>OY856341.1:19422415-24983415 GCA_963693475.1 Ectropis crepuscularia | reverse complement strand
GAAGAGTTTATTTGATAGCTAGGATCTCGGGAACTACTGGTCCGGATTGAAAGACTCTTATTCTGTTGGATAGTCCATTTATCAAGGAAGGCTATGGGCTATATAACATTAGGCAGATTACGCTACTATCAATAGGAGCGGAGTATGAATGAAGAATGTTAACAAATACGGAAAAAAAACTATTTCTTTTTTTGAGTTTTCGTTGCGTGCGTTGACGTGCCCTGAAGTCTGTAACAGTATGTGTCTATATTTTAAGATTGCGTGATTATAAACTTTTGTTAATCAAATTTGTTCTAAATCTGAGTTGGTACGACAAATTTTCGACCAGGTGGCAATAAACCTTTGCTAATCAAATTTGATCTAAATTTGAGTTATATAGCTACGTAGCAATGCGCGCTGGGTCAGCTAGTTAATTAAATACGTCATTCACTTACTTTTGTGTAACAGTCTTCCTCTCGCTATGCTGCAGGAACCCTGGCACGTCTAAGAACATGGTGTCGAGCAGTCTGAGCCGCTCCTTGAGTTTCATCCCCCCGCCCTCCTCGGGCCCGACCAGGCTGCGGCCGTTGAAATAAAGAACGTCGAAGGCAACGAAACACGGCTGGAATCTCGAGTTCTCGGTTAACTTCTTTACGTCGAACGCCATCCCTGATAACATAAAAAGTTGAAAAAATAAATATGTGTGCTTAAGACTGCACGGCAGAAGTGAAAACTTCGTTATCAGAATTTTGTATTATGTAGTATACATAACAAATACATAAACAGTGACATAACAGGTGAGGGCAAACGGGGCATATGCTCCGGGGCCTTTATTCGGAAAAAAACGGGGTGGGTCGTATTTCAACGTCCCCAACGAAACTCTGCCCTAACGAAAACAGCCCACTAAATGATGTTCCCACTGCTGGGACTCGGGCCTTCTCTCGCAAGGAGAGAGTTAGGTAAGACCATAATCCAACACGCTAGCCCAGTGCAGGTTGGTGGATGACACATGATTTCGAAAGAGTCTAGGTACATGTCGTTTTCCTCACGATGTTTTCCTTCATCGGTTTAAGTTAGCGGCATTACGCACATGACTTCGAAAAGACAGTGGTGCTCGTGGGGTTTGAACCCCAGGTCTCCGGATCGGCAGTCGTCGTTCTCCCGACTAGACCAGCCGTCACTTTTATTATGTACTCGTAGTATTGTATGCTAAAGAATTGCAAAGAAAATTTGCTTGTGAATGTAACGTGTAAGTTTGAAAGAGAGAATCTATGCAGATGCGAGACAAGTGTAAGTATGAAAGAGTAAGCTGAATTAAATAATGTATGAACCGGATAGTCTAAAAAATTGTAGGTAGGTAAAAATGGAACATTATAAATTGAACATAGTAAACACAGCGACACAGCAGTAAAGGCCGGTTTGCATTTTGATTACTGCGACTGTGAATGCGAGTGCGATTGCGAGTGAGTAATCGCGACTGATTACTATGCACTCGCAATAATCAATCAGTGTCCACACGTGTTTACTACTAATCACTCAACACGTGCATTACTCACTCGCACTCGCATTAATCAAAATGAAAACAGGCCTAAAAGAGCAGCAGCTGACAGTTTCTTTCTCGCTCTGGCATACTCGGTGGTCCCGAGTTCACCCGAACATTTCGTTCACATTTCCGAGCGTGACGATGAGCTTCATACATAACTCACGAAAAATCTGTATGTGATGCGCCAAAATAAGTTTTCGCAAAAGTATTACCTATAATTTAAATTAATAAAGTTAAATTGTGTACTAGGGGACCATCAATACCTATAGCAAATCACACGTAGTGAGCCCCATCAGTTGACGACACGTGACATTGTGTGACAAAACGTCATGCCCATCAGTTGTGCACTCTCCAAAATATATCCGATTTGTCAGATCCGATTAGTCAGCAAATACCTTTGGAGCCAAAGCACCGGCGCTCCTTATGCCAGCCCATCATCTCGCCGTCGAGTACGAAGCTGGTGACCTGCGAGCTGAAGCGATGTTGCAACTGCGGCGTCAGTAGCCCGCTGTCGTAGTTCCGCCCAAACTTGTCCGAGAAATCGAACCCTTTCCGGGAAAAATACTTGAACACGTGCTCATTGCTATCTAATGTTGGGTTTTCCATGTGAATCTGTAAAAACAAATCATTTTAAAAATTAATTATTATGCCACAACTTCGCGTCGTGGTCAAAAACTTTCGAATGGCCTTCACAGTAATTATTTTTCTCCAAAAACCAGTCAATCGACTTCCGAAAACCGTATTAAATCCCGTATTTTTGGGAAATCTGTTAAAAATAAATGTTGATAGTCGAACAGTAGTTATCGTCCCAAAAGATTGAAAAAGCGGTTAGTTCGACTTGTCTGTTCGTGATTAAATACTTTTGTATCAACTCCTGGCATTCATCAATTAACCCGTGCCATATCAATGTACCTACCATGATGCTTGAAAATGCATCAAAATAAAGGGATTTGTTCCACTATTTGAGCCCAGTAACTAATATTATAAATACGTAAGTTTGACTGTTTTTATATGTGTTGCTCAATCACGTCGGAGTATCTGAACGGATCGAGTTGAAATTTGGAATATTATAGTCTGAAGGCACATAGGCAATTTTTTACCACGGGAAAATAACGGGACCGGGAAATGCGCTGGGAAAACTGCGGGGAGCTGCTAGTGGATAATATGCAGTAGCAGTCAATTTATGTTTATTACCTGAAATCTTTCTCCATCGAATTTATCTTCAATCTGATACGTCTTGTCGCTATTCAGTGAGCCTATATCAGTGACGTCCAGCCTCTCCGACAGCATAGGGCTGACTGCATAGTTGAGTTCGATGCCAACTTCTGTGGGACGAAAGTTGCCGTCCTCAAGCTCTTCGCAAACCTAATACAAAAATATTTACTTAAATAACGTCGGACATTACTCACACAACTCTAACAAGCCCCATACTAAGCAAAACTTGTACCATGGGAACTAGATAGCTGACAAAATAGGTTTATACAAGCTGACTGGCAAGTCACTAATGATAATGGATAATGGAGGACTTGATGGTTGGCGTAAATCTATATTTATAAAAGTGAAAGGTCACTCATCAAGGAATCTTAGAAACTACAAATGCTAGGAATCTGAAATTTTGCATGGAGGTCCATTTTAGCACGTAGGCGCTCGCTAAGACGGGGTTTTGCGAAATTCAACCCCTAAGAGGGTGAAACAAGAGTTGTATGAAAATTCGTCATTTTCAAAGTTATCAAATTTTGTATCTAGACACTTGACACCGAAGCATTATGGAATCGTAAACTATTGATTTGATCATGTTGTGATGATCTTTGGCAAAGTTGTTGTCCATGAACCAAAGAAGGTTTCGGAGTTGGTACGACCAATTTTCGACAGGATTTAATTAATTGATTACTTAGAAAGTTAAGAAAATATACTGCCATTGATACCGCGACTCTTTGGAGTCGCACCAATGGCACGCGCTACGCTATAAACAAGGCGTATGTACCCTAAGTGTAGATAGATACCGAGCTATAATTCACATCGGCTTAATGATGAAGCTCACCTAACCCATTTTCTCTTCCTAATACTTTAATCCACGCTTAGGACTTTAGGACAAACAAACATACCTGCCTAGGTCTTTCACTCATTGAACAAAATCAATGGCGGATCCAGCCCCCCCCCCCCCCCCCTAGAACCTAGAACTAGGGGTGGGTCTAGAACATTCAGGGTCTTGTGGCTTGACTACGCCTGCGTGACCCCCCCGCCCCCGCTGGTACCATAGCTGGATCCCGATTTTGATTGAAATCACTAAATTCACTACTATCACTCGAATGACACACTGACTATCTCATTCGAATGGAATCAAACCCACGATCTACGGCACCGCGGGCCAGCTTAATATCACCCATGAGACCAGTCAGAAAAAGTTATTTTGGTCAAGGTATTGATAGTCGCTGTATGAGTAAGAGTGGTGGCTAAATGTTTCTTAGCACCGACCATGAATCGTACTTACCGACATAGAAACTTACTTTAGTTAAGTTTCCGAATCTCTCGTAATGTTCTGGAGCATCAGGATGGTAGCAAGATAGTATCCGCTTCGAGCTCAAACCCAGCTTCAGATCCTTCAGTACCATACGAAGGAACCATTTCGTTTGCGCGGGGGTCAAGTTTCTTATCGTCTTACTGAATATGTCATCTAAGATCACTACAATACAAAATATTGTGAATTTTACTGTAGCAGAATGTTTTAAGGTGTCGCGAAAAACGCTTGGATAGGTAGGTACCTACTACTTTCATTATGTTAAGTTGCAAACATTACTGTGTTCCGGTTTGAAGGGCAATGTTTCCAGAGAAATTACAGGGCTTAGAGATATAACAACAATTTGATCTATGGGTGACGAGCGCAGTACAGTGCTAGGATTTGGACTCTTCATGTTCCAATAGCTACGTATCACTGTGAGCTAATGTGCCAGGCATGTTGCTTATCATCAGGCACATGTTCTGCTCGTCTCGTCACTCTTTATTAAAAAAAAGTGGAAAAATGTGATGAGTGATTTCTTATCGAAACTGCAAACGCTACCTATAAGCAGCGCCCCCACGTAGTTCTCGCTCCCATTATTCTCCTGGGATAAAAAAAGGTATACCTAAGTAAGTAAAAGTAGCGTATGTGCTATTCTACCCGAAATTCCAACTTTCAACCCGATCCGTTCAGCAGTTCCGACGAGACTGAGCAACAAACATCTAAACATCCATGCTTTCGGATTTATAACATTAAGATATGTACCTATAGGTTATATTATCTCATATCATTTATACCTAAATAATAGTTGGTCAAGTAACTTACGTTAACGGTACCTAAGTTACGGCTGGTCTAGTCAGGGTAACGACAACTGTCGATGTGTCCACCACTGTCTTTTCGAAGTCATGTGCGTAATGCCACTTACCTAACTAACCTAACTTAAAAACAATGAAGGAAAACATCGTGAGGAAACAAGCGTGTTCCAGGAATCTGTCGAGGTCACGCGTCACCAACTCGCACTGGATCAGCGTGGTGGATTATGGACATGAACCCCTCCTTGTGAGGACCTTTGGGCCCAGCAATGGCATTAGCATTTAGTTGGCTGATTACGCTACAGATTGGAACAGTGTTCCATCGGAAGTATATATTCCATACAATTAACCACAGAATAGATACCCTGTTGATCGGCGATGGTACGAATCTCACCTACATTCACAACTCACCAGCGAGCGGTGGCGCAAGAGGTACAATGCCGCCCTAGTGATTAGCCGAATATCCGTGTTACGTGCACTACTTTCCACGAATGATCGGACAAAACGAGATAACAGTTATACAAACTTCAAAGTTACGGCTGGTCTAGAACGGCGGCTGCCGATCCGGAGACCCCGGGTTCAAACCCCACACGCACCACTGTCTTTTCGAAGTCATGTGCGTAATGCCGCTAACTTAAAAGGGTGAAGGAAAACATCGTGAGGAAACCGACATGTACCTAGAATCTTTCGAAGTCATGTGTCATCCGCCAACCCGCACTGGGCCAGCGTGGTGGTCTATGGCCTTAACTCTTTCCTTGCGAGAGAAGGCCCCGAGTCCCAGCAGTGGGAACGTTTAGTGGGCTGTTGATGATGATGATGAAACTTCAAAGGACAGAGCCGGATGCAAAGAAAGACATCAACGGGTTCCCATTGTGCTGAACTGAGCAATCGTACTACTAAACGGCGAAGATGGGGAAGTCGTGCGATCAGTCAAGTGGCTATTGTCTTTGCAATTAACAGATACTAAATTTATAAAGCAGGTAAAATATGTGCTTACCTCTTTTATTACCGACTTCTACGTTTGCTATTCTGTCCAAGGTATCATTAATATCTCCTATAGTGAGATTACAGGTGTTCTGTGACACCCTGCTCCTCAGCACATGGTACGCCACATTTCCGAAGTCTCCGTCTTGAGCGTTCAGACTTGGTTTCAGTAACTTCATGGCATCAGAGGAGTTCTTATCCAAGGAGAGGACCTTCACCAATAGGTCACCTAGCTTGTGCTCTTTAAGATTATATGCGCCTCTTTCTCTCTCATAGCTCGGTACCAGGAGCCTTAGAATAGGGTAGAAACTGGTACTCTACAAAAAAACTCACATTTTATAACTATTGTGAATTTAAACTTGGCTAACTTAACAATAACCGGCGCAGTAGATTCGCAGCTTTTTGGTTTTACCTATAGGTATTATTTGACGAACGCATAGAACCATAGCAATAATAGTTTGAAATTCAATAATTTTCTGGGATAATCAACAGTCATGAACAGTATCTACATATATGGAATTTGCGACGATGTAGGTTAAGGTAGGTAGCAACAGGAGTTACTAGACTTTGTCTCCAAGCCGAAGACGATACCGCCAAGTAGGTTGTGCTGTGTATGGACACCGACGCAACTTAGGTGGGCCACAATTTTGGGGGGTGGAGGCCGTGACGCGAGAGGACTGCCCATATCACAATGCGCAGCTCTCCCTACTCGCTGCGGCCTCGCCGGAGTCGCCACCGTTAGATGGCGAACGTAGTGAGGCTGCAGGGGAAGAAGAATGCCGCTATTGCGGTGCGCCGCTCTCCCTGTCCTATGCAGCTGAAAAATCCTAGGTATGCGGCGGGCCCACAGACCGGACCCGTTGCGGGGTGACGAGTGAAGGGGTAATGTATGACGGGAAGTGGACCCTAAAGGAGGTTCCGGAGACGGGCAAGCCGCGATGGACTCACGGAAGAATGCGAGCGTCCTCATCATAATGTGGTAAGGGTGGAGGTTTAAGTTGATAAGGCCATGTCTGACCATGTCCGTCCGTGGTGTCGATCGCGGTCTAACCTGACCGTCCCATTTAGGTAGAAATATACGCGTAGACAAATTTCCTCCACGTAGAAAAAGATAATAAGACTGAAGCCATTTCATATAAGTTACGGCTTCTCTAGTCGGCGGCTGTCGATCCGGAGACCCCGGATTCAAAACCACGCGCACCACTGTCTTTTCGAAGTCATGTGCGTAATGCTAACTTTAAACGATGAAGGAAAACATCGTGACGAAACCGACATATATACCTAGAATCGTTCGAAGTCATGTGTCATCCACCAAACCCACACTGGGCGTGGTGGATTATGTCCTTGACTCTCTCCTTGCGAGAGAAGGCCCCGAGTCCAAGCAGTGGGAACATTTAGTGGGCTGTTTATGCTTTATGTTTATGTATTTCATATTCATTCCTAACCACTTGTACTTGTGCTCTTGTCTCTAGAATTGTGCTGACTATAAATATAACATTTGAATGTTACCTTGTTTTCTGTTTCATCCTTTGCAACATTGCATTTAAAATCTAGGATATATTTGTCTAAAATTTTCTCTTTGTCCTGTACACGTAACTTTCTCTTGGTTAGCTGTTCTAGTAAGTTACACACATTTTCAAATGAGATGTTATTTGCTATCTCTATCTTTGATTCCATCTTTGGTTTTGGATGGTGAAGAGAATGAACCTAAAAATAAAACACAGAATTCTATTAGAAATCAATTTATTTTATTCAATTACAAGATATTTTAACATATATTTCCTAGCAGTAAGTGGTGATGTGTCTTTATACAATAGATATAGATTGTAAGCAGTTTCTTGAGTCAAATCCATCACACCATGCTGTGGGCATGTAGTAACATTACTGCTAGCGAGAGCTCTTTCGTAATATTCCACAGCCAAATTATTGATACTCAGCATGTGATAGGCTCTACCTATGTTGTAATATGTTTCCTGATCACACTGTCTGAGACTCTGGTACTTAAGCAAATATGACATCCCTTGCACCACAAGGTTATGGTGTTTATCTACTGTTCTTTGAGACGCCATAGCCAAAATAGTAATGGCGATTAAAAGAGCTGGCAAAGGCTCTTCATACTGTTCATGGTACTCCAAAAAATATTTTAAAGCTACTACATATCTTCCAGACACCAAAAAGTTATTTCCCATGAATAGACTTTTGATAACAACATTTTCCCTTTGTACTAATCTGGCCATAAACTTTACATGAGTCATTTCTTCCAAGGAGTTAACAACGAGATTTAAGATATTCCAGGTACGAGGACATGGGTGTTTCATTGTGAACTCCCGGATAAATCTAAAAGCTTTTAGTGGGTCGTTATTGAGAAGACTGGATTGCAAACAAAAGAATTCAATTTCAGATCTACGATTGTTCAAATTCTTGGAAGTTACAGCTCCAAATGATAGTCGTTGCATTTTATAATAAAGTTTGTACTTATTTGCAATTCTTAACAAATTGGTGAATAAATCCCATTCTTCCTGAGGTGATAATTTAAATGCTTCGTCTTCTAAAAATTGAATATCATCCTCATTGTAAGGGTTTTCTCCCCGCTCTGAACGGAACATTTGAATCGGGTCCTGCCCAGTCTTCAATTTAAAAGCAATTTTCAATTCCTCGTGGTGTCTGTATCGTACAAATGATTTTGATAATAAGGCTTCTCCTACTTCCAAGTATTTCAATTCTTTGCCATACTTTTGTAATGCATTACATTGATCATAAAGTAAAGCAGCACTAACAACATTCTTGTAATTTTGATCAAGAGAAGCAAGAGCTTCATCAAGGCGCCCCATGTTTTCAAGAATAGAATACAATTTTTTTCTGGCATCAGGATGGTGAGGAGCGTGTTTCAGTACTTTATAATAAGAAGCTATTGCTTCATCACGTCTTTGCAGATTGTACAAACACTCTGCATGTTTAAGCCAAACTGCTCCAAGATCAAAGTTGATATTAGAAACTAATGGCTGAATCAGCTGTAATGCTAAATCAAAGTAACCAAGTGAAGACAGAGCTTCCTCTATGTCCATAAATAAATCTCCTGCTTTGTCTACATCATTGCTCAAAAATTCATGGATTAAAGTCTTAACCAAGTTTATTGCTCCTAGATTGACAAAACAAATCAAAAGTTTACTCTTCAGGTCTATGGGGAGATTATCAGGAATAGTGCAGTTCAAATAATTAGTTTGCTCCTCTATTTCTGAATTAGCATTTTTCACAGTCAATATTTCTGCTTCAATTTCAATCCCAACATTAGCTACAAATATATCTATGCATGTTTGAAACTGTTTTTGAGTAATAAGTAGTTCCAAAAATATATTGAGATCTTCATAGCTAAAGTGCTCGGAGCATTTTTTATATGCAGTTGACAAAACTTCAAGAGCTCGATCAATTTCATTACTGTTGTGATAAATGGTGACTGCCAGTCTTGCATATTTCATAATATTCTCCATTTCACTGCGAGGAAGAGAGTTAACCACCCTGTGGTAACACTTTACACGTATTAAGCCTAAAGTATTTGTAGGATACTTAATTTCTTCTAGTTTAGTCAATGCATTAAGTCTTATTAAATGCATTTCCAAGTTCCAAGGCTCTGCATTAATTGCTTGAGTGTAGCATATCATCTCCTGGCGTATTTTACCCATTTCTTTGGAAATTGCAGCAAGTCTCAACCATTCCCCAGAATCAGCTGGCCCTAAATGTGCAGCTAGCAATGAAAATTGCCAATTCTTTTCTTTATCTGTTTCATATATTTGCGCCAAAGTCTTATAAGGTTCAGAGGCAGTAGGCACCTGAGCTATTATTTCATGGCATATTTTCACAGCATGATCCACCTCACCTCGTGCAAATCGCAAGTTAGCTTCACCCATCAAAGCCAGCAGAGCTTGAGGGAGTTTAGTTACGCGACGATTGCGTTTAACTTTTTCCGACGGTGTAGATGATTGTTGGGGCTCGTCATCATTTTGTCTGACAATATTATCAATGTCGTCTGTATCTTCACTGTCATTAGTATACCATTCGCTTGAATAATCAGTAAAGGACATTTCCCCACTTAGGAATTTTGTTATATTTATTTTCTTTTCTATATCCATTTCCCTACTCTCAACATTCACGTCCATGTCGTTGTTATCCATTGTTACTTTAGGTCGTAATTTTACAGGGTAATACCAATTTTTTTCCGATGCATGAGTAATAAAGAAATATGTGTAATTTTGTTTTTCTTACCCTTTCGTTTATATAAAATTCTGATAGATGATCCGCTTGACTTTGTTCTTATGATGTGAAATTATAGATTTGATTTCCAAAAAACTTCACCAGCACATATCTTTGGTTATCCACCCAAAGGTTCGCTTCGTACTTTTTTATTCACTGCATTATTTTGGTTGAAATTGAAAACTCAAGTTTTCTGTTTATCCTTGTTCGACCAATTAATAGAAGATGAGCTTACAAAACTTATCTTCAATATTGGAATAATATTAAGAATACTACTCTACTTCAACAAATTACCAATGCAATCAATAGTTTACAATTTTATCAATTTAAAATTTATATTTTTATTTAGATAACCTCAGATTTTTAAAATATTACACACTCCACAGCACCACAGACTAGGTAGAGAGATACCACAGAGTATGTAATCACTACGTCTACGTGCTGATAGATACCACAGCACAGACAAGGTAGAGAGCTCCACAGACCAGGGTAGCGATTCTGAAACCATTCGGTAGCATCCGACACGGAATCTCATCTCTCGGTCTTTGTCATGCTAAACAGATAAGACAAAGACCGAGAGATGAGATTCCGTGTCGGATGCAACCGAATGGTTTCAGAATCGCTACCCAGGCACAGCACAGAGCACAGAACAAATACTCACGGAGAGGCACAGACTCTGTGTGACCAGCAGATTAAACTTTTGAACCAGCCAAACGATTCTCCAGTCGGTTCGATCCAACACGGAATCTCATGTCTTGGTCTTTGCCTTGTCTCCTTAGAATGACAGCGACAAGGAATGTCATTCCAATTTTGAAACATTCGCAGGATTTTGAATCGCTACCCAGGGTAGTGATTCTAAACGCAATCCGAACGGCTCAAATTCGAAATGACTATCCTCGTGACTGTTATTCTAAGCCTTTGAGGATTTACCAATAAGAGGACGCAAGACATTTCACTTGCTAACAAACTTTTTCACATTTTTTGGTGGGGCGCAGGGGGAACGTATATTGTTCTCGAACTAACCAAAATTATTAGAAATACTATGACCTATTTTAGAAAAATAGTGAACATTTTCGATCGAAATAACACACAATTCTTAGGATTTTAGAGTGAAAATCATACAGGCCCGTGAACAAAATATATATGGGTCAAATTAACCACCAGGAAACATAATTATGTAGGATGATAGAAGGGTGTAAAGTAATAAGATTCAGCACCATGCCATCACTTGTAAATTCTCCAACTGAGTGCAGTTGAAGAGGGGGGGTTGCAAGGTTGCAACCCTCGATCATTTCTCCTCGTCGCATGATTTTTGTACGGCTTTGCGGAATAATAAATCAGAAGAGGTATTCAATCTATAAAAATATATATTTAATAATTAGTTTGTCGAAAAAATATATGACTTTCTGACGATTTAGAGAGTAAATTTGGTTATTTGATTATGTAGGTACAGTATTGGTTCCATTCAATACGTCTTCTAATCCATTATTTCGTAATGCCGTACAAAAATCAAGGAGAAATGCGACAAGGAGAGATGATCGAGGGTTGCATCCCCCCCTATTCAACTGCATGAGGGTTGATGATTCTTCAACTGCACTCAGTTGAACAGCTTACAAGTGACGGCATAGTGCTGAATCTTATTACTTCATACGCTTCTATCATCCTACATGGCTCTCCTGGGTAGCGATTCTAAATTAAATCAGAATGGTTCTAAATCGGAATGACAATCCGTGTCTTTGTTATGCTAAGCAGATAAGACAAAGACCGAGAGATGAGATTCCGTGTCGGATGCAACCGAATGGATTTAGAATCGCTACCCAGGTGGTTCATTTGGCCCATACATTTTGTTTACGGGCCTGTAGTATATAGCTTTATAGAACGCGATAAACTATTTTTGACAATATGGATCATATGGGCACGAAAGGAGCAAAGGAGTATGTTAGAACTAGCTAGGAGGCTATTCCTTACCAAGATTGTTGGTCTGAGTTCTAAGGATATAAGACAAAGACGGAGAGATGATATTCCGTGTTGAATTAATCTGACTGGGTTCTAAATCGCTTGGCAGACAAAAAGGGTTCTGACTCTGAAAGTAATCCCAACAAATCTAAATAACTACGAAGGGAGACTAACTGGGAGATGGAGGAACGAAGCTTGGCTTCGCATAGCTCGCTCCACTCAGGACCTCCCTGAGGTACTGGCGGGAGCCCACCCGGACTCAAAAAGTGCACCATATTTCTAAGATGTACCTACTCAAGTACTACTCATGTACCACCTGCTTTTCTCAATTTTTAAAAATTATGCTTTATTTTATGCTTTATTTTATGGTCATGTAATATGGTCATAAAAAATATGTGACAACAGTTATGCGTTTAGTTTTTTATGGTAAATTATCATTAGCCATTACTACACACGTTTTGCCTACTTAAATTAATACAAATATGATTATGCTACTAACTATAGACCCAGCAGATTGATTTCGGATATTTTATGTATATTCACTCTTAAAGAAATTGTTTCGACTGTAATAAAATACAAAACACTATAATGGCACTATAAACAAAGTTGACAACAAGTAACACATATAATAACAAAAAAAATGGCACACAAAAGGCGATCTTATCGCTAAAAGCCATCTCTTCCAGATAACCTTTTGATTCATGATGAAAATAAATTTGTAATATTTTGGTTAGTGGTTCAACTAACGAAATAAATAAAACACAATACGCATACTAATTTTATGACATAGGTATAAATAATTTAGACTACCTACATACTTAATGAATATAAAAATACTGAACATTTTATTTTGCAATTTCGCGCTTAGGTATATTAATTTATGCGTAATAATTAGTAATACGTAAAACATACGACTCTTTATTTAGTACTAGATGTCCAACTTCGTTCGTTTCGTTCGTTACGGGCTTCCTCGCTAAATTAACTTTCTAACAGAAAAATAATCTTTCAATTTGGACCATTAGTTCCCGAGATTCTAGCGTTCAAACGAACAAACTCTTCAGCTATATAATGTTATTCTTTTTGAGTTGCCTATACACACTGGGCCAGTGGAGGCCAACGTGAGTGTCGACAAAACGGCACGAGACAAAACGTAGCATCCACACTGGCCCAGCGCAGGCCAACGCGAGCGCCGACAAAACGGCACGAGACAAAACGTAGCATCCACACACTGGCCCAGCGCAGACAAAAGCGAGGTAGGCAAATAGGAGAACAGGGTAGCGATTCTGAATCCATTCGGTTGCATCCGACACGGAATCTCATCTCTCGGTCTTTGTCTTATCTGTTAAGCATGACAGAGACCGAGAGATGACATTCCGTGTCGGATGCAACCATAGATGAAGAATTTTTTTTGCTACGCAAAAACATCAACAAAGCGAGTGAGCGAGAAATCATTTTCAAGTGGAAATCACTCGAGAGAAGAAGAGAAAGTGAATGAAGTAACGTCATTACAATATTTTAGTATACCCGAACGTAACAGTCTGCAGGTCTACTACGAAGTCCGATAAACGATATATCGGCCGAACTTATGGAAGTTTCCAACCACGAAAGACAATCGGTCGGTTGATCAGATCGGCCGTTTCGTTCGATCCGACCCTCATCCGACCTAAGTCTATAACTTCCGACCCGAAATGTATCGATCCGAATGTTTTTCGTTGTAAGCTACGATCCGATTCAGCTGTCGGTCGGATCCGATTTGTTCGGAGTTTGTTTTCGTAGTAGACCTGCTGATTTGGTCGCGGTGAAAATCGTGTATTTTTTAATTAATCCTTGGGTTGCAGACATTTTATTAAATTATTTATATTATGGCATGTTCTGTGCGTGAATGTGATACAAGACGATATTATAATCCGAATCATAGCACTAGTCACCAACACATGTAAATATGATTTTTTATCAAGGTAGCGATTCTGAAACCAATCTCATCTCTCGGTCTTTGTCATGCTAAACAGATAAGACAAAGACCGAGAGATGAGATTCCGTGTCGGATGCAACCGAATGGTTTCAGAATCGCTACCCAGGTCGCCGAGCAGCCTTTGTGTGTCTTTTACATTTGACGTCTTTGGATGCAACCGAATGGATTCAGAATCGCTACCCAGGACCATCCAGGACGCTACTCGCCGAGCGCCTTTGTTTTGTGCACAAAAACCGACACCGGTGACGAGAGACGAGTCGAGACAAAACAGCCCTATACACACTGGCTACTTGCCGTCACAGACTAAGTAGAGAGTTGCCGTCACTCGGCCAGCGAGGCGAGCGACGCGAGTCATCACAAAACGACCCTCCACAGCTCCACACACTGGCGTTGGCCTCCACTCGGCCAGTATGTCTAGACGGCTTTAGAGATTATTAAAAAAAATGCTTCTAGCCCTTTCACAAAAAAAAAAACGGCAGCTGTGTTTGACAATTTTGACATGACATTATTTTGTTTTGTATTTTGTGTTGTGGTCTGCGATATTGTAGATTGTAGATTCCTTAGAAAGTTTAATAAATATTAAATATCGACTTGGTCGTAAAGAAGTTGGAAATTATTCATAAATCACGAAACATAGCCTTCATTAAAATTTTCTGGTTTACCAGGTAATTTAGGTCTCCCTCAACAATTTTCAAAAGGAAATTAATTAATATTTGAGTCACAATAAATCCCCATATTAAACATATACTTATTTTAATTTACTATTCAAGTCTCTCTTTTTTGAAAAGTGGCACTTGCGTTAAAATTACAAACTTATAGTTTCAATGACCATATACGGTATTTGACTCAGCACTTTTTTGTATAGTTATTTCATTAGAGTTCTTTGTTTGTGGTATGTCTAAGCTCTCTATATTTTTGTAACTTAAGTGTTTTTAATTGATAGATTATTTCAATTTTACAGGCTAATATGTGTGATACAATGGAGCCTGTTAGTGACCAATTGCTTGAGATAGATCCTGACCACAAATCTAATTCAAATTCCAGTGAAGACCTTGACTATATGAAAGCTACTTTATTGGATATGCCGGTTGAGGTAAGTTTAATTTGAATTTATCATTATGAAGATAGATAATCTGACAATAAAGAAATAACTCCAACCATTTTTTGAAAAATCATTTTATTGTAACTACTCCTTAGGGAAGGTTAAAACAACAATATATTTTTGTGTAGTCTAGATGGCAGAAAAACAAATACCTTCTCTTTATATTATTATAGCTGTGTCCTGCAATATGACCTGTGTTTTAACAGTTTTTCACAATAATTGTTGCCAAATATGATTCACAACAATGATTTATTTCATTAAGTTTCACTACTAACTTTAACAGATTAAAGAATAGACTATAAGTTAACCCAGATAATTTACTCATTACACATTTAAATCTATTCAGCCTTTTCAGGGATATATAAGAACACACATACACTTATATCACACAAATCACCCTTATAAAATGAGTGTGTACATTTTATGCAGTATATCTGGTACAATTTTTTGTAATTACATTAAATTTATTATGGATTTTTCAGATTATATTAAAAATATGTTCATATTTGGACCCAGTATTTTTAAAATATACACTCAGGCGTGTTAGTCAAAGACTCGAGAATATCCTATCAGATGATGGGCTATGGAAAAATTGGGTTCACTCTCGAATAAAGGGCCACTATCCACCTGTACAGAAACTGAAGATATGGGATGAGACACCTGTTGATTGGGAGACAGTTTGTGTTGAGATGGATTTTGAATACCAAAAATGGTCCAAGGTGAAGGATACAATGAAACATGTAATTGTTAAAGACATGCACTATGCTTCTGTGGATACAGTGCTCCTAGTCAATGTAAGTGTTTATTGAGTAAGCTAAGGCATAACTTTTTATATTTCTTCTTAAACCCTAAGGTTGGCTGGAAGAGATTAGCACTAGTAGCGATAAGCCTGCCATCTGTTGGACTAGCTTTAAGATTTTAACTAGGTTTGTAGTTTTTTTTTATTTGATGTGTTCAATAAACTGTATATCTGTCTAATTACTAGCTATTAACAATATGAATGTTACCAGTGTGAGTTATAAAAAAACCGATAAATGACCTTTTAATTTTCTTGACAATTGAGCATTCCCAAGATGCAAAAAGATCTGTCAAAGACAGTTTCGAATTTCACCATAGGTGGCGCCAATGTTTTATTTTTTTAGAAAAAATTCACAAAAACAAACAGTGGTGCCACACATTTGGCAAAATGTAGAACTATTTTTGGCAAGTCAATTTGGAAAACACCTCATTGCTTTTTTGTAGTGTTATCTAGGGAAAATCATAAAAAAGTTATTTTTAAACCATTGATTATTTTTATTTACCTCCAGTTTTCATGGGCTCAAATACCTTAAATTCAGATTAAATTAGACTAAGGCTCTCAATACTTCCCATGCTCTAGTAACATTAAATTTTGGTAAGTAAGTACTGTTAGTACTATGTTATGTTAAGATCTAGCTTATTTCATAATCTGATAACCATTTCTGCTATATTTCTCCAGCCATTCAAACAAACCGAGGTATATATACATAATTTGATAATGTTAATTCTAGTATTTGTAAATCATGTTTTTTAGAGTAGGCTTAGAACATGTTGTGTGTGAATTGTCCACCAATATTTATTTATTATTTATTTATTATTTAAACAGACGAAACGACGGATCGAAGGTTCTACTTCGTCTACCCTCTTTCTACGAAAAACGTAATTTAGAAATAAACTCGCGACTTTCTTACTCCAGTTCTAATTCATTTCGTCCGATCGAACATTGTTTGACATTTAAATGTTTTAAGCCTGCTCTAATTAGAGTAGGGCTTAGAAGATTTAAACGGACGGATCGAAGTAAAACCGGAGTAGGAAAGTCGCGAGTTTATTTCGAAAATACGTTTTTCTTAGAATGAGAATAAATGTAATATCCTGGCCAGCCAATACTAAATTTCTGTTTTTATAAGTTATCACTTCTAATGGCAGTCTCTGACTGCCAATTTTTTAAAGTTTATTAATGAACGAAGCCAAAATCTCTAAAATACAGAAATTATAATATAACTAATAATATCATCCACAACATAATTTTCACTTTCTATGTTTACTTTTAACAGAAAGGTGAAATATGTGTTTCTGGCTCAAGGGACCGAAGTATGGCATTGATGAAAATGTCCGACATCAATATGACAATTGATGGTGATACCAGAGATCCGGTGTTGTACAACGGCAAACCATTGAAGATGCTGTATGACGCACACGCGGGCTGGGTCTGGGACCTGGCCCCCGATCACCCTGAGCTAGCCACCACTGTGTATTCAGCTTCATGGGACAACAGTGTTAAGGCTTGGGACTTAGAAACTTTTGAATGTATAGAAAAATTTGGGTAAGTAGTTATTTGACTGAACTAAAATCGTGTCAAATTGTCGTCGTCGTCGACCTCGATTGTCTAGTCAACAAGTGCTTTTTAGGTCAAAATTTTTTCGCCTTCTCCTATCATTATGATTGAGGTGTCCTTCGATTCGGAATTGAATCTAGATATTTTTTGAGAAAATTCGAAGCCCGCTCGCAAAAATTGCAACAGTTATAAACAATTTAGTAAAAATAAAAAATAGTGTTTCGTTATTTGCCAATATGTCAAAAACTATTTAAGATACTTCCAATTTAAAAAAGACTCAAAAAGAAGAGGATATTTACCAAAAAAAAGTCCATACTTTCGGAGCTGTAGAGCCAATATTTATAACTTTTCTAGAGGATTGAAAATATTGAAATACGCCCGAAAACGGTTGCTCCAGCTTTCGCCCCTCCGGACCTTGATTGAGTAACCATTATTTAAACCTATTAAATATGCATATTTAAAATTTTAAAAAATTCAGGTGCCTGCAGGATCAATGAACAATAATCCGTGGTTCGAAACTTTATTTCGCGATTTTTCAATAAGTTATCTATTAGTTGATTAACATTTTTTAGCAGCACGAGCATTAACATTGTAATTGCGATAAATGTTAAACTATGAATCTGAGGGGTTTTTCCTTTCGTGGAGCTATTCTTCAATTGTTTTAGTATAAGTTACCATTGGAAAAATAAAGAAAATGTTATTTTTCGTTTTGTTATTAACAATCTTACTAAGTGAAAAATTACAAAGCTACATTAAACATTGAAATAAACTTTATTTGAATAATATTAGTATTGGTCCCTTTTCTTATGATCAGAAGCTACTTAAAAATGATATATAATAACAGCTATCTTCTATTGTTTAAAATATTGTTATACACAAATGAATGTTTAATATTTCAATCAATTAAATCAATAAATTAACATAACAATATCACTTAGTAAAATGGTTAATAACAAAAAGAAAAATACCATCTTTTTTATTTTTCCAACGAGAATCTTTACTAAAACTTTTGAAGATTAGTTCCGCAAAAGGAAAAAACCTCAGATTTATGATTTGACATTTATCGCACTTGCAATGCTAGGCTCGTGCTGCTAAAAATGTTAATTGACTAATGGATAACTGATAACTTATTGAAAAATCGGGAAAATAAGCTTTGAACCATGGATTATTGTTCATTGATCTATCCTGTAGGCGCCTGAATTTTTTAATTTTTTTATTTGCATATTTAATAACTTTAAATAATGTTTATTCAATCAAGGTCCGAAGGGGCGTAAGCCGGAACAAATGTTTTCGGGCGTATTTTCAACCCTCTGGAAAAGTTATAAATATTGGTTCTACAGTTCCAGAAGTACAGACTTTTTTAGGGTTCCGTAAAACGTAAAAACGGAACCCTTATAGATTCGTCATGTCTGTCTGTCTGTCTGTCCGTCCGTATGTCACAGCCACTTTTTGCCGAAACTGTGAGAACTACACTGTTGAAACTTGGTAAGTAGATGTATTCTGTGAACCGCATTAAGATTTCAACAGAAAAATTAAAAAAAAAAGAAAAATTAGGGTTGCCCCCCATACTGAGAACTGAAACTCAAATTTTTTTTTCATCAAACCTACACGTGTGGGATATCTATCGATAGGTCTTCAAAAATGATGTTGAGGTTTCTAAAATCATTTTCGTTTACACTGAATAACTTGCGCGAGAGACACTTCCAAAGTGGTAAAATGTGTGTCCCCCCCCCCCTCTAACTTCTAAAGTAAGAGAATGAAAAATCTAAAAAAAAATATATGATGTACATTACCATGTAAACTACCAACGAAAATTAGTTTGAACTCGATCTGATTAGTGGTTTTTTTTTAGTACGTCATAAATACACTATTATTGAAACTTCGATCAAAGTTACAACGAACTACAAGAACTATGTGTACTATGTATATAATGTTACTTGCTGCAACGGAACCCTTCATGGGCGAGTCCAACTCGCACTTGGCCACTTTATTTTAGTAAATATCCTCTTCGTTACACGCTTTAATTAGCTTCACCTGTATGTATGTATGTAACCGACCCCTTTGAGTTCGATTTTGTCCTACTTTGTACGATCAGATTTAATTCAAACTTTGCACACCTGTCAAAAGTCGATGACAATGCAATAATCCGATCGAAGCATCCGATTATCCTAATTAGATTCGCCAGGATTAATTAATTTCTTTCCGCATCCTTTGCATGCGAGTTTAACTCCATACAAACTGCTAACGATTCAGCGCATGTATTCTGTTGTGTTTGTGTACCTACAGCGAGCGATGTATGCAACCGTTTGAAAAACGACCGTTGCCATGGTTACGCTCGACGCCTAGACAGTGCATCCTCACTCGCTCAAGGTCGCGCGGTTTTAGCCTACCGCTAGACCGTTCCTTCCAGGAAACAAGTGACAGTCGGTTGTCGGACGCACGGCTGAGCGCTCGCGCAAAACGTTTCCCGCGCATATTGTTATTAGACATGTCGTAAACCCTCCGCGCTAGACAGGGACAGAGTTACGCGTTAGAAGAGAGAGTTGAAAATCGCGACAGATATTGAGCGCTAATGCGAGCTGAATTGAACTTTGTTGTGTCCCATCAAGAGTCGCTATTTATATAATTGTTTTTGGTAAGTGAGGCTTCTGTACTAATATTTATTCTGTGGCCTAGCCTAGAGGCCCCGTCTAGGGACTCCGGTGACACGCGCTCGCAGGAAATTTTAAAATCGACAAGTTATAACCTTTACCGTGACCCTGAGAACGGGGATTAGCGGTGTAAATTTTTCACAGAAACCTGATTATACTCAGAGAGCTAGTGGCTTAGATTTTTCACAGCAATCTGATTATACTCAGGGAGCTAGTGGTTTTGATTTTTCACAGCAATCTGATTATACTCAGGGAGCTAGTGGTTTAGATTTTTCACAGCAATCCGATTATACGCAGGGAGCTAGTGGTTTAGATTTTTCGAAACAATCTGATCATAGTCGGAGCCAGTGGTACAGATTTTTCACGGAAACCCGATTATAGTCGGGGAGCCAGTGGTACAACTAATATTGTTCAATGTTTTTGTAATACCGGTGATTGTTTAGCGTTGGAAGACAATCGTGAGAGGCCATTAGAATGCAGCGAAGTACGTCCGATTTTTAAATTAAAATCTTGAGATTTAACGGTTCGGCTTTTCGTATACAGTTCCCAGCAAAAAAGCGTGGGGTGCATAGTGTCAATAATTATAAACATTTTATTGACAGATAATGAGTAGAAGAATCATCACTTTGATAATATAATATCTTAAAAAGCGCTTTGAATACACCCCACGCTTTTTTACAAAAATGTACATTCATTTCTAATTTACAATATTCTTAATCCAAATTTATTAAATTTTATTTTCTGATTTTTAGTTAGACTTTTTATGAAAGCATGTTTTTTTAAACTATTATTTATTGAGTCTTTTTTTTTAAATTGGAAGTATCTTAAATAGTTTTTGACATATTGGCAAATAACGATACACTATTTCTTATTTTCACTAAATTGTTTATAACTATTACAAGTTTTCGAGCGGGCTTCGAATTTTCTCAAAAAATATCTAGTTTTCATTCCAAATCGAATGACACCTGAATCATAATGATAGAAGAAGGCGAAAAAATGTGGACCTAAAAAGCACTTGTTGACTAGACTACGAATAATAGTCGGACCTAAGTCGTCCTCTAAAATTACACGTCTACGACATTGAGAAGATCTATTTATGAGACTAGCGGTCCGTTCCGGCTTCGCTCAATATCCGAGTCTATAAAGATTATGAATCGAAATAAAAACTATCCTATCTTTCAAGTTGGGTCAAACTGAACATGGTGTGCAAATTTGATTAAAATCGGTTAAGTGGTTTAGGAGTCCCTCGCGGACAAACAAAATGACGCGTAATTTATGTACATTGATATTAAGAAAGATAAGAGTAACGTGCGGATCGGGATGAGTGTAGATATTGGTATACATGAACACATGAACAGGGACGTTTTCTCAGTAGTGGGCGATAATGGGTTGGAAAAAGAATGATGATAATGAAAATATTTAGTTGCTATTGATGGTTTTCATGAATGTAGGTAATTTGTTCCAGGTGTGGAATGTCTGTATTATCACTAGTTGGTAATGGGCAGGAAGTAATGGCAGGTCTGTACGCAAAGAAGGTGCACATTTTCGACCAGCGATCAGGCACTAATGCCATTCAAACCTATAACGCACACAAAGGCGCAGTATTAGACCTATGTAAATTCGACAATCTTGTTGCATCCATCAGTGACGATAAAACTATTACTATATTTGATAGAGTCGCTGGGAAGATTTTCAAGAACGATATTTTAGTACCAAATAATGATACTAAAGCCTATCCAGTATGTATTAGCTGGAGTTCGGCGGCTATGTACGTTGGAGATTCCAGGGGATGCTTAAGTTTGTTTGATCCTGAGCAACATATACATACTGCGACTTTAGAACTATGGGAGCAACCGGCCATTACCCTTCCTCAAATCAAGACAAAGTGCTGTTACCAAAGCGATGGGATTTTGATTGTGTGTTCTGACAGAGGAGAAATAAAATTTTTGTACAACAGTTACCCACCAACGGAATTTACATCTATTGCCAGTAGTACAATTGATATTACTGAGGTAAGTAATGCATGTTTAGGCCAATAGACAAATACGAGTAGATATTGATTTCTTAAACTAAGCTCATCAGGATTTTTGAAGCAATTCATCGCGATATTCTGTGTTGACACAGATTGTGTCAACACAGAATATGTGATTTTTATGTAGTGTAACTGTGTAGCCATTATAATATACATTTTTAAAGCATTTGAAAGTGTCGTAAGTGGATTTCAAACAGTCAAACTAGGTATTAAGTAAGCGATTTTAAAACTATAGAATGTTTCCTCTCAGTTGCACAGTCTCTTAAAATACAGGGGGGGATGACGTTCATCTATCACGCGCGGGGGTAAATTTCATATCACGACGAAAAGTGACTTTTGTTATGCCCTACCAAATTCCGCGTTAACTTAAACGCTTCAACAATAACATCGACAGCCCACTAAATGTTCCCACTGCTGGGACTCGGGGCCTTCTCTCGCAAGGAGAGAGTTAAGGCCATAATCCACCATGCTGGCCCAGTGCGGGTTGGTGGATGACACATGACTTCGAAAGATTCCAGGTACGTGTCAGTTTCCTCACGATGTTTTCCTTCACCATTTTAAGTTGGCGGCATTACGCACATGACTTCGAAAAGACTGGTGCGTGTGGGGTTTGAACCCGGGGTCTCCGGATCGGCAGGCGCCGTTCTCCCGACTTGACCAGCCGTAACTTAAACGCTTAAACTATTAAACCTACAAAAATAAACAAACATTACGAACATTTTTTTATCGCGCATAGTTCCGCGTTTGTCCACCAACTCGTCTGATGGGAAGCAACACGACGCTGTAGTCAAAGATGATGCACGCTGAGACGCTGACGTAGAAAGTACCTATTCACTCTGACTTTGAAAAGTTCTAGATTGGAATAAGGAGAAAACTTATTCCACTCTAAAACTGCTACTTTTTATATTACTTAATTTATACATTTGGTGTATTATACTGTTCCAGCTTTGTTACCAGGATGGAATACTAGCCCTGAGCACCTGTGACTCAGCCTTAGAGTTTTGGATCCCAACAGAAAAATGTGGCCCCTGAACACAAAGTGTATGCAGTACCATTGAATATCTTGGGTATTATTTAAAACAATTTGATATTAATATTATAATATGTTTATTAATATTATGAATATGAATTTATTTATCAATTGAGATTCCACTGTCAATCAGTGCAACTGTTTGAAACTTTGAAATATTAAATTATTACTAGTTAATAATAATAATAAACTACTTACAAATGACGTGTTTTCAGAACGAAAAAAAAATCTGTCAAAATAGTGCTTAATTGCGCCAAATGCTATTAAGTATTTCGTTTTCTTACGGTGTGGCCTCATTAGCAGTCTACGGGGAATATTCGTGTTGGCGCGATGAGTGTGGCCGGGTACATCGTCTCATCGCAAAGTATTCGGGCCAAGACGATGTAGCATCGGAGACCTCTTGGTAAACTGGCGCGAATCATACCTAGGGATATTCGCTTCACCTACGTCAATTCAAAATCAAAATTCATTTATTTCAGGTAAGGTTCCCCATAAATTATACAATTCATTCAATCAATTTCAAACGTCACAAAAGTGATAAGACTAAAGTATTGGTTAGCTTTACTAGCTTTTCTGAATTTCGTGTCTGTTTTAACACGCTTTTATTAGCTTCACTTGTAACTAACTACGAGTATATATGTAAGAAAATCTTGGAATCTTAATTTGACCCACTTCCCGGTCTTTGATTAGGATTAAATTTTACACACGCTCTGAATTCTAATGACAATCAATACATGACTAGTTAAGAAACGTCATTACAAATCCAATATGGCGCCCTCCCCAAGATGACTGGCTGTTTGAAATCCACCCCCATGATATGGGTATCAAATGAAAAGGTTTGCTGTCAGAAATACGGAAAAAATTGTCGCGTGACTTAAATTAAATATGGCGGACGTCCAAGATGGCGGACAGGCTATTTGAAATGCTTTTGTAATGTTTAGTGCGTGCTAAAAGCGTGTTTTTTCGTTTTTTAAACTATTATTGGTAATTAATGGTGCTACCTTTTGTAGTAGTATTTCAAAGCCAGATGTTGACATACGTAAAAATCCAGGGAATTCTATACCACTCTCTGCGGTTAAGTCAGATAACATACTTCCATTCCTGTGCTGTACATGAGAAAAATAAAGTGAAATTATAATTTTTGGGGAGCGGTGGACTGTAAAAAACTGGTGAATATAGAAAATGAGAAAGGCGCACAATGATAGTAAAAATATTAAAATGATTTAAAATATTTACAAAATTAAACCAAAACGCTCCGTAACCAAGGTAACTTAAGCAACAACTAAACTCACAGGAAAAATAGAATATAAAATACAATTAAAAATAGAAAAATAAAATGTTCCAGCCAATCGTCAACAATTATTATACACTCACGGCTATCTCCTTGCGCCTGCGGTAAGAAGAGATCACTTTCCAGAATACTTACATCGTTCGTTTTTTATGAATAGTAGTCATCTACCATCTCCTCATTCTTCTCTTTTTCATATTATTTCGTAAATGATACTCAATTTTGCTTTTTTTACTCATCAAAAAAAATTGTAATAAATGATAGTTTACTGACATATGATTCAAAACCACTATTTCCTCCATTTTTAAATTACTGCCTACGTCTCGACGCACAACAATCTGAAAAACCCTATCCGGCACAATGCCTTTGATTATTTACTTGTCTAGATGACGCGTTACGCTGTAATTGCTGTAATTTTGGTGTTTCTACGTTCGAGCGGTAATACATCGGCCAACTCGACGCGAATCTTCGCCCGCTAATGTAGACAAAAACATCGTCTTGGTCCGAATACGATGTTTTTGTCGCGCCAACACGTTACGAATATTCGCCCCATAGTGAAGCCACAGCATTAGTGATATTTGAGAATAATACGTCAATGTTATTGACTTGACGTTTTTACTTATTTGTTTAGGTACCAATTTTCACTCATATCTTTTATTCTGAAAACGCTTCATGGAGTGTAGCATTACCTACACTATGTTAAAAAAAATATAAATCTACACTGGTACATCCAGGATATTAATTTGTGTCTCGGTGAAAAAGTAGTAGGTACCTATTTGCTAATGAATTATTAGTTAAAAAAGTTTATAATTACTTATTATGCGAGGGTAACATGTAGAAAATTATATTCCATGTTGACATTTTCCAAGATCCAACACACCCATTTCCATTTCAGTCATTTGTGTAACCATTATTTGTAGTTGGCACAACAGTCCAAGCACGTACGCAGGTTTAATTACGAACAGTTGGAATGCATATTGTAATGGTTGTATAAACAACAATCGGGCAGTGAGGCGTTTTTAGATTGACAGCTATAAGTGACAGATGAGTGAAAAAATATATTTAATTAATAATAACGTTGACGTATGCATATCAAATTTCTGTAAGTACCGAAATGAAATATTAACGCCACCTGTGGTACGGAATACTTGGGCAGGATTGAGTACTGTTTTAACAGGTTTATGTAGGTATTCATCTGTCATTCTAAAAACGATTCATTGGAGGAGTGCGAGCGATAAAAAAAACTGTGGTTGTCCTAATAAATAATGTGAACGCGCCGCTGCTTAGTGCATTGACTTATGTAGAACATTCCCTGAAATTAAATTCGTGTCGGTCGAACTGATTAACAAAAATTATGGTTAGAAGAATAACTAAATGAGATCAGAGATCACTATGAGATCATATTTATTTGCATGTATACGTTTGTGTCCGGGTAGATGTGAAATTAAGTTCACATTCGTGTAGACAGGAGCAGATATGCGAATGTAGGCCCATGGTGCAAGGTGAAAGTTTGTAAATTCGCTCCATGTCTGTTCACAGAATTGAATATGCCGCATTTTAAAGTAGGTACTTATTAACACGAACGCTCCCCAAATCTATTTTGTCGCGACTACCATTACCTACTGTTAGTCCACGCGCTTAATATGTTTCTTTGTATCAGTGAGCTTCAAAGTATAACATTTTACTATGACTGATGTTTTTATACTTTTTATATTGACAATTTGTATGTAAAGGATGAAAGTAAAATATTACGAAAAATAAACGAAACACGAAAAAACGTCTTGTGTCACGTTTACGCTCAGTGCATTCTATGGATAAGGTACCTATACAGAGTAAGAGCCCAGGGCCGCTAAACGTACTTTATTTTCTAAAGAATAATATGTGGTGTTTCAGGCAGTGGCCATACCAAACCTTGAATGCTATTCGCTAAATTGGTCGGACGGCCAATTAACAGGTGACTTTTGGTGGCACGAGGCTTTTTAGCCTGTTGAAAAAGGTATCTAAAATGAGAGAGGAAAAAGCTTATTTAACTCCTAAAGGCTAATTTTATAAATTTGGACACAATTACGTAACTATAAGCCTAAAATAATATTAAACCTTACTGGCCAGTTACTTTCCGCAAGACGCTGCAAGCTTTACAAACTTATTTTTTCTAGTGTCTGTTTTTTACGTTTACCTATTCAGGACCTGATGTCAAATGTATATTATTAATTCTGCCAAATAAATTGTATCAGTGACACATCCCTCCAGGCTAAAAAAAACATTCAGATGAGCGCAACGTCTTATTGCTAGGCACCACATTTATCTGTCATGTATATAAAGCATGTCTGTTGGCCCTAGGCTCTTAGGCTATAACTACTGCCCACTTAACTCCAAACTCGCAGGCGAGGCCGCGAATGCGTTACCGAGATAACCGAGAACTTGGACGAGAGTTATACTTGTGTTCCGAGAAACGAGAAACACGAGAGCGAAAAGGGGTTTTCATACGAAAAAAAACTTGTTTCAAATACATTGATAGATGGTGAAGATTTTCATACACTTTTTGCCTTAATTTACCAGTGCAGAAGCGTTTGAAATTGGCAAAAAACAAAAATAATTTATAGTAGGATGAAATCCATTGTAAATGGAAGAGAATATGACAAAAGTGAAAGGAAAAATAATTTACGGGCGATCTGAGGTCGGGAAGTGGAAGGGGGGGGTCCGTTTTAAGCTTTTGTATTGACACTTTTTTCACATAACCGCAAAATTTATGAGAAAAATTCAAATAAGTGAGTTTTTGGTTTTTAATTTTTTTTTCATGTAAACACACAAAAATTACTCTAAAACTTTGGTCAAGACTTGCCTTTTTTTCTTAAATACACTGTATTTTTTTTATTAAAAATAAACATTTTTTATACCTTAAATTAACTTAATATTGAAAAAGTAACCTAATTTTCATTCGAAAAATCTCCCGTCAAAATATCAGGTTTTTCAATAAAGTTGGTAAGCTTTTTGTTCTTTAAAATCTAATTTTTCTGATAATGTAAAAAAAGTTATACATTACCATGGCAAAAAATGTTCTCAGAAAACGCTTTGAAAAAAATACCACACAAGTTCGATTTTTTTATTTTGGTATAAAACGCATTTAGATTGAAGTTTTTTTTTCATATAATACTGAACTTCCAATATAAACTAACAAGTTTAATACTTGAGCATAAGTCTCATTCGGATGCTAAGCGGTTTATGAGATTCTATATCATAAGCATGGACACATAAAAAAGTTTTTTTTAGACGTCCATGGTCTATAAGTGAACATTTATGAACCACAAAATTCGCGTTAGCAAAAAAAAATGTTAACTAAATTAAAGTCTCTAAACCCTAAGCCATCTATCGTATTTTAATCAAGTTTTTGTCTTGTCTGAAAACGTATCAATAAACAGTAACTTAGTTACCAGAGCACAGCAAAAACAGCTAAATTAAACATTAAATTATTTATAATACATATTTTATTGTGCGAACGTTTAATATTTTAACAGTAGTAACGTGATCCCATTTCTCTTATAGTATCTTTATGTACCTACTAAACAAACATTGTTATTCCTGATATTTTATAATAGTCCAGTAACTTTGTCGCCTGACTGTATGGAGCTATGGAGTAGGATGCGTTAAATCCGGTAGATCTGATTTTTTGCAGACTTGTTTATGATGTTGGCCTAATGATTGTCCCAAGTTTGTGACCTCGAGCGACGAACGCAACTTGGTCAAAAATCGAAAAAACCGCGAAAAAATCGTTTATTTTTTAAATTTTGGCGATTATAACCCTAAACGACTAGTTTTTGTAAAAACTTTCTTATAGCGTCTATAAAGTAGACTAAATTTGCTACAATATGGTACTAGAATTGTCTCTGTACACCCAATAGTTTCTGAGAATAAGTCTTTCAAAGTTTATAATTTTTTTCGTACTTCGCAATTTTTAGCAATATTTTAACTCCTACTTGACCACTTTGTGGCACAGTTACGGCGGATTTTAACCCCCGACCAAAAAAAGAGGTGTTATAAATTTGACGTCGAAGTCTGTCTGTCTATTAGACAGACACACATACAGGTCTGTCTCTATGTGTATCTGTCTATGGCACCGTAAAGCTGAACCGGATGGGCCGATTTCGGTGCGGTTTTTTTTATTTGAAGATACATTTTTGTGTTGATGTTTTGAGCTATTTTTGGTTAATATCGATTCAAGATGGTCGCCTCCACCAAATGACAGACCAAATATTTCATGACAATCTACCTCAATATGGGTATCAAATGAAAGGGCTTGACTAGTAGAGTACTATACAGTATAACAAATTGCAAATCACAAAATGGCGAATTACATAATTTGTTTTTTCACTAATTGCATATTATGGGTATCAAATGAAAGGGCTTGACTAGTAGACTACTATGCACTATGACAAAATTCAAATCCATGATGGCCGCAACCACAAAATGACGAAATACGTTTCTTTTTTTACAAATACCTCGATATGGTATAAATATGAATTTTTCATAGTGTATAGTACTCTACTAGTCAAGCTCTTTCATTTGATACCCATAATATGCAATTAGTGAAAAAACAAATTATGTAATTCGCCATTTTGTGATTTGCAATTTGTTATACTGTATAGTACTCTACTAGTCAAGCCCTTTCATTTGATACACATATTGAGGTAGATTGTGATGAAATATTTGGTCTTCCATTTGGTGGAGGCGGCCACCTTGAATCGATATTAACCAAAAATAGCTCAAAACATCAACACAAAAATGTATCTTCAAATAAAAAAAACCGCACCGAAATCGGCCCATCCGTTTCAGCTCTACGGTGCCATAGACAGATACACACACAGACAGATACACATAGAGACAGACCTGTATGTGTGTCTGTCTAATAGACAGACAGACTTCGACGTCAAATTTATAACACCTCTTTTTTTGGTCGGGGGTTAAAATCCGCCGTAACTGTGCCACAAAGTGGTCAAGTAGGAGTTAAAATATTGCTAAAAATTGCGAAATACGAAAAAAATTATAAACTTTGAAAGACTTATTCTCAGAAACTATTGAGTGTACAGAGACAATTCTAGTACCATATTGTAGCAAATTTAGTCTACTTTATAGACGCCATAAGAAAGTTTTTACAAAAACTAGTCGTTTAGGGTTATAATCGCCAAAATTTGAAAAATAAACGATTTTTTCGCGGTTTTTTCGATTTTTGACAAAGTTGCGTTCGTCGCTCGAGGTCACAAACTTGGGACAATAATTAGACCAACATCATAAACAAGTCTGCAAAAAATCAGATCTACCGGATTTAACGCCTACGGTAATGTATAAAGTTACTGAACTATAATGACAATTTATTACTAATAATTGTCACTAATGTTGGTATGTGTTGGTAAAATATAATGTCCAATGTACCTATTGATGTGAAACTAATTGCATTTTTTGTACGAAGTAATTCCTGTAAACGCTTAGATAATCTAAGTGTTAATGTATCAATGTACAATCTGGAGTATGTCGAATATTTTCTAACAATAAACAGTTTAACAGCTTATAGTTTTATCTTTCCCGTTTGGCCGATTCACCTTACTTTGCGTCAAACAATATTTGCACTGAAAGCAACGATACTGAAACAAATCAATGACTGAAATCCAATTCAATTTATTGCTTCGAACCTTAGGATATTACATCACTTGGTAACGTCACATAAAACAATTATTATTGAGTAGTGATTCCGTTTACATACAATATACATGCGGCTGTTAAGGGGGCGCCTAGTGCCAGAAAACGAAAAAAGGACATTTTCAACACCGCTCACTAATGTTAAGAAACTAAAAAATATAAAAAAAAATATTGACGTGTGGGTAGATTCAAGAAGAAGCACAATAACCGAATAGAATTTTAAAAATAGATCACATTTTTTCACAGAAAAAAAATTAAAATGTCACCGAAAAAAACTATTTTAATTCATGTAAGTACTCGAAATTATCAGCGATGACCCCACATTATTTTTGACGTGAATATACGTGTCTTATAATTCGGTGAAACCGGCTGCACGCCCGCAAAACATGACGTCATGTAACGTTACCGTTACCGTCGGTTCGTCGTCCGTGCCATGCGGACGAAGCTGAGCGCTGAGGGCGCCACCCGCCGAGTCGAGCGGTATCACTACTCGCGCTATCAGCGTACTGATTTCTTAAGACGTTGTCACGTTTAACTATCGTCAGTAAACCGACTTTACAGACAACCATTTTTTTTGTTAATAAAATTTCTAATTTTACGCTCTATTAAAGTAACCGAACACTTTTTTTAATTTATGTTTAATTATTGAGTAATGAAATAAAACTTGGTCAAAAATTGACTCCTGGGTAGCGATTCTAAATCCATTCGGTTGCATCCGATACGGAATCTCATCTCTCGGTCTTTGTCTTATCTGTTTAGCATGATAGAGACAGGGATTGTCATTCCGATTCCGAACCATTCGGAATCGCATTTAGAATCGCTACCCTGATTTAATATTGATTTCCCCTCCAAACTGTGTCATGCTATTCTCGACTTTATGCATATCATTTTAAGCGTAAGTGGTTTACACACCACCAATCTACTTGACCCCTAGAATCGCAAGCGGCCAAGTACGATGTAGTTCTACTTATTTTGGTTGTTGACAATGAATAGTGATAGGTAAAAACGTCCGGAGTTCACCGCTTCCCGCAACCGACTTACCGACTAGAACGGAAAGAGTGATCTCAGTCTTCCCAACAATGACATAATTCCGTGCGCCTGAGGTTTTGGAGGCACATCGAATGGTTTATATCGATGGGGAGAAATGCATTCACGAACACCCACTGTCTTGGAGGTGTAATGTCGCACCACGTCATCGTGTGTGTGTGAGTTAGGCGGGTATTATAGCTGTTAGTCTACAAAAACCAAAAACCACGAGAGTTGTCCTGCCAACTTAAGCTCGGTATTGGACCGCCTCAATGAGGGAGTTTCCGACGAGACAAAAATAGTTCCAACGGACGCACTAGATGGCGATTGTTCGAGATGCAGATAGATCTGTCTCTACCTATATGGTAGAGACAGATCTATCTGCATTTTTTTTAAATTTATTATATACATGGCATCTATCTGCATCTCTCAACAGTGTAACCCCTTTAGAGACCCTACCCGTTTTCAGGGAAAAAGTATAGTGTAAAAAGTGTCTTTTTTAATTTTAAAATATTGGGAATAAAAATAGCTAATTAGGTTGATAATGTAATAAAAAACCGTTACTGATCACAATCCCTTTTCAGTAAAAACCTTTAGAACTCCCGAGGCAATAGACACCAACTAAGCCAAAGTAGAAGGAAAATTCAAAGATATAAATAGCAACACTGATACGACAATATTTTATCCACAGACTAAGTAGAGAGATACTCTCTCGGCTGAAGGATTAGTATCCATAGCCAAGAATAAATTTAAAAAATATATATTTTGTCTTTCATCAGGTTTACGATTTGTTTTGAAATTTTGATGTTCTGATATAGTTTTCATTCGAATAAAATGCGTACATGGATAAAGTAGTTTATTATTTATTACTAGAAGTCGTGCTTTCGCAAATTGAATGAATTGAGTCCCATTATGCCTAACGCTTTTGACAACAAACCAAAAGACCTACAAGCGCCCCCTATTATCGTTTTATTAAACCATATCTTTTTGTCTCGTCGGAAAACGGCTCATTGCCATACATCGCACAACCTACACTTACCTGCCTTTGGTGGAAGGAACGAAGGCAATGCCCCCACAAAAAAAATGCCAGTCATAGGGACTGCCGATAGAAGTGAAAACTTATAACTCAGAATTTGATCAGGCTGGCACCGACTTCAAATAGATAAGTGAGTAGCGCTTATTTAGTAATTATATTAACTTACTTGTCGCTTTTGAGTCCCTATTTGTGGTTTTGAAGTCGGTTTAATTTTTTGTATGAAAAGAGTTTTTTTTTACCCTTTTTAGTGCAAAACAAGTTTTCAACAATGCATTTACACAATTTCGTGTTGACAGAATCGAGTTTCATAACTTTTGTGAAATCGACAATAGTGCAGACAAAATTGTAGGCAAATTTTAGTTTTTTGTTCATATTTCAGAAACCACCCAGCCAATTTCGATAATATTTATATGGGACCATTCGGGAAGCATATCTATCCGTGTTCGGATAGATATGCTTTAAATGCATCTATGCATTAAAAAAAATATGGTGGTCGAATTGATAACCTCCTCCTTTTTGGAAGTCGGTTAAAAATACAAATCTCGATAATCATGCCGGTATTATAGATATTAATCTCTTTCGTTTACTATAACTATATTTTCGTTTTTGCACTCCAAGGTGTCTCATTGTGGTTTGGAGTTTGACTGTGCCTAAAAAAAAGAGGTCAAAACTTTTTGTAATGGCAACTTTGGTTACTGTCGTCGTGTAGTAATACCAGATTAACACAATTTCTTAAGTAGAAATACAGCATTTAACCTGCCTGACATTTTTGAAGTGAAAACTTCTTTCGGCGCGCCTAGACAAATTTTTCGTGGGGTGTAAATTGAATTCTACCGTCACGCTCGGGTATGATAAGAAAACTTAGGGACCCTAAGTTTTCTAACCCTAAGTCTTAGGGTAAACTCGGGGCCTTGGCGATTGGGCGCCTAGAAATGCGTCAGCCAATGGGAAATGCTGAAAGGGTGTGGCCTCGCCATCATGTCATGGCCATCTAGAAATGCGTGAGCCAATGAGAAATGCTGACGCTTTTCTAGATGGCCATGCCATGTTGGCGAGGCCACGCCCTCCGGTTACACTCGTGTAGTTTCCAAGGTAAGCTATCAAATTCTGAGTTAAAACTTTTCACTTCTATCGGCAGTTCCTATGATTGCCATTTTTTTTTATGTAAGTAGATCTACGAGTATGTAGGTATGTAATTATAAAAATGATACATCTTAGGTCAAGCCATTGCTTAACATCTGGTAAATGACAAGGTTATTTGGTCTAAAAACCTATTAAATATATTTATAATAGTTTTTGCTCACACAACACTATTTAGCCCCAAACTAAGCAAAACTTGTGTTATGGGAGATATAGATGAAATCTATTTCGCTAGATCCATAGTTCAATTTGATAACATGGTGACAATAATATTTATGAAATGTTACTGTGTTGGTTCTTACGTAAGGGTTCAAAATAATCCATTGATAGTGATGATAGGTCTATTTATAGTGGATATTAAGTAGTGGTAGGACTCTTTGGCAGAGTTCACCTGGGGCAGTACTATACCAGTTATTCCACCACCAAGCAGTGATGTAATATCACTGTGTTCCGGTTAGAAGGGCAATGTTTCCAAAGAATTTACAGGGCATAGAGATGGATTCTCTTAAATCTCTGGATGACGAGCACAGTGCCGTGCTAAGTAATGATTTGGTTTCTACATGTTCCAATAGCGACGTACTACGTTTAATTTACACCTCACGAAACATTTGTCTAGGCGCGCCTAAAGAAGTTTTCACTTCAAAAATATTTTGTCGAGTCGTAGATTTATTTATTACATAGATATAAATAATAAATGAATTGGATATTTATGATCAACAATAGCAATAATTAAGGTAAAACAGAAAATTATTCTACTTTCCATGTATATCTTTGGAGTGAAGTAATCCAAATGGCTACAGAGTTACAGAAATTTTCCAGCGATACTAGCAACACCTACAGTCGTGTCGTTGTGCCTTGCTGTCATGGCTGAATGAAAATGAAATTTGTTGACGAACTGTCAATTTTGTGAAATCTTATTTTCGTTCGCCATGTTCAGTAATTTGTGAGTTGTGATTTTGTAATGGGCCGTGTTTAGTATTTTTTTAATGAATAATTGAAACACACAACCATGAACGGGTTAAGTTTCGGTGAACTTTGTTGCTTGTTTTGTTGTCCGCCATGCCCGGGGAAAATTGCTGCTAAACTCGCCTTTCTACCTCCTGAACCGACGTATGCATTCACTCCAGACGAGACGGGATCAAAATTCGCTTTAACACTCACAGAGCGCGCTGAGTGGCAGTACTCTGAACGAGAGAAAGAAAACATCGAAGGATTCTACTCCAGAACGACGAGAGGCAACAGAATAGCTTGCCTCTTTGTTCGGTGTAGCCCCAATGCTCGTTTCACAATTCTATTCTCCCATGGAAATGCAGTGGATCTTGGACAAATGAGCAGTTTTTACTTAGGGTTAGGAACTAGAATAAACTGTAACATATTCAGTTATGATTACTCTGGATATGGTGTAAGTGGTGGGAAGCCATCAGAAAAGAACCTGTACGCTGATATCGATGCTGCGTGGCAAGCGCTACGGACCCGCTACGGCATCAGCCCAGAGAACATCATACTGTACGGACAGAGTATCGGGACAGTACCCACAGTGGACCTGGCGGCACGGTATGAAGTAGGAGCTGTGGTGCTCCACTCACCACTCATGTCCGGGATGCGAGTTGCCTTTCCCAACACTAAGAGAACTTGGTTCTTTGATGCTTTCCCTAGGTAAGTCTGATATATTAGTTAGCAAGCTATCTTATTTGATTATTAGTCACTACTTGTAAAAGATGAGTAATGGTAAATAACACACAGCATTGTTTCTCTAATTTATCTTTGTGTAAAATAACATTGTGAGCAAAACACAGTAAGTATTGAATAATTCTGTAAAATGTTAGTTTTAATTAGTAGCCATCCTACTGTGCCCTGTGACTGCTGTTTTTATTATTTAGTTATCTGATACAGACTGGAATAATAACACACAGTGTAGCCTAAACAACTTACTTTATATTATATTTATACATCTCTATACTTTGAAACCAAACTTTTCCCTTTTAATAAATTCTACAAATGAGTCACTAATTAATGTTGTTATTGCTATTTCCTCCTTATCTATGTTTTATTGTTTTATCTTTGAGTTAATGTGAACGTAGAGAACTGATTGCTGCTGTTTTACTGTGCCATATCAATAATTTTAAGGTCAGGAAATGATAACACCAGAAAAGTTTTATGCACAATTGCATCCAAATTGAATTTAAACACTGTTCTATTCTAATTGTAACCAAATTTTCTGATGTTATCACATACATTTATTTATTTTACAATAAATGTAGTCTACGAAGACCACTTTTGAACAAAATGTCTATGACTTAAACATACTATCAAAATCTTAAACTCTCTTATACATGAGCAGATGAAGTTTCAGCTCTATGTCACATGACAACACAACAAAATAAAGATGAAATTTTATCTTCTAAAGTTTAATATTTCATAATGGAACCAAAATGTTACAACTTTAATGGTTTAAAGGTGAATCAATCGCCACATTGGTTAATTCAATTTAAAGAACTTACAATTTTATCACATTACATAGTTATGATAAAGGTAAAACGAAATTGAATTATTTTGTCTGATGATAATATATTAACTTCAAGCAGACTTTTTAGGCCCACCTCTTAGACAAACTTTGGTGTAACTATTTCAGTGTAATGAAAAAAGCAATAACAAGCAAACCACCATAAATATATTTAGCATTATTTAATACTTGTAACATCCCATGGTTTTACCCGTTTTGTTCCCATTTCCATGATTATCTCGAGATTAAAAGTACCTTATGAGTTAATCCATACTATAATCTATCTCTGTCCCAAATTCCAACTAAATTCATTGGGTAGTTTTTACTTGAAAAAGTAAAACATCCATCTATCCATATACAAACATTACTTTTATAATATTCATTATTATGAGAAATAAATAATAGCATAAACCATGAACTGTACACATAACATCTGTGCCAAGCGAAAAAGGGCACATTGTACTTATCACTATGAACTACTTTCACTTTTGAAACATGAAAAACAAAAATAGCTGTATGAATTTACTCAAGTCTAAAGTTCAGTTTTGTATGAAATAGTGGATTTTTTTGTACAGATGTTGGAAAAACCCTTATGTAAAAGTTGGTAATAATAATGGTATATTAGAATTCATTATATGTATATTAAAGCAGAGAATATGATAATCTAAATGTACACACACCAGCCCCACAAATTAGGTCAAATAAGGATTACCTACATCCACAGAAATCTAAATAATAAGGTACTAGAAGTCGCATGACCGCGTGACATTGTCGCCGCACAGGTGACTTGTAGGCCACCAGTGCTCGAATTGTAGTTTAGTCTTGTTCGAACCGGCAGGCGTGAATCATCTTTAAAAACTTGTGTTATGCAGCATAAACAACTGTGGAAGTTCTTCCACAACTTGCAATTATACCAATAATTAGATTACATTTCACCGATAGGTATTTTATTTTATTTTAATTGTATTTTTTAATAAAATAAACGGAGCCCAATGATTCACTATGCTAGTTATAAATTTTTGGTGTGATCGTCATTTTGCATACCATTACTGCATACATTAATTAACATCTAAAGTGGTACAAGCATAAACAGCAATGTAATGTAAAATTAAAGATATCGTCATAACCTCTAATCTTCCATGGTACAACCGCAGGTAGCGATTGTGAGTTAGTGCTGTGACGGTCCAATTTTACTTTCCCAAAAATAAACGATGAAAATTTTATTTTAAATTTTACAAAGTTTTATCGATAAAGTAACATAATGAATCGATAAAAAAAATTGTACGCAATTAACATTACACCCATACGTATCTTTTAATTCGCGGTAAACATTACTTCATAATTCATTAATTATTAAGAAAAGTATATACATACTGGCTATAACGCGCGATTGTTCGTCCGTGCAAAATAAATATTAAGATAACTGAGGCAGTATTTATCTATTGTAAGCTTTTATTTTTAAGACTTTATTAGTTTTTATACAAAATCAGCGAGCAACACGGAAGGGAGTAGGCATACACAGCGTTTCCCCTCTGTCAAAGTACAAGTCCGCGTGGACCATGGAGTTTGATAATATACTGTGGCGTGGAATACACTGAGGGCGGGGCTAGATTTGTGAATGGTGCTTTATTTTTTATGTGTTAGTGATTTGGCTGTGTGAGTATGGTCGGCAATGGATCGGTACAGGTACGTTTTGTATGTAATAGTGCGGCTTTACGCTAGTGTGCAACTTTCCCCTCCCGCAAGAAATGACAGAAAGATTTGAACAATAATTTTTAGCAAAGGCTACTTCCCTTCCGTGCTTGCGCGGAAGATCGAGTTGCTCGATGTACAAAATATACAACAACCTTTGTTCTTCAACTATACCTAAGCCCATGTGGTGTCAGAATTACATAGTTCAGTTTTCGAAACAATAGTATACCCCATGTGACTCACTTATTTTATAGGTAGGCATATTGACTTTGTTGTAGTGTAATACACCTAATTATTGAAATCAATAATAACCTTTATCGAATGTTAAAATTGGACCGTACTTTGAAATATCGATGTTTTAATTTTTGTCAAGCACTAGCGTATATGTGAAAAATTGTTAATTTTTCAATGTATTAGTAGGTTCACTGATAAGCGTTTATGGATGTGTGTGGTGCAATCACAGACCCAGGTTGATTATGTGCAGCTATTGGTGTGTGAGTGGAGCTCTATTTGAATACTACGCGCATGTAGTAGTGATCGCGGGGGTAGGGGAAATGTGGCGACAAGCGTTTTGCAAGTAATTTGAGAGTTATGCCATTTCTATTACCTTATTATTTAGATTTCTGTGCCTACATCCAATGTACACTTACACAGCATATTTTAGTAAAAATTACATTGAAGGTATTACTCATATTCTTTTGTAAATACAAAGTCATAAAATCAGTAGTGTTTTTAAGAATGAAAGTCTACAAAGACTTATGATTATATAAATACAGTGCACTCATCTTACCTACTACTTTTGTAGGAATAGTTTGACTAGAACAGGACTAGTCAGATTAATTTTTACTGATATTATTATCGTGAAAGTTTATACAGTTTGTGGGTATAGAGTGGATGTTTCTTACTTTTTGCCACAAAAATTACTGAAGGGATTTGGATGTTTGGTACATAGATAGATAATAGTCTGGAATAACACTTAGGCAAATTTTTAACCATCTTCATTTAGTATCAAAAGAATGTATACATTATGAAGGGTACAGGGGAAAAACATGCCATGTCACAAAGACAATGAACTGAGAAAATGGCAAATTAAACTTTGAATCCACGTTGACATTGCTTGTTTTTGCACTGTATCAATATTTTTGAACGAAGATTACGCCGCGACTATTCATGTTACTGCAAAACGTGGTTTGGCGGTTTGTTCTTCACATTTTGAACCACATAATGGCATTGCCAGTTTAAAAAAGATAAAAATGTGACATCGCATGTTTTTCCCCTGTGCCCTTCATATGTATTACATTTCAAAAAGATGAAGAAAATAGAATATGTATAAAAACATTTTAAAAGAATATTATATTGATAATACATAATCGACAAAGAGGTCCAGCGAAGAATCCAACTCGGATGGGCAGCGTTCGGGAAACTTCGGCACATCTTTGAGTCCAAAATACCCCAATGTCTAAAGACAAAAGTCTTTAACCAATGCGTGTTGCCAGTGATGGCTTATGGAACTGAGACGTGGTCCTTAACTGTGGGCCTCATAACAAAGCTCAAAGTCACACAGCGAGCTATGGAGAGAGCTATGCTCGGAGTCTCTTTGCGCGACAGAATCCGTAATGAGGATATTCGCAAAAGAACGAAAGTGGCCGACATAGCTCAAAGAGTAAGCAAGCTGAAGTGGCAATGGGCAGGCCACATCGCTCGCAGAACTGACAACCGATGGGGAAGGAAGGTTCTCGAGTGGCGACCACGAACCGGAAGACGCAGTGTTGGACGGCCTCCCACTAGATGGACAGATGATCTAACAAAGGTCGCTGGAAACCGCTGGTTGCAGGTTGCGCGGTACCGTTCGTTGTGGAAGTCTAGGGGGGAGGCCTATGTTCAGCAGTGGACGTCTTGCGGCTGATGATGATGATGATGATGATGAATACATAATTACTTACTCCATGCAGTACACCCCATAAAAGTATAAAACTGATTCTTTTTAAATGATGTCATAAACTATCTGGTTCTATGTGTGTTATCTGTTTGCTACTAGGCTTACTTCAGTGGCATACTCTGCTGACCTAGTAATAGTGAAACATCATTGTTGTGGAACAAAGTATAAAATTAATTATGAAGTTTCTTTTCAAAATGTATTTAGATATGTGTGTAACTACTCTGTTTTACACCACTACAGCTTAGCAAAATTGTTTATATACCTATTGGATATCAATCTCTTTCACTTCAACTCAAAATCAAAAAAAAATATAATTTAAAAACTCAAAAACCCGACTGCGTAAAAAGTGAACCAAAATACGTTCTCGCATACTAAAAAAAACTGAAAAGAATAAAACAAGCATTTAGATTTCTGGTGGTCTAGAATTCTATAATATGTTATTGTATTAATACTATTGAAATATATACCATATTTTCTAATAAAAGAACATTACAACTGAAGAGTCGGGATCCATTATTATTCGACATACAATGTAATTGTTCAATGGATCCCGACTGTTCAGTTGTAATGTTCTTTTATTAGAAAATATTGTATATATTTCAATAGTATTAATACAATAACATATTATAGAATTCTAGACCACCAGAAATCTAAATGCTTGTTTTATTCTTTTCAGTTTTTTTTAGTATGCGAGAACGTATTTTGGTTCACTTTTTACGCAGTCGGGTTTTTGAGTTTTTAAATTATATTTTTTTTTTAATACTTTTTAGTTATGAACAATGTTGTGAATGTTAATATGCTCAACATAATAATATGCATCTTTTGGTTGTTGACCAAATGTCTTCGTTTCTACTGATATAATATGTAGGATTTTCTACTGCATGTAATTCTTATTTATAGTTTTGTGTTAGTTTAGGTTTTCGATTGACGTTGAGTACCTACTAAATCGTTTGAAGTTGGAGATGGGCGACCGAGGCGGAGCAATCCGAGCCGTTCCGTGGTCCCACTATCAGCGGCAGAGTTGAAACCCCATAGAGGTTTATTAGTAGATAGGGGCACCATATCCATACATGATATAGAGTGCAACATAACCTGGCTGTGTCTCCCGGGCGGGGCAGTAGGGTATGCGTAAATACATTTCCTGCACGTACGAAAAAAAGGTAGTCCAATATACCTACTAGCATAGATCGTAGAACGCAAGATGGGCCCCATCCCAAACTTCACGGCGCACGCAATCATGTCAACGTTGGGAAGAGTGAGCTCACTCTTTCCGTTCTAGTCGGTTGCAGGACGCGGTGGACGCCGGACGTTTTTACCTATCATTATTCGGTGTCAACAACCAAAATAAGTAGAACCACAGCAAATCTCGCCGCTAGCGATTATAGGGGTCAAGTAGATTGGTTGTTTGTAAACCACTTACGATACATACAGAGACGCAGTTTATTACCAATTTCAAGGTGCTCAGGGCACATCTATTGATTTATGTCGATGCCTACTAGATACATTAGTATATAATGTCCATCCACATTCACACGTACAGTTAGTTATACGAAGTTTTCTGCTACCTAAAAACCTATAAATGTGAGAATGGTTGTTACTCAACTTTAAATCGATATACATCCTAAACGGTCAGTCGAATCGAAAAACATTGAGAGAAAGCTAAACATTATTTTAAAATACCTATTCAACGATACCTCTCTTGACATATTTTGTTGATTTTCATTTTTTTTATTTGGACAATATGGCGTCCTGAAGCCGCCATATTGGACTTACACTAATGTCATGTCTTTCGTGTCACTCGCCAGATTAAGAGGAATCGATTGACGTGTGAATCATAAAAATCGGCCCAGGCGTTTGGTCTGTATAGTGCCTCAAAGGAACATACAAACATACATACATACATACATACATACATAGACTGTTAAACACATTACCACTCCTTTGCGTCGCGCAGTCGGGTAAAAAGAGTGACAGCTGTGCCTGTGGCATAATAAATATTGATGGTGAAGTCCAGAACTATCTAACAAAACACAATTTTTCCAGGAGATGATAAAAAACATTTTATTTAATTATTAGTTTTATTATTAGTTATTATGTTTAGTTTAATATATTTTCAAATGATTTTAGATGATAGTTCTAGTATCATTTTGACCCTTATTTTTGTTCATATCATTTTAAAATTCTCCCAGTACATGCAAAACTGAACTTTAATTCATTATGGTGCGGACTCATATGCGTCCTACGGCGAATATTCGTGTTGGCGCGATTAGTGTGGCCGGGTACATCGTGTTATGCGGAACAAGACGATGAAGCATCGGAGAGCTCTTGGTATACTGGCGCGAATCATAGGGATTTGTCGCGGCAATATTCGCTTGACCTACGTCAATTCAAAATCAAAATTCATTTATTTCAGGTAAGGTTCCCCATAAATTATACAATTCATTCAATCAATTTCAAACGTCACAAAAAGAATGTTAAAGACTTAAGTATTGGATAGCTTAACTAGTTTTCGTATCTTTTTAACACCCTTTTGTTAGCTTCACTTGTAGGTAACTAGGTACGAGTATGTATGTAAGAAAATCTTGGAATCTTAATTTGACCCACTTTTCGGTCTTTGATTAGGATTAAATTTTACACACACTCTGAATTCTGATGACAATACATGACTAATAAAGGAAACGTCATTACAAATCCAATATGGCGCCCTCCCCAAGATGGCGGACTGGCTATTTGAAACCCACCCCCATGATATGGGTATCAAATGAAAGAGTTTGCTGTCAGAAATACGAAAAAAATAGTCACGTGACTTAAATTCAATATGGCGGACGTCCAAGATGGTGGACAGGCTATTTGAAATGCTTTTGTAATTTTGAGTGTGTGCTAAAAGCGTGTTTTTTCGTTTTTTAAACTATTATTGGTAATTGATGGTGCGACCTTTTGTAGTAGTATTTCAAAGCCAGATGTTGACATACGTAAAAATCCAGGAAATTCCATGCCACTCTCTGCGGTTAAGACAGATAACATACTTTCCATTCCTGTGCTGTACATGAGAAAAATAAAGTGAAATTATAATTATTGGGGAGCGGTTGAGTGTAACTAGCTGGTGAATATTGGAAATGAGAAAGGCGCACAATGATAGTAAAAATATGAAAATTATTTAAAACATTTACAAAATTAAACCAAAACGCTCCTTAACCAAGGTAACTAAAGCAAAAACTAAAGTCACAGGAAATATAGAATATAAAATACAATTAAAAATAGAAAAAGAAAATGTTCCAGCGAATCGCCAACAATTATTATACACTCACGGCTACCTTCTTGCGCCTGCGGTAAGAAGAGAGATTACTTTCCAGAATACTTCCATCGTTCGGTTTCTATGAATAGTAGTCATCCACCATCTCCTCATTCTTCTCTTTTTCATATTATTTCGTAAATGATACTCGTACAATTTTAATAAATGATAGTTTACTGGCGTGTGATGCAAAGCCACTATTTCCTTCATTTTTAAATTACTGCCTACGTCTCGATGTACAACAATCTGAACAACCCTATCCGGCACAATGCCTTTGATTATTGACTTGTCTAGATGACGCGTTACGCTGTAATTGCGACAAAAGTACGAGGCCAGGTTTCAAACACAAGTTTAACAATTGTCTGTCACTGTCCCTGTTATTACTGTTCTTATGTCAATGGTATGCGTGCTAAGTGATACAAGCTCACCAAGTATTTCCTGTTAAAGTGGGTAAAAATATATTTCGATTTATAGAGACATATAATTCGTTCAATTTAGTGTTCAATACACTTAAATTAGATATATGTCAAGATATCAATGCTATAAAATTAAATCATGACTATTGTAGATAATTATTTATTCTCTAAATTCCATTATAAGATTTTTTTAAACAAATAAAGACAACAAAAAAAAACAAATTCAGATTAAATCAGAAAACACTATTTCCATTCATGTGCTGTAAATGAGAAAAAAAAGCGAAATTATTATTGTTGGCGAGGGGTGGACTGTGACTAACTGGTGAATATAGGTAATGAGAAAGGCGAACAATGATAGTAAAGATATAATAATTATTTAAAATATTTACAAAATTAAACGCTCCGTAACCAAGGTAACTAAATCAACAACTATAAATATAAAATAAAATACAATTAAAAAATAGAAAAAGAAAATGTTCCAGCCAATCGTCAACAATTATTATACATAGGTATATACCGCAGAGAGATAGCCGTGAGGGGTATCTCCCTGCGATAAGTAGAGATCACTTTCTAGAATACGAAGTCAGCCACCATCTCCTCTTTCTTCTTTTTTTCATATTATTTCGTAAAAGGTAGTCGTACAATTGTAGTAAATAATAGTTTACTGACATATTATGCAAAGCCACTATTTCCTCCATTTTTCAATACCGCCTACGTCTCGAACGCACAACAAACTGAACAACCCTATCCGGTACAACACCTTTGATTATTTACTTGTCTAGATGAAGCGTTACGCTGTAATTGCGACAAAAGTAATTCCTCCCCGAGTATTTCCTGTTAAAGCGGGTAAAAATATATTTCGATTTAGAGAGACCCATAGTTCGTTTTAATTTAATTCATGGCCAATAGCCATGGTCCCGAGTTTACCCGAAGATTTCTTATCATATCCGAGAGTGACACTAGAATCCAATTCACAGCCCACGAAATATCTGTCTAGGGGCGCCTAAAGAAGTGTTCACTTCAACAAGACGTTAGAGACTGATGAACCCTGCGCAACACCCATTGTACCACTCAGGCAACGTATTCCAGAGTGTAGAAGTTCTTGTCACAAAAGCAGAGTCAAATCTCTTCGTTCGTGTCTTTGGAACATCAACCATGAAACGATGTCACTTTATTGAGCTACGAGCATATCGATAAAAAAAGGACAATGTGGGATAAGATCATGCAAATCAGTCGCACTTTGGACAAGTTGCAGAAGATGACGGCGACCTGCTCCCGACGCTCGCGCGCATTCAGGATCTCGCGGAGTAGCTCTCTCGTTCTCGTTAAAAATTAACAGTACACTAACGGAAAATTAAATTCAAGAACAGGCAACCCTGTAAATTTGGCGGCAAACGACGCCGTCTTGAGACTAAGTTATATGTATTAAAAATCTATCGATAACTTTTATAACTAAATGGTAATATAAAGGTTACTTACCGATATCAGCTAATATTTTTAGTTGTTTTCAATTGTCCTTGGTAATTTATGCAGACTTTTATAGCTCAAATATTCAAATGTCACAAAACCGCGCAACATCATTGTTGCGACAATTAAACCGACAGGACGAACTTATCTTAACTTAACTTATATTTCTGATGTTTTTACGCGGAGCGGTCTATCTAGACAAGTAAATAATCAAAGCACAATACATCGCACCAATTTGACATGAATCTTTGCCTGCTAATGTAGACACCAACATCGTCATAGTCAGAATACGATGTTTTTGTTGCGCCAACACGTTACGAATGTTCGCCTCATAGGTGGGGCCGCACCATTATAAATAAAAAAGTATATTTTGCAAAAACTGTTCTAGATAGGAGGTATTCACACCTGACCGTTGATATGTGCATACCATGTGTGCTTAAAACGTGAATTAAAATAATATTGATTACTACTATACCAAAAAATATATGCTTAAGCAGGTAAAAAAGGAATGAATGAATATTAATAAAAATAATTAAATTGTAGCAAAAATAGTAGATGTACAAATACAAAATATTGGAAAATAAACACATAATAAATTGATGTCAAATCAAATAATTGCAAAAAATATATACTTAATGTATCAAAAAGTTAAAAAGACCATATTATTAAAATTGATCAATTTTCTTAGATACAAATAATTGAACATAATATATTTTAATTATTTTTTATGGCATAATAGAGGCTTTTAAAGTATTTAATGCATTTTGGTATAGTTTACAAACCAACAAAATACATGCCTCAGAAAAGAACATTTAGAGGTTACGAGTTAGCTTACATGGTCCACTTAATTACCTCAACCTTCTCTAACCCAAGGTTGTCTGAAAGAGATTGCTATTATTGATATTTGGTCTGCCCTTGATACTCAGTTCTGATATTTATATTTGTGTATATGTGAATTATTATTAATCAAATTCGACTTTGAGTAAATATTTTCAGCATTAAGTAATAATTAAACCTACAATAAATAAGAAAAAAAGCGCAAAAATCTAATGAAGATCTTCATTCAAATGTCTTGTATATTGTATACAACTATTACCTCTATCTGCAAATAGTCTCTATAAAAACAAACACTATTAGGCACAAAAGATATGTTAAAGTAAAAATAAAGTTATGAACCTCACCCAATGGCCATACGTGTAAGTCCAAACTGTTCCTTAATTTTCGAATCCTATACCTACCCACTGTTTTTAGAAATACCATACTTCAAGTTACAAAATCCACAGTTACTCACATCCCTAATTTCTTTATTTGACGGTCTATATTTCTACATGACATTGGCCAAATTGTGAGGCTGATAAACAGTGGAAATTAAAAATGTTTAAAATGCTAAGTGGTACTGTGTTATTACAGACAGGCATTTGTCATCAAACATCTTGTGTTGTGTTGCTAGTTGTATCTTAAATAAAATGTAGTTCAATTAATTTTTGAATTCAGTTCAAAACAATTCAAATATTTGTGTTTAAAACACTTTAGTTATGTTCATTAACTGTTGTGTGAATGACCACTTGCTCCTTATTTCAGTGTCAATTCTATTTGTGCATTCCATAGGCAATAATGGATTCCATTGTTGACATCAGCTGTGGCATTCAACTTTCATTTTTCATGTTTGTTTCCACACATATAGGCCCAGATAATCATTGATGCTTACACCTGCACCACCCGCTTTCATACTTATTTATAAGAGACATGTGGTTACATCATTAACTGGATTAACTAGCATGTAAGAACCAACTCACTTCAACATATTTAGTGAAACTACTTTTTTAGCGGATTTGTAAAAACAAACAATTTCAACTGAAATCTAGTATTGTACATTGCATAGTAACTTTGTATTGAATGTCCTAAAATTCACTTCTACTTCCCATAGTTTCCTGTGAAACTGATATCCAACTCTCTATGGAACTAAATAAAATTGCATGTTTACACACATTACAAAATGTAAAAATAGTTATCTATTATCAACATTAAATTGATTAGAATGTTTACACTCACTGAAAGGTACTTAGTTTAATTTAAAAATGTACTCGTACTAGAGACCTATTCCGGTTTTGCCTGTGTATATTGATATAACATAAGTAGATAAAATTATAATACACAATAAATATAATAAACATTAAACATAATTAAACATTTTTGAAAGTAAGTCAATTTTTTTTTTTAAAGTAGGCTAAAAAGATCTGAGATTAAACATCAAACCCAATGAAAATACCTACGCAGTACTGTAGTAGCTGTGAGCTAATGGAAGCAAATATTTTATCTATGTATAAAAACAAAAACAAATTGTCATAATATTATGTTGAAGGTGTAATGAAATTAAGTTTATCAAGAACACGCAAAATTGGCGTGTTATAAATCTAGTACCTACATACCCATATTGAAATCGTATTTTGGTCATGACCAGAATTCTTCTATTGGCGAACTTGCAGTTCTTATATTACATGTGATCCGGTAATGCTGTCGCATCATAAATATCGCGTAAGCAATAATCAACAATAATAATAGAACAAAGAGCTATGCTATGGAAAAGCTGAGCTATGAAAGAGTTCGCTTTCAGCGATAAGACCGCCCACTGTCGCAACCAGGGCTTTTTTGTGGTCCCCAAAGGCGCACCGGTGGGAAAACGAGTTCTCCAACAAAGTGTATAAACTTACAACTTATATAAACTTTCGAAAATTAGCCCCAATAGAGAATTGACAAAAAAGGACTGCTTACAACTTTACTGTTTTCGGTCTAAATCTGATTTCTACTCGTCTAATATTATAAATATGGGATATGGGCTATATTGACACAAGAAGGCTTTAATAGCCATTTCTTTTGTTGTTATTTCAATGTAGATCCATACTAAGATGTTGCATCTGTTTGTATGTCAGTAGATCGTAATAATCCTAAGAAACTCTGAGACTAATTATTATCATAACTTATTTGAAACCCTTATTGTATTTCAGCATCGACAAAATCCCCAAAGTGACCTCACCAGTTCTGGTAATCCACGGAACTGAAGACGAGGTGATAGACTTCTCCCATGGGCTGGCTATATACGAGCGCTGCCCGCGCGCCGTCGAGCCGCTGTGGGTGGAGGTATGTATTTACTACTTACGAATCACAAGGACATTCAAATCTTAAGTAACCCCCCTACAAAAATTATGGCTCATAATAAATAAAACCTTCGAAGCCATGCCTCATGTTCTGTCTTCAGCTGTACACATCATTAACGCCGGAATGCGGATCGACTTTCAGCCATTCTTGACGTGAATCAGGAAGGCGTTTCAATATCTAAATATTTTGAGTCCGCTGCTTTTATTACACAACAGTAATACTTCACGTGATTTATCTGTACTCTGTACCATTTGTAGACGTTTTATTCTAAATTCTAAAGGAGACGGCTCATTTCTGCCCCAAGTCGTTTCAAGTTTAGGTACTTAATTAGCCCCGGAGACCTAAACAAGTTATTTAATTAAAATAACATATAATTAAATAATTCAAACTGTACATTCAATACTAACCTGCCAAGCAAAGGGATTGCAAATTGGTGATTTAAAAGTACCTGAATGACTATGTATAAGTAATTTTGTATTAAGGTACTGTAGTTCCATAAAACCAAACTAGATGGCGTTGTACGGCGTTAAAACACGCTTGCGAAGTTTTTGTGAATTTAAATAAGCCTGTATTTTGTCTTCGGTAGGTCTACCGCCTAACGCTCTTGCTTTCGGCAATGCTTTGATTTGTGACGTCATCGGCCAATTTGGTACCGCCGATGAAAGCCGAACACTACAAATGCTTTCCGTTCTAAGGAAAGCATTAGTAGTCAAAAGAATGAACGAAACTCCATACATTTGCACTAAAATAGCGACCGCCTAATGTTGTAGCTGCTTTCAAGCAAAGCATTATCGGCTCTCAAGTCATGTCATGAAAGCATCGCCAATTTAGGTGTTGTTTTGGAATTCAAGTAGTGTAATTCTCAAATATTTTCGTTAGATACTGGTTTGTAAAGATCAAAAATAGCACGGTGAACATGTACTACTGCAGAAAAACCAATAACTTGCCAAGTTTCGTGTTAGAAATAGTGATTTTACTAAAAATAAGTAAATCTCAGAATTTTACACTTTGAGAGGGTATAATTAATTCCCTCTTGCATCTTTGAAGGACGAGACATCAAACCTGAGATAAAGGTAAGAAAGAACTTATGATGAACTAGAAACCCTTTTTGTTTGGATAATAATACCTAGCTTTAGTTATTATCATTTGTGATTTAATACTTACGTTCACAAATTGTTAAAGAGGCTGGCTAAGTTACTACCACTAAGTTATTATTTTAAACATTCTGAATTGCTTGAGATCAATATTATTGAGAGAGACTTGTTATCAGCAAACAGCAGGAGGTAGGTAGGTACATTAATATTTTTTTGATTGTAGGTATTGAATATAAAACACCATTAGACATAAATACAGAATTGAACAGCAGAATGTGGTTCAAAATTATAGTAATAAGTATACAATTCCATATTACAAACTACAAACCTATAATAAATATTGGTGGACAATTCACACACAACACCATCTGACCCCAAACTAAGCAAAGCTTGTGTGATGGCGGCCAGATAGCTGATATAATGCTTATATAGTTTTTAAATACATACTTATTATACATACAAACACCCAGACACAGTGCAAACATTTGAATTCATCACACAAATATTTGCACTGGGTGGGGATCGAACCCACAACCCTCGGCTTCACAGGCAGAGCTACTACCACCTAAGCCACGAGGCCAGTCTATTTAGTTAATTTATGAACCAGCCACCTCTTACAAATATTATATACCTAGTATGTGAAAGATTGTTTTGGCTCTTTGGAATGTCAGAAGGGATCAGATTGAAATAGTGTATTTATTATGTATTATACTTTTTATAACGGGAAAAGAATTGTAGTAATGCACGGGTAAAGCCACGGGGTGCTGTTAGTCATGTAATGATTTAATGTTAATATTTCATAGCAATATAATTAAATTTTGTTATTGTTTCAGGAGTCACAAGAAGATAAAATATTGACTACTGGCTGCTCCCATAGCTTACAAGAAAACAATGAGTTGTCTTACAAGGATACCCAATGTAACAAACAGCATTGAACTGTTAAAAAATGATTGAGAATAAATACACCCACATTTCTTTAGTTTCTGATTTCTTATTCTATAATCTGCATGGGGACATGAAAACCTTTGCCTAAATCATCCTATGACCAAAGAGCAAACATGACATTCAGTTTAAAAAGCTAGTAGAATGGTCTGTCTGGCCTAGTTGGTAGTAAGTCTGCTATGATATACCATGGGTTCGATCCCCATCCAGTGACAATATTTGTGTGACGAAAACAAATGTTTGTACTTTGGCTGGGTGTTTGCTATTTAAAATAAGTACCTATGTATTTAAGAATTTACTATATGTATTATATCAGCTATCTGGCTCCCGTAGTATGGTACAAGCTTTGATTAGTTTGGGGCTAGACGGTGTTGTGTGTGAAATGTCCACCACCAATATTATTAACTGTAATAGAAAACCTTTTTATATCTCAACCTCAAGGTGTACTCAGTTATGTATGGTTAGGACTCTTTGGGAGAGACGGCTGGGGCATAACCACTTTTGAGTGAAGTACAGTGCTAGGTAGCTATTTAGACTTCCTGTTCAATAGTTATATGATTGCTTACCACCAGGCATTATCTCATCTCACTCTTCTCCATGAATCTGCACAGATAAATCAATCTGTGTAGATTCATGTATCATTAAGAAATCATTACTGGTATTCTACAGTAAAACTCTCATTAAGGATACAAAAAATTAACAAAAACACAATATTGATTGTTATTGTTGTCGATGCAACAGATAAATTTACTTTCAGTATATTTTTACACTCCTCACACTCTTATAAATAACAGGTGCTTTGACAATCACACTTAAAACTTTGTTTTAATAATCAGCGACGTCGAAGGTGTTCTGGGAGTCGAGATGGTTTCAGAGAAGCTTGATATATCGGCCACCGCAAACCATAACGCATAACAATAGATATATCTGAAACAAAGAACTTTTATTTTTAACATGTAACTTATTGATCTAGTGGTAACACTTTTCAAAGTCTGTGTTCCGGTTTGAAGGTCAATGTTTCCAGACAAATTACAGGGCTTAGAGATATTCAGGGCTTATAACAACTTAGATATCTGGGTGATGACCGCAGTGCAGTGCTAGGTAATGATTTGGACTCTTCATGTTCGTTTGAACTGTGCCACTTACCATCAGGCACATAAAAGTCTGCCTGGGGAAATCATTCAATTTTGGCTGTGATTCTACCGCCAAGCAGTAATGTGCAAACAGAATCAGGATCCTTCATTACATAAAAGTTTAATAAGTATCACTTTGGAGGATGAATTTTACACAGAAATCACATGGCCTAGAGATAATCACCTAATATCACTAGGTGACAAGTGCAGTGCAGTGTTAGGTAATGTTTTGGGCTTTAATTTCATTAGGTTTGTGACACTGTGCTGTTATGGGCAGGTGTGTTGCAAGAGGAACATCTACCTATCACTTCTAAAGACATGCCAGTACACTTGAGCCGCCGCCTCGACAAACATTCTATCTATACTAATATTATAAAACATGGGCAGCCCAATTTATGCTACTGCTAGGACTCTGGACAAATGATGAAACTTAATTTATGTATACATCAGCACTAAGAATAATACTCAAAGAGATGGAAGCGGGATTCGAACTCACACCCTCACGAAATGTGAAAACAAGACTAACAGCGATGGACACTATTAAAATTTACCTGTTATCATTACATACCTCATAAAATAGAGTACAAAGACTTGTTTTCGTCATCGCCGAAGTCTAGTTTTTATAGGGAATCGCTAGCTAGATTCCTAAAGCAACAGTGAGCGAACTGCATGACTTTAAAAACTAAATATCACAATAACAAATAATATGTTAGATATTTATGTTATGTTTCAATTGTTTATCATAAATTAAATCGTAAATGTTTACCTCAGATGGAGGTTATATATGCAAAGTAAAAATAAACAATAACAATGTTGCCAGCCAAATATATCCACAGCAAGCTAGGCTCACATAGGTATTTTTTTACTACAATTAACTTTGGCGAAGAATAAGTAACTTGTGATAATTTCTTTCGATGAAAACTTCTTTTTAAATAATGTTTTCACTGAATTTGAAAAGAAAAACGACGATATTCTATCAATTATGGATATTTGAGATTTATGTAGATTATTAGAAATAAAACCTAGAAAGAAATTAAAAAATACAGTGGGAACACTTAGCGTAATTGTCAAATATTGCGTTCCGTTTTTTGTGTTTTTCCTATCTTCGGTTAATCGTAGTGCTAATAATGCTCTTCCATATTGACCTAAATAAATAAAATAAAAAATATTTATAGCAAATCTAGTAATTTGAAATATGAACTGATGCTTTTTGACGTTTTAACTGTTGAACAAACTCATAAAATATTTTCGCATTGACTAGTTTGACGAAACCGATTACGTGTGTCGAAACGTAATAACGAATGCTTTACTTCAATTGTTTTTAATCTGTGATTACTTGAGCAAGTTTTTAAAGCATTAGTAGTTAGGCGATCGCTCCAAAATGAAAGCATTACATTACAAATGCAATGAAGACATCTCATGCTTTCCGAATGCTTTAGAGTTAGGCGGTAGACCTACGGGTCAGTACCCAATTTGAACATTCCTACTATTTGTACTTATGTCACACCCCGGCAGGCGCGGTCCCAGCCTCGAATTTTGGGGGGGGTCACCAGTACGCAGCCTCAGATTTTTTTCACGAGTAGAAATACAATCAATCGAGTAAAACAGACTTTACTAGTAGCGCCCCACGATTTTACCCGCGCAGATGACGCTCCAGTTGTTTTCCCGCGTTTAAAATAGTTTATGTACTACTAGACATTTTGTTTTTTTTTAGATTTTTAATCTAATGTACATGGGACACTCAGAAAGTTTTGAAAAACTATAAAACTAACTTGTATGAAAAATAAATATTTACTAAATCTTTTCAAAGAACTCTCCACCAGCCTCTATACAAAGTTTCATGCATCTGAACCAATTTTCAAAACATTTTTTCCAGTACTCCGCAGACACCTCTTCCACGGCCTTCTCAAACCCTGTTAGCGCGTCTACCGGCGATGAAAACTGTATCCCTTTGAGCTGATTTTTAATTTTAGGGAATAAAAAAAAAATCACACGGAACCAAATCAGGACTGTAAGGAGGGCGGCCCCAAGACTCTGACCGGTGTGGAGTCCAGGAAGTCCCTCGTTTTGATCGCAGAGTGCTCGGTTGTCGTGGTGAAGAAGGACCCCGCGGAGCCCGGTGTTCGGTCGCTTGTTTCTGATTGCAGAAAAACTTCTGGCGAGTATTTTATGCTGGACCATTTGGCGTTGATACTGCTTTGGTCTCGAAGTGGAATTGAAATTAGGTACCCCGTCAAAGTGAAAAAACTAGCGATCAAAATTTTCCTTGCGCTCCTCGATCGCTTCACTTTCGTAGGTGTTGGTTCATTTTGAAACAGCCAAACTGTCGACTGCTTTGTTTCTGGATTGTATTGATAAATCCAGGATTCGTCACCTGTCACAATGTCATAAACGCGCCGTGATGAGCGTGCATCAAATTTTTGTATCATATTACGGCACCAATCCACACGGGCCTGCTTCTGAGCTTTGGTGAGGTTGCGCGAAACTATCCTCCTTACGCGAAGGTGCTCGTGCAAAATCTTGTGAACACTTCCTGAACCAATCTGCAGAGTATGCTGAATCTCTTCGTACGTAATGCGTCTGTTTTCTTGAATTAAATTTTTTACTGCCGGCACACTTTCTTCGGTGACAGCCGTCGTAGGACGACCACTCTTTTGTTCATCCCCCAAAGTAAAACGACCGCGTTTGAACTCGCTATACCAGCGGTAGATGGTTGTTTTTGAAGGTCCTTCATCCATAAAACCAATTCTTTTTTTTTTTTACTTTTATATGTTTACACTTGACCGCCGTCTCACCTGAAGCGGAATTTAATATATAAAAAAAGACAACTGAGACCAAATGGAATCCTATAAAAAGAATCCCCCCGGTGTGTCCCGGGCTGGCCGCCGGCACCGGTGGGCCGGCGCCGGCGTCAGCTGCCGGCTGCGAGATATCATTGCGTATTTATAGGAGGCGCATTAGCGCAGGTAGATAATGTGAGTAATAAGGGTGTGCCGGCATTTTTGCTCGTGCTCGTACCTTACCCCTTAAATTAGGGGACACAAGTCACAAGCGCAGAGATTCCGGGAAACTGTAGTTCTCAGACACGGTTTTCACGGAGCGGTTGCCAACCGCGCCCGCGCGCGCGCGGCATATTTGTATGTAAAATTGAATTCAAAACTCACGGCGCGGTTTACGGTCGGAAACCGCTCCGTGAAAATTGGGCCTTAGAATCTAACTGTGCGTATAGTTAGCTATAGCTATAAACTATAATTGCAGCTACTACTCTACCTTCATAACACTTTAGGTTCTAAAGTAAGCCATATTTTTTTGCAGCCAAAATTTTTGTTGGGTAGTTGTGCATGTAATTCAATTGGGCTTTTTTGTACCTACTCTTTTTTTTTTTTAACTTTTATAGGTTTACACTTGACCGCCATCTCACCTGATGTTAAGCGACGATGCGGTCTACGATGGAGCGTGTTTACCTAGAAGAAACCGATTCACTCTCGATTTGAAGACACCAAGATTATAACTATCAGGAAAAACCCACTCTGGCAACTCATTCCACAGCCTAGACGTTCTTATCACAAAAGTAGAGTCAAACCTCTTCGTCCGTGTCTTTGGAACATCAACCATGAAACGGTGCCGCTTCTTCGAGTTAAGAGAAGTCCGATAGAAAAAAGGACAAGGTGGTATAAGATCATGCAGATCAGTCGCACACTCTCCGAAGTGTATTCGATAAAAAACCGACAAGCTTGCAATCTTACGGCGATGTTCAAGACTTCGAAGTCTTTTTCGCACTAGAGTGTCTTTGCCTATGAGCCTTTTGGCTCGCCTCTCGATCGATTCCAGAGCCTCAAGCTGATACCTAGCCGATCCATCCCAAAGATGCGAACAGTACTCCATACAAGACCGAATCTGTGCTTTGTATAAGAGAAGAAAGAGAAGAATTCGAAGTCGATCAAATGACTCGTCAGGTTTTAAGCCACATTTGAAATCGTAAAAAATCATAGCACGAAAATGTTCTCGACGCAGATCCATTTTTTAATAAAACAAAAAAATATTGGCTCTCAAAAAATGCGGAGGGACATTTGAAAATCGAACAGTTGTATTTATACTTTTAAATAATCCAAGGACGTTTAAAAAAAGTCGGACAGAGCCCACCCTGAGACAAGACTGAGGCACTCAAATGACCCAAAATGGCGGCGGATATTCATGTGTGGAATGAATTCTGGGTTGCCACGTTAACCAAATTTACACCACAAAAAACAAGTAGGTACCTAATCAGTAAATTATTTCATTTCTTAATCATTTTGCTGGTCCATCCTAGAGAATTAGAGCATTTAGGCATTGTCATATATGTCATTAACACGTTTGCTGCGGGGCCATTTTTCGTAAACCTTCAACTAGTGCGGATGAGGTCTTTTCGAGGCAAAGGCCTTGACTTTTTGCTTGCGAGAGAAGACCCCGAGTGATTTAGAAGGCTGCTTATAATATGCTATTGATATAATTTACGAGTACCATATATTTTGGGTAATTATCACGCGGTAATATTGGCAACACTGGTCTTGGGATTCCCTATTTTGTGTTAGGAAATAAAGATTTGTTTTAATATTTAAAATGGGGAAATAAGTGATTAAATTATTCAATCACTTATGAAACATGATTCCTGGAGGTTTATTGCGTTGGTCACTACGGCTTTTACAGGATTTCAAGACGCAGGATGTTCTGTGTGTCAAGATTTGTTTTTATCGCGAAACGTGTTGGCTGGCCGAGTTTTGCGCACATAATGGCCGACTAGTGTGCGAATGTGTGCGTGTTAGCCTGTATGTGACAGAGCTCTGGCCGACTCAATATGACACAACTTGTTCGTTAGCCAGACTATGTCCGACTTTTTTTAAACGTCCTTGAAATAATCGAAGTTTTCAAAATAATTACAAGTGTCTTATCCATAAAAACTTTTTTTTGCAAATCTTTCTGAGTGGCCAGGTATATGATTTTGGGGGGGGTCATGTCCCCCGTGACCCCCCCCCCCCCCTGGAGCCGCGCATGCACCCCGGACACTCGGCCTAAACTCCAAACAAACGGTGAAGTCGACATACCTACACTCACACAACTACGCATATGTCGTTCGAACACATTTACGCATGTGTGCGTGTCATCTAGGGTTACTAAATTATTTTATGGAATCGCTGTGACCCGTGAGTTCACTTGCCTGTGGCTTACAATCTTACCTAGTTAGTGTTCGATCTTTAATGTAGGTAAATATAACTTTCATCAACAATCAGAAGGGAGAAGATTTAAAACAAAATAGGAGATAATAAAGGTACCATGTACGAATTGATTTTTACTTAAGTACACTTACCCATAGAATAGATAATATACTTACCCAAAGAGAAAACTTTATTCTGATAATATATTAATTCATCACTCCACATATCGCGTATTTCATTATAGGTAGGCTAGTCACAGAACTTATATAGAATAGCTTAACACAGTTTATAAAAATGATTCAATCTTTGTAGAAATTCTTATGAAATTAAAAATCTCTTATTCTTGTTTCGTATAATAGACGAAACATTTGGTACCATTTTGTTAAATAATACAGCATCATGGTCGTATTCTCATAGAAAATTATCGTCCGATATAATAACCCTTCGTTGAGTCCGCCTCGCGTCCGCGAGGGGGAGGAAGCTTGAAATTGGCGGGGGGTGGGGAGTGTCCGTTCTATCTATATTATCTATTCTATGCTTATGTGTACAGATTATAGTCAAAGTCAGCCATGTTTTTCTCTTTATTGTTTAGTTGAAGTTTACGTACAGTAAAAATTCGTTCGAAAATCGATTCGCTCGAAACTCACACAACACATGGAATTTCTTTAATTTTCCAAAGGTTTCGTATTTTTTTGTGGTTTGGCAGAATCTCCGGTCTCCGGTCCTTCTCTGTGTTGAGTCGACATTATTTTGAGCACAGTAAGTCGCAAAGTAATGAATTTACTACCTTCTTTTAGTAGTAAGTACATAATCACGTTCTTGATTACCTACTTGCGGCGTTATTTTTTTTCAATGTTTTAGTTGATATCTTTTAAACCCCGCTATGCAGGATAAAAACATAAACGGTGCCTCAATATATATTAAAAATCCTATACAATGATCTAATTTTGGTCAAGTCTCTTGCTCTTTTTCTGTGGGGCAAATGCCCATGGAAAATGGGCCGTCTCCTTTAAACATCGAGGAAAAGTTCTTAAAAATTAAATAGCCTTTATTTGGCTCGGAATAGTATACGAGTACAGATAATTTTATATTTGTATATTCTTATTTTGAATTGGCTTTTTTCCTAGATTATTATTGTTTGAGGCCTTCTCCATTTATTGCCATGCCACTTTATTGCCATGCCACTTTGTCTTGTGCTAGGCTGGTACTAATAAGGAATAGTAGCAATAAGGAACCTGCTCATACTGCGTAAGCTTTAGAGTGGAATAAGTTGCGGGCTTCCTTGTTCCCTGAGAGATACAATCTAGAACTTTTCAAGGTCAGATTGAATATGTACTTTCTAGGTCAACGTGCGTCATCTTCGATTGTTTGACCGTCACTTACCATCAGGCGAGTTGATGGACATATGCGGACCTATACGCGATAAGAAAAACAAGAAGTGCTCAAAATAAGTTTTCACTTCAAAATAAGATACCCACCTAATCTGATTTAATTTACGTTTGTTTTCAGGGCGCTGGGCATAACGACGTCGAGTTGTTCAACCAATACTTGGAGAGGCTGAAACGTTTTGTTTCAGTGGAATTGCTCAACTGACAAAGACTGCCGGCCTCTGGCCAAACTACACAAGGTAATTTTTGAGTGTTTATATCTCATGCTACAATTTATGTGTTAAATGCCTATTGGTTACCTATACAGTTCGATTTATTGATGGTATATGTCTCGTAAACAGGACGTCTACTCTCTTTCTAGAAAACGTAATTTCGAAAAAAAAACTCGCTACTTTCTCTACTCTCGTTCTACTTCGTTTCGTCCGATAGAACATTGTTTGACGTTTAAATGTTCTAAACCTACTCTATTTAGAATAGGCTTAGATCATTTGAACGGACAAAAAGACGGATCGAAGTAGAATCGGAGTTGGAAAGTCGCGAGTTTATTGCGAAATTACGTGTTCGTAGAAAGAGAGTACCAGTCCGCAGCGTCGAATTTGTATAGCATTCGTATCATATTACAGAATTCACGGATCTGTAAAAGTACCTCCCCTATTCAACTTGAAATTGTAATTATTTTATATTTAAATTTATGTGTGTATTGTAAAGTCCTAAATATTTTTTAACTGACTTCAAAAAAGAAGGAAGCTCTCAGTTCGGTTTTTTGTGTATATGCAATAGCCTTGCTAATTGTGAATAGAATTTGGTTCTATATTTTTGGCAGATCATTCAGATTCACATCATCAGATTCAGACGTGGTCCCATATCCTGGTGTGGCGGTTTTTGCAATAACAACAAAAACTAAAAATAGCCTTTATTTATCTGGAGGACTCAGCAATAGCTTTTAATGAAATTTGAAGAAAAATTATTCTTCCATGATAACACAAACATTATTTTACGTCATTCAACTAAGGAAGGTATTGTTATTTGCATTTCAATGTTTCAGGAGAAGACCAAAATCCCGCATCGACCCTGAGCTCCGGCACTTCAAGTTCGGCGGCGGAGAGACTTCTCTAGCTAGCGGGGGCCGGGCCCAGCCGGGCCGGCCCCGCCAAAAACTCGAGTAAAACGGACGGCACCGGGAGCCCCGACCGTCACAGAGAGAGCGAACCCAGAGAAGCGGACGCCACCGAGAACAAAAGTCTCAAACTTCTGCACAAGATCAGCATCAGCGTGACGCGCGCCGACTCGCCCGAGTCCGGGGCGGGGTCGTCGCCCGCGTCCGCGTCCAGCGGGTCCGGCGTGCGGCGGCGCGTGCACCTGCGCTCGCTGAGCGACGTGGCGGGCGGGCGGCGCGCGCGCAGCCACTCGGAGCGGCCGCGCGCGCGCGCCGCGTCGCCCGCGCCCGGCGGCGGCGGCGGCGGCGACGCGCTGCAGCCGCGGCTGGCGCGCAGCGAGCGCTCCTCGCCGGACGCGTCGCCCGCGCTCGCGGCCGCGCCCGCCGACCCGTGGCGCCGCATGGACGCGGACCCGTGGGTGCGCGCGCCGCGCCGCCCGCGGCTCGAGCGGCGCGCGCCGGTCTGCGAGGCGTGCGGCGCCGCGCCCTGCGCCTGCCGCCGCGCGCCGCCCGCCTGCACGTGCTCGCCGCGCGTCTCGCCCGCGCGCGCGCCCGCACCCCCGCCCGCGCCCGCGCCCTCCGACCCGCTGCTCGAGACCACGTGCTGAACCTCGCCCCCCTCCCCCTCTGTGTGTGTCGTGAGTGAGTCGTCCCTTTTTGAGGTATGAGTATTATTAGTGCGAATTTTGTATCCGTTTAGCTTGTAAGGTTTCAAAATTACGATTGTATCATATTCGATTATTATAAAGAGTATGCTCGCGTTACGTATGGACGGTTTCCGTTTAAGATGTGATTTAACTGTATCTATTACTTCGGGAGGTTGTGCATAAAATAGTTACTCGTACCGTTTGGGGACTTACGGTTTTCATAGGCTTCAGTTTGTCTCATATATAGATGTACGTAATTCTAGGTTGACCATATTTCGACAGTCTGAGATCGATGTGTCTAGTTCCTACGATCTAAAGTTTCACATTAGCCGGATTATCGACGCACAATTTTTCGATAATTAATAATAATTATTATTGTAGTTAATTTTGTTTAATCTGCATTTCGAAATTAATTTTAGTAATGTAAAGGACTACATATTCCTTATGCGTTGAGAAAAGGAAGTTTAAGTTAACACTTAATTATCAAAAAAAGTATTAAGTTTCTTGTAATTTTTGTCAATATGTTTGTCAGTACACCTTGTTGTAAACCTTATTTGCTGCAATGAACATTCCAGTGGGTAAGCGCGGCCGCCTCACGCCGCACCGGACTAGTTTGTGCTTCACTGTTATCATCACTGTTCTCAAACATTCTGGAACGAATCTCATTTTCAAATTTCACTTTTATGTTCAGTTCGGTTACAATCAGTGATATCCGGGTTTAAACAAAACATGGTATATTTTTTCTCATAAATGTTTGTCCAGTGGCGTGTCTAATCCGATTCCTCGGTCGGTTGGTTTTGCGCACAACTAATCTAGGAATTGCGCGTCTTTATAAAACACTATGAACATTAGACATGAGATAATACAAAATAAGATTTAAACCCGCGTGGGTTACAGAGCTCTTCAATTATCGAAGCTAGTTAATAGTCCAATAAAAGAGTAACGTGAATCATTCGGAAAAATCTAAAGAATAAAATATATTTAAAAAATACATACATTCGGAATGTTCGTAGAAAGGTGATATTTCGTGCTATCTTGTATTATCAGAGCGATCAAGCATCGATTAATGAGTTATGTAATAGTAACGCCACTGGGGTATGTTCTTGTGATTGCTACATATATGTTTCTTTCTTTCTTTGCATTACATGTGATTTCTCGGAAATGTAATGTTTATGAATATACCGTAAATCACAAAGGTATGTTGATGGGGTGATACCTTTTTTTTTTTGTTCTATAAATAAAAGGAATTGGTGTTGATTACCGTGAATCAAAATTTGTATGGTTTGTTTATATAAACGTTACCTTTTTTGTTGTTCACATAATGTTTAAAAAAACGTAGACATGCAACCAAAGACAACACAAAGCTGCTTTGCCAAATAAGCGGTTTATTTTCTATACAGGGTTACACACAACAGTGTGATTGATCCAAACCAGGTTGGTTGTATTCCTCATTATGAATAAATTTTACTAAAGGTTCAACCCTGTACTTGACAAAATAAAAATGCGGGATTTGTAATGCTGCCTGCGGGATTTGTACTATTCGTGTCACTGTTGGGTACAATTGCTACATAGAAATTGGAACGTTAATGTTTCCTCCAATTTTAAGCGTCACTCGGGATATTTTGTTTATTCTGACAAAAGGCACCACTGCATCAGCGGTGATTAATGTAACATTATTATTAATAGTAAAATTGTCCTATAACTGGGCAAAGGCCTGTCTTCCGTCCTTCCAGATAGCCTGATCTACGCATCTACGGCATTGGTGAACCAAATTATTGCTAATACACGTATAATAAGAAAAAATAAGTGCGGGATCTATGGAACAGCTATTTATTTTGTGATTTCAGAGTTGATCCCATTCATGAAGTTAGTAGTTTTTAATAATGAGAAAAATGCGACCCTTTTTGGAAATACATGTGCGTAACCCTGTATAGAATATACTGTAGTGAATTAATACAAGTTGGTCAGAAGTCGGAAATTTAAAGTAAGAGACCAGATGTATAAATCACTATGTACCAGCTATTCATGAAACAATGTTACAAGCCAGCGCTCGAGGTGCCATGAATTCAAGGTTCCGTTATCTGTCTCGCTTTGTATGTTTTATGGGCGATAAAAATACTGAACAAAGCCTTTCGCTTATAGGTCTAGTTCGAAGGACCATTAACGCAAACACATACCGATATAAATTAACTTACATTAAAAGCGAGTACCTATATTTCACTAGATATTGCTTTCTTTCCTGATGGCGGCAATATCTAGTGTAATTCCGTGTTACGTATCGGAAGTACATTAAATATTGATTTTATGTACTGCTTGTATTTATACTATGTCTCACAAATCAAATATTTTGAACAATAAATAAAGTCATTAAATTAAATAAGGCTAACATCTCGAGAATAACACTACGAAATCCTGGGTTTTTTTAAAATAAATTGATGGGTTACACGCGTGTGATGTGCCTTGACCGAACGAGAGTAATCCGTCAATTAACTAATAATGTGTAACAGTAATGTTAAGCACAGCAAACATAAAAAAAGGTAAGCACGCTTTATCGTAATCCGCATTGTCGCTAAACGACAGGCGAAATGGCAGTCTAGTGTAAACCTACAGCAGTTAAAAAAAGTTTTCGCAGTAAAATGGAACTTCGTTTTTTTTTCAAGACTTGTTTAAAATAAACAGTTATTTAAGAAAACAGATAAAAGTTTCGTGGTATTCTATTCTAGATGGCTTCAGAGATTTCATTTTGGTTTATTTTTTGGCGTAGTAACTTTAGAAAATCTTAACAAGTAGTAGTGTGCGAGTCAGAGACCGGAGTATAGAGTCACAGCACCTCGACGCTAATCCAACCAAACAAAGAAAGTATCCGTGGACGTACTTGTATGTCTTTTGTTATTAAACTTATATGCCCAATTCTGACACGTCTTGAAAACTTTTATCGATACATCTGTTGGCTTATTTATCGATAAAAAGCGGAGTCAACAATTCTGGGTATATATGGGCAATGTTTTCTTTTTGATGTTTCGTCAACCTTGTACTTAACAACGGACAACTGCCTATTGTTGTTATAATAATATAATAATGTATGCTAATATAAAACAGTGTAAACGAACTGGTATTAAAATACTTACTACAAATGTTATCTTGTTATCAAAATTTTTAATTGAATTTGATAATTTTGTATTTATCATTAATTAGTTGAAATCATACAAAACTATTTATACATTTTTAAAGCACAAAACGTGATATGAAATTGAACTAATCATTAAATTAGATTATTATAGGATCTATTCTGAAGGTATATTTTGAAATTAGAATCCTAATCAATATACAAGGTTACACAGGGATGATATGCCGAAAGGAATGCTTCATACTATCATAAACAACTTTTAACATATGGCACCAATCCGGAGATCGCTTAAAATATCTTATGTTTCATAAAAAACGCTCGCTTCATTGTTCTCGACAAAATACATATGGAACAGAAGTATATTTCTTGCGATTTCAGTTGTCTGAGTAAATTCATAGAGAAAGTTGTTCATAATGTGACGTTTACGAGAAAAAAGGATTACAAAAAAATACCGTCTCCCCAAAAATGTTAACTAATTTCAATAATAATTTATTTTTGTTAATAATCAATTTAAATCATAGACGCCTCATTATGAGTACAGCGCATCCCTTTTCCCTTTTGCTAAAATATGACGGGCTGCGTAACACTATATTGTAGGTTTGCCAAATAGATTGTAGTAATAGAGAGGACAATAGTTTAGAAATATGGTTTCCTTATTTTGCCTTCAGAATATTGCCCATTAGCGTCGATCCCGAATCATAACACTTGACTTCGTGATTAAAATAAAAGGAGAGGAAAAATAGGTCTAATACCAAATAAGTTTATTTTAGTTCATCATGCACCAGCATGGAACTAAACGTAATATAAAAGTTACTCAACGAAATAATAATTTGAAATTTAATAATGAATCGTATCGCATAAAAACTAACGTGGTAACACATTTTGAAACTAACACACGTGAAATATATCATTTTTTTTTAAATGAGCTATATCGTTGCTTTAAATATGTGTAAATTGTTTTGATGTGTCAACTTCGCCTGCGTATATTTTAGCCACAACTTATTTTGTCCTAAACATTGTTATTTTTACGTGAATTTTGTGAAAACAGGGAACTATACTTACCAGAAACAATTATTCAGATAGCAGAACTGTTTAATATTGTATTTCTTTTGTTGTGTATACAGAATAGATTTGGGTTGTGTTTTGTCTAGATATTAAAGTAACATGGCATTTTAGGACCAAAGCTAATTCACATGTGAATTTTTGTACCATAAGAAATGCATTATGTCGCTGAAATGAGTTTAGACCAGAAGGCCTACTACGAGGTCCGATAAACGATATATCGCCCGAACTTATGTGGACGTTTCCTACCTCGAAAGAAAATCTGTCTGTTGATAGGATCGGCCGTTTCGTTCGATCCGACCAAGTCTATAACTTCCGACCGAAATGTATCGATCCGATTGTTTTTCGTGGTAGGCTACAATCCGATTCCGCTGTCGCTCGGATCCGATCATTCGGAGTTTGTTTTCGTAGTAGACCTGCTGATTTAAATAAAGTAATCGTATAATAGAAGCCTAATTGTAAAGGCTTAGGCTATGATTTTAAGCCCGAACCAGTTATGTTTCAGTGCCATCAATTTACTTATCCTATTCAAATAATATACTCATTTTATATTCTTTATTTTTTTCAATTTTAAATGTACTTAGTCTTGAAACGAAGGTAAACAATTTTAATGTATCTGATCTACCTACAAAAGATGGTTGGTTTCAACTTATAGATATTTAAACCAATAAAAATACATGTATAGGTAATGTTATTTCTATCTTGTATCATAAATTTTAATAAATTAAAGTGCACATATCTTATATCTTCTTTTTTATGATACAATTACCCTTATATATTTTTATACTATTTATTATAGAAGTATATAAATATATTATATATACTAAGTATTTTAAGTAGTGGTGGCCTAATAGCTTGAACGTGCGGTTCACAATTGTGAGGTACTTAGGTAGTAGGTTGTAATCCCGCCATCTACACTCACAGGCACAATTAACCGCCCACTCTGTATTTCTCATAGTTTGTAGTACTTAATCGTAATTTTAAAGCATATTTTATGGTAGTACCTACGTTGAAATGTATCATTAAGCAATAAAACGGGCATGCTTCCAACTGGTAGTGAACTTGAACATCTTGATTATCTGTGGACCTTCATTGGTGACATTGGTCTATGGATAATTCAGGTGTTCTTGGTGTAAGTAGGTAGGTATGTAGCGTAGTGTAATTCTCATTGTATTTTTGTTTTGATAAGAAAGGCTCTGCCCGTTATAAAAAAAAAGTATATCTAAAAGAAAAAAAGTAGTAAACGGAGATAATGAAATCATAAACGGTTTTTAAGAATACTTAATCCCACAAAACCGATTTTGTCGAAAAGATAGAAGTTACGAAATCTGTATACATAGGTGGGCGGTTCAGTGTGCCTGTGAGTAGGTATATTATGTTTTCGAGTGCTATACAAGTTTCTCATCACTGGCTTTAACGCTGAAGGTGGAAACCTGCGTGTTCCTAAAATCTTTCGCAGTCATACATCATCCGCCAACCCGCACTGGTCCAGCGTGATTTTTTGGCCTTAACTCACCCCTTGCGAGTGAATGCGTCGAGACTCAGCTGTAGGAACATTTAGTGGGCTGCTTATGCAATAGGTTTTTTTTTATAACATAGAGTGACGAGTCGAGCAAGACATGTACCTGATGTGCCACATAACAACACAATGACACACAGCTATTGGAACATGAAGAGTCCAAATCATTACCTAGCACTGCACTGCGCTGCGCTTGTCACCCAGAGATCTAAGACATTATATCTCTTAGCCCTGTAATTTCCTGTAAGTATTTTGTAAGCGCTCCACACTCTCCTGAAAAACTGTTTCGCTTACGAAATATCCAGGTGTAATGTTATCTTTGGTTAGCAGCTTCGCACATGTGTTAAAAGTCATTATAACTATATGTCGAAAACCCGTCGACAGATCATTGGGATTACACAGAAAGAGTAACTTCAAAAGGACTATTAACGCAATTCGAGATGGAAATCAATCGAATCCTCGTTATTCGTTATTGCTATTTAATCACGTCCCTTTCGCATACACTTTCTCTGTACGTACATAGGTATAAAAAAAAAACAATCTATTAGATAAAAATATAATTATTTATTCATTCATAATAAATTATACTTTGCCATTAGTCTTTAGTCTATCTTATACTTAAATAAAATTACAAAAACACTTAGATATCTACTTGCAGCCTCTGATCATTTAATGCGGACTAGCATGATATAATCTCAATCACAGATTTTAACAGTGATCAGTCCAATTATTATTTATCATCTCAGGACCGTTTTTCTGTTAGAAGTAAGGCAAATTAACAAAGGTCTTTACATACGTTAATTAGGTATGTAAAGACCTGTGACACCATGAAGCCCACGAAAAACAGCAAAACGATAGTAATTTTAAACTTACCTCATATCGAAACAAAATATTAGGTACAAATAGCTCATTTAAAAATCATTGTTCATTCTGTTGTCTGAAAATCATCCCAAGTCACTACAGTAGACATATCCGCGTCATTTTTATTTATTTACGTCCATACAATTGATGATTCTGACACCGCGCGTTTATAATAAAAACAGCGTGATATAAATCTGCACCAACCCCCACTGGGCCAGCTTGGTGGATCATGGCCTTGACTCTCTCCTAGCGCGAGGGCCCCCGAGTGCCAGCAGTGGCAAATGGGCTGGTTATGCAATTCTAAAAATGTACTTCAGTTCATCCCAAAACAGTCATACTCTGACTGACTTCTCCAACTTACTTTGGAATGTGATTGTGGAATCCTTACGCTTAACATAAACCAGATAAATAATCCTAACTCAATTAAACATTATACAGGGTTACACACAACACATACTAAACCAAAAGGGACAAATTATGTAATGAGTATTATTATCAACAACTTTAGCCCATAAGGTAAATCCTGATACGTCGCGTCGTCAAAAATCGGTCAAAATGCGTCAAAAATATTATTTAGGTACACCTTTTCAAGTCCTTGTCCATTTTAGTGCTAATAGCTATAATTTTCTTTCCACAATGTCAGGATTGCCAATATAAAAGTTATTCACATAATGAATACAACATGTCTATGGTGGCTTATTAACATGTAGTGGAAATACAGGATACATACAACCTGTTTTTCCAATACATACATATATTCTATGTTTGTGATACCTTGTCACCTTGGTTGTCAGTACTTATGCTCTAGATAGGGGTCGGCAACGCGCGGTCTTCGGCCTACCTCCTTGCGGCCGGCGACGGTTTTGAAGATTTAATTAATTAATATACTTACTAATTCACTACCTATGATCGAGGGTGGGGAGGGAGGAGGGAAGAATTAATTATAAACTTTTAGACGTGTGGCCCGCTTTTATCTACTCTATTCACCATGTGCCCCATGACTCCCAGAAGGTTGCCAACCTCTGCTCTAGATATATGCAATCAATCTATCTTCTAATCACAACAATCTAACTGTTACAATTGTTTCATTTTATTCTTGACATAATCTGATACAATATTGGCAACTTTTTCTGAAGATTGTAAAACAAATGCATGCTCTACATTTATTTTGTTCAAAGTAAGTTCTGGTTCAAACTGTCTCATATCGTCCATGTAGTGGATGGGTACCCAGCCATCTTTGGGGCTATAAAGAACATTCGTTTTCTCCTTAATCTTCTCAATACAATCTCTGTTTAAAACTTTTACTCTGTCCATTTCATTGTATGCTAAAAACAATACTTTTTGTATAACTTTGGGATTGCAAAACTTTAAGACGCCTGAATCGAAGTGCTGAGGTACACAATTCAATTTTAAATACAATCTCACTAAGACTCTTTTTAATGATTCCGGTATTATATACAGTACCATACACAATATCATAATTATTGCATGTAGCTTGCGGATAACGTTGTTTAAAAACAACCCACTCTTACTTTCGGCCATTCTCTGCATGGTGGGAAACAGCAGATTGACAGAAGAAATCCTTTCAATCATCTTCTCGTTTCTTGCCAGTATTTCCAATATAAGCCATGATCCGATAGAGTGTCCAACTAGATGTATTTTGCTATTTTTGTCAATGCATTTGCTAATCAAATCGAGTTTGTGTTGTAGCTGACCTTCTAAATCAAAAAGGTGTTCTTGTCCTTTTAGCTCATTTGACTTAGTATCTGGAACTTCTTCATGGCCGGCTTGTCCTGCAATATAAATTTTGTGTAGTCACTAAAAAAACAGTGCTACCAACATAACCTAACAAGTATGCCGGAACAACCGGTGAAATACTGGTTGGATGGCCTCTAATGTAAATAATAATGTATTGAGTAACAAAAGCACGCCTATTACGGTTTAGTGCAATAGTTCAGCAGAACCTTTTAATGTGTATCGCTATTGAAATCACCAAATACCATACATGTGTATGTATAACTAGCTGAACCGTGCACGCATTGCTAGTTGCTACGCCATCTATCGAAAATTGGTTATACCAATTCGGTTAGCTTAGGTTCTAATGACACAACCTTTAAATGATAGACACATGTTGTCACGCAACGAAAGCTCTATAAAGCAATATTTATTCCCATTTTTGCTACATTTTTCATTTATGCTCAGTCCTTTTGATAATAGCGTAATGTTAAATAGCCTATAGCCTTCCTCGATAAATGAACTATCCAACAGAGTAAGAATAGTAGTACCTAAGAACCTTGCGTTCTAACAAACAAACAAACTCTTCAGCTTAATAATATTAGCATAGATATTCAACTTACCTACTACACAGACTGGTAATTTGGTATTTTCATGTAACTTTGAGCCAAACGTTGTGTAGAAATCGGGAAGTCCAGGATTACCAGATATACAAAGAATAACATCAGCCCCGTTGCAGTGAGAAGGTTCTCCCCATGTTATAATATGGGTCTGAACATTGTTTAATGTCAGTAAAATGTTCTTCATGACTTAGAGGTTGATCTTCCAAACTGAAACAATTGGCTATGTTCAATCCATATCCACACACAAGAAGAAAATTATAATGTGCATTTATGTTGCAGCATGATTATTTACATCTTCTATAGTTTCTACAAGTATACCTTCCACCATCATTATAAACTTCATAGACTGTTTCGATTTTTAACCACCAACTTAAAAAGAGTGGTGTCATACCTAATTCATAATTTTGATGTCTGTCTGTGGCAGAGCAGGTCCGTAACAAAAAACACAAATATTTTAGCTGTTTTCTTTTCTTCAAAGCTACCATTATCTTAATGGTTCTTAGTAATAACTAATCAATTATTGTTGTAACACAACGCACCTGTTTATTTTCATCAAAATAATCTATTACTGTAGTATTCCGTATAAATTTTGATTTTTTCACAGATTTAATAACTTGCAATATTAGAATCTTTTAATAGCAGTCTCAGAAACTCAGAAAAGTAATTTATATCATCTTTGGAGTCTCCAAAAATAATCGGAGATAACCAGATAACACTTCGACCTAACATCTAACATTAGCAAAAGCAAATACAATCACAATACAATTAGCAAAGATTAGATTACAAGATTACATTATTTTACCTGTTTTTTTAAATATTTTTTTATTTTATTCTTAGCCATGGATACTAGGTCTTCAGCCAAATAACAGTCTACAACAGATTAGAAACCTGGGTAGCGATTCTGAAACCATTCGGTTGCATCCGACACGGAATCTCATCTCTCGGTCTTTGTCTTATCAGGGTAGCGATTCTGAAACCATTCGGTTGCATCCGACACGGAATCTCATCTCTCGGTCTTTGTCTTATCTGTTTAGCATAACAAAGACCGAGAGATGAGATTCCGTGTCGGATGCAACCGAATGGTTTCAGAATCGCTACCCTGTTTAGCATGACAAAGACCGAGAGATGAGATTCCGTGTCGGATGCAACCGAATGGTTTCTGAATCGCTACCCTGAACCTGAAACCATTCGGTTGCATCCGACACGGAAAGTGTTCCCCGCCGCATTGAGGATTTGCTAACATTGACGTATTATTTAAATAGTTTTAATATCATTGTTTGCTAAGGAGTGAAGTTTTTGAAGTGAAAACTTCTTTAGGCGCGTTATAGACAGAATTTTCGTGGGCTGTGAAATGGATTAATGATCACGTGATCATCACGCTCGGATATGATAAGAAGTTTCGGGTAAACTCGGGATGCTAGAGCGAGAAAGATAATGTGGTCAACAAACGTGCCAGACCGAGAAAGATAATTGTTAGAGGAGGACATGGGACAATACATACTCTTACTCTCTCTCGCTGCTCACTACCAGTGTTGACTGACACCTTGGCGACTTTCTCGCTGAAACTGGCGAATTTTTAATTTTTTTTATCACGACATTAACTTCTAGGTACTTACCACATCAATGAGGGAGTTTCCGACGAGACAAAAATAGTTCCAACGGACGCACTAGATGGCGATTGTTCGAGATGCAGATAGATCTGTCTCTACCATATAATCTCAACAGTGTAACCCCTTTAGAGACCCTACCCGTTTGCAGGGAAAAAGTATAGTGTAAAAAGTGTCTGTTTTAATTTTAAAATATTGGGAATAAAAATAGCTAATTAGGTTGATAATGTAATAAAAAAAAATTGGCAGTCATAGGAACTGCCGATAGAAGTGAAAACTTGCTGTTGTCCTGGTACTGGTACCTAGGGGCAAACGCAACTCTTTTATATTTCTGTTGTCCTGGTATCTGGAGATAAACGCCCACCTGGCCGTTTTTACCGAGTTTACCCGAAGATTTCATATCCGATCCGATCCATTATCATATCCAAGCGTGACGACTGATGAATCCATTTCACAGCCCACGAAAATTCTGTCTATAGCGCGCCTAAAGAAGTTTTCACTTCAAAAACCGTTACTGAACACAATCCCTTTTCAGTAAAAATCTTTAGAACTCCCGAGGCAATAGACACCAACTAAGCCAAAGTAGAAGGAAAATTCAAAGATATAAATAGCAACACTGATACGACAATATTTTATCCACAGACTAAGTAGAGAGATACTCTCTCGGCTGAAGGATTAGTATCCATAGCCAAGAATAAATTTAAAAAATATATATTTTGTCTTTCATCAGGTTTACGATTTGTTTTGAAATTTTGATGTTTTGATATAGTTTTCATTCGAATAAAATGCGTACATGGATAAAGTAGTTTATTATTTATTACTAGAAGTCGTGCTTTCGCAAATTGAATGAATTGAGTCCCATTATGCCTAACGCTTTTGACAACAAACCAAAAGACCTACAAGCGCCCCCTATTATCGTTTTATTAAACCATATCTTTTTGTCTCGTCGGAAAACGGCTCATTGAACCTGTCACGAAATGTTAAATTTGCATTTCTATGTAAGTATGTTAAGTTATATACATAAAGTTATGGTTGTAATATTTTATCACAGCACTTACACTACGTAAACACACAAAATGATACCCATTTTCATAAGAAAGTGCTTACACAAATACACTATAACACAACATATTTATTCATTTTTAGCGAAATACATAAATATGACATAACTAAATAGCAAACACTAAAAAGTAAAAAGTAAAAACTTGTGAATCAAACGGCTTTTTCGACCCGCGTAATTTTTTTTTTAAATTTATTCTTGGCCATGGATTCTAATCATTCAGCCGTAAAAGTTTTAAATTAAAATATTTAGTAGTCTTTATATAGTTAAGTATTTCTTATTTTAGTTTTCACTTCTGCCGTGCGGTTTTAAGCGCACACATTTATTTTTATTTATTTATAAATCTGTTTATAAGTATATTTTGAATACTGTTAGGGAGATTTAGTTAAGTTTGATATGTTTAATTCTAAAGATTTAGTTTAGTTTAATATTTTTAATTCTCATTTATGTAAAGGTCGCCGGAAATCGTTGGATGCGGGCAGCGCAGGACAGATTCTTGTGGAAATCTTTGTCCTGCAGTGGACATCATTCTGTGGTGGACATCTTTCGGCTGACATGATGATGTAAATATTTTTTATAAGACTTTGACTGAAGGACTCGGTATCCATGGTCATGAATAAAAAAAAAAATTTGGTATTTGGTGTGATAATCTGATAATGTGATCACAATGTGATTGACCGGAACTGGATTTCGATTTCGTTGTGTTCGACTCTAATATTGCTGTTTTCTAACATTTTTTTCGTAAAATGAGTACTGAAAAGAAGAAAGCTCTTTTTATCTGCCTGGGTAAGTTATAAACTGGAGATTTTAAAGAACGTGCTTGCCACAGTCCTAATACTTGTATGCAACGATATTGATAATATGTCAATGCTTGTATGTATTCAAAACTTTATTTGCCGATACTAGGTACAATATAAAAAAAAACATTGTAGGCATCGATATAAACCATTGATGTGCCCTCCGAAACTTCAGGGGCACGGAAATATGTCATCATTGGGAAGAGTGAGCTCACTCTTATGTTCTAGTCGGTTGGAGGAAGCGCTGAACGCCGGAAGTTTTTACCCGGCTGCCAAAGAAGGAGGGTTATGTTTTTCGAGTGTTTACCTATCTCTATTCGTTGTCAACATCCAAAACAAGTAGAACGACAGCATATCTCGCCGCTAGCGATTCTAGGAGTCAAGTAGACTGGTTGGATGGAAACCACTTACGCTACACACAGAGATGCAGTTTATTACCAATTTCAGGTTCTCAGGCCACATCTATTGGTTTATATCAATGTATGTAGGTAGCTACATCCCATCCAGAGAATATACAATTACATAATATATAATTACACTAGCGGCCCGTTCCGGCTTTGCTCGAATAATAACCTAGATAGACCTGCAGCTCTATCTGTCGGGCTGATTTGTGAATCTAAACCTTCCTGGGCCCTACCCAAACATATTATACAAAAAAAATCATTCAAATCGGTCCAGCCGTTTAGGAGGAGTTCACTAACAACGAAAAGTGGCATTGATTTTTATATATTTATTGATGATTTGTGAATCCAAACCTTCCAGGGCCCTACCCAAACATATGCAAAAAAAATCACTCAAATCGGTCCAGCCGTTTAGGACGAGTTCACTAACAACGAAAAGTGGCATTGATTTGAACAGTTAGTAACTAGTTTTTCCGAAGGAGCCTTTTGATAGTTTGATACTACCATATTCATTATATAAATATAACCAGGCATTTTAAAAAGCCACATTGGTGTATGTCCGCCTCTTAAGTTTAATGATGCATTAGTCTTCATAGTCCATTGAAATGTTACATTTTTTAGGCCTTACCTTGCGTTTTTTAGAGGACGCAATTTTATTTATTGATGTGTAGTCTCAGCTCATAGAAGAAGTAATAGAAAAAGGTCACTACACATACAAAGTGGTATCCAAAAATCAACTCATAATCTCAACTAAGTGTGTAGATAAATATAAAACAATGATAGAGCATATTAGAAAGAAAGGCCTGATTGGACACACATTCACCAGAAAAGATAAAAGATGCCCACGATTTGTCATCAAGAACTTGCACCATAGCACACCCAAGGAAGCAATAGCTGAAGCAATCAAACAAACGGGAAACAAAGTTTCTGGTGAAATTGTTACCTCACAGTTCAGATATATATGAAATATTTGATGCAAACTTAGCATACAACACATTTATAGATTTATTTAAGTTATTATACAACTTGTGTTTCCCTTATAGAACTGTAACAATCAATGTAACAAGAAATGCAACATGGCTGTCTCGAGGGTTGAAACTATGTAGTAAAAAGAAAAGGTTGTTGTTTAATAATTGTCGAACTAAACCCTATGAAGAAAATAAGGCAAAATACAAAAACTACACCAGATTGTTCAAAAAAATTATCAAACTAACACAAAAAGCTCAAAACAATTACAAAATAAAAATGTCAGACAATAAATCAAAAACTACTTGGCATATTATAAATAGATTGAGAAATAACTTACCTAAAATGTCCATAGATAAAATCCAATGTAATGGTCAACTTTTGACAGACCCAAAACTAATGGCTAATGCATTTAATAACTATTTTGTTGATAAAATTACTCCATTACCTAGTTCTGGTATAAATGTGACACAAAATATTGATAGAACTCAGAACTCAATGTTCATGGCGCCATCTACACCACATTATATTCTCAAAATCATAAATTCCTTAAAAAACACTAATAGTGTTGGATATGATGAGATATGTACAAAAATTATAAAAACTGTTAGAGACTATCTGTAGCCCTCTTAGTCATATAATCAATTTATGTATAAGTACAGGCACATTTCCCGAGGCCCTTAAAAAAAGTATAATCATACCTGTATTTAAAAAAGAAAATAGGGAGCACATGGAATATTACCGACCTATTGCCCTTATACCTATAATGTCAAAAATATTTGAAAAATATTTTAACCAGCAATTCATTCAGTATTTTGAAAAATACAACATACTTTGTAATGAGCAAAAAGGTTTTAGAAGAAATAAGACTATAAATATTGCTATATATGATTTTCTTAACAATGTAATGAAAAATTTTGATAATAACAATGCTATATGTACCATATATTGTGATATGACCCAGGCATTTGACTATGTCAATCATGATATTCTTCTGAGTAAATTTGAAGCCTATGGGGTTAGAGGTAATGTGCTTGACTTAGTAAAATCTTACCTAACAGACAGAAGCCAAGTAACTAAAATTACGAAGATTAATACTAAAACTAAACAGGAGGAAATATTCACCTCTAAAGAAAGAACTGTCAAATTTGGTGTGCCGCAGGGAAGTGTGTGGGGACCGTTTCAATTTATTGTCTACATAAATGATTTTCCTAAAGTAATTGAGCATCCAATGTCACTGTTTGCAGATGACAGCACAATAACAATAGCATGTCAAGATAAAGCTAATTATGAGCAAGATATCAATGCCGCACTAAATTCATCTATCCATTGGTTAAACATTAATAACTTAAAAATTAATTTAAACAAAACCAATTTCATGCAATTTACTCAAACAAAAAATTACTTGAGTAACATAAACATAAATTATCAAAATAAAAAAATTGCTGAAGTCACTACAACAAAATTTTTGGGCCTAACAATAGACACGAAATTGAATTGGAAGGCACATGTTGAGATTCTCTGCAAGAAGCTGGGTAGCTCGGCATATGCTCTGCATAGGCTTGCTCCAGTGGTAAAGAAAGAGGCTCTTCTTACATCTTACCATGGATTGGTGGCATCAGTCTTGAGATATGGGATAATTTTTTGGGGGAATTCAACTGATACAGCCTCAGTTTTCAAAGCACAAAAACGATGCATTCGTGCTATGTTCGGGATGCAAGTTACAGATAGCTGTCGACAAGTATTCATAGACAACCAAATATTAACCCTGCCATGCCTGTACATATTTGAAGTTATGTGTTTTGTAAGGAATAACCCTCATTATTTTCCTCTATTGAGTGACAAAGTAAAACGTAACCGGCGTGATAAGTGTAGACTGCTCATAGACAAACGCAAAAAAAAGATTATGAGTGACAGCATTTTTTGTATGGCTCCTCTTTTATATAATAAGCTGCCAAATGCCATAAAAGAACTTAACATAACAATGTTCAAAAGTAAACTAAAAAAAATGCTTATACACAAATGCTATTATACTGTAACTGAATTTTTAAATGATAAGGAAATTAATTGGAATACTAATATTTTAGACATTGTTTAACATGTAACTTTTACAATCTTTAAACCTTATTCCATTAATATCTCAATAGATATTATTATTCCATTATGAAATTTGACATTCAACTGACATAAGACCAAATAATGATATATTGTATCATGATGAATTAGTTTGTACTGTATTACATTTTGACATTCTTTGAGTATTTACATGAATATTATAATTAACGACATTTTTGATTTTTTGATTAAATACATTTATTGCACTTTATACATTCTTTGACATTCCTCACATGGATGAACTGCAAGATCTACTAATGCAAGACCTTAGACCCTGGATGGACATATTGATCAAACTCAAAAACACAAGACAATATCCTGATGAAACACAAGACGTTGGCGAAATTGTGCTCACCAAACATTTATCTCACACAAATATATATCACCAAATAGAAGCCAGAAATGAATCGAAGATGAAGAATCAGATGACATAAATAAAAACCAGAAATTAATAGAAGATGAGGAAGAAGAAGACTTTAATCAGCTGACTATTATTTAAAAATTTTTTTTTTTTTTTTTTGTTTTTATTTAAAAATTAAGACTAACAAATTGTCTTGCCAGACATATTGCATGCCTCTCGCAGAGGCCAGTTTGTAAGGGGCAACTTTTAAAATGTTTTGTATTATCTTATCTTACCTACAAACAGCAATAAAGATTTTTGTATTTGTATTGTATTTGTATTCACGCAAACCTGGCACCAAAGAACCTGGAAATCTATTCTTTGTGAATGTACTGCCGCATGAAAATAACAAGCTTATCAAAGGAATAAAATTCATTTATCACCAAGTAGTTACTATAGAAGATCCAAAAAGAACAAAAACTATTCCACAGTGTACCAGGTGTCAACAGTATGGGCACACAAAAAATAATTGCATGAGACCCTACAGGTGCGTGAAATGTGCAGGAGCACACAAAACGACAGCATGCGAACTAGATAAAAATAAACCAGCAGTATGCTCATTGTGTGCAGGGAATCATCCGGCTAGCTATAAAGGCTGCAAAGTATACAAAGAAATACTATCCAGGAAAACAGTGAAGAGCCAAATACAACAAAGAATACCTCCTCAAAAAATAGAAAAAGTCATACCTATTGTGGATTTGGTTGAAACACCTAACAATGTTGCCATGTCAGGATATGAAAGAACTACATATAGCCGAGTGCTAGAAAAAGACCACAATCAAAAACAGAGTTTAATAAACTCTAAATCAGTTGACCGTAAAACGTCACAGCGAACAAATTTCAGCAAAATAGAAGCTGATAGAAAAAGCGAAGTCCCACAGGACACATATAGTAGCATAGAAAAATTAATAATGATACAGGCAGAAAAAATAGATAAACTCCTAGACCATATGAGTACATTAATGAATCTTATCACTGTGCTTGTAAACAAAATTCCGTGACCTCAGAATTGCCAGCTTAAATATCAATGGTCTTTTACCTAACAAACAAGACTTAGAAATATTACTAAATGAGAACAAAATTGACATTATTCTTCTATCAGAAACCCACTTAAATGATCAAAAGAGATTTACACTAAAGGGCTATGACGTCTACTCCTGTAATCATCCTGATGGGAAATCTCACGCAGGGGCAGCAGTTGTGATAAAAAAGAACATCAAACACCACTTACACAATACATTTAGGGAAGAATACCTGCAAGCTGTCACGATCACGGTAGAAGACGCACAGGGCTGCATAAACATAAGCGCTATATACTGCCCTCCAAAACATTCTATTAAGAAGGAAATGTTCAGTAAATATTTCTCTACACTTGGAAATAAGTTTATAACAGGAGGGGATTGGAATAGTAAACATACTAACTGGGGCTCGAGGCTGATAACAACTCGAGGTCGTGAACTAAATAAAGTCATAAATAGTTCAAAACTAACAACATTCTCAACTGGGGAACCAACCTACTGGCCTACAGATCCTTCTAAGATTCCTGATCTCCTCGACTTTTTTATAACCAAAGGCATAGGGCAATATCACGTAGCTTTGAATTCATGCTTCGATACCCCCTCCGATCACTCAGCGGTCATAGGAACCTTCAGCACCTGCATCATTTTGAAAGAACCACCACTAACACTGTTCAATAAAAAAACTGATTGGATCGCATTTTCTGACTTCATGGAGTCCGAGGTAGACCTAAATGTAAAACTAAAAACTGAAACAGACATAGATGAAGCCACTTTCTACATCACCAATAAAATACAGGAAGCTGCTTGGCGAGCTACACCCACATTGACGGCATACCCGAAAAAGACAAATATACCTCTGGAGATCAGAATGAAACTGCAAGAGAAAAGAAAACTTAGACGCCGATGGCAAATCAGCAGATTGTCTGTAGATAAAACTGCTTTAAACAAAGCAGCGAGAGAGTTGAAAGATTTAGTTAACACTGCAGAGAATGACACACTTCACCACAAATTGTCAAATCTTTCGGCTACTAAACAGGACAATTACTCTTTGTGGAAAATAACAAGAAACATAAAAAGACCCCAAGAATACATACCACCTATACGCAGCACTGATGGTACATGGGCACGAAAACCCAGCGAAAAGGCAGAAACCTTTGCAAAGCATCTTGCCCAAGTTTTCACTCCAAATGATTCCACCACACCAGAATTTGATGATGAAGTAGAAAGATTGATAAATAGTGATCAACAATTATCATTACCCTTAAAGCTTGTTACTCCAGTAGAATTGATTAAAACCATCAGAAGTCTGGAAAACAAAAAGGCTCCTGGATTTGATCTGATTACTGGCGAGGTTCTAAAGAATCTTCCGAGAAAATCCATTGTCTATATCACCATGTTATTTAATTCCATACTGAGAACACAATATTACCCAAAGCTCTGGAAGATATCTCAAATAAAGATGATACTCAAACCTAGTAAACCACCAACACAACCAGGATCATATAGACCCATTAGCCTACTCCCAGTGTTATCAAAAGTGTTTGAAAAGATATTTCTGAGTAGATTGAAACCAGAATTGGAAAAAAGTAATATAATTCCAAATCACCAATTTGGATTTCGAGAAAAACACTCGACTATAGAGCAGGTTCACCGTATAGTGAAACACATACGACAATCTTTAGAACAAAAGGAGTATTGTTCAGCAGCATTCCTGGATATACAACAGGCCTTTGATAAGGTGTGGCACAAAGGGTTACTGTATAAGTTAAAGACACTACTGCCAAATTCTAGTTATATGCTGCTGAAATCGTACTTAGAAAACCGCAGATTTCAGGTAAAATTTGATGATGAACTATCAGCACTCTACGATATCAATGCATCAGTGCCTCAAGGGTCGGTCCTTGGACCAGTATTGTACTCAATTTATACTGCAGATCTACCTCTAACGCCTGGAGTAGAAACAGCTACTTACGCCGATGATACAGCTTGTCTTTCGAGCGACAAAGATCCGGAAAAGGCATCTTCAAGACTACAAAAACAACTAGATGGAGTAGACCAATGGTTACAAAAATGGCGGATAAAAACTAGCGCAGCAAAGTCTACACATATTACTTTTGCTTTGAGAAAGGGAAACTGCAGTCCTGTTACACTAAATGGCGAAGTACTACCTAATAAAACGAGCGTCAAATATCTAGGTCTTCATTTGGACAGACGGCTGACATGGAAGAACCACATTAAGGCAAAAAAGGAAGAAGCCAGTAAACAGTATAAGAGTATGTACTGGCTAATTGGACGAGGATCTCCTTTGTCACTTGAAAATAAGCTACTTGTGTATAAGTGTATTATAAAGCCAATCTGGTCATATGGCATCGAACTGTGGGGCTCTGCAAGCAATTCCAATATAGAAATCCTACAACGGTTCCAAAACATTGTACTAAGAACAATATGTAATGCACCATGGTTTGCTCGCAACACAGAAATACATGATCATGTACAAGTACCAACTGTCCTGCAAGAAGATATGTACTTTTGGCAATGCTTGCTGAAGCATGAGCCTCCCACCATGAAATATGCCAAAATCTGATTATGACAAAATTGTCGATTGCAGATGAATTATAAAGAACAAAAAAAAAAAAAAAATGTGTAGGGGGGGGGGTCAGTGTAAAGCTAAAGACAAGGTTGTGGGGTCGCAACCCTTGTCCCACGGACGCCATCTTGAAAATAGGGGTTGAAATGGTTTCTACGGTATTATCTCTTAAACTATTTATTTGATAAAAAAAAATTGTTAACATTTTTTCTTGCAAATTAAATTCTCTACAACTTTGGTCCAGCAACTTTTAGTCGTAGAACTATAAATAAAAAAGTTATAAGCGATTATATTATTATTAAAGTTATTTTGTCAATAGCTAAGGTTTTACAGCGCTCCGAAGTGAGTACTATTTTTCAGTAAGTACTCTTAACTATACCTATATTATATGTGTGTACTAATAATATGTAATCAGTTATTTTTTATTTTGTTAGTGTAACTTTTTTAATTATAAATTTTGCAATATTATTAAAAATTAATTATTGAGTCTTTTTCACTCCATAACAGAATTTAACAATTACTGATTTTTAAAATAATTTTAAATCTGATAGCCGTTACCGAGAATACTGTTCAGGTAGAAAATACCCAAGTGAGCATGAGGGAATAAAAGAACAGCTGCCTGCTATTGTTATTATTATTCCTAACCTCTGTTATTGTAAGAATAGCTCATAACATTGTGTTGAAGTGTTCGCTTAACCTATATCTTTATAGTTATATTTGGTTGATTATGTATTAATTTGTTTTATATAGTATTTAATTAGTAGTATTGGGAAAGATGTCACCTCGCTTCGCCTAACCTTGTATTTAGGCGAATTTCCTTTATGTTGGTTGCCTGGAAGAGATTACTCTAAGCAATAAGGCCGCTCTAAGAAATAATTTGTGGTGCTAGTTCGTAAGTGTTTTACTGTAATATTTCTTTTTTTGTGTCACAATAAAGAGTTATCTATCTCTTAGTTGTGCTATATATTTTTCTCCACGTGCGGATGTATTTTATTCTGTTTTTAATTGTGAAGACGATTTCGAATAATTTTAGATACGATTTAAACTTCAGTGATAACTATATTCTTTTTATTAGCTATTCGCTTATAACTTTTCTATTTATAGTTCTACGACAAAAAATTACTAGACCAAAGTTGTAGAGAATTTAATTTCCAACAAAAAATGTCAACAATTTTTTTTTATCAAATAAATAGTTTAAGAGATATACCATAGAAACCATTTCAACCCCTATTTTCAAAATGGCGGCCGTGGGACAAGGGTTGCGACCCCACAAACTTGGTTTTAGCTTTACACTTAACCCTCTTACACATCAAAAAAATAAAATTGCGTCCTCTAAAAAACGCAACCCCAAATGTAACTTTTCAATGGACTATCAGATTTCAAGGCATGCTGGGATTTCAATGGTTCTTCTTACAAATACTACAATATACACTTGTATTACCTACCTTTATAATAAAATAATGTTTTATTTAATCAAATATAGAGAACTTTTTAAAATATGTGTATGTTTACCTAACATTGAAACCAATTCCTCAGTATTCTAAATGAAACAACAGTTTTCACAACTTAATCAGTAAATGGAAATTTTAATTTTCAATCAACATAATATAAATATTTGATAAAATCTTGTTTAGGCAACATCTGCAGATCACCCATTGCCGAAGGAGTATTTCAGAAAACAGTAAATGACTTGAATGTGGGAGATGAGTGGGAAATAGACAGTGCAGCAATTGGTGGCTGGCATGTTGGTAACCCACCCGACTGGCGTGCTATTGATACAATGAAGGCACACAATGTTCCATACAACAATCACGCAAGACAAGTAAGTTTTAATTTAATAATACAGATATCACAAAATCAGTTTCAATTTACTTGTAAGCATAACATTTTTTCAGTCACACCATAATAATCAACCCACATGTTGCACAGCATCCTGAATATCTCTGCCCTGAAGAATCATTTGTGTTTACTTTATTAGGCATTGGGAAAGTCGTGTTTCATTGATTGACTTAAATGTAAGAGAAGCCTTCTCAGTATTTATTTATAGGGCTCTACTTTGACCTTGAAAGTTTCTTTATAAATTAGGTAGACAATATGCCTGCCCATAATACGGTATTACGAATTATTAATACATTTTTAACACGCTTTTATTAGCTTCACTTGTAACTAACTATGTATGTGAGAACATCTTGGAATCTTAATTTGACCCACTTCCCGGTCTTCGATTAGGATGAAATTTTGCACACAATCTGACTCTGAGTTCTGATGACAATACATGACTAACTAAGAAACGTCATTACAAATCCAATTTGGCAGCATCCCCAAGATGGCGAACTGGCTGTTTGAAATCCACCCCCATGATATTGGTATGAAATGAAAGAGTTTGCTGTCAGGAATACGAAAAAAATAGTCACGTGACTTAAATCCAATATAGCGGACAGGCTATTTGAAATGCACCTTCATGATATGGGTATCAAATGAAAGGGTTTGCTGTCAGAAATACGAAAAAAATAGTCACGTGATTTAAATCCAACATGGCGGACATCCAAGATGGCGGATTGGCTATTTGAAATGTATCCATGACATGGGTATTCAATTAAAGGGTTTGCTGAATGGGATACGAAAAAAATAATATTTTGTAATTTTTAGAGTGTGCTAAAAGCCAGAGAGAGAAAGAAACAATGGTTTCAATACTTGGTTTTATTTCTAACAGTATTTTAACGTAATTTTAATACAATGAACATGGTGAAGTACCTATGGTAATTATATCTATCAAAAGATACTACTAATAACCTGTTTGGGCATTTTCAGATAACCTCTGAAGACTTTAATTGCTACGATTACATCTTTGGCATGGACGAAGCCAATATGAAAGATTTGAACAGAAAAGCCCCAAAAGGAAGCAAGGCAAAGTTATTAATGTTTGGTGACTTCGATCCTCAAGGAGACAGGATTATAAGAGACCCATACTATGTATGTTTTATTTGATTAATTTATAATCTGTGAATATATTCCACAGCAGGGGTTATATTTTTACAATAAAGATAGGCCATCCAAAAATATGCTAGTTGTGACCCACATTTTTAATTTAGCAATATTTTTATACTGTATATATAGTCTATCCTATGCAATAAGCTTTTTAGATACATAATTTTTTTTTAAATCGGTCTGGTATTCCCTGATATAAGTGTGTTAAACAAAGAAACACTTCTTTCTAGATCTATTTATTAACAAAAATGTGTCATCTAGATTTTTTATAAAATTTATTGAAATATTTACCTACAAAGGAAGGAGTAAAGAGAACATTAGAAGTTAAATTTAAACTTAACATCACAAGAGACATACTTATAACATATCAATGTTATAATAAAGGTACTTATCAAATCTAAATTTAATTTTTAGTATTATTTTTTTCTGTACCTAAAGAGAAAATATATTTACACAGTGTATCACTCTTTAGTTCATAGCATAAGGCAAGAATTCTTACGCTTTATGGAGTAAATCAAAAATGTTGAGCAAGATAATTTTTTTTATTTTTTTATTTAAAATTGCTACTCCACAGACTCCGGGGTCCGTGACTTTTGTCATTTAAAATCTTATTTATTTTTACATATTTCTTGGATAATCAGAAGAAGAGGAAAATAAGGGGGGAGTTGGGAACATTTTAAACCTAATACTAGTTAGTGCTCGTCTGTTGAGCCGATCACTACCGGTTGGGATTCCGCTAGTAATCGACTCGACATCGATTCTTTGCCTTATTGCCATTTGCCTAAGCCGCCTCCTCCCGGCCGAGAGCCTCCACTACGGCTGCATTTCTGTCCCTGATGGCCATCTGTAGGTTGAACTCTCGGATGGTCTTCGGTGATGCAGCCAACGCTCGGCGCACGAACCGACCGATGGCGTCGTCGGTGTCGTCAGCGTAGTACGTGAAGGTCCCCGTGTGCCGTGAGATTGCAACAACCGCATGGGCCACGCTCTCGTGCAGCTTCATGTTTGCTTTTGTTTTTATTGCGATTACCGACTCGTATGTCAGTCCCTGAGCTTCATGGATGGTGAGGATACGTGACCCTGTGCCTGACCCGTAACCCAGAGCAAGATAATGTTATCATATCAGTGGTTTGACCACTGAAAACATGATGTGTAGTTAAACCATATGAAATCAATCCTTCTTTCTATATTAAGGTCTTATAATTTGATACATTATTTAAAACAGTTATTTGTAGCTTATATGGATGGTGTAGTGTGCTGCAACGAAATTACTGCAAGTATGACTTTCAGTATATTATGTGGTGATAATATTAAGCAGAAAACCTGCTGTCATAATATAGGTATAATAATAGCTAAAAATATTTTTATTAGTAACTAGCAGAATGCAGTGACTTTATTCTAGTTGCACGTAGGTGATAATTCTATGCTGACAGCCAGGACTTGCTACAATGAGGCACCATCGGAACAGAATGACCATAAATGTGATCTTCTGAATGGAATGACAGAATAAAAAAACAACTTACTGATATTGAGCCAATTTAATTATAATTAATATAATTTATTTTGAACATAATTAAGATAAAATTACAAATAGTTAAAAAAAATGATAAAACTATAATTATGTAGTTATTAGATTTTAACACTAGTGCCCCGAGATTTATCGTCGTATAATGATGTTTCTATCATAGAATCACTTGCACATGAAGTTTTTACTTCTCGAGTAACAGTTAAAGTATTTTTGCAGAGATACTTAAGTTTTGGTCCTTCAGTTCGGTTTTTGAAATTATTATTTATATACAAAATTAAAAATATCATTAAATGATTAGTGTATTTAACATAACTTACGTTCATTATTGTTTTCTTTTGTTTTCAGGATAGTGACGCTAAAGGGTTCGAAAAGTGTTATCAGCAATCAGTGCGGTGTTCTAAAGGATTTTTGGAGAATTTAAAGTCCATATAAATTGTATAAACCAGAAATAAATTATCTATAAAGAAATATATTTTCAGAACTTTTGTCAGAAATATCAGTGGCAAACTTTAGAAAGAATGAGTCAACACTATACAACATGACAAAGATAGGTAAAAAGAAGAAAAAAAATGAATGAAGGTGAAATGACTAGATGTAGTGTAAAGGCCCCAGATATTAATTTACTTAAGTAGAAACCAGTCTTGTGCAATATGAAAAAATGTATTGTGGTCATTTTCAGATACCAAAGAATTTCAAGAAAGTTCAGCCACAAGCCAATTAATAATAACATTATTCTGTATATATTGTTTTTATAAAAGTAAATAAATGTTAGCTTATAATTATGATGTAAGTATCTATGTTTTACTTCAGATACATCTGTTCTCGGAGAATGCTTGTGAAGATACTGTGGAGGTCCAGACAAATATAACTCCTACTAATATTAGTAATGGGAAAGTTTGAATATTTGATGTTGAATTACATAAGTAATTAGAACTGAAGGGAACAATACAAGTTAAAATTTGGAACTTAAACAGATTATAATATAGTCTGTAATAACATGTCAGTAAGCTGCCAGTGTTATTCCAGACTCCCAATTTCTAATTTCACCCCTAAAATGTCATTTTTCTTCGGGAAAAGCCATTGTCTAAATTCGCGTGCATTGGCTAATCATATATATCTCCAATTAAACAACCTTTTTGCTTGGGTGTCAGAGCTTTATAGTCCAAGTACTTAATAAACCAAAGCAAAGTAGTGATAGTAGTGCACTTTTCTATACTTTTAACCAAAAAAAAATCTCGTTTTTTCATCACACCCCTTGAAATAACTGTCATTCTGTCATTAATCGTCGTAGAAGAAGGGTTTGACGTGGAAGTCATTACAATAGTGACTCTCCCTAACTTTTCACAATATTCTTGAAGTTGAGGCTTCATTTGTGAATTAACTTCTTGTATCTCTTGAGTTTTGACATCTGATTCAATAGGGTGATCCTGATCAGTATTTGCAAATCGGTTGTCATTTAAGTATGCTGGGATATCAGGTGTTTCATCATAAGAATCTGAAAAATATAATGATTTTAGTACCTATGTGTTGGGTTTGACAAAAAATAGTAATAGTATTTTTTTTTTAAATAAAGATTGACGAGACGAGCAGGACATGTGCCTGATGGTAAGCAACATGCCTGCCACATGACAGCACAGTGACACGCAGCTATAGGAACATGAAGAGTCCAAATCATCACCTAGCACTGCACTGCGCTCGTCATTCAGAGATCTGAAAGAGATCAGAGAGTGCTTTTTTGAGAGCCAATTAAAATTTTCTTCTCTCATTAAAAAATGGATCTGTGTCGAGAACATTTTCGTGCTATGATTTTTTACGATTTCAAATGTGGCTTAAAACCTGATGAGTCATTTGATCGACATCGAATTAATTTTATGGATGAAGGACCTTCAAAAGCAACCATCTACCGCTGGTATAGCGAGTTCAAATGCGGTCGTTTTACTTTGTGGGATGAACAAAGGAGTGGTCGTCCTACGACGGCTGTCACCGAAGAAAGTGTGCTGGCAGTAAAAAAAATAATTCTAGAAAACAGACGGATTACGTACGAAGAGATTCAGCATACACTGCAGATTGGTTCAGGAAGTGTTCACAAGATTTTGCACGAGCACCTTCGCGTAAGGAGGATAGTTTCCCGCTGGGTGCCGCACAACCTCACCGAAGCAGGGCCGCCGTAAGCACGCGTGCACAGCACGCGGGCGGCACGCTCAGGGGGGCGGCAAATCGAGGGATAATCACGCAATACAAAATTAAAAGTTCTCAAATTATGATCTACAATGCTACGATCTACCATGTTCAAGCAAAGGCTAACTTATTTAGCTATAGTTTCAACTACCTACTACTTCGTTGACCCGCTACTTCATTCGCGTACACAGGTGTTGTGGGCGTATTAGTAGGATATAAAAGCATTTTTAACAGCCTAGCCCGTTTATTAAATCAGCAATTTCGTCAAACAGCTAGGCAAATAACTTGGATTGTTGACAAGGCCAGTCTTAGTACTACTTAGAGATTTTTAACGGCGCCCCCTTTCTTTATAAACGCGTAGGAGGAAGGGGCGCCGCGCCGCAAGGGAACTTTGTGTACAGCGCTCAGGGCGGTCGTCCTACCTTAGCTTTACCCTAACGCCGTTACTGATATTTGATATGTAATTACTTGCCTAGCCTCTTCATTTTATTTAGATTCACTGTCTGCCACCTATTGCCGAAAATCCCTAATCTGTCAAAATGGCGACGGCGAACAACAAATTCGAAATGTATTTTTCTATCTTACCCCTTTTTTGTGGTGGATTTTGTGGGGTGTGGTTACACCACCTGGTAGAGACGGCCGGATTATGTCGGACTCGATATCATGGGTGACCATGGTGTCTCTACTGACTAGAACCTCATTTTTGCCGCTGACGACGGGAACGCTGGGCTGCTATCGCATTCTTCCGCGAAACCGCGGCTTGCCCGTCTCTGGGCTCTCCTATGGGGTACAACCCCGTCACTGACGCACATGAACCCAGGATACGACGCGACCACCTCGGGAAGCAACTAGTAAATGGGTGCCAGGCGCCCCCGCGTCTTTTGATCCCCTGCAGCCCCACCGCGTTTGCCACCTAACGTTGTCGCCCCCCGGCAAGGCTATGGCGCGCTGGGGGAGCGGCTTACCCTAATACTAACTGTGCTCTCCTGCTGCAGAACCCACAACCACAATGCCCACCCTCCAACATTGTAGCCCACCTCAGTTGCGCTGGTGCGCATACACCGTACAACTTACATGGCGGCATCGGCGCCAGCTTGGAGGCAAGGCCTACACGAGCGGCCCCCCTCGAGATTTCTCTTAGCTTCACTGTGGAAGACCAAGCCACGACTACTGAGCCCTCCACTTCGTCAATGCGACTCAAACTCAAACTCTTCGGGAGGGTTTCGAAATTAACCTAACCTAATTTACGGGGTCCGAGTCACGGCGTCACGTCTCGCATTCGACTAACCTTGGTCTACCTTGCTGGGCTGGCCTGGCCTCACTGGGGGACGGAATCCGCGCATTTAGCTCCAGTGATGCGCCGGAAACCAGCGGCACGTCACTGTCTCGTCACCGATAAACCTGAACCCAGGATACGCCGGAGACCTACCAGTAAGTGAGTGTCAGACGCCCCCTCATCTGGACACCCCTGGTCCTCCGACGAGTCAGGTCTGTGGTTCCGGCGCTTACCGCTTTTCGGTTGCAATGGATAGGAACAGCGGTGCACCTCAATAATGACAGTCCAGGACAGTCCTCTTTCCCTGCAGCCCCACCGCATTCGCCATCTAACGGTTCTGACAGTCTGACACTGTCAAGGCCGTGGCAGGCAGAGCGAACAGCGCAGTGTAATTCTGACCATCCTCTCCCGCCGTAGCCTCCACCTCACAGCCGCGATGCCCACCCCTAACCGTGCACCATGTAACCCAAGACCGCGTTGAACCGATTTTGATGTTTTTTTTTCATTTAAAGTTTCCTTGCAGTGGTTTTTAGCTATGTTTGGTTAATATCGATTCAAGATAGCCGCCACAAAATAGCAGATTTCATTTTTTTCACTACTCCCCTCATTCCCTCTATATGGGTATCAAATGAAAGGGCTTGACTAGTAGAATACTGTACAAATTTCAAATCCAAGGTGATTTACATGATCTAGAACCACCTTGTCCTTTTTTCTATCGGAATGCTCGTAGCTCGAAAAAGTGACATCGTTTCATGGTTGATGTTCCAAAGACACGAACGAAGAGATTTGACTCTACTTTTGTGATAAGAACGTCTAGGCTATGGAATACGTTCCCTGAGTGGGTTTTCCCCGATGTTTTTTTTTTTTCAATTACATTACAATTTTTGTGTCTTCAAATCGAGAGTGAATCGGTTTTTTTCTAGGTAAACACGCTCCATCGTAGACCTCATCGCTTAACATCAGGTGAGATGGTGGTTAAGTGTATACATATAAAAGTTAAAAAAAAGGTAGTCAGGTAGATGATCGAAATTTTTCAATTTTTTTTTTGCTATTGGCAAAACTTAGAATAAGTAGTCTTGGGGCGGCATAATCGGTATTGCACGCGGGCGACGAAACAGCTAGCGGCGCCCCTGCACCGAAGCTCGGAAGCAGGCCCGTGTGGATTGGTGCCGTGATATGATACAAAAATTTGATGCAGGCTCGTCACGGCGCGTTTACGACATTGTGACAGTTGACGAATCCTGGATTTACCAATACGATCCAGAAACAAAGCGTCAGTCGACAGTTTGGCTGTTTCAAAATGAACCAACGCCAACGAAAGTGAACCAATCGAGGAGCCCAGGGAAAATTTTGATCACTAGTTTCTTCACTTTAACGGGGTACTTAATTTCATTTCCACTTGCGAGACCAAAGCTGCCTCAACACCGAATGGTACACCATAAAATGCCTGCCAAGAAGTTCTTCTGCAATGATCAACAAGCGACCGAACACCCTTCTTCACCACGACAACGCGCCCGCGCACTCTGCGATCAAAACGAGGGACTCAGAGGGAGGTCAGAGTCTTGGGACACCTTCCTTACAGTCCTGATTTGGATCCGTGTGACTTCCCTATTAAACAAAATCAGCTCAAAGGGATACAGTTTTCATCGCCGGAAGACGCGTTAGCAGCGTTTGAGAAGACCGTGGAAGAAGTGTCTGCAGACGACTGGAAAAAATGTTTTGAAAATTGGTTCAGACGCATGAAACTTTGTATAGAGGCTGGTGGAGAGTTCTTTGAAAAGATTTAATAACAATATTTTTTTCATAGAAGTTACTTTTTAGTTTCTCAAAACTTACTGAGTGTCCCACGTATCTAAGAACACTACCGACTAATTCACTTTTCAAACAAAATCAGTTCCAGAGCTACGATGCCACAGACAGACGCAGACCTACACCTAAAACTTATAGTATAACACACCGTCGTTTTAGCGTCGGAGGTTAAAAACGAAATTAAAAAACAATTGCATCGAAAAACAAATTCAAATGTACTTATTCTGTTAAACACATTACATATTTCTATGTCCCAGAAAATTAACTGATGTTACGACTGGCTTAATCGGGCGAACGGCGCCGGCGTCTGGCGACCCGGATTCGCGGGTTCAAATCCCACGTGCACTGTCTTTTCGAAGTCATGTGCATAATGCCGCTAACTTAAAAACGGCGAAAGAAAACATCGTGAGGAAACCAACATGTACCTAGAATCTCTCGAGGTCGTATGTATGTCATCCATCAAACAGCATTTGGCCAGCGTGGTAGATTTGGGTCTTGATTCTCTCCTTGCAAGACAGGGCCCGAGTCTCAGCAGTGGGAACATTTTGTGGGCAACATATTACATGTGCACAGAAAAAATCTACAACGATTTCGACATTTCACAACTGTTATGCCTGTTAAGCCACCGTAAAATGACTTATTTTAAAATGTGGGATTATATTATCACAGTAGGTTATGTTAGTTTAGAATCTAACGGCTATGGTGACATAAAATATTGTATATGTAGAAGTGATTATGGGAATCGAACCAGAGGCTTCGCAGGCAAGCTTACTGCCAACTAGGCCAGTCGCATTATTGTACTATGGTATCGTGGTATTTTTTTTGAGATTGAGAGGCACCACGCTTTCTGTTTAGTACAAGTGTTTTTCGTAGTAAGTAGCACAATGAGAAACGTTATTTTATTACAAGTTAATACATTAGTTCTACTTACCAGGTAGCTCATCGTCGCTCTCTAGGAGTTCTATGATATCTCTTGTAGGATATACTGCATACTGCATTGAACGTCTTCGCGTCATGACTGCTTCAATTTATCTGTTAAATCACAAATGTACAGGTTACTAGTAATACAATTAACACAAAGAATAAGTACAGGAATTTTGATAGTTTGTTAGCCGTTCAAAAACAGAATTTAAAATCGTACCTACTCTTAAAATACTGTTTTGTGTGTTAGGTATATCGTTATTCGTTATCACTTCTCAGAATGTCAGTAATGTCAAAAATAGTGCAGAATTGCAGATGGCGTTAAAGTTTTACTTTGTTTGAGAAAGATGGGCTTAGGTCAATGTTAATAATTTTTAATTTAACACTATCTGTCATAGACGTCATTTGCTCACAAATTCCACATTAGGTAAATATGTTTGTTTATGTTACGGCGTTGCGGCTTCCGGATAACACTATATTACTTATCTATATTTCTAAAAATCTAGCCTACCGTCACAGATCACTAACCCACATAGTAAGTAATCACTACTACGTTATACACTAACCTACTACCGTCGACCTATGCCCGTGTGCCGTCGACTGCTATTGTGCTATTATCATTTATCACAGACACAGAGTACCTAAGCAATCACAACGTCTACGTTTTGTCATACGGTATATGGCTATTATGTCACAAAAGAAGGGAATTCCCATTTTTTCATTGCCAAGCAGTGTTTCCACATAGAATTTCCGTTTGTCCTTAACTTTTTCTAGATTTGTCCTTAAAATTATTTAGGTGATCGCAACGATATTTAAACACAGGATTTCAGCTTCAGATTTCACGTCAGCGTTCAAAAAGGCGGACTTAAAATAACAACATACAAAACGCCAGACGACAGCTGACAGCTAATTTTACGTCAGTCGTATGACTTAGCACCTTACCGGCCGCATTGCGTACTCATTTAAAATGGTGTTTGCCATCGTAATATCCTACAAAAAAAGAGATATGGTTTACCATATTTTCAGTAATTACATCATTACTCTGTCAATTTAAGGGCGTTAATATACTCTAGAAAGCAATTTATAAACAATAATTTATTCTACTTTAATTCCAAGTACCTACCTACGTAACGTGTCAAATAGAGATTGCCATCCGGAAAAACGAATCTGATATTCCGGTGGATCCGGCGTAATAATCCCGGTACCAAAAAGTCACCAACCAAGTTTGTTCTAATTTTCTGTTAAAGAAAGAAGAATAATAAAGAAATATTGGTGGACAATTCACACACAACACCATCTGACCCCAAACTAAGCAAAGCTTGTATGATGGCGGCCAGATAGCTGATATAATACTTACATAGTTTTAAATACATACTTATATACATAGAAACACCCAGGCACAGTGCAATCATTTGAATTCATCACACAGATATTTGCACTGGGTGGGAATCGAACCCACGGCCCTCGGCTTCGCAGGCAGAGCTACTACCAACTAAGCCACGAGGCCAGTCAACATTTTATTGATTGATTATATTTTGTGATATAATGATATTGATTATTGCTAGTTGAAACGATACTTTTTGGTATAGTTGTAAGCCGTGCGGCGTGATAGAAAACGATTACAAATAAGATAGTATAACGATAAGTAATGACTAAATAGCTCAGGCGGGAGGGGGCCGCTTTTGAGATCAGGGTAGCGATTCTGAAACCATTCGGTTGCATCCGATACGGAATCACATCTCTCGGTCTTTGTCTTACCTGTTTAGCATGACAAAGACCGAGAGATGAGATTCCGTGTCGGATGCAACCGAATGGTTTCAGAATCGCTACCCAGGAGGCCCCGGTTCAAATCTTGACGTTAATAGTATCATGACTTCTTTTTTTTCTGAGAAAAAACATTACTGGGAGCCCTTTATCAACCCATTTAATTCGTATCTAAGTAGTTACTTTTTCTAACGAAAACACGAAAAAATCCTACTGGCTATTTATCTGCACTATTTAATTGTTGTACTACTTAACAATAGCTGGCGTTGCACAACTAAGCCTATGAGTATTTGGTTTGAGGCTAGACCAAAAATAATTATCAATTATTTGCTTATATTGCGACAAAATATTAATATTCTGGTAGAAGGAGGGTTCTCAATTCCGTTGTATGTTTTTGTATGATTGTTACGCGATAGCTCCGCTAATGCCCGGAGTTTCCGACGAGACAAAACTAGGTAGTTCCACCGTACGCACTAGATGACGTAGTGTAGATTCAGCAAGATCTGTCTCTACCATAGACTATCAAAAGTGTAATCACAATGAGCCGTTTTCCGACGAGACAAAAAGATATGGTTTAATAAAACGATAATAGGAGGCGCTTGTAGGTCTTTTGGTTTGTTGTCAAAAGCGGTAGGCATAATGGGACTCAATTCATTAAATTTGCGAAAGCACGACTTCTAGTAATAATTAATAAACTAGTTTATCCATGTGCGCATTTTTTTCGACTGAAAACTATATCAAAAAATCCAAATTTCAAAACAAATTCGTAAACCTGATGAGAGACAAAATATATATTTTTTAAATTTATTCTTGGCTATGGATACTAATCCTTCAGCCGAGAGAGTATCTCTCTACTTAGTCTGTGGATAAAATAAAATATTGTCGTATCAGTGTTGCTATTTATATCTTTGAATTTTCCTTCTACTTTGGCTTAGTTGGTGTCTATTGGATCGGGAGGTCTAAAGATTTTTAGTGAAAATGGATTGTGATCAGTAACGGTTTTTTATTACATTGTCAACTAAATTGGCTATTTAATTCCCAATATTTTAAGAGTTTAACACAAAAGGTAAGAAGAAAAATTGTTTCAGTGTGAAATTCCTTCATGTATTTAGGGGTTTTTATAGAAGGTAGACATACCAAACTAATCAGCTGAACTAAGAAGAGAAGTATCTAAATCTATATAAATATATAAAAGTGAAAGGTCGCTCATCAAGGAATCTCGGAAACTACAAATGCTAGGAATCTGAAATTTAGCATGGTTATGCATGGCATACCCTTTTAGCACGTAGGCGTTCGCTAAGACGGGGTTTTGCGAAACTCAACCCCTAAGAGGGTGAAACAAGGGATGAACGGTTGTATAAAATTCGTCATTTTCAAAGTTATCAAATGTTGTATCTAGACACTTGACACGAAGCAATTAAATGTTTGTTCTAGCAGTTTCGTAATTTCGTACTGTACCGGGGTGAAATTGGGGTTGAAATGGGAATGAATGTCAAAATGGAAGTTTCCAACCGTTGAAGATAAAACCATGAAGCTCTGTTTATAGACACTAGACACGAAGCAAACGAATGTTTGTTCTATCAATTTCGTACTGTACGGGGGTGAAATTATGGTTGAAATGGGGGATGAATGACAATATGAAAGTTCCCAACCGTTGAAAATAAAGCCATTAAACTCTGTATATGGACACTTAACACGAAGTAAACGAATGTTTGTTGTAGCAGTTTCGTAATTTCGAACTGTACGTGGGTGAAATTGGGGTTGAAATGGGGATGAATGGCAAAATGGATGTTTCCAACCGTTGAAGATAAAACCATGAAACTCTGTTTATAGGCACTTGACACGAAGCAAACGAATGTTTGTTCTAGAAATTTGTTATTTCGAACTGCACGGCGATAAAATTGGGGTTGAAATGGGGGATGAATTTCAATATGGAAGATAAAACCATGAAACTCTGTACATAGACACTTGAAACGAAGCAAACGAATGTTTGTTCTAGCAATGTTGTAATTTCGAACTCTGTGGGGATGAAATTGCGGTTGAAATGAATGTCAATATGGAAGTTCCCAATCGTTGAACATAAAAAACCATGAAAATCTGGATATAGGCACTTGACACGAAGCAAATAAGTGTTTGTTCTAGCAATTTTGTAATTTCGAACTGTATGGGGATGAAATTGAGATTGAAAAGGGGGACGAATGTTTATTATCGCTATCACACCTAAACAACTGAAGCGATTTTGATGAAAATTTGATGTTTTATTATAAGCTGTTTTTAGTAGCCGTTTATGTGTCTGGGTATACAAATAGGTACTGCCTGAGTTACTTTAGTATTTATTTCGCGCGGACGAAGTCGCGGGTAACAGCTAGTTTAAGTATATAAATAATTGATTGTGTTAACGAAAACTCAAAATTTTTAAATTATCACAAATAATTTAGATTCGATTTTTTCCTTGAAATGGGGAGGGGTTTCGTTGTGATTACACTTTTGAGAGTCTATGGTAGAGACAGATTTTGCCAAATCTACACTACGCTATATAGTGCGTACGGTGGAACTATTTTTGTCTCGTCGGAAACCCTCTCATCGTCTCTGTACACCCAATTGCCCAATAATTTCTGAGAATAAGTCTTTCAAAGTTTATAATTTTTTTCGAACTTATGATACCTATTTGCCCTAAAATGGTATAACTTTCCTGCTGTAATTATTGACATAATTAATATTATTGTCATTTAAAATTCGTCGTAGCAGTAAACAAGGAATACTCAAAACCACTTAATTACAATGTAGGACTATTCCAAGTTTCCAAGGGTGCTTATTTTTGCTGCTATTTATTTTTATGTATTTAATATAGTTATAAATATTATAGTCGACAAATTAATATCCCGTGAGAAGAAATGGAGCTATCGGTTTAAAATCAACAATAAGTAGTACACTGAGTCAATCTTAGCCTTTGCTAAGATAAGACCTTGCAATACTTACACACAATCCCAAACAGTGTCAGAAATTGTTGAATGATGTCGATGAGTTCTGTACATGGACGGAGGGAATGAGGGCAAAACCAAGTAAATGTCATTTTTTATGTCTGGGTAGACGAGATACCAAATATACTTCTTACGATCCGGGACTCTCCATAAGTGGCCAAAGAGTTGCCACAATTGCAGAGGCAGTGCCTTTGAAATTTCTTGGTAGAAAGATAGATTACAAAGGACGTACACCATCATTAGAGGTAGTTGTTGAAAATTCAATTAATAACTTCAATAAGGTAGACCAACAGCCTATCAGCAATATCAAAAAAGCATGGATATATGACAACTATCTCACATCACGTCTCACTTGGCCTTTCCTAGTATATGACATCGGTAAAACCCTCCTGGCAAAGCTAGATGCTAATGTCATAAAGATATTGAAGTCATGGTTTGGATTGGCACATCCGGCTGATCCCTCTACTCTCTTTAGGGACAATAGTTTTGGGCTGAAACTAAAAAAAACATCCGAACTCTACAAACACCAAAGAGTTACAAAAACGCATGTTTTGGGAAAGTCGAAAGACGAATTAATTGCATCTCTCCCAAAAGACAAAAGCGCTGCGGACCTTGAATCGAGACTTCAATTCCATAAACAATTTATGGCAGATGCACAAGTAAATTCAGCTGGGTTGGGTGCGAGAAAGAAAAGGGAAGACCGAGACATGATAAAAACCTTTCTATAACAAGACGAAAATGACGCTATGAATTTAGAAATGCAAAGTGAGTGAGTGAGTTAGTTAACCATAGGCGAGTTTTGTATCCCATTAGCTCTAAAGTGGCGCACCTTGCTATGACTAGTCTCCTGCTTTATTAAAATTTTATCTAAATGCTTTCCAAATGACCCTCCCTGACCAGAGTAACTTGGTAAGGTGGGGAAAAGTCTCTGGCATTGTGAGCCTCTACTACCAATCTGACTATTGAGTTAGCGCAGGAGCGCAGGACTCAAAATAACCTAACCTGACACCCTAACATAATACTTACGCTGAAAAGCATACTAATATAAGATCTGATACCTGTAAAATAAAAATCGAGCTAGCTAGGAGAGAACTATCTGACTCATCATACCTACATATCGAATATAAGTACTCTAGCTGAGTACTATCGGATCGACCGCGCGGAGTGCGCCCTTAGGTATACCGCATGTCGCGGCGAGCTGTGACTCGAGTACAGCGACTATTACACTTACGCGAGGGCTGCCTCAGACGGCACGGCCTCGGCTCGCGCTGTCGCCGGGAAGGAGTTCAAGGTCGGCACTTAGTGCCTAATTACAGAGTTACTGCCTACACCCACCGAGACGTGACGGTATCAGAACCCGGTAAAATACGCGAGTTACTATGTCATCTGACTTATTATTAGGGATAATACAAAGATAATAATAATATTAAGATAGTGCCTTCTGACTGATTATTATTATAAGAGATGCGAAATGAGGCGGATGAGGCTTTATGAAAGTTCTAATGTCCGCTGACTTATTATTAACAATGACTAAAATCCGCTGATGGATTAGGGGGACCCGGTAACCTCTCCGGTGAGGTGATCGGGGGGCCATAGGTATCCGGCGCCTATACCACAAGTGGCTTCTCTTGACCGCCGGGAGCCGGGGGACCGAACCGTGCCCGCCTCCACCGCGAGCGGCGGCGGCGGTAACGTGCCAGTAACCCGGGTCCTCGCGGCGGTCGCTATCGAGCGAGCCGTACGCACGAAGGCGACCTAGCGGGGAAGGGCAGGGACGGACTGTGCTAGAGAGCGCAGTTTCGCGAAGAATTCGCGATGTTCGTTTACTGCTGACAGTAAATCGAAATGACGAATGGTTGCCATGACGAGGTCCACCTCGTCAAAGTCAATGGTAAGGGAAACGTTCATGAGGAAACGTAAATCCTCAAGACCGGACTTATGCGCGCTGGCGGGAGCCTGCGGCCTAGGATCACTCGGGAGCGCTCGGTCGGTTTAGCCTGCGCCGCCGCGGCGACAGGGGCTGGGGCGGGGGCAGGCGCGACAAGGGAGCGCGGGCGGAAGGCCCGGGCGGGAATGTCCACGCGTTGAAAGCGGGCGGTTGCGCGGGAACTATTATAGAACCTAATGTAAAATGTAACCGAATTTGTTCAAAATATGAATTGGTAGGACCAATTATCAAAAGATGGCGTAGCAACACGCGCACGATTCAGCTAGTTATTTAATATCGATGATTAAAAGTACAAATTTCAATTCCAGGGCAGTTGGGGGTAAATCAAAATTTTATTTTTGTTTAGCAGATTGCGAATTACGATTACGTAAATCTAGCACTTTTTTTTTACATTACTAGGTAGCATCAAAATGTAGTATTTTCTGTATAATACAAAACAGTTACATTGGGTCCAGTGGGAAAACTATTCCTCTACGCTAACTACAGGCTACGGGAAATTTAATAGTATCTATTCTATGCTACAGGTTATCCATTCTTCTATTCTATGCTACAGGTGTGATGAGTGATGTAAAAGACTGTACTTAATTAATTTGTACTACGTACCTATGTATTTATTGTTCTCGTAATGTCTTACGAAATATCCAATATCCCAGCTGTCAAACATTTGGCAATTGTTAGGGTGACAAAAAAAGAAACAAGCCGTGTACCATTCTGAATGCATTTTGTTTACTATAATTTTATGTTTTTTTTAGCATTTATAATTCACAATTTCAAGCTCCCCACTTTTGTTTAATCTAAGCGTTCTTAAACGTTTGTTTCTCTGTATCTTCACATCTGTTTTAAGTTTTTGAAGAGCATACTCTACTACATCTTCAAGGGGTTTTGTTATGTATCCCTTGAGAGATCTGACTAAGGTATTACACGTCTTGTAAAGAAACCTCGCTGTCAATCCGTCAGGGAATTCTAACACTATATCTTTCCATCTGATGTCACTCCAAACTTTGTAAGTGGAATCACTTACTTTAGCTCTCAACCTGTAAATAAAAAATAGTTCAATTTGATTTGCCAATTAGGCAAAATAAATACTGTTATGTTTTAAGTATGATGTAATGCAAAATTCTAACTTATGGAATATTTTCTTTCTCAAGTTATTTAGTTTTACATCACTTCTAATAAATAGTTGGGTATGTAGGTAGCAGTGCCAAAAGTGATATAAGTGAGAACTGCTCTGATCCATGTCCTCTTCCAATTTCTTCCAAACCCACATTTCTATAGGTCTATTTTTTAAATCTTCCAATTTCAGTTCTGTGTACTGAAGCAAATGTCGTAAAAGTTTCGAAGCTAGTGGTAAAGTCCACTTCAGTCTTTTTTTATCTGGTTTCCCTGTAATAATATATGTAGATTAATATAATATGAAAACTAATAATAATCAATTTACTGGGCTACAATATTTTATGAATCCTATTACAATTTTTTTTAGTGGTACATAGGAATTATAGTAGTTTTGTGCAAAATATAACTCTCAAGTAATCATTTTGTACAATCCTTTGTTCACAAATAAAATAATGCATTAAATCACATTTACCATGAGTCAGGTGGTCGAGTCTTTTGTATACACCCCTGGGTTCTCTACCTAATACTAATGCCAATATACTGGCCATTAAGTTTGGTTGGTGGTGATAACATATTTCAATTATTTTTTGTTCAGTTTGGCTATAAAATCCTTTTCTATATCCTCCATAATATGCTGCTATATGTTTAAAAACTTGTGCAATGGTCCTTTCCAATCCTCGTGCTAAATATGCAGCTGCATACCGTCTTGCTTGTTCTTCAACACAATGAGCAGGATTTCTCGATCGACTCATATTTTTCCAACGTGCTAGGCTAATTATCTGATCAGGTAATTGAAATTTCTGCGAAAATACAGATACACAAAAATTTTAGTGAAGGAGAAAATACAATTTTGAAATCCAGGTTGTTAAAATTTTTTATTTTTTATTTGTCTTCGAAATAGGTGATTTATTTTTAATTTTTTTGTCATATCATATTATAATAAAACTAGCCGAAAGCGCGCGCGTTGCTATGCCATCTATCGAAAATTGGTCGTACCAATTCAAATTTTGAACAAATTCGGTTACTTTAGGTTCTAATGACGCAACCTTTTAACATATGACAAATGCTGTCACGCAACGAAAGCTGTCTAAAAGCAATATTTTTTACCCGTTTTTGTTACATTTTTCATTCATGCTCAGCTCCTGTTGATAGTAGCGTAATGTTAAATACCCTATAGCCTTTCTCGATAAATGGACTATCCTACAAAGAAAGAATCTTTCAATTCGAACCAGTAGTTCCAGAGATCCTTGCGTTCAAACAAACAAACTCATCAGCTTTATAATATTAGTATAGATGAGGGAGATTATAAACCTATTGTTATAGGTAGAACAAATCTAATAACTACATACAGAATGATGAAACGATTATTTCAATAGAAAATGATTTAAGATAATATACACATCCATTAAATTCATTATACATACAATAATATAAATTAATATTATCTATGTGAAGAACTATGTACTATAATTACATGGGCCAATCGTCTACAACCAAAATGTGTACTGACCTTTCTAAACTTACCCCAGTTTTTTTCTATAATATCATGTTCTATTTGAGAAATAGTGTCAGTGCGATATGTTGTGAACTCATTGCCAATTCTTGGTATAGGTGCCTGACGAAGGAGACTACCCCGTTGCTGGTACCATGGTATATCCCAGTAAATGTCTGCTTTAGCCACTTTTTGTGTCAAAATCTGTAATTGAAGTGTGTCATTTCATGTATTTGTTCTAATATGAACTAGTTTTTAAGAATTACAGAGAACACTTGTACTTCATAGAATATAATAAATGCTGCTAGCTAATATGGACAGATTCTACTATGTAGGATGTAGGTATGTCAGAAATCTCATAACATCAGCTGTTTTGTAGACTTTAAAGATCCATTTTGACTGGATTTTTCATGTGATTTTAGTGATAGTTTTTTTAGTTAAAACATAAACATGTAAGTATTTCAACACAATGTTTTTGAGTACAAAGTGCACCTTTGCTTTGTACATGCATTCATCATAAAATGTACTTATGTGTGCTTACAAACATTGCGCAATATTTAATTTCAATGGTATTGCACAATCGAAATCGAAGTAGGTAACACTTTTTCTACAACACGGGAACTTCCAGTTAAAGAATTTCAGAAACAGGAGACAATTTTTTATATTTCAGAAGGGTGATTTCTATATTTGCATAATAGTTGTTTCATACACAGGTAGATAACGTTTCATGAAAATACAATCAACTGATAATTATTTGGCAAATGAATGCAATAGCGGAATAAGATATGTCCAGCATTGGGATCTAGTTTCTCAATGTGTTCTGAACCATCTACAACTAGCACTTACTCTAATGAAAATCTCATCTTGATCTCGGATATGTTCCGCATATGCGAGCACTTTATCCATGCTCGATGGGTCAGTAACATCTTCAATACCTTCAATAAGTTCGTCTATGTTGATACGTATGTTATTATTCGTTTCGTCCAATGAATTATCTAGTGACATTTTTAGATGTTACGTTCGGAAAGAAATGTTTATCAAATTAACCTAAAAGCTTACATAGGCTTAGCATAATTTTTTAAACTGGTGCCAAACGCCAATTAGTGTTGCCAAGTCACTGACATAAGAAATGGCTAAGCTCTTCCAAACTTCTCTTTCAAAATGTTCAAGATTACGCACCCTACAAAGTGGCAAAAAAAATAGGGACATAAACAGGTAAAACTATCTTTGGACGTTTGGACATAAACAAAGAAATGTCATAGCTTTATTGGTCAACGATCTCAATACATGGATGTGCCCTTCCAAACTTGAGGGCGCACGAAATAATGTCATCTTTGGGAAGAGTGACTCAGTCTTTCCGTTCTAGTCGTTTGCAGGAAGCGGTAAACGCCAGACGTTTTTACCTATCACTATTCGTTGTCAACAGCCAAACTAAGTAGAACCACAGCATATCGCGCCCCTAGCGATTTTAGGGCTCATGTAGATTGGTTGTGTGTAAACTACTTACGATACACATAGAGACGCAGTTTATTACCAATTTCAAGGTGCTCAGGGTAGCGATTCTGAAACCATTCGGTTGCATCCGACACGGAATCTCATCGCTTGGTCTTTGTCATGCTAAACAGATAAGACAAAGACCGAGAGATGAGATTCCGTGTCGGATGCAACCGAATGGTTTCAGAATCGCCACCCAGGGTACATCTGGTGGTTTATATCGATGTTATTGGTAACAATTTATTTGTAAATTAAATCAAAGTTAAATAATTTTATTTTAAACGAAATATTAGTCATCTAAATGAAAGTTGAATTCCACATTCTGTTTTGTTAATGGTTTATTGACCTGACAGAAATAATATTTTTCTTTGCTTTCTTATCGTTATATCTTCCCATTCAGAACGAAATTTAGCTTTTCTTTTTAAAAGGTAAATCCATTTTGTGAATATCACGGCAAGGTACGAAAGGTGAAAGCCTGCTACCGTCTAACTAAATCTGCTTTGGCTTTGATATTACTATCTCTATAATATCAACCAAAACTAAACGAGAGAGCTATTGCTCTCGCTGCTCGCCTAACTAAAACTGTCTTAAGACTTGTTCGCATTAGGCTTGTAATTTAGTATAGTAGCGAGTAATTTAGCAACTAAACGTGTATGAACAGTAAAAATGTAGTCGAGTAGTCTCGTGAATAATTTAGTCGAGTCAATCCATTTTGTTCTATTTTCAACGGGCGAGTAGCATCCCCACCACGCGTCTGTGCTCTCTGGTTCATCGGCTAAACGAGTGCGAACCTGTCAAATTAGTCGAGTTCATTAGTTGCCGCATCTCTTTACTAACTAGTCTGTGGTTGCCGCCAAAATGTCGTTTCGCTGGAGTGAAGATATAGTGCTCGCAGTATAAGTCTGCGCGCGACTGGTGGCGTACCTAATGTTGCCAGGTCAAGGTAATAGGTTCCCTTCCCGTTCATTGGGAACGTACAACTTCATAAAACAGGTACGGGAAGGGATTTTTCAGGGAAGCAATTTAAGTAACTACACGACAACTGAGACTCAAGAACGAATGTCTCGAAGTAATGAACGCCTTTGCAGTGCTGGTTTGGGTCAGAATGACCAAGTATCATTGGTAATTGGTACAGGCTGTCTGAGTCTCTTACCACCAGGAAAACTTTATTATAGTTTATTACATTATAAAAAATCTGTCATTTTCAACCTACACCAACATCGAAATAACAAGAATTTAATTTAAACTTGTAAATCTTTTATTGAGACCATAAATAACACTATTTGAAAATTTGGCGCATAAACGTTATTTTAATGAGTCATTGGCTTCTATAGAATCATCTTCTTTTTTCAATAGGGTTAAAATCACGATGAATCACGGCGGTAACCGCAAAAGTTCCTGTCCATGTTCCTTTAATAGTTATTCTACTTGGTATTGTGGGTCTTCTTTGTGCCTCTTTATTCGAGTAACTTGCTCGCAATATAACTCTGCGCGTAGCAAAATATGGAACTAATTGACAGGCCGTCAACTTCTTGTTTACGTCAGTTGACAAAAGTTTGTTTACGTTTGATGTATTTATTAATTTCCAAAGTAATTATTAGCTTTTATTATGCCGAAAGTGATTAAAAATGCTGGCCGTGTCTGGTTCTTGAAAATCAATCGTGGTTGTGAAGAAGAACGATACAATAACAGGCCAAAAGTGCAGTTTTCCAAACGCAGAGCTATTTGACAACTAATATGTAGGAATACCATAGCAATCAAATCTCCACCTATTATTGGCGTATTTTTAAGCTGAGGCTTTATTTTTGAGGTTTGATTGTTTTATCGCCAATGTCAATCAATAACCGTGGGAAAAAATGTGAGTGCTTAAGACCGAATGTGAGAAACAAGTTAGTTTTTTTCATAACATACAAATCAAAATAGGAAACAGTGACACAGCAGTAAAGATCAGCTGATTGCATCTTTCTCGCTCGGGTACACTCGGCGGTCCTACGTTCACCCGATCGACCCTTTCACCTAACAGCGTCAGCTTCATTTACCACCGAAGCGAAAATATGTGGGCGGTGCGCCAAAAGAAATTGCACTTATTTTTTTTTAGCTTGGATGCTCTGTAATCATTTACTCCGTATTAATTATATAGTATTATATAGTATGTTTTATTATAGGCGTTTCAGAACGTACAATTACGTGGTAATGGACAACGCATCATACCACTGCACTCAGACTAAAGAGGCTACAATCAGTGGCGTAGCTACCCAGGGGCTAGGCGGGGCAGTGCCCCGGGGCCCTCAAGCTCAGGGGGCCCTCGAATCCTTGCCAGAAATCTTAATCGAACTGAACTTTTGGAAATTTCTCCTATTTTCAAAATAAATATGACAGGTTGCAACCCTACTTTAATCATGATAACTCAGTTGAGAGAAATTCAAACGTTATGCCTAAAAATTCCCCTAAATTCTTTCTATAGGTTGGCAGTGTTGTCAATTTGACGGATAGTGATATGTGCGTTTTATTATTCATCGATGTGTGTTTTATTGTGAATTCAATTTAAGATTTTTTTTTCGAGAACGGTTAATGAATAAATTTGGAAATAAATGTGTACGACAAATCTTATGACTATGACTTGGGAAACTTCACGAACAAAATATTAGCCTTTGCAGCCTTCAGAGCCTTTTCCAACAGACATGAACCAGAACAATAGGTGTTTTTCAAAATCGTACTACGTTTCGTGTTCTAAATATGGGCCACTTACTAATAATAACGTATACTACTGGGACCGCTCTACCATCACGGACAGGACTATTGTCGCCAATAAGCTTGATATTGTCCTGGTAGATCGGTTTCAGCGCCGGGCTATGATCGTCGATATTACCGTACCACATGACCAGAACCTCGTGAAAGCCGAGAAGGACAAGCTTAACAAGTACCTTGACTTGGCTCATGATGTTACCGCCATGTGGGATGTTGATTCGACGATTATAGTCCCAATAGTCGTGTCGGCTAACGGCCTTATAGCAAAAAGTCTCGACTAACATCTCAAGAGACTTTCGCTAGACGGTTGGATGGCGGGTCAGATGCAGAAGGCGGTCATCCTCGACACAGCGCGCATCGTCAGGAAGTTCCTCACTACAGAGTGAAGCCACCGGTAGCTTGGGCAAACTCGGCAAACTAGGTTTAGGTTTTTAAAATGTTTTATGTTGTTTTTTAATACATTTATGATAAATATTGTAAAAACTTAAGTTTAAGAACCATAAATAAATGACTGAATAATAACTTATTAAAAAAATAAGTTTTTGGTTGTGTTATTCCGAAATACTAGACGCTGCCTATTTGTCAGCCCTTCTGTTTATTTGCTTCACAAAGGAATAATGTTTGATGTACGGGAATTCGAGATTGGGCGCATTTATCAGAAATAATTAAACAACACAGTTGTTCGAGTGGCCATTCGGAAGCATGTGCTGATGTGCTGTGTATGAATTTTGGAATAAAGCGATACTAATACTATCGACAAGGAAGTTGAAAATGAAATTCGCAAAGAAGCATCATTTTCATATGATCCTTCAAAAGTTATTCGAAATCATGCTTTAATATTTCTATTACCTGCCCTGCAGTGCATTTTAAAAAAGGCATTTTATAGTATATGTATATTTCATTTTTTTTTTTTTTTATCGCGTATAGGTCCGCATTTGACCACCAACTCGCCTGGTGGTAAGCGACGGTGTGGTCGAAGATGACGCACGTTGACCCAGAAAGTACCTATTCACTCTAACCTTGAAAAGTTCTAGATTGCATCTCTCAGGGAACAAGGAGGTCGGCAACTTATTCCACTCTAAAGCTGTACGTATGAGAAAAGTGGATTCAAACCGTTTTGTACGGATTTTGGGAATATCCACAGTGTATAGGTGGTAGTGGGCCGACTTACGACTTGTCCTGTAGTGGAAAGGGGAAGGCAATATTAGGTCGTGTAAACCCGCTGCACACTCTCATATTTTTATTTGATAAAACCTAATCAGTTAACATAGCAGTGGGGCCCTATTTTTTAATTTGCCCCAGGGCCCTTGGTTAGCTAGCTACGCCACTGGCTACAATGTATACCCACAATAGTAGAATGACTGTTAAAAGGACATGGACAAGAAGTTTTGCGGTTACTGCTGTGATCCATCGTGATCTAAACCCTATTGAAAAATAAGATAATCCATCAAAGAGCATTCACACGCCAAATGTTCAAATAGTGTTATTTATGGTCTCAATAAAAGATTTCCAAGTTTAAATTAAATTATCATTATTTCGTTGTTGTGTAGGTTGAAAATGATAGATTTTTTATAATGTAATTAACTAAAATAAAGTTCTCCTGGTGGTAAGAGACTCAGACAGTCATTAACCTGTACCAATGATACTTGGTCATACTGAACCAAACTGCACTGAACCAGCACTGTAACGGCGTTCATTATTTCGAGACATTCGTTCTAATCTCAGTTGACCTATAATTTATTAATAGTTAGTTATATTGCTTCCCTGAAAAATCCCTTCCCGTACCTGTTTTATGAAGTTGAAAGTTTGCAATGAAAGGGGAGAGAACCTATTAGCTTGACCTGGCAACATTAAGTACGCCACCAGTCGCGCGCAGACTTATACTGCGAGTACTATACATTCAAATTTGTTCAAGATGATTATTTTAATAAATACATATTTAATAATGATTTGGTTCTATGTGATTATTCAATCTTACCTTAATGAATTCCTTTAATGATTCATATATTGCTTCGCAAACTTCAATGATGAATTCAGATATATAGTTGACTTTCCGATTCTAAATATATAATATGTGTAAGTGTCCTTAAACTGCATCCAGTAGCAAGAAAGTATAGAACTACTTGTAATTTAGTAATTGTAGGAATAGATTTTCTTAAAAGAGTATCCTTACGCTGAATTTGAGAGTGTATTTTCATTAGCTGGAAATTCACACAACTTTCGGACATTCTCAAACTATCAAAGTATTATTTGGGATCTTCCAATGCTAATTCCTTGAGAAGACAATTAGTAACGCCTAGATTATCTCTTCTAGCTAAAATCTAAATCTAAAATGGCCATTACAATTAGCGTAATCAGCTTATTTATTTTATTGCGTTGTAGACGCTTCATGTTGCAAAACGCTACTCACTTGTGAACTGTACTAAAGCACGGTGCGAACGATTTTTAAATAGTAGCGAGTATTTTAGCTACTAAATTACTCTCTACTAGACTAATACACTAGCTTAATGCAAACAAGCCTTTTTTTTTTAGTTGTGGTATTCCACAACTAAAAAAAGACAGTTTTAGTTAGGCGGTAGTACCTGGTAGTACCTACTGGTACTTCCCCGATCTCGGCGAGTATTTACAGAGTATCTCTCTACCTAGTCTGTGGTATTTACATAAGAATCCATAAAGAATTTTGTTCGTTCAGAAATAGATATGATAAATATGTGAAAACAAGTGCTATGAAATCGAAAATAAAACATTCTGTACCGTTTAATTATTATAAGCAGCTGATTTATGCCTATTATAGTGTCGTTTTCTAAAAGTGGCTAGGAATATAAACGATGACTATTACCCAGTAATAGGTATCACAGCTTATTTTTCTGAAAGCTATAGATTCGATATTTTTATGTATAGGAATATCTCAAAGAATAACACCACTAGTACCCATTATGAATATATGATAGTCACACGTCACACCACTAGTCGTCTGTCAGATTCAGATTGTCAGAAGCTCAGAAGTCAGAAGTCGAAAGTCGAAACCGTGATCTGTGGTCGAAACCTCGGTACTCGGTACGCAGAAACACAATCACAATGGATTTTAGAGGATTTTACCTATAGAAATATTAGAAATTGCATCTGAAATAGTAAGGAGTAGAGCAAAATATATGCAAGTGTAATTCCAAGATATATCAACTCATTATGTGTCGGTTTCGGTAATTTAAATAATCCAAACAAAATGTTTGTTTCGCAAGAAAGAGCAGCTACGCGAAAGCCCTTTCAGAAACCTAACATATTACGAAGGAAACCAAATACAACTAAACGTAAGCCAGACAAGAACAAAGATTCTACATCAGCTTCGCCTCTGGCTGAAAGTGATTTGGGGACATCTTTATTATTAATGCAAGCTGCTAAACAGATAGATGGTCAATCAGTTCACAGCAGTCAAGCGCCCAGTTACGAATTGATTAACAATAATGAAGTATTTGACAACCATGAAAGTGCATCTCAGACTCTCGATATTAATGGTGATAGCTTAACTATTTACGCTCATGATGCTCAAATAGATGGTAAGTATCCCAACCTGTTAGAATGGTTCAATGAGTTTACCAATAAAAGGTCACCATAACTTGTAAATTTGTTCCACTCCAAATAATTAACTGTTCTCTGTTTTAAATTTAAATAATTTCGGATGATATGTATTTTCAGATAGTGATATAAGCAGTGCGCAAAGTATGCTCAATGTGGAGTCATTTTTAAATGATGGTCCTAAGAAAAAGGTAATTTGAGTTAATTTTCTACAAATTGTCATAGAAGACAGTTATGCTTATTCCGTTTTTAACTGGAGAAGTTAAATTCTTTAGGAAACTAAACAAAAAAGTAGACTGTGTTAATCAATCTATAGACATATGATTAGCGTTAGTGAGTTTAACATCTTACCAATACCTCTGACAACCTTCAGTCAATGTTTATTAGAAAACAAAATTACTTTTTAGGAGAATACAACAACCAACTGTGAAGAAACTTGTTTGGAAATTGCTGAGACTGAACAAAATTGGTGCCTTGATTTTGGAAATGATACAAAAGACCTAGCAACTACCAATTATTGTGAGTGATTTGTTATGGATTACAAAATTTTATATTCATTTTATGTTATTGATAACTAGTTAGTACACTATTAAAATTTATGAGTCTTACTGTATAAATTCGTTTCACAGATGGAGAATCCCAATTGATGATGGGTATATATATAGATAAGTCTTCAGTAACCGAGACAGAAAACCAGCTTTTGGTAGATTCATCACTTAATGAAAGTGAAAATAATATCACACTACAAATTGAAGAACCTGTACAGGTCAACCTTGGCTATACAAATACTACTGTTAAATTTATGGTATATTACATTTTATTTCACAAATATTCGTTCAGTTTCTAAGTTTTTGTATGTATAATAAGTATTTATTTAGGCACGATGATTATTGATTACTGTACACATTTGTTTCATAAACAAAAAAATTGCAAAGATATAGTGCTCAGAAGTTTTGAGTGATGTCACTTAATGACATGATTTTTACGAAGACACAACGTCCCCCACTCAGGAAGTTTGATGATCTACATTTTTGCTAATTGTTGATAATTTGATGAAACAAAAAATTTGTAGCATATTTTTCCATAATTTAGCTGACAAACTAATTTAATTAGGATGGTGTATTTTTAACCCAGTCATCATCCCAATCATATTTATATGAAAGTATAATATCAGCAATCTGGCACTGGCTTCCACAGCAAGCTTTGCTTAGTTAGATAGAATCAGAGGCTAGATGGTATTATATATATTTACTAGCGGCCCGTTCCGGCTTCGCTCGGATCATAATCTAGATTTTTGGGGTGAACAACCCTTATTACTTAGGGGTATGAAAAATAGCTAGTAGCCGATTCTCAGACCTACTGAATATGCATATAAAATTTGGTAAAAATCAGTAGAGCCGTTTCGGAGGAGTAAGGAAACAAACACTGTGACACGAGAATTTTATATATAAGATGGCAATATTTATTTATTTAAATAATAATCACATACATTATGAACTGTGACAATTTTAAGTCCAAGTCCCAATTAATGTAATAGTAGCTTTATAGTAATTTTTGAACTTTATTTATTGTTGAATGTGTATGTTCAGATTAATGCTATTTCTTTCAGTGTGATGTGCCAAATTGCAAAAAAACCTTTTGTACTGAAACACGCCTACAAAAGCATAAGAATGACCATGACAAACCTAAAACATTCCCAGTTTTGCAATGTCCTGTGAAGAACACTGATGCTGAAGGGGTGGAGATTCAATGCCACAGAACGTTCACTGTCAGGAACCAGCTAATGAAACATTTGAATGATGATCACTCGCCAGATGATGCACTCTACAAGTATGTTTTTAATCTCCAAAATATCCTAACCAGGTTAGGTACTGTAGTATTATCCATTTTATGGTGACATACATATTACATACACCGCAATATAGTAATGATGACTAACAAAAATTGATTATTAAAAAATATTGCACCTGTATTTTTTATTTGTTTTGCAAACAAAAAATGACGATGATGCGCAGTACTTAAAAGTTTTGAGTGACGTCACTTCATTGTACGATATTTACAAAGACTACATCACTATCCCACACCCTGGAAGTTTGATGATTATTTATTAATCATACTAATAGGATAAATGGTAGTTAAGATGTTTGAATATTTGTTGCTTAATCACGTCTGAATGCATCGGGTTGAAATTTAGAACACAGCTAGATTATAGCACAACCCTGACCCCTGGCACACCCCCCCTGGGCTCGGACCAGTACCTAGGTGGACCACTGATTATAAAAAGCATGCATGTACTTATCGCACAGTTTTGTGACATGACTACGACTATGTGGCCCCCGTGATACAATGTGCAGCAAATGTGACAGCAGACAGACAGCCCCTGGAGCAATGTGACCCCCCCTGTAGCCAAAGCTGGATCCGCCCTTGGGTCAAACATTACGATTATTCTGATAGCTAGGTAATGTTTTTTCTTTTAATTTATTCCTGGCAATGGATACTAGTCTTTCATCCTTCAGCCCCAAAACATAAAGAGTTAAAACTTAAATATAAAAGAAATTGCTACCTACTTATAAAACTATCAAATTTTATTTTCCACAGTATTTACAATAAATTTAAAAATTGTTTTTTTTTTCACAGTATTTAGAGGTATGATGCAACTCATAAATACATATTTTTTACGCAAATCACTTATCTAGGCCCAAGTTTTTTTGAAGTGAAAACTTCTTTTGGCGCGCCTCTGACAGATTTTTTGTGAGCTGTGAATTTAATTCTAGCGTTACGCTCGGTAATGGTAAGAAATCTTCAGGTAAATGCAGGCAATGCTCATGGCCACGCCCACCGGTTTCACCCGGGTGGTTTCCAAAGTAAGCTATCAAATTCTGAGTTATAAGTTTTCACTTCTATCGACAGTTCCTAAGACTGGCAATTTTTTTTTTGCTAAGTTTGACTGCAAATATTCTTTGCGGTCTTTGTTAAACAGTACTTCAGCCGCATAACGAACTCAAAGTTATTCATAAATAATATCAATTCATAAATGTACAATTTATTTACACGTCAATTTTAAAAAACAAAAAAATCGAGTATACATATAGTAAACATACAGTCAATTTAAATAAATATAAGTAGGCTGATGTATGTTGATTGTGTGGGCAGATGCGGCACGTGCGGGCGCCGGTTCTACTGGGCGGGCGGCGCGCGGCTGCACCAGGCGAGCGGCTGCGCGCGCTCGTACGCGTGCGCGTGGGCGGGCTGCGGCCGCGTGTTCCGCCACGCCTGCCGCCTGCGCGAGCACGCGCGCGCGCACACCGGCGACCGGCCCTACCCCTGCCACTACCCGGTACACACACATTATACATTGTTTCTAAAGGTACCACACACCGGCGACCGGCCCTACCCCTGCCACTACCCGGTACACACACATTATACATTGTTTCTAAAGGTACCGCACACCGGCGACCGGCCCTACCCCTGCCACTACCCGGTACACACACATTATACATCGTTTCTAAAGGTACCGCACACCGGCGACCGGCCCTACCCCTGCCACTACCCGGTACACACACATTATACATCGTTTCTAAAGGTACCGCACACCGGCGACCGGCCCTACCCCTGCCACTACCCGGTACACACACATTATACATCGTTTCTAAAGGTACCGCACACCGGCGACCGGCCCTACCCCTGCCACTACCCGGTACACACACATTATACATCGTTTCTAAAGGTACCGCACACCGGCGACCGGCCCTACCCCTGCCACTACCCGGTACACACACATTATACATCGTTTCTAAAGGTACCGCACACCGGCGACCGGCCCTACCCCTGCCACTACCCGGTACACACATTATACATCGTTTCTAAAGGTACCGCACACCGGCGACCGGCCCTACCCCTGCCACTACCCGGTACACAAACATTATACATCGTTTCTAAAGGTACCACACACCGGCGACCGGCCCTACCCCTGCCACTACCCGGTACACACACATTATACATCGTTTCTAAAGGTACCGCACACCGGCGACCGGCCCTACCCCTGCCACTACCCGGTACACACACATTATACATTGTTTCTAAAGGTACCGCACACCGGCGACCGGCCCTACCCCTGCCACTACCCGGTACACACACATTATACATCGTTTCTAAAGGTACCGTACACCGGCGACCGGCCCTACCCCTGCCACTACCCGGTACACACACATTATACATCGTTTCTAAAGGTACCGGCGACCGGCCCTACCCCTGCCACTACCCGGTACACACACATTATACATCGTTTCTAAAGGTACCGCAACCGGCGACCGGCCCTACCCCTGCCACTACCCGGTACACACACATTATACATTGTTTCTAAAGGTACCGCACACCGGCGACCGGCCCTACCCCTGCCACTACCCGGTACACACACATTATACATCGTTTCTAAAGGTACCGCACACCGGCGACCGGCCCTACCCCTGCCACTACCCGGTACACACACATTATACATTGTTTCTAAAGGTACCGCACACCGGCGACCGGCCCTACCCCTGCCACTACCCGGTACACACACATTATACATTGTTTCTAAAGGTACCACACACCGGCGACCGGCCCTACCCCAAGTAAAATAGTGTTTTGTGGATATTGTTGCGAGGTTGTGACATTAGTCTATGAAGTGACTTCTATGGTATAAATTGCAGTTTTTGCTTTTTCCAGAAAGTGATTTTTAAAATACTTAATTTATCCTATTTTCTTTTAGTTTAATTTGCATCACCGTTCGCCATCTCATTGTTTAGTAAATTAAGTGAATTTCCGTTATCCTTTTGCTGTCATAGCGATCTTTAAGTGGCTTTACGTAATAGTTTTGTTATCGGCATGGTAGGAGTGCGGCTGGTCGTTCCGTTCGGCGAGCAAGCTGATGCGTCACGCGCGCCGGCACACGGGCGAGCGGCGGCACGCGTGCGGCGCGTGCGGGCGCGCGTTCCTGCGGCGCGAGCACCTGCGCGAGCACGCGGCCCGGCACCACGCGCCGCGCGCCGCCGCCGCCGGGCCCGCGCCGTTCACCTGCGACCACCAAGGTACCGTGTTTCATTCAGTTTGACACTTGAGCTGAAGTTTTATTGAGATTTTAAGTAGTAGGTGAAGCTACTGCATCATAAATTATGCAGAAGACTGTGGTTTTATGCTTTAAATTAATTATATACGATGTGATAAACACGAAAAAAAAACAACAACAAAAAAATTGCCAGTCTTAGGCACCACGCGCCGCGCGCCGTCGGGACCGCGCCCCTTCCCTGATGCACGCAGGTACGATGTCTAATGAAGTTTGACACTTGAGCTGAAGTGTTATTGAGATTTCAAGTAGTTTAGGAGTGTGATTTTAACCCGCGCCCGGCTCAGTTGCGGAACTACGGTTTTATTGCAAAACTCTAGAGACTTCTCATTTTCGCGGTTGTTTATTGTTGCGGACGACCGCGACCCGCGCGTTTCTACTAGTTTCTACGGTGCAGCGGGAACCATATAATCATACTTATTTACCTACATATGTATAAACATATATCTGCATTCTACAGAAGCTGCGGGCCTGAAACCGCGGCGGGCACGGGTGAAAATCGCTCCATGAGATCGTGAGATCTTAGCTTAAAAAAACCTTCTCCAACTGTTAGGCTGTCACAGGCGTAGTGCCTTTTTCACTGTTCATATTGTTTCCGAGTTCTTGCCACGCCAAAGTCTCGATTGGCGGATGAGAAATGTCCATTCTATCTTATATGTATTTACTATTTTTAGCTAATATCACATTTATTCAATTAATTATAAATTATAAACCTAACTACATTTTACTTCTCCAGGTTGCGAGCGAACATTTTCTAGTACGAGCTCTCTTTATACGCATTTGAAGAGAATTCATAAAGACGAAGACGCTCCTCCACCGCCAAAGAAACCAAGGAAAACGAAAAAATCCAGTTTTGTGGTAAACTTGCCTTCTTAATCTATACGACACAGAAAAAAATCCAACATTACTGTACTTTTTTTTATTTGCCAATTTCTATAGCAATGTTACCAATAAAAATGTCAAATATTTTAATTAATTGTGTAAAATATGTAAAAAAAGAATTGGCAGTCATAGGGGCTGCTGATAAAAATGAAAACTGATATCACAGAATTTGATACCTCATTTTGGACGCACGTTGATCACGCTGATAGTCTGGAATAAATCTTTAAAGCATTGTCGTCTAAATAAGTCTTCTAAGCATGACCATCTAGGTTCTACCAATTTACTATTATTTATATATTCTACCAATGCCAGTTAACTAGAAAAGCTTTAGCATGGTCCCGAGTTCACCCGAAGATTTCTTTCATTTAGGAACGTGACGCTTGAACTCAATTCACAGCCCACGAAAAAATCTGTATGTGGACCGCCAAAAGAACTTTTCACTTCAATATCAAATTTTAATTTTAGTTACGGATTTATTACGGATTATAATAATCAGAGGTACAAATGAGGACACACTTTGGTAATTGGTTCACAGGTGCAGCTATCACCCCCGACACCAAAAACCGAAGTGATCGATTGGACCATGGAAGCGGTCCCGGTCGGTAGCGAAGCGTCTATCCCGGCCGAATCAGCGTCGATAGACACCATGTCTATCGACGCGGGCTCGCCAGCGCCAGTGAGCGGGTCGGACGTAGCCGGTGAACATTTGAGTGTGGTCGGTGACGGCGCGGACGGACGCAGTGCGCGCACGCACTGTACGTGGCCGCTGCGCACCAGAGACGCACCGTTTGCGCTCGAAGAACCAGCACAGGTGAGTAAGATCGTACACCTTTTGGTAGCGAAGCGTCTATAGCGGCCGAATCAGCGTCTATAGACACAATGTCTATCGACGCAGATTCCCCGGCGCCAGTGAGCGGGTCGCACGCTGTCAGTGAACATTTGACAGCAGAGTACGTTGCCGCAACGCACCAGAGACGCACAGTTTGTGCTCGAAGAACCAGCACAAGTTAGTAATCTAAGACTGTACACCTTTTACGGTACCCCAAACTTTGGTAGACAGTAAAGGCCCATCGTCATACTTTCTTTTATAGAAAACAAACAAGGATACATTACATCGTTATCGAGATGAGATTGTTATTAAATGGAATTTGATACCATTTGGTATCAAATTCATATTTTATGTTTTTTTTTAAATGAGATGTTAGATCACCAAACTTTTGGACTGGAACCGACGGTTCCACCGGTTCCAGTACAGTTCCGTACCGTCCAGTTACGTCACTTTGTCGGAAAAATCGTACCTTGAAGTGACGTCACTCAAACGAAACCTCTGAGCACTTTTTTGTTTGTAAAAATGAAAAGAATACGTGTTCAATATTTTTTTATAACATAACTGACGGACTAATTAGTTTTAGTTATCTCGCCTATAATATTGTATCACTTTGTCTTCCAACTAAACATAAAAATATTTTTTTTTTACCACACAATTCAACCTACATGGTAAAAAAATCCATGATTATGTCGAGTGAAATTGAAATTTTGCTATAAGGCGTGTATTTGCGCCTTGCTAACGATATCCTGTATGGGGTTTCAGGTAGAACAGTCGGAGAGTTGCGAAAGTAACATTTACACGGTGCGCAGCGATCTCTTCTTACACGGGAATCTACTCATTAACGATGACAGCGAGTGAGTACACGTTTGTTAAAATAACAAAATTATCAGAATGTAAGTTGTGACGAGCGATTGTTGATGATGAGTGATTGTGGTACAAATGTTTCCGTCGTGCCTTAGCATAGACTTGTCTCAAGCTAGCTTCCTTGCTGTACTGGGTTACACAGGACGAGTATATTTAATCGTATCGTAATATTATAAATACACATCTTAAAACATAAAAATGTGTTTGTACCTGGTGAACTTTCTTCACCGAGTCAATCGATATTCACGTTTGCCATTTAAGTATGTGTCATTAATTTGGTCAAACTTGAGAGATAGGACAGAATGGTCTTTAAATGAGAACACACGAGCGAAGCCGGAACGGGCCGCTAGTATTTTGTAATATAGTGCGATGAATGTACAATATTGTGGCAATAGGAAGGAACCAACCACCAAGATACGGATTGTTATCACCTAGTTTGGTGGTTAGAGAGTATCATGACACCTTGATTGTACTATTAATGAATTAGTAAATGATTTCATAAGATGATTTGATTCTACTCGGCCGAAGAAGACGCGTTGCATTCCTCTAATGCTCATGGCTCTTAGGGCTCATTTGATTAACATGAGTATCACTTACTATGCGTTTCTTAAATTGCCTGTAAAATTGTAAAGTGTCAATCGCAATAACTTCACAATGGCAATGGCACAACATATGCTATACCGAATGTAACTTAAAAGATTATTACTGACAAGAACAAATTTCACTATGGACAAATGAGTAGAATCATACAAATTATATTGTCTTTAGGTTAGAACAAATGTACACCTACATTTTTCACGATTCGATTGTATAATTTGATAGTGAATTGGATTCTTCGAGGTAAGTATGTCCATCGTAAACCGCATCGTCGCTTAACATCAGCCGAGATAGCGGTCAAGTTTAAACCTACAATAATAGTTATAACCAATGACCAAAGCGTTTTTAATGTGAAAGTAGTTGGTAATGATGAATGCAATGATTCCTTTTGCGCTTAGTACGGGTTTTCTGCCTAACCCTCTACGACCAAGAATACTTTTTAGCTAAGATTGAAATCACAGGTGTCCGTGTGTTCCCTACTGTATAGTTAGTCAAAGGTTTATAGAGGAGGGTTTTCCAGGTTCATTATAAGCCGTGCGACGGCGGGCGCGGAGGGGGTGGGTGAGGGTGGCGGGGAGGGCTCGCTTGGCCTCATCGACGCGCACCCCACCGGCGACCTAACTCAGGTACAAACTACAGGCCAATTCCTGCCGTTACACTTAATCTATCTCATTGAAAGCATTGTACAGTAATTAATCAAGATCTTACATTTTTTAAATAAACTTTCTAGACTCACATTACAATATGGTGAGAAGACTATATAAGTTCAAATTGGGATAATTTAAAAGTTATATGCACTTCGCCTTTTTGAGACATTTTTCGTAGTTTAGATGATCGCAGGTAATTTTTTGCATTGCAAGTTGTTCCACATCCTGCTGGTTTGTGTTGCAAAGTTATTGAATTTTTCACGATTTGGGCTTGTGATAATGAAGTTGTTGTGTATTGAAACATGAGCATAATACACAAACACACAATCTATTTTAAAATATTCTACACGAATTATTTTTAGAGGTACGTAGTATTAGATTTGATTACACTGGCAGCGGTGGATAATCGAAAATATTGAACACAGGAGGAGCTGATGTATGCGGACGCTGTGGATGAATCTTCCTTCCGAGTGTTTCTGCTCAACGGGGAGGAACTCACGTGATTATCTTCTTCATTACTACACGGACAGAGAAATTAGGGTCTTATATTAAGTAGAACAGAGTTCGTTTGCCTTGAAGGTTTTCATGTTATATTTCATTAATTTCCAAGGTAATTTTGTTGTCCCATGTATAATTTCCGACAAACATCGTAAATTTCCACAGTAGTGGAATATAACTACCTACCCATCAAAAAGCATTTTATAAAGAATCGTAATAATGATGGATTGAACACACTTTTCCCCAGTCAGCACCGTCTTGAACCTGTACACAAGAAAAGCTTAATCTCAATGAAATAAGAGTGATTAATCATCATCTTTTGATCATTATGTCTAGGTCGAGGATATAACTTGTAACTCATGATTCGGAGAATACGCTCTTACCTTAGAATACGCATTTAGAACAACATTTTATTTATTTATTTATTTATTTATTGAGATAGAAACGGAATTCCAGTTACAATTATCTCACACAATATAAATTAACTTTAAAATTACATTTTGGACAGTGATACAAATGATGCAATAACACTATTTCATTACATTAGGTACAAGTCAAGAATAACGAAACAAGTCAACACAAAACAAAAAACATTCAAAATAATAAATTATAGTCGTCAGTTGATCTTTCGGTCCTCTCATTCTTATCCCACTGGTCGGTAAGATTTTCACAATAGCTAAATATAATCATTCGTAGGGTGTTCCAAGTGTCACAAAAAATGTCGAGATCAGTGTTGGCGGAAAGAAGAGCATTGAGGTGACGTTGGGTTCGGACTAGCGGTGTCATGGCGCGAGCCGTAGTTCGGCTGCTATTCAGGTGGAAAAACTTATGCAGTTGTCCACGTCTGTTCGTGACACCTGGTTTCTCTGGTACACTCAAATTGCACATTAAATTGTGTAAATCGAGGGAGTCAATCGAACCTCTTAGGATTTTGCACCCAATTAGGAGTTGGTCCACCAGCCTTCTGACTTCCAGCGAGTTGTAGCCGAGATGACCAAGCAAAAACTTTGTCGGATACATGTATGGGTAAAAACCATAACTTTTTTTGTAGAGTAACCTCAAGAACGCTTTTTGTACCTTCTCCAACATTCGAGTGTAGGTGACATGGTGCGGGTTCCAGACGCAGGCACTTGACTCGAGCTTACTTCTTATTAATGAGTTGTATAAGGTTTTAACAACCAAAGGATTCGCAAAGTCCTTAGCATTTCGCATAACAAAACCAAGACGACGGTAAGCCTCTTTGGCCAAGTCAGAAACATGGTCGTGAAAGGAGAGACCGCGATCAAATTTCACTCCCAGGTCACGAATCGTATTCACTCTATTAATAAACAAACCACCAAGGCAGTATTGAAAACTGACAGGATTGATTTTGCGGTCGAATGTCATAGCATTGCACTTAGTAACATTAAATGGTAATTTATTATTCGCCGCCCATGCAAAAACAGCGTCAATATCCTCTTGCAAACTAAGGCAATCGCGAGGTGTACTTATCTCGAGAAAAAGCTTAAGGTCATCCGCGTACAACAGACACTTGGCAGTTCTCAGAGCCCTGGGAAGGTCATGAATCATAATTTGGAAGAGTAGCGGGCCAGTAATAGAGCCCTGACTTACACCAGACTTGGTATGATAAGGTTTAGAGATATGGGTACCGTGTCTAACATACTGTCGCCGATTTCTCAGATAGTCCGCGAAAAATTTTAAGAGGTTCGGAGTGAAGCCTAGCGCAGATAACTTATGCAATAAAATATCGTTGTCGATTTTGTCAAAAGCCTTTTGAAAGTCAAAATAGATCACGTCAACCTGTGAGCCGCGATCCATAGCATCGGAGATGTATTCGACTAGCCCCAATAAGTTGGAGTTTACGGAACGGCCTCGTCTAAAACCATGCTGCTCCTCTCCTATTTGTTGCTTAACCTGTCTATATACCTCAGCATGTAAGATGTGTTCAAAGACCTTCGCAGGTGCACACAAAATTGCGATAGGACGATAGTCTTCAACCGATGACTTGTTGCTCGTCTTCGGAATAGGGGTAACCCTAGATAACTTCCACTGTTCTGGGTATATCCCTTTCTTTAGCGATAGGTTAAAAATGTGGTAGATTGGGAGAATAAGGTCTTTTTTACCTGATTTCAGAATAAAACCAGGTAAATTATCGGGGCCCGGTGAGCTACCCACCTTTAACCTATTAAAACTGCGTTCAATATCTTCAGGAAACACAGTAGGTAGGCTAACAGAACCATGACAATCGTCCAAATCCAAACATGACTCAACGTCCAGCGAGGGCAACTCATCCAGAAAAACACTAGAAAAATAGGCTGCAAAAGCTTCAGCAGCATCTATTCCTTTGCATAGGGCACCCTTATACGAAACACAGGGTTCAAAACCACCCTTCGATCTAATAGCATGCACATGGTTCCAAAAATTCTGGGGACAACGTAACAAGTTCTTTTCTATGACCGACATATGAGACTTGTACGCTTGGGAGATACGTATTTTAAGACTAGCTCGTAACTCAGAAAACATTGCATAGGTGGCGACACAGTCTGATCTCAACCAGGTTCTATGTAATCTGCTCTTGCGCCGAATGTCTTTTATAATGTCTGCATCAAACCATACGGGATATCTGTCACCGCGGTCTACTCGTCTTATCATTTATGTTTGTTATAAAGGTTATCCTAAAATTGTGGTGATATCCCATTTGAAGTGTTCAGTTGTGGAAATATTGTACAAAAATGTACATTTTACACACGTCAAGTAAAATGAATTTACATTTTGAATGACTAAGATACTATTTGTAAACATACGCATTGGTCAGATCTGGTTTTAAATTACATCCATTCGAATGTTAAGAAAGCTCAAAACTACAATTTTTAAATGTACTTACCTACACGGCATTTTGTAAAAGTTTACATTAAAACATATTATTATTGTTTCTGCATTTGGATAGGAACCTCCAACGACAATGGCAGTCGCGTCTACGCCGAGATGAAAAACGTATCGGTACATCACACTGCCGTATTCTGGTTAGATATTTATGTTAGTGGCTGCCATTGGCATATACCAAGAAAGATGACAAGATATGAGTAGACATAGACAGTGTAGTAAAGCGGCCGAAAATGATGATGATGGTGAACTGCCCTGATTGTTAACGTATACTGATACAATAATTTTATAGCACCTAAAATACAATCAAAGGTTAAGTTACAATTTTTATTACAAAACTCGTTTGTAAGTTAAGTTTATTCAGATAACTTAATTTATGTAAATTCACTTGCAAATGAATAAAATAATGTTAAAATTCATATGGAGTTCTAATAGAGAAAGCGTATAATATGCAGATTCTAAAAAGTAAATAGGTAAGTAACCCATTTGTGATTTCCAAACTCAAACCGAACCAACTAAAGTACCAATATGTACGTAGGCACGTATCAATTGGTACGCAATGTAACGTACAACGGACGGAACAATCCAAATCATTTGTAATTCTGCAGTCACTGATTAATTCGTGATTCATTGGTGTCTACATTTCGAATAATACTTCCACACTCAGTCTACTGACATAGAATTTATATTCGAGGAAACTTTTCGCTAGCTTCAGAATATGTCCACCAGCGTTACGTGTTTCATCTCTGCTATTAAAAATAACCGCCCCATCACAACTCGTCACTTTGACGTTTTTTTAAGGAAGTGTTTTCATTAGTCACTAGTGCAGGTGTTTATCACATGTCAGTTGTGATATACTGAATATAATGTATGAATCGAGATGGACTTGTGCATTTGTCCGATATACAGGGATAGGAACATATTATAAACATGTATCAAGGCAAAACGGCACCTCTACCGCCTAACGAAAAACGCTTTGACGCTTTGATGTTGGTGTCTCTTTTCTTCTCGCTTGAAATGAAAGAGACGGCAATGCCAAAGCGTCAAAGCGTTTTTCGTTAGGCGGTAGAGGTGCGGGTAAATTAAAACTTTATAAACCATATTCACTACGAGACAAACCCTGAAATCACAGTAAAAAAAACAGTTGTTTCATATGGGATTGGCCCCACAGCATAACCACAACCAGCCCACTTTGTGTTCCCACTGCTGAGATTCGTGACCTTCTCTCACAAGGATACAGTCAAGAAGAGTGGATTATCCACTACTTTGGCTAAGTTCGGGTGTGTGGATATATGGACACATATCCTCGAAATATGTATTGGATAATGTTTTCCTTCACTATTAAATCCAGTGATGATGACAAACTTGTACATCTGGACTTTAAAATAATATGCTTAGAGGTGCAGGCGGGATCCGAACCTACGATGTCATTATTGTGAAATCGCATACTCGCACTAGATTACCAAGGCTTCTTCAAAAAGAAGAAGCCTTGGCCCATTAGTCCTTCCCATAGCTGTTCATAATGATCAGTATAGCATCATATGCAATGTGGATAATGAATATGTCACCATAAAACTGTAATTTCCCTCAGATTATAAACCAATGTAACCTAACCTGTTTATTAGTCAGGGACGGTGCGTAAAACCATTTCCTCTATACAAAAAAAATATTACCTCACGCGTTAGATTATAATCTGACGGTGCTTACTATTTTACGGTGGCAAAGGCAAATATAATGATGATGAGCGTCGCACCGATGCTGCAATTCATGATGCCATTATGCCGGATATACCTTCTCATAGGAATGGTGTTACTTCTCCTGCCAGAGAAGTAACACCATTCGTGGCGATACAGTCACGGAGATAAAACTCCCACGCCCTATTCATCTCAGTACGTCTATTAGTCCCTGTATGTCTATTAATGTTAGGGTTTATAATCTCCTTTCTCGCTCAGTCACTCTCTCTTTTTTGGAGATATTATTAATGAATAATATAAATTCAAATTAACTAAACTAACAAAAACTAATAAAAAATGTAAACTCTCTAGAACAAATTGGCTAACATCCTGCGACAATCTCGATTATGATACAATTGGTTGTTCTTTTTCTAATATGGTTTGTGTTACAACTTTTTTAGATATTGGTAGATTTTCTTATTAGATTATGTACATATGTTCATGGTATTTTGAAGGTTTGAATAAAATTTGAAGTAACGTTATTCAATAGCATTATTTCCAAAATTATTTTAGAAATGTACTGTGTGAGCGAGTTAGCAGATGATTGAGTCACGCCATCTGTCATGATGGGGGCAGGGCAGTGACGAAGCTAACGTGGGGAAAATCAGGGGAGAATTGTCATTGTATGTACCCTTTCCCCTAAGGTATTGGCAGTTAAATTCCAATAATTACTCCTTGTGTAGCTTCTTTACGTTGTATGGTGCAATAATTAAGTACTGTTATAGTGTAATTCTAAATATACTTATCATACGAGAATAACGAGTCAATTGTATTTACTAAGTGTTGTTAGTTAGATGTAGAAATTAACGTTATTTTTAAGTTTTGACCAAATGTAAGGATCGAAAGTATGGCACGAGAATCTAAAATTGTAAAAAGTCCATAATACTTTGTGATTATAAAAAGTCCCTTTTACTTATATTCGAAATTATTATATTAAATTTAAACTCACGGCTAAAACTTGTAGGCTTCAAACAGGATGCATGAATAATGCAAGATGATTTGATCTGCGTGAAAAACATCCTCAAATGCGGTTTATAGGTAATTGAGTACACTGTATCAATGAAGTCATCAGACGAAATTTTTGATTCCCTCTGTTTTAATACAATGGTTATTATTTGTAATTGTATCTGTAGCACAAGTTATCAATGGTCATAATCTTAACCACTGAACTGGTGTCGCGGAGTCTAGTCGGCAAGTCGCACTAGACACATTGACACATGTATCTGAACGTTTAATTCTGTTTCTTAACCCAAAAATATGTAATAATTAGCTTTTAGATCACTCGCCAAATCAATTTAATCATACAAATGCAATACATATTATTAATGCAATACATCACGGAGTTTCGTGGAAGCCAGTTTACTAAATCATAGGTTTATTAAAAACGAACTTACAAAATCTTCACAAAGATCTACTATTTCCAACGACATCCAATGTCAACGGCGTCTTTAAATTATTCAGATATTTGTCTGACTATAGATACTTTGAACCTGGCAGCGGGAGATAATTGAGCCGGGTTTGTAACTTACTAATGAAATACAATGAAATATCTTCATTTAATACATGCTGTAGTTATTGGAGTGGTCCGACATTGTATTGTAATGTCGGCTACATTAGCGGGCGAAGATTCGTATCCTGTTGGCGCGGACAAAAACTTCGTGTTTGGGCATAGGCGATGTTCTTGTCTACATTAAGGCGGGCGAAGAAATTTACTACATCGTCTACGCCCAAATACTACGCGATGACACGACGTACCCGGCCACATTAATCGCGTTAATACGAATATTCGCCGTAGCCCGCTAATGTACCCAAAGCATAAAAGAATCTGTTGATCTGACATCTCGTTCGATTTATATGTAATTAAGGAGTAATTCCGTACCAAAGAACTAACCTAGAGTTTGAAAATTATCGATTTCAAATTGACTAACTTTCCGTTAATCCATTTGACTCGTATTTAACGAGGTTATATTCGTAGTTCTGTCCCATTAATAATTTAAGTGTAACATTTTTTCATAAGTATTGATAGAGTAATATTAAAAAGGTGTTGTTTAATCAAATGCAATGAAATAGAAGTACACTAGCAGGAATTCATAATTTTACAAATTTGGACCACTCTACGAATTACTGTATAATAATAATTAATCTTACAACAAATTGTATTGAAAATCCGACCAGTTCTTATTGTCTACCAAGCTTTCAGGTACCTTACACGGTACCTTATTACAAATAAGGTAAATTAAAATTTGACTACTTAGTGCATACTTAAACATTCATTTACTTATGTCACAAAGACAAAGCCCAATAAGATTTAATTCAAAATACTAATGGATATCTAATATATTGTAATGGTCATTGTACAAAGTATAATTATTGTGTCGATGTGAGCTTACTTTTAAAGAATTTAGATTCGTAACTGCATGTTAAGACTTAGCAGAATTGATGCGTGTACACGCGTAAACGCGTCATGTTATCCAGCAATTCCATGGTTGCGGTTGACGGATCACTTGATCAGGGCCGGTATAATATTAAATGTCGTTTACAGACCGGTCTGGTCGTCGTGTGACATACTACGGACACGAATAAGAGCGAAAAACCTTATTTTAGTAGTGTAAGCGCTCTTTGCAGAGTCCGCCTGGGGATGTACCACACCTTTGTCAGTTATCACCGCCAAGCAGTGCAGTGCAGTATGCAAAGTGCAAACATTACTATGTTCCGGTTTGACGTGCAGTGTTTCCAAAGAAAACTTGGCTGACATATAAATCATCTTATATCTCCGTGTGACGAACGCAGTGTAGCGCTAGGTAGTGATTTGGCCACTTCATGTTCAAATAGCTGTGTGGTACTTGAATGTTATGGGCAGGCTTGTTGCTTACCAAGAGTCTTGCTCGTTTCGTCAGTCTATATTATATAGAAAAAACATCCCAGTGTTATTTAAGATCACTTTCAATCATAATATTCCGAGAGCTGGTAGCAAAATTTGTGTAGGTATTTGAGGCAAGCCGTAAACTTGTCACATAGCTCTCCTAGTATATCCCTACACGGAGATGCCGACCTGGTTAGTGAGCAGCGGGGCAAAATGAATCCCTTAATTTAGATAGTCCCTTGGCAGGTAGATAGTCCCTACAAATTGATCTCTCTTTTTGAGAAACCCTATTTTTTTAGTTATAAATAACACCCGATTTAGATTTCAAATTGTCTCAAACCCATTTTATTATATTTTTGTAAAACTTTATTTCCACGCGCCTGGCAATGTTAAAACCCCGACTAAATCGTCTGGGCTATAATTTTTTTATTCTTTAAAACTTGAATTAGAACATATAAAAATTGCATATCACCTCAAACATATTCTCTGAATAAAAATATAATAAAAAATGAATGGATCCATTTTGCCCCGCCTCTCACCAGCCAAGTCTGCACCTCCGTGTTGGGATATAAAAGGAGAGCTATCACAAGTTTTCAGCGTGCCTCAAATACTTACCCAAAATTTGCTAGTACCTCTCGGAATAAAATGACATTCCTGTCGCGTCACTCGTGCCAATGTAGGCGCATCATGTACAGTGCCTATATAGGTACATCATATACAACAGAAGAAACACACGACTATGGTAGGGCGAAATGGTAGCTTAACTACAAAGCTCTTTAAATAATTAAAAAAATAAAACGATTAACGTAACTTACAGCAATCACTATATGATTGCAGGGACTCTTCACCTTCTCACGTCATTCATAAAATATACAAACATGACGAACAATCTTAAGAGTTTGTAATTATGATTTTTCTCGCTGGCTCGCCATTGTAAATTTTTTTTTGCCAGTTGACTGGTGAATATACTTTAGGTGTACTTAGGTTAACTGAAATCTATTCATAAACCTTGTTATGTGACCTTAATCTATTCGATCAATGTGATGAATCTATTTCTGAGCACTGACGATATCATAACATTATGTGTACAATACATATATAAAAATGTACGTTAAATATAACATAAATATAACCAGAGCAACTCTTTAGAATTCTTAGATTACGTAGGTATATCAAGATAAAATAGAATCATCACCTTTAAAAATGTCTTCATAAGTACTTGTATATTAAAAATGTTGTAACGAAGTCTACGAACATTTAAGTTAGTTGTATAAATTTTCAACAAGAAATGATCTCTAATGAAATGCCTTTTAGAATTAAGATTAACTAAAATATAGTATAATTTCTGGATGTTTGTGATACTTACCGTAGACGTTGTTAATTTTGAAATTGTATTTTCGTAATAGTGTTATTTATTTAAGTAATAAGTAAGGATATTAGGAAGATAACAGTCGCTGGTATTTTCGGATTTTGTGAACGTTCCACGCGTTTGCGTATTAGTCCTATCTCTCTAGTTTTGGGCTAAGAACATTTCATCTCGTTCGAAATGATCTCAAAGGTCAAAAAATAATTTGAAATATATAGTGATTATGCATAGTTTAATGTAAAGCAATTCGATCGTAACGTATCTTCGATATGTCTGTCGACATCGAACGATGATGTATGAGTCCTTAAAGTATTTAGACCAATGCAAGGTAGCATTATGAATGCGAGACGCACAGTAAAGCTGTTCATTTGAAAATATAAATTTGATAAATATTTTCTAGGTTGATATAGGTACATGTGTAACAAAATTTTTAAATTTCAGTTTATTGTTAACTTTTAATTCAGTTAAAACACTGCCATATGCTTTTTTAAGTATATTTTTGAATCCCTATAATTGCTTGAATAAAAATCTAAACCTTTATTCTACAATCGTTAGTTACCTATCAACTGAGAGAAGTTTAGTGAAAAAGTGGGATTGTAAAAATATTGTCAACGCTTACAAACTTACTAAGTTTAGCGAAATTAGGATATTCTAAAAATTGTAATATATATAGTCGCTTTATTATTAAGCAATTTGTACATAAGAAATATATTTTTGGATTACGAGGAAAAGTTATGGCGTATTTTGAGACTGTTGTTTCTAAATTTTTTTTGTGAACGATCATGGCGATACATTCTGTTGAAATTGTTTATCTGAGATGATATCTCAAAATTATTTTTATACACGTGTTTATTTTGGTTGATTCTATTTTGTTATAAAATTCTTTTTGAAATTAATTAGTGTTTTGAGCCATCGAAGTGTCAATTTTAGTTAATTGTTCCGTGGAAATATTGTCATTTTACATTATACAAAAAACGTGCGCAAACGCTGATATGTTTTTATGGGTGAGGACTTCCTGTCACGGTACTTATACAGTGTCGTTACAAAATGTAACTGCCAGTAATTGGTTTGTCCTGAGTACAGAGCATCATACATTTTTCATTTTCGTTCGTAACATCATACGAGCATGTGTAGACTGTTTTCGTGTGTTCATATTTAGCATAAAACTTGAAATATGAATAGTCCCGTTTAATTGTTCATTGTTTTATTTAAACAAATTAAATGATTAAATGCGATCAAATGCGTAATCACACTTTATGATACACGCATTAGTGTACAAATTACTACAAACGTAATCGCTTCCGCAAATCTAATATCCGATTTTCGATAGCATTTATTATCTGAAGATCACAATAATAATTGTATCAGATATCACATTGCTACCGTTACTGTAAGAACTTTTCATTTCCAGTCACCTCGAAATGAATCATTACACAAGATTAAACTTTATATACTTAATATTGTACAGTTTCTAACTATCACAAATATCCGTAGTAGTATAATAGACATGTAGGTACCTAAGTCAAAACATTAATCACATATCACGAATATTTTAATTTGTTATCTTATCTTAGTTTTAATTGTTTGCTTTGTGTTAATACAAATTTTGCTATAACTATTATAGTACCTAATAAATGTTTTTTTCACAAATACGAGTTTTAATTAAATAAGTATATCATTGGTGATGATGAGGTAGAAATTAAAAAAAAGAATTAAGAAAAGTTTTTATTATTGTCTACTTAAGATAAAATCACCGTGTGACAATAATACGTAATATATTACACCTTGTCATAATACAATCTATGCTAAAAATACAAATTGCGAAGACATTTATGTATATTTCAGTATACATAAAGCTTTCGTAAACCCGATTATCTTCATGGCAGGAATTTTCTTAGTCAAAAATATACCTATCTCTAGGTCACAGACTAGACCAGCCCTTCTACCGTCTAACTAAATCGGGTTTCGCTTTGCTATTGCGGTCTCTATCATTTCAAGCGGGAAGAAAAGAGAGAAATGTCAAAGCTAAGACAGTTGTAGTTAGGCGGTATACCCTCGGGCTACGCTTCGTAATCTGATGGAAATCAAAACAGTTTACGGTATGTGCTCTTGTGAAAATGTTTTACATTTCGCTATTCGATATCGTGCTATTATATAGCCAAACGTTTTTCGTTGTTCCAATGGCCCAAAGGATTTTGAAATGACATCGGATACTTAGATCGTTCCAAATATTGCGTTGAGACAAATTAAATTCTTCATCTACATATAATTTTATTAGGGCAGATTATTATCTTTTCTTTAAAGGAACTAGCATCTAACGCCCAAGGCGTAGTCTCTGAATAGTCTCTCCTGTATTAACGAATTTTGGGCTCGATCAGATGTCGCAGGGCCATATTTCTTTATTACACTGACTGATCTCAGTCTATAAAGTTCGTGCCATGAAGATAATTATGCCTCATATTCTTATAGATAAATATCACCACCTTCATAATTATGTACAATTTTTACAAATTAAAATTGAATGAAGGTTTTATCTTTTCGTTAAATAATACTAGATAAATAATACAAGATAATTTTAATGCTATTTTTACACTTTATCGAGAGCGCCATCAACTCGGGTCAATCAAATTAATACTGTCAGAAGTACCTAGGTAGATACAGCAGTTTAAATATATTTTTTCTCCGGTACTTGTCCTGTCTACGGTAGGTATGGAATGGGACCTACGCAATATCGATGCCTACGCATAAATACTTGAATAGATTGAATAAGTACATATGTGACTACAATCTTTTTTATTTATTCTTGACCATGGATACTAGATTTCACTTGAAAATTTGAAAGTGTTGCCATTACGAAGTGACAACATAATAGGTGAGACAAACTATTTAAATCTCTCTGATGGGTGGATGAATCCATTTATAATTTTTATTCTACCTATGATCCGTTTATGAGCTCTTTCATTTATTAAATAAATTTAAAGTATCGATGCACATAGGTGTGAATATGCTATGCTTGAAGTTTCTCTGAGGGATTGCATTCGTAATGAAGTAATTCGTCACAGAACTAAAGTCACCGACATAGCTCAGCGTATTAGCAAACTGAAGTGGCAATAGGCCGGTCACATCTTTCGCAGACCCGATAGCCGTTGGGGTAGACGGGTTTTGGAGTGGAGACCGCGAATCGGCAAACGTAGTGTAGGACGCCCTGAGACCAGATGGAGTGACGATATACGAAAGATGGCTGATGGCAGTTGGAAACGTAAGACCGAGGATCTGGCTGAGTGGCGTATTATAGGAGAGACCTATGTCCAGCAGTGGACGAACACAGGCTGATGATGATGATAATGAGGTGTGAATAAAAAAAATAGTCAAAAAAATTAACAGATAAAGTCATTACAATAACATTCAACTGAAAGGTATTAGGGCTCCCACACTAAACCGCGATGCGATCCGGTACGACACTGCATCGTAGGAACTTGCGATGCGAATGGCTGCGATACGATTATGTGCGGCAAACCGTTGGTTAGGGTAACTATACCTTCAACGGTAGTCAGCCGTGTTGGACGTGTTTTTCAGAGCGTGATGGATCGCAAAAAGGTTGTTGCACTGCTGTTGTTGTTAAATAGATATGAAAGGAAAATAAAGATTTTGGGTTCATCCATTTATTTCGATTATGAATGCTGATGGGAACTATTTTACTCGCAAGTATTATGGGTTGAGAATAAAATATTCTTTTATTATTATTTTACAATGGGCATGTCTTCATTAGAAGAGCGTCTTTTTCTTCTGTCTCAGAGCTGACTAAAATGGTGTCACCAAGTATGATGTAATATCATAGGAAAGCGCGATGCGAATCAAATCGGAAGTTCTTGCGGTGCATTCGTGCGAATTCGCAGACATTTGCGATGCGATGCGAGTTTGTGTGGAAGCCCTTGCGGTATAGGTACACTTTGGAATTATTTTCATTTTATTATCTTCTTATTTTACATACCGCTGGGTTCAAAACTTAAAAGTATTTATTTTAATATATTATTTACACTTATGTATTACAATTGATTATAAGTATATATTTTTAATCTAACTTGAACATCGCTCACCACTCGACATACGCACAACACATTTTTAATGCTACCCAGATAGCAATTTAAAGTTAAATCTGACTTTCAATTAAGTTAGATTCTTTAAAGGTTTACCTCATATTTGCCATGGAAAGTGAGACTTGAGAAACTCGAGATAACATATCAAACTGTATCGCACAGTATCGATGACAAACTTGTATTATGCTCTCTGCTATCCTACTAATATTATAGGTAGGTAAGTATGTGAATTGAGAAAGTTTGTGAGGATGAAAGGATGGAAATTTGTTACTCTTTCAAGCAAATACTACTGAAGGGATCTGGATGAAATGATACCTGTACCTATTGGCAATAGATACAGATAGTGCAATCCACGAAGACGCGCCCCACTATTCCTCCTAACCGTTTATAGTATATGTGTGCAAGCTTCCGTCAATGTTTGAGTGTTATCGGTACACACTAATTACCTATGAATGCACACGCACACTACAATGACTGGTGAATGGTTCGCGAGTGACACTCGGAGCAAACGCGATTGGAGGAAACGAAAATTGGTGGGGCGCGTCTTTGTGGATTGCACTATCTATAATAATAGTCTGGAATAACATATGGGGGTGCTTTTTATCCCAGGAACAAAGGGAACGGGAACAATGCTGATAAAACTCCAGGGGCACTGCTGTTGATAGTAGAGGAAATGCAACTTTGGCATGTCATTTTGTTAAATAAATTTGCATAGATTGACTATCTATACTACCTCAATGTCCGTAATTCAGCCACACAAATCTAAATATTATTTTGATTTCTGTGAATTCAGCATATTATTTTCAATTTGACATTACAATTTATTGGATTGTTACTTGATGTGACAATTTAAAATCAAATAAATTCCCTAAAGTTTAGATGCCCTTCTCATTATTTCTTAAAATTTGCATGCGACTTGGGTAACATTAAAACATGAAATCGATTATGTACCTACTTTTATCCGACATCTTCAAACAACAATCTTCGCTACCTGCTTTTTAATCATAAGTATACCTACCTAACTAATCTTTGATAAAAACCATTCCTCTGGAAAATGAGGGATATTGGAAAATCGAGGAATATGGTTAATTAAGTACCTACTTTCAAAACACTATAAGTAAGCAGTAATGTTGGTCAGAACATCAAATTTCAAAATCGATATACATAATAGATTTCAAAAGCTATACCTACTTAAATATAAACGCCTAAAGCTATACCAGTACGGTATTGTCTGTGTGTCTGTCGGGTGGCGCGAGCTCGAGTTCATGGCTGGTGGTTCGCACCAGCGCCGTTGACAAGCGGTCGCGACACAGGGCGAAGCCCCACACTAATGTGTATAGAACCAGCAGGCCTGCTGCTGAGCCCGCTACGATGGCGCCGGCACGACGCCCGACGCGCCAGTCGAGCACCTCGTAGATGAAGGGGTTCCCGTTCCTGAAAACAGATAAGTACCGTTTATTTCATATGTGATATGTGACCGCAATAATGTGCGAAGCGGGTTGCGTAGTATAAATCTATTTATCTACTGTTTCTGTAGCGTGTGTTTGGAAACGTAGCGAGAAACTTTCGTCTACCACCAGGTTGCGCTGAGTAACAACGAAAGCTTTCCCGTAGTCCTACTATCATCACCTAATTCCGGTAAAAAAAGAAAAAATTGTAGTGGACCTTCAATGAGGAGTTTTGAAGATGTAACTACATTTTTGTTGATGATTTGGACAGTCATTACACGTCAACAAAAATAAAATCGAGTTAGAGAGGTATTTAAATATTTCTAGAACTCTCTGTTATGTTCCAAAGAACAAAATTAAATACTTAATACAAATTAATAGTAGGTAGGTAGTAAGTGTTCGTTGACCTAATTCCAAATTAATAGTTTTTTTACTAAATGCACGTTAAAGTACAAAAATATATGGTAGGTAGGTATATATAACACAATTTTTTGACGTGATAACGTCTTATAATTCGATGAAGCCGGCTGCACGCCCGCAAAACATGACGTCATGTAACGTTACCGCCGTTACCTCGCCTTATTACTTTTCGCACCATCTAGTGAGTGAAATGTGTATTACGTTCAAGGAGTCTGTCCATGTTTTAGAAAAGCGACGATATGAAGTTAAGAACTTGTGCTAGTACAATGATGTACCCAGAGATGGCGCTTTGAACAGCTTTTCAAAAAGCTTCAGAATGTTTTACCTAGATGGCGCTTAACACAAATTCCATCAGATTTTCTTAAGACGTTGTCACGTTCAACTATCGTCAGTAAACCGACTTTACAGACAACCATTTTTTTTTACAAATTATCTGTCTATTGGTTGCTGTTAACTCCAACCAATAGACTACCATAATAACCAATAAATAAATAACAAATAGAATATCTACTCTTATATAATCTTTCTTGTCATGAAATCAACGGGACTTTTAGTGGTAGAAAACTGATGTTATAAAGAGTTACTTTATGCAGGCTACTCTGGCTTATATTTTAGAAAAATAAATACATTCAGTAGTTTCTATAATCCGCGTGTTGCACAGCAGCGCACAGCTAGACTTACAATAAATGTCAATCAATGGTGTGAACAAAACAAGGATAGTTTTACCTAGACCAGAATGTTTCCTTTCAGGCAGCCCATTCCGGCTACCATAGCATGATTTAAAACCATTTCAGCTCGTGGTCAAAGGTAAACCAATATGCGATAAAAAAAGATATAAAACCTACTAAAGTTTATCACTCCAGATAATTGATCGGCAGTGTTCTGTTAATCCGATATTTATTCGCCATTCGCGGTTTGATAGAACCACTTTATCTCATAGATATCATTAGTGGAGTGGATGGACAAACAGGACTGCTGCGAATGTCTAGGCTGATGAAAATAAGTATGTTATTACAGATGTTTCATTTTGAAATACCCATGTTTATATTTACTGTCTTTAATGGTCTGGGGTTACCCCCCGTAATGTAGTAAGCGTAAATAGGTACCTATATTGTTATTTTGAACAGGTTAGTGTCGTAGTATTAACCTATTTATTATAATTTATTTCAGATTCGTAGGAAATTAATAGGATGGGGATTTCTTAGCGAAAATGATTACGTCGTAATTTTTTTTTTTAATTGATAAATAGCCATTGTAGCTAACTTCATTTAATTTTAAAAATATAGGTACTTTTAAATAATATACTTATTAATTATTTTTTGTTAAAGATGTTGGCTAACTACTAAGCGTGGCTCCTTTAGGCGGTGCCTTCGCATTTTGCCAGGCTTTCCAAGAGGATCAACTTATTTCATAACAACGGTATAGTTGATCAACGCGGAAATATAATATAAGATATCGGTTGTAAAAATAGGTACATTATTGTCCATTCTATCATACAAAGATACGAGAGAGTCGTAAGTATTGTGGATTTGTTTCACATTTAATTTCAACTACTAAACTCTACGATATGCAAAAAACTTTATTATTAGGTACCTAATTCTGTTTATTAATTTAGCTACCTAAGTATCTGTGTTAGCCATAATTTAATCACCAAACGAGCTAAAGATTATTAAGGATTGGAATCGGCGCCCACATGAGCTCTGGACTTGAGTCCTAACTCAATGACCATCGTTGTTCTTTTAAAGGTTATTCGGACTTATAAACGGTACAGATTTACGAATGTTTTGAAACAGTTATTTAAGTGATATAGACTAACGATCTAAACATGGGTACATTCGACAGACTTGTCTCAACTGATTACATAGGTATATTATGTAATACTTAGTGACTATATGCTTTTGAAGTAGGTGAATGGGATTACCCAAGTGAAAGGTTCTAAGAAAAATGACTGTGCAAAATGATCGCTCCGGCAGGTCCAACGCCTTATAAAATTGCCTTGGACATTGTTTTTAATTTGAAATGGTTTTAAAGTGCAAGTAATAATAGGACAGTATAAAGAAATGATTTATTAGACTGCGGTAATATCGGTAGTAGGTATCCAATGCAATGGGCAACTTTGTCAACGGTCACTAGTGACCGTACATCCGTACAATAGTACTTACTTACGTACATGAAACAATGTAGTATTTACTATAATTATAATAACTTACTTCAATTGAACATTAAACCCAAACACTCGACATTTTTTTTAAATCAACTTCCTAAACATAAGATCCGGTTCCAATGAGACGGCAAGGCTTCGGAGAATACGCATTTAAAATCATCGCGGCATGCAAATTTTAGATTTTGTTGATATTTCAAAAACAAAAACCGCGTCACCGGTTTGTCAAAAAAGAATCATCAAAACAAATAAATATTGGTGGACACTTGACACACAACACCATCTGACCCCAAACTAAGCAAAGATGAATAAATCGATTTACAATTAGCGGAGCTTTTGCATAACAAATGCACATACCTACCTAGAAGGAAAAAATATACAACTGAATTGAAAGCATTCTCCTTTTTTTAAGTCAGATAAAGAAATACAAAATCATTAGGTATTAGAACGGTAGAGCGGACAATGATGACAGTTGTTTTGATAGGTAATTTGTGTAATATAAGTACCTAATTTGTGCTATTAAAAATACTCTTATCTAGTGCCCTATGATTACTAAGGTCACCTGAGGTCAATCAGACGCAATAGTGCACAATAAAACCACTTTACCATGGTATTTTTAATCCTAAGTCTTTCTTGTAATCTTCTGGTATCTACCACCGAAACAACAATGCACTGATGTCATTTGAACAAGTTTAATTATTTATTATTTTTGTCATAACGTGAATGTTATATAGGTACATTACATGTTAGTTATCTGTTATTCAGCAAGAAATTTGAATTAAGATTCACTTTCGTATTTTCATTCAGCTTAGTAGGTACTCGTACATAATGTGTAAATAATAAGGAAAACAATGCTTTTTAAAACGGCCAGGATTTTTTTTGTACGCGTCTCGATCGGAGTTTCGCAACAATTAACTTAATGCTTTTACTTCTTCCGTGTGTTTGTGTGCATAATGTTGATGAACAAAATAAATTAATATAATAAAATAAGCGTGTAGTCCTTCTACCGCCTAGTCCGCCTAACCAAATCGACTTTGGCTTTGCTATTATTGCTGTCTCTATAATTTCAAGCGAAAACAAAAGGGAGAGAAAAAGCAAAGTTAAGAGGGCGCCTAGTGCCAGAAAACGAAAAAAGGACATTTTCGACGCCGCTCACTGAAGTAAAGAAACTAATAACTATGACAAAAAAAATTATTAACGTGTGGGTACAATCAAGAAGAAGCACAATAACCGAATAGAATTTTAAAAATAGATCAGTGTTTTTTACAATAAAAAAATAAAAATGACACCGAAAAAACCCGTTTTAATTCGAGTGCTCGAAATTATCAGCGATGACCCCACATTATTTTTTGGTAATAAAATTCCTAATTGTACGTTCTAGTAAAGTAACCGAACACTTTTTTAAATTTATGTTTAATTATTGAGTAATTTAATAAAACTTGGTCAAAAATGGGCTCCTGATTTAATATTGATTGATCGCATTAAGAAACGCGTCGCGCGGGTGAAAACTGATTTTTCCCTGGCATTAGGCGCACTCTTAAGTGAGTTTTAGTTAAGCGATAGACCCTCCGGCCGAGTTATCCAGGTAACTTTTATTATTAGCACAGGTACTATGTGATAATAATACGGATTCACATACGGGATTTTCGGTTGTACACTTAACCTTCTCAATTCTCAGTTACGTTACAAAACATAACTCGTTAAGTCTTTACATAATAATATTAGTACCTGCCCTACCATGACCGAGTTTTGCTTGGTTTTTCATTGCTTCAAAACACGGATAAATACGTTTTCTAAAAATGAAATCTAGCTAGATCGATTTATCGCCCCCGAAACCCCTGCATACTTAATTTCACATGAAAAGCGTTGGAGCCGTTTCCGAGATTCATATTAGATGTATAGGTATACAGGGTTATTGGTAATCAGCCTGCATGCTTATAAGGGAATGTTAAGTACATTAAATATGTCAAATGTTCTTCTACAGTGTTCGTATATTTTTTTCCCATACTAAATAAAATAAAAAGTATATTTTGTATTGTGCTTGGTCTAAAAGCATCGAACTCTTCGTAACAATTCGTAAATAACAAGAGCACGCGCGCTCTTTAACGCTCGATAAAAGATGTGCTAAAGTGAATAAACACTAAACAGCTGCTAAACAGTGCTAAAAAGGACTATAAACACCAGTTATTTTGGGATGTGTATTGAGTTTTAACAAAAGTTGTGTGTTTAAACATACAGAACATGGCCTTAAATGGATGCAGGCTGTTTACCAGTAACCCTGTACGCAGTGCCTGATTAAGAGTTCTGACCGCCCTAGGCTAATTATGAGGACGCGCCCCCACCAGAGGGTCTACCGCCAAACGGAAAGTGCTTAGCTTAAAAGTCTTAGCTTCGGTATTGCTATTTCTTTTCTTTTCGTTTGATATTATACAGATAGCAATGGGCAAAACCGATTTAGTTAAGCAATAGAAAGGCAGGTATGTTATGGTCGGCCTAAAAAGTACTAGGTACTTTTTTATATTAGTATTGACTTTGTTTCCTTGTGTACAAATTTTAACATGATTTATACCAGGGCTTTTTTAAAAAGGCACGCAAGAGCCGACATTACCCTCAAAGTATACCCCGGATTTCTCCGGCAGTGATTTGGTGACTGATTCGCGAGAGCGCTCTCACACTCGACAGCGACCTTATCGGTGACTCTATCGTAGAGCTGTGACTGACCCTGTCGCGGGGGACAGAACCCTTGCACTCCAACCATGCAACAAAAACCAGCGGTACTTTAGCGTCACCTTTTCGGGAGGGCCACCACCTCACCTTCTGAAATAGGGTGCTGGACGGCATTGAACGTCCGACACCTCAGTCTCTCTAAGTGGAGATGGTGTAGGTACGAGCCAGAGTGGCTCGCTCTCGTCACCACTTCCTCCTTCGCGGAGAAGCGAGAGTCCACCTCCTTCTTGCTCCTCAGCTATCTTCATCTCCGACTTCTGCGAGATAATGATTTCTCAAAAGGAAACCACCGCCTCCCATGACCTCTCACTGTTGAACATCTTGGCTAAGGTAGTAGGCAGTAAGAGGTCCGCCACTTCTCCCGGGTACATCTTCAATGCGTGTTGATCAGTGTGATCTGCGCCATTGCACCGATGACACACCAGCCTTTCTACCGCTTAACTAAATTGGCTTTGGTTTTGCTATTGCTGTCTCTATAATTTCAAGCTAAAAGAAATAAGGTACCGTCTGATGCACCCGCGCCCTATAGTACCTATGTCGCTCTCACTGAACCCACTCAGCGTCGGTCCTGAGACAGTTCGCTCTTCAGGTTGACGCAAATACGCCCCAAACTTCCATCTAATCAGCTGATCTGCTGTCAAATACCGAAATATTAGGTACAGTGTCAGCTTGCCAGCGACAGACACGCCACACAGCCACACACCACAATATTAGAGGCAGAGCTTGCAGGTGCAGGTGAAGGTGTCCGTCAGAAACCACGGAAATAGATGGCCTCCAACTTGTGAAAAACCACCTCTAGGGCGATGCTCCTAATCCTGGCTACCACTGTCGCCAGTACCGCCACCTCGTGAAACCTCCGCCCCTCTCACAATAACCAGCGTGCCTTTGGTTTAATAAACGACACCGATGCAACGCAGTTCGCAAGTCGTAAGTCGGCCCACTACCACCCTTACACTGTGGATCTTCCAAAAATCCGTACAAAACGAATCCACTTTTCTCGTACGTACAGCTTTAGGTAGGTATAGAGTGGTTTAGTTGCCGGCATCCTTGTTCCGTGAGAGATACAATTTAGAACTTTTCAAGGTCAGAGTGAATAGGTACTTTCTAGGTCAACGTCCGTCATCTTCGACCACACCGTCGCTTACCATCAGGCGAGTTGGTGGTCAAACTCGGATCTATACGCGATAGAAAAAAAAAAGTTTGCGCTGCTTATTTGTAACCGAACAACCGAAGTGCCACAGGGGTAGCGTAAGAGCAAACTCCTGTCGAACCCCACGTGAAATGAGGATAAGCTCCCTCCCTTTCTATTGTTGGGGACACCACCTCTCTGTGAAAGAGGTAGTCTCTTACGATGCGCCATAGATATTGGGGTACTCCATCACTTCTGTTGTGGTTGTGGTGTGGTTGATTGGGATGTAGAACGCGTTTACTATGTTAGGAGACACCGTAAACAATACGCCGCCACTGGAGCACACCTTCCTTCGGACCTTCGGACGAACGGCGTCGGTCGTGGAGAGGTCTTTCTGAAACCCAAACTGTCCCTTCAACAAGTTCAGATGATTTCAGCGCGCCCCTCCAGATCCTCGCGCCCTAGGCTGCAGCCTAATTAGCCTAAGGGTTAATCAGGCCCTGCCTGTACGTACAAGAATCGCTCGTTGAAAGGTATTAGATAGTATCTTCTATTCTATCTTATGTTAGGTTTTCATAAATACTATTGTGAAGTAATGTTATCGAGTTATGGGTGTCAAGACCTTATTTGTTATTACTAAGTCTGCTAGACATATTTAACAAGTCAATATTTCTAACAGTTAACTTATTTTGGAATTTTTAGAAAGAGGAGGAAGGGCAACACTTGTATGATGGCGGATAACGCGGTGCGCGTTTTTTTTTAACTTCTATAGGTTTACATTTGACCGCCATCTCGCCTGATGTTAAACGACGATGCGGTCTAGGGTGGAGCGTGTTTACCTAGAAAAAACCGATTCACTCTCGATTTGAAGACACCAAGATTATAACCATCGGGGAAAACCCACTCAGGCAACTCATTCCACAGTCTAGACGTTCTTATCACAAAAGTAGAGTCAAACCTCTTTGTTCGTGTCTTTGGAACATCAACCATGAAACGATGCCGCTTCTTCGAGCAACGAGAAGTCCGATAGAAATAAAAAAATATAATTTAAAAACGCAAAAACCCGACTGCGTAAAAAGTGAACCAAACTACGTACTCGCATACTAAAAAAAACTGAAAAGAATAAAACAAGCATTTAGATTTCTGGTGGTTAGAATTCTATAATATGTTATTGTATTAATAGGTACTATTGAAATATATACAATATTTTCTAATAAAAGAACATTACAACTGAAGAGTCGGGATCCATTATTATTCGACATACAATGTAATTGTTCAACGGATCCCGACTGTTCAGTTGTAATGTTCTTTTATTAGAAAATATTGTATATATTTCAATAGTATTAATACAATAACATATTATAGAATTCTAACCACCAGAAATCTAAATGCTTGTTTTATTCTTTTCAGTTTTTTTTAGTATGCGAGTACGTAGTTTGGTTCACTTTTTACGCAGTCGGGTTTTTGAGTTTTTAAATTATATTTTTTTATTTTATACTTTTTAGTTATGAACAATGTTGTGAATGTTAATATGCCCAACATAATAATATGCATCTTTTGGTTGTTGACCAAATGTCTTCGTTTCTACTGATATAATATGTAGGATTTTCTACTGCATGTAATTCATATTTATAGTTTTGTGTTAGTATAGGTTTTCGATTGACGTTGAGTACCTACTAAATCGTTTGAAGTTGGAGATGGGCGACCGAGGCGGAGCAATCCGAGAGCGGTTCCGTGTTCCCACTATCAGCGGCAGAGTTGAAACCCCATGGAGGTTTATTAGTAGATAGGGGCACCATATCCATACATGATATAGAGTGCAACATAACCCGGCTGTCTCCCGGGCGGGGCAGTAGGGTATGCGTAAATACATTTCCTGCACGTACGAAAAAAAGGTAGTCCAATATACCTACTAGCATAGATCCTAGAACCCAAGATGGGCCCCAACCCAAACTTCACGACGCACGCAATCATGTCAACGTTGGGAAGAGTGAGCTCACTCTTTCCATTCTAGTCGGTTGCAGGACGCGGTAGACGCCGGATGTTTTTACCTATCATTATTCGGTGTCAACAACCAAAATAAGTAGAACCACAGCAAATCTCACCGCTAGCGATTATAGGGGTCAAGGAGATTGGTTGTTTGTAAACCACTTACGATACATACAGAGACGCAGTTTATTACCAATTTCAAGGTGCTCAGGGCACATCTATTGATTTATATCGATGCCTACTAGATACATTAGTATATAATGTCCATCCACATTCACACGTACAGTTAGTTATACGAAGTTTTCTGCTACCTAAAAACCTATAAATGTGAGAATGGTTGTTACTCAACTTTCAATCGATATACATCCTAAACGGTCAGTCAAATCGAAAAACATTGAGAGAAAGCTAAACATTATTTTTAAATACCTATTCAACGATACCCCTCTTGATATATTTTGGTGATTTTCATTTTTTTTATTTGGACAATATGGCGTCCTGAATCCGCCATATTGGACTTACACTAATGTCATGTCTTTAGTGTCACTCGCCAGATTAAGAGGAATCGATTGACGTGTGAATCATAAAAATCGGCCCAGGCGTTTGGTCTATATAGTGCTTCAAAGGAACATACAAACATACATACAAACATACATACATACATAGACTGTTAAACACATTACCACTCCTTTGCGTCGCGCAGTCGGGTAAAAAGGGCTAGGTAGTATTAGATCATGCAGATCAGATGCACACTCTCCGAAGTATAAGTAAGATTATAACGCATTGTAAAATTTGTAAAACTGGTGAAGATTGAGAAAGATGAAATAAATGGAGCAAATATTTCACAGTGGATTTGGATTTCATTTTCATGGATCCTATACTCACGCATCGGTCCCGCCGGCCGCGTAGTAGATCGCGGAGAAGGCCGCGTACCACAGCCCCACGGCGAGCGGCTGGTACACGTGCAGCGCGCGGACCGGCGTGCGCGCCGCCGCCAGCTCCGTCGCCACGATGCACGAGTTGATGCCGTGCGTGAACACGTCCAGCCAGAACAGACGCGGCACGTACTCTTCAGGATCCGGCTCTGCAATCAATAAACAATTACTTTTTGAAGTGAAAACTTCTTTAGGCGCGCCTAGACAGATTTTTCGTGGACTGTGAATTGAATTCATTCGTCACGCTCGGATATGATAAGAAAGCTTCGGGTAAACTCGAGACTATGGCTATTGGCCATCTAGAAATACGTCAGCCAATGGCAAATGCTGAAAGGGCGTGGACAGGCCATCATGGCATGGCCATCTAGAAACACAACAGCCAATGGGAAATGCTAACGCATTTCTAGGTGGCCATGCCAAGATGGCGAGGCCACGCCCTCCGGTTACACCCGTGTTGTTTCCAAGGTAAGCTATCAAATTCTGAGTTTTAAGTTTTCACTTCTATCGGCAGTTCCTATGACTGCCAATTTTTTTATAGTATACTAGCGACCTCTGCTCTCTGCTGCCGCCTCTGCTTCGCACTGGTGCAATGCTGATACTAAATATACTAATAAAAATGGTTATTGTGGGTGGTGGTCTCTTAGGGATATAAGAGATAGACATATAACATTATTAGATCTTTGTAGACCTTTTTAAGGTGTACAATACTGCAGTACATTATATTGATCTATCTCGTAGGGCTCAGCCAGCGTTTGCAATTTAAGCGCAAAAATTTGTTTTTATTTATAACATTGTTTTAGAAATCTTTAAAATTATCAGTGTCTCTCTACTGTACTATGTATGTATTCACATATAAACCTTCCTCTTGAATCACCCTATCTATTAAAAAAACTCGCATCAAAATCTGTTTGGTAGTTTCAAAGATTTAAGCATACATAGGGATATAGGGACAGATAAAGTGACTTTGTTTTATACTATGTATTGATGACAAGACGAGCAGGACATGTGCCTGGCGGTAAGCAACATGCCTGCCACATAATAGCACAGTGACACGCAGCTATTGGAACATGAAGACTCCAAATCATTAACTAGCCCTGCACTGCGCTCATCACCCAGAGATATAAGATGTTTTATCTTGATGCCTTGTGATTTCACTGGACACATTCTTCCCATAGGCCGTCGTCCAGCAGTGGAGGGCATTCGGCTGATATGATGATGATAGACTTGCGGATCTCGGGTCTAAGCCCAACAAGATGGCCCGACTTCCGGCCAGTTGCGAGCATAATCAAATACCTCACTTTTTACTGATGAAATGAGTTGGTTAGTTGTGGTGCTGAAAGTTCGCAGATGCACTATCATGCCAATCAAAATCTGAAGGACTTTTTATAGGATCCTGTTACGTACAGGCAATGCAGTCGATGGTGAATTGTGGGTTTGCCATGAGTAACACAGTATTACACCGTATTTACGAAATATCGTACTTTCACTTGGGTTTAAAATATAAATAAATAAAGATTAACATTACTCACAAGCCCCAAAACTAAGCAAAGCTTGTACTTACAATGGGAGCCAGATAGCTGATATGATTTAATGCCATCAATTAATTGAAATAAAAATAAGATTAAGGAAGATAGGTTCACTTCTATGTACTTCCCTACAGCTCTTAACCATATTGGAACATATTCCATGACGTTTAATCTTTTTCTAAGAAAAGTGTAATTTCGAAATAAACTCGCGACTTTCCTACTCAGGTTCTACTTCTTTTCGTCCGAGACTTTTAAATGTTCTAAGCCTATTCTAAGTAGAGTAGGCTTTAAGAACATTTTAAACGGACGAAACGACGCCGACGGATCGAAGTAGAACCGCAGTAGGAAATTCGCGAATTTATTTCGCAATTACGTTTTTCGTAGAAAGATACTATAAGTCCTGACCGTAGAATATAGCGATTGGAAAGAGAGGAGGCCATAAAAGGCTTATAATTTTTAATAAAGTTTGACGAGTCGAGCAGGACATGAGCCTGATAGTAAGCAACATGCCTGCCACATTACAGCACAGCGACACGCAGCTCTTGGAACATGAAGAGTCCAAATCATTACCTAGCACTGCACTGCGCTCGTCACCCAGATATCTAAGATGTTATATCTCTATTTGGACATATTATATTCGATTGAATCCTCCAGTATTGTAAATTTAATTATGACGCGTATAGCCTATTGTCTTTCTTGTTATCAGTCAATCACGAATGTTTTGAGAGCCGAACATAAACATTGCACTAGTAACTAAGCCAGCATAGATTAATATTCAGTCAACTTGCATGCACGTATCGCTAAGACAATGGAACACGTGCAGGAGAATGGGAATATTTTTCTTACTGTAGATAATTAATACAGTCATGCTAATGACGTGATCTTTTAAAATTTTACGAAAAATTACACGAAATCAGAATACAATCAAAAATATGGTTGTTCCGTATTTCTGTTCAAAAACAGCTGGAGTCTCACGCCACCAATCATTATCTAAAACTTGTTTATTGAAACACGCAATATAGCAATTGCGTGTTTCTGATACAATTGTTGGATTTCTTAGCTAAAAACTGTGCTAATAAGATTTCGTTATAATGTAGGTAGTTAATAATAATAACCACCATTCCACAAAACTGGACGTAGTGATGCATTTCGTAGATTATGCATCTGATATGCATGTTCTAATACCACCTTGCCTTTTTTTCTATAGGACTGCACGTGGGTCGAAAAAGTGACACCGTGTCATGGCTGACGTTCTAAAGATTCTAACGAGAAGGTTTTCTCTCTTTTCCTTTTTTCTCTCCTCCATTTTCCTTTTTTTTTTTTTATGGTTTTGTTGTATGGGTTTCTTAGTAAGTATTACGTGCCTGAGTGGGTTTTGTCGATTGGTGGCAATCCTTGTGTCTCTAAGTCGCGAGTGAATCGGTGTCTTCTTGGTAACAAGGCTCCGTTGGAGACTGCATCGTTGTTCAGATAAGATGTCGGTCAAGTGCAAACCTATTATTGTTATAAACAAAAAATAAAGTAGCGTGCAACCGGTCTGTTTCAGACTGGCAAATATCAATCTTACTTTGTAATATGTTTGCGCCTTGGCAAACTTAAGGCAACTAACAGCCTTTTATATAAAAACTAGCTGTTACCCGCGACTTCATCCGCGCGAAATAAATACTAAGGTAACTCAGGCAGTACCTATTTTTATACTCAGACACATTTACGGTTACTAAAGACAGCTGAATAAAACAATTCCATACAATTTCATCAAAGTCGGTTCAGTTGTTTAGGTGTGAAAGCGAAGGACATTCGTCCCCCATTTCAACTCCAATTTCATCCCTATAGGTACAGTTCGAAATTACAAAATTGCTAAAACAAACATTTACTGGCTTCGTGCCAAGTGGCTATATAAAGAGTTTCATGGTTTTATCTTCAAGGGTTGGAATCTTCCATGTTGACATTCATCCCCCATTTCAACCCTAATTTCACCCCCGTACAGTTCGAAATTACAAAATTGCTAGAACAACCATTCGTTTGCTTCGTGTCAAGTATCTACCTATATACAGAGTTTCATGGTTTTATCTTCAACGGCTGGGAACTTTCATATTGACATTTATCCCCCATTTCAACCCCAATTTCACCCCCGAACAGTTCGAAATTACGAAATTGATAGTACAAACATCCGTTTGCTTCGTGTCAAGTGTCTATATACAAAGTTTCATGGTTTTATTTTCAACGGTTGAGAACTTCCATTTTGACATTTATCTCTCATTTCAACCCCAATTTCACCCCCATACAGTTCGAAATTACAAAATTGATGGAACAAACATTTAATTGCTTCGTATCAAGTGTCTAGATACAAAATTTGATAACTTTGAAAATGACGAATTTTCATACAACCGTTCATCCCTTGTTTCACCCTCTTAGGGATTGAATTTCGCAAAACCCCGTCTTAGCGAGCGCCTACGTGCTAAAAGGAACCTCCATGCAAAATTTTAGATTCCTAGCATTTGTAGTTTCTGAGATTCCTTGATGAGTGACCTTTCGCTTTTATATATATAGATAATTCTAGAAAAAGTGCATACGAAACAGTAAAGTGATTGGTCATTAGGTCTGTTTTTACATAGGTGCTGGGCTGCTGGGTACCGACCGTACTTATTGAAATACAGATCTCAAAGCGTAAATATATCTGCTAAGAATCAGTTATTTAGACGATAAATATTCACTCGTAGGTAAGAGAGGACGAAACAGAAATATTTTTGTTTTTTCCTCCCTACTCACGAGTTCTTTATCTCGTATCTTTATTCTTCACGACACAAAGACATAAGCATTCTTAGAAAATGTGAAACAAATACCGACCTTATTGCTCAGAACGGGCTCTATAGGCAACAGAAAGATGCTAGATAGAAGAAGACGGGGTAAGGCCAGTGGAAGAAAGTCACACACAAAATATGTTCCAATAGCATAATCAACCCATGGAATTTTTCCGCTGCTAGGACTCGGTTCTTCTCTCGCAAGGAGAGAGTCAAGGCTATGATCCACCACACTGGCCCAGTTCGGGTGGATGACACATGATCTCGAAATGGTTTTCCTTCACCATTTTTATGTTAGCGGGATTACGTATTCTACATGACATGGAAAGAGTGCTGCGCGTGGAATTCGGATTGGCAGTTTTTTTAATTTTTTACATTGAGTGACGAGACGAGCAGGACATGTGACAGATGGTAAGCAATATGCCTGCCACATAACACACAGTGACACGCAGCTATTGGAACATAAAAGAGTCCAAACCATTACCTAGCACTGCACTGCGCTCTTCACCCAGAGATCTAAGATATTATATCTTTCAAATATCTCTAACTTCTCTGGAAATATTGCCCTTCAAACGAGATTACAGTAATGTTTGCACATTACTGCTTGGCGGTAGAATAACTGGCAAAGGTGTGGTACTTCCCCAAGCGGACTCTGCCAAGAGTCCTACCGCTACAGTTGCAGTTGCCGTTCTCCCGACTAGACCAGCCGTAACTATGTTCTAATACTCGAAATCATTATAACTATTACTAAAAATTTACAGATAAGTAATATTGATCTACTTATAGCATACCATTGAATGATGTTCTCCTAAAATAAAATGTAATGTATAAAACGCACCGGGATTATAGAGCAAGATCCAGTAGAGCGCGGTGATCATCAACGCGACCGTCACCGACACGTTGAAGAAGAACCAGTACAATGCCACGTACCACGGCAGCTGATCCGACTCTGAAACATATTGATGACATTTACATAGAAAAACACAGATATTGAAACATATAATTAGATATTTATAAAGTCAAATTTATGGGAACAATGGCACTTTTCGGTTTGCGTTTTGTGCGCCCGATCTTCGTAAAGCGGCTGATTTATAATAATACTTTAACTCTAAATCATCGAATACAAAAAGTTTAGAAAACCATATTTAGAATACAACCCGTGTCTCCTCAAGAATAGAGAGCTTGGTCCATTTTGTACCATAATTGGTATCCAGCTGATTCATTTCGTCATAGCCAAACCATAAACGTACACTAAGATCTGTGAGCAAAACGTATTGTTTGTGTAATATCAACATCTTAAAATTACTTTTAAAGAGGTGTGACATCGAAGCTTTGTTTCAGCATAAACTAGTTTATTTATCCGCCTCGGATTTGTCCGTGGTACATATAATATAGCCTATTAGGGATCACGTACACATCTAACGTTAAAACCATTTATGGAATCGGTGCAGTAATTGCCGAGATTAGCGCGTTCCAACAAATACTTTTACTTTATAATATTAGGATAGATTACTAACACAAAAAAAAAACGTTTGAATAATGAAGTTGTTTTGTACATAAAAGATATTTGCAGTCATAGGTACTGGCGATTGAAGTGAAAACGTTAAACGAGTTATACGTGAAAACTCAGAATTTGATAGCTCACTTGAGAAACTACGCGGGTGAAACAGGAGGGTGTGGCCATAATCATGGCCATCTAAAAATGCTGACGCACTAGATATCCAATGGGAAATGCTGACGCATTTCTAGGTGGCCTATGGGAAATGCTGACGCATTTCTATATGGCCAATGGCCACGGTCCCGAGTTCACCCGAAAATTTCTTATCATTGTCGAGCGTGACGCTAGAATTCAATTCACAGCCCACGATAAATGTCTGTGGTACGCCAAAAGAAGTTTTCACTTTAAAAAAAAGCCTTGTTTTGCAAATATGTAGTTAACTACATATTTGCAAAACTATTTGACTGTCGATGATTTCAGTTAGGCTATCTGGCTTCCATAGTACTTTATAGCTTTGCTTAGTTATAGCTTTGCTTAGTTTGGGGTCAGATGGTGTCGTGTGTGAAATGTCCACCAATATTTATTTAGGTACTAATTTTTGTGCATTTGTTGTAGCTTTAGATTGGAGCTTGGAGTATTTTGTATTTTCGTCTATTATGTTTAAAGTTTAAATTCAAGTAATTTTTTTTCTAATTGAAGTGAAAACTTCTTTAGGCGCGCCTAGACAGATTTTTCGTGGGCTGTGAACTGAATTCATTCGTCACGCTCGGGTATGATAAGAAAGCTTCGGGTAAATTCGGGAACATGGCTATTGGCCATCTAGAAATACGTCAGCCAATGGGAATTGCTGAAAGGGCGTGGACAGGCCATCATGGCATGGCCATCTAGAAACGCATCAGCCAATGGGCAATGCTGACGCATTTCTAGATGGTCATGCCAAGATGGCGAGGCCACGCCCTCCGGTTACAGCCGTGTAGTGTCCAAAGTAAGCTATCAAATTCTGAGTTATAAGTTTTCACTTCTATTGGCAGTTCCTATGACTGCCATTTTTTTTTATTATTTAAACAGAGATAGAAATATAATTTAAATATAATACATAAAAGAAATAAATATTGATGGCAATTTCTCGCACAACAATGAAGCGTTATTTGTCCAGGTATTCAATTGCATTTTCAGACCGTCTTATCTCCGTGTCTAATTGACCAAACAACAAATCAGGTTTGGTAATAACCCGACTTGTTGTTGTAGAGTTCCTGACTTGTCAGTCATTGATCGAATACATTTTACAAGGTATAAGGCATTGATAAACATCAAAAGATGTGCCCTCCCAAACTTTAGGCGCACGGAATTATGTTATCGTTGGGAAGAGTGAGCTCACTCTTTCCATTTTAGTCGATTGTAGGAAGCGGTGAATGCCAGACGTTTAAATCTATCACTATTCGTTGTCAACAATCAGTATAAGTAGAACCACAACATACCTCGCCGCTAGCGATTCTAGGGATGAAGTAGGTTGGTAGTTGTAAACCAGACACACACAGATACGCAATTTGTTAACCATTTCAAGGTACTCAGGGCACATTTTTTGATCTATTTCTATGGTATAAAGTATAATAAATTTTTTTTAGTAGTTTGTGTATTATTTTACCACTTTGGAAGCGTCTCTCGCGCAAGTTATTCAGTGTAGACAAAAATTATATTAGAAACCTCAACATCATTTTATAAGACCTATCGATAAACACCCCACACGTGTAGGTTTGATGAAAAAAAAATTTTTGAGCTTCAGTTCTCAGTATGGGGGGCACCCCTAATTTATGTTTTTTTTTAAAAACTTTCGTAAAAATCTTAATGCGGTTTATAGAATACATCTACTTACCAAGTTTCAACAGTGTAGTTCTCATAGTTTCGGCAAAAAGTGGCTGTGACATACGGACGGACAGACAGACAGACAGACAGACAGACAGACAGACAGACATGACGAATCTATAAGGGTTCCGTTTTTACGTTTTACGGAACCCTAAAAAGTACACCAAAGAGGTTCCGAGTATGAGTTTTTAACAAATTAAAAATAAATGTATGATGAATTCGGCACCAAGGAGGTAGAAATAAAAAGGTTAAATTATGTTTTGAATTCAAAACCTCAGTACACACGATGTTCTAAATTCAAATTTACTTTAACCTCTAGAGGGTAAAAACGACTTTTGCGCCCTGATATCGAGGAGCAAAAGTACTCTTTCCGAGCTGGTGGGATGAAAAATATATAACATACGAGTATAACACTCAGGGAGCATATCCAACTGTGAAATAATGTTTGAAATCGGCCCTGTACTTCCTGATATTATCGGGTTAAAAAAACTTTTCAGCTTTATAATATTACTGTAAATAATGAAAATCATGTTGAAAATTACTACTTAAAAGCACTTTTTTTAAACAAGTACATACAAAATATCATAAAACAAATATCTAAACATCCGACCATCCGTCAACAAACCATGTATTTTGATGACATTCTTTGATCTGAAAGAATATTTTTTGTGGACGAAAAAAAAGTTAAAATAATGAAGAAGTTATAAAGTTACAAACATCACAAAAATACTACAGTATCAAGCACCTTACTTATTTCAAAAGTTGGGTGAAAAGGAATAGGTTTATTCGTAGGCTAATACCCAATGCAAGTATCGTAAGAGCGCGCGCAAAGTCGGCCATTCGCACTAGTTATGTAACTGACCGACATATACGATTGACTTGGTTTTGATTCCGGTCAAGGTCTATCTATTAAACATTGCGTTAAGAATTGTAATTCTGTTTTGTTTCTCTACTTTTTGAACGAGCCTTGTGTTGTTAATTAATACTTAAAGATTTCCTACTACGCTCCTTTGTCCGTATTTTTTGAGGAAATAAGATTGAAAAGATGTATGTGACAAGCTACTAATAAGTAAATAAACAAATCTTTCCGTAAATAACTTTGTCACGAAGTGTTTACAAAAAAAAAACTTATTAATTCACTTGTACTTGTTTCTGACCAAATGAAGAAGGTACCTTTTGCGTTTCGTAGACATTGAAGGCCATCAGAGGACATCAGCCATACGTCAGCCCAATTCTAATATGGCAGTAAATTGAAATCGACAACTAACTGTCCAGTATGTAAGAAAAAAAAACGTTTTCGGAACAGCTCCTAAGAAACTAAAATTAATATTAGATTAGATAACTTTGTTAAGTTAAACCGTAATCTATCTCAACATTAATAATAAGTTTCCTAGAAGGTTTATGGAAACAAATGTTATTTTTTCTTAAATTTATTTTTAATTATGCTATTTTAGAAGTAGGGCAACGTACAGAGTTTATTCGAAAATACACTCTGAACTGGCATGTGCAGCACGTGCAAAAATAAACAACAAAAGAGCTCTACACAGAGTATTCATACCTAAAGTACTTATTTTCTAGGCAACGTTGTCGTCGCTTATAAAATCCTTAAAAAGGCAAAGCAGTTTCCCGTCGGAAACGACAAATTACGAGGTTGAGGCGAGGATGGATATTATGATGAAGAGAAGGCACAGTATTGCACATCGCTTGAAGGACGCGTTGATGTCTTTCGTAGGCTCGTTATGTAACGATTACTGGGTTAGTGTGGTCGTGCCGGCTCCCAATTAAGCGCAAAGCACACAGAGCGGCTGTGGAACGAACGCGGGTTCAGCCGACAGTATAAATTGCATTTGCCGCCTATAGTCACCTCTCTGTAGTCACCTTTATGTTCTCACTGCCGGGATTCACTCTTTCTCTCACAAAGAGAGTCAAGGCCATAATCTACCAAGCTGGCCAAGTACGGATTGGGGAGTGATGCATGTCTTTAATAAATGTCTACCTGGAAAATGCCGTTTTCTTCACGATGTTTTACCTCACCGTTAAAGCCATTTATGTAGATGTAAATATTTGCATTTGGAAAAATACTCAGCTGTATAGACGGGAATCGAATCTACAACATCACAATTGCGAAATCGGACATTCGCACTAGACCACCACGGCTTCGGTCCAAGAATATCATGTGTTTAAATTCTTGTCTTTATCTTGACATCATCTTGTTTAATGGCGAGCGACACGGAATCCGTATATGTCTAATTCCTTGTATTTACACATATGGACGACATAGAATGTTAAATAGAATGCTCTAACGCAGGGGTTTTTAAATGGCGGTCCGCGTGCCATATCGATGACTGGTTTTTATTATTATTATTAAGAGAACATTGTGTCCCAAAGTTGAGCAAAGGCCTCCCACCCTCCTTCCATTTTTGTCTGTCTTGAGTCAAAGTAGTCCAGTCTTGTGTGGTGGTGTGTTGTGTGGTGGTCTCTAAAGTGGTGTTTGTCGAGATCGTCCCGCCATCGCCTTTTGGGTCTCCCAAATTGTCGTTTTCCATTTGGCTGACACTGGGTAGTGATCTTACCCCAGCAATCGTTTGACATTCCATATACATGCCCATCCCAGTTCCACTTAAAATTGCTGGCCTTTTGGGTCACATCAGCTATTCGTGTCTTTGAACGCAATATGGTGTTTCTGATGCGATCAGTGAGCTTTACTCTCAATGTACTGCGTTCCATAGCTCGTTGGCAAACCGCGAGGTCGGACCTTAGATTCTCCGTCAAAGACCAAGTCTGCGCCCCGTAAGTCAAGATAGGGAGAATGCATACGTCCATGAGTCTGCGTTTGAGGGATAGTGACATGTTGCCCTTCATAAGATCTTTCATAGACCAATAGCTCTTCCAGGCATTTTCAATACGGCGTTTAACTCCTCCTTCTTGTCTTGCCTGGAATGAGACTAATTGGCCTAAATACACATACTCATTGACATATGCAATCTCTACGTTATCAACTAGAATTTTGCGCTTTGCGTTGTTGGTCATCAGATTGCTCTTCGACATATTCATCTTCAGTCCCACATTTTCAGGCTTACTTTGCTGAGATCTTGCAGCATATGACCCTATTCGGAAGCGGAGGAAGAGAAAATAACGATATCGTCAGCAAAGCGGAGGTTAGTTAGTTTTTCATCTCCGATGAGAATCCCTTTCTCTTCCCACCCCGGCAACAATTTTCGAAAAACTTCTTCTAGTGTTACTGTAAAAAGTTTTGGCGACAGCGGATCGCCCTTCTCTATAGGGAAGGAAGGACCTGTGGTAGCTAGTTTTATTGCACCTGTACTATTTGTGTAGATATTTTGTAACAGATGAGACAGAGATGTATTTATGATTCGGGAATTTCCTGATTTTTTAATGACTTAAAAATGGCAGAGTGGGTAATGCTATCAAACGCTTTAGAATAATCTACGAATGCTAAGGATAAGTCAAATTCGGTATATTTTCCTATTATCTGATTGATGGATTGTAAGTGATCAGTGGTAGAGACGCCTTTACGGAATCCAGTTTGTTCGGGTGGTTGATGTCTATCCAGCGTACTCGAAATTCTGTTTTCAATTACTTTGATAAAAGTTTTATATCTATGTGAACAAGGTTTATTAGTCTGTAGTTTTCAATGTCGGACTTATCACCTTTTTTATGGAACAGAATGACATTGTTTGGAAATTTACCAGTTTGTAGGATAGTATTAAAAAGATTTGTCAAGTGTGGAATTAATTTTAAGAGCATTGGTAGGGATTTCATCGAGACCTGGTGCTTTATTGTATTTCATACTATTGAGGGCTATATGTACTTCATGTGCGGTTATTGGAATCATTTCTTCGGAGGATGAGTATTCTTCTGTAACACTTGGGGGAATGAACTTTCTGAGTATACATTCGTGTAATTTTTTTTGCAAATTTCTAGATTTTTTGTCTGCTGCCTTGTTTAACTCCTTTGATATCTTTTAGACATACATTAGAACTTTTACCCTTTTGAAAACCTTGTTTGGCGATCTTCAGTGAGGTATTATTGGTTAAAGCTGTTTCCACTTGATTTATGTTAAATTGTCTAATATCTTTCCGGTAATATTTTGACTAGTTAACTTTGAGAATTACTCATTACTTTAAATTGAGTATATTAATTCTATTACATTAATTCCCCGTTTTTCTCTATTAACATCAAATCCATAACGGCGGATTTACCCGCATAGTTCCCGTTCCTGTCATTTTTCCGCAATTAAAATTAGCGTATGTGTGAATCCAGTCTGGTTCCTAACTGCACTCCAAATGTCAACCCGATCCGTTGAGCCGTTCTGTCGTGATTGAGCAACAAACATCACATCTTTGCTTTTATAATATTAGTAGTATACCAAGGTACTTCAAATTATTATTAAAATTTTCATTCATTTAATTGTCATGTACCAATTTGGTTGTTATGGATGTTGCGACGATCATTGTGTGATTACGAAAATTAGAAGTTTTGAATGAAGCATATCAAATAATTGGGAAATATAGTTTTATTTAATTAATTGTTGGACATTCCACGAACAACACAATAAGTAGCCCAAACTAAGCAAAACTTGTATTGTAAGAGCCAGATGGTTGATATTAAAATTATACAATTGTGAATACATACGTATATTACATTGAAACACCTAATTTAAATAAATTATTTATGTATATTATGTACTGTTAAACATATGCAAATATTATATGCATGTGCCTCTGATATATCGGAGTGAGACCATATTATGTATTATGAACACATAATACTCCATACCAACTATATACTCAATAGAGTATGTAATTGGTTTAGAATCGGTACCGAACATTTAGGCTGCTTTTAATAAGTTTTTTTTTTTCAAAGAGTGACAAGACGAGCAGGACATGTGCCTGATGGTAAGCAACATGCCTGCCACATAACAGCACAGTGACACACAGCTATAGGAACATGAAGAGTCCAAATCATTACCTAGTACTGCACTGCGCTCGTCACCCAGAGATCTAAGGTGTTATATCTCTAAGCCCAGTAATTTCTCTGGAAACATTGCCCTATTCTCATTTTCTCATTTTCTATTTTGAATATTTACGAGATTGTTTGTGTCTGACACGGAAACTTTAAGGGTTTTTAATACATATGTGCTTCGGATATATACGTATGTACCGTGTATTTTTAAGTAATATAGCGTGATGAAACGATCAAGACGTGATTGATGGTAAGCAACACACCTGCCCATTACAACACAGTGTCACGTAGGTCTTTGAACATGAAGAATACAAATGACAGCCTGGCAATATATGACTTATCTCTTTGCCCTGGAATTTCTTTAGAAACATTGCTCTTTGAACCGGAATCCAGTAAGGTTTGCACATTACTGCTTTGCTGTACAATAACTGGCATAAGTGTACTTCCTCATGCAAACTCTGGAAAGTCAAGAGTTCTACCACGACAAATCATAACTTTTTTTTCAAAAGGACTTATAAAAATTGCCCCTGTTAGTTTCTACTGCCAACCAAATTTTGGGGTAGCGCAGGAGGCGCAGGGATCTACTCATAAAATCTTTCTAATTGAACTTACGCAGATACCTGAAAGCATTCTATTTACTTACCATACTCACTTACCGCTCCCAACGAGTACTACATTTTGTATGAAAACTAACGTATCAACACTTCAGACAATACGACTTTGGCTTGAGCTGTTGAGGGTGGGGAAAATTAAAGATTCCCGAAGAAACGGCACCTGCCGACTTGTGGCCGGTATATAGAGCTAATATATACTATTTATTTATTATCTGATGTCGGTTGTGGACAAAGCTAGTGCAGGCGCGGATCCAGGGGGAGGATAATGAGTGTCATGGGCTGGGTCCAGTACCTAGGTTGAACACTAATTAAATGCATGCATGTACTTATCGTACAGTTTTGTGACATGACCACGACTAAGTGACCCCGTAACCCCCCCTCTGGAGCCATATGATCTCCCCTGGAGCCAAAGCTGGATCCGCCCTTGAGTTAGTGTCGGTTGACTGATTATTGGAACCAAACTGATGTTGTTGGACTTATTTTTCCCGAGGGGCTTAAAGAGTGACAGTGACAAACCACAAAATGGCGGTGGGAGATGAATTCCATATACGGAGCGATCAAGGGTAACGCGAGATTTCAGTTTAAGTCAATGCTCCGCTCATACCAGCGGAAGCAGACTGCACTACGGATGAACTTATTTTGAATGACCTGGAACGAAAACACCTGAGGCATAAGTAATGACGAGGTGAATCCGTTTTGTAAATTGTTACCTTTACTACGCTTATTGAAGAGGTAAAATGCTCCTGAATAAGGCTGCCCGATTACAGACTTTTTGGAACTATAAACTATATTATTACCTACCTATAGTATAAATATGTATTACTGGGTATGTATTACCGATATTTTAGTTACATTTGTAACTTATTTGGTCTGGTTAGTTATTTTGCCTTTTGTTAAGTTGTAGATATAAGATATCGTACACGTATTAAAAATTATAATAGTTTACATATTCGGTATAGGTATTTTACTCATGGTAATTCTTTTACAAGTCAATAGTGAATTAATTTATTAATATAAGATTCTAATGTGTTTATTTAGTTAAATGTAAATTTAAATTTATTAATTAAAACTCATTTATACATCGTTCATAGGACATTAAAACTCCTACCTAGCTTCTACATACCTGCATAATATTCTCAAATACGTTGCTTCTTCTTGGAATACCACATGACGTGTTTCCGGCAAAGCATGGCAATGCTTTGTTCAAATACTTATGTTTGCGTGCATCGATCTTTTTTCTTTGGTGCAAAGGTCAATAATAATGACATTTATAATATCAATATAATATATAATATGGCAAATCAATATATGCCATAACTGCTGTATCACCTTGGATGTACTTGTATGAAGCAAAAAGTACACTTGTCACAGCACAATGGCTGTTATCAAGACTGGCTGCTCTATAATTTTGTATCGTCATCATCCTAAAATTCGTTTAAAATTTTCCCTATAGCAACAGACGACTAAAGCTGTGTAAAGAGACGCTGATTTATGGAAATGAAAACGGTATAGGCAAAATTGAGATTTAGGTAGTGAAACAATATGCAAAAAGTTGCGAGATTCTAATTAAATTGTGTGTCCCAAAGTTTTTGTCGAATAAAAAATAATAGCCTAGTTTCTGATACTGACCTACGTCTTGGCCGAGTGTGTTGGAGTTGACAAATACAAAAGACCAGTTGCTCAGTTTGCATAAAACTGGGTGTGCATCACGCGTCCAGTGTTTTTTTGTAACGAAACACGTTATTTGTCTCTACCTACCGCTACCGTGTAGTTAACTAAATAATTGCTTGCATTTACAAAACTTCACACGTTAACACTGTTTAGTATGGAAACTGGGTAAACCATAAAGTTTTTTTACAGTTCATAAACAATTGTGAAAACAATAAAAACTAAAGGTTAATAGGCATGAAATGGATTTTCAATGAGTCAATATCAAAATAGCTATCGCTTTCGTGGGTTCGATTCCCACCCAGTGCAAATATTTGTGTGATGAATTTAAATGTTTGCACTGTGTCTGGGTGTTTCTATGTATAATAAGTATGTATTTAAAACTATATAAGTATTATATCAGCTATCTGGCCGCCATCATAGAAGCTTTGCTTAGTTTGGGGTCAGATAGTGTTGTGTGTGAATTGTCCACCAATATTATTTATATATTGTTATATTAATATTATTATTATTGGTTCATCACATTGTCGCTCTTCTCGATAGTTGCATAGGAGCTGTGTTGTTTGTTAATAACCTTGACGAGACCCATATTCCGGTTCTGTGCGGGGTAAACGGCCCGTGCAGTGCGTGTATTTCTGCACTGTTGCAGTAACAGAGGGTGCAATCCACACGAGCGGAACTGCGGAGCTTATTTATAGCTTTTCGTTGCCAATTCAGGAACGGTACTCTAATCAACACATGCTATTATCTAACTTAAAGGAAATTGATCAGTAAAATGTTCTTAAAAATAAACGGATTGGAGTTTCCTCCACGGAAGTTGCAATTTACCTGGCGGAGTTTTACAAAAGCAGATGATCGATGTTAAAGTTCCACATATCATGGTGAGGGTGACGAGTAGGAGGCCCCAGTTGGTGAGATATATCAGCCAGTGCGGGCTGGGGCTCTCCACCAGCGACCAGACCAGGATCGCGACCGACAGCGCCGTCAACAGCAGACGCACCACCAGCAGCGGCACCGGCGACTCCCCTCGCTGCCATGACGACGCGTAGAAGTCGCTTAGTTTGTCGTTCGAAGACACCCACAAATCCGACAGAGATACACTTCTCCTATAACATTTAACCATTTTGAGCACAGTTTCGAACCCACCAAATCATGAGAGATTGTGAAAATAGTTTTAGACGTATGTCAATCTGAGATAAGTTCTCGATTTTAAGATAAAATAGTATCGCAACACACGGCAGAGCAGTGGGAAACGCTGAAGTGTTATCGGCGAACTATTGTTTATCACTGACCAGAGCGGCGTAATCCCATTTAATATTGTGCGTTAAACCGGCTATTAATTTTACGAATGGGTAATATATAGATAAGATAGTTCGCGTATCTGTTGTAGCTACCCCGGATATCGGGGTGCGGACGGGCTTGCGAGCGCGCGGACCGGCGCGGCGGCTCGCGGGCGCTGACTGAGCGTGCGCGGGCGCAGACGATCGAACGCCTTGCGCAAACTCTTTAACCTTTATGTAATCTCTTGTTTCCTAAACATCAGCTGGACAGTGTGTCAATATTTTTTTTGCAATTAAAAACCTGCGTTATGAAATTGATTATACAGGTATATGCAGGTACTAAATTTAGTTGCTTCATCATTATCATCACTATTTTTAACCCCTATTAATCCACTGCTAGGTATTGGCCACCTCTCCTGTGCCATTGATGTCTATCTGGAGCCGAAATCATGGTCATGGATCAGATGTCATCGACCCATTTGACTGGTAGTCTGCCAACAGAACGTAGTTGCCTAAATGTCTATTTATCTAAGTGTTCAGTGGTTATCGGATACATCTCGGAGACTGTGCAGCTGATCTGCGCGAACTAATGCTACCTTGTTTTTTTTCTTTTAGACTAGTCGTAGCTCGATAAGCGACGTTGCTTCATGATAAACGTTGCAAAGGCTCAAACGAAGAGGTTGGCTCCATTTTCGTAATAAGAACGTCTAGGCTGTGGAATGCGTTGCATAAGTGGATTTTTCCGCCATCGAAACAATTCTGATATCGTCAAGTCTGAACTGAATCAGTTTCTTCTAAGTAATTGACACTTTACAGCATCGTCGCCAAAGATAATGTAATATAATCGTCGCTAATAGACATCAGACGAGATGGTGGAAAAGTGCAAATAATTCATGAATAAAAAATAATCATCGATAGTAAGACTTTCCACCCATGATGTTATATTTTTGAAGTTTTTTTTCTATTTATATATTTTTGTGCTTGTTTAGGTTTTTTGGGACAGAGCCCTAATTAACAAAATAAAATTACAACTACTTACCAATTTAATTTTGTATATTAAGCAGTAAGCACATCTCAATTATCCATAGACCGATGAAGGTCACAGAGAGAGATACTCTTGAAGGTTTAGAGGTAATAAAGATGTTCACTACCAGTCCAAAGCGGGTCCAGCGTGCTGGTGGCATTATCAAGCTATTATTACCATTTTCGTTTAATATTTAAAATCAATGAGTGCCAAACGGGAAGCCATCGAGCGCGTACACTCTCCTTGAAAAAGGCCGCCGGACGCGGCCGAAACTCGAGTCGGATTGACCGACCTCATTACACGTGAGTTACCCGTTTACCTAATCAATATGTGTAACAACCACGTTAATTTTAATACTAAAATTTAAAATCAACTTACAAGCCATCACTTAAACTTAAATACATTGCTAACAATATTAGAGGATATGCCGATTTCATTGAATAAATTATTGTACAAAAAATACAAAAAAAGCTTATTATAGACGTAATCTAAGTAAATATAAATGACATGGTATCACAGACTAAGTAGAGAGCCTCTAGCTCAGAAACAGCAAAGAGAATGTAATATACTAGAAACAGGAATACAGCCTCTAGACAGGCATAGTATTTACATTCTCTTTGAATGACATCTAGTGAATGACAGTCTGATATCTGATTATGAAATTTCAATATTATATTCCGAGAGCTGGCATCAAATTTTGGGCAAATATTATGCCGCCTATACATACTAACCGAGTGGAGGCCAACGCCAGTGTGTGGAGGGTCGTTTTGCCATGACTTGTGATCACTCGCCGTCGCTCGCCTAGCTGGACGAGTGACGACAAGTGGCCAGTGTGTATAGGACTCTTTTGCCTCGACTCGTCTCACTCGTGACCGGTGTCGGTATTTGTGCACAAAACAAAGGCGCTCGTAGCTCGTATTGGCCTGCGCTCGGCTAGTGTGTGGATGCTACCACTCGTCTTGTGCCGTTTTGTCGACGCTCGCGTTGGCCTCCACTCGGCCAGTTTGTATAGGCGGCTTTAGAGACAAGCTGAAACCTTGTCACAAACATAGCTCTCCTATTATACCCCAACACGGAGGTTGGACCTGGCTGGTGAGTAGCGGGGCTAAATTAATTTAATTATACATAAAAAAAAATGTTTTTGTTCAACATATGTTTATGTTAAAGGCAATTTTTATATGCTGTAGTTAATAATGTTTAATGAATAAATAATAAAAAAACAAAGATAGTCGGTTTTTTAACATTGCTAGACGCGTGCAAACAAGTTTTTCAAAAAATGACAAAAAATGTGTTTGAAGCTAGGTATTTGAAATTTTGTAAGTGGGTAATACTTATGACAAAAAGTAAGGTACTGATTCTCAAAGAGGCAATCATTTTGGTGGAACTTTCTACCTGCCAGGTGATCTAAATTGAGGGATTAATTTTGCCCCGCTATTCACCAGCCAGGTCTGCATCTCTGTATAATAGGTTCTCAGCTTTCCTCAAATACCTACCCAAAATTTGCTGCCAGCTCTCAGAATATTATCTTCATAGCTTTAAGCATACCATAAACCATATAATGACTCTAATGCTGCGGCCCCACCTATGAGGCGAACATTCGTTACGTGTTGGCGCAACAAAAACATCGTATTCTGACTAAGACGATGTTGGTGTCTACATTAGCAGGCAAAGATTCATGTCAAATTGGTGCGATGTATTGTGCTTTGATTATTTACTTGTCTAGATAGACCGCTCCGCGTAAAAACATCAGAAATATAAGTTAAGTTAAGATAAGTTCGTCCTGTCGGTTTAATTGTCGCAACAATAACGTTGCGCGGTTTTGTGACATTTGAATATTTGCGCTATAAAAGTCTGCATAAATTACCAAGGACGATTGAAAACAACTAAAAATATTAGCTGATATCGGTAAGTAACCTTTACATTACCATATAGTTAAAGAAGTTATTTTTAATACATATAACTTTGTCTCAAGACGGCGTCGTTTGCCGCCAAATTTACAGGGTTGCCTGTTCTTGAATTTAATTTTTCGTTAGTGTACTGTTAATTTTTAACGAGAACGAGAGAGCTACTCCGCGAGATCCTGAATGCGCGCAAGCGTCGGGAGCAGGTCGCCGTCATCTTCTGCAACTTGTCCAAAGTGCGACTGATTTGCATGATCTTATCCCACATTGTCCTTTTTTTATCGGAATGCTCGTAGCTCAATAAAGCGACATCGTTTCATGGTTGATGTTCCAAAGACACGAACGAAGAGATTTGACTCTGCTTTTGTGACAAGAACGTCTACACTCTGGAATACGTTGCCTGAGTGGTACAATGGGTGTTGCGCAGGGTTCATCAGTCTCTAACGTCTTGTTGAAGTGAACACTTCTTTAGGCGCCCCTAGACAGATATTTCGTGGGCTGTGAATTGGATTCTAGCGTCACGCTCGGATATGATAAGAAATCTTCGGGTAAACTCGAGACCATGGCTATTGGCCATGAATTAAATTAAAACGAATTATGGGTCTCTCTAAATCGAAATATATTTTTACCCACTTTAACAGGAAATACTTGGTGAGCTTGTATCACTTAGCACGCATACCATTGACATAAGAACAGTAATAGCAGGGACAGTGACAGACAATTGTTAAACTTGTGTTTGAAACCTGGCCTCGTACTTTTGACGCAATTACAGCGTAACGCGTCATCTAGACAAGTCAATAATCAAAGGCATTGTGCCGGATAGGGTTGTTCAGATTGTTGTACATCGAGGCGTAGGCAATAATTTAAAAATGAAGGAAATAGTGGCTTTGCATCACATGCCAGTAAACTATCATTTATTAAAATTGTACGAGTATCATTTACGAAATAATATAAAAAAGAGAAGAATGAGGAGATGGTGGATGACTACTATTCATAGAAACCGAACGATGTAAGTATTCTGGAAAGTAATCTCTCTTCTTACCGCAGGCGCAAGAAGGTAGCCGTGAGTGTATAATAATTGTTGCCGATTGGCTGGAACATTTTCTTATTCTATTTTTAATTGTATTTTATATCCTATATTTCCTGTGACTTTAGTTTTTGCTTTAGTTACCTTGGTTAAGGAGCGTTTTGGTTTAATTTTGTAAATGTTTTAAATAATTTTCATATTTTTACTATCATTGTGCGCCTTTCTCATTTCCAATATTCACCAGCTAGTTACACTCAACCGCTCCCCAATAATTATAATTTCACCTTATTTTTCTCATGTACAGCACAGGAGTGGAAAGTATGTTATCTGTCTTAACCGCAGAGAGTGGCATGGAATTGCCTGGATTTTTACGTATGTCAACATCTGGCTTTGAAATACTACCACACCCCGGACACTCGGCCTAAAATCTATACAGACGGTGCAGTTGACATACCTACACTCACACAGCTACGCATATGTCGTTCGAACGCATTTACGCATGTGTGCGTGTCATCTAGGGTTACTAAATTATTTTATGGAATAGCTGTGACCCGTGAGTTCACCTGCCTGTATTAAGTGGCCTATAATCGTTTACCTAGTTAGTGTTCGATCTTTAATGTAGGTAAATATAACTTTCATCAACAACCAGAAGGGAGAAGATTTAAAACAAAATAGGATATAATAAAGGTACCATGGACGATTGGACGAATTGATTTTTAGTTAAGTACACTTACCCAAAGAGAAAACTTTATTCTGACAATATATTAATTAATCACTCCACATATCGCGTATTTCATTATATGTAGGCTAGTCACAGAACATTAGATTAGGTACAACAACGTTCATAAGTTGCAAGGCGTTATCACAGTTCACTAGGTATATCAGAGTAGGTATCATACACTGCACAAACTAATTATTTACATCTCATGTCAGCACAGCAAAGAAAAACATGATTTTTCAACTCAAAACTCACAATTCAATTTTGTAAACAAACTTAACAAACTACGAACCGGCCGGAAAGATAATGTTGCTAGTTCCGGATTTAATTTATTCCTAATTGCTTAAAAAATATTACTTTTGTATATTGATAAATAGTGATTTATTTATTCGCATTATAGTAAGGATCGCATAAAACTTTAAATAAGTATTGTGAGAATAGTAAGTGAGTCTATTATACTCAAATCACAATCATATTTGCGGCGAATAAACAAAAATCAGTTTTAATTTCAAATTAAATTCAGAAACTTAATTGACCAAATTTCAACGACGATCATAAAAAACTTGAACAAAAATAAACGAAAGTAATTTTTAGTTTTGTTTTCATATTTCAAAACTGTGATCTACCAAAAAAAAGAAACATCAAAGGAGACATGGCCCAAATCGTACCCTGACCTCGGCACAAAATAATTGTATCTAATCTCAAAAAAATCTAATAATTGTATGTAAATATGTTTTAGGAAAAAAAATTACACCACTCCCATAACCCAAACATGTTTTTTTATCAGTGTAGTTTTGTAGGCGTTTTTTTTAAAGTTCACCAATACTGTTTGCAATCCGATGTAATCATCATCATCATCTTCATAACATCTTAGCATATACCTCTCTTCAAGTACCTACGCCTCATATCCCAGGCCTATGCTAGTGCTGTGCTTGTGCTAGTACTTGTCCAGATTTGACCCGCGATGTAAGCATACTGATAATTGAATACAAAGTCCAAAGTACATTACCAAAAATAAGCGTATTATCATGAATTATTTTACTTACACTCGTTAAATTTGAATTCCAGGGCCACCCATCGCGAAAAGAACCTAAGCATATTCGTGCATTTTTTGATATGTCTCTTTATGACTCAGCCGGTATATATTATTTTTCTATCATTAACACCAAATTATACAACATATTTTGTTCCATAAAACGAGCTTTAGACACGAACTTCTACAAAACTTCTACAGGCAAAAAAACGCAGGTTAGCCACTCATACGGATGATGATGATAGTTTAGAATATTATTACTAATAACTTAAAATCCGAGGTTCATCAAAAAACCCAGGTGTGACACCTGGGTTTTTTCTATGTGATTTGGGCTTATGTCCTTTGTTTCACAATAAATGGAGCTATCACGTAACAAACATTATAAACGAATTGAGATCCGTCTCCTTTTTTGAAGTTGGTTAAAAATGAAACTAAATCGTAGTAGTACCGGTAGTACTAGAACCGGTAAAGTTTATAAGTCAATGTCAAAGCCGTTAATTACTGAATAAGTTTTATTTTAAAAATATCGTTAATTTTTTTTTGGAACTATCCATTCCAATAGTCAATGTACTCGTATCCTCCTACTGCTTTTAATGAACGGTTGTTGCGAAATCTTAAATAAGCATACTACTAGATGAAATCCTATATTCATTGTTCACTATTGACCGACATAATAATATATACATGGACGCACATAAAAGTACAGATAGTCTAATATAGAACCTCTTTCTTTTTTTGAGTCGGTTGAATGCTAAGAAATAATCACCTACCAATAAATCTGAATAGTAGCAATCTTAGTTAAAAAAAATCCACTAAATTGGCAACACTAGTGACTAAGCGAACTATACTCCGCGCCATCACTCGTTACCATACGTTATTGGCGCCACTGACGTATTTCACAACGATTAACGAAAGCCGCAGTTTAAAAACAACGAGTTTAATAATTTCGTCACAGAACTTCAGTGTTGGCGCGTACTTCTAAAACCAGTAGCACAGTTTATAAAAATGATTCAATCTTTGTAGAAATTCTTATGAAATCAAAAATCTCTTATTCTTAACTTAAAATTGTGAACTTATCAAAACACAGTAGAAAAACGATTCAATCCTAGTACCTATATTATATAAATTCTTATGAAATTAAAAATCTGTTATTCTTGTTTCGTTGAACAGATGAAAAAATTGGTACCTAAATTTAAATAACACAGCAACACAGAGTCATGGTCGTATTCTCATAGAAAATTGTCGTCCGATATAACCCTTCGTTGAGTGCTTCTCGCGTTCTTGCGGGGTAGGAAGCTTGAAACTGGCGGGGGGTGGGGAGTGTCCGTTCTATCTGTATTATCTATTCTATGATACTACTCCAAAAGGTCGCACCATTAATTACCAATAATAGTTTAAAAAACGAAAAAACACGCTTTTAGCACGCACTCAAAATTACAAAAGCATTTCAAATAGCCTGTCCACCATCTTGAACGTCCGCCATATTGAATTTAAGTCACGTGACTATTTTTTTCGTATTTCTGACAGCAAACTGGATATTGGATTTGTAATGACGTTTCCTTTACTAGTAATTTATTGTCATCAGAATTCAGAGTGTGTGTAAAATTTAATCCTAATCAAAGACCGAGAAGTGGGTCAAATTAAGATTCCAAGATTTTCTTACATACATACTTGTACCTAGTTACCTACAAGTGAAGCTAACAAAAGCGTGTTAAAAAGATACGAAAACTAGTTAAGCTATCCAATTCTTAAGTCTTTAACATTCCTTTTGTGACGTTTGAAATTGATTGAATGAATTGTATTATTTATGGGGAACCTTACCTGAAATAAATGAATTTTGATTTTGAATTGACGTAGGTCAAGCGAATATTGCCGCGACAAATCCCTATGATTCGCGCCAGTATACCAAGAGCTCTCCGATGCTTCATCGTCTTGTTCCGCATAACACGAATTACCCGGCCACACTAATCGCGCCAACACGAATATTCGCCGTATGACGCATATGAGTCCGCACCATAATAGACTACAGGCGCGCACACCTAAAGCGGTTTGCGGGCCTGTAGTTTATTAGAAAATACGTGAAGTAATGTTTGTAGGTATGTACCTTTATTTTTTATGTATTACCCCATATCTCACAATTGGCCGTTCTTAAATGTGTTCTTAGTACTTACTAACTCTACTCAATCGTCCACATTTCATTCATCAGAAAATAGGTGACGTCTGGCAGCTCTGGGAACTTGGACTATATTGATGTACCTAATAGCTACAACAAACAAACATTAGGTACAGTACACACGTCTCTTTAAAGCTATATAGGTAGGTTTTTAGGCGTTGCAGAATAATAGATTAGAAGAGGTATTTAAAGAAAGGATTAGGGGATAATTGGCCCCTTAGATTGGTCTGTCTTATTGGAAAAAGCTTTAAAATAGTTGTCTGACGAACATATTTACAAATGGAGTGTGAGAATTTAAGTGAAGTTAAGTTATTGTTTTGGAGTTGTTAAGCAAAACGGCCGACGGAAAGTGTCTGAGAGTATTGGGACCTTGTTTTTAAGGATATTGCCTACAACATACGTGAAAATCACTTATTAGAAAATACGTGAAGTAGGTAATGTTTGTATGTACCTTCATTACCCTATATCACAGATCAGAAAATAGTTACTTCGTGCCTATATCTCAAAATTGGCCGTCTAAGCAAGTTAGCGAGTAAGCATGTGTTCTTAGTACTCACTAACTCTACTCAATCGTCCACATTTCGTTCATCAGAAAATAGGTGACGTCTGGCAGCTCTGGGATCTTACTCTATTACTTTAATATTATAAATGCGAAAGTAAATCTGTCTCTCTATTGCGCTCATATACATTCATAATATATATTACTGAACTGATTTAAATGAAATTTGGTACAGAGTTAGTTTTTTATCTCAATCTCAGAGATCTCAAGTTTTGATATCTCTATAGACATTTTCGTGCTAACGGAATACTGGACTCAACGATGGAGGCATCCACGCCGGCACAGTCAAAGTCATGAGCGCAGTCGTAGTCCAAGCGGAGATTCAGCCGAGACCGGCGATGCAGCCATGATCGAAGATGCAGCTAGGACCGGAGATGCAGCCAGGACCGGAGATGCAGCCAGGACCGGCAACGTAGCCTGGACCGGAACAGAAGCCACAAGGGGAGCCGCCGCGTAAGATTGAATTCCAGCTGTAAGCTGAGCGGCGGTAGAGTAAGATGGAGCCAACGGCACCAGAGTAAGGAGCATCAGCACGCGAGGTGCCGTTCAGATACAGGACATTAGGAAGATACAGGTAATCTTAACAAACAGTACAGTACATATTTTTCACTGAGTTAGATGAAACGTGGTTAAAACCTTAGTAGTAGCTTAACCGACCTGTAGGAAATAAATTGACGAAGTTGTTTCGGAATTCGACCTATGGTCAAAATTTTAGCCATACAAATATATTTAAATATAGTTGAGTAAGGTAGGATAATACGGAAACTATATAATTACAGTGATACTCATATTATACATTATGCGCTGTTAAAATTATCATGTTAACAGGCATTAGCGTATATTTCTATCGTTTATTTTTATTTTGGAAGGAGTGGAAACTTAAGCTGGTTACAATAATGCATTCAGACAATAAAACGACAACTATAGGTACTGATTTACTGATTAAGTTTATGAAGGTAAGTCTGGACAAACTAACAAGCACTAACAATCTTGCATATTCCAAACTGTGTAATAATGTCGAAAACTTTACTAGTTAATAAGTCAACTACTCATGTGCCGGGGAAATGTTATAATTGCAAGGAGGTTGGACATTACAGTTTTGAATGCCCAAGAAATTATATACTCAAATGCAACATATGCAATTAACTAGTTCACACAAGTATTAATTGTTCAAGATAAGCAATAATTTATAAAATATGTCATTTAAAATACTATTTTAGGAAAATTCGTATGTAATTTGTATTACACAACACCTAGAATATTAACAACAAAGTGACATTGCAAATATAACGATTTAAACGGCAGTGATTAATAGTTATGTTGAAAGTCTTGATTGAGAGTTTAAGGGAGCCAATGCTCTTTACTGAGGTGCAGTAAAGCGAAAAGATAACGTAAAATTTGGCCTAGTAATAATAATAAACTACCAGCTCTAAAAAATTTGAAGGTAATCATGGTTCTGGGTAAATGCAAAGGCACAACATATAGTTGAGGAAATAGATGTCTTTAGTGTTGAAGATATACAATATACATACACTATTTATATTGGTCAGTTTTACACAGTTTCACAGCAAGCCTAAATACTTATATAATAATAATAAAGCTTTATTTAATTCCATGCATAATATACATATTAAACAATAACAATTGGTAACTTATTAACATATCATACAATTACATTGAATACACTTTGAAATTTGATTTATAGTTCTAAATTCTATTATGTTAATATATCATGCGTATGTAGGTATATAATTAGTTTAATTAATATTTGTTTTGCTTATCCGCTACCACTATTATACAATTACATTTATTACATTTTGAAATTTGGTAGTTATAAATTATATTCTGTAATTAGTTTATTTAATATAAATATAATCATTGTTTGTTTATCCACTATCCAATTATTTAATGCATGGACCCCGTTCGGGTAAAAGCCTCCCCCAAGGAGTGCCATCCCTCTCTGTCATTAGCTCTGTCTATCCAACTTCCACCTGCGCATGCTACAATATTTTCTGCCCATCATTGTATTTATAATTTTTTGCTTGTACTCTTGCGCGTATTGAATTAGCTCGTGCTTCGAGCGCTTCTGTATTTTTCGTTTGGATAATTGTACTTGGGGGGTTATGGTCTCACTCTCCCGCGGTGACCGGCCGTACTGGGAGATTATGGGTTGGAAGAGGGTCCGATTTTGATTGCTGTGCTGTGTTGTGATCTAATGTCTTTGGTTGGCGTTGAGATGATTCTATCTGAGCGAGAATTAGTTTGGGCCTATGTATTACATAGTTCTTCATGTCCCCTTTATTTTTCTTAGGTAGATGTTTGTTAGTCTTTTGAAAGCTTTGGTTGACAGGGTCGAGCACCTCCGGGGACTCTGATAGGTTCCTTTTGTTTGTCTGTTTCTGTGGAGGTTTTTCATTGCGTAGTATAATGATTTTGTCATTTCTTATAAAAGCAGTGTTTCCTGCATCTTTTTCTTTCTGTAGTTGGACTTGTAGCTCTTTACGCTTAACTAAGACATCGATTGGGTAGTCTTCTTTTAAGTAATATGACGTATTTTGAAGGTTATGTTTACTTTTTAGTATTTTTATTTTGAAACCTAAAGTGTTGAACGTTATTGCTATCGGTCTAACTCTGTCACCTTTTTTTCCCACCCTTCTTACCGCTTCTATGTTGTAGGTGTCGCATGAAACTTTTATGTACCTATGTATTTATTATATATATTACCATTTTTTCTAGTTCGTCGTACGACTTTTCTGTTTCTTCTATGCCAAAAAAGACCAGATTTCTGCGCCTACACTGTCTTTCTAAATTGTTAATTTTAATTGATTGCTCTTCTATTTTTTTCTCCAAAATCTCATTTTTCAGTTCTAGGTTATTGAACTTTTCAGTAAGGCTGTTAATTATTGTACTTTTAATATCCTCTTTCATCTCCAGCATGTCTTGTTTTTGCTGCTTAATATCTTGCTGCATGCTAATTAACATATATTTTATTTCATCCATATTTGTTTGTAATTCGCTTAGCGCCCTCTTTGAAAACAGGTAAGTATCTTTTGGCTTAGTGGCGATCGAGTTGTCTAGCGTATTAAGAAGTGTCTTAAATGTGCTTCGAACTAGGAACTGGCTAGAAAGTTTTTATGGATCATAATAGATGGCGCTAATAGATTCTTTGATCGATGATTTAGGAACGGAGATAATGTTTTGATTATTTATAACTTTTGAGGTTATAGTTTCTGATGCTTTTAGTTTACATACTGTTTCAATGTAATTAAAGTTCCAATTTTGTTGTACACATGCTACACTAACGTTTTGTACTTGAATAATGCTAATGTTCTTGGTATCATAACGAATTTCTATTGAGATTTGGTAGAACGATTTTTTGCACTTTTCAGTAGATTTTATTGTATAATGGACTATGTTTTATACATTGTTCGAAGTAGTTTACGCACTGGTTTTATATTTTAATTGGATCACTTTATTTTGTAACACTTAAATAATTTTAAAACTTTTTTAATAGCGAGTACGATGTTGACAGTGTCGCAATGGCGCCCCTCCTCCTAAATACTTACCTAAGTATAAATTTAAAAACCTTTTGTGTGAGCCTTGACCTAGTTTTGAAATATGATATTTCAGTCCCTGTCGTATCTGTACAAGAAATTGATGAAAATGAACATGAATGATAAAATTAAGCACATAATATAAACTTTACTTGATGACAATATACTAGTTATATAATACTAGTTATCTAGTGATGTTAGGAATAAGTACCGACTTACGGTTTAATATGTTGACCAGCAAATGGAAATGTAAGGTGGCATTAATAAAAGTGAATTATGACGATGTCCATCATTTCGGATTAGAAAAATATCTTAAACAGTTTACAATCCACTTATTTTCCCAAAATACGCCACGTTAGGAAGAAATATTAGCTATTATGGAAATATTACGTATTAGCTTCAATATTTAGCTGCGCGTTGGGAGTGCGTGAATCAAGTGGACCAAAAGAACGAATGCTCCACTACTTAAAATTCCCAAAGTAGGAATACCATTTCTCACTATTCATGCAGACCACATAGGGTCGTTTGTTCTCTCGGTAGAAGTAACTCGTATATACTAGTAATTACTAGCTACGATACCAACATTCGATCAGTGCGTGGTTCAAAAACCATGAATATTGTTAAGATACCTAAATAATGCACCTATTTCGGGGTATCATCACGATTGATTACAAATCGCGGCTCATGTTTTCTTAGGACAAAGTTTAAGGGGTTCACCGTTAAACTAAATATACTAAATCGTTGAACTCTTTCAAAACAAACTGGATAAATGGATTGCGAAAGACAATATCGTTTTAGCAATTACCTATAATTTTGTTATTTCAACACTGAAATATAGGCATATCAGCGAATGCTGCTCGTCTATTATAATATAATATATATTAATAAATAAATTAATCACGTATTCAACGCCGTAACTACCCTAGAGATCAAACTGGCAGGTAGAATGATTGAATTAAGTAGACCATTTCAGATTTCAAAGTGCCATAATAAAAGTAATAAAACTTGGCTTTACGTAAACTGGAGATATTCAAATTGAGTCGATCCGTATTATTATTTAGATGTAGTTAAGTTAGCCCTACTGAAAACGTAATTGGTGACATAGTTACTGAAACATTTGGATGTATAAGTGGTAAGGACTCATAGCAGTGAAGGTGATCACAAGAACAGCGTGGACCATTGTTGACAAAGATCGCGCAGGTAGTGCTTACAAGTATTAGCCAAATACTACGATCCTTAGGACTCCTTACTATTAATAGGACCAGAGATCATCTTACTGAATGATAGATTTCTTGTTGAAGATAGTCTCAGTGGAAAAGGCAACAAAAGGTATGAAGATGTCTTTGCATTGGATAAATCTACCCTAGACTTAATTTTAAACAACGTGATGGCAAAGACAGTGAAAGCGATACTGATGACGAAAGTTCTGAGGCAATTAAACGTTAGTTAGTTGATATTGAAGCTTAGTAGCATAATTCACTTAAGATTGAATTGGATTTACTTGTGTTACAATTTCAATGTGTATTATGTTAGTTAAGACGATAATGATGGTTATGGGTAATTATACTTTATTTAACTTATACAAACACTTCATTTGTACCTTAACAGATTAAATTTAATGCGTTTATACAATGGCTCCACTAGGCTCTGGGCCCATGTCGTGGGTACCTTATCAGACTGTGGTTAATTACCGGTCTACCTGCGCAGGCATAACTGCACAGGTAGACCTCTTCGGCAGACCGTAGCGTGTATGGCGGGCTTAAGTTGTAGTGACGTAGGAATAACAATCATCAATATGTTTTACTGAGTTCGAAATTATAGATTATACGTATTTATTTCGATATTTATGCATTGAAAGGTTAAATAAAAATCGAAAAATAATTACGGCAATTTTTTTTTAAATTGCGGAGAGACGACTTTCTGGATTAGATTTAGACGCTATTTTAAAATAATAATTGTAAAGCAACAGTTTTTTTCAAAAACAATATAGTTTTATTTACATTTTTTTTATCAATCTAGTGAACACCAAAACTTACTCACTACAAAAAAGTTTAAAAATCTTAATTCACAAATTATAACAATATATAACAGCTATTATACAGGGTTACTGGTAATCAGCCTGCATCTGTTTAATGTTCCGTGTATGTTCTGTGTATTTAAACAAGCAACGTTTGCTCTACAACTTTTCATAAAACTCAATACATATACCAAAAAAATGCGTTTGTTGTTATATCTAGCGCTGTTTAGTGTTTATTCTCGTCAATACATCTTTTATCGACCGTTAAGGAGCGGACGCGCTCTTGTTACTAATTGTTATGAAGAGTTCGTTGCTTTTAGACTCAGAAAATACACTTTTTTAAAATTTTGAAAAAAACACGATGTTTTAAAACTACAACAACAGTTGACGTATTATTTAATGTACTTAACATCCTCTTAAACAGACGTAGGCTGATTACCAGTGACCCTGTGTATACAAACGATGATATAAATACATCTGAAAACCAATTTATCTACGAAAATAACAAAATTTTAATTTTGTTATTTTCGATAATATATTAATATTTGGATGTATAAGTGGTAAGGACTCATAGCAGTGAAGGTGATCACAAGAACAGCGTGGACCATTGTTGACAAAGATCGCGCAGGTAGTGCTTACAAGTATTAGCCAAATACTACGGTCCTTAGGACTCCTTACTATTAATAGGACCAGAGATCATCTTACTGAATGATAGATTTCTTGTTGAAGATAGTCTCAGTGGAAAAGGCAACCAAAGGTATGAAGATGTCTTTGCATTGGATAAATCTACCCTAGACTTAATTTTAAACAACGTGATGGCAAAGACAGTGAAAGCGATACTGATGACGAAAGTTCTGAGGCAATTAAACGTTAGTTAGTTGATATTGAAGCTTAGTAGCATTATTCACTTAAGATTGAATTGGATTTACTTGTGTTACAATTTCAATGTGTATTATGTTAGTTAAGACGATAATGATGGTTATGGGTAATTATACTTTATTTAACTTATACAAACACTTTATTTGTACCTTAACAGATTAAATTTAATGCGTTTATACAATGGCTCCACTAGGCTCTGGGCCCATGTCGTGGGTACCTTATCAGACTGTGGTTAATTACCGGTCTACCTGCGCAGGCATAACTGCACAGGTAGACCTCTTCGGCAGACCGTAGCGTGTATGGCGGGCTTAAGTTGTAGTGACGTAGGAATAACAATCATCAATATGTTTTACTGAGTTCGAAATTATAGATTATACGTATTTATTTCGATATTTATGCATTGAAAGGTTAAATAAAAATCGAAAAATAATTACGGCAATTTTTTTTTAAATTGCGGAGAGACGACTTTCTGGATTAGATTTAGACGCTATTTTAAAATAATAATTGTAAAGCAACAGTTTTTTTCAAAAACAATATAGTTTTATTTACATTTTTTTTTATCAATCTAGTGAACACCAAAACTTACTCACGACAAAAAAGTTTAAAAATCTTAATTCACAAATTATAACAATATATAACAGCTATTATACAGGGTTACTGGTAATCAGCCTGCATCTGTTTAATGTTCCGTGTATGTTCTGTGTATTTAAACAAGCAACGTTTGCTCTACAACTTTTCATAAAACTCAATACATATACCAAAAAAATGCGTTTGTTGTCATTTCTAGCGCTGTTTAGTGTTTATTCTCGTCAATACATCTTTTATCGACCGTTAAGGAGCGGACGCGCTCTTGTTACTAATTGTTATGAAGAGTTCGTTGCTTTTAGACTCAGAAAATACACTTTTTTTAAATTTTGAAAAAAAAACACGATGTTTTTAAAACTACAAAAACAGTTGACGTATTATTTAATGTACTTAACATCCTCTTAAAAAGATGTAGGCTGATTATCAGTGACCCTGTGTATACAAACGATGATATAAATATATCTGAAAACCAATTTATCTACGAAAATAACAAAAATTTAATCTTACCTAGTTACATCACTCAAATAACTTGCTTCTACAAGGTGGGATACAAACAATACTATGAGTTTAGTCGTCGAAACATTGGACGCTTCCACAAACGTTTAATTTACACAGTTACACAAATTGCCTGTACAAAGCCGCAAGGGACGCCTTGTCTGCCTACCTATGGAAAAAGGTGTTGCATTTTGGATCTTGTCTGTGTTATACAGAAATATGGTATAAAAGTTAGCCCATTCAGCACATAAAAAAAAAAAAATCTCTACTATCACCCAAAGCATGCGACCAATTCTGAACTTGCAAACAAGACTCGGCAAAATGTATGAAGTTTTAAGTACGACACAGATGACATAATTTTCGCATTTTGTAGTGGGTCAACACACTGTTGACTTTTCACATGTTCTCTGTATACCAGTTCAAAATTAGGGCAACTAAATTAGAACTCGGTGGATCTAGTTTCTAGTTTTAAGCTCTATACCAGTCGGACCAGCTCCAAGTTTCTGGTTATTAAGAACACAGATCCGGATTCAAACTGAACTCTCTTTACAAAATTATTTTTGTCTTTTTTACAGCTTTTGTCTCACGGGAAATTAGGCTTAATTTAACAATAAAATAAAATTAAGTGTAAATAATACCTACATCAAACAGCAAGCTGCGTTATAAATTAAAGTTGAAAGTTTGCTGTGTAGAATATGTTTTCAAAATGATATTTGAATTTATACCTAGCGTTATCTTTTCAACACTTGTTAAAATATGTTTTTTTTATTCGTTTTGATTATCTAGACTTCTAGAGGTTATAGAGTAGGTTTAGCTATTTGCATGAAACAAAGTTAATAAATAATGTCCGGTTATGAGTTAATTAGACCGTTACTCAGGTAAAGATAAAAAAATATTGATTTTGGAATGTTCTAGATTTGGGCTGCTTCTCAGGTTTCTGCTTTAAATAGGCGGGTAGAAGAGACCATCTGAGGTCAACTGCCATATACTCCTTAACAAAAAAGGTTTCTTGGTCAGTATAGACAGTAACTATCTATACTGATATTTTCTCGAGCAGTAAATTCTGTATAGGTTACCTACCTACCTAACTGTCGAAGCGCGTGCCATGGGTACCGCTCTCCTTAACACTACAGTTTATTATCATTAAGCTCAGTAGTTCCAGGTTTCGTTAATAATAGTTCTTTAATCTCAGCGTATATTAATTAATAACCCGACATTAATGAAATTCATTATTGCCTTCTTTTTTCCACTGTAAGTGTAGGCTCTATTATTGACATCTATCTGCCTGTGCCACTCGGGTCCAAGTTCGTAGCGCGATAGAGATACAATAATAGATGTCGATTATTCTCTAAATATTCTAAATAGTCTTGTATAAAAATAATGTAAAATACGTATTGTAGCTTTGTTCTGCCTAAAATGGACTACAAAGTTTTAACTTAATTTCAACCCATGTGAACGTAGTCTTAGTGAAGAAGATACAGAACGACCAACCTAACTACAGAATTAGCGATGGCGCTACGATCGGAAAGTGTTGCCACCTATTACAAAATTAGACAACTTCTGTGTTCTTTAATACTCGTGACTTAGTAATTCCGCTTTTTGCCGTGCTACAGATAAATTGGTGGCACTGTACTCTAGACTCCATTAGTTAATTTTTGACAGATAATCTTAAAGCTACCTTTTAAGCACCCTGGTCTCTTGAGTAGGTACATCTCACACGTTAACAGCCGTAGCTGGTGGTAACTAAACCGTGTGTTGAATGGGGGTCCTGAGCGACATGCCTTCCTCCACTCGGCCAGGGGCGGAGGTCTTCACGAATCTCTTGGAGATGGCGTCTCGTCCGCGAGAGATGCCGACGACGAAGAAGTGTAGGAATATGAGCAGGACTCCGACGATTGCGCATACGCCTATCGTGGAGCCGGGGTTGTTCCAGTTTATTACGGGGTACACGTACGGGTTGCCTTTACTGGAATGAGATAAAAAAAAAACTAAGAACAATGCTTTCTATGTAGCCGTTGTGTATTCTCGCATAAGCAAGTTTTTAAATCATATAGAGTGACGAGACGAGGAGTACATGTGCCTAATGGTTAGCAATACGCCTAACCATGACAGCACAGCGTCAGAAATGCTAACGCATTTATTTTCCATTACCATTTTACGAGTTACCGAACATTTCTTTTATATACGAGCGAGGCGCTTGAACTCAATTCACAGCCCACGGAAAATTTGTGTGTGGTGCGCGAAAATAAATTTTCACTTCTAAAATACATACGTGTCGGTTTCACCGGCCCAGTAGTTAATCAGCCCGAAGGCGACGTAGCACAGCTCGAAGCAGATGGGCTGGTATAAGTGCAGCACGCGGCTAGGACAAATGCTAACACATTTATATATGGCCACGGTCCCGAGTTTACCCGAACAAGTTTTTTAAGCATCTAGGTTAGTCTACTAACAATGCCCGTCCAGAAACGCTAACGCATTTCGTTTCCATTACCATTTTACCAGTTACGAGTTCACCCGAACGTTCACAGCTCACGAAAAAAAGTGCAAGAAAAGTGCGCCAAAAGAAGTTTTCGCTTCTGAAATACATACGTGTCAGTCCCACCGGCCCAGTAGTAGATCAGCCCGAAGGCGACGTAGCACAGCGAGAAGCAGATGGGCTGGTACAGGTGCAGCACGCGGCTCGGCTGCGACGCGGAGACCAGCAGCAGCAGCATCACCGCCGAGTTGACGCCGTGCACCGCCACGTCCAACCCGTGGTTCAGCTCCTCCTCGATACCCGCTGGCGAACATAACACCGGTGATTTATAACAAGGGCGCGGATCCAGGGAGGGTCCACGACCCCCATGGCTCCCCTCCGCTGGGTCCAGTAGACTAGGTGGACCACTGATTAAAAAGCATGCATGTACTTATCGCACCATCCAGCTTTGGTGCCAGAGGGGTCACATATTCGTGGTCAAGTCACAAAACCGTGGCGTTTTAATTAGTGGTCCACCTAGGTTCGGGACTCAGCCCAGGGAGCGTCATGACCTCATGACCCCTGGACCCGCCCTTGCTTTGTAACCTGCGACTGATCAAGAGTTCTAACCGCCCTAACCTAATTGACTGGCCTCGTGGCTTAGTTGGTAGTAGCTCTGCCTGCGAAGCCGACGGTCGTGGGTTCGATTCCCACCCAGTGCAAATATTTGTGTGATGAATTCAAATCTTTGCACTGTGTCTGGGTGTTTCTATGTATAATAAGTATATATTTAAAACTATATAAGTATTATATCAGCTATCTGGCCGCCATCATACAAGCTCTGCTTAGTTTGGGGTTAGATGATGTTGTGTGTGAATTGTCCACCAATTGTCAGGACCCGCTTACACCAGATGTGTTAAAATCAGAAACTCCTATCTTTTTCAGTTCACAGCGCATTTAGTTTTAGTATTTTGTCTCGGTCTAGGTGTAGGGTAGATGCAGTGATGCTAGATTAATGCATGCGAAGACACAGTCTTAGCTTAGCGTAAGGGTTAATCAGAGCCTATTCAATATTTATAAACGACTTCAAAAAATGGTTGACATTTCAAAGCCTCGAACGAAGAGGGTTGACTCTACATTTGTGATACTAACGTCTAGGCTCTGGAATGCGTTGCCTGAGTGGGGTTTTTCCGATGATCTTCGTGTCTTGAAATCAAGAGTGAATCGGTTTCTTCTAGGTAAACATGGTTCTTTAGATCGCATCGTCGCTTAGCATCAGACGAGATGGCGGTAAAGTAAGCCTGTAATAGTTAAAACGAAGAGGTTCCAATTCAATTCAGTTGTTTTTTGCTAGTAGTTAGTCGGAAGCCGAGGGTCGTGGGTCGGGGATTCGATCCCCACCCCATTGCAAATATTTGTGTGATGAAGACAATATATGTTCTGTGTCTGGATAATAAGTATGTATTCAAAATTATACAAATTTTTTATCAGCTATCTGGCTTTCATAGTACAAGCTTTGTTTAGTTTGGGATCAGATGGTGTTGTTGTGTGTGTAGTGTCAACGTCCACCCCCAACATTTATAAAATTCTCGTGTCACAGTGTTTGTTTCCTTACTCCTCCGAAACGGCTTTACTGATTTTAACCAAATTTTATATGCATATTCAGTAGCTCTGAGAATCGGCTACTAGCTATTTTTCATACCCCTAAGTGACAAGGGTTGTTCACCGAAAAACATTTTTTTTTAATTTTCTGACAAATTTTTTTGTTTTTATTTTTTTATAATGTGGCGTTAAAAAATACATACAACCCTTTTTTTACTCTTTTATCACCAATCCCTATTTTTTAATAGCCATTTTAGTAATTTAATAATTTTTCAACCGCTCGATAACCGATAAATTATCGTATTTTTTCTAAATGTTTTTCACTCTATTTGGATTAAAATTTCCCGGAGCTTATAGCAAATCTAAAATTGTTTTATAAAAATAAACATTTATTTTTATTATTAAAGTTTAGGATTATACCAATGTTAGATTTTTTAAATTTGTATTAATAATTTATATGGCAAAACAACGTTTGCGGGGTCAGCTAGTAAAATGTAAAAGAGTGGGTACCTTCATAGAGCACGGTCCAGTAGAAGATGGTGATGAGGAAGGCGATGGGCGTGGCGGTGTTCTGCAGCACCCACAGCGTCTTCACGTACCACGGCAGCACGAACTCAGCGCCTGCCACAGTTCACAACGCACCCGGTACATCTGCGCTTTACGCTATCCACACTTCTATACTCTACTCATTGACGTAGGATAAAATTGTTGTTTTTAAAAATCATTTACTCTACTGAACACCGTTAATTCTACTAAGGTTATACATAAAAGTGAAAGTTTGCATTTTTTTAATGTTTCTTGCTCAATCACGTCGGAACGTCTGAATGAATTGGGCTGAAATTTTTAACACAATTCACATACGAGTAGGTATTAATGATACACGACAAACAGACATCAGATAAACCGATAGAACAGACTAACAACAACCTTCTATTTTTAACGGGTTCGTCTGGGAAAATACCACACCTTTGCCAGGTATTCTACAGGCAAGCAGTAATGTGGTAATATTAACGTTTTGTGGCATGAAGGGTAGGTAATATTTCTAGGGAAACCATACGGCTAATAGAAAACTCATCTAATTTCTTTGGGTGATGAGCGCAGGACAGTGCTAGGTAGTGATTTGGACTCTTAAATTTTCAAATAGCCGGTGCCACTGTGTTATTTATTGAGCAGGTGTGTTGCTTACGAACACGCGCATGTCTTGCTCATCTCGTCACTGTATACCATTAAAAAAAACGTTCTTGAGGTGTCTTTCAGTCTGTGTGTGGAACAATGTTTACATTTTACATACGAGATTTTTATGTGAAAATTGAGGCGACCATTGTTGTATTGTATTGGTAAAAGCCTCTCCCGTGAATGAGCCGTTAACAAACGAGTCAAAACATTAATTTAAAATATTTTAATAGGTGGCGCCTACCTAAAGGCCTGTTTGCATTTTGATTAGTGCGAGTGCGAGTGAGTAATCGCGGCTGATTACTATGCACTCGCAATAATCAATCGATGTCCACACGTGTTTGCTACTAATCACTAAACACCTGCCCTAATCACATAAATGCAAACCAGCCTTAACACTTAAAGTGATTGAAACATTTTTGTCCAAATTAATATTCAGTCAATTGCAATTGGGTGTAATTAATTGACGTTTATTTTGACGTTCTTTATGTATGTAGGTAAGTGACAAGTTGATGGCGGTAAACGCATCTTGTAGAGGGCCTAGACTTCTAACCGTTTTGTAAATTGTAGTATTATTTGTTGTTATCTTTGTTTATTGTTATTTTTCATGCATCATAATATGTAGCTATGTTTAGTAAGGATTTTTTTACGTATTGAGAACACAATTTTTATAAAAATATTCTTTTGACTTCTGTGTTGTTGAACACACTAGTCCGATCATTTCACATTTAGGGTGCAATACACCACCTACCTACACACCACGCAAATCATTTACTTTAGAAACAAGATACAAACTTTTATCATCATAATCATTAACTTATTTGATCTTTAACAGATGCTTCATAAACGACAGGTCTGTAGTGAAAGAATTCTTTGCAGAGTCCCCTTGAGAAAGTATCACAGTTTTGTCAGCTATTCTTTCGCCAAGCAGTAATGTGAAAACATTACTGTGTACCGGTTGGAAGAGCTACGTTTCCAGTGAAACTACACAGCATAGAGATAAAACATCTTATATCTCTGGGTGACGAGCGCAGTGCAATGCTAGGTAATCATTTGGACTGTTCGTTGTTCATTTTCTAATAGCTGCGTGTCATTGTGCTGTTTTGGGCAGGTACCTATGCTACTTACCATTAGGCACATGTAGGTACCTATTGCTCGTCTTGTCACTCTTTACTATAACAAAGAAGTCCATTGGTGCCTGAACAAACCAATTTACATGGTTACCGATATACATACCAATATTCAAATACTTTCTTTTATTTTACTTACTTATGGGTCCATAAAAATAACATCGCGCAGAAACAGCTGCAGCAAATCCAGTAGCAAACAAAATGAGCGTGAGACCCCAATGCGTGAGGTAAATAAACCAGTAGGCCACTATCCCATCCAGAGCGTATATTATAATCGAAGATAATACTATCCCAAGTGATGTGAGGAACAACAGCATCCGCCAAATGAGTAGCGGTACCGCTGACCGCGTCGTTTGCCAAGCACTAAGATAAAAATCCGACGGATTTGGATGCACCAACACTAAAGTATTCGGATTAAATTCATCCTTAAAATATTTCTTAACACCTTCCATCTTGAACACTCTTTCACACTTACACACCTAAAGACTTATCTAACACTAACAGGTAAGTACAGACAGCACCGGCAACTGATTGTATTATCGAATTGAGTCACCTCGGTTATCTATAAAAGAGCTGCCAAAAAGGGATCGTGCTGATAAGTGCAATGTATGCCTGTGTATGATACAAACATGCTTGAAATATTTATATCGACAATAGAGATTTGGATAGAGTCCGGTCTATAGATAGATCGTAAGTTCCGCATACGAGGCATACTCTGTAATCTGTGTGTATATAAATGCTAAAGTACGAAATTCAGAACACTCGATGTGTCTATCCATTATTGCGGTACTGTGCTGTCGATCACCTAGGTCACCACGGTCTTTCTGGCTTAAAGAAATAGTGTAAGTATTAACATACACTATTTAGCATACAGACACATAAACATACATATAGCATACAGTTTGTAAGGTAGAATAAGGTTTTTTGGGCCTTGCGCCTTCTGTGCTAAATCCCAAAAGTCCGTTAGCACCTACAGCCAGCTACTAAAGATCCGTTAGAAAAAATACTGATTTATCAGAAGTAGTGTTGAATGTCTATGTCGAAATGTTCAGGTTTCTTGTAAAACAAAAAAAAAAACGGATTAAAAAACAGTAATGTTGAACTTTCAGGTTTCTTGTAGAACGAAAAATAATTTAGTAAGGCTGAGTATTTTTTACGTTATTGATCAGGCTTGGCATAGTCCATAGTCCTACGCTACAACAAATATGAACGGGTCGTGATCGTCGGTCATCAATGGCGAGTCTGGCTCGTCCTTCGATAGTAATCTGCGAGAGAGGGAGTCGCGTCCCCGGGTGATGACGACTGTGATGCAGTGCAGAATGACGAGCAATACTGCAGCGATGGTGAACACTCCTATCGTAAAGCCAGGATTGTCCCAATTCACCACATGATATACGTACGGGTGGCCTGTTCTGTAAAAAAGGAAGAATGGTAATAAATAGACCAAAAACAGGACTTCAAAACTGCTTTGTTATACCCTGCCACAAGACAAGACTAGCAGTAGCAGTAATACTCGTAGATAGCAGTGTACTTTCGCGATAAAAAGTGTTTCAAAAAAAAAAAATGACAAACTTATGATACCAATTATTATTACACTAGTAGCGCCCCGAGATGGTACCCGCGTAGTTCCCGTTCTCGTTATTTTGCCGGGACAAAATACCTATGTGTTCTTCCAGACTATAATCTACCTGTATTCCAAATTTCAACCCGATCCGTTCATACGTTACGACGTGATTGAGCAACAATGAAATACATTGAAATGCTGGGTACGCTTCCGACTGGTAGTGGGCTTGAACATCTTGATTATCTGTAGTTCATTGGTCTGTGGATAATTCAGATGTGCTTAGTGTAAGTAGTTGTTAGATATGTAGCGTAGTGTAGTTCTCATTGTATTTTAGTTTTGAAATTTATAATATTGATAGGATAGTCGCCTTCGAATGTTTTTTTTAGTAGATAGGTAAAGGTACTCACGAGTCGACGCCATTTGCCCAGTAGTAAATGAGCCCAAAAGCGACGTAAGAGACCGCGAAGCAGATGGGCTGGAAGACGTGAATCAGGCGGCTCGGTTGCGACGCAGAGACCAGGAGCAGGAACATGATAAGGGAGTTGACGCTATGCACTGCTACGTTCAAATTGATGTGAGTATGTTTCTCAGCATCCGATGCTGCAAATAAAAATTAGGTTCTAGTGGTCTAGTGGAGCTCTTTGCAGAGACCGCTTGGGGAAGTACCACACCTTTGTCAGTTATTCTGCGGCCAAGCAGTAATGTGGAAACATTACTGTATTTGGTTTGACGGGAAATGTTTCCATAGAAAATACTGGGCTAAGAGATAAAACACCTTATATCTCCGGGTGAAGAGCGCAGTGCGGTGATAGATGCCAAATAAGTTTGACTCTTCATGTTCCAATAGCTGCGTATCACTGTGCTGTTTTAGGCAGGCATGTTGATTACCATTATGTCCTGTCACTCTATACTATTTATATAAAAACGGTTGATTCTAGGTCACGCACGCTTTTTATTTGCGCTCGTTTTTTCAGATTTCTCTTAGAATGTTTTAATGTTAGTCGTTATGATATTTATTTCGTTACACAATTACAAATACTGATAAAATTAAAAAGGCTTGTGCTAAATACATTTTCTTGTGCTGTCTTCTATCTGAGCTCCACTGGGCGAGACTACGGTATTGAATAATTGCTTTTTTTTGGATATGCTAAGATGCTGCGCACAAGCGGATCCTTAAGCGGATTAACACTCTTACGCTGTCTAATCTGTAAAAATTGATTACCTACCTTTGTGGAGTACACTCCAGTAGAAGACGCTGATGAAGAAAGCGATGGGCGTGGCTATGTTTTGCAGCACCCAGAGGGTCTTCGAGTACCACGGTAACTCGAACTCGGCGTCTGTCACAGTTTACAAGACATTTAACTGCAGAAATTGTCATATTTAGGAATGTTCCAAAATTTAAAAAAATGGGACAGTCAAAAGATACCTTGGCATAAAAAAGATAGGAAAAATTCTGATTCCAAAATAAAATTAAAGTATTTGAAATGGTTAAAAAAATATATTTATTTCTACTTTGTCTTCTTGAAAGATTTTGTTAATAGGCATTTAGGTGATCTGAAGGTCAGTGCACCCGATAAGAGAAATCAATTGAATGGAACGGTAATACCTACTAGTATTAAAGCGTCTACCAGTTATAGTTACCATTGAGTTATATTACACAAAATGCAAAAAATAATACATTTACTTACGCTGGGGCCCGTAAATGTAGTAGCGCCATGATACAGCTGTTGCAAAACCGGTAGTAAGTAAAATGAGAAGGAGTCCCCAATGAGTGAGATAAATAGGCCAGAAAGCAACAGTTCCTTTTAGAGCATATATTGCAATTGACGATATCACTATCCCGAGCGTCGTGAGTAGTAAACAACTCCTTAAAATCAAAAGAGGTACAGGAGACTCCGAAGTTTGCCAAGCACTCAAATAAAAGTCCTTTGGACACGGATGCACTAGGAAAAAACTATTCAACTTAAACTCTTGTTTGATATATCTCTTCACATTATTCATCTTGTACACTGTTTAACATATGAGATTAATTAAATAAATACTACGGGATCAAAACCAGACTGTGTTTAACCACATTGCTTATTATCGAATGAGTGACCTCTGTTATCTTTGTAAAACCTACACGAAACGGGACTTTTTCAACACATTGCAAATACATGTGTTGGAATCAACATTCCAACATCTAATAGTTAATTGTTTACCCACTTAGTAAATTTACCCACAGATTTGACAAATGATAGAGACAAATGGAAGAAACTTACATGTTGTACCGACCCCACATAAAGTGTAATAAGGGTAGGCGAATGATGAGACACCTGAATTGATTATTTATTTTTCGTAAATAGCGTAACCAGAGGAACTGGTCCGGCAGTAGTTTGATCAAGAAGAGCTCAAAGCAATACTTGCCATTGAAGGATTGCCCTCAAATCAGAACAAAATTGAATGCTGTATGAAAATGTATGTTGTTTGGAAATGTATATATCATTTGAATGGATTGAACCTGGCAGCTTCACTTCGCATTTATTTAAAAGAATTTTTCGAAAAAACAAACTCAAGTTTTGGGATTTCAACCCACAAGCCATATTAGCTACAGCAATGGTTTTTTTTCAGAACTACATTATAAAAATCAAATTACTCACAATTTTCTAAACAATTTAATAAAAACTTAACAACTAATATTGTCTAATAGGTCCGCTCTCTAGTAATATCGTTCGTTGGATATCGACAGAGAGGCGGAGTTCTCCCGGTTGCTCTTGGTGAGGGCGTCGCGGGCCGCGGTCAGACCGACCACCACGAGGTGCATGACGATGATGCCCACCGCCGACCCCACGGCCGTGATGGCCGCCAGGCCCGGTCGATTCCAGTCCAACATGGGGTAGATGGCGCTACTCCCAAATCTGTCAACAGTCGTTACAAAATTTATTAGATTGTAAGTCATTAAACCGCTAGTAATATTCGTATAAGGCAATTTTATAAAATAACTTTAAAATATTGTACTACACTAGATTTAATTTTGAATAAATACATAAATAAATATTGGTATATAACACCATCTGACCCCAAACTAAGCAAAGCTTGTACTATGGCGACCAAATTGCTGATATAATACTTATATAGTTCTAAATACATACTTATTATATACACCCAAACACAGCATAAATATTTGAATTCATCACACAAATATTTGCACTGTGTCGGATTCGACCCCACGACCCTCGGCTTCACGGGCAGAGTTACTACCCACTAAACCACGAGGCCAGGCCATATAAACGACCCACTTTATGTCCATAGCTAGAACTTGGGGTAATTTTATAATAGACCGCTTTTACCAAGTGAGGGTTGCCAAATGTCACATCTCCTAAAAACATTTCATTCTGGAACATGCATTTTCCTCATTATATTTTTTGACAATGTTAATGTTAGTAAAGACTTGCAAATCTAACAAGTGCAAAAAAGATGTCGCAACTCGAACCTCCAACCTACATTTATATAGGTATTTATTTTACTACCTACTATTCGGATTAAAAAAATGATAGTTCTAGATTGAATACACAAACTTATTAAATCACTTGACCGTAACTGGAAGCTTTATATTGAGATGGCATTTCCGTTTCCGTCGAAATCCTACCCAAATTGAGACTTTTAAGCGAATTGTTTCCGGTCCAGTGGCGCCACCTGGTGATTTGCGAGTTGCTAACTTTGTGCCTCGCCATCTTAAATCATTGGCGTTAAAATTTTCGTCGAGGCAACTTGTGCGCAGCTCTTCCTTTTCTGCCAAAGTTGCATATTGCATAAAAATAGTTATATTATTTTTCTAATAATATACACTTTGAAACTCTAAAAATTTTATATTGAAAAAGTTACTGTGAATAAACTGTGGTAAAGACATCTTTAACACGTGAGTACCTACCCACATTTATCGAATATTTGTTTTTTTTTAACGGTTTTTGCCGTTCGCTTATAAATTTTTGAATAATATTGTCTTTGAACAATCTAGATGGATTTTTTGATAAAGGAATAACGTATACATATTTATGTTAGTTATAAATGTAGTGTTTGTTTTTAGTAATGAACGAATACTTTGAAAAAGATATGAGCGGGAGAAAACGTAAACGTAGAATTAGCAGCTCTAGCAGCAGCTCGAGCAGCTCATTAAGTTCGTCCAGTTTGAACAAAAAAACGTCGCAGGTCGCGGCGTCACAAGCGATCGAGGCATTGTGATGGGGCTATGGCCAAATTGAGACCGTTTTACCTGAAATAAAACGGTTATTATATACTTACCTTAGTAGAAGCTTATATATATTGAGATAGGCAGCTCCATTTCCCGTTGTAGCAGTTATCTCTTTCTATTGCTATAGCTCTGTCTCTTTCGCACACCCCTCCCCTCTCGCCAGGCGCACGAGGTAGCTGGAGGCTCCGAGCTTGCTCGTCATTGCGTCGAAATATATCACCAGGCAGAGATAAAAAGTAAGCTTCTACTAAGGTAAGTATATAATAACCGTTTTATTTCAGGTAAAACGGTCTCATTATACACTTGACCGTTAGTAGAAGCTTATATATATTGAGACCTGTTTGTTATCGCCTGGTGAGAGGAACGCCAATGTGATATTAGGGGAAGTATACAGTTTGGCAGAAATCACCATATGAACACTAATTCAATAACTGATTATTTATTAATCTGCAATCTTATATCCAAGACCTGGTAGAATTATTGTTCCATAATTAGTTATTTGGAGAAATTCTTGTCAAGCTGTATTTGCAAAGGTCAGTAATTATTAATTACTCTTCTATTGCAACAAAATATGTGTGTGATGAAACACTGATTTGTTATGCTATTTTTGGACTAAATCGTCATCCTTGACAATATAATTATTATTATATGGAATGGTATGAGTACGTTCGAATTTTTATGAACAGAAGGATGGCAGCAAAATTTAAGAGTACATTTCTAATACCCAAATATTATATAATACACCTTCTGAGCATTAACAGGTACAAAGGTTTGTATCCAAAATAAATTAATTGGTATGAAAAGGGTAGAACCGCTTTCAATATCGTTATTAGTGTTATACAAAGAATTAGTCGACACTTCTCCAAAATAATAGGACCTATTTTGAAAAGTTTTTAAGTATCACTTACTGCCCTTGTCTAAAATTTCGTCTAAAAGGAAGATTGTCAACCGAACTTTTTGAGATTACAGCTGACCGTACACTTCATGGTGTAGCGCTTGATGCCAGCGGTCTTCAGAAGAGACTTGTACCATCCGGCGATGACGGGACTGAACTCAAGAGACGGAGGACGTCATGAAGCTTTAATAAACTTGAGCTGTTGGAAATACGACGCCATTCGTTTAAAATGGTTATCGTTTCATGTATCCAAAATACCGGACAAAATACAGATTTTGATTCCGAGTGTTTGCCAACAGTTTTTTAGCCTGGGTGTCGAGAATCTCTGTATTCTCGTCATCATCTCATTAGCTTAAACCCAATTTGAATCCATAACGTAATATGGTAGTCTAATTATCTATAGGTACATTTATCTTTGTCTACGGTCAAAGTGACAAATCCTAAATTCTGCGGCTTGAACACAGGCACAGAAGGGCAACGGAACCCCTAATAATTTAAAAAAAAAACATTAGAAAAATGTTAAGGGCATACTATTTTGCCAGAACATTTTTATCCCAAATAAATGGTTTTCGACCATCTTGCATTTTAGGGCCATGGCTTTTAAACATGTGTCACTTAAACGTTATTCATTAACGTAACCTTGGCCATTAATTCCCTTATTCCGTATAACATCGTGTGGAAACAGCTGATTTGTGAGGAAAAATTTGAGAAACCGAAATTGATATACGGTCACCTAGAAAGAGACCTAAATTCAACCCGTCCGTGTAAATAGGATCTATATTATTTTATTTGGTTCGCGAAAACCAACCGTTTCATGGCGCTTTATTCGTTCTCTGGGTAGAAGGCCGCTACGGTTTGAGTAAATAAAAAGATACTTGACTACCATGCCACGTCTTTGTTTCCTCACCGCCACATCTGGAGGTATGGAGCTTCCAGAAACCATGACTTGTACTTTTGATGCCGATGGTTGCAACCCAGTTGTTGTATCGAGAATAAAGTCAAAAGATGAAATCGTTAAAAAGTGAACGGGGCTGTGTGTGACTGATAGCTCTCGTGATTTTAGGTTCGCTCGCCAAAATACCGTCTCCCACGTGGAGCTATTATGAGGTAGGTTCCCGTTGCTCGACTTAGATCACCAATACTCGTCATCAATACACTTAGCATGCGGAATAGTGGCGGGAACACCCATGCCAGATGAACGTTCCAAGATTTGCTGAATGCGTACGACGCATCAACGTGTCGTAATCGTTTTCATCATAATCGTTAATTTTAATATGTTACATAATTAATTACTACCATTGCATAGTACAAGCTTTGCTTAGTTTGGGTGACCCCAAATGGATGGTGTTGTTTGTGAATTGTCCACCATTACATGAATTGCATATTTGGACGCGAAAAAATTGATCACCGGTGTGATTATCTTTTTGCAAAGATAATTTTTGTTCATCTCCGAGTTAAGTGCCACTCGGAGGTGTATCTGTGTCTGGACTAACAACCTGCGTGATTGTTTAGGGTCCTGTTATGTGATAAATTTTGAAATGGATTTCGAAGAATGCTCGTCTAAGATCAGCAACATTTTGAACGGCAGGTTCATCAAAGACAGGGACTTGCCCCAATACGTTGCATAAGTAAACTATCGCTGAATGGTCGTCGGATTAAATTAGCACGGAACTTATTGCCATGCTCGATGCCTGCAGTTGCAATATCCTCAAGATGTCTAACAATTATTTTATATTGCAATGGAAGTGTTCCTCCCCTGGTGCCCAGGACACCCGACATGGTCTGATTATTTAGTTGGCCTCCCTTGGCAAAATCCGAGGCGTTTGTGATTCAAAATGAGTTGGGAGAAGCATATATGATGAATTGCAGAAGACAGATGACGAGCACCGGATGGGGCAAAAATATATAATATATAATAGTTATTTGTTATACAAGAGTGCAAAGTGGCTTTTTAACCGCGTGCTCAATTTTGATGACCGAGCAAGCGAAGGATTCTAAAGTTGAATCACGAGCGTAGCGAGGGATTCAAAAATTAGAATCCTGAGCGTAGCAAGGGAATCAAAAGGGCACAAGGTGAAAAATCTTTGCACTCGAGTGTAACACGTAATTTTTCATCCCCCCCTAGCGAGGAAATTACAAAACGCTTTGCGCATTTTCAGTTTCAGTCGATTCTGTTGGCGTTAAATAAACTTCTTGGTCACTAGAATCACTTATTATTATGGTATTTCGGTTTTTCACTTGTATTCAATTTTATAAGTTTTAAACTTAAGTTTATTTAGCCATGGTTTAACAATAACAATATGACATGAAAATATGGAGAGTTGACCGATTGAGGTAAGGAGTTTCATGTGTACATGAAAAAGTCTCCGCCCAAATGCATTAAATTATAGTAGCGCTAAATTTCCATCAAGGTACATTTTAAAGGAAATTAATAAACGTACTATTCAGAATTCATGAAAGAAAAATATTGGCAGTCATAGGCACTGCCGATAGAAGTGGTAACTTATAACTCAGAATTTGATTTTACTTTGGAAACTACGCGTGTGAAACCAGAGGGCGTGGCTATGAGCATGGCCATCTAGAAATGCTGACACATTTTTAAATGGCCAATGGGAAAGGCTGATGCATTTCTAGATGGCCATTGGTTATGGTCACGAGTTTACCCGAAGATTTCTTATCATTCCCGAGCGTGACGCTAAATTGACAGCCCACGAAAAATCTGTCTTTGGCGCGCCAAAAGAAGTTTTGACTTCAAAATATTATATTGTACCTTCATGTTTTCTCAAAATAGTAATTATTTATTTGATGTTAAATTTACTACATTATTTTGTACCGTACACAAGTAGTTGAAATTATCTATTAGTTACTATTTTAGTAGTACAATAATATTTAATTATTTAACTCGGCAACTCGGCGTACTTCAATTCGATTACAATTTATTCATTCATAGCATTTCAAAATGTTTTGCCATTTGAAATAACATTCTTTACCTCTATCCTCCATACGTGAAAAGAAAATTGCGCGCAAAGCATTTAAAAAAAAGTACACCAAAGAGGTTCCGAGTATGAGTTTTTAACAAATTAAAAATAAATGTATGATGAATTCGGCACCAAGGAGGTAGAAATAAATAGGTTAAATTATGTTTTGAATTCAAAACCTCAGTACACACGATGTTCTAAATTCAAATTTACTTTAACCTCTAGAGGGTAAAAACGACTTTTGCGCCCTGATATCGAGGAGCAAAAGTACTCTTTCCGAGCTGGTGGGATGAAAAAATATATATATTGTGCTGAGAAGGGACAGAAACTTCGGCGACTTAGCCTTCCTCAGAGAACAGCGAAGCTTGCAAAATACATTGATCCACCCGACTTTGTGGTTCTATCAGGGACGTCTGACCCGTTCGAGTATGCCGAGAAAAGTGATATATTTTCGCGGGGAGAGAAAGAACTTTATATGCTATCTATGTAGAATCCGAGGATTTCCAGCGTTTCCAATATCTACGTAAAACGTAATGAAACGATGTATTTTTATTTTTTATATAATTTGCGTAATCCAATTTATTAGGTAGGTACCTGGGTACCTACAGACTTTTGGCGCAATGCTTAGGCCGAAAAGGAGTAATCTCAAGTTATTCTTTCTTGAAAAGGACGCGTAAAAACCCGTCTGTAAGACTGGCCACTGGCACATTGAAATGAGCTTATGAAAAGACACAGTCACACATTTGCACATTCGATCATGGGATTGGAGGAAATCCAGCACACGAAACATATTTATTGATTGAAATCTTTTCTTTAGCACATATCGGTTGAGTTGAGGGTATTTCGAGTACGAGCTATCGCTTTTTTATACCGAAAACAGAGACGACACAAAGTTTTCCGTACTTTTAGTAAGTATCAATTTTTCGTTTGCAGAACGAGTGAGGACATCTTTTCCGACTCCACAGTACGAAAACACTGTCTTTTGAGTCGGGTGTTACTAAAGAAGGTACTTCCAAAAACGGTATGCGGTACCTTTTTATTATCAAAATCTGATGCTGCCATCTTTTTCCACCGATTTATATAACGTGGTATATGGACCGGCCCAAAAAGGCTCCTCGTCATTGTATCTGTCTTTTATAATCTTTGCAGCCTGACGGTCAAGTACAGCATTTACCTTTGTCCACTCTGTGAAGGTCTCGATCCGCGAGATCGAAGATAGAGTACTTCTGTTGCTAAGCTTAAAGCTAAGCCAACTTACCTTTGTCCCTCTGTGGAGGTCTCGATCCGCGAGATCGAAGATAGAGTACTTCTGTTGCTAAGCTTAAAGCTAAGCCATAATTGATATTGACGTTCTGACGTCTCATTTGTATTGGTAGCCCTGCGTGGGGAGATTATAGAGGTGTTGCTATTCTTATTTACTGTATCATAACCATTGTTCCAGCGCCTGTGCGAAGGCATATTGGGATGTAGGTATTTGCCCCTGCGAGGGGAAACATGTGAAATTATTGTGTTTTCTTCGCAAGGTATTCTTTATTTATCAGCCAATATATATATATATTTCATGTCATTTATAATTTCCTGATGCCGCTAGTTTTATCAAAAAGTGAAACACTTCCGGTTTGAAAATAAGGGAGTTTGATGGAAGAATTTTATGTATTCAAGGTTACTTTAATTAACGGATCCGTAGCTTGATTTAGAATTGAACTTTCAATATAATAAATGCAGTTTGCGATTCCCTTTTTTGACTTTTTCCGTTAGCGAGTCGCGCCTCACGGGCTTAACATGAATAGCCAATAAAAACAAAGTAGGCATGATGGCGTAGAGTGTCTTACGCCCTTACCTCTTCGTTTGGTTATTTACTTGATTAAAAACATTAATTTTAAAAATTTTTAGGTTTCAAACTAAATCAAAACAAAAAATCAAACACGTTTTTGGAGGTGTTGCAATCGCGGGTCTTTTAATTAGTCTCGATATCGGATAAAAAATTTCAAACTACCCACAAATTATCGGAAGTGAAGGTTAGCGCCACCTCGTCTGAACTGTTAAGACCGATTTCAGGATATTTGCTGTATGTGTAGATCTTGGCCTACACCTCGAAAGATGAGCTACTCATTATCATTAACACAATTAACAAAAGTGTGTTCATCAAGATTCCAAAGCATGGATTTTTGTTAAATTTCCAACGGTCTAGACAGGTTTTCTTTAAGAAGCCTCTTTTTTCGTTTTCTAGACCGACGGCATTGAGAGTTATTTCTCTTAACCTTTGCTGACGAGTTAAGAGGTCGACGAAGACCTGCTACTATTGCTATCACTACTAGACGCATATCTAGATGAAGCATGAAGCTTGCGTGAACGCGATTCACGTTTCTTTAATTTGGTACTAGACCCGTTTCAATTTGGCAGTCGGATTCTATAATTTATTTATCTCATTGAAATTTACCTAGGAAATAATAACATACACCTAGGAAAGAAAAACATTCACCTAGGAAAGAAAAAAAAAAACATGCACCTCAGAAAGTAACGTAAGGGTTACAAACACATTAGTATTATCTGAGGGTAGTTATGTATTTAAAATCGACAAAAAATTATATGAACAATATAATCTGCACGTAAAAAATTAGAAAAAAGAGACAAAATATATCTCGAAGCAAAAGCAAGCTTCGACAAGCATTATTAGGTTTAAATTTAATCAAAAAAGAAAACGAACGATAATATCGTTTTGCAGAAAATGTGTAAGCACTTACGTGGTTTCCTTTGGAAAATCACAGAATTTAATAAGAGAATTGGGATTCTCTTGATACATGTGAACTGCACGGGAAATGTCACGCCAATGACGAGCAAGCTCGGAGCCTCCAGCTACCTCGTGCGCCTGGCGAGAGGGGAGGGGTGTGCGAAAGAGACAGAGCTATAGCAATAGAAAGAGATAACTGCTACAACGGGAAATGGAGCTGCCTATCTCAATATATATAAGCTTCTACTAACGGTCAAGTGTATAATAGTAAAAGAAATGGGTGAGCTTCGCAAACATATTCTTACTGCTACTAACCCACATAATGACTGCCTTAATGCATTGTCATTTCATGCAAGTAATCATGACGTAATTTGCAACGATGCAAAATCTGTTGACTTAATTTTTGATATTAGTACAAATTTTAAGGAGCCATCTGTTCCTAAAGCTCCCGAAAACTTTTTAAAGTTGTTGAACAATATTCAACAATTCAGTAACACTTCCTGGTCAGAAGTTAAATCCGCCGAAACACAACAGTTATATAATCATACTCCAGGTTTCATAGACTTGGAAACAAACGAAGAGGTAAAAACGTATGACACCTTACGTCATCTCGCTTACGCAGACAAGGCCTATGCGGCCATTACCTACTGTGTATTAAAACAGAAAGAGTCTCTGGAGGAGGGTATAAGCAAATTTCTTAACTGGGTCAAAAATAATGAGGTAGATTTTGAAAATATTAGTGGTAAGATTGAAGAATTGTTTCTTAAGGGGGGTTTTCATAAAACTTCATCAGATTTATTACAACTATCTTGCGGATACAGAATGGAGAGTATTAAAATGCGACGTGAATCTATTACAAGTCGGGCTTGTGATCCTTTAGTAAAAGCGATGTTAAATAAAATACCTCCATCAGTGACTCATCTGTTTGACTCTGATAAATTTACTACTACATTAGAAAAAGCCGGTGGTGTCCACAAGGCTTTTTGGCTACCATGTGACTACCATGATCAAGTAAAACAAACCCGAAAAAATAAACGTCCCTCGCGGGGACAATGCTCACATAGACCAGTAGTTCCATCACGTGGAACGCTAAATCTTGGAATTGAACCAGGGTCTCAAATGCACATGCATGCCCAAGACTACCCACCCTCGCGGGATGGATATAACCATACCAATTACTTTCCAAAACCTCAATTGTCAACTGATCGACCAATCAAACCAACCAAAGAGGTTCTTATCACCACAGAGGCTCGCGGCCCAAACGTGGACATTATCAAGGACCAGCAAGTGGTTCAAGTGATGCCAAACACAAACGTAATTCTCATAAAAAATGACTTGAAGCAATTTCAAGCCGGTCAGATAGCACATTTTTACGATAATTGGCAAAAAAATGGGAGCACCTGCAGTTATACTAAAACTTATTCAAGGGTACCGCATACCCTTTTACCGGAAACCTCCACTTGTATGGCCGAATGTAGTCGAAAGCGGGACACTAACTCCTTGTTCAGAGCAAATGTCTGCTGTTATTCAAAACATGAAAATGCAGGGTATTCTAAAAACAGCTCGGCTGTCACCGAGCTTTATCTCCCCCTTGTTTCTTGTACCAAAAAGCGACGGTTCAGTCCGTCCTATATTCAACCTCAAAGCGCTAAACAACTACGTGAAGAACGAACCTTTCCACTTGGTAAACATGTTCCGCATACCAGACTTCCTTCAACCACAGGACTGGATGTGCAAAATAGACCTGTCTCAGGCATACTTTCATTTGAAAATTGCAGATTGTCACAAACGATTTTTGCGCATAATTTACAACCACGAGTTGTTAGAAATGACCTGCTTGCCTTTTGGTCTCAACACTGCCCCCAAGACCTTTTCGATACTAACGAATTGGGTGGCCAGGATATTACGAGAAAGGTGGTTGATAAGAATAATCGTGTATCTAGACGATTTTTTGATTGCCCACCAGGATGCCAAAACTTTGTACTCTCATGTCAGGGTCTCAGTAGATACTTTACAGAATCTCGGATGGCAGATAAATTTCAAAAAATCTGTTCTGTCACCTCAAAAGAGCCTAGTCTATTTAGGTATAGTATGGAACCCTTGGATCAATGTCAAAACATTACCTGTGGAAAAGTCTACCCCCCTGATGGGCAAGATCGATCGAGCTCTATACCAAGAAAAGATAACTCTAAAAGATCTACAGAGTATAGTTGGGTCTCTGAATTTTGCAAGTTTTGTGGTACCTCGAGGGCGCCTCAATCATCGTCACTTATTAATGTTCTTGAATTCATTACCAGATGAGTCGTCAAAAACGTACTATCTGCCACAAGCTGTTCTCAAAGAACTGGGTTGGTGGCGCCGGAACTGCCTGTTATCCACGCCGATACATTACCCTCCAGCGCAAAATTTTTTTGTGACAGACGCCTCCAATCTAGCGTGGGGAGCACAATTGAACGACCTATCTTTTTCGGGCAATTGGTCACCAAAGGAAAAGCATCTGCACTGCAACCAAAAGGAGATGCTTGCCATACTTTATGCACTCCGAGCACACGCTGTTTCTCTGCAGAACTCTTCAATTTTAATACAATGCGACAACAAGACTGCGGTCGCGCATTTACGGAAAGAAGGAGGTACCAAGTCACTGACCTTGTTGAACATAACTCAACAGATACTACTATTGCTAGATCGTTACCAGATACACTACAGTATCCATCACCTGCCGGGCAAGTACAATACTCATGCGGACAGCCTATCCCGTCAACGTCAACCTCCAGAATGGCACCTATTACCGGATTGCGTAAATATGGTATTTACTAAATGGGGAGTTCCAGTGATAGACTTGTTTGCCTCAAAAACGGCTCATGTAGTGTCCAACTATGTGTCTCGAGATTTGTCGGATCGTGAGGCCATATTTCACGACGCTTTCAGTATCCAATGGAACTATCAACTCGCATGGGTTTTTCCACCACCGTTCCTCGTGCCCAAAGTACTAGCACATTTGAATCGGGCCGCAGGCATTTTCCTAATGGTAGTTCCCCGATGGGAAAGAGTTTTTTGGCGGGCGGATCTAAAAGCCCGAGCTCTCGAAGCACCAATAACACTGTACAAACTCCGTAAGCACCTGATAGACACGTCAACAGGACTACCGCCGCCGAAAGTCGATGATATCATTCTCGAGGTTTGGAAATGTGGGGGTGGTCAGAGGCGAAATAAAATGTAAATCAAATATTCTTTCTCAAAGATTTATGGCGTAAGTCTCCTAAAAACTTACGAAGTAGCCTAGAAAACATGGGTTGCTTGGACTACGAGCAAGTGCTTTAACCCAGGAAACGGACACAGGCACAGGCTTACAGGCACACAGGCGGCTCAATTTCCATCTGATTTATTCATAGTTCAGAAACTGTCATATAATGTGTGCATTACGAATAAAACATATAATATATACTCGTACATTATTCATAAAATGTCTTTCGGTTACTTACTAATTCATACATTTTTTATTTATCACATTGGCGTTTACATAGATAATATAACGTTAAATACCAGAGTGCCGTCACCAGGCGAAAACAAACAGGTCTCAATATAAAGCTTCCAGTTACGGTCAAGTGATTTAATAGCAGCGTTTTACCTGAAATAAAACGCATATTAAAATACTTACCTAACTGGAAGCTTTCACTTTAATTTCTGCCTGGCGATATTGAGCCAATGATTTAAGATGGCGAGGCACAAAGTTAGCAACTCGCAAATCACCAGGTGGCGCCACTGGACCGGAAACAATTCGCTTAAAAGTCTCAATTTGGTTAGGATTTCGACGGAAACGGAAATGCCATCTCAATATAAAGCTTCCAGTTAGGTAAGTATTTTAATATGCGTTTTATTTCAGGTAAAACGCTGCTAATATTAGTTGTTCAACTTGGACCAAATCGGGGCAGAAACTAGTGTCACATGCAATAGTCAAAATAAGAATCTTCTTAATTACAAATTCTGCCAAATTTTTTGGCAAAATTTTCATGTTTTGCTTTATTTTTCTAATTTTTTTTGATATGAATTTAATAATAAGCAAAATAGCTATCAAATATCTCAATGGCTTTGTCATAAATGAATGACGTATTTTCCAGCAGGTTTCGTTATCTTTAGTATTAGTCACTTAACTGGAACATTATCTGTTGTTTTGTGTATGAAAGATAAGTTGGTAGAGTCATAATTGTGACGTTTATATTCTGGGTATCTTCTTTTTTGCTGGGTGGAAATCACCAGTATTTTACTATTTAATTTTCCCAACTCTCATTTGTAGTCTAGTTGGTAGTAAATCTGTCTGTAGTCGTAGGTCATGTGTTCGATTCCTATGCAGGACAAATATTTGTGCGATGAAAACAAATATTTCTTCTATGTATATTAAGTACTAGCGGTCCGCTCCAGCTTCGTTTGTGGTACATGATATATAGCCTATAGCACTCAAGCATTACGTACACAAGTACACATCCAACGGTGAAAGAATTTTTCAAATCTGTCGAGTAGTTTCTGAGATTAACGTGTCCAAACAAAAAAACCTCTGCTAAATTGAAACCTTTACGAGTAAGATTCGCAGATCATTTGTTTTTTTTTAACTATGAAAGTACAAATATGTAGATGTAAATAAGTAGATAGATATCGTATAATAATAATGTAAAAAAAGTAAATGAAAACAAAATGTACATATTATGTACCCATTTCCTTGATTTCTACAGAATCCATTATTAACTTCTATGTGTAAGAAAAGCCATGGCTGGCCGAGTCTGGAAACTGGTGGCTAAAACTCAGGTTAGTGAGTAACAAAACACAAAAGTGCACATAAGTGCGAAAGAAATCGCCGTCCTATCAACTCTCACTTGTGGAGTGTATTTTACCTTTATCCTGTTTAGAATTATATAAAGAAGTAGTATTTGCCTGGGTGTAGATAATAAATACCATAGTATCTAAGAAACTTGATTTTTTTTATCCAAATGTAATAGATAAGATAAGAATAGATTTACATTGTTTTAAGCTATCACGGTTTTTCACTACTCTATTGAACTACATTGGTTATGTAATCGCGGTAAATATTCCGTAAACATTAATGTTTACGGTAGCGAAGAATTAATTTTTCTGGGTATTTTTAGGGGTTTCAGATAGTTACAATGTTTTATGTTTCGTTGCGTTACACGATTTAGTTTATACACGCAAATGTGCGCGATCTACTCGTCATGATTGTGATGAAAACTATTATTTACCTTATTAACAGCTTAGAATGGGACTTGGGAATTCAAAATCTCAGAAACGAATCTACACCATTCCCGAATCCACTTGAATGTGAATCGTTGTTTGTATCGAAATCTATCCAACCGTTTAGGAGTTTGATTCCGAACACACAGACAGAAGATTTATAAATATAAAAATGACCTTCATTGGTCTATGGATAATTTAGGTGTGCTTAGTGTAAGTAGTTAGTTAGATACGTAGCGTAGTTCTTATTGTATTATAGTTTTGTTATAACAAATGAATAAATATGTGTCTGGAGAAATCGGTAGCGCTTCTACAGAGCAATAGATTGGAGTGACTATAGGAAGTTTTCTGGTGACTCTGTTTAAGATATCATTTAAAATACTCATACTCCAGTCTATTACTAGCGGACTCCTAGTAACTCCTACCAGTAGTGATCGGCTCATCAAACCCTATTAGAAATAGGTTGAAAATATTCCCAACTTCCCCCTATTTTCCTTTTCTTCTTCAGTAGAGTGAAAAGACGCAGCTGACTGTACCTTTCTCCCTCGGGCATACTTGGGGGTCCCTAGTTCACCCGATCGAGCCTGTCACTTCAGCGTGAAGGAGCCTCATTCACGGTCCGAAATTCAGAGAGCCAAAAGAAGTTCTCGATTCAAAAAATTTACTCTTAGTATAGTACTCACGGTCCGATCCCACCAGCGAAGTGGAATATGACGCTGAAGATGAGGTAGATGATGCCAGCTAGCACCGCGAAGTAGAAGTGCAGGATCCTGGTCGGGTGCCGGTTGCTGGCGAGCAGGATCAGCATCAGCACCGAGTTGATGGCGTGGATGAAGATGTCCAGCGTCAAGTTGATCGCGTAGTCATCGTCTGAAATAACATTAATTTGAAATGGCAGCGACCACGATTTTACCCGCGTTGTTCTGATCCCTTTGTTTTCCGGGGATAAAAAATAACATTTGAGGAAAATACCAAATTCTAGACAATTATCTATCTATGTACCAAATTTCGACAAAAAGCGACATAGCTCAGCGTATTAGCAAACTGAAGTGGCAATGGGCCGGTCACATCTGTCGCAGACCCGATAACCGTTGGGGTAGACGTGTTTTGGAGTGGAGACCGCGAATCGGCAAACGTAGTGTAGGACGCCCTGAGACCAGATGGAGTGACGATATATGAAAGATGGCTGGTGACAGTTGGAAACGTAAGACCGAGGATCGGGCTGAGTGGCGTATTATAGGAGAGGCCTATGTCCAGCAGTGGACGAACACAGGCTGATGATGATGATGATGATGTACCAAATTTAATCCAAATCCCTTCTGTATTTTTTGCGCGAAAGAATAACAAACAAACTTACATCCATACATCCTACTAATATTATAAATGTCAATGTATGGATGTTTGGATATTTGGATGTTTGTTGCTCAATCACGTCCTAACGTATGAACGGATTGGGCTGAAATTTTGAACACAGATTATGGTATAGAAGAACACGTAGGCTATGTTTATCCCGAAAAAGCAACGGGTAGAACGGGAACTACGCGGGGAACACCGCGGGGCGCTGCTAGTGCTTAGATATATGCATAAGCATAAGCAGCCCAATAAATGTTCCCATATATATAAGCCTCAAACAAAAAAACAAATGTTACCGTTGCTGGGACTCGGGGCCTTCTCCGGCAAGGACAAAGTCAACGCCATCCACCACGCTGGCCCAGTGCTGGTTGGTGGATGTGATTAGATTATGGGGTACAATTAGATAGATTTTAACATGGGATGGCTTTGCTTTTTACTTGCACCGCCTCGTGGCTTTAGCCGCGCAGTTCCCGATCTTGTATATTATTACCACCACGAAATGTAGCCTCTGTGTTAATATCGACTATAATCTAACTGTATTACAAATTTTAATCCGATCCGTTCAGACTTCCGACGTGAATGTAAATGTCAATGTGTGAATGTTTGTTGCTCAAACAAACATTCACACATTGACATTTATAATTTTAGTAAGACACTCCTCTGATGAGTGATATCCACTCTCCATTAGATCTCTCGTTCATTTTAAAGCAGTTCTAGCTCATCATCGTCACGGTGTTATTATGGTGGTGATGGATTTGGCCACCAAACGCAAAAGTGTTTTTTTCTGTAGAGATTACCGATTTAAAAAAAACTAATCTAATTAATCAGCTTTATTACACACGTTTTAGGTAGAACACAGATATCAGCTAAATTCTGGCTTCCTTAGAAAACAGCTTCATTTATTAAACGGTAAACAATAATACGTTAATGGAGGATTAACCCTCGTGGTATAACTTCCAATTCACTCATCCACTACAAAGTTGGAAGATGAGCTACGACGTCTACCTTCACTTTAGTGTATTTAAAAATATTCAGCATTAGCAACGCCCCGTGGTTTTGCCCGCGTAGTTTAATTCCCGTGATTTTCACGGGATAAAGAGTATATTTATTTGTTATTCCAGGCTATATTCTAACAGTATTCTAAATTACAACCCCATCCGTACACACGTTCCAACGTGATTGTGCAACAAACATTTAAACATCAAAATTTTCGTATTATTGGTAGGATTTTATAAAAAATATCTCAGGTTATTTTGCAAAAAATAAACACGCACTAAGTACTACTGAAAATACTAGCACAATTCCTGAAAATTATCTATACGTTAATACGGTTGGGACCAGAATGTTATCTACAGCACGAACATAGGTATGTTTGTAAAGGAATTTGCATAGCTGATAATTAACTATACGGGTCTATTTAAAATGTGCATCATATATTCTCTTCTACAGTTTCTACGAAGGTTGTTCAACGATGTTGATTCTTCGAATCTCGAGTTCAATTTGTTTGTTTATTTGTATGCGATTAGGTATGCCAGTCCCTTGTTTATGTTCGTATGTTTTTTCATTCTATTTAACTTAGCAGTTCCGATAACAGACAAGAAAGGCATATAAATTAACGTAAAGGTACAAAATATTTGATATTAATTTGTCTAGTACACCATCCAAAAACTAAAAAGCAAAAATAAAAACTAGCGAGAAAGTATTAATTATCTGATTTAAGTAAAAATTTAAGTTCAAGAAATTTTATACAGCAAAAATAGGAATTGTGACACGAACATTATCTAAGAGATCAGCGTATTTCCATACCACACAGTCTGCTTGTTTTTTTTGTTGATAATACAATTCATGGTGCTGTCCAAGTTTGAGTACCTATAACATCAACGGGTATAACTGTGAACAGCTAGTGATTAATATAATACTAACCCAGTGCTGTGAGAAACGCCCAGTAAAATAAGGTGATGAAGAACGCGATGGGCAGGGTAACGTTGTAACAGATCCAGTAAGCTTTCACGTACCAAGGAAGACCAAAGGTTCCATCTGAAATCAGTAAGCCAATACGTAAATATTCACTCTGAGGACGCATTCTAGAGTAGATACTATTGGTCAAGTTAATAGATGCGTTATTAATATAGTGGTATAAAACAGCTCCACCTGGGCAAGGGAAGTGTTTTGCCTTTGCCTTTGCCAGCTGTAATTCTACCGCCAGGCAGTAATGTGAAAACACCACAGTGTTTCAGTTTGAAGGGCAATGTTTCCAGTGAAATTACAGGGCATATCGATATAACATCTTATGTTTGAAACTCTATTGCCGCTGCCTCTACCGATGAAAATGTAATATTTTGTACTTAACATTTTGTTTCTTTTCATTTAAGTTTTACAACCCTACTAGGTATGTATAGATATATTATGATGCTCGAGTAAATCTCCATTTAGCATCGTGGCCTCTCTTTTTAGTAATAGTAATAGATTTGTTAGTCACAAGAGAAGCCTAAGCAATAAAAAAACAAAATAGCGGAAAACACACTTTAGTTTTGTTCAGAATGTAACTTTTTTCTCGTGACTATTTTTGTAATTAAACGTTTTATGGTAAAAAGGCACAATAATGGATTTTTGAAGGAATTTCTGGGACCAAAAAGTCCACAGTATAGAAAACCACATTACGTTTTTTGGTAGTTTCATCATGATTGATCACGATTGCCGCGCCTTTGGTCAAAGATGGTTACTAAAACAAATACCTTATTGCGACCATATTTAATGTTTTAACAATAGTTAATTGAACATTTGAAGATTTATTAACTTATTGTACTTGTTACGTGGCTGCTAAATAAGATGGCGGTATTACAAACATAAATTACAATTAAATTAAGTGTTATGGCAATTTTTTAAAGTTATTACTCCAATATCTTTTTAAAAATACTTGGAGTTATAGTATTGAAATTATTTGAAAATATATGATAAATACTATGGATATGGATATCAAGAATTCAAACATTATTGTTTTAATAATTCCATGTTGGAATTTCAGTGATTTGTGCCCTGAATACTATTAGCAAATTGTCATCATTACCGATTAAACGCTTAACGACTATAGAAACTTGTGTAACAGATAATAAACTAATTAATTAGGCATATTCGTTATCAAACACAAATCGTTAATTCTTTATGACCTTGGTGTTACAATAGTCTTCGCAAACTATAGACATGGTTTGTAGAGAATGGACTTCGGTTGTCGTCTACAGGATTATATTACGATCTTCGTTCTGGATGGTACCTGATTCAGCTGATTTCAGTAACGATTATTATTAAATGATATCATATGTCGCGGGGTAATTCTACAAACGTTCGGTGACCTTTGAACAAAGCTCAGTTTTCATTTCCCCAGTAATAACTGTATGGCGTTGTGTTTTCAACCAGATATCTTTTGTTACTTGTTTCAAATACTTTCAAATTGTCCACAACAGGAATTATACAGATCATTTATTTTATTTGTTATAAAATGTAGTGTACATGAGTAATACAAAACATATCAAAGTATAACAATAGCCATTGTTAAATAAACAGTACAACTAAATAGATATGAGGACACCAAAAATCTTGGTTTAGTTTGCTTACCGATAGGCCCTCGGAGATAAGCTCTGAGTGACACAGCGAACGCCAGCCCGGATGTGGCTGTGATGAACAGAAGGCCCCAGTGTGTCAGGAAGATCCACCACAGGCCGTACCTCAAGGATCTAGACGTCAGGATTTGAGAAGCTAACACGATCCCAATGCAACCCAAAAATAGTGTGCATCTTATTAACAACATAGGCAAGGTTTCTCGATTGCGTTGAAAGCAACTTAAGTAGAAATCCGTCGGAGTTTCATGTTCTAATTTAAAACTGGATAACTGAAACTCACGTTTAAAATAACTTTTAACACCCATTTTTGTTACAAATATTTTTGCACAGATTTCATCGGAACATGTGCCCGCGTCACTTCGCTCGCGTCGAATAACTTATCTCTGATTTGTATTGTGATTGTACTCGATAATCCTATTCGTGATAACACTAAACAAAATGTGTTTCCTTGTTTCGCAAAAAAAAATGTATGAATATAGTCACAAAAGTAGTATTACTATTTATTTTATTTGAAATCGATGACTCATGTTGTATCTCGTCTTGTAAGTAGTGACGAGCGCAGTGACTGCGCTGCGCTAGTTGCTGCGCTGATATTTGATTTTCGTGTTATAATATTGGCGTGGCACTGAGCCGTTATAGACTGGTGTGTTTATTACCATCAGGTACACAGCTTGCTCGTCCTGTCACACTAAGATATAAATGTATAAATTGAGTCACTTTCGTTGAGTATATTATAAGTAAGTTGATATATTGATCCGATATCCGTGGTATTATTAGTACATCCCTAATATGTATGTTTTCATTCCAGTGAGCACGGGATCATCATCGTTCAATTGAGCATGTGCTGTTTACTTTGACTGAACTTTGTTAGTTCAGTCAAAGTATAAAAAGGCAATCCCTTCGCGCGCCAGTCCAACTCGCACTTGGCCGTTTTTTTAATTTAACGCTTAGATATATTTACATTTGATATGCCTTTTTATGTAGGGGATATCCCTTTACGTCTGCTGCCCAGTGGAGACGGGAAAGTGAGTGTCAGTTCTCCAGGCTCGTCCCCGTGCCCGCTTCCGCTTCAGTGAAGGAGGTAGATGCTTCCACAACCCTCGCTCCTCACGCAACCTCTCACTGTCGAGCGTCTTGGCCAAGATGGTTGCCAGTTGCCAGCGAGAGGTCCGCTCTCACCACCGCGGCTAGGGATAGCCGCAGTGCCATCCCTATGGCCGCATCGCGGCCATGTTCTTCCACTGAGCTCTCTCCTAATCGGAGCGCTCATAGACTTACCTGGAAGACTTAGGAATTTTACTTGGCCGATATATCAGTCGAGGATTGCATCTATCTCGGTTCCAGCATCAACAACAAAGGGTCCAGCGAAACAGATGTTTGGCGGCGTATAGCAATGGCAAAGGGTGCCATGCTGCAGCTTGGTAGGATATGGAAGAACAGAGGGATAAATCTCAAGACGAAAATGAGATTAGTCCGGACCATGGTCTTTTCTTTTTTCTTTATGGAGCTGAGACTTGGACACTTAAATCATCAGACCGCGGCCGTATTGATGCCTTTGAAATGTGGCGTTGGAGAAGAATGCTCAGTATACCTTGGACAGCGCGTCGGACTAATATTTCAATACTTCAGCAACTAAAGACCTAGACAAGACTCTCTACCTCAAACGAGTGCTTTGGGCAAATAGCCAGGAAGGAAAGTCACAACCTCAAGAAGCTGATAGTTACTGGAAAAGTTGACGGCAAAAGAACAAGAGGCCGCAGTCCGATGCGTTGGTCAGATCAGATTCGCACTACTTTAGACACATCAGTCTACGATGCCCTACAGGTCGCCGGTGATAGAGGGAGATGGCGTAGTTTCATCGTGGAGAAGTTGTTGAGACGTGGTGGTCACGACCCTCAGACACGAGGAATACGACTCTAGGAGGAGGGATATCAGTCGAGTAACCTTCCCAAATCTTTCTGTCCTTCTGCTCAAGGGAGAGAGAAGCTCGAGCAGAAGTTCCCAGCCAGGATGCGCCATCACACAACAAGATGCCACCGAGGCAAGTTGTTGTGTGATACCCACACCTCGTAGGAGTTCCCAAGCCACGCACACCACATTTGATAGGCCTAGTTGCGGGGAAGGCAAAATCACATCTGGTGGCGAAGCCCAGGTACATACATATATATGTAGTATGTACCCGTATATAAAACCAACACTGTTAGTTGGTTTAATATCCGGGAATTTAAATCTCAGTTGCTGTTGATTAAATATTTACCCAATTACTTTCAGTTGAATCAACAACTGTCAATTTTCAATGTAACAATAATATTACAAAGTTTATGGGTTTGTAAGTGTGTATGTTTGTTTCCCCAGATCTCCGTAGCTGCTGAATGGAATTAAATAATTTGTAAGTAAGGAGCAGCAATAAAACATACTTGTAGCATAGTTCAAAGAAAAACTACTTTATTAGACTGTGCTTGTAGTCTACTTTTAATTTCGCTAGTGTTAGTGTTTGTTAAGCTGCGGGTTTTAACGGTGGTCGCAGCTAGTCAGGAATAATTGTATGTCTACAACAAATCACGATGTCGTGTTCAACAGACCACAGTACCACTACCAGTAGTATAATACTGTTTCTTAAATACTTACAATTGTTTCTCTGGAACCACAAATCTAAAAGTGGCTAATATTATGGTTACATCAGTTTTAAGATAGAAAATCAAAATTCCTTCTTCCATAAATTGACGTTTATTTCATTAATTTTTATTTTAAAACTAGGTATAAAAAGATAAGTACGTAGAAACTTTTGGTAACAAACCACACGGATACCAATATTTAAATAACGCTTAAAACAAAAGTAATTAATATCACATTAAATTAAGATTTAAAACTAAGGTTTAAAAAAAACTATTTAAATACAGATATTGTTAAGTGTAAAAGGTATCCAATTGTTTTTCCAATTTTTGAAGTGAAAACTTCTTTCGGCGCACCACATACAGATTTTCCGTGGGCTGTGAATTGAGCTCAAGGGTCACATTCGTAAATGAAAGAAATCTTCGGGTAAACTCGGATGATCTATATGGCCATCATAATGGCCACGCCCTCCGGTTTCACCCGGGTAGTTTCCAAAGTAAGCTATCAAATTCTAAGTTTTCACTTCTATCGGCAGTCCCTACGACTGCCAATTTTTTTTAACAAAGATAACTATAGGGTAAAGTTGTTGGCTTCAGATGGCCTCTACTGTCTACCGAAATATTAGCTAGATGATTTTCTGTTTTCTGATTTTTATGTTTAAATATACAAATAAATTATTTGTACAGATGGTATTCGAATCAATAGTAACACGTGTTCCCTATGGTTTTGGCGTACAAATTTAATGTATTGATATAAGATTAAACAAATTTTCGAATTACACTTTAGGTATATTCAACCGAAAAGTACAACGAAAAAATTGGCCTTTATCGTAGGATAGAATGCAAGATACCAAAAGATAAACCTCATTATATGTTGTCATCACAATAAATGAATAGACATGTACAATTTAATCTTACCTATAGAACTAACTTTGAAGCATTTTCAGATTTTGTAACATTACTTAAGGGACATATAGGATACATAAAGAACGTTCTAATTCTAACAATACTTCTAGTCGTCACATTGTAGGTGTTCGTTTGATGGTTACGGAACTAAAAACGCTCCACCGACGTGGGTATTTAATAAACTAATTAATTTATACGCACTTAGATTTGATTAGAACTTTGGCTTTCATTTTGTCAATAAATTATTCTTAAAACTAGCCTCTTAATACCGATAATGACATATTTTATGTACGTAATTAACACACCTAATTAATTTATTTCGAAAAAGCAACTTCCCAAAATGTTTACCTTCGTATTCCAAAAATTTAACATTGTCAATCTTTTATCGTTATCTACTAAATTAATAAATAGACTACAGGCCCGTGAACAAAATTTACGTAGTAAATGAACCACCAGGAGACCTATGTAGGATGATAGAAGAGTACCTATAAAGTAATAAGATTCAGCACTATGCCGTCACTTGTAAGTTGTCAAACTGAGTACAGTCGAAGAGGGGGGGTTGCAACCCTCGATCATTTCCCCTTGTCGCATGATTTTTGTACAGCATTGCGAAATAATGGATTAGGAGAGGTATTAAAACAGTATGGAACCAATGCCGCACATAATCAAATGCCTAAATTTAATCTGTAAATCGTCGGAAAAGCACGAATTTTTCCGACAAACTAATAATGAAAAACTTAAAATGTATAATATTTATAGTTTCAATACCTCTTCTAATCTATTATACTGCAACGCCGTACAAAAATCATGCGACAAGGGGAAATGATCGAGGGTTGCAACACCCTCTCTTCGACTGTACTCAGTTGGACAGCTTACAAACGACGGCATAGTGCTGAATCTTATTACTTTATACCCTTCTATCATCCTACATAGGTCTCCTGGTGGTTCATTTACCACGTAAATGTTGTTCACGGGCCTGTAGTCTATTAGTGTAGTAATTGTTATTTCTATTCGCTGAGGTAATTATTTGAATGACGTCAAAACATCGAAAATTCCCAATGACGTTAACACCATTGTGGACGATAAACATACAATTGAATAAAGTGGCCAAGTGCGAGTTGGACTCGCCCATGAAGGGTTCCGTTGCAGCAAGTAACATAATATACATAGTACACATAGTTCTTGTAGTTCGTTGTAACTTTGGTCGAAGTTTCAATAATAGTGTATTTATGACGTACTAAAAAAAACTACTCATCAGATCGAGTTCAAACTAATTTTCGTTGGTAGTTTACATGGTAATGTACCTCATATATTTTTTTTAGATTTTTCATTTTCTTACTTTAGAAGTTAGAGGGTTAGAGGGGAGAGTTAAAACACACATTTTCCCACTTTGGAAGTGTCTCTCGCGCAAATTATTCAGTGTAGACGAAAATGATTTTAGAAACCTCAACATCATTTTTGAAGACCTATCGATAGACACCCCACACGTGTAGGTTTGATGAAAAAAAATATTTTGAGTTTCAGTTCTCAGTATGGGGGGCAACCCTAATTTTTCTTTTTTTTAAATTTTTTTGTTCAAATCTTAATGCGGTTCACAGAATACATCTATTTACCAAGTTTCAACAGTGTAGTTCTCATAGTTTCGGCAAAAAGCGGCTGTGACATACGGACGGACAGACAGACAGACAGACAGACAGACAGACATGACGAATCTATAAGGGTTCCGTTTTTACGTTTTACGGAACCCTAAAAATGATTTTACCCGACATCTGGCTTCCACGGTACAAGATTGGCTTAATTTGGGAATAGAAGATGCTGTGATAAAGTTTTGAGCAATGTTTATTTCATTATTTATTTACGAAGTATCGTAATTGTTGGGTTGATCAATTTTATCAGATAATCTTTTGCAAGACTTTGACCGTATCTTTACTTTTAGACTTTAGACCCTCTAGTTTTAGAACATAGAACTACCCAGCATTGTAATTAATTTTCATGACTTCTATTGCTATATTTGTTAAAGTCTATTACTTTTGGCCACGTTTTTGAGCACGTGTGTATCTATTAATCTATGCACCAAAGCCATCGTTGTAGACTCCCGTGCTGTCGTTCAGCCTTTTCCTCGAGATGGCGTCTCTGGCCGTGGCCACTGCCACAGTGATCAGGTGCATAAGAGCCAGGAACAGCGCTGTGAGTGTGATAACCACCATCGTCTGATCAGGCTTTGACCAGTCAACCACGGGGTAGATAAACGAATTGCCCCATCTGAAATCAAAACATTTATGTGCGATTAATAAGAAATTTAGCAATCAAAGAAAACACCTCTATTACAATAAGGTCCAGAAGGATAGTCAATTAAAACAAGTTTAAAAAATTACCCAATTATAAGTAAAAACTAAAAAAAAATATGATGACTATTTCTCGTAGATTGGCCATTAAACTAGGTTTCACGATTCTAAGATGTTTTTGCCGTCTCAAATGTGATTTTAATTGGTATAGAGGAACGTACAAAATGTTTGTGATCTACAAACGAGTGTTTTATTCGTTCAATACCAGTCCACATTCATTGAATTAGTAGCCAAATGCAATGATGCGTATCATCATCAGCCCAGCATCGCTTACAGCTGGAAATAGGCATCTCCTAATTTATGTCATTGAACTCGATTGGCAGTTCCTGCCATTCACTGCGTTCACGTTCCCTCGAATAATTATTTGGGGAGACCATACATTTCGATTTTGTTTGCTACGAGACAGTTCAATGAAGTTGGGTCAGGAGTGTTCCCGCAGATGCCTTGCACTGCGCTTGAACTGCGCTTGCTTAGAGGCAATCTCCACTTAGGAACCAGTCATCATGATCCTATTGGATCATCTAGCAATATGATATACCCTTTGGTAGATACATACCAGTCTGTCGGGCTATGTTCTGTATCAAATGTTTGTGCCGCTGAGTGTAAGAGTAATATTTTTACTGATATTAAGAGATTTTATGAAGAGAGAGGGAAGTTCAGTCAATTGCGTAGGTATATACTTATACTCGTACCTGCGTGTGAGTCTTTGCAAGTACTACATTAATACACTAGTATTATTAATTACGGGGTGTCAAAAGTTTTAGTGTCGGCCAGAAATAACCTGAGTTGCTAAATCTTTTTTGTGCTAACGCAACGTTCAGTTCGCAAGTTCAAAGTTACGGTTGGTCTAGTCGGGAGAACGGCGACTGCCGATCCGGAGACCCCGGGTTCAAACCCCACACGCACCACTGTCTTTTCGAAGTCATGTGCGTAATGCCGCTAACTTAAAAACGGTGAAGGAAAACATCGTGAGGAAACCGACATGTAGGTACCTAGAATCTTTCGAAGTCATGTGTCATCCACCAACCCGCACTGGGCCAGCGTGGTGGATTATGGCCTTAACTCTCTCCTTTCGAGAGAAGGCCCCGAGTCCCAGCAGTGGGAACGTTTAGTGGGCTGTTGATGATGATGATGAACGTTCAGGAGGCAGTAGAAGCCATCTCAGGCCAAAATACAATAAACAATGGCTCCTATTTCATGAACCGCATATTGTATTTTTTGTTTTCATTTTGTGGATATTATTCCTGCATTGTTCTGTTGATGTTTTAAAAATATCGCGAATCGCGAACCAGAGTTGTGCGTGAGTAGGTACTATAGAGAATGCTGCATGAAAGATCAGAAATGTGTACATTTATTTTGCTGCTCCTTAATAAAAGTTTACATATTTCAATACAATATTGAAACTTTGTGACTTGTTGAACTCAAATGACAGAAGTTTTCCTTTTAGTTTAGACCTTCTAGTTTATACCTAGGTATTATAAAATGTATATTTACATATTGGCGTACGTTTGATCCACAAACAACTTCAAGGTTCAAGTCACGAGAACAATTTGTGTTCCTAAGGAAATATGGGATTAATGATGAAATAATGTATTGTATCAGCGTTCTAGCTTCAAAATAACAACCTTTGTTTGGGGCTAAATGGAGCTCTGACAAGAATATTGACCATTATTAATATACCATTACAAAGAATTCAATGAACCTATAAACGAATTTCAAAACAAAGATAGCCAATCGCGGAGCTTTAGAACACTGACAGATTTGACCTAACAGCTTAGTATGAACGAAACGAAACAGCCTTTCCTTTCACACTTAGCAGATGGTAAAGGATGTAAACGCATCTGTTACCTTAGAGAACAATAATGTTATCTGCATCTTTGTTGACCTCTAAACCTCTGGTCACAACGTGTTGTGAAACGATTGACAACCTCACTCAATTAGATCTTTACAATAACAAATCGTGATCTTGACTTTTGAAGTCTATTGTGTAGATAGAATGTTTAGACACGCGAAGTGCATCTACCATTTTGTTCGGCTATCGTGTATTCTGGACGTTTTAAATTTTGTTGATACCTATAAAACAATATGACAATAGATATTATAATTAGAATTGTTTTATTGTTTTAACCATTAATATCTATTGTTCAATGTTTTCTGCTAAGCGTTGCCGAAATATACGTTTTACAAATATATTTCGGCAGCAGTAGGCCCAGGTTTTTATAAATGTACAATGTACATAGGTATTGTCCACAGTGTTAAAGAGAGATATAATACTTCTGCCATTAAATTGCCATTCAACTCTTTACATCAATGACTTCTGTAATTGACTGCAGGTAGGCAGGGCCGGCCTTAGCCATCTAGGCGCCCCGGGCGAGCCATGCCTCAGGTGCCCTAAAGGATAACACTACACTTTTGGGGACGTTGAAATACACCCCCTCCCCTAGGTTATTAAGATTTCCCAGCGCCCTTGTAATATGTTCGCCCTTGTAGTATCCGGCGCCCCGGGCAACCGACCCCGTCGCCCCACCCTAAAGCCGGTACTGCAGGCAGGTATATAATAATTGGATTACTGCCATCACAGATTACAGAAATAAAACCAGATGGAGCACGCAGAAAAGAGCTACTGAAGCAGACAAAGGAAATACAAACGCCGAAGCAAATACAAACTCCAGTCAGTATGAAACGGACTTCCGTGTTGTACGGGCGTCCCGTGTGATTTAAAGTTTTGTCTTAAAATATGCCGTCTTGTGTCTTCAAACATTACAAATAATGTTCCCAAAAACAAAAAAAAGAAAGAGGAATATAATTTCATAGGAAAAATTGAATATTTTTACTGTTATTTATATAATTTAGGCGATTTCATTTTGGTGATGAATGGAACACAACACCTCAACGAAAATAGGTTAGTGTGGCGATACTAAATGGAAATTATTTTCCCTGAATTTAGGGTAAAATATAGATTATATATTTTTTAGATACTCGTACACCAAATTATTGATGGGCATTGTATTATTCAACTAGCTGTGCCCCGCGGTTTCACCCGCGTCTATTTGAGGAAAATCCATACTAAAATATCCATTGCTGGCCACTTTATTACGTTTTACGGAACCCTAAAAATACGTAAATAAGCAAATAGAACAAATTTGATTACTTAAAATGACACAAACTTCAAATGTAGACACGCGCCGTCACAGACTTCAACGACCAAAGAGAATTTAAGTTCACGGAACTAAAGCTCTCGAAGAGAAATATTTTTCCCCGTTTTCTTTACATTCTTCACTCATACTCCGTACCTATTGATAGTAGCGTAATGTTATATACCCTATAGCCTTCCTCGATAAATGGAGTATCCAACAAAAAAGAATCTTTCCTATCGGTCCAGTAGTTTCCGAGATCCTAGTGTTCAAACAAACAAACAAACAAACTCTTCAGCTTTATAATATTAGTATAGATTTAATTTAATTTCAAATTTGATTTTGGTAAATGTTAAATTTGTAAAATGAGTAATTTATGACATAAAAATGTACAAAAAACAAAATCATTAATACATCATAAAATTTGTTTGTGTATTTATTTATTTCGTTAGTTGCACCACTGCCCAAAATATTACAAATTTTGTTTCCTCATGAATCAAAAGGTTATATGGAAGAGATCGCTTTTAGCGACAAGATCGCCTTTTGTGCCCATTTTGTTTTGTTATTATATGTGTTACTTCTTGTCAACTTTGTTTATGGTGCCAATAAAGTGTTTTGTATTATATTGTAATGTCATTCGATAGGTATATTATCTAAGTGAAACGGTGGCTATATAATTGGTTATAAAATGATGGTTTATAAAATAAAACATTTGTTGAAGGAAGATATTTTTGAAGTTAATATTATGCATAACGTTGTTTCTAAAATGAAATATTTTTAAATTGTAAAGTTTTTTAATATTATACGGTTACTTGATTTTAAAGTCTTGTTTTGTCAAAAAAAAAAGGTGAGTAATAAGTGAACTGTTAAAATGATTATTGTGTTAGTTTTTTTTTGTTTGTTGTTTGGACCTATAACATACAGGTAGCCTATATGCATTTTATCAAAAATAGCTTGGTGGTAAAGATGGTTGTTTTAATTTTTGTTTAACCTATCTAAGCGAGTAAATTACACTAATTTTATTACTTGCGATTCAAGTTAATTTCTAGTTGCATGTTTTCATCATAGAATGGAAATAGTACTAACAAGAAATCCTTGCATAATCGGTGTAATAATTTTAATATTTTAAAATATCAATTGATGTGTTTATTATACGTGAATATTTCCCAAGCTAAGACAACAATAGTGGAACTTTTTTCTTAAGACTGACAACATTATACAAGTAATTTGGAACGTTGATTTGACAATGTTACGTCAACATGACTAATTACGGGCCTCACAGTGTTGTTCACGAAGGTTCCATCTGTGTTTATTTCTGTAATCTGTGACTGCCATAATGAAATAAGTTACGTAAGTACCTAGTTACTTACAACCACTAAAGAACTTACCAGTAGCCAGTAGATTAGTAGATATACTATAAAATACTTTCATTCAAAATTTTTACTCCTTTGTATCAGTATTTTAATTTTTTTTTAAATTAAAGAGTTACGAGACGAGCAGGACATGTGCCTGATGGTAAGCAGCATGACTGCTACATAATAGCACAGTGACACGCAGCTATTGGAACACGAAGAGTCCAAATCATTACCTGGCACTGCACTGCGCTCGTCACCCAGAGATCTAAGATATTACATCTCTAAGCCCAGTAATTTCTCTGGAAACATTGTCCTTAAAACCGGAACACAGTAACCCTTAGACATTACTGCTTGGCAGTAGAATAACTGGCAAAGGCGTGGTACTTCCCCAGGCGGACTCTGCCAAGAGCCCTACCACTACTGAATATCTAATCTAACAAATATTTAGTATTATTATTTTATCGCACTAACTGTTTAGAGTTCAACGCCAAGTACTTGAGTTACAAGCCAATGAACGTCTGTGTAATTGAACAATAACTGAATCATCGCTCATGAAGGGGCGTTTTGACCAATCTCATATTAATTAATTAACGTTTCCATCATGATATGGATGAAGGACAAACTTATTTGCAACACTGGCTTTATTGCTTGGAGGTCAGTTACATGGCTGCAGTTAACATGTTAATTATTATATTAATCCACATCCATAATTTTAGACTTTATATAATTTTAGTTTATAGAACGAATTTTATGCTTTGTCCACGCTTTATATATATACTAGCGGCCCGTTCCGGCTTCGCTCAGATTTCGTCATATGTGAACTATTAATCGAAAAAACAACTATCCTATCTCTCAAGTTGGACCAGGCTGCTCACGGTGTGTCAATTTAATTTAAAATCGGTTAAGTAGTTTAGGAATCCATCGCGGACAAACATCGTGACAGGAGATTTATATATATTAAGATACATAATATATATATATTTGGACAGTATTAATTCATATAAAACTAAGCTAAGCCCCAAACTTTTTCTGCCTTAGATAGGTATTATCAACGGAGTGAAATGAAAAATTCATGTAACTGACTTCACTCCAATGAACTATGGTTAAATTATTTTGATAACGTTTTTACAAAAATAGTAACATTGCGAGAGAAAAAACTTTACGATGCTCAAAATCCAGTTAAAAAAGTTCGTTTGATAAACACCGAACGGCAGTAGTGAAAACTTTATTATTATTACCAATGACGTAATGATGAATTGGTATGGTGACTAAAAAAACGAATTAGTCCGTCAGTTAGATTATTAAAAAATATACCTAGTAAGTAATAAGTAATTTTATTTTCAAAAACAAAAATATGACGAAGCTGCTTGAATATGAATGCTTGGAAGATTCCACTGACGTCACGTCCATTTACGATCTTTATGTAGACTTGACCCCCCCACTCCGGAAGTTTGATGATCTATCAACATCATCAACAGCCCACTAAACGTTCCCACTGCTGGGACTCGGGGCCTTCACTCGCAAGGAGAGAGTTAAGGCCATAATCCACCACGCTGGCCCAGTGCGGGTTGGCGGATGACACATGACTTCGAAAGATTCTAGGTACATGTTGGTTTCCTCACGATGTTTTCCTTCACCGTTTAAAGTTAGCGGGATTACGCACATGACTTCGAAAAGACAGTGGTGCGTGTGGGGGTTTGAACCCGGGTTCTCCGGATCGGCAGGCGCCGTTCTCTCGACTAGACCAGCCGTAACTTAAAACATATAATAAATAAATTAAAAAATTGAATAAACAGTAGATCCTCATTATGTCAAACCTCGATAATTGGAAAATCTCGCAAACTCGAAAAAAAATGTATTACCCCTTCAACCTCTAAACCCTCTGAAAGTCGAAGTAATCAGTGAGTCCCTATAAGCCAATTCAGTACTTATTTTCCCTTTATATACAAAAAAAAATATGATCTGCAATATGCCATATTTGATTTTATAAACTTTACAACCACTTTACAACTCGACTATTTAATTACTGGATCTCTGACGGTATCAAAATAACCCGTAGTATTAAAAATGTTAGTTAACAACGAAATGCAAAACCAAATATTTTATTCGTTTACAGAAAATGATAGATTGTACTAATTGATATATTTCCTATCTATCGCGAGATACACTAGAGAGGATAACAAAAACTATTTTTTGGACATGTATTGAGTTTTAATAATAAACGTTGTAGATCAAGAGTTTGTTTATTAAAATATACAGAACATGCCCATCATTAAATGGATATAGGCTGACTACCAAGTAATCTGTACACTAAAACCAGGCTGGTTGCCTGGAAGAGATTGCTCTAAGCAATAAGGCCGCCATTTGTGGTACTAGTTCGTAAGTGTTTTACTGTAATATTTCTGTTTTTGTGTCACAATAAAGAGTTATCTATCTATCTATCTATCTAAAAAAAAAAAGAATTATATGCCCTGCAACAACTTGATGGGTAAGTTGAACATGACCGCGAAAAGTTATGACACCACTAATGTGAACTTTATAGTTGTTAGTCGCCCACTGTGCTCGAAAACATTCTAAATAGCGACCTTCATAAATTCGCTCTGTATCAAAGTCATGACCATATTCTATAGTTTTTTAGTAACATTGAGAAATATCAAAGGCATCGTCTAATTGTCGGTGTTTTCGCAAAGTCCCTAGAATTTTTGTGGAAATTCGCTTTATCAAACTTGATGATTAAAATCCTACAACATATTTTTTGTTTATAGCCGACAATAAAGATTTTCTTGGTAAAAAAATGTAACCCTGAAACTGGAATTTTTAATTGCTACTATGTTTAACATTAATAACATCATGAGAACACGTGTTTATCAAAAAATCATAACTTCAATGTTTCCACTGAGTTCACGACCGAAAAGCCGATATAATAAAATACTGTAAATACTATCATGACAATTATTATATCAGCTATCTGGTTCACATAGCAAGAGTTTTGCTTAGTTATGCCGGGTCCAAAATCCTACTTTCTACTACGTGCGAAAGATTGCATGTTTAGATGTTCGTTGGTCAAACCTGTCAGAACCTCAGAACATCTGAAAGGATTGGGTTGAAATTTGGAACTCAATTAGATTATAGTCTGAAATCGTACATAGGCTACTTCTTATTAGAGGAAAATAACGCCAGTAAAACAGCAGGTCACGCTGCTAGTATTTAATATATACTTGTGTTATACATCTGAAAAGGTTTTTTGAACGCACGAATCTCAGGAACTACTAGACCGATTTCAAAAATTCTTTCACAGTTGAAAATGTGATCGCGTAGCCTGAGTGCTATAGGCTGTATATTCTGTGCCATTGGCAAAGCCGGGGCTAGTAATTTAATAAGTAACTTACGGGTCCAATCCCCCAGCGAAGTAATAAGTGACGGTGAAGAGCATGTACGCGCCCGCGAAGTACAGCGGCTGCATGACGTGCATCAGTCGGCTGGGGTGCGCCGAGCACGCGAGCTCCACGAACATCACCACCGAGTTGACCGCGTGCACCATCACGTCCAGGACCGGGTCGGGAGCGTAGTTCACTACGCGGTTGGTTGCTGTAAAAAAAATTATACAACTTTTTAATAGCATAGTCAAAATAGTTATGGGGTAGCAGGACGGTTGCCTGGAGGTAATCAACACGCCTGCCCATACTTAACCTCGCAGTGTAAAGCAGGTATTGGAACATGAAGAGTCCCAATTATTACCTAGCACAGCACTGCGTGCGTTATCTTCTTCATGTTCCAATAGCAGGGCACATGTCCCTTATCACATTATCTTAATATATATAAATCTCCTGTCACGATGTTTGTCCGCGATGGATTCCTAAACTACTTAACCGATTTTAAATTAAATTGGCACACCGTGAGCAGTCTGGTCCAACTTGAGAGATAGGATAGTTTTTATTTCGATTAATAGTCTCTAAATGACAATATCCGAGCGCAGCCGGAATGGGCCGCTAGTACTATAAAAAAAACACCCAGAGATTATTGATATAATTACATTCCAATGTTACGAATTTTGGGTTTCATTGAAAAAATATACAACTTTTTTTAATGATAGGTAGATGGCGCTATGTTAAAATTATTAATGGACCGTGCATCCAATCATCAATGTCAACTATTTGAAATTTTTGAATACTTTAACTTAATCATTTATAAAAAGCCTTCATCTAAAATAGCAGGGTCTCGGCTTCGACACGTAGATAAAGTTTCATTTCAACGTAGTTTGGAACGGACACGCTGTATTGAAATTTATTTTAATTCACTTAATTATATACAGGTATGCATGCATAATGTACAAGGTTATCGAAACCTGATCTAAGTCAAAGAAGACGTGTTGTACTAGACTCTAATAACGACTTCGATTATAGGGGTCAACCCTGAAATTACAAAAAAGTTGTCTGTTCCGAATATTCGACGAATACGAAGAACAAAAGTAAAGGACTGTTAATGTCTTTTGTGAGATTAGTCCCATAGAAAAAGTTGAATACGAAATAAAGTAAAATAAGTGGATTTAAAAATTATAATAAATTTATAGAAATAAGATAACATCATCGACACGAAGTCGCCGGCTCACATGTGATCGGAGGACGTCTATTATAATTGAGGCAGATTTTTTACGCATATTAATTTAAGTTCACTACTTTATCATGAGTCGTTATAAATTAAGCATTAGACTGGATTTAAATACAAAAAAACAAAACAAAAAATACCGAAAATATACGTAAATTAGTAATTACAAACCGCTATAACCGGTTACGTCGTAAAAGTTGATTAATTTGCAATGGACACTACGAGATATTAAGCCCTCTAAGCGTTTTATGAGGCCTCTATTTGCGAGGACGTTGATTACTATTTCGAAACATTTATAGTTGTTTTATCTTTTCTGCAACAAACAGTCGTATTTGGCTGCAGAAGACGGTTTCCAAGGTTAAAAACTGACAATTTCTAGGCCACACGAGGGCATACACTACAAATACAAAAATCTTTATTGCTGTTTACAGATAAGATAACAATAACAATAAGATAAGATAACAAATGTTTTATATCTACAAAACATTTTAAGAGTTGACACAAGTCAACAGGGCTTTTGTTGTGCTAGTTAAAGCCAATGACAACTTGACAACCAATAGGTTGTCATGGGCTTTAACGGCGAAGGAAAACTAAAGTGAGGAAAGAAGGAAAGTGAGTCTTCTAAGTATGTAGGGCATGTGTTCATCCGCCAATTCACATTTGGTCAGGGTAGCGGGTTTTGGTCTTGACTCCCTCCTTGTGGGGGAAGACCCTAATTCCAACAGCGGGAACACAAAATTGGACTGATTATAGGACAAACCGTCTACTATTACAAAAAAGGAACCTCAGGGACTACTTGACTATATCAACAAACTCTACGCAAACAAAGTAGGAGTATCAAACTTACAAAATAAACTTACAAGTTTTCAATATGCCCCAGTAGAACACTGTGATCAGAAAAGCCACCGGTATCGTGATGTTGTACAGAACCCAATACGTCTTCACATACCATGGCAGACCAAATGTAGCATCTGGAATTAAAAAATAAATTATAAATGACAATTATTATTAATGACAAAAATGTTACTTCAATTAGGATCGAATAGTGGAGCGGATCGCCGATATTTCGACGCAGTTTCGTGTTCGTTACATATGGTGCAATAGAACGTGAATAGTGCGTCAACTCTTTTTCTATTCGGGGCACTTTTTTTCTAACGGGATCTACAGTATTTGATCTTAGATTGCCGCTACTACCTACCGCAGAGTCCTATTAACGTACTAACTATTATTATATTAACTATTATTATATTTAATTAATTGCACTTATGCTTTTTATTCATGGCCTGTATTACGACCCAACGAGCAAAAAGCTATCCTACTAAAAATATGAACTTGAAAATTCCGATGTTTCTTGCTCAATCACGTGAGAACGCCTACACGGATCGGGTTGAAATTTGGAATACAGATAGATAGATAGTCTGGAGTAGCATATAACCTAAGGGGGAATACGCGGGTAAAAGCGCGGGGCACTGCTAGTATGTGTACGTTTACCGGTACAACAAGAACCGAAAACTCGCTAGGATTCTACGTAATTGTAGATCAATTCATGTGTTTGTGTTTTGTTATGAATGGGTCGTCGTCGTCGGGTATCGCGCCTCTCATTTTTTTTTATAGTATAAGAGTGACGAGACGAGCAGGACATGTGCTTGGTGGTAAGCAACATGCTTGCTACATAACAGGGCAGTGACATGCAGCTATTAGATCATGAAGAGTCCAAATCATTACCTAGCATTGCACTACGCTCGTCACCCAGATATTTAAGATATTAATATATCTAAGCCCTGTAATTTCACTGGAAATATTGTCCTTCTGTCCGGAACACACTAATGTTGGCACTTTACTGCTTGGCGGTAGAATAACTGGCAAAGGTACTTCACTACCTTTGCTTTGCTACTAAAGGTAGTGGTACTTCCCCAGGCGGACTCTGCTAAGAAACCACTACTAAAAATGTTAAAGTTAAGGTGGCTTTAAATACAATCATAAATGCTAATGGCCTGTAAGTCTATAGGCAAATCAATAGCTTGTAAAATGACACCTAAAATGGAATGTTACGACATGCTAAATGTTCACATAATATCGCTATAACCTTCTGTAATTGTCGTGTTGACGATTATTTGCCTAATGCAAACTGCGTGAGTAAATTGGTTCCATGCTTTGCTCTTCAAGGCAAATCATAACATGGTTTTGTATTACTTATATGGTATCTTCGTTTGAAGTTGACCGTTTTGTTTGATCATGTTTAGTAAGGACCTAGATGGTTCTCTTTTACTGGACTGTCGAAAAGGTTACTCTCAGTTAATCTGAATTGTCTGAGAACTCCAAGAGACAAAGGATTAAAAACATGTAAATTAGGTTATGAAATATATTATAATAATGGTGTCGTGTGAACATTATTTGTTTTTCTTGATAACCATTAAATAAACCTTAAACCTGATACATTTATAAATTAATTTATAAATTCGAAAATTATACCTACTCTAAATTTAGATTTAAAATAAGTAGGTCCAAGTTATTGGTGGTTTATTTTTAGTAACATGGGAATGACGGTTTTAAACAAATGGATTCATTTAGTTTTAAAACAAATAAATACGGTTTTATTGAAAAGATAGTGTAAGAAATATTGCGATGAATTTTTTAAAATCATTTTGACGGCAGTTTCCCAAAAAGTGGTATTATAGTAGGTACAGTCATAGCATTTGTTTTTACGTTTGTGATGGTCAAAATCTAATTTTTGAGATTTTGATATCTGCAACAAAGATATTATAACATTTTGTTTTATTACTTTTGTATGTTTACACTTGACCGCCATATCGCATGATGTTAATCGACGATGCGGTCTATGATGGAGCGTGTTTACCTAGAAAACTTTGAAATTCACTCACGGGGAAAATTCACTCAGGCAACGTATTCCACAGCCTAGACGTTCTTATCACAAAAGTAGTAAATCTCTTCGTTCGTGTCTTTGAAACGTCAACCATGAAACAATGGCGCTATTTCAAGATGTATAGTTTCTAAGAGGTTTACCGGCATATTAAAAACTAGACTCAAGCATAATTTTGCCTCTTTGTGTTCCTTTTGTCGTACATGAACATACATAGAACATTTGCACACCAACTACACTAAGTAAATCAATTTAGACTAAGGGCCTGTGAACAAAATGTATGGGTCAAACGAACCACCAGGGGACCTACATATGTAGGATGAATATATGATAGAAGGGTATAAAGTAATAAGATTCAGCACTATGCCGTCACTTGTAACCTGTCCAACTGCAAAGCAACTGAGTGCAGTTGAACTGGATGAATGGATGGAATACCTCTACCTAATTTATACCCTTCTATCATCCTACGTAGGTCTCCTGGTGGTTCATATGACCCATACATTTTGTTCACGGGCCTGTAGTCTATCACTATTCAACATTTTGACTGGTTTTTGACTCGCGAAACATTTGGTTGATTGGTTGAAAACGGTAGCGGTATTATATGCAGTATGCGACGCTAGATTGTATTTTAATATTTATATATTGTTTTTAATTATCGTATTCAATATCTTGATGAGATGATTGTTTATGTTTCATTTTAAACCAACAAAGTGAAGAACTATGTGAGTAAATATTTTTTAAGTTAGTAACTTTGTATTGACGTACACAGATTAACGTTAAAGTACATATTTAGATAAGCTCACAGCTAAGTGGTTAAAATATCGACCCATTTACCCAAACGTGATCCAGTCATCCGCGGACGTGGTAGGCTTATTTGACTTATTTGTGAATGATGTCATTTAGGTTCCATAACGCAAACACTGTCGAGTATCGTCCAAATACTCGATACTTCATTTGTTTAGATTGTTCAAATGTACGATTTGTTTGTATCCTTGGCGAGAATAGATCGAAGAGCGGCTAAAATCACATTTCTGCATAAACTATGTAGTAACAGGGTTTAGGTAGATTGTGATTCTAGGGTTTTTTGAGTTGAGTCTTTGTAGAGATGTTCAACTTCAGGAGGTTTTATGCGTTATTGGCCAGTTAAAATTGAGGGTACTTAGCCCTTTTTTTGAAGTCGGTATATGTTTCAAGCGTTTAACATTCATTGAGCTCTGGACATCCTGGTCTGAGGTATAAAAAGTCATCATCATCAGTCGCAAGACGTCCACTGCTGAACATACGCTTCCCCCCTAGATTTTCACAACGAACGGTTCCGCGCAACCTGCAACCAGCGGTTTCCAGCGACCTTTGTGAGGTCATCTGCCCATGGAACCCCTGCACTAGAGCAGGGGTTCCCAAACTTATTTGTCTTCTGCCCACTTTGAGAATAAATTATTCTTTAGCGCCCCCTTTTTTTCACGTACCTACTTATAAACCACTGTAACTGCAAATTAAATTACTAATTCATTATTGTGAGCTATATTAAAAGAGATAAACATTGAATTTAAATGAGACTTTTACTATAACCCGCAAGAGTTAATTTGAGACCTGTGCCCAGTAGGTAGCACACAACGGACTCCAAGCCTCTACACAACGGCCCCACTTTTTTCTGGGTCTCTTACCCCCTTTAGGCCTGCAGCGCCCACAAGGGGGCGTTATCGCCCACTTTGGGAAAGACTGATCTAGTGGGAGGCCGGCCAGCACTGCTAACACACTAAGGTATAAAAAGTACCTATGTCAAAATAGAGCTATCTTATGTGCTATTCCAGTGTATTAATCTGTATACTACTACGATCTGTTCAGCTGTTCCTACGTAAATGAGCAACACACATCCAAACTTTGATATTTATTGTATTAGTTGGACTAGCCGCATCACACTTTGCAGTTTTACTCACATAGTTTCCGTTTTATACTTTTCTCGAGATAAAAAATAGTACATAGTATAACTTAATTGTGTTTCGAACTTCAACTCATTCTTTTCAGCCGTTCCGATGTGATTAAGCAACGAACATCCAAACTTTCACACACATATAATATACGTAGGATACTTTTATATATTACTAGAATTCGACAGACATTAGAGGGTACCTGAAGGCGAATGTCAGATACTCACTAAAATAAAAAAATCTGCTGCAATTTAATATCTTTTTAAAACTTAAAAAAGTTACTTAAATGTAACTTTTTTGTGAAGTGTAGAATACAGTCCACGAATCTTATTAAAGAGAATTAATTCATTACCTGCCACAAATAACACTGTGTAACATTAAAAAATTGTTAATACGCTTCTAACATATTCAAATTGCTACGATTAATGATATAGTAAGGTCAAATTTATCTAGTAGTTTTGATTTTGTAATTATGTCATGAATAAGAAGTGAGTTAGAATAAAATCCAAAGTCAATTCATTATTTTGATAAGATGGTAAATATCAATTGATTACATGTGCGAGGTACGAGCATATCGAAGAACGTGCAGCGATAATTACCAAATTAACATCATTTATTGGGGTAAGGTGATTACAATTAATTCTAAATTACAACTAAGTAATGGCTCATATTTTAAAGATTATGTAATGAATACTTAATAGCACCTAAGTACCTATTTAGTGGGCACTGTGATATTTAGTTATAATCCATATTTTTGCAATCTATAAACAATTATGATACGGATTTTTATTTTTAGAAAGGACGAGACAAACGTGCGCCTGATGGTAATGAACACGTTCGACCATAACGGCAAAGTGTTACGCAGCTATTTGGGCATGAAGTATTAAAATTACTGCCAAGCATAGCATTGAACTCGTCACCAGACAAGTAATTTATCTGTCCTATTTCCATACTACTGGCACAAATGTTATACTTCCTCAGGTAGACTGTGCAAAAGAGGTCCTACTATACTACTAGAGTTTTAAAATTTATAGATTAATTCATAACTATTTATCATAGAATATGTAGTACCTTTAATAGTAGAGTTAGAAGTAAATAAAGGCCTAAAGTTAATAAAAGTGATATTCGAAGCCTTCTTTCCATCTTTTCATGCATCAATCAGAAGGGCTTTAGATTACCGTAGATGTGTCATAACTCATAACACTTTACTAAGCAGTCCGCCCTGGCTGCGCCCGTATTACATACAGATCCAGCCTAAGTACTCAAGGATCAAGTACATTTCCAAATGGGAACTAATTTTTGAAATCGGTCGAGTAGTTTCTGAGATTAGCGCTTTCAAACAATAAGCTCTTTCTTAATATTAAATTTGATTTTCAAAAAGTTATAATTACTTGTTGCTTAGATATGTTTAGATCGATATCGCGGATCATCAAATTCCCGAAACTTATCTTGCATCATTGAATAATTATGTACTATTATTGTAGTGTTATACTATTGTCATTAATAATCACTTAGGTGTGCTTATTAAAATCCAAATCCAAATAATCGCGGGACATTTACAGCGAATATTTGAAGGAGCGAGTTCCAGATATATTTCGATGTGGTTTCATGCACTCAACGAGCTCCAATATAAAATCACGGTAATTGTACGTTTTGTATTGATAAATAATAGTGTGAGTGACCACTTTGGTTAGTTGGTAGTAGGTAAGCCTGCCGTAGAGCCAGAGGTTGTGGGTTCGATTTCCGCCCAGTACAAATATTTATGTGATGAATACAAATATTGTTCTTACGTTTTCTTTCAAAGTCGGTTTACCACTGGAACTGGCACTTAAAACAAAAGCATCTTTAAAATTATAATAGATGATATTGAGATTGCGCTCTGTTTGTATACGCCATCATGTCAAGTGACTATGATTCCACGAATGAGATCAACAAAGCAAGGGCCACGGAAACGGCACAAGGCTGGAGAGACGACCGCGGTTGAACGTGATCTCCATCTTACCGTCGGAGGCGACTCGCTGTCATAACATAACTCGGGGGGACAAGCCACGCATACGTTATGTGGTAAGACAGGAAGGTAAGTAAGAATAGACTCATTTCGACTGCATCGAGTATCTATAGAATCCTCTTCGGGGCGAGGAAGGAAGCGGCCTAAAATAGCAAATGACGATGTCGAATCGATTACTAGCGGACTTCTAACGGGTAGTCATCGGCTCAATAGACGATGTCGGACTAAAGAGCACTAGAATCAGATTGAAAATGCTCCCTACTCCCTCCTATTTTCTTTTTAAACAAAGAACCCAAATGACAAAGGTCACGGACCCCGGTATCTGTGGAGTGGCTAATTTAGAGAAAAAAAAGGATAATATTAGGTAGGTACTATCTCTCTGTTTGTGATCCTAAGCCAGTAAGCGAGTGAGTGCAGACCAAGATTCAGACACGTACTTTCTTTCTAATGATATATGGTGAATTTTGCTCATCTCAACGAATAAAGAAAACATGTCAAAGACAAAATTAAAATAACGTCGGATTAAACTAACTGATAAGTTAAAATTAGAAAAGATTTTAGTAAAGAGCAAATAAGCCTAGACTAAATTGGGTATCCCAAAATCTGTTTTCTAAGGGTTTTACTTATTCTAAAATGTACGGACGTAGTCTCGGATATACGTATATTAGTACTGTAGTACCTACTTTTTACTTCAATACTAGCAGCACCCCGCGGTTTTAGCCGCGCAGTCACGTTCCCGTTGTTTTCCGGGATAAAAAGGAGCCTATGTGTTATTCCAGACTATTATCTATCTCTGTATCAAATTGTATTTTCTTTGGTAGTTTTTGCGTGAAAGAGTAACAGACATCCATCTATCCATCATTACACATTTTTGCATTTATAACATTAGTAGGATTAGCCTAAATTATCCTATTGCTGACTTTGTCCCTCTTTCCCTCCAAATAACACGATTTACAGCTTTGGTGGTCCAGTTTTATCTTGCGGTTGCAGTTTGTCATGCCACCTTCGTCTGGGTTGACCCAGAGGTCGATTAGATGATGGACCCCTGGCTCTAGTGATTTTTGCCCATTTGTGACTAGGGACATAGCCACGCTAACATTCTCGTTAGTAATAATACTACAATGTTTGTATTTGATTAGCTGACAACGAGGTATCCCAGATCTATAATATATTTAACGTCTCATTATAAATATTGGCTGAAGCACGTTAACCTCTTAGCAACTAGGTGAGATTGTGCAATGCATTTACACAGCAACCAAATCAATGTTGAGGTCTCGTGACTATAAGTATTTTTATCTATTTTACTGTTAAAACTCATATTATAAAGTAAGTATCTAAGAATGAAATAAAATACTTATGGGTCCATACATATACCTATCAGCAAGTGTACAATGTTTTCATTTATTTTACGTTTGCTTGAAAGGATGAAAGCGAAGACCCAGGCCTCAATTTGTTGCTTTAAGTACTTATGGGGCTTATAATCCCTAAACATTAATCTGCACATTTTCTATTTAATAGATAGTATCCATACATTATCGATAAACAAATTTGTGCACGTGTCATAGATACGGTTAAAAATGATAACAAAGAAGTGTAGAACAAAGAAGCGTACCAATCGGGCGTTTAAAGTAAGCGTATGCAGAGACAGCGGTTGAGAAGGCTGTCGTTAGAACAATCAGTATCAAGCCCCAGTGGGACAGGTAAATGAACCAGTAGCCGAATCGGAAGCCCAATGCCAAGGGCGTCGCGACCATAGACGCTAGTAGCACGCACGTCGAGTACAGGAACAGGAAAGAGCGAAGCACGAGCAGCGGCAGAGATGACCGGTTTATCTGCCAGCTGCTCACGTAGAAATTCGAAGGTGATGGATGCTCCAACAGACACAATCGCCAGGCGCATTGTCGCTTCAAATACACTAGACACTTCATTGTTCACCAGAAACACACACAGTTATCACTCCAAACCATCTTTCGGATAATTCTCGTATTGTTTTTGTGTCGCGCGAGCATTTTGAATACACAGCTGATAACACGACCTTTCTTTTATCGTTGATGTCTGATATTGCAAAACTGTCTGATCCTTTGGCTTGTTTGCTAAAGACTGAACGGCGAAAATGGCTTGTAATCAGTGGAGCATGAAAATGATCTATGACGAGAACCGCTGCGTTGAACTTGTTCCTTACTAAACAAGGTTAGTGTTTGGATACCGAACGCAACATGCGCCCCAAGCCACTTCAACAGCGATAGTGATAAATGATTATTATCTTTTGTATACATGTGTAGGTATGTATATGTACGTATTTTCATCGATCTTTGTGTCATTGTCTCCAAATGCATCAAATCATGTTTTTTATACTCTGTTCTCAATTCGCTCTGCCTAATTAATGATAGGGCCATTGTGTTTTAAAATCTCAATTAAGTTAATTTACAAATAAGCTTGGTTCCTTGAATTCAATTCAATGATTTTGGGTAGCTGACGGTTATAGCACACTCTAAATCTAAAACGATTTTAAATTTTATAATTGGATTCTAAATTAAATCGAATGAGGAAACTGAGTATTTTTTCACAAAAAAGGGAAAAACATAAAATACTAACTTAAATTAATTAAACAGCTACTTTCCATGATTGTCCAAATAATTTGTCCTTCATTATTCTTGTAATAACGTTACGGTTCTAAACGACCTACATTTCAGTGACGAAACTACCATTTAGGTACAATAGTAAAAATTCTCAATGCTACTTCATATTGCACACTTCGATGTTAATCTGCCATTTTCCCACCATACAAATACGCTTTATGAATTGAAATGGTATCTCATGGCGGACTTGGAGAGCTGTTTCATTTGTATTGTAGAGTAGCGAAGTCCCGTGCCTCTACTGCCATACTACGATAGTTATGGATTTGCTTTGTTTTGACTGACCTCATGGCTGAACCATCGGTCGTGGGTTCGATCCCTAAACAGGGCGAACATTTGTGTGATACATACGAATGTTTCTTCTGGGTCTGGGTATTTCATAACTACATATGTATTTAAAATAATATATGTACGTATAACTTAAGTTATCTGGCTTCCATCTTTTTTTTTGTGGGGGAATTGCCTTCACGCGCTGTCCACAGTAAAGAGACACGGTAGGTCTGTCTGGGGTAGGGGTAGGGGTGTAAGGGGGAAGCGCTTAACATCTAGTTTCCCCAAATGTCAAAATCTCCTGCGCGCGGTACACCCTGCTGCCGACTAACGAGGCTCTGACGACCGAACCAATGGCGGTATATCCATTTAAAAGCCAGTCCTAAATTGACCTGGCCGGTGACGGGCAGCGGCGTCATCGGTGCAAAGGACTGGCTCCGCGGTCACCAACCCGCCTGCCAAGCGTGGTGACTATGGCAAATACCCCCCCATATGATGGTCACAACAAAGAAACGGCCCCTAGTCCCCGGCGGCTCCGTTATTCCAGGCGCTGGTGGCAGCCTTGGTTCCGGCGGAGCATGGGGTGCTAAGAATCCCCGGCAGACGCCCCGCCACCAAACCCAACGACTCGACCTGGCAACGTACAACGCACGGACGCTGAGGGCTGACGAAAAGATTGTGGAGCTGGAAGAAGAAGTGGACAAGTTGCGCTGGGATATCATAGGGTTATCCGAAGTCCGTAGACAGGGCGAGGACAGAATAACCCTCGAATCCGGCAACTTGTTCTACTACCGGGAGGGAGATCAACAATCCCAAGGGGGTGTCGGGTTTATCATCCGCAAGTCTCTCGTCAACAACGTGTTAATGATCGAGAGTGTGTCGAGCAGGGTTGTATACCTTGTACTTAAAATAACCGACCGGTATTCATTGAAGGTCATACAGGTATACGCACCGACCTCGACACATCCCGACGAAGAGGTTGAGACCATGTATGAGGACATCTCCAAAGCCATACATGTCTCGCCAACACATTTCACAGTTGTGATGGGAGACTTCAACGCGAAACTAGGCAAACGTAGCGGTGATGAGTTGAGAGTGGGACAATTCGGATATGGGCAGCGGAACCCAAGAGGGCAACGTCTAGCTGATTTCTTGGAAAGGGAGAGCCTCTTTATGATGAACTCCTTTTTCAAGAAACAGCCACAACGAAAATGGACCTGGATTAGCCCAGATGGTTCCACAAAAAATGAGATCGACTTCATTATGACGACTAAACGGCAAATATTCAGCGATGTCTCTGTGATCAGTAGGGTTAAAACCGGCAGCGATCACCGTATTGTAAGAGGCACGCTGAATCTAAACATTAAGTTCGAAAGATCACGTCTAATGAAGTCCACGCTCCGACCAAATTATGCTCAAATCGAAGATCCCGACAACTTTCAACTCGAACTTCAAAATCGCTTCGAAGCCTTAGATGAATGCGTAACGGCGGATGAAATAAACGACAGGCTGGTGGAAACTGTTCAAGCAGTTGGCAGGGAATTTTATAAGAGCCGACGCCAGAATAGAACCCAAAAGCTCTCCGATCATACTCTGAATCTCATGGCGGTTAGGCGAGATATGCGATTGCAGTCTTCGGTCGACATGACGGTATACAGACGGCTCAATAGACAGATTTCTACTTGTGTGCGACGCGACATACGCTGCTTCAATACTTCGTGTATTGAAGAAGCGATCAAGCGGAATAAAGGCTCGAAAGTGTTCGCAAGAAATCTGTCTCTTGGGCAAAGTCAATTGACCAAATTGAAGACCGACAGTGGTAACGTCGTCTCGTCGAGGGCCGAGATTTTGGAGGAGATTGAGAGGTTCTATGAACAGTTATACACCTCTACGCAAACACGACCTGTCGTTAGCATGGCAAAAGACCCAAGAGCCAAGCTGACCCGACACTTTACCGAAGACATCCCGGAAGTCAGCCTGTATGAGATTAGGATGGCCCTCAAACAACTTAAGAACAACAAGGCACCTGGCGACGACGGAATTACGACTGAGCTTCTGAGAGCGGGTGGAAAACCGGTACTTAAAGTCCTCCAGAAGCTGTTCGACTCCGTCATACTTGACGGTAATACGCCAGAAGCGTGGAGCAGAAGTGTGGTGGTGCTCTTCTTCAAAAAAGGTGACAACACCTTGTTGAAGAACTACAGACCCATCTCACTTCTGAGCCACGTTTATAAGTTGTTTTCGAGGGTAATCACGAATCGTCTCGCACGCAGGTTTGACGACTTCCAGCCACCCGAACAAGCCGGTTTCCGAAAAGGCTATAGTACCGTAGACCACATACATACGCTTCGGCAGATTATACAGAAAACCGAGGAGTATAATCGGCCACTATGTATAGCGTATGTGGACTATGAGAAAGCCTTCGATTCCATCGAGACCTGGGCAGTGCTTCAGTCTCTCCAGCGATGCCGCATGGACTATCGCTATATCGAAGTGTTGAGGTGCATTTACAGCAAAGCCACAATGTCTGTCCGATTACAGGACCAGTGCACAAAACATATCCGGCTACAGAAAGGCGTGAGACAGGGAGATGTCATATCTCCGAAACTGTTCACTGCCGCGCTGGAAGATGTTTTCAAGCTACTGGACTGGAACGGACATGGCATCAATATCAACGGCGAATGCATCACTCACCTTCGGTTTGCCGACGATATAGTCATTGTGGCGGAGTCGATGGAGGACCTCGGTGCTATGCTCAGGGACCTCAGTAGAGTATCCCAACAGGTAGGTTTGAGGATGAATATGGACAAGACGAAGGTCATGTCAAATGTTCATGTCTCACCTGTACCGGTTATTGTTGGGAATACCACACTCGAAGTTGTTGACGAATACGTCTACCTAGGTCAAAAGATCCGATTGGGTAGATCCAACTTCGACAAAGAGGTCCAGCGAAGGATCCAACTCGGATGGGCAGCGTTCGGGAAACTACGGCACATCTTGGAGTCCAAAATACCCCAATGCTTGAAGACGAAAGTCTTCAATCAGTGCGTGTTGCCAGTGATGACTTATGGAACTGAGACGTGGTCCTTAACTGTGGGCCTCATAACAAAGCTCAAAGTCACACAGCGAGCTATGGAGCGAGCTATGCTCGGAGTCTCTTTGCGCGACAGAATCCGTAATGAGGATATTCGCAAAAGAACGAAAGTAGCCGACGTAGCTCGAAGAGTAGCTAAGCTGAAGTGGCAATGGGCAGGCCACATCGCTCGCAGAACTGACAACCGATGGGGAAGAAAGGTTCTCGAGTGGCGACCACGAACCGGAGGACGCAGTGTTGGACGGCCTCCCACTAGATGGACAGATGACCTCACGAAGGTCGCTGGAAACCGCTGGTTGCAGGTTGCGCAGGACCGTTCGTTGTGGAAATCTAGGGGGGAGGCCTATGTCCAGCAGTGGACGTCTTACGGCTGATGATGATGATGATGATGATGAGGTCTGTCTGGCTCGGCACCATGAGCAGACAGACATGGTGCTCCTACCGAATAAAAGCCTCACAGATTTCCCCTGCATGGCCAGGGGTCAGGGTCGCGGGGCCTGTTGGTAAACAACATGCCTGCCACACAATAGCTGCCTGCACAATGGCGCGCAGCTATTGGAACACGAAGAGTCCATATCATTACCTAGCATTGCACTGTGCTCATTACTCAGTGATATAAGATGTTTTATAACATATTTGCTCGTAAAGGGTCTCTTATTGGACCAATTTCTGTATCGTAATGTATCTTATTACGCACTAGTGCTGTAATGTGTAATGTAAAACGCACGGTTTCAAAATGCTCCCTCCACAGACTAGGTAGAGAGATATGCTCCGTCTAAAACGAACGGTACCTTTTTAAATCTTATTAAAGAGTTTTTATGTCAGAAAAGTGTGGTCAACATTTTATGAATAAAATTAACTTTGAGAGGTAAAATATAATAAAGAATTATTAAATTCGTTAATTTAATTAATTTAGACCATAAATTACTTTAATTTTTCTGTAACAAAACACAAAAATATTAATTTAGGTACTTTAATATTAATGGCATACCGGCTGGTTCTGTGCCGTTGCTTAAAAAAATGGCGCCGATGCGCGCGCATTGCTAATCTGTGATCCATAGTGATTACCTACTTACTCTGTGCTGTGATCTGTGATCAAGTAAATATTATTCCGCGCGTTTTTTTTCGCTGTATTGTTTTTATTTGAAAATGTCGTCAGAGTTTTGTTTATTTCCTCACAAATATGTTATAAAACGTCGTATGACATACGTGCGCTTTGATAATTACAGCCTCTGCTAATTATAGCTCTCGCCTTCGGCTCGAGCTAGCAATAAAGCCTCGGCTGTAATTATCAACTTACCGCACTTATATCATAATGTACTATTATCTCTACCCTGTAATTTCACTAGACGCATTGACAACACCCTTCAAACCGGAACACAATAATGTTTGCATATTACTACATGGCGGTAGAATAACTAGCAAAGGTGTGTTACTTCCCCAGACGGACTTTGCAATGAGTCCTACCACTACAAAATCTTGGCTAAGATGGTCGGCAGCGAGAGGTTCGCTCTCACCACCGCGGCTAGGGATATCCACGGTTCCGTCTCTGTGGCTACATCACGGCCCTTGTCCTTCGACTGAGCACTCTACTAATCAGAGTGAGACCCTGATCTGGAAGACTTAGGAATTTTACTTGGCCTATATAATATATCACCAGTCGAGTAACCTTCCCAAGTCTTCCAGTCCATTTCCCCAGCCTCTACACACACTGATCAAACGGGAGAGGAGCGCGAGTAGAACCTCTGTCCCGGCCGAGATTAACCATCACACAACAAGTTACCACTGAGGCAAGTTATGTGATGCACAGGGTGCATGGAGGTTCCCGAGCCTCGTACTTCAAGCTATCTGGCTTCCCAACTTTGATTAGCTTAGCTTTGATTTTGTCTGGCTTTGATTAGTTCAAGGCTAGGTATTCTATGAAGATGTAGTTTAGTAGTGGTAGGACGTAGGACCCTTTGCAGAGTCAATAGCGTAGTTCCCGTTTCTATTATTTTCTCAGGATAAAAAGCTATTCCAGACTAAAATCTAACTGTGCCCCAAATTTCAACTCGATTAATTCATACCTTCCGACGTGATCGAGCAACAAACATCTAAACTATCGCATTTATAACATCAGTAGAATGACGTTGTTTGTTTGATTGGTTCAATGTACTAGTTTGGGAAACACGTATTATTTGGTCGTTATTTCTGAATGAATGTTGGTACCTACTAATGTACATAGAAAATTGGTGCATGACTTGGATTTTCTGTGATGGTTTCCTGTTTTATTTATGATGTAGGTATGGGTAAAGTGATTATAGTGTCATTACAAAAGAAAAAAACACTATTCCAAATTATTAAAATAGTGGCCAAACCACAGTGTAAATAATCAGATAGCATTATTAAAATAATGATTTTAGAGATGGTAGAACTCTTTGTAGAGTCCACCTGGGGAAGTACCACAACATTGCCATTTCTTCTACTGTCAAGCAGTACCTAAAATATGTTATGGTTTTAAGTGCAAGTTTAAGCAACAAAAAATTCAAATTTGGCATTTATGATATACTACAGGCCCATGAAAAAAATTTACGTAGTAAATGAACCACCAGGAGACCTATGCAGGATGATAGAAGGGTATAAAGTAATAGGACTTAGCACTATGCCGTCACTTGTAAGCTGTCCAACTGGGTACAGTCGATGAGGGGGGATTGCAACCCTCGATCATTTCTCCTTGTCGCACGATTTTTGTACGGCGTTGAGGAATAACAGATTAGAAGAGGTATTGAAACTATAAAAAATATAAATTTTGAGTTTTTCATTATTAGTTTGTCGGAAAAAATACTGATTTTCCGACGATTTCCAGATTAAATTTGGGCATTTGATTATGTACGGCATTGGTCCCATACAGTTTCAATACCTCTCCTTATCCATTATTTCGCAATGCCGTACAAAAATCATGCGACAAGGAGAATTGATCGAGGGTTGCAACCCCCCCTCTTCGACTGTACTTAGTTGGACAGCTTACAAGTGACGGCATAGTGCTGAATCTTATTACTTTATACTCTTCTATCATCCTACGTAGGTCTCCTGGTGCTTCATTTACTACGTACATTTTGTTCACGGGCCTGTAGTCTAATAAGTACGATAGGCAGAAGTAAAACGTTAAGTTAGTAAAAATAAGTTACTTGACTTATGCTGTTTCATTCCGTATCATCATCATCATCAACAACGGCCCACTAAATGTTCCCACTGCTGGGACTCGGAGCCTCCAGGAGAGAGTTAAGGCCATAATCCACCACGCTGGCCCAGTGCGAGTTGGTAGATGACACATGACTACCAAAGATTCGAGGTACATGTCGGTTACCTCACGGTGTTTTCCTTCACTGTTTTAAGTTAGCGGCATTACGCACATGACTTCGAAAAGACAGTGGTGCGTGTTGGGTTTGAACCCGGGGTTTCCCGATCGGCAGGCACCGTTCTCCCGACTAGACCAGCCGTAACTTCCGTATATTACATTCCGTATAGTTCAGTCATAAAGCGCTATGAGAATTTAGAACGTTTATCGTATACTGATCTCGTAACCCTTGCACACGAGTGGGAGTAATCAATACCTCTGATAGGATACAATGTTAGCTGGTAGATGGGGCAATGAAGCTGATTACCGCCGCAATCTGCTGTTAGTAACGGACTGAAAATTTTGATCTACAGATTAAATAGGTACGACAACATACGTAAATATCTAAGTTTGGGCTTTACCGCCATCTCGCGTGATGTTAAGCGATGATGCGGTGTACGAGCGTGCTTACCTAAAAGAAACCGATTCACTCTCTACTTGAAGACATCAGGAATGCAACTATCAGGAAAAGCCCACACAGGCATTGCATTGGAGAGCTTAGACTTTCTAATCACAAAAGTGAACTCAAACTTCTTCGTTTGAGTCTTTGGAACGGCCACCATGAATGGATGTCACTTATACGAGCTACAAATAGTCCGATAGAAAAATAGATATCCTGATTTCATGGGACATCAGGTAGGAACGAAGTTCCTTCGGACAATAGGTATAGAAGCAACACAATTTGCAAAAAAATGCTTTATTTTATTATTACATTGTACGAAAAATTATGTTAGCTACTACTGTACGTGACGGAAGTAACGCGTTTTTACGCGTTACATATTTATTTTACGGTTTTATTCTCACATCTTTTTCAGTTCGTTCGCGCAAAATCCCTATCTTCTCCAAGCAAGGAACTTCAAAAGGGGCAAGGTGTATTATATCGTGCAGATCAGTTGCACATTCTTCAAAATATATCCGTTAAAAACCAATAAGTTACCGATATCTTTCAACTATCTCAGATTCGATACTCGATTTTTTTTTTATTTACGTAAATTGATAAACAAATACGCTGGCCTGTCGTGCAAACAACAACTGACCTTCAGAATTCTATAAGCAAAGTCATACGTGTCATCGATCGATCGTGACCGCATCATCACTTTCTAACTATTTTATTTTCAATAACATGGCGATAATTATTTCAGTTAAGAGTTGGGCGTACTGTAACAGCAAGTTCGGTTAATAATCTCCATAAAATGATATACGGAACAATGTTCATTAGATCAGTAGTACTAGGCACAAGGGCACGATCAAAGTATAAGGAAACTGTAATTACCTGATGGCTGCCTTCCGCGAGGAACCTTCACAGTGACGATGATGCCGAAGACTGTTTCCACTACGATGAAGAACAGCCCCCAGTGTGTCATGTATAAGAAAAACTTCTCAGTCGGTCCCCAGAAGAAAGCCATCGACCAGAAAATGATGATTAATGCCCAGAGGAGGATGGGGATTCGCCACCAAAGTGGAGACAGTCCTTTGACACATGATGTGGAGAAGTTCTCGTGTGGGACGTCAGTGTCTCCCAGTATCCCTGTGATGCAGTACCCGCCCTGCTTCCAGGACCATCGTGTTTTCACCATTTTGGCAGTTTTCAAACCGAAATCCTCTTGCATCTGAGTTCAAATCAGCATAATTAAATCGTCTCTAGATCTGAGAATGAAAAAATATTTAAATTAGACACGTTTTTGTTGTCTTGTTGCTGCCGGAAATCCAAGGTGGTTATGTTATTTTTCATAATAGTAAACAAATATTACTGAATAATGCGGAATACGTAATAGATGAGGTAGACAGACCGTGATAGTTTGACCTAGCGAATCTCAGCGGCCTTGCTTGGGTAAATACCGAGATGATTTAACACGCGTGTTACTATGAACAAAACACGAGTTGGGGATAGCTTGAACAGGTGTACTTTGGCAAATACATTTGTTTGCCTTCACGGTAGGTATCGGTAGATCGACTTTCGGCACTGTTTGTCGTCAGTAATAACATTTTTAATTTGAATTTTTTTAAGCCAGAGTTCGTTATCTGAGCAGAACATACCTAGGTGTTTTTATTTAAATTAAATAATGAAATGTATTCCTATTACCAATACACAGTGTGAAGGATTTATCATAGAAGTGCTTAAACATACATACTTGCAGATATAGCTTGCAAAATACAAACAACAACAAATTGGGCTAAAAACAGAAAATAAAGTTTTCATTCAACGAGTTCTATTTTTGTAAATGCCTACTGGATGTTATGGGATATCCTTGTTTATTTTTGTAGGTTTTCTGAAAACTTAACCTTGAGATCCCAGAAGCATAAAATTATTTTTCATCCCACCACCTCGGAATGAGTAATTTTGTTCTTCGATACCTGAGTGCAAAAGTCGTTTTTGCCCTCTAAGTAAATTTGAATTTAGAACATCATCACTTAGTTTGTGAATTCAAAATAAATATCATTAAATTTATTTACTTTAACCTCATTGGTGCCAAAAATACTATACAACTTTCGGAGCCTCCGTGGTGCAGCCTTGGTGTACTTTTGGTTTTTAAATTAGCTTTGCACGTAATTTTCTTTTAACGATATTTCACGTCATACTGTTATTGTTAAAACCTCAGGTTAGAAAAAGGCAACTCGAAAACAGATGAAAAACCTAAAATGAGTGATAAAACAACGAAAAAGTTTATTCGGCGTCAACAGAATTTTTTTAATTTGTTAAAAACTCGGAATCTCTTTGGTGTCTATTTTTAAATTTACTTAGCGCGCAATTTTTCACTTATGGCTTATGGAGAATAGAAGTACCTCAATCCACCATACTTTCACGTAATTTTGTTGTTGTTAAAACGTTAGGTTAAAACAGGAAACTTGAAAACATGTGAAAAACATAAAACGACTTTAACGATAACGGCTTTAACGATTCTAGCGACGAAAACGCTGATTTGACGCCAACATAATAATTGACTGAAACTGTTAATAATGCGCATAGCATTTAGTCATTTTCTTGCTGGAGTGGGATGAAAAGTTACGTGTTTCTGCACTGCAGTCCAAATATTTTTCACCTTGTGCTCTATGAATTTCCTCGCAAACACTCAGGATTTAAACTTTAGAGTCCTTCGCTTGCTTGGTTATCAAAATTGAGCACGCGGTTTGCACTCTCGTATAACAAATAACTATTACGACATAATCAGTATTTCGAAAATATACGATCTGTTGTGAAGTTGTATAACAATGTATGACTGTTTATAACGTGATTAGGTACAGGTTGATTTTGATACGATGAACGGCAACGTTCGATCAAACGAAATATGTAGGAAAATCCACCGGAATTCTCGCGGCTGATACTAACGCATAGTCTATTTATAAATAACATAATTACTCACACCTCACACAATGGAACAGTTGTAATTGTGGCGTGTCATAGACACATATGAATTTAAATGAACACCAGAAACTATCGAATTGCATGTGACACTGACCGTGATATACGAAAACCGACAATGGCATTCAATTAAAATACAAGTATAATAATATTATTTAGGTAATTAAATGATTTCATATTAGTAAAGTAATTTCCGAAACTATAGCTATTGTCTGCTAGTTCTATTACAGTGTGCAAGTGTATTATTGTACCTAATGCATATTGGTTTTGAAATTTATATTTTCCCGGAAAACTATTCAACCTGTGGAAAATGTTCAAATTGAAAAAATATTTCCAAATCTGGCTATGAAACCCACATTCACACTATGAATGTTCGGTTCATAGAAAACAAGCATACATTTTAACCGTACAGAAAAACTTCTCGTTTTTGCAGTGTGTTGTTTCTGAAGATATTGTTCTAAAAAATATCGGTTTGCTCACAATGTTTTATTTCACCGTTAAAGCCAGTAACAATGAAGCTTTTTATTTTCTTTTGTTTAATCGATTGTATAAAGGCAAGCGGACTTTTAAATAAAACCACTCAGGTAGCATATTCTATTCTTTAGCGGTATGTACAAAATTGGAATGAACCGTTTTGAGTTTTCCGAACGTGAGCCATAGACCGGTAGGTATCTCTTTTTTGAGTTTCAAGATGGCTTCATGGTATTAGATCATGAAGATGAACTGGTTGGTATTGTATTGACTTACTACCAATTAAATGATGAAACTAACAAGATAGATACAGTCCGCGAGGTATAAACTGAGCTTTGCATTAGTGTGAGTGATCACCAAAAGTACAGTCAGACGCAGGACGCTGTGACCATGTTCTCTTAATAAGGTGTCAATTTTATATTCAATAAATCGTTGTTTATTATGCAGTATCAATTGTATATTGGTATAAACGATAGGCCTGCCCTGAATACGGTATTCGGAAATTTTAAGTAAATAAGTTATACGTAGGTGACGGATCTCATGCTTTTCCATTAAAATTTTTCTGTTATTCTCTGTCCTTGACCATTTGAATCCTAAAAGAGATACTTCTTTTCGCAATGACCATATTGATCCTGGATAGTTAATGTCAGCTTGTTGTTTAAGAGTTTGTTGTCTGACTGTACTTTTGGTAATAGATGCGTATGCATGTGATCACTCACACTAATGCAAAGCTCAGCTTATACCTCGCGGACTGTACCTGCATAGAATTTGTAAAACTTATATTGTGACATAAACAAACATTAATAATACAGTAAAACACTTATGAACTAGCGCAATTAATGGTGGCCTTATTGTTAAGAGCAGTTAGTTAGGTACCTATCTACCTACAGGGAATTAGCTATTCTTATACTCTATTGTGCATCTTTCCGTAAAATTTATGTTACACACTTGTTACGCTTGTAAATTCATAGAAAGGAAGGGAAGACCTCAGGGCTAAGGGTTACACGCACCAAAAGCGTTCGATGTCGACATACTCTGTTATCAAAACTATGAAAACACTAAAATGCTCAAACCAACTCTAAAACGACATATCACTTAAGGATTTATATTTATACAATCTTTATATAAGTACCCAATTTCATCCCTATCCTTTCAGTAATTTTTGCACAAAAGACTAACAAACATCCATCACACAAATTATTTCTAAAGTTGAGACCGTTTGACGTCAAACTTGAAAAAACTTCGTGTGGTAAGTTAGGTAGCGATGTTTGTACTAATTTTAACATCAAATGATTCAGCCAAAGTACATGGAGCGAGAGGTAGGTATTAACCGAAGCAAAGATTTCTAAGTTTCATAAATTACAGTAGCGTGCTGAAACATTGTTAAGCTGAAACCGGAGAATTAATAACAAAATTACCAGCATCGCATCTGCATCCAGCAGACAAATATATCGTGCTGTTAAATATTCTAATCTTCGCAAGGGTATTAGAAACCGAGGAAAATGTTCATTATCCTGACCTTAGAATGTCCGTTGTTGGTGGCGATTCATTGTAAATAAAGGATAGAATCTACACACGCACTGATTGTTGGGTTTCCTCACATCCGGACGAGTTCTGACGCTTCTTGTGTGAAGTTGGGAAGTCTCTTGGGCTGATCGTGTGAAAATCTAGCCGGCTCGAATGTGTCGCAAGTCTTTGTTGAGATAATTGTATGATTGATTATCTTTATACCTATTTTGTTTCATGTATCTATGTTCTTGTTGTGTTTGTTTAAAAACTACTAGCAGCAACCGGTTTTATGCGCGTAGTTCCAATAGGATACAATCCTTAAAAAAACGAATTGGTCCGTCAGATTGCTAAAAAAATATTGTATACGTATTTTTTCGTTTGTTTCACAAACGTTAAATGACAAAGATACAGTCTTTAGAAGTTTCGCGAGACCCGTGACTCTGGAGGTTTGATGATCTATATCTTCGTCGTTGTTTAATAATTTGATTAAATAAAAAACACGTGTCCTATATTTTTCCATGATCTAGCTAACGGAATCATTAGAATGGTTTATTTTTTACCCAGTCAGCTACCCTATTCCCGTATTTTTTCTGCGGGAAAAAGTAACTTAATATCTGTTATTCAAGCTTATCAGCCATCCGTGTTCTAAATTTCAACGTGATGTAGCAACAAACATCCAAACTTTTACATTTATAATATTTTTAGGATTGAGGAACTTATTAGTACCTACAATGTAAACTGTGTTGGTTTTTGCAATACTTAATACATTTATTCATTTCTTTAGATAAATACGTAATGCGTAATATATTCATTGTTGAACAAATGAATAATTTTATTACGGGAATAACCTTGAAATCGAGACAACAACAGTAACTGCAGTGCTTGCAGAGCAGCGTTCAGTGAAGTAAGGGATTAAAAAAATAGGATTTATGTATTCTATGCGTTATAAATAATTGTTTGTATCTCAAAACACTACATGAAAACAAATGCATATACAAATTAAAGGGATAGTAATAAAGTAACCGGGATAATTAACCACAATTAGGTCACCGTGCAAGTATTGATTATTACATCGCGTCGTTTTTGATCCAATCTCTAAATCTACTACTTAGTTCAAGAGGTTCTGTTACAGATAGAGTAGACTTAAACTACTGGCTGAATCTATACCTAGGTATTAAGGCACCTATCTATTATACTAGTGAATAGTAAATAGTGCTGTTTTCGAGATGCGAATCTAGATATAAATTTTATACAAGATGGTCACGGTCAGTGCAGGCTGAATCAAAAACTACACAGACGTACAAATCAGGTTTGTAAACTTTAAATGTTAGGATAAATAACTTAAATAAAATAAATAAATATCGGTGGAAATTCTTCACACAACACTAACCAACCCCAAAGGAAGCTAAGCTTGTACTGTGGGAACAAGATAGCTGATATAATTCTACTAATAAATAATTACACACACAAAGGTTTGTATGTTTAGTCAATCACGTCCGAATATACGAATGGATTGGGTTGAAATTTGGAACACGATTACACCATAGTCTGGAATAGCACAAATGCTATTTTTATTATGGGAAAATCACGGTAACGGGAACTGCTCGGATAAAACCGCAGGACGTTGTTAGTACTAACTTTTATAATTGTAAATACGTACCTACTTGGAATACATAGAAACACACAAACACAGAACAAATGTTTGTATTCATCGGGAATAGAAAGTAGGAATGATGGAATGCAGAGCGCAGTTTGTAAAAATAAATCTAATGACAGGTGCTGATTTGCTGCTGTAATAATGGACTATGAACTGTTCCAAATGTGCCAGTTTAAGAATGCACGCACGAAAATAGCTTTCCGCATGTTCTATTTGCTAGTCAGTCTAATAAATCACTATATTTATACTAGTGTTGCTCGGTTGTTTGACCGACTGTACTGCCACTATTTGGTCCTAGTATCAGTTATTATTATAGGGAGCTCATAGTCGATTTTCAGAAGACTTAGCATACCGTTTTTAGATTTCTGCTTGTCTTAAATCGTAGCGAATCAATTTTTTTTACATTAGGTTAGATCGTTCCGGCATCGTTATGTGCAGGGACGTTTCTGATCCGGATTTCACTGGATGCCAAAATTGGGCCAACTATCATCCGGTATACGATAGATAGATACGTCGTTTTAGGGGACTTGAAGGGACGATGGTAGACACCCGTTATAACAGAATCTATTCTAATTTGAATACAAGAAAATAGGAATAAGTAATAAAAAGAGACATCCGGTTTGAAGAGCAATGTTACAGAGAAACTACAGGAAAAAGAGATAATTCACCACACATATTCGGGTGTCGACACCAATGCAGTATTAAGGAGGGATTTGAACTCTTGATGTTCTATAGGTGCGTGGCACTATAAGCTAAGGAAGGCGTACGATGTAACTGACTACACTGCATCAGCAGAGAAGTTGATGTATTATGGCATAGCTGGCCCCACATATTGTTCTCTATCATTACTGTAATGACAATCACAAATAGTGGTCGGAAATGGAGGGTAGGCATGGTATGATTCACAGGATATATAATGGGAGTAGCACAGGGGTAATCGTTGTCTGACCTCCAGTTCCCTTTGAAAACCTGCGAGATACAATAATGGACGCTGATGATATTGCTGTAATAGTGACAGCATTATCTATAGACTGTGTTACTTACACGAAAACTGAATGAAGTTTCCGAACAATATTCCTCTATAATTAGCTTGTCTTGAAACCTCAAGGAGAGAACCTTTGACTTCGATCTGTCGGGTCGAGAAAAACCATTCTGCAAAAGTAGCGTACGTTTTTCCAGGGTTTCGAGCTCAACTCCCTTCTTTTTGGAAATAATTGTGAAATATTTGCGATAAAATCAGAAGCAGATGCTTCGCCCTTCAGATACTCTCACGCCTAGCATCGCCGGAAGTGGCCCGTACATGTTGTTTCGAAACGGCTCTGCTACAATATATGCCGAAATTTGAGGTCAATGCCCGGAGTGCAAGAGCGTTCTGCTCCAGAAACATGTCATACAAACGATCGAGCTAGTAACTCAGGATACTGCCACGCGATAGGATTGTGTCCGAAGCCTAGGGTCGTTTCCGAAGCCGAGGCTAGAGGTCTTGCGTCTCTGAACTCTCAATGGCAACCGTATTGCAAATTATCACTTGTTAAAGAATGTACTCTTGTCTGATGAAGTTACACACAAGTAAACAAAAATCGCTTGATAAGTACCTATAGCAAATTCACGTATGATATGGGTTCCTACAGTAAAAGAACCTGGTGGAGGCCATAAAGATGGTCTCCGGCCTCAATAATTTTAAGTAAGTACCTACCTACCGTCTTAAACACTGGCGCTGGCTTGTAGAGAGCACTACTTTTATGATACCAGCACAGACTAAGTAGAGAGATACCAGTAAATATTTACAATATTAGTGTTTTTGGAATTCATATTTTTTTTTATCTGTGCCGCGTAAATTGTCTTTGCCAAATAAGAGAATATGATTAAAAAACAAAACTGTAACAGTAGAATACTGTAGAGATAACGTGATATTATTTTTACTAATTAATAAACATTGCTTTTCAAGAATGATATTGAAATAGTCACGATATGCTCTTTACTACTGACTACAGAAACGTGCTGGAATGCATAGCGAATATTTATTAAATTGTTTGAATTTCATTAAGGCATAGGTCAGATGAGGATTGAAGTGATAGGTTTTAGTCGGAAAATTGCTAGAATAGGTCGAGGTTTTCCTCTAACTAAGTAACGTGGTATTTGGAATTAATAGGCTTTACGATCTAGACGGCCTCGTAATCTAGCACTCATTCAGTCTATGGCTAAATTAGGAATCTAAATAGGGAAAGGTTTCGTTCCGACCTTTGATTATAAGTTTTTTGTGAAAATTTTAGATTAAAATTAGATTTCAGTTTAGTTGATGTGCATCTATCAAATTAGTGAATTATTTTGACAATGTATTAACGAATTATTGTTCTGCTTTATTAAAATTTTATTAGTACGATAAAATGAACTAGGTGTCCCAAATTTACTTACCTACATAACTTTTCAAAAACTATACCGTAAGTATAGTATTAATTTGTTTTTCCAAGTACCTATCATACACGACAGTAATAGTATTTTCTATTCTAAGCCAACACGCCAAACTAGCAGATAAAATTAATAGAACTTCTAAGTGAAATTCGATCATTACGAGTATATTCTTCGAATACATAAATTATCCAACGGGCATTTTAAAATGATAAAATGTTAATAAAATATCTATGAGTAAAAGTATCGTTTTGAATCTGTTCCGGTTTTGATGATAGATATCGAGTCCATCGCATATTTTGGAGAAGACATTGTCGCATAGTTCACACATACAATGCAACAGGTTATTACACCCTATATAATAGAATATCAAATGCGAGATGGCTAAATGCTCCAAGTTAAGTTCCTATGAAAAATTTACACTTTTTATGCGTATCGTACCACTTTCACACTTATTTTTGGAACGCAACATTATCGGCATTTACACACTAGTTTACAAACTTCAGTGAATATTCAATTGACCATGCTTTTCACGAAACTAAAACTTTTATCACAGTTTTTAACTTACGTTCTTTAACAATCAATTTACAAGGGTATAGTAGTATACGATAGAATACATGTTTTTTTTTCATTCATTTTATTTAATGAATGAACGAAATGAACAGGCCATTTGATTTTACCACCTTAAATAAATTTCTCAATTTACAATAACAACAAATTTCCGAAATACCTTTTTATTTCTGAAGTTCTTTTCGTACCAGAAATCCTCTTGGAAATGCGTTTAATTAATTACAATTAAATAAATAAATCTGCTGTAGGCTGACACAAGCCAAATATTTGAGGACAATGTTAATTAAATTTAACTGATTTTAAATTCAAGATATCTGTATCGTGAAATCGGAAAACACACGGATATTTACGCGTGCGCGTGTTTTCGCGCGCGTGTATCGCGCGACTGATTTTCCGCGCTGGAAGCTGCGCGCGCGCCGCTCCGCGTGCGGTTAATCTGCGACCGCGTTCAAGGCGAAGATTCAACGACGCTGACATTCACGACACTTTTTGCTGTTTATTACATGCAGTGATGAACATTGAACATGCTTAACAGAGTGTTAAGACACGCGTCAATGAGTTCACGATAGCAAAATATGCATCTTTACTTTTACGACGAACATTAACTGAATTAATTTTGCGTTTAAATTTGCAACATTTGTAGTATATGGCCCAAATCGTCAAACGCTTATCAGCTGATGCTTAAACAATTATCAAAACTTTATAGTCAGTCCGATGTCTGATGTAATATTATCGGAATCGAAATCTTAAAGAAATCTTACGGGTGAATTTCTAACCAAAACCATTTCAATCAGAGAGTGATTTTATCTGAATGTAAAAAGGAGGAGGTTAGGTAGAGGTTTGGAGGAGGGGAGGTTGTTTGTTTGGAGGTTACGTGTTCAGCCGCTTGTTTTTGTTTTCCTCAAATGTCGATTACGTTTTTTTTCGACCAGGTTCTACTCCAAGTAAGCACAATTTAAGCTCAGGACAATTTAATAAAAAAAATGCATTTCAGCTTGGTTGATTATTATTTAAATACCTGTGAAATTCTAATTATTATCTGGACGTGGTTCTTCATGAGAATACAACCTGAGCGACGGCGAACACACAACCCGATTCCCGAAACTTGTTTCGATTGCAATGAACGTAGGTATTAACCAGCGCAAAATCATTTGATATGAATCCAAGAACATTTCAATTAAGTTCAGTTTAGTCGTGTACCGGAGTGTTACTCAAAATATTTAACTGCCCCAGTTCAAAGCCCAGCTTTCAATTAAATTGCGTTTATTTCCTTAGGCAGAGGTTTTATTAACACAACTAAATAATAATGAAACTACATACATACACTAACCTACGAGCAGTAGGTCTACCGCTTAAAGGCCGGCGCTCACTGCCGGCACGGTACGGTGTGGCATGGCAAAGGATTTTATTACTAGTCAAGTAATTTTGAATCTTAATTTTAATAATTAATTTTAATGAACTTAGAGTTATTGTTACTTTATGTTGATACCAAGATACTGCGGCATGACACGACGTGCCGCGGCATGCTATAGGTTACCGCGGAGTGCTGCCAAGAAATTTTCATAAAGTCCACCACGTTTGTTGTGAATTTCCGTCAAAAATCCGTAATTTTTTTATGCTAATAATAATAATAATAATCAGCAAAAAGTGCTATAATACTAACTCCCAGTCAATTGTAACGACACAACTAATTTCAAATCCGCGCGGAGCAAAACTGATTGTTGCCAGAGTGGCTGGGCTTTCCGCAAGATGCTACGACTTGGCATGCCGTGGCATGCCACGGAACGCCACGAGATGCCGCAGTACAACCTGCCGTGCCATGCTGTGCCATGCCGTCAGTGGGCGCCGGCCCTAACTCTCCTGCTTTTCTTTGATAGGTGACATCATCTGCCAATTTGAAAACGCCTATGAAAGCAGACAACATCTGCTTTTCGTATGCAGTGGAACTGAAAGCAGATGTAGTTGTCTACTTTCATCGGCGTTATCAAATTGGCCTATGGCAGGGTAGGCGAACCTTTATGCATCAATGTGCCATTTTTCCTACAAAATGTTTAATGGGCTCATTGCCGTGCCATCAAATAATTTTGACTTTCAGATTATTTGGAAAATAATAATAAATACTATCAAAACTCTTTATGAAATAAAGTAAACAAAAGAGGTACATTTTGGAATGTTTTTATTAAATACCTACTTAACACATTTTTAGGGTTCCGTAAAACGTAAAAACGGAACCCTTATAGATTCGTCATGTCTGTCTCTCTGTCTGTCTGTCCGTCCGTATGTCACAGCCACTTTTTGCCGAAACTATGAGAACTACACTGTTGAAACTTGGTAAGTAGATGTATTCTGTGAACCGCATTAAGATTTGAACAAAAAAATTAAAAAAAAAGAAAAATTAGGGTTGCCCCCCATACTGAGAACTGAAACTCAAAATTTTTTTTTTCATCTAACCTACACGTGTAGGATGTCTATCGACAGGTCTTCAAAAATGATGTTGAGGTTTCTTAAATCATTTTCGTATACACTGCATAGTTTGCGCGAGACACACTTCCAAAGTGGTAAAATGTGTCCCCCCCTCCCTCTAACTTCTAAAGTAAGAGAATGAAAAATCTAAAAAAAATATATGATGTAGATTACCATGTAAACTACCAACGAAAATTAGTTTGAACTCGATCTGATTAGTAGTTTTTTTTTTGTACGTAATAAATACACTATTATTGAAACTTCCATCAAAGTTACAACGAACGACAAAAACTATGTATACTATGTATATTATGTTACTTGCTGCAACGGAACCCTTCATGGGCGAGTCCAACTCGCACTTGGCCACTTTATTACACATGTTTTATGATCGGCGACGTGCCTAAAATATTGTGTCGCGTGCCATCAGTGGCACGCGTGCCATTGGTTCGCCTACCCTGGCCTATGGTATCAAATCAAAGCACAGCCGAAAGCAGGAGAGTTAGGCGGTGGACTTGCAGGTCGTAGGTTCGAAGTTCCTACATCCAGGTATAATGATTCCAGATGTAGATGTACCTATAGATTAGGCATCTAGCTTTTAGAATGACATGACAAACATGGAATGAAAACATCGTGAAGAATACAGCTTGTTCAAAGTATCTCACGGGGACATGCACAGCCCAGCGGATTGGATAATGATTGAATAATCTCTTCTAGTTTTTTAACTTCTATAGGTTTACACTTGACCGCCATCTCGCCTGATGTTAAACGACGATGCGGTATAGGATGGAGCGTGTTTACCTAAAAAAAAACAGATTCACTCTCGATTTGAAAACACTAAGATTGTAACCATCGGGGAAAACCCACTCAGGCAACGTATTCCACAGCCTAGACGTTATCACAAAAGTAGAGTCAAATCTCTGCGTTCGTGTCTTTGGAACATCAACCATGAAACGATGTCGCTTTTTAGAGCTACGAGCATTCCGATAGAAGAAACGACAAGGTGGTATCAGATCATGCAAATCAGTCGCACATTCTCCGAAGTGTATCCGATAAAAACCCGATAGGCTAGCAATTTTTCGGCGATGTTCAAGACTTTGAAGTCTTTTTCGCACAAGAGTGTCGTTGCCTATGAGCCTTTTGGCACGCCTCTCGATCGAAAATCCCCTTGTAATCTCCAGAAGACTCCAAGTCCAGTGGTAATATAAAGTGAACTGCTTAAATGTATTAGGCAATTCAAGTGCTGGTGTTGGCTGTGCCTGTGTAAGTCGAATGGTGAATTTTTCACTTGAAAACGTAACATTTTATCTAAACTAACTAAAACGATATCTTAAGAAGATTAAGACAAATTTGTGAAACCAATAAATGTTGTTGGGATGTCATTATTTCATCATCATCATCAACAGCCCACTAAACGTTCCCACTGCTGGGACTCGGGGCCTTCTCTCGCAAGGAGAGAGTTAAGGCTATAATCCACCACGCTGGCCCAGTGCGGGTTGGTGGATGACACATGACTTCGAAAGATTCTAGGTACATGTGCTGGTTTCCTCATGATGTTTTCCTTCACCGTTTTAAGTTAGCGGCATTACGCACATGGCTTCGAAAAGACAGTGGTGCGTGTGGGGTTATTACTCGTAGGTATTTACCTAGTGACTATAATAATAAAAGGTGAATGGGAATCAAATAAATATCAATCAAACAACGGCTATTAGTCAAAATGCTTTATTATCACGATCGTTAAATCTGAAAACATTTGCAATACAAGGTCTGTCCGAAAAGAATACGACTTATCTTTGTTTCTCATTTATATTATTTTTCATAGTTCTCATAGAGTTACTGAGGAGTACTAATGAGAAGCACAAACTAACTAACCTAGTTAGTTTGTGCTTCTCATAAGGCCGATTTAAACTGAACGAACATAGAGCTAGAGCTGGAACAAGAGCATTCTTTTTCGATCTTTTAGGTTAAACGAAAGATCGTTCTTAGCGTTTTCCATATTAAATATTCCATAGAATCTTTGCGAACGCAAACAAAACAACGAAAGAATGTTCTACGTTTGTTTACACCAAATGAATTTGATACAGTGGGGATAGAATGAGCATTCGCTCGTCTGATGTAAATCGGCCTATACTGAATAACAATTTTGCCACTTTCTCAAGCATTATTGGAAGTACATTTTTTGGAACAGCGTTGCGTCTTTAGCAGTCTGTTCTTCGTCTATCCGGAGTAAATTAAAACTTTTTCACGAAAATGCGATCGTTTTCGTCTCACTATAAGTATTGCGCAAACGTTTTTAAATTTCAACGCAATAGTTTATTTAATCATATATCGTCAAAAAGAGGCCAGTTTGTATGGGTCAACTTTTAAAATGTTTTATATCATTATGTGTTACCCGCAAATAGCAATAATTATTTTTGTATTTGCATATTGTATTGTCATGATCAGTGCAAAAAAATAATCAGCAGGTATTTCCTATTGTTTCGACTTTGACGTGTTTTTTTCGGTCACAATACAGACAAAGAGTAGGTACATCTTTGGACGAGATTTTCCACTATGAACATTATTGTTTTGTTTCGAAAAGATACGTAGGCTATGTCCATGACTCAGTACCTATTCCAATTTCCGACCTAATTCGATCTTTCGGTCATTTTTAATAGTAATAAAGTTCGACGAACACAAAGAAGTCTTTATAAACGAATGCAGAACTATCGGTATGTTTCGTAGATGTCGGCGAGAAAACGATAAGTTCGTAAATTTCTCGATCGAACGGGACGTCTGCTCTAATTCAATGAAATCGTAATTTCGAAATAAACTCGCGATTTTCCAACTCCGATTCTACTACGATCCGTCGTTTTGTCCGTTTAAATGTTCTAAGCCTACTCTAATTAGAGTATGTTTAGAACATTTAAACGTCAAACAATGTTGTATCGGACGAAACGAAGTAGAACGAGAGCAGGAGAGTCGCGAGTTTTTTTTCGAAATTTCGTTTTCGTAGAAACAGAGTAGACGTCCAGTTTGGTGTGAAGATACAAAAGCAGTAATAGACTACAGGCCCGTGAACAAAATTTACGGGTCAAATGAACCACCAGGAGACCTATGTAGGATGATAGAAGGGTATGAAGTAATAAGATTAAACACTATGCCGTCACTTGTAAGCTGTCCAACTGAGTACAGTCGAAGAGGGGGGGTTCCAATCCTCGATCATTTCTCCTTATCGCATGATTTTTGTACGGCGTTGCGGAATAATAGATTAGAAGAGGTCTGGAAACTATAAAAATTATAAATGTTAGATATTTAATTATTAGTTTGTCGGAAACAATTATGATGTGCCGACGATTCACAGAGTAAATTTGGTCATTTGATTATGTACGGCATTGGTTTCATACAGTTTCAATACCTCTTCTAATCCATTATTTTGCAACGCCGCGCCGTACAAAAATCTTGCGATAAGGAGAAATTATCGAGGATTGGAACCCCCCCTCTTCAACTGTACTCAGTTGGACAGCTTACAAGTGACGGCATAGTGCTGAATCTTATTACTTTATACCTTTCTATCATCCTACATAGGTCTCCTGGTGGTTCATTTACTACGTAAATTTGATTCACGGGACTGTGGTCTATAAGTAGGTACCTACTTAGGTATATTTACTTTTCGGACAGACCTCGTAAAGTTTGAATTGATTTCGTCAATTATAACTAAATTACATTCCATTATTACGTAACAATTTCAAAGCCACTTTAAACTTACTCCAGATTCATTCGGTTCAATGAAATAAATAGCAAGTAAGAAAAATTAAATAGAAACCGAATCATACCAAATTTGAAATTAATTTGTGCAAAAATGCGAAATATTTTTAACACGTACGTACGTACGTATGTAAATTCATGTCAAATTTGTCAAGTTTTTCTTATGGAAATTTACAGCACCGAAAAGTTATTACAAAACACTTGTTATTTGCTGAGTTCTTAGCAAACATTATAAAATGTAGTAATGGACTACATTTATGTGCGATACCTGTAATATTAGTTATACATTTAAAATGAAATAAATACTTTTAGATAGATATTCACAAATTTGTATAATACGAAGAACTTATTACAAATGAATTGCTCACAATAAATATTTTATGTCTACTTAATTGAAGTGATATGATGTCGTCCATTAATTAATTAATTTATTGCTTATTCACGTGTTATTGTGTGGTAGCATATCCTTAGAATTTCACAATTAACTACTTATACCAGTTCATAAATAGCAGTCAATTTGTGGATAAACCAATTCGTATAACAATAAGTACACTACTAGTTTTATCAATTACGGGATATTTAACTTGGTTAAATGGTGGTGGAATTACGTAAATTTACCGGTGAATATGGTGCATGAAACTGAATCGAAATATCGGAAACTTGCTCCACTAAAAACTACAGAAAATATCCCGTAAACAATAATGCTAGTCTTGTACGCAACCGCATTAGCTTGAAACAATGTTCGAATAACAATGGGGTGATCTTTTTTTGACCTGCCTAGTGGCTTAATTGGTAGTACCTAAGCCTGCCTGGAGAGCCATGGTTCGTGGGTTCGATTCCCACCCAGGGCAAACATTTGTATGACAAATACAAATATTTGTTCTGTGTGTATGTATTTTAAAAGTAAGTAGGTATTTATTTACAGAGATATAAGTTTTAAATCAGCTTTCTGGCTTTCATAGTACAAGCTTTGCTTAGTTTGAAGCTAGATGGTGTTGTGTTGAATGTACACCAATATTTATTATATTTATATTCTTATTTATCTTGATAATGGAACAGCGTTGTGTTGTAATAAGTACGGCTAAGTCATGATGTGCTCGTGGATTCGGAAAAAAGCGATGAGCTCGAGTCCGTTGTTACTAGGCCTAGCATTCAGTATGACTGTTCAATAATAATCGGAGGTCAATTTATTTTGGACTACTCGTGCAGTTTATAAATATTAATAGACGTACGAATGCGATGAGTCCTGATGAGTCCTGGACGTCTACTCTCTTTGTACGAAACACGTAATTTCGAAATAAACTCGCGACTTTTCTACTCCGGGGGGTCTACCGCCGAACGAAAAATGTCATCGCTTTGATATTTCTCTCTCTTTTCTTTTCGCTTGAAATGATAGAGATAGCATTAGCAAAGCGATAGCCGATTTAGATAGGCGGTAGAAGCGCGGTTCTACTTCGTTTCGTTCGATCGAATATTGTTTAACGTTTAAATGTTCTAAATCTATACTCTAATTAGAGTACCTAAGCTTAGAACATTTAAACCGACGAAACGATGGATCGAAGTAGAACCAGAGTAGGAAACCTCTACACATTAATTATTTTACACGAAAATAGCTTCTGGGACTGTTGTAAAAATCATAAGTAATCATAAGTAGGTACTTAGTTCAGTAAAAGTTAAGGAAAATCACTTATTAATTAATGGTCTTCTCTTTTGCATCTATTGTTCAATAGGTGTCCATGAACACATAATATTTTGTAGACTTTCCTCATACAATACTATCTAGCCCAGACTAAACAAGCGTTGTATTATGGGAACCAGACAGCTAATAGAATACTTTTATATCTAATTATAAACAGATAAGTAGGTACATACTTACGATAAATAAAGACACAAAATAAATAGCAGCATTCGTCACATAAATAAATAACACAGTTGTTACAGTAAGGTATTGTGGCTATGTTGACATAGCCATATGAGAAAACAACCTCATTTTATTAGTAGTAGGTGAACACTAACATCTCTATCAACATCAAGGAAACGCCAGCGAATTTGCGGCACACATGGTTCTTTTGTTGTTAGCTAGAGACGACCTAATCTTACAAAAATTGCAATTGCGAAACTTTGTATGTACTTACTTAACTTTGTAAGTATTAGCTGGTAGATTCTCTCAACACTATCTAGCTACAAACAAAGCAAGACTTGTTGTATGGGCGCCAAATAGCTGATATGATACTTATGTATGTAATAATTGTAATTACATAGGTACTTATGACACCTACTTAGAAACTCGTAAACATAGAATAAATATCCGTATTTATCATTCTTACGGATAGATGGATACCTATTTATCTATTGAAATAGGAGCTTTCCTATAAATTCATTGAATCGGTATCCTGCACGTCTACTACGAAAACAAACTCCGAATGATCGGATCCAACCGACAGCTGAATCGGATTGTAGCCTGCCACGAAAAACAGTCAGATCGATACATCTCGGTCGGAAGTTATAGACTTAGGTCGGATGAGGGTCGAATTGAACGAAACGGCCGATCCTATGAACCAACAGATTGTCTTTCGAGGTAGGAAAAGTCCATAAGTTCGGCCGATATATCGTTTATCGGACTTCGTAGTAGACCTGGTGATTCACAACACAATCGGATTGATGTCGACACGGAATCAAATCTCTCGGTCTTTGTATTATCCGTTTAAAATGACAGAGACAAGGATTGCTCATCCAAATTTGAATCGTTCGGATTATATTGTGAATTAGGACGTCTACTCTCTTTCTACGAAAACGTAATTTCGAAATAAACTCGCGACTTTCCACCTCCGATTATAATTCGATCCGTCGTTATGTCCGTTTAAATGTGCTAAGCCTACTCTAATTAGAGTATGATTAGAACATTTAAACGTCAAATAATGTTGTATCGGACGAAACAAAGTAGAACAAGAGCAGAAAAGTCGCGAGTTTTTTTTCGAAATTACGTCTTCGTAGAAATAGAGTAGACGTCCAGTAGTTGTGAATTTCGTACAAAGACAGATTATTCTCTGGAAAGTAGACGCTACCATTATGGCCTGTTCAAACCGGAGTGGTATTCGCTACCGCTGTGGGTAGAGGTAAATACCGAGCGGGATCCGCTCGGTATTTTGTACGTACCGCCTGTGTAGGCGGTATTTTTTGGTGTGAACAGTAATATTACCGCTTACCGGTTTTCTCTACCGCAGGCGGCAGCAAATATCGCTCGGGTGTGAAAAGGCCTTTATGGAGAGTACGCGGATAAAACCGCGGTGAGCTGGTTTTCAATAACGTTGCTAGCGTTATTTTTTTAGTGTTCTTACATTGCATATTGTGTTGCTATATCACGGCACTATCTATAACTTGACTGCGACACAGTTACACTATATTATTAAATATCTAATACTCAATGTCAATTCATTTTGATAAGTCGCCAGCAAAATTATGCCAAATTATACGGTAACTTTTACAAAATTTGATTTTTAATAATTGTAATACAAACCTACATTACAAGCTAGAAACAATACTAGAAATGTTTTTATTATCAAACATTAAAATAAAATAGCTTAGCTGAGATTTATTGCCTTTCTCGGCTAGGAACAAAATTAAATTATTATCCTTCTTTAGTACACTTCATAATATTATTCATTTATTATACCTACTATCACTATGTATGAGTCTCATACATCTTACAACTAACTATAAATGCTGATAATATCTTACATTACGAGTCACGACATTATCTACTTATTAAACCTTAAATGATGTACCAACAAGTTCAGCTTAAGTAGCAGTTTTTTTTAAACTTTATATCTTGTTTAGATGTTTTAATTATGAAAGACGTATTTAATAATTACAAAAAATCAAGTTGCGAATGGCATGGGAGTTTAGCCACAGATTTAAAACGATAACATTTTTTGTTGTAATAATACTGTATTTAAATTAGTTTTTTCATCTGTGAACGTCTGTTTTTTTATCTTGTACGACGTCAATTGAAATCCAAGGTTTCATAATATTTATGACTAATTAATTATTTTATTTTTAACGTATTCAATGGAATGAAATTGTGGAAGTGGAAGATACGCAAAAAACCGTCACAATAAGATTTTTCGAAATTGTTGAGATTTTCACTATTTTAAGAAAAAAATCTCAATAAAAGTGGCATACTTCATACAAATGGTTCAACTATGCAACCGCAACATAAACAGGAAGTCTATGGGTTAAATCACATTATTTGACAACGAAGCACCACCTTTGTAACCTGGAGACTGACTGTCGTATTCAAAATATTTACAGTCAAAAATAAAATATTTGGTTATAAAGTCAAATCAATAAACATTTTTTCACATTTGTGACATCAAAAGAGACAAAATTGAACTGTAGCGAAGTTTTGTAGTACGGCGCAACGATTAGCGTTAAAAGCATTTTTGTAGCAACATTAGACTTTATTGTTTTAAATACTTTGTAGGTAGGTTACAAATAAAATTGTCTACTTTATAGTACCCTGAAATAGCAATGTAAACGTGTCAAAAGGCTGTATTTACGACGAATAAGTGAACACAAACACGCACCAACATAACGTGACTTACAATTGATTAGAAGAGTAACAAGCCATGGAGTCAGATATATTATTATTGGTAAACACACGTGTTTTGGTTATTGGTTTTCGTTCATCACGACCAACGAAGGTAGATGTGAAAGCTGAATAGAGTCGTTAAAACTAGTAGGTAACATTTTCCACTTACTGCAGGGACAAACGATTAGGTAAGTAGGTATATATATGTATTACCAGACGTGTACCTTATTAGCCATTAAAATGATTAAATTAAGGGTTTAATAATAGTTCAATTTTAGGAATATTCCGATCTGTCCCCCTGTTCTGTCCCCACAGGGTGACAGAACGAACAAAAAAGTTTGATCTGTCCCCTGTTCACGATAAAGGGGACAGTTCGAACTTTATTCACCTCCTTAATGTTCTATCTGTCCCCCTATCGTCATTAGGGGGACAGATAAAAGTTGTCATATTTATGTAGAACTAGGTTAGCAAATCAAATCAGAAGGCTGATTGTAACATGTAAAATATCTTCTTTGATTATCTATGTGATATGTTGATTGATATTCGCGATGTTAGTAAGTTCGTAATTTATGAGACTGATAATTGTTAGAGAAATAGAAGAAATATTTATAATAATTTATGTTTGTAAATAAAAGCGATTATAAATCAAAACATTTTGTCTTTTATTTCAATTTAGGTTTGCATTACTATAAAGAATATATATCATTATTTAATTATATTGGGGACAAACAGGAATTAAAATGTTTCATCTGTCCCCCTAATGACGATAGGGGGACAGATAGAACATTAAGGAGGTGAATAAAGTTCGAACTGTCCCCTTTATCGTGAACAGGGGACAGATCAAACTATTTTGTTCGTTCTGTCACCCTGCGGGGACAGAACAGGGGGACAGATCGGAATATTCCCAATTTTACATCCACTTCATCCAAAGTTCATACAGCTACACCTAACGTTTTATGTTTGACTCTATTTTTAAAATCTAGAGAATAACCCTATTGGAATATATATAAAGGAGCTTACGTGAGCCAAAAAGTTGCCAATTTCTGAGATAGAACTGATGTAGGGTTGCTACTTTACGAGATACACAGCGAAAATAATTTCTCCCCCTTCTTCTAAGATAGTAGCTGCAGAAGTAGAAGTACCTACAAGGTTGGCGACCCCACAAACTTGAACTTAAGCTTATACTAACTCTTTTTACACATGAAAAAAAAAAATTGCGTCCTCTGAAAAACGCAACCATAATGCAACTTTTCAATGGACTAATTCGGTTAGTCAGATATTGACATTTGGTATTTTTTTTGTAATTCCTCAGTGTTTCCAAAATCTGCGCAAATATAGGAAAATATAGGAAAGCAAATATTATCCAACAGCCAGATTTTAAAATTAGGTACGTCACGTTGTCACCACTAAAGTATCAGATCAGATTCAAAATATATCTATTAGAATACAAAAGTATACAAAAGAAAAGTAATACAAAAGTATGTAATAGCCAAAAGCTACCTTGCTATTGGCTGAAAAATTTAGAGATCAATGCAGGTACCTACCTATTTTATACTTATTTTTTATGACATGATATATTTCCAGAGACTTCGTCCGCGTGGAGTTTAAAAAAAACCACTGACATTACTAAACATCGAAAGATCTTAGATCGAACTGACTTGGCTCTAAAAATTGTCAATTTTTTGGCCTGCGTGAGCGAAAACGGTTGGAATACAGCGCTATCGATTTGTTCTGCAATAGCAACCACAGTGGCGTTACAATTGAAACGTGCAGTTTACATTTTGTCAGGCGCTTGTCTGAAAACATTATTTAGAACTAGCAGTGCCGAGCGGTTTTACCCGCGTAGTTCCCGTTCCCGTCGTTTCCGTTATTTTCCCGGGATAAAAAGTAGCCTTTGTGTTCTTCCAGCCTATTATCTATCTGTATTCCAAATTTCAGCCCGATCCGTTCAGACGTTAGGACGTGATTGAGCAACAAACATTCAAACATCCATACATTGACATTTATAATATTATAGTAGGATTCCAATGAGGCATTTTCAGTATGCAAATATACCTGTCTCAACTTCCCCAAAAGGTGGCGACAATATATAGTTATAGTAGTTAAATTTCTCTAACAAAAGCAAACATTGGCGCCCTCCTCGGCGAAATTGAGAATAGGATGTCTACTCTAATTCAACGAAAACGTAATTTCGCAATAAACTCGCGATTTTCCAACTCCGATTCTACTTCGATCCGTCGTTTTGTCCGTATAAATGTTCTAAGCCTACTGTAATTAGAGTATGCTTAGAACATTTAAACGTCAAATAATGTTGTATCGGTCGAAACGAAGTAGAACGAGAGTAGGAAAGTCGCGAGTATTTTTTCGAAATTTCATTTTCGTAGAATCAGAGTAGACGTCCAAGATCCCAGAGCGGCCAGACGTCAGGTATTTTCTCATGGATGAAATGTGGACGATTGAGTAGAGTTAGTAAGTACTAAGAACACATGCTTACTCACTAACTTGCTTAGACGGCCAATTTTGAGATATGGGGCTATAAAGGTACATACAAACATTACTTACCTACTTCACGTATTTTCTAATAAGTGATTTTCACGTATGTTGTAGGCAATATCCTTAAACAAGGCCCCAATACTCCCAGACACTTTCCGACGGCCGTTTTGCTTAACACTCGCTTTAAAACTCCAAATAAATAACTTAACTTCACTTAAATTTTCATACTCCATTTGTCAATATGTTCGTCAGAGAACTATTTTAAAGCTTTTTCCAATATGACAGACCAATCGAAGGGGCCAATCATCCCCTAAACTCAACTATGCCTCTATGCGCGAGAAGTAGTGCGACATGTATTAGGAAATATTGACTTAAATTGAGTTTAGGGAATGATTGGCCCCTTAGATTGGTCTATTTTATTGGCAAAAAGCTTTAAAATAGTTGTCTGACGAACATAAATTTACAAATGAAGTATATGAGAATTGAAGTGAAGTTGAGTTATTATTTTGGAGTTGTTAAGCAAAACGGCCGACGGAAAGTGTCTGGAAGTATTGGGGCCTAGTTTTTAAGGATATTTCCTACAACATACGTACAAATCACTTATTAGAAAATACGTGAAGTAAGTAATGTTTGTATGTACATTCATTACCCCATATCTCAAAATTGGCCGTCTAAGCAAGTTAGCTAGTAAGCATGTGTTCTTAGTAGGTACTAACTCTACTCAATCGTCTACATTTCATTCATAAGAAAATACGTGACGTCGTGCGGCCCTGGGATCTTACTCTACTATGCATTCTGCAAACGCTTTACCTATTGGGTTCCATTTGTAATATTAATTACGGGATAATTATCAAATTGCATTATCTATTTCCTAAATAACTTAATAATGTTTGATCACAACAAAAAATTGCATAGAACTTCAAATGAAGGGACACTGGCAATACTGGCATAGACATTTTCATCCTTCCTCCCCTAGGTATGTTGTTTCCCTGAGTTATAGTTTTCACATCCACTCCTTACTTAATAAGTAGTACTCCCTATATCGCGTTACTTATACCTACTAAGATGAATACGTCACATTCATTTTACAATACATATAAGGTCATGTTTAAGTTACTTCGTACGTTATGTGATGTAGTTTACTTTACTAGTTACGTAGCTCGTTCCCTGTTTTAAGTTCATGTCACTCCCGATAGTATGTTCATGTTACTTTCTGCTTAGCTTGCTGCATAATGCTTAGATCATTTCTTACATCGTGTCTTGTATGTCGCTACTTTTTTGAGATTACTCTCGACGTCACGTTTTCTATCGAGGTTTACGTTACCCCTGTATTGCTTGCTTTATCATGCACGCTTACACTACTACCCTCTTCGTTCTTTTTATCATATTAACCGTACTCACGTCAGACGTCAGTTTTAACATCATTTTTTGTTATTTATTACTCCAATGGTTTTATCATTTTCACTTTACTCCCTACACTCCCAGTGTTGCTTGTATCACGTTCAAATAGGTCACAGTGCTGTGGTGTGTTCACGTTACCTACTCATTGTCTTAATTTTTGTTTTATTGATATTCACGTTGCTACCCGCGTCGCTTGTTGTGTTACATTAAAGGATCGCGTTGTGTCATGTTCAGTTTACCTACTCCCTGCATTTGTTTTTTGTTGTAAATTGTTCACGCTTCTCGCAGGGTTGCTAGTTGTGCCACGGTCTCGTAGCTCCCTGTGTTATGTTCACGTTGCTCTGCTGTGGTTGGTGCACAATGTTCAGTCTACTCCCTGCGTCGCTTGTATCAGTGCGTGGGCAGGGTGAGCCGGTCGGCGCGCGCGCACCGCGCCGCGAGCCGCGCGCGCGCCGTCGTCACGCACGTCGCAAGCGCGTGCGCGCACACCATCACGCAGGCGCACATCGCCACGAAGCCGAATGCTGACGCTGGAGATAAATACAAGTCATACGTGAGCGGATTCGTTTTCATGATTCCGTGAAAAATTACGGACCAGTAATCTATCGTTAACAGCTGTAACTGTGAGTGAGTGCAGTGCAGAGCTGCGCTGTGATTTTAATTATTCATGTTCAAGCAGCGTGGCACTGTGCTGTTATAGGCAGGCGTGTTGCTTTCCATTAGGTGCAGGTAAACAAAAATTAGTGGTAAAGACTAATATTACAAATGCTAACATGTGTATGTTTGTTGCTTAATCACGTCGGAACGAATCAAGTTGAAATTTGGAACATAGTTATAATTATATGTAGTCTGAAAAAGCACATGGGCACATTTTTATTAAGCGGGGTGCTGCTAGTATAGAACATAATATTAAGAAGATTGTACTCTGTCAGCAGATTACCCAGTGATTGTATAATACCTGGTTTGTTCCAATCGAGGGCGGCGTATATGGCGGGATGGCCGACGCGGTCGGTCCCGCCGGCGGCCCAGTACAGCGCGCTGAACACGCCGTACGCCAGCCCCGCGCCGGCGCCGTGCAGCGCGTGCGCCATCCGCACCGGGTGCGCCGTCACCGCCAGCTCGCACGCCATCACCAGCGAGTTGCCGCCATGCACCAGCAGGTTCAGGGCGTTGATGTCGTGGATCTCTGAAATATGACGAAACAAGCTGTTGACATTTTGTCCGAAAACACAAAAACAGACTTCAATTTAATATTGAATTCAGACAGGGGGCATCCATTAATTACGTGAGGTTTTCAAGGGGGTGATCTCGGCAAATCTCACGTAATTTTTTTGCGCAAGAAAATGTGTTAATTACGTGAGAAAACGTGGAGAAATTGAGTAAAAAAAAATATGTTAAATTCTCACGTATCGAAAAATCGCCAAAACTACCCGTCACGTAATTAAATTTATGGATGGCCCCAGTCACAAATTTCACAACTTTTGTTAAATCTACCGTCATCTAGATAAAGATAAGCTATTTTTATTGATATTTCAAAAACAACCTCACCGATTTCGATAAAATTAAATGGGACTACATCTGAACTATGATCTATTAAACAAAAACAAAAAACCATCAAAATCGATTCACATTTATCGGAGCTATAGCGTAACATACATACATAGTACAAAAAAAATGTGTGCGCTTAAGACCGCACGGCAGAAGTGAAAACTAAAATAAGTATTAAAGACTACTAAATAATTTAAAATAAAATCGATTTATAAACTGAAATTGAATATACCTAGTAAGAAGCACACTCAGACCAACTACCATCAAAGGAAGCACGAGAGTAACATGCGGCTGAATTACTAGTATAATATATAGTATATTACAATATACAAGAGGCCAAGAATAAATTAAAAACATTTTTTTACGCGGGTACAAAATAGAGTTTGATACGCAAATTTTGTAGTATTTGCTATTTATTCGCTAGAATTCAATTTACAGCGCACGAAAAAATCTGTCTGAGACGCGCGAACAGAAATGTTCAGTTCAGAATGAAAATTGGCGGTAATGGGAACTGATGATAGAAGTGAAAACTTATAATGGGTCGGCATTTCTAGATGGTCAATGGGAAATGCTGACGCATTTCTAGAAGGCCAATAGCCATGGTCTCGGGACCATTCACCCGAAAATTTCTCATCATTCTCGCGCGTGACGCTAGAATTCAATTCACAGCCCACGAAAAATTTGTCTTTGGTGCGCCAAAAGAAGATTTCACTTCAAAAACCCACAACTGACGGTGAAGGTGGAATATATCATGAGAAAACAGCTACGTTTCAATAAAGAATTCCTGTGATGACATGGTAGTATCATTTGTCAAACCGCACTTGATCAGCGTGGTGGATCTTAATCTTGATTCTCTCTTTGTAAGAGAAGGCTCGAAAAAAAGGTCGAAAGATAAAAACAATGCGGCTGTTCTAAAACGAATGAATGGAGGAGAGTCGAAATCAGCAAAGACGGCTTATTTAAGTTTTGTTCCTTTACGTTATATAAATAAGTAGATAGGGATTGCGTTCGTGCTTCGATCCCTCGTGATAGCTTACAAGATTTTTCTTGCAGCAGTATCATGTGGCGGTTAGCTCTTTCCCCTCAAATATGATCAAGGTGAGCGATGGCAGACACTTGTGTTATACTAGTGGTCTGCTCAGTGGGAATTGAACTGTTCATGACGCACATGATACATACAGCTTCGGTCTGAGGTTTCTTTCAAAATGTTTAATGTCGACCCGGACCCTACAACCTGAATAGGTTGCTGGCCTGCTGGTATAACCTGGGCTGGTTGGAGTAGTGAAGGGTCGGGTCTTGCGCCTTCCACACTAACCGAAAAGTCCGTTAGGTAGTAGGGGCTACCCACCGCCAGACATAGGTCAGTCAGAAAAAATAAATAAAGAAGGGAAGTATGAGTGTATGCGCCAAGAGAAAAGAAGTAAGAGTCACGCACAATGGTCCAATTAAGAGGATAAGTGTAGAAAAGGTCTCATCAAACTAAGCTAGTTGCGGCACAGTCATCAATACTCACTGGGGTCGTGGACCATGCCCCAGTAGACGAGGGTGATGACGAAGGCGAGGTCAGTGGCGATGTTCTGCGCCAGCCAGTACACGCGGCACAGCAGCGGGGTGCGCACGCGCCGCGACGACGGCATCGGGAGCTCCTCGTCTTCACACGCTGAAACATCAAAATGAATGAATGAATTATAACTCTTTATTATTCACACCTTGCTTCACACGGCTGGTTTAGTAAGTTACGACTGGTCTAGTCGGGAGAACGGCGCCTGCCGATCAGGAGACCCCGTGTTCAAACCCCACACGCACCACTGTCTTTTCGAAGTCATGTGCGTAATGCCGCTAACTTAGGAACGGCGAAGGAAAACATCGTGAGGAAACCATTTTAGATTTGCTATAAGCTCCGGGAAATTTTAATCCAAATAGAGTAAAAAACATTTAGAAAAAATACGATAATTGATGGCTATTAAAAATAGGGGTTGGTGATAAACGGGTTAAAACATTTTAGGGTTGAATGTATTTTTGAACGCCACATTATAAAAAAATAAAAACAAAAAATTTTGTCCGAAAATTAAAAAAAAAAATTCGGTGAACAACCCTTGTCACTTAGGGCTATGAAAAATAGCTAGTAGCCGATTCTCAGACCTACTGAATATGCATATAAAATTTGGTTAAAATCAGTAAAGCCGTTTCGGAGGAGTAAGGAAACAAACATTGTGACACGAGAATTTTATATATACACTAGCGGCCCGTTCCGGCTTCGCTCGGACATAACCTAGACACTGTCTGCAGCGCCATCTGCCGGGCTTATCTGTGAATTTAAACCATTTTCGAATACACACACAAAAAAAACATTCAAATCGGTCCCGTCGTTTAGGAGTTCACTATCAAATGATCAAATTACTAAAATGGCTATAAAAAAACAGGGGTTGGTGGTAAAAGTGTAAAAATTTAGGGTTGTATGTATTTTTTAACGCCACATTATAAAAAAATAAAAACATTTTTTTTTTTACCAAAAATGAAAAAAATTATAATTGGGGTGACAACCCCTAATACTTAGGGGTATGAAAAATAGCTAGTAGCCGATTCTCAGACCTACTGAATATGCATATAAAATTTGGTAAAAATCAGTAAAGCCGTTTCGGAGGAGTAAGGAAACAAACACTGTGACACGAGAATTTTATATATAAGACTAGCTGACCCCGCAAACGTTGTTTTGCCTTAGTGAACAACCCTTGTCACTTAGGGGTATGAAAAATAGCTAGTAGCCGATTCTCATACCTACAGAATATGCATATAAAATTTGGTTAAAATCAGTAAAGCCGTTTCGGAGGAGTAAGGAAACAAACACTGTGACACGAGAATTTTATATATCAGATTTAGAAAATTGGTTTGAACTCTATTTAGTTAAAGTAGGTTTTTTTAGTACGTCATAAATACACTATTATTAAAACATCGGTCAAAGTTAAAACGAACTACAAGAACTTAGGTATATATTATGTTACTTGCTGCTACGGAACCCTTCATGGGCGAGTCCGTCGCGCACTTGGCTGCTTTTGTGTATGTTTTGCTCTCTTATTTTGCACAATAGTTTATTACACTTAGCAGCAAGAATTCTTAAGAACTATTATTATGACTGGAAGCGGGCGAGCGGACCAACGTCTCAAATATAACAAGGTAAGTATTGTATTACTACAAAACAAGAGAGTAAAACATAAATAAAAGTGGCCAAGTGCGAGTGGGACTCCCGCACGAAAGGTTTCGTACCATTAGCAAATAAACTATGAAAACCTTTTTGGCTTTCTTCCGAATTCGTATACAGTAATACCCCCCGCTTTACGCGAGGGATACGTTCCGTAAAAAAAATCGCGTTAACTGAAATTCGCGTATATCGAGGTTTATGATTAAACAGTCAAAATTTAATACAAAAAAATACAAATTATTCTAATCAATCACTTTAATTCTAACAACACTTTATGCAATACATACTCTTATTTTTACGGAAATGAACAAACGAAACGAACTAGGAAATCTCCATATAGAACAAAGTCGAAGGACAGGGAATTCCCAATTCTTCAAAGAGAATATTCAGAAAAAGCGGGGATCCCGCGACCATAGAGAAGTTAATGACTACATTATGTTTATACGCACTCTTTCGCGTAAGCGAGGCATTTGAGCGCGAAATTTGAAATTCGCGTTATAGTGAAACCGCGCGTAACGGGGTCGCGCTAAGCGGGGTATTACTGTACATACTCGTAGACTATCCCAGTTTCCGCAGACAGGCATTCATCCGAAAAGCTTTATTAAAAGTTTTGATTTTACCTTTTTGTAGTGGTAGGACTCTTAGCAGAGTCCGCCTGGGGAAGTACCACACCTTTGCCAATTATTCTACCGCCAAGCAGTAATGTGCAAACATTACTGTGTTCCGGCTTAAAGGGCAATGTTTCCAGAGAAATTACAGGGCTTAGAGATATAACAACTTAGATCTCTGGGTGACGAGCGCAGTGCAATGTTAGGTAATGATTTGGACTCTTCATGTTCCAATAGCTGGGTGTCACTGTGCTGTTATGTGGCAGGCATGTTGCTTACCATCAGGCACATGTCCTGCTCGTCTCGTCACTCTTTATTAAAAAAAAAAAAAAAATATGGTTGTAACGACAAATTCGATACTGCGTTAGTCTTCTAGTAGCGCCATCTAGTTTGCTTGGGACGGACTAATCGAGCAAGAAACGGTTAAAATCAAGTTTGTTGTATGGGAGACAAATATTTAAGGGGGGCCCCTTAAATATTTATTTTATTTGATTATTAGTAGTTTGTTGTTATAGCGGCAATAGAAATACATCATCTGTGAAAATGTCAACTGTCTAGCTATCACCGTTCTTGAGATACAACCTGGTGACAGATGGACGGACGGACGGACGGACAGCCAAGTCTCAGTAATAGGGTTCCGTTTTTACCTTTTGGGTACGGTATCCTAAAAAGCATTGACCTTGGAGCCTGCGAAGTTCCGCAGACTCCATTTAATAAAGGTATGATTTTAGAAACGCGAGGTCATGGGTTCAAATGTCGCCTGGCACTTCTGAGTATTTTTAACCAAATTGAAAAAAGAGGGAGATTCTCAATTCGATTGAGTTTTTTGTAGGTATATATTACGCGATAACTTCGCCAACTGTAAATCTGTTTTGATGGTTTGTCTTTTTTTGTTCGGTTCATCATAATTCAGAGATGGTCCCATATAATTTTTTAAACTATCAACAAAATTCTTAAACTTTAAATTCTTACTTCGACGACGCATTCATACTATCTCGCTGTTTCATTGGAACATTGTGTTTAGTTGGTTTCACAAAAACAAATGAAATATAGTAGAGTGTCTGAGTTGCATTTTAAATTGAAGTTGGGTTTTGTTTTTTTTTTCGGGGGAAAATTCATTGTTTTATTAAACTATTCACACGTCGTACTGTGAATACAAGTTTGCGCAGTTTACATTTTTCTAATACTTTCCTTTGTGCAATCAACAGCTAAAAGGGGTTACATAATTGAACTTAAGGATATCTCACTTTACTGCATCCGCTGTATACATCGTCGCTTTTGTGAATCGATTGAGGGTTCACAAAAGCGTTCATTTGGCAACAATTGTACATCCGAACGCTCTCACACGGTCTGGCTATCGCCGGGCAGATGGCGATTGTGGCCAAGAATGAGGAACCAATAAGGATAATATGAGGCACAATGCGCAACGACCGCTTCGCTTGTATCTTAATTGACGCGAAATTGTAACCAATCAACCGTTCGTGACCCGAGCCCGTTCCGTCGATTGAATGCCGAATTCGTAGGCGTCCGTTCTAAAGTAGCTTGTCAAAATTTCCACTGCTTGATAAATTTAATATCGATGTGTTTGTGAAGTGCGCAATTTTTCGAGAGGAAATTGCAGATTCTATAATTTATTTCACTATGAAAACAAACGCAGATTTTACAAATGTTTTCATGTAAGTATACACTTTTGTTGTTAACTTGTGAAATTAACGACAAAAGTGTGTGCAAGCAACATAGGAGAAGTGGCCGCCGGAAGCGGCATTTTCACATTACAAATATAAATTTTTAAAAAGACAATGTAACGTTACCCTGACCCTACCCCAAGAAGTTGCTACCAATTTAAATATTTTCTTATATAAAAATAATATTAAGTAATAATTCCTTTGTGGGATGTTGGAATATTTTGCTCTAGCAGTAAAACGTAACTATCCAATCCTGTTTAATCCTAATAATATTATTCATGCCGAAGTTAAAATGTTCGAATGTTTGTTGCTAAATCACGTCAGAACGCCTGAATGGATCGGATTAAAATTGAGCAGATATTTATAACAGATAAATTATAGCCAGAATATTTATTATTGTAATTATATAATAATTACCGCGGGAAAATAACGGGAGAGAGAACTACGCACGTGAAACTGATAGCGCTGCTAGTGGTGAATAAAAATGAGATGAATCAACATTAATCACGTCACATTAACAATGGAAAACTCAAGTAAACCAAATACATTTAAAATGTAACAGTAATACAATTGGCCATTGGTTCGATTTGAAGAAATGAAACCAATTGACGCTGTTATTTTCGGTCTAGACATCAATGGTCATAAGCGGTGAATGGAAAAAATGAATAGAATAAAACACGTGTGGTGGCCCGCTCAGACGCTCATGCGACACGCGAGCTCTTGATTCAGCGTAATTGTTTCGCGGGAGTCAGCTGTCCCTGCGCGAGCGCTGTTCGCTGGGGATCTAATGGCTCAAGGAAAATTCATGTTTCATGCTTCAGCGGGGCTACCATAAGTCTATATATTTTTACACTACGAATATATACAGCCGCATAGTGTCATCTTGAATAAGCGCCTTTAAATTAATTAGTATTGTTCTACACTTCTTGTCAAATTGTCATGGACAACTTTAAATTTGCATGCCGGAAGGTTGATTATGGAGTTTTCAACCTTCATGTTTAAGCTATTTTTGTACTTACCCATTTTCGCAAATATAGTAATTGCTGTTACTTTATTTGCGAAAATGCTGTTGCTGCTGTTTCCAAACGTGAAGTAGAGGAATATTTCATTTACTTACCGCGCTTTGGATATTGTATGCTCTACATTATGTGTATTAGTCAGTTAAGATCAGTAGGACCCTGCGCCTTCTGCGCTAGCCCAGAGTTCGATAGGTAGAAGACTATGTTGATTAGCGTAATTACTATAGGTCATAAACATTGAAACTTCATTAAAATAAATGAAGGTATTCAAGCGGCAGTGGTAAAACGATCTGCTGTTTCCTCTAGGAGACATTGACGTTTACAAATTACAGATGTGTACTAGTCGCACCCACCTTCAACATTGACATTGGGTAAATTGATCAGTTACGACTGTTAGTCGGTAATCTACATTTGACCGTTACGTTAATTACCGACAGTTAAAGAACTGGCTCACTAGTTGACACAGAAATCTCTGAGTAACGCAAATAATAAAGAATTATGTAAGAGATTGCATAAACTCACAAATACCGTAGAAATACAGTGACTTCAATGTAAATGTGAAAACAAAACATTTTTTTTGTAGGATTTGTGTTACTTTCACAAGATTTTGTAATTGGTACCATCGAGACGTCCGCGGGATGTTTTTTCTAAAGACAATCGAAAATTTAAGTAGGTACCTAAAACATTTCGGCTCAAACATGAGCATATGAAAACTAGAAGCAACTAGAACTAAACATGATCCTTGAAATAAATTCTCGGAAACGCAGTCACACGTGTAAATCTCACATATCGGACGCGTCATATGCAGAACTTGCAAAAACGCAACGTCCGTGAGAGTCTATTTACATTTTTAGCTAACCTAATTACCTATTTATATTTTAACAAAAAAGTTTCATTGACATATTTCCTAGAGTACGCAATAATGTTTTCTTTTACTGTCCGACACTAAGCAGCCTCCGAGTAATGTTGGGCTCGCTAATAGCATAGCAACATTGTTGTGGTGACTGTTGCGGCGTTGCTATAAGACCACTTGCGCTGGACGTTATACCAACTGCCGTATTGCAGATGTTATGTTTATAGTTCATTCTAAACCTGGGCCAGGCGATTAAACTCTATGACGTCATATACTCAATGATTGTCACTCGGACATACTTAATTTTGTACTTGCAGCTCGTCCACTAAAAAGGTCCTCGTTCCCTAGCTCGAATCCCTATCCGTACCTACCTACGTTAGTTTAATAAAAAAAACATAAATGTGTCCTAATACCTAATTAGGCAAATCGAATAGTTGTTACAAATACAATTTGGCTAAACGGAAACCCAGATAAACTGTTGACTTATTTATAAGTTGTAGATAAATAAATTAATGAATAATTTCTTAATAATCACTTTGGCCTTCATGGTTATTTTGGCGGTCTTTATAAGGTTGAATAGAATTTGTTAATAAAACGGTGAGTAGAAATTGTGAGAACAGGCACAAGTGACACAACAGAGTGAGCATAAACAATCCACTAAATGTTCCCACTGCTGGGACTAGAGGCCTTCCTTTGCAATTCAAATGCCGTCTAAAAACTCAACTAACCCACCATGCAAGTCCAGTGCGGGTTGGTGAATGACACATGACCTCGAAAGATTTTAGGTACAAGTCGGTTACCTCACGATGTTTTCATTTTAAATTAGCGGAATTTTATGATAAACTTACGCCCATTTAATATTAAAAAGATAATTCCAATGAAAAATATGTGAGCACATGAGGAGTAGGTAAATATATCAATGGAGTGAAATGATACGAAAATCAGCAGGTAGTTTTTTTGTAAAATTAAAATTAGTCATTCTACGGAGTCTGGGGTCCGTCAGATGGTAGTTTTCTTTATTAAAATTAGCCATTCATGAAAAAAGAATAAAATCAAAGGGTAGTTTCTTTATAATTAATGTTAGGCACTCCGCGGACTCCGGGATTCGTGAATTTTGTAATTTAGGTTCTTTTTAGCATATATCTTGATTTAGGAGAATACAAGGATGGAAATATAAAAAAAAACGTAGCAGTAGAGAGAAGTAGTACTTATAGGAAAGTTTACTCACGAATATTGTAAGTTTTCTCGGCTCTGTACTGGTGCACGACAGCCAGCGCAAGCGCAGCCTGCACTACGATCATGAGGTACCCCCAGTTGGTGAAGTAGATGAACCATTTGAAGTAGTTCAGCTCCACCTTCGGTCCCTGGTAGAGACGCGGGAGCCGCTGGCACGCGAAGCTCGCTACTGCTATCGATACCACAGCGATCAATAATAACCATCTGTAACGAATTATATTTAAATATCTCTGAAAATTCCTCACAAAGCATTATGTAGCATCAAACTTTGCTTAATTCGAGGCTTCTATTATGAGGACCATACTGCTAATACTTTAATAATATTTTTTAAACACATGCATTCTTATTTGTTTCGCTACTTCTAGTAATTGCTAACAAATCGAGTTTACTGGTGTACATTAGGAAGCTTTGTCCAAAGCAGCGGACGTAGAAGGACTGATTATGAAAGTAGGTAACACATTTGATTTGTTTAGTCTTCTCGTGACCACGGTCATTATAGCTCTGCCAAAACATCGAAGTAATAAAAGCTTAGATCACGGTTAAATCCTGTGTGATGTGTCCAATATAAGTTCAAATCGAAAAATATCTACATTTGTCGCTTAAAATTATTATAGAGACAGCAATAGCACATTCAAAGCCCATTTAGTTAGGCGATAGAAGAGCAGGTAGATTACGCAATGAAGAGCATTCCGGTTTACAATAGATGTATCTGTGTTCCATTTCTTTTAACTTTTATAGGTTATAGGTTTACACTTGACCGCTATCTCGCCTGATGTAAAGTGACTATGCAGTCTACGATGGAGCGTTTTTACTTGCTTAAACTGATTGCCTCTCGATTTGAAGATCTCCAGGTTGTAACCATTTCAACGTCAAAATGGTGTACCTGTACCTGTAGACGAGGGGGGGTACCCCTTCTAGCACCTAACTAAATTGGATTTAGCTTTGCTATCTCTATAATCTCAAGCGAAAAGAAAAGAGACAGCAATATCAAAGCCGACGTTTTCCTTAAGCGGTAGACACCCCCACTGGCTACCTGTGAACCGACCAGTGGTCTATGTTAAATGCCCGCATATCAAAGCTATGATCGTGCCAGGCCTGCCACTGGCTGCAAGCGAACTGGTGCGCCGACCAGCGGTCCATGTTGAACGTCCGCATATCAAAGCTTTGTTCATATCAGTAACGCAGTAGACCTCCAGGTACGGTGCGCGATAAAGCGCATTCCGCCTTACAATAGACGTACATATGAACTTTGCCTTATTTTTGATCATTAAGAAAGAGCTAGTGCCCCATTGCAACATCAGAACGGTGTTCGTTCACTGATTAGTTACCTGTAGATGAGATACCCGGCCGGCCTGTGCCCGGCTGCAAGCGAACTGGACGTCTAATCAGTTTCTTCGAAAACGAAATTTCTAAAAAAAACTCGCGACTTTCCTGCTCTCGTTCTACTTCGTTTCGTCCGATACAACATTGTTTGACGTTTAAATGTTCTAAGCATACTTTAATTAGAGTAGGTTTATAACATTTAAACGGACTACACGACGGATCGAAGTAGAATCGGAGTTGGAAAATCGCGAGTTTATTTCGATATTACGTTTTCGTTGAATTAGAGTAGACGCCCTGGTGTACCAGACCAGTGCCACAAGTTGCACGCACGCATATCAAATAAATATCAAAGCTATGATCACTTTAGTTAGGCGGTACACCCCAGCTAGGGTGCACGATAAAGCGCAACCCGCCTTTTAATTGTAGACTTATGAATTTTGACTGCATTTTTTTGATCATTTAGAATAGGCTAGTGTCCCATTTCAACATCAGAACGGTGTTCGTCCGCTGGTTAGTTAGTTACCTGTAGATGAGGTACCCGGTGGCGGGCCGGTGCCCCGCCTGCCACTGGCTGCAAGCGAACTGATGCGCCGGCCAATGTTCCAGATTGAGCGCTCGCCGGCTGGCCTGCCATATCCGGCCCAGCATAGCCGGCTTGCACGACTTCTGCATAGCTGGAACACATGTTATAGGTTAATAATAGGGTACCGGACTGGGTCAAAAATACACCATCCTAATTAGTCCGTCAGCTAGATCATGGAAAAATATTGGACATGTATTTTTTGTTTTTTCATCATATTAAAAATCGTCAAAGATATAGATCATCAAACTTCGAGAGTAGAGGGTCACGACGTCACTCGTGAGTAAAAATCGTACTCACAAGTGACGTCACACGAAACTTCGAAGCGCTGTATCTTCGTCATTTTTTGTTTGTGAAACAAAAGAAAAAATACGGGTACAATATTTTTTGCAAATCTAACGAACGGGCTACTTAGTTTTTTTGAGGATTGTAACCCTATTACATATTTTTTACTAATTTTTGTTGTTGTTATGACATCCTGGTGTAACTACATAGGAGTTGTAAGTTTAAGATTATTCAACTTAATTACTATCGTGAAAGGGTTCATTAAGTTCATAAGTTCTTGTAGTGGTAGGGCTCTATGTAGAGTCCGCTTGGGGAAGTACCACACCTTTTCCAGTTATTCTGCCGCCATGTAGTAATGTGCAAACATTAAGGGTGTGTTCCGATTTATAGGGCAATGTTTAAAGAGAAATTACTGAACTAAGAGATAAAATACCTTATGTCTCTGGGTGACGAGCGCAGTGCTGGTAATGATTTGGACTCTCCATGTTCCAATAACTGCGTGTTATTGGAACATGGCAAATCAAACAAACATTTGTTATTAAAATACAAAATTTGTTATTAGAAGTTTCTCAATCAAAGTTTATGGTAACCCTGATACTACAAACCTATTGGTATAAGTAGTAGTTGAAACACGCCACTCATATTTGCCAATGCTATATCTAAGCTTAAATGTTCTGATTTATGTATTTTTATGGTAGTAGAGTGACGAGACGAGCAGCGAGCAGGTCATATGTCTGATGGAAAGCAACGCCTGCCCATAACAGCACAGTGATACGCAACTAGGTATTAGGAACAGAAGAGTCTAAAATTTAGACTAGTATCGCAGTGTCATAGAATCATTATTACCTATTACTACACTACGCTCGTCACTCAGAAATATAAGATGTTTTATCTCTATGCCCTGTAATTTCACTGGAAACATTTGAAGGGCACTTCAAACCGCAACACAGTATTGTTTGCACATTACTGCTTGGCGGTAGAATAACTGGCAAAGGTTTGATACATCTCCAGGCGGACTCTATGATCGTAAAAAACACATTTTTTTTAACTTTTATCGGTTTACACTTGACCGCCATCTCCGATGTTAAGCGACGATGCGGTCTACGATGGAGCGTGTTTACCTAGAAGAAACCGATTCACTTTCGATTTGAAGTCACAAAGATTGTAGCCATCAGGGAAAACCCACTCAGGCAACGTATTCCACAGCATTTTTATCACAAAATTAGAGTCAAATCTCTTTGTTCGTGTATTTGGAACATCAACCATGAAACGATGTCTCTTTTTCGAGCTACGATCACTCCGATAGGAAAAAGGGCAAAGGGGTATTAAATCATGGAAATCAGTGAACCGTGCAGTTCACTAATGTTTCATAAACATTTTTTGACAAAACATCACTTTAAAACCAACTAATCGTTAATATAATATTCATTGCAAAAATTTTACAAAACAAAAATGTTACATTTTACAAACAACGTTTCGCATGATATTTATTTCAAAAATACCTTACATCAACAAATGTTTTATTTTACAAACCATCTTTTTATAACCAACTAGCGGCCCGCTCCGGCTTCGCTCGAATAATAACCTAGATATCAACTGCAGCGCCATCTGCCGTAGCCTATGTTACTCGGGAATAATGTAGCTTTCCAAAGGTGAAAGAATTTTTGAAATCGGTCCAGTAGTTTCGGAGCCTATTCATTACAAACAAACAAACAAACAAACAAATATTTCCTCTTTATAATATTATAGTATAGACTACATGGCAAACGTTTCACTTAGACAATGTATCGAATGACATTTTGTTTTTTGTCCATTTTTCATTTCATAAATTATTATTTTTACAAATTTAGCAGTTACCAAAATATAATTTATAACAAATATTTTAAAAGTACCCGATACATTGTCTATGTAAACTATCAGTGAGAGTCTATCACCGAGATTTGACTCCGGGTGCGCCAGAAGCTCTGCGGTCAGCCCTGAGTGTCGCTTCTCCATGCTCGGCCTGCGCTCCATTACGGAGATCGCCGGCTCGCTTCGCTTGCCACCTCCCTCCCCCCTTCGCTGCGCTTGGCCTCGCATGGCTCGCTCCACTCAGGATCTCCCTTAAGCTTCTGGCTCCCGCATTTTTATATACACTCTAGGGGTAGTAGAGACAAGACTAGGTGGAGTCGGTGTGCTCCAAGTCGGATTTGGGTCCTAAGTAACCTAATCGTACCGGTGTGGTTACTTAGATATTCAAAAATTACAATCAAGTTTTTATGGAATTTAATAAATGTTTGTTTTATAAATTGAGTTGTTTGCCAAACAACACATTAGAAAGTGAAAATTTGTCAAGCGTTGGTTTTGTTTTTAAGCATTTGGTAGTTAACAAAAATATTAAAATAATCATTTGTCAAATAATACGTTATAGAATGAATGTTTGTCAAATAATTAGTTTGAGATATAACCAATTTGTTAAATGTTTTTTTGTATAATAATCATTTCACTACCCGTGAGTTTGTCTAACGTTGGTTATCACATGTCGGTTTGTGAAAAAAAGTTTATTAAAAGAACGGATACCCAGTTGCACACTTTTGGAAGTATATCAGATAAAATACCGATAGGCTAGCGTTTTTTCGGCGATGTTCAAGACTCTGAAGTCTTTTTCGCAGAAAAATGTCCTTGTTGCCTATGAGTCTTTTGGCACGTCTCTCGATCGATTCCAATGCCTCCAGCTGATACTCAGCCGAACCATCCCAAAGATGGTTACATTGTCTACTACTAAAATGATACAGACGTTTATAATGGCAAATTACAGTTATTTAAATCAAACACTTAATAATATAAAAGGGTTTTCTAAAATCAAATCAGAAGGGCTCCAATTGAGTTTTGACCCCTTGAGACATGAGCCGTGATAGGAGCTGTAAATGTTGCAACAATGTAGTCTATACGGTTCGATGCGTAGGCGTAATTTGGTTACAATTATGTATCAATTTTGTTTCTTTTACTTTTGTAGAGTAAATTGACGTGCTTGTAAAGGTGGTATGATATAGATCAGGTTAAAGTAGAATGTACTCAGGTATGCAATATTACTGTCATAAAAATAAAAACTTTAATTTGCACTTAAAAATCTAATGATTAAGTACACTGACCTATGATAATAATAATCAACATAAGAGGGTTGCAAAAAACTTAACAAACAAAAGTTTACGAAAGTAATTTTGAAAGTAGAAGAAATTTGAATACGATAGCAATTTTGATATACATAGTGTAGTATAGTGATAGGACTCTTGGCAGAGTCCGCCTGGGGAAGTACCACACCTGGACAGAATAACTGGCAAAGTTGCCAGTTATTCTGTCGCCAAGCAGTTATGTGCAAACATTACTGTGTTCCGGTTTGATGGGCAATGTTTCCAGAGAAATCACAGGGCTTAGATCTCTGGGTGACGAGCGCAGAGCAGTGGTAATGATTTGGACTCTTCATGCTCCAATAGCTGCGTGTCACTATGGTGTTATGTGGCAGGCATGTTGCTTACCATCAGGCATATGTCCTGCTCGTCTCGTCACTCTTTATTTGAAAAAAAAAACATAAACAGAAGTGTGATAAAATGGTCCCTTTCAAAAACCTTCTAGAACCAGATTTGCCGAATGCGGCAATAAAGCCTCAACACACTGGGCAAGACGTGCCATCGCGTCCGCGTTGCTAAATATTGGAGTCAAGGTATTTTAGTTGTTTAATTGAATAGTGTGGCGCAACATCGCAAAAATCGGCCTAGCTACCATGTCAAATATTGGCGTAGCGTGTGCGGTCACGAGAAACATAGTTATTGAGTGTGGCTTGGGCACTGAGTAGACATCTTTTCTGCGACGAATTACTCTTTATAATGAATTTATGTTTCTATCCGTGCTCTATAATATAGTGAAGGACTTTGTCGTGTTTCTTAGGTAGGTTATGTTGGTAAACATAATTGCTTTTTTTGTATGGGCGGCTCTTTCAGGAAACTTATCATAAAATAAACTAGAACTCAATCACCCGATACTTCTATGGTCAAAGAGTAAAGCAGATGTCGACTACAGATACCTAAACATTTACATACGTTTGAAAGATAAGTACCTAATGACAGCCGATTAAAAATAGTAAATAGCTCTACAAATTGGCAACAAGTTGCTTCTCCCCAATAGAGCCGTAAGGCGTTTACTTAGGGGATACCATGTCGATTAAGGATTTTCTTGACTGGTGGTAGCCTAAGCCGGGGTCATACTATTTGAGGTATGTTGAGTTAGGCGTTAAATAACTTTTGTTGATATCTGAACTCACATCGAAACGTCGGCCGGCATCCCCGATGGCAAAAGTAGGACTCAAACTAAAAGTCGTCGTACGAAATGTATTATTCGTTAAGTACCTATGTAAATTGCTTTCAGGTATGCTCTATGTCTATGTTGTAGGTAGTATGACATGTGCTATGATACAGCGGTATCTGTAAATACTTAGGGGTATCATCGGGACGTTGTCGTATTCGAGAGATAAGAACTATTATAAATGTGTTCAATAGTTTAAGATTTTTTTAAGTGTTGTACATTTAGCTCTTGTCGGAAGACCGCGGAAAAATAGATTATTATTATTCCACATTCTACAGGTCTGTGGTAGAAGTGACCAGTGGAATCAAACAGTATGCGACTTCTAATCTATGCAATAATAGTAGCTCCTTGCGGTTTTACCCCGCGTGGTTTCCATTCCATTCCATGCTATAATTTAACTGTGTTTGAAATTTTAACCCGATCCCTTTTTGTCGAAGTGGTCTTTCCTATTTCCTAATTTTAGGAAAATGTATTTAGGGATGAGATTTTTGTCGTAGTCTAGCAGTGCGGTGATGGATCTCCAATGTTTGTACAAGATCAAACAGTTCTTCAGAACATTTACCAAAGAATACGCGATAAAAATGTGCATCGATCTCACATCTTGACGGAGATTAAGTGGTTCCCGTTTACTTGTGAACTGGGGTTCTCAACAATCACTTGGAACGCCTCAGTAGGGAGTGAACAGGCAGAATATAATACCGATGCACCATTTCAGAGGTGTGGGCAATACCTTACGTGGGGTCGCGCTTATGCTTCATAGAGAAAAAGCCTTTGATCCACCGTGTGAAGTATCGCTTCGCCTTGTTAGATGCACGCAACATCTTAGACTCAAGTATCGGCTTTGCTTCCAACTGACCCCAGAACTGAACCTCACTAAAGTTACTGACACCTCGAATCTCCAATCTATTTGAGATCTTAGGGCAAACTAAAATATTGGAGATTCAGGGAATTGAGCTTTCTTCGCGGAGAAGGGATAACCTTGCGTCTTGCAAAAGGTTGTTCGCAAGGTTACGATTTCCCCATCCCGAGGTCTTTTCAAGAACGAGTTCAATCGAAGACACGATCTTTTCTGAGAATTCCTCAAACTCTGTACGACGTTCTTTGATATGTCCAGTTTTCTGTAGGTAGGTGTCTAGAGGTCATCTGTCAATTGTCATAGATCCTTAACTCGTTAATTAACTTAAAATAATTAAACTTGTAAAAAGATACAAATAAAGACTCAATCTATTAAGAGTTTTGGTTTAAAATTAACTGGAAGAGGCGAGCCCACCGGCGGGCCCGGGCCGCTATACCGTATACCGGCACCGTACTTATGGGATCGGGCCACGTCAAAACCGAAGTTCTAATAGAGTCTATATATTTCTTTGACTTTTTACAAGTTAGTTTAAGTTAATTGGCTAACCGGGTAATCCAAAAATAATGTTAAATCTCTGAGTCATAGAGCTGGGCACAGTCCCTTCAAGAATGTCGTATAGCATTGCTGTTACAACTTTCGCGATTGGAACTCATATTGAAATTAGTTACTCATAAAAAATAAATGGGTATAATGTATATAGTTAAAAGTCATTGGAACCTCGATTAAATCCTGTATAACGATTTCAATGGCATTACTTTCTATATTTATCACTAGCAGTGCCCCGCGGTGTTACCCGCGTAGCTCCCGTTGTTTTTCGGAATAAAAAGTAGCATATGTTTTCTTCCAGAGTATAATCTATCTGTGTTCCAAATTTCAGCCTGATCCGTTCATAAGTTAGGACGTGACACATCCATACATTGATATTTATAATATTAGTAAGACTAGCAGTGCCCCGCGGTGTTACCCGCGTAGTTCCCGTTCCCGTTGTTTTTTTTCGGGATAAAAAGTAGACTATGTGTTCTTCCAGACTATAATCTGTCTGTGTTCCAAATTTCAGCGCGATCCGTTCATACGTTAGGACGTGATTGAGCAACAAACATCCAAACATCCACACATTGACATTTATAATATTTGTAGGATAGGATGAAAGCGGGTTCTACAATGCTGACGACGTCCGATTTGGTCATTTCGTCATATAATTTTTCCAATACCTAAATATAGTAACCTCAGTAAACCGTCATTGAACATTACTAAACATAATAGTAGGCTACTATGATATTTAAATACTTACGTATAATAAGTATGTGTCACAGTAGTATGACGAATCTATTCCCATTGAGTGTTGAAAGAAATATTTTCCAGTTGCCTAACAACGACCTAAGCATTGAAGTTTTGCTATACCTACTCACAAAATGTTAATTCTCATTTGTGACGCTTTGAGAAATTCCTTGGATCCTCAAATGCATGCTGGCGTCGTTGACATTCACTTTTAACTCAGCAACTGGATTCGATCAAGGTATTTCAAAAACTTGAAGGTGTAACAAAGATATTTTAAACCGACTTCAAAAAAGAAAGAAGTTCTCAATTAAATAGCAGGTTTTTTTAAAGTAAATAAATATTGGTGGACAATTCACACACCACACCATCTGACCCCAAACTAAGCAAAGCTTGTATGATGGCGGCCAGATAGCTGATATAATACTTCATCATCATCATATCAGCCGAAGGACGTCCACTGCTGGACGAAGGCCTCCCCCAAGGATCTCCACAAAGACTGGTCTTGCGCCGTCCGCATCCAACGATTTCCGGCGACCTTCACCAGATCGTCGGTCCATCTTGTGGGAGGCCTGCCAACGCTGCGTTTTCCGGTACGTGGTCGCCACTCAAGAACCTTTCCGCCCCAACGGCCGTCAGTTCTGCGAGCTATGTGCCCCGCCCATTGCCACTTAAGTTTGGCAACTATGCTATGTCGGTTACTTTGGTTCTCCTGCGGATTTCCTCATTTCTGATTCTATCACGCCGGGAAACTCCGAGCATGGCTCTTTCCATTGCCCTTTGGGTAACTTTAAGCTTTCTTACGAGACCCATAGTAAGCGACCACGTCTCTGTTCCATATGCCGGGAATACGGGGTTGCCGTAATCGCCACGCCTGGCAAGCGGGTTGGCGATCGCAGTTGGTCGAAAGTTTTCTACAGAGACGCTGCTGCCCGTCCTGTGATTGTATTTGGACTTCTGACCTATGCAATGGTTTTTCCGCTATTGTTCGGAGGACTGATTGCACTTGATGGTAGTTTTTACGACTATTGTAGTCGTAGAAAAACTACCACCAGTGGGCGGTGGGGTCGTCAAGTCCCGATGCCGTAGGTACTATATAATACTTATATAGTTTTAAATACATACTTATTATACATAAGTGAAAACTTATTTTGGTGCACCACGTACAGAATTTCCGTGGGCTGTGAATTGATCTCAAGCGTCACGTTCGTAAATGAAAGAAATCTTCGGGTAAACTCGGATGATCTAGATGGCCATGGTCATAACATGGGTTTCACCCGCGTAGTTCTGCCGTGCCGTTAGTAGTTCCGCTATCAAATTCTGAGTTATTACTATAGTTTTTACTTCTATTGGCAGTTTCTATGACTGACAACTTTTATAAAGTTCGTTTAGTATGTACCTATGTTACGCGATAGCGCCTCCAATTGTGGATTGATAACGATGTTTTTTTTTTTTTGATGGGTAGATTCAGAGGTGGTCTCATATGATACCTACATTTTTCGAAATCGTTGTTGGTTTTGGAAATATGAACAAAAAACTATAATTTTCTTAATATATACATATGCAGCCATTTAGACGATAGTGATAGATTCTTGTGAAATTTGGTCGAGTGTCTGAATTTAATTTTAAATTGAAGTCGGTTTTTGTTTTTTGGAAAAAAATAGGTTATTATCAAATAGTTATTCAGGGAAGATCAATCCAGGGGGATTGATCCAAATTATTTTTATAATTTCGGTTACAGATATTTCTGCTTTTTTTATTAAGTAGTTATTTTCCTAGCAGTTCGTCGCAAACTTCGTTTGGGCTGAACAACTAATAGACTACAGGCCCGTGAACAAAACTTACGTAGTAAATGAACCACCAGGAGACCTATGTAGGATGATAGAAGGGTATAAAGTAATAAGACTTAGCACTATGCCATCACTTGTAAGCTGTCCAACTGGGTACAGTCGAAGAGGGGGGGTTGCAACCCTCGATAATTTCTCCTTGTTGCATGATTTTTGTACGGCATTGTAGAATAATAGATCAGAAGAGGTATTGAAACTATAAAAAATATAAATATAAGTTTTTAATTATTAGTTTGTCGAAAAAATTCGTGATTTTCCGACGATTTACAGATTAAATTTGGGCATTTGATATGTACGGCATTGGTTCCATACAGTTTCAATACCTCTCCTTATCCATTATTTCGCAATGCCGTACAAAAATCATGCGACAAGGGGAAATAATCGAGGGTTGCAAGTTGCAACCCCCCCTCTTCGACTGTACTCAGTTGGACAGCTTACAAGTGACTGCATAGTGCTCAATCTTATTAGTTTATACCCTTCTATCATCCTACATAGGTCTTCTGGTGGACCAAACTAGCATTGCTTAGTGGTTACACCCGCGCAGTTCTCGTTCACGTTTATTTTTCCGGGATAAAAATCCTATAGGTAAATATGTTCTTCCAGACTATAATTAATCTGTGTTCCAAATTTCAACCTGGACGTTTACTCTTTTTCTACGGAAAACGTAATTTCGCAATAAACTCGCGACTTTCCTACTCCGGTTCAACTTCGTTTCGTCCGATCGAACATTGTTTGAAGTTTAAATGTTCTAAGCCTGCTGTTACTAGTTAGAGTAACTGTAGTAGCATAACAATAACAAATAAGCAATAGCATTTAAACGGACGATACGACGGATCGAAGTAGATCCGAAGTAGGAAAGTCGCGAGTTCATTTCGAAGTTACATTTTTCGTAGAAAGAGAGTAGACGTCCTGATCCGTTCATACGGTACGACTTGATTGTGCAACTAAGATCCAAATATTCAAACATTGACACTTATAATATTAGTAGGATTACACATACCTAATTATATGCCAACTTGGCATATAATTATGTGTAATCATTTATAGTGGCGAGCCATGGGAGAGTCCTATGTCCAGCAGTGGACTAAGATACGGTATGATGATGATGATGATATGCCAACTTTCGTGACTATCGGTTAACTTGGTGGAGAGTTCACTGGGAACAAACTTCACGACACTGGATTTTTATGTATTAAGATATTTAAACCCATTATATGAGACAAGGAATCCACAGATGAAAACAAGTCATTATCCACAGGACCTCGATCTAGAGTAACATTTGCTTTATCGGGAAAGTAGTTAAGATATGAGATCAAAGTGATTTAAGTGAGTTACGATTCATTTGAAAAATAAAAACTGTTTGAGAATAAGCTTCTCTTTGCTCCAAGTAATCTGATTCACTTTCTTCAAAAAAATAGTGCATTATTAATAAAATATTCTTGACGCTCACTAAGAAAACTTTATTTGTAAGTTCTTCTGCTAACTGCTCAGTATTTGTCATAGTGCATGAGTCTTAACTTTCGGTATTAACAATGACAGTAAAACACTCTTAACAATAAAATTATAGAAAAAAATATAACTATCGCATTGAGAACCTCGTCCTTTTTGAAATCGGTTAAGAAGAACGAGCAATTGCATATAATGAAAATGCTGTTGTCACAGACTGACTAGAAAGGATTAAATACCTTCTGTAGGATCTGTAGGTCTGCAAAAATGACAATTTCACTCCGTTTTTAGACAAATATTTAAATTGACGTAATAGTCAAACGATGGCGATGGTTTGAAATAGCGTAAGTTTTTTACAAAGCAGAAAACTCACAGATTTTAACGCAAATACTCGTAAGTACACCTATGGCAATAAATAAGAAATATATTAAGTCTTCTTTAACCGTGACATTTGAAGTAGTAACCAATTTAGTACTTATACGTACCTACTGGTCTTGTGGCTTAGTCGCAATTGAGTATGTTCACTACCGAATTAACTAGTACTGCTATATAGGTCGTAGGTTCAATTCCCACCCAGGACAAACATTTGTGTAAGGCATATGGATATAGACATGTTCTGTATTACGTATCATAATATTAGTATAAGTATTCCGCCTTCATCAGGCTTCTATTGTCTAAGATTTACTTAATTTGGGGTTGTTGAAAATATGTTCATCATTATGTCGACTGATTAATGCAGTCTGTTGGAAATGTTAAGAATACAGTAATACACCGACATACACTACCCCGTTTTACGCTATTTCGGCGATACCCGGTTTTTCATTTGCCCACTCCGCACTGTCAGTGTTCGGTTTACGACAAGGTCGGGTGTATTCCTCGTCGAATTGTTTTACGTGGGTAGTGCAGTGCATATCGATGTATCTTTAATCAGCCAAAAAACTAAAAATAAGTCAAATTTGAATTCCGACTTACGCGAAATTGACATACACGCCTATCGCTTGGTCCCACCTTTCGGGTAAGGCCAAGGTATTACCACAGTCTATTAAATCATACAGTCGTTTGACGAAGCCGTCTAGACCGTGGCAATCGTGCGGGGCGTGCGGGGTGAAGCGCGGGCAGCGCGCTCCTGCATTGCCTACAGTATAATGTTAGTATTGTAGGAGCGACGCTCAGGGCTGACGTCTTCCGTTTATTTTAATTTTAATTTTAGTGACACGTTTCTAAAATTGCGACAACCCTACCCGTGTCTAGACATTATCGGCGTTTCTCCCAAGATCAAAGACGTTGAACTACTGGTAATATTTCTTTATACTGTGGTTAATGTACTGTGATTACTGTACTGTGCACTGCATGCTGCCCTAACGTCTCTTCACGTTGACGTTGCTTAGAAAACAACAGTGACCATCGACACAATTGATCGGCAATCAGTGTTGATTTATTTGTTCGACTCGCGTTTAACTTGACAAGTTGTGAGAACGATAACTGTCTAAAGTGGTGTAAGTAAGGAGCAGACAGTTCAAGTGGTGATCAATGGTTGATTAGGGTAATTGCGGTTAGTTAGTGGTCATCTTCCTAATTGGCCACCTGCACACATCGCAGATTAGCGCCATATGGTCGCGGAGAAGACCAAATGGACGTAAGTGCTTCACAAGGACCGACGTTCTTATACTTCACTAGCCCTAGTCAAATAATGTATACTCGCACTAAAGACTTTCTTGAAGAGAAAATAGAATATCTAATTAACATCACTATTATTCTAACATAACCTTAACATCTCATCACATAAAAAAATTCGAATGAATTAGTTTTGTTTAGGCATCAAAAAACACAAATGAAAGTAATCTTCATTATGTATAGAGGTATACTACACAAAACACAATGACCACAATTACTTTTTCACAATCATCCAAGAATTAAAATAAACTTAGAGTGTGAGAGTGTGTAGAGTCTAAAATTCGATAGCATATGGTCTAATATTGTATTTTAAATGTACCTTGACTATTTAAAAAAAAACTAGTTAACACGTACCTATAGAGCGAAGAGCGCTAATCTCTTAGTGTAAGACGTCAAGCTCGTAGGTAGGTATAGAAGTTGTGGCTTTTTTAAATTAGTGATAGATATTCCAATAGAAAAAAAATAATAATTTAAAAACTCAAAAACCCGACTGCGTAAAAAGTGAACCAAACTACGTTCTCGCATACTAAAAAAAACTTAAAAGAATAAAACAAGCATTTAGATTTCTGGTGGTCTAGAATTCTATAATATGTTATTGTATTAATACTATTGAAATATATACAATATTTTCTAATAAAAGAACATTACAACTGAAGAGTCGGGATCCATTATTATTCGACATACAATGTAATTGTTCAATGGATCCCGACTGTTCAGTTGTAATGTTCTTTTATTAGAAAATATTGTATATATTTCAATAGTATTAATACAATAACATATTATAGAATTCTAGACCACCAGAAATCTAAATGCTTGTTTTGTTCTTTTAAGTTTTTTTTAGTATGCGAGAACGTAGTTTGGTTCACTTTTTACGCAGTCGGGTTTTTGAGTTTTTAAATTATATTTTTTTTATACTTTTTAGTTATGAACAATGTTATGAATGTTAATATGCTCAACATAATGAAATGAAATGAAAATGAAATGAAATGAAAATTTATTTTCGTTAACAAACGGTGCTTATCAATTCAATCAATATCTTAATCAGTAAAGATATTGATTGAATTGATAAGCACCGTTTGTTAACGAAAATAAATTTTCATTTCATTTTCATTCACAAAACAGCAGACACTCATAACTATAGCACTTCTCATTTGATGTCGGGAATCAAAAAAATACATAATTCCCTTTTTAACTTTTACAAAAGATATTTCACAGGAATTATTTTTGAGAGAGCACCTACGTCTGAGTTATGCGTCGTTATCCCACCATTTTTTCACTATTCATTATTAATCAAGAATAAGATCACCGATTTACGGTAAATTGTCTTCTACAAAACGCTTTGACGCATAGAACTGAACAAATTAGCTCTACAAGTTGTAACCAGAGTATAGGTATTTTCAATGTATATATAAATAGAAGAGCTTTCTTAATCTACGGGCTTCATCTTTAATTTACCAAAAAGTTGATCAGAAGCAGTCTTGTTAAACACTATATAGTCCGTTTTTTTAGATTAGCCAAAAAAAAAAACAAAGGCTTTTAAATTACTTATCTATACAAAAATTGTGTACTAAATCAGAAATACTATCTTAACATTTTTTCAAGCTTTACGTTAAAATAGGAACATTAAACAGCATTCTTAATTCCTCTAGTTTTGTAGGCCTTGTTGGTCGGTGGCGTCATTTGTCAATTACTGGTTCCAGATTTTTATCACAAATGATGACCACAGGCACCGGAGCGTGACCGGACGCCATGGGCTACAGTACGAACCGGCAGACAATGCGCATAGCCATAACAAGTGCGTGAATATATGACCATTCCCGGAAATGTATACTGACCGGGCAAATATTTCGATTGACCTCAAGGCTCAATCGGTGAGTCTGTGCACTGAGCTGTAAGTCGTGCGTTCGATTCCCAAACAGGATAAATATTTGCGTGAAAACTACGGCTGCTTATTTTGTGTTTCGAGAGAGACGTACTTCTTAGCATTCCATGGATTCACCGTGCGGGTGCCGGGTCCATCGTGTGGCAGAGAGAGAAATCTCGAATAGACCCCAAGACTTGTGACTCGGGCGTAGGTTTAAAAGTTTAGATTACCTATATAAAGCTGAAGAAGTTTTTGTTTGAACACGCTAGTCTTGGAACTACTTAGATTTCAAAAATTCCTTCACCGTGATATCTGCGTGATCCCTGACTGCTATAGGCTATGTTATGTACCACGGGCGAAGCCGGGACGGACCGATAGTGTGTCATAAGTATGAATTTACAATAATTTATGTATTACGTTGACTATTTCGTTTCCACGGTACAAGCATTGCTTAGTTTGGGGCTAGGTGGTGACGTGTGAAACATATTCAGTATCCACATTTTTTTTTATTTATTTGTCAGATACGACTGGTATACTTCCATAACTTAAGTAAATGGAACTTTGTAGTAACAGTATTCTAACTCTGTATCTTTGTAGATTTCGCAATAAAACCTCAGCATTTCTGTACAAATATTATTTTGGCTAAAATATTTAACAATTATATTTATATTCTAAACAATCTGACCCTGGACATGTTTGAGTATTTAATTTCTGAAGTCTATGTACATATTATAATATGCAGCCGTACAACATAGCAGTTAAAGAATTGCTTTTTTGTCGCAGACAATAAAAATGTGGTGTTAAACGTCAGGGCCAAAAAAGTTTCATCTCATCTTTTAAAGCCACAATCAGTTACTATACCTACTACCAATATTATAATATCTCTACATATGCTACATCGAGGTAATACAATAATGACTTGGATCGCGACTAAGTCCTGTGTAATGTTTTCAATGTAAGTTCAAATCGCGAAAGTTTAAGAACTAAACAATTGTAAACGTTATATTTATATGCGTAAATAATATTTATCTTTCTCTCGGCCTCGCCAATCGTTAAACAAGGAAATGAATGTTGAACGGGGATCTATTTCATCCCATTCAATAACCGACAACGGTCAACACACAAAAGGGATCTCATGCTTGATTGGTGTGCTAATAATTTAGCCGAGAAACCCCTGTCACTTTTACATTGGTAAAATTTTGTGACAATGACACGATGAGTTAACTGTCAATAGAAAAGAATAAAATGGAATAGAACATGGTTATGCAGTTAAACCGTCAGCGAAGTACGAATTGTAGTGAGCTTGTAGTGAGCATGGTGAAAGTGTCAATGATATTGTAAAATGTATTTACGTTGGCATTGCCATACTGTCATCTGTTTGAAATGAAAAAAAAATTGAAGTCGCAACACTGTTCTTTTGTCGTTATTGACACCTGTTTTTTTACGTTTTTTTAAATAACATTTCAAGAAAATACAGTGACTGTAAAGATAGGATAGATTGTGTGATACGAGTAGGAAAAATATCGGTACTTTTGTTTTCATTAAACTTTTTTAAATGGATGTTTTTAATAAAATGTAGAGTTAGTTGGTCCAACATCGTTTTAAAGTACGAACACTTATCACGATGTAAAGATGCGGTCTACAATGGAACGTGATTACCTAGAAGAAACCGATCTACTCTCGACATGAAGACACCAAATTGAATCCATAGGAAAAAAGCACATTCAGGCAACGTACCTATTCAACAGCCTAAACGTTCTAATTACAAAAATGGAGTCAAACCTCTTCGTTTGAATCTTTGGAAAATCAACCATGACACGATGGCGCTTTTTTAAATAGTAATCCGATAAAAAACGGGTGGCACGCTCTTGGAAATGTATCCGATAAAACACCAATATGCTGTTTATACCTGTAACGCTACCCATCTGCGGTACAGTGTACATAATCCTATACAGATCGCGTGACCCACGTATTTTCTGACCCATACGCTCCCTAGACCTCGTACCTAATTCATTACTATTGCCCTCGATATACTGAAGCCCTAGTTAGAGGTGATAGGATCCGTTACAGTGGATCTAGAACCGACTTTAATACACGATAGACCAAAGGAAAAGTGTGTTTTCAGAATTAAATCAAGTTATCTGTTTTATTATATTATTAGCATCACAGAAAAGGTTCCAAATGAACTATATAGGTAATTATACATTGGGCAATGCGAAATGTTCGAATTTATTTTTTTCTCCGATTTTGAAGTTGTAGACGATCATCACATGATCTGAGCTTTTAGTGTAAAAAAAAATTGGCAGTCATAGGAACTGCCGATATAAGTGAAAACTAATAACTCAGAATTTGATAGCTTACCTTGGAAACTACACGGGTGGAACCGGATGGCGTGGCCTCGCCATCATGGCATGGCCATCTAGAAATGCGTCAGCATTTTCCATTGGCTCACGCATTTCTAGATGGCCATGCCATGATGTCGAGGCCACGCCCTTTCAGCATTTCTCATTGGCTGACGCATTTCTAGATGCCCAATCGCCAAGGACCCCAGTTTACCCGAAGATTTCTTATCATACCCGAGCGTTACGCTAGACATCAATTTACACCCCACGAAAAATCTGTCTAGGCGTGCCTATAGAAGTTTTCACTTCAATAGTTATTTTAGTTACATTTTTACGAGTAACGATGTTGCGAAAGATTAACTTTTATTAGCTACAATAGGCTTGTTTCCACTAAGAATGAATCGGATGGATTAGAGGTTCTTACTATTGATTAAGAAATGGAGATTTCAAAAATAAAACAGTTTATTATAAATACGTAGAGATTATTAATATTTTTAGAAAATAAAATCTTAAAAAATAGGCATTGTGTCACGTGGCAGTGAACGCCAATCACTTGACATCACTAATGTTGTTGACATTTTCATAGATCAAATATAACTATTTTTTATTTTTATTCATTCTTCGCCATGGATACTAGTTCTTCAGCCGCTTTACTGAACTAGTTTTTTATTGTTTTACCACTATTTTTGAGGAAAATTATCAGTTTTTTTACATCTACTTTACTAAGATTATACTGTGTCAAATACTTTCATCAAAATGATCTTCACAAAAATATATTCTTGATTTAGTGGCCATCATTCCTCCTCGCAAGCGTTTGCCACTTTTTTCGCAATTGTGGATCGTTTGGAACATAGATGAATAATTTGTTTGGCGTATTTATACTTGTGCTTGTACACTGAGGCACTATGCAGTTCTTGAAATACGAGGAATTCATTTTAAAATTAAAATATTGACAATGTCCTTACACAAACACATATGTTTGCCACGACGTGACGTCATTCAAAACGCCATGACAGTCTGGAGCGTTGTTGTGCAGAAATTTGTTTGATTTTTTGAAATGCAAAATACATATTGTAAATGTAAGTTTTTTTTTCAAAAATATAGATGTTTCGGAATAATATAAACATTAAGCTATATTATTAACCAGTTTTTAAAATTTAGTACACAAGCCTATTGTTGAAGTGAAAACTTTTTTCACGTTGGATTTTTTGAAGTGGGAAAACTCACCGTTACCATTACTACATAAAAACTAGTAACGCCTTACGGTTTCACCCGCGTAGTTCCAGATTCCGTTATTTTCCTGGGATTAAAAATAGCCTAATGTATTATTGCAGACTATCTATCTATGTGACAAATTTTATCCAGCTTCCTTCAGCAGTTTTTTCGTGAAAGAGTAACAAACATCAATCCATTCTGATAAACTTGCGCGTTTATAATACTAGTAGGTTATACACATATTGTGTTTTCACTTTGGTCGGTAGTACTCCCAAAGTGCAACTGTTTTTTTTATTTGCTTATTAACTGCTATATTACCTACATAAATATATATAAACCTTACTCAATTTATTTACTTTAACTGCGTTTGAGGTCATATATGTAGAGAATTACTAAACAGATTTTGACGTTGCTTAAAAAAATCTCTGAAGTTTTTGCTTCATGGAAACCTTGAGTAAATATTTGAAGGTTGGTGGAAGTACTGGATAGTTTTTAAAGTTATTGTACAAAAATTCTCACACCTCTATATTCTCTTTTCATAAACTATAGTCAGATTTGTATTTATCATAGTTTTATCAGATTTTGTAGTTTATTTTGACATGAGCAAAGCCTTCGACTTAGTATGCCATAAAACTTTACTTACAAAACTTGAAAACTATGGCATTCGAGGACTTGCTCATGACTGGATTAAAAGCTACTTAAGTAATCGAAAACAATGTGTAGAAATTAAAAACATCGATGAAAATAACTGTTTGAAAAGTTTATTTTCAGACTACGAAAGTAGCAACATAGGTGTCCCACAGGGTAGTATATTGGGACCTCTTTTGTTTTTGATATACATTAATGACTTACCAGATGTAATTTCCTATAAATGCGTCCTGTTCGCAGACGATATTTGCATAATCATTCCGAAACAGAAAAATACTAATTTTGAACAAAGCATAAATAAAACTATCAAAACAGTAATCGAATGGATGATCAACAACTACTTAAAAATAAACATAGAAAAAACACACTTTATGCAGTTTCATAACATCAGGACTAAACCACAAAATCTTAGAATAGTATACGAAGGTAATGAAATAAAAGAAACCACTACAGCTACATTTCTTGGTATCATAATTGATGCGCATTGTAAATGGAAAGCTCACATTGAAAACGTATGTTTAAAACTGAGCAGATTTTCATTTGCTCTTCGCAGACTAGCACGTATATCTTGCAGAAAGACGTCATTAATAGCATATCACGGATACGTAGCCTCAGTTCTGAGGTATGGTCTCATCGTTTGGGGCAACTCGGTTGAATTGGAACGAGCATTTAAAGCTCAAAAAAGGTGTATCCGGGCAATCTGCTGTGCTGGCCCCTTAGATTCTTGTAAACCTTTATTCAAAGAATTAAAAGTGCTTCCACTTCCGTCTCTGTATATTTACGAAATGTGTGTATTCGTTAAAAAATATCCAGAGCTTTTCTGTAAGTTAGGAAATAGCCGCCACTACAACACTAGATACCCAAATAGATTAGTTTTCCCTCAATGCAATAATGAACTTTACCGTAGAAACTGTTATATAGCCGCTTTAAGAATTTATAACAAGGTTCCAGAATACATTAAATCACTTTCATACGAAAAATTTAAATGCGGATTATACAGATGGCTAACTGTTCACAATTTTTACGATGTCAAACACTATCTTGATTTTAATGCAAACAGGTATAGTCCCATATAATTTCTAAAATGTTAACGTGAACCTAATTACTTAACGTACATATTAATTGATGTACACATCACATAGTTTTATTTTTCCTTTTCTATTGTATTAACCTATTATATTGTATTGCCTTTAATATAAGTGTTTTTTTTGTTGTTTAGATTATAACTTTCATTTTAAAATGCCTTAGATATAAAAACTGTTATTGTAAATTAAGAATTCCTTAGATATGTAAAAACTGTTATTGTAAATTAAGATGTTTGTTTTGAATATTTTATAAATGTGTAACAATTTTTCTTTAAATTTCGCATGCCTTTTAGGCTGAAATTGTGCAGCACCAAACCATAGTATTTTAAGACCTTATTTGTAACCACAATTTTGGCGAATAAATTACTTTGACCTTTGACCTTTGTAATGGATATGCCTGGTACCCACGACACAGGTTACCCTAGTGTAGGTACCAGTGTACACAAACATGCTTAGATACTTTTTGTATAGGTAGGTATATGGTATACATGTGAGTAAGCCAACTATCTTGTTTTTTTAAGTAAAATGTATGAATTTCATGTCCATTTCAAAATATTGGTAATATGTCACCACCAACGAGCTTAATCAGCCGTTTAATCAACTGCCTAGCCTCTTTACTAAACAGCGCCGTTGAACTAGCATCATGGATAAAAAATCGTATTAAAAAGACGAAACATCTGATATGAGTTTTTTTAATACTGTAAAAAATAGATTATGTTCATTCATAAAAAAATAATCATGTTTTTTTAGGGTTCCGTAAAACAGAACCCTTTTAGATTCGTCATGTATGTCCGCCCGTATGTCACAGCCACTTTTTGCCGAAACTATGAGAACTACACTGTTGAAACTTGGTAAGTAAATGTATTCTGTGAACCGCAATAAGATTTTTACAATAAAATTTAAAAAAAAATAGGCGTGCCCCCTATACTTAGAACTGAAACTCAATTTTTTTTCAACAAGCCTATACGTGTGGGTTGTCTATTGATAGGTCTTCAAAAATGATGTTGAGATTTCTAAAATATTTTTTGTCTACACAGAATAATTTGCGCGAGAGACACTTCTAAAGTGGTAAAATGTGTCCCCCCCCCTCTAACTTCTAAAATAAGAGAAAGATAAAATAAAAAATATAGGTATATAATGTACATTACCACGCAAACTACCAACGAATATTAGTTTGAACTCGATCTGATGAGTAGTTTGTTTTAGTACGTCATAAACACACTACTATTAAAACATCGATCAAAGTTACACCGAACTACAAGAACTTATTTACTATGTTACTTGCTGCTACGGAACTCTTCATGGGCGAGGCCAACTCACACTTAGCCGCTTTTATTGTAAACTAATCTGTATAACATACATTTTATTGTTTTATTATTTTTGTTGTTTGTCGACGCCATTTTGACAGTTTGGAGGGTTCCGGCACTAGGTAGCAGAAAATGGTACTAAATAAATAAATAGGCTAGACAAGTAATGAACAAGCTAGGTAAGCAATGAAATGTCATCGATTCAAGTCTTTCGCCTAGCTGTTTGATCAAATGGCTGAACATCATTCAGGAAGTTTGTTCAACAGCGCTGGTTAGTAAATAGGCTAGGATGTTGATTGAATGGCTGATTAAGCTGCTACAGATATATTTCTAAAACATTCAAGTTATAGTTGTAAGTCGCAAGCCTTGCTATTGGTTAAATGTTGATATTATAATTATATGTACATTGTACATGTTAAACAATGGGGTAATTAAGACTAAGAATGTTATAAACTGCTTTAGGTTCATATATAGGTAAATATAAACATACTTATGTAAACCTTAAATTAGCTTACCTGTAGCAAGTAATTTCCTAACTGCAATTATCTTTTACTACAGCACGTACTACAAAACGACATAAATTTGAACATTTTCAGTTAGGTTTTTATTAGTGCATTACTAATACTAATTAAGATAAGGAGCGTCTAAAAACTACAATTCATCTGAAGAATTGGATTTGGTCGATGTTGTTTATGAAAACACGAGTTTTTTAAACAACATAAATGTCTAAACTTACACGATAGGATACGAATGAAATATTTGTCAACAGTTATTGACAAACAATACTTACACAGGTCCAATTTCGGCAACTTCATGTTTCTCGGTAGAGGGAACGGCGTCCGAGATCGCAATAATTACGAGTTTAATTGAAATGTCCACGTATCAAAACAACGCGTTATGTCTGGAGTCGCGTTACATCGCCATTGTAATAATGTTTTCGATTGTGGAATGTGTGCGGAGTATGCATGCGTCTTTGCGCATGTACGCGGCTTTAGGTACTGCGGCGTCGACCGGGAATCTGGGACTCCGGCCGCGGTCGCGGCGCGACGTTGCCGCCGCCAAGACCGCGCCTGCTGACCAAACCAGCGACCCAACACCCTCCAAGACCCGAACTATCGATTAACACTCACACATGACACCCATGACCACCGAATACGAACAAATGGGATCCTAATTTAAGACAATTGGCCGCCCGACTATTTGACGACCTATAAATTTGAATTTATCGACATTTTAATACGTGTACGAATGTTGAGGACGAATCTGTTAACGTTGATTTTTCAATCATTTAGATCGCTTATTGGAAGGTAATAAATAGGTAAAAAGACTTACATTTTAGTCGGAATAAAACGTAGGTGAATTTGCGAGAAAGATTGTAAAAAAATACAGCCATGATTGGAGTAGGTAAGAGCACTACTGGATGTGAGTCGATGAAATTAAAAACATCATTGAACGAGCCTTTCTTTGAGTACGGCATCAGAGAATGGCTCATAATATTGACAGTTTCGAGGTTTTAATTAAACAATATAGAGGTTCTACGTAATAACTACCAGCCTTCATGTTGAGAGTACTTCATTGACACGTTTATTGTTATTTAATGTAACGTTCTTGGGTTCTGTAGTTGGATAATAAAGCCATTCGACATTATAACAAACAATGATATTAAATACATTACAAATATAATAATTATTCTGAAAATGTTTGAGATCAATTGAACTTTCTTCATTATGAATTAAGCTAGCTTTTTTTTTTAAAGTAGCTATACCTACATAGAATGAGGACATGTGCTTGATGGTAAGCAATACACCATTTCATAAAAGGACAGTGTCACGCAGCTATTGGAACATGATCGGTCCAAATCATCACCTAGAACTGCACTGCGCTCGTCACCAAGAAACATAAGACGATTTGTATGTATGCCCTGTAATTTTTCTGGATTTGGAAAAAACAAAATAAGTTTATAATTTATTTTTTATAAGACAAATCCATAAAAAATAGCTTGATTAAAAAACTATCTACTGTAGTGAGCTCATAAGACGTTTATTCATATTTCCATAGTTGAGTTTTGGAACATTTTGTTGCAGCCGGTCCGTGCAGCGTTTTGGTGTAAGTATATCTACTTTAGTTTATGTTATGTTATATGTTTTAGTTATGATTTTGGATTGTTGTTATGTGAAGACAGGACATGTAACCTCTGGTTATTAATAAATTAATGTATGAGTACAAATGAGCATGTTTTATGTAAGATATCGATTCTATCCATAAATACAATGCTAAATTAAACGAGATATATAATTATAAAGTATTCGTGGAATAATAAAATGTATTTTCAGAAGTCAACCATTCCACTCCAAACATAGTCAAATAATAAAATCAACTATGAATTTAAGCGCTACACATTATTATAATTTAAGTGAAGTCGGTGCTTCAAACCGCCTCCATTTCAAAGTCGGTTAAACAGCCATGATTATATTAGTAAACTTAAAGACACGCTAAAAAAAACAAAAAGGGTTGCACGAATATTGAACTACTTATCAAAAGTGATCCAATCTAAGTCGTAAAATTGTGACGAACAATTATTTGCAATCCAAGCCGGTAAGGTTGTTTGATTAGGTTAGGTTGGTTTGTTTCCCTTAGGTACATCTAATGCAGAAAAATACTTTAAGGAATAAAGACTCAAAAAATAAAACACCTGTTTATTTATTTTTTACTTATGAGTGTATCATAATTCTTCTTGCTAGTATTAGAAGGGAAGTCTAACTGTTCAACAAAGCTCTGAATGACGCGCATCATACTTAAAATGCTGTACAAAATAGAGTCTAACTTAAAAAAATATAGCTTTATAAAAAAAAGTTTAGTGTATACCACCAGCACATTGTAAAACATTTCAGATTATCGACCTATATTTTGTTTATCAAAATAGTGTCTACGGAATCTATCAAAAATGAATTCATAGGTAAGTAATAATTCATTTCGTCAAATTGTTTCAAAACGTCACAAACAGTTACATTGTATTACATTGTACAACACAAAACATTTAAAAATCAAGTAATTCATAAATAATCGATGTTAAAATTTACATAAATTATTAAGTTTATTATATATAGTTAGACAGTTACAATCGTACTTACTACACAGTCTGAATTAACTTAAAGTCTCTTTAAGTTCGTTTCATTTCACACATTTCAATTTCTTTTTTACTATATTACACTTACGAATATAATATTTCAAAGGTTTTTCGATCGCGTAACTTTGAACAAATACTCTTATGTGAAATATGGCGGTTGTCATCAGTACAATTAAATGTGAAGAGAATTATTCTTACCGTAATCAAAAATACGCTAAAAAGCACATCTATTTATTATAATCTAAGGCGAGAATTAAAATAACATTTAACTGAACTTTCAGATCCCATTTCTAAAAAATAGTAATAAACAAAACTACGTACCTGTATCCACATTTTGCTTCAAAGGAACTAACACCATATGTTTACACATTATTGCACTTTTAATTTATGTCACGTATAAATTAAATAACACTAATAACTTATTGATAAATAGATTATAATGTGAAACGTTTCGTTTGACGCATGGTTTGTTTTGGCGGGCGCGTGTAGTGAGTGCACCGGCACATGTGAGCGGCCGGGGTAGCTGCATGCGCCACTGAGGCTACCTCAGCGCGCGCCGCCGGCCTACTCCAGGGTCACCCAAAATATACAAGAGAAATGTACACTAATATCTGTCCATGACTTTTCGCGCATTTAAAAACAGCAGTGGCATTACTTTTTTATAGGGTTACCACACTTTTCCAAGTCTTTTGACAGTTATTTTTTACTACCAAGTATAATCGAGTTTGCATGTTTCTAGTACTACCAATAATCCGAGAGTTACTAACAAATTTTGGGTATGTATTTGAGACAAGCTGAAAACTTATGTGACAAGTTTTCAGCTTGTCTCAAATACATATCTCGCTCTCCTATTATTCTCCAACACGGAGGTGCAGACCTGGCTGGTGAGAGGCGGGGCAATATGGAATCGACCATATTTAAAAATTTTATTTAAAAAAAAAAATGGCAGTCATAGGAACTGCCGATAGAAGTGAAAACTTATAGCTCAGAATTTCATAGCTTATCTACCTTGGAAACTACACGGGTGTAACTGGAGCACGTGGCTTCGCCATCATGGCATGGCCATCTAGAAATGCGTCAGCATTTCCCATTGGCTCACGCATTTCTAGATGGCCATGCCATGATGGCGCGGCCACGCCTTTTCAGCATTTCCCATTGGCATTTCTAGATGCCCAATCGCCAAGGTCCCGAGTTTAACCGAAGATTTCTTATCATACCCGAGCGTGACGGAAGAATTCACTTTACACCCCACGAAAAATTTGTCTAGGCGCGCCTAAAGAAGTTTTCACTTCAAAAACAGTGAAAAAGTTTGTTGTAGTTTAATGTATAAGTAATAATAAACTAAATGATTTAGTCAGGTGCAATCTATTCTATGTCAGGGGTTTAACATTACCAGGCGCGTGGAAATATATTTTGCGAAAAATCCAAAAAAATTTTGTTGGTTTTGAAACTTCGTTTGTTGGTTCAAAAAAGGTTTGAGGCTCTTAAAATTTTAAATGAGGTGTAATTTATAACTAAAAAATAGGTTTTCTCAAAAAGAGAGATAATGTCGGAAGCGTGCCCAGCATTCTGGCGGCGTTACCACGCTGAATTGCCAATTATTCTACCGCCAAGCAGTAGGTAATGTACAAACATTAGTGTGTTTCGGTTTGAAGGACTATGTTGCCAGAGAAATTACAGAGCTTAGAGATATAACATCTTAGATCTCTGGGTGACGAGCGCAGTGCAGTGCTAGGTAAAGATTTGGACTCTTCATGCTCCAATAGCTGCGTGTCACTGTGCTGTTATGTTATAGGCATGTTGCTTACCATCAGGCACATCTGTCCTGCTCGTCTTGTATCTCTTTATTTAAAAAAAAATGGCAACACTTTGGCATTCAGCGTGGTAAGGTAAACGACCTTAGTTTTCACTTTCCATACTTTAAACAGATAACGACATATTTTACAAATCTAATATAAAAATAAATAAAATCGGTCGAGCCGTTGCGGTTTTGTATGACTTACAAACACCGTGACGCAAGATTTTTATGTATATGAATATATTTGGCAACCCTCGCTTACGGCCTCCGACATTACGCGAATAGGTGACGCACCGCGCAGCGCCGCCTATTACCTGTTATTGCAATGGCTGTTCGATTCCACTAACCGTCATCATTTCCTGCATCCCAATTGTAAACCGTATTTCCCGACGTTAAGGTTGCTGGTAACGGTAAAAGACATGTTGCGCGTCAATTTATCCTTAAAATCATCGCAATAAGAGTTTTTAGTACAGGGATTATGTTAGGTTAAAATACCATAAGGTCGTTTTTGCTATAAAAATATTAAGGTTTGGTCCTATGAAACAAACACAAAAACTGTTATTCCGAGGCCGAAGCTAAAGCATATTGTACGTTCCAAAAAATCGAAAAACAAACAAATGTATTTCTTAGAAACAGTATGTCTAAAATCCCAACAAAAATACTACAGCACAACGATTCAAAGAAATGCTACTCGAAAACCTTACAAAAAGTACATTAGCTCTACACTCCAGCTACAAATTGGAAGATTCCCGCCGCTAAAGTCGTTAAGTACCCCTCGGAGACGGAAGATTTATCTTTGAATTTCCCTGCCGGTAGTAGGCCAAGTAGGTAGGCCGAGGTAGTACCATTTGAGTTGCTGCTTGCTCTATAGTTGTATGGGATGTAGTACTCATTTATTGGGATAACTAAATGACTAATGAAGCTGGCTCGGTAGCTTAGTTGTTAGTAATCGGCCTGCGAAGCCGAGGGTCGTGGGTTCAATCCCCACCCAGTGCAAATATTTGTGTGATGAATTCAAGTATTTGTACTGTGCCTGGGTGTTTTCTAAGTAGGTATAATAAGTATGTATTTAAGCATAATTATATAAGTATTACTTATATCAGCTATCAGTCTGGCCTCCATATTACAAGCTTTGCTTAGTTTGGGGTTAGGTGTTGTGTGTTAAATGTCCACCAATATATTTATATTTACTTTATATAACTGAGCATGTTTTACATGAGGAATGCTTTCAGGTATGCTCTACGTTATAACGTAAGTTTAGGTTATGTAGAGCCCTGCGTGTTCTATGCTATTCCAAAATTCGGTAGACAGTAGAGTACCTTTAATACCTCAAAGCCTCAAAACTATCATAGTATCATAGTATAGTATTGGAAAAATAAATGCAGATCTGTACCGTATTATTCAGTGGAGTAGGTCATTTGGTTTGAAAGTGAATCCCACAAAATCTCAAGTAATAGTAATAGGCAGTTCGTATTGGATCTCCAGAATAAATTGGAACGTAACACCTGGCATAGTATTCGATGGCGTCCCTATTCCATTTAGTAATTCTGTGAAAAATCTTGGAGTTGTTTTGGATCGTACTTTATCATGGGACTGCCATATCAAGTCAATCAGTGGTAAATTATTTGCGTCCGGCGGCTCTTTAAGGCGCCTCCGTAATTTTTTACCCACTGCCACTAAAATTGCTCTTGCTCAGTCCCTCCTTCTCCCTATACTGGATTATGCTGACGCCTGCTACCTTGATCTTAGAGAAGACCAGCTTGACAAACTTGAGCGGCTCCAAAATTATTGTATTAGATTCATATTTGGCTTACGCAAGTATGATCACGTTTCTCAATATCGCTCTCAGCTCAAGTGGTTACCCATTCGCCTTCGTCGGAATGCTCACATTCTCTCTTTATTGTATAATATTTTGTTTAATCCTTCCACTCCCCGCTACCTTAAAGAACGCTTTACCTTTTTACATGATTACCATCAGCTTCCTTTAAGGTCAAAAAACAATCTCTCCCTTAAGACTCCCTCTGCTCGAACTGAAACTTTCTATGGCAGGTCGTTTACTTGCAGGGCGACTCAGTTGTGGAATGAGCTACCTGTGCACATCAGACTTTCCTCTTCACTAAACACTTTCAAAAAAGATGTGAAACAATTCTATTTGTCGAAATTGTAGACTTGTTGTTGGTCGATGTCCTAATATTGCAATTACAGCTGTTTTTTTTTATATGTTTGTATATATGTATACATATATGTATTATTTGTGTATATGTATATTTTTATAATCGTATTTATTAGTCTATTATAATTCAACATTTAAGTACCTACCTACTAGTATTAGGTTGTTCTATTTTTATAACAAATTTGTTTTAATTTCCGTTATTTAGGTATTTATATTACTATTTATGAGTACTTATGTTTTTTTTTAGTACTTCTTATTTACGCACCCCATTTTCTGATTTGTCCACATGTTGTTTTCCATCCTAAGGTTGCCTGGAAGAGATCGCTTTCAGCGATAAGGCCGCCCACTGTCGCACTAATTTACTATGTTTTGTTTATGTTTGGTATGTATTTTTATTTTTGGTGTGTCAATAAAGAGTATCTATCTATCTATCTATCTATCTATCTATCTATCATGAGTCCCTTAAAAGACGTCTAGAAAAAGGTTTTTAAGGGTTTTTATTAGGACATAAAAAAATTGCGATAGTTATTAACAAAATAAGATATGAAAAGGAAGATATTAAAATTAAATTAATTTTATTAAATATAAATATTGTTTAAATACCAAGATAGCCTGGTTTTTTACAAACAATTTCTTAACAAATGACGGAATTTTATCTTCTAATCTTAATTAATACCTATATTAGATGCACAAACAGCAATAGTTAACTGAAAAAATAGTTTATGATACCCATTTGTATACATTACATTTTTTGTTGATATAAAACAAATCACGCCGTAATAATAAACTTCAATATATCTGTTTCCATTATTTTATGAAGCTTGAAGATGCCAGATGCCGTAAAAAGATTATATAACTTTCTGAATTATCGACACATTTTATTTCTTTTACCAATGTTTTGTGTGTTTCAGTATCTAGATTACAATTTTTTTTAAATTTTATTGTTGTTTAATACTGTAAAAGAAATATTTTAGATGATATGCCGGCTTTTTAGACGGCGCGTTTATGCCGTAGCGCGACCTCGCGGAGCTCTACTTTCAGCGTTAAAAAAAGTGTATAAATAATAAATATAGTTCTACATAGGCGTTCATATTTTATGTTGGAAATTTCCTCCTCTTTCAGGGTATAGTTTCAAAATTTCTTAAATATCATTTGCTAAGAAATTATTAAGGAATAACTAAATACCTTCTTTTTGTTAACTTATTTTGTTAATAACTATCGCAATTTTTTTATGTGGTAATAAACTCTTAAAAAACGTTTTTCTAGACGTCATTCCGAATCGAATGCGGTATGGCACATGTTTATAGAAGCTTTATTTTTATGTTTTTGAACTTGTTGACTAGATTAAACGAGCAATGCTTGTACATATATACCTAATATAGAATTTGAAGCTCGGAAACGGCTCGAACGATTTTCATAAAATTTAATGTGCTAAATAAATCGATCTAGCTGGGTTTAGTTTTTAGCAAATGCCGTTTTATGCGTATTTTAGACAGTTTACCTTAACCTTAGAATGCGAAGGTAAATTTCGCACTAACGTGCGACGAGGTAGTGGCTCAGTCGGGAAATTGGACGGTCACGAAACAGTGGTTCTGGGTTCGAATCTAGACGTGTCGTCTCATTTTTGCAAGTTACTTCTTTTTTTTAGGAAATTTATTACTGGGATCCCTATATCAAAGCATTTAATTCGTATCTAAGTATATTCAGTGTTTAAACCGAGCAAAGCTCAGTCCTCGGTCACCCAGGTACTTTTTTTAAATTGTCAAAAATCAAGTTCATAGTGTTAAGTTCAAAAAAATACATTCTATAATAATATTATAAAGCTGAAGAGTTTGTTTGTTTGAACGCAAGGATCTGGTCCAAATTGAAAGATTATTTCTCTGTTGGATAGTCCATTTATCGAGTATATACAATAGGCTATTTAACATTACGCTACTATCAACAGAAGCGGAGCATAAATGAAAAATGTAACAAAAACGGGGAAAAATATTGCTTTTTGAGAGCTTTTGTTGCGTGACAGCATGTGTTTACCTTTTAAAGATTGCGTCGTTAGATCCTAAGGTAACCGAATTTGTTCAAATTTGAATTGGTACAATTTTCGATAGATGGCGTAGCAACGCGCGCACGGTTCAGCTACTACCTACAATATATTAAAAATTGTCGGTGCACGGTGAGCTTCAGGACTCGGTGGGCGCACATCTTCAGCAAAAGAGCTTGGTGTCCTCCAGCAATAAAACGACTCATTTCGTTAACGCACCAACGTAAACGAGGGTAACAACTAACAACTCAGAAACAGGTCTAAGGACCAACGGCTCATCTTGTTAAATCAAGTAAACAAGGATAACTCATTGTACCACTTGTGGTGCTAGTTCATAAGTATTTCACTGTAATTTTATTAATTTGTCTGTATCACAATTAAGAGTTTTCTATCTATTTATCTATCTGTACCTCTCTACTTTCACAGTCACGATAATTAAATTCTTCATAGACATTCACTTGATCTAACTCAACAGGAACTTCAAGAATTGGTATTTTCTTGACTCTCTCAGGTGGTTACTTATTTTCATCGAATCTCGCCTTATCATACCTTTGATGAAACTAAGTAAACGAGACTTCAATGTATCATACACAACAGTTGGTTTGATATTCTGAGCTGCATGTTAAAACATTCTTAAGAGACGTTAATGTCTCAGAGTCGGTTGAAAGACTAACAATGTACCCTTGTTTTAACATTTCGCTAACAACCAAAATATGCTCACTAAGATAATATTCAAGTACCACGTAATATAACGCTTCAAAAATTAAAATCGTCAGTCACAATTTGAGATAAAAGCTGTAGGGCGCTATAGTCCATTAGTTTAACAATGTTGTGTAAAATGTGTTTGCAAAAAAAAATTGTGAGCTATAATTTCGATAACAAGGGAACATTCAGTACCAGAATCAAAACAAAACAAAAACGACTGACCGTTGTTTGTAAGCTGACCACGAGAATAGCTCAAGCTGCACGCGTCGACTTGATGCTCAGTAATGATGGTCCAGCTGCATTCGTTCCTGGCGTCGGCCTCCACCGGCACTAACGTAAGTAGCTGTCCGGTCCACGATTGTATCTTTGCAGGGAAGTTGGCCCATCTGGCCACAGCGGTTGCAGATCACTCGTGATTGCGGGTTGCTCGTGAATCTCGTAGTTTCGAATAACACGTTCGCAGTCAAATTTCTGCCTTTCGGCCGACACTTAGGTATACACACTATGTCCCATCGTCCATCGTGCCGCAGTGAAAACACTTTAAAAACGTACTTGTCTTGATGCGTTTTGATTCCATGTAGCAGCCTATCAACTCATATAATATATGTCGATACAGTCCTCTTCATAAAATTATTCACCTTTCATTCTCGTTGTTGTGATGTTCAACTCCTTTCTAGTCGTAATTTTAGTTGTGATGAGTAGCTGTTGTCGTTGCAGGCGTCTGTCAAATTATAATACCTAATATGTGTCAGTCAGCCCAGTTGATACGGCAATCTCTTCTACCCTCATATTTTGCCATATCAAAGTCAAGGAACGACAAGCAAACGTTAAACAAAACGTAAAGCGAAACCCAAAGAAAACGTTCTTTGGGTTTGCTGTATTGTTAATGAGGTTAATGCGGATGTTGTTTTGCAATTTTTAGTAGAACATTTTTCGTATCAGATTTTCGTCAACATGACATCGAGGTGATCCAAGTTCTGATGTCGGTGCAAAGTGGGCTTCAGGACTCGGTGGGCGCACATCTTGAGCGGGTTCTAACAGTTTGGGTATCCTCGAGCAATAAAACGATGATGATGATTGTTAGCAGAAGTTGTGTGAAAAGAAATAATTATTTATTTGCCAAGAATGTAGGAAGAGGAGATGTTATTACAATAATATATGGTGTTTCCTTACAACCTGCCATTTCTGGTGTGCAAATGATTTTGAAAGTAAGTATAATAATACATATATTAGCTTTTCCTACTTGGACAACACTAATTTACAAAATCAACAGCATTCAGTTGACGAGATACAATTTTTAATGTCATATAAAAAAGAAAAAAAATATCTCAAAACTACAATTATTTATGTCCAATTTGTCAATTTAAGTAATAATGTCCATCAAGTTATTGCCAACGGACAAAGTCATTTATTTTAAATTAAACAGGTCCTTGGCTAGAATAAGAATAAGAATATATTTATTGCTCACACTGTGTAAAAAAGGTCTTAAAATATATAAAATGTACAACAGTATACCCTTGACGGGCGTGCAACATTAACAAGTTTACATAGGTAGTACTACGAGTATCTTGTAATTTTGTTTTTGATAACAATCATCTATATTTATCAAATCAGTTACAAATTAAAATAGTTGTAAATAGTCGTTTCTCCCGTCGTTAAAATACTCTTTTAAATCGTAAAATGCCTTAGTCAGCAGCCATTTCTTTAATTCTCTTTTGAATGTAGACCCATTCAACAATTTTATTTTAGAAGGAAGATTATTATAAATTTTGATAGATGTGAAAAATGAGTTTTTGTGATAGAGTGCGTTATTTGCCTGCGGAACAAAAATATTATTTTTATATTTAGTTCGTAACAGGTCGGATCTGCTTGATGAGGTAAAAAAATGGCTTCTGTGCTGGTTTGCAAATATACTGATATGGTAAATAAATAAACAAGTGAGGGTTAACAAATTTTGTTCTTTGAATACATCTCGCAAAGTATCAAGACGACTCATGTTGAAAATGGCTCTTAGACATCTTTTTTGCAATACAAATGTAGACTTAGCTTCGGCTGAATTTCCCCAAAAAATAACTCCATAACATAAAAGAGGCTATTGAATTTCCTGTAGTTTAGATAATCATTAACCATAAATAATCATTATGGTAATAAAAGCAGTGATCTAGCAAATAAGCTGTTCATTTGTGTTTGAATTTGAAATATGTTACAATAAAAAAAATTCATTAGGTAACTTGTTATAATTTTTCACTGCCATACAGTATGCATTACGTTGGCAAAGCTCTAATCTGAAATTTGCAGGAAACACTAATTTGTCGTGTCGATTGGATTGACAATTTTCAAAACATTGCCTGTTTTTGACCACTAATAGACATATTTCTTTGATGTACATGCAGGCCAGTGGAAGAACTCCAAGTTTAAACAGTGGCCTACAGTGATCTCGAGAACGCGTTCCACAGACGGCTCTTATGCATTTTTTTGTACTCTAAAAACCTTTGCAAAATCCACCGAGTTACCATAGATAACAAGCAAGTGTGACGTGATCAAACTAGTCACTAGTGTACTGACAATTTTTTTTTTAATAAAGAGTGACAAGACGATCAGGACATGTGCCTGATAGTAAGCAACATGCCTGCCACATAACAGCACAGTGACACGCAGCTATTGGAACATGAAGATTCCAAATCATTACCTAGCATCGCACTGCGCTCATCACCCAGAGATCTAAGACGTTATATCTCGAAGCCTTTCTTTCATTTCTCTGGAAACAATGTCCTTCAAACCGAAACACAATAATGTTTTCACATTACTGCTGGACGGTAGAATAACTGGCAAAGGTGTGGTACTTTCCCAGGCGGACTCTGCCAAGAGTCCTACCACTACAAAAACACTACAATTGACAAACAGATACCTACGTCCGCTAGTTTACCCAGTTTTTCATATGACTCAAGGTTCAAACGCGTGTACATAGCTACTTACATTAGTACTATTGAAGGTAGCGTCAGAACCTGGAATGATATGAAAATGGGTTTAGCCATCTGATCCTGTGGTATGCGCGCTATCGCTCGGATCGCCCGTTTTTGACATAATAATATGAACGCGCGCTTCCACATGGCACCTCTAGCCCACAACTCGGCTCCATACTGGAGCACGGAGTACATACAGATACAGCATACAGATACAGATATTTATTAATAAATCATTTACACGTCACATTTTACACAAATTAATATTGAGTACATTATTAGTACGTATTTATCAATAGCAATAATATTCATAGTATATAAATGATAGATGAGATATATAAAATACAATAAATGAGATGTAGTACGCCTTTTCTTCTAAAATAATCTTTAATCCACTCTTAAAAGAACTGTCTGAGGCTGCATCCCTTATACACTCCGGTAGGTGGTTGTACAGACTTAGCGAGCGCATTACTAGGTGTCCTCAGTCTCCCCCTGTGTCTCAACGTACTCTGATCACGTGACACTCCAAATTTTTCGAAAAAATCTATGTTACGTCGCGTAAACAGACAGGCCTGGTAAATTAGGATGGAAGGCACCGTTAGTATTTTAAGTTCTACGAAATATGGTTTAGCAGACACATCCCACTTCTCTCCAACAACACAACCAGCTATGACGTCACGCTTGCGTTCGGTTGTCATTGTCAGGTCGAACTACCATGGGGTAGGTTGCCGGCTTGTATCTCCAACATGTTTATAGTAAAATAAATAATTAAGTACAAATGAAATATCCAACGACATCTCTGACATCTACATTATCAAATCTATACAAATAAATACAATTGAAGAGTCTATTTGTAATATAATATGCATACGAATGAATAGATATATTTTTCTTAATTACCAAAATATATTTTTCTTAAATTTTTGTCTGTGTGTCTGTTTGTTTCGGCTAATTTCCGAAGCGTCTGGACCGATTACGACAACACTTTCGCTATCAGATTGCTGATGTCCCAAGTCATAACATAGGCTATTCTTACTTCAACAAAAGTAATTAGGGTACTGTAAAAAAAATACTTCAAAACGCGGGTAAACGCGGGTATTAGAAACAGATAGTAAATAAAAAAAATTGAGGACTGCACAAATCTATAAGTAATTCAGGTTTTATTACACTCGGCTGGAACTGTAGCAAAAAGTGTCGGAAAATATCCCATTATACTTCTTTCGGTCTAACTTCCCATCCACTCAGAGCGTATTAAGTATTATAATAAGTGCGACACGAAATTTAATTTACTCTAATTTACTAATTTATCTAATTTACTCTAATTTAATTTATATCTAAAATAAACATTTAGAAACCTGAACCATGAAAAACGGTCGAGATCAAATACATATTATAGGTACATGAAGGTATCTATACTCTATACTAATATTATAAAGCTGAAGAGTTTGTTTGTATGTTTGTTTGTTTGTTTGAACGCAAGGATCTCTGGAACTACTGGTCCGAATTGAACGATTCTTTCTTTGTAGGATAGTCCATTTATCGAGGAAGGCTATAGGCTATTTAACATTACGCTACTATCAACAGGAGCCGAGCAGGAATGAAAAATGTAACAAAAACGGGAAAAAAATATTGCTTTTTGAGAGCTTTCGTTGCGTGACAGCATATGTCATATTTTAAAGGTTGCGTCATTAGAACCTAAAGCAACCGAATTTGTTCAAAATTTGAATTGGTACGATCGATTTTCGATAGATGGCGTAGCAACGCGCGCGCGTTCAGCTAGTTCATTATATAATGACTGGAAAATACATACATACATATCTCCTGCAAGTTAGCTATCTGGCTCCAATAGTACAAGCTTTGTTAAGTTTGAGCTTAGAGAGTGTTGTGTGTTAAATGATCACCAATATTATTTTTTATTTACGCGAACAGCAGAAGATCGTGCTATTTGGCGATCCATAGGAGAGGCCTACGTCCAACAATGGATTATCATTAGATATCCTGATGATGATGATTAATTTTTATTTATTTTACTTTTTCTTGCGCAGACTCAAAAAGTCTGTTGTATTCTCTCTCGTGTAATTCTAAGTACCTGGGTGACCGAGCTTTGCTCGGTTTAAATACGAAATATACTTAGATACCTACAGATAAAAGATTCCAAGAAATAGATTTTCTTAAAAAAAAAAAGAATTGAAAAAATAAGAGAATCCGCCTGGATTCGAACCCGGAGCTACTAATTCGTGACCGCTATGAGCGGCCGACTTCCCGTCTGAGCTAATTATGCTGCTGCGTCATGCGGCGAAATTTACCTTCGCATTCTAATGTCTAATGTGACGGTTTTTCATTGTCTAAAAACGCGCATAATGCGTTTTTTTTTAAATGAAACCTAGTTAGATCGATTTATCGTCTCCAAAATCCCCTGCATACATAATTTCATGAAAATCTGTCGAGCCGTTTTCAAGATTCAGATTCTATATATATATACATATTTATATAGGTACAAGAATTGCTCGTTTAAAGGTATAAGATAAGATTATTTTGTAAATGAAAAGATAGTGTCTCCTCAACTAACTCCCTTCGCGATTCGAGAACAGGATGAAATCAGAAGAAAAAAAGGAATGAGTTTTGTAATTACAGTTCCGTCTTTTAAACTAGTTTCTTTCGAGAAATGTCCAATCGTCTGTTTATGACAATATCCGAGTGAAGCCGGAACGGGCTGTTAGCATGTGCGTATATATCCTACTAATAAATATTATAAATGTCAATGTATGGATGTTTGGATATTTGGATGTTTGTTGCTCGATCACGTCCTAACGTATGAACGGATCGGGCTGAAATTTGGAACACAGATAGATTATAGTCTGGAAGAACACATAGGCTACTTTTTTATCCCGGGAAAATAACGGGAACGACGGGAACGGGAACTACGCGGGTAAAACCGCGGGGCGCTGCTAGTAATAAATAAATATTGGTGGACATTTCACACACAGCACCATCGATCCCCAAACTAAGGTAAGCTTGTACTATGGGACCCAGATAGCTGATTTAATACTTGCATACTTTTAAATATATTTGGATAGATTTGATTAGTGTGGCTTGTTACACAGTTTATTTTGACTTTACTAGATTTCTTAAATAAATGTTTTTTTTTTCTGTTCTAAGTTGATAAATTATTACTCATTCATACAACTAACTAGCAATAATATGCAACCATCACTGTGCTTCGGTTTGAGGGGCAATGTTTCCAGAGAAATTACAGGGCATAGAGATAAAACATCTCACATGGGTGACGAGCGCACTGCAGAGCTAGGTAATGATTTGAACTTTTGTTACAATAGCTGCGTGACACTGTGGTGTTATGGGCAGGCGTGTTGCTTCTTACCATCAGGCACTTGTTCAGGTCTTCCCGTCACTCTATACCATAGGGTTACTTTTAATCAGCCTGCATCCGTTTAAGGGCATGTTCTGTACATTTAACAAACAACTTTTGTTTTACAACTTTTGTTAAAACCATATCCCAAAAAAAAGTAGTGTTTGTTCCCCTCTCTAGCACACTCTTTAGCGGCTGTTTAATGTTTATTCACTTCGACACATCATTTATCTAGTGTTAAAGAGCGCGCGCGCTCTTGTTACTTCTTACGAAGAGTTCGATGCTTTTAGACCGGGCGAATACACTTTTTTATTTTGTATGGAAAAAAATACGATTTTTTATAAACTGTAGAACAAAAGTTAACGTATTTAATGTCCTTAACATCCTCTTAAAAGGATACAGGCTGATTACCAATAACCTATACAAAAGAACTCGCTATTAAGAACGGAATTACATAGCATTCATTGCTTTACACCCGTCCTAAAAAGATAAGTATTAAACGTTTTGAGCCCTTGGTACTCACAGCTCCAAAACGGATAACCCGACTTGAAAATGTTTTCTTTCTTTTATAGGCTCTTAAACATCCATAAATTTTGATTGCTTCGATATATTTTTCTTGTTAACCTCTTTTACATAAGCATCCATTTGACAAGGCGTCTTTACAGCCGTTTCACTTTTACGAGTACCGTAAGTAGTTGATAGAAAAATTGCAGAAGCAGCGGAGAAAGAACCTTTGCCTATTTGTTTTGCCTATTGCCTATTACAGACTATGTATAATTTAACTGTGAACTAAATTTAAATCCGATCCGTTTAGACCAACTCTAATGTGATTGAGCAACAAACATTCAATCTTTCGCATTTATATTATTACTAGGATTTAAACTGTATAGAAATATAGGGGAGTAACTCCCATCTAACCACGGGTAATTCGAATCGTAATCTCGTGATTATTAGTAGGTACAATCCGCGAGGTATAAGCTGAGCTTTGCATTAGTGTGAGTGATCACATGCATACGCATCTATTACCAAAAGTACAGTCAGACAACAAACTCTTAAACAACAAGCTGACATTAACTATCCAGGATCAATATGGTCATTGCGAAAAGAAGTATCTCTTTTAGGATTCAAATGGTCAAGGACAGAGAATAACAGAAAATGTTTAATGGAAAAGCATGAGATCCGTCACCTACGTATAACTTATTTACTTAAAATTTCCGAATACCGTATTCAGGGCAGGCCTATCGTTTATACCGATGAAACATATATTGACACCACTCACACTTCATCAAAATCATATTCAGATGGCAGCACTTCTGGTTTGAAGAAACACCTTATTAAGAGAACATGGTCACAGCGTCCTGCGTCTGACTGTACTTTTGGTGATCACTCACACTAATGCAAAGCCATGCAAAGCTCAGCTTATACCTCGCGGACTGTACTAGTGTAGTCAACAACCGTAACAGCTTAAAACATTCCAGAGACAAAGAGATATATATATAATATCTTATGCACATAGGTATATTACGAAAAAGGCAGCCTACTACTAATACTACTTAATGTTATAAACGCGAAAGTTTGTAAGAATGTATGTTTGTTACTCTTTCACGCAAAAATACTGGAAGGACTTGGATGAAATTTGTACATAAATAGATAATGGTCTGGAATAACAGATAAGATATTTTTTATCCCGGGGTATAATAATGTGCCTAGAACTACGCGGGTGAAACCGCGTTGTTAGCCTGTCTATAAAAACCGTGGCACGAAATTTGTAAAAGCTCTTTAATATTGGCAATGAAATCAACGCCAACGATGGAGATTGTATTAAGTCACCTAAGTGCTATCTGTTTTACGAGGAAAGTGCTATCTGGTATACAAGTAAAGTGCGACTCAATTATCTGTGAAGTTCTGAACAAGTTGAAAGCTTTACGAAGGAAAAGCTTTTTCTCCCTTTTTTAACAATAGCTGCGCTTGATCGCCATCTCCCCTGATATAAAGCAGTGATGTAGTACAAGAATGAGCGTGTTAACTTAGAGGAATCTGATTAACATACGACTTGAAGACATCATAATAGTATCCATTGGGAAAATCTATTTATACAACGCAATCATACAAAACCTTATAATGAGGAAATTTAAGATAAATTAAGAAAGAAAAGTTGAATTTTATACCTCAGCAAACTCCATGTATTCAAGACAAGGATGTCAGCGGAGTGCGAAAGGGGTGCAACGAGGCATCAAGCATCAAGCCAAGCATGGCCAAGCTCAAGCCAAGGTTCGGACCGATGCGGTGTCTAAAAACAGGTGACTGACCAAATGCCAGCGTAGATACGATTAGGTGTCACCGAGCCTTGCCGCCATGGATGACAAGTAATGTTTGCTTCACGGGCCTGCTATTGGTAAGTCTGAATAGGTAAAAGACTGGTAGGGCTGAATAGAAACGAGGAACCTGCAAACAACACAGAGCTGCTGCTAATATCACACGCCAGTGTAGTCAAATGGCGCCGTCTGGTGGTACTACATAGAAATGGAATTATGATGGACAAGCCGAAAGACTTAAATAAATAAATATTGGTAGAGATTTCACACACATCACCATCTAGCCCCAAAGCTTCTACTATGGAAGTCAGATAGCTGATATAATCCTACTAACATTATAAATGTGAATGTATGGATGTTTGGATGTTTGTTTCTCAATCACGTCCTAACGTATGAACGGATCGGGTTGAAATTTGGAACACAGATAGATTATAATCTGGAAGAACCCATAGGCTACTTTTTATCCCGGAAAAACAACGGTAACAACGGGAACGGGAGCTTCGCGGGTAACACCGCGTGCTAGTACTTACATATTTTAAGACTTAATACTCCGTAAAACATAGTTAAGGTAAATTATGGGCCTTTTCAAACAAATGGGGCTGTGCCAAAACACGACTACCTACCAGTGACGATTTCTTGTCGTCTGTTTGTTAAGAACATTTACTTTATATTATAAAGGCGGAATTTTATGGGGTCGTGAGTGGGCAATGGCCATGTTTGTGGAAATTCAATACATTATCTGGATTATTACATAAATAAATAAATATTGGTGGACATTTCACACACAACACCATCTAACCCCAAACTAAGCAAGGTTTAGGCTTTGTATCCCGTTAGTTAGTGGTCGTTAAGACTCGGTGGTGGGTGGTGGTGCAGCTCGTCTTCCCTTAAAAAGTTGCCTAGTTAGCAGTAGGTAATGAACGTTTCCCAGTTCTTGATCACTCTCCAATCAGCTCGTAACCTCCGAAAATGTTTTAATCAACATCAATCTTTCCACGACACTCTCATTATATGCCCCACGAACCTCATATAGAGCTTGGAGTTCGCGCCACTGATGTAGACACTTGACAAAGAGCGCCATTATCGCATGTGGTAGTTAGTAATAACTAATCTTATACCTTTAAACGAGCAATTCTTGTACCTATATAAATATGTATATATATATAGAATCTGAATCTCGGAAACGGCTCGACGGATTTTCATGAAATTATGTATGCAGGAGATTTCGGGGACGATAAATCGATCTAACTAGGTCTTATTAAAAAAAAACGCATATTATGCGCGTTTTTAGACAATGAAAAACTGTCACATTAGACATTAGAATGTGAAGGTAAATTTCGCCGCGTGACGCGACAGCATAATTAGCTCAGTCGGGAAGTCGGGCGCTCATAGCGGTCACGAATTAGTAGCTCCGGGTTCGAATCCAGAAGGGTTCTCATTTATTTTCAATTCGTTTTTTTTAAGAAAATCTATTTCTTGGAGTCTTTTATCTGTAGGTATCTAAGTATATTTAGTATTTAAACCGAGCAAAGCTCGGTCACCCAGGTACTAATATATTAGGCGACATGTGTATAGTTAAAATTATATAAAAAACTACAAATACAATTGAGAATTTACATGTTCAACGTAATATTCCAATTAATTAAAAAAAAAATGTTTTCTTTTTGTTTTAACTTTTCAAACAAATTTATCTCAAAACTTAATTTATATGGTCGCCATTCGAGAATCTTTCTTCCCCATCGGTTGTCAGTTCTGCGAGCGATGTGGCCTGCCCTATGCCACTTTAGTTTCCTTGAACTATGTCGGCTACTTTCGTTCTTTTGGGAATATCGTCATAACGGATTCTGTCACGCAAAGATACTCCGAGCATAGCTCTCTTCATAGCTCGCTGTGCGACTTTGAGCTTCATTATAAAAAAAAAAATAAAAAAAAAAATTGGTGGACAATTCACACACAACACCATCTGACCCCAAAGTAAGCAAAGCTTGTGTGATGGCGGCCAAATAGCTGATATAATACATAAATAGTTTTAAATACATACTTATTATACATACTTATTATTATGAGGCCCATAGTTAAGTCTCAGTTCCATAAGCCATCACTGGCAACAGACAGATAGACAGACAGACAGAAACGCTTTATTATGCAAAGCTGTAATAAATCAAAATTTACAAAACATGAAATACTAATAACTAGTGCCAGAAATGGCGGCCTGGCGGCCTGGCGGCAACACGCATTGATTGAAGACGATTGAAGACTTTCGTCTTTAATTTTCGTCTCTCGTATTGGGGTATTTTAGACTCAAAGATGTGCCGAAGTTTCCCGAACGTTGTCCATCCGAGTTGGATCCTTCGCTAGCCCTCTTTGTCGAAGTTGGATCTTTTGACCCAGGTAGACGTATTCGTCAACAACTTCGAGTGTGGTATTCCCAACAATAACAAACCGTCGTCGGCAAACCGAAGGTGAGTGATGCATTCGCCGTTGATGTTGATGCCATATCCGTTCCAGTCCCGTAGCTTAACAACATCTTCCAGCGCGGTGGTAAAGAGTTTCGGAGGTATACATCTCCCTGTCTCACGCCTGTCTGTAGCCGGATATGTTTTGTGCACTGGTCCTGTAATCGGATAGACATGGTGCGTTCGAAACCAAACTTGCTATAAAGTGGTATTAGATCACATAGACTATAGAGCAACGGCACAGTTTCGGAAATGCATTCTATAAATATCGATAAGCTAGAAGTTTTGCGGCGATGTTTGAGACTCTGAAGCGATAAGATAATAATGATGTTATTGCATGTGAGCATTTTGGTACACCTCACGATCGATTCCAAAGTCTCCATCTATCCAGTCTTATCCAATCCATACCTAAGGTGCGAACAGTGTTCCACACACGACTGAATCTGTGATTTGATATAAGGGTACTTCTTCGAAATTTCATTCTTCGACTGATTCATCTGGCCAAAATTTTGTTTCACTTTCAGCTCTGTCACACATGTTCATATGTAAAATAGGTAACTAAAAAACATATATTTCAATGAGGGACTTGTTTTTATAAAGTAGTTTTGAAGTTATCTACGTTCATATTATTATTTTTTGGTCAGATGAATCAGAATTTGTATTACAGATAAATCAGAATCCGAACTAAAAATACTGCGCAGCTTATGCCACATGGATCAGTATTATAGGCCGGACACTTCTTCTTTGCCTATTTATAAACAAACTAGGGTATGACCAATAGAATTTTATTTTATAAGAAAGAAATTCATTTCCTTTTGATATAATTTTAATTTATAATAATTTATCAAAGGGAAAATGTGGTATCGACTATTTTCTTCCAGAAAATGGTAAGCGGACACGTCATTTGAATTAGAAGAACACACTTCAATTTTTTTTTAATTATACTTAGACTCCAATTATTCAAAAAATATCACTTGTCCCAGTTAGAGTTAATCCCAAACTGTATAAGAAAAACAATACAGGCCGTTTTGTTAGTTAGTTTCAGAAATAAACTCACAGAACTCCAAAATTTGTCTTTGAAGGAGTACCCATAACTGATGCTACTGTTTAGGCTTGAAGTACTTTCGCACCTTTGAGAATACATCCAGTTTCCTATTCCGTTTTGCCTTCGCGAGGTTTTTTTATTATTAAAGGTTTAAACTAGACCGCCGCCGCCGTCTTGTCTGATATTAAGATTTCACCGTTCACCCTCGACTTGAAGACACTAAGATTGACTCATGAAATACGTTGTGATTAATATTCATCTATATAGTATAACAAAGAAAACAGATTGAATAATACTAGTTCAATTTCTGATCATAGGCCTTTGCCGATGGCGCAGACTCAAAGCTTTACTGCCAGCGCAGTTAAGACCACCCTCCAAGGCTAGGGCGGGCCACAGATTGAGTAGCAGTAGGGGGATGGCGTCTTACGGGCGGTCAGCGGCGCCGTCGAGACGAGACACCCTCGGGAGTCCGGGCTAGAGGGGAAAATGCCGCGTGACCTTACAATGGAATTAAAAGCACTTTGTAAGCGTACTTTATCAAATTTTATGAGAGAAATTTCGGTTCACTAAAATTTTACAAGGTTCTATGGATGTATGAAAATTAATATGGCTCGGGGTTTTTAAAATGTTATAGTTTACCCTCGGCCCCCGTCTCGCCTGATTTTAAGCGATGATGCTGTCTACGATGGAGCATGCTTACTTATAAGAAACCGATTCACTCACGATTTGAAGACACAAAGATTGTAACCATTGGGAAACCGATTTATTTAGACAACGCATTCCAAAGTCAAAAGCGAGGCCTAGACGTTTAAGTCACAAAAGTAGAGTCAAACCTCTTTGGAACATCAACCATGAACGATGTCACTTATTTTTAGGGTTCCGTAAAACGTAAAAACGGAACCCTTATAGATTCGTCATGTCTGTCTGTCTGTCTGTCTGTCTGTCTGTCTGTCTGTCTGTCTGTCTGTCCGTCCGTATGTCACAGCCACTTTTTGCCGAAACTATGAGAACTACACTGTTGAAACTTGGTAAGTAGATGTATTCTGTGAACCGCATTAAGATTTGAACAAAAAAAAATTAAAAAAAAGAAAAATTAGGGTTGCCCCCCATACTGAGAACTGAAACTCAAAAAATTTTTTTTCATCATACCTACACGTGTGGGGTGTCTATCGATAGGTCTTCTAAAATGATATTGAGGTTTCTAAAATCATTTTCGGCTACACTGAATAATTTGCGCGAGAGACACTTCCAAAGTGGTAAAATGTGTGTCCCCCCCCCTCTAACTTCTAAAGTAAGAGAATGAAAAATCTAAAAAAAATATATGATGTACATTACCATGTAAACTACCAACGAAAATTAGTTTGAACTCGATCTGATTAGTAGTTTTTTTTTAGTACGTCATAATACACTATTATTGAAACTTCGATCAAAGTTACAACGAACTACAAGAACTGTGTGTACTATGTATATTATGTTACTTGCTGCAACGGAACCCTTCATGGGCGAGTCCAACTCGCACTTGGCCACTTTATTTTAATACTCATTTCATCATTATCATTTCAGATTGTGACTACACACATCTCCTGTAAAGTAGTATAATTCTTCACTCTACGTTCTTGTGCAAACAGTAAACACTTTCCCACAAGTTTTCAAATTGTTGCACAATTCTTATAAAAAGTAGTGCCATAGATGAATAAGTACAATAATTTCCATTAAAACACATTTAAATGATAGAAAAGTCTTCGTAATTCGTCAGTCAGTGTCAATTCAAGACAATTTGGTACAGTCAGGGTATTTTAGTGGACTAAATTATTTTATTTGGAGCAGCGAAAGCTAAAAAGGTTCCAATCCGAGTCAAAGGCAAATGGATAAAGATTGAAGGAGGGATTAAATTACTTCTCGAATTGCAAAATCCTTTCCATCGATTTTAGCATTAGGATAAAAATTTAAATTGAGATTGGCTTTTATATTTTCAGTTTAAACGGAAACGGTATATGTATATACATCTACCCGCATAACACGACTGTGACCCTCGTCATGTTGGCAGATACACAAAGGCACGTTTGAACAGAAGTCACTCAAGCCTCTGGCAAGCTTTTGTGATTTTTTGCTACTGACATCTTAAAAATAAATAAGTGAACAAACCTACCGCAGAATAAATAACAACGACTATTTTCAGGACATTGTTTTAAGTATTTATTCATTGCAAAATACAGCATTAGTTCAAGGTTTCGTACCGAATGGTTCGTACTCTACGAAATTTGTATTGTAGGTTGTTCTGTGGTTCTTTGTTAATAAGTTATGTCATTATATTTTATTTTTTTTGAACTTTTATAGGTTCACACTTGACCGCCATCTCGCCTGATGTTAAGCGACGATGCGGTCTACGATGGAGCGTGTTTACCTAGAAAAAAACCTGCTTGGCGGTAGAATAACTGGCAATGGTGTGGTACTTCCCCAGGCGGACTCTGCCAAGAGTTATACCCCTACCACAAAAAAAAATTAATATAATTGCACATGCATATCACAACCATTCCATTCTATTTAACCAAACATGGGCTAAGATTTTTCTTGGAAGGCGATAGTCAAAGCCATAACCCACCACGATGGACAACAGTGGATTGGCAAAACATTGTTCGGAAAAGCACTACATGATAAACGACTTTACGAGTTCCTCATGTAGGAAACAGTAATTTTATATAGATTCACAGATCGACTATTCTAAAAATAAAAAATATCTAGGTAGTAATAAGTAAATAAATATTGTGGCGGACAATTCACACACAACACTATCTGACCCCAAACTAAGCAAAATTTATTTCTAATAACAGAAAATTCACATTCTACACAGGTGCACCGGAAAGCGTCAGGTAGGTATGCCAGATTTTGTATTGATTGGTAATAAGGTCGCACTGGATTGCCATCTCGCCTGATGGTAAGCGATTATATAGTTTACAATGGACCGTGTCTATCTCGTAAAAACTCAAGGAGATTAACGTGAAATACATTTTTTCATATACTATTATCGTTTTATATTTTTTAATACAAGGTTAATAAGTTTTACCACAGAAAATAGCACAGTATTATTAGAAATTAATAACCTGTGGTAATAGATAAAGTAAACTCATTTATCTATAATTTACAAATTTCGAGAAATCCGGCATTAGGAAAATTGAAGAAAATTTTAAGTACATATGTGGCGCAATTATCGAGCGTACTTAATTGTCTTTAGCCGTAAATGCATTTCATCGTTAAAGCTGTAAGTAGCGGGAGTGAAGTGAAGGCGTCTTAACAGCCCATTATCATCCACCCCTCGCTCGCTGTCGCCCGAGAGGCACAATGCGAACACTTTGATGTAAGATCTGACGTAATACGAGAAACGAGGACAGCTATGATGAGAATATAGATCAAAGTTTTGATGCAAAATTGTACGGTATATTTGCCGCCATATTGCGAAGCCTGCTTTGAGCTTAGTCTAGTTGCATTAAACTTTTTTGCAATCACATTTTTTTTGAAAAGTTGTATACTTAACTTGTAAACTTACCTAGTACTTAACTAGTAATTATTCGTTTCCTTCTTAGGTATATGTCAATCTTCGGAGATTAGGTATATGTAGGTACCCAATCGTTATTATGGTCAACTTAATACCTAGTTTGCGTTCTGTGGTATTCAAAGTCAAAGTATTCTCCTTATTATTCAAACGATTGGTTAATTTTTTCACGGCAAATAGGTATACCTTAAAAAAGATGAAGGTACACGAATACGACATTAAACTGAGCGACATATCACTTTAAAATTCATAAACTTTGCCAACAGTGAACGTCGAGTCAGCATATTAGATTACTTATCCAGAGGTCGACCCTCATGGCACAGATTAATAATTATTAAGTTGAAGATCAGTCGTCCTTTGAACGTTATTTGACACTACGCGGAACGATAGTATCTAGAATATAGGTCTGTACATTTGTAGAAATTAATTATGGGAGAGATGACGAGATGAGAGAGAATAGATCCACAGGACATCAGTTAGTGCTGTAATAAGTAAAAAAGTGATACTTAACCGTCAGAAGTACAATGAAAATTACACTATACTACATACATAACTACCTACTTAGTGAATTAAGTATCTATCGACCCATGAACGTCTTAAGATTACCAAGATGATCAAACCTACTATCGGCCGGAAGCGTGCTCATCATGCCGTCATTACCACGCTTAATAGCAATGCTCATGTTGGGCCAAATAAACACCAGCAGTTTGATCACGCGTCGCGTCGACTTACATCACGGAAAGGTTTTTTCAAAATGAGATGAGCTCATAAAATTACCTATGTACAAATAAATATACGATCAGCGCATCTACATATTTTTGAGATCCGAGGCTACGTTATCGCTGAGTTCTCCGACGCCTGAAATTTTAATTTTGGCGTGTTCCAACTGCCCGGATCATTCCATTGCGACATGAATGTCACAGGGGCTTCATGAAAATTTGATGGGTCTTAATCAAAAACACTTCATTGAAGGTGAGTATATTTATATCTGCTATATACCATATACTCGTAGTAGACTGAGTTCTGAGAAGAAAATCTTTATATGTTTAGTTTTTGTGACACTTTTGAGGCATATTTTAGAATTTTTAAATTTAAGTTTAATTGAACAATTTATTAATAAAATAATTATATAAAGTAAAAGTGTCAAGAAACGTGGCATTGATTTTTATATATTATATCTATATACAGGGTTATTGGTAATCAGCCTGCATCCGTTTAAGGGCATGTTCTGTATATTTAAACAAACAACTTTTGTTCTACAACTTTCGTTAAAACTCAATAGATAACCCAAAAAAAAATAGTATTTGTTGCCCTTTTTTGTACTGTTTAGCGACTTTTTAGTGTTTATTCACTTCGGCACATCATTTTTTGCGCGTTAAAGAGCATACGCGCTCTTGTTACGAATTGTTACGAAGAGATCGATGCTTTTAGACCGTAAAAATTAATTTTTTTTCTTTTTTTTTTTAAAAAAAAAAACACTTTTTTTTTAAAACTGTAGACCAAAAGTTGACGTATTGAATGTACCTAACATCCCCTTAAAAGGATGCAGGCTGATTACCAATAACCCTGTATATAAAAATCAATGCCACTTTTCGTTGTTAGTGAACTCCTCCTAAACGGCTGAACCGATTTGAATGAATTTTTCTGTATGCGTTTGGGTAGGGCCCTCAATGGTTTAGATTCACAAATCAGCCCGGCAGATGGCGCTGCAGTTAGTATCTAGGTTATTATCCGAGTAAAGCCGGAACGGGCCGCTAGTAGTTTATAAATAATTTAAGTTATACATTTTACCACTTTGGAACTGTCTGTCGCGCAAATTATGCAGTGTAAAAAATTTTAGAAACCTCTACATCTACATCATATTTGAAGACCTATCTATAGATACCCCACATGTATGGGTTTCAACAGTATACATATATAGTTCTCATACTTTGGGCAAAACGTGTCCGTGACATATGGACGGACAGACAGACCGGACTTGACGAATTTATAAGGGTTCCGTTTTTACGTTTAACGAAACCCTAAAAATCAGATTTAAGTCTGACTACTGACTTCAGTGACAAGGCAGTTTCAGGTGGTTTCAGTAGATCAGACATTTTCCCGAATCAATGTTTAATTTTCATTTTAACTTTCTACAACGATTTTCTGTATTCAAACCATTTTAGTCACATACGACTGAAGGACTGAACTATGTAGGTACCATATAAGTTAAAACGGTCTTCGCTTGCTTTCATAAACGTGAGTACCTACGGAATAAAAGCCCTGGACCTGGACGGCTTTAGATAAGATCGAAAATAGACAGATAGAGTAGGTATTATTGTACACACCAAACGAGAAACAGATTTACAGACAAAGAAAACCAATAACAGCTATTCCAGACTACACCAGTTAATAGTTATTTGTTATACAAGAGTGCAAAGTGGCTTTTTAACCGCGTGCTCAATTTTTATGACCGAGCAAGCGAAGGATTCTAAAGTTGAATCACGAGCGTAGCGAGGGATTCAAAAATTAGAATCCTGAGCGTAGCAAGGTGAAAAATCTTTGCACTCGAGTGTAACACGTAATTTTTCATCCCCCCCTAGCGAGGAAATTACTAAACGCTTTGCGCATTTTCAGTTTCAGTCGATTCTGTTGGCGTTAAATAAACTTCGTGGTCGCTAGAATCACTTATTATTATGGTATTTCGGTTTTTCACTTGTATTCAATTTGGTAAGTTTTAAACTTAAGTTTATTTAGTCATGGTTTTAACAATAACAATATGACGTGAAAATATGGAGAGTTGACTGATTGAGGTAAGGAGTTTCATGTGTACATGAAAAAGTGTCCGCCCAAATGCATTAAACTATAGTAGTGCTAAATTTGCATCAGGGTACATTTTAAAGGAAATTAATAAACGTACTATTCAGAATTCATAAAAGAAAAATATTGGCAGTCATAGGCACTGCCGATAGAAGTGGTAACTTATAACTCAGAATTTGATTTTTACTTTGGAAACTACGCGTGTGAAACCGGAGGGCGTGGCTATGAGCATGGCCATCTAGAAATGCTGACACATTGTTAAATGGCCAATGGGAAAGGCTGAGGCATTTCTAGATGGCCATTGGCTATGGTCCCGAGTTTACCCGAAGATTTCTTATCATTCCCGAGCGTGACGCTAGAATTAAACTGACAGCCCACGAAAAATCTGTCTTTGGCGCGCCAAAAGAAGTTTTGACTTCAAAATATATTGTACCTACATGTTTTCTCAAAATAGTAATTATTTATTTGATGTTATATTTACTACATTATTTTGTACTGCACAAGTAGTTGAAATTATCTATTAGTTACTATTTTAGTAGTCAATAATATTTAATTATTTAACTCGGCAACTCGGCATACTTCAATTCGATTACAATTGATTCATTCGCATTTCAAAATGTTTTGCCATTTGAAATAACATTCTTTACCTCTATCCTCCATACGTGAAAAGAAAATTGCGCGCAAAGCAAAAATAAAAAAGTACACCAAAGAGGTTCCGAGTATGAGTTTTTAACAAATTAAAAATAAATGTATGATGAATTCGGCACCAAGGAGGTAGAACTAAATAGGTTAAATTATGTTTTGAATTCAAAACCTCAGTACACACGATGTTCTAAATTCAAATTTACTTTAACCTCTAGAGGGTAAAATCGACTTTTGCGCCCTGATATCGAGGAGCAAAAGTACTCTTTCCGAGCTGGTGGGATGAAAATACAATTTACGTAGATATATACGCTAACAATAGAATTTAAAAAAACATACATATTAATAAAATTACATGCTACTTACATACTTTTATGATTTACATACTAATATACAAAATATAAATACTTATGATACTTACTAAAGACAAATATCTGAAGATAAAAAATAGATGGTAAATAATTACATATTGTAGGTATAACAGGAAACTATGATTGCTGTTTCGATAGAAATATTCTTTGACGTGACCTTTCAAAGACTCCGATGAGGGAGATTTTCTTATGGAAATAGGTAATTCATTCCACAATTGGGCTGCTTGAAAGGCGAAAGACTTCCGTAGTATGATTCAGAATGTGCAAATGGGATCATCAGAGTTAGATTATTTTTTGATCTTAATGGGCAAGAATGGCAATCTTGACATAAAGTAAAGCGTTCTTTAAGGTAGAGTGGAGTTTTAGGGTTCAATAGAATATTGAACAGAAGAAAAAGAATGTGGGCATTACGACGCAGACGAATGGGCAACCACTTGAGTTTAGCGCGAAATTGGGACAACAAGATCATATTTGCGCAATCCAAATATGAATCTAATACCTACAGTAGTTTTGAAGGCGCTCAAGTTTTTCTAACTGGTCTTCTCTAAGATCAAGAAAACACACACCAGCGTAGTCCAGGACGTCTACTCTGTTTCTACGAAAACGAAATTTCGAAAAGAAACTCGCGACTGTCCTACTCTCATTCTACTTCGTTTCGTCCGATACAACATTGTTTGACGTTTAAATGTTCTAAGCATACTCTAATTAGAGTAGGCTTAGAACATTTAAACGGATAAAACGACGGATCGAAGTAGAATTGGAGTTAGAAAATCGGGAGTTTATTTCGAAATTACGTTTTCGTTGAATTAGAGTAGACGTCCAGGATGGGAACAAGCAGATATTTGACTGATATTGTAAGATATTTGGAGATGGAATTAGTAAAAATCGCGAAGTAAAAAAAAATTAGTTCAAGAATAAGATGTTATATTTAAGTATAAATCTTAGAACGAAGGAATTAGGTACCCATTTTAATTTGATTTATTTAAAATAATGGGAAAGTTTTACTTTGTAATTGCTTCGTTATACACTTAACGCAAACATTGTGAATTATTGGGGAAGTTCGGGAAGTCTCGCGGCGATGACAAAAAGTTTGGACAATTCTCATTAATATTAATACTCTGTGTGAATAGGTCTACGCATAAAATGTGAAGTGTGTTGTAAGGAATCCGCTAAGCCCATGATTTTTCAACAACTAAAGAAACAAATCCACATCTTTGTCTCAGTGACCATTTAGTTGCATTTCTTAAATCCAAGAATGTAGAGTCGGTAATATAGTTCATTTTCACAATTATGGAATTATTTCTGCTTTGTCCTCTTGCAGCCGCCTGAAACAAATTGCTCTTAATGATTTAAGTCGTCAAACTTTAGTTAACCTTAACCTTAAGTGCGTTATGAAAGCCTGTTATCTAACGCTAAATAGCAAACAATAGTCATTTGTCATAAAATATTTTGTATCGTGTTCCTACTTTGATACAGAACAACAATAATACCAAATATTGTAATAGCTTATATTCATTTTAGTTAGCTTTGTTAGTAGACTATGTGGCTCAATAATTTCATTTTCCGGAAAATCCAAAACCCTTTGCAATTTAATATTAAGCCCATTTTTTGCCAAATCAACTAAACACACTGTCCTACAGCTACTGACAGCGAGGTAGAACAAAAACGAATCAGCAAAAATAATATTTTTTTCAGAAAATTTATTTCGTGGCAAAGCCATGGTTGTGCGAATAATGTCTAACAGAGAATCAACGTTTATACATAAATATGTATGTTTGAATGCATGTCTTGAAGCCGGTAAATAAAAAGCTATTACTGAGTACAAAATATAATTTATCCTTTTTTGGAACTAAATTAATCTTATACCTGCCTCCAAATAGTCAATGTTGAAAATCTTAATCGATTAATTGCTGCACCTATTTTTGAAAACTTAACACAACAGGTTAAATCGACGTAGAAAATAGTGGTAGTTTAGCTCTGGGCAGACCTTTGTATAACTTGATTTGAGGGTGTTACATTCGATTTAACAATGACACGCCTCTCATGTTAACAGCCACAAGTAGAAAAAAATGATGACGCGCCTGTCGTGCCATCATCTCAGAATCGAATATATACTTAAAAAAAATATTTTAACTTAAACAATTGAACACGAAATAACACAATACAAAACAACACATTGGAGTTCGAAAATTCGATCGTTGTATTTATATGACGCATCCTTTTGAGTTAGACCGTTTCTGCGTAGCGCGGTGTAAGAGCGGGCGACCTAGATCGAGCTCGCTCGATGGCGAGCGCGCGCTCTCCGCCCGCCCAGAATAGACGCAGCACGTGCGTCCGCCGCGACACACGCCGCCCGGACCGGCCGCCCCACGCGCCGACGAAACAACTCCATACTAACTTCACAACCAAACAATATCGCCGTACCAGTGCCCGCCACACGCGTAACCGTGCCCTAAAATAAACTAAAACTATACGGAGCAGTGAAAATATTTAGTTTAGTGGCCTTGTTATCGCACCGGTGAAAGTGTAATCATATTGTGATGTAGGACCTTCTAGCCTTAATGTGTGACAAAATACAGCAACGATGTGCCTTAGCTTATAGTTTTGAAGTTCGTGAGACGTGAGGTGTTGTATCGATGCGTGACTCATCACGATGCAATGCATTAAGTGTACGTTGATTTTGGCGCTTCTTCTGATTCCTGAACCGACTCCTGCTATAAAGGGCGATATGTAAGTAAAATGAAATCTATTTAACTGAAAATAAATCGAGTTTGAGTAATTTGTTACTTTAACAAATCACCAAAGTTCTTTTGTTTGATCGATGACGTAGAGGTAGTTCAGGAAAAGTAAAACTTTATCAGCTCAAGTAAACTCATATTAAAATATAGTATCAGCAAAAGTTATCGTTCACTATCTTAATACTAAAATGAGAACAACGTGTAATATAGATGAAAGATTAGATAAAAAAGAGAGTATAAAAAATATATTTTATACATATAAGACTAAAGCTTCAGAGTTCGTCTACATATCGGCTACAGCTCCAGTACTGATTAAATTAACAAATTAAAAAAAATATGTTAATTTATTTTACACTACTTACACTTCATCCTGACGTGTTAATGCATACGCTAGCAATATATTAGAATTTGTATAATTATAAGTCGATTAAAAATGTTGTTAATCTCGTAAAAAAATGTTTTAAGCAAATATTTATTTTCAGAGTAAAAACGTGGGCAACAAATTTGGGTGAAGAATTATGGAAACTTAGCGAATCACTTACAAAATCTCATCAAATTAGAATTGTAAGTACTTTTAGAGGAAGCTTCCAGATACTAAATTAATTAAATGCGGAGTGGCCGTTATTAATTTTACATTAACTGATATAAGTAAATAAGTAGATACGTAATGTAGCGCATGACGTATATTTATCTACTTATACCTTAATTTTTCCGCCGGGATAGGAAAATAATTTATTTCCACGAGACAATTTACAGCGAAAGCATCTGTTGCTTACTAAAAACAAATTATGTATGTAAACCTTTGATGAAATTATTAAGAGTTCAATGATGTAAACCCAATTGTTAGAGATTAGAAAAATAAAAACATATTTTGTTTATATTTGACATATATACATGCAATAGTAGTGCCTCGCGGTTTTACCCGCATAGTTCCCGTCATTTTGCCAGGATAAAAAGTAGCCTACGTGTTTTTTCAGACTAAAATCTAACTGTGTTCCAAATTTCAACCCGAGCCGTCCACACGTTACGACCCGATTGAGCAACAAACATCCATACATTGGCATTTATAATATTATAGTGGGTTATCTACCTAGCACCGTTCCGTGGTTTTACCCGTGTAATTCCTGTTCCCACATTTTTTTCGTGATTTAAAGTAGCCTATGTGTTATGCTGGACTCTTTTTATCTTAATTGTGTTCCAAATCTCAATCTGATCTGTTTAGTCGTTCCGAAGTGATTTATCAACAAACAACCAAACCTTCGCATATTTAATATTATTTAGGATAAGGATAAATAAAAAACGCATGTATGCTGTTTGTCTTACTTCTTCGAGAAGGCTCGACCGATTTAATATTTTTGGTATGCTTGAGAATAAATCGTTGAGTGTTTTTCACCCTCTTTCTCCCACCCTCAATTTTTTTTTGCGATTTAAATATTTTTGTATGAAAAATATCCAAATAACCGTCGCGCCTTTAATTGAGGTAAAGTCTAAATCAAGTGTCGCGGCACACTAGCTTTTTGACAATTACGTTTTAATTTGTTGATAATAATCTATGGGAAGGTCGCCCGGGTCAGTTTGTTTGGAATAAACACTGTACTGTGTTAAGTAATTAATGGAAAAAATGAAATATAAAATTCACCACAATTTCACTTTTAAAATTGATTTACGTGTTTCTTAATAATTAATTTTGAATATTACACAATTTGTATTTACGCTGTATTCGTAACGGGGAAATGTAATTTATACTACACCTGCTCGGAAAGTACCGTGATACTTTATCAAATTTACGGTAGAAAGTACGTCATTGCATATCGAACAAATATGCGGCGAGAAAACGCATCTGAGCAGGAGAGAAAAGTGTATGAAAATCCATTTCTTACGTGGTTTTTCTTTTTTAATTTTGGGTAAGTCTATGCGCTGGTAACCTATATATCAAAAGCCAAAAAGTTTTTACAGTGAGTTTTTATCTCCAAGTTCGCAAAATGACACTGGCCACTAGCTGTGTGTTGGATGGTGTCAAACAATTTGAAAAAAGAACATGTGAAAATTGCAGATGCCATTGGCGCCATTTTCAATTTGTGTGTTGTTTGAGGATTCAGTTTTCGTAGAAAAGTAGGTAAAATAAAACTATTATTTTCCTCGTAGGTGTAGTATAAAGCACTATGTATCACTCGAGAGAAAGTGCGATTCCCGATCGGTAATCGGTCACTTTCTCCTCTCGGTGAACAATGTACTATTGCATTTGGAATATTGTCAGTGACTATTAATATCTAACGCTGAAATATTTAAATCGGTTCAGTAGTTCCTGAGATTAGCGCGTTCAAACAAATAAACTCTTCAGCTTTATAATCTTAGTATAGATATACCTACCTACCAGTAGCTAGGGATCTTAACCCCTGGTCCTCAACTATTTAAATAGCTCGTAATCCTAACCGTATTTATGGACCTTAAATTTATAAGCATAATTTGTCTGGTTGTCTCAAACTGAAAAAAAGAATAGGTCTCGTGTTTCTTTTAATACAGTTCTACTAATAACATTGTCCTTATCCTCCGAGTTATCTTTAGTCTGCTCGTGAATTTATTTCTGAGCCTAGCTAGCAGCTAAATGTAGGCTCTATTCCCTATATATATAGATGTAATTGGTAAGATATATCTATTTTTGTGCCAGAAATATAAACAAATGAACGCAAGCGTCAAGAAAAAAGATGGCAAGAGTATATTGGAATCGTCGCTGCGGTCCGTGTCGACGATGCTCAAAAGGAAAATCAATGCTGTCAAGGTAAAGCCGAACGATATGAATAAGATTTAAAAAATAACAGCTTCTTGTTGGAACTTAATCTGTCTCAATAATGTGTGTTAGTACAGCTATAATAGGAGACTTATGTAGATAAACAGGAATCTATACCAATTCATAACAATGTACGCTGACCTCATGACTCGTTTATGAGGTTTTCGTGAAACTTTAACAATGTATTTTATGATTTAATGAAAACTGTTCATGTATGTGCAAACAAATAAGTCAATTTGAATTCATGTTCGTTTCAAATTCATTTTTAAAATTGACGCAAGCCAAAAATAAAGGGAGCTAACGATCATAGTTAGTTCCGTGCTTTAAACTCTCGGAAAGGAAGCTGACTACTATGAAGATCCCAAACGAAAAAATGAACTGAAAGACACTTTCTTTCAGAATAATGAACAAGTATAAGCTAAATAAAATACTTTGGATTAGCTCGAACAGAATTAAACAACTTCAATTAAGACTTAATTATAATTAAATAAAATGTTGATAATATACATTAGGTATAGGTACATGTCTAGATTTCTACTTGTATCGAAAAGTGGAATCGACAAAAAATAATCGACTTCAAAAAAGAAGGAAATTCTCAATTCAGTTTTTTTGTGTGTATGTTAAGCGCCAGCTCCCCCAATTTTGAATCGATGTTGATGATTCTTTTTTTGTTTGATATCATCATGATAATTAATATATGACCATAGTTTAGAGGTCCCATGTAAACTTTATCGAAATCTCTGTAGTAGTTTTGAAGCATTAACAAAAAACTATATTTTGCTCACCCTTAACTGTATGACGTTATCATAGCTTCAACAAATATTATGTATTTACCTAAGTAATTTTGGAGAGTGTCTGAGTTTAATTTTAAATTGAAGTAGATTTTTTGTTTTTACGAAGAAAGTTACATTTTGTGGACTCACATTCTTAGTTTATCACCTATACGAGTAGTCTGACTGTCTCTTGAATATTTTTATTTTTATTCCAGTGTATTCATGCGACAGCAGAAGAACTAGCAAAACAATTTACATATGAAGCGGCAAAAAGTCCAGATTTTCCTTTTCAATATTGTTCTGCAAAATATTCCGAATTCTCCTTTCAATATCCGGAAGACGAAGTGACGTCGAAAATTGATCCGCCCAGTTTTTTAAAGGAGAGTCGTGCAAAGAATCACTATTTAAATGTTTCATTAGAAAAAGATTCACATTTTTATAACATAAGTGTTAATACAAATATGAGTTGTGTCCACGTGCCTACAAATATATATTATGAAGGTCAGTATCGTGCTCCCGGGACTACGGGCCTTATCTAAGGAGAAAGTTAAGGACATTACCTACGTCAGTAGACAAGTACGGCTTGGCAAATATCGCATGCCCTCGATTTTTTATTAATATTTAGCTTTTCCACAATTTTCCTTCTTTCCTTCACCGGGAGCTCAAGCTCAATGAAGATTGACTCCACGTATTTCCGTTTCGTATGAAATTACATCGCACTTAAAACTGAGGTAGCACGAAGAGTTAAGAGTTGACATTACTACATCTATCCTGCTAACCATACTATTATGAAACAAAAGTCAGTTTTTTGGAAATATCTAGACAGATTACATACATTATATTTTCCGATTGATATCGTGTAATATCTTAGGACTCTTTTGCAAAGTTAGCTGCGAGAAGTATCTATGCTATTTTATTTTTATTGTATCGTAACAAAATAGAGCGCAAAACTTACTATGTGATAGTACTCAGTAAAGATGAAAACGAGACCAACCTCCCAAAGCGCAGTGCTATTGCACAGTGCTATTCTGCGATTTGAAAGAACAATGGTAGAATATTTTTTTAATTTCATGATAGCGTCTAGAAATAGCGTTTACACAAAATGAATTTAATTTTTTTCTAAGATTTTTCAAATAAATAAATGTAATAATAGAAGCCACAAAAAGTATTACGATATATTAGGGTTTTAAATGACTAAAATAACTTATTATACAGTTCAAATATGACCATTTACTGTAATACTAATACTGTAATCATGATTACACGCAAAAATAGCATGCTATTTTTGTAGTAATTATAAGACAATAATGACAGCAAAAGTATTTTTATTTAGAGTTGGCTCACGTTAGTACATTAAGTATAAATAATTTTATACAACAATAGATATATAATGGATACAAGTTTCGTTACAACATATTCCCGCAATATTAATAAGCTTCATGTTAAAACTATTGGTATTAATTTTATTTTTAAGGTTATGGCAACATCGGAAATTATCTTTTGTCACTGCGGCTGAATGACAAGTATCCATGTCTAAGTCGAAATTTTAAAAAATCTTCGTCACTGTCAAGTCAAATTCGGTTCGGTGTTCGAATTTTAAAAAGTTCCAACTTCAAAATACATTTTTTTCAAGGCCCTCTAATGACAAACATCTTTTAACATATTACTCAGGGACTGACGTTCAATATTTTAAGATAAATAAAATAAATAAATAAATATTGGTGGACAATTCACACACAACACCATCTGACCCCAAACTAAGCAAAGCTTGTACTATGGCGGCCAGATAGCTGATATAATACCTACATATGTAGTTTTAAATACATACTTATTATATATAGAAACATCCAGACACAGTACAAATATTTGAATTCATCACACAAATATTTGCACTGGGTGGGAATCGAACCCACGAACGACCCTCGGCTTCGCAGGCAGAGTTACTATCTACTAAGCCACGAGGACAGTAAAAAAAATAAATTTTTTTGTATAGACGCAATGATTTCGTCTCAACTGCTTTAAAATATGAAAGTCTGCCATTGTTGTTAAAAATACTGCGTAGCAATGAGCTATTATGGGCGACCGTGCTGCTTACCATTAGACACATTGTTCGTCTCGTCCTAAAAAAGGCCGTTATTACCTAGTAGGAAGACACGAGTAAATTATCAGGAATCAGTATTCGCGAAATTAATGATGCACTGGTTTCTAACAATATATTTTTCTGAAATGTGTCATTATACCCATTTTCATCTGCATTAATAATAATTGCTATGCTTCCAGAAAAAAACGCAAAAAACGCAATTTCATGGTCAGAGGGCCTCGACGACGTTTTCTTAAAAAATTACAATTCTGACCCATCACTCGTGTGGCAGTACTTCGGAAGTGCCCACGGAGTTCTGAGATTTTTCCCTGGAATGCCATGGAACAGAAAACATGCCGATATTTACGACTGTCGCGTTCAGTCCTGGTACATAGAAGCTGCAACGTGTTCTAAAGATGTAATCATATTATTCGATATATCAGGATCAATGACAGGCTTTAAAAACTACGTTGCTAGAAGAACTTTAAGTTCCCTGTTGGACACGCTTTCCAACAACGACTATGTCAACGTATTTCACTTCAAAAACGTAACCGGGAAAGCTGTCGAATGTTTCGACAACCTTGTTCAAGCGACCAAAGAAAATATAAATACGATCAAAGATGCACTTGAGCCCACAGATGAAGGAAAAAAACACAAATACCCATTAGAAGGATGTGCAAATTTAACACAAGCATACATAAAAGCGTTTGACGTTCTCAGGGAAGTGGTAAGTACAAATCTGTTTCGTATATTGTATTTTTGTCGAGTATCTTTGTGTTTTTGTTTAATTGCAGATATAGAGAGAAAAGAGATCGACTTGCGATACGACGAGTACCCAAGGATGCAATCAACTAGTGATGGTAATCACGGATTATGTCCCAGGAAACCTGTCTGAAGTGTTCGATGAGCACAATCGAGAAGTAATAGATAACAGAACGTACATCCCGGTCCGCGTCTTCACTTATCTTATTGGAAAAGAGGTGACCAATGTTCGTGAGATCCAAGAGATGGCATGTTCTAATAGAGGTAATAACGAAACTATGAAAATAAAAATAAATGAACTGATTGTGATATTTTAACAAATTACCAATTTTATACTTAGGACATCAGTTGCATCATTTGTCGAAATAGGTATTGATAATGTTATGTTTAATTTCACAGCAGAATGTGTTCCTGCTTAAAATTGATCGTAACGTTTTCTAGTCCTAAAACAAACTATTTCATTAAAAGAATTATAATCCAATGTAGTCCATGACGAGTAATGCGTATTATGCTGTAATTTAGATGCTAACTACAAAAATGCCCGCGCGGTAACGGCGCATAAACGAATCCTCTCTAATCTAAACACTTGACTATAGTTATGGTTAGTGTGTATCTAATCTCACAGGCAGTGTAATAATTCGTATGTTTAGATTAAGAATAACAATCCCGGAGTTACAGTAGGGTGGGAAGGGTACAGAAAGTGGGGGCATTGGGAACACTTAACTTCCAATGCTCAAAAATAATAGAAAAAAATCACAAATAAAGTTTTTACCCGATACCTTAAGGGGTAATTGAGATCATCCCGCGGGGGAAATGGAAACGGTATAGGGTAATTAGAATCGACACAATTAAATATCTCTCATAACTTCAGATTGTTTGATTGTCACATAGTTACATTTGTAACCTTGACTAGTCTCGCCAGCAGTGCATTCTTAATGTGCCCAGAGTTTACATATGGTGCACATGACCCAATCTTCTGTCGGTGGTGACCCATATTTTTCTTTACACATTTTATAGTGAAACTCCTCTTCCTTTTCAATGATTTTCTTCAAATTTCTTACTCATTTACCCTTGGTTTGCAGCTTCTTTTATGTAGTTTTAATATGTAATTTTTAATTATTTTTCATAACATTTTCTTGTTTGGTTTTTCTTTGACTTAGTCTTCTCTGTTTTCGCTCGAGTTGAATTTTTATTGGTGTGTTAGATAAAATCTGAAAATGTCTCTTATTTTCTTACGTAGAAGTGGTCCCATTCTTTAGGAATCACAGGCACATCGATTTTTTCCGCAAAAGTCACTGAAGTGGATAGAGAAGGAGTATTAACAGTATTTAAAAATGGTTCCAATTACCCGCTTGATGCTGTTCCCAATTGTCCGAAGTAGTCAATATAAATCAAAATGTCTGCCATGCTCAATAGTACTTTTGATGAACTTCAAACCGCGTAAGGTTTGAAAACAGACGGCACGTAAATGATAGTAACCAAGTGTGGAGGATTTTGAACTCAAAAATATGATAGAAACATCTATTGTAACATATAACAACAATTATATCAAAAACGTAATAAAAATTGTTCGACATCCCGAGCATGCATACAAATGTTCTTTCGCTCTTGCTTTTGCTTACGCACTAAGGGGTGTTGGAAACATGCGTTGAGCAAATGCCGTTGTAGTGCGGGAGGAAGAAGTACTTACCTAGCTATTCCCAATTACCCCCTGTTCTCAATTACCCCACTCTCCCATAATAGTGTTCCGTTTAGCACAAGCAGCCCTCTAAATACTCTCACTGCTGGGACTCTGGGCTTTATCTCGTAAGAAGAGAATCCGTCACCGTTTCTAAGTTAGCGGCATTAAGCACATTCATCCGAAAACACAGTGCGCGTGGGATTTGAACCAGGGGCCGCATTGGCAGTTGCCGTTCTCCCGAATAGACCAGCCCGAACTTTTTTTTAAGTTCCGTTTTTCTTTTCCGTATTAATAGAATTCCCTGTATAAACGAAAAGGGAACCCTTTCCGTTTAGAATTCTAAAAATACTAAGTGTGGTGATAACCTCGGCAGGATACTTCGTGCACATCCACTCGGTGGAGGAAGTACAGCAGCAGGTTCTGAAGTACATCAACGTGATTGCGCGTCCCATGATCTTGGCTGGTGACATCCCGCTGCCCACGTGGACTCACGCTAACATCGACAACACGGTAACTAAGTATTTAATTAAGGTACTGGTCATTCGCGTGTGATATGGTCGGTCTCAGGGTCGGAATGTGCCGAAAGGGCCCGAGTGATACCATAGCGATCATAAACCGGTGGCCCGAGACCTTCGACTTCGACTTTCTACGGTTGCCGCGTGTTCTGCAAGCCAGCACAAGCCGGGGACCCGAGATCTTCGGCTTCGACCTTCTACGGTTGCCGCATGCTCCGCAAGCCAGGCCCGTGAGGGACCCGCTCAGACTGGGGCCGACTGGCAAATGCCACTTCGACTAAAAGTAAATATGGCCAGTTCGACGCGGCTCGGTCTAGTCCAATTTAAGTACGGTAACTAAGATTGCTTGTAGTTCTAAAATAGGGATAGACGCCACATTCGAAAGAAGCATATTAAAACTTTGAATTACGTTACTTGAGTAAACATTTTCTTATCGAAATAATTTGGTTGTCTAACGTGAATCGGTTTATTCTAGGTTTGTGAGCTCCATCAAGAACCTCATCATCGTTTAAGATCAGGAAAAATTGTGGTCAAGTGCAAACAAATAACCGATCAAAACTTTTATACTTTCTTTTCGAAATACAATGGATTTGTACCTTTATGTCGCATAGCCGTAAAATTATTAATACCGTCACTGTATAATAAAGCGCGTGACATTGTATACTTGCGGTAGCATATTTTAGGTTTTCATATTAGGTTTAGGTCATTAGTTTATAATTAATTATAATTAATCAATGTCATTAAACTGGCGGTATGTACGAGTACCTACAATATTACGGTAACATTTTCATATCATTATAACAATATCAGGGTCTTCAGGGTATTTATAGTGCCTGTCTACACATTTTTATAGAAGTTGGTACTGTCCAAGGATTCCTGGGTCGTATTTTAAAGAACAATAAGTCTCGGGATAGCAATACATTCTGATTAATAAGACCTTTTTATGTGTGTTTGTCTTGTGTAATGTCTTATTTCTGCCAGTGTGAGACGAAATTAATTGGTTTACACGTTAACATGAATCATTTTCGTTTGGTTGCAGAGATTAAAACATTGGAACGTTAGCAACGACATCGACAATGTAAGTTTTTTTTGTTTTGAACTGTGTTATCTGAAATCGCCTTTTCTTTGAAAACATGTAACTGCTAATTTAACCATATTCGTGGTACGTATAACATTTTATAAATACATTTTCTAGCCGGATGAGGATAAATTGGTGACATCTGTAGCCATCCCAGCGTTCGATTACTACACTAATGAGAAAGAAAAAAGCGCCATGCTGCTCGGAGTGGCGGGGACCGACGTACCCATCGACAGCATCTCCAAACTCGCTCAGCCACATCAGGTGATTACCTACTTACTGGACCACTGAACAGGGCCATCATATACGTATACACGGCACACTATTTCCAATTCGGGAACGGTTCCAACTGTAGGGACTCGGGGCCTTCTTCCGCAAGAGAATCAAGGCCATTATGGCCCACGCTGGCCCAGAATACGAAGAATACGGAGGACTTATGGGGATTATCAGTAAGAGTACTAGATGGAATTATAAATAGCATTGCTCCATACTTAGCAGAATTGTTCAACGAGTGCATTAGGGGTGGCACATTCCCTGACATGATGAAATATAGCAAAATTATACCACTGTTCAAATCTGGAGATAAAAACGAACCTAGCAACTACAGACCCATCTCTGTTTTGCCTTGTCTTAGTAAAATATTTGAGAAACTTATATTCAATCAACTTCTATCTTACTTTAATGTTAACAATCTATTACATAGCAACCAATTTGGATTCACAAAGGGACGTTCCACTACTGATGCAGGCGTTGAACTGACTAATTATAAATTAAGTGCCTGGGAAGACCATTATGATGTTTTGGGTGTGTTTTGTGACTTGTCCAAAGCTTTCGACTGTGTTCATCATGATACTCTTTTGAATAAACTTCAGTTCTATGGGCTGTCGAAGCCAGCTCTAAATTTTATTTCTTCTTATCTTAAAGATCGTGTACAGCTAGTTGAAATTGACGGTGTGCAATCAAATGAGTCCCCTTTAAAAATGGGTGTACCTCAAGGTTCCATTCTTGGACCCTTATTGTTTCTTATATATGATAATGATCTACCTTTTATGATAAAAAAAACATAATAACGTAGAAATAGTTATGTTCGCTGATGATACGTCACTTTTATTTAAGGTTAAAAGAGGAATAAATAATTTCACAGAAATAAACGCAATTTTGGGCATTACATACAAATGGTTCGATGCAAATAATCTAGTTCTAAATCCAAATAAAACTAAATGTATAAAGTTTACGCTCTGCAATGTACTGGGATGTAAACTTGATATTAGACTGAAAGATGAAGTCATCGAATCCGTACAACCTACTCTTTTTCTGGGTATTTCAGTGGATTCAAAGCTACAGTGGGGTCCTCATATAGAGAGACTGGCTGAGAGACTCAGTTCAGCTGCTCATGCAGTTCGACAAATTAAGAAAATATCTGACGTTGCAACGGCTAGACTTGTTTATTTTGGTTACTTTCGTAGCATTATGTCCTACGGGATTTTATTGTGGGGATCAGCCGCGGATAGAAATTCAATTTTTATATTACAAAAGAGAGCAATCCGTGCTCTGTACAATCTATCAGCTAGAAAATCATTACAGGAGATTTTTAAAACTATAAATATACTAACAGTCCCGTCATTATACATTTATGAAAGTATAATGTATGTGAGAAAAAATCGTACTCGACTGAAGAAAATGTCTGATTTGAATCCAAAAGCACATCATAAACATAAAATTGTATTTCCTAAATGCAGACTACACAAGACCATTAACTCTTTCAAATGTAATGGTATTCGCTTCTATAATTTAATCCCTACACAAGTGGAAGGTCTTAATGAAACTAGGTTTAAAACTGAGATAAAAAACTACCTAATGAGCAAAGCATATTACACTGTAGATGCTTTTGTAAAGGACAGCAATGTTTGGAAAAGGAATATGTCAAAATTAGAACTATTGAGTAAGGTAAAATGATACTAAACATTAATGTAAATTTGTTTATGTACTGTATGTATTCATTATTTGGATAATTTGATTTTTCACAATGAAAAAGCATTTTTACAGCTGCACCTAAATGACAAGGCCCCTTTACAGCTGATTATTTTTTATTTGACATTATTCTTTGGTATTATTTTATCATGTACACAGATAATTTATGTATAATTTTTTTTGTAAGTGACTTTACCAAGTGTTCTCTTGAATTAATGGTTCGAATAAATAAATTGAATTGAATTGAAAAAGTGCGAGTTTGTGAATTACGCATCACGTAGGTACACTTGAAAAGTTTCGGTTTTCTCGCAATGATTTCCTTTACCGTTTTTAAGTTAGTGGCATTAGGCAGTTCACTTCGAAAGACTAATACACTGATTTAACGAATTTTAGCGGTAACTATTTGACAACAGACGCTACATGGGAGAACAAAATTCGCAGACAGATTTCAATATTTTAGTATGTTGTTTGAGTCCAGGACGTATACTCTAATTCAACGTAAAACGTAATTTCGAAATAAACTCTCGACTTTCGTACTCCGGTTCTACTTCGTTTCGTCCGATCGAACAATGTTTGACGTTTAAATGTTCTAAGCCTATTCTAATTAGAGTAGTTTTAGAACATGTACACGGACGAAACGACGGATAGGAGTAGGAAAATCGCTAAACGAAAAACAAAACGCAAATTTATTTTGCAATTACGTTTTCGTAGAAAGAGAGTAGACGTCCAGGGCTCGTGTCATATCGATTCAAGTAGCATTAAACATTTACTGTCGTATCGCGTGCCGGTAAAGTTTGCGTTCACTGTGCACGGAATGTAAATTCTTCCAAAAATCGTTGAAATAAGAGCTCTTAGTCGTGGATTTCAGAGATATCATAATGTTTCAAACTAGGGTTGTAACGGAGGCCTTCATACCGGAGGCGGAGGCAAATGCGGAGGCACAGGTTTCACCTCCGCGGATGCGGAGGTTAACGGAGGTGGAGGTAAAAATGGATGTAGAAAATTTTTAGTTTATGGTTTATTAAAACTATCTACAGTACAAAATGTTTATTTTAAATGAAATAATTATCAAAGTATTATCTTATACCTATAAACGAGCAATTCTTGTATATATATCGAATCTGAATCTCGGGAACGGCTCGAACGATTTTCATGAAATTATGTTTGCAGGAGGTTTCGGGGACGATAAATCGATCTAGCTAGATTTTATAATAAAAAAATGCCATTTTATGTGCTTTTTGAGGCAATGAAAAACTCCTATATAATCATTTGAATACGATAGCAAATTTTGTCAGTCAAGTCATCGGCTGAATAGCTCAAGCGGTACAGGGCCACCCTCGGTGACGGGAGATCCCGGTTTGAATCCTGATGGTTACTTGCTCGGTTTTTCCTTGTTTTTTAATGTAATATTTTAATAAGTTTTATACTATGTCCGTAGTGATATTTCATCAGAACGTAATTTGTACCTGCCTAGATATAATTAAAAAAACCAGGCAGGTAGGTAGGTACTTTAAATTAACGAAACAATTATTTGACACTAAATTACTGAAACAATCACGGTTCAATTAGAAGTACCTGGGTGACCGAGCTTTGCTCGGTTTAAATACTGAGTTTACTATAGATAAGGGGCCCCCAGTAATCGATTTTTTCAAAATAAAAAAAAAGGATCTTGAAAAAAAAACAGGAGCCATCTGGGTTCGAACCCGGATCTACTAATTCATGACCGGCCAACTTCCCGCCTGAGCTATTCTGACTGTTGCGCAACTTCGCTTAATTTACCGTCGCATTCTAATGTTAATGTAACAGTATTTCATTGTCTAAAAACGCGCATAAAATGCCTTTTTTTAATGTAACCTAATTAGATCGATTTATCGTCCCTGAAACCCCCAGCATACATAATTTAATGAAAATCGTTCGAGTCGTTTCCGAGATTCAGATTCTATATTTATGTATATTTACAAAAATTGCTCTCTGAAAGGTTTAAGATTACATTAGATCGCGTCGGTTTGCGCGCCTCCCCACCCCAACCGCGTTCACGCCGCGCATGCTTTGTTTCAAATACAAAAATAATTACTCCGCAAAAATTACACGGATGCGGAGGCGGGGGCGGAGGAACGATTTCTTGCGGAACTTCCGCAGTAACGGAGGCGGAAGCGAAGTTCCGTTACAACCCTAGTTCAAACATGTGTAATTTTTAAATATCATTTTAGTGCTCCGGGATAGATAATTGTAAAATATTTTACGACAATAATAATCATAACAAAAATACAAAAAATAATGAATACATTTCTAACTGTATTTTCAGCTTGGCGTCAATGGATATTCTTTCATAGTGAGCAACAACGGGTACCTGTTGCTGCATCCGTTGCTGGTCATCACTGTAAGTATATTGTTAAATATATTTTGCGGGATTTTTGTTATTCACTCGTAAAACTTTTAATTTTAGTGTTCACAAATAAAACTGATAATGTACCTACGTTATTTTGTTGTATTATTACAAGAATCAAGATGGTCAAAATAGTCAAAATTTTTGTTTGGTGGAAGAAACTGCAATGCGTTTGAGATCTATCCAAAGTGTGGTGTTCCCGAGTAGGTAACTATAGCGCGTGACGCAATAGGACTACTACTAGGTACTAGGGTACCGGACTTGGTCAAAAATACCTCATTCTAATTAGCATGTCAGCTAGATCGTGGAAAAACTGGGACACGTATTTTTTGTTTCTTCATAATATTAAAAATCCACAAAGATATACCTTATAAGCGCTGTCTGTATCTTTTTTTGTTTGTGAAAAAAAAGAAAAAATACGTTTACAATATTTTTTGGCAATCTAACTGACGGACTAATTAGTTTTTTGAGGATTGTACCCTATTAGGAAAGCTTTGGAAAAGTTAACAATGTATCTACATTATTATCTTTTCCAAACTCGTATCATCACACTCGCCACACACATCATCTGACGCAAGTGGTAAAAACATCTGCAACGGTAGCTGCTTATCATCAGGTCCGTTTGCTTATTTGGAAACACTATAAACTTCAACACGGTATTCCTTAATTTTAGTCATTTTATAGTACCTACAATTGATTATAAACCTGAAAATATTATACAGGACTTAATGCTAACGAAATATTGTGTAATATTTCCTTACCTACGTTGTAGTCAAGTAACGTGGCCACGAGAATAACCGACCTAAAAAATTTCAATCAGAACCGTAAACCTTTAAAGTACAAAGTAATATTTTGAATAAAGTAGCCAAGTGCGAGTTGGACTCGCCCATGAAGGGTTCCGTTCCAGCAAGTAACATAGTGTACATAGTACACATATGTAGTTCTTGTAGTTCGTTGTAACTTTGATCGAAGTTTTAATAATAGTGTATTTATGACGTACTAAAAAAAAACTACTCATCAGATCGAGTTCAAACTAATTTTCGTTGGTAGTTTTTATGGTAATGTACATCATATATTTTTTTTAGTTTTTTCATTCTCTTACTTTAGAAGTTAGAGGGGGGGGACACACATTTTACCACTTTGGAAGCGTCTCTCGCGCAAGTTATTCAGTGTAGACAAAAAATTATATTAGAAACCTCAACATCATTTTTTAAGACCTATCGATAGACACCCCACACGTGTAGGTTTGATGAAAAAAATATTTTTGAGCTTCAGTTCTCAGTATGGGGGGCACCCCTAATTTTTGTTTTTTTTTAAAAACTTTTGTAAAAATCTTAATGCGGTTTACAGAATACATCTACTTACCAAGTTTCAACAGTGTAGTTCTCATAGTTTCGGCAAAAAGTGGCTGTGACATACGGACGGACAGACAGACAGACAGACAGACAGACATGACGAATCTATAAGGGTTCCGTTTTTACGTTTTACGGAACCCTAAAAATGAGCTCAAACCAACAATGCAAAACGTTTGAAATCGTTACGTATTTCAACAGATAAACGACCAGCTTCTTGACAACTACAACAGCGTGGATTTTGTGGAAGTCGAACAAGTGGACGACGGCAAGGGCCCGCGAGAACTCGGGAAAGAGATCCAGGAGCTAAGGGAACACCTTGTCTACGGGCATGATGGCGAGATGCGGGACATCAAGGTCTTGTACCATTACGACCAGATGCGGTAAGCGCGTTGTTCTCGGACACCATTAGTAGCAAAATAATTGTAGTTACATATATAACATTAGGATTATCTCATGTATAAAACATTCGATTGTTAGAAAGAGTAATTACTTCTTATAGGTAGGCATCATCCTCAGTTTTTTTTATTCTTTGTTCTTTGCCACCACAGACTCCACGGTCCGTCATTTTGCCCGAATTTAACTAAAGCTTTCTTTACCTCTATGCTTATTTCATATAGATGTTAAATTTCTTTGAAAATGATCTCCTTACAGTGTTTTTGGAGCCCAATATCGTAAAATAATCGATGCAACCGCAAAGCACAGCTAGTATTAAACGATTTTAAATTACAACTATCGTTTTCAGGAGGATAGCACGAGTCAGACACGACTACTTCTTCCACGACCTGCATGAGACTCCTTTCTCCATGGGTATCTCTTTGCCCAAGAAGTATGGAGACACCGAACTGCTGCTTAAAGACAACCCACTAGAGGCTAAGCAGGGCAAAGCGCTGACGGGGATCAATGTCACCGATTACTTTAGATACACTTACAGAGTACACCCGGACTGGTAAGTTACCTTTTTTGTAAAATAAATCCCATCAAAAACATAATAGTGAAATGAGAGCCAAGTTCAGTACTATGATATATGGCTTGATTGTTGACTTCAACAACAAAAGAAGTGAGATGTAAATGGGTGCCAAGTTCAATGATCAGTCCTACAATAGGCTTGTTTACTGAATTTTAAAAACTAGTTAATAATATAGCTTAATGTTTATATTATTCCGGAACATCTATATTTTTGAAAAAAACTTACATTTACAATATGTATTTTGCACTTCAAAAAATCAAAGAAATTTCTGCACAAAAACGCTCCTGAATGACGTCACGCCGTGGCAAACTTATGTGTTTGTGTAAGGGCATTGTCAATGTTTTTAATTTAAAATTAATCTCTCGTATTACAAGAACTGTATAGTGCCCCAGTGTACAAGCACAAGTATAAATACGCCAAACAAATTATTCATCTATGTTCCAAACGATCCACAAATACGAAAAAAGTGGTAAACGCTTGCGAGGAGGAATGATGCCCACTAAATCAAGAATGTATTTTTGTGAAGATCATTTTGATGTAAGTTTTTGACACAGTATAATCTTTGTAAAGTAAATGTGACAAAAAAACTGATAATTTTCCTCAAGAATAGTGATAAAACAATAACAAACTAGTTGAGTAAAGCGGCTGAAGAACTAGTATCCATGGCCAAGAATAAATTAAGAAAAAATAAAATAATATTAGTTCTATGAAAATGTCAACAACATTTGTCATGTCAAGTAATGCCTACCACGGCGTGACGTCACATTTTCTGATTGGCGTTCACTGTCACGTGACTCAATGCCTATTTTTTAAGATTTTCTTTTCTAAAAATGTTAATAATCTTTACTTATTTTGATAAACAGTTTTATTTTTTTAAATCTGTATATCTTAATCAATAGTATGAACCTCTAATCCATCCGATTAATTCTTAGTGGAAACAAGCCTATTGATTAAAACCACATAGAATATTTTGTAAGAACTTAAAATTTATTGTTTTCTTATAACTTAACATAACATACTAAAGCCTCAGATTTTTTTGTAATTGTAAGTCCACATCCAAATGGAAATACTAGATTTTTTCCTTTGTGTGCACCCAATTATCTATCTGGATGCCAAATTTGAACTTTCTATATAATTTGGAACTGGATAAAATCTTTTATGTCTATAACTTAATCAGTGATAAAAATGTCGATTTTTGGACGTTAATATCTAAATAACCGTTTGAGGTATGTTTATGAAATTTGGAGCACATATTGATATCCTGCAAGTCTCAATGTGTGAGCAATTTCACAAGTGAATGTGCAATAGTTCTTAAGTTATGAGGAGGACAAAAGTAGCTCCAATTGGTTCGTGTAATATTACACATGGTGCGGCTCGCCAGTTTACTTGAATGAACTTGGCTGGCCACACTGCCAGTTTACTTAAATGAACTTGGCTGGCCACACAGCCAGTTTACTTGAATTAACTTGGGTGGCCACACTGCCGTGTGTCAATCGATCATAACGGCGCTAACTGATGGCGAGTTGGTGGTCGAACGCGTTAAATACTCATATTTTATTATTAGCAGCGCCCCGCTATGTTACCCGCGAAGTTCCCGTTCCCGTTATTCTCGTTGTTTTTCCAGGATAAAAAGTGTTTTCCAGACTTCCAGCTTATGTGTTCTTCCAGACTATAATCTATCTGTGTTCCAAATTTCAGCCCGATCCGTTCATACCTTAGGACGGGATTAAGCAACAAACATCCAAACATCCGAATATCCAAACATCCATACTTTGACATTTATAATCTTAGTGGGATTTATATTTTTTGTTTCATGTAGATTCATATTTAGTTTAGTATGTCATGAGAAAGGTCCTTAATCTGCAGTGAACTGCTAGGTGTATAATGATGATACATCACTTTGAATATATGACATTTTCATAGTTTATCTGTGTGTAACTTTTATATCATGGCCATATTATTTCACTTCTTTCTTCTGCTCATCGATGTTACACTAGAAACTCATACACATTTTAAGTTAAATTATTCTTTTTTATTGAGGATTAAGCTGCTTTTTAAGCCCTTTTGTTGAACTTGGCCTACCACAAGCACCGACCTGGGCCTCGAGATAAAAAGCCAAAAGTCAAAGCTCAAACCCTAAAAGAGTTACGTTTCAAGTAACAGCGTCTTATGTTAGCGAGCCCATATAATCATGTCGTTTTTAACTTTTCAGGGTATACTGCAAGTATCACTACTTGGAAGGTCACGAAAATGTGCACCCAGAACATGAAATCTTTAAGTTTTTAGGAGATCTCTCAAGAAACAAGCTCAACATTTCAAAGAAACAATACGAATTTAAAGCAGATAAACATGATATTTTTAACATCTCCAGTAAGTACCACATTATCAGTTGTGGCTGTGTGGCCAATACCATTGTTGAAAATGATAACTTCTTTTGGCGCGCCACAGACGGATTTTTCTACTGCCAAGACCATAATCCACCACGTTGACCAAGCACGGGTTGGTGGATGAACCATCTCAAAAGATGCCTTTCTCGAAAGATGCCGGTTTCCTCGCGATGTTTTCCTCACCATTACCTAAAACCAACGGTTATGACAAATTTGTCCATCTGCACTTGAAAAATACACATAGATGTAGAGTTGGAATTCAAACGTGTTCAATTCGAGTGTGAAATCCACCATTCCTGCCACTAAACATTACCTTTTTAAAAAGTAAAAAAAGGTAGTGATATATGCTTGAGCTTGGCTTGACACTTTACCTGGGACTGAAGGAATTTCTTGATGCGTCTCTGCTTGGTGCTGGTCTCTCTTAGTAACTAGGGTGGCCACTAGACAGTAACACTAGGTGACCTTGTGGCCCAAAATGAATATGAATATATCACCGCAGATTTTATTATGTCGAATATTCATAAGATGAAATTGTTATTTCCTTTACACAGAAGTTGCTTTTGAGATACGGTACGGTATCCTCTATCAAAAGTAACCTTTTCCGAAAATTTACTATAAATCTAATTTTTGTATAGTACCTACCTACCTATAGAGTGACGAGATCAGCAGGACATGTGCCTGATGGTAAACTACACCCCTGTCATGTAACATCACAGTGACACGCATCTATTGGAACATGAAGAATCCAAATAATTACTTAGCACTGCACTGCGCTCGTCACCCAGATATCTCAGATATTATATCTGTAAGCTCAGATATTATATCTGTAGGTAAGCCTTGTAATGATGAACGTAATTATTTAACATATTGTGACATTGTGTTTCCAGCTCACTGTGGTGAGGCTCTAGAGCGAGAATCACGAGACGCAGACGATTATTACTGCAATGAAGACCTTGTCAAGCAACTTGTGTTCGACGCTAAGCTGACCACGCCATACTTTGAAAAATGGCACGCTTCTGAACAGGTATTAGTTATTCCTTCTTTAACCGCTTTTTAGAGCTGGGTTTAACTGGGTCATCACAACGATATCACCTGTTACTCTATTTAAACTTTTCATTCCATTTGGATATTTTTTGCTCCAGTAACGCGCCTTCTCGGGAATGCCTTTCTTTAATTCGAGAATGCCTATCTAGGACGGCCCAAACGTCCGACGCCCCAGTGGACACGGAATACGAGCCAGAGTGCTCACCCCCGTGTCCGGGGAGCGAGAGGTCACGGGCTCCTCTCGCTGCTCATACGACCTCTCACTGTCGAGCATCTTGTCTTAAATGGTCGGCAGCGAGAGGTCCGCTCTCACGACCGCCTTGTCCTTCCACTGAGCACTCTTCTAATCAGAGAGCTCGCGTAGCACCCTCATCTGGAAGATCTAATCTGGGGGCACGGCAGTGCTCCCGCCAAGTCGAGCGCGAAGCAAACACTGCCGTACCATCCTTTACTGGAACATCATTTCGCCGCATTTTCAGGCCCCTATTTGAGAACCTCTGGATAAGACCAGAACGTTGAAATTTTCGTCATCTTGTAAGCTATAATCACATACTGGAAATTCAAAATTTCGCTGATTCAATAACCAGTCAATTGTAGGCTTGATAAAGCTGCGTATTTCAATAATACTTATGTCTAGGCGAGCCTGAAACAAACAGTGTAAAAAAATATTTCCAGCACAGACGGACTTCCAATAATTGATAGAAGTCCGTCTGTACGTCTATTTTATGTTACATCGATGGTCGATTTGACGCTCCAAAAAGAAGAGAGCAGAAGTCAGCATTAAATACTGAATGCATGTGTTGCACAATCAACAACAGCCTAAAAATGAGACATTAGCGTCCAATTACCAATACCAGTACGGGGTATTATCTCGCTTAACAAATATAGGTAGTTACAACAGATATAACATTACGTGTAAACAAAATTGACTTGTACGCACTAACGTATAAAGAATGTTCAACGGCCACGTCACACAACATTAACTATAATAATAAAGTAATCGCAGTAAGGAACCTTACACTTGGTACGACTTTGTCTAGATTTCATTACTTTTTAGAGATAAATATGCAGCTTAATCGAGACTTGGCTAGTTTTTTACAGAATGTTTTTGGTGGTATTTTATTTGCCCGATAAGAGCGTTGGCTGAGTACCTTCCAAGTCTTTCTCCAAGTCAAGAGTATTAGTACAAATACCAGTTCTCTCGATACTTTTTTCTCACTATTAAAATATAGTGTAACGGGAGAAGTTTCCATAAATACCTAGTAACGCCTTTGTTTTGCAGGAGTGGGCGCTGGCTCGAGAATATAATGTAAGCGTACGTTTTGTGGCTACGTCCAGCGGGCTGACGCGGTGGCACTACATCGACGATGACGACAAAAACGAGAAGGTCCTTGATGATGGAATGAGAGCTAAGAAATTTAAAGACAAGTTAGTATGCACCATTATACCTATTACTTTTTTCTCATGAACCACCACCCTAATATATTATAAGATAAGTAATTTCAATAATGACAATATCATTAGGAGATTAGTGGCACATTGAACTTCCTTAAAATAGACCTGAACATAACTATCTTGCCGTAACATGTTTGTAGTGGTAGGACTCTTAGCAGAGTCCGCCTGGGGAAGTACCTTTGCCAAATATTCTACCGCCAAGCAGTAATGTGCAAACATTACTGTGTTCCGGTTTGAAGGGCAATGATTCCAGAGAAATAACAGGGCTTAGAGACATAATATCTTAGATCTCTGGGTGACGAGCGCAGTACAGTGCTAGGTAATGATTTGGACTATCATGTTCCAATAGCTGCGTGTTACTGTGCTGTTATGTGGCAGGCATGTTGCTTACCATCAGGCACATAACCTGCTCGTCTCGTCACTCTATGCTATAAAAAAAAACATGAGTTTTAAAATTTTTAGTGAGCACGAGAGCTCTAGACGTATGCGTAATTACTTACTATTTCAAATAATTATTTACATTTTAAGTAATTATTTTTCTGGAGTTCTAAATCACTAATCTCAAAGACTCTTAACTGCGTTTTACATTGCGCAACTTTTTTACAGTTCGTTTTACACATTTCAAACGTTTCTAGGGTGTTTGGCGACTACTACCTCAGATCGATAGAAGAGACGTGGTACAAGGCAGCCGTGCTACAGCACAGTAACAACGATAACGTAGAATCGCTGGTCATCGCCACGAAGCTCCCGATACTAGACGAGATTATACAGAACAAACCCAAAGTGAAAAACGAAGACGGTGACATCACAATCACTGCCAGCTATGCTGTCTTTTATAAAGATGGCGATTCGGAGACGCCTGCGTCGGTTCTCGGTTTCGAATTTTTATATTCCAGTTTTTATGAGAGATTCAAAAAAATCACCGAGTCGGTGAAAGACTGGGGCGAGGTAAGAAATTTATACATTAGATCAGGTTTCAGTCATCAAAATTTTAAGTCTGTTCTATACAGAACCGAATCGAAGGTGATTAAATTGATTTTATCATTGTCTCTCGCTCACTCTCTTTAAATAAGCATGCACACCTCTTTTTATATCCCATAGCTGGCATTCGGGGCCTACTCTTCCAAAGACTAATCCACCAGGCTGGGCAAGTGTGCGTTGGCAGATGACTATGTCCTCGAAATGTCTTTCTAGAAACTTCTCGCTTTCCTGAAAATGTTGTTCTTGTTCATTTTAACCGTTCAAGTACTTGAATGAGTGAGAGAAAATAGTAAAATCCGTAATTTTAATCAAATTTTCGAGTAAACGATAAAGATATTAAAAGAATATGTTGACTTTAAAAACAGTTCCATACCTAATTCTTTTGATGAAGCATTGAATTAAGCAATTTGCAGTCATTTTAGTTACGCTAAAACATTATGATATTTAAACTTACATTTGTCTGCATAAATACTGATGATTAAATACAAGTTAAAATATTATAGGATTGATGACCAGTTTCTGAAGTAAATAGTATCTTAAATATTTAAAAGAAGTAAGTCTTTAAAACATAACATCAGCTATCTGGCCACCATAGTACAACAGTACAAGCTTTAGTTTGGAGTGAGATGGTGTTGTGTGTGAATTGTTCACCAATATTTATTTATTTTTTATATCTCATTTCAGGGTATATCCTGCACAGATTCAAAACACGAATGCTACGTAATCGACAGCTCTGGTTACATAGTCCTGTCTAGAGAAAAGGACCACGTAGGCAGGTTCTTCGGTGTGATCAACCCGTACGTACTTACATCACTAGTGAACCATGGCAAATTTGACTTCGTAGAGGTGTTCAACTATCAGGCCCTTTGCCCCTGGTGGATGAGACCAGACATGAGTAGCGGCAACTTCTTGCTTACTGTAAGTATAACGACATAATGTTACATTCAGGTGCCAAGTCAGATTTAGTTCTTCGGCGCCCAGTGTCTTTTATTTACGTTCGGTGCTTCATATACTTTTCTATATACTTTCGGTGCTGCAAGCAAACACCGTCTGCCGCAGCTGCTGCTGGAGAGGACGGTCCTTTTGTAACACGCTTTTATTAGCTTCACTTGTAACTAGCTATGTAAGTAAGAAAATCTTGGAATCTTAATTTGACCCACTTCCCGGTATTCGATTAGGATGAAATTTTGCACACGCTCTGAGTTTTGATGACAATACATGACTAGCTAAGAAACGTCATTACAAATCCAATATGGCGGCCTGCCCAAGATGACGGACTAGCTGTTTGAAATCCACCCCCATGATATGGGTATCAAATGAAAGGGTTTGCTGACAGGAATACGAAAAAAATAGTCACGTTACTTAAATCCAATATGGTGGACATCCAAGATGGCGGACAGGCTATTTGAAACGCACCCCCATGATATGGGTATCAAATGAAAGGGTTTGCTGTCAGGAATATGAAAAAAATAGTCACGTGACTTTTTTGTAATTTTTAGTGCGTGCTAAAAACGTGTTTTTTAGTTTTTGAAACTATTATTATTTTAACTCTTACTATAGGTATACATTTGACCGCCATCTCGCCTGATGTTAAGGGGGCGCCTAGTGCCAGAAAACGAAAAAAGGACATTTTCGACGCCGCTCACTGAAGTTAACAAACTAAAAACTATGACAAAAAAAATATTGACGTGTGGGTACAATCAAGAAGAAGCATAATAACCGAATAGAATTTTAAAAATGGATCAGAGTTTTTTACAATAAAAAAATAAAAATGACACCGAAAAAACCCGTTTTAATTCGAGTACTCGAAATTATCGGCGATGACCCCACATTATTTTTTGGTAATTAAATTCCTAATTGTACCTTCTAGTAAAGTAACCGAACACTTTTTAAATGTATGTTTAATTATTGCGTAATTTAATAAAACTTGGTCAAAAATGGACTCCTGATTTAAAATTGATTTTTCCTCCAAACTGTGTCATGCTATCCTCGACTTTATGTATATCGCATTAAGAAACGCATCGCGCGGGTGAAAACTGTTTTTTTCCCTGGCATTAGGCGCACTCTTAAGCAGAGTGCGGTCCACGATGAAGCGTGCTCACCTAGAAGAAACCGATTCACTTTCGATTTGAAGATTGAAATTTAAAGATTCTCAAATTGTAACCGTTTGGAAAAACCCACAAAAGAAGATTACTCACAATAAAAGTTATTCGATAAAAAACCGATAAGCTAGCAACTTTACGGCGATGTTCAAAACTTAGAAATATTTTTCGAACAAGGTGGTCGAAGCTTATGAGGTTCGACACATGTGTGTGATTACGCTGGATTTAACTTGGAATTTTGTAATTTCATATTGCAAAAGATTAGATGATTGTTGCTCAATCACGTCTCAACGGCTGAACGGAAATGGTTGGATGTAAAAAACTGCAACCGATTTAATGTTTCTATGTTTGTGGCCCAAAGTTCGATGCATTATAGCGGAAATGTTTTATTTTGTTTCAGCCGTTTACACTGATGAAAAATGTATTAGCTTGGTTGTTCACGGAAATTGTAATCATGACAACGAATTTGTACTCTTGGAGTGAAAACGCCTACGCTAACGATATTGACGACAAAGGTATGTCTCATTCTCGATTTTTACGAAATACTCTTCGGCCTACACTTGGAACTTCAACAGTTTAATTTATAGTTAGGTAATACAACCTAAATGCTTTACAAAACTGGGTAATTATCGCTAATTTGGACATCAATTTTTTTTTTACACAACATAGTTGTGCTGGATTTTTTTTTAATGAAGTGTAATAACATTTTATTAATTTCAATTGTTCAAATCTACTGTCAACTTGATTCTTATTCACAAACCTCTAGTAAAGGATAAATATTGCAAGGGTACACCGAGAGAAATTTCGTAAACACGTAGACATGCCGTTAGGCCTTCACTAATTTTGTAGCTGTGTGCACTTATCAACTGGAACACTTCTATCTAAGCTGCTCTGTCCGCCTCCAAGGCACTGCATTAAATTAACAAAGCATCTAAATAAATTTTACATATTGAATTATTTGACGGGTTCCTCGCGTGTGTGATGTGATTGGTCAAAGGGCAGTGCTAAATGAGATGCAGTCGCGCGCGCTCTCCCCTTGAAAAATGCCGCTGAGTGCAATTCTTACTTATACATTACATAAAATACAGTACATAAAATGTTATGACTTTGAAATTTAAGATGGGGTTGACAGACCATACCACACGTTAGTAACAAGTCAACTAAAAAAAAATAACCACCTTAATTTCCAAAATAATAATATATTATGGTTATACATATTATGGTAACAAAGGACAAAATCCCAGATTCAACAATTGACGTGGACATGGCTTACGCAAGCCGGAGTACCGGTTTCTTTTGTGGAGCTTGTTTTCAAAGATCTTATTAGATCTATCTGGAAAAAATATAAATATTGGTCCTACAGTTCTGAAAGTTAGGACATAAGTACCTATTGGTGGACAATTCACACACATTCAATTTCTTCCTCTTTTTGAAGCTTTTTTCAAATTGGAATTATCTCAAATAGTTTTTTTTTTGACATACCTATTGGCAAATAACGACACTCATTTTTTAAATTTTAACTTAATTGTTTATAACTATTACAATTTTTGTGAGCGGGCTTAGCATTTTCTCAAAAAACTATCTAGATGCCATTTCCAATCGAATGATACCTCAATCAAAATATAAGGAGAGGAGAGGAATTTAGAAAAAAAATCGACCTAAAAACCAGTTGTTGACTAGACTAGTAAGTACCTAAGTAGTTAAAACAAAACTTAATTGCATCTGAACCAAAACTCAGGTTTAGTTTTTTTTTTTAATAATTATTCACCAATCAACTTGGTGACTAATATACATATTTATTACAATCTAGCCTAATTTGGAAAGTCTAGGCTAATGAGTAATTTTCTTATGACATAGTTTGCTAAATAATACTAAGTGTAAGATTGTGTCCATAAGCATTTTTCTTATTGTCTCTATTAAGGCGAAGTCACTTCGTTCCTGGAAACTTTGTTTAGGTTCAGGTTTAGGTATTATCCAGTAAAACCTCATCTAAGTATAAGTTGTATTTTAAATAGACTTCTAATTTTGTTGACTGGATGGATGACGATGATATTTACACTGGATGACGGGCCTTACTTTTTTCTGTCGCATTAACATAATATGTAATATGACCTGAGCGTAAGGATTATAGGCAAATAACGTTTTCCGAAAACCTATATATTTATTTGCTTTTGTGGTGCACAGGACGCCAAAAGTGTTTTTTGAATTTTGAATTCTTTGATAAATTGGGATATTATGTTTTCGTAACACATGTGGAACAGTCATATTTTACTCCTGTGTGTATCGAAAACAATTAAAATGATAATATAAATTTGACCCAAAGTATCTCTTTTAACCTCCTCAGGATCTAGTATACCATTTAAAACTATTTTATTTCATTTGATGTTGTTTTGGTACTGCACTATACTCGGTCATTTGCAATGGAGAAAAACAACTATCATAGAAACATATATTTTTGCCAATTAATTGCGTGTCCATCCATTTACATGTAAGTGTATTTTTTTTACTCCAAAGCAAATTACTGATAAAATTCTGTAGGTACCTACAATTATTATTTTTACCGGCTGTTGTAAGCTTTACTATTTATTTGTTGTTTAGATGTTCTACAGAAATTGCAGTTCATGCTGGCTCTTCAGGCTCTTATTTGCGATTTTTGACAAACAATTGCTATAGTTTGTTGGTTAACTTGCAAAATATATACCGTTTTTGTCCATATTTGAGAAATAAGTCCATGCTACCGAAACGCTATCGTCGCTATTCGGCTTTGCGTGTGGAGAATCGTATTGACCGTATTGTGGAGAGTCGTATTGATCAGTATTGATTACTATTGAAATGATCGTCAAGTACTTTGATAAATAAATAAAGCATAAATGCACAATGACAAATCTATGTGAAGAGCCAGCATTAAAATTACTACACACTTAATATCGTCATAATAAAGAGCACTTGCAACATGAACACAAAAGATTAGAAGCTTAGAAATAAATATATATGCATAGAATCTGCACGCATCTAATATTTCCGCTTGACGTAACCGCATGATCGTCTGCAGATTACTTCGATACATATCAGCAAGCTCACACAGAGCCGCCTACCACCGCCAAGCCACCGCCAGCGAGGAACAAGACCAAGGACAAAGATGACAAGCCATTCTCTTGCGACCATTCGGTGACCCTCTACATACTCAACCAAACGTACTTTCTGGACGGAGCCGAAACGGGAGCGATACCTCTGGTATATGAGCAGGCAGACGATTGTAACCCCACGTACTGGGCGACACTCATCACCAAGACTAACCTCCTACTAGTGGTAGTGGAGAATACCAACAGAACCTTCCCTAAAGACTGTGAATTGGCTAAGGATACGACCCCTGTGGCGACAGTAGAGTCGAAAAAGATGCGAGAACCCTGTCATAAACTGCCGTTGGGTAACCTGCCGAGGAAGAAACTGGAGGGATGTTTCACTTATCATGATCGGGTACGTGCCTAAATAGTAGTTTTTTTTAATAAGAACTGTTAAGTACAATTTGGTTTTGTACGCGTAAAATATATATTAAAATCTAATCAAACCATAAATCTAAGCAACCTTACTAAAACCGATACAAAATCGAGCGTCACAATATGTCCCCCGTTTATCAGAAGTACTGTAACATACACACGTGCTGACGAATTGTTTTTGTTTACAATTAAGGTGCAAGTTCGCGCTGAGACCGCGACAGGAGACCGCGACCGGAGACCGCGATAGGCACTTGACATTATGGAGTTGTATAGGTGACAGTTCGCGCCGCACCGCGACACGAGAGTTCGCGGTCGCGGTTCGGCGCGAACTGGCGCTGGCGCCCATACAACTACATAATGTCAAGTGCCTGTCGCGGTTTCGTGTCGCGGTCTCAGCGCGAACTTGTACCTTTAGGGTTTGTTATGCATAACTTCCATATTAAAGCGAAAAGGTAAAATGGTATTTGCACTTTTCGTTAACAACGTAGCAATCGCGAACAAAAGAAATCAGAATTCATTCAGAAAACATCTTGTTGTGTCCAAACTAACTGTATATTTTTATTTTATTTATTTAACTGTATGGAGTTCCATTGAATTTTTTGATGCTGATTTTATTTCGAAAAATAAATGAATGTTGTTCGTAGTAGTAAGTTCGCAGGTTGTAAATCAAATTTAATTCATTTTTTCAGGAGAAAAATATCACAGACTGCGGGCTTGGCCACAATATCCGTGCCGATACAGCAGTGTTCACGACGGCAGCACTGCTAGCCCTTGCCACCACGAACCTGTTCTTGTGAGAGTGCGATCCACTCTGTACACCATGATCAAAGAATAACATCATCAATCAATCATATTGTGAAGAAATGAATTGAATAAAAGAGACAAATCACATTGAATCCTGCATCCCGCAGTTTCATCAGCTACACCTTAAAATTTAAAAATTTTACGAAAATAAAAAATAGCCGATGTGCTATTTCAGACTACAATCTGTGTTCCGAATTTCAGTGCAATCAACAGCTATGAACTGATTGAGCAGCAACCATCCAAACTTTTACGTTGATTTTATTAATATGATCTCACATAAAACAGATTATGCAATAACATGCCGATGACTTGGATAACAGATAAATTAAATTTGGTTGAGAAAAGGTGTTTTTTAATATTTTTGTTACTACTATTTAAGAAAGAGTTTTAAGTAAAAATCCTAAATTCATTATAATTATGTACATAATTTTAAAAGTTGAAGCCTATTAGGACAAGCGTGAAGTCGAAATGAAGTTGGGCAATATGACAGATTCTACAATCAGAGGTGTAATTAGATATCTACTTAATCTAAAAATTTGAGGCCTAATTCAAAGTTGTAAATTACTATACTTTAAATTAAGCATTTATTTTACTTCACACATCGACACTTCCACTATATTTGTACGTTTGTTACTTTGGCAATAAAATTTGTTGCACCTTTGACACCTTTGTCTTATTTGTTTTTTCTCTTTTCCTTTTTGATGGCTTATACCTCATAGGGCTTTTTAAAACTAGGAATACAAGATAATTTAAAAAGATCTACAAGTTAAGGTAATAACTGATGGCCATAAAAAGTTAGTCTATTTAGGTAATGATTGAACGTAACCTAAATATTTTTACTAGCAGCGCCCAACGGGTTTACGCGCAGTTTCAGTTCCCGTTATTTTCTCACGATAAATAGTAGCACATATGCTATTACAGACCATAATCTAACTGTGTTCTAAATTTCAACCCAACCCGTTCAGTCGTTCCGACGTGATTGAGTAAAAACAACCAGCCTTTGATGAATAAAAAAAGTTTAAAATTCCCTATCTCAATACGAAATCAGCTACCTATATTTCAAATAAGGTAATTGTGTAATTGTGGTATAATAAAGTGTTTTGTATTGTATTGTATTGTATAAGGCAATGTAAACAAACTTACTTACTTGTACAAAGTTACAAAAATCATATTTTTAATTCGGATTAATTCAGATTTTATAGAAAAAGACACATGCTACTCGTAGTTAATAAAATAAGATGGACATAAGTAATGTCTAATATTGTTATTTACTAATCAAAGACAAGTAAACCTATTAGTGCATAGGTATGTATTCAACGTAAAATAAGGTAGCCAATAGGTGTTTGCATACGGCAGGTTTAAAAAATAAGATAAGTCGGCGTCGCCCGCTCATCGTTGGCATAGTGACCTACTGAACTAGAATTAAATCGATGCTACCTCATACTAATAAACCAACGCGTGTTGCTCCACTGAATGTACCTTCGATACTGAGGACAGGAGCAGCGAGGCAAACAGTCACAGAGGGGATCGGCGCATGCCCGACCCGCGATCACTCGCGCATGCGTTCACCAACCATCCTTATCATCGCTAAGTGACTAAAAACTGTGACTATACAAGTGATCAAATATGCTATTTGTAACGAGAACCGTGCTCTAATCACGACAATAATAGTATTAGAAGTGATCTGATGTACAAGTGCAACAGTTTAGCCGTATTGTTGTTGGTGACTCTGTGCCTGGACTCCTGGAACTGTTCTGCCAGTGCCCAGTATGAAGTGCCCAGGATTTCGCTTAATTCGTAAGTATCGCAATAATGGCACTAATTGCCCGCTTTTATTTGTTGATGATATGCAAATCAAACCAAATTAGTCACAAAAGCAAGAAATATAATACTAGGCAATTCCTATATTAGTCGTTAGACAATCAAATAATGAAAGGTCAGGACAAGTAAGATAGGACGATGGTTAAAAGTGTGTTGTGTTGTAATTGAAGTCCAGGTAAAAGTTAAACGATCTCCGCGGGGCATCAGTAATGACTAGTAAAGTAAATGATAAAATCACGGGTGCAAGTAAACTAATCAACTCTAAATAAGGTCAAGAGAAAGAGAATGGCACCTGTGAGAAGAGATGCTATACCTATACAATATAATCTATTTTCTACAAAAAAACAAAAATCTACTTCAATTTAAAATTAAATTCCGACACTCGACCAAATTTTATAAGAAGCAATCACTATGTCATTGAGATAAAATAAAGTAAATTTTAGTTTTTTGTTTGTATATCATAAACCGCCTCACCGGTTTCGATAAAATTTACATGGAACCACAACTGAACTCATCAACCAAACAAAAAAAATAACTATCAAAATAGAATGGAATTGGCGGCGCTATCGTGGAACATACAATCGAATTGATTATCTCCTCCTTTTTTGAAGTCGGTTAAAAATGAGATATTATGTACAATATTGTATTTCACGATAAAAGTATATATGCCTATTGGTAATTATCTTGTCATCTAGGGATTATTACAGAATTAATTATAGCTTTACAATTATCAGCGTGCAGGCATGGGCGGTCAAACTCGGTACAGAGTTATACCATTTCGGAGAGTTTATCACGAGAAAGAAAGAAGTTCAAGATGTAAGTATGAAAAAAAAATGTAAGTAGTATGACATAAATTGAATGAACGAGTCAATGGTTAAACGTTAAAATTTTCTTTTAGAGCTTTAAATCGGCTCAAATAGAATCAAGAGATGGAGAAAAGTTAGTTCAAAGTATGGCTGACGACATTCGAGCGATGATGGAATTGAAAGTCAGCGCGGTCAAAAGAATTGTGGAAGCTGCTGAAAACATGGCGTTTGACAAACAAAATGAGCCAGTTCCAGAAGACTTTCAATTCTTTAATAGCAAAGAAATGGACGAACCTTATGACGAAGTTTCAATCACAACCACAGCTGAACCAGAGCTTAGTGTGGAACATTGGATCGAAAGACCTCCAACGAAAGCTATTCATTTACAGATGAATGCTCATTTTCATAATATTCCTGTAAATATTAACTATAGCAGTGTGCATGTTCCGACTAATGTTTATGCCTGGGGTAAGATATCGAAATTTTAAATATTATAAGGAATAATTTTAGTTTGACACTGACAACTCATACTAGTAAAGCAAACGCTTGACCACAAATATTTCTTGCGAGCTACAATGAAATCCTACTTCATATAAATGCCTAAGTTTGTGAGTGTGTACGGATGCTATTTCTCGAAAAACTACTAAAGGGATCTGTATGAAATACGGCATTTAGATAGATAATAGACTGGAATGGCACATAGGCTAATTTTTGTTTCGGAAAATAACAGAATAGGGAAGTACACGGGTAAAACCGCGGGGCTCTGCTAAGTAATTTACCATTTCATGTTGATCTGTATCCAGTATTCTGCTACAATGACTTTTGGTGTACAAATATTGGTGGATAATTCACACACAACACCATTTGACCCCAAACTAAGCAAAGCTTGTAATATCGCGACCAAATAGCTGATATAATACTTATATAGTTGTAAATACATACTGATTATGCACACAGACACAGTGCAAACATTTGAATTCATCACACAAATATTTGCACTGGGTGGGAATCGAACCCACGACCCTCGGCTTCGCAGGCAGAGTTACTACCAACTAAGCCACGAGGCCAGTCAACTTGGAAAATTATTTTGGACTACGAGTACATAAACATAAGCGAGCCATTTTATTTAACTACTGCTGGGAATCGAGGTCTCACCTGTTACAATGAGAGATTTTAATCTACCACGCTGGCCAAGTACGGGCTGATGACGTATAGCCTCGAAATATTCTTGCTTAGACCATTCATGTTTCTTTACGATATTTTCTTTCAGTTACACCCAAGTTGTACTTTGACTTGTACTTGCACTTTTAAAATAATCATAGATTTCGCGATTTGAATTGGACTTTTTATTACAAGCAAGGAGCCAAGGCTACAATCAACACGCTGGCCAAGTACGAGTTGGTGGATGACGAATGTTCTCGAAAGATATATTCTTTTGGAAAATGCCAGTTCCTTCACGATGCTTTCTTCTAACGTTACAAGCCAGTGGTGATAGGTGTAGGCGGGATTCGAATTTACGCCTTCACGATTGTGAACCTGACAATCTCGCTAATAGGCCACCACGGCATCAATAAAACAAATAATACATATTATATGGAACACGTCTCATACACTACAAAATCAAACGTAAATTTCCACCTATTATACTGTTTCAGCTCCTGAGGTTATAAAAGGTATCCACTGGTCAGAAGGATTGGACACTCATTTCATCAATAACTACCAAAGCGACCCTACTCTTGGATGGCAATATTTTGGAAGCTCCACAGGATTTATGAGGCACTACCCCGGTAAATATAGAAATCGTGTTTAAGGTTACACGTTATGTAATTTATTTCGAAAATGAATTAAATTGTACTCGTATTGTTTTGGGAATTCGTCGTTTGATTAGCACTGAAGAAAAACGTCATGTGGAACCGAGCGTGCCGTAAAGCCTGCCGTAGAACCAGACTCTTTGATGCACGCAGGGATAGGATATGTTTGCAGTGGGCTATGTATAAATATGGTATGCACCCTCACGACTGAGAGGATACCTGTTCCCACCATTAGGATAGGAACAACTACTTGATTAAGGCTTTTGTTACAGCAATGAAATGGCGAGCTGACCCTGTAGACATTTACGACTGCAGAACAAGAGCATGGTACATGGAAGCCGCTGCCAGTCCAAAAGATGTGATTATATTAGTAGATCGTAGTGGGTCAATGACTGGCCAAAGAAGAGACATAGCAAAACATGTTGTAACTAATATTTTGGATACTCTTGGGAACAACGATTTCGTGAACGTATTGACTTTTGCTGATACTGTGGAAGAAATCGTACCGTGCTTTGAAGATTCACTTGTACAGGTAATTTGTCGTTATTTGTTAATTCCTAGATTTCAAAATTTTGCTGAGTGAATATCACTAATACTTTTTCTGCTTTTTAGGCTACGATGGGAAATTTACGAGAATTAAAACTTGGCTTAGATAATTTCGAAACAATGGAAATTGCAAATTTTTCTGCTGCCTTGACACGAGCTTTTGAACTTTTAGAAATGTATAGAAACAACAGCGGCGGTGCCAACTGTAACCAAGTAACGTATCACGCAAGCATGTTCCTCTAAGTAAAGAAAATTGAATTTAGAAGCGTTGAATATGTAATTAATATTTCAGGCGATAATGCTGGTCACAGACGGTGTTCCATACAACTACAAGGAGATCTTCGAGCGTTACAACTGGAAATACGACACTCCAGTGAGAGTGTTCACGTACCTGATAGGTCGAGAGGTAAAGGTAGTACCACTTCAGGTATTACTGTGTGTGTAGTCATTGTGCAACCTGCATAATGCGCTCTATCCTGCAGTACGTCCAGAATGTGGTACTCTTCTGTATCTATGTGATCTTCGGATCCGTTTCTAATATATGTCTTAAGACATCAAATCAATTGACTTAATAAACATTTTCAATTGAAATGATTTGCAAGAACATGATTTTTTGAGTAACGAGCACAAAAGAGTAATGTATTACGTATTTTCTTGATAGTGGATTGTTTGTAAATGTTTGTTTAATTCAAATTATTTGTCTGGTGTATACTAGAACTACTGTTTTTTTTGTAATTTTGCATTTACAAGTAACTATTTAAAAAGTGGTATGTTTCTACCTACAGTCTTAAGATTTCTGTTATAATTTTATTCATTAATGTGATGTTGATGTCTTCAGAATGAGTCCTTAGCATGTTCCTATGAATGTCTGTCTATTTTATTTTCCATCTTCATAATGCTTCTGCTTTTAGAGCTTAGTTTAATGTCTAGTGTTGTGATATGTTTGTTTTCTAGTCTCATTATGTTTTTGTAGTTTATTTTAGTTTTGTTTAACTGTCGCAAATGGTATTCTAGATCTAATTGTCCAATTAAGTATTTACAATTCTGATTAGTATTTTACCTGAAATAATTTTGTAAACTTAGATTAGACTCAATTGTCGTAGGCTACATAACGTGCGCCATTTATTTCTTTAGTTGTAAGATTAACCAATTTATTCACAAGGCTGCTGATGTCATATCACTGTCATAGGTAAAATTATACGTACATGCACATTAGTGAACAAAACTTACTCAACTATAGACAAATTATAGTGGTAATGTTAGATCGTAATTTTAGACCAGTTTAGGGCTTTGTAATGTCTGCGAGGACTACGCAGGTGGCTGACGTTCGAGAGGTGAAGTGGATGGCTTGTGCAAACCGAGGGTTCTACGTGCATCTGAGTACGTTGGCAGAAGTGCGGGAGCGGGTGTTGGAACACGTCAATGTCCTCGCCCGGCCGCTTGTTCTGCAGAGGGAGCTACACCCTGTCGTGTGGACACCAGTCTACGCAAACGTTACTGTGAGTTACAAACATAGCTTTACAATAAAGCTGTATTGGACTTCCAACTTGCTTGTTAAACAATTTTCTAGAAGAAAGTGGAGCATCGAAAAGTAAATTATAGAAAGTACTTTCTAGTGGAATCCTGGCGTCCAATTTCTTATAGGGAGATCGTAGGTTGGATTCCCACCTGTACTGAGACTATTTTTCCAAGTGTAAACTTAACAGTTTGACACCACCTGGCCCTCGCCCTAGTTTTAATGGCGACGGAAGAGTCGTGAAGAATGTGGTGGATTAGGCATTGGCTTTTTCCTTTTTCAGAGACGGACCCAAATCCCAGCAGTGTAAATAAGAACTTATGTTTATATAATCTAATGCAGGTGATACAGATGTTGTTTTCAGAAAGCAAGGATAGCAAAATTATTGTACAAATCTCTATTCGGTTCCCATTAAAAAAGTGGTTTCATCAAATGTTCAGAGAAAACCGGTACGATGCGAGATTGTACTATTAACGTTTTGCTTCAAAATTAACAATTAAGTTAATTGTTAGACTAGTCAGCTGCCTCTGGAGTCATTTTACGTTTCCTGACCTATTTCCAGGATCCAAAAGTTGCGGACTACCTTTGGGAGCAACGCGAGAGAGCGGAGCAGAAAGAACGTTTTATGAGCCAACGCCGTGACAAAGCTCTTTTCAACTCTGACAAAGAACAAGAACGTAGATGGAAAATTACTCAAGTCAGTGGTTATTGAATTTTAATTAAATTATACAGTTATGAGATAATTTCCACGACCTAAGTATACTTATAAAAGATAAAGACAGGAACTTGTGATGGAAACTTATAATTTTTACTTTGCTTACTGTTGTTTTTTACGGATACCTTATATTTGCAGATGAAACAAGGCCAGTACAGTGAGATCGGAAACTCACAGTACCAGTTGATGACATCTGTATCTATGCCTGTGTACGACCTGCGACACAACGAGGTATTTATCTTTCTGTTAAATTCGTTATTCAGCAAAATGTCCCCGGATCCCCTAAAAGTCTTCGGGTGTCGAAACTGTGGACGTGAGCAAACGCTTACAATTTCCTATTTGAAAGTTTCCCCAAGTTCAGCATGGTTTGGAATGAACATTTTTTTGGATTTTAAATTAATGAAATATTAAAAGCTAAACTAAGTGCTGAAAGTAAACTTAAAAAGGTTGCAAGACATCAATTTATTTATTATTCCTACGTTTTCTTTAATCTACTGTTTCGATGTCCGTGTGTTAAATATTTTCCAAAATTCCAAATTTTCCACTTTGCATGATTAATACGACTATCATAAATATTATTAAGATTATGTTTACAGATTGGTTTTACAATTCCTACTAATTGGACGTAAGCTCTGTCTATTCTGATCACTTTATAGCTTACTTGTATAATATCTTTGCTTCTTTACTTTAAGTGTTTATTAATAACTCCATTTTGTTTGATGGTTTCCCCTCAGAACATCACAGAGAATGTACTGATAAATGAAGCTTACTGGGTATCGGTTACGAAAGAGGTACTACTACACTTAGAAAGTTTTGATGATTTAATGTAAAGTTTTTGCAAGATTCGAGACAGTTTTTATGATTTAGTTTTTGGATTTCAGTAACGGTAAAGTGTTATTTGGCCCCGTTAGCGATGCATCTGTCCTCGATAGATGTCGAGACGCGGCGTCGGCCGCCGCTGGCGACCGACTGACTGCCGTGCCCATGCCCATCTGTTGTTCCACCCTTTTGGCTTACTGTAGTGTAGTGTTTCTACTAGCTCGTAGGCGTAGACCACTAGGGTGTTATGATCGACTTTTCTATTAATCATCTGATTAATTTTTCTGTGCAAGAATTATGATCTTATCACTACACACACTAACCAATAAAATACAAATTAATTTATGCCTGAACTTAGCGATGTCTTCGTAGAGGCATCTTTTGACGATTGAATTAATTTAAGAAAAGTAAATGTAAATATTTGTAATAAGGCAGTGCCGCCCGACATATGACTCGTGTGGGGCTTTTGCTAATTTGAGCTATATTTTTAAAGAATGATGAAACTTTTGATGAATCTCACAAAAATGTTAGCCAGTTTGTATTTGTCTTCAGCAGAGAAGACAATTTATTTTTAGTGAAGTTGTTATAATGCATTTATCTGTATGTTATTATATTTTATTGCATTCGTTCGTCTACAACCAATCGCAGTCCGTAGAGGAGAACGGCCCAAAAGAGGTAGGCCCACGCTCTCACATTTCTAATACTTCAACATTTGAAAATGAATGCTGACGGATGGCTGGCGAAGGATGTGTCTAACATTGGCAACAATATCAATTTGATTGAAGACTAATCAAGGCCTACAAAAATGTTACAAAAGTATTTACATCTAAACAAGTAACTGTCCTAGAAATAAATTGAAATTGAGATGAACGCAGTTCTACACAAATATAATATTTCTTCTTTGCATATTACTAAAGTGAATGATTCCAACAGATTCTTACATGGAAACGTTTCAAAGGGTATTTACATATCTACGCCAGAAACGGTAGTGGGTTTCTAGTATAACGAGTAGATTTTTTGTAATGATAACGAAATAACTTATAATATTTTTGTAGATTTGCTAGAACCTGTAATCGTGGATTATATAAATTAGAATCCTTTAAAGCATTTAGTTCTATATAAATCAATATAGAACTCGCCTAACGGGGCATTAGATGCTAAACATAAAGTAACATTGCTAGATTTAAGACAGATTGACATAATTTTGTATAATTTAGTAGAACTATGGCAACTACGAAGCCAGATACGAATATGTAGTTAGAATTTGTGACTGTAATAATACATGAAAATATAACATGTTTTATATTGTTATGATCATTTACTAGTTTTCAGTAGATTTTTTGGAAGGATGCGTAGATATTATAGATAATTTATTTTATAATTATCGATTTGAGTCAATTTGTTCTCAAATATTATTTCCAAAACCATGAGGATTTAGTTGATATGAAGTGGAAAATTTTCAGATGCGTATTGCTAGATTATTAGGAGTGGCCGGAACTGATGTTCCATTATCAGAGATACAAGCTTTGATGACGCCCTATAAGGTAAATTACTGCAATTAAGAGATATATGAATATTTAATTGATTTGGCAAATATCAATTACCATTTGAATTACCATTTCAGATCGGAGTAAATGGTTATGCATTCATAGTGACAAACAACGGATATATTTTAATACACCCTGATTTAAGGCCAGTGGTAGGTATTTCACTCAATGTTATTTTGTAGCTGTTAATCCAAAACGATTGATCTAGATGTAGAATATACGTTATAGATATTTTTGACCTTATTTTTCAGTTCCAACAAATTCTAAAACCAAGTTACAACAGTGTCGATATGCTAGAGGTAGAACTTTTTGACGACGATAGAACCCCCAGGAACTTTAGCAAAGAATTAACTGCGGTAAGCATTGCTACTATTTTATTTATCTTTGTGATTTATGGATCTAGATTAAATAAGAAGAGCACTGTTACAGCTCAGGAAAGAGATAATCGATCAGAAGACCGGCAATAAGATGATGGCAGTGAAATATCACCTTGAAGATATGGTAAGAACACAACATCCTAGTAATTTATCCCTTTCATACAGATAGTTGTGTAAATAATCGTCTATAATCGATATTTTGTGAATTTGAAGAGACGAGTTTCTCGCGCCAAGAGACACTTCTATTGGACGGGCATAAGCGACTCCCCTTTTACGCTGGTGGTGACGATTCCTGAGAATTATGGCCGACATAGGATTACTCCTCCGCCAACTGACGACATACATCGACTGTCACTCACTTCTAAGAACATCTCGGCGAAGCAATACCTGTCTGACAAGTGGAGTGTTCATCCAGACTGGTTAGATGTTTAATATTCTTTTTGAATTGTGTCAATCTTTAAATCCTCCTCTATTACTTTCGCTTATTACGTCACTATTACAGTTAAAATAGCAATTACTCTTTTATTATTAACTACGGATTTTTTACGGTAGTTAAATGGCTAAGCGAAGCTATTCTTTGATGTAGTTTAAAACACTATGTTCATGAACAATAATAATTTGACGAATGCTTTCGTCAGACAAACGAATGCATCCCGTAATAATTGTTAATAGTTCAAAATGTAGCAACTGTGATACATTAAAACAATTACAAATTGATATTAAACTTCGGGTTTCTATTAGCTTTGTTGAGAAATCCGGTAGCTGAAATTTTAAATGTGTTTAATTATGACTGTTTTAAATTTTAGGCTATACTGCCGACATTATGAACGCACTTTTGCATCGCCGGAAGAAGAATTGCTATACTTCCTAGAAAGGGTAGCAAAGCCCGGCTGGCGATGGCCTGCCAAACCTCGGCCTCCGGAACATCACAAGAATAAACAGGGACACGAAAAACATAACGGTATCGTTTTACAGTAAAAGAAATGAAAAAAAAAGTTCAGATATTCAATAACATACATTTTCATTTATAGACGTTTTCTTGTTTTTTTTTTATAACTTTGTCACCACATATTTTAACTAACTATAATATGATAGAACTGTAAACTATAAACGAATTAAAAATGGTATGGATGATCAAACTATACTGAATCCTTTTCTACCAACTCATAATTTATAAAAATAACTAATCACAATAATTCTATGATATAATCTAAATCTACTTAATCTATATTGCATATATTGTTGATATTTGCATTCTTTGCAATCTATCAACAAATCTTGTATCAGCAGATTTTAACATTTAAAACTCTCACGTATACGTACTTAAAAAAACTTCAATGCGTCAGGGCGGCGAAATTTCGTTTATTACTAAATTAATATTTTTGACAGGTTCTCCCGAAGGCAAGGATAGGAGTAAGATATCCAATAGCACGCCAAGGAACGAATATTACTGTAAGTCATGTTCCCTTTTCCGTATTAATACAATTATATTATGAATGTATTGAAAATAATTTTAACGTGTAGACAACGTATAAAATACCTAATGTAATTATGAGTTTTACAGTGGTCAACTACGTATGTAAATTTATTATCTAACTGAGATAGGGTGATAGGGTAGATTAGATGTCTTCAAGCGAAACGGTTCTATGTTAGGGCGTCCGTCATGAACTGCATCGTTGCTTAACATCAGGTCATTTGGCGGTCAAGTGCATACCTATCTAATAAAAAAAATAGAAGATTAAGTTCTGACGAGAAAGAATAAAACTCCTTTGACCGCGTATCTGTTACATATTTAGAATTTAATACTATGTTCCATTTTCTAGGTGACCATGGCTTGATGCAAGCTTTGGTTTACGACGCTCGAAATACAGCGTGGTTTAACAAAAGCATATCTGACTCGGCATCGGATGAAAAGGCGTAAGTATTCATTATTATTTTTGCAACTTATCGAATCATTTTTAGTATGAAAACTAACGTGTTATCGAATCATTTTTTCGCACACAACAATTGTTAAACTTAAATCTATGAAAGTACTTATAGTACCTAAACCTCAAAAGAGATAAGAGCTATTACTTTGAAGTTCTAGAAAATCAATGCACTGATATTTTTTTTCCTCTGATGGTTGTGATTTGCAATTATCTATCAATTTTATTTTTTAATTTGCACTCTGTGTATATTAATACAATAAATTATTTTTATAACCTTCGTTTGGATAGCCCATTGGCAAAAGTGATTGGATTATTACCGAGGTAAAGTAACGGGAGATTTTCACTAAGAAGTTATGAATTAGTTTTTAGTGTGTGTACTTTGACAATGTTACGTGGAGGCAGGTTACACTGCAGATCGTCACAGAAAACAAATTAGCATTTTCTTTAGTAACGAAATATTCTTCAGGAGAAAAAATAATACCTAAGTAACTATGTATACGTACAAGTATAAGTTGGATATGCTTTTTATGTTTCACCGATTTTGCAGCCATAGGATGTGAGTATAATTAGTTGTAAGGAAGGTTCTTCTTGTCATACATATCTATTTGTCGCCGTGAAATTGTAAATACGGTCAATTTAACTAACTAACAAAAGAACTAACCAAAATTACTGTGGGTTTATAATCTTACGCGCTTTATTACATACTGACGGCATCTACAATGTTAAGGTGTCATACATTAGGTACGTCAGTTTTGGTTGTACAAAGTCAAAGTTCTTAGGTAAAAGTTATCACGAATGAGACGTTGAAAATGGAATCAAGTATTTTGATGTAAACAAAATTAAATATACTTAAACCTAACTTAGTGCTAATAATTTTTTATTTTTGACAGGATTTATAAAAACTAAATCGATTTCTATGATATGTAAATGGTTAGCAGCAGAACTATTTCTAGACATTACTATGGAATTATCGAAAAATAGAAGAAGTCAGAAGTCGATAGTATAGACTATCGACCCAACTGGCGTAAATATCGACTAACGTGAGCGTCGTTATGTAGCGTTGTCGTCTTTAAACAAACAAAGCTAAAAATAAACTGGTTGAAAAGACTATTATATTGATCACAATAGTTGAGTAAAGCTGATTTAACCTCTTGAAAAATAATTGCAGCTGACAACTTGGTAGAAACTATTAACAACAACTATTCCTGATGTATTATAGTAATAGCAGTTAAATAAGGGAACAATTTGACCACAGGTCTGAATTCATTCAGCGGTTTGGATACATCGTAGCGTTTCTATCGACGCACAGCGGACTCACCCGGTGGCAAACCCACCCGCCTAAAGATCGTGACCATGACAAGTAAGATCTTTATATTTTACTAGATAAAGCCATGTATTAGATTGAAAAATTGTTGATCTCGAGATTTTAAGAATAATTTCAGACAAAATTAAGGAACTTGATTAGTTACCGGCTTGATGATTACCCAAAAATTTATTTGGTAATAAGTGGCCAAGTGCGAGTTAGACTCGCCCATGAAGGGTTCCGTTGCAGCAAGTAACATAATATACATAGTACACATAGTTTTTGTAGTTCGTTGTAACTTTGATCGAAGTTTTAATAATAGTGTATTTATGACGCACTAAAAAAAACTACTCACCGGATCGAGTTCAAACCAATTTTCGTTGGTAGTTTGCATGGTAATGTACATCATATATCTTTTTAGTTTTTTCATTCTCTTACTTTAGAAGTTAGAGGGGGGGACACACATTTTACCACTTTGGAAGTATCTCTCACGCAAATTATTCAGTGTAGACAAAAATTATATTAGAAACCTCAACATCATTTTTGAAGACCTATCGATTACCCCACACGTGTAGGTTGGATGAAAAAAAAATTTTTGAGTTTCAGTTCTCAGTATGGGGAATAACCCTAATTTTTCTTTTTTTTAATTTTTTTTGTAAAAATCTTAATGCGGTTTACAGAATACATCTACTTACCAAGTTTCAACAGTGTAGTTCTCATAGTTTCGGCAAAAAGTGGCTGTGACATACGGACGGACAGACAGACAGACAGACATGACGAATCTATAATGGTTCCGTTTTTACGTTTTACGGAACCCTAAAAACCATGTTCTAATTAAGTATCACGAACAAAATAAAAACATACACCATAAAACTGTTGATTTGTATTCATTAGTCATTTATTTACAATATCGAGCGAAGGGACGAGTAATACACGTGCCTGATGGTAAGCGACACGCCTGCCGATAAAAGTACACTGCCTTCGCAGCTATTAGAAAGTGAAGAGTCCAAATCATACTCTCATAACTAATAGATATAAAATGTTTTTTTCTGTCCTGTAATTTCTCTACTACCTAATATGGTGCTATTATTTGATAACTATACTTTCTCGTAACGTACTCGTCATTACCTTTAAGATTGAATGTTTTAATGGCCAGATTTTACTCGTATCTATAGTTGGGCAGAACACTGCCAAGTGTATCTCTGCATAATACAGAATTTACTCGCAATTTTTGAAATGGGACTTGATTGATCCCATTTGAGAAACCATAAACATTTTAAAAACTTAATAATATATAGCATGATGAGGTCCTTTTCTGATCAGTACAAGAGTCCTGTAACTCTATACAGCAGTTAATAGAAAAATTTTCGTTCCTAGAACGGAGTTCGGCAAGCAATGGCCTCGCTCGATCGACGAGGTGTGGTACCGGCGAGCGGTCGAGCAGCACTACATCGATCCCCTCAGCTACGTATACAGCGTCGAGCTGAACACGGAGAAGTTCCCCCTGAACGTGAGCACCGCCATGGTGACGGCCTCACATGCCGTCTTCCACGGAGACGGGCATAAGAAAACACCGGCCGCAGTCGTCGGGTTCCAGTTCAAACACGAGAGGCTTAGCGAGTGGTTCGACAATATAACTTCTTCTGTAAGTATTGAGATCATCGTGAGGATGACCCACGACCTGCATGCTGCATAGGATCTAATCAACAACGTATTCCAAACATTTAAGTATTTTTGTCTTTTTTTAATCTTGAGACTTTTATTTTTGCTCATGTTTACTGTAAATCGTCGTTTACTGTGTGTCGTAAATCTACAAAATTTTGTAGTAGCGAAAATTTGAAGCCAAATCGGTTTACCAACTTTCAACGTCTTTTATGTCTAACGAACTGAAATACAGTCATGAGATCGGGCTTAAGTATGTTCTGTTATGCGGCGGATAAAATACCTAAATGTTTTATGATTATCCGGCTTGACATAATAACTGTTTTTTTTTTAGTGCGAACACAACAAAGAATGCACGACCTGTCTGTCCCCGGATTGGGAGTGCTATTTGGTTGACAACAACGGTTGGGTGGTGGTCAGCAAAGACGACAATCACACAGGACAGTTCTTCGGCAAGGTAATTTGAATTGAATTCCACAGTATAAAGAAAAGCTATCAGTAGGACGATTCCTTATTTGAACTTGCGGTAAATGTCGACAACATATTATATCCTAGAAAACTAGCCAAGTCAGACCTTAGTCTTCAAAATATTATACTAAAATATATGCAAAAATATATGCTAAGTTGTTTTAATTAATTTCATTATTACTATTATTGATCAATTGGCACCAATTTAGATCTCACTTTTTTTGTTGTTGAAATCGTATTTCATAACTATTCAACTAAGCCATACTTCATAATATTTAGTGAACATGGCTCTTCTTTCACATGTATGTTTTTGATGGGATATGTTTTACCAATAACAGGTTTTTTATTGTATTGTATTTTTCGGATACTGTGATTCAGGTGTGCAAATCCAAAAGACCCATTTCTTAACGATATTTGGTCAATAAAACTTCATTTTTATTTATTGAAACTAGATAACTATAGGACCAGAAATGAAGGCGGTTTACTAGTGATAGGATAGTGACCAATGTTGATTACTGCAGGTCCGCCCTGACATCATGACGAAGCTTATCGATGATGAAGTATTCAAGGCGGTACACGTAGTGGATTACCAAGCAGTGTGCTTCAGGGAGAAAAACACCACAAACCTGGGATCTATGCTTTTAACGGTAATTAACTATTCTAGACTTTAAGCACTTAAGCACTGTAAGCTTCATATGCTGTGAAAACTATCAAGGATCTAGGAACAAGGACCAAGGAAGTATTGGGATCAAGAAGGGAGAATAATGACTGGTGGAGTGGTGTTGGCTCTTAGAATCCAGCATAGGTAAGCCGGTGGGAAGAGTCTGCTGAACAAAACAATACAAACTGATAGTGGTAAACTACCTCCGTGACGGTGCCGTTTATATTCTGGTAAGTGACGGGCAGCAGCGTCATCGGTACAATAAACTAAGTCCTAAGTGTGTATTCTACCCTCGCTTACATTAGTGTCAGGCTAAACAAGGGGTTTACCGTGAAGATAGTTATGACCTACGCACCCTGGGAGGGATACCCATGTCCTAAAAGGGATACCCTGTATGAGACCAGTACCATTGCTTATGCTTAACACCATACCACTAGAGCTAAGTTAAAATTTATTATGGGGGATTTTAAAGCTAAGAAAAATATTTAAGAGTAAGAAAAAACAAGCCACTAGCATCTACGGGGACTGTTGAAGTTTCCAAACTGCAGATCCTATCAGAAGCGAAAGAATTCTGTAAGGATCATAACTCAAAAGAACTGTCAGCCAATAACTCTGTTGTCCTTAAGCTTTTTTCAAGAGTTATCACTAACCATTTGTTGCGAAGATTTCCAGCCCCCGGAACAAGGCAGGTTTCGCTATGTCCATTAGTGGACTAGGATAGACTGACTATAATGATATTGAAACAGAGCCTGTTGTTTTTAGACATTGGATATAAAACATCGATTTTGTATTTATAAATCCTCAATCAATGTGTTTGGCAAGTATTTTGTAATTTTTGAGGCAAACGTATATTTATAAATTTCTAAAAATGGTTCGGTCTGTATAATTTTTATTTTAAGTATGATATTATACAGAGAGACAGTACTCATTTAGTTCAGTACGTGATTTTGTCAATAATGTAACATTGTTCTTCAATTGTTTCAGCCTTTGGAAAACCTGCGTCTAGTAATGGTTTGGTTACTCACAACATCTGTGTGGCTGTACAATTCCATAACAACAGGTTTGGCACAAGCATCCAGCGATGCCATGGACGATGGTAAGGGGTATTTATTCTTGGGTTGTTGCTTTTATTTGGTGAGGTGTTGAGTTTTAAAGCCAAGGGCCAGTGTAGCTATGATATGAAAATACTCAGCGATGTTGCTCTATGTTGTCAGCATGTACTGTTCTGCGTAACAATGAGTACTATGACCAGACGACTATCCGCTTAAATCTATCTAGTCTAGACAGATTTAGCTCAATACTGTGCGCTTTACTTCTGCATGAGTCTTCAATACATAATACATGACTTTACAAGTAGGGGATGACGCACAAAGATTCACTATCTAAAAATGGCTAGATTTAGATCACTAGGCCAAACACATTTTTCAAGTTATGGGTGCACCATTGATAGATTCGCACCCTTTCGAATATTAGTAAATATCTTGTTGTAGTAACAAAATTTACTAATGGAGTCAACAATTGGTTTTAGTTTTTCAAAAGTAGTAACGGCTCCATCTTGTTTTCAGAGTATGTCTCCACTGGTGAGTTTATAGTTCGGGCACTATGCATAGAGATTCGTAGAAACTTTCGAATAATAATTAACATTTTTTTATCTTGAGCTTTGATCTTTTAAATCTATTCTGCCTGCTTTTTCACGATTTTGAATATTATTCTAAATCAAAATAATTTACGTGGAAAAATCAGGTAGATTGCAAGCCCTAAATGAATTTGTGCGTGACTAAATTTCTTAACATCGATTGTCAGATTTTACATATTTTCACTCCAATGCATGACATATGGACTAAGAGCCCATGCACCCCAGACCTTCGTTATTTTAGCAAATCTGAAAGTTTGTCAGCGCATGCTCCCAACACAGGTAAGAACGATAGCCCAGTATGAAGTTTGGGTCATCCTGGCTTTGGCAGATAAACGGTACCAAAGGTGTACCTATGAAATACCGATCTAAATTTGTGAAATAATAAAATCTGATATTTTAGTATCACCTTCACAATATTATTAAAAACACATCAATAATTGCCAGACACGTGGTAAACACTTGTCAGACACCCATGTTGTGTTGATGTTGATGCAATTATAATTCTACTTACGTTATAGTACCTATATGAGGTGATCTTTCTACATAACACTTGGGTAACAATTAGCAACCTAATTATCATAAGCAGCCCTCTAAAAGTTCCCAATGCTGGGACTCGGTGTCTTAGTACCGTTTACCTGCCAAAGCCAGGATGACCCAAACTTCATAATGGTCCATCGTTCTTACCTATGTTGTGAACATGCGCTGACAAACTTTCCGCTTTGTTTAAATAACGAAGGTCTGGGGTTCACAGGCTCTTGCTCTAATAGATCCAAGTACATTTTTGGTTCGATTGGGCATAGATATGAATATATTGTGTACAGAAATTATAGTCAATCGTAACCGTATTAAGACTCTACCTACATCCACACAGAATTCTTATTCTATCTATACTTCCTATTGGCATGTATTTCAAGCATGAGTTTTGGGTAATTACGTTTTTGTTTAATTGAGAACTACTTAATGATATTACTTCCATTAATACTTTGCAATTTAAATTGGCTTATTATAATTTAATTTTATACATTACATTTATTTTATTACATTTTACAAATCGAATAGTGAAGGCATTTATAAGATTTTTTCTTAAAACATAAGTGCATATACGCATGAACTACTAAAATCGATAGAAGGTTATCTAGACTCAATAAAAGGTTTTCTAAAACTATCGGCCATCCGATTACATAAATATTTTGTTTCACAGTTTCGTATTCACTTTACGAGAACGACGAGGAGTCAGACGACCCTTATTCAATGTCCAAGCCTCCAAACACACGTATGGAACGTGACTTCGAGAAACTCGTACTGATTAATCGTACTCGACCAACACCTTGCGACCGAGAGATGTACCTTTATCAACTGGACTACACCAATTTGGATCAGAAGTTGAACAAGCAGTTGAAAGATTGCGAGAGACCGTTCCTCGCTCAGGTGGTGAACTACACGAATATGTTGATGGTGGTAGTGGACGCTACGTGCCCGAGGGAGGAGGTCGCAGCGATGTCGGTGGAGGCAACGGAGGTTAACTACAATGAGTCGTTGCCTTGTCTCAAGCACTTCCACCCGCTGTACAGGAGACAGCCGACATCGTGCATCAGGAATCACACGGAGGTGAATATATTCAAACTAACTTTTATTTTTTACATAAACATACATATTTATAGTATGGAGTAACGAGACGAACAGGATATGTGCCTGATGGTGAGCAAAGTACCTGCCTGCAATAGCATAGTGACACGCAGATCAAATCCAAATCATTACCTAGCATTCCACTGCGCTCGTCGTAAACAGTTTGAGCACCCCTTATAATTCTTGTGTTGTGAACACCTCTAATATAGCTTAAAACAATGTTTGAAGCTAAAGATAAAGACATTTCTTAATTTGTAACTTTTTCAGGAAAGCAACATCGACATGTGCGGTCGAGGCAGTTTGAACAAATTGCGAGTTTGGGTCTGGATAAGCGTTATCTTAGCAAATCAGTTATTCTAAAGTTATTGTAATGTAGCGAATGAAAATATTAGATACGCGAATAATTATTTTTACAAGAAAAAAATAACTTCACTTCTACTAACTTTAGATAGAAACAGATAGCAATCAATATTTACCTTTTATGTCTACATGTTCTAGTAAATAATTTTAAATTTTCGTCTATAGATTAGTATGTAGATGAATCTATTACATGTCATTTAACATATCAAAAACTGGCAAAAATTCTTGAATTACGTATTATGTATAAGTGCTCCCATAGTGCCACAGCTAGGAAGCATACAAATGAATTTTAGAATTCATATCAAATATTTTATTTTTAAACTATTTTCGATTGTGAAATTCATTTATTTTATAGTAATAATTTTAGGATAATAATGTTACCAAATATGTGAAGAAGGAATGAAATCAGAAACCTAAGAGAAATAATTTGCCCAGAGTAGCGGCTTAGTTGACCGAAATATACCGTAGCGTGAGTCTTACATGTTGTTTTATCTCACAAAATACAATGTATGTAATATACCTATATTTGGTGGAAAATAGCAATCCATTCCCTGATCTGTGACAAATAGAATTCTAGAGACTTACTTTCACAAACAAATAAAACTTATCATTATTTTGGGGTAGATCAAAACCTTCCAACAAAACCTCTGTGAAACCGCTTGTTGCTTTTTTATTAAGATCTCATGAATAGCTGGTTCTGTAGCATTTAGTGGTGAAAATCGAATGCCTCTGCCACCACTCTTAGTAACTGTAGGTATGTAGCAAAGCAGGCGACTACAAAGCAGGCGGAATAGACGGAATATAAATATTATGGCGATTGGTTTATGCTGTTTAATTGGCACAGCCAGAGTAACTAAACCAAAGTTTTAGTTTCATCGTATTAACTTTAAATCATTTTTGTAGTCCGGGTTTTTGTTTTTGCTTGATTAACCTCGAGGGGGGTGGGGCTGGTACTCGTATTTCTGATTGATTCTGATATTTTCAAAATAAAATTTAATTCAGACTAAGAAACTTGCTGTGTATATTAGTTTCTATAATGATTATTATTGCCTATCTTCCTCATTTTGAAAATTGACATTGGTAGATAGGTAAAAGTTGGAAGATTATTGTAATTTGTGTCGATTCTGTTCTACTATTTTCATTTGAAAATTAAAAGGAGAACAAGAGGTATTCTCAAAAATAAAAACACTTTAGTTATCCATAAACTTGTCTCAATCAGTTTAATTAGTAATTGTTAAAAGAATTAAAAATTAGATTTAAACTATGGCAGAACATAATCGACAAAAATAGGTACTTACTAGATAAAATAGCTTTTGTAATGAAAATTGCTTTTTACAAAATGTATTGTAAGGATGAGTATGGTAATGAATTTTTGAAGATAAATCTACTGTGCTGTTACTTTTTATATAGAAACAGTAGAATTATATGTCCAATGTCCAAACAATATGACAAATAATTGAAAAGTTTTGAAATAACTACAGCTATTTTTTTGCTTTTTAAATATCATAATATATATGTTTAATTATTTGTATATAGTCCTGCGCAAAGGAAGCAAAGCAATTTTTAATGCAGTCTCTCAAACACATCTACAAAATAAATATAATAAAATCAAAATATTCACTTAATAAAAAAAGCCTTCTATCTCAGTTGATAGTAGATCGGACTATAAAGCTGATGAATCTTAGAGGTTTAAGTTACATCCCGATCTGTATTATCTATTCTATGATCCCGATCAAACATTTTATAATATGATGAACATGGATCTTGTTCCTGTATGTCATACCTACTCATAAATATGCATTTACAATTAATTTTATCAGTTATCTGGTTACAATTGTACAGCTTGGCTTTGGGGTAGAAAGATTTGTGTGGAAAATGTCCAAAACTTCAAAAAGTTACTAAGTTACTATGTCAGTATGGATTTTACACTTGGTAGTAGGTAGTTCTGATTCATTCAATTAAAAAGTAACTAACTAACTCTTGATTATTTTGAAGGCAACTCCATTTGCTCAATTATTTTAACAAATTTACACAGTTTTTCACTTTCATTTTTAAAATGTATGCTGAAAAGGTTTCCATCCAGATGGTGTTTTAAGTTTAGATTTTTAGTTACCCAAAATATTTATTTATTTTTAAGTGTTAGCATTATTAGAATTTATGAAGCATTTGAATCTCTTAGGAATTAATTATCAGAAATGGATGTGACATATTTATCAAAAAAAAAAATAATTAAATGTGATTGTTTATTTGGTACAAAATAAATAATTTTATTGTGATTGAAACATTTATTTCATTTTTTACAACAAAAATTATATACAATTATGTAAACAGTTCAATACTAAACTATTCACAAAAACCTATAAAATGCAACATTTTATATTTTATAATAACAATACACTATCAATTTTGTTTCCTAATTTAAATAAATCCAACAGATTGGTTATTTCTAAAATCTACTAATACAATTTTATGTAACTTACTTATTTGAAGTTTCAATTTGATTCTTCTTGACAAAGTCATTGATGTCTTCCATGAGGGCCTGGTGGCGCTGATGATGCAGCAGACCCTCCTGCAGCTGTTCCAGTTGCTCCCCACCTTCCATGAAGCCCTTTAGGTTGTGGAGGGAGCCACCACCCTCACGGTGCTCTGTCACTCGGTCCTGAGGGTAATTGTAGGTTCGGATCTTTTCATTTCTGTTGCTCGAACCAACCTGGAATGTTACAAAATTGTATTTATTACTTTAATGTAAAAGACATATCTATACATATAACAGAGAAGAATGGAAAAACTTGGAGGAGGCTTATGTCAAAAGACAAACTGAAGAATAAATAATTATAAAATGAGAATAAATAAGTTTATTTATATATTGTTAATATTCCAGAAATAAAGGCTATCTTTATCTTTATCTAAAAGACATATCTAGTGTTGTCTGTCCCAGATGCCTATCACAACCTAAACTGGATGCTTGCTTTCTGGGACGGCCTAGGCTGGTTGGAGTAGAAAAGGGAAGTATGAGTCACGCACAATGGCCCAATAAAGAGGCTAGGTGCAGAAAAGGCCCCATCAAACTAACAACGTCTAGTGTAATTTATAAATCACAATTTAGCCATACTTGTTGACGAATGGTGACTTCATTTTTTATTACACACATGACTACATTTAACTACCGATTCAGTGGATGGTAAAAAAATGGTGTGGTTGAATATGCACACTTGCTAATGGAAACTTATAACTTAGACTGGCCTAATGGCTTAGTGGGTAGTAACTCTCCCTGTGAAGCCGAGGGTTGTGGGTTCTATTCCCACCCAGTGCAAATATTTGTGTGATGAATTCAAATATTTGTATATATATATATATTTTTTTTTATCATAGAGTGACGAGACGAGCAGGTCATGTGCCTGATGGTAAGCAACATGCCTGCCACATAACAGCACAGTAACACGCAGCTATTGGAACATGATAGTCCAAATCATTACCTAGCACTGCACTGCGCTCGTCACCCAGATATCTAAGATATTATGTCTCTAAGCCCTGTAATTTCTCTGGAATCATTGCCCTTCAAACCGGAACACAGTAATGTTTGCACATTACTGCTTGGCGGTAGAATATTTGGCAAAGGTGTGGTGCTTCCCCAGGCGGACTCTGCTAAGAGTCCTACCACTACTCAGATGTAATATGCCATATTACAAGCTCTGCTTAGTTTGGGGTCAGACAGTGTTGTGTGTGAATTGTCCACTAATATTCATAATATTATATTCAATGGATTGTACAATCTCCATAACTTTCCTTATTCTTAATAATTTGAGAAAAAGCACAAAGTTGGCATTATCACAGACAAACAGAGCACATCAAATCTTCAGCAACATAGTGGTTTACAATAATTGCAATAGGTTGCTTGAAGACAAATCAGCAAATCATTAATCTCTACAAAGAAATTGGACAGATGGATAATGAAGATAAAATTACTTACTTACATTTTTTTTTTATGTATTACACAATATTATAGGCACATCACCTTGAAATGATATGTTCAATCTTAATACAAAGGCTCAATATTATTTATTTAAATACCTCTCCAATTGAACAATTTAATTTAATTATTTGTTGCCTTATCTCTTAAAATATGATATAACTAGTACATCTAATTTATGGATAGCCTCTGACAATTTCTCCTGACAATATTGCAATTAAGCATGATTTTATAAATAGGCAGCCAAAAATGTTGTAGATCTTTTGAGTACTCTGTACCTGTGATTTCCTCTGACTATTTATTGTTGATGTCTGGGCTTCAATCTGTTTCTCAAGCAACAGGGTCCTTAGTTTCTGAAATGCAATCTCCTTGTTCTTTATTTGTGATCTACCTTCTTGACACTCGACCACTGTGCCTGTAGGGGTGTGGATGAGGCGCACGGCGCTGTCGGTCGTGTTGACATGCTGGCCACCTGCACCACTTGCTCTTTTAGTCTCAATCACAACATCACGGTCAGCAATGTTCACCTCTACATCAGTTGGCTGCGGTAACACAGCCACTGACACTGTACTTGTGTGTATGCGACCTCCTTTCTCAGTAGCTGGGATCCGCTGCACTCTATGCACTCCAGCCTCCATCATCATCAACTCAGGCACACCAAGACCTGATAAAAGCATTGAAGCTTTTCGGTAACCGCCTAAGTCAGATTTCTCAACGGAAGCTATATCAGCTTCCCAGTCCTTATATTCAGCATGCGACAGGTACATATCGAACAGTTCTCTAGCAAACAGCATAGCTTCTTGCCCACCGGCACCCGTGGTCACCTCTAGTAATACTCCCCCGTCGGTTAGCTGAGGTTCCAATAGAATAAACTCCAATTCACTATCGATTTCCTTCATCCGGGACAAATATATCTGAGCTTCATCTTTGATCATTTTCTTTACTTCTTTATCAATTTCTTTCTTATTAAGTTCTTTTAAAGATTCAATGTTCTCGTACAGGGCGATCCTTTGCTCGAGCACATTAACTATCGGCCTTATTTCTTGCAAACGATGCGTTTCGCCGAGGTCCCGCTTTGACTTTGTAGAAAGATCTTCGTGTTCTAATATAAGGTGCTTGAGATAAGTTTGAATAGCAGGATCAGAAAGATTTATGGTCTTTTGGGAATACCAACGACCCAGGATGGAATATTTTGAATCATTGCATATTAAGGATCTAATAAACGGTACTCTAGCAAATGCCATTACTAACACTTTATCTTACAATTTTAAATCTAAATAGGAAAATTAAATCTTTAACTTATTGTTTGCAAAATATTTGTCAAAACAATAGAATTTTTAGGTTAGGTACCGAAGAGGAACTGAACTGAACAGCTGATCGTCTTTTTCTTTTGTTGTTCAATCAATGTCACCACGGTCACCACAGTATCAGATATGTCAAAACAAACCATAGAGTAAAGAAAGATGTTCCTTGAGTTTAACGACATCTAGAGACGGTTGTATACCAACTTTTACTAATACAACCCATTTTTGGCTTTGATTTCGCTACTTCCCGCTAGACGGCTGATTGTATCATTTCAAGAGTGAATTCTTCGTTTCTTTATCAAGAGCAATGTCGTTTTCAGCGTTTATTATGTATGCACGTAAAAGCTAAGTATATTTTTTCATCCCACCACACCTATCGATCGTAGGTATGTGTCGACTAGGCTCCCAGGGTCAAAAGTGTTATAGGTAGGTACGAAAACAATTCGAACAGAACATCCGGCGCTATCTAGCTGCTACTTTAAGGAATGTTTTGGCTGAGTAGGTATTTTCTAGTATACAGATACAGATCTGAGTATAATCAGAAATTCAGTTTCATCTAAATATATATTTTTTTAATTTGGGCAGAGCCTTTGTTAACAAAACTAAAATACAATGAGAACTACACTACGCTACATACCTACCTAACTTACTACTTACAGTAAGCACACCTGAATTATCCATAGACCAATGAAGGTCTACAGATAATCAAGATGTTCAAGCCCACTGCCAATCGGAAGCGTACCCAACATGCTGGCGACATTACCACGCTGAATGGCAGTGCTTATGCGTTGGGCCAAATAAACGAAAAATAAATAAAAGGGCTCAAATATGTAACCACTTCCGAGGGTTGCATATTTGCGCCGTTTCAGTCACTCAGCTGAGTTAGCCGCTGCACCGGCCCTACTACCTATGTGTCTCTGGAAGATGTGATGGTGCCAGAGTATCGACGCAAGTTGCGTCCCACACTAGGGGCCGACCCAACTTCCAAGGCACAACAGTCATCCCATCGGGTCTTTTGACATCGTCACGCGCAAGACTACTCGGTTCGAGTAGGTATATGGCTGGGATATTGGCGGTGGTAAAAGCCCGGGATATGATGTCGTTCAGGCTGGCATGGCGGCCAATACGACCAGGACGTCTACTCTCTTTCTACGAAAACGTAATGTCGGAATAAACTCGCGACTTTCCAACTCTGATTCTACTTCGATCCGTCGTTTTGTCCATTTAAATGTTCTGAGCCTACTCTAATTAGAATATGCTTAGAACATTTAAACGACAAAGAATGTTGTATCGGACGAAAGGAAGTAGAACGAGAGTAGGAAAGTCGCGAGTTTTTTGTCCAAATTTCGTTTTCGTAGAAATAGAGTATACGTCCAGCGCTTTTCGAGCAAGAGAGACCTTGGTGACCGAGTTGGTCGACGGCAGTACCACAATGGCAGCAATGGGCTTCATAGCACCTCGCATCCAAGTGCAAGCTAACAGCTACACGAAATGCAGTTAGATCTAATAGGCTACCGGTATTGAAAGCCTGTATTTGTATTGTATTGTAACCTCGACCGCCGAACGCAACTTTGTCAAAAATCTAAAAAACCGCGGAAAAAATCGTTTATTTTTCAACAGAATTTTTTTTTTGAAAAATCTGTTTTATGGCTTTTATAAAGTAGACTAAATTTGCTACAATATGATACTAGAATTGTCTCTGTACACCCAATAGTTTCTGAGAACAAGTGCTTTAAAAAGTTTATAATTTTTTTCGAACTTGGCATTTTTTTGCAATATTTTAACTCCTACTTGACCACTTTATGACACAGTTACTGCGCTTTTTAACCCCCGACCAAAAAACGTTGACGTCGAAGTCTGTATGTATGTCTGTCTGTCTGACAGACATACAGACTTCGACGTCAACGTTTTTTGGTCTGTCTCTCTGTATGTGTCTGTTTGTGGCACCGTAGAGCTCAAACGGATGGGCCGAATTCGATGCGGTTTTTGAAGTGAAAACTTCCTTAGGCGCGCCTAGACAGATTTTTCGTGGGGTGTAAATTGATTTCTAGCGTCATGCTCGTAAACTCGCGTAAACTCGGGTCCTTGGCGATTGGGCATCTAGAAATGCGTCAGCCAATGGGAAATGCTGAAAGGGCGTGGCCTCGACATCATGGCATGGGCATCTAGAAATGCGTAAGTCAATGGGAAATGCTGACGCATTTCTAGATGACCATGTCATGATGGCGAGGCCACGCCCTCCGGTTACACCCGTGTTGTTTCCAAGGTAAGCTATCAAATTCTGAGTTATAAGTTTTCACTTCTACCGGCAGTTCCTATGACTGCCAATTTTTTTTATTTGAAGGTTAATTTCTGTGTTGATGTTTTTAGCTATTTTTGATTAATGTCGATTCAAGATGGCCGCCTCCACAAAATGGCGGACCAAATATTTCATCACAAGCTACCTCAATATGGGTATCAAATGAAAGGGCTTGACTAGTAGAATACTATACACTATAACATATTTCAAATCTCGTACAAGATTTTTGTAGTTTTCGGAAAAACTATCGTATGGCCCAAACCCTACATCACTGCAGTTCGGAAAAGCTTAAGAGCTATTTTCAGAAGATATGATAGTTCTAAAAACGCTCTAGATCGCAGCAGTGGGTTTAGAACATAAATATCTACCTATTTAGAGGTTTTTGTCACCTCTAAACCAACACTAACCGACAATACTGAATCAAGGCTTTGACTATGTTCTGGTTAAATAAAGTCTCAATACCGTTAACTGACACGTAATTTTTTAACCAACTACTAAGAAGGAGGAGATTTTTAATTCGGTTGTGTTTTTTAGGGATAGATTCGTCATGTCTGTCTGTCCGTCCGTATGTCACAGCCACTTTTTTCCGAAACTTTAAGAACTATACTTTTGAAACTTGGTAAGTAGGTATATGTATTCTATGAACTACCATTTATATTTATTATTTATCAAAACCTTACGTGTGGGATATACAGGGTTATTGGTAATCAGCCTGCATCCTTTTAAGGGGATGTTAGGTACATTCAATACGTCAACTTTTGTTCTACAGTTTAAAAAAAAAATGATTTTTTTTTCTTTTACAAAATAAATAAAAAGTGCATATGCATGGTCTACAAGTATCGAACTCTTCGTAACAATTCGTAACGAGACCGCGTAAGCTCTTTAACGCGCAAAAAATGATGTACCGAAGTGAATAAACACTAAAAAGTCGCTAAACAGTACAAAAAAGGGTAACAAATACAATTGTTTTTTGGGTTATCTATGAAGTTTTAACGAAAGTTGTAGAACAAAAGTTGTTTGTTTAAATATACAGAACATGCCCTTAAACGGATGCAGGCTGATTACCAATAACCCTGTATAGAATAATAAAATATGTATAGGATAGATGGGTCTTTAAAAATGATACTGAGGTTTGCAACATTTTTGAAGTGAAAACTTCTTTTGGCGCGCCTAGATAGATTTTTTGTGGTGTGTGAATTGAATTCTAGCGTCACGTTCGGGTATGATAAGAAATTTTCGGTTTGCGCGAGCGTCTCTTCCAAAGTGGTAAACTGTGTGCCCACCCCCCTTGTAACTTCTAAAATGAGAGAACGACAAAACTAAAAAAAAATGTGTGTGCTTAAGATCGCACGACAGAAGTGAAAACAAAAGAAAAAAAATCTTAACTATTAAAGACTAGTAAATAATTTTAATAGTTAAAATAAAAAAGATTTGAAATTTAAATTGAATATACCTAGTAACAGAGAGTTTAATACCTTATCTAAGCCTAGAAAGCACAACAACACAAGTTACACAAGAGTAATATGCGACTAAATTACTTATTATCCATGGCCAAGAATAAATTAAAAACAAATTTTTAGGCGGGTTGGAAATAGCGTTTGATTCGCAAATTTAGTATTTACTGTTTTCTTTATTTTATAGGTATTTCGCTAAAAATACATAAATATGTATTAAAGTGTATGTGTAAGTACCTACTGTGATGAAAATAGGTATTATTTGGTGTGTTAACAAAGTGTAAGTGCTGTCACAGATCAGAAAATAGTTACTGGTGCTGTGATAAAACAGTAATAATTAAACTACAACCAAAACTTTTTTGCAATGGATGTGAAATGCAAATGTAACAATTCGTGACAGGCTCAATTATTGTGGTACCTAAGTACCTAGTAGATATCACGATAAAAAAGACATAATTAAATATACTAAACACAGGGACACAACATACAGCGAAAAGCAGTTGACTATAATTATTATCTTTCTTGCTCTGGCGCACTTATAGGTATTATCTTTCTCGATCTACCATCCAGAGTTCCCCCGAAAATTTCTTATCATACCCGAGCGTGACGCAACAATTCAATTCACAGTCCCCGAAAAATCTGTCTAGGCGCGTCAAAAGAAGTTTTCACTTCAAAAATGTATGATGTACATTACCATGCAAACTTCCACCGAAAATTAGTCTGAACAAGATCTAGTTAGCAGTTTTTTTAAGCATCATGAATACAGTATTATTAAATCATCAATCAAAGTACAATAATTTTTACATTACCTATGCTACTTGCTGCTATGGAACCTTTCATGGGCGAGTCCAACTCGCACTTGACCACTTTTATTGTATGTATGTTACGTGATAGCGCCGCTAATTGTGAATTGATTTTGATGTTTTTTTTTTCGTTTGGTAGATCAATGTCATGGTTGATGGATGATTGAATTGTATTTTTACCCGCGACGGAATAGAGACTACAGGCCCGTGAACAAAATTTACGCAGTAAATGAACCATCAGGAGACCTATGTAGGATGATAGAAGGGTATCAAGTAATAAGATTCAGCACTATGCCGTCACTTGTAAGCTGTCAACAGGGGTCAGCAGCACAGACAGGAACAAACACACAGTCGTGTAAAAAAGTAAGTTACAAAACATGTTATTGCAAGAACATAAAAGGTCCAAGATAAAACCTCTACTGTGTTGAAAAGTTTTACGGCTGCGGTGAGCCGGGTAGCGGGCTGCAATACTGCAAAACAAAGATCAACTCCCGCATCTTGCACGAGACCTGCCCTTCCACTGCATAACTTAAACAGTTATAGCTTAGATATTACTCTTTATTTTCAATCCAAAATAAAAATAGCGATATTATAACCAAAGAAATACCTCTTTACTGCATAGGTAACAAAAACGTTTTAGCATAGCCCTATGCTACCTTTGCTGTTTATTTAACAGTCATGCAGTAATGTGCAAACAAAACAGTGTGGGTTGTCTGAGTGAATTTTTCCCGATGTTTACAATCCTGGCGTCTTTAAATCGAGAGTGCATCGATTTCTTCTCGGTAAGGAGTAAGGACGTTCTATCCTCGACCAACATCAGGGGAGATGGCGGATAGATGCAAACCTATTAAAAAATGTTTGTCTGTAAAGTCGGTTTACTGACGATAGAACGTGACAACGTCTTAAGAAAATACTGATGGAATGGTAGCATTTTTCAAAAGAAAATTTTAATTTCATTTGTTTAATAGATTTGTATGTAAAAAGTAATCAGTAGAATTTAGTCATTTTCAATCAAAACAATGCAAAAAAGCTTTTAGATGCCGGGGATCGAACCCGGGGCATTTCACATGCAAAGCGAACGCTCTACCACTGAGCTACATCCCCGCTTGAACTACTGGTCGAAATAATTAATACAACTGTAACAAACATGCGGCGAGGTAACGACCGACGGTAACGACCGACGGTAACGCTACATGACGTGATGTTTTGTGGGCGTGCAGCCGGCTTCATCGAATTATAAGACGTTATCACGTCAAAAGATAAAGATAATATTTATGAACGCATGCATGTACCTATGTGTGTATTATATACTTAATACTAGCTGACCCCGCAAACGTTGTTTTGCCATATAAATAAAGGTATAAAAAATTGCTAGTAGCCAATTCTCAGACCTACTGAATATGCATATCAATTTTGGTTAAAATCAGTAAAGCCGTTTCGGAGGAGTAAGGAAACAAACACTGTGACACGAGAATTTTATATATAAGACTAGCTGACCCCGCAAACGTTGTTTTGCCTTAGTGAACAACCCTTGTCACTTAGGGGTATGAAAAATAGCTAGTAGCCGATTCTCATACCTACAGAATATGCATATAAAATTTGGTTAAAATCAGTAAAGCCGTTTCGGAGGAGTAAGGAAACAAACACTGTGACACGAGAATTTTATATATAAGATTATTCCATGCAAAAACTACTGCATGGTCACTAGATAAAATTAGGTAGGTACCTACAGAAGTAGATTCTAATCTGAAATATCACAGAGGCAAACTTTTATCATTAATACGGTAAAATTATGGGAATTCAGCGGGTGTAACCGCGGAGCGCTACTAGTCTCAAGTACAAAAACATGTTGCGCTGTGCAAAACAATAGTTACGCTGTTACATATCGAGTGACGATCAAATGACACGTTAAAATAGCTCGCGGCGGTGACGGTAGCGCAAACGGCATTGAATTAAATTGATAGTACACTACGATAATGAAAGCTAATGAGTCTTAATCACTGGTAACGGAGACCGTGATCAAGCTAACACTCCTTCATTACGAGAATTGATTAATAAACACGTGAGCGTACATTGTACCGGCAGACATTATATAATAACTTACTTTTGTACTTAAGTACGTTAACCTTATTTCCGCCTTTGTTGCAGTGCATTTTTTCAAAATGGCACTTTTTAAATTATACTTTTGGTGCATTAGGGATCAATGATTTTTTTAATATAGCATTTTTGAAATTATATTTTTGGCGCGTTAGCGATAATTGATGAGAGTAGTTAAAGATTTTAGTATCTATTCTATGGTTGAAGACTTCATCTATCAGATAGCAGTCTATTAGAGTTGTGGGGTCACATTCACCAACGACTCTGGCTTACTTGCCAGCGCCCTTGCAGGCGATAGATGTTTTTTTCTTACCAATTTTCTTGCGATGTTTTCCTTCACCATTAAAGCTAGTGATGGTGCGCCAATAGAGTACTTGGAGGGTCGGGCGCTTTTCACACAAGCAAGCGCACTGCTTGCACATCGACCTAACATATGGGTTTGAATCCCCGGGTGATAAACCTGGATACGATGGTGGCTGGGTTATTTCGCTAAAAATGCATAAATATGTGTTATAGTGTATGTGTAAGTACTGTGATGAAAATAGGTATTATTATGTGTGTTTACATAGTGTAAGTGCTGTGATAAAACAGTAATTTATTACAACCAAAACATTTTTGCAATGGATGTGAAATGCAAATTTAATATCTCGTGACAGGTTCAATTAATGTGGTAAGTACCTAGAAATTAATGTCGCGATAAAAAAAGACATAATGACCTAAATATATAATAGGTACTAAACACAGGGACACAACAGCGAAGAGCAGTTGACTAGGTATATTATCTTTCTCGCTCTGGCGCACTTATAGGTATTATCTTTCTCGTTCTAGCATCCCGAGTTCACCCGAAAATTTCTTATCATACACGAGCGTGACGCTAGAATTCAATTCACAGCCCAGGCGCGCCAAAAGAAGTTTTCACTTCAATAACGTGAATCGTAAATATTTTAAGTAAATGAACTATCTTGAAAAGCCGCGTGCAACACCGCGGGGCGCAGCAAGTAATTCATATTACTTTTTGCTAACCACAGACTAAGTAGTGAGATACTTGCTAACCTTCGTCAAGGCAAATAATAGTTAACATCGCCATCTATTGCCAAGTAGCGGGAATTACAGTCAAAAAGCTATTTTCTTGCAGTCGCTCCCAAGTAAAATCGACCATAGGCATCTGCATGCCGAATGAGATATATGTATGTATACCTATATTTTTGCGAACTACTTATAACATAAATAATTTAGATATTGGTGGACATTTCACACACAACACCAACTAGCCCCAAACTAAGCAAAGCTTGTACTATGGGCTATGGAAGCTAGATAGCTGATAATATAATACTTAGGTTTTTTTTAAACTTACGTACTTGTTATACATAGAAAACCCCGGCACAGTATTATTAATATTTATTTGTATCCGCTTGCTACACCGCCTGCTCTTCGCGTTTACAATTTTGGCGGGAAAATGGGTGTCAGGTTACATAAGTGCGGTGTTTGTGCTTCGGTTATATGAAGTGCCGCCTTACTTGTATCCGTTTGAGCCCATTCATTCTCAAGAGCGTTTCAAGGCGCTTCTAGCGGTATCGTTTGTTTATAATTAATGTACTTAAAATGTAAACTAACATTTTTGACACTTGAGATTTTTTTTTGCGATTTCTCAAGTAGTCGATCAGCTATTACATTAATAATTTATAAAGGAGACAGTGGTTTTATGGCTTAAATGTGTTGTATACGAAATAACAAACTCGAAAAACCAAAAAAAAACTGCATTCGATAGCACAAATATATTTTTTAAATTTTTTTCAATACTTCGGGACCATTTTCCCGCCAAAAAAAATAATTTTTGTTTTTTTTTAATTTTACGATTTTTCTATGTAAATGAACTCCAATTTTAATGTGGATTATATCAAAATAAAGACCAGTTCAAGTAGACGCCATTAAACACAAATTTATCGGTATAGCTTCCCAAATAAAAACACGAAAAAAATTTTTTTCCCGCCAAAAACCCGACCGCAGAATTAAGTTTGTATATTTTCGTCATCAACCAAGTTTTGGGTACTATATTACACACCGGTGTATCAAGCGGGTATTCATCACACAAACATTTGCACTGGGTGGTGAATCGAATCTGCGACCAACGGACAGACCTACTACCAATTGAGCCACCAGGCCAGCCAAAAATGTGTTGCTTATCGACCATACAAATACCATGTATACCAATGAGGTTGCCTAAAATGCCTAGTCCGAGATCCCAGAGCTCCCAGACGTCACCTATTTTCTGATGAATGAAATGTGGACGATTGAGTAGAGTTATAAAATAAAAATAGCCTTTATTTCTACTACAAAAAAATGACTAAATAAATGAGTTAAACCCTTTGATGAAACTAAGTGTTTTAAGAGTTCAATGGTTAAACCTATTCTTAAGATAATTAGTTTCAAGTTTTCATAGTGTATCATACAATCCTTATTTTCTTTTTATAGAGTATGAGTAGTAGTCGCCTTGCAGCGTAGGCCTCTCCTAATCCTTTCCACTCGTGTCTCTCGCGTGCCTTCCGCATCCAGTGAGAGCCACCCTCTGGTTGAAAATGTCGCTCCATCTTTTGTGTGGTCTGCCTTTCCTTCTCTTACTATCCCTTGGTATCCACTCTACTAAACGTTTGGTCCATCTATTATTCTTCATTCTACAGATATAATCGATAATATTATATATTATAAATCGATAATAATCCATCACCATCGATGAATATCGATCATCCCTGATCCAGACGGTACTGAGTTCATCTTTATATTTCCTTCATTTCATTTACATTCACAGCCCATGAAAATTGTGTGTGCGTCGCTATAAGAAGTTTTCACTTCAAATAAAGTAGCCAAGTGCGAGTTGGACTCGCCCATGAAGGGCTCCGTTCCAGCAAGTAACATAATATACATAGTACACATAGTTCTTGTAGTTCGTTGTAACTTTGATCGAAGTTTTAGTAATAGTGTATTTATGACGTACTAAAAAAAAACTACTCATCAGATCGAGTTCAAACTAATTTTCGTTGGTAGTTTTCATGGTAAGAGGGGGGGGGGGGACACACATTTCACCACTTTGGAAGCGTCTCTCGCGCAAGTTATTCAGTGTAGACAAAAATTATATTAGAAACCTCAACATCATTTTTTAAGACCTATCGATAGACACCCCACACGTGTAGGTTTGATGAAAAACAAATTTTTGAGCTTCAGTTCTCAGTATGGGGGGCACCCCTAATTTTGGTTTTTTTAAAAAACTTTTGTAAAAATCTTAATGCGGTTCACAGAATACATCTACTTACTAAGTTTCAACAGTGTAATTCTCATAGTTTCGGCAAAAAGTGGCTGTGACATACGGACGGACAGACAGACAGATAGACAGACAGACAGACATGACGAATCTATAAGGGTTCCGTTTTTACGTTTTACGGAACCCTAAAAACATCTCAAATGTTTTCGTCTGTAAGTTAATTAATTATGTCTTCAACCTTTTCTCAGAAGTAAGTCCCATGGCAACAATATGTTTTTTGTTCTGAGTAGGGCGTAACTAGGGTATGGAATATCGGAATATCGGAAGATTATCAATTCCGGAACTGAGTCACGATTCTAAATACTACCCAATGTCGGAATTCCGGAACACCTCCGAAACTGGAAAATATTTGGATAGTACAGAAAAGTAAAATTGATTATTATCTATTTATATACATATATACTTTTTATTTTTAAAATTAATAAAACATTCTAAAGTTCTACAACAATGGGCGGCAAATCATTACCTAGCACTGCACTGAGCTCGTCACTTTCAAGCTAAATGAATGACTCCACTGAATGATGTATTTATCGAATCTTTAATAACTTATCGTGTGTGTGTATTTAGTATCTATACAGTCATCATGGCTGCGTTTGAAAAGAAGTTAGTGGTCAAAATACCGACATTGGAGTAACGACCTTCTCCTACTAAACGATCTCCCTGATGCCGTAAAGGGTGCAGGCATATTCATGTATGCAGATGATGTGGCTTCCGTAGTAACAGCTCCTTCAATTGAGGATTTAGAAGAGAAATTAAATTTTGTAATTTACGGCTTAAATTCATGGTTTAGAGCTAATGGTTTTATGTTAAATTAAAAAAAGACTCACTTCGTTCACTTTTGTCTGTCGGGCCATCATACAAAACCGCTTAAAGTTTTGCTAAACGGTGTAAGGATTGAGCAAGTACAGAACACCACATTTTTGGTATTCGAGATTGATCGCAGCATGACGTGGGAACACCACATCGACAAGATGTGTGCTAAAGTCAGCAGTGCGTGCTTTGCGCTAAGACGACTATTCCGAGTGGTGTCTGCGGAAGCGTCATGTGCGCGTTACTTCGCCACAGTGCATTCTCGGTTACAGTACGGCACCGAGCTTTATGCGTTCCGCGCCCAAAAACGTGCCGTACGTGCCATCGTTGGCGTATCGCAATGCACATCCGTCAGACCATATTTCAAAGAGCTTGGCATACTTACGTTACCTGCTATATTGATCTACCAGGTGACTGTGTATGTCAGAAATAATCGAAACATACGTAACGCGGACAAGCTGGATGTCATATCACACTCTCTCACAAGGTCACGGAAGCTAACTCACATTATGGGACCTGAAGTTTATAACACTCTTCCCAAAATAGTTATATCTGCCCCAAGTTTCGGCAGCTTCAACAAACAAATTAAAGTCCTGGCTTATCGATCAAACTTTTTATAGTTACACCGAATGTTTAGGGAGTGATGGCAAAGTCCTATAAAAATGTATACAAAAATTTGACATGGGTCAGTACAATTGTTATAAAAACATATTATACTCATATAATGCTTGACAGTTTTCTGTACAATAATTATTATAATACAGTAAAGTAGTCATTTCAAACTTTGAAAATGTATACAATTTGTATGCTCTTTCTTTTGTTTTTATTTTTTATTTATTGACGTGTAAATTCTATATTTATGAATAAAGTAGGTACTTTGACTTTGACGATATTAAAGTGTTTCAATTTAGAAATTGAAATATCGAAAAAGTTTCTCCAAGATTTTGGGATTCCGGAATACATGACCTAGTTTTGAAAGATTTTAGTCTATCGAAACTGGATCTTACCAGTACTTAAATAAAAGTATGAAATTTACCAGGTCCATGTCTTCTATCTCTTTCAATAATCCGTTAGGTTGGTACTCGTCTTGTTTTCACGAAGAAAACCGTTTCCGCGAAGTCGTTGCCATACGGTTGGTATTGAACAGACATGTTAACTGCTCTTATTGGTTTGTACTGAGTGCCGACTTCTACGTAGAAATCTAGTAATTATATTATTCTCTTTGTTCTGATCAACGACCAGTCCGTTGCACGGTCGGAATCGTACTTACTGGTTACTGCGGGGCTAGCACGGGCAGTTGACAATTACTCCACCGGGAAAGGAAATAATCTCTTTCCCCCTTGTCAATTTTGTCCACTGTCAGAGCACGGACTCGCCGGTGGATAGTTATTCCACGGTGGATATACGGCGGGAGTAGCGTTATCACTTCAGTATTGCCGTTATAAGAAAATTAAATAATAAAGTGGCCAAGTGCAAGTTGGACTCGCCCATGAAGGGTTCCGTTGCAGCAAGTAACATAATATACATAGTACACATAGTTCTTGTACTTCGTTGTAACTTTGATCGAAGTTTTAATGATAGTGTATTTATGACGTACTAAAAACAACTACTTATCAGATCGAGTTCAAACCAATTTTCGTTGGTAGTTTGCATGGTAATGTACATCATATATTTTTTCATTCTCTTACTTTAGAAGTTAGAGGGAGGGGGGGCACACATTTTAACTTTGGAAGTGTCTCTCGCGCAAATTATTCAGTGTAGACAAAAATTATATTAGAAACCTCAATATCGTTTTTGAAGACCTATTGATAGACACCCCACACGTGTAGGTTTGATGAGTTTAATTTCTCAGTATGGGGGGCAACCCTAATTTTTTTTAATTTTTTTATAAAAACTTAATGCGGTTCACAGAATACATCTACTTACCAAGTTTCAACAGTGTAGTTTTCATAGTTTGGGCAAAAAGTGGCTGTGACAGACAGACGTGACGAATCTATAAGGGTTCCGTTTTTAAGTTTTACGGAACCCTAAAAATGACGTATTGATCATCAGTTTTTCTGTCAACGTTTGCTCTTTTTCCTTTTTTTTTCTGTGCTGCGTTTTGAGGTTTTATATGTAGGTTTTATATTTTTGTAAACAACTATAAAACATTTTCTCATCTAAATCACATACCTTAGTATAGAGAACGCATTTAGATATAAAAATGAGTAATTATATAATTAAAAATATAATTATAATATGCTCGCGACATTATGTTTGAGAGAGATTTACTTATATCCCCACCTCCAAATCAGACGATAGTTTGTCCCCTGTCATATGTCAATTGAAGAGTATTTATCTTCGTTTTCCCGAGTCCGTGCTATACAGCGGGGAGTAGCGTGGAGTAGCGTGATATAATGTCCACGACAAACGTCAAGTGGAAACATTTTATCCCTTTCCCCTGTTGCCATGCTATGCAAGGTGGAAATGATTATTATATCCACTGACAGGTGGATAAAAATGGTGGAAAGACTATTAGTCCACAGTCCGTGCTAGCCCCGCTGCAGGGCTAGCACGGGCAGTTGACAATTACTCCACCGGGAAAGGAAATAATCTCTTTCCCCCTTGTCAATTTTGTCCACTTTCAGAGCACGGACTCGCCGGTGGATAGTTATTCCACCGTGGATATACGGCGGGAGTAGCGTTATCACTTCAGTATTGCCGTTATAAGAAAATTAAATAATAAAGTGGCCAAGTGCAAGTTGGACTCGTCCATGAAGGGTTCCGTTGCAGCAAGTAACATAATATACATAGTACACATAGTTCTTGTACTTCGTTGTAACTTTGATCGAAGTTTTAATGATAGTGAGTATATTTATGACGTAGGTACTAAAAAAAACTACTTATCAGATCGAGTTCAAAACAATTTTCGTTGGTAGTTTGCATGGTAATGTACATCATATATTTTTTCATTCTCTTACTTTAGAAGTTAGCACACATTTTACCACTTTGGAAGTGTCTCTCGCGCAAATTATTCAGTGTAGACAAAAATTATATTAGAAACCTCAATATCATTTTTAAAGACCTATCGATAGACACGTGTAGGTTTGATGAGTTTCATTTCTCAGTATGGGGGCAACCCAATTTTTTTTTAATAAAAACTTAATGCGGGTCACAGAATACATCTACTTACCAAGTTTCAACAGTGTAGTTTTCATAGTTTCGGCAAAAAGTGGCTGTGACAGACAGACGTGACGAATCTATAAGGGTTCCGTTTTTACGTTTTACGGAACCCTAAAAATGACGTATTAATCATCAGTTTTTCTGTCAACGTTCGCTCTTTTTACTTTTTTTTTTTCTGTGCTGCGTTTTGAGGTTTTATATGTAGGTTTTATATTTTTGTAAAGAACTATAAAACATTTTCTCATCTAAATCACATACCTTAGTATAGAGAACGCATTTAGATATAAAAATGAGTAATTATATAATAAAAATATAATTATAATATGCTCGCGACATTATGTTTGAGAGAGATTTACTTATATCCCCACCTCCAAATCAGACGATAGTTTGTCCCCTGTCATATGTCAATTGAAGAGTATTTATCTTCGTTTTCCCGAGTCCGTGCTATACAGCGGGGAGTAGCGTGATATAATGTCCATGACAAACGTCAAGTGGAAACATTTTATCCCTTTCCCCTGTTGCCATGCTATGCAAGGTGGAAATGATTATTATATTCACTGACAGGTGGATAAAAATGGTGGAAAGACTATTAGTCCACTCCCCGTGCTAGCCCCGCTGGTATGTACGTGTGTAGAGTAATAGCCGATTTCTATTCCCTACCGCTTATATGTAACTTCCTCTGATAAAAGGGTACATGTGTGGTCGTTTTTAGGCTGTTATCGTGTGTCTTGGATTAGGAGAAAAAAAAGATAGTAAATAGAAGAATAGAGAAGGCAGGGAACTTTTTTGAAGTTCCCAGACAGATTTTTCGTGGTCTGTGAATTCTGCCATGCCATGAATGGTCATTGGCCATCTAGAAATGCTTCAGCATTTCTAGATGGCTATGGTCATGACCACGTGGCTCTTTGGTTTCACCCGCGTAGTTTCCAAAGTGAGCTATCAAATTCTGAGTTAAGTATAGGTTTTCACTCCTATAGGCAGTTCCTATGACTGTAAATTTTGTTTCTGTTCATTTTCCGTGGTTTTTTTTCGCTATCCGTTTGGATCTAGATCCCTTCTTGCTGTTGTTTAATACTAAAATTCTTAGTTGGAAGGCTTCACTTCTATCAGCAGTCCCTATGACGGTATTTTTTTTTCAGTCAGGTATCGCAGGTTGTTCATAAGAAAAATAAAATACAAATTGTAAAGGTAAATTTGCTTTATAGCTACAATAAAAAGATAAGCCTAAACAATATACATAAATCTAACATTACGCGTATTAAGACTCGTGTGAAAATGATATAAGACTCTTACCAAAATGTTAATTTAAATTAACTAATTATGCTTTGTAGTCCGAATAGTAATTAAAGCTATAAAAATTCTCATAATTTTTCTTCCATGCTAATAAAGAATTCAATGCAGTTGTGTTCATTTCCTGGGTTATGTCAATAATTACAATACTTACAACGTAATTTTAGGGTTCAACACAAACCCAAATTAATTCTGCGAATCTCTGGAATACGTCTGTTGAACTATTCCAAACACTTACTCAAAATTTACGCGACCCAAAAATATTTGGTTAACTCGTGACGAATTTATAGATAATTTATAGTTATTTGAATAATAATTTTAGATCGCAACTATATGAACCTTTGTAATGTTTTCGAATCGTGAAACTTTAAAAGCTAAAACCATGTTTGAATCTACCTAGTTTTGGTATTTTCGTTTTCCCTTGTCTACCTATTCATATAGGTTCATAAAAATTGAGCCCTGGGGCTTCTGTACCATCCCAAAGTTCAGTACTTAAAAGTTTACGATCAAATAGAATGGAATCTGTGTCCTTTGTTTGTCCAAAATGGCTTGAAAAAATTTATTATCACATTATTTGTCTACTTTTCAGTCATTGTAACGTGATTTTTTTAAATTTATTGGGAAATCGTAGATAATCGTTGGCAATGTGATATTAGTTGGTACCTACTAAGATCCTAATATAAATTTCTGTTTAGCGTCTTGAGTAAGCAAGGAACAGGGTAACACAATACATAACGTCACAACCTCAAGGAAGTTTGATGATTTACATCATTGTCGATTTTAAATAATTTGATAAAGTAAAAAATGAGTGGTATGTGTATGTGCCAGCCCTACATTTTACCGTACTTGACCTAACGGAGTAAGTAACAATATGATATATTTTTGTACCAGTTTTCATCCCAATTAGACATTTCACTTCAATTTTAACCCGCAATCCAAACTTTGTAAAGAAACTACTTGATTATACAAACGAATCCTTCTCCCACGGGTACATTTGAGGAAGTATTCCACGCACGGCACGTGTGATAAATCCCAGCTAAAGTAAGTAATCGAGCAAATTGCCTCCACGAGGGTTCCGGAACATTTGCCCCGGAATCGAGCCCCGCTGCAAATATTGGCTCACTAAACCTTTCTATTTGAGTCAGATAATAGTTCAGCTCGTTGAAAGGATTCAATTATTCACATGAAAGATTCCGTGAAGAGTTTTTATGAGATAGATAAAGGATAGTTCTTTCTTTTGCGGTTGTGAGCTTCTTTGGGCTTTTGGTTCCAAATTGACTTCACAAGCAACGTGTGTAATTTTCACTTATTACGATATTTTAAGTTCTCTTGTCAATCACATTTATTACCAACATTATTTAAACAAAGCTTGTTATTATTGGAATAGGGATATTTCAATTTAATTACAATAATTGTTTTTGTTTTACAGTTATAAACTGATTCATATCTAATTCTTTAAGTAAATAATTATTTGTTTGTTTCTATTTCAGTTATTACGACAAAAATTCTATAATTTCTATGCAAATTTTTAAATTGTCTACATGTGTTAACAACGTCGCCAGCACGCACATAGAGGTACCTACAGCCATTTTACTGTATTAAGCAAAGTGTTAAATAAACCTTTGGAAAATAGCGGTTGATTCTGCGAAGGGCTAAAAATAATTTAAATGTAAACGAAATCACAGGCAGGCAATAATCAAAGGCAAAACGCAAAGAAATACCTAAGGCAAAGAGTTAATCGGCCACAGTACATTATGTTAGTAATCGAAGCTACTCGTTTTTTAAAACTGTGTAGTATTTAAAAAAATAGTATAATGGTGCTGTTTTGTTCAGTCATGTTCAATCATGAGGGACTTAACTGTTTATTTTTTTCTTTTCACATGACAATGATCAGCTCATAATTATCATCTTACTCTACATTTATTTCTAACTCAGTTCACTTTTTTTTTGTTTAAATATTCAGATAAGAAATATCTAGCTAATTCCGCACTGTAAAGATATTGATACGAGCGGGGCGGAATAGCCGCCCGCCTTGGAATGGCCACATTAGTCGTGGCCCATTTCCGGCGAGAGTGCTACGTTTGCCCAACGCTCCTTACAAAAAACCCACTTGTGAACATCAGCCGGCCAATAAAGGGAACTGAAATTATACGTAGCTTTACAAAGAAAATACGACAAAAATCCTCAAATCCAATCAAGACAATAAGTTTGTAGCTTTCTTAAATAAATACGCTACATTTCTTAAGTTCTAACACAGCTTCACACTTTGCTCGCGAATCGTAATGGCCATCACATAAATCTGTCAGATTTATGTGTTTTACTTAGTGCAAATATTTCTTTGGGTTTTTATTTCAGTAGAAAACGTGCTGAGGACTTAGGTAAGAGCTAGGACGTTAATCTGCTACTCTTTAGATTTCATCTTGATTTTAGGTTAGCGTTTGACATCAGAGGGTCTCTACCTACTGCTGAGCTTTTGGTTAACAAAGAAGACGTCAAGGCTCTACAAACATATACTTTACCATAGGTGTTTTAACTTTACCTTTATTTTATGTAATTAATGAGTAACTGTTTATTTTCGACATATTTCCAACAATACCACTAATATTATAAATATCAAAGTATGGAAGTTTGGATATTTGGATGTTCGGATGTTTGTTGCTCAATCACGCCGTAACGTATGAACGGATCAGGCTGAAATTCGGAATACAATTAGGTTATAGTCTGAAAGAACACATAGGCTATTTTTTATCCCGAAAAAATAACGGGAACAACAGGAAAGGGAACTACGCGGGTAAAACCGCGGAACACTGCTAGTTTTTTCATAATGATGTACTTACGCTTATTAGGCTTAGAAATATAACGATGACGTAGACATTAGTTGTATTATCTATGTTGTGTTACTATAAATACTCTCACTTCTTTTCAGAGATCAATGCCGCTAGAGTCAACTCGATGAGCATCAATACTATCGAATAGTTATTCTACTGCCAATGAAGCAACAATGATACTACACTAAATTCTGATTTGAAAGGCAACGTTTCTAGTGAAATAACAGGACAAAGACAATCCGATAGCAACTTATTCTGATAGTTCTACCTGATGAGTTTTTTAGTGCTGGAAAAGGAACTAAACTATTTATGTTACTTACATTACTATTTGATTTAGGTACTACTAGTCTCGTCACTCTATATTTAAAATATTCATCTTTGACTACACCATAGGTAATGATGTCACTCTATCTACCGCACCTTACTTCTTGTAATTAATTAATAGAGCCTAATGACAATAAAGTTTATCATATCCTCAGCTCAGCCGAGTTCACACGAGGTCAAAAGGATAGAAAACAATCCCTGTGTTTGCATTCCCTTCCTAATGGGCCATTAGCTTACACGCGCACGCGAAGCCCATAATTAGATTTATGCAAACTTTACCTAAGTAAGTAAGTACTTATACCTGGGAAACGTCTCGGATCAATAAGTCTACGTACTAGAAAAGTCATAACATTTTATAACAGTGTAGGGGTAAATAAGTCCTGCACTTAACGCTTAGTATAGTTTTTACACATTTAAGAATGAGCAGGTCTGATATGTCTGAACAAGACGCCTGTTGCAGTTGTCGCAGTCTCTATAACTGTTTATTTTTAAGTCTAAGGAGTATTCGTCTCTTTCTTTTTCCATCGCTTCCATTAATTCGTTTTTAGAGATAAAGTATTTATCACTATTAATTACTACTTTATTTTTTAGTTTAATGTTGACTTTGTTTAATTATTTCGTTAGGTGAATTAAGAGCTTATGAAATATCTGACTTTCAAGTTATCTATGATTATGTATCTCTTGTTTCTTTGTACTTATTGTCTCTATTTTGTTAGATACGTAGTAAGTCTTCTTAACTTTTTTGTTGTACAGAATTGTTGTTTGTTGAAAATATCTGAAATTTTTGAATAATTTTGAGGAAAAATAGCACTTTTTACTTAGTTATAGTTGTTATTTTCGTACGTAACTTTAAACTTACGATTTTCCCGTAAAAAAAAAATGTACAGTGTTTACACATTTATTATAAGGTAAAAATAGTACAGAAATGCTTTTAAACTAAAGGTTGACTGAAGTTAGAATTGAAATAACATCTTAATTTCAGGCTTCGGCGTTCAATGGTTTCTACCATAGATGAAGAATTTTTTTTGCTTTGGTTTCTACTATGAGTTTGTCCTAGCCGTTACGTCAGTTAGTCATTCAGGACGAAAGCAATTTTAGAAATAAATTTTGGTAGCGTAAATTTGTTAATGGCAAGCTTTAAAAACGAAACATTTTACGTCTCGACATCAAAACCCTTTGTCAAAGTCCCATGAAAAATATCTTCACAGTGCATTATCACAAAACGTTTCCGTTAAATTAAATTAAAATCCGTTTACAATGTTGTGCGACACCAAATCACAATCAATTTGCCACGTAGCCATTCTAGTACCCCTTTTATACCACCCCTGCTTAGGGAGCTTGTACAATATGCTTAGTCCTCATCACAACGACTTTCGCGACTTTGTAATCGGAGGGGACGAACGCGTTTGTCATCCTACCCTGCTTCTCTCTACATAACAATCCTAAATAAACCTTACACATTTTGGAATAAGATAGAAATTTCTTCTACAGAAAAATTGCAAGCGTCATAAATTTTATAGCGTTTTAATACAGCTATAACATAACAATAATAGGGTAAATGTTTTGGTAAGCCATAAATAAATGGGATTACGCCCCGCTGAGAAAGGACAAATTCGACATTGCACTTTTATTGTTGTCGTGGCTAATGGAATAAACATTTTGAAATATATTGGCTTTTAATTTATGACATCATGCAATTATTATTTAAGGAAGTTAAAAAGCTGTCTTACTTCGCATTAATATAATATAGGCGTGCTACTGTAGGGCTAGAGCATAGGTAGGTATACATTTTCACTGTATCTTCTAAGCTTAAAGAATCACCTATTAGTAAATTTTGTGACGGATTGACCAGAAACACAAACCTTTTCATACCAAACCATTAATTAGTGTAGAGTTGCATATCTGGAGAATGTTCATAAGCCTGACAGATATGTACCTACGAGCTGTTGTAAATTATAATGATGGGATAAAGACATCCATTCGCTAAAATAAATTCTGGAGGCGGAATATTCCAGAAAAGACGCGAATGACAAATTCCACCAACCTCTTTTTTCTTGCCAGGTATCGTATTATTTTCCATAGTACCTACCTTTGATCCGATGGATGCCACACGTCTGGGCACCCTTGATCCCCCGCAATAGAACAGGACGTCTACTCTCTTTCTACGAAAACGTAATTTCGCAATTAACTCGTGACATTCCAACTCCGACTCTACTTTGATCCGTCGTTTTGTCCGATTAAATGTTCTAAGCCTACTCTAATTAAGCTCTACTCTAATTTGTAGGCTTAGAAAATTTAATCTCTAATTAGAGTAGGCTTAGAACATTTAAACGTTAAACAATGTTGTATCGGACGAAACGAAGTAGAACGAGTGCAAAAAGTAGCGAGTTTTTTTTTCGAAATTTCGTTTTCCTAGAAACAGAGTAGACGTCCAGATGGTTGACTTCGTTGCCTCCATCCGGCTTCGTAGATAAGGAAAGCGGTAGTACACCGCAATACCGGCACTCTTCTGCTACTAAAATCGCGGCTCCAAGTTTTTTTTTCTCGACCTAGGTCGCGCCGCCGCGACCTAGGTCGAGAAAAAAAACTCTCTATTCATATATTATTATCTGTCGTATGTAGATATATGTATGTAGAATATAGATTGTAATGCTAAAAAAGACGTTGATAATATTATCAACGTCTTATGCCTATATAGGCATAATGCTATTATCGATTAAAATTTATATCTTCTACTCGCTCATAGATGGCGTCAATATTGTTTAAGTAGGTAGAAAGAAACATTTTTTGATGTAGCTGCTGTGATTTTTCTGTTTACAAGGGGTTGGTATTTGTTTTATTCTCGTCTGTAGCTTACTTTACTTCTTCAGTAGCTTACTTTATTATGTGAAATCTGGTTATTGTTAGTATTTATCACCATCATAACCTACCTATCATCATCAACAGCCCACTAAACGTTGCCACTGCTGGGACTCGGGGCCATCTCTCGCAAGGAGAGAATTAAGGCCATAATCCACCACGCTGGCCCAGTGCGGGTTGGTGGATGATGCATGACTTCGAAAGATTCTAGGCACATGTCGGTTTCCTCACGATGTTTTCCTTCACCGTTTTAAGTTAGCGGCATTACGCACATGACTTCGAAAGGATAGTGGTGCTTGTGGGGTTTGAACCCGGGGTCTCCGCATCGGCAGGCGCCGATCTTAGATATTATATCTCTAAGCCCTGTAATTTCACTGGAAACATTGCCCTTCAAACCGGAATACAGTAAAGTTTGCACATTACTACTTGGCTGTAGAATAACTGGCAAAGGTACTTCCCCAGGTGGACTCTGCTAAGAGTCCTACCACCGCTAATATTTTGCTTCCATGTTATTTTTTATGTAACATAAAATAAACCTACTTACTTAGGATCCGATCCGACGACCCCGGATTCAATCCCCACACGCACCACGGTCTTTTCTAAGTCATGTGCGTAATGTAGCTAACTTAAAACGGTGAAGGAAAATATCGTGAGGAAACCGACATTTACCTAGAATCTTTCGAAGTCATGCGTCATCCACCAACCCACACTGGGCCTGCGTGGTGGATTATGTATGGTATTAATCGGGGCTTTCTCTCGCAAGGAGCTCTCTCCTTGAGAGTCCCAGGAGTGGGAACATTTAGTGGGCTGTTGATGATGATGATGAAGTCTTCAATTGTTTTGTTTTGATAAAAAAAATATTTTATTTCAGGTTGTAACTGTTTACACAGCTACAACGACAATGATAATAAAATTAGAAATTTGCCGGCTTCGTTTTCAAATAAAATTTGCTTCCTATTTTTGCGACCATGTATACAAACATGTAACAAAAGAAAATTATAAATTTACATAGGTACTTTTTCTGATGATGTCTAAGAGGCAATTAAGGCTGGTACTGGATGGTAACCAAACAATATTTGGACCTCATCCATCACGTCGAAGGCGTGAATCTTTTATGAAACTCATTAGATGCCCGACGGCGAGCGAACAGCTTGAAACTGCTCGCAATCTGTGCCTCAAATTAATCATTTTAAGGTACAAATCTGTTGGGTCGAAATTAAATCAAAATCGGAATTGTGAGATTAGTAACTTATGAAGTACGTACTAGCTACTAGCTAGCTCTAGCTCCGCCGCGCAGTTCCACATGGTTTTCGTTCCCGTTATTTTCCCGCTATGAAAAGTCTATATATATGTGTTATTCTAGACAAAAATCTCCAAAATTCAGCCCGTTCTGTTCAAGCGCTCCGACAAACACAAACAAGCATCGTAATATTAAAATTTTTGTATAAATAGTATTTGTTTGTATTGGTAGTTGCTTATGATATATATATTTTACAAAAACAAACTCTTTGATGTTCATGCAGATTATAAATGTATTATTTTAAGAGTTATCAAAACCCGAATCCTATTGGAAAAATAAACAAAAGATGCAGTTTTGAAATTCAAAATTAGAAAGTAGGCAGATATCAGATTAAATACAGAAAGCGACAGCCTAGAAAAGTAGCATCGGAAGAACATGAGCGCGATGGTTTGACAACATTCGGTAGTTCAAAGGTAACATGAAACAGTACGTAGAGTGCTCGCAATATAACTCTGCGCGTAGCAAAATATGGAACTAATTGACGCGCCGTCAACTTTTTGTTTACGTCAGGTGACAAGAGTTTGTTTACATTTGCTGTTTTTATTCATTTTTAAAGTAATTAATTACTTTAGTTATGCCGAAAGTGATTAAAAGTGCTGGCCGTGACAGGTTCTTGAAAATCAATCGTGGTTGTAAAGAAGAACGAGACAATAACGAGCCCAAAAGTGCAGTTTTCCAAATGCTGAGCTATTTGACAGCTAATATGTAGGGATACCATAGCAATCAAATCTCCACCTATTATTGGCATTTTTTAAGCTGAGGCTTTATTTTTGAAGTTTGATTATTTTATCGCCAAATGGGTAAATTGCGTGTGAAAAAATGTGAGTGCTTAAGACCAAATGTGAGAAACTAGTAATAAATGTTTTTTTCTTCATAACTTACAAATCAAAAGAGAAAACACAGTGACACAGCAGTTAAGATAAGCAAATTGTATCTTTCTCGCTGAGGCACACTCGGCGGTTCCATGTTTACCCGATCAACCCTTTCACCTAACAGTGTCAGCTTCATTTACAACTTAAGGGAATATCTGTGGGCGGTGCGCCAAAAGAAATTTTACTTAATTTTTTTTTCAACGTTAGCTTGGATGCTCTTTGATCATTTACTTTGTACTAATTACTGTATTTTTATTATAGGCGTTTCAGAACGTACTGTCACGTGGTAATGGACAACGCATTATACCACTGCGCTCAGATAAATAAAGCGGCTATAATGGGCAACGTAAAAGAAGAAAGCCAAAAGTGGCATTGTGAAAAATTAAATAGGTTTCGACGATTGTTGGACAAATCCGCAGTTACTCGAATAAAGAGGCACAAAGAAGACCCACAATACCAAGTAGAATAACTATTAAAAGAACATCGAGAGGAAGTTTTCGTTTACCACTTTGATCCATCGTGATTTTTACCTTATTGAAAAGAGAATATCATTCTATGGAAGCCATTGACCCATTAAGAGCATTCATGCGCCAAATTTTCAAATAGTGTTATTTATGGTCTCAATAAAAGATTTACAAGTTTTAATTAAATTCTTGTTATTTCGTTGTTGGTGTAGGTTGAAAATGACAGATTCTTTATAATGTAATAACTATAATAAAATGCTCCTGGTGGTAAAAGACTCAGACAGCCTGTACCAATTACCAACGAAACTTGGTCATACTGAACCAAACCAGCACTGCAATGGCGTTCATTACTTCGAGACATTCGTTCTTGAGTCTCAGAGTTGTCTTGTAACCGATATGCGTAGTTACTTATATTGCTTTCCTGAAAAATCCCTTCCCGTACCTGTATTAAGAAGTTGTAAGTTCTCACTGAACGGGAAGGGAACCTATTAGCTTGACCTGGTAACATTAAGTACGCCACCAGTCGCGCGCAGACTTATCGACTTACCAGAACAGGACTGTCGCTGATGACATTCTGAGAGATGTTATTTTGTTTTTGAGGATCAGATTGTTGTTTAAGCGAAAAGATGACTAATTCCATCGTATTAAGATAGATAACGATAGAAAGATAGAGATAACTTACCGCTGTATAACAAAACCCAAGTTATGCTATTTTTTTATCCATTAGCTCGTTTTATACTTCTTTAGCTCCATGGTTCGCGCCACCATCGGACTTATGTCGCGGTGTTACGTCGGAGCGTCGGCGTAGCAACGGAGCGGGACCAGCCCTTCTACCGCCTAACTAAATAGGCTATCGCTTTGCTATTGCGGTCTCGTTCATTTCAAGCGGGAAGAAACGAGACAGCAATATCAAAGTTAAGAGAGTTTTCGTTAGGCGGTAGATTCCCTGGTCCTACGCTTTTTTGTTGTGTGAACTCTCGTGAGTTTGCGTCACCGACATGGGTAATAGCAGTATCTGTAGGTGGCGTACAGGTGGCGTATTGTGTAGCATTAGACCTGTTTAAAATTAAAATTCTAAGTTATAAGTTTTCATTTCTAGGGGCAGTCCCTTTAACTGGCAATTTTATTAAAATCGTTATTCGTCACATTTTACTGAAAAATAATGAAGTCACAATTTACTCAATAATTTGACTGGCTCTTGTAAGTTCTAAGCATATTTTTGGAAAACTTTGCGGCGGTAAGACTTTTGACAGCTTATACTTTCGCCATAGTGATGTGAACGGTAGAGCTAAGACCAATTCTTTATATAACCACATCCCATCCTTTATCTTCAAGTTTACAGCCCTCCCTATAACCAGATACTCATACTTAACTATATTGATAGTAATTTCACGCGTGGATGTGTGATTTTTCACGTTTTCTCCCGAGATGTTAACGTGACCCGGAGCGGGCTCCATTTATGATCGGCACCGAAATGGTCGACAAATGGCGGCCAAATGAGAGGCTTCATCCGCCGAAGACGGTTGAGAGTGCTTGCTTTTTTGAAAAACAATATCGAGTTTCGTTCGATGGTAGCTGTACATTGCGTTTTGGGATCGTATGTGTTCTAGTTAGGGTGTTAGAGTGCATCGATGTATGGTGTGTGTGGCGATGCGATTGCGTCAGGTTGTGGGAGCGTGGGCCTCGGGCACATTTGATTATACGTTGAGAGAGGGCTAATCGTAGTCGACGGGCGCGCGCACCTCGAGATCAAACACAAGGCGAGCCGCCAGATATTTTTGTTTCTATTAAACAACACCCGACGTAATAATGTTTAACAATCGTGCAGCGATAATTTGAACAGGGGATGGCTTAGAGTAGCGTTTGTCATTTTTTATAAGTAAATTGTGGTGGTGTGAATCCTGAAAAGTTATTTTAGCTGAGCTAGATATCTTTATTTCAAATTATAAACACTCTTATTAATCATGTTTGTTAAACACTTTGTTTTTTAGATATCATTATTAGTTACATGTATAGTTCTTGAAAGTGTTTTTTTTAAACAAACTAATTAATTTGGCCCAACGAACCAAAATTGGTCCTGGTTACTGACAGGCTAACACCAAAAGACGCCACTCATCTCTGTCATGAGCCTTTTCCTGCCATGAGACAGAAGCTTGAAGCTCGCGTATGTCTCATTCCGCTTAGTCTTGCCATCCGAATCTGGGACGTCCCACCGGTCTTTTATAGGTTTCACTGGTTCGGCTACTTAGAGAGAATGGAAGAAGATCAAGCTTTTAAATGCGATTCTTTTTTTAAATATTTTGATTTTGTAATGTTTTAGTTTTCATTTTGTATGTTTTTACTATATCCTACGTGATTGAATATTCACTGATTGACAAGTTCCAACTTCAGGGGAGCTAAAAAAGCTTCTACGGCTCTTGAAACGGGGTATGCTTCCCTGTCACACCATTTTGTCACACCAGTGTGACACAGAAGATTTTTTTTCTTCGTAGTCACACTAGTGTGACACGCGAGAATTTAATTCTTCACAGTCACACTACCATCTTGTCCAAATATACTTGTAATAATAATTCCAAAAATGTAATGTACTATTGTGTGTGTATGTATGTGTGTAGTGTTATGTGTGAATTGTCTACCAATATACATTTATTATTATATTTAGATATGTAAACCTCGTAATTATTTAAAAGTACCAATCAAATGTATCAATTTAATCTAACCGGCCCGATTAGGGTCTATCACTGAAATTTTACTCCGGGTGGGCTCCCGCCAGAAGCTCAAGGAAGGTCCTGAGTGGAGCGAGCCATGCGACGCCAAGCGTAGCGAAGGGGGGAGGTGGCGAGCGAAGCGAGCCGGCGACCTCCGTAGTGGAGCGCAGGCCGAGTATGGAGAAGCGACACTCAGGACCTTCCTTGAGCTTCTGGCTCCCGCATTTTTTATATACACTCTAGGGGTAGTAGCGACAAGACTACGTAGAGTCGGGGTGCCCCGAGTCGGATCTGGCTGGGTCTTAAGTAACCTAATAGGTCTGATTAGGTTACTTAGAAACATATAATGCAAGTTGGGTCGCTTGCAAACATGTTTGTGAAAAGAACTAATTTTTACAATTTGTAAATGAAAAAAACCAACCATACTCAACCTTTTTTGATATTCTACCTACCTATAAAACCTGTTTTTATATTCAAGCTTGAGAATTGTTAGTAAATTACTAACAATTGAGACTTTTCTTAATAATTTACGTTAAGAAGTAACGACGCTTATGTGATGTTATTTCTTATTGTCAGTTTGGTAATAACTAATATTTTCTTTTGTTTCCGGTTAGTTTTTGTACATACTTTTCAAATAGGTATATTGATTGTTTTTCAATTTAGACTTGGTTGTTTGTGTTGCTGAATATTTGGTGTGATGGTTAGTCATACGATGTAATCGATTATTGTCTGTCACACCAGATGGTATGACACAGAGGAAAAAAATTATTCTGTGTCACACTGGTGTGACAAAATGGTGTGACAGGGAAGCATACCCCCTTGAAACGTAGGTAGTAGAGAGGTGAGGTAGAGTAATTAGAGGTTTTTACTGTAGACCAGGAGTCGTGGTCATGTTCTTGTTTTTTCTTTTCTATTGAACATGCAATGCCTCTCCTAATCTTGAGTGGATTTGTATCAGCCAGCAAGTACATTTAGTTTAAGGGGTCATAAAACTGTTTATAAGAGAATCTGTAATTTTCCTATGCGTTTCATTGAGGACAATGTCTAATTATAGACGAACGACAATTTTCAAGCAAATTATTATTAAATTAGTATCTTACGAAATTATTTGTTTTTTCATAAAAGTTGTTCGCCTTAAATAATTAATTAAGTACTAGATATAAAGGCATAGCCTAAATTAGTGCTACTTATCTAATGCGCAGATAACTAAAATAAAAAAAATGGACTAGACCAAAGTGATATGAATTATCTAACCCCAAACTAAGCAAAGCTTGCACTAGACTGAACAAATATGTACAATAAACTACGGCTTGGTATCCTATTTAAAATGGACGTCTCCATGCGTTGCGCTGTTCTCTTTGAACAGATAAGTGGTGATCTCGGCGGATCTGGGATTGTTATTAAATATTTGTGTAGTGCCGCAATTAGCTGCAGCTCACCGGCTAATTTATCTGATCTCTCGGTGCTCTGCCTGCGTAATTTGTACTAATAACCACAACTTACGGTTTTAACGAGAACGAGACCGAGTCTAGCTTGGGCTCGATTTAGTGTGCTTTCTAACCAGTAAGTATTGCAAAGACGTGCGTTCTACAGAATCTTATTTTGAAATACTGTAGCTGTCAACTAATTACAAAAAGCTTTCCCTCTCTCTCTCTTTGATTAAATTAAAAACCTTTATATTCAGAGTTACACAGAACACGTTTGTAAGGCTAAAAAAGATCACGATGTAGGGATCTTTAAAAACAACTTTAACTGGATACTATCTCTATCTACGTTCTGAAATCAAGGAATAAGGTACAAATATTTTATTAAAAAACGCAAAATAAACATATAACTTAACACACATGCACAACCGCGCGCGCACACACAAACACCGGTTTTTTATAATTATTAGACGCAATTGTTTTTGTGTCCCACTTTAATGCTCATAATCTAAATCTAAATTAATGTAATTGTGCGTTGCCAGTATTAAGAGCGCAAACGAGTTAACACAAGCAAAAACAGTTCAACTTTTTGCCCCATTAAGCTCTTGTTGCATCGCCGCTTTAGCGCCCGGTCCATATATCTCTCGCAAACCGAAGCCATTGTGTTACATAAATAAAAACGCTAAACGCTGGCCGTATTGTCTATTAAGAATTACTTTTCTCGCGGCGGCCCGCGCACAATGGACCGGCGAGATACAAAGCGAGAGATGCTTATCGAATACTCGGTACATTAATACGCAACGGGCACGCCCCACTCACGAAATGCTAGATCCGTTTGTGTTTTGATACGAGTTTGTGTCGGTACATGCGCTGTGCTCTTTATTTTCACGCCACGTTAATGCATCGTTAGGTTTTCGCCGCGGATAGGATCGGATTAACATTTTAAACGATTTGTTGTAACACAGGCGCGCGTTCATGTCTTTTATGTGCGTGATTTTGCGAACTTTTCTTACAGGAGATAAAGTGGAGAAACTACACTTAGTAAGAGCAGTTAAACTACGCATCAAAAGACATGAAAACGTATGGGTCTCTTAGTTTAAGCGTCAAGAAATAAATGGAAACAGATATGCCCTATAATATATATATAACAGATAATATATATTAAGATAAACTTTTTTCGAGGGTGTTCCGTATTCAACAAACCGAACTAAGCCGGCCTAGTAGATTTTTGACTATATTACGAGTTTATTTCATGCGATGTCTCAGAGAAGGCTCCCCAGTCCCAGCAGAACATAATCTGCTCCAGTCTAAAGAGTAATGTTTCCAGAGAAAAAATACACGGCATAGAGATAATTTTATGCAAGGGACGAACGAGTACAGTTCAAAGCTGGGTAGTAATTTGAACTTTTGGTGTTCAAATACGACCATGACGGTGTTCTGTTAAAAAAAAATGTGACATGAAAACATATTTATCTATTTCAATTAACTATTTTGTGAGTGCACGACAAGGTTTCAGTTACCTATCTCATAACATAAAACATCGAAATTGATTCTATTAATAATTTATATTCAGTATAGATTTCAAGGTACTGGAAATTGTTGTAAAATCTGTCCCAGACAAATTACCTACGTAAATAATACACGTACTCTGTAATTTAGTTCCCACTCGGCTATAATCATGTTTCGTTTATTTTCGAACGCTTTGTAAAACAATGGGTAGTAAATATCTTGATGGATGTTAAAACGCATTTTGTCATATATTTGTTCAACTAATGAACAATTAAATTGACACACATTGTTATAAATATTAAGAAATATGAGTCGTTACTTAAACCAACAGTTTAAAGTAACATATATTTTCAAACAAAGAGTATTGGTTTACTATATGCTATAAAATATATATTCTAATATTATACGTTGTAGTAAATAAGTAGGTAGTAGAGATACTAAATAACATAATTATTACATTTCTTATAAGTTAAGCTATCGGCTACAAAATCATTTTTTAAATTCGACTGATAGTTACGGTATTTATCGCATTCAAATGAAAAAATTAAAGTTTTCTTTCATGGATACCAATGTTTATATATTGATTTATTATAAGTAAGTATAATAAAGATGACTGATTCTAGAGACGGATCTTTGTTCATTTTAACGTAATTTAATCTTCCTTAGTGTCGAAAATTAGCTTAGTATAAAGCTCATTTTTGTCACTCTAAGTTTCTTTCATGACACAAAAGTCGTAAATTTCCGATTCGGCTTGATTAAAAAATAAGACTGGTTTTTGGATAGCTTGAGCCTCTGGACGGCTTTGGAATACAAAGAAACTTACTTTTGTTTCCTAATAATAATTATATTTTCTACGAAAAATTGGACTTATCCGACGGGTAAATCATCCAAACACTTTTATTTTTATGTTAAATGTTTTAAAATTTGAGTACCGTTGCTAATTGGCCTAGAAAAAAACAGTTAAAAATTACAATAACTTCACCGACAATTGTATTTCGTATTTTTTTATAATTTTCTAAAACATAAAAAAAAAAGATGAGACCACTCATGGGACGCCAGGTAGGATTCTTCAATCCTTTGGATAAAAAATAAGCAACACAATTTGCAAAACAATAATAATTGTATAATCTATTGGACTGACCGCAGTTAGTTGGTGTGGCTAAATTTTGCGGACTTGTTCCTCATTCAAGAGTTTTTCCTCATGTTTTCTATATAATTGGAGTGTTAACAACCTAATTCAAAAAGTGCCCACGCCAGTATTCTTAGAATTTTACGTTGTAAATGTGTAAACGACACCACAAACTTCTGTGCGGAAAAAAAATCAAAACTAAATTTTACACCTCAACGTTTGATCTTTATTCAAAATACATTGATGGTTTATAAGTGATTTTTGTCAGTCTATTGTAGTATATTTAGAGCAATGGATGCTGTTCAAAAAAAGGTTTAATAGGATACGTGGCAATAAACGGGATAAAACACCTGTGCCCGGTCGGCAGTTTATGAGTTTACAACATTACACCTTCGGCTCGGAATAGACCCCCGCTGGTAATTGCTTCATGAAAGCCTCATAAACGAACGCTTTATAGACAAAAAACTCAGCCGCCGACAAATTAGATACAAATAGACAAATTATGTCGTATTTCATTTGGACTCCAGAGATACAACATGAACTTTGGTATCATTAAAATTCTAGTTCATTATCTGTACGGTCGACTTAATTCTTCTTTGTCATACTCGTTTCCACCTGTCTAAGAATATTTGGATACTTTAGACAACTTCAAATAAATCCTATTATTCGAATGAATCCAAAAGGCAAATAGTGAAAAAATTGAGTGAATATGGCCACACCGGAGCTGACAATAGCAACAATAAGACCGGCACAGTGCGGCGGCAGCGGTGGGACGTAATCCCAGCGTCATTAATAAGAGCTCTTCACACGATCGGTGTTAACATGACAAATGCGAGTGAACCACAAAGGAGCACCGCGCGCTGCGGGGCGCAAGGGTGCTCCCGATCGTTCGCTTTATCACTGAAGCACCGCAGTATTGAAACTTGCCTAGTAAAAACTCTTTTTCTTCGTCCTGTTTGGCAATATCCTCTTACGCAAACTCAACCGGATACTGTACAAGCTCAAAAATAAATCAAATTAATATTACAAATATGATAATTTTGATTTACGGCTCCGCCGACACATATTTCAATTAAGTTTTAAATCATAAAATCGAAACGAAAATATAAAATTTGAATGTTTATTAGATTAATAAACTTAAATTATTCAATCAACTAATAGAGGTGCGCTGACGGGCGGACGCACACATGCGAATGTTCCATATACAAATAACTTGTTACTGTGCCATGTTGCGCCCTCGTTCGTCTGCCGCGGGCTCTAACGCCAATTATTGCAAGTAGAAAATTAAATTAACACACACGCACGTCGTGCAACTCAAGGAGGGTAAATGACCAATCGAATTTGACCCCTGCATTTTTTAAACTCACTCTTTTATCGTACGGAGCATACGTATGCAGAGGCGCAAGTGAGACATTCTTAAGATGGTCTTTAGTACGGTCAGCCATTTTGCTTCGTCCGCTAATTGCAGGGACTCTATATTCATTTTAACGTGAGCTACGTGGATCCTCTTTGTATTTACTACGCTGCGGTTTGTACTTTTCGAATTAGCACTTTCAGTAGCTTCCGCTTGTTTCTATACCCTATTGTTATAGCGCTTTATTTGCGGTCACAGCACGACATGTGATGGACAAAACTTGACCTTTTAACTCAATATTTAGAAAGGTGCTGTAATTAGCGAGTGCGTGTTCGAAAATATATAGAATAATAAAAAGAGCTCAGACGTAACATATCGTGTCGAATTGTAGAGAATTTTAATATGAAAATTCTAAAGTGTTACCCGAAATTGACCGTGGTAACCGAACCGAACGATCTTGGGATGCGACTCAGATTGGTATATTTTTAATCGAAGGATTGCTTGATTGGAACCAATCAAAGGATATAATTTATGACCTGTGTTTATAGGTGCCGAGTCATTTAATAGGGTTGTGATTGACCTTGACCTCCAAGGGCAGGCGTTTAATCTGTCGTGACGAATCACAGTTCTGATACTTACTACTTACAGATTGGATATGTAATGTTAGGTGACAAAACACATAATTTTTTAAATAGTGTAGATATTTATTATATAAACGTATAAACATATAAATTAACGTGATGGGACTACTGTGACAAAACGTGATATGTTGTGATATGAAGTGACGCTCACGCTGTGACATGGAGTGACGCGATGTGACACAATATATTACAACACAACATACCAAATACACAATACAGCACAACACAACAGACTTTTATTGTTAGTTGGTAAAATGTCATAGATATGTAGATAGATTGTGTAGTTCCATTGTAATTGTTTCAAATATAGTTTCCGTAACACAAATTTGTCGGTAAAAAGTAATTGTAAAATGGTAGTTATATATGTATATTTGAAAGATACTCACTATTATTACATTGCAAACATTTAAAGTTACGGCTGGTCTAGTCGGAAGAACGATGACTATCGTTCCGGAGCCCTGGGTTCAAATACCAAACCAAACGACTTCGAAAAGCTAATGGTGCTCACCACAGGCTTTTTGAAGTCATGTGCGTAATGCTTAAAACGGTAAAGGAAAACATCGTAAGAAAACTGACGTGCAGCTAGAGTCCTTCATAGGTCAAAGGTCATCCGCCAACGCGCACTGGGCCAGCGCGGTGCATTATGATCTTGATTCTCTCTTTGTGAGAGAAGGCCCTGCATCCCAAAAGCGGGAAAATGTAGTGGGCTGTTAATACTAAACATTAATCTAGCATTTTAGGTAAGCCCCCTAATGTGAACATGAAAAATGTCACATTTAACATTGCAGCGGTTTCTGTCCAACTCCAACATAGTCCAACATAGTCCTTCTGTCCAACTAGTCAATGGCACATAAGCCTGAATGTCAGATTCTTACGAATCACCTTTAACGTTTATAACGTTAGTTGAGGGGTTGCAACCCTCGATCATTTCTCCTTGTCGCATGATTTTTGTACGGCGTTGCAGAATAATAGATTAGAAGAGGTATTGAAACTATAAATAAAAATTATAAATTTTTTAGGTTTTTATTATTAGTTTGTCGGAAACATTCGTGATTTTCCGACGATTTACAGATTCAATTTGGGCATTTGATTATGTACGGCATTGGTTCTATGCAGTTTCAATACCTCTCCTAATCCATTATTTCGCAATGCCGTACAAAAATCATGCGACAAGGAGAAATGATCGAGGGTTTCAACCCCCGCGCTTCGACTGTACTCAGTTGGACAGCTTACAAGTGACGGCATAGTGCTGAATCTTATTACTTTATACCCTTCTATCATCCTACATGGGTCTCCTGGTGGTTAATTTACTACGTAAATTTTGTTCACGGACCTGTAATCTATAAGTAGTTAATTGAAGATCTCATGCAGTCCCATAAGTAGGTAGGTAGTCGAAGGCAATTGACCCCTTTTCATTGCTTCGCTTATATAAAAATTCTAGGGCGTGCCTCATCCACCGAATTTTCGCCAGTAGCAGCGTATCTGCAGCGCAAAATAGTTTTTATACTAATGTGTTTATAACAGTTATTTGCATAGTCATTAGTGTATTTTCCTTATTACACCAATTTGGCTGTATTAGAATTCATTAACCTTGAGTTTTTGCACTAACAGTAGCAGTAGATGGTTATTGGACGCAGTCAGAACCCGTAATTATGTATTTAATTTCAAGCAATCTCTGTTATGATATTTGAAAGTGAGAGGGGCTTAAAACGAGGTAGCTGCAATAAACCAGGAATGATTTATGAACATTTATGGCAAATTTTATACTTGGGGTTACACAGGAAATCTATACTAAGCCGAAAGGAGTACATTGTACTCACAACATAAACAAATTTTATTGGGTTTTTTCCATTTTTTTTTAATTGTTTTGACCGAATGCATATTATAGTTGAAGTACCTGCGTGGGACTACTGCTAAGGCCGGGAAGGCATTTAGTTTGCCATGAAGCGCGTGCTTTGCTAGTCTCGTCGTCTATAGTCCTCGGGACTTTTAACCGAGAGTAATTTTTTTAAAGCCCGCTCCATTTTAAACAGCTTACCTAAAAATTCTAGAAAAAAAATATTTCTCTTTTTCGGATTAGCCCTGTTGTAAAAGTTCTTATGCTTACTACAGCGCGTGCAATTTGGCTTAGTACAGTTAATTTGCGTAACCCTACTCGTGTATTTATCCTTTTATAATCTTTTGGTGCTAATATTATTTATATTAAGATACAAAATATATTTAGGTTAACACAGTTAACACATACGTATGTTACAAAACTTGACGTTTGGATATTTTTTTTTAATTCTGGGATTGATTTATTAGCATTGATATACATTTATTAATAGTGTATATATTTAGATAAAATTGCAAATATCAAATAAGATTGTGATGTGATTTTGTAAATATTATTTGGCTTATAATATTTAGGGTTAATCGGAACGTTTGTACTAAGTCAAAAGGAGGCATTCTAAAAAAAAAGCACTACTAATTCGAAGCGTCTCGTAACGCAGCCACAACAACAGTTGATTTTAGTCAGTCTGATAAAAGCATTTTTTGTAATACTTAAACAACCTAAGCAAAATTGAAATCCTCACAAAGTTAAGAATTTTCGCATATAAATATAATTTGATCGTAAACTCAGAGTTTATCGGTTAATATGGCGAGATTGTGAGTGTTCCGCACTTAATCAGCTGTTTTGGTGTCAGAGCCCATATAAAATGCATCTCGCTCGGAATGCGATAGAATTAATTCTCAAATTACAGACTGATCCGCTCTTTAAAATCAAGAGAGAATTTAGGGTTCACAGTGGATCCTGAAACGATGTTTGGTGCATGGCTATTCTAATAAAAATACATTACATCATTTAACTTCAGTACTTATTTGACATTTTTGAAGTGAAAACTTCTTTTGACGCGCCACAGAAAATTTTTTCGTGAGCTGTGAATGGAATTCTAGCGTCACGCTCGGGAATGATCAGAAATCTTCGAGTAAACTCGGGACCATGGCCAATGGCCATCTAAAAATGCGCCAACAGTTCTAGATGGCTATGCTCATGACCACGTTCTCCGGTTTCGCTAGCGAAGTTTCCAAATTAAGCTATCAAATTCTGAGTAATAAGTTTTCATTTCTATCGGCAGTTCCTATGACTGCCAATTTTTTTTGTGTCAATAATTAAAATACTCATCCTACTAATATTACACATGCGAAAGGTGGATGTTTTGATGATTGTTGCTCAATCACGTCGGAACGTTTGAACGGATCGGGTTGAAGTTTCAAATACAGGTATAGTCTGGAGTAGCGCATAGGCACAGATTACAGAAATAATTTCTGTACTCTGTGCGCATAGGGTACTTTATATTTTTATCACGGGCAAGAAACTGGAAAAGGAACTACGCCGGTAGTAAATAAATAGGAGATGGCAAAATGGGATGTATAGCCACACAATCCCATTTTGCCATAATTAAATACATCCTTAAGATACATAGAAACCCCGACGCAGAACACACATCACGCACGGGAATCGAACCTATGACGTAGGTACAACTATGTGAGCAGACTCACTGAAGCCTGACATATGAATTTATACATACAGACATTTACTATACACTTATGTTTACATTTATAAATGTTCTATCACATTTAAAATCATGATATTATTCATTTGAAAATGTGTTTGAATTTATCGACTGAATCGACGATAGTTCCAGCTCAACTCACTCTTGGCTTGGTTGTAAACACGGATCGCCTCTACTCTGTTATTTGGACATCAATTTGAGGTGTATTGCACCTGCTAACCTCTTTAAATATTTATTATTGCGGACACCGCCACGAATTATTTCCAAGAATCATTTAGAATTTTGTTTCGATATTATTCAAGAGTTCTTACAAAGTTCAATTACCAAGTTTGACAAACACGGAAAACGTGAACTAAATATGTCTGATTTGTTTTGAATACGTATATCAATAACCGCTGGTTGCAGGTAGCGCGGAATCGTTCGTTGTGGAAATTTAGAGAGGAGGCTTATGTTCAGCAGTTGCCATCTTGCGGCTGATGATGATGATGTTTTTTATCAATTCTTTCTTATTCATGTTTATTCTTCAGACCCTTTTTTCTCTTAATTACCTAAACCTTTATCTGACCTAGGTAGTAGGTACTAATATTAAACTACTAATGCGATACTCTTAACAATTTCTTGCCAAAGAATAGATTATCCGCCCATAAATATCGGTCTGAGATCAACTACGCATATATAAAACTTGATTTTTTCTATCTGACTCCATATTTCACTTGTGTAACATTTATAAATATTACATTAAATTTAAAAGTAATTTAATATCAGGATATTAATTATACTAATTCCCCAGATCAATCTAATCCAGTTCCATTGATATACGAATGCATATTTAATATTTATACAAATTGAATGATTGATATAATGATATCATTAGGAGTTGGCATTCAGCCCGCCCATACGTTTTGTAGCTGACTTCCCTCGTCCGGTTGAGCTTGGCTTGTAGCGTGCGCGGCGCATGAGGGGAACACTCAAATGTAAAACCATAATTATGAGGTTTCCTTATTCGATAACGTATATAAAGACCCATTATTGACACGCGCTTAGGAAGTGACTTAAACTTGACAAAGTTTCGGGGAAAATCAAGAATTTTCTGATACTGAGAATGAGCGGCGGAAATAAAACCAGAATTAAGCATAAAGTCTCTTGCCGTTTTACGTTGTAGATGATGTTGAAAAAATTTATTCCGATTCAATTTTATTAAAAAACAAAGCTTTTGGCTTGCGTAAGTTATGATAAGTAAAATAAATATTCTAAGACTAGCTGAACCTGCTACTTCGTTCGCGTACGTTGATCTTGTGACCTTATTAGTACATTAGTAGTCCTTACGTTAAAATATTTGGATGGGTGGCCATTATACATCATCATCATCATCAGCCGTAAGACGTCCACTGCTGGACATAGGCCTCCCCCCTAGATTTCCACAACGAACGGTCCTGCGCAACCTGCAACCAGCGGTTTCCAGCGACCTTCGTGAGGTCATCTGTCCATCTAGTGGCCATTATACAAACCGAGTGAATTTGTTTTTACACACAAAAATATATTTATTCGAGCTTAGCAACTTCATATTTTATATTTTTAGCAACATCAAACATACTCGTAGTAAGGTTGTGGCGTATCGAACATAGCCGCAGTGTTAAGTTTGTAGGATTTTTAAAGGATACATTACGAAGAGTCTGTAGCTGATGTACGTGATCTGATACTTACCCACTTATACATTTTTACAGGATGATAGCTTAAGTAGGTGATAGACTTATTAGCCGATGTGATATTTTAGACTCTACGGCATGTGTGTTTCAAATGTTAATTTAATTTTTGGGGTTGAGACATCGTGCCTGTTAAGGCCGGGAGCTCACCTCATCTTGAAAAGCCTTTCCGAGCGCTTGGCCGACGCAACGCGTGACCAAAATGCTGGCGTTTATTTGGCCCAACGCATAAGCATTGCTATTCAGCGTGGTACTGCCGTCAGCACGCTCGGCACGCTTCCGACTGGTAGTGGGCTTGAACATCTTGTCGTCCAGTTTTTGTTAATATTAAAAAAAAAAGCGCCTCCCTGTTTTCCATATAATATATGTACATGGTAAAAACGGGACCCTATTACTGAGACTTCGCTGTTCGTCCGTTCGTCCGTCCGTCTGTCACCATACTGTATCTCAAGAACGGTGATAGCTAGACAGTTGTAATTTTCACAGATGATGTATTCATATTGTCGCTAGAACAACAAATACTACATTACACATTTTCTAATAAATATCAGATCGTGTTTCGTACCATGAGCTGCCATCTGTAGTTAATGTGGAAAAACATTAGAAAGGTGTTGTAATTTTATTACCTGACGATAGATGACGGATGGTGGATTTGAGCGCGGTGTGTGTACCAGGGATGAGCTTCGACTCCGACTCCGATAAGTCGGTACTTCCAATTACTATTACACCTTCGGTTCCGACTTCGGTTCCGAAACTTTTACAACGGAGGTTATAATCGGAGCTACGGTGTATAATTGCAGATAATCCCGTATCGTGGTGGATAGTAAATGGAAATACAAAACCCCAACTTCCTAAATCAATTGCTCGTCAATGATTATCGTGTCCACGTGTTTGACAAAAAAAATAATATACCCAATAAAAATGTCTCTCCTGCCACCACTCCTAATCTTGCCTATACCTCCGACTTCGGTTCCGATTCCGATAAATCAAATTTTAAAACTCCGACTCTGCCTTCGGTTCCGATAAAATGACCTCCGTTACATCCCTAATGTTTACAGTGTCACAGAATACTTAATAGTTAGTATGTACCGAACTTATTATTACCGTTATTCTTTAATTTCTATGTAATTCAGAACCACACGACTAATAATGTTAAAATTTTGATGAAACTATATTAAAAATATGTTCTTTCTAACAAAATAAGTATTAACGAAATTGAACAACGCAATCATGAGTTACAACCAAATACACATTCTGACTTTCACCCCTTTCTGCAAGAAAACCGTGCAGAATTTGGGGATTAAAAGTAGACAGCTACCATCTCCTTAGTATGATCTTAAATCATGTCAAGTTTCATTTGAATTGAATCAGTAGTTTCGGCGTGATGAGAGTTCCCTATACAGAAAGACAGACAGACAGACAGACATGAAAGAAAAAAAATGCATTTTCGCCATCAGTATCAACTATGGAGTGCCCCCAAAATTTATTTTTCAAAATATCTTTAATGTACAGAATTCGACCCGCTACAATTTTATTATAAGTATAGATATTCCTGACATAACACTAACCAGCACTAAACTAAGTCTTAAGCTTGTCAAATGTTCTAAAACAGCAGTTGGTCTCTCGTAATATATATAAATTCGTAGTTTTTGTATGAATAAAATTGTGTTCAGCCCACGACAAAGTAAATTTAATCTTAATGGTCAACAGCAGCTGGACAATCAACACTTTTTGCCTGGACCACCAATTTGGTGACTGAGTATTCAATTTTGGAGGGATAGGTAGGTACTACTCATTGTACGCAATGAGAACACAAAACGTTTAGAGGAATGGAAGGACAACCCAATAATACTAGTGCAAACGCTAATATTGTCTAAGAGTAAGTATTTATTATCTTTTCAAGTATAAAATTTTGTTTGTAAATTGTCTGAAAATAAGGAGTAATAATAGAAATAATATTATTTAATGGATTCAGTGGAAATTCTTCTCGTTTTTTGATTCGTTTTAAAGAAGAACTCACAGCAATGGAATGCACTGTAACTATAGTGAGATCTCTAGATGTAATATTTTAATTGCTTATTCGAATCGATTAACTGTGTTTGTGACGCGTGATATTCCAATATTAAAATTGTATCGATACATCGGCTTTGTCGAATCGTTGATTGTAGAGGACGCGAGCGAGTGGGCACGCGATCGAATCCGAATTATTGAATTTCTATCTAAATTGCCGACGATCGACCAAAGTCGAGCGGAACACCGCATCGGCACTGGCACTGTAGGACCTGCGCCGTTAAAGAAAAGATTACAAATAACTTGATCTCTCGCTTGCACAAGTAAGTGCGCTGGAGTGAGAGGACATAGTTTTTCAAAACGTTTTCAAAGCGCGCTGCGTTCAGAGTGCACTGAATCAGTGACGCATTTCAAAATTTTTGTAGATACTACTGGCAAAATAAGAATACTATTTGTTCAACATCAAGAAACGTATTGCAACTAGTATACCCGAACTTAGAAAAAAATATTAGGGAATGTACTAAGTGAAACCGATTTTCAATAATTTGTTTAGTGTCTTGCAACGGTAACAAAGAAGATAAGAGTATAATATACGTTTATTGAAAATGTTCTACTAGAACCAATAATACAATGACGATTAGGTAGGTAGGTACTTTGCTAAATATATTCGAGCTTTAGAAAAGTCTTACGAAAAATATTAAGTTCGAGAAAAGATAAGCTTATTTATTAAAATTGTTTATGCCATTCGAATTTATTTGTGATAACAAATTTTATTCGGATGTTCTTATTAATATACACGAAAAATTGGAAAATGTCATTAATTAATTTTATTATTCTTTAATATAGAAAATGTACCTATGTCGTTTTCAGTTGTTTTGAAATATCCTTCAATTCTGAAGAGTAATTTTATTTTAATATCTAATAATCTTGTTTTTCGAAATACTCTTTAATAACATCCATTAAAATTATTTGTGATGAAAAAACCTTAGTAAGTATTCATTATTTTTTCAAATAACATAAAATAAACATTTCCTGTTTTAAGAAAAACCGTACATTTATTTTGTTATTTCTTTTCAGCTTACTTATCTGTAAATGACTGATTGTGTACTTTAGTGCCACAAACTGTGATTTTATTCTCATGATTTTATAAACAATTTTGTTGAATAATGCGCGAGTGAGATCTTGGACTGTGAACGGATAGCGCTTAAACCGGCAACCAGCACGCGTCTCAAGACTCGATTACTCGATTACCGCCAAATCGATTCGAAACAGACACCGAAAGATGTTCGGATACGGCCACAATTACCCACACCCGTGCCACAAAGATTCCACTATTAAATAGAACGTTATTGTTTAAATCCGCGACTAATCGAAAATTCGAATACTGTTGTTATACCGATAGTATCGATACCGGCAGTATTAAGACGCTCATTGGGAACTAACATGCGACGGGAGTACGGAATGTGTTTATTGATTCACGGTACGTCTACCGATTTTTATGAATTTCACACTTATAATTTAAAAATTAAATGGAGGCTGTTTTATTGCGGATCAATATACCGGATTAAATTTTTTAATCTGTGGTTTTAGGAAACTGAAGTTTTGTACCTACCTAAACATTCCGATATATTTTGAACTGCACGGCGTGGTTATGCCATCTCCATTTTCAAATGTTTTTTTTTTTACATATAGATAACATTTTACAAACATCAACAAAAAACATTTTTTCAAAATTGCATAAAATGTAAATAACAAACAACATAAAAACATAAGTTATGGTAGATAACAATTAATTTCAATAAGTACCCGAAATATAAGTTGAAAGATGCTGTTTCCAAAGAATTTTCACTTCTTAAAATTAATTAAAGAAACCTTTACACTACCATTAATCGTAATTTTGTTACGGTGAAATGAGTTTTTCCTAAAATGCGAGATGCTTCATGGCGCGTTACAAAATCATAAAACGAAATGAAATAATGTTTGTTGTGACAGCTCCCCACATGACAAAATACGGCCATTTATTTCCGACAACAATGTTGAATATAGGTTTAATGACCGTGTTATACAGCTGAAATTACCCTTTGGAATAGTGCACAGACTTCTGATGTGAGCATCCGACCGAACCCTAGCGATCGTTTTATGTTCCAACTCGAGATTTAAACAACAATTTATGTAGTTTGAGTTCTTTTAATCGTAAAATAAATCCGGTTTAATTACCGAAAAACTTAAATATAAATGTCCTAGATGACCCTGCAATCGTTCTTCTGAGAAATAAATGTGATGTTTTTAGAACAACAAAAATGAATGATAAACGGGTCAAAATATAGCTATATCAAATTATTGACTTAAATTTCCATTTCAACAAATAAGATCAACTTAGTTGTTTCTTATATTTTGTCGAGTTCAAAGCGCCATTCGTATACGACTGAATGCTGACGATTTGTAGTGATTTTAGAGTTAGTTCCATAGTAAAAGGTGTTTACAGTACCTACGCCGCTTTCACTTTTACATATCCTGAAGTCTTTTAATATGTAGCGTGTGGGCGTCGCATTGTAAACATTCAAAGCGAGCTAAAAATCTGTAAAGTTTTTGAGTCAAGTCAGATCGGTACAGAAGTTTTCGAAGATTGTGATATACACGTCACAATTGAACACATAGAGCCAAAATTGAGCTTAAGACTGGTTTTGTAGTCACTTTGAGATCATAGAACTATTAGTTCAATTAATTCATTTTAAATTAGTCATTATCAGCACTTACAAGCTAATCATTTCCTTATATGTACACAAATTAATTAACAGCAGTCGCAGAAATATCTTCTGCGACTCGAGAAAGAGATAACCCCATACCCGCATAAGGTTCTCAATTTGTCACAGATCGGGCCCGGGTGCTGTAAAATATGGGACGACTCGGGACGACAACGGTGAAGAATTTATCCCACCCCGATGCGGTGGAACGATCTAATAAATCCGGTGGATGCAGTCAGGGTTCACCGCACATCGTAACTCATGCGCAATGTGCCGCGAAATCAATATAGCGAGCGAGCTCGAGACTGGCTACCTTCGGAAGAAGTAAGTACCTTTAAGTACACGCTAGGAACATAATATGTGGAGAATAAAATTAGAAATAAGTAAGTACGTAGCGAACCAAATTCATAAATCTATAAGTAATCGATGCTTTGACGAAATCGACTTCATTAAACCGTGATCAAAAGAAAATTTTAAGACAAATTCTATTAATTTATTTCACTAGTTTATAGTTTTTTGTATAGTTATTATTTTTATAGTTTCAGTTAATTTGGTTGAAATCATAGTTTTATTTTGGACTGAACCCTCAATGTAGCCTTCGGCGACTGTATTGGATGTCCAGCCTTCCTATCTTTTTAACGTTGCGTTGTCATGTTTGCCCCAGAATCGGTTAAAAGTGTTTCTGACGTTCGTCTATAACAATGTCCAGTATACTACTCACAGTTTGGTAAATTCAAATATGTTGCTATCTGCTTCGGCATACCTGAAATTTATTTTTTACCGATCACTTGTTTATAGCAATTTCCCTTCTGGTAGTTGGGAAAAAAGTGGTCCGTTTTTAAATCACTGGGTCTCATTTTTGATATTTTTTTACTATTTTTGTAAACTCTTCTTGTACTACAAACGAGCGCTCAATATTTGTTTTTGTTTTAGTCAGTTTTACTAGTAATAATTGGCCTTGGCTTTCAATGTCCATAATTGTCAAATTTGTGAGTTCACTGCTTCTGCAAGCGTTATTTTTTAGTATTTGTATAATAAATACCTACGTTCATTTTTGGAAAAAATCCATAAATACTTAAGTAAGTATTTATGGATTTATTATAGTAACTTTTAGTAGTGGTAGGGCTCTTAGAAGAGTCCGCCTGGGGAAGTACCACACCTTTGCCAGTTATTCTACCGCCAAGCAGTAATGTGCAAACATTACTGTGTTCCGGTTTGAAGGCCAATGTTTCCAGAGAAATAACAACTTAGATCTCTGGGTGACGAGCGCAGTGCGGTGCTAGGTAATGATTTGGGCTCTTCATGTTCCATTAGCTGCGTGTCACTGAGCTGTTTTCTGGCATGCACGTTGCTTACCATTAGGCACATGACCTGCTCGTCTCGTCACTCTTGATTAAAAAAACAGTTTTACCTATATCTCGTCAGGAGCATCATTTAAAAATCCACTTCATGAGAGGCGAAAGCCTTAGATTTCCTACTCTTGAACCACTGAGACTGCTGTTTAAAAAAAATATGAATATGTTTTTTTTTAATAAAGAGTGACGAGACGAGCAGGACATGTGCCTGATGGTAAGCAACATGCCTGCCACATAACAGCACAGTTACACGCAGCTATTGGAACAAGAAAGTCCAAATCATTACCTAGCACTGCACTGCGCTCGTCACCCAGAAATCTAATATATTAATTATATCTCTAAGTCCTGTAATTTCTCTGGAAACATTGCTCTTCAAACCGAAACACAGTAACGCTTACACATTACTGCTTGGCGGTAGAATAACTGGCAACGGTGTGGTAATGCACGATTAATCACTTGGTCCATAACATATAAATATGTATATACCCTTTTGTGAAATAACTATAACGTGGACTACATCTTTTGTAGTCGTAGACCGACGTACCTACGTTTTTAGACATTCAACAAAACATAACATAGGCATATTAGAATATTAATTCAGCTCCACCTAACATAAATTCGAATAATAAACAAAATTAGCATTTTTTTGTATAAATATTCATAGGCCCTATGTAGAGTTATCGCATTAATCTAAATAGACGCACGTTATATACGACCTACATAAATAAAGTTTATGTACCGTAAACCCACAATTAAACCCACGGCTCTGTGACCAGTAGCCCGCGTGAGGCAAGTAAGTTTACACCTCTGCGTAATTAAGCATCGCCTCTGCCGTGATTCACTAATACCAAAATTTAAAACGCAGAACATGTATCAAACACGCGTCTATGTTTCAACGGCAACTCGCTTGATAGTAGGTGACGCTATGGCCGAAGATCATTCATGTAGATCTAGAATAGGTACCTAGAATATCTGTTCACTCTGGCCTTTCAGAGTAACAGAGACAAGTTCGAGTATACAAACAAGTATTTAGCCTGAAAAGCTGGAGCAAACAGGTATATTCTAGAACATTACTTTCGGCAACTAATGACATAAGTACTTACTTGCTACTTACTATAAGTAACTTAACTCCAGCGCTGCTATATACATAAATAAATATAAATATTGGTGGACAATTCACACACAACACCATCTGACCCCAAACTAAGCAACCTTGTACGATGGCGGCCAGATAGGCGATATAATACTTGTATAGTTTTAAATACATACTTATTATACATATAAACCATAAGTACCTAGTATCCATTTTAATCTATATGGTAAAGCGATAACTTCCTCAATAGCTACTATAGCTTTAGGATTTTCTTTGTTTATTAGTTGTTCTGAACTTTACGATGTGTCGTGACGAGACATAGTATCAGGTATGTAGAGCGCTTCACTGCGGGTGACGGATTTGTTTTTAGAGAATATAATGCTTGCGTATGAGTAATTCAACGGCGCCGCTATTCGTAGCTACAACGAAAAATTGGAACTGCCTTTTAATTCTAGGAAATAGAGATATACAATAAGTTTGTCACTGTATTTTGAACAAGAAGAGTTTAACCCACTGTCCAGTACCCACTACACACTGTTCTCATCATCTGGATCTGCACTCAATCTGTACATTTTTTTCTTGAACTATCGAAGAAAATAATACCGAAAAAACCGGTCAAGTGCAAGTGGGACTCGCGCACGAAGGGTTCCGTACCATTATCTGTAACCTAATCTTGCAAGTTATTAGTATCGAGCTAGAAACGGTAAAAAAATCAGTTTGTTGTACGGGAGCCCCCCTTAAATATTTATTTTATTTTTAGTTATAGCGGCAATAGAATACATCATCTGTGAAAAATTCAACTGTCTAGCTATCACCATTCTTGAGATACAGCCTGGTGATAGACGGACGGAGGGACGGACAGCGAAGTCCAGTAATAGAGTTCCGTTTTTACCCTTTGGGTATGGAACCCTAAAAAATATGACTGATATGGACTGTAATGAGTGCTGTTGACGCTAATGATGACCACGCAACGCAGTGAAGTTCGAGGACATCAAACCTTTGACGGCGAAGTTGAATCAGAGAGAACTCTACATATTCAATAAACATTTTGCTTCTAAACGATGATCATTTTGCGTTTATGTTTTATCGGTACCGCGCCGCAACTAGACTTATCTTAAAATATCATCTCGTTAAATGGGATGACGTAGTCTGTAATGGAGCTTGTTTGATTTTTCAGAGAAAAATAATTATTTTAAGCGTATAATATCGTAGACTATATTGAGATCTCATTCTAAATCTCTAATAATTGTCGTATTCAAAAATAAACTTCAGAGCCACGCCACCCTAATAGTCCGAGATCCCAGAGCTCCCAGACGTCACTTATTTTCTGATGAATGAAATGTGGACGATTGAGTAGAGTTAGTAAGTACTAAGAACACATGCTTACTCGCTAACTTGCTTAGACGGCCAATTTTGAAATATGGGGCAATGAAGGTACATACAAACATTACTTACTTCACGTATATTCTAATAAGTGTTTTTCACGTATGTTGTAGTCGACATCCTTAAAAACAAGGTTCCAATACTCCCAGACACTTTCCGTCAGCCGTTTTGCTTAACAGCTCCAAAATATTAATTTAACTTCATTTAAATTCTCATGCTCCATTTGTAAATATGTTCGTCAGACAACTATTCACAACGCTTCCTTACAAATTCTGTTTAAAAGTAGCTGAAACCGCCTTTTTGTCACAGTATTTCAGAAGTATCAAAATATTAGTCCAGCACGTATATTTGGACATGACATTGCGTTAAATCTTCGTCGGCTTACAAGTTGTCGATACTTGACTGCGAATCGAATACAGTTAATGGGTGTACGGCGCAATCTAAAGGCAAGAACAAGCATAAATTTATTAACGATGCTGAAATATCGCCGCATAAATCGTTATCTCGGCTGTCAGTTTATCGACAATTATTCTTAATTGGATTATGAAAGCGGTGCGCGTTGTTGTACCGACACTGGTATCAGCTATGGTGGTTCAAGTAAGTAATTATTCATGAACTTTAAGATGGAAGTGACTATTATACAATTTTATTTATCTCTGTGAATTTAAACTGAAAATGTATCTGTTTGACAGTGTACGTGGTAAAAAAATTCGAGTCTGTAGACTGGTTTTGGGAGAAATTATGTTTAAAGGTGCGGGTCTCAAAAGCCCTATTTAAGACAATGAACTGTTACTAGTATAATATATATCAACTATAATGGTTATTTTAATATAGGAGAAATTTCTTCGATTAAGCTGAGCAAAATAATTACAAAGGACAAGTAGGTATTTGAAATATCCTAAATAATGTAAACAATCATAAGTGAAAATTACACTATGAAAATTTAACGCAAAACTATTGTTCGAATTTTTACTTAAACGGAAATAGTAATAGTGTATTAATATAGTACTAAAAAAACGTCCAATTAAGTAATTAACAATTGTTGTTAGACTACATAAGTCAACATTACAGGATGAAAATATAAGATATACTAATTATCCGCCATTTCCTGCGTTTTGGACCACCTAGTTATGGACCCGGCTGCTAGGCAATCTGACAGAGACAGGGACGTCCCTCTATGTTTGTGAAGAGGGCGGTTCTCTCCTCCGTCCGCCTTTAGAAAACATAAGTAGGTATAACGAAGATTATGTATGATACTCAATTATTATAGAATAAATACACATAGGTGTAGTAAGTAGGTACCTATAGAAAATCTTACTTATGTTATTAATGTGGAAGTTTGGATGTTTATATTTTTCTTGCTCAATCTCATCATATAAATTTAACAAACTAGAATCGATTTACGTAGCGTACGATTGCTTGAAACTTAATACAATGACTACATATGTAAGGAAGGCAGCAATGGCTGGAGAAGGCTCGAGAATGGGAATGACATATCATGTCTAGCAATGGATGGATGGAGTGGATGATGATGTATTCGAAACCTATTTAAATCTTGGTCATTTTATTATCCTAATTTCTGCTAATATTATAAAGGTACAATTTCGGATGTTTGTTGTTCAACACATCGTAACATATGAACGGATGGGATTTTAATCCGAAACACAGAATATAGTCTGGAGGAACACATAGGCTACTTTTTACAAAAGAGCTACGCGGGTAAAACCGCAGAGCGCTCCTATAGTATAATATTGCTTGATTATATTCCGACTTATAATAATTTATAAAGTTTGTTTACCTAAAAGAACTGGACTTCATAACATTTCCACATTTTAGCTACTTGTCCAACCTGATTCTGTGATTTTAATAACAATAGGTGCTTAACCACTAAATCCTCTTCAATGTCAAGTTAAATATACATATGTAATTACCAACTCGTTGAAAAACTAAGCAGTAGCGTTACCATCGCAATCTCTGTATAAAAACGAAGCTTTATTGAGGTATGATTTCCTACTTTCTTTTTACTGCCTCATTTTATAAATTAGTTCCCTTAATTTTCTGCTGTGTCGAGACATTTACATAAAATTGACTTAGATCAGAAGTAGCTGTGTTCCGCGGTTTTCTACGCCATATTATTGGTATTAAAACCACTTAAGAGTTGTGAACCTAATAAGGACGGAATATCGCTATGGAAAAGCGGGAAAGCCATACGTTTGGAGAGTCGCAAGTTCGGTAGGCAGGTCATCTGAGCCCCATAGGTTCCTTTACATAAAAATATATACTGAGAATTTTACATATTCGGTCTAGTATAGGGAAAAAACGTCTTTGAGATTTTTAGTACGATAACTTGTGAAGCCGTTTTTGTATTTTGCTTAGTATTCTAGTTTCTTAGCCTGTCCTATTTTTTTAAATAATATGTGAACATAAATATTGTGGATTTTATTTAATAGTCCCCATTTTCCTGCCTTGCATATCCAGGTACAAAATTTATAAAAAGAGTAGTAATATGCCCGCGACTTCGCCCGCTTTTTCGAGATTTTAGATAATGGCTATTTCCTGAGGAACTCTACATTTTTTCGGGATGAAACTATGTGTATTCTATTTAGACTACAATCTTTTTGTGGTCTAAATTTCAGTTTGAGCAATAAACATCTGAACGCATCACACTAAAAATATAAAAACAACAATTTGTATGTTTGGATGTTTATAGCCCAACCACGTCGGAACCTCTGAACCTCTGAACCACGTCGGATAAGATTGAAATTTAAAACACAGATTATATACTGGAAGAACACATAGGCTACACACATTTTTATCCCGGAAAAATAACGGGAACTACTTACACGGTCAAAACTTCGGGACACAGTGCTAGTTTAACTATTATAGGTATCCATACATTCTCGTACTCGTAGGATGCGATATATTTGTGACCCATAATCAAATCTCATCTAATATTATTTAAACTTTTATACAAAGAACTCAGTAAAAAGTTTAGATTATATAGCAACTATAAACAACCTTGTGTATGTATTTAACTTGACATTTACACACAAGTTTGAATAAACGATATATTTGCAGCAAACTTCCACGTAACCTTCTAGGGATTTAGTTTTACGACTGTAGTTAATAGTCGGTATTGTACACATAACATTAAAATTAATTTTATTTAAATCCCTATTTGGGCTATAAAACGAAAATCGATTAACAATCACGCCTTAATTCGAAATCGGTTTAAATATTTCCTATTATTTATTCAAAGATTATAAGATTAATGGCTTTGTCGACGTGTTGCGTCGATTTACCTAATTGGAAAACATCTAAGACGCGGAAGTTGAATTAACTCGACTACCGTTCTTAATTTAATCAATCATCATTTTGTGTAATTAAAAAACATCATTGTCGTAACATTTTCAACGATGATGGCTATTCACTAATTATATTCGTAATTTCTACGTAATACCTGTGGGTAATACTCAGTTTACATTATTCCAGTCCAGCGATCGAATCCAGCGCTGGAATGCTTACTGGAAAAATGGAAACCGGCAGTGGAAAGCTTCAATCCAGTGCCAATGCTTTCCAGTGCCGGTTTACATTATTCCTATTATCGATGATATATATTCGAAGGTTAACCTCGAAAATATTCATTTAAGACGAAACTGTACTGCATGGGGATTTTGTATGCGTAGCAATAATTGCAGCGTAATGAGACGTGGCCCTTAGCTGTGGGCCTCATAACAAAGCTCAAAGTCGCACAGCGAGCTATGGAGAGAGCTATGCTCGGAGTCTCTTTGCGCGACAGAATCCGTAATGAGGATATTTGCAAAAGAACGAAAGTGGCCAACATAGCTCAAAGAGTAAGCAAGCTGAAGTGGCAATGGGCAGGCCACATAGCTAGCAGAACTGACAACCGATCGGGAAGCAAGGTTCTCAAGTGGCGACCACGAACCGGAGGACGCAGTGTCGGACGGCCTCCCACTAGATGGACAGATGACCTCACAAAGGTGGTTGCAGGTTGCGCAGGCCCGTTCGTTGTGGAAATCTAGGGGGGAGGCCAATGTTCAGCAGTGGACGTCTTGATGATGATGATATGTAGAAATACCAGCTTCATCATGGGCACAAATAATAAATAATTATTGTATGATGACCTTTTTCTAAAACAAAATTAACTAGTATTACACCCATTACTATTTATATTAACTCATTTTAAAAAAGGAAGAGTTTCTCAATTCAGTTGTATGTTTTTTTTAAAGTAAAAACTTCTTTTGGCGCACAAAATAGATACAGTTTTTCCATGGGCTGTGAATTGAGCTCAAGCATCATGTTCGTAAATGAAAGAAATCTTCGGGTAAACTCGATTGTCTCGATCTAGAGTTCAATTCTGTTTATTTTTCTCCTCTATCGGCAGGCCGTTAAATCCGTTCCTATATTATGTAATAGCTCCGCCAATAGGGTACAATCCTCAAAAAAACTAAGTAGCCCGTTAGTTAGATTGCCAAAAAATATTGTACCTACACGTATTTTTTCTTTTGTTTCACAAACAAAAAATGACGAAGATACAGCGCTTCGAAGTTTCGTGTGCCGTCACTTTTGAGTACGATTTTCACTCCGAGTGACGTCGCGACCCCCCACTCTCGAAGTTTGATGGTCTATATCTTTGACGACTTTTAATATTATGAAAAAAACAAAAAATATGTGTTCAATATTTTTCCATGATCTAGCTGACGGACTAATTAGGATGGTGTATTTTTGACCCAGTCCGGTACCCTATTGTCAATCAGTTTTATTGGTTCTAATTTTCTTTAGTAGATCATAGTTCAAAGTTGGTCCCGGACACATTTTATCCAAATCGATTTTACAGTTTTTGTAATATGACCAAATAACTAAAATTTAGTTTCACCACTTTTCTCCACTTCATGTTTTTACTACTGGGACTTAGGGCCTTCTCTCACAAGGAAAAATTCAAGTCCTTAGTCCACCACGCTAGCAGGCACAGATTGGTCAATGACACTTGTCCTCGAAAAATGTTTTTTGGAACAGGCCGTTTTTTCACGATGTTTTCCTTCACCGTTAATAACAGTGGTAATAAGTACTTTGAAATATACTTAAAAGTCCAAGCGGGGTTGGCACCTATGACATCACGTTTGTGAATTTGGACGTTTTAGTCACTAGGCTACCATGGCTTTACGTAATACAAGTACAAAATACAAATAGAAAAATCTTTATTGCTGTTTGTAAGTGAGATAAGGTGATACAAAACATTTTAAAAGTTAACCCATACAAACTGGCCTCTTCTTCTAGAGGCATGCAGTATGTCTGGCAATACAGTTCCTTATTGGTCTGAATTTATACAAGTATAAAAATAATAGTCATCTGATAAAAGTCTTCTTCTTCTGCTTTTCGGTCTCGGAATGTTCGGAATCGGTTGTATCGTACCTATTATATGTCATCTGATTCATCTTCTATTAATTTCTGGCTTCTATCCGTTTGTGCTATATATGTGAGATATGTTTGGTGAGCACAATAACGCCAACGTCCTGTGTTTCAGCAGGATGTTGCTGTAGGGTTTGATAAGTACTATGTAGTTGAAATCCACATCACAAATCTCCAAACCTCACAATGCTTTGACTACCTTAAGCAATTCAGTGAAACAAGAATGAAACATGATTATATCAACATATTTTTTTTGTAAAATGCAACGTAAATTTCCCTATAATTTTGTACGTTGGAAAAACAAAGCTTTGTGGAGTCCCATAGACGCTCGTTTGGAAGTAATAGCCTAGCAATAAACCTCAAAGCTGCCGGCAGGGACATTACATTAGCGACTAATGGGTAGAAATTATGATATTTAATGCTACATGCGACGGGCTTAAGCCACGACTCCGTCACCGCGGCTCGATATTCAAATAGGATAATCGATTTTGGTTTAAGAAGGTAAAGTTTTATGTTTTGGTTGATATCTCTAACCGCCGTATTTGAAACATTTGTGTACTCAATCCTTACGGGACTAATACATTTTAAAACAATAAGTACACCTAAATATTTGTTTTCCTAGATATATTTGTGATGGCAAATGAAACCAGCTAGGCAAAAATAAACACATTAAACTATGATAACTACCTAAAGAATGGTATAAAATATCTGACACGTATTTTAGTTGATGTAGTTAATTACAAGCATTATCTGCTTTTTTGGTGGAATTTTAAAGAATTTCGAAGAAACAATATTCAAATTTATTGCTGTTTTTTTTTATAATACTAAACGCAAAGTTAGTTCAATAGGAGGTATCAAAATTAATCTAAAATTCCTAAACGTGCTAAAATACTCGAAATATCACCATTTCATTTCCGCCATTTCAGATATACCCCAAAAAGCTAGTAAGAACTCTATTGTAAATAGGAACAGCAATTTTACTATACGGTCTTTTTTTAGCTACCTATAACTAAAAACATAATAAAACATGAACAGTTTTAGTTTGTAACAAAAGTGGCGGTACACTAACCCGTGAAGACCGCGCCTTATGTAAATGAGCGGCTCGCGGCGCCTAAATATTAGTTTAATATTTGGGAGATCGTATCGTAGATGTAGTTGAGTGATGTAGTGACTCTAGATTTCATATTTTAAGCGTGTTTGTTTCAGTTTAAATGAAGGTCTTTATTTTTGGCAATTTAACTAAAAGGTAAGTATCACGCATGGTATTATCATCATTGGTTTCTAACGTTATTTCACTGAACATCAGCTTTTTCCGATCCACTGATAATTTCATTGAGCTTTGCACGATGTCTCGATTTATTTCCCCATGCTAATTTTGCGTTATAAAATCTTTTCCGATTATTGAATATATGGACGACTGTTTAACAATATAGACAGGACGTCTATTTGCTAATTGTGTTGTTAATGTGTGGGTTCACCTTCGGAACAACTTCAACGATATTGATAGATCTTTTGCAATTTGAAAGATACGGTCTCCAGATCGTAATATATCATATTAAACTAATAAATACAAATTAGATAAAGTTTTGACGGTAATCGTTAGTTTGGCGGCGCCTTTCAAAATGTATGGATGAAGTCGGGAAGGACCGCTAGTTAACAGAAAGACGAATGTTTTTGGAAGCAAGCGTGCGAGGGTATGACTGTTTGTGTACACATAAATGCTTGCAAAATGTGTATGTGCGACCATGCGTTAGTACATGCGTGCTTGTGCGATTCTGTATGGGTGCCATTTAAAACGCATAATTTTTTTTTCCTTACTTTGTCATAATGAATGTAGCATAATATATAGTGTCATAATGCAACTTATGCATAATAGTTTTCTGGCATAATGTGTTTTAAGCGTAACAATCTATTGTACTAAATTCGATTCGACTATTGATGAGACGCATAGTAGTCTTTAGGCATATTGATGAGACGCATAATAGTCCTTAGGCATTTTTTATTTATTTGCTACTAAATATAGACCCAGGTTACATAGGGCCCAGATCCGACTCGGAGCACCCCGACTCCACCTTGTCTTATCGCTACTACTCGTAGAGTGTATATAAAAATGCGGGAGCCAGTGTGGAGTATGGAGAAGCGATACTCAGAGCTGACGGCAGAGCTTCTGGCGGGAGCCCACCCGGAGTCAAAAAGTGCAGATTTCTTAGGTGTGCCGTTTGTTTTTCTCAATGTGTGCCTTTTAACATTATGGTAAGTTTTCGTTATGCTGTAAGTAAATGGTTATGCTAGTAAACATTATGCGAAAACAGTTGCGTTGCAAAAAATGCGTTTAGTTGTTTTAGTAAATTATAGTTAGTCTTAAAAACGTTATGCTTTCTTAAATTAGTACAAAAATTGTTATGCTAGCACATATAGACCCATTCTGTATATGTACATATTCTGCTGTTAGGAGTATATGAAGCAAACTTTGCATTTTCATACATCAAGCTCAACTTCTGCCATGATAGTAGACGCTATTATCACACAATCAATAGTAAAAAACAGGTTGTAAATAAATACTCATAAAATTTGGGTTAAGATTCCCCATAACATGGCATCAAAAAAAAATGCGGCTGAATAATTGTGTAGCTTAAGTTTTGCGATTTGTTTTAATGGGAACTATGACCGTTACTGTTGGCTTTAAATGATCTTTACTGTTTACTGAACTTTAGGCTAGTGCAGAAGGAACAAACCCCTAGTAACTTAAATTCCTAGTTACTTAATACCAGAAAGCTCTCCATATACGTAGATTATTACCAAACTTCCTTTAATGAGTAGATACTACATCTCATACGACAACTAGCGCAAGCGAACCTCAAACGGTACGACCTCGGTATGAACTGCCGTCCGTAGGAAAACTTTTTACCCAGTCCAAGTAGGGTTTGACCTGGTATTCCCGAAGGAGGTGCTTCACGGGCGGTCAGCAAAGAGGATCTGGCACATGATGACTTATAGCAAGTATGTTGATAACTTAATATATTTTAAATACTTCATTTTTAGTTTCATTCAATTTTATTTTTGACGTGACAACGTCTAATATGATGAACACCGGCTGTATGCAAGAGGAATTGTCCCGTTATGTCCCGTTACGCTCATTGTCCCGTTACGCTCATTGTACGCTTGCGCCGCAACTATCAATGTTTTGTTATGACGTTGTCACGTTAAACTATCGTCCGTAAACAAACCGACTTTATAGACGACCAATTTTTTTTTTTCATTTGTAAATGTTTGTCAACCCAAACAGGGAATCTGTTTGGATTGAGCGATAGACAGCTGGCTGTTTTGATTTTGCAATTTGCTCGTTTATGGATGCTAACGTAATGCATTATAAGCGGATTAGCGATTATTTCGCATTTGCTAATAATATTAATTCGATTGCTATTAATTAAAAAATAAATACTAAGATATACAGTAGGCTTGGGAATAAATTATGTTAATAGACGAGTTAGGTTTCGCTTTCTCGTAAATGGCTTGCGTTTTAGTAGCACCGGCCGGCCACGCACTGTAATTTTATTGCAACTTTCTAGAACAAGGATAATGATCGCAACCACCTTTTATAATCGTTTGTAAGGCTTCCTGAAGTGTTTTAATTCTTAATCTATTTTTATTTTTATAATAAAGTGTGACGAGACGAGCAGGACATGTGCCTGATGGCAACATGCCTGCTACATAACAGCACAGTGACACTCAGCTATTGGAACATGAGGAGTTCAAATCATTACCTAGCACTGCACTGCGCTCGTAACCCAGAGATCTAATATGTTATATCTCTAAGCCCTGTAATTTCTCTGGACACACTGCCCTTCAAACCGGAACACAGTAATGTTTGCACTTTACTGCTTGGCGGTAGAATAACTGGCAAAGGTGTGGTACTTCCCCAAGCGGACTCTGCTAAGAGTCCTACCACAAAGAATCTAATTTAGAATTACATGTGTTTGACTGAAAGTTATTAACACAAGGTTAGGTTTAAGAAAACTGTAGGAACAGAAACATTTATTCACATTTTTTCCCCCCAGCGATTATCACAGCTTTCTTATATTTATCCGTCAAAACACACACTCACTATAACTATTTACCTACATATAAAATAAAAGTGGGCAATTATAACCAAATCTTGTTTCGCTTCTCACCCTCTGGGCATCTTGGTCTTGTAAGGTGCTGCCACGCATAATGTCTCCTTAATTTTAATGACGGAGTGATTGGTTATGGTCTCAAAACAGAAATCATTAAGTTCGCATTCTTCCCCCGCCGCCGATGCGGCTGCCAAGAAAAAGATAACGCGCGAACCCTTGACCATATGATACTAGCAGTAAGGATGCTGAAAAAATAGACATAAGAAAACTTTTTAAATAAGCTTAAATCAGTGACCATCTCACACATTTTATTTTTAGAATATGAAATACAAGTCACACAAGAAAAAGAAAATTAAGAGAAACACATTACCACTCCTTTGCGTCGCGCAGTCGGGTAAAAAATAAACTCCACTATATTCATGTGCATTGTGCACTATCGATCTGACCACCCGATTGTTGTTATTACAGCAGCGTTAGCATGTTGTGATAGGATGTCAGCCGATGGCCATTAATTACCAAATTTTTGACAATTAATGAGGCTAGAAAGTTCATATTTAGGTTGCCTTTTATTTCAGATTTTAGCATAGAGGTGTATGTAGGATTAATATTTTAATGAAATTTTATGATAATATTACTTTGAATGTTTTGCATACCTATAGTTACAACTATTTAAGTATATGATACTAAACTTTTAAAATATAAATATACATATATTTAAAATTAAAAAAAATGTTTAGATTTTTTTGTGATTCTATTCACAGATTTAAATTTAAACTATAACATAATCCAAATAGATAAAAATTAAAAATTTTACGCGCTGTTGAATGGACGGATCGAATGAGTCATTTCTCTTTTGGCTTTTTGCCGCGTACGGTTGCCACTAAACCATCGTGTTCTCCGATACGTAGGTACGTGGTAGGTACTTAGGTATACAACGTACTTTGTTACCTATTCTTAATAAATTCGATTGTGTTTGCGAGTTTTCATCCAACACTACCCGCCGGCTACGCCCTCAGCAGAAGGATGTGATTAATGATGATGATGGTGAGTGTCTGCCTCCGAAAAGTATTTTATCCCGTATTTTAAAACATCCAGAAAAAAGTGAGACATCATAGTAAACGGACTCTGAACAGGCAGAATACTGTAGAGCTCTTACTGTTTAACTGTGTCTTGTAGCGAGGTGCAAACAGGGCGGGCCAGCGTTTACTCCACCACCTCGTTCCGAAAGTAGTGACAAATGGTGGCGGCACCTTTCATCTCCTCTCACATAAATTTAACACCACTCCAAAATAAACCCTATCGTTTCACACTAAAGCCAATATTCCCAACCCCACTGTCGATTAACAAAATGATAACGCAATAATAAAATTTGAAAATAATCGCAAATAGCATTCGCGCTGCCAATTCGAAGGCGGTATACCTGAATTGAAAAAGGTACGAAGCATTGCAAACAAATTAGCTGTATTTTTTATCGCGCGGTGAACCTCACTACGACATCTATCTATATATATAAAAGCGAAAGGTCACTCATCAAGGAATCTCAGAAACTACAAATGCTAGGAATCTGAAATTTTGTGTGGAGGTCCCTTTTAGCACGTAGGCGGCCGCTAAGACGGGGTTTTGCGAAATTCAACCCCTAAGAGGGTGAAACAAGGGATGAACGGTTGTATGAAAATTCACCATTTTCAAAGTTATCAAATTTTGTATCTAGACACTTGACACGAAGTAACTAAATGTTTGTTCTATAATTTTGTAATTTCGAACTGTACGGGGGTGAAATTGGGGTTCAGTTGATATGGGGGATGAATGTCAATATGAAAGTTCCCAACCGTTGAAGATAAAACCATTAAACTCTGTATGTAGACACTTCACACGAAGCAAATGAATGTTTGTTATAGCAATTTTGTAATTTCTAACTGTACGGGGATGAAATGAGGGATGAAACTTTATATGGAAGTTCGTAATAGTTGATATCTTCAACAATGAAACTTCGTATCTAGGCACTTGACACGAACCAAATAAATGTTTGTTCTAGCAACTTTGTAATATCGAAATGTACGGGGATGAAATGGGAGATGTCAAACCAACAAATTTTTGCAACCAGGCACTTGATATAGTTATAGATATCCATATGGATTACTAATATTAAAAATATGAAAGTAACTCTGTAGGTCTGTAACGCTTTACCGCTGTAACGCCTTTAAACCACTGAAGTTTTTTGTAAATGTAATTTGGTACTGTGTACAAACACTGCCAGAGTTACCTTAGTATTTATTTTGCGCGGACGAAGTCGCGGGTAATAGCTAGTGTATCAATAAGGAAATACAAATTGTATTTTTACACGCGGACGTTCGTATGTACGCGATATTCAATTGCAGTGTCACTTATAAATTCATAGAATTTCCAGCGATTACACAGTAGCCGTCATAAGGCGTAGTTAACACACTCATCTATGTTGCATGAGGAGAATATTTGCGAAATTCGTACCACGATAATATGTGCAATCCAGGGGCTGTTGTCTTAGGGCGATTATTGAAATGGCGACGCATTAAATTGATAGTGCATCATACCAGGTAATAGGGCCTAATACGGTATAATTATACAGAGTCAGCTCGCTCATAGTAGTCCATGAAGATATAATTCTTGGTTGAATTAATGAAGGCTTGTCTTGCGTGGTACATCGGTTTGTCGTAGTCGGTTAGGCAGCGCATTCGACGGTAATCGTCTACTTACCGACCTCCGTATGATGGACGGTAGTCGGTAGGTTTAATGGCATGCTTCATTACTTCGATAATTGAATGTACGTATTTTATAATAATGCGAATTTACTTCCTAATAACAATCAAACTCATAAGCAGGGGAATTCTCTAATACAGTCATGTTAAATTTAACATTTCGAGTTTTTAATGTCTGAGAATTTTGAGTATAATCTACGAAAATATCAACTCTTCTTTTCTTCTATTTTCACGTTTTGTGTTAATTAGATAATTTATGTGTGTTTCATGGCATTCGCAAAATCCAGAAAATTGTAAATCATAAGGAAAAATCAGGATATAAAATGGAAATAGAGTGAAGACTTTTAAATGTATAGACTGGACTGTCTATATAGCCAGTCCAGTCCGACTTAGGTTACGGCCGCATCCGGCGGCCTTTTTCAAGGAGAGTGAGTGGGCACGCGTGCCCGCTACTCGATTTGCTCTCCAGTGAACTCCAGTCCAGAACTGCACTCCAGCAACTTGAGTCGGATTGGAAATACTTTATCAGACGCGAGTTACAGACAGACAGAAATACTTTATTATGCACACTAACATATTAATACAGTGAAAAAACAATAGCAAATAAAATAACTTATAACTAGTGCCATAAATGGCGGCCTTATCGCTTATAGCGATTTCTTCCAGGCAACCATTAATAGTCAAAATATGAGAAAGCGAAAAACAATTTGAGGATATGGTGCGAAAGTAACAGCAAGAAATAAAATAATACGACTGTCGTCATTTATGCTAGCAAAACATAAATAAAGAAAAAATACTACATAACAATATCATACAAACATATACCTACCTCTGATATAGATATTTATGATAAATAAATAAAAAAATATACATACATAGATAAAATAAACATACATAATAATAAATAATACAAATAACCAAATGAAAGCGACCAACAGAAACAATTGAAAAAAAAAAAAAAAGAGAACGAATGAAAATCTAAATAGAACAAAAAATAATTAAGGGACCAACATAGAGAGATAGTGTTTCTTGATCTGAGCCTTGAAGGACTCCACGCTCTGCGCCCGCCGGATACCCACTGGTAGTGCGTTCCAGAGAGCAACGGCCGTCACGCAGAACGAAGATCCATAGAAGGAGCTGGAGTGAGACGGAGCGGACAAAAGAAGATTATTATACGACCTAAGGTTACTAGAGTGAGTATCACATAGAAAAATGAAGCGAGAGCTAAGATAAGGGGGGTAAATAGGATTAAATAATAGATTATACAAAAGAGAGAGTATATGTGTATCCCGGCGAAGTCTGATTGGGAGCCACTTGAGCTGTTTACGAAATTGAGAGATGTGGTCATACTTTCGAAGACCAAAAATAAATCGTATACAAAAATTTTGAAGACGCTCGAGCCTTTGAAATTGTTCCTGGGTTAAGTTAAGATAACAGGCGTCAGCGTAATCTAAAATAGGTAATAGGAGAGACTGTGCTAACGCAACTTTAGTGGCCGTAGGTAAAAAATTTACCCGTGTTACCCGTGCATTCATTTAACCTAATAAGCACGTTAATGTTAGTACATTCGTTTTCAAACTAAAAGAGTGAAGTGTTATTGATAACTGATGTATTTTATAGCCGAACAAGTTTCGTTGATTACATAAACAAACGACCTACCCACCTAAATACTAATCGTATTAACAAAACTAATAAAAACATCTAAATGTCAAGAAATCATTTATTATTTTATGCTGATTAATTTTTTTTATGGCACGATTTTAAAATATCGAAACTAATAAATAAATCTTTACGTATACAATATGATTGAATATACTTATTGGAAAGTGGGTCTTTACTGTTTATAATTATGAGACACTAACAGCGCCCAGCGGTTTCACCCACGCAGTTCCCGTTCTCGTTATATACGCGCGATAAAAAGTAGCATATATGTAGATACTGTAAAAGACTTCTACACTGTGCAATAAATAAAACTGACAAATAGCTGTTAAAACTATAATATCACCTAAACTACTAGTAGGTACGTCTCTTTTTATTTCTGTATTTTGTGCTGTAACTATAATTACAGTACAATATACAGAAAGAGACATTTTGATCCTCGTAGGGAGTTTTTATAAGGTTTTGCGGTGAAGTCTGCAGTCCCTAGTCTGTTTCTTATCTGCTTGGCGGCGCCACGCGCTTCTTTTGGTAACGTAGGTATTCCTGGGTCCGGCCAACGACAGCGTTTCTTTCAAACGCTTCCGGCATAGGCACAGATCGCCAACAGTACTACCTATGTATTCCAGACTATAATATTACTGTGTTCCAAATTTCAACCCCGTCCGTTCAGCAGTTCCGACGTTTGAGCCACAAACAAGCAATCATCCAAAGTTTCAGATATCATTAGTAGGATTTCGGGGGGCTACTTAAAGACTGATAAATCCGACAAGAATCAATTTCGAAACAGGATGATTGATTCAGAGGTTCTTTGTATGACGTAAATATGTGGTAAAAAGTTTGTTCATTTTAATCTCTTTATAATATAACACTAGCAGCGCCCCGTGGTGTCATGCGCGCAGCTCCCGTTCAAGATATTTTCCGGTGATAAAAAGAAGCCGTGTTATTCCAGATTATAACAGAACTGTGTTCGGAATTTCAACGCGATCCGTTCAAACGTCTCGACGTGATTGAGCTACAGACATCCAAAGTTTCGTTTAAATTATAATCTTAGTAGGATTATTGTGTTACGTACAGTGTTTGTAACCAAACTTATCCGGCTTGCCCGATTTTTAAATTTTTTGTTCGTGGGTAGGTAGGTTTTAAAATAGGCCTTAAACTAGTTTCTACTCTCGTAAGTGATAAAGATAGGTTGGCTCATCCCGATTGGTTATTTTTTTGAATTTTTAAAATGTTGACGTACAAAATACAAATTATCTTTGATTTTCACCATTTTATTGCCAACCCCCATTGTTTCATACCGAAATGATTACCTACCTACTGTAATAATAAATTAAATGACAGAAAGTAGATCAATAAAATCATATCAAGCTTGAAAGAAAAATGATCATCGATGATCATTTTTGAATGTAACAGATAATAACAACTTTTTTATGATTGTAGTGTTGCACCCGTAATAAAATTTGTTTACAATTTGTCTAATATCCCGCTATACAACGACCATCTATCTCCAAGCTGGATGAAAAGTATTTTATATTCAATGTAATATGTCAACAAATACATAATTATTATACAGCGAATGCGTTGTCTAAAAATTTCAGTCCGGAATTTGATTCATTTCCATACATTTTTATTAAACAGTTTACTCAAATTTATTGGATTTTTGAAAAAACTGTATCTTATTATTTTGGCTTTAGTCAATGCTTACGAAATTTCATGCTCCATATGTTCAAAGAATAAAAAGTTTATTACCAACTTTCATCCCCCTTATTTCACCCCTTTGGAGGTTCAATTTTAAAAAACACTGTAATTGTCATGATTTTGTTCATGCTCACTTCATGCGAAATTTTATGCAAATATGTAAAAAGTTTCATACAAACTTCCATCCCCTATTTCAGACCATTAGGGGTTGAATTTTAAATGAGATTTCGTAAAAATTTATTATAGCCAAAATAATAAGTTATATAACAGTTTAAAAAAAAACACAATGATTTGAAGTGAAATGTTAAAAAAAATTGTTAATTAATTATATTCTGGTCTGAATTTTTTTAGACAACCCATTTGCAGTATATTTGTTGACATATTAAATTAAATATAACATCATACTTTTCATCCAATAACCAGCTTGTTGATGGTCGTTGTATAGCGGGATCTCCTACTAAATTGTGTAGGTATTAACGAATGTCACCGGTGTACCGTTACGGTTTAAGATCGACACTTTTTACGTGATTTTGTTTTGCCAAATGCACCTGCCAAGCTTAAGTAACCTACTCTATGAACTAAAAAGAGCTACAAAAAATTTAAAAACAAGAAATGAATACAATATCTAAGCAAAAATTTTGAGTCAAAGTGACCCATAGTCCATAGTCGTAAAACTAAGCCATATAAGTTAATAAAAGCCTAGAGGCATAAAACAAAAGGCGCGACGTGGGTGCAAGTTTCATTACTTGAGTGATGGTAGTTGCCTAAATGTCGAAACTGAATTTAATATCCATCCATTCAATTATAATCGAATATGAACAGATTTGACGCGGACCATTAATTAATGCCGTTTTAAAATATTGATTAATAACAGAGACGCTTTCACATGCTCGAAGTGAACCGAACTTTCAATTAATTTCGTCAAAACAATGGTAGGTATCGAGTTACTATTAACACGCGCGTAACTGATTGACTTCTTCGGGATTGTAGACCATTATCTCACTTGCGGATTTCAACTTTTAAAGATATGTACAGACTTTAAAACAATATGTAGAACATTTTGGCATAAAAACTAACGTGGATGTTCAACATGTATATACTAGAAGCACCCCGCGGTTTCATTCGCGTGTTTCCCGTTCCCACTATTACCCGGGATAAAAAGTAGGCTGTGTGTTCTTCTAAACTATAAGATACTTTCGAATGCAAATTCAATTTAAATCCAAACGTATCTACTTTCGAATGCAAATATATCTTTGAATTAAAGCAGCAAAATACTTACAGTTTAAATCACGGCCTAGCATTGCAGTGTGCACTTCACCAGGGACCATAAAATTAAATTTCAATAAAGTTTTTTTTTTCTTGAGCAGCTGAAGTCAATTCCGTACACTAAATTTCCTTGTAGTTTTACTCTGATCATCTTACTATTACTATATATGCGAAAGTTTAGATGTTTGTTCCTCACTCACATTGAAACAGCTGGTTGAACGGATCGGTTTGAAATTTGGACCATAAATAGTTTATGGCCTGTCTTTTCATAGTGGGAATATTACTGCAGCTAGTAAAATATATTTGTGGCGAAGATGTGCTATCAGCAGAAAGCGGACGCCTTTCGTGTATTCGACCAGTTAGACCCGCCTTCATCTCCAGTCCGATTACTCGATTACACACCTAGCACTCCAACAACAAGCTAATAGAAGAGCGCACATATCCATTCGAGTAACAATATTGTCTCTCATCGCCGGTCTTCGTAAAGAAGATTTCACACAGACTGTCCGGTCAGTTATTTATTTATTAGAATGGGCAATAAAATATATTAAGACTTAATTGAACAGAATTATCTAAATACCTTATCATCATCTATATTAGTATTTTAGACGGATAGATTTAGTTAGTTTTCTTGCTACTTTTATTTTGAAGTTACAAAAAATAATTTCGTTACCGTACCGGTCTCCCACTCCCTCTTTCATAGCTTTGTTCAACCCACCGTCATAATATCGACATGATGCGATGCTAGATGTACTCTTATCTATATGACATGTTACCTGAACTAACATTTGAAATATTTTGTGCCTACTGTAGGTACAGTCCGCGAGGTATAAGCTGAGCTTTGCATTAGTGTGAGTGATCACCAAAAGTACAGTCAGACGCAGGACGCTGTGACCATGTTCTCTTAATAAGGTGTCAATTTTATATTCAATAAATCGTTGTTTATTATGCAGTATCAATTGTATATTGGTATAAACGATAGGCCTACCCTGAATACGGTATTCGGAAATTTTAAGTAAATAAGTTATACGTAGGTGACGGATCTCATGCTTTTCCATTAAAAATTTTCTGTTATTCTCTGTCCTTGACCATTTGAATCCTAAAAGAGATACTTCTTTTCGCAATGACCATATTGATTCTGGATAGTTAATGTCAGCTTGTTGTTTAAGAGTTTGTTGTCTGACTGTACTTTTGGTAATAGATGCGTATGCATGTGATCACTCACACTAATGCAAAGCTCAGCTTATACCTCGCGGACTGTACTGTAATGTAATGAACATCAAATGGTTTACAAACACTGTTTACTTCGTTATTATTCGGACAACGAAACGCACAGAAAAATAAGATTGGTTTATAATGATGTTATGCCCATTCGGCTTACTCATCATCATCATCGCCATACTGATCACAACTCTGGGTATAATATTAGCCTTTCTTTCAACATTCCATCTGTCTTGGTCTGAAGGTTTCACCGTTTGAAGGTTTTATTGTCAACCCATCATTTAAGTACCCACAACGCATTAATTCTGTGTAATGTTTGAAGTTCATAGTATCCAAACAATTAACTTGGTTTATTTGAGTCGTATGTGTATTATTTTGTAAGGTGATTTCATTTCTTAATTATTATTACACTTCACCTTAATTGTCTAGTCATTGTGCTAGAAATATATTAATGAATAAGTTTCGCCTAATACCTCGAATTTAACAAATTTTTAGGCGCACCTAGCCTGCGTTTATGTCATGTTCAGTCAGTTTAATTTAATTCATCAAGTTCCAAAAACATACTTACATAAAATACAACATACATAAAGTATTGAACATCGTCACAAATTTGCTAGCTTCTTGGTTTTTAATCGGATGCATTTCGGAGAATGTGCAGGTGATCTGTATAATCTAATACTTCTTACCTTTTTTTATCGAACTGCTCGTAGCTCAAAAAGACGACATCAATAAAGAACAAGCAGGTTTACTCTATTTTTGCAATAAGAACGTGTAAGTTGTGAAATGCGTGTCGTTGTCGTTTTTCACGATGGTATCTAGTGGTAGTAATCGAGAGTGAAAGAAACCGATTATTTTAGGTTAACATGCTCTATCGTAAACCTCGTAGCTAAACATCAGACGACATAGCGGTTAAGTCCAAACCAATTATTATTATTGTTGAAAATGTACGGTTTGTAGGCTCCTAAACTATTACACAATACTTTGCAGCTCATTTTATCCTACAGTTTTTTCAAGTAGTGGAAGAACTCTTAGCAGAATCCGCCTGGGAAAGCACCACGCTTTTGCCAGTTATTCTACCGCGAAGTTATGTGAAAACTGTGTTTCGGTTTGATGGGCAATGTTTCCTCTGAAATTACAGGGCATAGAAATAAAACATCTTATAGCTCTGGTTGACGAGCGCAGTACAATGGTAGGTAATAATTTGGATTATTCCTGTTACAGTATCTGCGCGCCACTGTGCTGTTATGGGAAGGCATGTTGCTTATCAGCAGACATATTATGTCCTACACGTTTTGCCACTATATAGATACAATAAAATAAAAAACCTCAAAACGAATTCGATTAAATTAAAATGTGACAAGCCATATCAAAACCAGCCTCGTGTAAATACCCCCTAAGCCTCCGCGGATTGGCCGCGCACTCTTGTCACTGCGCACGTTTTCCAAACTGTTATTGCCCGCTCACACGAACTTTCTGTGTTTTGTCCGCGCGTAAAAGCGTTCGTTTATCGAGAGAGCCACGAACAAAGGCGCTCATGCTCGTCTTAATTAATATGATTAATGACGCACTGTAGCGGCTCCTTTTTGAACTCGCGTTACTGTTGTAATCGAGAAATAAATTAATTTTATTAGTAGTTCTCTGTAATAGAATATATGAGCGTCGAGGGCCGCCGTCGCTCCCATATAGCCGATCGGATGTTTTCCCGGTTCGTTACGTTTCTCTAATTTAAAAATTGGGCGTTAAAACTCACCGATTATAATTTAAATTTATGACATTATGCATAGATAAATGCATATAAAAAGGAAATTGTGACGGTTTATGATAGGGCTTCACTAACAAGGTAGAGATCTGACCATTTTGTAATGACTCTCTAATTTGTTTCATTAAAATAATATACTGAATTGCTTATCTAAGTACCATAATTTTAGTTTAATGTACCGATTTTACATAGAACATTAAAGATACACAAGTCAATTTTAGTAGCTTCCGTCTGACGTTTCCACATTGGACCGTCATTGTAAATCTAAAAATAGTCTTAAAATAAATTAAAAGCACAATTAGACGAAGCTATAAAACAAATAGTTATTCGCGCGAACTTGTTTTAAAAATATAGGTATTTATTTATTTTCCATGTTTCTAATCAAAACTAACGTGGGTCGTGTTTGTGGTGTATTATTTTGAACTTTAGGAGGTTGTGTTATGGTATATTGTTGTGGGGGTGGTTGGCGGGGCACGGTCGCGCCTCAGGCCGAGATCGTGGCAGAGATAATTAGAGGCCGCAGCGCTGTGGGAGCCATAAAAACGGCAAATTGACCGGCGGGATAACCAGAAAGGCACAATGTGTTAGATAATAATTTCCAAATTACAGGTTATGTCGGTTCGCGAGCGAGACTCGACGAGCTCTTTTTTCTCAGACGCCGACTGAGGTGCTAAGGGCAGGCTAATTATTATTTGGGTATCGGAGCGGGATTTTAGTGCAGCTGCTACCTGTATAAATATTTATTATTCAAAAATGTTCTAACGCCAAATTTGATGGATACCAATTTATGCATCCAATTAAAATCGAAGCCCGATCAATTATAATCTCGGAACCACTAAAATAAAAATATTATAACGTTGAAGTGATGTGGCTTTGGAAATTTTATGATAAACTTTGGAATACCCAGATTTTTTTATGATTATATCGTTGTTTTTATTTAATGCAATAATTAAAATAAATATAAATTAAATATATAGGTGGACAATTCACACACAACACCATCTGACCCCAAACTAAGCAAAGCTTGTATGATGGCGGCCAGATAGCTGATATAATACTTATATAATTTTAAATACATACTTATTATACATATAAACACCCAGACACAGTGCAAACATTTGAATTCATCACACAAATATTTGCACTGGGTGGGGATCGAACCCACGACCCTCGGCTTCGCAGGCAGAGCTACTACCAACTAAGCCACGAGGGCAGTCAATTATGTCAATAGAAAACCCCAGAATTTGTAATCTTGTCAAATTGAGACTCTTTTCGATAAACTAATATCCACTAATCATGCTTATTATGCTAACTAACTAAGCGTGCTCTCTTGCGAGAGAAGGTCCCGAGTCCCAGCAGTGGGAACATTTAGTGGGCTCCTGATGATGATAATGCTTATTATGCCATCTAACACGGTTTTTGTGGTACTCTGGTAAAGTTTATAAATCGAAACGGCTGCTTAGTTATTAGAACAATATTTCACGCAGATTGCGTCAAAATTTAATGATATAAAATAATTATGTTTTTTTAAGAACTCGAAACCCTTTAAGTATATCTTAGTAACATAACAGGAGTTTGTCAAGATTAGTACTGACATTCACTCCCTACTATCATAATTAATACTTATAGGTAGGTAGGCCAAGGCAACTTCAAGCGTTTTCTAAAGTCAATAAGGTGTAAAATTTACGAGTTGAGCGAAAACATATTATCGACTTTTATGACGTCAACAAACAACATGAAATACACAAATATGGTTATTACGGTCCAACGTGCATTTTGCTGCGACAGCAAAAACCCTACATTATATATTCTACAGAAATCTAAATTATAGTTCCTTAAAAATATTACAGTTAAAATCATACACCAACAGGTACGTAATAAAAACAAATGACCAAATATCACATTAATAAACAACATTTTAATATGTAATATTATTTATACCTAATAAATTATTTTAAGTGTTAAATTTTTGCCATTTATAAAAGTAAATGCGCGATAAGTATTAAACAATTTTGTAAGTATAAAAAGAAATGACAGTTAACTAGAATTTTGCTAGCCGGATCTCACATATTAGGAACTATAATAGAGATAATTTTCTGACTTCCGACCATCCGATATAAAAGAGGTCCCCTGACGACATCGATGTAATATACTAAATAAGATATCCCCATTCCGAGACCGTAATATGACACTTACATTATGCCGTCCCTTGGTGACATCGGTAGAGACAATAGCGTCTGCGGGGGGCGAAGCGCCCGGCTCCATCATTGGCCCGATCGCAGAGGGCGGGGCTCCGCTCACGCCTCTGGACTCTCCTAGATTAATGTGATGAGGAAACAAACCCGACGGGAGCAAGTGGTGAAATATTAGCAGATCAGAGAAGAGTTGTGGCGGTTTATCTTGTTAGGAATACGGACGTCGCAAGATATGGGTCCGATGATGGAGATGGCTGTACAATATAGTAAAGTTACTAGACTTGCGAAATTCACTGTCATTAGGTACGCGTACATTGTGTTCTCATGCAATATACCACAATCATATTAAATTAATTAAGTTTAGAAACGCTTTTATAGGTATGAAAATTATACCTCTACCTACTTCTGGTTATGGTAGGTAGATATGTATATTTCAAGAATAGATTTTATTGTGAAAAAGCTTTATTAAAAAATATTCAAGCAATTGGAAAAATGTGAAAGTTGTTTAGTTTTTAGGTGTTATAGTTCCTTTATAAGTATTATTGGACCTTCATATACCTATCACTCTGTGAATAACTACGGTATCGCAACAAAAATTGATGGATGATATAGGTACCTATGCTGATGTTACTAAATATCTAATAAACAAAATTGTTTGTCTCTGAAAAACCAGGCAATTGACTGCTATTGGAAAGTAGATGATATACCTATTTTGTTTAGCCATAATATGGAGGCCAATTAAGCGTCGGTACTGCTACAATGAGACAGCGAGATTTTCTAGTAAATATTAAATTCGAAAATATTATTGATGTAAGTACTTAGGTACTTAATAATGAGATCCTTTTAGATATTTCAATTTCTAAACTGTTTGATTACACTTTCGATAAAATTTAAACCAGATGACTTCAAATCTGTACATGTACCTACCTGCAGTAAAAGTTTCAAAACTCAGGATACTTAATGATCATTCACATCGGTTCAGGCTTCTCTAAGGAATAGGTGAATATAAAATATGATTCCGTCGAACTGAAAACTTCCTTCTGTTTTGAAGTCGGTTAATTAAACTTCGTTTTTGTCAAATATGCCGAATACAGTACAAAATCCTTTCAATTATTACAAACACAGTTTTTGCTCTATTGTTCATCGATAATGTTAAATTAGATTTACTTGCAACTCGCAACCTTCTCCAAATATAATTCCTTCGAATCGATCAATCGTGGCAAATCGTAAATTAGAATTATACAACAGGTAGAGGTACAGCCTGACCGCAAGAATCTGAATTTCTGATTGTTTATACACCAATTTCTCGAGCCGTGTCCCAATACAATTGTGTTTGTCAATGATAAATGGTCGCGAGCGGTGCTTTTCATCTCGCACAGTCAAAGACGCCGCCGGGATATAATATCAAAGAACAATCGATCCTAACGCTAAAGCCATAAGGTAGAATAGAAATCGGGAGTAGATAATTACAACACAGGACTAAATGATACGGTACTAATCAAGGCCGGGAATAAACGCGGATAATGCGGTATAATATCGTTTGAAAGGATGCTTTCGACGGGCAGTCGTATTCAGCTATAATGAGTTTATTCAGGTTTTTAATCGAATGAATCGTCGTAAGCAAATACTGGTTGAGGGATCCGAGCGGCGTTGCATGACGCCACCGCGACGGGGGGCTACATTAGGATGCCTTGATTTCGCCTAATGTCTGTTATAATTATTAAATATTTAGTTGGTTCGAAAGTCTGGCAAATGTTGCCCTTTTCAGCGATGATAATTTGATTTCACCGCGCATATTTATGGTACCTGCGCGTCAAATGATTTCTGTCATAATGACAATAGACATTAGGCTGTAGACACAAAAGGTAATGTGTCGAGATCAGATTGTGAACTATGGGACACAATGGGTTGGCGCGGAGGTGTGGCGGCAGCGATCCGTCGCGGTCGGTGCTAGCGTCGCCGTGACAACGCCACAAAGACTCTTTCTCTGCCATTACATCGTGTTAGATGGAAGATTAACGACACGAGACCACCACGCGCGACGCTCATTTGTTTCCGATAAGCTTTCACCACCGCGCTAATGTTGTTAGATGACACGTTTGAGCATTCATTCATTTTCTATTAGCACAGTCTTTTGACAAGTCTTAGTTTTTCTAGTTAATATTTTGTCAACTCTCAAATAAGAATACGGTTCTTCGACTGTTTCTTTCATGGCTTGATTATTAAACTTATGGATGTTTATTGTTTATCCATATCTTCGTCTACTCTAAAAAGTTTTAAATGTACTTTTTGTTCGATGGTAAATAGAGGTTGTATTATGAATTTTATCAAAATCGATTCAGTGAATTAGAATTAATAAAAATAAGAAATTCTAGAATTAGCAGTATACGATTTAAAACGAATAACTCGGACATGACTGATGATAATTAAATAATTAGTATATGTAATGAGAAGATGAAACGAATATATTGTGCTGACCCTAACCACACCACTTGAGACGTTGAACGTAATTAATTAAATCAAGAAATTGTAAAAAGCGTACGTAAACTATTCCTAAGTACAAAAAACTGATATCAGAATCCATGTAAATCCTAAAAAAATAAAACAAATAATAAATTATGCCTTTCACAGTCAGTCTCATTTGTGTTTGAAGATGTGCCCAATTATTATGCAAATGCTCAGCACCTAAGTAATGTCAAACCTCTCTCCCTCCTCTCTCAAAGTCTATGGAATGACAGCCATGAAACTATATCGCTTTTTCGAGCTAGGAGTAGACTAACAAAAAAAGAGCAAGGTGGTGTTATAACATGTAGATCAGTTGATCAGTAGATGTGTACACTCTCCGAAATGTATCCGTTAAAGACCCGATAAGCCTGGAATTTTGCAAGTAAACCGTATGACACATCTTGAAATGTACCTTTTAAATATTATAACAACATAAACGCGACAAAACCGCTAAAACAGTTAAACTAACCGATGATATGTAAATGCATAGAGTTAAATTAGTAACGCGTATAAAGCGGGTTACACAATGGCCGCGGCGGAGGCGATGCGGTCGCGACGATATGCGGGTGCCAGTCGCGCCAATCACTATTTATCACCGTTTACATCCAAGACCGTTTATTTACTGTCAAACAGAGCTATATATGAACTTGATGAAAGCGAGAAACTAACCACGGTAACAGAAATATTAGATCTATGTTCTTTGTCGCTACATATGTACGTCAAATATTGAATTTCGCTTTGAATTTACTCGGAAACTTAATAGATTTTTTTCTTTCTAGCAGAAGCATTGAGTAAAAGTTTAATTTGAAAGACGTCGGTAGAAATGCAAACCTTCGTCGATGAGTGAATAGTTCAGATGTTCTGAATATACGTAGTTAATAAAAATAAAATTAAAAATATATTGGTGGACAATTCACACACAACACCATCTGACCCCAAACTAAGCAAAGCTTGTATGATGGCTTGTAAGTTAATTGGGTTTATATTAATGTTTATTGGCACTGTCCCATAAAAATGTTAACTAATTTATCTATTTTTAAGTTATAATTTTCCTAGAAGAAATGCAGTAGGTACATTCTGTACCTAATGTTATAAATGTGAAATTTGAATGCTTTGTTATTCCGATATTTAGACGTGTTGTGTATGAATTATCCACCAATATTTTATTTGTGATAGTTGATAATCTCGTTCTAGGAGCCGAGTCATTTGCACTGTGTAACTTTCAAAACTAAGTTTATTTTTGCAAGTCATTTAAGAGCTCACAATAGGAACTAACCCGTTTCGTCGTTGATAAGTCAAGGAGGATGTCAAGACCTGAATGGTTCTCCCCGTGAGTGACTTCTTCTACCTGGAATTCAGACAAGGACATTCCATTTTAGAGGTAATAAGTAGATTATTCGGTAATCCAGATAAAAAGATAAAAGATAATTTATTTGTTCAAAACATGAGTAAGTTACAAACACACATAATGCATGATATATATGATATTCACAATAGTCACAAAATTTCAAAGTAGCTTGTCGTCATGTTTTGCCTGATATAGACAAACCTTAATCAATATTACTACCAAATTTCAGCCTGAGCAGAACTAATTTCTGTTCCTCCAACGTGAATAAGTAACAAGATCCAAACTTTCACGTCAATAAGTACCACAAATCCTAACTCTTCATCCTACTTCCTACTTAATTTTATAAATGTCAATGTATGGATGTTTCGATGTTTGTTGCTCAATCACGTCCTAACGTATGAACGGATCAGGCTGAAATTTGAAACACAGATAGATTTTAGTCTGGAAGAACACATAGGCTACTTTTTATCCCGGAAAAACAACGGGAACGGGAACTTCGCGGGTAACACCGCGGGGCGCTGCTAGTGTTTAATATCCGTGAAATTTCGTTGACACACGCCCGTGTTGTTTGTAACTTGTGTTGCAAAATATTTTTTTAATTTTTCTGGTAGTTTCTGTCTGAAATCGCTGTACACAGGTTGTGTAAATCATTAAAAGATGCGATGATGGCTCCTCCAGTTATCTCCTCGCACTAAATTGGTAGTGGTGTCGCTAACATTGTCACATTGAGATGTCTCGACTGCGTAATTGAATGTCTAACAGTTAGCGAGTTAATGCTGTGATTGCAAATTGATCAATTAGGAAGCAATCCAATTTTATTACCTTTAATATTGCTAGCTATTAAGTTTTACTTTATATACGAATAGTTTTTAGGCGATTCACAAACATAACGAATTTCACAATATTAAAATTTTCGTCAAGTTTACAAAATCTCCAGCACATTTTATTTACATCGTGGTTTTACTTAAATCAGCTAGAATTGTTTATGAAAGCTGATGCTGAAGGTTCATGTACCTACATAGATAGATAGTGAGATGAAGTTGTGCGGTGTGATATGAAGCAATCCGCTACTTAGACTTTTCATTATTCACTTTATCGCATCGCGAGTTTTTCGCATTTTGTGCTCGCTTTGTTTCTTTATGTATAAACATATGAACGTTTCGTTATGTGTAAAACATTTGCTCAACGCTGAAACAAGTCCTTTACCAGTAGAAAATCTGAGTGAAGTTAAATTGTTGCAGACATTTTTGAGTTTGCGATGAGATAAATTTAGTTTAACTCAGGTTTTGTGACACATTGAGAGTCCTTTTTTACCAGAGGCTACTAGGCTAAGTAAGGCTGAAAAAAGGTGATATTTGTGATATTTGCTGGTGGTTGTTTTGTATGCAGGCCATTAATTTGTCTCGCACAGTTCGAGTGGACACCCAATTATACTGTTGTAATTGTATCTAAATATCATGTTACATATAGATATATCTATCTGGCTTAAGTTGACTTAAGGTTACTTGACTTCAATATATCATTTTAAAAAAAATCGGTTGTCTGTAAAGTTACTGACGATAGTTGAACGTGACAACTTCAACTCCAAGCCTTAAATGGAACGCCTCAGAGCGAGGTAACGCCGCATGACGTCATGTTTTTTCGTGCGTGCAGCCGGCTTCATCGAATTATAAGACGTTGTCACGTCAAAATACACACAAGCACCAACCTCAAATATAATAAATACGAGAAAAATCGAGCGTCATAGTGTTATGTTTCAGAATTCAGCTGGTTCTGGAGGAACCTATACCTCAGTTACTTCAAAATCAGCTCAAATTAGAACATTGGTAGGCAAAAATGTATCTCACCACTCTCTCATTTTATTCTATTTCATTACCATCATCATTTCATCATCATAAAGCATCGTAATTATATAATTATGTCAAAATATCATAATTAATCCTGCTCGCTTATATTTCTTTGTCTATGAAAATTCTCATAAGTTCCTAAATGACGCATCCAAAATCAACATGATAAGTTGAACTTAATTACAGTCGTCAAGTCGGATTCGTTGTAAACTGTCTTAGTAAATCCAAAATGATATCAAACCGAGTTAATCCCTGCAATTAGGCGTCCTCAACCCACGCCGCCGCCAAATGGTCTGCCGGCAATCAATTAAAACAATATTTGAAATAGTGCTCCCAAAAAAATTAAAAGGAAGTTCTCGGGCTATAAAAGTTCTGTATTATACCCGTTTAGTATGTGTTTCTCTTTTTAACATGTAGCTGTGTCCCACTCTCGCTGCGCCGTTGCGTCTACGCGTCCCGTCGGAGAGGATGCGTCTGATGAGTTATGAGAGGGCCCTGTTACCGCCAAAGCCTTGTTTGAGAGAGCCCAAAGTAATTAACTCCGAATTAGTTATGATTATGACTTCGGAATTATCTTCTCCTGAGACTACTTCGAAAGTTTTATGACGTGCGGTTCGTAGCGCGTACTGGCACTACGCCGCGCCGTAGCACAACTGCTGGCTACGAACCGGATTGTTTCTTATCATTTGAATAATGATTTCATATTTATGTATTGAATAATGATTTATGCTCTTACTGAACAAAATGATATAACTCTTTTATTGTATTGTATCACGGCGTGATTGTATTATGTTTTACATTCCATCTTATTATTTTTTTTAACCTTTTATTCATAAAGATTTTTTTGTGGTGAAAACACATGTTCTGTTTTGTGTGACGCTTTTTAATTTTGTTGACAAAATAAGATAACAAAATTACCTGTTGATGAATAAAAATGTTAAAATTCCTTTCTTATTATTAACTGTTACTGTCTGAAACTATTTGTTTTTCTATTAATGTGAATTGGTGGTTAGGTTTTTTTTAATCTATTTGGTTTTCTGTTTCTTCTACTTGCTGTCTAGCATACTAAGTACTAAACAATGGTGCAGTATGAAAAAAAGTGTCATTATCAGTAATATCGACCTATCCTAGTCGATTCCTGCACACAACACACAATTACTCCAATTGAAAAAAAAAAGGAAATGGAATATGTCGAAATTGGAACTATGGAGAGTAGTAAAATCAAACAAAACAAACATAAAATAAATAAATTAAATTTCTACTTCAGGATATTCACTTGTTGAGAACGGTTTTATGCAATTCTGTTCCCCAGCTATTAAAATTAAATAATCTTACAAATAAAAAAAAACGACATTGTACGTTCGACTGCATGTATTTTTTTCATACAAAGATATTTTTTAAATAACTTTAATCAAACTATATCGTAATTTTTTAATTGTTGAAAGAGTTCTGACCACTCGTAACTTGCGCCGCACTCACAATATCCACTCAAGCTGCTAATCGAGTTTGTCGGTTGATCGTATCTCCAAACTAAGCGTTAATAGCGGAGCGCCTCAAACAACACCCGTGGGTATAAACACACCGCTTTATTCACACTTATTCTACTCTAAACTGACGATCTTCTAAATTAATCGTTTGATTTCGAGCTTCTAGCCGACTTTTCGGCAGACAACAAGGCAACGTCTGGAAACTCTAAACATAGTATAACATCTTTGACTGGCCTCGTGGCTTAGTTGGTAGTAGGTCTGCCTGCGAAGCCGAGGGTCGTGGGTTCGATTCCCACCCAGTGCAAATATTTGTGTGATGAATTCAAATGTTTGCACTGTGTCTGGGTGTTTCTATGTATAATAAGTATGTATTTAAAACTATATAAGTATTATATCAGCTATTTGGCCACCATCACACAAGCTTTGCTTAGTTTGGGGTCAGATGGTGTTGTGTGTAAATTGTCCACCAATATTTATTGTCCACCAATAGTATCGATTTGAGTCGTATTGATTAACGACTAAGATTTACGTTACTGGAACAGTCAGTTAGAAGTACCTAGTAGAAAAAGGAGGTTGAATAGTAATTTTACCGAAATAAAGTTTTTTATTGCTATTTACTATTTTTAACATAGCGGTGATGGTTCATGTGACGAGTCAAAATCAATTCAGGATTTCTCTAAACAATGTTGGGTTATTTCTCTGCTGATAATATAATTAATCAACAAATCTTTGTATGGTAGACTTTGAAATATTATTTTTGTAGTAACGTTAAGCAAAAAGCGTAGGATTCCCATGATTTTTTTTTTACGTAAATATTATAGATTTTAATTTTAAACAGGAGTATCAAAATTAAGATGTCACTATTGTAAGTGAGTACTTTATTTTTAGTGAATACGATGCGATGGCAGTATACAAGTCTTCAAATTTCCAAGTAATAAAATTAACTTACGACATATTGAATCATTGTGATACACTTAGCTAAGCCTGATAACGTGTACGTTATCAAAACCCAGTAGTTTTTACCCGTAGCTTTATTGTTACCATTTCAGTTAGGTACCAATAGTGTTTTTGCCACCTTAAATTCAAGAGGTTTTCAAATAAAAACTCTGTTCTGGGTGAAGTGCAAAAAATCAAACGTAAGCCCATCAATTACAATTACAAAAAGGTTTTTCATAGCTTAGAGACAATGAAATTGGTTTTATTTTTTCTCTGTAAGTTGTAAAAGCATGCGAGTTCTCAACTATAGGAGCACTGTAACGGCAGGGATAAAATAATTGTATTTAAAAAAAAACACTTCCATTTGAAAAAAATACAAAAAATATCTTATCCATTGAATCAAATAATCCTACTTATCTATATATTTAAAAATCAATGCCACTTTTCGTTGTTATTGAACTCCTCCTAAACGGCTGGACCGATTTGAATGATTTTTTTTTGTATACGTTTGGGTAGGGCCCTGGAAGGTTTAGATTCACAAATCAGCCTGGCAGATGGCGCTGCAGTTGATATCTAGGTTATTATTCGAGCGAAGCCGGAGCGGGCCGCTAGTAGGTATTATAAATGTCAATGTATGGATGTTTAGAAGTTTGGATATTTGGATGTTTGGATGTTTGTTGCTCAATCACGTCCTAACGTTTGAACGGATCGGTCTGAAATTTGTAACACAGATAGATTATAGTCTGGAAGAACACATAGACTACTTTTTATCCCGGAAAACAACGGGAACAACGGGAACGGGAACTTCGCGGGTAACACCGCGGGGCGCTGATTTGTGTAGTTTATACATGTTTAATCGCATTCTATAGGCATTTTTCGACATTCAGACACTAGTCATCGCTGTAGGGATACCCTGTGTTGCAACTAGTGCTCTAGTGACTAGATTATCGCAGCAAACTTACCTATTCTTTATATTCTATCATAACTATGAAAACATGCCAATGCAGCGATACCAAGGCGTTTCCATAAATCAAGGTAACTTCCCGTGATTATTATTTGGGGGCTAGAACAATAGCCATTATATTCAAAGCAAATGGACGTACAATAACAGTAAAGTATTGCTTCCGGCTCGCGAAGGCGTTTGATGCCTTCTGACATGGCATGAACTATTGATAAATAAATAATTACAGTGTTTTGATCGTATCTGTTTTGTTAAAGGCAATCTATTTTGTTTTTGGGGTAAATGAAAAAGAAAGATTAATTCTTCGAATTATAACGGCCGAAACAAAAAACAGTATCATAGAGTAAAATATAAACAATTTCTTACAAAGACGTTACTATGGAAATCAAATACTTTATTCGATGAAGATGTCTTAACTTATATTCGTTAACGAGAAGATATAGATTAAAAAATATAACCTGTTTATAACATAGTTTAGTTATACATTAGTACATTGTTCACCGAGAGGAGAAAGTGACCGATTACCGTCGAGGGTGTCGTTTGAAGCCCGAGCCGTAGGCGAGGGCTTTAAAACACCCGAGATCGGGAATCGCACTTTCTCTCGAGTGATACATAGTGCTTTATACTACACCTACGAGGAAAATAAAAAACTAAATCTTTTATTTTACTTTTCTACGAAAACTGAATCCTCAAACAACACACAAATTGAAAATGGCGCCAATGGCGTCTGCAATTTTCACATGTTCTTTTTTCAAATTGTTTGACACCATCCAACACACAGCTAGTGCCCAGTGTCATTTTGCGAACATGGAGATAAAAACTCACTGTAAAAACTTTTTGGCTTTTGATATTTAGGTTACCAGCGCATAGTCTTACCCAAAATTAAAAAAGAAAAACCACGTAAGAAATGTATTTTCATACACTTATCTCTCCCGCTCAGATGCGTTTTCTCGCCGCATATTTGTTCGATATGCAATGACGTACTTTCTACCGTAAATTTGATAAAGTATCAAGGTACTTTCCGAGCAGGTGTAGTATAAAATAAGCTTTATGTAGACTTGGACACTGACATTGACATTTCAGTAAGTATCAGAAAAGACAAGATAGAGCCACGAGTGTGTAAAAATAACGTTTTCTTTCAAAAAGTGATAAATATAACAAATATTCTTTTTATTTTAAAACGCCGTTACATTTATGTATTTGTTTTAATACAAAAGTGTAAGGACAATTCAAGTTTTATTATAGAACAGTAAAACATGGACATTTAATTCTCGATTCTCCGTTTTAGGTTTGTACTTATTTCATTAGTTTATGTTTGTTATTCTGTTTTCTTTCTAACATTTCATTGTTTATTTTTAAAATCAATATCTCTATCAATATATCTAAAATACTTACCGTTTTAATTCAGCCAAATAGCGTCTTCTATTTTATTCGAATAAAAGTTTTTTGAGTCATTTTAAATAACTTCGTTCTAACAAAAGAATAATGCGTCCATTATGCTCGCGCCACAGCTCAACTCAATTCACCCAATATTTTCTCTCCACCAAAAGTATTTTTCTTTATTTAAATTTCAATTGTTTCCATTCATTCGACGTCCAAGTCCTAGTTATTGTTGGGGCGAGAGGAAAATGGAAAGATGATGTTATTATTCATTGTTCGGATGGAAACACGCAACTCTGAGTGCCTCTCAGCTCGGTGATTTGGCTCATTTTTAAGTAGGAAAACAAGTACTTTACAAAAACACGATACTTTTTCCCAGGCTATGCAAAAAGATAGCTTATTTTTCTCGACTTATGTTAAGTGACGATACGGTCTATGATGGAACGCGCTAACTTAGAAGAACCCAATTCACTTTAGATTCAGATTAGTGAAGATACTCAGATTATTTTCATTACCTACGTGCTCAGGCAAAACATGCCAAAAGTTTAGATGTTCATCAGCAATGAAATGTTTTGATGCACAACCTTCAAGAGTAAATTAATTCGTTAACACGATTGTCTTCACCATTTAGTAACTGTAAATATCCCGTAGTTAATTACCTATACTGGTTGATTTTTAATTTACTTATTTTACAGATTTAGATAAAAAAAAAAGTCAAATCTACCTTATTAAGACTCCGTGCCAATTTTGCATGTCATTGGAACACAGCAAAAGCTTAGCTTTTCGTTTAATGCATGCACAGCAAGGCACGGTGGAAGTTTAAACTTTTCACGTTGAACGTAGGTATTGTATTATTGTCATTTAATTGTCTTATCCAAAGAGGATGCATTTCTTAGTTCTTATCCTTATCCATGTTAAGAAGTCATCGTAATATGTGACCATACAAGCGGACGTTTAGTTACTCTGAAAAATTAGGGAAAGTTATTCCTTTAATCACTCCAAAATACAAAACCGCATTTCTCCAGTAAGTTTAAAGAGCAATTGAACAAAAATAGCCTCGGTTAATCGCATTAAGCACAACAATTCAACACGTCAGATTTGAATCCAAACAGTTGATTCTTATCGAATTGAATCGATCAGTCCCGGCTATAATCGAAACGCGACCTCGACAAAAAAACTAATTGACAACAATCAGCGGTTGTGTAAGAAAAAACAATGTTTCCTATGATTGTCATTAATAATAGTTAGAAAAAGTCATTCACACCTTTGCGCGCTAACATGACAAATGCGGGCGTCTGCGCGGGCGGCGCGCGGCGGGCACAAAGCGGCCGGCGCAGCGCATGCGCCGCGGGGGCCCTCCGACCCCAAATATTAATTATCTACAACACTACAGACACCTTTTAAGAGATTATCGCACTGTATACAGCAATGGAGTAATCTCGTGATCGGCGATATCGTCTGGATTCGACATTACAGCTCTTCTCTGTGATATGCTATAGCAGCAACGACGTTTATTCGTCGGGTAGTTATCGTGGCCCGGATACTAGTGTATGTATGGACTTAGCCAGCAAATATTTGGAACAAATATATTTATGAACTCGCGAGTTGGTAGATAAAAATTAGGTACATCTAATCGTAACTTAATTCGGTGGAAAATCACAGTTTCATAGGGAACTCTGCAGTATTTGGCAATCAGTCGACTCAGATACATCTTTTATAGCGCAATCCCCTAAATAATCAATTAGTCGACATCAAATAATAATCAAAAATAGTATGTTAGGTTTACATTCCGGCTACAAGTAGACAGGTGCTAGGCTCTTCTCCTTCCGTAGGCCGTCGCTCCTTGGTTTTCACTACGGCATCAGGCAAAGAGTCGTACTGTCTGATACAACCTTGCCCTAGTCGTCGTATGAGGTGTAGTAGGTAAGTACTATTTTAGTATAACAAGATTATGTTCGGGACCTTCAACTTTTGCGCTAGCTTAAAGTTCAGTATGCAGCAGAGGCACTAGTATATGTCGCTTTAAATAATCTATAGTTTTCGGAAACTGCAATAGCTCATGCGTTTTTTCTTAATGGGCAGAGTCTTTGTTAACATAATTATAATACAATACTACTTTTACTACTTACTAAGGTCTTGTCTATTTCAGATCATAAACTTATTCGTTCGTTTAAGAGTTCTCAGTTTCAGTCTCCCTGCTTAGTCTGTGGTATGAGTCTGATTCGTTTTGATGGAGCAACAAGTACCCCGACTTTCACATTTATTAAATTAGTAAGATATGGCAACGTATAAGGAACCGTTTTTCTATACCGAGCTAACCGAGATGCTATTTAAACTCGGCCAACTGTTCTGAAAAGAGTTTGAACGGTTATCTTGAACTTTAAAACTATAGAGTGGATATGTTTGTGTTCATGTGACTGGCCTCGTGGCCTGCGAAGCCGAGGGTTGTGGGTTCGATTCCCACCCAGTGCAAATATTTGTGTGATGAATTCAAATGTTTGCACTGTATCTGGGTGTTTCTATGTATAATAAGTATGTATTTAAAACTATATAAGTATTATATCAGCTATCTGGCCGCCATCATACAAGCTTTGCTTAATTTGGGGTCAGATGGTGTTGTGTGTGAATTGTCCACCAATATTCCACCAGTATTTATTTTTTCATATACTTATTAAGACTCGATGAAACTTAAGTTCGAATGTAAACAGGATCATTAATTAAATTCAAACCTTGCGAGGATAATTTATGAGCTGTTACTGATATTAAAAAGCGCATGCTCGCTGTAAATACTTTTATAACATATTTGCTCGTAAAGGGTCTCTTATTGGACCAATTTCTGTATCGTAATGTATCTTATTACGCACTAGTGCTGTAATGTGTAATGTAAAACGCACGGTTTCAAAATGCTCCATCCACAGACTAGGTAGAGAGATATGCTCCGTCTAAAACGAACGGTTTTAGACGGACGGCCTTTTTAAATCTTAGTAAAGAGTTTTTATGTCCGAAAAGTGTGGTCTACATTTTATGAATAAAATTAACTTTGAGAGGTAAAATATAATAAAGAATTATTAAATTCGTTAATTTAATTAATTTAGACCATAAATTACTTTAATTTTTCTGTAACAAAACACAAAAATATTAATTTACTTTACTATTAATGGCATACCGGCTGGTTCTGTGCCGTTGCTTAAAAAAAAAGGCGCTGATGCGCGCGCATTGCTAATCTGTGATCCATAGTGATTATTTACTCTGTGCTGTGATCTGTGATCAAGTAAATATTATTCCGCGCGTTTTTTTTCGCTGTATTGTTTTTATTTGAAAATGTCGTCAGAGTTTTGTTTATTTCCTCGCAAATATGTTATAAAACGTCGTATGACATACGTGCGCTTTGATAATTACAGCCTCTGCTAATTATAGCTAGCAATAAAGCCTCGGCTGTAATTATCAACTTACCGCACTTATATCATAATGTACTATTAAACGCCATCTTTGACCACCGTTAATCTATATTCCGATTACATACCTATTTCTTAATTCTTATAGCAGAAGTAAAGGTAATATTTGTGCTTCTTCTTTGTCGTGTATCTTGTCCATTGTAAGTCCTAGTGTTTATTCGTAGCTACAAGCATTTACAAACCGAGTGGCTCAGTTTAATATGACATATATCGGTTCAAACCGAAGCCACATTATTTTTCTTATCTAGTTTATTTGGTAGAAAAAGTTATACGTTCTTATATATCTTTAATTATGAATATAATCTTATATATAAAATTCTCGTCTTATATATAAAATTCTCGTGTCACAGTGTTTGTTTCCTTACTCCTCCGAAACGGCTTTACTGATTTTTACCAAATTTTATATGCATATTCAGTAGGTCTGAGAATCGGCTACTAGCTATTTTTCATACCCCTGAGTATTAGGGGTTGTTCACCCCAAACATTTTTTTTTTAATTTTTGGTATTTTTTTTTTGTTTTTATTTTTTTATAATGTGGCGTTAAAAAATACATACAACCCTACATTTTTACTCTTTTATCACCAACCCCTGTTTTTTTACAGCCATTTTAGTAATTTAATCATTTGACAGTGAACTCCTAAACGACGGGACCGATTTGAATGTTTTTTTTGTGTGTGTATTCGAAGATGGTTTAAATTCACAAATAAGCCCGGCAGATGGCGCTGCAGGCAGTGGCTAGGTTATGTCCGAGCGAAGCCGGAACGGGCCGCTAGTATATAGTATAATTGACACTTTTGTGCCGGGTACTGTTAGGGTGGGTTATGTAATTGATTGATTGATAATTATGTATTGTTCACAACTTAAAATAACACAAATAATATAGAAAAACATTAAACAGTAAAGCTAGTGAAACAGTTGACGGCCTTATCGCTGAAAGTGATTTCTTCCATTGATTTATTGTGGCCTTTTTTTATTGTATTACTGACTCATTGTGTTATTGGCTCATTGTATTATTGATTTGATTAAATTGTGAATAAGTCAGTATCAATTAATTTTTCCACTTAATAATAAAAAAATTGTTGAGTTACGTAGAACACACCAAATTTGTTTGGTCTAACGTGTATTATTTCACTTTAATTTTATTCGGATCGGGGGGGGGGGGGGGGCTGATAAGATATTTTCAGTAAATACGTGATAGATTTGTCTCAATAGTGTTTGAATTTTGCAAATTTTTTCAAATTGTGCTCATGGTTGTATCTGCTTACAATGTAAAAAACTAGACTTTCACTTAAGTACATTTTTTTTTTCAGAATAAAAAGTAGTCAGTCTATCTCCTATTCCAGAGTATAGTATGTCTGAGTTAACAATTCTGGCTTGATAGATTTAGTTTTTACTGCGTGATTTAACAACAAACATCTGAACGCCCAATATTTCACACTTTTAACATCAATAAAAATCATCAAAATAGTAGGTATGTATGTAAAGTATATTCTTGGATAGAAAAATTACAGATTGCGTGCACCTGCAAGCTCTTCACGTGCAACAGATATCAGACTGGAATAATTGAAAACGCTAACGGTCATCGTTCCGCTAAAAATTGACGCTCACGTAAACCCCTATTTTGAACAAAATGCTATTCTAATTGCCCGCTACATCCGTTATTGCTTTATTCGAATGATAGAGAATTAAATTAATTTTGCGGTGTGTTTAAGAATCGCGGGCCCGCGGGCGACTGGCCCATGTGTTGCGGGGACCGGTGGGCGAACTGTTACTTACTTACAATGATATTAAATAATAATGACGATGGCCCCGGGGCTGATTGGCCGATTATCGAGTACGGCATTGTGGCGGCAAACGAGCGGAGACACAATGCGTCCGTGACGTGCCTGTTAAAATATTAGCTGCGGGAACAGAGGTCAGTTTCGTTCCGCGATGCGGACAATGCCGTACCGACTGTTGGAATTTCTTCAATTTATGTTTGCAAATTTGTTATTATCAGGTATGAGGTGCATTTTATTTGTAATTATGAACTTTTATTACAATATAAATCAAGATGAAAATTCTCTTCCAAAATGTTGTAAGTTAAATGCCATGCCAAGTTAAATGCCATATACCTCTAGGTATACTATATTATAATATAGTATATTAATATAGTATATTAATATAACTAGCATGATTGGTCACAACAAGGTAAACGTTGGTTCTGATATAAACCAGATACGTCATTTTTGGATATGTCCGTGTTGAAAATATTTTTTCAACACGGACGCAGAGTTGAAAATATTTTATTTTATTTTTACCAGTTAATTGTGTCGCAATATAATAATTCTTTCTAATGTTATAAAGAAAGTAAACTTATGAAATTCCAATTCAGTTCAATTCAGTCACTGCAGTTTTCCAAACATTTCCAAAAAGCTTACGTTACCAGAAACCTGTAAAATTTAGGAATTATACCAATCGTTTACCAAATTGTGACGCCAAAGTCAAAGCGATGAAATTGAGCATAAGTCAAGTTTTGTACCACGGCGGTAAGAGTCTTCGACGAAACACAAACAACAAAAGAAGACAAACAAATTCCCACCAAGTTTAAGGTAGGATAAAGGTAATTCAAATAAGATTTACAATTTCAATTTGGTCCGGGAGATCAATGCCGCCGGCCTGGCAACACTCGCCGACGTCGACTACAACTGACAACTAGCCTTATAAATAACCTTCAACAACAAATATTGTAATAACATAACGCGGCGGTACTCTACGCAATGATGCAACACGGAATCAAATAAAAATGTGTCTCATTGCTAAACAATTTAAGGACCAATGTCGCGGTGCACTACATACTCACCAGGATTAAGTTTCTTTATGTCCCAACGTAGTGATATAGAATTCGACCATGCAATGCATTTTCAGACTTAATTTTTAACTTATAAGAGATGTTTTCGCTCGGATCTTCGGTAAACGTAAAATTTTATGAGAACATTAAAGTTAAGTGGGAAATCCGAAAAGGAGAGTTAAATTCAAGGGAACAGATGGCGGTGCGGCGTTGATACAAACTCAATTATTTACACTCAATAAAAAGGACATTATATGAGTATTAGAAAATAACCCGCTAAACACTTCTCTGAGGGATTGAGACCCAGGAAAGCTATTTACGACATTAGAAATTACTAATACCACCTACGTTCAAAACAAATTAAGCTTTTCCTGGGTTATTTCGTGTGAAAATATCCAAATTACTGTTTTAAGGTTTATCAAAATCCAAAAGAAAATTTGGCCTGGAAAACTTTTCACCTCATAATTTTCCGAACATTTTCCAACTCTAATTGGGAAATTTCAACAAACAATAAACTTTTAGAAAATAATGAAGTTCAAGTTTCATCCGAAATGGAAAGAAATGAAATTAAGTTTGATTAGTAGCACAGATTTTTGCGATGAAAAAAAAGAAAGAAGAACATGTATAACTTAACAATTGAACATCACAAATGCAATTAATTATCATTGGCGTGGTTTTTTTAAATTCTGTCACAAATAGGTTGGCCATATTTGTAGAGCCCATTACAATATTTCAGAGAGTAGACAATATTTAAAGGGAATATATTTATGTTTATTATTTCTATGCATTCCGTAGTTACGGGATGTTTTTGCTTAGTATCGACATTTTAGTAACATATTTGTCACATATTTGTAAGGAAAATATAGGTACAAAACTATATTTTAGAAAAAACTTCATTCTGAAAAGAAATAACCTACATGTTGACTCCTTAGATATTTTGCATCATCAACGTCGAGCATTTTAAAATGTTTTTTCCTAGTTAAAAAACATATATTTGACTTACGTACCTAGATCTTGAGCAAATGTTGAAGATAGTGCGGTATTTTAAACTACAGAAGAGTATAGATAACACAGAAACTACGTGTCATGTGATCAACGACAGCCTTGATTGCCTAGAAATTGGTACTAAAATGTTTCCTAGATTCAAAGCGATTTTACTAATAGTTTTAAAATTCTATTATTTATATGAATACAATTTAAAAAAAAAGTGCCAATGAATCAATTTCGGTAGGGAAAATTAACCTGTCAAAAACTGTTCTCAATTTTGGCACTGGTGGCGTTAATATTTCAGTTTGTTACAGCTAAGCTACCTATAGGTATACACAATTAAGCTAATTTTTTCTAGGTACGGAATTGAAAGGAGTACTACTAATATTAGTTAGTTTAACAATAATTTATTACAAATATTCTACTTAATAAATATGAAGTCATGTCACTTTCTTGCTTCTAGTGTACTGAGAAAACAGCTGTCTTGTTCATTTTCTTTTATTGTTTCTTCAAGGTGGCCAGTACGCCATCTGGATCCAACAAATCTTCTTTTTTTTAATAAACCTCACACGCGTCTTTGATTCACCATGGTGAATCAGAATAAGTTTTTTACGGCGTCCTTGATTCGGTCACGGCAAATATAACAAATGTTGGTAAAAAGCACAGGTAGACGCAAATATTTGTGAACAATTTGTAGAATTCACACTTAATAACAAGGTGGAGGTGTTTAATTTTTTCTACTCATGTCCAGGGTGCGGCGGCGCCTTCAAAGGAAGATGATTAGGTTCGAGTAAGGAGAAGTGCTATGATTGACGCTACGGGATGTGGCACAAGTGACGGGGGCTGTTTGAAGAAGTAGTGAGTTTCTTCCAAACTCTCTGCTGTTTTAACCCAAAATAAATTATGGTTTTTTTTTTGTTTCAATAAATTAGTACACAAGGTATACTAAAGCATACAAAGTAAAGTATAATAGTACCTAGTAGTAAGAATATAACTTATAATATTGTACAATTTTTACCTAGGTCAAATTTCTAAGTATGAATGTAACAATATAGTTACTAAGTTCTGTGACACTAAAAATAACTAAGTTCAAGTACAAATCTAAGCATATCATCGAAAGTTGTCTCAAAACACTAAATTGTAATGAAACAGAAGCTATACCTACTGAAAAGGGGTGTTAAATGTATTAGTACGCCTTTTGACCTGCCTACCTGCTTACCTATTCAGTGTAATGATGTAGTAAACATTAATTTTTAGTTTTACCTGACGACTGTTGACTGTCTTGAGTAGGTAACGTGTTATTGTTTCCTCTGGGAAGTCCTCTGCCTAGTGGGAAATCAACGGATATCACTAAATTATTTTGATATTTTTTTACAAAAAATCAAAATTCGATTTAATGTTGTGTTTTGTCTTGTATATCTCGGTAATTTTTGTGGCCTTAATAAAATTTCACATTTTGTTCGTTTTTCAATAGATTAATTTAAATGACAAATCATATTAAAATTCAAGACATGCTGAATTCACATTTTTTTATAGAATAATTGTAAATAGTCAAACCTATATAACACATTTATTGTATCCCTTTAGGTATCTCTTTGTATAGGTAAAGGTACAAGTTCGCGCGGAGACCGCGACCGGAGACCGCGACAGCCACTTGACACTATGGAATTGTATGGGCGTCAGTTCACGCCGAGACCGCGACCGCGACCGCGACCTGTCTCGGTCTCGGCGCGAACTGGCACCCATACAATTCCATAGTGTCAAGTGCCTGTCGCGGTCTCGTGTCGCGGTCTCGTGTCGCGGTCTCGTGTCGCGGTCTCGCGTCGCGGTCTCAGCGCGAACTTGTACCTTTATATTATTTTTTTAAAATAAAATAACACAGTAAAACAGATCCAAGTTAAATTACAAATTTATCTACATAATATTACTTATGATACATTTGAAAATACATTTGAATAAAGTAAACTTTTAAATGTAATTTTAAATCCGAGGTAAAAACTTATCACTCAATTCATTGATTAAAAAACCGGCCAAGTGCGAGTCGGCCTCGCCCATGAAGGGTTCTGTAGCAGCAAGTAACATAGTAAATAAGTTACACCGAACTACAAGAGTAGTTCGGTGTAACTTTGATCGATGTTTTAATAATCGTCGTGGGTTCGATCCCCACCCAGTGCAAATATTTGTGTGATGAATTCAAATGTTTGCACTGTGTCTGGGTGTTTCTATGTATAATAAGTATGTATTTAAAACTATATAAGTATTATATCAGCTATCTGGCCGCCATCACACAAGCTTTGCTTAGTTTGGGGTCAGATGGTGTTGTGTGTGAATTGTCCACCAAAATTTATTTATTTATTATTATTTAGTGTATTTTATGACATACTAAAAAAACTACTCTTCAGACCGAGTTCAAACCAATTTTCGTTGGAAGTTTGCATGGTAATAAATCTACATACATTATCTATTTCTTTTAGTTTTACCATTCTCTTATTTTAGAACTTAGAGACATTAGAAACCTCAACATTATTTTTGAAGACCTATCGATAGACATCTCACACGGAAAGGTTTGATAAAAAACAAAATGTTGAGTTTCAGTTCTAAGTATGGGGCACCCCTAAAAAAAATTTTTTTTTTTCTAAAAATCTTTATAGTTTCAGCAAAAAGTGGCTGTGGCATACGGACGGACAGACAGACTTGACGAATAATATTAATAATACTATAATTCTTTATTACTTCTACAATTTTACAACACTTAATACTAATTAATACAATATCATGGTTTAATAATCTGAAGAGCAATGGGCGGCCTTATCGCTTAAAGCGAATCTATAAGGGTTCCGTTTTTACGTTTTACGGAACCCTAAAAATTGTCATTGATGGTATTAACCAAATTACTGGACTAAAAAATTAAGTATAATGCATGCAATGCTATCTCTTGTAAAGAACTATTTTTTGCGCATACTCTACAAAATTTAACTTATGTAGAGATTGCACCCGCGTAGTTCCCGTTGTTTTTCCAAGAAAAATATCACCTATGACTTATTTTTTAGACTATTATCTATCTATATACAAAATGTCACCCAGATTTCATCCATCAGTAGTTTTAGCGTGAAAGAGTAACAAATAGGTATCCATAGGTACGTCCTCACAAACTTTAGTGTTCTTAAAATGAATAGGATATGCAAGTACAATAATGAGTCAAGTTATTCACCAAACTACTTAAATAGCCTAACTAACCTGAATAGGTATACCTTGAAATGTAGGTGTTTATGTATTAGAACAAACTATTATTAGCTACAAGCGGAGTAAATAAATAACAAAGGAACTCTATCCATGTCCAATTCTGCAGCTACATATGCAAACAAACATACAAAACATTACGCTATTTGAATAATAACAATATTCTTTTCAAATTCGTACCGGATTTTTCATACACAAAAATCATGCTCCGTTACAAATATTGAATTTTACGATTTACAATCGTAAATAGCGTAAAATTTTTGTGGAACAGCATCAACCGACACAAATCGACGTAACAATACGATTTTAATTGTAACTGTACCCTCTTTTTAATTCAAACTACTGAAATATAAGTTATATAACTTCTTACATCATAAATTCTTTGCATGACACAGCTGCGACGATGATCAATTTTTTTTAATTTCATCATCATCATCCATACTTTCGTCTATCCCACTGCTGGATGAAGACCTCTGTTTTACTTTGTCATCTGCCACGGTCCTTTGTCAATCGAGTCCAAGATTGATTAACATGAAAATATTTTATACATATTGGGTTATACATGACCATTACAGATAATTTGTATGGAATCGATGTTTCGTGTAATAAGCAATTTGAGTAACATATCGTTGCTTTGCCGCGAGCCGACGTTGTCAAAGATGACCACAATAGACGGACATATTTGGCGTCGGAACCACGGGAATTTGCCGCGACATTGTGCTTAATACCTCTAAATTATATAGAGGATAAGTGACGCTTCTGTCTTATGTAGTGATTGAATTTAATGGAGCTATCGAGAGAGCTGGCGATTTAGCGATGTTCTATACGTGGCGAGACTTGGTAATGTGTGAGGCTTTGATAACGCCGATTTTAGGCGATATTGTACCTACTGGCTTTAGGTTAAGGAAGTAATTGTGTCCACCTTCACTGCTGAGACGACAAGAATAAAAATATTTTTAGATATCAGTCCGCTACCTAATCCTAGTCTAATTTATCTTAGGTATCATGTTAGACTGATAGATCTAAGTTATCCTTCTTGAGACTAATGGAGGCAAGTTAATTATTTGAGAACTTAGTAAAATAAAATAAACAAGAGAGAGCATTTATTTTCTTTGAAATAAATGACGATTCAGACAAATTCTACAATCTAGGGAATTACACTGGAATTGAATATTTTGTTTGATTAGGTAAGTTAACAGGTAGACATGGAAGTTAAGGCATGGAAAGACAAATTAAGGCCTCTTCCATTTGATGACAAATCGCTCTGTTTTATTTTGACTGGCCTTGTGGGTTGGTAGTAAGTCTGCCTGCGAAGTCGAGGGTCATGGGTTTAATGCGCCGGTGCAAATATTTGTGTGATGAATGCAAATATTAGATAGTAGGTACTGTGTTTGGGTGCTTCTACCTATAAGAGGTAAGTATGGACTTATAATAACTAAAATAATATGTAGGTATGTATATACAACTAAAAGAGCATTTTATGAGGTATCTGGCTTCCATAGTAAGTACCATTGCTTAGTTTAGGGTCAGATGGTGTTGTGTGTGAAGTGTATACCAATGTTTATTTATTTATCATAGATGATTTCAAGCCTACAACTTTCATGACGTCGTCGGTTCTCTGCAGTGGACCGCTGTCTTGTGTCTTATCTTACCTAATAAAATATATTTATAATTCATAAATCTAGCCAAGTGTAACAAATAGTACGAGTGCCCACGACCAAAATTTTTGTCTCATAGCAATACAGCCAAAACCGCATCAAATCGATAGATACCATTATCCTGAACTCGAAAAAACCAATATCAGACATTTTCCGCGTAGCGTTTGATCTGACCGAATTTTCAAAATTGTCAAAGAATTTTACCGAACTGCATCATAGCAATATGTCTGATTTGCAGACTGTAGTTGAATGATAGTTCTGAGATACCGGAAACATATTTTTCAGACGTTAGTGGTGTAGCGCAAACCCGTAAAATCATTTAAAAAAATTAAAAATGAGACAAAAAAAATGTCTCATAGCAATACGTCTGTAAATCTTTTTTATTAGTAAATTTTGGTTATTTGATGCGAACAAAACAATTTTCAGACGGAAATGTAAACGCATTAAATATTGAGACCGTTTTGAAAATGTTAACAAATTTTACCGATGGGTATCATAGCAATATGTCTGAAAATTGTTGGACATGATAAAATAAGTTGTCCACATGTGCAAAAAATTTATATCAGACAAATTAAGTGTAGCATCTTCTCTATCAGACAATTTTTCGATACTCAGATATCATTTAAAAATCGTATTGAGGCATCTTGAATTCTCTGTTACAAACCAATGAATACGTTGCGACCCTGAATTCATTACATGATAATTAACAAAGAATTTACCCGAAACCGTAGCATTGAAGTTGAAGGACTGAAATAAATCGCACAAAAGGAAACTGAGATGAAGTTGAAAAAAAAAACGGTTTATTCAAAGTTACAAAATATTCTCGTATTCAATCGCTGTCGGATTCGGAATCGTCGTCTTCGAAATCACTCTCGACGTCGCTCGGGAGATCTTCAACGTCCTCTTCTGTAAAATAAACATCGTTAGTAAAAATCACGAACTTATTTATGAAATTAACAGCAAAAGCCATGTAAACTGTACCTGTTGTGGATGATGATTTGTCGTCCAAAATAACGTTGCTCAACTCAGGTAGTTGGTTGCCAGAGAACCATGAAAACTGAAATCGTCCCTCGTCTTCATACCATCCGCAATCTGCAGGGTTCAGTTCGGTTGGCGATTTGGTATGAGCGTTGCTCCAGACTTGTGCAATATATTTTGTATACGTTATTTTCGTTTTTGGGAGTATATGCTACACTTAAAGTGTCTGAAAACAGGTTTTTGGTAATCATGGCAGCAATACGAAAAGTTCAAAAAAAAATTATCCGTATTGCTATGATACAGGTCGGCTAAATTTGTTGACATTTTCAAAAATGCGCTCAGGCTATGTGCTACGCACAAAATGTCTGAAAAAAAAACTTTTTCGTAGTACAATTATAAAATCTATGTACATTTTCACTATCAGACGTATTGCTATAATACCGACTGCCTTTTTTTTTGACACAGCAGAAATGGCCTCTCACGCAGTTGCTACACTTTCGACCGTTACTACACACCTAGTGGGGTTCAGAATCATACAATCTAACGATTTTATAGGGTTTTTGCCGTATTGCTATGAGACATGGTTCTGGTCGTGGGCTCTCGTACTAAAAGGTTTAATAATGTAATTTCGAATTCAGTCATTATTTCATCATTATCATCATTATCATGTTAGGCCCAGCATTGACAGCTCTATCTATGCGCTTTGTGAACAAAGTAGGTATTAACTTAAACTAGATAAACATGTACCTCCCACGTACCCTAAAATGCTATGATAATCTCGAGGAAGACTAGCAATAAGCATACGGTCCGGCTGATCGTGTGAGTAACCGTCCCTAATGAACATCTGCAATATGACAGATGCTGACGATGTTTAATAGCCTTTTTGCAATGGATCCTTGTGGTAGTTTGCTAGAAAAGCCTTCTGAGAAAGGGAGTTCTAGGTATAAATCTTGTAGATTCATATTATCAAAAATAAAAAATAATTGGTAGATCTATATTAAGACTTAAGACTATCAACTGCCTACTTGTCTCAAAACTTAGACAATTTTAAAATCAGGAAATAGTTTAAATAAAAATTTCAAAGAAAATCTAGCCAGAGAGAGTTAGCTGAAGTGATGGAAAAAGATATAGACTATACCTAATAGGATCGAGAAATACATTAGTCCATTTTTTTTTTAATTTTTAGCATATATCTCCTGATCCCTGGGCATGTTTTTTTATGATAGAGTGCGCTCACTTAAGATAAATTAAAACATAAAAAAATCTGAAAAGTGTCAACATCACTCGTTTTAATTTAAAATTTTCAATTTAACCCTGAAGATAAAGCTCTTATGAATGCACGCGGTTGTGCATAATCAGCCCATCAAATGCTCCCACTGCTGGGACTCTGGACCTTCTCTCGCAGAGAGTCAAGGTAATAATCCACCACGCTGGTCTAAAGCGGGTTGGGGAATGATCTAGAAAGATTCCAAAAACATGTCGGTTTCCTCACGATGTTTTCTTTCACCGTTTTTAACTTAGTGCGTGTAGGATTTGACCCAGGGGCTCTTTGATTGTGTTCAAAACCTTCTCTATCTTTACTAGGTAGGTACATTGGTAGGTACCTAAAGCAAATATTAGTATTGAACCAATATTTATTAAATGTATTTGACTTTAAACATGTTCAACGTAAATAATTAAAACCCAATAAACAAAGCTCCTACAGTATTGGCCATACGAAATCAATGAGCAGTCGATCCGAGCGAATGTCAGCCATTACGGATTAGCATCGAGATAAGTACACGCTCGAGATTATCTCCACATCCACTCCTCTCGCAGCATCAATAAGTACCCACCACTTTAATCATTGCAATTTCGAAACAAGCTCAAGTGTTGTCGGTGTCGAATAAATTTTGTATAATGTAAACGTGATAACAATTTAAATTCCTCTGTAACGGGCCCGGAGCCGACAAAAACAACAAACAAAGTCGGGGGCGCGCCATTGGCGGGCGGAGCGCTGGGCGGCGCCTCGGTCGGCCGCCTCTCGCGCTCTCCCTCGCGCGCCAGTCCTTGTCTACCGCTGCGCCGCGCGCGACGTGCTCGCAGCTCTCGCAGTACCGACACCACGGCCGACCATGCCTCGGCCCACACGTGAGTCCTACGGCGACCAGAAACCTCCCTTCTCGTACATAGCACTCACCGCCATGGCCATCTGGAGCTCGCCCGAGCGCATGCTGCCGCTGTCAGAGATCTACCGGTTCATCACCGACCGGTTCCCGTACTACCGGCGCAACACGCAGCGCTGGCAGAACTCGCTGCGGCACAACCTCTCGTTCAACGACTGCTTCGTGAAGGTGCCGCGCCGCCCGGACCGGCCCGGCAAGGGCGCCTACTGGACGCTGCACCCGCAGGCCTTCGACATGTTCGAGAACGGCTCGCTGCTGCGGCGCAGGAAGAGGTTTAAGCTGCATAAAGGGGAGAAGGATAGTTTGAACGCGGAGTTGCAGGCGTTGGCGAGTTTTAATCGAGCGTTTTTGGCTCGGCAAGCGGCACCGGCTCCTGCGGTGGGTGGGATGTATGGGTCGAACCCCCCGTTCGTGGCGCGAGGGAGTCCTGAGCCTGTGGAGGTGGTGGACACGGGAGCGCTTCTGTCGAGTTCGCGGCCGCGGCGCGCGTTCACGATAGAGGCGTTGTTGGAGCCGGAGCCGGCAGCGTCGCGCGGGTCGCCGTCGCCGGCGCCGGCGCCGCCGCCGCACTGCCCGCTGCCGCTGCCTCCGCCGTACCTGCTGGCTGCGCAGCGCTACCACGCCGAGCTGCTAGCCGGCCTGCACCAGTCCTGCCTGCCGCCGCTCTGGACCTGGCGAGATAACACCCACTTCTCACACTATACGCTTAATTCATGAATGGTAAGCATAACCTCATTGTAGTTGAACTATTTTGTATATAAATTGGGAGGATATGTTGATATGTCTCCGCTTGCAAATATAGTTATTACCTATTATTACGATATCTTCTTACAATATAAGGATTTCCTGGAAATCTCATTCACAGAGCTTTTTTTATCGTATTGATACTATTCTCCTCGGATAAGAGAAAAACATCAGCTTGCTTTAATAACATAATAGCCACTATTTTATGTTGCACTGACTGTATACTTTTACTCTCGGAGTTGGAGTTACGTTGCCAAAAGAAATAATAATGTCTGAAGTATGTACGCTAGTTCCCGTTCGGAAGTCTCTAATTTGGACGATAAATATAAAAACTTATTTCTGGAATCCGGCTGATAGTTTCCGTAATTACCAAGGCAACAAACAAACATTTTTTAAAGTTTTTTTTTTTCAACATTTTAAATTAAGTTTTAACTATGTACCATGTACCTACCTAATATCAATTAGCTACAAAGACAAATAGTTACATACCATTTCTAATCATATCATATCGAATATAAAAGTAGATACTTATTTATTAAAGTTAGTTCATTCGTTTAGAAGCTACAATTTCGCAGAAAGAAACGGGATACCTGTAGCACATGTATTTAATTCTGCTTATATTACGCGTATTAATAGGTAAATGAAAACAGAAGAACTTAAATTTTTGGTTTATGTATACAATAATTAGTATTGAAATCAGTTAATTCGATATGAAGCACACTTAACAAACAGACAACTCAGTTGTTCAATTTTTGAAGTGAACATTTCTTCAGCCGCGATGACCACTTTTAGTAGACTCACCTACTAAAAGAACTCATTAGTAATGCCTTAGCATTTCTTTTGAGTTCGCGTCAACAGCATATTTTAGCATTTTGTTGACGCTAACGAACGTATAGGCGTATCGTCGGAGTAGTGCCCCTATGACTGCCAATCTTTTTTGTTTACTTCTATAAGGGCGCCTTCACATTAGGTCGCAAGCAGCGCGGCAGCAGCGCGGTAGTCGCAGAGCGAAAGTCACGTGGTTGACAGGCGGCAAACTTCTATACTAAAAGAACAGCACGACAGCCCCGCGACACGTAAATAGGCGCGTACTGACTGAGCGAGGCATACAGCGAGGCTTCCTCGGCCGTATGCCTCGCGACGATTTTCTGAACGAGGCTGCCTCGCTACAAAACCATCGTCGCGAGGCTGCCTCACGAGGAAAAGCCGAGCCATCGTCCGGTCCGAACATTTAGTATAAAGCGAGTTGTCAAGATGAGACCACGCGATCTTTTTCAGATCTTTTACTGGGAGATTCATTTCTCTGCTTATATTTCTCTATGCATCTTCCCTCAATCCCCTGTTTGTGTATTGTGGACATTGCGCGTCCCAAAGAAGTTTGTAATTCCCATATTGCTCGATAAGTTTCAAGCACAGCTCCTTATCCATGACGCGAGCGAGCGAGGCGAGCGAGGCACACAACGTCCGTCCTGAGTGCGCGCGCCAAATGGACTGAGGCACCTTTGAGCGCGACAAAAAACCGACACGAGGCGGATCGGCCGAGGCAATGCTCGCCCGAGGCAGCGCGTGCGCTTGCCGCGGGCGAGGCGCGTACTGACTGATCGAGGCATGCGAAGCGAGGCAGCCTCGCGAGGCTGCCTCGCTCAGTCAGTACGCGCCTATTGTCTTAGCAGACGGCAGCGCGGAAGCCGCGCGGCAGCCGCGCGCGATCATTTGGCATCGAGTCAGTGTTGCAAACACTGTTCGCTGTACTTGTAATGAGAAGGCATCCGCTCCTGTCGCGCGGCTGCCGCGCTGCTTGCTACCTAATGTGAAAGCGCCCTTACTGTGGCTCTTCCATAACGGTGCGCAGGGCACATTACATATTTTAGAACATTTTAGGTATAGGTAATGGCTGGCTCGTGTTCCCGAAATGTTTTTCCAATACGATGGCATGAATTACCAAAATCGTCACCATCGTCACAAACAGCTCATTTCGGTCCACTATAACTGTTTCGCCCATCTCTCCTCTTTTGCGTAATATTAAAGCGAAATAAAAACAACTTCAGGAAAGTTACGACGAAACGATGAAAAAACCTTAAAGGATTGACCTCTAGAAAAAAAATTGAGAAAATAGGTATCCTTGTACGAGTTAATAGAATGTACTAATTTAATTAAATAAAGTTCTTAAAGGGTGACCCAGAGAGAGATAACGGACCGAGCTTTTAAGGATGACTGTAGGAATGTTGCTCAATAAAGAGTATGAATGAATATTGAATAGAGAGCCCTCTGCTCTACATTGGGACAACAAACACACTGACTGGCCTCAACCTGCGAAGCCGAGGGTCGTTGATTCGATTCCCACCCAGAGCAAATATTTTGTGTGATGAATTCAAATATTTGTACTGTGTCTGGGTGTTTCTATATACATATAATAAGTATGTATTTAAAAGTATTATACCCGGTTTACATTATTCCAGTCCAGCGGTCGAATCCAGCGCTGGATTGCTTACTGGAATAGTGTAAACCGGCACTGGAATGCATTGGCAGTGAATTGATGCTTTCCAGTGCCGGTTTCCATTGCTTACTGGAATACCAGTAGGTAAGCAATCCAGCGCTGGATTCGGTCGCTGGATTGGAATAATGTAAACCGGGTATTATGTCAGCTATCTGGGCGCCAGAGTACCTTTGCTTAGTTTGGGGTCAGATGGTGTTGTGTGTGAATTGTCCACCAACATTTAATTATATTCTTATATATAAAATTCTCGTGTCACAATGTTAGTTACCTTACTCCTCCGAAACGGCTTTACTGATTTTTATCAAATTTTATATGCATATTTAGTAGCTCTGAAAATCGGCTACTATCTAATTTTCATACCCCTAAGTGATAAGGGTTGTTCACCCCTAAAAACTTTTTTAAATTTTTGGACAATTTTTTTTGTGTTTATTTTTTTATAATGTGGCATTAAAAATACATACAACCCTAAATTTTTACCCTTTTATCACCAACCCCTATTTTTTAATAGCCATTTTAGTAATTTAATCATTTTTCATCCCGCTCGATAACTGATCAATTATCGTCTTTTTACCCGACTGCGCGACGCAAAGGAGTGGTAATGTGTTTAACAGTCTATGTATGTATGTTTGTATGTTCCTTTGAAGCATTATACAAACCAAACGCCTGGGCCGATTTTTATGATTCGCACGTCAATCGATTCCTCTTAATCTGGCGAGTGACACTAAAGACATGACATTAGTGTAAGTCCAATATGGCGGATTCAGGACGCCATATTGTCCAAATAAAAAAAATGAAAATCACCAAAATATGTCAAGAGGGGTATCGTTGAATAGGTATTTCAAAATAATGTTTATCTTTCTCTCAATGTTTTTCGATTAGACTGACCGTTTAGGATGTATATCGATTTAAAGTTGAGTAACAACTATTCTCACATTTATAGGTTTTTAGGTAGCAGAAAACTTCGTATAACTAACTGTACGTGTGAATGTGGATGGACATTATATACTAATGTATCTAGTAGGCATCGATATAAATCAATAGATGTGCCCTGAGCACCTTGAAATTGGTAATAAACTACGTCTCTGTATGTATCGTAAGTGGTTTACAAACAACCAATCTACTTGCCCCCTATAATCGCTAGCGGCGAGATTTGCTGTGGTTCTACTTATTTTGGTTGTTGACACCGAATAATGATAGGTAAAAACGTCCGGCGTCCACCGCGTCCTGCAACCGACTAGAACGGAAAGAGTGAGCTCACTCTTCCCAATGTTGACATGATTGCGTGCGCTGTGAAGTTTGGGATGGGGCCCATCTTGGGTTCTACGATCTATGCTAGTAGGTATATTGGACCACCTTTTTTTTCTTACGTGCAGGAAATGTATTTACGCATACCCTACTGCCCCGCCCGGGAGACAGCCGGGTTATGTTGCACTCTATATCATGTATGGATATGGTGCCCCTATCTACTAATAAACCTCCATGGGGTTTCAACTCTGCCGTTGATAGTGGGAACACGGAACCGCTCTCGGATTGCTCCGCCTCGGTCCCCCATGTCCAACTTCAAACGCTTTAGTAGGTACTCAACGTCAATCGAAAACCTATACTAACACAAAACTATATGAATTATATGCAGTAGAAAAACCTACATATTATATCAGTAGAAACGCAGACATTTGGTCAACAACCAAAAGATGCATATTATTATGTTGAGCATACCTATTAACATTCACAATATTGTTCATAACTAAAAAGTATAAAATAAAAATATATAATTTAAAAACTCAAAAACCCGACTTCGTAAAAAGTGAACCAAACTACGTACTCGCATACTAAAAAAACTGAAAAGAATAAAACAAGCATTTAGATTTCTGGTGGTCTAGAATTCTATAATATGTAATTGTATTAATACTATTGAAATATATACAATATTTTCTAATAAAAGAACATTACAACTGAACAGTCGGGATCCATTGAACAATTACATTGTATGTCGAATAATAATGGATCCCGACTCTTCAGTTGTAATGTTCTTTTATTAGAAAATATTGTATATATTTCAATAGTATTAATACAATTACATATTATAGAATTCTAGACCACCAGAAATCTAAATGCTTGTTTTATTCTTTTCAGTTTTTTTAGTATGCGAGTACGTAGTTTGGTTCACTTTTTACGCAGTCGGGTTTTTGAGTTTTTAAATTATATATTTTTATTGTAAATGTTTTTCACTCTATACCTACACATCTGATAGAAATGTAAGCTTTTGAATAATAAATTACTATTCGAAATTCTATTTCGATTCAAATTTCCCGGAGCTTATGGCAAATCAATAATTGTTTTATAAAATCGCATCTAATTATAGCTCTCAGATTGATTTGGCAACGTGGCTTAGACTGGATTTAGTATTAAATCAATTATTATCTAAAAGTCTAAAACCTATGGTTAGGTTGGCGCTAGATAGTGAGGTGTATGATATATCATTTAATATTTAGATACGAGTATTTAAATATTTATTCAAGCCCAATCAGAACTTCTTAATATCTATTGACGGGTCGAGTAAATCATGAATCTGTTAGTAAACAACGCGCCTGCACATAAAAGCAGTTAAGTATCTGACATGCAGCTAATTCAACAGAAAGATATCAAATCACTACCTAGTAAGTAGCTAGATCCTGCACGACGCGTGTCACCTAGATATACGAGTAAGTAGATACATAGATATTTTAAAAATATGTCACCCAGAGGCATACATACCTACCTACAAGTCTTATTTATAATACCTATAGCATTTTATTTTCTATACATTTCCATCTGAACTTTTTTGTCTAACTTTTACCTATTGTTTTCGAGTAATTGTGAAAAAAACAATCACAAAAATTATTTCCCGGCTATTGCCGGGGGTTGAAAGAAACAAAACGTTTACCGATTGTTTTGTACCTATCATTAAAACTACATTCTGTACCTAGGTTACTTATGTATAATATATAAAAAATGCAAAGTACTTATAGTGACGAAATTATCATTTTAAACTTTATTTTAATTTACTCTATTAAAATTTACGCGAACAAAAAAATATGAAATACCTATTTGAGCATTTTTACGTTTTGGCAAGCAAATTTTATATTAGGTAGGTACTCCAATAAGTACCTACCGCATAGGTACTATGCGTATAATAGGTACTCGTACCTACATACATTAAGCTAGTCTACTAAAAGGTACGAGTAGCAATTCCAATGAGATGCATGGAGTGGAGGTATGACTTTGTAAACTAAATATACATAAGTTTAATGTGAGCATGTTTACCCCACCTACCACGTGTACTATCTGTGATGCATAGCGAATAACGAGCGGGCGCCATTTTGTTTTGTTTCATCGGTACAAAAATAGACCGATATGCATCATTAATTAATTTACGATAACTACCATTTACTTAATTTGAAACTACTTTAACTCGGAGGCATTTGAATAGAAATAGGTAGGTAGGTATGTACTTTTTAGGGTTCCGTAAAACGTAAAACGGAATCTTTATAGATTCGTCATGTATGTCTGTCTATCTGTCTGTCTGACATGCGGACGGACGTCCTTATGTCACAGCCATTTTTGCCGAAACTATGAGAACCATACTGTTGAAACTTGGTAAGTAGATGAATTCTATGAACCGCATTAAGATTTTTACACAAAAATAAAAAAAAAACAATAAATTTTGCAGGTGACTCATACATACACATATAGGTACATTAGAACAGAAACACACAAACATTTTTTTAATCAAACCCATACGTTTGGGGTGTCTATGGATAGGTCTTGAAATGTCTTGACTTAAAATGATGTTGAGGTTTCTAATAAAAAAAAATCTACACTGAATAATTTGCGCGATAGACACTTCCGAAGTGGTAAAATGTGTCCACCTCCCTCCCCCCTCCCTGTAACTTCTAAAATAAGACAATGATAAAACTAAAAAAAAATGATGTACATTATCATACAAACTTCTGGAGAAAATTGGTTTGAGCTCGATCTTAGTCCAGTAACTTTGTCACCTGAAAGCATGGAGTAATATGCATCAAATCTGGTAGTTCTGATTTTTTGCAGACTTGTTTATGTTGTTGGCCATTAGGTCAACATCATAATGAATAATCCAAGTTTGTGACCTCGAGCACCAAACGCAACTTTGTCAAAAATCGAAAAAACCGCGATAAATAACGTTTATACATCAAATTTGAGCGATAACAACCCTAAACGACTTGACTGTGAAAAAATGTCTTAAGATGTTTATAAAGCCGACTAAATTAGCTACAATATGATATAAGAATAAAATCATCTTTCTAGACCCAATAGTTTCTGAGATTAAGGTTTTCAAAGTTTATAATTTTTGTCGAACTTCGCAATTTTTTGCAATGTTTTAACTTCTACTTGACCACTTTATTGGCAACTGACAACTCCTAGGAGTGGATATCCACGCCACAAGGCCTCATCAAAATGATAACCACTGACCAGAGATGCAGCCCCACAACATCTCTTGCGGATGATTTCTTCCGGCTGCACTATTGGTTGTGGGAACGCGTGCAGCTGCTGGAAGGCAGGATTAAAATGCTCATCAGAATGTAAGCTCTGCAGCGGGGCCTCTTGTGATAATAAACCTGACAGTCATCATCATTATCATCAGCCCGTGTTCGTCCACTCCTGGACATATGCCTCAACTATAATACGCCACTCAGCCCGATCCTCGGTCTTACGTTTCCAACCGCCACCAGCAGTATTTCGTATATCGTCACTCCATCTAGTCTCAGGGCGTCAAACACTACATTTACCGATTCGCGGTCTCCACCCCAGTACCCGTCTACCCCAACGGTTATCGGGTCTGCGACAGATGTGACCAGTCCATTGCCACTTCAATTCAGTTTGCTAATAGCACTTAGCACTTTCTGTAGCTCGCTGAGCGACTTTGAGCTTTCTGACCATTTTGACTGTCAGTGTCCACCTTACAGAACCATAAGTCAGGGTACGGCGCACTGGTTGTACACTAAACTTTTGTTTTGAGGTTTTGTGGGATAGGTGACGAGAAAACTCGACGAAGTTTACTAAATGCTGGCCAACTGGATTCTTCTCATGGCCTCACTCTCAAAGCTACATCTACCTACTCGTAGTTCGAGCGTCTGCTGAAATTTCGAGAATGGTTTCATTTACCTAACGCTACAGTATATTAACCTGACGTTGCAGTAGTAGACATCCCAGAAGGAGACGAGCGGGCCAATGTCGAAATGGAAGATGACTTTTGGGCACAAGACGTCGACGATTCATCACCATCTCCTGATCCCCTGATGGGGATATGCCATATCCCAATACGTCAATCAAGATAAGGACGAACCTCAACCAGGACTTTCCAAGGTAACTCTTGGAAAGTCCTGGTTGAGGTTCGTAAAATTACATTAAGAGTTATAATTACAAAATTATTTGATTTTACTAAAATTTTACTTATTAACTTTTGTTGTACTTATCTTTTTTACTTTATTATTTGTAGCTTAGCTTAGGCACCATTGTTCACACTTCTCATTTTCTTTTTTTAAATCCTATTAATAAAGTACAGGGCTTCGATAGTATAATAAGGGGCAAAATTCATTCAGGTCGACAGAATTGCAAAAAATGCCAAGATCGAAAAAAATTATAAACTTTGAAAGAGTAAATCTCGGAAACTTACCTACTCTTACAGAGACAATTCAGTATCATATTGTAGCAAATTTATTATGGTACTTTATAAAGGTTCTAAAAGTTTTTTTTTAATCCAAGTCTTTTAGGGTTATAATCGCCAAAATTTGAAAAATAAACCATTCTTCGCAGTTTTTTAAATTTTTGACAAAGTTGCATTCGGTGCTCGATGACACAAACTTGGATTAATCATTAGGCCAACATCATAAACAAGTCTGCAATAAATCAGAACTACCGGATTTGACGCATACTGTAATGTATAAAGTTAGTGTAGTGGACTATCCAGTATGTAGTTTTTTTTAGTTTGTCATAAATAATACTCTTTAATTAAAACATCGATCAAAGTTACAACAAACTAAAAGAACTTATGTATTATGTTACTTGCTGCTACGGAACCCTTCATGGGCGAGTCCGACTCGCACTTGGCTGCTTTTTAGGTACAATCAATACGCACTTTCAATTTTATTGCTAACAAACAAAGTTGAAAAACCAAGATGGTGTATTTTCGAAAACCACGATAATCTGTGACCACTGTGGTGATGTGTGGTGCAATGTGATCTGTGGCACTATGCCATCTACCGCTAACTTCGAGTTCTCCATTCTTTTGTTGAAATCAGGTTATAATTTTATCGAAAGAGTTCCGTGCATGTATATCTAAGTACTTAAGTACTAAAGAGTATCAATTACCGTAGGTATCCCAAAATATTAGACTGGCACAATTTTGTCTCTTCTGACGTAGGTTGAAAGTGGATCTACCAATCTGATTTTATTCAAACATTACAGCATATTTACTTACGTAAAACTTGAAAATATGGAATATCCCGTCAAGCGGCAGGGAGCCTATATGAGGGGCTCAAAGCCGGATATGACTCGTCATATGAAAAAAAAATCATAAAAATATTGGATCTTCCCTCAACAATTTTGAGGTTAGTTTTGACAAGACAAATCATAAGTGAAGCTTTATCATTTAAACATTTTTGCGGCAGCAGTATAAAAATAGTTATTTGTTGTACAAGAGTTAAAAGTGGCTTTTTAACCGCGTGCTCAATTTGATGACCGAGCAAGCGAAGGATCCTAAAGTTGAATCACGAGCGTAGCGAGGGATTCAAAAATTAGAATCCTGAGCGTAGCAAGGGAATCAAAAGAGCACAAGGTGAAAAATCTTTGCACTGGAGTGCAACACGAAATTTTTCATCCCACCTTAGCGAGGAAATTACTAAATGCTTTGCGCATTTTCAGTTTCAGTCAATTCTGTTGACGTCAAATAAACTTCTTGGTCGCTAGAATCACTTATTATTATGGTATTTCGGTTTTTCACTTGTATTCAATTTTACTGTTTTTAACCTAAGTTTTAAACTTTAAGTTTATTTAGCCATGGTTTTAACAATAACAATATGACGTGAAAATATGGAGAGTTGACCGATTGAGGTAAAGGTGCGCTTAAACGGCGACTAAAATTGCTCAATTCCAGTCAATACTCGTCTACTATGACGTCACGACTACATCAAGCAATTTACGGCAACGAAAACAAGCATCAATACTGCGCAATACAATATTGAGCGATATCGCGCAACTTCATCAACTAGGCAATACTGTCCTACACGAGCAATGCAGTATTCGCTCGCTATGGACGACATTGTTCTTGCTGCGGCGGCTTATAGCGCCACCCGACCTCTCGCTCTCCCCGCGGAAGCAAGACGGCAAGCCGCAAAACAAACAAGTGCGAATGAGATATATACAAAAATTGCTAGGAATTTCCAAGCCCATTGGATATTCGTCAATTTGTATCGGCGACATTGAGCAATAAGAAATATCTGGAGAAATTAGAAGCAATATCGCCGAAATTATTGCCGCAATTTGAAATTTTTTAATTATTATATTTAATAACCGCCGTTTAATTGCTCCATTAATTGCTCCAGATCGGTCCATTCGTGTCGCCGAGCAATTATTGCCCTCGTGTAAGCGCACCTTAAGGAGTTTAATATGTGTACATGAAAAAGTGCCCGCCCAAATGCATTAAATTATAGTAGCGCTAAATTTGCATCAGGGTACATTTTAAAGGAAAGAAATAAACGTACTATTCAGAATTCATGAAAAAAATTAGCAGTCATAGCCACTGCCGATAGAAGTGGTAACTTATAACTCAGAATTTGATTGCTTACTTTGTAAACTACGCGTGTGAAACCGGGGGGCGTGGCTATGAGCATGGCCATCTAGAAATGCTGACGCATTTTTAAATGGCCAATGGGAAAGGCTGAGGCATTTCTAGATGGCCAATGGCTATGGTCCCGAGTTTACCCGAAGATTTCTTATCATTCCCGAGCGTGACTCTAGAATTCAATTGACAGCCCACGAAAAATCTGTCTTTGGCGCGCCAAAAGAAGTTTTGACTTCAATAGTTATTTGTTATACAAGAGTGCAAAGTGGCTTTTTAACCGCGTGCTCAATTTTGATGACCGAGCAAGCGAAGGATTCTAAAGTTGAATCACGAGCGTAGCGAGGGATTCAAAAATTAGAATCCTGAGCGTAGCAAGGGAATCAAAAGGGCACAAGGTGAAAAATCTTTGCACTCGAGTGTAACACGTAATTTTTCATCCCCCCCTAGCGAGGAAATTACTAAACGCTTTGCGCATTTTCAGTTTCAGTCGATTCTGTTGGCGTTAAATAAACTTCTTGGTCGCTAGAATCACTTATTATTATGGTATTTCGGTTTTTCACTTGTATTCAATTTTATAAGTTTTAAACTTAAGTTTATTTAGCCATGGTTTTAACAATAACAATATGACGTGAAGATATGGAGAGTTGACCGATTGAGGTAAGGAGTTTCATGTGTACATGAAAAAGTGTCCGCCCAAATGCATTAAACTATAGTAGTGCTCAATTTGTATCAGGGTACATTTTAAAGGAAATTAATAAACGTACTATTCAGAATTCATGAAAGAAAAATATTGGCAGTCATAGGCATTGCCGATAGAAGTGGTAACTTATAACTCAGAATTTGATTTTTACTTTGGAAACTACGCGTGTGAAACCGGAGGGCGTGGCTATGAGCATGGCCATCTAGAAATGCTGACACATTTTTAAATGGTCAATGGGAAAGGCTGAGGCATTTCTAGATGGCCATTGGATATGGTCCCGAGTTTACCCGAAGATTTCTTATCATTCCCGAGCGTGACGCTAGAATTAAATTGACAGCCTACGAAAAATCTGTCTTTGGCGCGCCAAAAGAAGTTTTGACTTCAGAATATATTGTACCTACATGTTTTCTCAAAATAGTAGTTATTTATTTGATGTTATATTTACTACATTATTTTGTACTGCACAAGTAGTTGAAATTATCTATTAATTACTATTTTAGTAGTCAATAATTAATAAATATTTAATTATTTAACTCGGCAACTCGGCATATCTACTTAAATTCGATTACAATTGATTCATTCATAGCATTTCAAAATGTTTTGCCATTTGAAATAACATTCTTTACCTCTATCCTCCATACGTGAAAAGAAAATTGCGCGCAAAGCAAAAAAAAAAAGTACACCAAAGAGGTTCCGAGTATGAGTTTTTAACAAATTAAAAATAAATGTATGATGAATTCGGCACCAAGGAGGTAGAAATAAATAGGTTAAATTATGTTTTGAATTCAAAACCTCAGTACACACGATGTTCTAAATTCAAATTTACTTTAACCTCTAGAGGGTAAAAACGACTTTTGCGCCCTGATATCGAGGAGCAAAAGTACTCTTTCCGAGCTGGTGGGATGAAAAATATATTGTACCTACATATTTTCTCAAAATAGTAATTATTTATTTGATGTTATATTTACTACATTATTTTGTATGGCACAAGTAGATGAAATTATCTATTAGTTACTATTTTAGTAGGTAGTCAATAATATTTAATTATTTAACTCGGTATACATACTTCAATTCGATTACAATTGATTCATTCATAGCATTTTAAAATGTTCTGCCACTTGATATAACATTCTTTACCTCTATCCTCCATACGTGAAAAGAAAATTGCTCGCAAAGCATTTAAAAAAAAGTACACCAAGGAGGTTCCGAGTATGAGTTTTTAACAAATTAAAAATAAATGTATGATGAATTCGGCACCAAGGAGGTAGAAATAATTAAGTTAAATTATGTTTTGAATTCAAAACCTCAGTACACACGATGTTATAAATTCAAATTTACTTTAACCTCTAGAACGTAAAAACGACTTTTGCGCCCTGATATCGAGGAGCAAAAGTACTCTTTCTGAGCTGGTGGGATGAAAAAACTATTAACTAGTGAAATCAATTAATAGAATTTGTCTTAAAAAACAAAACCAACGCTTGACAAATTTCTATTTTATAATGTGCTGTTTGACAAGCAACTCAATTTAAAAAACAATCATTCATTAAATTATATAAAAACTTGATTGTAATTTTTGAATATCTAAATAACCACACCGGAACGATTAGGTTACTTAGGACCCAAATCCGACTCGGAGCACCCCGACTCCACCTAGTCTTGTCGCAACTACCCCTAGAGTGTATATAAAAATGCGGGAGCCAGAAGCTCAAGGGAGGTCCTGAGTGGAGCGAGCCATGCGAGGCTAAGCGCAGCGAAGGGGAGAGGTGGCGAGCGAAGCGAGCCGGGGATCTCCGTAGTGGAGCGCAGGCCGAGTATGGAGAAGCGACACTCAGGGCTGACCGCAGAGCTTCTGGCGGGAGCCCACCAGGAGTCAATTCTCAGTGATAGACCCTAATCGGAGCGGTAGTCAAAAGTCAATGACAGAAACAAACCAGAATTGATAGTTTACATAAACAATGTATGTATCAGGTACTTTTAAAATATTTGTTGTAAATTCTGTTTTGGAAAATGCTAAATTTGTAAAACGAATAATTTATGAAATGAAAAATGGTCAAAAAACCAAATGTCATTCGATACATTGTCTAAGTGAAACGTTTACCATGTAGTTGGTTATAAAATGATGATTTGTAAACTAAAACATTTGTTGATGTAAGGTATTGTTGAAATAAATATCATGCGAAACGTTGTTTGTAGAATGAAATATTTTTATATTGTAAAGTGTTTGCAATTAATATTATACGATTAGTTGGTTATAAAGTGTTGTTTTATCAATAAATGTTTGTGAAACATTAGTGAACCGTTTTTTACACAGTAGGTACTAGATAGGTCGGATTTATAACTTTAGAGGGGTATGTACCCACTTCTACTATACAATTGCATGCTGTGCTTTGGTACAAAGATAACAAATACATTATATTATGAACAATTATAGGAGTATTAGGTACCAGGTACCAGTAGCAACTTATACATATCCAGAACAAGTAGGTAAATAAAAAATATTCATTTTAGGTCTGAGCCATCGTATTTACCCCTGTATTACAAAACTTAACATACACTCAATTAAGCTTATCTTCATGTTGTTTGACATCATAAATATCTTAAAACTGAACTAAATGTTGCTTCAAGAGCATCAGTTCTCTAGGGATAGCTATCTCGAAAAGTTTGGTAGTGATAGAATCATTGCCAAACGCAGCCGCAATTGGCAGATCTAAGGTCCAACTCTAAAGTTATAGTACTACAAGTGTTCGATTCACGAGCATTAGAGAGGCTTAAGTATATACCTATAGTCTGTTCAGGGACTCCGTAGTCACCTTTGAACAATTACTAAATTATTCCTACAGCGGCCTATTTTTATTCAGAGCCTGTTCAATGACTTCCATGTAGGCCTGAGTTGTCTTCTGACAGAGTTTCACAGGACTTTGGGAAGTCAAGTGGTAGACGTCCCTATGGGTAGTTTTGTCAGGCATTTATGATTACCACAAGTGTTTTCTGTTAAAATTGTATCCAGCTTTTGAGACGTCTTCTGCTTGATATCGAAAAACAAGCGGGTGTCCGAGGTCTAACTCCTGTTTTCACTTCTTTACTGTTTTCTAAGAACCAATTGGAAAAATTAGACAAATCTCGTGTTTAGATCTCACGTACGCGTATTTAATTTTATTAAGCGGAATCAGTTAGAGTAGTTATTGACTATTGAAATTGTTTGTAATATCAAGGGAGGAACCATTTAAGGCTGTGGCCGCAAGCAGCCTTTGGGCCGTCACTTGATGACCTTTAACGATTTCTCATTTTAAAATAACATGAGACGTACCTAACTAATGATATTGTATTTTATTTATTAATTTGTTAATTACTGTTCCCTAAAGATTTAATTACCTTCATTTAGTTGCGTTGTATGATAAACCTACTCGATCGTAATTATTCTGCGTTCTATTTACGTACCTACTTATTTTTTTCAATTCGATTATTTAAAATCATTCCGACTTGATTACACAACAATAACGTAAACTTTTGCATTTATATACACATTTCTTTATCGACATTTGAATGTTCGTATTTACTTTCTTGTTTTATTATTGCTTTTAATTTGTTAATTAAAGCATAAATTAAACAAGCAGGACCCAAAGATTCTAACATCACAAAAGCTTAGATGCATAATTATATTTCACTAGCGGTCCGCGCAGGCTTTGCCTGTGACATACCACTCAGAGATCACGTAGGTATAAATATCACCCAATGGTGTAATAATTTTTGAAATCGGTCCAGTAGCTCCTGAGATCAGCGCGTTCACACAAATAAACTCTTCAGCTTTAGAAGATTAACTGATAAAGGAATAAGTAACTGATAATAGTGAGTAATGTACAGTAGGTGCAAGAACAGAAATTCCTAAACAAGATGATTGCGCAAAATTTACCCTTTACAAACAATTAGGAAATAACTTTTCTTAACGTAAAGCCCCATTGTTATAGCTTATTAGCCATTTTCGTTAATTACTTGCATTTAAATTATTTAAAATGTGCATGTTAGCATTTTACAAGAATAATAGCCAAGCTAGTCATGAATGGACATAACAATTCTTCATTTGACTAAGTTTAAGGATGAAAAATTGTCTGCGGGGATTATTTGTGCGAGAATTAATATACTTGCTAACACTTGGAGCCATTTTCACAAGAAATATGTAGACATTTTGGTCCATTATTATTAATTAATTATATCGTAATATGCCAAATTTGTACATAGGAATGTGAACTTAACCCATTTTTTCGGAATCGGATAAATATCTTTCCGATTTTTGGCAGACTACAGCCAAGTACAGCCAAGTACAGCTTTTGTCTATTGCTAAATATAGCAAATCATGATAAAATTAATATGTGGTGTGATTAATTCTACGTATGTGAATAAACTGGCTGCTTCTCACATTTTAGAATCATGAAGGTGAAAGATTAGATGAAAGTAAACTATGTATTTCAGACTACGACGAGTAATGTAATCATGTTTCAAATTTCAACCCGATCTGACCAAGCGTTTCATTTCGGTCAATGTACACAAAAACTTAACAAAAATACAAATAATTACCATAATCTACCTCGAGAACCACTCTGTCTATTTATGAAAATAAACTTAGGTACCTAATAAAATCGGTGCCGTAGTGTATTTGAGTGTATCGCAAAAAAACCGATAGACAGACAGATGCAGCGAAGGACTTTGTTTTCTATACTTATAAATACCCAGACAAACCCTTACATTCATCACACAAATGTTTATCCTGGATGGGCATCGGATCCACAACATATGGATCCGTATAATATTGCGTTGCTGCACAGTTTTGTCTCAAAAAAAGTTTATTTACCGTCAAGGACTACAAAGTTGACCGCCCTTTCAATACCTTGAATTGCTCTATGCTCTATTTCGACCATCTAATGATGATCAAGATGCGTCACCAAGAAAGCAGTAGGTGACAATGTAGATAGATGAACTCTTTATTGCACTTAATTAGAAGACAAAAAACATTTTTTTTTATAAAGAGTGACGAGATGAGCAGGACATGTGCCTGATGGTAAGCAACATCCCTACCACGTAACAGCATAGTGACACGCAGGTATTGGAACATGAAGAGTCCGAATCATTACCTAGCACTGCACTGCGCTCGTCACCCAGAGATCTAGGATGTTATATCTCTAAGCCCTGTAATTTATTTGTAAATATACAAAAATGGAAGAGCTGATCGGAAATTCTTTCATGTCCAAAGAATCTTCTCAGCGTGTCACTTTGCCCAGGCAAAATAGCGTCACTTTGTTGCTAATTTATAATTACACTATACCATATAGATGCTAGTTTACCGCACTAGTATCTACACTCACCCATAATCTATGCCATAAAATTATAATACGAGTATGTAATTAGTCTTATATGTAATATTATGATATTTTCCTTCACCAGAAGCTCTGCTCATGTCCATTAGAGATCGGATCCATCCATCCATCTTTTGGAATAGACAATCCCTTTTAATAAATTTTCTTTTTGTTACAGATAGAATTGCTCGCAAAGACGATCTCAGTAGCTGTAATTGTAAGCCTAGAGTCAGTTGTAATGGTCAAATAACATATAACAATTAGCAAGTGGCGCCGCTTGGACAGCATAAGAATCGCTCTAGAGGTCATAATGGAAACAAGATGAACTAGAATGGTGAGATTTAGCTTTTCTTTTTAATTTTTGTAGTAGTAAGACTCTTGACAGAGTCCGCCTGGGGAAGTACTACACCTTTGCAAGTTATTCTAAAGCCAAGCAGTAATGTGAAAACATTACTGTATTCCGGTTTGAAGGGAAACGTTTCCAGATAAATTACAGGGCTTAGAGATGTAATATCTTAGATCTCTGGGTGACGAGCGCAGTGCAGTGCTAGGTAATGATTTGGGCTCTTCATGTGCCAATAGCTGCGTGTCACTATCAGGCACATGACTTGCTCGTCTCGTCACTTTATTTAAAACAAATTTAATTATCTTTGGTATATTTATTGTTTACGTAACATGTAGAGTTTGTGAGTATAATGATGAAATTGCTTAATTATATCCTCACCTTCTTACTAATATTATAGTTTGCGAGTCACTGTCACACAATTACTGAAAGGATCTAGATAAAATTTTGTACATTCTACTAACTAATATTATAAACGCGAAAGTTTGTAAGAATGTATGGATGTATTGTTACTCTGTAACGAAAAATTACGGAATAGATTTTGCTGAAGCTTTTATACATAGGTATAGCTTACACATTAGAATAACACATAGGTTTTAGTTTATAAAGGCATAGTGTGAATTATCCAAGATATAACGATAAGTGTTCATCAAACACAAAGTACTTTAGTGATCTTAAGGATTAACAAAATAATTTTATTTAAATCCGTTTAACACGTTTTAGTAAACGCATACGTTTTGTTGTTTGTAGTAACTTACCTACACTAAAAAAATGTTGATACAAGTTACGGTGTTTTATTATTTTGGTAATGTTTTTTAAAGAAATAAATGAACCAATTATAATTACGTAAAAGTAATATAGTACGGGATGAAGTTGCGCGTGCGTTTTTTCCGTTTTCCCTCTTTCTTTTTACCCTTTCGCCGCCTAAAATGCAAGTGAAATTTAATCGGACGTGATTCGTGATTGTGATTAACACGTTCGTTTATAAATAAAAAATTGGTACATTTTCTTACTGAAATATTTCTTTCTTTTCAGGTATTCAAGCGGCAACAGGTGTTAATATAACATACTTATTCAATTTATTACGATTAACTGAGTTATTTATTTTCACAATTTACTGATACATTACAATAGTGACAATGTTCGTGACTAAAAGGTTAGGCAAAAAGGGTATCCCAGCCGGAAAAGAAGTGTTGCACCAACAATTTTTACTGAGATTGTTTTAAATTAACACAGTTGTTCCCTTTTTTCCCAACCTCATATGTATAATTTGATCTGTGATATTTAGTTTTAAGGTTTGTTATTTTATTAGCTGTAGAAGGATAGTGTGAAAAGAAGATTACGCGTGAGAGAAGTGAATGTTAAGATGATGAGCACCAGAAAGACGCAGAATTCAAAAGTGATTTGTTAAAAAATACCAATGAAATTTCACCTTCATGGAAATAAAGATAAGTTTCTTTGATTATACACTTTAACTTTAACTTAAACACGTTAACTTTTTAGTTCAATTAGATCAAAATCGAAAAAAAATAGTTTGGTCGCTTTCACTGCATGACCAACTGAAGGATTAGACTACAGTAGGCCTGTGTACAAAATTGATGGGTCATTTGAACTATCAGAAGATCTATGTAGAGGGTTGCCGCTTTCGATCTTTTCTCTTTGGCGCATGATTTTTGTACGACGTTGGGGAATAATGGATAAGAAGAGGTTTTGAAGCTCTATGAAGTCACTGCCCTACATAATCAAATGACTAAGTTTACCCCGAAAATCAAAACATTTTTTCCGACAATAAAAATAAAAGAATTAAAATGTTAGAGCTCATTTGATTAACTATGGTCTGAGATGGCATAAGTATAGGCTTCTTTTTATCCTGCAGACAGTAAAATTCCTTAGGTATTTTTCAAAATGTACACGTAAGAAGCCGCGGGCAGAGGCTAGTAATAAGTAAATGCCATTTCAACCTCAGAAAGCGTTCCTGTGTATATATGACCTGACCTAGTGAGAAGCGGGCACTAACATATTATTCTAATGATAAGGCAATAGCATTTGTAAATATTATCTGCATGTACAGTGTTAGATTAGCTGCTAAAATATATAAATTATTATGTTAATTACAATATTGATGGTCAAAGTAAATTGAATTATGTGTTTACTGGAGTTTTTTTTTTGTGAACAGTGTAAAGTGTTATGTTTTACCAATCTTATCAGGATGAACGGTTATTTAAGCGTAACGCCCGTACTATAAGCCATATAGGTAAGTAAGTAATGTTGGCAAACACAAGTTCAGTAGCTCTTAAAAACTCTAAAATTGTATTAATTTTGATTTTGGGTCGATAAACAAAACATAGTATTTATTTCTGACCTTTGTAGGTACTACTTACTTACTACCTTCAGCAAGTGAAAAAATGTCAGCCGTTCTATTCAAACTGATACCAAAGGGTACGTAATTATGCAGTGAATCACGCGAACTAAATGCAGTTTGAGAACTGCCTAGATTAATATAAGAAGATATCTTCAATAAGAGGTTTCCTCATGTTTACCTTCACTAGACTGCTATGACAACCCGACTTGTACCTAACTATATACCATTAGGTCACTACCAGATATCGTAAATTAGTCTGCCCTTTACAAATCGAACTTGTCTCAAATATGCGACAACTTAGATCATGGACCTGTTAAACAACAGATTTAGAGTTTGAACTCAACAGAACAACGCACCATTAGTGTCTTTAACAGCAGGTTTTGTGTTGTAGGGCTCTTTGCAAAGTCCGCCTGGGGAAGTACCACACCTTTGCCAGTTATTCTGCCTGGTGACAGAATAACTGGCTTACGGGTTAAGCAGTAGTGTGCAAACATTAATGTGATTCTATTCGATTTGGACTCTTCATGTTAAAAAAAAGTAGCTCTCCAAGTACAAGATGCCACGCATGTGGAATACTGCTGCCACTTTTAAAGCCGGGTCACACAGAGGCGATCCGATAGCGAGACGATATTTTTTGTAATGTTCGAATTTTTATGCAACCTGACACACAGCAAACGGGCGCGATCTCATACTCGGTATCGGATCGCTATCGCTATCGGATCGCTATCGCTACCGGATCGCCTCTGTGTGACCCGGCCTTTAGGACGGTTCAGCAAAACACCAGCCCACCAGTTCGAAGCTCTTGACTTGGTAGGCGTGCTCTTCAGGTAATTATAGGTTACAAAGAAAGTTCATCATCATTCGCCTACCTACCCCAATCCCACTTTATGTGGGGTCGGTACAACATAGTAATAGTTAAAAGTTAGTGGCAAAAAAAGTTAAAAAGTCAATCCGATAGTTGTCTACAGGTTAGATTTCTGAGAATGGGCGTTATAACAAAAACCCTCCCCGCAGAAGATGATTTTCCAGTTTAGCCAAATTTTACCGGCTCCGCTTAGAAGTATGCACGAGAGCAGTTTGTCACCATTGATTTCCACAACAGGTAGGTATTTTCAAAGCTATTTAGTAATACTCAAAACTTCTATTTAGTTCATGCCGCAAAGAAATAGTAATCGTTGTTTCCTGAAAAACACAACTCAAGTCTCTTCAAGCGTAAATTGAACAGGTAACTTATGGGCAAACGTGTTCCATGTGGAACCACATCATAGATTAGTAGGGAATAAACGATAGCTCATTTCGCCAAAGGCCCAATTTTCACGGAGCGGTTACCAACCGCGCCCGCGCGCGGGTGCGGCACCGCGGCGGTCGACGGTTTTGTTTCAATACTCACGAGACCGCCGATTTTCGCGGTTTCTACTGCAGAAAGCTACTGCGCAAGAACCGCGCGCAGACACGCGGGCGCCGCGCGGCTGTAAACCGCGTCGTTAGTTTTGAATTTAATTTTACATACAAATCTGCCGCGCCCGCGCGCGGGCTCGGTTGGCAACCGCTCCGTGACGGTTGGTCTAGCAGGGTTCGGGTCCGGTGGTACGGATCCGGTGTGCACCGCTGTCATTTCGAAGTCATGTGCGTCGCTAACTTAAAAAACGACGAAGGAAAACATCGTGAGGAAACTGACATATTCCTAGAACTTTTTGAGTGCATGCGTCATCCACCAACATGCAAAGAGCCAGCGTCGTGGCCTTTATTCTCTCCTTGCGAGAGAAAGGCCCGAGTCCTAGCAACGGGACCATTTAGTGGGCCATGTTTGCATTTCACCATTAAAGATTTTTTTTTTAGGTAACAATTATTAGAAAAACGCGTTTAAATACTTTCTGCTTCTTCTGCTTCGTTTTCTAGTCATGAATGGGGCTAATAATCCAGTCGCCAACCTCGCAGCGGCTTATACAAATTAATTAGTCAGCAATACAATAAAGAAACAATAGAAACTTTCAATTTTGGAGCTCCATTCCCATTATGTAATTGCCAGTTAATTATACATTTTGAAAAGGAATTAGACGGTAAAATATAGTCTTTTCTTTGTTGTCAATTGAACAACAGTACCATTCACCACGCTCGTGGTCTTCCATGCTTAATGGGAACTTAATTACTTCGACGATTAGGTGAAATGTTGCGAATATGTGGTTTACGGAATCAGTAATGCTCCACCCCTGTTTTCTAGATAAAACATGTTGTAAAAGTAAGATTTTGTTGTGAAATTCTTATGATTCGTGAGAAGAAATTTCAAAATGTGAACAACAGATATTACCGGACTTTTTGCTATATCATTAGACAAGCAGCTCACTCTATGTTCCCAGTGGTGGGGCACAGAGTCTTCTCTCATAAGGAGAGTCTGAAGGTCATACCTAATCCACCTCGCTGGCTAGTTAAGATTTTTTTTCACCTCGGAGATTTTTCAGAGTGCAGTATAAGTGCATCATCACTAATGGGTTTACGGTGAAGGAAAACATCGTGAGGAAACTAGCATGTTCCAAGAATCTTTCGACGCCATGCGTCATCTGCCAACAGCCACTGAGCGGCGCGGCGTGGTGGATTATGGCCTTGGCTATCTCCTTGTGATTGACGGCCCCGAGTCCCAGTAGTGGAAATATTTAGTTGGCTGTTTACGCTACCATTCGTTTAGAAGTACATATATTATGAATATATTTTTAGTTTATATGTATTTATACTATAATAAATACATAATATATAAACTTTATTAAAAACTACTGGAACCAACCGTCTTCTTTCACGGGGATAGAGTTAATAGATCAATATACCATAATATGATTCAGAAGAAACCATTAAACTGAAAAGTTAAACAATAATTGTATTATTTCCAGTTATTTGCGATTTAAATTTGTGTAAGATTTCAGTATTTCATTTTGATGCAACAAAAACTGCAAATGACTGTAGTGGGGTAGATATAGATAAGTTGAAAGAATTTTCATCAATCGAGTTCAGCGAGCAACACGGAAGGGAGTAGGCATACACAGCGTTTCCCCTCTGTCAAAGTACAAGTCCGCGTGGACCATGGAGTTTGATAATATACTGTGGCGTGAGGGCGGGGCTAGATTTGTGGATGGTGCTTTATTTTTTATGTGTTAGTGATTTGGTTGTGTGAGTATGATCGGCAATGGATTGGTACAGGTATGTTTTGTATGTAATAGTGCGGCTTTGCGCTAGTGTGCAACTTCCCCTCCCGCAAGAAATGACAGAAAGATTTGAACAATATTTTTTAGCTAAGGCTACTCCCTTCCGTGTTGCTCGCTGATCGAGTTAGCTGAGAGTGTTATTATTGATAAGGTTCTTATGGTAAAACTGTAATACCGTTATCTATAACGTAGAGAATATGATGATCTCTGTAAGAACAACCAAAATATATAAAGTAATTCTCAATAGTTAGGTGGATACAGAACTTAATGTAGGTTAGAATATTTACAAATATAGGTACGTAGACAAACTTGGCCATAAAACGAGCACAGAACATTAGGAAGGTAAATGACTATAACTTATTCATACTTCAAACATGACTTTTAATAAACATCTTGCATCATTGGACCTCTTTGAAATGTAAAGTGTATTTTAAAGCTTACATGAAACAATAGCAATGGCTCTAGGTCCCAAGTGATTGTTAAAACAACATTGTGGGCAAAGCTCGTACAAGTCAGTGACGGAGAAGGATATTTAGAAAAGAAGTTAATAAATTGACAAATTAGTTTGTTGCCTGATAATACGAGTAAGCAATGTTCTCTTTTTATCTACAGAAGCATTTTCAGAATGAACAAAACCTTACAACCTATTACAAATAGTTATCAAATGCGCCACAGGTTGCCATAACATAAAATTTTGGTAGATAAACTTGATGAGCACACGTCATTGTCAATAATTTAACATATTTTACCAATCATCTCCCAGAATGACATATGGGTATATGTTATTCTAAAGAAGCCTCATCATAGTATAATCCTTAAAAACCTACTTTAAGAAACCTCACTGCTGAGACCCGAGCCCTTAGATAAAGTATATGTAATATCTTTGCCCGAGGCCTTTTTTAACAAGGACGGAATCAAAGCCATAATCTAGCATATTGTAGCAAGTGTAGGCTAGTGGACGATACATCGGTCACGTCTTCAATCTTTCTTGGAATATCTGAGTCTAGTCACGATGTTTTCCTTCACCGCTATGGCGCATGACAATAAAAAATTTGTACACCTGTCGTTAGTTGGCAACAAATTCAGAGGTACCGGATAAATTCGCGCCTACGACTCACGCTTGGGAAATCAGATGTTCTCGCCACAAGGCCTCACGGCAACCTTGTTTTTTTCACACGTTATCGCGTCACTGTGTATTAATCAAGAAAGCACGGTTTTCGCTTAAAGTAAGTAATGCTCTTAATGATAAAACTCTATAAAATATACTACGAGCATGTTACTGCTTGGTTTGTAATTGTCAAAACTGTGTGGCCAGGTGGTTATGAATAATTTTGTGGACAATGCTTGCTGGAGGTAACGTTGATTGGCGCGACTCCGGCGGCGAGGATCAAGATTGTAATGTACTGAAACGAGATGTCACTGATGTGAGTAGCATTATCCAAACAGTCGGCACCTGTGAAGTTGCTGTCTTATCACTTGGTCCACCTGACAAACAGCGCGCCATCTCCTGAACAAGAACAATCCTTATCTTAAGTCACATCCTAGCACCTCTATGATCTCGTCACCGTTCCCAAGAGTACAATTTGTTTTATCTCTCTGTTCAATAATATCGCTGAAAGTATTGTCTCTCATACCTGAACACAACATTTACCTAAATTTTGTATGTTATTACCCTCGAGGCTAGAACGTAATGTCATATCCATACTTTATGGTAAAAGAACTAGTAGAGCGCTGTGGCCAGGTGATTGTGAGCCGCTAAAGAGTCGTTTGTAGACAATGCTCGCTGGAGTTAGTGTTGGCTGGCGGCTTCGGCGGCGAGGTTGAAGGCGGCGGAGAGTCAAACGATATGTCATGGCACGTAGCACAATGCAAACAGTCGGCGCCTGTGAAGGTGCTGTCACAACACTCGGTACAACTGGCCGGCGCCGCGACGAATCGCGCGACAATGCTGCCGCTGCCCGCTATGCAAAGCTGAGAAGAAAGCTGGTGACAAAGCTTTTGTACGCGGGCGGTCGGACGCTTAGGAACCGAGCTCGGTCACACACACGATGTCTCGTATGTTTATTTACAGTCTGTGAGGAATTCTTGATTCATCCTATATCTACGAATATCGCTTCAGCGATAAGGCCACCTACTGTCGCACTACTTTACTGTATTTTATTTATTTCTGCTATGTAGGTATTCTTTTTCGGTGTGTCAATAAAGAGTATCTTTCTATCTATCTACGTCTACTAAATCCTACTTCCTACAAATATCATAAATACGAAAGTTTGGATGTTTGTTGCTCAATCACGTCGGAATGTCTGCATGGATCAGGTTGTAATTAAAAACACTGTTTGAAAATAAGTAGGAACAACACATTTGCATTTTTTATCCGTGGAAGCTACGCGGGTAATCGTACTGCTAGAGAGGATACATACATTTACCTATAATATACATACCTGCCTATAGGTACTGTTTTAATGAAATTCAGATTGGACATCTTAGGCCGGTTTATGAGAGTGGTTCACAATTTATTAAAAGAGTTTCCGAATATAGTTCTTTGGAATCTAAAATTGATAAATAATATGAATAAAACATACTTAATTATTAATTAGTAAACCTTTTTAGATACGAGTATTATAATAGCAGTGGGGCACTTGGAGAGTCCGCCTAGGGACCTGAGAACCACAGCTTTGCCAGTTAATCTACCGCAGAGCAGTAATTTGCAAGATTATTATGTTCCGGTTTTAAGGGCATAGTTTCCAGAGCTGAGAATTACAGCTTTTTTATTCTATTCATATTACCTTCACGTTGAAATAGCTTAACGTATTTGAAGAAAAGAAGATAATGAAGCTGAATTGCTCAGTGCGATATGGTGTGTTACAAAAACGGGAGCAAGTCTTCAAAACAGCCTGTCTCACCGTTTGATCGCAAATTGTACTCAATCAACTGTCAGTTTTTATTAATCTATTCTTCATTAGACAGTTCCGTCTGATCTGCCGCTTTCAATTGAAACAATATTTAATGCTGGCCGGCATCGACACAGGAATAAAATAAAACGGTAGAACCATAAACATTCCACATTTATATTCGACCTCTGACGGCCGGTCGACTGTCATTTCTCTCTTTCTCGCGCGTGTTTTATCTCTTTTCGCCTGCGCCGGAGCGTCTGCGGGGTTCAGTGGTTAAAGATCCGAACAGGCGATAGACTCCATGGCTCATAATGTTTTAACAGTCGGGCACATCCCTAAATTGGTTCCTTTCTAAATGGAGATCCATATCGACCGCCAAATCGATTTCAATCTACACTAACACGGTTACCTATCTTAATAGGAAGATATAAAAAATATCCGTGTGTAAAGGTTCGTCTTTTTGTAGCTTTGTTTAGTTAAGCCTTTAATGAAATCGATTGAGCGCACTGTGAAGATGTTCCAAAGGTTTATGGGATTATGTCTAGTGGATATTTCTAATGTAACACAATACGAGAAGTCCAAAAGGCAAAACTGACCAACATTTCAATTTTGGAAGTATTTTATTCAGTGAATGCGGGCAAATAAACTATTTACTTACCTACATCATGGAATATTATTTAAAATAACTAATCAAATCACAAAGCTAAAAGCACTCAATCGACCAAGTTTATATTTGGTAAAAAGCAAATTTTATCGACACTCAAACCCGAAAATGAAGTGTGGCAGGCCAGTAAACCGGCCGCGCTGATGATGGGGCATCGCCTCGCCGCGCCCGTTCGACGTCCAATTTAATTTTCCTCCTCGGCTCTTGTAATTGCCCCGATTCGTTCTATACGAGCCTCACAGCGCAGAAGCCGCCCTGTTCCTCGAGTACCAATCTAATCGATTCCCTTTAATTCATTCCTCGACTCCCACAATCCAACATATGGCACTTTCGTAGCCAAGTGTCCATAAATAAATAATAAAGTTTCTCCAACTACCGATTTCTAGCTTCATTGGTGTTTGCCGACACTTCGGCATTCGTATAAAATTACCTTCGCTTCCTATTTACGAGTCCTTTTATCGTGTTATTGTTCCACACCTGAAAAGATGAATTATTTCAGAAGGGTATTTCATAAAGACGCCGTATCTTTCCCGTTTGTTTATTTGTACAAAAAGTATTGTGTTCTGAATTTGAATAGGATGAATTTTGCGATGTTATTATCTGCCACAAGCTGATTGGTCACAGTGGGCCACAAAGGTAGCCGAGTTCGGAGCCACCTACATCGGCGGCGACCGGCGGCGCGCAACAAAGCCTTCCACATATACAAATAAATAACTTCGGAACAACAAATATTTTAATAAGCAGTTCAAAAGAATTGTTCAACGCTTAGTTACGTGTACACATGCGTGACAGTGTCGCTCGCGTATGCCGCGCGCGTCTAGCGCCTCGCACGTCAGCGCCGGGAGCTGTTTCTAAACAACGCAAATATAGAGACGTGTTTTGCTTGAAATTCCCTTGCACAATGCATGCCTGGCGGCAACTGCATGACCAATGTGGGGATGGAATAATGATCTACTCCGTATTGACGCTGGTCTCTTTGAAAACATAAACTTTTATAGCGACATAAGAAAACCGGCGAAGAATTCGGTTGGTGAGCGTGAAATGTGGCAGATGCCTGGTTGTCACAAACGGTCGACTGTTGACCGGTGGAAAATAAAGTGTGTATTAACTGAAACCAACGAAGTTTATACTTAATAGGCTATTTAATTTATAAAACGCACTTTTTTCTCATTTATTCAAAATGAAAAAAGTGGGCTGGCATTTATTTAATTCTTATATAAATCTCACACATTTACTGCCTACAATTTTCACCGCAATTTACAGAACGACCTGCTCGTTTAAAGCTGCTTATGAAGCCAAAAACAGGCTCCGTGTACGGTAAATTAAACGTTTTTCATTTGAAGACTGTCGCTAAAGTAATTTAATAAGTTTATGTTCTTTTCGTAGTGGAGGTGGCCGATAATAAAGGAAACATGGGGTTGGCAGACATAATGGTGGACTGTTGGGGCACTACTCTTATCCCATAGAGTGACAGACAGTCTGTCCTTAGTTTCTGATTTTCTTAATACATTATAGGTAATCATTGACGTATATTTACAACGCATAGGTACTACGTAAATACCAAATAATATTTCCAAGGGACTGCATCCGAGATATAGTAATTCGCAAATTAAAGTCATCGACATAGCTCAGCGTCTAACTGAAGTGGCAGTGGGCCAAATCAAATCAGGTCAAATCTGTTGAACCATTTACGACGACGACATTTGGAGTGAAGACCACGACTTGGTAAACGTAGTGTAAGACGCCTTGAGACTAGATGGAGTGACGATATACTATATACAGTAATACTAAAAAAATATTCTTGAGCTTTTGTAGGACCTACCTACCCGTGTACCTACCCTACATATTTTTATTTTTTATTAAATTAAAGCTAATTGAAATACATAGTTAATAATCGTGCTCTCGTCTCGTCGCTCTACAGACTCTACACTATAAAAAATTTAACATAATAAAAAAATTATATTCTTTAAATATTAGTTTTCTGTGATTATTAAAATCATAATATATGATTAGAACATTCGTTAAAGAGTCAAATAAAATCTTTAATATTTAAGAGAATGCCAGAGCTCACATTATCGAGCAGAGATCCCGGAGTAGGACCCCAGGAATGTCAGTGCGGAGAGGCGGTGAGACAGACGCCGAGGCACCGAAATGCATTAACTTCACACAATAGCACAGGTTCATGTTACTGGCCATTGCATAAAATCATATGAAGACACACTGCAATTGCCGTGAACTGTGATTTAATTGATTATGAAATAACAATAAAATTGCCATACTGACCTACTGGCGGTTCTACGTATAGATACGTAGAAATATGTTTAACGATATATTGATTTGTTTTCGGGGAGTTAGTAGGTAAATAGCTCTGTGGGAAAAGTGATTTTCACATTTACCAATAAGAGCATTATTAATTTCGAAATATGTGTCATGGTTATATAGAGTGAGTCTACGAAATTTCAATACATTGTACGAAGTTTCATACACTATGTTCACAGGCAAACGAATCTTATTGCACTTAGTAAACAACCATATTTAAATTGCAGGCTGCTTTTATCAAATACTTCTACTAATAAAAAACACATTGTTTTCAGGTGAAACTTCTCTAATTACTTCATTGAACTGAATTTTGCAATGCAGCTGAAAAAAGTAATTAATTTACCACAGGCACCACAGTTCTACAAAAAATACATAACAAAGCGGATTTCAAAAACTAAACAAATGGACAACTCTCATTTCAAACTCTTTTGACACCATCGATCTTCTAACCCATTCACAAGTTGGAGGCAAACAGAAAAACAAAGAGGCATAATAGCATCACTTACTAATACCGCTCTCGGAACAGCCGAGACGTTCATCTCGTCGGGTTTTTCGCATCTTTTTGGCCCCGAATCCATCAATTCTCGTGATGGTTGGAGCAGGCAGAGGCATCGGGCAATCGAAATTCAAATTCGCTAAATCTTCCCACAATCGAGAACTGGTCGGTCGTTAACGGAGTACGCACGGTGAAGGTTGTATAGCGCCGTCGAACCAGTTAATGAGGTGCACTCAGTCGATATAAATGCACACACTCATAGAGACACGCATGTTTACTTACATCATAACATCTTTGTAAGTGTACTTAACAAGGATTACGTTGTTACTGCATCCGTTTTTATTCCTTAGCTCGAACTGCATACATTAATCTGATTAAGAGTAATTAAAAAAAAGAAAACCAAAATGCGACTTGGCAGACCTATTTTATTATACGAGTACTAACGGACACTAAAAGCTGTATACAGCGGTGTTATACCTACTTGCGGTTTGCTTACGATTTGCATAAATTTAATTTGTTGAAGTGGATTTGGAAATTAATTCCTTACCGGATCAATCACTGGTTACATCATACAAAAATAACACATTGAACATGTTAATATTAAGCAGATGCAGACCACTTGTTAAAGTTCTGATATTTCTCAAACTAAGTACCTAATTGTTTAGAAAGTTAACATTCTACATTCTAACTTTTTTTCTTATATTTGAGATTTTTTCTAGAAATCATCCAATCTTGGATACTGTATGCAGGTATGACGCTCCTGTCATTTTGTATTTTTTCCGTTTGGCGTGAAGATATTTGGCCTGAGGGCGGGGGGCGTGCGCGGGGCGCGGGGGATGCGTCGGCGCAGACGCCCGGGCAGCAGGGCTGATTACAGGCCGCGGCTAATCACTCCCGCAACACGGCCGGCCGGCCTAGGACCGGCGGCGGCGTACCGACAGCAAAACAAACTCCACACATTCAAAATATTTTTCTATTATTTTTTAACTTTTGCGATTTGAACACATTATGTACACACGAGAAGACTCGTCTTCTTTCACCGCGGTTGTAGTTACAGCGTAGCGCTACAGCGCTGCCGAAATGCCAAGGTAATCGGTAAACCTAAAATCTTAAAAACAATTAAATAAGTGCGAGTTTTTTAATTAACACAAAATATAAAGCAGCAATGTTCTTTGTCAAAATATAATAAGTCGTAATAATAGTTATTTGTTGTACAAGAGTGCAAAGTGGCTTTTTAACCGCGTGCTCAATTTTGATGACCGAGCAAGCGAAGGATTCTAAAGTTGAATCACGAGCGTAGCGAGGGATTCAAAAATTAGAATCCTGAGCGTAGCAAGGGAATCAAAAGGGCACAAGGTGAAAAATCTTTGCACTCGAGTGTAACACGTAATTTTTCATCCCCCCCTAGCGAGGAAATTACTAAACGCTTTGCGCATTTTCAGTTTCAGTCGATTCTGTTGGCGTCAAATAAACTTCTTGGTCGCTAGAATCACTTATTATTATGGTATTTCGGTTTTTCACTTGTATTCAATTTTATAAGTTTTAAACTTTAAGTTTATTTAGCCATGGTTTTAACAATATGACGTGAAAATATGGAGAGTTGACCGATTGAGGTAAGGAGTTTCAAATGTGTACTGAAAAAGTGTCCGCCCAAATGCATAAAATTATAGTAGCGCCAAATTTGTATCAGGGTACATTTTAAAGGAAATTAATAAACGAACTATTCAGAATTTATGAAAGAAAAATATTGGCAGTCATAGACACTGCCGACAGAAGTGGTAACTTATAACTCAGAATTTGATTGTTTACTTTGGAAACTACGCGTGTAAAACCGGAGGGTGTGGCTATGAGCATGGCCATCTAGAAATGCTGACACATTTTTAAAAAGCCAATGGGAAAGTCTTGAGGCATTTTTAGATGGCCAATGGCGATGGCCCGAGTTTACCCGAAGTTACCCGAAGATTTCGTATCATTCCCGAGTGTGACGCTAGAATTAAATTGACAGCCCACGAAAAATCTGTCTTTGGCGTGCCAAAAGAAGTTTTGACTTCAAAATATATTGTACCTACATGTTTTCTCAAAAAAGTAATTATTTATTTGATGTTATATTCACTACATTATTTTGTACTGCACAAGTAGTTGAAGTTATCTAGTAGTTACTATTTCAGTAGTCAATAATATTTAATTATTTAACTTGGCAACTCGGCATACTTCAATTCGATTACAATTGATTCATTCATAGCATTTTAAAATGGTTTTGCCATTTGAAATAACATTATTTACCTCTATCCTCCATACGTGAAAAGAAAATTGCGCGCTAAGCATTAAAAAAAAAGTACACCAAGGAGGTTCCGAGTCTGAGTTTTTAACAAATTAAAAATAAATGTATGATGAATTCGGCACCAAGGAGGTAGAAATAAATAGGTTAAATTATGTTTTGAATTCAAAATCTCAGTACACACGATGTTCTAAATTCAAATTTACTTTACCCTCTAGAGGGTAAAAACGACTTTTGCGCCCTGATATCGAGGAGCAAAAGTACTGTTTCCGAGCTGGTGGGATGAAAAAAAAATTACTAGTGTCTGTCTCCTAATGACATTGATATCTCAGTTTAAAACTATTTTTTAGAGGTTTGTTTTTTTCTATCAAGAGTCACTCATAAATATGTTCAAGAATAACATACATTTTATTCATTATCTAAAACCATACACATTTTGCTAAATTGGTGTTGAAAAAAGTTCCATTTGGCGATTGTCAGAGTCTTAATATTATAAATGTCAATGTCAAATTGGTGTTTGGATGTTTGTTGCTCAATCACGTCCTAACGTATGAACGGATCGGGTTGAAATTTGGAACACAGAAAGATTATAGTCTGGAAGAACACACATGACTTTTTATCCCGGAAAAACAACGGGAACGGGAACTACGTGGGTAAGTAAATAAAAAATTAGATGGTGATTAAGTACTGTGTCATGTTTACATTAAATAATGTTGTTTTTAATTGTACTGAATTTCAATGATAACAACATTTGCAAAAGAAAAAGCCTACGTTTTAATTTATTTTAGAGATACGGATTCTCAAATAATGGCACGTAAATTATAAAAATGTACCAAACAATTGTTTATTTAGGATACACTACTAGGCCTAAAGCCTTCAGAAAGTGCGTCTTATCTACGTAGTGTATAAAATTATCGCGTGTGTGTGTTTTTGCGCATACAAATTCGTAGCTTTAATCATTTTTGAGCTCAGTTATTTTTTTAACAACTTTATAATTTTCCTACTGCTACCATTTATTATATACTTTCTGGTGTGTTTTAGTTTATGAAATTTATCTTGGTCTGCTGTGTGTAAATTTTTCACAACTTTTTTATTTTTTAACCATGAGGGTCTTTGAAAGAGCATTTATTTACTCTAGACTTGAAGATATTAAGATTAAATAGGTAAATCGTCAGCAGGTGCCATATCCCAGATCCTCTATGCTAGGGGTCATAGAGAGATCACTTACCATAATAGAGATCACCTTTGGGGCTGCCAGGTCGATCCTTAATTATTGTGTTTATTACCCAAAACAGTGATTGACGAAAATCGGTCTTTATCCGGTGCCCAGGTACGTATATATTTTTCCCCGGCTTTTTACACACCAAGTTATAACATACTGCAATGATGATTGTATGAAATTTGACTGCTGCGTTGTGTCAAATTTACAATTTTGATACATTGCGAATTAACGAAACTTTCTTTATCGTTGAAGTTGAAGGAAATCAATAAACACATACAAGTTATCCATGACTCACTTATCATATCTTACTGTATAATTATAAGATGGCCATGTTTTAGCGATGTTTTTACCAACCGTACGTCTTCGTATCGGCTCATTGTTGTTAATAACAAACAAGACAAAAGTCTTACCGCTAACTACACACGTTCTCCACATCTCGCTTTTTTACAGCACCGACACTTCATAGAGACTATTACATATACTGTACCGTATTTTATACAAACTAGGGCCTAAACTGTGGAATTTACGTACTAACTATTATGTGTGCTATGTCATGTTAAGTACTGGCGTGGAAAGCTGATCACTCATGGAAATATGACGGCTCGTTGGGTCGTCGCACGGTTTTACTGAAGGAGTTTCGAAGAACATTATAAATGTTCGATGTATGAGACACAGATAAAGCGCTCATCAACGTATGAACATTATCATTCAGCGTGTTAATGACGCCTAAATTCTAGACACATCACCGGCTGGTAACGGGTTTGAGTATCTGGATTATCATATGGCTTTATATCACTGGTCTTCATTGCTAGAAATACATAGTTTTCATTGTACTTAATGTAGTTTTGTTAGTAAAGGCAAAAAAAACTATTACTATAAAAGTTAATTTCATTTTAACCCACTGTTTTATTGTTCGGTAACTGAACAGTGTTTTTTTTTTAGTAAAATTATAAAATGTAAATCCATTATTGGCCTTAAGATAGCTTGTAAGATACTTAAACTCTGTTTTCTAAGGGCTGTGGATTTTGTTTCAATAAATAATCTGATGGTCTGTTGAAGTCGGTAAAAAACCAGCCAAGTGGGACTCGGACTCGAGCACAGAGGGATCTGTACAAACCATCGATACAAACTAATGGATGTGCCCTGAGCTCCTTCAAATTGGTAATACACTGCATCTCTATGTGTATCGTAAGTACTTAGTTTACACACAACTAATCTACTTGACCCCTAAATCGCTAGCGGCGCGACATACTGTAGTTCTACTTATTTTGGTTGCTGACAACGAACAGTTATAGGTTATAGGTAAAAACGTCCGGCGTTCACCGCTTCCTGCAACCGACTAGAACGGAAAGAGTGAGTTCACTATTCCCAACATTCACATAATTCCGTGCGCCCTGAAATCTTGGAGTTCATATCTGTGTTTTGAGATCGTTGGTACAAGCATGTACAGATCCCTCGATACCTATTTATAAAAGCTAAGCTAAGCTATTTAAGAATAAAATGACTAAGGCCCAATTTTCACGGAGCGGATACCAACCGCGCCCGCGCGCGGGCGCGGCACCGCGGCGGGCGACGGTTTTGTTTCAATACTCACGAGACCGCAGATTTTCGCGGTTTCTACTGCGAAAAGCTACTGCGCTAGAACCGCGCGCAGCCACACGGGCGCCGCGCGGCTGTCTGTGAGTTTTGCTCTAAAAATACTTTTATTACTGATGTAATCAAAAATCTACGGTTTTCGCAATTTTTCCTTTATACTCGTATGTGCTACAAAACGTTGCTTCGTACCAAATTTCAACATTCTAAATTCACGGGAAGTAAGTATCCTGTAGATTTTGATTCCCTTGCGAGTGTCGAAAATTTGCGGAAAGTTCGGCATAAACGGTTGCGTTGGCTTAGATTTTTTTTCACAAATTTAAGGGTGGTAGTATTTAATATAAATTTTAGCTTGATCCATTTACGCGTTCCTGAGAAAAAGGCTCTTGACAGTATGACAGTCAGACGAACGGACGGACGGACGGCTTTCCTATTTTATTTTGTCCGCTTCGCTATATCTTCGACATTGTCATCAGACAGCTCGCACTTCCCTCATGTGTCATCAACCTACCTTTACACGTGCTTTACACCTATTACTATTATAACCCTATTTTGGGTCGTCTTCTGGATCTTTGATCTAGAGCAGTCTGATGCAGCGTCAAGTTCATAACGTAGCCTGGTAGCTTTCACTACAGGTATTGTCTCAGTTTATCCATATCCTAGTCACACATTATGTAAATACTACTCCACAAATTTTAATGAATTGAAAACATAATAGGTACTTATTCAGGTAGTTGAAATCCTAAAATCGGTAAAAAATATGATTTAAACTTATTATTTACTGACTAGAAGGTACAATGATACATATCCAAGTCATACTAATTCAAGTCTACACTTGAAATATCAAACGTAATCGCAGCATTCCTTTTCAAATTTAATAACACGTTACCGTTAAAAATCAACTAAAATACTCGGCAATAAAACCAACAGTTTCTTATCCCACGAAAAAAAAACGAATTGTATGTTTTATTACTCAGAACCTTAATTATACCTACTCTTTATCGGTTAAATCAAAGAAACAATTTGTTACAAGCGACACAATCTCGATTCAAAACAAATTCTCAAGAATAATGATGATATTTATAAACAATGAGCTGTAATCAAATTACTTAGACATTAGTCATTATGCATTTAGTTGCGTTCCGGAGAGTGCGCGCCCCCGGCCGCAAGTCGGCGTCTCGCTGCTGTCACCGCCGACTGACAGACGTCAGCGACGCCTGTCAAATGTCAACGCTCTAAAGCCACATTATCGGAGCAATTTTAATTCAATCGAGCGACATTCTCCACAATCGAGCTTGCACCGTCTCGCTCCTACTCATTACGACTTCATTTTGTTGTAACAACAATGAGTTTCGCATTTTATTCATCAGCGGCTGACAGCTTTTGTAGTGGAATCAATCTTCCTCCATTTATAACGATGCAAAATCGGTTCCACTCCACGACAAAGAAGCTGCTGTTAATGTATTTTATACGTTTTTTATTTGCATCGGAATAAATTGTTGCGAGAGTATGCATTGTGTTTTTTGTGTACGTACATTAAATACATTCACAGCTATTAACACGAGTATAGAGCCCCATCAACTTTAAGAAGATGCATAATAATTTTTCATGTATACAATTTTCTCATTAGTCCTGCTCGCGTACATTGTGTACTTTAATTAAAACCTGTCATTAATTAATTACCTTAATATTTCTTGATTAAAATGTTTCATCAATACACATGACTCATGCATTTCTTGGAAGTTGCATACAATTGAAATTTACGACGTTATTAAGAGAGAATTTTTATTTATTTGTAGATGTGACTTTAATTTAATTTTCTTAATATTTTACTTGCATGTCATGAGTTGCAAATGAGTTTTAAAATATGATTTTCTAAATCACAACTATGATCAACTTAACATATATATTAGCAGGTATAACAAATATCTTTTCAAATTACTTTTAAAAGGGGACGTTGCCTACATTTGTACATTTAATTTTTATTGTCTCATAACTTCGTCATTTATTAACGACCTTTTTTTTCAATTAAGTATAAAGATAATTTAATTTCAGAATTTTCATCTAAGTCACTAGTTTCATAAACGATAGTCTTTGTTTAATTCTTAGAAGAAAAATTATTATATTGTTTTCATGAGAGAGTGCTTTTTTCGTGTTCTTTGTTTGTGTCAATCACATTATGATCCAAATCATCTGCCATAAAATCCTTGTCGTAAAAGTTTTTGCTCGTAACCCTTGCATCATTAGGCGGTAGTTAGAAACTAATTTGAGGGCAAACAAACAAGGTTGTAACTGTATGACAAACATAACTGCTAGCTTTAAAACAGAGGGTCACTAAAATTTACCAAATAAAGCTAGCAGTATGATTAAGTAACGCGAATGTGGCACCCTCAGCTTATTGCAGAGATGGAGTGGCACAAGTTTGAAATATAATGTGTAAATAAAGACAGGGCGAACCCGACAGTAATATTTGATGTCGCCTGCTGAGACAGTCCTTTGGTGTAAACTGTCAACAACTGCTCTGACATACTACGGACTTCGTTATCATCATCATTCTTGATCTGCACTCGTCCACACCTTAGCATCCTTAGTGAATGAATTTGCAATTGCGATTGGAACACGAAGAGTCTAAATCATTTCCTAGCACTACGTGCGTTCGTCACCCAGATATATAAGATGTTATATGTCTATGCACTGTAATTTCACCGGAAAATTTGCCCTTTGAACCGGAACACAGTAATGTTTGCACGTTACTGCTTGGCGGTAGAATAACTGGCAAAGGTGTGATACTACCCAGACGGACTCTGTAAAGAGTCCTACCACTACTAAATATCTTCAGGATAGATATCTTTCTAGGACATGTGATATCCACCAAGCGAAGGCAAGGCACCACGGTGCCCTAGTGCGGCTTGGTGTATGGCCTGTGGGTATGGTGTATGGCCAGCGGCTAATCAGGAGTTCTGACCGTCCTAGGTTATTTGTGACGCGCCAGGTATGTTAAAATCAGAGATCTCCCAAGCTTTTTCAGTTGACAGCGCTTTTAGTTTTAGTGTTTTGTCTCGGTCTAGTTGAAATATGTAGAGTCGATGCAATGGTGCTAGATTATAAGTAAATGCGAAGACGCGAGACACTTATCAGCGCGCCCCCTGATAGTCGGGCTCTAGGCTATATCTTAATTAGCCTAAGGGTTAATCAGGCTTTGTGTATGGCCTTGACTCTTTCCTTGTGACAGAGGGCGCCAAGTCCCAACTGTGGTAACGTAAAGTGTACATTTTAATGTTGTACATAAATATTTATGAATTATTCAAAACGTCAAATCTTTGTCGCCAGATGGCTTAAAATGTTAGTTCTAAACAATCACACTGAAAAGAAATGGAATGACAATTCGCTTTAATACCTTTCTGAACCACGAGTGTGATATGATCGCTTCAGTCTATCTCGAAGTTTGAAACCCTTTGAAAAAGCGCTCTCCTCTTGATAAAGGTTGGAAAATGCGGCTAAAATTTAGGACTGGACCAACCTTATCAAACGAGAGTAGCCCGTTATTTAATTAAAAAATGCGTAATAACTGTGTTAGTTTCCATGGTAAAATTGATGATGACTGTTATGAGTTATCAAATATAATTGATTTTATTAATGATCTTTATGTTTGACTGTTTATAGTTGCTTTATTTGCCAATAAGATTACTGATGGATGAATAACAGGCAAATCCTTAGAACTATGTTGTTCTGCCCTAGGTAGGTATGTTGTATAGATTAAAAAAGCTATAAATAACTTTAGTTTAGATGGAACCCTGCGCTACTCCGTTTTGTAGGTTGTAAAGGTCATCCAATAATACCTATCCAAGTTTCCATTCTTTTTTCAAATTAAATACTCTCTGGTCATATAGTAAATTGGTTGTGTACTCAGATTCTGACCCTTCTTTACAGGAAGAAAGTCAAGACCTGATCCCGCTCGCTGACCAAATGTGGGTTTGAGGATGACTTCTCTTCGAAAGATGACATATTTGAGGTTCTGACGCTCACTATTATATTATTCAAAATATTTTCTTTTGTCGTAATGTAAAACTTACCTATATCTGATCTAAACGAATACTTAAAGGTGCAGGCAGAGTTAAAATTCTCGATCACACTTAGTAACATATGCATTTCTTTTTCTTTGTCTATTCTCACATGCAAATTTGTAAACAAGCCGTGATAGCGGAATGCTACACACTGCAAATTCATATTTACAATATTTTTTATCTAACCTAAATAATAGGGAATCCTCGTGAATTCCCATTATCCGTGGTGGTAGAACTCTTTGAAGAGTAGGCCTAGGAAAGTACCATGCCGTTTCCAATTATTCTATCTCCAGGCAAGCAGGCAAGCAGTAATATGCTAATATTACTTGTTTTGCTTAGTTTGGGGTCAGAATAGATGGTGTTGGGTGTGAATTGTCCACCGATATTTATTATTTATTATGCAGTTATTTATTAATTTTTCATAATTTCTAAGTTTTTGCAATAGGTGTAAACATTATAAAAACTTAAAAACTAGGGTGCCGCTAGCAGCGGGGCAAGGCCCAAGCTACCGGTGGTTAGGGCTGCAGAGTTAGAAACCTCCTGACGATGCGCGATGTGTTAAGGATGACCGCTTTCTGCATCTGACCCTTAACCCAACCGTCTAGCGAAAGTCTCTTTAGATGTTGGTCGAGACTCTTCGCTATAAGGCCGTTTACCGACACGACTATTGGGACTATGATCGTCGAATCAACATTCCACATGGCGGTAACCTTATGAGCCAAGTCAAGGTTAGTCCTTCTCGGCTTTCACGAGGTTTTCGTCATGTGAGCCTGGCTCTGAGACCGGTCTACCAGCACGATATCAGGCTTATTCGCGATAGTAGTCCTGTCTGTGATGATAGTGCGGTCCCAGTGGAGCAACACACGGCCATTCTCGAGAACTGGGAGAGGTGCGTACTTATAGTACGGCACTTCGGAGTCGACAAGACCGTATAGAAGAGCAAGTTGCTGCTGGATGATCCTAGGTTATGTCTGTGTAAGTACTCGCTGTTAGCAAGATGCGAACAATCGGAAATAACGTGGCGAAGAGATTTGCCTGGACGGCGCGGCGGCATGCTTGACAAATGTCGATCGTACCGTAATTCATTATGTATTTCCGGTAATTGTTCGTCGTGATAACTTCATCTGCAACAGGCAAAACCCCGGGTTTCTCCGAGTTTTATTGAAGTGAAAACTTCTTTAGGCGCGCCTAGACAGATTTTTCGTGGGCTGTGAATTGATTTCATTCGTCACGCTCGGGTATGATAAGAAAGCTTCGGGTAAACTCGGGACCGTGGCTATTGGCTATCTAGAAATACCCCAGCCAATGGGAAATCCTGAAAGAGCGTGGACAGGCCATCATGGCATGGCCATCTAGAAACGCATCAGCCAATGGGAACTGCTGACGCATTTCTAGATGGCCATGCCAAGATGGCGAAGCCACGCCCTCCGGTTACACCCGTGTAGTTTCCAAGGTAAGCTATCAAATTCTGAGTTATAAGTTTTCACTTCTATCGGCAGTTCCTATGACTGCCAATTTTTTTTTTTATTGTTATTATTTCTATATTACAGTTTGAAGAACAATTTTACTTTTATAATGCACCACTGCCCAAAATCTTACAAATTTAGTTTCCTCATGAACCAAAGGTTTATCTGGAAGAGAACGCTTTTAGCGATAAGATCGTCTTTTGTGCCCATTATGTTTTTTATTTTATTTTATGTGTTACTTGTTGTCAATTTTGATTGTGGTGCCAATAAAGTGTTTTGTATTGTTACATTTCATGAAATTACAGGCTTAAACATAAATCCTTTTATATCAACTAGGCGATGAGCTCTGAGCAGTGCAGGGCAGTGATTTGAATTTCAAATGGCTGTATGGCACTGTGATACTATGAGCAAACCTGTGGCCTGCCGTCGAATGCATGTTTTGCTCATTTGGAAAAAAATCAAAAAATCTTTGAAAATAAAAATATACTATCCTCGTTATTATCATAGAAACACGAGAAAAGCAATATAACATCATAGTGATAAACTAGTATCACGAACGTTGTGGTGTTACTACATACACATCGAAATAGCTCTTAATTACTTTGTGTAACATTTCCAGTTAGAGATCAATCACAAATACAATAAAAAAGCACTAAAAATGTTTTCTTAAAAACATATCGACACCTTAATTAATTGCTACAAAAACCAGATAGTAAAATCCACATTTTATCACTCTGTTATTAACCTAAAATTACTTACGAAATTACACGCAATTCAGTCGAAAAAGCACTTTAGTGTATGCAAATGCTGTATTCGTCTAATTGATCGTAGTTTATTTATTAGTTCGCGTGTAAACATAAAATAAATTTGTAAATGAATGACTAACACGGAGTACTCAGAGATTTGTGTAATGACTCTAATGGAAATCGACACCTTACTTCCTCACACGGTACATTGCCGTTGTCTAAGAACATTTAATCACGATATAGAGCAATTATAAATATTGAACGCTAGCAAGGTCACGAAGAGAAAGTCTATAAAACTTTAGCTGTGGCAAATGCGCAACGACACTAGGCATTAGACTCGAAAACATGTTGCAAATACTTAGCACTTAGGTACGAACTTTTAAATGTCATTGTCGAGTAACCAATAGAGAACTTGCTACGCCGTAGCATGTACGTGGGATCGCAGTCCCTCGTCGGTTATAGATAATGTTTTTAAAATAGAATAGTTTTTGTATTTTTTTTATTTTCCTACTACTAAAAAGTAAACGCAACATACTATGGAAGTCTAGTGGCTAGACCATGCGATTCATAATCATGAGGTCGTCGGCTCGAATCCCGCCTGCATTTCTGAGTATCTCTGCTCTCGTGTAAATGTACAATTTTGTCATCACATCAGCTGTAACGGTGAAGGCAAACATCGTGAGCAAATCGGCATGTGCTTAGAATCATTCGTGGTCCTGCGACATCTGCCAACCCGCACTAGGCCAGCGTACCTAGTCCCTTGACTATCTCCTTATGAGTGCCCAGCAGAATTATATAGCCCAGCATATCCAAATATTTAATTAAATATTTTTGAAGTGAACATTTCTTTAGTCATGTTGAACACTTTTTCGAAAGGGAAAATATTATGGGTCTGCGTAACCGACATGCTAATAGTTTTTTCAGCCGTTTCAGCAAATACAAACAAGTTAACCCAAATAAAATAAGACAGTATTGTAAACATGAATCAATCCAATATTTTTGTTTAAGTACATTTTTAAACACAACACAAAACATGAACAGAAAAGGAAACCAAACATAATCGTCCATTGATCGGCACAAAAAGCTTATTACAGAATAGGAATGCATCAATAACAAACAGGAATGAATTAACAATAGTTACCTACGTGTCAAGTCCCACACACTTCGGCATTACAAACATTGGACAAAAAAAGAGGTCGAGTCTTTAAACGCACACCACAAAAACTGGCTTGTTCCAAAACGGTACCGGGCACAGTTCAAAAGAGCCGACGGCCGCTCATTTCACACCATCGGGCCCCGTGCACGTATGGATACATGACAACCATCTAACTTCTGGTGTAGTCTAATCTAGACTCTGTTTTGAGAGAATAGAGTCATAAATCAATTTATTTTACTGATAGGGATCTTTTTAAAATAGCACACATTAAAATGACAAGTCGGTAAAGCATTTGTGAAAAAGTGTTGCCATCAAACAATCAAGTCTATCTATTGTGGTTTTTTAAATAATAATATAGTAAATTTTTGTAACAAGTTAGAAACTATTCTTACTCATAATTTGATCTAATATAAAATGATCCAGGAAAAATAGATACGATAATTATTTTAAATTATTACAAAATGATAGTGTTAACAAAACAGATATTGTAAAGAACTCTATTAAAATTATTCCACCATTTTTAAGTAAAAATATTCCAAATGTAAATTATAAGGAGTGAAAATTTGCAAACTGAGGATTGCAGTTGAAAGCACTGCTAAGCGCTGCACTGCGTTTGTTATCCGGAAATATAAAATGATTTATCCTGTCTACTTAATATTTTTTCTAGAAACATTATCTTCAAACAGAAATAGATGATGACAAATGATTTTCAATCATGTTTATTATAAAGAAATCAAGCAAGACTATCATGTTTTTTTTTTGTGTTTATTATACTTAAATGTAGGAATTAGATGTAGGAATTATACTTAGATGTAGGAATGATTCAAAGCATCTTAGCCGTAACTATGTCGCACGTTGCTAGAATGCTTTATAGGTCGGCCCGTAAGCTGTTTAAAGATAGAATAACTAGTATCTAATTACTCGTTTCTATTACGTAATTTGTACGTTAAATATAGGACATAGTCAAATATGACTCAATGTCCCCAACTAAAATCTGATAGAAAAAAACACTTTCAACTTTTACAAGTCTCAAAGTCAAAGACAAAGTTCTTTATTCATAGGCCTCAACCACAGTACGGGCCTAAGGCGGGCGCGGGCGCGGGCGCGGAAATTTCAAACATAAAGTCCGCGCCATCACTTAAGTTCTATGACGAAACAGTTGAACTACTTTTATAAAATCAGTTTTGTTTATCGTTATCGTTGTAGAATGCAACAATGGCTCCACTCACGACCGGTCGTGAATGGAGACGCGGATCTACGAAACGCGCCTTTGTGTCCACAGTGCAGGCGGCCTAGCCCGGCGGGCTTGAGCGACTAAGCGGGCGGAGATGTCAAACGTTCATTTGTTCGCGCTAGACGTGGGTAAAAATGAGGCTTTGGCGAGATTGAAACATTTGCATCTGGATCAGTCGATCAGTTGTAAAATGATGACATGATGATTTGTGCCATTTGGAACATGAGTCAAAATAATGATTTAGATATAGATAGATAGATATGATATTTATAGATAGATTTACTATCTAAATCTTTACTATTTCAATCACATTTACAGTTTTTTACGGCCTTCTAAAAAAAAGGGGTATAGTAAGGTAGACGCTGATGTCAGTCTGTCTGTCTGTAGACGCAACAGACAGTCTGGTGCACCAAAGTTCTCAAAAGGATGGTTCAATTTTGATGCGGTTTTTTGATTTGAAATTCAGTGTCTTTGCGGTGGTTCTTAGTAATGTTTGATTAATATGAGTTTAAAAACGTTCGCCTGCATAAAATAGTGAACCAAAGATCTTTTCACAACCTACTTCAATATGGATATCAAATGAAAGGAAAAGTAGTAGAATTCTATAACAAATTCTATCAAATCTACGATATCAGGTGGAAATCTGAATATTTAATTATGTTCTTGTTATATTTTAACATTACTGTAGATTGTGTAGATACATACTATCATATTTTTCATATTCGTAGAAGTTTTATTTATAACGTAAATAAGAACAAACGATTTAAGCAATCTATTCAAACTTCGAAAACTTGGTTCTAAAGCAATGAAAAACTTATTAATTTAGTTTGCAAGTTGCAACCTGTGCGATACGCACGACGTTAATTCCGTTTTGTTTCTCAATCTTATTACTACACAACGCAGTTTTATTTTTTTCACGCTTTGCCGCGACTTGATACTGCATTCGTAAATTATTGAATATTGTTAGCAATCATACAACATACAATTCATTCAAACAGTGACTGCTAACTCGTGATTGTAAACTGATTTCGTTCCAAATTAAACACTTTTACTAGGGCATCACCACTCGCTCAAGGTCGCGCGTTATTAGCCTACAACTAGACAGTCGGTTGTCGGACACACGGCTGAGCGCTCGGGCAACATGTTTCCCGTGCAAAATGACGTCGCGTGCATATTGTATTGTATATGGATGCATGAGTCAATATTTTTATATTTTTTTGCATTGCCTTTATAATTATATTAATCTGTGTTACAATGCTAGTCAGCATGACTTAAAATATTGACGCACATAACGGAAGGTTAATTTATTTTTTTATTATATATGCCGACAACCCTTGCGCATCATTCTGCGTCAGACAGTGACAGAGTTACGCTTTAGAAGAGAGCGCAAATGTTTAGGTGAATATCGCGATAGGCATTGAGCGCTAATGCGAGCTGAATTGCACTTTGTTGTGTCCCAACAAGAGTCGCTTTTTATAAAAAAAACTTTCGCTAAGTGAGATTACTTTGATTCGGATCACAGTGATATTTCGGTTTCACTGAGTCGTTTCAGTAAATGAGCTACTTACACACGTCTAGTTCAAGCGTTTCGTTCTCACATCTAGTTGGCGAGCGAGCTAATGCACATGTGGCGGGGGTATCAAACCTTTTCAGTCTTGTCGCTTGGCGACAAGATTGACGTTTACGCGGCTGGTATAGTTTTTGGTACAATTATGATAAATACTAAATTGAACTGTTTAAAATCTGTTTCATTTTTCGCAAATTTATAAATAATTCCTTCTTAGAACTAAAACTATACAAAAGTTTGCATTTTCTTTGATGTTTTAAACTATATTTTTTTCCAAGGATCTATTAAAATGTTGTAATAGACATGCGAGCGTAATAAAAAAGCTTTTTGGGTGTTTTCCTGCAATAATGAAACAATTTACCACATTTTTCCCTGTTATAAATTATTTCATGTACGTCATGCAAATCGTGAGGCCTATGGCCTCAACCACAGTACAGGCCTAAGGCGGGCGCGGGCGCGGGTGCGGGCGCGGGCGCGGGCGCGGGTGCGGGTGGGTGGCCACAGTGAGCAGCGGGCGCGCGACCTACGTCAGGTGTCGCAAACTATAGGCGACGATTTGCATGACGTACATGAAATAATTTATAACAGGGAAAAATGTGGTAAATTGTTTCATAATTGCAGGAAAACACCCAAAAAGCTTTTTTATCGCGTAGTACGCTCGAATGTCCATTACAACATTTTAATAGATCCTTGAAAAAATATAGCTTAAATCATCAAAGAAAATGCAAACTTTTGTATAGTTTTAGTTCTAAGAAGGAATTATTTATAAATTTGCGGAAAAATGAAACAGATTTTAAACAGTTCAATTCAGTATTTATCATAATTGTACCAAAAAATATATCCAGCCGCGTAAACGTCAATCTTGTCGCCAAGCGACAAGACTGAAAAGGTTTGATACCCCCGCAACATGCGCATTAGGTCGCTCGCCAACTAGATGTGAGGACGAAACGCTTGAACTAGACGTATGTAAGTAGCTCATTTACTGAAACGACTCAGTGAACCGAAACATCACTGTGATCCGAATAATTGGGAACAGTTGGATGGTAAAAGCACAAAATAAATATTCGTTCAAGTACAGCAAACTCACTTAGCGAAAGTTTTTTATAAAAAGCGACTCTTGTTGGGACACAACAAAGTGCAATTCAGCTCGCATTAGCGCTCAATGCCTATCGCGATATTCACCTAAACATTTGCGCTCTCTTCTAACGCGTAACTCTGTCACTGTCTGACGCGGAATGATGCGCAAGTGTTGTCGACATATATAATAAAAAAATAAACTAACCTTCCGTTATGTAGGTAGTCAGCATTGTAGCACAGATTAATATAATTATAAAGGCAATGCAAAAAAATATAATTCTTTGTTTGTTTTTTGACTCATACATGATGCCCTGGTAAAAGTGTTTAATTTGGAACGAAATCAGTTCACAATCACGAGTTAGCAGTCACTGTTTGAATGAATTGTATGTTGTACGATTGCTAACAATATTCAATAATTTACGAATGCAGTATCAAATCGCGGCAAAGCGTGAAAAAAATAAAACTGCGTTGTGTAGTACTAAGATTGAGAAACAAAACGGAATTAACGTCGTGCGTATCGCATAGGTTGCAACCTTGCAACTTGCAAACTAAATTAATAAGTTTTTTATTGCTTTAGAACCAAGTTTTCGAAGTTTGAATAGATTGCTTAAACCGTTTGTTCATATTTACGTTATAAATAAAACTTCTACAAATATGAAAAATATGATAGTAGGTATGTATCTACACAATCTACAGTAATGTTAAAATATAACAAGAACATAATTAAATATTCAGATTTCCACCTGATATAGTGGATTTGATAGAATTTGTTATAGAATTCTACTACTTTCCCTTTCATTTGATATCCATATTGAAATAGGTTGTGAAAAGATCTTTGGTCTACTATTTTATGCAGGCGAACATGTTAAACTCATATTAATCAAACATTACTAAGAACCACCGCAAAGACACTGAATTTCAAATCAAAAAACCGCATCAAAATTGAACCATCCTTTTGAGAACTTTGGCGCACCAGACTGTCTGTTGCGTCTACAGACAGACAGACTGACATCAGCGTCTACATTACTATACCCCTTTTTTTTAGAAGGCCGTAAAAAACTGTAAATGTGATTGAGATAGTAAAGATTTAGATAGTAAATCTATCTATAAATATCATATCTATCTATCTATATCTAAATCATTATTTTGACTCAGTGTTCCAAATGGCACAAATGATCATGTCATCATTTTACAACTGATCGACTGATCCAGATGCAAATATTTCAATCTCGCCAAAGACTCATTTTTACCCACGTCTAGCGCGAACAAATGAACGTTTGACATCTCCGCCCGCTTAGTCGCTCAAGCCCGCCGGGCTAGGCCGCCTGCACTGTGGACACAAAGGCGCGTTTTGTAGATCCGCGTCTCCATTCACGACCGGTCGTGAGTGGAGCCATTGTTGCATTCTACAACGATAACGATAAACAAAACTGATTTTATAAAAGTAGTTCAACTGTTTCGTCAGAGAACTTAAGTGATGGCGCAGAGTTTATGTTTGAAATTTCCGCGCCCGCGCCCGCGCCCGCCTTAGGCCCGTACTGTGGTTGAGGCCATAAATGTACAATGTTTTCATGTCTCATGTTTTCAATAACGTATTTGTCGCCACGATAAAAGGGCGACAGACCTAGTTTAGGGCGAAGCACCTTGCCTTGGGCGGGGCGGCCACAATCACCGGAACCACACCGCGGGTCGTCGCCCATTGAGCCGCGCTGGCGGACAATGGGCGCAGCCCTCTGATACCGTGACGACATTGTTCTGACGGTTTATTCAATTGCCTTTCGGTAATTGAATTCTGTCTTAGGATTTTGTTATCAAGTTGGTACTCAGGAACTTGAAAGCATCTTTTTATTCAACACCTGTTTTAGATTGTAAGACTCTTTGCTGAGGCCACGTGGAGTAATGTGGTATTATTAATTTCTTTGCCAGTTGTTCTACCACCAAGGAAACAAAAAAATGAAATATTATTAAAGTAAAAATAGCATTTTTTGACACCATCTATCCCCAAACAAAGCAAAGGATTTACAATATAAGCCAGATCGCTGATATTATTATCTGCTTATATTATTTTAAAACATCATCTTACTTCAATGCACTTCAAATGCGGCGAGTCGTAGAAATGAAATAGACAATGAAATCGCATGGACGTATAAAAAAGTCGGACGTAGTCTCGCTAAAACAAAAACTGTGTCACTAGAGTCGGCCACATATGCATGTGTGCGTTGTCAGGTTGTCACTGATTGGCTGACACGCACACGTATAATAAACAAGTAGCGCGTGTAATGACCCACTGATGTGTGCGTGCCAGCCTGTATGTGACAGCGCACACGTGCATATTATGTGGCCGACTCGATGGACACAGTTTTTGTTTTAGCGAGACTACGTCCAACTTTTTTTATACGTCCATGTGAAATCGGTACATGTTGATTTTATTACTGACGTTTTGATGGAGACAAATAAACCACTTTTTGTAAGTTTTTTTAAGTAAATTAGTATTAGGAATACTCAACTAGCACAGGAACCTGATCTTAATGACTAACTAGCAGCACCCCGCGGTTTTACCCGCGTTGTTTCCGTTCCTGTTGTTTTATCGGGATAAAAAGTAGCCTAGGTGTTCTTCCAGACTATAATCTAACTGTGTTCCAAATTACAGCCCAATCCGTTCATACGTTAGGACGTGATTGAGCAACAAACATCCAAACATTGTCATTTATAATATTAGTAAGATTGCCTGTTATTATTACACACATACCAAGAGCTGAACTCCATCTCATTGGTGGGTATGATAAAGCACAGACAAAAAAAATACATTTTGGTCTCTTTTAAAAACTTAAGTATTTGGAATATCAGATTTAAATTTGCAGCAGTTCGAAAGAAAGTCTTGTGACCGAGAGACAGAAAAGTGTCTGAAATAACCCTTGCGCATCTAGTGTGAATAGTGTGAAATTACAAAACTAACATTTTACGTGGTACTTACCGGTGGGAGTTGGAAGTATCATACAAACAGTCATTTTATAATTCTACTAGCAGCGCCCCGCGATGTTACCCGCGAAGTTCCCGTTCCCGTTGTTTTTCCGGGATAAAAAGTAACCTATGTGTTCTTCTATACTATAATCTATCTGTGTTCCAAATTTCAGCCCGATCCGTTCATACGTACAGTGCTCAATCACGTCCTCGTGAGTGAGCAACAAACATCCAAATATCCAAACATCCATACATTGACATTTATAATATTAGTAGGATAGGATAGTAGGATTTGTACACAGATATGCCACATTTACATAAATATGTGTGTGCTTTATGCTTTATACACATTTAAAAATTAGCTTCATCCTGATAACAATAGATCCTTCAGATAGATTTATAAGGGATGTGAGTGTTAGAAGCCTCCACGTGGTGGACACTGGGCATCAGACAAAAACTTCCTAACCCCTGTAACTCTATTAATAATTAAAGAAGTGATAGAGACCTAGTTATAGCAATGTAATGTAACGGATTTGAAAGATTAACCTGGAGTCGTGTTAATAAATAAATCTAGAAATTACTTCTCCAAAAGCCTGAAAACTAAACAAATGTAAGAGTTTTTTCGGGAAAGCTAAAATTTGAGGTTTTGATATTTAAATCTGACTCTACTTATATATAATGTGAAACCGTATTCCATGGGGCCGGGCGTTATGGGGACACGAGCCCTATGGGGAAAATGCCTCTTTCACAATTATGAGGTTGTAGGTTCGAACCCTGCCTGCACCTCTGAGTATTTCTCAAGTGCAGATGTGCAAGTATGTCTTCATAAATAGCTTTAACCGAGAAGGAAAACATCGTGAAGACAAGTTCCAAGAAAGACATTTTTCAAGGACATAAGTCATCCGCTAACAACACGAACTTGACCAGCTTGGTGAAACTCTCTTGTGTCTTGTGTTGTAATTTTCCATGAGTTGGGCTTTACCAACATATCATATCAGAAATGAACGTCTCGCTTGGAGTAAGAAGAGTGTTTGGTGAGTAACTATATCTCCAATATAGTAGAGAAACAATAAACCAATAATCACTAACACGCAAGTTTAATAAAAATACCGTTGTTTTATCATAAAAATGCCAAGTTCTGAAACGCGCTGCGAACGTTTAACCCGGTTTTGATTAAAATCTATCACGATAAACGGAGTATAAACTTTATTGACGAAATGTGAAGGTTGAAATTTGCTTTTCAGAAATATTTCGGACAGCCTTGAGGCGATACCGCGGTAGAAATAATTAGCAGTTACGGTGTCGGGAAAGCTATAAAAACGGCAAATCGAGGGACGAACGGATAGGCACAATGTGTTAGATATTAATTTCGAAATTATAGGCTAGAACGCTCCAAGCAAAGGTGTTCGGGGCAAAAACGTCAACAGAAGTGCTAAGAAACCCCGATTATTATTTTAGGTTCGTGTAATAACGTTTCTCAAACAGCTGCCTCTACAAATATTTATTATTTGCTGTGAGTTTTGAGGGATTTGAACCTTTTGACAGACGGATACACTTCCAAGTTTATTATTACCTTCAACTCCTCAATATAAGATATTTTTAAGAGATCAAAATAACAGAATGCTTCAAAATATAAATTTACAAATGGAAATATAATAAGATTTCACACGGTTAATTAACTATTTAAATTAATACAATTTGAATAGGTAAGAATACATACATAGCATTTAAATTACATTAATATAAATATCATCGTCGTCACAGTAGAATAATAAGCAAAACGTATAATTAGTAAACAAATGTATCAATATTTATTGAAAAAAATGATGTTTTATTCAAGAATATATCACTTGATTACAAACACTTGTACAAATCCTAGTTCAAATAATATTACAATGATCTATACATATTTACAATATAACAGAAAAATACATAATAATCAGTGTTTACCTTTTTAACTTTTATTATAAGTCACTTTCTTTGTCTTAAGAACAGACACTGTTTACTTTGGTTTATTTAAGATATTTAAACACGGAGAAACCACAACACAAATTGACAACTATTATTATTTCTGCGGTAAGTAGTCGTGTGCCTGTTTCAAGATTTTAAATTACGGGGTTTGAACCTCAACTAGCAGATATTTGGTAGTGGTAGGGCTCTTGCCTGTTATCCTACCGCCAAGCAGTAACGTGCAAACATTACTGTGTTCCGGTTTGAAGGGCAATGTTTCCAGAGAAATTACAGGGCTTAGAGATATAACAACTTAAATCTCTGGATGGCGAGCGCAGGTAATTATTTGGACTCTTCATGTTCAAATAGCTGCGCGTCACTGTGCTATTATGAGGCAGGCATGTTGCTTACCATCAGGCACATGTCCTGCTCGTCTCGTCAATCTTTATATAAAAAAAAATATGGCCAGATGTTAAGCTACAATGAAGTCTACTATGAACTGATGAGCTTAAATATCTGCTCTGGGTTTAAATGTTTGGTTTCCATAACCAAAGCAATCCCCAATTAACAAGGTAGCATATATCAGACAATATAAAAATAAGAATATCGATTGGTTCTAGATACTGGCTAAAAGTCGGCATGTGCACCTCTTTTGGGGATGACAGGTCGAACCTTGGTTTCCCCCACATACTAAGTAGAGAGATGCTCTGTTTACCCTGCCGGTGGCACAAACGCTAGACTGGGTACATTACCTAGGTAGACTAGTATGAAATTAAAGTATACTATGTATTATACTAGGTAATTTAAATGCATGCATGTACTTATTGCACAGTTTTGTTCCTTGACCACGACTATGTGGTCAAAGCCCCCCTCTGGGGCCAAAGCTGGATGCGCCCAGGGGTGGCAGCCCACGCCGAGGTATTTTGCTTTTGCAGTTCGTTATTAGAGTTAAATCATAAGGGTCTTGGGCCGTCTGCGTTAGCCCAAAGTTGAGCAGGCAGTATATGCCCACTGAGGCCGATTGCTATAAATCCTTACAAAAAAAATGTCTATTTCCGTTTGTGCTACGTAAAATCACCAACAAACTGCATCTTACCTAAAGACGAAAACTGAGCATTCAATTTTGAAGTGAAAACTTCTTTTGGCGCGCCTAGACAGATTTTTCGTGGGGTGTGAATTGAATTCTAGCGTCACGCTCGGGTATGATAAGAAATCTTCGGGTTAACTCGGGACCATGGGCATTGGCCATCTAGAAATGCGTCAGCCAATTGGAAATGCTGACGCATTTCTAGATGACCATGCCATAATGTCCAGGCCACCCTCTCCGGTTACACTCGTGAAGTTTCCAAAGTAAGGTTTTAAATTCTGAGTTATAAGTTTTCACTTCTATCGGCAATTCCTATGACTGCCAATTTTTTTTATAAGTGTCAATACTCTATGTTTTTACACTCTTAAGTTTCATCTTCTCCATCCATTTGTTAGTTCGGTTCTCGCATTACGCGTATTAGATACCCACAAATCAATCGAATAAATCGAAGGATCGAGGGTAAAAAAAATCAAATTGTTGGATTTTTTTTAGCGTAATTTCACTTGTAGTCATTGAAAGGTTCATAGCTCAAATGAGAGGCGTACGCATTAAATTGGCTATATAGCAAAACATCAAATCATACATTTTAAACGGCTTAAGGCAGCATTTTTTAAGACATTGCGCCATAAAAATAAAACATAAACACGTAGATACGTATTATATTCCTATAGCAGTTGTGCGACTCTTTGCTGAGTTCAACTGGGAAAGTATCACTCCTTTGCGAATTATTCTACCGCTAAGCAATAATGTGCAAACATCACTGTGTTACAGTTTGAAGGGAAATGTTTCCAGAGAAGTTTCAGGGTACAGAGATAAAATTATCTTATATCTCGGGGTGACGAGCGCAGTGCAGTGCCAGGTAATGATTTGGACTATTCATGTCCTAATAGCTGCGTGACACTGTATTATTAAGAGCAGGTGTATCGCTTTCTATCAGTTACATGTCCAGCTTGACTTTACTAAAAAATGGTTATAATAAAATTGTTTTTGTGTAGTCAAGCTGAGAAAACTAAGTTTCCAATATTCTTAAAACCTTAAACTTTGTAGTTTCAGGTACGCAGTACCAGAAACCTTTTTAAATGTTTTTAACAGCTTATATTAACTAGGAATCGAACAAAAGCACGTCCTCCCCAATCTATTGTTTATTTAACAATGTAGAACTTATTTGATGTCGTGGTTTGAAGGACTAGTTTAGAAAAAATAAACCACTTTTAGTTATCTGTAATCAGCTAGTATAGTGCAAATTTAGGACAAAGGGATTAGCTTTTTCCATTATGACATAGACCTTTTTCTATTAAGTATTGCATAGAGCTATAATATTGTACACCAGTATAAGTTACGGTGGTCTAGTCGAGAGAACGGCGGCTGCCGATCCGGAGACCCCGGGTTCAAACCCCACACGCACCACTGTCTTTTCGGAGTCATATGCGTAATGCCGCTAACTTAAAACGGTGAAGGAAATCATCGTGAGGAAACCGACATGTACCTAGAATCTTTCGAAGTCATGTGTCATCCGCCAACCCGCACTGGGCCAGCGTGGTGGATTATGGCCTTAACTCTCTCCTTGCGAGAGAAGGCCCCGAGTCCCAGCCGTGGCAACGCTTAGTGGGCTGTTGATAATGTTGATTGTACACCAAAAGTTCTTAAAGACACCTTTTAAGGTACAAAAGCTTGTTAACCCTTAGTTGTACCTAAGTAAACGTCGGACAATCCAATAAATGTTAACAAAACACTATTTTTGTGACAAAAAGTTGTGAGACGTTGCCTGAGTGCGTTTTTCCCGATTGTTACAATCTTGGTGTCTTCAAATCGATAGTGAACCGGTTTTTTCTAGGTAAGTTGTTTTAGGGCTCTTCATGTTCCAGTAGCTGCGTATCACTATGTTGTTATGTGGTAGGCATGTTGCTTACCTTCAGGAACATGTCCTGCTCGTCTCGTCACTCTTTATTTAAAAGTACCTGGGTGACCGAGCTTTGCTCGGTTTAAATACTAAATATACTTAGATAAAAGATTAAAGACTCCAAGAAATAGATTTTGTTAAAAAAAAACAAATTGAAAAAAAAAAGAGAACCCGTCTGGATTCGAACCCGGAGCTACTAATTCGTGACCGCTATGAGCGCCCGACTTCCCGTCTGAGCTAATTATGCTGTCGCGTCACGCGGCAAAATTTACCTTCACATTCTAATGTCTAATGTGACAGTTTTTCATTGTCTAAAAACGCGCATAATATACGTTTTTTTAAATAAGACCTAGTTAGATCAATTTATCGTCCCCGAAATCCCCTGCATACATAATTTCATGAAAATCCGTCGAACCGTTTCCGAGATTCAGATTCTATATATATATACATATTTATATAGGTACAAGAATTGCTTGTTTAAAGGTATAAGATAAGATAATAAAAAAGCAGTAAGAACATTCCTTCGTAGACCACATCGTCACTTAACATCAAGCGAGGTGGTGGTGAAGTATAAACCTATTTATATATATTATTATAAACCTTTTAAAAAACACACCATTCTGTTCTACTCCATAGCTTGAATAGCAGTTACTATAGAGTCTGAGGTCCTTATTGACCCTAATCTGTGTAACAAGGCCGGCGATGAGTCAGCAGATGTCTTCCAGGCAATATCACGACTTATTAGGACACAAATGGTGGTCGTCGCGGTGAGTTACGCCGTGAAACAGACCACCGGGAATTTTACTTTTTACCATTTAGCCACCATTGGTGACGGAAGCCCTCACACGAAGGAATAAAAACGAGATGGAAAAATCTACAGTTAACTAACTAACCTAATATAGATTTAACTTATTATGAAAATGTAAAAATGTTTACTGTATAATTTACTTACTAAAAACTATAGGTATAAAATTTCTGTAAAATTAGCAACCGCGCATACTGAGAATGTTGCCATGGCCATGCAAATCCCCCTTTTAAGGCTATGCCGCGTTTTGCGCGAGTCCAAATTCCGGTAGGCAGTAGAGGTCATTTGAGGCCAGCTGCTTTAGTACAGATAATTACCAATTAATCTGTAATATATTCGATAACATAGCAGTTACGGCACTACACTGTTTTTTTTTAATACCAAACAACCACCTTATATTTAAAAAAATAAACTCGCATTGACCTTTAAAAATATTTGGATAATCAAATAGTATGATGCACCCAAGTAAACAAACAGCTCCAATTAGACAGGAAGAGGTTCCAAAGCACATAATATAGAAATTATGAAATTTTCATTGATATATAAAATTTTAGAATTTTGCTGACTACCGCCTACTACTACTGACTACCTACTGATTTCGATTATAATTTATACGGAACTATTTCTGCAGTAATCTAGCAAACAAAACGAGAATGATTAAAACCAATTCATGATTGGCGGGATGATTAAGTTGTTAACATATGTTAAAAAAACTTAGATTTAGTAAAACACAGTTAAAATACAGGCACACAAAATAATAACGAAATAAATATCAATGGATGTAAAAAAATAGTATTGTTAACTTTCCAAGTACCACAACCCCCCAAAATCCCCTATTAGAATTGTAAATTTTATTACTTATTCTTTAACTCCTTATTTCAGGCAGGCATTTAAGAGCTAAGGCTTTACTAAACAATAAATACTTATAAGAAAATAATACTTTTCGGAAAAGCTGATAGGCCTGCACAAAGGATTAGATTGCACTTGTTATATGCGGCAAGATAAAAGGTTAGGGACTGTCACCATGTTTTTAGGTTTGAGTTATGTTTACAAAGTAAAATTTCAAACAAATGACAATAGGGTATAAGGGAAAAAGGGTAAGTGTTGTTTTGAATAGGAAAACGAGGCTTGTAGGTATGTAGGTACAAAATCTGTATTTAGACGTATTCTCAACATTCAACAACATGAGTGATGCTAAAACTTATATTATTAGTCTAAGTTTTAAATTTTCATTATTGATGCACTGCTGATTTTTATTAGTAACTAGAAGCGCCCCACGGTGTTATCCGCGAAGTTCCCGTTCCCGTTGTTTTTTTCGGGATAAAAAGTTATAAGCCTATGTTTTCTTCTAGACTGTAATATATCTGTGTTCCAAATTTCAGCCCGATCCGTTCATACGTTATGACGTGATTGAGCAAGACATGATGTTGATGGTGAGCATCACGTTTGTCTTATAACAGTCAGAGCACAACACACCGATTTGAGTTCATATGTATAGTTCAAATAGAGAAATAGAATTCATAACTGATTTCAGTATTCTGTATGGGAACACTGCCACTCGAACCAGAATATAGTCATGTTTGCATCATTGTCTGTCATGTATAAAAAACTGCTTGACAAACGGATTTTGACCCCTTTGGTATGTATCGAAATTCCCAAAACATTCAATCCCGTTTGAGATTATAAGTAATAATTTTTCTACTTCCAGTTAAATTATACACCGTTATCACTATTGTAGTTGAGAAAAATCGCTAGCTATCTATAGGTACTTCATTTTTTTATTAAATTAGAACCTTGCGGCTGTTAACTATTTGTTATAACATATATTTTTTCTAATTGAAATTGTAAATGTCAGACTAATAATGAAACACTCGTATTCCGAATATTTACTCAAAGCCAAAAAATGAGACAACGTAAAATTAACTCTTATTCCGCTTACTAAAAAAAAAAAGAATAACTGTTAAAAGTAAAGTAAAGTTGTTAAAAGTAGAATTAATTTATACTTAGAACATTTACTACAACCTAAAGCAAAACAACTGTTATTGAAATAAAATAATTCGGTAAAGCAAGTTTAACATTTGTAAGATTGTAATACCTAACTCAATGTACAAAATTGTGCTAATTTTGTTTGTTTTCACAATACAATCACTATAAATTAGTTTCATCGAGGCCTAAAATCCTAAACTGCTGTTAACTAGACTTAATTGGACGGAATATTATGATGCAAAAGAACCAAATTATGCAAATAATGCTCTCAGGAATTCTTCCATTGTGCTCTTCGCATAAACGTAGCATTTAATAAGCACATTTAGTAAGTTTAGGTTAGTAAGTTAGTATAGGCGACTACTACGCATACCTTGGACGGCAAAACGCACCAATGTGTCTTTCTTGAGTCACCACAGAATAAAAACTCGTTTATCAACCATATGCCAACAACGCATCTGTTCCTATTTTGACCACACAGTACGCAGAGACGATAAGAGTCTGGAAAAAACTGATTGTCGTTAGGAACACCGAAGGCAACCGATCGCGTGATCGTTCACCAACCAGACCGATCAAGTGAAAGACTCATCGTCTTCCAAATTCTACGCGGTCGTGAGAGACGCGCTGGACCGAAACATACGCTCCAGAAAATTTTCTACGAGTTTACTTATAGTGTTTTTTGCTGAAAATTAAAAAATTAAGTTTACGCCACGTTTTGCCTGTGCTTCATCATGCTACAAGCTTTGCCAATTTTTCTACCCCGATGCTGACCACGATTCTCAGATATGAAGGACCGACCGTAGAGAGAGAGGTTAGTAGGACCCTGTGCCTTACGCAAAGCCTACAATTTGTTAAACAGTAGAGGCAACTTGAGGCAAACCGCCATAGGTGTGACTTTATAAAAACTTTAAATAGACTAATAAAAAAAACTGACTCTGATTGAAGACCCTTCACCTGAGCCATGGAGTTTCCATTTGACTTTAAAAAAAATCCTAATAGAATGTGTAAGAATTGTCTCGTTACATATGACCAAAATTAAAAACATTTGGAAAAATACTTTTAATTGAAGGATACATATTCAACTCTGTCTCATATTTATTATCATATCATATTTCTTATATATATATAAGAAAATATCATCACAAATGAAACAAAATTATGTTAAAGAATGTGGTTTTAGTATAGTTTGTTAGTGTTATTGTTAGGTAGTGAAATTGGGGAACATAACTCGAACAAACTCATTGAAATTTATTTGACCAGATTTAAATTTATTGCCACTCGTATCCCACGGGATAGTAACAGCGTTAGAAGTCAAATTCGATTAATTTGGTTTTGATTGTGCGTTGAAATAGACGCTAAACTCACTACCTACCTGTAGGCCTATTCGCAGAGTAGACGGAGCGGGAAACATTTTAGTGACAATAAACGTAAGTACTATATCATGTAAACTGAAAACATATTAACTATTGACAAAATATTTTGAGGCATAAAATTAATTTGAGGCATTTCAATAATTATAGTAATGTAAGAAGATTATACTTAGCTTAATAAGTTTATTTGAAACAAATGCCAATTGCGAAGCAAACTTTGATAGTTCACGAAAACGATTGTAAGATATTTGGAAGGGGGTTTTAAGGAAAAACAAAACTGTTTCAAGATTTCTAATACTATTTAATATCACTACCGGAATTTCAATAACAAGTAAACAGTACATATTTACAGGTAGACACGACTATAAAATTTCATCAATTAATTATAATTGTTATCTCATTACCTACATATATCATTATTTAATAACTATTACAATAAATAACAGTTCTTGTCACACGTAACTAATTTAGGTACAACAATTATATATAAAGTTACTAATTAAAATATTTTATTACAAATTTTATAAGCGTATATACAAGAAAATTTTAGAAATAATAGTGATATTGTGTTAGGAACAAATAATGTTAATGACAATACACAAACGTTGACGTGATCCTAAAAAATCTGACAGACCATGCAACTATTTATTATTTATTTATATGAGATCATTATAATCATATGTATCTACAGATAAAACAATCTCTGAGATTACTTGAAGGTGTTTAAAAGAGAAACAACATTAAACTTCTAAAGAAGTAATATTATAATAATTAATAGAAGTAATATTTAGGCCTAGAGGCTTAAATATTACTTAGGAGGTACTTGTTTCAGAAGAGTAGGTACTTCATTGATTGTTTTATTATGTAGAGCCAAATAATTTGATTGTTCTGTCAATCAGCAGATGCTATGGTTAATCTAATATTATTCAGGTATTCCTCAAAAAATAGATGAACAACTAAGAGTATATACTAAGCAATATACTCAGTAGCAAAAGGTAATACTGTAACTATTAAAGAGCCATCGGCCGCTTTATTTGTTGGTAAATATAAAATAGATAACAACCAACATAGTCACATATACACCTAACAAATGAGTCTACTATGTCACGAACTACGATTAGAATAGGAATGGGCATTTTCACAAAAACGTCCGCTCTTGGCACTTTTCGGAACATTACATTTTGTGACCCGATTTTATACCACATTTGTTTTACAGTAGTAAAATTTGTTTTGTAGCAAAGATACGGACAGACAGACAGACAGACAGAATGTATAAACAACAACTTTGGTACAATTGTAAAACAAGTTTGGTGTAAGATCCGGTGACAAAATGAAATGTTCCGGAAAGTACCAAGTGCCAAGAGGGATATACATTTTTGTGAAAACGCCTGAATACGTGTATTACAGTATGTACTTACAATCTAACATTGCACATATTGAGTGTGGGGTGTGGTGGCGCGGGCGCGAGCGCGGGTCACGCGACGGGCAGCGGCGGCGGGTGCGGCGGGAGGTAGCAGGGCCGCAGCGCGTGCGCCGCCGCCAGCAGCTCGGCGTGGTAGCGCTGCGCTGCCAGCGCGTACGGGGACAGCTGCAACTGCGGCAGCAGCAGCGGGCCCGGCGCCGGCGGCGACGGCGACAGCGCCGGCGGCGACAACCGCGCGCGCGGGCTATCCGGCTCTAACAAAGCTTCAATCGTAAACGCACGCCGCGGCCGCAACATCGTACTCTCCATCGGTTCCACTGGCTCCGGACTCGACTGAGGACACAACGCTGCTGCCGAATACATCCCCGTTGACATCGGCCCCGGCCCCGCCGGCCCACCCGCTTGCCGAGCCAAAAACGCTCGATTAAAACTCGCCAACGCCTGCAACTCCGCGTTCAAGTTATCCTTCTCCCCTTTCTGCAGCTTAAACCGCTTCCTCCGCCGCAGCAGCGAGCCGTTTTCAAACATATCGAAGGCCTGCGGGTGCAGCGTCCAGTAGGCGCCCTTGCCGGGCCGGTCCGGGCGGCGCGGCACCTTCACGAAGCAGTCGTTGAACGAGAGGTTGTGCCGCAGCGAGTTCTGCCAGCGCTGCGTGTTGCGTCTGTAGTACGGGAACCGGTCGGTGATGAACCGGTAGATCTCTGACAGCGGCAGCATGCGCTCCGGCGAGCTCCATATCGCCATAGCAGTCAGCGAGATGTACGAGTATGGAGGTTTTTGGTCGCCGTAGGACTCACGCGACGGGCGCGGCATTCTCACTGTCCCAAACGGGGAACTGTCTAAAATATTTTGTTAAGTGGAAAAGCACGGATGCGATCACGAGCACGTCAATCCGGCACGAGCTGTGAAGAGGCACTGAGGCTCAAAGGCCCGCCTCGCCCGGCTGCAGCCGCGGTCGCAGGGCACCGCTCTCGCCCGCCGAGCCTCGCTGTCATTGGTCCGAGTCCCCACCAATCAAAGCCCTCCACTTTCAGGTATGATGTCGGCTTTCGCTCCACTAACAAGGAATTTAAATTGATATTATGTTTATATTGCCTCCAAATATCTTTTGTGATGACACCGCTTTTTATTTAGCGTATGTAAATTACAGTGATACAGAAAGAGATTTGAATTACACACCGATCCGACGATGAATGGGTATTATTAAAAGCTCTCTGAATTACTTATAATTTAATCGGTGAAATGAAATATCTGTACCTACCTATTAGTAGGTACCTATCTTCGTAGACAATTGCTACGAACGATACAACCAGTACACAAGATTGAAACAATATTACAAAAGTTGATATCTATGTGTACAATCTACCTTTGTATAGATCACATAAACGCCATTAGTAAATTCACAGTAAGTAGGTAACTTTCTCGAAACGCAACATATTTCAGGGTAGTTACATACCTAATTATTACCTAATTACGATACAACAACAATAATTTTCATCAGTTATTAAGCATTTTGATTTAATTATGTATCTAGGTAATTCAATATTTTTCCCACAAAATAAAAATAAGTAGTACATATTTTTATAAATATAAACAATTGAGATTAAAAGTTAAAAATCATTCATTTTGAAATGTAGAGTTCTCATAGTCCTCATGTCTTAAAACTGCTGCAAAATCAATGTAAGTATCTAACCTCTAACCCAAACATTTAACATGTAACTTAAATTTAAAAAGTTTAGCCTTTTCTTTCCGCAATCCAAAAAAGGTGTTATGTTTTTAAGTAAAGTTACCTAGAAGATATTTTTTTCTACATATTCGTTGTCAGCGAAATAAAATAATGTTTCTAGTATATTTAGGTACAGGTAGTTTTTGCTATGCCTAGGTGCGTTTTGTAAGTACAAATTAAAAATATTAAAGGAAAAATTAAGAGTTACAGTGTAAAACTTGAGTTACGTAAGGAATGATGTAATGACTAATGACTTATAAATAAACTAATGACTTATAAATTTAGCTAACAACTCTACTTATTTTATTATTTATTTATTTTAGAACAAGTCAGTGTCCTCGTGACGTCTTCCTGCATCACTAAAGCCAGTAATAATTCCAAAATTGTACTGCTCTTGAAAAAACACTCAGAGATACACACAGGTGGAACTCGAACCACTAACCATCAACACAACTTCAAAACAAATTTAAAATAGGGTTAATTTGATCATAGTTTCAGAATTCTGTAATTTTGTCTCATTGTTTTTATAGCATAAAGTGACGGGACAAGTAGAGCATGACTTTGAGGGTATAAACAATACACCTGCCCAAAATGCCCATAACAGCATTGTGTCAAACAACTATTGAAACATGAATAGTCCAAATCATTATAGATGTCTACACAGCGCTTGTCACCCAGAGATATGCAATATTTTTTTTCTATAACCTGCAATTTATCTAGTAGCCTAGCCCTTTACTGGAACTCAGTGATGCTTGAACTTCACGCAACAACTTGAACTTTGGCGCTAGAGTGACTAACAAAGGTGTAGCACTGTTACAGGTGAATTGAAGACTTTTTACGAAAAATAATGCCTTGTTTATCTTTTAGGTATACCTATGTTTACACTTGACTGCCTTCTCGCCTGATGTTAAGCGATGATGCGATATACTGTAGAGCGTGTTTGCCTTGAAGAAATCGATTTACTCTCGATTTGAAGACACCAATGGTAATTCCACACTTCATTTCACAACTTAGATTACACAGACTTATTTACACAGCGATTTTATGCAATACAACATTAATCCTTATTCAATTAAGCGCCTTAAATATATTGTGAATTTAATATGGCCCTTTACAGCACGTGAATTAAATGAATATTTGCGGAGATTATACATTGCACCCGTGCGAAGCCGGGGCGGGTCGCTAGTAAAATTATCGGTAAATGTTTAAAACCCTTGTTTAAAATCGGTTGTTTAAAAATGTTTAAAATCGGTAATTGCTTCAAATTTAAGGTCAACCTTCTATGACGCTGACAAAGACCAAAAATGATTACCCTACAGTTTCGTATCTTAGTTACAGAACTTGCTCTAACCCCTGCATATCATTTGTCGTCACTGTCTGCGGGTCATTTCCGCCAGTGAGTCTAAAAAAATCAGTCTTATACATCCATAATTTATCAAAATTAATTTAAAAAAAATGGTTGTTTGTAAAGTCGGTTTACTGACGATAGTTAAACTTGACAACGTCTTAAGAAATCAGTACGCTGATAGCGCGAGTAGTGATACCGCTCGACTCGGCGGGTGGCGCCCTCAGCGCTCAGCTTCGTCCGCATGGCACGGACGAAGAACTAACGGTAACGGTAACGTTACATGACGTCATGTTTTGCGGGCGTGCAGCCGGCTTCACCGAATTATAAGACGTTATCACGTCAAAAACTTTTTTAGATACAATACGCATCCAGTTAACTTTAGACCTCACTGATTCACGCAAATAAGATTCGTCTCCAATCAAAGATCTCTTAACTTTAAAAGAATAGTCTGCAACTTTACTGGTCCAGTAGACAAACGATGTAGATACCTTAAAGTGGCCTATTTAGACCGCCAGGCACCATAAAATCAACCTACTTGTTCAAGCAAATTCCCAAAACTTTGGAAATATTAGTTCTAATTACTATAATTTATTTTCCTCGAGAAACAAAACATCTGACTGCAATTTAAAACTCAAACCACTAAATAGATTTCAACAAAACGTGTCTGATCAATTTAGTTTAGATGATTCACAAATTTCAGAGAATTTAAAATTACATTGTCAAATTATTGAGTCAACTCTATCATGATCATGATCATCATAGACCAAGTAAAGTACAGACGTAAGCTTCACTCATGATACGGCACTCAGCCTCATTTCTTTTCTTTTGTAATGTTTGGGCAAGGCACGTCTAGGCTGTGGAATAAGCTACTTGAGTGGATTTCCCCAGATAGTTAGCTTGGTGTCTTCAAGTCGAGAGTTAATCGGTTTCTTCTAGGTAAGTACGCTTCATCGTAGGCCGCATCGTCGCTTAACATCAGGCGAGATGGCGATCAAGCCTAAGCCAATTCAAGTTAAAAAAGGGCTCTTTGCACAGTCCACCTGGGGAAGTACCACACTTTTGCCAGTTATTCTTCCGCCAAGCAGTAGCGTGCAAACATTACTGTGTTCTTATTTGAAGGGCAATGTTTCCAGAGAAATTACTGGGGTAAGAGATAAAACACTTTATATCTCCGGGTGACGAGCGCAATGCGGTGCTAGATAATGATTTGGACTCTTCGCGTTCCAATAGCTGCGTGTCGCTGTATTGTCATGGACGGGCTTGTTCCTTACTTGTACGTCTTGTCACTTTATGCTATTAAAACACCTTTTTTCCCTTTCATTGAGTTTCAGTGCATCCTGCGCTTTGCTTGTTGATTCACGGTTTCCATTCTAATTAATTATTATTAAAATTATCGGGTAATGTTTTTGCATACATTATGCCATCTCTACTAAGTATAGGTACATACTTCTATGCGAAAAATTTACACACCCAATAATCTTCATCAATTCATACAAACAGCTTGTATCTTCCTATTATTTAAGTTTAATTTTTATTTGTGTTGTTTGGGTGCATTTGAAAAATATGTTTGAGTTATATATTTTGTAAAATTTTAATAAATTATTGAGGTGAAAATAAAACCCAATAGTTTATTGTTTTTATACTTAAACCTAAAATCTATTATCCTTTATTCCAGTGGCCACTCTGGAACCTCTATAGTCTAGAGGTAATAAGAAACCTCCATAATAACTTAGTTATAAAGAAATTAATTTGTCGCTTATCCAGATTTGACTGCATAACACTTCATAAATGTACTTCAAATAAAATCAAAATCAGCATGTAAACTTTTTTTTAAGTGTGAAGTTGGTCCACCATATTTGAGAAAGTAGAAGAAATTTTAAGAAGCAAACATTAATGAAAAAACGTTTCCGATAAGCATAACGATTTCCATCTGCTCTCCGTACGCCGCGTTGTTCAAGTCCACATAAATTAGATAAACTATGAATCCATTTCGAAGTCCACTTTTGTAAATTTGCGGCGCCTGAGGCTGAACCCCATCTCTACCAGTCTCTTCAGATTTCATCACCGCATCGAAGAGAATCTTAACGATCAGAGATAACTTGAGATAAGTAGATATCAGTTGGGTACTTAAGCTTCCAACCAGTGCTCCTTGACGAATCGAATGTATTTCAATGATGTAATTTAGAATTAAGTAGACTGCTTATGCTGCTAGACTGTTAGCATAAGCTAACTAAGTAGGGAGATAGATTGGGCTTGATTTTTACCGACGACGTTCGAAAATTTAATACTCAAACCAAACTCATTTAAAAGAGTGTTGGTTTAGCTTGTGTTCCATACAATGACTCTCTTACACCCACTGTCAATAACGACGAAAATGACAAAAATATTACAAGTCAAAATATACTTTATTATCCTAGGCAATAATAAATTTTATTGTCGGCATACATACCAAACTTTCTATGAAATCCACTTTTTTTCTACAATTTGGATTGCTTGCACATGTAGATTGTAAAATAGGACTGAATAAAATAAGTTAAAAAAGTTAACAAAATAATTACTGGTGCAGCAAACGAAATCAGACAAAAATAACAATACGCAAAACCGTTCATATAACAATTGTTTTTCTAACACAGATTTTTCTTTTGAAGTGAAAACTTCTTTAGGCGCGCCTAGACAGATTTTTCGTGGGCTGTGAATTGAATTCATTCGTCACGCTCGGGTATGATAAGAAAGCTTCGGGTAAACTCGGGACCATGGCTATTGGCCATCTAGAAATATGTCAGCCAATGGGAAATGCTGAAAGGGCGTGGACAGGCCATCATGGCATGGCCATCTAGAAACGCATCAACCAATGGGAAATGCTGACGCATTTCTAGATGGCCATGCCAAGATGGCGAGGCCACGCCCTCCGGTTACACCCATGTAGTTTCCAAGGTAAGCAATCAAATTCTGAGTTATAAGTTTTCACTTCTATCGGCAGTTCCTATGACTGCCAATTGTTTTTTTTTTCATATAACAACTACTTTGAATAATGTCAAAATAAGCGCGGTCCCTTGAGTGTCGTTATATAGATTTTACACAGTAGGTATTTTTAAAACTTTACCCGTTTAAAAATAAAACCTATATAAACCGTAGATCTGAATATTTATAATCATCAGGGTAGCGATTCTAAATCCATTCGTTTGCATCCGACACGGAATATCATCTCTCGGTCTTTGCCTTATCTGTTTAGCATGACAGAGACCGAAAGATGAGATTCCGTGTCGGATGCAACCGAATGGATTTAGAATCGCTACCCAGGTCGATTTATTGGAACGATTTTTTAACGTATTTTTATGTGTTAATGTTTTGGTTTTGCCATTAAAATAAAGAGTTGATAGCATTACTTTTTGGAATATATTATTAGTATTAGTAAGTAATAGAATTATGAACGCACGTAAAAAGGTTCCAAATTTTTCTCAAGTTAATCATAAGCCATAAAAAATCTGATAAACAACAGGCTTATTATAATTGGAAATAAAGTATCGATACAAATATCTCGGACATCATAATTTTGCAGTATCGAATCAGCACAAGAAGTGATTTTGCACACGCGAAACTATACATTATTTTCATGCTTGGAGGTATATTTTTGATTGAGCCGAATTGGAGTTACGTTTGTATATGTTCAAGTGAGTGAGTGCAAGACGAACGAGTATGAAAAGTAAAGTGGTGTGAATTCGTCACGGGTGCTTATCGCGAACGCAGCCGATAAAGGCTGTCGAAAGTAGTTATTATTATAGTGTCCGTAAACCGACACTGACACCGACGCTCTCCTTTGATAACCCCCGGGCAGCTTGTTATGAGAAATCAAATTGAAATTTTCCACGAATCAAAATGATTTATTCGAAGAGTAACTGTAAGTCAAACCCAGTTTCAAGCTAGCTTTACAGCCGTCGCGTCGGCTGTAAAAACGCATTTTGTTCTTAAGGCGCGTCCCCAAGAAAAACGCAGCGTTAGCTGTGTTTCGTTAAATTTTTGGCGCTATCTACGCTTTATCCAAAAGAAATATCAACTTATAAGAAATGCCTATATACATTTTCGGAAAAAATGTGGCTCTAAAATGGTAGTGTTTTTATGTCACTGAATATACCTAATGTTTAATTGATCTCAACAAAACAGAAATGAGTAAGGGGTTGTGTACAATTACCCACACAGCACTAGCATCTACTATATTCAACGAAGCAACGTTTGAATCTTAATTCAATTCCCTTAGGAACCAAATAGGTGAAATAATACATACATAGAAACGCTCGGACATAGAATAAACATGCGTACTTATTCAACACACAAATATTTGGGTGAAAAACGAACTCTCAACCTACAGTTCTGTAGGTAGACTACCAAAGAGCCACGAGGTCAGACAAGGGAATCAAATTTGAATCAATTAGATTTGAGTTCTAATTAGATTAAATAGCCTCCTTTTCATTTCTTCAAGTACCTATCTAACCCATCTGTTTGTTTGTTATTCTATCTTATCAATACTAAAGCGATGTAGTGGCGACAGTAACTAAAAAATAACATTAAATAACTTTACTTGCTAGTAGAGAGCTAGAGTTCGCTGGATCACCTAGGATTACACCTATTTAATTTACCTACTAAGTCAACTGGACCTGGACCGTAATTGTCAATGTATCCAAAAGAAAACATAAAAATACGCTTGTATTAGTATTTATTAATAAGTAATTTATTTTATCGGGTAAAGGTTTTATAATATGTAGCCGTGGACGTAAACTTTGTATACTTATGTAGGTATTTTTTATACGTCCATGGTTAATGTATGTATCTGAATATATACTTTCAAAAACATTATAAAACCGAGATCGCAAACGGCAACGGGACAGGGACCAAGCTACTAGTGGTTAGGACTGCAGAGTATTATTATTATATTGCTTATATTGTATACCTTGACTAACAATTACCTATACCTACGCAGCAGCAGCGAATTCGGAGTCAAGTTAAGCAGACAAACGCATGTGTTTAGACATTTACTAGGAAGTACAACAATATTTACTAACAATAGGTATTTAAAAAAACAATACTAACAATAGTAAAAAAACAATACTAACATTATTAACAAACAATATCAAAAAGGGTAAAATTATCTGAAAACAACTATAAAAATCCTTTTAAGGAATTAGGTTACAATAGCAGTCAGGTAGTTAGGTAGCCCAGATAGAATTACAGCCCAGATAACAAAGGCTCAGCTGCTCAAGTTATTGAAAGAAAACAATGACAAAATAAGAATGTTACAGCGCTTTGCTCTTATCGCCTATATAATTAATTCTAAGCACAATCTCAAGTGACTCAAAAAAGCTCTCAGGGTGCGTTCGTCATTACTTGCATATTTTTTGTTCCAACTAGGTAGATCGAATTTTTTCGCGCGCCCTCTCTTAGCCAGAGGGTGATTTATGATAAAAGTTATAAGCGGCATTTTTAATACCAACGAGCTTTTAAAGCTTATTCCCTTTATAGATGCCGGCGAGAAGATAACCTAATTAACAAACGTTATATATCACGACGAGTGGGCGAGCGCAAATACGACATTATATTTATTGATCGACGATGGAAACATGTGTGTTGTCAAACCACTGACTGATATTTGGGTATAAGTCTTGTGGCGAACTCTCACTGTGTCATAGGTCGTGGGTTCGAATCTGCGGACAAACATTTGTATCATGATTATCCTTGTTTTTTCTATATCTGAGCATAATTGTAATAAGTAGGTATGAATTTAAGATTAAACTATATACATTAAGATTATAAGTATTAGCTATCTGCTTACCACAGTAGGTACAGGCTTTGTGTAGTTTGAAACTAGATGTTGTTGTGACAAAAAGTACTTATATTCCAATATGTATATTCAGTTGAGACAAAATGATAGTGTCATAATCATCATCATCATCATCATCATCAGCCGCAAGACGTCCACTGCTGAACAAAGGCCTCCCCCCTAGATTTCCACAACGAACGGTCCCGCGCAACCTGCAACCAGCGGTTTCCAGCGACCTTTGTGAGGTCATCTGTCCATCTAGTGGGAGGCCGTCCAACACTGCGTCTTCCGGTTCGTGGTCGCCACTCGAGAACCTTTCTTCCCCATCGGTTGTCAGTTCTTCGAGCGATGTGGCCTGCCCATTGCCACTTCAGCTTACTTACTCGTTGAGCTATGTCGGCCACTTTAGTTCTTTTGCGAATATCTTCATTACGGATTCTGTCGCGCAAAGAGACTCCGAGCATAGCTCTCTCCATAGCTCGCTGTGTGACTTTGAGCTTTGTTATGAGGCCCACAGTTAAGGACCACGTCTCAGTTCCATAAGCCATCACTGGCAACACGCACTGGTTAAAGACTTTTGTCTTTAGGCATTGGGGTATTTTGGACTCAAAGATGTGTCGAAGTTTCCCGAACGCTGCCCATCCGAGTTGGATCCTTCGCTGGACCTCTTTGTCGAAGTTGGATCTACCTAATTGGATCTTTTGACCCAGGTAGACGTATTCGTCAACAACTTCGAGTGTGGTATTCCCAACAATAACCGGTACAGGTGAGACATGCACATTTGACATGACCTTCGTCTTGTCCATGTTCATCCTCAAACCAACCTGTTGGGATACTCTACTGAGGTCCCTGAGCATTGCACCGAGGTCCTCCAGCGACTCCGCCACAATGACTATGTCGTCGGCAAACCGAAGGTGAGTGATGCATTCGCCGTTGATATTGATGCCATGTCCGTTCCAGTCCAGTAGCTTGAAAACGTCTTCCAGCGCAGCAGTGAACAGTTTCGGAGATATAACATCTCCCTGTCTCACGCCTTTCTGTAGCTGGATATGTTTTGTGCACTGGTCCTGTAATCGGACAGACATTGTGGCTTTGCTGTAGATACACTTCAACACTTCGATATAGCGATAGTCGATGCGGCATCGCTGGAGAGACTGAAGCACTGCCCAGGTCTCGATGGAATCGAAGGCTTTCTCATAGTCCACATACGCTATACATAGTGGCCGATTATACTCCTCAGTTTTCTGTATAATCTGCCGGAGCGTATGTATGTGGTCTATGGTACTATAGCCTTTTCGGAAACCGGCTTGTTCGGGTGGCTGAAAGTCGTCAAACCTGCGTGCGAGACGATTCGTGATTACCCTCGAAAACAACTTATAAACGTGGCTCAGAAGTGAGATGGGTCTGTAATTCTTCAACAAGGTGTTGTCACCTTTTTTGAAGAAGAGCACCACCACACTTCTGCTCCACGCTTCTGGCGTATTACCGTCAAGTATGACGGAGTCGAACAGCTTCTGGAGGACTTTAAGTACCGGTTTTCCACCCGCTCTCAGAAGCTCAGTCGTAATTCCGTCATCGCCAGGTGCTTTGTTGTTTTTAAGTTGTTTGAGGGCCATCCTAATCTCATACAGGCTGACTTCCGGGATATCTTCGGTAAAGTGCCGGGTCAGCTTGGCTCTGGGGTCTTTTGCCATGCTAACGACAGGTTGTGCTTGTGTAGAGGTGTATAACTGTTCATAGAACTTCTCAATCTCCTCCAAAATCTCGGGCTTCGACGAGACTACGTTACCGCTATCGGTCTTCAGTTTGGCCAGCTGACTTTGCCCAAGAGACAGATTTCTTGCGAACACTTTCGAGCCTTGGTTCCGCTTGATCGCTTCTTCAATACACGAAGTATTGAAGCAACGTATGTCGCGTCGCACACAAGTAGAGATCCGTCTATTGAGCCGTCTGTATACCGTCATGTCGACCGAAGACTGCAACCGCATATCTCGCCTAACTGCCATGAGATTTAGAGTATGATCGGAGAGCTTTTGGGTTCTATTTTGGCGTCGGCTCTTATAAAATTTCCTGCCAACTGCTTGAACAGTTTCCACCAGCCTGTCGTTTATTTCGTCTGCCGTTACGCATTCATCTAAGGCTTCGAAGCGATTTTGAAGTTCGAGTTGAAAGTTATCGGGATCTTCGATTTGAGCATAATTTGGTCGGAGCGTGGACTTCATTAGACGTGATCTTTCGAACTTAATGTTTAGATTCAGCGTGCCTCTTACAATACGGTGATCGCTGCCGGTCTTAACCCTACTGATCATAGAGACATCGCTGAATATTTGCCGTTTAGTCGTCATAATGAAGTCGATCTCATTTTTTGTGGAACCATCTGGGCTAATCCATGTCCATTTTCGTTGTGTCTGTTTCCTGAAAAAGGAGTTCATCATAAAGAGGCTCTCCCTTTCCAAGAAATCAGCTAGACGTTGCCCTCTTGGGTTCCTCTGCCCATATCCAAATTGTCCCACTCTCAACTCATCACCGCTACGTTTGCCCAGTTTCGCGTTGAAGTCTCCCATCACAACCGTGAAATGTGTTGGCGAGACATGTATGGCTTTGGAAATGTCCTCATACATGGTCTCAACCTCTTCGTCGGGATGTGTCGAGGTCGGTGCGTACACCTGTATGACCTTCAATGAATACCGGTCAGTAATTTTAAGTACAAGGTACACGACCCTGCTCGACACACTCTCGATCATTATCACGTTGTTGACGAGAGACTTGCGGACTAAAAACCCGACACCCCCTTGGGATTGTTGATCTCCCTCCCGGTAGTAGAACAAGTTGCCGGATTCGAGGGTTATCCTGTCCTCGCCCTGTCTACGGACTTCGGATAACCCTATGATATCCCAGCGCAACTTGTCCACTTCTTCTTCCAGCTCCACAATCTTTTCGTCAGCCCTCAAAGTCCGTGCGTTAAACGTTGCCAGGTCGAGTCGTTGGGTTTGGTGGCGGGGCGTCTGCCGGGGATTCTTCGCACCCCATGCTCCACCGGAACCAAGGCTGCCACCAGCGCCTGGAATAGCAGAGCCGCCGGGGACTAGGGGCCGTTTCTTTATTGTGTTCTTCATAGGGGGGGTATTTGCCATAGTCACCACGCTTGGCAGGCGGGTTGGTGACCGCGGAGCCAGCCCTTTGCACCGATGACGCCGCTGCCCGTCACCGGTCTGGTCAATTTAGGACTGGCTTTTAAATGGTTATACCGCCATTGGTTCGGTCGTCAGAGCCTCGTTAGTTGGCAGCAGGGTGTACCACGCGCAGGAGAGGTTGACATTTGGGGAAGCTAGATGTTTAGTGCTTCCCCCTTACACCCTAGTGTCCTATAAGTGTCATAATAAATATCTTAAAATGTTGAACGTCAATCCCTCCCTGAATAAGATACCTATGGAAAGATTTCGAACCCAACCGATACGAAAATCGCAGGTTTAAGTTGAAACTTTTTTAAATTCGAACACAACCGATACGAAAATCGCAGGACTGACTGAGCAGTACTGAGTATTAGTGACTGACATTGACTTGCCAGTGACACATTTTTTTTTTTTTTTTTTGGTATGGAGACTAGTTCTTCAGACGCAGGGACATAGGAAAATTTCTGATGTTACCATGGCATTAAAATAGAATTAATACTAATAGTTTTAACATTAAGATTATTAATATTGCGGAAAGACGTTTTGTTTTGTTTATTTTACCGTCATTATTGTTTTACAATAACTTCAAAAATAGCATGATTATAATAAATGGTGATTGTTGAAACTGTGTACTAAGTTATTTTAATCATTTGAAAATCATTTGAAAACATTGTAGTATTTTTGTGGCTTCTATTACCACATACATATCTTTGAAAAATCTTAGAAAAACCAATAAATTCATTTCATATAAACTTTCTTTCTTTCTATTCTAACTTCGTTCTTCTTTCTAGAGAATTTAAATTTGGAGCACCGATAGATTACCTAAAGTAATGTCTAAAGTTTGGAACTATGGTCTGGAATAACACACGGGCTACATTTTAACTAATAAAATAACGGGATTATGAACTAGGTGGGTAAAACCGCGGGACGCTGCTAGTTTTAAATACATGAACAGTTATCTATTTAAATCTCACACAAAACTCTCGTTTACTCGTTAGTACTGTCAGTTGACATACCGTCACAAAGTTGTGACTCACACATGTGAAAGTTTAATTTTTAAATTAAGTCGTTTTTTTGTTTTCTAGAAATAAAGAATAATATATTTTAAAACATTTTATACAGTTATTATGAGTCACGAACTAATATATTTTAAAAATATACATAGCATATGACAATAAGACAGGGCGTTTTATGAATCGCAAATTGAGTTTGTCCCACCTGTGCGCGCTCCCAATGGTACTCATACCGTCGAAGGCTGCATTATTGAGTACGACCTTTTGACTAGCCATCATACAGCGCTGTCGAAATGGATCCATGAATAAATAGGTGAGCTATGTAGGTCAGAGGTTATTATTGTCAGTCGGCTTGTAGGTGCAGCTGTCAGAAAGCCTCACCATAATACATGTATGTACTATATACGTATGTACTAACCTAACCTTTATAATAAATATTTCATAGAAACGGAAAAGAAAATATTAAATAATGTTCTAGATGTTCTGCTTTCTGAACCTACTGAACTAAAATTGAGAAAGGGACGGTCTTATATAAATTTTACTGAAAAATTGTAAATTTGTAAAACAGAACTTCGAACAAAAGTCTGGTTATGATCCCCAGTTCAGTTTCAAATTTCGGGAGGTTGATGCCATGTTGATTCAAGTCATGCCGCCCACAAATCCTACCTGTAATGACAAGCGGTGTTTGTAGGGCTATGCATTTTCTACTGTTCTTACAGTTTGGCTGTGGATGACACACTGCAGGTCAAATGCCATAACTTCATTTGTAAAACAAGGTACCTACCTCTCAGGAATTCATTTATTTAAATTCAAGTAACCTATATAATATTATAATAATAATATAAATTCAAGTAATCTATAGTCAAAATTACCGAATCACTCTTATATCTATTACGATGGAGATAACCTAGAACACAGAGTACGAAAGTTGTTTACTTTCGTGTTTTAAATTATTATGAGAACGCTGAAGTGACTAGGCTGGGCTGAAGAACTAATAATAATAACTAATATTCATTATGATAAACACAGTGTTAGACTAGCTCGTTAGAGAAATGTAGAATAGCGTAGATAAACTCTACGACAACGTAACCTGATGGAGAAACATTGTAGTAGATCAATTTCGGTTCGCACTATAGCGATCGGGGGCATTTTCAGCCTAGGAAAGGGTCGAGCCTTTACACACACTACTCAAATTTGAGTTGGCTGTTGTCATGTGTCCTTGAACGAAGGCATTTTTTGATCATTTGTTAGTATTTTTAATATTTTACTTCATCCTCAAGACCAAAGCTTGTAAAATTACGTATGGATTGACATAAATATTTTTCTAGCTAATATCTAATAGCATTTCGATAGAAGGCAAACTTCACTCGTGCTTGATACCAATTGGCAATTATAATATAACAAGTAATTTGAAACAGATTAGTAAAAACATTAATTAAAACAAAACGACTCATTAGAAAAGATAGGTCGTAAAAAGTTTGGCATGCAAACTGCTCTAGATAACAAAACTACTTACAATTAAACATTAATTGATAGTCCTACATTCCTGTTACGACATTAATACAGTCTAATAAAACAAAAGTTCTGAAACAAAAATACTTAATAACTAGACCGTGCAAGTTTATGTTAGTTTTCCTTAAAGCAACGCCTGTGCAAACGAAGCTTGAGTCACGTCAAGGCAATACAATCACGATCACGAAAACGCCACCACATTCGCCACTACTACTCGCAATTTAAAACATTTCAAATACATCGAAGATTTTCACCTAAGAGCAATTTCAACTAGCAAGTTAAAACAGCAATGTATGTGGAATCAATCAATGTTATCACAGAAATAGAGCCAGCGTTAGTTCGTTCGTCGGAAACGGAAGCGGCAGGTTGTGCTAGTAATGAATTTGCGGGGCGGGCGGCGCCCTAACAAAATAAATTGCCGCATAGTTTCCCTGTTTTGTTTTTAAAAGCTTCAGTTTGACTTGAATAAGCAATGGGCTCGCGTGCAAGTCAGAAAAGGCAACACTTTCAGCTCCAACATAAATTAAATTTGAGTCAATTTTATTCGATTGTTTTTTGTTTATCTGAAACTCTACTTTCTTTTTTGTTTTCGGTGATCTTGTATAATTTCAACACTTTAACAAAACTATTTCGAAAGTCATCGTAGTTTTCTTCGGTCTTATTAAGATTAGAGCTATGTAGAGCTATTAAGATCATAGTTCAAAGTAAATCCAATTTAGCCTGGAACTTTTATTTCCTAATACGGCTTCATTAAAATGACTTGTATTATTTAACATATTTCGTTTCACAAATTTAAAGCCTAGCTACAGCTTAACTACATCAGTTTAAGAAACAAGTGATTTTAAAAGAATAATATGTTGTAGACAATGGTGGCAAAATAGGTATATTTAATTTAAAAAACCTGCGAACTCTGCATCACCACTCAAAATTTATTTCTGGTGAACATGTTTAGTAGGTACCTAGTTATAGACGAAAGCTATTTAATAACAAACAGTAATAAAACATGAACACCTTGATAAAACAGAAAATTGTGATCGTGAAGCCGCTACAAGTCTTTGTCATTATTAATGACATGATTATACTATTTAATTCATAATTTGTTAATCAATATTTTATGTGGCAGTTTCAAGAGTATTGACAGTTATTTACGCATCAAAAAGACACGCACTTAACTTACCTATTGCTATTAAAAACATCGTTAAAACACATATTTTCTTAATGAACATCGCACACAATTAGCTAAAGTTTTTATTAACAATTGGATTGAAATTAGCGGTGTGTTCACAGTAAACGCAGTAATTATGAGATTCACAATACGTGTGTATTGTTGCGTCGAACAACACCTACCGACGTACTGATTGTTGTACCGAAAATGTTAACTAAGCGGCACCGTTACACAGCAATCGGACCAAATTCAATTTGTGAGAGTTTAAACCACAAAATGGAAGCCTACCATGGTACAGGTATTGAAGTTTCTACAGATGGTACAAATATTACATACTAGTTCGGAACTGATGGGTTCCAATTGATCTTGTTAAATGTTTATGTTACAATAAAGTATTTTATATTTTATGTGTATAGGTATTGTTGTAGATTCCCGAAATTTTGTTTCCATGATGAAACAGATTTTGAAAAGATTTATAGCAGGTAATAGGTCATGTAAAGTTTCTCAGCCATTTTACCATGAAAATTAACGTGGTTGTTGCATTATTTTTAATTAATTCATGGGTTACTCACGGCTAATATGGTCGGTCCAGTACAACCTAAGTTTCAGCCGCATCCTGCGGCCTTTTTCAAAGCCAACTCTTCTCGTTGGAACCTGAGTGCCAAGAAACACTTGTGTGTATTTTACAAAAATATTTCTTTGTTAATTACAGATACAAAAATCTTTATTGCTATTTGCAGGTAAGGTAAGATGATACAATACATTTTAAAAGTTGACCCATACAAACTGGCCTCTCCAATGGACACGCAATGTTTCAAAACAATTTGTTTTAGTCTTAATTTATACAATTAAAGTAATAAATAAATATTGGTGGACAATTCACACACAGCACCATCTGACCCCAACCTAAGCAAAGCTTGTTAGCTCAGTCGAGGCAGACATTGAAATAGAAAAAATTCCGGGGAGCGATTTTTTTTTAAAACGTCGTGGAGGGTTGTTGGAAGTATAAATCTCGATTTTCTAACTAATCCCAGTAGAGGGTTCGCCGCCATATTGTTTTAAAGTTTTTGTGAAATAACTTGTTAATTTTCAACTTTAGAGCAAAAATGATCGTAACCAAAGTTGTTGGATAATAATAATATATAATAATAATTTCTCACAAGTTTGGTCGAAATATTGTTTACGCTAGGATCAATATTTGCAGAGTTATACTATCAAGTTTATCAAAGAAATCGTAATGAGTGTAATTTTATTTTCTTCAACTTTTGTTCTCGCAATTTTTTTACTTATTTTACTTTTGGTATTTGTTGTTATAGCGGCAATAGAAATACATCATCTGTGTAAATTTCAACTGTCTAGCTATCACCGTTCTTGAGATACAGCCTGGTGACAGACAGACGGACGGACGGACAGACGGACAGCCAAGTTTCAGTAACAGGGTTCCGTTTTTACCCTTTGGGTACGGAGCCATAAGAAGTGCGACAACCAAAGTTGAAGAAAATAAAATTCCACCCATTACGATTTTTTTGATAAACATGATAGCATAACACTGCAAATATTGATTCTAGCGTAAAAATGACAAGAACTTGTGAGAAGTTAAGTTTCCAACAACTTTGGATACGATCATTTTTGCTCTAAAGTTGAAAATTAACGAGGTATTTCACAAAAACTTTAAAACAAGATGGCGGCTAACCCTCTACCGGGATTAGTTCGAAAATCGAGATTTATACTTCCAACCACCCTCTTCGACGTTTAAAAAAAAGAAATGGCTCCCCGGATTTTTTTCTATTTCAGGCTAATTTTATGTCTGCCCCGACTATACTATGTATGATGGCGGACAGATAGCTGATATAATACTTATATAGTTTTAAATACATACTTATTATACATAGAAACACACCAGACACAGTGCAAACATTTGAATAGTCAGCTGAATCAAGTCTACTTCGTACTCATCTTCTTTCTGTTCTTCTTTGATTTCTGTTTTTTATTCGGTTGTGTTATATTATTTAATTTAATTGAAAAAAAAATCAGTTGATACCGAAACCGTATAACAAACTTACAACTTAGAAAATTTGATCAATTCATCATAGGTAACGATTTTTTAGTTCGGCCATTTTCATATTCTAGAAGATATCCGCCAAATAGCTTTTTGTTACTTGCCAGTTATATGGTCTTTTTATCCTCTGACAGTTTCTGCAAGACTAGTTATTCATACTACAAGAAGTTCGTCCATTTTCAAATACCTATTAATTGAATAAAATAATAAATAACTGTTTAATAAGAAAGAGTTTCAGTGATCACACGAATATTACATTATACCTCTATTATAAATATTTCCAAGTCCTTCTCTAGTCGTGGAGTACCTATCTTATAACAAGTACCTAGGTTTCGCTACAGTATTTTGCTTTATTTTTAATGTTTCGAGCCAATATCTCAAAATTAAAAAAGCTATTACCTTCATTTGTAGGTATTTATCAACTTGGCTACTAGTTAAGTAACTGGCAAGAAAAACACATAAATTATTTTAAAAAAAACTGCAGGTGAACAGAGTAGGCCCCGTGTACTACCTTCAACAATTATAGCGTTGATTACCGTCCGCGGCGGCGGCGGCGCGTCTAATAATTCACTCCCGCGTAACCTCCGTAATTACTGCAGCCTGGCCGGCCAGCGTGAGATACACGACCAGTACACGACCCTATGTTACTCAAACAACTGTCTTCTTAAAACAAAATTTTAAGGAAGGCAGTTTTTAGTTCCTAGACAAGTTAGCAGGGCTCTTATCCATAAAAGCTATATGAACAAGGAGAACCCTTGTCACCACCTTGGTCTATAGTGTGCTTGTCGCCCAAAGGATACGCAGCCCACTAAATATTCCCACTGAAATATTTGGTAAAGAGATGTCAATATTAATAATTCGGTTTTTTCAACCATCTGTTACTGTCATTCGAGAAACACCTCATTAGGTTTAAGTACACAGATGGCACTCCTTAGCTCTACCCTCCATAGTTTAATATTTGCAAACCATTTAACTAGGTTATGGAGGGTTGAGGTAAGGATTTGTAAGGTTGTAATCTTACAAATCAATTTAATGAAAAAGTGTCCGTCAAAATACCTACATCAAATTATAAACGCATATTCAAAATTCACGAAATAAAACAAGTTTTCTGAAAATACTTATTTAAGGTTATTATTTGCTACATTGTTTTGTACTACGCAAGTTTTTGAAGTTTTCTATAAGTAAGTTGACTATATTTTTTTAACTCCAATCTGTTAACAATGTTGCTAGATTTATACCATACCCTGTGTTTACAGAGTCTACACTAGCGCCAGTGTGAAAGATTTTTGACCTTGTTATTTATATCGAACAGCTAGCCACTTTTAAAATTTTCTATCTTAAGAAATGACACTCCTTAGCTCTACCCTCCATAAACTAGACTACTCATAGAATGGCATTTACGGCATTCAACAAGGTATTAGAACAAGACAATTTTATGTGTGTATGAAGTTACGTTAATCAAACAATTCCTTTAATCGTCGAGGGAAGACAGTGCCATAAATTAATGAGTAAATAGGTAGACTGGTATCGTATTACCTAATCCAGACAGCGTCATATTCTCACACACATTCCATTTTGGTCGATCATGAAACTACCTTAATTAGATAATAATTAACTTAATTCCGAAAAATATTTACAACATTTCAAAGAACATGACTAATACTTCGTACATTTATGACGGTAAGTACGTAAACATTTGGAGTGTTTTTCGTCTTTAGCTTACAACTCGTGGACACATTGCGTGTTATTATTCTTGTAAATGCCTTCTAATATTTCATTATTATAGTGCCAATGAACCGTCATTAATCGAATGTAAGTTAAAACTTCATTTTCGGAATAGGAGAAGATAGTTTGTTTCCAAGAACGTCGGCTTCACAAATTACAGGGTCTGCCACCGGCCGCCACGCTCCGAAACTACTCTGTGTTGCCCAAACAATCGAATTAGCTTGTAATGACTACGATCTACTTATTTTGATATCGAACCCTCTCGGTTTTTTGAGATGGAATTATTGTAAACAATGGTCGTAGTGGCTGACGCATTAATACGGCGTTAATAATATTTGAAATATTGACTTTTGTTGCGATATTTTTTGATCTTGTGTTTTAGTTAAAGGTGCTATCAATTTTAATTTTTCTACAAAAACTGAGGTAGTTCAATGACGTATTTTGTAAATTTTTTAGACTTTTTTTGCAAGTTACAAGATACAAGTGTGATATTACTGGCTTTAACATCGTTAGGAATCCCACGTATTTCAAGAAAGCAATCTTTCGGCACAAGCAACAAAAGCGTAGTGAATTATTGGTGGACAATTCAAACACAATACCATCTGACTCCAAACTAAGCAAGGCTTGTACCAGATAGCTGATATAATATCTACTTATATATGTAGTTGTAAATATGTTCATACTTATTGTACATAGAAATACCCCGACACAGTCCGAATATTTTAATTCATCACAAAAATATTTGCACTGGGTGGGGACCGAACCCTGGACCTTCAGCTTCGCAGGCAGAGTTTCAACCCACTAAGGCCATTTCAAATTGGCCTTGGCTCTGTTTTTGTGAGGGAAGGCTCCGAAAGCATTTCCAGTATTAAACATGCTTTAAAATGCATAAGCACAAATAAACACAAGTTTGTTTTAGACCCATAACCCTAGCATCGACATAAAAATTTGATCTGGGCTTGATTCTAAGATCTTTTTAAATGCTTCTTGCGTCCTTTATGTTAGACCAGGCATATTTACAAGCATAGATTCTGTTTAAATATAGGTATACGCTAGCAGCGCCCCGCGGTATTACCCGCGAAGTTCCCTTTCCCGTTGTTTTTTCGGGATCAAAAGTAGCCTATGTGTTCAGACTATAATCTATCTGTGTTCCAAATTTCAGTCCGATCCGTTCATACGTTAGGACGTGATTGAGCAAAAAACATCCAAACATCCAAATATCCAAACATCCATACATTGACATTTATAATATTATATTAGTAGGATAGGATAGTAGGATACAAGCTTATCTCCAAATAGATTGTCATTAAAACGCCCTTTATAGGTCCTTATTTGATAAATAATTTCTACGAAAGAATGATCCCTTTGAAAAGTTTGATTTCTAATTCATAACACCATGATTGATGTATAAGTCATCCCAACTAAAGGATAGATTAACGTCGCGTTAATACGGCTACTCTACAACTCTACTAGGTACAACAAACGAGATGTATACAGTAAAAAATCCTATTAGTCGGGCGAGTGAACCCAAACACGGTACAAAAACCGATACACAAACAGCGGATCGCTACCAATAATTACCGCTTATTATAAAGGGTAAAATAAAGCGCATTCCACACCAGCGCGCGTAGTTCGAGTTACGTTCGGTAGTGCGTGTCACAGGTCGTGTCTGAACTCATCAATCTTGCCTCCATTTAATTTTAGAATAGGATATGCAACGTGAAAAGACGCCGTTGGATCCGAAACAAAACGGTCTCGCGTGTACAATGCCGGGCGAGCACCGAGCGGGCTGCAAATGGAATACGGACCGCGCGGCCATTGTCGATCCACAAAAGAAAGGCAATCATTCGACATGAATAAATATCTTTGAGTAATGGGCCCCACTGCTTATAATGAAATGTTTTATGTATCGGAATTATCGCGTATAAATCGCTTTTGTACGTCCGCATCGATTCACTTCCATGTAACAGTTTTTTTCGCGCGATTCCGCTGTGTGCTGCCATCGGTTTAATGGACCGAAGATTATACGTTTTTGCCGCGAGTAAATGGATTACTTAAATAAATAAAAACGTGCGCTATGACTGAAATTAACTCAATAAAGTTGTAGACGTCGACTCAGTAAACCGTGGCTGGCTAACTGACCCGAACGCGATTGTGTTTACGTAATTACTGTTCACATCGGCACTGAGTAGTTACTTTAGTTGAATTATTAAGTATTTGTTATTTAGATGTACAATTTTGTTTTTCACTGAACTAATTTACCTTATTATTTTGAAGTGAAAACTTCTTTTAGCGCGTCATAGTAGGTACCAATAGTATTTTATTTTCAAATGGGTACATTGGAATGAAATATTTTTAAACTGGTAGTTTTTAATGGATGTAATTTTCATAACTTCTACAAAGCACTGCAGTAACTTAGGCCACATTATAATTAGCATAAATTCTTAATCTTAACATCTTTTACCATAACTGTCAATTAAAAGTTTTACTTAATTAAAGCACCTCGTCAGGATTGTTTACAATTCACAGAAGGATAGAAAAACCGCCAATTCTGTGTAACTTTCTTCAAGAAATTAATGTTAATTTGTTAAATTTTTGTAAAACTATCCATTGTTTTGCTTTCTTTATTTTGCTCGTCAAGTATCAGTGGGAAAATACAGCGGTAGGTCTTCGTTGCCTTACGACTCTGACTCTGGAAGAGATATCAATTATGATATCTCTTTGAAACTTTTTGCTAGTTGGAAAGATTTGTTATACATAGAATACACTTGGAGCATGAGTTACACGTTACGCCATTGTCTGTGTCGTGTATCTTAATTTGCAACGTTGATTGATTAGCTATTTGCAAAAACTGTACGAGTTACGGCTGGTCTAGTCGGGAGAACGGCGCCTGCCGATCCGGAGACCCCGGGCTCAAACCCCACACGCACCACTGTCTTTTCGAAGTCATGTGTCATCCACCAACCCGCACTGGGCCAGCATGGTGGATTATAGCCTTAACTCCCTCCTTGCGAGAGAAGGCCCCGAGTCCCAGCAGCCCCACGTTTAGTGGGCTGTTGATGATTGATGATGTACGAGTTGAAGAAACGTTGGTACACGTATCCGAGTATTTCCTATACTACCTTAAGCTGTTAAGTATTTAATTCAAATCGGCTTACAACTGTTAATCCATTACAGAGATACAAAGAAAACATACACACTTACAAATACCTACACAATTTATAATATGAGTATGATGAACTTGATTATTATGTTTCCAAAAGATACAATCACGTCAACACGAATAAAAACATTGCCTATATAAATAAAAAATAAACATCACCACCGCCATGTCACAGATAGGTTCAAGCGCTAATTCCACTTCAAGACTTTTCCTGTAAAGCCCAAGCCCAAGTCCTTCGATGTTCCATCGGTCTCATAATCTGATACAGAGTAGCAAGCTAGCCTTGGAAGCGCGTCTTACAGGGCAATGAGTACATCGCCTTATTTGGAGTAACACAGCGCAACACTAAGCTTTGATCTTAACTTTTCAAATCCAAAATATTTCTTTGCGCTTGACTGTTACGAACTCTTGGGCAAGCAAGTTGTTTGCTTACCATCGCCTGATGATAAGCAAGCAACTTGCTAGTCGCGTCACTGATAGAAAAAAATACTAGCATAACCGTCATTCTGGCCAGTGACGCACACTTCCGATTTCTCACACTCAAATTACATTTTCATTTTCCAAGTTCCATTGTAGAGCGCGATTAAAGCTAATTCATTTCGTAATGGTTGTTCTTTCTCGTTGTTTTCTCGGTGGTGATTCGTTTTTCCGGTCAGTTTCCGAATCGAATGGCATTAATTAAGGTTGTGATGGAGTGCGGCGGAACGAAGCGGAGCGAGAGCCGGGGTAGGACTTGGCTAATGTTGCCAGGATTTCAAACAAAATGCTATTTGGTTAGAATGTATGAACGAAAGGAATAATTTAGGGAAATTATAATTGGATTTTTATTAGACGAACGGATAGTCAAACAAGTAAGTAAGAGTGGCAAGCTTATGTACACATTTAGATTAATAATTTTATAGACTCTAATTAGTTAACATTTCATTATAATTAGTAAAAATAATAAAATATTAAAAATTCAATTGTTTTGTTTGTATTTAATTCTTCTGAGAGTCCCTATTAGCCTTCACATGTTTTGAGTATGTTTACAATTTTACTAAAATACGTATATTTTATGGCAAAAATCGGACTAAAATTGTCATTAACACAGGTTAATGCTTTAGAATTCAATTTAGTTTAACAAAATTGTACAAAATAATATTTTCGAATAAGGCGCCTATGTGTTATTTCAGAACATAATTTATCTCAGTACCAATTTTTTTTAGTACAAAAATTTGTACGTAGATAAGTTTGTATCTAGAATAGCACTTTAAACACTCTAAGTAACTTAAAAAAAAACCGATTGGCACATTTTAAAATGTTGTAGCTGGTAATACCAACTAGGGCCCAGAGGACCACGCTCACGTTCCTCCACCAATAAATCAATTTAATCTAATTTAATTTGAATCGAGCTTCCTCCGCCGCGTCGGCTGGACTCGGGCCAGTCACGCAAGGCCGTGTTTTGGGGAAACGATTTACAAAATCTGAAACATTGCACAAACAATGGGTACGTTTACATTTAGAATCAGATTATTTAAACTGAGTATCATACAATATTATTCCAAATCTGACAGTCGTACCCTCGTAAATAACCACTGTACTCTTAATGTTGCAAAGCTTATTATGTATAGTGTATACAGCTCACACAATGTTGCCACAGCCGGTACTTGAATCCCGGTTGTGGCTGTGCTGACCTTCGCTCATAGGGCCAAATTCATAACCCAAACTCATAACAGATTTAACATTACATACAGAATTTGGGACATTTTAGTTTCCTTCACTATTACCTAAAGGCAGTGGTGATGAAAAACTCATACATTTACCTACACTCGGAAAATTACTCAAAGGTGCAGATGGCATTCGAAACTTACCGCTTACTAACTTATGGCTTACCGGGAAACAGATGAACTCGCTACTGACTACCATCATAGCTTCAAAATATGACTAAAGCTCAATTTTTCAGTTCATCGTCACACACTTAGAAAAGTCCTAAGCTGATTTAACATTACTTAAATATTTTGCAGGTTCTTGTCTCACGTACCTAAGCTTTAAGTATATATTTGGAAAATATATAATGCTAGCTGTAACTAACTGAAAACTCACAGTCTGGGCCAGGGCGTCTACCGCCTAACGAAAAACGCTTTGACGCTTTGATATTGCTGTCTCTTTTCCTCTCGCTTGAAATGAAAAAGACGGCAATGCCAAAGCGTCAAAGCGTCAAAGCGTTTTTCGTTAGGCGGTAGACCCCCGGGCGTAGGTTTGGAGGATGTATACCTAATTTGAGTAATGGCAAAATTATTTTATGCTATTCTGTGGTAATAGACAACTTTCACTAAAACTGATTGTTTTTATAAATCTTAACGTATTCAAATTAGGGTTCAAACTTATGTTTAAATATAAATAAATCAATATTGGTGGACAATTCACACACAACACCATCTGACCCCAAACTAAGCAAAGCTTGTGTGATGGCGGCCAGATAGCTGATATAATACTTATATAGTTTTAAATACACACTTATTATACATATAAACACCCAGACACAGTGCAAACATTTGAATTCATCACACAAATATTTGCACTGGGTGGGAATCGAACCCACGACCCTCGGCTTCGCAGGCAGAGCTACTACCCACTAAGCCACGAGGCCAGCCAAAATGTTTGTATGTTTTAATGTTTGTATGTTTGTCGAAAATAGCTTACATGGATAAAACCGAGTGCGATCAACTGTGTTCTAGTCTGTAACAAACCGCCAACGAATCTTCTAACAAATCAAATATTCGGTCACGAATTGAATTTGTTCAGCGTCTCACAATGAATATACCAACAAGAAATGCTACCGTTTCCCGTCGACCACACAGCGCGCACAGTCACGATTCCAATGAGACTGCGATGACTCGATGACACCCTTGAAATGCGTCTAATGGCCTGATTTATAGAGCAAATTAAACATTTGACTTGCCGTGAATTCGACGCTGAGTGGATCCGTCACGCACGGACACCGCGCCGAGCGCTCGCCGTGTGCTCTAGAAACTGTACACTCGCGTACTACGCCCTGTATCAAACATAAATAAGGATGATCAAAGCTGTAAGTTAGTAAAAGCTGTCCGAAAATTCAAAGTCGTTCAGCGAGCTATGGAAAGAGCTATGCTTGGAGTTTTTCTGAGGGATTGTATTCGTATTGAAGTCATCCGTCAGAGAACTAAAGTCACCGACATAACTCAACGCATCAGCAAGCTGAAGTGGCAGTGGGCTGGTTATATCTGTCGCAGAACCGATAACCGTTGGGATAGACGAGTTCTGGAGTGGAGACCGCGTATCGGCAAACGTAGTGTAGGACGCCCTGAGACTAGGTGGAGTGACGATTTACGGAAGGTACCTGGTGGCAGTTGGAAACTTAAAGCCGAGGATCGGGCTGAGTGGCGTATCATTGGAGAGGCCTAAATATCTGTTGGGCTTATGTCACCGTTGATGTATAGGTATAAGTATGTCAAAGATTTCTTTACGCATGTATCTGGGTTTGTACTTACTGTCAGCGCAGGCATAAAGTGTTCCCAATGACAGCTTTTTAGGACCCTTCCAATGATCACATGCTGGAGACTGGTGAAAATACAATGATGATTTAACTCAAGGAGGATAGAAGTAAGAAGGACTATATTTCTGTGTTAAAATTATCGCATCAGTGTAAATTTTAATAGCAACCCCAAAAATTATTACAATACGATAGAAAAATAAGCAAGGAAAGATCAATTTCCGCTTAGCTCCGAAATCGCAAAAATTAAATCACACTACCTACGTTTTCTCACAGCAGTTGTGTTATATGTAAATAATTGAAGGTTTTTGTATACTATACTAACTACTTTACTCAACAAAAATGTATTCTTTTAACTAAGCACACTTCAAATCTACAACTGCTACATTCATACCAAACTCTGCAGCTACGCTAATGCCATTCTTAAAGGATTTGGAACTGGTTGGAACCTACAGCTTGCAGCTGAATCCTTTTGCAACTTGTACTCCATACTATATAAGTGATCTGCCTCCCGTAGTATATCTTTGCTTAGGTTGGAGTCAGATGGTGTTGTGTGTGAAATGTTTATCAATATTTATTTATTCGTAAAAGATAGTCCTACCCTCCATAACATAAACGAATAGAAGCCATATAAATAAATTGTAGGTGTTAACTTTTTCTCATTGGTTCCTTCCATTCAGCTATAGCACCGTTATTTCGCCAGTGTCCGGCGTATAATCAGCGTCACCTTTTCAAATGCAAGCGCTTACCTTTTGAAGTGAATACTTCTTTTGACGCACCTCACACAGATTTTTCTGAACTGTGAATTGATCAAGCGTCATGCTCGTGAATTAAAGAAATCTTCAGGAGAACTCGGGACCATGGCCATCTAGAAATTCTTGTTACCATGGATACCATTACACATTTACACATCTAACCATTGCCATCTAGTCTAGATGGCCATTCTTAGAATACTTATTTAGACGACAATGCTTTGAAGATTTATCTTGAAATTTCCCGAACCGTGTGCTTCTAGAGCACTTATGTATATCTTAATATTTTTTTCCATTGCTAATTTCATAAATTTGATAGTTTTTTTTCTAATTTTACTTTTATCTTCATCGCAAAAGCCAATTTAGTAAGTATTACCTACAAAAGTTACGGCTGGTCTAGTCGGGAGAACGACTACCGATCCGGAGACCCCGGGTTCAAAACCACGCACACCACTGTCTATTCGAAGTCATGTTCGTAATGCCGCTAACTTAAAACGTTGACGAAAAACATCGTGAGGAAACCAACATGTACTTAGAATCTTTCAAAGTCATGTGTCGTCCAACAACCCCTGTAACATTACATATTGACTACAATATGTAAACGTACATTTTACCTCTATTTTCATCTCAAAACTAACATTTATTCATAGAATTCTTAGATATTTACATACAATGTAACATTACATATTGACTACAATATGTAAACGTACATTTTACCTCTATTTTCATCTCAAAACTAACATTTATTCATAGAATTCTTAGATATTTACATACCAAAATTTTCATATCACTAATTTCCTTTTAATTGTGTCCATATGATAGAGAATAATTTTCTTATCATTATGATATTGTTCTGGTATGTAAATATCTAAGAATTCTATGAATAAATGTTAGTTTTGAGATGAAAATAGAGGTAAAATGTACGTTTACATATTGTAGTCAATATGTAATGTTACACCCCCACTTGGCCAGCGTGGTGGATTATGGCCTTGACTCTCTCCTTGCGAGAAAAGGCCCGAGTCCCAGCTGTGGGAATATTTAGTGGGCTGTTTATGTATGTATTGTAAGTACCTACAGTAATATAAACTTTACTGACCGAGTTAAAGACGTCTACGTACTATCTATCGCATGCAACAACCGACATTATACAAAAGCTCCATTTATTTGTTTTTTTGTATCCACTATGGAAGTTTGCATTGCCATCCCGCCTGGTGTTTAGTGGGTGAGTTAGTTACACTTTTAACAACAGTTCTTTATAAGTTTGTGGCTCTACAAGCCATAGGATTGTTAGGTTGTTAGAAGCGCTGTTGTCGAATGTACATATCATGCACCGCGGCTGCAGCTGATTAATGCCGCTACCGTCTTCCTGCGAGTTTTTGTGCGAAGCGCGTGTCCGTGAGAACCAATTTCAGCGTCACAGCGCTAACGGTGGCTCTAAACTTTTCTACGAAAGCACGCTTTCTACTCTCTCAATGTGTCTTATTTATTTGATTTGTGTTTTTCCAATCGCGATATTTTCAGTTCATGTACCTAATAAATCAAAAAAAAATTATCTTACGTCTAGTAAGGATCACACTATTCGACACTCCCATTCTTTTCTCATTATAGCTTATATCATTATGTAGCTTACGTTTGATTTCTTCGTTAAGTATTTGGACCTATTCATCAAGTCACATCACATATCACTAATTTTCGGTAGTGTCTATTTCTTGATTGAAGGTACTTACTAAGTGTAGTTATCATTATCTCATAGGTTGTAGCCTACACACCTGTACTTGTCTCTAGCGAACAGTCATACAGTCAGCGAACATAGCGAATTCTTCGTTGTGACAAAATTGCAACATTGCACCTGTGTACTTTACATTACTTAATAATGTGTAATATATATGTCACCGAAAAAATCTAAATAAGTACCATCATATAATCTAACGTCGTTAAACGAACTAAGGGAGGAGGAGGGAGAATGGCTCACTTTAATATAGGCGGTCTTCTCCCGCCGCAGTCTCCACCCCACATCCGCAATGCCTACCCCCCAACTTCACGGCCCATCCCACGGTTTTTCCCGTGGCCACCCATATACCGTGCAACCTACATGGTCGCATCGTCGTCATCATGAAGGCAAAGCCTAGACGAGCGGCCCCACCTCAGGATTCCTCTTGGCTTCACCATGGGTAACTAGACCACGGCTATTTAGGCCCCCTGACTCATCAATATGGAAACACTTCGGGGGGGGGAATGTAGTTAAACTAACCTAACGTTTGTTTATAATCCCACGGGGTGCGAAGTTCGGGAACGTGGTGCATCCAGGGCATCCCACAACAACGTGCAAATCAGTGTCATCTTGTTGTTCGGCCGGGGAAGAAACTCCAATTAGAGTTCTTAGAACAGCACGTCTAGAAGTTCGGAGTACGTTGCTGGTTTGACTTGGGAAGGCTACTCAGCGTCTCGGTATACTCGGAAGTGGATACAGGACCAAGCCAAGAAGCCTACCCTGGCTTGCATCCTGTCTCCACTAGGTGGCTTGAGGCGTCGAATATATTAGACCCGTCCTAGTGATAGACCTTCCCGAGAATGGTGGCGCGCCAGTAGTTTCCAACACGTCACTGGAACTAAATGCGGAGTACGTCTCCCTAAGAGGTATGTTCAGTGCAAGGGCAGTGGCTGTGGCAGGGTCGTGGTCTCGCGGCTCAATACGAAAGTGTCCCCGCGACTCTGCCACCAAGCCATACCTGGATAAACCTGTAGGGGTTTTAGTCTGTAGCAGACATATCCCGCCGTATCCCTGCACTGAGGACGATGTGTTGATTGCAGTTCCATCACAACATAAAACGTTTGTAATCTCACACGTTTTATTACAAGCGGACGGTATTTACAATTTTACGGTGACTTAAATACTACTGTACATTAAGGCCTGTTTTCATTTTGATTAGTACGCGTGCGAGTGAGTAGTGCAGGTGTTGAGGGATTGGTAGCAAACACGTGTGGACACCGATTGATTATTGCGAGTGCATAGTAATCAGTCACTCGCACTCGCAATCGCACTCGCACTCACACTCGCAATAATCAAAATCCAAACCGGCCTTCAGTACATCTAGTGTTTGAGTTAAGGCCGGTTTGCATTTTGATTAGTGCGAGTGCGAGTGCGAGCGCGATTGCGAGTGCGAGTGAGTAATCGCGACTGATTACTATGCAATCGTGATAATCAATCGGTGTCCACACGTGTTTGCTACTAATCACTCAACACCTGCACTACTCACTCGCACTCGCACTAATCAAAATGCAAACCGGCCTTTAGTTATTGTATCAATGTGCAGTACAATTGTGAGAACCAAATAAATATACTTACGAATACTTTGAAACGGAAAAACTAAAAAAATAACAAATAGCAAAAAAGAGTGTTTTTTATCTCATTTAAAGTAATCATATTTATTTGTTTGAACATTTTTCTATCATTTATTTCCTAATATTTAGACTGCAATGCAATGAAATAAAATCTAAGTTAAATAATATGTTTTCGCTTTTATAAACAGTCTTTATTTACCAAATGCCAATATCCTTTAAATACAGTCTCTTATAAACCGTCAACTTTAATTTTCAGCTTTTCATCGGTAGGTATTGGAATTTGGAATACATCTCCAAATCCAAGAAACTTTTTCTAATTAAAATTGTATCTTGTCTAGAGCCTAAAAAACTAGCTACGAGTATTTGAGCAGAATTTAAAAGACAAGTCCCATTATTTAGCGAAAACTAGATTCTGAGTGGCGGCAGACCGTGAAAATGTATACGTTCGAAGTTGGTTTTTATTAATGTTACCAGTTGTTTATTTATGTATGCCTTTCCATGCAGACCACTGGGGAATTCTGAATCACGATTCACTGAAATAACTGAGCGGCAAATGTCTGTCTGCGACAATAATCTTAGAGTTTTTATTTGGTGATGCTCGGGCGATGAACTTTGGAAAAATATTTCTTATATTCTAGGTTTCTATTAAAACTGCAACTTGACTCTACAGATAGCCCTATCACTACAAATTAAATAACTTACTGTCAAGCAGTGATGTATGTATGTATGCATATAATTATTTATGTGATCTGGTTTAAAGCGCACTGTTCGTTTCGAGAAACTCATCTCAATATCTGCTCTAATTCATTTATAAAAATCTCTGTTCAGTAAATCCTTGCTTCACTGATAGAGCTAGTGGTGACAACAGCCAACAAACTTGCACCCTACATCGCTACATCCGCCCTTGGCAAATAGTCAGAAGTGCGGGCGAAATTAGAACCTACGACCTCATGATTGTATATCGCGCATCGCACGTTCTAGTCATCAGATGCACACACTTATAGCTACCTACGTGTCCTGAGTGAGATTAGATGCCATGGCTTTTAGCTCCGAGTGAAGGTTCACTACCTACCAACTGAGCCAAGAGGTCAGTCATCTATATATATAAAAGCGAAAGGTCACTCATCAAGGAATCTCAGAAACTACAAACGCTAGGAATCTGAAATTTTGCATGGAGGTTCCTTTTAACACGTAGGCGCTCGCTAAGACGGGGTTTTGCGAAATTCAACCCCTAAGAGGGTGAAACAAGGGATGAACGGTTGTATGAAAATTCGTAATTTTCAAGGTTATCAAATTGTGTATCTAGACACTTGACACGAAGCAATTGAATGTTTGTTTTATCAATTTTGTAATTTCAAACTGTACGGGGGTAAAATTGGGGTTAAAAGTCAACATGGAAGTTCCCAACCGTTGAAGATAAAACCACGAAACTCTGTATATAGACTTATAGACACTTGACACGAAGCAAACGAACGTTTGTTCTAGCAATTTTGTTATTTCAAACTGTACCTACGGGGGTAAAATAGGGATTGAAATGAGGGACTAAAATGTATATGGAAGTTCGTAATTGTTGAAGATTAAACAATGAAACTTCGTATACTAGGCATTGGACAAGAACCAAATAAATGTTTGTTAAATTGCAATCGCTGGCTGAACCCTACGAGATAGATCAAAATAAGCTACCGCAGTAATGTGCCCCCCCTTAAGTTCTAAAAAAACTCTGTATGATATATGTCTATCTCTCAGGGATAGCCCACAATAACCATTCTTATTAGTATATTTAGTGTCAGCATTGCACCCGTGCGAAGCCGGGGCGGGTCGCACATACTACTACATAGGTGTGCTATATACATATACTAATATGTATATAGCACACCTATGTAGTCTTCCAGCCTAAAATATCCCAAAAATTTGCAAAGCAGAAAATTATATAAAATATGATTAACGTAAAACGTGATTAAAACATAAGATTTCTTGTTGTTTATTTCATTAACATATCTAATTATCAGAAATGTTATAGGGTAGATACATTAGTTTAAATAGCTACGTAGTAAACATTTGCATATTAATTTGGCGTTTACATCGTTTTCCCAGCTGTTACGTGTATGCTTCATTAAGTTAATACATGATTCAAATAAATGTGTAGTATTGCAGATTATTTAATTACTCGTACTTACTTTCTAACTAATCACCCACATCGACTTGTTTACCTACCACTATTTGGACGCCCGCTTCACGACGTCTACTCTAATTCAACGAAAACGTAATTTCGAAATAAACTCGCGATTTTCCAACTCCTATTCTACTTCGATCCGTCGTTTTGTCCGTTTAAACGTTCTAAGCCTACTCTAATTAGAGTAAATATGCTTAAAACATTTCAACATCAAACAATGTTGTATCGGACGAAACGAAGTAAAACGAGAGTGGGAAAGTCGCGAGTTTTTTTTCGAAAATTCGTTTTCGTAGAAACAGAGTAGACGTCCAGATCGCCCGGGCAGGAATATTATGCTCGCTCTGTTTAAATCACTAGATCCAACGATACTAATAGTCTATATTAACGAATGTATTACAATTATTTGCATTGTATCAGCAGGCTGGATCCATTATAATCTTGGCTTAGTTTTGGGTTCGATTGTGTTGTGAGAAGAATAATCACTCCATTCCAGACTAAAATTTATTTTTACATACGTTTCTTTTTTTGTGTGACTCTTGTCACGAGCATGACATGTACCTGATGTAAGCAACATGCCTGCCCATAACATCACAGTGACACGCAGCTATTGAAACATGAAGAGTCCAAATCATTACCTAGCACTGTAGTAAACTTTTGTAGTTGGATGCAAAGACCAACGTTTGTGCTCTGGAACAAAGTCTCATAAAACTGGATCATCCAATGTTTGTTGAGTTAAAGGTAATACAAGAAATGAGTGACGAAAGTACCTATTGTGAGTCACTGTCACAGCTCAGCCGAGCCTGCTCTAGCGATGTTAAGTTTGTGTCGTTGAGAATTTCGCTTCACAGGATGTATCCACTAAATTTATTTAATCCTACTCAGTAATAAGTAATATGTAATGGTCTAAGATCCCGCTATACAACGACCTTCACCGAGATGTTTATATGATGAAACGTATTTTACATGTAATTTAATATTTATGTCAATAAATATATTGCATTTGGGTTGCCTAACAAATTTAAGCCCAGAGTATGATTAATTAATACATGATTATTATTTTTTTATTAAATCGTAAACGGTACACGTCACAGCAAAGTGTTCATGCCACAAAAGATGCAAAATTGTATTTTCTACAATAACGACCTCAATAATGTTTGCCCTAAAGTTTATAGTTTCCGAGATATTGGCCAAGGATGCAGCAATATTTTACTTTTAAAAATTAGGCACCGGACTTCCGGACTGATTTTTCGCAGACAACCCTATACCACCGTATTCATGATAAAATAATCTTTCATTTTATTTAATTTCAATTCAATAATCAGACCGTTGCAAAATACAGTATCGATGAAAAAAAAATCATTTATTAATTAATCATACTCTGGACTAAAATTTGTTAGGCAACACATATGCAATATGATATATTTATTGACCTATTAAATTACATATAAAATACGTTTCATCAAATAAACATCTCGGTGAAGGTCGTTGTATAGCGGGATCTCCTACTTTAAGGGCGTTTCCAAAAACTCCAAACTTCACAACTTGCTCAATCAATGAAAAAAAAATTTAGAACACAGATTATAATCTGGAATATCACAAATGCAGGACATCAAGCCAGTGATTTGGTATGGATTTATAAATACCTAGTGTAAACCAAACTTTTATTGTTCGCATTCCATTTTGGAATGACTACGAGGTTTTCAATTCAAGCAGGTTGTTCGTACTTACGTAAATCAGTAGATTCAGAATACATTAAATCAAAACTTAAAATTTGTCCCTTTCGGCTTGCGTTGGTTTTAGTCGTGGATACCTACATTCGTGTTTTAATACATTAATTATGTTGTTAAGGTAACTTCCTCATAAACCTTGTACTTCTCTACTAGATGAAAGACCAATTGATCAAAGGCTCTTTAGTTTTTGTGAGGTTATATCTTGTAAATTAAATTATGATTAAGTTATCATTAACTAAATTCAACATTTTAATTAATTTATTGCAATAAAATCTAGACTAGATCAGACTAGACCAGGGGTTGGCAACGTTATAAGATATTTTTGACTTGATAACGTCTTATAATTCGATGAAGCCGGCTGCACGCCCACAAAACATGACGTCATGTAGCGTTACCGCGTTACCGTCGGTCGTTACCTCGCCGCATATTAATTATTTCGACCAGTAGTTCAAGCGGGGATGTAGCTCAGTGGTAGAGCGTTCGCTTTGCATGTGAAATGCGCCGGGTTCGATCCCCGGCATCTAAAAGCTTTTTTGCATTGTTTTGATTGAAAATGACTAAATTCTACTGATTACTTTTTACATACAAATCTATTAAACAAATGAAATTAAAATTTTCTTTTGAAAAATGCTACCATTCCATCAGTATTTTCTTAAGACGTTGTCACGTTCTATCGTCAGTAAACCGACTTTACAGACAAACATTTTTTATGAGCCCGGGAATAAAGCCCGGGGTCGCGGGCCGCACGGGGGTAGGTCGCGGGGCGCGCGTTGCCGACCTCTACTCTAGACGATTGACTTTTCTTCATTATTATTTCTATAGAAACCATTTATTTACTGACTAGCAATGTCCCACAGTTTTATCCGCGTTGTTCGTTCCCGTTCGTAAAGTATCATGTGTGTTCTTACAGACTATAATCTAACTATGTTCTAAATTTCAGCCCGATCCGTTCATACGTTACGACGTGATTGAGCAGCACACATCCTGTCAAATATCCAACATTGACATTTATAACATTAGTAGGATTAATATTTCGTTATTCACACCATACAAACATTTGCTTTAAGAGTAACGAAAAAATAAAAACATTTGGACAACACTTATCATCCTGTGGTATACCCATATACATGATGAGTGCCCGGTGTCGTCGTTTCAATAATACATGATTGGACAGCGAGCGACGCATTGTCAAGACTCAGACCTCTCCAGCAAAATATATTGCATTCGCTTATTAGGCTTCGTGTTACTACCTATTATTTATTTTTTACTCTATCTCTATCAAAGAAAACCTTAAGCAAATGTATTCACACAAGTTAGAGATCATATAGCTGATATTTTTAGATACAAACACAATGTAGAGCAATGCCAAAAAAAAGTTATAAAACTAAAACAAGTTTTTTTTAATAAATTTACTACAATAATAAATAGAGTACGATAATAACGTCGGACAGAAGATTTGTCCACAAATAAACGTTTTAAAAATATTGCTAATGATGAAAAAACCAGAAGATGATATTTTCATCTCTTATTTATGTATGTCGTCACTTCATAAATTCTTCTGAATTTGGCAGAGCTATAATTGTCAAAGTCAAAGTTCTTTATTCATAAATAAACAATTTACACGTCAATTTTAAAAAACAAAAAAGAGCATACAAAGGGTTTGCTTAGTTTGGGGTCAGATGGTGTTGTGTGTGAATTGTCCACCAATATTTATGTATTTAACATTTTATTGTACGATAATTCGTATCGTACAAATAAGTGTCAACCATTAAAATGTAATATGCATTTATTACAATTGTAATTAACAATGTCATTTTTTTACAATTTTATTGTGAGTTTACCATCACTCTTTAAAAAATCGCTGTAACTATAAAAAGCTTGATCGATTGTTATCACTCTCTTAGATAGAGTCTAATTGATGTTGTAACATGATTTATTTTATTGTACCTACCACTATAATTCAAAAAGCAAAGCTGTAGGAATAAACTAACCTCCTAGCATAACCCTAAGCGCCCATTTCATTTTCTAACTGACATTCTGGCAGGAAAAATTCAAAACCATATTTTACAAGGAGAGGCCATAATCCACCACGCTGAACATGTACGTATAGGCGGATGTTGTCGAAAGATGGTACCTTTCTTGCACATAGGTACCGTTTTTCTCATGAAATTTTCAGTCACCTTTAAAGCCAATGGTTATGATAGATCTGTATGTCTCCACTTTAACCCAATAATTTCAGGTGTTTCATTCCAGTTTGCGGAAAAAATCCTAGGCAACTCAATTTTAGTATCCAAAAAGCTGACCAGCCTAGGATTTTAAATTATTTTAACTAAACTAACAATTAATTTAGGTAGTAAGTTATTTTACCAAAACGTCACGAAAATCAGTGTTTTTCTATTCTATTCTATATTCTATTTCTTGGAGGTCAATAGAAGTCACCACCAAATAATTACTTATTCATCGTGCAATTAATTATCTACTAAAAGACCTGATGAATTTTTCTGTAAGATCAATCGTTTTTTAGTAGAGTGCTGAGAAAGCCCAAAAAATAATATAAATATTAGTAAACTATTGCTCTATTATTGGTACACAAACTATTAATGGTAAGTAAATCTCTATAATTCTATCAAAACACTATGCCATTGGCACCCTTTTTGGGCCGTTTTGGCCCTAACTTTTTAGCCGGCACGATATCAATTTGTGACGATTTATTACGTACCTACTTATTCATTAAAATATCGTAATAAACGTAAACGCAAAAACTGGGCCTGGCTAGGATTTTTTCCGCAAATAAAACTAAAAATAACTGGGTTACTCGGAAAATTACTCAAAGGTGCAGGTAGAGTCCAAATCGCGAATGCCCGGTTTTTCAAACCGGGCATTCTCGCCACTAGGCCACCACGGGTTCTTGAACGAACAAATTAAACGTTGACACCACGTTAATTTATTACCACAGATAGATGCCGAAAAGGTGTTCGCGTCTGAACAGAAGGGATGCCCCGGGGTAAACGGCACTCAATTTGATCATTCCTCTATATTAATTACCGAATCAGCCCTCGCCTCTGGCCTAACATATAAATAATAAAATGACGCTTTCTCAACCCCTCAGAAGGTACCTTCGTCATGGTCGATGATTTCCACTGCGTTGTTCCATCCCCTCACTATAAAGTTCACGAATTTAGGCGTTTTATCTTTTAAAACGCGGAACATCGCACAGGGCTAATGTCCATAAAATGGTTCAGTCTTGTATCACCTGCCTTTATGTTTTCAATTTAATAAACGGTCTACTTTTGCGCTTCGTTTGAAGATATCAGAGGGTGTCAAATAAAATATTGTTTAAGTATGTAAAACATTAACTTTAATGGTTCATATAAATTAAATTTAACTAATAATAGAGTTTAAAATATTTAGTCAATCAACAATAATTAAAGCGTAAGCTGCGTTTTCTTATGATTATTAATAAATATTTTTGAGACCCGGTTTGAGTTGTAAATTTCGTATCTATTTATATACCTGTTTCTGTACCGATATATAGGTAGATACATAAGCTAATGGAATGGCCGTGTTCCGTAGGTATTTTTCTGGTTTTTACAGAAAAGTCTTCGTTATTTTGAAGTTATTACTTCGAAATTGAACAATTATCTAACATCCACAACAATTTTTGTCATTGATAACGTTAGATACATGACTTTAATAATTAATCATAACACTTCATTCAATAAATAATTGAATACTAGATTTATGTTTACTTTTATTTTTAGGCTTCTTATAGTACTTCCCAAAACTTTGATAATTTTTAGTACAAATTAAAATAAAATGGCGCTACAGCTATGGACGCCGTATCCTAAACCTAGTACCTAGTCGCTAAAAGAGTGTGCGACATACTTATTTTTTAGGTAAACATCATTTTGGTTTAGGTAAACAGCGTCGCCAACAAACTGTTTGTTTTAATCTATAATTTTACGATAAAATGATTAATGTGATTTTCATTATAGGTATATTCTATCGCGGATTTTAATTATTTTAATTTTATAACTTGCACTATCAACGCAGCATACGCCGTGGACCGTGGACGAGTTTCAGACTTTGAGAGACGTCGTCAAATTAACAAAAATTGTCTTAACTTTATACAATTTGTATTTATATTCGTAAATTATAGTATAGGTATAACCGTCTGTCTGAAGAAAAGATCCTTTCAACAGTTGAGAGATTCATTATAAAACATTGGTAGTGGTTACAATGTAGGTCCGTACCTACTTTACAGAAGAAGAAAACAATTAGCAAAATCGGCGTTCGCTCTTTATATGTTTAAAAAAAAGTATAAGTGTCAACATTTCTCGCAGTGTGGTAAGTAGCTCTTCCAAAACGGCTCGATCGATTATAATGAAATTTTTTGAGAATGTTTGACAGGTCCGATAATGCGACAAAATATCACCCTCCTTCCCTTATCTTTAACATTTTACTACTTTTGTAGTATTTTCCGTATTACCTGCATTCCATTTTCATCAAATCAGTATCCAAATAATATAACCGTCATTCATTGACGCGAAGTGTCGGAGTTTCGCCTCACTTTAATATTGCATTCAGTTTATAATCTATAATATGACAGAACAACGTTTGCCAAGTCAGATTGTAATAATATATTCACAATCAAAACATCTATTTATACAATTTATTCTAGTCTAAGCATTAATTCAATAATTACCTAATAAATTAAGATTTACACGATGATTATGATTCAATTAATTCTTTTAAAAGTTACACAGTTTGGAATTATTTTTAGCAAATAAATTAGTGTTGGTATCATTCGGTTTTTCAGCCTTCATGTTTTATGTCATTTTGCTGTTAGATATATGCTGAAAATTATCTAATAAATAGCGCTACAAAAAAAAAGTTTAGAACCAATGTTATTCTGTTTGCAAGTAAGAACATAATTTACTAATAGGTTCGTATGCTAAAATGATTGCGTCTAAATGATTGAATGTGCCCCAGTTTCTTTGTTTTTGTCTACCATAGAAAGTAGATACATCTTGCGAACAGCTTGATAGTCATAATTTATGGGCATAAATATCCTTATCCAAAATTAATCTCATGTCATGGCAACATAACCGCTGTTTATCAAATGTACTTAATGAATTTGATATATGTAAATATCGCGAAATACGAAGTGTTGTGAGAGTTGCAGAGCTTGATACCTACCTACATCTATCTCATTGATAAATTTTATTGTAGGTTCTTGAAGTAGTCTTTATACTCGTAGAGTAAAAAAGTACATAACTATTTTATTAGGATATAAACGTACATTGCCTACTATGAAAAATAAATTATAATAACTTGATAAGTTAGACCACGGATTATTACCTACCTTAGGATTTATCTTGACACTATAAAAAAATTAAAACAAAGTGGAATCAAAAAGTTTCGATTCAAACTATCACGGTTTAAACAAATCTGCGAATCGTAAATTTAAATCAAATAAGGATTTAGAAAACTTTGAACATTTTTGTAACAACCTAAAATACGTTGCTTAGGAACAAATCTACCACACTGGGCAAAATCAAATTAGGTACCTAATTTTAAAACGATTATAAGGGATTCAGTGGTGGTTGTAATAGACTAGGCTGCAGACTATCTAGATTATGTTGGAAGTTAAACGCTAAATGAAGCGGTCCGTAAATCGAGGGAGAAAACGCCTGTGGTTGCCTGAACATGGGCGACCACACCGCCGCCGCCATCGCCAGCAGCTCCGGGTGGTAGGGAACCATCGGGGCACACACTTCACTCACACGGGGTTCTTCACTACTTTTATTTATATCACTCGCCAAAATATTGTCTATAGTAAACGGCTTCTTGCGTTTCGATGCTAAATTGTGCATGCCGTAATTAGTTTCGAAATTCGTCGGCTCTTCGTACGCAGGCAGCGGAGGAATCCTGGCGCTCGATTGACTCGCCAGGAACAAATTATTGAAATTTGCGAGAGCGACCAACTCCGCGCCGAGGTTGTCCTTCTCCCCTTTCTGCAGCTTGAACCTCTTCCTGCGCCGCAGCAGCGAGCCGTTCTCGAACATGTCGAAGGCCTGCGGGTGCAGCGTCCAGTAGGCGCCCTTGCCAGGCCGGTCCGGGCGGCGCGGCACCTTCACGAAGCAGTCGTTGAACGAGAGGTTGTGCCGCAGCGAGTTCTGCCAGCGCTGCGTGTTGCGCCGGTAGTACGGGAACCGGTCGGTGATGAACCGGTAGATCTCTGACAGCGGCAGCATGCGCTCGGGCGAGCTCCAGATGGCCATGGCGGTGAGTGAGATGTATGAGTACGGAGGTTTCTGGTCTCCGTAGGAGGCGCGCGTCGGCCGCGGCATGTCGGGCGGCGGTGAGCGGCCGGGCGCGCGCCGGGCCCGGGCGGGGCGGAGCGCCGGCGGCCCCGCCCCCGCCGCCGCTGCCTGTCGCCGGCCGCGATAACGAGAATGCCAGTGCAGCGGCCGAACCGCGCCGCATCTCTTCCCCGCTATCATTACCGCTGTGATTGACTGCGCACTCACCCACTTACTGTTGGTTTACACTTACGTACATAGATGAAATTTACTGGAATACTCATATGGTGCTCCGACCACGATTTTAAATTGTACCTTGACAGATTTAGATTTAGAGTTATTTTAGTAGAGTAGTGGATAGTTATCCAACTTAGATAGGTATACCTATGGGTAACATTGTTTCTTGGTATCTGCTTTTACACTTAGTAATTAATTATTCCATTAGGTTATATTTTAAAAAACAATTAATATAAATAACACCTTACAGTTTTAATTACCTACATAGATAAAGCAAAATAAAAAGTTATATCTATAATTTTGTAAAGCCAAAATTAAAGTAAGCACCTAACTAAACATATTATTGTCGACTTCGAAAAAAAAATTGTAGGTAGAGGTATTTTTTTTAACTTGTTCAAAAATTTATTGATAGTCTTATATTTATCCCTTCCAAATATCCACATACATTCCTGATCCTTTTCTTACTTAATTAAAATTATTCTATTAAAGGATTGCCTTTAATAATTATCATATTTTTATAATTATCTAAGTAGGTACAAAAATCGAAATGGCAAACTGTACTGAGTGCAAAACTACGTCTGGGACGAAGAAAGAAAGTGTGATCGTAAATGTTTTTGTAGTAGGTACCTACAACTACCTACTTACAGATACCTACGAATCGTCAGTACAAAATAAATATTAAATTGGTTTCTAGTACCGATATAATTTATCTTAATTATAGAAATTAATTTAGGTTACATAACTTAAATTAAGCAAAGAGTAGATAGGGATATAGGTAATACAGATACCTGCACAATTTTGTCCTTAGAATTCGTTTGACGACGAAAAATTTCGAATATTTCTAAGAACTATAGGTAGGTACTACCGTACCGTACGTTTTTAGGGTTCCGTAAAATGTAAAAACGGAACCCTTATAGATTCGTCATGTCTGTCCGTCCGTATGTCACAACTACTTTTTGCCGAAACTATGAGAACTACACTGTTGAAACTTGGTAAGTAGATGTATTCTGTGAACCGCATTAAGATTTAAACAAAAAAAAATAAAAAAAAGATAAACTAGGGTTGCCCCCCATACTGAGAACTGAAACTCAAACATTTTTTTTTCATTAAACCTACACGTGTGGGGTGTCCATCGATAGGTCTTCAAAAATGATGTTGAGGTTTCTAAAATCATTTTCGCCTACACTGAATAATTTGCGCGAGAGACACTTCCAAAGTGGTAAAATGTGTGTGTGTCCCCCCCCCCCCTCTAACTTCTAAAATAAGAGAATGAAAAATCTAAAAAAAATATATGATGTACATTACCATGTAAACTACCAACGAAAATTAGTTTGAACTCGATCTGATGAGTAGTTTTTTTTTAGTACGTCATAAATACACTATTATTGAAACTTCGATCAAAGTTAGAACGAACTACAAGAACTTTGTGTACTATGTATATTATGTTACTTGCTGCAACGGAACCCTTCATGGGCGAGTCCAACTCGCACTTGGCTACTTTATTTTATATTAAGTTTTTTTGTCTGGTGTTTTAATAAAGAGTTATTGTATTGTATTGTAGGTACTCAAAAAGAAAACGTACCTATTCATTTATCAAATTTCTATTCTACGCATGAAAGTTTTTGCGTCTGTGTATGTTTAGAATACCGGGAATACAGTGATTGATAATAATTAATTAGTACCTAAGAAATAATATTTCCGAAAAAAAGAGCCCTAAAACCCAGCAGTGAGATAAGAAAGGCTGGGAATGATAATGATGATGAATATTTTCGCTTATTTAATTAATTATTATTTATTTGGCCAACTAGGTATAAATAAATATAACGAATACCCAGACTAGTAAATGAGCTGATCCTTAAAATATTTACCGCTAGCGCCATCTAGTATGTAGTAGCAGAACTAAAAGAAGAACAACTTTATTGCAGCTTGCAGTAGTACTATGAGAGTACACTTTTGGCGGTTTAAAAAAAATAAGTGACGAAACAATCAAGACTTTCGCCTAATAATGGTTAGCAAAATGCCTGCCCAAACCCCATAAGATCACACAACTATTACAATCGCATAGGGTCACACAACTATTAGTAAATGAATGTAATGAATGTAAGTAATGAAGAATGTCACCGCCTGGCACTAAATGGCCTAGCCATCCAGAAATATAAGATTAATCTTGTAGTATATTTCTGGAAACACTGCTCCTCATATCAGAACACAGTACTATTGGTGCAGTACTAAACGGTATAACTATTGGCAAAAATTGGGTACTTCCAAACCCCCAAGCAGACTACAAAGACGTAAGTCTTTCTAAGTCGAGTGGGTAACCACTTAACTGTCGAACATGTAATTTATTTAAATGTTATTTTAAGAAAAACCAGATATATTCAACAATATTTTATTTCTTATAATACATTTGCTTCCAATTATTAAACTTGATTAAATAAGCATACTATCAACATTGTAAAGATTTCCAAAGTCTCACAGGAAAGGTTAAAAAGTTGACTATCTACACTCTGCATTCAAGATTACAACTTGGACGTTAGTTCGGGGACCGCCTTGAACAAGTCTGCGACCAGGCCGTAGTCGCTCACCTGGGAATAATAAATAAAGAATTACAGTTGATATGAATAATTGTCAAACAGGCTCATTTTGAATCTATGCACACAAATATTATAAAAAGCTGAATAACTTATTTGTTTGAACGCGCTAATCTCAAGGACTACTGGGCCGATTTTACAAAAATTGTTTCACCCATGGATATTTTAGTGATCCCCGAATACTATCCTACTAATATTATAAATGTGAATGTTTGGATGTTTGTTGCTCAATCACGTCCTAACGTATGAACGGATCGGGCTGAAATTTGGAACACAGATAGATTATAGTCTGGAAGAACACATAGGCTACTTTTTATCCCGGAAAAACAACTGGAACAACGGGAACGGGAACTTCGCGGGTAACACCGCGGGGCGCTGCTAGTTAGGCTATATATTATGAATCACGCGCGAAGCCGTGGCAGACCGCTAGTAGACTTATCAAAAAGGAGATTCACAATTTGGGTTATTTCTTTGAAGTGAAATTTCTTTCGGGGCGTTGCGCATTCAGTTCTTAGCAGTTTTAAAATAATTCTGGTAAAGATTTCAATCCCAAAAATATGCTTTGTAAATTGTCTAAAGTGTAGATTATAAGCTATTTGTCACAGTAATAAAGTGTTTTTTGTCTTGATGACTGGCCTCATGGCTTAATTGGTAGTAAGTCCACCCGCGGCAGGGGGGGGATCACAACCGAAGTGTACAATATAGTGATCTGTGGCCCGAGGGAGCCGGACCCCCGAGATCGTTGGGTTCGAATCACCCCACCCAGGACAAATATTTGTGTGATGAATAAAAATATTTGTTGTGGGTCTATTTGTTCTATCTATCATAAGTATGTAAGTATAACACACAATTACACAATATTTTTTTTTTTTTTTTTTTTAAATAAAGAGTGACGAGACGAGCAAGACATGTGCCTGATGGTAAGCAACATGCCTGCCACATAACAGCACAGTGACACGCAGCTATTGGAACATGAAGATACAAATCATTACCTAGCACCGCACTGTGCTCGTCACCCAGAGATCTTAGTTGTTATATCTCTAAGCCCTGTAATTTCTCTGGAAACATTGCCCTTCAAACTGGAACACAGTAATGTTTGCACATTACTGCTTGGCGGTAGAATAATTGACAAAGGTGTGGTACTTCCCCAGGCGGACTCTGCTAAGAGTCCTACCTATATTACAATTATATAAGTTTTGTATCAGTTATATGACTTCCACAGATTTGTGTGAGGAACGTCCAACAATATTTATTTGTATATTATAAAATTACCTGGAAGATGGGCGCGTCAGGGTCCTTGTTGATTGCCACGATGGTCTTGGAGTCTTTCATGCCAGCCAGATGTTGGATGGCGCCGCTGATTCCCACGGCGATGTATAGGTCCTGGGGAAGAAAATGACCTCAATTACCACTCAATGACCGCGGCCCGCTCCGGCTTCGCTTGTTTTTAGGGTTCCGTAAAACGTAAAAACGGAACCCTTATACATTCGTCATGTCTGTCTGTCTGTCCGTCCGTATGTCACAGCCACTTTTTGCCGAAACTATGAGAACTACACTGTTGAAACTTGGTAAATAGATGTATTCTGTGAACCGCTTTAAGATTTGAACAAAAAAAATTAAAAAAAAAGTAAAATTAGGGTTGCCCCCCATACTGAGAACTGAAACTCAAAAATGTTTTTTTCATCAAACATACACGTGTAGGGTGTCTATCGATAGGTCTTCAAAAATAATGTTGAGGTTTCTAAAATCATTTTCGTCTTCACTGAATAATTTGCGCGAGAGACACTTCCAAAGTGGTAAAATGTGTGTCCCCCCCCCCCCCTCTAACTTCTAAAGTAAGAGAATGAAAAATCTAAAAAAAATAAATAAAATTAGTTTGAACTCGATCTGATGAGTAGTTTTTTTTAGTACGTCATAAATACACTATTAATGAAACTTCGATCAAAGTTACAACGAACTATAAGAACTATGTGTAGTATGTATATTATGTTACTTGCTGCAACGGAACCCTTCATGGGCGAGTCCAACTCGCACTTGGCCACTTTATTTACTATCTTTTTCGCGACTTTTCAATATTTTCTGACCGTTTAAACCTTCCCTTAACTACCACAAAAATTTCAAAACCAAAATCAGCCAAATCGGCAGCGCCGTTGTCGAGTTTTAGCGGACCCACGAACAGCAATTCATTTTTGTCTATATAGATTATTTATGCTTTGTATTATTACAGATCGTATTAGTAGTTTTTTTTTTTCAAATCTAAATAGTAAACATAGCGACACAGCAGTCAAAAGCAGCTGACTGTATCCAAAGAGTCAAAGTCAAAGTTCTTCATTCATAAATGTACAATTTACACGTCAATTTTAAAAAACAAAAAAAAGAGCATACAAATAGTACACATTTTTAAAGTTTAAATTTAACATTTTATTATACTCTTACAAATAAGTGTCAACCATTAAAATATAATATGTATTTAGTATTTATTACAATTGTAATGAACAATGTATTTTTTTTTACAATTTTATTGTGAGTTTACCATCACTCTTTAAAAAATCGCTGTAACTATAAAAAGTTTGTTTTAGTAACGCCGCCATATTGCCCTCGGCTGCTCTGTCGAGCTCCTATCACTTTACCCCTACTCTTCGCAGCCTACCGTCACGCGACATGCAATAGATGGACGAAAAATTTTGAGGCGAAGATATAGGAGTGTCACTTTAAAATGTTTGTGTGGTACTTCAACAGAAGTTTTCATTTGTTATAGTGCGACCACGGTGTTTTGGCTCATGGCCGAAAAAGGGAACTAGCGCCGCCACCAACCACAAAAGATTGGCAATACCACATTTCCAAATTTCCCAAAATTCTAACGAAAAATCCATACCAAATTTCCGACAAGTAAAGAAAAACTAAGTATTAAAATATAATGTATTTGAAGTGAAAACTTCTTTTGGCGCACCACATGCAGATTTTTCGTGAGTTTATTGGTGGTGGACAAAAAATATATAAAGCAAAAATATTTTAAGACTTGTTTTTGTTTTCGGCATTAATTTATATTTATTTTCATGCAATTATTGTAGTTCCAAATATTTTTGCCAAGATAGAGTTTATATAAACTCCCCCAAACTAAATGAGATTTTGTTGTCGGGTAACCCTGATCGTCACCCACGCCCCCCCCCCCCCCCCCCCCGACAACGACATCTAAAAGCCAAATGAGCCTTGTACAGTTATTATACTCACGGGAGCGACGATCTTGCCGGTCTGTCCGATCTGCAGGTCGTTGGCACAGAAGCCCGCGTCGACGGCGGCGCGAGAAGCTCCCACCGCTGCGTTCAGCTTGTCCGCGAGGTCGTATAGCAGCTTGAAGTTATCTCCCGATTTCAGGCCGCGCCCTGTTGACACACTTGTTTATAGACATGTGTAGCTCAGATCCGAGCCTATTTTTCAAGAAATATGAACAAAAAAAAAAGATTTGAAATGAAAAAATACACAGACCCCGAATTCTGTGGAGTGGTCTCTCTATAAAGATCTGAGCCGGTTCAAATATACAGCGAAAACTCTATTTAACGACACTCTAGGGACTGTGCTCATTTTGACGTTATAGAGATTGGTTGTTAAATCGAAAGAAGGAAAATCTGTCTTGGAAAAACAAAAAGACAATAAACAATTCTTATTTGAACGCTTTTGCGTATAGTCTGTTATTTTCGTCGGACGTCGTTTGTTGCACCAGTAATTGTGTTGATTTTTTTTATTAATTTTTTTCGTATCTTACAGTCTACACGTGCAAGCAATCCGAACTGGTAAACTAAAGAATGGATTTCTTAGAAAGTTCGGTATGTATGAAGCCGACAATTAAGTTAATTGCCTAGGATAATAAAGTTACAAAAGAACGAGCACAGCAGCGCAGTTTTTCTTAATTTTGACGCTTTAGGGACTTTGTCGTTAAATCGTGACGTTACATGGAGTTTACACTGTTTACATTTTTACGATTTCAGGGTACCATTATAAAAATCGTTCGAATAATGATAAGTAAATCGCTTTTGATTTTTCATAACCCATTTGTAAAAAAATATATAAAAATGGCTTAATAAACGAAAGTTACATTTTCCAGATAATTTGATAAAACTATAGAATGACCTTACCTCCTGAGATAATATTCTTAGCGCTGGTCAACTCTGGCCTGTCTGACTTAGTGAGTTCTTGGGAGACGAACTCAACGAGGTCACTTTTGTAGTCGCCTTCTGGCGCCTTCTCAACGGCCGCGGAGCCGCCTTCCAAGGGATCCGGCGGGAAGGCGGTGCCTCGGACTGTGATCACCTTGATCGGGTCTTTAGCTTCTAGAGTAAGGACCGCATTACCTAGAAAACGGAAAAAGTAAGTTAAGTAGCTTACTAATTTTTTCGACACAGATACGTAAATTAAACCATTTGTAAAAATAATAAAATTATAAATTGATTAATTTATATTTAATATCACCGTAAAACACGCGAATTTTGTGAAAACCTAACGGAGGAATACCGGCCTGGCCGAGTTTGGGTTCCACTTCCTAATTGTTAAATTGTAATTGTCAAACATGTAAGCTGAATAAACATTTATCTTATCTTATCTCTATAGTAGTATTTTTACTTAACCCTTAACTGGTATCGTAAATTTTACACACGTAACTGGTATCGTGGGGGGCGCGCAGCCCCCATTATATTTTTGATAATAGCAAGCAAGTTCGAACTATGTAATTGAATAAATGGCCATAAATGATTAATAACAGGCTTGTTTAATGTAATTAATTTGTTTCCAATACTATAAATCTTCTTCCTTAGACACAGATGATCTAAAAATAGTAACCAATTTTTTAGTATTTTTATTTTATGGTACAGGAAAATCATGAAAATATATTTTTGGAAGGTTATGAAATAAAATTAGAATATCGTACATATACGTAAATATACTGACTTCGTAATACATGAAAAACTTTTTTATTTATTTATTTATTGAAACAAAATCCACAGCCCTTAGAAAACAGAGTTTAAGTATCTTACAAGCTATCTTAAGGCCAATAATGGATTTACATTATATAATTTTACTAAAAAAACACTGTTCAGTTACCGAACAATAAAACAGTGGGTTAAAATGAAATTAAGAGCAAAATATATATAAACAAAATACTGGTAAACAGCAAAAACACCGTGTCAATTTGTAAATATATGTGTAAGTGTGTAAGGGAGGGTGAGGGTGTGTGTGAGGGGGTGTGTTTTGTATGAGTATGCGTTTCCCTTATTATGTTAAGTACGAGAGTAACTGTGCGTGTGCATACGGGTGATGAATAGTAAAATACGGGAGGGAGGTATTACACTATTTTAGACAAATTTCTTTTAAAAGATATTTTATCATTGTAGAATATATCAATTTTGTTATTAAACTTCGTGTTGTACGTATTTTGAAGGCGATTAACGATTGAGTTTTGTGCATAGTTAGTACGAGACTGGGCAACAGAGAAGAGTTTGGTATGCCTAGTGCGTTTCTTCGGCGTATGAAAACTCAATATTTTATCGGTGAGGCCTGGGCAATCAATGTATCCATTACATAAGCCATGCAAGAAGGCCATATCAAGGAGGAGGCGTCTGTTTTCTAGACCATCCAGCAGATGATACTTGCACGAATCCTCGTAGTCTAGTGTATATGTATGCGACTTATAGTTGAATTTTTTCAACATCTGTGATGTAACTAACGTAAGTTGGATTCCAGATAGTGCTACAATACTCCAAAATACTTCTTACATAGGAATAATAGAGTACCTTAACACACTTGATATCTGTAAATGGTTTACTGACACGCAAAATAAAACCTAGACTTTTATACGCTTTATTAATTATGGTTTCGATATGATCAGAATACTAGAGCTTGTTGTCCAGGAGGACTCCAAGATCTCGTACTATATTTGAGTTTGATATTCTAGTGTCAGATATACAATAGGTAAATGTTATAGGGTACTTTTTACGTGAAAATGTAATAAAATGACATTTACTAATATTAATACCAGCGCGATTTTTTCTGTAATAATCACTCAGACGATTAAGATCAGCCTGTAATTTGATACAATCAGACTCGGTTTGGATTTTCATAAATATCTCTTCATAAATATTTCATATAACTTAATAGTATATTTACCAATATTTCACAAAATCAATATGTATTGAAGTAACTTCTAATCTCAGGGCTCAAATTCAAAACCTCGTTCAGCTTTTATAGTTATCACATAGTGTTTTGGTGATATTATGAACTTCGCAAATAAGTCGTGAATAATTACAGCACTTCGTAACAAATTTACAATCTTTTGAACATCAGAACCTCATTACCGTCTAAATCTTCAGAACTACTAATAATTTTACTATCTCTATATCGGTCTTCTGATATGCAACCAATCAGTGATTTGCAATCAGAATTTATGTTCAAGACGTCTTCGATTGTTTCATCACCTAAAATCTTCGACATTTTCAATAAATAACTGTAGAAATATACACAACAAATAAAATTGCTACGCCAAAAAAACTAACGTAACTGGTATCGTGGGGGCCGCGCGGAGCCCAACATGCGCATATCTGGGTCTTGGTAAAAGATGCAGCGGTGAAAGTCTGGCACCGGCCACAACAGGTGACGATATGAGAATACTCAAAATATCGGATGCACACGATGCTTAGTTTGGTAGAAAATGAAGAAAATGTCATGTGTGGGGGCCACGCGGTCCCCACGATACCAGTTAAGGGTTAAATTGGCTTTGGCTTTGTTGTTACTGTCTTTTTAATTTCAAGCGAAAAGAAAAATGAGAGCTATGTCGTAGCTAATACAGTGTTGGTTAAGATACAGTCTATTAAATAATTCAGTCGTTCAACGAAGCCGTCTCGACGGAGCAATCGGGCGGGTTGTGACGCGGGAAGCCCGCACCCGCCATTGCCAACATTAGAATGTTAGTATTTCGTATCCAGTTTTCCGTTTCATCTACCTGTGCCTAGACATTATCGGCGTTTTTTTTCGTGATGAACTATTGGTAGTACTACTGTGTTTAGACTCTCGGGTTCGTATTATACAAATACAAATACAAAAATCTTTATTGCTGTTTGTAGGTAAGATAAGATAATACAAAACATTTTAAAAATTGTTCCATACAAACTGGCCTCTGCGAGAGGCATGCAATATGTCTGGCAAGACAATTTGTTACTTAATTTTTAAATAAAAACAAAAAAAAAAAATTTCAATAATAGTCAGCTGATTAAAGTCTTCTTCTTCCTCATCTTCTATTAATTTCTGGTTTTTATTTATGTCATCTGATTTTTCATCTTCGATTAATTTCTGGCTTCTATTTGGTTGTGATATATATTTGTGTGAGATAAATGTTTGGTGAGCACAATTTCGCCATCGTCTTGTGTTTCATCAGGATATTGTCTTGTTATATGTAAAACATTCAATTTGTCACTTTTTCTTCAATCTGTTTTTTTGTTATGTTATTGTTTTATAATATTAAATAAAATAATTAAATCAATTCCAGTTGCTTTTCATGACACAATAAAGATTTGTATTTATATAATTAGTTGAACCAAACAAATGAATGCTGATTTCAATCATTTACGTGTATTTATTTGCCATTACATGTTAGTAATATTAGTCATTTCATTATTACAGATGGCAGACATAGTATCAATACAAACCAATTAAAATGCAAGACACAAACTATGAATTTAAAGCAGAATACAAAATGTCAATAAACAAAATTTTTATGCAAATTAATGAAAGAGCAATAAATTTAATTATTGATACAACATCAAATATAAATAAACATGTGGTATGTTTAATTTGTATCTAATATAAACAAATACAAAAGAAATTGTCAGTCATAGGGACTGCCGATACAAGTGAACACTTTTAACTTAGAATTTTGGTATTAAACAGCACTACTTTTGCACAAACTGTCGCTTAACAGATATACCTACTACTATTAGGCAAGCCCTCGATGCGAAATCACAAGATTTCACCGATCCCAAAAGCGTCTAACACCTACGTCCCTCTGCACGTACGTACTGCTCAGCTGGCACTTCGACGCTAAACCGCCGCCGCCCGATATTAGCATGTCGGCAGTGGCGGATCCAGGGGGGTCATGACCACCTACCCACTGGGCTAGGTCCAGTACTTAGGTGGACCACTAATTGAAACGCATCCATGTACTTATAGCACAGTTTTGTGACCTTGTGACTTGACCACGACTATGTGACCCACTCTGGAGCCAAAGCTGGATCAGCTCTTGCATGTCGGTAACGTCACGAAGCTTTTTTTTTTAAATAAAGAGTGAAGAGACGAGCAGGACATGTGCCTGGTGGTAAGCTACATGCCTGCCACATAACAGCACGCGTGACACGCAGCTATTGGCACATGAAGAGTCCAAATCATTACCTAGCACTGCACTGCGCTTGTCACCCAGAGAACTAAGTTGTTATATCTCTAAGCCCTGTAATTTCTTAGGAAACATTGCCCTTCAAACCGGAACACAGTAATGTTTGGACATTACTGCTTGGCGGTAGAATAACTAGCAAAGGTGTGGTCCTTCCCCAGGTGGACTCTGCCAAGAGTCCTACCACTACAAAATTCCTCCTAGTAAATAGTACTTAAACACAGCTAAAGAAAATTTCACTTAAAAAAGTTAAAACATAGATTGCACATACCAGCATAGATGGTCCTAATGAAAGTATTGGCATCCTTAACACCAATGATATCAGTGATCGGGGAGACGTCAAGTTTAGCGGCCACACGAGGGAGCACAGCCTTGCCCATAGCAGTGGCCGGAGCCAGAATGTGGGTGAACTAGAAACAAGCACAAAAATAACAAATTTTTTAGTAACCCCAATAAAAATTACAGATGTAAAAGCATTAAAAGTTGACACACTTGGTGCGTGTCAACTTTTAATCAAATAAAAACAAAGGACCTGAATGACATAATCTGGGTGATGTCAGTCAAGTGAAAACCTATTAATGATAATAAAAAATTAAGCATTCACACAGCAGCTCACAATTTAATTAAAAAATCTGAGACTACTTTTAACCCCTCATATATTATGTCAACATAAAATTGTAAAAAGAGTCAGATTATAATCTAACAAAGTTATATGATAAACTAACCCATGATGAGATTTGAGTCATACAAGTATTGTAAAATGACTGATTGCAATTTTACAGTGATATATAGGTATATCCTGTACCTACATAATGATGCTAGTAGTTACTTATTTCATGAATTCCAAGTTTTACACAATAATTATCAAGCCCAAAGAAACTTGCCCAATATTCTTTTTAAATGTCTAGTTTGGCACTTCTTTCATTATTATTTTATAGTAATTACCTTGAACTGCTTTTGGGTGGCGATGATGAGAGGAGTCAATGACTCTGCAGTGAAGCCTTTGAACACATCACTCTCTGCAACAAGGATTTTGGAGACACCACTCGCTTTGGCAATCTTCTCGGCTGTCTAAAATTGTATAACAAGTATGGTCAACATGTTTTATAATCTTTTCATTGCATCAATTCATTTAGTATTCTAGAATTGTTTGTTCTTATGTTTTTTTTTTTTTTTTCAAGTATGTCCACAGTCATAATGCAAAAATGAAAATAATCTTAAACTAAAGTACATAGTAGGCAGACCTTGTCAATTATAAAAACATAATCATTATCATTATTTTTCATATCATCATTTAAAACATTACAAATATTTTAATTTTTGTATTCCCCACAACCTTGATTGAACCAACATTATATTTGGTGTACATATTTGCTTGGTAACTATTTTGATAATGTTATTACACAGGCAAATAAAGACACTTACAGGTCCACATTTTGTGCCAACTACAAGAACTGCTACATCACCACCAATCTTTTTAGCAGCACTCAGGGCATTTTGAGTAGCAGGAGATAGAACCTCATTATTGTGATCTGCAAGTACCAAAGTACTTTGTAACCTCCTCAGCTGAAAAAAAAAAAAAATTATTGTAAGTTGTCAGTGCCTAATATTCATTTCAAATAAAGAACAAATCCTATTTATTTATCACCTCTACTAGCAATGTAAGATTATAATATATCCATGATGTTGTCAGATTGTTGATTTATTTGTGTTACTCTAAGTTGTTTGTTGAAACTAAAGGGCTTCTAGCTACGCTAGGCAAAGGGTTTGATGGATGATTTCAAATGAAGCTAGGTAATCACGGTCTTGTGGTGTAGAATAAGTACAATTTGGCATTGGCCTCTAGTTACCAAGTCAACAGGCTTATCTCCAGAAAGTAGATAAAATTTGCTTATAGGTATGTAGTAAGAAAATTATCCTATTTTTGTTTTACTTACCTGTGTGGAGAAAAACAAGTGCCTGCTGCTAGGCGAAAACATTATGAACACCTTAATTCTATAGAAATTAACTAAAAGTAACTATTTACAAGAAAATCGCTTTCAAATTTTTAGGGTTACAAAGTCCAGTCCAATGTACCAACTACCAACCAACAACCAACAACCAATCTACGTTTTTTTTCTCTATTTTGATGAGCGTAGGGAGGTGATGTGTTTTGAATATGAAATCAGTAAACTAGATATGATTTAAGACAATAAATTCAACTATTACATTTTTAAATGATTTCACTTCAATCCAATATGATTATATTATATTATCCAATATGTTACTATAAACTAGGTATATGTCTAATTCGAATCATATAACTTATCATACTCCTCAAGTTAGAAATCATTCGATTGAACAAATTAAACCAATACACGATTTTTTACTTCCAATGTAGCACATCACTACGAAAGGTGTTTTCAAAATGTCAGATTAATGCAAAAATCTTTTGACAGATTTTTCAATAAGTTGTCATTCATTTCAGTCAATAAGACGCTTCATTTTAATGTCAGTGTCAGCAATTAATTGGATCATTCAAAAGTCAGAATGAATGAATATTGCTTCTCTTTTTAACTGGTTATGTACGACATAATCCATCTTTCTTACTCATTGCAACGTGTGAAAATGAATGGGATTTGACAACCCCTTCGATTTTATCAACCGAACTTTTCTTTGAAAAATCGTAGTCCCGTAGTCGTTTAGATTCATTTATTCGGTCGTAGTCACTTATGCGTGAGGAGAGTGTGTAGCGTTGAATGGACATTATAGTATAGAATTTCTAGTTATTCTACAATCAGTATTTTTATTCAAATAAAATTAATTCAAAATGACTTCTTTACCGATTGTTTCTATTACACGAAGAGAAACTTTCAGCTCGTCTCATAGACTGCACAGGTATGAATAAACCTATTTAAATTAACTAGAACTATTAAATTAAAAGTATAACTTTAATATTTTACCACTGATTTAAAATAACGAATTAATTCGCTGGAATTTATTGCCTTCTTTCTAAATGGTGAGTTTACCTGCATTATATTATATACTTAGCTATTTAAGTAATTTTTTAACTTTTCAGTCCATTTCTTTCTGATGAGGAAAACAAAAATCTGTATGGGAAATGCAACAACCCAAATGGACATGGTCACAACTATGTTGGTAAGCCATAAACTCAGAAAATACTACAATAACTTAGCAAAAAAAAATTACTTAACATAAAAAAATATTTTTCAGTATTGGTGACTGTAAAAGGTCCGATAGACCCAAAAACTGGCATGGTGATGAATGTCCACGACTTGAAACAATACATGCAGCAAGCCATTATGGAACCTCTCGACCACAAGAACCTAGACCAAGATGTACCTTACTTTAAGGCAGTGGTATGTATCTTTTACAGAAATTATTTAAAAAGAAAATTAAAAAGTTAATATTGGGTTCATAAAATTATCAAGGCAGTTAACCTTACCTTATATATTTAATGAAATTATTAACAAAATGATGCAATTAAGTAAGAATATTATTTAGTATTATTTTACATAGAAACACTAGGAAAATTACTTAGATGAAACAGATAGAATATTATTTGTTTTAGGAAAAAAATTGTTAAAAGGTTTCTGATTAAGTTTCAAATGGAAATATGTTTCTGTTACAAATAGTTCTGCAATAATGGCCTTCTACTAGCTATCTAAACACTGAGTAACATCCTGACTTTGCACCTAGAAGCAATAAATGTAATTTATTAATAAAATAGATTTATTAGCAAAACCAATAAGCAAAACTGATATGAGCTTCATAGTTACAACAATGTTGTGTAATGTAAGACACAGCTGACCCTTTTGATAGATAATATGTTTAAATAAAATACATTATCAATGGTCTCAAATCTGGAAGAGTAACTTGAAATTAAAACAAAAAGTATTCATTTTAAAGGTATAGTGTAGGTGTAGACCCATATTAGGAATATTAGTTCAATAATTATTGTTCAGAATAACTCTACAGCATAAACAGCCCACGACATGTTCCCATTGGTGGGACTCAGGACCTTCTCTTGCAAGGAGAGAGTCAAGGCCATAATCTATATGTAAATAGGGTACCGGACTGGGTCAAAAATACCATCCTAATTAGTCCGTCAGCTAGATCATGGAAAAATATTGGACCAGTATTTTTTGTTTTTCCATATTATTAAAAATCGTCAAAGATATAGACCATCAAACTTCGAGAGTGGGGCGCGGAGTGGTCGCGACGTCACTCGTGAGCAAAAATCGTACTCACAAGTGACGTCACACGAAACTTCGAAGCGCTGTATCTTCGTCTGTGAAACAAAAGAAAATATACGTGTACAATATTTTTTGGCAATCTAACTAACAAACTACTTAATTTTTTTGAGGATTGTACCCTATTAACAATCTGTAAATTGAAATTATTAGTTAAAAAGATAATTCTTTCCTGGACCTGGACCTGGACCTAATGACTCACAGTGGTTGTAAAAAGCGGTAATATTAAAAAATTGGCAGTCATAGGAACTGCCGATAGAAGTGAAAACTTATAACTCAGAATTTGATAGCTTACTTTGGAAACTAAATGTGTGTAACCGGAGGGCATGGCCTGGGCAACTTGGCATGGCCATCTAGAAATGCGTCAGCATTTCCTATTGGCTGATGCATTTCTAAATGGCCAATAGCCATGGTCCCGAGTTTACCCGAAGATTTCTTATCATACCCGAGCGTGACGCTAGAATCCAATTCACAGCCCAGGAAATATCTGTCTAGGCGCGCCTAAAGAAGTTTTCACTTCAATAATTTAGAAGCGATAAGATATTGAAATTTTATGTAAAGTAGAAAAGCCTGCTTGACTAATTTTACAATACATAAAACATTTTATTATACAACAACTTTACAACCTATAAATATATTACAGGTGAGCACAACAGAAAATCTAGCAATTTTCATTTGGGATCAACTACAAAAGGTGATGAAGATACCGCAATTACTGCATGAGGTCAAGATACTGGAGACTGAGAAAAACCATGTGGTATACAGGGGGGGTACTACTTACCCTAGGAAGAAATTTGACTCCTCGTCACTACACCCCAACCCTAACCAATACGATGTCTCTTCTGACTCCAATTGATCTTAGTTCACACAGGGACCACAGAGCTTGGTGTGAGTCTTTTCAAATACTTACACAAATAACATCCATTTCTTAACAATTGAATTTTTAAATTTGAAATTATTTCTGGGAAAAGTATAAGTAGGAAAGGTGATAATCCATATTTATGGAATGTGAATCCATGTGTGGTAGCATCTAGTTAGGGAGAGTGAGAAAGAAAATTTTGTATTTTTTTAAATACCTTTTTTTTCTACCTACTACTTAACTAGGTATAATATAACTTTGAATAATTTCAAGTTTCAAAATTCTTGATGAGTTTGAATGTCAAATATTTAGAAAAGACTTACATTAGACTCTATGAAGAAATGTCACTTTGATTTTCAGATAATGTCATATTTTTGATTGTTATAAGTGTTATACATATAATCAGCTTATGAAAAATCCTACTGAAACAAAATAAAACCCTCCTTTGTGGTATATTATTGAGGATTGTGTGCCTATTGAACGAATTACTATTTTGTAGTTTTATATGGATATTTTGATATTGTTCATGTTAAATTATTGCTTAGGCAATATAACTCAAAGCCTATTAAACATTCCTACTTATAAATATATTCACTGTAGTTTCATTTTAATTTAGTTCTTCCCTATGTAGCATTGATTGAAAAACATATGTTTTATTGGTTAGATCTCAAATCAGGTATCATATTCAAAATCATTTGGGTAATTATATATATTTATTTGCCACATCAAATCACAAACATTTATTATAAATATTATATTTTTATTATGTATATCACAAACTGTCTTCTAAAAATCTATACTTTTATAAAGTTATTTAATTCTAAATTAATAATAAAACAATGTATACATATATGTAAATGTATGTTAGTAGAGGAAGATACGTCAAATTCTTCGATATAACTAAAAATAAATAACAAAAGCCGATCTATAAAAACCAAAAGATATAAAATTGATTTAGTTACAAAAAAATAAGAACATGTGATTTGTCTCTAAATAGGTATAAATTTATGTCAGTCGAACATTATACTATAATCTGTTTTTTTATGTAATAGAGTCAAGTCATGACCCTTCATATCAAATTAAGATAACATTACTGATAACTACTAATTGTGTCTTTTAAAATGTTAGAGCAACATACTAATCAATAGTCTCAATAGTTACTATTTGCAACTACAACTATTGTAAAGATAAAGATTACGTTATAAGAGACCAATTAAATAAGGAAATAATTATATAATTTGTTTGCACACAGCCCAATTTGCAAGACCAAAATCGTCTTATCTTATTATATTCTTTGTACCTTTTAAACCTAATAAGTTATTTATGTTAACATTACATGTGTTTTAAATTTTAATACATTAAAATACTTTCGTTATAAGTATTACAATCTATGTAGTATATTATAACATAATATATAATCTATACTAATATTTAACAGCGCCTATTTTGTATGTTTAACGTAATCTCCAGAATCATTGTACCTAGTTGACAGGCATTCACAATTCGAAATATATAATATTCTAACTTGTTTTTAGCTTTATTCGACATATTGGTTCATAAAACCCGAACGAAGTCAATGCGAGTTTTTATTTATGAATAAAATACAAGATAAAAGAAAAGTGTTGAAATAAAATTGCGTCTCACTCTTTCATACTGTAACACTAACTTTTCCTAAACTGTTCTCAATTGTTTTATGTATATTGATTTTTTTTTTATTAAACTTGGGCTCCCTAAAGTTTGCATGGCAATCAACTCAGACGAGAAATACGTAAGTAGGTATTATCTGTACCTATCGCCTTCCTTTACGTATTCCTCAATAGATAACCTTTTTAGGAGCAGTTGTGAGCGCGCACATGTCTCGCAAAACCAATACAATTAATATAGATGGTATTTTATAAAATATATTATTATGGTGTAACATATCTGAGATTACATTTCCAATACATATGTACATATATGTTCATTGAAAACAACACACTACTAAATGAGTAGGTAGCTGAAGCCCACTGGCATAAATCTCTTTTGGAAACCAAAAAAAGTAGGTGTGGTGGTAGAACTGCAAGGAGAAATGTAAGTTGTACGTTAAATACCTACTTGGAGATAGCTACAGGAGAAAAAAGGGTTAATTAAAATCTTTGACTACAAAACTGTTTTTAACGGCATTTTGGAATAGGTAGATGAATTTTTTTACGAATTGTCTATAACCCCATAATGTTCTCTATAGCACCCTATCTATCCTATGGCCCGTATAAATGGCCTAGAGATACGTTCTGAATTCCCTAACTATCCCAAAAAAATAGTACATAAATCACGAGTTATGAACTGTTTATTGCTGATGTTTAGTTTATCCGAAGGATAGGAATAAAATTGCCTGCAAAACTATTATCCGACACCCGAGGGTCTACCGCCTAACTAAAACTGTCTTAACTTTGATATTGCTCTCCCTCTCTCTTTTCTTTTATCTTGAAATGATAGAGACAGCAATAGCAAAGCCATAGCCGATTTAGTTCGGCCGTAGAAGGGCTAGTCTACACCGCGACTTAAGTAATCTGGAAAATAGCTACAGTTACGCATTTATGAACATAAGCCATCTGATGTCTCGTGTGGCGTCACTTACGCATTACTGTATAGTATTATACAGTAATCCACAGACACAGGCCAAAGTGATGGAGTAAACTCTAATTCGCAGAACTATTCACCGTTCGTACCTATTTGTAAATGGTAATAAGTACATGTTTTGTTACGAAATTAGATGCAAATTATTTATTCGCATGGCATTGTTTTTTGTTATGCATATTCCTTGTTAAATATGCATTTATTATTTGTTTATACATAACCGTAACCATATTCAGATTATGTATATAAATTATCCTGTTAGGTGTTAGATAACTGTTATGTCTATTGTCTGGCAATGAATGGACCAAATATTATTTAATTACCTTAGAATAAGCTGAGCCGCTCGATTTTTACATCACAGATTACAGTACCTACAATTAATTACAACTACCCACTATTATACCAAAAATATACCTACGCTTTACGACTACATTTTTGGATATCTACTTGGCGTCGAATAAATCTTTCTGTAAATTTCTCAGAAAACCAAAAAACTAAACTTGCAACTCCATTCAGTATATAAACATATTATATTGTGTCAGACATCACAACCTTATTTTTCTTTGAAAATCTGTGCTTTAAAAACAAAGGATTAATTCGACGCCACATTTACAAATACAAGTTAATAAAATTGTCATGCTCACAGTTTTTAGAATTTTAAACGAACTACACAATACTAATTAAATAACCATACTAATTTCCCAATACTATAAAAACTCACATTTAGATCCACCACCTCGTCAGATCGTTAATCACATAATCAGCCTTACAATAAAGAGCGTACCTACGTCTCAAAATCGTTTAAATTTCTAGATCGGAATCTTTTTTGCACGGCCTCTTGACTGTTACGTATGGTATGCCTAGTTCGAAGTCGTTTCGTGGCCAGTATCTGAGTTGCGGCTTTTGTTCGGGTCTTTCGTCGGAGACGCTGAAGTAAGCCATCAACACTACTGCCGTGTAACATGAGATGAAGATGAGGATGTGCCAGGCTCCGTGGAGGTAGGGGAAGTTGATGTAGAGGAACGCATCACAAAACATCCTGTCCATTATCCAGCAGAAGACGGCGAGCAGAGATATTGCTAGGCAGCGGAGGCCGAGTCGATAAACACGGGCGCATTTCACTCTGAAAATTATAACATGAAATTACATTTTTATAGGTACCTCTATTTTTATTTATTTATAGGATTTCGCTTGACTGTCATCTCGCCTGAAGTTAAACGACGATGCGGTCTACGCAGGAGCGTGCTTACCTAGAAGAAACCTACTCACTTTTGATTTGAAGACATTAATGAAACGTCATGAAGACGCATTCCACAGCCTCTCCGGTTCTTATCACAATATGTCTAACATGTTACAAATGTGTGCTAAACAATGATTTTTGTCAATGTTGTTAAACTATTTTTTTATCCCACTGTTTGCATGTAATACCTACCTAAGTACCTATATGTGAGGTAGACTTCGGAACCACTCCCCAATAACTACATATTTCAACATTTGAAAATTAGTTATCCAAATTTTATCCCTGGAATGTTCTTTGATCATAATGATTATAATTAATATTTATGATAAATATTATTTTATGAGAATGCATAGATTTATGAACGATATTTTTGTTGATTTGACATAGATTATAGAGATACGTTAAATGTAAAAGTAGGTATATTGAATCCGGACGAAGAAGCGTCTGGCCGCTAATACTTCCTAAAACGAAAAATATACGATATTAAACTACTTACAACACCTTCCAAATTATTACACACAGCTCGCCTAATGTTTCATACATTTGCTACATTTATGCAACGTCAAGGCTAGTCTAGTCTGAAGAACGGCAGCTGCCGATCCGGAGCCCCTTATTTGCATACCACGCGCGCCACTGTCTATTCGAAGTCATGTGCGTAATGCCGCTAACTTAAAACGGTGAAGGAAAATATCGTGAGGGAACCGACATGTTCCAAGAATCATTGGCGGTCATCTGTCATCCGCCAACCCGCACTGGGCCAGCGTGGTGGGTTATGGGCTGACTCTATCCTTGTGAGAGAAGGCCCCGAGTCCCAGCAGTGGGAATATTTAATTGGTTGCTTACGCATGCGACGTCAATTCGCTATTACTACAGAAATGTTAGTATTTCAGGCGAAATAATATTCCTACTTCGCCTACTATGTAGGTACGTACGTACGTGAAATACGATTTCGATACAGAGTAGGTGGCTCTTGTTACGAATACGTTTAACCTCAATTCGCAAACCAATTTTTGGCTAAAAGTATTCATATGATGCAATTACACGAGCGGTCATCGACCTTTTGATTTACCCGAGTGTTTCATCGGTGCGGTCCGGTCATTCGCATTGCCTCAAGCAGCGTTATGATCTTTTTTTGACCCTGCTAATATCACTGGAGAAATAACTACCTATAAGCCAGTAAAAATAGACGTTTTTTTTGTCAACTATGCACTAAATTTTTGAACAATATTTTTTTCATATCATCATCATCATTGAGCATAAAATCACAAAATTCTGCCAGATCCAGGTGGAGGTTCTAGCGCCATTAAAAAAAACATTAATGGCCAATATCTCGAAAACTATGCACTTCAGGGCCAAAGTCATAAATACTATTATTGTAGAGATGTAGAGAATAAAATGTTGCATTTTTTTCTGCATATTGATTATTTTTTTCTTAAATAAAGAGTGAAGAGACGAGCAGGACATGTGCCTGATGGTAAGCAACATGCCTGCCACATAACAGCACAGTGACACGCAACTATTGGCACATGAAGAGTCCAAATCATTACCTAGCACTGCACTGCGCTCGTCACCCAGAGATCTAAGTTGTTATATCTCTAAGCCCTGTAATTTCTCTGGAAACATTGCCCTTCAAACCGGAACACAGTAATGTTTGCACATTACTGCTTGGCGGTAGAATAACTGGCAAAGGTGTGGTACTTCCCCAGGCGGACTCTGCTAAGAGTCCTACCACTATTTTTCAAATTCACAACTATTATTTCCACAAAACTTTCTTGTAAAATTTTATTTTATTTATATTTTATAGGTATGACTCCGTCATTACGAATCGCAAATCTATCTAGGCCACCATAGCTTTTCGAAATTATAATCATCAGCCGTAAGACGTCCACTGCTGAACATAGGCCTCCCCCCTAGATTTCCACAACGAACGGTCCCGCGCAACCTGCAACCAGCGGTTTCCAGCGACCTTTGTTAGGTCATCTGTCCATCTAATGGGAGGCCGTCCAACACTGCGTTTTCCGGTTCGTGGTCACCACTCGAGAACCTTTCTTCCCCATCAGTTGTCAGTTCTGCGAGCGATGTGGCCTGCCCATTGCCACTTCAGCTTGCTAACTCTTTGAGCTATGTCGGCCACTTTCGTTCTTTTGCGAATATCCTCATTACGGATTCTGTCGCGCAAAGAGACTCCGAGCATAGCTCTCTCACCACAGGCCCACAGTTAAGGACCACGTCTCAGTTCCATAAGCCATCACTGGCAACACGCAATTTGTACTTTGTACAAATAATATTAGGTAGGTACCTACAGAAATCAAATTTTGTCAACAAATACCTACCTATGTATTCTTTGACGAGAAAAACTAGTTTATACGAGTTTACCTACCTACGATTTATCTCAAAAATAGCTTCTAATCAACACAGCCGTTGTCGGAAGGTAATTAAAAACCATTTAGATCGTGATCAAGACATGCACAGTGTTTTCAATATAAAAAAAATATCTACACTACTCTTCACAATTCACAACCTAAACTCAAGAAAAATTTAGTAGGTAAATCTTCTGGCAGGCGTGTTCCTTACTATCAGGCCCATGTCCTGCGTGTTTCGTCACTCTTTACTGTAAAAAAATGACTACCAGTTATAGGAACTGCCGATAGAAAGTGATAACTCAGAATTTGATAGCATACTTTGGAAACTACGCGGGTGAAACCGGAGGGCGTGGCCAAGAGCATGGCCATCTAGAAATGCGTCAGCACAGGTACTATACGGCCCATGGGAAATTCTGATGCATTTCTAGATGACCAATGGCAATGGTCCCGAGTTTACCCGAAGATTTCTTATCATTCCCAAGCGTGACGCTAGAATTCAATTCACAACCTATGAAAAGTCTGTGACACACCAAAAGAAGTATTCACTTCAAAAACTACAAAAAACTTATATTACTTACTAAATTTAGGCACATTTGTGGAGCATTATTGACAAGACTTTTAGGTACTTGTAGCTAAGTGTGAAAATTGCTAGTTCATCAACTACTTTATATCAACCAACAACCAACCTGGATATTTCATGTTTCAGGATGGCCAAAGATGGTATCGATAGCGTCATCAGAGCGAAAGCATTGGCAGCAGGGTGTAAGATTAGCAGTCCTGTTGATATCACCGAGATTACGCTCGAATATAGAGCTAGAGTTCGTCTGAAACGTAAAACAAAAATTAATCAATCAAAGCAGCAAACAATAAGCCATTGTGGCTTTTAGTAGCGGGGAATCATCAATCGTGAATTCGAACCCCGCCTAAATCTCTGCGCATTTTTTTCAAGTGCACATTGACAAGCGTGTCTTCGCTACTTTAGAGGCGCAGACGTAACATTGTGTAGAAACCGGCTTGTTCCAATAAAAATTTCGCTTGAGGAAATGCGTCATTCACTAACCCGACGCCAGTCACCGCGGAACCGCGGTCGTGGTCGGAACTCTAGCTGCCGATCATCTAAGCCAAGATGCTCGACAGTGAGAGGTCGTGGGAGGCGATAGTCCCGTTCTGCGAGATCGTCGTCTCGCGGACTGAGGAACGGATGAGCGAGAGGAAGCCTCTCGCTCATCCGCGGAGGGGGAAGCAGACACGGGGGCGAAACTCTGGCTCGCACCCCGTTCCCACTTGGAAGACAAGCAATAGATATCCCCAAGAGGTAACAAGCAGCTGATTTGTAGCGCGCCATTGGAGTCAAATGCGAGGGTTTTATTCTTCTCCCGCGAGGGGGGGGGGGGCGCTAGCAGTGGCAGGGTCGAAGTTAAGTGAGAGAGACTCTGCCAAGCCGAAGCCGGAGAAAAGAAAACCACGCCAAGCCACTGTAGGAGGACCACTCTCTAAGTCGTCAAGTGGTGTCGAGTCAGCGTGTGCCACATGACGATGCATTAATGCATTTCCCCCAAGAAATAAGAATTTGAACTGTAACTAATAGTTTAGGTAAGCCGTAGGTTACACTGCGGGGCGCAGCTAGTATTATTAAAAGAATTATTGAATTGTATTTTTTAAACAAAAAATTATATTTATAAAAATTATTCTATTCTATCTAAATTAAAATGCATATTACTTATTCTCATATAAGTAAGATAATTATGTGAATTTGTGCATTGAAAACAGTAGACTGAAGGCTCAGCCCCACTTTATACAGGTTTCAATAAGTAATTGAAACAACATAGCTTAAAATTATTTGATGTGCATGTTTATGAAGACATGTCAAATTACTGGAGACTGCATTAATAGTATTACATATATATTTCTCATGAAGAAATAAATAATTACATATGATTAAAAATACTATTTAAATTAAGTATCATTTTAAATTTATTTCATGTGCTAAGTTTTTGCCATACAGACAGATAAGGTGATCTTTTTGTTACTTTATACCTGTGCAAATAAATAATCATTATCATAAATTTTCATAATAAGACTTTCTTTTTAACTAAATCCAGAGGTTCTAGAATTCTAGATATTATCTTAACTATTTAAATGAAGATAAGTCATAAGTCCTCACTCTTTCATTAGCATAGATATTTTCAATAATATATTTTTCTTGTGAACATAAACTTTAACATTCAGTAATAACAGTGCACTTAGAGAATTCTTTTTTTACTCTGACAGATTTTATTTGCCAATATTAATATCTCTATTATGTCCCTATGGTTGGTCACAAAAACAAAATAATACACAATAAGAATAATTAAAAACAAAATAGCAATCAAACTCTTTTTTTTTAAACTGGAATGGTTTTGCATCTGTTGATAATGTTGGTATATATATTATATATACAGGGTTACTGGTAATCAGCTTGCATCCATTTAAGGGCATGTTTTGTCTACACAAACAACTTTTTTCTACTACTTTACTTAAAACTACAATACATATCCCAATAAAAATAGTGTCTGTTGTCATTTCTAACACTGTTTAGTGGCTGTTTAATGTTTATTCACTTCGGCACGTAATTTAGCGAGCGTTAAACAGCGCGTGCGCTCTTGTTACGAAAAGTTAGATGCTTTTAGACCGGGCAAATACACTTTTTTTATTTTGTAAAGAAATATTCGAATTTTTAAAAACTGTAGAACAAAAGTTGTTGTATTTAATATCCCTAACATCCCCTTAGAAGGATGCAGGCTGATTACCAGTAACCCTGTATACTCGTATTATGTTGAAATTGTTCCATATTTGTCTTAAGACTCTCTGAAGAGGGGACTTTGGAGGTGTGCTGAATCAGTTTTTATAACTCAATGTCAACAAAATTAATGTTTTCATTCTCTTTTACCTAATTGCTCAACAATTAGCTTAAGTACCTTAGACAGCACACCCCACATTTTAATATTATGTTCTTAGAAACAATTTACATCCTAAGGTTTCCTAGATGAGATTATTTTCAAAAAGGCAATAAGGGAAGATAGCACTGGATTTTAGTATTTCTACTCCCTAAGTTTTTTTTTGTGTACAATAAAGAGTATCAATTATCTTGAACATGATCATAAAAATAGAGTGTAGTTTCCAAGTTGGTTAGAAAATGGTAATGATATGGTTGAAAATAAGACTAAGTGACCACTTACTAATTTCATCACTATAATCCTAATAAATTATTGGCCAACTGAAAGGATAACTAACCTGTTGTCTCCAAGAAACTTTGGGAAGTAGCGTTTTGGGAAGAACATAGCAAATGTTGCCATAAATACCCATAATATAGCCAGCTCATCAAGCAGTTGCCCTGAAAAAAAAACAGCAATTAATATTGGGAAAGAATTTTAAGTATGTTCTTACAAAGTCAGTTAAATGGATTTAGACCTTGATAAGGAATGAGGATAACATTAAAAGGCACCTCAATGTGTTTTATAAGTTTGTTAGAGTATGAATAAATATGCAAGACTTTTGTCCATCAATAAAGAAAGAGTACATAAAGAAATGACTTGTGCAATCTATTTTTTAATTCTTTCACAATAGATTTAGCCCTATTATGTTCTTAATTATATAATTAAGTGACAAGACGAGCAAGAAAAATACCTGAAAGTAAGCCTGCCAATTACATCATAGTGCTGCAAATTGCACATGAAGAATCTAAATAATTCTTTCCTACAATGTTTAGTTTGTTTTTTGGAGCAATGGTTTTTATTGTCTTTTGTCACCAAAAAATTAAATCTCCACTATGTAAAAGAGTTTGGTTTTACAACACTTACCAACAAGACTCAGAGTGGCATGGAAATATGCCGAGCTCAGGCCAACAACCATCAGCAAACCCCATATCACGTTGATACCGGGATTGAAGAACTTTGAATACCCTTGGAAGAGATGAATCAACACCGGAGGGAATAGAAAAAATATTGCATTGCTGATCTGAAACAATACAATTAAGAGGAGTAAATGTTTAAGTTCAAATAGTGGATCACATGGTTTACAACTCAAAAATTATTAAAAATTGAACACACAGTATTTACGAATTCCGCTATTGAAGGAGATATTGAATAATTTGATTCACACCAATCTACCGGAGAGCTTCCCCGCTCCAAATGGGACCACATTTTCTGGTACACGTAACTACTCTCCTCACGACTCACGAGCACGTAATTTTTCAATCCTTTGTTGTTGACGACGCAAAATTTAAACAAAAATAAATATAATGTCCAAAAATCCAAAACTTGCAATAATTTAAATCAAATACATATAAAATACCATAAAAGTAGAAATTTTATTTACTGCCAATAACGAAACAATATAAAAAATAGTTGCGAAATCTCATAAAAATATCTTTGTTTTGTTTCACAAAGTGCGACGTTTTCCCTTGTTTTGATCAAATTGACAACTGATGAACTGATTCAACTGAAGTTAGGAAGTTACTGAAGTCTGAATCTGAAGGTGTCTGAAGTCTGAAGTGAACAGAGTGAAGTGAACTGATCATGGACTAGAGTGGACTAGAAATATATAAACTTGGTTTGCACTGACAGTGACAACTGACAATCATCTCGATGAAGACAACAAAATTGGTTTCGATTTGGACTTTAAACAAATCGAATAAGAAATTTCAAAATAGCCATTGTTACATTGTTAGAGCGCGAAAATATTAAAAAAAATTTTAGGCGATTTACACACTGACACGCACCACGGTGCATGAGTATCTCTCTACCTAGTCTGTGGTTGCATCTCGAACCATCTACGCGTGTACCTACTTGCGGGGGTCAGCCCGGTCAGCAGATCTGCATCATCGTACAAGTTTTTCACGCACTCACGCGCGTTATTGCGTTTTGTGGATTCACGGCGGCTCTGACTCAATGTTTACGTCGTATGAATAGCACAACAGCCACAATAATAATTAATCTGTGAGCAAGGGCGGATCCAGCTTTGGCTTTAGGGGCATTCAAGGGGGTCACATGGTCGTAGTCAAGACTCAAGACACAAAACTGTGCGTTAAGTACATGCATGCCTTTTAACTAGTACTCCACCTGGGTGACCTAGGTACCTACTACCTACTGAATCCAGGCCAGAGGCGGGGGGGGGGTCACGATAGTGCCCCCCCCCCTGGATCCGCCACTGTCTGTGAGCCACACTGAATCATATGCTATCGTAGACGTGCGAATCTAAAAGTTGGTCTAAGTAGTAAGAAATTGTTGTAGTGGTATGACTCTTTGCAGATGAAAGAAATATTTTCAGGGGAATGACATCATAGAGATGAAACATCTTAGGTAGGTATATCTACAGAGGTGACGACCGCAGTGCAGTGCTAAGTAATGATTTGGACTTTCATGTTCCAATAACGTACGACTTTGCTGTTATGGGCAGGCATGTTGCTTACCATCGGCCACATGTTCTGCTCGTCTCATCACTCTATTCTTTTTTAACTAAGGCGTTGCAAAGTTATAAGTAGTTCTCAATTTCGCCAAGGGTTGAGCCAAAATTTTGTGTTTTATCCAATTTCTGTAGCAAAATTAAATGCCACGTTTGAAAGAACCATATTTAAAAGATATAGGTATTTGCGTTCTGGACACCTCATTATTTAATCACACAAACTGTCGCTACACTTATTTAGGCAATTTATTAATGTAGGTACCTACCTACTCGTACCTTAGTCGTGGCCACGTAGATCTTATAATGCTTCAATATCAATTTAATTTTGCGTTTAATTCTAACAAAATTTTCGTTTTACCTGGAATTTAGAAACTAAATTTAAAAAATGGGTCACGATTCAGTTTCAGGTAATTTTGTCTGTATTAATTTAGGACAGAACTACTAGTAGTTGTAGTAGTAGATGTTTTTTATTGGATAGAATGTATCTATTTGCCTTGTAATTTCTCTGGAAACATTATACTTCAAATTGGAATATAGTCTATTACCTAGGTGGTAGAATAACTAGCAAAGGTGGTACTTCTTCAGGCAGACTCCTCCTCCTACTTCTCCTGCAAAGACTCCTACCACTCATCAGGTAGGCACTAAGCACAGAGTCCTACTACTACCGTTTGCAATGAAAAAAACCCATTAGGCACCTACTTTTTATAATGAACTAGCATTACTAGACTTCGTACGCGCGAAATAAATATTAGGTGAACTTGGGTACTGGTAGTTGTGCACCCATACGAAGTAAGGTTTACTAAAAACAGCATAAATAAAAACATTTTAATACAATTTCTGTGATAAAAATTGGGCTTGTCCTTTCATGAGTCTAGTCTATATGTGTACCTACAAAATTGCATCAAAATCCGTTATGTGGTTTAGGTGTTAAAGCGTAACAGAGAGACAGTTACTTTCATATATAAAATAAAATATGAGCGTCTAGATGCAAAATTTCATGGTTTTATCTTCAACTATGACGAACTATCATACAAACTTTCATCCCCGCACAGTTCCAAATTATAAAATTTCTAGAACCAATATTTATTCATTATCAAGTGTCTAGATACGAAGTCTGATGGTTTTATCTTCAACAATTGCGAACTTCCATCTAAACTGTCAACCCCTATTTCATCCCCGTACCTACAATTCACAATTTCCAGAACAAACATTTTCGTCGTGTATCTAGATCACAGGCTAAGTAGAGAGATATACAAATTTCATAGTTTTCACTTTCAGCCCCCATTTCAACCTTTTTTCGGTAATAAAAAGTAACCAATGTCCTTTCTCCTTGGCTCCATAGGGGTCACACACTCGTAGTCATGTCACACAACTGTGCGACAAGTACATGCATGCTTTTTAAGCAGTGGTCCACCTAGGTACTGGACCCAGCCCAGGGGGAGGTCATGACCCCCATGACCAGTGGGGGCCTGGATCCATGCCTGTGCAGGACCCTACTAACCTAATCCTACCACTAACCTATACCTACGCAAATAACATGTGGCCTTTCCGTATAGGTACTTAATACCATAGACTGGTCTCGTGGCTCAGCTACTTGGTAGCAAGCCTGCGAAGCGAAGGTTGAATATATATGTGTATTAGCAAAAGACATGCGAGGTTGTGGTGGCCTAGTGGCGAGAACGTACCATTTTACAAACTGTTGTTTTAAGTCGTAGGTTCAAACCCCATAACCCCATCAAGGTCATCCAGTCCTCTAGCACCTTTTAGTGTTTTCGAAGGGATGTGCATACCACTGAATTTAACGCTATAGAAAAGCATCGTTAGAATAGGTATTAATATGTATCTATCTACCTAGATATCCTAGATACTTACATTTCGGAGATATGTATTATCCATCAGCCCGTAGTTGGTCAGCTTGGTGGATCATGCCATTGACTCTATCTTTGCGAGAAAAGTCTCGAATCCCAGCCCAGCGGTAAGAACATAACATGGGTTGCATTACTTATGTCATCCAAATACAGGCGCCGGCGGTCATTCTTCAAGCGAAAGTGGTTTGGATTTCGCAAGCTACTGGGCTGATAAGACGGTGAAGGATGCGGTACTCCAAGGACAACAGCTGAGAGAACAGAAAGACCATCTACCGTCACGGGATTACAACTATGTGAACATTGACTTTATCAAACCTCCTCAGATTGTCAAAAGTAGCGGACGACGAAGGTATTTCTCTTCAGAGTGTTCTTCGTAAAAATCCGTGAAACTGAAAGTATGTATATAGTACTTACTTAACGTGGCAAAAATATTTGATTTATTGGGTTTGTAATTTTTTTTATAAGTATCGGACTTCTATAGTAAGTACAGAATGTGTTTAGTTTTAAACTAGATGGTGTTGCGTAAAAATATCGACCAATATAATATTTATATGTATTTATTTAATCCCATAGGACCCGGAATTTTCACACAACCTTCTGCACTTTCAGAAAAAAGTCTCCTAAAGTGAAGCCACAGAGATCAAAATCTCTAAACAAGAGAGAGTCTCCGCTGAAAATACGCGCAAAAGAGAAGAAGCAGAAAAAACCCCCTTGTGGGATGAGAATTGCTGAACTGGCCGTGCCAACGAAACGCCACTGCCTGGACACTTGGAAGAACAAGTGCCACACTCTCCCTGATTACATGGTAAGAATCAAAAAGAGTTTCAGGCCAAGACGAGATGTACAATGTCAATGTGTCCCACAGACTAAGTAGGGAGATATGTTTCCTGAAAATATGTAATTTATAATAAATTAGATTGATAATTGCCGATAAAAACCCGATGCTTTGTGCAAGCAAAAAAACAAGTTACAACCCAAACAAAATGTTGCAAGTACATTTTTTATTTATTTAATAGCAGCAATAACTTCGATGAACGTTTATTATTTAAGAAACATTTACTGGCTTATTGTAGTAGAAACAAGAGATTATTTCCATTATGCATTATTTTCTGAAATCATGATTTCTTTTGATACTTAGATCGAAAGATTACGCCATCACGTTACGGATCAGCGTCCTGTGGTTAAAATTTCCGAGGCAATTTACTGCTTCAAAAGAAATTGTAAAAGACAAAACAAGAATGGAAAAACTACTGACAAAACTGCTCAAAGGTAAGACTTACTTGAAATATTACTAAAATTATTTAATTTCTAATATCTGCTCGTGTACAGTTTAGAAAATAACTATCCCATAAATAACTGAACACTTTTTCCGGTTAGTTAATTCGCGATAATATAATATTTAGCATTTATGTGTTAATTAAGGCTAAATTCTATCTAATATCAAACTTGTTTAATTTCCTAGCAAAAAGAAAAAAATCAAGGGTCCGTTGCGGAAAAGTGAAGTTAATGTTTTAGGAGCCGTATTTGGGTACAGAGTTGCAAAGAAACTGATTGTCCCACTCAACATATCACTGAATTCAGAGTAAGAATTTGGTAATAAGCACAGTTTTAGGTTTAAAATCGGAATTAAAAATATTGATAAACGTGGAAATCATTTGCAGCTTAGAGAAATTTGCTGCCGTAATTTCGTATGATATTGAAGGTCTCATGAAAAAATCCAAAAATATTGACACAAAGACTAGCGTGTATAAATTGATTGAAAGGGATATAGTGAAAAAGGTATGTATCAAGAATAGATACATACGTAAAATAATCATGATATCATTGTAGCTTAAAATGTCCTGGGAGGACACTCTTTATGAGAAAACCACATGTTTCTAGGTTCGTTTTAATAATAATTTAAACAATTGCAAAATGCTTTATGATATCAGCTCTATTCTTATTTTAGATTACAATATGGGTATCTAATGTATTGGAGGAAACAAGTGAGAACATTTTAGAAGATCAATTAAGAGGTAAAAGGGTTTAAAGACGTGTGTCTTTACACGTACCATTATTTTGACCACGAATTAAAACTGTGAATGCTTTGAAATGGTTTCAGAATTCGAAGAAGAAGCAGGACCAGCGCTTGATTTTATTGATGACTTGGTGGATAATGTTCTGGTAATAAGTATTTCCATTCAATTCCAACTTTTAACCAGCATAGCATTATTGTAATTGATAATAACTGTAAAAATATTGCGAAAAGAAAGGCTGTTCAGTGTTCACACATTAAATCTAGAAACAGTATTTAGAATTAATTAACTGAGGAAACATTACTCTCTATTCCAGGAGGTCTGTATACCAGTTCCAGAAACTTTCGAAGATTCATACACAAGCGAGTCAGATGAGTCTGGCTCAGGAGAAGGATTAGTAGAATCAAAACTTTCAGTCGAAGAAATTGATTTAAACGATGAGCACTTCACCGAAAATATTGAGGATCATTTTAAAACCGAAATAACTCATATAATCAACAATATAGACAAAAAATCTGATTACTACTATACCGAAAATATTGATGATCATTTTAAAAAAGCAATAATTCAAATAATAAACAATATCGACAAGATATATGACAATGTTGATGAACTATCTGATGTAAAATTAAAAGAAATTTTAGAAACAAATGATTTAATTGAGAACGTTGATGAGTTCGTGGAGGCAGAAGAAAGTATTGCCCAAAACCAAGAAGGTGATGATACGGAAGCTACTTTCCAGCGTACTGAAAGCCATGAATATATTGAATTCGACGTAGATAATATGCCATTGAGCGCCGCTGTTTATGAACAAGCTGAAGACGTAGTAAACGATATTGACGAACGTTTACAAAGTGAAAAAGAAGTATTAGAAAATGATCAAGAATTAGAAAACTTAGAAACTGAAGAGAAAGAAGATAAAAGAGAAAATGAAAAAGATATAGAATTCCCAGAATACCAAGAAATAAATGACAATATAACTGAGTCAAATTCTGTAAAATTAGTAAATGATGATGACGCTGATGTATTAAATGAAGATATTAATGAAAATAACGACGAAATAGAAGACACATATATAGAATCCGAAGATGTTGCAGAGGCATCGGAGATTATTGAAAATAATGACGACACCGCTGAAGCATTTATTGATGCTACTCAAGAAATTGCAGGTGAAAATAATCCCATACTTTCTGAAGATTTGGAAAGAAAAGTAACATTTGGTGAATCAGGTAATATTCACATTTTATTTTAGAAATTAAAACTCCGCAAACCTAATTAATTGTCCTTTCTTTCAGCCCAAGACGACACAAAACAAAATGTAGATTTAAATTGGAAGGCTTCTCTTGAGCGAATAGATTTCGCAGAGCCAAATGAAGGTTTATTAAGTAAGTTTTACTTTACACGAGTCTACTGCTTAATGATAAACTATGATATACATATTATCTGATAGATATTACATATTTTTATATTACTGATTTTTTGTAATATGGGTTTAGGCGACGCAGACGAATTATGGCCAGAGGATGTACAACCTCCAGTCATAAGACCAAGTCAAAGCGTTAGCAAGTCTATTACGTCATTGGGAAGAATCAGAGAAGTTGAAGAGAAAACATCTGATAAAGCTGATGAAGTGATCAGTCAAATTGAGACGAGTGAAGTGGGCAATGAAACTGGACCTACTGAATTGAATTTAGAGGTTGTAGATGATAAAATTAAACCTGTGGATAAAAACGATGCAATAGACAATAAATCTATAATCATAGAGTCAGTCAAATCTAATCGAGCATCAAAAATCGAAACAGCTTCTAAAGACTCAGGAAAGACTGATAAAAGATTTATAACTAAAAGGATTTCTGATAGTAAAAAAGGGAAGTTTCAAAACAAAAAAACAATACGAAGCCCAAGACAAAGAAGTCCTAGTAGATCTAGCAAGATGAATATGTCTACATCTTCCACAAGCCCTATTTCTAAATCATCTAAGAAAATGCAAGACAAAAACATAAAATCTAAGAATAAAGATATTGAATCTGTAAGAAGTAGCAAAATTGTAGAAAGTAGTGTTAAAACAAAAAATGAAATTGAGAAGGTCTTGAAAGCAAAGCCAAAACCGGACTACAGTAAGGATTTATTTTTAATTCTTGGTGTCATGAACTTAATAAAAATGGTGAATTAATATTTCTAATGCAATATTTGGTCTTTTTAAGGAGTAAATTTTAAAACAGCACCAGGATGGATAAACAGAAACTTTACTGAACCCAGTTGCAGTTGTGTACTTATTCCATCTAAATCTAAAGGTATTTTAATAAAACGCCCGCTAAAATGATGACATGAATGCATCACCTTGGGTTAAATTTTTACTAAGATTTCAATTTCAGGGAAACCAAAAGTAAATGAAAATTTGGTAAGAAGATGGTGTCAAGATTTGGAAAAAGGTTACGAAAACCTAAAAATGTGGAATCAGTGGGTTGAAAATACCACAAAAACAGTTTCCATGTTACAAAGGGAAATTGGTAGGTACCAAAATCTGTGATTAACTCTTCTACCGGTGTCCAACTGAAGTATTAGTTAGTATGAGGCGTTTTAAAGAGAAAAAAAAACATTCCTAATCACGGACTATAGTTGTAGTAGGCTCAGGAAATTACCAGGCGAGTGATCACGATGAATCGCCTTCTCAAGTTTCAAAGAAAAGGTATAGGCGTAACATAACTACATCGTCTACATCTAAATTACAAGAAGTGAAATTTTTAAGACTATAAATTAATTAGATAAGTCAATATTGTATTAATTCTTATTATGTAGGAGTGCGCGACGCAAAGGACTGGTAATGCGTTTATCAGTCTATGTATGTTACTTTGAAGCACTATACAAACCAAACCCCTGGGCCGATTTTTATGATTCACACGTCAATCGATTCCTCTTAGTCCGGCGAGTGACACTAAAGACATGACATTAGTGTAAATTCAATATGGCGGCTACCGGACGCCATATTGATTTACTTCGTATAACTGTAGGTACGTGTGAATGTGGATGGACATATATTATACTAAAGCATCTAGTAGGTAGGTGTATTGTACTACTTTTTTTTCGTACGTGGAGGAAATGCTTTTACGCATAGCCTACCGCCCGGGGGACACGGCCGGGTTATGTTGCACTCTCTACCATGTATGGATATGGTGCTATATCTACTAAAAAAACTGTTATGTTCTTTTATTAAAATATATTTTATTTTATTCAATAGTAGGTATTATTTCAATAACACATTATAGAATCCTAGACCACCAGAAATCTAAGTGCTTGTGTTATTCTTTTCAGATTTTTTAAGATATTTTTTGAGAAAAAGCTAAGCTAAAAATTGCATGGTTAAAATTTAGTCAAAATAAAAAAATTGGGGTTTGTTATTTGCCAGTAAAACTGAAGAGTTTGTTTGTTTGAACGCAAGGATCTCGGATACTACTGGTCGGAATTGAAAGATTATTTCTCTGTTGGATAGTCCTTTTATCGAGGAAAGCTATAGGCTATTTAACATTACGCTACTATCAACAAGAGCGGAGCATGAATGAAAAATGTAATAAAAACGGCAACAAAAAATGCTTCTTGAAAGCTTTCGTTGCGTGCATGTGTCTATCTTTTAAAGGTTACGTCATTAGAACCAACCTAAGGTAACCGAATGTGTTCAAAATTTGAACTGGTACCACCAATTTTCGATAGATGGCGTAGCAACGCGCGCACGGTTCAGCTATTTTCTAAATAAATTTTCAATTTTTTTAAATATTTTTTTAAATTGAAAATATGTCAAGTAGTTTTTGAGATATTGGCAAATAACAAAACCCTATTTTTTATTTTCAGTAATTTGTTTATAACTATTACAATTTTTGCGAGCGGGATAGCATTTTCTCAAAAAAATATCTAGGTTCCATTCCTAATTGAATGACACCTCAAACATAATAATAGGAGAATTTGAAAAATAATTAACCTTTAAAACAACAAGTTAACAAGTTAGTCTAGTTAACAAGTGCTTTAGCACTTGTTAACTAGAATAAATAAGGCGGTTTCAGATGAGAGATGAGTGTTAAATGGCTGAAAATCTATGTCAAATTATTGATATTGACATAAGCTCATCCAAATTCTGCTACAAAACCAAACATTGCCACCACCACAGACCACCACCTTCAGTGTAATTGAGAACTATTTTAACAAGGATTTCATCATTTTCACAATATCTCATTGACGATGACAAAAGTAAGACAAAAAACAAAAAAAGAAGACAAAATCTATAAGTACTTTTTGCAAGTTGTATTTATCTAGCATTACCTACTTGCCTTTCATGAATCTTGACAAACGACATCAAAATCCAGAATAATTTGATCTTTTCCATATGCTACTATACTATACTCACTGTTTATGAATTTTATGATTGATGAACTTCAGTTGGATACACCACCATAACCTTATTGAATAAAAAGTAAACTCAAATTAATAGATCTTATTGCAGGTAATTCATATTGCCCAGAGAGATGTTCAAACAAAGAATGGATGAAGCTAAAAAGAAATATTGATAGAGATGCCAGTCTATGGACAAAATTGAACCAACATACTCAAGAAAGACTTAAATCTTATAAGAGAATGTATCAGAAACCTACTAATGTGGGTATTCATAATCCTGGAGTTAGTCCTGCACTAGAATAGCAAAAAACATTCAAAATAAATAATTTAATTTTCCCTTTTCAGACTCCAAGTAACTGTATCATATGCTGCTTAGAAAACATATAATTTTCTGCTTCTTTTTAAATGGTACCAAAAAAGACAAACAGCATTTCTGAACAAAATTATTATTCCTTATTATCTAATAATCACTTGAAATGTACATTAACTTGGTTATAATCATATTTACGAATCAAGGAGTCTCTACAAGCAGTTAACACCCATTTTCCATTGAATGCCAAATCTCTGATACCATCACAGTCTGACCCGGTAAGCTGGACTCTTATAGAGCGGTGGGTTTCTTGAAGAGATATCACCGTACATGTACCATCTTGCCGTCCAATGATGAACATTTGGTTTGGTAGAGCAGCTAAGCTGAGTACTGGATTGGCCGATTCATGCCATTGGTACAATTCGGAGCCATCTTGGAGACTTAGTCGGATGACCTGAAAAAGTAAGTGGCATTTGAGTGACATCTTTATGATAGATTTCAAGACACTTACAACAATCAGGATATTTTATACCACACAGCCCACTTTTCGTACTGCTGCTGCTAGGACTCGGGGCATTCTCTTACAAAAAAATAATCAAGACTATAATAATTATTAAGTAATTTTATTTACTGGTCAAGTAGGTGTACGTCCACACTAAGAGCGCGGTGGCGGGAGCCTAGGGCGGGCGCGGTTGGCGGAGGCGTGTGGTGGCCACAGTGAGCTGCGAGCTCTCAACGTCTCGACGTGTGTCAGGTGTTGCAAACTATGGACGACGTTTTGGTGTACACGAAATTAATGAAAACAGAGAAAAATATGGTATTTTTTTTAATTTGCAGGATATATTGAGATTGCACCAAAAATAGATTTTTGACTACACTCGAATGTCTGTTTCATTACATGTTACTACATTCTTCGAAAACTAAACAGCTAAAATTACCAAAGAAAATGCAACAACTTTGAAAAAGTATTAGTTCTGAGAAGAAACTGCTCCTTACTTTGACGTAAAATAAAATAGGTTTAAACAGTTCAATTCATTCAGTGTTTACCATAATTTTACGAAAATAAAATACTAGCAACTCCACAGACTCCGGGGCCAGGGACCAGGGACCTTTGTATTCTTTTTTTTTACATATTTAGTTCATCTTGGAATTCTTGGATTAGGAGAAGAAAAGAAAATTGGGGGAGTAGGGAATATTTTCCACCTAATTATAGCACTTTTTATTCCAATTTTGCTATTTTATAAGTCGCCTAAAAACGCGTCGATCGCTCACTAACCAGGCTCGTAGTGAGGTCAGAAAGCGAGGACTGTGTCGCAATAGCCCGCCGTGCTAGGCTTCCGCCTTAATCACTCCACTGTGGACGCAAAGACGCGTTTCATATGTATGATATTTCGCGCCCGCCGTCGCAACCGCGCTAGGCTCGTAATATGGACGCACACTAGGGCTTGGGGGATGATGTATGCCTTCAAAAAGATCTGTTTTGAAACATGCCGGTTTCTTAGTGATGTTTTCAAGTCGTATTGAAAACGATACACAGGACTTAATTGTGAGAAGACTGAGTCTTCTCGTGACCATGGCCAATGTAGGTAACTGTAAATTAAATTATAATTTAAATCACGACTAATCTCTGCCCTTACTGGGCCATATGTAATAACCCCAATTTTATTTTACCATCACATGCATGTACTGTACATATGACGCAATAAACATTTGAGTATTGAATATCCCTGTATAGATAATGTATTCAGTATTGTTTTCCTTCACCTTCAGAGTAGAGTATACAAACATGTAAAACTGCAGTTGGAAAAATATACAAATGTGCAGGCGGGATTAGAACCTACAAACCTCACGATTGGAAATTCAAACGTTTTCCTAATTACGGCACAATTTTTTAAACCACCATCAAATCAACTTCACTTCAAACAACAGACAAAGTCAAACACCTACCTTTCCATCGCCACAGCCAACTATAATGTTCTGTTCTACTACAATACAGGCATTTATAGGCGACTCCAGTTGCTTGCAGAACAGCTCTTGTCTTCTGGGGACGTGGGCGCAGATGACGAGACCACTCTCACACCCTACTACAAGCAGCTTGTCACCTGTTCCAATCTGCAAGATTATAATCATGATTTTTTTTATATTGTATTTTAAAGGTATGAGAAAGATTAATAAATAACTGTATGAGTAAGAATTCTTCTGTAATATTTCCTGTGAATTTGTCATTTAATAAAAAATATGGTCCTTATTGCAATATTTTCTTATTTTTATATTAAGTGTTTACAAAAAAAACAATAAGATGATAGAAATGTATGTGCATGCTTATATGATCATAGTGCAGCTACTTGCTAGGAAAAATCACTAGCACCTATTTTTTCTTTAAATTTCTATAGAACTAATCCAGTCCACCTGGGAAGTAACACCTTAGCCAATTAGTTTAGTCATTCCACTGCCAAGCAGTAATGTGAAAACATTACTGTGTTTCGGTATGAAGGATTTAATGTTTCTAGAGTTATGAGACGAGACGTATCTCATATCGTCATAGACGTATACAGCTTGGATGGGCGGCAGCGGATATCCTAACATTTTGACATAAATTATATTATACATATGACTTACTAGCAGCGCCCCGCGATGTTACCCGCGAAGTTCCCGTTCCCGTTGTTCCCGTTGTTTTTTCGGGATAAAAAGTAGCCTATGGGTTCTTCCAGACTATAATCTATCTGTTACAAATTTCAGCCCGATCCGTTCATATGTTAGGACGTGATTGAGCAACAAACATCCAAACATCCGTACATTGACATTTATAATATTAGTAGGATTACAAACTAAGCCAAAGAAGCGAGTGAGAGATTATACCATAGGTTAACTTTTATCCCGCAAATCCCTTTACATACCACCAATTATAAAATAACTAGTAGCCGATTCTCAGACCTACAGAATATGCATATAAAATTTGGTTAAAATCAGTAAAGCTGTTTCGGAGGAGTAAGGAAACAAACACTGTGACACGAGAATTTTATAAATAAGAAGATTTGATAATAATTTAATTTTGCTTCAATGAAAATTACCTCTCGTTCATTTTCAACAACAACTTGTTCAGTTGTAGTAGTAATTGTGCAGCAGTTGATAAGGCCATGACCATCTAATACATCTGCAAGGCATTTTGATTCTCCTACATCCCATAGCTTAGCTGATCCATCCCTGTAATAATCATTAGAAAAAATTATAAAGGTGATGTGGTTGGAAAAGACCAACATTATATGTTCTGGCAAATTCCACAGACAAGAGATGTATGTAGTTGTGCAAGCAAACTCCTTTACAAAAAGGCTATTGAATGTGACTGATACTTTAGTAAGGAATCACCAACAATAATACATGAGAAACCTTTCCACTTTTTTCTTCAAAAGATGGATGAAAGGGAAATAATGACGTACACCTGATGGTAAGCAACATGCCTGCATATAACAGCAGTGTCAAACAGCTATTTAAATATGAAGAGTTTGAATTAATGCTTAGATTGCCTAGCACTGAACTACATTCATCACTCAAAAATCAATCACTCTTATTATATTAATTCATTGAAAAATGTATAACAACCATGTTAGTTTTCCTAGTGGTTAATAGTGCCTGGTACATCTCACTATTAGCGATAAGGCCAACATTTTTACCACTAACTAGTTATGAGTCTTACAAGATTTTTAACTTTTCTGGTGTGCATAAAGTATTTCTGTATGTCTGTTAGTTTTCATAGTAGGAGTCAAAACTAGCTTTCATACAAAGCACTTTGTAAAACTATAAATTTTTTGTAAAAAAAAAATATTCACCTACCATATCAGACATGTAAATAAATTAACACAAATGTGTGTGTGATGCGCTGGGAGCAGTTAGAGGTGGGTTATTCGGAGATTAGTTTTTTAATTATTATTTTAGTTAATATGTAATTTAAGTAATATTAGTAGGATAAGATAATAGGTTACTTTTTAATTTTATTTATGTTACATGAAATCTCTTTTTAAAATGTAATTTTAGGATGAATAGAACATGGGCTGAATTCGTATAACACAAATGTATGTATAGGTGCCAGCAAACAAGTTGACCCAATGAAAATGAAGCAAGCTGCGTAGAAACGATTTTAAGGTATCTTTGGTGGAAGTGTACATGGGCGAACTTTCCCCTTCCATGTCAACTTTGGGTGAACTTGTTTGCCGGCCACTATATCTAAAATCATTCTAATCACTTACTTGCTAACTGAAATGACATTCCTTCCTTTTTCCACAACACTGACATCTGTGATAGCCATTTTATGTCCAATCAGTGTGACAGGATTAACTCCAGTTTCTGCAGACCATATCCTGCAGGATCCATCAGCTCCTGCCGATAGCACTACTATGCCTGATGGAAATAATCTACATTTATACACGGGTCCACCATGTCCTTTTAAATCCTGCAATATTTCACCTGAAAATTAAGACAAGATCAATAAATGTAGTGTAGGAAGCCCTGAGCTAAGATGGAGTGATGTTTAAGGCTAGTGGTGATTGCAAACAAGGAGATACTGGCTGAGTATCATGTTATGGGGGAAGTCTATGTCTAACCACACACACAACGTTTACACAGACTATGATGATGTCAATCATTAAACTAAAATTAGTTTTACATTTAATGTACTACCATATTGGAATATTTTTTCACATATTTTTTAACAAAAGTTTGTCAAAAGACCCCTTTCAATTGAACAATTTTACTGTAAAGGTGATCTCCTGCAAGACAGGAAATATGTCTTATAGATTAGGTAATGAGGAATCTTTTACTTACTTGTTCTGCTGTCCCACACTAGCAGCCTATCTCCTTCGCAGGATGACACCGCTAATGCATTCTCTGCTGTATGAACAGACAGCACTCCCTTACTGTGCACTTTATGAGCTTTTGTTGGGGCAACAAAAGCTATTTTCAGACCAGAACTTATATGCTTTACAACCAAGTTTAAATTTCCGTGAGATATATACTGGTAGTTGTCCGAAAAGGTGATTTTTATTTTATTATCGGCTTGGTTCACAGAAGTTTTTAGTTTGTCGTGAATACTGTTTTCATTCAAGGTTTTTGACGATATCCAGGCTTCCTCGTTGGGCAAACTAGAAATAAAATGCTATTAGAGATGCTTGAATTTAATTTTCGAAAATACGAAAATTTACGAATAAGCAAAGCGTTATCCTACCGAATAACATCGTTCCAGTCGCATTGAATAGTGATAACTGGGGCTATTTGTGACATTGTTTATTATAATAATTTAGGGATTTTGTAATGTTATCGTTGAAAACGAATTTTTACAGGGAACATACTAGGAACTACGACGTACGTGAGGTGAGTTGCTGAATTTGAAAACGCAAAAATAAACAAAACAGTCAAAAGTCAAAATATTGAAAGTTAAATTCAAAGTGACACTCACAATGACAATCTGTTTAAATCTGATATTTTTTTAACGAGAAATAGAGGTGAGATTAGCAATCAACCGTAATATAAATTGTAGCAAACGAAATATCACAAAAATGTTGTGTACAAAGATTTTAACCTGTGTTGATTAGAGTCGACTTTTTGTAGTCTGTGCAAACTTGCAAAATGTATTTTGGTATTTGTTCTGTGGTATTTTGATATTACGAATGAACGACTTTAGGACTTTACTTCAATCAAAAAATCAAAGAGAAACAAATCAAAAGTGGGCGAACTTCAGAAATTGTAGTATTTATATTATCGTTGTTTATAAAAGCGAATAAACCTGCAACACAGAACAGCACCATTTTAACGAAGTTATGTTTAACGGAGTAGAAAGTTACAACTATGCATTTCTCAATTCCTGATCTGCAACAATTTCATGACGACAATGGAATCTCTTATACGGTAAATACTTTATATTTAATATTTTACAGGCCTCTTGTCTTAGAAAAAACAACTTGAGTTGTTGCCCTATCCTAATAAAACGCCAGGAATTATTAAAGGAACAAAATTGTAGTGGAACCTCTCTCCTTGGCCCATGTATACCTCTCACGTCGTTCCAAGGCTCTAGTCGTTACTCATCGTGTAATATCAAGCAATCAAATAGGTACTGCCTCTAATTAGAAAATATAATGACAGGCTATATCAAAGTTACTGACTAATTATTTGTGACACCAATGATGAGCAGCACAATGTAGATTATTACAATGTGTTGACTAATATCATATCTAAATGTAAGCTATATGCATAAACATAAAAGAGATATTGATGCTTCATTATCTTCATCTTCACTATCATTATTATATCAGCCTGGAATGTTGTTATACAAAAACATGTCAAGATTTGTAAAACAAATCATTAAAAACTTGTATATCTTAATGTTTTGTGATTTCAGGGCTACAATATTTACATTGATGGATTTTTCCACTGCACAGCACGATATAAACAGCTGCTCAGTTTGCATGAGCAGCTTCAAGCTCAAAATCCATACATTAAACTGCCACAGTTTCCGCCTAAAAAGCTATTCCTCACAAACTCTCAACTGGAAGAGAGAAGAATATTGTTAGAAAAATATATACAGCTAGGTAAGTTCTATTTGAAATGCTAAATGGATTTAAAATAATAAAAAAGTTTATTTAAAAAAAAAGTCATAATTTTGTGTATCCCTAATTATACATCAGAGTTGTGCTAAATTGTTTTAGCCAGTCACTAAAAATGCCTAAGTCCATGTGTTGTATTTATCAGAGATTCATCACCTTTTTAAAAGATAACTTGAATACCATTAAATCTCATAAATTAGTAATGTAAATAAGACATTTCTAACTAAAATTAGATCTTTGGTTGGTTTTTTATCTGAATAAAATGAAAATAGTGAATATTTAGATCACAGATGTGGCATATCACTAAATTTCTTAGTACATTGTATATTGTGCATATGTGCGATATAATCTACATTCTTAAATCAATAGATAATTATTTGTGGTGGTTTCTCACACAACTCTTCTGAACTATTACACCATTTACGTGACATAAAAAAATTATAAAATGTATTATTGTTTCAGTGGGACAAAACCCTGTGTTGGCGAATTCAAACTTGTTGATAGCTTTTCTGTTTTCCGCCCAGCAAGAAACACACGGTGTTAAGATGCATGAAGTGGAAATCGAAATATCCTTAATGAACAGTTACAGGATACCACTCTCTGCCTCCTCAACTGACTCTTCAAGCACTATACTAGACGTCGCATGCAATCATATAAACCTACCTAAAGAGTTGGTCAAATATTTTTCATTGTATTTATTCAATTGGAGCTGTGCTAAAGATGGTCAACCATCGTTAAAAAAATTAGAAGAATATGAATCTCCATACATTTCACAGAAACATGTTAGGCCGGAGGATAAAATTGTTCTGAGAAAAAGGTAAGTCAACATATTGACGTAGTGATTCAGTCATCCTTCTGAGATCATGATTGAACCAATCATACAAATTATTTTTTTGATTCTACTTATTGCATTTCGTGATGACTAGTAAGGAGTCTCCATCAATTATGGTTGAATATCTTCAAACTTTATAGATAACATACTTTCATATGTCATTATAAAAATATTCTATGAGTGTGTCAATTAAAACTCTTCCTAAATGGCTTGTTTGATATTGATGAAAATGATTGTGTCTGTGGGGCTATTCAAGTATTATGTAATGCAATTTGGAGGGAGAGGGGTGTCTTGTGAAATGTTACAGTGCGTCATGGAGGTATTTTTTTTTCTCTTAAAAGTAATCTGTTAATTAATGATGTTACCTAATGTTTATGGAGAGTGCGAGGAAGGGTGTGAAAAATGTTAAGGTGTGTTATGAAGGGTCATCTTCATCAGCTGCATGACGTGCAAGACCTGTTATGAGGGGTATAAAATCTTTAATAATTGCCTTACGTAATACTTGAACACTCCCTGGATTCAAGAATGGCTTAGGCTTAGACTTACACTTTAAAAATAACCTATTCAAACTTCAACTGTCATTTATGTAAAAAAAACAATGATAATTTATTTATTTATCAACTGCTTACACACTCACTTACAACCATCATCATCATATATATAGATCCCGTAATTCCTTTTTCAGTTACTGGGACCCATGTTATGACGTTGATCTTATGATTGACGGAGTATCATTAGATTTGTTATATTTGCAAATCATAGAGGAGCTAGCTCTTGGATGGCTCACTGTAGACTCTGAAACTAGAGGGATTTTATCTTCATATCAAGCTAAGAAACAAAAAAGAGAGGTAAGTTGTCAATATTTCATAAGGTGCAGTAAAAATAAAATTTCATCAAGAGGGGGGAGGAGCGAAAAATCATCAAAATTATCTCATGTAATTAATATATAAACAGCCCACTAAATGTTCCCACTGCTGGAATCCACCACGCTGGCCCAGTGTGGTGGATGACACATGACTCCGAAAGAATCTTGGTACATGTCGGTTTCCTTACGATGTTTTCCTCTACCGTTATAAGTTAGCGGCATTATGCACGTAACTTCGAAAAGAAAGTGTTGGACATGGTTTTGAACCCGGGTTCTCCAGATCACCAATATCCGTATTTCTCCCGACTAGACCAGCCGTAACTTGTAACATGTAACTAATGGATGCCCTTTTTAAAATTCATCAGAAAACAACCTCGACTATTGTTCATGTGTTGTTAAGTTGTTATTATTATCTCAGACTAATTAAATGTGGATAAATTAAGATAAAATTAATGTTGGCAAGCTGAAACTCAATGCAGCTTTTATCTTGAAGAAAATGAGGTTATTCAAGTTCATTCGGTGATAGGATAACTTATCTAATTATTGCTGTTGAAGTTTGTAATGCATTTTTAGAAAAATAAAAACAGAACCCAATCCTCCTTATTATGCATCAATATAAACCATCAGATGTGCCCTGAACACCTTGAAATTGGTAATAAACTGCATCTGAATGTGTAGCGTAAGTGGTTTACACACCACCAATATACTTGACCCCTGGAATTGCTAGCATCGAGGTATGCTGTGGTTCTACTTATTTTGGTTGTTGACAACAAATAGTGATAGGTAAAATGTCCGGCGTTCACCGCTTGCTGCAACCGACTAGAACGGAAAGAGTGTGCCCCTGAAGCTTGGGAGGGCACGGGCACCTCAAATGGTTTATAATTGTATCGATGTCATTATGTTGATAGAAAGATAGATTACAAAGGACGTACACCATCATTAGAGGTAGTTGCTGAAAATTTCATGAACAACCTCAATAAGGTAGACCAACAGCCTATCAGCAATATCAAAAAAGCATGGATATACGACAACTATCTCACATCACGTCTCACTTGGCCTTTCTTACCTATATGACATTGGTAAAACCCTCCTGGCAAAGCTAGATGCTAATGTCATAAAGATATTGAAGTCGTGGTTTAGATCCGGCTAACCCCTCTACTCTCTTTAGGGATCACAATAGTTTTGGGCTGAAACTAAAAAAAAACATCCGAACTCTACGAACACGTGAGAGCCGGTTTTCACGGCGCGGTTGCCAACCGCGCCCGCGCGCGGTCGCCGCAGATTTGTAAGTAAAATTGAATTCTATTGAATGACTTACTAATTCTCACGACGCGGTTTACGGGCGCGGCGGCTGTGGCAGCCGCGCGGCGCCCGCGTGGCTGCGCGCGGTTCTTGCGCAGTAGCTTTCCGCAGTAGAAACCGCGAAAACCTGCGGTCTCGTAAGTATTGAAAAAAAACCGTCGCCAGCCGCGGTCGGAATCCGCTCCGTGAAAATTGGGCCTCAGAGTTACAAAAACGCATGTTTTGGGAAAGTCTCAAGACGAATTAATAGCATCTCTCCCAAAAGACAAAAGTGCTTCAGACCTTGAATCTAGACTTCAATTCCATAAACAAGTTATGGCAGGTGCACAAGTAAATACAGCTGGGTTGGGTGCGATAAAGAAAAGGTAAGACCGAGATATAGTAAAAACCTTTCTACAACAAGACGAAAATGACAGTTACAAAATCCGCGCTATGAATTTAGAAATGCAAAGTGTGTGGTTAACCATAGGTGAGTTGAAGTGGCGCACCTTGCTATATGACTGGTCTCCTGCCTTATTAAAATTTTATCTAAAAGCTTTCCAAATGATCCTCCCTGACCAGAGTAACTTGGTAAGGTGGGGAAAAGCCTCTGAAAAATGTTGCTATACTTGTGGTGAGGCGATATGTACAGCAAGGCACATATTGGTGGGATGCAAGGTGCTCCTTAATAGGGGTAATTACTCACAGCGCCATGACAGAGTATTTGAAATCATATGTGAAGCCATAAGCCTTTCAGTAACTAGAGCCCAAAAAGGATTGACGACAAACAAAGATAAATTAACTTTGTAAAAGAGGGCTCAACTGAAAATTCCAAGAACAACAAGCCTTACTCAATCCTGGGTTCAGCACCTGATTGGACTATTTTAATGGACACGTATGAAAAGCACTATAAAATCCCAGAGGATGTGGGTGTTTCGTCATCCAGACCGGACATTTTCCTTGAGCTACGAAACGCATAGTCCTTGTAGAATTTACTGTACCGTGGGAAACTAATATACCTAAAGATCACGCGATGAAACAAAATAAGTATTAGATACGACCTACAAAACGAATTAACATAAAATGGCTATGTAGTTAATTTATACGCTGTAGAAGTAGGAGCGAGAGGTATACCAGTAAAATCTCTCTATAACCTGCTGAATGAGCTTGGCTTGTCCAGAAGTGCAGTAAGATCTATACTAGAACGAGTATCTAAAGCTGGACTAGTAGGATCATATCGGATTTGGCTGGGCAGGGAGAGAAATACGAGTAGTGAAGGTGAGTCTTGACGAACCTACGTCACAGGGGTCCCTTAAACCTACGCCCGAGTCACAAGTCTTGGGGTCTACTCGAGATTTCTCTCTCTGCCACACGATGGACCCGGCACGGTGAATCCATGGAATGCTAAGACGTTCGTCTCTCTATCTGTCTTTATATCACATTTTACTAAATCACACTTTAGGTTAAAAATATACAATAGGGATGGTAACAATTTTTCAGAATTGCTTTTATTTTGAAGATTGACGCTTGTTTACCTTACCATAAAAATATTTTATTTAAAAATATTAGTATACTAGCAGCGGCCCGCGGTTTTAGTAGTTCCCGTTCCCGATGTTCCCGTTGTTTTTTCGGGATAAAAACTAGCCTATGTGTTCTTTCAGTCTATAATCTAACTGTGTTCCACATTTCAGCCCCATCCGTTAATAAGTTACATCCAAACATTGACATTTATAATATTAGTACGATAGTAGGATTACGACGATTAGTACGATGAGTACAATAATAAAGTAATTTTGAATTTTCCCTCTAAAACCCTAACAACTGACATGACGTCACTAACCGCAAAACAATGGTCGCGATTCATGACTATGTTTCCAGTTTATGTGTTTTCTTATTTTTACTTGAATACAAACAATCGAAATAGTCATCGCTAAGATCGCAAACTATAATAAAAATGCAGAGAAGTAAACAGTCTAGTCGGTCTTCGACAGCTTGTTTTGCAGGTAGTGACGTAATAAGCCATATTGGTGGTTGCAGTCACATGACAACAGATTAAAAATATAGCATTTAAAATCATTTATAAGAAATTTACAAAGAAACATTAAATTATGAAAATGTGATTTTCGATATTCTATTAATACAAACTATTATAAAATGAACACTAGGTAAACATTCATTTGTGATTAGTGTTAACATCCCTATTATTAAATAGGGAAAAATAGCCATGATAGTAGAGGATACATTAAGCGTGGTGACAAATAAATTTAATGTTTTTGTACTAATCAGACTTAGGGCTGTCTGATATGCCACACTCGCGTATAAAACTACGAAGATCCCGAACGAAGGAGCTCCGCGTCCGGTTCTAAAGGCAGTATAGAATATAGATAAACTTAAAAAAATATTATAGGATTTTTTAGGTGTACATATGAGTGTATGGCAGTTGGCCCTAGTTACTCCACTGGATCTCCTCTCTTAGGCATAGAATGGATAATAGTAGATTGCTTTATTATTTTCTTTAGGCTACTGTTAAATATTCAGGGCCTTAACTAACCCAACAATGTTTCAAAATTATAAATGTTATGTTATTAATGTTTAAAATTTGGTAATTTTGTTACTACTGATTACTACTGAACTCCCAACAGTCTTTTTTAAAGCTTAGTGAAAAACAGGATATGTGCCTGATGGTAAGCAACACGCCTGCCCATAACAGCACATTGTCACGCAGCTATATGAACATGGAGAGTCCAAATCATTATCTATCACTGCACTGCGCTCGTCACTCAGAGATATAGGATGATTTATCTCTATGCCCTATAATTTCTCTGGCAACACCAAACCGGAACACAGATAATGTTCACACCCCAGGTGGTTCACACAGTATTTCACAGTGATTTGTAGTGTCCGGTAAAATAACTATAAAATCAATTATCTATACGTAGGTACTAATATAAACGTGAAGAGGTTTTTTGTTTGATCATGATAATCTCAGGTACTATACTGGACCGATTGCAAAAAATATTTCACCTTACTTGATCCTTGAGTGCTATAGGCTGATTATTATGTCATCATCATCATCATCAGCCGCAAGACGTCCACTGCTGAACATAGGCCTCCCCCCTAGATTTCCACAACGAACGGTCCCGCGCAACCTGCAACCAGCGGTTTCCAGCGACCTTTGTTAGGTCATCTGTCCATCTAGTGGGAGGCCGTCCAACACTGCGTCTTCCGGTTCGTGGTCGCCACTCGAAAACCTTTCTTCCCCATCGGTTGTCAGTTCTGCGAGCGATGTGGCCTGCCCATTGCCACTTCAGCTTGCTTACTCTTTGAGCTATGTCGGCCACTTTCGTTCTTTTGCGAATATCCTCATTACGGATTCTGTCGCGCAAAGAGACTCCGAGCATAGCTATCTCCATAGCTCGCTGTGTGACTTTGAGCTTTGTTATGAGGCCCACAGTTAAGGACCACGTCTCAGGATTATTATGTGCCACGAGCGAACCCGGGGCGGACCGCTAGTTATTGATGAACCCATAAGAAGATACTTTAATATTGAACAAATCATCGGAAAATGTATATTTGTATCATTTGAACCTGTTCATTAGTCACCTCTCAAAACAGACGTTTTGTTTGTGTCAATTCGTAATCACATTGTCCATGTGTTCCAGCGATAGATATCAACGTATGACTCACAACACCACTGACGCAAATATCGCCCTAATCCCCAGCTGCAACTAGGATCATACTGATATTGATATTTTGAAATAATTTGGTCATAAATGTATCCGTAAATTGTTTATTGAAGTGAGTACTGCATTTGGCGCACCACAAACAGATTTTTCGTGAGCTGTGAATTGACCTCAAGCCATAGAATAGATAATATAGATAGAACGGACACTCCCCACCCCCCGCCAATTTCAAGCTTCCTCCCCCTCGCGGACGCGAGGCTCGGAGGCGCGGAGACTCAACAAAGGGTTATTATATCGGACGATATTTTTTTATGAGAATACTACCATGATGCTGTATTATTTAACAAAATGGTACCAAATTTTTCGTCTATTATACGAAACAAGAATATGAGATTTTTAATTTCATAAGAATTTCTACAAAGATTGAATCATTTTTATAAACTGTGTTAAGCTATTCTGGTTAGAAGTAGGTAGGCCTACCTATAATGAAATACGCGATATGTGGAGTGATTAATTAATATATTGTCAGAATAAAGTTTTCTCTTTGGGTAAGTGTACTTAACTAAAAATCAATTCGTACATGGTACCTTTATTATGTCCTATTTTGTTTTAAATCTTCTCCATTCTGATTGTTGATGAAAGTTGTATTTACCTACATTAAAGGTCGAACACTAACTAGGTAAGATTGTAAGCCACTTCTTAACACAGGCATGTGAACTCACGGGTCACAGCTATTCCATAAAATAATTTAGTAACCCTAGATGACACGCATACATGCGTAAATGTGTTCGAACGACATATGCGTAGTTGTGTGAGTGTAGGTATGTCGACTTCACCGTTTGTTTGGAGTTTAGGCCGAGTGTCCGGGGTGTGCTCAAGCGTCACGTTCGTAAATGAAAGAAATCTTCGGGTGAACTCGGGATCATGGGCATTGGCCATCTAGAATTGCTGACGCATGGTCATGGCCATTCCCTCCAGTTTCATCCGCGCAGTTTCCAAAGTGAGCCATCGAATTCTGAGTTATAACACTTCTATCGGCAATACTTATGACTGACATTTTTTTTGTAAATAGGGTTCGAGAGACTGCTATATACAAAAAAATTGGCAATACAATTGGCTCCGGCTTTGCCCGTGGTACATATAAAATACTAGCAGCGCCCCGCGGTGTTACCCGCGAAGTTCCCGTTCCCGTTGTTTTCCGGAATAAAAAGTAGCCTATGTGTTCTTCCAGACCATAATCTATCTGTGTTCCAAATTTCAGTCCGATCCGTTCATACGTTAGGACGTGATTGAGCAACAAACATCCAAATATCCAAACATCCAAACATCCATACATTGACATTTATAATATTAGTAGGATAGTTTATAGCATTCATGGATCAAATACATATCTAATGGTGAAAGACTTTGAAACCGGTCCTGTAGTTCCTGAGATTAGCGTGTTGAAACAAAATGAAATAAACTATTCAACTTTATAAATATTAGTATAGATTTTTAACGTTATCTTTTGAACGGAATGTCCGGTTTCAATACATAATTCAAAAGTAATCAACAGGTGTTGAGACAGTATTGAATACGAAGTAATTTATTTGGAAAAGGATTAATACAAAGGTATGGATATCATGATCTGATTTTGATAGGATCAACTTTTAAAATGCAAAAAAAGTTATATTGACTTAATTACGATAGTTGTGCATATCGTTGATATTGATACGTTGCATAATAATAAATATTGGTGGACAATTTACACACAACGCCATAATAATATTATGAATTTTTTTTTGTTCTGTCATCAATACTTTCCGCAGCGTATGCGATGAAAGTTATGGCTAATTTTTTCTCACTTTCTACTCACACTTTGAGTTGGTTTTAATAAGAATTTCTGAGGATCTCAATTTTTTTTAGTAATAAACATAGCCTATGTTACTCTGTGAAAAAGTAGCTTTCTAACGGCAAAAGATTTGTTTTAAATCGGTCCAGTCGTTTTTAAGTTTATTTGTTACATACAAAAATACAAACCTTTCCTCTTTATAATATGTATTAGTGTAAACTAGCTGTACTCCGCAGTTTTACCCGCATAGTTCCCGCGTAGTAGTTGTTATTTTCTGGCGATAAAACAGCCTATGTGCTATTCCAGGCTATAATCTCGGTTCCATATTTCAAACCGAACCATTCAGCCGTTCTGACGAGATTGAACAACAAACATCCAAACTTGAACATTATCAAAAAATATCTTGTCGATTACAGTGATCAATGATTATTTTGAAGTGAAAACTTCTTAAGGCGCGCCTAGACAGATATTTCGTGGGCTGTGAATTGGATTCTAGCGTCACGCTCGGGTATGATAAGAAATCTTCGGGTAAACTCGGGACCATGGCTATTGGCCATTTAGAAATGCGTCAGCCAATGGGAAATGCTGAAAGGGCGTGGCCTCGGCATCATGCCATGGCCATCTAGAAATGCATCAGCCAATAGGAAATGCTGACGCATTTCTAGATGGCCATGCCTTGATGCCCAGGCCACGCCCTCCGGTTACACCCGTGTACTTTCCAAAGTAAGCTATCAAATTCTGAGTTGTAAGTTTTCACTTCTATCGGCAGTTCCTATGACTGCCAATTTTTTTTTCGATTCGCTCTGTCTGCGTCTTCGGCTAACATCTATCTATATATCTCTGTATATAAAAGCGAAAGGTCACTCATCAAGGAATCTCGGAAACTACAAATGCTTGGAATCTGAAATTTTGCATGGAGGTCCCTTTTAGCACGTAGGCGCTCGCTAAGACGCGGTTTTGCGAAATTCAATCCCTTAGAGGGTGAAACAAGGGATGAACGGTTGTATGAAAATTTGTCATTTTCAAAGTTATCAAATTTTGTATCTAGACACTTGACACGAATCAAACAAATGTTTGTTCTATCAATTTCGTAATTTCGAACTGTACGGGGGTGAAATGGGGGATGAATGTCAATTTGAAAGTACCCAACCGTTAAAGTTAAAACCATGAAACTTTGTAAAGAGACACTTGACACGAAGCAAACAAATGTTTGTTCTAGCAATTTTGTAATTTCTAACTGTACGGGGATGAAATTGGGGTGGAAATGGGGGAAGAATGTCAATATGGAAGTTCCCAACCGTTGAATATAAAACCATGAAACTTTGTACATAATGAAGCAAACGAATGTTTGTTCTGGCAATTTTGTAATTTCGAACTGTATAGGGATGAAATTGGGATTGATTTTTTTATGTTTATGTTATGTTATGTTCTAGCAATTTTGTAATTTCGATCTGTACGGGGATGAAATTGTAGTTGATATGGGGAATTAATGTCAAAATGGAAGTTCCCAATCGTTGAAGAAAAACCATGAAACTCTGTATATAGGCACTTTACACGAAACAAATAAATGTTTGTTCTAGCAATTTTGTAACTTCAAACTGTACCTACGGTGATGAAATTGTGGTTGATATGGGGAATTAATGTCAATATGGAAGTTCCCAACCAGGACTTTTATAAGGGATTTCGATGTAAAGTGATTGATAAAAAGTAGCGTATTGAAACTATATCGACAATTTACAATCTGTGTTAGTTATTACTTGAAAGGTAATAGCAATTTCGTCATAACTACATATTACACCTTTGAAACATGTTCAAGTACATAAATCTGTTGGAAAATTAATGTTATCGGGTGAAATATGCTACTTTTCTCAATATATCTAACGCGCCTTATATATTCGCAAAAATAAGCAATATTTTTAACTGTATTTTTAATGAACGTGCTACCAGCTACCTGTATACGATTTCAGATGTAAGACACAACCGTAATATAACATTTAAACGACTTTCCATTCCGGGCGCTTCTTTCTGATCGGTTTATTGTCAGCCATATTAACGAAATTTTTAGGGTCTAGTTGTAGAAAATTTAATGTGAAAAAAACCAAATTCTTTATTTTAAAATCACAATTTTGGATTTCACACAAAAACGTGACATCACCGTTCGGTATTTTGCGTTATTGCGTTTAGGAAACTGGTTTCATAACAAAAGACATTTTAAATTTAATGGGCTAACCAATGGTAAAATATAATTTTCTAATAAATTCATACTTTTAAAATGGACTTACCCATCCAACTTTGAATGATCACAAAGTAATTTAAACGCAAGATATAAAAATTAAAGTTAGTAATTTTTTTCAGATAATCATCACTGTCATAATGAGAGTTAATTTAATATGCAATTATAGGATCAGTCGTCATGCCTGTAGAAAATCTTTGAAAGGTTGTGTATGATATATGTTTTTTAAATATTAGCATTCGTCACACAGAATATTTGCACTGGGTGGGAATCGAACCTACGACCCTCGGCTTTGTAGGCAGAGTTACTAAGTCACGAGGCCAGTTAGGCCAGGATTGTTAATAGTTTTGTAAGCTCTCTTTGTAAAGCAAGGTTTGACTCTTGCTTTAATAAACTATTTTCTACAAGAAATTAAACAGACTTCAAAACCACAAATAGACACTCAAAATCGAAAAATAAACTGATATCCTACTAATATTATAAATGTGAAAGTATGGATGTTTGTTGCTCAATCACGCAGTAACGTATCAACGGATCGGGCTGAAAATTGGAACACAGTTAGATTATAGTCTGGAAGAACACATAGGCTACTTTTTCCCGAAAAATAACGGGAACTACGCGGGTAACACCGCGGGGCACTGCTAGTAATTATTATAAGCGCTACTCTATCTATTTGAACTCGGTGCCAGCCTAGTCAAAAAGCTAGTACTTATACTATGCACGTAGTAAGTAGCCATAAAATATATATATAGTTATAGGTAGTATCTGACAATGACATTAATTTGAACATAAACATTGATAAAACTCACCTAATGAATTTCAGAATAAAACATAATGACTTATTAAATTTTGACATTAAATATGTAGGGAAAGACGTAACGGAGGTCCAAGTCACACGGTTTCTGGGACTGTCAATAGATAATAAGCTGACATGGAAATCTCATATAGAAGGATTGTCAAAGAGACTATATCAATTTGCATATGCGCTCTTTCAGGTACGTAAAGTCGTGAATGAGCCCACGCTTTTGACATCATACCATGGACATGTTGCATCAATAATGAGATACGGAGTAATGTTTTGGGGTAATACTACCGATCGGCTTCGAGTATTTCGAGCGCAAAAGCGTTGTATTCGGGCAATCTGCGGGTTAAAAAATAGGACTTCATGCAAAAAACATTTTGTTCGACTCAACATCCTGACCTTGTCTTGTTTATACATTAGTGAAGTTGCTGTCTTTGTCAAATCCAATCCTGAGCTCTTTAAGGTGTGTCCTGTCGGAAGTAGACGTGAGGGTATGTTACAAATCGTTCCTTCACGAACAGCGTTGTTGAATAAAAGTGTGTTCTGTATGGCCCCAATTATTTACAACAAAATACCCCAGGCCATTAGATGTAAACAGGACATTAATATTTTCAAAAGCTTATTAAACAAATTATTAATACAAAAAGCATACTACGCTGTTGATACATTTTTGATGGACAAGTTCGATGAATATGAAAAACACTAAATTGTTTAATGAGTTGAATTATTATTTTTTTTTCCAAAATTCAATAACTTAATTCTAACTACTATAAAAATGAATAAATAGTTTCGGACCTCTTGTATTGTATTGTTAACATTTTATAATTTTTGACATTTTTCTTAACAAAATTGTTGACATATGCCTACTGAATTTTAGATATAATTATATTTTTAAGTATTTTGTCTGTATACCTTACCTGGTGAAAATTAGAGATCATTTATTTATTCAAGACCTATATTGTACAATTATACCTAATTTTACAGACCAATAAAGAATTTAAATATCTATCTACTATCTGTTAGACTTGGCTGGCACCGACTTCAAGTATGGTAGATGGGTAAGTAGCGCTACTATAATAATTATAAGTGATACTGGCTTATAATTATTATATAAGTTTATTTTACGCTTTTGAATGCCTATTTGTGGTTTCGAAATCGGTTTAATTTTTGGTAGAAAATAGTTTATTGTACCCTTTTTAGTTGAATTTCAACCAGAGTCAACCAGTGCGTTCTACCTGTTATGACCTACGGTGCTGAAACGTGGACACTGACAGTGAAAATGGTCCGAAAGCTCAAGGTCGCTAAGCGAGCTATGGAAAGGGCTATGCTTGGGGTTTCTCTGAGGGATTGCATTCGCAATGAAGTAATTCGTCAGAGAACTAAAGTCACCGACATAGCTCAGCGTATTAGCAGACTGAAGTGGCAATGGGCCGGTCACATCTGTCGCAGACCCGATAACCGTTGGGGTAGACGGGTTCTGGAGTGGAGACCGCGAATCGGTAAACGTAGTGTAGGACGCCCTGAGACTAGATGGAGTGACGATATACGAAAGGCGGCTGGTGGCGGTTGGAAACGCAAAACTGAGGATCGGGCTGAGTGGCGAAATATAGGAGAGGCCTATGTCCAGCAGTGGACGAACACGGGCTGATGATGATGATGATGACCCTTTTTAGTGCAAAACAAGTTTAAATTAATGCATTTACACAATTTTGTGTTGTCAGGATCGCATTTCATAACTTTTGTGAAATCTACAACCATGTCATCCAGACAAAATTGTAGGAAAATTTTAGTTTTTTCTTCATATTTCAAAAACCACCTCACGGATATTCGATAAAATTTATATGGGACCATTCGGGAAGCATACCCAGCCGAACACAGTTTTTTTTTTTTTAAATCGGTTCGGCCATTCACTATAAATCAGGTAAGGTAACAAACATTAAAAAAAATACTAGATGGATGGATATGGATATGGATCCACTAGATCTACTTTCTGCGTTTTAAGCTACATCATATTGTTTACACCCACACTCTGCACAGGACTTAATTCTTTCGACTTCAAAATTACATTTTGTGCGGAACCATCTACAGTTTGGTTAGTCTTGACATGTCGTGTAGAAAAATTTGATGTAATACAATTAGACGTAAGATGCTAAATTATTATACACTAATAGAACATCGAGTCATTTAAAAGTTGTGTAAAAGTGCTCACATTTGCTTAAAATCGTAAAGAAATGCGATTTATCACTCTAATACGATCGTCATGTAAAAGTAGTTCTCGCGACTCTAATACAATTAATGTCGGGGTAAAATCCGTATAAACGTTAATAAGGCGACGCACTGGTTAATACTACTGAAAGTTGTATAACAGTCTTCCGAAGCAGTCGTATAGAAGTTTATACGATGTCTTTAAACGACTACAAATTGTATAAAGATAAAAGGCACAAAGTCGTGTTACACGCCAAAATTACTTCAGTGCGATGTTTATAGCATTTTGAATCACGTTACTACCACTTATACGACTAAAATGTTTGTTGGGTAGGCGCTTGACACGAAGCAAATAAATGTTTGTTCTAGCAATTTTGTAATTTCTAACTGTATGGGGATGAAATTGGAATGGATATGGGGGACGAACGTCTCTTACGCTTTCAAACCTAAACAACTGAACCGATTTTGATGAAATTGTATAAAATTGTTTTATTATAAGCTGTTTTTAGTAACCGTAAATGTGTCTGGGTATACAAATAGGTACTGCCTGAGTTACCTTAGTATTTATTCCGCGCGAACGTCAAACCCTCGTGGCTGGGCTCGGATTCTAGCATTAGGCCAGTATTAGGTACCAATTATTACCTGCCTTTAAAGACCGCGTAAAGCAGTTCTATTTGTCGAAACCTCTGTAATTGTTTTGTTTTCTAATTATTATTATTTTTAATTATTATGTATTCTTTTTTTGAAGTGAAAACTTCTTTAGGCGCGTTATAGACAGAATTTTCGTGGGCTGTGAAATGGATTAATGATCACGTGATCATCACGCTCGGATATGATAAGAAATTTCGGGTAAACTCGGGATGCTAGAGCGAGAAAGATAATGTGGTCAACAAACGTGCCAGACCGAGAAAGATAATTGTTAGAGGAGGACATGGGACAATACATACTCTTACTCTCTCTCGCTGCTCACTACCAGTGTTGACTCAGTTGACTGACACCTTAGCGACTTTCTCGCTGAAACTGGCGAATTTTAAACTTTTTTATCACGACATTAACTTCTAGGTACTTACCACATCAATTGAACCTGTCACGAAATGTTAAATTTGCATTTCACGTCCATTGCAAAAAAGTTATGGTTGTAATATTTTATCACAGCACTTACACTCCGTAAATACACAAAATGATACCCATTTTCATAAGAAAGTGCTTACACAAATACACTATAACACAACATATTTATGCATTTTTAGCGAAATACATAAATATGACAAACACTAAAAACTTGTGAGTCAAACGGCATTTTCGACCCGCGTAATTATTTTTTTTAAATTTATTCTTGGCCATGGATACTAATCATTCAGCCGTAAAAGTTTTAAATTAAAATTATTTAGTAGTCTTTATATAGTTAAGTATTTCTTATTTTAGTTTTCACTTCTGCCGTGCGGTTTTAAGCGCACACATTTTTTTTACTTGCTTTTATTACTTAAAATTTTAGATGCATATTTTTTACTGTTACAAGTATATTTATCTGTTACCGGTTATTTACCTATTTGTATTTGTCATCAAAGGATATACATTTTTTAATTTTGTCAAGTTTAAGTTCTCGCTGTAAGTTCTCCTAGCTTCTATGTCCACCCCAAGGTTGCCTGGAAGAAATCGCTTTCAGCGATAAGGCCGCCAGTTGTTTCACTAGTTTTACTGTATTCCTATGTTTTATGTACTATTTTAAGGTGTGAACAATAAAGAGTTTTCATTCATTCATTTAAGAAGATTACGTCAGAGAAAACTCTAAAGAGATGAAACTTCTCTCTTCAGCAAATAATAAATACAAGCGTTTATATTACATTTGACTTTACTTGAGGAGTGCCGGTCCTTACAACAGTTAATTTAGTAGGAATTAAGGTGATAGACCTCCTGGGCGAGACCAGAAATTGGGACCTCTCTCTATTTTAAGAAAAGCGTAAAACGATCGGCTCGTCTACCGCCTAACTAAATCATATTTGACATTGTTGTTACTGTCTCCATCATTTCAAGCGAAAAGAAAAGAGAGAGCAATATCAAAGCTAAGACAGTTTTGGTTAGGCGGTAGACCCCCCGGTAACACTTCTGCGTAACTATAACTATTTTCTTATCTGTGACCTATGGCAATACCTAATACACGCCATAACATTTCAGTACATAGAGCTGTCGCGAAGCCTCCGCCATTACGGGCGAATCCCGGCCGGCGAGGCTCTCACGGAGGCTGTCAACTTGAGCGGCGACAGCGCGGAGTGCGCCACCCGAGTGCGTGTCTCCCTCGCTTCCAAGGAACTGACGCTGCAGAGCGTCTCGCATCCGAGCCGCGAGCAACGGTACAAGGTCACACGCATGCGCTGTTGGAGAATCACCACATTGCATTCAGTAAGTAATTATATTATCATCGACATAAATCAATGGATTAAGTTACGGCTGGTCTAGTCGGGAGAACTTTATTACCTGCCGATCCGGAGACCCCGTTCAAACCCCACACGCACCACTATCTTTTCGAAATCATGTGCGTAATTCCGCTAACTTCAAAACGCTGAAGGAAAACATCGTGAGGAAACCGACACGTACCTAGAATCTTTCGGAGTCATGTGCCATCCACCAACCCGCGGCCTTAACTCTCTCCTTGCGAGAGAAGGCCCCGAGTCCGAGCATTGGGAACATTTAGTAGGCTGTTGATGATGATGATGATGATCTAAGTATATTTAGTATTTAAACCGAGCAAAGCTCGGTCACCCAGGTACTTATTTATTATCCCTTACTTAGCCATATTAGCTAGCTATTAGCCTAGCCTAGCCTAATACCTAGGTATTGCTGAATAACTTTTTTAAGCAAAAGTTTCTTAAGAAGGGTATTATTTACAAATATCAATAAACAAGACGAGAATACTCGCAGGTACAACTTGAACCATGATTGCACAAAACCAGAGCGAGTCCAGGTTTTCACTTATTTTTATTTTATTCTAAATGGAAAACAAACAGCATTATACTTAGATACCTACAGATAAAAGACTCCAAGTAATAGATTTTTTCAAGTAAAAAAGGGACTTGAAAAAAAAAGAGAAACCGTCTGGATTCCAACCCGGATCTACTAATTTCTATCCCGGACTTACCGCCTGAGCTATTATACCTACTGTCGCGCGATGCGGCAAAATTTACCGTCGCGTCATAGAATAGATAATGTCGGGTTCTAATGTCTTTCGTTTTGTCTTTCGTGACAGTATTTCGTTGTTTGACAACGCGCATTTAATGTCGTTTTAAAAAAATAAAACCTAGCTAGATCGATTTATCGCCCCCGAAACCCCTTGCATACAAAATTTCATGTCAATCGTTCCAGCCGTTTCCGAGATTCAGATTCTATATATGTATTTATATATAATACAAGAATTCCTCGTTTAAAGATATGTATAAGATAAGAGAAGATACTTCATTACATTCAAATATTGACGTGATAACGTCTTATAATTCGATGAAGCCAGCTGCACGCCCGCAAAACATGACGTCATGTAACGTTACCGCCATAGAATAGATAATATTTACCACCGTTACCTCGCCTTATTACTTTTCGCACCATCTAGTGAGTGAAATGTGTATTACGTTCAAGGAGTCTGTCCATGTTTTAGAAAAGCGACGATATGAAGTTAAGAACTTGTGCTAGTACAATGATGTACCCAGGGATGGCGCTTTGAACAGCTTTTCTTAAAGACGTTGTCACGTTCAACTATCGTCAGTAAACCGACTTTACAGACAACCATTTTTTTTATTATAGGCCTTATAACTAAAGAAAAACGACAATAAACTAATTATATGCAGAGCAAAGGGCAGCGTTATCGTTTATAATGATTTCTTCCAAACAACCTATGGATGAATTTATTGTGATAGACATCTTATGTTGTAGGTAATTAAGTGTAACTTTAGTATAAATAATAGCATAAAATTAAATAAGCCTAATATTATAACTTACTTACTTACTCTGACTTTGACTTTAAATTAAAAAACTCGACGGCAAAAAATCAACATGTATAAAAACATTATATAGGTACTATCTAAGGACACTTTAGTGATTGAGACTAATCTAACGATATCTTAATTATGAAAATACATCCAGCCGTTTGGAAGATAAATAAATAAATATTGCTGGACAATTCACACACAACACCATCTGACCCCAAACTAAGCAAAGCTTGTGTGATGGCGGCTAAATAGCTGATATAATACTTATATAGTTTTTAAATACATACTTATTATACATAGAAACACCCAGACACAGTGCAAACATTTGAATTCATCACACAAATATTTGCACTGGGTGGGAATCGAACCTACGACCCTCGGCTTCGCAGGCAGAGCTACTACCAACTAAGCCACGGGGCCAGTCAAAGATACGTGGCAATAAAGTAATTTACAAACATACAAGATACGCGCAAAAAACATAACCCTTTCTTTCAGTCGGGTAATAAAAAAATATAATTTAAAAACTCAAAAACCCGACTGCGTAAAAAGTTAACCAAACTACGTACTCGCATACTAAAAAAACTGAAAAGAATAAAACAAGCATTTAGATTTCTGGTGATCTAGAATTCTATAATATGTTATTGTATTAATACTATTGAAATAAATACAATATTTTCTAATAAAAGAACATTACAACTGAAGAGTCGGGATCCATTATTATTCGACATACAATCTAATTGTTCAATGGATTCGATATTATTATTCGACATACAATGTAATTGTTCAATGGATCCCGACTGTTCAGTTGTAATGTTCTTTTATTAGAAAATATTGTAGATATTTCAATAGTATTAATACATGATATAGAGTGCACCCTAACCCGGCTGTGTCTCCCGGGCGGGGCAGTAGGGTATGCGTAAATACATTTCCTGCACGTACGAAAAAAAGGTAGTCCAATATACCTACTAGCATAGATCGTAGAACCCAAGATGGGCCCCATCCCAAACTTCACGGCGCACGCAATCATGTCAACATTGGGAAGAGTGAGCTCACTCTTTCCGTTCTAGTCGGTTGCAGGACGCGGTGGACGCCGGACGTTTTTATCTATCATTATTCGGTGTCAACAACCAAAATAAGTAGAACCACAGCAAATCTCGCCGCTAGCGATTATAGGGGTCAAGTAGATTGGTTGTTTGTAAACCATATTCATATTCATATTGTCATGTCCATCCACATTCACACGTACAGTTAGTTATACGAAGTTTTCTGCTACCTAAAAACCTATAAATGTGAGAATGGTTGTTACTCAACTTTAAATCGATATATATCCTAAACGGTCAGTCAAATCGAAAAACATTGAGAGAAAGCTAAACGTTATTTTTATTTTTAAATACCTATTCAACGATTGAACCTCTTGACATATTTTGGTGATTTTAATTTTTTTTATTTGGACAATATGGCGTCCTGAATCCGCCATATTGGACTTACACTAATGTCATGTCTTTAGTGTCACTCGCCAGATTAAGAGGAATCGATTGACGTGTGAATCATAAAAATCGGCCCAGGCGACATACAAACATACATACATAGACTGTTAAACACATTACCACTCCTTTGCGTCGCGCAGTCGGGTAAAAAGCTATTGTTAAATAATAATTGTTATTTACCAAGAAATCGTCGTAAAATTTCACAGTAATGTGGAGGAAAATATGTTTTTTTTTAAAATAAAGACTGACGAGACGAGCAGGACATGTGCCTGAAGGTAAGCAACATGCCTGCCACATAACAGCACAGTGGCACGCACCTATTGGAACGTGAAGAGTCCAAATCATTACCTAGCACTGCACTGCGCTCGTCACCCGGTGATCTAAGATGTTATATCTCTAAGCCCTGTAATTTCTCTGTAAACATTGCCCTTTAAACCGGAACACAGTAATGTTTGCACATTACTGCTTGGCGGTAGAATAACTGGCTGGCAAAGGTGTGGTACTTCCCCAATCGGACTCTGCCAAGTGTCCTACCGTTGCCACTACCTCTATTACAAGTAATATTACTAAGGACATTTTTTAATATTTTTTTTTATTCTTTAGTTTTATGGGGGCTTTTAGACTACAAGTCTATGCCAGCCCCATCGTAAAAGGTGTAATCATTTATTTTGGATCTAATTATTATCATTGATAGCTTTCCACTTTTTGTCACTTCCTAAGTCATCATCTGATAATTGTCTAATCTTTTCTTGGTCTCCTTTAGAGTTGTCCATGTGCGTGTCATCTTCAGGGTGGTACGGGTTATCGTACCTTCGCCTCTCTATTTTACCTTTCGTTATTTCGGGAACACTGGGAAGTGACTCTATTTCTTGTTTAGGCTCTACTAAAGTAGTTGTCTCTCCTTCTCTAGTTTCCTCTTTTGTTTCAATGGTTGTGAATAACGCTAAAAATATAAAATATTAGCGACGTGTCTTGGCTTCATCTGGGTCATATTTTTTTTTAAATATAAGTTTATTATTTTAAATCTTTAGTTACAAGTATTAAAATGGAAAAACCCCCAACACAAAGTGAAAGTACGAGTAAATCAAATATCCAACGTGTTCTAAGATTGTGTCGTAATTGAGCAACAAACACCCAAACTTTCACATTTATAATATTAGTAGGATTATTGTGAACAGTATATAAGTTCTACTGGAATGTGCAAACCGAAATGAAACCAAAAGGGCATACTAATTTGCCATAGAACTACAAAGTGCGAACTAAATTGCGACCGGGTTGTACCCAAGAATAGTTCAATAGGGTACAATCCTCAAAAAAACTAAGTAGCCGTTAGTTAGATTGGCAAAAAATATTGTATACGTATTTTTTATTTTGTTTCACAAACAAAAAATGACGAAGATAGAGCGCTTCGAAGTTTCGTGTGACGTCACTTGTGAGCACGATTTTTACTCACGAGTGACGTCGCGACTCCCCACTCTCGAAGTTTGATGGTCTATATCTTTGACGATTTTTAACATTATGAAAAAATAAAAAATACGTGTCCAATATTTTTCCATGATCTAGCTGACGGACTAATTAGGATGGTGTATTTTTGACCCAGTCCTGTACCCTATTGCATCTCATTCTCTCTTAAGTGAGCATAACTGGATGACTACAGTCTTACAGAATCGCTTTTGGTCTAGCTCTCTATTTCATTTCACTTGAAATTAAAGGGAATCGAATTTAGTATCAATTTTAGTCAGGGGGTACCTCTACTCCCTACTAACCTTCTTGCCGTAGCTAGACTATGTAGGGTTTACATTGATAAGTTGCAAACATCACTACTTTTATGATATTTGTTCCCTGAAATCTTTAGAATGTGCATCAATACTAAATACAGTATTAAAAGTATCATAATTTTATCTGAAAATCTTACCATATATTATTACGAAATATAAAATATTTTTGCTTTCCATGATCGAATTCAGCATTGCAAGTAATCTGTAATCGATAAAAAACTGTAGGCTTTTCCTATACGGTATAAGGTTACACAGCCAGAGATAGGTGGAAAGAGATATTCGTGTTTGAGCATCTTTGTTCTACTACTGGTCATTATCACCATCCAACCGCCTGCTTTAGTACTAAAAACAAAGTCTAAACTCAACACACTAGCTTACAGGTATTTTTACTAGACTTCAAAAGCGTTTTGTACATATACTACAAACACAGAATGTGGAGGCATTTGATTATTTTCCACGAACACACCTTCTCTGCCGAATCTTATATAAATTGGCTTAACTTTATTGTTATTGTTTTTGAAATATAAAATCGATAGTAAGTAAAAGACACCATAAAACAAAACTTTTTTATGTGACTAAGATGTAGTAGAAATGTTACTTAACATATTTATTGTTTGTAAGTAAATAATTATTATATTTTAATGTCTATTACTTCTACGATGTGTGTACGAACTTTCACACAGTGACCCTCGTATTATTTATTATTGTTAATACATATTATATTTTCTCAGTTTTAGTTTTAAACTTTCAAGAAACTAATCAACAACTAACACACAAACAAAAAAACGTGTTCAAACAACTTTTTATGAAGAGCTTCTTGGATTACAGAAACAGAATTGAAAATAATACGAAATTGGTGAACAAACGTCATACTGTAAACTCCGAACAGAACTATAATAGTAATGAAAATACTAACAGCCAAGAGTTAAAAACAATTCATGTGAGACGGCACAAAAAAATACCTATAATTACGACAAACAGCGATCATACGACTAATAACCACGACGAATCAAAAAATTACAATAGCGGTGAAGATATTAAAATTGATATAAACGAGTCAGAGGATATCAATCATGTCAAAGATCATAAAATAAATAGTCATGTCAAAAAATATAAAATAAACAATTTTAAGAATAACAAAAACATCAAATTTCATAAAACATACAGTTACGAGAATAATAATCGTGACAAAAAAGATAAAATAAAAAAATATAGGAATAACAATGTTGCCAAAAATGATAAAATAAACAGTAATGAGAATAACAATCATGACGAAAATTATGAACGAAACGCTTATGAGAAAAACTATTATGACAAAAAATATAAAATAAACAATTATGAGAATAATAATCGTGGGAATAAAGGTAAAATAAACAATTATGTGAAACACAATCTTAGCAAAAATTATGAAATAAATAGTAACGACCATAACAGTAATGGCGGAAATGATGAAGTAAATGTTTATGAGAAAAACTACCATGACAAAAAAGCTAAAATAAACAATCACGAGAATAATCACGCCAAAAATGATGGAATACAAATTCATGAAAATAACAATTTTAACAAAAATAATGAAAACAGTCAAATAAACAGTCACGAAAATAGAAATCACGAAAAAAATAAAAACGTAAATAGCTATGAGAATAATAATGTCGAAAATAATAAAGTAAACAGCTATACTACTAACAATCACGTCAAAAATGACAAATATTATTCTAAAGCAACAGTGTCGTTTGATAACGATCATGTTATTTACGACATTTTGTCAAAAAACGAAAATGATAACGTCAATAAAATCACAGATAAAGATAACTCAATACAAAACCAAATAATTGACAAGTTAAACAATTCTCTCGGAAGTAACAATCATACAAAGAAAGATATGAAAAAAACAATAAAAGTCAAAATCGACAATGATGCGATCAGAGAAATTCTGTCGAACCACTTAATTAGTCTAAGAAAAAATAAAATAAACATAGATAAGCCACTGAAAATTTCTGAACCAAAAATATATTATGAAATAAAGGAGAATAGTGACCAGACAAAAGATTTTGATGTCACAACAGACACTATTATTGACGATTATTGTACTACAAACAATATCATGAGAACAGAATACAATAGCCATAGAAAATCAAAAAGGAAAGTAGATGTACAAAGTTTGATAGAAAACCTTACCAAGTCAAAAAATGTCGACGAATTAACCGATAGACTAATAAAAAAAATTGTAGATAATTACGTGGAGCGTCATAAGACCAGTGAGAGCATAGAAGAAATAGAACCTTTAGAGCAGTCTTTAGAAAATGTTGAAAAGATCGATGTATTTCTAGGCGAAGTGAGCGAGGAAGAAGCAAAAACAATTACAAGAGGACAAATAAAAATTAATGGAAAAATATATAAACAAAAAAAATAACCTTTACTTGTTTAAATAAAGCTTTGGTTCACTATTTACTATTACAAAAAAAATGTGTGTGCTTAATTTTATTAAAACCACAACGGCAGAAGTGAAATGTTCATTGGCAATAGTAATTTACATATTACTTTATATGGTAAACTAGCGGTCCGCCCGGCTTCGCCCATGATGCATAATATATACCTATAGCACTCACGGATCACGTATATATCCAACGGTAAAAAAATTAGGAAACCGGCCCTGTAGTTCCTAAGATTAGCCAGCCCCGCCCACTTATCTTTTATTTACCTTTATCATTTTTATAATTTCAGTTTAAAATGTCACCTTATTGATGGGCATTTCAAAATCCTGAAAGGGCGTGGCCTGGCTACGCCCTCCTGTTTCACCCGCGTAGTATTCAAAGTAAGCTATCAAATTCTGAGTTATAAGTTTTCACTTCTATCGGCAATTCCTATGACTGCCAATTTAACTCTCGATTTGAAGACACAAAGATTGTAACCATCGGGGAAAATCCACTCAGGCAACGTATTCCACAGCCTAGACATTCTTATCACAAAGTAGAGTAAAATCTCTTCGTTCGCGTCTTTGGAACATCAACCATGAAACGATGTCGCATTTTCGAGCTACGAGCATTCTGATAGAAAAAAGGACAAGGTGGCATTAGATCATGCAAGTCAGATTCCTCGAATGTTGTTGACATATCTTCGTGAATCTTAGGGAGTTCGTTTTTTTAGGGTTCCGTAAAACGTAAAAACGGAACCCTTATAGATTCGTCATGTCTGTCTGTCTGTCTGTCTGTCTGTCTGTCTGTCTGTCTGTCCGTCCGTATGTCACAGCCACTTTTTGCCGAAACTATGAGAACTACACTGTTGAAACTTGGTAAGTAGATGTATTCTGTGAACCGCATTAAGATTTCAACAGAAAAATTAAAAAAAAAGAAAAATTAGGGTTGCCCCCCATACTGAGAACTGAAACTCAAATATATTTTTTTCATCAAACCTACACGTGTGGGGTGTCTATCGATAGGTCTTCAAAAATGATGTTGAGGTTTCTAAAATCATTTTCGTCTACACTGAATAATTGGCGCGAAAGACACTTCCAAAGTGGTAAAATGTGTGTCCCCCCCCCTCTAACTTCTAAAGTAAGAGAATGAAAAATCTAAAAAAAATATATGATGTACATTACCATGTATACTACCAACGAAAATTAGTTTGAACTCGATCTGATGAGTAGTTTTTTTTTAGTACGTCATAAATACACTATTATTGAAACTTCGATCAAAGTTACAACGAACTACAAGAACTATGTGTACTATGTATATAATGTTACTTGCTGCAACGGAACCCTTCATGGGCGAGGCCAACTCGCACTTGGCCACTTTATTTAAACAGGTGTTTGATGACCGCAAGTTTGCAATTTTTTTTCGATTCTTTAAAAACGCTGCACTTTGGCTCACCCAATCTATATATATAATAGCGAAATCTCAGGAGGTGCTAGGAGTCTGAAATTTTGCATGGAGGTGTCTTTTAGCACTTAGGTGCTCGCTAAGACGGGGTTTTGCGAAATTCAACCCCTAAGAGGGTGAAACAAGGGATGGACGGTTATATGAAGATTCCGTAATTTTCAAAGTAAATATTATGAAATTCATAGAACCGATTTTAATAAAATTTGGAACACATAATATAGAGAAGATAAAACCATGAAACTTCGTACCTAGACACTTGATGTTAAGTCCATTGAAGCTATTTCTAGCAATTTTGTAATTTCGAACTGTACGGGGATGAAATAGGGGTTGAAATGGGGTATGAAAGTTTGTATAGAAATTCGTAATTATTTAAGATAACACCACGAACCTTCGTAGCTAGACACTTTACGCGAAGCAAATAAATGTTTGTTCTAGCAATTTTGTAATGTCAAACTGTACGGGGATGAAATGCGGGATGAATGACAATATGAAAGTTCCCAACCGTTGAAAATAAAACCATGAAACTCTGTAAATAGACACTTGACACGAAGCCAAAAATGTTTGTTGTAGCAATTTTGTAATTTCGAACTGTATGGGAATGAAATTGGAGTTAAAATTGAGGACGAATGTCTCTTAGGCCCAATTTTAACGCCGCGCGGCTGCCGCAGCCGCCGCGGCCGTAAGCCTCGTCGTGAGTTTTGAATTCCATTTTACATACAATCATACAAATCTGCCGCGCCCGCGCGCGGACGCGATTGGTAACCGCGCATTGAAAACCGGCTCTTACGCTTTCACACCTAAAAAACTGAACCGATTTTTATGAAATTGTATAAAATTGTCTTATTATAAGCTGTTTTTAGTAACCGTAAATGTGTCTGCGTATACAAATAGGTACTGCCTGAGTTACCTTAGTATTTATTTCGCGCGGACGAAGTCGCGGGTATTAGCTAGTTTAAAATTATTTAAAAACAGGTAATGCTATTGCGATATAATTTTACAGTGTGACAACCAGAGAGTAAACAAATCGAATGAGGTCAGTTACACTAAAATAGTTCAAGTATTTATGTGTTAAGCCACGAATATTTCGATCCATCCTCGTAGTTATGGCTATGGTTGTGGATTTTATGAGTTACGTATGACACGGTCACGGGAACTCAGAATTCCACACTAGGTTACACCTGAAGACCTCTATTGTGGAAAATGGGGCTTTCAGTCGGCGAGTGCTTAAAGTTTAGGAAGTAGTAGTTAAGGAATTGTTTTAAGTGTATCACAAGGGTAGGTATGTGTCCCTGAAGGATTAAGTGCGAGTTAAAGATGTAGACATATAAAAATCGGTCCAGCTGGAGAAGTATGAACACAAACATCGTGACTTCTCAACAAAAAGTGCGGATATTGAGTTGAATATTTATTTTAACAAACCAATGCTTTAATATGTATATTCCGTCGTCCCAGAAATATAACTTGGTACATACGTAGTACTGAAATTATTAAAGCCAAATTCATTTTATTGTTTTTAGATTGAAAGACGACAAGCTAACGGGCACGGGCTACTTGAGGAGCCCAACAAAAATTTCGAACTGTCGTTCGAATATCTGATCAGCAAGGACAACTTGAAGTGGATCACGCTCATGACTGAACATGCGACATTTATCAGCGTTTGCTTACAAGTAAGTAAAAGCTTTTTTTTATACAATTCAATTAAATTTATTTATTCGAATCATTAATTCAAAAGAACACTTGGTAACGTCACTTACAATAAAATTATAGGTACATAAATAATCTGTGTCCATGATAAAATAATACCAAAGAATATCGTCAAATAAAAAATAATCGGCTGTAAAGGGGCCTTGTCATTTAGGTGCAGCTGTAAAAATGCTTTGTCATTGTGAAAAATCAAATTATCCAAATAATTAATACATACAGTACTTAAACAAATTTACATTAATGTTTAGTATTATTTTACCTTACTCAATAGTTCTAGTTTTGACATATCTCTTTTCCAAACATTGCTATCTTTTACAAAATCATCTCCAGTGTAATATGCTTTGCTCAGTTTTTTATTTCTGTTTTAAACCTATTTTCATTGAGACCTTCCACTTGTGCAGGGATTAAATTATAGAAGCGAATACCATTACATTTGAACAGCTATCTGGCCGCCATCATACAAGCTTTGCTTAGTTTGGGGTCAGATGGTGTTGTGTGTGAATTGTCCACCAACATTTAGTACAAAACGCACCCAAAACATCATGTTAGTCTTCCCAGGCACTTAATATATAATTAGTCAGTTCAAAGGCTGCATCAATAGTGGAATGTCCCTTTGTGAATCCAAATTGGTTGCTATGTAATAGATTATTAACATTAAAGTAAGATAGAAGTTGATTGAACATAACTTTCTCAAATATTATACTAAGGGCAAGGCAAAGATGAGATGGGTCTGTAGTTGCCAGGTTCGTTTTTATCTCCAGATTTGAACAGTGGTATAGTTTTTCTATTTTATCATGTCAAGGAATGTGCCACCTCTAATGCACTCGTTGAACAATTCTGCTAAGTATGGAGCAATGCTATTTATAATTCCATCTAGTACTCTTACTGATAATCCTACTCTTACTGATAATCCCCATAAGTCCACCGTATTCTTTACTTTAATTTGCACTTCGCAACTGCGACGATGCAGTCTACCATGGTACGCGATTTACGGTTTCGACTAAAAGACACCAAGTTTTTATACATCGGTAAGAGTCCACTTAGGCAGCACGCAACACATTCCACAGACTAAACGTTCTTATTACAGTAATGATACTTCTTCGTTCAAATCATTGGAACGTCAACCTAAACATTGTTTCGAGTTATGAACAGCCCGATATAAAAAAGAGCTACGTAGTATTAGATAGCAGATAATGGTTTAAAATTAGCAAGTTGAACTGGTCATGGGTCTGCATATCTGTAGCAGAACTGATAACCTTTGGGGTAAACGTGTTCTTGAGTGGAGACTGCGAATCGGCCAACATTGGATAGGACAAAATACGAAAATACCTAAGTAGTTTTAAAATATTCATGTTGTGTGGGACAGTCTCAGATTAGATGGAGAGCCGATATACGTAAGACACCAGGCAGTGGATGGATACATAAAGCTGATGATCGGGCTGTCGAATCACAAACATCACACATTTCTTGTAGTGGTTGGACTCTTTTCAGAGTCGGTCTGGGGAAGCACCGCACCTTTGCCAGTTATTCTACCGCCAATCAGTAATGTGCAAACAATACTGTGGTCCGGTTTGAAAGGCAATGTTTCCAGGAAAATTGCAGGGCATAGAGATAAAACATCTTTATCTCAGGGTGATGAACGCAGCTCAGTGCTAGGTAATGATTTGAACTCTTCATGTTCCAATAGCTGCGTGTCACTGTGCTGTTATGTGGCAGGCATGTTACTTTCCATCAGGCACATGTCCTGCTCGTCTCGTCACTCAATACTATAAAAAAAAACATTTTCTTAATGATGGGTCTCATTTCTGTTTCACAAGGTGAAATTGAACAAGTGTAAGGCTTTATTTTTGTTCCAGTCTATAGTAGACGAGCTGATGCGACAGAAGAGCGGATGCGCTGCGTCGCCGAGACACACGCGCGGCAGTCTGACGTACTTGCGGCGCGACGGCTCCAGCCGACTCATCACCCCGTGCTCCTCCAGTGACACTCTCAGCTCCGCGGTAAGATACACCCTCACGCTCTTTTCATAATACTCTAATATTAATGATAATCTCTCCCTCGCATAGCTGTAGGTCTGTATGTTAGAGCAAACTATCTTAGTTAGCCGTTAAATACAGCCTAGCTTCTTTAGTTAACAGCGCTGTGTAACCAACTTCCTGAATGATAGACAGCCATATCGTTACAACCAAAGACGTCAAATGTAAAAGACACACAAAGGCTGCTCGGAGACCTGATAAAAAAACATATAATTACATGTGTTGGTGACTATACCTCATTCCAAATCTCTGTGAATAAAAGGTAAACAAATCGATGTCACTCAAAATATGACAGACCAGCATTTCTCAACCATTGTTTTACAAGATAGTTTGTAGTACCTTTCATTGCTTGCCCTTTTAAATTTTCGCCGCATAAAAAGGCTAAATATATATGTATGCATATCATAAACACCCAAATAAATGTTCCCACTGCTGCTGGGACTTGGAACAATAAACACATTGCCGCTGTAAAAAATCGTCAGGCACAAGAATCTGCAATTGCTGAACATTTGATTGATGCTAAAACTGGTCATTGGATCGAGATCCACGACCCGAAGGTTCTATCTACCGAATGTCATTACTACGCAAGAATGGTTCGGGAAGCATTGGAAAATAAAAAACATAGGTATATATTTCAACTACGACGCGATGACCACGATGTCAATAACCGAAAACTAACCAGTTTACGGTTATCGGCGTCGCGAAATCCTCTAATAAATAAATGTGTGCATAGCGCACTTAGTTTGGAGAAACCTGGTGATATGGTTAGTCTTGTGTGTAGTGTTAGTCACCGTGCAATTTTTGAAGCCCAAATGAGGGTAGATGGAGATTTCCTCTCATTTCATAATGAGAATATGGCGGGCATACGTACATTTATTTCCCCCACGTAAAAAAAGGAAAGGCAAAGCATTTGAGTTCGGAGAAGAATGTAACACTAGAAGAAAAGTAATTTAGATGTTTCCTTATGTGAAAACGTTCCTTTTATTTTTAACAATAATTAAATAAGACTGGCCTCGTGGCTTAGTTGGTAGTAGCTCTACCTGCGAAGCCGAGGGTCGTGGGTTCGATTCCCACCCAGTGCAAATATTTGTGTGATGAATTCAAATGTTTGCACTGTGTCTGGGTGTTTCTATGTATAATAAAAATGTATTTCAAACTATATAAGTATTATATCAGCTATCTGGCCGCCATCACACAAGCTTTGCTTAGTTTGGGGTCAGATGGTATTGTGTGTAAATTGTCCACCAGTATTTATTTATAAAAAAAATATCTCGTTCGAATTGTCCTCGTACTACCCAAAACTGATCATTACACTATGACGTAATATTCTGTAAACACATACAAAAGTTTCGATCAAAATAACACAAAATGTATGTCATTTTAGAGTGAAAACTATACATGCTTTTGATAGTAAACAGCGTAATGTGGAACACGTATTTAGAGGTTTGCGATTTTCTCTCAACTCGTTACGACACAAGAAACCTTTTTCTCGGAGTTCTTTAGTCATACTCTTACTCTTTTATTGATAACGAGTAGTTGCATGTCATATTCAAGGTATTCAAATATTACCAATACAAGTCAATAATTTAAAAAAAAGTAGACGTCAATTTAAAATCCCATTACAATAAAAATCAAATAATACATTATATTAAAATCAAATTACATTATAATTAAAAATTCTAAATTAATGACAAAAATAAATAGAGTAAAATTAATCCATACTGGAATATAATGGAAATGGGCATTTTCACAATATGGGCATGATGGGCAATATGGGTATGTTAGAAAAATAGGCGCGTACTTAATAAGAATAATTTGATGAAAAGAAGTATAAATGTCTTGAATGCAACATTGAGAGTTTGAGAAACACATATCAAATTGCTAGTACTTAAAATCATATTTCTATCATCCTACCATTACTTTATATAACTTTTAAAATAAGATAGTATAGAATTATTTGATCAATACAAATCTAAGTATATGGTATTTAAGATTGCAATAAAGTCGAATTCTATTTGTGAAAAATATTTTAAGGCTATTTCATAAAAATACTAAGATTAAACGATGTTTATGTTATGGTATCACCTTTGTTTTGGTTTGTTTTGGTTTTCTACACAGCTTATTGGAATGCACTATAGTGTAATGATTCGGATTATAATATCGTCTTGTATCACATTCACGCACAGAACATGCCATAATATAAATAATTTAATAAAATCATCTGCAATCCAAGGATTAATTAAAAAATACACGATTTTCACCGCGACGAAATCAGACTGTTACGTTCGGGTATACTAAAATATTGTAATGACGTTACTTCATTCTCTTTCTCTTCTTCTCTCGAGCGATTTCCACTTGAAAATGATTTCTCGCTCGACTCGCTTTGTTGATCTTTTTGCGTAGCAAAAAAAATTCTTCATCTATGGTTACAACATTGAATAAACTGTCTGTCTATGCTTAGGCCAATCTTGCGATAACATTTGACAGAAATAAAAAAGATAAAACATCTGATGTGAGAAATTCTTTATTTAATTCCTTAAAATGTAGCTGGATTAGGGTAGTTTAGAAAAAAACATCAACTCTGTTGTTTGCCAACGCCAGTTTGGAGAGTTACGGGTACTAGGTGGTCTCATCATCATCATCAACAGCACACTAAATGTTCCCACTGCTAGGACTCGGGGCTTTCTCTCGCAAGGAGAGAGTGAAGGCCATAATCCACCACGCTGGTACAGTGCGGGTTGGTGGATGACACATGACTTCGAAGAAAGATTCCTCGGTTTCCTCACGATGTTTTTTTTTCACTGTTTTAAGTAAGCGGCATTACGCACATGACTACGAAAAGACAGTGGTGCGTGGGGGGTTTGAACCCGGGGTCTCCGGATCGGCAGGCGCCGTTCTCCCGACTAGACCAGCCGTAACAGGTGGCCTCAAGTAGAACTACTCGTAAATTGAAATGAACTAGGCTAGGCCAGTAATTAAATGTCAACGGTGTAAGTCATTTCCCTAGGTGTTTGATTAACTGAATATCATTCATATCAGCAAGCTGGTTAAACGGCGCTGTTTAATAAAGAGGCGAGGCTGTTAATTAAACGGCTGATTAAGCTAGTTGGCTACGACATCTATACTAATCTCTCGAGCGTATGCGTGAAAGAAGCGAACCTGCCATGTCGAAAATACCAGACATTGTTGTTTCAAAACTAGTATCGCCCCTCGGTTTTATCCGAATAGTTTAATATATTCGCGATAAAATTAGTAGCCTGTGTGTTATTCCAAATCAATAATGTTTATTGTTTTCTTTTCCAGAATGGTGACACCTCAGTCAACTCTGGTAGTTCCAGGGAAATATTTAACGTTCAAAAATTGGCGGAGAAATTCGCGTCGGTGGCTTTTAAGAACGGGCGAGACTGTGTCGAAAACAACGCATTCGAAGCCATCGGAGACGAGGAACTGTGAATATCCACGACAATTCTAGAGCCGGCATATCCTGTGAACTGTGCGGTATGGGCCATCGATTTTAGAATAAGTACTTACTGTATTAAAACGGTATTTTGAAAATTGCGCTTGTATGTGTCACCGTAAAATTGCAATCATCGTCCGTTTATAATCTGACGTGGTCAGATTGCAATCAGACGGGTTTTACAATTTTACAGTAAAATAAATGTTCACTATGTAGGTACATACGCAACTAGTGGGTACCTCTGCAAAGTCAGCATTGGGAAGTAACAGACTTTTACCAGCTATTCTACCGCCTAGCGGTAATGTGCAAGTATTACTATGTTCCCGTTTGAAGAGCAATGTTTCCAGAGAAATTACGGACCAATGAGATACATTTGTTATAAATCTGGGTGACGAGCGTAATACAGTGCTTTACAGTGCTATGGAGTCTACATGTTCAAATAGCTGTGCTGTTATGAGCCGACATCGATCCAAGAATACGAGTTGTGTATGATAGTAAGTTGTAGCACATTAGTTCAACCTTGTGCACATGCTCTATGTAACTTACAATTTCATTCGTTTTTAATACTAAGTACTAATTCTATATCGGTGATTTCATATACCTTTATTTCTTATACAAGGTCTTCTGTTGAATTGCTTACTTTAAATATTAAGGTCTACATTATGTTATCATTTGTTATGGTATTCAAGTTTACAATTAAATAATTATTTTGAATACTGAGATCTGAATTATGTCAACTGTCACACTGTACCTATTGTTATCTGTACCTATTGTAGTCACAAATATAAATTGTGACAGTTGGGTTGGTGTCACATTTTAAGTTGTTGGTGGGTAGCTTATTTAGTACCAACAACATTGTGTAAAATAAGATTGTGATTTATGCGTGTAACATGAGACCAGGGGGTCTAAAAAGACTACTTTTCTATACAGATAATAAATAAGGTTTATGTTAGGCTATAATAATTATGCCTGGTTACAAGTAACTTTTTTGTTTTGTTAAATCCATAAAAAAGTACATTCAATCAATAAAAAACATAACACAAATGCATAAATACTTTTCTGAGTGTTATTAAATACTGTGATCAAATTGAAAACATATTAAAGTTGCGGAATTAACCTTCTTAGATCCCCGACTCTTATTTTAATGTCAAACTTTGGTGATTGTTCTGTCATAAATATGATATAACTTACATAAATATAGGGTATTGTAGGTAATTGGGTTTAGCTATAAAAAGAACCATCTCGAATTATCTTCCAAAGAACTTTTATTCACTGGGAAAAAGTTGCCAATATTGTATAGATGTAAAAAAATTGTATCAATCATTTTTATTTACTGTACAGAATAAAATAAATATGTACGATAGGTAAGATTTAATATTGCGAAAAAATACAGTAGATCATGAATATTGTCAATATATTATGTAAAATGTTTATAAAATCTGGCGAATATGTTGTACTATCTGAATCAATTCGACTGTGGAATTTCTCTTTCATGCCTCTCTGATAACCAATTGTGAAGGAGTAAATGTAAAATTAGGCATTTGTGTCAATTAGGCGATTTCATAATGCAAATACATTTTTCACCAATGTTTAATTATGCTAATTTAATTAAACGAAACATTATCGCCACCATTGTCAGGTATAATAAGGTATATTTGCATTCTGAAAATGTTCACTAGTTTTGAAACGAAGAGTATAAAATTATCCATGTTACAACTGTTATGTTAAAGTCTGTACAGTGCTTTAGTTTAGCAAGTACAACATATTTGATGAGTTTTTATCGAATTATGTACTTGCCATATTTATGAATGTCTAGTTAGATTTGTTCTAGGTCACAATTTATCTGCCAAATAAGTAGTGTGTCTGGCCCTTTTAATTTTATATTTATATGCTGCCATATAACTGCAGAACCTTCTTATGATTCTTTTTAATATTCTTAAAACATTGGTTGTAAGTTAAGAGTCCATTCTGTTTTTAAGATTTTTTTTTATGTGACTGATGTCTAACATTTTGGAATAATTTCCTGAACTAAATTTATACGAGCCGTCTATGCAGTCGCGATATATTATAACTTATTTCGACTTCTGTAGTACAGGAACGAGCTACTAAAAGGAATATATTTTCCAATAGATGGTAAAATCGCCGGTATGTCAGTGCTAATACAAGAGCGGTTAGTTATTAGAATATCTTCGATTGTCAGATCCATTCAGATAGCATTGAAATGAGGTGTTTCGGAATATTCGATTCGCATGCAAAAACCACTCTAAAATGGTTCTCAAGTGCGCCACAGGAAATTTGGCATACGCAATGTTGATGATTTGACATTTATTTCAACCATCTGTCACTCATACCTGTCAATCTGAAAACGTCATTCGGACTGTAGTTGTATTTTAGGTACATTTCATTAAGACTGAAAATGAAGTTCACAGTTGGGATAGTGATTAACAATGGGAACTGCTAGTAAATTATTGATGATAAGGTAAGGGTTGATGAAGTATTATAAATTACACAGGCTCCAAAAGAATGTACAATTGTGATAAAACATATTTGTTTAAAATTGTTCCATGTGTTTATAGAATGACAGATATTAATGAGTAATAGATGGGCGAAAAAATACAAATACCCAAATTCATAGACATTTTTTATGTTTATCAAATTTCTCAAATAAAACCAAACTTTCACACCAGTGAAAAGAGCACTATTTTTGACAGGACTTTTGAATGTGGATAACACTTCATATAGAATTCATAAGAAAAAAACAGTGTTACCATGTTCAGATTGAAAACTAGTATCCCAATGACCGCTGTTATTAAAATCGACGAGAACAACTTGGTATTGTGATACAACTTCATATCTTAAAACTCTACTCTTTTTTGGTCTATCATGTAAAAAGCTTGTGATAATCTTGTCAAAAGTAAAGAGCTTCAGATTTTGTGTAAATTTATCAAATGTCTACATTACTTACTTAGAGCTTGGCTGTTTTGCTGTTTAGGAGGAAATGGGGTCATTAAATTATTGCCTATTGTTATAATTGAACAACCCCTACGCAGTATAATCACAATGCAAACATCTCGGGATAAACTATGTGGTATTTCAGACTAATCTAATCTGCCTAATTGAGTGCCAAATTTCAGCCTAATCCTTTCATTCAGTCATTCTAAAGACCTGATTGTGCAAAACGTATTCAACCATCAAACGATTAGGTTATATTTACCATGGCTACATAGAGGACTCGCACTACCACGTAACATTGCGGTTGTACCTGCTGCTTTATATGTCATTAATTCAATTTCGAATTGATTAATTTCAGCTACTATAAACTCTGATGACTGGATCTTAATTTTATTATCTATTCAGAATACTAACAACATTTCTAGCAATTTAATTATTTTAAACCATATGATCAGGAAGGTAAGACATATCATCGAAATTTTACTTATTTTTTAATGAATTTTAGGTAGGTACCATTTGTAGATATCTTAAGATTTACTAATATGCTATATAGATAGATAGACTTTTCTACTTGCATTTGTATGAATGCAATATGCAAATTATTTTGGTATACTTTTACATTACATGTAATTTGTTTTGCTCAAAAATATGGATTCTTAGAGATGATTTAAAGAAAATAAATCAGCTGAGTGTTATTCCTGGTTTACATTTTACCAGTTCAGCTTAACATGAGATTATGGGGTTGTGTTCAATGTCAAGTCTAATAACTCCATTTAGCACAACATATTTTTAAAGAAGAATATTACAGATCCATGACTGTTCTAAGACTATAACAAAATTAAATGTTGAACTTTACTGGCAAATTGTGAACTAGGTAGGAGATTTATCAATTTTCGGTTTACAGATAACAAAATATTATTGATCTCTTGCCCTAAACCAAAAAATTATGCAATGAATGGGTATGTACTGAATTTTTCCTATGAAAATTATTTGCTATTGTCTTTTATTCCTGATAGCTAATTTCTAAAAGGGACCATATTTGTTTACATGATTACATTTATTTTAAATATTAGTAGAATTTAATGTATATTGTTATATTTCCCCTTAAAAGAGGCCATAATAATATTATGTTGCCATATACTAACTTTTAGTTCTTTTTAAGAAAGTAATCAATTTCTTAATGTATTTCAGACAATATTGTAAGTTTTAATAAACGTTTTTATTACACTGACATGTTGTTATTTCATAATAAGAGACCTAGCATATAAAATAGTGATATTTGTGCTTTCCAAGCTGGTGTGTTAAAATCATTCCTTCCCAGCATATGCAGCCGAGGATACATTTTGATCTTGTTGCCTAAAGACAATTGCAGATACTCCAACCTAAAATATGCCAATATGGTGTACCTACACTACAGAGTTTTGACTTATTTGAAATATTTTTGAAATACAAGTACAATATATGTATTTGGTATTTTATATATTTGACATACTTGTGATACTTGAGAGAGACGAACTTCTTAGCATTCCATGGATTCACCGTGCAGGTGCCGGGTCAATCGTGTGGCAGAGAGAGAAATCTCGAATAGACCCCAAGACTTGTGACTCGGGCGTAGGTTTAAAAGGGGCCCTTTATATTGACGTACGTCAACACTCACCTTCACTACTCGTATTTCTCTCCCTGCCCAGCCAAATCCGATATGATCCTACTAGTGCAGCTTTAGATACTCGTTCTAGTATAGAACTTACTGCACTTCTGGACAATCCAAGGTCTATAAGCAGGTTATAGAGAGATTTTGCTGGTATACCTCTCGCTCCTACTTCTACAGCGTATAAATTAACTACATAGCCATTTTTTGTTAATTCGTTTTGAAGGTCGTAATACATACTTATTTTGTTTCATCGCGTGGTCTTTAGGTATATTAGTTTCCCACGGTACGGTAAGTTCTATCAGGACTATGCGTTTCGTAGCCCTAGAAAAAAGGAAAATGTCCGGTCTGTATGACGAAACACCCACATCCTCTGGGATTTTATAGTGCTTTTCATACTTGTCTATTAAAATAGTCCAATCAGGTGCTAAACCCAGGATTGAGTAAGGCTTGCTCTTGGAGTTTGAAGTTGAACCCTCTTTTACAAAGTTAATTTGTCTTTTGTTTGTCGTCAATCCCTTTTGGGCTCTAGCTACCGAAAGGCTTACGGCTTCACGTATGATTTCAAGTACTCTGTCATGGCGCTGTGAGTAATGACCCCTATTAAGGAGCACCTTGCATCCCACCAATATGTGCCTTGCTGTACATATCGCCTCACCACAAGTAAGTATAGCAACATTTTTCAGAGGCTTTTCCCCACCTTACCAAGTTACTCTGGTCAGGAAGGGTCATTTGAAAAGCATTTAGATAACATTTTAATAAGGCAGGAGACCAGTCATATAGCAAGGTGCGCCACTTTAGAGCTAATGGGATACAAAACTCACCTATGGTTAACCACTCACTTTGCATTTCTAAATTCATAGCGTGCACTTTATAACTGTCATTTTCGTCTTGTTGTAGAAAGGTTTTTACCATGTCTCGGTCTTCCCTTTTCTTTCTCGCACCCAACCCAGCTGTATTTACTTGTGCACCTGCCATAAATTGTTTATGGAATTGAAGTCTAGATTCAAGGTCCGAAGCGCTTTTGTCTTTTGGGAGAGATGCGATTAATTCGTCTTTCGACTTTCCCAAAACATGCGTTTTTGTAACTCTTAGGTGTTTGTAGAGTTCGGATGGTTTTTTTAGTTTCAGGCCAAAACTATTGTGATCCCTAAAGAGAGTAGAGGGATCAGCCGGATGTGCCAATCCAAACCATGACTTCAATATCTTTATGACATTAGCATCTAGTTTTGCGAGGAGGGTTTGACCGATGTCATATACTAGGAATGGCCAAGTCAGACGTGATGTGAGATAGTTGTCATATATCCATGCTTTTTTGACATTGCTGATAGGCTGTTGGTCTACCTTATTGAGGTTGTTCATGAAATTTCCAACAACTACCTCTAATGATGGTGTACGTCCTTTGTAGTCTATCTTTCTACCAAGAAATTTGAAAGGCACAGCCTCTGCAGTTTTATTGTGTATTAATTACGTATTATACTTATTAAGTAAAAAAAGTATGTATGTTATATCTTTAAAATATACATTACTTTTTCTGTTAAAATTCCTACTGCTAAGTTGTTTTAAAAGCATCACCACTCTTTTCAAGATTGATTCTCAACACATACCAAAACACAAAAAATACTTTTAAAATACAACATCTGCCGGCTATAGTTCACCACTGTTGTGTTTGTGTACAATGTAGGTTTGTCTGTAGTAAGCTTGATTTACATAAAAAGTGTTTCATTTAAACAAAATAATCACCAGTGGAACAATTATTTTCAAATGGTGGTGTGATGTATGATAATGCGACCACAAAGACATAACATGTCTTATTTTGAGAAACTTGTTTGGTTAAAAACATTTTTTGTTTGTTATAGTATACACTGTACAGTGACCAGACCAGCAGGATATGTGCTTGATTGTAAGCAACAAGCCTGAACATAACAAAAATGCAGCTATTGGAACATTAAGAGTCCACATTGTTACCCAGGTATAAAATATGTTTTATCTGTATGCCCTGTAAAACTGGAAAACAGCAGATAGATTTTTTTAACAAACCTGCTTGGCAGCATTTTATCTGGCAAAGATGTGGTACTTCCCCAGGTGGACACTTCGAAGAGTCCTACCACTACAACAAACAAAACCAGTAATTCCATCTGAAAGTATTTGAATTTAATTATTGTTATTAATTAATTTGATTTGAATATAAAAAGCAATAGTATTTTGCATTTGAAATAGTAAATCAGAAAGTATTTGTATTTAAATATTTTTTAAATGTATATTTTACATCTCTTATGGTGGATGGTCTTTAACATGACCTAATCTTCATAGTACATAAAAATACTCAAGCTATTGATTGAAACAGGAATGTCAGGAATAATGAATTTTTGGAGGAAAAATAAATTAAAATTTAAAGTAAGGACTCCATTCAATGGACAATTATTATAATTTCATTTTTGGTATGTAGAGATTAGATTTTCAGTAAAGTTATTGTAAAATCTGAGCTTTAGAATCATGGCCACACAATAGGATAATGATGTACTAATGGAACACAAACTGACCAGTTGTTTATTACTGTTTTATCTTTCCTTCAATTTCTCCGATGTTTGAAAAATAAAATTTCAGGTCCTGATTCAGAAAAGCTATATTTAATAAATTACATGAGGTGTCAACAAATAATAATTAATGTACTTATTAATAGTTCTTCTCCCATTCCTCTCGTTCCAACCTCTCTTTCTTCACCTGATCCACAATAGGGGTCAAGTAAAGTTGGTCTTCTTCATACTTGGTCCATTCTTCTTTAGGGAGGATGGTCTTTTGTAAAGAAAGCTGGAGAGCACGAACCATGCGGAAATTACGTTCGTCAACAATATGCTGAGGAAGACGGCGGAGAGCTTCCGTTACATCCTCAGTTTCATGGAGGCAATCGTCACGGAGAAGCCCTATAACAAAGCCATTAGTATTAATTGATCTACTTACCAGTGTTTGGCTTCTGCTGTTGATTTAATGACTTGGAGTTACTGTACTAGAGGTTTGTTTTCAGAATATTATAGGTACAATGCCTAAGTCGGTTCAAGCAGTCAGCTCTGCATTGTAGACAAGTATATTTACATCTACTTTATAATTTTATTTTTTCTAACCACATATAAAAGTTACGTACCATATTTGTTAAACCCTGACATGTTATATGCCCATTTCTTCATGCTATCTGCAAAGAAATACGAGATTACATAATGGAATAGAATAGGATATATTTTTTAGAGTCGTAAAGATATTACAATAGATACTTACTGAGACGAACAAGAGACGTCCTGAATGCCATTTTGGCTAAGAATTTTACCAAATATCAAGGAAATAGAAAACTTCTGTTTAATTTTTTTTGATCTATCAGGATTTTCCCGCATGCAAAATAATGTAGAGTCTTGAAATTTGAAGTTCAAATCGTCGTGACAGTGACTTTGACAACATGAACTTAGACAGCATGAAAGTGAAATTTATCAAAAAAAAATTGTGTACTTGTGACCACACGGTAAAAGTGAAAACTAAAGTAAGAAAAAAATATGGAATCATTTTAATGCAATCAAATTCTATACATTATTATATTTATGTAAAGCTCAAGAGTTTGTTTGTTTGAACGGTAGAATCTCAGGTACTACTGGGTAGCGATTCTAAATGCGATTCTCAATGGTTCGGAATCGGAATGACCATCACTGTCTCTGTCATGCTAAACAGATAAGACAAAGACCGAGCGATGAGATCCCGTGTCGGATGTAACCAAATGGATTTAGAATCGCTATCGGTCCGCATAGAAAGGTTTTTTGTTCTGTTCGATAAATGGACTATCCAACAGAAATATAACCTTTTCTTCAATCTTTTTTTTAAAAACGGGAAAAAATATGTTTTAAACGTTTTCTTTGACTGCACTGACGCGCGCTAAAATCCGTGACAGCGTGCCTGTCTTTTAAGATTGCGTCATTACAACCTTTTTAGGGTTCCGTAAAACGTAAAAACGGAAACCTTATAGATTCGTCATGTCTGTCTGTCTGTCTGTCTGTCTGTCCGTCCGTATGTCACAGCCACTTTTTGGCGAAGCTATGAGAACTACACTGTTGAAACTTGGTAAGTAGATGTATTCTGTGAACCGCATTAAGATTTTTACAAAAGTTTTTTGAAAAACCAAAAATTAGGGGTGCTCCCCATACTGAGAACAGAATCTCAAAAAATTTTTTTTTCATCAAACCTACACGTGTGGGTTGTCTATCGATAGGTCTTAAAAAATGATGTTGAGGTTTCTAATATAATTTTTGTCTACACTGAATAACTTGCGCGAGAGACGCTTCCAAAGTGGTAAAATGTGTGCCCCCCCCCCCCTCTAACTTCTAAAGTAAGAGAATGAAAAAACTAAAAAAAAAATATGATGTACATTACCATGAAAACTACCAACGAAAATTAGTTTGAACTCGATCTGATGAGTAGTTTTTTTTTAGTACGTCATAAATACACCATTATTAAAACTTCGATCACAGTTACAACGAACTACAAGAACTATGTGTACTATGTTTATTTATTTATTTATTTATTTATTTATGGTACACAAAACAGGACATTTACAAAATAATACAAAGAAAAAAAAACATAATTGTTATGAGCAGGTAAATATCCCCAAGTATGTGAACACAGAAAGATTTTACAGTTGATTATAAATAATTAAAAAGAAAATGAATAATCGAAATACAAATACAAACTAAGTTAAGCATTTTTATAAGCTATCTAATCTAATACACAAAATACACGAATTTTGAATGAATGAATTACACAAATAGGTATATACCAGATGTAAAGCTACAGTTATTATTGCAAACAAAAAAAAAAAAAAACCTGATTGATAGACAGAAAACATCAATTACCGCAGTTAAATTATCATAGGATAGCCAAAATATTTCTTCGAAACTTAAATAGGTTACTATTGAAAATATCAATATTACTATGGTGACTGGACGAAACCTCATTGTATTGACGACACATACGGACAATAGGATTATAGAATGATGTGTTATTCTTGTAGACCTGCAGAGTGAATATTATGGAGTGAGGATTGCGTGACCTTGGTTTCGCATTTAAGTTAAGAAATGAGAGAAGAGATGGAGAATTTATGTGACCATGAATTATCTTAAACAAAGTTATGAAGTCATAATATTTACGTCTATTTTCTAAAGATAACAAGTTAAATTTAGATAACCTATCGTCATAAGATGCAAGTTTACGCTTCAGCCCATGTCTGCAGCACAACATTTTAAGACACTTTCTTTGAACCTTCTCGATGCGGTCTGTGTGAACTTTGTAAAATGGAGACCAAACACATGAATTATATTCTAGTATACTTCGAACAAGTGTATAATAGAGATACAAAAAACTTTGTGGATTTTTGAAATTCCTTGTCGTTCTCAGCAAAAATCCCAACAATTGGTTACATCTCTTGGTTATGTAATCATAGTGGTCTCTAAAACTTAGTTTATCATCGAACAAAATACCAAGATCCTTTACTACATTCCGTCGAACTAAACCGTGACCTTTTAAATTATAGTCATATTGAATCTTGTTCAATTTGCTAGTAAATGATATCACAAAACATTTATTGACATTTAAAAACATAATGTTGTCATCAGACCAATCGTTTAAAGTATTCAGATCTTTTTGGAGTATCTCGCAATCAGAAGAAGTCTTGACTGTAACAAACATTTTCAAATCATCTGCATAAAGCAAGCAAGGGCAGGAAAGCTTATCAATCAGGTCATTTATAAACGCCACGAAAAAGAGGGGACCTAAATGCGAACCCTGCGGCACACCCGACGTTACGTCAGCCGGGGACGACACAAAACCCTTGAGAGCAACCAGCTGACTCCTATTAGATAGGTAAGATTTGACCCACCGTAAGAGACTGCCATGTACCCCATACGAAGACAACTTAGCACAAAGTAATCTGTGGTTTACTTTATCAAAAGCTTTTGAAAAATCGGTGTACACACTATCAACGAGTGTATCCCACTATTTCCATGGAAATACAAAATGGAAATAGTGGGACTAACATTTTATAAAAATTGTATCCCATTATTTCTATTGCGACAAAAAAACGCAGAAGAATTTGTATTATTTGAAAAGTACCACTTTTATCGAATAGATTAAAATTGAAATATGACTTCCCGGTATTAAAAAAAATGAAGAACAATTTACTTAATAATCTGCAGTTTTATTAAATAATTCTCCACCACATTCTCGACAGTATAAATCACACAAAGCCACCTCGTCACTACACAGATGTGTGGATGATTGTTTGTGATTGTATTCCTCACATTTTTCCGTTGGCATTATTTCTTCATCGCTTAACGATATTACTCCGTCTGGTATTACTTTAAAAAATAAATCAACCCATATTGTTGTCGGTAGTTTAAGGTTATAAAACAATAATCGTATTTTAAGTAGCTGTAAACAAGACGATATAATATTAGAAATAGAATAATTTCAACATACTTGAAAAACATGGTCGTATGACTTGTTACATTTTCCAGCACCGAGTTTTCATAACTTTGTAAGTTTCCATCTATTTGTGAACGTAAAATGTTTAACACATTCGATAAAGCTATTTCATAAAGTGTCTTTGGAGTCTTTGTAAAAATTTTTTTCACAATTTCATCCATTATACAAAATTGATTTTTATTGTACCTATTGGATTATAGATTTTAAATTTTAACATGTTGTTTTAAATTTTTTGAAACAATTGACTGTAACCGATTTTTGTATTCCACCAAGCAGTATCAAAATTTCCAACATGAAGGTTTTATATAAAACATGCTACCAGAATAAAAAGTAGTCTATGTGTTATTCCAGTTTTACACCTATCTCCATTCCAAATTTCAGCTTAGTTTAAATATAAGGACCATCTTTAATAAAAATTGTCCAGGTGTTACATCGCCTTGGAGAAATTTCATTTGTTCATCTAATATCATCTCATCTTTTTGCACTTCGGCTATTACTCGTTTTCGGGAATTATTTGATACATAGTATTCGTTTGATTTATCACCATCTCTTAATATATGCAAAAGTTGAACAATATTAACATTTTTTGGCACCAGTCTATTTAATTTCCTATTCCAAGATTCCACCGCATTATTAGTGCGGTGACGTTCTCCAAACACACACCACACCCTTGAAAAATCATTTTTCATCCAGTAGTTCTCTATGTAGTTTTTAAATTTATGTTCGGCTTCACTGTCACCCATCTCTGCTAAGACATAATTCCAACCATCTTGTATTTTATTTTTGGGCAAAAGTGGAAGTCTGAAGGAAAGTTGAATTATCAATTTCATGCGGATGGATTTATTCATGCCAAGAGATTTAGCTTTCTTAGCTAATGATTTCACAAAATGAAAATAGCAGCCCTTTATTTGAACCGTAGGAAAACTTGTTGTTAATGCAGAAATCAAAGCTCTTTCAAAATCAACGGTAAATTTAGCAGGTCTCCATTCAGGTAACCATCTTTTAATAAGATAAAATAAAGTGCAATACGCTTTCCGTGATTTACTCGATAAAAGCGCATAAATCACTGGTACCACTTTGCTTTGATTCAAGTCACTGCCAAAATCAGCGTGGATTGACAATAATTGTGTAAATGGTGCTGGACACGCAAAGAATGTCCCGTCAATGAAATAATTACCGCTTTTTAATTCACATCTAGTTTTTTCACGACAAAATATTATTATTCTTAAATCAGTGTCAAGATAATCAGCAAGAACAAAGTCTTCAAATATTACTGGAATTTGTACTTCTTGAACGGTCTTGCAACACACCTTTTTAATATTTAGTACTTTGTTACGACGTCTGTACATGGAAGACTTTTTAGAGGTGTATTGTGGCAATGGTTTACCAAGTAATGGAATTCCTTTGTCAACTAAAGAATTTATAGCGTTATTGAAAGCTTTAGGTATTGTTATTTTGCCCATTGCAGCTTGATCAAAACTACAACTCATTGCAACTTCGATCGCGGATTGGTTGCTGTCGGAAATACAGTGAGAAGAGTGCTCAATGGTTCTCACTATAGTGTTATCCTATAAAATTTCAAATAAGTATATTAATAAAACATACAGTACCTATACAAAATAAATGGCCAACTTACAGCCTCTGTTATAGTGATAGAAACTTACCGGGGACACTGTCATCGAACCTTTACAATTAGTTTTGTGGCGCTTATTGCATTTCCATAACGTATTGTTATTCTTATAAACTATCTGCCTAGTGTATTCATAACCCTCGTACAACAGTATAACACCCTTCCCCCTTTTTATTAACTCCATTATTTAACAATATTTAAATAATTCAAAACCAACGCCTATCCCGTAAAGCAATAATAGCTATGACAGCTGTCTATCAATCAATAACAGTTAATTACAACTATGAGACAACAAGAGGTTTTATCTAAAGAGGAAATAAATAAATAGTTTCTAAGTGCACGCAGTCATACGAGCTAATGCAGTGTTTTTTGTCGCAGCGGACAGCAATAGAAATAGTGGGACAATCAGTCTTAATCAGGCCCAGTATTTCTATCAATAGAAATACAAAATAGAAATAGTGGGATACACCGCTATCAACTTGAGCTGTCCCAGCAAAGGCTTCGCACAAATAGTACTTGTACTCCAGCAGATTAGAAACAGTAGATTTATTTTTAATAAACCCATGCTGCTTTGGAGACAGCAGTGGTTCGATGTGGTGATAAAGCGTATCGTAGACTAGGGACTCGAACAACTTCCCCAAGCACGACAACATACTCACAGGTCGATAATTCTCAGAATTTGATCTATCTCCTGACTTGTAGATCGGAACTATGTGTGCAGTTTTCCAGTGGGACGGAAAATATCCAACCTGAAGAGACACACTGAAAACTAAACTTAGCGGTAAACTCAGTTCCTCGGCGCAACGTATATTATGTTACTTGCTGGAACGGAACCCTTCATGGGCGAGTCCAACTCGCACTTGGCTACTTTATTTACTATTCAAGTCGCAGTGAACAAGGTGTCGCGTATTTTATATATCTTAATATTATTAAGATATCCGAGCGAATCCAGAACGAGCCGCTAGTGATTTTTTTTTTTTTTTTTTTAAATAAAGAGTGACGAGACGAGCAGGACATGTGCCTGATGGTAAGCAACATGCCTGCCACATAACAGCACAGTGACACGCAGCTATTGGAACATGGAGAGCCCAAATTATTACCTAGCACTGCACTGCGCTCGTCACCCAGAGATCTAAGTTGTTATATCTCTAAGCCCTGTAATTTCTCTGGAAACATTGCCCTTCAAACCGGATTACATAATATACATTGATTAAAGTAAACACAGCGACACGACAATGACAGCAGATAGAAATGCTGACACATTTTTAGATGGCCAATGGTCATGGTCCCGAGTTTACAGAGTCAGACTTGAAATACCATTGCACCTTAAGTTTTTGACGTGATAACGTCTTATAATTCGGTGAAGCCGGCTGCACGCCCGCAAAACATGACGTCATGTAACGTTACCGTTACCGTTAGTTCGTCGTCCGTGCCATGCGGACGAAGCTGAGCGCTGAGGGCGCCACCCGCCTAGTCGAGCGGTATCACTACTCGCGCTATCAGCGTACTGATTTCTTAAGACGTTGTCACGTTTAACTATCGTCAGTAAACCGACTTTACAGACAACCATTTTTTTGGCAGCTCATTTAGCCTTAAGACTCGAAATACGAGCCAAAGATTTTGTTTTAGTCTCGCTAAAACAAAAACTGTTAGGAGTCGGCCAGTGCACTGTCACATACAGGCTGACACATACTTACACACCGGGCGATCTACCCCCGAACGAAAAATGTCATCGCTTTGATGTTTCTCTCTCTTTTCTTTTCGCTTGAAATGATAGCGACAGCATTAGCAAAGCGATAGCTGATTTAGTTAGGCGGTAGAAGCGTGGGTGTGGTATTATGAAACCACGGTTAAACTGAACTTTTTAAAGTGAAATCTTCTTTTGGCGCGCCTCAAACAGATCTTTCGTGGGCTGTGAATTGAATACTAGGGTTACGCTCGGAAATGATTAGAAATCTGCGAGTCAACTCAGGACCATGTCCTTTGGCCATCTAGAAATGCGTCAGCATTTCCCATTGGCCACGCCCCTCGGTTTCACCCTTGTAGTTTCCAAAGTAAGCTATCAAATTCTGAGTTATAAGTTTCCACTTTTTTCGACAGTTCTTATGACTGCCAATATTTTTATATATACCTCATTCCAAATCTCTGTGAATAAAAGGTAAACAAATCGATGTCACTCAAAATATGACAGACCAGCATTTCTCAACCATTGTTTTACAAGATAGTTTGTAGTACCTTTCATTGCTTGCCCTTTTAAATTTTCGCCGCATAAAAAGGCTAAATATATATGTATGCATATCATAAACACCCAAATAAATGTTCCCACTGCTGCTGGGACTTGGAACAATCAACACATTGCCGCTGTAAAAAATCGTCAGGCACAAGAATCTGCAATTGCTGAACATTTGATTGATGCTAAAACTGGTCATTGGATCGAGATCCACGACCCGAAGGTTCTATCTACCGAATGTCATTACTACGCAAGAATGGTTCGGGAAGCATTGGAAAATAAAAAACATAGGTATATATTTCAACTACGACGCGATGACCACGATGTCAATAACCGAAAACTAACCAGTTTACGGTTATCGGCGTCGCGAAATCCTCTAATAAATAAATGTGTGCATAGCGCACTTAGTTTGGAGAAACCTGGTGATATGGTTAGTCTTGTGTGTAGTGTTAGTCACCGTGCAATTTTTGAAGCCCAAATGAGGGTAGATGGAGATTTCCTCTCATTTCATAATGAGAATATGGCGGGCATACGTACATTTATTTCCCCCACGTAAAAAAAGGAAAGGCAAAGCATTTGAGTTCGGAGAAGAATGTAACACGAGAAGAAAAGTAATTTAGATGTTTCCTTATGTGAAAACGTTCCTTTTATTTTTAACAATAATTAAATAAGACTGGCCTCGTGGCTTAGTTGGTAGTAGCTCTACCTGCGAAGCCGAAGGTCGTGGGTTCGATTCCCACCCAGTGCAAATATTTGTGTGATGAATTCAAATGTTTGTACTGTGTCTGGGTGTTTCTATGTATAATAAAAATTTATTTCAAACTATATAAGTATTATATCAGCTATCTGGCCGCCATCACACAAGCTTTGCTTAGTTTGGGGTCAGATGGTATTGTGTGTAAATTGTCCACCAGTATTTATTTATAAAAAAAATATCTCGTTCGAATTGTCCTCGTACTACCCAAAACTGATCATTACACTATGACGTAATATTCTGTAAACACATACAAAAGTTTCGATCAAAAGAACACAAAATGTATGTCATTTTAGAGTGAAAACTATACATGCTTTTGATAGTAAACAGCGTAATGTGGAACACGTATTTAGAGGTTTGCGATTTTCTCTCAACTCGTTACGACACAAGAAACCTTTTTCTCGGAGTTCTTTAGTCATACTCTTACTCTTTTATTGATAACGAGTAGTTGCATGTCATATTCAAGGTATTCAAATATTACCAATACAAGTCAATAATTTAAAAAAAAGTAGACGTCAATTTAAAATCCCATTACAATAAAAATCAAATAATACATTATATTAAAATCAAATTACATTATAATTAAAAATTCTAAATTAATGACAAAAATAAATAGAGTAAAATTAATCCATACTGGAATATAATGGAAATGGGCATTTTCACAATATGGGCATGATGGGCAATTATGGGTATGTTAGAAAAATAGGCGCGTACTTAATAAGAATAATTTGATGAAAAGAAGTATAAATGTCTTGAATGCAACATTGAGAGTTTGAGAAACACAGATCAAATTGCTAGTACTTAAAATCATATTTCTATCATCCTACCATTACTTTATATAACTTTTAAAATAAGATAGTATAGAATTATTTGATCAATACAAATCTAAGTATATGGTATTTAAGATCGCAATAAAGTCGAATTCTATTTGTGAAAAATATTTTAAGGCTATTTCATAAAAATACTAAGATTAAACGATGTTTATGTTATGGTATCACCTTTGTTTTGGTTTGTTTTGGTTTTCTACACAGCTTATTGGAATGCACTATAGGTACATCCATGAATCTCACATAACATTTTGTTTAAATCTACGGTTCTATAAATGTTACTGAGATGACTCACCTAGTTTCTCCTATGTTTGTATTAAAGAACACAGTTCGATGCGCAAATAATATTTAATGATAATTGCTAGAAAAACATTACAAGAAAATTGAACACTGATCTTATTCGCCAATTTTCACTAAGTGACACAATATTCATTCTTTTTCTAAGTGCTGTCATGAAGAATAATATCAGACTATAAAAGAGTTCATGTTTAATGTTTATGATTATTGAAAACTCTTTGCTTTAACAAATGTCAATGTAGTGTTTTCAAGACGCAAATCAAATGCAAATAGACCTGCGTACAATGACTTCAAAGGAAGGACCAGTACCTCTACCATGAGGAAGGACTTGCCACAAACCGCGCCATAGTGTTAACTTAAACAACGTTCTCGTGACCTAATTCACCGCTATATTACGTCCGCTATGTGACGGCACCGTTATCCTAGGAACCCAGAGCATTACTGAACATTTTTTGGCATTTTAATGGCCAGCAAAAACTCCTCCCACGCTCTTCCTCCCACGCACTGACCGCTGTGAACTGAGTCGCATGTCGCATGGCCCTAAAAATGCAATTTTAGGCCCAACGCCGTTGTGCCATTTTGTCGCACCTTTGGACAGGTCCTTATATAATAAGTCTATGCCTGCGTAGCAATCTGTTCTGTGGTAGCAATTCATAATCCAGCCAGTTCGGCCCAAGAACTCCAAGAACTTTCAAGACGAGATCTGACTCTGTAAAATTTTGATTCGTACCATCGTAGTTCAATTAAACAACAGAGAGTTTATCGGAACGACTCAAAATAAAATTGAAAGTTGAACTTAATATGAGATTGTAGAACTAAATTGCTGGCCTAGTGGCTTAGTTGGTACGTTGGTAGTTGGTAGTACCTATATGTGCCTAAACCGAGGGTGGGTCGGTCGTGGGTGCGATTCCCACTCAGTCCAAATAATTGTGTAATGAATAGAAATATTTGTACAATGCCTGGTCGTTTTCTGTGCATAATAAGTATGTATTAAATAATAAAAAAAATCCAAATGAAACGAAAGCCGACTTCATTTTGAAATGAAATTCAGATATTTCACCAAATTTCATAAGAACCAATAACTACAATATCGTCTAAAAGTCTAAATAGATGAAAGCAAATTTCACATTTATTTCAGATTTCTATAACCGCCACATCGATTTCGATAAAAAACGTTATGGAACTACCTAAGGGTAGCGATTCTGAAACCATTCGGTTGCATCCGACACGGAATCTCATCTCTCGGTCTTTGTCTTATCTGTTTAGCATGACAAAGACCGAGAGATGAGATTCCGTGTCGGATGCAACCGAATGGTTTCAGAATCGCTACCCAGAAGTATGATCTACCAAACAAAAAAAAATTGGCAGTCATAGGAACTGCCGATAGAAGTGAAAACTTATAACTCCGAATTTGATAGCTTACCTTGGAAACTACACGGGTGTAACCGGAGGGCGTGGCCTCGCCATCTTGACATGGCCATCTAGAAATGCGTCAGAATTTCCCATTGGCTGATGCGTTTCTAGATGGCCATGCCATGATGGCCTGTCCACGCCCTTTCAGCATTTCTCATTGGCGTATTTTTAGATGGCCAATAGGCATTGGTCCCTAGTTTATCCGAAGCTTTCTTATCATACCCGAGCGTGACGAATGAATTCAATTCATAGCACACGAAAAGTCTGTCTAGGCGCGTCTAAAGACCTGGCCTGGCTCATGCCATGCTCATGGCCACGCCCTCCGGTTTCACCCGCACCCGTAGTTTCCAAAGTAAACTATCACATTCAGTGAGTTATAACTTTTCACTTCTATCGGCTGTTCCTATGACTGCCAATTTTTTTTCGCATTGTAGACATCTAAACATTTTTGGAAAAATATTCGATCTACGTAAGTAGTTAACTTACAGCTAAAATTTAATTTGCAACGAGCTCCTGGAACAATATTCCGAGATCTCTGATGGCTCTGGGTAGCGATTCTGAAACCATTCGGTTGCATCCGACACGGAATCTCATCTCTCGGTCTTTGTCATGCTAAACAGATAAGACAAAGACCGCGGATGAGATTCCGTGTCGGATGCAACCGAATGGTTTCAGAATCGCTACCCTGGAGAGTATGTACCTACTTCAATCAAATATAGAATTAATAAAATATACCTACTTATAAAATTAACTAATATTGGTAGATTGCTAGATTGGTACACATCTATCTTTAACTCCGATTCTGACTCCGTGTGCAATAAATCCACATTACATAAATACAAGCAGTGCACCGCGGTTTTCCTCGCGTAGCTCCAGTTTTCTTTTCGGGATCAAAAGTAGCCGATGGGTTCTTCTAGACTATGACAGTCATGACGTTGACAAATTGACATTCCTAGCCCTAGCCCCAACCTAGCCCTAGTTTTGACTTTTGACGCAGTGTTGCCAACTTGACGGATTTCCCGTCATATCTAGCGGATTTGGGTACGTTGAAAACGGGAAAATAACTTTCTAACGGCTAACGGGATATTTAACGGAAATAAAAACTTCACATTTTCATCAATAAATGTCTACTATTGTGTTTTTCAAACGGTAAGATAAGTACCTAATATTAACGAATAATATGTATGATGACAACAAGGTTGATCAAAGACTTCTTTTGTAATCCAGACACAAACTTTTCTGTGTTTATAATCGGCACTTGCCTTTGCTAACTGTGACTGCTACGCAGTGAAACCAGGGTAGTGATTCTGAAACCATTCGGTTGCATCCGACACGGAATCTCATCTCTCGGTCTTTGTCTTATCTGTTTAGCATGACAAAGACCGAGAGATGAGATTCCGTGTCGGATGCAACCGAATGGTTTCAGAATCGCTACCCTGATCACGCGATTTTTAACCCTCATCTTTAGGCTTACGGGTGTTAGATTACGGGCTTACCTACGGGGATTAGGCTTATGGGTTTATACCCATACGGAGCTAAAAAAAATCGCGTGGTAGGAGTTCACTGCTACTAAGCAATCAGCAATCGGACACCAATGTTTAGGTATATATTATTACTAGCACCGCTCCGCAGATTTATCTGCATAGTTCCCGTGCCCTTGGTTGTCCCGGGATGAAAAGTAGCCTATGTGTTCTTCCAAACTATTATCTGTGTTTTAAATTTCAGGCCGATCTGTACAAACGTTACGATGTAATTGGGCAAGAAACATCCAATCATAGACATTTATAATATTAATAGGATACTGAAAGCTGATGTCGGGAGAACGGCGGCTGCCGATCCGGAGACCCCGGGTTCAAACCCCACACGCACCACTGTCTTTTCGAAGTAATGCCGCTAACTTAAAACGGTGAAGGAAAACATCGTGAGGAAACCCACATGTACCTAGAATCTTTCGAAGTCATGTGTCATCCGCCAACCCGCACTGGGCCAGCGTGGTGGATTATGGCCTTAACTCTATCCTTGCGAGAGAAGGCCCCGAGTCCCAGCAGTGGGAACGTTTAGTGGGCTGTTGATGATGATGAAAGCTGATGAACCTGCAATATAAACTTTTCGAAATTACACGGTTATTATTGGCTCATAAAAATACTTAACGGATTTTTGACGGAAATTCACAACTGACTTGGCGGATTTTAAAAAATCTTGTTGGCAACACTGTTTTGACGTACACCTTGTGATTTTACTGCTAGTTCAGCTGATTTTTTTATTTTTGTTTGGGTTATTTTGATCGCATTGTAAAATAATACTCTAATTGTAATGGTATGTACCTAAATACGCTAAAATTACTGCATAGAAACGAAAACATACAACATACAATCCTTTTGTTTTAGAGATAATAAAGTAGGGTACTGATAAGTTGCGCTGCGCGTGGCTGCTTCGTGTTTCTTATCAGGGTGTTTGTATTCTCGATTCCCGACTATCGTCCGTGGTGCCCTCGGTCCTGGCTTATCAACTACAGCGCCAATATAATGCGGCGAAGGAAGGTTAGTTGTTTAATTCGTTCACTACCGTGTCGCGATCACATCGTGCCTACGCTGGTTTAATTATCATTTTCTTTGCTTCTGCAATTTAACAACAATCCCTAGTGCTGTCTTATAAGAATTTACGTTTAATTAGTGTTAACTAATTAGTGATTTTTTCATTCATTCTGCATCCAAGAGGAGGAATGCCAAGTGACTGTCGAGACTGTTTGGGGATTCGTTATCGAATTAATACCCTGCACCAGACCTGGAAGTGGCTGCATCAGACCATCGCCCTTCACGAATACTTAATCTCCCTCTCCGCGGGCGACACAGACGCTTGTCACGCTACACAGTAAATCGTAAGGACAATTGAACTGATTAGTGTAGGTTAGCCTTAAAGACTTAAATAATTAGTGCTTAATTTACGCTTAAAGAACTTCTCAAAGTTCATACAAAAAAGTGTCCGTTTGTTATCTGAACTGTTAATTAATCAAAAGCTCAAAGATGGCTCAGGCTTTCATGAAGAAGATGGCCACGACAAGCGCCTGCATTGTGATCGGCCTGACGAGAAGAACCAGTGCTCGCAGCCTGGCAAGCACCACCAAGGCTGCACCGGTGAAGAAAGAGCGAGAACTGCCGTCGGAGGGGGAGGTTACTAAGTCCGTCTTCATGTCTCAATCCACTGACATTTACACCAACTTGGCTTTGGAAGATTGGATGTACCGCAACATGGATTTCTCGAATCATCATGTCATGATGGTGTGGCGTAATGAGCCCTGTGTTGTGGTTGGTCGCCACCAGAACCCGTGGCTAGAAGCTAATGTCCCTCTGTTGAATGAGAGAGAGATTGCCCTAGCACGGCGTAATAGTGGTGGAGGTACAGTGTACCATGACCGTGGCAACCTCAACATTTCATTCTTCACTCCTCGGGAGAGATACGACAGGAAATACAATTTGGAAGTCATCAAGAGAGCACTCTTCCGGGAGTTTGGCATCAAGTCTGCCATCAACGAGCGTCAGGATCTCATTGTGCGAGATAAATATAAAGTATCCTTTACAAAGTACAATTAACATTAAGAACTGCCATTTGTCCAGTTCTTTAAATTTCATGCTGTTATAGCTATGTGTAATTAAATATTGTCACGATCATAATGTTGGCTAAAGAACAGACTTCTAATCTCACATTTTTATGGGTGGCAGGTTTTAAGCATCCAATGTTTTAATTTGAATCTTTTCATACAGAACAGTTTTTTAGTTTTTGTCTTATTTGGTTTCAAAAAAAAGTTTATGCTTAATCTTTAAGCTGATAAAGGAAAGAGCAATTATATCTCTGGACTTCAAGCTTTGATTATAATATCCATAATGATGGAATTGTGAGCTCTACAATTTATATCAAAACCCAAGTCATACAGAGAGATTAGAGATTCAAACCTATTTTGGAAAAGGACTAGAAATGTTACTTTTCAAAGTAGGACTTGTGTATTATGAAGTACCTTAATTATTTGTTACATTTTTTTAAATGATAAAGAGAAGTACTCTCTTTTTAAGGTTTCTCTCTCTTTAAAAGGTTTCTTTTGGTAATGATCATCATCAATAATATTGCCTTTTATGATAGTATTATAATCCAGTCATTTATTTTTCTTCTTAGTCTCTAATTTTTTTACAATCCATTTATTATTATAATATTATTGTGTTCTTTTGTGATAGACAATTTTTAGGCTTGTCTGATTAGGTTGCTAGACCTTTATTTACCTTTCAAATGGGAGTAAATAAAACAAATTTATATCCACCATAGCGTAGCAGTAGAAATATAGTTTAGATTTACTCATAGTAGTTCAAATTTGAATGTTAAATATTTTATGAATCCTTTGCAATATTTTCCTTAGCAAATGTATTAGATATCTGGCACTGCTGCCAAGCTAGGAAGACTGACGGGCTACCACCACTGCACACTTCTAGTCAACGCCAATAAGGCGGATCTCAGTAAAGCCCTTGCAAAACGTGAGGTGAGTACACTCAACATCCTATTACAACTGGATACTTTTCTTCCTATTTATTTATTGGAACTGGATCATTTATACTGGCTGACATCTATTTAAAAATTTGTGAACATTTCTGAAATGTTTTTTTTTTTTAATTTAAGAGTTAAGAGACAAAATAGAATTATAATCAGCTCTCAGTTTAAGCCACTGGTTGATATTAACAAACATACATAAAAACAAACAGTCAAAATGAGAATCTCCTTTATTTATTTGGTAATTAGTATAACGTTTTACAATATAAAGTAGTTAGACCTACAGCTATGACATCAGTAAAGAGTAATGTTCTCTAATGAGGACTGTTACTTGTATGAACTGTGGTACTTAACTACAAATAAGTATTGTAATCATTTAATAAGATGCCTATATTAATAATGAAATTAATTGGACAATCATAAAATGCTTTCACAGTCTTTATCTAACTTTATATTTATGTATATTCTTTTACTGTTAGTGATTATTAATTTATAAGTGTGTGTGTGATTGCAACAAAACTAATAGTATGTTATAAATATTGTGTATGGTTGGAGAGATAATGGCAACCTTTGCACTCTCTGAATAAGCGCACGGCACCAGCTCACTCAATTATAGGGTCATGCAGAAATAACATTAACCCATATATACAAAATCAACAATGTAGAATAACTTTATAATGAGAGGAAACTCAAGGTAGCAGAATGAATTACTCACAATCAGTGCATTTATTTTAGTTCTATTAGACTTTTGTTCAACAACTTAAAGTGGTTTTAATAAATATATAAATGTAAAATTTATTTGAAGTACTTACCATAAAGCCATGGTGACCCAGTAAAGCCATTATAGCCCAGTGTAGCCATTATGGCCCAGTGAAACTATTGTGGCCCAGTGAAACCATTATGGCCCAGTGAAGCCATAATGTCCTAATGGTGCCATAGGTTACCCCTCTTACACCTATGAGTGTTTACCCATGAGCAGATGTAGGCTTGTCATTACCATTGGCTTAAATGGTGAACGAAAACATGAGCAAATTGACATGCTTCAAGAAACACATCCTTAGAGGACATGTTTCTTACGCCAACTCGCACTTTGCCTTCGATGGCATATGCCCAAGGACTGTCAAGGACTGTGACAAAGGATGTCTTTCTTCGAACACGCCGGTTTCCTCACGATGTTTTCGTTCACCGTATAAGCCAGTGCTGGTGACAATTTCGTATTACTTGGTGAAATACTCAGAGGTGATTCGAACCCACAACCTCACAATTGTAAAGTCAGTCTATCTGGCCACTAGGCCACCACGGCTTTTGTTAATACGACCTCGCAATTGCGAAGTCAGTCACTACCGCTTCTACGTAAATTAATATTGATTAATGAATTAGGTCACTTGTAATTAATCTTTTCATCCTTATTGTGCCCCAGTATTCGTTTATTTATAAATTCGGTATTGTGCTAATTAATTCTTTTTTTAACGTTCGATAATAGTTATTTGTTGTACAAGAGTGCAAAGTGGCTTTTTAACCGCGTGCTCAATTTTGATGACCGAGCAAGCGAAGGATTCTAAAGTTGAATCACGAGCGTAGCGAGGGGTTCAAAAATTAGAATCCTGAGCGTAGCAAGGGAATCAAAAGGGCACAAGGTGAAAAATCTTTGCACTCGAGTGTAACACGTAATTTTTCATCCCCCCCTAGCGAGGAAACTACTAAACGCTTTGCGCATTTTCAGTTTCAGTCGATTCTGTTGGTGTTAAATAAACTTCTTGGTCGCTAGAATCACTTATTATTATGGTATTTCGGTTTTTCACTTGTATTCAATTTTATAAGTTTTAAACTTAAGTTTATTTAGCCATGGTTTTAACAATAACAATATGACGTGAAAATATGGAGAGTTGACCGATTGAGGTAAGGAGTTTCATGTGATGTGTACATGAAAAAGTGTCCGTCCAAATGAATTAAACTATAGTAGCGCTAAATTTGCATCAGGGTACATTTTAAATGAAATTAATAAACGTACTATTCAGAATTCATGAAAGAAAAATATTGGCAGTCATAGGCACTGCCGATAGAAGTGGTAACTTATAACTCAGAATTTGATTTTTACTTTGGAAACTACGCGTGTGAAACCGGAGGGCGTGGCTATGAGCATGGCCATCTAGAAATGTTGACACATTTTTGAATGGCCAATGGAAAAGGCTGAGGCATTTCTAGATGGCCATTGGCTATGGTCCCGAGTTTACCCGAAGATTTCTTATCATTCCCGAGCGTGACGCTAGAATTAAATTGACAGCCTACGAAAAATCTGTCTTTGGCGCGCCAAAAGAAGTGTTGACTTCAAAATATATTGTACCTACATGTTTTCTCAAAATAGTAATTATTTATTTGATGTTATATTATTTACTACATTATTTTGTACTACACAAGTAGTTGAAATTATCTATTAGTTACTATTTTAGTAGTCAATAATATTTAATTATTTAACTCGGCAACTCGGCATACTTCAATTCTATTACAATTGATTGTTTCATAGCATTTCAAAATGTTTTGCCATTTGAAATAACATTCTTTACCTCTATCCTCCATACGTGAAAAGAAAATTGCGCGCAAAGCATTTAAAAAAAAGTACACCAAAGAGGTTCCGAGTATGAGTTTTTAACAAATTAAAAATAAATGTATGATGAATTCGGCACCAAGGAGGTAGAAATAAATAGGTTAAATTATATTTTGAACTCAAAACCTCAGAACACACGATGTTCTAAATTCAAATTTACTTTAACCTCTAGAGGGTAAAAACGACTTTTGCGCCCTGATATCGAGGAGCAAAAGTACTCTTTCCGAGCTGGTGGGATGAAAAACTGTTTGTCATTGCCGAAGCGAAATATAATTATCTCCAGTAAAGTCACATGTATAACTGAACTGGAAACGACCCCACGATAAGACGATAAAAATTTTGTTTTGCATGAATATTTAGATACAGTTCGCAATTTACTTAGCATTAGCACCTATGGGGCCTCTATTTGATAACACGTTATTTTAAACAGATAAACTTAAGTGCTGCTGCACACTCGAAGGCTTTGAAATTAATAAATCTATGTGTATACAAATTGCCATATTGCTGATACAGAAGGCGACTTGTGTTCCAAAAATACTGATGGAATGTTTTTGTTGAACCAACAATGTGTATATCAGTATTTATTGCACAGTTACGTTTGAAACCTCAAGACCCGGAGCCCATTCTTCACTCTAAATCGTCTTACGTATTTATTGAGTTTAAATGACTTCCAAAATAAACAAATGCACTAGAGGGCTAGCAAATAAATCAGATTATCTATAATCACTATAATGGATATCGCTATCAATATACGAGCACATCATAGAAAAACCTAGATTCAAGACACAAAGGTAATGCAAATTCCTATTGATCATTTTCTCCTCTATGTCATTTTGACGATAGGGACGCAGTTCTTATTAGTATGACGATGGGTTTCTAGCATTATAGCGAGTTCTACCTTAGTTACATAGTTCAATATCGAAATAGAGGCCCAACATAAATAATTCAGAGGCATCAAAGGTCACTCGTATTGATACATTTCATTGTTTTTGCGTGAGTCATTGTTTACCCGATCGAAACAATCAAAATTGAATTTTAGATGTGATGCAAGCCGATGCACGTTTCCGTGACGTATTAGTTGCGCTATCACTCTAACCTTATAACTATGTGACCCATTTATCTGTAAGCGATGAGATCCGGGAACTAAAATTTTCCAATGTTGACTGTTTGAGTTATTCAGCAAAGTGTATCGTGTCTCCTTCGTTTGATATTACGGAAAAGTTGGTCGCATTTGCGTTTAATTTAATCTTTATAACCTTAACCTGTGTTGGCAACTCTGTGGTTGCTTCCTAATTCCTTGTTGTGTGTCGTTTGTCTTTTGTTTCCTAACCTTCTTTTTCCTACGTGTCCTTCCTACGTCCTCGTGTGTTAAGGGATTCGTAATTCTATTTAGCATGGCATACAGACGAATGCGACGGCGTCGACGCGGTCGGCCGTGGCCAACCTGACGGAGGTGGACAACCGGGTCACCGTGGACAGCCTGCAGACGGCCGTGGGCTACGAGTTCCTCCGCACCCCGGCACTGCACCTCGCCGACGGAGGACAGGCGCACATCTCCAAACAGAGGGGCTTCCAGTTTGTCAACCCTACCGATGACTGGTTCCCAGGTAACTTACACCGTACTTGTATTTCAGAACTTGGTTAGGGACTAGTGATCAAAATGTTGGCGATTACTTGGACCTAATACAAGAATTAAACCATTCAACCTAGTAATCTTGTAATGTCGAATTTTGCCGGTATATTGACCACTATTGTCCATTTGAGAGTTTAGGTATAATGCTTAGTTGTTGTGCTCTTTTTCTTATTGCAATCTTCTACCTCTATAATTACATGGTACTTAATTTTGGAGCCAGTCTGTCAATTCATTTATTTTTCCATAATAACAAGCAATAGATTTTTTCATTGGTATGAAAGACGATCACGTAATATTCCTCTACCTATAGTTATGTACTAAACGCAACAACCTCGCATTGGCACAAGTGTACGCTTCTCACACACGTTGACGTACTCGTATTAATAAATCTACTCTTCGGCAGGTTTGGCCGAGTTGAAGAACGAGCTTCAAAGCTGGGACTGGTGCTTCGGACGTACGCCCGTCTTCACCGTCAGCCGGTCGTTCCCCGTGCCAGCCGAGCTCCTGGCCCCTTCCAAGGTCTACTCCGCCACTCAGGAGCTAGCCATCAACATGACCGTGGAGAAGGGGCTCATCAACGACGTCACCCTCAATATCCCACCTGGCCTGGTCGAGTCAGGGTTCCACGGCGAAGCTTCCGTTATCACACATCTCAAAGGAAAGAGGTTCACATCGGAAGCCCTCAACGCTCTCCAAGACGCGATGTTGACCCGTCGCGCTGGAGAATCCAGAAAACTGGACGAAAAGGAACAATTCGTTGCTAAATGCTTCGACCAAGTCGTAAACACAAACTAAAATGTATATTATGAAGCTATAGAACACAAAAAAATGTACAAATACTGTAAATAATGTTAATTATAGACATTTTTATCAACATGTTCGTAGATAGGTATTATCGAAATGTAAATAATCTTGTTTGTTGAAAACATACGGTTTTTGTGCTTTTGTACTCGTTTCTCAATCTTTAGCTTCATGCCTATGCCTACTAACTTCTCTTAATGGTTTCTTTGGGTAAATCTTGTGTTAACTTCTCTGCTTATACTCTCGCATTTTATTTTAGTTTAGTATTATTTGTTAGTATCGTAATATGTTTCGTAATGTTACACTGATTCGATGCCACTAACGTCTGTCGAATGGTGTGTGTTGTAATATTATGCTATGTGTTATCGATATTGTCACGCGAAACGCACCTCTGTGCCTTACGCCACAAGAATGCATCATATCATTTGTTTTAATTAGTTAAATTATAATTTTGTAACAGATTTATAGTTTACCCCACGTTTACTTATCGAGCATTATGTAGCTTATGTTAATATTACTGGAGATAGATGGCAGGTAACCGCAAACCATTTCATCGACACGCTATAACCAACACTTGTCCTGAACGGGGACTTTTTTGTATGAAATGGATAATTTTGAGTTAAGTTTTAGAATAGATCTTTGTGATAATGTTAAAGGTATGGCATAAGGAACTTACATTATTGTAAGTAGTGTTTAGCTTATGATGAACTGAATGTACCCATACGTATTGATAAATAAATATATTGTTATATTTCATTCGTTGTCTTTTACTTGTAACATAGGCAATTTGTCAATCGTTGAATTATTAATCTATTATACCTACTTAGATTAAGATAGTGGTACACAATGGTTCGGGTACCGAGAAACATACATCTGATAGACAATGCAATTATTCAATTTATTTGTTGGGTTGATAAAGATTCAATTTTATGAGCAGGCGTTTCAAGGTTAAGGCCGCGTCTAACATTAATCACTGATCATCACTAATTGCCGTGGCTCTATTAATAATCCGCCTTAAGGAGATGTAGATAAGCGAATGTGCTGTAAATGAATAAAGTAGTAGGCGCGAGATCGATACTGTCGAGATTGAAACATGTCCTCGGTAAACTGGCTTGGAGCTTTGAGCTTGGGGTGGTCCTCTCGCTTCGTGAGCGAGCGGTGCCGGCCTGCGCCTGCGCAGCCAGTCCGCTTCGAAACACTGAGGCGCACGCGCACGCCGCCATATTGTCTCACGCGTTACCATGACGACCGTGTAAACAAAACAAAAACTTCGCTGAAAAGTTTGTGCCCGTCCTGAAATCGAACTGTGAAGTGAATTGAACGATTTCTAACCGTTTACGGTTCAATTATCATTTATCACCAAGTAAGTACATATCTTTGTTATCAGTTGTTTATGTACTTTGTTTATCACTAAAAATGAAACGATAATTAAATATTTGGGAAAGTATGAACTAGTTTCAGATTAAGATATGCAGATAATTAGAAATACATATATCTTTTTCGGATTATTTAATTTATCTGCTAAATTGTTTTTTACTAAAAATATGTTATCTAACAGATCGCTGTTATTGTGTTCATAGGTAAAATACCTAGTTTGGATTATTCGGTAGGCAATCAATATAAGCATTTACCTAGGTATAAAGAAATAAAAAGTACAATATTTACACGTTCCTATAATGATTAGGTAAGCCACAATCCAATAAGTTACCTACCGTATTTATTTTTTAATGAAAAGCGTCGATGGAGCACGTTTACCGAAAAGAAACAGATTTACTCCAACTTGAAACCACCAAAATTTTACCTGGCTCAAAGTGGACTCAAACTAGGCATCTCCGTAGTCAAAAACAGCCCACAAATCCTTAGGTTAGTCTAATCCCATTACTACTAATGTCATAAACGTAAATTCCTATGAATGCTATTTCACGCAAAAATTTGGATGAAATTTGGTACATAGAAAGGAAATAAGTCTGCAATAACACAACGGCTAACTTTTATCCCGAAATATAACGGCTATTATAAATATAAAGTATTTGCTCTAATGGTTCTTGAATGCCGTTTACCTAAGTATTTAATCGTAAACTGTATCTGTAAATAATGTAAAAAAAAAGGATTGATAAAAAGGAACGATTATTTACCGATAGATCTAATCGATATATGATTCTAAACTTCCGCCTAGAAATCAGGTGTATCCGTTTGATTCCGGTAAAATGATATCACGCAGGTTATATACACTATTACAACACTTGAGAATAAGGTAAATTGATAGATCAACTGCCTACTTTGATTTATTGCATACCATGAAACAAGCGGCCAACAAAAGACTTCAACGCACGAAGTTATCAATTCTTAATCGGGTACATTTCGGAGGCTGATCTAAGTTGATATACCTTGCCATTTTTTCTACAGATTATTATAGGTAGAGGTACACCACTCGTTACTCATAAAGCGACTCCGTTTCATGTTTGATGTTCAAAATAATAATGAAGATGTTTGACTCCCCGTAACAAAACCATCTAAATTGTGGAATGCGTTGCCTGAGTGTATATTCTCTGATACATATTAATGTGAGTGAACTCAATGCGAAAGTGAATTAGTTTCTGATAGGTAAGCACAAGCTTCCTTAGACCGCATCGTCACTTGTCATCAACCCAGATGACGGTTAAGCGTAAACTTATTATTGATTGGATTAAAAAAACTTTTTTGCAGTACCCGTACTTCTGCTATTTGACTTTTAGTTTTTTAACTTTCCATTGAAATTGCAGGGCATAGAGATAAATTATCTTTTATCTGACAAGCGCTGACAAGCGCTGACAAGCGCAGTGCAGTGCTATATAATGATTTGGACTCTTTGTTTCAATAGCTGCGTGTCACGGTGCTGTTATGAGCAGGACTGTTGTTGTTTATGTTGTTACCATTAGGCATATTATGTTCTGCTCGTCTCGTCACTCTTGACTATATAAAACCTTTTAGTGGTAATTTTTTTCGCCGAATCGTTAATTTTGTCTCATGTCAATTTAATATTACATAAGAACCATTACGAGTATTTATAAGTAATTCAATTAGATTAGTATTAGCATAATGCCAGGTGAATTAAGTCTTTATGTAGGCTATCTACAATACGTTAGAAAACGTTAAGTTTATTTATTGCCGAAATTAGACGAGTGTTTTTAGTGTGTATTTATCTATAGGTGTGGAGGTACACAGGGTTACTTACGGTAACTGTAGTAGCTAAAATGCTAGAATAGAATAGTACCTATAACACCAATTTTGTAAAAGCGAAAATGTTTATTACGTACAAAAGTGTGTCAATTACAGATTTAGGTACGCAGAACACAAAGCCAAAAGACCAAAGCAAAATAATTAACTTTTGACTGAGTGTAGTCAACATTATTAACATTTTTTAACGGAGTATACTTAAAATAATTAACAACTTTTGACTCAGTGTACTCAAAATTATTAACAATTTTTGACTCGGTATCCTCAAAATAATTAACTACTTTTGGGATCAGCCCTGAAACGAACATAGATTTACCTGTCGTTGAGAAATGCTCTTTTGTTTGCGAGTAAATTTATTTATCAGCTTAATTTATTTACACAATTTTAGGGTTAGTTCTGTAGTGAGAACTATTCAAATAAGTAGGTAGAGCGTATCTTTTTATGTTTTACAAAACTATTTGAAAATTAAGAGTTCAAACCACTGCTTGGCATGCGCTGAGCTCGTCACCTCCAGTATTTCTTTGGAAACATTGCTCTTCAAACCGATACTGTTTGCATATTGCTGTTTGGCAAAAGTGTCGTACTTTTCTAGGCGGACTCTTCATGGAGTCAGTTTCTGGATCATCACAGAAATATGATAAATAACAATAAAAAATAATAAGCCGAGAAGGACAAGCACAGCAAGTACCTTGACTTGGTTCATGAGGTTACCACCATGTGAGATTGTCGGGTCGACAAACGGCCTTATAGCGAAAAAACTCGACCAACATTTTAAGAGACTTCGCCATCAGTCGTCTTCGGTCATCCTCGACACAGCGCGCATCGTCAGGAGTTTCCTCACTCTGCAGCCCTAACCACCGGTAGCTTGGGCCCTGCCCCACTGCCAGTATCGCCCTAGTTTTAAAACTTTTTATAATGTTTGTTTTAATGTATTGTAAAAAACTAAGAAGACAAACAAATGGCTAAATATATAGTGAAAATAATATGTTTTGACCTAACAGGAGGGTAACGTGACCATAAATAAAAAAAAATAAAAAAATACGGTCGAATTGAGAAACCTACTTTTTTTTTAAAGTCGGTTAAAAAGATATATTTTTAGGAATTACATTTTTAATCCATTTACACCTCGACAATACTCTCACGTTTAATAAATTAACGACTAGGTAGACCTTCTACTAATGACGAAGAAAAGCAAATTCATGACGATGATTAAAACGAAGATCAAATTATTTTGCATCTCTACCTGCCCGCATATAATTCCAAAACTTAAGTACTTTGTTTACATTATAATAGCGTATTTCACGTTTATGATTTCTGTTTTGACAGTTAGTTACACTCGTTAATTAGCGAGATCGTAATTACATAACGACTTCTGTACATTCAATCCAGATTATGAACTCTATCTCTTTGAGATTACCAGATACATATGCAGTAGGCGTGTAAGTTAACGTAATAATGTTGAAGCATTAGAAAACATGATTGAGGAGATTATACCTATCACGTTATCATTAATTCATCTGTTTGTAATGTAGGAAGAGTAGGTACATCTCTAGTGCCTACTTTATTGCACAATGGTACTCGGAACTCTTCGTTATGTAAGGCGCTGGACTCTACCTGACCTGAATCGTTGTAGCACCTAAACTCGAAGCCTTCTTCACTTTCAGATATTATTAGAATAAACGGTGCTTTCACTTATAGTGCTTTACCTAAATCACATTGATGTGATGTAAGATTTGTTTGTATATTGTAGTATATTGAACTATGATGCTAAGTAGTGAACCTGTATTGTACGTAAATAGCAATCGCACTGTAGATGATGATGTATTAAACGAAATGATGCATTTTGTAGTGGTAGGGGCTTTTTACAGAGTCTGTCTGGGGAAGTACCACACCTTTATCAGTTATTATGATTCCAAGCAGTAAAAACATAAATCAGATAACATGCATCGATATAAATCAAAAGATGTGCGCAGTTTGAACAATTTTAAGGTACTCATACCTTAAAATTGTTTACAAACTGCGTCTCTGTGTGTAGCGTGAGTGGTTTACAACTACCAATCAACTTGAACCCTAGAATCGCTACCGGCAAGGTATGTTGCGGTTCTACTTATTTTGGTTGTTGACAACGAATAGTGTTAGGTATAAACGTCCAGTGTTCACCGCTTCCTACAACCTACTAAAACGGAAAGAGTGAGCTCACTCTTCTCAAAGATAACATAATTCCGTGCGCCTGAAGTTTGGGAGGGCAACTCCATTGATTTATATCGATGGTAACATTAACATGCATAAAACCCTAATAGACCTAATTCAAAGCCCTTCGCGCGCTTTCAGCTTGATTAAGTTACATATCAATAAACTTTCATATTACCAGGTTGTTTAGTGTTTGTGCGTCATAGTATAAAAAACTACAAACAAAGCTCAGCACTTTATACACAAAAAGCTCTAGGATATTCATAAAATGTTAAAGGTTGTAGTTCAGAGTTCAATGTCGTTCGCCTTTCTTGAATTATTATCATTGTTTGAATGGCACGCTAATTTAACTGCGTGAAGCTTGCGAGACCTGATATATTTTATAATTTTCTTGGTGGATTTTTTTTTAAATTTTAGCTGGAGTTTAAAAATAATTAATTATATTGATGCAGGATTTACAGCTATAAACATATTGTTTAAGCCGTTTTGTGACCACGGCTGTTGAAATGCGACCGAAACGGCAGGAGGTACTTTAAATAAGTCCTGTCTAATATTTTAATACGACTTCAGATAGCAAAAGTGTAGAAGTAAATTTGAAAATAAAACGAATATTATAGTTTTTTTGTTTTTCAGGACTCAGGCAGGACAACTCAGGAAGGGTCACCGAAAGACACTACACCACGTGAAATGGAAAAAGACAAAATTGTGTTTAAGGTAAGTCGTGGCCTAGTGGCTACGTCAACAATTATTTTAAAAAATTCATTGATTTAAGAATTCGTATTTTATATTATCTACTTACCTACTGTTTTATAAAATGACTTGCACATAACTTCTTTAAAGAAAATTAGCACATTAGGTATATTGCGCTTGACTTACCGCCGCATACGAGCCAAAAGCTGTCTAATATTTGACTGAGGTCAAGTTGGCTTGGAAATTGCGGACCTTGGTTTTCTTCCTTATTTTCTTCTTTAAATAAATAATTATTGTTTCATCAATGAAATCAAACTTTCATATGTCCATGTAATAACTGACTGGCCTCGTGGCTTAGTTGGTAGTAGCTCTGCCTGCGAAGCCGAGGGTCGTGGGTTCGATTCCCACCCAGTGCAAATATTTGTGTGATGAATTCAAATGTTTGCACTGTGTCTGGGTGTTTCTATGTATAATAAGTATGTATTTAAAACTATATATGTATTATATCAGCTATCTGGCCGCCATCATACAAGCTTTGCTTAGTTTGGGGTCAGATGGTGTTGTGTGTGAATTGTCCACCAATATTTATTTTATTTTATTTTTAATAAGTACGGTAGTGATGTGGTGTGCGTTAAAGCCGGGTCACTAATGTTCTGGACATTAACGTACACCACATTACCAGTGGTTACTTTATCTGTTTCATGCTCTGCAGCCAATATATCGACAAAAGCAGTTAGTCTAGTCATTCTGGTTAACCTCTACAATTTATGGCTGTTATAAATCTTTGCGATATACATAAAACAATGCACTAGTTTAGATGCAAATGTACGGCTCGTGCTAAAAGATTTAAGCAACTAGCGATCGCATACGGTGAGCACATTGTAAGCACATGGCCATTTGCTTAGAAATTTATGGGTGTCCTAGCTGAGACCTCCGACTTGAAATTATATATTCTGTTTAGATTTCAGTTTCAATAATGTACATCTTTAAATTTTTATTTCTAGGATGTTATTGCGTAAAACAAGGTCTAAAAATCCGATTATTACTTTTTCCGCTTTTTGTTGGTGTTTCTTCCAAACATAACGAACTAAAATAAACTACTAAATGTCTAAACATTTCTCTATTACCAGTAAAAATCTCATTGAGATTACTCTGTTTCAAAGATTATACTGTATAAACATAGTGACTATACCGATAACTGAATCCATAGGGTTAGGTGAGTTTTACATTTTTGACATATTTTTGTATCACATCCTGTACAATCGGCTATTCGAAAAATAAATACATCTATCTACACTTCTTTTTTCGTGACAATATGCTTCATAAAACAATTTGTCAGAATGAAGTAACCTTTACAAGACCAAAACATTAAAACTTATTTAAGTTGTAGGTATCGCATCCAAGAATGATTACACTGGCGCGACAGGTATACTTACAAATACTATAAAAATACGAACAAGTTTATATTAAATTAAGCAAAACGCATAAATTTATGTAAGTCTAGTAAAATATATATATTTTTTTTTTTTTTTTTTAATTTTCAATCCCTATTTTGGTCTCTATGTACCGTAGAGTGGTGGCTTCGGTTCCGATAGAGCGACCATTTGTGGCACTAGGTAATGGTTTGTATTGTTATGTTTCTGGAGTAAAACAAAACTATACGTTGAACATCACATTAAAATTAAAAAGAGCATTATGATAATTCCCCAACTTCGATTCTTCTAAAAACCTGTTGCAATAAATTTTCGTATGGTACGTACAATGTAAAGGCCGTTTTCATTAACACCATGACACATTCTAGACGAGTGTCATAAGATATTTCACATCTCGGTTAAAAACTTTACTACAAAACCAGCATTGTATATTATGTTTATAGTAAACTATTACCAATTAATACTATTGTATGCTATAGTTACTTTATAACAATTGGTTTTTACGACTTTAAAAAAAACTACACTTATAGCCGACAACCGTGGTTTCTTTTTGTAAAAAGAACCAGACGCTAGACGGTCCACCTGATGTTAAGTAATAATCGTCGCCAATGAATATTTACAATATCTGGCCTCCATAGTACATTTAAGCTTAGTTATAATTAGTTAGTTAGCTTAGTTAAGTTAATGTCTTTGCCTAGTTTTTGGGCTAATTAGTACAGTGTGAAAGAGTGACAACCATTATTTATGTATTTATTCAGTAAAAAGAGTCGTCAATAAATTCAAGTAAAAAAATTGTGTATAAGTAACAAGCATAATAAGTATTCTGGAATGTATGAGACAATTACAATTCACACTATATTTTATCTTTGATTATGAATAAACTATAATCAATTTACTACCGCTACAACTACGTGTGTGCTCATCAGCAAACAACACAATAAATATACCTAACGTTATGTTATCATTCTACATTTTAGTCCTACATTTATCTAAAATATTAAAGATTTAATACAAATAATTCTAAAGATCTATGAAATGAAAAAATAACATAAACTAATAAAGCATTACTAAATATGCCACTGAAAGTTTATAATAATTTAAAATAAAAGGAGTTTTCAAAATACGTATACTGGCCAAGAACGGATTGATATATAGGGGCCATATGTTCTCGAAAGTTGTCTTTCTTGGACGATATTTTCGATCGGTTTTCATGATGTTTTATTTCACCGTTAAAGCCCATGATAATCCTAATAGGTAGTATCATAAATACTAAAGTTTGTATGTGTGTATGGATGTTTCTTACTCTTTCAAGCAAATACTACTGAAGAAATCTGGATGAAATTTGACACATACTTGGATAATAGTCTGGAATAACATATAGTTTAATGTTTCTCCGGGAAAATAAGGAGATCGGCTACCATGCGCGTGAAACCGCGGGATGCTACTAATACAATAAAATTGAAAGTCTATTCCTGTATCGATAGTAATCGAGTTATGTTTTATAACAGAGCACGCTGCTCGTGAGACTGTGGCATTCTTGTCATACCCACTCATTGCCGTGCATTGTCCTGGTGTCCTGCGACCCAATTCGTGTACGCCTTCATGCGTATTTACCCTAATGTAGACAGCCTTCGGTAAATTTCGGCTGCCGAATTCCGCATACTCTGATAATTGCCTCGTTTACCTACTTGTGGACTGTGAGCAATGCCGATTGAGGGCAAAGACCGCTGATGCCATGAAATAGAGTCCGATAAAATAACTCACAATATGTATTTGATTCGTATGAAAGTCAAATTATCGTCCTATTATTATGAAAAGACAAAAAGTAAACGAGAGAAGCTATTAAATTATACCCCTTGCTTTTTTCGTGCAAAACTATATCGAAAAGATTGAAACTTAGTTGGTTTTTCGAGGTTCCTTTTTAGAGATAAAAAAACTATACAGTAATGAAGGGTCTGTATTACTGTCTACATTTTAAACATTTGTCTGATGCATTTAAACATGTTAAATAAAAAAAAGGTGTGTGTGCGATTCACACACGATAGACGTGAAACTTCAGTAAATCGACAAAAGAATAAGATGAATAAATATACACAAGCCAATCTTCACGCGCCCAGTGACACAATATTTTTCTTAATTTTTAAACTCAGAATTTGATAGCTTACCTTGGAAACTACCGCCTAAAGAAGTTTTCACTTCAAAAAGCGTGCAAAACAAAAATCTTAATTCAGGCCTTGGTCAGGATCGAACCCGGTACTGTACAATCGTTATGCCGAGCCCGTAATAATTGCGCCAAACGCCGTTTGAGGGATGCGTCGAAAATGACGCTTACTTGCAGTATGGGACAAAATAGTATGTATATTTCTGTCTCATTCTTTCCTGCACATTTTTGTATTTGTGTCTCTTACCTGTCGTTTTTTCCGTTGCATCCGGTTTGAAATCACAACGATTCTAAAGAAGTTTCACTTCAAAAAATTAAACACAATTTATCGGAAAAGTACTTGAAAAATCATACAGCACCATTTCCTTTCTCTCGAGTTAGCCAGAAACGTATGATTGTTCTCACATTTGTGCAACGATCTATGCTTATTGCTATGGGAAATGTACCTGCTCTAGATATTTTTTACAATTTCGTTCATTTAAATACTAATGATCTCACAAGTCTGTCGCAGAACAGTTTTTTAATTTTTTGAAAGCTAAAAGTGCGGCTAATGCATACGTAGATACATAAAGTTAAATCTTTGTAACGTCATAAATGGTTTAAAGCGAACAATGCTCTATTGCATAGCATTATGCGTACTTACAACTGTTAAATATTTTAAGATGTTCGGTTGTCTTATCAAGACAAATAATAAACAGAAGTACATTTACATAAATTGGGATTATGTTCCCACAAAAATATCTAAATCACGTTTTCTATTCCAATCAGTATTTTGGCAAATAATGTATTAAACATGTTATGTAACGATTTTATCCGTCACTAAAATAATGACATTTTTAAAATTCGGTTTGTACTCTACAGAGGTTGATTATCGAACATAAAAAAAAACTTATTTTATTTTCTTTTTTCAAATTAAAATGAAAAGAAAATGAAATACAATGTTGTGAAATCTGTATACAATTAAATTGTTGTTGTTGGTTATATATGTATGGCTTAACTGGATTATATTTTATTTTTTTTGTCAATGTTGTGCAAATAAAATTCTGTTCTAAATTCAAGTGTGTTCCAAATTTACGTTCAGAGAAAAATGTTGTTGTTAAAAAAAGTAGGTTGATATAACTATTTCCTAGTTGATGCAAATCATGTCACTTGAGTATTTTTTACATTATAAATTACACTAAGGCAATTAATTGTCTGCCTATTGGTAAGCGGTATCCATAAAAAAAAACTAATAGATACTTCCTAAATCTCTCTCATGTTGTCTGTGGATGTCACCCTGAATATACCTACATCTAGAAACTTTGTAATATTCATGTTATACTTGGCAGAGACGACCACATCGATTCGCAGGCGCATGTGATCAAAACGGGTTCGATTTCAATGCTGCGCCGCAGGTCAAGGCCCTGTAACTTCGGTTTCGATTTCTTTACTATAGATAAGTAAACATGATTTGATTATCGTTAATCAATCATGTCATCGACGAAAAAACGCAAGAAAATAACAGCAATTTTTTTTTTGTTTTTTTTTTATTCTTACGTGTGTTTTTTGGCCCATTTAACATGAGGTGTGCCTTCAAACGTACCGTGATGGTAGATCGGTTATTAGGGCGGTGTACATCGACCAGGTTTAGAATGGTCGACGATTATTGCGTATTCATAATCTGTGAACCATCGTGTTATGTCGTGCCCTCTACCACAGTTCTGACACTTCGAAGACACGATGATTAGTTACTGCAAGGTTACGGACGCTACTTTCAAAAGCTGTATTAATTAATTTTTAATCATTGCAAACGAGAACTAATTATGTTAAGTTTAGGCTCTCAAATAACATTATTAGTTTGCAAATGGTGTTTGTTAGGATGTTACAGCTATTTTTTTACCGACTTCATGGTATATACATTATACATACATTTATATTATTTTAGTAGGGAAACTATAATTGACTTTAAGACGTAAAATAGCTTGTTTTACAAGAAAGCACACGATTTTAAACTGATTTTAAGAAAGAGAGCCGAAGTTGTTTCTTGAAACAAGAAATAAGAAGTATTTTAAGTCGATTTAAAATCAGTCATAATATTGGCACCTACAGCTTAGAGCCAATAATAGTAGTTGTATTATACTTGCCTATTAATTACTTGTCAGGTGTATTAGCCTATTGTATTCTAATTTATTTAGCCTATTTCAGCACGAAGGCTAGGTTCGTCACGACTGCATCTCGGCGACAAAGATAATTTACAACTGATTACCATCTGCTTCATACATTCGATTGATTCAACTTCTGTTTATGTAGATTAGTGATTTTTTATATTCAATGTTTTGTACTTCCTCAATTCATGATTATCTCATTGCTTAGGATAAGGACTGAGGTAGAGAGAGGTGGGTAGTATGTACAACTCCATATAAAGGGAAAAAACATACTTGAACACCTTGAATATTTGACGAATAAAACTGAGTTATTACCTGCTGCATACCTACGTGGTTGTATCTACGTTCATAGACATTTTGAAAAGTTGGTTAAAGTTCAATCCCTTCATTAACCGTATTGACTATGACTAGATAACTGGCCTCGTGGTTAGTCTGCCTGCGGGTTTGAATCCCGACCAGGAAAAATATTTGGGTAATGAATACAAATATCTATTCTGGGTGTTTCTGCGTAGGTATCATAAATTTGCATTTACAATTATAAAAGTATATTATTATCAACTATCTCTCAAAATACGTTGGGTAAGGAACCACCAATATTTATTTATTAAACTAAATTAATTTATTTTTCTAATGTCATTTAATTTGCAAAATATTTTTGTATTCTTTTTAATTCAAATGTTTTCTTATGTTTTGAATTTTTAACAGACTACAATAAAGAAGGTTCTCTGTTTATCGGTATCTTTTTTATGTGTTATATTTTCCAACTACTCGAAGATGTCTGAACCGATTATGAATGTTGTTTCTTTTTTCATTTCAAATAAAATACTTTCTAGAATACTTTAAAAGAACTGATCGAATGGTTTTTTGAAATTTATAAAACATATACACGTATGTCGACGATATTAGTACCATTAGATTAAATGTACCTTCTCCTAAACAGTTGACTTCTATATTTATATTAACAGTGTCTACGTTGCGTCTGAAATGAGATTTTTCAATCAGTCCAATTCTGGTAAAGCTCGTTCATTCTGGGTTCTGCTTAACAGTGACGATGGTTCTAAATCAGGTAGAGCTATAACACTTTGCTGAGAGCTAGCTGCTATATTTGTTACCTATATGGAAGGTGTATGAAAGGATATGTCTTTAAATTGATGCCCGTTGTTTAATTTTTCAGTAAAAACAATTATGTACTTACTTCTGTAGTGGTAGGGCTCTTGGCAGAGTCCGCCTGGGGAAGGGCCACACCTTTGCCAGTTACTCTACCGCCAAGCAGTAATGTGCAAACATTACTGTGTTCCGGTTTGAAGGGCAATGTTTTCAGTTACTATTAGAATTACTGGGCTTAGAGATATAACAACTTAGATCTCTGGGTGGCGAGCGCAGTGCAGTGCTAGGTAATTATTTGGATTCTTACTCCAATTAACTCCAATAGCTGCATGTTGCTGCTGCTGTTAAGTGGCAGGCTTGTTGCTAACTATCAGGCACATGTCCTGCTCGTCTCATCACTCTTTATTTAAAATAAAAAATATTTCCACTTGATGGTTCAATTTAGTAGAACAGTATTAATCTTTACGCTTAAACTTATAAGAATAGCTTATACGATCTGTGTGTGTTCTGGTGCTGGTGTTCTATAAAATTTAGCCTTAGATTAACTTGAAATAAATTGCCATACAATTTTAGTGATTGTATATTTATTAATGTTTCTACGATTTTTTCTAAGATGTTACTTCCTGATAAACACATCAAACATCAAGCAAGCTGTCATATCGCATCAAGTTGGCGTGGAAAATGGTACGAGTCACGTATTCGCTATTATATTTTTCAATGTCATAGAACCACAGCCTCACAGTCTGTTTGATTCAATTTAAATAATTTGTATAATGGAGATCCCTCTGCTATCGACAATTTGATGCTGCGTACGACCCTGACATTTCTAGGCAGTTCAGGTATTTTTGTCCTGAGAAATATTTGCCCTTTCGCCTTTTTATAATGGCTTTTGTTGTGGTGCTACCTGGTTATCAATCAATAACTTTCATGTCGGTATTTAGGTTAGGAGCAAAGAGCGCATAATTTTGTAGCAGAACAATCTCACTTAGTAAAGTAGGTACCTAAACCAAATCAGTATTCTAGTCTAAACTATTAATAAAACTGTCTGTACACGTTGCCATCTGTTAGTACGAGTACGACGATGGTTATCGAGTTATCTTACAAAAGTAGATTTAAATTTATTTTGTGAGATTTTTTTACTAATTACAGCGTAAAATGATATCGTATTTTTCACTAACATCTTCATTAGAGCGCTAGATCTCCAGATTCTATCGCTTTCCCTAACCTTCCATGTTTCCTGACAGATGCTGTTTACATTGATACATGCATAATATAACAATCTCCTGGGAAATCATGATTTTCCGCATCTTTGTTAGAAACTTAGCGGGTATGTAAATTATATCGTGTATATATAGGTATATATAGTCTTACTCTACATACTGTACCTTATGAAGGTATTTTATGGATGAACGTAATTTGATCTACTTTCAATTACTCCGTTACATTTATTGGTATTTAATATATCGAAAACCTAGCCTTTGAGCTTTTCAGCACTATAATTTCATCCCGATCCGTTCAGCCATTCCGACGTAATTTACGACTTGTTGCTCAAAAGCAAACATCCAAACTTTAAAATGGGTAAAAACAAAGAGTTTACATACGAGTATATTTACAAATACTTTATCTAAGGGTAAAATAAATTGTCAAAATAAGAATATCAAATAAATGCTTTATCAAATTTCTTTAATAAAATGAAACTTTAACGCCACCTTTAACGTAATTGAGAACAATTTATTATTTGACATGTTTTTATTTTTTTAGGTATTTTCATTCATTGACATTCTGATAACGCCTTATCAGAAAGTTTTAAAAACTTTTATTTTACGTAACAGAGACTCCAATCTTTATGTAATAGGTGAAGTAAGATGACGAAATATGCTCAATACCTACTAAAAAGAAAACTGTGATCAAAATAATAAAACACACATCATTATAATATGTTAGTTCTATTTCAAGACTCTCCTATCAATTTCTAACATAAATCATCAATTTCCAAACATTTCTAACAAGAAATCTGAAGCATGCACCTTTTAGGCTCGTCCATCGCAACTTTTTTGAACTCACATCCATTTAGGTTTGGGTGCCGATTATAAAATCCCAATACTTCGTAACGAGGTAGATCGATACAACAAATTATTTAGAATATTATCAACAAATTGTATTTCAGAGTCACGTGTAGTTGTTATCTTTTAATGTGCTCTGAATGTATACTTTAACTGTAGGTATATACTTATACGACGCACTGTTTACGCCCCGCGGTTTTAATCGTGTATTTCCTGTTCCCGTAGTAAATAATCTAAATTATTGGGACAATGTATGTACCAAATATCAAACTACTTTGTTCATAAATGTGCAATTTAATCATTTTTGTGTTGATTTGTGTAAGTAAACATTTTTCAAGGTTTAAAAAATCATTCAGATCTAGAATAAGCGTGATGGAGTTCATCTATTTACGAGACACGTCTATACAGCCAAAATATTGCTTTGCAACCTTCATGATTTGAACTTATATTGATTGACTGGCCCTGTGGCTCAGTTTATAGTGAGCCTCCCTGCAGAGCCGAAACTCATGGGTTTCCCTCTCAGGATAGAGATTTGTGTGCTGAAAACGGATATTCGTTCTATATTTTTTTCTATTTATGTTACGCGATAGCTCTGCCAATTTTGTGATTTGGGAGATAATAACTTCAGAAGTGATCCCAAATATTTATTTATCAAAATCGGTGTAGCAGTTTTTAAAATATCAACAAAAATCTAAAATTTGCGAATTTGCGAAAAATTTGTCGAATAATTCGAGTTATTTCCGAGTTATAGCCCGATAGGGAACTAGTTTCTCTAAACGTAGACTTTCTTCAGTTCCTCACATGTGCTTGAGTGACAAGACCAGTCTGGTCACTTTTCCTTGCGTTTAGTGGAATTCTATAATGTCTCAATTACTGAGGCTGGGAGATGACGGACATCTGACTTACTACCAAGAAGGTCTAACTTAAACTAAACTAAAATAACACATTAACTAATTGACTTTTTTTGAATTGAATTTATTATATGATCGTTTAATTAAAGTACATACTTATTTACTCTATCATGGTATGACTGACGCGTATTTATTTAAACAGAAAGATAAATAACAGAAACATAAGTTGGTACGGGAAATTACAAGATTAGAAAAAAAGCTACAGAGATTGGTACCTAGGCTCAAGTTTCACGGTTTTTTATTATCATAAAATATGGTAAAAATTTCAATACTAACTAAACAAAGGGGCTATTGTCAGGTTTTCGACAAAAAAACTGTGATAGGTAAGTTTTACTCGTAGTAATAAGATTAGCCGGTTGCTCCCATAGTATATCGTCGCAATTCTAACTAATAGCTTTAACATCATTTATAGATTCAGATTAATTGGTCACATACTTAGCTAATACTGGGCGGAAGTTTATTTTAATTTATTAGAAAACAGTTAACGTTGATTGAATTTTGATTGACTGCTTGACATTATAATAGATTTATTTATTTACTATCCTTAATTTGAGCGGTTACGCTTTCGGTCATAAATCTATGCGAATCACTTTTAATTAGTTGAGATTAAATATTATGTCGAACCATGTTCATATGATTAAATATTTAATGACGTCTGACACAGATTCATAAATGTAGAAGAGAATTAAAAGGTGTAGTGATCCGATTCACGATGACCACAAAAATCGAAACAAGCGAATTAACCAGCTTAATTGACTCCCAGATTCGTAGCAATTCTACCAAATCGTAGATCAAGTAACACCGGCACATAACATTTTCTATATTTTCGTCGTAGGAATTTAGATAAAACAAAAGGGGCGCCAAGAAATATGCTGCATGTTTTTTTAAAAGTGGTTGACTAATTATTATCAAAAGTGAAAGAGTCAGAACAGAGCAGCTGAAACCTTTTCCGAAAGAACTTTCTAGAAATGTTTCCAATGATGAAATTACTGTAATCATTAGTTTTTCACTAGTCAAGAACCGCATTTTGACTAGTCGTAGGTAAACTGCAACTTAAGCTTACTAGTTTTTAGTGTTTCAGTTCTTGCAGGTACTAGAACTTATAAATTTAGGCAAATGAATGTATGTACAAATGTAGTTTTTAAAGAATGATACATTTTTCGTAATAAAATGTGTAGTTTAGTTTTTTTACAATATTAACACAATGGAGATTGACGGGAATAACTGGCTATCTACGTTACAAAATTTTTATTCGATCACTACAGCTGTTTCAACTTTGATTGAGCGATAGATTCCCAAATTTTCCACTTATGTCATCATCATCAGCCTATCTTGGTCCACTGCTGGACATAGGCCTCTCCCATGGTTCGCCATTCAGCCCTATACTCTCCGTTACGTCTCCATCCACTACCTGCTGTCTTCCGTATATCGTCACACCATCTAGTCTCAGGATATCCTACACTACGTTTGCCGATTCGCGGTCTCCACTCACATACCTAATTCGTAGATTTGTCCCATTTATATAATTAGTAGATTTTTGTGATCACAAGTTATAAATAACTATTTACGAATTTGTTATTTAATTGCGTCGAATACTAGCAAATCAGTGAACTACTACGGGGCAAATTCCGTTAAGTTATCTCATATCGGGCGAGTGACCCGACCCCCGAGCAAGGGCTATCGCGCTGATACCCCGTCCTCCCCGCAAGCGGACGTATGTCCTATATACCTACCTATTTGACTTACTATAATTACGGTATCATTTTATTTCAACCCAAATACCTATTCCCACTACAAGGTTCGATATATCTACCACCTAACAAATTTTCTTTCCGTAGGTAGATCTAGTTTTCTATCTAATATCGGTCGAAATGACTGAGACAAAAATCCTACTACTATCCTACTATATCCTATCCTACTAATATTATAAATGTCAATGTATGGATGTTTGGGTATTTGAATGTTTGTTGCTCAATCACGTCCTAACGTATGTACGGATCGGGCTGAAATTTTGAACATAGATAGATTATAGTCTGGAAGAACACATAGGTTACTTTTTATCCCGGAAAACAACGGGAACAACGGTAACGGGAACTTCGCGGGTAACACCGCGGGGCGCTGCTAGTAGATAATAAATAAGAGAGATCTCAAAAAATGAGGGACTCTGAAACTTAACTAAAATGGTATTGACTTTGGTATGGCTCCTAATACTATCTCGCTATATTTGCTTGAAATTTAAGATAAACCGAAGCGATAACCGTTTTAGGTATGCCATCGAAAAGCTAGTCTTCCATGGAAATTTGAATGTGGCTTTTTTAAAAGAGATTTATGGCATTTGGCCTTTTGGCTTCTACTGCCTACCTACCTACCTAATTAATTAGACCATTTGCTTGTTATTAGACTTACTAATATTTTGACTGTTTTTGTTCCTAAGTGGCTACTTTCAGTATCACATATACTCTTTTAGGTATTTTAATCCTTTGTAAATTTAATCTATGTTAATAAGAACATCAATATGCGTACCTATTCTAAATATTTGCTCAAGGATTACCCGCGCCAAAAACCTGTAAAATTTTTACGGCAACTCTAATAATAATTGGTATACCTATACATTTTCGATGTTTCTAAAGGTGCGCTTACACGAGGGCAATAATTGCTCGGCGACACGAATGGACCGATCTGGAACAATTAAACGCAATTTCAATAAATTTCGGCAATTATTTCGGCGATATTGCTTCTAATTGCTCCAGATATTTCATATTGCTCAATGTCGCCGATACGAATTGACGAATATCCAATGGGCTTGGAAATTCCTAGCAATTTTTGTATATATCTCATTCGCACTTGTTTGTTTTGCGGCTTGCCGTCTTGCTTCCGCGGTGAGAGCGAGAGGTCGGGTGGCGCTACAAGCCGCCGCAGCAAGAACAATGTCGTCAGTAGCGAGCGAATACTGGAATGCTCGTGTAGGACAGTATTTCCTAGTTGATGAAGTTGCGCGATATCGCTCAATATTGTATTGCGCAGTATTGATGCTTGTTGCCGTTGCCATAAATTGCTTGATGTAGTCGTGACGTCATAGTTGACGAGTATTGACTGGAATTGAGCAATTTTAGTCACCCGTATAAGCGCACCTTAATCAAAATAACTCAAAGAAATCAAATTGACATAAGTTATTGTGTTGTTTTAATACGGTGCTAAGTTTGATATTTATTGCTAGGACGACAAAGTAGAGCTATGGGAGTGTAGACTTATCAACTTTGTTATTAATTACAACAGATTCATACATAATGCTGAATTTGTCGAACCACGACCACTTTATGTATGCGTGATGTGAATCACGTGTTCTATATTACCACCCGCCGATTATTTTAGTACACATTTATCAGATAACAACGAGCAAGCCAAATACAATTCCATTTAAATACCTACATAATTAGTATCACAATCTTTTGATTGTACTCCTCATTGTATTTGCGTTACGTTTTGTATTATCACCTTCTTCTGACTTTATTTCACTTATAAGCGGGTCAGCACAGTAAGGTTCTTTCTTTTATTGTTTCAGTCTGTTTTCAGAATTCTATCAAATCTTGTTTTGGTGATCTTACTCGATATATATATTCACCAGGAGACATATGTAGGATGATAGAAGGGTATAAAGTAATAAGATTCAGCACTATGCCGTCACTTGTAAGCTGTCCAACTGAGTACAGTTGAAGAGGGGGGGTTCCAATCCTCGATCATTTCTCCTTCTCGCATGGTTTTTGTACGCCGTTGCGAAATAATGGATTAGAAGAGGTATTGAAACTGTATGGAACCAATGCCGTACATAATTAAATGACCAAATTTACTGTGTAAATCGTCGGCACATCATATTTTTTTCCGACAAACTTATAGTTAAAAATCTAAAATTTATAATATTTGTTTCCATACCTCTTCTAATCTATTATTCCGTAACGCCCGCCGTACAAAAACCATGCGATAAGGAGAAATGATCGAGGATTGGAACCCCCCCTCTTCGACTGTACTCAGTTGGACAGCTTACAAGTGACGGCATAGTGCTGAAACTTATTATTTTATACCTTTCTATTATCCTACATAGGTCTCCTGGTGGTTCATTTGACCCGTAAATTTTGTTCACGGGCCTGTAGTCTAATAGAGTAAGATCCCAGAGCTCCCAGACGTCACCTATTTTCTGATGAATGAAATGTGGACGATTGAGTAGAGTTAGTAAGTACTAAGAACACATGCTTACTCGCTAACTTGCTTAGACGGCCAATTTTGAGATATGGGGTAATGAAAGTACATACAAGCATTACTTACTTCACGTATTTTCTAATAAGTGATTTTCACGTATGTTGTAGGCAATATCCTTAAAAACAAGGTCCCAATCACAGAAATCTAAATAATAATTATTATTTAGATTTCTGTGGTCCCAATACTCCCAGACACTTTCCGTCGCCCGTTTTGCTTAACAACTCCAAAATAATAATTTAACTTCACTTAAATTCTCGTGCTCCATTTGTAAATATGTTCGTCAGACAACTGTTTTAAAGCTTTTTCCAATAAGATAGACTAATCTAAGGGGCCAATCATCCCCTAAACTCAATTTTAAGTCAATATTTCCTAATAAATGTCTCACTCAGTCACCCGCTCTTACCCATAGGACATAGTTGAGTTTAGGGGATGAATGCCCCCTTAGATTGGTCTATCTTATTGTAAAAAGCAACAAAATAGTTGTCTGACGAACATATTTACAAATGGAGCACGAGAATTTAAGTGAAGTTATTCTATTATTTTGGAGTTGTTAAGCAAAACGGCTGGTGGAAAGTGTCTGGGAGTATTGGAACCTTGTTTTTAAGGATGTTGCCTACAACATACGTGAAAATCACTTATTAGAAAATACGTGAAGTAAGTAATGTTTGTATGTACCTTCATTACCCCATATCTCAAAATTGGCCGTCTAAGCAAGTTAGCGAGTAAGCCTGTGGTCTTAGTACTTACTAACTCTACTCAATCGTCCACATTTCATTCATCAGAAAATAGGTGACGTCTGGGAGATCTGGGATCTCGGACTATAATAGTGTTACACAAAGAAGTTCTTTTTTTTTAACTTTTGTAGGCTTACACTTGACCGCCATCTCGCCTGATGTAAAGCGACAATGGGGTCTACGATGTAGCTTGTTTACCTGGAAGAAACCGATTCACTCTCGATTTGAAGACACCAAGATCACACACTATCAGGAAAAACACACTTAGGCAACTCATTCCACAGCCTAGACGTTCTCATCACAAAAGTAGAGTCAAATCTCTTCGTTTCTGTCTTTGGAACATCAACAATGAACCGATGCCGCATCTTCGAGCTACGAGAAGTCCGATAGAAAAAAGGGCAAGGTGGAATTATATATATATATTTTTTTTAATAAAGGGTGACGAGACGAGCAGGTCATGTGCCTGATGATAAGCAACATGCCTGCCACATAACAACACAGTGACACACAGCTATTGGAACATGTAGATTCCAAATCATTACCTAGCACTGCACTGCGCTCGTCATCCAGAGATCTAAGTTGTTATATCTCTAAGCCCTGAAATTTTTCTGGCAACATTGTCCTTCAAACCGGAACACAGTAATGTTTGCACATTACTGCTTGGCGGTAGAATACCTGGCAAAGGTGCGGTACTTCCCCAAACGCACTCTGCCAGGAGTCCTACCACTACAATATACATACATACAAATTTACTGGGTATACCTACTGTGTATATATTTATTTTTTTAAATAAAGAGTGTCGAGACTAGCAGGACATGTGCCTGATGGTAAGCAACATGCCTGCCACATAACAGCACAGTGACACGCAGCTATTGGAACATGAGGAGTCCAAATCATTACCTAGCACTGCACTGCGCTCGTCACCCAGAGATCTAAGATGTTATATCTCTAAGCCCAGTAATTTCTCTGGAAACATTGCCCTTCAAACCGGAACACAATAATGTACTGCTGTTGCACATTACTGCTTGGCGGTAGAATAACTGGCAAAGGTATACACCTTTGCCAGTTATTCTAATAATATTATAGACAATTATACAATTGTCTATTGTCTATAATATTCATTATACCTAGTATTAAATTCAGTAGCGACTATATTCAGTAGCGACTAAATTCAGTTGCGACTAAATCTAAGGTCGGCAGACAAAAGCACTTAAGTCAAAAAAAATACATTTTGTTATAAAATGCCCACAATATTATTCTAAATTAATACATCGACTCACTAAAGCACGTAAGTCAAAGCCGTCTGTTTCAATTTGAACTCTAATGGTGCACCTTTTCTACTTTATGATATTCTCCAAATCTTGTGACGTTATAAACAACTTATAATGACTTAGGTCAAAATGAACACATGAAATTCGGCACTAAGCGGACTAAAAGTATGACATAGTCATATAGATCTTTAAATGCGCCACGTTATCTCTTTGTTTAACTGGAGGGTAAGCACTAAGCACTTCAAAATGTAATTTATAGAAGAAAAATAAAGAAGTGCCCGTTTGGTTTGCAATCATTTACTAGTATAATTTTGTATTAACTTTGATTAATAATATAATATCTCTACTACTCATAGTGGATTCTCAAGAAATTAGTTGAGATGATATTAAAAAATACTGAATGTAAGTTTGATAATATATTTTTTACAGCTCCATTAAATAATTTGGTAGCGGATAAGACTTTTACATTTGTAATAACCCACTTTCATCATCACTTTTGATACGGTGCATCATTTTGATGCCGTACGTTGTAGCATTGTGAATTCGTATATTATTTAAAATTGGCGTGCTTGTGCCACCGGGCTTTAGCAGGTCTGATGGTAAGAGACCCACCCGGACGGGATGACTTTAGTGCCCTGGAAAAATGACAGCAGGTGCAAAGGCTGGCCATAGCAATCCAGCGAACCAGGATATAAGGAGTACCTTGGTACTCCCTTATATCTTGGTTCAACGTCTACACTTTTGATTTATAGCAAAGCTAACCTACTCCAGCACCTACTTAAGCTCTTCTGTTATGTTTTACGTAAGTCCGTTAGGGATATTAAATTTGAGTGTTCATGTCAATGTAATAAGCGTCAGACTGTTAGACTCTGAATTCAGACAGCAAGATCGGGTTAGGCGAGTCTTACTGGCTAACAGTCTGAATAGCGAGTAGTGTAATAAGACAAAGACTGTTAGACAGACAAATACATGACATTGACATATTAGTCTTAACATAAAATTTCATTGGTTCGTGATTGGTTCATTGGTATTCGCGGTCATTTCTATTTTTGTGTTTTGGGTATTCGGAGTTCGCATGCCATAATTTTAATTTTTATCTCACTGTTATTATACCTATCTCAAAAGCTTACATTTTTTTTTATTTCAATTAATAAATACCATAATGGCGTGCAGTAAAGAAAAAGTCCTAGAGCGCGCGTTTTTCATGCTGGTGTAATAGCGAGCTGATAAGTTAGACTCTAGGACAGTCTGAATAACGAGTGCTGAATAACACGTAGTCTAATAGCCGCTTAACTACTTACGAAGATGTAATGAAGTATTACAAATTGACATGAACGAAACATCAACTAAAATTACAACTAGAAAGAGCAAAAGAGCCAACTGTTTCAGAGATAGCAGACATCGTAATATCTAGGGTTGGAAATATACGACAAACTGTATTTATTCCGATAGTAACACAAATGAGGACAATTCAAAATTTAAAAGCATATCATTTAAAATGCAAAAATCTACTCAAATCCATCCAGAGGAGACAGAAAAGCAAAGCAGTAAGATACTTTTTGATCTTGAAAGCATGTAAATGCAATAAATTAGCTCAGTGCATCTGTCCTATAGATAAAAAGGTTCCTAAATAAGAGCAGGCTTCTATAGTTGATAAAAGAATAATCTCGAATGATGATTATGAGCAGAATCAATGTTACTGGTAGGTACATAGAAATAGCAAAATACTCTAAAAAGGTAAACGTTGTACCTGAGATTGGCACAAATAGAGGAATATTAACTATGATAACAGATTTTCTATTACATGAAGTAATTTCCGAGGCTAGTATTATGGTCATTGGTTGTGATGGAACGAATGTTAACACTGGAAAATATGAAGGATTCATAAAACTGCTTCAGAAAAAGCTGCAAAAACCATTTCAGTGAAAAATCAGTTTGCTTCACATGCCACTTATTTCTTCATCTTCACGGGTGAACTTCAGGACCTATATCTTACGTAGGTCCACTAGAAATATCTCTAGAAACGTGAAAAACTGACTAAAGAAAGTTAAGCACATTGCAGGACAAATATTACTCGCAATGGCCAATTGCTTAAATCAGATCTTGAAAATAAATCTCCAGGTAAATTTTCACATGCCTGTTGGGCATGTGAAATGTGGTAAAGTTGGGCTGCCTTGGTTTTTAATAAGGATCCAACCATCCTGCAAAAATGTCACTCGTTATCTGTCATTGTTGTGTACTCGATAAACCTGCCCATAAACTGTAAGAAAGATTATAGACCCGGTAATCCAAAGAAACTCGTATTTTGTCGTCGTAATTCTACTTCAAGTTTATAATGATTAATTAACGTACTGGAATACTTAACCGAACCGCTGCTTTAAAAACAAATCTAACCAAGGAATTCAGGACATTGTCGAATCTGGTGGTGAGAGCAAACCACTGTTTTAAAGGTTCCCTCCCTCCCTGCCTTACTGAAGCTGTTGAGAGAGCTGTGAAGATTCCGACCGAAGCTTCCATTACTCAGTGCACACAAATCACGATTAGGTGCAATAAAAACCACGTTGTAATTGTGGAACGTGATCCCTAAATTTTAAACAAAAAATGTTTTTCAAGCTTAATAAATTAATAGATTTTTTTAAATCCTTGTTAGTATTTTCATGTTTATTGTCACGGTATTATTCTCATAAAAGTTTAAACCATACATTATCAGTCTATCATCAAGTACCTTCGTTCTTGTGAATGGGGCACACCATTTCACATTTTACGACTTGAAGTAAAAAAAAACCCTGTGGATGTGGAGGCAAAAGATACTAATTAAATGAGATGAAAAATTATTCTTCTTTTAACTTCAATATGACGCACAAATCCCCCTCTATTAGAACTTATAAACTAAAAAAAAATTGTCCATATATTCGTGCTCCACAAAAAATTTTAGTTGTTAAAATGCACAATACTGATTTTGAGCTTTTTGTTCGCTTCTAAAGGGCTCATTAGTATAAAGAACTAAAGATAACGATGGATGACAATTTAAATGGGTCGATTAAAGATGGTTGCGCTATGATTCTGACTTCGGAATAATTTCTCCCAAGGAGGGGATACCATAGAAAAAGAACCTGAATTTTAAAATTAAACATGAAATCTGACAATATTCCAGTTATATTGTAACAGCCCATATCCAAAGAGTAAAAAAAAGATTTGCTAAAAAACTCTTTATTAAATGTAATACCTGATGTTTTTATAAATTTTATATGGATTTACCTACTGAAAACGGTTAATGGAATACTTACCATGACATTATAGACAGTGAAGATGATGATTAATTAGATTAATGTTACAATACTTAATTTATAGGTCAATAAATAAATAATAATAATAATAAATAATAAATTTCTAATTTCTTTCTACAAATACTTATAAAATTATTTCTAAGTACCTTCTAACCTAAGTCTTAAGTATAAATGTATTTTCAATGGTAAAGTAAGTGTTCTTAATGACCTAAGTCACAAAAATAGCCTTTTGCTGTAGTGGTCTTAAATGACACATATTTGCACGTTAGGATTACTTTAGTACACCCCAGTAAATCGAATAAATTACAAAAAAAACAATAAAGCGTCTTTTTTTTTAATTTTGTTTTTTTTTAGTTCCTGTAAACTATGACATTTAGACTTATATACTTTAGTCTGCCAGCCCTAGAAATTCAGTAGTCCCTAATTCAGTCGACTAAATTCAGTAACGACCAAATTCAGTAGTGACTAAATTCAGTCGACTAAATTCAGTAACGACCAAATTCAGTAGTGACTAAATTCAGTAGCAACTAAATTCAGTCAGCAAAATTCAGTAGCGACTATTTGCAGTAGAGACTAAATTCAGTAGCGACTAAATTAAGTAGTGACTAAATTCATAGCGACTAAATTCAGTAGCAACTAAATTCAGTAGCAACTAAATTCAGTCGGCTAAATTCAGTAGCGACTAAATTCAGTAGCAACTAAATTCAGTCGGCTAGTTGTAGTATATAATACTTTTCTCGTCAAGCCCTTTCATTTGATACCCATATTGAGGTAGTGATGAAAAAATAATGATTTGCCAATGTGTGGTGGCGGCCACCTTGGATTTGTAATTTTTCGTAGTACATAGTACTGTACTAGTCAAGCTCTTTCATTTGATATCCATATTGAGGTAGTACTGAAAAAGATGATTGATTCACCATTTTTGGTGGCGGCCATCTTGGATTAGAGATTTGTCGTAGTACATAGTACTCTACTAGTCAAGCCCTTTCATTTGATATCCATATTGAGGTAGTGCTGAAAAAAATTTGCCAGTTTGTGGTGGCGGTCACCTTAGATTTGCAATTTGTCGTAGTACATAGTACTCTAGTAGTCAAGCCCAACTCAAGCTCCCCGATCGCACCATGCCACAGAATAAATGTTAGTACAAGGCCATGCTCCGAGCGCTTGTGGCTTATCAGTTGACGTATATACTAAAGTAGTCTATAAACCTCTGAAGATAAGGCCGAAAGTCAAACGGAGCAGCGCAAGGTTTAAAGAAAAAATATTTAAATAAACACGTAATTTTCGTATCGTTCAGTCAGAGCGCAGACGTCGCGACCACCCCCGTCGAAAGCCGAGGCGGTACTAAAAAATTTTGGCTCGTCGCTGGAATTGTTGGTTTTTTTCTCCTTAAAAATATAATAATGGTTATTTGAAAAAGATTTTAATATGATTAAATCCTTATACTTGTTCAAATTATCACACTTAATTTCAAGAATCTAGCTTCTGTATTTATTGAGTAATAAACGTAAATTTAGAAAAATAGAGGTAGCTTTGCGATTTTTTTCTATCGAGGAAATTTTATGAAAACGTGTTTTCGAATAGAAGTTACTGTCGAGTATATCCTGAACTTTATTATACATGAATTTCAAAATTAAATATTCAGTAATTTAGTAGATATTGTAAGTCGCCCAAATTAACATTACGCCATCTGACGAACCATACCCCCTTAAATCTAGGACAGTGCGCATTAGCACTCACCAAATCACCACGTCTTATTATATTGTTGCAGTATGAGTATTTTTCTTACGATGTTCTCGGACTTCAGCAGTTCATACATGAAGCTATTTAACGAGTGTGATCAACTGTGATTTATGATTCCGATTCCCTTTATTTTCCCGTATTGAAAAGTGCCTATGTACTATTCGAGACAATTTTATTTTTGGAAATTAAAGCGATTATAAATCTTTCTTTCTTTCTTCTTTTCTTTCAGCCTTTTATTTTAATAAAGGTGCATTACTATTACGAATAGACCTATATCTTTATTTAATTATATTGCGGACAAACAGGAATTAAAATGTTTCATTTGTCCCCTTAATGCCGATAGGGGGACAGATAAAACATTAAGGAGGTGAATAAAGTTCGAACTATCCCCTTTATCGCTAACAGGGGACATTTCAAACTTTTTTGTTCGTTCTGTCACCCTAAGGGGACAGAACAGGGGGACAGATCGGAATATTCCCTCACATTTATAATATTTAATTTAGGAGTTTTAAATTAATTTTAATGGTGCCTGTAGGAATAACATAGGTCTGTGAGTAGGTATTTACTGTTCACATGTAGTGCTTGATGTATTTTTTTAAGTTTCAACTGATCACAACACAATTTTTGTCTTCAGGGTTCTGCTTGTGTACGAACAGTTCATCGTGTACTCATCTCTTTGATAAAGCAAAAAAATAATTGACTAGCGCATGCCCATAACGTAACCACAGAAACTTTACCAGTCTTGTTTACAACCCACGTGGACTCTAATTTTCGACCTTAATCCAAAGCTCTAAAGTGTAATTCCTATGTGTAGTTGCCATTATTTGATGTTACACTGCCACTGACCAATAACTTACACAATAAGCTTAATAAGATGGATAATGCTATGTTGACTGTTAGATTCAAATGTCATCCATTGTGATGCGCACGTAACATAAGTCACAAATAATAAACGAAACGAACTCCAATCAAATAATCAGATTGACAACGAGTTTGCTGATAACATATTAGGCAATGTAAGACAATGCAATTATGTTGTTTAAATAAGTAGGTACTGGAAATTTCTAGACAAAATTGATTTGATTACGAAGTGTGTGCTGAATTATATTTCAATGGCCGATAATGTAATAAAATTAAGCACGTTATTCCAAACATTTGTTCAAGACTTGTGTGATCTAAAATTCTGTAAAATCTTTTGTTCGGTTTGTGTATGTTAGCGAACTTGACAAAATTAAGCCTGCAGATTTTGTACTACGGCGGCGGTATGATTAAAAACATACATCAGGTAAAATTAACATCTGATTCGTATAAAATGTTAGGATTATGCAAGAACATTTCCATAACTATGTAGTGAAACATTATTTTTTACCTACCTAACAGATTCTAAATATAAATGAGTTTTAATTATTATTAACATTAAGTGACCTTTGATACGACGATATCTAACCCTGAGTTTTAAAGGAAAAGATAGCGGATCGTAATTATAAAATTGTCTTTAGTTGCTATCCGTAAGTATAAATAAGTCATTTCAATTTGGTACGATTCGTATTTAGTCAGTTACCCACCCTCGTAATTCTCGGATCGTGTCAATTTCCGGCGCTTTTATTTTGTTCCTTCGTCATCCATGCCAAAATACAAATACATAATGACGGATGTATAAAATATGGTATTTTTAAGTTTTCTAATACGTACGTGTCTAAAATAAATGTATTCTTGCAAATAACAAAATAAGCAACGCTGACATAAGGATAGTGTTTGTTTTAAGCTCGTGTCTAGTTTGTTCGATCGGACGACTGCAATAAAGTGGGTATTTTGAAGAAATCTTGTTTATATTATCAAAGCGGAGGAATAAAATAAATACTAAACAAATTTATCAATTTCTAATCCCGTTTATAATCAAGGAAAAAGAGGTAGGTTAAATTATTAACAATTTACAAAATGTATGACTTATTGCTTCTGCTCTTTGTACCTAGTATATGTAAGTAATTAAACACTATTTTTGTAACTTTATTAAACATTTTTTTCCCTAATGTTGTTTTGCTAATCCAAACAGTAAGACTTTTCCGACACTTCTTGGGACAGTTAAGAATACCATCGAACCCTCTCGATTTTTTGGAGTAGGTACCCTACTGCAAAAAAACTACATAATTATAATATAGGTATTAAAAAGTACAGCATTTTATTTCAAGAAATTTAAATTTGAAATTCAAATTTAGATTTCAGTTTAAACTAATTCAATTATCATGTTTCAATTGTTTTAAATAAAGCTATTATGATTATAATGACGTCCATAGACGAGTCTTTTATGGAAATAAAAATACAGTCTAGTTGATAACAAAGTTATTCGAAAATCAATAGTATTGCTAACAACTAACAACTCTATCAATGACGAAACAGATAATAACAGTAATCATCAATTCCCACATCGCTAAAAACTCAAATAGCAGTGATAGCATCTGACATCGTTTGTCTTGGATTGGCTAATCTCGGTCGCCTTTAATTTTTAATGTATTTTTACAACACGTCTTAACTGCCAGGGCGTGCCTCTATGATGGGGCGGCGCCTTAAAAGCTGAACTTTACCTGACCTCTAGTTAAGCTCGATCTTCGCCTAGAATGCGCGTAGAACATTAAATTACCTTACCTACTTGACAAAGATATTTATCACGCTACTATAAGCCATAGTTTCTCATTCCAAAGCACTCCTTTAACACAATTTTGTCTCTTTCAAATGCCGCAAATGACTTTAATGATTTAAGTTCTAGATCTTGGTTTGAGTAGGGCTATATTTGGGGTTACAAACGCCTTGACTTAAAAATATTCAGAACAATCGAGTAGCAATGCTCCCAATCGGCTAGCTTAGAGTAAAATTTATTAGGAGGCCAACGAAATAATTATTTATAGGTCATTGTAGGAGGAATTAAATTTTTAGTTTAGTTTACGAAACTTTTCACTTCAATTTTAGTTTTTCTAGTTTTATCTTAGTTTAGTTTATAATAGTTGGATGAATTACAAAAAATATGATAAAAAAATAGAAACTGAAGCATTTTGGTTCGTATAACATTTCCCGCAGTCTTTCAATTCTAAGACTTCTTTGGGACTTGCAGACATCCCTTTGCATAAGCATAACTTGCTGGCATATTCTCTCACAGAAAGAGGGTGAAAACCATAAATCACCCCGCTGACCAAGTGCAGGTTGGTAAATCACGCATATTCTCGAAAGATATCTTTCTTGGAACATATTGGTTTCCTTACGATTTTTTCCTTCGCCGTTTTTGCATGTCGTGTTAACAAACTCGAACACCTGAACTTGCACAAACACACAGGTGCAAGCGGTATTCGTGCCTATGACCTCACCAGTGTGAATCGAATGTGCTAACTACTACGTCACTACGGCTTCATTATGAAGACACCTACATGAAAAGCAGTTTCATGCTCAGTATACACTGGGGCTTTCACACACCGGATGCTGTTTTCGTAGTTTTAACCATAAACAGTGTTTACTTACGTAGTAACTAAGCTTTGTAACCTTTAGGAATTAATAATTGCTTGACACTTGTTATCTTGAGCAATAGAGTCAGTCCGGTTTTTACTATAATTAACGCGATGACCCAGTCTTTGTTCACTGTCTTTTTGCAAAGTTTAGTCATACCCGTGTAAGTATGACCTTTAGGCTTTTTATCTCACCTAAACACTAAACAGTGTTGAAATTTATTTTTTGCAATACCTAATGGTTAAAAAAAGTACCTATTGTAACCATAGTGTATTGTAGTTTGAATAAACAGTTAGTTTTGTCGTTTAGGCTTTGAATATTCCCAGTTTTTAGATAATTGCTAAAAACTTGCGAAGTTTTACGAGCTCATTACATCTTCTAATGTGCACTTTACTTTTTGAGATTTATGGTTGGAATATTAAAACTCTTACACTATATTGCAGGCTAACGAGCCGTTTCCAGTAGAAGAAAAATGAAAGCAGTGAGTACTGAAAGTACTGAATCCACAACCATCAACTATTTCATTTTTTGTACATAAGTTTCACAGGAACGAGATTTTGTTCCATGACCTTATCTTGTTATGACCTTATGTGTGATGATTCGTATAAGTAAATGAAGAATCAAAACCAACGCAGCAACGCCATAATGAAAATATCTATCTTACGAATGTAATTTTGGAAAATAGAGGTCAATTATTCCAATTGACATTGATAGGGTCTAAATTTATTCAAAATAATATGCAAACCATGTTAGGTATCATTCGTGTCGTCAGGTAGGGGCCATATAAAATAATACTTATTTTGAATTTTTTGCAATCATGCAAACGATTTGTAAGGAAAACGTTAAGCGTACAACGATAGCATGTATGTGAGAAACGCGAAGCTTAACTCGTCCTCTCTCTAAGCTCAACAAATGTTTTATCGTTTCTGTATCAATTTACTAATCATTTTCTGGCGTTACAACTACCATAACAAATCATTCAGTAATTAAACTAATAATCTTTTTTGTTGCGTCAAAAAAGTCTACATTGATCCGAAGTTGTACCCAATTAAACTACATATAGCACCCATACAACCAGACCCACTGCCCCCTAACCTTTCAGTCATAATTGCTACCATTTACCTAGTATGTCGTAACGAGATTTTTGGCACGGAGGTTACGCCATGCGCGTGAGCCGGTCCTCTGGCACCCTTTGCAGATTCGCCACGGGGATTAGACCGACGTATGTCACGAGGTCCCTGGCCCTGAGACAAATCGATTGCCGAAATAAATGTCGGATGACATTTTGGAGGAAAGAATGACCGGTTTTATTTGCTACTTACGAATATTTATTAATTCATTATTAACGAAAGCAATATTGTTTTATTTTTAGTTCGAAATTAATAGAAATAAATCGTAGTTTGCAACGATATAAACCATGGTTAGTATCGATTGTAGTTTGCGTTAAAAATCATGAAAGATTATTTCAGGAGGAAATTGTTATAGATATTTCGTACATGTATTGTCTTATTTATTGAACTAAGAGTATTAAAACGTGTATTGTAGATACACCACATCATTATTTTGTTTCAATAAAATTCTGACGTTCCGTGACGCCTATAGACTCATCATACCAATGAAAACAATAGAAACTACTTACATAAATACATTCAACAGACAGTCTCGTTCACGGCGCGTCCGAAATAATTACCGACGTATCAATAACGTGTCATACTTACAATCTACTGTACACGCGATTATCCAACGTTGAAAGCATGAAAGCTACTCGGTAAGTCAAACTCAATCACAGCTCAGATTTATCATCTGAGAGAGTGCATTACCATAAAGCATGACAATCGCAACGAGAAATGGATCCTTGGCGATAGCATCTTAAATAATCATAATGTCAGATGATAAATTGATAAAACTTCGACTCAGTACCTACTGGTGGGCCATTGGTTACAACGATGAGCGATGCGATAGCGGCTGGTGTGTGGTAGGTAGTATTGCCATTCAACGTTGCAATGCACAGCAGTTTGATCTGTTAAGTATACGTCTTATTCCAAACATTTATACAAAGGTTATGCGAGACAAAACAGCTGTAAAATTTTGAGACAAATCCGTATAGAAATACTCATATTTAACGTTTGTGGAACATGTTTAACGTATAAATACAAAGAAACAAAACTGTATTCAGCGAAATTTCGCAGTATGTTTTTATATGGATTAAAGAAGATATATATATATTATATGATAAACCTCGGTTGATTTACCATTTTTGGTTAATTTTATTTATCGTATAGATCAGTGTTTTTGTTTGGAAGTTACGTTGCTATACAAAATTAAACATGTTCGCCAATAATATCGCGGTCAAAAGTTCGAATCGCTCTCCCGCTACTACTGTCGCGCCGCTCGTCACTGTAGTTCAGGACATTAGCCTCAACAGAACTTGCATCTGAAGTGCTTCTTGCGTAAAAGTTACGGCAGGAATCCTCCTTGAAAAATCGCTATGACAAGTGCATGATGAATGAGAATTAACACTTGCAACATGTTAGCGAGTTTATCATGTTTGAATTGTATTCTCTCGAATTTTGAAACGCATTGCTTATTGGAAACATTATCGCTTTGTAATTTAATTCAATACCGTGTGTGGATTTGTATTCGACTCGTGTTTGGTTCGGTTTATGAATCCAAGCAATTAATCAATAAAGGTTAAAGCTCCAAAGACGAGCGAAATTAAATAAAGCAATATTGATCTAGTACAATGTGTAACCTACTTAATGAAAGGTAACTCGTACCTACCCAGAGAAATTATTACCTAACAATAATTTAATTTTCTCCGATATAACAAAAACGACTTCAATTTGGAATAACTTCAGACACTTGACCAAATTTCTACTTCGTCGTCCAGATAAGTAAATGAAAGCAAATTTAGTTTGTGTTGATATTTCGAAAACCGCCACACTCCTTTCGATAAAATGTATTTACCAACTCTGAAATATTTTCTGCCTACTAAAATCGTTAGCTATTTACTAGTACATGCTTAGAAATGGATCTATAATATTTACATTTCTTTTCCACCTTTTTTCAGCCATTGACTAGAATGAAAATTGAAAATGCTGTGAATTCTAGTTAGTTTTTTAAAAGAAAAATAATAATCTTACGTTGTCTTGCTAATAACTCATTGTGATCCTACATCCTCATCCTCATAGGTTAGCGAGAACCACGACAACGATCTCGACAAAGCGCGACTTTTATACGATCGCTGTAATAAAACAGCCATATTTTTTGCACAATATTACCGACCTATTAAATCATAATCCCCTCACAATGATGTCATTATTGAAACGTTTATTGCAAGAATTGCAAGAGCAAAATGTCCGCTTTCATGCGCAAGATATGTGTCACTCACGTATAGTACCGGGCTGACCCTTGCTTTTGTGAGACGTAGAGTTAAAATAGACGCCAAAATTAAAAGACAGTGACGCCGCAATCGGCAATTATGTGAAACTGCAACAGTGTCCAATTGAACATTTTGTGATTTGAAATAAAAAAGTACATTCGTCGGCGTTTTTCGCACTACCATCTAGCTCCAAATAGATAGTTGATATAATCCTTAACTAATTTTAAATAACTTTATTATACATAGAAACAACCAGACACAAAAGAAATTCTGTATTCATCACACATATATTTGCCCTGGTTGGGAATCGAACCCAGGATGTTACTACCAATTGAGGGCATTCAAGTAAACATTTTACAGTTTCAAGCTATGAAAATTGAGTGTATTTTTTGCAATTCGTAGGTCACACTGTGAAAAACATTTATTAACCGGATAATATTCTGTGGTTCCCGGACACAGAGTCGGGCAGAGTGGTTCCCGATAGGTCCAACCTAGGTGTTTTCAAATCTAAATAAAGTTATAAGTATTGCTGGCCAAGATGTTGCTCATCATCGAGCAAATCGTGGTCAACAATATACATTTATTTAAAAACATAAGATATTGAACTTCCTTATTGAATCCTCCCGTTAATAAATCCAAGCATTGATGCGAGAGTCCTTGTAACGATAGGTACCTTAGTTGTTAAAATTAGCCGGTTGGAATCTATGAATTTCTAATTAATCCAAACTTACACATACAACGTACATACGTATACAAAATTGATGGATCATTTGAACCACCAGATGACCTATGTAGAAAAATAGTAATCCATTATTCGCCGTACAAAAATCATGAGACACGGAGAAATGATCGAGGGTTGAAACCCCCTATCTTCACCTAGGCTCAGTTGGACAGCTTACAAATGACGGCATAGTGCTGAATCTTATTATTGTATACCCTACTATCTTGCTGCATAGGTCTCCTGGTGGTCAAAAAGTTAAAATGACCCATCAATTTTGTACACGGGCCTGTAGTCTATAAAAGATACGACTTTTTTCTGCCGTGTTCTTAGCAATGAGATAGAAACCTGAAGCTCGCTTTCTCGGTCTACCTGGTAAAATCAGCGTAAGTAGTTACTCGTAGTTTATTTTTTCTCAGTTCATTTTTTGTCGTAGTGACGCAGTCCCTATCAGAGAATAATTAATAAGTCGATTTAACCTTCGCGTAGAACTTTCCAGTAAGAACATGTAATACGTCTGTCAACACGCATGATTTAAATGACGTCTTTATCACAATCAAAGCAATGAAGTGTGATGCATCAACGCAATTAGGTGTGAAGTGAATTAACGGGCAATTTAGTTACTATCATTCGAATGGGTCAGTGGTAATTAAACACAACTCACTGTATGCTCGCACAGCAGCATTCATAAAATGTATTAGAAAAAATCGACAAGCGTACGTCAAAAATGAATAACTTGGCCAATTTAATGATACTGATAGATAAAAAATTAAGAAGTTAGTCTGAAAAAAAGTCTTCTGATGTCTACATTTTTGAAAACGCTTCAGATTGAATAAAAATAACTATGAGACAATTACTGAAATACCATATAACTTTAACAAGTTGTTGTCGAGAAGCGCGGCATAAGAAGATGCCGCTAAAGTATCCATATCCAAGAATACTCGTAAATAAAAAAAAACAAGCGCAAGATTTTTTTTTTAACTTACGAGTATTTTTGAATTAATAAATACATTTTAATTCTTACTAACCACCGTATTTCAAATACGAGTATATGCTGAAGGTAATATCACATGAGCCAAAAATCTGCAAAAATTTGAATAAATCGATATAAAAATGTGATGTACCTATTTATGTGACGTCAAAAGATCTCAAAGAGACAAAATTGAACTCAAGTCAAGTTTTGTATTGCGGTTGCTAATATAACACCCAACGAAGCTCTCACTACGTTGTAGGTTGGTGTCAATAAGCCTCTAACTATGATTTATGGAAGTTACATCCTATTGTGTTCTCGATAATGAAGTTCTGGAGACCTTTATACATGTGAAAGTGCATAACACTACATCATATTTGACGGCAAAGCAGTGACAGTCGATAATTTCCGGTCCGAAACAGCTTAATTAAAATTACGTTACATAACAGCAAACGCAAAAGATGAAATTTTATAAACTAGTAAGTTTATAAAAGTAGATGTAGCCTATGTACCTAGAACCAGTTTAAAATGTTCACCACCCCCCTACTCCCCCCCCTTATTTTCCTCTTCTTCTCCTAATCCAAGAACTATGTAAATAAAAAATGAATTTTGTAATGACAAAAGTCACGGACCCCGGAGTCTGTAGAGTGTTTAAATTAAATATAAAAAAAAATGTGTGCGCTTAAAACCGCACGGCAGAAGTGAAAACTAAAATAAGAAATACTTAACTATATAATGACTACTAAATAATTTTAATTTAAAACTTTTACGGCTGAATGATTAGTATCCATGGCCAAGAATAAATTTAAAAAAAAAATACGCGGGTCGAAAATGCCGTTTGTAAAACTCTTTAGTGTTTGCTATTTAGTTATGTCATATTTATGTATTTCGCTAAAAATGCATAAATATGTTGTGTTATAGTGTATTTGTGTAAGCACCTTCTTATGAAAATGGGTATCATTTTGTGTGTTTACGTAGTGTAAGTGCTGTGACAAAATATTACAACCATAACTTTTTTGCAATGGACGTGAAATGCAAATTTAACATTTCGTAACAGGTTCAATTGATGTGGTAAGTACCTAGAAGTTAATGTCGTGATAAAAAAGTTTAAAAATTCGCCAGTTTCAGCGAGAAAGTCGCTAAAGTGTCAACTCTGGTACCTAGTGAGCAGCGAGAGAGAGTAAGAGTATGTATTGTCCCATGTCCTCCTCTAACAATTATCTTTCTCGGTCTGGCACGTTTGTTGACCACATTATCTTTCTCGCTCTAGCATCCCGAGTTTACCCGAAATTTCTTATCATATCCGAGCGTGATGATCACGTGATCATGAGTCCATTTCACAGCCCACGAAAATTCTGTCTATAGCGCGCCTAAAGAAGTTTTCACTTCAAAAAACAAAAAAAAAAACCTAGAACCAGATTTTTAATAGCTATCGTACGATAAACGATACAAAATAGATGATAGCATAGTCCTTCTATGACATGGTTTTAAAGACTGAGTACTGAAACCAATAAATTAACGTTTTTGGTCCAAGGTTGTGCGCTCAGTCAAAGTACCACTCTCGTCATCCGTCCGAAATCTAACCGCGTCGTTTGTAAGTTAATTTCAGTGATCGGTAAAAAATATAAGTCTACTAACGCTTTTTTGAACTTATCACAAGAGATAATCACATCGTTTAGACATCACGTTTAAATATCAGATAGGTCTGACTGAAAGAGTTTCTGCAATGCATTAACTAATCGACAAAATCTATCGAAGAATCGTTTGTGTTCAGAGCATGCAATAACCAAACTCTGGAACGCACTTACGTTAGATATTGCAAAAATACAATCAATCATTTCGTCGCCTCCGAGGCGGAGGAGCGTCTCCGATCGATTATCTCTGCCTGGTTCACCGCTTTTGTTAAATACACCTCCATTATGCCACGAGAGTTTCTATATTCGCATGAACTTTTTTGTGTTTCCAAATCGAATAAATATATGTTTTCATAGACAATCGCTTCAATATGTGACTCATCAGTCAAAAGCAATTGTTAGTAACTTTAATTGCAGTTCTTCGCAGTCGTTAGTCTGTCGTCGCCTAGATATACAGAATGTATGGAGAAACCCGAGCAACGCCCTTGCCCGTATGAATGCCATGACATTTCAAGCTGAACCAGACGCCTCATGTCTCATGCCTCATGCGCAGCCTCTGACCTCATTCACGCCGCGCCGCACCGCTGCCGCATCGCGTCGTGAAATGTCTGAAAATTGACAAAGAGTTTTTATGGCATTATTTATTACGTGACTGTAGACGTCAAGGTGCTGTAGGTCAAGATCATTTTCTTCTAAAGTCAAATCTTTGGCGCTAAAAATAACGCTGTTCAATTTCGTGCCTATGACCTCACGTGGATAATAACAAATCGAATGGTCTTCGAACAGCTGTGTTTACAACTTACTGAGAACTATTCAGATTTATAACAAGTAAATTAATTAAAATGACCATTGCCCATTTACAAGCTTTGTCTAGTGACAAATAACTGGGGCGTTATCGTCTTTAAAAACATAAAAAACCTTTCTTACACTATTGTAAGAGAGAGCTCTATAGCTCGGGTTTCAAGGGGTTTGTCTATATGTAGGTACATACATATTAAAATTTACATATTACATACCAACTTTACTTACTACATACCTATTTTAGATCCAATCATTCTAAAACGTGCAGAAAAACTTAATAAGTTGGTAAGGTGCTTTTTTGTTCATTTTTATTTTTTGGCAATCATTTAAAATTCGTTCGTTATTAACGGTTAGCGTGTTGTTCCGACGATACATTGGTTTTCGGAATCGACTTGCTTAAAGTAATATATTATCATTAATTATTTATTATTGTTTTTGATAATTTATACTTTTGTACATATTTTAATCACTCTTTTAAATCATATGTATATCCTGAACTTTACTATGTAGCTGTATTTTTATTGAAAGTTTAAATTATCTCTTCTACTATTCTTATGATGGTGTGTTCCATTAAATCTCTTAAAGGTATTTACGATTTTTGTCTCACTTGACTTTACGTAGATATTATTCAAAACAATATTTATACTTTTCTACTTTTTAGTTATCTTTATTTACACTGAGTGTAGTGATATAGCAAAATAAGTGTTATGAAAATAATACAAATTCTCGTAGATGTCTAACTTGTAGGTTACATAACCATTGTGAATTGAGTGTTATACCAATCATAAAATACATTTAATAGATAACTCGGTTGTAATGGGTTCTTATCGTAGCGTAGCGGAAATATTAGCACCAAACTCGTGTGTTCTATGATTCGTATTCGCAGTGGAAAGCTACTGAGATCGAGATAATGATAACTAAACATTGTTATCTAGCACCAATTTTATCACGCTCCGATCACGCGGGTCCCACGTCCACGTCATCTTGGTTTGTCGATGACTTAGCCTAAACTAGTAGGTGGCGACCTGCTTCGTCTGCAATTAATGTTTCGTGTTAAAAACGCTCATACTGTAGGTCTATGGTAACGTCACTCAGAAATCGTCACTTCTCGCACTGTTCAATGTTTTCATTGATTACCACTATTAATCTTCCTCGCGGTACAACACAATTCCACTTCAAAATACTGCCTGTAATCAAAATTAAATGAAGCATAGCATCTGCCACCTTAAATTGATAGTCTCCGGTGACTTTCAATAACATTATTTTAATCACTTATTTCTAATGCGCTAATACTGCCCTGTTAAAGCCAATATTTCTAGAGAAATTACTGAGCAAAGAGATAATTCATAATATCTTCGGGTAACAAGCACAGTGCGTGCTAAGTTATCATTTGAACTCTTCATACTCGTATAAAATAGTTGCGTGGTACTGAGCTGTTACTATATATGTATACTACCAGGGCCCCGCGGTATAACTTGCGTAGTTTCCGATTCCGTTACTTTCCCGGGTTAAAAAGTAGCCTATGTGTTATTCCAGACCATTATCAATCTATGTACTAAATTTTATCCAGGAGTTTTTACGTGAAAAAGTAACAAACATCCATCCATACATACATACAAACTTTCGCGTTTATCAATATTAGTAGGACGGAGGTGTGTTGGTTCCCGTCTCGCTATATACTGTTTTAAAATAATTACCCACGTTTTGTATTATAAGCTCTGCCATGACAAACCGAATAAATTATTAGATGAAGTATTGAAAAAATACAGAAACGATACTTACGTTATCTTCAGATAACAAAACGAAAAAGTAATCAGCTGTTAAAAGCAGACAACCTAAATACCTACTCAGGGGGTCAGTGAACAGAATTATTAGTCCACATTCTTTTAAAAAAGTATACATACCTCTATCTTATTGTATGGTATTTGTTTAATTTACTTAACCATAATGTGGCAAACGTTTTGATGTTGTAAAAGAAATAATGTTACAATGTAAACTACAACGTACGTCTGGTGTTGCTGTTTTCAAAATATTTGTTCTAAGATTTACAGATATTGTAGATAGCATAAAAATATGTGCATTTTATCATGAGACGATAATTTCAGAAGACTCGTCTTGTATGTGCACATGACAAATAAATGTTTGTCTATTCACAAGCCAAAGCTAATAGAAACAGTGGCAGTTTTGGAGTGTGATAGTTGATAAATTTGTTGTATTAAGAAATTACTCTAGGGGTTTACTATATGTACCTACATAGAAACGTAATCATATCAGAAATAATATGTGAACCACTATGAAATCATATCAATTAATCTTTAGTATCATATTTAGATAAGAATCCGTTTGGAATCTAATTAATTTTTTTTTTTTTATTTAATTAATTCAAATATTAAATTTAACCTATCTAATCTAAAAATGCTCGACTTGATTCTGAAAAACTGGCAGTAATGGAGCATGTCTGACAGGCACGGGCAAGGCATTCCATAGCAGGACTGCCTGGAGCACAAAAGATTTGCCGTAAAATGTTTCAGAACGTACACGATTGTTGATTATCTACAATTTCGAGCTGAAATAAATAAATATTGGTGGACAATTCCCACACAACGTCATCTGACCCTAAACTAGCGGCTTGTGGCGTGCAGATAGCTGATTTATATACTTAATTGTAAATACATACTTATTACACATAGAAACACCCAGAATATTTGAATTCATCACACAAATATAAAGAATGAGAGCATTATTAAAGCCAATACTCTTATATTTAGGTGTTTCATCCAAGGGACGTCGCAGAAAGCTCAGAGATCGAAGACTTATCTTAAACTTAACAGCTAAATATAGCGGCTCGTTAGCATGAGTTCACCTTGCCGCTGATGCGCCGTGGGATGGCCTAAAACACGTAAATCGTGAAGCAGTTGCCCGTGACCGTGCGCCGGACACTTGCTCTCACTACACTTTGATATATAATTTTACAGATTAAACATGAAACACGGTTAGAGATGACCCTGTTCAGAACAAATCGACATCTTTATTTTGCAACTATGGATTGAACAGAAGCGAAAATATTCGTAAATTTGACGCCGCGCCGCGCCGTCGCGTTGTGGCTTAGCCGGTGGTGAGTCTACTCATGCAGTAGGTCGCGGGTTTGATTCCCAACTGATTCACTACACAATCGGATTGATTTCGACACGGAATCGAATTTCTCAGTCTTTGTCTGACCCGTTTAGAATGACAGAGACTAGGCTTGTTATTCCGTGCCGCAATCGTTCCGACTGCGCAAATGGAGACGGTTTTTTTTTCAACCAATAAATGTAGGTAGATACGAATACTTATTAGGTTGTCGAACGCAAAACTATAAATTTGAAATACATAATTTTAAATTCGGAAGATCTTTATTGCTGTTTGCAGGTAAGATAAAACGTTACGAAACACTTTAAAAGTTTACCCATACAAACTGGCCTCTTCGAGAGGAATGCAAATGCAATATGTCTTATTTATAAAAATTAAATAAAACTCATTGAAATACCAATATAATCCATATTATTGAACGATTAACTATTCTTCGATTTGCATATATTTCAATGACATGATGAAGACGCACGGAACTACTAAGTCAAACTTCAAAATCAACTTATCGTAGACGCATATCTTAAAATATGTCTTATACCGAAATTAGATGTAGTGTATTTACTATACTACCTTCTCAGACGAGGTCGAGAATCCGCAATTTATTTTACGTTTATAGCAATACTTCATAAAGTGTAATCTTGGTAGTGTGGATACTCACAAATGCACTTGAAATATGTAGTTAACCTTCATGATGACCGATCTTGCGCGGGCACATAGAAGCTCTACGCCTGCTTTGTTTTGTGCAACCTTATTCGTTAAACCATACTTAAACTATTTTTTTAGTAAAACGTGCTTTGAACAACGAAATACAATGGAACGGTCAGAACTTTGAAGACTGTCGAGTTTCTTTTGTCCATTTGTATAATAACCTAATGCGTTCACCTTTTGTTTTTTTCTTTTTTTTTTGTTATTGTAAATGTTATGTCTTCATTTGTTTTTAATGTAAATTACGCATTTGAAGTGTGCTGATGAGCGTTTTTGTTTTAAATATTGTACAGTAGGTAATCTTGTGCCAAATTAATACAGTTTCCACACGTAGCGTACAAAGTTAGTTTTTGGTATTTTTACGTACATTTTACTTCATACCACCAAAATAATTACCAGAGGTAGATTACAAACAACGCTTCGTTCTAGATTTATATCGGATTATACTGCACCAAGCAATTCAGGTCAGAAGTCATTAAGTTAAATACATCCTATCTTATCGAAAAAATAATCTAGGTATACTAATTGTGACTACATAATAATAATAATATAGCGTACCTAAAAGATGGTTTACAATAAAAATAAAAATAAATACCTATGTCTAGATGGTTGATGGTTAACTTGAGACCTGTTAAACTTCTTTTGACACATTTTATGTTACGATCTTGGTGATGAATTTGGACTCGGCAGTTTCATAACTTCGGATGAATCAAAATCGCCACTGAAGCTCATACAATAAGATGCCATGACCTGTAACAGAGCGAGCCGCCTAGCAAATCTTATTATTCATTTGTTGATTAATTCCTCTGTCAATATTTCCAAGGTTTTAATGAATATAATTCCTAGACACACATGCTAGCGTAATAATTTAGGTATTATCTAATTCCAGAGCACGTGAAGGCCGTCAACATCTGTCAATAGCATCGTAACTAATATGTTGTTGATTGAGGATGTACATTTACGTTCTTTTATTTATTTACTTAACCGAATTCTTACTAAATTGTCGGTGGAATAATTGCGGTGTATACACTTTTAGCGATCTCAGCAAGACCATTTCAATTGGTCTGACCTTATCTGATGGATTTTGTATAGGTTACAACATTCATAATAATATTAGTAGGAAGTAGAATTTAGGTTTTTCATATTTAATTGTAATGGATAATAATAGGAATGTTAAATATTCTACATTCTAATGTGTTCAGAAACTGATTAATTGTAAGTGCAAGGTTATACAGGCACAAGTGTAGAGAGGTGTGGAGTTATTTATTACCTAACGCATCGCGATCATCAGAACATCGCCAAAAAAGCCTTCCCTACGCTTGATAGCCAGTGAGACGTCATTTCAAGATATCCTTTTAGAACAGATTGCACTGATCGATAGTTACTATTGTAGTAGTTTCTTTCTTCGAAGTTTTTGCGCGCCAACATATGTATATCTACGGACAACATTTTTTTATTATTACAGTGCTTTTTGCAGAGTTCGTCAGTTGTTGTTCAAGTACTACAACTTTGCCAGTTATTCTACCGCCAAGTATGGTGTCTAATTTGGGAGGGCAACGTTTCTAAAGAAATTACTGAGCATTTAGAGACAAATCGTCTTACATCTCTGGTTGACGAGTGCAGCGCAATGCCTTTTTTACACAGTGGAAATGCATTTAAGAACGTACCGCCCGGGGGAGACGGTCGGGTTAAGTCGAATCTGTGGCACATCCCTATTTCCGGCACATCTGAACCCAGGATAAGCCGTGATCATCCCAGGGACCAACTATTTTTATAAATTGGCCGCACAACACACTGCCTAACTCCAAACTGAGGATTATGGGTCCCAGATATCTTACAGAATACATACTTGAATAATTTAAACTACCTACTTATGATACATAGAATCACCTAGAAGAACCATGCGTATTCATGATATACATAGGTACAACAAAAACATTTGTTCTCGGTGTTAATCGAACTCACGACCTATGCTTAATGGGCAGACAAATAAGATCCAAGCTCACTGAACGTGACTGTAGCTGAGTTGAGACCAACATTACATGTGAAAGTAGAAGTTGATTTCTTCTAGGTAAGGCGAGATGGCGGTCAAGTACCTATAGATCTACAATAATATGTATAATATTAATTAATTATTATTACTAGCCCAAACTGTCCCACTGCTGGGCAAAGGTCTCTCTATCCTCCTTCCATAATTATTATCGTAATATTTTTCATCGCTACAAAATATCGAAATATTAAAATACCCATACTGTGCTTAGATAATGAATGGGTAATTAATATAGGTATATATAATTACTAGCTGACCCCGCAAACGTTGTTTTGCCTTAGTGAACAACCTCTGTCACTTAGGGGTATGAAAAATAGCTAGTAGCCGATTCTCATACCTACAGAATATGCATATAAAATTTGGTTAAAATCAGTAAAGCCGTTTCGGAGGAGTAAGGAAACAAACACTGTGACACGAGAATTTTATATATAAGATTTGCAATTAAACTTTCCGATTTAGAAAATTTGTAAACCTATGTGCATTCTTTTGTATTCAATTGTAGTAGTATGTATAGTAAATTAATCTTACAGTAGGTACTACAAATTGGTCGGTTTAAAGTCTGTAATTCCTAAATACTAACGCATTGTGTCTATGAGTTAACGAGGAGTCTATTATTGGCGTATCTTATCGGGAGTTCAGCGACTCCAATGGAACTGTTCGTCAGACAAACCAGCCCTAGGTAGGTAGGGCAACGAACTCGTCTGCAGTGCGAGATAACAGCTGCGTCTATGATAACGCAGTCTGGCGTTATGACGAAAAATTCGAGGATTGTAATACGAATAATTTAACATTGATTTATTCCTGTCAACAAATTTACATAGGTACACATAGCATTCCGAGAGCTGGCACCAACTTTTGAGTAGATACTCTTATTTGAGGCAAGCTGAAAATTTGTCACATCCCTTTCCTATTATGTGCTAACACCTACCCAAAATTTGGGACCAGCTCTCTAAATATAGTGTTGACCAATATGTATCAATTACTTATTTATTGAAACTGGAATCACTAAATCATATGAGAGGTAAAATTCTAACCATGGTACACATAGCATTCCGAGAGCTGGCACCAACTTTTGAGTAGATACTCTTATTTGAGGCAAGCTGAAAATTTGTCACATCCCTTTCCTATTATGTGCTAACACCTACCCAAAATTTGGGACCAGCTCTTTAAATATAGTGTTGACCAATATGTATCAATTACTTATTTATTGAAACTGGAATCACTAAATCATATGAGCGGTAAAATTGTAACCATGGCTCTCCGAATTTTTACTTACAAGCTAATAAATAGCTGGAATTTTTAAAAGTAAAGTCACATTGATATTGAAATTCGAATAATAATTTATCATGTGTGACAACAAACAAACTCAACTGTAAACAATATATTTACAGTTTACGGGACATTTGAATCCAAAATACAATAGGTACCTACTACATAGCCACTATTTGGGGTCTTATTAAGACATCATTAATTAATTGCGTACGTTCATGAAAAAAAATCTTAGTGTTGTTACAAACGACAATGCCACCATATATTGCACTGGCTTTGAGTGTATTAATCGTTACAATTTGTGTACTATTGTACGCTAAAAGTTGGCTAAAAGTAAATAAATTATATTTTCATCCCACCAGCTCGGAAAGAGTACTTTTGCTCCTCGATATCAGGGCGCAAAAGTCGTTTTTACCCTCTAGAGGTTAAAGTAAATTTGAATTTAGAACATCGTGTGTACTGAGGTTTTGAATTCAAAACATAATTTAACCTATTTATTTCTACCTCCTTGGTGCCGAATTCATCATACATTTATTTTTAATTTGTTAAAAACTCATACTCGGAACCTCTTTGGTGTACTTTTTTTTAAATGCTTTGCGCGCAATTTTCTTTTCACGTATGGAGGATAGAGGTAAAGAATGTTATTTCAAATGGCAAAACATTTTGAAATGCTATGAATGAATCAATTGTATTCGAATTGAAGTATGCTGAGTTAAATAATTAAATATTATTGACTACTAAAATAGTAACTAATAGATAATTTCAACTACTTGTACAGTACAAAATGATGTAGTAAATTTAACATCAAATAAATAATTACTATTTTGAGAAAACATGTAGGTACAATTTATTTTGAAGTCAAAACTTCTTTTGGCGCGCCAAAGACAGATTTTTCGTGGGCTGTCAATTTAATTCTAGCGTCACGCTCGGGAATGATAAGAAATCTTCGGGTAAACTCGTGACCATAGCCAATGGCCATCTAGAAATACATCAGCCTTTCCCATTGGCCATTTAAAAATATGTCAGCATTTCTAGATGGCCATGCTCATAGCCACGCCCTCTGGTTTCACACGCGTAGTTTCCAAAGTAAAAATCAAATTCTGAGTTATAAGTTACCACTTCTATCGGCAGTGCCTATGACTGCCAATATTTTTCTTTCATGAATTCTGAATAGTACGTTTATTAATTTCCTTTAAAATGTACCTTGATGCAAATTTAGCGCTACTATAATTTAATGCATTTGGGCGGACACTTTTTCATGTACACATGAAACTCCTTACTTCAATCGGTCAACTCTCCATATTTTCACGTCATAAAATATTGTTATTGTTACATAAAACCATGGCTAAATAAACTTAAGTTTAAAACTTATAAAATTGAATACAAGTGAAAAACCGAAATACCATAATAATAAGTGATTCTAGCGACCAAGAAGTTTATTTAACGCCAACAGAACCGACTGAAACTGAAAATGCGCAAAGCGTTTAGTAATTTCCTCGCTATGGGGGGGATGAAAAATTACGTGTTACACTCGAGTGCAAAGATTTTTCACCTTGTGCCCTTTTGATTCCCTTGCTACGCTCAGGATTCTATTTTTTGAATCCCTCGCTACGCTCGTGATTCAACTTTAGAATCCTTCGCTTGCTCGGTCATCAAAATTGAGCACGCGGTTAAAAAGCCACTTTGCACTCTTGTATAACAAATAACTATTGTATGAATTAAAACATTCCCTAACAAATGTGGTTCTATGTAGTGGAATGCTTAGGAATCACATTCTTGGACTCACTTTTTAAAATATTTGAGTAGCTTAATATTTCTCTCTTTTCCTGGCTGTTTTAAATCTCATAAAGTGGGGGAGTCAGCTTTTCAACTTTTAAAACTTCATTTCGCTCTATCAACGACATCGTCATCGGATAGCTCACATTCTCTCATGTCCTTTGCACTACACAGTCGTCTCCTGTTTTTTTTTGTTCAGCCTCAGGATCATCGACCGGGGCCTCTACCGCCTAACGAAAAACGCTTTGACGCTTTGATGCTTTGACATTGCTGTCTCTTTTCTTCTCGCTTGAAATAAAAGAGACGGCAATGCCAAAGCATCAAAGCGTCAAAGCGTTTTTCGTTAGGCGGTAGACCCCCAGATGTGGAAAGTAGCAGCGTCAAGTTTCTTACGTAGTCGGGTTGCCTTCTCTTCATGTCCATACTATCTCGGCCTACTCACTAGTAATGGCCTCTTAGCTTTTTTTTAAATAAAGAGTGACGAGACGAGCAGGACATGTGCCTGATGGTAAGCAACATGCCTGCCACATAACAGCACAGTGACACGCAGCTATTGGAACATGAAGAGTCCAAATCATTACTAGCTTAATTGGTAGTAAGTCTACCTGCAAAGACGAGGGTCGTGAGTTCGATTCGCACCTAGTGCGCATATTTGTGTGATAAATACAAATATTTGTTTTGTGTTTGGGTGTTTCCGTATGTACCTACGTATGAATTTTCAATTTATTAGTAGCTTTACTTAGTATGGGATCAAGTTGTTTTGTGTGAAAAAAATTCCACCAATGTTTAATATTTATTTATACCTCTTTGAAAAGAAAAGAAACCGCTTCTTAAAACTGATACAGATTTATGTAATTACCATATTAGTGGTTGGCATTGCCGTTTCTGCCCCAATAATTCCCAGAGTTCAGGGCCAGCTTCCCCAAACTGGATCAGAAGCTATTGTAATTTGTTATGACCAGAAAGTGCACGGGCGAGTGTGTCAAGTTGTTGCCAAACGGCCATTGTGGCTGGTGGCGCCACCCCGCCCTAGCCATGTCAGCTAGCACTTCAGCCTTGATCTGTCTGTCAGTAAATGAGCTTCGATGACATTATGCTATTCAAGTTCATTCATCGCATTCTTTGGGCGTCTGACTCATGTGTTTTGATAGGAATGCGATCGTTTGTTGAGTCAGAAATTGATGATGAATGACTAGTGGCTTAGTTGGCAGTGAGTATGCCCGTGGAGCAGTTGGTGGTGGGTTCTATTCCTACACAGGACAAATATTTGTCTGTTCTGTGACAGAGTGATTCTATTTTTATGTGTTTATAGTTATATAAGTATTATACCAGCTACTAATGAGCAAGCTTTGCTTTTATACATACATATATCGAACCCAAATCCTGTCCTCTTCGTTCGACCCGGGTTCTTAAACTGCAAATTCCCTCATCCACACATCCTAACCTTTCTTTCACCAAATCCTTCAACGTGCAGGCTGTCCTACTGTGGAACTCACTACCCTTAGTAATTCGACAAGCTAAGTCCGTTTCCATATTTAAAAATCTTGTATACGATTACTATCTCTCCTCTTCTTAATTGGTACATTGAATTGTATATATATATAATATATATATGTATATTTATTTGTATATGTATGTATTTAATATGATTATCTGTAATAAATTGTGTATTTATTTGTTATACTTATCGATTATAATATTTAAGTGTACAATAAAATTATTACTTATTTGTATATGTTGCTGTCTAACAGCACCACCTGCAATTCATAACTTCCTTATATTTTATTTTCCATACAAAGGTTGTCTGGAAGAAATTGCTTTAAGCAATAAGGCCGCCCTTACACTGCACAATATTGTTATCAAATTAAACAAGGTTAAATTCGAAATTCAATTACTTAGTACTTATATTCCTTTTTGTTATTTTATTGTTTAGTCTTAGTTTAAGTTTAAAATTGTATATTTGTTTTGTAGGTGTAATAAAGAATTTTATTATTATTCACTCATTTATTTTCTTTCTTAATTCCTAAGTTTTTTACAATACATATAAAATAAATATAAACATTATAAAAAACTTAAAAACTAGGGTGCCGCCAGCAGCGGGGCAGGGCCCAAGCTACCGGTGGTTAGGGCTGCAGAGAGAGGAACCTCCTGACGATGCGCGCTGTGTCTAGGATGACTGCCTTCTGTATCTGACCCTTGATCCAACCGTCTAGCGAAAGCCTCTTGAGATGTTGGTCGAGGCTTTTCGCTATAAGGCCATTTGCCGACACGACTATTGGGACTATGATCGTCGAATCAACATCCCACATGGCGGTAACCTCGTGAGCCAAGTCAAGGTACTTGCTCAGCTTGTCCTTCTCGGCTTTCACGAGGTTCTCGTCATGTGGTACGGTGATATCGACGATCACAGCCTGGCGCTGAGACCGGTCTACCAGCACGATATCAGGCTTATTGGCGACAATAGTCCTGTCCGTGATGATAGAGCGGTCCCAGTAGAGCAACGCACGACCATTCTCGAGAACTGGCAGAGGTGCGTACTTATAGTACGGCACCTCGGACTCGACAAGGCAGTATCTAAGAGCAAGTTGCTGGTGGATGATCCTGGCTACTAGGTTATGTCTGTGCAAGTACTCGCCGTTAGCAAGATGCGAACAACCGGAAATAACATGACGAAGAGATTCGCATTATTATTATTTTATATTTATTGATTTTAGTAGCTCAGCAGCGACTAAAGCCATAACATTATGTAGCTTATAAAAAAGCTTTTTAGGGTTCCGTAAAACGTAAAAATGGAACTCTTATAGATTCGTCATGTCTGTTTGTCTGTCTGTCCGTCCGTATGTCACAGCCACTTTTTGCCGAAACTATGAGAACTACACTGTTGAAACTTGGTAAGTAGATGTATTCTGTGAAGCGCTTTAAGATTTTAACAAAAAAATTAAAAAAAAAGTCAAATTAGGGTTGCCACCCATACTGAGAACTGAAACTTAAAAGTGTTTTTTTCATCAAACCTACACGTGTAGGGTGTCTATCGATAAGTCTTCAAAAATGATGTTGAGGTTTCTAGAATCATTTTCGTCTACACTGAATAATTTGCGCGAGAGACACTTCCAAAGTGGTAAAATGTGTGTCCCCCCCCCTCTAACTTCTAAAGGAAGAGAATGAAAAATCTAAAAAAAAATTATGATGTACACTACCATGTAAACTACCAACGAAAATTAGTTTGAACTCGATCTGATGAGTAGTTTTTTTTTAGTACGTCATAAATACACTATTATTGAAACTTCGATCAAAGTTACAACAAACTACAAGAACTGACTGGCCTCGTGGCTTAGTGGGTAGTAGCTCTGCCTGCGAAGCCGAGGGTCGTGGGTTCGATCCCCACCCAGTGCAAATATTTGTGTGATGAATTCAAATGTTTGCACTGTGTCTGGGTGTTTCTATGTATAATAAGTATGTATTTAAAACTATATAAGTATTATATCAGCTATCTGGCCGCCATCACACAAGCTTTGCTTAGTTTGGGGTCAGATGGTGTTGTGTGTGAATTGTCCACCAATATTTATTTATTATTTATTTATTTATAACTATGTGTACTATGTATATTATGTTACTTGCTGCAACGGAACCCTTCATGGGCGAGTCCAACTCGCACTTGGCCACTTTATTTATTTTATTTTACAAAGCTACTCTCTCAGTGTTCAACTGGGTAATATAAATTCCCTGCCATACCACACTTCTTTCAAAATTCATATGTTTTTACTTTGGGTCGATTTTAATTTTAGCCATACTTTTATTAAGTAGTACATATCTACAGATACACAACAATTTTACTGCATATGTGTAAGTATTCCATGAAAGATACATACTCTTTTCATCGATTCTTCTTGGTGAATGCGCTCCATTTTAGATGACATCGTTACTTTACCAGATGCGTGAGAAGAGACGGCGGCCAACCGTTAGCGCTAACATGAGTTCTATAATAGAGAAGAAACCAAAGAGTTTGCCTAGGTACCTACTATAAAACATCCCTTTCGTCTTCTTCTTCTTTATGTTTTCCAGCAGCGTGAGTAGTGATTATGTATGACAGATTTTTTTGTGACCCGGAGATGTAAGATGATTAATGTCTTTGCCCTGTAATGTCTTTGGAAACAAGAACTTTCTGCCTGGAATAAAGTTAAAGTCAAAGATGTGGTACATTCCCAGATGGACCCACATATACATAATCATTTCGAATATTCTAGCATTACTAGAATATTAACAGTGTTGAGAACCTTCGATTTGTAAATACCTACAAAAATCTTGTTATTCTCCAAGTGTTCACACTTATCTTAATTATAGGTACTTGCTAGTTATCTGCCTCTTGAACGAAAATAAGTAGACGTGTAAAATCTTCATAAGGCTAAAAATAACAGAACAATAATATTTTGTTGAGATAATGTAAGAAAGTATATGCTTGTCGAATTAACGCCGCATGCAGCAAAAACTAACAACATTTATACCTATTATTTTTATCTCAATTGTGATGGATGTAAAAGAATATTTATTGTACCTAAAGCAACTGATAAAATGCTATCACTGTTGTCAAGCTACGCAAAGGCGGTTTAATTAGGGGCCTACGAAGCCGAGAGTCGTGGGTTCGATTCCCACCCAGTGCAAATATTTATGTGATGAATTCAAATGTTTGCACTGTGTCTGGGTGTTTCTATGTATAATAAGTATGTATTTAAAACTATGTAAGTATTATATCAACTCTCTGGCCGCCATCACACAAGCTTTGCTTAGTTTGGGGTCAGATGGCGTTGTGTGTGAATTGTCCATCAATATTTAAAAAAAGTAGTAACTATGTCAATTAAGCTGTCTTTAGTATAAACAAACGTAACAAAGTTGCACGCGAATGCAAGATACTCTACTATACTGAAAATTTATTAATTTTATGAAGGGTTACATAGTGCGTTATTTAAAAGGTATAATAAAGGGTTGCGTAATACTTACATTTATTTGAACAAACTTCATGTAATTAATGAATATTTCATTGTTTCTTTCAGTTACTTTCCAAGTTACATTATAGGCTGTTTCTGAAATATCTTAATGGGCCTTTTTTGACAACTTTAGGTTAAACGTTATTCAGCCTCAATTTTATTTTTTTGCATTGAGGGACTGAAAAAAAAATGTGCGTGAACTGGCTATAAAGATCCAGAAAATCAATTTTCTCGCGAAGTATTTTCGTTTATTCTACACATTGTTGATAGCTAGTCTAAATTATATATCTGTTGATAGTTGGTATATTCACGATTACGAGGTTAGCCTCATAATTTGTAAATTATAACGATGAATGCGCATGTTTTTGTCACTTTTGTCACCTCAGTACCTAAGTACTATACTCTATATTTTCTTTTGCATTTTGTGAAGTTTTTTTTTAAAATAAAGAGTTAGGAGACAAGCAGGACATGTGCCTGATGGTAAGCAACATGCCTGCCATATAACAGCACAGTGACACTCAGCTATTGGAACATGAAGAGTTCAAATCATTACTTAGCACTGCACTGCGCTCGTCACCCAGAGATCTATGATGTTATATCTCTAAGCCCTGTAATTTCTCTGGACACATTGCCCTTCAAACCGGAACACAGTAACGTTTGCACTTAACGTGTTACTTCCCCAGGTGGACTCTGCTAAGAGTAGTGTTTAATATGACGGGCGTTAACAGTAATAGGTATCCTATATTATTATGATACGCGAAGATTTCCCGACAAAATATTTTCTACAATTTAGTTATTCAGAAGTACCTATACAATTTTAGGATATAACCATCATTTATTTGTTCCGTGTATGACTTATCAGATCAATTACCAGTATTGGTATGGCATGATAACAACGATCGGATTACAATATTTTAATACATTAAAGACTTTAAGGATATTCAAAAGAAACCTTTGGACCCGATTAAAAAAAACTCGGAATCAAATTTCCTTCACATTTGTGTCATTTTTCCTTTGTTTTCTTTGAATTATAATTTGCTAATTTTATTTCAGTGAAATTCAAAATGTATGTCCTTTATCATTTACTAGCGGCCCGTTCCGGCTTTGCTCGGATTATGCTCGGATTAGCCTATGACACTCAGCAATAATGTGGCTTTCTATTGGTGAAAGAATTTTTAAAATCGGTTCAGTAGATCCCGAGATTACCCCTTACAATTTAACAAACACACAAACTTTACTTCTTTATAATATTAGTATAGATTATTTCTGAAATACATTCACCAAATACATAACTTTTAGTCGCTAGTTGGTATTTTGTCACGTCTATTCGATATAGTAGGTACAATATATCACATATTCCCACCATTTGAAATAAACACTGTTTATGTTTTACTGTTCTACTCTATGTTTTTATGTTATGTTTTTATTAATTACTCATATTATACGAATTTATCAAAATATACCGATTCCTAAGTACATATATCCTAAAGCTTCAACGACTACATGCACGCATAAGCAGCTAAATTTATGTTCCTACTACCTACTGGGACTCGGAGTCGTCTCTCGCAAGGAGTTAGTCAAGGTCATAACCAAAACTTAAAATAATAAAGTGGCCAAGTGCGAGTTGGACTCGCCCATGAAGGGTTCCGTTGCAGCAAGTAACATAATATACATAGTACACATAGTTCTTGTAGGTCGTTGTAACTTTGATCGAAGTTTCAATAATAGTGTATTTATGACGTACTAAAAAAAACTACTCATCAGATCGAGTTCAAACCAATCAATTTTCGTTGGTAGTTTACATGGTAATGTACATCATATATTTTTTTTAGATTTTTCATTCTCTTACTTTAGAAGTTAGAGGGGGGGGGGACACATTTTACCACTTTGGAAGTGTGTCTCGCGCAAATTATTCAGTGTAGACGAAAATGATTTTAGAAACCTCGACATCATTTTTGAAGACCTATCGATAGACACCCCACACGTGTAGGTTTGATGAAAAAAAATTTTTTGAGTTTCAGTTCTCAGTATGAGGGGAGCGGGGAGTAACGAGCGCAGCGCGGGTCGTTGTCAGCAGATATCGTAAATGTGATGAAGGTATTTTGGTAATCAAGATGAACAAGCCCACTACCACTTCAAAGCGTGCCATAACAAAGTTAAACATGAATTAGGAGGCTTGCGAGTATAAGCCTGTCTACGGATGGTAAAGGTATCGAGAATCGTGATAATGCCACCCACGAAAGGACATCAGGGTGATTTATCAAACGTCGAATTTGTGTCAACTTACCGGCTGGTCTAGCCAGCCAAGACCGATTATCTCTAGTAATTTGTTGATAATTTGGCATATTACCTGGTGAATTGTTATTTATGAATACATTTATTTATGTAAATATTATATAGGAAATTATTTATCTGTCTAGTTTAGCAAATCTGTGATTCGGTGGAACGAATAACTATTATAAGCAAATCTTTAAAAAAAACTTTGACATATAGTAGTACGAGTATTATTTAATCGTGTGAGACACCACAGGTGTAGTGGAAGCTGGAGAAGCTCTATGACATTAATAATGGTAGGTAATGTCAGTTTCAGGCGTATCATGGGGGAGGTCTATGTCCAGCAGTGGACGAATAGAATGAAATGGATGAATGAAAGGACGGACGAACGGGCTGATTATAATGATGATGATGAATGTCAGTTTGGTAGTTTTGTCACACATACGCTATGAACTGTACAAAAACAAGTAGCCAATATCCTAAATTCTTGGCCTAGTTTCGTTTGGTGACTTTGTTGCCTCAGTCAACCTGTTCATTAGGTATTAGGCAATCACTAGTCACAGACCATTGTTACAGTTTTTCTTTACTTGTCAATGTGCAAATTTCTGATCGGGTTGAAATTTTGAACATAGATTATAGTCTGGAATAGCACATAGGGTACTTTTTCATAAGCTTACTTTTTGAAGATGACAGATGTCCTCGCAAGATGTAATAATTGAAACAATGTTCACACAATTGTTTTTCAGCGAGCACTTGTTTTGACGAGTAATGGTACGAGTAAATTTGCACGAATCCTCGAACACACCATAGTGAAATTGATTATTCTACAACTAAATCAGAGTTATTCATAAATTACTAGCGTCTAGAGATAATCAAGATTACTTGAAGTCATGCCCACCACTGGTTCCCACCAGTGTTGCGCCTAATACGAGCCATACTTCAGTCACACGTCGCGTCGACCAAGCGAAAATGAGATGAGGTCTCCAAGAAATGTTTCATACCTGGTTGTAAGCTAATTATTGGATTTAATGAATCTGCGATCTCTAAACATCACATTAATGTTATAAAAGTAAAAGCGGCTGAATGGATTTGTGTGAAATTATGTAAATACGCAGTTAGCGCATTACTGGATTACCACTTAAGCTACATTTTATCCCGTCGTAGCTGATTATCTCATGTTGTAAAGTCTCCTTGACGGGGCTTCGCAACGATCACCAGTTCGATATTAATGACCTCCACCTTATCTTCCGCGGCAAGGCTCTTCCTATTTATTATCTCTGCCTTTAAGCCGTTTTATTAATAGAAATTATTGTATTTCAAATTATTTATATTCACGCCTTCGTAATAATTTAATTAGCATTGCACTGTGGTACTTATAATTAATGGCGTTTTAAGACCGCAGTGTGTCAAGGTGTCAGTTATCTTTTGATGTCACTGACTCATCGAGATGAGAAAGACCGGTTTTTTTCGCATTTAACTTGGATCTGCTTGATTGAAAATTGTAACTTCCGATACAGTGCACCAAAGCAGATGTGTAACTCTAATTTCGTGAAGTAATTTAGTAAGGTTTGCATTATATTTCAAAATGTATTTTGGTGCAAACCTACAAAAAGCCCAACCTCGGTTTTCCAGAGAAATATTAGGTACTCTGTGTCTCTTTAAGACTAAAATAAATGTATCATGACCAGTGTGCTCCATTGTAGACTATACGTTGCTATCCATCAGCCGAGTTGTAGTCAAGCATATGCTTAAGCCGTCAATAGTGTTTTAATAGTATTTACTGCATAAATTGTAAGTTGCATACATCATTGACAATTAATTTACAAAACAGCAACCATTGCAGCGAATATTTGAAGGCTGCCTCCGTCGAAGCTGAGTCATGAAGTATGATGCAGCAACGTGGGTCGCAGGTATCTATTGTCGAACTGCAGGTGTTCCTTATTGTATTCACACCTACTTGATAATTAGCTTTGAGATGAGTATGATAATTAATTTAAACGGAAGAAAAGCATCTGTAAAGTTGTAGGTACCTTTGGGAGTGGAAGCATGTGTAGGCGACATCCCACTTTTTTAAATATACGAGACAAACGAGTTAAACGTTGTTGGTAAGCAACATATCTCCCCAAGACAGCACAGTGCCACGTAGTAATTTGAAAATTAAGAGCGCAAATCTCATTCTAGCATTGCTATGCACTAGTTACCCAGATATATTTAAGATGACTTAAGCCCTTGCCCTAGTAATTTAATTCATGTAGTAATTTCTCAAGAAATATTGGCATTTAAACTGGAATACAGTGATGTTTGCACATTTATCTAATTTTAAAACTACAAAAGGAGTCATATCTTCAAACACCCGTCAACAACTCAACTCAACTTCGTAGAGTCAACCACCGAACTAGTATTGACTTTGATTTAGCAAGATAACCATTTTAGTTAGACTGTCGAAGAGTGGATCCCAAAAGTATTCCTAACATCTCTCATGTTGTTGTAGATGTCGATAGGCCGCGGATATCCACCACGGTTACGGAGTCCCCTTTGATGGGGCACGGTTACCCCTTAACCAAAGAAGGTTTCAGGCCTTAGTCTACCACGCTGGTCAAGTTACGGGTTGGCAGACTTCATATGTTTTTGAAGAGTTAAATCTTCACCGACCATTACGTTTTCTCATGATGTGTTTGTTTCATTCGCTGTTTTTAAATTAGCAGCATTATGTACATGCCTTCGAAAAAATAGTGGTACGCGTCGAACCCGAGTCTCCGGATGGGCAGTTCCCGTTCTCTTGACTAGACCAGAGGTAACTTTGGCAACGGTTAGCATTCATGGATGACTTGGATGTTATGACCTTCTTATTCTACTTACGAGTATTATCATCAAAAAGATAAATAAATGAAGTATGCAATTATAATGTATATTTAATATTGGTGTCAGCTACAATGTAAGAACTGTCTACATTCTTATCAAGAAGTCAGACTACGAGACAGTATAATGAGTAAATATGATGGACACACAGACAGCTACTTTCATGAAATAGTGTGGTAGTTACAATTTATGATGACACCAATATCATGATAGCGTCTTATGAGTGAGAGGAGTAGAACCTTTGACGAGTGAATGCACCTACTAGATCTATAAATTTGGCTCCAAAAAAGTATTTTACTGAAATTTACACAATCAAACCACGTACAACATGAAGTATATAAAATATATAAATTAGATTTTTGCACTTGTCCTCCTTGACGAATTACGGTAAACCTGGCTAATTTCTATTATAAGCTGAATATTTCGCAAAACATTAATACACGTATATGCATTTTTTTATTATAAATGTGGTAACCATACGAGCAAGTCATGCGCCTAATCGTAAACAATGCGCAACTACAAAAGTAAATAATATTTTATATTTTTAATCATCTCTCAGATAAAACTTCAAGTTCCAGCAATGTAAACATAAAGTGGGCTGATTATGCTGATGATTTAGTGAGGTGATCACAAATGGAACTACCTATTTAGTGAAACGTAACTAAATATACATATATAAATTTATCTTGCTGTTATCAAATCAATAAAAATTGAGATTGTAATAGGACATGTCTGCGGCAAAATTTAACAGACCACGGAGCGCAGTCGTAACAACCGCATTTAATGGTTTTTTTTTAAATGGACACAACGCGCACCTTTTTTGTAAAATTTACGAATTTCGCAGATCATGACGCCGTCACCTGCACGAAGTTTACAACAATGTTTCCGATGGCCTCTTTGATAGCTCAATAAAAGTGGCATAATGAGGAGATGCGTTGAGTGGATGTCATTGGCTATATCACCTGCTGTTGTCGGCCTCATGCACTCATTACAACTCTTTACCGATCAATATGCTCCTTGAGCGGCATAATTATTATTATTCGTTTAAATACCTGTTTACTGCATACTCGTAAAGCAACAGTACCATTACGTTCGTACTTGCGAAGTAGTGTTTGCTGTGATAAGTTTATGACACGATATAATTTGAAACTTTTGAAACAAGAAATAGCTTGGGCGTTTACTCCGGTCAAGCTATGGCATAACATAAAACGTTACATTTACTTTCCAAGTAATTGTTGCAAACATTTTTAAGACGCCTACATTTCGTCGATGTTTAGTACTCGTATCTTGCAACAAGGTAGCTCATCTCACAAAGAAGCCGCTCTGATCTGGGTCAAGAAGCATTAGATTTTGTGATTATATAATAATAGACTGCAGTATATGGTCCGCTTTGAACTCTACTACGACTCAAAAATGGTTACAAATAACAGTCATACAAGGACCTCTCCATAAACGGGAGGGGCAACGAATTATTCCGCTCCAATAACCAAATGTATGCTTTAATTCCTTAGTCTTTGAACTGACAATTGGTAATTTGGCAAAACTTGGATAAAGAGATTCCAATAAGGTGCGCCGGCTGTAACCCCGAGGTTATATTCGTCAACTTAGTTATACAGATATGCATTTAATTGTCGGTAAAACATTCCTTGTACGAAATAAATTAAATAACAGCACGTATGTGGAGACACGCCCGGCCATGGGAACTTTACGGTCCCGCTCGAATGAGAGGGCGATAAGGTCTCTAGAGCTTTGTTATTAATGTTCGGGATATCTAGAATGTGTGCCTACAAACATTCCGTAGGTGTCTCGCTGCTTGCTCACGACGCTTACAGGCAATTTGCATGCAAAATACGCATTGTTGTGCAGTTTCACAACATCTGAAGAAACCACGCAAACGTGTCGATCAATAAGAGCAGGCGATCCGCAACAATCGGTATTTGTTTTTGCGCTGAACTAAACGGTAATTTAAATAATTTTTAAGTATGCATTCCGCAAGCGTTTACTGACTGAATCGTTAGGTCCAAGTGGACTAAGTATTCGATAATTGAATTCAATTTCAATTCCTTTGTTGATTTCCCTAGCTATCTTAGTTTAGTGCATTCTATTTTGTTCTCAACTCACAGGATTACATTAGGAGCCGTCAAGCTGATATTAATGAACCGGCTTTACACTTGAACTTTTCGTTACGATCCTGAGATATAGGTTGTTAAACTGCATTGATTTGTGATTTATGACTCGTTTCGATGGATAAAGCCCATGTTAATACGTTCTTTTCTTAAGATGAATGTAACACATTACTACAAGCAATTAGTATGTTCTATCGCGGTCATAAGCAATGTTTCTTAATATTATGACTGCAATTTTAAATTCTTGCATAGGTTTAAAAGGTGATTAATGCTTTGGTTAAATAAGATATGACCTTTGTTTTCGAAGCCTCCAAGCCAACAGCGCTAGTATTATCTAATTGTCAATTAAGTTTATTGTTATTCAAATGTTCCATTCATATTCGCGAAGTTATTGTAGTTATTGTTAGAGGTTCATGGTCTAGCACATCTTTAGAGTTACGACGCGGTTTAATGAAGCTATTTACTTAGGTATGTGAAGGTGAGGCGGCTCGTTGGAAGAGGTATTGAGTGTTAAAGTGGATAATACTGGATTATCATTAGTTATTGAACCCGTCAATGGGATGTAGCCGAATATGGAGACGATTTGCCGCATTCGTAGAATTTTGTTACCTGCTCTTTTATGGCAACTATAGATCTTCTACAATTATTTCGTAGGTTTATATACATAAGGTAAGGTTGTTATGTTATGAAATCATGGGTTACAATATTTTCAAGAGACTTTATGTACCTACAATATGTTGTGGTTTTGTATAACTTATTCTTTCAACCTAAACTTGTAGACACGGATAAATTATTTTCTGGCCTACTCTATTAATCTTCTCATTTCTAGTAGATATATATAGTAATAGATTTAAATAATTATATCGTTGTCGTGCAACAACAGTAATAAAATTAAACATTTAAGATGCAATAAAACAAACAGTCGTGCAAACATAGTTAATCTGTTATACCTACGCACTGAAAATGTATTAGTATTTACCTAACCTCCAACCGGACACCGTATAACAGGTTGACCTCATCATGATCCATCTACTTCATTTATTGTCTTTATGTCATAATATCATAATAATAATATAATTCTTTATTACTTCTACAATTTCGTCATTTGCGTATTTACAATACTTCTAGCATCTGACTTTGTCCGCGTAACATTTAGAAAAAGGCCATTTCCTAGGGAGCTCTATATTTTTCAGGACAATAAGTAGCCTTTTTGTTCTTTCAGGCTACTACAATCTAAATTTAAATATTCACACTGATCTATTGAGTTTTACCGTGATTGAACAACAAATATCCAAATATGCATGCGTGGTCCGAAGGGAACGTGACCCCCCAAAAATGTATTCATTACATTAAAAATCTTAAAAATTTAAGTACATTGAATATTTTTAACGCGGGAAAACAACTGGAACGGCAACTACGTGAGGGAAATCGTGGGGCGCTACTAGTAAAGTCTTTTTTACTCGTTTTATTGTATTTCTACTTGTGACCCCTCTTAAAATCTGAGGCTGCGTACTGATGACCCCCTCCGAGAGACTGGGACCGCGTCTGCAAACATGCTTAGAACATCCAAATTAATAATATTGGTAGCAAGTAGAATATTAACAGTATTTTTATACTTTATATCAGCCTATCTTGTTTTATGGTGGAGGAAAAGTCTTTCTTCCTTTGCCTTTGGAGGGGGCTCCAAAAATATCTATCGAGAGCTACTGTGAGTCGATCCTTGTTGTGGACGTTAAGCTCATGTTTCTGATGACCGTGTACCCTCCGGGACTTAGACAATGGTGGTTTTTGTCCATAGTTGTGGGATACGGCAGACGTGTCTTGCCCAGTCCCACTTCAGCATGGCAGCAAAAAAAACGAGTAATTAAACCACCGGATGTAATTACCTACAATCGTGCAAATGTAGCCTTTAAAAATCACTTAAATTTTAAAAAGTGCCGGAAGTAACGTGACCCAAATCTATATTTAGTTAATTTTAACAGCAATAAATACAGAAGATCACGACTCCTCCAGCCAACTGCAATTTATGATGAGCTAGTGGGCAAATCGTGACCGGCTACCAAGTCTGCGTTAGATAGTAATCACTGTGTTGGCTCATTGAAATCAGATCATCTAATTCACCTGCCAATCTCTGGCAGATTTGAATGATTTAGACATCTTGATAAAACCTTTTACTAGCGGAGAAATAAAACAACTGTGTAATGGAGAAGCGATCGATGACATGCTTGAGTCACAATCTATTCACAGTTTATAGTAATACGATCATGATGTCATATCGTACGAATATATTATGTTTTGAAGTTCAGAATAAAAGTGGTTTATTGTTTATAGTATTGTCAGCCTAGAATGTCCTGCTGCTAGGCAAGGACCTCTCATCCATCCTTCCGGATAGTCCAATCTGTTGCTTCAGGAGCATTCAGGAGCATTCGTAATTCGACAATTCGCCACATCACCTTCGTCTGGGTCTACCTGGAGGTCGTTTAGATGTTGGGATGACTTTCACCCAGCAGTTGTACGGCTTCCGAGCCGACGTAGCTGAGCTACGTCTCTCATTTTAACTGTCCCGCTTTCTGAAATATAATAGTTTAAAAAAAAAATCTTTGTCTAACTACTGTACTTAACACATGTATCTGAACTCAATTTCAATACTCATACTATATTTGTCTTTATGGATTATAATACTGATAAAATAACACAAAGTTGTACATTCAAATGCAGAATCCTTTTTGGATGTTCTCTGAATTGCGCAAAAACACGTGTGCTTACCTTAACTCTCTATGCCAAACGATGTAGTTTGGACTTGAGCCAGTCAGTTTATTAAGACAAAGCCTTACATGGCTTTACAAAATAAACTTTGACACAAAAACTTTAGCCTATAAGTAACTAACAAATTAAATTACAATAGCTGGACTTTTTATGTACCAAACGTGGAACGTAACAAAGCAAAGAATAAAAAAAGTCGAATCTGGTAAACAAGTTATTTTTAGCAAATTAGAGCTTATGTTTTTGTTTTTACACCATTCGTGGTAAAACATGTTTTAGTGTAAAAAGTATTCGCAAATTACAACCATGCCTAATTTTCTAGAACTTTAAAGTTAATATCTAAAATAATTGTAGTTTTCTTTTTTGAACGAGCAGTGACTTTGGGTTTTTGGGAAAACAACTATGTTTTACCCATGGACGTATAAAAAACTTTTTTATACGTCCATGGTTCTACCTAAATGTGCATAGACCGATAAAATACGTAAATAGATAAGCACGATTATCGAGCACTCTATCAGGTCCAAGGGTTCACAATATGCTGGAGGTTGATTGAGGTCCGCGTTGAGCCAAATAAACGCCATCAGTTTGGACTTATCTTTTTTGAAGAGAAAACTTCTTTTGGCGCATCTCAGACAGATTATTCGTGGGCTGTGAATTGAATTCTAGCGTCACGCTCGGGAATGATAAGAATTTTTTGGCTGAACTCGGGACCATGGCCATTGGCCAACTAGAAATGTGTTAGCATTTCCCATTGGCCATCTAGAAATGTTGACATGTTGACGTTGACGTAGATGGCCACGCCCTCCGGTTTCACTCATGTAGTTTCTAAAGTGAGATATCAAATTCTGAGTTATAAGTTTTCACTTCAATCGGCAGTTCCAATGACTGCCTTTTTTTTTCCTGGTACCATTATTTATTTTGGTATAATTAATGTAGAGTTTTATCTATAAAATCTTCCAACTATCAAACATTGCTACAAGGTTGCAAGTTTACCGTTTTTTATCGCATATATTTCGAAGAATGTGCAGCTGATCTGCATGATCTAAAACTAACTTTCCCACATTTATGGGTACAAAAAAAAAAGGAAAACAACTGATTAACTCCATGTTTACTTCTGTAACAATAAAGAGCGACCTGTAAAAAATGCGGATGCCATTTATATTATGTAGGTACTTGTCCATAGTTCTATTCCACTGAGCTCGGTATCAGTGCGGTGTTTAACCTTAACCGAAGAATCTATGGCACAAATGTCAGGCAAAGGTTGTTGATTGCGCTTGTTTCGTGTCTCATTTCGTGGTACTTAAGGTACAATATTGATCCGTCTAAATATGGCTTTGTTGAAATATTTGACTGGATACAAAATGTACCTAAACTTGTAGTATGGTAATTTGAATGCAAATAATTATAATGCCTAATAGATAGATAAAGATCTATCTATTAGGTGTAATAACAAAGAAAAAAATACATTACATACCAAAAACGTTCCGTTCTATATGTTACCAAAAATCTACACTACGAAAAATATTTAAAAAAGTATAAAATGTCCTTAATTTTAATGGGACTCTACTTATTTAAATGTAAATGTAGATAATTTTATTAAATGTATTTATTTGGTACGATAAAAATCAACAAAAAATATCTAATATAACTATAGAAAATAAAAATATACATATAACGTTACTCTTATTATACCTACCATAGAAGCTATCCTACCATTTCAAAAAACAAAAGCATGTAGAAAACAGTCTTAAATTTAGTAGGATTCTGCTTAGGTACTCTATATGTAAATTTAGATTTTTAGATTATATTTTTATTTATCGTTTAGGGCACCAAAGAGAGAAATAACCTTTATTTTGCAAAGTAATGGAACAAGAGTAGCTATTTTTTTCTTAGAAGGCATTGGCGTTTACCTACTTATTTTATTTCTGAACAAAATACAATACTTTGCGTTCTTTGATATTATACATTACTCTTATTTACAATTAAAAAACTACACTATGGCCTATATATATGTAAATCTGACTACTGTAAGCACAATTTCAAACCATTTTCGTACAAACACCTTATTTATCGTTACTTCGCTGTATCTATAATTCTAGCCTCGTGACTCGTCGTCGACCCTAACAATCGAGATCGAGCGATTACAACTCCATTTAATATATTCATATACAGGTAACAAATAACTAATATTAATGCACTTGCATACCGCCACAACAGGTGTCGGAGCTTTGTGTAAATCTTGTTTTATTTATGGCCACGACACGTAGGCGGCAGAACTGAAATCGGCAACTAGAACAATGTCAGAGTTCAAACTAAAACATGTTTACGAAAAAAGTGCATTTAGAGTGGACTAATTGAATTAAATCAATGCTAATCCGCGAGTGATGATGCTAATAGTGACAGATATCTGTAGTGCTACTGACATGGTTGCGGGTTACGAACGCTGTGTTTGCGACAACATACAGACAACGTACAGACAGGATAATAAATTAAATATTACAACTAGCTTAACTACTTCTAAGTGGGTAATGGGTAGTCGGAAAACGAGCAGATAAGATGTACATACGTCTCGATAATAGTAATAAACCTACTTAATAACGCCAATGTTACGAAACGTAACCTCTGTGCAATGATAGCCCTAATTACGAGTTTTTGTAGAAACTGCACTTGATGAGGAATAAATTAATATTTCCGGGCTTATTTTGCAACGTTACATAATAATTTGTTGCAAAACGTTTACTTCGTATCCATTAATCCATGTGCCATTAATATGATGTATCAGTGCATATTTTTACATTATGCATCTTTTTTTTAATTGAAAATTCTGTCACAATGATGAAGTTTACTTTATTTTTTTTTATTTATTTTTTTCAATCTTGGGCAGAGCCTTTATTAACAAAACTAAAACACAATGAGAACTACATTACGCTACATACCTAACAACTACTTACACTAAGCACACCGGTTTAAGTTTACTGTCTAAGTTTATTGTGTTGGAAGCTTCCTACTTACATTACATTCGGTAAGAAATCGTTTGTAAAGTCGAGCAAATGGACGCATTCCATTTTTTTTTTTTACTTTTATAGATTTACTCTTGACTGCCATTTCGCCTGATGTGAAGCGACGATGCGGTCTACGATGAAACGTGTTTACCTAGAAGAAACCGATTCACTCTTGATTTGAAGACACCAAGATTATAACTATCAGGAAAAACCCAATCCGGCAACTCATTCCACAACCTAGACGTTCTTATCACAAAAGGAGAGTCAAACCTCTTTGTCCGTGTCTTTGAAATATCAACCATGAAACGGTGCCGCTTCTTCGAGCTGCGAGCATTCCGATAGAAAAAAGGGCAAGATGGTATTAGATCATGCAAATTAGAAGCACACTCTTCTTATCTCATACTCTCTCTCAATACCTTAGTTTGCTGTCCACTGGCTCTCGCGCTAGATATGTAACTCTCTACAACGGTGCTATCATCCGCGTACCCAAAGATACCAATAAATAACAATCAAATCATTAATGTTGATAATATGATTTTACGTTGTTTCTCTTAAATATATACAACTCGAATATTAAGTAGGTAAATACGTATAAATCGCTATACAAAGGAAAGTAATAGTGTATTCAGCATCTGTGTAGATAATTCACCTGGCACTCGCTACGGTACATGGTCTGTACTTGCTACGGTACATTAACAAACATGATCTAAGTGATGTAACTAACGTCACTTATGGCATAGTTTGTTGGAATTATGACATACAGAGTCCACCTAATCACATTTTAATTAACTTAGAATTCATGTTACCTAGATTCTTATGTAAAAAAATATGTTTAATCGTGTGAAATAATAGACACACGTTGTAAAGTTACTGATTTGTTTATGTATAAAATGTTACATATGTACGCTAGTATTATTAATTACAGGGTATTTATTTATCGTAGTTATACGTTGGAATGAGACTCTGGTATTTAAATACAATTTCATGTACCATGTTCACGAGCAAGAAACATCAGTTTACACGTATGTGACGTAGGATATTGCATAAAACTGCAGGGCAATGTTTTCAGTGAAATTATGATAAAATTTCATATATCTATGGTTTAGAAGAGTCCAAATCATTACCTATAATGATTTGGACTCTTCATGTTCCAATAGCTGCGTTTCACTATTCTGTTATGGACAGGCATATTGTTTACCATTAGGCACACGACCGGCTCCTGCTCGTCCCATCACTCTATACTATTAAAAAAACAACTCGTGTAACCATGGTCAATATACCGTGTATTTAATGATACTAGTGTAGTGAAAAACCGTGGTAACTTAAAATAATGTTTGACATTTAACTTGTTAGTTTAAGCATTTTTCCCATAACGGTGTAATTTTTTCGCGTAAAACATTCGTCTTCACACCATACACGGCATGGACCGTGTCAGATTGGTTTCGTTTTGCGTTAGTTACATCATTTAGTGTACATTCCAGTCTTTATATCATATTACACAATCTTTTTAAATCATACGTATATAAGAAAAGTAACATATACCCCTAAGTCAAAGGAGCTGAGGGGTATATGTATATTGGAAAGCTTCAGCTCATATATGGTAAAAGCCAGCATAAATGAGCTCAAGCTGTCCAACGCTTGTATGAACATGTAGTTTCTGTTATGAACCTGTAAAAATGGATAATTTGAGAAGTAATTTTTCATTGTACGTTATATAAAGAATATTTTTTACAAATGTCATACTTCTAGAACAATCTTTTAATGTTCTAGTTGTATCATAAGATTTAAAGAGAGTAGGTCGAGGATAGCATAATAAAACGATTGTGGCTCCGCGACTCAATGGCTACAAGTAATAGTTTGCCTGTGGCTGCCCGCGGCGGCCTGATTGAGGTAATGAATGGGTGACTTCTGACATTGTCGTCTATTTCATCGATAAACAGTTTTCTATTCCACCCAAATTCGATTCGATGCTTTTAAAGTTGCAAAACATTGACACAATCTGCTTCGCGTAGCATAATAGTTGTGTCATCTATGGCAACCGTTAGAATATCGTATTATAATGTGCTTTTGCCATTCTCTATGTGTTTCTGTGTCTGTTACCCTAAGTGCTACACTCAATGAAATCTACTCCCTAATAGATACGTAGTACGCAGAGTTTCCCAAACTTTTATATGAATTATATTATATTAATAAAGAAGAGTAATAATTTATATGAAAGACATCAACATTTTTTTAATATTAATGAATTACTGTTATTATCTATTTCAAAGTAAAAACATCGGTGATCGGGCTTTCTTCAAATTAACAGTGAATAGCAAACTTTTGGGTAAACGCACTCCATCATAGACTATGAGGTGACATCGTGGAAAAGCGCATACTTAATACCGATACTAAAAGGATGTATGTATTATGACAATTTTATGACTGAACAATCAAAGGTACAAGTTCGCGCGGAGACCGCGACACGAGATCGAGACCGCGACCGGAGACCGAGACCGGAGACCGCGACAGGCACTTGACACTATAGAATTGTATGGGCGCCAGTTCGCGCCGCGACCGCGACCGCGACCGCGACCTGTCTTGGTCTCCTGTCGCGGTCGCGGCGCGAACTGGCGTCCATACAATTCTATAGTGTCAAGTGCCTGTCGCGGTCTCCGGTCGCGGTCTCGTGTCGTGGTCTCGCGTCGCGGTCTCTTAGCGTTAAAATAGCTTTCCAGTAAACTGGTTTAATTTTTTGAAATTGAATTGAAAAACATTTCACATTCTTGGCAGCGATTGCTAATCAGGCCTTCTTAACCTCTAGTCACAGTTCTCAGTATTTTTAGGTTTTGATTTATTGGAGTGCTGCGTACCCAGGAGTTAACTTACCGACGAATCCGAAAGTACAGAGCTTATGACCCAGGCCATTGGTCAGTTTTTCTTCTGGTGATTTGTGTGATCCTAACAGTTACAAAGAGTGGAGTAGAATTAAAGTTATATTTAATTTAAAAAAAACAACAGTTTTTTATATTAAAGAGTGACGGTACAAGCAACCATGTGCAGCATGAGCTACCAGTACATGCAGGGCCGTCTTTACCAGGGGGTGCAAGGGGTGCGGTGCACCCGGGCGCAGAGCGCCCGGGGGCGCCATTCGAGCGCTGAATTTTTGGATATTTCATTGAACTTAACGCTATTGCACAGTTTTATGTAATTGTTTTTAACGACAAATATGTACGCACAAGCAAAAAAAAAGTCATCAGCAATTTTTTTTTACTTTTATTACGCTTTCGGCGCTTGTCATACCGCATTACTACACTACACAAATAACAATTATTTTATTTAATAGTGTATTAAATTAAAACAAATTGCGCGGGTGTTGACCTGCGCATCAAAATCTCTAATCCAAAGAGAGTGTATGTATGAATGTACGTGTGACACGTCGCCGCCCGGTCGCCCGCACTTGAAGCAAAATGATCTCTAAGTCAATAGAGTGCAAGTTCATTTGAAATGGGCGCGCGGCGCGACACCTGTGCCTCTGTCATAGGCGAGTAATTGCGTCCTTTGACATTGCCGCCCGGTCACCCGCACTTGAAGCAAAATGATCTCTAAGTCAATAGAGTGTAAATTCATTTGAAATTGCCGCGCTGCGTGGCACTTGTACGTCTGTTGCGTCCCTTGACATAGCCGTCCGGTCACTCGCACTTAAAGATAAATTATCTCTAAATCACTACAATATGGGGGGGGGGGGTCACAAGAAAGCATCAATCCAGTGCCAATGCTTTCCAGTGCCGATTTATATTATACCCGGCATACATTATTCCGGGCCGGATTTAGGGGAGGGCAAACGGGGCATTCATCCCGGGGCCTCTAGGGTAGCGATTCTGAAACCATTCGGTTGCATCCGACACGGAATCACATCTCTCGGTCTTTGTCTTATCTGATAGGCATGACAGAGACCGAGAGATGAGATTCCGTGTCGGATGCAACCGAATGGTTTCAGAATCGCTACCCACAACAGACATTTAAAAAAAAACAATTTTAACATTAACAGTAAAAACTTTAAACTAGTTGTAGTCCGGGTTTAAAGCTTGAGAAATCTTAACCTAGGGGGGGGGGGGCGGGAGAGTTCTGCCCCGGGGCCTTCACACCTCGAAATCCGGCCGTGGGCACTGGAAAGCATTGGCACGTATCAGTGTAAACAAAACGAGGGCGCAGGCAGGAGTCCCGCACCCCGGCGCAGAATAGACTTAAGACGGCCCTGAGTACATGTGTCTGATCGTCAGCTACAGGTACGCCTGCCTGTAATGGGCAGGCGTAAATTAAATTTATCTTAAATTCTGCACAGTGTCACACAACTACTGAAATACCAGTATGAGGAGTCCAAATCATTATCTAGCACAGCACTGTGCTTGTTACCAGCCAGAAATGTTGTATTTTGTAGTGGTAGGACTCCTAGCAGAGTCAACCTGGGGAAGTACCACACCTTTGCTAGCTATTCTACCGCTAAGCAGTAATGTGCAAAAATTTCCGTGTTCCGGTTTGAAGGGCAATGTTTCCAGAGAAATTACAGGGCTTAGGGATATAACATCTTAGACCTCTGGGTGACGAGCGCAGTGCAGTGCCAAGTAATGATTTGGACTCTTCATGTTCCGATAGCTGCGTGTCACTGTGCTGTTATGTGGCAGGCATGTTGCTTACTATCAGGCATATTATTATATTATCAGGCATTAATTAACTTAGTTTAATTACTTATTCTTGATTTGACTATTCATCGATTGATTATTTAAGATGTGTAATTAATTAGCATGACATAAATTGTTCCCATTTTATTTTCATTTAAAATTCTGTTAGAAATTTAATTAGCTATATCTCGGCGATATGCCGTTCTGACTGATTATTATAAATAAATAAATAAAAATAAAAATATGTCCTGCTCGTCTCGACACTCTTTATTTAAAAAAAATTGCCCTTCAAACCGGAACACAGTGATGTTTGCTTATTACTACTGTACTATATTTATAGTATGCTATATACCTGGAGATAGAAAACTGGTAAAGACGTGATACTTTCCCAGGTGGAAGAAAAAACGTTTTATCTCTCTTTCGGGGTAATAAATTTCAAACTGCAATTCAAAGGTGTGATTAATCGACCACAATAAATCTTATTTAATCGGCTAGCAGCCGTATACCTCATATCTGAATAACTGGCTGTAGACATGTGTATCTTATAAGTGAAACATTTTTAGGACCGTTGTGGTTTGAAAGAAAAAGAAACGACGCCTAAAAGATACCAACATATTTTCATAAGTAAAATGTAGAGTACGAAAGAATGCCATAGAATAGATATATAATGTATGCCATAAATAATTTCTTCCTTCTTTGTTCTATGTTTTAAATATACTAGTGTTTTTTTTCCCTTGCGCAATTCAATTTTTTTTTAAATAAAGAGTGACGAGACGAGCAGGACATGTGCCTGATGGTAAGCAACATGCCTGCCACATAACAGCACAGTGGCACGCAGCTATTGGAACACGAAGTGTCCAAATCATTACCTAGCACTGCACTTCGCTCGTCACCCAGAGATCTAAGTTGTTATATCTCTAAGCCCTATAATTTCTCTGGAAACATTGCCCTTCAAACCGGAACACAGTAATGTTTGCACATTACTGCTTGGCGGTAGAATAAATGGCAAAGGTGTGGTGCTTCCCCAGGCGGAATCTGCTAAGGGTCCTACCACTACAAGTATTCAGAAAATGTGTCACTTTCAACGTGATGTTTAATCGACTTGTATAATTTTTGTTTATTTGTAAGCTCGGTAAATTATTATAAAAGTAATAAATCGTGAAATTATCTTAATACCGGAGGTTCTATATTTATCTCCTTGTCTATCTCTATCTCTTGTAGGTTTTTATGAAGTTAGTCGTTAGTAATCATGAGTTTAACTTCAGGGCAGAGATCAAGATATATATTACTAAGAGTCACTTAGCTGAAACATAGTTAAATATCCAACCACATTTATAACTCCGTGTCAATTTGCTTCACCAACATAAATTATTGAGTTTTGTTACATACTTATGGTCTGTTGCATACACCATACAGACGACAGATTTTCAAAATTACAAATTTACAAATATAACAGTTTACTGTTAAAGTATTCAAGGTTTAGTAAAAACTTATTATTCCCTCCACGTAGTTTTTGTTCTCGTTATTTTCCCGCACTGAAAATCTACGTGATATTTCAGACTACAATCTAACTATATTACAAATTTCAACCTGATCTGTTCAGCCGTTTCGACGTAGCTGAGCAACAATCATCTGAACTTTCAAATTTGTAATATAAGTAATAAGATATTTATATAACAATCCTAATATTGTCATGGTTAACGACTCCTAAAAACACTTCAAATGCATACTTCCTCGTAATACAAATGAGGAAAATTTCAGCACGCGTTGAAGTCTTTTGAAGAGGTTTGATCTAACACAAACCGGTTACAACAAGCAAGTATTTTAAGTATTAATCATTTATTAAGTAGTTATTTATCAAATTTGCTTATCACAGCCACTTTATTGACAATAATTAAATTTTAACAAAGCTCACTTAGTTATGATAATGATGATTAATCGAAGCCCACTATATGGCATAACTGCTTTTTCACAAAATATGACTTAAGCTCAACCAAAAAGAACGTCAAAATCTCTACAATTTATCTTTACTTTAAATCTGATAATGTTTAGACTCGAGTTAGCCTTGAATATATGTTAGGTATATGATAGTACAAAAGTGTCCTTATACTTTCGTTTCAGATACTATCAGATATCGGACATTTCGAAGTGTGTGATCTTGCAGATCAACGCAAGATCTACATGGTCGTAGCTCTAAAAAGTATTAGGGCAGTAAGCACAAAGTATATTATAAATATACAATTTAAATGTTATGGGATATCGCAGTAGAATTATTCGTGGTCTATTTATAGAAACAAACACCTGGTCAAACATTTCCTCACACTGTGTGACATTTTGGCACATTTAACTTGTATGCAAGGCTTATTATAATTCCGTGTACACTGCGTATTTAGAGTAAGTCTGTGTGTATTATGTGTAGAGTGAGGTTAGCCTGATTACTCAACACTTGTTTTATATGTCTGCTTGAGTTAAATAGTGGGAACATCGTGTGCGCGTACGCCGATTATTTATATAATGGCGCGTTTCCATTGCGCTATTTTTAAATGATATTTTGTATGCTTTGCTGTATTTGAAACAAAACTTTTTAGTAGTTTATAAATGTGCTAATTGATTACAACAAGTTATGACATTTGAACGTTAGAATGCAGTTATCCTATTAAAATTATATCTGTCAATGTTTGGATATTTGGATGTTTGTTGCTCAATCACGTCGTAACATCTGAACGGATCTGGTTGAAAATTGGAACACAGTTAGATTATAGTCTGGAAGTTCACATAGTAGGCTTTTTATTCTGGGAAACTACCGAGAACGGGAACTACGTGGGTAAAACCGCGGGGTGCTGATAGTTTAGTAATATTTGTTTTGGTTTAAGCCTGCCTACACAGCATAAGCTGCCTATTTAGTTTTACTAAAACTGCAACTCCACGTGTTCTCTAATAAGGGAGAGGCTCATGGTTATAATAATAATCCACCTTGCTAGCCAAATGTGGGTGTGTGGATGACACATGACCTCAAAATATGTCTTTCTTGTAAAACGTAACGTTACGTTGTAAAACGGTTTCCTCGCGATATTTTCCTTCAACGTAAATGCGTGAAACACTTGGAAAAATACTCAGCGGTGTAGTATTCATACCTACTACTTTACAAATATGAGATCGAATGTTATAACTACTAGCCTTCAATAGGTTTTTAGAAATACATACACAGATATTGTATTGTGGCTGCATCACCGAAGACCATCCGCGAGTTCAACCTACAGATGGCCATCAGGGACAGAAATGCAGCCGTAGTGGAGACTCTGAACCGGGAGGAGGCGGCTTAGGCAAATTGCAATTAGGCAAAGACTCGATGTCGAGTCGATTACTAGCGGTAGAATCCCAACCGGTAGTGATCGGCTCTACAAACGAGCACTAGAATTAGGTTTGAAATGTGCCCAACTCCCCCCTATTTTCCTTTTAAAATGTTCACACCCCCTACTCTCGCCCCCCCCTTTTTTCCTCTTCTTCTCCTAATCCAAGGATTATGTAAATAAAATAAAAAATTGTAATGACAAAGGTCACGGACCCCAGAGTCTGTGGAGTGTTTAAATTAAATAATTTAAAAAAAGATATTGTATTGTTAAACTTAAGAATAGGATAGAATTTTTAATGTCTTTATTAATTCTTCATTACGAAACTATAAAATAGATACTAAACAAATCATGGTCTGAAATTATTTATGCACCTTCAAATGTTTTGTAACTTGATTACATGCCAACTTTACTATCGTAGCGAACGTGTGCAATTTTATTGCAGGAACTGATAGAACAAACAAAGAAATAGATTTGAAAGTGACACTAATAAACCAGGCAGCACTGATCGTTTCGTTCCGCAAGATATTCAGTTTTTATTGAAAGTAAAGATTAATTAATGTCAGAATATGCACAGTGTTTGGTAAGCTACTGCTGTGCAATGGACACGTTTCCGCCCGGTATGGGAACTGGCACATGTATTCTTAGAAATGTATACTTTGAATAGAATTAATCTTTATCCCGCACTTACTTTACAAGTTTCTATATGATTCTAGATATATACAAAGGTATAACAGCCTAAACTGATTAAAATTTTAATAATTAGGTCAAAAACTGTAACAATAGTTAAACTACGAGTAACACCCGACAATCTTGCTTATGTTCTGTCCTTTGGACCTACCTACCAAATTGGAGTTAAACCGTTCCATTTTAATTTTATCAATATTGATATTTTAGTTGTTCCTACTAGTTAGTCCCGGTATACAATGTCTTATAAAGTACACAATCTCATCGTAACCTTAAACGCATTCCGCGAAGATATAAGATAGAGCAATTCGGCATTGAGCCAACAAAACCTGCCCATCACAATTTCGCAGTGGCTCACAACTATTGTTTCCCCCGTTTAAGAACTCAGTGGGCAATGAGTCTCAAAATTATCTAGTTGAGTATCTTCTGGATATAATAGCTTGCGTAAAGTGTTAGTTTTCCACGGTAGTTCTCGACAATGTGTGGTGCAACGGTGGTGAAGCACAGTTCAGTCAGTCGCGTAGCCTTGCAACGTTTACATCGATACGTTTACGTTTCTGCAGTTATTGAAACATAAATCACGGATTAGTGAGGTGATACGATACTGTGTTGTCAGAGGTGGTGCTAGTGTTGCGACGGATGCAACCTGCGGATGTGGTTTGTTTGTTCGTTATGAAAAACGTTTTCGTTTTTTTGGTATTGATAACAACAATTTAACGTTTTAATTTTGTTTACGAAATCTTTCAACCGTCAGTTTAAACAGTTTGCTTCAAAAGCTTTTACTGTACCAAGGTCAGCTTTACTAGGTAAAGTTGCAATGTGACATAAACAGACTCACTTAGAGGTATATTTGGTGAAAGATAATTACATAAATAACTGAAAAACACGTGTCTACATATTGATGTTACATTACCGATTAGTAAATTTTGACAGGTTAAGTAGTTGAAGGGCCGATTAACATGTCTATGTGTAATCCGCACCTATTTATTTTCTAATTTATTAGCACTAATTGCTGCTAACTGTTAACGGTAGTGTAAAACATTCAGAAACCTGCTAGTTGGATCCATTTAAAATCTTAAAGATTAGTTTGAACTACCAACCTGAACTGGTGTTTTGGATAATAGCTTAAATTTGCCCCAAATTTAGCAATGGAATAGACGCAGAGTACGAGTTGAAGAAACGATAAGAATTTAGTTATAATTTAAATAAAGTGTTAGTAGTCGTATATGAAATAACAAATACAAACTTTACACATCAGTATATCAACTTCACCCAAGTAAAACAAAATAAACGAATAAACCATGTTATTAGTTTATAATTTGCATAAATCTTTACGAAAAGATAAAGTAGGTAACCAAGTTTCGTCCTAAGTTTTTGGTAGGTATAGGTATACATACCCGCTTTAATCGGGTCGTTGGACTTTAATGGATTTCTCCTGAAATTACAAGAAGTAGACAATAACGGTCATAAGTTAATCGCACATGTCATAGTCTGATGCTCTAATAGCTCGAAGGGTAATAATCAATATGCAAACTCCGCCTAAGCATTTGCGTGGAATTGTGGCGTCGCCAGTCGTGCATTCACTTTTAATTCGTAACTGCACTCTGATATCACAGAAAATGAATAATTTTTATTAATAGTGAATAATTCTGCAACAAAATTTTGCTTTAAATATTTTATTTATCATTCAACAACCAAAGAAATATTAAATAATTATTATCTTATTAGTGTATCTATGTATAATAAGTATGTATTAACAACTATATAAGTATAACACACAGCACACAGTGCTGAATCTTATTATTTTATACTCTTCTATCATCCTACATAGGTCTCCGGGTGGTTCATTTACTACGTAAATTTTTAGGCCTGTAGTCTAAAAAGACAGCATTTCTATGAATAGTTTAGGTTCCTTCTAGGTACCTATGATACTTACCTGCATGATGGATGGATGATACTAATGTCACATCCTAGGTCGAACCATTGCTTAGACGATATACCGTCAAACAAACCCATTTTATTAAAAAAACCTTTGATCCATTACAACTTTTCAAGTTACAAACTTTCACGCTTCCAAATTAAAAAAGCCTTGAGCATCTTTATCATCTAGTAGTTGATTAGGTATGTACTCGTATATATTGTAGTTATTATTGTAAATTTACTTTAATTTTTACTATTCTTAATTATGGTTCCGTTACAAAACTGATCGATGCTGATTTCAGTTTGTAACGAAATGTAGTAATTACTAAATATAATTTCATAACGTTGAAGACAGCACAAAATTCTTAGAGAGGCAATCATGTCGTGATTTCTTAATAACGCAATGTTAATTAAGTTTATGACTTTACTGGCTTTCATTTCATCAAATCGATGTAAAAGCTTTTATTCAATCATCTAAAAATTATTTATTTGTGATAAACTATCTCACCTTTGACCATAGATGTGTTCACACGATTTCCTAATATCCAGGTCAAACGATATAAATTCCCTAAACGGTAGACAGTAATAACCTGTGAAATCCAAGCACTAAAGAGGTGCATCGATATTTGCAACAAAGCAAACTGGCTTCGATAAAGTTTGATTGCTATAGTTTGTGTTACCACTCCGAGTCCTTTGGTAAAGATTTTGAACTATCCAAATGTTGTTACTTTTACACAAGGTTCAAAAAAGTTTTGTTGAAAACTGAGTTGTGAACCTCTTGTTCACAACTCAGTTTTTGTGTTTTTTTAGGTATGTAAATTGAGCGCTAGCTCCGCTAACTGACAATCGATTTGATTATTTATTTTTTGCTTGGTAGATCATATTTTAGAGGTGATTCCATATTTTACAAATTTTATCGAAATCGATGCAATGGCTTTTGAAATATTAACAAAATACTAACTCCTACCTACCTCAATGATATTATCTTTTCTCTTAAACTTCGTTGTCTCATTGGAATATTGCGTTTCGTTCATTTCACAATATTATGAAATTTTGGCGAGTATCTGAATTTCATTTAAAACGGAAATAGTTTTTTTTAATTAAATAAAAAAAAAAAAAAATTAAACATCCTGGAAAATAATATCGGCCCTAATCATCAACGGTCATGCGTGGTAATGGGGAGTCTATAACCTGCGACCACAGTGTCTGTTCACTCGGAACGATGGCTTACTGTACGTGCAGTACCGCTACATAACGCAACATGCTTGACGCCCACCATTCATTGTCAATTGATAATGAGCATAATTAAAAAGTCGGAAGCTCTTCCACTATTAACCGTTTTATATTTTCAATCGTTATTAAGTTGTAGTATACGTTGTAGTACGTTTCGGCAGTGTTACAACCGCCGCGCCGTGGTCACGAGAAGACTGAAGAAATTGCGGGTCATCTCATTGTGAAATGAGGGGATATCGAACTACCCTCACTTGGTCTTCAAAAAAATCGCAGGGTTCCCAACACGACTCACAACACTAACCGTGTCACCAGGCTTCTCCGAACTCACCCCGCGATGCGTACATTTATCTACGACAGGATTCCACGACGCTGATAACCGAAAACCATACTCCCGGTTGAAATTACGATTTTTTTAAATTTCTAAAGCTTTTTCTAAATATTTTTGCGTATTAATGACGTTCGGTGAAGAGAATCTTCGGGCCGTGGAGCTCGATCCAATGACCAGTTCCCGCATCAATCACATGTTCGGCAATCGCAGATTTCTGTGTCTGGCGATTTTTTACGGCGGTGATGTGTTCCTTGATCCTAATCACATCTACGTTTACTACATTTGCTGCTCATAGGCAAAGACACTCTAGTGCGAAAAAGACTTCAAAGTCTTGAACATCGCCGCAAGATTGCAAGCTTGTCAGTTTTTTATCGGATACACTTCGGAGAGTGTGCGACTGATCTGCATGATCTAATACCACCTTGCCCTTTTTTCTATCGGACTTCTCGTAACTCGAAGAAGCGGCACCGTTTCATGGTTGATGTTCCAAAGACACGGACGAAGAGGTTTGACTCTACTTTTGTGATAAGAACGTCTAGGCTGTGGAATGAGTTGCCAGAGTGGGTTTTCCCTGATAGTTATAACCTTGGTGTCTTCAAATCGAGAGTGAATCGGTTTCTTCTAGGTAAACACGCTCCATCGTAGACCGCATCGTCGCTTAACATCAGGTGAGATGGCGGTCAAGTGTAAACCTATAAAAGTTAAAAAAAAAAAAAAAAATTGTACAAATCGCGAAAGTTTAAAAACTATATAAGTTGTAGTAAGTAATAGTGAGTCCTATTGATTACACATTATAAGACATTCTCAGAAAAAAAATGTTTTAAACTACTGGTAACGCTAGTAATGTGTTCTAGATGGTGGTTGTGTGTTTTTTTTTGTTTTATGTTGGCACCACCAGTATTTGGTTTTTTCATTTTTTTTACAAATGTTAACATAAATTTTATGTGAACACCAGATTGTTCCATGACTTTGGTGTGTTTATTTTTTACTGCCTAATACGTGCAGTGCTTCTCACTGCTTAGTGCTTACTCCGAGATATAAGTTTATTTACTGGTCTCTTTAAAAGAACTATCTAAAGTCAAAGTACTTTATTCATAAATGTACAATTTACACGTCAAAAAATAAAAAATAAAAACAAAAGAAAGAGCATACAAATTGTATACATTTTCAAAGTTTGAAATGACTACTATGACTACTATATTATAATAATTATTGTACTGAAAACTGTCAAGCATTATATGAGTATAATATGTTTTTATAACAATTGTACTGACCCATGTCAAATTTTTGTATACATTTTTATAGGACTTTGCAATCACTCTCTAAAATCAATAATAGGAATATCACCGTTCAAAAACTAATCTCACTTCAATAAGATGTAACATGTTTAACATAACTATGTACCAATAGGTATTCTAGCACAACTAGTAGTTCGTAAGGTCTTTTTAGGAATTTTCTCACAATTCCTTTGAAATACAGAATTGCCTTGCGAAATGTTGCAATGAGACCACTCGTTGTGTTTTATGTTTCGATTCGATCTGATACTGAACCGTGTATTTTATCTTTACTGTTAGAGTAAATATTAGGCATGCAAAATTTTGATTACTAATAACTTTGCCAAATTCAATTTTATACTTACCTCGCCCAAACTGTGTCGCTATAAAATTGCCAAATTATGTATGTGGAACGATTATAATTCAAGTTGGCGTGCAATTGGACTAAATCTGCAAAGTATTAGGGATTATGTAGTATTATGTATTGCAATCAATTCCATTAAAATTAATTTCGATAAGGCGTATGTAGGTCCCTTTAATAACCACATGTGCTATGTACTTGACAATTAGGTAAATGGTAAATTAATGACTCTTTAAATAGCCACCTGCTATGTTTTATAGTTGTATTAGCAATGAACTTTAAGACGCTAGATACCTCAAAGCGATTACCAGGTAGGTCATGTTTTTGTCCGTGTCTAATACTTAAAAATTACCACAACACGAATTTTGGAGTGTTTTTGGGTTTGTTTTTTTGTTTTTACTTGTACTTTTTACACCTCGGCAAGGAAGAGTAGATAGATAGATGGATACTCTTTATTGTCCACAATACAGAAAAAATAAACAATAGACAAAATTAAATATCCTTAAAGCTAATGAAACAAATGGCGACCTTATCGCTAAAAGCGATCTCTTCCAGGCAACCGAAGGATGGAGAGAAACATGAATAGAAATAGACCGGGTTATGGTACAGTGTGACTTAAGATATTATGGTATAAACATACATATGAATAAGCATACATTATAATGCTTAAAACCTACAATAATACAATATATTATAATACCTAAATAATATACTTACAAATAAAAAATTAGTACACGATAAGAATAATTTCACTCTGGTGACAGCAGAGACAGATAAAAGGTCTTGACTTGATTCTGAAAAATTATTGGGCATGTTTGACAAAGAAGTCTGAAGAGTAGTTTTGAATACAAAATTATTTCTAAATGTTGTATCTTAGAAAACTCCAAAAGTTTTTAATTAAGTATCCATGTGCTGTACCCAAATAAATGTTAGATTATTTTGTATTTTCCAAAAAAAAAAAGAAGTTGTCCTCAACGTTAAAAAGAAAAACGTTATTATTATTTCAAAAGCGCATTCCAATTTCAAATTCCACGGCGTGGAACCCTTGGAACTACTCCATGCGACGAATCGCCGAACTTTAGTCTCAAAACAGAGGAGCATTGTATTATAATAATAGAGGCACATTACGAAATACCTGCGCCTGCGCATAGATCAAGGACTAGGTTCGGCATATCTGATATTACAATGGGAACGATTAGATGAATTGTTGTGGGCTCCGTTTTGAAATTACGCAGACATGTTGTGGAATTTGATGTCTAGAAATGTAATGTAAAACTTACCAAACAAAGTGATTTTAAATAATAACGCATAACAAATTTGCATTGGTTTGCGTTTTCAAGATATGTTTGAATGATTTTATTCATGGACCACATAAAGAACAAAGGCAGAAAGTACCTACTTTCATATCGATTGTGTAGAGTTAGTTGAATAAATTGCATACATGGTAACATATGATGTAGATGGGAGGTAGTGTTAGCCTTTTGACATGCACAAACAAGATCAAGAAGGATGCGAAAGTATTTATTACATTTCTAAAATAATATTGAGCTAACATCGTAATTTTATTTACTTACCGAATTTGCTTGACTTGACCATATAATGAGAGACGAGCGTGACCCGTTACACTACGACGCCACAAAAAGCCTTTAAAAGAGCAAATGCTCGGCGCATATACTTGTCCTATAGTAATCCTTGTCTATTTATAAAAAAACATGTAAATTTTTTAACTAAAGTAAAAAATAAAAGTAAATCCGGCTGCGTATTTTGTTTCTCTAAATCAAATACCAAGCGTCACACCATCTGATCACATCTCTGATTGGGAGATTGGCTATGCAACGACAAGTCGGAAATTGCCATATCATTGATGGACATTTTACTGCAGATATCTATCAACATTTCGTCTTCAATCAATTTGCTTTGGGCACTTAATTCCGAGTGTCGCAAGCGCAAGTGAAACGCATTACAATACTCTGACACTGGCAGTAATGGACCATTGGCCATCCCAAGGATTGGTCAGATGGCCGGTGAGGCAATCTTAATGTCGTTTTACCTACTCGCGCAAATTGTTGGGATGTAAGCAATTTTCTGTGAGAAAGATGCACCAACGCGTTTTTAATTTGGTTGAAATGTGGGTGTGATTTACTTTGCTGTCGTCCTTTTATATTTTTTATCCTCCATAATGTTGCATAAAAATATTTATATCATTTTATTATTCGGATGCCTTCATATAATTTGCATATAAAACTTATTGTTATTTTACGTAAGTGAAACCAAGCCTATTCTTTTCCATTTTATGCAGCAAACCTTAAGTACTAAGTCAAGTTAGAATAAAGTGGCCAAGTGCGAGTTGGACTCGCCCATGAAGGGTTCCGTTGCAGCAAGTAACATAATATACATAGTGCACATAGTTCTTGTAGTTCGTTGTAACTTTGATCGAAGTTTTAATAATAGTGTATTTATGACGTACTAAAGAAAAACTACTAATCAGATCGAGTTCAAACTAATAATTTTCGTTGGTAGTTTGCATATAGTAGGTATAATGTATATTAGATCATATATTTTTTTAGTTTTTTCATTCTCTTACTTTAGAAGTTAGAATTAGTTTTATCACTTTGGAAGTGTCTCTCGCGCAAATTATTCAGTAATATCGATAGACATCCCACAAGTGTAGGTATGATGAAAAAAAAATGTTTCCGTTCTCAGTATGGGGGGCAACCCTAATTTTTATTTTTTATTTTTTTTGTACAAATCTTAATGCGGTTCATAGAATACATCTACTTACCAAGTTTCAACAGTGTAGTTCTCATAGTTTCGGCAAAAAGTAGCTGTGACATACGGACGGACAGACTGACAGACAGACATGACGAATCTATAAGGGTTCCGTTTTTAAGTTTTACGGAACCCTAAAAATGAAGGTATGGAACCGATTAAGATGAACTGAAGCTCAGGCAATCGGAACGTCTTCCGATTAGTCGATTGGAAATGTGGCTAGTACCTATTGTGTTATTATTTCCAAGCTGAATAACAAGCCTTTGATGCAGAGTTAAAATTTTGCTAGGATATCGGCGAATTCGGCAGAGATGATCAAGGAGATTGAGTTAAGCTTCGAGAATCTAATTACAATCATTACATAATGTTCACCAAGAAACTAATCAATGACAACTTGGAACAGTTGCTCCGCAAACTCCAAATACTAATTCACTCACTTCCTCCTCTCGTCAAACCGAAATGTGACAGATACTGTTTGAAATATTAATTATAAGTTATTAAAGTTATTTTTTCTTATTGTCCAAAGCCATTCATACCTTATTAAAGAAAAATTATATTCTTGCTGACAAAATATGTTTTACTGCTATTTATTTTCATGCAAGGTAGCTGACATAACATTTTTTATACTTGGATTATTATAGCTGCTGTCTGAGTACGTCGATAAAATCATCAGGAAGTCACATTGAGATGGTTGGAGCTATCGCCGTGTCATCTGCTCCAGTAACGGAACATCAGAGTTGCATGGAACTTAGGACCGTTGCACAATCTGTGCAATTCACTCTCGTTGTCTCGATGGCAGCCATTGTCGCGCACGCGCTTTACTGAGAACTTTCCCGCGCAAACCACGTAAAAAGCGCGGGAACGTAGATCAACAATAATGGCCGACATAGCGCTACGAATGTTATCTATTCTGTCGCGTAAATAGTGTATGTGTATGTGAGTATTAACAACACTGGAATACAGCGGTAGTTTTTGATAGCTTGTAGTTTAGTGGATCTACAGAGATATAAACGAATAATTATTTGACTAGACACTAGATACTCTAGCTGCTCTCATTGATACGACGATCTTTTTTTAAAAGAATAATTTTGAAAAATAAACACGTTTATATTATATTTGTATTGTATAATTTAAGTAGCAATTCACAGTAGGGAACAGTTGCTATAGTCTCTATTTTTACGGTACGTCATTTTTGTGCGAGTTTTGATTTCCATCTCACTGTTCCGGTTTTGAGTGAGACACATCCCAAGTTACTAAGGTAGGTAACGTGAATCTCCTTAGATTTATTTCCCTCAACTCTGATGGTAGTGCCAGTGTAGGTTCCTGATAACATTGATTTCATTCTTGTCCAAACCGACATAATTCAGAAGTTATCTTAGCTAATTAAGCGACACATAGTTGAACGCTTTTTTCATAGTCTACAAAACACAGAAATACATCACTCTACATAAATACACTGCGAATAAAGCCTCTCTTGTGCCTACAACGGCTCGAATTCCAAATTGGCTATCGCTAAGCGTTTCACCGCACTTTTCTTTTATGCGCTCATAAAGTAAAGATAACAAAAACTTCAGAACCTGACTCATAAGACAGATGAAATTCGAAAATCTTCGCATTTTATTTTTTTTCATTTTAGAAAGTGTGACAAAAGATTTCAGCCTATCTTTGGGGAAACAATCAAAGATACCTTTCGATTTAAAGATTTCTAACTACCCGTTTCGTAAACAAAGCTAAATAAGATTACCAAACTATTACTAACTTACAAGATAATTAATTAACTAGTAAATAACATAATGAGTTAAGTACCTACCAGAAAAATGATTTTGCGGCTACACTTGTTATAATTCGTTTAACAATATATTTAATAGTTAAGGGATGATTGGCATCTTAGATTGGTCTGTCTTATTGGAAAAAGCATTATAATAGTTGACTGACGAACACATTTACAAATGGAGCATGAGAATTTAAGTGAAGTTAAATTATTATTTCGGAGTTGTTAAGTAAAACGGCCGTCGGAAAGTGTTGGGAGTATTGGGACCTTGTTTTTAAGGATATAGCCTACAACATACCTACGTGAAAATTACTTATTAGAAAATACGTGAAGTAAGTAATGTTTGTATGTACCTTCATTACCCCATATCTCAAAATAGTCATCTAAGCAAGTTAGCGAGTAAGCATGTGTTCTTAGTACTTACTAATTCTACTCAATCGTCCACATTTCATTCATCAGAAAATAGGTGACGTCTGGGAGCTCTGGGATCTTACTCTATTATGTTTTCAAATAAAAATTGTAAAACTGCAAACAATTTACCTACTTACATAATTATCCCTACCATTTACAAATATTAGCAGATTCTTGACACAATCTACTCGATATCCTGTTTAGACACCATATTTTTCACCTAAAGAATTTGTCTGTTTCCTAAGATAAAGTCAACACCAAATAACAAACAAACAATCCACATCCGGAGTGTGTGCCTCCATTCATATTCGTTACGGATTGCAGTTGACAGCTTGTGCTCGACGCAAACAGTAATCGACATATCATCGCATCTGATCAGGAATCTTGTGCAATGATTACTTTTAACTGAATCAGATTACATAATGATTGCGGCAGATGAAACAGTTCCAATTGTTCAGGTTTAAACAATAGCCAAAATGGTGAACGGTAACTACGTGGTCTACGGTGATAAGCCGTCTTCCGAATCCGAGATAGTAGACGATCATGTCCAGACCCGCACCGCAGAACGCAGAAATAAAAGAAAACCAACCAGAACTGCCAATGAACTGCAACGCACTCTCAACATGGCTCAATTAGACAACGAAACAGATTCAATAAAATACGAAAAGAAAGTAAAAGAGCCTAGACTTCTACGCTACGTACCCACTACGGATGTTGAAGAAAACTTTGTCACAGAAAAGTTTGAAACGTACGATTTAAAACCCACAGAAGAACGACCGAGACGATACGCTTTCCTGAAAAAACCAAAAAATCCGACGGATGGATCAGTGAATTACGCATATTCCAGATCCAGCAGCAGTTGCAGTTCACCTAATGGGAATTTACCAACAATATCTGAACATGGAGAGCAGTACGGTACTTACAGAGCTCAGCCACTACCGAGCCCGAGAGACGGTGACATCATGCACCAATTCGAAAACAAACTGGACAAATATTTCTACAAACCAAAAGACGTAAAAAGCTTCCCTTCTAAGGTAAATTACGAAGTAAGTGAGACTTTCATTTTAAATTGCACTCTTTGGTAAGCACCAAACCTTAAAACCTTTCACCCTATAAATAGTCCATCGCTCTCAGAAGCCACATAAGCTTGATGTAATAGACGCAATAGATTAAAGTTGTAAAAGTGTTGACTTATAAAGCCGCTTTTGCAGTATCGTAGTGAATGCTCAATTGTTACTCTTTAATATGTTAATAAAAGCAATAAATAACATTTGTCTTTGCTTTGATAAATTGGATAAGATTATTATACAATGAATTATGTTATGTAAGATACATCTCGCTACATAAAAGATCGATGGTATCGTGTTTTGGATCACGAAATGAAAATAAAAGTTATAGTTCGCCGGTAATAACAGAATTTATAGCCGTGAGATATACGACATTTCGTTGAACATAACATCCAATAAAATTAATAAATCACCGAAACTATATCAATTCGTTATAAATTGAAATCAAGGTATTTTAATGTGGCGGCCGACCATAAAAAGCAGAAGAAATTTTAATTACCTAACAAAGTGTTTAACTGCTAAAAAAACTATTGGCTTAAATAGCTCTAGATAAATATTGAGCAGTAATATGAAACTGGATAGAGCTCAAGTATCAAAATCTAGAACATGCATGTAGAGCTGATTAACTAAGGGCGTAGTTATCAGTGTTCCGGGTTGCAGTAATATCGTGTATCAGCCTGTACCTGTATCTCACATGTTTAATTTCACTGTAATAGCTATAATTATCGTAATTTACTGTCCGATAACGTAACTTAGCTGATAATGTTTGTAACTTGACCAAATTGGCTCTTTGGATCGATTTACACATTTTATGACATACTATTTAACATGCTTATGTTTTGAAATTTTCAGCAGCATATTGCCTATCTATATTTTGTTTCTTAGTTTATGGTAGGAGCTATCATGTTTATTACTGCAAGAGTTGTAGATAATATAAGGTTCATTTTACATACATAGGTAGATATTATCATAGGTTTTAGGATTTCCAAGTCTGTTGGTTACCTATTATCATCCCAGTGGCATATCTTGTGTTAAGCTATCGCGATCGTTCACAACGCTAAAATCTGCTATTGTATTTTCAAAACAATAATTATTAATTACTCGATATTTACATATGTAAATAGTTTTATAGAAAAGAATCTGGTAGATAGGCAAGCTCTAGTATGTTGATGCGATTTCAGCCACCGTTACTGTTTACCCTAGAACATGTAACTCATAGTTACCTATCTGACTTTGTCTGATACATTTTTTGTGTCATAATATGAGTAGCTTGGTACTTCAATTGAAAACTCGATTGTTCCCATTTCAGCGGTTTTAAAATGTTTTTTTTTTTATTTCTTTTGGTTTTATACCATAAGTAAATTTTAACATTACTCACCAACAACAGTGAGTAATGTTAAGATTTACCTAAACAATAAAAAGTCACCGGGTAATGTCAATGAAGAAAAAGTATAGAATTAAACGCTGTAGTTAATTTTTATTAATCATTTCTTCAAGGGTTAGGCTACCCAAAAAGTTAACAACTTTTTGAACATAAAGTTATATCGGTATAGAAATATTCGAAAACATAAAAAAATCAGAATTGACCTTATATTCGTAATACGGCAATAAAAAAATCTTATATTATCTCTGAACGACGAGCGGTACAGTGCCTAGCTATATAGTGATAAAGTAGAGTGTTCTTGCTCAAATAGCTGAGTGATCCTGTGCTGTCATGAACAGCTGTGTTGCTGACCATCAGGTGCTTGTCTTGCACGTTCCGTCGTACATCATAGAATTGATCGTTCAAAAACGTAATATCACTTTATCTACATTTTTCTTTCTTTACGCTAAATGTAGGATAAACACAAAATGAAAAATGTTAATTCCTAGCAACACGTTACTTTACAGAGATCGTAAAACTCAGCATTAACTTTGAAGACATTCACAACAACGTTTACGAGCTTATGATTAAAGTTTTATTTTCATTTAATCCATAACGCGCTTGCACAATTGGCCTTTTTTAATCACGTGTTAAAGTGGATTTTATAGTTATGTGGTGACTTCATTACAATGACATTGTATTTTTTGGCTTTCACATTCAAAATGGTATTGAGAAATATTACATACGTGTTTACAATATATTTATGTGATAAAGTGACAGTCGATCTGATAAATGTGCTACTTTACGTAAGTAACACGTTGCTCATTTGAAAATGACGCTTTTTCCAACATCAAATACATTGTTAAAGATATTGTTTGGTACTGTTGAAAAAAACAGAAAAATGGTTTTAAAATAGTGGTTTTCTTAAGTAATACCGAACAATAACATTTTTTTTTATTAATGAAAGAATCGAGTAGACGTAGTAGACTTATTTATTGATCTTCTACTGTTAGGTACGCATTAAGGCGCGGCCCCACCGCGGTGCATGCTGTGCACGGGCACGCGGCGCATTTTAGCTGCGTGTATTCATTTGTTTGACAACGTGGGTCTACGTTTCCACTGGAGTACCCACACGAAGAACCACGACTATGTTTAGCGTGGCATGGCGCACGGAGAGGCTACACACATGCCACTGCAATCTACGGACACGGGCTTCACTGCGGGAGGTGGGACGGGCGGGGAAGCAGCTCTGCGATAACCGAGCTGTACATAGTCGTGGGTCTTATTCGTGTACTCCAGTGGAAACGTAGACCCACGTTGACAGCGTTGAGCTATGTAACCACCTATTCGAGCAAGCCACGCGTGTATCAATGACGTCAATTCATGCGTAGCCTCTCCGTGGGTTGCAGTGGACACAACCACATACATTTTCTTACAAAGCGAAGCTTAATACACGTGCGTAGCCTCTCCGTGCACCGCGGTGGGCCCGCGCCTTTAGATAAACCAATATTAAACTCCAATCATTTATTTTATTTATTCATTCGAAAAACGAACAGTATCCAATATGTACATGTTAAATAGTAAAATTTACTTTTATTTCATACCTAGCAGTCCCCCGGCTTTTCCGGTGGTAAGTAATACTCGTATAAAACTTATAGCACTCAAGAATCACGTAGATATCTAACGGGGAAAGTATTTCTGAATTCGGTCCAGTAATTTCTGCGATTAGCACGCTCAAACGAAAAACCTCTCCAGCTTTATAATATTAGTACAGATTCCAAAATAAACGAAGATATTTGTTGATTCGGATTTTTTGCAAGAAAACATCTTATAAAAACCAATTTCCTAAGTTAAGAATTGCATCAAATAACAAAACAACAATAACCTCTTATGAATATTATATAAATTGTTAAATAATGCATCTAAAATAGTAAATCTATCTGTGCTCTGGATTAGTCCACACCGGACACACAAACATGCCAAAGAATAAAGAAAGTAGACTCATAATAATAATGTAGCGTCTAATGTGATCGTATATATTTAAATAGCTCCATTAAATTAGAATCCAATTATCGATTATCAGATTTGAATATCGCCCACAAACCTCAATGATTCTTATGATAATGATATCGAAATGATTACATTTGAGACACTATTTATTTATTTTTCTGTGCTACTGTAGACGAAGATGAATATGTGTGTCTCTAGTGACTTTTTACAAAGTTCTGTCCCGAAGCCGATACGAAAAGACACCGTTGTTTCTATCCAAAGGGGTATGCTTCTAGCAACTAAAATCAAACTACTAGAGGTTTAAAAGGGCTGGTTTACATTGAGCATAATAGTACACTATATACTATGTAATTCCATAACAGGAACTCTGGGTGGTATTTTAAGAGAAGAGTCACGGCAGTAATCCACCACGCTGGCTAAATGGGCTAAATGTGGGTTTGCGTATGACTCATGTCCTCGAAGATCTTGCAACATGTCGACTACCTCACGATGTTTACGTTGACTTTAAAGCTGTTGTATGGTAACTGTATATTTACACTAGGAAAACTAAATAAAATAAATAAATAAATATTGGTGGACAATTCACACACAACACCATCTGACCCCAAACTAAGCAAAGCTTGTATGATGGCGGCCAGATAGCTGATATAATACTTATATAGTTTTAAATACATACTTATTATACATAGAAACACCCAGACACAGTGCAAACTATGCACAGTTAGGTACTACTGAAAACTACATCCTACACAGAGTTTAACTCGCACTCAAAAATAAGAAGTGCCACCAAAAGTGCCACACCAAAAAGCCGCAGAGAAAAAGAAGTACCACCAAACATGGTGGAAGAACTTCCTCGCGTAATATTTTTAATTTTAAAATTGACTTGTTAATGTCAATAATCCCTTAGGAACTATATTTTTGGGAATAATGAGTAAGTGGGTTATGTGTTGTTGCATACTATAATATCTACATCTATATCCAAAATTTCAAATTGATCCATTAAATAATTTCGACGTGATATAGCAACCAACAAACTTTCACATTAATTATATTAATATGATGATTTTACTGAGCATGATTAAGCCCTATAATGTCTTAACAATGTAATAAAATATGCACAAACGCTTACAAAACTTTTGTCTTGCAACATTGTAATAATCCGATTAAGTGTCACGATTAAGAATTGCTTTTGGCTAAGGGTTAGCTTACATTCTTTGGGAAATCATATCACAACAAGTACAACAGGCAACTTATGTTGGGTATGATTTTACAACTTCATTAACTTTCTTACAATCTTTTGATTTCACGTTGACGAAATCCAACGTAACTTGATACGTAGGTACTTGGATCACGGTAACATGGACATTAGGCAGAGGCACAAATTTATTTCTTTCGCACCTGATTAAAATGCAATTTAGTGAATTTATAAATATTGATGTGAAATACGATAGTTAAAACACACACATGTATCAGGTAAAATGTATGTTTGAGGCGCCATAAACTTGTTGTCATTTTAAACTTCGAGCGTAGATGGTAGACTGTTAGTTATAATACAATTGCTAGTTTTAACAGAATCTTAAGCTTATCTGAAACTAGCTGCACCCTTCGGTGCACCCCGTTATTTAACAGATTTTCGCGATTATAGGTAATGTACTTTCTACATAACTTCATTCGAATTCGTAATGCCATTTTGAAGGTATGAACTATTTAAGTAAACCAACAATTTTACTAAACCACGAGAACCATTAACTTTAACGGGATAAAAAGTGTTGTGTTTGTCCAACTTAGGTACTTACAACGTCTTTCATTTCATTCAAATCCGTTCAGCCATTACAGAGATACGTGGGAACAAATATACCTACATTTTACACACTTGCAATCCCAAACACATTCGCCTTTAAAACATTAGTGTGATTTCCTGGGTTACGCAGGAAGCCCGTATTTACGACCTGGCCACGGTGCTGCGCGGTGCCAACGACGATGCGAGGGGCGAAGCGACCAATCCGACCATTCGCGCGGCATTTGCAGGCCACGGGCTGGCACGTTCGCCGTCGCGACCAGTAAGGAAGTCCGAGAGCGAAATATCTTTAAAGTTTACTATAACCTACACTTTTTAAGTAACATCAAGATAACTTTTACTATCATAGTTGCTTATAAAGTACCTAATAGTTTTTTGTTTCATGACGTTAGGATCTGTATAGGAAGGTATTTGGAAGATAATGTGGAGTACAGGATTTGAATAGGAATTAAAGTAGGAAACGCTATAGATATTAATAGATAGATAGTATTACAAAAAATAAAATGTGGCCACATTATTTTATTCCAGCGATATAAGTTTCTACCCTGTTTTCGCGACAAAAACATCTAATAGTAGAGCAAGGGACCAAAATAGTTTTTTTTTACGGTGAAGGCGCTACTTTGAACCACGAGCGAAGCGAAGGATTCCAGAATATATTCCCGAGTGTAGCAAGGAATTCTTAGTTCTAAGTATAACAAACCTGCGTTTATACCTACTTCCACGAAACCTATTTTCAAATATCACAAAGAGTAGCCATTGGCAGGCGAATTGCCTACCATCATGCACATATCCTGCTCGTACGTCACTAAACTATAAAAAAACTGGTAATGTTTAAGCTACTGAAGGTATTTGTCTAAGTTGTCAGTTATAATTCATTTTGTTATTCAGATTGTTAACATTATGTTTCGTTGCCGACAGGGCTCGCACCCCGACAGCCTGTACCGCGTGCAAGCGGAGGCCAGCTCAGGAGTGGACAAGATGAAGCGAGTGCTGCGTCTGTTGCGGTGGCCCGTCGCCCTCGTCGCCGTCTGCGTCGCGCTGGCTGTCTTCGTCTACTTCCTGATGCCTGGTAAGTGGTAGCATTCAGCCTCTACCAATTAATCTGGTAATCAGCACAAACACCGGACGCCGGACGCGGCCGAAACTCGAGTCGGATTGACCGACCTCATTACACGTGAGTTACCCGTTTCATCATCAACAACCCATTAAACGTTCCCACTGCTGGGACTCGGGGCCTTCTCTCGCAAGGAGAGAGTTAAGGCCATAATCCACCACGCTGGCCCAGTGCGGGTTGGTGGATGACACATGACTTCGAAAGATTCTAGGTACATGTCGGTTTCCTCACGATGTTTTCCTTCACCGTTTTAAGTTAGCGGCATTACGCACATGACTTTCGAAAAGACAGTGGTGCGTGTGGGGTTTGAACCCGGGGTCTCCGGATCGGCAGGCGCCGTTCTCCCGATTAGACCACCGTAACTTCGAGTTACCCGTTTACCTAATCAATAAGCTCACTAAATGTTCCCACTGCTAGGACTCGGGGTCTTCTCTCGCAAGGAGAGAGTCAAGACCATAACGCTGACCCAGTGCGGCTTGGTGGATGACACATGACTTCGAAAGATTCTAGATACATGTCGGTTTCCTCGCGATGTTTTCCTTCACCGTTTTAAGTTGCCAGGATTACGCATATACCTAACTTCGTAAAGACAGTGGTGCGTGAAATCTTGAACCCAGGGTCTCCGGATTGGCAGTTTGCCCGACTAAAGCAGCCGTAACTTCTTCTATCTAGTAATCAATCATACTTATTATTATAAATGCGACATTTTGTATGTCTCGGTGTATATATTTTGTAGTGGTAAGGCTCATTGCAGAGTCCGTCTAGGGAAGTACCACAACTTTGCCAGTTACTCTACCACCAAGCAGAAATGTACATTACTGTGTTCCGAAGGGCAATGTTTCCAGTAAAGTTACAAGGCATAGAGAATAGAGATAAGACATCTTATATCTCTGGGTTACGAGCGCAGTACTACGTAATGATTTGGACTCTTCATGTTCCAATAGCTGCGTGTCACTGTGCTATTATGTAGCAGGCATGATGCTTACCATCAGGCAAATGTCCTGTTCGTCTCATCACTCTAACTATAAAAAAAACTATTTCAATTAAAAATTACTGAAGTGACCCAGATAAAATTCGGGACATAAATATGTATATTGATAAATATGGGTTATTGTCGATTCGCCACAAAGTAAATTCGTCACAATTTGTATGTACTCCATACATTCAAAGTAAACTTGTCACATGTTATAAAAAAAACAAATGAAAAACGTCACAGGCATATAAAGTTGTTGTGATGTGCTTTTCAAGTCTAACGAAGTTAAAATTACCATTCGATTCGGTCCGATTGCAAACATCTTCAAATCATATCAGACTTTCACATTTATTTATATTTATTAAATATTTTAAAATTACTTACTATGTTTACTCTGCGATTTGGTCTTATTTTAACTACGTACAATATTGTACCATAACATAATTGATCAATCTGTCTGCAACATATGAGTCTGTGAGCCGCTATAAAGTAGGTGAAATGAAAATCATAGCAGAAAAGACGGTCACATGGGTCATAGGTTAAGTTTGCACGTAACCGGAGGCATGACCTACTAAAATAACGAACTATTACAAAATTTCGCTTTTAACTGGTCCAATAAATTCATTAATACGACACTGTAGTCTGTCGACTTCTATAAATATATTTTTGAAACTCCTAATTTACAACCGTGGAAATTATTTCGTGACAACAATTGACTACAGAAGGTACTTCTTACCCCGGCAACAACGGTTGTAATCCATAGATAGCGAATGCAAAACAAGATATGGCCTCTCATAAAAATGCAACAAAAAGGACACAAGTGAGCCCAAAAAAGGTGTTAATTAATCTGAGATTTGCATATCGAAAGCTTGCAATGGTAATTCCACATTGAACCCCGTCATCACCGTCAAAACGGAAGCTGAAAAACTCATAAAAACTTTCAAAACAATTATGCTCCTTTTCATTTGCACATTTTAGTTTTGATAAGAGCTTGGAACCTCGTGGAATGTTTTTGATAACTTCATAAATATTCAGCCGCTTTCACGTTTCACACGCAAAGGGTTTTAATGACACAATATTTTAAATGGGCAAGTAAAATCAGGTACACAGCCACATGGCGTTGCGTGGGGTTCTCATATGTTATTGCCGGATGTCGTTCTCGTATTTCTTTTGTTGCTCTCAATTGTGTTTTTATATTCAGAGAATCGGTAAAAATCGAAAGTTAAACCTCCAAAAACACCTTGCCTTTTGGATGCATCTTTGTTTTTTAAGACCGTTCTACATTTGCTTTTGGTATTTTTTTAGAAATCGTCGCTTTACCCATTTTAGCTTTCATTGAACGGTCACGTTATCGTCTCCAAAATAAAGAACATTCGTGATTTTACTTTTATTTCTGGTCGGAAATATCTGGTTGTCAATTTTTGTAGTATTATTGAATTATCATACATGTCGAGCCAAGTGGAGAAATGTTAAATCCGTCTGACCTGTGTGACCTCACTTTCTTTCTTTTATCAGACTTTTTAATTAACACCTGTCTGTTGTAGATGTTATTTTCTGATGAAACACGTGAAAGGATAATCTTTCTCCATTTTGCGGAAATTGGAATAGATTTTTTAGATGTTGCGTAATGCTTAAGCCTAGCCTTCGGGCGCGATGTTATGATGATCATCTATGATGTATCGGTGCAAACTTCCTTATGATGCGACCCACATAACTTAACGTTCTGCCATCAATCTCGGTAGGTAAGTAGAAGCCTGCAATGTGGCAATAGCTACTGTTTAATACCACACCACATCATGAGGTGTGGTATCCTAAGGCAAGACGTAATTGTCTCTTGTGGTCTGTGTGGATTATCCAATAACATCATCATTTAAAGCTTACTAGCAGCGTCCCGCCGTTGTTCCCCTTCCCGTTATCTTCTCGTGGCAAAAAGGGAAAAGACTGGACTCTATTTGTGTTCCAAATTTCAACCCGATCTGTTCAGACGTTCCGACGTGATTGAACAAAAAACATCCAAAAGTCTAAACAACCAAACTTTCGCAGTTATAATATTAGTAAAATAGTAGGATAAATGATGATGTCGACCCACCGATCTCAATCTTGAGCCGATCTCATCCACGTAATCCCCGAGAAGGACAGGATGTCATCGACCCGTCTGACTGATGGTTTGCCAACGGAACGTTTAGTGTCGATCGGTAACCAATCTTTTTTTGTATAATAGAGTAACAAAACGAGCTGGACATGTGCCTGACGGTAAGCAACACTACGCTTGCCCATAACAGCAGTGTCATGCAGCTATTGGAACATGGAGAGCCCAAAAAAATCATTACCTTGCCACTGCACTACATTCGTCACTCGTCATATTAGAAACCTTATCTCGAAACATTGACCTTCAAACCGGGTGAATAATTGGCAAAGGTGCTGGGCCCCCCAGGCGGGCTGCAAAGAGTCCATCACCAATACAATCGATGAGAGATCCGCCGACACAATGTTTTTTTAATAGAGGCCTACTTTTTGCTACAAGCTCGCCTTGTGAAAATCAATGTAATGCGACAATGACGACGTTTGGCCACGTGTAATATCCAGCGCCATTTGAGTCGCATAATACGGTTACGGACATCAGTGACTTTCGTCCTTCGCCTGATTTCCAATATGGTATCTTCGAAAAGCTTTGAAAAAATTAACATCAATATTATACAGCGGAAAGTTAGTAAACATTGAGCGGATTAGCGAGTTGATTACTCCATCACGCTTAGATCATCGTAAATAGTTTCCCATTTTTTCAAAAGAAGAGTAAGTACAACAAATGTGAAAGTATGGATGTTTATTGCTCTATCACGTCGGATAGGCTGTTTGATCACGTTGAAACTTAAAACAATACAAAACACTTTATTGGCACCACAAACAAAGTTGACAACAAGTAACACATAAAATAACAAAACAAAATGGGCACAAAAGGCGATCTTATCGCTAAAAACGACCTCTTCCAGATAACCTTTCGATTCATGAGGAAACTAAATTTAGAAGAAGACAGTTAAATTATAGTCTGAATAGCGCATAGGTTACTTTTTACCGCGGGAAAATTGCGGCAACGGGAACAATCGTGAGGTGGAGTTACTAGTAAGTAATGATTAAGAAAATTTTTATGGAAGTAGCAGGACCCCTGAAAGCACCACATGTAAGTATATGGCATCTGGTGAAATTTCTGGTGAAATTAGTTAATTCAACTTGTACGAAAGTCACCAACAAAATATTACTAAATATATAATTTCCACGCGCAAGCCACTCGCCCGAGGCAAACCTACCGGCGCGGCGTATAGAAAACTGCATAATATGCACCCATTTAATATAATTCCTAGAGTCAGTTTTAGTAATTATATGGCTAACTTGAGAGCTAGAAATGCACCACAAGTAAAGTGAACGCATACGGCAAAGTCACGACTAACTGCAAAATTAAGTCTTACGTACGTAATTAGGCACACTAGAATCTTGCAAATATAATTTTTGATCATGTCACTAGTAAATTGTTATATCAAAATAACTGTTTATGAGAAGTATTACAATAATAATTTTAAAAGTTGTTTTAAATATGCTGAAGTAAATAAATATCAGTAGATATTCTTCACATAAAACTAACTAGCCCCAAACGCCAAACTAAAAACTTGTACTATAGGAGATCTAGAAACTTATATTGTAATCGTGATCACAAAGGTACTGATGATATACATAGAAATACTGAGACAGAACAAATAATTATTTTCATGACACAAATATTCGCACTGAGTGGAAAACGAACCTACGACACACAAACATGCTGCATTTCATGTGGTGTTCGGTAGGTTTTTATTTTATTTTAATTAGCTCTACTAAAATAATAGTCTTAGAAATCAACTTCCTATCCTAAACAAAATAGACTGTTACGATATTTTGTAACAATAATATGCTATCGGTCACGTCTCAAGTTATGTAAGTGACTTCAGCCACTTGAACAAGACACTCGTCTTCTTATAAGCAAGCACTTATACAGGGTTATTTACTAAAGACCAGGAGAATAAAAGAGGGATTTTTCACGTCAACTTAACCTTTTCCTCTCCACTTCGTTCACTTTTCCCGGTTCAGAGCAACTTTCCTCCAATCTTCTCTAAAGGGAGATAAGCTTTTTATTCTACAATGGGACAACATGTCGATGTAGATTTATTATACGTAATATAGTAAAATAATAATAAATTAGCTGGAACTTCAGTGTTCAAGAATTGAATAAAAACCTAACACAGGGACTTAATCGTAAACATCGCAAAGGTGGCTTGGAAGATATTAACTTTAAACAATAAGGCTGCCAATTTTTAGCTTCACTCGATAGTCTCTAAGTTACATTTCTGCATCTGTGGTTCTTATGTTTGTGTGATCTTTTAATATGAGTTTATTATTCTCTTATATTGGTGAAAAATAACTGTGTATAAAAATTATTACAAATTCAGTGGTAAAGTCGTGCAGATAGTTAGATCAACGATTTAAGTAGCCGTGCGTTCAGACGTGCACGTACTCCTGTTTACGTGTAGAGGATTGTCGTTAGCGACATCTTGAACTTTACTTTCACTCGATCGAGAAACACGACTGCAGTGTTTCCTTCCTGTTTAGAAGATTTATAAGGGTTCTTCTTTACTTACGGACTAATAATAGAAGATAATAGTTCTATCCAACACATAGTATCTAATTTAACAGACAGTAAGAGACATCAAAATTAACAATAAAAAATCGTTACATTTGTTAATTAGCATGGAGATCTAAGTATAACTTGTGCCTTTGGGCTCGAATGCGATATTTCTTAAAGTAATACTGAAATGAAATATATATACATTTAAGTCGGAAAACGGATCAACTTCCATCCACCTCTAGGGACTCATTTTACGGTACGGTACATTTATGGGACACGGTTTAACCCGAATTTTTTGGCTATTTGGAAACGAAGAGCGCAAATCATTACCTAGCACTGCACTGTGCTCATCACCCAGAGATATAAGATGTTTTATCTCTATGCCCTGTAATTTCTCTGGAAACATCGCCCTTCAAACCGGAACACAGTGATGTTTTGACGTTGGTGTTTAGTGTTAGAATAACTGGCAAGGGTATGGTACTCCCAGGTGGCATTTAATTTGATTCAAATCCGTTAAGCCATTTGTAAAAATACTTATAAACATTTTTACTAAACAAATACTTTTATTTGTCCCGCGGGATATAATAACAATAATAATTTTATAAAATAATTACAAATATTTTAACAAAGCCTTAATTTAAAACAGTTTTTCACGATAATTTAAACCAGATAAGGTGCTTACTACTTATATATTTAATTTCATTAAAATCCTTTCAACCATAACACAAACAAGCCCACACTTACAAACACATTTTTTGTTTCTATAATATTACTATCTATTGTCTATGTGATTGGATGGATCAAAATATACATTTTTTTTAAAACAATTAAAATAGATAATCGATGACAAAAAGAAAGAGCGGAATAGTTATTGGAGCGGAAAAGAACTAAATATCATTATACGCCCTACTTAACTAATCTGTTTAGTCGTAGTCAACCGAAATTTAAAGTAGGTACCTACTTTTAGCATTTACATACTCCTACGCCTATATACTTAATTAATGTATAGACATACATACGATGAAATATATTGTTAACATACTAAAGTAACCATGGGAAACTTAAGAGATTAGAAATAAAATAAAATAAAAAGTTTAAAAAAAATAGAAGTAAAACAATTTTTTTTATTGATAATTTAAAATGAATGCTTATATTCATTAACGGCATTTTTCTATAAAGAGACTGTTTTAAATGTTATATCGTCGAAATAATCTCGACACGCATTCAAACCTCTCGGTCTTTGTAATAACCAAAGATAGTTTTAGTAATAACCGTTTAAAATGACAGAGTCAAGGATTGATATTCCAAGTTTGAGTCGTTAGCGATTGCTTTCAGAATCAATACCCGCGGTTTTACCGCTTTACTAAATCTGCTTTGGCTTTGCTGTAGACTACAGGCACAGAATAAATATAAGTACAAGTACAGAAGCCTCACTACCGAAAACAATTATATAAATAGCTACTCTTGCTGGGACACAACAAAGTTCAATTCAGCTCGCATTAGTGCTCAATACCTGTCGCGATTTTCAACTTAACATTTGCGCTCTTTCTAACGCGTAACTGGCGTAACTCTGTCGCTGTCTCGCGCGGAAGGTTCTCGACATATCTAATAACAATATGCGCGGGAAACGTGTTGCGCGAGCGCTCAGCCGTGCGTTCGACAACCGACTGGCACTTGTCCCCTGGGAGGCACGGTCTAGCTATAGGCTAAAACCGCGCGACCTTGAGCGAGTGATGATGCACTGCTAAAGGCCCGTGAACAAAACTTACGTAGTAAATGAACCACCAGGAGACCTATGTAGGATGATAGAAGGGTATAAAGTATTAAGATTCAGCACTATGCCGTCACTTGTAAACTGTCCAACTGAGTACAGTCGAAGAGGGGAGGTTGCAATCCTCGATCATGTCTCCTTGTCGCATGATTTTTGTACGGCATCGCGAAATAATGGGTTAGGAGAGGTATTGAAACTGTATGGAACCAATGCCGTATATAATCAAATTCCCAAATTTAATCTGTAAATCGGCGGAAAATCACGAATTTTTCCGACAAACTAATAATTAAAGGTACAAGTTCGCGCTGCGACCGCGACGCGAGACCGCGACCGGAGACCGAGACCGGAGACCGCGACAGGCACTTGACACTATAGAATTGTATGGACGCCAGTTCGCGCCGCGACCGCGACAGGAGACCGAGACAGGTCGCGGTCGCGGTCGCGGCGCGAACTGGCGCCCATACAATTCCATAGTGTCAAGTACCTGTCGCGGTCTCCGGTCTCGGTCTCCAGTCGCGGTCTCGTGTCGCGGTCTCCGCGCGAACTTGTACCTTTAAAACTTAAAATTTACAATTTGTATAGTTTTAATACCTCTTCTAATCTATTGTTCTGCAACGCCGTACAAAAATCATGCGACAAGGAGAAATGATCGAGGGTTGCAACCCCCCTCTTCGACTGTACTCAGTTGGACAGCTTACAAGTGACGGCATAGTGCTGAATCTTATTACTTACTTTATACTCTTCTTTCATCCTACATAGGTCTCCTGGTGGTTCATTTACTACGTAAATTTTGTTTACGGGCCTGTAGTCCACTGTAATGTTGCTGTCTCTATAATTTCAAGCGAAAAGAAAAGAGAGAGCAATATTAAGCTAAAATAGTTTTAGTTAGGCGGTAGACTCTCCGATATTATTCCACGAGACCTATGGCAGTTGGCATTTACCGCCTACAGAACATTGGACTAGCGCAGAATGCGGAGGGTCCTATTCAACTAAACTTTCTAACTGTTCACAATGCACATAGGTACGATTAGCAAGCATATTCAAAGCATACATATAAGCATTGTATCATTTTATATAATAGCTTTGAGACATAAATGAGACCGTAAGTGCCAGAACAAATGAAAATCAGCCGTCATGTTAATTCTACTAAAAACTATATCGACTAATTTAGTTGTCATTTATAGCTTCATTCTAGTGCACATCCTGTCTATAAATTATAAATTCTAATAGTAATTGGCAATTTACACATTCCTCAGTTAATTCAGCAATTTGTAGACACTTTATAAAACGTCGTAAAACATAAAAACGATGATATTTTTATGTGATTCTATAACCGTATTTGGTACTAAATTCTTTATTTCCATTATGATATTCAGTTTAATATGTGGCATATTTTATTATTTGGAAATGTGCTATTATGTCTTTATTATGTCACAATTTTGTGAATAGAATAAATTAATGAACGGCTTGTTGCGTTAGCTTTTCTACCAAAATTGTCATGTCGTTGAGTTGCTCCAGATTTTTATGGAGTGAAATTCAATAAATCATATTTGATCAAGGTATTTTATGATAGTGGTCGGATTCCGCGAGTCCATTCACTAAAATTTCACTCATCAATAATATTTTACATAACGCTATGCATAATATTTCAAATCTTGATCCGATTATAAATATTATTTCTGTAGAAAATTGATGATCATAGCCACGTTTTGAAATAAAACCTGATTAACTAGGAACTTACATTACTCGTAATTAATTATTTAGTTACGAGTACCTACATATCAGATGATTGATATAGTTTTGGTTCCGAGTTTCTTGTTTCCAATTCCATAAGATGCATAGGTACATTTTTAGTAATTTTGCATTTTTTTTGTTGTCATATTGTATAGACTATAAATAATAATGATTTTTTACTTTGAGTAATAATGTGTTATTACTTACATACGTAGAGGTCCAAACTCAGTATTGAGATGTTATTTTTACCCGACTGAAAGAAGAATTAATGTTTTTCAATACCTCTTCTAATCTATTATTATGCAACGCCGTACAAAAATCATGAGACAAGGAGAAATGATCGAGGGTTGCGAAACCCCTCTTCAACTGTACTCAGTTGGACAACTTACAAGTGACGGCATAGTGCTGAATCTTCTTACTTTATAACCTTCTATCATCTTACATAGATCTCCTGGTGGTTCATTTACTACGTACATTTTGTTCACAGGCCTGTAGTCTAATAACTTCCAAACGACTGGATGAATTTCGACAATTAAGATATCGTTAGATGTGTCTCAACCACGCAAGTGCCCTTAGATAGTATTTTGAATTATATAATGTTTTTTACCAGTAATTTTTTTACAGTCTGGTTTTTTAAATTAAAGTTATTCTATTAACTACTTAGTACACAGTTTTTTTTGTGAACTCTTAAATATGCTTAAATAGGGTACAATCCTCAAAAAAACGAAGTAGCCCGTTAGTTACATTGCCAAAAAATATTGTACACGTATTTTTTCTTTTGTTTCTCAAACAAAAAATGACGAAGATACAGCACTTCGAAGTTTCGTGTGACGTCACTTGTGGGTACGATTTTTACTCACGAATGACGTCGCGACCCCCTACTCTCGAAGTTTGATGGTCTATATCTTTGACGATTTTTAATATCATGAAAAAACAAAAAATACGTGACCAATATTTTTCCATGATCTAGCTGACGGACTAATTAGGATGGTGTATTTTTGACCCAGTCCAGTACAGTCCAGTTGTCCAGTACAACAATAGGTGTAGTATTGATTTTTTATAGTATTTGAGTGACAGGACGAATAAGACATGCGTCTGATGGTGCTTGCCCATAACAGTATCATACCACACAGATAGATGAAAAGACTCCAAATCATTTTACATTAGTAACAGTTACGCTTTTACGTCACATGTTTCCACATCCCAATTTCCAACACTCATGTTACTTCACAATGATTTTCCAGATAACATTGATAACTTCGAAGACAGAGCAGTCAACCGTACGTTATGGAGTCAGACACACACAGAAAACGCCCACGAACCAGCTTACCATCGCACAACACCTAAAAAACAATCACCACCTGCAAAAGTTAAAATTAATGGTACGGTAAAATATACACTTTCGTGTAACGTAGTCTTTTCAGCAACTAAATACCTACAATCTACATGCATCTTTGGCATATACCTAATATACCTATTAGTAATTTCAAGGGTTATGACGTTACAAATAGATAGACTATCTATAGAAGGATCACAATATTTAAATCTTTTTTCATTATTCACTATATGTCATAACTAGATAATTGTATTTTGGACATCCCTTTAACTTTGTGTTACACTTCACAACAGGAATGATACGTTCACGCTTTGCTTTATGTACCTACCTACATAGTTTAGTATTTTTGTAGCACAAATTTCCAAACTATTTACTTTAGCAGACACTGGTAAGCCTCGTGTTCTAATAATCCTAAAAATATTCTGATCGAAATAATTACAGATGCAAAAACGACGGAGATAGATTTCTACGATTCAGAAAGCGATAAAAATGCTGAGCTTACGTCAATCGTCGATACTGCTACTGACAAGGTTTCGCATAGAGTGCTGCCCATTGAACCAGTTTTTCCATCACACATCACACCTGAAGTCCAGTATGGCAATGAAAGAGCCGACACTGATAAACTCAGAACGCCGAAGGCACTCGAAACGAGCAGCAGTATATCCGATGATTCCACCTTAAAACCGCACATCACACAAAAGCCTGAAAAACCTCTAGCAGTGTATTTCAAAGAAGCTACGACATCTACAGCGGAAACTATATCTCGGGCGGAAACAGTAAATGAATTCGCAAATTACGGAGACAAGCAAACTACTAAAAAGGTTGACTTCTATACGAAGTCAGACTCATCATTCAAAGATCATCGTATACCAGTTTTGAAACTGAAGCCATTGAATATCAAGCAGTATCTCGTTACAGAACCAGAACTTCCCCCAGAACCTCAGGAAGATCTTTATGGTCCGTCAGCGCCGGTGAATACCAACGCTAATTTTACGTCAGGACACTCTAAACTTTTTGGTATATCCATTGAGGATGCTGAGAAGATGAGGTCGACAACTCAGAGTTCTCTGTACAACACGAGAGTGTCTCCCACGCTGCCCACGTGGCGCGACGGCGACGACACCACCACTAAGCATTATCCTGCCAACATTAATAATGAGGGTGAGTCTGGCGTTATTTTGAACCGGGCGCATGTGGTTTCAGGAAATGGAAATAGTCTCGCAGCAACGTACGTTCGTTTAAATTATATTATAAAATCTTCATATACCTTGTAGTATTACAGTTATATATTTAACTATACTTCTTGACACTGTAGATAGTTTATTTTTATGCTAACTTAATCTTTCACTTGTAAATAATACGGCTAAAAATCATGCAAGTTTTAGATAGTATAGTAACCCACATTGTATCGAAACAAGTGTACGTTTCATAACTAAACTTTTACTAATCCACAAAATAGCTATAAGCTTTTTAATGAACTTGCAGTATATCATGGTGATGGTTTAAAATTGTACTAAAACTTTAACTGATGCCAAATATGTTAAGTTTAACATACTCGAAAATCTAATTCTAGCTCCGCTGTGCCGTTCTACAAGGTTCCAGCTTTGCAGGGAGATTCTACCATACGACTTGGCGGGACTTCCTATCAAAATTGGTGGAGTGGACATCTCCACCTTCATACCACACATTGAGTACCTTGCTCATTCCAACTGCAGCGACCGAGTGAAGCACTTTGCTTGTGCTCTGCTGGAGCCAGAATGTAATCCACGACCTTATCCCCCGAAGATGCCTTGCTTTAGTCTTTGCAGAGGTGAGTACCAATGTTAACTTGATGCCCATACTTTTATTCAGTATTTGTTATTATAAAACACGGTCCGTAGTTGATTAGTTATTATTCATTACAATCGGAAAATGTCGGTCGAAATTGCTATTATTGATAGATGAGTCCTACTAAAATTAGAAATGTCAATGTTGCTTAATCACGTTGTAACATCTGATTGGATGGGGCTGAAATTTAAAAACATAGATAGATTATAGTCTGGAAGGACACATAGGCTACTTTTTATCCCGGGAAAATAACGGGAATTATTTAGTTGAAGTTTCGTCACTAAACTTTCTAAGATACTCTCGGTTCGTTGTCGTTGACCACTCAATAGCAATTTCAGTGATCCATGTAGTTTAATTAAATAAGTACATTTTTGGTAATTGGTAATTTCAGCAATCGTGGACGCGTGTGACGGCGTGATTCCGAGGCAGTTGGCAGCAGCGTTCGACTGCAGGCGATACTCGGAGACTGACTGCATCGCCGCCAAGGCGCCGTGCTTCGAGCGCGAGCTGATGTGCGGCGACGAGACCTGCATCCCGAGGGAGTGGATGTGCGACAACACCAAGGACTGTCCCGGCGGGGAGGATGAGACCGCCTGCTCTGCCTGTGGGGTTAACGAATTCCGGTACGTATCCCAAATTTCGTTTTTTTTTTTTTCATTTTATGCTCATGTCATTTAAAGATATTTTCTCGTCATTATTTCGTATTTACGTTGTTCATGTCTCTAATATTTTTTAAGTGAAAACTTGATTTGGCGCGCTACAAACTGATTTTTCGTGAACTGTGTATTGGTTTCTAGCGTCACGCTCGGGAATGATACGAAATCTTCGGTTAAACTCGGGACCATAGCTATTGGCCATGAGCATGGCCAATAGCTATGGCACGCCCTCGCTCCGGTTTCACCCGCGTAGTTTCCAAAGTAATCTATCAAATTCTGAGTTATAAGTTTTCACGCTACAAAACACTGTCTCACCTAAGCATTCTGACTAAAATTCATGATCCATCATTCAAGTTACCTACCCACCTTTGCCAGTTATTCTATACCGCCAAGTAGTAATGTGTAAACATCATTATGTTTCGATTGGAAAGGCAGTCCTTAATTCAGTCATTATCCTCTAGACTGTATTACAGGGTCTAGAGGTTAATCATTATATTTCTAGATATCGAACACACGCTGCAGCGCTAGTTAATGATTTTGATTCTTCATGTTCCTATGGCTGCGTAACACTGTGCTGTTATGGGCTTAGCATCATGCACATGTCCGGCTCGTAATATCACTCTATACTACTATAAATGTACATTTATATGTACGTCAAATTACAGCTGCAATAGTGGCGGCTGCATCTTGAACTCGTGGCTGTGCGACGGATACGCGGATTGCCCCGGCGGTGAAGACGAGGCCGAGTGCGACAAACACGTAGTCGGCGAACCGGGGGAGGAATCAGCAGGGTCTGCACCGGCGCCTGTCGTGCGCAGGCCTGGCAAGGCTCACAAAATCGGTAAGAACTCATATGATATTTTTTGGTCGTTATACGTCACGCTGAAGATGAAAGTAAATAGGGATCTGCACCCTGTACCTTCTGCAGTAACCTGTTTGGTAGATAATAGAGACCTTCTGAGGCCAACTTTCAGAGCAAATGTGATATCGACGTGACTGATTTTAGAATAGGTAGCTATGGGCTCTGTCTTGGAGTAATTCCTCTTTCGATAGAAACTCATGAGGTCAAGAGGTCTAGACAACCGCATAAAACTGTGAGGCTTCTAGCTACTACACTACTGCCTATATACTATATTATAGCCACTTATAGCCGACTAAGTAAACCCTGTATTATTAGAGAATTGGAAAAAACGTAGGTACAAAAAATTACATTTATCGCAAACACTGAAAAATTAAATATTTCTGTTACAGTAGAGGCAGACAGCAGCAAGGAACTTCTTGTAACGAGTGACAGCAACAATGCCTTTAAGAGGAACTTCACTCGACGCCCATCGCTCTCCCGCCTAACGCCTTACACCCGCTCCACCATCCCACCTTCCAGCCAGATGCCTGTCATGAGGAACTTTAACTCTAACAAGAAAATTGAAACACCTACCTTCCTGGAAACAACTGCAAAACCAGAAAACCGTGAATCCATGGAAGATATCAATATCGGCGATCTAGGTATCTTTGAAGAAATCAACAAGACCAAAAATGAGAAAGTACAGCCTTCTAAAAACAGTCGTCCTTCAATAAAAGCGAAATTCAGCCCTGTAAGTGGTGTCCCTGTTTCCGATTCTACCCCGAAAACTACCAGGCTTGATAAATCGATTAACAAACTGGAGAAGGTTATTAACGGAGCTGCTTTAATGCAGGTATACTTGCTTACTAATACTTAATTGCTATAAGCTTATTTTGTAAACATAACAGGTCTTAAATTATTATATAATTATCGACGTTAGGTATATTATATTTTTTAATCTTGTTATGTCTACAAAATGAGTACAAATTTAAATTTAAAAACTATGTTTGCTATAAGCTTACTGCACATTGCTATGATATTTTGTAAGGATTTTAAGTATTTGTAACTTAAAGGCGTTCGACGAATAATTTTAGTTTCCATATCTCAACAACATGGTTTACAGCCAGTGTCGTTAAAGAAACGTTTAAAACAGTGTTCCGTTCTTCTCTAGTTCATAAAAACCTTAAAATAATTTTCTTTACTTACGAGGTTCACTAAATACCGATTCAATATATTTTATCTACCGATCACTATAAAATCATACGGTTTGTGATAGAATAAATAAAGTGGCCAAGTGCGAGTTTGACTCGCCCATGAAGGGTTCCGTTGCAGCAAGTAACATAGTACACATAGTTCTTATAGTTCGTTGTAACTTTGATCGAAGTTTCAATAATAGTGTATTTATGACGTACTAAAAAAATACTACTTATCAGATCGAGTTCAAACTAATTTTCGTTGGTAGTTTACATGGTAATGTACATCATATATATTTTTTAGATTTTTCATTCTCTTACTTTAGAAGTTAGAGGGGGGGGGGCACACATTTTACCACTTTGGAAGTGTCTCTCGCGCAAATTATGCAGTGTAGACGAAAATGATTTTAGAAACCTCAACATCATTTTTGAATACCTATCGATAGACACCCAACACGTGTAGGTTTGATGAAAAAAAAACTTTTGAGTTTCAGTTCTCAGTATGGGGGGCAACCCTAATTTTTCTTTTTTTTTAATTTTTCTGTTGAAATATTAATGCGGTTCACAGAATACATCTACATACCAAGTTTCAACAGTGTAGTCCTCATAGTTTCGGCAAAAAGTGGCTGTGACATACGGACGGACAGACAGACAGACATGACGAATCTATAAGGGTTCCGTTTTTACGTTTTACGGAACCCTAAAAATGACACTCATTTTTCATGTGTAGACCACAAGCAAGAGAAAGATATTTTTTCCATTTCAGAAAACCCAGGCTAGAGAAGAGCAAGAAATGATAATGGATTCTCCTGAAGTAAACAGCACGACGGTTGAGAAAAATGACGATTTGCCAATGGTTCAACGTCCGAGCATCAGTGCCCACAAGTCTCCGTGTCCGAGTGGAGAGCTGCGTTGCGTGGACGGTCGCTGCATCACACTAGCCCAGCTCTGCGACGGAACCATCGACTGTTCAGACCACGCCGATGAGGACAACTGCTATACGTGATGGCCCCTTTATAACCTATCAGTGATACAATCACTGACCAGGAAGTCACTTCTCTTCAGTGAGTTAAATAGTGATGTTTTCGACTGTTGATATATAATTGTACCTGGCGCATATGGTGTACTTATTAAAGACAATTTGATAGTAGCGGTTGCTTTAAAATTTAAAATCATATACTTTTTTTTATCTGGTACTGTATATGTGCTAGTAAATGTGCTGGCCTGTATTTTACTAGGAACTATTGTGTACCTAGTAGACACCCAATTTTAATTTTATTACATTGGCGATAACCTTAATTTGATGACGTTTTGGTGTCATTTGTCGAGTGTGTCTTTAATTATTTTTTACGTTCTGTGATAGGATACGCAATGCATGATGAATCTTGAAAAACGGATTCCGTCCAATTAATGTAAGATCTGTCGATTTTATTCTTCTTTATTTGTAGATTTATGTTAAAGTAGAACTAAGATGCTAGAATTATTGTGAAACGTTTAGGTATTACATTAGTCTGTTCAGTTTTAATGATTTCAAAATTAATTTTACAAACATTATTTTGTAAGTTTAGAAGCTAGGTGCGCATTTTGTAAATATCAACTATTTATGGTAGAATTTAGCTAATATAACGCTGTTTCAGGGATCGTGATGCGTAAGTACACTGAATTATCTCACGAATGACAATGGAAAGAATTGAATATTTTTTTTATATTAAGGAAATAAGATACATTGTCATGGTTGGTTAAACCAGTGTACGGACGGATCACGATTTTTGTTCGACACTAATTTTTATTTTGCACTCTAAAAAGCGATTGGTCATCATCATAATCCATTCGTTTATAATTCATTCTTAGGTGACCTTTGCCATTTACCTGGATCCTTTGCCCATCTAATCAAAGTTTGAGCCCGTAATATAAACTTTAAGGCCATCCATAAATTACGTCTAGAGAGGGGTAAAGCTTTACAAGGGCTTCTTTTGTGACGTCACATTTCAAGACCCTAATATTCTTAAACAATAAAGACGAAATTTGAAGTATTTTCTTTAGTCAAATATATAATCTGCATGAGTATAACATCAAATTAAACAGGTATTGCTATATTAATTTGATAATTTCTTACAATAAAATTCAAAATAAGTGACGTATTAATCAGGGGTCTCACCAACTGAGACAAGAACGGTATTAAAGATTACAAAATTCGTGGTGCGTAATTTTTAAATGGCTCTATATCTTCAACCATCTTATACATAAAAGCTGGATTGCTGTTACTTTTACACAAGCAGTTTATTATAACAGTTTTTCAATAAATACAGCTTCATGTCTTGAATTTAACAAAGGTCGTATATTTAATATAATATACATTAGTCCAAAGTAATGTCATAATACAAAAGATAGGTAACTAATCAGTTACGTGTACTTTAGGATTACGTATAATATAAGCTACTAAGGTTTTATCATAAATCTGCCTGTTTTTATTGTATTACTAATAGATAAACAATTTAGTTTACAACTTTTGTACTTTGTTTACGATTAAACTTTATGCCATGTTATTGTAATTATAATTAGTGATTTTGTCTTTTGATTTTTATTTTGTTACACACCATAATACATGGGCCAATTTAACTTTCTTCTTCTTAAACCTTCTTAAGCTTCGTTATAAAAAATGAGCTTCCCGTTCTATACTGGTTAGATAGATATTAGATAGATTAGATTAGATACTGATTTACACTTGACCGCCATGTCGCCTGATGTTAAGCGAGAATGCGGTCTTCGATGTAGCTAGATTCACTCTCGATTTGAAGACACTAAGTTTATAACCATCAGGAAAAACCCACTCAAGCGGGTCATTCCACAACCTAGACGTTCTTATCACAAAAGTAGAGTCAAACCTCTTGGTTTGTGTGTTTGGAACATCAACCATGAAACGATGTCGCTTTCTCGACCTACGAGCAGTATGATCGAAAAATGGGCAAGGTGGTATTATATCACGCAGATCAGTCGCACACTCTCCGAAATGTATCCGATAAAAAACCGATAAGCTAGCAATTTTGCGGTGATGTTCAAGACTCTGAAGTCTTTTTCGCTGCTTGCGGAAACTAGACTGAGGCGGCATTAAATTTAGTAGGACAAATTTGGAAATTCTTCCCTATGTAAAAACCGTGTGGTCCTAGGTGGGAATCGAACCCACGACCTACTGCTCGTTCACAGTTACTAACAAAAAAAGTGGCAGTCATAGGAACTGCCGATAGAAGTGAAAACTTATAACTCAGAATTTGATAGCTCACTTTAGAAACTACATGAGTGAAACCGGAGGACGTGGCCACGATCATGGGCATATAGAAATGCTTACTCATTTCTAGATAGCCAATGGGAAATGCTGATGCATTTCTATATGGCCAATGACCATAGTCCCAAGTTCATCCGAAAATTTCTTATCATTTCCAAGCGTGACTCTAGAATTCAATTCACAGCCCACGAAAAATCTATCCGAGGTGCGTCAAAAGCAGTTTTCACTTCTGCTATATATGTATGTTTGCACTAGGCGCGAGCTGCGCTCGCGCCACCATTTCTATTGCTAATAAGTCAAGATCAGTACGCTTCTAGCCAGCTGTTTTACTAGACGTCCCGTAGCACCTCGTACTGTATAAGAATACACAACAGTGGCGACGAACGGACCCAAAAGGAAACAAGATGGCAGCGGGAGCATTTGGCATGCTGGAAAGTTTCAATCATGAAGTTCAAGAATGGCAGACGTATAAAAGCAGAATATTACAGTTTTTTATCGCAAATGACGTCAACGATACCTCGGACAAGTCGGGCATTAAAAGAAAAGCAATTTTGCTATCTGCTTTCACAGAAGGCTCTTTTAAGTTGGCTAAGGACTTAGCCTTGCCTTTCGACGTCGACGCCTTGAACTATGAAGCTGTACTCACTTTATTGGACAATCATTTCACCCCAAAGCGATGTGGATTTGCGGAGCGTTATCGCTTCTACTCTGCGACGCAGCGCCCGGGGGAAGGGCACCACGAATGGGCGGCTCGTATTAGAGGACTCGCTGCCCATTGCGGTTTCAAAAGCCTGGAAGAGGCCTTGCTAGACCGTTTCGTCATGGGCATGGCAGCTGGGCACGAACGCGACAAGCTGTTCGGCAAAGACCTGCAAGATTTAACTCTCAGCGTGGCCGTGGAGCTGGCCGAGAGTGTCCGGTGCGCGCGGGAGGGGGCGGCCCTCGCCACGTGCGCGCCGCTGCAGGAGGCCGGCGTGCACAGCATCTCCAGGAAGGAAAAGTGCCACGTGTGTGGTTATGATAACCACAACTCGTCTCAGTGCCGGTTCAAAAACTACAAGTGTAAGGCCTGCGGTAAAAAAGGCCACCTACGCAAAATGTGTAGTAATCCTAAGGTAAAGCACATCGAGGAAGGTCAAGTGAATAATAGCGATGACGGTGAGTTATTGTGCAATATTAAGTGCTCGCGGGACACCCCTATGACCGAAACGGTGAATGTCGGTGGTGTTAATTTTGAGTTTGAGGTAGATAGTGGTTCGCCAATAAATGCCATTTCTCACCTAACGTACAAAAAGTTTTTTAATAGTTTTCCATTGTCTCGAACTAGCAAAAAATTCAATAGCTACACGGGCGATAAACTGCATATAACCGGTTGTATCACCGTCCCCGTCTCGTACGGCGGCAGTGCGCGTGCACTGGATATCTACGTGATACGTCACGGCGGACCGCCGCTACTGGGTCGTAGTTTTTTGTATGCGTTCGGACTGGAGATCGCGCCCGCGACTAACAATGTGTATTATTGCGACACTGGTGATGACCCCCGTATCGCCGAGTTAATATCTAAGTTCCCATATTTATTTTCTGGTAAACTAGGCTGCTTCAATAAATATGAAGTCAAGTTGTACCTAAAACCAGATTCAATGCCAAAATTTTTCAAAGCGAGACCCGTAGCTTTCGCTTTGAAAGATAAAGTAAATAAAGAACTCGATCGGTTAGTATCATTAGGTGTTTTAAAACCAGTCGAGCACTCGGAATATGCTTCACCTATAGTTCCCGTTTTAAAAAATGACGGGAATGTAAGGCTGTGTGCAGATTATTCGGTTACTATAAATAAACAGCTGGTCATAGAAAAATATCCACTGCCCACTATAGATGAAATGTTTTCGAAGTTGCATGGCGGTAGGTACTACTCAAAGGTTGACCTTTCTATGGCCTATAATCAACTTTGTTTATCCGATGACTCGCAAAACCTGACCTGCATCAATACGCACCGGGGCCTATTTAATTTCACTCGCTTAGTTTTCGGGTTGTCGAGCGCGGCCGCCATATTTCAAAGGGCGATGGAATCCATCCTCGCCGGCTTGGAAGGGGTCCTGGTGTTCCAGGACGATGTTCTGTGTAGCGGAAAAACCAAGGTTGAAAATTTGGAGCGGGTACATTTAGTCCTACAACGTTTACAGGACGCCGGGTTAACGGTTCAAAAAAACAAATGTGAGTTTTTAAAGACTGAAGTCCGCTACCTGGGACACGTCATCGATGCGCGCGGCATTCGCAAGTCGAAAGAGAAGGTCGCAGCCATCGTGAACGCTCCGGTACCTACTGACGTGTCACAGCTACAATCTTTTTTAGGACTCGTTAACTACTATCGTAATTTCATTCCCGGTGCTTCTACTATTTTGAGTCCCCTCTATAGCTTATTGATAAAGAATGCTAAGTGGGAGTGGACTTCTGATCACACGGACGCATTCACTCAAGTAAAAAATATTCTAGCTTCCGATCGAGTACTGACGCATTTTGATCCCGATGCCAAAATTTATCTAACCGTCGACGCTTCTCCGACGGGTCTCGGTTGTATTCTGTCGTCGTTAGGTCCGGACGGGCTAGAGAGACCGATTTCGTTCGCTTCCCGGACGTTGACCCCCGCAGAAAAAAAGTATTCGCAGATTCAAAAAGAAGCAACCGCGATCATTTTTGGCGTCAAACGTTATCATCAATATCTGTACGGACGAGCTGACCCTTTCGTTCTCCGCACGGATCACAAGCCCCTTATCACAATATTCGGTCCGCATAAAGGCATACCAGAAGTATCGGCTAACCGGCTGCAGAGGTATGCGATTTTTTTAGGGGCATATAACTACACGATAGAATACGTGAAGAGCGCCGATAACAGCGCCGATTACCTATCTCGCGCGACGCCGCCGGCCGCCGGGCCGGTGCCGGCGCCGGCCGCTCCAGAACGCGCCGCCTACGTTAATTTTGTCGTAGACGGAAGCCTTCCTGTGACATTGAAGGAATTACAGGACGAAACCGAACGCGATGACATCCTCAAAAAGGCTATTGATCACGTTCAAAGCGGTTGGCCTAGGAAGGTACGAGACCCCCGACTGAAACCCTTTTATGATTGTAGGCTACAGTTATCATTAGAAAACGGTTGTTTAATGCGGGGTCATAAGGTCGTAATTCCGAGCCGGCTCCGCGATAGGGTGTGCGCCGAACTGCACAGCTCCCACTTCGGTATAGTGAAGCTGAAGGCGGCAGCACGCGCGCGACTCTGGTTCCCCGGCGTGGACGCGCGGCTGGAGGCGCTCGTGCGCGCGTGCGCCGTGTGCGCGCGCCTGCGCCCGGCGCCGCCGCGCGCGCCGCTCGCTCCCTGGCCGTTCCCCCCGCACGCCTTTCATAGGATACACCTAGATTTTTTAGCGGTTTTTAGCAAAACCTATTTGATAGTCGTGGACGCTTTCTCCAAGTGGGTCGAGTGCTACTGTATGGGCAGTAATTACGGGTCTAAAGCGGTTATCAATAAATTAAACGAGCTGTTTTCCCGAGTAGGCGTTCCAAACACTATCGTGAGTGACAATGGCACATCCTTTTCTTCGAAGGAATTTCACGACTTTTGCACTTCGAATGGAATACGACAGATGTTTTCTCCCGCTTTTAACCCGATCAGTAACGGTCAAGCCGAAAGTATGGTTAAAATTGTAAAAAGGGGCATCAAATCGATCGCCTTGTCCGACAAAACTAACTGTATCTCGGAAGAAAAGATCTGGAAATTTCTCTTCGACTACAGAAATTCAAAGAATAGCACCACCGACATGTCCCCGGCGGAGGTCCTGTACGGGCGGCCCCTGCGCGGCCGGCTCGACCTGCTGGCGCCCGCGCCCGCGCCCACCGCACCGACATCCTCACCTGACCTCTCTCGCGTGCTGTCCAAACAGTGCTCACAGGCTAAATATTATAAAGGTAGTACCGAACGGCCCGCGTTTAAACCGAACGACCTGGTGTGGGCAAAAAAATATACCAGAAACAAGTTTTATTGGGTCAAAGGACTCGTTACAAAAGTTTTAGGTAAAGTTGTATATATAATTTACATTCCTGAGCTAAAAGCGTGTGTAAAGAAGCATCGAAATCAACTGTGGGCGAGAAACGAAAACTCAGATCCTCCGACTTCAGACCGAGTTCCCTGTTCGTGGTCGGATTCAACACAGGATGCGGAGGAGGAACCCCCCTCGAGTGATGACGCAACGAGTTCAGAGCAAGCAAGCCCAGCCGTCGCCGCCCGGTCGCCCGGCACGCCGGCCGCCGCCGCCCGGTCGCCCGGCACGCCGGCCGCCGCCGCCCGGTCGCCGCGCTCGCCTGAGGACGGAGCCGCCGCGCCCCCGCCCCGCACGCCGCGCTCCCCGCGGGTTGTGACCCCGCGCGTCACGGAACAGTCCCCGTCGTTCCACACGCCCTCCGCTAACGTAACACCAGCTCAGGAACCTGTGTCAGCTAGGTCTAAACGTCAACGACCTAATGTTAATTATAGAATAATGTTCTGAATGGTTAATTGTCGATTAGTCTCCAATTTAAAGAGGGAGAATTGCTATATATGTATGTTTGCACTAGGCGCGAGCTGCGCTCGCGCCACCATTTCTATTGCTAATAAATCAAGATCAGTACGCTTCTAGCCAGCTGTTTTACTAGACGTCCCGTAGCACCTCGTACTGTATAAGAATACACAACAACTTCAAAAACTAGAGCAACAGATGGCGGCCATAGCTCTTAGCCTTACTCAACTAAGTAGTAGTGCCTACAGTTTAACTCGCTTCTTTACCATTACCTTAACATTTCCGTTATAAAAGCCGTAGCCTGTGTGTAATTCTAGCTTATTGTCTACTTACATCACATCTACAAACATCCTAAACCTACCTACATCCTTTCTTCCTTTCATCTGTACTAAACGTACAAACTTTCGCCTTCTTAATATTAGTACGATAGGATTTCTGTATTACGTTTGTTTTTGAAGTGAAAACTTCTTTAGGCGCGCCTAGACAAATTTTCGTGGGCTGTGAATTGGATTCTAGCATCACGCTCGGGTATGATAAAAAATCTTCGGGTAAACTCGGGACCATGGCTATTGGCCATTTAGAAATGCGTCAGCCAATGGCATATGCTGAAAGGGCGTGGCCTCGGCATCTTGCCATGGCCATCTAAAAATGCATCAGCCAATAGGAAATACTGACGCATTTCTAGATGGCCATACCATGATGCCCAGGCCACGCCCTCCGGTTACACCCGTGTAGTTGCCAAAGTAAGCTATTAAATTCTGAGTTATAAGTTTTCACTTCTATCGGCAGTTCCTATGACTGCCAATTTTTTTTTTCAATTTTACGCAGGTACCTATAGGTACTTACCTTGCCGGTGGGTTTTCTTGTTTTCCAAACAAGCTACCCACAAATATGAGCTTCTCTTTTTATTTCTGAAAAATATTATCCTCTTCTGATAAAACCAATATCTTGTAGTTTTAATAATTCGGATGTTTTCCTCGTAGCTTGTTAACTGACTAAATGTCCGACCTACTTCGTCTAGGTCAAGATATAATTATTGAGTAGGTACCGATAGGTATTACATACGTAAGCAGCCCAGTTAATGTTCCCACTGCTGGCACTCGGTATCTTATCGACATGAGCGCTTGGAAAGATGCTTCGAGGTGCATACGGGATTCAAAGCTACTATCTCACGATAGTGGAATCGAATGTTTTAGCCACCAGGCCACTACGGCTTTTGATACATACCTATTGCTGAAAAATGTTGCCTATAGCCTATAACCGCCTAGAGTGATATAACTTTCAAACACTGATCGATTTTTTTATGATGCGTAGATCCAAATATACCTAACCTACCTAAACATCACAGTTGTTATTAATATGGATGTTGTCTCTTTATAATAAAACTAGCGGTCCGCCCCGGCTTCGCTCGTAGTAGGTATATAATATAACTTATATGTAGCACTTCGGGGTCACGCACATATTCAACGGTGAAATATTTTTTTGAAATCAGTCCAGTAGTTCCTATGAATAGCGCGTTCAAACAAATAAACTCTTGAGCTTTGTAATAGTAGAATAGACTCGCCGCGAATTGCGGTGGAAACCGCGACCTACATAAAGTACTATTAACGTAGAGTTTTCAGATTTTTAGGTTCAGGGTCGCTCAGGGTCTCTGGCCCACAATATTTCCATGACCCTACAGCGCGGGAATGCCGTCAGTCTGTAGGACTCTTTTGATTACTAAATGAATGATTGCAAACTTGTTTTTTGTTTATTTACTTGTTTTTTGTCAATTTTGAACAAAAGAAATAAAAAGCCAAAAAAATAAAAATAAGTTCATAGCTTTAAAAAACAACGAATCTTACATATAAAGTCACTAGCAGCGCTCCGCGGTTTTACCCGGGTAGTTCCCGTTCCGTTGTTCCCGTTATTTTATCGGGATAAAAGTGGCCTATGTGTTCTTCCAGACTATAATCTAACTGTGTTCCAAATTACAGCCCAATCCGTTCATACGTTAGGACGTTATTGAGCAACAAACATCCAAACATTGACATTGATAATATTAGTGGGATAAGATTGTCCGTTTTTGAACTCGTTTTTTGGAATAAAAAGTTGCCTCAGTCCATATACTATCTCTGCACTAAATTTCATTTGAATCGGTTCAGTACTTTCAACGTTAAAGCGTAACTGACAGACAAACAAAGTTATTTTCGCAGAAGTATTATAGTACTGAGTAGTGAAGTAGTGATAATAATCAAAAACCTTAAAAATAAGTTTCAAATTAAGCTAGCTTGACGAAACTTCTATACAAACATTCAGTTTATTTATTTTTTACGTGGAGCAATGCTTTTACACAAACCCTTCCGCCTAAGGTAGACGGTCAAGTAATTATTGTTGCATTTATTTTTTCAACCCCATACAACCTCTTTTTTCTCATTAAGAAGTAGCATAGGTATGTCCTTTTCCAGGCTCTAGACTGTATCTATACCAAATTTCGTTCAAATTGACTAAGTAGTTAAGGTGGGACAGACATACATATACAGTTACTGTCGCGTTGAATGAAAAATAGAGAGAGCATTTATATATAGAGTAGAGAAGTAAAATATTAGGCCACAATCAATCATCTTAAAAACTATGGCATATTTTGTCCAAAACTAATGCCCTACCAATATCAGTAGGGTTACCTATTTCCGCATATTTTGACAAATTGCATTCATAGATACCTATTCGTTATGGCGTGGCTAGCATTGTTTTTGATTCTCCATTTACTTTTTCGTATCACACAAAAGCTCAGTAAAGATCTCGTGAAATGTATGTAACAATAAAATAAAAATAATAACAATGTACAAAAAATAAAGCGTGTATTATTTATGGTTGTAATGATTTAATACTATAATAAAAAAACTCTACCACCACCGAGTACCTACGCAGTATAGAATATTTTTTTATTCTGTAAACGGCTTGTTGTATTCGTTAGAATAGTGTTTGCCGTTGCATTGATGGGCAGGAAGGCAGGGACGTTTTTCACCGATGTTACAAACTAATTATACATTAAGGAAAATAAATAGACATAGTCCGATATCTGATTTGTAAGTCTGTTAGTTACATTCAGTTAGTCGTATTTACTTACCTCTAGGTCACGCTGCGTGATCTGCAATGACTCACCTAGCCGTCAAAACTATTGAATGGCGTGGTTTCCTAAAATAAAAACACAACAAATACTTATCACTTGAAAATCGCCTCTATGCTAAACTGGGAGCTACTAAGTTTGGCTGGCATTGTAAGCTTTATTCTAGAAATAGTCTACAGTTAGCGCAAGTTTTTATGGTTTTTTCATTCATGGAACTAGAATTACCTCATCTCTACGTCGGCGGCGGAGAGTACCTAAGCAAGGAGATATATTGGGGGCAAAGCATTGTTTATTATTTTATTATATTCATTTAAAGGAAGAAATCAGTCCTTATAGATTATTGTAGTTAGAGCTCCGCCATAATAAAATATAGAATTAATATATAGAGGAACACAAGTAAAAGGGTACTTAACACAAAACTAAATAATATTATAGGACATTTCAAGCACACGACATTACATTACCTACTACACACACAACATTAAGGGGACGTCCATAAATTACGTGAGGTGTTTAAAGGGGGGAGGGGGTCGAGTCAAATCTCATCTAATCTTACGTTGGAGGGAGGGGGGGTCTCCGCAAATATCACGCAATTTATTTTCCTTGAAACAAAAAAAAAAAACTATTTTGGTCCATTTAATCCAGATTGTACATGCTTAGGTAAACGTAATCGTAATACCAACGCCCCTCGGGCTGGATCTACGCCGTCGGCGTCGCGACGTCACAGAAAAAAAATCATTACAACAACGAAACCATATTTTATGTAAACGACAATGACAATTGAAATCTCTCATATCTCTCAGGCATCAAAATAAACTAATTATGGAGTATTTTTATTTGTTTCATATGTTCAAACTTTGAAAACCATTTTGTGGGTCTCGAAACAAAAAAAAAATGAATAAGTACTCAAATAGAACAAACACAAAGAATAAAACAATATAGCGTGTTTACGTAAGAAACCCACATCTTAAAATATCTCACGTGAGATTGGGGGATGGGGTTGAATAAAATCTCACGACATCTCATCAGAGGGGGAGGGAGGGACAGAAAATTAAAAAAAAGACCTCACGTAATTTATGGACGCCCCCTAACCAACCCTAAACTTTGCAAAGCTTATTATGGGAGTCAGATCGTTAATATAAAACCACATTTAAACTTAACTTATGAGAACCACCAATTGTTAGATTGTTAGAGGGTCTTTGGGTGAGACAAAAATTGTGTCAGGTTAGAGAAATGCTGTTACAATATTTATTGTTTTATCTTTTTTTGTCAACTGTCGTCGGTCTTGCTTATTAATTACCATTGCGGGCGTTGCGGTTTTCGCACTCTTGACAAGTGACGACACATGCAATTATTGAACTATTGTAGCCGATTTTACAGCAAAAAGTGGATATACAGGTAGTTACCTACTAGAATTATTTTAACAAGAACAAAATTATAAATTTTGATTTACCTCAGACTACCTTGGATTTGATATATATTTGATTTATATTTCGAGCCCTTTCATCTGATCTTTCATACGTGGTGACCACCAATCATTGGTGGCTATTTTATAATTATGTGGTGAAGTTAAGAATTATCTCTGACATATCTATTTGCATCCTGAAAATGGCTCATTTTAAATGTTTACTGTTATTGAAGTGAAAACTTCTTTAGGCGCGCCTAGACTGACTTTTCGTGGGGTGTGTATTGAATTCTAGCGTCACGCTCGGGTATGATAAGAAATCTTCGGTTAACTCGGGACCATGGCCATCTAGAAATGCGTCAGCCAATGAGAAATGCTGAAAGGGCGTGGCCTGGCCATCTAGAAATGGGTAAGCCAATGGGAAATGCTGACGCATTTCTAGATGGCCATGCTATGATGGCCAGGCCACGCCCTCCGGTTACTTCCGTGTAGTTTCCAAAGTAAGGTATCAACTTTTGTTATAAGTTTTCACTTCTATCGGCAGTTCCTATTTTTTTTTAATAGTTAGCATCACATGTATCACCTGTACAATGGCAACTAATGAACATTCCATAAGATTTAACCTACAAAACTTTCAGAGGAATAGGTACTTACCTAAATGTAGAAAAAAATACTGTAAGCTCAGCCCTATTTCCGCGGCCAATTCTGTTTTTGGAACTTTACCTTGTTGTGGTTCTGTTTTTGTCGTTTTGCACCGGCTAAGGTCACCCGGTGCAATCGATGTTTCCTCATTACAGACATGCTTGCTTAAGCCAGATACAAAGTAATATCAAATAGGTACGTACCTACTACTTTTCCAGTACTTTTAAAAGCATAGGATGGGTTAGAGTATAGAAGTTGAACACTTTTGCAGATTTCGTTTGTGGAATAAACAATTCTTTGCTAGTTATTCTACCACCAGACAGTAATGAGCAAACACTAATGTGTTCTGGTTTGAAGGACAATCTTGATAAATTACAGGTCAAAAAGATAAAGCATACAACTCCACTGACTAATCTGTTACATTTCGGAGAGTGTCCAACTGATCTGCGTGATGTAATACCATCCTCTCTGCCTGCTTCCCTCGCCTGCCTCTTTTTCTATCTTACTCTTTGTAGCTCGAAAACCCAACATCGTTTCATAGTTGACGTTCCAGAAAGTCGAACGAGGAGGTTTGTCTCTACTTTTCTGATAAGAACATCTAGGCTGTGGAATGCGTTGCTTTTGTGGGTTATTCTCGATGGTTACAATCTTAGTGTCTTCAGATCAGCAGTCTTAGTCAAATATTTGAAAATACAAACAGCTGCATCAATTTGTCATCTACGAGTATAAATAATCACAAGATCACAACTAATCATTTAAGGGCTAAAATTTGTAAAATTTGGAAGTGTACCATATGTTTGTTCCTACTTTTGTTTGTTACGGCTGAACGGATTTGAATGAAATTAAATAAATAATAAATAACCTGATTAACACGTATATTTTTAACATGCGGGTTACACCGCAGCTAATCCTACTATCCTACTAGCCCTACTAATGTTATAAATGCCAATGTATGGATGTTTCGATGTTTGGATATTTGGATGTTTGTTGCTCAATCACGTCTTAACGTATGAACGGATCGGGCTGAAATTTGGAACACAGTCTGGAAGAACCCATAGGCTACTTTTTATCCCGGAAAACAACGGGAACTTTGCGGCTAATACCGTGGGGCGCAGCTAATCCTACTAATATTATAAATGTGAATGTATGGATGTTTGGATGTTTGTTGCTGAATCACGTAACAACGTATGAACGGATCGGGCTGAAATTTGGAACACAGATAGATTATAGTCTGGAAGAACACATATGCTACTTTTTATCCCGGAAAAACAACGGGAACGGGAACTTCGCGGGTAACACCGCGGGGCACTGCTAGTGTGACATAAAGGATGAAACACTTTTAACTCGAAGATATCATAAGGTTTCATTAAAATGTTCAGTCAAAAAAGTACCGTCATTATTTCTTCTGTACTTCCATTTTGATTTTTAGTTTTTATAGGAGGAAAGTTCCTACTTTGTTGTACGTTGACCTTAAAAGTTTATAAGCCAGTGCACAAAGCAACAAGTCTTTACGCTTGATAATATAAGTAAGTACATAATCCATTTAGCTAATTACTTCCGCATTAGAATTACACCGGGCATGTGGACATAAACGCACAGTGCGTGTGTAGCACGCTAGTAACGGGGTAATTCTGTAACAGCAAACTTGAACTCTACCGCATAACTCAATTAGTCATGGCTTTCATTTTGCTCTCTCTTCTTTAAATTCGCATGAAATGATAGAGATAGCAATAGTATATCCAAAATAGTTTTAGTTATTTACTGGGATATTTATTATAGATTGTAGAGCGGATTTGACAACAATCTCATAAAAATAGACCCGAGAATTCGAAGGTGCGAAGGTACTTCAAGTGTTAACAGTTGCTCATGTTTTACCAAGCAAAGATTATATTCCGAGGGCTGGTTGATATTTGAGGCAAGCTATAAACTTGTAACATAACTGTCCTATTATATCCCAACACGGAGCTGCAGACTTGACTGGCGAGTAGAGGTTAACTTGGTACCAAGTCTCGAAATATTAGCATGGAGTTGAATGGGTTGTCTAAGTACCAGCTGGAGTATTCGATTGAGAGATATACCATAAAGCTTATAGCTAAATATTCTCTTGCTCGAGAAAAACTTCGGAGTCTGCAAAGCTTATCGGTTTTCACTCAATAGGTACGTTTGGGAAAGTGCAGCTGATCTGCACGATCTACTACTACTACGCCATTTTTTTTGTCGTACAAATCGTAGTTCAAAAAAGAGACACCGTTTTAATGGTTGACGTTCCAAGGCCTCGAATGAAGATTTTTGAATCCACTTTCGTAAAAAGAGCGCTTATGCTAGGGAATTCGTTGCCATACTGCATATTTCCCGATGAGTACAATCTTGATATCTTCAAGTTGACAATTAATCAGTTTCTTGTAGGTAAGCATGCTTTATTGTAGACGGCATCGTCGCTTAACATCTGGAAAGATGACGGTCAAGTGCAAACTTATTACCAAAAAAAAACATCAGTGTCGAGTTTACTTTTACAGAATAAGTCACCAGTACAACAGTATGAATAAGAGGAGCTGTGTCATCGACCGGCTCGGGAGCGCTAGAAAGCTGTGACTCATCCGCGGACCGGCAGACGAGACTAACCGGTGTCTGTGGTCTGTGGCCACCAACCCGCACATACGCTACTGACAATATTACATGCAAGTGTATATAGAGCGAGTAAACTTAAACTTGATCTGAAGACTATTTTAACACTTTCAGACACTCCTATTAGCTTGGAAACTATGGCAAATGGAAAGGTGTATTCTGCACTGATCTAATTGATGTGTCTAGAGTTTCTGATTAAAAAAAACAAACAAAATATTTACATTGAATTGATATGGATAATTGTAAAGTAAAAATAGCTCTAACACAACAATAAATCTAACCATAATAGTACCTATATTCAACAATGAATTACCATGTGAAACGCCGTACAAGTCCCTCAAATCCTACTAAAATTAAAAATGTCAATGTTCGATGTTTGTTGCTCAATCGCATGCAACGTATGAACGGATCGAGCTGTAGAACACTGCTATACTGTAATCCGGAAGAACACATATGCTACTTTTTATCCCGGGGAAATTATGGGAGCGCGAACTACGTGGCTGTAACCATGGGGCGCAGCTAGTATTGTGTATGAGAGACAGACAGACAGAAAGACTTTATTATGCACACCACAAAAATACATACAATTAAACAATACAGAAAATTACTTAATTCTAGTGCCATAAATGGCAGCCTTATCGCTAATAGCGATCTCTTCCAAGCAACCGTTTACAACAGGAAACACATGTAAATAATTAAGCAACATTTTATGAGGAAGGATGGATATTTGTAACACTTTCACGCAAGACCTACTGAAAGGATCTGGATGGAATTTGGTATATAGATAGATAATGGTCTGGAACAACGCACAACCTATTTTTGATCCCGGGAAAATTGTAGGACCGGGAATAAAAACGCGAGTAAAAACGCAGGGCGCTGCTAGTTATAAATATGGCTAAAAATAGTAAGTACTTATTATAAAACCAACTTGCGTTTACTAGATAGGTTGATACGTTCCCGTCGTCCTTGACGTAGAACTCCCTACCTACTTAGGAATACCTATTTTTAAAACGAGACTTCACAAAAACTAAGTATGTCGCGTTGTCAATACTGGGAACTACCATACCTGATGAGATGTTCTGAACAAAAAGTTGAGAGTGATCAGACAAGTTTGATATCCTTGGAAGGCCGTCTCGTCTAGGCAGGTGTATCGCACATTAACTATTTCTAAAGGAAGTTTTCTGTATCAAGATCTGACATTTTAGAGACAACAACGATCTCTGTCATTATAAAGAGTTACCTAACTACAGACGACAGGGCAGTTATTAGGTGTGTTGGTAAGGTTGATTGTTGCGCCTCGTTGTACCTTTTTATTCTTTTGAGTAGTATCAGATGTGCCAATGGGGTATTTTCATAATATCAGATGAGTACAAAAGTCTATCAAAATAGTTCTCAATTGCCTCTCAGATGACCTTAATTTTTATTTTGTATGAGAAATTTTGCAATAGCTAACTCTCAAACTTAAAAGGCTAAGGAACAACTATGTATGCCCCTAACTGGAAAAGATTTTTCATATTACAGATTAATACAAAATGTGTACTTGAGAGGTTTCGTTATCGATACATGTCCCCCTTCAACTGAAATGGGTTCCTGGTTAACCTTCTTAAAGTTTATGTCGAGTTTTTTATGTTAAGATATCCGACGTCTCTTCCAGCAGGTCTACTACGAAAACAAAATCGGATTTATCGGATCCGACCGACAGCTGAAAAACATTCGGATTCTACCACGAAAAACATTCGGATCGATACATTTCGGGTCGGAAGTTATAGATTTAGGCCGGATGAGGGTCGGATCGAACGAAACGGCCGATCTGATCAACGGACCGATTGTCTTTCGTGGTTGGAAACTTCCATAAGTTTGGTCGATGTATCGTTTATCCTGACTTCGTAGTAGACCTGCTGGACGTTCACTAGTATGGCCAACCTCGTTAAATCATTGAATGGCCAAAGATATGAATTACCGTCTGATACCCGAGATGTTTTCGATTTCGAACTGTGCTTTCCAGAAAGCTTTGTAGAAATTTGAGTCTTATGACATTTTAAACACAATGAATTAAAAATATTAAAGTGTTAAGTTAATAATTAGACACATTTTTTGTTAGGAAACATGTGAAAATTTAGACGCTAAGAAATAAGACATAAGAGGCAAGAGGTAATAGGTAAGAGGCAAGAGGCAAGACGTTTTACTTCCCATAAATGTGAAAAACGGCGCGTCTAATATGAGTAGATCATAATATGTAAATATTTGTAGCATTATAATCGGTGATAGCAAACTTGTATGCCTAGGTTATTTTAGATTACGAGAAAATAACTTTAAATAAATATTTTTTTTTTTAATAATACATTTCAAAAAATTAAATGTTTATTGCTCAATCAACTACGAACTACGCGGATAAAACCACGGGGTTAAGAAACACAAAAGGAAAGAGTTCGTATCATGTTGAACTTTACATCATTATTTAGGCTTATTATTTAGCTAGTTTAAGTAGGTAAAATTTTTATAAATTTTATAGCAAATACTTACACAAAGACCCACAGACAGACCCACGATCTGTGCAAAAATCTACTACAATAACGAAGCAAATAACTTTATGAGTAAATGAAATAAAATGTATCTCTGTAGGTTTAAGAACAGCCATTGGTCTGGTCACCAGATTCAAAAAAGAAAATGTAAAATATTCCTTTTCAATACAATGGCTGGTCCAGGCTATCCATTCTTCGACGCTCACAGCCCAATGAAACTAAAAAAAAACATTGCATTCTCGCGCTAAACAAACTCCAGGCCGGACCTTCATAGAGATAGATGCAGAATGGGGTATCGTCCTCAACATTCATATTTCTTTGATCTGAAAATGGAAACTACTGTAGACTATTTTAGGCATTTTATAGAGGTAGAGTAGGTAGAGGTAGAGTAGATCTATACATAGTCGTAAGCATGGTGACAAAAATAACTATTTAGTCCGCCAGTTAGATGATGTAAAAAAATTGTAGGTACTTACACGTATTTTTTTTTTTTTTTTAGCCCTCAATAAATAAATAAAGATTAAAAAAAAAACGTATCTTTTCTTTTGTTTCACAAACAAAACATAACGAAAATACAGAGCTTAAGGTTTCGAGTGACGTCACTTCATCGTAAGATTTCTTACGAAGATGTGAAAGCTCTCAGCTCCCGAAGTTTTGATGATCCATTATCTTTGTCGATTAATAATTTGATAAAACAAAAAATACCGTGTGCCGTTGTTGTCCAAAATCTACCTGACTGTATTTTTGGACCCTAGTCATTATCCCAAATTTACACTTCTGTAGGCACTGCCAGAGTGCCGCGTTTTGTTTTTTTACCAACATCAACATTGTAAAACTTTATAGGTACTATTTGTCGTGTAAGTATTTAGTACTTGACGCCGAGTTCGACTTCGATCTAGCAAGGAACCACAGAATAAATATTAACTCTCTTCTTGATGCGTATCCTAGTATCGCAGATCGTACTCGTATCCTTGCTGTGTATGTGTGGGAATCGCTTAGTTTTGTGGTTTTGTTGATAAAAGCTCTGCATTAAAAAAAAACATTCTCATGATACATTAATTACATTTTGCTATTTATATAGTTGTGTGTCTAAATCCTTCTAATATTTTAGGTGTCAAAAGATGTTTGTTGCTCAATCGTCGGAACGGCTGAACGAATCGGGTTGAAATTTGGAACACAGTTAGTCTGGAATAGCATATGTAGTTTATCGCGGGTACAGATAGTGCAATCCACGAAGACGCGCCCCACTATTCCTCCTAACCGTTTATAGTATATGTGTGCAAGCTTCCGTCAATGTTTGAGTGTTATCGGTACACACTAATTACCTATGAATGCACACGCACACTACAATGACTGGTGAATGGTTCGCGACTGGCGCTCGGAGCAAACGCGATTGGTGGAGAAAAAAATTGGTGGGGCGCGTCTTCGTGGATTGCACTATCTATAAAGAACAGGAGCTACGCGAGTAAAACCTCGAGGCGCGCTGCTAGTACTATCTACTTATATCAGAATATATAATATCATGTGAAAGGGCAATTTCCCCTACTGCGTCGTCCTAGCTACGCCCCTGCGCTACTGACTGGTTTGTCCACTCGAGGACTGTAGCGAATGCTTTCTAAAGAAGAAAAGAGCTAGACGCCGGAACACGGGCTAATCACGTAAGACTTCGGTAATAGCAAAATAAAAGTAGACTTACCAGGTGAAATACGAATACCTTAAATGTATTCATTGGTAAAGAAATTTCATAAACACCAATATGGCATAAAAGGCAAAATTGTGCTTAAGTATTGTTGTAGAGGTCTGTGTTAGCAGGTTACCTACTAATACCTACACTAAGAAACAATAACGTATTTTTGAGTTCGTTTGACTTCACACTTGAACACAACTTCACACTTTTGAAAATCTAAACATGATCTGATGTAAAAGGCAATATTTTCGAGGAAATTACAAGGCATAGAGACACATCATCTCTTATCTCTGGGTGACGAGCGCAATGCAGTGCTAGGTAATGACGTAATGATTTGGCCTCTTCATATTCCAATAGCTGCGTGACTCTACGTTGTGCAGTTGTGGGCAGGCGTGTTGCTTACCATCAGGCACATGTCCTGCTCGCTCCGTCGTTCTATAGGTACCTACTTTAAAAAATAAAATCAGTACATCCTGCACCTCTGAGTACCTACTTTTCCTAGAGCAGATTTTCTTAGTGTATATGTTATAATTTTACCGTCACCACTGGATGTAACAGTGAAGGACATCATCGTGAGGGAACGGAATGTTTCTGGAAAGACATATTTGGACGACATGATTCATCTGCTAACTCGCACTTGGACAGCGTGATAAAGCGTGACGTTGATTCTTTTTTTGTCCGTCAAGGCCAAAATCTAAGCTTTGGTCAATTTTTGAATCGCGTATAGCTTGAGTTATTCGTTCCAAAAATGGCAGTTAGTGTTAAAAATACACGCTTGTCTCAGAGCTACGCCCACATACAGATACAATAGCATTTTTATGTTACCCGAGATATCAACAATGTCCATTGTTACAACATCACAACAAATACCAATAGACTAGACCGCGCAATAATCAAGTAAATAGTACACTTGAGTCATGCGGGCAATTCAGTATGTATACAAGTATGTATAGGTACATATTGTTATGCACCTAGGTAGGTGCTTGTACTTATTATACATATCACGTATCTATAGGTATATTAGCGTCACGTAAACGCTAGTAAATGTATAGAAAGTAAGTACGCTACTTTTACGCCCACCAGGAGTTGTTGTAATTTGTTATCCTTAGGTATAGGTATTTGCTAGCGTGACGTTAACGAATACGAAAGTAAGTATTTGTATTTCAGATTACTTATCCTCTTAGTCTTTTAGTAGGTACTTACTAGTAGTAGGGTCGGACAAATACGTCCCGTGGTGTAGGGTAGGTCAAAAGTATTTGATGATTGTTGTTTTGAAGTGCTAGTTGCAGACTTCTTATATTGGCAATGGGAGTGTCTAGGCCAGAACCCACCACACAGGCCAAAAGCGGTATGGCGCGTATCACACGTAATCTTATGATGCTCTATCTAGAGTAAGTATTTTTCCTAGTGAAAATGTTGGCACAATTTTGTTAATACTGGCTTTGGCAGAGTTGTTCGGTGTTGTGTCGGTGATTCCTTAGGAACATACCGATACCCCGAAACGCTTTCCCTCTCTCCTCTCTGTCAAAGCCAGGGGTATTGACAAAACTGTGCCAACATTTACACAAGGAAAACTACTTACTCACCGGTGCAGGCGGGATTAGAAGTTCTAGGTCCTGACCTAGAACCTAACCTGACATAGAATGACCTGACGATTGTAAAATCAGATGTTCTCGCCTCTAACCGGGTCCGGTCCATAGATCGATACTGTTTGTTTGTCCATAATACAAAAACAAATTAATCTCAAAAGGTGTTTTTCTTAAGACTTGTTTTCTTCTCATTCTTATTTCATATTAATACAACGAACGAAGCAAATAAATACATATCTACTACATTATCTACAATAAGAAAAAATAAATATTCGCAATTTGAGATTAAGAAAAATTGCTAATTCGCTATAGGTACCTACGCTATTTTTTAAATACAAATTGCAACTAATACTATCTACAAATCTACATAATATTTCAAAACACGCTAAAATAGGTAGAACAAAACAATAGCGAATAGTGGTAACGAAACGTTCTCACCCCACTAGTGTGATTTAAACCGGAAGCGAAATAAAATTTTCCCGGAAATGAATATAGAATCCGTTTACTGTTATTTAAATGTCTAAGAAGTTTGAGGGTATCTAAAACGAGTGCATATTTGTAGGTACATAATATAATATATAATGAACTACCTTATTGGTTGTGTTTAAATAGTGAATTAACTAGGGTAAACTGTTTATGAAGCTATGTAATTCATTTATTGTAGTATAAATGTCTACGTACTGTACGTACGTACCTGACAGTTTTTAACGCAATAATGAGTTTCGGACTTAACGAGTAGATAGGTAGGTACCTAAGTACCGAATGGTACCGATGTTTACAGATCACATGAGTCATCAGCATCTTATTGCGAAGCCTGCTATTGCAGGCAATCGGCCACGAATGGGTAGTAGCAGTAGCGTTGGCAAAACACTATTTTTATTGTAAGCAAACAGTTAAAGACATTTGAAAAAAAATGAACAATATTCTATGACAATATTAAATTCATGTTATACCTATTATGGGTACACCCCAATGGTACACCCGTGGACGTATAAAAAAAGTTGTTTTTATTTGTCCATGGGTACACCTATGTAAAAATTGTCACTTAGGTAAAGGTATTGCTGTAATAGGTACTTACTATAATTGATCGACTCGGATGAAAGTAAACCTAGGTTCCTAGGTATACCTATAAGTATGGTTGGTTGTATGGCTGAAAGATACATTTACCTACCTACCAAAGCACCGTAACCGTAACCAAATTATGGTTGTGTGGTGTGTGTCACAAACACACAAAAATCACTATTTCCACTTAGACGTCTAAGCTCTACTTACCTAAATTTAATTAACCTTTAGACAGGTACCTGTGTCGTATCTGTAGGTAAGTACCTAAAATTTGTAGGTAGGTAGGTAGGCAATGTAGGTATAGGTTTTATTTAGCGTATCGCTTTATTTACGAAAAAACTACAATAATGAGGTAGTGTTGTGAGAGAATGCGTACTACTTATAGCATTGTGGAACTGAGTATACCTACGTTGCTGGTGATTCATTTCTCGGAATTGACCTTGCTATGAGTCATTCGCTGGAAGGCAGAGTCGGGGATACCGCGCCTGTCTGCCGGCTGCTTGCTACACGCAGTCCGCTCACCGACCAGCGCATTTAACTAAATTCTGTGCTATTTCTTAATAATAAATAATAATTAATTGATTATAAAATGTGCAACCGTAGAAAATGTTGGAGTAATAAATAAAAATCCTTGTTAATATAATAAATATTTTCCGAATATTTTCGTGATTGTAAAGTTGGATATCATGAACCACCATGACGTCATTCATACTATTGAAGGTGAGTTTTAATAGTTTAAATTGAATTAGTAAATTGTAGATCTAATTGTTGATGGTTATTGCAAATTAAAGTGTGGATGAATCATCCAAAAATCTTATCAGCTTCTTATTTGACTACAGTAGCTTGTGACGTTTACATTATAATCCAACCTAGTGTAAAAGTCATTATTTATTACCCGTCTCTTTTTATCAGCGTCGCCTCGATAAAAAGAGTGAAAGAGTAAAAATATATGTTCTTGGTACATTCAGAAATATTTACCCATTTGACTACGTGTTGCTGGGAGTTAGAAAGAAATAGAAACAAACATGGCGCACAGTTCATGAAGTTGATTTAATTGGTTATGTTATGAAGAGATAAAACAAAAAAGTACGCGAAGTTTTGATAACTTTTAATGAAGAATAAAATAATGTTTGCCATTAAAACTGTTGTTAGTGTTCAAAGTAATATCGTCAATGGTTTTTAAATCCTGTGAGAATTGGTTAGGAAAAGTTAGTCGAAGAAGCTAACTTGTTGAACAAGTTTTCAACTAACTTTTCAGACGAACTCTTTTTTGCTGAGGATGAACGTCAGGGAAGATAACGTTAACTGGTTTCATGGGAAAATATCTCGAGAGCATGCTGAAAAACTTCTGAAAGAAGGTTTGTTATTTCAACAATAATTTGTCTTTTGTTATTGTTATCGTCGAATCCGTCTAAAACTACTTATTTCTGAAATATTACAGAGGGTGAGGATGGTTTATTCTTGGTTCGGGAAAGTAACACGTCTCCAGGAGACTACGTTCTCTCAGTTGTGCATCAGGTACAAAACATTTATTTCTAACCTTGACCTAAGGACATTCTAGGACTTAGCAGTCAATATAATTTTAAAGCAATCTTTTAAATCAATGAGGAAAATATTTAAGAATTTATCTATCCTGTTATTTTACCTTCCTTTAGGCACTTTGCCTTCATTTAACGTGATGGTTGTATTAATCTTCAGGGTGAAGTAGTTCACTACCAGATTCGAAGGCATGGAGAAGATGCATTCTTTTCCATTGAAGAAACTACAACAGTGCATGGCCTGGACACACTCATTCAACACTACCGTGGCGATTCCAATGGACTAGTTACAAGGTTATCCGTTGTGTGCAAAGGACAACCTCCACCTCACGAATCAAGAACACAAGGGACTACTAATCTGTTACATCGGTAAGTATTTACTATACTAAATATTAAAGAGACTGAATGTCAAATTTACTAGATTTGTTTACACTTTTGAGGTAATCTTTAGAACCACTGCACCCATACAATATGTAAATCTTATACCATTTGAAAGGTACAAATCTCCAGATGGTTATATAAAGGGAAGCCCTATTATATCAAATTTTATTTAGGGCAGGCAAATTCTCGAAAGTTGTAAGTCTATACTTAAATTTATTGGAGAACTCTGTGTGCCTATGCCAAAAGCCCTGTAAATAGGTATTTTGAGACTTTATGATCTGAACAAAGCCTGATATGTTATAAAATTCTACATTATTACTTTTTTCACTATGTTATTTAAGACTCATTTTGTTTTATTAGACTTAACAGACAAGCTTAATCGACAAGTTTAATCGACTACTTAATATAAGTTTTTTAAAAACAATCTTATCACTCAAAATTGAATGATCGGTAAAAGGGTGCCACATGTACCCAGACAATCTTTACTAACTAATCCTATGCTGCAAAACTGTTAGAAAATAACTTACAATAAAACCAGGTTACTAAATAAAAGTAAAAATTACAAAGACAAAGAATTTTAATTTCAAAGTTTAATCTATTAGCTTAAAAAAAACTCAACGGACAATGTGAGCTATCTCTAGCAGTGGGATGTAAAGGAAGTTCCATTAAGACGAGTGCTTCTCAATTGCCCTTAATTTTTCCTTTCTGTTTATTGTTCTGACCAATTGAACTTGCTGACAATCTTTTATGATGCTTTGTAAACTATTTGGCAGTTTCATGGCTTGTTTATTTTAGTTTGTCCTATGAAACATACATGGATTTAATCCGCAAGGTTATGCAGACTAGGTACCATTAATACCCTGTGATAAACAATAAATAAAATAGCCAAGTGCGAGTTGAACTCGCCCATGAAGGGTTCCATTCCAGCAAGTAACATAATATACATAGTTCTTGTAGTTCGTTGTAACTTTGATCGAAGTTTTAATAATAGTGTATTTATGACGTACTAAAAAAAAACGACTCATCAGATCGAGTTCAAACTAATTTTCGTTGGTAGTTTTCATGGTAATGTACATCATATATTTTTTTTAGTTTTTTCATTCTCTTACTTTAAAAGTTAGAGGGGGGGGGGACACACATTTTACCACTTTGGAAGCGTCTCTCGCGCAAGTTATTCAGTGTAGACAAAAATTATATTAGAAACCTCAACATCATTTTTTAAGACCTATCGATAAACACCTCACACGTGTAGGTTTGATGAAAAAAAAATTTTTGAGCTTCAATTCTCAGTATGGGGAGCACCCCTAATTATTGTTTTTTTAAAAAACTTTTGTAAAAATCTTAATGCGGTTCACAGAATACATCTACTTACCAAGTTTCAACAGTGTAGTTCTCATAGTTTCGGCAAAAAGTGGCTGTGACATACGGACGGACAGACAGACAGACAGACATGACGAATCTATAAGGGTTCCGTTTTTACGTTTTACGAAACCCTAAAAAATTGGCAGCAACTTTTTTTAGTACTACCAGTTGGGTTTAATAAATCTATACTAGTGTTGTAAAGAAATTAGCACTGATTGGTATGTATTTTAAACATACCAAATTTAGTATTATTAAGTACTAGTAACATCTGGTATGTTTGCCCTCATAATTCCTGTTTCTCATAGTTTTCCTTTAATAAAAAGTTACTTATATGCTATTCCAAATTTTAATCTATATCTGTTCTAGATTTCATCTATAATATAATAATAAAATGATTATACTTGGACTTACTTAATTGGAACTCATTTGAAAGCATTTTTCGTAATTAAAAAAATGCAATATACAAGATTAATATAATTTATACCTGGAGTAAGTTTAATAAGGTTTATTGTAAAAGATTGTATGTATGTATGTATGGATGGATATTTGTTACTCTTTCATGCAAAAAGTAATTAATGAATCTGGAACAGATATAGATTAAAATTTGGAATAGCATATAAGTAACTTTTTATCAAAGGAAAACTCCGAGAAACAGGAATTATGAGGGCAAACGTACCAGATGTTACTAGTACTTAATAATACTGCAAGAATAGCTAGTTACTCTTACATGCAAAAATGAATGAATGAATGTGGATGAAATTTAGGACAGATATAGATTAAAATTTGGAATAGCTCATAAGCAACTTTTTACCAGATGAAAACTACGAGTAACGGGAATTATGGGGGCAAACATACCAGATGTTACTAGTACTTTATAATACCACAAGAATAGCTAGTATTAAAAATAATAAACCATTCTAATAACTGAATATTTCTGCTAATAACAGTACTGTTAACCTTAACTAGGTCATTGCACCCAATACTTTTTACTTGCACTGCACTTCAGTACTTTAATGCTGATACATGTTATTGGTGACTTCCTGCTGGCCACATCATTCAATAATGTTTATTGAATTATTATAAACTTGCACATTCTCATGAACTGACTTGATAAAAGCTAGCACATCTAAACAAATAAATAATTTTTTGCATCTGTTTGTAATATAGTTGTAGGTATTATCAAATGGATATGGTTATTATTTAATTAACTCTACCAATAATACTAATACTCCATTGAAATGTAATTTTTTTAGAGGATGCAATTTTATTTTTGGAATGTGTGTTCAGAGGTCTTTAGAAGCTAAACCCAAGTTTGTGGGGTTGCCACCCTTGTCCCCCAACCGCCATCTTGGAAAAAGCCTTTTTCGATATACCTTTCAAACCACCAACCCTACAAAAAATTTATAAAGGTATAATTTGTAGCAAATTAAATTTTCTACTAGTTTGATTAAATTAATTTTTCCAGAAAATTCCAAAATAAAGAAGTTAATAACTTAATGATCGAAGTTGATCGTTTCATTTTTCAAGAAATACTTTTTTTACCATTTCAGTGACACTTTCTAAGCATGGCTATACTGGAATAACTTCATTAATGATAATATTGCCCATCATCAGGCTAAATCTACCTATCATCTATAAAAAATTAATGAATTAGGATAGATTAGTATAGAGAAGGGGAGGTAAGGTGTAAGCAGTGCTGATGGTGGGAAGGCGAAGGCACAAGTCTATGTTTGAGAGATTTCTTAGTAACTATATTGAACATAAATATTTAACACAAAGGACACAGGCTAGTAGCTGCTTAAAAATTCTTGACATGCCTAACGTCATGATGACTTTGCAATGTGTTCTGATCCGAATACCAAATGCGTCTTGAAGTGTTTTAATTAGGTAACCACATGTTATATTTGTAATTGTAAAGAGACGATGAGTCAATGAAACAAAAAAGTCAGAAGTTTTTTTAATTGATAATGTTATTTAATATTGTTAATAGAACAATGTGTGGCTGAATCAGCCAGGCATGAATGACATGATATCACCTTTGTGTTATGTCTGAAGAGTACTGGCTACATCTTTTTGATCTCCGCTCTAAATACAGTTATTGAGTTATTGCTCGAAAGATTTACAAATTCAAATAGTAAGCAATGTTTTTAAAAATATGTAAACAATTTTTTGGGAATACACGAAAACACCGTTAATACTGCACTCAAATGTGAGCAGGACACTCAGACAAACCGAGAATTCCATAAAATAACATCCAATATTCATAGAACTTCACTTCATTCGGGTTAAAGTTCAAAACAGACCTTTAGTGTCAGGGTCATGTTTTTTGTGATCTGTTATGACAATAGATTTTTTATGTTTTATAATTAGCTAGTAGTAGCATTCCACAGTTTCACTCGCGTAGTTCCCGATCTCGTTGTTTTCCGGCACCTCTACCGCCTAACGAAAAACGCTTTGATGCTTTGACGTTGCTGTCTCGTTTCTTCTCGTTTGAAATGAAAGAGACGGCAATGCCAAAGCATCAAAGCGTTTTTCGTTAGGCGGTAGACCCCCTGTTATAAAATGTGGTTGGCTATGTGTTATTCCAGACTTATCAAAATATGTACCAAATTTCATCCAGATCTCTTCAGTAGTGCTTGAAAGAGTAACGTATTTCATACATATACAAACTTTCGCATTTGTAATATTAGTAGGATATCAAATTGGTTCCAACCAAAACATCTAAATATTTTTTATGAGTAACTGATTAACAGACATACTTCTTACAATGTACGTACTACATACACAAGATATTGAATAAATATTTACTCAAGTGATTTAATTATTATCTGCACACATTGAGTTAGTCATCTGCTGAGAATGTATTGCCTGTGTTGACAAAGTGATGGGTTCCACAGTCATGTACATCTGGTCTGCAATGACGAACTTATGTATATCTGCAATATGCTTAGTTGTGTTGACCTCATTGTATTATTTACATGTTTTTAAGGTCATTGTATTTTTTATTTTTTATTAAGATCTTTGCCCAAGAATTTCACTGGAAACATTGCCCTTCAAACTTGTACACAGTAATGTTTACCCATTATGTCTTGACGGTAGAATACCCGGCAAAGGTGTGCAACTTCCCAAAGTGGGCTCTGCAAAGACCCCCTACTACTACAACTCACACTACATTACCAAGCAGTACTCAAGTAACTGACTTCGAAATTGCAGGAGGTTCCATGTTTAGCTGTATATAGGTACATACTTAATGTTGTAATATTGGCAATACCGTCAGATTATAAACATACGCGTGGGATTATCATCTCACGGTAAGTTAGGTTAGTTTGTAATCTGACGGTTTTTACAATTTTAGGGTGGCATAAGTATATATTTTTACCATGCTACAAATACAACAATAACCATATGTATTACTCATTTTTAAATCTTTTATTTATTTTGTGTTGTTGATTTATATGCAAATAACTCATTGTGTTGGTTTCAAGTAGTTTTTGACAGACTGGTTCGCGGCCAGGTTCCTCGTATCATAATTGCAGATTAATTAATTATGATAAACAACTACCATTGTGTGTCCGAAATTAGCCAGCTATGATTACACGATGCAATTATAGTATCAACATAATGCATACACGTTTTTATCAACTGACTAAAGATGTAATTGACCTAGGATTGTTTTTGTGTAACAATTAATTTGTCAAAATGGAATAAAAATATGTTTTAAATTCGTTTACAATTTAAACCACCGATACTATACATTTGCCGTAGGTTTTGATAACATTACCATACCTTTTCGCCCAGACATTCTATCCTCACAAACTTTCAGTGTAGCGATTCTGAATCCAGTCGGATTGGTCTCGTGGAATAATTAAATTCGTTTACAATTTAAACCGATACTGTAAATTTGCCGTAGGCTTTGATAACATTACCATACCTTTTCGCCCAGACATTCTATCCTCACAAACTTTCAGTGTAGCGATTTTAAATCCAGTCGGATTGGTCTCGACACGGAATAAACCGTCTTTGTCTTATTCTTGTCGAAAGACAGAGACAGAGATTGTCATTCCGAATTTGAGTCGTTGCGACTGCGTTCAGAAACAGTACCCAGATCAATAATGTTGTAATTGTTAGTGTGATAACTGTGTGTTAATGGAAAAAATAATATTATAAATACGAAAGTTTGTATGTATGGATGTTTGTTGCTCTTTTTTAGTCTGGATTTTGGAATAACACATAGGTAGGCAAATTCAATCACGAGAAAATAACGTGATCAAGAACTACAAGAGTGAAATCGCAAGACATTGCAAGCAACATGAATATATCCCGAATATAAAAAAAATGCATTATAGTTTTTAAAACTTTCGCGATTTGAATACCTATGTGCATATTGTAATAACTATGCAGGATTGAATCACGGTCTAAATTATTATGTCACGAGAAGTCTGAAGAAATTGCGGGTCTTCTCATTAGGTCATTTAGATCGAGATTACGTCCTGTGTAGCATTTAAATTGCATGTTAGGCAAATTAGTTGTCTTCAAAATCTATATTTATTTTCGTTTTGTTGGCAGGGCGACAGAAGTGGGCGATTACAACGTAGTGTCGCAGTTGCTAGCGACGGGATACCGGAGCCGGGATGCCAAGAATCAGGACGGACAGACGGCGGTGCACATCGCGGCGCGCGCCGGCCGCGACAACATCCTAGCGAAACTAATCGAGAGTGGCGCCACGGTCAACGTGCGGGACACTTTGGGATACACGCCGTTACACGTAAGGGACACTATTTACGATGCTGTCGACTATAGGCTACACTATCACTTTGGGATACACGCCGTTACACGTAAGGGACACTATTTACGATGCTGTCGACTATAGGCTACACTATCACTTTGGGATACACGCCGTTACACGTAAGGGACACTATTTACGATGCTGTCGACTATAGGCTACACTATCACTTTGGGATACACGCCGTTACACGTAAGGGACACTATTTACGAAGCTGTCGACGATAGGCTACACTATGGTATATTGAAGTGAAAACTTCCTTAGGCGCGCCTAGACAGATTTTTCGTGGGGTGTAAATTTAATTCTACCGCCACGCTCGGGTATGATAAGAAATCTGCGGGTAAACTCGGGACCTTGGCGATTGGGCATCTAGAAATGGGTCAGCCAATGGGAAATGCTGAAAGGGCGTGGCCTCGCCATCATGGCATGGCCATCTAGAAATGCGTGAGCCAATGGGAAATGCTGACGCATTTCTAGATGACCATGCCAGGATGGCGAGGCCACGCCCTCCTGTCACACCCGTGTAGTTTCCAAGGTAAGCTATCAAATTCTGAGTTATAAGTTTTCACTTTTATCGGCAGTTCCTATGACTGCCAATTTTTTTACCGTAGGATATAGAACGGAGCGAATCCCCGATATTTAAATGCAGTTTCATGTACCATGATACACTGATGAATGGATGGAGTTGACAAAGTTGTAATCACCGGGAGACATCAGACATCGGACTACCCTCTTTCTCAGTCTTCAGAAACAAACACTACTGCTAGTTGCTAGTACTTACCTACTGACAGAACTCGAACACAATCCTCGACAAAACACTCACTGTGATACAGCGTCGTAAATCCACGTTTGCATTTGCAAAAGTTAACACTTTTGTTTTTGTGATAAGAATGTCTAGACTTTGGAATAACTAGCTTGATTGGGTTTTTCCCAATAGTTACAATCTTGTGGTCTGTCAAGTCGAGGAGTGAATCCATTTCTTCTGCCGCGTTATCGCTTAACATCAAGCAAGACGACGCGACGGTCAAGTGTAAACCTATAATAGGTCCAATAAAAATTGTAACACATTTTAGACGCGTATTTTTAAACCACCCTAACGCCGAATTCCACTCATCTGAGAGTCAATAAATCGAGATTTGACGCACTGGAGAAGGCAGTGTTGCTGTGTGTTGATTAGCTGCATGACAATTTATTGCACCGTGTAGAGGTTTATTGCAAGTAGCGAATGCGAGATGTGACTGGATATCTTGTTTTCAATCCCGATGCAAAAATGACGGGGTATTATAAGTTTGACGTGTGTGTGACAACTCCCTCGATAGGGGCAATAAATTATAGTTTATCTGCTTTTTTCACCATGTGGCCCATGGCTCCCAAAACGTTGCTGACCCCTGCTATACACTATTACAAATTTGAAATCCAAAGTCAGTGGTAATCCAATTTTTAAAATGTTGTTATTGTTTTTCAGTACACATGTCAGAACAACTTGCCAAGCACGACGGAGCTGCTGATAACGAAGGGTAACGCGAACTACCAGATGCGACACGCGCCCACGGGGAAGGTGGCGCTACACGACGCCGCGCAGAGGGGGCACATCGAATGTATACAGGTGTGGAATGATAAAAATAAATAAATTTAGTATGAAAACTAACGTGGTTATTACACATTTTAAATAAATACACGGGTAACTCACGTTTGATATAGTCAGTTCAGTACGGCTCAAGTTTCAAACGCACGGTGCTAAACGAGGAGCGAACACGCGCGCGCACTCTCCTTGAAAAAGATCGCCGGACGCGATCGAAACTCGAGTCGGACTGGACTGACTATATCAAAAGTGAGTTACCCATGTATTTATTTAAAATGATTAAAATAAACTAACGGAAGACTCATGTGTGCTATAATCATTCCAATAATATATCATAGTCAGACCTATATTTTATCAGTGTAATGTTTTAAATTAAATAAAAGATAACTTTGTACATTACATTTGAAGGTGGTACTTTCCCATGGCCGTTGCAAAGAGTCCTACCACTGTAAAAAGAGATAATGGGCGCAAGAGTCAGAAAGCCGGCTGGGATTATTTTCAGCAAAGTACTTAAAAATCTTATATGTCACAGACACAGTAGGTACTTGCACATTGAGCAATAGCAAGAAAGAGTTATCTATTAACATTTTGTAAAAAATAAAAATATTTACGTAAAAGAAAGTTTGAATGGAAATGTAAGTGTCAAATTGTATTCCCATTGATTACATATTATTCGACTTTAATCTATAACATAAAACCTGATTGCAGATTCTACTCAAACTAAAGGCTCCTGCAAACCCCAGAACTCTCACACAGGAGACTCCAGCAGACCTGGCCAAGCATCATGGATATACGGAATGTTACCAATTATTGAGTGAGTTGCGTGTTTTTTTTTATTAAGCTATTATACGTTTACACTTGATGGCCATCTCGCCTGATGTTAAGCGACGATGCGGTCTATGTTGGGGCGTGCTTACCTAAAAAAAAAATATTAGAATTAAAAAGAACTTCCCCCATTAAACTTTTCAATACAAATCTTTCTGCATACTTTTTAAACATAAAAGTGTTCACAGTACAGCCAACTTATCTGTAGCATGTAGCGATGACGCCACGAACGAAAAGCTTTGCCACCCAAAACAAAATTAGACTACTTCTCTGTCCGTGTTCTATGAGCGTTAGTAGTTTCGCTTTAGGCTACAGATAAATTTGGAACACTATCGCGTGTTTTCCCAACTGGCACTTATTGTTTCTAGAAAACCACGTACCCGAAACGTCGAACACGTCCAGAGGCCAGTGGTACCACGGCACGTTGAACCGCGACGAGGCGGTCGACACGCTAGAGGATCACTGCAAACAGAACGGTCTGAAGGACAAGGCCACCGACGGCGTGTTCCTCGTGCGGTACAGCGAACGGCACTCGAGGGCCTACGTGCTGACGATGCTGAGCGAAAATACACCTTATAACTTTATTATTAGAAAAGAGGTAATTTATATCAGTTTCATATCTCCTATATATAGAAAAAATAATGTTTTTATGTCCTTTCCAGAATTGATCACTAGGCATTTGATCGTGTGATGATATTTAGCAAAGTTCCAAGTTCCTTCTTTCCAAAGAGCCAAAGAAGGTTGCTGAGTTGGTATGACCAATGTTCGACAGGTGGCGTAGCAACGCGCGTACAGTTTATAGCTAGTGCTAAATAAAAGGCCTGTTGTAATATTTGCAAATTACAATTTAACTTGGAGTCTTTTGTTTTTTTTTAATTCGTAAATTTTTGGGAGTGATGTAATATCCTAAGGTTTAAATTAATACGTTTAATAATTAAAGTATACTTACACAGTCTAAAATCGTAGATGTTTTTTTAATAAGCTTATTTGTATTTCAGAGTCAATGGCTGTTCATAGATGATGGACCGTATTTAGAGTCACTGGAGCGTCTGATAGAGCACTACAGTTCAGTGCCCGACGGACTGCCCACCCGGCTCACCACGCCCGTGCCGCCTAAACCGAAACCACCATTGCCAGAAGTAAGTGACCAATATTTGTCTTACTGCAAACAATTACATATAACCAACAAATCTACTTGTTGTAATTTAAAAAAAAATTCAAGGAAATACGTTTCACGTCTCATACCTCATACAAAGTCGTTAACTAAAATAACCCACCCGCCCAGAACCGTTCCTGGTGCAAATGTGCCCAAAACGCTGGCTGCGTTGCTTCGTTAAATGGCGATGGCTATCCTCTGTTTCGGAAACGACGCCTAATCTCGCGGACTACATCCCTCGCATCGGCTCCCAACTGCCCAATTTGTTATATGTAATTTTATTGTGTTTCTAACTGCAAAAACTCTACTTTTTATGTTTTTACGACGTTCTCGAACATAGCTCATAGTAGTAACAATTGCCTACGTTTTTTTCCCTTTAGGATTGACGACATGAGACTGTACTAGATCACCTTTAGCATAAATTACGAGATCACCTGTAATCTTTCTAAAATGTTTGAATTCTGCAAATTTGTTAAAAGACAAACCAAAAAAAAATTTCTAATACAAAGCATCTATTTGTTTTCAGTTCTCAACTATGCCACGTACCAAAAAGTCTTCCCCAAGCCGAGCTCCACTCAACCAGTCCCTATCCCTCGTGAAGCATGACATACTGAACGACAACAAGAGCCCCACATCGCCGTCCAACAACAACATGTTCGAGCTCCTAACCAGGAACCTGTCCTTCTCGTCAGACTTCAACAACAGCAACAACAACGAAGACGACAACGACACGTACAAAGTACCCGCAAATAATTCCGCCGTCGTTACGCTCGCGGAAAACTATAATGAGATATCAATCAACGCCGAAGGGCAGCTGTCTACTTTGCAAGGTAAACTGTTTGTTATGAGCTGAGCTGAATTAAGATTTGACGTGACTGGAGATTTGCCTTGAGTGTGCTTTAAATTAATCACAATAATTGTGCAGTGAAAACTTACGGAAAAATCCTATGGTTTCGCGTCACAACATGTTAATATGGCAGCGGAACGGGGCACCGATATGCGTAATAGTATATTGATAATAAAATTCTAATTTTTAGTTTCTAACAGTAGTCCTTATGACTGACAATTTGTTTATATATAGTGCTTAGGCCCCCATTTGACCCAGACAGAGTAAATAATAAATCATTTATTCCTTAAAGACATACATTTTACATAAGAGTTTATAGCTAATTACTTTGTCAATGGCTACATAGTTTACGTTGTGCCCCAAACGAGGCCGTATATAAGCCACGATATTCACAATAGATATCATTGTTTTTTTTTCAGAATTCATTCCAATGGGCGAGTTGACACTCGGTGCGGTATTAGGCGAGGGTGAATTCGGTTCAGTTCTCCGCGCGACGCACTCGCCCCTCACCGGGCCGTCGACCCCGGTCGCGGTCAAAACGCTGCACATGCAACACACAGACACCAACAAGAAGGAGTTCTTGTCGGAGGCTAAACTGATGATGTCGCTCAGGCATCGGTGCATCGTGAGGCTTATCGGTGTTTCTTTGGTAAGAAATAGTTATTATATTGCAATAGTTATTATTTATTGAAATAGTTATTATTTTAGTCGGAAGTGTTGTTGTTATGATGAAAATCGGTCCAAGATGACCGCCGCCACGAAATTGCAGATAACGTATTTTTAACAACTCCCACAATGTGGATATGAAATAAAAGGTTTTGATTAGTAGGATACTATATAAAAACTATAATAAATTTCAAATCCAAGATGGCCACTACAAATGCCGAATTACATTTATTTTTCTTATTCCATCGATATGGATATCAAATGAAAGGGTTTAACTATTAGAATACTATACTATTACACTATGATAAATTTCAAATCAAAGATATCAGTCGTTTTTAATTTATTTAATTCAGATGTATTGTTTATGTACCTTTTCTTACAGCTCGTTTTGTTTTGCAGGGTCCACCGCTAGCGATGGTGCAAGAATTAGTCCCGCTAGGGTCATTACTAGAGTTTTTACTCCGTCACCCGGACAAGGCGTCGCCAGGCTACGAGTTGCGGCTGTGGGCGTGTCAGGTGGCCGCCGGGATGCGGTACCTCGAACGGCGGCGGTTCGTGCACCGAGACCTGGCTGCGAGGAACATCCTGCTCGCTAACAGGTAACGGTACAGCTAGGTGTTCCACAGGGTCCGCCGCTAGCGATGGTGCAGGAGTTAGTCCCGCTAGGGTCACCGCTAGCGATGGTGCAGGAACATACTGCTCGCTAACAGGTACGACGTTGTCGTAGACAAGTTGGGTAGACGGGTTCTGGAGTGGAGACCGCAAATCGGGAGCCGTAGTGTAGATCGCCCTATGACTAGAAAGATGCGAGTGACATACGAAAGATAGCTGGTGGCGGTTGGAAACGTAAGACAAAACATCGGGCTGAGTGATATACTATGTGAGAGGCCTATGTCCAGCAGAAGACGAACACAGGCTGATGATGTACGGCCACTTCCTGTATCCGATTCGTTGTGACAATCGGATTGATCTCAATATGGAACCAAATTACTCGGTCTTATCCATTTAAAATAACAGAAACTATTGGAAATGTAAAATAAATTGTAGTCGTAAGTATTTTTTTTTTTTAGTAAAAAATTAACTTTTTTACGATTAGGTACTTTTTTACTTAGGTATGAAATAACAAAACAAATAAATAATTAAACGAAATTTTACGAAACATAACACGCGTTTTTTTAACGTTTACACTTGACCGCCATCTAGCCTGATGATAAGCGACGATGCGGTCTCCGATGGAACTTGCTTACCTATAAGATACCTTTTCACTCTTGGCTTGAAAACACCAAGAAGATTGTAACTACTGTCCTTTGCTAATATTTTTTAGTACAACATACCGCATGCATCCAATATTAGAAATGCGAAAGTTTGTTGCTTACTTACGTGGGATGGTGCGATGGTGAACATCGAGTTGAAATTGGAACGTAGTTACATTATAGTCTGGAATAGCACATAGCTACTTTATGCCATTGACCTTTGCTAATGTCTTTTATACTACATAGTACACGCATCGTTTTCATTTATTTCAGGCATCAAGCCAAAATCAGCGACTTTGGGCTGTCCCGAGCATTGTCCAGCAACAGTTCGTACTACAAGGCGAGCCAGGGTGGCAAGTGGCCCATCAAGTGGTACGCGCCCGAGTCGTACAACTACGGCACCTTCAGTCACGCGAGCGACGTCTGGAGCTACGGCGTCACGCTCTGGGAGATGTTCTCTTACGGGCAACAACCCTACGGAGACATGAGAGGAATTGAGGTTGGTATATTATCTTAAGGAGTTGTCTGATAAATCCTTTAATATTTAAAATGCAAAATCAGCGACTTTGGGTTGTCGTTATCAAAGATAAATCCCTACTATCACTATTAATATTATAAATGCGAAAGTAACTGTATGTCTGTTACACTTCACTGATTCGCCTGTTAGTATTATACGACGGTATAATCGAAGTTGTAACATGCAGACATCAATACAAAAGAAATTCATTAAAAACCAAAGAAAAGGAAAATTTTGAGATAAAAATGTGATCATTCCGTTATTTTATTTGTCTGGAAAGTAACTTACCGATGGATTTCATCCGCATGTGATGTGTAATGGAAAACCTACAAAAGAACTTATTATATTTTTTAATTTTCTTTGGGCTAGAATTTGAAACTTTTGATGTGATTATGAAATCATTTTCTATCCACAGTGTATTTACCGAACTAATTTTCTTCCTCAGGCAATACAGATAGTAGAAAACGGCAAACGTCTAGAAAGGCCAGAGAACTGCCCCGACGAGATTTACCAAGTGATGTTGGACTGCTGGGCTTACAACCCCGACCTCAGGCCGACATTCAGCCAACTTGTCGACGTTTTCTCTCGACATCCAGACTATGTCAACATCAGCCAGGTCGCACTTGACCCTGATGACGACGTCATAGAAATTTAAACTCTATATCTATACATTTGTGATCTATTCTTCTGTGTACTGGTTGTAGCAGAGTAATAAGTTTGACCCTGATAACGTCATAGAAATTTAACTCAATATCTATACAATTATTGTGATTGATTCCTCTGTGTACTAGTTGTAGCAGAGGTATCCATTAACAAGATTAGCTCTTACACAAAACCATTATAATTTCTGTATCTTTATACAACTTTTACCACAAGTATTTTCAATTATTGTGGTTAGTAGAGAATAACCTGACAATTCCAGCATTAAATATTTATTTTGTCAAATAGTAGAGTATTTCCATGTTGTGTATAAACTCAAATTTACACGTTAAATACATGATGAATGAAACAACGAATTAGTATTTTCGTACAAAATTAGCATTTTGTATAAATATTAGCTGTAATCTCATATACTTAGGTATAAAATTACTATTACTAGTAAGTTGTAAGATAAAGTGTGAAACAGAAAGGAATTAAGTATTTGCAAGTGATAAATGGAAATGATATGCCATGATGTGCCTGAGAATTAAGAAGTTAGAAATAAATGGTCCATCTGAACTGAGTGAAACTGTACTGTAGTAGAATTTAAAAAATATATATTTATTTATTACTGTTACAATATTTGTCAAAAAATGGTAAACAGAATTGGCACATTTCTGACCAAAAAAAAACTTCCAAATAACTTTTTAATTGGTTTGGAGCCATGTTCGTTTACCTGTATAATGAAATAAAAATGTATCAGTTACTTTTCATCCTTTACTATTACTTTTCTATGCTGTTCTATATGTGTGATCCTTGTCATTCTGTTATATATATGTAGTTATTTGCCAATCGGTAATAGGATGGAACTTCATTGCTAAATAGTTTCACTCAGAATAATTGGATCTGTAAAATTAATGTGTGTGGGTAAAGCATTATACTAATACAAGGTTTATGCAGTGAGGGAAGCAAAGGGAACAGTTCAAGGAACCGTAAAATTGTAAAAAAAAAGTCAGTTATTCTATATCAAAAAAGTCACAATTGACCAGTTGTATGGAACAACTCACATTTTTCCCAATCATGTTTGGACTCTGCTAAACCTTGTTTATAACATATGTTAAGAATATTATTTTGGGTAGCAGAAGTAGCTTTTGAGTTTAGAACTATTTGTGTTGCTTTTTACTTTACTTTAATTAATATTTTGTATGTCTACTAATCAAATCATGCATTTCCATTATGTTCCTCTAAATTGCCAAATGTAAGTTTATTATATCTGTAAGAAACATACACATATGAAAACATTGCATAAGACTTAGTGGCGTTTTAAATGTTGTTATTTTAACCCCTGACCAAAAAGAGGTGTATTATATATAACTACGCATTTTCGGAATTATAATAAAATAGACTTGTCAAAGATAGTTCTCAATTTAGCCGTAGATGGCGCCAGTGATTTGTTTTGTAGAGATGTTTTACAAAAGGAAACATTGGCAACACAAATTTAAACTTTGTCGATTTGAACACATAATGTAAACACCATTACAGGGATTCATCGCAATCTAGATTGTTTAGTACTTATAGTGATTGTTTACATTATATCTTTGACAGGTCGGTTTGCATTCTGAAAACTTCTCATTGCCTCGCGACGTTCTCGTAACCACGGTCGTAGTTATGCGACCGAATCTTGACTGAGTCTTCAGATACTTAAAAACAGATCACAATTAAGTCCACAAAGTCTTCAATATGAGATCAAAAGTTATTCACACACATAATCTATGCATTCCATTTAACTTTTTTGTATAATTTAGCTTGTTTTTAATCTATATTTTAGCGAAATGAACCACATTTCATATAAACTACGTATGCACCTGTAATGTTCAATATATTTGAGGAAATGCCATAATTTGAGATCAAATTGCCACGAGGTTGTGTTTTAGTAATGTATAAAAAAAATTACTAAGTTACCCAAATTATATATTTTATTTTTATTTACAGAATTTATATTAAATTCTATGAGTCTGACTTAGCTTATAAAATTTTATATCATGTAATTAATTATTGACAGATCGTTTTAACCTATGTTACTGAATCAAAATGTGATAATGATATTTATAAATAAATATAACAAATCAGTATACATTTTGTTTTTTTTTTAACATTTTTTTTTGTGACAGGGAAACCTGTTTTACATAATATGTATAACGGGCGGCAAATACTTTCTCACAGCTTATGTAATTGAATCGCACCAGAAAAAACATTAATGGGGCTACAAAAAATGTTATTCATAACTCTTTAGTTTACTGTAATTAGTGCAAGCAAACTCGCCGTCTAGTCTGTCGTTAAACCTAATCGTACGTACTTATATCTACATATCTTACAATTCTACTTACGACTGATAAAGAATACTTTACCTAAAAATACTTCACTAAAGCGATGACTGCTTTATCTAATGTCTGTATCATCACTTCACAATAAACACTTGATTCACACATCGTTTCGATAGTCTTCATTGTAAGGCGGCGGAGGAGTTTCAGAGCGACTCGGCATCCTTATAGCGTCCACCTGGAGTCGCGCTTCCGTCACTCCAGGGATGCCGTACGGCGGGCTCCGGTCTGGCAAGGAGTACTGTCGCCGGTACAGCGGCGGAGTCTCCAAATCAGGATTAATTACATTACTCCACAGTAAATTCGTCCTCATATCACCGTCTAGCCGAGCCCTCCTATCCCGCCGCGACTGCGCCCTGACAGCCAGCGGCGTACAGCGACACAACCGCCTCAACCAAATATACGTAGCGACGATACCTAGCGCTAAACCTATTTCCACACCAATTATAAAAGCCTGCAACGCAGAGAAATCTTGATCGAACTTTTCAAATGGCGTGAGCGGAGGATTCCTGGTTGTCAACGTTTTAGTCTCGTTGTGTAAGACGGTGATATTCCACACCTTATCTATTTCGACTGGCTCTCTTTCTGGTACTTGGAATATCATCTTTTCGGACATTTTCGGGATTTTTTTCTTACATTGTTTCTCGTAAAAGATTTTTTTCGAGATTAGCCAAGTTTCGACTGCTATGAAGTCTGGATTGCACTGCCAATACTCGTTGCGTAGTTCGATGCGCTCGAGTTTGCGCATGGGCCGCAATACTTCTGTGTTGATTGATACCATGTAATTCTCGCTCAGGTCTAGCTTTCTCAGGTTCGGTAGACGGGTAAACATTCGTTCTGGTAAAGATTTAATTCTGCAGTTGTTTAAATTCAGTACCTGAAAAATAATCATGAATCACTCAGCCACCACGTAAAAAATTCATTCGACTAAAAAAATAATGGCCCCTTACGCAACAGAGTACCTACCTATGTGCAAAGTGAAAAGCCAAGATCTACAAAAGAAAACGTTAAGTGCATTTTACTCACATAAATCATTGTCTACTGCACTCAGAGAATGTACTTCAAAGTCAAGAGAATATAAGAGACTGTACCATTCCATTAAGTTTACATTATTATATCATCACGCCTAACTTATCTTGCACATTACGACCGGAACTTTTTATCTTAAAGTTAATTACATGCTCAAATATTTGGATGATTAGGTAAGTACATTACCTGCAGTTTAGAATGCATGATGATAGGTTCATTTTTGACCAGCTCGAAGGCATTTGACGACAGATCCAGGTTCTGAAGCTGCGCAGTATCCCAGAACAGATCGGAAGGGATGATCCTCAGCGCGTTATTGCTAAGGTCCAGATGGAGGAGCTTATCCAAGCCAGAGAAGGCGTGCAATCCGATCCAGAATATATGATTATTGGACAGGTTGAGGACTTCCAGAGACAAATAACCAGCATCCTGAAAACAGAACCGAACACATTTGAAGGGTACAGGAAAAGAAAGATTTTTGTTAATTATTTCCGAAAATGAGTTACCAATGCTATCTAGTACAAAATTCATAAAGCTGTTTGAAAAAGGTATTATTTTCTACCACATGTGCTGTTATGCTATAAAAGAATACTTCACAATGTTTTAATGTACATAGATCTTTTGAGCAAGTTAAAAACTATGTTTATCGATTTTGGCAAGCCAATCGTCAAGTGATATTGATCTTTCTTTCCCTGTACCCTTCATGTTATTTAGAGTATCAGGACGACAAGACAAACGCAGGATAGTAAGTAGTAAGCAACACGTTTGCCCACAACTGCATAGGTACCGCACAGAGCCATTCCGCTATTTGAACATGATCAGTCCAAATCACTGCCTAGCACTGCACTTTGGTCCTGACTCAGATGTTTACGATGATTTAACTCCTTATCCTGTTATTTTCCGGAAACATTGCCCTTCAAAACGGAACAAAAATAATGCGTACAAGTAACTGCTTGGGGCTAAAAATAGGAAAATTTAATGTGTGGTGCTTCTCCAAACGGATATAGAGTCATGCCATTGAACTCAGCTGAACTAGCATAACACTTACAGTACATTTCTTATTTAATATTCAAAATAAGTTTTTTTTTTTTTAATTTATGCAAATATAATCTGTAAATTACTCCTTAAAAAACGAATCCCCGAATAACCCACCCTGAACTGCTCCCGGTGCAAAGGTGTCCATGAAACTCGCCGCATTCCCACCCTGAATAGCAATGGCCCACCTTTGCTCCAGGAACGACCCGGAGCGGAAGTCACCAGTAGTCTCCCAGAGCCTGCGTCCTAACTCTAAAAGGAACCCCTTAGTCTCCGCCAAAATCCGTTATTCCAAATAAAAATATTTACAGTAGTTTAGGTAACTTTTCTAAACTCTGTGTCTGGACATTTCCGGATTAAAACAGGCTATTTTTATCGTGATAAATTTTAGCGTTTCTATGCGATTGGTAAAACCTGCAACTAGGCACGCAGCACGCAGGGCACGCACCAAAACAAATAAAAGCGCCTACAAAAAGTTGATAGGTTATCATTACAAATTCATGCCAAGAATGCGGTTGCTTAGACAACCAGACTAGGTGTTTTGTTTTCCCACGCCCTTTTTCATAAATATTTGATCTAAATAAAAAGATGGTGAGACTTTTTTTAAAGGTACCTTGGCAGTTGCTTAACTACTAGCGAACTTTGGGGCTAATGCAGAAGGCACAGGGTCCTAGGTACTAACCTAATCTTACTGTACCTACTCAACAATTACTACATCTCGAAGGACGACTAGCTCAAGGGCACCATAGACAGTACGACCTCGGATTTGGCTGCCGCCGCTGGTAAGGAAGATCAAGGACGGGCCTGGCATCCAAGAAGGGGTTGTTCTACGGCCCTAGCGGGGATGCCATATCTTAATATGTACCTACTTATTTACATACTTAGTTCTTACCTTAAAACAGAAATTATCCAGCTCCGTCAAGAAGTTATGGCTGAGAGAGTACGTCTGCACCGCAGTCGGCACTCCCACATTGACACTGATAATGTTCTGATCCACACACATTGCCCTATTCAGGCCATTGTACGTATCGCAATCGCACTGTTTCGGACATTGCTCACCAAATACACTATTCACGAAAAAAAACACTAAGAAAACGGCACTTAACGCCATTTTTCGAATAGTTTGTAATACCTCAGCGCATTTTGAAAGGCAGTCAGTTGCATTATGCACAGAGAGATTGGTTGCAATGACGCGCAACGATTTCACAGTAAAAAATAGAGCAATGATACTAGAAGCGATAAAACAAACTCTTATCAGACCCGTTATTAACGCCGATAAGATAGCGGCTACAAAATCTTTGTCTCGTATTAGCTGTCTTTGCCATTGAGGCCAGAGATACTACTGAAGTACAGAAGTAGTGAAAACTACATAGTTCGATACCTAATAGGTATTCCTTTTGGTTGAAAAAAAAAGAAAATATTTAGGTCATTGTGTTTAATCTATTGATGTGTCATAAATAAAACGAAAAGTAGACACAAAACAAAGTTTTGAAATCATTACATTTGTACGATCAATCATCATACATTTTGTCACATCAGCAATACACACTTTCCGCCATTCTGCACATTCCCACCAAATCCATCAGTCCACGAAAAGTAGGCACGCAGCGTGTACATGCGCATTAAATATATAATATTATATATTATTATATTAAATATTATAAAGCTGAAGAGTTTGTTTGTTTGAACGCTAGGATCTCGGAAAGTACTGGACCGATAGGAAAGATTATTTTTTTGTTGGATACTCCATTTATCGAGGAAGGCTATAGGGTATATAACATTACGCTACTATCAATAGGTACGGAGTATGAGTGAAGAATGTAAAGAAAACGGGGAAAAATATTTCTCTTCGAGAGCTTTAGTTCCGTGAATTTAAATTCTCTTTGGTCGTTGAAGTCTGTGACGGCGCGTGTCTACATTTGAAGTTTGTGTCATTTGAAGTAATCAAATTTGTTCTACAACAATGCATTGTTGCTTATTTACGTATTTTTAGGGTTCCGTAAAACGTAATAAAGTGGCCAGCAATGGATATTTTAGTATGGATTTTCCTCAAACAGACGTGGGTGAAACCGCGGGGCACAGCTAGTTAAATATATAATGATAACAAGTTCTCTAGTTTTCTTTTCCTGCCTCATCAAGCAAGCATCATATTTAGTGTACGGCGTGAACAAGAACTCGTACAATATTAATTTATACAAGTCTGCAATACTGATACTGCAAATATTACGTTATGTAATTTAGCTGCATTTTATTAACAGACAGAAAATAACAATTCATTTTATTAAAACTTTTAAGAGATTCACACTTCATGTCTTTATCATAACAACTATACATAGATAGGTAGTCAATCTAGTAACCATTTTAACGTTATACCCCGTTTACATTATTCGAGTCCAGCGACCGAATCCAGCGCTGGATTGCTTACTGGAACAATGGAAACCGGCACTGGAAAGCATCAATCCAGTGCCAATGCATTCCAGTGTCGGTTTACATTATTCCAGTAAGCAATCCAGCGCTAGATTTGATCGCTGGACTGGAATAATGTAAACCGTGTATTAGCTTAAAACTTCATTGTACGGACAGTTTTACTAAAAAGGACATTACATTAGAATAATCCACTAAGTGCTGAAAGGTGCGTATTGTAGTAGAAAACAAAAAAATATATTAACAAGAGGTCCGATTACTAAACAGTAATCGGGAAAAACTGCCCATAACATTGTCGTATGTATAACACTAACGCCTATTTACAGCTTACATAATGAGTTTGGAGTTTGTAGCTATCTCATTTTCTCATTGTAGCTACATGGTGATTTTAGTATATCACTCTTTCTTTCTATTAATAGGACGTCTACTCTCTTTCTACGAAAACGTAATTTCGAAAAAAACTCGCGACTTTCCTACTCCGGTTCTACTTCGTTTCGTCCGATAGAACATTGTTTGACGTTTATTTGTTCTAAGCTTACTCTAACTAGAGTAGACTTAGAACTGATAAATGTACTGTATGCCTCAAAGGAGAAATACGTAGTTAATGCATGAATGGCTGGTTGAAACATGAAGGGACGCTTTATTTAAAACTATTAGAGTTATCAATGTCTAAATGATCTTCCCTCTCTCTCTCTCTTTGATCGCCCGTCATGGCTGCCTGTTCGTTCTGCACTCCAAGCATTAATAATATAATCATATAATTGTAATCCTTATTTTATTTGTGAATCAGTGACGACGATTGCGCCTCTATGTTAATAAGTAATATAGACTGCAATTTCTGGACAACCTCATCTTTTATTTCCTGCACGAAACCATCTACCCGGCACATGGTGCGCTGCTTAAATGCTAATAGGTTATGGGCCCAGACAACGAAAGAAGTGCCAAGCCAAGAAGGACGAAGGCAATATTAATTGGTGGATGTTCGTTTCGGTGCGAAAAGTATTGCAACAATGAATAATGAAAATGGAAGCGGTGATGTTGGTGTCTCGCAGCCGTCGCCATCACATACGTCGTCGTCGTCCATGATTATTGGAGGTGCTGGAACAATTGATACATTGGATGGACCGTCCAACTACAGCGCATGGAAATTCGCCGTGCGAATGGCGCTTATCTAAGATGGTTTGTGGGACCAAGTCGAAGGATCGACGGCAATCGACGCTGCGCGTGATCAACGGGCGTTGGCGCGAATTTGCCTTTCGATCAAGTCGAATTTATACCAATATGTTCGCGATGCCAAAACTTCTAAAGAAGCGTGGAGCAAGTTGAAGGATGTTTTTGAAAATAAGGGCCTTTACCGGCGTGTATTGCTGCTGCGTCAACTTCATAGTATACAGTACAGCGCATTCAATGATATGAATGAATACATTTCTGGTATTATGACCCTCGTTCAACAGCTGGCGGATATTGGAAAAGTGACTGAAGATGAAGAGGTAGCTGAATTATTATTGAGTAGATTGCCCGAGGAATATGACTCCTTAGTTTCTGCACTGGAGACGGCTTGCATTACTAGCACTTTCAATAGTGAGCTGGTCCGCTCTCGTCTCCTTCAAGAAGCGCATAGGAAAAGTGAAGGAACTAGCAATGGAAATACTGCATTTTTATCGAAGAAGACACGGATTATATGTCATTATTGCAATCGTCCTGGACACGTTCGTGCAAAATGCTTTAAATTCAAACGCGATAAAAAGAAGAAGGATAACTCGTATTCAAATACAGCGTCCGCATTTATTGCAAGCAGTTCAAGCGATTTCTACATTGATTCGTGCTCGTCAAATCATTTGTGTAAAAGCAAAGACTTAATGGTGAACATTAAAGACTCTAAATGTCAGTATAGTATTGCAGTAGCCAATAATGATAAACTTGTTAGTGACTCTCAAGGTGAAGTTCATATTCAGTCAGGGAAAGAGACACAAGATCAGACTCAAGCTTTAAAAAATTGCGTAGCATGTCTTGAGGGGAAGCTATCGGCCGAACCTTTCCCCAAGAAACAAGCAAAGCACGCTAGCAAACCATTGGAGTTGGTGCACACTGACGTCTGCGGCCCGATGCAAGAAGCAAGCTGGGGAGGTGCGAAATATATTGTCACGTTTACGGATGACTTCACAAGAAAAACTTTTGGATATTTAACTGGCAGTAAGTCCCAGATGAGGAGTATTGCACTGGGAGCGAGATTGATACCAGCCAGGCTGAGCTGTCTGCTGATGAGTCAGGCGATGGGCCAGTGACGTCATCGAGCGAGACTTCAGATGGAGATAGAATTACTGTGACTACTCCCATCAATGTCACATCTTCTTCTGGTCGTCCTAAACGCTCAACACGTTGTGTTGCTCCTAAGAGGTTTGAAAGTTATGATTTATCTTCTATGTTAGTCCAGGAAAATCCTCTATACTATGATGAACCACTTACATATCAAGAGGCTATGGCTAGCCCCAATAAGGAAATGTGGCTGGATGCCATGAGGAGTGAGTATCAAGCTTTAGTTGCAAATCAAGTATGGGAATTGGTAGATAGACCCAACAGTGAAAATATTATTAAATGCAAATGGGTGTTTAAAGTAAAGCAGGATGCTTCTGGGAATTTTGAAAAATACAAAGGCCGTTTAGTTGCCAGGGGTTTCTCTCAAAAGGAAGGTATTGATTTTAATGAGACCTTTGCCCCTGTGGTACGTCATTCAACTATGCGGATATTATTTTCACTAGCTAATCAATTAGACCTTGATATTGAACATGTAGATGTAGCAACAGCATTTTTAAACAGTGACTTAAATGAAGTGATATTATGGAACAACCCTTAGGTTTTTGTGATAACAGTGATAAGGTTTGTTTATTGAAGAAAAGTTTATATGGCCTTAAACAGTCTAGTAGAATGTGGAACTGTAGGACTCATGATTTCTTATGTAAACAAGGTTTTGTTCAAAGTAGGTGTGAACCTTGTGTGTATATAAAAAACACCAATAATGATATGGTAATACTTGCTTTGTATGTAGATGATTTCTATATATTTTGTAGTCCTTCTAGTAATAATAAGAAGGATTTAGTATGCCTAATTTAGAAAAAGAGTTTAATGTTAAAAATCTTGGTGCTTTGAAAAGCTGTCTAGGTATTAATGTTACTCGAGATAAGGCTAAAGGTGTTCTTAAACTTAGTCAGTCACAATATATTTCTAAATTACTTGAGCGTTTTGGTATGACTAACTGTAAGCCAGTGTCTAGTCCTATGCCTGTAAACACTAAGTTAGAGAAGTCAAATGATACTGACAATTATTGTTTACAGGATGAAGTTTACCAATACAGGCAATTGATGGGTAGCCTCATGTATCTTGCTGTATGCACGAGGCCTGATATATCTTTTGCTTGTAGCCAACTTAGCCAGTTTAACAACTGCTTTAATAGAAGTCATTGGTTGGCTGCAAAACGCATTTTACGATATTTAGCAGGTACAATTGACTATGGTTTATGTTTTATAAAATGTAGAAATTGGAAATTATTTGCTTATGCGGATGCGGATTGGGGTAATGACATCACAGACAGAAAATCTTATACTGGTTTTGTTATAAAGTTAGGAAATTACACTATTAATTGGGAGTCGCGTAAGCAGAAATGTGTAGCACTCTCAAGTACTGAATCAGAATATCTTGCAATAGCCGATTTATGTAAAGATATCTCTTTTGTTAAAAAAATACTATCAGAGTTCATACCTAAGACAATTGATTGTATTATATATAATGACAACCAAAGTGCACAAAAATTGTTGGAAGCTAAAGAGTATTGCCACAAAAAAACGAAACATATAGACATAAGATATCATTATGTGAAAGACTTAATAAGGGACAATGTAATTTCAGTAAAGTATATGCCTACAGAGAAAATGATTGCCGATGTATTAACTAAGCCGCTCAGCTCTTGTAAACACGATTGTTTTGTGAAACAAATGAATGTTATGTGATATAGTTAAAGTATTTTATTTTTTAATGTAAGTTTCTTTAATTTTTGGTTGTATGAATCACATGTATAATTTGTAGAGCTGACAAAGTCTTTGTAGAGACTAGTTTTATATAAATTTTTGTAGAAGTCACATGTAGAATCCCATGTTTGTTAATTGTTATTTTTTTGTGTATTGTCTGCAATCCTTATGAGGCATAAGGGGAAGTGATAAATGTACTGTATGGCTCAAAGGAGAAATACGTAGTTAATGCATGAATGGCTGGTTTAAACATGAAGGGACGCTTTATTTAAAACTATTAGAGTTGTCAATGTCTAAATGATCTTCCCTCTCTCTCTCTCTCTCTTTGATCGCCCGTCATGGCTGCCTGTTCGTTCTGCACTCGAAGCATTAATAATATAATAATATAATTGTAATCCTTATTTTATTTGTGAATCAGTGACGACGATTGCGCCTCTATCTTAATAAGTAATATAGACTGCAATTTCTGGACAACCTCATCTTTTATTTCCTGCACGAAACCATCTACCCGGCACATGGTGCGCTGCTTAAAAGCTAATAAGAACATTTAAACGGACAAAACGACGGATCGAAGTAGAATCGGAGTAGGAAAGTCGCGAGTTTATTTCGAAATTACGTTTTCGTAGAAAGAGAGTAGACGTCTAGTTCTGCATACGTCATTATATGTACGTTTGTACGTGTTAGAACCCAGGCGGTTGGTTGGCTGCATGCCTGTTAGTGTTAGTTATTATGAACCGTGGCTGCTCATCTATGAATATTATTTTAAGTGCATATGTAGTTTAATAATAATATGGTTAGCCCGCAAAAAGTGAATTATCTTCCGAGAGAATATTAATGAACCATTTACATAATAATAATAATAAATATTGGTGGACATTTCACACACAACACCATCTGACCCCAAACTAAGCAAAGCTTGTATGATGGCGGCCAGATAGCTGATATAATACTTGTATAGTTTTAAATACATACTTATTAGTTAGTCACGAAGAAAGAAGATCATCTTTAAAGGACTTGTGAAATCTACCAACATCTGTCAGCATGGTCGGTTATGGCCTTGGCTCTCTTCTAATGAGAGAAGTCCCTCAGTTCTAATAGAACTAACAAATTGTGGACTGTTTATATGTACAAAGTCGGAAAGAAATGCTATCGTTAACTAAACAGTGCAGAATTTTGTCTTTGCGTCGTAGGGTAGACGCGTTTGAGAGTATAGTCGATGCTCAAGATTGCATTCCTGATGTCGTGTGTTGAACTGCTGATGGTCTCGAATGTGCCCACCAGTCTGTCTACCGCCAGTGCCTGGTGATGGAGAAAATTCTTCTTAATCAAGTTTTCTTCAAATTCCATACAAAAACGTAGCCCTATTGCTAAGTCCTTACTCTACTAAATCTCCTCATATAACTAAAATCGTTATATGAGGAGAGAGAGGAGGAGAGTTTTCTTATGTTATCTTATGAGGACAGTATTTTTTTTCCTTACCATCAGATAGATTAATATAGCTAGGTATTTATAACAAAAAATACGAAGAAATAGGCCTTAGAAGTTCCGAATGACGTGACATTAATACCTATACGATTTTCATGTAGACGTGACGTCGCACCCCCACTACAGAAGTTTGATGAACTATATATATATAAGACAATTTTTATAAATTAATGAAACAAAATATGGGATATACGTGTATATACACGTAGGTATATCCCATACTTTTCCATAATCTACCTGATGGACTAATTAGAATGGTATATTTTTATGACACAGTTATCATCCCAATTACAGTAGCGCTGTGTGCACAAGGGAATACGCAGTGGATGACTTTCGTAAGAAAGTACTAACTATACGAGGTACATTTTGCGCCAGTGCCAAGAACCAACACCGGACTCTACTCAAGTTCTACTCAAAACGGCACAATAAAGCAGTTTCAGAACGACACACATGATTAATAGATGGGAGAAAAAACACGTCAAATTATTGATATTGATTCTCTAATAAAACCAAATATTAACGCCATCTGTGGCGCAATAGAGAACTATTTTTTTATAGTATAGAGTGACGAGACGAGCAGGACGTGTGCCTGATGGTATACGCAATATACGCTGCCCATAACAGCACAGTGACACGCAGCTATTGGAACATGAAAAGTCCAACTCATTACTGCACTGCGCTCGTCATCCAGAGATATAAGATGTTTTATGTCTATGCCCTGTAATTTCACTGGAAACATTGCCCTTCAAACCGGAACACAGTAATGTTTTAATGTCCGCATAGATTAACCATGGACACACTTAGGGCCGCGCGGGTCAGTCTTGTATGGACCGCGCGCAGGCGACCGCGTCACTCAGTTTCGGCCCTTACAACAACATCATCAACAGCCCACTAAACGTTCCCACTGCTGGGACTCGGGGCCTTCTCTCGTAAAGAGAGAGTTAAGACCATAATGCACCACGCTGGCCCAGTGCGGGTTGGTGGATGACACATGACTTCGAAAGATTCTAAGTACGTGTAGGTTTCCTCACGATGTTTTCCTTCACCGTTTTAAGTTAGCGGCTTTACGCACATGACTTCGAAAAGACAGTGGTGCGTGTGGGGTTTGAACCCGGGGTCTCCGGATCGGCAGGCGCCGTTCTCCCGACTAGACCAGCCGTAACTCCCTCGGCTTCGGCCCTTAAATAAGTTTAAACTTAAAGTCAAGATACACTTTAATTTTCAAAATAAACAATGTGGTAGTAAAATAGTAGGTAAATCATCAATAGTCACATACCTGGGTGTGTGAGGCTTCTGCTAACCGAGCAAACGCCTCAGAGTTGGTGAGAGAAGCCTGCGCTATTTGAGTCATCGCTGCTGCTTGCTGATCCATCACTTCCACCTGCGAAATGATTTCTTGTTTGACTGCGACATCGACTTTTGATTGAGCTACAAAGTTTCATGGTTCCAAAAACTCGAACGAAGAAGTTTGACTCTACTTTTGTGATAAGAACGTCTAGTCTGTGGAATGTGTTGCTTGAGTGGGGGATTTCCTGATAGTTACAATCTTGGGGTATTCAAATCGAGAGTGAATCTGTTTCTTCTAGGTAAGTACGTTTCATCGTAGACCGCATCGTCGCCTAACATCAGGGGGTCTACCGCCGAACGATAGCTTCAAATGTCATAGCTTTCATGTTTCTCTCTCTTTTCTTTTCGCTTGAAATGATAGAGACAGCATTAGCAAAGCGATAGCCGATTTAGTTAGGCGGTAGAAGCGGTCGCGTGACGGCGAGATGGCGGTCAAGTGTAAGTTTTATGAAGTGAAAACTTCTTTTGGCGGACCACAGCGAGATTGTTTTGTGGGCTGTGAATTGAATTATAGCGTCACGTTCGGGGATGATAAGAAATTTTCGGGTGAACTCGGGGCCCATTGGACATCTAGAAATGCTGCGTACTGACGCATTTCTAGAGGGCCATAGTCATGGGCACGCCCTCTGGTTTACAAAGAGAGCTATCTGCCAATATTTTTTTTTTAACGTTTACACTGTAAACGTTTAAAGAAACTTTCAGAAATGAGGTCGCTTCGTTTGTATTATCTTTGACAGCCTCCTCTGCTGAGTATAGGCCACCTCTCCCCTGTGCCATTGATTTCTATCCTGAGGTGATCTCATTCACTTTATCCCACTGATGGACCTGTGTATCAATGATCGGCCAACGGGACGCGTCTTGGTGGCCAGTAGACAACAATCTGGCGAGGCAAATCTTAAGGGGATGGTAAGGCTTGAAAATGCGTTACGCGGACGGACGGACGCCCGCGCGTATCTATACAAAACGAGTTTGTTTTGTATTATTTTATATCGTACTAGCTGAACCTGCGCGCGTTGCTACGGCATCTATCGAAAATTGGTCGACTATCCAGAGAAAGAATCTTTCAACTGTCCGAATTGAAACATAGTTTCAAACAGTAGTTCCTGAGATCCTTACGTTAAAAAAAATTACGTCTCGTAAACAACCTTTCTTCCTGTCACTTGGTTCAGCATATTTTAGGATCCTAACAGACGGCATATTTTAAACGTGCAGACTACGCGCAGATGATCGCGTATGCGCGTTTCAAACGAGATTCGAACGCAACCGCGTAACCTAAGCACATGTAGCGATAATGAACGGCGCGTCTACTGTGCGTAGTATACACGCAGGCACAACGATACAGACGCGCTGTAGTCGCGTAACTTCCGCGTTTACACCTCCGCCTCTGTATACGCGCTTCAAACGAGTTTCGAACGCACTTCAAGCGCCCGTTAGTATAGCGTTTTACGCGCTCTTGAATCAATACAAACGCGAAAATCGGCATCTACGGCGCAGAATACGTGCGTTCCTGAAACACGCGTCGTCTACGCGTCTGCAATACGTCGTGTGCTAGGGCCCTTATGTTTGGCCATAGAAAACTTACCATTTTCTCAAACATAGTCAGTTGTTTCTCCTCAGACTCCGAGGATAGACGACTACTATACACTCCATTGTAGTCTTGTCCCTTCAAACAAACACCATCAGAGCTCATATTGTCGTCATCATTACATGGTTCCTGCTTCACTGCTTTTTTCTTCTTCCCTGTAATATTAAAATACAATGACATTCATCAGTTCAGTCGTGGATATGGTGCATGAAACTGCATCGAAATATCGGGAGATCGCGCCACCGTATAACGCCAGTAAACATTGTGTTATTGGTTATAATCATCTTAATATATTTAAATTATGCGTCACATTATTTGTCCGCACTGGACTCCTAAGCTACTAGGTAATCCCATTTTTATCTAATTTGCACACCATGTGCAGTTTGATGCAATTTGAAAGATAGAACAGTTTATTTTTATTAATAGTCTACGTATGAAAATATCCAAGCAAAGCCGGAACAGGCCACTAGTAGTTTTTAAAATAATATACATATAGTTTAACTAACGGCTCTTTGCGGTTCCCATTCCTGTTATAATCCAGGGATAAAATGCCTATATATTATTCCAGATTGTAATCTAACTGCATTCCTAATTTCAACCCAATTCGTTCAGAAGTTCCGATGTGGTAGGGGAAACAAAAACCCTATTAACTATGACATTTATAGTATTAGAAACTAATAAAAATAATTAATAAAGGAATGTCCACCACCACTAATACATAAACTAGTTTGCCCTGGGTGAACTAGACCCATGATCTAAGGCTCAGTTAGCAGACACAATATTGAGTTACTACTAACTGAGATACAAAGCCAGTAAAATTATAAAATATAGTAATAGCTTACACCGGCATTGATTTTTAAGCTTAATACTACAGGGCACAGTAAACATCACTGCGGTAACATATAGGTATGATGTTAGTAAAACATTGTACTACTAACTTGGTACATAAGATCTCTTGTCACTAAGGTTCAATATTCTCTGTTCCAGTGTAGTGAGCGAACTTTTTAATTTGCCTTCTTCTATCTGTCTTTGTTTTGTGATCAAAAATCGCTTCTTGTCGGACCAAAACTAAAATGGAATGTATTACAAATTATACATATTTATAATTCACATTTTTCTTTACATAAAAACAAGGCTGTGTTAACATACTTGAATACTTTTAGATAAATTGCATCTAGTTAGTCGCCTGTTTGTCTTTTACTGCCCTCCAACATGTTGGCAAGACTAGGATCGGAAAAAGTAGAGTGAATTGGGGAAGACATTTACTAAACTAAGCCAGATTGAAAGAAATATGGAATTTAGTGTCACATATATCCTAAAAAGATTTTTTTTTAAATCACAATGTTTTCCTTTACCATTAAAGCAAATGATAATGACAAACTTGTTCATCATCAATTGAAAGAAAACTAAATATACCTAAGATGTTACTCTTGTAAGGCATTCTTTCCAAGGGGAATGACTTTTAAAGGCCTTAAAAATTGATTTACAACTCACCTTGATCCATCCCTGTGTAGGTTTAACAGTTCCTTCTAGTAAATTAATCATGGCAGCAAGCTCTGACCAGAGCTTCTTATATTTTGGAAGTGTGTTAAATCTGTGCTTTTTTTTTGCCAAGTCTCTGTGTTTTTCCATGAAGTTAACTATTGTTTTTACCTGGGTTAAAGATGGTCTACTGCCCTAAAATGAAGATTAATAAATAAATCAAATCATGGATGCATAAAATATGAATGTTATTCTGGCTAACATGGGTAAAATTTACAGATCAATAATATTTGGTAGTGATTTCATGCATAATTTAACATAAGACTACCTGCTAGGGATGAATACACCAAGACTGTAACCATGGGGAAACCCCCACTCAGGAAACGCATTCCACAGCTTCAGACGTTCGAACGACGGGTGTTCCCCTCCCCTCCCCCCACCCCCCTCCCCCCCTAAATTCAGGCGACTCGATTCAAGACCTTACCCAAAACGGCTCGTTCAAGTTTTTGGAGAGTCAACCATAAAATGATGTCGCTTTTTTATAGCGATAGATAGAAAACAAGGGCGAATGGTAATTCATGCAGATCAGTGGCAAACTCTCCGAAATGTATGCGATAAAGATCGAATTCATAACTGAGCATAAGTATAAATACAGCAATCAGATCAAATTAATCACGTAACTTACATGGGTTCGGCTTTCTGCAGAAATTTCTTCGAAAATCACGTCGGACATTATTGTACCAAAAACGCACCCCTTCAGCGATTTTTTGCTGAATATTGTTATGTATTTGAATTGAGCTCTATTCTGCCATGTACACAAAAGTAATTTTTGGATTTATAAAATCGAATCAGTTCCACAACACCATAATTTTGTAAACTACTACACCATAACAAATAACTAAACAACTGTGAAGTCATAGAAAGTGTGAAGCTGTGAAGTGTAAGCCAAAAGCCAAAACACAGATCACTTACAGCCAAAAGCCTGTAAGCTGTGAGGGGGTGGAGGTCAAGAGTATCATCAAATATTGTAGAATATTTTAAAAAATGTACGGTCGGATGCAATAAAATAATCCTTCAAACCACAGACTAAAGCACCTATTAGACTACGCGTTATTCAGCACTCGTTACGCATACTGTCCTAAAGTCTAACTTGTCAGCTCGCTATTACACCAGTCTGAAAAATGTTTGTCTGTAAAGTCGGTTTACTGACGATAGAACGTGACAACGTCTTAAGAAAATACTGATGGAATGGTAGCATTTTTCAAAAGAAAATTTTAATTTCATTTGTTTAATAGATTAATTTGTATGTAAAAAGTAATCAGTAGAATTTAGTAATTTAACCAAAACAATGCAAAAAAAAAATGGTTGTCTGTAAAGTCGGGTTACTGACGTTAGTTGAACGTGACAACTTCAACTACGCCTTAGAGCGAGGTAACGTCGGCGGCGAGGTAACGGCGTTATCGGCACATGACGTCATGTTTTGCGGGCGTGCAGCCGGCTTCATCGAATTATAAGACGTTGTCACGTCAAAAAACAATGCAAAAAAGCTTTTAGATGCCGGGGATCGAACCGGGGGCATTTCACATGCAAAGCGAACACTCTACCACTGAGCTACATCCCCGCTTGAACTACTGGTCGAAATAATTAATACAACTGTAACAAACATGCGGCGAGGTAACGACCGACGGTAACGACCGACGGTAACGACCGACGGTAACGCGGTAACGGTACATGACGTCATGTTTTGTGGGCGTGCAGCCGGCTTCATCGAATTATAAGACGTTATCACGTCAAAAACGCGCGCTCTAGGACTTTTAATATAACTTCTTTTTCTTTACTGCACACTATTATGGTAATTATTAATTTTAAAAAAAATAAGCATTTAAGATAGGTATAATAACAGCGAGATCAAAATTATAATTATGGCATTCGAACTCCGAATACCCAAAACGTAAAAATAGAAATTACCGCGAATACCAATGAACCAATCACGAACCAATGAAATTATATTTTAAGATTATATGTCAATATCAGTGTCATGTATTTGTCGGTCTAACAGTCTTTATCTTATTACACTACTCGTTATTCAGACTGTAAGCCAGTAAGACTCGCCGAACCCGATCTTGCTGTCTGAATTTAGAGTCTAACAGTCTGACGCTTTTTACACCACGCTACTTAGACTAAGACTGTCTGAATAACGAGTGGTGTAATAACGCCTTAAGTAGAGATACTTCAAACATCTTCCACAATGGAGCTGGTGCAGATTATGGGTATGGTATGAATGTAACAATTTTGTAAAGGAATTGAAGTATGGTGAATTAAAAAACATTGGCAGTCATAGCGACTAGCGATAGAAGAAACAACTAATAACTCAGAATTTAATAGCGGAACTACTTACTACTAACGGCACAGCAGAAGTACGCGGGTGAAACCGGAGGGCGTGATCATGACCATGGCCATCTAGATCAACTTCGTTTACCCGAGGATTTCTTTCATTTACGAACCAGACGCTTGAGGTCAATTCACAGTCTACGGAAAATCTGTGTGTGGCGCGCCAAAAGAAGTTTTCACTTCAAAATATTGGCAGTCATAGAGACTGCCCATAGAAGTGAAAAATAGTAACTCTGATTTTGATAGCTCACTTTGGAAACTATGCGGGTGAAACCGAAGGGCGTGGGAATGATCGTGGTCAGCTAGATTTTCTAGATAATCCGCGTTTACTCGAAGATTTCTTTCATTTATGAACATAACGCTTGACGTTTGCCACACCTTATGGAAAATCTATATTTGGTGCGCCAAAAGAATTTTCACTTCAAATATAAAATACTATTGTCGACTAAAATAGTTACTTACTTAAGGACATTAGGAAAATTTTAAAAACTTGCGTAGTACAATATAATGTTGAATATTATAGAGATGATACTCCTTACCTCAACTCTTCATAAAGACAACACAATTTGACACATAGTTTTTTACGCAGAGTCACAGACAGATGCGGCTAAAATGTAAATAAATCAATGTCACCGTCATTGTGTTAAATCAACTTTTCAGGATCTTTTACATCAGACCACAGATTACTATTTCTTCAATGTGGTAATTTGGCATTTGGATTGGATGACGCTGTCAGCGGGGTGTGTCGAGGTTTGCAGGGTTACCCAGCAACAAAATCTTCTTTGGTTTGGGGGAGTTTAAATAAACACTATCACGACAAAAATATTTGGAACTACAATAATTGCATGAAAATAAAAATAAATTAACGCTAAAAAAACAAAAGGAATTCTTCAAATCTTTTTGGTGTTATTATGTTCTCCATGAATTTTTTCGAGAGGTTGAAAATGATAAAGGTTTTCATCATCTTCACATAGAGAATCGTCCTTGTCGCTGCTTTCTTCACTCTCGGAACCTAATCTATATTTATAAAAGCGAAAGGTCACTCATCAAGGACTCTCAGAAACTACAAATGCTAAGGATCTGAAATTTTGCATGGAGGTCCCTTTTAGCACGTAGGCGCTCGCTAAGACAGGGTTTTGCGAAATTCAACCCCTAAGAGGGTGAAACGAGGGATGAACGGTTGTATGAAAATTCGTGATTTTCAAAGTTATCAAATTTTATATCTACACACCTGACACGAAGCAATTAAATGTTTGTTCTATCAATTTTGTAACTTCGAACTGTACGGGGGTGAAATGTGGGTTGAAGTGGGGGATGAATGTCAATATGAAAGTTCCCAACCGTTAAAGATAAAACTATAAAGCTCTGTATATAGACACTTGACACGAAGCAAACGAATTTTGGTTCTAGCAATTTTGTAATCTCGAAATGTACGGGGGTGAAATTGGAGATGAAATGGGGGATGAATGTCAACATGCAAGATCCCAACGGTTGAAGATTAAACCATGAAACTCTGAATATAGAGACTTGACACGAAGAAAACGAATGTTTGTTCTAGCAATTTTGTAATTTCGAACTGTATGGGGGTGAAATGGGGAATTAATGTCAACATGGAAGTTTTCAATCGTTGAATATAAAACTATGAAACTCTGCACATAGACACTTGACACGAAGCAAACGAATGTTGGTTCTAGCAATTTCGTAATTACGAAATATACGGGGGTGAAATTGGGGTTGAATGGGGGATGAATGTCAACATGCAAGATCCCAACGGTTGAAGATAAAACCATGAAACTCTGAATATAGAGACTTGACACGAAGAAAACGAATGTTTGTTATAGCAATTTTGTAATTTCGAACTGTATAGGCTTGAAATTAGGGTTGAAATGGGGGATGAATGTCAACATGGAAGATCCCAACCGTTCAATATAAAACTATGAAACTCTGCACATAGACACTTGACACGAAGCAAACGAATGTTGGTTTTAGTAATTTTGTAATTTCGAACTGTACGGGGGTGAAATTTAGGTTGAATGGGGGATGAATGTCAACATGAAAATTCCAACCTTTGAAGATAAAACCATGAAACTCTGTATATAGACACTTGGCACGAAGCAAACGAATATTTGTTTTAGCAATTTTGTAATTTTGAACTGTATAGGGATGAAATTGGGATTGAAAGGGGGGATGAAAGTAAACATGGAAGTTTTCAATCGTTGAAGATAAAATCATGAGACTCTGTATTTAGGCACTTGACACAAAGCAAATAAATGTTTGTTCTAGCAATTTTGTAATTTCGAACTGTGAGGGGATGAAATTAATGTTGAAATGGGGGATGAATGTCAATACGGAAGTTCCCAATCGTTGAAATCGAAGCCAATAAATGTTTGTTCTAGCAATTTTGTAACTTCGAACTATATGAGGATGAAATTGGACTTGAAATGGGGGACGAATGTCTCTTACGATTTCACACATAAACAACTGTACCGATTTTGATGAAATTGTTTTATTATAAGCTGTTTTTAGTTAAGCATTACTAAAAATAATTTAGTAATGTGTCTGGGTATAAAAATAGGTACTACCTGAGTTACCTTAGTATTTATTTCGTGCGGACGAAGTCGCGGGTAACAGCTAGTTGAACTATAAAAGGTTCATCCAAAAATCCGTCTTATCTTCTATATATACTCTTCTTCCAGCTTTTTGAGCTTCATACAAATCTGTGTGTGAGGTGTGGCCAAAAGAAGTTTTCACTTCAAACTCTTTTTTTTATCCCGTATAGGTCTGCGTTTGACCACAAACTTACCTAATGGTAAGCGACGGTGTGATCGAAGATGACGCACGTTGACCTAAAAACTACCTATTCACTCTGACCTTGAAAAGTTCTAGATTGTATCTCTCAGGGAACAAGAAGGCCGGCAACTTATTTCACTCTAAAGCTGTACGTAAGAGAAAAGTGGATTTAAATCATTATGTAAAAAAAATGCATTGTGTAAAACACTGTCAGACTAGCCACTTTTCGACGATGTTCTAAGCTTAACAGCTTTTTAGCTACTAAGTATTAAATTTCATTTTTCCCTTTAAAGATTTACCATAGGAGGACGCAAAATATTTAGCTAGCTAACAAACTTTTTTACATTTTTTGCGTGGCGTGGGGGTAACGTATATTTCATCAAACGAGCAACTGCTCATTCTATGGGGATTGGGGATACTAAATTTTCCTATTTCGAACTGTAAGGGGATGAAAGTTTATACGGAAGCATATCTATTCTATGACGGAAGTTAGTCAGTGTTGAAGATAAAACTATGAAATTTAGCAGCTAGATGTTTGATATCCATACTAATGTTACAAATATGCAAGTCTGCAATAAATCTGGCTGTCTGTTTGTAACGCTTTAACGCTTAGGCTTTAACCACTGGACCGATTTTGATGAAATTTGGTGTACAGATCGATTAAACTCAGGAAAGGACAAGGGCGAATTTTATCGCCGAAAAAAAGTTGCAAGAGTGGAAATGAGGAATGAAATTTTACATGGAAAATCATCAATGTTGAAAATAAATTGATAACACTTGAAATTCATATCCAAAACCACATTAAATTTTAATTGTGAAAGTAACTATGTCTGTTGCGCTTTAACGCCTAAGCCACTAAACCAATTTTGAAGAAATTATACAAAAATGTTTTAATATACGCCGTTTTGTTTTGTTAAATTTGTACGGGTGTCCAAATCACAGAAATCTAAATAATTTAGATTTCTGTGGTCCAAATACTCCCTGAGTTATTTATTTATTTAATAATAGGCGAGCAGCATAAGCTGATATGCCTATATCTCAGTGTTGAAATATGTAACCAAATTATAGGTAATTGTCTTTTAAAATGAAATTGTCTTTCGCTATCCATTTGTCAAGTTTGTTCTTGAAATAGTTCAATGATTTTCCCGCAATAACATCCTCAGGCAACCTGTTCCAGTTGTAAACCACTCTGTTGCTGAGGATGTGATGTGCAGTGTTTGTCAGTGATAGTGCATGGGACAACTGGAACTTATGAAGCCGACTGTCTCTCTTATGCTCCTTCAGTCTGTACAGGTTCCTTTTGTGGAGGAAGTTATAAATCCATTCAATATTTTAAATGTTTCGATCAAGTCTCCCCGTAACCGCCTCTCTTCCAATGCAGTGAGGCGTAGGGCTTTCAACCTATCTGTGTAAGATTTACGTTAAAGGACGTATGGCCATTTTGTCGCTTTTCTTTGCACACTTTCAAGTAAATAAATTTATTTTTTAAGTAGGGGCTCCAAATTTGATAACCATATTCTAGTAGCGGCCTCACATAAGGTTTATATTATTATATTTTAAGAAACATTTCTACAGTTATAGATTGAAAAGATCCACGAATGACGTAAATAAAAGAGTTTGCTTTCTTTACAATTGCAGAAATGTGTTCTTTCCCTTTTTAAATTTGGTGTAATCACAACACTGAGGTCTTTTTGCTGATTGATCACTGAAGATTAAGCAACACCATTGAGGTAATAGGTGACTAGTGGGTTATTCTTGCCCAGATGTAAGACCCCACACATCGCAACATTCAAATTAACAACCCAGTCCATTGTCCAGTCTTGCAGTTGATCTAAATCCTTCTGGAGACGCTCAGAACTGACCCACGTTTGCAAAAAATTTACCATCATCAGCGAAGAAGGCAGAGTTATCTTAGTATTTATTTCACGTGGACGAAATCCCGGGTAATAGCTAATATATTAAATAAAATTTTATATTATTATATAAATATACAACGTGTGGCGGAAAGGTCCAACAATATTTTAACAGGTAATTCCAACACTGATGTGGACTTCATCTCCGAAGGTCTCTTTCCCCTCAGCATGTTAGATCACGAGATAATACGAGTCAAAGTTTGATGTAAAATATAACAGCAACAACCCTAATGCACGTACAACAAACGTCAACAGCTGACACGTTTGTCAGCTGTTGACTGCTGTTGACCTTTCCTGTCAAAGACTAAATTTTGTGCAGAAAAGGTATTTTTTTGCCTACTTCGAAACTGTGAATGGAATAAACAGAAGTTAAATTATTAATTAATTAATTAATACTTAATAGGTAATGGCTAGAACTGTTTGACAGTTGAGAGTCCATTCAGGCGGTCTACAACTACAATACCTCGTCATCAAATCATCAACAGCCCACTAAATGTTCCCACTCCCAGCAGTGGCCTTCTCTCGCAAGGAGAGAGTTCAGGCCATAATCCACCACGCTGGCCCAGTGCGGGTTGGTGGATGACACATGACTTCGAAATATTCTAGGTACATGTCGATTTCCTCACGATGTTTTCCTTCACCGTTTTAAGTTAGTGGCATTACGCACATGACTTCGAAAAGACAGTGGTGCGTGTGGGGTTTGAACCCGAGATCTCCAGATCGGCAGTCGCCGTTCTCCCGACTAGACCAGCTGTAACTTTCCCGACTAGACCAGCCGTAACTTTCCCGACTAGACCAGCCGTAACTTTCCCGACTAGACCAGCCGTAACTTTTTCATTTTTTTCATTTCATTTCACACGAATTTCCATAACAGAAGTTCCATGCAACCTCGACTACTTATATCTTATACCTACGTCTCTCGTCGCTCATCACTATACCGAGCAATTTTATGAATGAACAAGAACAAAATATTAAAAAATGATTTACCCCGACTACCTCGTACCGGATTTGTAAACTGTTGTTTTTTTTTTAATAAAGAGTGACGAGACGAGCAAGACGTTTGCCTGATGGTAAGCAACATGCCTGCCACATAACAACACAGTGACACGCAGCTGTTGGAACATAGAGTCCAAATCATTACCTAGCACTGCACTGCGCTCGTCACCCAGATATCTCAGAAGTTATATCTCTAAGCCCAGTAATTTCACTGGAAACATTGCCCTTCAAACCGGAACACAGTAATGTTTGCACATTACTGCTTGGCGTTAGAATAACAGGGAAATGTGTGGTACTTCCCCAGGCGGACTCTGCTAAAAGTCCTACCACTACTAGATTATTACTAGTCCTAGATTGTGATAGTAAGATTACATTCAACAAGATGTAAGAAGTCAATTATCAGTACTTTGATACATTTCGTAGAATTTCGAACTAATGTTCACTTCTTAATTTACTTTTAATCTTTGCGAAGTTGCGAAAAGTCCCCGACGCGACGGCAGAATCAGATTGTCGGTAAGTCGGCATTGTCAATAGGTTTGACCGTATGCCGCCGGCCAATAGGAGAACGCGCCGGTCGAAGCGCAGGGGAATTTTCGGCCTTTCGGCATAGCGCACCGCTCGGACTTAGAAATCGCCAAGAATGATTTTTTTAAAGTTGGGGGTTCCGTCATATTTGTTTTTAAGTTTGGTTTTACCTTGACAAAGAAAACATACGTAAGGCTTACATATGTTTTCTCATGAGCACCGGAAATCGTTAGTTCGGTTCTCGGCTTGGTCGATATTTGAATAATAAATGGGTAAAAACGATTGTTTTCTATGGGTCTAAGATTTAGTTTTCCTTGTGAGTTCACAAGAACAACTAAACAGCTTCCCCAACACAGAACGACCTAGTGAAGAGCTACGATTGTGAGGAGTTCTTACATGGCTTTTACAAAGATAGATAAAGGAAATAGCACATAGGATAGGTACGTAACTACCTAGGATAGGTATCATCACACATCGGTACATGTAGTACCTAATAATAGTAGTAGTAGTAGTAGGACACTTTGCATAGTCCGTCTGGGGAAGTACCACAACTTTGCCAGTTATTTTACCGCCATGTAGTATTGTGCAAGCATAACTGTGTCCCGGTTTGAAGGGCAATGTTTCCAGTGCAATTGCAGAGCATAGAGATATAAGATCTCATATCTATGCGGTACGAGCGTGGTGCAGTGCTGGGTAATAATTTGGACTCGTGTTCCAATAGCTGCGTGCGTGTTGTTAAGAACAGGCATAGATCCATCAGGCTTACCATCAGGCACATGTCCTTCTCGTCTCGTCACTCTTCATTGTAAAAAAAGTTCGTCGCTTTTAAAGTGCGGAACCCTAACCGTTCAATTTGAATTTTTTAGAAATATTTATGATTTTAATTTTTGAGTTCAGTCGCTCTCTACCGTCATAGCTGATGTGTGTTGTTTGTTTTATCGCGAAATTGATACCTACGGTGCGCTGAATGTGCGCTATGCCGTAAGCACCTTGGATTGCAGTGTGAAATGGATAAATATGTTTGTGTTTTTGTGCGGTGAAATTTTAGTGTTAGGTACTTACAGTGCGACTATGGTTAAATAACAATGTGATTATTAAAAGGTAAGCTCATTTAGCCAAAAATAAGTAGCTAGTGTAGGTATCTTCCCAACTCATTACAGAGTTTAAATAATCAAATTAATTATTTTAACTTTTTATTTGACTGTGACTCAAACATGTACCTACCTACCTACTTACATAGTTGTATTTAATTTGACATTCTTTTGTTCCTGACTAATATTGTTTGAAGACTTCTTACTTACATTTGACAACATTTTGTCGACTGAATTTAGAAGCAAGTTAGACAAGCAATCCTCGCTTCCGAATTTAGTATGCTACTCGTAGACTCGTAGCTTATTGAATGCTAATAAAAAGCATCTCTTTTTATTATAAACTGGCTTAATCGAATATTACAGTGCAATAGCTTCCACACCTAATCTTTCTATTCCTGTTCGATTTCTATGCTAGATATTTAGGTAGGTTTTTCAAACGACACATAAGTAGTAGGTAGCTATTGAGCCTGCGTCGGCGCGGCGGCGTACGGCGGCGTTTCTATGATCTATGGCGGCGCGGCGTCGCGGTCGCGCGGCGTGCGGCGGCGCGGCGCAGTCACTGACCGCTGCAACGCCGCTGGCTAGGGTTGCCAAATAAAAGTAATAAACAACGAATTATTAACTTTGTATGGAAAAAAAAATTTGTGCTTTCGTGTCTAATATTCACATATGTGATTCGATACTTAGTATAGATGAAGTACCATAAATATTGTTGGACCTTTCCGCCACACGTTGTATATTTTTATTATAAAATATACTTATATATTAAAACAAAACCATTCGAGAGAATCAATAAATATGTACAGATTTGTGCAAATCGTTGGGCAAATCCGACTCGCACTTGTCCGATTTTTATTGGGTTGACTTTGACATTATTTAACCATTTTTATGTCAAGTTATGTCAAGATGTCATGAACCCTACACTAAAACATAGCGAAAACAAAAAAAAAAAACTACTTATGGAAGATTACAATAAAAAACAAAGTGGCCAAGTGCGAGTTGGACTCGCCCATGAAGGGTTCCGTTGCAGCAAGTAACATAATATACATAGTGTACATAGTTTTTTTAGTTCGTTGTAACTTTGATCAAAATTTTAATAACATTTATGACGTACTAAAAAAAAACTACTTATCAGATCGAGTTCAAACCAATTTTCGTTGGTAGTTTGCGTGGTAATGTACATCATGTATTTTTTTTAGTTTTTTCTTTCTCTTATTTTAGAAGTTAGAGGGGGGGGGGGACACAGACACATTTTACCACTTTGGAAGTGCCTCTCGCGCAAATTATTCAGTGTAGACAAAAACTATATTAAAAACCTCAACATCATTTTTGAAGACCTATCGATAGACATCCCACACATGTGGGTTTGATGAAAAAAAATTTTTTGGGTTTCAGTGTATGGGGGGCAACCCTAATTTTTTTTGACGTGACGACGTCTTATAGTTCGATGAAGCCGGCTGCACGCCCGCAAAACATGACGTCATGTAACGTTACCGCCATAGAATAGATAATATTTACCACCGTTACCTCGCCTTATTACTTTTCGCACCATCTAGTGAGTGAAATGTGTATTACGTTCAAGGAGTCTGTCCATGTTTTAGAAAAGCGACGATCTGAAGTTAAGAACTTGTGCTAGTACAATGATGTACCCAGAGATGGCGCTTTGAACAGCTTTTCAAAAAGCTTCAGAATGTTTTATCTAGATGGCGCTTAACACAATCAGTATTTTCTTAAGACGTTGTCACGTTCAACTATCGTCAGTAAACCGACTTTACAGACCACAACCATTACAACCATTTTTTTTTTATCTTTTAATGCGGTTAACCGAATACATCTACTTACCAAGTTTCATTAGTGTAGTTCTCATAGTTTCGGCAAAAAGTGGCTGTGACATACGGACGGACAGACAGACATGACGAATCTATAAGGGTTCCGTTCTTACGTTGTACGGAACCCTAAAAACGGACTCTGTATTTTCTTAGGAGTTTTTATGGAGATGGACGTCATTTGTGTTTTGCTATTTTATCGTATTCGAACTGGTAACATTAAACTTTTAGCATTTCTGAAGAACAAATAATATTCTAGATGAAGTGAGAAGTGAGTGCGTTTTCGTTTTATTTTCGTATAATTTGCTGCGCGTATTGTTTCCGTAATTTACATGATTTATTAGTTGGTGCAATAATTGTCTTCAAATATTTATTGAGCAATTTATTTCATAATACCACTTTGAAACATTTATTGACGTTTTTGTGCAAGTAAGCCATTGTCGATATTCAGCTGATTATTGTTTACAAGGCAAAGTTTTCTAGATTATTCAGTTTGACTTGCGTTATGTATGTATTTCAGGCATGTATTCCTTTGAGGGGGACTTTAGGCGGAAACCTCAACAAAACCTTGGAGGCGCCAGTTCCCAGCGCAAAACTGACAGGGATGCTCTCATTCTTCAGTTACAACAACAGAGACAAAAAAGAGAGGTTGGTACATCATCGTAGAAATTAGATCATTAGATCATTCGGATCTCTTTGTAGCTATATAGTGGACTTGGTAATTGAATAATAGGACATTGGAATATTTTAATATTAATTTTAGTTTACCATTGACCGAAGATTTTTTTTTTGATATGAGTCAGGGCACACATTTTAATTACCTAAAGTTGTTTAGGTCAGTATTAAATGTGTAATAAAAAAATAATTTGTTTATACAATCAGCATGTCAGCAACTATTCAATCATTGTTTTAACATAATGACTAAGCAGTTTTTACTCTAACAAAAACACACAATGTCACGATGGACCCGGCACCCATGAATCCATGGAATGCTAAGAAGTTTGTCTCTACTTTCTGAGAATTTGTGAATAATTTAGAAAACATTTATTTCTTTGCAGGAACACAGAAAACGTCTGAACAGTACGATCAAAATACAAGCATTTGTTAGGAGCTATCTGACTAGAAAACACCAAAAGCAACATGAGCGAAATGAGTTTGATAATATCTTCCAGAAAAGCAGCTCTAAAGATATGGAATTATTATTTGAACTTGTTGCCAAAATACTATTTTTTTTTGATAACAAACAAGATTTCAATAGATTGGTAAGTTTATAATTACTGATCACCGTACATCAGAATCACTAGGCCATTATTGGCTGTCTTTTGTAACACAGATTTTTAATCAAAGCAGTAGGCATGAATATAATTAAATATTGTAACTGATTGTTTACATGACTCCAACTGGCCTCATTGATCAGTTGGGCTAGTCTACCAAGCTGCAGTTTGTAGGTTTGATTCAAATCCAGGACAAATATTTATGTGTTGAATATAAAAAGACAAATATTGGTGGACATAGCTCAAACAAAATGAAAATATTTCAAATAAATACACTGGTAACTCAAGTTTGATATAGTCCATCCAGTCCGACTCAAGCTTTGAATGTGTCTGGTGATATTTTACAATGATAGTGCGTGTGCGTGTTATATAGTACAGTGTGCAACAAAAGCCACTGAGAATTTAATTTAATAATCTGTCTACTTGCAGCTATCCTTGTCACAATTACTACTGAAACAGTGGAATAAAGTGTTCCAGTATTCGGAATCGAGCATACAAATCCGGAGGTTGCTAGCTCTACATCTCCGGTTATTAAGAGCTAGTAATGAGGTTAGTTTGTACATCTGTAATGATAATGTAGATTAAGGCATTTTTAAAGTTTTTTTTGGGGTAAGTTATTTTGCCATATTATAATCACTTATAGTTTTGTAGCTAGTTGATATTGTGAGTGTCTTTGAATTTTGATGGGCTGTCTTCAAATCAATAGTGAAATACCGGAGTTTCTCAGGAATTAGTTTATTGGCTTATAATAACAGTAGCCTAAATGTAGTGATTAATGAAGTTGATGATTAATATTGCAGCCATATATTTGTGAAGAATAATGCCCAAATCATCCACTAGTCATCTACAAAACTACATTACTCAACAGTTTTTTATATAGCAATAACATTTCCTATTGCAACATATTGTGCAATCTCTGTTTCAGATATCTTTAGCTGTTCCACTAAGAATGTTTGAAGTTTTCACATCGACAAATTCCATTGAAGATTCATTTGATTGTAAATTAGTTGCTGGGAATACATTACTGTATTTGGTTAAAAGAGGTTTGTGTTTTCTGTTGTCCATACTAATAATATAAGTATTACAGATATTTCAATGTTTTTTAGGCTTTAGGCTGACAATTTGAAAAGTGTTGTTGGTCTGTCTGTATGTTTGTTTGATAATGGTTAAGGGCTTAGATCAGAAAAGCTTCTTCACACTTCACTGCCTTATAGAAGAGTTACACATGAATCAAACTATGTACTAAATTGCTAGTTGGGCCCCATGATGTACCCTACAACATAACAAGGTTAAGTTCTTACTCTGTATATAACTCTTCCTTCAGATCTGTTACGCCATTTCAAAGAGACAAACCACTTTAACAAAAACTTTAAAGTACACCTATATAAAGTTGTCTATATTATGTTATATATTTAACTAGCTGTTACCCGCGACTTCGTCCGCGCGAAATAAATACTAAGGTAACTCAGGCAGTACCTGTTTTTTATACTCAGACATTTTACAGTTACTAAAAACGCCTTATAATAAAACAATTTCATCAAAATTGGTTCAGTTGTTTAGGTGTGAAAGCGTAAGAGAAATTCGTCCCCCATTTCAACTCCAATTTCATACAGTACGAAATTACAAAATTGCTAGAACAAACATTTATTGGCTTTGTGTCAAGTGCCTCTATAAAGAGTTTCATAGTTTTATCTTCAACGATTGGGAACTTCCATATGGACATTCATCACCCATTTCAACCCCCCTTTTCATCCCCGTACGGTTCGAAATTACAAAATTGCTAGAACAAACATTTATTTGCTTCGCGTAAAGTGTATATATACAGAGTTTCATGGTGTTTTATCTTCAACAATTAGAAGTTTCCATGTATGCTTTCATCCCCCATTTCAATCCCAATTTCATCCCTATACAGTTTGAAATTACAAAATTGCTAGAACAAACATTTGTTTGCTTCGTGTCAAGTGTCTATATACAGAGTTTCATGGTTTTAGCTTCAACAGTTGGGAACTTTCATATTGACATTCATCCCCCATTTCAACCCCAATTTCACCCCCGTACAGTTCGAAATCGATAGAACAAACCTTCGTTTGCTTCGTGTCAAGTGTCTACCTATATCTACAGAGTTTCATCTTCAACGGTCGAGAACTTCCATATTGACATTTATCCCCCATTTCAACCCCAATTTCACCACCGTACAGTTTGAAATTACAAAATTGATAGAACAAACATTTAATTGCTTCATGTCAAGTGTCTTGATACAAAATTTTATAACTTTGAAAACGACGAATTTTCATACAACCGTTCATCCCTTGTTTCACCCTCTTAAAGGGTTGAATTTCGCAAAACCCCGTCTTAGCGGGTGCCTACGTGTTAAAAGGGACCTCCATGCAGAATTTCAGATTCCTAGCATTTGTAGTTTCTGAGATTCCTTGATGAGTGACCTTTCGCTTTTATATTTTTAGAAGATTTCATTAAAACCCATTCAAATTCAAGCACATAGATATGTGGAGCATAGGGGCTGTCCATTAATCACATGATGTTTTTTTAACATTTTTTAACCCTTCCCTCCGCCTTGGTGATACGTGGTGAGGTTTAAAACTACCCCCCCTCCCCCCACCAAAAATCACGTGTATTTTTGGTACCTACAAAGAATCTTAATTTTTTATAATATTATTTTTAAATACCGGTATAAAGTATAATCCAATCCAGTTCTAGACTATTCTAGGCGCGCGAAGACTTCGTTCGTTGCCTGGCAAAAGAAAGTCAACGCCGCTTTTCATGCGTTTGCTTACTGATACCCCCCTCCCGCCTTGTGATATTTCGTCATTTTTGCCGAACCTCTCCCCCCCTTTTGAACCTCACGTGATTAATGGACTACCCCAAGCATACACATATAAAAACACATTTGGCACAGTCTATTAAATCATATAGTCGTTCAACGAAGCCATCTAGATGAGCAATCGTGCGGAGCGTGCGGGGTGAGACGCGGGAAACGCGCTCCCGCCATTGCCAACATTACAATGTTAGTATTTCTAGAGTGCGGTTCAGTTTTCGGTTTTATCTACCCGTGTCTTGACATTATCGGCGTTTCGTAGTATTTCTTTATACCGTGATATTAGTGTAATTGTGATAATAGTAGACATTTTTAAACATTCCATTCTTCCAGTCTTAAATGTATGTTGCCAATGCTGGGACTCGAGCCTTTTCTCACAAAGATACTTAATTTATTTTGCAGGCTATTTCCAAGATTTGTGTACGCTACTAACCGAGAGGGCGCCACCGTTGTACGGCCCCTCGCCGAACCCACCTACACCGCTATGTGGCGCGCTGTTCGACCTGATACAACGTCCACTGGCGTTGGTCAATCACGTCAACATACCCCAATATGAGTAAGTACTAAATGTACACACAAATAACAAAGCCTTAGGCAAGGGCGGATCCAGGTTTGGCACCAGGGGGGGTCACATAGTTCTGGTTAAATCACAAGACCGTACGAGTGCGTGCGTGCATTTTTATTAGTGGTCCACTTAGGTTCTGAACCCAGCCCAGGGGGGTCATGGCGGCCCAGGGTCCCCCCTCCTCTGGATCCGTCCTTGGCCGTAAGTAGGTTGCAGGTTCAATTACCACCCAGAGCAAATATTTGTATGATGAATACGAATATTTGTTTTGTGTCTTTAACTTCCAAATTATAAGTTCTATTCTCTAATCTGTAAGTGTTGTTTTCCAGTGACACAATCCTAACGGAGTTCGCATCGGCGTTCCTGTGCAACCCGTACCCGGAGCCGGTGGAGATGTACGCGCTCCCGGCGCTCGCGCAGGACGCGCGCCGGTTCCCCTTCCTGTCGCTCGTCGCGTGTCTCCGGAGCGACGAGCGCTTCCGCACGAGGAAGCTGCTCAACGACATGTGGCTGCTGCATTCTGTGCTCGTGCTCGAACCGCCCGATTTTGGTGAGTCTTTTGTTGAAGTGAATACTTCTTCATCATCGTCACTCTTCTTAACTTCCGGGGGAGGTTACTTCAGGTTTAGTGCTTCACCTTCAACTTCAGGTTGGGTGCCCTGAATCACTGTCCCGTGGGAACTTAGAGGTCCACTTATACGATGTTGGCTGTAACATGTGTGTACTGCTCTTTTTGAAGACTACTTAGCTGAGCATTTTTTGAGTGAACAATAATCATGGAATTCGCGTCATCGTCACTAAACGCTTTCTGTGAGTTCTTTATCGCTCTTAGCTAGGTCGCCAATTGCTACTTTGTTTTAAGGCCATCTGTACTCGTATTTTGTTTTTAATATTTAAGTGCAACAAAGAGTTTATCTATCTATCTACTCTTTGAGTTACAAAAAGCGTGATAAAAAGCCCATAGTCTGAACAGTATTTGTGGCGACAATGTTCGATACCTTGAACTTTAAACTACTGTTCTTGGTTCTTGTAAGCCTACCACCTGCAACAACTGCCTATAAAGGCTTCATTGTGTAATTTCTTAGTCTCTAGAAAAATAATAATAATAATTTATTTACAGTAAACGAAATCAATCACATAGACAACACACGGTTACCTAGCAACCCGATAGTCCTAGAATACTTGAAAGTACTAGCAAAGCTCACCGAAAACGTTTGTAACAAGCAAATTGTCTATGGCTACGATGATTCACTGTACAGTATGGAGACAGGGGCTGATAAGGACGATGAAAGCGACAGTGAAGAAGAGGTCAACCCTACCACGGTCAAAGAACGGTGCCTTGTCACCAAGTGCGTGGAGATGTTGAATGCACCTAATCGATGTGTGATGACTACGTGCTCGCAGATTATGGAGAATGATTTGAGTGAAGAATTCCTTGATTGTATGTCGGGGATTTGTCATAACTTGTTGCTGAGTTATCGGATGGCATTGCATAAATATAGGTAAGACTATTTGGTATTTGTACTGGGGCACAATGAACGGAAAATAAACCAGAATGCTTATGGAAAGATAGCTTACTTTGAAATTAATAAATAACTATTATGAGCGATAAACCTAGTTGGTTTCTTTCTGTTGAAGGTAAAACTTGCACAGGCTAGATTATTCTTATTGTGTCCCATTTTGTGTTTTCTCCTTTGTTAGGTTATTTAGTACTATTGTCATTAATTACAGGATTTACCGTGGTAATTTTGCTAAACAAGTCCACAACACAGGTTCATGGAACATGTTCAAGGGTAGATTCTAAACAACCTCGATAAGTTGTTAAGATAAGAATAATGAGCCACCATCATACCTAAGCATATTGGTTTAGTAATAATTCATTTAAGGCCGTACCTACCCAGACCATATAACCTTGAGTGTTTCATCCCTCTTTGCTAAAGCAAGAGCAGTAGCAAATACGCTCAGATTTTAGAATAAAATCTGATTTTGTTCTTTTGAAAAAAATTGATAATGGTCATAATTAAATTGCATATCCGGTAGTGTTAGGACAAAATCCAAATGATGGCTGGTTTTCGAGAAGCAGGTTTATAATAATATATTTATCTGTAGATTCGTTGTGAGAAGATTAATCAAACGTTATACTTATTTAAAAACAAACATTTTGAAGACAAGATTTTGAAAAAAAAAATGTATGTGTTATTATAGTAGATATTTCTTTCGGATTAAGAGTAAATAGCTCCAAAAACTGCAACAAAAAATAGCTAATACTGCGTTTTACACGGAGACTCGTACAAAAATGGTGTATCAGTAACGACGATGACATTTTCAGGTTACTATACACTCTAGCATTTAAGCCCATCTTCATCCGCGGTCTCTGGCGCTGGCTCAGCGGCATGACGCACGAGTCTTCGTTCGGAGGCACGCCCACTCCGCTCCTGTCGGCGCTGTCGCGGGGAATGGGCATGGAGAGCACCATCATACCCGTGCACAGACTGCTCGCGCCGTTGGACGTCTTCTGCGCGCTGTTCAACCTGCTGATTGGGACGCTGCACGACACAGAGTTCGGCCGAGCCGTGGAGATGGACGATGAAGATAATGCCACTATAACAAGTAAGTTTTGGTTTTCTAATGCTGGCTCAGCTGTGTGACCCACAAAGAACTTACTTGACATTTATCTCTGAATGTTTATTTGACACATTTAGACTTCATCTTCATGTCTGGTACCTAAATCTCAATTTCGGAATACATTATTGCCCAAATATCTAAACTGGTTCTTAAACTTGAACCGACATGGATGAAAGTTTGACTAAATCTTCCACAATTTAGAACAATATTCTTCACAGAAAAAACTAGGTGTAAATAATTTCTGATACAATTTAGTTTGACCTTAACCCTTAACTATGACCAGGACTCACATAAATACTGCAAAATAGGAAAACAATTTTCATGAAATTTAGTAAGCAGAGTATTTCTGAAGCTATAAATCAATCTTGGTAGGTGTATCGTCGTTTTATCCGTGTTTTCAAGCAATGAAAAACTAAGTAAAACTCGTGCATTCAAGTAGTTATAAGTACTTATTAATTTAAAATGTGTTTAAACGCCGTTTGTTTGAACCTTATGCCAACAGTAGCCACCGCGGCGTCGACGAGTAACAGTCGGGTTCACGCGTTCGAGTTCTCCGAGCTGGGAGCAGTCTGCCGCACGCTGCGTCAGGTCTGCATCGGGCTGGTGGAACTCGCCTACCCGGAGACGAGGCCCGCGGCCGCAGCGCCGTACAAAGACGCTGTGGGGCAGCCCGCGCCGGCGGGGCAAAACACGCACGCATGGGCGCATCTCTTCAAGGCAAGTCGCTGTTATTTACATTTTCTTTAACCTTACGAGCAGTAGCTAACACGGTGTCGTCGAAAAGCGGTTGGGTACACGAGTTCTGGGCACAGTGTGCCGCACGCTGCGTCAGGTCTGCATCGGTCTGGTGTAGCTCACCGACCCGCGCTTCTACCGCCTAACGAAAAACGCTTTGATGCTTTGACATTGCTGTCTCTTTTCTTCTCGCTTGAAATGACGGCAATGCTAAAGCGTCAAAGCATCAAAGCGTTTTTCGTTAGGCGGTAGACCCCCCGGAGACGAGGCATGCGGCCGCCGCGCCATACAAGGACGCAGTGGCTCGACCCGCGCCGGTGAGGCAAACCACGCACGCATGGGCGCGTCTCTTCAAGGCAATTTTCGTACAATAGTTGCCAAGTCTTTTGCCAGTTAGAATAGTCGTCGTCGTCGTAGTGGTCAGAATCAGAACTGTTTGCAGAGTCCGCCCGGGGAAGTACCACACCTTTGCCAGTTATTTTATCACCGAGCAATAATGTGAAAACATCGCTGTGGTCCGGTTTGCGTATCTTTTCAAGGCAAGTTGCTGTCACTAGCCGCTCAAAGCACTTTGGGTCCCCTTTGGGACAATTAATTCAAAATTGTACAAACTTAATTTTGCGGTTTTCACGCTTTTTGGTGAGAATTTTGTTTTTGGTTTTTTTGCATAATTTTATGTAACAGCCTGTTCACACTAGCTACTTTCAGTAGCTGCGACAGGCGTCTAGCTGCTGCATCCTGCTTCAAAAAGAAGCTGCGACAGGCGTCTAGTCGCTGCATCCCGCTTCAAAATGTAGCTGCGACTCGCGTTTTTCGGAAGCGTGATGCAGCGGCAGTTGCAGGCGACTCAGTCACAGTTTAATGAAAAGCCAGTAGGACGACAATATCCCAACAAAAATATAAATGTGAAATTAAAATCAAAATAAATATTACTTATAGAATTTATTACAGAACAACAAAAGAAGTGAGATTTAAATGGGTGCTTGAGTGAAAAGTTTTATGGGCGATCCTGAAATATATTCATAATAAATGAAACTGTACTCACAAGATAATTGGTTCAAAACTAAGATCTGACTTGGCTAGTTATCAAATACCTAATTTGTAACTGTTTAATAATTTCTTTTCCTACAGCTCAAGTGGCTCCCCATTTGCTTTCTTCGGAATGCTCATTTAACACTGCCACACCACGATATCTGGAAGATTGCAAAACATTCTACGGCAAATCTTTTGCATTCCAAGCAGTTGAGTTGTAGAATGCCATGCCCGTGGAAATAAGACAAGCTCCGTCACTTTCCGTATTTAAAGTTCAAGGCAAAAATCAGTAGATTATGTCGAAAGCCTGCTAAAATCTGATTGAAGCTTGTACATCTTTATTATATATCCTGACATAATTGATCTAAAATCGTTGTTGTTTGATATTTCAAAATTAGTTGACCAATTTCCTGAGGAAGAGAACTTAATAGCTATATTTGACGATCTCAACAGGAAATACATTTCGACTTTGAATATGTGTAAAACAAATCATTATAGTAGTATAATACACGGAAGTACGAATCCATGTAAAGCTATGTGGGGAATCGTGAACACGGAGAGGGGGAAAAACAATACCCCAAGGTCGAACTGCTCCGAGATTGTAAAATATTGTAACGGCAGTAAGTTTAGTTCGCCAAAAGATGCAGTAAATGCTATGAATGTTCGGTTTTTAAATGCAGCTGCTGCCTGTGGGGCACCTAAAGCTGATGCTGCTACTGTACGTAAAATATTAGTATCAGCACGTCAAGCATCTGACCGTTCTCTCAGACTGACAAGTTTCTCGGCTGATGAGGTATTCCGTATAGTTTCTTCCAGAATACCCCCAAAAAAGTCAAAAGACGTTTACGGTGTTTCGATGGAGCTAATTAAGTTAGCAATTCTGCCTCTAGCTCCGGTTCTCGCCATACTGTTTAATAAGTGTCTTAGAGAAGGCTCGTACCCGTCGTCGCTGAAAATATCGAAAGTGTCCCCGATATTTAAAGGCAAAGGCAAGAGGGACGATATTGATGGATATAGACCAGTATCGATTATACCAGCAATAGCCAAAGTGTTCGAAAACGGCTTGAGTTCGCGATTAGTGGCCTACCTATCGGAAACCAAGGCGCTGTGTGAACAACAATACGCATACCGCGAAGGGAGGTCTACGATTTCTCTAACGCGTGAAGTGATTCGTAGTGTGTTGGCTGCCCGTGAACGTAAAGATCAAGTAGCTGTATTGTGCTGTGACTTATCGAAGGCCTTCGATGTCGCAGACCACAAGACCTTAGCTTTAAAGCTTAAACACTATGGCATAGCTGGGAAATCATACGAGGTATTGACTGACATGTTACGAGGCCGCTCTCAAGTAGTGGATGCTGGCGATGGCGATAATAAATCAGATCCACTGCCTTCGTCTATGGGAGTACTGCAGGGTTCGTCGGTGTCAAATATAATGTTCTCTCTCCTACTAAACGATCTCCCCGATGCCGTAAAGGGTGCAGGCATATTCATGTATGCAGATGATGTGGCTGCCGTCGTAACAGCTCTTACAATAGAGGAATTGGAAGAGAAATTAAATATTGTAATTAACGGCTTAAATTCATGGTTTAGTGCTAATGGTTTTATGTTAAATTCAAAAAAGACTCACTTCGTTCACTTTTGTCTGTCGGGCCATCATACAAAACCACTTAAAGTTTCGCTAAACGGTGTCAGAATTGAGCAAGTACAGAACACCACATTTTTGGGATTCGAGATTGATCGCAGCATGACGTGGGAGCACCACATCGACAAGATGTGTGCTAAGGTCAGCAGTGCGTGCTTTGCGTTAAGACGAGTATCCCGAGTGGTGTCTGCGGATGTATCGCGGGCGTGTTACTTTGCCACAGTGCATTCTCGGTTACAATACGGCGCCGAGCTATACGCGCGCGCTGCCGATTGGGAGCGTGCGTTCCGCGCCCAAAAACGTGCCGTACGTGCTATCGTTGGCGTATCGCAATGCACATCCGTCAGACCATATTTCAAAGAGCTTGGCATACTTACGTTACCTGCTATAATGATCTTCCAGGTGGCTGTGTATGTCAGAAATAATCTAGAATCATACAATACGCGAGGAGAGAGACATTCTCGTAACATGCGTAACGCGGATAAGCTGGATGTTATACCACACTCTCTCACGAGGTCACGGAAGTTAACTCACATTATGGGACCTGAAGTTTATAACACGCTTCCCAAAATAATGATATCTGCCCCAAGTTTCGGCAGCTTCAAAAATAGATTAAAGTGCTGGCTTATCGATCAAACTTTTTATAGTTACACCGAATTTTTAGAGAGTGATGGCAAAGTCCTATAAAAATGAATGCAAACATTTGACATGGAACATATTATACTCATATAATGCTTGACAGTTTTCTGTACAATAATTATTATAATACAGTAAAGTAGTAATTTTAAACTTTGAAAATGTATACAATTTGTATGCTCTTTCTTTTGTTTTTATTAATTGACGTGTAAATTGTACATTTATGAATAAAGTACTTTGACTTTGACTTATATAACATTTTGAATTCATTGTCTTTGTATTACTATATGTAAGAAGGTTGTTGTGTGTGATGTTGTGTGTGAATTGTCCACCAATATTTATTTATTTATATAATTGTAAATCCTCAATCAATTAGCAAAAAGACCTCGGTGTTATAATTACATTAAATTATAACAGCCATACTCGAACCGTCTTGGGCGTGACGATGGCAAAAGACCTGACGGCATGACTATTGTGCATGACTATTGCAAGCATGCTGGGTACGCTTCCGATTGGTAGTGGGTTTGAATATCTTGATTATCTGTAGTCCTTCATTGGTCTATGGATAATTCAGGTGTGCTTAGTGTAAGTAGTTAGTTAGGTATGTAACGTAGTGTAGTTCTCATTCTATTTAAGTTTTGTTAATAAAGGCTTTTTAAAATATTACATTTAAAATGCAAAAAACACATTTCTACAATTATACAGAAAACAAACTATTTTCTTTACGTCATTCTGACTCCTTTCAATCTATAACTGTAGAAATGTTTCTTAAAATTTATGAAACATATGTGAGGACTACTTCAAAAAAGACATCGATTTACTTGAAAGTCTGCAAAGAAAAGCGACAATATGGCCATATACTCTTCGACGTAAATCCTACACAGACAAGGTTAAAAACCCTGCACCTAACTACATTGGTACACTACATTTACTACCTTACTACTTCAAAAAAAAAGTACGCAGTTCTATAAACTTTACATAATTTAATATTCAAATCAAATCAAAATCAATTTATTTCAGGTAACAACCCATAAAATATTACTCTACGTATTTTTAAACCTGTCTACACTTTTTAAAAATCCAAGTTAGCAACACTGAACGGAACAATTGCTCGGCGGCCGCGACAGACGCAAACAGCCGCAAACAGTCGCTGCATCGCGATGCAGCTTCTAAAAGTTGCTAAATCGCGCGTTTCCGCTTCAGCTGCTAAAGCGCGCGTTTCCGCGTTAGCTGCTAAATCGCGCGATTTTGCTGCAAAAAGTACCATGTGTGGTCAGGGCCTAAAATTACATCTCCTTGCATTGGTCTTTATTTTGACGCAAACACATTTAGATTAAAGTTCATTAACATTTATTCGTAAAATTTATAAAAAATGCTGTTAAATTGTTTCGAAAAAAAAAATGTATCCTATCAAATTGAATGCTGTTTTTTGTTTTTTTTTCGCAGTTGTTATACTATACAAAATTAATTTAAAACGTAAAAGTCCCTGAGAAGAGAAAAAGAAGACTCTTAAATTTATGATAAAGTTCCGGGGCGATAATTAGTCTAGGTTTAATTTTAAAACTACGGATTTATTATACGGAAGCTGAGTAAAGCTATCAAAGCATCTAGGTACTGTTAACAATGTGAACTGAATTACAGGTGTGCACTCAGCTGGTGCGGGCGCTGTATGTGCGCGACGGGCGGCTCCAGTTCCTCGGGCGCGGCGCCTGGCCCGTGGAGGGCGTGCTGGCTGACGGCGCGGGCTGCCACTCGCGGCTCTACCACCCCGCGCAGAGCACAGGTACCTCACCTCCTCGGCTCTACCACCCCGCGCAGAGCACAGGCACCTCACCTCCTCGGCTCTACCACCCCGCGCAGAGCACAGGCACCTCACCTCCTCGGCTCTACCACCCCGCGCAGAGCACAGGCACCTCACCTCCTCGGCTCTACCACCCCGCGCAGAGCACAGGCACCTCACCTCCTCGGCTCTACCACCCCGCGCAGAGCACAGGCACCTCACCTCCTCGGCTCTACCACCCCGCGCAGAGCACAGGCACCTCACCTCCTCGGCTCTACCACCCCGCGCAGAGCACAGGCACCTCACCTCCTCGGCTCTACCACCCCGCGCAGAGCACAGGCACCTCACCTCCTCGGCTCTACCACCCCGCGCAGAGCACAGGTACCTCACCTCCTCGGCTCTACCACCCCGCGCAGAGCACAGGTACCTCACCTCCTCGGCTCTACCACCCCGCGCAGAGCACAGGTACCTCACCTCCTCGGCTCTACCACCCCGCGCAGAGCACAGGTACCTCACCTCCTCGGCTCTACCACCCCGCGCAGAGCACAGGTACCTCACCTCCTCGGCTCTACCACCCCGCGCAGAGCACAGGTACCTCACCTCCTCGGCTCTACCACCCCGCGCAGAGCACAGGTACCTCACCTTCTCGGCTCTACCACCCCGCGCAGAGCACAGGTACCTCACCTCCTCGGCTCTACCACCCCGCGCAGAGCACAGGTACCTCACCTCCTCGGCTCTACCACCCCGCGCAGAGCACAGGTACCTCACCTCCTCGGCTCTACCACCCCGCGCAGAGCACAGGTACCTCACCTCCTCGGCTCTACCACCCCGCGCAGAGCACAGGTACCTCACCTCCTCGGCTCTACCACCCCGCGCAGAGCACAGGTACCTCACCTCCTCGGCTCTACCACCCCGCGCAGAGCACAGGCACCTCACCTCCTCGGCTCTACCACCCCGCGCAGAGCACAGGCACCTCACCTCCTCGGCTCTACCACCCCGCGCAGAGCACAGGTACCTCACCTCCTCGGCTCTACCACCCCGCGCAGAGCACAGGCACCTCACCTCCTCGGCTCTACCACCCCGCGCAGAGCACAGGCACCTCACCTCCTCGGCTCTACCACCCCGCGCAGAGCACAGGCACCTCACCTCCTCGGCTCTACCACCCCGCGCAGAGCACAGGCACCTCACCTCCTCGGCTCTACCACCCCGCGCAGAGCACAGGTACCTCACCTCCAGCTCCTCGGCTCTACCACCCCGCGCAGAGCACAGGTACCTCACCGCTAATATACGAGTATTGAAAATAAAATGCATATTTTAATTTCAGACGAAGGCCCACCGCTTACCACCAAAGAATTGCGAGCTGAGACTATATTGAAAGAAATCCCTTTCGTCGTTCCATTCGCCACACGAGTTCTGCTATTTCAAAGTTTACTGACGAGGTAAGATTGACTATCATGATATAGTTCTTATTAAAAAAAGGTACCTACCTTTAGAGGTACAAAGTAAACTACCTAAAAACCTAAAAAATAAAAGAGTAAATAAAAAAATCAACAACAAAAAAAAATGGTTGTCTGTAAAGTCGGTTTACTGACGATAGTTGAACGTGACAACGTCTTAAGAAAATACTGATTGTGTTAAGCGCCATCTTGGTAAAACATTCTGAAGCTTTTTGAAAAGCTGTTCAAAGCGCCATCTCTGGGTACATCATTGTACTAGCACAAGTTCTTAACTTTATATCGTCGCTTTTCTAAAACTTGGACAGACTCCTTGAACGTAATACACATTTCACTCACTAGATGGTGCGAAAAGTAATAAGGCGAGGTAACGTTGGTAAATATTATCTATTCTATGGCGGTAACGTTACATGACGTCATGTTTTGCGGGCGTGCAGCCGGCTTCATCGAATTATAAGACGTTATCACGTCAAAAATTATGATTCTAGATGTGGCCTATGGTTCATTTTGTTGGATAGATTTCACAAAACTGAGCATGGGCGCCACACTTGGTGAAATTGAGAACGTTTTTTACACTTTTGTAGGTTTACACCTGACCGGCATCTCGCCTGCAGTTAAGCGACGAAATGGTCTGCGATGGAACATGCTTACCTAGAAGATACAAATTCACTCTCGATTTGAAAACACTAAGATAACCATCGGAAAAAATTCACTCAGACAAGGCATTCCACAGCCTGGACGTTCTTGTCACAAAAGTAGAGTCAAAGCTCTCGAGCAGTTCCATAGAAATCTATCATTGACAGCCATATTTGCATCTTGAAAACGGCTCATTAGATAATCGATTTTGTAGATTTTAAAGTGAAATTTTTATGTGTTCGCTTTTCGTCTCAAACTTTGTCGAGTTTTTTTTTCGGAGTAGAGGTAAAGCGAAAGGCGCTCGATAGAGCAGCTGAGGCCAATATGACGCCGTAAAAGCCGGGTCACACAGAGGCGATCCGATAGCGATAGCGATCCGATAGCGAGACGATATTTTTTGTAATGTTCGAATTTGTATGCAACCTGACACACAGCAAGCGAGCGCGATCCCATACTCGATATCGGATCGCTATCGCTATCGGATCGCTATCGCTACCGGATCGCCTCTGTGTGACCCGGCCTTTACTCGTTAATTACTCACCTAGTTCAAATATTTTTCAAAAAAAAATTGAGTTAAATGTTTACAGGTTTACACTTTACAATACGAACAAAAGTTTCACTTTTACCGTGTTTTCATAAAACCATACAATCATTATCTTTTTTCTCATTTAAATTGTTTCCAGAGAAAAGCTGGACCACTGGTATGAGCTGTCAAACTTTAACGAAGGTCCGTCGATAAACATCAGTGTGAGAAGAACGCATTTATATGAAGACGCTTTCGACAAACTTAGCCCTGAGAATGGTAAGTAAAAGCTGGCCTTTGGTAAAAGTGACCGTAGTGAATATTATATTAGATATATAGATCATTCTTATTGTGACACATCATCATAATCAGCCCACATTGGTCCACTGCTGGACATAGCCCTGCCCAATAATACGCCACTCAGCCCGATCCTCGTCTTTACCCTTCCTACCGCCACCAGCTTTATAAATCGTCACTCCACCTAGTCTCAGTCCTACACTACGTTTGCTGTTATTGTGACACAAACAAATTAAAATATTACAGTGAAACACTTATGAACTAGCGCCACAATTGGCGCCACAGTTTGAAATGAAAAAAATGTTTATTGTGGCAATAACAATAGACATAAACAAAAACACAAGAAAAGGTACATTTGACAAGAAGGAAATACAAAAAAACGAATACATATTGTGTTAGTGTGCACTGAACCCCACACTAGGGCTACCTGTGTTGTGGGATCCAGGCTTCTCCTAATTTTATAGGTACAGTAATAAATGGAAAGAAGAGCAAAGCAAACATATTACTAAAAAAGAAAACTATAAAAGAAACTATCAAACTCCTTATGTTTAGGATACTTAATGATTAATTATATAATTCGTTTATGAACTTAGTTTTATGAGGGTACATAATATAATTAGGTTCACAATTATTATTTTATTAATTAGAGGGTAGGACAAAAAAAAAATGTTGATGGAGCAATCGAGTAAATAATAAAGTGTTGAGATGAGTAATGTGTGTGTAGTAGGTTAGTGTTGTAGTGTGTGTATATGTGTAGAAACCGGTAAGTTAGATAGGTCTGGATTGCAGTTGTGTGCTACCGTGAGTCGAATGAATGACAACTTACACTGGGCCATATCTATTCTATGACTGGGCACACGCAGAGCAGCGCTGTAGTGAGTGTGAGTTTAAAACTATACTAGGCAACCATGCGGTTTTACTCGTTGGTGGTTACGCGTCACCCGATGGCGTAAGTGTTTATTATTTGATCAATGCGTTCATAAATACATTCCGAATATTATTATAATCATTATTTCATCTTACATTTGCCATTTTAAATTTAAGTTATTATACAATATTTAACTACTTATTTATTCCATTTTAGCATAAAAAGCAATACAAATAAAAAACCGAGAAAAGCCCGTACATACTAGGGATATAGCTGGAATTCCAGTGTCTTGATGTTTGTTCCCAGTGTACTTCCCAGTTCTCACCAGGATAACCGATAATCGCCAAAGTTGGCATTTAAATGTGATTTGGTCCAACTTAAGAGACAGGATAATTTTTGTTTCTGTTAGTGGTCTCCATAATTTTTAATTAATAATAAACTGATGATTAATATTGATTGTTGTTATTGATCGTATATTTCAAAATTTTTCCGGTAGATGGAGCCTCAAAAGGCAATGGAGATTAGTATCTGGAACAACAAAATTGGGGCGGGCCGCTGATAATACATAAACATATGAGCATATACAACTCCACTGCTTAGACATCGAGTTCCTTACTGTTATTTTGTTACCTTTGTTATATTCAGAGTATTTCGTTCAGTTTATTTAGTATGGTGTTGTGTGTGAATTGTCCACCAATATTTATTTATTAATTAAATGCAGTGTGTTTTTGACATCGATAACAATAGGTTTTGTCTTGGCTGCCTTGCGTGATATTTAACGGCTGAAAGATACGATAAAAGCCGATTCACTCTTGATTCGAAGACACCCAGAATAAATTCATCTCGGAAAACACACAATGTTTCTCATTTTAGATTTTCCTAATACGACCGTGGAGTCAAACTTCTTTGTTCAGCCTGGATGTCCTTATAACAAAAGTAGAGTCAAACCTCTTCGTTCAAGTCTTTGAAACGCCAACCATGAAACGTCGTCGTTTTTCCGAATCATGAAATGTAAACAACTTACGATTTCGATAAACGTTATCCCTAAAGAACTGCATTTATTGGTGCAAAAGTAGTCTAGTGTGGTAGTAGTAATTATAATCTACCCCAGTTCAAAATTTCAGATTATTCCGTTCAGTTCACACAACGTGATTTAGCAAAAAACAGCCAAACCGTCTTTACCTAATTTACGACATTAATAATAGACTACAGGTCCGTGAACAAAATTTACGTAGTAAATGAACCACCAGGAGACGTATGTAGGATGATAGAAGGGTATAAAGTAATAAGATTCAGCACTATGCCGTCACTTGTAAGCTGTCCAACTGAGTACAGTCGAAGACAATTCTCCTTGTCGCATGATTTTTGTACGGCGTTGCAGAATAATAGATTAGAAGAGGTATTGAAACTATAAAAATTATAAACTTGAATTTTTTTAATTATCAGTTTGTCGGAAAAATTCGTGATATTCCGACTATTGACAGATTAAATTTGGGCATTTGATTATGTACGGCATTGGTTCCATACAGTTTCAATACCTCTCCTAATCCATTATTTCGCAATGCCGTACAAAAATCATGCGACAAGGAGAAATGATCGAGGGTTGCAACCTCCCCTCTTCGACTGGACTCAGTTGGACAGCTTACGAGTGACGGCATAGTGCTGAATCTTATTACTTCATATACCCTACCTATCTATACCTATACCCTTCTATCATCCTATATAGGTCTCCTGGTGGTTCATTTACTACGTACATTTTGTTCACGGGCCTGTAGCACAGTAAATACATAACAGTAGGTTATCTAAGGCCGCCCGCCGAGTTTTTAGCCTACTCTTGCGTTCATCCCCAGGGTTGTCACTTTTACTTTTAGTTAATATTTTCGAACAAGCAGCACTTGATCTAAATTTATGCAACAAAAAGCATATTATGATTGAATATTTTACCAATTTATACATTTAGTAAAAATAAAAAGCCTTTATTCACGTAACATTTATTAGAGAGACGAACTTCTTAGCATTCCATGGATTCACCGTGCGGGTGCCGGGTCAGAATCAGAATCAGATACAAAACTCACCTATGGTTCACCTATGGGAAATTACGGGGCTTAGAGATACAAAATCTTAGATTTTCGTCCATGTGTACAGATATTACTGTGTTCCGGTTTGAAGGGGAATGTTTCCAGAAAAATCACAGGGCTTAGAGATTTAACATCTTAGATCTCTGGGTGACGACCGCAGTGCAGTGCTAGGTAATGATTTGGACTCTTCATGTTCCAATAGCTGCGTGTCACTGTGCTGCTATGTGGCAGGCATGTTGCATAACATCAGGCACATGCCCTGCTCGTTGACTCGGCTACGCTATTAATAAAGCAAATAAACTGTGAAATAAACAATAATACAATACCTACCACATTTTCTAATAAGATTTAAGTATAAGTAGGTACTTACATTTCTGTTTCAGTAGGAACCATGAAGAATGATAAATCCGGGTTTGCGAAATCGTTATTGAGGCACCCGAAAACACCACAATATCTTTTTCCCCTTTTTGAAGTCATGATACTCGTTATAATTATTAATATTATGGTAAGTGGCCGGCGAGAGTTGACGAACGCGAGCGGTCATGTAACTTACGGACGTGCTCACAGTCGCGCTGCACGGCCCCTACTGTCGCCGCCATAGCGCGCCATATATTATGCTAGCGTGTGCGTGAAATCGCGTGCCGACACGGCGCGCGGCGCGCACGCACACATTCAAGCTGAGAGCGGCACGTTTGTATGAAGATGTTTTACTGTTCTTTACTGTGCCTGTAGTCTATAATATGTACCATGAATTGTGTATGTAGGTACGTCTATTTTATATTACTTATACGTACCAAGGATACCACACCACTGCTCTTATTTGTCATCTGGTCCTAGTTACCAATAAGTTATCTGGAAGAGATCGTTATTAGTGATAAGATCGTCTTTTTTACCCCAAAATGTTTTAATTTTAAGTGTAACCTGTTTATGAATTCGGGAAGAAGGCCCTGTTGAGCAAATTTAGACTCAATCAACAGGAATTGAATTTAGATTTAAATTAACAGGAACGCGACATTCCACCGGTGGGCCCATGCCACGTAAGAGGTTAATAACTAATAACTGTTTTTCTGTGTTGTTTGTTGGTGTAATAAGTGTTTTGTATTGTATTACAGAGCCTGACATGAAGTTGAAACTACGAGTGCAGCTCATCAACCAAGCGGGCGCAGAAGAGGCGGGAGTCGACGGCGGAGGGCTGTTTAGGGAGTTTCTATCAGAACTGTTGAAGTAAGCATAATATACCTATCTCTTTTTGAAGTGAACATTTATTTTGACGCACCACAAACTGATTTTTCGTGAGCTGTGAATTGAACTCAAGCGACACGTTCGTAAATGAAATAAATCTTCGGGTGAACTTCGGGAGCGGGACTATGGTCATCTAGAAATACGTTAGCATTTCTAGATAGTTAGAAACCTGGTCATTTAGTTTAGATGGCCATGCTTTGAAGACTTATTTACACGACAATGCTTTGAAGATTTATTCCAGACTAGCAGCACCCTTCGGTTTCATCCGCGTAGTTTGCAAAGTGAACTATCAAATTCTGAGTAATAAGTTTTTACTTCTACCGGCAGTCCCTATAACTGGCAATTTTTTAAAATAGCAATTCGTTATTAATTACAAAATATATGTTGTGTTTCTCCACAGATCGGCGTTCGATCCAAATCGAGGGTTGTTCCGTTTGACCAAAGACAACATGCTGTACCCGAATCCGGCTGTGCATTTATTATACGATGACTTCCCCATGCATTACTACTTCGTTGGCAGGATGTTGGGAAAGGTAAGATCACTAGTTTATTTAGAACTTGTTTTAACAAAGGCACAATACAATTTTTTCCATTTGGTTCAAATAACTCACCTAGTTTGAGTGATTTTCCTACGCACACGTCAGGAAGTAGTCTGTCGTATATTTTATTTTTCCAATTGTAAAAGGTCTATATACATACATAGATACAAGCTTTGCTTAGTTTGGGGTCAGATGGTGTTGTATGTGAATTGTCCACCAATATTTATAGATAAAAAAATATGTGCAGTGACTGCCGATAGAAAAGAAAACTTATAACTTATAAATTTTTGTATTAAGCTACACTAATGTAGCACAATACATATTACTTGTATACCTACAAAAATACTGCTATTAGGAATGTCGGTGACGAGAAATCACAATTCCTACAATTACTTTGCTTTTGTCACCCAGAGATATAAGATGATTTGTCTCTATGCCTTGTAATTTATCAGGAAAACACTCGAGTTCTAATTTAAAAGTGTCCTAAATTACCAGCTTTCTGTATAACTAGTGTTCTGTACTACTAGTGTTCTATATTACTATCTACCGTTCTATATTATTGTTTTTAAACATTCGCGATTTGTACACATAATTAAACAATGGTTTATATCGTGATTAAGCCCCATGCAATACAAACATTACATTCTATATTAATTACTAGTGTTCTACATAACTAGTGTTCCATATTGCTAGTGTCCCATAATACTAGTGTTCTATATTACTAGTGTTCTAAATTTCCAGCGTTCTATATTGATGGTGTTCTATATTGCTAGTGTTCTAAATTAGTGGGGTTCTATGTGCTAGTGTTCTATGTTACTAATGTTCGATTTTATCAGTGTTATATGTTATATATTATAATATATGGTATATTACTTCCAGGCCCTATACGAGAATCTCTTAGTAGAGTTACCCCTGGCGGAGTTCTTCCTCGGCAAGCTGTGCTCGAGCCGAGAGACGGGCGTGCACGCGCTCGCGTCGCTCGACCCCGTGCTGTACCGCGGCTTGCTGCTGCTGAAGGCGCATCGGAGACAAGACGTGCCGGACTTGGGGCTCGACTTCACTGTGCTCAGCGACGAACTGGGAGAACAGAGGGTATGTCTTCTTTTTTTATTTATTTTTTCTTTATTTAGCCACTCCACAGACTCCGGGGTCCGAATTTGGCAACCTTTGGCATCTTCACTGTTCTCAGCGATGAATTGGGCGAACAGAGGGTATGTCTTCTTTTTTACTTATTTTTTCTTCATTTAGCCAGTCCACAGACTCCGTAGTCCACAGACTCAGGGTCCGTAGTTAGTTACCTTTGGCGTCTGTCTTCACTGTGCTCAGCAACGAACTGGGAGAACAGGGGGTATGTCTGTGACTGTTAATACGCCTTACAGATGAACATAGAAGACTTATGTAAAAAAAAGGGAACCCAAATGACAAAATTCACGGACCCTGGAGTCCTGGAGTTTGTGGGATGGAGTCCCTGGAATTTGGAGAAGGGCGGGTGGTATCATGGGGAGTGGTCATGAATAATAATACAATATGTTGAGTAAAAAAGACTACTAGTAGCTCCCTGCGATTTTACCCGCGTCGATGCCATTCCAGTTGTTTTCCCGCGGTAAAAAATAGCCTGTGTTTTCGATATTATGTATGTTGGAGCTGCTCTAACATGGTGGGAGAACGGCAAAGAGGTCAAGAGCTCGACCTTCAAGCTCCACTCCGAATGCACAGTCTTTCAATCGGAACTCTATGCTCTTTGCCGGGCAACTCAAATGGTGTTAATGAGCGAGGACCCAGAAGTCAATGTCCTGAGTGACTCCAGATCTTCACTTGAACTGCTAAGTAACCCAAATACGAGTCACCCCCTGGTAAAGTGTATAAAGGAAAACATTGGACAGATAAATGCTGAAGGCAGATCTCTTCGTCTTTTCTGAGTAAGAGCGCATGTGGGCACCGTCGGCAACGAAAGAGCTGACGAACTAGCCAAATCAGCAGCTCTCACGGAATCACCCAGAGACTACGAGGGGATCCCTTTGTCCTACGTCAAACGCAAAATCCGCGAAGAATCGGTCAAGAAATGGCAAGATCGATATGAGACCTCGGACACCGGAAAAGTCACCCAGACGTTCCTCCCCGATATAGCAAACGCATATCGAATGATGAGAACCATAAAATTGACTCCCTTCCAGGTACAAGCGTTGACGGGACACGGAGGAATAGCAGAATACCTGTACAGATTTAAGCTTAAGAGCAGTCCTGCATGCGAGTGTGACCCCGACCAACCCGAAACGGTCTGGCACGTGCTAATCGATTGTCCCCGATTCATGGCCGCAAGACATGAACTCGAATCTATGATCGACAGAAGGCTGGTTGTCTCGGATCTCCATAACATCTTAGCAAATCCAGATAACAGAACACGGCTCCTGTCCTTCATGGAGAGCTCATTCCGCATAGCGGCCAAAAGAAACTCCACAATCTCAAATACACGCCCCCCCTCGCCACCACACCCTGACCCGCTGTCCGTGGACGCCACGTGGAATGAGGTTCCCGCCCAACATAACTCCTCGAAAAGTATCTCTTTCCAACAACTACTGGAGAACGCAGACCGAGGAGAGGCAGGGATCCGTATCCGCGGAGTGGCTCTCTTCATGGACAGCAACAAAGAAAGATTCGGAATAAGCTTTTGCTTCGCCTGGGAACGGAAACGAGCCCGCTTGTCACCTGGATTGTCTTGCCTGCTCAATGGGAGTACCGCAAAAGTTACAATGAAGCGGAAAACTTACGACGCCATGCCAGTGTGTGAGGTAGACGGCCACCGATTTCGGTTGGTGCGATCGAAAAACAAAACGATTGCACTAATAGAGTACTCGGAAGGCCGGACCCCTTTCACACAGGCAAGTGCGCTGCTCGCACATCTGAGCAGAAATGCAGGTGAAACACCCCGGGTGATAAGCGTGGATGCGATGGCAATCGAATACTCAAGAGCGCGAGTCGCAGACCGGCTGGGTTGCATTGAGGCCTCTAAACATCATGAGGTAGTCGTATATGAAGATAGGGGAGAAAACCTGAGCTTTCTCAGAGTCCCTTCGCACGACCAAACAAATGCAACTGACAGCTGGGGACATCCGGTTCCTAGTTCGACCATCCAAACCGGCTCCGAAAGAGCACAGCAGAGGGCAGCCACGGAAAAAGCCGCAGCCAATCAAAACGGTTGCCAAGGCACCAACACGACCTTCGTGACTGCCTTCAACGCAGCAGCAAGGAGCATACTCCGAATCTCATCCCACTCATCACCCCCCTTGACGTCAAGGACCCCCAACGCAGCTTCACAACAACAACTGAGCCGAACGAGAGCCGACATGGGACAGGTTGAACCGCCCCGCTATGTCCTGGCTTCGGAGCCGCGAAGTCATGCACGTAACGCCTTCATCGAATTCCTAGCCACACTGAGAGCGACAAGACAAGTTAACCTCAAGACCTGCGAAAACATCATGCAGTCCTATAGGCTAGGAAGTGAAAGCCTCTTAAAGGCGAAACTCGAGGAGGCCGAAGCAGCCATTTACAATAATGTCACTTCCCGGGTCATCAAGGGAACTATGACAGGACAGTATATGGCAGCTTACAGTGCAGAAAATGGCTTCATGACACTGAACGAGAAAGAGACAGAGCGCGCGGGAATGCCGGTTTATGCGACACCACCAAACGACCCAATCGTAGTTACTGCCCGATGCACCAAGATTATGCTGGACGATAAGATCCTTGAGATGGCCAAGACTATCGAAAGGAACTCAAACGTCAAAGCGGGTTGGGAAAACTGGGAGGTACCGCGAATACAGTGGGTCAACGGAGTTCCAGGATGTGGAAAGACAACATGGGTGATTAGACACTTCGATGTGGACAAGGACGCCATTATCACTACAACAACTGAGGCAGCAAAAGATCTAAGAGAAAAGCTATCGCACCGTATCGGAAACCTGGTCAAAACCAGAGTGCGAACCATGGCTTCTGCTCTGGTAAATGGTTTCGGAAGAGAGAGTTTCAGTCGCCTCATGGTGGACGAAGCTCTCATGAACCATTTTGGTGCCATTGTGATGGCTTCAAGGCTGTCTAGTGTTGGTGAAATTGTCCTCATCGGAGATGTCAATCAGTTGCCTTATATCGACAGGGAAAATCTCTTCGAAATGAGGTATCACCACCCAAACCTGGTAACAAAGATCAGCCAGGAGTTGCTCTGCACACATCGTAATCCGATGGATGTCGCATATGCGCTGAGGGAAATATACTCAGGTATGTACTCCTCAGCACCCCGTATAAAGTCCCTAGAGCAGAAAAGGTACAAGGGAGCGCAAATACCCAACACCCTACCAAACACCCTCTTCTTAGTTCACACTCAAGAGGAGAAGGAGACCCTGACAAACCAGGGTTATGGGTCAGGCACAGGGTCACGTATCCTCACCATCCATGAAGCTCAGGGACTGACATATGAGTCGGTAATCGCAATAAAAACCAAGGCAAACATGAAGCTGCACGAGAGCGTGCCCCATGCGGTTGTTGCAATCTCACGGCACACGGGGACCTTCACGTACTACGCTGACGACACCGACGACGCCATCGGTCGGTTCGTGCGGCGAGCGTTGGCTGCATCACCGAAGACCATCCGAGAGTTCAACCTACAGATGGCCATCAGGGACAGAAATGCAGCCGTAGTGGAGGCTCTCGGCCGGGAGGAGGCGGCTTAGGCAAATGGCAAAAAGGCAAAAAATCGATGTTGAGTCGATTACTAGCGGAATCCCAACCGGTAGTGATCGGCTCAACAGACGAGCACTAACTAGTATTAGGTTTAAAATGTTTCCAACTCCCCCCTTATTTTCCTCTTCTTCTAATTATCCAAGAAATATGTAAAAATAAATAAGATTTGAAATAACAAAAGTCACGGACCCCGGAGTCTGTGGAGTAGCAAATTTTGAATAAAAAAAAAAAAAAAGATATTATGTATTTTTTTACATTTTTCATTCGAAATAGTATTCGATTTTGGGGGGTCATGCCCCCTGTGACCCCCTTCGGACTGCGCCTGGCCTTACGAAAACTTTCCCACTAGCCTTGCTCAATGCTCAATGTAAGCATAAGCATATACATCAGCTAAGCAGCCCGCTTTATGTTCACACTGCTGGGACTACTAAGGCTTTGTGTCACTATAAGGAAGTAACGTCGTCGTCTGAATGTTCAGTGTGAAAGCTCTCCCCGTATTTTAGTTCGATTGCGCCTTATGTCACGGTTTTATTGCTTCTTGGCATTTTGTACAATATGAATACCTATCTTTATCTTTGAAGCGTGCTTATCTACAAGAAACCGATTCACTTGACTCTACAAGTAGAGAGTGAATCGGTTTTTTCTCTGCCAAAGGTTTTAACCTTCGGGCAAACCCCACATAGGCAACGCATTCGACACCCTGTAGACGTTCTTATCACGAAAGTGGGGTCTAAAGTCTAAAATCTCCTCAGTCTGTTTTAGTTAGACTTCAATGGGCTTCAACGAAATTTTTCTATGCTTATAGTTGCTGCTGATATGCTTTTAATGTGAATGGCATGTTGTTTTTTGTTCTAGATAGAGGAATTAAAGCCGGGTGGCGCTAACATTCCAGTGACTGCCGAAAATAGAATAGAATACATTCATCTAGTCGCAGATTTTAAATTAAATAAGTAAGTGCGATATCTGCTATGTTTACTATATAATGGATCTATTTTATTTAAATTGGAATTATGAGCTTTTTTAAATATTACTCTGGTAGCATAGTTACGGATCCCGTAATTTTCCTGCGAAAAAAAGTGCACTGTTGTATGATCTGGTTGAAATTGGGTACATAGATAATTGTGCGGAAGAACATATGGGCTATTTCCCCGAATTTTCCCGAAATAATAACGGGATGAGGATTTTTAGAAGCGAAAACTTCTTCATTTGGCACGCCACACACAGATTTTTCGTGGGCTGTTTAATAAGCTCAGTGTCACGCTCGGAAGTGAAAGAAATATTCGGGTGAACTCGGGACCGCCGAGTGTTCCTGAGTGAGAAAGATCAGTCAGCTGCTGCTGTCGGTCTGCTGTCACTGTTTATTTTTCAATTTATTTTTGGCCATGGATACTTAGTCCTTCTGCCGCATCTGTCACTGTCGTTTTGCTGTGTTTTCTATGTACCATTTATATGTAATCGTTGTTATGGTTAATTATTAAAATTATGCTATAGTTTTAATAATTATTTCTTATTTTAGTTTTTATATCTGCTGCGCATTCTTGATCACTCCCATTTTTAGGGTTCCGTAAAACGTAAAAACGGAACCCTTATAGATTCGTCATGTCTGTCTGTCTGTCCGTCCGTATGTCACGGCCACTTTTTGCCGAAACTATGAGAACTACACTGTTGAAACTTGGTAAGTAGATGTATTCTGTGAACCGCATTAATATATATACAAAAAAAAAAAAAAATATTAGGGTTGAGAAACTGAGAACTGAAACTCAAAAATTTTTTTTCATCAAACCTACACGTGTGCGGTGTCTATCAATAGGTCTTCAAAAATTATGTTGAGGTTTCTAATATAATTTTTGTCTACACTGAATAATTTGCGCTGATGACTGATGAGTAGTTTTTTTTTAGTACGTCATATATACACTATTATTAAAACTTCGATCAAAGTTACAACGAACTACAAGATCTATGTGTACTATGTATATTATGTTACTTGCTGCAACGGAACCCTTCATGGGCGAGTCCAACTCGCACTTGGCCACTTTATTTTTACTGATATTTGTGTCGGGACTTAAACCTTTATTTGTTTGCCAGACAAATTAGGGCCCAATGTAACGCGTTCAAGCAAGGCCTCACGGCCGTCGTGAAGGCGGAGTGGCTCCGGATGTTCTCGTGCCGAGAGCTACAGCTCCTCATATCGGGCGCGGAGGTCGCCATCGACTTGGACGATCTCAAGCAACATACGCAATACGCCGGTGAGTTGATTGTTACTTGGTGAGAACAAGTAAACAGGACTATGACGCGACTGAAGGTATCCTAACTGAGCATGTCTGGGATGTTGACAGTACATATAAACAACATGCAGGCAAACCCACACACACGAATACACATTCGCACGCACCCTCACCCGTACACACACGCACATGCACGATCATCATTCATAATTTCATAACACGCCCACATACATAGTTCTCTTAATTATATTTTGTCTATCTTCTTCATTCGATCGCCTCATTTTTTTTGTTAAACTGTAGATTAACCTTTGCTTAAAGCCACTAAATTGATTTGAAAAAAAAACTTATCGCTCTAAATAAGATAGAATAAATATTTGTTGGAACACAAAAAACATGAATATTACAGTAAAACTTATGAACTTGCGCCACAAATGGTTGTCTTATTGCTCAGAGCCATCTCTTCTAGGCAACCATCGTAATGACAATTTGTCTATACCGGGTTATTGATAAACAGCATGCGTCCTTTTAAGGGCATGTTAAGTACATACATTAAATATGCCAACGTTTGTTTTACAATTTTTAAAATTCGTATTTTTGAAGTGAAACATTCTTTTCGCTCACCACACACAGATTTTTAGTGGGTTGTGAAATGACTTCAAAAGTCACGCTCGGAAATGAAAGAAATCTTTCTTTAGGACCAATGGCCATTTAGAAATAACGCATCGGTAGAAGACTTATTTAGACGACAATGCTTTGAAGATTTATTCCACGCTAGCAGCGCCCTTCGGTTTCACCCGCGTAGTGTCCAAAGTGAGCTTAAATTTGGAGGCACAAGTTTTCACTTCTATCGGCAGCCCCTATGACTGACCATACAAAATAAAAAAGTGTATTTGCCTGGTTTTTAACAAGAGCGCGCGCACTCTTTAACGCTCGATAAATGAAGTGGTGACGCGCATAGAGCCCAACAAACCTCTACGACATCGTAAACTCTTACCTCAGCGACCGTAAAATCAAGGTCAACTATGCAAGAGCAGTCTATGAGAAGGAAACAACTAAAGGATGCGTCCAAGGTTCCATCTGTGGACCGACCTTTTGGAATGTGATTCTAGACTCATTACTACGAATGCTGGAAGCCGAGGGAGTATACTGTCAAGCATTCGCGGACGACGTCGTTCTCGTGTTTACAGGCAGCCCGAACATCATCGAACAGCAAGCGGGCAGGGCGTTGAGCATGACAGTGGAATGGGGTAAAATTAACAAACTCAACTTTGCAGCGCATAAAACCAACGCAATGCTTTTCACAAAAAAGTTGAAGTACGAACCTCCAAACATAGTCATGTCCGGCGTCCGGCTCGATCTGGTCGAGGAAGTCAAACTGCTAGGCCTACTAATTGACCGACGGCTCAACTTTAAAGCACATGTGACCGCCCAATGTAAAAAAGTGGCGAACATTTATAGACAGCTAGCATGTGCAGCGAAGGTGACCTGGGGATTGAATGGCGAAATCACGAGAACTATATACGTCGCTGTGGCGGAACCTATAATCATGTATGCCTCAAGTGTATGGGCACAAGCGGCAGACCTCGAGGAAAACAAGTCTCACTTGAACGCGATCCAAAGAGGTTTTGCCCAGAAAATCTGTAAGTCATACCGTACTGTCTCCCTGAAATCAGCACTTGCACTCTCCGGTTTGCTCCCCCTGGATCTGAGGATACAGGAAGCAGCAAATTTGTACAGAGTAAAAAAGAACCTCTCCCAAGACTACCTCCCACCAGAAGTGGAACTCGAACGGAACGTTAACTACTTGGACCAATCCCATCCGTCCACGCTGGTACCCGTAGAGTACGAGCTCCTAGAAGACACCTCCAAACTTCCAGAAGGACCTCAAATCTATACTGATGGCAGTAAGGTTGAAGGTAAAGTTGGAGCTGCTCTAACATGGTGGGAGAACTCGACCTTCAAGCTCCACTCCGAATGCACAGTCTTTCAATCGGAACTCTATGCTCTTTGCCGGGCAACTCAAATGGCGTTAGAAAGCAAGGACCCAGCAGTCAATGTCCTGAGTGACTCCAGATCTTCACTCGAACTGCTAAGTAACCCGAAAACGAGTCACCCCCTGGCAAAGTGCATAAAGGAAAACATTGGACAGATAAATGCTGAAGGGAGATCTCTTCGTCTTTTCTGGGTGAGAGCGCATGTGGGTACCGTTGGCAACGAAAGAGCTGACGAACTAGCCAAATCGGCAGCTCTCACAGAATCACCCAGGGACTACGAGGGGATCCCTTTGTCCTACGTCAAACGCAAAATCCGCGAAGAATCGGTCAAGAAATGGCAAGATCGATATGAGACCTCGGACACTGGAAAAGTCACCCAGACGTTCCTCCCCGATATAGCAAACGCATATCGAATGATGAGAACCATAAAATTGACTCCCTTCCAGGTACAAGCGTTGACGGGACACGGAGGAATAGCAGAATACCTGTACAGATTTAAGCTCAAGAGCGGTCCTGGATGCGAGTGTGACCCCGACCAACCCGAAACGATCTGGCACGTGCTAATCGATTGTCCCCGATTCATGGTCGCAAGACATGAACTCGAATCTATGATCGACAGAAAGCTGGTTGTCTCGGATCTCCATAACATCTTAGCAGATCCAGATAACAGAACACGGCTCCTGTCCTTCATGGAGAGCTCATTCCGCATAGCGGCCAAGAGAAACTCCACAATATCAAATACACGCCTCCCCTCGCCACCACACCCTGATCCGCTGCCCGTGGACGCCACGTGGAATGTGGTTCCCGCCCAACATAGTTCTTCGAAAAGTACCTCCATCCAACAACTACTGGAGAACGCAGACCGAGGAGAGGCAGGGATCCGTATCCGTGGAGTGGCTCTCTTCATGGACAGCAACAAAGAAAGATTCGGAATAAGCTTTTGCTTCGCCTGGGAACGGAAACGAGCCCGTTTGTCACCTGGATTGTCTACTCAATGGGAGTACCGCAAAAGTCACAATGAAGCGGAAAACCTATGACGCCATGCCAGTGTGCGAGGTAGATGGCCACCGATTTCGGCTGGTGCGATCGAAAAACAAAACGATTGCACTGATAGAGTACTCGGAAGGTCGGACCCCTTTCACACAGGCAAGTGCGCTGCTCGAACATCTGAGCAGAAATGCAGGTGAAACACCCCGCGTGATAAGCGTGGATGCGATGGCAATCGAATACTCAAGAGCGCGAGTCGCAGACCGGCTGGGTTGCATTGAGGCCTCTAAACATCATGAGGTAGTCGTAAATGAAGACAGGGGAGAAAATCTGAGCTTCCTCAGAGCCCCTTCACACGACCAAACACACGCAACTGACAGCTGGGGACATCCTGTTCCTAGTTCGACCATCCATCGTGACTGCCTTCAATGCAGCAGCAAGGAGCATACTCCGAATCTCATCCCACTCATCACCCCCCTTGACGTCAAGGACCCAAAACACAGCTTCACAGCAACAAACGAGCCGAACGAGAGCCGACATGGGACAGGTTGAACCGCCCCGCTATGTCATGGCTTCGGAGCCGCGGAGTCATGCACGTAACGCCTTCATCGTTTCCTAGCCACAATTCAATTCCTAGCCACACTGAGAGCGACAAGACAAGTCAACCTCAAGACCTGCGAAAACATCATGCAGTCCTATAGGCTAGGAAGTGAAAGCCTCTTAAAGGCGAAACTCGAGGAGGCCGAAGCAGCCATTTACAATAATGTCACTTCCCGGGTCATCAAGGGAACCATGACAGGAAAGTATATGGCAGCTTACAGTGTAGAAAATGGCTTCGTGACACTGAACGAGAAAGAGACAGAGCGCGCGGGAATGCCAGTTTATGCGACACCACCAAACGACCCAATCGTAGTTACCGCCCGATGCACCAAGATTATGCTGGACGATAGGATCCTTGAGATGGCCAAAACCATCGAAGGGAACTCAAACGTCAAAGCGGGTTGGGAAAACTGGGAGGTACCGAGAATACAGTGGGTCAACGGAGTTCCAGGATGTGGAAAGACAACATGGGTGATTAGACACTTTGATGTGGACAAGGACGCCATTATCACTACAACAACTGAGGCAGCAAAAGATCTAAGAGAAAAGCTATCGCACCGTATCGGAAACCTGGTCAAAACCAGAATGCGAACCATGGCTTCTGCTCTGGTAAATGGTTTCGGAAGAGAAAGTTTCAGTCGCCTCATGGTGGACGAAGCTCTCATGAACCATTTTGGAGCCATTGTGATGGCTTCAAGGCTGTCTGATGTTGGTGAAATTGTCCTCATCGGAGACGTCAATCAGTTGCCTTATATCGACAGGGAAAATCTCTTCGAAATGAGGTATCACCGCCCAAACCTGGTAACAAAGATCAGCCAGGAGTTGCTCTGCACACATCGCAATCCGATGGATGTCGCATATGCGCTGAGGGAAATATACTCAGGTATGTACTCCTCAGCACCCCGTATAAAGTCCCTAGAGCTGAAAAGGTACAAGGGAGCGCAAATACCCAACACCCTACCAAACACCCTCTTCTTAGTTCACACTCAAGAGGAGAAGGAGACCCTGACAAACCAGGGTTATGGGTCAGGCACCGGGTCACGTATCCTCACCATCCATGAAGCTCAGGGACTGACATATGAGTCAGTAATCGCAATAAAAACCAAGGCAAACATGAAGCTGCACGAGAGCGTGCCCCATGCGGTTGTTGCAATCTCACGGCACACGGGGACTTTCACGTACTACGCTGACGACACCGACGACGCCATCGGTCGGTTCGTGCGGCGAGCGTTGGCTGCATCACCGAAGACCATCCGAGAGTTCAACCTACAGATGGCCATCAGGGATAGAAATGCAGCCGTAGTGGAGGCTCTCGGCCGGGAGGAGGCGGCTTAGGCAAATGGCAATAAGGCAAAGAATCGATGTCGAGTCGATTACTAGCGGAATCCCAACCGGTAGTGATCGGCTCAACAGACGAGCACTAACTAGTATTAGGTTTAAAATGTTCCCAACTCCCCCCTTATTTCCCTCTTCTTCTGATTATCCAAGAAAGATGTAAAAATAAATAAGATTTGAAATGACAAAAGTCACGGACCCCGGAGTCTGTGGAGTAGCAATTTTGAATAAAAAAAAAAAAAAAAGAGCTAAACAGTACTTGAGAGGACAAAAAAAGTAAAATTATTTTTTTGGATTTGTTCAATACAAAAGTTTTAGTACAAGAAAAATAACTGTAAATGGCTTAACTAAATAAATGAATTGTAGATATACAGAACATGTCCTTAAATTGATGCAGATACTGGTAATCAGCTAGTAACCCTGTGTACAAGGTAATAAATAAATAGACTTATTTAGTACTCATTTACGGTGCCAAAGCCTGTATCATTTGCCACTGTTGGTACGTGGGTAAATGTTAAGAGATAATATTATATGTTACGCAGGCGAGCTATCAGCGACGCATCCCACCGTGGCGTGCTTCTGGAAGGTGGTGGAACGATTCACGGACACGCAACGTCGTCAGCTACTCAAGTTCGTCACCAGCTGCTCGCGGCCACCGCTACTTGGCTTTAAGGTATAAATTAGCAAAGCAAAAGCAGCTCACTTTATGTTCACACTGCTGCGACTCGGGACCTTCTCTCGCAGGAGATAGTCTAGGCCATAATCCACCACGCGCCCCAGTTCGGCTTGGTAGATGAAACATGACCTCGAAACATTCTAGGAACATGCTTTCCTTCACCGTTTTAAGTTAGCGGCATTACGCACATGACTCCGAAAAGACAGTGGTGCACGTGGGATATGAACCAGGGTCTCTGGATCGGCAGTCGGCGTTCTCCCGGCTAGACCAGCCCTAACTTATAGGTGACAGTAGTCAGGGTCGGGCTGGGACGAAAGGGTCCGGGACCTTATCCTACGGTTGCCGCATGCCCCGCAAGCCAGGCCCGTGGCTAATGCCACGTCAACTATATGACCAGTCCGACACTGAGAGTAGTGAGTTTTAATGATTTACTCTGTTGTGTTCAGGATCTCCAGCCGCCATTCTCCATACAGTGCGTGGGCGCGTCAGACCGGCTTCCCTCGTCCTCCACCTGCATGAACCTGCTCAAGCTGCCGGAGTTTAGCAGCGAAGACGTCATGGCCGAGAAGCTGCTATACGCCATCCAGTCAGGCGCCGGCTTCGAGCTCAGCTAGGCGCACCACGCGACGTACGTCACTTGGTAACTTAGTCATAGGATCGCCAGTGCGTGGGCGGTTTGGACCGGCTGGTCTACCGCCTAAAGGGGCAGGTTCGCGCTGAGACCGCGACACGAGACCGCGACAGGCTTTTGACATTATGGAATTGTATGGGCGCCAGTTCACGCCGAGACCTCGACACGAGTCTTGCGACTCGTGTCTCGGTTACCTTCATTCTCCTGCTGTGCTTTGATTTGTGGCGTCATCAAGCCGATTCGGTAACGCTGATGAAAACAGACTACTACGTCTGCTATGCGTATGCAGCGGAACGGAAAGCAAGCAAATGTAGTTGTCTGCTTTCAGTTGCGTCACAAAACAAAGCATAGCAGAAAGCAGAAGTTGTGCTAGTAATCCAGAAATTTTTCGTTAAATACGGTACGTGAGCATATTATTCTTATATACTACGTAGCCGAAAATTCGGTGGGCAGTAAAGGCGACTTTTGGCCACCTGTGATAGGTCCCTTTAAAGAAAGGCCAAGATAACATCCTGCGGAGAAACTTAAATACAACCTATAGACAAAAATTTACTCTCTATGTGTTTTTTGTTTTTGTTTTTTTATCATTTATTTTTAAAATTTGTTGAGAAAGGACTTAAATCCACTAAAAAAATGTTTCTTTAATCCGCAGGTATTTACTCTCTATGTGTTTTTTGTTTTTGTTTTTATATCATTTATTTTTAAAATTTGTTGAGAAAGGACTTAAATACACTAAAAAAATTTTTCTTTAATCCGCAGGTAGCAAAAACGTCAAGAATCTTCACACGTAGCTTCCATCATCACACTGTATATATTGTTTGTATTTACGGATAGCTAGTGATAATTTACCATTGTATCTCATTGTGATAGTAGATTATCGAGACATTTTCACGAGACGCACATTGCACACAACGGTAGATCTACCGCCTAGAAAAACTATCTTATCTTATTCAACTACCATGGATATAGCAATAGCTATCATGTTTTTGAGTTAGGCGGTAGATTTACTGATGCCAATTCGACTCCGATGAAAGTACTAATTGGTGATAATAATGCTATTTCTACGAAAACGTAATTTCCAAATAATACTCGCGACTTTCCTTCTCCCGTTCTACTTCGTTTCGTCCGATACAACATTGTTTGACGTTTAAATGTTCTAAGCATACACTAATTAGAGTAGGCTTAGAACATTTAAACGGACAAAACGACCGATGGAAGTAAAATCGGAGTTGGAAAGTCGAGAGTTTATTTCGAAATTACGTTTTCGTAGAAAGAGTAGACGTCCTGTACAGACCCAATATAGTAACATTCGCTGCGTGATTCCTGAAAATTTGTAAGAAATTAAACAGCTCTCATGAAATGTATTTTTCCCACAGACTCATTAGTGTATTGGGGTGGAATTGGCCTAGCGTTGGGTTGTAATGTGCAATGACTATTAAACTGTTAACTCTAATTTCCATCGTAGTCTTTATTTATTTAGTTGGTTGAATTGTCAAAAAGTGTAAACATATGGCGGAATAGAAACTAAATACAAGTTAAATTGTCTTTTTAGAGTCACGCGTGTCTTTCCGACGCAATGCAAACTGCGGTTTCATATTTTACCGCGCTCATAGCTAATAACAATAAAAAATAAAAATAAATATTGGAAGACAATTCACACACAACACCATCTGACCCCAAACTAAGCAAAGCTTGTATGATGGGGGCCAGATAGCTGATATAATACCTATATAATTTTAAATACCTACATACTTATTATACATAGATAATGATGAATAAGTTGGTATTTAGTATATCGGCTGTCTAGCTTCCATAGTAGTACAAGCTTTACTTAATTTGGGGTTACATTGCGTTGTGTTGAGAAACATCTCTTTGAAATTATGAATTCTTACCACAAACAAATTTTGATTTCCTTTCTGAAAAATATATCTGAAACTTGTTCTAAGAATTCCCGAGAAAAAGCCATCAACCAGTCTTAAAGGCTAGAACGTTCGATTCAATCTTGAGTTCTCCCTGGTTTGAATCCCGTCCACACCTCGTGAACATTTTTCCAAGTGCTGTTAAGTTTGACTTTGTTATCACCACTAGTTTTTACGGTGAAATAAAAACATCGTAAGGAAACCAGCGTGTTCCAAGAAGGATATCTTTCGAGGACATGTTTCATCTGCCAACCCGCAACTGGCTAGCGTGGTTGATGATCGCCAAGGCTCTCCTTGTGAGAGAAGGCCCTGAGTATTAGCAGTGGGGACATAAAGTGACCTGCTTATGCTATACAATTCGATATTAATCTACTTAATATACCTATGTATTTGTATTTATAACCCATCATAGGAAAATAAAAAATTGGCAGTCATAGGAACTGCCGATAGAAGTGAAAACTTAAAACTCAGAATTGGATAGCTTACTTTGGAAACTACGCGGGTGAAACCGGAGGGCGTGGTCAAGGCCATTGGAAAATGCCGACGCATTTCTAGATGGCCATTGGCTATGGTCCCGAGTTCACCCGATGATTTCTTATCATTCCCACAAAAAATCTGTCTGTAGCGCGCCAAAATAAGATTTCACTTCAAAAACAACCATAACTCTTTAGTGCCTTTTTATTCGCCATATTTTTACACTTTCAGGACTAATAGCAAATAAAACGTATAATTTTGGTGTAAATTGTTACTTTTGGTATAGGTATGTTTAATGTATATGTCATCATTGGTATACGGCAAATTGTATGAATCAGGTGTAATAAAGTTATCTACTATTAGTTAGTAATACAAAATACAAATAAAATAATTTATAACTCGTGCCATTACAAATGAACTTATAATACGCCGGAAGTGTTTATTAACAAAAAGAAAAAACAAAATTATTTACACAATTTTTTTTCTAATTCTTTTGACGATATGAAACGTGATAAAAGTATTAATAAGGAATAAATTTGTTGATAAACATAAATTATGACACATAAACAAATCGCTAAACCGATTTCGATAAAATTTATATGGGTCTCTGAAGAATAAACTACCAAACAAAAAAAAAACATGAACTAACGTATAACATACAAAAAAGTTCTTCTCTTTTTTAAGTCTATTAAAAACCAATATTAGGTATGTTACACAAAACTATCAGCAACTGTAGGTTTGCCCAATGCCAACATCAAATATGAAATCACATAGTTATGTGGAGCTATGTCTTTTCAATACTTACAAACTTTTAAAATGTTGTTCAAACTTTTAAATTACAAAGGAATAAATTGTAATACTTATTTATTAAAAGCTATTAAATATACAGCTGTCTGTTTCTTTTATGTACGTGTATGTTACGCGTTAGCGCGTTACTTCATGGTTCAATTCAAATCTCAGAGACCCATGTAAATTTTATCGAAATCGGTTATATTAGTGGTTTGTTTAATATTAACAAAAATAAATACATCGATGAAATATTCGTTTATTAGCGATTTTCCCATTTCTATTATTTTCCCTCGATTAAAAGCCCATGTGCTATTCCAGAGTGTAATCTATTGTCAAAATTTCATCCCGATGCGTTCAGCCGTCCTGACTTGATTGAGCAACAACCAAACTTCCATATTTATAATATTCTAATAATGCTGGTCAGGTTTTAAGGTTTTGTTACCATTTTTTCTAATTTAAGCTATTGATGTAGGTATGTCGTAAAATCGCTTATTACAGATTTACTTTTATACAAATATTTAAAGAAACCATTTCACTTCATTTGAACTTAGTATGTTACATGTGGTACAATTCTACCATCGATACGATACTTAACTTACCATCTCCTACCTACCTACCCACTCTTTAATAGTTACCTACCTACTCTTTAATAGTTTTTTCTTTTGATTTTGAGTTAGAACTGTCGGCATCATTTACTTTTATTGCTATTTTTAACAAAAAGGCTACAAAACTATAAGGCTACAAAGAGTCCAAATAACTGCCTAGCACTGCACTGCACCTGTAGTCTTGTAATTTCTCTGGAAACTTTGCCTTTCAAACCGGAGTAGGCTGAACTTTGCCCATTACTGCTTGGCAGTAGAATAATTTGCAAATGTGTCCCGTAGGCAGCCTCTGCAAAGAATTCTAGACTACAAAACAGCAACAACTCTGCAGAGAGTAGTATCCATAAAAATCAAATCAAATAAAGATTCTCTTTCTGTCGGAGAATGAGTATGACAGCGGTTCTATCTGGCTGGGAAGGAACTGACATTTATAAATTAATTTTAATAATGGCACGGATTATATAGAATAAATAATAAATTTGATAATATAAATAATAATGTAAAATATTGAAACTACTATTTGCCGTGTACACGTTATGGAAAGAATTTATAAAATAAATAAAATTTATCAATGCAATGGTCATATTTTGAGAAAAACAAAGAGTTAGACGGTATGGTTGATGGTAAGAGATAACGACTGCTAATAGATGCATTACAACACCACCGGTACTTGCTAAGTATTATCAGAACAGAGATGTACGTTAAGTTCTTTTTCAAAATTGTTACTTTTGTGAGACCGCCTTCGAACAAAATACATTCCACGGCCTACATGGAAGAACTAAGAAATAGGAAGGACAATTCAATTCGGGAGGAAGTCAAGTCTGATTTATGAATTCGAGTGGTCCTCATGAAGTACTATTTTTAAAACAGATTTTGCTGACACCCGGTCAGCTGCTGACATCCGGAGATCCTGGTAGAAGCTGCTCTAATTTCAAGAGGTGGACGAATATAGCTGTTGCGTCCCCATGCGATAAGCAACAGAAAAGGATTTCTGCAAGGTTTATGCGTGAAAACTCCGCCTCACCAAGCGCGTTACATTTCCCGGAAAAGCATAAAGATCAAACGCGATTTAAGATTGACACCTCAAAGGTTAGACTATAGTCGGATTTACCCAGTGGGGCCTCGACCGTTATCGACGCAATTATTTATTCTGATCGCGGTTTGGATATGGATTGGATTCTATTCTCAGATGGAGACATCACTCGTTGTACACAGAAACGCAGATAGAGTGTACTAAGCTGGAGGAATCGCGTTGTTACCAGCAGAAAGTCAGTAACATTGTTGAAAACTAAAAATCTTAGAAGAGTTTTTTATCACTTTATCAAATCTGACTGAACAGTCTAATTCGTTATAATGATGAATTCGCGATCATTCCGGCTAAGCTATCTCTTTGCGTAAATCCGTATTTTATAATGGTATATTGTACTTATATATCCGGCAATGTAAATAGGAGAATCGAATTTATACAAAAATAATAAAAATTGGAAATAATAGAGACATTTATCATTATTTTATTGTACAGCATATAGGTTATTGTAAACTGGCGATGTATTGCTATCCATTGCTAAAATCTCTGTCTGAATCGGCGCTCTAAAAAGTCTATAAAAGTAAATTTAGGAATCATCAAAATAGCCTAACTAAATTTCGCCTTTATTACAATTGTTATTAAAGGGAAATTACATTTACACTTAAATAGGCGATTTAGACCCCCTGCACTCGGTCACTAAAAAAACTTTATGAATTAATTGTAACCATGGACGTATAAAAAAGTAGGACGTAGTCTCGCTAAAACAAAAACTGTGTCAATAGAGTCGGCCACATATGCACGTGTGCGTTGTTGTTACTGATAGGCAGACACGCACGCATACGCACAAGTTTGCGCGTGTAATGACCCTCTGATGTGAAGCCTGTATGTGACAGCGCACACGTGCATATTATGTGGCCGAATATATAGACACAGTTTTTGTTTTAACGAGACTACGTCCGTCGTTTTTTATACGTCCACGATTGTAACATAATACCACTATGACAAATTAGTTAAGTTACGTGAGTGGTGGGACAATCGATAATAAAATAATCTACTGTCATGAAAGTTAAACAAAAATGGTGCACTCGCGGTCAATCACTTAATGTTCCGACAGCTGCTAGCTAATTTTGTGTAGGTATTTGAGGCAAGCTGAAAACTTGTCACATAGTTCTCCTATTATATCCCTACACGGAGGTGCCGACCTGGCTGGTGAGTAGGGGGGCAAAATGAATCCCTCAACTTAGAGAACACCTGGCAGTTAGATATTCCCTCTAAAATGACCTGTCTTTTTGAGAATCGCTATTTTTTAGTTATAAATATCACCCAATTTAAATTTCAAATTGCCTCAAACCCATTTTTTGCAAAACATGTTTGCACGCGCCTGGCAATGTTAAACTACGACATAAGTACATATGAAAATTGTACATTGCCTCAAATATATTCACTGAACAAAAAAATAAAATAAAACTTAAAAAATGTATGGATCCATTTTGCCCCACCGCTCACCAGCCAGGGTAGCGATTCGGAAACCATTCGGTTGCATCCGACACGGAATCTCATCTCTCGGTCTTTGTCTTATCTGGTTAGCATGACAAAGACCGAGAGATGAGATTCCGTGTCGGATGCAACCGAATGGTTTCAGAATCGCTACCCTGGTCTGCACCTCTGTGTGTGGGGTATAATAGGAGAACTATGTGACAAGTTTTCAGCTTGTCTCAAATACCTACCCAAAATTTGCTGTCAGCTCCCGGAATATAAGTTGTATGTTAAAGACGTCAAAAAGTGGATTGAGATTGCTAGTTCGACACCATGGTTGCTTTTGTTTTATACCCCGTTTACATTATTCCAGTCCAGCGACCGAATCCAGCGCTGGATTGCTTACTGGAATAATGGAAACTGGCACTGGAATGCACCAATCCAGTGCAAATGCATTCCAGTGCCGGTTTTCATTATTCCAGTAAGCAATCCAGCGCTGGATTCGGTCGCTGGACTGGAATCATGTAAACGGGATATTATGCCAGTAAAATTTGAATGGAGTAAACTCATTTCAATCAATATATTTAATGTTTTTTAATATACTTTCTATATCCTGAACAAGATGAACTATGGTATAAGACAGATTTTAGTATAATAGTGATGTATTCCGGACTGAATTACTTATTACACGTAATTTTATTTATTTCATTGCCCTATGTATATTATGGGCAACTGGATTGTGTCAAATTTTGGTTTTATACATTGTACGTAGTACTTATGTACCTACCTACCAACCTAATAAATTTTGAACCAAATCATTGTATTTTATTGAGTTACGCAATATTCTAAATATTTATTGAACCCTGTTATCGACTTGACTTACTATTATCATACGAGAGAAAGATAACTGCTCCTTTAATGGTCGTATAATTAAAAATAATGTCGTAAAATTAGATTACACTATTTGTAAATTTCCACTAAAATCGGGCAAATCGTTTATACTAATGAAAACTTTGGATGGTGTTATACAACATTTATTTAAAAAAAATTAGCTAATTTGCAAAATAATGTATTATAATTCCTTTATATGTAAATCTGAAATTGCCATAGAATGCGATATCGTTTTTGAAAATTACAGCGTCCTTGGAGGAGATAGGGATTTTGCTGCATGACCAAACTAAAAAAAATATGTGAATCTAAAACCGTGTTTTTTATTCATTCTTGGTAATGGAAACTAGTCCTTCAGCCGCGTAAAAACTGCTCGTGTCAAGTGTTATCAACTTTACTTTTTTCCGGTGACTGTACAACGTACAGGGTTGCAGGGAATCAGCCTGCATCCGTTTAAGGGCATGTGTTTGTGTATATTTAAACAAACGACTATTGATAAAACGTTTCCCAAAAAAAAGTGATTGTTGTCATCTCTAGCACTATTTAATGTTTATTAAATTTATGAGCGTTAAAGATCGCGCGCGCCCTTGTTACGATTCGTAACAGAGAGTTCCATGCTTTTAGACCGGGAAATATACTTTTTTATTTTGTATGGAAAAAATATACGATTTTTTATGTTTACAACGACAACTATTGCTTTAGTTTTAAAGCAATAGTTGTCGTAGGTGTTTATTGTACCTGACATCCCCTTAAACCTTAGAAGGATGCAGGCTGATTACCAATAACCCTGTATAAAAAAACTTTAAGATTTTTTGCAAATTATGTCGCTTCTATTATTTTCTTGTATTATCTGAACCATTGGATTTTGTATTATCATTAATTTCAATCACTGGTTACATAACAGAGAACAAGTCATAACTGGTTACCAAATATAGGTAATGAAAACGGAAAACAAGTGTTTATTGGTAACTGGTTACAAAACACTGAAAAAAAATATTTTTTCGTAGCTGGTTACGAATCAGTCGGTTACGAAAGTGGCTGAAGGGGTATTATCTTGCATTATGACCTTAACTCTTTCCTTGCGAGAGAAGGCCCTGAGTCCCAGCAGTGGGAACGTTTAGTGGGTTGTTGGTGATCATGATAATTATCTGAAAATCAGGTAGAATTTTGTTTCTACGCGGTGTTCCATAACACCAAATCTTTTTTGTTCATTAGTTCATTACGACCCGAAAGCTTAGCGAAATATCTTAACTATATTAATAAGGATGCAAGACCTGATTTCGCTTGGCGCACATGGAAGGTTAATCACATGTTCATTCAAGAGAAAACTAAGTTCTAGCTTACAATGTTGCAAGTAGCTGAACCTGATGAAGAATACGCCGGCAGACTATGAATACAGTCTGTATTATCCACAAAGTTTGCCTTGTTTTCTTAACTATTTTTTTGTGTGTGTTATAATTTTTCAGAACACAAATGCTTGGAGCAACCAAAAACTTGCTGTCAAATTTCATATAATCACTCGATCGATCACAGATATAAAGCGATTTCCGACTTCCGATTTCCGATTTCCGATTCATACCGAGATAGAGATGGCTGGACGACTGTGACTTCTACTAAAAAGGCAAATTAATCGCTTTGGAACAAAATAGATGGAGCCGGATAGATCCATTGTTTTTGTAACAGGAAAAACAGGCTAATGAAAATTTATAATTACTGTTTTTGGCGAGTAACCATTGCAGATGCAGGATACAGTAATCTGAAAGAATGGTGACCACTAAAGACAAGAGTTATCGAGGAAGACCATCGCAGCGCCGGATTGAACTTGACGACATTCGTAAAAGTGGTAGTACGAGTAGAAAGAAGGTACCTACTCTATAGTCGCCTAAGTAGGTAAGTTGTTATGACAATTTTATTATTACCTATTTATTTATATTTAATGGTTACAATCTTGGTGACTTCAAATCGAGAGCGAATCGGTTTTATCTTGGGAAACAGGCTCCATCGTAGATCGCATCGACGCTTAACATCAGGCGAGAATTCCGAGATGGCGGTCAAGTGCAAACTTATCATTATTGTAAAAAGCATGTCTTTAATGCCCGGTTTACATTATTCCAGTCCGGCGATCGAATCCAGCGCTGGATTCGACTGATTGACGGATAAACTGGGTATAACTCTAGACCTTCATCTGTCCTATGTTTATTTAAGTACCTGGGTTACCGAGCTTTGCTCGGTTTAAATACTAAAATTACTTAGATATTCTTAAAAAAATAATATTTGAAAAAAGAAGAGAAGCCATCTAGATTCGAACCCTCAGCTATTAATTCGTGACCGCCATGAACGCCCGACTTTCCGTCTGAGCCAATTATGCTGTCGCGTCATGCGGCGAAATTTACCTTTGCATTCTAATGTCTATTGTGACAGTTTTTCATTGTCTAAAACGCGCATAATATGCGTTTTTAGACTATGAAACCTAGTTAGATCGATTTATCGTCCCCGAAACCCCCTGCATACATAATTTCAGAAATATCGTTCCAGCCGTTTCCGAAATTCAGATTCTATATATATATACATATATAGGTACAAGAATTGCTCGTTTAAAGGTATAAGATAGGTATGTGTGTTGTTAGGATGATTTACTTTTAGTATATACCTATAATTTCTAAAATTTTCCCGATTTGAAACCTATTGAAAACATAGATAACACTAGACTTATTCATGATCTAAATTATTATTATTTACTGTTTTGGCAGCATTAGGTACCTACAACCGTTACTGAACCTAGCTGCATACTTTTGTCCTAGATACGATAAAACGAAAGAGGAACGATACTCAATCTACCCCGCACACGAGTAGTTATTAAAATCACCTTCGTATAGTGAACTTTTGACACATTCACGTGTTTGATCGGCCCGGCCCGTCCACGTACACGCGAGAGAAGCGTGAAGATAATCGCGATAACTAGGCGAGCGAGGCGATCCTATCACGACCACCGGCGACGAACTATCTACCCAACGAACTAGGTAAGTAGAATCCGCGCCACCTAACATAACTGGCGATGATTAGAGCCACTGCCGCATTCTACAATGACAAACTTATACCTACATGGTATGAAAGTAATAAAATTCAGCAATTTGACCATTGTTTAATATAAACTGTGTCATACTTTGTTCGGAAACTACATTGCTTATTAAATCTTGCTTTTATTTTACAAATCTTGCAGCCAATAGTGTTCAGTCCTAGGTTCATCAAAAGCGGTGAAACTTCAGTCATGTGTCATAAACATTGTAGAGTAGGCCTATGCGTCAATAGTGTTCAACATTATTTTTATTGTTATTTTTTCAATATTTTGGGACTGTTTTATGGTTTGGATCAGTGCGATTGACGCAATGAGGTTTATTGATGGCTATCATTTACGGTGCCAAAACAGACTGACATACGCTTTTATCATACTACTAAGATTGATGTGCGCATTCCGAAAGGAATGGATTTTTATAGTCCACGCTACCTTTGGTAGGTCCACTGTGGTGGTACGCAATCCCTTTTATTACGTTTTATTAGACCAGTCAACTTAATCATTCGGATTGAATAGGCGATACGAATTCAATTAAAGATTTATTGCAGTCATCACCTTTACGGCCCAACGTATACTGAGATTTGTTAAGTACAGTCGCGAAGACAATTACAAGACTATGCTGTCTTGGTTGTGGTATGTCCGTTTTTTCATTTTTTTGACAGTCTCGCCTGCTAATTTCCTATATCTATATATTTTTAGTCATAGTACTTTATTCATAACAGTGTTGTTACATGTCATAAAATTGTTACAATACATCATGTGTAGGCATACACCTACATCATTAATAATATGATAAATACCATCAATTTGATTCGTTACTGTTTAACACGAATATCTTATTAAATAAACGAATAAATAACAATGTCAAACAGATATTAATACAAAAAACAATATTATTCAATGAAAAAATATTAAATAAACGAATAAATACCAATGTCAAACAGATATTAGTACAAAAAAATATCATTAAATTATAAACTATTAAATTAAATAAACGAATAAAAACAATGTCAACCAGAGATTAATACAAAAAATCTAAATAATACATAAAACGCAAAAAAAAACAAAAAAGTAGTAATATTATACATTAGATTTGAACCAGTTAACGAACGAAAATCAATTTCGGGTCGGTCAGATTAGTATACCGGTAAAATGCCTGCTCGATAAGCCAATTTTTAAGTTGGTGCTTGAAAGATCCTCTCGTGGCTGCGTCTTTAATTTCGAGCGGTACCTCTGTCGCCGTGACGTGCACCAGTTTGTCCGACTTGGTCAGCCGGTGCGTCGGCTCCGTCTGCGTCTCCGACGCATGAGTACTCTTCGGGGTGATCCCTGGCGTACAGAGCCACCTGGAGACGGGGAGACACATCAGACCCGTTACTGTTAGTATTCCTATGGTCCGAAAGTACGACGCCAATGGAGTGTCTTGTGGCACGCCTAAAACTGCTCGGATGGGTCTTTTTTGCATTCTAAAGACGCGGCCCCATTCGGCAGCGCGCCCCCAGATCTCAACACCGTATTGAAGCAGCGAGTGCACAGATGCATAGTAACATTGCCGGACCATGGGGTACGACAGGATGGCCGCTACGTGCTCCAGAGCGAAACACGCGCCACTCACCTAACTAACATCATCTGGCATTCATAAAGGAGTTCAATGAGTTAGAACCATGGACGTATAAAAAAAGTCGGACGTAGTCTCGATAAAATAAAAACTGTGTCCATCAAGTCGGCAACATAATATGCACGTGTGCGCTGTCACATACAGGCTGACACACACACTTCAGTGGGTCATTACACGCGCAACCTGTGTATTTGTGTGCTTGTCAGCCTATCAGTGACAACCTGACAACGCACACGTGCAAATGTGGCCGACTCTAGTGACACAGTTTTGATTTTAGCGAGACTACATCCGACTTTTTTATACGTCCATGGTTAGAACATAATTTCAGTTGTATAATGAAATCTCCGATGAAAACATCGCGAGAAAACGACATCCAAGGAAACATCTTCGCGATAGCCGTCTACCCGCACTTAACCAGGTTATTGGATTATGATCTGGAATCTCTTCTAGCGAATGAAAGCCTTGTACAAATGTCGGGAATCTGGACGTCTACTCTCTTTCTACGAAAAACGTGACTTCACAATAAACTCGCGATTTTCCTACTCCGGTTCTACTCTTCGTTTCGTCCGATCGAACATTGTTTCACGTTTAAATGTTCTACATCAACAGCCCACTAAACGTTCCCACTGCTGGGACTCGGGGCCTTCTCTCGCAAGGAGAGAGTTAAGGCCATAATCCACCACGCTGGCCCAGTGCAGGTTGGCGGATGACACATGACTTCGAAAGATTCTTGGTACATGTCGGTTTCCTCACGATGTTTTCCTTCACCGTTTTAAGTTAGCGGCATTGCGCACTTGACTTCGAAAAGACAGTGGTGCGTGTGGGGTTTGAACCCGGGGTCTCGGGATCGGCAGCCGCCGTTCTCCCGACTAGACCACCGTAACTTCTAAATGTAAACGTAAATGTTCTAATTAGAGTACTACTAGACTACTACTACTACTAGAGCCTACTCTAATTAGAGTAATAATAAATATTTAAACGGACGAAACGACGGGTTGAAGTAGAACCGATTGCGAGTTTATTTCCAAATTACGTTTTTCGTAGAAAGAGAGTGGACGTCCTGAAGAGGGCTGTTGCAATTTGTTGAAAGGTTTTTTGGGGTCTAATAGAGTTTTAGTTCTCGTCACGGTTGCGAACGCCGATTGGATATAAATTAGGGATTACGTGACCGATTTGCGGCATTTTTAGGCTGTCGTGTGAGTGAGTTATCGATATTTTATGTTGTCTACTAAGAACTAAGAATGACCATGGTTTAAGGTAACATTACTAAGTTTCATTCATCTTCTATAGCTGATTTATTATTTTATATGATAATATGATTTTCTATTTTTTTGTGGTCTAATCAAGTGGTGTTCTATTGTGTTACTATTTACTATCATAAAAGTACTTGTTATTATTGACCGTCAGGAAAATTACGAGTTTATTATTGAGAATATTGAGTTATTAATTTATTACGAGTAATTTTAATTATGCCAATTATTAGAAAATCGGTAACATAGATAGATATGTTTCCAGGACTTAATTGAAAACGGGGATCCGTCAATTATATTTAACAATAGTAATATTATCTAACTGGTTTTCATAGTAAGCACCTACAAGATTTTGTACATTAGAGTTAGACGTAAAAAGTTATGTAAGAGCGACGAATATTTATTTATTTATTTGCAGTGCATATCGAGCCACTGCTGGGCATAGATCTATTCCTTGCGCTACCGATCTCGATCCTGAATCTGTCTTATCGAGTCGATGTATGTATGTCTTGGGTCTGATGCCGACCATGTCAACTTATGTTAGTCAGCCGTTATGGAACGATTATTATCGTCAACCGTCGGCCATTCGTTTAAGGATCTAACTACCATCATCCACCGTCACTGTGTCTGGGGACGTGTCCTCAAACCCATATTTTTGAAGTGAAAACTTCTTTTGGCGCGCCTAGACAGATTTTTCGTGAATTGAATTGAATTGAATTCTAGCGTCACGCTCGGGTATGATAAGAAATCTTTGGGTAAACTCGGGACCATGGCCATTGGCCATCTAGAAATGCGTCAGCCAATGGGAAATGCTGAAAGGGCGTGGCCTGGCCATTATGGCATGGCCATCTAAAAATGCGTGAGGCAAGGGGAAATGCTGACGCATTTCTAGACGGCCATGCCATGATGGCCAGGCCACACCCTCCGGTTACACCCGTGTAGTTTCCAAAGTCAGCTATCAAATTCTGAGTTATATGTTTTCACTTCTATCGGCAGTTCCTATGACTCCCAATTTTTTTTCTCTTATTTTCAAAGTAGGTAGGTACTTTTGTCATTGATTATACCGAACACCCTAACGAGGCTAGCTCATTTACTTAACACTGAACACATTGTACAATATTTAATAAATTACTCGTTTGATAAGTGGCCGTGAACTAAGTTATGCTCATCAATAACACGCATTAATATCGGCTTAGGCGCAATCATCCGGATTATTGTTGCCAGGTCTTTGTTAAAACGGGGACCCATTATAATTTGAACTACACGATATTATTTTATTATAAGATCCTTAAAAATATTATTCCGGTTTAACCACAAACTTACCTAAACGTTATTGTTGACGTCTTACACGTTTCACTATGACCTTGATGAATGACTACTAAGATTAGGCTAAAGGAGTGGCAGACAATAGATAGCACAAGGTAGAAGTAAATGGAGGGAGGGTAGAAGCTTTTGCCCATCATTGGAATAGCTTCGGTCCCAAGATAATAATAATATGTTTTTTTTAATATCTCGGATATAACTTCATTCTTGGACTTAATAGTTTAGATTTTTCAGAAGGAATACTGGGCGACGAAAGAATGGCCATCCTTTGGCTGATTAGGACAATCTTGTAGTTGATCGTTTAAATAAATGTCAGTAAGTCCTTGTGAATCCTATATTCGTGGCTACATGAGCTACCAAGTCGAGTACTCACCGCCATTAGGGGTTTGACAGTTGCAATCAATCAGCGCTGATGAATGAGGTTCGCGAGACTGCGTGCGGTAGCGACGCAGGATAACGCACCGCCCGCCGGCGCCGCCGCCGCCGCCGCGCCGTACCTTGGTCGGTTAGGCTTAACAATGTTATAAGTACCACCCATAGCTATACATTCAATCAAGTATCGTTGAATAAATTAAAGACTAATTACTTGATCGTTGCAGTGCCGTAAATAGGGCGGATGGACAGTCCCCAGCTACGAGGCGTAGACTATGGAGGAAATTCAAGACCGAAGCCAACTCTAATTATTAGAGTAGGCTTAGAACATTTAAACGGACGAAACAACGGATCGAAGGAGAACCGGAGCAGGAAAGTCGCTAGTTTATTTCGAAATTACGTTTTTTCGTAGAAAGAGAGAAGACGTCCAGAAATTACTAAACGAAGTCCAAGTTCTGGGTGTGTCGGGTGATATCAGCTAGCTAAGGAGGTCGCTTTATTGCAATTCCTGCAAAAGTCAAACTTGATTTGTTAAATTTGAAGCCCCACTATTAGATGATTACGATTAAAGCGGCTTCTTTCAGTTATAGAAATTGTGCCGGGTGTTCTAAAAAGCTAGCTGTCTATGTCGCTGGCTATTACCAGATTACCACCAGTCTGAAATCTGACACGTTAATTTTATCGCGCATATTGATTACGGGTGAGCGACCTGATATATAAAATGTCTTTTTTCTCGACTGACAAAAAAATATTCTACTCAATAATGGACTTTGATATGTTTTACGATTTTCTATAAACCTCAAATCGCACGATCCTCTGTGATGCAGAATGTTTTTAGATAGGTATCCGGTTTACTAGCTGGTGTGATACTAAAACTTTTCAACATCTTGCAATGGTTTTTTAAAATACCTAGTCAGATTTATGAAATTACTACTTTATCATTAAAAATAGCAACTTATTTAGGTAGTTTCGATATACGTAACTATGTAGTTATATTGACAGGATATTAGATATGAATCAAGTTTATAATTGTGTTCGTTATTGCTTAGAACTATTCTATGGCAGTCTTTATTGATAGTGTCTATATTCGGAATAGGCTTTTAAAGTTACCTAAAACAGACGAGCCATTCCTTATAGGTGGTTGCTTATCTAGATTTATTTATATGGTAGCCATGATAGTCACTTGTCCGGTAGTTAGCCTAGTCTAGTATTGTGCCGTTTTTGGAATCTAAGTGCTTTAATAAAAACATCAACGGCGCGATAGGTATAATTTTTATCACATGGTTGTACATTTTTCGCAGATTTAGCAGTGATAAATGTCCCCATTGTTCATTCTGTTTTATCCATAATTATGTATGTTCTGCAGTGGTAGGACTCTTGGCAGAGTTAGCCTGGGGAAGTATCACACCTTTGCCAGTTATTTTACCGTCAAATAGTAAAGTGCAAACATTACTGTGTTCCGGTTTGAAGGGCAATGTTATCAGAGAAATTACAGGGCTTAGAGATATAACAACTTAGTTCTCTGGTTGACGAGCGCAGTGCTGTGCTAGGTAATGATTTGGACTCTTCATGTTCCAATAGCTGCGTGTCACTGTACTGTTATGTGGCAGGCATGTTGCTTACCATCAGGCACATGTTCTGCTCGTCTCGTCACTCTTTATTTAACAATACAAATGTGTTTGCCTTTTGCTCATTACCTACGCCATAAATTTTCTTCCTCTTATTACATACACATTCTTGACATAAACAAATCCTACTAATATCATACATCTGAAAGTTTGTATGTTTGTTGCTCAATCATGTTAGAAGAACAGAACGGATAAGTCTGATGTTGGGAACCTACCTATGAAGATAGATTGCAATCGCAAATAGCACAAAGGCCCATTTTTAGCCCGAATTATGTAGAGTTACCAAGACCAAGAGAGCCTATTTTTCAATGCTACATGGACATGCAATATTGTAAAGGTGATTTACTGTTTTCTTTGCGTAATTTTGTTGTTTAATACTAGTGTAATAAAAAAAATGTTTGACAATTCTTCACACAACACCATCTAGACCCAAACTAAGCGGAGCTTGTACTATGGAAGCCAGATAACTAGTAAAATACATTTATAATTTTAATTACATACGTATGATACATACAAATACCCAAACATAGAACCAACGTACATACATTCATCACACAAATGTTTATCCTGGGTGCGAATCGAACACACTACAGACAGATCAGTGAGCAGACTCCTACCTACTCAGCCGTGAGATCAGCCTTTATAGAGCATTATTTGTTGTATTTTATTTTCAGGTGATTTACAGAATGAATAGTGCTCCAGCCCTAACGAACGTGAATGTTGCCATCAGTCTTTGTCAGACAGTGAGTTTGAGGAATTGGTCTGACAGCTCACGGTGTGAGTCATCGGACCACCGACTTCTTTCCACCTTTGTAAGTACTTTTACCTGTGTATGTGTGTATTTTTAACACTGTGGCCGATTTAAGAGTATAATAAAATTAGCAGGACCCCGTAGTTTCACCCGCGTCTTTCCCGATTCGGTTATTTTCCCGGGAGGAAAAATAGTCAATGTGTTATTCCAAATCATCTATCTAATACCAAATTACATCCAAATCCAATCGGTACTTAGTTTTTGCGTGACAGAGTATCAAATATATACATTCTTACAAACTGTCGCGTTTATAGGTAATATTAGTAGGATTGTTGATTGATTAGTAGTAGTGGTGTTCGGACGATTAAACTTCCTTTTTTTAACCATCTTCCAAAAGGAAGATGTTCTCAATTAAGTTGTATGTTTCTTTTGTTTGTAAGGTACCTGTGTTACATGATAGGTACCGGACTGGGTCAAAAATACACCATCCTAATTAGTCCGCCAGCTAGATCATGGAAAAATATTGGACACGTATTTTTTGTTATTTCATAATATTAAAAATCGTCAAAGATATAGACCATCAAACTTCGAGAGTGGGGGGTCGCGACGTCACTCGTGAGTAAAATTCGTACTCACAAGTGACGTCACACGAAACTGCGAAGCGCTGTATCTTCGTCATTTTTTGTTTGTGAAACAAAAGAAAAAACAGGTGTACAATATTTTTTGGCAATATAACTAACTGGCTACTTAGTTTTTTTGAGGATTGTACCCTATTGTAAATAACTTATATATGATATTTTTTTATTTTTTAACTTGAATAGGTTTACACTTGACCGCCATCTCGCCTTTGAAGTCTTTTTCGCACTAGAGTATCATTGCCTATGAGCCTTTTGGCACGTTTCTCGATTGATTCCAGAGCCTCGAGCTGATACTTAGCTGAACCATCCCAAAGGTGCGAACAGTACTCCATGCAAGAGCGAATCTGTGCTTGATATAATACAAGCAACTGTTCAGACTTGAAGTACCTTCGAACCTTTGAGAGGACGCCTAGTTTTTTGGCAGCTAATTTAGCTTTGGACTCGATATAAGAGCCAAAGTTGAGCGTGGATGACAAGGTAACACCCAAAAGCTCGAGATGGTTGGTAACCGGCACGGATACACCTCGAAAAGAAGGAGTCTGTTGAAGTTGACTCCTTTTTGCGGAGAACAGACACGCCTGTGTCTTTCCCTCGTTAAACTTGGCCAGATTGGCATCGCCCCATTCAGAGACTGTCTCAAGGGCCAAGTTCAAACGCTCGATCATACTCTCCCTCAGTAACTGAGTTTGCTGCCCACTGGCTTTCGCACTAGATATGTAACTCTCTACAACAGTGCTATCGTCTGCGTACCCATAGATACCGGGCTTTAACAGATCGTTGATATGTAGCAGAAAAAGCGTCGCAGAGAGTACTGACCCTTGAGGGACTCCGGCATTGATAGCCATTTGATCCGACGAGCAGCCATCAATGACGACTCGTATGGATCGATCCCTCAAGAAGTCTGATATCCATGCAACAAAACCAGGAGACAAACCAAAACCAGAAAGTTTGCTTATAAGGCCGTCATGCCAAACCCTGTCAAAAGCCTTCGAGATATCCAGAGAGACTGCAAGTGCTTCTCCGTGTTTATCGATGGCCTCGCTCCAGATGTGAGTGACGTACGCTAGAATATCCCCGGTGGACCGGTTTCGGCGAAACCCGTATTGCCTGTCACTAAGGAGGTCATTAGATTCTAGGTACGTCAGGAGCCTGTGGTTTATGACACGTTCCATAGTCTTGCAGAGTATGGACGTGACTGAAATTGGCCTGTAGTTGGCAGGGTCGGCACGACTACCTTTTTTGGGCACAGGTTGCACGTTAGCAACCTTCCATGATTTCGGTACTTGCGCAGTCTGAAGAGAGAGTCTAAACAGGCGCGTCAGTACAGGAGACAACTCAGGCGCACAAGCCTTCAGCACTACGGCAGGAATTCCGTCCGGGCCACTGGCTTTATTCACATCTAGATTGCGTAGCGCTTTACGAACCTCTATTTGGCGAATGTGTATTTCCGACATTAAGGACGGACTGCCTGGTGGAGTATGAGGTAATGCGCTACCAGCATCTAAACGTGAAGATTCTGCAAAATGAGATGCAAACAAGTTTGCCTTCTCTATTGCCGTGTGAGCCAGTGCCCCATTAGGTTTCAAAATTGGAGGCAGAGAGGAGCGGCAGAAGTTCGATTCGACCGATTTAGCTAGGGACCAAAACGCTTTGCTGCCCGCAGGGTACGAAGCCAGTTTGTTCCCTATTCGACTAATATGATCAAAACGAGCCCTCTGAAGAACCTTTTTGCATGCCTTGGCAGCCTTGTTAAACGCCTTCTTCTTCTGGTGTATGTCTCTCGCCTTACGCTGTCGAGCTTCAACCCAGGCTAGGTAGGTCTCATGTTTAAATGCTTCTGCACTATAACATTGAGATCCAAACCACGGGCGAGCTTTGCTGGATGATGGGACGTCAGAGTATGGAATAAAATATTCCATAGCCATTCGTATTACATCAGTCACAGCATCCGCGCAGGCTGACGGATCACCAGAAGTGAAGCACAATGACTGCCATGGGTAAGATGCAAAGAAAGATCGCATCTCATCCCAATCTGCTGACTTGTATCGCCATAGCCGCCGGTTGCCTCTGGGACAAAGATCGGGTGGATGGTAGACGGATACTGACTTCACCAGACAGTGGTCGGAGCTGCCTAAAGGCGAAGATACCGCCACGGAATATCGGTCTGGATCCGTTGGCAGCAGAAGGTCCAAGCAATAAGGAGTATGCGACTCAACGTCTGGTACCTGAGTGGCCTCTTGGACCAGCTGGGTTAGGTCTAACGATAAAGCTAGCTTTCTCGTTTCCTGCCCAGCGTGGTCGGTGTCCCGGTATGGGTACAGCCATTCCTTATGGTGTCCGTTGAAATCCCCCAGTAACACCAATTGGGCTGACGGGTACTTCTGCTGAGCCGCGTCCGCTGCCTCAGTTAAATATTCCATGAGCCTTGTTGTCTCCTGATCCCCACTGTGCGACCGATAGACACAGGCATATATAATTTTGTCTATGCCTGTGTCCATCAGCGCCCAAAGAACTGAGAATCTGGTGTCCTCAAGATTACGGAGACGCCGACAGCAGATGTCGTCACGGGCGTACAGGCACACACCAGCTCGGGGCCGAAATTTGTGCTCCAGGGTGTACCCTGGATAAGTTAGGTACGCCACGTCCGACGGACATCCTATCTGCGTCTCCGTAAGAAACAAAACCGACGGCTGCTCAGTCTCTAGATGGTGGTAGACTGCGGTGATATTGGAGTGCAGACCTCGAATATTCGTGAGGTGCACTTTGAGTGACGAGGAGTGCAGCCGCTTTATAACTTTGTTCCTTTTATTTTGCCTTATCATGTTATTTGAGAGTGAGTGTCGGTGGGAAAACGGAAGTGGAACGAGGCTACACACTGCTGACCAACGGTCACAGCACACAACACTAATACATCAATTGGAAACTAGTCTGGAGACTGCGGGGACGCCCGAGCCCCCCCGGGGATGTCTATCTGGCCTGTCATCCGGTCGCCAACCGGTAGGATAGCGCATCCCGGGATTTTTCGCTAGATGGCGGGGCAGCCTTTCATGAGTGGCTAGTTCACTACTTGGGCCCCCAACTATCTGCGGTCGGTCGCGGCAACCGTGCCTCGGATCCCGCTACCCTCCATGACTAGTTTACCGATGCAGAGTATAGGTTTGCGACATTCTGGTCTTGCAGTTGTGCAGCAACTATTCCGACCCGTTTTCCCCTGATGGCGTCACCAGACAACATGCCGGAACACGGCTAGGCCGCTTGGCGGCATGACTTAGTCTGGTGGGTGGTCACCAGCCACGGCCGAAGCCTACCACCGGTATTTTTGTCACTTGATTGGCACCACCCAGGGACCACGTGTGGGGTTTTTCTATTCACAGGTGTTTCCCCACGGACGGAGGTGACTCGGTCCCCAAATATAATAATAAATTTTAATGTTTTTTTTGGTAGATTATACTTCAGAGGTACCATAAAAAATATCCAAATCAGTGTAGTGGTTTTTTTTTTTAATATCAACAAAAATCTAAAATTGGCTTCACTCGAGGAGAAGAGTAGTAACGTATTTTATTAATTACATATTAAAAATCTGCAATGATACCGATCATTTTTGTCATAGTCATCCTACTAATATTATAAATGTATGGATGTTTGCATGTTTGTTGCTCAATCACGTCCTAACGTATGAACGGATCGGGCTGAAGTTTGGAACACATGTAAATTATAGTCTGGCAGAACACATACTTCATCAGCTACTTTTTATCCCAAAAAAACAACGGGAACGGGAACTACGCGGGTAACACTGCGGGGCGCTGCTAGTTTTTAATATAACTGACGGACTAAGTGCTGTGTGTGAATTGGTGTGTGTGTGTGTGTGTGAATTGTCCACCAATTACTTATTTTAGTAAGTGTGCCTATCCTCCATATTAATTTTATATTTTGAAGGATGAACAAATTTTATTTACAAGCTTACAACCTATAATTGGCGACTTTATCGCAAAGACCTATTTCTTCCAGGCAACCGTAGGATTGGATAGGAAACGAACTGAAGAATGGAAACCGTAGGAATTACCTTCTTTCGCGTATGTAAGACAGTGTTCTGTATAACCCAATATATTCAAGTATTGGTCATTTCTTACAAGCCCGATTCAGATCAAATGAAAAGACTTAAAACTCCAATATTACTTGCGCCTAATGTGAATTAAATGACCGCTCCATATTTTCATGCTATGGACCTCCTGTAATCATTCAGTCATTATATCTTTAGGTATCATTATTTGCAAATCAGCTCACTGTGTAAGTGGTCGTCGATGATGTAGGTAGGCGCCCAATTTGTCTTATTGCGAAATCTGATGTAATTATGACGAACGACCATTATAATGCAGAACTGTGAAAAGGGTAACGTGATATATTACCGTCAGGTTCTGTAGAAATAAAAATACATCTGAATACATCTTACTAAGATTGTAAATGCGAAAGTTCGGATTTTTGGATATTTATATGTTTCTTGCTCAATCACGTCGGAAAGTGTGAACGGATTGGCTTAAAATGTAGAACACAGATAGATTGTAGTCTGGAATAATGCATGACAACTTTTCATTGCAGTAAAATAACGGAAACCGGAACTATCCAAACGGGCAAAGTCGCGGGGTGCTGTTAGTAGGTTTTTTATATTAAAGAGTGACGAGACGAGCAGGACATGTGCCTGATGGTAAGCAACATGTCTGCCACATAACAGCACACTGAAACGCAGTTATTGGAACATGGAGAGTCCAAATCATTACCTAGCACTCCACTGCGCTCGTCACCCAGAGATCTAAGATATTATATCTCTAAGCCCAGTAATTCCTCTGGAAACATTGCCCTTTAAACGGGAATACAGTAACGCTTACACATTACTGCTTGGCGGTAGAATAACTGGCAAAGGTGTGGTACTTCCCCAGGCGGACTCTGCCAAGAGTCCTACCACTACTAAAATAATATAACTAGCAACGCAAGCAGCGGCTTACCCGCGTAGTTCCCGTGGCTGTTATTTTTCTATGAATGTTCTATTCCAAACTATAATCTGTGTTTCAAATTTCAAGCCGATCTGTTCAGCCATTTCGATGTGGTTCGTGGTACGATTACTCGAAATGTGCTATTTTCTGGACGTCTACTCTCTTTCTACGAAAAACGTAATTTTGAAATAAACTCGCGACTTCACTCCTCCGGTTCTACTTCGTTTCGTCCAATCGAACATTGTTTGACATTTAAATGTTCTAATTCTACTCTAATTATAAAGTAGGCTTAGAACATTTAAACGGAGGAAATGACGAATCGAAGGAAAGTCGCGAGTTTATTTCGAAATTGCGTTTTTCGTAGAAATAGAGTTTGCGTCCTGGTTTTTATTTTTAACTTTGATGAAACTAAAGTGTTTTAAGAATTCAATGATTTTTAATTACATATGTGCGGTTATATTTATTTGGTAAATATATGAACAATAGCAGTGTCGCGTAATTTTACCCGCGTATTTTACGGTCACGTTGCCGTAAGTTTCCTGCGATAAAAAGTATACTATATTCTATTCCAGACTATATTCTGAGTTACAAATTTCAACCCGATCTGGGTAGCGATTCTAAATCCATTCGGTTGCATCCGACACGGAATCTCATCTCTCGGTCTTTGTCATATCGGATGCAACCGAATGGATTTAAAATCGCTGCCCTGTTCAGCCGTCCCATCCAAACTTTCACATATTTATATAATATTAGTGCGATTAACTGCTTTATAATAAAATCGTGATGAATTCATCACGATTTATCCAAAAAGTTAAACCGGTCAGGATTCATTATTTAAAATCATCGTTCGAAAAATCATTATTTAATTTTTTCATGCATAAAAGGTTTTAATTAAATTTTCTTTAAACACCCTTGGTCTGGAGTAGATACCAGAAATACTACTTAGGTATTCAAACAATTGGTGTCGAGTGTTTGGGTGAGTGTTTTTAAATCGTCAAAAAATTATGTAATTAAAAAATAACCATCTCCCAAAGACTGATAATTAACGAACATTTTATAACTTTGAGTTGATTTGATCCCAAGAATATTGTGCAGAAACTGAAACAGAAAGCAGAACTGTGAGCAAATAAAAAAAAAGAACAAAACAGGGTCAACCAGAACGGAAACTTCATTCCGAAACGCGCACAAGTCCACATGTACTCGGCACAACAATGTAACTAGTCGATGCACTGGGATTAACCTCATGACTTTGAAGATGGATGGCCGTCATAAAGCGCTGACGTTTGCGTTAGCACGCTGAGCACGTAATTTGCGCGTCGATTGTCGCGCGAATTCGGCGGTTGCCGGCTCACATATTCGCAACATTGTCTTGATACCTACTGCAACTGTGGAAAGTTTTAAACGGTTGCCTTACCAAGAATACCATGGCTGTTGTTTTAGGAACATGATTTAATAGAAATGAAACCTACTCATTACCATGAGTTTCCAGAAATGAGAGAGAAATGGATGAAACATACTTAATTATTTTACTTAAATTGGTATATGTAGGCCATGGACATTTAAAAAAGTCGGACGTAGTCTCGCTAATACAAAAACTGTGTCACTAGAGTCGGCCACATTTGCACGTGTGCGTTGTCAGGTTGTGACTGATAGGCTGACACGCACACATATACACGAGTAGCGCGTGTAATGACCCACTGATGCGTGCGTGTCTGCCTGTATGTGACAGCGCACATGTGCATATTATGTGGCCGACTCGATAGACACAGTTTCTGTTTTAGCGAGACTACGTCCGACTTTTTTATACGTCCATGAGGTAGGCTTAGCAATTTTTTCTAATAAAATGAAATAATTTGCGCTACCTTAGCCGAAATTGACAACGTTGGCTCGATGTAAGTAGGTATATTATTGGTGGTGTATGGAAAAGAATAGGTATAATAAAGTGAAAATATGCCTTAAGGCCTTGTCTCCACTCTTCATGTTTTATTTTATTAATTTTCTATGAAAATATCGTAATAATTTAACCGTCGTTCATAAACATGAAGTCTTTTATACAGCATTGAGTGACTAGACGAGCAGGACCTGATGGTAAGTAACAAGCCTGCCACATAACAGCATAGAGACAGGTAATGGAACATGAAAAGTCCAAATCATTACCTAGCACTGCACTGCGCTCGTCACCCAGGGATCTAAGATATTATATATCTAAGCCCTGTAATTTCTCTGGAAACATTGCCCTTCAAACCGGAACACAGTAATGTTTGTACATTCTTTTAACACTATTTAACTTTTTCTGCTGATTTATAATAATTTATTCTCAAAGCGTGTATGAAGTCACCTAGTTTTGGTAGGCAGGTACTGTGTTATCCTGGATGTATATACATAGAGCATGAAAGCTTTGATAGTTGGTTGAATTTTTAGATGCGGTAGTAATACATACAAAAAAAAGTTGAAATCTTTATCGAAAATCTCTGACGTTCGATGATCTTTTATCTTATGGTTTTACGGTTGCACATCCATAATTTTCTTAACAATGGTACAAACCAGAAGAAATGTTTTTTTTGGGTAGAACGATTATAATACCGTTTAAAGAATATTTTTTTGTTTATAAATATATATAAACTATACTATAAACTAGCTATTTGTGTTATCTAGCCATATACGGGTACATCACAGACTAAGATTGTGGTACATGATGTATTAGTACCAGAATGTCTCTACTTAGTCTGTGCTAAGGAAATTGCTAAACATGAAAAACAAAAGGCAACAAAGGCTTCTTGAGATCACAAAGAAATGAGATCTTAATTGTATCGTAAACGTGACGCTCTGCAGTAATGGCGTCAAGTGTCGTAACAAATCCGCTTGACAATACGACAATGAGCTTGGTGGGTGGTCCGCAAATGGTAGAAGAGGTCCGATTCCCAGAAGGTCACCAGTAGGCTCTGGTGCCGTAAAACTTTGCCTAGGAACTCGTAAACCAACTCTAGGGCCCATAATTATAGAGAACAGTCTCCGTATATGAGGAAGTTTTGTAGACGCGTAATGATAGGTTTCTATGTTCCGAGAACACGCATAGATTTGTTAAAAGTTATTAAGTTTCACGATCATGGCTCCACGTTTCATATGATTGGAATGCAACATATGTGATGAATAATATTTTGAATTTGGTTGAGGATTCTTTGTGCAAAGCCTTCCATTCATATGGCAAGCTCGAGAAGTGCGGCTGCCTCGTTTGCCCATTTTATCAATTGCTACGATAATAATTCACTGAGTACAAAGAGTTAGATTATCATCCTAAATAAATAGTTTTTTTTTCAAAATTGCCGCAAAAAAACAAATTTAATAATAATGTTTATTAGAGACACAGTAGCAAAAAATGAATGTCTTACAACTTACATGAAACAAATGCCGCTGAATAAATAAGATATTATTTTCTGTAAATTACACACCTTTACATAAAACAGTATGTATATCATATTTTGTCCATGTTTAACCATCATGAAAACCGCTGTGAAACTTAGAGACATTTGTAGATCTGGAAAACCTCGGTCGTTTCACAAAATGTTAATTTGATTACTGTCGTTTGTGTTGGAATTTAATTGTTTAAGGGAGCGGCGGTGTCTGTTTATTACTAATTTTGGAATACATAATGTAGTTGCGTGGGTGAAACGATTCACAGTCAAACAGTTGGTTAAGACATTACTATGAAAATGAATGCGAAGTTATATTCCAACCAAACCCAGCTTTACTAGGGGTCACGGTCTCACGGTCGTGACTCAAACTGTAGTTTTGAACGTCAAAACCTACACGAAACTAGAGAGTTTAAGAAATTTGACTCCACTAATAGTTTGACACGCTTTTCTGGTAGTCTATACAAATCGCATTTCTTTAAGTTAGAAGAATCTTCCTTTAAACGAGTACAGAAATATTTGCAAATCACCGCTTCTCGACAGAACATGCTACAGAGATAGATTCTACAAGAAATGTTACCAACTCAACATTTCATGTCATTGACCAATAATTTGTAAATGCCTTTAACCGCTATTATAAATCGTCTCTTAGTAATTTGATGATTGTTTAATTGGCTATATCATAAGGCGTAAATTCGTATGCCGACGTGGATCAGAGGGACGTGATGTGAAACATCGGAGGTGACACATCCAGGCGCACCGCTACACGGTGCACTAGATTTGATTTGACGCGAGATAAATAAGCCGCCTATCTATTTCAATTTCACTAGAGCGCGCGATATCATACAAATCTCGGCCTTATTCTGTTCAGCCGCAACGGGCCACGCCGGACCACCCAGCTCGATTCACAACCACTCCTAAACATAGCGACGACTATCTGTTTGTACTAAACGATACAAGAATAACGAAATCGGAGCCGACACTCCGATCACGCGACTTTTTAATTTCTTATTCTCTTCGATACCATTTACGTCTCGTTTTATTTTCGCATTCAACCGTTGACATTTGAAACGATTATAAAAACTGATAATCACGTCATAGGCCTCCATAATCGAGGCCAATAAAATATATCATGTCGTCGTAAATGAGTCGCATATAAATCGAGACACACCATTCTTATGAGGTCGTAACGAAGAACTTAATTTAACCGAATAATAAAATGAGGTATGTGCGTACAGTCACCGTATCGCGGTGGGATCGAATTGTCGATTGGTACCTATAGGGTTTGTGCCAGGTTTTGTAAATTTCGGACGTTATAAAGTGTGGTTTTATTTTGGCGGAGTCAGCTAGCGACCCTCATAATTCATGGGCTCTGGTCGATGGGAATGGTCGCGGTCGCACGTTGCGCGGACAAACCACCTAACCGATGGAATCTTTGATGAAGAGCTCAGTAATAAAATCTTATTTGCACCTTTACTTTTTGTCGTAACGGATCGATATTTATTTTTATGGGTTTAATAAAATTGGACGATATGGGCTGTACCGTCACAGTGTAATCGATTAGCCTGTGGTATCTGCGCTTTAATGGAAAATGTTAGAAATAAACTGAATAATTATGGTAATATGAGATAGCTACGTCACATGGAATTACATAATAATTAGTGGTGCTTTACCCCCTGAACTGTTTTTAATATACATATATGTGGAATCTTACTATAATAGCTAAATCAATAGAAGAACTGTACTCTAGTTTAGACGAATTTAAATAAAGTATGAATTCTCAAAAAATAACCTCGCAATAGGTTGATTAAAAAAGTTTTTTTGTAGTTGAAATATATATAGTAAAAAAAGTTCTAACTGTGATTAGTAATTATGAAATGGATTGTCAGGTTCCTAACACTGGGACCCAACAGTGTTTTGAAACGCACATAATAATTATTTAATGACATAAAATTAATAGGTTTTATGTTAAACATTTGTATGGGATACAATACTCACATACATATTTAAATAATATTGAAAAGATTGCTACCAAGTCCACCAACGAAATAGTTTTTTATGTATAAGTAACGTACAAGTAGGTATAAACATATAAATGTGGATTGCATTGCATTGCAGATGTGCAAAATTGTCACTATCCTGTGGGGCGATTTTACAAAATGCAAGTTTTCCACCCATATAATACGTAGAGTAAGCACATCAATCAAAGAGATTATACTTAATCGCAGTACTGAAACCTCTGTAAATATGCCAAAAGTATAAACGTGTTTTGTATTGGTTTTGTCACCAAATTTAACTGTAGAGTTCCAAAATAAAAACAGTATGAAATAGCATTCTTTCTAGCCGTAACTTTGTTAAAAATAAGCTTGTTTCGAGTGAAGTTTGTTCTATTGGTAAAAAGGTGTAGGTATTGAATTTTGTATTATTTAACGTCGCGTTGAAATTTATGTATATATTCATATCCTGCTAATATCTTATACCTTTAAACGAGCAATAATTGTATATATATATAGAATCTGAATGCGACGGTAAATTTCGCAGCCCTGCGCGGCAGTATATTAGCTCAGTCGATAAGATGGGCGGTCATGAAGCAGTAGACCCCGGGTTAAAATCCAGATGGCTTCTCTTTTTTGTCAAGTTCTCTTTTCTTTCTTTTTTTTGTGAAAATCTATTACCTACTGGGAGCCCTTTATCCGTAGGTATCTAAGTATACTCAGTGTTTAAACCGAGCAAAGCTCGGTCACCCAGGTACTTAGATATTAAATGGGAAAGTTTGGATGTTTGTAGCACGATCACGTTGAAACAGCTGAACGAATCGGGTTGAAATTTTGAACAAAGATTATAAGCACATAGGCGACTTGTTGTCGCTGAAAAATTACCGGAATATGACGGAAAACAACACGCGGAAAAGCCGCAGGGCGCTACTCATCTTTAAAATTATTACGTATTGGTGAATTTTAATCTGACAAATATTAAATTATCTACCGTTGTGGGATCAATCGAACTCAAAGTCACAGAAAATTAAGTAAAACTAGTACCATCCCGCGGATTCAATCGCGTAGTTCTCGATCCCTTTATTTTTCTAAAAAGTAGCTTTTGTAATATTCTAGTATAGGAATACTAGAATATTATCTATCTTTGTACTAAACCTCATGTAGTTTTTGCTCGAAAGAGTATCAAATAGCCACACATACGTTTAAACTTTCGCATCTGATATTATAGAGCTACCAGGGTGTTTTGGCTCATGGCCGAAATGGGAACTAACGCCGCCGCCAAGCCACAAAGGATTGCCAATACCCATTTCCAAATTCCCCAAAATTTTAAGGAAAAATCAATACCCATTTTCCCACAAATTCAAGTCAAAAACTGGAAGAAGAATATAGAAGAAAAGACGGGTATTTTGATGAACCTTTTATAATTCAATTATGCTCCGAGACTGAAGAAAGCAGCGACGAGGATGATTATCTATGTGAAGATGAGTGAAGAAGAGGGCTTTCATCATTTTCAACATCTCGACAAAATTCATGGACAATAAAATTACAGCAAAAAGATTTGAAGAAATATTTTTGTTTTTAGTATTGTTGTAGTTCCAAATACTTTTGTTGTGATAGTTTATTTAAACTCCCCCAAACCAAAGGAGATTTTGCTGTCGGGTAACCCTGATCGACACCCACGCCCTCTTCGCAACGTCATCCAAATACCAAATAAGCCTTGTACAATAATAGTAAGATTTTGTGTTGACGTTCAGAATGTGCCAACAGTGTCAGTGCACCGCACTGTTCGTGATACATGCCGTGTTATCCACGACGCGCAACAGAGCTAGCACCGGCGTTGTTTCCCCGCCATCACTCTCGCGACCGTCGTGGGTGGCATCGAGCCCATGTTCACGAAAACAACCAAAAAATATTAATTCCCCTGGAAATTAGTTCCTCTAATACATGCTTCGGACATGTGTTACTTTTTTCGCTTTAAAACATGTCTACGTAAGATTTATCGCTCGGCCCTTCTCCATACTTGTGGTCGTAAGGTAAAACTCAGTTCCATTAGAATGATATTCGACTGTCTCATTTCAACTATGTAACTTGAAATGGGTTTACGATTTTTTATCTTACCGGTTTTGTTTGATTTAAGAATCCTTGTAAAGTATTTATTGTGGGATTTGGTAGTATTTGACGGGATGATAAGAGTTGGAGTGCGGGGGCAGGTAGAGCGTAGCACAGGTAGCGGACTACTGAGTCTCCTGAGTACACAACTTCTGTACAATGCGTTAGGGTTACCATGGGATAAGTTTTAGAGAAATCACTATTATATTATACTTTAAAGAAAATTCTCATACATTTTAATAAATACCCGCGCCCCGGGGTTTTATCCGGTTATTTTTCCGAGTTAAAAATAGCATATGTGCTATTCCAGATTATCATCTAACTGTTGACAAATGAAAAAAAAAATTTCAACTTCTATTCGTTCAGAAGTTCTGACGTGATTGAGCAACGAACACCCAAACATCTAATTTTTACCTTTTATAGGTTTACACTTAACCGCCATCTTGCCTGATGTTAAGCGACGTTGCGGTCTTTGATGGAGCGTGTTTACCTGAAAAAAAAATCGACTCACTCTCGATTTGAAGACACTAAGATTGTAACATCGGGGAAAACCCACTCAGGCAACGTATTCCACAGCCTAGACGTTCTTATCACAAAAGTAGAGTCAAATCTCTTCGTTCGTGTCTTAGGAATATCGACCATGAAACGATGTCGCTTTTTCGAGCTACGAGCATTCCGATAAAAAAAAGGACAAGGTGGTATTAGATCATGCAAATCAGTTGCACACTCTCCGAATTGTATCCGATCATTGTTATAATATCAAATTGTAAGTTATATAGGAAAATTGGCCTGGTAGATATGTTGATAACAAGTCATTCAAAGGCAGCTCTTTGAGTAATCGGTCGTGAGTTCGAGATTCCCATCTAGGCTAAACATTTGCGTGATAAATGCGGATGTTTTGTTCTGTGTGTAGATGCTATGTATGATTAGAATGTATTTACAATTATTTTTGTATTACATCCACATGTTTTTTATTTCAATTTTGAACCTCCACAGACTCCGGGGTCCGTGACTCTGATTCATGTAAAAAAAGAAAACAAATGACAAAGCCAACGGACCCCGGAGTCTGCGGAGTTGCAAAATTCAAATAAATGAAAAAAAAACACATGTAGATGTTATACAAATATAATTGTAAATACATCTACATGTTTCCATAGCTTTGTTTAGTTGGGGGCTAGAATGTGTTGCGAAAAATGTTTACCAATAATTATACATTTTTGTAATGACATTTTTGCCTTATCCACTGGTTTATCGCAAGTTGTATACCCTATCGTCCAACGTACATACAGGAGGTTCTCAAAGAACCGAGTAACCCGAGAGCAATCTCATTACTCCATTTACTCTAAATGAAACATAAATATTATACTTTTGTTTAAACGACCTTTGTTCGATATTAATACTTACCCCAGTTTCGGTGTTGAAGCGTATTTTGTTGAAAATATATATTTACATTGTAATAATATTTTCAGTAAGAAACCCACTGACGTTAATATAGTGTTATTGAGGGTATAAACATGAGCATTACACTCGTTACATAGTTTGCTACAGAAGTACATCCTTACTATTATATTGCATTGCAATTACAAAGTATGGGTATTAAAATTAATTAACAATTTCACGGTAACTGTGCCTTTCAATGTGTTCTCTTGATGCCTTGTATTTTAAGAGGGCGCCTAGTGCCAGAAAACGAAAAAAGGACATTTTCGACGCCGCTCACTGAAGTTACGAAACTAAAAACTATGAGAAAAAAAATATTGACGTGTGGGTACAATCAAGAACAAGCACAATAACCGAATAGAATTTTAAAAATAGATTAGAGTTTTTTACAATAAAAAAATAAAAATTACACCGAAAAAACCCGTTTTAATTCGAGTACTCGAAATTATCAGGGATGACCCCACATTATTTTTTGGTAATAAAATTCCTAAACGTACGTTCTAGTAAAGTAACCGAACACTTTTTTAAATTGATGTTTAATTATTGAGTAAGTTAATAAAACTTGGTCAAAAATGGACTCCTGATTTAATATTGATTTTTCCTCCAAACTGTGTCATGCTATTCTCGACTTTATGTATATCGCATTAAGAAACGCGTCGCGCGGGTTAAAACTGATTTTTCCCTGGCATTAGGCAAAATACAAGTATGTTTAATCGATTCAGTGTAAGTGACCATCATTGGAAGCAGCTTAGTAGTGGTGGTATACTCTTGGCAGGGGCCGCCTGGGGAAGTACCACACTTTTGCCAGTTATACTACCGCCAAGCAGTAATGTGTAAGCGTTACTGTGTTCCGGTTTGAAGGGCAATGCTTCCAGAGAAATTACTGGGCTTAGATATATAATATCTTAGATCTCTGGGTGACGAGCGCAGTGCAGTGCTAGGTAATGATTTGGACTCTTCATGTTCTAATAGCTGTGTGACACTGTGCTGTTATGTGGCAGTGTTGCTTACCATCAGGCACATGTCCTGCTCGTCTCGTCACTGTTTAATATAAAAAAAGCATACTACAAGGGAAAACTGTAGACCTGTCCCAAAATTATAACAGACGATAAAAATATTGCCTATATTATTAAACCTCTAATTACGTACATTCGAAAATAGTAATAATTGTATGCAAAAAAAAACACACTTTTACGACAGTGCTGTCAATTTTGGTACTATGGTCACAAGACGACAGAACAATGCGAAACGTCTCTGTGGCATCGAATCCGTCCGGGATTATCTGTTGTTTATCCGGGCGCGGACGACACGGCGGCGGCCGCTAACTGGCTGCGCAAACAACCGCTGCAGCCACCGTGGAACGCACCGTGTTGGCATAACTTCGACAGTTTGTCCTGCGCGCCAGAAGACGGCGGGGCCTACCATAGACTTTCGCTATCATTGTTCCGCGTTATTCGAAGCCACTAAAATTAATATAATAAATGTGAAAGTTTGCATGTTTATCTAAACTGTTAATCAAAATGTTTATCTCATATGGCTCTTTTGTTGCTAATTCACTTCATAAGACCTAAAAAGGGTGAACTTAAACAGACTCCAGATATTGTTCGCAAAAACACAATTTTTCGATAGTGTTGTCAATTTTGGTACTATGGTCACAAGACGACAGAACAATGCAAAACGTCTCTGTGGCATCGAATCCGTCCGGGATTATCTAGGTATTGTTTATCCGGGTGCGGACGACACGGCGGCGGCCGCTAACTGGCTGCGCAAACAATCGCCGCAGCCACCGTGGAACTGGCATAACTTCGACAGTTTGTCCTGCTCGCCAGAAGCCAGAATGCGACAGGGCCTACCACTAAACAAACTTCACTATCACCATCTCGATCTTTTTGAAGTGAAAACTTCTTTTGGCCCACCACAGAATAATTTTTCGTGGGCTGTGAATTGAATTCTAGCGTCATGCTCGGAGATGATCAGAAATCTTCGGATAAACTCGGGACCACGGCCAACTAAAATGCGTCAGCATTATTCAATTCAATTCAAGTTTTCACTTCTATTGGCAGTTCCTATGACTGCCAATTTTTTACTTATATGTTTAGGTACATTTGACCGCCATCTCGCCTGATGTTGCGCGACGCTACATCGTAGACCGTATGTCTACGATGTAGCGTGTTAATCTAGAAGAAACCGATTCACTCTCAATTTGAACACACCAATATTGTAACCATCGATAAACATCCACTCAGGCAACGCATTGTACAGCTTAGACATTTTTATCACAAAAATAGAGTCAAACCTCTTCGTTCGTGTCATATCAACCAAGAAACAATACTTTTCGAGCTCGAGCGGTTCAATAGAAAAAAGGCATAGGTGGTATTAGATCATGCAGATGTTGTACATTCTCCGCCTCCGCAGTGTATCCGATAAAAAAAACAATAAGCTAGCAATTTTGCGGCAATGTTCAAGACTTTGTAGTCTTTTTCGCACAAGAGTGTGGTTGCCTATGAGCCTTTTGGGGCGTCTCTCCATTAATTCTCGTACTGTAGCTACTCCATACAAGAGCATATCTGTGCTTGATATAACCTTTGAGAGGCCACTTAAGTGTAATTAATGATCTATGCATATAAATAGTTAAATGATCTATGCCAAGTCACTAAAATGAATATTATAAATGTAAAAGTTCACGTCATAAGATCTAAAGGCGTCAACTTAAACAGACTCCAAATATTGTCCGCAAAAATACAATTTTACGACACTGTCGTCAATTTTGTAACGTACTTGTTGTGGACTGTAGTGATGATGGTTCGCGTTCAGGGTGCTTGGTTGTTGAAGTAGGCAGGTGAAGAAAAGACTTGTTCCGTTGTCGAGTGATGACTGTGTACTGACTTTATTTCAAAATATGGGCGACTCTTATTCTATTTACAACTACGGGACTTAGGTACTAAGTGCGCTAGTAGCGCGATGCGCAGCGCTCAGTCGCCGCCGACGCGCGCCCGCACGGCCGCTCCCTCTCCTTGTCCCGCTGCTCGCCCCGCTCCTCGCCCCGCGCCTCGCCCCGCCGTCGTCTGCCGCCGAAGGACTTGTCGTCCTCAACATCCTCCCCTCGGCGCAGCTTGCGTAGCCATCTTTTTCTTTCTCCAGGACGGCGAGTTTGTAGGACGGACGGCGGAAGATCCCGTTCTTGGTCTTGATGTCGACGACCCGCACGCCGCCATCGGGCCCGGGGAATGTTTTTACTACGATTCCCATTGGCCAGACGTTGCGGGGCATCGTGCGGTCTATCACGACGACGACATCTCCTTGTTCTATGTTCCGATTAGCTCGATCGGCTCCTCCTCGGGGTACGAGTGTTGGTAGGTACTCTCGTACCCAGCGCCGCCAGAAACTGTCGGCGAGCGCCTGGCTAGTGCGCCAGGTCCGTCGATCCGCCAAGCTGCATGGCCCCGTCGTTGGTAGCCCGGCTGAGGACCCCAGCAGGAAGTGGTTCGGGGTGAGCGCCTCTGGGTCACGCGCGTCTACGCTCACATAGGTTAGCGGACGCGCGTTGATGGCGTACTCGGCCTCGGCCAGTACAGTCTGCAGGACCTCTTCGGTGGGGACCTTTTCCTTCAAGGTGATTGATAGGCTGGTCTTCACTGACCGCACGAGTCGTTCCCAGGCTCCTCCATGTCTTGGGGCTCCGGGGGCGATGAACATGCACCGCATGCGGTTGCGAAGGCCTTCTTCACGCAGCAGCGGCTCCCATTCTTCGTAGGCTTTCTTGAGTTCTTGGTCCGCCCCGCGAAAGGCTGTCGCGTTGTCGGACCAAAGTTCGCGGGGCCACCCGCGTCGCGCTGCCATCCGTCGTAATGCCATTATGGCTGAGCAGCTGCTCAGAGAGGCGACGATCTCCAGGTGGACCGCTCTTGTGGTGAGACACGTATATAGCGCGCCCCAGCGTTTCTCTCGGCGCCGGCCTATCTTGATCCACATCGGTCCAAAATAATCGCAGGCGCAATAGGAAAATGCGCGTTGATAACTCTGTAGGCGGGCCTTCGGCAAGTCTCCGGTGATCGGCGTGTTCGGTGTCGCTTTCCTCACGCGACAAAACGTGCAACTGTGTTCAGTCGCGCGTACTGTGGGTCGTAGATGTATGATCCAGTACCGTTGGCGCAGATCGTTTGTAACTCGTTCTCGATTTCCATGCGCGGCTCTACAATGCGCTTGGTGTACCAGTAACCTCGTTACTGCGTGGCGCCCGTTCAAAATAATCGGGCGCTTGGTCTCGATCGGTGCGTCCGAGGCATTGATACGACCTCGTACCCGCAGTAAGCCGTCCTCGACGACTGGATCGAGCTTGTAGAGGCGACTCGTCTTCGGTATGGGACGGGAGGCTCGTACATAGCGTAGCTCGTCGTCGAAGCTCTCTTGCTGTGCCCTCTGGAGTAGAAGCTGTTCCGCTCGTTCGACGTGCTCCAACTCGAGGCGCGTAGCTCGGCGCCGGCACATATCTATAAACGCCAGGACGCGTGCTACTGTGCGAACTAAGACTTCGTATCGCGAGAATCGTGTGGGGTCAGGCAACCAGTCGGAGCTCGTCTTGTCGCTCTCTGTTATGTGTAGCACTTCGTGCTCGCTGTCTTCAAAGCCGATCTTCCTTGACGGCCAATGGTCCTCTGGTTGGTGGAGGAAGCTCGGCCCATGGAACCACCGATCGTTTGATGTGATAGGTGTGTTCGTGAGCCTTGTCGCGTCGTCGGACACGTTGTACTCTGTCGGTAACCATCGCCATTCGTCTCGATGCGTGAGTTCGGCTATCTCGCCGAGTCTGTGTTCTACGAAGGGCGTATAGCGTCGTCTGTCGTTCTTTATCCACTGTACCACGGTCGATGAGTCGGTCCAGTAGATGGTGCGTGCCACCTTGACGCGGTGTTCTCGCTTGATGGTGTCAGCGAGCCTCGCGCCGATGACTGCCGCTTGTAGTTCCAGGCGCGGGATTGTTTGCGCCCGCCTCGGCGCTACCTTGGCCTTGGCGGCGACCAGCACGACGTTTACTTCTTCGTCTTGTGTAGCGCGCCAATACGCTACGGTCGCGTATGCTTGCTCGCTGGCGTCGCACATGATGTGAAGTTCGATGTTCTCGTAGCCTTGTAGAGCGTAGCTTCGTTGTAGTCGCAGTCTAGATATTTCTGTTAACTGCTCGATCCAGGTGGCGAATTGCTCGGCTTCATCGGTGGGAATCGGTTCGTCCCACGGTATTTGTAACCGCCATAGGTTCTGTAGAATTATTTTCGCGCGGATTGAGTAGAGGCTGATCAGGCCCAGTGGGTCGTAAATGGACATGACCGCACTGAGCGCCTCTCGCTTCGTCGGTGCGCGGCTCTGCAGGCGTACTTCGCTCGGTACGCGGCTCATGGCTGTGTTGAACCCGAGCTCGTCTTCCTTTGGGTCCCAACATAGCCCAAGAATCTTGCTTTCGGGGCTCGCTCCCCCCAGTGTGGTGGGTTCAGTCGCGTGTAGCTCGCGAGGTATGTCGCGGAGTACTGCCGGGTCGTTCGTGTTCCAGCTCCGCAGCGTGAAGCCGGCGTTTTCATGTACTTCGCGCAGCTCGTGAATTGTGCGGCGAGCCTCGTCTTCGTTGTCGTAGCTGTCTACGAGGTCGTCCATGTAGTGGCTGCCCGTAATGGCAGCTAGCGCTCGTTCATTTTCTTTGCTGACTCGTGGCTTGAGTGATACGCCAAGCGAGTCCAATTGGAAGTGTGCTTCTACTTGGTCGTGTAGTTGCTGGTCGTGCGCTTCGCTCGTTCGTAAGCGCCGGTTGGGTGTGTAGATGTGTAGGACGCTATCGTTCCCGTAGATGATGCTGCGTGGCGCGGTTCCGTGCACCACCCAGCCCAGCTGTGTTCGTGAAGCAGCGGGTTCGGTCGGTGCTCCAATGCGTAGCTCCCTCGATACTATCAGCTCCCAGTGGTTAGCGCCTACGAGAACGAGCGGGCGTGCTTGTTCGTAGCACACGTCTCGTTCCCTTAAGTCTCGCAGGTGCTCGTGTTGTAGTAGCGAGCTCGGTATCTTCTGTCTTCGCAGCTGTAGATCTCGAACCGTGCGCGCTTTTAGTTCGTAGCGCGCACTCTCGTTCTTTCCCTGTATGCTGAGGGTGACGATCTTGCTATCTCGTTCGCGTTGTGACATGTTGACTCCGCTCATCAGTAGGGGTTCTGAGGGACCATCTGCGCCGATGATTTTCGCTAATTTTTCGTCGATTAGCGTGATGGTCGCTCCTTCGTCGAGCAGCGCGTATGTTTGCGCTTTGCCGCGAGGTCCGGACACGACGACAGGGCACACCTTCAGTAGTACGTTGCTCGGTTCGGTAGCGGGTTCAGTGGCTACCGATAGTACTACTGCGTCGCTGCGGTTGCTCGCCTCGTTGCGTTGCTGCTCCGGGTGCTGCGGCTCGGGCTGGTTATCATGCAAAGTCGCATGATGCGGTCGGCGGCATTGATTTACGCCGCATGGCTTTGCCTTGCATTGGAATCGTCGGTGCTTATGTTCGACGCACTTGAAACACAGCCCCTTCTCTCGCACGATGTTCCATCTTTTCTCGATGTTTGCTGCTCGATATTCTGGGCAGCGGTGTAATACGTGTGCATTGTTGCAGTTCGGACAATGCACGACGTCAGGCTCCTCGACGGTGTACACGGGGTTCTTCTTTTTTACTATTGGCGCGCTCTTGTATTCCCGTGCCGCGGTAGCGTTCGATGTCGTTGACGCGTACGTGTATCGCAGCGCTATGTCAGCTTCGCGCATTAGAAACTGCGATAGCGTTACTATTTCAGGTTCAGTCGTATCCCTGTTTTCGTAGGCGTATTCGCACCATTTTGATTTGATGTGCGGGCTCAGCTTCTCGATGACTTCTCGTGCTATCTGCGGTGTATGTAGATAGCCTCGTCGATCCAGGCTCTGTAGTGTACATACTACGTTTTGGACCTTGACCGCAAATTGGTTTAGTTCGGATGCGGTCGGTCCCGGCTTCGGTTGTTTCTTCAGGTCTTCCAACAATTTGTCGACGATAATCTCAGGTCGACCGAAGCATTGTTCAAGTGTTCGCATGATGGTGTTCGGATCTGTTGCGCTGTATAGTAGCACGGCGACGGCGTCGCGTGCTTCTCCTTTCAGGCAGCCCCGGAGTCGTAGCAAGTTCTCGGCCGCCGGAATCTTGTAGAATTGTGTAGAGTCTCGAAACGCGGCTTTGAATGGTAGCCATTCGTTCGGGAAACCGCTGAAGGCCGGCAGGTCGCAGTTGTATCTTCGTTGAGGCCGCGCCATTTTTTCGAGTGCTTCGGCTAGTTGTATTCCGACGCTATTTCTTGCTCGGCCCGGAGTCGGTGATCGCCCTCGGTTATATTGAACCGTTCGCTGAGGTCGCTCTTCTCTTGCAGTGTGACGCGGTGTTTCGTCGCGCTCCCCTCGTGTTAACGATGTGTTCTTCAGCCAATCGTTGACTCTGTTTAGCTCGTCCGTGGTAGTGATCGGTTCTCCGCGGATGCTTTCTTCGTCTTCGATGGCGGCTACTTGCGTAGCGAGACGCTTCTTCACAAGGTCGGTCTCGATCTGTAGTTCCTTGCGGCGTATCTCGGCGAGCTTCTCCGCAGCCTCCAACTCTGCCAAACGTAGTCTCAGAGTGGAGTTGTTCGTTCGCTGGGAGAGCGCCGGAGATTTCGGCCGCGCAGTGACCGCCGCGGCGGCTGCGCCCGATGACTCGCCGATCGGCACCGACGGTGATGCCGGAGGTTCCATGGAGAGTCTTCGACGACGTTCTTGCTCGAGGTGTCCTCGTTCCAGACGTTCTTGCTCGAGCCGCTGTTCTTCGCGCTCCGCAGTTTCGCCTTGGCTTCGGGTCACAACCATAGTCGTATATCGACTAGACCCTTCGTAGTCTTGATCCGGCTTCGTAGGACCAGCGTTGATGTTGTGGACTGTAGTGATGATGGTTCGCGTTCAGGGTGCTTGGTTGTTGAAGTAGGCAGGTGAAGAAAAGACTTGTTCCGTTGTCGAGTGATGACTGTGTACTGACTTTATTTCAAAATATGGGCGACTCTTATTCTATTTACAACTACGGGACTTAGGTACTAAGTGCGCTAGTAGCGCGATGCGCAGCGCTCAGTCGCCGCCGACGCGCGCCCGCACGGCCGCTCCCTCTCCTTGTCCCGCTGCTCGCCCCGCTCCTCGCCCCGCGCCTCGCCCCGCCGTCGTCTGCCGCCGAAGGACTTGTCGTCCTCAACAGTACTTTAAAAGAGTAGGTGAGGTTTAGTAGGGCCCTGAGCCTAGCTCATAGTTCTGTAGGCAGTAGAGACCATCTGATGCTAACTGCCACACACCTTGCACACAAACCACATAAAAAAATAAGCATTTTTATCGACAAGCATACTTTCGGGGTCGCCTACTTTGTCTATATACAATATTTTTCTTTCATAAGAAATCTTCTATTTCGAAATACCAAAAAAAGTTGATTGTGCCATTGATACGAAAACTAAAATCGAACATCGAGTAGGCCCCCAAGGTTGTTAGACCAGGATCTCGCGGTACAGTAGTGTCAACTCACCGAGATACGCGGATCAATATTGAATCATGAAATGCAACTTCTGAAGGATTGTTTGAACGGCGTCTTGTAAACATGCACACCCAGAACACGTGAGGTTTTCACACATATTTACCTAACGCGACTTGAAGTCGGTTGGTAACATACATGCAAAGATACAAATTGCGCAACCACTTGTAATATTTACTAGTATCTCATGATTTTGGTAGGTATCGACTTGAAGTCATATTCAAATTTATAATAACTATGACTTAGATTTAAATTCATGGTCATAAGTAACATGAAAAAAGTAAGTGTGTAAACGTATTTATATAGGTAGGTACGCACGCAGGAAATTAATACTTATTCTCTTTATTCTTCGTGTTAAGAAATCGAACTATCTAACTTCAACCATAACTTCAAATAATATCTTCAAAGCAAGAAGTATTCATCTGAAGTTAGTTACAATGTCTACAAAAATGTTGACTAGCTTCAGGGTAGGTTTTCGGTGACGGTATGCGCACGCATCGTAAAATTTAACTGAACTAAATATATTAATATACTTGACTAAAAAAATATAATTTAACTTTCAAGTCTTAGATCAATGTTTTATTTATCAGTCCGCGAAAAATTACAAAAATGTAACTATAAATGTATGTTTTATATGTTTTATACGTATATAGGTACGTACAACCAAATATAATTTATAAACGCCGAGATTCTTTGTTGTTCAGAAAATTATTATTAAAGAAAATTATCATATTAGAAAAGGCACGTTATATTTTTCTAAATTAATGTGGAAACCAAAATTCCTTTAAGTGGCTTAATTGGAATTTCAGAAAATATACATTACGTGCTATTGCGGTATTATCATCCAAGTGGAATTAGTTTTAAGTTAAAAATACATAACGTATCACAATAATAACAACAAAATTGGAGCAAAATACGAGATCTAAGGATTAACAGTTTTTATACAATTAAAAAAAAATAAAAATGTTTAAATGGTGATTTGGTCTAACGACGAAGAATGTCCAAAATCTTTATTCCAGCTATTCTTCTATATTTTTCTCATGTCGACCATTTTGTAATTCGTCCTTCCGTGATGTTACCTTAATTTTTGTTCAGATAATATTTTTTATACTGAAATTAGTCCTGGGAGGCATTTAAGTCCCGAATCTCCCACGGGCATCGGGAGCGGGACGGATTAAAGTAAACAGGCGATAGCCGCCGGTCGCGCTCAGGAACTATGCTCAGCCGTGACTGACCGCGGACTCTTGCGCCTGCGGTTCCATTAACAAACGTCAAACGATAAATAAGACAACGAGTAATTTTGTGAATTTTCTCCATTTAAGATTATGCCCTATTTCCACCTTCCCTTGGCCATCTATATTTCGACACACGCGGTTACACGGTAAGACTATGGTCGCAACTAACATGGGTCGCAGAACCAAGTTCTGTTTTAAATACAATGTTGCATGACGGAAAGCTCAATATTAAAATCTGGACTTTACTCTTTTTTAACGTTCTATGACAATTGACCTCAGATGACCATTACTGCTTGCTGCTTGCAGAACTTTGTTCTGGCGCAGAAAGAGCAGGTGCTCTACTAATTCAAACATACTTACTATACTTGTGTATATACGTAGAGCATTATTAAAAACATTTCATGCATAGATTTACTTACTATACTCAACGATAAAGACAGGCGCGTTTACTTACATACGTATACATTCTTCTTCTTCTTCGTCGGTATCACTCTTGACTCTTCACTAGAGTGGTCGGTCATCACTTTAGGTGTTAGTGCCAAGCTTCACAACACGTTGCCACTCCTCTGATAGCCGCCGTTCATGTGCTGATAATGTACCATTTACCACTGCTTTTATCTGGTCAGTCCACCTCATAGGTGATCTTCCTCGTGGTCTTCTAATCTCAAACTTTCCCTGGGCCTCAAGTCACTCAATAGCCACCTCCTCTCGGCGGCATACGTGCCCAAAAAAGGTGAAGAAATTGCACCAAAGATGACAAACGCTGCTTGATGCCGAGTTCTTGAAGTATAGATTCGTTGGTACGGAATTCAGTCCACGAGACTCCGAGCCGTTTCCTCTAGCACCACATCTCTAGAAAAAGAAGATAGACATCTTCTTTTTCTCCGTTTCCCGCAGGGTCCACGTTTCTGTGGTGTACAAAAATATGGAGAATAAAAGTGCCCGAACCATCCGGTTTTTTGTGGCTCTATATATGTTGCAATTCCTCCATATTTTCCTCAACCTGTCCATCGCAAACCTAGAAATTGCCATGCGCCTCTTGACCTCGTTGATACATCCACCGTTGTTAGTAATCAAGGCCTCCAGATAAATGTATGATTGTACCACATCACAATTAGCAATATGTATAGTTTCTGGAGCATTGTTATTTATGCGGTGGACAATCATCACTTTTGTTTTATTCCGGTTTATCCTAAGTCCGAACTCAAAGCTAGCGTGTTCCACCTTGCTGAGAAGTTCTTCCATGTGTTGGGTACTGGTGCCGAACAAAGTGGTATCGTCTGCATATCGCAAGTTGGAGATCCTCAAGCCACCGATCGAGATGCCATCTGTCCAACCTTCGAGTGTAATTCTCATTATAAACTCAGCTCAGTACACATTGAATAGTAGTGGAGAAATGATACATCCCTGAAAGACTCCACCGCTAGGGTAGATGTGATCGGATTGAACGTCACCTGCGCGAACTGAGGCAGAGCCATCCTCATATACGTACATATTCATACTTTATTTCGAGTTAATTAGACTTTATTGCACAAAACACATTTTTTGCACACATCAAACAAACGGAACATAAAAACGATATCAGATGTTTCAAACCATAAAATGCATGGCAGCTAGGGGTTTTAATAAAGTTTTTTTTGTGAATATTTAGAAGATTTTTCAATTTAACGCGTACTATTTTGAGCTTGGATGACGATTTTACAGTTTATCCGATGGATTACAGAAACAACAAACAATTATTAAACATTACTGTGTTCCGGTTTGAAGGGCAATGATTCTAGAGAAATTACAGGGCTTAGAGACATAATATCTTAGATCTCTGGGTGACGAGCGCAGTGCAGTGCGAGGTAATGATTTGGACTATCATGTTCCAATAGCTGTGTGTTACTGTGCTGTTATGTGGCAGGCATGTTGCTTACCATCAGGCACATGAGCTGCTCGTCTCGTCACTCATGCTATAAAAAAAAATAAAAAAATTATGTAGTGTTATGGAAACAGCGGTTGAAAAGAGTATAGATTGAAGAGTGAATTATCGATGTCGCGCTCTGGCGTAGTTTGTTCAGCAGTCGATTGCGCTACAAAAACCCTACACAAAGACACTGTGTAAAAAATGTCAGAACATCCTGCCTTTTGATTAACTGAACCACAATTACGCGTTAATGATTGATTACACTGTTTACCTTCGATTCAGCTGTACCACTGTTTGTTTACCATGGGAGGAATTTTACTTAAAATACAAGTTCAATATCGTGCCTTTTAATTAGTTTGGTACTCTTTTTCGTCAATTTAACTGCACAAATAAATAATTACTATTACTAATTGTCCACTTCTAGATAAAAATAACATTCTTTTGCCTATGTTAAACCTTTTCTTTTACTTTCGACAGACTTGTAATTCCTACAACGAATAGTGCGTCATTCAAAATGTCGCGTCGAGTCGCGATGGTCCCAAAATGATTTAAAGTGTTTTGTTTCGATTTTAACAAAACTAAAAGCCATAAAGTTTCAAAACTCAGACTTATTATAATCGTGGTCGCAGTAAATCTTCCCTTTGAAAGTTTTATGTGGCTCTATCAGGACAGTGCTATTTACAACCCATTGTATCTGGTATTATCTGTGATTCTACTAATTGAGCCATCCTATACCAGCTTGCATTGTTTGCAAAACTTCGCCATAACTTATCCGCAGACCGGCGTTGTGGGTGGTCGATCGTGGTAACATTGTAAGCTGTTAGATCATTTCATATTTCTATTTTGCAGTCCATTTGTGTTATAAATATTTGCATTGTAGTCTCCGTGAGGAATCTATTTGGCTGTCAGCTAGTCATTGAATGCTTTAAGAGTGCGCCTAAAGCCAGGAAAAAATCAGATTTCACCCGCGCGACGCGTTTCTTAATGTGATGTACATAAAGTCGAGAATAGCATGACACAGTTTGGAGGAAAAATCAATATTTAATCAGGAGTCCATTTCTGACCAAGTTTTATTTAATTACTCAATAACTAAACATAAATTTAAAAAAGTGTTCGGTTACTTTACTAGAACGTACAAATAGGAATTTTATTACCAAAAAATAATGTGGGGTCATCGCTGATAATTTCGAGTACTCGAATTAAAACGGGTTTTTACGGTGTCATTTTTATTTTTTTATTGTAAAAAACTCTGATCTATTTGTAAAATTCTATTCGGTTATTGTGCTTCTTCTTGATTGTACACACACGTCAATATTTTTTTTGTCATAGTTTTTAGTTTCTTAACTTCAGTGAGCGGCGTCGAAAATGTCCTTTTTTCGTTTTCTGGCTTTAGGCGCCCCCTTAATGCCTGAATCAAGATGAAAACATTTATATTTAGTATAGACCTTTAGTACTGTTAGGACTATTTCTTTGCTTGTGGAAGTACCACACTTTTGCCAGTTATTGGCTACAATGCAGTAATGCTGTGCTGTTATTATATTGTGTACAATATTGTGTTCCGGTTTTAAGGGTAATGCTAACATAGAAATTACAGGACAAAGAGACTCGTCTTATCTATGGGTGACGAACTACAGTACCACGGAGCTATTTGGACATGAATTTTGGTTTCAGACTGGAAGAGGCCAAATCACTGCCTAACACTGCCTTATTATGGGCATGTGTACCTATATCTTACTATGAGGTGCCAGTCTTAGTCGGCCTTTCGCTCTATATTAAAAAAAACAGATCCGGTGTTTAATGAAGGAACATTTTTTAAACTTCGATTAGTAGGTATACGACGAATGATGACGAACAAGTTATAAGTTTGTATATTAGTCATTAAACAGGACAATTACGTACTGTATTGTACGATTTGTGCATTCTAAAAGATTATAAAAATTGTAGACACCTGCATTTAATTTGAGATAGCATTTTTTGTTGATGCACTGACTGAAATTCGAATCGACTGCACCTCTGATACATCTATTATTTATTTCTAACTCTCACGAGTCTTTTAATAGATACATGAGTAGCGAGGGTGCGTGTCGAAAGACGCATCTATCCGCCAGGGTGGGGGGTAGTGGGGGGTGCGCTCGCGCAGCCGAAGGGCGTACAAATTGATTGCCGCGTGGTGACGGCTGACAGCAGACCACCCACGTTGCCCGGAATTACAGCTCTGATGCAATGCAACGCAACCGCCATTGTGGCCCTTTGAAACGTAACATTAATGCATGGACAATTTGCAACCATTCAAACATTGAATAAATTGATTTGGATTATGAAGGTTCACTGCGGTTCGTTTAAATGGTTACTTTTACTTCACTTGCCTTGTTTTGCGCTCCCACGTTTTTATTGTTATTGAAAGACTTTTTTGTAATGTAAATATCATACTGTTACGGGGGAAGCAAGACACGAGTTTGATGATATGCAACACGCCTGCCCGTTACATTAAATTGCTGCTTCGCGAATATGAAGAATAGACATGACTGCCTATCACTGCACTGCGCCAGTCACCCAGAGATACTTACAAGAAGATTTATCTAAGATCTGAGTGCTGCTTCCCCAGGCGGACTCTACAAAGAATTCAACAACAACTAGGGCTTGAACTATTTTGTGTTGGTTTGCTGTTTAAGACAGCGGTTACAACGGCGATATCTATTACAATATATTTTATCATCTTTCTAATAATAATCGCCTATAGGTTTATAGGGCCATTTTTGTCGTCTGATTTTATAACTAAACATATTTTTATCTCCTTTTTTGCAAAACCCACTTTCGGGGATAGAACCATTTTTACATGTTTTGCTTTGGTATTCAAAATCTTGCAACACCAGTATGGTGTTAAAATTTATTTCCTAAATTGTGCACGACATAATTTACAATATAGTTCTAACTGACTAACGAAAAATGTACTTTCCTTCTACCTACAAACTTCTATGGTTGACTTGACATCGGTAGGCAGTAGAAGCCGCCTGATACCAACTCAATTATAGTTGTAGTAGTTCAAGTAGTATACTTGAAGAGAAAAGTATAACGCATCGCGATGACTAATACTCCAAAGCATTTACCGAAACTGAATGAATCTCTTTCATAATTGATATCATAATTATCGATCATATCAATCTGTATAGAGGTTTATAGTCATGTTTGTTGAAGCAGTCGTACCATAGCAATAAACATTAGAAAGCTACTGTAAACAAATAAATATTTCTAGCATCTATGATGAGACCACAGAGCAATAGTTGCGGCCGATCACGTAGTACCTTATTCTTCGTCTTCCTGCTATTAGACCCCTTAATTGCTTGGGTCTGGTCATGTTACTCTTCTTTATGGCAACGCGGTCAGGCTTAATTGTTTTTATGTGCGCCTGTTTTTGAGTCTGTTATTAGATTAGTGATCGTGGTGGTCTGTCATTAGTGGGGTACGGTTTGTTTTGTGATTTTAGTCATGTTAATTGCTTTATTGTTAGTTTATTCTGTTTTGTGGATGTGAGTCATTGGAATCGGTTTCTATTACATACTCTGAAATGTGTTTTAAAGTCTTATAAGTTATTTATCTATCGACTCCTTTATTAATTTGACAAAGTAATAACGCCAAATTGCATGTGTGGTGGAAAATTGGAAATCATATTAAGATTTGTGGTGGAAATCAGCGAAGAAAAATGTAATTAGATGCACCTATTATCCACCTAATTTCACATTTCAACACAATGTTGTTTTGTTTTGAATATACAGATTGTAGTTTATTTTATGTTTTTAGTATTTTCAATAGAGCTGGCAACTCAACCTATAGCGACGAATAACCAAGCTATATTTTGCTAAATTAACTGGCTAAGCTGAGTACTTAGTTGGAATAGTTTACAACTTAGTACTATTCTTCCCTTGTCATTGACCTTAAAATAGCTTGGCTATTCGGACACCACTCTAGCTCCTACGTTGTTTTGCAAGATGGTTTAAAAAGAATTATGTATTTATCAGTGCGTATCTACAAAAAAAAATTGATTTGAAATTTAAAAGACAAGAATACCAATTTTTTAGTTCTTAACAAAAAATCTAATTCAATTCTTCATTCCATTTCACATCATTAAAATCATTTCGTTAGTTTCCAGACGTTTACCTAATTAATTTTAGTTGTTTTATCAAACCATTTTTTAAACAATTCTTCGTAGAATGACATCATGTATGTATCTGTTCCGGTTTATGACCATCTCGAACTGTTGACTGTTGGGCAGTACTTTTGACATCTACGCTCAACTTTGGCTCTTTCATTGAGTCCAAGGCTAAATTAGCTGCCAAAAAACTATGTGCGGTTCTCAAAGGTGGGAAGGAACTTCAAATCTGAACAATTGCTAACGTTGTACCAAGCACAGATTCGCTCTTGTGTGGAGTAGATATTGTTCGCACTATTAGGATGGGTCGGCTAAATTCCAGCTTTGGAATCTATCGAGAGACGTCCAAAAGGCTCAAATGCAACGAAAACTTACGACAACGACACTCTTCATCGAAAAAAGCTTTAAAGTCTGGAACATGGCTAGCTTATCTGTTATCTATCGAATACGCTTCAGTGACTGCACTGATCTACATGATCCAGTACTATCTTGCTTTTTTCCTATCGGACTGCTGGTAGTTCGAAAAAAGTGTCATCGTTTCATGGGTGACGTTCCAAAGACGAGGTTTGACTCTACTTTTGTGTTAAGAATGTCTAGAATGCGGAAAGCGTTGCATGAGTGAGTTTTTATTTTCGATGGTAACAATCTTGGTGTCTTCAAATCGAGAGTGAATCGGATTATTCAAGGTAAACACGTTCCGACGTAGATCGCATAATCACTTAACATCAGGCGAAATGGCGGTCAAGCCTATATTACTCGTAATTAAAACAAAGAGTCAAAGACGGTTTCCAAGGGTTATGGTGTGACTAAGAAATAGAATTACATCATAATATAACCCCCCTACCTTGATATTATGTAGGTTTGTAGGTATCTACTTACATACACTTTTTTAATCTTTTTTGCTGTTTCAAAACATAATTGTTCCCAAGAGGTCCACTTGGTAAATAAATCTTATTTTTTATTGCCTCTCCGCATGGTGCCGATCAATACTGTCAAATGTCAACGTCTCCCGTTTCTGGATGATCGATCCATAAGTTTGAGTTCTCGTCCTTGACGTATTCGGCTTCCATTGCGTACTCTGAATATATTTTTTGTTGCATACTAGCTGCATTCCGCGTAACCCGCTTGGCTTGTCTGAACTATCGTATTTATTTATTTAGATTTCGCCGAATTAAATTTTTTAAGTGAAAACTTCTTTTGGCGCAACATAGACAGATTTTTCGTGGGCTATGAATTGAATTCTGGCATCACGCTCGTAAATGATAACACATTTTCGGGTGAACTCGGGACCATGGCTATTGCATTTCTAGATAGAATGGTCATGGCCACACCCTCCGGTTTCACCCACGTTGTTTCTAAAGTGAGCTATCAAATTCTGAGTTATAAGTTTTCATTTCTATCGGCAGTTCCTGTGACTGCCAATTTTATTTTCTAAAATAAAATGTTACCTACTCCTCATAACGCCAGTGAAAGTCTTGTCAATGTTACAGAGGTTAAAAGAACAAACAGACAAAAATATTTATTTAATTGTATTTTTTTGTTTAGTACGAATTTAGAGTCTGTTAATTTGGAATTACTAACATACACCTTAATTTTACTTATATGTGTAAGTAAAGACATGTTTCTTTTTGACGTTTAGAGCATGAGTCTTTTGATGTGAAGCATCGATACAGGGTAGGACCTCCTGAGAATAAAGTTCATTTCAAATTGATTGATTGGCTCAGTTTGTAGCTTTGTAGTAAGTCTGCCCGCTAACTCACGACCAAAGCCTGCTCCCAGGTTTGATTCCCACCTAGGACAAATATGTGTGTGATAAATTCAGATATTTGTTCTGTGTCTGGACTTTTCTATGTGTCATTATTATGTTTTTATGATTTTAAAAGTATTGTATTAGCTAATTGATGCTTCTAATACAAGCTCTTCTTAGTTCTGGGTTAGATAGTGCTGTGTGAGAAGTGAAAAAAATATATAGGCACGTAGTGTAGATTGCGGGTTACAGAAACTAGGTACCTCAAACTAACAAAATTGACTCTTTTTTCAAGTAGATACTTATTGCAGAGTTTGCGCTCAAGTATAACCACAGAAATCTAAATAATAGTACCTTATTATTTAGATTTCTGTGAGTATAACTAACAAAAGAAACATAGTAATGAAGATTTTGGTCTTCATTACTTCGAATAGGTATACCTACTTATTCTAAACCTAAAATCACGACTTTACCCTTGTTCAATGACCTGGGAGGCTACTGGGTTATGCAAAAACTCTTTGCATACAATAGTTATATTAACATTAGGATTTTGCACACGGAGTTACACATAGACCAAAATTATCAGTTACAATGCCAAAATATTTCAACCAATTAGTGGCAATGAGGGTTTCGGATTTGTGTTGAAAATACGACAGTGGTTCTTCCACTCCACTGTAGGCGAAATCGTCGCGTATAATGACCCCATACTCCCGAAGAAGTCTGCGGGCTGACTACTGACTAGTGAGGAGCAAGATCAAAGAAGGCGCGTCCTGTTTGATCTTGATACTTGCGTTTGTGTAATGTATGTAATTGATGGTAGTGTCCAAAGCAGGCTACCATTTAATAATTTAATGACTGCCTTATAGGTTGTATCATTTTATAATATCGATTGTGTATGTTTTTCATAGAATCAAAGAATTCAATGTTAGGATAGGCATAGGTTGATCTTCAATAAGCGGAAGCATCCCGTATAAGACACGGAATAATTTCAGTGTTTATTCATGTAGATACATATTATTATAGATATTCTGCCTAGTGCCTCTATGGCACTCCAAGGCTGACCTATAGTGGCTCAGTGGCAGGTCTAGGGGCTTAGTTAGTAGCAAGTCTACCTGCAAAGCTGTAGGTTGTGGATTCGATTCTCACCCAGGACAAATACTTGATGTCAAATTTATGTGTGATGACAAATATATGTTCTGTGTCTGTGGGTCTTTCTACATGCCCTTCGATCTAAATTGAGGGACTCATGTTGCCTCGTTACTCACCAGCCAAATCTGCAGCTCTGTGTTGGGGTATAATATGCGAGGTATTTGTCAAGTTTTCAGCTTGCGTCCATAGACGTATAAAAAAAGTCGGGCTTAGTCTCGCTAAAACAAAAATTGTGTCCATAGAGTCGGCCACATAATATGCACGTGTGCGCTGTCACATACAGGCTGACACGCACACATACACACATCAGTGGGTAATTACACGCGCAAACTTGTGTATATGTGTGCGTGTCAGCCTATCAGTGACAACCTGACAACACACACATGCAAATGTGGCCGACTCTAGTGACACAGTTTTTGTTTTAGCGAGACTACATCCGACTTTTTTAATACGTCCATATACTTGCGTCAATTAGCTGCCCAAAATTTGTTACCACCTGTCGGAATATTAGCTCGGTTTACAATATGCTCTCGAGAGGTGTTTTTTTTCTCGGACTACGCCATTTCCCTACACGATATTTCCTTCATCGTTAAAACCAGTCATAATGAGAATTTTTTTTAAATGTACTTAGGAAATTTGTCATAGTTAGTAAGGAATTCGAACCTACGCCCATACGATTGTGAACTGTACGCTCTCGCTACTACGACACCACGGCTTTTTACATCACGATATATCAGCAGATTTATCTAAATAAAACATAATATGTTAATTGTATGCATTTGTCATAAGTAAATTAATGTATTCCGGTGACTCGTCGACGAAAGGGAACGCGATCTCACATTTGAATACCTGATACAGGAAATGGACGCAGGAAACGCTGTGTAATAGTTTCGCTGGTGTAAGAAATTTGTCATTCAATTCGACAGACTATGGACTTGTGAACACGTGATTTTATTAAGAGAGACAGTGACATGATTAAATGAAAAAGTATTTACCAATAAATACATATTATGTCTTTTGTTAACTTTTTAACTTTACTGCCATCTCGCCTGATGTTAAGCGGCGTTGTGATCTACCTAGAAGAAATCGATTCACTCTCGATTTGAAGACGCCAAGATTATTACCATTGGGGAAAACCCACTCAGGCAACATATTCCACTGCCTAGACGTTCTTACCACGACCATGAGACGGTGCTTAAGTTATCACAAATAGATTTTTATAAAATGACTAGCATCGTCCCGCGTCCCTTCCGCGTCCGTGTCCCGGTTTCATCCGTGTTATTCCTGATCCCGTTACTTTCCTCAGGTAAAAAATAGCCTATGTGTTAATTCAGACCATTACCTATCTATGTGTCGAATTTCATCCAAATCCCTTTCGTAGTTTTTGCGTGAAAGAGTAACAAACATACATTCACACATCTTACATACTTTCGCGTTTAAAATATTAGTTAGATTAACTTATATATACGAGTGATATTATAATTAATTATGATCAGAAAAGCTGTAATTTCTGCACCAATAAATAACTATAAATATAGTATGTTATATCACACAACACTATCTAGTCCCAAGCTAAACAAACCTGATAAGCCAGACAGCTGATATAACACTTGTATAATAATGGAAGATGTACGAGTATACATAGGTCACCCAGATACGGAACTAGTATCCATATCCATCACACAGCTTTTGCAGCTAGGGTTAGTGTATGTGTTAATGTGTCAATAAATGATTATCTATCTATCACAAAATGGTATGGATCTTGAAATCGAACCCATGGACTACAGCTAAGTGACCAGATTCATACCAACTGAGCTACTACATCGGTCTAAAAGTAAATAAACCATATAGGTTACTCTTGTTCGAAAAAAGGTTTGCATATTACCGCAAAGTTGTTAGTTTAAAATCGGTGATTTATTGGGTGCAGTATGGAGAGTAATTAGTTTAATTTGTGGTAACGTCAACGAAAATGTAACGAGTCATTTTTTCGAAATGAGTAGCCTGATAGATAGGATTAGGTGGATAATGCAGATCAGCTGCACAGTCTTCGAAATGTATCCGATAAAAACCCAATAAACTTATACAATATTCAAGACTTTAAAGCCTATATGAGCATTTTTGCTCGTCTTTCAGTTGAATTCAAAGCCTGGTAACATATTATCCTGCCATCCATACTGTAAAATTTTCTCGCTTGCAATGTTCGTTAAAATATCTAGCAGCTATACGTCGCCACATCAGTATTTGAAAGATTGTTAGGTTTAGATAGCCCAAAGCCTAGAAAAGCATTTGCGTTGGCAAACGTTGGCAAAGTTCCACTAATACAATTTCTCTGGCGCTGCTTTTAATTCGATGATATCAAACGTTTTGTCTAGGGATTGTGGATAAAATATAACTAGAAAAAACGTATTTCCTACTAATATTATAAACGGTTCGATATTTGAATTTTGAATTGGAGGCTTGTTGCTCAATCACATCAGAACGGCTGAAGGAATCGGATTGAAGTTTGAAATAAAGTTAGTGGAATAACACATGGGTTATTTTGTGGAAAAAATACTAGAACAGGAACTACGTGGGTAAAGTCACGGGGCGCTACTAAGAAAGCATAAATAAATAATCGGACAAGATATTCCAATTACTATTAGATACAAACTGTAATTTTGACCAATCAACATAAAAATGCGTTGGCTTAACTGTTCCGACTGTTTACCATACGTCGAATTCAATGTTTACGTCTCTACCTAATTAGCGAACTGGTTGGACTTCCTTAGCTGCTCATAAAGATCTTAACTAAATTGTCTTTCAGATACCGTTTTTGCATTTTGAACCGTTTCCTATCTTCTAGATCTTAGTGGGTCGTAGGTTATCAGCTCATCTGGTCAGACATTAATAAAAACATTCGTCGGGAAAGCTCATTCTTCTTTGATTAGGTACATGACTGTGTGTTTGATGTTAGATTGAGTGACGAAAAGAGTTATGGACAATCTACACGAGGCTAGTTTTTAAGCTAGGATAGCGAGCTAGTACTTCTAGCTTCGTGTAGACAACGCTACGCGACGCTAGTTTTGTCTAAACGAAGCTAGAAGTACTATAGATACCGCGCGAGTTGAATGCAGAGCTTAGGAATGCGAGTGCTGTGACAGCGACAGTGACAGCACTATACACTGCAGGCGCGTGAAGTGAGGCGTGCGGATAGCGGGGGGAGATGCTCCCGCTCTTTACCTCAGACCCCGACTGCATTCAACTCGCGCGACATCTATAGCTTGCTAGCTTATAAACACTAGCTTGCTATCTTAGGCCCTGACCACACATGCTACTTTTTGCAGCAAAATCGCGTGATTTAGCAGCTAACGCGGAAACGCGCGCTTTAGCAGCTGAAGCGGAAACGCGCGATTTAGCTGCAAAAAGAAGCTGCATCGCGATGCAGCGACTGTTTGCGGCTGTTTGCGTCTGTCGCGGCCGCCGAGCAATTGTTCCGTTCAGTGTTGCTAACTTGGATTTTTTAAAAGTGTAGACAGGTTTAAAAATACGTAGAGTAATATTAAATTATGTAAAGTTTATAGAACTGCTTACTTTTTTTTGAAGTAGTAAGGTAGTAAATGTAGTGTACCAATGTAGTTAGGTGCAGGGTTTTTAACTTGTCTGTGTAGGATTTACGTCGAAGAGTATATGGCCATATTGTCGCTTTTCTTTGCAGACTTTCAAGTAAATCGATATCTTTTTTGAAGTAGTCCTCACATATGTTTCATACATTTTAAGAAACATTTCGACAGTTATAGATTGAAAGGAATCAGAATAACGTAAAGAAAATAGTTTGCTTTCTGTACAATTGCAGAAATGTGTTCTTCGCATTTTAAATTTAATATTTTAAAAAGCCTTTATTAACAAAACTTAAATACAATGAGAACTACACTACGTTACATACCTAACTAACTACTTACACTAAGCACACCTGAATTATCCATAGACCAATGAAGGACTACAGATATCAAGATATTCAAACCCACTACCAATCGGAAGCGTACCCAGCATACTTGCAATAGTCATGCACAATAGTCATGCCGTCAGGTCTTCTGCCATCGTCACGCCCAAGACGGTTCGAGTACGGCTGTTATAATTTAATGTAATTATAACACCGAGGTCTTTTTGCTAATTGATTGAGGATTTACAATTACATAAATTTATAACTTTACGATCATGGACGTACGCTGGAAAATAAATACCACTAAAGTGCATAACAACTTTTAATTTATTCCCGAGAATATTTTTATCCGTGTTAAGAACAGACATTAATAATTGTAGATATACGCTAAAAGAAAAACACGTAAAGTTGGCCACACTTAATCGAAAGTGTAGTTTTGTTTAAATCTAGAACAACCACAGTATAAAAAAATACCAGTAGGACGACTTGCTTTTGCATTTGGGAGAAATGCTAACAGTGTTATCTACTAACGATAAGGCCACCGCTTGTAACACTAGTTTTATTGTTATTATCTCCTGTATACGTGTTTTTTGTTTATGGTGTGTACAATAAAGAGTATCTATCTATCTACTATTCGTAGCTACTTTTGACTCTACTATATTAAAGCTTTAACTATTATTTAATTATTTATTGAGCAATTTACTGACCCAGTAGGGATTTTAGCAATTTTTCGGAATTGTGTTTATTTCTTAAAGATTATAGCTTGTTGACTAAAAAAGTAAAGTTTAAAAATGTGTGTATTTTTGATGAGTATAATTACAATAGTAATGTAATTCTGATTTTTCCCGCTAAAACATTACCGGCTGACATGACGTCACTAACAGCAAAACATTGGCCATGATCTATGATTGCATGTCCAGTTTATGTGTTTTCGTTGGTACTTTTACTTAAATACAAACAATCAAAATCGTCGTGGCTAAGATCGCATACTATAATAAAAATGCAGAGAAGCAAAAAACGACTTAAAAAGGGTACTAATTATTGCCTAAAATATAATAAACATACATTCTAATATTCCTTCTTACATATACTAATACAAAGACAATGAATTCAAAATGTTATATAATAAAGATGTACGAGCTTCAATCATATTTTAGCAGGTTTTCGACATAATCTTTGCCTTGAACTTTAAATACGGAAAGTGACGGAGCTTGTCTTATTTCCACGGGCATGGCATTCCACAACTCAACTGCTTGGAATGCAAAAGATTTGCCGTAGAATCTTTTGCAACGTGCAGAGGGCGCTTGCAGAGACAAATTATAGGTTGATATAAGATTACATGAATGGACGCTACTGTAGAATGTAAAGCAGTCTTTCAGATATCGTGGTGTGGCAGTGTTAAATATAATACTGTAAAGCAGTGAAAGAAAATGAGCATTCCGAAGAAAGCAAATGGGGAGCCACTTGAACTGTAGGAAAAGAAATTAATAAACAATTGCAAATTAGGTATTTGAAAACTAGCCAAGTCAGATCTTAGTTTTGAACCAATTATCCTGAGAGTACAGTTTCATTTATTATGAAAATATTTCAGGATCGCCCATTAAACTTTTCACTCATCCACCCATTTAGATCTCACTTCTTTTGTTGTTCTGTAATAAATTCTATAAGTAATATTTAGTTTGATTTTAATTTCATATATATATTTTTGATGGCATATTGTCGTCCTACTGGGTTTTTCATTATACTGTGACTGAGTCGCCTGCAGCTGCCGCTGCATCACGCTTCCGAAAAACGCGAGTCGCAGCTACTTTTTGAAGCGAGATGCAGCGACTAGATGCCTGTCGCAGCTTCTTTTTGAAGCAGGATACAGCAGCTAGACGCCTGTCGCAGCTACTGAAAGTAGCTAGTGTGAACAGGCTGTTAGCTTGAAAAACTAGCCTCGTGTAGCTCGAGCATAAGATAGGCAACTTATGGTAGAACTACTATTTTGAAATACGACAGACTGATACTCTTTATTGCTCACATCAAAATACAAACAGATTTACAATACCACAAAAGGCGGTCTTTTCGCTGCAATGAGTCGGTTTTAGATATTTCAAACAGCGAGGTGTACATATTTACTTTAAGACTTCGAGCTTAATAACTTCCGAATTCGGATCGGATAGATCAAGACTTCTGCTCTTTTTATTATTGACCACTTTTTTTTCTTCATTATTAATAGATATCGTTAGATAATACAGGCAACTGATAGTAAGTGGTGCGCTTGCACGTGATAGGTCAGCACAGTTTCTAATAATTTCATCCCACAGGGAGACAGTTAAAATAGCGAAATGTTAAACGTATACTCAACGGAAACAGCTCCTATTAGAAGCAATGCCATTCAGGGTGCTAGTGCCACCATTACACTTGGTACGCTTCCAATTGGTAATAGGCTTGATCATCTTAATTATTGCTAGAGTTTGATCGGTTTACGAGTCATTGAGATGTGCTTAGTGAAAGTATGTCGAGTAGTTTTCTTTGTTATTTAGTTTTTTCACAAAAGCTTTAAAGTTACGATTAGAATAACTAGCAAATACATTTTTAATTCACTCGAATACTCATCAATTTCCTAAATGGCACATTAAAAAGACTACCTCTGTTCTCATCGCTCATAAAAAATGAAAGTAGATAGGTAACAGACTCAACTCTATTAAAGTTATGGCGAATCGTAGAAATAAATTGCGCCTGTAATGAGGTTACCACGTGAAATTAAGTTATAAATCAAGACGATTGGCGAGCGGCGAGAACGTAGTCACTTTTTGCATCAATTAACTTCACCGTTGAATTCAAATTGATCATTATAATCGGTGATTACGCCACTATAGCTTTAGAGAAATTATGAACCAACGTTCTAACATATAATTGCATGGATACATTTGGCAGATAGAGTTGCTTTATTCGAATATAAGAAAACTTTAAGATTTGGGTACATATTTAAATTAAATTGGCGGACAAGTTGCATTACCACCCGTTATTTTTTTTTTCGATAATGGGTTTGCTCTTAGCCAACATTTTGCCTGATGTTAAATGAAGATGCGGTCTACAATGCTGTGCAATCACCGAGAAGAAACCGATTCATTTAAGGCTTATAAACACCAAAGGTATATCCACTTATAGCCACCAGAAATATACCATGTATGGAAATACCTACTCGGGCACCATATTTCTTAGTTGCTATGTTCTTATTGCGAAAGTACGTAGATCTTCCCGAAATACGAATCCAACTGGTTGGAAACTTGGAAATGAAAAGCCGAGGATGGGCTGAGTGGAGTGCTATTGGACAGGACTATGTTTAGTGGTCGAATATGGTACAATGGTGATGAAATTTGTATGAAGCCGTTGGAGTCGTTCTTCTCTTTGTAACTGCGCAAGAATGGAATAAACTGAGAGGTTAATTTAATTATCCGTCAGATAATAAGGTGAATGTGTTTTTATCAAATTCAGTATGTATCACCTGAATCACCTTCGACCACTCTCTTACCACCCCTTATCCGCTCACCCCTCTTATCACCCCGTCTCTTATTAGACGAATTGTTGGTCAAACGTGAATCCATGTATGATAAAAAAGGTTTTTACTTTTTACCAATATTTTTCAAAGTAGACCTTCCTGCTAAGAGACTAACCTGAAATACGATACATGAAATTTAGCACGTGCGATTCTAGGATCAAATATCATGCTTCTTGAGCTGTACCTTCAGTCTTTGGATCGTACGTACATTTTAATGACTATCCTGACTAGAGAACTATATTTACTTATTCAATTGTCCGATTTTGTTCGTAGCTTCGAGGTTTAAGAATAAACTAGAGTTCAGACAGAGAAACGTAATAAAAACTAATAAGAAAGAATGTGGCTGTTCGAAATCACCGATAAGTTGAACACGACGCGCTGCCTACGTAACATCGACCTAAGTTCTAACGTAGTACCATTTTAAATTGATACTAGTTGATTCAAATGTAGAATTAAGGAGGTTTTATTCCTCTAAATTGTACGTTTATGTGCAATTGTAAGCGGATTACGAAATTAGCGTCAATGGATCGAGCTAAAGTATTGTGGAGTGGGTAGTTAGCGTCCGCCCACGGGCCGGTTCGGGTCTAGGGAAGGTGCAGGCGTCGAGACGCGACGTTGGCGAGGGATATCGAGAGCGCAGGCGCGTGTCACTCGCCGCGATTCCTGCAGTAATCTCCTCGAGCGATTGCTCTATCCGGTGACGGAGTAAAGTATCGCTAGCTGATTATTGTGTTTATTTGCGCGGCGCTCGCATGTGTTGGTGCGGTGTGAGTGTGTGCATGCGTGCGAGCGGTAGTGGGCCACCCAGCGCGCGGCCACACGCGGAGCCCACCCACGTGGCAGCGGCGCCGAACCGCGGCCCGCGCGGCCCGCGCCACTCGCTACCGCGGCACCGCGGCACCGCGCCCGCGACCTCTTGCCCGCCATATTCGACGTTGATTGACATCTGTCAACCGTCTATACAGCATCAATCTATCCCGGCTACTACATCTCTTTTTCCCCTTACGTTCACATACCATCCCACATCATTAAAAAAAAATGTATTTTCGATCATAAAATCTTTGATCCCGGAAACACAACTCACTTTTTGCTAAATCAATAAATAGATAATTTATTGCGTAAACACAGTAAATATGATATGTGAGGTAATAAAGCATAAAATATAAATAATGATTTATGAGTCGGAAATATTAACTTTATCGTGGACTCAAAATGGAGAAATTATGGTTGCAATTGATCTTACAACAAAGTAGACGTTTTAATGAGTTTCGCACAAATAAATCTCCGCCTAGAATGTTAAACTGCGATTAATCTTTTTAATGTCAATCATAAACTCTGTAACAAACAAGCTGTGCAACCAAACTCTATAAAAAATCTGATGGTTTCGCATAAAAGTGAGTGTTTACGTGGAATCCAAAGCAGGCCACGGTTGGGAGTGCCTGGTTTAGGGCAACAGCGCGTGCGCCGTTGCTGCCGAAATTCGCAGTCACTGTCGCGTCCATACTATGCCTGATTTAGCATTATAGCCCCTAACTCAAACAAGCAGATCGTACATTTACTCACCCACCGCGGCCCAAAGTATCCGATGTTTATCTAATTGAGTGGATAATTTTATTACGATACAAATATCTAAACACGTTCATCTTTCGATACGAGAATCGATTCTTTGAAATCGAACCCAAAGCTGACTTTCGATTATTCGTTAATATGTTTAATTTTACGTAGGTGTGTTCGATATAGTTTTTCTTTTCATTTGTACTTTCTAACTTTTAAAAGCATTTAGAAGTTCTCATAAATTTCCGTTCGTTTTCCTCAGAACAAATTACTCAAGAGGTGTGTATAAATCCCACATTGATTACTCGGAGCGGCTCTCGTGCGGTCAAGCGGTCAAAAGACGACATTTGTTAGACTGTCAATTCTCTCGATTGTACTCTGGCTTATGTACCCGAGCACCTTCCGAGAACACTGACTCGTTAACCCTCGTGTATGTTACGAAGTCAGTTCCTGTTAAAAATTGGCTTCGTGACCACCTCGGAGCTCTGACTCAATCAAAATAACAAATTAGAGAATCGATATCTATTGAATACTAATGGAAACATTAATATAGTTCAATAAAAAAGTCGTAAAAAATTGTTTGTCGCGATGTCATGGAGAATAACTCCAATAAACATGGAATGTACCTATTTATAGCTCATAGGCAGTGTTGTTGTGTCAGATAGGTTACTAACATTTAACATGGAGTGATTGTTGATCATTTTTCTTTTAGTGCAATTGCTCTATTGTTATTTTTTTATCAATTCACGGGTAACTAACGTGTGATATGATTGGTCCAGTTAGACTTAAGTTGGTTGGTGAATTATATACTCGTAATTATGTTAACTAAGCTCTATTGCCTATACCCAATTGCCAATTGCCCTGACTGAAGTGGGCCCGTGGTACCAAAGCCATGATGGTAAAAATAAGTGAAAATAGTGGTGAGAATCCGTGGTGGCTCATTGATGAGAACGTCCAATGTTACAAGCGTAAGATCGTAATTTTAAACCCTTCCTGCTGATGTACAAGATTATCTTTGTCACCATCTTTAATGCAATTTGAGGATAGCGGCAAATACATCTTTCGAGGGCTAATAGCTGCGTGTCACTGTGGTTTTATGTGTGCTTACCATCAGGTACATGTCCTGCTCGTCTCGTCACTCTTTACCATAAAAAATGAAGTGGTGCTACAGTACATAATTAATTTAACTAATGGAGTAAACAAAACACATTGGAACTTTGAATTGAATTGGAACACATTTAGAATAATACAAAGAGACAATACAGATTACAATACAATACAGAGAGCTTTTGACTTTTTTCGCACGAAATGAAGAATAGAGATAACCCAGTCTTTAAGGCTAAGAACTCATGGAGCTATTTTGACCCGCGCCTGCCTCGGAGAGTGTTGTATCTCTCGGCTTTTTATCGGATACATGATACATTTATGTGTATGTGCTCATTGGAAATTATTGTCAGGAATAACACGTAGGCAACTTTTTAACCCCGCGCTTCTAGCGCCTAAATAATCGGCTATCGCTTTGCTAATGCTGTCTCTATCATTTCAAGCGAAAAGAAAAGAGAGAGAATCATCAAAGCTAAGACATTTTTCGTTCGGCGATAGACCCCCCGGATGATAGCGGGACCGGGGACTACACGGGTAAAACCGCGAGGCGTTTCTAGTTGACAATGATTACAAGTTAACAATGAACGACTGACCTCGTGGCTTAGTGGGTAGTGGGTAGTAATTCTGCCTGCGAAACCGAGGGTCGTAGGTTATACTCCCATTCAGTGCTTATATTTGTGTGATGAATTAAAATATTTGTACTGTGCCTGGGTCTTTGAGAGTTTGAGGTGTTTCAAAGTATGTATTTAAAACTAAACACCGTTATTTTTTCAATAGCAAAATTTTAACAGCGTTATCTACTGCCGTTTACCGAACATAACAAGCTGAAAACAACCGAAAACTGATGAAAAACAATTTCACGAATATTATGTAATTTATGGTCACTGACACGCATGAGTTTTGTCACGGTAATATTATCTTTACAGAAATTTAACTGAGCTGTTTTTTTTACATTGGCAACACAAATTAGTAGACCAATCGCCCGCCTACTATACTTGTAAACTACCTATTTCACTCGTGTCGCTCAGTTTTTTTTAAGAATAGAGTGACGAAACGAGCATGGCATAAGCCTGATAGTAAGCTATTGGAACAAGAAGAGTCTAAAATCATTACCTAGCACTGCACTACGCTCGTCACCCTCACACACGCTCGTCACACGTCACAGAGATATAAGATGTTTTATCTCTATGCCCTGTAATTTCACTGGAAACATTGCCCTTTAAGCCGGAACACAGTAACGTTTGCACATTACTGCTTTGCGGTAGAGTAACTAGCTAAGGTACTTCCCCAGACGGACTCTGCAAAGAGTCCTACCACTACTAAAATCCCCTTTATTTTCTTAATTTATTAATCCAGACATCTTTTGTTTCGGGAGATAAAAGGAAATATTTAATACCTAATTATTATTTAAATTATATTATTACAAAAACCGCTCGGTTATTGTTAAAAAAAATCGGTTGTCTGTAAAGTTACTGACGATAGTTGAACGTGACAACTTCAACTCCAAGCCTTAAATGGAACGCCTCAGAGCGAGGTAACGCCGCATGACGTCATGTTTTTTCGTGCGTGCAGCCGGCTTCATCGAATTATAAGACGTTGTCACGTCAAAAAACAACGCACCGTCCGTTCATCACTGCGGCACAGTCCCGACTGCCTATTTGCTGAGCGCTTGCCGAGATCGAGGCGCGTAGTTTAGCTCGCGTTTCGTCCCTTTGTATAAGGTATAAGGTCGGACTATTGTAGTTAATAGTCGTATTACCGTGGTTTGTAGTGTTATTTATTTACATGTTATTTATTTATTGTCAAGGTGAGCTTGACCACCTAACCATGATTCCCGCCTACCCTCATGAAACTTAAAACACATATGTAATAATCACTTGCATTTCTTTAGTTACGTGTCAATCGCAGTCAAGGTCAGTTGATAATAGTGTGTGTGGTAAAAATACTAATGAAACGTTACAGGTGTAATGATCTTTTTTTTGGGAGTGAAATAAAACACGGTGTTTATTTTGGTTGACTTGCACAATACACAAGTTTTAAAACACAGTGCGGTGCCAGAAAAGTATTGTGCTACACTAAAGTTAAAAGGGCTTGGGTATGTATCGAACAATAATTAGAACAAGTGCCCGTAAATACAAATAGTAAATTGGTGATCGTTGTAAATAGCCGATTACAACATGTGTAATAAACCACGTTAGTTTTTATACTAAAAATGCCGATTACAACTTTTTGAATATGCAAAAATATGCCCCCTATATATGGTGCCCCTACCGACCAAAACCCCACAGATTTCTCATGCATAACCAGGGGTCAGGGTCACAGGGCAACTTTTCGCACTCCCGTCAACGACCGTGGTCCACCTACCACCACCCTTGCGTACCCGCCTCGCGGGGGGCATTAGTATAGTACCCCGCATTTGGCTCTAGTGACGCGCTGGAAGCAGCGCGTCACCACCTCGAAGTCCTATCCCTAGCTGGGGTATTGGACGACCCTAATCCTGTGGAGACGGGATGCGAACCCAGAGTGGCGACTCTCCAAGCTTGCTCCCGTGTCCGCTTCCGCCTCAGTGAAGGAGCGAGAGGTTTCCAAAATTCCAACTCTCGCTCCTTTAACTCATACGACCTATCACTGTCAAAATACCTCACCTCTCACGCCGAAAATGATCGGCAGTGGGAGGTCCGCCCACCACCGTGGCTAGCCGCGGAACCGCGGCTATCCCTAATCGCCTCTATGGTTGCATCTTGGTCCTTGTCCTTCTACTGAGCACTCTGCTAATCAGAGTGCTCATGGAAGAGCCTCATCTAAAAGACTTAGGAATTTTACTTGACCGATCCATCAGCCGAGTCACCTTTCCAAGTCTACCAGTCCCTCTTCCTGACCTCTACACGCACTGCTCAAGGGGGTGAGGAGCGCGTGTCGAAGTTCCCAGCTCCAGCCGGGATTCGCCATCACGCAACAAGATGCCACCGAGGCAAGTTGTTGTGTGATGCCCAGGGTTGCAACACGTGGAGGTTTCCCGAGCCACGCACCCCGACTATCTGGCTTCTATAGTACAAGCTTTGCTTAGTTTGGAGTCAGATGGTGTTGTGTGTAAATTGTTGACCAATGTTTATTTATTTATTTCAAAACATTTAAAATCTACTCTTAATTAAATGTTTTAACAAATAGACGCATGCACTCGATCTTGACCCTGGGATAACTGTATACTTTAAAACACATTTTGTCTTCATCCACAATACTTACGTAATAACAAAATGACCCATCGATAACCGATAATTAACGCAAGTGTTATCATTATCAAGAAATAAAAACATGCTGATTTAGATTTTATTACTTCGATAAACTTGAATTTGACCCAAAATAATTTGAGAACGCTATTTCTGTGGTTATTTTTATTTAAGTCATGATTTCGAATTTGAAACAATGAAAAATTAGTCACAACGGGTGTACTCACCTGAAAGAGATATGGGTTTTGTACTCGTTGTTGGCAACAATATTTACTGATTACAGTCAAAGCCATTATTTTGAGAATAAGCAGAAATGGAGCATCGAAAAAAAATTTTTTTGAACATGTCGTTTTCCTCACCCTGTTTTCCTCTACCGGTTAAGCCCGTGCTGATGACAGAACAGCTACGCTTATAAAATAACTCAGAGGTAAGGTGAGAGAGAGGCAGGATTCGAACCTACAACCTCTTGCTCGGACGTTTTTTCCGATAGGCCACAACAGTTTAGTTTTAAAGTTCAACATTTCGATATTACAAAGGCGAAAGTTTGTGTGTATGTTTTACAAAAGTACGTGTTTTGTACGAATGTTAATAAAAATAAATAAATTGGGTCAACAGAGGTTTCTTTTTAGGGTTCCGTAACCAAAGGGTAAAAACGGAACCCTATTACTAAGACTTGACTGTCCGTCCGTCTGTCTGTCACCAGGCTGTATCTCAAGAACGGTGATAGCTAGACAGTTGAAATTTTCTCAGATGATGTATTTATATTGCCGCTATAACAACAAATACTAAAAATAAAATAAAAATAATATTTAAGGGGGGCTCCCATACAACCTTGATTTTTTTACCGTTTCTTGCTCGACTAGTCCGTCCCAAGAATACTAGATGGCGCCACGAGTAAAAATAGAACGAGATATCGAATTTATCGTCAGAATCATGAGGCAAAAATCAAAATTTTAAAATAATTTTGCCTGCCTGCAGAAATTGCGATGTATACGGAATTTCGAATAAAGCAAAAGAGGTTTTCGCCGTTTATTTGCTTATGGTACGGAACCCTTTGTGCGGGAGTCCCATTTGCACTTGGCCGGTTTTATTATTCTGTTTTAGTGGTTGTCAGCGGGCGACACCGCGGGACACCGCTAGTAAGTACGTATTCAAATACATAGTTTTGATCCATACGAACATAAGACAATGCCGAATGAGCATAGCGCGGTTAATTTTAGTCATACTTATTCGTCTATACACAAACGATATCCGTTCTGTATAATCTTTAGTTACTTGGCTTGCAGACAATGTTAAATGTTAAAGCAATTTTACCATATTTGATGTCTTTCTTGATCGTGTAAACCGTGTTAATTGTGCCCAAGAAAGGGATCGTACGTTAAGATTATACTCGTATTTAATTATATTTATATTTCTTTTCTGAACTTTGCTCTTGACTCTTGGATTATGTTAACTTGGCGGCGTGAATTTTATGCGGACATATTTCATTTTGGTGTTTGTTCATTTCATGGAGTTTTTCTAATTGCGAATGGATAGATTTTTTCCCTATCGTTTCCAACACAAAAATACGTAAACCAAGCGAAACGCTTATGATCAGTCATTTAGATTTTGCAACACAGTCAATGCAGTTTTTTGTGTAAAAAGTTAAATAACTACTGTTAAATAAGAGCATTATTATTATTATATATATTTTTGACTACTTTTCTTATTAATCACATTGTTTACGTCATATCTTATCTTTGTTGATAGTCCGTTTATGTTCTCAAATCTACCAATTGCCTAGAAGATATCGTTTTTAGCTATAAGTCTGCCACTTCTGTGTGTCAGTCTGTCTTGTGGCACTTGTTTCTCGATGTTCAATATTTATCGGCATTTTTGTATGTCAAAATAGTTTTCCATCCATTTTTTTGTCTATATTTTGTCTTAGACAAAACGCCTAAGGGCGATGTGCAATAAATCTATTGGCATGTTCATGCATCTAGTGTCTGTCGTCTAGTCTTGCAGTCTTGGCATCATTGTGACGGATAATTTGGCGTCGCGTATTTGTGTACTGTTATCGTTGTATTAAGCAAGTCCTAGTTTTTTCTACACATATAATCGTGTTTATACAACATGTCTCATTGTATAAAATATTTAATTCAATACAATGCCAGCCTAAAAGAAATATATGCAAAATATATGAGACAAATGACACACACATCAACACACTTGTTTCCTTAAATGTTATTTTTGTATAAGAAAAACGAAAATTTTCAGAAAAAATAATTGAAAATATTAAATGCTTTAACAAATCCCATTCATTTATATTATGTAGGTAATAACTCAGTGTGATCTTTGCAAATTGCATTATGTTCAATTTGGTAGAGCAAATGTACAACGTCATATATTTAACGTGGTAGTGTTATGAGCCAATGGGACCCGATATTTCGATTCATTCTATGCGCTAAATTTACGAGTAAACTTACGAAGTCAGAATACAAAAATAAAGACGTAAAACAATGTTATTGCAGTCTTACTAACATTTTAAATAATAATAAAATAATAAATAATATGCTAGTTTGGATGATTAGATTGTTAGAGACAGCTCTTCAATGCTTAATGCAAATGTAGCAAATACGCTTCGCCAAGTGTGACATAATGCTGGGCAATAGACCCTGTCATCACCTAATCGTCTCCACGATACGATCTGCAATTAGTTGCTGCTTGATTTAGTTGCTTTTATAAAGGCCGATTTAAACTGAACGAACATAGAGCTAGAGCCGGAACAAGAGCATTCTTTCTCGATCTTTTAGTGTAAACGAAAGATCGTTCTTAGCGTTTTCCATATTATATATTCCATAGAATCTTTGCGAACGCAAACAAAACAACGAAAGAATGCTCTACGTTTGTTTACACCTAATGAATTTGATACAGTGGGGATAGAATGAGCATTCGCTCGTCTGATGTAAATCGGCCTTAAGGAAGTGCATCGGTTTGCTGTTAACTGTTATTATATTATAGTTAAAACTTAATTGTATGAAGTGAAATAATGTTGTTTGTAACGATGATTTTATTTTATTGAAAAAACTAGCGGCCGCTCCGGCTTCGCTCGAATAATAACCTAGATATCAACTGCAGCGCCATCTGCCGTAGCCTATGTTACTCGGGAATAATGTAGCTTTTCAAAGGTGAAAGAATTTTTGAAATCGGTCCAGTAGTTTCGGAGCCTATTCATTACAAACAAACAAACAAATATTTCCTCTTTATAATATTAGTATAGATATTATAGTTAAAACTTAATTGTATGAAGTGAAATAATGTTGTTTGTAACGATGATTTTATTTTATTGAAAAAACAATCACCCTTCACATAATGATGAACGTTGTTGGCATACATACATAAATGACATAAATGTCTAACCCACAAAAATTATCTGTCCAAAAAATTACTCAATGCGTAAATTATTTAAATGGAGATAGATGTAAGCATTTATTGAGACATTAGTTTATTTTTCATCAAATGCTTCAATGGTTTCTATCAAGAAAATATAATACGATTACCTCCCTGCATAGGTCAATTACTCTGTCAGCATAATCCATGTCCTGTAGAGCGTAGTATGCTTTAATGTCGCCGCCCGCTACCGAGAACCGAAGACTCGGCCAGGGCAGGGCGTGTCCAATCAGGGCGCCATCAATCTCCCCTATAGAGCCATTACAGAACCCTATAGAGACATTAGCCAGACATCGATTAGCAAGGAACGCGCTTCCGCCTGTTTTTTACCTATTATTTTTGCTGTCAACGCTATGCCTTTTTTGGTTTTGTGCCGATATTGGTTTGTGGTCACGTATTGTTAGGGATAATAACTATAGTTATTGTTATATTAAGGTTGGGAGCCTGGAGAGATCACTGTAGACTAGTCTGTCTATAAACAATGGTACCGGTAACTGGCAACCGTCGCAGTAGTTTCGAACTTTATTACTACTGAATTTAATTTTTCATTGGGGTGTCAACGAAGTTTGAAAGAATCTCGTTAAAGGTCGAAAGGTGACCGTTATTGTGAGGAACGTTACGAGTAATTAAACAAACGATTTCAATGGTCCATTAAATGTGCCTTGTACAATAATATCGAAAGTGAAATTTGTAATTCAAGACACGTGATACCATTCGTAGCTCTTCGAAAAACAAATATTTAATTTGCTCGTTACTTGTGCTACATGCGCTACGAGCGTAGTCACTTCGTAAAGACATCAACGCAATCAAATTGAAGTTACCTTAAACGAATTTCGTGATTTTCAATGGTAAACAAAGTAATTTACACAAATTAAGTTAGAACCATTCTACAGTTGTAGGAAAAGACAATAAAATACGAGTTTTACGTGTCGTAATTACTAGTTAAAGCTTAATGTAACTGTTGCCGGCAGTAAAACTTTATCACTTTACGACTTGAACTTGACGATTTATCATATTTTTTATTTTACTGTGATAGTAAAGAAAATATGGGCATTAAAATTAATACTCTCAAATTAGATATTTAGTACTAGAAATGTTAATGAAGGGGTTTCGGTTTCTTTATTTGTTAGATAAATCCGCTCAATTTTTAGTGACGTACAACATTGTCTATAGTCAAGTATTTATTGTTGTGTAGTTAGTGTGCATTCCAATTCAGTTAAATAATAAAGAAAAATAAATTTAAAGAAGAAACAATTTAAGACATTCAATTTACTGATTGTGAACGTAAATGTTGTTCTTATACGTATTAAACAAAAACTTTTTGCTTGTCGAAATCAATTACAAAAATGATTATTGTAAATCCAAGCTTAATGAGGCAGAAATAAAGCCTTGAATTATTACTTTCTCCAAGAGCCGAATTCACAATGACCAACTTGATCAATCACTTGAGTGAAACACAAACACACTGGTATAACTTTACCTACGATTGCACAGACCCGTAGCGAATTTTAAGGTCAATTTAAACTAGTCATCGCACTGGTTCAGTTTATCAGTTACCGTGAATCACAACCCAGGTTGTGTCACTCCAGTCTCTACCGGAAACTTCTGAATTAAGTCATTATACGAAATGAACTGAAATGAAATGCATTACTTAATTATGCATGGTTGGAACTAAACAATGGACTGATTGTTCAACGTAAGTTGTGCTTCAAAGAATCGTGTTTAAATAAAGAAAATAATTCGGTTGGGAGCGTTTTTTGGTAGGTACATTAAATATAATAATTACGTATTCCCTATACGTATTACGTACTTAAATTATGTATTATATTGGAGATAAACGAAAAATCATCGAATACTTTATTAAATTTGGGTCCAGACTACATTTCAGAAATCAGGGTGAAAAAATGTTTTTTTTCTAACTGTAAGTAAATAACGGTGGGTGCCTTTACTGCTTCACGAACTTTTGGGTTACCGTGGAAGGGCAGGACCCGATTTTTTTTAATAATAATAAACAGCACGCCATGTCCTACGCCTCGACCTTTGGGCTAGCGCATAAGGCGTATTTTTATTGTGTAAAGTGACGGGACGACCTGATCATTTGCCTTGTAGTAAGCAACATGCCTCCCCATAATATTACAGTGTCACGAACGCGGAAAATCCAAAACCTTAACCAGTAGTGTACTGCGCTCGATATAATATTTTTTTATCACTAATGCCCAGTAATTTCTTTGGAAACATTGCTCTCCAAACCAGAATTCAGTGATGTTTGCACATTACTGATTGATGGTAGAATAACTGGCAACGGTTACTTCCCCAGGCGGAATGAAAAATAATATATTATAAAAGAGTCCCACCACTAAAAAGTGGTGCGTACGTCTAGAGTCTAGACAGTTAGTCAGATTAGGTTAGTAGGAGTGCGCTTTCTTTGCTAGCTCAAAGTTCAAAAGGCAGTACAAGCTAATTACCATAGGACCCTTTAAAAACACTAGCTACACCTAGCGATTTAATATGATATCCACAAGCTACGGTACATTTTAACATTTTAGAAGCAAAAAGTTATTTTCTTTCTAAACATTCTGAAAATGAAAACCTATAGTAGAGCAGAAATTAAGACGCAACCACAAACAAAAAATAAACACATTAGCAAACATTTACACTCTCACACATACTTCCGCTTTTATAAAACCAGTGTGATGAGATTTTTGTTTGAATACACTTTTTATTGTGTTGCATATTTAATTGGGTCTGTGAGGCTTATTTCTTTATTTGAAACAGTATCAAAGTAACGTCGCATCACTAGAACGGGTCGCCGCCATCTTGCCGGCTTTTTGTGCTGGACCACCCAGGACGCGTTCGCTACATTATTTTATTGTACAATAAACAAATTTATTACTCCATATGCCTATTTATGTTTTTATTTATTAAGAGGTTTTGTTACTGGAGAGAGGAAGTTTTCATAACTACTTGATAGAGTTATATTCTAGTATGAAAGTTTTTACAATATTTTTTGCGTATTTTTGATTAATGGTTGAATATGACCGTGGTGGCCTAGCAGCTAGATAAATAAATAAATAAATAAAGGATATGTGTCATTGGCCAACCTGCACTGTGTCATCGTAGGCCGCATCGTCGCTTAACATCAGGCGAGATGGCGGTCAAGTGTAAACCTATTCAAGTTAAAAAAAAAAGAAGTAAATCTGCATTTGCAAAATTATATAGAGGTGCAGGCGAGAATCGGTCAATGAATTACGATTCAATCAGGCTTGTGAAATTGGGCGTAGCCACTAAACTACCACGGTTTGTAAGTAATCAATAAACACACATCAGAAAAAGGTTCTGTTGAATTAAAAACCTTCTTCTTAAGTCGGTTAAAATATCACCTCATAATTTCGTTTATACCCAGAAGCTTGCAACCTGCGAGCATACATTAGTGTTCGTAGAACTTAATACATCCATATTTAAATAAGTATAGTTTAAGATATATAATTAAAATAAATTTGTAAATATTAAATGCTATTGTAATAAACCGTAACAAATTCAGTGATTCCTATGCAAAATGCTTTATTCATGTATGCTAATGACAGTCGTAGATAATAATGTTATGAAGGCATTGAAGTATGTAGTTTGAGCTAGTTCTATTTTTAAAAGATGATAGACTACCAGGGCACGGAGGATTCATCCGCCAAGTTCCCGTTTCCATAATGTTCTCGGCATAAAAGTAGCCTAGGTGCTATTCCAGACTTTGGATTGAATAAGAGACAGAGAAAGAAAAAGAGTGGTGCCGTTACAACAAGAGCGCAATTTTTACATGTTATCCTGTAGTGCGGCAGTCGTAAGTAAACGTCATTCTGATACCTGGTGGCCAAGTGCGAACCTATTATAGTTAAAAAAAATACCTGACGTGTACTTTTTCAAGAGGAAAGAAAAGGAACGCCTAAACTTGCAGTTCTTCTTTTTAACAGCCTTCGAAAGACGAGGACGTTATTTGTTCAAAATCGTTTTTGGAACACTTCTGTGAAATAAATATTTTAACGTTTACTTGGGTACGTTGTATTTAACAACAAAAGTAGTTAATCTAATCGCCATCTATGACAATATTTGGTAGCTGACACTCTGATCTTAATATTTAGTTATTTGCAACAATTTGATGATTTAAAAAAATATGTAGATGGTTTTTTATTGATTTTTTATGTGAGCTGTTTTTGCTGACTTATTTTAAAATACAGGTTTTTATAACAAACAGAACGTCAATACATATATTTTTTTCAAATGTACCATCACGTTGCTCGTTTAACTCAGACAGGTTCCTCAAAATGCAGATGTTAGGTCACTGAATGATTCAATGCATTCAGCAGTGCTCTGCAGTAAATTGAATAAGCTGCATTTGACAATAAATTTAACGATTAATTAATTAAGGACATAAATTGACGAGCCCTTAGGAGTACGTAGTTGGGAAGCTAATTTATTTAACAACATCAACGGTAGTTTTACATCAGTATTATAAAACACCTCACCGGGCGAGCAAAATATCGTCAGGATCAGTGATGTTATGGAGCTGCGTAACTGAAACTATCGGATTTTAGAAATAAAAACATATCTGTAACCGTATCCGTTTCACAAGTTTGGGATAGAACTGACTTTCAGGTTAAAAAAATTGGCAGTCATAAGAACTGCCGATAGAAGTAAAAACTTATAACTCAGAATTTGATAGCTTACCTTGGAAACTACACGGGTGTTACCGGAGAGCGTGGCCTCGACATCTTGGCTATCTAATGGCCAATAGCCATGGTCCCGGGTTAACCCGAAGCTTTCTTATCATACCCGAGCGTGACGAATGAATTCAATTCACAGCCCACGAAAAATCTGTCTAGACGCGCCTAAAGAAGTTTTCACTTCAAAAAAGCTTTATGTGAAATACAATCTTTCTCTGCTCAGTTTTGACTACTATTAGAACTACATATATTCAATCTAATAATAATATGTCTAACCGAAACTAACGAATAATCTGAAATGATTGCGTATATATATGTAACCGTTAGCGAAACCGATATAATTTTAATCCTATATCCATATCTGTACCTATCTTGATTCGAAATATCATTTCATTAACATCTCTAGTAAGGATATGTTGCAGATCAGTGGCGTAGCGTGCCTTGGCGGGGCCCCGTATAAAAAAATTTTTGGGGGTAAAGATTATGAAGGGTAATGATTACTCACAAAAGAAAAAAAAATGTTTACTTACATAAAATTAAAAAAATAATGTCGAAATTATCTATCTGTCTCTGTTTTCAGTTTTTTTAGAAACAATCCATATTAAATATTTTAGGTACCATACTGGCCTTTTTAATAGCTGATGATAACTTCAGTTTTTCTAAAATTTCTGCTTCTATGGGCAATAGTGACAGGTCTGACAGGCGATCATGTCCCTTTGAAGTTCTTAGGTAACTTTTTGTAAGTTTAAAATTAGAAAAAATTAAAAATTGGTAAGTTTTTTTGATTTTGCTTACGCACGTCGGGGCCCCCGTGACTCGGGGGCCCCGTATAATTGATACGGCATATACGGCGGTAGCTACGCCCCTGTTGCAGATGTTTATTGACAATGGCAACTGCTTTGAACAGTAGTAAAGATCGGCAAGAAAAATTAATATAGTTCAGTTCTCAATCCACGTAAAAAAGCCACACACAGTATCTCTTGAAGTTCAAAACCATTTTGCTCAGTATTTTTATTTTACACCTGCAAAAATAGAGCTGTTAACTCCACGATGTATTTCATTATTGTCCAATTAGATACAGTAATTAACGAAACAACGTTTTAATTATCCCAAGTAAGTACGTCGAAAAGACGGAGAAATACTGAGAACCACAAAAACTCAACTCTAGATATGTCACATACATTATTTATGATGTTATTGTGTTCACCCGTACAGTTGAGCTCATAGAGAATGGGCATTGATTAAAATAATTAAACTATCAGTAAATACACGTTAAGGGACTATAAACATGCATTAAATATTAATTAAGCTTATAACAAAAAATAGTTTCTGTATCATTAAATGGAAAATATCGCTGGAACTTGCATTATGGATGCGCCCGCCGAGCGGGGTGGCCATGTATGAAAGTGGTTTGACGGGATACCAGTCCACTATAAATAAATACGTCCATCATTCTGAATTAGATTTGTCTTGATGTCAATAAGCAATTCAATCAGCTCAAATCGTTCGTTTATTTTGGATAAACTTAGGTACTGCTGTATAAAAAACATAGCTTTAGCTAAATTTTTTTTGTATGGCTTTCCAAACGAAAATAATGACAAGTTTTTTTTTGTAAGTTTTAAGTAAATGTTCAGAATACGGACGTTAGACCGTTTATACAGGTTTATTCAAAACGCTAAGCCAGAAAGAGTGCTAGATACTGGAAAGGATACTTTTTACTGCAAACAACTCCTACTATGGCCCCAGCCCCGATGTAATAAAAATCTGTTGCTCTAAAGACAGTGTAACCTTACGTACCTCGATATAGCGAATTCCTCGATTTTTTTTAAATTGTTCCTATGAGGCAATGTAAAATGTAGCTTTACATTGTGTTTTTTTTTGTGAACATGGTCTTTATGACGAATTTTCTACTATCATGATCTTACTAATATTATAAATGTCAATGTTTGGATGTTTGTTGCTCAATCACGTGGTAACGTATAAAGGGATCGGGTTAAAATTTGGAACACAATTAGAACATAATGAAATAAAGAAAAGTGCGAGTTGGACTCCCCCATGAAGGGTTCCGTTCCAGCAAGTAACTTAATATACATAGTACACATAGTACTTGTAGTTCGTTGTAACTTTGATCGAAGTTTTAATAATAGTATATTTATGACGTACTAAAAAAAAACTACTCATCAGATCGAGTTCAAACTAATTTTCGTTGGTAGTTTTCATGGTAATGTACATCATATATTTTTTTTAGTTTTTTCTATCTCTTACTTTAGAAGTTAGAGGGGGGGGACACACATTTTACCACTTTGGAAGCGTCTCTCGCGCAAGTTATTCAGTGAAGACAAAAATTATATTAGAAACCTCAACATCATTTTTTAAGACCTATCGATAGACACCCCACACGTGTAGGTTTGATGAAAAAAAAATTTTTGAGCTTCAGTTCTCAGTATGGGGGGCACCCCTAATTTTTGTTTTTTTAAAAAACTTTTGTAAAAATCTTAATGCGGTTCACTGAATACATCTACTTACCAAGTTTCAATAGTGTAGTTCTCATAGTTTCGGCAAAAAGTGTCTGTGACATACGGACGGACAGACAGACAGACAGACAGACATGACGAATCTATAAGAGTTCCGTTTTTACGTTTTACGGAACCCTAAAAACACATACGCTACTTTTTATCCCGAAAAAAAAATATACGGGAACGGGAACATCGCGGGCAAAACAAGGAGAGAATTAAGACCATAGCCCACCACGCTGGCCCAGAGCGGGTTTGTTGGATAACGGATGACGGTTGGACGATGAGCCTGTATTTTGGGCGCTCTTTCTCCAGTTTCTTGATGCTACTACACTGTTTTGAATAAGTACATGTGAAAATTCATATTGAAGCAGCAAACTAATTAAAACTTATTACAATAAACTGATAAGTTGAAAACTTTGAACTGAAACTATACTTATAATTGTCCAATAAAGTACCGAACACAGCCAAGTACACTAACGAAGCCAAGCTATTGAACATGAAGAGACCAAATCACTATCTAGATCTGCAATGCGCCCTTCATACGGAGATTTAAGATTGTTCATATATTAACCCAGTAAGTTCTCTGAAAATATTACTCTTTAAACCGGAACACAGTAAAGTTTGCACATTACTGCTTAGCGGTAGAATAACTGGCTAAAGCTTAAGATACTTTCCTGGGAGGACCTTGCAAAGACTCCGATTACTACAAGACGCTTAACGTACAATTTTTAGTGTTTTTATAAGTCTGTAGTAAGTAGTACTAGTATAACATAATAAAAGTGTAGGAGGAACTATCGCTCGAAACTCAAATGGTATAAGTATACCATATAACCATGGCCGTATACAAAAAGTCGGACGTAGTCTTGCTAAAACAAAAACTGTGTCCGTCGAGTCGGCCACAAATATGCACATACAGGCTGACACGCACACATCAGTGAATCATTACACGCGCTACTTGTGTATATGTGTGCGCGTCTGCCTATCAGTGACAACCTGACAACGCACACGTGCTAATGTGGCCGACTTTAGTGACACAGTTTTTGTTTTAGCGAGACTCCATCCGACTTTTTTATACGTCCATGGATAGAACCTATTTATTCAAAATTTCAACCGCAAATATATAGGTTACTAGATGACCTCTCAAACTTTTCTTAGCCATTTAAGTTACTGGCACCACCGCGCGGTTTCCCGCGAATTTCTCATTTCCGTTATTTTCCCGTGATAAAAAGTATGTACCATTCCAGATTATAATATGTATATATATCTTATTTTATTCCGATCTGTTGATTCGTTCCGAAGTTCCGATTTGATCGAGCAACAAAAATCGAAACATTTTCAAACTTTCACATAATCAACCCCAGCGGTTTTTCCTGCGTAGTTCGCGTTCCCATATTTTTTTATCTGCGGTAAAAAGTAGCATATACATAAAAATGTTATTCCAAACTAAAAATATCTTAACTAAGAATATAATCTATCTCTGTAATAAATTTCATCCAGATCCATTAATTAGCGTTTGCATGCAGTACTAACAAACATTCTTACATAGAACCACATCTATAAATGCTGCATGCATTACCATAACCACTTTCGCAATTATAATATTAGTAGTTTTTCCTAAAGCATTTAAGTCAAGATTCTAGTGTATCCGAAGTAATTTTAAATAACTTACTATAACCTTACATTTTTAATAGAAAACAAAACTTATTTTCAACATTGCGACCCTACAGGTGAAGTGGCAGATGTAGAGAAATTATAAGGACATTTAGATGGTTGTCCGCGACCCAGATGAGCATAGAGACATCAGGGGACCACCCAGGGAGCTTGCCTGCTACCATCAGATACCAAGAAAACTATAGAGCTATTATGATGGTGAAATTTGTACATTAAATAGATTTAGGTACGTGCTTTACATGTTTTATTACAATTTAGACACACGGTAGTGTATCAAGCCAAGTTCTTATTATTATAGGCCTTATAATCATTTTAAAGGTTCACAATTTACAATTTTTTTAGGTTATTATTAGTATAGTAAGGTTAAACTGTTCTTCTTTTATAGGTAACTAGCGGCCCGCTCCGGCTTCGCTCGAATAATAACCTAGATATCAACTGCAGCGCCATCTGCCGTAGCCTATGTTACTCGGGAATAATGTAGCTTTCCAAAGGTGAAATAATTTTTGAAATCGGTCCAGTAGTTTCGGAGCCTATTCATTACAAACAAACAAACAAACAAACAAATATTTCCTCTTTATAATATTAGTATAGATTAGTATAGATAAATAAATACGTCGTCATTAGTCTACTGGAAATTAACGTATCTTACATGGCACGCAAAACACGTATCTTACACGTCTATTAACAGAAAATAATACTAGAACAAAAAAGTAGGTCAAAAGTTTTCCTAAAATTAAAATTTCATACTCCACATAGTCATATTGACTATTATAAAAAGTGTTTTATAGTCGTAGTGTCACGTACAAATAATACCCATAAATTATTATTAACGTTTTTTTTTAACAAAGGAACCGTCCCAATCTCTAGATGGCGTTGGTAAGCCTTAAAAAGCGGAAACATTTCATTTCCGAGGTGAATCATTGTTTTTCTAAATATAAATATCTTGTTTTTCATTAACAATTCAAATGAAAACAACAATTATAACATTTAGATGATATACATGATTTAGATTTTTTGAAGATATGGGCTCAGCACAATAATAATTAAATAATTATTAAATAAATTCATTTATGTTTTGAAATGTGCGTCCGGAATAGATAACAAAAGTTTAACTTTTAATTTGTAATTAATCATAATATTTACGTAAGAAATGCACTGTGAAACCCTACAGAAATAAAAGATAACAAATAAAAGAAGACGCAAAGTATTATGGATGGAGCACATTTATTTAACTTTGCAGTTATCAATGATGTTGATGAATTACCCACTCAATGAGTTGCATATTTCCATATCGTTAAAGCAAAAAACAAAAAAGCGGTGGCAAAATGCTAAAGCGGCCAAGTTTATTTTTGTAAAAAAAAACACTAGCGACTTGCCGTGACTTCGTCAAAGGTTGGACAATTAACTAAAATACTTACAAATGTAACGTAAAATCTAAAAAAATTTTTTTTCTCTTATTTGATTAAATTTAAATGTTATCCATATCACTACTAATATTATAAATGCAAAGGTAACTATCGTTCTGATCGTATCTATGATACGCTTTCTCACCTAAACTATTGGGCAGGTTTCAATGAAATTTGGTACAAAAATAGTCTAATATCCTAACAATGGACAATGTACTTGCACTTTTAAAAAGCGGAAAATTGTTGTAGTAAAAAGGGGATGATATTTTGAATGAATGTTTCGTCATTTGTTTAAAATGAACTTATTTCTTAAGCTTTTGATTACAAATAAATAAGTGTGCCTTATTATCTTCTTCTATTGCTGCTAACAAAATCCATCTAAACTCTCCGAAATTACTGAAAACATTAAGACAGAGAAAAGTATAGGATTTTAATAATATACACCGTTATTTTTTTGAATTAGCAAAGTTTTAACAGCTTTATCTACTGCCGTTACTGAACACATTGTTCAGTTCAGTAAGTCAGTTGAAAAACAATCAAAATCTGATGAAAAAGATATTTACGGAACTTATCCAATTTATGGTCACTGACTCTCATGGGTTTTGTAGTATTCGTATCAGTGCTATTTATTTACATGTTATAGTCAAGGTCACTAGTCACGATCACCCTACCGTGACTCCCGGCTACCCTCAAGTTACTTAAAAACAAATGTAATAATCACTTCCATTTCTTCAGTTACATGTTGATCGCAGTCAAGGTCACTTGACGATAGTGTGTGCGGTAAAAATACTAGTGCAACGTTACAGGTGTAGTTATTTTTTTTTAGAAGTGAAATAAAACGCTGTGTTTATTTTGGTGAATCGGACACTGCGCAAGTCTTAAAACGAAGTGAGGTGTCAGAGCAGTAAGCCTGGTTGAAAAGGCGTGTGTGCGTATCGATCATGGGGGTGGAAATTATTTGGAACATATACTAAATAACTGTAAGTACAAATGGTTTGGAAAATTAGCTGTTTACAACTTTTTGCATATTTATGTCAAAAACACGTTTTTTGTATCTAGCGTAGCGTGTAAAGATTTAACTAACTAAATTGAATGTAATTACACCGGTCCAGGCCCATGACATTATGAAGGAAAAGTATTATATAATTTGAAATTATAAAAAGTAGGTAGTTTTGCAAGGCAGGCGCGCGGGTTGTCGTAAGTACCGGGCGAAAAGTGGCCGCAAGTAGGCCGGAATTGAGTGAGAGAGATGCAAATAGCTGTGCAAAAGAGAATACTACGATGTCATTTTTCATTCATAATGACGTTGTACTGTTTTGTTTACAAACATGACCAATTGACCATACTTTTAGGCAGGATTTTTGGCAATTTACACTGGTCACAGATTCTTTAATATTGAGTTTAAGAGTAAATTTATTCCACAATTACAATGTGCTATATTGTCTACATACGAGTAGCTTGTAAAAAATTGCTAATTCAAAGAAATAACAGTGTACATATATGATGATGATAAGCTTCCGTTGGACGGGAAATTCCCTGATGTCACATAAATTTTGCCCTGTGATGTTGAACTATCCTAGAAACTACCTACCCTGTTTACACCATTTTCAAAGGTATATCCAGACACCTGACTACTAAATTAAAAATTATAGATACTCGTACTACAAGTTTCAACAATCACATGTTTGTAATTAAACATGTCGGAACTTTTCTTCTTAAGTAACGCGTTACGAAATATTTAAAACAATTTGTATAATTCTGTTTATGTCGGGCCTAAGTCGGCAATTTACCCAATTAGTCTGTCTGCCCGCTGCGGCCCACCCACGATGCGGCTATTAACCATAAACAACAAATAATTTGGTTAACTTTACTCTGTTCCGTTGTAAATGCCGAGGAGAGAGTAGCTTTCTGTGGTGGAAATTCAATGCTAATGTTAGAATGCGGATACTGGATAGAATAATGTGTTAAAAGATAGAATAAACTAATCAAGCGCGATTCGGACTATAATACTTTTTTAAAGAGACCTATGGCTAAGGGCCACATGTGGCCTCTACTGCCTATTGAGCTTACGCAGAAGGCACAGGGCCTTACCAACCTAATCTTACCGTACTATTTTCTTTTAATTAGATTTAGTAACTCCACAGACTCCGGGACCTTTGTCGTTTGGGTTATTTTTTTACATTTATCTTGGATTGGGAAAAGAAAAGGAAAGTATGGGGGAATAGAGGACATTTGCATCTTAATTCTAGTGAGTCCGATTATTCTGAGCCGCCTTCTCCCGGCCCAGAGCCTCCACTATGGCCGCATTTCTGTCCCTGATGCCCATCGGTAGGTTGAAATACTAGCAGAGTGCGGTAAGATCATCATCTTACCGCACTCTGCTAGTATTACTTTATGTACATCTAGTGCAACAACTAGGGCAAGTGCACCTGAAACGGTACAACCTTTTTTTTGAAGTGAAAACTTCTTTTGGCTCACCACGACAGATTTTCCGTGGGCTGTGAATTGATTTCTAGCGTCACGCTCAGGAATGATGAGAAATCTTCGGGTAAATTCGGGACCAAGGCCATTGGTTATCTAGAAATGCGTGAGCATTTCCCATTGGCTGACGCGTTTCTAGATGACCATGGTCATGGACACGCCCTCTGGTTTCACCCCCGTAGTTTCCAAAGTAAGCCATCAAATTCTGAGTTTAATAAGTTTTCGCTTCTATCGGCAGTTCCTATGACTGGCAAGTTTTTATTTTAACTTTTATAGATTTACACTTGACCGCCACCGCCATCTTGCCTGATGTTAAGCGATGATGAGGTCTACTATGAAGCGTGCTTACCTTACGTAGTGGATTTTCCCTGTTGGTTACAATCTTTGTGTCTTCAAATCGAGAGTGAATCGGTTTCTTCTATGTAAACACGCTCCAACGTAGACGGCATCTTCGCATAACATTAGGCGAGATGGTGGTCAAGTGCAAACCTATAAAAGTAAAAAAAAACCGATCCACTCTCGATCTGAAGACACAAAGATTGTAACCATCGGGGAAAACCCACTCAGGCAACGTATTCTACAGCCTAGACGTTCTTATCACAAAAGTAGAGTCAAATCTCTTCGAACGTGTCTTTGGAAAATCAACCACGACCTCGGTTTTGGCTGCAGCCGCGCCGGTAGGGAATCTCACACCGAGAGCTCCGTGTCAGTTACGTTAGTATGGCCCTATCAGCGCTGGGCCAAAGTCACTAGGCATCTGAGACCAAAAGGGTATTGTTTTTTTTTAGAGTAACTTACACTGAAGTTGACTTGATTTAATATAATTTTGCGCTAAATGAAGACTCGCTCTTCGTCAGTTTTGCGTTTCTGTTATGAGACTACAGCCCCGTGAACAAAATTTACGTAGTAAATGCACCACCAGGGGAATGATAGAATGGTTTAAAGTAATAAGATTCAGCACTATGCCGTCACTTGTAAGCTGTCCAACTGAGTACAGTCGAAGAGGGGGGGTTGCAACCTTCGATCGTTATTCCTTGTCGCATAATTATTGTACGGCGTTGCGGAATAATAGATTAGAGGTATTGAAACTATAAGGGGGGGGTAAGGGGGAAGCGCTAAACATCTAGTTTCCCCAAATGTCAACCTCTCCTGCGCGCGGTACACCCTGCTGCCAACTAACGAGGCTCTGACGACCGAACCAATGGCGGTATATCCATTTAAAAGCCAGTCCTAAATTGACCTGGCCGGTGACGGGCAGCGGCGTCATCGGTGCAAAGGACTGGCTCCGCGGTCACCAACCCGCCTGCCGAGCGTGGTGACTATGGCAAACACCCCCCCATATGATGGTCACAAAAAAGAAACGGCCCCTAGTCCCCGGCGGCTCCATTATTCCAGGCGTTGGTGGCAGCCTTGGTTCCGGCGGAGCATGGGGTGCTAAGAATCCCCGGCAGACGCCCCGCCACCAAACCCAACGACTCGACCTGGCAACGTACAACGCACGGACTCTGAGGGCTGAAGAGAAGATTGTGGAGCTGGAAGAAGAAGTGGACAAGTTGCGCTGGGATATCATAGGGTTATCCGAAGTCCGTAGACAGGGCGAGGACAGAATAACCCTCGAATCCGGCAACTTGTTCTACTACCGGGAGGGAGATCAACAATCCCAAGGGGGTGTCGGGTTTGTCGTCCGCAAGTCTCTTGTCAACAACGTGTTAATGATCGAGAGTGTGTCGAGCAGGGCTGTATACCTTGTACTTAAAATAACCGACCGGTATTCATTGAAGGTCATACAGGTATACGCACCGACCTCGACACATCCCGACGAAGAGGTTGATACCATGTATGAGGACGTCTCCAAAGCCATACATGTCTCGCCAACACATTTCACAGTTGTGATAGGAGACTTCAACGCGAAACTAGGCAAACGTAGCGGTGATGAGTTGAGAGTGGGACAATTCGGATATGGGCAGCGGAACCCAAGAGGGCAACGTCTAGCTGATTTCTTGGAAAGGGAGAGCCTCTTTATGATGAACTCCTTTTTCAAGAAACAGCCACAACGAAAATGGACCTGGATTAGCCCAGATGGTTCCACAAAAAATGAGATCGACTTCATTATGACGACTAAACGGCAAATATTCAGCGATGTCTCTGTGATCAGTAGGGTTAAGACCGGCAGCGATCACCGTATTGTAAGAGGCACGCTGAATCTAAACATTAAGTTCGAAAGATCACGTCTAATGAAGTCCACGCTCCGACCAAATTATGCTCAAATCGAAGGTCCCGATAACTTTCAACTCGAACTTCAAAATCACTTCGAAGCCTTAGATGAATGCGTGACGGCGGACGAAATAAACGACAGGCTGGTGGAAACTGTTCAAGCAGTTGGCAGGAAATGTTATAAGAGCCGACGCCAGAATATAACCCAAAAGCTCTCCGATCATACTCTGAATCTCATGGCGGTTAGGCGAGATATGCGATTGCAGTCTTCGGTCGACATGACGGCATACAGACAGCTCAATAGACAGATATCTACTTGTGTGCGACGCGACATACGCTGCTTCAATACTTCGTGTATTGAAGAAGCGATTAAGCGGAACAAAGGCTCGAAAGTGTTCGCAAGAAATCTGTCTCTTGGGCAAAGTCAATTGACCAAACTGAAGACCGATAGTGGTAACGTCGTCTCGTCGAAGCCTGAGATTTTGGAGGAGATTGAGAGGTTCTATGAACAGTTATACACCTCTACACAAGCATAACCTGTCGTTAGCATGGCAAAAGACCCCAGAGCCAAGCTGACCCGACACTTTACCGAAGACATCCCGGAAGTCAGCCTGTATGAGATTAGGATGGCCCTCAAACAACTTAAGAACAACAAGGCACCTAACGATGACGGAATTACGACTGAGCTTCTGAGAGCGGGTGGAAAACCGGTACTTAAAGTCCTCCAGAGGCTATTCGACTCCGTCATACTTGACGGTAATACGCCAGAAGCGTGGAGCAGAAGTGTCGTGGTGCTCTTCTTCAAAAAAGGTGACAACACCTTGTTGAAGAACTACAGACCCATCTCACTTCTGAGCCACGTTTATAAGTTGTTTTCGAGGGTAATCACGAATCGTCTCGCACGCAGGTTTGACGACTTCCAGCCACCCGAACAAGCCGGTTTCCGAAAAGGCTATAGTACCATAGACCACATCCATACGCTTCGGCAGATTATACAGAAAACCGAGGAGTATAATCGGCCACTATGTATAGCGTATGTGGACTATGTGAAAGCCTTCGATTCCATCGAGACCTGGGCAGTGCTTCAGTCTCTTCAGCGATGCCGCATCGACTATCGCTATATCGAAGTGTTGAAGTGTATCTACAGCAAAGCCACAATGTCTGTCCGATTACAGGACCAGTGCACAAAACACATCCAGCTACAGAAAGGCGTGAGACAGGGAGATGTTATATCTCCGAAACTGTTCACTGCCGCGCTGGAAGATGTTTTCAAGCTACTGGACTGGAACGGATACGGCATCAATATCAACGGCGAATGCATCACTCACCTTCGATTTGCCGACGACATAATCATTGTGGCGGAGTCGCTGGAGGACCTCGGTGCTATGCTCAGGGACCTCAGTAGAGTATCCCAGCAGGTAGGTTTGAGGATGAATATGGACAAGACGAAGGTCATGTCAAATGTTCATGTCTCACCTGTACCGGTTAATGTTGGGAATACCACACTCGAAGTTGTTGACGAATACGTCTACCTGGGTCAAAAGATCCGATTAGGTAGATCCAACTTCGACAAAGAGGTCCAGCGAAGAATCCAACTCGGATGGGCAGCGTTCGGGAAACTTCGGCACATCTTTGAGTCCAAAGTACCCCAATGCCTAAAGACAAAAGTCTTTAACCAATGCGTGTTGCCAGTGATGGCTTACGGAACTGAGACGTGGTCCTTAACTGTGGGCCTCATAACAAAGCTCAAAGTCACACAGCGAGCTATGGAGAGAGCTATGCTCGGAGTCTCTTTGCGCGACAGAATCCGTAATGAGGATATTCGCAAAAGAACGAAAGTGGCCGACATAGCTCAAAGAGTAAGCAAGCTGAAGTGGCAATGGGCAGGCCACATCGCTCGCAGAACTGACAACCGATGGGGAAGAAAGGTTCTCGAGTGGCGACCACGAACCGGAAGACGCAGTGTTGGACGGCCTCCCACTAGATGGACAGATGACCTAACAAAGGTCGCTGGAAACCGCTGGTTGCAGGTTGCGCGGTACCGTTCCTTGTGGAAATCTAGGGGGGAGGCCTATGTTCAGCAGTGGACGTCTTGCGGCTGATGATGATGATGATGATGATTGAAACTATAAAAAAATATACATTTTAAGTTTTTAATTATTATTTTGTCAGAAAAATTCGTGATTTTCCGACGACTTACAGATTAAATTTGGGCATTTGATTATGTACGGCATTGGTTCCATACAGTTTCAATACCTCTCCTAATCCATTATTTCGCAATGCCGTACAAAAATCATGCGACAAGGAGAAATGATCGAGGGTTCCAACCCCTCCTCTTCGACTGTACTCAGTTGGACAGCTTACAAGTGACGGCATAGTGCTGAACCTTATTACTTTATACTCTTCTATCATCCTACATACGTCTCCTGGTGGTTCATTTACTACGTAAATTTTGTTCACGGGCCTGTAGTATATTATCATTGTAGTATAAAGACGAAAGTTTAGGGGTTCGTAAGTGTGTAAGTATGAATGTTTGTTCCCATGTAAATCTTGAACAACTGAGTGGATGTGAATGAAATTAAACATGTAGTCAGTACATTCCCTGGATTAATTTAGGCTACTATTTATGCCGTTAAATCTATTAATATTTGTTAATTCCCTTGTTGTAGTGTGGGGTGTCGATATATTGATGGATTGATTGATGTTTTCCAGCCGATTTCGGCTACGGCGACTGCTTCTATAAATATATAAATTATTATTATTTTTTTACATTTACCGAGGACGGTGTGCTCTGAGATGACTTATGTAGCCTATTTTTGCTGTGAAAGTTCGTGAACAGTCATGGCAAGTTAGAATGCCATCCACATAATTATAGATATGATTTGAAGGAAGTTTATTCTTAAGCTCGTCACGCTTACGATCCAGCTCCTTCTTTCTGTCGTCTTTAAATGCATAAACGCGATTGTGCACAAGTCGCCTCCACTCAGAACGATTCTCAGCTTTGCTTTCCCAACGAGAAGGGTCGATCTTGCAATTCTTCATGTGTCTCTTCTGAACGTCCTTAAACCGCAGATATTGACCCCCTGGTTTCCGCTTGCCATCCTGAAGTTCGGAGTAGAAAATGCGTTTTGCCACTCTTTCGTTAGGCATCCTCGACACGTGTCCACTCCAGCGTAATTGACGGCGCATCAAGTATAGCTCAGTCGAGGCAGACATTGAGATAGAAAAAAATCCGGGGAGCGATTTTTTTTCAAAACGTCGGGGAGGGTTGTTGGAAGTATAAATCTCGATTTTCTAACTAATCCCGCTAGAGGGTTCGCCGCCATCTTGTTTTAAAGTTTTTGTGAAATAACTCGTTAATTTTCAACTTTAGAGCAAAAATGATCGTGACCAAAGTTGTTGGAAATTTAATCAGTAACAGGGTTCCGTTTTTACCCTGTGGGTACGGAACCCTAAGAAGTGCGACAACCAAAATTGAAGGAAATAAAATTCCACCCATTACGATTTTTTTGATAAACTTGATAGCATAACACTGCAAATATTGATTCTAGCGTAAAAATGACATGCATCAAACTTGTGAGAAATTCAATTTCCAACAACTTTGGATACGATCATTTTTGCTCTAAAGTTGAAAATGAACGAGGTATTTCACAAAAACTTTAAAACAAGATGGCGGCGAACCCTCTACCGGGATTAGTTCGAAAATCGAGATTTATACTTCCAACCACCCTCTTCGACGTTTAAAAAAAAGAAATCGCTCCCCGAAATTTTTTCAATTTCAGGCTAATTTTTTGTCTGCCCCGACCGTACTAGTAAGCTTCGATTCCGTTGACATTAGCACGTCGAAGTACATCAGTATTTCTTACACGATCCGACCATTTGATGTTCAAAATATGACGAAGACATTTCAGGTGGTATCTGTTCAGAATTCGAATATGTCTACGATATAGGCACCAAGTTTCTGATGCATACAGAAGGTTTGGTAGAATGATGGCTAGGTAAACTTTTATTTTGGTATCAATTTTAATGTCATGTGACCTAAATACTTTTGATTGAAGTTTCCCGAAAGCTGCGTAAGCAGCTCCAATCCTGCTATTAATTTCTGCATCTAGGTCGCTTTTTGAGCTAACAGTGCTTCCAAGGTACTTGAATTTATCTACTTGTTTTATGTAATTTTCACCTAACTGCAGATTTACAGGTGCCGGATCCAGATCACCCATAACCATTACTTCCGTCTTGGCGACACTTATCTTTAAACCAAATCTGCGACATACCGCGTCAAATTGTTCCATTACACGTTGTAGACCTTCCCTAGTTTTTGATAAGAAACATAGATCATCAGCGTACATAATCTCCGTTATCAACGCATGAAAAACTTTTGTTCGGGCTTTCAATCTAGCGAGATTAAATATGCTACCATCAGTACGAAAACGTATTTGAATACCTTCTTCATTGTTCAGTAACGCTTGTTTGACTACCATTGCAAAATAGAGTGCAAACAGAGTTGGCGCCAAAACGCAACCCTGTTTAACTCCACAGGTAACGGAGAAAAAATCTGTTTGTTCTCCATCTACAGTAACACAGCAAGACATTTCATCATGTAAAAGTCTAATCAGTCGTATAAATTTCTCTGTACAGCCTAATTTAGCTAGAATCAGCCACAAAGCCTCACGAGGCACGCTGTCAAATGCCTTCTCAAGGTCAACGAAACACAGATATAAAGGATTATTCTGTTCTTTGCTTTTTTCTTGTATCTGACGTAAGGAGAAAATGGCTTCACTGGTACCTCGATGTGGACGAAAACCGAATTGGGTTTCCGGTAAAATAGCTTCTGATAGCTTAGTTAAGCGTGCAAGCAGTATGCGGGCAAAGATCTTGCCGGGGACAGAGAGTAAAGAAATGCCCCTGTAAGAGTTGCATTCTGTGCGGTCACCCTTATTTTTGTATAAAGAGCATATACGAGAGATCTTAAAGTCTGGAGGGGCTTGTTCTTCTTCCCACATACGTTTGAAAAACTTCCAAAGTAAAGTATGCAGCTCTTCTCCGCCATACTATAAGAGCTCCGCAGGTATGTTATCTAGACCAACAGCTTTTTGATTAGGTTGGGCTTTTAAAGCGCTAACAACCTCTTGTAGCGTAGGTGATATATCCAATAATTTATCTTGGGGAAGACTGGTCAGAGAAGAGATGTAAGTAATGTCTGCCGAACGATCTAAATTTAATAGTTGATTGAAATGTTCTACCCATCGGTTCAGAATACCAGACTTATTAGTTACTAGCGGCCCGCTTCGGCTTCGCACGAATAATAACCTAGATATCAACTGCAGCGCCATCTGCCGAGCTGGTTTGTGAATCTAAACCTTCCAGGGCCCTACTCAAACGTATACAAAAAAAAATCATTCAAATCGGTCCAGCCGTTTAGGAGGAGTTCAATAACAACGAAAAGTGGCATTGATTTTTATATATAGTACGAGGGTCAAACTGAAAGTTCTTAGAACTGGCCACTTATAAACAATATAATAAAAAAATAATTCTATAATTTGAAAATAGAACTCTTTGCCAATATTACTGAGTATATACTTCATTCATTTGTCATTTGTTTTACGATTTGGCGGCAAATTGAAAATTGTCTGTGTCACGTCAACATGAATTTAACACGAGAAAATTTTCGTGCTATGATTTTTTATGACTTTCGATGTCATTTAAGTCAACAAGAAAGTTATGATAGACTACGATTGGCCTTTCACGATGAAGCCCCATCTCGTGCGACTGTTTACAACTGATTTAATGAGTTTAAACGTGGTCGCACTAATCTCACTGATGATTTACGTGAGGGACGGCCTTCTACGGCGACGACTGAAGATAACATCTGTGTTGTGCGGCGTATGATAGAGACTGACAAAAGAGTGACCTATCAGGAGATTCGGACAAGCTTAGGCATCGGTATGAGTCAAGTGCACAAAATCCTACACGAACATTTAGCGGTCAGGAAGCTTTGCGCCCGGTGGATACCTCATAATTTGACTGAGGCTCAAAAACTCCATCGTGTGGATTGGTGCCGTAAAATGATTGAAAGATTTAACGGAGGTGACTCAAATGCTGTGTTCGACATACTAACAGGTGACGAAAGCTGGATTTACTGTTATGATCCTGAAACCAAAAGACAATCTGCTCAGTGGGTGTTTCCTTTCGAGGAGTTGCCAACTAAAGTGAAGAGAGATCGAAGTGCGGGGAAAAAAATGGTGGCCTCGTTCTTTGGAAGGATAGGTCATTTCGCAACAATTGTGTTAGAGGATCAAGAAACAGTTTCTGCAGAATGGTACACTACCAATTGTTTGCCACTTGTCTTGGAAAAAGTTCGAGAGAAACGACCTCGCAGTAGGATCCTCCTTCACCACGACAACGCCTCATCGCACACCGCCAAGCGAACGATCTACTATTTGGCGACATCAAACGTTGAATTACTGGGTCACCCGCCGTATAGCCCCGACCTCGCGCCTTGTGATTTTTATTTATTTTCAAAAATTAAAGAAAAACTTAAAGGAAAGCGGTTTATGAATGCTGAAGAAGCGGTGGCTGCGTATCGCGATGCCATTGAAGAGACCCCTAAGGACGAGTGGGCAAAGTGCTTTTCCCAGTGGTTCCATCGCATGCAGCGGTGTATTGACGTGAATGGACAATATTTTGAAAAGATATAATAAAACTAATAACTGGCTAATGTAATCAGTTTTTGATTTTCTAAGAACTTTCAGTTTGACCTCGTATAGATAAGTGAGCCATCTGTAACTTTAAGGGGTACCCTACCCTTATATGAGGTACCAACTAATTTCCGGATTTCTCCATAAAACGCGCCAAGCTGATTTGTGTCGGCTAACAGTTGAATGTGACGGATCTTACGTTGCCACCAAGAGTCTTTGACTGTGCGAGTAAGTTTTCTTAAGTTAGCTGAGCTCTCTTTGATACTTTGAGTTCGATGTTGATCATTTCGGTGACTTTTTTGCAGGAGTGTACGATGTTTACTTATAAAAACATCGTCGATATATTATAAAGATACTAGCAGTACTTTCTTCGCGGTTTTACCCGCGTAGTTCCTGTGTCCGTTATTTTCCAGAGATTCATAATTATTCTGTGTTGCAAATTTTAAGCCGATCCACTCGTAAGTCATGATTTGATGGAGCAACAAACTTTGACATTTCTAATATTAATAGAATAGAATAGAATAGAATAGAATAGAATAGAATAGAATAGAATAGAATAGAATAGAATAGAATAGAATAGAATAGAATAGAATAGAATAGAATAGAATAGAATAGAATAGAATAGAATAGAATAGAATAGAATAGAATAGAATAGAATAGAATAGAATAGAATAGAATAGAATAGAATAGAATAGAATAGAATAGAATAGAATAGAATAGAATAGAATAGAATAGAATAGAATAGAATAGAATAGAATAGAATAGAATAGAATAGAATAGAATAGAATAGAATAGAATAGAATAGAATAGAATAGAATAGAATAGAATAGAATAGAATAGAATAGAATAGAATAGAATAGAATAGAATAGAATAGAATAGAATAGAATAGAATAGAATAGAATAGAATAGAATAGAATAGAATAGAATAGAATAGAATAGAATAGAATAGAATAGAATAGAATAGAATAGAATAGAATAGAATAGAATAGAATAGAATAGAATAGAATAGAATAGAATAGAATAGAATAGAATAGAATAGAATAGAATAGAATAGAATAGAATAGAATAGAATAGAATAGAATAGAATAGAATAGAATAGAATAGAATAGAATAGAATAGAATAGAATAGAATAGAATAGAATAGAATAGAATAGAATAGAATAGAATAGAATAGAATAGAATAGAATAGAATAGAATAGAATAGAATAGAATAGAATAGAATAGAATAGAATAGAATAGAATAGAATAGAATAGAATAGAATAGAATAGAATAGAATAGAATAGAATAGAATAGAATAGAATAGAATAGAATAGAATAGAATAGAATAGAATAGAATAGAATAGAATAGAATAGAATAGAATAGAATAGAATAGAATAGAATAGAATAGAATAGAATAGAATAGAATAGAATAGAATAGAATAGAATAGAATAGAATAGAATAGAATAGAATAGAATAGAATACGTAAAACTAAACATTTTGAGTGCTTCTGTACAGACTCGTCAGATTATGAAGTTATTATTAGATACATTTTATTTTTACACATTAGAAATAATATTTTGACCAAAGCTCGTAGAACTCAAGATAGGCCCTGAACATCTTGACATTGGTAACAAACTGCGTCTAAGGTAAAGGTAAGAAAAACTAACTTGTTTCCATAAGATTTGTTTCAGGTAGACCTCTACCTGAAACAAATAAAATGTAACCTCATTTTAAGGCACCATTTCATGGTTGATATACAAAGACACGGACGAAGAGATTTGGCTCTACTTTTGTGATAAGAACGTCTAGGCTGTGGAATGAAATGCCGGAGTGGATTTTTCCTAATAGTTGGTAGTGGTGAACAAGTAACAATCTTGGTGTCTTCAAATCGAGAGTGAATCGGTTTCTTCTAGGTAAACACGCTCCATCGTAGACCGCATCGTCGCTTTAACATCAAGCGAGATGGAGGTCAAGAGTAAACCTATAAAAGTTAAAAAAAAGTGTTCTAAGGGTATGTTATTCTCAATTCTAAATGTTATTAAACAACTCAAGTAGATTTTCCGTTTAGTGGCAAAGAAAATATAAGGAGGTTGTTTGAGAGTTAAATACGTAGTGTTTCCAACCAAGTAGGTAAAACACATTCATATTCAGTGTGCATATTCGGTACGTCCATTACACACTTTATGTTGCAGAATTGCCGTCGGTCACTATCTAAATTCATCTTATGGCGCGTTTCTTGTTTTACGACGGCCATAAACTGTGCGCTGACAAGTGTCACTCGCGCGGACCTACATGTACCTACATCATGCCGTTGCCGGTTGCCGGTGCAGCGATGGAAACGAAGGGCAACATTATTACGTCGGTAGCCGGATGCCGGATGATATGTGACTTTCATTGTGATCTCTCAAACAGTTCAATCTAACGAAATGAAATTGTAAGACCTTCCTAATACCTACCTAGAGTACGCTGAGCTAGTTTCAAATACTATTCTTACCAATGTACATAATACAAATATCAAAACGAGGTTGTAATATCTGAGTTGCCCTTACGTTAGTCATCGTATGATATATATCTAGTACCTACTGATTGAGTATTGTAAGTGAGCATAGTACATTTGTTTTAATGCTCTAGCTCAAAATCAGTAAACAGTTAGTAGAGATCATCCGTCATCTTCGTGAAAAAATAAAAAGATGTACCTACTTAGTGTCATGCGACATGTGGATATGGAGAGGAAAGAAGTTCTTTCTGATAATAAAGAAGCAACACAATTTACAAAAAAAAAAATGTTATTTTTGTTACGTACATCATCTGAAATCAGAAAAATTAAGTTGGCGGCACTGGCCACGGCCAGTTTTTACGCATCACTTCTATTACATATTTTTCTTACGGTTTTAGTCCCACTCAAATCCCTATCTATCTCCTGCAAGCCTGCCGTAAGGAACTTCGTTCCAATATCTAAATCAAATTTATGGATAATATTTGCTACAAAGGTATTAAAGAGATCGTAACTACTCCTGCACTATAGATATCTTCACGGAGTTCAAATAGAAATGTCTGGTGTTTATCAAAGAACTTATTAACTTGCTGGTATTGGAAAAACAATTAATCTGGCACACAATTTTTATACTATTTTTCTCCTGTAAATTTCACATGTTATATTTACAGGAGAAAATACGAAGTATCTCTCATTGATTCTCGATGAGAGATACTTCGCATTTATTAAAATCAATTTAGAGCTTAAGATAATAATTGCCACCAAACAAGTTTTCCACTCTATTGTGAGACGTTTTCAGAACACGAAACATACATTTTTGAAAAATAGTTAATATTTAAATAGTTTAATTACTAAAATATTTAATTTTGTTCAAGAAATTTGAGACGTACACATGGATGTCCACAGTTTGACATATTTTTCTCAAATCTATGACTCATATCTGTCACTCTGAAATCGATGCATTATGCATCTGAAATAGCCACACACAAAATCCAAAGGCTATTCCATACACATTTACTCCTATGCGAGAGAAAAAATCCGACAAACTATTGAGCAAACGTAAATCGCTTTTTAAATATTTTCGACGCTTGTGACGCCTAATTACTCGTACTTAAAAGGTATAAAACTCAGTTAAAGTAAGACTTTTAAGTGTGACTTTTAATTTGGCGGTAATTGTCTAATGACATCCCTAACATTTACGTACGCAGTTAAACGTTTCGAGGTCCTGTCGAGTCGAAGCTCAATTTCACTTTATCCTCGTGCAAATCTCTACGAAATAAATACTGATAATTAAATGGAAAGCTTAGGTATCTATGCCGCAATTACTTATCCATGCTATTACGTTGAATTTTCCTGTTATAAATGTCCTATGTGGTTACATGTAAATACTACAAAATGTATCCAGTATGGGTAGTCAACAAATAACTAATAATAAATATTATCATAATAAGCCTGTTATGAACTATATGTTTATCTTATCTTATACCTTTAAACGAGCAATGTTTGTATATATATAATAGATATATATATATATATATATATATATATATATAGAATCTGAATCTGGGAAACGGGGGGTCTACCGCCTAACGAAAACTGTCATAGCTTTGATGTTTCTCTCTCTTTTCTTTTCGCTTGAAATGATAGAGACAGCATTAGCAAAGCGATAGCCGATTTAGTTAGGCGGTAGAAGCGCGGCTCGAACGATTTTCATGAAATTATGTATGCAGAGGGTTTCGGGGACGATAAATCGATCTAGCTAGATTTATTGTTAAAAAATGACATAAATATTATGTGCTTTTTCAGGCAATGAAAACCTCCTAGAATATCATTAGAATACGATAACAAATTTCGCCACTATACTCAAAGGCTCGATAGCTCAGGCAGTTAAACGGCGTCCTCGGTTTCAAGAGACCCTGGATCGAATCGTGATGATTACTTCTCATCTTGTTTTTTTGTTCTTTTTTATGTACCTATGTATGCTTAGATCTTTAAAACTGCGTAATAGGTTTTAATGCTTTTTTTATTTTTTATTGTACCTGCCTAAATATAATTTCAAAGAAACCGAGCGAAGCTCGGTCAACCGGGTACTTGTTATATTATGAGCAGTCAATATTATTTCGTTTTTCCGCTGCATCGTGTGTTGTGCTTTGATTATTTTTTTGAAACCTAGTTTTTCTAGTTTTTCTTTTGTTTCACAAACAAAAAAATGACTTAGAAATAGTGCTTAGAAGTTTCGAGTTACGTCACGTCTATATATGATTTTTATGTAGACGTGACATCCAAACCCCACTCCGGAAGGTTGATGATTTGTCTTTGTTGTTCATCTTTGTCTATTTTTCATAATTTGATAAAACAAGAAAATAGTGCTACATACTTTTTCAATCTACGTAGCCGATTAATTACAATGGTATATTTTAGACCCAGTCATCACCCCAATAATTTGGCAGACTTGTTAAATCACTTGTGACTTGTGTCATCTAAACGTTAAAGGTCGCATGCTCTTCTAGACACCCTGATACTTTGGGGGACGTTACTTCTCCTGGCCGACCCGGCGGATGGCGGAGGCAAAACCGCGGTCAGCCAACAAGAATAGCGTATCACAAAGCCAAAACGCAGCTGACGTGTTAAGGCTAAAGTAGCCGAACATATTATGGCTCCAAAATAACCTTGGTTCCGTGATCCCAGGAGTTCAACCTCGGTAGTGAGGTTCACTTCGGAACCTTCTCCCATCCTGCCCGGATAAGGTAAAGAAAGAACACGAACCTTGAAGTGAGACATTGTCAGTATCTGTAGGATACTAGGATACATGCAGTGTGTTTCTTTATCCCGTACAATGTAGTAGCGGTGGAATTCGTTTAATACCTATTTTGCTAGGCTACTCTGAACAAATGTTACTAACCGAAACGCGCACCAACCTACACCACATCAACATAGTGAATGGCATCCTTGGTTTGAAGGGAAATGTTTCCAAGGAAATGAGATAAATCATCTTATATCTCAGTGCAGTGTCAAGCGCAGTGCAGTTGTGCAGTGATGTTATGTAATTTGAGTTCTTTATGTTTAAATTATAGTTGCATTATACTGAAATGGCCAAGCGTGTTGCTTACCGTCAGTTGTGTTTCTTGCTGGTTATAATAATATGGAGTGAGGTACACGGTACACTTCATTTTGTAACCAAAAAAATCTCTTACTGGTGTTACACAACTCAGTCGCTAGCCAAATTCTGCCAAGCTCGCTATGCTGTCGCCATAAATCAATCAATGTCGCGCAACGCGTATGTCGCCGACAGCGGTCAGGATGGAGTACTTCTAATTTTTTTAATCAGTGCCCTCGAGGTGATCAGAATACTGAAACATCGAATACAGGTTTAGGTTGCAGGGTGAATACTCTGCAAGGCCGAAACCTTGCATAGAAAATTAGATTCTCTTCGTCTTTTTTTATTGTCGTTTTCAAATCACTTCAAAAACGCACTTAGTTACCTCCATTTCTATGGAATTACGGTTGTAATTGAAACGTCTATAAAAGTGATCTCAATTTTTACCTCCGCGTAGTTCTTAGAAGATGTATAGAGCGACACCCCGCTGAGTTTTCGCCCGAAGTGTCAAAATGTCCAGGTTGAGGCACCCTACTAAATACCATGCACAATTGCTTAGCCAGAAGAGGAGTTCAATGAAAATAGAACCTTTTGTTCATATCCATAAGATATTTATATTCTTTTGTCAGTTTCATGGTTATCGAAATAAATACATTTGCGGTGGATATAATATCTTTAGCTTGATCTATCTCAAGCATTGATGGTGAATCGATTGAATAAGGACGTTTGCACCTCTCGGGTTCCTAGAAAGGGCTCACCGTGAAATCGAGATGTCGTCAGGTGCGACTAGAGATGTACAAACTGATTGTACCTTTATTTTACTACAGCGCTTAATGCTATTTTATAATCGTGATCGGATTTCTTAAAATAAAATACGGTATTTGAGCTTTAGGAAGCCTTGAAGGTTTTATTGTGTAAGTTTTTAAGTATTGTATTTAAAAATGGAATCTTCAACTATAATCCAATTTTGAATGCATGTAGAGCGTATAATAAAGTAATTTCATCGAGTAAACCTATTTTATGGAGTGGAATGTGATTGAATTTTAAACTTTGGAGGGATACTTCTTTTGGCGTCTGGACGCGTACGTTACGAAGAACCGACTCCCTGAAGTTACAACATTTCAATATGCTAGTTATCAACATTTGAGTAAACCTTGTAACTAACTTCAGGTTAAAATTTCTTGCATTGATGATATCTATTCTGCGGTTGAAGTTAGACTTTTCAGCACGAGGAACAAAGAGAAAAAGTATTAACTTCTGGCGTGCGTTCGTGCGTACATAAGAAACTTTGCTCTTCAAACTGAAACAGTAAAGCTTACACATTGCTGCTTAGTGCTAGAATAAAAAGTAGGTGTCAAAAGTGAGAAGAAGAAAGAAAAGAAAGTACATCAATCCTGAACAATTGCTGACGTTGGCTAAATGGGTTTTCCCGACCGAGTTGTCAGTTATTCTAGATATATTTTATTTTATAGATTAATAGATAATCAAGAATTGACGAAGTGTACTTGCATAGATTGATGTAAAAACGAATAGGTCTAATACCCAAAATACAGGTGTGAACTCACCTAGTTTGGGCAATTAGTAATATAAGTGAATAATGTACCGATTTTATTGATATTTTTTTTTTAAATTTATTCTATCGCCAAACAGTAATGTGAAAACATTACTGTGTTCAAGTTTAAAGCCTAAAGTTTGTAGTGAAATTACAGGCCATAACGATACAACACCTTATTTATCCCTTGATATAAGCGCAGTGCTGTACTAGGTAGTGATTTGGACTCTTGGACTCTTCATGTTCAAATAGCCGCGTATCACTGTGCTGTGATGGGCAGGCATGTTGTTTACCATCCGGCACATGTTCTGCTCATCTCGTCACTATATCCTATAAAATTACAGGGCTTAGAGATATAACAACTTAGATCTCTGGGTGACGAGCGCAGTGCTGTGCTAGGTAATGATTTGGACTCTTCATGTTCCAATAGCTGCGTGTCACTGTGCTGTTATGTGGCAGGCATGTTGCTTACCATCAGGCACATGTCCAGGTCGTCCCGTCACTCTTTATTTAAAAAAAATAAAAAACAAACAAACAAACCCTCACTTGGGCAACGTGATGCTTTGCGGCTTACACTCTCTCTTCTTGCGGGCACGGAATCCCAGCTGTGGGAAATAATGTGGGTTGCTAACGCTGTAATAACTTTCCATTCTCAGCATGTATGGCACATTAAAATTAACATTATGGAGCTCGATTAAATTTATATGTGGTAGTAACTATGCGATTTTTTCAGCTAATATAATTCTGGGTGCGTAATAGCGAAACTGGTGGTCAACCTTTTGTGAATTCAGTGTGCGTTTTTGACGACGCAGCCAGACGTGTGTCTAACGAGTGCGTCTACATTGAATTAAATTACAGGATTTGACGTCAATTACTGTGTAAATGCTTAATCAATACAAATATTTCCATTTGAGTTTATCTTCGAAGCTGTGGAGGCCTAGCAGCTAAAACGCGCGATTCACAACAAAAAATGAGGTCATGGGCTTCAATCCCACTTCCACTTCTGAGTGTTTTCCACCCTAATGTTGGAAGAGATGGCTTTTAGCGAGAATACCGCCAACTTGTTACACTAGTTTTAAAGTTATCGTTAATTCTTTTTGTACGTCCTGTTCTTTAGGTGTATCAATAAAGTGTATCTGTATATTTTTTCAAATATAGTACAGATGCATAAGTTCGTCATCACCACTGGCTTTAACGGAGAAGGAAATATCGTGAGGAAACCGGAATGTTGCAAGAATATTTCAAGGTCATGTGTCATCCGCCAGCACGTCAGTGCACTAGGTCAGTGTAGTGGGCTAGCCTTGGCTCTCTCCTTGCAAGAGAAGTCCCAGAAATGGGAACATTTTAAGCTATGGTAAAACAACGTGCAGATTGATTTTACTTTCAAATTCGAAAGACAATGTTTCAAAAATGGTAGGCAAATAAATACATCTTTATTATCGCTAGATCTTCACGGTTTATGGAAAACTCAGACGTGGTTAGTGTACTTAGTTAGTTAGATAAATAGGCAGTTTTGTTGATAAAGGCTCCGACCGTTAGTATTTTATGTCTGCGTAGTATTTTATGAGCGCAGTGTTAGGCACCGATTTGGATTTTTCATGTTCAAATTCCTGAGTGGTACTGTGCTGTTATGGACAGGCGTGCTGCTTACTCTCAACTAGAACCTGTCTACCCCAACGGTTATCAGGTCTGGGGTAGATGGAACCAGCAAACTGGCACGTTTGTTAATGTACTGAGTATATTTATTTTAGTCGTCTGATGAATTACTTTAATGTTGATACAATCCCTCAGAGAAAATCAAAGCATAGCTCTTTCCATAGTTCAACATGGAAAAGGCCTGAAGGTATCTTCTATGTCATGGTAGGTTTGATAGTTGATAGCTTGGTAAGGTTCGATTCCCACGAAGAACCAATATTTGTGTTCCGATTATTATGGATGTTTCTTATGTATCGTAAAACAGTTTGCCTTATGTGACTTCCGCTGCCTTCCCGTGTCAGGGGCTCGCAAAGTCCAGGGTCCTACTAAGCTAATCATATTAACTGTACCAATTTATCATACGAATGTATTCACAAATGTATTATAATGACTTTTATATCAACTTATCTCCGGGCGACGGACGCAGTGGAGTGCTAGATAATGATTTGGACTCTCCAATACCTGCGTGACTCTGTACCTATTGTCTCGTACTACTACGTAACTCTATACTATGGAAAAACAGTCTGGCTCCCATAGAACAAGCTTTGCTCAGTTATGGCATTATGGGTTTGTGTTATGTGATGAATGTCCACCAATATATCTCTACAAAGATAATAAATGCGAAAGTACCTTTATTTCTCTGTCTGTTGCGCTTTCACGTACTAAGTTGATAAACAGAGTTAAATGAAATTTGGTATAGAAATACTGGATTAGAACCCTAAAAAGACGAAGGCTTTTTTAATGTAAAAGGGGTATTAAGGTGTTCGAAATAGGATATAAAAGTTTCGTCATCTGTGGAGCTAGAAGTTTGAAACTTTTTGTTAGGCTTTTGATTACAAATAGGTACAGATAGTTCAACTCATCTGTGCGCGCGGGCCTATGTGTGGGTAAGCTTGTACATATACAGTTACTTTGTGTGCTCGTCACGTTTTGCTCGGACGACGACTGCCGCGCCACTGCCACACAAATGAAAGTTGTATAATTACAAGCGCACGCACACATAGCGCCGCGCGCACAGATGAGTTGAACTATCTGTACACAAATGTAGAGTTCGTATTTTTTTAATTCTGCAGAGCAAAATTCCTAATAAAAAAATGAGGTTACATGAGTTTCTCAGCTAGTAAATAAAGTAAATATTAGTAGACATTTCACACACAACACCATCTAGCCCCAAACTAAACAAAGCTTGTACTATGGGTGCCAAATAGCTGAGAGATTTACTTATTTGTTTTAAATGCATGCTTATTATACAAGGAAAACACCCAGGCGTAATTGAAATATTTGTATTCGTCACACAAATATTTGCACTGGGATCGAACTCACGACCCACATCTTCGGAGGTAGACTTACTACCAACTAAGCCACCAGACCAACCATAATAAATGAATAGAACCGCTTTGGATCGCCGCGCAGTAGAGCTTGAAAATTCTGCGATTCTCGTAAATTGTGAAGGTTTGCGTTTATTTTTAAAGGAGTTCAAATAGAACGAGAATTATGTTATGTAGGTTACAATTGTTTCCCATCTCGCTTGATGTTAAGGTACGATGCGATGGAGTTTGTGTGCCAAGAGGAAGCCGATTCACTCTCGATTTGAAGACACCAAGATGGTAACCATCGGGAAACAATTTCAGTTTACAATGAGGGTCCCGTAGTTCCCGGGGTGGGACTCCGGGGGACACGGCCAGTGATCGTTCGTGCGGCCGCTAAATAAATTCATTAGTTAAATCACCGCCGGCGGCGTTTTATGTCGGTAACATCAAAGGGCCCGCGCCGCCGCCCCACTTGGGGGCGAGTTCGAGTTTTTACTCAGAAAACTCTGTAAACAAAATGATATGGTGCGTCCGAATGTTTGATCCGCCTTTATTATCTGTATACAGAGATAATGTTTAACTAGCAAACGCAACTCTTTGTGGTAATTGTAGCCGTGTAATAACTATTGTGAGTGTGGATGTGGATATAGGTAACTGCTTTGAAGTGTTCCTCTGCCTTCAAGTTTTGTATATCCTGATCTTTCTATGGTTTCGGTAAAAATCTGGAACCATTGAATTGTGCGTTTCATACAGAGCAATGACATGGTAGGGTTTCGATAGGCTCGACTGCCTTCCGGGATTGAGATATAATAGTGCATTGTGCTTAAGTCAAAAGCTTCCAGTTTTCGTGGTGACCTGATTTTTCTCAATATTTCAGCTGTACCATATTATACGGTACACATAATGGTAGTGTTATTCCAGTGATTCGGTGGCACTCCATTCAGTGCTTTTATTTTGCTTTCCTCTCCCCTCTCTCCACCCGGTACGAGAGGGACAGATATCTCACGTGTGTGGTCCCGGGGGTACGCGTTCGGCCGTTTCCGTCGCTCCTCGGGCTCCGTCGTCTCAAGTACGACAACATAACCGTTCGAATCGCGATGGCGGCTCCACAAACATTCAGTGTACGTATCGAATGGAGTCGGATCGGATCAGTGCCGCTCGAGACGTGCCGTTGCTAACACGTACCGCGCCGCGTTCACTGTGATGAAACTCGGTCTCGTTCCGTGTACAAAACGGCGAAGTGATAGATAGATAGAAGTGACGAATACGAGTGTGCCAGTGTGTGGTTATGTGGCGGCGAGTGATATGACTGCGAGCGCCGCCAGACGGACTCCAGCCGTCTTCATGAGGATACTGGTGACAGTCCTGGCCCCGAGATCATGGTGGCTCCCGATACCGAGGCTCCTTCGAATCCTCGGATAGCGGCTGCCGCGCTCGAGAGCCCTTCGGCCGCAGAGGCGCGCCACAGCGCCGACCTGTACATTCGCACGAGCTGGGTCGACGCGGCCTTAGCCCTCTCCGAACTAGAAAAGGTGCAGTGCTTACTAGATAAGAGAAACTAGTGTCGTGTTTCGCTTCTCATACTGCACGTGTGATTGTTTTTCTGCGAATGCCAATCGCACCGAGCGAGGAACGCGGTAGCGTAAAGCAGTGGCGCCGACTGGCGGTAGCCGTGCGTACTATCAAGGCCGCGCGTATTTTGTAAAATAACAAAGTTGCAGTAGAGCCTAAACAAATATTTAATTTAGCTAGCTACTGCTAGATACCGAGAAATGTATTTTTTTTCCTCCACCAACTGCCAACTGTTGGTCACTTACAGAGTTTGATTTGTAAATACTTAACAATTTAATTTTACATTTAAAATTCAAAAAAAAAATCTGTAAAATTAACTACTTATTCTACTTACTGTTTAAATATACATACGAGTACATTACAATTTGGAAGAGTAAGTACATACATAGTATTGGTAAAACTAAGTTTATTGTTAAATCACAATTTGACTCTTTATTCTTGAAGACGTCGTCGTATTGTCCACGGCAAAACAAAAATAAATATACAAAAGAATGTGACAATACATCTCTATAGAATAGCTCGGAGTACGATGTCGTTTGTTACACAAGAGCACGGTTCGAAGAAGGTGGCGCTTTCCTAGAAGGCCCGGACCCACCGATGCATGGTGGTCCTGCACCCTTGTCGCCGCCAATTGCAAAACCTTCGACGTATTCTGTAATTATTTTGTAAGAACAACGTACTTAATAAACATTACAAAATGTTGTATTAAGTATTAAAAAATAAAACATGATATAAAAAGATCAAATGTTACGCCTCGAAGAAAATAAAGAAACAATTTAGGTAAACGATCCCATTGCGTAAAATATTCGTTTTAATGGAAGCGACTTCAATTGAATAATAAGTAGATATTAGAATTCTAAATGAGCGGAAACAACGAAAGACGAGAGAAAAACAAAAACAGCTGTACCGGCTTGGTGACGTTAATGTAACACACCTACAGTTGGCTTTAATGTAGGAACTTGGTCCGCTGTATGCAAGATGAAGCAATTAAGGCGCAGCGGGAGCAGGGGTGGGGGCCGGCCGACCGGCGCACGCGCAGCGCATCGGCGCCGATAGAGACATCAACTGCGGCGTACGACCACCACCACGCAGAGACAATAAAATTTAGAGAGGTTTTAAGATTACATTTTGGATGTGAATGAAAAAATACAAAATAATTGCTGCGCGGAAGAAAATCCTTCAAAATTCACAACATTTTTTTGGAGGGAGATTTTTTTCTATTTTGTAATTTCTCAAACAAAATGTATAAGAAAACATAACAAAAAAAACTTCCACAAGTTGACTTTGGTTAGAGAAGAATTTAATAAAAAAATATGAATTGTAATAAATATACAGATAGACGGTATTTCACACCACACGATCTAGCTACAAAGTAAGCAAACAGGTGCCAAAGAAACCAGATAGCTATAAAATACAAACAATTGGGAGGACGACAGGGTCAAAAATATAAAATTCTAAACTAATCAGTTCTTTTAGTAGACTAAGGAATTTTTTTTTAAATATTTTTTAGCAAATTTTCAACAATTGACAAAAACATAGATCATCAAACTTCCGGAGTACCATAACGTGACGTCACTCGAAACTGCTAAGCACTGTATCTACGTCATTTTTTTTTGAAAAACAAGAAAAACTGCTTGTATCATATTTTTAATACGAGTAATCAACTTACGGACTAATCATAACACAAATGTTTGTCCTGATTTTGATTCAAATCTACGACCTCCAACTACCGACACATATTATTATGTACAAGGTCAGTCAAATCAAAACTACCTACTAGCTAAAGAATCAAACGAAACTACTGATCATGTGTTTTTGCGATTAGCTATAAAATTCAAACTCATTTTTAGCACAATCAGACAATTATCGTCTTGCAAATAATATAATTAGACTCAATTCTTCCATAACAAAATCACACGATGCAAACAAAATATAAAACAAACAGGCTATTCTACGAAGTTTTATGTCTGATGGGACCGCACAGAACTCGCCTCGTGGAATTGAGACATCTTGTGGTTTCCGATCTCACATCTCTTTCCTTCTTGTTGCTGGAATATATTCTTTCCTCTTCTTTGAGGTTAATCTTATGTCCCTTTTCTTCTTGTTTTTCCCATATATCGTTTATCTTCATCCAAACATTATGTTTGCCGGTGGGTCGGCAGCTGCGCTGGAGACCTATAAATGACTGTTTTCGAATAATTTCAGATTTCACCTTTTTTCGATAAAAAGGAAAGGAACCTTTGCATTCTATTAAATATTCCCTATTAGCTTTGTACTAAAGATTCCTGTTATCGTTTGAATCCTACTGTGAATATCTGTTTTCAAGTATAATGTGCTAAATTTGGAACAGATTGCAACATATCTACGAGTTAATTGAGCAGAAAAGTTATCCGATTATCCGTTGGTTGGCTACATAGTATTGGCAGCAATTCTGGTGTTAAATTACCCTACCCAAGCCACAAGTCAACCCAGCGGGCATCGCGACACGTGGCAGGGGCACACACATCAATGCACAATTAGCAATTTTCTCCTTGGGTACACTTCACCGCAGAAACGGTAGCCAGCCATATCTCGCAAAATCATTTAGCCAACCAAAACCACATTTATTTTATAATGGCTTTAATCCAAATCGACGATATAATAAACGTTCCGATCGATTTCTCTATCTATAAATCTATGATTAGCCCAGTGCTTTACCGACAACTCAATCATATGGGCAACAAAACCGGTTCTCATGTTCACCTAACTTGGCAGCTTTCTCAAGACTATAGAATGCTTTCCGCATTTGATTGATACTTAACCGCAATTAACTTTTTATCACTAGGAACAGTTACATTCATAATTTAAATTTGCATGTGATTTGTTTTCCAGTTCGGTGAAAGTTAATGATGCCATAAACATCGTTCAAGTAGACCCCATAAATGTTTACTGCTTATACTTAAATGATTTTAAAGTAATTATGGAAAGTCCTTTATTCTGGTCGTAATAAAGTGATTAAGCGAGATTTTTAATTAATGCATTTCTGCCAATAGTTATTGGTAAAATTGTTTTATTTTCGTCATTATTTCATCACAAAAAAGTAGAACACGAATAATACTACGAAGAAAGACATGAGTATAATAAAGAGATGGCAGGTTATTGAAATCACAAATTGAAGACTTCATTCCTGGCGATACGAAAGGTTCAAACACTCCAAGCCGTGTCTTATGTATTATAATGGGATAATAGGAAGGTACCGCCCACGTTCCATTATATGCAGATATCCGGAACACTGCTAGTACCAATCGGGAAATGTCTATGAATACTGTTCGTGTTGATCTGAATTCAAATAGAGGCCTGGGTGGGATTTCTGCCTTGATATTACCCAACGGCATTTGCAATTATTTTGCATTAGATTTGTCTCAAAGTAGTACGAAGTAACGGCGGAAAACTGCAGTCTGATGATCACTTACGGAGAACGTTGCTCCAAATTGTGATCTGGGTTCTGGGTACTGATTCACGCAATCCGAACGGCTCAAATTCTGTCGTTATAAACGGATAAGATAAAGACTGAGAGGCTTGATTCAGTGTCGAGATAATCCGACTGGATCCGGAATCGCTACGCTGATTGACAACACACTCCGAACGATTCAAATTCGGAATGACAATCCTTGTCTCTGTTATTATAAACGGATAGGACAAAGATCGTTAGATTTGATTCCGAATCTAGATCAATCCGATTGTGTTTCGAGTCAGCGTAATGAACAGAAAACAAAAAAAATATCTTCCCAATAAAAAATAAAACAAACAAATAAGTAGTAGGTAATAGTTAAAAATTACGTAACAATGGGTACATATGGTTGTGGTTTGTGCGGTTTTCTCTACCTGAATAAATGTTATGGTTTTACTAACGGCTGAACGGATAATACAATTGGATTTTAACGAACCAACTGAACCAAATTTGTGAAGACCCAGTTTTTAAATTTGATGTAACTTCACAAGTTCCGAGTTTAAAATGACCAAAATCATTAGAACGACTTTGTTCAGATTGTCCACCTAAACATACTCCCAGGCGTAAGATAAATGTTCCGATAAACGATTTATAAATAAAAAGTTATTTGGAGAGAATTTGTGGTGCCGGCGAATTAATTAAATAGGATTTATTGCATCGAGGAATTACGCATTGAAAATATATCAAACTGTAGATTTATCTTTACCCATTTCCTGCACTATCACTGAATGAGCTTTGTGTAAACAATTATGAAGTACCTAATTGAAGTAGCGCCCCGCAATTTGACCCGTATAAGTACCTAGTTCCCTTTATTTTCCCTGGATAAAAAGAAGCTTATGTGGAGCCAGGATATATTCTAATGGTATTCTAAACTTCAACCCGATCCGTTCTGGTTTTCCGACCAGCAGGTCTACTACGAAAACAAACTCCGATTGATCAGATCCGACCGACAGCTGAATCGGATCGTAGTAGTAGGCCTGCTGATTAAGCAACAAACATCAAAATATTCGAATTTTATAATATTTACCTGATTTTACCCGCCATTTTTTATAATATTACCGGGTTTAATCCAAACAGTTCTTAGTTCTCGGACGTTCTGGATTGAGCAAACAGCAACAAATATCCAAACATCCAAAGATTGACATTTATAATATCAATATAGGACGTAGAAAAGTTTAACCGGCAAATATGATACTATCATTTACTACGGAATACTAAAATCGCGAGCTCAACCCGTTCGATGCGTTAAGAGGTATTTGCTGATGGCCGTGAGAACGCGCAGAGCGGTCTCCCCTTATCTGCAGGAAGCGCAGTCGCCGGCGCCGGCGCATCGCGGATTATACACACTAATCTCGTAACTCGTTGCGTCAGCATCTATGCTCTAAGCTACAGCTGAATTGTTGGTCACTCACACAGGTGCTAGTCTTTTAGACTTTAGAAGTTTTTGTAGTGGTAGGACTCTTGGCTGAGTACCACACTTTTGCCAGTTATTCTACCATCAAGGAGTAATGTGCAAACATTCCTGTGTTCCGGTTTGAAGGACAATGTTTCCAGAGAAATTACAGGGATATAACATAGGTATTAGATCTCTGGGGGACGAGCGCAGTGCAGTGCTAGGTAGGTACTGATTTGGACTCTGCATGTTTCAATAGCAGCGTGCTGCGTGTCACTGGTCACTGTTATGTGACAGGCATATTGCTTGCCATCAGGCATAGGACCTGCTCATCTCGTCACTCTTTATTTAAAAAAAAAGAAGTTGCGTTTGTGACGTTTGTATTTGCCGAATCCACTGTGAATGGATGTGGAGGCTGTAGAACTGTAGATCGAAGCGGCATGGCCGGTGGCGTGTTATTGCGTACGCTCCACGTGGGCCGCGCGGGGTGAGGGGTGCGGGGCACGGGCGCGGGCGCATTCCGGCCGTGACGTCACGCCCACCCAGTGCGCTCGACATTCAACTCGCCTCGCCCGCACTGCTCCAGAGCACTCGAAACAACGAATTCACTGTATCTGCTGTTATTGTTGATACGATTTACATTGAATGTCAAAACAAACCTAGGTATTTTGGACAGGAACTGCTCCTGGCTTTTTTTCATGGCAGAACATAACTAATTAAATCATCAAAATATTTACTAAACTAACATCTTATTTATATAAAATTCTCGTGTCACAGTGTTAGTTACCTTACTCCTCCGAAACTGCTTTACTGATTTTTACCAAATTTTTTATATGCATATTCAGTAGGTCTGAGAATCGGCTATTAGCTATTTTTCATACCCCTATGTGATAAGGGTTGATCACCCCAAATATTTTTTTTAATTTTCGGACAATTTTTTTTTATTTTTTTTATAATGTGGCGTTAAAAAATACATACAACCCTATTTTTTACCCTTTTATCACTAACCCCTATGTTTTAATAGCCATTTTAGTAATTTAATAATTTTTCACCCCGCTCGAAAACTGATCAATTATCGTTTATCACTAGAAATTACCTAGAAATAATTTATAAGGCAAAACAACGTTTGCTGGGTCAGCTAGTAATATATATGTATTTAGTTTAAAATTTTGTTAACTGTCAAAACTTGGGATTGCGATTGGATACGTCTCTAAATATAGAATCGATCGCTATTATAACCGTAGATACAAAAATATTCTTTTTTTCCTAAGTGCAAATAGATAATAGGGTACTTATATCACGTGCAGACACTGTTTTATTAAAATCGTGCCCCTATATTGTAAATAAAATGAGTTTTAGGTTCATGAAATGAGTCACAGCGGTAAAAAATTAAACTACATAGGTACATATGTAGGTAGGTAATATCATATTTAACGATAGGAATATCAACTTTATTTCTCACGCTGGCCTGATCGGATTGCTTTATTCAACCTTGCGCCACTTACTGAGTACTAGTCATGAACTAGCGAAGGGAATTCCAATGGTTCTAAGTTCTGTCGTACTTGATATAAAATACCACACTAAATGCGAAAGTTTGTGTTTGTTTTAGTGTTTTTTAAATGTGGATGTTTGTTCCCACGAATCTGTAAGTAAGTTACGGCTGGTCTAGAAGTTACGGCTGGTCTAGTCGGTAGAACGGCGACTGCCGATCCGGAGACGCCGGGTTCAAACCCCACACGCACCACTGTCTTTTCGAAGTCATGTGCGTAATGCCACTAACTTAAAACGGAGAAGGAAAACATCGTGAGGAAACCGACATGTACCTAGAATCTTTCGAAGTCATGTGTCATCCACCAACCCGCACTGGGCCAGCGTCGTGGATTATGGCCTTAACTCTCTCCTTGCGAGAGAAGGCCCCGAGTCCCAGCAGTGGGAACGTTTAGTGGGCTGTTGATGATGATGATGTTCCCACGAATCTGTAACGCCTGAATAGATTTTAAATGAAATTATATACATCGTAAGTACACTGCCAGGATTAACATGTACATACAAAAGGCACATATTGTACTTTTTATCTCTTAAAGCTAGTAGTTGTTTATCCACTTCGATTCATATTTCACCTCCCCTTGAATATCCCCATGAGTACGGGAAAAGTAATGCCGTTATGGTTCATTGACTTTTATAATATTAAACAAATATAAAAGGCAATTAACCATGGAATGGAAAAACAAGGAATTCCTCCTTGCCACGTGTTATTATATTTTTGTGGTATTAAAAGATGAAAAGGCACTATAAACAAACACTATATTTATCTCTTTTCAATGAACAATACAATACCAGCAAAGTCCTATAAAATCTCATTACAAAATACCACTACCAGATATAATACACCACTTAAGAATAAAACTATTTTTAGAATGAGATTAACACTTTTGAAAGTGATCTACCACATTAAACTCTTTCACCGTTAAATATGTAGTTTATCATAACCAATGCCTTTAACGGTGAATGAAAACATCGTGAGGAAACCGCCATGTTCCAAGAAATACATATTTCGAAGCCACAAGTCATCCAGCAATGCATTTGGCCAGCGTGGTAGATATGAGAGCCTTGACTCTCGTTGTGAGTGAAGATCCCGAATCTCAACTGTATGAACGTGAAAAGGAACTTTGCTTAAAGTGCATAAATATTATATTTATTTCAAAGAAAATAAATTTTGGTGGACATTTCTCACCTAACGCTATCTAGCCTCTAACTAGCCAAAGCTTATAGCAACTAGTTTGCTGGTATAATACATGTTTATTTGTAAATACATACTTCTGATCTATGATACTTATAAAACCTAACCTAGACTTAAAACAAATATTTGAATTACATTAAATTAAAATCTTTAACTTTGTTTTAGGAAATTGGGCTAGTTAAATAGGAATAATTTCTTCTTGCTTGCATCAAACAATTAAGAATGAATCTTCTTCATAAAGAAGGGACGTGCATAGCAAGATTTAAGATTATTTTTTGTAAAAGAACCTATAGCAGTTGCTCTCAAGTGATCTATTATTGCCTACATAACCTTAGGCTATAGCAGGACCTCTAACCGAATTATACAAACATATACATTCGTAGGGCATACCTTAAACCTTTCCATAATACACCAAGAGTTTGACCAATACACCTACGCTATTCTTTACCCACATTTCAATATTGCAACACCTTTGGGTAGCCAGTATCGTTATGGGGTAACCACTAAAGATATCGAGATAGGATTGAGTCATGTTTGCTTAAACCATCTCAATGTCCACGAGATAAGATCATGTATGAATGTATGTATGAATGTAGAATCGATATGTGTCAGCTGTTTGAACAAGTTGAAGATTTCACTTTTATTACATGGACAATTGGTTAGATATACATCTGAAGCTCATAATTCAGACAAATGCATTTGCTCCGACCTGCCTGTAACCGCTATATTTTAAACATTTTTACAAGGCGACCCAAAATCCCATCAAATTTTTGAGCAGAGTAGAATCAGCATCTAAATTGGTTTCTTCTAGGTAAGCGCGTCTAGCAAAGACTGCTTCTTTGTCGTTCTTATTTGCACTTGACTTGGAGTGGCGGTCAAGTGCAGTCCAATTATTATCGATAAAATGGAATCTACATCTGTGATGTACAAAGAAATACATGAGACAAAATTGAGATTAGGTAGTCAGGTTTTGAGATATGACGGTAAATATGGAAATACGGTGAATCATGTATTGATCTAACTGAACCTCTATCTAACTAAGCGAATGATTTCAAGATGTCACTTTTAATAGTGAAATCAAATGTTAGAAGTGGAAACATATAAAGTCTTAAATATTCTGACCGATTAAAGATTCCGACGTATAAGTATTCGACGTTAATACTTGTATGTGGAATCAACAAGTTTTTCTATTGGTAATTGGTTTGCACTTGACCTCCATCTCGTTTGATTTTAAGCTGCGACGAGGTCTACGATGGACCGAACGTACCTAGAAGAAACTGATTGATTGATTGATCGACATAAAATCTTGGACATGTTTTTGGATTCGTTTTTATTTCACGGACGAGCAAAATCTGTTTCTGCTTCGCTCTTCAAGCCCCCACATTTTGCCCTTACAATTATCTAATTGTGGTATCTCCGAGTTTCGTCGATTGAGTTATTATTATGCAATTAGTGAGCCTCTCAGAAGTTTCGGGCTGTGTCGGCACCGCTCGCCAGCGTGATGGCGCCACGGGTGCTTGCCCTGGGCCCGCCGCCGTCATTAATCACAATCAACCAACAACATTATTTCGACATTTAAAGACTCCGATGTTATTATATCTCCCGCCAAACGATCTCGTAATCTGTATGTTTATTGATACAACGTAGGAATTAATAAAAAAAAACAATGATGCAGCATGACTCTATGTTGCATGAAAACGATCAGCTACTGTGTACACAAAACTTTGTGCTGTACATTTGGTGAAGCTGCTTTTTTTATATGCAGAAAATTACCTCGCTATTCCATTTATTAGTTGTTTAAACATTGATTTTTAACATTGGTTTCGTGCGGCGGTAAGATAACCCAGAACGCACAAGATCCCAGATCCCAGTAAGACTTGGCAGCAGTTATTTTAGTATGTACGATCTCGTAATGAAACTTTACTTTTCTAATCTCAATACGCGAAATATTTTATCAATAATTCGAAAAATCTGTCCAAAATGTATTGACCTCTGATTACAAAGAGTGTTACCAAGAACGGGGATCATGTTACATCAGACCATGAAGTGTTTGCAACGGGCACATTTGTGTAGGTCTACAAATGTGCCCGTTGCAAACACTTCATGGTTTATTATTAATATATTAAAAATATGGTTATTTATTAACCTTTGATTTCTCGCACAGGGTAACATCGAAGGAGGTCGGACGTCGCTGTGGATCCGCGCGTGGCTGCAGGAACAGTTGTTCATCCTCGGCTGCTTCCTACAGGGAGACGCGGGGAAGGTCCTCTTTGTGGCCATTTTGGTGCTATCTACCTTCTGCGTCGGCCTCAAGTCCGCGCAGATACACTCCAGAGTCGATCAACTCTGGGTCCAAGGTACGTTCAATAGATTACTTTAAAGGGGTTTAATTTTATTTAAATTATTTTACACTTCAAAAACAATGGAGCCCCTACATCATCAATCTACATCAGTAGCATCACGTCCAGAATTCCCATTTGCATTATGACTCTGCATTCTAGGGATAATGTCATAGCTAAGTTTCTCCGATATCTGTCTTGTCTCTTTTTTCTTCTATGGGTTAAAACAAACAACGAGGAAATCGGAATGATTCTCCGTTAGTTGCAAGAAACGTGATCTTTCGAAATCGTTGATCGTACTTGACATTAAAAAGACCATACGTGCCTGTAGTAACAAGAGTCCCGGTACTCGTCCCTTTCGTTTTTATCGCGTACGTAAATCTAAGAAGCGTAAAGCTCGATAAGCCGTATGGCGCATTGTGCATATCGTGGAATACGAATGCAGCGGTGGGTAGGCACGTCAGACGGGCCGCTTCCGTCTGCGCGAACGTGCGTGGCATGTCGCCGACACTACACAGCGCGCCGCGGTGTGCACTCGCCCTTATCCTCGGCAAACTTGCATTCAAATTCCTCAATCAACAGTCAGCCCAGAGCCCGTGCGTCCGGCTGCAACTCTTTTAACCACAATCTCACTTCCATTTGTCGATACATTATTTTTGTAATGGCCGATTTACATTAACTTTGTCTCTAATTAATATATTACATCCTTCTCTTAATGCACCTTTAAGTCCTGATTCGAAATTAAATATAAGTTTAATCAATTTGTAACGACGATCACGCTTGAGGAACATAAGTCGATGTCAAAATGTTGATGACATGAGGTTTCGTTTGTGTCAAAGAATACTAATTAAATTATGTCAATTGTTAGGAACCTACTAAAACTTTGAAAATACTCGTATATAATATAATATACTTAACTTCAATGAATTAATACTGCTATCAAAGCAAATTCTCGTAAAATATTACGACATGAAAGCAAATTCCTGTAGGTCCTCTAGGTATTCACGAGTCGGGAGCGTTCCCGGAACTAGAGTCGGGTGGAATATCTATATTATGCGGGTTTGAATTATGCGATATTAGATAATTACCTATAGTAAAAAATATCATTTCCTAACTTTATTACAGTTTTTTAATATAGTTTTACAGAAACAAAAAAAGTACCCGTTATATTATCAGCAGTTAATTTTACCAATAGATCTACGTATACAATCGAATAAATAATATTATGTACTCAATGTCGCCATATTTACTGTCATTTTTATATTATATTTAAACTCCTTATTAGGTTATTAGGTGTTCAAAAACACGTATTGAATATGAAGCCATCCCATACATAATGTAAATGGCGCATCAAATTGATAAGATACTAAATCGAACAAACTTATTTTAATAAAACTCAGGTAGGTGCCTTCTCAAAAGAGTTTGTTTTTTTCCAAACAAACCAAAAAAGTTGAAAAGGACACAAAAATGCGATATAAGCAAGCTTTTTCTTTTTATATTTGAATCTTTACGAATCTGGGTGGTCTCATGGGTTGTAAAATGAGTTAATCTAGACGTCGGTATAAAATTTTAAGTGTCTTTCTGTAATTTAAAATTCAAATCAATCCAATAAATGTTCTTGTTTGATTGGTAGAGTTTATTTTAAAAACATTACGCCACCAAAGTCTGAAACCTAAATAGAGTTAGGAATTAAGTCGGTAAGAAGAATTGACTACCCAATTTCTCTTCAGCTTCCTGGTATTCATAATTCGAGTGCCGGAAGTTATTGGTAAGTAGAGAGCTTCCGGTGTCTAGGCTGTCGTCGCCATTATGCCGTCCCCGGACATCCCAACACTCACTTAATCACGGATTCACGAGTATCATCTACTTGTACTAAAACTGTTTTATTATTCAAACATTTTTAACTTTTCGATGAGGTGCTTTGCAATTGCAAAAACCTTCAAAAATAGTTCATTTTTTTGTAAGGTAGAGTGACGGGACGAACATGAAGAGTCTGTGATGGTAAACAACACTCCTGACCATAGTTACACAACACGGAGCTATTTGAACTTTGTGTAATTCCGTAAAAGTGGCGTTTTCCACAAATGTTTTGTTTGTAAATTTTTTAATACGGATAATAATAGGTTTGTACTTGACTGCCATATCAGCTAGACCTATATCATCTACCCTACGAGTATATCAAATAACATAGAACACACCGATACACTTCAGACTTTAAGCCATCCAGATGATATCCATCAGGAAATTTTGAATGCGTGCATTCAACGTCAATAATTTTACAATTTTTTTCACCCATTTGTCCTGTAGGTACTGTAATTCGACAGTTCGGATGTTTGGATAACTGTTGCTCAATCACATCGGAACGATAGAACGGATAAGATTGAAATTTGGAATAATTACTTTATTTTATTATTTACTTTTTATCGCGGGAAAATTACAGACACGTGAACCACGGGGGTAACACCACGGGGCGCTGCTAGTTCCTTATAAATATAGTTATGAAAACGTATCGTGCTGACGGAAATGACTCGAGGACATATTAATCGACTTTAATCTCAGAAAAACATTTTAAAGATTTCAAAATATTCGCCACTGCGAAGAGGAAGTGGGCGATTTTATTGGAGCCGTTGCACCTGTCCGACCCCACCGTGGGACTGAGTACTGGGTAGAATATATTTATACCTACTAAATAGTATATCCGATCGATATCAATGTTTTATTACTCCATCCATTATCACTTGTTAGATACAATAAACAGCCCATTAAATGGTCCCACTGCTGGGACTCGGGGCCTTCTCTCGGAAAGAGAAAGTCAAGGCTAGTCCACCACGCTGGCCCAGTGCGGGTTGGTGTATGATGGCTTACTAGACCAGCCGTAACTTGTTGCATAAGGCAATAGCTAATCTACCAATAAAAAAAATATGTTTTGAATCATGACTCGACAACATGATTCTGGATGATGAAGATGGACATAAGACGGTACGTAAAGATAGATCGTGATTGTTGTGTCTGCCCAAGTAACAATTTAACGTCGTATAAAGGTTAAGTAAACGTTATCTGAATACCATACATCGCTATAATAAAGTCATACTAACGTTATAATAACGTTTACTAAACGTGAAAATGGCCCCAGTTATACGACCTAAATGATCGTATAATGGTCATACAGAAAGCTCGAGCCAACTTCGTTAACGTCATTCAACAGTCGTACAAATGTTATGTGATAACCACTTTCGTCGCGCAGTAGTCGCATCCTAACTTTTCGTTCGAAGATTTAATTTAGTGTAAAATAAAAACATACTACAACTTACTGCAACTGGGAAATAATAAGGTGAGTGTTATTTAATTTTCATATCTTGCTTACTTTATCTGTCTCTCATGCTATTTAGTTTGACTGGGAACTGAAGTTTTATGATAATATACCTATGTGAATACTATTCAGATTTTCATGCCCCCTCGTAATTTTGTGTTATAATCATATTTTCATTAACAAAAATAGTTTTATTTTTTTCTAAAAATGTCTGACTGTTGCTTTTGTCGCACACTTACCTCTGTACGACCTGATAATGATGACGATGGTCGCCATGACAGCTAGCTATTAGAGTTCCTCAAAAACATTAAAACTAGGGATGGGCCGAATGTGGTTTGAACCGAATACGAACTTCGGCCGAACATTCGGTAAAAATGAAAAATTCGGCCGAAGTTCGGCCGAACTTCGGTTCAATTTGCAAAATTACCAAACATAGAAGAAACTAAAAGTCCAATTGCATTCGAGCTTGACAGATATCTCGCTGATGATCTGGTGCCAAAAGATCTCTGTCCATATGGCTGGTGGCCTAAGAATAAAGACAAGTTCTCTAACATGAGTTGTCTAGCTCGGATATTTTTGTCGTCTCCTGGATATTCTGAGCGACTTTTCTCAGAGGCTGGAAATGTGTATGAACAAAAACGAAACAGGCTTCTGCCAGAAAAGGCCGAGTCTTTAGTGTTTTTGCACAATAACTTGCCTTGGGTTAGTTTTTAAATATGAATAGCTGTCTATTTGTACTAACTAGACTATATTAGAGAGAAATACCGTTTAATAATAGTCCAAAATATTAAATAATAAATGATTCCTAAAAATTGCCAAAATGTAAATTTAGTGTACGTTGGATAGAAGTATTCTTTTTTTCTAATTCAATTTACGAATTAACCTTATTAAGATGTATGTCAGAAGAATGCATAGTTTATTTAATTTTTGTTATAGATATTGTAAAAATTTTTTTAGACTATTAAGGAGACCAATATAATTTAGTATTTTTATGAAGTAGGTACCTATGCAAAGATTTCTAAAACTCAATATTAAGATCTTCCAGTTTCATTGTGTGTTCTGACTAGGTAAGAGAGTTTTCTAATGGTTGATTATTAATGTTATTATTATTGTTTAGACAAGTAGTTTAATTTTTGTTTTATGATTAAGTAAGAGAGATTTCTAAGACTTGTTGAAAAGAGTAGTAAAATTTTGTTTTTTGATTAATTAGGAGCGATTTAATTTTGTGTTTTGTTTGATTAAGTAACCAAAGATTTTTGAGACAGGTAGTTAAAAAGACCAATTTAAGTTTTTTGTTTATCACGTAACATTACTTTTTCTAATTCAAATAAATGACTATGAGTCTAACATACTTTTTTTTATCTCACTGTTACTACAGATATGTTTTTTCATTAATTGCTATTATGATAGTGCAAGTATATTTAGTGCAGAATGTTCGGCATTTTAACCGAAATTCGGCCGAATGACGAAGTTCGGTTCAAGCTGCCGAAGTTCGGTTAAACCGAATGTAAAACGAATTTCGGCCCATCCCTAATTAAAACCCTTTTCGTATTGTCAATATTCACCAAAATTTATTATTTGTAAATCTATTTCAGGAAAGAACACTTCATAGTGCAGTGCGGTTTTTCGTAGGAAAAATTTATCAAACTTCCGTAAATATGGCCGTCTAATCATTATAAAGTCAAAACCTGACTTAAATGCGACTGCAAGTTTGATTAAAGTCAGGACAGGACTTTAAACGGACATCATGTAATATAAAGGTTATATTTGAGTCGTCAATAAACAACCCAGTCATTTAAGAGTATTTAATTGACCGCTGTAAAACAAGGTACTGATTGTTATATAAACGGCACTATGAAAACGTCTATATAACATCCACGTTGTATAAATGTTGTATAAAGGTTTTCCAAAAACATAATTTGGTGTGTTCAAAACGTTTATTGGACTATAACGTTAGTATGACTATTGCGTTGTCGTACAAACGTTTTAGCTAAGACTGTAATATAACGTCGTATCGTTTAGTCTCCCCAACGTTGCTAATACCAGTTTACTATGACATATTCGTCGCACGACTAATTAGTTGCATTAAAGACATCTATAGGACCTGGTAGTCATCTCATTACCATTGTAAGACTGCTATCCAACTTTAGGTCGTACAAGTCAAGACTTATACGACGTATTTGTTTGTTGGGTGTGTCCGAAGTGACTTGTTAATAAAACTTTGATATATTCTTTAGTTGGGGCCAGAGACTGTTATATATATATAAATATAGTAGGTAGGTAGAATGTGCACTACTTATCCTTCTAGCAGTAAGAATAGTAATTTCAATAATAATTAGATGTTGTTGTGTATGAAATATCAACCAATATCCATTATCCACCACCACCAATTTAATCATTAAACAAAATAAAACCGGCCAAGTGCGAGTGGGACTCCCGCACGAAGGGTTCCGTACCATTAGCAAATAAACGGCGAAAACCTCTTTGGCTTTATTCGAAATTTCTTATACATGGCAATTTCCGCAGACAGGCAAACAGTTTTACTAAAATATTGATTTTTGGCTCATGATTCTGACGATGAATTCGATATCGCGTTCTATTTTTACTAGTGACGCTATCTAGTTTATTTGGGACGGACTAATCGCGCAAAAATCAAGTTTGTTGTATGGGAGCCCCCTTAAATAATGTTTTTAATTTATTTTTAGTATTTGTTGTTATAGCCGCAATAGAAATAGGTAGATCATCTGTGAAAATTTCAACTGTTTAGCTATCACCGTTCTTGAGATACAGCCTGGTGACAGACGGACGGACGGACAGCCAAGTCTCAGTAATAGGGTTCCGTTTTTACCCTTTGGGTACGGAACCCTATAAACGTATTGTGTTTTCTATTAGGTCGTAATTTATGTTGACAGTGAAAAGAAATCAATTTAAAACTGCTCGTAACAATCTTAACAATAAACCGTTCGATATATGAACGAAAGAGGTACAGGAACTGTAGCGAAACTCAAGTTCTCACATATTTAAATGGCAAGAATAATGGCAAGTATTGCCTTAAATCTAAAAATAAAAACTCTGCCAAAATTTCCTCGCTAAGAAGAGCAAACCTATCTGATGTGATCACAGAACTTTTTTGGAAATAATCTGACAAGGATGGGATGAGCAACACATGATAAACAACATTTCTGCCTATCTATAACAGCACAGAGCCACGCAAATTGAAGAGAGTTCGAATTACTGCCCAGCAATTGCACTGCGCTCGTCGACCAGATAAAGATATTAGACAGATATAAGATTATGTATTTCTATGTCTCATACTTTTTCTGGAAATCTAGATCTCCCCTTCAGACCAGAACATGGCAATGTTTGGACAATACCGCTCGTAGGTCGGTAGCTCGCGGTAAAATAACTGGCAAAGGTGACAGGTAAACTCAGCAAAAGTCCTACCACTGTACCACTATCATCATCATCATCAGCCGCAAGACGTCCACTGCTGAACATAGGCCCCCCCTTAGATTTCCACAACGAACGGTCCCGCGCAACCTGCAACCAGCGGTTTCCAGCGACCTTTGTTAGGTCGTCTGTCCATCTAGTGGGAGGCCGTCCAACACTGCGTCTTCCGGTTCGTGGTCGCCACTCGAGAACCTTTCTTCCCCATCGGTTGTCAGTTCTGCGAGCGAAGTGGCCTGCCCACTATGCCCTAACATAATATTTTATGTACTTTACTAGCCTTCTTGTTAAAAAGAGGACTGGGTGTAACACTTTTAATGAAAGCTACATTCAAATATGTTTGATGAAAGCTATTCGCTAATAAAGAGTGAATAAAACAACGTTACCTTTCCCAATAAAAATTTAAATGACCGTTTGTGTAAACTTTCGGCTACTGTCCATACAATACAAATACAATACCTCACCAAACGTTATCGCGGAACAAAGCCGGATCAGTTAAACAATGCCGAAGGTCTCAAGTCCCCTAACAACTTAATTAGGTGGCCCGCGGCCGCCCGTAAATATCCCTACGTGAAATTACGACCAATAAAACTAAAACAATGTATAACATTTCTATCGAGTCACAAAAAACGAGGGGTCTGATTGTCCGGCCGCTTTTGTGTGAAGACGCCTCGCTGTGAGCTGGTCGACCCGATCCCGGCTTTTATTCATTGATCTCGTCTGAAGTGCACCTTCCTCTGCATCCAATTGAAAATCAGTTTTAGTAGAGTTCTTCGTACACTGGCTTGTGTGCCGGTGAGAATGATTACTGTATATTATTTGCGGAACGTGGAACGACTTACGGTATTCTAGTTCTACGGCTACGTGTTAGGTTCTCGCGAGTGTTTGCCATGTTTACAATGTTACATCAAGCTCGAAATACGGGCTAAATTTGATCATTCGGACACAAATTCGATTTCAATTTATAAAGCTAGAACGTACCGAGCTGTTACTTCCTGAATCTTCTGTTTGTTTTACCTCTTTTATTTTTGTTCCTTTTTTCAAAAATATTTAGCTCGAAGAAATATTGAAGCTGATTGGTTTCTTGATAAGACGTCAAACGGAGAGTCATCGAGAACAAATTGCACCTTAACTTTTTTTTACCAAGACTACAATGTAACTGAACTGAACGCTGCGTTCAGTTAGAGTGTAGAGCGTCGACATCGGATCGGCGATATGCCGCGCGGTATCGCGCCCGTAAAGGACGCGGTTTGTTTATTCCGCCATCCATCTGTTGTCTACGCTCCGGCTAATTTGCATAGAGGGCCAGCGAGGGTAGCAGGGCGGCGGGGCCGGACCACACGGGCTCGCCGAGCGCGCGCGGGTGGCCACAACCACATGCGCGCGCGCACGTACAGCCGCGCCCCTCCCTACCCCCTCACCTCATCCTCCACGACGTCATTCATTGCGATTGTCCGCAACGATCGCTCGCTACCACATCGAGTAGAAATGTTGTCATTATCAGCGCACACGCATCCAGAATGCAATAAAAGGTCCCGGTCATACATTTTACTCATTTGCCGGCCGTACAATGACAGATTTACAATTCGACGAACCATTATGCATCGAACGATGTGGGATGGACGATTGTTACGTTGAATAATGTAACATCCATTTCCAATTAATTGACGATAAGAAGAAATCGGTATACGGAATGAAAGACGCCGCCGAATAGCGGAGCCGATAAGAGTCGGCGCGGCGGCGCGGCGTGAAGTGTGAAAGCTCATACGGTCGCGATAACCCCGGGTGACCTTGTGGTGTTTCCGCGCTTGCACACAACACAGCCCGCCCTTACAAATATAGTTGCCTCGACAACATCATTAATAAGGGAAACACAATGACAAACCTAGGATACCTACTTCGTAGATAGATTCAGATACTAGCAGTCAGCTAATGTCCAGCTATAAACAAGCTTTTTCACGCCAAGGATTAGCTTCTTATTAAACGTCATCATGTACGTTAAGCCAAATGGAGCAACATGACCATAAATGATTAAACTTTGATATTTTTCCACTCTGGAGTAGGTATCTTGGTAATTCTTTTTTGCCGCAAATAGTTGCTGATTTTATTCTTTATTTATCTCCAAGTATAAATGAGGGTAAATGACTTCACACTCCCATTAAAATAACATTTTAAGTGTAGATCATTGGGTGAGAAGGTATTGTGGGTTACTAACTACCCACGACTGTCAAATACCATGTATGTTGTATGTCGACAGACTACCAAACACAGTGAGGTGTCCAAGAGGAGACAGAGTTCGGTAGTTTCGAATATAAATATGTAGATACTACGAATATAAAAATGTAGTACTTTGACAGTTTCCAGCCTGTTTACTCTCTGTGTTAGAGGCACTGAAGTTTTGATTTTGCCAATTACAATTCTAGTTGTCGTTTCTTCCAAAGGACAAACACTTATCCATCTTCACATGACGCAGCCTCACCTTGGCGTCGTAAATTGCGCCCACGATGCGGGTAGGTGTTAAAATAGAGGCGCTCTGTGCGGGCCCATCGCTCGATTCCGATCCACTTGCTTTATGATAATCCCTAATATCCGGCCAAAGCCGTCTATGTTTAGCCAAGACGATTAGGAAACATTGACCGCCTGCGCCCCTCAAACAGGGGAGTCTGCTCAGTATAACTAAACCCTTACCTTACCAGGCGTAATTTGAAGATATCTTGTACAGTACTTAATAAATATACCTTTAACAATATAAGGCGAGCGCGAGCTTACCTAAAGTTAGTTATCTACTCTAGATTTAAAGTGTTTTTGACTTTAGCAATGCTAGTCATAAATCTTTGTCGAATTTTCGTAAATTCGACAAACATTTATAGAAAGATTTAAAGAAGATAGAACCGACGTGTATAACTCAGACTTATATTTTTTGGGAAACAGTTTTTTACTGCCAAGTTGAAGTATCGTCATGGATAGTAGAGTGTATAAATTCTAAATGTGTGTGCTCCATCGTAGGTCACATTGTTGCTGAAGGTTGCACCTCAGACGAGATCGCGGTCTAGCGCATACTTTTTATAGAGCACCCTAGCGTTTGTTATTGTAAATAACTCTACTTTTTTTTATTCAGAATCCAACTAATCAAATGAAATCCGACTTTTACTTCGTCGAAATTTCTTATATCTTTACAAAATTATAAAACACAGAAGTTCAGAGTGCGCCTAAAGCCAGGAAAAAATCAGATTTCACCTGCGCGACGCGTTTCTTAATGTGATGCACATAAAGTCGAGAATAAATAGCATGACACAGTTTGGAGGAAAAATCAATATTTAATCAGGAGTCCATTTTTGACCAAGTTTTATTTAATTACTCAGTAACCAAAACATAAATTTAAAAAAGTGTTCGGTTACTTTACTAGAACGTACAAATAGGAATTTTATTACAAAAAAAAAATGTGGGGTCATCGCTGATAATTTCGAGTACTCGAATTAAAACGGGTTTTTTCGGTGTCATTTTTATTTTTTTATTGTAAAAAACTCTGATCTATTTTTAAAACTCTATTCGGTTATTGTGCTTCTTCTTGATTGTACCCACACGTCAATATTTTTTTTGTCATAGTTTTTAGTTTCTTAACTTCAGTGAGCGGCGGCGGCGTCGAAAATGTCCTTTTTTCGTTTTCTGGCTTTAGGCGCCCCCTTCAATTTTAAGCTGCATATCCTCTTATTTTTCCATAACATGGGAAACTCTTACACACAAAGCTTCGTATTCGGTAGACAACTGTATTTAAATAAAACATGTCAGCTCTGCGGTATGCGGGTGTAAAAAATAAGTACCTATTTAATATGACCGTTGATCGTGATACCCATTATGACAAAAAACGAATAAAAACCATTGAGAGAATTCACAAAAAGCACCGATCTTACATCTCCCAAAAAAGTTTCATACTTTGTTATCGCACAGCATTTTAACAGGTCATAGTTTTTTGCTTCTTGTAATTTAATGCTTATTAAACTGATTTGCATACAAAGTGTTGAGCGAAACGACCGGCATTTACATATTATGATATTATGAACCGCAGCCACTAACTAGAGATGTGAGTGACGTGCACACTGACAGCTGAGGTGCCCATCACAAAGTCATCACCATCATGAGCCTACGGGCCGTTTAGAATTAGGTAACTGTTACCTTCTTCGTTTTGGAGAGTACGTGAGCTGTTTTAGGTGGTCCCGAACTCTTAACTTCAGTCACAGGAAAACGAAGCATTACGTTATTATCTTTAGTAAGATCTCAAGTCTTTTACCATTTCTTTTTCACCCCCGAGACAAAAACTACTTAGAGTTCGAGGTGCTATTATTTCGACATGCCTCTCTCTATGTGTGTCTGTCTATACGATACCTCCGGACCTGATGACCTGATTTTGTTTTTTTTTTGTATTGGAAAGGGGGAGTTCATTCAGTTTTATCAAACTCGGTGGAGCAGTTTCAAAGTGATCAGCTTCTTTGTTAGTATGTGTCAATGAGCATACCTTACAAAGCACAAATACAAATAATAATTGATTTGTGGCGCATGGGGTAAATGTACACACAAAATATCGTACATGTGGTATTCAGAGTATATTATATGTATATCAGTCTCGGCACACGTCACATGTTATTGGTAGTTTCGGCGTACACGTTTTATAATAAAAAGTATTGGCTTACTTATAAATCAAAAATGAAATACAAGTCATTTCTTATGTCAAAATTAACAATGGCTATCAAAACTATTAAATTATATTATCTCATCGGATTGGTCATGATTCTCAGTTATAAATAATATAAATTCGACAGCAATATATTTCATTCCAGCTTCCGTAACTGCATAGTAATTGGATAAATTAGATTAGTAAAAAAGATATTAGTGCTTTATTGTATTATTTTAAAATAATTCATCCAATTATGCGCTTACACAACACACAATAAATAAAAGCACCATGTTGAACGTTTATTCAATAATCTAATTTATCCAATTATGCAGTTACGAAACAAAATACCAAAAAGTTTGAGTTGTGTATAGAAGTTACTTCGGTCCAATGTATTTCAGAAGGGCCGACTCTCCGTTTTGAAATGGTACAAATACAAAATATTCTACTAACAGAAGCAATGAATTAAATTCGAATAAATCACCGGCACATGATGCTAATAACCCGAACATTTATTTTCGTCTTGTTTGTTTATTCTCGGGCGCGGTGTATACCCGTCACGCTATAAATTAGCGACAGAAATAAAATAGCAGTCGTGGAGTGAACACGATGCTACGTTACGAAGATTAAGCCGTAGCTTTAAAGTGAGAATGGAGACATTTCGGCCATACGACCATGACATGCGATGATTTATATCGTGCCTTCATTCGACGTCGCTCATATAGCATGGCTGTAAAAACTTATAGTAACCAATCGTGAACGCATTACCTTTACAGTAACGCTGTTATTTACGGCTGTACATGACCCCATTCAAGTGACACACTCGCATTTTTTTCTTAGTTTTTCACACAGTGAACTGCAAAGCTAGAAAAATTTGACGAATGAATCTTTGTAGCTTTAAGCGACGAAAGTGTTTAGAAATTCTGTAATTCTTTCCCTGGGTGAACATTTCAGCACGTAATGCACCCATTTCGAATTTTTGGACCGAATCTAAAAAAAGGTTCTCAGTGACTTTTTTCTTACACCTCGTGACCGTGATCCTAATTCAGCACAAAAAATGTGACAAACCGGCTTAAATATAAATCAGCAGAGCCGGGTGTTAATTGGAACGAATTCTCTCGCAGTGCGCTGATAACTGACAACTCATCGCCGCTTCGAGATGTAGGTTTTGGTTGCAAAAAATAAGCGAATAAAAGGTTGGCGCAGTGCATTAGAATTCATTTAGCAAGAATGCTCCAGGATTGATTTATTAAACAGCGATATGTATTATTCTAAATGCCGTCCTCTTTGTCATTGTACTGACCTGAACATACCTCGTAACTCTAAAAAATACGAACTTGAATTTAATATCGATCACAAAAGTACTCGTAACGCATGTAGTAAGGTTTCTTGCTCAGCTGCGATTGTAATCTTAACTTTTTATAAATTATATCACACCACATGGCGCCCCTTCCCCCATGAGAAATGGTGCAGTCCCCGTCTTAATTTAGTTCACAAATAGAATAGAAAAAAGTAGAAATGTTTGCGATAAATCACCGGCGGATGTGTTAAGTCCTGCGGCTCGTCGCTTTGGTGCCATAACAAATGTGTCGACGACACTCCCCGAGCCCATAGCTAGGTGTTGATGGGACAATTCTAAAATTAGTGCGTTTTTATGGCGCTCTCACTGGTGTAATCAACCCTAATTAGGCACTCAACGCGACTTCATAATTTCCCTTAGAATGTCCCTTATGTACTTTCACTAGCGGTCCAGAAGGAGTAATAACTTTGTTTAATTTGGTTTTATAATAAGAGCTACGAGCAGTCTTATAGAAAAAAGTGGCATACGATTATTCAGATCAGATGCACACTCTCTGAAACCGTAGTTATGACCGATTATGTTATGTAGGTTGTATATATAGTATAAGAGTATAACTTTCAGTTCACCAGCTAATAGCGCCATTAAAAGTTTCTTCTTGATCCAAAGATTTATTTAAAGAAAAGGAGTGACAACGTGCTTTACATCACCAATTAAGTAAAAAATGCATAAGCGAGAGAGCTTAATTGCCTTTTCATTAATAAGCAATCAAGATTTTTTGCAGAACTGCGCAAATTGTACACTAATTTGACATTGTTGTTTATAGGATGGTGTCAGAATGAATGTTAATTATATTTTTAAGCGTTGTATTATTCTTGTCTCGTTATTTTTGCGAGTTTAGTTTCTAGTAGCGCCCCGCGGTTTTACCCGTGAAGTTCCCGTTACCTTTGTTTTCCGGGGATAAAATAAATAAATAAATATTGGTGGACATCACACACAACACTATCAGACCCCAAACTAAGCAAAGCTTGTACTATGGCGGCCAGATAGAGCCTATGTGTTCTTCTAGAGTATAATCTAACTGTGTTCCAAATTTCAACCAGATCCGTTCAGACGTTACGACGTGATTGAGCAACAAACATCAAAATATCGAAACATTGACATTTATAATATTAGTAGCATTTTGTCTGTGTGGGTACTACCTACCAAACTTTGGGCTAGAAGGTACAGAGCTCTACTAACCTAATCTTACTAACTATTCGTACTTCCATATTTACCGTAATCAATGTACAAGTACATAATACAATTTATACTAAAATTCACTTTATAAACTAGTTTTAGAATACGTCCATCGCTAGACTGAATCGCCTGAAAACAAAGGATGTTATTTATGCATGTTGTAAATCATAATATTTTCGAACGCATTGATCGTTAAGTATGTATTTTGTCAGATAGCTTTCCCAAAGTTATTTGTAATGATGAAAGTAATATAGTTTGTAGCATCGATATAAACCATTGGATGTGCTCTGAGCACCTTAAAATTGGTGATATACTGCGTCTGTGTAAGTGGTTTACTCACCACCAATCTACTTGACCCTTAGAATCGCTACCGACGAGGTATGTTGTGGTTCTACTTATTTTGGTTATTGACAACGAATAGTGATAGGCACATGATAGGTAAAAACGTCCGGCGTTCACCGCTTCCTGCAATCGACTAGAACGGATAGAGTGAGCTCGCTCTTCCCAACGATGACATTCCGTGCCCTGATGTTTGGGAGAGTACGTCTGTTTGTTTATAAATCGATGTTTTGTAGAATCTACTTCCGTCCCATGTATAAAAGTGAACGATAAAACTCTTGTTAATTTTGTTTCTTTTGTATTTCGTTTCAGAGGGTGGAAGATTGGAAGCTGAGCTGAAGTACACGGCGCAGGCGCTAGGCGAAACTGACTCGTCGACGCACCAGCTCATAATCCAGACTGCCAAGGACCCTGACGTATCCTTGCTGCATGCAGGAGCGCTGCTCGAACACCTAAAGGTAAATATAGTATGGTGTTACATCGTATATATACTGTGTATGTACCCCTTTTGATCTCTCGCTCAACTGCTGCAACCTTTTGGGAGTCTTAGCCTAGCCTAGGGAAGTCCTCAACTACATTATTTCTTTGAGGACTTCACAACCCGTTAGGTTTTTACAATGACGAGTGGTTGGCCTTTCGATGAACCCCCTTTTATTTGGGTCTGGGACCGGTAACACCACCGAAATGGGCTCTGGCAGAGTTACATCATCAAAGTATTATTTAATGTAGTCAATATATTACATATTTACATTATCTCACACAGCGGGTGATTGAAATTGCAATCGCATTAACCTTTCTATTTATTTAGTTACATGTGTGTGTGCAGAATATAATAATAAATAAATAAATGATTGATGCTACACAAACTAACCTCTGCCGATACAAATGGACTGTTGAACAGTCAAACAGGAAAAAATACTAAACTTGTTGAAGCTCTAATGGAATATTTTGCATAGGTGGTCCACGCAGCGACTCGGGTGACGGTGCATATGTACGACATAGAGTGGCACCTCAAGGATTTGTGCTACAGCCCTAGTACACCCGACTTCGAAGCTTACCACATAGAGAAAATCTTCGACAACATCATACCCTGTGCAATAATCACACCACTCGACTGTTTTTGGGAGGGATCCAAGCTGCTTGGACCCGACTATCCTATTTATGTACCGTAAGTAAACATGATTTCATATTTCTGAATTACATTACTTAACACATGCCTCGCACCATATTGCCTCTACCACTTTGTTATGAAAATAATGATACTGCGAATTATTCGTAATTCGAACTGTGGCGTCAATATCTCACGAATGTAATAATGGTGTGTTTACTATGTTATGATTGACGTCTGATATATTAGGATTCTTATTTATATCGCCTCCGATTTGCCTCTTTTGGCAAACAACGAGGTGTGGTCAAGGATGTATCACACAAACCTAGATCGTAGCTTGTAGTTTATTTTCAACATCAACATTATATTATAGGTGTCCTAAATTATGTGGTATATTTTTTCAGACAGGCTATGGAATTTAAGTTGAATTCTTTTTCAGTGGTCTTAAGCATAAGCTACAATGGACGCATTTGAACCCTCAAGAGATTCTGGAAGAGGTGCGGAAACAGAAATTCCAATTCCCGTTCAGTACGATGGAAGCGTACATGAAGCGAGCTGGCATCACATCCGCTTACACGAAGAAGCCGTGTCTCGACCCCACCGACGACCTTTGTCCAGAAACGGCGCCCAACAAGAAGTCCGGACAAGTGAGTCATGATTTTCTACTGTTATCCATCCAAATAAATGAAAGTCTAAATAAAGCAAGGTATGAACAAGGGCTGTCTGGTATCGAAAAGCAATACAACTATAGCGCCAAGCTAAAATTGATTAAAGCGATGTCGAGAATTATGATGTGATTGATGTGTTAGTACTTATGTCCATTGTCTTATCATACTCATGAATTTGCACGAAATGTAATGCAATCCAACGAAGCTTTTGCGTCCAAAACACTTGTAAGGTAGGTGTCACCGTGAGAAGTGAGTGAATCATCCGCTCGTCACGGCGACGACCGGCGACCGGCGACCGAGCGATCGCGTGAGACCCACATTAGGGACCATTACGGCAACTCCCGGTCCTTTTATGAAGACTTCAATATACGACAGTTTTACTGGCACATAAATAACCCGTGTAGAATCACGACAAATAAAATAACTTTATCGAGTCGGGCATAAAGTTTAAATACTTTCCATAATAATAAAATATTTTTGGAAACGGTAATAAGGCAGGATGAAAGCGGTCGCCGCGGGCAGATGGCGCGGACTACCTGCCGCCGTCGCCGAGAAAGTTATGCCCGAGAACTATGCGATGCTATCGCCCGGAACACATTCGTTTCGCAACCGAACATCTTCATTATGGACGGAGCCGTTATTGAGACGAGCTTTTTAAATAAACGAGTACATAATAAGATGCAATTTCGGGACGGAGCAGTGTAGTTTATGGTAGGGGTTTGAGTAATGCGTTTGTGTAAGGATTGGAGAGTGCGGGGGTAGAGTTTTTGTGCGCTGGGAGTCGGGACGACCGCCGCACCGCCACCCACGAGCGGCGCGGGCGCAGGCCGCTGGCCGCGCATTGTTCGGCGCGGCCGGACCCGCATTATGCGGGCGCATTGTGCACGCTTCAATGGGCCTCGTTCGCCGCTATCGCCTTCACAATGACACTATTATATCAATAATGCTCACCACCCGATACGAACCGAATTCCACGTAAACCTCGTAAATTTTGTCCCCAACTTACTTTGTCATATTGACGTCTACGTTGTTCGGAGACGTAATTACGACCAAACAGCTTCATTCAATTTTGGAATATCAAAAAAGCGGCCATTTGCTTCTACCCAGAAAATACCTTTAACGGACAAATGCCGCGGCTACAGGTGCTCAAAATGCGTCCGCACGCTATAGTGTCATCACAAGAGGTACCGGTTCCTCTGTAATTAGCTCATTAAACACTTTGTAAAATGCAGAAAGGCTTCAACACTCGGTAATCGCCACTTTAACGAAACGTTAAATGTCTTCAAATTAAACCATTTTGGTATTACACACTTTGTATATGAAAATAGTTTAACTTTTTACTTGCCTACGAAGAAATACTTTTACTTACATTTTTAATGGTTTTTCGAACGTCTGTTGGTCAGCTAGTATTCTATAGGGCACAGGGCCGTAGAACAGGATAGCTTTATTATTGTGGATTGAAGTGTGTTCAAAATGGCGCTGCGTTCCACCGGGTCGAAAACATTTGTATTTTACCTTAATGCTGTTATAAATTTTACGATTGTGAAAATGTTGATGTTTATTGCTTAATCACGTCTTGATCGGATTAGACTGGAATTTGGTACTCAAATAAATTTTAAAGTCTCGAATATCACAGGCTTTTATTCTGAATTAATCTTTGGAGAATTGTTGTGTTGTGGAGAATCATTTCAAAATTCCTTGTAAACGAAGTCATGGGGTGATAATTAGTTTATTGAAATCTTGCTATGAACCTGTGGTAATGAGACTAAAGTCACGTTCTCACACACAGATCCCAGACGTAGCAGCAGAGCTATCGCACGGTTGCTACGGGTTCGCGGCTGCGTACATGCACTGGCCGGAGCAGCTGATCGTCGGCGGTGCGCGACGGAACGCCACGGCGGCGCTGCGGGCCGCGCGGGCGCTGCAATCGGTCGTGCAGCTGATGGGCGAGCGAGAGATGTACGAGTACTGGGCCGACCATTATAAGGTCCACCATGTCGGATGGACGCAGGAAAAGGCCGCCGCCGTTCTCGACTCTTGGCAGAGGAAGTTTGCTATTGTAAGTATTAGTATTAAGTGCCGGATTGTCAGGATAGAGCTTCGCTCGGTTTTAACACGATTACAACAAAGTTTTCTTATAGTTTAATTTTCTCCGAAATAAACAAAAACGACTACAATTTAAAAAATTAAATTCAGACACTCGAAAAAATTCATAATTTTTACGTTTTTCGCTTACGAAACCCCCTGCACACTAAATTTAATCACAATCGTTGAGGCTATTTCCAAAATTCGGATTATAAATTTATTAATATTAATAGATACAAGAATTCCTCGTTTAAAAGTATTTTGTAGCTCTGTGGTCACTGACCAATTAGGATGTGATTTTCCTTTTGACCGGCCATCTAATATGATTTTTATACAATTTGGGATATCATAGCTTGAATAGACTTCAAGATAATAATTTACGATATTACTCACAGTCATATTTATTACAGGAAGTCCGTCGGATGACTACATCAGAGTCCGTGTCTAACGCGTACAGTTTCTATCCGTTCTCGACCTCCACGCTCAACGACATCCTGGGGAAGTTCTCCAAACACTCGCTCAGGAACATCATCCTGGGATACGTGTTTATGGTGAGTTGCTTTGAGATGTTTGTATCTAAAAACTTCAAACGAAGTTTTAAATAGATACACGAGTAACTCGCGTATGATATAGTCAGTCCAGTCCGACTTAAGTTTCGGTCGCGTCCGGCGATCTTTTTCAAGGAGAGTGCGCGCGCGTGATTGCAGCTCGTTTAGTACTGAACGAGCTACTGCGAAACGAGATGCGATAACGCCCGCGCACCATCCATAAAAAAGGTCGCCGGACGCGACCGAAACTTAAGTCAGACAGGACTGACTATATCACACGGGAGTTAAACCATGTATTTATTCAAACGAAGCTTTTTGTGAACTTCTTGGCCGTTCTCGCTTGGAGATAAACTCTGTAAATTTTAGCATTTAACTAACGTGGTTACGCATATTGAATTCATGGGTAAGTGACGTGCGATATCGGTCGGTCCAGTCCTACTTAAGTTTAGTGCCAAACGAGCAGAGGTCACACGTGTGCTATCTCCTTGAAAAAAAAAACGGATTCGGTTGAAACTTAAGTCTGGCTCGATCGACAATATCACATGTGAGTTATCCATGAATTAAAAACTCTGTAAATGACGCAAAGTATTACAATATTTTACCGGCTTTTTTACATGTGTTTGTTTTTTTTATTTTGTTTTTTTATCATTTTAAATTTTTCGTTCATTTATTTTATTTGTTTGCCTTCCGCAGCTTATTTACGTAGCGGCGACGCTAATGCAGTGGCGCGACCCGGTCCGGTCGCAAGCCGGGGTCGGCATCGCGGGAGTCATGCTGCTTTCCATCACCGTTGCCGCGGGACTAGGCTTTTGTGCTTTATTAGGTAGTTTGTTTTATTTATTTTTTTGACACGATTGCCCGGAAAGTTTTAGTGATGCGAGGAGAGAGCGAGCATTTTTATCTTGCGATGTTTAGATGCATCTATTGCTGATATTTTTTTACTAAGGATTCTTGAAATAGTCATACATTTATTTATGTACATCAGTTTGATACGTCAGAAAAATACCTCAATTTTACACTTCTTAATGGGCGTTCGTGTTTTTTTTATTATCTGTTGATTTAATTGTTATTTTTGTTTCATTTTTTTTATTCTTTAATGGTTTGGATCACACAAACACACAAACGCGCGCGCTGGTTCATACAATCACATATCTCACCCAAACACTCGTAACTATGGCAATTCATAAATGTAACTTTTCTTCTACTAATCCAAGAAATGTGTAAAAAAATGTATTGATAAAGATCACGGACCCCGGAGTCTGTGGAGTGGATAATTTAAATTAAATTTCTAAAAAATGTAACGTGAAACATTTATATTACATTATATTACTATTATATTACTTATATTACAAAAATACGTTCCTAAAGTTGGGGGCACGGTAGTGCCTGCCAAGTCGAGCAAAAAAGCGACACGGCCGTGCCATCCTTCTCTGGAAGTAGTTCAGGCCATGTTCTACCCTTCTAGATAACTTAATTGTGGATACGACGAATTTTCTGAAGAAGAAGAAGTCTGAATTTTCATTGAATATTTCTCAGCTATTAACAGTATATTAATCAAACTATCAATTCCCGTCCAGGTATTCCATTCAACGCGTCAAGTACCCAAATAGTTCCGTTCCTAGCACTGGGTCTGGGAGTGCAAGACATGTTTCTCCTGACGCACACATACGTGGAGCAGTCGGGAGACGTGCCTAGAGAGGAGAGGACAGGGCTGGTCCTGAAGAAGAGCGGTCTCAGCGTGCTTCTGGCTTCGCTGTGCAATGTGATGGTGTTCTTGGCGGCTGCCCTGTTGCCCATCCCCGCTCTAAGAGTCTTCTGTCTGCAGGTAAGACGCCAAACTCGATGTATTTTATTCATATAGGTACTGTATAAATTACACGTCGATTAGTGAATAAACAAACATAAGATCATACAAATAGTACATTCTTCGAATTTTACTAACAAAATAAAATTTCACCTCACGATTGCTTTCCTGGAAATATAATACTATGAGAATTTTCTAGCGTTAAATTTAATCAGTCATAAATTATTTTTGTCAAATCTACTATAACGTCATCGAGATAGGTAAACTAATTTTAGTTTTTGTTGATATTGCGAAAACCGCTGCACGGATTTCTATAAAATTTGTATTGTACCTCCGCTGATCTACCAGACAATAAAAGAACCATCAAAATCTGAAATTGCACATAGGTTGTTGTTAAGTAGGCTGCAATAAGAATGGTGACTGGGTCAAAAATTACCATTTTAATTAGTCCGTCAAGTAGATTTTGAAAAAATATGGGAGACGTATTTTTTGTTTTATCCAATTATAAAAAATCGACAAAGATATAGACTATCAAACTTCCGGAGTGGCGGTCGTGATGTCAAGTCTACATAAACATCGTAAAGAGACGTGACGTCAGTCGAAACTTCTAAGAACTATTCGACATTATCTTCGACAAATTTTGTTTTTGAAATAAAAGAAAAAATACGTGTACAATATTTTTTAATAATAAAATTTAACTGACGGAGTAAACTTTGTTTTTTGGTCACCATGCCTTTGTAAACACTGATAATAACGTAGCGTCGTATCCGCTCAGGCCGCAATCCTGCTCCTGTTCAACCTGGGCTCGATGCTGCTGGTGTTCCCGGCGATGATCTCGCTGGACCTGCGCCGGCGCTCCGCGTCGCGCGCCGACCTACTGTGCTGCCTCACGCCGGACGCGCCGCGGCCGCAGAGGAATAGGAAGCTAGGCGAGAGGCGGCCACGAAACGCTAAGACTGATAAGGTTTGTAGCTTTTACGACAGTGACAGAGACGTTAAATTTTTAATACTCGTATGACCATCTCTATAATTCTTACATTTTGGATTTACCATAAAATTTAGGTAAATAGCTAGATGGACATATAGATTTGATAGATTAACGTTTTATCTTAAATATAAAATTCTCGTGTCACAGTGTTTGTTTCCTTACTCCTCCGAAACGGCTTTACTGATTTTAACCAAATTTTATATGCATATTCTGTAGGTATGAGAATCGGCTACTAGCTATTTTTCATACCCCTAAGTGACAAGGGTTGTTCACTAAGGCAAAACAACGTTTGCGGGGTCAGCTAGTGTAGACATAAAATTTAGTAAAAAGATTAAAGTTAGACCTTCATTTACATGATTCTCAAATTGAACCTAATAGTTTTGAAGTTGGCTGTGCTTGAATATTAACATAACTACACAATTGGGTGTCTAATTAATTTTTTCAATTAGGTAATTATAAAAATCGGCTTCCAATTTTAAATGTGATATTTTTTAATAGTTTTGCTGTTTAACTATACAAGTCGGTCTATTCGTAATTTCTCCCCAAGTTGACTTCATAGTAAATGTAGTTTAAAACTTCAGCCATGTCAGTCAAGTGGTATTATAAATCAAGGAAACAATGGTTAAAACTACTATGAAAAGGAATTAATTTATATCTACCCTTTTTGATGAGTATTCTTAAAATAATCTAAAAAAAAAGTAGGTTTGAACACATACCCACTCAAAGTTAAAGTAATAAAACCCAAAATTGTACAGTACTAACTTCAGGGTTTTTTATTTCAGACTAATTGGAAAGACACTACAAAACAGCCACTAGACCCCGAAGACACAGGTGCAGTTCCTCCTAAAACCTGTTGCATCAGTATTTCTCTCACCAAATGGGCGAAGAACCACTACGCTCCGTTCATCATGCGACCGTCCGTCAAGGTACTTGCTTAGTCATCCTTCATTGCCTTACAAATACGAACGAATATAAAATATAATACAAACTATTGTGTCATTCTACGCGTATCACTTAAAATATGTACTTATGATTATCTTTTGTTTTAGGTGACCTCAATGTTAGCGCTGATCGCCGTAATCATAGCCAGTATGTGGGGAGCCACGAAATTAAAAGATGGCCTCGATCTTACCGACATCGTACCAGAGAACACTGATGAACACGAGTTCTTATACAGACAAGAGAAATACTTCGGATTCTACAGCATGTACGCCGTCACTCAAGGGGATTTCGAATATCCGACTAACCAGAAACTACTATACGAGTATCACGATCAATTTGTTAGAATACCGAACATTATAAAGAACGACAACGGCGGTCTCACCAAATTCTGGCTCAGCTTGTTCCGAGACTGGCTCCTTGATCTTCAAGCTGCATATGACAAGGAAGTCGAAAGCGGTTGTATAACACGAGAGAACTGGTGTAAGAATGCAACCGACGAAGCGATATTGGCTTACAAGCTCATCGTGCAAACTGGTCACGTGAACAGCCCTATAGACAAATCTCTCGTCAGCGACGGGCACAGATTGGTCGACAAAGAAGGCATCATCAATCCGAAAGCGTTTTACAACTACCTATCAGCTTGGGCGACGAATGACGCGTTGGCTTATGGAGCGTCTCAAGGAAACCTTAAACCTCAGCCAAAGAGATGGACGCATACACCCGGAGACTTAGATCTGAAAATACCAAAATCATCGCCGTTAATTTATACTCAGCTGCCATTCTATCTGTCAGGGCTGAGTGACACGGAGAGTATAACGACTCTGATAATGTCGGTACGGGAATTGTGTTTGAAGTTTGAAGCGAAAGGATTGTCGAACTTCCCGTCTGGGATCCCATTCCTTTTCTGGGAGCAGTATTTGTATCTGAGAACGTCTCTGCTGTTGGCGTTGGTTTGCGCGTTGGCTGCTGTTTTTGTGGTAAGTTCATCAGATGTTTATCAAGACTTCATACTAATTTAGCAATTGATTTAGACTGTACTGACCAAATTCATACGCGAGCTGAGGAGTTTAGTTGCTTTTGAAACGTTTTATTATTTTGATATACCGGTTTGGTCACGATTACGATTCACTTCATTTGTCTTTGATGAGTTATATCTTCTCCGACAAGCAGGTTTCTACACGATGTATTTCCTTCACCGATTTAAAGTTAGCATTACGCACATGAATTCGAAAAGACTGGGCTCAAGGGGCTCCGGACTTTCAGTTGTTATCTTTCTCCCAACTAGACCAGCCGTAACTTACAGTACTGTAACATACTTAAAAAAGTTATTAGAGTTAGATAATTTTCGATATTTTTTTTCTAAAAAACGACTCTAATTTACCTTTAACAACTGATATGTCATCGCCGTATGTATTTTCTTAATTGTTTATATTCCAAAAACCGATTGCGATAAAATTTCTATGTTATCACCCGGAAACTCTACTCTTTCGAATGACTTTTTTTTTCTAAAATCGGCTTACCTAGTCGAAAGTTATGAAGCATCAAACATACACCCTTTTTGAAGTCTGTTGACAAAGACGTTTGGTTTTGTTCAGGCTGTGATGGTTCTCCTACTGAACGCGTGGGCCGCTCTCCTGGTGACCCTGGCGCTGGCGACGCTCGTGCTTCAACTGCTGGGAGTGATGGCCGCGCTCGGGGTGAAGCTGTCGGCGGTGCCGGCGGTCCTGCTCGTGCTGGCGATTGGACGAGGAGTGCACTTCACTGTGCACTTGTGTCTGGTAAGCTACGACTACGAAATACCTAGCTAAATCTAATTCCAGGGTGGGTTTGGGTCTGTACAGACATCCTGTTAGAAATGTAATGGAAGGGACACAAAAAATTACAAACAAACCATTTTTAGCTTCAAATTTCATGTATCTTTACCGGTTTATAAACATGAATGAGAAAGTTTTGAAACGATACGCAGAATATAGACAGATAGACACACCAAATAAAAATAATAAATAAATGACATCATGTCAAAATAAAAGACGCAAAGTTTAACACCAGGCTTTCATGCTTTTAAGAACTGATATCCAAATAAACACATCCATTTAATTACTTTGCAGTTACTTTATCTATATCTATACTATAATATTATAAAGAGGAAAGATTTGTTTGTTTGTTTGTTTGTAATGAATAGGCTCCGAAACTACTGGACCGATTTCAAAAATTCTTTCACCTTTGGAAAGCTACATTATTCCCGAGTAACATAGGCTACGGCAGATGGCGCTGCAGTTGATATCTAGGTTATTATTCGAGCGAAGCCGGAGCGGGCCGCTAGTACTTTATAACTTCTTAAAATTAATCATTACTTACATACATACACCAAATAAAAATAAATGACATCATGTTAAAATAAAAGACGCAAAGTTTAACACTAGGCTTTCTTGCTTTTAAGAACTGATATCAACATAAACACGTTTATTTAATTACTATATAACGTCTATGTTTATAACTTTTAATTGCTTTATATATTTTGAGTTTTCTTTTGAATTTTTGTGAAATTAATTTTATCTAATACTTTTTTTTGATTTGACTTCATAGAATGTAATTTTGCTGCTTATTTTACTTGATTTTGACAATAACTGTTATTGATAAATAAATATTCTTAAAATTAATTTAGCTGTACCTAGCTGTGTAAATAAAAATAACTAGCTATTAATTGTACTTAAACTAAATAACTTCGTTATGTAAATGAATAACGAATTGGTTATTTCGACAGGCCTTCGTAACGTCGATCGGGTGCAAGCGTCGTCGCGCGTCGCTAGCGCTGGAGTCGGTGTTGGCTCCGGTGTTTCACGGCGCGCTCGCGGCGGCGCTGGCCGCGTCCATGCTGGCCACGAGCGAGTTCGGCTTCGTGGCCCGGCTGTTCCTGCGGCTGCTACTAGCGCTGGTGCTGTTGGGGCTCGTGGACGGACTGCTGTTCTTCCCGATCGTGCTGGCGCTGTTGGGACCTGAAGCGGAGGTGGGTGTTTTTTAAATGTATTTAGTACTAGCAGTGCCCCGCGGTGTTACCCGCGTAGTTCCCGTTCCCGTTGTTTTTCTGGGATAAAAAGTAGCCTATGTGTTCTTCCAGACTATAATCTATCTGTGTTCTAAATTTCAGCCCGATCCGTGCATACCTTAGGACGTGATTGAGCAACAAACATCAAAACATCCATACATTCACATTTATAATAATAATAGGATAGAGTGAGGACATGTGCCTGATGGTAAGCACATGCCTGCCATATAACAGCACAGTGACACGCAGCTATTGGAATATGAAGAGTTGAAGAGTCCAAATCATTACCTGACACTGCACTGCGCTCGTGACCCAGAGATCTAAGTTGTTATACCTCTAAGCCCAGTAATTTCTCTGGAAACATTGCCCTTCAAACCAGAACACAGTAATGTTTGCACATTACTGCTTGGCGGTAGAATAACTGGCAAAGGTGTGGTGCTTCCCCAGGCGGTCTCGGCCAAGAGTCCTACCGCTACATCATATGTAAAGTTGAGGGATCTGCTGTTGTCAAAAGCCTATTATAGTCTATACTAGTTATTTACTGATGACCTAAGAATCTTCGAGGAAGAAAACTGTGAAATTTGACTGTGAAATAATACGCTTTGCTCCATAATGTCACTTAAATTACAATGCCCGGTTGGGGTACGTTGTGTTACGACTTAATTTTGTTCTAAATCTAATTACTTTATTCCATGTAATTACTTTTATCTGTAGCGTAATGACGCAATAAATGATTGAGTAAAAAAAGCGAAAAATTATAAAGCTGAAGAGTTATAATATATGCTTAAAGGCGATAATCTCTGACACTACTGGACCAATTTCAAAAATTCTTTAGCCGTTGGATTGCAGCCATTGGCTATAATATGTGTATCACGAGTGAAGCCGGGGTGGTCAGCTAGTTAAAATTATAAAGCTAGGGAGATTATTTGTTTGAACGCGATAATCTGAGAAAGTACTGGACCGATGTCATAAATTCTTTCGCCGTTGGATTTGTCCGTGATCACTGACTCCCAGTGCTATATTATGTGCAAAGCAGTGATGGACCGCGCATGAAAAAAGTAAATTTAAATTTTGTGGTACTAAGACTCTTTGTGGAATGTGGAACTCTACTGCCAGTAATGTGCAAACATCGCTGTATTTTGATTTGTAGGGCAATGTTTCTAGTGAAATTGCAAGGCATAAATCGTCTTATATCTCTGGGTAACAAAATTATGGGAACGGCAGCTTGTGATGTTTATAAATGTAAAATCTTTAAATTTCTTCAACTTCGTATTTTTGTTCGTGTTTTGAAATGTTAACTATATTATTTTCTTTTTGTATATATAGGTGAGGCCTCTGGAACATCCGGAACGCCTCTCGACTCCGTCTCCGAAGTCATCGCCCGTCCACGCTCGCAAGTCCTCATCGAACGACAAGAGTCGCGCGGGCAAGTCTGCGCCGCGGCCGAGCGGGCCCTCTCTCACCACCATCACCGAAGAGCCTCCCTCCTGGCACTCCTCTGCGCCCTCCGTGCAGTCCTCCATGCAGTCGATCCTGGTGCAACCCGAGGTGGTGGTGGAAACGACCACGTATAACGCGAGCGATTCTGCTTCGGGTCGATCCACGCCCACCAAGTCTACGCATTCCGGCGCTATTACAACTAAGGTGAGATTTTGAAATGAAAACTTAGCTTAGCTTTGATCATCTTTTTGCTAGGAAACAATCCTATGGTTATGGTATCACCGATATGCTAATATAGCGGAGAAGCCTCAGCTGGACGTACGCTATACGCTTTTTGAATGGGTGAGATAGCGCCATTGATATGCGTAATAGCAGTAAATCTGTAGCTATACAGATGACGTTTTGTGCAGCATTAGTGTTGTTTAATACTAAAATTCAAAGTTATTAAGTTTCATTTCTATGAGCAGTTCCTATGACTGTCAGTTTTTTTAAATGAGTGGATCGATTTTAAAGCTTTTTTTTGTTTTTCAATCTGATCACGATAGAGATGTGTTTTAGCTTTAGCCATCAATTATGTTATGGTTATTCGGATGTAGCTTAAAACTTTATCCTTTAATTGTACCCTTTAGTATGTTTAAGTAAATTGTTTTGGAACTGTGTTAACAGTTTAGTTGCATCATTGGTTGATTATTATAACTTGACTATTTAATAACCCAACTGCAAAAAATCAACGCGTAAAAGAACATTATAAACTATTTAAGGACACTTTGGTGATTAAGATTAATCTAACGATATCTTAGAATAAAGAATAAAGAAATTTACAGGCATACAAGATACGCGCGAAAAACATAACCCTTCTTTCAGTGGGCTAAAAATAAGGCCTGAATTTTCATATCAATTCTATGATATATTTCTACAATGAATACATTATTTCCAGGTAACCGCCACAGCGAACATCAAAGTGGAGGTGGTCACACCCAGCGACAGAAAGTCCCGCCGGTCGTACCACTACTACGACCGTCGCAGGGACCGCGACGACGACCGCGACCGAGACAGGGACAGAGACCGCGACCGGGACCGCTCCAGAGACCGGGACCGCAGAGACCGGTACAGAGACGAGAGGGACCATAGAGCCTCCCCAAGGGAAAACGGACGCGATTCGGGACACGAAAGCGATTCTTCCCGCCATTAAAATACAGTGATAATAGACACTTGTGTAGTTTTAAGTAAAACGACGAATCAACGGCATCTTTACCTAAAGTAACGAAGTTTCATGTAAGCAGAGATCTTGTGGCGTTCGAGTCTCGAGGCTCGATTCTACAATTATTTATAAGTTCTAATATAGTGGAGGCTATATTGTATTTCAGTAAATGGAAGTGCTGTGGTCAGTCTGTGGTTTGTCAAATTCATTCGTGGTACGTTTTATTTGTACAGATTTGAAATTTAGTTGTTACCAACCCTATCGAGTTTACATCTTTTCACAATATAATTTCAAAAATATATAGATAGGATAGGGGAATGTACTGCTTGTTTAACTCGACATAAGAACTAGGATTGTAGCTCCCTTCTGACATAAGAATAAGTTTATTTCCAATTAGAAAACAACGCAAGATATATTCATATGTTCTAAGTGTTGCCAGTCCATCATTTATGTCTGATAAAAAATAATAGCAATTTATTTAATTTCACTGCGAACGAATTTGACTGACCAGCTTTAGTGCATAATATAGTGAACTGAATAGTACTGGAATCATTCCACAGATCACGCTACTAGTGCTTCTAAATTAATTTTATAAATTTCAATGTAAAAAAAAAATGCTTTTTACTGAAATGGAGCCAAATAACATTCACACATGTGTTCCTAAGTTGAAAGACATTTCCATTTGTCGCGATGCTCTGTTTATTACATTTTGTACTTCCCTAAAGACTGTGGTCAAATATTATTAATTTATGATATTATTATTTATTTAATGTCTATAATTATTTTTTTCTGTCACCAGAATCAATCTGTGGAAAAATCTCAGAGATATTGTACAAATTATTTAGTTAGTCGTAGACGTTAGTTTAGGCAGTTATTTATGAGATTACTTAGATCTAAATACCTTTCTTGTATTTTTGTGATCTTAAGGTAAACGTAGTTATTGAAGACTGCATTTAACGATCAAAACGCAGTATTGCGTTTGAGTCGAGAACTACAAAGTCATGGCTGATGCAACCTCACAATGTACGTGGATGATAAAATTGTCGAGCTTAAATTTTTACAGTTGATCAGAGATTACTATAGAAACCTTGTGCGTGCTACGACAATGGATACACAACGGAATAAATCCGTAATTTTATTCGCGTTTCAGCCACACTCCAAAACGTGACTAAAGCTCATTTCTGTCTCAACATTACAGATCAACATTTGACATTGTCGCCTAATTGACAATGAACAAAAAATTCAAGTCATATTAAGCGTCCAATCGTCAGATGTGCCACATCTAGCGTAATCTTTTTATATTTAAACGCCTTTTGTAAACTAAATCATACATTGTCGGAGACTTGCAACAGTCATGGCACGATCGAAGTTATTGCTGATACTGACCTCAAAATTACTTGTAACGTTTGTGCAAAGTACTTAGTAGATTATATTAATTTATACATACCTATAACTTACGATATTCTGTAAATATAGTCCTAGATAAGTAATACTGAATGCGTGTGCCTGCGACCGCCCGAGTGCGGTCGCGTACTGTTTGTATCATTTATTTTTATACAATTTTAATTGACATATTGTCGAAAAACTAGTTTGTAATGATGTGAAGCGTTTACTAGTTTCGTAGGGTTTTATTAAATTAACAATTAATTCTGTCGCACAAGTAACTTTACTCGTATATAGCAAATAATTTTGCTACAAAATCGTAAAAAGACAAATATATTAGTATGATAATTCGCTGAATAATTGATTACGCTTGAATAGTTTGAATTCAATTGTCGATGTTCTTTCCCGTAATAATTTATTTATGATTGTATCCATAAATTACAGAAGCAAAATTCTCATTCTATTAGTACCTTTGTTGTGACGATATTATTATTTTAAATGTTGATGTCCACTATATTGAGAAAAATAAACATTACTACTGTATAAAATGTCTTTTACAATTTACCCTTGCATGTTTTTTTAGCTGGGATGGTTTAGTAGTTTGACTTGACAAGCCTGAAGACCTAGATTCAGATCTTACCTACAACTACTTACATGTATTTTCATTTCCACATGTACATGTTTGTTATATTAACAAATACATTTATAGAACCTTGTCCTTTTTTCTATCAGAATGCTCGTAGCTCGAAAAAGCGACATCGTTTCATGGTTGATGTTCCAAAGACACGAACGAAGAGATGCGACTTTACTTTTGTGATAAGAACGTCTAATACGTTGTCTAATACGTCGTGGAATACATTGCGTATTCCACAGCTCAGACTGAGCCTGAGTGGGTTTTCCCCGATGGTTACAATCTTTGTGTCTTCAAACCGAGAGTGAATCGGTTTTTTTTCTAGGTAAACTCGCTCCATCGCATGTTAAGCGACGGTCTACCGCATCGTCGCTTAACATCAGGCGAGATGGCGGTCAAGTGTAAACCTATAAAAATAAAATATAGGTACACACTTAAATTCTTCCACACGAACAATGAAAAGCCTAAAAGGCTTATTGCACTTGGCTACATTTAATCGACTGAATTCAGGAGCAAGTTTATAAGCAAGCAATCCTTGCTTCTGAATGTATTATCTCAGTATTAAGAAATAGTAGTTCATCGCCTTTGATTTTGGGAGAAACGCAGACAATGTCTAGACACGGGTAGGGTTGTTGCAACTTAAAAAACATGGCACCAAAATAAAATTAAAACATACGGAAGACGTCGCCCCTGAGCCGCGCTGCTGCAATACTAACATTGTAATGTAGGTAATGCAGGAGCGCGCTTCCCGCGTCTCACCCCGCACGATTGCCCCGTCTAGACGGCTTCGTCGAACGACTGTATGATTTAATAGACTGTTGTAGTATGCTAGCTGACTGAATGCTTTTACACTTCACCGAATTCAGTAGCGACTAAATTCAGTCGGGTCCATTTTGCCACATGTAATAAGCCAAGCAGTAATGTGCAAACATTACTGTGTTCCGGTTTGAAGGGCAATATTTCCAGAGAAATTACAGGGCTTAGAGATATAACATCTTAGATATCTAGGTGACGAGCGCAGTGCAGTGCTAGGAAATAGGCAGTCATAGGAACTGCCGATAGAAGTGAAAACTTATAACTCAGAATTTGATAGCTTACTTTGGAAACTACACGGGTGTACCCGGAGGCCTGGGCCTGGGCATCATGGCATGGCCATCTATAAATGCGTCAGCATTTCCTATTGGGTGATGCATTTCTAGATGGCCCTGGCATGATGCTGAGGCCACGCCCTTTCAGCATTTGCCATTGGCTGACGCATTTCTAAATGACCAATAGCCATGGTCCCGAGTTTACCCGAAGATTTCTTATCATACCCGAGCATGATGCTAGAATCCAATTCACAGCCCACGAAATATCTGTCTAGGCGCGCCTAAAGAAGTTTTCACTTCAAAAAATAGTTTATGTAACTTACGTGATCAGCAAATCTTGGTGTAAATTTGGGATTATCAGTGATTTTAACGGTAAAAGACATCGTGAGAAAAACGACATATATACCAAGAAATAAACATTTCAAATACATGTGTCGTCCGTAACCCGCAGTTGGCCACCTTTAAGGACTGGGCTCTCTCCTTGTAAGAAAAAGCCCCTAATCGTAGCATAAGTGGGATGTTTGTGGTAAATGCATTGTCGAGTATTTAATTACTTACTCGACTATCTTCGATCATCCTTTGAGCTCTTTAATAGTATAATTACCATAATATTATTGCCAGCGTAGTTGATTTTAAGGCCTGGAATTCCCTACGATGTTTTCGTTCACTATATCTAAATTAACGGAACGGATCAGAAGTATAGTTCTAGTCGTATTACGCGTGGTGTAGTTGTATTAAAGACAGTGGAACCAGGGGCTCCGTATCGGCAGTCACTATTCTCCCTTTCTTTTTGAAGCGATATGTGTAATACCGCTAACTTAAAACGACGAAGGAAAATATCGTAAGGAAACCGACACGCACATAGAATCTTTCAAGGTCACGTGTCATCCACCAATCCACTTTAGACCAGCGTGGTGGATTATGGCCTTGACTCTCTCCTTGCGAGAGAAGGGCCTGAGTCTCAGCAGTGGGAACGTTTTAAAGAGCATTAAGCATTGTTAGCATAAGCAAGCAAGCAAAAAACACATGTTTCACAAGTTTTGTCGAAATCATTGGCTATGACTGAATGGAATAGCGGGGTTTTAGCGAATTCAGGGTTGTTCACGTAAATGTTCGTAATAATAATAAATCATACCTCTTTTCAACTGAATACTGTTTAAAATACTATTCTACCCGCTCTATCTTCACTGTATTCTATATATACTTGTTTTTCCTGCTGTTAATGGTCGCTTGGAAGAGATCGCTATTAGCGATAAATTGTTCGTATTGTATATTATTTTTCTGGTATGTTTAATAAAGTGTTTCTATCTGTCTTGAATTTTTGCATAAAGACATCCAAAAATGCTTACCATCACGCAGATGACCTGCTCATCTCGTCACTCTTTATTTAAAAAGAAAATGTAGAGTTAAGCCGTGGTGACGTAGTTGTGATAACGTCCGATTTCGCATTAGAGGTCGTAGGTTCATGCCCAGCTGCACTTATGAGTATTTTTGAAGCGAAAACTATGTAGCGTCAGAGAAGTGGAACAGAAGTCTGTGCACGTTAGATTTTTATTTGTTAGTTAACTTTCGAATTTATATCTCGTTTGCCAATCTGCACTTGGCCAGCCCGAAAAGCTCCGATTCCCAGCCATGGAAACATGAAGTGGGGCTGCTTGTAGGTACTAAATGAATAATCGGTTTTTAACTTACTTGACTACACTCGCTCAATGTGAGGGCCCTTTAGTGGCTATAAAAGATTAAAACTTTCATAATCCACATTTATTATGTAAATATAAACTCTCCCAAATGGTTGTGTACGCGAAAAGGTAAGTACGCGCTGTACCTACTACTTTATCTAATATCGAATCGGATGTTCTGCAATGATAAGCTCGCCAGATATGTAAGTATAGTTACCAGAAGTAAAGTTATCCCAATACTAAACTTCCAACTAAAAATAAAATAAGTACCTACTCTATCGGATCGGATGAAGAAACTAGAGACATTCATCGAAGCTGTTTACAAATTTTAAACAAATTATTTTACTCATTTCGAAAGCAAACAGCGTAAATTGCCTCTTGTTCCGATTGAAGAAAATCCCTAAAAAGTTAGGTGTAATGAAAGCAATCTGCCGAGCGCACGGTGATCCGCTTAGGCCAAATTATAATAGCGGGAGGGTGGAATTCGCCGCGCGGTACCAACGCCTGCGACATTCCTTAGAAAGCGGGAGCGCGGGAATCAATAAAGGATTTCCTGGCGTCGTGCCGACGCATGTGCGTGGCGCTCGCGTCGCGCCCAGCCTCGCATCTCGTCCCTAGCTCTGCTGCCTGCATCTTCTGCACGAACAGCGAGCATAACCTCATCTCAACTCTCATAACCTTGCAGGGCCTATAACCTTTCAAGGTAGAACAAGCGTAGGCACGCGTGGAGGCGTTCGCACCGGTCGCTGACCATCAACCCTATGCATGAGCAAATAAATCTCGGTAATAAGCAGTAGGCCGGTGCGTTATTGGGCGTATGATTCGCGCGCAGCGTCAGTGCGGGTGCGGGGCTGCGCGGCCGTTGCGCGCGGCGGCGGCGCGGCAGTCGCTCGCGAGTCCCCGCGGCGCCGCTTGTCGCCCGTAGCCTGATGCAGCGCCAGCCCTTGACCGCCGCTCGCCGGACGGCGTAGTGCCGAGTGTAGTGCAGTGCCGTGTCATGTGGATATGAGGCTCCGAGGCAGCATGTCACCGCGCGCGATCTCCCTGCTCCTAGCGCTGCTGCCTGCGCTCCTCGTCGCTAACCAGCTCGAGGATATACCCCACAACGAGTAAGAATCACACCATCCTATCTCTCTACTATTCATTAATGTCAGCTTTGGAACAAACAGCACGATGCAAGATTGACCTTGTTGGTGTCACAAACCTTGATTCCAATTTAAAGAAGAACTAACAAATCTGGCTGTAGAACTGAACCACATAGGTACAAGAAGACACGACGAGATGAACCAGCTTTTGTAATTTCACAGAAATAACGGATTTTTCTCGATATTAGCTCTGGTTATTGGTCTCGTTTGTTGTTATTGGGGTAATATAGTCACATGTGTTGCCAAATTGGATTTTATGTGCTTAATAGTATTCGCACCCCTTAGAATATTGTCAAGCTCTATACAACAAATAAATACTAAGCAAATTGATATGTTTCTTTTTTTGTTTTAAGTTTATTTTGAGGATTTTTTACTCACGTAATAAACTAGATCCTGTAACTAAGTCATGGTTATTTTTATTTACACCTCTACACCAGTTTTATCTACAGGGATTAGTTATCGATTACCTACTATCAGACGGACCATCAGATTTAAGCATAAGATGGTTTACCATGAAAGAGTGAACTGAAAAATTTAGTTAAAATTATTGCTTGCAATTCACGTAGAATAAAAACATAAGTCACAGCACAAATTTGAATTCAATCCTGATTTTTTATTTGATAGGTGTTCCAAGAAAAATATGTCTTCGAGAACATTTGACATCTACCACCCAGCACTTGGTCAGCATGCTGGACTTAACTCTCTCCAAGTGAAAGAAGTCTCTGTGTTCTAGAAGTGAGGAAATTACGTGTGTTTATTTACTACCTACCCACTTCTTTGCCACTCTCTCCAAAAATACATTTTACGTTACTATAATCGACACCCACTTTATGTTTCCACAACAAATACAGTATTATTTTAATTGGATTGAATCAGAATTTGAATACATAATTCGAACATTGTGCCTATTTTGTTTCTGTATTCTATTGACTGTAATTATGTGAACGTTTTGTCATTTCAGTGCACCTATAGGAACATTTCATCGAATACGTAGGTCTAATTAGGTATTGAAACCTCGCTTACCAAACAAATAGCGTTTCTGATTTGCCCTGAAACCGTTATTTATAATTGGCTAAATGTAAGTTTCGATAATTACAATCCAGTAATTTGATTAGTGGTGGACACGTTTTTCACAAAACGCCACCTAAACAAAACGATAAGAGCCAGATAGCTAATATGGCATCTAGTGAAATATTAACGGTATTTGTAAGGATAGGACTCATGTACTACCTCACCTGGGTACTGGGTTAGTTCCACACCTTAATTTTACCTACTCGTAAAACTCATAGCCAAGCAGTCACGTATAAGCACTGCCTTGGATCTACGCTTTCAGAGACAAAAGCTCCGAGCCAAATTTATTCAAAACACAAAATAAATAAAATCTCGAGTGGATAAATCGGTAACTATTTCCTGAAAATCTAGGTGTTTTCAAGCCGAGAGTGAATCATTTTCTATAAAGTAGACGCGCTCCATTGTAGTTGTACAAAATGGACGCAAAGTACCTATCAGGCGATATGGTGGTCGAGTGCGAATCTATGATAATAACCAAAAAGAAAGTTTTAATTTAAGTAAATCAACAATTTTTCAATTTTCAATCTGGTTTAATTAATGTTAATTTAATATGCAAGCTATCTCTGGGACGAACGCAACGTATTCCTTAATCGAGATTTGGATGCTTCAAACACTGCAGAGTATGTTCAAGTATGTTGTTTATCTTTAGGTACAGTCCGCGAGGTATAAGCTGAGCTTTGCATTAGTGTGAGTGATCACCAAAAGTACAGTCAGACGCAGGACGCTGTAACCATGTTCTCTTAATAAGGTGTTTCTTCAAACCAGAAGTGCTGCCATCTGAATATGATTTTGATGAAGTGTGAGTGGTGTCAATATATGTTTCATCGGTATAAACGATAGGCCTGCCCTGAATACGGTGTTCGGAAATTTTAAGTAAATAAGTTATACGTAGGTGACGGATCTCATGCTTTTCCATTAAAATTTTTCTGTTATTCTCTGTCCTTGACCATTTGAATCCTAAAAGAGATACTTCTTTTCGCAATGACCATATTGATCCTGGATAGTTAATGTCAGCTTGTTGTTTAAGAGTTTGTAGTCTGACTGTACTTTTGGTAATAGATGCGTATGCATGTGATCACTCACAGTAATGCAAAGCTCAGCTTATACCTCGCGGACTGTAACAGACACGCTCTCTCAAAAAACTATGTATATGATAAACACAGTGTACAATGTACATGCACCTTCTTGTCTGCTTTAAAGTATACCCGAGTAACCCGAGTTATGTCTGGAAGTTTAATTAGTCAAAGTTGGTAGTAGGGCTTTGCGCCGTTTGCGAGGGTCCATAATTCTGTAGATAAAAGAAGCCAGCTGAATCCATCTACCATAGATCTCCTAGAAAATTAGACTTGTTTGTTTCAACTCTCGGTTTCTTAAAACAATAAATAAAATCATATCTAAGTTTTACAATTTTAGCAAAATGTAGAGCTGTGTCGAAGAACGTTTCAGATCTGACTAGGGGTGCTAAAAATATACCTAAAAGTTTTAATATTTTTTCCCAAAAGGTTCCTAAATATGAAAGACACAATAGAGTATATTGATAGATAGATAGATAAACTCTTTATTGTACTAAATAAAACAAAACAAAAAAATATCAAGGAACAACAACCTAAAAAGAACATTTAGTTACAATTGGCGGCCTTATCGCTAAAAATGATCTCTTCCAGGCAACCGTGGTATGGAAAATGATTATAAAAAAAGGAAGATGGGTATATACTTGTATGTACCTAGTTCTTTTTTAATTTCAATGTTTTTTTCTTCTATTATTTAACGAATTTCTGTATTAGCTTATGAATATTTAAAAAAACAGCAAAAAGGGTATCAATATGTATGTTTATTGGCAATGAGATACAAGTTTTTGAAAAATACTTTCATAGTCAAGTGTACCATTAATATCCCCCAAAAACAGAATATGTATGGAATACTGTCACTCTCTACTTTTATTTATTGACTGATATTTTCGTGCCCATATAAATGTCAAACGAGCTTTATTGTCAAAAGTGGTCAACCGCGTTTTATAAAGCGTTTCGTAGATTCTTCGTTCTTGTGTGCATGTTTTGTTTAGGTGTGTACCATTTGTCTTAGTACAAACAGAGATTTGTTGCTCTTGTGTGAGTTCAAGTTTAATATGCGAAATAAACATATGTTAACAAATGTGAAAAAGTTTGTTATATAGCAAGCCGAATGTCTTGCGTCCTCCTATGGTAAATCCTCAAAGTTCCAAAATACAGTAAAATACTGTTTTATAAACCAGATTTGGCAACCCTAGATGAGGCCGCAGAAAAGTTAGGTAACTCAAAGGTTGGCTGAAAACCTTTTTGTATGTAATATAGCTGGTTAGCTGGAGCTTTTTGACATGCCGGAAAACCTACACATTCCTGGTCGATGGAAACCACAGTGTGTTTGGAAAACACTTAGATTTATACATGTACTATATCTGCATATCTATATATATAACAATCAATGCCACTTTTCGTTGTTATTGAACTCCTCCTAAACGGCTGGACCGATCTGAATGATTTTTTTTTTGTATTCATTTGGGTAGGGTCCTGGAAGGTTTAGATTCACAAATCAGCCCGGCAAATGGCGCTGCAGTTGATATCTAGGTTATTATTCGAGCGAAGCCGGAGCGGGCCGCTAGTGCTGTATGTATCCGACTGACTGACATCGTTCTTGTTGAGTTTCGAAAAAGGCCATTTCACGAAAAACTTTGTTTATTGTTTTCGTGATAAAAAGTTGCCTATGCCATCCAGGCTAAAACTTATGGCGTTCCACAGAAGCCAAAATCCGTTTAGACTTTAAACGTGGAACTTTCACATTTATGATATCAGTAAGATGGAAGAAGTTATTGAGAGGTAAAAGGGTAAATTATCCATATTTCTATTTACAATTTTATCCGGTTTGTGGAGTATCCATTTTAATGATCGATCAAAAATAGTAGTATTAGAAATACAAGTAAGCAGTGTCTTGGTAGGTTTATTTGTGGAGTCCGCCTGGGAAAGTACCACACCTTTGGGACTTACTATATCATACAGTGATGTGTATGTATACAGTATTGAGTTGTATGTTTTTAATTGCCTCGTAATATCCCTGCCCGTAGTGGATTCCACAATGCGCTACACGTCATCAAAAGGCTCGTCCGTCCTGAATCAGAAATTCAGTACTTTCCGTGTGTGGTTGAAATTTTCAGCTATTCTTTTAGCCAGAGATGGGGACTCTGGAAAGATCACTTTTAGCATTAAAAGATCATTTGTCAAAAAATGACATATAAAGCTTCATCTCGTTGAAAATAGTCATAAAATGATTTTTGATGATCTAAAAAAATCACTTTAATTATTAAATCGGACTTTTTAATCCCTTAAGGTACAAGTTCGCGCCGCGACCGCGACGCGAGACCGCGACCGGAGACCAAGAAAGGCACTTGACACTATGGAATTGTATGGGCGCCAGTTCGCGCCGCGACCGCGACCGCGACCTGTCTCGGTGTCCTGTCGCGGTCTCAGCGCGAACTGGCGTCCATACAATTCCATAGTGTCAAGTGCCTGTCGCGGTCTCCGGTCTCGGTCTCCTGTCGCGGTCTCGCGTCGCGGTCTCGCGTCGCGGTCTCCGCGCGAACTTGTACCTTTATAGTACAAAAGATGCCATTTCTTTTAACATTTATCATCTATTGCTCTAATGATCGAGAAATAAGATAGCTTCAAGAAGTTTTTTTGAAGAAATCTAAAAAACTGTGGGTATTTAATAAAAACAACTACCTTCCTTTTCGTTGCAACATTCCATATCTAAGACATGGGCTAAGCCGCGGTTAAAGGGCGCTGCCATTGCAATTTGATTGTGTTAATAAAAAAGGCTCTACTCAAAATAAAATGACTATCTTTATAACATGGACGTATAAAAAAGTCGGACAGAGTCTCGCTAAAACAAAAACTGTGTCACTAGAGTCGGCCACATTTGCACGTGTGCGTTGTCAGGTTGTCACTGATAGGCTGACACGCACACATATACACAAGTAGCGCGTGTAATGACTCACTGATGTGCGCGTGTGAGCCTGTATGTGACAGCGCACACGTGCATATTATGTGGTCGACTTGATGGACACAGTTTTAAGCTATTGCATAGCTTTTATCGCGGGCCTGGAGACCGATTGTTACTAATGGTGCATCTCTTTCTTATGTTCACAAAAAAAGAGGGAGGGAAGACTGTCACGCCGTCCTCCCCACTCGGTCATTCGACTTTCAATCTTATGGTTTTACATTTACAGACTAAATGCTCTTAGCAGTGTTGCCAACTTAACGGATTTCCCGTGATACGTAGTGGATTTGAGTACGTAGAGAACGGGAAAATAACTTTCTAACGGCTATTATCATAGCATATTTTGGAATAGGTATATCAATGAAGCAATAATGTCAGCGTAAAAGCTCACTAGCTCACTATTTAATCAATTTTAGGGATTTTTAATTTAACTTAAGTTTAGGGATAAATATTTTGAGTAGATGGAACACTGATATCGCGACGTTTAAAATTTTTGGATGTACATGAATGTCAATGTCACTAAATATGAATAAACAAAAAACAAAGTGCCATAAAAGCAAAATATTATACTTAGTGAAAAAGCTGAAAATCTTCATGTTCCAAGAAGCGTGCTATAATTGAGATGTTTTGGCTTAACAATATGGAATCTGGATTTACTAAAGGGAATAGGTAGTTCCAATTAACCAAAGAAGGCAAACTTTTTTGCAATCAAGAAACAAAGACTTTTGTAGTTCAGAATAATTCATGAACGTGAAAACATCTTTGTAAGTACAGTTTTACGTTTAATACTATTTACCTCTGTATAATACATAAAGCAGCCTAGTACATAAATATGTAATAGATGATTTTCGGCTTAGAACTTCATCTTTAACACTGTTTACAAAGTTAGGTTATGTGCGTAAAATATAATAAGCGTTTGTTTGCTTGTTTCAGATGCTGTGATATGTCCAAATAAAAAGAGATCTAAATGTGTGTACTGTCAAGTGTCGCGTATGTCCTGAACACAATAAAATATGAAACAGCCTTGGATATGGGATAAGGAGCAGCTTCATCTGAAAATACCTGTGCCTATGATAAATCTGTGGAAGAAGCTACAGCCAAAGGCTGCGGACAGGAACTATGTTTTCATATTGCAAAAGAGAGCAATCCATGGTTTATATAATTTATCAGCTAGAGAATCAGTACGGGAGATTTTCACCACATAACATGGCTATGTAGTTAATTTATATGCTGTAGAAGTAGGAGCGAGAGGTATACCAGCAAAATCTCTCTATAACCTACTTAAAGACCTTGGATTGTCCAAAAGTGCAGTAAGTTCTATACTAGAACGAGTATCTAAAGCTGCACTAGTAGGATCATATCGGATTTGGCTGGGCAGGGAGAGAAATACGAGTAGTGAAGGTGAGTGTTGACGTACGTCAATACAAGGGGCCCCTTTTAAACCTACAGCCGGAGTCACAAGTCTTGGGGTCTATTCGAGATTTCTCTCTCTGCCACACGATGGACCCGGCACCCGCACGGTGGATCCATGGAATGCTAAGAAGTTCGTCTCTCTTTAGTATGATAGCAATGAAGGGATCATTGTACATATATTTATCAATGTATAATGTATGTAAGAAAAAATCAAAGTCAATGGCAGAAATTAAATCTGAATCCTAAAGCACACCATAAACACAAAATTGTATTTCCTACGCTTCTATATTTTTGCAATCCCTACACAAGCTCTCAATGAAATCAAGTTTAAAAATGAAATAAAAACCTATTGAGCAAGGCAACAAAGTCAAGTGTTAGTCAAAGTTAAAGATAACATATGGAAGAGAAATGTGTTGAAATTGGAATCTTGTAGTAAGGTAAAATAGTAGATTTATAAAACTTTTGGTGTAACATTGTTTGTACTCAATCATGTACTTAGTATACTGTATAAATATTGATGGACAATTCACACACAATTCACTGCTTTAAATTGCTGAGGCTCCTTTACAGCTGCTTATATTAATTTTTACCTTAGTTATTTTATCTTATTATGTACACAGATTCTTTGATTTTTTGTGAATGACGTTACCACATGTTCTTATGGATTTATGGTTCGAATAAATGAATTGAATTGAACAGGAAAATAAAAAAAATTAAACATTAACAGTTGTATAATGAAGTAATAATAAACTAATAAAAATAATCTTTATGTTAGTGAATTAGACTGGCGAGCGAATTAGAAGCCATGAGCTTAGTGGGTATAGTAGCTCTGCCTGCGAAGCTGAGGGTTGTGGGTTCGATTCCCACCCAGTGCAGTAATGTGCAAACATTACTGTGTTCCGGTTTGAAGGGCAATGTTTCCAGTGAAATTACAGGGCATACAGATAATACATCTTATATCTCTGGGTGACGAGCGCAGTGCAGTGCTGCAGGTAATAATTTGGACTCTTCATGTTCCAAAAGCAGCGTGTCACTGTGCTGTTATGTGGCAGGCATGTTGCTTACCATCAGGCACATGTCCTGCTCGTTTATAATATAGAGTGATGAGTCACATTATAAAAAAAATATGTTTGCACTGTGGCTGGGTGTTTCTTCATATTTTATCTATCTATATAAATATAAATCAATGCCACTTTTCATTGTTAGTAAACTCCTCCTAAATGGCTGGACCGATTTGAATGTTTTTTTGTATATATTTGGGTAGGACCCTGGAAGGTTTAGATTCACAAATCAGCTCGGCAGATGGCGCTGCAGTTGATATCTAGGTTATTATAGGATAGGTTTGATATATATATTATTCGAGCGAAGCCGGAGCGGGCCGCTAGTCTTCTATAAATACAAAAGCGAAAGGTCACTCATCAAGGAATCTCAGAAACTACAAATGCTAGGAATCTGAAATTTTGTATGGAGGTCCCTTTTAGCACGTAGGCGCTCACTAAGACGGGGTTTTGCGAAATTCAACCCCTAAGAGAGTGAAACAAGGATGAACTGTTGTATGAAAATTCGTGATTTTCAAAGTTATCAAATTTTGTCTCTAGATACCTGAAACGAAGCACTTAAATGTTTGTTTTATCAATTTTGTGATTTCGAACTGTATGGGGTGAAATTGGGGTTGAAATAGGGGATGAATGTCAATATGAAAATTCCCAACCGTTGAAGATAAAACCATGAAACTCTGTATAATATATAGACACTTGACACGAAACAAATAAATGTTTGTTCTAGCAATTTTGTAATTTCGACCTGTATGGGGATGAAATTGGAGTTGAAATGGGCGACGATTGTATCTTACGCTTTCACATCTAAACAACAGAACCGATTTTGATGAAATTGTATTATTACCTTAATATTTATTTTGCACAGACGAAGTTGCGGGTAAAGCTAGTAGCAAGTATGTATTTAAAACTGTATAAGTATTATATCAGCTATCTGGCCGCCATAGTACAAGCTTTGCTTAGTTTGGGGTCAGATTTTCATGTGTGTGAATAGTCCACCAATATTTATTTAGTTAGTGTGATTAATTTTAAGAGAAGTATATGACAGTATGATGATGTAAGAGAGTTTGTTTGACTCATTTGATTTTGAGATTGTTTTGAATAATTGCTGTAAATAAGTCATATTTTGTACTTAATCTCTTTGTATAACTTTAACCTTAATGTAAATAAGTAGCATTTTGTATTAAATCTTTTGTAGAAATTTTACCTTAATGAGTTTATATTATTTTGTACTCAACCTTTCCAGCATTATGGCATAGAATAGATTGATTATGATTAAAACAAATGTGACTCAGACTCAACATTATCCCAAAAATACTGTAGAAATCAAATTTAAAAAAATATAATTGCATAAGTTGATAAAAAATGCATGCAATAGCTTTACCGCGGCAGTCCCCGAGTGCCACACGTCTTTTTTTGTTTTACCGAGACTACGTCCGACTTTTTTTATACGTCCATGCTTTATAATAAGAAAAAGTCGAAGCGACGAGTAACCATATTCAATGATCTGCAGCCACAATAAATCGTCCTCATCAGAATGGCACGGATCTCATCAAAATCCGTTCTTCTCAATTTTCGTACATTAATCTCTTTATGTGCACCTGTTGCGAATATTCGCGCCATTTTTATGGCAGCCCATTACTCCATGGCGGAATCGTCTGCTTGTTGACACGCAACTCTTCAATTCTTGGGATATGTTCAACTAAACTTAACTCGATTGTTGATATAAAGCTACATTATTCATAAGTAAATACTGGTTGCCCGTTAAAAAATTGTTATTCGCAAATTGGCCATATTGTTGACTATACTAGTATTTACTTGACTAGTAATTGCCGGAGATTTATCGTCTTCATTAACTAAGTAAATACTTGAAAACATTTACATGCGTAAGCTTTTATATCATGTTTTGCTCTTTATTAAAAAAAATACAAATTTGTTATAAAGTGTTTTTTATTCAAAAAGTACCTATTCGTTTTTTCAAAGCCATAATTATAGAATAAATAAATATGTACTTGTTTATGTAGAACAATTTAATCAGTAAGCGGAGCGTTTTAATATAAGCGTGGCATAATATAATAAGCAGCCTATTAAATATTCCCTCTGCTGGGACTTGTGGCTTTCTCTCGTCTAGGCCATAATCCACCACGGTGGCCCAGTACGGGTTGATGAATGACACATGACTGCGAAAGATTCTAGGAATATGTCGGCTTCCTAAATATGAGCATGGCTTAATAAAAATGGTGAAAGAAAAGTTAACGGCATTTCGCGCATGACTCCAAAAAGACAGTGATGCGCGTGGCATTTGAACCCAGGGCTCCATCCATCGGCATTCGCCGTTCTCCCAATTTACTACAGTCGAGGTAGACATAAAACTAGCCTGAAATAGAAAAAATTCCGGGGAGCGATTTTTTTTTATGAAACGTCGGGGAGGGTGGTTGGAAGTATAAATCTCGATTTTCTAACTAATCCCGCTAGAGGGTTCGCCGCTATCTTGTTTTAAAGTTTTTGTGAAATAACTCGTTAATTTTCAACTTTAGAGCAGAAATGATGGTGACCAAAGTTGTTGGAAATTTAATTTCTCACAAGTTTGCTTCATATAGTTTTTACGCTAGGATCAATATTTGCAGAGTTATACTATCAAGTTTATCAAAAAAATCGTAATGGGTGCAATTTCATTTTCTTCAACTTTGGTTCTCGCACTTTGTTTACTTATTTTATTTTTAGTATTTGTTGTTACAGCAGCAATAGAAATACATCATCTGTGAAAATTTCAACTGTCTAGCTATCACCGTTCTTGAGATACAGTCTGGTGATAGACGGACGGACGGACGGACGGATGGACAGCCAAGTCTCAGTAATAGGGTTCCGTTTTTACCCTTTGGGTACGGAACCCTAAAAAGTGCGAGAACCGAAGTTGAAGTAAATAAAATTGAACCCATTACGATTTTTTTTATAAACTTGATAGTATAACTCTGCAAATATTGATCCTAGCGTAAAAACTATATGAAGCAAACTTGTGAGAAATTAAATTTCCAACAACTTTGGTAACCATCATTTCTGCTCTAAAGTTGAAAATTAACGAGTTATTTCACAAAAACTTTAAAACAAGATGGCGGCGAACCCTCTAGCGGGATTAGTTAGAAAATCGAAATTTATACTTCCAACAACCCTCCCCGACGTTTCATTAAAAAAAATCGCTCCCCGGAATTTTTTCTATTTCAATGTCTGCCTCTACTGCGCTAATTAGACCAGCCGTAACTCAATAAGAATTATTTTGTTTTGTTTTTTTTTATTTAGTCGTGGTAGGTATATTTTATATTTAAAAAATGTATCAACGCATCGGACAAAGTGTACTTGATATTCTATTGGTTTCTGTAACATCCAACATGTTCGGTAGCATTCTCTATAGCGATTGAATGTAACGACAGGCCTTGTTTCGGATGCATCGCCATAGTAACGGTTCCTGGGTCGCTGCGCTTGGGTAAGCAGTTTATTGACAGGCAATTACACAGCCATGCCCTCGCAGCCAATGTTTGGAAATTTACAAGATTCCAATAGCGTTGGCGCGAAGAATACGAAAGAGTTTGTGTTTAGCAAAGTATTGAAAATCTGGTCCTTGATTACTGAAATTTCTCGATCGAACCCGTACCAAAAAGACGCAAGGATACTGATATGATGATCATTTGACTCGTCTAAGAATTTTCCGTATTCAAGCCATTTCAATAAGCCAAGCGGACCTCGATTGAATAGAAAGCGTGTCTGGTAATGAACTTAGATTTTATTCGAATTCAAAGAAGTCATACTAAATAGACACACAGAATTGTAAAATTCAATGTAAGCTGTTAAAGCCGGGTCACACAGAGGCGATCCAATAGCGATAGCGATCCGATAGCGAGACGATATTTTTTGTAATGTTCGAATTTGTATGCAACCTGACACACAGCAAGCGGGCGCGATCCCATACTCGGTATCGGATCGCTATCGCTATCGGATCGCTATCGCTACCGGATCGCCTCTGTGTGTCCCGGCCTTTATTACTGAAAGCCTTTCACTCATTATTAGTCTTCTTATAATTCTGTGTGACGAACGCAGCGTAATGCTAGCAATGATTTGGATGCTTCATGGCTAAATAGTTACAAAACACTGTGCTGTTTTGTGCTGTGTTTACGAGTACTTTTAGGCGTATGTTTTTCAAGTTCCTTCACTCTAATAAAACATAACCCTTCTTGCAGTCGTGTAAAACAGGAAAATCGAAATTCTATGTTCCTTCGTCAGTTTACCTTCTGATTCTAAACATTTAGGTATTACAAAATTGAACCTTAACTTTACATCTAACCAAAGACTGTCTTTATCTCTACATTTCTCGAGATAAAAATATAACGTACTCTACCTACATACGAGTAATATTCCCGAAATAATATATTTAGGTATCTAATTTAGCACTAATCCGTTCAGTTCTTACTCGACGTGATTGAGCTCTGAACCTCCAGACTTCCAAACTTCGCATTTAAAACAATAGCAGCATATCAAACTCTCATAGTACAAGCTACGCTTATTTTGAGAATATATCTTCTGCATGAACGGTGTCGTTCTATATACATATATTTATTTTAATATTTTATAATACTTAACATTTATTGAATAACGCTGCCTAAATTCATCATTAAAAGGTACAAACTCCTTTAGAATGTCGTCATTACTTCGAGAGTACCATTGACAGTCGTTCGAGATGGATCAGTAGGTGATAAATGAACTCCCAATTCCTTTGATTATGGCTAATGGGGAATTCGCGAAGTTTGATTCACAAAAGTCGATTTCCTGAAATGGAATAGCAGTTTCATGGCATTTTATGATAGGTATGTTGAGGTCGGATAGAGCTGCCTCATCAATATATGAAGAATGATATAAGGAGTGGTCTTATTCTAAAATAAGAAGGGAAAATCAGTGACGTGCGGTCACTGAGTTGGAAAGAAATTGGTTTGTTCTTTCTTCTTAAACGTTGCATAAATTGTATGAGTATTTAGATAAGAAGATTTATGTTCTAGCTGAAAGAACAATTCTATGAGTATTTCAACTGTCTGGCTCCCATACAAGCTTTGCTTAGTTTGCGCTAGTTGTCCTTTGACGTTCAGGAGTATCTAACGCGTAAAAACGACAGGATATAATAAATTTGACGGGTCGTGTGTATATATGTGGCATCGTAGCTCCCGAAAGGATGAACCGATTTTAATTTTGCTTTTTTAGGGTTCCGTACTCAAACGGCACCCTATTATTGAGATTTCGCTGTCCGTCCGTCCGTCCGTCTGTCTCCAGGCTGTATCTCAAGAACGGTGATAGCTAGACAGTTGCAATTTTCACAGATGATGTATTTCTATACATCTATTATTTCTATATTTCTATTGCCAATTTAACAACAAATACTAAAAATATAATAGAATGAATATTTAGTAGTGGTTTAGTATCGGTAGGATTCTTGTCAGAGTCCGCCTGGGGAGTATACCTTTGCCAGTCATTCTACCACCAAGCAGTTATGTGCAAACATTACTGTGTTCCGGATTGATGGGCAATGTTTCCAGAGAAATTGCAGAGCTTAGAGATATAACATCTTAGACCTCTGGGTGACGAGCGCAGTGCAGTGCTAGGTAATTTTAGATTTGGACTCTTCATGTTCCAATAGCTGCGTGTCACTGTGCTGTTATGTGGCAGGCATGTTGCTTTCCATCAGGCACATATCCTGCACGTCTCGTCACTCTATAACGGTGACAGGTAGACGCTTTAACTATTCACAGAATATTTTTGTTTTCTTTTAATATCATTAATTTAATTAAAATAAAATAAATAATGAAGGGGGCTCCCATACAATAAAATAGGGTTTCGACGTTTATTTGCTAATGTTACGGAAGCCTTGGTGCGCGAGTCCCACCCCCACTTGGCCGGTTTTTTTGTTTGAAACACGAATTAGTCGAGAGAGTTGTAAGCTCTGTTTTATCAAAATCAGTATAACCGTTCAAGTTATCAGCTCTTTTGTTAGATGCTCTAGGTAGGAATCTTAGACGAATAGGGGCATTTTTTTTTAAATAAAGAATGACGAGACGAGCTGGCCATGTGCCTATTGGTAAGCAACATGCCTACCACATAACAGCATAGTGACACACAGCTATTGGAACATGAAGAGTCTAAATCATTACCTAGCACTACGCTGCACTCGTCACACAGAGATCTAAGATGTTGTATCTCTAAGCCCTGTAATTTCTCTGGAAACATTGCCCTTCAAACCGGAACACAGTAATGTTTGCACATTACTGCTTGGCGGTAGAATAACTGGCAAAGGTGTGGTACTTCCCCAGGCGGACTCTGCTAAGAGTCCTACCACTACAAATTTGTTTTACTTACAAATATACAATATACATATATGTGTGGCTTCAAATTAAAAAATACATATACCTACGTTTTAGGTGTTTTAAAATAGAATATTTTCTTATTAAAATAAATAGTGACGAGATGAGTAAGGCATGCGTGAGATGGTTAAGCAGTTTCCCAATAGTGCAATGCAGCTATTTATATTACAGACTAGCAGCGCCCTGCGGTGTTACCCGCATAGTTCCCGTTACCGTTGTTCCCGTTGTTTTTCGGGATAAAAAGAAGCCTATGTGTTCTTCCAGACTATAATCTATCTGTGTTCCAAATTTCAGCCCGATCCGTTCATACGTTACGGACGTGATTGAGCAACTAACATCCAAACATCCATACATTGACATTTATAATATTAGTAGGATAGTCAGTTAGATTATTATTAATAAATGTTTTCACGTATTGTAATGTGCAAACATTACTGTGTTCCGGTTTGAAGGGCAATGATTCCAGAGAAATTACAGGGCTTAGAGACATAATATCTAAGATCTCTGGGTGACGAGCGCAGTGCAGTGCTAGGTAATGATTTGGACTATCATGTTCCAATAGCTGCGTGTTACTGTGCTGTTATGTGGGAGGCATGTTGCTTACCATCAGGCACATGACCTGCTCGTCTCGTCACTCTATGCTATAAAAAAAAAATGTTTTTTTTGTTTCACAAACAAAAAGTGACCAACATACAGTGTTTAATAGTTTAACATGACGTCACGTCATTGTACAATTTTACGAAGACATGACGTGACTCTGAAAGTTTGATGTTCGATAGGTTTGTCGATTTTTTACAATTTGATAAAAAAAATACAGGTCCCGTAATTTACCTGACGGACTATATTGGAATGCTATTATATTTATCACCCATTCATCATCCCAATTCTAAAGAAATATTATATTTAATGGATACTACTTCCTCAAGATAATCCAAAGACTTTCTCGGAACCTATACTAAATTCACTGAAATTATATTTCTCACTGAAGGTTTAGCGTACGAAAATAAGTAACCCAATAAGTTGTTTATTTTTGGAGTATCAAATTGAGCGTCTTCTAAGAATAGATAGTGATGCTTATGTTGATGGTGGCTCGTGGGCGGCCGTCTGTCGTATGCTTACTCACGGCCCGTAGGCGTTATTGTATCATTTCATTCACAACTTCCTCGACCAAGTAGAAATACAAATAATTTATTGGTGATACGTTTAAGTTACGGCTGGTCTAGACGGGAGAACGGCATCTGCCGATCTGTAGCTTCTGTTTCGAATACCACGCTCACCAGTATCTTTTCCAAGTAATGTTCGTAGTGCCGTTAACATGATAATGGTGAAGGAAGACAACCTGAGGAAACCAACATGTTCCTAGAGTCTTTCGAGCTCATGCGTCGTCCACCAACTTGCACTGGGTCAGCGTGATGGATTATGACCTTGACTCTCTACTTGCGAGAGACATGCGAACATTTAGTGGGCTGCTCGTGTTTGTGAGTATCAGTTTACTCTTCAACATAGTGCATGAAACTGTATTGAAATATCGGTATGTCTCGCTCCACTATTTGATTACGGTAAAATCTCATAATTAACAATACTAGTGTACTAAACTACCATGAAAGATTAAAACTTAAAAACGTTTAAACACTGCATTCCGTCAAACAGTGTGTTAGGAGAAAATGTTGTAACTATCACAGTTCACTTACGAGTATTATTAATTACTCACATCATACAACACCTATAAATATTTTTTTTTATAATTTAGAGTATCTGTACAAGCAAGACGTGAACCTGATGGTAATCAGCTATTGGAAAAATTTAATATGAAAAGACAAAATCTCTGCTAGCACTGCACTGTAGTCATCAGGCATTTATCTAATGATGATTGAATTTAATAGTAAATGTACACAAAATAAAGTAGAGTACCGTAAGGATATTTTTTTTTTAACTAAAATTAAAGCTGAAGACTTTTTAAGTTTGAACGCGTTAATCTCAGGAACTACAGGACCGCTTTAAAAAGTTCTTGCACCGTTGGATTTGTACGTGATCCCTGAATGTTATAGGCCACGAGTGAAGCCGGACGGGATCGCTAGTACGTTATATAAGTAAGGAATTATCAGAAATGGTTACACTCAATAACCTATCTGTTAATTTAGACTTTAGACCATTATTATCTATCTATGTACCAAATTTCATCCTAATTCCTTAGTAATGTTTGCGTGAAAGAGTGACAAACGAACATCCATACATTCTTACGTTTGTAACCTTAGTAGGACCTATTTTGCATTCATATTATGTAAAATTTCGCTACTTAAGAATACATTTTTCATACATTATTTTTTTGGCCCCCATATATTTATCTTGTAGCAGTACCTCATGCCAGCTATTCGACAGCCTAGTAGTAAAGTGCAAATAGCAAATTACTCCAGTTTGAAGGAAATAATTCCTTAGGATTACTGTCCTGATAAATAAATCATATTATATCTCTGAGTGACGAGCGCAGTGCAGTGCTAGGTAATGTTTTGGACTCCTCATCTTCCAATAGCTTCATGACATTATGCGATTATGGATAGGCGTGTTGCTTACCATCTGGCACGTTTGTAGTGGTGGGGCTCTTGGCAGAGTCCCCCTGGGGAAGTACCACACCTTTGCCAGTCATTCTACCGCCAAGCAGTAATGTGTAAGCATTACTGTGTTCCGGTTTGAAGGGCAATGTTTCCAGAGAAATTACTGAGCTTACAGATATAACACCTTAGATATCTGGGTGACGAGCGCAGCGTAGTCCTAGGTAATGATTTGGACTCTTCATGTTCCAATAGCTGTGTGTCACTGTGCTGTTATGTGGCAGACATTTTGCTTACCAACAGGTACATGGCCTGCTCGTCTCGTCACTTTTTAATACAAAAAAACCTGCTCGTCTCGTCACTTTTTAATACAAAAAAAAACATGTCCTGCTCGTTTCTTCACTCATAAAATAGTTACTTCGCCAAAAGTCCTAATACCTTACGTTTTGAGAAAATAGCCTGTTTTCGGCACTAAACAATATTCTTCATAACTTTAACACACGTGGAATAAGGTCGACAATTCGTCAACAATTACTTTGATTCGGCTTCTCTTGACGTCTCTACTTACTTATTCTACTGCATTCAGCTGTGCGTCTGACCCGCAATATCCGTCGGAAGAGATATTTGAATAGAATGCGCAGGTTGCCGTTTCATATTGGACAAATTGCTCTGCTTGCAGTTGTGAATCGCTCAAGTTGAATATTTAGATACAAATGTATTGTGGAATTGTATTTGTGCAGGTACGCAGATTTGCAGAATATTATAGTGAATTATTCGAAAGTGGCGCTATTTAAATGTATTTGTTAACATATATTTTGGATGAAAAAAAAACTTGTTAATGACGGGCATGGCATGAATATTGCTAATAACCGATAGTTCCATACTAATATTTTAGGAGCGAAAGTTTGTGAGTACCTATTTATGGATGTTTATTGCTCTTTCACGTAAAAACTACTGAATCCCTTTCAGTAGTATTTGCGTTGGTTTACCATGCAAAGTTCCACCGAAAATTGGTTTCAACTCGATCTAGTCAGTAGTTTTTTTTTACGTCATAAATACACTATTATCAAAACATCGATCAAAGTTACAACTAATTACAAGAACTTATGTATCATGTTACCTGCTGCTACGGAACCCTTCATGGGCGAGTCCGACTCACACTTGACTGCTTTTATTTTTGAAATCGATTCTATATCTTATGATTTTATTTTAAACCTAACTGTGCCCACGTTTTTGTTTATTTCGCGGAACCCTGTTTATTTTCATCAAATAAGAGTAACCTAAGTTATGCATTAGAACATCAGCTATCTAGTACTGAAAGCATAATCGGTGCAGTCGTTTCTGTGATTAGTCCGAACAGACAGACAGACAAAAATTTAAAGAAATGTTATTTTGCCATATGTAGGTACCGTCTAAATTTTCTTATGTATACAACTATACATACATAAGAAAGCAGTTATTTTAATATTTCATACAGACATTTCAATTTTATTTATATGTATGTATAGATTTTTCTCGATGTTAAGAAATTTATCGGTAGAGAATATTATTATCTACCTAAAATCACGTAGTATCAAATTTCGTTGAAATCTCTCTTTTATTTGAGACGAAAATGTAGTTGATACGAAAGAGTAATCTGGAAACAGAAATAAATTGTAAAAAATAAAATATTTATACAGTCTAAAGGGCATTTTCAAACACGGATTTGAATTAGTGAAACAGTGTTTGTTTTGTAAATGTAGTAGTTAGTAACCTTTAATTTAGTTTTCATAATTGTTGAGTGCATTTCTTTCGATGTATTATATGATTTTGCTGTGACTGTTTGCCACGTATTAGAAACAAGATTTAATTTCTAATTTGAAGAACAAATATCGATAAATATAAATTATTTTGATAAATATTCCTCACATAATACTACGTATTCCTCACGTAATTGTATTTGTATAATTGTAATTGTACAATACTTACGATACATGTACACACCTAGTATATCGAGGGAGTTCGATCTTTCGCAATTTAAATGACGTCTACCTAATTATATTCAAATTCACGTTAAATAAATTGGCTTCTAGTAAATATTAGTTATTCATAATCAAAGGTAAACAAATGAATAACCGAGGTGAATCCTCCCCAGGTGCATTTGAGGGGTGCAAAGGGGAAGGTTTATTTATTGAATGGCTTGGTGACGCGCAGCGAGAACCCTAGTGGGTGAGAATGAGCTACAAGTGCCGGGACCCCGGGGTGAATTCAAACCTGATATACGATGATAATGAATAAGACTGTTTAAAAATTGCTGTCATTTCTTGCCATAAAAGTATTATGTTTTCAGAAGGAATTTATTTTCCTTTTCTTCTAGAATTTCTTTCTAGAAGGAATTCATTTTTTGCCATTATAGTATTATTATGTTTTGTAAAACGGGTTTTACAAATTTTAGCACAGGTGCTTCATTTGTAGTGGTAGGGCTCTTTGCAGAGTCCGCTTGGGGAAGTACCACACCTTTTCCAGTTATTCTGCCGCCAAGCAGTAGTGTGCAAAAGCCAAGCAGTAAAGCATTACTATGTCCCAGTTTGAAGGGAAATGTCTCTAGATAAATTACTGGGCTAAGAGATAAAACACCATATATCTCCGGGTGACGAGCGCAGTCCGGTGCAAGGGAATGGTTTAGACTTTATACTATTCATGTTCCAATAGCTGCGTGTCACTATACTACTATGGGCATTGGACAGGCATGTTGCTTACCATCAGGCACATGTCCTGCTCGTTTTGTCGCTCCACACATTAAAAATAAAATACTATTATCAATTACGGGATATTTAGGTACAGTGGATAAATAAAAAAAATTAAGTATGGGCTTAAAACGCAACAGAATCATCACAATATGTCAATCAGAAAACCTGTCTCAAGTACGCTTCTAATATGATTTCAGGTATGTATGTGTGCAAGTATAATATAGGTAAACTATTTTTATACAAAAAATTAAACCGACTTCAAAACTACAAAAAGGCACTCAAAGCTTAAAAATAATTAATATAATATTATTATAATAAGCGGCTACTCCTCTTGTTTTAAAAAATAGTTCGATCGCATGAAAAAATGTTTAAAATATATTTGAAACATTTCATGTGAGAGTATTTTGAAAAGCAAGAAACATAATATTTTGGTTAAAGATATTTTTTTAAGTTGCGCAAAACTCATGGTGGGGCCTACGTCCTCATACAAGTTCGTCATCACAAGAAATCGCTCCACGTTCACGAATGGTATTTTTCAGAGATATGCAACATTAACCAACCAACTCTTGATCAACTCGTGGTGGGCTATGACTTTCATTTTTTCTTAGTGTGAAAAGGTCGCGAGTCCTAGAGACGGGAAAAATGTTTGGTGATTTATTATGTGATATTGCTTAAACTGACTAGACAATAAATTTACTTATTAAAGAAATGCCTAGGAAATTGGAATATCAGTAATTAATTAATTGTCAGTCAGTATTTAATTGACTAATTCTGCATTGAGTGGAACTCCGGCGCAGTGTAAATTGATAGTTATGATCTGTTTCGCGGGGTAAATATTTGCGGAGTGCGGCGGCGGGCGGCGCACATGTCAAAGGCGCCGGCTTCGGTATTGATCTAGCGAGCGGGCGGGGTGTCACAGCCGCGCGCTGCGCTGCAGTCGGGGAGATTCACACAAATTATGGGATTAGGTTTTTCTATTATGTAACAGCTTTGAACTATAACATAAATTTACTTGAAATATATAATTTATTCCTTCAATTGCGATAAAACATCAAAAGTGAAACCCCTGGGCGCTGTTAATTCCGAATAACTAATACAATACGTTAAATCAGTAAATTATACCTGTGCGTTAGACCTTGATTTGATTAATGGACGTCGATGCTGATCCCTTAACTTGATGTATCTAATGGACAACGGGAGAGTTCACCAACTTCTCAATACCAAGCCAAAGTCAGTCCAACTGAATTGTGTATGAGTTACTGTGGACATTATACATAAGAAGAAATAACGTCACATGAATCCATCGGTATGTAATTAGCGTATAAATTGACGTGGCCATGATGTAATTACAACGATTGCTACAATTTACACCACGCTTAATTGAGTTGTGTCGATTCACTGTACAGTAGGTTTATCAAACACTAGGGGACTAGCCTGCCTTATTCAGAAAATTGATTCGAGAACCGTGCGAATCAAAATTTACAAAATTTTTGAGTAAAAGCTAATTCGTTACTTCAAAATAATTAAGAGACAAAATTAAGCCAAATTTGTGTTTTAGAATGTAACTGCGCTTATGGCACTAGTATAATTCATAATTTAATTTTCTCCTTTTTTGAAGTCAATTAAAAATATAACTCCCTATTAATCTTATAATGAAAACACAAAGGTCAATCGCAATCTAAATTGTTATTTATTAACTGTCTCCCAATGTTTTAACGACAGTTATTATGAGAAGAGTTATCAAAGAGAAGACCAGAAGTTTTTTTGAGACCACGGCCGTTGTAAAGTGACCGAAACGTTGAGGAGGTGTGTAATTAGAAGTAGGTTAAAAATTATTTAGATGACAATTAATTCTTGTATAATCTTTTAACAAAATAGTGATTCTAATGTCATTGTCTCGGTGAAGTAATAGAACAACAAAGGCAAATCTGTCCGACACTCGGGAACCACTCCACTCAGCGGGATAATGACCTCTAGACTACACTTTTAGATATGTTATATGTAAGTACTTATTCATTAAAAGGAAATCTTCGATGTCGACTTACTAGTAATGTGAACCTTTATACTACTAAAATCAGTCAAATTTTTAGTTTTAGAGAAGTATTATTAATTGTGTTTTTACGCCGAATTTGTATTTCCCTGTCTTCTTATTATCCATAACTAGTTTTCCGTCCTACCTTCCTACACATAGAGATGGCTCTTATCGATGAGATCTCAGGTGCAGTAGCAATTAGAGATTATTTTTAGGTTTTTCTATTATGTACAACAAAGAGCTATGTATGTATATATCTATTTGTATATACTATTTTGATAGTACAAGTTGGGCCAACAAAATGATTGCTATTGCTAACATCAAAATTGTCCCAGTAAGTCGTCTCCACGAACCCCATAAACAATCATACGTGAGAAAGCTCAGCGTAGCCAATAAACAAACACTGTACGCCAAGTTGTATATATTTGTTGCGAAAGTTCGCATTCATAATATAGTCGATGACAGGAAGCTTGAGTACTGGCGGGAGCGGCGCGGCGAGGCGCGAGGGGGGGGGACAGCGTACTACGCGGGTTACGTAAGGCTACGCGTCTGCCGCCCCGTCTACGTCTGCCAGGCACCGGCCCTTCTATCGCCTAACTATATCGGCTTTGGCTATTGCTGTCTCTATAATTTGAAGCGAAAAGAAAAGAGATAGTAATATCAAAGCTGGTGATTTCTACAAGCGGTAGACCCCCGCCCCAGGCTGATTAGTAAAACAACTCTAATGCAGCCGAGATAACGGTTTTAACTACTAGTTTTTATGATCTCCCACAAACTATGCTACTAACTTGACACTAACGTATCTGTATAATAATAATAACCGTACTTACCATGTAATTTTATTTTGCAACCTTTGAAAACGTGTACTGTTTCTATGCTCCTACTTTCATTTTTTGGTCACTAATTGACGTGTAAATTGTACATTTATGAATAAAGTAGGTAGGTAGGTATTTAAGACTTTAACTAATACTATAAATGCGAAAGATTGGATGTTTGAATGTTTGTTGCTCAATCACGTCGGAGCGGCTGAATGGATCGGATTGTAATTTCGGACATAGATTATAGTCTCTAATAGGACATAGGTTACTTTTCATAGAGGGAAAATTACAGAAACAGGAACTACAAGGATAAACTGTGAACACCGCTAATATGTAAAATACAATACAATAATTTATTAGAAGGCTATAAAACAAATGACATAAGTTACTTAAAAACTATTAATTAATGTAATGTAAAAATAAGCATTTAAATCAGCCTTTGTTTACAGCGATATCTACCGGGTCATGCACGGATAGGATATGGAACAAATTTTGCCCGCGAATTTACATAAAAATATCACTCCGTGTGTCCCATGAAATAAAAAATAAAATACGAGTGCACCCAAAGCATAATTACATGTTATAACGTAGGACTGTAGCCGCTATAGAAATCCCAACAATATTTTTTTTAGAAAAATCACATTTAGTAACCTATGTAGGTTAGGAGGTTACTCAATTTAATCATTTATATTCATTTTTATCCGCCAACCCGCACTGGGCCAGCGTGGTGGATTATGGCCTTAACTCTCTCCTTGCGTGAGAAGGCCCCGAGTCCCAGCAGTGGGAACGTTTAGTGGGCTGTTGATGTTGATGTTGATTCATTTTTAGATATCTTTTGAAAATGGTGGGACTCCGGAGTTCAAGGAGATTTATTTCAAGAAATAAAAAGAGTTACTTTATTGGTGGTTTAAAAAAACTTCCTTTCGTCATGGACTTAGAATAGTGACGAATCTGACAAATTAAGATATCGTCGTTAACATTACAACACCATTATGCAAGTAATTTACGGGCCGAATAAAAATGTAATACCTACAAAAAAAAAAATATTTTTAACGAATATACAAAAATTAAAATAATTATTTTGTTTAATTGGTGCGTTGTTTAGCACACGATTGAATAAAAGCGAACCTTTTTTTTCTCTATCCAACTACCTACATCAAAAATGTATGTCAAACACGGCAAAAATGCATATTCACAGTTTTTGATCACGGTGTTGCAATTTGTGATATAAACGACGATATGTCCGATCCGTCACTATTATACGACTGTCAATTTAGTTCCCCCGTACACAATCATATCCATGATAAATAACACGAGCTTATCTACAACGGTGGCACGCTAAGCTAAACAGAAGCAGGAAACACAAATGAAGCTCAGGTGAGATTTATAAATCCGTTTAGCTAAGGAAAGGAAACCCTACAGCGACGATGCCGAGTTCGGTTAAACCGATTACTGTAACAAGATACTTTAAGCGGTGTTAAGGCGATCAATCTCTTTGCTTTCAGTAATTAAAACTTTAAAACAGGAAGAATATTCGGAATTATGTACAAATTCTGCATTTTATTTAATTCGTCTAATTGTATGCTTACGTTTAATTTTTTAACTTTACTATCGTTCTCGCAAATATCGCCCAATCTAGATGGCCACGCCAAGAAACATCACTCGATCACATGACTACATCACAAAGTGGACATTTCAGATTAATTGTCACCTACGTGACGTATATAAACAATTAAAAACTAATTATTGTCAAACGGCACTTTTTAACAGAGTTTAAATAGGACGAGGCTATGAAACATGGTAAGTAGGTACGTCAGAGTTAGGGGCACCTATTATACTTTTTTTAATAGGTACTAGGAAAATAATTTCTTGTCAAAATAATAATAAGAAAATAAATAATTTAAAGATAATCAAAATACAAAAAAATAGATGTTTTTGCTTTTGTATTTCCTCTACAAAGATAATCAAAAGGGGTTTACTCTCAGCCGCTACAATAGTTTTCCATACTTGCTATCCTTTGTAGAATAAATACAAAGCAAAGGCAAGAGAAAAAACCTTGACAGAAGAATATAAGTAAGAGTCGTCTAAGCATGAGATGCAATAGGATTTAAGTAATAACTAGCAGTATCCCGTGGTTTTACCAGCTTAGTTCCCGTTTTTATATTTTTTTCGTGACAAATAAAAATAGCCTATGTACGTACTATAATCTGTGTTCCAAATTTCAACCCGGTCCGTTAAGCCGTTCCGATGTGATTGAGCGTCAAACATTCAAACTTTCATATTTATAGTAGTTCTAACTTGCTTGATTTTCAATTATAAATATGGAGGAATGCTCTTTAGTGACGTTAACAACACCGACGAAATAAATTTAATAAAATTTGTAGGATAATAAAATATTAGAAAAAAGTGCATTACAAAAAATTACAACATTTGTATTGTTCAGCTAAGCGAAAATAAGCATCAATCCCAGCCCCAAAATAACTAGTTTCCTAAAGGCAATACCTCCATGGCCATAACAGATTTACAAAGCTATTTTCTCAGGGCATTCCATTTTCCCGGCATCCGCCGTTAAAGCATGTAGCGACGCTCGAGACTCGAGACTCGAGACGGCACCGAGTCACCGAGCGCTTGTAGCCACCTGACGTCCGAACGAACATTTTAAATAATTTTAAATTCCGAACTGGTGGCGGTGACGGCCGAACTTGAGCGAACAATGGCCGCGAAACATTCTCTGATTGCTAATGAGCACATTGTGGAACAACTTCCACCGACGACGGAACAAGGAAACCCTGCGAGGAAACTTTGCCCAAAAATTCGTCCGAGCGTTTATATTTCCCTTATTATTCGTTTAGTGAATATATTTTCTGTATTTTATTTGCTAAATTTTGTATTTTGACATTACGTTCCGTTTCGTTTGTGTTCATCTATGATGACATGTTTCTACTTTTTTTTTTGCTTCTGCTGACATTGACGTAAATGCACATAGGCACGTGGAACTCGGTGCCTTCATTATTTTGTTTTTTATTAATATATCCTGGTAGAATATGAGCTGGATTAGCACTTAGGCTACTTTTTATTGCAGGAAAATAACAACAGAAACGGGAACTACGCGGGCTACTACGGAAGCTGATAGTAGATTAAAAGTCGTAGCACTTGTTTCCAATTTCCTCAAAATGTCAATATATCTCTATAAGTAGTAGTACGGTATTCTCGAAGTTTCGCAGTACGGTGCATTGTCTGGCTTACAATTCCCGTGAGAGTTTTCAAGAGGTGCAGTATCGATCCACGTCATCACAATGTTGTTTTAAAAAAAGAATTACCCCGTCTCGGTGCCCTACTTTGGCTCAAGTAACTCTTCGCTTTGAGAAAACATAACGAATTTAGGTATATTTGCTGCTCCTTTTATTCTTCAAAGAGTTTGTTGAAATATGATTATTTCTTAAGAAAAATGTAATGTTGACTACTTGTAAGCTCGATCTGACACACCATTGACGGTATGAAACATTCGAGATAGCGGTCTAGGGCAAATCTATATTTGACTAAACCTTTTTTGGTAAAATTTACTAGAAAAGTAAAGAAGTTAAATTGAGTTTACAGTGCCCTAAAGTTATTAACAGACAGAAACTTAAAACAAACAAAACCAATTTCGGTATTAATATTTTCAGAAATTCCAATGGTTTTCATTTTCACATTTGGTTTGTAGTAACGCAATAAATTTGATGTGTGTTCCGGTTCGAAGGGCAATTTTTCCAAATACATTGAAGTGTATACCTATTATCTATAAAAACAGTTAATGCCTTTTTTGCATCGGGGATTAAATACAAAACGACGCCCAAAGCAAGCAGTGTCGAACGTTGAATATAAAAGCGAAAATCCCAAAAACACTCGAAACAGGAAGAAGGCGAAAATGAACGGGAATATATTTTCAATTGTGAATTCGTGACCCAGCGCAGTTATCGTGGCCAACATTAATTACATCGGCTCATCCAGACAATGGCGGTTATACGATTGTGTTTTTTGTCACACTCACACACCAAATTGATTCACGAATAATAAATGTCACACGGGAACGGGAATCTTTCTTGGCGTGTCCTGTTCGTATGTAGCAAACCTAGTCAATTGTGGTAGTATCAATGGTTGAACATGTACCTACTATGTGGATCGTAATATAAAATCATTTTATTAAGTTAATTTTGTAATCTTTGCAGAGTCAACCTGGGGATACAATTGTTAGTATTGTCAAATCATCAATTCTATTGCCAAGCAGTAATGTGCAAACATCGATGTGTTCCGATTTGAAGAACAATGTTTGAACAGAGCATAGAGTTAGATCATCTTATATCTCTGCACGAGCGCAGTGCACTGCATATTTAGATAGATGCGAGGCGCTGTGACTGTTATGAACAGACGAGATGGTTATCATCAGTCATGTCGATATATTCTCCGAAAAATAAAAACCGGCTGCAGTTTAAAATTAAACTCAGACACTCGACCAAATTTCATAATTTCTATAGTAACGTCATCCAAATAAAAGTAAGCAATTTTTGGTTTATCGTTGATATCGCAAAAACCGATTTCGAATTTATATGGGACCACCCCTCCAGGCCACGTGGTTCGACAGCGTAGTTCGGTCAATCGAACCACGTGAACTTTTTTTTCTTTTATAGGTTTACACTTGACCCGCCATCTCGCCTGATGTAAAGCGACGATGCGATCTACGATGGAGCGTGCATAGCATAGCATAGGTACATCCGTAGGTACCATAAAAAAAAACATACAGCCGAATTGAGAATCTCCTCCTTTCCACACGGTAATAGACAACATACGTAAGGATGTTGAAATATCTCCCAAATTTAACAGTTTCCTAGTAGAGCCTTTAAGTAATTATAGTATTCCTCACAAATCTGTAACACATACGGAACCCAATCGAAACAGCTACCTGTTCAAATATCTGAACGCGTAAATTATTTCAGTTAAGTATAGCGTAGGTTAAAAATCCCTCACAGAGAATTCTATTTCATGTTCATTTGTGAGGAAAAACGATTTACTTTTTCATTTTTAAATAATTTGCGTCATACCGACAAATACAAATCGTTATGTAACCCAGAGGACATTTATATCTCGAAATAAGGGGCGCCAGCAGACTGGAAAAAATCCTTAACCTGACGCCCCAATCGCATCTGCTTCCTCGACGAATTATGATAAATGCTTCAAATGAAATTTTTGATGTAACGTTTTGTTTTTGTCACGTTCAGGTGAACTGCTTTGTGTTTTTTTTTACTTTTGTACACGTGGTTTACACTTGGCTGCCATTTCGCTTGATGTTAAGTAACGATGTGGTCTACGATGGAGTGTACTTACCTAGAAGAAATTGATTCACTCTCGATTTGAAGATACCAAGATCATAACCATCGGGAAAAACCCATTCAGGCAACACTTTCCACAGCCTAGACGTTCTTGATCGATAGAAAAAAGATCAATGTAGTATTAGATCATGCAGATCAGTTGCACGCTCATCATCATCATCAGCCTATCTTAGTCCACTGCTGGACATAGGCCTCTCCCATGGCTAGCCACTCAGCCCTATCCTCGACTATACTTCTCCATCCACTACCTGCTGTCTTCCGTATATCGTCACTCCATCTAGTCTCAGGGTGTCCTACACTACGTTTACCGATTCGTGGTCTCCACTCAAGAACACGTCAACTCCAACGGTTATCGGTTCTGCGACAGATATGGCTGGCCCATTGCCACTTCAGTTTGCTAATGCGTTGAGCTATGTCGGTTACCTTGGTTCTCCGACGGATCACTTCGTTCCGAATACGTTCTCTCAGAGAAACTCCAAGCATAGCTCTCTCCATAGCTCACTATCTGAAATAAATAAAGTAAATGATTTTTTTTCGCTTATGAGTGTCTTTGCCTATGAGCCGTTTGGCAAGTCTCTCAATCGATTTGCTCTGTATATAGTTTTGTGAAGTGAAAACTTAACTGCATTGAACAATTTTTGGTATGGCCAAATTTGATGGGTTCGCGTCAATAATATGATAGCATAGCGTAGCGTTACAGTGACAGCGGTGGGTGAAATCGTGTGAGCTCGCTTTACCGCCATTCGTCATAGCAGTATATCAAGGCCGATTTACATCAGACGAACGAATGCTCATTCTATCCCCACTGTATCAAATTCATTTGGTGTAAACAAACGTAGAGCATTCTTTCGTTGTTTTGTTTGCGTTTGCAAAGATTCTATGGAATATCTAATATGGAAAACGCTAAGAACGATCTTTCGTTTACACTAAAAGATCGAGAAAGAATGCTCTTGTTTCAGCTCTACCTCTATGTTCGTTCAGTTTAAATTGAAGCTAAAAAGGTGACATATTGTGAAACGTTCGTTCTGTTTACCACCAAAATTCTACAACAATGATGTGCTCAGTAGTTTTCTCATATTGTCTACAATGTACAGTAAAGGCCGATTTACATTAGACGAACGAATGCTCATTCTATCCCCACTGTATCAAATTCATTTGGTGTAAACAAACGTAGAGCATTCTTTCATTGTTTTGTTTGCGTTCGCAAAGATTCTATGGAATATCTAATATAGAAAACGCTAAGAACGATCTTTCGTTTACACTAAAAGATCGAGAAAGAATGCTCTTGTTTCAGCTCTACCTCTATGTTCGTTCAGTTTAAATCGGCTTTTTTATCTGAAGCTAAAAAGGTGACATATTGTGAAACGTTCGTTCTGTTTCCCACCAAAATTCTACAACAATGATGTGCTCAGTAGTTTTCTCATATGGTCTACAATGTACAGTAAGTAGATACAGTTTAGTTACACATTTTTGAATTTGAAGTATGACATATGACGTACCTACCCGCAATTCTACTGTTTGTATTTTTAATAACTACATATATGTGATTGTGTTTGTGTACAAATGATAGATGTTTTGTGTAAACTGAATGATGATAAATGAGCAAAAGGTAAACTAATTTCGTTTTGTGCTACTATGTTTGTATGCCAAGTAGGGCAGAAGTCAGAGATCCTAACTGCGTCCAAAATCACTATCTGTACATATCCTAATCTTCACAGGCCAATAACGAATTGTGTCTTTGAATTGTATCATTGTAAAGTAGCACAAAATATGTTTTTTTTTGACATTATCAATATCTTTATTATCTATTTTGCAGTATTTTTAAGGCGGTTAAATTTTAATTCATACCAGCTCTTTCATAGTCATTTTCTTCACTTCACTTCACGCAATTTCACAATCGTGAGGTCATAGTTACGGAACTCACCGAAATCTCTTGTTTTTTTTTGTTGAAATGCAAAGTGTTTCATCACTACAGGTTTTAAAGGCTTTCTCTTGTGTCCTTCCTCATGTTCTAACAAGGAAGTCTCTTAATTTAGTAATTTACCGTGCCGTTCAAGTTTTTAAGTTCGTCGAAGATATGCGTCAACATAAACTCTACGTTAAAAAAATTATAAAACTACAAAGCAAACACCGCCCTTTGCATTTTTTTTTCAGTTTTCAGTCACAGAGTCACATAGACTGCCCAATAAATGTTCCCACTGCTGGGACCGGGGGCCTTCTCTCGCAAGGAGAGAGTCAAGGTCATAATCCACCACGCTGGCCCAGTGCGGTTTGGTGGATGACACATGACTTCGAAAGATTCTAGGTACATGTCAGTTTCCTTCACGATGTTTTCCTTCGCCGTTTGAAGTTAGCGGCAGTTTTTTTATCGCCCATCGCTAATTTACAAATCCAAAAGCGTACTGATCAATAGTTCCACTTCTTACATTTATGCTACTTATTCAAAATATTTGTAATTACAATTTTGCTTCATATTGTTTCAGAGTGAAAAACTGGGCGTTGAAATTCGGCGTTGACCTGTGGGAGTTCGGGCGGCATTTCACCAAAATGAATCAGATACAAAATGTGAGTATATATCATCATCGCATATTTTATTCATCAAAAAGGGCCACGCACAGTCGGGGTTCGTGTACTTACTCTCTTGACTCCGGGCACATATCAAAGGATCGGAATTTATGTACGCCGATTGCAGATAAATAAACTGATCAACTTTAGTTGTTCATATTTTTTATACAACAAGCCACGATATATATATTTTAAATGAAGAGTGACGAGACGAGCAGGACATGTGCCTGATGGTAAGCAACATGCCTGCCACATAACAGCACAGTGACACGCAGCTATTGGAACAAGAAGAGCCCAAATCATTACCTAGCACCGCACTGCGCTCGTTACCCAGAGATCTAAGTTGTTATATCTCTAAGCCTAATCTAATTTCTCTGGAAACATTGCCCTTCAAACCGGAACACAGTAATGTTTGCGTATTACTGCTTGGCGGTAGAATAACTGGCAAAGGTGTGGTACTTCCCCAGGCGGACTCTGCTAAGAGTCCTACCACTACAATATGACCCATGGTTTAACAATATCAGGATAAAAAGTAGCCCATATGTTAATCCAAGTAATTTCCTTCCTAGATTCCTCCAACCAAAACAGTAATATTGTAAATACACTGAATTAATTTTACCGACTTAAAAAAAAAAAAACAATTTGACAGCCTGTGTGAGTGACATCTAGTGAACCATTTCTTAATCGTTAATAGGTTTGCACTTTACTTAAGAGACGATGCGGTAGGTACATGATGGAAAGCACTAACCTAGAAGAAAGCGATTCACTTTAGACGTGAAGATTATCCCAGATTATATCAATCATGAAATAAACACTTTAAACCTAGTTTTTTTTTTTAAATAAAGAGTGACGAGACGAGCAGGACATGTTCCTGATGGTAAGCAACATGCCTGCCACATAACAGCACAGTGACACGCAGCTATTGGAACAAGAAGAGTCCAAATCATTACCAAGCACTGCACTGCGCTCGTCACCCAGAGATCTAAGTTGTTATATCTCTAAGCCCTGTAATTTCTCTGGAAACATTGCCCTTCAAACCGGAACACAGTAATGTTTGCACATTACTGCTTGGCGGTAGAATAAATGGCAAAGGTGTGGTACTTCCCCAGGCGGACTCTGCTAAGAGTCCTACCACTACAGAATAATAGGGGAGCATTGCTTTAATTGTCAACTTTAAAAAACCTTACCCTCGCATTACAAAATTTGTCTTTAGCTCAATTTTGTTTCGTTGATTCAATTTGACGTCAAAAACGAAGAAAAATTGTTTATTCCACTCGAAAACATAGTTTTTTGGCCAATGTTTGAAATACGGCGGTTACTTCATATGAAATTAAAAGATGAAACTATAATTTACCTTAACTTCCCAATCCAGATGTTAAAAGTATTATCTCAAGAATAAACTTTAAAGATCAGCGTTCTGTTCTATTTCGAGTGTACTTGTAAAAAGAAACGTGCAAGTTTTGTGGGAGTTGGCGCGAAAGCGGACTAACTAGCCTCATCGGACGGACGCGTGCGGACAAAAACGCTAAGTTCGCGTTCGCCCTCACCCTCGTCCGCTCCTGCCCCTTCCCAGATTTCATACAGACATAGACAGTACGTGCTGAGTGAGACCTTTTCTTTTACAATGCAATCTTCCAAATAATAAGTCATCCAACACAGGACACCAATAAAATAATAGTGTATTTGCTCTGCATACCAGCTGCTAGCCGGCAAGTGCCAGATTCTCCCTGTTGGAGCCGTAGGCACCCCCCTCATAATAATGGGATGCCAAGTAAATTCAATTCAATTAATTTCATTTATTCGAACCATAAATTCATAAGAACACTTGGTAACGTCATTAACAAAAAGGCAAAGAATCCGTGTACATAATAAGTAGTCGCTCTAGTCGCCATAGTCGTCCTCTGATCCCATATAGGTACCGGTAGCAAGCCGAGCCGCTATCGCTAAGTATCGTGCCGTCTAAGGTGCCGCCCGCCCTTGCGATAATCGTCGCGTTCGTAGTACACGAAGTACAGTAAGTAAGCTTAGGCTAGTAGGACCCTGTGCCTTATACACTAGCCTAAAACTTGGTAGGCAGTAATGTTACTTCTTTGTTACCACCTCCGACAGGTTGATGAAAATTAACACCCAATTATTCGGTGTTGTGTCTTTGTTCCGTAATTCATACGCATTATGACGTCCAAAATAGAAACATGGTGAGCCTTAGCAATCTTGGGAAGAAAGGTTGTAGACTACTTCCATCACATCATACTATGTAACATCCTAACATCACGTATATTTAATTCATACAATGTTTCTTTAAAAAATCAGAATGCACACACGACCGGCGGCTCACGCAACGAGCGGAGAAATTGTTGTCTACTAACAATACTTATTTAAAATTGTTTTAAGCTAAGATTATTGTTCACTATACTAGTTTTGTTATTATTACTGAATATTTACCCGTGAACATTGGAAATTAATCCTACTAAAATTATAAATGTCAATGATTGCATGTTTGATGTTCAATCATGTTGGAACGTATGAACGGATCGTGTTGAGATTTGGATCAGAGTTAGAATACAAAAATGTAATTTTGTAATATATGCATAATTCGTAAATTTTCAAATCCAGATATGGAAGTCTATAAATTATTTTAAAACTTTAAAGACGACTTAGATCGCGTGTTTGTTTTGCTACTTTTCGTTATTCAAAATATTTTTACATTGTACCAAATATTATTTACCAAATTTTGTTACTGTGTAACTTCTATATAGCCGATCCTATATGGCCTCTTCCTTCATCCCACGACCTAGATACGTGTTGGACTGAGCTCTTCTTAGATTTATTTATATAATTCATGGCTTTACCAGAATTATAGAGAAACAGAAAACTTGTTGCTATTACATACAAAACAAAATAATTTAGCAGTGTCTAGTTTATTAAAAAAAGGCCAAAAATACTTATTCTGTGATCTTTGAATATAATTTTTAGATTTTAATGATATTAAGCTTTTATTAGGGTGTTAAATGAAATAATAAATATCTTTATTGCGCCTATACGTCGCTGCGATACTAACGCCACCCAGACACATTACTATGATAATTTTATTTTTATGAACGAACATAGCACCTTTATAGACTGATATTTATTTTACAGTAGCTCCGAGTAATTGAATGAGATTGTTGAATATATATTTATACTAATTTTATCAAGGGACTAAAATATTTAATGACATTTTTAAACTTTAGTGTACTTCAAATATACGCTTTGTTAATATGTAGGTAGCGTTTATTCTAATTTTCATTTAATTTAATGTTTATTTTTTTTTTATTTTTGACAATATTAAAATAAAAACTAGCCGTCATACTTAGAATTTTATAATAAAACTAGCGGCCCGTTCCAGCTTCGCTCGGATTTCGTCATATAAGGAGTATTAATCGAAAAAAAAACTATCCTATCTCTCAAGTTGGACCAGACTGCTCACGGTGTGTCAATTTAATTTAAAATCGGTTAAGTAGTTTAGGAATCCATCGCGGACAAACATCGTGACAGGAGATTTATATATATAAGAAAGAAAGATATACGATTAAGATAGCACTCATGTTATACCTGTATAACTACAGACAGAAATATTGTTATTTCGCATGTCGATGACGCGAACTCGCAAGAATTCACACGTACACTGAAAAAAGATTTCTTGACAAAAAATAATAACAGCGATGTATATGTATACGAGAATTCATATGAAGAAATTTTCAGTAAGAAGTACAGTAGGTACAGAAGTAAACGTAATGTAACTTCAGGGATTTAATCGCGTTTGGTTTCAATAAGATTAAACAAATCCCTTACGTCTCTTAGGAAGACACAGAGAAACGGACTCAAATTTTCGCATTTGCAAAGGCTAAAATAAATAACTGTAAAATGATCTAAGCCAGAATAACGATGGTATAGGTATCGAGTATAACAGCTAGATTATTCCACCGCAGTACTACAATCAAAATTCTGCCGGCATCGCGCCCTCCAATATAATGTTTCGCAAGGAAACTTTCCCATCTGAACTTATTCAATATTACCGCGCGTGGCCTCTCGATACATCCACGCTAACTCGTAGACTGATCTCTCGGTATCTAACTCATTTGCTGATGTATATAGTATACCTATATACGTATCAGTTTTACGGGGATACAACACTTATGTATTTTTATTAAATCTCATAACGATCCACTAACAAAAATATGAACAGATAACTTTACTAAGCTGCATAGTAAGTTTACTTGCTATCAATCATGTAGTTACTTTAATTAATATTAAAAAAAAGTGATTGAATAGTACCAAAACAGTAAGTTGCAGACTGTGTTGCTGCTTAAATCCGTGGAATATTTATTATGCTCAAATTATGTCATCAACAAAAGCAGAACTGAAAAAATATATGTCATTGAAATTAATACACAAACTAGAACTCCTTGGCAGCACAAAGGTTTCGGAATTCAGACCACCAAAGAAAACACCTAAATTCAACATCATTAAAATTCAAATCATTGGGGACACAGTGCAACGTCTACCTATATTCTTTTTTCGAGAACCCTTTGAACGAAGCCAACGCAGACCAAGATAATGAATTCACAAATCCACTTTGTAACGATTTTTCAGTAAATAATACTAAACAACACATTTAAAAGTATTAACAGTAAATACAAACTCTTAAAACTTTAGATATCAAAAACACTAGATTTAGATAAAAAAATAACTGAAATAATCAAATTTAAAAGGCCAAGAAACAATCTTCACAAAGAGAGTAAATCATATCCATCAATATCGCCTGGTAAATTCGCAAGCTTTTCCTTGTAACGACAATAATTCAAATATTCCCATTAATATCCCCTAAAAAATCCAATAATACCGTCCTAATATAAAAGTACGGATGAAAAACTACAAAAGAAATGTGTCTTTAGTATCTACTCGTATTTTATGCCACGAAGTTAATCAATAGTGAGATCATGTTTCTTTAATTTCCGTTAAAAATTTAATAACAATATGCTAATTGGTTTAGAAAAAAATGGCGTTTATACGATAAAATCCTGTTTCGAATATTTATGGTTGTTAAAACTATTCTATCCGAAAACTAACTTCCAATCTCTATGACCAAAACAGGTAAGTACAAGAAGACCGCAAAATTCAATCTGGTTCCAGCACACACAATCCCCAGGTTGCAAAATTAAAGTTAGCTAGGGATACCGGGCCATTGTGTAGGTATTCACGTATTACCTTAGGCGCTTGTCCCACCGCCGACGATGAATGAGAAGCGAGTAGAGCGATGAGTATGAAGCCAGTATAGTTAGAAACTAGAAACATGTTAGCGAGTGTTTAATTTTGGAAGATTTGTAGCCGGGCTATAAAAGGACTGGGCTTTAAATAATTTGTCTAAGGGACTAGGTGATTACTCTCACTTTAGTAGAGATCCGGAACATCGCGAGCTCTTAGCGAACATGTTTGTAGAATACTGGACGGACAGTGATAATCTTACTATCCTATTTATTAACTACTTAAATTATTATTATTCATCTGTGATCGGATCGGATTCAAAATCGGTTCGGACGATCTCGAAAAATTGGGAAATATACATAAAAATATGGTTGTCGAACTGATAATCTCCTTCTTATTTGAAGTCGGTTAATAAATAAATAAATATTGGTGGACAACTCACACACAAGACGATCTGACCCCAAACTAAGCAAAGCTTGTACTATGGTGGCCAGATAGCTGATATAATATAATATAAATAATAAGTAGGACGGTTTGGCTGTTTAGCTTGTTTGAATGTTTAGATATTCGTTATTCTAATCTATTTATCTATTTTACACTCTGTTTTTGTTCCCTAGTCTTCGTTTTTGACCGACTTCAGAAAAGGAGGTTCTCAATTCGGTTGTACGTTTTCTTACCCGACTGTTGTACGTATGTTACGCGATAGTTCTGCTAATTGTGAATCGGTTTTGATGATTATTTTTTGTTTGTTATAAAATACTTCCGCGGCATATAAAATTAATCAAAATAGGTATAGCGTTTTTTTTTAATTTCAACAAAAACTACAATTTGCTTGCATTTGTATGGACGGTGTCATACATTTTTACTAAACTTAGTCGAGTGTCTGAATTAAATTTTAAATTTAAGTCGGCTTTTGTTTTTCGGATAAAATCAAATAAAATCTCAAATTTATTATATTTGTCGCGTAAATGCCGACATTGTATTAACATGTCGCGTGATTAGCCCAATGCATTTAAGCAAAAAAATGGAATAAAAAAACATTAAATTATGTAGTTTGGGGACTATAAAGGATCGATAGAAGGGTGCATTCTAAGCATATATTCCAATTTGAGGGATTCTGGCATGGTCAGCTCAAGGTCATTTCGATGAAAACGCGTTTAATTCGATATCTCGAGAACTGTTAGTGTTAGGCAAAAAATTGTTGAGACTTTTTCTCTTTTAAATTAAATTTACTAACTTTTACATTAACAACTTTTCTTTTTGTCATCAATATTTTTCAAGTTATTGCTTCCGAAAGGCAAAAATTTAACTTTTTTTCCTCTCTTTCGCCATTTCCTCCCCAACCGTTCAATTGTATGAAACTTTACCGATAATCAAAAGTGTACATCTTTTAATAATGAACAACTTTTTCCTTGAACTTTTTTCTGTAATGGAAATACCTTCAGAGATATGTTACTTTACCGAGCGAAATCCGCGCCACTGCGACACCTCCGCGACACTGCAAAAAATCCGCGACACCTCCGGTCTTAGGGCTGAACCCAAAATTCATTGTTGGATTGTGTCGGTGGGTTTCTTCTACACAGGGTTATGTGGGACAACAACGTTACCTACTTCGACATATGCCAGAAATACGTAACATACATAAAAAACACTACGGTACAGACGTGGTAATTGTATTCGATGGCCATCCCAAAGGTATTTTCAACTTTGGCACCAATTCTGCCAAACGGCTGCGCCGATCCCAGCTGAAGCCATGTGCGGATATCATTTTCATCTACAATATGACCGTCACCACAACTAAAGATAAGCAACGAGAGCAATAAGACCAGATTCATCTACCATCCGCATCCTCTACGGCTGGCTTCACCTCTATGTCTGATTAAGTGTATCTGAGTGTATTTCTGGCATATATCGGAGTAGGTGACGTGGTTGTCCCACATAAGCTTGTGTAGAAGAAACCCACCGACACAAACAAACAATGAATTTTGGGTTCAGCCCTGAGTCCGCAGGTGTCGCGGATTTATCGCAGTGTCGCGGAGGTGTCGCAGTGGCGCGGATTTCGCTCGGTAAAGTAACATAACTCTGAAGGTATTGCCATTACTGAAAAAAGTGCAAGGAAAAAGTTGTTTATTATTAAAAGATGTACACTTTTGATTATCGGTAAAGTTTCATAAAATTGAATGGTTGGGGAGGAAATGGCGAAAGGGAGGAAAAAAAGTTAAATTTTTGCCTTTCGGAAGCAATAACTTGAAAAATATTGATGAAAAAAAGAAAAGTTGTTAATGTAAAAGTTAGTAAATTTAATTTAAAAGAGAAAAGGTCTCAACAATTTTTTGCCTAACACTAACAGTTCTCGAAATATCCAGTTAAACGTGTTTTCATCGAAATGACCTTGAGCTGACCACGCCAGAATCCCTCAAATTGGAATATATGCTCAGAATGCACCCCCCTATCGATCCTTTATAGTCCCCAAACTACATAATTTAATGTTTATTTATTTCCTTAATTGCACTGCATTAGATCGCATTCGGTTGAATATGACTTAGCAACGTTCACTGGGTCAGCTAGTCATTTTTATATTTCTGGCATCGAAAAATAGTCGACAATTCGTCGCTTTCTCATCGTCCAGTGAGACAGGTGCCTAAACTTGGGGTATACGGGGCTCAACTTGATTCGTCTGCCCCGCCTTCAGGAGATATTGTATCTAATCTCATTTAAATTACGTCATTACTAGGACGTACTGAGGTTAATATATACTTTTTATCTTTACAATATGGTTATGTAATTATTTACTGTATTATTTCTTACAACACAACAGCATATTGTTGGTATTATATAATCTATTATATATACTATGTAATTTACATAATCAACGTAGTTTTGGGCTCATCATGTTCAAATAACTGCTTGGTGCATGTTTTTATGTGTAAGGTGTTTTGTCAGTGGAATGTGTTTTGTAATCAGGCACACATCCTGCTCGTCGCGTCACTAAAACACGGACAAGTCAAGAGTAAAAATTCCTATTACCATTGGCTGTGATGGTACGAATCCCTCTGTGAGAGCCCGAATTTCACTTGACTACTTTGTTCAAAACTCTCATTTATGGCATTTACGGAGTATAGCGTGGATAACAATAAGTGACAGCTCAGTGGCTCGCCAGGGTTGCTGCTAGTGTTCCCGCTTCCTCACCTTGTGCCAGTTGCCGCGAGTAGGCGGTCAGCTTTCAGAACAGACTGAAATTAGGTTAAACTCGGTTAGAGAGCCGCGGGCGGTTGCTCGCAGTGATGTCGCAATAATATAATATACTACAAAGATTATAAATGTGAAAGTGTTTTTTGCTCAATCACTGCTGGCTGAACGGTTCGGTTTAAAATTTGGAACACAATTACATTCCAGACGGAATAGGACGTAGCCTAATTTTTTCGCGGGAAATTTACTGCCTATTTTTTTTTATTAGTACAGAGTGCCGAAAGGTGTAATACTTCCCCAGGCGGACTCTGCAAAGAGTTCTACCACTACAAAGTTGTTTAAGTATTTTATATATATTTCACCCTCCCTGGTTTCAGTAGCATTAGAATCATTATTCGTTTTTCAAAAGTTTTAATATATATTTTTTTCAATACCTAAGTGGTGTCAAGAAAACTCATGACGTAACTAATTGTTGAGTGCATCACGTAATTTATTTAAACTAAAATTTTACGAAGCACTTCACATTACAAGCTCGTTGAGAAAGAAGTTTAACTATAAAACGAATGTAGCGAGCATTCAATCCGGCGTTCCCTCGGAAATATGAAATTCCGGATTCTTCTCTTGGTACGCTCCTTTGGAAACTTTATTATCATTTCTAATACATTTTTAATTAATAGCCCCCGGGACGTATTCAAAGTTTGTCACTCTGACAATCCTAGGGGGAAAACTTTAATTGTTAAAGTGACACTTTATTGAGATGAATTATGTAAATGAACGTTAAGTACACAGTTTCGCGTAAAAATACGTGGTGTAATAATATTTTAAACAGTTTACTTCTTTTTTGTGACCATGATCCAACTTCCGATATGTTTTTCGGGCACTTTACAAATAAATAAGCTGTACATTTCCCGTTTTTATGTATTTTTCCTTTTTGAAGTAAAAACTTCTTTTGTGCGCGGCACATACAGATTTTTCGTGGGCTGGGTATTGAATTTTAGCGTCACGCTCGGGAATGACAAGAGATCTTCGGGTAAACTCGAGACCATGGCCATTGGCCATCTAGAAATGCGTCAGCATTGCCCATTGGCCCTAGAAAGGCGTCAGCATTTCCCATTGACTATCTAGAAATGCGTCAGCATTTCTAGATGGCCATGCTCATAGTCACGCCCTCCAGTTTTACCCGCGTAGTTTCCAAAGTAAGCTATCAAATTCTAAGTTATAAGTTTTCACTTCTATCGGCAGTTCCTATAACTGCCAAGTTTTCGTTTTCTTTTTTAAAATGGAACTGTAATTTTGTTCTGAATAAAAATCTAAAAAAAAAATCATAAACAAGCTCATAAACTCTGTCCTTTTTCATCTAATGAGATGTTTGTCGTAAACTTGCCAATAGTTCTCGCGCAGCGCGCTAAATCTAGATAGCCACGCCAAGCAGCGTTATTCGATCACGCGACCACGACAAAGTGGTTTATTGACATTAGGGTCGCTAAATTATGATTTCACAAAAGTGTATTTCCATCTGAGTACCCCACATAACATTTCCTTCTTGTTTCGCAGGGTTTGTTGGGCAACAGCAAGGGAAAAAGGTTTCCCTTCATATGTATTTTTTGCGAGCAAATGGAGTTCCCTTGTGTTCAGCACGCACAAATGCGACCGGGGGGTCTACCGCCTAACTTAAACTGTCTTAGCTTTGGTATTGCTCTCTCTTTTCTTTTCGTTTGAAACGATAGAGACCGCAATAGCAAAGCGAAAGCCGATTTAGTTAGGCGGGTAGAAGGGCGGGCGAGTGGAAAATCCTGTCCGGTGCCGGCAAGAAACGGCCGGCGCCGGCGACCGGACCGGCGGCTGACCGGATGCCCCGACGAAACGTTTTTACCGTTATTATTTGCTTCTATGCTTGGTTAACCTAATGTAAATAAGGTGTTGACGTACAATTTACCGAAGAGATGCTTGCTTTTCCTGTATCCTTTCGATGATAAAGTATAAAAGAGATTTTGAAGGTATGGAAAGTACTCAAATACTCAAGTACCTACGTGGCAAAAGGATAGTTGTAAAAACTTAAAACTTGGAATATTTACGTATAGAAATAATATTGTACGTTACGTCACTTGTATAACTACAGATAAACTGCTATTACACGCGTTGGTGACGCGAACCTATAACATTTTACCATACCAAAAACTCAACGCACTAAAGAAGTAAGTAAATACACTTAAAAAAAAGTAGTAAGACTTGAAGAACGACAAACATTTAATTAAACAGAGAAATATCACAACATAGTATTAATCAGAAGACCGTAAGGATGGTGTTGACATACAGAGCAGATTAAATTAACTGCCATAATTGAATTTAGGTTCCTTGTCAGGCAACGCGGCCCGCTGCCCCCCGGGACGGCGTTATGCAACCGCCCGCCACCGGCCTTCGTGATTAAACGCAAAATCGAATCAAATATTCGACTAAACTTCATTGTCGCGACCGTAGATTGAAACTACGAGCAATTTACTCATGAATACGTCGGTTAAAGATACTGGCAATTTGTGGTTCAACGTCGTTACTAACTCATTCGATTATCATTCACTAGCGGCGCCCCTCGTTTTACCCCTTCCATTCCTGTTATGTTCCCGCGATAAAAATGTAGCCTATGTGTATGCCTATTCCTGGCTATAATTTGACCATGTTCCAAATTTCAACTCCATCCGTGCGGCCGTTCCGACGTGGTTTTACAAACATCCAAACTGCCAAACTTTGTGATTTATAATAATACTAACAGCGCCCTGTGGTTTTATCCGTGTAGTTCATACGTTACGACGTGATTAAGCAACTAACATCCAAACACTGCCATTTAGAGGTATACAATATTAATTGGATGATAGAAAAAATTGCGTACTTTTATCCAACAAATAATCCGAAAGTAATGTAAAGGCCGATTTACATCAGACGAGCGAATGCTCATTCTATCCCCACTGTATCAAATTCATCTGGTGTAAACAAACGTAGAACATTATTTCGTTGTTTTCTTTGCGTTCGCAAAGATTCTATGGAATATTTAATATGGAAAACGCTAAGAACGATCTTTCGTTAACACTAAAAGATCGAGAAAGAATGCTCTTGTTCCAGCTCTAGCTCTATGTTCGTTCAGTTTAAATCGGCCATCTTATCGGAGTCAAATCATCTTAAACCTACAAATATCTGTGAGACGAGCGCAGTGGAGGACTAGGCCGTGATTTGAACTCTTAATGTTCAAATAATTATATTTCTTACTGTAAGGCGAATAATGCCTTACTGTCACTCTGTACTTAAAATAAAGTGGCCAAGTGCGAGTTGGACTCGCCCATGAAGGGTTCCGTTGCAGCAAGTAACATAATATACACAGTACACCTAGTTCTTGTAGTTCGTTGTAACTTTGATCGAAGTTTCAATAATAGTGTATTTATGACGTACTAAAAAAAAACTACTCATCAGATCGAGTTCAAACTAATTTTCGTTGGAAGTTTACATGGTAGTGTACATCATATATTTTTTTAAAATTTTTCATTCTCTTACTTTAGAAGTTAGAGGGGGGGGGACACACATTTTACCACTTTGGAAGTGTCTCTCGCGCAAATTATTCAGTGTAGACGAAAATGATTTTAGAAACGTCAACATTATTTTTGAAGACCTATCGATAGACACCCTACACGTGTAGGTTTGATGGAAAAAACATTTTTGAGTTCCAGTTCTCAGTATGGGGGGCAACCCTAATTTTACTTTTTTTTTAAATTTTTTGTTCAAACCTTATAGCGGTTCACAGAATACATCTACTTACCAAGTTTCAACAGTGTAGTTCTCATAGTTTCGGCAAAAAGTGGCTGTGACATACGGACGGACAGACAGACAGACAGACAGACAGACAGACAGACAGACAGACATGACGAATCTATAAGGGTTCCGTTTTTACGTTTTACGGAACCCTAAAAAACAGTATGTTTGACACGAAAAATAATTGATGTCCGACAAAACATTAGATTGTCATGAACAATGAGATCTAATTAATTTTTCTCCCTTCGTTGATGACCAACTTTACAGACAGACGGTGTCAAATATTCAGCAACAAAACGGTCGACAAACGTTGTGACCTCACTCACGCTGGAATTAATAGTCTTCGCGTTAATCTATAATGCAGGGTTGCGATACTGACCCGATACGGTCCCTACTCCGAATGGAATATGGATGTTTACGCTAGGTTTTGGCGATTCACGAAATATGTCGTCTGGGTGATTCAGATTCGTGGCTATACGATATCAATTTGTGTATACCGTGTTTAATATGAAGGTTTGGATTGGTGGGTAGGTATTTTTTTTAATTTTACATAATTAGGTACAAATGCGAAGGTTTATGAAGATGGATATTTCTTAGTAAGCAAAGACTGCTGAGGAGATCTGGATGAAATTTGGTAGGTACATAATCATCTGAAAAAAAAAACTTTTTTTATTTTTTAGTGAAAGCGTCTCATAGAAAAAAAAATTGGCAGTCATAGGAACTGCCGATAAAAGTGAAAACTTATAACTCAGAATTTGATAGCTTACCTGGGAAACTACACGGGTATAACCAGAGGGTGTGGCCTCGCCATCTTGGCATGGCCATCTAGAAATGCGTCAGCATTTCCCATTGGGTGATGCGTTTCTAGATGGCCATGCCATGATCGCCTGTCCACGCCCTTTCAGCATTTCCCATTGGCTGACGTATTTCTAGATGGCCAATAGCCATGGTACCGAGTTTACCCGAAACTTTCTTATCATACCCGAGCGTGACGAATGAATTCAATTCACAGCCCACGAAAAATCTGTCTAGGCGCGCCAAAAGAAGTTTTCACTTCAAAAAACCTTCAAAACAAAAGCACTCACAAAAAATGTCTATAGTCTTCGCCGTTTTATCTCCGGTGCAAATTGTAGACATTCAACAATTTTTTCGAGTATTTTTTATAAGGACAGCTCGTGAAGGCTATCGATTAAATTGAATCCCGGTGTCGTTCAAGACAATGTAATGCCGTGCAAAGGGGGCGACCCTCGAGGGACGATCCATGGCCCTCTGGCCGCGGTCGCTTCACCTACCCTTAAAACGAACTTTATTGACTGAACGCCAGCTGGTTTCCCGTAAAAATGTATTGCCACTCGCCTCTTAAATCCATTACAGAGTTTTCCCCACTCCGATGTAATTGGTAGGCAGATGAAAGGGCTTAGTTCAGCGGTTTTTTTTTGTATTCCGAGTTCATTGACTTTAAACTCTCTGCGACTTTACCGTCCTTTCTGATTGAAGTATCACATACACATTGATGTGGAATTTTAACTTATAAAGGTAATTGCTTATTCTGTAATAGTACATTATGATATAAGTGCGCTAAGTTGATAATTACAGCGGAGGCTTTATTGCTAGCTCGAGCCGAAGGCGAGAGCTATAATTAGCAGAGGCTGTAATTATCAAAGCGCACGTATGTCATACGACGTTTTATAACATATTTGCGAGGAAATAAATAAAACTCTGACGACATTTTCAAATAAAAACAATGCAGCGAAAAAAAAAGGCCCGGAATAATATTTACTTGATCACAGATCACAGATTAGCAATGCGCGCGCATCGGCGCCTTTTTTTTAAGCAACGGCACAGAACCAGCCTGTATGCCATTAGCAATAAAGTAAATTCATATTTTTGTGTTTTATTACAGAAAAATTAAAGTAATTTATGGTCAAAATTAATTAAATTAACGAATTAAATAATTCTTTATATAATTTTACCTCTCAAAGTTAATTTTATTCATAAAATGTTGACCACACGTCAAGCCAATGTTGCCATGCCATTTTGTCAATGTAATGTATATCTTAACGTCTTAACGATTTAGATTATATTGGCAACACAAATTAGCAGACCGCTCGCTGCCGTCTGCTAATTCATGTTGCCAACGTAGTCGATTTCTTAACGGGCATGGCATAATCCCTATATTTGAGGGTATTTTATTTGTCGGGTGGTAGCTGAGTCATATAAGTGGGTGCAGATCTTTAGGCCGCTTATGCTCACAGAAATAGTAGGTACAGTACAGCACAAGTACTAGTATAGTTAGTATACCGTACAAGAGACGTGATAGATCCGGACAACAAAAGCGAAGCTGCGGTTTCGAGAATATCTGAAATTCAATAACAACCGCGCGGCGTCGGCGGCCGGAGAGGGCGCCTCCCGAATAACAATAATTTGGCAGCCAGCATCCGCCGAATTCCGGATGTGTTCCTTCCATTTTTAAATTTGACAGGTCTCGGCCACGCGGCACCGTCGGCGCGGGAACCAATAACTCAGCACGTAATGTAGCGCGAATGCGACATGATTGTTGTCATTTTCGCAAATTATGCGAACGCTACATGCCTGCCAATGTTTATCTGTGCTCGTGAAACCATTAAATTACGCACGTCTGCCTGCGTTGCGAGAATATTACTCGCTCTAGCTGTAGTTGGCGGAAACTACGCGTGTATCATAGTTAAAATTATTGAACTATGCAGTGAACACGGTATTGGACTGAGCTTTGGAAGCTTCCCTTAATAAACTGTTTCAAACGGGGAATTAATGTAATCCTGTAAAACAATAAATAATTTAACTAATAATAAATGCTTCAATTTTATGTTATAGGTAGAATAATAACACAACATTATTTGTGTTTTTTAATTTCAAACAAAAGTCTAGGAGTGCCCCGTGTTTTACACGCGTAGATCCCGTTTTCGTTATTTTCCGGGAATAAAAAGTAACCAATGTGTTATTCTAGACTACAATCTAAATGTGTTCCAAAGGGGTTTGGGTAAAGTTGGCGTCGTTTTTCATTTTAGCGGCCAGAGATCTGTTATCACTTTCTTGTAACAATAAAATACCCTGATGCTATCTGTGCAATCGGATTTGCTCTAAGTCATATCGGAGCTGAGTTATAGCCTGTCAAAGTTATATATTTTTTGGATTTTTTGTATGGGCAAGTGGCGTCGTTTTTTCATTTTAGCGGCCAGAGATCTGTTATCACTTTCTTGTAACAATAAAATACCCTGATGCTATCTGTGCAATCGGATTTGCTCTAAACCATATCGGAGCTGAGTTATAGCCTGTCGAAGTTATTTATTTTTTGGATTTTTTGTATGGGCAAGTGGCGTCGTTTTTTCATTTTAGCGGCCAGAGATCTGTTATCACTTTCTTGTAACAATAAAATACCCTGATGCTATCTGTGCAATCAGATTTGCTGTAAGTAATATCGGAGCTGAGTTATGGCCCCTCAAAGATTTTTTTTTTGGTTTTCTTTGTATGTACTAGTGGCGCCATTTCCTATAGCGGCCAAACATCCGTTAGCCCTTTTGTGAAACATTATTTTTACCCTAAGGTACCTGTGTAATCAGATTTGTTGCAAACTATATCGGAGCTGAGTTATGGCCACTTAAAGTTTTTTTTTTGGTTTTCTTTGTATGGACTAGTGGCGCCATTTCCTACAGCGGCCAAACATCCATTACCACTTTTATGAAACATAATTTTTACCTTAAGGTACTTGTGTAATCAGATTTGTTGCAAACTATATCGGAGCTGAGTTATGGCCACTCAAAGTTTTTGTTTTGGTTTTCTTTGTATGTACTAGTGGCGCCATTTCCTACAGCGGCCAAACATTCGTTAGCACTTTTATGAAACATTATTTTTACTTAAAGGTACCTGTGTAATCAGATTTGCTGCAAACTATATCGGAGCTGAGTTATGGCCCCTCAAAGTTTTTTTTTTGGTTTTCTTTGTATATACTAGTGGCGCCATTTCCTATAGCGGCCAAACATCCGTTAGCACTTTTATGTAACATTATTTTTACCTTAAGGTACCTGTGTAATCAGATTTGTTGCAAACTATATCGGAGCTGAGTTATGGCCACTTAAAGTTTTTTTTTTGGTTTTCTTTGTATGGACTAGTGGCGCCATTTCCTACAGCGGCTAAACATCCATTAGCACTTTTATGAAACATTATTTTTACCCTAAGGTACCTGTGTAATCAGATTTGCTGCAAACTATATCGGAGCTGAGTTATGGCCACTTAAAGTTTTTTTTTTTGGTTTTCTTTGTATGGACTAGTGGCGCCATTTCCTACAGCGGCCAAACATTCGTTAGCACTTTTATGAAACATTATTTTTACCTTAGGGTACCTGTGTAATCCGATTTGCTCCAAACTATATCGGAGCTGAGTAATGGCCCCTCAAAGTTTTTTTTTTGTTTTCTTTGTATGTACTAGTGGCGCCATTTCCTACAGCGGCCAAACATTCGTTAGCACTTTTATGAAACATTATTTTTACCTTAGGGTACCTGTGTAATCCGATTTGCTGCAAACTATATCGGAGCTGAGTTATGGCCACTTAAAGTTTTTTTTTTTGGTTTTCTTTGTATGGACTAGTGGCGCCATTTCCTACAGCGGCCAAACATTCGTTAGCACTTTTATGAAACATTATTTTTACCCTAAGGTACCTGTGTAATCAGATTTGCTGCAAACTATATCGGAGCTGAGTTATGGCCACTTAAAGTTTTTTTTTTGGTTTTCTTTGTATGGACTAGTGGCGCCATTTCCTACAGCGGCCAAACATTCGTTAGCACTTTTATGAAACATTATTTTTACCTTAGGGTACCTGTGTAATCCGATTTGCTCCAAACTATATCGGAGCTGAGTAATGGCCCCTCAAAGTTTTTTTTTTGTTTTCTTTGTATGTACTAGTGGCGCCATTTCCTACAGCGGCCAAACATCCATTAGCACTTTTGTGAAACATTATTTTTACCCTAAGGTACCTGTGTAATCAGATTTGTTGCAAACCATATCGGAGCTGAGTTATGGCCACTTAAAGTTTTTTTTTTTGGTTTTCTTTGTATGGACTAGTGGCGCCATTTCCTACAGCGGCCAAACATTCGTTAGCACTTTTATGAAACATTATTTTTACTTAAAGGTACCTGTGTAATCAGATTTGCTGCAAACTATATCGGAGCTGAGTTATGGCCCCTCAAAGTTTTTTTTTTGGTTTTCTTTGTATATACTAGTGGCGCCATTTCCTATAGCGGCCAAACATCCGTTAGCACTTTTATGTAACATTATTTTTACCTTAAGGTACCTGTGTAATCAGATTTGTTGCAAACTATATCGGAGCTGAGTTATGGCCACTTAAAGTTTTTTTTTTGGTTTTCTTTGTATGGACTAGTGGCGCCATTTCCTACAGCGGCCAAACATCCATTAGCACTTTTATGAAACATTATTTTTACCCTAAGGTACCTGTGTAATCAGATTTGCTGCAAACTATATCGGAGCTGAGTTATGGCCACTTAAAGTTTTTTTTTTTGGTTTTCTTTGTATGGACTAGTGGCGCCATTTCCTACAGCGGCCAAACATTCGTTAGCACTTTTATGAAACATTATTTTTACCTTAGGGTACCTGTGTAATCCGATTTGCTCCAAACTATATCGGAGCTGAGTAATGGCCCCTCAAAGTTTTTTTTTTGTTTTCTTTGTATGTACTAGTGGCACCATTTCCTACAGCGGCCAAACATCCATTAGCACTTTTGTGAAACATTATTTTTACCCTAAGGTACCTGTGTAATCAGATTTGTTGCAAACCATATCGGAGCTGAGTTATGGCCACTTAAAGTTTTTTTTTTGGTTTTCTTTGTATGGACTAGTGGCGCCATTTCCTACAGCGGCCAAACATCCGCGAGCACTTTTATGACACATTATTTTTACTTTAGGGTACCTGTGTAATCAGATTTCCTCCAAACTATATCGGAGCTGAGTTATGGCCCCTCAAAGTTTATTTTTTGGTTTTCTTTGTATGTACTAGTGGCGCCATTTCCTATTGCGGCCAAACATCCGCGAGCACTTTTATGAAACATTATTTTTACCTTAGGGTACCTGTGTAATCAGATTTGTTGCAAACTATATCGGAGCTAAGTTATGGCCACTCAAAGTTTTTTTTTTGGTTTTCTTTGTATGTACTAGTGGCGCCATTTCCTATTGCGGCCAAACATCCGCGAGCACTTTTATGACACATTATTTTTACTTTAGGGTACCTGTGTAATCAGATTTGCTCCAAACTATATCGGAGCTGAGTTATGGCCCCTCAAAGTTTTTTTTTTGGTTTTCTTTGTATGTACTAGTGGCGCCATTTCCTATTGCGGCCAAACATTCGCGATCACTTTTATGAAACATTATTTTTACCTCAAGGTACCTGTGTAATCAGATTTGTTGCAAACTATATCGGAGCTAAGTTATGGCCACTCAAAGTTTTTTTTTTGGTTTTCTTTGTATGTACTAGTGGCGCCATTTCCTATTGCGGCCAAACATCCGCGAGCACTTTTATGACACATTATTTTTACTTTAGGGTACCTGTGTAATCAGATTTGCTCCAAACTATATCGGAGCTGAGTTATGGCCCCTCAAAGTTTTTTTTTTGGTTTTCTTTGTATGTACTAGTGGCGCCATTTCCTATTGCGGCCAAACATCCGCGAGCACTTTTATGAAACATTATTTTTACCTTAGGGTACCTGTGTAATCAGATTTGCTCCAAACTATATCGGAGCTGAGTAATGGCCCCTCAAAGTTTTTTTTTGGTTTTCTTTTAGGGCCCATAACTCAGCTCCGATATAGTTTGGAGCAAATCTGATTACACAGGTACCCTAAGGTAAAAATAATGTTTCATAAAAGTGCTCGCGGATGTTTGGCCGCTATAGGAAATGGCGCCACTAGTCCATACAAAGAAAACCAAAAAAAAAACTTTAAGTGGCCATAACTCAGCTCCGATATAGTTTGCAACAAATCTGATTACACAGGTACCTTAGGGTAAAAATAATGTTTCATAAAAGTGCTAATGGATGTTTGGCCGCTGTAGGAAATGGCGCCACTAGTACATACAAAGAAAACCAAAAAAAAAACTTTAAGTGGCCATAACTCAGCTCCGATATAGTTTGCAACAAATCTGATTACACATGTACCTTAAGGTAAAAATAATGTTTCATAAAAAAGCAAACGGATGTTTGGCCGCTATAGGAAATGGCGCCACTAGTACATACAAAGAAAACCAAAAAAAAAACTTTGAGTGGCCATTACTCAGCTCCGATATAGTTTGCAGCAAATCTGATTACACAGGTACCTTTAAGTAAAAATAATGTTACATAAAAGTGCTAACGGATGTTTGGCCGCTGTAGGAAATGGCGCCACTAGTCCATACAAAGAAAACCAAAAAAAAAACTTTAAGTGGCCATAACTCAGCTCCGATATAGTTTGCAACAAATCTGATTACACAGGTACCTTAAGGTAAAAATTATGTTTCATAAAAGTGCTAATGGATGTTTGGCCGCTGTAGGAAATGGCGCCACTAGTCCATACAAAGAAAACCAAAAAAAAAACTTTAAGTGACCATAACTCAGCTCCGATATAGTTTGCAACAAATCTGATTACACAGGTACCTTAGGGTAAAAATAATGTTTCATAAAAGTGCTAATGGATGTTTGGCCGCTGTAGGAAATGGCGCCACTAGTACATACAAAGAAAACCAAAAAAAAACTTTGAGTGGCCATAACTCAGCTCCGATATAGTTTGCAACAAATCTGATTACACAGGTACCTTAAGGTAAAAATAATGTTACATAAAAGTGCTAACAAATGTTTGGCCGCTGTAGGAAATGGCGCCACTAGTACATACAAAGAAAACCAAAAAAAAAACTTTGAGGTGCCATAACTCAGCTCCGATATAGTTTGCAGCAAATCTGATTACACAGGTACCTTAAGGTAAAAATTATGTTTCATAAAAGTGCTAATGGATGTTTGGCCGCTGTAGGAAATGGCGCCACTAGTCCATACAAAGAAAACCAAAAAAAAAACTTTAAGTGGCCATAACTCAGCTCCGATATAGTTTGCAACAAATCTGATTACACAGGTACCTTAGGGTAAAAATAATGTTTCACAAAAGTGCTAACGGATGTTTGGCCGCTATAGGAAATGGCGCCACTAGTACATACAAAGAAAACCAAAAAAAAAAACTTTGAGGGGCCATAACTCAGCTCCGATATTACTTACAGCAAATCTGATTGCACAGATAGCATCAGGGTATTTTATTGTTACAAGAAAGTGATAACTGATCGATGGCCGCTAAAAAAAAAAACGACGCCACGGGCCCATACAAAAGTACCCAAACCCCTTTCCTGATCTGTTAAGCCGTTCCGATGTGATTGATTAACAAACATCCTTACACCCAATCATCCAAACTTGCGCATTTAGGTATCATATTAGTAGGATAATAATATATTATTTACACTAGCAGCGCTCCACAGTTTACCCGCGCAATCCTCGTTCCCTTTATTTCCCCGAGATAAAAAGTAGTATTTATATGCTATTCCGGATGTATCATCTATGTTCCATGTTTCAACTCCATCCGTTCAGAATTTTCGACGTGACCAAACAATAAACATCCAAACTTTGACTTGTATAATAATAGTTAGAATCCACCTTAAAGATAAATATTGAACTTACTGCCTCTACAACAAACACCACACACATGCTTATCCACCTAATTATATTTCAAGGCAATTTTCAAAGTTTTGATTGCCATTGATGAAGTGTTCTGTGAAAACTATTCTGTGAAAAATCTAATTAACAATATCAATAAGCCGCTTTTCAAAGACGACTAAAATCTCAACGGTTGTCTTGTCAGCCAGTCTCACTCATATAAATAAAATACGACTAAAACCTCAGCGATAGAGTCTTGTTAGCCAGTCTCTTCTTCAGCAGCGTCATAAGGCCGATTTACATCAGACGAGCGAATGCTCATTCTATCCCCACTGTATCAAATGCATTTGGTGTAAACAAACGTAGAGCAAACGTTCTTTCGTTGTTTTGTTTGCGTTCGCAAAGATTCTATGGAATATATAATGCTAGCAGCGCCCCGCGGTGTTATCCGCGAAGTTCCCGTTCCCGTTGTTTTTTCGGGATAAAAAGTAACCTATGTGTTCTTCCAGACCATAATCTATCTGTATTCCAAATTTCAGCCCGATCCGTTCATACGTTAGGACGTGATTGAGCAACAAACATCCAAACATCCATACATTGACATTTATAATATTAGTAGGATTAGTAGGATGGGAAACGCTAAGAACGATCTTTCGTTTACACTAAAAGATCGAGAAAGAATGCTCTTGTTCTAGCTCTAGCTCTATGTTCGTTCAGTTTAAATCGGCCTTAAAACGATATTTTGTTGTGTGCGCAGAAATACCGGGAATACAACGTGGACGTGGTGCGCAAGGATGGTCTGCTACTCGTGCGGGAGCTGGCCGCTGAGGTCAAGAACCACATGGACTTCAAGATCAACGCTGTCATGGTGAGTCAACACCTAAGCTGAGCCCGCTAAGCTCGCTATAAGTAATTTCACAAGAAGGTAGTACTTTTGGGGTGAAAACTTGTTTTGGCGCGACACTGACAGATTTTTCGCGGGCTGTGAATTGAAGTCTAGCGTCACGCTCGGGAATGATAAGAAATCTTCGGCTAAACTCAGGACCACGGCCATTAGCCATCTATAAACGCATTGCTGACGCATTTCTAGACAGCCATGCACTCCGGTTTCACCCGCGTAGTTTCCAAAGTAAGCTATCAAAATCTGTGTTATTGTAAGTTTTCACTTCTATCGGCAGTTCCTATGACAGCCAATTTTTTTTTAATATAGAGTGACGAGGCGAGCAGTACGTGCGCCTAATGGTAATCAACACGCCTGTCCATAACAGCACAGTGTCATGCAGCTATTGCAACATGAAGAGTCCGAATCATTACCTAGCACTGCACTGCGGCCGTCACCCAGAGATGTAAGATGACTTATTTCCATACTTTGTAATTTCTCTGGAAACATGTCCCTTCAAGCCGGAACATAGTGATGTTTGTCATTACTGCTTGGAGGTAGAATAGCTGGCAAAGGTGTGACAATTCCCCAGGCGGACGCTACAAAGAATGCTACCACTGAAATAGTTACCTACTATAGATTGTACCTACTACTTAACATTGGCCATTTGACATTGGCCATTGGACCATTGGCTTCAAGATAACGCTGTTATAGTAAATCAATTCCTTCACTGTACTACTACTTACACTGTAGTACCACTACTTTCAGTAGTATCTACTACTTACTAGCTCTACCTCTATCGTCATATAAAAATTAAATAGCGTCTAACATTTTTTCTAGGAAAATAAATGTGAATATGAACGCGGTAGCTGTGTCTTCTCTGTCGATTTTAGTTTAAGTAATTTTCGTTGCAAAATGTTGAATGCGACTCTTTCTTTCATCTCTCTTACCTTACTCTTCGGATTACTACTATTATTTTTCTTAAATTATACAAGATTAATAAAATATTGCGCAAATCTTTTAAAATTGAATGACTAGGTTTGATGGGTGGCTTTAAAGAAAATGTATCCTCCTTCCATTGCTCCTGTTTTGCTTATTTTTATATAAACCTAGTTGTATGCATTTATGAGTTCCCAGAAAGATAATAGATAAATATTCGTCGAGTATCTATATAATCGCAATCCGGCCCCAAACTAAACAAATCTTGTGCTACGGATTCCTATGCAAACCTACTGTGGAAGTCCAACATAACGCGATAACAAATATGTAAAACATTTTTTTTTTTAATCTTAAGTACTTATTATACTTAGTAACACCCAGAACATTAGGAACCACTCAGTTAATAAGAGTAAATAACCCTAAACGAAATACTAAGTGAAAAAAACGATATTTGAGAATAACTGAATACATATACTTAAAACTAACTTCCTAGTGAGATAACAGTACAGTTACGCACCCTTTACGCGTGCCTTCCCCACCCAATGCAATTGGATGGCTTTTCCAAAGCTACTAATTAAATCCAATTAATTCGCTTCAATTAGGAACACTTCAAGTTTCTAATGGAAGATTATTGCGTAGGTTGCCGACTGCTCTGATTCCAGCCGTTTTGTTTTGACATTTGTTTGCTGATGACTGGAAAACGTATGGATAAGTAAACTAAACACTGATCATCATGATCAGTCCATACTCATCCACTGCTTGACATGGTCCATTTTTTTCTTAAATATATATATATATATATATATTTAAACTTGACCGCCATCTCGCCTGATTTTAAGCGACGATGCGGTTTACAATGGAATATGCTTACCTAGAAGAAACCCATTCACTATCGGCTTAAAGACATCACGATTGTAACCATCGGGAAAATCCCATTCAGACAAAAGTAGAGTCAAACCTCTTCGGTCGAGTCTTTAGAACGTCAACCATGAAACGATGTCGCTTTTTGCCGATGCCTCTTCAATAATAATTAAATAATACGCTATTCAGCCTTCAGTCCGATCCTCAGCTTTACGTTTCCAAGGCTACCAGCTGCGTTTCGTAAATAGTTACTTCATCTAGTCTCAGGGCGTCCTAGACTGCGTCCTAGACTGCTAGGTTCTAACAGATATCACCAGCCCACTGCCATTTCTGCTTGCTATTGGATTAAGCTATATTACGCTGATAGAATGTAGGTACTAATGGTCTAAGATCCCGCTATCCAACGACCTTCACCGAGATGCTTATTCGATTAAACATATTTTATATTTAATTTAATAGGTCAATAAATATATTGCATACACCCATATGCCTAACAAATTTTAGTCCAGAGTATGATTAATTAATCAATAAAAAAATAAAGTGGCCAAGTGCGAGTTGGACTCGCCCATGAAGGGTTCCGTTGAAGCAAGTAACATAATATACATAGTACACATAGTTCTTGTAGTTCGTTGTAACTTTGATCGAAGTTTCAATAATAGTGTATTTATGGCGTACTACAAAAAAACTACTCATCAGATCAAGTTCAAACCAATTTTCGTTGGTAGTTTACATGGTAATGTACATCATATCTATAAGAATCATATAGAAGTTAGAAGGGGGGGGGGAACACACATTTTACCACTTTGGAAGTGTATCTCGCGCAAATTATTCAGTGTAGACGAAAATGATTTTAGAAACCTCAACATCATTTTTGAAGGCCTATTGATAGACATCCCAAACGTGTAGGTTTGATGAAAAAAAAATGTTGAGTTTCAGTTCTCAGTATGGGGGGCAACCCTAATTTTTATTTTTTTGTTCAAATCTTAATGCGGTTCACAGAATACATCTACTTACCAAGTTTCAACAGTGTAGTTCTCATAGTTTCGGCAAAAAGTGGCTGTGACATACGGACGGACAGACAGACAGACAGACATGACGAATCTATAAGGGTTCCGTTTTTACGTTTTACGGAACCCTAAAAAATCACCGTTTTGATTATTATGTTATTATAAATATAAAATAGGTATTAGGTACGTTTCATCAAATAAGCAAATATGGTGAAGGTCGTTGTATAGCGGGATCTCCTACCATAAAGTCACCCGCGATTTCACCCGCTTAGTACCTGTTCCCGTTATTTTCCTGTGATAAAAAGTATACCTACAATGTGCTATTCCAGACTATAAATAAACACACTGTGTTCCAAATTCCAATACGATCCCTCCAGTCGTTCCGACTTGGCTGAACATCAAAACTTTCGCATTTCAAACATTAGTAATAAGTAAGAAAACCACGTCTTGCACTGTTTCCTTTCAATTCTGTAAATATTAATTGCAAGTGTAACTTCTACTAATAGTATTAAGTATCGTTCAAGTAACAATGACATATCATTTACAACAAACTAATAGGTTTTTTTAAATATTGGTGCACAGTGCAAACATTTGAATTCATCACACAAATATTTGCACTGGGTGGGAATCGAACCCACGACCCTCGGCTTCGCAGGCAGAGCTACTACCCACTAAGCCACGAGGCCAGTCAAAGGTAAATTATTTCTTCACGATCCTTCACTGTTAAAGCCAATTATGACGACTAACTTCTACATCTGTAATAAGGCAAATACGCTGTTGCAGGTGGAATTTAACTCTTCAACCTCACGATTGTGAAATCGGGCGTTGTATCACTAGCCCACTATGGTTTTTGTATAATGGAAATAGCTTCAGTTGGAGCGATAAGTAATTTGTTTGTAAAGTTATTTAAAGTACCTATTCAATGTTACGAGAAATATCTCGTTGAGAACCTCGCAGAGTAAAACAATATGGAACAAAGCTTTTGTCTAGACTAGACACTATAAATATGTAGTCATCTAAAAGACTTCAGCATAACTCAACGCTCAGCAAAAGATAGCATTCTATACATAAAAGCATCTATTCGGTGCATGAAATTTACCCAATATAGTTATTTTTCTTGAATAAGCTAGCACCTAGGTGAATCTCTAAGCTGCTTCCACAAATGCTTTGAGATAAGGACGATTCAATATTGCAAAAAATATACAAACTTGCATCGCACACATCGTTTTTATGTAGTATCTATACTGACTATATGACAGGGCGAGCAAGACATACCCTTGATGGTAAACTTTATGGAAGGGCACGTTAATCTTTTTGCCCTGTAATTTCTGTGGAAGCCCTTTCAGAGTGAAACAGTAATGTATGCACATTACTGCTTAGCGATAGAACATAAGTAGAGTGATAATACATACCTAGAGTAGGTAAGTAAACACTTATTTTTTGTTCCGACTAGACGAAAAAATAAAATTTTGTAATTAAAATAAATTGAATAGCATTTTGTAATTTAAATTATATAAATGAAATTACTGTAATAAAGTTTTTTGTAATTTACAAAATTAATGTACCTAGTACCTATTTTAAAATGTTTAACAATAGGTAGGTACGAGTCAATGCGCTATAATTGAATAATTGACACAGTTTTTGTTTTGGCGAGACTATGTCCGACTTTTTATACGTCCATGTTCAGAACCCAGCTATGTTTTTTCTTTTTCTTTTCATAATTTGCGAGTATATCCCAGCCACCTTTCCGATAAGTAGGTAGGTACGAGCAGCGTGAGTTGCGAATTGGCAAGATTTTGCGGTGACACCCGCGCGACTTGCATTAACATATTCAGCTTTGGCCGATGGCGAAGTTCGACGAACTCCCCCTCTCCTTGCTCAAGCAGGGGTGGACCCAGGGCAGAAGACGGGTGAGGCTGCACACGATAATGAGTGTATCTGCGCTAAGAGCAAAATATAAATAAATAATATAAATTTTGGTGGACAATTCACACACAAAACCATCTGACCCCAAACTAAGCGTAGCTTGTATAACAGATAGCTGATATAATACTTATATAGTTTTAAATACATACTTATTATACATAGAAACACCCAGACACAGCTTGAATCACTATGGGCTCAGGGTTTTGCACGATAATGAGTGTCTCCGCACTAAGAGCAAAATCTTCAGCTTGAATTACTATTGGCTCAGGTTCTTGAGTGTGGTTTTTTAATATAATTAGTATGATGAAGGTTTTTTTGATTTTAAAAGTGTTAACGTTTAATTACACATTTATGCTTTGGAAAATATTCAGCTCGCTTTACATTACTTGTTGGAACCACTTCGTACTGATAACTAAAATGAATTAATATTGTCTTACGCTAAGTTAAGCTACCGATATCTATAATTTATCTTTTGTTGATTTCTTATAGGCATTCCTGTCTAATCTCCCGACAGTTCATGACTAGATCCGTCTCTGCACGTGGCCCCAGCATCTGCACTCGCCACTCGTCTGGTGATCGCGACCGCCGCACCGCGCCGCGCCCACTGATATTGGAATTCTTTTGAATCTCAACTACTTCGTCGCTGCTGGCCCGCCAACTTGGACTCAGATGCAAAGTTGTCAATTTCGAGAGAATAAATCCATACGGAAACTGAGTATTTCGTACAGCCACTGCCTTATTTGCAAATACCTTTTAAATATGCATTACCAGCTATAAACTGCACATTCTAAAACCTCAAGTGAAAAATATAAAACACTATATGAAGTTCCAAGAAAGCGAATACGTTTCAGCAATAAGCCAAATATTTGTCTCCAAAACATGTACGGTAAATTCCTCGTGACATGCCAGTAAATACCTCCGTAGAGTAGACGTCTCAGACAAAGTTTGTTAAGCGCTTACTTACGTTTTGGTAAAACATGTAATAATTCACACAGTGCGAAGTTGTATCCAAAGTTTTATGAAGGAGGCGACACAAGAAGGGAGTGTGAAAGCCAAGTTGGGCGCGACTTCGGTGGGGACGGTTTCGCGCCATGTAATTATTCGTTCGTGCCTCCGAACCGAACGTCATTTGTGGTTTTTGTCCGAACTCCGAGTTTCGTGTAAAAGTTCGTTTTTGTGGACGTACCGATGTGCTCCCTGCGCCGCCGATCTCTAATGAAGGCCTACAGGATTCAATTAACCGAAGCGATTGGAATGTTTTGTGATTTGTACCCGGCACGGAATTCCATCAACGCGCTTCATTCAATACCTTGTAGCATTCTTCCAAATTAAACCGATGAAAAGGTTTGATCAAAAGATTTCATGTGCTGCGTTTTACGACGGCCGTATCGTCGTTCTCGGTTTTTATTGATTTCTTTAAATATTCAAATGAATTTACAGTCTTCTTAAAGTTAGCTTTACCGCGTAATCCTACAACAATTTAACGTAATTTGTAAAAAAGTGTATATATATATATATATATTTATGAAATTCGCAAAATACCTTCTTTGTAAACAACGAAGTATTTGCAGATAAAATTTAAACTTATTCAGTGTTAAATTTATAGATGAGTAGAAATATCATTCTCCAACTAAAAGCTGGGTTACACAGAGGCTCCCGCCGCGAGAAAGCGATAGCGATGCGGGACGGGATTTTTTGTAATGTTCGAATTTATATGCAACCTGACACACAGCAAGCGGGCGCGATCCGATACGATACGATCTCCCGCGTGACAAGATCCGGACGACAAACAGGAGATCACTTTGCGGGAAGAACGTGCCACAGCGCGGGACAGGCGGCGGGCGCGGGCGCTGTACTCTACGGTAGTCAGTACAAGCTGTCACACAGGGCAACGCCATAACGTAGCGATCGCGATCCGATCTTACGAGTTGTATTTTTTACAACGTAATCGTGCGATATAGTGCGTTTCACGGAGATGTGTAGAAAACCGAAACAAAGGTAATGCCGTAACATAAAAATCGTAAATCTTGTGTTCTCGCCACCTTCCCGCCGCGGGCTGCGGGCGGTGGCCCTGTGTGACGTGGTACGGACCGCTATCGCTTCGTATCGCTATCGCTATCGCGATCGCTTCGCTCTGTGTGACCCGGCTTTAATAGAGTAAGATCCCAGGGCCGCCAGACGTCACGTATTTTCTGATGAACGAAATTTGGGCGATTGAGTACAGTTAGTACGTACTAAGAACACATGCTTACCCGCTAAATAGCTCAGACGGCCAGTTTTGAGATATGGGGCAATGAAGGTACATACAAACACTGCTTATTTCACTTATTTTCTGACAACTGATTTTTACGTATGTTATAGGACTCAGACACTTCAGACACAGACTACTCCCGGACAATTTCCGTCGGCCGTTTTGCTTAACAGACGCTTTAAAACTCCCAAAATAATGATTTAGAGTGCGCCAGAATGCCAGGGAAAAATCAATTTTCAACCGCGCGACGCGTTTCTTAATGCGCTATACATAAAGTCGAGAATAGCATGACACAGTTTGGAGGAAAAATCAATATTAAATCAGGAGTCCATTTTTGACCAAGTTTTATTAAATTACAAAAGACTTACAATTTTAAAAACAGAAATTTATAAAAGTGTTCGGTTACTTTACTAGAAGGTACAATTAGGAATTGTATTACCAAAAAATAATGTGGGGTCATCGCTGATAATTTCGAGTACTCGAATTAAAACGGGTTTTTTCGGTGTCATTTTTATTTTTTTATTGTAAAAAACTCTGATCTATTTTTAAAATTCTATTCGGTTATTGTGCTTCTTCTTGATTGTACCCACACGTCAATATTTTTTTGTCATAGTTTTTAGTTTCTTAACTTTAGTGAGCGGCCTCGAAAATGTCCTTTTTTCGTTTTCTGGCACTAGGTGCCCTCTTAACGTCACTTAATTCTTATACTTCATTTTTATACCTTATATATTCGTCAGACAACTATTTTAAAGCCTTTTCCAAAAAGACAGACTGATCCAAGGGGTCAATTGTCTATTTTAATGCCGCTCTGGGTAGGACCGCGAGGGCATTATCCACGCTTGTGAGACATGTATTAGGAAAAATGTACAGGGTTACTGGTAATCAGCCTGCGTCCGTTTAATAGCATGTTCTGTAAATTCAAACATATCTCGAAATTGGCCGTCTAGTTGTTCTTAGCACGTACTAACTCTACTCAATCGTCCACATTTCGTTCATCAGAAAATACGTGACGTCTGGTGGCTCTGGGATCTTGGACTATAAATGATTGTTTGTAATTATATAAATAATTACGCGTTTTGACGTTTCCACGCAATATTATCTAGAAAATGCAATGGTTTCACTAAAAATTGTATTTTCTTGTTTATTTACTAAATAGCTACGAATTCCGTACCGTACCGTAATGGTACGAATTACTACCAACTAAGCCACGACTGGCCTCGTGGGTTAGTTGGTAGTAGCTCTGCCTGCGAAGCCGAGGGTCGTGGGTTCGATTCCCACCCAGTGAAAATATTTGTGTGATGAATTCAAATGTTTGCACTGTGTCTGGGTGTTTCTACTCGTATGTATAATAAGTATGTATTTAAAACTATATAAGTATCATATCAGCTCTCTGGCCGCCATCGCACAAGCTTTGCTTAGTTTGGGGTCAGATGGTGTTGTGTGTGAATTGTCCACCAATATTTATATTTATTTATTCACAAAAAAGATAATGCACAAAACTTGTGCAGGAATGACGCATTAGATTGCACTGAATCTCGGACCTGACTTTTGCTTACAACAAAAAACTTAAATATATAAGCACGTAGCCTCACATTTTGTATTTAATTTTACACAAGTATAATGTACAATAGTACATTATAATATACAATAGTAAGTTTTAGAAATAAAGTAATAGAGTGAACTTTTGATCTCCTATTGGAGATCAAACACTGTATTACTAGTTCAGAGGGTGACGACTGGCATGTTTTACTTGTACAATGGAATGCTAATCAACAGAACGCAAATCATCCTTAATATTATAAATGTCAATGTATGGATGTTTGGATATTTGGATGTTTGTTGCTCAATCACGTCCTAACGTATGAACGGATCGGGCTGAAATTTAGTACACAGATAGATTATAGTCTGGAAGAACACATAGGCTACTTTTTATCCCGGAAAACAACGGGAACGGGAACTTCGCGGGTAACACCGCGGGGCGCTGCTAGTAAATAATATGATTTTTTAATAAAAAATGAAACAATCGTCTTCAGTTTATAAATTAAACTCACATGCTCAACTAATTTAAATAAAATTTGTGAACCACGTTATATGGGACGGCCTGCTAAACGCTAAATACACAGCTCCAATGAGACAGTAAACGAAAATCTTATTAATGTATATGTTTTTGTTTACCGATACAAAAACTGTTCAAACGATTTCGATAAAATTTAAATGTGACCATCCCGGATCAAGTATATCTCGGAAGCGTCGAGTATATAGCTGAACATACATTAACAAAATATTTTGATAGAACTCTTTCCTTTCTTAAAGTCGTTAAAAATGTGTCGCAACATCACTACCAATGGTTATAACACTATCAAAGCACTCTAAAACCACACAAATCATCTCTAAGCGATTTGCATAGCAGTCTCCGCACTCGTGTTCATTCCCACAATGGGGACGGGACACAGAGCGCATTCAGCGCGAATTCCCGAAGGCTACAGGCGTCGGAGTACTCCTCGCCTCTTTGAATTTTCACTACGATGAACCAACACCTACGTGTAAGCTTTTTATACCTAGCTTTTGCCAAAATTGAATAAATCTCTTAATGAAGCGGTTGTAAGTGCGGTCCTCAGTAATCCTCTTCATGAAGCGGTAATGCCTCAGTAAAACAGTTGTAAGTGCAAGAGATTTCAAAAGGGAGGTTGAGTAGGTATCTCCTTACAACGTATTTTTGATGTGAAAACTATGAATAAGTTTTCACGCGTTAGACACTTTTTACTAAGGGATAATCTTATGGATTCGCGTAACTGACATGCCTATGAAATTTCATGTAGTGGCGTAAAGTTGGAGCGGCGGCGGAGCAGCGAGGGAGACGTGCGTCTTAGACGCTTTTTGGATGGGTGAATCTTGTGAGTTCGCTTGACCACTAAATGTGCAAAATATTTGAAATCGACTACTTGATCGCTGAAGTTTCCTTCGTGAACTATCTGGAGATTAAGTCTAGCTTCTGTTTTACAACACAGTGTATATTTAAAGTTTAAGACGTACATAAATGGATCTAGTTACAACTAACTCTCCTCGCAGAATAAACAACAATTCTAAATCTAAAATGTACCCACTGATTTACTGATTTACTAACAGAGAAACTTTAGAACTCTTACTATAATAACAACAACATTATACCGCTTCCATAACTCACAGTAAAAGGCAATAGAATAAGCCTGTGACAACAAGGTATCAAAGCTTGTCTCCGAAGTCGCCATTCTTGGAATTCCTCCGCTCTTGAACTCGCAAAATTTCGCAGAAATCACAGAGTTGTTGCCGGGAGATTCATCGATTGAGTAATAAATCATTAAATATAATAGGTATAAAGTAAACAACAGCCGAGGGAGGACCTCTCGACTCCTATGAGTACCCAGCGTGGTTGCTAAGGGCTTCAGGGGTCGGTACTTAGAGTAATTACTTTCGTCGGACAGAAAATGTCAAACTCACGTGTTCTAACTACTTACTGGAGCTTTAGAAGTACATATAGATCTCTGTATATTATTCGGGGTTAGTCCCTGAACCCCTAACAACGAGCCTGAGGTAACCCCTCCCTCCCTCTCCGCGCCCTCGCCTGCCCAACCACCCGAAAAAATACAATGAAATTAGGACAAACTCAAAACGTTATGTCGGAGGATACAGAAATTGGACGCGCGTAACAAATATTTACCTTGAACGGGTCGTTGCATGGACATTTTTCTCGTGCCTACTTTTTACACTTTTAGTATGGTGTTTAATATTCAGTGTGATATGAGGTATCGACAGAAAGAAGAAGAAAGACAGGCTATGTTTGTAACAGATTTTTTAACTTTTTCTTTAGGCTTCATGGGATGTCTGTATTTTATTTTAGACTTCCTGAATCAAACATTTTGTACTTTCTGTCTTTTGCCCGAGCTACACGAGGTTAGTTTTGCAAGCAAGTGTCAGTAAGCTAGCAAGCTAGTACTTCTAGCTTCGTGTTGACAAAACTAGCGTTGCGTAGCGTTGTCTACACGAAGCTAGAAGTACTAACTTGCTAGCTTGTTAACACTAGCTTGCTATCCTAGTTTGGAAAACTAGCCTCGTGTATCGTGCTCGGCCATTAGTGATGTACTCACAGAAATTGCTGCTAACTACAACCTGTACAGGACAATATCGTGACGAAATGTGTGTGAGTTATGTAATGAATTTAGAGCGCTGTGCCTCCCGCGTTAGCTCAAACTTGACAAGAGGCCACTTGAGGTCTACTGCCCAAGGCCCCTTAGTAAAAAATCATAATGAATAGTATCTTTAAGCATATTTTATATAACACAGACGTAAAATTTAAGTAGGTATACTAACCGGTGCTAGTCGATTTCTATATTTCAATTTCAGAAGCCTCGTGTCATAAGGATGTGAATCGCGTGCACCCAATAGTATCAAATGTACATGCATGCCATAATTTAGTTGCGCACTGAAGCAGCCGCGCCGGTTACAAACGGAGCACTTTGAATGCGCTAATGACCTGTATTCTATACATAAATAGACTGGCAGTAGCAGTGTGGTTTGTTTACTTAGAAGGACATCGAAATTCGAACCAACAAAGTCCACAAAGTATTTGAGCCCTTTGGGGTTAAGACATTGGGCCCGTAGTAGGGGCCGTGAGCTCATCTCATCTTCAAAAGCCTTTCTGAGGGCTTGGTCGACGCGACGCGTGACAAAAACGGTGGCGTTTATTTGGCACAACGCATAAGCATTTCCATCAGCGTGGAATTGCCGCCAACATGCTGGCCACGCTTCCGACTGATAGTGGGCTTAAACATATTGATTATCTGTAGACCTTCATTGGTCTACGGATAATTCAGGTGTGCTTAGTGTAAGCAGTTCGTTAGGTATGTAGCGTAGTGTAGTTCTCATTGTATTTTAGGTTTGTTAATAAACGCTTTCCCCGTTTTAAAGGACAAAATAATGTTGTCATAAGTTTACGTACTGATTTTACAGAAAGCGTTTTGAACCATTAAACTGATATTATTTATTTAAGACCGTAGTCTGTGAGCGTGGGAAAATAAAATTGCATAACTACATTGACAACATTACTCACACAGATATAGCACTATTCGTATTCTGATAGGCGCCCACAGCCAGAGCCATAGTTTCTACGAAACGGGGATTCCGGAGCAGGTGCGAACTGCTACATATTCCATGTTAAGTTACTGTTACGTATTCAATATCATACACCATTTAGGAATATTAGACTTTAGTGTGCTCTGTTGTAAGTTGCATTTCGATTTGGAATGTGACAATAACAAACGGCTATAATCTCAATGTTCCAAACTGTCATTCAGCAAAACACATCCACATAATATCCAAGCATTGACTTTCATAATAGGTACTAATAGGACATTTATCTCTACAGGGTTACTGTAACGAACGTGCAGGAAGGACAAATTGCAGGGTTAGATAGAAAAAGTGTTTTACATAAGTGTTTTTTTTTAGGTTAAGCCATTAATTTCATTTGAAGTAAAAAAAATCGCCGAAAAATTACTAGCTTACCGGTTTTTTATCGGATACACTTCGGAGAGCCGAGAGTCGTGGGTTCGATTCCCACCCAGTGCAAATATTTGTACTGTGTCTAGGTGTTCATATCTATAATGAGTATGTATTTCCTACTATATAAGTATTATATCAGCTATCTGGTTGCCATATTACAAGGTTGCTTAATTTTCAAATTGTCCACCAATATATAAGTATTATTTATAATATTACCGTGAAATGGTTTTCCAAGCTTTGAGCAACACATTTGCTAACATTCAAACATTTACATACATTTGTAAAGACCAGCAGCTCCTCTCGGTTTTACGGTTTTAGGGTCTATATGGGGTGGCATAACATTTTTTGTCCTATTTTAGGTAGGTATAACGTTTTTAGGACTAATGATAATTTACCATAACAACTAAACGCATAACTGACTTCGCATAATGTTAACTAGCATAACCATATATGACATAACGATAACTTAGCATAATGTTTAACCGCATAGCCATATATAGCATACAGATAACTTAGTATAAAGTTTCGACGCATAACCATAAATAGCATAATGTTTAAAGGCACACATTGAGAAAAGCATAACTATACTTAAACATAATGATCAACGGCATAAACTTTAAACGCCTAACTAAAAAACAAGTCAAATGTGGGTGGGTACTTTGACAACAATATTTATTATTCGTAATGTAGGTATCTACAAATTAAATGGAATATAATTGCCAATAGTATCTGTTATTATCGCATTCGTGTTATCATACTGTTGCTGTGAAATTATTTAGTATATTCTGAGGATTAAGAATCGTTGGTCTGAGAATAACACCATATTTTTTTTTATGGTAAACACCATTTTTATGGTAGGTACTATAAACGGTATTTATGCAGTAGTATCCGCTTGCTACACCGGTGTGTAATTTAGTACCCAAAAACTTGATGATGACGAAAACATACAAACTTAACTTTGCGGACGGGTTTTTGGCGGGGAATAAAATTTTTCGTGATTTTATTTGGAAAGGTATACCGATAAATTTGTGTTTAATGGCGTCTACTTGAACTAGTCTTTATTTGGATATATTTCACATAAAAATTAGAGTTCATTTACATAGAAAAATCGTAAAATTAAAAAAAAACTAAAAATAAAAATTTTCGCGGGAAAATGGTCCCGAAGTATTGAAAAAATTTAAAAAAATGTATTTGTGCTATCGAATGCAGTTTTTTTTTGGTTTTTCGAGTTTGTTGTTTCGTATACAACACATTTAAGCCATAAAACCACTGTCTCCTTCATAAATTATTAATGTAATAGCTGATCGACTACTTGAGAAATCGCAAAAAAAAAAATCTCAAGTGTCAAAAATGTTAGTTTACATTTTAAGTACATTAATTATAAACAAACGATACCGCTAGAAGCGTCTTGAAACGCTCTTGAAAATAAATGGGTTCAAACGGATACAAGTAAGGCGGCACTTCATATGTCGAAGCACAAACACCGCGGTTTTGTAACCTGACACATGTTTTCCCGCCAAAATTGTAAACGCGAAGAGCAGGCGGTGTAGCAAGCGGGCATAGCAATGTTTGTACTAATTTGTGTAGACAACATTTTTAGGACTTAAAAACCTACATACACCTAAGACAAATGGTGCACTTTTTGACTCCGGGTGGGCTCCCGCCAGAAGTTCTGCGGTCAGCCCTGAGTGTTGCTTCTCCATGCTCGGCCTGCGCTCCACTACGGAGGTCACCGCCTCGCTTCGTTCGCCTTCGCTACGCTTGGCCTCGCATGGATCGATCCACTCAGGACCTCCCTTGAGCTTCTGGCTCCCGCATTTTTTAAACACACTCTAGGGGTAGTAGCGACAAGACTAGGTGAAGTCGGGGTGCTCCGAATCGGATCTGGGTCCTATGTAACTTGGTTATTTATTACGTAGCACAACAAATAATTAAAAAATGTCTAAATGCGTCTGAGCAACGGTCAAAACGAATGTAGTACAACAGATTTTTATGATTAAAACACATTACGCCACAAAACGACTGTGCAAAAATTACATTATGACACTATAATTATATTATGCTATATTCATTATGACAAAGCAAATTAGGTGAAAAATAATATGCGATTTAAAAAACACCTTAAAAAAAATTAGATCAAATAAAAAAATGCCTAAAAACTATTATGCGTCTCATCAATAGTCGAATTAAATGTAGTACAATAGATTGTTATGCTTAAAACACATAACGCAAAAAAAAACTATTATGCGAAAGTGCATTATGACACTATACATTATGCTACATTCATTATGACAAAGTAAATTAGGAACAAAAAATTATGCGTTCTAATAGGCTCCCACGGTTTTACCTGCGTAATTCCTGTTCCCGTATTTTTCTGGGATAACTATATCCTATGAGTTCTTCCAGGCTATAATCTAACTGTGTTCTAAATTTCAGCCCGATCCGTTCTCACTTTACCATGTAATTGACCAACAGATATCCAAACATTGACATTAGGAAATTTACCTCTACAGGGTTACTGTGACAAACGTACAGGAAGGACAAAGTGCAGTGTTAGAAAAAATGTTTTACACAAGTATTAGTTCATTAATTTCATAAGAAGTAAACCTGTTTTTATTCATTTCTTGGCTAGATATTTTTAAATTCGCCTGAGTAGGTACCTAAAATCAATATTCACAAAAATCGATCAATTGTTATTGGTTTAAAAAATTTAATCTGATGTTGTAAGATTATAACCCTATCATTGCTTTACGATTGTGAGTCATCTTCTTCTTTAAACTTTTTAAAAAATCATCATTCTGGTCATCTCATTTCAAATCATACATTGTCACTACATAGTATAAAACAAAGTTACTTCCCACTGTCTGTCTGTCCCTATGCTTGCTTAGATCTTTAAAACTACCAAACAGATTTTGATGCGGATTTTAATATATAGAGTTATTTAAGAGAATAATAAAAAACTCTTTATAAAGGTCTTTACCACACAAGGAAAAAAACTATAAATAACTTATAAAATAACGGATGACACTTTTAATGACCTAAATAAAAATAATTAAGCTTAGGAACCCGCTCCAAAGAGAAACAAGTAAAGCCGCAGTTGCTTTTTGGCTTCCTGTGATGATGATGAAGGCAACATACCATTAAACTCTCCAACATTGGTGTTTTGTACAAAAAGACTCTGACGGAGCACTTCGTTTCGGACGTACTCCGTCAAAATATGTTAGACATCCTCTATCACATCTCCCATCACATTCTGAACACTCCTTGGGCTAAACCAACTCCCGTAGTTCGGCATAATGTGACATTGTCATCTATCGGAACCAACAAGACTCTTTCATGAAGAAATTGCCATAGATATTTACAGAAATCTGATCCCACTTCCAAACCATCCAATACTTGCAAGAGACTTGTTATATTATTGACGTTGATGTAGGCGCTTTCTATGTCTAGTGTCTACAAAACAACCTGTAGTTGGATAACTTTCTGTGTGACCAATCTGAATATATGACCTAGCTAAATTATCAAGGCATGATCTAGACCGCCTAAAACCGACAGTTTCCTCTGAAAATCAGGTCTTTTTCTCAAGAAACTAGACTTGATTAGTCTACGAGTAAGTATAGCTTGTAAAATTTTAGTATGGACAGCTGACGTTGGCCGGTTTTCATTTCATGTTTTTGGTATAGGAACTATCTTAACTTTCTGCCATTGTTTGGAAACAAAATTAGTACTCCAAAATCGATTGTATAAAGAAACTAGATTACCTATATCTGGAAGGTTTTTAACCATAAAGTACGAAATATTGTCCATGCCGGGAGCTGTATCTGATCGTTTAATGCAGTTTGATAGTTCCTCTATCGAAATTTGATTGGATAAATTCTGATTACATTACATAAATTGGGCCATTTCTGGGGATGCAAAATCTGGTGTCAAACTATTTAGGGGCTGTTCATTAATCACGTGATGTTTTTTTTTTAATTTTTAACCCCTCCCTCCCCCTTGGTGATACTTGGTGAGGTTTACAACTAAAACCAAAATCACGTGTATATTTAATTTCTACAAAGAATCCTAATTTTTTAATCTTTTTATTTAAATACCGGTATAAAGTAGAATCTAATCCTATTCTAGGCGCGCGAGGTCTTCGTTCGTTACCTTAACGGGGAGTCAAGGTTTACACTACACGTCGATTTTCGATTTAAAATCACGCGGTTGACGAAAAATAAATACACGTGATATCTTACTATCACGGAAATGTCTATTTTGTATATGTTTAACTCTTGCTGAATTACCGTCTTGTTAAATTGTGTTGTATTCAAAGTTTCGGAAATAAATTATTAATTTATTATTTATTTTAAGAATACACCACAGCCCCCGTATCCAAGTGACTTTGAAGCCATCTGTGCATCCTTACTTTTCTGCTGCCACAGCTATATTTTGATTTTGCATTAATTTGGATATTGTATATAAACATATTGTTATGTTTATGGGTGCCTCAAGAAGTGTTATTTCTTTCAGAATCCGTTGCAGATTTTTTTAGTGTCGTGTTTCTATGTTTGTTCTTAGTTTTAGGGTATATGCCTTTATGATTAAACTAGCTGTTGCCCGCGGCTTAGTCCGCGAGAAATACAAATTAAATATTAAGGCAACTCGAACAGAATTTTCTCAATATACCCAAAATCCGTACTAAACGGTTTGAGTCCACTTTTCTCGTACGTACAGATTTAGAGTGGAATAACTTGTCGGCCTCCTTGTTCCCTGAAAGATACAATTTAGAACTTTTCAAGGTCAGAGTGAATAGGTTCTTACTAGGTCAACGTGCGTCATCTTCGACCACACCGTCGCTTACCATCAGGCGAGATAGTGGTCAAAAAAGGACATATACGCGATAAAAAAAAACTCACTGTCTTTATAGTAACCCTGTATACGTGTTTAAGAACAGTACCCACCTTTTGAAGAAGTCTAACCACCGATAGATGCAGCCGAACAAAACAACGTATAATTTTTATAATAAACGCGAAGCTTGTGATGAAAAAAAAAACATTATGAACGTTTGTTCATAACCACTTACTGTGCCCACCCGTTTTGAGGGTTTTCTTTTTCTAATTATTTTCCTCAAGTAAGAGTAACCTGTCATGCCTTAGAAAATCTTTAGTATTGGTAGGACTCTTGGCAGAGTCCGCCTGGGGAAGTACCACACCTTTGCCAGTAATTCTACCGCCAATCAGTAATATGCTAACATTACCGTGTTCCGCTTTGAAGGGCAATGTTTTCAGAGGAATTACAGGGCCGACAGATATAATATCTTAGATCTCTGGGTGACGAGCGCAGTGCTAAGTGAGGATTTGGACTCTTCATGTTCCAATAGTTCCGTCTCACTGTGCTGTTATGTGACAGGCATGTTGCTTACCATCAGGCATATGTCCTGCTCGTCTCGTCTGGTATTTAGTTTCATTGGAGCTAAGTGAAAAGCTGTTAATTTGATATTACATACAGACGACCCAATTTTATTTATTTGTATAGGTATGTATAGATAATATTTTTATAATTTTATTACATTGCATTTAACAGATTAGAGCAATCAATCAATACCTAGTATGTGAGAATTCTATATCGCACATCGGCAATCAGTTTCTACCTAGGTATACGCGAAAAAAATATTGAAATGCATCTCTACATGTAGGTATAAATACATACCTATATCAACTCTTTCGAAACATAGCAAACGTAAGTACAAAACGAGCGAGCAACCAAACAGTGGCTGTTATTATGTATTCTATGGCTGGCACAGATTATGATAATAGTACAAGCCAACGTAGGTACAAAGCGAGTGAGCAGCCGAACAGTGGCTGTTATTATGTAGGTATTCTATGGCTGGCACAGATTATGATAATAGTTACTACTGTGAATAACGTGGCCGAGCAACTACAAAAACGCCTGTTGTTTGAGTGATAGCAAATACATCTGTGCAACATGTATTTGCTGTCACTCAAACAACAGGCGTATTCAGGAGGCTTTTTTAAAAAACTTTCAAAAACTATCCCTGGCTATCTGCTGATTAATAAGTAGATTGGCATACAAGATCTAACCCATATATGTATCTACATAAAAGTTAGAATCTTTAAAAACACGGTTTTCATATATTTTTTTCATTTCAAAATTACGGGTGAAAACAAATTTGGCCAAACCAATTTCATAGTTTCAAGAGACAAGAAGCATATGCAACGATTTTTAATAGTTCAGTTTGAAATTCAGGATATGTGTAATAGTATGTATTAATTTCACACTTCCACATAATGTATTATGGCCATGAATTGGCTACAAAAACACATCGATTTCGTTAAAATCACAGACTCGCCTCTTAAGGACAAAACCACGAATTCACATCGCATCGGAAATATCTCCAAATTCGCACGAATGCAGCGCAAGAACTTCCGATTTGATTCGCATCGCGCATTCTTCCGATATTACGTCATACTGGTCATAATGGTGTCACCACCATTTTAGTCAGCTCTGAGACAGAAGAAGAGAAAGACGCTCTTCAAATTAAGATATGCTCATTCAAAAATAATAATAAAAAATATCTTCTTCTATTCTCAACCCATAATACTTAATGCGTTAATTACATGCGAGTAAAATAGTTCCCTTTTTTCTTTCATATCTAATAACATCTTTTTGCGATCCATGTTACGCTTCCGAAAAACACGTCCAACATGGCTGACTACCGTTGAACGTATGGTTACCCTAACCAACGGTTTGCCGCACGAATTCGCATCGGAGCAATTCGCATCGCACGTTCCTCCGATGCGGCGTCCCATCGTATCGCATCACAGTTTTGTGTGAGAGCCCTAATGTTGTCTATTAGTCCAATCAATTGTTTATCTACGACCAATAGAAATAATCACTTTGTAATACAGGAAAACTGTTTATAAAATGGTGTCCACTATACTAAAATGTAAAGTAAATAAATAGATCACAAATTGCTCGTAAATGTATTGTTACTTTGCCTAGTTTAATAGAGACGTGGTACCTTACATCCAAGTGCGTTTCAGGGAGCTTAGCAAAACAATACATCGAAAATTTCAACCCCCCAAGGTACCTAACTGTAATTTGCATTACCCTTTCTAACTCTCAGTACATAATGAACACGATGAAACGTCGACACATTTTAGTACTAAACGATCAACATGGTTAAATTTAAATTACGCGTTAGAGTACGTCAAAGTAATTAGAAGTAATTATACTATCCGGTGTCCCCTACACTATATTAACGGCTACATAATTACCATACCCGACGAGGCCCTGTCGGCTGGTGTGATATGGGAAATAGGCCCATAGCACCGAGCCGGGCGTCGATTCGCTTCAAAACTGTACAATATAGGACGCAGCACACGTTTTGCAATGTACTCGCACAGCATTTGGCTGAATTACATACTGCTTCATCTACTGTAGTTAGGTATTGATATTATGTTGCGATACGGGTTTATTGGCGCTCACAACTTTAGTGTTTGCTGTTTCTAGTGTTTGTTTAGTGTTATTTTATTCATTTCTTTTAGAATCTTTGTGAGCTTATTTGTAATCTATATTCAACTAACAAATATAATCGCCTGGAAGAAACCGCTTTCAGCGATAAGGCCGCCAGTTGTTTCACTAGTTTTACTGTACTCCTATGTGTTTTATGTACTATCTTAAGGTGTGAACAATAAAGAGTTTTCATTCATTCATTCATAATCCTTATTAGATTGATTTCAATACAAAAAGTAGTATTTTATAATGCTGTCCGAGTATCATTTTTTTCCATGTTTATTTAGCCCGTACCAACCAACACTTTGAATTAATTTATTAGATTATGATCATAAATTGATGGTATACTTTTTAAAAAAACATAGTTCTGTGCGATACTATATTTTACAGATATTTTTAATGCGACTTCGTTCGATCACCGACTAGCCTGTTAGTTAGCGACGATGAAACACGCAGACTTTAGAGGAGACCTATTCTATCTAACCTTATACCCCGTTTACATGATTCCAGCCCAGCGACCGAAACCAGCGCTGGATTGCTTACTGGAATAATGGAAACCGGCACTGGAATGCATCAATCCAGTGCCAATGCACTCCAGTGCCGGTTTACATTATTCCAGTAAGCAATCCAGCGCTGGATTCGGTCGCTGGACTGGAATCATGTAAACGGGGTATTAATAAAACTTAGGTTACTATTAATACTTAATAGGACTTAGGACATGCGGGTTCAAGCCAGTCGACAATTTGTTCCATTCATTCGCTGTACATATGACACAAAATTTACGGGGCACACGTCAATAGTACTCTAATGAGAGACGATATAAGTATGTAAGTACATAGAGGTCTCGTAACTTCGAGGAACCTTGGCGGAAGCTGAAATTGGTCAACCATTCAACCCCAGGAACTAAATATTGTATAATAGTAGTGCCTTTCGGTTTTACCCGCGTATTTCTCGTTGCGTAATGTTCCCGCAATGAAAAGCAAGCTGAACTGAAGTTGAAACTGAAAATTGTAGTGAGATCGACGTTTTAATAGCGCTATTGCAGTAGTCCGACAGCAATGGCTGCTATTATGATCCAGCTTGAAAGCCAAAAATGCAGCCAAGCAAGCTTGAGGCCGTCATCGGCACGACCAGAAACGTTCTCATTGGAGACGGCGGCATTAACTGCTAAAACGTATAGATATAGATACATACGACACAAATCCGAGAAAATCACTTACAACGATAAAAAATACTTTGTGTTTTCGGAAAATTGTAATCAGAATTCTCAGAAATACTTTTGAGTAAACCTGTGTTATCCATGTGCAATATATCGCTATATTATGATTTTCTGTTCCTAGACGAAGACTGATTCATAATGTTTAACGTCTAAGGGAAAGATTATTTTTTAATTTTATGAAATTTTAAAATTCACTAGATATCTAAATAAGACAAGCAGAATTATAGGACAAATGTTTTACTAGTGGTATGACTCTTGGCAGAGTCCGTACAAAGTACCAAAAGTACCACACCTTCGCCAGCTATTCTACCGCCAAGCAGTAATGTGCAAACATTACTGTGTTCCAATTTGAAGGGCAATATTTCCTGAGAAGTTACAGGGCTTAGAGATATAACATCTTATATCTCTGGGTGACGAGCGCAGTGCAGTGCTGGGTAATGATTTGGACTCTTCATGTTTCAATAGCTGCGTGTCACTGTGCTGTTATGTGGGATGTTGCTGACCATCAAGCACATGTCCTGCTCGTCTCGTCACTACCATACTATAAAAAGCAAATATGTGCAGTAAAGCAAAACTATAGTTAGGTAGGTACTTGGTTTTTTGCACGTGGCTTTTTGGGACAGTTGTGTTAATTAAGCCATAGATATTGATCGCTCTACATTTAACAAGAGCAACGTTGTATGTAAATTTATTGATAGAATTATAAATGGTAATTCGATGCGGTATATACGAGTAGGTATACGAGTAAATAGGTTCGTCAGAACGGGGTAAATTAACACACAGATCTACGGAGCGCGGGGCTAGTCTGGAATGCAGCGGAATCGTTCACTTTATGGCCTACATTTGTAACCTGACATTCATTCTCGATTTACCAGAATCGTTACTCCTTATAATTAATAATTAAGTATCCTAAACGTAAGGAGTTTGATAGTTTCTTTTTAGGGTTCCGTAAAACGTAAAAACGGAACCCTTATAGATTCGTCATGTCTGTCTGTCTGTCTGTCTGTCTGTCTGTCTGTCTGTCTGTCTGTCCGTCCGTATGTCACAGCCACTTTTTGCCGAAACTATGAGAACTACAGTGTGGAAACTTGGTGAGTAGATGTATTCTGTGAACCGCATTAAGATTTTTACAAAAGAAATTTAAAAAAATAAAAATTAGGGTTGCCCCTCATACTGAGAACTGAAACTCAAAAATTTTTTTTTCATCTATCCTACACGTGTGGGGTGTCTATCGATAGGTCTTCAAAAATGATGTTAAGGTTTCCAATATAGTTTTTGTCTACACTGAATAGTTTGCGCGAGAGACACTTCCAAAGTGGTAAAATTTGTGTCCCCCCCCCCTCTAACTTCTAAAGTAAGAAAATGAAAAATCTAAAAAAAATATATGATGTACAACACCATGAAAACTACCAACGAAAATTAGTTTGAACTCGATCTGATGAGTAGTTTTTTTTAGTACGTCATAAATACACTATTATTAAAACTTCGATCAAAGTTACAACGAACTACAAGAACTATGTGTACTATGTATATTATGTTACTTGCTACAACGGAACCCTTCATGGGCGAGTCCAACTCGCACTTGGCTACTTTTATTTAGTAATATGTTTGCTTTGCTCTTCTTTCCATTTATTACTGTACCTATAAAATTAGGAGAAGCCTGGATCCCACAACACAGGTAGCCCTAGTGTGGGGTTCAGTGCACACTAACACAATATGTATTCTTTTTTTTCCTTTTTTGTATTTCCTTCTTGTCAAATGTACCTTTTCTTGTGTTTTTGTTTATGTCTATTGTTATTGCCACAATAAACAGTTTTTTCATTTTCATAGTAACATGTCCGTTTGTGGTAGCTTAATTCGTTTTTGTAGTACTAGCAGAGACTCTCGGTATTGCCCGGGCAGTTTCCTTTCTCGTTGTTTTTCCGAGATAGCCTCCGAGCTATTCCAGACTATAATCTAAATGTGTTTCAAATTTTAGCCGAGTCCATTCAGACGTTACCGTTACCACGTGATTTATCAACAAACATCCAAACTTTTGCATGTATAATATTATAATGTTTTTTTGGTTAGCTAATTAATTCAGTTAAGCTCAGCTTTCTGATAACTTTAGTTTATTTTTGGATGGATTATGAGGAAGGTATACAACAGTGTAAACATATGTATTTAATCTTGAAATTGTACACATTTTTTATTTATTAATTAAATTCCTGTAGCACTAACACAGTACACTATCACAGGCTAAGCAATTTATTATTTTAACATCTTTTGGAATTTCTACTATATCTATAAAATCTATTTGTTATAGATATATAGATAGAAACACTTTATTGTGACACAAACAAATAAAAATATTACACAGACATACTTATTAACCAGTGTCACAAGTTATGTTAACGATAACTTCTTAGTTTTATGTTATCCGAAAATCAAAGTAGTAAAATGCAAACACAGATTTACACTCGAAACGCTCGACTCGATAGGTAGCATCGATTGAATCAAATCGGGAATTTTCAGTCTGAAAACTACGACAGCGCACGTCCGATTGCATGAAAGTTGTAGCCGTGAAAGCACTGCACTAAAGTTTCGTAGACATTCGTAACACTTCGTAGTTCCGCTCCACAAATGAATCGTAGAACTAATCGCTGTAATAGATTACGACTCGGAGCGTTCAATGTGTTAATTGCCTTTTTATCGTTACGTACGAGTGTACACAATATTTTCAAATCTATACCCCTATCCCTAATAAAGGGGTATAGATTTGAAAATATTGTATACAATATTTTCTGGGCCAGCGTGGTGGATTATGGCCTTAACTCTCTCCTTGCGAGAGAAGGCCCCGAGTCCCAGCAGTGGGAACGTTTAGTGGGCTGTTGATGTTGATACCTAATAATATATCATTGTTTTCTGTACCTCAATCACCTTACCTTTACTTTACCTTGCTTAAATTTATTATTTAAGATCTGTAACTAATATATTGCAGCAATAAAGATAATTTGATTTGATTCAATATACATAGTGTGTAGGTTTATACAAATTACAAAACAAAATTAGTTATACCGTAGTTAAACATCTCTTGTATTAAACGGAATCAATAAAACTTAATTTATAATTGCGCGATAATATAATAACTAACAGCTCACCGCGGATTCATCCGCGTTGTTCTTGGTCCGTTATATTTCCGGGAAAAAAGTTCCGACGTGATTGAGCAACAAACATCAAAACTTTCGCATTTATAAATACCCAAGTAGAATAAATTAGTTTTTTTTTTCAAATTAATTCGTTGATTGAAAACATTGCCATTGTTTCCATTTCTGTGTCACCTTGTAGAGGTAGTATGACAATATCCACTTCATCTAGTCCGAATTTGCTCAGTACTCGACACGCTTGTACGCTAACCCGCTATAGGATAGGACACTACATGTGTATGCTTAAATTCCGGAGCTAGGCTAAGTGCAAGGCGCACCGCCAAATTCCGGAGGCATGCCGCAGGGCGAAGGGGGGCGAGAAGAGGGTGGGGGAGGACAGGAAGTAGACCGTTGCACTTGCCGACCTTAATGCCGCCATCAGCAAATTGCGAAACACCAGCTGTTTGTGACAAGAAATCTCTGACATAATTCACGCCATCGGACCGCAATCGGCGCCGGCAATCTGCGTGACAATCTATGCATTGTTATCAATGTTCACAGAAAAACGTTCGAGTTCGATGTCTCCGGTTTTACGGCGTCGTAACAATTTAAAAGGGCGTTTAAAATGGCGGCGCTTTTAGAGCTGACAGTGAAGATCGAGCAATATCTGTCAGAACACGGAGAGGGTTATTAAATAGCGTCTGAGTGCACCGTGACCCATATCCACTGCAGCGCTCGACTTATACGAGTGGACTTTATTGATTCGCAGTCTTGAGACGCGCTCTGTCTCGCTCTGGCATGGGGGGTTCTCTCGGGCCATCCCGTTTTCGCCCACAGGACGCTAGCGGGCTACTTACTCAATATTCCGAAGGCGCGCCGGGATGCCTGCAGTAATAGGACGCTTAGGTAACACGCACTCTACTGAACTGTTTTATGTCTCGATTTATACTTTGTTTTGGATTTAAATGTCACCTTGGAAAATGATAAAAAATCGAAACTGGTCCTCTAAAATTGATATTTTTTTTGTGAATTTTTAATTGATACAGTTTATAAGAAATACCATCTATCTAACGTATCTATGGGGTGTAATGTCACAAATAAACATTAAAAATTGATAGAAAATCTTCATAGTAATGTTTAAAAATAGGTGTTTTTTTTCCAAAACAGAGCAAAATATCCGCGGTCCAAATGGGAGGGTAACATGACCGCAAATCACACACATTAAATTGATAAGGCTTTTATTTATTTTTTAATTTAGGAAATTTTTAGCCTCTACCCGTGATGCATTTTATGGTGACCTGATATCTAATGGTGTTTTAATATTCCGTTTGTTGTGTATGTGAAAAGTAGCGTGGCAGATCAAATGGCACAACTCCACTAATCTCCGGCATCTATGACGATGACCTGGACAAGTCTGAAAGGACAAGATTCTCTACTGGCCTTCTGCGCCATCCCAGAAGGCCAATGGCGTAGAAGGCCAGTAGAGAATCTACACCAGCAGAGAAGTGGAAAATGAACCACGCTCAATGATTCAATTTAGAGGCTAAATGCGAAAAAACCCAGTTATACTATGTGCAAAGGAATTGTGTATTGTCCAATTAAGTCTAATTTACGCAACATATTATTGCATTATTATTAGTGACTTCCTCCAAAATTTCAGGCGGCAACCGCGTCCGCATCTGAGTGGAGGATGTAGGTATATTTTAACATTACTGCATAGTTACCGAACAGGTATTAGGCGATATTGAAAACAAAACAATCAAATTAAGAACAACCGATAGACTTTATAGGGGCATTAGTTACAAAAACATTTCAATATTGTCTCAGCATAGCGCGTGGGCGTCCTTCGAGAGGCACGGGGTCGCCGCCCTCTGATGCTCGATTTCACCGCAGAAGCCTCCTTTCTAAATAATGACTACAGTACTTTACAGCTTCGTAATCATGTTTCCGACAACGTGACTCGAACACTGCGGCTTCTACGTTTTACGGAATGAAGTCGTTTCAACCACTTGATGAATATCATAAAACAATTTGGTGATCTTATTTTTCCTATTTACTCGACTACGATAAGAAAAGTCTTGAAATTGTAACGGGAAGGGGAAATAATTGGGTAAAACTACAGGTCACTGCAAGTAATAGAATCCTACTAATATTATAAATGTCAATGTTTGGATGTTTGTTACTCAATCACGTCCTAACGTATGAACGGATTAGGCTGTAATTTGGAACATAGTTAGATTATAGTCTGGAAGAACACATGCTACTTTTTATCCCGATAAAACAACGGGAACAACGGGAACAGGAACTACGCGGGTGAAACCGCAGGGCGCTATTAGTATTTAATATTTCTGTTGAGTTCATACACAACACAAAAACTTAATTGAGATAGAAAAACTTCGACACAAAAAAATGACCAAACAAAGCATTCCTGCATAATGAAAACTCATCTTTGCTCCGTGCAAATAAAAAACACCGTCGTTATTTCCTTAACTTTCCTGGCACTATGCTATTATTTTGTATTCAACAACTTTAAAAAGGAGCTTCAGAGAACACAGTTTATAAATGAGAGTTTTTAGTTGTGAGACGAAATAGCCCCATCGCAGGAACAAGCTTGCGAAGTGGGGGTGAAGTAATTAAAAGTTGCACTCGTGCTTATGCCGTCCCACGGCGGGCGGCATGAGCGCACGGCTCGCTTGCACGGCTCATCCCTCAGTGCTCACTACACCGACACTCAGGATTAAAATTAATCCTCGGATGTGGACCACCTTAATTAGCATTTTGATGCTCTGCGCGCCCAACGCCGTGAACGAAATTCATATTTCAGGCAATGCGGTTCACGTTTTTTTGTCCATTTCTGTGCTCTTAATCCTCAATAATTAAATGATAATCAACATTTCGGAGTGTATGTCGCTTTTTTAACCAACTTCAAAATAGAAGGATCGTTTGTTTTTACGTATGTTATGCGATAGCTCCACCAATAAAATTGTGAATTGGTGTCAATGGTACTTTGTTTGGTTGATCGTAGTTCGAAAGTGGTCCCATATAAATGTTATCGAAGTCGGGGTGTGCCGATTTTTGAAATATCAACCAAAAACTAACATTTGCTTACATTAATATGGACGAACGACTTAGTCATGAAATCACTTCTTATGAAATTTAGTCGAATGTCAGAATTTAATTTTTGATTGAAGTCAGTTTGGTTTGTATTTTCGGAGAAAGTAAATTGTTATTCTTCCTTGTACCTAATTCTTGTACCTTGATTCACTGATGACAAATTGCATGGTCGTAAACAATCTCGTTACACGTCAAATATTTTATCTGCCGCCATTAGGGCGGCAATGGAAAGGCGGGAATTCTGGAACAATGCTTAGTGCCGGTTCGTAAATACGTCCTTTCTTTATTTTGTTTCGGCTACAGTTTCATTAAGTGCGAAATGTAAGCGTCGTTTTTTCTTGGCGACGCTCGCAGCGCGGCAATCCCGCGATTTTTCAACTTTATCGTTGGGCTGAGTTGGAGCTTTCCTAGCGCGAGCAGTCTCTTGTTGTGCTACTTTTGTAACAATCATATTCAGTAAAATAAATTAGCGCTGCAATGAGCCGTGTTCAAACGAAACTGTTGAAGTAGGTGACCTACCTAACATCATCATAATCTGAACATATTTTGTCCAAATCTAAGGTTCTATCAAGGTCATTGGGGCCATTGTCGTATATCTTGACAAATTACACTATGGACATTTTTGTTATGGCGTGACAAACGTTCTTTTTGATTCTCCATTTATGTTTACGAAACAGTCATAGTTAATAATCTGTGATTCTGTAAAAATTCTGTTTACATAAAATGAAACGATGGTTGTAATTAAGTACTAAAAAACCGTAGAGCATTTCTGAGAACAAATTTAGAGAATGTTATTCTCTACAACTTTCATTCAATGCAAATACGATAGAACATAGAGAAAACGAGATATTGTAGAGGATCTGATTTACAGATCTTGACGATTTTAGGACGCTTCCCTCATTGGTACATGTGACTTTTAGTGCAACATTTATAATCCTAACATAAACTTCAATACCAAAATTCAGCTTATCTATTTCTTTAGATTTCGAGGTGAGATGTCTAGATGACTGGCCTATAATTAATAACTAAATAATCCACAATTTGTTACATTCTTAGAACCAACAAAACTGCTAAACACACAACGAACGCGTACAACAAACTGTCTCCGAGGACACGGATAGAGAATAATGTCTCATAGCATACGAGTAAAGTTTCGAATACATTTTACCGAGTTCATTCCAATGTTGCAGTGTTTCAGCAACGAACGGTGGCGAGATAGTGCTAACTAATTGGCGAGTGTTTACACGTCGCGCGATGTAACGCAATAAGTCTCTCGGTGGTCTGTGGTTGGATGTCTGGCATGAGTAATCCGATTACACCGTGTCCCGAGACAGGCGCGTTTACACTCCATATTAGCGTAGTGTGTGCGTATGGAGATGAGGTCGCGAACTTTTTACAATGTGATACACAAGTATAAAGTGCAAGAACACTGCTAAATACTACTAAACTTTTTGACTGAAATTAATCTCAAGACAAATAGAAGTCATTTAAATGAAATAACTTGTGTTAAGGGGCGAAAAATGTCCAATGAAATCTGAAAGCAAGATATGGATTTGGAAACGGTCAATATTTTTATCCAAGAAGATTACATGCAAATTACTGCCTAAGGCGTGAGATGATTTATCTCTTTGCCAGGGTCCTACTATACCTACCTCTATTATTTTCCAAGTGCAAGCATAAATATATTATGTTTCTCTTTTTGAGAGATAGCCCCAAGTTCCAACAGTGGGAACATCAAGTGGGTTCTATTAAACTAGCGACAAAAAAATCCTCACAAAAACACCATCTCTCTCCAAACTGAGTACAGCTTGAATGATGTTTATAAGTATATAGTCAATGATGCTTTATAGAAGCAACAAAAGTGAGATACCATAAAAGCGAGGTAGCCACCGTACTATCCCTCACAATAATAGGAATCGTATTAGTGGAACGTACCAGCGGACGCCTGTCCTGCCTTTGTAAACCGAACAATCGTGGTCCTCCACTCCGGTGGACCTGACACTCTGATCTAGCTATGTACAGCTGCTAAAACATTTTTGCTGAGAGCTTAGCTTAGCGCTGATATTTGTTTTAAACTTTACCAACATGGTTATACATATTATGTTCATTACTTTTATACTATACCGAATTTGTAGTGATAGGACACACATCTTAGGTACTATCCTACTAATATTATAAATGCAAAAGTTTGGATGTTTGTTGCTCAATCAAGTCGGAACGCCTTACCGGACCAGATTGAAGTTTGGTTAAATTTGTTTTTTTCCGGTTTGAAGGGCAATGTTTCCAGAGAAATTGTCACTGTGTTGTTATGTGGCATGCATGTTGCTTACCATCAGGCACATGTACTGTTCGTCTCGTCACTCTTTATTAAAAAAAATACAGTCTAGAATAACACATGTTTTACTTTTCATCGCAGAGAAACAACAAAACTAAATTGTTGATTCTTCGATTGCCGCAAAAAAATTGTTTTCATTTTAAGCCATGGTCTGATATTATCTATTATATTGCTATGATTGCAAGATCAAATGAAGTAAAAGGGTAAAATCATATCTTTAAAAATAGCGATATAACAATAGCATAATAAAATTTAAATTTGCTCGAGAAACGAACGAAATATTCGAGAGTAACAACTCTCGAATTTTTGTTCACGTATTCAGTGTTACATTACCCGTGATAAAAGTAAACTCATTCTCATGACAGTACTTTCGGGTGTTCTACACACACTCCATCTAACCTCTACTGGGCCCAATCTTTAAAGTGGGATCACAAAATCGCTGACCCGAACTGGTTCAGCAAAAACATGGCAGCCCAGATCGGCAGCAATCACCTAAAGATCATTAAGTTCACGAAACGGGCAGAGCTACACCTACACAGGTGTACGTACACAGGGCTACCAGATTGAACCTTTCAACCTTCGCCCGTATGGTTGGTTCAAAAGGGTTGCCAAATGTCAAGTCACAACGACCTTTTCAACCTTTGATTTTTACTTGATCGGCGCAGACGACGTAATAGACTCATCACGACTAAGTTATTGCACTTATATCTGCATTATCGAGGTTGAGGGCAGTGCTTACGTCGTTGAAAATGGTTTAAAATCCTATTTTTTTGCTCTATAGAGACTTAGGGAGGTATTCAGCTGGGGCTTAAATTGCGTAGGTGATTTCTTTAGCTTGGTAAAAGTATTGGAATTTTTTGCACAGTATTGTTAACTTTCACACGGATACTTCATAAGGAATGATGTTGGATTAGAAGAGACCACATGTTTCCAAATTACAGTTAACTTCTAAGTTATCAAGTATCAACCCATAGCTATCAAAATTAAATTATATAATAATGGTAGAAAGGTGTTTTTCTTTATATAGAGTGATAGCACGAGCGAGACACACGCCTGATATAAAGCAACGCGCCTACCCATAACAGCCACAGTGCCACACAGCTATTGAAACCTGAAGAGTCCAAATCATTGCCTAGGGGGGCTCAACTTTTGTCACTTGAAGATGTAACATGATTTATACGTTGGCCCCGTAATTTCTCTGGAAAAATTGCCCTTCAACACAGTAATGAACATTACTACTTAGCGCTAGAATAACTAGTACTTCCCCTAGCGAACTTCGCAAAGAGTCCTATCTCTACAAAAAATTGACCATCTGCAACAAGTACAACTTTTAAACTTTCGGCTCTTGAACTCATAATTTAAAACGTATACACTCTTTGTCATACATAAATAACAGAAACAAATGTTAATTAACAAATAGTACAACCGTACATTAAACAATTCAAGTGTCGACCACTTGCCATAATGAAAAGAAAACCTGAAAAGATTCCGAGTAAGGATTAATCCCCCGTTAATGCCGCAGTGGCAAGACAAAAGCGTCTATCGATCAGCCCAATTCCACTCCAGCTAATTGCCGATTGTTTGCATTGAGGTCCATTCTTTGCGGGCACGGCTCGACTCGCGGTTCGGCTCGCGATGACTCGAACGTTCAACCCCTGTAAATCATACATTAGAGCCTGTTGACACAGATATGAACCTTTGTTTGTTTTGCCGAGGGCGCTGCTACCTGCGTAGACGTATTGTTATTAGCTTTTACGTATGCATTGAAATATTTTCGTCAAGCTATGAAGTTTATTTGTAGCGAGCTCCCTTCGTGACTGAGCATTTTATGAGTATCTATCGGGTGTCGGTGCAATTAATCATGCAGTAATCGATACATCGATCACTGCGCGAATAACGAAGGATTGAGCTATCATATGGGCTTCTGTAGCATGAAACTAATCAGAATATAAGCGTAGTTTGCAATAATATAATGCAAAGTTGATTTAATTTTGAAAAGTAATCGCCACTATTAATGTTAAATTTAGAGAACAATGATTTTGCCAGTATTGAAAGATCGAATGATAAAAGAAATGCCTGTACTCAGGGTGGGTATCATGGTCGATGTTGTCCAAACATAGTCTAAGGTACCCGCTTTCTCAGATGTATGGTATGTGTAAGAGAATCTTCGAAACCACCTAACTCATATCAATCGTATTTGTAGTGGTAGGACTCTTAGCAGAGTCCGCCTGGGGAAGTACCACACCTTTGCCAAATATTCTACCGCCAAGCAGTAATGTGCAAACATTACTGTGTTCCGGTTTGAAGGGCAATGATTCCAGAGAAATTACAGGGCTTAGAGACATAATATCTTAGATCTCTGGGTGACGAGCGCAGTGCAGTGCTAGGTAATGATTTGGACTATCATGTTTCAATAGCTACGTGTTACTGTGCTGTTATGTGGCAGGCATGTTGCTTACCATCAGGCACATGACCTGCTCGTCTCGTCACTCTATGCTATAAAAAAAATCAATCTTACATTAAGTATTTGAAAGGCATAGTTATCCAAATGATCAAAGCCTACATTCAAATGTAAGTAAACTCGTACAATGCACAAATTTGATGTTATAGTATCACAAGTCACAATAATTAACAAATGCATAGTAAACTAAACAAACACATCAAAGTCAATCATGGTGGCGATTCTAAATGCGATTCCGAATGGTTCGGAATCGGAATGACAATCCCTGTCTCTGTCATGCTAAACAGATAAGACAAGGACCAAGAGATAAAATTCCGTGTCGGATGCAACCGAATGGATTTAGAATCGCTACCCATATCGTGTTTCGGCTTTGTTACGACTATAGGTTTAACCCATTTTTAGTTACTTCTATAATATTAAAAAATGCATCCCGCCAAATGTTGAAATTTTATTTAATTAAATTTAATAGTTTATTTATGTTATGACAGCTTCACACTTTTTGACTCCGGGCAGAAATAACCAAACCGGACACAAAAAGATTCATATATAAGATTTAAAAATAAGTAAAACCATTTTATGTTTTGTTTGTCTTTACCATTGAAATACATTATAGTTAGTTCACTAGATAAACTTATCAAAATGATAACATGATGCGTTGGAAAATTTATTATTCCGCGTGGCAAACTTTAACCAAACATCAGAGGCTCGTAAATGGACATTCATGTTATTAATGTTCTCCGTAGTACATATTTAATCATAGGACGGCATAGATAAGTACCAACGCAAACATGGCTTCGTTCCGACAGAGGAGTAAGTACTCCGGAACTTCCGGTCAGTAGCAAAAGCTGGTAACTAATTGATCTCCCAAATAATTACATCACTAATTACTAATTATGAGTTTACTCTCTAAAGTAACGTAATAAAGTTAATTAGCGATGAGATCTTTTGTTTTCCTAATATTAAAATCTGTTACGAATAACGTCGGTGTACCTACACAGTCATATATGCGTTTTTAGGCGTTCTTGTTTTTTTTTTAAATATAAGTAAAGTGACGAGACGAGCAGGTCATGTGCCTGATGGTAAGCAACATGCCTGCCACATAACAACACAGTGACACGCAGCTATTGGAAGATTCCAAATCATTACTTAGCACTGCACTGCGCTCGTCACCCAGAGATCTAAGCTGTTATATCTCTAAGCCCTGTAATTTCACTGGAAACATTGCCCTTCAGACCGGAACACAGTAATGTTTGCACATTACTGCTTGGCGGTAGAATATTTGGCAAAGGTGTGGTCCTTCCCCAGGCGGACTCTGCCAACAGTCCTACCACTACATAAAATGCCAGAATGCCAGATGATTACAAAAACATGTCAAAAACAGTTCTCAATAGCGCCACTCCTGGTGTTATTTTTCCTTTTTTAACCGTCTTCCAAAATAGAGGAGGTTATCAATTCGACCCCCATGTTTTTTTTTATGTATATTACCCGATTTCTCGAGAATGCCCGAACCGATTTAAGAATTTATTTTTGAGTTCGGATGGGTATGCTTCCCGGATGGTCCCATATAAATTTTATCGAAATCGGTGTGGTGGTTTATGAATTATGAAGAAAATACTAAAATTTGCCTACAATTTTTAACTGGATGACGTAGTTGTCGATTTCACAAAAGTTATGTAATTCGATCCTGTCAACACGAAATTGTCTAAATGCATTAATGAAAACTTGTTTTGCACTAAAATGGTTAAAATAAACTATTTTCTACAAAAAAATTAACCGACTTCAAAACCACAAATAGGCACTCAAAAGCGAAAAATAAACTGATATAATTATTAGAAGCGCTACTCACTCATCTATCTATCTATCTATCCAATATTATAAATGTCAAAGTATGGATGTTTGGATATTTGGATGTTTGGATGTTTATTGCTCAATCACGCCGTAACGTATGAACAGATCGGGCTGAAATTTGGAATACAGTTAGATTATGGTCTGGAAGAACACATAGGCTTTTTATCCCGGGAAAATAACGGGAACGACGGGAACTACGCGGGTAAAACCGCGGGGCACTGCTAGTGTTAAATAATTTAGGTAAGCGTACGTCAAACATAATCTGACATATGTTTTCACTTATTCATTCTGAAAACGCTTTGTTATATTTTTTTGTAATAAACAAATAGACACTTATTAAGCTGTACTTTTTACTGAAATCGCACGATCAAAATTACTCAAACAAAACCGTAGATTGCCTTTGTGGGATAATAAGCCCAATAGTGGGATAATTGGGGTTAGTAATGATAGTAAAAAAGTTTGGTAGTATCATAATGTCAATGTTTTGTTTGTGTGCAGCGCATCATGGACAGCGCTGAAGCGGCCGCGCTGTCTTCGGGCGGCGGAAGTGATGGTTCCCCGGGAAGCTACTTCGACGCGCGCTGGTTGAATGTCCACGCTGACGACGGCACGCTGGCGGCGAAGGCGCGCCGACTTCAGCTCACGCCGAGTCGCCACTTCGACCACATCGCTGTCAACACCAGCTACAGTGCGGTCCTCATGCCGCCTTACATTAACACTGAAGGTACGTTTACTTTGACACGCGCTGGTTAAATGTAGCCACTGATAACCTAGATGTATTGGCTATAACGTACGCTGAGCCACCCCTTCGATCATATCGCTGTTCAAACCAGCTACAGTGCGGTCTTCATGCTACCCAACATCAACACTGAAGGTAGATTTACTTGGTCACGCACTGGTTGAATGGTACAGTGTACGTACACTGTAGCATTCTAGCTCCATCTGCACCATCTAGCTGAAAACTTAGCTTATACTATGAAAGCTTGACAGCTTATATAATACATGTATAATTTTGAATACATGTAAACTTACGATACATACAAATTTAAGGCCAAATTTATATGTAACACACAAAGCTCAAACTATACGAAAAACATAATACTCACACATTAATACGAAATTCGTGATCTTAGGCATACCTCCTTGTATTATTAGAACACAGAGTGAAGACTGTTCAACGAGGCTTCAACCCCAAATAATGAAACGTAGAGTGCTCGCAATATAACTCTGCGCGTAGCAAAATATGGAACTAATTGACAGGCCGTCAACTTCTTGTATACGTCAGTTGACAAAAGTTTGTTTACGTTTGGTGTATTTATTAATTTCCAAAGTAATTATTAGCTTTTATTATGCCGAAAGTGATTAAAAGTGCTGGCCGTGGCTGGTTCTTGAAAATCAATCGTGGTTGTGAAGAAGAACGATACAATAACAGGCCAAAAGTGCAGTTTTCCAAACGCAGAGCTATTTGACAACTAATATGTAGGGATACCATAACAATCAAATCTCCACCTATTATCGGCGTATTTTTAAGCTGAGGCTTTATTTTTGAGGTTTGATTGTTTTATCGCCAAAGTCAATCAATAACCGTGGGAAAAAATGTGAGTGCTTAAGACCGAATGTGAGAAACAAGTTAGGTATATATTTTTTTTTCATAACATACAAATCAAAATAGGAAACACAGTGACACAGCAGTAAAGAGCAGCTGATTGTATCTTTCTCGCTCGGGTACACTCGGCGGTCCTACGTTCACCCGATCGACCCTTTCACCTAACAGCGTCAGCTTCATTTACCACCGAAGCGAAAATATGTGGGCGGTGCGCCAAAATAAATTTCACTTAATTTTTTTAGCTTGGATGCTCTGTAATCATTTACTCCGTATTAATTACTGTATGTTTTATTATATAGGCGTTTCAGAACGTACAATTACGTGGTAATGGACAACGTATCATACCACTGCACTCAGACTAAAGAGGCTACAATGTATCTAATTAAGAGGCACTAAGAAGACCCACAATACTAAGTAGAATGACTGTTAAAAGGACATGGACAAGAAGTTTTGCGGTTACCGCTGTGATCCATCGTGATCTAAACCCTATTGAAAAATAAGATGATCCTTCAAAGAGCATCCATACGCCAAATTTTCAAATAGTGTTATTTATGGTCTCAATAAAAGATTTCCAAGTTAAATTAAATTATCATTATTTCGTTGTTGGTGTAGGTTGAAAATGACAGTTTTTTTATAATGTAATTAACTAAAATAAAGTTCTCCTGGTGGTAAGAGACTCAGACAGTCATTTACCTGTACCAATGATACTTGGTCATACTGGACCAAACAGCACTGTAACGGCGTTCATTATTTCGAGACATTCGTTCTAATCTCAGTTGTATTAAAATTTATAAATAGTTAGTTATATTACTTCCCTGAAAAATCCCTTCCCGTACCTGTTTTATGAAGTTGTAAGTTTCCAATGAACGGGAAGGGAACCTATTAGCTTGACCTGGCAACATTAAGTACGCCACCAGTCGCGCGCAGACTTATACTGCGAGCACTTTAGTACATTGTTGACATATGGGGTGGCAACGCGACAGTGCCGGGGGGCAATGATTAATGTACAGATTGACATATTTCTGCCTATTAGTGACGCTAACATGAACGCTTATTTTGAAATTTATTTTAGTGCTGACTAAATGTGTGAACGACAAGCGATTGACCCCGTTCGTTGGATTTCGACGCATGTGTTCGTTGTTTTAGGGTAGATACTTATTTGATGTTTTCATAGCATGGGCGGAGGGAGGGAAATCGTTCAGTATACTTTATTTTTTCTGTAATAATATAGACTAGAACACCAATTATAGAAGTAGGTGTGACCTAGAGGTCCTAGAGGTTTGTCAAAGTGATGTCTACAAAAAAATATTTAAAATATCAAGACTGCAAACATTGTGATTTAGGATAACATAGGTAGAATGGTTATATGTACTAAAAATTCGATAATGATTAAGTTTGACTTCACCTGACTTAGAATCTGATGACGATCTGCCAAAAACAAAAACATTTCCAAGTTCCTAATGGAATCCTAAACTAGCGATGAGCGTTGCAAATATGCAAACCTCGGTAGTGGTTATATTATGTATGTATATGAGCCGTTTTGTCTTGAGACATTGTGCCGTGGGAACCTGGATCACATCTCATTTTCAAAAGCCTTTCCTAGTACTTGGTCGACGCGACATGTGACCAATTTGCTGGCGTTTAGTTAGCCCAACGTATGAGCAGTGCCATTCTGCGTGCTAATGCCCCCAACATGCTAGGCACGCGTCCGACTGGTAGTGGGTTTGATTATCTCGTTTATCTTTAGACCTTCATTGATCTTTAGATAATTCACATGGGCTTAGTATATTAAATCCTACTAATATTATAAATGTCAATGTATGGATATTTGTTGCTCAATCACGTCCTAACGTATGAACGGATCGAGCTGAAATTTGGAACACGGATAGATTATAGTCTGGAAAAACACATAGGCTACTTTTTATCCCAGAAAAACAACAGGAACAACGGGAATGGGAACTTCAGGGTAACACCGCGAGGTGCCGCTAGTAGTGACTATAGCGAACCTCGACTATAGCGAGCGTGATACCTTCAATATTGATATCACCCGCATAATTAATAACCTACCCGCGCATTACACATTTACCCGCATGACCTATATGTCACCCGCATCTCATATGTATTCGTTCTCTCTGTCTTTATGATTGCCTTCTACCGCCTAACTAAATCGGCTTAGGCTTTTGTTATTGCTGTCTCTAGAATTTCAAGCTTAAAGAAAAGGGAGAGCAACGCCAGTTTTAGTTAAGATGCAGCCCCCAGCAAAACGAGGTTTTTGTCCAGTTTTCAGAGCTATCTACTCATTAGCCAAAACAAATACCAATTGGAAAAAAATACATTAAATTTCTACAACTTCTTGGCTTCAAAATGGTAGTTTCTTTTTTTGTTAATTAATTTATTGTTTAAATAATCTCCTCACAACGAAGCCATAAAATTGAAATAATTGTGATTACCATGCATCTACTCGAAACCCCGCCATTATTTGGATTTTGTACTTACACCACCGGATAGGCAATTTAATTAATTTATATTAATTTCATTTTTTTTCAAAGGACCAACATCTGATTTTATAAAAATATTTAGATTTAATTTTAGATTTTATAAAGAGTTTATTCTAAAATTTGAGCGTACAACAGTGACAAATCTTACTGTTTCTCTCTCTTGCTCTTCTAGCTCTTTCTTGCGGTGTGCGATGAGGTAAGAAATACTCAAGGTCATTTGCTCGGGGTACGCCCTTAAGTTAACTGTAAAAGTTACTGCTTAACTTAAGCAGTAGACCCTCGGTTCTTGTCTTGAGGTCCTGGATGGTTATTTTTTTCTTAGTCTCTTTATCGGTACGCTCTCTTGTTAGTACACTCTTCCTGGATAACCCTGTACATTAGGTATATCCATCGTAAATTTCTTTACTAAAGTTGTTGTCATCAATCATTCTCATGGAAAGAAGAATTTACATCCATTATTTGAATAACAAGTCTCTGACAATTTCCTGCTATCGATCAATATTTTAGATTCTTGCGAAATTGCTGGACAAAATACTGAGTTTTTTGCTTTTACTGAGTGAAATAATTAATAAAGTGGCCAAGTGCGAGTTGGACTCGCCCATGAAGGGTTCCGTTGCAGCAATTAACATTATATACATAGTACACATAGTTCTTGTAGTTCGTTGTAACTTTGATCGAAGTTTCAATAGTAGTGTATTTATGACGTACTAAAAAAAAACTACTAATCAGATCGAGTTCAAACTAATTTTCGTTGGTAGTTTATATGGTAATGTACATCATATATTTTTTTAGATTTTTCACTCTCTTACTTTAGAAGTTAGAGGGGGGGGGGGGACACATTTTACCACTTTGGAAGTGTCTCTCGCGCAAGTTATTCAGTGTAGACAAAAATTATTTTAGAAACCTCAACATCATTTTTGAAGACCTATCGATAGACATCCCACACGTGTAGGTATGAAGAAAAAAAAATTTTTGAGTTTCAGTTCTCAGTATGGGGGGCAACCCTAATTTTTCATTTTTTTTAATTTTTCTGTTGACATCTTAATGCGGTTCACAGAATACATCTACTTACCAAGTTTCAACAGTGTAGTTCTCATAGTTTCGGCAAAAAGTGGCTGTGACATACGGACGGACAGACAGACAGACAGACAGACAGACAGACAGACAGACAGACAGACAGACAGACATGACGAATCTATAAGGGTTCCGTTTTTACGTTTTACGGAACCCTAAAAACTATAATATGTGTAACGAAAACACTTTTTTTTATAATATCGAGCGATGAGACGAGCAAGACATGTCTTTGATGGTAGGCACCCATTCGCATAATAGCACAGTGCCTATATGAAAATGAAGCGTTCAAAGGGGGTCATGGGTTCGATTCCCACCCAGTGCAAATATTTATGTGATGAGTTCAAATGTTTGCACTGTGTCTGGGTGTTTCTATGTAGGTATGTTTAATAAGTATGTATTTAATACTATATCAGCTATCTGGCCGCCATAGTACAAGCTTTGCTTACTTTGGGGTCAGATGGTGTTGTGTGAATTGTTCACCAATATTATTAAAAAAAAACTCTACCCAGCACTGCGTTGCTCTCGGCACACACAAATATAAGATGTTGTTGCCATTTAACTAATTCAGTAACATTGCTCTCAAACCAGCTATAGTTGCCTTATATGCGCTTCTTACACAGCAGCTAGTGACTCGATCGATCGACCGACCGATTGTTACTTGGTAGTTTTGTAGTGGTAGGACCTTTTGCAGAGTGCGCCTGGTGAAGTACCACACCTTTGCCAGTCGTTTTACCACAAAGTATTTATGTGCAAACATCACTGGGTTCCGGTTTGAAGGGCAATGTTTCTACAGAAATTACAGGGCATAAATCTCTGACTGACTCTTCATTCCAATTGCTCCTTGACACTGTGCTGTAATACAGGCATGTTACTTACTATCAGAAACATATAGGTACTACTCGTCTCATGATTCTATACCTAATACAAAAAATATACTGTGCAAAGAGTACCTACATTAAACCTATAATTTTGTAAGCAGTGAATTCTCACGCCCTCAAAACATAATTTCAAAGCACAAACACATTCACTGTGCGGTTGCCTCACCCAAACTCTGATACAATGTATGTTTCGTGGTTTCGCAGACCTTTCCCCCTGTTCCATGTCGTTATCTAAATTACTTTATTTCACTTCACCTATTTTAATCAGGGTTCTAGAGGAATAACACGCGATATAATGGGATTTTGTGAATCTGTAGGCATTATAATTATAGAGATAGAAGTGGCGTTCGCTTACAGCGGTAAGCTTTTTGTGTGTGCGAGTCTAAAATGGCACAGAGTTCTAACTTCTAACATTATTAAAAGGAGGCCAGATGTTCTCGTATGTACAATTTTGGGCGGTCGATAGATAGATAAATGAACTTTTATTGCTACTTATTTTAAATATACTAAGCATACAACCACAACAATTTGAGACATTATCATTAAGAGCGATGTCTTCCAGGCAGCCTTAGGATGGAATAAGAGATTTGAAAATAGGGAGACTGGGAAGTGTAAAGAGGAGTGGTTCTATAAAATTAATTCAATTTATATATAGAAAATATAAAGTAACATGACAATTTTGAATTTTGAGTTTTTTTTTTTGTTTTGACACAAAATATGTTTTACGTTGTTTTTTTTGTATTAAAGCCTTGACTGTGAGTATGTAAAGCAGCTAACAAATTGCTAAATAAATAGTCATATTCTATGTGTTATTTTATGAGGCAAAAGTTCAACTTAATCCCCTTTCATACGAAAATTGCAAGGACAGAAGAGTGAAATTTCCTAACTTATTTTTGGTTCATATAGAGAAGGAATGCAGAATGCTAGTATTTTTTTTATTAAATTATGCATGAAAATACATTAAATCAATAAAATGATAAGGTTCGAGCTCTGGTTGCCACTAGTTATTTACTAGATTTAGATACTAGCGGTCCGCCCCTGCTTCGCCCGTAGTACATAATTGTCCAAAGCTGGGGTCGGCAACGTTTCAGGAGTCATGGGCCACAAGATGAAAAAAGGAGATAAAAGTGCGGCCCGCACTTCTAACTAATTTGCCCCCCCCCCCCTGTGGTTCTGGGAGTCGCTATAATCATAATTATGTGCGCACTTGTGAAAAAACTGCGTTCGCGATAACATAGGTAGTGAGATTAAAGTTTCTTTATTTAGTTGTATAGGGAGCTGTATAAATAAAAATTTGGCAATTTGTGAAATACTTACATAAAGAATATTTGTGAGCCGGGAAAAAATACAGGTAGGTCGCAGGCCGCGCGTTGCCGACCCCTGGTGTAAAGCACGCAAAGGATCACGTACATTTCCAACGGTAAAATATTTTTTGAAATCAGTCTAGTAGTTTCTGAGATTAGCGCGTTCAAAAACCCTTTTCAGCTTTATAATAGTAATATGTACTAATGTAAATAAGTCAGTTTCTAACCAGTATTTTTATTTATTTCCCATCATTCCTGCCATCAGGCGAGTCGCGGTTCAGATAGCGATCTAAACAGCGATAATGTAAAACAACTTCCACCCTTTACTTTTTATACGTAACCAAAAACATCAGGAACATTAACAGTAACTACTTTTCTTTCCATCGCCAACATCCATTAACTGGCAAAAATCATTAAACCCCGTGTTAAAGTGCGGCGCTACAGGCCGCGTTTATTTAACCATTCCCGGCTATAGGGCCAGCCGAACAATTAATTTTTCCAGAGGTCGGTTCAGGAGAAAGCAATCACGCCGGCCCAATGAAGCAAGTTCGCCAATTACTCCTCTTTAATGGGTAGTTAAAGAAATTTCCCTAATTGGTCAACTCGGAACCTTGGCACGGTGTTGCGGATTATTGGATGGCTGCAGATTGCAGTGTTTGTAAGATTATTTTTGAGGTCGGATTAAAATGTTGGTGGTGGTGGACATTTCACACACAACACCATCTGACCGCAAACTAAACAAAGCTATGGAAACTAGATAGCTGATATCATACTTAAATATTTGTTAATAGATTAAAATTAAGTTTATATTGTTATTAATACATAAATAAATAAATATTGGTGAGTATTCCTTAAGGCCTGTTCACACCGGAGCGGTATTCGCTACCGCTGTGGGTAGCGGTAAATACCGCGCCGGTTTCGGGCGGTATTTTGTACGTACCGCCTGGGTACGCGGTATTTTTTGGTGTGAACAGAAATATTACCGCGTACCCATTCGGATTTCGCTACCGCAGGCGGGAGCGAATACCGCTCCGGTGTGAACAGGCCTTTAGCATAAGCGGCCAATTAAATATTTCCCTTGCTGGCAATCGGGGTCTTCTCTCGCAAGGAGAGAGTCAAAGACATATACCACCACGCCAGTTCAGTACGGGTTGGTAGATGGCACATCGCATCGAAAGATTGTGGGTTTCTTTACGATGTTTTCGTTCACCGTTTTTAACTTAGCGGCATTACGCACATTACCTACTTCGGAAATACAGTGTTGCGTGTGGGATTCCAACCAGAGGCTCAGATCAGTAGTTGCATTCTCTCGACTAGACCAGCCGTAATTTTATAAAATAAATGGTTAATTATAATTTTAATTATTAGTGTTTATTTTGAACAGACGGTGAGGTGCAGAACCAGATCGCGTGGTCGGAACACTTGGACCCTCTGTTTGTGAACAACTACGAGATAGATGCAACTCTGTCTTGGCAGTACTACGCTTCATCGAGTGGATTTATGAGAAGATATCCTGGTAAGAATTTTTGTAAATACTAGTCAGATTCAATAAGTATCCATTCAATTTAAAATCCCCCAGCGCAAATGCTGCAAATTTAAGCGTCCTATTCATTCATTCATTCCGTAGCTAACAAAAGACCTGATAACGGCTTTTGATGAAACAAAGCTAAAAACATTCCCAACTGATTCATCTTTCGAACAAAAAAAAACAAAATCAAGCCAGAGATAGACACATCAAACTTATAACTCACTAGCAGCGCCCCGCGGTGTTACCCGGGAAGTTCCCGTTCCCGTTGTTTTTTCGGGGTAAAAAGTAGCCATGTGTTCTTCCATACTATAATCTATCTGTGTTCCAAATTTCAGCCCGATCCGTTCATATGTTAGAACATGATTGAGTAACAAACATCCAAACATCCATACATTGACATTTATAATATTAATAGGATTTGCGTCGGAGTTTAAAAAAGAAATTGAAAACAAAAAGTTAAAGTTTTTTAATTGTAGGTATAATATCGGGCAATATCATTGACACAAAAAAAAAACAATCTTCTTTACTAATACAACACCGTTATTTGTCCACAGCAATGTCATGGCCGCCTGAAGACGGTTACTCCCACCACGCTCGCGATTTCTACGACTTCCGTTCATCCAACTGGTTTGTGGAGGCGGCCACGTCGCCGAAGGACCTGGTCATCCTCATCGATGACTCCGACGACCTTGGCTCCTCGCACTGGAGGCTGGCCAAGGCTACCGTGTCCGCTCTGTTGGATACCCTCGGCCCCAATGACTTCATCAACGTGTATCGATACAGCGACTCTGTTTCCGAAATACATTCATGTTTCACGAAGATTTTAGCTCAGGTAAGATGGAATAATTTAGTGAAGTAGTAACTAAGTAAGATTCTGAAATGGTGTGCTACTTTGATAGGAACTTATTAAACCTACCGTAATTAAACTACCTAAAACCTGTTACATTAACATTTGAGTCTCCATTACGTAAAATAAAGAGTATTTTAGACTTTACAATAAGATTTTCAGAATGTCAGATAATCGCAGAAACCTGTCAAAAATAGCTCGCAATTGTCCCACATGTAGCGTTAATGTTTAATTTGTTTAAAGAAATTTGATATGCACTGTTAATGAAATAACTTGGCATATTTTTTTACCCAGGTGTCACATTTCAGTTATTCTGAAAAAGCCACATTCTATATTCATTGGCTCTCCAAAAATCTAAAAATATGATGAAAATTGAAAAACTGTCCAACTTTATAAAATATCGACATCACTTCAAAAAGCTATTAAATATTACGAATCCATCACATCTATCACATTAATCGTTGAACTTCAAATAATTTGAAGATTTGATATCTGATAATAACGAACCGTTCAGTCACTTTACGATATTACTTTCTAACTCACAAAAGTAACACCTCACATTTTTTTCAAACGAAATTAAATATAATTTCTTGAGTTGAAACTCATGAATGAGTGTAATCAAATTAAAATTCGAAACATACTGTTTGAAGGAATTATTACTGTTGACGTAATGTAGGTATGGCAATATGTAATTTATTAAAAAATGAAGTTCATTTTCAGTTTTACAGAAGTAACCCACCTCTTGTTATTTGTACTTCACGTCTTTTTTTGCTTTGAAGAGATCGTTCTAAGTGATAAGATCATAAGAATTGATACCTTTTTTGTGTATTTATTTTCTAACATTAAATGCAATAAATAGTTAGTATGTAAATTTTATTGTTCAATATTATTCTATCATATGTCTGTCTCTAATAGGTAATTGGTGCTTGTTTCAAAACCACGATAAATTTCAATGATATTAAAAAGACTGATTTTCTTATTTTTCTACATGAATTTGTTGGCAAAGTACACCTTTACGCGTGAACTCTTTTAAATATATTTCAGTGAAAGTCAATTAATGCTTCCCGTGGGAGTTTTCCTATTTGCATTTAATATTTAAATTTAGGGAAATTGACATTTGATCCTTCATTACACCAAAAAAATTACTATAAAATTTTAGCGCGATCCGTGGGCGTTCGGCGGAGTAAGCATGTTGTGCGACAGTTGATCCCGCCTGAAGCGTAACTCCTACGTAAAATAGATTTCGTAATTGTTCTCCACCCACTCGACTTAATTCTTACTTTGGATAGGTCACCAAAGGACGAAATGACTCACCGATTCAGAGAGAATAAATATCTTTTAAGTACACTTATCCCCCAACCACTGTGTAAGGATTGTTTTTGAAAACAAAGTCTAGCCCCGGGATATTAGAGGTATTTTGATAGAGATTAACATTTCAATCAGGACATTAAAAAAAAAGTAATAATCTTTTCTTTGTAGTGGTATTTGCATAGTTTGCCTGGGGTGTCACAAATACCTTTACAGGTTTTCTATCGTTTGCAGTACCTAATACGTAAACATTACTGTCCCATCCTATAGTTCAAGGCCCACAAACAGTAAGCTGTAATTACCGTTGATCTTTATTAAACCGTCGTTACAACAAATATAGCTCACAAGTTAAAAATACAAAAAGATACGCTGTAGCCACAGGTGTCACGAATTATGGAAAACATTGACCTACGTAGGTAAAGTTCATTTCAACCGCAGTGCATTGCATAACATTTTCCTTCTGGCTTTACCGTAACCAGCCTCGGAACGAGTATTTCAACGAGCGGGGGATACAGAAATAAGTATTTTTATACCGAAACTTGGCCTTGAGAGAAGGCCTCGAGTCCCAGCAGTGGGAACATTTAGTTGTATGCTTATGCTATTTCGAAACTAGCAGCGCATTGCAGTGTAATCTGCCTCTCAACAACCACTAAGTTTAAGGGCGCCTTCACATTAGGTCGCAAGCAGCGCGACAGCCGCGCGACAGCAGCCGATGCCCGCAACTTGCTTACAATTACGACAGTCGCGCGACACGTAATTATAAGCAAGTCGCGCGGTTGTATTTGTAATGAGAAGGCATCTGCTGCTGTTGCGCGACTGCCGCGCTGCTTGCGAGGCGCCCTAAGGGGATAAGAATGGCCTATGTGTTAATCAAGGAAATAGACTAACGTATTTCGTTTCATTTAAATCCGTTCAGCCGCTACAGAGATACGTGGAAACAAACATGGATAGGTACTTACGAAAAGACGAACGTTTGTTTTTATTTTATACTAGCAGCGCCCCGCGGTGTTACCCGCGTAGTTCCCGTTGTTTTTTCGGGATAAAAACTAGCCTATGTGTTCTTCCAGACTATAATCTATCTGTGTTCCAAATTTCAGGCGATCCGTTTATACGTTAGGGCGTGATTGAGGAACAAACATCCATACTTACATTGACATTTATAATATTAGTAGGATTAGCAGGACATAACATTAGCTGTACTGCAGTCCACTTAATGTTCTCATTGCTGGGACTCGGGGTCTTCATCTCAGGGAGAGTTTCAAAACCACAATCAAGGTTTCACACGGACAGTTTCAATTACAAAGGTTTGCGTGTTTGTTGGTAAGTGTGTATGTTTGTCCCCACGTATCTGAGTAATGGCTTGGAGTATTTGAATGAAATTAAATATGTAGTAAATGGGTTACCTGGTTTAACATATATTCTTATTTTGTATGCCATTGAAGGTACTGGTTGTTAAGCTGCGCAGGTAACGCCGCGAGGCGCTGCTAGTACATCATACAACCAAGTTACAAAGACGCTAGCAATCTATTCACAAAATATTTTTGAACATTTTAGACAGTTTAAACGACTTATATAGTGGTAAAAATGTAAATGACACGCCAAATGCAGGTATCGCGTGCCGGTGCCAGAATTATGACTTGATATCCATCTGTCCCGGTGTATACGCACCATAATGGAATCAATCAGGCCATAATGCGAGTCCATTAAAATAAACCATTCAAATTCAGTGTACAATAACCTTTTCGCTTTATACCGAATAATGGATATACTTATCACTGTATGTATGTTAGTAGCCGTGGTTAGAAGTTAGTCATGGCAACACTGAATGGACGTAGTGACCCAGTGGCTATATCATCCGATTTTACAAACGTGAGATCGTAGGTTCAAATCCCACCTGTACCTCTATTGTTTAAGTATTTTTCAAAGCGTATTTTTCAAAAAGTATGTTGCCATTGATTTTCAAATTGAAAGAATAATAATAGTTTGTCTGAGCGCGATACCTACTTCATTTACATGACTTCGCGTCGAAGAACGATAATTATGTTATTTGGATATATGTACCTATGTGGTACAAATAAAAGCGGCCAAGTGCGAGTCGGACTCGCACATGAAGGGTTTCCATACAAGTATCTATAAAAACGGCAAAAATCACGTTTCTTGTATGGGATTCCCACTTAAGTATCAGATGTACCTACTATTTTAATTTTGTTTTTGGACTGAAACACAACAAAGTAATACCATACACCTATTCTGTTAATATTTCCGACAACTATCTGATGCTGTTATCAATATCGAGCAAAATCGGGAAAAAAATCACAATTGTTGTTACCCCAAAACATTAATATGGGTTATTTTGTTTCTGTTTTTTAGTTTTTGTTGTAATAGCGGCAAAAGAAATACAACATAATCATAATAGTGTGGAATTTAGAGTTCCCGGGTCGAAATTCTGCCTAATTCATAATCGATACCTATAACCTATAACCAACGTAATTTCAACATTTAGAACATTTTAGGAATATTTCTAACGCAATGGCATCCAAATAAATAATTTCATTTCAAAGCTCCACAAATCTTTCACCCACTCCATTATGAAATATATCATATTATGTCTAAAAGCTTTTCACAAACCTTTTTCTCCAGCAGTCAAATAAACTAGAGTTAGTGTTAGTGCCCTAACATTACAGCAAGAAAAACTGAATGCTCGAGAGACACAATATATCCTACAAAAATAGTGCGTGCAAAAGCTTTTTTCTTTTAAGAGCTCCAAATGTAACATTTTTTTTTCAACTAAGTACAGTAGTAACCTACAGTACAGGGGCCGTACTTGAGATCTTATTTCGATAATTAGATCGATACATTTGGAATACAATACAATATAACAAATGTTTATAAAATACTGTATCAATATTAGGTACTACAGCTGTCCAGTAAACATTTCTAACTTGAAGCGAATGAACTTGGCTTTATCATTTCACTAACAACTTCTGGTCAATGAACGACAGTTAAATTACGTAGATATTGTGCATAGTGCCCTAAAAATAAAAATTGTAGTTTGAAAAGTAAAAAAAAAATTTCAACCTAATATTTTAACACTTACCAAATACACATAAAATAAGTATAATTGATAAAAAAATGTTACGGGTTACGAACACAAACATCGTGACGGGAGATTTTTAAATCGATGTAAGATTTTCTATTACATTTTAATTACAGAGTGGAATTTCGCGCACCGCGGCTATGAAACGTATCCTTGAGCAATAAGATTTGTAGTTACAGTAAACGAAATATTAAGCATCAATTGTTTTGCAAAATGTATGTTATGGTACAGCACCATTACAATAGTAATCCATTTTATCACTCATTGACCTTTCAACTGCAGCCCGAACGTCTTTCGACATTACACACATTAGAGAAAGTCTTTGAGTACCTAGACAATAAATTGTGGGGCCGTAGTACAACATACATAACTCTATATACAAAGTACATAACTCTTAAATTTGAAAACTTTTAAAATACTAAAACTTTCTATTTAACTAAAATCTAAATTTCTATTTTATTTTAAGTAGACACATAAATCATCTGCCTAGACTAACACGCAAAGTTATAACTACACATTTTAGATAAAACAAAAGTACAAATGAAATTAAAGTACAACCTGCTGCAAAGGGACTTAGAGGTCGTCTCTTTATTGAGAGCTATGTAGAATAGATTGCGTTTGGGAGGATTTATGGTAACAAACAAATTAAAGATGTTTTAAACAGAAAACTTGAAAATTACATAAAAATAAGTTCTCGACTAGTATAAAAAAGTTTCATGGTCATGTATTGCTTTTTCTGAATTGATCTTTATTATAAAATAAATAATCTAAAACTTCGGAAAAATGTGCATTCCCAAAACATTTTTAATTTTTCAAGAGCTTAGCTATAAATGTTAGAATATAATTTTATTGTTTTCTCGTGATTGCTATTATTCTATGTAATATTTTAGACACAAAATCAGTTAAAAAATATTCCTTTTAATTTATGATTTAAAAACTCCTAATCATTTTCCCTCCCTTTGAGAATAACTGTATTTGAGGTGTCAAATACAGTTATCCTCAAAGGGAGGTTATATTACTATTCAGGGTTATTATCTAGAAATGATCACGTCTCAAAGGTTTTGTTGTACATATTAATTCCTTTTGTAGGGTTCCGTAAAACGTAAAAACGGAACCCTTATAGATTCGTCATGTCTGTCTGTCTGTCTGTCTGTCTGTCCGTCCGTATGTCACAGCCACTTTTTGCCGAAACTATGAGAACTACACTGTTGAAACTTGGTAAGTAGATGTATTCTGTGAACCGCATTAAGATTTCAACAGAAAAATTAAAAAAAAAGAAAAATTAGGGTTGCCCCCCATACTGAGAACTGAAACTCAAAATTTTTTTTTCATCTAACCTACACGTGTGTGATGTCTATCGATAGGTATTCAAAAATGATGTTGAGGTTTCTAAAATCATTTTCGTCTACACTGAATAATTTGCGCGAGAGACACTTCCAAAGTGGTAAAATGTGTGTCCCCCCCCCTCTAACTTCTAAAGTAAGAGAATGAAAAAACTAAAAAAAATATATGATGTACATTACCACGTAAACTACCAACGAAAATTAGTTTGAACTCGATCTGATGAGTAGTTTTTTTTAGTACGTCATAAATACACTATCATTGAAACTTCGATCAAAGTTACAACGAACTACAAGAACTATGTGTACTATGTATACAATGTTACTTGCTGCAACGGAACCTTTCATGGGCGAGTCCAACTCGCACTTGGCCACTTTATTATAAAATAGCCTGACACGGTACTACGCTAATGACCCAGAAATATTAGATGGTTTATTTCTTTGAAACATTTCTCTTCAAACCGGAACACAGGTGTATGTTGCTGCTTGAGGGCAGAATAGCTGGCAAAGGTGTGATATCTACTTGCTTAGGCGGACTCTGCAAAAAATCCTACCACTACAGGAATTCGTATGAAATACCAAGTGCTAGTTTTATAACGCAACTGATTTTTGCGATATCAGATACCTGTGTTATAATATGTTTATTAGGAGAGAATGATGCGTCTGTTTGAGTTAGTACACAATTCCTATTTAACCCTGTTACTGGTAATTACTTCTCAAGATTAATTTATAACGTGCACAGTTCGTCTGAGTACGAACTAAACAACCCGTGCCCGCGAATCGGAGCGCCTCCGGCAAATCTTCTCCACTGAACAGAATCGAGACTCACGAGTACATCCGTAGATCTTCAAATATGTATTCTCGTTGTCTTAACTCGCACTTTTGATAAGCCGCCTTCGCGTTCCCCGCGCTGTGTCTCTAAAAGGAACTATATTTCAAGGAGGCTATCATCCCCCCCCGCTCACTTTATTCAGTTCATAAGTCTCGACAAAGTTTCGAGATAAAATCTGCGCCACAAAGAAGCGAGAGGCGCGTGTCTCGTGACAGGTGGGGTGCCGCGCCCTTATCGCCGGGGCTTGCAACTTTGCCCGACGCTCGACTTGCATGCTCCCGAAGTGACAACGCAGATCGACATATTGATAAATAATATCACGATACTTCGCACTGTTTAATTGTTGAAATGTGTAGTGTTTATTTATTTTTCAGGACGTTAATTGATTAATATGTAGATTTGTTAGGTTTTGTTGCTATGCATACTCTTTAGTTAGAGGTGCTTTCAGGCGAGGCCAAAAAAAAATGATGGATGGTGCCTGTCTGACACTTATTGTGAAAAAAATAAAAGAACACAACCTTCCGTATTTTTCGTGTATCTAGCTAAATTTTTCATTACACATTATCACTAAATAACGCCGTAATCACATTGCACGTGTGTACGTATTTAACATATTAAACTTAATATTGGTGTTGCCACATTACTACTAAAAACCTACTACCGCCATCTAGTGCATAGTTTCTAACATTTTCCCCCATATTTTTTGGGTGTTTGGCGCAATAATTAATTAATTTAATCAAATTTTTGAGATTTAGTAATAAAAGGTGTAAAACTTTTTATACCATCAGTTTATAATCTAACGTCGTTTTAATTATGAACTAACCTACCGTATTTGTATTATAAGCTGACTGTGATTACTATTTTACGGTGGGATAATATACAACGTGGTGGATTTACCCCCAACAATATTTTAACAGTCCATTCTAACACTGATGTAGACTTCACCAAGGTGATGAATCTACCGTGCTGAGGGGAAAGAGTCCCCTCAGCACGGTAGATCACGAGATAATTCGAGTCAAAGTTTGACGTAAAATTTCCACCAAATCACCAGCTTCAACCCTAAAGCATGTACAGCAGACAAACGACCTTGCCGCCGACGCCGCGACATCGTACAAAAATCAGTGCGGAGATCTGGCCATTAGGGGTATGTCAAATGAAATAACAATCAAAAAAATTTTTTTTTTATGGAAAATTTTTTTTGAGCTTTCATGCGTAATTTTCACATACATGATTCTAAACTTAATGTAGATGAACTACCATTAATATTGTTGCACCTTTCTGCAACACCTTGTATATATCGATACTTGGAAGTAGGATACGCGTATGGGCAGGTAGGTGACCCGAGTTGTACATACAGCAATCAAGTCTCAATACATTGGAGTGCTCTCAAAGCGGTCGGAAGGAGCCTCCTGCTTTCGAACCAACTTCGCTAATATACGATCCGGCAATTACCTTCATAGCAAACATTCCCGGCTTTACGGGCCACGCCGGCAAATGAAACTTTGTATATTTAAGAGTTGTTACAAGCGTGATGTTTAGTATCGTGTGTTTGTTCACATTAACATTTGAGTAAAGCGTGTTATAACGATGGCTTATTTACCTTCAGCCAGGGAGTTGGTGTGTTACTTTTGATTTGAAAGCTGGAACGTTGATTTGTTTACGAATACAGGTGTAACATATGACTGGGTAAATTGAACACAGCGAGATACGTGGTCCCGTGTTGGGCGCCAATATTTTGTTCAGTTGACACGAGACTAATGCGTTGTCTCATTAATGATGCATATGTAATTAAAATTAATTATCGTATGTAGTTCGTTTTTGAAATAACAATGAAAATGGGATAAGACATGTGGCCCCAGTTTGGGCGCCACTATTTAATAAGATCTGGGTTTTTAATTTATAAGAAACCTAACGTTCAAATGAAGCTATGGTGGTTTAGTGGCGTCAATGTCTGATTTCGCAAATGATAAAGTTCGAAAACGCCTGCTTCCTAGTGTTTCTTTGAGTGCAAATCGTTCTTGTTTGTCTTCACTACTGACTTTAACGATGTATTTAAACATCGTTACGAAACTGATATGTTCCTAGGTCTTTCAAAGACATTTATGTGTCAACCGAAAACCCAAACTGGACTAGGGTGGTGGACAATAGCTTTGACTCTCTTCTAGTGAGATATGGCTCCAAATTCTTGCTGCGGGAACATATAGAGGACTCACTGTCTATGGTAACGCTCTATACTATCTGTTAAACAAATTAACTAACACTTTATTTGGATAAAAATGAACTTAATGGTAATCCGATTCGTTCCAGTTTTGAACTAACATAATGCACGACCATCCTTCACTTGGAAACTAGACCGAAGGCCGTCTAAAAACAATGCGTTAGAAAGTTAGACTCATAACAGCAGCCTTGTAGAGTTTCAGGGTTGTTGCAGTCGCGTCCGCTGCGGTTACCAACTTGTAGTTGAACACGTAACTTCAGCTACCTCAAGCTGTGAGCATTACGGAAGAATGTGACAGTATATCAGCTCATGGCTTTAGTTTACCTTAAAATTCCTTACCTATAGACAGATAAATAGAAAAGCCTGTGTCTAGTACTGTATAACTCTACACAAACAAATATACATATTACAGTAAAATATTTATGAACTAGCTCCACAAGTGGCAGACTTATTGCTGAGAGCAATCTCTTCCGACCAACCAGCCTAGTGAAGAAATACCTCATAATAATATGCCATATAATTAAATAAAATCTGTTCTTTTAATTCAGTTAAAACCTATCAGTGCAAACATGGAGGTGTGTCCATACTCTGCGCTAGATTTGAATGTTTCACTGAATATAATCCTACATATGTTTATTTTGGTTTGTTAATGGGACAACATGAAAGATTACTGATCAAAAATAAATAATTAAAAAGATTAGTACTCTTAAATGAATAGATACTGAATTAATTAAAAAAACGTGGTAGTTACTAACACAAAATTGTTGATACATTTATCAACAATTTATAAACTTTATACGGTGTTTTTTTTAATCGGCCCTACGGGTTGATTGATTCGATCAACCCGTCAATAATTCGATCGATCGATTGATCATCAAATTAAAAATAAAAAGTTAGTAACACAAAAATTTTAGAGAATTTAATTCTCTACAATTTTCAACCAAATAAATAACATAAAAACGAAGATACTTGCAACACTTAGATGTTAAAAAAAACTTTTTTTTTTACCTTTGACCTGAGAATATCTGTCGTCGCGAAACCTCTACGATAAATAGGTTTTGATACAAGTTTTAGGGTCCCAAAATAAAGGTAAACGTATTGCTCACTATCTCTCATTTCGATGTGTTCCCTTAATATTCTGGGACAAATGAGAGATCTTTCTTACTGCAACAACTGTCGTGTACCGTGCGCCAAGGTGAACCGTGATTGTGCTACCCCCTTTGTAAAGCAATAAAATTCTTGTCGGAAATTCCCGTGTAATTACTAGAACTAAACAAACGGTGGCGCAGAGATTTCGGCCCTAATGGTACCTAGCACAAAATAAATGTAGTTTCAACTACCTACTAAAACTAAGCTTTGCGTATTAAAGAATATTTATTAGACTTCGATCAATTTTGGGCCGCAACTATTTTCTGTCGTTACTTTTTCAATTATATTTTCATGGCATTTTATTTAGAGAGTCGTTGTGAAGGTTACTTAACATTAACAATTTATACCATATGTATTAATTAAGCCTTTTTAAAAGAAGATAGTTTTTGATTTCGCAAAGGTGGCGCCAACGTTAAACAATGACGTTTCTTTTGAGGAAATTGAGAAGTACATTGGACAGGTATATGTGCATTTTTTAAATGCCTCATTGCACAAAAAGTGATCTTATAGCTAAAAATGATCTCTTCCATATAACCTTTTGAAGTCTAAAAAATCGGGTTGTAGTTTGTTTGAGTCGGTGGAGTCTAGGTAGGTGCTGGTGGTGTGATAGACCAAATATTCACAAAAATCTTTGATTTAAACTACAAATACGTTTAATAATACACAAACACAATACACAAAATATTTGCATCAGCCTATATTAAATAGATTACTGATGTAAAAGATGACTGCATTATCCCTTTTTTCCTTCGAAATTGAAAACAAACAACAAAAATTCAAGAAATTTGATAATCTTCTCGACGGAGTTTTAATTCCGATATGGAGTTAAAAATCCGTAGAAAGCTTCGTAGTTATATAGCTCTACATTTTGCTTAAAGAATACCGTAATTTATCATTTAATTCCATAGTAAAGGATGTATTCTGCACAATAACATCATAAAACTTTATAATGCCATTTATAAATCAAAAGATGGCACAGCAAAGTGATATTTTCCTCATTAGGAACGAACGATACGGTTACTTCTCAAGAACGCTTCAAACACAAAGAAATCATATCGTTATTGTGTAATACGATCCTAACAATTTCTACTTGTGTGTCGTACTTATTATATCTCAGAATCTTCTCGTGTGTTCGCAGGCTGTCCCGGAAACTATTCGAGAGCTGAAGACCTCATTATGGAACGCGGAGTTGTCTGGGGGCGTAGCTAACTTAACCGGTGCTCTCGCCACTGGTTTTGAAATATTACACAGGGTAATTATACTTTGAGTTAAGAACCGTAGTTCACGTCTTGATTGCTTTTTATGCCGGGCTTGGTGCTAGAACTGAAGATGTTGATTTTGCCATAAGGTTTCTGGGAACTTATGATTCCGTGTTCGCTCGTGGTTATCGTTACAGCAGTTATGCTTTGTTGCAGTTTCTCTCTTTGAATAGACATACGCAAAGGCTACGATACTTTTTTATATAATGTAGGTACTTATACTTACAGTGATAAGATGAAATAGACATGAGCTTGATGGTTTGCGCAGTGTCACACAGCTATTGCAACATGAAATGTCCAAATCACTAACTGCCTAACACTGCACTGCGCTCAAAACAGATTTAAGATTATTTGTCTTTCTGTGTCTTTGGCCTTCTCTTTGAAAACATTTCCTTTCAAAACAGAATACAGTTATGTTTCAAATATTTCATGAACATCATGAATGACATACGTCTCACTGGGTTATGCACAGATTTCAATTTTTTTGCTACGCTATGACGTCTTTGGGGTTATGTAAAGTGCTTAACTACTTTGTTTTATAATCATTTTCTGAAGGAAATCGGCTGTTCTTGTTCGTGATCCACGTTGAACCCCACACATCATGTCTTTTTAAAGGTCACCATAATCCTGACATTCAACGTACACATGTATTTTGCAGTACAACCGCACGGGGCAGGGTTGCCAGTGCAACCAGGCCATCGCCGTGATCGGCGCAGGCGGCGGCTCCGCCGGCGTCAAAGGAGTGTTCCGGACATGGAACTGGCCACACATGCCCGTGCGCATCTTCACGTATAGAGTCGGTGGTGACGCTACGACTGGTGCCAGTATGAAAGACATGGCGTGCACGAATAAAGGTGAGCTTTCCTACTTCTTGCGTTATTTTGCTTTATACTGAGAACTGGTGTTGAGGCAAAGCCTTAAGATCATTTAAAACATAGGTACTGTTCAGAAGGCTAATCGTATTTATATTTTATTCTGCTTTAAGCGAACAGGTAATTTATTATAGAGAGTGCCCGCCGCAGCCAAACATGCTCCTAATGAGCAACACGTTTACCCATAACAGCACAGTGCCACTATTAGTACTTGAAGAAATAATTTACCAAATAAATTATACCTACTACAGGACTGCGCTCGTCACCCAAAGATACTTAAATAAATTAGAACTTTAGCACGTTACTGCTTGACGGTAGAATTACCGGCAAAGTTGTGATACTCCCCAGGCGGACTCTACAAAAAGTCCTACCGCTACGAAAATAGTATACTTGTACGTTTTATCATTGATCTACAATGTGGAAGAAATTACCTCTTGATAAATACATACATAATCTCAGTTTGTAATTTTTATGATTGTTTATCATAAATACTTATATTGAAAAAAAGCTCAGCCCGTCCTGGTATAGATAATACTTGATTACGAGAGCTAGTCTTCCGCCAGAACATGTGTGTAACTAGTATGTGTAATTGTACAATGCATAAGCAGCCCACTGAATGTTCCCACAACTGGGACTCGGGACTCGGGGCCTTCTCTCGTAAGCGTCTCCTTACTCCTTAGTCAAGGCCATAATCCAACACCTAGGCCTAGACCTAGGCCAGCGCCTAGTGCGGGTTGGTGGATGACACATGTAACATTGTAGGTACATGTTGGTTTCGTCACGATGTTTTTCCTTGACCGTTTTAAGTTAGCAGCAATACGCATATGACTTCAAAAAGACAGTGGTGCGCTTGATATTTGAACCCGGGACTCCGGATCGGCAGTCGGATTCCTCCCGACTAGACCAGCCGTGACTTTCAAGTGTGCAATGGTGGTGTTAATTTTTTTTTTTTTCAGGATTTTACGTGTCTATAAACGATCACTCGGAAATCCGTCCCAAGGTACTCCACTTCATAGAAGTGCTGGCGCGACCCCTCGTCATGTACCAGACCGTGCACCCTGTTCACTGGAGCCCCGTCTACCTCGGAGGCAGGGTAAGACCAGTCACACTAACAGAAATACAATTAAACTGTAATATTGTCTTCAAGAAATGAAAGGCAATGTTCAAACAGACATTTCAGAATGATCTAAGATTGTATTCTGTTATGTGTTGTTTAATATGTAATACACCAAAAAAGACGTGTGCATTTTTATAAATTAATTATTATTTTAATGCTTCTTTCAGTTTCGTTCCAACCTTGCTCACTAGGATCTACTTATATAGTGTCAAAACGGGGTTTTTATTTGTTGAAGACTATAATATCACAAAAACTAATGATAAAAGTTTATTTGATCTAATGGGAAAAAATCAAAAAAAAAAAATCAAACTGATTTAGATCTCTTCCAGTATGGCTAAATGATAGGAGTTACCTATTTCTAATTAATATCTACGAAATCACGTATCGTGAGAATATGAAAAATGTGAGATTTTATACAGTCATGTTTGTTGCCGAATCACGTCGTAAGAACTGAACTGATCGGAAATTTGGAACACAGATAGATTTATAATCCTGAATAATACATGGGCTCCGAAAATCAATACCAAAATAAAAAAATCCTTAGATTAGATTCCTTTTCATAGTACCTATAGAGTGAAGCTTAACATGTGCCTAATAGTAAGCAACACGCCTGCCAATAACATCGCAGTGCCACACAGCTATTTGAACATGAAGAGTCCAAATAACTACCTAGCACTGCACTGCTCTCGTCATCCAGAGATATAGGACGATTTATATCTATGCCCTGGACAAGATTTCCGGAGAAGTTAAAATGCATTATTTTTTGGATTCCTTTTATAAAAACTACGTAGACAACGTTGCGGGCTGTTACTAATACCTACCTAGGTAAAGTGATGGACGCAAAATTTAACAAAAACAATTTGACCAAACCAGAATGACTTCAATTACTATCCAACTCAAAGAGACACCTGTTCTGAAAATTTAATAATAAGTTTTTTTTTCAACTTACAGAGCAGCAACCTTAATGACGATGGAATGGGGCAGCTGATGACCTCCGTCACTGTGCCGATCTTCGACAGGAGAAACCACACTGTAAGTACCTTCTTCTGTCCTATTGCCCAATTTATAGGCTAAGTGCAGAAAAGGTCCGTACAAACTAAAAAAACTTTGATTAGAAAATTCAGCAAGGAAATCAAACAGAATCAAAGAAATACAAGAAGAAATATAAGAAGAATCAAAGTAAGACATGATTCGATCCACTGTGTTTTTACTTTAATTCCCTGGCTTCCACATCATGGGCCACCGAGCCTAGTGTGGGACCAAAGGTTAAGTCTGGGAACATATGTATTTTCTTATGTAAATAAAATTAATTATGTGTGTATTCTTGTTCCAATTAATATTTCATGGTAATAAAGATATGTATTCGTTGTATTAAATTTGTAATGGATTATTTAGATATTTATTTCAACTTTGTTTTATGGTCGACTACATGGCGAACACCAAATATAATACATCCTCTAGGTGACATATAAGTGTTAATGATTTTTTTAAACGAAATGTTTTTATTATTGACAGCAAAGAACAGCAAACCTGTTAGGTGTGGTTGGAACCGATGTTCCTGTCGAACAGATAAAGAAGCTCGTGCCACCATACAAGGTAACTCAATTTTGTTAGAATAAAACTAAATAACGAAAGCATTATTACAAATATCTATTGCATTCATTGCTAGGCTTGCGCTTGACCGGCATCTTGTGAGGTGTTAAACGACCGTTTAAATTCACCTATTGTCGCATTTTACGAAATTTTTCAGTTTTGCGTTTTTTTACGTGAGCGGAAAGTGTGGATTGTAGTAGGAAACCATAGTGGCCTAGGGGCTAAAACGTGCGATTCACAATCGTAGATCATGGGTTTGAATCCTGCCTGCGTCTCTGAGTATTTTTCCGGGTGCATATGTACATTTGTACACTGACTGCTGTATCGTGTATTTGTTATCACCACTGACTTTAACGATGAAAGAAAACATAGTAAGAAAACCAATATGCTCCAAGATTTTTTCAAAGTCATACGTCATCCGTCAACCCGCGCTTGGCCAGTGTGACTCTCTCCTTGTTAGAGAAGACCCCGAGTTCCAGCAGTAGGAACATTTAGTAGACTCCTTACGCTATTTGCTAAGAGTATTTAATACGCGCAAAGATAAATGTAAAATCTCATAACATTTAATTATTATTTTTTCAGTTGGGTGTAAACGGTTACTCGTTTATGGTGGATAATAACGGGCATGTTTTGTATCATCCTGACTTGAGGCCACTGGTAAGATTTCAATTTCAACAACACAAAAGTTAATTACGAGTTCCAATGTTGGCAATTTTTGTCACGTATTTTACTTTTTTGTTGCAGCATACAAACGAGGAAGTAAGTAAACAAAGTCGTGATTGAACAATAGACATTAATTCTTTTCCTATGGCCTCAGATGGTGTTTACTACCTATCCAATTATTGGCTAACGGTGGCGGCCCAAGGCCCTGCTAACCCTACCATACCTACTAACTAGCTATACTTACTCGGCAGTTCTTCATTTGCTTATTTGCAGCTTAAATTATACTCTAGTTGCCCTGAAAAATGTTACATATCATTTATGTTTGACATCTATGCTCTATAACATACCTACTATAATAAGCTTTGTATGTTGTAGGCACAGAAATCTAAATAATTTACCATTATTTAGATTTCTGTGGTTGTAGGTGATGATGTCTTCCATCTGATTTCGGCTACGGCGACTGCTTGTATTTTTTTATTTTTTCACGATTACCGTTTACCGTGGATGGTGTGTATGTTGTAGGTACATGTAGTACAATTAACATTGCTCTCACAATTTAGTTGCCACATCTACCTCCCTCTCATAAAGTTTTTTGCTATGGTACTATCAAGTGCACGAGTACTAAACAAGGTTTCTCTTCCAGTACACAGAGACTCTCCGTCCGCTATACTCGAGCGTCGACCTGACGGACGTGGAACTGCTCATCGATCCCGAAGAAAGCTCCAGGGTGAATCTCACTTCGTTGTTGCTCGATGTAAATATAAACAAGCTATCGTTTAGATGTCACTTCCCTTCTGAGTGATATAGCCGTAGTAAGATCTCATCTATGGGACTTTTCACATTAAATTCGGAAACTTTACAAGTAAAGCTGATCTAATGGTGTTTCAAAGCTGAGACAAGCCTATTTTATTTTATTTCTTGCGTTACTGTGTGTACGTTAACTTCGGGTCCCACTCTCCTTTCATAATAAACTTTTGGTGCTGGCTTTTCGTTTCGTCTGACGTTGAAGGTTAAATATCGAAAAAAAATACCGATTTGTATTTTTTAGCTTCGTCACGACATGATCGAGCAACGGGAAGGCGAAACAGAAATTGGGGTGAAAGTGCAATATGACAACATGCGTCGAGTGGCGACCAGGCGTCAGCGATACTACTACAGCCCCGTCGACGGCACGCCTTTCTCTTTGGCTGTCGTGTTGCCGGATGGATATGGCATGTTCGACTTATTGTCGGAACAAGAGGTTAAGCACAGCCCTGTCAGCGGTATGTATAATACTATAACATCCCTGTTCAAATCTTTCTTTTCTTTCTCAGTTTTATCATGCAATCAGTCCTTCCGACTATGAGACTTTTGTCAAGAGAAGTTCCCCAATAGAAAATTTACCATATTAATATATATTAGTTCGGTCAGCGCCGCCGAGATCCAAGGTTTTGTTTAAACCTTAGAAAAAAAACGAAAAATTACTACCCTAGGAATATATTAAGTACAATCGGATTGGATGACTTAAAATATAACTCTTCTAAATCTTCCAATAAAACAGTAATTGTAATTATAAAAAAATCGTTGTACTCACTAAAGTTTAATTTCATGCAGTCACGGAATATTTTAAGGGCGAGAATTGGAAAGTCCATCCTGATTGGTAAGGATCAGTCATGAAATGTTTTTCATTATATTGAAACGGACATTCTAAAATTAAGTATCTCCTCAGGGTTTACTGCGAATACGCATCTACATCAGACCAGACGTTTAACTCGCCTGAAGAGCAGCTTCAACACTTTTTGAACCGGTCAGGCAAACCCGGCTGGAAGTGGATGTCTCTCAGGCCTCGGGCACTCGCTCAGCACAGCGCGCATAAAAAACAAGAACGAGATTCCTATTATTGTAAGTAACTTAATTAAATTTACTGTCATATTGATAGACGAAATGTGAAAGTTCACGTCTTTGTTTTTTAATTTTTCATTAAAAACAAGTTAGACCCTACAAAGTAAAATAAATATTACGTATAGCAATAATTTTACAGCTATTTGAAAACATTGCTCTTTTATGGATGCATAACACCTGTCCATAAAATCAATTATGCTATAAGAATAGTTTTATTACTATGGATTTATTAATTTGGCCCATGTGTTAATGTTGGTTAAAGACCAAATAAAGAAATAGAGAACTTACATTTGATTTTGTATTTTTTTCAGGCGACAAAACTTTAGTTCAGTCACTCATTAGGGATGCTATGGTAATGAAAGAATTGGACGCACACACTGGACACGCTAGCCATCACAACCAGTAAGTATCAATAAAGTCAATAGCATGAATAAATTGCACTTTACACTTAATAAGTAAATCAAATCCAAATGCAGTCTCAATAATCTTACGTACCTATATAAATTAAAGACTGGAGGTCCAAGTTTACTCCCTTGCGATACACCAAGAAGCTTTTTACACGACTTATCTTTTGCATGTCAAGACTTAATGAAAACACTTTTAATGCACTTTATTTAAGTTAATTTTATGTTGATCACTAATTTATGATTGTGTTTGTCACACAAATAGCCCGATAGCAACTTTAATGGCTTTATTGACAAGGTAACGTAACAGTATCTTCATAATGTCAAGAAGTAGATAACGTTAGTATTATGTAGGTACTTAATATTATACCGCTAGAAACAAAATACGGAGGAGCGAGAAGAATAAAAACTTAAAATGAAAACAGTAGATCTGCCAGAATATTAATTTTACTATAAACATCGAAAGAAAATCTTGAACACCTTCGTAATTTAACGTACGAGAAATGGTATCCGGTATAATAATCATGTGATATCAACATCATTAAGCTAATTAGAATCAAAATTAATCATTCGACATCATTATTGAAACATAATCGTTAATCGTATAGAAAACCATCTATCCCAAATATACATTAGCATTTCACAAGAACAAGTTAACTTCGTATGTAGATAGCAATGTAAGATAGTGGTGTTTTGTAATGTTTTAAAGCTATCGAGGATCAGGTAATTAATTGTATTGTGGTTTTGACGTGTCCTGTTTTAGCTCTCAAGGATTTATTACACTAAGCACGAATTGTTTTATTTAGAACTAAGATATACGAGCTTGAAGTTATTTCTCGTTATAAAATCGAGTTGTGTGGCACTGCTCCCTTTACATAACTATCAACAAAGTACTATCAATACTTTACTCCAACTTATAGCCCCAAGACCTAAAGTTATTATCTAGCATCTTCACTCTACTAATATTAGTATAAATAGAAAAATGTTTTTGTCTGTCTGTCTACTGCGCTTTGACTGCTATATCACTAAACTGATTTACATTTTGGTATGTGAAATTTGGTATAGGTATAGATAGGTACCTACCTATTGATAGTCCATAGCCTGTGAAAGGTACTAAAAGTGGTCTAATGGAAAAAAGTTGACAATTAATATGGGAGTTCCATATTTTTTTAGTCTAGAAGTTTGAAACTTATTTTTAGGCATATGATTCCAAATAAATAATAATGTCGTTCAAGGATTGTTAAAATGTTACCCTGAAGGGGGTAAAATCACTACTAATAGTAAAAACATAAACGACCCGCGAGTTACAGCTAGTGTTGATTACAACTATATTGCAAATTATAATTTATATATGTCCGGGAAATTAATGCCATAGCATTGTTGTTCATTTTACTAATTTAAGTAGGTACTTGATGGAAGCTATGTTGAAATATCTCCTCAAAACGATTATGTCCAACTGCAGGTACTATAAAAATTAAAAAGGCTGGTCCGATTTCTAATTTGTACAGAAAACAATCAAGTTAAGAGTATATTAAATCTGTAAATTAATCTACGTTCCCTCATCTCTTTTAAACACTAACCGTAGCTATGTAGTACCATTTATATCACCGCCCATTAATAATCCCTTCTTACACAAATACGATTGCAATATTAATGAGATGTAGACGCAATCCTTACAGGCAAGGCCGATTCCACAAGTTCGTCGTCACACTATCCTTCATCGCAACTCGAAGCGGGCTACTCAGGTGGACGGAAAATACTAACACATCGAGAGCATCGGAATCTGCAGAACCGTGAGTATCTTTAAAGACTAGAACAGCCTTTGTTTGAAGTGGGCCCTGCAGGCCTAAAGGGTAAGCGGCAGAATAATAAATGGGGGCATTGTGTAGAAGCTTAGGGGGTAGATGAAATGTTTAATTTCTGCTAGTATAGCTCACAGTAATTAAGTTATTTCATTTGAAGTTATATTGGTTTTTAAGTAGGTGAAAAAATGGGGGTAATAAAAAATATTTTTTTCTCAAAGTAGGCAGTAGGCAAAATAAGTTTGGGAGCCCCTGGACTAGAACATAGAGTATCGTCGTTTAACACAACTGAAAAAAAGTCACATCAGTGAAAAATGCTGCCATTCCATTTTTACCATGGATGAAAATGTGTTGAAATTATTACAAAGAATGACTAAGGAAGCGTCAAACTCGACCTCTTTTGAAGAATTAGATCTTAAAGCTACAATTGTGATTTCAGGCATTTTAGCGAGAAATACGCTCGGGCATTTGACTCAGAATGGTACAAACGAGCAGTTGAACATCATGCAATTGAACCCGAAAGTTTCGTCTTCTCTGTACCATTCCGCGATGGCTCCGAAGCAGAAGACTTGAGTGGAAGGCCACCTTTGGTTCTGGCGACGCATGCAGTGTTTGTGGAAGCCAGAGGACATAGAGCGCCTGCTGCAGTAGTTGGATTACATTTCCAACTGGACTCTCTTGCGAAGCACTTTTTGAACGTTACTTCTACGGTGAGGAATGTTCGGATGATTTCATTGATCACATTTTTGGTCATTTTTTTAAATCACTTATTGCCAATTAACGAACATTTATTTATAAAACCGCAAATCTTAAAATGTACTCAAACTTCATTTGCTTTTTTTTAATAGTGTACAGGAGGCAGCGTATGCAAGAAAACTTGTGCCGGCGACGAACTAGATTGCTACATTCTTGACGACAATGGCTTTATTATCCTTTCGGAAGACGTTTCCCAAACCGGTCGGTTCTTTGGACAAGTGGACGGAACTATTATGGATTCTCTGGTACAGGACAAGATTTACAAGAAAGTGACGGTGCATGATCATCAAGGAAGATGCCCGGACTCAAGAAATCCCTTCAGTGGAGATGGAAATAAGCTGTCTGTAAGTAATTCATAAAAAAGTAACCTAGATGCAATATCTAAGTAGGTGATCCAACCCCGATTAATATTTCAGTCATCATTTAATAAGATATAAAGTACCTGCAACTTCGATAACAATAATTAATAATTGTTATTATTTGCAGCCACTGAAACCTCTCTCATGGCTCGGCAGCTACCTGTCTAGTCTAATCGCAGTGTGGTTCCCACTTTGGGAACCTGTGAAGGCACATTCAAGAGCGTATACTGAAGAGGAAGTTACAGGTAAGCTTTAAGATTCAATTCGAATTATAGGAATTAAAGGAATGGATTTGGAAGGAAACGAACAAACCAAAACCACTGGAACATTCCGTCTTCATAATAACGTATAACATTTTAACATTATTATATGCATAAACTACCCATTATCCCATTAATTTAATAAAAACATTTATGTGCAACCTACAATCCTCAGATTACGAAGACTATGAAGGCGAAGATGGCGACCACGATGGACCCCCGGAGAGAGAGACAGGCACCTACGAAATCATCATAGACGGCATGGGCGAAACGTCAAGAGATAGTGGCATGAAAATACCACCCCCTATTAGTCCTGGTCCAGGTACGGATGAAATGTTTAATACAAAGGGAAAAGTTTTATTTTTGGCTACAAAATGTTAACAATAAATGATAATAATCGGTTCAGAACTAGTAGTAAATACAACCAATTTTTGAAGTGCAAGTGAATCACAACACCTTCCAACATAAGCCACAGTTTTAACAACGGTATCATGACGTCTCCTTTTTGTACACGAAATTTTCGTGCAAGTCGGTTCTGTTAGTCATATGCGCGCACACGAACTTCAGCGCATCGCTTGGAAATCGACCAGAGGGTCTACTTTCGCTTGAAATTATTGAGACAGTAATAGCAAAGCCAACGCTGATTTAATTTTTTTATAGTATAGAGTGACAAGACGAGCAGGGCACGTGCCTGATGGTAAGAAACATGCCTGTCCATAAAAGCACAGTGACACGCAGCTAATGGAACATGAAGTGTCCAAATCATTAACTAGCACCGTAAGTGCTCGTCACCCGAAAATATAATATATTTTATCTCTTAGTTCAGTAATTTCTACATTTCCCTTCAAACCGGAACACAGTAATGTCTGCGCACTACTGTTTGGCAGCAGAATAACCGGCAAAGGTGTGGTACTTCCCCAGACGGACTTTGGAAACTACAGTAAAGTAGAAGTTAGGTGGTAAAAGGCCAAGAAGTGTATATCGTCGCTGCCTCCCTGCCAAGATCGTTATTATCGCCGTATTATGCGCATTTTTTTTTGATGTCACTTTTGGATAAAAATGAAATCATACCTGTAGGTCCGATGCGGGAGCCTCCTCGGGAAGCGGCGCGCTCCGCGGCGGTGCGGCCGTGCGACACAAGCGCAGAGCTGTTCCAACTGCAGTCCACGCGCCTCAACCAGGCGCAGCCGCTCAAGGGGAAACTCACCAACTGCCACAACTCCGGCTGCGAGAGGTACTTTTATTAACACAACCCATATTCTGCTAGACTGGAGTTCTCCAATAGTGGATGGAGTTCAGACCATTATAGTTCACCACTTTGATAAAATTGCGGTTTCGCGTACTTCCAACTGGAGCCGAGCAAACTCTCCAACCGCCGCTCATCACCTCTGGCATCAAGAGCTAGTGACATTTTTGACTAATTGAAATCCTTAACTTAGTTTAACGTTACAACTGCCTAGGTCACGAGAAGAAATGAGTCTTCTCGTGACCACGGCGGATGTAACGCTGTCGAAAAGTCAAGGTAATTAAATTTAATAATAGTTTCGATCGTGATTAAGTCCTATACCTAAAGTATTTACGTTGTGTGTTCAAATCGCGAAAGTTTAAAAACAATAATTATTCTTTCCACATAATGCTCATCTACAAGTAGGTAACAAGATAATAACGAAGTTTCTCTAATCCGCAGGCCGTTCAGCGTGCAGAAGATCCCGCATAGCAACCTGATCTTGCTGGTAGTGGACACGCTGTGTCCGTGCGGCGCTAAGAGGCTGGACGTGCGCGCGCGCGAGGCTCCTCCCCGCGCGCCGTGCGCCCGCCGCGGGGCTGCGCGCGCGCACCGCCGCCGCCCCGCCGCCTGCGTCTCCTACCACCCTGAGGTAACTATACACGGGTGTCGTGCATCTATAGCATGACCAGGCGCGGTCCCAGCCTCCAACTTTGGAGGGAGTCACCAGTACGCAGCCTCAGATTCACCAGTAGATATACAATAAAACGAGTAAAAAAACTTTACCTACTAGTTGCGCCCCACGATTTTACCTGCCTAGTTGCCGTTCCAGGATGTCTACTCTCTTATCTCTCTGTCTACTCTACATAAAGTAACGATATATGATAGGCAGCTGGTGGCAGTTGGAGACGTAAGACCGACGATCAGGCTGAATGACGTATTATTGAAGAGGCTTATGTCCATCAGTGGACAAACACAGGCTGACGATGATGAGGAATCTCACCTCCTCAACTTTGAAGAAGAAAGAATTGAACAATAAAACATAATCGAACGTACAGCGGACATACTCGAGCTATTTTAAATGTATGCACTCATAATTTAGCTGAAGTGGTAGTTGTAAAACGTGTCATCAAACTTCATTTCCTGATTGCAGGAAATCGAGATCCAGTCGTGCGGTCGAGGCGGGCGCACGCAGCCGCTGTTCGCCTTGCTGGTGATGACGTCATTGCGGCTGGTGCTTTCGACGTGACTGCCCGGGCGCTAGTCACGCCACGGGGTCCGCGGCCGCCGTCGCCACACCTCCTCATCACTTCCCTTTTGCTAACTTGGACTCGAGAGCTACACGCGAGGTCGTCGGTCGCGCATCACCCGAGTGACCGGCCCTTCTACCGCCTAACTAAATCGGCTATGGCGTTGCTATTGCTATCTCTACCATTTCAAGCGAAAAGAAAAAAGAAAGCAATATCAAAGCTAAGACAGCTTTAGTTAGGCGGTAGCCACTCCGAGACCCCAGTGTGTTCGGGAACAGTTTGTACGTTGTATGGCACGGGGCGAAGACTCCGCACCGTGGTAAACACCACCGCGCGGCGCCTCCACCCCTAAGAATTTGTACGAGTATTTCGCGAAGTTAGAGTTTTGAACATTTTTACCGACTGATGTTTTGGTCCGACCAAATGAACTTTTGATCTTGTTTTGAGACAGGATTATCTATTCGGGTTAGGATACGATAATGATAATGTTTTCCCTTCTCGTTGAGTTGTCACTCTCATCGTAACAATGCGAACGCATACGGTACATAGGTAGGTAACGTAATATCTTGTTAAATTTAAATCACAAACTTGGAGGTCTAATGAAATTATAGCTAATGTTAATAGATATTGAAAGATATTAATGTAAATTTATTGACTATCGTTTGAAGTGTTTTTAGAAAAATTTACCTTTGTTGAACCTAACTCGATTTATTTCTTTATTCATTCGAATTAATCGCAATTTTATTGGATAGTTGCATAGAGTTTAATGTAAATAATGAATGTTTTTATTTGTAGGCAGTTTATTTGCGGATTTATGTGTGCCTGTGTATTGTAAAGGTCATTATGTCTACCGTCACATCTCAACTACACCAAACACCAACATTGCTCCATAAATATCTAACAAAACTGAAAAAATATGGTCCCAAGAGAAATAAATTTATAAATTTCATTCATCATCATCATCATCATCATCAGCCGTAAGACGTCCACTGCTGGACATAGGCCTCCCCCCTAGATTTCCACAACGAACGGTCCTGCGCAACCTGCAACCAGCGGTTTCCAGCGACCTTCGTGAGGTCATCTGTCCATCTAGTGGGAGGCCGTCCAACACTGCGTCTTCCGGTTCGTGGTCGCCACTCGAGAACCTTTCTTCCCCATCGGTTGTCAGTTCTGCGAGCGATGTGGCCTGCCCATTGCCACTTCAGCTTAGCTACTCTTCGAGCTACGTCGGCTACTTTCGTTCTTTTGCGAATATCCTCATTACGGATTCTGTCGCGCAAAGAGACTCCGAGCATAGCTCGCTCCATAGCTCGCTGTGTGACTTTGAGCTTTGTTATGAGGCCCACAGTTAAGGACCACTTAAGGATAAATTTCATTAAAGAACTTAAAATAGTCAATTGTTCACACAATGTAACATAGAGATACCAACTTCTATACTCACACAGAATCACACATTCGGTGTAGGATAATATTGTACGAATTAGCACATCTTTGGGATAATTATGAATTTAATGGGATGGGATACAAAGACTGCCCTCGTGGCTTAGTTGGTAGTAGCTCTGCCTACGAAGCCGAGGGTCGTGGGTTCGATCCCCACCCAGTGCAAATATTTGTGTGATGAACTCAAATGTTTGCACTGTGTCTGGGTGTTTCTATGTACCTATAATAAGTATATATTTAAAACTATATAAGTATTATATCAGCTATCTGGCCGCCGTCATTCAAGCTTTGCTTAGTTTGGGGTCAGATGGTGTTGTGTGTGAATTGTCCACCAATATTTATTTATTTATTTAAAGAATAAAGACTCAAATGCTTCCAGCCAACAATCTGCGATAATATAAATTCAACAAACCTTAAAAAAAATTAGGTATCTATCTATCTATATTACGATACAAATCTTGTTTCCATAAAAAATATTACAACTCATCATATTTGGAGTAGTAATAATAATAACTGATTCGAGATGTCTTGAAAAAAATATTACTATGTGTTTCAATATGTGGCTACTTGGAGAGATATTTCTTGAGTTGAATCCATATTTTTAAGGATTGTTTCTTCCAATAAATAATTAATTGGTGTAGTAGCAGTGTGACGATGTGTGACTACTCCGTTCTAGCTGTTAGTGATTTTCGCCTAATCTTCGAATAATCTAGGAACTGTAAACAGTTTCACGTCTTTATTGTAAATATTTTAATAAATTTAATGGCCTATTATTACGATTTTAAGAAAGTGTGTTGCTAATATTTATATGTCGTTCAAATTCGACTTCTGTCTGTAAATGGATTTTTCATATCTGTCATATTAACATGTTCGTTCACATAAATCATACCTGCCATCTTTGTTGTAACATATCTTGGAAGCAATACTTACATGTGGAAATACGCTTGGTCAATTTTTTCAGAGTATAATATTACTAAAAATAATTATGTTTAAATGGCAATACGTTGATTTTGACAGAGCTTCCAATAGATTGATTCGATGTTCATCTTCAACAACCTTTGAAGCAAAAGACGAATTGAAATTTTAATTTAGGAAATCAAAAGAGGCGGTTTTTGCGTGCAAATACACTTACCTGTCAAAGATAAGTGACGTGATGTTTAATTTTGTAAAATGTATCTAACAGAATTAAACGCCACCTTTAGCAAAATTGGTAACTAATTTTGACAGATATATTAGCGTTCTGAAAACGCCTCAACAACAAATTAATCAATGAATTGACGTAAATTAAAGATTTTACAATTTCTGGAGCGTTCAATAAAACTATAGTTTTAAAGATGTTGCAACAATATCAAAGTACCTATATGTCCACACACTAATTTAGTCAATATTATGAAATTGATGTCTGATGGTGATTGTATTTATTTTATTATTAAATGGACGGACTCTTATATATGTATGTCATAAGAATATCCATATTTTTATCTCATTGCGTAAGTACTAACAGTCATCGTACGTAAAGGTTTTTGAAAGTAAAGCGTATTTGTCTAACTCGTTTGTACTTAATGTGAATGTTAAATAGATATAAAATGTCAGAATCATTACGTACACGTACATACACGGATAGAGTTTTATAAATAATCTAAATAGCGTAATAAGTAACGGTACTCCTCGCTATTGTCCATTGCAAAGAAATAGTACAAAAATGTATAATTTATTCCTAATCTAGCTGTGGCTTTGTAGGGAACAATTTAATTACAAGCGCCGCATTCAAAGTGCAAAAGTGTAAACGCTTACTCTGAAAAAGATTTAATAATGGATAAAATCGAGTAAAAATAAAATTATCGAGACTCGGTGGTAATGAAAAGGAGGCCTAAAAACCAGCATTCAAGCTACCTTGATGACTTCCAAGTGGATCTGTCGAAAATGGACGAATGAAGTTTTAGAGAAAACGTCGGCACATTTTCAACAAATTATCTGTAAATTATCATCTTACAACCTTCAAATCTTCTGGTCGTAAAGTCGTTTAGATATTTCAAAGCTGTATACTTAAAGTAAAAACACAATGGTAAATATAAATTTAATCATTTTGGTTTAGAATATCGTGTCTGCTGAACCCTGGATTACAGAAACATTTGTGTACGAAAGAAATACTCCTAGACTTTACTGCTACGTATTCACTATATTACTGAAATTATTCCTCAAAGCACCTAATTAAATATTAACAAATACGTAATAAAAAAACTTTTACTAAAGGTACATCCTTTGTTCGAAATGTTCATAAAATGAATTGAATCAGTATAGGTATATTTTCAATTAGATATTTTCAGAATGTCAGAAAACTGAAATTGTTTACCTGTCAAAAATTCAAAACCTCAATTGCGACAAAAGTGGCGTTAATGATCAACTTCCACTCTTGATTAATAGCATTTGTTATGATTTAGCCTCATAACAAATGAGGCGTTTTCAAAAGGCAAATAGACCCGTCCTGGCCTTAAAAGGCAGATAGGTATGTTGTTACTTTGCAGCCTCAAATCTCCTTATTGACGTTTTACCTTTCTAAGTGACATTGGCGGAAGTATGCGTTTTAAAGATGCAAATAGTCCTGTCAAAAATTGTTCTCCTTTTCAGCAGAGGTGGTTGTTTAATTTAATTTTCTTAGAGAAGTTTTACAAAATTAAACATTGGCGCCACCTATAGCGAAATGGAGAACTACCTTTGACAGGTCTTTTTGCATCTTGAAAACGCTTACTTCCGCCAATGTCACGTAGGAAAATAAACCGTCAATAAGGAGAGTTGATGCTACAGACTAACAACAAGCGAATTTTGTTCTTAGTGTTCATTTTACATCTCTCCTGAAAAAAAGGACAAGCATACCTCAATGCCAGTAATTTGCCATATTTTATCACCCATGTAAAAACTTAACCTACTTATATTTCACTATTTTATTATCTGCCATTCTAAAAACACATAATTAATACATAAAATATTTAGAAATAAAACAACTTAGTAGATGACAGTAATGGAGTGCCAAACCACACGTAAGAATATTTGTAATTATTTTGCTCACGAATATATTGGATGATAGCGAGGTTTACCCAAAATGAGAGTTTATTACAGTCAGGCGAAAACGAACCACGTTTTACATCCTTCCAAAATGTCGTTCATCATTCAGGAGTCGCTGTGTCCTTGTCAGCCTCACATTACACTTTTCACGTGAGACAGGGACAGAGCGATGTTTGCCCAGTGCTATCTTTGTCATGATCACATTCCAATTCTAAAGATATTAAATACAAGGTTACAATCGACATTATATAAGTAGAAAGAAAAACAGTAATATTGTCTAAAATACCTACTTTTTACGGAATATAACTTAAAAGGGGCCGCCCCTTTTATTTAAAACCTTATTGTATTAACATATAAGGTCGATTTCACAGGTTTCGATTTGACTGTAATATTTACTCTCATAAAATATTGTTCAGATACAAACATAGCCATATCATATCGTAACGCAATACATACTCAAGATACATTATTATAACGGGGAAGCTTTTGAGAAATTGTACATTTTGTATAAATAATACAGTAAGGAGTCGATTTAATGGCGTAGGATCGTTTATCTTGTGAGTGGCGAACGACTGGTGTTTTGAATGGGGACGTTCGTAAATTGCGTCACTGATTGAGGATAAGTAGAAAGGAAAGGAGTGACAATATTAGAAATAGACGTACTATAATATATGCCAGAGTGGAAGTGTAGGACTAACCTTGAAAAGCCTACAGATCTAACATAGAAAGAACATAAATTGCCAGTTCACTGTTTTATCTACTTTCCAGTGAAGGTCTAGTCTTTCCATGCTAGATATGTAAGGAAAAAGAGACTGCACCGGGGCCCATTTCTTTTAAATCTTTTGCATATTCTGATAGGCATTTCAGACTCTCTCTTCCATTGCATACTATTTTTAATGACACGCTGAAATTGGATTTAGACTAAGTGTGATACATTTTTTTTAACAAAATTATGAATAAATGAAATGTAGGTACCTACTACATTGAAAATCTTTCCGACAATGGTATGATTCCCTCATTAGAAAAAAAACATTCTTCTACAGGACTTTCATATTTTTATTGCATCGTTTTCAGCCAATTGTAATCGCTTGTAGCTTTTTGATGTCATATTTGCCTCAAAATGACTTAAAATGCATGCTCTAAGATTTTAAGTGACGTAATCTATGAACGGCCCCGAGTGCTTCTAGAAAGCGTCGAGTCTTCCATAGCAGTCGCGCGAGGGGGTGATTATACTGTTACGTTTAAGTATTAAATGATAATAAATAGCGTATACTTTATCATAGCATAGGCCGCTGCCGTGCGGACGCTTCGGCCTGTGTATACCGGAGTTTGATGCAAAAGAGCGGTTTCATAGGAGTCAAAAAGGGCTCTTTAAAAGTTAACTAGGAATTATCTGTTAATGTAGTCTACATATATTATATGACAAGATGTCAAACGAATATAAAACATCAGTCTTATTGATGATTGCCATTTCATTAGGCCTTTTTAGACATCCTTTATCAATGCATCTAAATTTCCTTTTATTTACTTTTGAGAATCTGCCCGTAGAGCAATCAACGCTGGTCTAAATTTATTATACATAGTGAGAATTGTGTCTCATTTCGATGTAATAAGTTCATGTGTAAGGTTTAAATTGTTAGTTTATAATTTTCAAGGTGTGCAGATTTCTTAATTCCACATCTGAACCATAAATGAAACGGAGAATGATATAAAAAATAATTTATTAACATTAACGACATTTTTATATAATATTTTTAACAAACATGTTACATTTTGCTGTACTATTTAAATTTAAACACATGTCTAAAATACAAAATATGAAAACCACGATGAGGCCAAACTCAGCTCATTTTTATATTTTATGATTTTTTATTTGTATAAAAGGCTGTGTGAATTTAAACTTTATAAATGTCTATGCAGCCAAATTTTGATTAAAGTAATAATTAAATAAAGTGGCCAAGTGCGAGTTGGACTCGCCCATGAAGGGTTCCGTTGCAGCAAGTAACATAATATACATATTACATATAGTTCTTGTAGTTCGTTGTAACTTTGATCGAAGTTTCAATAATAGTGTATTTCTTCTTCTTCTTCCTGATCGTATCCTCATTACTGAGGGTCGTGACTACCATCGACGTCCTTAACCACCTTCCTCCAGGCACTCCTGTCTTGGGCCAACCGTAAGCAAGTTTGGATGTTTATCCTTGCTGAGGTCTTGATGGTGTCTATCCACCGGGATGGCGCTTTGCCTCTACCTCTCTTCCCTTCAACGCGACCGATCATTATTAACTTTTCTAAGCTTTCTTGTCGTCTAGCCACGTGTCCGAAAAATTGAAGAGTCCGCTGAGTGCAGATGGTGGAGAGCCTTGTACTGATCTTCAGCTGGTTCAGGATAGTGTATTTATGACGTACTAAAAAAAAACTACTCATCAGATCGAGTTCAAACTAATTTTCGTTGGTAGTTTATATGGTAATGTACATCATATATTTTTTTTAGATTTTTTATTCTCTTACTTTAGAAGTTAGAGGGGGGGGGACACACATTTTACCACTTTGGAAGCGTCTCTCGCGCAAATTATTCAGTGTAGACGAAAATGATTTTAGAAACCTCAACATCATTTTTGAAGACCTATCGATAGACACCCCACACGTGTAGGTTTGATGAAAAAAAAATTTTTGAGTTTCAGTTCTCAGTATGGGGAGCAACCCTAATTTTTGTTTTTTTAATTTTTTTTTGTTCAAATCTTAATGCGGTTCACAGAATACATCTACTTACCAAGTTTCAACAGTGTAGTTCTTATAGTTTCGGCAAAAAGTGGCTGTGACATACGGACGGACAGACAGACAGACAGACAGACATGACGAATCTATAAGGGTTCCGTTTTTACATTTTACGGAACCCTAAAAAGCTCTACACGCAACCTCCGTTGTACGCAGGCTTAGAGCCGCACAGTAATATTTAATAATAAACTATAGACACAAAACAAATACCTCGTTTATTTACTCAATAGCTAAACAGAATTAGCGTTTATTTCGCATTTAGTTCTTGAACATATCAATTCAGGCACCAAATGATATTAGAGTAAGCGTTTTTCGATTGTGATTTTTCATATTCTGTAACGTTTGGTTTGATTGGGTTTCTGGCGATATGGATACAGTAATTATAATGATAACTTATTTCAATTTTTTTTCTAGAGTGTGAAGTGGAAAATGTTTACAAAATACTGTTATTTGAGAAATCTTGAATAGTTTCATAGTCTAATAAGTATTTGGCTATAATTTTTTCTACATAGTCTGATCTAACTTCTAATAATCTTAGACCTTAGGTTTTAGAAAGCACACTGAGGAAATTCTATTTTATACATCATTTTCATTTACCAGAGCCTATGAATGTAAGGTAAGGAAACAGTTTCTTGAAATTCTCTTAACTACCTATTTCCCTGAAACCCAATCAAACAACATCTAGTAATCGTACAATAAGTTAACGAGAGTAACAAGCAGTGATCTAAAATTTTGCCATGTTCACATTGTGGGTATACATTGTAATGTACTTAATAAACTTTCGTTATAGACCTCACTGTCGAACCCTTGTTAAAGCTTTTAGGAATATATTCAAAATTTGTATCAGTAACTTTGGAAATTATGAGCAAATCTCGATGTATCTTTGAACATTGTTTTGTCCGTATTAGTTGTATAGTTGGATCTGACCGGGGCCCACTGTGTTCACACAGGTTCGAGAGGTTAGTGTAATTCTAGTCAAATTACCTTTTCTTTTGTGTTACGTAATTGCCAGTTTGTGCTATAGATATACCGTAATTACAACAATAAAGTTCTCTTATAACATTGTGATCTGGTACTTTGATTTATCTACCTCTTTAATAAATATTATTTAACCTTCCCCATAATATGTAAGTATAGGTGCTCTAGCGCTCTACAACAATGTTTAAGGCAAGGATTATACAAATTAATTACTCTATTTTAAATGAGATTTATTGAAAATGCTAAAAAAAATCTCAGTTACGCCACAAGTAAGGTTAAGGCAGAGCATCATCACTCGCTCAAGGTCGCGCGCACAGACTAGGTAGAGAGATACTGTCGCGCGGTTTTAGCCTACAGCTAGACCGTTCCTCCCACGAAACAAGTGCCAGTCGGTTGTCGGACGCACGGCTGAGCGCTCGCGCAACACGTTTTCCGCGCATATTGTTATTAGATATGTCGACAACCCTTGCGCAACATTCCGGGCCAGACAGCGACAGAGTTACGCGTTAGAAGAGAGCGCAAATGTTTAGTTGAAAATCGCGACAGGTATTGAGCGCTAATGCGAGCTGAATTGAACTTTGTTGTGTCCCAGCAAGAGTAGCTATTTATATAATTATTTTCGCTGTGAGTGTTCTGTACTTGTACTAATATTTATTCTGTGGTTACATTTTTTGTGGTAGGTTTCATTTTGTTAGTTATTTGATATTCACATATGTATTTTTTCACACATTTAGGTAACGCGCATAACTGTCATTCTGGAAACCCCTAATTTGAATCAGTTCAGTTCTTGGTTTTTGGCTTGTACGACTTTGTCGTTAATTCCGCCTTTGTCCGTTTCCTGAGAGTTTCGTGAACGGTAATATTGAAATAAAATGTTTCACAATGCAAATATATATAGGATAGGTTATTGTGGAATACGTTGCCTGAGTGGGTTTTCCCCGATGGTTACAATCTTTGTGTCTTCAAATCGAGAGTGAATCGGTTTTCTAGGTAAACACGCTCCATCATAGACCGCATCGTCGCTTAACATCAGGCGAGATGGCGGTCAAGTGTAAACCTATAAAAGTAAATAAAAGGTACCTACATGAATCGTCAGGGGTCAACAGTGGAGACAGTGATAGACGACAGAAGTTCGGGTCCATTGGTTTAGTCAGAGACCAGAACGGTTTTTTTTTTAAATAACGAGTGACGAGACGAGCAGGACATGTGCCTGATGGTAAGCAATATGCCTGCCACATAACAGCACAGTGACACGCAGCTATTGGAACATGAAGAGCCAAAATCATTACCTAGCACCGCACTGCGCTCGCCACCCAGAGATCTAAGTTGTTATATCTCTAAGCCCTGTAATTTCTCTGGAAACATTGCCCTTCAAACCGGAACAAAGTAATCTTTGCACATTACTGCTTGGCGGTAGAATAATTGACAAAGGTGTGGTACTTCCCCAGCTTTTTTGCTAGCAAATGGATGAATTGAGGCAGTTAGCCAGCGTGGTCATACTACATAAATAAAATATGGTCGACCTCTACCACTACTATTACTCTACCTATATAGGTGGATTCTACCTGCCAATCGTTGAACTAGCGCAGAAGGCGCAGGACCCTACTAACCTAATCTTACCGCACCCAATGAGTACCTACTATATCTCCTACACTGACTAGCGGAAGGGTACAGACGGCACGACCTCGCCTCGATGTGGAGAATTAGAGAACGGGATAAAGTTCACGCTTAAAAAGACTAAATTATGTCTACTTAACTCTGAAAAAATAGACTACAATCTATAACAAACTAAATTTCAGTAACATTTTTGACTATTATCTTGAATTAAATTGTATAAAAATTTAACTTTATCACGAAAATGAGGTACTTACACACTTATACACTTTTCCTACTTTTTACCTGCCAAAGTCACCACTATACAAATTTCATAGCTGGGCTTTGTTATTACCTATTTTGGAAACGTACATAAAAACTATCCATTTTTATAAAATAACGAAGGTCTAGAAGTCGGACTACGGGTAAGAACTCATGGAGCGATTTTAAGCCGCACCCGCAACTGTTACGGGCCCGCAGCTACTGTAGAATGCAGATATATATGTAAAAATTTAAAGCACCACTCACTACGCTTTTCCGCCCGCGACGCGTGCGGCTACCGCGCGGCTCCCGCCCGCTGACTCGGTGGGTGGCGCCCGTCCTCTCTGCGGTCGGTTGACGTTGATTGGGCCTCAAGTAATCGTTAACCATCCGTCGCCCGCCACGTTCACAGGCGTTAATCTCACCCGCGGCGGCTGCAAAACCGCGAAAATCAGCAGTCTCGTTAGTTTTGAAATAAAACCGTAGTTCCGCAACCGCGGCGAGCGCGGGTGAAAATTGGTCCATGAGTTCTTAGCCTCAAAAGTCAGCGATATGTTCCCGTAAAGTTGTACCTAAGAACTGTAATTTTATAATCTAACATCACATTACAAACTAACCTAACCTCGACTGAGACTCTCGCGCGTTAGATTATAATCTGACGGTGTTGACAATTTTACAGTGACAGATATTAGTCACACCTGCTTCCATTACACAATAAACTAACTCGAGAGCAGTAATAAAAGACTAAATATAGCATAAAAGCATAATTTTATTTCACATGTACAGACTGGCGGCGAAGACGATATCTCTCTTCAGTTTCTGTATGGCCTCCGCGAACTTATTCTCCAGGTCTGTGTTGCCGATGTTCTTGGCCGCCTGGCACAGCTGACGCAGCACCTCTTCTAGTCGACGCATGCATCTGATTATGGAACCTGGAAAAAGTTAAAGTACCACATCAGTGAAGTGGTCAAAAAAATGAGTGTGCCTTCCAAAAATAAAAGGTAGGTTTTGATTTAAGAAAGGCTGTAGAGCTTGGGACTACGTATACTAAATGAAACCATAAAATAATAATTAATTAGGTACATTAAACGTAAGTACATTTTTTTGACGTTAGTTTGCTCAATAACGTCGGAAGGTCTGAACGGATCGGGTTAAAATTTGGAACATATATTATTGTTAAGAATAACACAAACATATTTATTCCACAAAAAAATTGCGAGACGCTGCTAGTATAATTGATCGATATTTCTCAAATGACAACAGGTTTTTTTTTTAACACTATACCTACTATTAATATCATACATGCAAGAGTGTTCCGATTGGAAAGGTAAAGTTTTCGGAGAAATGACATTACATTACATACATTAATTGCATTGAACACAGTGCAATACTTACTAGACAGTAATTTGAACGCTTCCTGTTCAAATTGCGTGGCACTGTACTGTGTACTGACATGCGTATCATCAAATGCTAACAAGATGTGCACTCCATTACCACAGTCTATTAAATCATACAGTTGTTCGACGAAACCGTCTAGACGAGGCAATCGTTCGGGGCGTGCGGGGCGTGCGGGGCGTGCGGGGTGAGACGCGGGAAGCGCGCTCCCGCTATTACCAACATTACGTATAACATTAGTATTTCGTGGGCGCGGTTTAGTTTTCAGCTTCATTTACCCGTGTCGAGACATTATCGGCGTTCCTTTCAAGACCAAAGGCGATGAACTAATGTTAGTATTTCTTTATACAGTGCTATTACCAAAGAGTAGAGAGTATATTTTTAATTTAATGTCTACTTGTTATGAGCCTGTAGAACGCTGATCGAAGTTGAGATTTCGTTGCTTCATTGCGTTTGACTACGATACTAAGCGCCCTTACTATAAATGTTATTTAAAATCAAAATTTTATATCTCCATCTACTCGAAATGTCACATTAGTGGCAGTAATTCGGATAAGATTACGATCATTGCACTCCCCTATTTGGCCGCATTTATAGTTAGGGCGCTTAGTATCGTAGTCAAACGCAATGAAGCATCGAAATCTCAACTTCGATCAGCGTTCTACAGGCTCATAACAAGTAGACATTAAATTAAAAATATAAAAAACATCCAATAAAACAAAACTTACTTAAGGTCACACGTATTTTTGCAAGTAAAGCCAATACACATTATACGTTGAAGATTTCTACCGCATCTAACAAAAGAGCTGCTAACTTTGTAACGGCTGAAGCAACTATGATCAAACGCAGCTAAGAACACTCCCGACTAATTCACCTTTCAAATCAAAATCGATTTTTCATTCGAGAAATATGATGCCACAGACACACAGACACAACACATCCACGTCAAACTTATAGCACCCCGTCGTTTCCAAAGAGTCAAAATGCTGTTAAAATCGATAAATTATTTTACCTTCAAAGACGTCGGTCATCTTGCATATCTGCAGAAAGCTGGCTCCTTTGGCCCAAGCGAGCACGACGTCCATAAGGGTGCATTTGAACTTGCCCACGTATTCATCTTCGTCGAGATCCATTTTAGCGTCTATTGACACTTTCGCTATCCTCCGGGCGTATTCCTGCAACAAACGGTACAGACTAATCAAACGTTTTATTCATACAAACTGGGCATACTTACAATTTTGGAAGCATATGCATAAGATTACCATAAGCAGCCCGCTAAATGTCAAATCAAGACGAGTCCAGAGTTAAGACAATTTTGGAGGGTATCGCCAATAAATAATCCTTCCTACTAATATTATAAATGTCAATGTATCGATGTTTGGATGTTTGTTGCTCAATCACGTCCTAACGTATGAACGTATCGGGCTGAAATTTGGAACATAGACAGATTATAGTCTGGAAGAACACATAGGCTACTTTTTATCCCGAAAAAACAACGGGAACAACGGGAACGGGAACTGCGCGGGTAACACCGCGGGGCGCTGCTAGTAATACATATACATAGATAATATTATGTCGAGTAACGTAAGTAAGATTTTACTGGCGTCGCCCACGGTATTCCAGCTTTATTCCCGTTTCCGTTATTTTATCGCGGGAAAATAGCCTATGTGTATATAGTATAACAGTGTTTCAAAGGTTAATTTGGCGTCTTTTTGAATTTCCGGTGGCCAGTAATGAAGCTTGGATATTTTATAAGAACAATATAAAGTGAGCCAAGTTATTATGGTGACATTTCTCTAAAGCTTTATTAGAGCTACATCGAAACAAAGATATTTGACTTTGTATTTCTATGCAGGGTAAGAGAGAGTTCACACGGCGCGGCTGCCAACCGCGCCCGCGTGCGGGCGCGGCAGATTTCCATATAAAATTTAATTCAATACACACGACGCGGTTTACGGCCGCGGCGGCTGCGGCAGCCGCGCGGCGCCCGCGTGGCTGCGCGCGATTCTTGCGCAGTAGCTTTCTGGAGCAGAAACCGCGAAAACCTGCGGTCTCGTGAGTATTGAAACAAAAGCGCCGCGCCCGCGCGCGGGTGCGGTTGGCAGCCGCGCCGTGTGAACCGGCTCTTATTGGTAATCAGCCTGCATCCTTTTAAGGGGATTTTAAGTACATTACATACGTCAAGTTTTGTGCTACAGATTATGAAAAATCGTATTTATTTCGCAAAACAAATTTAAAAAAAAGTGTACCTAATTGCCCGGTAAAAGCATCAAGCCCGTTAAAGAGCGCGCACGTTCTTTAACGCTCAATAAATGAGCCGAAGTGAAAAAACACTAAACAGCTGCTAAATTTTTTGAAAAAAATTTTGTTCTTGGCGGACACGAAGCAGCTGACCAGCGCCGCGCTGTGCTCCGATGATAGCGTGTTGAACGCGGGCTGATGATGATGATGTACCTGTAGTTGCCGGAGCACCCCGCGCAGCTCCTCCCCCGTGGCGGAGGCCTGCGAGCTGTTCTCGTCGCACACGAAGCAGCTGACCAGCGCCGCGCTGTGCTCCGATGACAGCGTGTTGAACGCGGGCTGATGATGATGATGTACCTGTAGTTGCCGGAGCACCCCGCGCAGCTCCTCCCCCGTGGCGGAGGCCTGCGAGCTGTTCTCGTCGCACACGAAGCAGCTGACCAGCGCCGCGCTGTGCTCCGATGACAGCGTGTTGAACGCGGGCTGATGATGATGATGTACCTGTAGTTGCCGGAGCACCCCGCGCAGCTCCTCCCCCGTGGCGGAGGCCTGCGAGCTGTTCTCGTCGCACACGAAGCAGCTGACCAGCGCCGCGCTGTGCTCCGATGATAGCGTGTTGAACGCGGGCTGATGATGATGATGTACCTGTAGTTGCCAGAGCACCCCGCGCAGCTCCTCGCCCGTGGCGGAGGCCTGCGAGCTGTTCTCGTCGCACACGAAGCAGCTGACCAGCGCCGCGCTGTGCTCCGATGATAGCGTGTTGAACGCGGGCTGATGATGATGATGTACCTGTAGTTGCCGGAGCACCCCGCGCAGCTCCTCGCCCGTGGCGGAGGCCTGCGAGCTGTTCTCGTCGCACACGAAGCAGCTGACCAGCGCCGCGCTGTGCTCCGATGACAGCGTGTTGAACGCGGGCTGATGATGATGATGTACCTGTAGTTGCCGGAGCACCCCGCGCAGCTCCTCCCCCGTGGCGGAGGCCTGCGAGCTGTTCTCGTCGCACACGAAGCAGCTGACCAGCGCCGCGCTGTGCTCCGATGACAGCGTGTTGAACGCGGGCTGATGATGATGATGTACCTGTAGTTGCCGGAGCACCCCGCGCAGCTCCTCCCCCGTGGCGGAGGCCTGCGAGCTGTTCTCGTCGCACACGAAGCAGCTGACCAGCGCCGCGCTGTGCTCCGATGACAGCGTGTTGAACGCGGGCTGATGATGATGATGTACCTGTAGTTGCCGGAGCACCCCGCGCAGCTCCTCCCCCGTGGCGGAGGCCTGCGAGCTGTTCTCGTCGCACACGAAGCAGCTGACCAGCGCCGCGCTGTGCTCCGATGACAGCGTGTTGAACGCGGGCTGATGATGATGATGTACCTGTAGTTGCCGGAGCACCCCGCGCAGCTCCTCCCCCGTGGCGGAGGCCTGCGAGCTGTTCTCGTCGCACACGAAGCAGCTGACCAGCGCCGCGCTGTGCTCCGATGACAGCGTGTTGAACGCGGGCTGATGATGATGATGTACCTGTAGTTGCCGGAGCACCCCGCGCAGCTCCTCCCCCGTGGCGGAGGCCTGCGAGCTGTTCTCGTCGCACACGAAGCAGCTGACCAGCGCCGCGCTGTGCTCCGATGACAGCGTGTTGAACGCGGGCTGATGATGATGATGTACCTGTAGTTGCCGGAGCACCCCGCGCAGCTCCTCCCCCGTGGCGGAGGCCTGCGAGCTGTTCTCGTCGCACACGAAGCAGCTGACCAGCGCCGCGCTGTGCTCCGATGACAGCGTGTTGAACGCGGGCTGATGATGATGATGTACCTGTAGTTGCCGGAGCACCCCGCGCAGCTCCTCCCCCGTGGCGGAGGCCTGCGAGCTGTTCTCGTCGCACACGAAGCAGCTGACCAGCGCCGCGCTGTGCTCCGATGACAGCGTGTTGAACACGCCGTTGAATATCAGCTCCGTTAGTAACAGCTCGTCTGCACTGTACATTTACAATATAAACGCTACAGTGTAGATTTATAGACGAACAATTTTTCCTTAACGCGCCAAAAGAAGTATATTACTACTTCAATAAACGTCAAAATAATGTTAAACAAATTACAATTTAAAATGTCATATCGCACATCTAGATCTAAAGGGGGTCAACTCAAAAAAACACTTTTTTCAGAAAACGCGAAAAACTGATTACTGTGTCCTAATGCACGACAGAAGTGTTCTGATTAGAAGTTATGATTTTAAACGCAGCTAGAACAAGTATGTTATAGGAAACTCGTGTTTTTTTCATGTGTTGCGGCTAATAATTGGATTTTCTGAGTTGTTTTCTTGTTGCTAACCAATGTTTGTAATGTTTTTTTGTTATTTTGAGTTGAACCTGTGTTGTTGAATCAAGTTCTTAGTTAGCTCTCTTTTGGTGAACCAAAGAAGAAGAAAAAGAATGACCAGGTATTTAAAACTCAATAGAAATCTGTTCTATTTATAATTAGTTCGAGCAATATATTGATTTGTGACCAGCAATACAGGGTTTGTAGGATGATGAATTAGCAAAAACACAAGTAGTAGTAATAATAACAGTACTCTTAAACCTTAATCTTAAGTCTCTTATGTCAATTATAATCTATAATATAAAAATGAATCGCAAAATGTGTTGGTAAGCGCATCACTCAACAACGGCTGGACCAATTTGGACAATTCTTTTTTTAAAATGATCGTTGAAGTCCAAGGATGGTTTTTACGGCGAGAAAAAAACAAATTTTTGTCGGGAAAACCCTGAAAACAGCCCATTTCTTTTGCCCATACACACGTTTTATTACTAAAATGTTAAGGGAATTTGAGCTTTATTGCTATGTAATAAAGTTCATATTAAATAAAGCACTTTCCCATACAAACGTTTTCTAACTAAATTGTTAAGGCAATTTGAGCTTTATTGCTAAGAAATAAAGTTCATATTAAATAACAAGCACTCACTTATGTCTAAGCAATATATGTGTGTTCCTAACGTCAAGGAGTCAATTTGCACTTTATTCCCGCTGCACAAAGTTCAAATTCCATCATATCTATCAAAACAGTGTGCGTGTGTGCGTTGCAAAATAGGAGGATCGCCGGATGTCGCCGTTCCGAAACTCACTCAGAAGAAACTCAACAAAAGAGATGACATCGCGAACCAGATGAAATTGAATAGTCACAAAACGTAAGACTCATAGATCATTCGTAATGATTTTCAATTTGGTCGGCTTCACGACATTATTTATTTTGATTTAGTTTCGGAACGCGATGTAAAATGCGTCAGTTTTCACGTCATTATATCAATCAAGTGTCAGTCCCGTGTCAGTCAAACACAAACCGCGTAACAAAAGTGTATTATTATTTTGAATTAAAAATTTAATATCCCTATCTGTACAAAATTATTTAAATACACACGTTTGCCAACGGGCTCTGCGCTCCGTGTAGTATTTTTGAAGTAAAACTAACGGACAGAATACGAAACACCGTACTGCATTCCAAAAGCGGAATAGCCGATGTGACTCAAAAAGCAGCCAATTTGAAGTGGGATTGGGCAGGACATGTTTGCCGCATGTCGGATGATCATTGAGCCAAAATTACCACGCGGAGGAAGCCAGACTCCAAACGACGACGCGGCAGACCAAACAAACTATGGCGAAGACAACCTCCACAAATATCGGAAAGACTGCACTTTATTAGCCATAGAAAGGAAAAAGTGGAAGGAGGGTATGGAAGCCGTTGCCAAACATTGGGACAAGACAGCTACGTTTCGTTATTGCAATATTTTCCAAGTCAGCTTTGTTGGAAAATGGTAGGTTTAATTTAAAGAAATGCAAATTATTTTATTTTGTAATGTTAGAAAGTTATATAACTTCGCACACGAGTACAACAAAAAAATCACCGATTTTTTAATATATAACTCATATGTCTACACGACAAATATTTTGGCGAGTCAAAAATGGACATTGTCCTTTCCACAACTTTCAATTTTTGTTTTTTTTTGTGTTGTGTGTTGTGAGGTGTTAAAATAATATATCAAATAATCAGACCCCCTCCCCCGTCATCCCTTTCTTTTTTACCAGTGTGTATATTTTTTTGGACGTGGCCTGGGAATACTTTTTAAAAATAAACTATTCCCCAGGCCATGTGTATCAATAAAGATACATATTTCGTAATATTATTTTTCTTTGTTTCTCTCTTGACTGCACATTTATTATTCAACCAAGCTTACTATCACTCAATTCAGGTAACAAATAATTGTAGTTATACTAAAACGATCTGCTCAGTTAGCTGGAGATAAAGTGCCATCAGCACCTATTATGACAAGAAGATCGTTTAATAGAAAACATTATCTCATAAGTAACAAAGTTGAAAAGAAAATTTTACGCTGAAGATGTGCAGAGGTGCTATAAAAAGTATGACAGGAAAATTATTGGTGGCAAGGCTTTCAGAGCAGCTCAAACAACTACCGTAAAATGGGGTGATTAGGGACAATTGCTAACTTCATTGAGTATTTTAAGGTACTGTTTCTAAGATACGAATTTATTTCAGGACATCTATGAATGAGTCTTGATAGCATCTTCGTTATGAAATATACAAATACGTAATAATCTCAAAGATTTAAGAAAAAAATGCAAAAATATATGATATCCCCATTCACCTTCAATCTGGGGTGAATAGGGATGAGAATGGGGTTATTAGGGAAATTCGCTAGGGCTGGTACGATAGAAATATTAATATATTAATTAAATGTTACTCTTACTTGTGTTCATATCAGTTTGTCTTGTTACTTCTTGAGTCAGTATATTTTCAGTTTAATTTCATAAATATATAAAAATTACACAACAAATGCGCTCATAAAAAAGGACATTGAAATTAAATTTCATTTACTGCGAGTTAGATGGGTACTATACTTAATACCACTACTATAGTGTGGGTATGTATTACTCTAGTCAAGCCCTTTCCTTTGATACCCACGTTGAGGTAGTAGTGAATAAAAAAATATAATTCGCCATTTTGTGGTGGCGGGCATCTTGTATTTGAAATTAATCCTACTGTATAGTATTTTACTAGTAAAGCCCTTTCATTTGATACCCATATTGAGGGAGGTGCAAAAATATTTTGTCCGCCATTTTGTGGAGACGGCCATCTTGAATAAATATTGCCCAAAAATAGTTAACCACCACAGGGAAACTAATAAAACCACATCCAAATCGGTCTATCCGTTTTAGCTCTACGGTGCCACAGACAGAAAGACACAACCACACATACACTTTAAACTATCAATAAAATGTATAACTAAAAAAACACTTACAAATGTTGCTTAACTCTTTACCACTCAAAATATTGCAGACCCGAGCCAATGAAAATTCATTTTATTACGTATTTATTTGTGCAAGTAAATCCAAACAAAAACAAAAGGTAAATTATTATAATTATAGCCATATTTGCATTAGTGACAACCCTACAAAGCTATCCCTATTTATACTTAAGTCGTCCCTATTCACCTACTTAGCGTCCCTTTTAACCTTCTCATCGTTCCTATTCAGGCAGAAGTCGTCCCTATTCACCCCAAAAAAACAGATTTTTCAATAAGTTTCAAAATTTATCAAAAACATAAAAATTAAGCAACAATTGAGACTTATCTTGATTGTATACAAAAGTTTAAACATTAAATTATTTTTATACTTGAAAGTCACATCTTCATATACGCAGAAACAACTTGATTCAACAAAGTTTTTGTACCTGTTAGTAGCTATCACCATGAATGGTTATTTTCAAGTAATGTTTTTGACAGTTTGGAGCTAACTTTATGCTTCGTTAGTGTTACCATAAGAACTTCATATAATCTACTACAATTTACTAAAAAAAAGGTAGGATATTATTGCGTGATACCAATTTTATCAAACATTGAAAATGAATCCTGGTTTTTTCCCTATTCACCTCTTGATCCCTAATCACCCCATTTTACGGTACAAAATGCTCTGTATGTGAAAGTTTTTTGTGTCAAAAATGTTTCAATAATATTCACTGATTTATTTTGAACTTAATAAATTGATTATTTAGTTTCTAAGTAACTTTCTTTTTTTAGTAAAATTATTTCAATGTTATTATTCCTTTTCTCTTAATATCTCCGTAACTGATTGTCCGATTCCCAACCCAAAGCCACTGGGAAAATGTATAGGAAGCGTGCGCATTTCGGATACACACTGCTCTTACTGAAATGTAGGTACTATACTTTTACTATACACACTCCTTATGTCAAATAAATATGTTATTAATAAAATACTTAATGCGGTTCACAGAATACATCTCTTACCAAGTTTCAACAGTATAGTTCTTATAATTTCGAAAAAAGTGGTTGTGACATACGGATGGACAGACAGACAGACATGACGAACCCATAAGGGTTCAGTTAGTACCTTTTACGGAACCGTAAAAATGGATCTTCGAAATGTATGTACGCTCATAACTTTGAATGACTGCACCAAATATGATGATTCTTTATTTTATGTATTTGTTATTGTCAGGACAAGATTTGTGCAGCAGAAAGTTTAGAAAATGTAGACGAAAAAATACATGGTGGTACGAAGTTCACCGGGTCAGCTAGTTGTATAATATTTATCTTTCTTATAAATATTAGATACTAAATATTAGACCCATTAACTTCAAAATAAAAGGCACTATTGAGGGCTGTTAAATTTTGTGTACAACAAAACCACTATTTAGGCTTTATTTGTAGCGAGTGTCGAACTATAAATTCTCTTTTTGCCTTTCAAGGTTGCGGATCCCCCAAAATGCATTAAAACATGTTGGCTTGAAATTTCGTCAAGCTTATCTTTACATATTAGTCTATATTTTTCTCCACAGAGTGGTCTAACTCTTCTTTTTTTTTACATTTTTCTTAGACTTAGACACAGATTGGTATGATCTTAGGTGAAAGTTTATTTTTGTGAGCCAATAGAAAATTAGAATCCTTATCGGAGTCATCAATATCACTTTCGTCGCTATGGATTGGTGAAATATATTTATTACAATTATTGTTAAACAAATTATATAAATGTGTGCCAGAATTTTGTTGCTTAGACGTGCAGGGAATAGATAATGTAACAACCAATAATATGATGGGACGAGTTTCTTGAGATCAGACTTCATCACTAGTTGACGTTATTTTCAAGTCATCTTCCAGTGTTTCATGTCATGTAGAAATTATGGAAGGAGTGATGATGTCTTTATCCCTTGTTTCATGTGTAGAAATGATGAGAGGAGTGATGTTTTATTTACCCATTTCTTCCATCGTATTTACTAAGAACCGACCACGTCTCATTGTTTTCCTGAGAAGGGGCAATACTTATTATATTTAATTAAAGGACTTTGTGCACCAAAGTTATGTAAATAGCCTTAAATTTAGCATTTATGACCCCACTAGCGACATTGTAAAGTAATATTTGGAGAATACCATCTAAATAGAGCTAACTCATAAATTTGCAGTAAAATCAAAACAAATCCATTAAATTTAAGGGCGACAAAGAAAAGTAATAATTTAAAGAGATCCTTATTGCTATTAGCAAAAGAATTGTATTTAGGTAGGTTTTTAGAACTAATATAAGCGCTTAAAATATAATTCAGCAATACAGCGGTAACTCAAAATTCAAAAACGATTCATCAATATGGCAACAATTCAAAATAAAAATAAAAAAATTACTGCGCTTGCCAGCAATACGGGTTCAACTCAAAATGTTGTATCAATTCACTCAGCACTAACCACCTACAAAAAGTTAACTCAAAATAAATACTATCGAAAATGTCAATACTGTAGGTACAACTTTGAATAATTTTAAATTGTGTACAACTTCGCTTGTATTTTTGATTACAACTAGCAATATCCCTGTTTTGGTGGGAGGTAAGCAGGAGCCACTCTTTCAACAAAAGGGAGATTCGGCGCCATCTAGCATCGAATAGCAGAGATATTTTTAAACCTGTTTTGTTGGTAGATTGGTTTTTCACTCGAGAATGCGATGGTATACTTAACTCGATTTGGTCGATTTTTGAGTTGACCCCCTTTAGATCTAGATGTGCGATATATTAAGTATTCAAACAAAATAAATATAGGTAAGCTTGGAGTCATTAATTTAGTCTCCACACTCGTCAAATCCCCGACTTAAAGTGCCCATAAGACCGGCGGCATCCCCAAATATGTACGAGAATGAAACGTATACTGAAAATAGTACACAGAACTTAATGTCAATCAAAATTATGTTTTAAGTACCAGAGTATTTTGGAGAAATGTTCGATCCGGAATTTCTTGAGTCTTCTCGTGACCATCATGGCCATTGTATTAAAATTCTAAGTTACAGGTTTTACTACTACCGGCAGTCGGTGACTGCTTAATTTTTATTTTAAAACTAACCTGCTAAGTTCGCAAGCGATCCGGCCCTTCAGCTCTATGACGTCAGTAGACGTACAATACCCCATCCGCCTCAGTATCCGCTTCCGTTTCTTGAGTTCGTCCATTTGCAGTATACTCTTGGCTTGCCTCAGTTCCGCTTTCACGGAGTTTAGGTCTTCTAGAAGCTCCTGTTTCTTTTCATATGCAGCTTGGAGTGCCCCGCGGTTCTTATCGTTGTGGAGGTCATGAGAGTATAATCTGGAAAATTACCTTCAATTTATTTATTTTGTCCTCCAACTTTGTGTACACAAAACCATAAAAAGTCAAGAACATTGTTAAGGCAAGAAAATTGAACCCGGATAAATTGGTTGTAACTTTGGACTGTAATTGGTGGAGGCAGACATGTATGAGGGTTTTTCCAATGACCACGATCCTAGGTAATGAGGGACGGATTGGAGTGAGATAAAGATTTTTACCGTTTCTTGCTCGATTAGTCCGTCCCAAGCAAACTAGATGGCGCCACTAGAACACTAAAAAGCGTAAAAATCTTATTCGTCGTCAGAACCATAATTTTCGAATGAGAGCTTGTCTGCGGAAACTGCGATAGTCTATGTATACGGAATTCAGAATAAAGCCAAAGAGGTTTTCGCCGCTTATTTGCAAATGGTACGGAACCCTTCGTGCGGGAGTCCCACTCGCACTTGCCCACTTTTATTTGACATTATTCTTGGATTGGGAGAAGAAAAAGAAAATATGGGGGAGTTTCATCCGAATTTTAGTGAGTCCGATTTTTCTAAGCCGCCTCCTTGCCGGTTGTTTAAAGAATCTACTGACCTTTCTTCCAATTGTTTTATCCTATCCACGCATTCTTTGAAGACGGGATCAGTGATCTTCATATCCTTGATAGGGTTGAGGAGTGGAGGTCCGTCAGGGAAGCGTTTCTTCACTTCACCTATCGTCTTTAGAACTGATTTGCGGTTGTCGGCCGGTCGAAGGTCCTTTGGGTAGTAAACGCGGAGTGAACTGATTTGGTAAATTAGCGTATGGAGAACTGGAACCACTTCAACATCTCCTGCCTAGAAAAATACATAAATTTATGATGAGCTAACAAGGAAATAATAATATGTAATTAAAAGTGCGTGGCAACGTCAGGGGGAATTTGCGTGAGCACGTATGAATCTGAGAACGTTAGGATGATTGAGAGTGAGAACAAGTGAATGTGAGTAAACACGAGTGTGGGTGTGAGTGAGTGAGGGTGAGGGTATCTGAATGTGAGAACGTGAGTGAGCGTAACTGAGAGTGAGAACAAGTGAATGTGAGTGAACACGAGTAGGCGCGCATGTATTAATGTTAGCACATGCTCGCCTACTAGAACGCGAGCGCGTGTAAAATAAGTGCGGGGCGTGTGAGTGTGGGTGTGAAAGTGAGTGTATTTGAACCTGACTGCGTGTGAATGTGAGAAAGCGTGACAGTAATCGTGTATGTACTTATCAATACAAGGGTGTGTTCATGTCGGTGTGTGTAAACGTTGGTCACGTGGTTAGGGACGTGCATTTATGTGAGTGTAAATTGTAAGTGAACACGTATACACATGCGTACAGATTCCAAATAAAAATAAATCTTAAACGAAAATTACCTCTCCCGACGGGCACGGTATATTTTTCTCTTCATCATCCTCTGACTTCTTGACGTGCAGCAGAATGTCCACGATAATATTGGTTTCTGCTGTCAGTGGGTTTTCCTCTTCCTTCTTCTTGCCCTTGCCCATCTTATGCCTGAAGTTCACTATAATGCCCCAGTCGTATTCGTGCTTTTCCGTTTTCACCTGCAAAAGTTACCCATGAAAATTAAAACAGATTAGATAAGAATTTCATCATTATTAAGCTTTTATTTGAACCGTTTGTTAGCCACAAATAATCAGCAGGCCACATTCAAAGCTACAGGCAAAGTTATAGCCCTAAAACCCTATGTCTTTTCTGTTTTTTGTTTTGTATGGTATGGTTTTGTATGGTTTTTCTGTAAGTTCACTTTTAGAAGTTCAGCCGTAACATTACCGTGTCGACGCCGCGAACCTATGAAACTAACCCTTTCCAAAAAAATTGCAACGCAACTAAATAAGTTGAAGCATTCACTTCAAAATAAAAATATTCAATTGTATTTCTTCTGAAAAGTTGAAACGAAATGGCGGTTAACCGTGAGTTTAAATGGGTTTGTTTACCATCAGGCCGCATCTCCTGCTCGTCTCGTTACTGTATACTTAATATAAAAACTTGGCAGGCATAGGGACTGCTGATAGAAGTGAAAGCTTACATCTCAGAATTTGATAGCTCACTTTGGAAACAACGCGGGTGAAACCGGATCATGACCATGGTCATGGCCACGCCCCGTGGTCCCGGCTTTACCCGAAGATTTTTTTAATTCACGATCGTTACGCTTGAGATCAATTCACAGCCCACGAAAAATCTGTCTGTGGTGCACCAAACGAAGTTTTCACTTCAAAGACAGTGACAGCAAACAGCCATCAACAGAGGACTATCTTTCTCGCTCTGGCACACTCGGCGGTCCCGAGTTCACCCGAACATTTCTTCTATTTGCGAGCATGATCTGAGCCTCATTCACACCGCACGAAAAATCAGTTTATGGTGCGTTAAAAGAAGTGTTCCATTCAAAAAGCTTAATTATAATAAATAGACTAACTTTAACAAGTCTCCCGGGTTGCAGGAACGGCTTGAGATACTGCGGCCGCGTTATGAACGAGCGGAACTGGCTCCCGAGCAGGTCTAGCTGCGATCTGATGCTGCAGTACGAAGCTATGGAGTGCTGGTTCTCTATCGTTAGCGTGTCGTATTCTTTTTGCTTCTCTTTAACCGCTGTTGAAAACAAAAAACGTTTTAGTAATTATTTAATTCGCAAAGAACAGGGTATATGTAGGTTCTCAAAATTTCATTGTCACATTAAATGCCCTTTAGCAACGCTTCATAGAAGGACACCTTAAATTTCACTTAACATTAATATTATCTCAAAAAACTACTGATTCTAATGTCAAAATTAATTGAACTTACTGTCAATAAGATTTGGTATAGCTGCTTGATTCTGAAATTGGAAGAAACTGCGCTCCAGCATGTACTCAGGGTTTATTTCTTCTACTCGCAATAGATTGAGGACCTGCAAAAAAATCGGCCCTGTAAAAACCCATCACATAAAAAACAACAAAGCTTGTCAAAAAAACCAAGTCTCGCCAGTAGTTCTACCGTAAAAAGTTGTGAGATCCATGCAATACCAAGTCAATTATTAATTAAAGGATCTTCTGTCTTAGGTTGTTACGTAATTATCTATCCTAACAACGTCTCTTATATCGTACGTCTTATAACAACCATGTCAATATTAAAAATCTTTAACGTTAACTGCTTCGATAAAAGGATGGTTTGGTGGTGCCGATTTTCTGCTCGACTTGGCGAGAGCACTGCCGTGCCCCCAGATATGGGTTAAAAATCTTACCATGTTGTAAGTGAGATGAAAGGCAGAATTGATAGGGTCTGCTTTGCCCTGCACCATTCCCTTCACCACAGTGGGGGTGACTTTCTCGTCTATCATGAGGATTACGATGCCTTTATCGTCCAACCCTCGTCGACCGGCGCGCCCCGACATCTGGATGTATTCTCCTGAGGATATCTGCAAGTAAAGATGAATCAAACATTAGATACAAGACACTTAGTTACTGTTCAGTACCCTATCAAGCCACAGAGTTCCCACTGCTAAGGCACTGGTCTAACAAAGTAGGGAGGTTTAGACCATAGTCCAGCATGCTGGCCAAATTGCTAGTTGGCAGACTTCACTTGTCTTTAAAGAGTTACATTTTCTCCAACCATTCATCCAACCTATGTATTTCCTCCGCATCATTATCCACCAACCCGCACTGAGCCAGCGTGGTGGATTATGGCCTTAACTGTATCCTTGCGAGAGAAGGCCCCGAGTCCCAGCAGTGGGAACGTTTAGTGGGCTGTTGATTTTTTTTTTTTATTTCCTCCGCCGTTTTTAAGTTAGCGGCATTACGCACATGAATTCGAAAAGACAGTGGTGCACGATTCGTATCAGGGGCTCCGGATCGGCAGTTGCCGTTTTCCCGACTAGACCAATCGTAATTGTGTATAAGGTCTATCGAGCTTTATCGCTAAGGCAGCTAACAGAAACTACTTAAATAATATTTTACAATATGATTAACTCCATCCTGTGTGATGTTAGCAGTAGGAGTTCAAATCACTTTCAGCCTGTCATCGGTTTAAAAAATATAGAATCCACTGTTTTATTTTTGGAATGTTTTTAAAGAGGTCGAAATAAGCGAAGGATCTAGTCTTAATAAGACAATGTACTTACAAATCGGAAGTCTTTTCCGTCGAACTTCTGGCAGGAGGTGAAGACCACAGTCCTGGCGGGCATGTTGAGACCCATGGCAAAGGTTTCTGTAGCAAATAACGCCTGGAAATAAAAAAATATTAACTTAAGTACACTTACTACTTTGGTCAAGTTTTACTCCAAATATCCATGAAGTAGTGTGATATTTTTGGTTCAATGTGTGTAAAGTATATGTGGATTCTAACGATTGGGGTGCCTAGCTCGGGAACTTCCACTAGGTGAACCCGGAGAGGAGGGGTATCAGTGAACAACTCAGTCTCGCTCCCTCAATAGCATCTAATGACTAATCAGACTGATCCCTAGTTCCGAGCATGGTGGGGACTCGCGCCTTTATTCGCTCTTCGAGCAGTGCGTGTAAAAGACATATTGTGGAATGAGACTGGAAAGACTTGGGAACATTACTTGGTTGATTCTTATGTGGCCAAATAATAGATTTTTTTTCCATAAAGGTGCTCGTAGTGAAGAGCTGGAGTCCTCGAATCCGAGGTGGAGCTTTTCACTCCTCACCTAGTCTAGCTCTCAAGCCAACGTCGATGGAACTAAAATCGCGTGGCGAAGGCGCCGCTAGTTCAACCGAGTAAGGACCACAATGTTATTGGCAGAAATCGCGGCCGAGGCGGAATCAGCGGCGGTAGCAGAGTACCAGTATTGTGGTGCACCATTCTCCCTGCTCACCGCGGTCTTGCGTAGTTGCCAACGGTAAATGACAGACGCGGTGGGGCTGCAGGGGAAGGGGAGCGTCGATACATCCAAGCACCACTCTCCCTAGAAGCCGGATGGTGGTAGGCGACGGGGCCGATCTGATCCGTCGCGGGGGACCGAGAGTGTTCAGACGTAAAGGACAATATGTGTAAAATTACCACCACAAAATATTTCGAAATGGGCATAGTAACTAAAAATAAAACCAACGGCCAAAAAAATAAACGGCGAAAACCTCATTGGCTTTATTCGGAGTTCCGTATACATCGCAATTTCCGCAGACAGGGAAAAGTTTCTTTAAAATTTTGATTTTTGCGTCATGATTCTGACGACGAATTTGATAATGGCGTTTTATTTTTACTAGTGGCGCCATCTAGTATCGTAGTTTGCTTGGGACGGACTAATCGAGCAAAAAACGGTAAAAAACCAAGTTTGTTGTATGGGAGCCCCCCTTAAATATTATGTTTAGTATTTGTTGTTATGGCGGCAATAGAAATACATCATCTGTGAAAATTTCAACTGTCTAGCTATCACCGTTCTTGAGATACAGCCTGGTGACAGACAGACGGACGGACAGCCAAGTCTTAGTAATAGGGTTCCGTTTTTACACTTGGGTACGGAACCCTAAAAACTAATTGGTCTATGAGTTACGTTATTAAAAAATATTGTACACTTTTAATTTTTCTTTTGTTTCAATAACAAATAAAGTAGCCAAGTGCAAGTTGGACTCGCCCATGAAGGGTTCCGTTCCAGCAAGTAACATAATATACATAGTACACATAGTTCTTGTAGTTCGTTGTAACTTTGATCGAAGTTTTAATAATAGTGTATTTATGACGTACTAAAAAAAAACTACTCATCAGATCGAGTTCAAACTAATTTTCGTTGGTAGTTTTCATGGTAATGTACATCATATATTTTTTTTAGATTTTTCATTCTCTTACTTTAGAAGTTAGAGGGGGGGGGACACACATTTTACCACTTTGGAAGCGTCTCTCGCGCAAGTTATTCAGTGTAGACAAAAATTATATTAGAAACCTCAACATCAATTTTTAAGACCTATCGATAGATACCCCACACGTGTAGGTTTGATGAAAAAAAAATTTTTGAGCTTCAGTTCTCAGTATGGGGGGCACCCCTAATTTTTGTTTTTTTTAAAAACTTTTGTAAAAATCTTAATGCGGTTCACAGAATACATCTACTTACCAAGTTTCAACAGTGTAGTTCTCATAGTTTCGGCAAAAAGTAGCTGTGACATACGGACGGACAGACAGACAGACAGACAGACAGACATGACGAATCTATAAGGGTTCCGTTTTTACGTTTTACGGAACCCTAAAAATGACAGGAAGATAATACTTAGAAGTTTCGACTGACGTCACGTCTATATACGATTTTTATGTAGACTTGGTGTCACAACCCCGGAAGTTTGATGGTCTATATCTTTGTCGATTTTTAATAATTTGATAAAACAAAAAATTTCTTATATATTTGCTACTATACTAGCAGTGCCCCGCGGTTTTACCTGCGTAGTTCCCGTTATTTTCCGGGATAAAAAATAACTTACGTGTTCTTCCAGACTATAATCAGCCCTATCTGTTCATATGTTAAGACGTGATTGAGCAACAAAATATCCAAACATTCACATATTTAATATTAGTAGGATAATTTACCTGACGGACTAATTAGAATGGTATATTTTTGATTATCATGCAAATTGTATTAGTAGCACCAAAATTCTTACCTTAATGAGTCCCAATCCAAACAATATTTCTATAGTCTCTTTCAGTATAGGCAGGAGTCCGCCGTGATGTATCCCGATTCCACGTCTGAGCAGCGGGATCACATTCTCCACCTGAGGCAGTTTGCGGTCCTCTTCAGATAGCACGTCCATTGCGTTGTTGAAAACTTCATCCACTAACTTCTTTTCTTCCACTGTGAATTTTAACATATTAAATTTAAAATGGACAAAACTAAAAATCAGTAGTAAGTGGTTCAAATTATAGCTAAGAACTATTTCAAAAATGTCCATATGATTATAGATCTGAATTCGCCTGGGGAAGTACCACACCTTTACCAGTTATACTACCGGCAAGCAGTAATGTGCAAACATTACTGTGTTCTGGTTTGAAGGGCAATGTTTCCAGATAAATTACAGGTCTTAGAGATGGGAGCCTATTAGAACGCATAACTTTTTGTTCCTAATTTACTTTGTCATAATGAATGTAGCATAATGTATAGTGTCATAATGCAACTTTCGCATAATCATTTTTTGGCGTCATGTGTTTTAAGCATAACAATCTATTGTACTACATTTTATTCGACTATTGATGAGACGCATAATAGTTTTTAAGCATTTTTTTATTTGTTCTATTTTTTTTAAGGTGCCGTTTAAATCGCATAATTTTTTTTTCCTAATTTACTTTGTCATAATGAATGTAGCATAACATATAGTGTCATAATGTAACTTTTGCATAATCGTTTTTTGGCGTTATGTGTTTTAATCATAAAAATCTATTGTGCTACATTCAATTCGACTGTTGCTCAGACGCATTTAGGCATTTTTTAATTATTTGTTGTGCTACGTAATATATAACCAGGTTATATAGGGTCCAGATCCGACTCGGAGCACCCCGACTCCACCTAGTCTTGTCGCTACTACCCCTAGAGTGTATTTAAAAAATGCGGGAGCCAGAAGCTCAAGGGAGGTCCTGAGTGGAGCGATCCATGCGAGGCCAAGCGTAGCGAAGGGGGGAGGTGGCGAGCGAAGCGAACCGGCGACCTCCGTAGTGGAGTGCAGGCCGAGTATGGAGAAGCAACACTCAGGGCTGACCGAAGAGCTTCTGGCGGGAGCCCACCCGGAGTTAAAAAGTGCACCATATGTCTTAGGTGTATGTAGGTTTTTAAGTCCTAAAAACGTTATGTCTACATAAATTGGTACAAAAATTGTTATACTACTGCATAGTCCTGCATAGATATTCCATAGATACATCACATAAATTAGTAACATTCCATAGATACATTACATAATAAGACATATAAATTAGTAGATACCTACATTACGAATAATAAATATTGTTGTCGAAGTACCGGCCCGCATTTCACACACCCACGTATTTTATTTATGTCCGCTCTTTACACTTGTTTTTTAGTTAGGCGTTTAAAGTTTATGCCGTTGATCAGTATGTTTAAGTATTGTTATGCTTTTCTCAATGTGTGCCTTTAACCATTATGCTATTTATAGTTATGCGTCGAAACATTATACTAAGTTATCTGTATGCTATATATGGCTATGCGTTTAAACATTATGCTAAGTTATCGTTATGTTATATATGGTTATGCTAGTTAACATTATGCGAAGACAGTTATGCGTTTAGTTGTTATGGTAAATTATCATTAGTCCTAAAAACGTTATGCCTACCTAAAATAGGACAAAAAATGTTATGCCACCCCATATAGACCCCTTAGAGATATACTATCTTAGATCTCTGGGAGTTCAGCTGCGTGTCCCTGTGCTGTTATGTGGCAGGGATGTTGTTTACCATCAGGCACATGTCCTGTTCGTCTCGTCACTATATACTATTAAAAAAAATCTACGATTACATTGTACTCACGTGTATTGAAATCTAATTTCGCCATCTGCATAGCGTATGCTTCGCAGTCTTTCTTACTAAAGCTGAAGATGATGACAGGGGCGAAGTTTCTCTCCATAATCATCTTAACAATGTTGAAGATGTTGGTCTGGTTGTTATTCTTGGGCCCTCCGCGGCGGCCCACCGCTCGGTCGCCCTTGGCGGCATCGCCTGCGTTGCTTAACACCGCCATTGCAGTGTTGAAATTGTCTTCTTTGAAGTTACTCTATAAGAAAAGCATTACTTAATTAATTATAAAAAAAACATCGACTTCAAATTAAAATTAAACACAGACACTGGATAAAATTTCGTAATTTTTAGGGTTCCGTAAAAAGTAAAAACGGACAAAACGCAAAATAGGCGCATCGAGACGTCGAAAATAGCCCGCCTACGAATACGAAAAGTAAAAACGGAACCCTTATAGATTCGTCATGTACAGTGCCTGATTAAGAGTTCTGACCGCCCTAGGCTAATTATGAGGACGCGCCCCCACCAGAGGGTCTACCGCCAAACGCCAAACGGAAAGTGCTTAGCTTAGAAGTCTTATTTTTGGTATTGCTATCTCTTTTCTTTTCGTTTGATATTAGAGATAGCAATGCCCAAAACCGATTTAGTTTAGCAGTAGAAGGGCAGGTATCTTACGGTCGGCCTAAAAAGTATCTAGTTTATTAGTTTTGACTTTGTTTCCTAGTGTACAAATTTAAACCTGATTTATACCAGGGCTTTTTTGAGGAGGCACGCAAGAGCCTACAGTACCCTCAAAGGATTCGAATATACCCCGGCTTTCTCTGGCAGTGATTTGGTGACTGATTCGCGAGAGTGCTCTCACACTCGACAGGGACCTTATCGCTGACTCTATCGTAGAGCTGTCACTGACCCTGTCGCGGGGGACAGAACCCTTGCACACCAACCATGCAACGGAAACCAGCAGTACTTTAGCGTCACCTTTTCGGGAGGGCCACCACCTCACCTTCTGAAATAGGGTGCTGGATGGCATTGAACGTCCGACACCTCTCTAAGTGGAGATGGTGTAGGTACGAGCCAGAGTGGCTCGCTCTCGTCACCACTTCCTCCTTCGCGGACAAGCGAGAGTCCACCTCCTTCTTGCTCCTTAGCTATCTTCATCTGCGACTTCTGCGAGATAATGATTCCTCAAAAGGAAACCACCGCCTCCCATGACCTCTCACTGCTAAACATCTTGGCTAAGGTAGTAGGCAGTAAGAGGTCCGCCTCTTCTCCCGGGTACATCTTCAATGAGTGTTGATCGGTGTGATCTGCGCAATTGCACTGGTGACACACCAGCCTTTCTGCCGCCTGACTACATCGACTTTGGTTTTGCTATTGCTGTCTCTATAATTTCAAGCTAAAAGAAATGAGGTACCGTCTGATGCACCCCCCAACAAACAAATACGTCGTATAACTCTTAACTTGTACGACCTAAAGTTGGATAGCAGTCTTACAATGGTAATGAGATGACTACCAGGTCCTATAGATGTCTTTATTGCAACTAATTAGTCGTGCGACGAATATGTCATAGTAAACTGGTATTAGCAACGTTGGGGAGACTAAACGATACGACGTTATATTACAGTCTTAGCTAAAACGTTTGTACGACAACGCAATAGTCATACTAACGTTATAGTCCAATAAACGTTTTGAACAAACCAAATTATGTTTTTGGAAAACCTTTATACAATATTTATACAACGTGGATGTTATATAGACGTTTTCATAGTGCCGTTTATATAACAATCAGTACCTTGTTTTACAGCGGTCAATTAAATACTCTTAAATGACTAGGTTGTTTATTGACGACTCAAATATAACCTTTATATTACATGATGTCCGTTTAAAGTCCTGTCCTGACTTTAATCAAACTTGCAGTCGCATTTAAGTCAGGTTTTGACTTTATAATGATTAGACGGCCATATTTACGGAAGTTTGATGAATTTATCCTACGAAAAACCGCACTGCACTATGAAGTGTTATTTCCTGAAATAGATTTACAAATAATAAATTTTGGTGAATATTGACAATACGAAAAGGGTTTTAATGTTTTTGAGGAACTCTAATAGCTAGCTGTCATGGCGACCATCATCATCATCATCAGGTCGTACAGAGGTAATTGTGCGACAAGAGCAACAGTCAGACATTTTTAGAAAAAAATAAAACTATATTTGTTAATGAAAATATGATTATAACACAAAATTACGAGGGGGCATGAAAATCTGAATAGTATTCACATAGGTATATTATCATAAAACTTCAGTTCTCAGTCAAACTAAATAGCATGAGAGACAGATAAAGTAAGCAAGATATGAAAATTAAATAACACTCGCCTTATTATTTCCCAGTTGCAGTAAGTTGTAGTATGTTTTTATTTAACACTAAATTAAATCTTCGAACAACAAACACGTTGCGACGAACATTAATATGAATAAGTCGTACAGGTGTTGTCACTTGACTCAAACAAAACGTTTTAGTCATTCAATAACACCTGTACGGCCACAATACAACAAACGAGTCGTTGTAAAGTTAGGATGCGACTACTGCGCGACGAAAGTGGTTATCACATAACATTTGTACGACTGTTGAATGACGTTAACGAAGTTGGCTCGAGCTTTCTGTATGACCATTATACGACCATTTAGGTCGTATAACTGGGGCCATTTTCGCGTTTAGTAAACGTTATTATAACGTTAGTATGACTTTATTATAGCGATGTATAGTATTCAGATAACGTTTACTTAATCTTTATACGACGTTAAATTGTTACTTGGGCCGTGCCCTATAATAGTACCTATGTCGCTCTCACTGAACCCACTCAGCGTTGGCCCTGAGACAGTTCGCTCTTCAATTTGACGCAAATACGCCCCAAACTTCCATCTGATCAGCTGATCTGCTGTCAAATACCGAAGTATTACAGTGTCAGCTTGCCAGCGACAGACACGCCACACACCACAATATTAGAGGCTAGTAGAGCTTGCAGGTGCAGGTGAAGGTGTCGGTCAGAAATCACGGAAACAGATGGCCTCCAACTTGTGAAAAACCACCTCTAGGCCGATGCTCCTAATCCTGGCTACCACTGTCGCCAGCACCCCCACCTCGTGAAACCTCCACCCCTCACAATAACCAGTGTGCCGTTGCCATAATAAGCGACACCGATGCAACGCAGTTTGCAAGTCGTAAGTCGGCCCACTACCACCCATACACTGTGGATATTCCCAAAATCCGTACAAAACGGTTTGAATCCACTTTTCTCGTACTTACAGCTTTAGAGTGGTATAAGTTGCCGGCCTCCTTGTTCCCTGAGAGATACAATCTAGAACTTTTCTAGGTCACGTGCGTCATCTTCGACCACACCGTCGCTTACCATCAGGCGAGTTGGTGGTCAAAAGCGGACCTACACGCGATAGGAAAAAAAAAGTTAGCGCTGCTTATTTGTAACCGAACAACCGAAGTGCCACAGGGGTAGCGTAAGAGCAAACTCCTGTCGAACCCCACGTGACATGAGGATAAGCTCCCTCCCTTTCTAATGTTGGGGACATCACCTCTCTGTGAAAGAGGTAGTCTCTTACGATGAGCCATAGATATTGGGCTACTCCAGCACTTCTGTTGTGGTTGTGGTGTGGTGGATTAGGATGTAGAACGCGTTTACTATGTTAGGAGACACCGTAAACAATACGCCGCCACTGGAGCACACCTTCCTTCGGACCTTCGGACGAACGGCTTCGGTCGTGGAGAGGTCTTTCTGAAACCTGAACTGTCCCTTCGACAAACCCAGATGATTTCAGCGCGCCCCTCCAGATCCTCGCGCCCTAGGCTGCAGCCTAATTAGCCTAAGGGTTAATCAGGCCCTGGTCATGTCTGTCTATCTGTCTGTCTGTCTGCCTGTCTGTCCGTCCGTATGTCACAGCCACTTTTTGCCGAAACTATGAGAATCACACTGTTGAAACTTGGTAAGATGTATTCTGTGAAATGCATCAAAATTTTTACAAAAAAATTAAAAAAATAAAATTTTGCATCCCTATGGGTCATACTGAAACTCAAAAATGTTTTTTTCATCAAACCTATACGTGTGGAGTGTCTATCGATAGGTCTTCGAAAATGATGTTGAGGTTTCGAGGTTAATATAATTTTTGCCTACACTGAACAGTTTGCGCGTGAGACACTTCCAAAGTGGTAAAATATGTGTGTGTGTCCCCCCTCTAACTTCTATGTAAATATGTATAAGAGAATGTACATTACCTTGTAAACTACCAACGAAAATTGGTTTGAACTCGATCTGATAAACTTAACTCCAAAAAAAAACGACTCGTTTTTTTTTTGGTCTGTCATAAATACATTATTATTAAAACATCGATCAAAATTACACTGAACTATCAGAATTTATTTATTGTGTTACTTCCTGCTACGGAACCCTTCATGGGCGAGTCCAACTCGCACTTGGCCGCTTTTATTGTGAAATCTACGAATACAGGGTCCAGGTAAGCAATTTTTGGTTCTTTGTTGATATTTCAAAAACCGTGAATCAATTATAAATTGATGTATTATCTTATTATCTACCAAATAAAATAAAAAACAGTATATCAGTAGTATCGGGATAGGTATTTCTATGTACTAGGTCAAGATCTTTCTCACATGGTTGAGTCTAACTGCAGAGGAGTTAAAACACGATGTTCAATTGTTTTTTGTCGCTTTGACGCCGTTTTGTTTTGGAATACATTTCTGATTCCAACAAACATCCAAACATTGATATTTATAATATTAATAGGATGAACTGTTTTTATGTAAAAAAGACATTGTAATCTCATGCCAAAATCCCCAAGTTTTAATTACCAGAACTTTGATTACCCGAACCAGATCTGAGGTTCTACTGTAGTTACCTTCTCATCGACCACAAGATGTATACCATCTCCTCCAGCCGGGAATATGTAATGCTGTAACGGCGTCGGTCTGAACTCCGTGTACACAACGTGACAGGGCTGTGAGTGCAGCCGGCAGACCCACTCCGCGAATTGGCGCGCGTTCGGGATGGTGGCCGATAGAAACACGTAGTGAACATTGTCCGGCAGCAGGATTAACGTTTCTGCAAGGTGGAATAGAGGTAAAGCTTAAACTTGTTTATGGTAAAAAGAACCTTACGAATCGTAGGAAAAGACGCATCTACTTTTACGTTTATTTTCTTAGAAACTATATTTGATGCTTTTTCTCTTATGACGGCAGAATATTACTAAGCGTATAATGCACTGCGGCTCAAGATTTAACTCGCATAGTTTCCGTTCCAGTAATTTTCCCGCAATAAAAAGTAGCCTATGGCTGGGGTTACCATCTCTAAAGTTTGACGATCCGGACAAGACATGGAGAGCATGACAAGACAACCTTACCCATGGGTATTTGAGGCTATAACCTGTATTCCAATACACTCAAATTATGCTATACATCTTATTTATGTACCTAAATAAACATATGTTTAAATACATTAATTGGTCTTACCTTCCCAAACCACCCCTCTTTCTTTGTCTCTCATATAATGAATCTCATCAAATACAACCCACCCAACTTCTCTCATGATTTCTGATCCACGGTACAGCATATTCCTGAGAATCTAAAAAGAATTACATTTACCATTAGTAGATGTTTTGATTATCAAGATAATTAATTGATATCAAAATATAAAATTATTAATTCCTACCCAATTTAATTTTTTTAAATCCAATTCAAAAACAGAGATGTCAAATAGAAAAACTAATGTAATGCTAGTTGCTAGTTGAGGTTGGCTGCATGAGTCTTTATTTGACAAAAATAATTACGTTTGGAATCTCATTCGTAACCTGGGAATCTGCATTTTAAATGATATGCCTGAACTACAATGGAAAAAAAATTGGCATTCATAGGGACTGCCGATAGAAATGAAAACTAATAACTCCGAATTTGATAGCTCACTTTGGAAACTATGCCGGTGAAACTGTAGGACATGGCCAGTTTACAAGAAGATTTCTTTAATTTACGAATGTGTCGCTTGAAGAGCTCAATTCACAGGCAGAGCCCACGGAAAATCTGACAAAGAAACTAGAAGAAGTTTTCACTTCAAAAACTACCCAGTCTCTAAATTATCCAGGCTCAGGTGAGCCCTAGTTTTAGAAAAAAAACAAAACATGCCAAGCATATTACTCATCGCCCAATTTCAAATAACAATAACATGAATACAATAATACACTTTTATCATCTAAGCAATAATATACAATCTAAAGAATTTGATGGAATTGCTTGTTAAATATACTTTATTGGCATTACCTCAGTTGTCATAATAAGGCATGATGCAGATGGATTTATAGTAACATCTCCAGTGATTAGACCAACATCAAGAAACTCCTCTGAAAACTCTCGATACTTTTGATTGGAGAGAGCTTTGATAGGAGTTGTATATATCACTCTTTGTTTCTTCTTTAAAGACAAGGCTATTGCATACCTGAAAGCAGAATTTATTTATTTAAAAATACTTAAATAAAAATGTTGGTGCAGAAAATGGAAAATACAGTGTAAACTTTATTTAACAACGCTCAGGGCTGTGTGGTGTGTAGTATATATTGACGTTATAGAGAGTTGTTGTTGAATGGAAAGAAGAAAAATCTGTATTAGAAAAACAAAAAGCAAAAAAAAACAAATTTTATTTGAACGCTTTTGAGTATAGTCTTGTTATTTTTGTTGCACCAGTAATTTTGTTGTTACTTATTTTATTCATATCTTACAGTCTAGAAATGCAAGCAATCTGAATTTGGAAACAAAAGAATGGATTCCATAGAAAGTTTGGCATGTATGAAGCTGATAGTTAACTTTATTGCCTAGGATAATAAAGTTACAAAAGAATGTGCACAGCAGTGCAGTTTTTACTAATTTTGGCAACTCAAAAAGTACTTTTTGTTGTTTTATTTTTGACATTTTCGTTATTATGTAGAGTGAGTATAATGCTATGTAGAGTGAATTATTGTATGGAATACAAGCTAAACCAACCAAAGCCTAGTAATTTTGACACTTTAGGGATTATGTCAAATCGAGTTATTGTGTTTAATCGAGTAATGTTAATAAATCAAGAGACGTTTCATGGAGTTTACACTGTAGCTAAAATATTTCTAGCCAATATAAAACAATAAGGTAAAGTTTGGGTGGCATTCACACTTACTCTGCAACAACAGTTTTACCAGCCGATGTATGAGCAGACACCAATACCGACTGGAAATTATCTATACACATAATGGCTTCCTTTTGGAAAGGGTCCAATATAAAACTGTACTGTTTCGCTGGCTCTGTGGAGATAGGCTTTAGGGCCTGAAATTCTTCATTTGGTGGTATAGCCACTTCATGGGTACAGCCCTCATGTGTCTCAAGTGTATGAATGACAATGCGCGAACTAAGAAGATCTATGCTGTAAATTAAAACATTCAATTACTTTAATTTCTTATCTACTAAAGTTTGTAAGTTATGTGAGCACACTAAATTGGATTACCAAATATTGTTATTGTTCATAATAGCAGTGTTACGTACTTCAAGTCTCCAATAAGTTCAGCAGCATCTTCTTCTATCTTTTGTTTTTTAACTGATGTGTCAGCATACTCTACTTGCTCATGGGCGCGCTTATTTCGCTCAATGGAAGTCTCTCCAGACCCCTCACTGTAAGCATTTCAAAATGTCACAAAAACATTTTTGGAGTCCAAGCATAGTTTGTTCCTAACTCAAGTGTCTATAGAATAAAATGTTAGCAACATAATATGAAGATAACAACAATAGCGCAATAGATAAACAACGTTTTAGGTTATATCAAGCTTACGCATTATTGGCTTCCAATTTAACATTGGGGTGTTGTATAGCTCCTTCATTCTGCGGTGTCTCATCAAAACAATCAAATAGGCTGTCTAAGTCTGCCATTATAGTTTTCTAAGACATTAAAATTACTGTGAATTTAAATCTATCAGGAAATAACAAACTTGGCAATAAGAAAGCAATGAAAGCAAGAAGCACGACTCTCTCGACTTCGTTGACTTGCCGGGCAGTGCTACCAGGTCCTAAAAATATTTACCCCTAAACCAATGATAAAAACACCAAAAATTTACGCAATTACTTAAAAACGCCCCTAAAATTTTGAAGTGACAGCTTCAGACGCACCACACACAAATGTTTCGTTGCCTGTGAATTGAGCTCAACCGTCAGGCTCGTAAATGAAAGAAATCTTCGGGTAAATTCGAGATCATGGCCATCTAGAACAGCGTTTGCATTTCTAGTTTCTACATGGCCATATTTAAAAGTATAACCATCTATTTATTTATCTTTTTACATTTAAAGGCTTACACTTGACCACCATCTCTGATCTCTGATGTTAAGCGACGATGCGGTCTACGATGGAGCGTGTTTACCTAGAAGAAACCGATTTAATCTCGATTTGAAGACACAAAGATTGCAACCAACAGGGAAAACCCACTCAGGCAACGCATTCCAAAGCCTAGACGTTCTTATCACAAAAGTAGAGTCAAATTTCTTCGTTCGTGTCTTTGGAACATCAACCATGAAACGATGTTGCTTTTTCGAGCTACGAGCATTCCGATAGAAAAAAGGGCAAGGTGGTATTAGATCATGTAAATCAGTCGCACACTCTCCGAAGTGTGTTCGATAAAAAACCGCAAATCTAGCAACTTTTCGGCGATGTTCAAGACTTTGTAGTCTTTTTCGCACAAGATTATCGTTGCCTATGAGCCTTTTGGCACGTCTCTCGATCGATTCCAAGGCCTCCAGCTGATACTTAGCCAAACCATCCCAAAGATGCGAACAGTACTCCATACAAGAACGAATTTGAGCTTGATATAATGTGAGCAACTGCTCAGACTTGAAATACCTTCCCACCTTTGAGAGGACACCTAGCTTTTTGGCAGCTAATTTGGCCTTGGACTCGATATACGAACCAAAAATGAGCGTAGATGTCAATGTAACGCCCAAAAGCTCAAGACGGTCAGAAATCGGGACGGATACACCTCTAAAAGTTGGAGTCAGTTGGAATGGACTCCTTTTAGCAGAGAACAGACACGCCTGCGTCTTACTCTCGTTGAACTTGACCAGATTGGCATCGCCCCATGTAGACACCGCCTTAAGGGTCAAGCTCAAACGCTCGATCAGACTCTCTCTCAGTACCTGAGTTTGCTGCCCACTGGCTCTCGCACTAGACATATAACTCTCTACAACGGTGCTATCATCTCCGTACCCAAAGATACCGGGCTTCAACAGATCGTTGATATGTAGCAGGAAGAGCGTCGCAGAGAGGACCGACCCTTGAGGGATTCCAGCATTGATAGCCATTTGATCCGACGAGCAGCTATCAATGACGACTCGTTTAGATCGATCCCTCAAGAAGTCCGATATCCACGCAATAAACCCAGGAGACAAACCATAGCTAGAAAGCTTGCTTATAAGGCCATCATGCCAAACCCTGTTGAAAGCCTTCGAGATATCCAGGGAGACTGCAAGTGCTTCCCCGTGTTTCTAGATAGCTTCATCCTGATGAATGATGGCACTGGAGATGAATCTCCAGTGGACCGGTTTCGGCGAAATCCGTATTGCCGGTCACTGAGGAGGTCGTTTGATTCTAGGTACGTCAGAAGCCTGTGGTTTAAGACACGCTCCATAGTCTTGCAGTGTATGGACGTGACCGAGATGGGCATGTAGTTGGCAGGGTCAGCACGACTATCCTTTTTGGGCACTGGTTGCACATTGTTGCAAGCTTCCAAGACTTCAGTACCAACCCAGTTTGGAGAGAGAGTGTAAATAGACGCGTCAGTATCGGAAACAACTCAGGCGCACATGCTTTCTACACTAGGGCAGGAATACCATCTGGGCCACTGGCTTTATTCACGTCTAGATTGCGTAGCACTTTGCGAACCTCCATTTGGCGAATGTGTAACTCTGGCATAAGAGTCGGACAGCCAGGTGGAATAGGAGGCGTCGCGCTACCAGCATCTAGACGCAAAGATTCCGCAAACTGAGTAGCAAACAAGTTTGCCTTTTCCATTGCGGTGTGAGCCAGTGTCCCATCTGGTTTCAGCATTGGAGTTAGTGAGGGGTGGCAGAAGTTCGATTCGACCGATTTAGCTAGGGACCAAAACGCTTTGCTTTGCTACTTAAGAAAATAATTTAACAAATCCAGGGTAGCGATTCTGAAACCATCGGTTGCATCCGACACGGAATCTCATCTCTCGGTCTCTGTCATGCTTATCAGATAAGACAATAACCGAGAGATGAGATTCCGTGTCGGATGCAACCGAATGGTTTCAGAATCGCTACCCTGGTCTCCGCTGTGCGACCGATACACACAGGCATAGACAATTTTGTCTATGCATGTGTCTATTAGTACTCAAATAACAGACAATCTAGTGTCCTCAAGGTTACGGAGACGCCGACAGCAGATGTCGTCACGGGCGTACAGGCACACACCACCACGAGGCCGGAATTTGTGCTCTGGGGTATATATAACCTTAAAGTATAACCTTAGAATTAATAATACTATTAGTAAATCACAAGAAATAGGACACTTTTCCTAAGTTTCTCTAATTTACGATCCTATATATTAAAACTTGCCTTTTTTATTTGTATTTATTTTGTTGATAAAGCATTATTCAGAAATGTATTCAATTCAGAAATAATGCAATTAATCTTACTCATTTATTACCATTACAAAAAATGCAATGAAATTACTTTACTTTTCAAATCTGTAAATTATTTTCTTATTTAAAAAATAATGAGTAATATCAAAAACACAAACATAATATGAGGTAAAAAACCTCCAAAAATAAAAAGCCCCTAAAAAACTTTCCACTCACGTACCCCCTAAATTTGGGTAGGAAACCCCTAAGTTGGTAAGCCATTCGCCGAGTTGCTGGCTACGAAATTATTGGGAAACGTCAAAGTCAAATTTCGCATCAATAATTGGAAATGTGTCAATGTCAAAAAGAGTAATCTACGATGACAATGGGAATGTGAAGAACGTAAAAGAATTTACCGGTTTTTAATGGCAACATTTCTTGATGACTCAATGGTCACGTGACCATCAAAGCTTGGGTTTCCTTGTATTTGATTGGTGCTTTTTCGACATTTTTTCTGAGTTCATCGCTTGACTTCGGGTGTGAGCTCGCGTCTAAATAATTTATTTGTACAAATAATTCAGTTATCGTGACATAAAAAGCTATCAACAATGTCATCGAAATCTAAAAAGACTGTAACAACTACGTCTAACATAAGTGTGGTGTCATCCGTCCAGAGCCCGCAGCAATCCAGCACTCCTGTCGGAAGCCGCCCTTCGAGCTCCGCCGGCCGGCCCAACAGTCCCTTGAGCCCAACAAGACATAGCCGTATGCAAGAGAAAGATGCTCTACAAAACTTGAATGACCGTCTAGCCGCCTACATCGATAAAGTCCGGCAATTGGAAAGTGAAAACTCAGGGCTGCGTCGTGAAATTCAAACCACACAGGAGGTGGTCACACGCGAGGTTTCCAATATCAAGGGAATTTATGAACATGAGTTACAAGATGCTAGAAAACTATTGGACGACACGTCTCGCGAAAAAGCTAAATTGGAGATTGACGCAAAGCGATTGATTGAGGAGAACGATGATTTGAAGAAACGGTGAGTTACTATCTTATCTGGAAACCCTAGGTAATAATAGCGCTAGGTGGCAGTGGTTGTATTTGGTCGGCATTGATAAAGTTGCATGCTGAAGGCGCTTCTTCCGGCTAACCTTAGTTTGAAGTTTACGTCATCGGTAGCGTTTCTCGGCAGTAGCGATGTGACGAGCGCGCGACCTCGCTTTTACGACACAGTGACATCATAGCCCGATTTATCCTTACTAATCACATTCCTATGTGTATCAATACTATATTTTGGCCCCACTGTTGCCAACTCTCCACATGAGCATCATTCAGTCATGTTTGTAAACAAAGGTTTGTATGTTTGTTGCTGTTATCATTATCAATAAATCATATTTATCTATTTATATTTTTACTTCATGTGATATCATTCTTAATGTTAAAGTTTTCCTGTACCTAATTACATTGGTTTCTAAAAATACCCATAAATGCACCAAAATCAGTTTTTATAATTAAAAAATCTCCATTATTTCATATCAATACTACTGTTAAGGTTTTCCTGCTATGATACTAATACATGTACATTAATTTAATTGTATATTATTCTAAGTTATTTGCAATTAGTATTAAATTATCACACAGTATGTGGACATGGACCATTGGACGAATAGGTAATTACATTGCAATTAAAATCTTAAAACAAATCATACAAGTTAACTAACTAAGATAACCCTTGTTTATATTCTTCAATGTGATTAAAGTCCCATTATAAATATGACCTAAATAATGTATAGATTTAGAGATGATTCATGTCAAGGTAATCATCTTAATCTACATTTTGTTTTAATTCTATTATCACCTCAAACATCCAAAGCTGTTATTTATAGGTATGAATCACACATGAAACAACTCAGAAGCAACATAATTCATTGAATTTAGAAGTCTTGTTTACTCCATTGTATTATCCTCCTTGACATATTCGTCAATGATGAACCTGTCTAAGTAGAACTGGTTGTGCAATCATACATAGCTCCAAAACTGTGTTTTATTTTAAATATATAAGGAGTCCTATACACATTAAAATTGTATACAAAGGAGAGAATAATGTTTACATGAATATCTATCTATGTACAAAATTTCATCCAAATCCCTTTAGTAGTTTTTGTGTGATAGTAACAAACATACATCCACATACTTACAAACTTTTGCTTTTTTTTAAAGGGGGCAGAGCCTTTATTAACAAAACTAAAATACAATGAGAACTACACTACGCTACATACCTAACAACTACTAACACTAAGCACACCTGAATTATCCATAGACCAATGAAGGTCTACAGATAATCAAGATGTTCAAGCCCACTACCAATCGGAAGCGTACCCAGCATGCTGGCGGCATTACCACGCTGAATGGCAATGCTTATGCGTTGGGCCAAATAAACGCCAGCATTTTGGTCACGCGTCGCATCGACCAAGCGTTCGGAGAGGCTTTTGAAGATGAGGTGAGCTCCCGGCCCCCACGGACCCAATGTCTCAACCCCAAAGGGCTCAAATATGTAACCTCTTCCGAGGGTTGCATATTTGCGCCGTTTGAGTCGCTCAGCTGAATTAGCCGCTGCACCAGCCTTACAATGCGTCTCTGGAAGATGTGATGGTGCCAGAGTATCGACGCAAGTTGCGTCCCACACTAGGGGCCGACCCAACTTCCAAGGCACAACAGTCATGCCGTCAGGTTTTTTGCCATCGTCGCGCGCAAGCCCACTCGGTTCGAGTATGGCTGGGACATTGGCGGTGGAAAAAGCCCGGCGTATGATGTCGTTCAGGCTGGCGTGGCGGCCAATACGACCTGCGCTTTTCGAGCAAGAGAGACCGTGGTGACCGAGTTGGTCGACGGCAGTACCACAATGGCAGCGATGGGCTTCATAGCACCTCGCACCCAAGCGCAAGCTAACAGCTAGACGAAATGCAGTTGGATCTAATAGGCTACCGGTATTGAAAGATGGCAAAGCTTGTAACCAAAGGCCCGATTCCCACACAGACACAGCAAGGATACGAGCACGATCCGCGATACTAGGACACGTATCGAGAAGAGAGTTCCGTGCTAGATTGCAGATCGGTCGATCCCACTGTCTCTGAGATGACAGACATCTGGGGAAATCGTTGTTTGGACAAGCCAGCCTCCAAGCATTCTTAGCCTCGCACAAATTAGCTACTACTACATCAGAATATTCCGAATGGCCTAAAGAGGGTGCGAGAATTTTGTCTATTAGATTTTGAGTACTATGAACTGAGGACAAGAATGCCGGTAAAGCTACACTTGAAATTTGGCGGACCCCTAGGCCTCCCAACCGTATGGGTAGTGAGGCTTGTGACCAGGCCCTCCCACTCAGATCCACATTCAACACCGATATTAGAGATTCCTTTACGACATTGTCTAAGCTCCCAAGGAGCTCACCATGTTTCCACAGTGGACTACACCGTAAAGCGTACATAAATTTCGGAACAAATAAACATTGCCGAATAATTGTAAACGCCATATGGGCGTTTACTTTGAGTAGCCTATCGGAGGCTCTCGTGAAATTTTGAATTTTTTCTTCGACAAAAGATGGTAACGACTCTTCTAAAATCGGTGAACCCAGGAGGCACAGGGAACATTTGTCAACTGATTTGATGTTGGGGGCCAGATCATTAAATTTTTGTATTATCGAATCTTTATCTGGACATGTGTCGCAAACGAAAAGTTCACATTTTGAAAAATTTAGTTCTAAACCAATCAGACGAAAACCGTCTATGAGTTTTTGTAAATCAGTTAGAACAGTATTCACATCGCCCCCCAAAGTTCCGTCGTCCAAGTACCAAACGTTTAGTTTGGACTGGAGACGTTGAATGATAGGGTGAATGGCCAAGGCGAAGGTCGCAGGGCCGAAGGGATCACCTTGTTGACAGCCGACGGAGGATAACATATGATTGTTTTGATAAGTCAATTTTGTGGGCTCGCCATAACATTGCCAAAGAAAATTGTACAGGTCAGGAATTTTATCCTTCACTTGGGCCAACAAGGCTCCTCGATCAACCGAATTAAAGGCGTTTTTGACGTCCACCTTTAACAGCACCTCTCCCCAATTTTGGTAAAGGAAGGTCCGGACAGAATGAACGGCAGCCTCACATCCACCCCGCGAACCAAAACCGAGTTGTATTGGTTGGAAAAGGGAGCTCAAAAGAGCAACCTTTTTCCTACAACCCACCTTGGCAGCAAGGCGACGATATGTGGTGCCGACAGCAATTGGTCTGATCCCACCATCTTTTTTGGAAAGTGCGCACAAGTTGGCGCCGTACAAAACTTCGACAATGTCACTACTGACTCGACCAGATAACATGAGGTTAACTAAAGAGGTTAGATCTCTCAAGAGGGACTCTGCTACCTCACCAGAGCTAAAAGATAGAAGATCTTTTAGATGTTGAGGTGTCAGGCCATCTAGGCCTCCAGCTGAGCCACTCAAGAAAGATGTAATCGCAGCCGAAACCTCTTGCGATGTGGCCTCAATAGTGACGTTATCTGATTGTGGTGGAACAGGGAGGTGGAGATTAGCTGTTGCGGGTGGATGTTTGTCACGAAGTGACTGAATGGTGTGCGGTGTGTTCGGCGCAATGGTGTCACTGGAAAACAAAATACGTGCAGCGCCTTTGATGTCGCCATCGCTAATTTTGTTCTCTACAAGCTTAATTATAGCCGAATCATCACTACTTTTAGAATTTTGGTTATTCCGCTGCTTAGGCGGAATAAAACTACTCAAATCTAAAGGGTTTTCCACGGAAGCAGTGTACTTTACGCAGTTCTCCTTTACCCTAGTGGTAAGGGACTTTTTGTTCGACGGTTCTAAAGGTACATAAAGCACACTGTATGGGAAACTCAGTAAATGTTCCCAGGCATCTTTCGAATTTTGCGAAAGAACACTTTTGATAACTAATGATAAACTTTGAGCCACCAAAACACGAGCACCACGCGGGATGCGCTTAAGGACCGGAAATGAATTTTTGAGTGAGCTCAACACTTCCCAAAAAGGTTGGGAAGGCGTAGCAGCGCTCACGGAACTGCCACTTGTGGTCGGCTGACCCGTAATCGGAGCCGAAAGCGGAATTTGTAATTTGTTGTGGGATTTAGCCCGGTGAATTTTGACCCCTTTTTGGCCTCTAAAATAACGGGAACATAGCTCACACTGTACCTTGGATTCCAGAGACACCAGATTAGTCAACGCATTGCGTCCAACCGGGGTGCAAGATGCCATACTATAGCTAAAACTAAAAATAAATAAAATTATCTTAGTGTCTCTAAAAGACGGCCGCAAGACAGCGAGACGTCAGGCGATGACGTTGCCTGAGCGCGCAGGCTCGCCGGATGGTGTCGTCATGGAAACAGAAAAACACAACTAAGCGGTAATCTGTCAAAATATATGGAAATTATAAGCGCTATGAAAAACTAATATCTGGTCTATCCCCAGCTCTACAAACAATACCTTGCAAAAATCCCTTAGTATACTTGCGGCTGGTACAAAGAAACCAGCTCAAAAACGAAGAACTTTTGCTTAAATAATATTATTAGTAGGATTATAACTTCTGTTGAATAATCAGCCTTTTAAAGCCGGGTCACACAGAGGCGATCCGATAGAGATCCTGATCGTATCCGAGTATGGGATCGCGCCCGCTTGCTGTGTGTCAGGTTGCATACAAATTCGAACATTATTCGAACATTACAAAAAATCCCGTCTCGGATCGCCTCTGTGTGACCCGGCTTTTAGTAAGAATTCTTAAATCTATGAATAAATTCAACCATCTGTAAAGCTTTTCACCAAATGCATATAGAATTACTGAATTACATATATGGTACTTATATAAAAGCCTGGACTAAATTAATGGCCTTACCACTAGTAGATAGCTGATGCTATAAGGAGAGAATTAGGACAATTATTTTAGAAAAAAAAAATTGGCAGTCATAGGGACTGCTTATAGAAGTGAAAACTAATAACTCAGAATTTGATAGCTCAGTTTGGAAACTATGTGGGTGAAACCGGAGGGCGTGGCCATGACCATGGCCATCTAGATTATCTGAGTTTACCCGTAGATTTTGTTCATTTATGAATGTGATGCTTGAGCTCAATTCACTGCCCATGGAAAATCTGTATTTGGTGCGCCAAAAGAAGTTTTCACTTCAAAAAAATACATTCAACTGTTTAGGTAATCCACAGGGTTCACTGCAAGGCACAGCTAGTATTATAATAATGCATTGACTGTAATTATTCAAAATTGTAATGTATTTGTAAATTACACCATATTAAAGTTGGGCACTATCAACACGGTTATCTCATGTCTGTGCTACTAATTCCAAACAACAAGTTAAAATTAGGAAGGGGCATCAACTTCCTTTTTATGTTGAAATTGATCACAGTTCTAGAAGAATTCTCATTAATTGAGGCTAGTGTTAACTACTAGAAGCAATGACGAATTCATAAACAGGATGATCACTATGCTTCCTTATTATTTAGAAATGAAACACAAACAAACTGATAAAAAACCACACATAATCTTAAAATTTCCTCTTAGCAACTTATTTATACAAATCATGGATTTTGTCATCAACTGGTGATGATGATAATGATGGTTCATTACCCTTATCCGTCTGCTGGTTAGAGGTTATTCTCTTACTATCCATAAGCTTCAGTCTTAAACCTTCAATTCCAAGTTAGACCCACAATATCAACAATATCATGTGTCTAGAATGAGTTAATTCATATCTTCTATGATTGTATTTCTTTTACTTGAATTATAAAGTTTATTATTTTAATTTTCTTTGTGAAGTTTTAAAGTTAGTGTGTTTTTTACATGTAGAGAGCATGAAATTGTGTTCATAAGATAAAGATAGCCTTTATTTCTGGAATATTAACAATACATAAATATTATACTTATTGATTCTCATTTTATAGTTATTTATTCTCCAGGTTGTCTTTCGACATAGCCCTCCTCCAAGTTTTTCCATTCTTCTCTGCTCTGTGTTCATACAGATATTTAATTAGACAAAAATCATACAAATCTTGGTATTGCAAAGTTGCATTCCATTATTTTATTTTGCATAAAACACATTTGATAAAATCGATCCATTCTTTTGACAGGCAATAATGGCCATCTGTACTGACTGACATACATAGAGTACTGACATACATAGATTCTTTCATAGAAAAGTTTGTTCATGTCCACAATATTTAAAGTTTGTTATACCACACTAAGATGTTTTGTCATGTGGTTTAGATAGCTGTAAATCTACTGGTTTTTGTAAAGTTATTACCTAAATCCATCTAATATAATTTATTTTCTCCGAAAAAACAAAAACTGACTTCAATTTAAAATTATATTCAGACTCTCGACAAAATTTCATAAGACTATTTCACTATATTGTGTAAATGTATGGGACCTTACTGAATAAATTTTGGAGGCAGATTTTTCACTGGAAGAATGGACCTTAGCAGTCAATATCTGCTCAACACATCTGCTAAAGGTTTACAACCGATTGCAAGAAAAAAGGGGCTTAGAGATATAACATCTTAGATCTCTGGGTGACGAGCGCAGTGCAGTGCTAGGAAATGATTTGGACTCTTATGTTCCAATAGCTGCGTGTTATTGTGCTGTTATATAGCAGGCATGTTGCTTACCATCAGGCGCTTGTCCTGCTCATCTCGTCACTCTTTAAATAAAAAAAAACAACAGATAAAAGGAACAGATCCTTGAAATTTGGAAAGTAGATAGATTTGATTCTGGAATAATGCATAGTTGCTTAGGCTATATTTTGACCTGAAAAACTACATTGTTGAATAGTTCTTTTTCCTAAACAATAAGTGGAAAAAGCCGTGGGCAAAGCTTCTAATAATGTTATTCATTTTCAGTAAGTTCATGATTAATTGATTAGTGATGATAATACAATGCCAATGTAAATTTATTATTATTTCACTATGTACCTATTCAAAGAGTAGATTAAATGAAAACTATTTTTAGTTGTGTATGTTGAAGTTTCTTAATCCGTTTGCAATGTCACAATTGTTTCTCTTCCACATTCATAAAATATTTAAAATCGCAATATATTTGTCGTGCTGAATTTCGTTTTCTCCAGAAAATCTAGATGGCTCTAATTGATCATACAGATTTTTTTTTCATCTCAGATAATCTAGAATAGGTATGCAGGTTCTGTCTTGGTAAGAGTGCAATATCACAATACATATTGCTGTCAGGCAAAAAATGTTAACAAAAAAAGACTTTGCTTTAGTATACAAAACACAATTATTATGTACTTGAAAAACCTTTCACAATTGAAAAAAAATCAATCTAGATTGTTGAAGTCTGTGTTACATTAATTACTCAAACCTGATGAGATTTGGGCAGCATGCAAGTCCTTGTAATATTGTAAATGCGATTAAATTTAGTGAGTTAGAATTTAGATAGGTTATAGTCTCCAATAGCTCATATGCCCCTATTCATCCCAAAAAAATTCAGGATATTTCTCGGTACTTTTCTAAATATGTCAAATGTGAGAAGAAATGGGGCTACCGGTTTAAAATCAACAATAAGTACACTGAGTCAATTTTAGCCTTTGCGGACGACCTTGCAATACTTACACGAAATCCCAAACAGTGTCAACAATTGTTGAATGATGTTGATGAGTTCTGTACATGGACGGAGGGAATGAGGGCAAAACCAAGTAAATGTCATTGTTTATGTCTGGGTAGACGAGATACCAAATATACTTCTTACGATCCGGGACTCTCCATAAGTGGCCAAAGAGTTGCCACAATAGCAGAGGCAGTGCCTTTCAAATTTCTTGGTAGAAAGATAGACTACAAAGGACGTACACCATCATTAGAGGTAGTTGTTGGAAATTTCATGAATGACCTCAGTAAGGTAGACCAACAGCCTATCAGCAATATCAAAAAAGCATGGATATATGACAACTATCTCACATCACGTCTCACTTGGCCTTTCCTAGTATATGACATCAGTAAAACCCTCCTCGCAAAACTAGATGCTAATGTCATAAAGATATTGAAGTCATGGTTTGGATTGGCACATCCGGCTGATCCCTCTACTCTATTTAGGGATCACAATAGTTTTGGCCTGAAACTAAAAAAACCATCTGAACTCTACAAACACCTAAGAGTTACAAAAACGCATGTTTTGGGAAAGTCGAAAGACGAATTAATCGCATCTCTCCCAAAAGACAAAAGCGCTTCGGACCTTGAATCTAGACTTCAATTCCACAAACAATTTATGGCAGGTGCGCAAGTAAATACAGCTGGGTTGGGTGCGAGAAAGAAAAGGGAAGACCGAGACATGGTAAAAAGCTTTCTACAACAAGACGAAAATGATAGTTACAAAGTGCACGCTATGAATTTAGAAATGCAAAGTGAGTGGTTAACCATAGGTGAGTTTTGTATCCCATTAGCTCTAAAGTGGCGCACCTTGCTATATGACTGGTCTCCTGCCTTATTAAAATTTTATCTGAACGCTTTCCAAATGACCCTCCCTGACCAGAGTAACTTGGTAAGGTGGGGAAAAGCCTCTGAAAAATGTTGCTATACTTGTGGTGAGGCGATATGTACAGCAAGGCACATATTGGTGGGATGCAAGGTGCTCCTTAATAGGGGTCATTACTCACAGCGCCATGACAGAGTACTTGAAATCATACGTGAAGCCGTAAGCCTTTCGGTAGCTAGAGCCCAAAAGGGATTGACGATGAACAAAAGACAAATTAACTTTGTAAAAGAGGGCTCAACTTCAAACTCCAAGAACAAGCCTTACTCAATCCTGGGTTCAGCACCTGATTGGACAATTTTAATGGACACGTATGAAAAGCACTACAAAATCCCAGAGGATGTGGGTGTTTCGTCATCCAGACCGGACATTTTCCTTTTTTCTAGGGCTACGAAACGCATAGTCCTGGTAGAACTTACCGTACCGTGGGAAACTAATATACCTAAAGACCACGTGATGAAACAAAATAAGTATTACGACCTACAAAATGAATTAACAAAAAATGGCTATGTAGTTAATTTATACGCTGTAGAAGTAGGAGCGAGAGGTATACCAGCAAAATCTCTCTATAACCTGCTTAAAGACCTTGGATTGTCCAGAAGTGCAGTAAGTTCTATACTAGAACGAGTATCTAAAGCTGCACTAGTAGGATCATATCGGATTTGGCTGGGCAGGGAGAGAAATACGAGTAGTGAAGGTGAGTGTTGACGTACGTCAATGTAAGGGGCCCCTTTTAAACCTACAGCCCGAGTCACAAGTCTTGGGGTCTATTCGAGATTTCTCTCTCTGCCACACGATGGACCCGGCACCCGCACGGTGAATCCATGGAATGCTAAGAAGTACGTCTCTCTCAAAGTCTAGAGTTATACCCCGTTTACATGATTCCAGTCCAGCGACTGAATCCAGCGCTGGATTGCTTACTGGAATAATGGAAACCGGCACTGGAATGCATCAATCCAGTGCGAATGCATTCCAGTGCCGGTTTCCATTATTCCACTAAGCAATCCAGCGCTGGATTCGGTCGCTGGACTGGAATCATGTAAACCGGGTATTATAAATTTGGGTCTTGACGACTGGTAAGAAAACATGTAAATGCATGTAGGTAGTAAGCTTGTATATTAGTAATGTTGTCAGTGTCACCTTGGTGCAGTTTACCCTTTTCGGATAGCGGCGGGGTCGGTATCAGCCGCGGTAAGGTCGCGTGCGGGCTCGATAACGATTCTAAAACACGCGAAAACTTTTACTAAATTGCTTAATTTACGAAAAATGTATTCATAGGATTATAGTACTGTAGTGTTACTGGGTAATGTAGTGTAGTGGGCATGAGTAAGATAAGGGAGCTAATGTAATATGATTATGTCCATGCAGCCATGCACTTGTTTACTAAAACACATTCCATGTACAAGATATGATTTTTCTGGACCCATAATAGTCACTTAACCTAAGCTGATATTTTAAGAATTATCATAAGGTAATATCATAGTATTTACTTGCAGTGCTTGACTATAATGTCTTGAAATACAAGTACATATAGATGTTTTAGCTATCAATGTCTTAAATTAAATCTTAAAAATAATTGGCCTATTTCATTGACAAAACTGAAATTACACAAAAAATATATTAATGTAAGGTAAACCAGTGAATATTCTGCATGAAACAGCATCAAAATATCGGGTACTAGTTACACCATAATAATCTCGTTATTAACGATAATACGTGTATAGCAGTGAACAACAGAAATAATTGTTTTAAAATGATCCATTTTCAAACGTAGTTTCAGTAGTGATGATAGCATCACTTTCTGTATTTTTTAACCTGAATACTATTTACTCTACGGAGTATACAATTCTAGCCTGTGTATGATTTTACTATCCTCGGTCGGAGCCGCGACACGACCTCTATTCTTGCGATTTACAACCGGGTCAAGGTGATTTCCGCTTCTGCTAACTTTTAACCGTAACTGTTGACTTCCTTGTATATTCAGCCTTTGACGAAACAATCAGCAGTTTCAAAGACGAATAATTAACGTTATCTATTACAATAAATACCTCAATTTCGTATTATAGGTAATGCTACCGATATCATAGATAAGTAAAATTATAAATAGTGTCATAGGTAGTTATCAAAACAAAGAGTTACTTTTAATTTTTTATCAGTATAAATGAACTATTGCTAGTAGTTTCGTTATTCGACATCAAAACGAATTCCAGGTAAAACGTTCAATACCTAAGTTCTTTAGCTAGTCGATCAAGTTTTCGGCGGGCGCCGAAATGCCTTTCGGAGGGTGTTGACCCTGGAGCGTTACGTCACCCATCACGCATGGCTGCCCGCCCGCTAGCTTATTATCTCCTGGTACATGCCCGCGACTCCGTCTGTGTATAAAAAATAGGCAAGGACTTTGAAGTAATCCAAGATTATTATAGTGTTGATAGAAGATTTTTTTTTCAACTAGAACTTGCGAAAATATTCAAGGTTTTACATTTTCGCGCGCTTTCGTTACGATTTATTTCCGTTTGATAGGCTACGCTCACAAATCTATCGATTCTGTTCAGTGATGTGCGCATAGTACACAGTAAAACAGAAGTTCGAGGCGGTCGCCAAACAACAAAACTAAGAATAAATAACATTTTTTTAACATGAGACATGTGATATGACGTGGCTGAACAACGATCGTTCAAACGTTCACATTATTTTTAAAAGAGGATAGAAATAAATATTTGTACCTAACCACACCCCGGACACTCGGCCTAAACTCCAAACAAACGGTGAAGTCGACATACCTACACTCACACAACTACGCATATGTCGTTCGAACACATTTACGCATGTGTGCGTGTCATCTAGGGTTACTAAATTATTTTATGGAATAGCTGTGACCCGTGAGTTCACCTGCCTATGGCTTACAATCTTACCTAGTTAGTGTTCGATCTTTAATGTAGGTAAATATAACTTTCATCAACAATCAGAAGGGAGAAGATTTAAAACAAAATAGGAGATAATAAAGGTACCATGTACGAATTGATTTTTAGTTAAGTACACTTATTAAGTAGTAGGTATTCTGACAATTAAAAGTTAATGTTCCGTATAATCGGGCAACATTATATCGGGCCGGCGATTAGCGTGTGTCTGTGGTCGCCGGCTGTCACTCGTACGTTGTCTCTGGTCGCGGGAACGACAATGACTGGTTTTTTTGGTTAGTTTTTATAACTGGTGCTTTTCTGGATAAAAGTTTTAGTATTGTGCGGGAACACATTATTAACGTTAAGTGTGACTACTGGATTAGTGCTGGACTATTTGTGTGTGAAGGGGCTACTGGATTGGCCGTTTCTAGAACGCAGGATCGTTCTAGGAATTTGCGAGATCGTCTGGAATTTTCTGGTTTGGTATTCCGATTCCCTCTGGTCCCGTTCCTTCTTCCTACCACCAAACTGGATTTTGGACGACGCCGGGAACCCCAGGTAAGTCATTTCTTTGCACTACTCGGTTTGCAATCAGGGAAGTAAATGTTAAAATCGGTATAACGGCATATTAATTGTTTTTATTCCTGCTATGGGCCCCAGGACGATATTTCGGGATAAATATTAAACAGTTAAGTTGAAATGAAGTTACGGCTGGTCTAGTCGGGAGAACGGCGACTGCCGATCCGGAGACCCCGGGTTCAAACCCCACACGCACCACTGTCTGTTCGAAGTCATGTGCGGAATGCCGCTAACTTAAAACGGTGAAGGAAAACATCGTGAGGAAACCGACATGTACCTAGAATCTTTCGAAGTCATGTGTCATCCACCAACCCGCACTGGGCCAGCGTGGTGGATTATGGCCTTAACTCTCTCCTTGCGAGAGAAGGCCCCGAGTCCCAGCAGTGGGAACGTTTAGTGGGCTGTTGATAATAATAATAATTATGACAATTCAATTCTGACAACGAAAGCCGCAGTTTAAAAACAACGAGTTTAATAATTTCGTCACAGGACTTCAGTGTTGGCGCGTACTTCTAACCAGAATAGCTAACACAGTTTATAAAAATGATTCAATCTTTGTAGAAATTCTTATGAAATTAAAAATCTCTTATTCTTGTTTCGTATAATAGACGAAAAATTTGGTACCATTTTGTTAAATAATACAGCATCATGGTCGTATTCTCAAAGAAAATTATCGTCCGATATAATAACCCTTCGTTGAGTCCGCCTCGCGTCCGCGAGGGGGAGGAAGCTTGAAATTGGCGGGGGGTGGGGAGTGTCCGTTCTATCTATATTATCTATTCTATGACCTAACTTAACTTTAGCCTAGTTTATTTCAACTAACAATTAGAGGAAAGACATGAATTCAATATGAAATTTAAAATAGTTATGGTGTAGTGTATTTACACTACACCATTTGGTTTTCATGGAGTTCGTGAATTTTGTGAAGTTAATCTATTTTCAACTTAATGTTAAAATAAAATACTTACGAAATAACCTTTCTTCTAATATTACCATTACGTAAACAAGATCAGCATTAATTATAAATATTATTTTCTAGGTTAAAACATTCCCACAAATTTTAATTGTATTGGAATACAATTATTTATTTATTTTATTTTATTTATTTTTTATTATCTAAAATGGGCGTACAGACAGGGCGTACTTTAGTTAATCAAACAACAAATACTTAGTATATAATAATTATAATGTATCTCATTTACAATAAACCAACTTGATAATTCGTTACGTGCCATATGTAAGCTTAATTACCTTCAGCTTAGGTATTTAATTCCATTGTTCCCAGTTTTCAATGTATTTATCATTGCATGATAAGAGATATACCTAAACTTAGATATATTTATATATCCGTAATGAATTGAATTATTGGATGACGAACTTTGCTGCGTTCCATTGCCAGAAACTACGAATAAAACGACGTTTTAAAAAAACAACTTTGCAATTGCGATTTATTGTCCCCGAAACCATACTTAATTTCATGACAATACTTGGGTCATTCCTAAGAGTCAGATTATATAAACATACAAACACATAAATACATATATAGATTATAGAGTAAATGCTCGTTAAAAGATACTAGTTTCTATTCAAACTGTACATTTAAGAACTAGCCTAGCAGACGGCCATTGAGCGAACCACATTGTATAAAAAGTATTTAATAATGGTCTCGCCAAAGTTGTATGTATCTATACGAATCATTTAATATTCCATTTAGAGATAAACAACCGGTGTATACCCGTCTTATGCCAATGACGTAATCGTCTTCATTTACCGTGCAAAACAGTGCAGCCTTCGCCGGAAACTAAATGATTGTTGGACCATAGAATAGATAATAATACTACGTTGGACCTAAGACTGGTGACGAATTTATAAAAGTATGTCGCTGCGTCATCGCGTCCTGCCTATAAAAAGCTTCCTAAGTTCTGCGCGAAGCTTTATATTCAGCTCATGACGTCATGGCCTCACTGGCGTAAGCTAAGGACTAATAAAACCGCTTATAACACGCATAACTTGTCTTAGTCTTTGAGTAAAATTTTTACGAGCTAGTAACTCATTTTGTTCCCATACATTCTTGTTAAATTTCAGTTTAGAACTTTAATTTTAGAAAAGTTTCTTGTTGTGTAAAATTGTAATTTGATGTATATGCCTGAAATAAAGATATTATTATTATATTATTAATTTATTAATGCATTCTTTTACCAATAGTAATTTGCTTGTTTGTTTTGCTGAGTCCTCAATACGTGTGTAATTTTTGTACTAAGTAAATTAGTCCAAGGTCTGTAGAAACTAATGTAGTCCAAGGTCAGACAGTGGATAGTTTATCAAAAGGTAACACTTTCTATGTAGAACGACATGACAGTAATCGTTTACTAAGTTTAGATTCCGTCGAGGAGGTAGGTATTTCAAGTCGGCCTCCCGCATCGTGATGTAACTCATGACTATTTTGCGGTTAATCTCGCCAAAATAACTTCTATTAATCCGTGAGCCTCGACTTGGTGATTGAATGAAATAACTAAACACGCACACACGCATCTTACGTACGTATACGTAAAATAAACACGCACTCACCTACACGTCGGTATCCATAATCGTTGTATAGATAACAAAGTAAACACTAACTTAGTTATAGGATATGAGTATTACCTGTATCTAATCACTATCTTATCGCTTGATAAAAGTTGAGCATAAACAACACATTAGTGCATGTGTTTCGAAATGAGGGCATGCAACTGTCGACATTCGGTGCCCAAGTTCATTCATGTCGTTCTGGCATAAAAAACAAACGAAAGAGGTACATATTATAAGTATTATAACAATGATGGTGATCCTGACTGATGCCGCGATATAGACATCCATCGTCCCATTCAATTCGTTCAATTTGCAAATTGTATGTTACATTAAACTATTGATAAGTATGTGATCGCGACGGTAGTAAAATCAAAGTTTAGTTCATAGTCATCTGGCCTGTTCGTATCTGCCAGCGGTACCAGTGGTGGTGGGTTCGATTCCCATTCAGGGCAACTATTTGCGTGATGAAAACAAATATTTGTTCTGGGTTATAAGTATCATAACTATCTATACATCTGGCACCCAGTTCTGTTCACCAATCTGGCTTGTTAGTGTTTGTGCGAGGTTATCATCAAAATTACCATCCGTCCCATTCATATTGTTGCACACGATTCTGAAACTGAAACATTGGTTGCAAAAAAACAACCGCTACATTCTGAATTCGTCTGAGGTTGATAAATGAGGCAGCTAAGCCGCGTCGGTGTCATCACGCAATCGATATTTCGGGCTTCCGACCTTCAGCTCTCCAAACATCAGTAGGCAGCCATTTGATACCCTTTGCTTGGATAACAGAATGCCGTCATAAGGTCGGCCGGTGTCACGCCTAAATAAAAACTTGTAAATGTTTACAAAAGCTGCGGCGGATGCCTCGTGGTACCGTCGCATGGCGTTGCTCAATCAATAACTCTTATCATTTTCGTTTTATTTCCGTCGTATTCGTGGCCTAGTTCGCCGTGAGCAGTTTATCATCCCCCTTTCTCTTTTAATTTTATTGGCGTCGCGTTGTGCGGCTCGGAAATCGGCCAAGGCCCCACATGCGGGCTCCCACCGCGTCACGCACATGGCGTCTCGTGTCTCGATTCACGCGGGAAAAGTTTGAGCTATCAGAACGAGGCGTATGTTTAAATAGCTATGGTCTATGGAGCACGCGTTGGAACCGGCTAGCGACCGCGCGACGTGTTTACAAAAACATTCCGTGTGTCGTTGCGCAATACCACGCCGCCACCGCTCGGTAACACCGGGATCGTCTCTTCTTCAAATTTCTTCGCAAACGTTTTTTACAGAAATTGATGCTTGCTTATTACAATGAGAATGCATTCTAAAAAAATTACTATCTCAGAATTTGCAATTACATGACTCGGTTGCTATACACAACAAATGTTACATAACAATTCAGTAAAAAAAATTAAAGCTGCAAATGCTGCAAGTCATTAAGACTTGCACCACCCCAAGTTTTCACTCGCGTATTTCCCAATACTGTAAAATTTACTTGCAAACACAAGTAGCATTATAATTATTGGTGGACAATTCACACACACACCACTATCTAACCCCAAACTAAGCAGAGCTTGTGTGATGGCGGCCAGATAGCTGATATAATACTTATATAGTTTTAAATACATACTTAAAAGAATATTATTATCCATTTGCACATACGACAATTCCAGACAACGGCTGACAAAATTTAGACTCGTATTATCTAAAATGACCTCATTTTACGATTATGATTAGGGAAGTGCAAATGGATTTGTGGAATTCGTTCTCCGAAAATGATAAATCCAATCAGGTTTCGGCTGATACATAATTCTTTACTAAACACAAAACGATAAAACAGTAGGAACGGTTATTACGTTCCATTAGGCCCTAAAGACCTATTTTATCGACAGAAGTAATCTTTCTTTTCCAGTCAACTTTCAACCACACAGAGCTTTTACTTTATTGATATCAGATATTCGATTTACTGCTACAATAAGGTACATTTATTTTTATGTGCCGGGGTTTTTCTGGTCAGTTGGCATACTACCTAAGAATTATGTTGATTGAACTTGGGTTTTTTCAAATCTGCAGAAAATAGCTACATATATGCGTGATCCATTTTCAAAATATAAAGAAATATTTCCAAACTATGTACTAGATGTCATGTCGTTAGTAGGTCACCATTGCTACCGTCATTATTTTCTTATTTCATTTAATTCAAAAATACATAAAACTTCCACGAGACGAAAAGAACGACATCGTTCCTTGGCTATGGCGTGTTTAAGTGCGACGATACGAAAAAGCATACAAAGAATAAAAAAAACTACACAATGTAATTTATCGAAATATACGTCAATCGGCCCAAATCACATAGACGAAACCTAAAATTAAAATATATACTATATATTTATGCGTCAGATACAAGCAATATTTAAATCTTACCATTGTCACATTCAATACAACCTTACGAGATATAATATATAAGCAATGTCTTAAACGAGTTGTTTCTTTGCTTTCAGCTTGGACAAGAAGACCAAAGATTGTGCCCAGGCGGAGAGAGTGGCCAATCACTATGAGAACCGCTTCAATGAAGAAAGCAATAAATACAACACAGCGGTATCCGCCATGAAGAAGGCAGAGGATGAAGCTAGGGTAAGTTAAAGATTTGGCTTAGTCATTAACCTTAACCACAAAATTTTCAAGAATAACGATAATAAAATGTAGTTGGGTTAGACTAAATGGAAGAATTGTAAAATGTATCCTATGTCATACATACAAGAAGTTAAATCACACCCTTTTGGAATTGGATGAAAGTAGACAAACTAAATTCCTGTTGAATCAGTTCTGCAGCATTTATCAACAAATATATTCTGCTTTCGAATTACATAATAACATATAATTTTGTTTATCAGGAACTAGTTTTGGTGCGTTATTTATTCTAGCAGACATTAAACGGAATATGTAAAAAGTCTCATACAATAACACCAATATCTTATTTCCCCCAGGAACTAGGCAAGGAACTGGATAAACTCCGCAAGATGTACGCGGACACTCGCAAGACGCTGGAAGAGGAGATGCTCTGCCGTATTGACATGGAGAACACGGTGCAGAGCCTGCGCGAGGAGCTCAGCTTCAAGGACCAGGTCTACCAGCAGGAGCTGCAGGAGACGCGCACCCGGCGCCAGGTCGAGATCTCCGAGATCGGTGAGCTGATTTAGACCATATTCTTGCTGGATGAAGGTTTTATATCCAAGACTGTGGAGGAGATGCTGTTACGATAATTCCCAATAAAAAAAAATCAATACAAAAAATACCCCCATAACGCACCGTAAAGTTTTAAAAGACGCCCCCCTCCCCCCCAAGTCTCGATACGTAACGTTTTAAAAGGCACCAAAAAAAAAACCCCTTACATAATACTTGAACGCCCCTAAGTCGCCGATGCTAAACGTATCTAGAGTACTGTGGTATAATGGAAAACTCTGAAGCTAGGCTCATAATGCTTTCCTACATTCCAGACGGACGGCTGGCTCAGCAGTACGAGGCTAAGCTTCAACAGAGCCTACAAGAGCTGCGCGAACAACAGGAGGCTAACATCAAGGCCAACCGGGATGAAATCGAAGCTCTCTATGAGAACAAGGTGATTGAATTTGATTTAATTTTGAAGAAATTTAAATGTTTCTAGGTATTTGTCGTTAGTTTTATAGTAGTGGGTACTTGTTATTTCAATAAAACAGAAACTTTTAAGAAGCAACTTTGGAACAAAGAAGATAGAGATTTTGGTGAACGACTGAACTGAATGAATGAAAAAAGTGTGAGATTAAAACCGTAAGAAAAATATAACGGACAACAGATATTTTTTTCAATGTCTGTTTTTAAAATTGTTGGTTTGTAATAAGACTTTTATTATTATAGAAAGCGTAGTAGCGGGCACTTGTTAGTTCAATAAAAAAAACTTTCTAAGATACAACAATTTTTTTAATAGTTTCCCTGGACCGGAAAAAGGTCGCTAATTCAATACAAAACAATTTGTGCTGTAAGTGGGATATCTTTATTAATCTAAATATTGTGTCGTATCAGATGAAGAACCTGCAGTCGGCCGCGACCCGCAACAACTCGGCCGCGACGGTGGCAGTGGAGGAGCTGCGCACCATGCGCACGCGCATCGACTCGCTCAACGCCACCCTCAACGACCTCGAGAACAAGAACGCCGCGCTCAGCGTGAGTATTCAATTATTGTACCAACAGTTTCTCATCATAAACAGTACACTGTGAGATTTTTAGATTACTGTTATTTATTAGATTTTTTGCTATTATTATTTATTGGTTAACACTTTATCGCCCTATCGCCTTATGTGTAAGCGACAATGCAGTCTACGATGGAGCGTGCTTACCTAGAAGAAACCGATTCTAGAACTTTTCAAGGTTACAGTGAATAGATAGTTTCTAGATCAGCGTGCTTGATCTTCGATCACACTGTTGCTTACCATGAGGTGAGGAGGGGAGTTGGTGGTTGAACGCAGACCTATACGCAATAAAACATAATACACTCTCGACTTCAAAACCCCACTCGGCAACGTATTTAGATGTTCTTATAACGATAGTGGAGTAAGATGTCTTCGTTTGAGTCTGTGGAACGTCAACCATGAAACAAATGTTGCTTTTTCGAGCTACTAGTAGCTCGAAAAGTAGTAGTAGATAGAAAAAAAGTCAAGGTAGTATTAGATTATGCAATTCAGTTGCACACTTCCGAAATGTATGTGATAAAAATCGATAAGCTAGGAGTTTTGCTACGATGTTCAAGACTATAAAGTCTCTTTAGAAGAATGCGGTGTTTGAGTGGAATTTACTCGATGGTAATAGTTTTCAATTACAATCTTTATCTTCAAATCGAGAGTGAATCGGTTTCTTTTGGTAAGCATCTTCTATCGCGAATTGCATCGTCGCTTAAAATCAGGCGAGATAGTGCTCAAGTGTAAATCTCTAAAATTAAAAAAAAAATTGGCAGTCATAGGAACTGCCGATAGAAGTGAAAACTTATAACTCAGAATTTGATAGCTTGCTTTGGAAACTACACGTGTGTTACCGGAGGGCATGGCCTGGGCATCATGGCATGGCCATCTCGAAATGCGTCAGCATTTCCTATTGGCTGATGTATTTCTAGATGGCCATGGCATGATGCCGAGGCCACGCCCTTTCAGCATTTCCCATTGGCTGACGCATTTCTAAATCTCCAATAGCCATGGTCCCGAGTTTACCCGAAGTTGTCTTATCATATCCGAGCGTGACACTAGAATCCAATTCACAGCCCACGAAATATCTGTCTAGGCGCGCCTAAAGAAGTTTTCACTTCAAAAACGAGGGTGTCGTTGCCTGTGGAAAAGCCTTATGAGGGCTAACTGGGGCCATGTCCTGATACGATGATGCCTTATCTTATTTAACCCTCGGTGTACTAGGTGGGGTTTGACATACCCCAGTCCTGAAAAAATCGAAATTATTTGAAAACTATGAGACCGCGGGAGTACGTTTTCCGAGTAGTTTGAGATACGGCATTGCCACGTCGATTGTCACCATTACTTTGGTCCGGTGACTGTTGTGTGCTAGTAACTTGTGTGTTAAGTGCGCATAGGCGTCATCCACTCCACCAAGTTTGGCGCATTTTTATAAAAATAGTTAGCATAGTGGACGATTATCTTGTCTTTTATTATTTGTTTAGTGTTCTATAATAACATTAATTGCATGATACAAATATCAATTTATAGAGAGAATGTATCAACTGACAAAGTCAGATATATTTTATTCTTAAAACTCGAAATAGTTACGTTTCTATTCTTTTATTGATAAAATTTATAAAAATAAACAATTACTTCGATTTGTTACTTAAACCTGTTGATTACAATGTATAAATATTATTTCATAAATGAAACGCTCAAATAATTGAAACATTCTTGTTGTATGACATCGTATGCGAAGGGCTTTTTAGTCACCTCGTACACCAAGGGTTAAAGTATTGTTTGTGTGTGTGTGTAGAACCGTTGCCGCGAGCTAGAGCGTCAGCTGGAGTCGGAGCGCGCCCGCCACGCCGAGGACCTGGCGTCGCTGGAGCTGGAGCTGGCTCGTCTGCGCGACGAGATGGCGCAGCAGCTGAGGGAGTACGCCACGCTCATGGACATCAAGATCTCGCTCGACTACGAGATCGCCACCTACCGCGCGCTGCTCGAGGGAGAGGAAGACAGGTACACATTTCAAACATAGATAAATTTAACCTAGATAACAAACAATTCGGCCTAGCCGACTTGGTTGTATCGTCATTATATACTCATATTTTCTTACTCACTCTTGGTATCCTTCATTCATTCTGCTGAGTACAACTATAACAAAACGATGACAACTGCGTGTAATTTCTACATTAAAGGTGCGCCCGCACTGGGCGACGCGACGCGACGCGACGCGCCGCGGCCAAATCGTCACAGATCACAATATAGACTCCGCGCCACCACTCGTGACCGTTGGCAAAAGGAGCCACTGTCGTATTCCACAATGACAGATGAAACCTATGATATTATAGTGGCTTAGTTCAATAATTTCGCCAAAGTACTTCAGTGATGGCACGGAGTCTACTACTAGCACAGATAAGTAAATCTTGAAGCTGCCGTCATTTTCGAGATATTATTAAATGTCAGTGTCAGTGAATCAGTGACAAACATTACTGTTACGAACTGTGTTGCCAAACGATACGAATTAATACGATTTAAATCGTATTTATAAGATCTTTTTGGCTCATGTACGATGTACGATTGCAAAGTCGAAATCGTACGCAAAATATACGATCTTTTGAATGGAATCTTACGAAATTAACAATCACCATAAGTTATTTTTTGAAGTGAAATCTTCTTCAGGCGCGCCTCGACAAGTTTTTCGTGGGGGGTAAATTGATTTCTAACGTTACGCTCGGGTATGATAAGAAATCTTCGGGTAAACTCGGGACCTTGGCGATTGGGCATCTAGAAATGCGTAGGCCAATGGGAAATGCTGACGCATTTCTAGACACAATGCCAAGATGGCGAGGCATCGCCCTCCAGTTACATCCGTGTAGTTTCCAAGATAAGCTATCAAATTCTGAGTTATAAGTTTTCACTTCTATCGGCAGTTCCTATGACTGCCATTTTTTTTTAGTGTGAAAAGTAAAACAAGATGGTCAAACAACAAAAGAGTTAATCGAACTGAACTTCTTAAATGTAGAATCCTTTATGAATGCATACCGGAATATCTCTACGTAGTTCCTTTATAAATATATAGCCTTTTAATGTTAACACAGTCGATATATAGTTAAATTGTGGTATTATCTTGTCAATTTGGCTATGCAACCAGTTGAAGGGTGTTTTTGATCAAGTTTCGGAATAAACCTAACAGTTTTCTAATCTGAAAAAGTTTGATATAACTATATCTTAATGCCATAATGTTTCATCCTATATAAAGTGAGGCATATGTATAATGCGACAGGATGAGCAGAACATGGATGGTAAGCCATAACAACCTAGCGTCACGCAGCGTTTGAACATGATTTGGACTCTTTGAGTCTAAATCATTACCTAACACTGCAAAGCGTCAACACCCATAGATAGTTTAGTAGTGGTAGGACTCTTTGCTGAGTCTCCCTGGGAAACTACCATCTTTGCTAGTTATTCTACGGCCAATCAGTAATTTGCAACAATCACTGTGTTCCGTTTCGAAGGTCACAAAATGTCAAAGCCCACTTGGCCAGTTTTGTTAATTTTTTTATATGGCAGCATAGAATGAATGAGTGAACGTAAAATTACTTATCTGTGCTAGTAGTATATGTGATCTGTGACTATTTGGCCGCGGCGCGTCGCGTCGCGTCGCGTCGCCCAGTGCGGGCGCACCTTTACAAACAATTTGCATTCAACGGGGACTGCCGATAGAGTGAAAACTTTGAGATTTAGTATTTAAAAAAAAAATGTTGTCTGCAAAGTCTGTTTACGGACGATAATAGTAGTTTTGTAGCTATACTATTTATGGTATATTATTGATGTGACAACGTCTAATAAATCGATGATTGCCGGCTGCACGCACGAAAATGTGTCCCGTTACGCTCATTGTACGCTTTCGCCGCATCTGTTTCTCTTCCTGTATTTCCTTCTTTTTCTGTATTATTGTTTTTTTTTTGTAATTTAAGTGCAATAAAGAATTTATCTATCCATCTATCTTCCACTCGATTGCAGTGTATGCAATCATTTATTTTCTTATAACGTTGTCACGTTAAATTATTACCTGCGTCTAACGCCGCCACCACATCTCCAAAACGTCGTCAAAGTGACGAAAACATTTTCGCTTCTAAAAATGCCGAGTGTGATCTCCCCCAGACTGAACCTGACGACCCAGTCCCCCGGGCGCGAGTCCCGCGCCTCCGGCAGCGCCAGCATGTCCGCGTCCGCGTCGTCGAGCGGCGCGCGCCTGACGCCCGCCCGCCGCGCCACGCCGCTGCGCGCCGCGCGCAAGCGCACCCTGCTCGAGGAGAGCGAGGAGCGGAGCCTGCAGGACTTCAGCGTCACCTCCAGCGCCAAGGGAGACCTGGAGGTCGCCGAGGTCTGCCCCGATGGCACCTTCGTCAAGATCCGCAACAAGGGGAAGAAGGTGAGATCTTAATATCTATGTCAAAACATATGACACACCAAGCGGCGCCCGGGTGTCGCGCTGTTCCGTTCCACTCTTCATGTTAAAATAGTTTGTATCTGAAAATAAGGTCTAAAGTCAAACGGAATAGCGCGGCTGCCGAGCGTCGCGCTGTTCCGTTTGACTCTTCATACTAAAATAGTTTGTAAGTATCTGAAAATAAGGTCTAAATTCGAATTGAATAGCGCGGTGCCCGGGCGTCGCTTGGTGTGCGGTGCTTGAGTCCGCTTGGTGTTTTACAAGTTGGTGTTAATAATAAAATATGGATGGACAATTTTATTCTCACCCTACATAATCCAGCCTCAAACTAAGCTAAGCTTGTGCTGTGTACGGCCTCAAAATTGTGAATCGCACGTTTTAGCCCACCACGGCCTGGGGTGGTATCTACGTAATGTTATGAATGGAAGTATAAAATATTTAAAAAGTAAAATTTTTGTAAAAATTTTATTATGTGTGCAGGAACAAAGCCTGGGCGGCTACCAGATCGTTCGCAAGGCGGGCGACCAGGAGACGCTGTTCAAGTTCCACCGCACCGTGAAGCTGGAGCCGGGCGCGGTGGCCACCGTGTGGTCCGCGGACACGGGCGCCGAGCACGACCCGCCGCGCGACATCGTCATGAAGGGGCAGAAGTGGTTCGTCGCCGACCAGTTCACCACCGCGCTGCTCAACACAGACCAGGAGGTAACTAACTAGCTAGCTACGACTCTGTCATGGTTGCATGGACAGTAACTAGGTCCAGGCTGGAGACCGGGAGACACAGTACAAGTTCCACCGCACAGACCAAGAGGTAACTAGCTACTACCATAGTTCCATGGACAGTAACTCGGTCCAGGCTGCAGACCAGGGGATGCTGTTCACAGCATGTAAGTGTTGACAATTTCACCACAGTGCTCCTCAACATGGATCAGGAGGTAACTAACCACTACCCTGTGTTATTGTCCATCGTATCCTACCTTTGGTTGCCTAGAACAGATTGTTCAGAACGATAAAGCTGCCAAATTAACCCTTAATTGACGGGATGAGATTGCCCAGAGCGTTAAGGCTGCCAAATTAAATGTCCGACTCTAGTACTTTAAGTTTGTTTATAAACTTCATTGTTTATTCAGTAGTGGTAGGACTCTTCGTAGAGTCCATCTGGGTAGCTACCACACATTTAACTGTTGTTCTACTGTTGAACAGTCGACTGCGATCGTCACTGTTCCGATTTGAAGGCTATAATTTCCAGTGAACGGGGCATAGAGATCAAACATCTTATGTTTTGGTGACGAGTGCATTGCAAGGTAATGATTTGTGGTTGTCATGTTCCAATAGTTGTCACTGTGCGGTTATGGGCAGGTATGTTGCTTACCATTAGCCACGTGTCCTGCTTATCTCCTTATTCTATACTGTAAAAAAGTTGTTCTCAACCAACTGCTCAAAGAATAGTACAATAGACTTTATAACGCTATTAAATTGAAGTGCATGTCTAAATCCTGGATTCGCTTTGTAGGAGGTGGCGATCTCGGAGAGGCAGCGGCGGCAGATCAGCACGAGCGCGCAGCGACACCGCGAGCTGGCACACAAGTACCCGCGCCGCGAACAGGTATGTTATTAAACTTGAAAGTATGATATGGTCACTCCAGTCCCACTTAAGTTTCGGCCTTTTTCAAGGAGAGGGCACGCGCATGACTTCTGCTCCTTGGGCACTGACGTTTGAAAGTTAAGTCGGAGTGGATTGACTGTCATGCGCGACTTACCCGTGTATTCATTTAAAATGTGTAATTACCACTTTAGATTTCATAATGAAGTTAATAGCTTAAGGTGTACAGAGTACTCAAAGGTAGGCAATGCACTAAGTTTTGTAGGTGTTATTGTTATAGATGACCATTGGCCATTAGGTGTCCCGTCGCTTATATGTCTACTGCTTCTTTGTTTGATTTTAACACTTTAATTAAATATAACTTCTGTAATTTCAGTTGGGCGAGATCCGTGAAGGAGAAGAGAACTGCCGTATAATGTAAACTGTAACTGTCACCGCCGGTGCCTCGCTCCGTGGGACTGTCACGCTACTTGTGGCCGACCACACCTTATGCTAGTTCATGCTGAACCTATCGCTTGCGCTGAGGGACCTGAGCACAGCCCGGGCCTCAAACCCATGCTGGTTCGCAGCAACCCTCTACATACACAACATATAGGAACAACACCCACCACAAATGGCGAATAAGTACTCACTGTATTGAGTACTTATTCGCCGTTTTACTAGTTTTTTTGCTAAGGAGCAACCCTAATTGTTTTGTTTTTAGTTCTATGGTAAAATTTGAGGGTTGCCAAAATTTTTTGCATCTTCATATCAAAGTTTTGTGCATCTTCATATCTATAGAAATGGCATGTAGGCTCATCTTTACACAAACTGTGTGCTCTTGTTGTGGGTAATCGTAGGAAAATGCAGCTAGTGTTGTAATATACACAAGGATTATTTAAAATGTTTGACTAGAGTCTTTAAATGTTTGTAGTGTTTGACTTGAGTAGATTTAGTTGCACTGTGTCGTTTAGAGCCGCCTACCATTCACTCTAATTATCTTGTTATTTTTCTAACTCTGAATAGAAATCTCTCAGCGTAAGCTATATGTTCAGCCGCACATAAAACACTGAAGTAAAAATCTACAGCAGAAATCCAATAGCTAAATATAAGTCACTTATAAAGTCGAATAGTATCACTTCACCCCGCAATGTGTTCTGTTAGTAAATCACTTATATTGAGCTATTGTTTGTGTTCTTCAAATGTTTTTAACATGTTCTAAAATAATGTTAAGGATCATAAAATATTATTATACTGATAAGTAGAATAATATATTTTTCTATTGTATAACAGTCCCAGTAGATCAACGTCAACGATCGATAAATTATTTTTAATTGTGAACCAAGTACAAATTATTTAGTTCACTGCTCATGGTAAGTATTTTTTTTTGTTCTAAATTAACCCCACCCCATTTTTATTTTCACAAATCTCTAGGATTAAGTAAGTTAATTGATTGAAGTAATTAGATTCTGGGGATTACAGCTGAGGAGGTAGATAAAATCTACTAAATAATTATTATCAAAAATGAGTTTTGAAATAGACAAAATATTATTAGGTTAAGTGTCAGCTAACAATTGTAAGCAGCACCTTTAGCGCGGATTCTGGTCAATGGGTATAATAAAATCACATGCTATTTCTAAATTATAGTTTTGGTAGCCCAACATTTTCATCCTTTGTTACCCAAGCTAATGGTGCTGACATAAATTAATACAATTAAGTATTAAGTAAAGGTAACAATGGAATAAGGTAGTAATCAAGACGTTGGTAATAATAATGTGCAAGTATCAGGTAAGACTCGTTTCCAAAAAAAAAAATAGGAGCATTTATGTCACTTGCATCTCTTGAAAGAAACATTAGATTAAGATGATTAAAAATATTCTTGTTTTTTACATCAATGATGATTTATATAAGAGGATAGAATCTTGAGTTGTGTTTTCAAATTTTGGATTTATAATAAAAATCATTATGTTACATTTTTATTGTCGACCCGAGATAATTATCTTCCATGTGTAATAGGATACATTAATATTGAAATAAAGTTCTATTTAGGTGTAATTGCGAGTTTTAATCTGTTTCCTTTAGGACCCATTTGCTACCACCACTAAATTGTCTGGACCCAGGTGCCAGTAGTTTTTTTTTTCTTGTAGATTATTGCAGTTTTTTTACCTTGTTTCCAAAACAAAAGTAAGCATGGTGTAGCCTAGATGATTTATAAGCTAATATATTTGTAATTGCGGTGCGTGGGGAGCGAACCTCCACATGGTGCACCCTGGGCATCTTAAGTTGCCTCTGTGGCATTTTGTTTGATGGGCTTAGATAAAGTGTATAATATCTATCCTCTTTGTTGACGGTACCGGCCAGAGAGGGGACTTCTAATCGTCCTCTAGTGGAAAGGGAGTTAAAGGCTTGGGATGGTTGCTCTGCTGTTGTCTTAGCGGCCAAGTAAAGTTCGTAAGTCTGCCAGATGAGGGTTCTCAGTGGAAGGACAAGGGCTGCGATGTAAGAAGTTCGACAGTGAGAGGTCGTTTGAGGTGGAAAAGCGAGAGGAAACATCTCTGTCATCCACGGTTACATTCTCTTTGATCCACGGAAGTCGACAAAGGGTCGAGGCCGGAAGGGCACCTCTGGCTCGCATCCCGTCTCCACTGGAGAGATTGGATTTGGAGATTAAAATCTCCATAAGATTTGGGTGTCGGATGATTAGGCCCGTCCGGCACCCCCCAGGGATAGGCCTTCCCGAGGCGACGTAAAGCGCCGCTGATTTCCGGCGTGACCAGGCTGAATGACTGGTATCCATGGTAAAAAAAAATGTAATGTCCGGTATGAATGTAGCAATTATAAATATATAAATGAATAGAAGTACTTATACAGAGTAAAAAATAAGATTATTATCGACTTTGTCGAGTCTTCATCATCATCAGTCGCAAGACGTCCACGGCTGAACATAGCCGCCCCCCCGCTCCCCCCTAGATTTCCACAAGGAACGGTCCCGCGCAACCTGCAACCAGCGGTTTCCAACGACCTTTGTGAGGTCATCTGTCCATCTAGAGGGAGGCCGCCCAACACTGCGTCTTCCGGTTCGTGGTCGCCACTCGAGAACCTTTCTTCCCCATCGGTTGTCAATTCTGCGAGCTATGTGGCCTGCCCATTGCCATTTCAGCTTGCTTAGGTACTCTTTGAGCTAGTCGGCCACTTTCGTTCTTTTGCGAATATCCTCATTACGGGTTCTGTCGTTTGTTTTTTTTGAAGTGAAAACTTCTTTTGGCGCGCCTAAACAGATTTCTCGTGGGGTGTGAATTGAATTGTAGCGTCACGCTTGGGTATGATAAGAAATCTTCCCCCCTAGCTTGAGATTTCTCAGGCAAAAACCCGGACTACAAATGGTTTAAAATTAACGTAAAATATGTTTACTGTCGAAATTTGATTTTGTTTTCCCCAAAGTGTTTGTTGTGGAGCCCCGGGGCGTATCCCACATTTGCCCTCCCCTAAATCCGGCCCTGCATGACCATCTAGAAATGCGTGAGCCAATGGGAAATGCTGAGGCATTTATAGATGGTCATGCCATGATGACCAGGCCACACCCTCCGGTTACACCCGTGTAGTTTTCAAAGTAAGCTATCAAATTCTGAGTTATAAGTTTTCACTTCTTTCGGCAGTTTCTATGACTGCCAATTTTTTTTTAATAAAGGTAGACGAGCATGACATATCTCTGATGGTAAGCAACATGTCTGCCACATAACAGCCCAGTGACACGCAGTTATTGGAACATAAAGAGTCCAAATCATTACCTAGCACTGCACTGCGCTCGTCACCCAGAGGTTTAACATGTTATGTGCCTAAGCCCTGTAATTTCTCTGGAAACATCGCCCTTCAAACCGGAACACAGTAATGTTTGCAGTTTGCACATTACTGCTTGGCGGTAGAGTAACTGGCAAAGGTATGGTACTTCGCCAAGCGGACTCTGCTAAGAGTCCTACCACTACAACTAATGTATAGTATTAAATAATTCGAGAATGATTTTATTTCGTAAGCTGTGAATAGTCGTTTATTGGTTTCCTTTAAAATGTGTATTTAGTCACCTTAATGAGGGAGTTTCCGACGAGACAAAAATAGTTCCAACGGACGCACTAGATGGCGATTGTTCGAGATGCAGATAGATCTGTCTCTACCATTTACTCTCAACAGTGTTATCTCTTTAGAGACCCTACCCGTTTTCAGGGAAAAAGTATAGTGTAAAAAGTGGCTTTTTTAATTTTAAAATATTGGGAATAAAAATAGCTAATTAGGTTGATAATGTAATAAAAAACCGTTACTGATCACAATCCCTTTTCAGTAAAAATCTTTAGAACTCCCGAGGCAATAGACACCAACTAAGCCAAAGTAGAAGGAAAATTCAAAGATATAAATAGCAACACTGATACGACAATATTTTATCCACAGACTAAGTAGAGAGATACTCTCTCGGCTGAAGGATTAGTATCCATAGCCAAGAATAAATTAAAAAAAAAAATATTTTGTCTTTCATCAGGTTTACGAATTTGTTTTGAAATTTTGATGTTTTGATATAGTTTTCATTCGAATAAAATGCGTACATGGATAAAGTAGTTTATTATTTATTACTAGAAGTCGTGTTTTCGCAAATTGAATTAATTGAGTCCCATTATGCCTACCGCTTTTGACAACAAACCAAAAGACCTACAAGCGCCTCCTATTATCGTTTTATTAAACCATATCTTTTTGTCTCGTCGGAAAACGGCTCATTTATGCATTCTGACGGGCATTTTTTTCAAGTACATAGTACTCCTTACTATGCCCTCCATTTTACATCAGTACTTTGAAGTAGGGATGATCGATTTCAGAAAAACATTGATTTCAACATCGGATCACAAGTATCGATTTACATACCGGTTTACAATACTCACAATAAAAATCAAATAAGAGAATTCGGTAACAAATAAAACTGTTCTCTATTTCTATGAAATTTGTTTATTGTGTTTTTGAAATTACAGAAGTTATAGAAACAAAATGAATATACCTAGTATTTTTGGCCACACTCTGTAAAAAAATGTGTGGGTGTTTAAGACTATAAATATGGCAGAAGTGAAAACTAAAACAAAAATTACTATTAAAAACTATTGTAGATTGTAGAGGTATAATTTTAATAAATAAATAATTGGCAGTCATAGGAACTGCTGACAGAACTGAAAATATAAGTCAGAATTTGATAGCTTACTTCGGAAAATACGCTTGTGAAACTGGAGGTCGTGGCCATGAGCATGGCCATGGTCTTTTTATTTATTAATTTCTTATCATTCCTGAGCGTGGCGCTAGAATCCAATTCACAGCCCACGAAAAATCTGTCTGTGGCGCGCAGTGGCGTAGCGTGCCTTGCCCTCCGCCAAGGCACGCTACGCCACTGCGTATAAAAAATTGTTTGGGGGCCCTTACGCACGGTAATAAAGATTTCTCAAAAGATAAATACTTGCATAAATTAAAATATACATTATTTTAATATACTAATAATATAATATATGAATATACATATTATTTATTCGTCATAATTATCTAACTGTCACTTTTCCAAACAATTTAAATTTAAAAATATTACTTTTAAACGCACGCTTTATGTGAAGAAATTGCTCTTTTGCTTTTGTCATTACTGAAAGGAGACGGCCCATTTTCCATGGGCATTTGCCCCACAGAAAAAGTACAAGAGACTTGACCAAAATTGGATCATTGTATAGGATTTTTAATATATATTGAGGAACCGTTTATGATTTTATCCTGCATAGCGGGGTTTAAAAGATATCAACTAAAACATTGAAAAAAAAAAAACGCCGCAAGTAGGTAATCAAGAACGTGATTATGTACTTACTACTAAAAGAAGGTAGTAAATTCATTACTTAGCGACGTACTGTGCTCAGAATAATGTCGACTCAACAAAGAGAAGGACCGGAGAACCGGAGATTCGGCCAAACCACAAAAAAATTACAAAACCTTTGGAAAAATAAAGAAATTCCATGTGTTGTGTGAGTTTCGAACGAATTTTTACTGTACGCAAACTTCAACTGAACTTAAATGAAAAAAATATGGCTGACTTTGACTATACTCTGTACACATAGGTACAAATGAAAGAAGTGATCACCGTAGTATTTATTTATTGGGTACTGACCCGAAGACAAACCACGAACTAAACCTTAACAGGCTTATTTAAATTCACATAAACTTCGCTAGCGTGTTTTAACGCCGTACAACGCCATCTAGTTTCGTTTTATGGAACTACAGTACCTTAATGCAAAATTACTTATACATAGTCATTAAGGTACTTTTTAATCACCAATTTGCAATCCCCGCTTGGCAGGTTAGTATTGAATGTACAGTCATAGAATAGATAATATAGATAGAACGGACACTCCCCACCCCCCGCCAATTTCAAGCTTCCTCCCCCTCGCGGACGCGAGGCGGACTCAACGAAGGGTTATTATATCGGACGATAATTTCCTATGAGAATACGACCATGATGCTGTATTATTTAACAAAATGGTACCAAATTTTTCGTCTATTATACGAAACAAGAATAAGAGATTTTTAATTTCATAAGAATTTCTACAAAGATTGAATCATTTTTATAAACTGTGTTAAGATATTCTGGTTAGAAGTACGCACCAACACTGAAGTCCTGTGACGAAATTTTTAAACTCGTTGTTTTTAAACTGCGGCTTTCGTTGTCAGAATTGAATTGTCAGAATACACTTACCCAAAGATTTCTCTTTGGGTAAGTGTACTTAACTAAAAATCAATTCGTACATGGTACCTTTATTATCTCCTATTTTGTTTTAAATCTTCTCCCTTCTAATTGTTGATGAAAGTTATATTTACCTACATTAAAGATCCAACACTAACTAGGTAAGATTGTAAGCCACAGGCAGGTGAACACACGGGTCACAGCTATTCCATAAAAGAATTTAGTAACCCTAGATGACACGCACACATGCGTAAATGTGTTCGAACGACATATGCGTAGTTGTGTGAGTGTAGGTATGTCAACTTCACCGTTTGTTTGGAGTTTAGGCCGAGTGTCCGGGGTGTGGTACAGTTTGAATTATTTAATTATATGTTATTTTAATTAAATAACTTGTTTAGGTCTCCGGGGCTAATTAAGTACCTAAACTTGAAACGACTTGGGGCAGAAATGAGCCGTCTCCTTTAAAAAAATGGGAAGTTTTTATTTTAGTGTTAGCTTATGCACGTCGAGGGCTCCATATAATTGATACGGTGGTAGCTACGCCGCCAAAAGAAGTTTTCACTTCAGGTTTTAACAATGACAGGTGTTTTACTTTTAGTCTGTACCGTTACCGGCTTCCTCTGGTTTCATTGATCACTCTCTCATCCACGAGTTCTAGTTAGTGACTCCACACTGTCGGCCTTGCGCTCTAGCGCCTTGCTTTCCCTCGCGTTAGTCGTGTTTCTTGTCGCCTTGTGGAGAGTGTGGATGGGGCATTTAAATTTCTAGAAACATAATTTATATTTAAAGCCAATGCACATTAGGTGGCGAACAATTGACATTTCGCTTACGGTAGTTCGGTGTTTTATACCTTTAACATCTCAGTTTAACATTGATGTGCCGAAGTGCCGCTGACGAGTCAAAATCGATGTTTTCTAGGTAAACATCGATGTTTAGGCACCATCGACGTATTGTATTTCCATCATCTATCATCCCTACCCTACATCCTACGTTGAAGTTTTTTGTTTATTTGTAAATGTAATAATGTAAACAAAACATAAAAATAGAAGATACAATATTTGTATTAATTTAGCAATTTATGGTTAGTTAATTTCAAAACTAAGACAGTCTGTAAAGTTCCGAATTTAAAACAATACGGCTAATTACGTAAGTAATTTTCGCTTATAGGTTATAGCGGTTGGTTTTATCTCTTATTCTTTTAACCTTTTTCTTTGATATACATAATGCAAACAATTTCAAACAATGAACATATTTAGGTACCTCCTTCATGATCATGATGACATGTCCTGGTATCACCCACTGCTGACTATTATAAGCCTCTTGTTGTTTACGCATCTTAAAATTACAGGCAATTGATTCCTGTAAAACCTAAATGAAAATTCATAGTCCAAATAATGCAACAAACTTGCATAGCTGCAAGTGTGCAAGTAGTTGATAAAATAAATAAATAAACAAAACCATAAAACTACTGTGATTCCCAATCATGTTGATGTTGTCCCAATAAAAAAGATAAAATTTGTGCACTTTTCTCACAACTCTATTTAGCTTCAAACTAAACAAAGCTTGTACGATGGAAACTAGATAGCTAATAACAATATAGTTTTTATAAAGCTACATTTATATTATATACTTATGTGGCATAATGGGTAGTAACTCTACCTGTGAAGCAGAGGGTAGGGTTCGATTCTCACCTAGTGCAAATATTTGTGTGATGAATTCAAATATTTGTACTGTCTGGGTGTTTCTATCTTTCTATGTATAAATGTATTTACAACTATATAAATATTAAATCAGCTATCTGTACAGCTAGCTATCCCATTGTTCCGGCCAGCGACGCCGCCGGCGTCGCGACGTTACACAAAAAAATTATCACTCAAAAATGAAACTAAATTTTGTGTGTCTGTAAACGACAATGTATTTATTCATATAATATCCTATCTCTTAGGCATCAAAATAAACTAATCATCGAGTATGTACATCATGTAAAAATAATGTTTTAAAGTCCCAAAAACCGGTTTGGCCCAATTGGGCCGCTTGGGGCTAGACTAGCTATAGTACAAGCTTTGCTTAGTTTGGGCTCAGATTGTGTCAATATTTATAGAAATTCTTGCCCCAAGTTGGAATTGAACCCACAACCTATGGGTCTCACTCTGAGCTCTATCCGTACGCGATTGCCTGGAACAGATAGCTCTAAGCGATAAGGCTGCCAATTAAAATGACTAGCATAAGTTAAAAGTATTTTTTAGTTTGCGTGAAAAAGTAACAAACATTAATGTTATATCATCACAAACTTTTATGTTTGTAATATTGGTAGGGTTGGATTTTATATAACTTGATTTAAAATAATAACTAGCAATGTACCGCGGTTTTACCTGTGAAGAACCTGAGCCTGTTATTTTCACAGGATAAAATGTTACCTATGTTACTTCTTATTTCTAATACCTCCAAGAATATGTGTGCAAAGTTTCATGATTATTGGTTAAGTAGTTTTCACGTGAAAGTGTAACAAACAAACTTTCCCATTTATAATATTAGTAGGATAACAAATAACTCTTATTACATGAAAATGCTTATTTTATATATATGCAATTTAGTTATTCTGTCATATTAAAACGGCTTAATGTATCTAGTTGATAATTGGTTATTTCTTGAAATTGTAGTATGTAAGGAATGAAACATGCTGGCTTGTTTCTAGAATAAGTCAAGAAATCCTTAGGCAATAGTTATTTTCTAAATTCATTTCATTTTATATTAACAAATCTAAATAATAGCTGTGAAATAGGACTCCTAATAATATTATATATGTGAAAATTTATATGTATGGATATTTGTTACACTTTCAAGCAAAAACTACTGAAGGAATCTGGATGAAATTTGGTACTACATAGATAATCTTCTGGAATAATATACACCCTCCTTGAAAAGTAGAAGACTCTATGTTTGAAGTTGTTGACGAATATGTCGACCTAGGACAAATGGTCCAGTTAGGTAGATCCAACTTTGAGAAAGAGATCACTAGTCGCGGTTGGGCAGCGTTCGGGAAGTTACGTAATATCTTCTCATCCTAACCGGCTCCTCATCCGGCTGATCCCTCTACTCTCTTTAGGGATCACAATAGTTTTGGGCTGAAACTAAAAAAACCATCCGAACTCTACAAACACCTAAGAGTTACAAAAACGCATGTTTTGGGAAAGTCGAAAGACGAACTAATTGCATCTCTCCCAAAAGACAAAAGTGCTTCGGACCTTGAATCTAGACTTCAATTCCACAAACAATTTATGGCAGGTGCGCAAGTAAATACAGCTGGGTTGGGTGCGAGTAAGAAAAGGGAAGACCGAGACATGGTAAAAACCTTTCTACAACAAGACGAAAATGATAGTTACAAAGTGCACGCTATGAATTTAGAAATGCAAAGTGAGTGGTTAACCATAGGTGAGTTTTGTATCCCATTAGCTCTGAAGTGGCGCACCTTGCTATATGACTGGTCTCCTGCCTTATTAAAATTTTATCTGAACGCTTTCCAAATGACCCTCCCTGACCAGAGTAACTTGGTAAGGTGGGGAAAAGCCTCTGAAAAATGTTGCTATACTTGTGGTGAGGCGATATGTACAGCAAGGCACATATTGGTGGGATGCAAGGTGCTCCTTAATAGGGGTCATTACTCACAGCGCCATGACAGAGTACTTGAAATCATACGTGAAGCCGTAAGCCTTTCGGTAGCTAGAGCCCAAAAGGGATTGACGATAAACAAAAGACAAATTAACTTTGTAAAAGAGGGCTCAACTTCAAACTCCAAGAACAAGCCTTACTCAATCCTGGGTTCAGCTCCTGATTGGACTATTTTAATGGACACGTATGAAAAGCACTACAAAATCCCAGAGGATGTGGGTGTTTCGTCATCCAGACCGGACATTTTCCTTTTTTTCTAGGGCTACGAAACGCATAGTCCTGGTAGAACTTACCGTACCATGGGAAACTAATATACCTAAAGACCACGCGATGAAACAAAATAAGTATTACGACCTACAAAATGAATTAACAAAAAATGGCTATGTAGTTAATTTATACGCTGTAGAAGTAGGAGCGAGAGGTATACCAGCAAAATCTCTCTATAACCTGCTTAAAGACCTTGGATTGTCCAGAAGTGCAGTAAGTTCTATACTAGAACGAGTATCTAAAGCTGCACTAGTAGGATCATATCGGATTTGGCTGGGCAGGGAGAGAAATACGAGTAGTGAAGGTGAGTGTTGACGTACGTCAATATAAGGGGCCCCTTTTAAACCTACTACCCGAGTCACAAGTCTTGGGGTCTATTCGATATTTCTCTCTCTGCCACACGATGGACCCGGCACCCGCACGGTGAATCCATGGAATGCTAAGAAGTACGTCTCTCTCTGCAGTGTCTCAAGACGAAAGTCTTTGACCAGTGTGTGTTGCCAGTGATGACATATGGAACAGAGACGTGGTTGCTTACTATGGGTCTCGTAGGAAAGCGCAAAGTTACCCAAAGGGCAATGGAAAGAGCCATGCTCGGAGTTTCCCTGCGTGATAGAATCAGGAAATGAGAAAATCCGCAGGAGAACCAAAGTAACGGACATAGCTCACCGAGTTGCTATACATTGGCAATGGGCAGGGCACATAGCTCGCAGAACTGACGGCCGTTGGGGCGGAAAGGTTCTTGAGTGGCGACCACGCACCGAAAAACGCATCGTTGGCAAGCCTCCCACAAGATGGACTGACGATCTGGTGAAGGTCGCCGGAAATCATTGGAAGCGGGCGGCGCAAGACCGGTCCTTGTGGAGATCTTTCGGGGAGGCCTTCATCCAGCAGTGGACGTCATTCGGCTGATATGGTGATGATGATGATGACCTTAACACTTTGTATGTAGGTATAGCGGTGACTACCGCTGGAGCGACTGCATGGCCTAGGCCTCGATCGAATCAAAGGCTTTCTCATAGTCCACAAACACCAAACATAGGAGTTGGTTATACTCTTCGGTTTTTTTTATAACCTGCTGCTGCATATGTATGTTAGTTAGTTAGTTGTTAGTTAGACGGGGCCTTTTCCGGACTTAGCCTCTCAAAATGGGCCATTGTGCGTGGCTCATACTACCCTTCTACTCCAACCATCCCAGGCTATCCCAGAAGGCAAGCAACCTATTCAGATTGTTGAAGGCCTCCGGGACTGCTGCTGGGGAGTGGAGGAATTCTGCCCGTTGATCCGCCACGCTCCTGCATTCCACAATCACGTGTTGTGGCGTTTCTACCTCCTCCATGCATCCCCTATCTGTCACACATAAATTGAATAGGTGTTTATTTAGAGGACAGTGGCCAGTCATAGTACCTATGACTTTACGGATTTTGTCCCTGCTTAATCTGAAACGGGTGCTGAAAGAAATACCACTTCTTGAGGCACCCATGGATAGAACAATATGCCAACACGTCTTTGATCGAAGATACAATATCCAACTTAATGCAGAATTAAAAGACAGCTCTGGTAGCAGAGAAGTAAGGATATACACAGACGGCTCCAAAACCTCACAAGGTACAGGAGCCGGTGTCTTCTCAAATGATTTAAACATAAAAATATCAACATCACTAAGTAAGTTAAACACAATCTTTCAAGCCGAATGTATCGGTATCACCAGGGCGGCACAGGCGATCGCAGCCAGAGATGTCGGGGACTTAAACATCAAAATTGTCTCCGACAGCGCGTCAGTGCTTCAAGCCCTAAAAAACAACACTATAACCTCTGTCCTTATACTGGAATGTCACAATGCACTCCAATCCATAACAGGGACGAACAGAGTAACCCTGCAATGGATTAAAGGACACAGCGACTCACTAGGTAATGATGCAGCAGATGAACTGGCCAAGAGAGGAGCAAAGGCAATAACATACGGTCCGGAACCTTTAATGCCTATACCTCAGGCCCAAATAAAATCATGGCTGCAGGAAAATACCGAAAAAGCACATTCAATGGAATGGAGAAACATTGAAGGTTGCAGGCAAACAAAAATTGCTGTTCCGGTAGCAACAAAAAAAACTTGCCCGCAACCTTATCAGACTGAGCAGGGATAGGATCCGTAAAGTCATAGGTACTATGACTGGCCACTGTCCTCTTAACAAACACTTATTCAATTTAGGTGTAACAGATAGCCCTCTGTGCAGAGGATGCATGGAGGAAGAAGAAACGCCACAGCATGTGATTGTGGAATGCAGGAGCGTGGCGGATCAACGGGCAGAATTCCTCCACTCCCCAGCAGCAGTCCCGGAGGCCTTCAACAACCTGAATAGGTTGCTTGCCTTCTGGGATAGCCTGGGATGGTTGGAGTGATAGGGAAGTATGAGCCACGCACAATGGCCCACTTTGAGAGGCTAAGTGCGGAAACAGCCCCGTCAAACTAAACTACTAAACTAACTAAACTAAACTAAGGTTGCGGGCAAGTTTTTTTGTTGCTACCGGAACAGCATTTTTGGTTTGCCTACAACCTTCGATGTTTCTCCATTCGATTGAATTTGCTTTTCCAGTATTTTCCTGCAGCCATGTTTTTATTTGGGTCTGAGGTATAGGCATTAAAGGTTCCGGTCCATATATTACTGCCTTCGCTCCTCTTTTGGCCAGTTCGTCTGCTGCGTCGTTACCTAGTGAGTCGCTGTGTCCTTTAATCCATTCCAGGATTACTCTATTCGTCCCTGCGATGGATTAGAGTGCATTGTGGCATTCCAGTATAAGGACAGAGGAAATAGTGTTGTTTTTAGGGCTTGAAGCACTGACGCGCTGTCGGCATAATATATGTATGTTTGTGGTGAATCGTGCTGACAGAATTCGGCTTATTCGGACGGTTGGAAGTTGTCAAACCTGCTAGTTAGAGTTAGTTAGACGATTCATAATGACGACTATGGCACGTCTATGCCAAGTTTATAAATTGTTGAAACGCAATTGAAACGTGATGTCGATTATCGCCCTTCATAAAAAAGCTTACGACGACACCTTCGTGTCATACTTTTGGTATTTTACTTTCGAGTATGACGGAACTGAAAAGCTCTTGTAGAGTCCTTAGCATAGGTAAACCTGCCGCTTCGAGGAGCTCAACTGTGATTCCGTCATCACTGGCACCTTATTGTTTTTGTGCGGCTGCATCATTCGAATCTCGTACAGTCAAACGTCCGGGATATCCTCTCTGTACAGTGTCGGGTTAATCTGGCTTTTGGGTCATGAGTCAGATTTACGATAGGCTGCTGTTTTCTCGTGTTCGTAAAACTTCTTCAAGTTCTTCTTCTCTCCCTTCAGCTCGGATTTGGAAGATATGATCCTTCCATCCTCGGTTTTCGAGAACCCTATTACTGAGACTTGGCTGTCCGTCCGTCCGTCCGTCTGTCACCACGTCACCAGGCTGTATCTCAAGAACGGTGATAGCTAGACAGTTGAAATTTTCACAGATGATGTATTTCTATTGCCGCTGTAACAACAAATACTAAAAATAATATTTATCCCATACAACAAACTTGATTTTTTACCGTTTCTTGCTCGATTATAGTCCGTCCCAAGCAAACTAGATGGCGCCACTAGTAAAAATAAAACGCGTTATCGAATTCATCGTCAGAATAATGAGGCAAAAATCAATGTTTTAAAGAACTTTTTGGATGAAAGCCTGTCTGCGGAAATTGCGATGTATACGGAATTCCGAATAAAGCCAAATAGGTTTTCGCCGTTTATTTGCTAATGGTACGGAACCCTTCGTGCGGGAGTCCCATTCGCACTTGACCGGTTTTATTTTGTTTCTTTTCTCTGAACTTTCGACTACTGCACCTATTTCAATCTTTCTTTTCGAAAAGGTAGACTCCCCGATACCTATAAATGTTTTCAAAATCAGTGGATTCGCCATCCGCCATCATGTGGTAGAAGGATACTTTAGATTTGAACAGATTGTATCTATAAGGAAACATGTAATCAGACAACATATTCCATAGTAGCTCGTCTAACGGAAGTGGAGTCAAAGCGAAAGAAATTCGAATTTCGACAATGTTAAATACTAAATACACTACTGATATGAAGTATGTACAAGGTTAAAGTTACTAGACTGTGGTTAAAGTTGTTGACACTAATACAGGGCTAGCTAGAATGGCGGTACTGTACGAAAGGGTCATGTAATGAAATTTACATCATTTAATCTAGATAATCTGGACTTACGACAGCGCAGAACCACTGCAAGCCTCATCGCTAAGGTTAAATTAATTGTATGTGCAAATGCCAGCACACGTGTATACAGGTTATTATTGGTCATCGTAGCTCGAGCCATAGCCATTGTACCCGAAGTACGAATAGTAGCGTATTTGTTAACGTCGCGTAAACGCTAGCAAATGTATGGAAAATTGTCACAGCGCCTCTAGTCGACGTAAAACGAACCGTATTTAGTTAGTATAATCCGTATTTTGCACTGTACCGGAAAAAAACAAAATAGTGAAGTGAAACCACAGTCACACAGTCTATTACTTTGTGCTGTCCTGTAGTTTCAACGATAAATCCAGATATGAAACGAAGATGTGGGTAGATGTGAATGCGGTAGCGGCAGCGGTGGCACGACATCCGGGCGGGTCCAGCGCACTATTTCCACACCTTGACCCCGGTGGGTGGTGCGGTATAGGTCAGCGGGGTGGCGCGCGGGCGCGGAGGGGTATGTTTGGGCGCGCGTAGTAGCGTAGTGACGTCATTGGCCGTATCGACCCTGCGAGCCGTCACAACAGCCCCCGGTTCCGCGCAGCTACGCATCGCGCCGCTAGCCCGGAAGTTTGCCGACGCTAATGGAAAACATTCATGCCTTCGACGCAATATGCATTACGACTCGCAGTTACCGAGATTGGGGCAATTACTGGGATTAATCTTGTTGCGCAGTTGCTGGTGTTGTATTGAGTTCGAGGACTAGTACTTGAATTGCAAGTTGCAGAGTAGTTAACTCATCTCTAACTTCGTACAAAAACAAGTTCCTATTTTCACGTGTATGACGTACTTTAACTGGCCATCTGTGTTGAGTGGTTTAATAGAGCACCATAATCGGTCATAAGAAACAATATTTTGTTCTAGCTCAGTTATTTGCCAGTGACATATGATAGGTATTAAACCTGATGACGTCGAATTAGATTCACCGCCTGATCCTTTGCCAGTAATCCTACCGCAAAGCAGTGATGTTTGCACATGTTCACAGCAACACTGTTCCAGTTTGAAGGGCAATGTGAGATGAATCAATTTATTTCTCTGGGTGATGAGCGCAAAGCTATTAGGTAATGATTTGGACTCTTCATGTTTCAATAGCTACGTGACACTGTGCTGTTATGGGCAGGTGTGTTGCTTACCATCAGGGACATGTCCTGCTCGTCCCGACACTCTATGCTATGAAAAATATGTTTGCGAAAGTTTTATGCTACCTGTACCTAACGCAAACGAAAAAAATGTGTGCTTCTAATCTACTTTTAATCAGATTGGACATAGATGATACTTTACCTGTTTACATGTTATAGTAATATTTTTCAACCTCTCTATCGTTTGTAGTTTTTCTAGGTACTGAGTACTTATACGATTTGTGTTTCGTATCGTACCTATGCCAATCTTGTCTACTTATTTCGTAGTAGCGAACGTACGCGCAATTGCCACAATAATGACATCATTGTCTTTATGGATCTCTCACCGACCGGTGCGGCGACCGGCCACAGTCCGTAGTCCGTACACACAACTCGTATGAGATAGCATTATCTGTATCAAATTGCATTACTGTCTCGAGTGTCCACTATACACCTCAATATACACCCCCGCTATACCCTTATGGAGTCAAATGAAATTGCGCTGTTGCCTCACCAGGAAATGATCTCGCGACGCCTTATTAAAGCCGCGACGGGAGTAGGTAAAGGTGTTTGTGGGTTGGGGTATAGATATCTCGCTAATGTGCTTTTGTGTATTCAAATTAAACGTATTCAGATGATGTGCAATTGTTATTTTGCTCTTGACAGTCATTAACAGATGATAGTTCTTATTATCGTTCTTGGATTTCATCAAATTTAAATTGTGTAGGTAATGTACTAAACGAATTATCATATCAATCTCTCACGGATATTTTATGATTGTCTTATTAACTAACACCTTAACTTACATTTTCCAATTTCCATTGAACTCTTGTACATACGTCTGTGTGCAGTTCTGTAGGTAAATATCATTTGGGCGAAGTTTACTTTATCTCCAAGTCAGCAATTAACGTAATAAGCGCTAAACTGGAAATTGTCTGGCTCCATAACCTGAATTTACAAATTACTACCATGCTCTAAGTTAGTAGGCAGTTAAATCCCTACTAAGTGTTGTTGGGTAAAATCAAATGGGTACTTTAATTAGGCGTATTTGGGCAACAATGTACACGTGGGGCCTATTTCCCCCGTACTCTATCACTGTCTAAGCAATGTAACATGTTGTCTGACAATGTAAACATTTCCTAACTGCGGAGAAGCCACGAATAGCTGAGCTCCCTTGGAGTTTTTCCGGTGCTCGTCCTTGACCCAAATTAGATAAACCCTCGAAAGGCTACGCTAAGAACGCTCACTTTGTTGCCTCACGCGGGCTTTACGTAACGCATATTTGTGTTGGATATCACATTTATAAAACATGTTTTTTTATCTAACCGCATCCTTTTCAATTTAGGTATCAGCGCGCGAACGTCACCCGTGTAAAAGGTCACCATGGCAGAAAACAGTGATGAGACACTTCCGCCCACGAAGCGATTCAAAAAGATACCTATCTACGTAGTAGAAGAGCACAATGAAGCTTTACAATTCATTTATTCGGCGATCGGTGGTAAAAAGCTGCCGCTTGATGGAACTACTTTAGTGCATTTGGACGCACATCCGGATATGCTAATAGATCGCAAGTTGAAAGGAGTTGAAGCACGGTCGGGTAGAAAGCTTTTACCGCTTCTGCAAATAGAGAACTGGATCGTTCCCGCTGCGGCTTCCGGGCATATCGGCAGGGTTGTGTGGCTGCGGCCTCCTTGGGCGAAACAGATATCTGACGGCACTCGTCGAATCAGCGTCGGCGACAACCCCGAAACAGGCTTGCTCCGAGTAGACAGCAAGGAACCGTATTATTTATCAGATGCGTTATACTCTCCCAAATTAATAAACGAGCGGGTATTCACGCTCACGGTTGCGGAACTTTCCGACTCTCCAGGAAACTCTGACGATAATCACGTACAAAAGTTAGCAGCGCATCTGAACGTTTCGCAACCGTACGTTCTGGATATTGATTTGGATTTCTTTAGTACGGGCAATCCGTTCCTTGGTTTGTATGAAAACATTGGCTTATACGACCGATTGGAACCAATATTTAACTTTCAACTTCCGGAAGGCGACGATGCGGAAACAATTGAGAGAGTTATTGAATCGCGAGAACGACAACTGGACGAACTCGAAAACTTGTTTCAGCATCTGGAGGAAAACAATAGTCTTGAGAAATACGAAGGACCGAAGTCACGATTGTACGATATGGTATGCGCGCCTTCTCATAATTTGGAAATTATTCTCGCTTGCTTTTGCTATTTTCTTTACGAACATTTGTCACGATTTAAGTACCCTTTTACTAAATTCGGGATTAAATTAAGCGGTAACGTTTGACCGGGCATGAATCCTCATAAATCATGCCTTAGATGCTCATTCATGTTCAGGGAAGGGTAGATACACACTCTGCGTTAGGTTATCCGTTAGCCGTTCATCCTACTAATATTCAAATGTCAAAGTTTTACACATAGATTTTAAACACAGAATATAATCTGGAAAAACACGTAGAGTACTTTTGATCACGAGAAAATAACATCAACGGAAACTATGCGGGTGATAATAATAATTTTATGAACTTAGATGTTTCTGTGGATCTCTTTTTCTAGTAATTAAAGTACTTAAACCTACAGCAAATCAACTAACAATGAAAAAGGTTTCAGATTTGGTCGTCCTAGTGCAGTCTGAAGCCGAGAAACTGAATGAGAAGCCAGACTGGTGGGCCGTTTTTGCCGGTGGCTGCACGAGAGACCAGGGAGGGCTACCGTATCACATAAGCACGGAGGATGAAATACAGAGCATGATCAAGAAAGCGCTGTTGCCTCTTCTACAACACATGCCTACACCTGTATTGATCACTGTCGCTCGATCTACCGATGACGGTTACTGTCCGCCAGATCAGGTAATATTTTGTTACCCATCATGTTCTTACGAATATTGATCACAGTTTTGATATTCTTATCCCCTTACATATATTTATTTGTGTATTACACAGTACATTATTGTCATTAGACAACATAAGTTAATAACGATGTGAAAAGACCGTTAGGGTATGGAAAAACCTACCATGGCGAAACGAAAATGCCAGAAGAGTTTTTAAACCACAATTATAATAAATGATATAATGTGTATGTAGTTGACTAATGTAGTGGTTATTATGATAATATAATATGTTAACTATATATATGCAGAAAGTTCAGTTTAAATGTTGCTTGCTAATAAATCTTTACGTTTTCCCTGTACCAGACTAGCCTATTTCCTACAGGATGTGTAACACTGTACTAAGCGTGGAACTCTACCTCCCTCTTCTTCAATTGCTATCATTATATCTCCATCCAGCTCTATGCTGGCACTCAGTTATTTGTGTGTTCACTACATTCGCCAAGTTTTTTGTCAAACAATAAGCCATTTTCGCCTGTATGACAATCCCGACGACAGCGATTATCGCGTATTTTTATTTGACCTATTTGTCCAATAAGCAAATATTTTGTCAAATAAACCATCCGTATATAGCAGTTATTGTGTACTTAATATATTAAGTAGTCGAACAGCCTTGCACAGCTTTAATCACTGGTTATTTATTACATTGTGCTTCTCAGTAAGCGACGAAACCTAAGATTCCCTGGTTTGGAGGGCTATACTAGAAGCATTACCCTCCAAACCAGGACGGTACTGTGTGAACATGGCTATAGAATAGAATATAGAATCACTAGCATAGAGTCAGAACTACGTTTATTTCATAGCTTAGTCTATTAAACTGTGTAAGATGCTGTTTTCTGTATTTAATTTTTTTATAGTATAGAGTGACAAGACGAGCAGGACATGTGCCTGATGGTAAGCAACACACCTGTCCATAACAGCACAGTGACACGCAGCTATTGGTACATGAAGAGTCCAAATCATTACCTAGCACCGCACTGCGGACACCCGGACTTATGAGTGTAGCGATTCTGAAACCATTCGGTTGCATCCGACACGGAATCTCATCTCTCGGTCTTTGTCATGCTAAACAGATAAGACAAAGACCGAGAGATGAGATTCCGTGTCGGATGCAACCGAATGGTTTCAGAATCGCTACCCAGGTGTTTTATCTCTTAGCCCAGTAATTTATCTAGAAACATTGCTTTTCAAATTGGATCATAGTAATGTCAGCACATTAAGTACTACTTAGCGGTAGAATAACTGGCAAAAGCTTGGTAATCTATGGACTCTGCAAAGAGTCCCACCACAACAGTTTCCATTACAAACAAAAATAAATAAGTCCTCAGAAGGAATTTAAACTGCAATTTGTCTGACATTCGGTGGTAAATTACGTATCGAAAAAATCAATGCTAGACTACTAGTTCACCTTAAATGGATGAAACAGGTTTACGATATCCTGAATTCATGGTTTACGATTGCCTTGTTACAGGTAGACTACATCCAAACCCACGTCTTGAAAACCTTGAGCGAAGTTTACGACACCGACGAGCCCGAACTTTACTATCTCACTGTAAATACAGCAGATTAAATCTAAAACTATTGTTAACTCTTGTTTTCTTTGGAAATATGTGTGAATGTCGTCTGACTCACAGATGCAATTCGAATGTATTACCGACTAGACATGACGACGATTTCGTGCCTCGTTCCACATTAGCCGTTGCTAGAATAAAATACCGCTTGCAACGTTCTAACAGCTGGCAGATCACATACTAAGTATCTCAGAAGACGTTTGAATGTGCAATGAAAGGTAATAAAGTGATTTGAAATGATAGAGGCGACAAAACACGCCGCGTCTTCGGCGCAGACTCAATTCAACCCTTGTGCCAACTGCAGTGCCGTAACTCACGCGTAATGTGCTTTCTAGCGGACAATGTACGTAACAATAATAATTTATACTGTAAATGTGGCTTTTGAAAAATATTTTGAAGCGTTCATATTACTGTAGTGCAGTGTGCAATGAACACAATCAAAAGTATTTCACGTGTGGGTAGATATCGACAGATTTGACATCCACAATGCTCTACAATCGCAAAGCTCGCGTAACCAGAAAGACCTTCACTTCTATTCTTACATCATGAACAACAGTCATATAGATTTTAAGCTTTCGCGATGTGAACTCATATTGTAAATATTACGCAGGATTTCGTCATCATCAGCCTATCTTAGTCCACTGCTGGATACAGACCGCTCCCAAGGCTCGCCACTCAGCCCTATCCTCAGCTTTACTTCTCCGTCCACTGACTGCTGTCTTCCGTATATCGTTACTCCATCTTAATCTCAGGGTGTCCTACACTACGTTTGGCGATTCGCGGTCTCTACTCAAGAACACGTCTACTCCAACCATTATCGGTTATCCCGCATTAACAATACTAGTGAAGTGAACCAATATTTAAGTACTTATTCGATTCTTTGAATCATCAAAATAAAACCACCATCTTTTATATGAAAAAAGTTAAACGTTATTGTTTTCAAAGCATTACGTAAGATTTAAGCGCCATCTAATTAAATTTAATGTTCGAGTATACTTGTTATTTAAAACAAGTGATTTAATTTCTCAAATTCAACATTGATTCTACAGTCAAAGATCTCAATAATGATAATAGCCCTTTCGATTTTCGATTTTGCACAGACAATCTGTTTTACCCAGTCTATATTTTCACGGATGATAACATAGCACACAGGATAATCTAATGCATAGATTAAATAAATACCAACTTACTAATAACTAATACTGAAAAACTAATACTTATTATCGATCGTTTATTTTTTAAGAATAAAGTGACGAGACGAGCAGATAGAGTATGTTCCTGAACGTAATTACCAAGTAATTTCGATGTTCTTTAAAACTTGAATCATTACGTTTTATGATACCAGCTTGGGACCCGATTTCGAGGACTTACGATTGTGGAACTGTAACTATAAGAACATTACAAAAAATAGGCAGTCATAGGAACTGCCGATAGAAGTGAAAACTTAGAATTTGATAGCTTACTTTGGAAACTACACGGGTGTAACCGGAGGGCGTGGCCTGGGCATCATGGCATGGCCATCTAGAAATCCGTTAGCATTTCCCATTGGCTCACGCATTTCTAGATGGCCATAACATGTTGCCCAGACCACGCCCTTTCAGCATTTCCCATTGGCTGAGGCATTTCTAGATGACCAATGGCCATGGTCCCGAGTTTACCCGAAAATTTCTTATCATACCCGAGCGTGACGCTAGAATTCAATTCACATCCCACGAAAAATCTGTCTAGTCAAAAGAAGTTTTCACTGCAAAAAGGTGATGGACAATTCACACACAACAGGTGTTCCCATGACTGTATACTTTCATGAAGCCGTTTGGCCCAGTGGTGAGGTCGACCAACTCACAATCTTGAGGTCATCGATTTTCACAGAAATAATCATTTCGAGGAAATACGTCATATGCCAACCTGCACTTGGCTAACGTGTCGTGTCCTTAACTTTTTCTCAGATCTAAATAATCTTGAATACTGGCGCGACGTTACAGTTGTTTCGTATCACCCATATAATGTTGCATCGGAGTAACTTTAGAATCATCCAAGCGTTTCACTTTATGAGCTGTTTATAACGAAGACATTTTGTCATTAATCAAGTAGATTTTCATTATTTATCATAACGTTTTACGTGTGTACCAAACTAACTTTGTGAAACATAGTATTTTCTTGTAAATTTCTAATCTCGGTACATAGAGTCCTTGTCTGCATTTTTGCCTGTTTCAGAATGGCGCTACTATATATAATGTCTGATGCTCTTGACTATAAATGCGTGTTTTTAGATTTTCACCAGAAGACTGAATGGAAATGCAGACTCCACATATTCGGTGCAACAACAGCTTTTCGTAGGTTTATTATACTGGCAATAGATAAGTACTATTGCGGAAATGTTTTTTGGTAAGAAGAGTTGGTTTTTTGTAGTGGTAGGACTCTTAGCAGAGTCCGCCTGGGGAAGTACCACAACTTTGTCAATTATTCTACCGCCAAGCAGTAATGTGCAAACATTACTGTGTTCCGGTTTGAAGGGCAATGTTTCCAGAGAAATTACAGGGCTTACAGATATAACAACTTAGATCTCTGGGTGACGAGCGCAGTGCGGTGCTAGGTAATGATTTTGGCTCTTCATGTTCCAATAGCTGCGTGTCACTGTGCTGTTATGTGGCAGGCATGTCGCTTACCATCAGGCACATGTCCTGCTCGTCTCGTCATTCTTTATAAAAAAAAAAAAAAAAGACAAACGTACTTTAATACATAAAAACTAGCCCCCGTTCCGGCTTCGCTCGGATATTGTCATGTAAAGACCATTAATCGAAATAAAAACCATCATATCTTTCAAGTTGGACCAAATTCATAGTTCCGTTCCTATTATTTTCTCGGGATAAAAAGTAGCCTATGTACAATTCCACACAATGCTATTCTACCGTTCAGCCATTATGACGTGATTGAGCAACAAACATCCTAACGCATTTATAATACCTACTAGCCAGACTAGCCTACTACTAGGAAATGTACAAGGGACCTAACAAAATCTCTCTTAACAGACAGTTCCAATTGAGTTTTGTTCTGTTTTATTTAGCTAACACGATTTTAATTTATTTCGTTTTGCGTCTGGCATCATAATCGAAAAGATTTGTATGGAAATTAAGCGAACACTCGTAAGTTGGTAAGTATTATTCCTCCAGGCAGTGACATTCTGTGCACGACCTCATAATCTACGTACGTTATGGTGTGCACCGCATGCGAATACTAAAGATTTTATGTTTGTGTAACTGACTACAATGATTCTGGATTGGGAAAAGAATTTTGTATGCTAATTGCCTAGACGCTTGTATGAATAAACCGTCCCGTCTCGTTAAAACTGGACTGACTTTTTTGTCTATGATTCTTTTTTTAAGACTTTTTTGAGCTTGGCATTGTTGTTCAATGATTTATTATGATTTACTTCGCACCGTGGTTTCTGGTTGACGTCCAAAAGACTCGAACGAGTAGCTTTTACCCCACTTTCGTAATAAGATCGTCTAAGCTGAGGAATGCGTTGCTCGAGTCGGTTTTACTCGATGGTTCCAATCTTGCCGTCTCCAAGCGTTTGTTACTCAATCACGCTGGAACGGCTCACGGATCGATCTGAAATTTGGTTGGATTATGTATTAGTCAGGGACTATGAGTCTGGAGATGGAACTTCTCTTGGTCTTTGACCAGTGCTGCCAGTGGTGACTTGTGGAACGGAGACGTGGTCGCTTAATATGGGCTTTATAAGAAGATTCAAAGTCACCCAAAGTGCAATGGAAAGAACCATGCTCGGAGTCTCCCTGCGTGACAGAAATAGAAATGAGGAAATCTGCAGCAGAATCAAAATAGCCGATATAGCTCAAAGAGTTGCCAAACTTAAATGGCAGTAAGCGGGGCAAATAGCTCGTAGAACTGATGGCCGTTGGGGCGGAAAGGTTCTCAAATGGCGACCACGTACCGAAAGACGCAGCGTTGGCAGGCCAAGATGGACCGACGATCTGGGTAGCGATTCTGAAACCATTCGGTTGATAAGACCAGATAAGACAAAGACCGAGAGATGAGATTCCGTGTCGGATGCAACCGAATGGTTTCAGAATCGCTACCCTGATGGTAAAGGTCGGCGGAAATCGATGGCTGCGGGCGGCGCAAGACCGGTCTTTGTGGACATCTTTGGGGGAGGCCTGCATTCAGCAGTGCACGTCATTCGGGTGATACGATAACCAAAATGTATTATTACGGGAAAATAACGGAAACGTTAATAGCGTAGGTAAATCCGTGGGGCCCTACTTGTAGGTTTCTAATATTTATTATAATCCACCATTCTTGCCAACTGCAGATGCGGGGTAAGCCGGTAAATCAAAGCTATTATCACACGGTTTATGAACCACTATGTTTGTAGAACGTAATATTACATCAATAAGATAAAAACAGTCTACATTGCACAGTCACAACATTAATTAGCTCAATGATTTTCACATTGTCTGCAATAAAGCGGCGCGGGGGTGTTAAGAGGTGTCTGCGACACCTAAACCAGGTCAATTAGTATTAATAACTTTAATGTGAGTTGTAGGTAGTATCGACGCCCCCACTTCGCAAATATTGGCTGTTATTGTTGTTTTTTGGTTTCCAAAATTGTTGGTCTGTCTGTGTCTAGTATAAAAGCGGTGGTGGCCTGGCGTTGAAACCAAACTGGTGGCGGTGAAATTTTATAATCTTGAGGTCGTAGGTGCGAATCCCGCTTGCACCTCTTAAGTATTTTTTCAAGTGATGTACGGGTTTTTCATCACTATTAGTTTTAACGGTGAAGGAAAACATCTTGATGAAATCTGACCGGAAACATGTTGGAAGTAAGACATCTTTCGAAGACGTGTCACATGCCAACTCGCACTAAACCAGTGTGGTGGATTATGGCCTTAATTCTCTCCTCATGAGATAATCCTCAAGTTCCAGAAGTGGGTTATCATAAGCACATAAGCAGCCCACTAAGTGTTCCCACTGCTGGGACTTGAAGTCTTCTCTCGCAAGGAGAGAGTCAAGACCATAATGCACCACGCTGGCTACGTGCTGGTTAGGGGACATGTGACCTCGAAAGATTCTAGGTTGCCAGTTGCCAGTTTCCTCACGATATTCCTTCTCCGTTATTAAGTTCGCGGCACATGACTTCGAAAATACAGTGGTTTTCGAAAGTACAATCGTGGCATTTGAAACCCAAGATTCGAATCCGCAGTCTTCGTTCTCCCCGCTAAGCTAGCCGTAACTGGCAATAAATTTATGTAGGTAAGTAATTGAACAATCCACGAAATAAAATAGATAAAGATTTTGATAAATAAGTACCTAAGTTTATTACTGGTCTCATTTTATTACATTTACTTTGGTCAAATTCTATATCCTATTCGTATCGCATTGGTACAATTTTACATTACAGAACATAATACTATAGTAGTACAGTCCTTAGGTAAAAACAAAGAAGGAAAATACGGGAAAATTTCATTAAATTTTTTTTTGAAATTGTGTTTTCATAGTTGCTAAAAAATACGTGTGTAATAAATGTCGTTTTTAGCTGGGAATAACCATTTAAGTAAATTTCACTTTTTTCCTCCCATTGTTAAAAAGGGAAAACACACTTAAAAACCTACTTTACCCACACCATAGCTTACTCATTCGAGTTGATAATCAAATGCCGACCACGGGAATAAAATAAAGAATTATTCTCCGAAAAAACTTAAACGGACTTCAGACGAGAGACGAACTTCTTAGCATTCCATGGATCCACCGTGCGGGTGCCGGGTCCATCGTGTGGCAGAGAGAGAAATCTCGAATAGACCCCAAGACTTGTGACTCGGGCGTAGGTTTAAAAGGGGCCCCTTTTGGTGACGTACGTCAACACTCACCTTCACTACTCGTATTTCTCTCCCTGCCCAGCCAAATCCAAAATCAATTCAAAATGAAACTCGCGTCGCGTAAAATATACCTACGCGACAAAATTTCATATTTTTTGTGAAATCCATGAATACTGAATACCTACGTCGCGTCGTAAGTTAAATGGAAGCCCTTTTTAGTATTTTGTCGAGATTTCAAAAACCACCACACACAATTTCGACAAATGTATAAAGGACCGCCCTGAAGTATTATCTAGGTACTTACTTATTATAAAAATACATTGTTTTTAAACTTTCGCGATTTGTGCACATAATGTTTTAGTACCTGGGTGACCGAGCTTTGCTCGGTTTAAATACCAAATACTCCAAGTAATAGATTTACTCAAAAAAAAACTTGAAAAAAAAGAGAAGCTGTCTGGATTCGAACCCGGATCTACTAATTCGTGACCGCCCGACTTACCGCCTGAGCTATTATACTGTCGCGCCAAAATTTACCTTCTCATTCTAATGTCTAATGTGACAGTTTATCATTGTCTAGAAACGCAAAATAAATGAAATTTAAAAAAAAACCTAGCTAGTTCGATTTATCATCCCCTAAACCCCCTCCTGCATACATGATTTCATGACAAACCGTTCCAGCCGTTTCCGAGATTCAGATTCTTTATATATCTATACATTATGTTACCGGAAATGTATGAAATCAAGGAATTGTATACAAATCCTAGGAAATGTGTACAATTCCAATACTATTTAGGAAATGTATAAAATATTGTTTGAAAAACTATTGAATACATAGATATCCTAGGAAATGTTAAATTTCCTCGGAATTGTATATAATTCCAATATCGTATTAGGAAATGTATAAAGTAAATGCTTTCTGTAATAAAACTCTAACCTAACCTAACCTGTTGCAAGTTGCTTACCATCAGACACATGTCCTGCTCGTCTCGTCACTCTTTATTTAAAAAAAAAAAAAACCTAACCTAAAGCAATACCCTCCCCTCGTCCCGCTGTCCCCGCGTACCCACCAATATCTTAAATGTTTTACATTTCCGATTGCTATTTAGGAAATGTATAGATTTCCTAGGAAATGTGTAAGTAAGTATAATATAATTTATTTCACACATTTCCGTGCGATTTTAGGAATTACATACATTTCCTAGGAATTGTATACAATGACGGATTACATAGATTTCCGTTAACATATATATAAAAGCGAAAGGTCACTTCATCACCGAATCTCAGAAATTACAAATGCTAGGAGTCTGAAATTGTGCACGGAGATGCCTTTTAGCACGTAGGCGCTCGCTAAGACGGGGTTTTGCGAAATTCAACCCTTAGAAGGGTAATTAATATAAGGGATAGATGGTTGTATGAAAATACATTTATTTTCAAGGTTAGACCCATGAAATCCACAAGACTGATTTTACAGAAATTTGGTACTTAGTACTTACCTACACAGATTGACTAGATCCCAAAAAAGAACATACTTACGCTACTTTTTACTATGGAAAAAGGTTTGAAGGGGTTTAAATGCGGGATGCAAGTTTTATGTTAAGGTACGAAGATATTTAAATGGGGGATGAAAGTTTTATTTGGAAGTTCGTCATTGTTAAAGATAAACCCATGAAACTTTGTATGTAGACACGTGAGACGATGTAAATAAATATTTGTTCTGGCAATTTTGCAATTTCTGTACGGTACGAGGATAAAATAGGGGATGAAAGTTTGTATGGAGGTTCGTAATTGTTGAAGATAAAACTATGAAACTTCGTATAATCGTTTGTTTTAACTATTTTGTACATTCAAACTGCACGGGGATGAAATGTGGGTTTAAATAGGGGATGACAGTGTTATGTGGAAGTTTGTCATTGTTGGAGATCAATGAAGATTTGTATCACACCTGACACGAAACAAATAAATGTTTGTTGTGGCAATTTCGCAATTTACTATGTACGGAGATGAAATAGGGGTTGAAATGGGGAATGAAAGATTAAATCGAGGATCGTAATTGACGAAATGATATCCATACCAATATCATATAAATATGTGAAAGTAACTCTGTATGTCTGTTACGCTTTAACGCCTAAACCAATGAACTTATTTTGATGAAATTGTATAAAATTGTTCTAATAAACGCTGTGTTTTGTAAACGTAATTTAGTATTGGGTGTACAAATACTGCCTCAGTAACTTTAATATTTATTTCATGCGAACGAAGTCGCGGGTAAATGCTAGTATATTATATATATACAAGAATTGCTCGTTTAAAAGTATAAGATTGTACCTACGGGGCTTAATCACGATCTAAATCATTGTTTAATTAAATTAATAAAATAAAAAAAAACAAACATAAAATTTAAAAACATCAAAATCGAAAGATATCGCGTAGGTAACACACAGATGGCAACAGCAGATGGAATGAAATGGAAGCTTTGGATGACCCGAAAGGATAAATCAGTGGGGGCTGGTGACTCTACCTCAGTACTCATGCGAGAATTGGCAAAGGAATATGACGTACTAGCTGTTACCCGCGACTTTGTAAAAAAAAAATACCAAGGTAATTTAGGCAGTACCCATTCGTATACTCAGACACATTTACGGTTACTAAAAACAGCTTATAATAAAACAATTTTATACAATTTCATCAAAATCGGTTCAGTTGTTTAGATTTCAAAGCGATAGGGACATTTGTCCCCCATTTCAACTCCAATTTCATTCCCATACAGTTTGAAATTACAAAATTGGTAGAACAAACATTTATTTGCTTCGTGTCAAGTGCCTATACATATACATATATACAGAGTTTCATAGTTCTATTTTCAACGATTGGGAACTTCCATATTAACATTCATCCCCCATTTCAACCACAATTTCATCCCTATACAGTTCGAAATTACAAAATTGTCAGCACAAACATTCGTTTGCATCATGTCAAGTGTATATATACAAAGTTTCATGGTTTTATCTTCAACGATTGGGAACTTCTATATTGACATTTATCCCCCATTTCAACCCCAATTTCACCCCCGTACAGTTCGAAATTACAAAATTGATGGAAAAAACATTTAATTGCTTCGTGTCAAGTGTCTAGAACAAAATTTGATAACTTTGAAAATTACTAATTTTCATACAACCGTTCATCCCTTGTTTCACCCTCTTAGGGGTTGAATTTCGCAAAACCCCGTCTTAGCGAGCGCCTACGTGTTAAAAGACGTCTCCATGCAAAATTTCAGATTCCTAGCATTTGTAGTTTCTGAGATTCTTTGATGAGTGAGCTTTCGCTTTTATATATATAGATGTACTGGCCCTGGTACTCAGCCTAGTCCGCTAGTAGTTCCGGAGTCCTCATGTCGTCCGCTACCAACCTGTACCCTCAATTCACAGTCCACGAAAAATTCTGTACGTGGTGCGCGAGCGCCAAAAGAAGATTTCACTTAAAAAAAAACACAACCGAATTGAAAACCTGCTCCTTTTTGGAGTCATTTTAAAATAACTTGGTAACTGGACAAATATCATTGTCCAGTACAGTCCGCGAGGTATAAGCTGAGCTTTGCATTAGTGTGAGTGATCACATGCATACGCATCTATTACCAAAAGTACAGTCAGACAACAAACTCTTAAACAACAAGCTGACATTAACTATCCAGGATCAATATGGTCATTGCGAAAAGAAGTATCTCTTTTAGGATTCAAATGGTCAAGGACAGAGAATAACAGAAAATTTTTAATGGAAAAGCATGAGATCCGTCACCTACGTATAACTTATTTACTTAAAATTTCCGAATACCGTATTCAGGGCAGGCCTATCGATTATACCGATGAAACATATATTGACACCACTCACACTTCATCAAAATCATATTCAGATGGCAGCACTTCTGGTTTGAAGAAACACCTTATTAAGAGAACATGGTCACAGCGTCCTGCGTCTGACTGTACTTTTGGTGATCACTCACACTAATGCAAAGCTCAGCTTATACCTCGCGGACTGTACCTACCTATATTTTTTTTTCGTGGGCAGAGCCTTTATTAAACAAAACTAAAATACAATGAGAACTACACTTACAATACTTAGTACCTACCTACAACCTACAATATCGACCTACCTAGGTAATTAAACATAGGTACTGTAGGTAGGTACCTACCATGTTATGTTTGTAATATGAATATAAATAATGTAAATATATATGTTTAAGCTAAGACAACGTCTTAGCTGCCTTTTAGTAGGTAAACATTGAAATATATTTCATCTTTATCACTATTGTTACAAATATGAAACTCGATTTTCTTCATTCGTAGGTCCTAAGGCTTTAACAGACCGATGTACCTACTGTTACTAAGTAGCAGTTTCGTAAGTATTGAATTAAAAAACGCCTAACAAGGGTTCCAACGTACCTACTCCGACCAATTATCCGTAATTTCACAACCTAACTGCTTAGTGCTTCATGCCGCAGTGAACCTCGGCCCACCCAACTTGAATTATCGCGCACGAAACTCATAATACATAATGGCGGCATGGAGCCAGTATGTGTTATTTATCAAGATAATATCGGCGATGATTGGGACAAACAATCAGTCCTTCGATTGAGGGCGATTGGGGTCAACTGCGCATCGAAGCGTCCAGTCGGGATCAGCGGCGCTACACATTACATCACAGCATGCGATGTAGAACCTCGGAAACTTATGGTCCAATTATAAACATGGTTTAATTAATTTAATTACAGGAAGAATAGTTATTATAATGTGTACAGGAAATACGAATTACCATTATTAATCGGAAGCCTGGTGCCAACATAGTTGTAAAACTTCTTTATAGTTCTCAAAAAATAGTGTGTACTTATTGTGCGTAGTACAAATACTTTTTTAGGGTTCCGTAAAACGTAAAAACGGAACCCTTATAGATTCGTCATGTCTGTCGGTCTGTCTGTCCGTCCGTATGTCACAGCCACTTTTTGCCGAAACTATGAGAACTACAGTGTGGAAACTTGGTGAGTAGATGTATTCTGTGAACCGCATTAAGATTTTTACAAAAGAAATTAAAAAAAATAAAAATTAGGGTTGCCCCTCATACTGAGAATTGAATCTCAAAAATTTTTTTTTCATCTATCCTACTCGTGTGGGGTGTCTATAGATAGGTCTTCAAAAATGATGTTGAGGTTTCTAATATAGTTTTTGTCTACACTGAATAGTTTGCGCGAGAGGCACTTCCAAAGTGGTAAAATTTGTGTCCCCCCCCCCCCCCTCTAACTTCTAAAGTAAGAAAATGAAAAATCTAAAAAAAATATATGATGTACATTACCATGAAAACTACCAACGAAAATTAGTTTGAACTCGATCTGATGAGTAGTTTTTTTTAGTACGTCATATAATACACTATTATTAAAATTTCGATCAAAGTTACAACGAACTACAAGAACTATGTGTACTATGTTTATTATGTTACTTGCTGCAACGGAACCCTTCATGGGCGAGTCCAACTCGCACTTGGCTACTTTATTATTTTTCCTCGTGCTAATCTAAATTCAACCTGAATATATTAGGTAGGTACCTACAATGTTTACTAAAATGTTGACTAGCACCAAAATATTGGTGTAGCGATTCAACTGTTAAAACTTAAATTAGTTAATAGATATCTGAGTTAAAACATAACAGACAGAGTTAGGTACAGTAGGTAAAAGCTCCTTATTCGCGGGGTATACCTACCTACGTTCCATAAATATACCGCGAATACAGAAACCGTGAATATGGAGTGGTAATTTATATGAGATTATAGGGGTTACGTTCCTAGATGACAAAAAAAAACAACTAAAATAAAATAAAAACTGTTTTATTGACGATTTTGACCATATTTATTAACAAATTTATTTACGAATGGAAAGAAAAACAATGAAACACGCTTACCAAAAGACGGAACATCTAATATGTGGCAATAATTAACAATATACCTAATGTATTGAGTTATAAGGTTACGTTACTTACACAAATTTAGTGAAACGGTTTCTTCTAGGTAAACATCGTCCATCGTGGACCTCATCGTTGCTTAACATCAGGCAAGGTAGTGGTCAAGTGTAAGGCTATAATAGTTGAAAAATACTACATTCTATGTAAACGTTCTGAAAAACCACCTACCGCGGCAAAGGTAGCTTATGTCAAAGGAAAACCCAAACTAATGTAATGAAATGAAAGTAATTTATTCCAGATTAAAAATATACGCCATCCATATTATAACATTAAATTAAATGAAAAATTGAAAATATGAATTTAAATTGAATTGAAAAATTAAAATGAATAAAAATTTAAATTAAATAATTAAAGTTGATAAATGTAAATGTCAATCAAATTATATAAATGTTAAAAGTTGTCACAAGTAATAGGCGCGTGATACGCCCTCCACGTATGGTGAAGTGGGCTGTTGTCCCAGTCTCTGACGGCAGCCACCAGAGTGTTGTGGGAGCGGTGCAGGGCGGTACGCGCGGTCGCCGCGCGGCTGCGCAGCAGCGCCGGCCAGCCGTGCGCGCGGCCCGCGCAGAACATACCGCTGGCGCTGCACCACCGCGGCAGCCGGAACATCGCACGCCACGCGTCGTTGTACTTACTGCACGCGCATCTCGCTCATGGTGGCCTTCGTGTATTTGGTCCAGAGCTCAACCGTGTAGACACTCAGTGCAGTAGCTGAGAAATAGCTGGGTCTTTACTTCGTCACTGCAGCGGTTGAATCTCCTTGCCAACATATTGCTCCGCACAGCGATACCTCGTCTCTGCCTTTCGATGTCTGCGTGATCCGATAAGTTCGAGGCGATCATATGACCTAGGTACCGTACCTCCTTTACCTTCTTCAACGACGTTCCACCGAAGGCCAGCGGGGGTAATACGTCACAGCCTTTGGAGAATATCATGTACACTGATTTCTCGGAATTGTACATCATATTGTGTTCAGCCGCGTAAGTCTCGCAAATACCCAACAGCTTGCGCATCGCGGATATCGATGGTGCCAACAGAACCATATCGTCATCATAGGCTATGTGGTTCGTCATCACCCCGTTGACCGAGCAGCCTAGCCCTGACTGCGACAGCTTTTCGGATAGTTTGTCCATGTACAGGTTGAACAGAGGGGGGGACATACTCCCCCCTTGCCTCACACCGCATTTAAGCTCGGAAGGGGCAGAGTAGTCATTTTTCCATCTTACTCGGTTTCTTTGCTGGAGGTACCAGTTTTTCAAAACTCGCACTATGTGACTCGGGACACCACGGTCGCACATCTTCTGCCACAGCATTTCGTGACTCACCCTGTCGAAGGCCTTACTGAGGTCTAGGTAGCATGCTATAACTGAAATATAACTGAATAATACAGCGGCGATATCATTTAACAACATATTTAAGACATTTTGGTTGTAATAAGGTATATTTTAGTATTTCATTAGTCAATATGACGACGATTTGATAATACGACAAGTTATCCCGAATAATATTTACACACATACGCACCTATGTACCGATTAAATCCGCGAATAACGAAATTTTGAGCCGCGAATACAGGAATTAGGTCGCAATTATTTAGTGCGCGAATAGCGAAAACGCGAATAAAGGAAGCGCGAATAGGGAGTTTTTACTGTACTTTAACATTTTTGTAATCCTACTAAAATGTACTTACTTACTATATTTTATGTTTGGATGTTTGTAGCGCAATCAAGTCGGAACGGCTGAACGGATCTAGTTGAAATTTGGAACAGCTATATTATAACCTTTGGAAGAACTAATTTTATCTAGCTACTTTTTATCGCAGTAAAATTACGACAACGGGAATTACGCTGGTAAAACAGCAGGGCGCTGTTGTGTTAGTATAAAATAGGGATTCAATTGTAATCTAGAAATATATACTTACAAGTGAAAAACAATTTATAAAAAACGAACTACTTGTACCTACTCTACTGAATAACTGAATAAAACTCTATAAATAATTAACATAACGCTTATTATAGCTCGATTTATCTTACATTTGAGTGCGGGCTCGGACATCATTTCTTCTGACCAGCATTGCAAAAATATCTAGTTTCACAATTTGGCCGATTCTCTACTTAGTTTGTCAGACTACAAACTTAAATGTTATTCTTCGGTGGATTTCTCATTCATTTAAAATTTACAGGTGTAAATGTTCGTTCAGCGTACCGTGACAGACCTAGACAATCTAATTAACTGTCTAGCCATGATATACCTACTTAATTAATTTTGTAGCATCCATTTATCATAATACAGGACGTGTCGTTCATTACCATTGGGTAATCAGGCAATCATGATCCAATTTGAACGTTTATTGTTTTTAAAAGATTAAAAAAACTCAATGACCAAAGAGAATAAATTAAAAAAGTAGGACTGCTTGGATTCTAGGGGACGTTGAACTCCTTTCATTTTCAAAACCATTCGGAGTTACTTGGTCGACGCGACGAGTGACCAGTTTAAATAGCTCAAAGTATAAGCCTTGCCAATCAGCGTGATAAAACCGCCATCATGCTGGGTATGCTTCCAATTGGTAGTACGTTTGAACATCTTCTTATTTCTAGACATCTATCGGTCTAACGATGATTCCGATGTGTTTAGTACTGTAGGTGTTACTGTAACAGTTCGAACTGCGGTAAATCCTAAGATTTTCGAGTAAAACCTAAGATTTACCAATTCTTAATGGCAAATGTCCAAAAAGGTTTGCGATTCGTACTTTTACCACCATTAAGTTGGTAAATCTTAGGATTTACATTGAAGGCACGGTATATGTCGATTCGATTAGGGTCTATCACTGAGATTTGACTCAGGATGGGCTCCCGCCATAAGTTCTGCGGTCAGCCCTGAGTGTCGCTTCTCCATACTCGCCTGAGCTCCACTACGGAGGTCTGGCTCCCGCATTTCTTATATACAATCTAGGGGTAGTAGCGACAAGACTAGGTGTAGTCGGGGTGTTCCGAGTCGGATCTGGGAAACCAATATCTACCAGCTGACAGCAGTAAAACCTAGCATATACTGAATTGGAATGGTAAAAGCCAAAAAAATCGTCCTATTTTCAGAAATACTAACATTTACCAAATCATATCGGTAAATCCTATGACTTACACTTAAATCTAAGATTTACCGTAGTGCGAGGTTTTACAGTAACCTATATTTATTTGTTTTCGAGAATGTTGGCGAAAACATTTAAACAAAAAAAAGTTAAACAAATCTCTACGAGGTTTAATAGTGCTGATTGATATTTCACATTGATTGTAATTTATGATAAATTAGATAGATAAAAAAAATCCAAATCCTTTCAACCCTATCTATTCCCAAACTAATCAAAGCTATGAGAGTCAAAATAGTTGCCCAGATCTAAAGACAGATAGATCGTTGACTCATTGCAATCTGTGAACGTTATGTAGAGACTCGTGGACTAAATAAGAGCGAGCTAAATAGTGTTCAAGTCTGATACAAAAACTTACGGTTCTGTAGGTTCCACTAAGTGGTAGTATTTTAACAAGCATCATAATTTAAGTATCTGGGTCATTGGGTTACCGAGACGGTCGTGGACGATGTTAACATAGAAATAGAGGGGTAACGCTACTGGAAAATGAAAAGTCCAAATCATTACCTAGCACTGCACTGCGCTCGTCTCCCAATGATATAAGATGATTAATTTCTCTGGAAACATCGTCCTTCAAACCGGAACACAGAGATGTTTACTGTTTGGCGGTGAAATAATAAAGGTGTGGTACTTCCTCAGGCGGACTCTGCAAAGATCTACCACTACTAAATCATAGGTAAAACAGCCTCTGATGAAATACATTGATGGAAGATTTATTTTGGCATTGTCATTGTTTTATTATGTTTAGGGTTCCGTACCCAAAGGGTAAAACGACACTATTATTGTGACTCCGCTGTTCGTCCGTCTGTCTGTCGGTCTAGTCTAGGCTGTATCTCATGACACGTGATTATTAAACAGTTGAAATTTTCACAGATGATGTAGGTATTCCTGTTGCCACTATAGCAGGAAATACTAAAACACAGAATAAAATAAATATTTAAGAAGGCTCCAATACAACAAATGTATTTTTTATCGTTTTTGCAGGCAAAATATAACATACATATATGTACACTTGAAATATTGTCAGAAAATTTAATTACAACTGTATTATGAATACCTTGACACAAATAGTTTTATAAAAGAACTAATATTTTTTATTATATACATAATAAAAAATCATGTTTTTTACATGGGACAAACTTGTTTTTACCGTTTTGATGATAATGGTAAGAAACCCCCTTCGTGCGCAAGACCGACTCGTGCTTGGCTTTCGTAATTTAGGCTTTCTTTTTCCTGCCTTTATCTTTTATTTTATTTGTTAACTCTGTATTTTAAGGGCCTGTTTTATTTTTTAACTGTGTGATTTTAACTTGAAATAAATAATATACTTAACTAGAATTTTGGAATATTTGTATCTAATTCAAATAAAAAATCGAACCAAGTTGTAAAACTTACATTTATTTCCAAAAATAATTTTATATTACACGTACCTAGAAACCTACATATAAATAATTTACAAAAAAAAACATCATAATAGACATCGCCATTCTAACGGTTGTAAGTACGTAGTGCTACAGAACCCAAAAAACTCGCGTTCATTGATAAATGCTGCTTGCGTAAACATTGTTTTTCAATGGCGGTTGATAAGAGATAACCAGCGGCGCCCGCGCATGAAAACTATCTATAGAAGAACAAACAACTTAGATAACGGGAAAAACTTACATTTTATAGAAAATACTATCCAACTTACTTGTATATTATTTTCAGCGGTTTTTTTTCCACTGATATTACCTACACAAAATAAAAGGGTTAACTAATTTAATAAAATTTATTTGTGAAACCAAATCAATATTTATAGATAACCAAAAAATGCTGCAATGGGAGGGGGATAACGTAACTAAAAAAACAATTTTCGCAATAAACTAAAACCACAGTCTCTATATTTATACTGTGCTAAAACGTAATTGTTTAATGCAATCACCTCGGAAGTATACCTATACCTACCTCTATATGCCCTTTGAAATAACAACAAAAAATTGGGTTGCGACTCGTGGTCCCACTGGGATTGTACCACTATTACTCGTGGTCCCACTACCCCTGAAATCATGAGTTCGTGGTCGCACTGCTTAGTGGGACTACAAGTCATAGTTAAAATCGTAGGTTCGTGGCCCCACTGCATCAAATTTATACGTAGACTTGTATTATACGTACTTGAATTAAAGTGAGTTCCTCAGGTACTGGCTACTTGAGATACTGGCCTTTTTAGTCACAATTCAAATTCAAATTTTCAAATCATTTCTTGTAGCAGATTATACTTGTATTGGCGGCGATGCTAGAATCATTGCATTTGCATCAGAAAGAACTGAGCAATTATTACCAATTATCGATGAATATTTTTTTGATGCAACCTTTAAAAGCACTCCTACGCCTTTTTATCAGCTAATGGTGATACATGGAGACACGGGGAGTACTACTGACAAGACAAAAGTTGCTCCATTATTTTTTGCTCTCATGAGTGACAAAAAAGAAAACTCATACTTTGCATTATTTGACATCATTAAGACACGATTTCCAGAATGGAATCCTATAAAAATTCACGCCGATTTCGAAATTGCTCCTACCAATGCTTTGGATTCTACCGTAATTATTAAAAGATGCTACGCCCATTTCGTGCGGAGCCTTTACAAGAAAGATAAAACGTTAGGTCTGAAAGCAAAAATCTATAAAAGAATAGTTGGATTATATTCTGCTCTTCCCCTTTTGCCGCAAGAGTTCATTCAAGAAGGTTTGGAATACATCAAAACTGAATGTATGAACATGGAGAAAATGAACGTGTTTATGGCATACTTTGATAAATATTATGTCAAATCTGAAAAATTTGTAAGGGAATGGTGTGTATCTAGCGAAAGACATCGCACTATAATAACGTTTGCGAAAGTTGGAATTCAAAACTCAATAAAAGTATAAATAAAAATTATGTTACTGTTTTGAAACTACTGCATACACTTAAAGAAGATTTTACTGCAAAAAATACTTTCGAAAAGAAAAGAGATCGGTTGCAACTATTAAAAGGCGACTTAATAATACAGTCACAAATGCAGCTGATAAACAAGGAGATCACAGTTGGTTATTTTTTAGAAAAGTTAAGATAAAAATTAAAATAAGTTTAAAGAGAACAAACTCTAAGTTTTGTTCAGTAAGTTCATTGTTGCGAAAAAAAAATATTTTGCTTCACGTTTTTATGCTAGCCTTTTTATTTTCGGCTTATTCCTGTTTTGAATCCTCCCCTTAGGCGGAAAAACTTTAATAGTAAAATAAAATGATTTAATAATAAATTCCACTTTTCTGTTCATTTCACAAAAATATTTGTGTTATAGCCCTTATGACCAAATCAGTGGGACCACGAGCGACTGCATTACGTTGACTGATGGTCCCACCAAACAGTGGGGCCACGAGCCCATTAAATCGACACACTGTCCCACCAGTGGGTCAAATTAGTGGGACCACGAGTCATTGATCAAAAAATTCCAAAAGGGTCCGCCAGAAGCCTTTGAGCTTTGAGTAATCGGTTCATACAAAACAAGTACTTATAAATTAAATTGTTATTAATTAACAATTAATAACATTGTTAATTAATAACAATAACTAATAATAAATTAATAATAATAATTATAATAGCGCGCCTAAAGAAGTGAAAACTTCTTTAGGCGCGCTATGGACAGAATTTTCGTGGGCTGTGAAATGGATTTATGATCACGTGATCATCACGCTCGGATATGATAAGAAATTTCGGGTAAGCTCGGGATGCTAGAGCGAGAAAGAATGAGGCATGTTTCCACTAAGAATGAATCGGATGGATTATAGGTTCTTACTATTGATTAAGATTTCAAAAAATAAAACAGTTTATCAAACTACGTAAAGATTATTAATATTTTTAGAAAAGAAAATCTTAAAAAATAGGCATTGTGTCACGTGACAGTGAACGCCAATCAGAAAATGTGACGTCACGCCGTGCTAAACATCATTTGACATCACTAATGTTGTTGACATTTCCATAGAATAAATATTTTTATTTTTTATTTTTATTAATTCTTCGCCATGGATACTAGTTCTTCAGCCGCTTTACTGAACTAGTTTTTTATTGTTTTACCACTATTTTTGAGGAAAATTAACATTAGTTTTTTACATTTCCTTTACTAAGATTATACTGTGTCAAATACTTTCATTGAAATGATCTTCACAAAAATATATTCTTGATTTAGTGGGCATAATTCCTCCTCGTAAGTGTTTGCCACTTTTTTCGTAATTGTGGATCGTTTGGAACCTAGATGAATAATTTGTTTGGCGTATTTATACTTGTGCTTGTACACTGAGGGACTATGCAGTCCTTGTAATACGAAGGATTCATTTTAAAATAAAAACATTGACTATGTCCTTACACAAACACATATGTTTGCCACGGCGTGACGTCATTCAAGACGCCATGACAGTCTGGAGCGTTTTTGTGCAGAAATTTGTTTGATTTTTTTAAATGCAAAATACACATTGTAAATGTAAGTTTTTTTCAAAAATATAGATGTTTCGGAATAATATAAACATTAAGCTATATTATAAACCAGTTTTTAAAATTTAGTACACAAGCCTATTGTTAGAGGAGGACATGGGACAATAGATACTCTCTCTCTCTCTCGCTGCTCGCTACCGGTTACCAGTGTTGACACTTTAGCGACTTTGTCGCTGAAACTGGCGAATTTTGAAAACCTTTTAGCGGATTTAGACGACGTGTTACCGACAAAGGGGAATATACTAGTGTAGTGTAGAAGGTTGGAGAAGGAAAAAGCTTATGTATTCTTCCAGACTGTTATTCCCTTAATAATTCAATCAAAACCGGCGACTTTGTTTCATAACTACGAGGGTCAAACTGAAAGTTCTTAGAAAATCAAAAACTGATTACATTAGCCAGTTATTAGTTTTATTATATCTTTTCAAAATATTGTCCATTCACGTCAATACACCGCTGCATGCGATGGAACCACTGGGAAAAGCACTTTGCCCACTCGTCCTTAGGGGTCTCTTCAATGGCATCGCGATACGCAGCCACCGCTTCTTCAGCATTCATAAACCGCTTTCCTTTAAGTTTTTCTTTAATTTTTGAAAATAAATAAAAATCACAAGGCGCGAGGTCGGGGCTATACGGCGGGTGACCCAGTAATTCAACGTTTGATGTCGCCAAATAGTCGATCGTTCGCTTGGCGGTGTGCGATGAGGCGTTGTCGTGGTGAAGGAGGATCCTACTGCGAGGTCGTTTCTCTCGAACTTTTTCCAAGACAAGTGGCAAACAATTGGTAGTGTACCATTCTGCAGAAACTGTTTTTTGATCCTCTAACACAATTGTTGCGTAATGACCTATCCTTCCAAAGAACGAGGCCACCATTTTTTTCCCCGCACTTCGATCTCTCTTCACTTTAGTTGGCAACTCCTCGAAAGGAAACACCCACTGAGCAGATTGTCTTTTGGTTTCAGGGTCATAACAGTAAATCCAGCTTTCGTCACCTGTTAGTATGTCGAACACAGCATTTGAGTCACCTCCGTTAAATCTTTCAATCATTTTACGGCACCAATCCACACGATGGAGTTTTTGAGCCTCAGTCAAATTATGAGGTATCCACCGGGCGCAAAGCTTCCTGACCGCTAAATGTTCGTGTAGGATTTTGTGCACTTGACTCATACCGATGCCTAAGCTTGTCCGAATCTGCTGATAGGTCACTCTTTTGTCAGTCTCTATCATACGCCGCACAACACAGATGTTATCTTCAGTCGTCGCCGTAGAAGGCCGTCCCTCACGTAAATCATCAGTGAGATTAGTGCGACCACGTTCAAACTCATTAAACCAGTTGTAAACAGTCGCACGAGATGAGGCTTCATCGTGAAAGGCCAATCGTAGTCTATCATAACTTTCTTGTTGACTTAAATGACATCGAAAGTCATAAAAAATCATTGCACGAAAATTTTCTCGTGTTAAATTCATGTTGACGTGACACAGACAATTTTCAATTTGCCGCCAAATCGTAAAACAAATGACAAATGAATGAAGTATATACTCAGTAATATTGGCAAAGAGTTCTATTTTCAAATTATAGAATTATTTTTTTATTATATTGTTTATAAGTGGCCAGTTCTAAGAACTTTCAGTTTGACCCTCGTATTTGGCGACAAGCTCAAAATCATAGTGGCAACACTGACGGCTACCAACTCCAAAAGACTTTTGTTTGGGCGGGAAAACACGACGGGTGCTTTATAATTTTCACAATCAAATTAATTAGTTTTGCTGTGTAAATATTTCGTTTCTTTCGTGTAAATATTTAGTTTTGTATACATATAGTCAATAGTATAAATAAATATGAGCGTCGCTAGCGACGGGGGTGACCCCGTCGAACAGACCAGAAAAAGAAAACTATTGAAGCCAAATCCAAGTGAAAATGTTTCTTACAAACTATTTAGAAAACCCCTTTATAAGAGAAAGAGACTATTCCCAGAAAATCGTAGTGGAGACTGTGTAGTGTATGTGGAATCTACGGAACAGGAGAAAGTCGGTAACAAAAATCCTATTACACTCACCAACCTTTTTGCGGACAATGTTAGGGGCATCATAGGGGTGCACCGTGTGAATGCATACAAAGTTGGAGTAACTTTTAAAAAACCGGCCCCGGCCAACAACTTTTTGAACATGGACACTTTTTTTACTAACCATAAATGTGTATACAATCTGGGTATACAAATAAGTACTGCCTGAGTAACCTTAGTATTTATTTCACGCGGACAAAGTCGCGGGTAACAGCTACTTTGTATATAAATAAAATTTCAATAAATATTTTTTTACTTTAATTTCTGGCTTGTTTTACTCGTTTATTCAACTAATACGATCCATAATATTTTATTATAATACGACATACCTACCTAATACAAAAATCAGCTAATGAAGTTTTCACTTCTGCCGTGTGGTCTTAAGCACACACCTTTTTTTCTATTTAGTTTTTTTTTTTACATTTATAGGTTTACACTTGACTGCCATCTCGCCTGATGATGCAGTCTACGATGGAGCGTGCTTACCTAGAAGAAACCGATTCACTCTCGATTTGAAGACACCAAGATTATAACCATCGGGAAAAACCTACTCATGCAACTCATTCCACAGTCTAGACGTTCTACGTAGACGTTTTGGGTGACATGTGCAAGTACAGCAAATACCTATTATGCATCTAAGATTACCTACCCTACCTCAACTTTCAAAAGAGCTGATAACTTTGAAACGACTGAACCGATTTTAATGAAACGTAGCAAATAACAATTCTAAGCATTACATCTTTAAAAAAATTAGAAAACCGTTGATACGTTCGGGAGCTATGAATCTCTGATGCCACAAACACACAGACATGTCAAACATACATACCTCGTTTTTGCATGAAAGATTCTGTAGAAATCAGAACCTTCTTTATTGAAGTCGGCAAAAATGATTCCGGATGAATTTGAGAGCTTACTCCCCCTGTTAATTAGTAAGGTACATACCAAGTCTAATCAGCCATATTTACAGAGAGCCCGAAGCACAAATTCGACCGATAATGAATCCAAACAGCCGGACTATTCTGTAAAAGTCATCTCGACACCGGTCGACAAACTCATCTCTACTGTAAGTTGGCCCCAGAACGCGCCTCGTAACTCGTCGCATTCGTAGCTCTTATAATATTTGACTTATTCACGACCTGTGCAAAATAAACTCCAGTCTCCAGTTATTAACGAGTCTCAATAATCACTCAATTTTCTTTTCAAATAGCAGCAATAAGTAAGTACATATTAGTGTGTTCCGGTTTCAAAGACAATGTTCCCAGTGAAATTACAGGATAAAGAGAAAAAAAAATCATCTTTGGTTGACGACGCGACGAGGGCAGTGCAGTGTTGGCAGAAACTTGACTTCTTTAGGTTCAAATAGCTACTAAAGCAAGCTTTGGGCAGGCGTCAGGCATCAGCAGCACTCTAGATCAAGTAACTTATTCCATTTTAAACATGTAACTTACAATAAAACTTCTCAAGTTTTCTAGCAGAGTCTTTATTTACAAAACTGAACTGCAACAATTATAATTGTTGCAGTTATATCCGACTAACTAAGCTATTAATAAGTACATCCGATGAGGAATGCTTTCAGTCTGGTACGATGCATGCATGCTTCCAAGTTTGCTCTACGTATGAGGCTATAGAGTTAGTTAGTTTGTAAGTTTTGGTTTGGGCAGTAGAGGCAATTTGAGGAAAACCACCATATAGGTCATACATAACTACCTACATACCATAGAGCAATCATGGTAGGTACTTAAATCGCATCGTTGCTTAACATCAGGCGAGATAAGTGCGAACCTATTTTAGTTTAAAAAAACACTACCAGTTAATAGTAGACTACTATCCCATGAACAAAATTTACGTAGTAAATGCACCACCAGGAGACCTATGCAAGATGATAGAAGGGTATAAAGTAATAAGACTTAGCACTATGCCGTCACTTGTAAGCTGTCCAACTGCGTACAGTCGAAGAGGGGGGTTTGCAACACTCCATCATTTCTCCTTGTCGCATGATTTTTGTACGGCGTTGCAGAATAATAGATTAGAAGAGGTATTGAAACTATAAAATTATACATTTTAAGTTTTTAATTATTATTTAGTTATTAATAATAATTAAAAACGTAATTATTTTAATTTTAATTATTTTAGTTTGATTTATATCCGATTCATCGGATTACATTCCGATGATTTACATCTTGAATCTAGACTTCAATTCCACAAACAATTTATGGCAGGTGCGCAAGTAAATACAGCTGAGTTGGGTGCGAGAAAGAAAAGGGGAGACATGGTAAAAACTTTTCTACAACAAGACGAAAATGATAGTTACAAAGTGCACGCAATGAATTTAGAAATGCTAAGTGAGTGGTTAACCATAGGTGAGTTTTGTATCCCATTAGCTCTGAAGTGGCGCACCTTGCTATATGACTGGTCTCCTGCCTTATTAAAATTGTATCTAAACGCTTTCCAAATGACCTCCCTGACCAGAGTAACTTGGTAAGGTGGGGAAAAGCGGAAAAGCCTCTGAAAAATGTTGCTATACTTGTGGTGAGGCGATATGTACAGCAAGGCACATATTGGTGGGATGCAAGGTGCTCCTTAATAGGGGTCATTACTCACAGCGCCATGACAGAGTACGTGAAATCATACGTGAAGCCGTAAGCCTTTCGGTAGCTAGAGCCCAAAAGGGATTGACGATAAACAATATACAAATTAACTTTGTAAAAGAGGGCTCAACTTCAAACTCCAAAGAACAAGCCTTACTCAATCCTGGGTTCAGCACCTGATTGGACTATTTTAATGGACACGTATGAAAAGCACTACAAAATCCCAGAGGATGTGGGTGTTTCGTCATCCAGACCAGACATTTTCCTTTTTTCTAGGGCTACGAAACGCATAGTCCTTGTAGAACTTACCGTACCGTGGGAAACTAATATACCTAAAGACCACGCGATGAAACAAAATAAGTATTACGACCTTCAAAACGAATTAACAAAAAATGGCTATGTAGTTAATTTATACGCTGTAGAAGTAGGAGCGAGAGGTATACCAGCAAAATCTCTCTATAACCTGCTTAAAGACATAAAGACCTTGGCTTGTCCAGAAGTGCAGTAAGTTCTATACTAGAACGAGTATCTAATGCTGCACTAGTAGGATCATATCGGATTTGGCTGGGCAGGGAGAGAAATACGATTAGTGAAGGTGAGTGTTGACGTACGTCACCAAAAGGGGCGCCTTTTAAACCTACGCCCGAGTCACAAGTCTTGAGGTCTATTCGAGATTTCTCTCTCTGCCACACTATGGACCCGATGCACGGTGAATCCTTGGAATGCTAAGAAGTTCGTCTCTCTCTTAAGTTTGGGCATTTGATTATGTACTGCATTGGTTCCATACAGTTTCAATACCTCTCCTCTCTCCTTATCCATTATTTCGCAATGCCGTACAAAAATCATGCGACAAGGAGAAATTATCGAGGGTTACAACCCCCCCCGTCTTCGACTGTACTCAGTTGGACAGCTGACAAGTGACGGCATAGTGCTGAATCTTATTACTTTATACCCTTTTATCATCCTACATAGGTCTCCTGGTGGTTCATTTACTACGTAAATTTTGTTCACGGGCCTGTAGTCTATAACGTGCCCAGGTACATAACGTGACCGGCCTTGTGGCTTAGTTGGTAGTCTGCCTGCGAAGCCGAGGACGGGTTCGAGTCCCACCCAGTGCATTTATTTGTGTGATGAATACAAATATTTGTTATGTGTCTGGGTGTTTCTATGTATAATAAGTATGTATGTACAACTATATGTATAAGTATTATATCAGCTATCTCTCTGCCATAGTACCTACACGTTTTGCTTAGTTTGGGGTCAGATGGTGTTGCGTGTGAATTGTCCACCAATATTTACAATACATATTTTATTTATGCTGGTTGAATAACTAGCAAAGGTGGTACTTACCCAGTCCGCCCATTGCAAAACAAAGAGCCCTATCACTAAAACACAGTTTCGTCTTTTCCTCACGCCCAAAGTTCAGTTGGCAGTAGAAACCATCTGAGGCCAACAGCTACAGAAGGAAAAAATAAAAATTGGTAGTCATAGGAACTGCCGATAGAAGTGAACACTTATAACTCAGAATTTGAACTACGCGGGTGAAACTGGAGGGCGTGGCTATGAGAATGGCCATGTTCCTGAGTTTACCCAAAGATTTCGTATCATTTCCGATCGAGCCGCTAGAATTCAATTCACAGCCCACGAAAAAATCTGTGGCGCGCCAAAAGAAGTTTTCACTTCAAAAATACATCCAAAACGCGTCTAATGCGTGTGTGTCCCGCTGCGTTCCTCCGCCGCCGCTCCGACGCTACGCCACTACGCTACCGCTGTCCGCCATGACATGACGGTGACGGTGATACATAAGATTATACCCTAACAAAAAGATTTCACTTCACTTAATAATACAGGCATCACGGAACTGAGCTCGCTGTCGAGGTCACCGTCGAGTTCGTTCGCCAGAATCTCCGGGGCCAGATTTCCGTTGACCGTTGCCCGTCCAATGCTGCGCTGATAACATATATGTCAACAAAAAATCACGATACCTACATCTCTGTCACAAACACTGCCATCGGTTTTGTTACTGTACAAGTTAAGATTAAGTTTAAATATAGTTTTCTACTAGCGGCCCGTTCCGGTTTCACCCGGATATTGCCATACAAATCATCATTCACCTACCCTTATCCCACTTTAGGTGGGGTCGATACAACATGTACGTTTCTTCCATTCATCTCTGTCATTCGTCAGATCTAAGCTCACTCCTTTCCTAATCATATCGTCTTTCACACAATCCATCCACGCTTTTTTTGGTCGACTTCTCCCCTGGCATCCATCTTTTTTCTTTTTCTTTTTTTAAATATAAAGTGACGAGACGAGCAGGTCATGTGCCTGATGGTAAGCAACATGCCTGCCACATAACAACACAGTGACACGCAGCTATTGGAACAAGAAGATTCCAAATCATTACCTAGCACTGCACTGCGCTCGTCACCCAGAGATCTAAGTTGTTATATCTCTAAGCCCTGTAATTTCACTGGAAACATTGCCCTTCAGACCGGAACACAGTAATCTTTGCACATTACTGCTTGGCGGTAGAATATTTGGCAAAGGTGTGGTCCTTCCCCAGGCGCACTCTGCCAAGAGTCCTACCACTACAAAATACATACATATTTAAAACTCTTTTGGTTATGTGGTCTTCATCCCTACGCATAACATGCCCAAATCACGATAACCTAGTGCTTGTTAGCCTTTCTTTCGCGGGTGCTACTTTCACACTTCCCCTAATATACTCAGGATATTGCCATACAAAAACCATTATAAAATAAAAACTCTCCCATCACCTATCTTTCAAGTTTGGTCAAACAGCACGCGGTGTGCAAATTTGATTAAAATCGGTTAAATAGTTTAAAAGACCATCGCGGGCCAACCACGTGACGCATAATCCTACTTTCCTACTATCCTATCCTACTTTTTTTTTTTTTTTAATTTAAATTTTACAGCTTCACAGACTCCGGGGTCCGTGACCTTTGTCAATAGTTTTCTTTTTATTACATTAATCTTGGATTGGAGAAGAAAAGGAAATAGGGGAGAGTAGGGAACATTTTCTTGCTAATTCTAGGACTATTTTATTTTCTAAGTCGCCTCCTCCCGGCTCAGCACCTCCACCACGACTGCATTTCTATCCTTGATGGCCATCTGCAAATTGAACTCTCGGATGGTCTTCGGTGTTGCAGACAACGCTCGCCGCACGAACCGACCGATGGCGTCGTCGGTGTCGTCAGCGTAATATGTGAAGGTCCCCCGTGTGCCGTGAGATTGCGACGACCGCATGAGGCACGCTCTCGTGCAGCTTCGTGTTTGCCTTAGTTTTTATTGCGATTACCGACTCGTATGTTACTGTTATCCTATCCTACTCCATATGATCTCCTAATATTACAAATGGTAAATGGTCAATGTCTGGGTGTTTGGATATTTGAATGTTTGTTGCTCAAACACGTCGTAACGTATGAACGGATCGGGCTGAAATTTTAAACACAATTAGATAATAGTCTGGAAGAACAAATAATCACTTTTTATCCGGAAAATAACAGGAACTACGCGGGTAAAACCGCGGGGCGCTGCAAGTTTATGTATATTAAGAGGATGAAAATAATCAATTATCATCATCATAACTAGTAACTTGGTAGTGGTAGGACTCTGCAGAGTCTGCTCGGTGAAGTACTAGGTACACCTTCGCCAGTAATTCTACCGCCAAGCAGTGATATGCGAACATCACTGTATTCCGGTTCGAAGGTCAACGTTTCTAGATAAATTACACTGCTAAGAGATAAATTATCTTATATCACTGGGTGACAAGCATAGTCCAGTGCTAGGTGGTGAATTGGACTCTTCGAGTTCGAAGCTACGACACACTGTGCTGATATGGGCAGGCATGTTGCTTACCATGAGGCACATGTCCACATGTTATGGTTATCCCATCACTCTATACGTCTATACTCTATACTATTAAAAATAAAGCCGGCCAAGTGCGAGTGTGATTCCCGCACGAAGGGTTCCGTACCATTAGCAAATAAACGGCGAAAACCTCTTTGGCTTTATTCTGAAATCCTTATACATCGCAATTTCCGCAGACAGGCAAAAGGTTTCTTAAAATTTTGATTTTTGGCTCATGATTCTGACAACGAATTCAATATAGCGTTTTATTTTTACTAGTGGCGCCATCTAGTTTTCTTGGGACGGACTAATCGAGCAAGAAACGGTAAAAAATCAAGTTTGTTGTATAAGACTACAGGCCCGTGAACAAAATGTACGGGTCAAATGAACCACCAGGAGACCTATGTAGGGTGCTAGAAGGGTGTAAAGTATTAAAATTCAGGACTATGCCGTCACTTGTAAGCTGTCCAACTGAGTGTGATTGAAGAAGGGGGGTTGCAACCCTCTACCATTTCTCCTTGTCGCATGATTTTTGTACGGCATTGCGAAATAATGGATTAGAAGAGGTAATGAAACTGTATGGAACCAATGCCGTACTTAATCAAATGACCAAATTTGCTCTGTAAATTACTCGTACTCTGTAAATTTTCCCGGCAAACTAATAATTCAAAAGTTAAAATTTATAATTTTTATAGTTTCAATACCGCTTTCAATCTATTAATCCGCAACGCCGTACAAAAATAATGCGACAAGGAGAAATGATCGAGGATTGCAACTAGGGCATGGATACCGGTATTCGGTATTACCGAAAAACCGGTAATACCGGACTATTTGAGGCAATTCTGAATACCGGTATTGAAATTGCAAATACCGGTTTTTCGGTATTTTGAATAAAGAAATTAAATTAATAAATATAACTCATAAGGCAGCTCTAGACTACGAAAATAACAATCAATAATCAATTGCAATTCATTTTATGATTGTAAACTTGATGAGCAGGAGTCTTACGTCATTTTTTTTCATGGTTTACACGAAATAGTGTAAATGTATTAATAAAAACTTGTTTTGCACTAAAAAGAGTAACATAAAGTATTTTTAACCCCCGACAAAAAAGGGGTGTTATAAGTTAGACGTCGATGTCTGTCTGTCAGTATGTCTGTCTGTCTCTGTGTGTGTCTGTCTGTGGCACTGTAGAGCTCAAACGGATGGGCCGATTATGCTGTTTTTTTTGTTTAAAGGTTAATGCCCGTGCGGTGGTTTTTAGCTATGTTTAGTTAATATCGATTCAAGATGGCCGCCTCCACAAAGTATCTAAATTTATTAAAAAATATACAACATTTCTTCACAACCTTCCTCAATATGGGTAATCAAATGATAGGGCTTGACTAGTAAAATACTATACAAGTTTTGGCCGATCCAAGATGGCCGCCACAACAAATGGCGAATTACATTATTATTTTCACTACTACTTCAATATGACTAGTACTTCAAAAGAAAGGACTTGACTAGTAGAATGTCGTACAGATTACAAATTCGAGGTAGTCGGGGGTAAATCATTTTTTTTTATTTTGGTCTTGTGATGCATATCAACTATTTTTATACAAAAAATTTAACCAACTTCAAAACCACAAATAGGCACTCAAAAGCGAAAAATAAATTATTATAACTATTTTAAGCGCTACTCACTCATCTGTTTGAGGTCGGTACCAGCCATACCAATCCATAAATACTATCTACCTACTAGTAATTGCACTACTTACTAGGTACATAACATCTACCTACTAGCTTTTTCACTTGACTGGCTACGACATCAAATAGATGAGTGAGTTGGACTTATAATAGTTATATTAATTTATTTTTCGCTTTTGAGTGCTGTTTTGTGGTTTTGAAGTTGGTTTAATTTTTCGTATAAAACTAACGAACGTAAACTAGTTTAAAATTTATGCGTATGTATTGATATTTGTTTAACTTTAGAGTTTGAAATGCTAAATGAAGTAGGTAGGTACCAGATTTACTATACCGAATAGCTGAAGTATAATACCGAAAAAATACCGAAAAACCGGGATCCCGGTTTTAAAAATTTGAATACCGAAAAAATACCGGTTTTGTCAGAAGTCCAATACCGCCATGCCCTAATTGCAACCCCCCCTCTTCAATTGCACTCAGTTGGACAGCTTACAAGTGACGGCATTGTGCTGAATCTTATTACTTTATACCCTTCTATCATCCTACATAGGTCTCCTGGTGGTTCATTTGACCCGTAAATTTTGTTCACGGGCCTGTAGTCTATATGGGAGCCCCCCTTAAATGTTATTTTTAGTACCTATTTGTTGTTATAGCGGCAATAGAAATAAATACATCACGTTTTTCCCGATGGTTACAATCTTTGTGTCTTCAAATCGAGGGTGAGTCGGTTTTTTCTAGGTAAACTCACTCTATCGTAGGCCGCATCGTCGCTTAACATCAGGCGAGATGGCGGAGACGTGGAGGCCTGTAGTGCAATAGGACATGTCAGAATGCGAGCTGCCTGATGACGATGCCATAGATAGGGCGAAATGGAGGAGTAAAAGTAGGAAGGCAGATCCCACCACCACCCATACTAATATTATAAATAAGAAAGTAACTCTTTCTGTGTGTCTCACTTTGCCGACCACTGAACTGATTTTGATTAAATTTGGTACATAGATAGAATAGATCTCAAGATAGGACATAATTTTTATTGTGGAGAAAGGGTTGATGGATTGAAATGGGGGATGACAGTTTATAATATGGAAGTTCGTCATCGTTGAAGGTAAAACCATGAAACTTTGTATTTAGACTCTTGACACGAAGCCAATACTTACATGTTTGTTCTAACAAATTTTGTTAGTAAAATGTTATTGAAATTAAATAATATCTCAATTTAGATATAAATTTAGATCTAAATCCATTTTAGAATTTGTAGTGTAACTACTGTGTAGTGTCATGCCTATTAATTAGACCATTCTGGACCATCATTGGACCACATCAAGTACTTGACCTAGGTACTGACTGCCTATGTCTATAGGTCTATACCACCTAGCCTTCTTCGTGAAATAAAATGTAAGAAAAAAACCTTACTTTTCTACGAAACATGAACTTTTCTAGGACAATATAAGGCCTAAAAAATAATAGGAGGATCCTAGCACTATAGTGAAGCGTGCGTAATTAAATGAGTATGTAGGTTCAACGCCATAGAATCCAAAAAAATTATCTGAATTCTATGGAGTGTTCTTCATATGAGGGTTGAAGAGGCCTTGCGGTCGTGCCAAGTACGTATAACAATACGTAGTTATAATGATAGGTAGAATTGCTACGTAGGACGTAGGGGGTTAAATATCTAGAGCGTAGTAGAAGTGGGTTATTTTTCCACTTAGTGTTTTAATCTAAATGCCTCCTCATCCATATTTCTAGACCATCTTGGCCTTCGTTAAAGCTGCAATGCGGCACAAGTGCATAAGTAACCTGTCTGGATCGAGCAGACAGACGCTTCCTGTCAAAATGGGTACGCATTTTGGTATGGACTCATTGCGTATTCATGAACGCTTCAACATCCAAAGTGGTGGAAGCCGAAAGGGACCGCATTTGAAAACATTCGAGAAGTCCCTAGCGCCCTACCGAACCGACCAAAAAAATAAGCACGCGAGTGAGCGAGAACGGGCGCGTCGCAGTCGCACCGCATTCCACGGCTGGGTCGACGCACGGCCGCCCCGCGCCGCCGCGGCACGCCGGCCCGGCACGGTCCGCGCCTCCGCGCCCGCCGCAGTCGTTCGCGCGCGTCGCCCGTGATAACTCGTTTCTATGTTGTCCGTTCTTTCGCGTGCTGTGTTTACAATAGTGTTGTTGTTATTATTGCTGCGTTAAAACAGCCAGTGGCAGTGATCTGTGTCAGTGTGAGATAACTCATTCGTGCACCAGGATTTATCGTGAACTAAACTGTGGATCGTGAGGCGCAGACAGCCACGGCAGGCGCCGAGCTCGGGTACCGTTCCGTATTTGTTTTCAATCTGATTACGGCTAGGCTAATCCAGTCGAGTGGAGTTAGCGTTTGAGGTAGAGCACAGGTGTAGTGAATGGAAACACGTGACGGGCGTGTACTCGTAGGTATGGTCGGAGCTCACCACGTGGTGTGGTTCGGTGTAAACAAGCGCGGCCCTTCGCGCCCGCGGGTGCGTCGCTCGCGCTTGCGGCGCGCCGACTCGACCGAAATGCCCTGTCTCTGCCTTCGCCTCTGCTTCAGACGTGCCGTACCTACGCAAGCACTTACATATTTTGTTTTTGTGCTAAGATTGTGTAAGCATCTCTCGTGTATCCCACACAACTGACCCATCTAGATGCGCATTCCATGCTCTTCCGCTTTGCAGATTGACAACTGGGAGCAAATCATCATGTTCTAAATTATAAATATTTCAGGCCTTAGTACTACAACTACACCGAAAGTACACATTTGATAGTACCTACCTTGTTTGTTTATAAATATTTATCGGTTACAAATTTATGATATTATTTTATCGCTAACAAATGTACATTGTTAATAACTAAAAACATGAAATAGTTATAGTAAATAAAGGAATAAAACAATAGACCGATGTAGTGTAACATTCAGCGTGTTATCGATAAGGCGGTCCGTGCTAGAAACCTGCCTATCTACCTTGAAGTCTTATCAAAACAATAATTTCGTTCCAAAAACAACATTTTACTGCGCCGTGCGCTTGGCCTTGAATTAACTTGTTGATGTGATGTTGATATTCTGATATTTTTAGTTGCAATATTTTTAATAGATTTATTATGTGTTTAATTTATTATGATTACGTAACAGAGTTCTTCAGGAAAATCTTGCAAAGATATGCCTACGTACCTACCTATTTATATGTAGGTATGGCATTGCTTTGTCTATTTTCCTTTAGTCCGGAAACCCTATTTATTTCAATTTTGAAATTTTGTTTGAAAGTTGGATATGTTCGTGATCCCTGAGTGCTAATGCTAATATTATGAGAGGCTAAATATTACCACCAGAGGCTAAAAATGTACCACGGGCGAAGCCGGGGCGGATTGCTAGTATGTGGATAAACTTCAGGTATGCTCTACGTATGTATGTGCAGAAGGAGATATGGTTAATTGGTAAGATTAGGTTAGTCGGGCCCTGCACCTTCGCTAGACCAAAGTTCGGAAGACAGCAGATGTCAATTAGGCCAGCTGCTGTCACAGGTATGTTTAAAAAAAGATACGCCGTTAGTATGGAGCTTAAGCCACGGTGGTTTAGTACAAGCCGTGGTGGCCAAAGAAACCTACGCCGTCAGCATCGAGCTTAAGCGTTGGAGGCCTATTGGAAGCCGTAATGGCCAAGTGGGGAGCTCCAAGAATGTTCAAAAATCGACATCATTGAAGGGCATGCATCATACGCCACCCTATACTAGGCCAGTGTGGAGGGTTATGAGCTTTTGAGGCTTGCATAATATGTCTCATTGTGAGAGAAGGGCTTCAAGTCCCAGCAATCACACAAACTACTCTCCTAGCCTGCGACAAGGATGCTTTATACCTATGTAGTCTCAAGGTACAAGTTCGCGACAAGGACACGAGTCCGCGACAGGCACTTTACACTATTGAATTGTATATACCTAGGTAGGTAAATGAGACCGCGACAGGAGACCGAGACACACACGTGCCGCGGTCTCGGCACGAACTTGTACCTTTATGCATAATGCGACAGCATTATAGAAATATCGGATCACTTGATCTGAAAATAGTTTTTTCCAAATTCGTAAAATACAAAACAACCTACATAACCGACGCGCGAAAAATTATCACTACAAAACTTACCATCTTACCAACAATGAAACCACGCTGAAGTGCACTACACTACAAACAAACACCACCGATCCCTTGGTTTGCGGTGCCACTATTCAGTAACTTATTACCGAAAAACCAAAAATAGTTACATATTTGCAATTTCAAATAATGCCCTTCGCGCCAAAAGTTTTCACTACAAAATTGACCAATAGAAGCACGCATTCCACTGCACTACAATCAAACACCAACGATCCCTTAGTTTGCGGTGCCTCTATTCAGTAATTTATTACCGAAAATATGGCGCTGGCGGCGCGTGGTGCGTCGGGGTTCGTCGACCCTTGCCTGACGTTGTAAACACTGCAACGCGGGAAAATTTCCCAAACGCGCTTTACCTGAGGGTCTACCTAACTACAACTGTCTTAGCTTTGATATTGTTGTCACTTTTCTATTCGCTTAAAATGATAGAGACAGCAATAGCAAAGCCAAAGCCGATTTAGTTTAGCGGTATAAGGGCTGATTTACTCGCGTAGCCGCGTACCCGCATTCAGGACCTTGGCCCTTACTAACTGTCGCCGAATCCATGCCCCGGATGCACGCTACCACGCTGTTACATGCAGCGCCACGCGACTTTAACCGTGTGGTTTCCCGTTCTCATTATTTTTCCGTGATAAAAAGTAGCCTATATTTTGTAATCTAGGTTCCGAATTTCAACCAACAAAATTCCAAACTTTCGCATTTATGATATTAGTAAGACTAACAGCGCCCCGCGCTTTTACCCGCGTAGTTCTCGTTCGCGTTATTTTCCCGTGATAATAAGTGTAGCCCAAATGCTATTCCAAACAATAAACTGTGTTCCAAATTTTAACCTTTATACATTCACACGTTAAGACGTGATTGAGGAACAAACATCCAATCTTTGACATTTATAATGTTAGTAGGATTACTACGTACGTTACGCTACCAGTCTGGTTCTGTGGATTTGCACGTCGACATATTCTCAAACCGGTTCAGTTCACGTCGTTAGACATAACTTCTCGGTTTTAGTAATTACGCAGGTTTCGCGTTTTCAACGGCCCTGTGTTTGTTGTTTACCACTTTGTTTACCGCCAAAACATCAGTAATTATATGGCGGGTTGGGTCTTGGGTAAAGGTTTTGTACTTACGTCTTGTTATTTGTATGTAAAGCCACCTATTCACACTGGCCCAGTGGAGGCCAACGCCAGTGTGTGGAGGGTCGTTTTGTGATCACTCGCGTCGCTCGCCTAGCTGGCCGAGTGACGGCAAGTGGCCAGTGTGTATTATAGGGCTGTTCTGCCTCGACTCGTCTCTCGTGACCGGTGTCGGTTTTTGTGCACAAAACAAAGGCGCTCGGCGAGTAGCGTCCTATTCTCCTATTGGCCTACCTCGCTTTTGCCTGCGCTCGGCCAGTGTGTGGATGCTACGTTTTGTCTCGTGCCGTTTTGTCGGCGCTCGCGTTGGCCTGCGCTGGGCCAGTGTGTGGATGCTATCTTTCGTCTCGTGCCGTTTTGTCGACACTCGCGTTGGCCTCCACTGGGCCAGTGTGTATAGGGGGCATTAAAGAATAGAGATAGGCTAATCTCTCTTGTTTTGTGTGATTGAACAAGACAGTATGGGACTGATAATATAATAAGACTCTTTACGTAAGTAAGTAAGTACTACTACACTTTTGCCAGTTATTCTGCCTCCAAGTAGAATAACTGGCAAAAGTCAAACAAACATTACTGTGCTCCGGTTTGAAGGGCAACGTTTCCATAAAAAATGCAGTGCATTGCGATATTATTGGATTGATTATATCTATGCGACGAATGTAGTGTCATCACGTTCTAATAGCTGCATGACACTGTGCTGTTATGGACAGGCGTGTTACTAACCATCGGGAACATGTAGCGTTCGTCGCGTCACTCCTTAATCATCATCATCATCTGGTGCCTGTAGACATCCACTGCTGGACATAGGCATCCGCTGAAGATTTCCACAATGACCGGTCTTGTGCCGCCTCCATCTACCGACATCCCGCAACCGAGACTATCACTTCTTAATAATCCTACTTCCTACTAATATTATAAATGTCAATGTATGGATGTTTGGATATTTGGATGTTTGTTGCTCAATCACGTCCTAACGTATGAACGGATCGGGCTGAAATTTGGAACACAGTTAGATTATAGTCTGGCAGAACACATAGGCTACTTTTTATCCCAGAAAAACAACGGGACGAGAACGGGAACTTCGCGGGTAACACCGCGGGGCGCTGCTACCTAGTTAGTAAATAATCGGCGAAAACATCTTTGGCTTTTTTCGGAATTCCGTATAGGGTCATTTCGCCTGTTCGCGTCCACTTAGTGCAGTTGGCAAGTTTGAAGGGCAAAATAAATATGTCCCAGCACTCATTTTAATGAAAAGAGTATGTAATGTGTTGCTTTTGATAGTCTATTTTAAGATGAACATTTAGTTTTGATCGAAAAATGTTGCGTTTTTTCTAAAAACAGACAAACTTCAGATATAGGCGATTTACCCAGTTTGCGTCCATAAAATCCAATTTGCGTCCACCCGCTGGACCACTTTGCGTCCACCAGCTCAGAAAAGGAATTAAAGGGTGATATTTTATAAAAATGTAAAAAGAGATTGGATTTTAATTAGGTATGTATTAATTAAAGAATTATGGGGTTTTAAAAAACAACATATTAACATCAAAAATCTCTCTAAAAGAAAATAAAAATACCTGTTTATTCTTCTAAACTTTGATATTACTTAAAATTTAAAATAAATTAGGTAACATAAGAAGTACTTAATTTTTTAATTTAACAATAATCTGTTGTGTTAATTTTACCCTAAAATCATCCGCGTGCATTTCAGATGATAGGTCAATGTAGTCAATCTAATGCACTTCACAGTCACCCCCCATTTCAACCCCAATTTCATCCCCGTACAGTTCGAGATTACAAAATTGCTAGAACTAACATTTATTTGCTTCGTGTCAAGTGCCTATATACAGAGTTTCTTGGTTTTATTTGCAACGATTGGAAGTTTCCATATATACTTTCATCCCCATTTCAATCCCAATTTCACCCCCGTACAGTTCGAAATTACAAAATGGCTAGAACAAAACTTCCTTTGCTTCGTGTCAAGTGTATATATATGCAGAGTTTCATGGTTTTATCTTCAACGGTTGGGAACTTTCATATAAACATTCATCCTCTATTTGAACCTCAATTTCACCCCCGTACAGTTCGAAATTATGAAATTGATATACCACACATTTGTTTGCTTCGTGTCAAGTGTCTATATTATACAGAGTTTCATGGTTTTATCTTCAACGGTTGGGAACTTTTATATTGACATTCATCCCCATTTCAGCCCCAATTTCACCCCCGTACAGTTCGAAACTACAAAATTGATAGAACAATCATTCAATTTCTTCGTGTCAAGTGTCGAGATACAAAATTTGATAACTTTGAAAATCACGAATTTTCATACAACCCTTCATCCCTTGTTTCACCCTCTTAGGGATTGAATTTCGCAAAATCTATTAATTTAAAAAATGGACGCAATCTGTTTTTGTTACTATTCCCTGTAGGTATAGTTTGCGTCCATGGTGGACGCAAACTGCATGTTTTATAAATTCGGTGTAGTAATTCGCGTCCACCTTATTTTAACTGTTAACTATAAAAAAAATAAACAAATTCATAATTCATATAATTCCTTATATCACTATCAACGTCTAGAAATAGCTATGTGTCCAAATTGCACATAAAACAATAAAAGACTTACGTTCAAACGCACCGGTGCCCACTATTTTTTTTTCATAATTCCGCGTATTTGCACTGTCTTTTTGAACAACCGTCACAAACTATTTTTTTACACAGGATTGGTTTCAAGCACGGAGCTGTTGTTTATGTGTGTATGCTTCTTATACATTGAGGTATTAGCCGTATTAATTTTGCGACTTATTGGTGTGTTAGTATACTAAATTTCGTGAGTTTTTAAATGGAGATCCGTAAAATGGACGCGAACTGGGCGATGGACGCGAACAGGCGAACTTACCCTACATAGACTATCGCAGTTCCCGCGGACAGGCTTTCATCCAAAAAGCTTTACTAAAATTTGGATTTTCCGTTGTGGTTCTAACGACGAATTCGATAGCGCGTTTCAGTCTTCTAGTGGCACCATCTAGTTTGCTTGGGACGGACTAATCGAGCAAGAAACGGTAAAAAATTAAGTTTTTTATGTATGAATAAATATTTATTTTATTTTATTATTAGTAGGTATTTGTTGTTATAGCGGCAATAGAAATACATAATCTGTGAAAATTTCAACTGTCTAGCTATCACCGTTCTTGAGATAGGTACAGCCTGGTGACAGACGGACGGACAGCCAAATCTCAGTAATAAGATCCCGTTATTACCCTTTGGGTACGGAACCCTAAAAACCGACTTCAATATAAAATTAATGTAGACTCGACACTCGACCAAATTTCAATAGAAGCAATCACTGTTGTTATCGAGTTATATGAAAGTAAATTTGAGTTTATTGTGCATATTTTAAAAAAAACACCTCACCAATTTCGATAAAATTGTAATGGGACCAACTATGATCTACCCATAGATATCTAAATAATAAGGTAAGATTATACCAAACAAAAATAAAGTTGCCAAGTGCGAGTTGGACTCGCCCATGAAGGGTTCCGTTGCAGCAAGTAACATTATATACTTAGTTCTTGTAGTTCGTTGTAACTTTGATCGAAGTTTCAATAATAGTGTATTTATGACGTACTAAAAAAAACTACTCATCAGATCGAGTTCAAACTAATTTTTGTTATTAGTTTACATGGTCATGTACATCATATATTTATTTTAGATTTTTCATTCTCTTACTTTAGAAGTTAGAGGGGGGGGGGACACACACATTTTACCACTTTGGAAGTGTGTCTCGCGCAAACTATTCAGTGTATACGAAAATGATTTTAGAAACCTCATCATTTTTGAAGACCTATCGATAGACACCCCACACGTGTAGGTTTGATGAAAAAAAAAATTTTGAGTTTCAGTTCTCAGTATGGGGGGCAACCCTAATTTTTCTTTTTTTTAAATTTTTTTGTTCAAATCTTAATGCGGTTCACAGAATACATCTACTCACCAAGTTTCAACACTGTATTTCTCATAGTTTCGGCAAAAAGTGGCTGTGACATACGGACGGACAGACAGACAGACAGACATGACGAATCTATAAGGGTTCCGTTTTTACGTTTTACGGAACCCTAAAAAAAGATCAAAATTGATTCACAACGCAGCAGACTAGGTAGAGATTCACAATAGGGTACCGGACAGTAGTCACAAAAAAATCTGAAATTAAGTTAGTTAGTACATTTATGAAGTGAAATAACCATTTAATTAAAATTTACACGAAGGAATACTGATTTATAATTTTAATTCAATTAATAAAGTTTAATATTTCTAATATTTTTCATCTGTTGGCCGCCGTAAACGAAACACCAATCACAGCGCGTGACGTCAACTGTGTCTAAATAACAGTATTTTGTATGGAGTATTTGCGAATTTTACGATTCTTTGCCGTTTTTAAAGTATTTAAAACTATTACAATTGAGGAACAGTAATTAAAACAACACGTTTTAACTATGGAAGCAGGTTATTTGAAAGCTGACTGCCGAAATCTCCCAAGAGTGGATATGTTCATGGTTGGAAATTTCTTTGCCACAAATTCTGACTTCTGTGCTGCTGAATTTAGAAATGTTAAAACATCTATGTAAGTATTCATGCAAAATGTCCAAGGAATAGAAAGTTTCATATAAACTTTAATCCCTCGTTTCACCTGTTATTTGTTTCCAGTATAAAATAAATGTCAGTCTAACCTAACATATTTATTGTACTCGTAGTTATATTATGTACTTTCTATTACTTCAAGATTTAAAACTTATTGTTTTTACATCTTTTCAGATCGGCGAGAAAGTCTTACGGTGATGACGCGATAGGATACGTACAACTTCGGCGTGATTCTGACATGTGTACTATTAAATGTAAGGTGTGTCCAGAACACAAAGTTCATTCAAAATTGTACGCAGTGACTATGATAGTTGACGAAAAACAAGGTAAAATTGTAAGCGTACAGTGTCATGATTGTGCTGCATCAACTGGGGGCTGCAAACATGCTGTAGCTTTTCTGATGTGGGTCCACAGGAGAAGTGAGGAACCGTCCAGTACTGAAGTGCAGTGTTACTGGAAAAAATCGAAACTGGCTCAAGTTGGCACTAGTCTCAAGTTTATAAATTCGAAGGATCTGTCAAATGAAAGAAATCCATGCTCTACACAGGCTACTCTGCAAAAAAACATGCTGGAACAATTTCTTGAAGCAGCGGCAAATCGAGGTGTTACAAACTGTGAATTATTGAAGTATAAAATAAACAGAATGGAAGATTACGAGAAATTGTCACTTCACTATTTAGTTTTAGAATATGGTGGTGATGGTGATTATGACTTATTTTTAAATAAGATTTCACAGTATTTTATCGAAGAAAATATTAAAAGAATTGAACAAAATACTCGGGCACAATACAAAAACAAGTTGTGGTATGAACTGAGATATGGGCGTGTTACAGCTTCAAGAGCTTACGAAGTAAGCAAATGTCATACCACAGATGGGTCTTTAATCGCAATGATAATGGGAGCCAAAATTCCTGACACAAAAGCCATGATGAGAGGAAGGAATTTAGAAAACAAAGTGAAAATAGCAGTGGAAAAGAGATTAGGTAAGAAAGTGAAGGAATGTGGCTTATTTATTTCCTGTCAATACCCATTCATTGCTGGTTCACCAGATGGTATTTATGATGATAAATTTTGTATTGAAATAAAATGTCCTACCAGTGAAAAAACATACAAAAGTTATTTAAAAGATAATAAAGTGGCAAAAAAATACATGGTACAAATGCAAATCCAAATGTTTGTGACAAATTTGAAAAATTGTTACTTTTGTGTTGCTGATCCTAACTTCGAAATCACCAACCACGTGGAAATGTTGTTAGTTCATTATGATGAAGCTTTAGTTAAGCACTATATATCAAGCATATGCCAATTTTGGAAAAATAATGTATATCCTATTCTGTATGAAAGTAGAAAATAAAATTTGATTTTCATGATCAGCTATGTTTTATTTGCTAAAATTTACAGTAAATACAATATTAAAATAGTTATTGTGGGTTATCCCTACGAGATAGACACATACCATGAGCTTTTTTGTAGACCTTTTTAGGTGTACAATACTGCAGTACATTATTTTTATCTATCTCACAGGGTTCAGCCAGGGTTTGCAATTTAAGCGCAAAAATTGTGTTTATTAATGACATCGTTTAGATTTTTTTTTAATTATCAGTGTCTCTCTACTGTACTATGCATGTATTCTACACAAAAACCTTCCTCTTAAATCACTCGTATCTATTAAAAAAGCCCGCATCAAAATCTGTTAGGTAGTTGTAAAGATCTAAACATACACAGGGACAGAGAGACACGGGAAGTTAATTTGTTTTCTACTATGTAGTGATACAAACATATATATTCAATTAAATTGACAATAGATTTTATTTATAACTAGCTGGTACTCGCGACTTCGTTCGCGTGAAATAAATACTATGGTAACTCAGGCAGTACCTATTGTTATACCCAGACACATTTATGGTTACTTAAAACAGCATATAATAAAACAATTTCATACAATTTTATCAAAATCGGTTCAGTTGTTTAGGTGTGAAAGCGTAAGAGACATTCGTCCCTCTTTTCAACTCCAATTTCATACCCATACAGCTCGAAATTAAAAAATTGCTAGAACCAATATTCGTTTGCTTCGTGTCAAGTGTCTATATACAGAGTTTCATGGTTTTATCTGCAACGGTTGGGAACTTCCATATTGACATTCATCCCCCATTTCACCCCCGTACAGTTCGAAATTACAAAATTGATAGAACAAACATTTAATTGCTTCGTGTCTAGTGATATATAGATACAAAATTTGATAACTTTGAAAATCACGAATTTTCATCCCTTGTTTAACCCTCTTAGGGGTTGAATTTCACAAAACCCCGTCTTAGCGAGCGCCTATGTGCTAAAAGGGACCTCCATGCAAAATTTCAGATTTGTAGTTTCTGAGATTCCTTGATGAGTGACCTTTCGCTTTTATATATATATAGATGTAAAAATCACGTGATTAAAATAGTAATTAGGTGTAATAAATATTGGTGGACAATTCACACACAACACCATCTGACCCCAAACTAAGCAAAGCTTGTATGATGGCGGCCAGAGAGCTGATATAATACTTATATAGTTTTAAATACATACTTATTATACATAGAAACACCCAGACACAGTGCAAACATTTGAATTAATCACACAAATATTTGCACTGGGTGGGAATCGAACCCACGACCCTCGGCTTCGCAGGCAGAGCTACTACCAACTAAGCCACGAGGCCAGTCAGTATGAGAAATCATTACAAAAATTGTATGCAAATCTAAGTGGTTTCCTAAGTATTAAAAAACCTTTTATTTAAGATGACACAAGCGAGAAATACAAAGTGAAAAGAAGTACAAAATATTGTTATCAATTGAGTAAAAGTAAATCAATTAAATAAATGTAAGAATTTATATTGACAACTGTTCGATCTTTCTCATATAAAATTTCAAAAAGGAATGCCCGTCAACCCCTTAGCTCCATCTACTTATAGCCACAACCCCTTCAAAACTCTTTTGAGATGGCGGGTAGAAATGGATAGTTTCACACTGGCGCCCTCTGTACTAAATTTTATCAGTCATACCCATTTCTTTAAATAATCAGCTACTTGTTCTTTTATATGACACATATTTAGACTCAAATCCCAGAATTAAATATAATACTATAAGTGAAATATACTACAAACATTACAGGTGACAACAATATGTTTCAGTTTCAAAGAAGCCACTGAACAAAAATAGCTATTTAAATCAGTATGTTAACATTAACTTAGTTATAGACATTAAATAGTAAAGTACTAACTAATAGTGTTTAACATAATCTGGTGCCTGTTATTGGGATGTATATAATTTAAAAGACAATGCTACTTTGTAAGTTGATAAGAGCACATGCTATTATCATGCAATAATCTAGCATACTTATCAACTTCGAATTCACAACAGAATGTGGTTTCAACATAGAAAATTCCCGGATTCTACGAATGACCCTTTCAATGTGAATCCTTAAACTTGCAATCTGTTTTGTTTTTATGGCTTCTTGCTTGGATAACTTTTGACCTTGACCTAGACTTGGGGGTCTCAGTAAATGACATTTATTTTCAATTAGCATTTGTTCTATGTGTTTGAAACCACGGTCAGCTAAAACCCAGCTTTCAGGTTTTAATTGTTGTAGAAACCCACACTTTTCTACAAGTAATGTGTCACTTATCCGTCCTCCATACCCTGATGATATATAATTTATTAAGCCGTTAGGTGTACTTGATACTAAATATTTAATTGTATTTGCTTTCTTATATTCAGACCATGTTAGAGCTTGATGTAGTGGCTTTGAGGGTTTCGCTATTTCAATTTCAAAACAGTCTATTAAACAGCTTACTTTATTGTAGCGATGTCTAAATGCTATTGGAAGACATTTTTTAATATTTTTTTTATCTAGGTCTACAATAAATGGTTTGAGAATGCTAGAGATTATTGGGATATTCTTCCGAAATATTTTGCCAGCATATGATTCAGATGTTCCAAATTGATCTGCAAGTTCTGAGAATGTTGTATTCAACCTAATTTTTTTTAAGCATAGTAATATATGCTCTGTAGGTATCATGGTATTTGTATGTATCAAATCAACCAAAAAATAACAATCATTAGGTATGCCGATATATAAACGAGGTTTGGTTTTAATTCTTTTACACATGTCATTTATGGCTTGCTTTGCCTCGCTTTCTTTTTCCATTTTAGAATATTCTTCATTTAAGCTACTGCTATCCGATGGTAATTTAAACTCTAATGACTGGACTGAAGGTGATGATGGCTGATATGATGATGATGATGGGTTGTTCTGTGATATGTCACTATCAGAACGATCAATTAGTTTTCTAATAACACTAGGACCACTAGGCATAGCTGGCTTTGAATGTTGTTCTACTTTGAAGGGAGATGTTGAAACACTTGTGGTCAATGTTTTAAATGGTGACACTGCTATATCTTGAGATTTATGTTTGGTTTGGGTATACTTGCTTCTGAAATATTTACTTTTTACAAAAGCTTGTACACCTTTATCTTGATAGTTTGATTGATGTTCTACTGCTACAACTTCCGTTTGTAAATCTGAAAGAAATGGACAGTTCATTATTTTTCATCAGTAAAAATAGGTATACCGACCTACCCAAGTTCAATATTGAATTAATACTTACTAATAGGCAAAGTGGTGTTTTCATTTTCGTTACTACTGCTCAATTTACTATCTTCTAGGGCTTCTTGTATTAGGGCCAATCTTTGCCTTTTCATAGCAGCGGGTCGAGGCATACTAGTTGATGGGAAACTTCTTTTTCTATTAGTTTGACATTGAAATATTGATGGAAGACATCCTGGTTTCATCATAATTTTATTTACATAACCCATAATTCGGTATCTCATGTAATTTTCCATGTCATTCGGTAGCTAAAACAAAAAATCCAAAGTAAGTACTTACATAATTAATAGCATCTAATATTCCACCGCCTTTAAATATGAAGTGTTCGCAGTGTTATGTACCTATTTACCGTAATGTAAATTTGTGTACTTACATCAAAGTGATCCTCGCAGAAATAAATCGGTGAAGTTACAGACATTCCATCGAAATTTCGTCTTGCTAGTTTCAACCATTTTTTTCGTATATCTGCTTTTCGTGGCACATCAATGAATAATTTAGCTGGTGTGGTTTTACTGTTATTACTACACTGAGGAACTACACACGTACGATATCTTATGTGATCCATTATAACATTAAAGAAAGAAAACAAAAACAACACTTTCCACTGAATAACTGTGTTTATTTACAGTTTGAAACACGTATGACGTCACACGCTCTGAGATCACGTGACATACCGTTTACGCGGCAATTTAAAACAATTATTTTTTACACACTATTTTAAGTACTTAAAAAGTTATATTTGTTTAAAATAAAAAAATGTAGGGCTATATTTAGCCATTAAGATTAATTTTAAGCACTTTTTGAAAAGTTGTCCGATACCCTATTGGCGGAGCTATCGCGTAACATTAGGTGCGGCTGAAGGGCTAGTATCCATGGCCAAGAATAAATAAAATAAAATAAATATCACGTAGATACATACAAAAAAAACATACAACCGAATTGAGAACCTTTTCCTTATTTTAAATCTGTTAAAAAAACAAGGGGTAACAAAAAGCTGATGTGTCCAAAATATTATAGTTATTATAGGTATTTCGCACGTATTTCGCTAGACATAAAGCAGAATAAGTAACAGTTGCCTAGACTTGTCTACGGATCATAGTTCGCTTCCCACATCCACCTTATCAGTTGCACTAGATGACTGTGTGAATGTAGGTTCTAAAATGTCTAAATATCACCGTCAGACAGGCGCCAGCTGTCGTCATCATGACGACAACGTATAGAATACGTATTGTGTACCCTACATGTCATTACACTTAGTATACTTCTATGTGGAGCTGTTTACCTTTACGAGTTTTCTGTACCTACGAATTATTATATACCTACCTAGTGAACGTACTCGTAATACTAGGAAAGTTCTATTGAAAAATTCATGCAAAGAGGTGAAGAAGAAACTACTTTAGTATGTCCTTTTTCCGGTCTGACCACAGAAATCTAAATAATAAGGTAATAGAAATGGCATAACTCTCAAATTACTTGCAAAACGCTTGTCGCCACATTTCCCCTACCCCCGCGGTCACTACTACATGCGCGTACTATTCCAATACAAATTCACTCACACAGCAATAGCTGCACATTATCAACCTGGGTCTGTGATTGCACCACACACATCCATAAACGCTTATCAGTGAACCTACTAATACATTGAAAAATTAACAATTTTTCACATATACGCTAGTGCTTGACAAAAATTAAAACATATCGATATTTCAAAGTACGGTCCAACTTTAACATTCGATAAAGGTTATTATTGATTTCATTAATTAGGTGTATTACACTACAACAAAGTCAATATGCCTACCTATAAAATAAGTGCGTCACATGGGGTATACTATTGTTTCGATCACTGAACTATGTAATTCTGACACCACATGGGCTTGGGTATAATTGAAGAACAAAGGTTGTTGAATATTTTGTACATCGAGCAACTCGATCTTCCGCGCAAGCACGGAAGGGAAGTAGCCTTAGCTAAAAAATATTGTTCAAATCTTTCTGTCATTTCTTGCGGGAGGGGAAAGTTGCACACTAGCGTAAAGCCGTACTATTACATACAAAACATACCTGTACCGATCCATTGCCGACCATACTCACACAGCCAAATCACTAACACATAAAAAATAAAGCACCATTCACAAATCTAGCCCCGCCCTCAGTGTATTCCACGCCACAGTATATTATCAAACTCCATGGTCCACGCGGACTTGTACTTTGACAGAGGGGAAACGCTGTGTATGCCTACTCCCTTCCGTGTAGCTCGCCGATTTTGTATGAAAACTAATAAAGTCTTAAGAATAAAAGCTTACAATAGATAAATACTGCCTCAGTTATCTTAATATTTATTTTGCACGGACGAACAATCGCGCGTTATAGCCAGTATGTATATATTTTTGTTAATAATTAATGAATTATGAAGTAATGTTTACCGCGAATTAAAAGATTGTACGTACGGGTGTAATGTTAATTGCGTACAATTTTTTTTATCGATTTATTATGTTACTTTATCGATAAAACTATGTAAAACTTAAAATAAAATTTTCATCGTTCATTTTTGGGCAAGTAAAATTGGACCGTCACAGCACTAACTCACAATCGCTACCTGCGGTTGTACCATGGAAGATTAGAGGTTATGACGATATCTTTAATTTTACATTACATTGCTGTTTATGCATGAACCACTTTAGATGTTAATTAATGTATGCAGCAATGGTATGCAAAATGACGATCACACCAAAAATTTATAACTATCATAGTGAATCATTGGGCTCCGTTTATTTTATTAAAAAATGCAATTAAAATAAAATAAAATACCTATCAGTGAAATGTAATCTCATTATTGGTATAATTGCAAGTTGTGGAAGAACTTCCACAGTTGTTTATGCTCCATAACACAAGTTTCAAAGATGATTCACGCCTGCCGGTTCGAACAAGACTAAACTACAATTCGAGCACTGGTGGCCTACAAGTCACCTGTGCGGCGACAATGTCACGCGGTCATGCGACTTCTAGTACCTTATTATTTAGATTTCTGTGGGTCTGACTTTTGAAAGGTACTACCAATCTGATCAATTAAAAAAAATTTTGTTATAGGGACTGCAGCTATAAGTAAGAATGAACACTTATTACGTACTTAGGATTAACCAGTACTAATATTACATAAAAGCGTCTTATCGTTTTGAAATCTATGTACGGCTAATCCTCAGGCAAATCATAATATTCAAAGACCTAATCTCAAACTTTTGAAAGGTCCTTCTAAAAGTTTCAAAAAATGCTCTATCCGTACATTATAATGGATTCGAAGCTACTCCTTCAGTTCCCTCTCTAAACATGCCATTTTTTTATTCAAATAATATCTACCGACATAAATCCAGGGATATATCATTTTCCGGATCCACTGGATCGATGTAGAAAATATTATGATGAAACCGGCGTGTTCCTAAAAATGTATGTTTAAAGGACATACGTTATTCTCCAAAAATACATATTTTAAGGACATTGGTTATTTGTCAATACGCAATGGGCCATGCAGGATCTACAGGAGATGCTGACCAGCTTGGCGGATGCTTCCCGCAGGATAGGTCTCGGGATGAACATCGATAAAACTAAGGTCATGTACAACGCACATGTTGATCCGGGACCTGTTCATCTCGATGGTGCACTTCTCGAAGTTGTTAAAGAATATACCTATCTAGGTCAAGCCCTCCAATTAGGAGGCATAAACTTCGAGAAGGAAGTAGACAGGAGAATTCGGCTAGGCTGGGCAGGATTTGGGAAACTTCGTCACATTTCTCAGCGTCCATTCCGCAATGCTTGAAGACTAAAGTCTTCGATCAGTGTGTCCTGCCAATAGTTACATACGGAGCCGAAACGTGGACACTAACAGTGAAACTGGTCCATCGATTTAAGTCGCACAGCGAACTATGGAGCGAACTATGCTCGGTGTTTCTTTGAAGGATAAAATCAGTAATGAGATTATCCGACAAAGAACCGAGGGAAAGGTGACCGACATAGCTCAGCGAATAAGTAAGCTGAAGTGGCAATGGTCCGGTCATATCTGTCGAAGAACCGATAACCACTGGGGTAGACGTGTTCTAGAGTGGAGACCGCGTACTGGCAAGAGTAGAGTGGCCGCACCCTGCAGCCAGGTGGAGCGACGACTTACGAAAGGCGGCTGGCAGCAAGTGGATGCAAACAGCAGAAGATCGTGCTGTGTGGCGATCCATAGGAGAGGCCTACGTCCAACAGTGGATGACTATTACATAGGCTGATGATGATGATGAATGGGCCACGGTGGCAGTGGTGGTGGATGGTCTTGACCTTGTGAGACAAGGTCCTGAGTCCCAGCAGTGGGAACATGAAAGTAGGCTACTTAACCTTGGTTAAATCGATCTCTACCGTACAGACAGTTACTGTTGTGGATTGTATCATACTTTCTTAAAACACAGAACACAGTGTAGAAATAAGTGGAGTCTACCAAACAATAATCAATCAACAATCAGTTAACTTCTATTCCTACTAATACCTATTACAAAAATAAAAGTTTGGATGTTTGCTGCTCAATAACTTCACAATGGCTAAATGGAGTGGGTTGAAATTTGGAACATAGATAGTTTATCGTCTGGATTATGCTATTGTACTCGTAGGTACTTCACTGAATTGAGTAGAGACTTCATTAAGTCGATTAAACTTACCAAGTGTAATAAGCCTTTTAGTCTTTGCCTTCCTCTAATGCTGTCAATGTCATAATAGAGCATCTCTCTACCTAGTATATCATAGTCTGTGGTCATTTTACTGATATCGTCGCATTGACTACAAACAAAGATAGTTTTACCTCTAACTACTAATAATATTATATTAGGCTATATTGTAAACGAGATCAAAAACTGTTGTTAACACCAAATAGCGAACAAATAAAAGGCTGCTCCCGAAAAGTTACACAAAAGACTCAAGTTTATGATAGCGACAATAAAGGTAGGCAAGTACTTACTTAAAAGTTTGTTTGGGCCTTGGGGGAGTTCCTTTGAGGTGAAGTGACGAACGGTTTGGCGCCTTATCTTCGAACTTCTTTTGGCACTTTGTTATTAATTGCTTTTCAACGTTTCTTACTTTTCGGTAAAACATTCTGTACAGTCTTAGAAGTTTTCTTAAGATTGCATCGAAAAACTTTTTTAAAATATCGGGATTTGTTTAACCAACACCGTGTAACCCTAAATTAAGCAAAGCTTATACTACGGAAGCTACATAGCCGTTGGAATACTTTAATAATAATCACAGTAATACCTATAAAGGCGAAATTGTATGTTTGTACCCACGTATCTCTATCTGTAAGGCCGGAATGGATCTGAATGAAATTAAATAAATATGTAGTAGAAGACAAAACATACCTGCTTAACAGAAAGCCTATTTTTATTCCGGGTTCAAATACATACTTACTTATAAAATATTGAAACACCCAAACACAAATCCAAAATGACCTAGGAACCCACTACCTACAGCTCACCACCGACTAAGCCACAAGTTAAGACCAGTCTCAATTTCACTTCCTCCTTTTGAAGATCTTCCTCCGCAATCTTATATATAAAATTCTCGTGTCACAGTGTTTGTTTCCTTACTCCTCCGAAACGGCTTTACTGATTTTTACCAAATTTTATATGCATATTCAGTAGGTCTGAGAATCGGCTACTAGCTATTTTTCATACCCCTAAGTGTTAGGGGTTGTTCACCCCAAACATTTTTTTTTTAATATTTGGTAAAAAAAATTTGTTTTTATTTTTTTATAATGTGGCGTTAAAAAATACATACAACCCTTAATTTTTAACCTTTTATCACCAACCCCTGATTTTTTATAGCCATTTTAGTAATTTAATCATTTGACAGTGAACTCCTAAACGACGGGACCGATTTGAATGTTTTTTTTTGTGTGTGTAATCGAAGATGGTTTAAGTTCACAAATAAGCCCGGCAGATGGCGCTGCAGACAGTGTCTAGATTATGTCCGAGCGAAGCCGGAACGGGCCGCTAGTATATATATAAAAATGTAAAGCGACATGTATTTCCCCCATCACGTGAAAAGAGGTTGTTTTTAGTTATGTATGCGTGTAACGTATGATTGATGTCGTCATTTATCCCCTCAATTACTTATCGTATTCTGACAGAGCAGGTGCAAATCGACGCATACGCAATATATATCCCCTGTTAAACATGACGTCATTTTGAACCGAATTTTCAATCGAATTCGTCTCAAATGGAATACGTTAAACACATCATTATCAACATGACCAAAGTTGAGCAGTTTTAATGACCTCGCCTACAAAATATAGTTAAGGTCATCAGCTTGGAAACAAAACAAATCTCATCATTATTATCTGCCAATTCGTTCAGGAGCTACGAAGGCCCAGACAGACAAAACGACAACTTTTTATATTAGTGGCTAAAAAATAATGACGAAGATATACTAATGGATGCGTTACCAATAACTGAAATGAAATTTATTTCACACAAAGAATATAACAAAACACAGAGATTTCCGAAGTCTAACTTTACAGATATTTAAACCGTATGTTTGGATACAATTCGATTCTAATAAGTGCGCCCCAAACTAATATCATACCTTGTACATAACTCTCTGTGTATATCCCACATGGTGGTATTTTAGTTATAGAGTGACGGAACGAGCAGGACATGTACCTGATGGTAAGTAACACTCCTGCCCATAACAGCACAGTGTGACCGATTGATTGAGTCCGAAGAGTTCAAAACATTAGCATTGCACTGCGGTCGTCGTCCAGAGATTTAAGAAACCCTTCAAACCGGGACGCTGTTGTCTTCACATCACTGCTTGGCGGCAGAATAACTGGCACTTCCCCATGCGAACTCTGCAAAAAATCATACCACTACTCCACTACTTTTACTTCTTAACTCCGATCTATCTACGGCATCGTCATCGTTCGCTAACACTAGCACGTAACGCGTTATCAGATACTGATCCAAGATAATATCTACGGTTTTGATCCACGTACGCGACTAGAAGACTTTGAAACCATTATTAGTTGAGGGTTCCGGCCGTTCTATGTGAGTAATTATAATAATAGATGGTGGTATTTATAGCCAGTGATAGACTGACAGTAGATCTGCGAGTCCACGCGGTACAACGTGTTTTAATTGTTATTTTCCTGTAGCAAACGTGTCGTGGGAATCGCGGTGGATCCCACGCTAATTACTGCAGTCTTAGTACACTCATCGGCCTTAACGTGTGGGCGTATTCAGGACAGGGGCGCCGAGCTATAAGGACCTTTCTTACCATCTGCAGTGGACGCTAAATCTATTCTAAATCCTATCCAAATCGAATCTCTGCATTATTGTGGGCGACTTCATGTCCCGGCTGCTATGAATATTAAACGCAGCTTCAATACCCATCAAGTGACCACTTTGGACCCGTCAAAACAATAAGGGCCAATTTATTTCACCTAAATCCATTGACTCGTTGAATGTGAATAAGTAGTAGAGATATACTTTCAAATTCGTATCAGTTTGATATGCTTGTAGTGGTTCTATTAACTACACTTTACGAATGTTAGTTGTTGAATCGTTTTGGCGCAGTGGCTAGAGCGTGCTATTTACAATCGTCAGGTCCTAGGTTCAGAATGTTCAGATCCCGCCAGCACCACTGAGTATTTTTCCAGCAGCAGATTTACCTACAAGTTTGTCATCACCACAGACTTTAACGTTGAAAGAAAATATCGTGAGAAAACCGGTATGTTTCTAGAATCTTTCGAGGGCGAAGATTATTGCCTTGACTCTATGCGTGTGAGAGAACGCCCCGTGTCCCAGTAGTGAGAATCATTTAATGGGTTGCTTAGTTGGTTCAAACAGACAAATTTAGCACTCAAGCAAAAATTACTATGCAGTATTCGGGATCCTTCATTGTGCGGACGTTTCTTAGTGACTATTATTTATTCTGGAACCGGATGAGGTCACCCGGGCCCCCATAATTTAGTCCTTATTACAGCCATAGCTTACGATAAAGCCGGCACTCGGATCAATGAAATTTATATTCATCAATGGAACCACTATTGTTGTGGCCGTACAATAACGCTAGCAATTTGCAGAGAACTGTCATTGTGTGCCAATGTCAGATGATTTATAATTCTTAGCGTGGAATAAAAATGAGCATTGGGTATCTATTTGTTTAAAAATGTTATATCATTAAGCATACCCACCAAGACTAGCGGAAAAAACAACATGTGTCAATGTTTAGTATGCTTGAAGATTGATGAATTGCCAACTTCGATATGCAATAATCGTATAGTGCTGTATCGGAATTCGTCATACCGATATTATACTATTCGATGTATCTTTGTGTACGAATATTTAGTCCGATCGATTTCTCGTTTTTCTGTAAAAATATCGTATTAGCGTAATAGCATAGAATAGATAATATAGATAGAACGGACACTCCCCACCCCCCGCCAATTTCAAGCTTCCTCCCCCTCGCGGACGCGAGGCGGACTCAACGAAGGGTTATTATATCGGACGATAATTTTCTATGAGAATACGACCATGATGCTGTATTATTTAACAAAATGGTACCAAATTTTTCGTCTATTATACGAAACAAGAATAAGAGATTTTTAATTTCATAAGAATTTCTACAAAGATTGAATCATTTTTATTAACTGTGTTAAGCTATTCTGGTTAGAAGTACGCGCCAACATTGAAGTCCTGTGACGAAATTATTAAACTCGTTGTTTTTAAACTGCGGCTTCCGTTGTCAGAATTGAATTGTCAGAATACACTTACCCAAAGAGAAATCTTTGGGTAAGTGTAAATCTGTACTTAACTAAAAATCAATTCGTACATGGTACCTTTATTATCTCCTATTTTGTTTTAAATCTTCTCCCTTCTGATTGTTGATGAAAGTTACATATACCTACATTAAAGATCGAACACTAACTAGGTAAGATTGTAAGCCATAGGCAGGTGAACTCACGGGTCACAGCTATTCCATAAAATAATTTAGTAACCCTAGATGACACGCACACATGCGTAAATGTGTTCGAACGACATATGCGTAGTTGTGTGAGTGTAGGTATGTCGACTTCACCGTTTGTTTGGAGTTTAGGCCGAGTGTCCGGGGTGTGGTAATAGTGCAGGGTTGCAAACTGTAGAAGAAATTTTCTCGTACATATGCAGCTAAAAATCTCGTATTTTGGCTTTCATACCTCGTACATTGAGACACTCCCCTGTGATCACAGTGACGAACTTACAATTTACAAACGCGGATTTATCGAAAAAATAGAATTGTGGCGAATTTACACAATTGTTTTTGTGACGAATTGACTTCGCAGCAAATCTACAATAACCCGTTAATTTTCATACTAAAATCAGTCAGTCAGTTGTTTAAAATTAGTTAACAGACAAATATTATGTACTTGTAGGTACGTTTGCCAGTGTATACTTACAGATTCATGTCACTTATATCATAATTACAAATACTAAGATACTACGTAAATATTTTGGTAGAGTTCTTAGAAACCCTTCCTCACAAAAACAAGATCATTCGTCAGTCCGTCAGGACGCTTGAGTAACATCCGTCGCCTGTCATTTTATTTGAAGGAAACGGTGATATTTTAAATGAGTCATCTTGTTTTTAACCGGGGGATTTACTGAGGATAAGATAATGTGAGTTGGAAACGTTATTCGAAACTTACATTTTAATCGAAAGGTCGCTTAAATTAAGGAAATCAAGAATGATCGTTGTTATTTTTAACCAACACTGTGCTATGTTCCAACTGTCTACGACGAATTATACTTTGGGTTCACAAATTATTTTTTTTAAAAATTCGAGTGTCTGAGCTTAATCTTAAATCAAAGGCGGTTTTTCTTTTTCTGAGATAATTAAATTAAAGATTTTTTCAATTCGGACCAGTAGTTCCCGAGATCCTTGTGTTCAAACAAACAAACTTTTCAGCATTTATTATAATATCAGTATAGATAATATCTCGTTTTATTTTTGGTATATTCAATAAAGAGTATCTATCCATCTATTCGCACATGAACAAATTAAGTACATGCTCCAACCCGAGATCCAGGACCTTTGTCTCTTTCAGTACAGCTTTCTGAGATTGCGCACACGATTTGAACGATTTCAAACAGTCTGGTTTAACTCTGGATTTCCCACAGGTATTACTCGGGTACATAATACGAAAATGTGTACGAATATTTCCCTCGTGTCGATAAAGTACCGCTTAACGTTTAGGTTTTATTACCGGTGGCTAGCTAGACTAATCCTTCTAAAATTCAACACTGAGCACACACTAAAGAGGTGTTTCGCCGAAAAGCTTTACCTACCACCCCGTCTCCCTGTCTGAATAGCCTTTTCAAGGTATACTGTCTGTACTAGATAAAATTACGTTACCTAGATTTGAAATTATACCGTTAACTCGAGAATGGAATGTTTTTTTTAGTAACGGGAGTAGCAAAGAGTAATATAGATAGATAGATAGATAACTCTTTATTGTGACACAAAGAAAGGAAACAATTACAGAAAAACACAATATAAACTAGCGCCACAAATGGCGGCCTTATTGCTGAGAGCAATCTCTTCCAGGCAACCAGCATAGTGTACAATATAGTGTCGGGGCGAACAAGACATTCGCCTGATGGATACTTTTCTAAATACGTTGTTACGAAGAATACTGTCAAAACGAGAGTGAAATAAAAAAAATCTTACATTACGCACCTCGAAATTGTTCTGATAAAAAAAAAAAAAGCCGAGGTAGCATAAAGGGGAGACCGTCAAACCGCACGACATCACGAGGTCGTAGGTTCGAATCTCGCATACACCTCTGACTAATTTTCCAAGTGCAAATGTACAATGTGCAAGTCATCACCACTGACCTTAATTATTAACTAACAAAAACATCGTGAGGAAACCGGTATGTTTCAAAAAAAAATATTTTCAAGATTTGCGTCAACCTGCACTTAAGCAGTTTGGCTTGAAAGTCCCCGAGCCCCAACAGTGGGAATATTTAGTGGGCTGCTTATGATATACCAAGGTTATAATTGAGCGGTAGCTAAGTCTTAATTTGCCCTGCCCTTGCGGTTAGCGTGCTTGAGTACAATTTCTCAAGTCTCAATTCTGAGAACTGCGCCGACCTCATTAAGGAAAACCACAAGTGCAATGTCGAATGTGTATTCGCATTATTTGCCTAGATCAAAACCATTATACGGTTCATTATCATTTATCTTTCTTATCTTATACGAAATACAAAAATCTTTATTGCTGTTTGTAGGTAAGATTAACGTGAATACAGAATATTTGCAATTAAAGTTGACCCGTACAACCTCGCCTCTTCAATAGAGTTTGTCAATAGAGTTTAGAATTAGTTTTAGTTATTATTGGTTTTAGTAATGTGAAAAATAGTGATTTGAGATTAAAGTTAAATAATGTCAAAAGATATAGCACAATTTAATTCAACATGCCAGTTCTGTTCAGTTCAGTTCGTCATAAAGACGTGAATTCAAGAATTCATTTAACATGAATTGTAATAAAGTTACGGCTGGTCTAGTCGGGAGAACGGCGACTGCCGATCCGGAGACCCCGGGTTCAAACCCCACACGCACCACTGTCTTTTCGAAGTCATGTGCGGAATGTCGCTAACTTAAAACGGTGAAGGAAAACATCGTGAGGAAACCGACATGTACCTAGATTCTTTCGAAGTCATGTATCATCCACCAACCCGCACTGGGCCAGCGTGGTGGATTATGGCCTTAACTCTCTCCTTGCGAGAGAAGGCCCCGAGTCCCAGCAGTGGGAACGTTTAGTGGGCTGTTGATGATGAATTGTAATATCGACATTGCATATTTTATCAACATTCACCATTGAATGCGGTTGATATTATATAACTATGGCAGTCATCTAAATGGAGAATTATACTCAAATAAAGAACATTAAAATCTCAATGTTCAAACGCTGGACACTGGTGAAATTGCAATGATATTACGGAATGGAAGCCATAAGAAAAATAACAAGATCTATGTCAGAACAACGTTTTCAGCTTGTAATGTATGAACACAGTTTATCCGTCCTTTTATTTAATGGAGACTGTTTTTGGCTGGTAAATATTATCGCATCACCGGGTTGCTAATGTAACAGCGTAGCGCAGTAATACCTCAAATATGTTACAGCCTTACAGCCGGTATTGAATGGTTTATAAGCTTCATCTTACGTTCTAACTGTTTCATGACAGTTCCACCCTACTTTCCGCTGCCGAAAACATCAGGGGCCGTTAACTCTTGACCACAGAATAGATCGTACCTCCTCTGCCAAATCGAACCATGATCAGGCGTTTTTTTTTATGTGCTGCAGAATGCGAATTCTGTTAGGCAGCTTTTAAGAGTTGTTATTACCTCCTGTCATTTGTTTTGTTTCTTGCCTCTCTGCGAAAATTGTTTGAGAACTCTCCTGTATTTTCTAAATGTGTGATGGTCCACTACAGCTACTATAAAATATTATGTTTATTAGTTGCAACCCACAGTTTTAGTCACGTAGTTTTTTCACTTCAAAAATACGTGTACAATATTTTTTAATAATCTGACGGACTAAGTTGTTTTTTTTTTAGTCATCGTCATCATGTCATTTTGTACCATAATACAGACATTAGTAACTTATTGTTTTTGTTTCAGCTCGGGTCATGTGGTCAGCTGGTGCGGGGCAGGGCGCGGCGTGATGCGGCGCGCTAGCGGCCCGCCGGCGGCCCGCGGCGCACCTGGCCCGCCGGTGGCCCGGTGTGCGGTGTCGCATGGCCCGTCGGTGGCCCGGTGTGCGGTGTCGCATGGCCCGCCGGTGACCCGATGTGCTGTGTCATGTGGCCCGCCGATATCCCGGTGTGCGGTTCTGGCGTGCGCTCTGCTCATGTTTGCGGCCGCGGCGCACGCCACCAACACCAAAGAACCACCAAAAAACGGAAGTGAGTCTATGCAATAATACCTCATTAATAGTTTATTAATAGTCCAGAAATCTTGATAATGTCTTGATAATCTTCATCAATGTCAACGTGTACATCTCATGGACGAGCAGACCAAAAAGTTTTTTTTTATTTATTCTTGCCCATGGATACTAAGTCCTTCAGCCGAGACCAAAAAGAGCGGGACCGGTGTTACCACACACAGATCTATAATTAATGCTTTAACTAAGTGTGACCACCTAACATAATGATATCACAACAAAATGATTACCCAGATTTGTTTACTACGCCTTAGGGTTGGAGCTTACTTAGACTCACGGCGCTCTTTTGGCAGTCGTTTATAAAATAAACTTACTTATACTTTGATTGTGAAATACTATTTCATGATTCCACCCTTGCTGTTCCCAACTCGACAGCTATCACATGAGTAGTGGTATCGTGATCACACCGAGAGCAGATTCCGTGAATCTCATTAGATATTCATACCTGTCCCTGATCGCTTGAATTATTGAAATTGAAATCTTAAGCAGCCATACCTATATTAATTCCGCCTATTTGTGTTACTAATGAATAAATAATCGATTTATTCATGAGCAGTCGATTCGTTTACCTTCTCGAGCGCGACGTTGTAAGTGCTCCACATGTATTGTGACATGTGTGTATATTTTCCGTCGACTGACGGCCGAGTATCTGTGGGGACAAACACCTACGGGTAAACAAGTCGTATCGCATCGTGCCATGCCGGATGTTAGCTAAGACTTCCGCGGCCGTTGATCCTGCGGCCAACTCCGGGGGGCACCCATATTATATTTTAGTATTTTTTGCCCTGTTTGTTTGTACGGTACGTGTGCTATTGAACTCGATGGCGTGCCATCCACTATTGCGTTTAATCCGTCAGATAACAAATCGACGCTTGCGTCACGATGTGATAAACAGTAAGGGCATGCCTTGGATTTTGTTTGTGGCGTCGAATTGTGGCTGAAAACCACAGCGATAACAGATTCCGGCTATAAAACCTTGAAATTCTTGTTTTGTCCTCTACCAATTAGCCAAGGCTGAGAAAAATGCGACCTTTGTGTGCCACTGAAACAACAGACACCCGTTCGTTCATAGGATCAAACCGTTATACAATTATTTTGTAACTCGAATGATAACATATATCCTGAACAGAATCCTCCTTTCGTCATAAACGTGGAGAAGAGTATCTCTCTACTTAGTCTGTGGTGGAGATTATAAAACCTTGAAAAAGATCGACGTAACACAGTGAAATTCGGTAATATATAAATAGCAATACTGATCCATAGAATGTAGCAATATGGTTGATATTTATTAGTATTTACTGGTGTTCATCCTCGTTACTGAATTTTATACGGTGATATTGTTTGTTTGTGATTGTCGGACTCGGCGGCGGCGGCGCGGGCGCACGGTGAGGCCTCATTTAGGAGGCGCCCCGTGTTATCTTGTATTGCAAACCGGCCCGGAATTCGCTCGACCGTGTAATAGCTATTCGCGGTGATATTCAACTTTGCAATTTTTAAATAAACAAACGGGAACTACTCCGTCGAAAATTCGTCATTTATATAATGAAAAACGTTGCTGAGGCGATCAAAAACTGGATGTATCGCCGTGCTATTGGTTGGGTTGATACGAAATTAAATCTTTGTGTAATGTACGCGCTGGATAAGAATATACTTCTCCGAAATCTATACTAATATTATAAAGCTGAAGAGTTTGTTTGGATCTCGGGAACTACTATTCCGAATTGAAATATTCTTTCTCTGTTGGATAGTCCATTTATCGAGGAAGGCTATAGGCTATTTAACATTACGCTACTATTAACAGGAGCGGAGCATAAATGAAAAATGTAACAAAAACGGGAAAAAATATTGCTTTTTGAGAGCTTTCGTTGCGTGACAGCATGTGTCTATCTTTTAAAGGTTGCGTCATTAGAACCTAAAGTAAACGAATTTGTTCAAAATTTGAACTGGTACGACCAATTTTCTATAGATCGCGTAGCAACGCGTGCACGGTTCAGCTATTTAGTTCATAAAGGATTCCAAGATTTGAACTTGGACAGCATCAGTATCATCGTCAGCTTATTTAGTATTCATTCATTGCTGGACGTAGACCTCCTAATACACCAAGAGACAAGATTTTCTCCATTACGTGTCCATTTTCGACTGCCCTTCTTACTCAGGTCGCTCTACTTGTCTGGAGTCCTAATCTACACTTACCTTTACATTATTACCCCGTCTACTTACTTCATCCGTTAAGGTTTCTTATACAAATGTAGCCAGCCTTAAGAATGCTAGTTACCAAAATCTTCAGACGACCTAGTCTTTTGCCCCACAGTCTTTCCGCAGCCTATTACTCGTATTTCAAGTATTATTATATCTGACACATCCGAAATGTTTTTCGGGGCCGTTTCTGGTGAACGAACTTTGGAAAACATGCCAATACTGATTCAAATTCGAACTAAGAATAAACTTGAAAGCTCCAAGAATAAGGCCCGCTTTCTTTGAATGTAATTTCGAGTCCCATTGTCGTGGAAAAAATTTACATACGACGTTTCTATTTCTGAGTAATATTCGCGAACGTAACACATCGAATAACAATACATACGTACATAATTTTATTATCTATCTACGCGCTTTAGATATGGATGATTCAATTTCTGCTGTTTTGAACTTCTAAAATACAGTCAATAAGAAAAAATTAACTAGACTTCTAGAAAAAAGAAAAAGTGGTGTAGAGAAAGACAAAAGTTTAGTTTGTTTCAGTGATTTCGTACGACACAAAACTTTTTAAACAAATTTAAAATTACTTCCCCCCCCCCCCCCCTCATTTCATCGTGGCTAATTCTAAGAAATTCCCAAATTTGAAAACAGCTACTGTTTTAATGCTAATTTTAATACCTGGCCTGGTTCTTTTTTCCAATAGTATATTATTTCATTTCTGGTTATAATACAGTCTTGGACTCGTACGTCAATTTTACATAGATAGTCGTAGATAGAAAACTTTATTTTTTTCTTCTTCACACAAACAGTCTTCTCCTGACCACGTCACGGCGGTTGTAACGCTGCCGAAACGTCGAGTTATTTCAATAATAATTTAAATCCTGATTTAACTTAAACTTTTTATTGTGACAAACAAATATAAATACTACAGTAAAACATGAGAACTAGTATCACAAGTGAAGGCCTTATTACTGAGATTTTTTATCTGACAAGCAGGCTTCGTTTAGTGGTAGGTATGTTAGCAGCATTGAAACCGAAACCTAGAGGGAAGTTCTCATACAATAATCTTGTTCCATCCATTGATTCCTATCCACTGATTCCTATGTAAACAGTTAAACTGGAGTTTGTAACCGTCTTCCGATCCGCAGCGCAGTTTAACGTTCTCATACTTTTCGATATTTCATTGTTTGTTTTATTCTTCGCCACCAGCTGTCGGGGTCAACGGCCGCAGCTCACCCCTCGCGTTTTAGTTTTGATATAAATTACCTTATCGAGGGGTGGAAGGGGTGTGTCTATGGATAAATAATGAAGTAAATGTGATCCCCTTGTTAAACTATAGTGTACTTTTAATGTTCAATCTTTGCGATTTATTTTTAGTGCAAGTGGAATTGTTCAATAGACAATGTAGTTTTACGTATTTAGAACACGGTCTTTGTTAGTTCACTCTTATTCGTTATTATTCTCAGCCTTCTTTGATGTGAAGAAATTTACTAGCAGATGGAGTAACGCGAAAGGATATAATTGTAATTGAATGCAATTAGGGGTTTTGAGGACAGTTATGGTTTGACAAGACATGGTCATGGAGAAGAGATGATGACTATTGAATAAAAAAGACGAATAGTTTGCTGTCGTCGATTCCTAAACGACGCCGTTTACTTTGTCCCGGTCCCGGTGCCGGCGCCTTTAAAATTAGTTTATTTCTTAATTAGTACATTTTAAATACCGATTTACCGATATTCTCAGCATTTCTACTTGTGTCTAAAGGTACGCTTGTGGTATCAACGCTAGGGTAGATTCTTATTGGACTTGGGGTCGATGGGTTCTGCACTAATAAATGTCCCTATTGTAGCGTTTTCAAGATACTGATGATGATGTCAACGATTTATGATGGTATTGGTATCGATGTTTTTTTTTTTTTTTATAGCATAGAGTGACGAGACGAACAGGTCATGTACCTGATGGTAAGCAACATGCCTGCCACATAACAGCACAGTAACACGCAGCTATTGGAACATGATTATCCAAATCATTACCTAGCACTGCACTGCGCTCGTCACCCAGAGATCTAAGTGAAGTGAAGTCTGTCATACCATACCCAATCCAACAGTAGTTTTGTTACATTTCTTTGCCACTGCAGTTCCACATAAATATATGTATGCTCTACTGTATAATCCTCCTGCCATCAAAGTGGACTGACCGTATTGTTATTTTGTGGAGCTTCCTGTTTAAAAGTTAAAATGACCGGTCACTAGTCTTACTATGAGGCGAAGCTCCTGAAAGGTAGATCCTACTAATATTATAAATGAGAAAGTGTCGTGGTTTTTACTCAATCATGTCGAAACGGCTTAAAGGATCGATTTGAAATTTGGAATACAGATTTGGCTTTTGGAGCACATACTTATTATCGCGGATAATTAAGGAAACGAGAACTAAGCACACGTGTAGATTCGCGGGGTGCTGCTAGTATTTACATATGTGTCAAGTTAGATGTAGTCAATAATTAAAATGTTACCCTATTTGTCGACGATGCTGTGGAATAATTTTAGGTTATTCAAAATACACGTTTTCAAATCGGTCATTTACCTTTGCCGCATAACGTCGAAATTCGATAGCTTTGTTAGCAAAGCCAGGGGCTCGTTGGTACTCTCATCGTGATAGACAGTTTTTAACAGCTTGTAACTTTTATTTTATTACACTCTAGTTTTTTTTCCCCTGTATGGTGTAGTGCGACTATTTGCATATTTTTAGAAGCTTTGTAGTCGTCTGAATTTGAAATTAGTTCAATGTAACTGACGAACTCTTGAAACTGCTATAGAGTAATAAACTACGTACGATATTTATTAACCAAAAATATGTTTGTCGAACACACTGTCATAGAGTTCTGTTGGTGAAAAATTTAATACTATAATAAATAATACCTTCTTTATTTCAGATAACTAAGATTTATACGCAACACACATTAAAACAAAAAACGGAAAACTACCCACTTTCATAAACGATTCCAGACTTACGCTAGGGATGTCCGGGATCCTAAAGCCGCGTATAAATTAAGCGCGGCAAACCATCGAACATTGGTGCGCGCGGCGGCCGCGCTCTATGTAGACGGGACCGCCGCGCGCGGCGACGCGAACATTGCCGCGCTCGAACGTGCCGCGGGGCGATCCGCTCGCTGTCGGTTTTTTAGACCGCATCAAAGGAGCTTCAGTCGTTCGCTCGCGCGCAGTGGGGACGGTTGTAGTTTTGGTGATTTGGCTCGCGCGGCGAATACGTAAAAATGGACAACGAAAAGTGCCGTTTACTAATACAATTGTATAGCGCAAAAGAATTTTTGTGGAACAGCAAATCCTCCCAATACCACAATAAATCGTTGAGGTATGATGCGTGGGTAGAAATCAGTAAGAAAATGGATATACCTATTCCTGACTTGAAAAAAAAAATGACTACGCTTTTGGCGTCCTACAGAAGAGAAAAATCTAGAATAGCTAAAAGTTGTCGTACTGGTTCTGGTAAGTACCTATTTATTTTGCATTTACAACAAAAAATAAAACGCATTATTGTAATTACGTAAATAATTTTTATTTTTATTACAGCGACAAATGAAGTATACGTTTCGAAGTGGTTTGCGTTTGATGATTTTAATTTCATGAGGGATAAAGATCTACCCAATGAAACATTGGACACAATGTCTGAAAATGTGAGTACAAGTTTTAATATCTATTTTGCCAAGATATTGCACCATTGGTAACAAAGTGATGGGCTAGGTGTGAACGTATTTGTTGTGCAAAATTTCCCGCTCTTCTTGGGATATAGTTAAGAGGCAGTAGTGATGTAGGGGCAGTTTCATTTCTCCAAGTTCCAGGTATAATTTGCCCCTCGTTTCCTTCACTATCTATACATCCTTGCGGCGTGTACTGTGATCTTGTCAGAGTTCTTTTTCTCAAATAATTATGCAAATGTATTGTTGCTAAAACAATTTTAGTAGCAATCTTTGGTTGCAGTAACATAGGTTTGCGTAGAACTCTAAAAACTGAGCTCAGAATCCCGAATGCATTTTCCACACATCTACGTGCTCGAGATAACCTGTAATTAAAGATTCTTTCCTCAGAACCCCTTTCTAGATCTCCTGGAAATGGTTTCATAGTATATTCATTTAAAGCAAAAGCTTTGTCAGCTAGAATCACATACGGTACTTTGAAGGAATAGGGCACTTGAAGAATGGATGGAGGAGGAAGTCTCATAGATTTTTCTTCTAGTTTTTTGTATAAGTTTGTATTTTTGAAAATACCTCCATCAGATAGTCTACCTTGACAACCCACATTTACATACGTAAAACAATAGTCTGCATCGACTAAAGCTAGTAATACTAAACTAAAAAACTGTTTGTAGTTGAAAAATTCTGTGCCACTGTTTATAGGTGCTTGCAACACTACATGTTTGCCATCCAATGCACCTACTGCATGAGGAAAGTCCCATTTGTTTTCGAAATCGTGTGCTATCTGCAACCATTCTTCTTCTGAGTCCGGTACCTGCAACAATTAATTAAACATTCGTATTTTTTTTATAGTTGGCAACAGCACAAATAGCACAAAATAATGATACAGGACCAATTACACCTTCTGCTATGGAACAAGAAATAGAACCACCAAGTGACATTATGAACGCTCCAGATAATCTGAGAGTAAAGAAAAAGAAAAAGGTAAACGCTGAAGAAGATTCCCCTATGCTGAAAAAAGCATTTCAGGTTCTAACTGAATCCGCTGCATCATCTGCTGACCCATATTTTTCTTACGGCCAGCACATTGCTAATGAACTCCGTAAATATGATTCACGCACTTTAATTTACGTCAAGCAAGCGATTAACAATGTGATATTTGATGCTGACCTAGGAAAATATTCGAATTATGAGTATTGTACCCAAAATTATTCACAGTCACACTACACCTCAACGCCGTCTCCTCAGACTTCGACTCCGTCTTCTCAGATTCCAGACACTACTCCTACTGATGAACGTGAACCAACGCCATTGCCTATGGATGATTTTTTCCCCTAAATAATAATAAGAATTATATCAATAAATAAATATAATAATAAAAGAAAACTAGATATTTTATTTACTCACCTTTACCCAGTCTTTTAGTGCATCGCAAAGTGCATCACAAACTTCAGGAACAATTCTTGAAATTGACTGTTTTGATACTCGAAAAAGGTATTGCAGGCTAGTATACGAGTCTCCAGTTGCCAGAAATCTTAAAGTTATTGCTAATCTTTCAGTAACTGATATTGCCTCTCGAAATTGTGTGTTCATTTTCATAACACTTGGTTCTATTAATGATTTTATTAATTCGAACTCTGTAGTTGACACTCGCGTAAAATTTTTTATAGTGTTTGCAACGGCTTCATATCTTATGTCTTCCAGAAGTTTCGGGCCATATAGCGATCTATTTAGATATAATTTTTTCATCCACCAACGCCTTTTTCTTTTCTTTTTTTTACAAATAAGATGGTGAATCACAATGAAAGCGGCAGCCGCCCGACCACGCGCGTCCATACTCGCAGGTTTACAAGAGTGAACTGGTCTGTCTATCCGCCGCGGTTTGTTCGTGATGGATCGCCTGCCGCGCGCGCCTGCCACGTCCAACTAAATTTATATCTACATATTGGCTCGCGCGGCAAATGAACGTCAACTCTGGTCGAACATTGGCTCGCGCGGCTGCCGCGCTTAATTTATACGCACCTTAACACGCTACTCTACGTTACGTTGCGAATCGTCTATTTCACGCCACTATCTAACAGATGTAACTCTAATTTTACTCAACGAATTTATTTGTTACAGTGCAGTGGTTTAAACTTTTCAAATTCATTTAGTTGGTTTGGTAGTGTGCTGTTATTGGGCAGGTGTGCTATAAATATCAATTGTACGTTTTGCTCGTCCTGTCACACCATCCTACAACTAACATTATAAATGTGACAATTTGGATGATTGTTGCTCAATCACGGCTGAACGGATGGGGTTGAAATTTCAAGTATTTACTAGAATAGGGTATAGGCTACTCCGGAAATTGGAACTGCACGGGTTACCTCGGGGCTTTGTACTTATAAAACAGGTTAATTTTATCATGAATAGATTATATACAAATATGTTGTATCAAGTCATGGTTACGCATCTGTCAGAAGCCACACTAAAAAGTAACAAACTAAATTGTGAAGTTTAATAAATGTATAGCAACGCGTCATTACGTACACGATATAATCACGGCTATAAGTTAAAGACAAACAAATTGTAACTTGTTATTGTATTGTTTTTCACTTTTGTTGATAATTATAATGAAAACAGTTACGTGGTTAGATATCGCGACGCTTACGTTAGTTGCCCAATTCCAAAAACCCCGATAACGGTGGTATTGTACAAACAGAATATCTGCGATAAACATAATCGATGGCCGCGGTACTTAAATGTAAAGAGGTATGTACTGACTGACACAGAATCAACACTAAAAGGTTTCTTCCCACACGATATTCAACTAAGCATTTATGTATAAATTCATATTTGACTCGACTCGTAGCTTAGTGGTAAGTGGCCGCGAAGCTAGATGTCCCGAGTTCGATTACTACCCAGGACATGTAGTACATATTTGTGTGATCAATACAATATTACACATTTGCTCTGTGTCTAGATGTTTCTATGATTCTATGTGTCATAAGTATGTATTTACAATTATTATAATATCACCTATCTGGCTCCCCATGCTAAAAAGCTATGTAGGTAGTGCTAAAAAGGGGAGAACTGTCGAATTATTTGATTAGTATGAAAAGAAGTTAGAGATATATAAAACAACTTAGATCTCTGGGTGACAAGCGCAGTGCAGTGCTAGGTAATGATTTGGACTCTTCATGTTCCAATAGCTGCGTGACACTGTGCTGTTATGTAGCAGGCGTGTTGCTTACCATCAAGCGCATGTCCTGCTCGTCTCGTCATTCTTTATTAAAAAAAAAATTACCGCCGGCCGCGGCTGTAACTTAAGTCGGACTGGACTGATTATATCACAATTTGTTTCTTTATTTATTTGTAAGTTCTACGATTTTTTTATCTGCTATAGGATTGCGTCCGACTGACATCTCGCTTGGTGTAACACAACACAACACGACGTCGCCTAAGATAGAGCGCGTTTTGTTACCTAGAGGACACCGATTCACTCTAGACTTGTCTCCACACTTAGTAAAAAGATGTGTACGTATGTAAAAGCAGCCCAATTTATGTTATCTATGTATAAAGGGAACTCTGGGCCTCCACTCACAACGAGAGATTTAGGTTATAAATCCACCTAGGTGGCCCAGTAGCCCAGTACGGATGGACGGGTTGCACGTGCCCTTGGAAGATGTCTTTCTGGGAACTTGAACGCTGTTTCAAAAATAACAATATTTAAGGTTTGATATCATAGAAAATAAGTCCAACGATAACTTGCAAACTGTTAGTTTACGTCTATGAGGAGTAGTGAGTTGTAAAATGTATTTTAATGTGTATTAAACAATAGCGTTTTTTCCTTAAATTAAAATTAAATGTTATGATCTCATACCTTCATAGATCCTCGTTAAAATAATGAAAATATTTAACGTATTTCGTCAGACGCGGTCGCGCCACGCTAACTGCTATTCTCTTCATAACTGTAATTAATTGGCTTAGGGTTACCACCCTTTTTTGTTTTTGAATCGTAACAAAAACACAATGAATGAATATTTCACTAATACAGATTTCGTAGCAAAGAACTGCAATAAGCAATAATTTAAAAATAATACATTATTGTATGACTTGACTATTTCTCGAATCTGATATTCAAATTTTTGTGAAATACTAGCGATTCTAAATCAATTCAATGACTCGTTTTCTGTGCACATTATAGATCACTAAGAAAAGATTATAAATATATTTATCTTGTTAAATAGATGAAAAGATAAGATGAAACATGCCCAAGGCTTTATCTATACTGTTAATATTATGAAGAAAGAATGCCGATTTTACCAGTTCTACGTATGAGCTAACCTTCGGAACCATTAAACTATAGTAAAACTAGCGGCCCATTCCGGCCGCACTCGGATATTGTCATTTAAAGACTATTAATCGAAATAAAAACTATCCTATCTCTCAAGTTGGACCAGACTGCTCACGGTGTGTCAATTTAATTTAAAATCGGTTAAGTAGTTTAGGAATCCATCGCGGACAAACATCGTGACAGGAGATTTATATATATTAAGAAAGATTATTCATACAAACTCAACGTACAAAGTGTTAACGATATATCTTGGTATGTCGGGACTGCTTGCTAAATGTATGTTAAGGTCCATCACCGGTCCATCGCCGGGAGAACATTCACGTGTAATGTAACTTTATGGATTCGACATCGAGCATTACATTACAACACTACCTCCCTGACTGACGAGCATAATATGTAGATTTAACTTGCGAGCATTCACGTGTGATTTAGTTGATTCTTTATAGTCAGACAAAGCGGTCATTGTGCAAGTGTGAAGTGTGATAATATTAATTCTACATTGTTTCTACGTAAAAAAAACAGAAGAAATGATATTGATGTCATAAATTATTTCAAAACCGGCAAGATGCGCATTGTAATGCTCGGTTCTCTTCCTTTACTGATGAATACGCGTTTTGTATCATTACAAGCTATGCGCTGTAATTCTCGGTTTAATTCTCTCATTGATGCAATGTTCGAACCTGTAACGTTACATTACACGTAAATGCTCCCGGTGAGGGCAGTCCCTTTGGGTAATAGGTAGTTAATCTGGATAATACGACACCGATAGATTTCTTGTCACCTCCTAATGTTTGAACCGAGTACGTGTTTTTATTACAAAGGTTTTCTGGGTACGGGTGGTTTGAAAAAACAATTGGACCTGATAGGTGTCGTAGCTTTCGGTATGTCACCAAATTTAGCAAAACACAGACATATAGAAACACTATATATGTAAGATGTGCAAACTATATATATAATACTATATATGTAGTTTTATAGCCCTACGGCTATAAAACTAGAACACTTGACATACACACGATACAGGCGCAAAAGCATCATGAGAAAGTACAAGTCTTAAGTCATGCCATCAAACAATGTCGCGCAACTTTTTACTCGTAGATAGTTACGGTGTGAACATGAGCGTTTGGTGTGAAATGCTGTAATCTGTTGAATTCCATTATGTCATCTATGTATTGCTTCTTGGTCTCGAATAAAAAGCTAGTTATAAATGTATGTTTTACGTAGAGCTTGCAGCACCGCAGATTTACTATATTATAGTTTATTTTGTGATATTTATCGTGGTCCTATGGTGACGCGAGTCTTTGATGTTTTGTTTTCGTTTCATGCACCATGTCCACGGTTAAACCGACGAATGCAGGGAATATTTAAATATCAAGGGCTCATAGGACTACCCTCTTTTTCAGTCCAATAAACATGTTGAAACGTATGAAATTAAACATTAACGCACGTTAATACTGACCGTATTCATAAAGGTTTTATAAGAAAAACAACTTTTAAGTGCTTTGTTCTATTTTCACGCGTTCAAATTATGGATCAAATATCAAGTTATATATATATATATTATATATCATATATCATTACTTAAATACTTATATATTGTCTGTAACTAAACTGAAATTACTACTGCTTAAAAAGTTCGTGGAAATTAGCCTTACAAAGCCTGTAATTTAATTATAGTATTGAAACCTCCGGTGAAAGTTTCGTAAAAGTTAAGATTCCTGTGAATTCTCTTAGCAAATTCAATCCTGAAATTAAAATCAAACAAAAAGTTAAGCGAATAAACCTATAATCTTCCCGAAGTTTGGACCTTTGGTTCTGAATCCTAAGTCAACTGTGGTGCTACATGAAATAGTTATTTATTATTTTTTAGCCACGTAATCCCATTGCTGGTCAAAGGTTTCCCTATCGGAAACGACATCCCTGCACACCCCAACCTTGGCACATAGCGGGATGAACTCTATTTGAATATTGAGATGGTAGTTATCTTTTGACACTACTACTTTCCCATGACACACATTTTTTGTCAGTCTTGAAACAGACCTAAAAAAGGGAATCCAGACACTCAGCTAAAACCCGATTAAGGCGCCAGCTTTTTAAAACAAAAGAAAAAAGAGAATAAAAATTGGCCGATTCGTTTACTTAAATGTTTTAATAACTGGTTTTAAAAGTAGAACACAGTACAATATTTTTATTCATGATAGATTTCATGGTGACCCTACCTAGGTTGCATTAGGTCTTGTTGTGTATTACATTACTAGGCGACCATATCCGTATTGGATGAAATAATCTGCATTAATTATGTAGTTGTTTTTAGGGTTCCGTACCCAAAGGGTGAAAACGGGACCCTATTACTGAGGCTTTCTTGGCTGTCCGTCCGTCTGTCACCAGGCTGTATCTCAAGAACGGTGATAGCTAAAGAATTGAAATTTTCACAGAAGATGTATTTATATTGCCGCTATAACAACAAATACTAAAAATAAAAATTTAACGGTGGCTCCCATACAACAAACTTGATTTTTTACCGTTTCTTGCTCGATTAGTCCGTTCCAAGCAAACTAGATGGCACCACTAGTACACTAAAACGCGCTATCGACCTCGTCGTTAAAATCGTGAGGTAAAATCAAAATTTTAGTAAAACTTTTTGGATGGAAGCCTGTCTATGGAAACTGCGATGGTTTATGTATACGGAATTCAAATAAAGCCAAAGAGGTTTTCGCCGCATATTTGCTATTGGTACGGAACCCTTCGTGCCGGAGTCCCACTCGCACTTGGCCACTTTTTACTATTGGTTAGAAAAAACGCTAGTTTTACTATGTCTGTTAGAATAAGCTATTCCAGTATCAACAAGTAAATTACATACATTTTGTTCAGACTTTTTTTTTGTTTGGATCTCGTCCTATGTTTGTACCTGTTCGGTCAGTGATATAACTATGAGTACATCTCTATCTATCTATCTAGTAGTAATCGGAACTAATGACATCTTTTTAGAAAATTACTATTTTTTTTAATTGTGTTAAATAGATCGCCTGTCTAGTTTTTTACGAATTTTGTGTTTTGACTCTAAAATGTCTGGCTTCAGCGCCGTCTAAAAACCGCTGAGCCGTATAAATTGTAGCTTATTTGAAAAAAAAAAGCTTTGCATGCATGACAGTCACGTACTAATTGTCTATCAACTAAAGTGGGGGGTTTTTGCATGATATCGATCCATGATTGACTGCCTCGCTAATATTACTTACGATGTGTCGTTAAATGCAATTATGCTTCCTGTTTACAACTTGCTACAACTTACAATTAACTTGGTAGTTTCAGCCAATCATCGCGGTGATTACTACCGCATTTCACGTGAGGAAAGCGAAACGTGTAGCTTCGTTTAATAACTTCATCAACAGATCAACACTGGACGTTTTGAATATCTAGTGGGGTGATATGCCTTGGAGTGACTAGCGCAGTATTTTTAGGGTTCCGTAAATAAAGTAATTTTTCACAGATGATGTATTTCTATTGCCGCTATAACAACAAATACTAAAAATAAAATAAAAACATTATTTAAGGGGGGCTCCCATACAACAAACTTGATTTTTGCTCGATTAGTCCGTCCAAAATAAAATAGATGGCGCCACTAGTAAAAGTAGAACGCGATATCGAATCATCGTCAGAATCATGAGCCAAAAATCAATATTTTAATAAAACTTTTTGCCTGTCTGCAGAAATTGCGATGTATAAGAAATTTCGAATAAAGCCTAAGAGGTTTTCGCCATTTATTTGCTAATGGTGCGGAACCCTTCGTACGGGAGTACCACTCGCACTTGGGCGGTTTTTTTTAAACCTATGACTGTTGGCCGCAGGTGGTCTTTACTGTATATTTTTGTAACTTTGTTAACTTGTGAAGTGCAATAAAGAGTTAATCCATCTATCTACTGCCTACCGACGCCAGCGCAGAAAGCACAAGGTTTACTAGCGCAGTGCAATGTGGTGCTTGCAGCACACAGCAGCAGGTGCAGTGATGTGAACTTTCATGCTACAATTAATTTCTCTGGAAAACGAAAAAACGTGTGAAGTGTCTGTATATCTACAGAGTTTCATGGTTTAATCTTCAACGGTTGGGACCTTCCATATTGACATTCATCCCCCTTTTCAACCCCAATTTCAACCCCGTACAGTTCGAAATTACAAAATTGCTAGAACAAACATTCGTTTGCTTCATGTTAAGTGTCTAAATACAGAGTTTCATAGTTTTATCTTCAACGGTTGGGAACTTCCATATTGACATCAATCCCCCATTTCAACCCAAATTTCACCCCCTACAGTTCGAAATTACGAAATCGATAGAACAAATATTTAATTGCTTCGCGTCAAGTGTTTAGATACAACATTTTATAACTTAGAAAATGACGAATTTTCATACAACCGTTCATCCCTAGTTTCACCCTCTTAGGGGTTGAATTTCGCAAAACCCCGTCTTAGGGAGCGCCTACGTGCTAAAAGGGACCTCCATGCAAAATTTCAGATTCCTAGCATTTGTAGTTTCTGAGATTCCTTGATGAGTGACCTTTCGCTTTTATATATAGATATAGATATAGATAATATAGAAATATAGATAGTCTGTGATATCTCAATATAAAAATGTCTCTCTTTCCTCCTTCCACCTCTCTCGTGATGGCCGTTGTATCCCAATCCTGATCGTATGCGTTTAATAGTATTCCTGCCTCTTTGTTTTGAGACAAAAGTAACATACATCCATACATATTATATCCACAATTTCCCTAAACAACGCTAGAACTCGACCAGTCTATCGCGTGCAGCTTATGTTTAGCTCGAAGTTTTGATTGCCCTTGTTACAGAAACGTCTATAGCACCACAATTTATGACGATATTACCATATTATCGACCTTCCGCCGAAATAAACCGTGTCATTCATTAGACCGTGACAAATGACATACGTATTAATAATTTCACAATTATTCAGGATAAGATAATTTATAAAAAAACAAATGACGCTCGATACCTAAATAACATTTAGGTAGTGTAGAATAAAGTGTATTAGTTGATTCAGTGATGCGTAGGAAGTTAGTTCGTCAATAAATAGTGAGTCGACGTTGTTTGTTTCAGTTATCGCTGCAATAATTTTATCTGGTTTAACCGACTTTTTTTTCTGCAATAAAATCGGCCAACGGTATTTAGATCGTGGCGTGACCTGGGTTACTGTTTGGCGCGTTACACTCGGGCTTGTGTTTATGAAAGTGAATACTGTTCCTATCTTTAGTTGCAGCATTATCTTGGCGGGCTTGTGTGCAGCGATAAGGCAGTGTGCGAACGTCGAACGCAATCGACGAGGCATCTGATAGTGCGTGACCTACCGCATTTGCCGGACGCTTACCTCTCGCTCGCTGGCTCTTTAGCGCGCTCCGCTTACCTTTCGCCCGTTAGGGAATGTACTCATACTACGTGGGCGTAGGGGCCTAACGTTTTCGTCACGAGGTCAAGATTTTGTTTTTCGTTCTTGATTCTATTTTTGTAGTGAAAACTTATTTCGGCGCGTTTTTAGGCATTTTTGGGATAAGAAAAAAAAACAATTGAAATAGCATATTTTTGCTTAAAAGAGTAACAAATATCCATCAAATAACAAATACATACAAACTTTCGCATTTATAATATTTGTAGGGTTAGTAAGATTGGCTCGTGAGTACCTACAGCGCGCTCTCCTGACCTCTCGCCCTCTATTGGCTCGCGAAAACAGCGCGTTTCGCTGAACTCTCGCTTTCAAATTCGGCGCGTTCCTGACATTTCGCTCGCAAATGCGGCGCGTTCTTGAGATTTCTCTCGCAAATACGGCGCGTTAGGCTAACCTCTCGCTCGCAGATACGGCTCGTTCCGCTAATCGCCACGTGGTTTGATGAGAGCGCTCACTGTCACATGTGGGATCCACTTGTCCTGAATTTCGACATGTTGTCAATTCGTCAGCTTGTTAACGCGTGATGTATTGTCGAGGTTAGCTGCCTATCTACATAATTAAATTTTAATCATTGATGTCATCTTGTTTTTACTACTAGATAAGGGCTTGTAAGTATAGCGTGTTCTGATTGTCATTAAAAGTTACACAATGTTTTTTTTTATAATAAAGAGGGTCGGGATTAGGTTTGCACTTCACAGTTTGGCTGTAGGATAATAGTCCTGAACAAAAATGTTTTATTTTATTTTTATAAAACAAATACAAATATAAAACAAAAATTGCTAGGTTTTTGTTGAAAATGTATGCTGACATGTTGCCTCATTGCCTGGAAGAGATTCCTCTCAGCAATAAGGTCACAATTCGTGGTGCTAGGTCATAAGTGTTACTTTATTATTTCTGTTTCTTTTAATCACAATAAAGAGTGTTCTTATACCTATTTCACTAGTTAAATTGCCAGATCTAAAGTATTGTTTTTAATGATAGTAGTAACAAAACGGTTGTACGGAACGTTGTTCTTAGAAGTACAGCTACAGACAGACAAAAACCAAATAAAAAGGTCATCGTAACCGAGCACGCTACCTTTCGACAGGCCCCGGACACTCGGCCTAAAATCCATACAGACGGTGCAGTTGACATACCTACACTCACACAACTACGCATATGTCGTTCGAACACATTTACGCATATGTGCGTGTCACCTAGGGTTACTAAATTATTTTATGGAATAGCTGTGACCCGTGAGTTCACCTGCCTGTGTTAAGTGACCTATAATCTTACCTAGTTAGTGTTCGACCTTTAATGTAAATATAACTTTCATCAACAATCAGAAGGGAGAAGATTTAAAACAAAATAGGAGATAATAAAGGTACCATGGACGAATTGATTTTTAGTTAAGTACACTTACCCAAAGCGAAAACTTTAATCTGACAATATATTAATTAATCACTCCACATATCGTGTATTTCACATTAGATGGTAAAACTACGTCCACAAGTTGCATTTACACACAGTTCACTATAATCAGAGTATACACTGCACAAACTAATTATTAATTATTTCCATCGCATGTCTCACCACAGTAAAGAACAACATAATTTTTCAACTCAAAACTACAATTTAATTTTGTAAACAAATATTACGAATTGTTGTTACTATGGCCGCCTTGTGGATCTCGTGTCTCGCGGGATAATGTTGCTAGTTCCGGATTTATTTTTTTACTAATTGCTTAAAAAAATATAACTTTTGTATGTTGATAAATAGTGATTTATTTATTCGCATTATAGTAAGGATCGCATAAAACTTTAAATATTGTGAGAATAGTGAGTGAGTCTATTATACTCAAATCACATTTTAAGGTTGAAGTCATTACTTAATAATTTATTTGCGCCGAATAAACAAAAATCAGTTTTAATTTCAAATTAAATTCAGAAACTTAATTGACCAAATTTCAACGACGATCATAAAAAACTTGAACAAAAATAAACGAAAGTAATTTTTAGTTTTGTTTTCATGTTTCAAAACTATGATCTACCAAAAAAAAAAGAAACATCAAAGGAGACATGGCCCAAATCGTACGTCAGGGTACGATACTCGGCACAAAATAATTGTATCTAATCTCAAAAAAATCTAATAACTGTATGTAAATATATTTTAGGAAAAAAAATTACACCACTCCCATAACCCAAATTAGTGGCTAACATGTTTTTTTATCAGTGTAGTTTTGTAGGCGTTTTTTTTTTAAGGTCACCAATACTGTTTGCAATCCGATGTAATCATCATCATCATCTTCGTAACATCTTAGCATATACCTCTCTTCAAGTACGCCTCATATCCCAGGCCTATGCTAGTGCTGTGCTTGTGCTAGTACTTGTCCAGATTTGACCCGCGATGTAAGCAAACTGATAATTGAATACAAAGCATATTCTATACCTAAGCATATTCGTGCATTGTTTGATATAATATATCTTTATGACTCAGCCGGTATATATTATTTTTATATCATTAACACCAAATTATACAATATATTTTGTTCCATAAAACGAGCTTTTGACACGAACTTCTACAAAACTTCTACAGGCAAAAAAACGCAGGTTAGCCACTCAAACGGATGATGATGATAGTTTAGAATATTATTACTAATAACTTAAAATCTGAGGTACATCAAAAAACCCAGGTGTGGCACCTGGGGTTTTTCAATGTGATTTGGGCTCATGTCCTTTGTTTCACAATAAATGGAGCTATTACGTAACAAACATATAAACGAATTGAGATCCGTCTCCTTTTTTGAAGTTGGTTAAAAATGAAACTAAATCGTAGTAGTACCGGTAGTACTAGAACCGGTAAAGTTTATAAGTCAATGTCAAAGCCGTTAATTACTGAATAAGTTTTAGTTTAAAAATATCGTTATTTTTTTTTTGGAACTATCCATTCCAATAGTCAATGTACTCGTATCCTCTTACTGGTTTTAATGAACGGTTGTTGCGAAATCTTAAATAAGCATACTACTTACTAGATGAAATCCTATATTCATTGTTCACTATTGACCGACATAATATATACATGAACGCACATAAAAGTACAGATAGTCTAAATATTGAACTGTTTCTTTTTTTTGAGTCGGTTGAATGCTAAGAAATAATCACTTATCAATAAATCTGAATAGTAGCAATCTTAGTAAAAAAATTCACTAAATTGGCAACACTAGTGACTTCGTGAATTGCGAACTATACTCCGCGCCATCACTCGTTACCATACGTTTTTGGCGCCACTGACGTATTTCACAACGATTAACGAAAGCCGCAGTTTAAAAACAACGAGTTTAATAATTTCGTCACAGGACTTCAGTGTTGGCGCGTACTTCTAACCAGAATAGCTAACACAGTTTATAAAAATGATTCAATCTTTGTAGAAATTCTTATGAAATCAAAAATCTCTTATTCTTGTTTCTTATAATAGACGAAAAATTTGGTATCATTTTGTTAAATAATACAGCATCATGGTCGTATTCTCATAGAACATTATCGTCCGATTTAACCCTTCGTTGAGTGCTTCTCGCGGTGCTTGCGGGGAAGGAAGCTTGAAACTGGCGGGGGGTGGGGAGTGTCCGTTCTATCTGTATTATCTATTCTATGCTTTCGAGACCAAATAAAAACTAGCAAAAAGGTAGATAACCTTTATGCATACGCATATCTAATTAGCCGTAAAGCTTTTGAAGTGCACGGTGTTTATTCAAGTGTAGAAGGATTTAATATCAATAGTAATCGTCTGTAAGGAAGCTTCCGTCTTAACGAATACTGCCGAAAAAATAGGTGTTCACCTCGTGGTGTGTGTTAGGTACGTATATGTACATGTATTCCATACTTGTAATAATTTCGTAGTTAACCCTCTGCAGAATACCCCTGGGGAAGTACCACACCTTTGCCAGACATTCTTCCCCCAAATATAGACTACAGGCCCGTGAACAAAATTTACGGGTCAAATGAACCACCAGGAGACCTATGTAGGATGATAGAAGGGTGTAAAGTATTAAGATTCAGCACTATGCCGTCACTTGTAAGCTGTCCAACTGAGTGTGATTGAAGAGGGGGGGTTGCAACCCATTTCTCCTTGTCGCATGATTTTTGTACGGCATTGCGAAATAATGGATTAGAAGAGGTATTGAAACTGTATGGAACCAATGCCGTACTTAATCAAATTACCAAATTTGCTCTGTAAATTACTCGTACTCTGTAAATTTTTCCGGCAAACTACCTAATAATTAAAAAATTTAAAATTTATAATTTTTATAGTTTCAATACCTCTTTTAATCTATTATCCCGCAACGCCGTACAAAAATAATGCGACAAGGAGAAATGATCGAGAATTGCAACCCCCCCTCTTCAATTACAGTGCAGTTGGACAGCTTACAAGTGACGGCATAGTGCTGAATCTTATTACTTTATACCCTTCGATCATCCTACATAGGTCTCCTGGTGGTTCATTTGACCCGTAAATTTTGCTCACGGGCCTGTAGTCTAATAGTAATGTTTGTACATTAGTACATTACTGACTTCCGTTTTAAACCACAGTAATGAAAGTAATAAATAATGTAATTTACCGATAGTCCCGTTTCAATTTGATTGAAATCGGTTCAGCAGTATTTGAAATTTCAACAAAAATCCAAAAAAATAAAAATACATCTACGATATTATATATTCGTTAATGCCGAAACTTCGCTGTCTCATTGAAGCAGTAAGTTTAGTTGCCCAACGTATAAATATTGTTTACTTTCACAAATTTTACTAATATTAGTTGAGAGTGAGTTCATTTTTTAATAGTAGTCGGTCATGTGAATTTTTTAGAGTAAAATACATATTAATTAAGATTCGTGTTTCATGTTTCTGTTCGAACTACTCTGAAACGGCTAGACGATATTTATGAGTCTCTTTAGGAATATTTAGAAGGTCGAAAAGTCTGTCTTATTCTACTGTCTTAATTTTTGAAGCGGGATTTTTTTTATTTTTGTATTCTGGACAAGATCCACATAATTTAACTGTCGTTCATTGTTCATATTACATGGAGTATCACGTCACTTTGACAGTTCATGGGCTTTAAGTATATGGGAGATCAACGTTTTTGGAGTCAGCTGATAATTATTATAAAAAAGTCTGTTAAAATTATATTTGAATCCGCGATTATATCAAGATATTTATAAGATTAGTTCTAAGAATTCTTATAGATTGTTTTCCACGGAACGTGTTCTTGTTATATTTACGTCTGCCACTAATAAAAGAGGCGATCCGGTTTTAATACTCTCCACAAATGTTATGATTATGATAATGACACAATCCGTAAATCCGTTGACAATAACAAGCGATGAATAGATGTTGAAATCCGTTTGTTTTAAACACCGTTGTTTTACGAAATAACCTACTTACCTAATCGTCGCTTAACATCAGCCAAGATGGCGGTCAAGTGTAAACCTACAAAAGTTAAAAATAAAAACTACTGTCTGTATGCACAGATAGAGGGGTTAAGATAATACACTCCCTTCATCATGTAAACAAAATTTGACAATCTTTCGAAGTCAATCGTCAACCAAACCGCATTGGGTCAGCGTGGTAGAATTTTACCCTGATTATCTTTGGGAGGTAAAGCCCCTATTCCCAGCTGTGGGAGCATTATTGGGGGGGGGGGGGGGGGTGTCACAGGGGACATTATTGTCTTCTAGCTTTTTTAAAATAATGTCGAGGTTTTCACCAAAATACCGTTATTTTTTTTAAATTAGTTCTTTATTATAATTATTTTTATTTCAAGGAGACAGACATGTTATTGCTGGGAATTTAGTGTGGGGTTCAGTAAACTTCGGCCATTCCAGTTGTACAACATCTGATCAAGGCTACATTGGTCTCGCTTGGAGTAATAAGATACGAAATTTCGAATCCATCAGACCGGTATGCGGCAGAAGTTGTTCAAATAACTAACTTTATCTTTTACTTGAAAATCAGATACTGAAGAAATCAGTGCCTCTTAAACAGACAGATTAGTTTATTTGGGTATTTACCGTATTTATATGATGGAGAGAGTCCTCCAAATATCAATGTAGTTTCATGTTCACATGCAAAATAATTGGCAGTCATCGGAATACCGATGGAAATGAAAATTGACAACTTAAAATGTTTGTACTAAACAAACACCACTAATATTGCACAATACGTCATCTGTATAGCTACATATCAGTATATTTCTATAAGGCATGTTGGTGGCGCGAACGCACAAGATGTCATCTATCCAAAAAGCGTCTAAAAGGCGGCGGTTTGCGCCGCGACCGCGACATGAGACCGAGACCACACCCTCGTCACTGGCTAAACGGCGCGAGCTTAGTACCTACTCGTTCGCGTCCTCCCAGGTGCACTAAAATCACAAGGCCGCCGGCCGTTTGCCTGCGTTGACGTGCGAACGAACGCCGAGTGCGCGCATAGATAATGTCGCGGCGTTATTGTATTGCGAATGGCTGCAATAGCAAAAAACTGAAATGTAGTAGTAATCTACCCCATTTTTATTATATCGCATTAAGTTTAATAAAAAAATTAACGAGATACTTTTTTAATATTCATATATTATACATAATTAATGATAGATAAGTACTAATTTGTTTATTTATTCGACGGTATGAAAACAACTTACAACTACCTACATTGTATAACCAAAATAAACTTCAGTATAGTATCAATTGACTATAAAACGTACCTACTTAAAAAAAAAGCTATAGAATTTTAACCGAATCCAAAGAAGGAGGCAGTTCTGGGCTTAATTTTTATTGGATGTAAGTATGTTTCGCGATAGCTCAGCTAATTGTGAACCATTTTTTAACCCCCGACCAAAAAATTTTATTTTATAAGTTATAAGTTTGACGTCAATTCTTTTAAAAAGGTATATTTTTGTGCTGTGGTTCTTAGCTTTGGTAAATATCGATTGAAAATGCCCCCCTCCACAAAATCGCTGACAAAATATTTCTTCACAACCTACCTCTATATGGTTATCAAATGAATGGGCTTGTCTAATGGAGTACTGTAGTGGTAGGACTATTAGCAGAGTCCGCCTGAGGAAGTACCACACCTTTGTCAGTTCTTCTACCGCCAAGCAGTAATGTGCAAACATTACTGTGTTCCGGTTTGAAGGACAATGTTTCCAGTGAAATTACAGGGCTTAGACATATAACATCTTAGATCTCTGGGTTCATGATCTCTGGATTCATGTTCCAATAGCTGCGTGTCACTGTGCTGTTATGTGACAGACATGTTTCTTACCATCAGGCACATGTCCTGCTCGTTTCGTCACTCTTTATTTAAAAAAAACACAGTAACGTTTGCACATTACTGCTTCGCGGTAGAATAACTGGCAAAGGTGTGGTCCTTCCCCAGGCGGACTCAGCCAAGAGTTCTACCACTACTACCACCTACCACCATTTCGTACAACCCTAGCACGTTTGGTCAATGACGTAAGCAGACGACAAGTCACACGGTGCGCACGGCATTTACAACTCTGCGTGGATGTGTTAAGGTGTATTTTTGCTTACAAGTAACAGTAGGTAAGTAGTATACGACAGTTTAGGTTATTATCGTGTAGGTATTTGCACTTTTGTATGGAAGTGATGCATCTGTTACGAAGTAACTATTTTCTGATCTGTGCCGAGACCGAAGACCGCGACAGGCAATTGACATTATAGAATTGTATGGGTGCCAGTTCGCCCCGAGACCGCGACAGGAGACCGAGACACGTTGTGTCGCGCTCTCCGTGGTCTCCGGTCGCGGTCTCAACGCGAACCTGCACCTTAAGCGCACGTCCTACATCTACATCGCTGCTCCGAAGCTACACCGCTACATTAGCATGTGTCTGGGTGTTTCTATGTATAATAAGTATGTATTTACAACTATAATATAAGTATGATGTCAGCTATTTGGCCGCCATATTACAAGCTTTGCTTAGTTTGGGGTCAGAGGGTGTTGTGTGTGAATTGTCCACCACCAAAGTGACGCTAACCCATAAATAACATTTTCCTCATCCAAAAAGTGCTACAGAAGTTTTAACTTCGAGCTATAATAAAAGTATTGGAAAGATTCGTCAGTTCCGGATATTGAAAACCGCCTGAGCAGAATCGACCGCTAACTTCACCCGTGATGGATTCCGTCGAGGGCGCGGCGACATCGAATTCAAACGGTCCACGAAACATGATCTCATTATTTATGATTCGTTTAAATCTTGTTGTTATACTTGTTATTCCAATGCCGCCTTAAATGCAGTTTCAAGGTCCCACCGGACGGGCCGTGCGTGCGAAAGATTAGTTAATTTTAAAATAGTACTGTTTGTTTGCTGATAAATGATTGTGACGCCCCCGCACGCGGTGTTGACACCTGACATTATTTATTAATCGGCAGCTTAGACTGGCCGCTGCCCAGTGTTTACTATCGGTTGTGGTATTGAAGCGAAAACTTTAGTCGCGTTGAGCACTTATTGGTTGAAGAAAATATTATGGGTTGGCGTAAACGACATGGTAATGTAGCGTTGGACCGGTGACGGAGCAGCGGGGCGGGTTATCCACTATAATATCCTGCTAATATTACAAAACGACAATGTTTGGATGTTTGTTGCTCAATCACATCGTAACGGCTGAACGGTTGGGCTGAAATTTTGAACATATTTAGATTATAGCCTGGAAGAACACATAGGCTACTTTTTATTCTTCTTCTGCGGCGCTGCTAGTATTATATAAACTTAAATACTAGGGTCCAATTCACTTGAATTTTACGATTGTGTCACGCGAGGGGTTTTTTCCTTCGATGCTTCTGTAACACATGAGATGGAACATGGAATATTTCATAACACTATTTAATTTAACTGACCCTTTGACAAGGCCCCTTTACAGCTGTTTTAGTTCCCATAAGTCATAATTTATTCAAGATGACCTAGTTCATTTGGAATTATAATATAAATCCACAGTTCAATTTTATTTACATGTATTTTATGTAGGTGTAAAATTCATGTTGTAGCTAGATTACAGATGACTGATAAATACGTACTACACATATACGGTCACACGTTCAGTTGCACATGATGCAGATATTATCAGTTGTATAACCATTTATGGGCGTTCACGAGACTATAGTTACGATAAGCGCTACGATATCCGCTCACCGATAAACATACAGGTTCGTAATGTCCTTAAACTACCTACTATTGACCACTTCAAACTGCACCCGTAGTAACCCCATTCACCTGTTCGAGAACGCATTTCAAAGTCGCCTTAGTCGAGCAAAACAAATCAAACCCGGTCACCAATCAAAAAGCCACTTAACACAAAACATTCATTGGTCCCGAAAGCACTCACACATATAAACTCGCCGTTGTTGTACTTCACTTTGAAGCAATGACATGGGACTCCATAGATTTCCACGTTCTTTGGCCCCTATTTATGTTTAGTCGTCAAATACCACATTTACAAACCGTATGATGTCAAATTCTAAAGGGTCTTAATTGAAGTCTCAACACAAATTTTCATACAGTCCAATTACAAAATGTTGATAGCCGATAACCGTTGGAGTAGACGTGTTCTTGAGTGGAGACCGCGAATTGGCAATCGTAGTGTAGGGCACCCTGAGACTAGGTCGAGTGACGATATACGGAAGACAGCAGGCAATGGATGGAGATGTAAAACTGAGGATAAGACTGAGTGCCGAGCCATGGGAGATGCCTTTGTCCAGCAGTGGACTAAGATAGGCTGATGATAGCATATACCAATAGCATGTAATAGTAAGACGTGGTAACCTAATGGCGAGACCGTTAGATTTTACAACCGTGAGATCTAAGGTTCGAATCCCGCACGCAGCTATGAATATTTTTCCAGGTGTAGATTTGATTTACAAGTTTTGATTTCTCCGCTGGATTTAACGGCGACTGAAATATCGTGAACCGGGCATATCGCAAAGACATATGTATTTCGATGACAAGCGTTATTTGTTAGCCAGCTCTTGGTCAGAGTGGTGGATTGTAGCCTTAACTCTCTTCTTGAGCGAGAATGCTCTAGAGTCCCAGAAGTGGAAACATGAAGGGGGCTGGCTTACGCTGATAACATACTACAGATTCATAGTCATACCCGCTACGGATATCCATCATATCGTAATGTCTCGAATATTATTATATTCCGAGGAAGGATGGCACGCATAGATAAGTGTAGGTAAATGGTCAGTTAGACGCGTAACAATTACCCCGGGTTGATGTCTTGCCAATCCGAAAACGATAAAAAACCACTACAAGACACTTCTTTAAATGTTTCTATTTTAATTCAATTGACATTCGGCTGCAAAAATAAATGCGAATTCCTATGCGTTCTATTTTTGCTCTCAGATCTGTTTACTTTTCTAATTACAAGCACCGAGAGAAATAGACACCGAACGGCTCGTGGTTAAATTTATCTCGCCCTATTTTCTAAACAATCGCGGAATATAGGCCACGGGGCTGTTTATCACGAGCCCTACCATCACAAGAATAACCTGCTCGGCTCGGCGGTCAACGGTCTTCCATTGTTATCTTCCGAGCTCCATTTTACAACAAGCTACGACCAAATTTCAAATCCAAACGTAATCTTGCGCCTAAAAGGTATTTGCGCAGTTTATATCAATTAGTTTGAGTAGTGTCTAGGGCAATTTCGTTTGCTTTCTATTTATTGACATGACGTGCGGCTCATGACGCAAGCGAAGTCGTGGGCACCGTTTTCTTAGTCATAAGCCTAACCTAATTCTAAAGTTCAAGTCATACTAAAAAGTTGCTAATTTGGGTTTCATTGACGGAACGTTCGGTGCCGTTATTTCGGTTGTGTTTTTGTCGTTGGGAAAATGAGCGTGGGTAAGTAATTGTATCGGGTCAGAGGCCGGTGCGGGCAGCGGTGGTTGGCGGCCTCCGGAGGCCACCTCCGCGGGTAACAACCTCGGCGTGGTGAGGTCCTCTCGAGGAGCGCGGTCGTCGACCGCTGCCGTCATCGTCTTGCTCGTTCCAATTAGTGCGCTGGCTCCTCCGGCCCCCGGTATGGGCCTCTCGCCTGCACCCACCCGCGTTTTCGCGATGCGATTGCTAAAATTGCCCCACATGCGAATACCTGCGAGCGCATGCGCGCAGTTCGCTCCACTTTGTTTCTGCGTTCAATGTCAGTGTATCGGCTAATTTTATCGCGGTTCGCACACACTACGTAACTATCTTGTTTGACGAGGCCAAAAGACGGTTTGTTTTGATTTCTGTCTAACCAAAACACGCGAACGTTATACAAACGGATAAATGTTGAAAATATAACGCTAATAAAATATAACGTGTCACATAATTTTTTTATTTTATTAACTAGCCATTGAATGAGATTATGAACGTAATATTGAACAACCGATTTATTGCGATTATTCTCACAACAGAAATAAACAGTTTATTTTCAATGTCTAAATTAAATATAATAAATTTGGATTTAGTACTTTCTAGTTGGGTTCCTTTTATATGACGCTTTTTGTAACACGTGATTAAGACTGACAAAAGTAATTTTAGTAATGTAGGTACTTAAAAATAAAAATGAGATCAATGCCAAATCGAAGGCTAAAGTCAACAAAATATTCCCAGAGCTCAGAATGAAGTTCATGGCTATAGAATAGCATCCGGGACGGTCACGATCACGGACTAGGGTCGGGAGGCGGAGGCTCCATCTAGTGTCTTTTCTGAGTCCTGTGCAAATTTTCTATAACTATGCCCTTGTTTTTTTGGTACCCTAGCAATTCTATGACCTTTTTTAACAGACGTTTGATGATATTGATACTGAAATGGAGTACCTACTAGGGGCGGAACGGGAACTTATATCAGGAGCAAACCGAAAAAAAAAATAGTCCTACCCTACCCTTCTATGGGTAAAAGTCAATTGGCTTTAGTTTTGCTATTGGTGTCTCTATGATTTAAAGCGGAAAGAAAAGAGAGATCAATATCACAGCTAAGACAGTTTTAGTTCGGCGGTAGACCCTCAGGACTAGCCATTATTGCGCCCTCCAGAGTCTACCTACTTACGGGTATTTACGGCGTTGCCTGCATCGGCATCGCCATGCAAGGCATGGACGCTCGCGGGAGGTGAACGCGCCCCGGCGCGGCGTCACGCCACGACGAGCAAATGCTTTTCGTCGCTATTTCCGCAACAAGTGTTGTTTTGCAGAGAGAGGCCCCAGCGGGCGAGAGCCGCGTCACCGCCCCGCGCGCTCCGAGCCGCTCCACCGGCACCGGCGCCTCAACATTTGTCAGCTGCAAATCAATTATATTGATCCACGTCTTCGATACTTGACACAAATACACCACTCCGATCTAAATTCATCTCCGTCTAAAATGTTTCCACTATATAAATTATTCTAACGATCGCATAAACAACGTTTTCACATTTCGAACTCTAGATACTCGTACTTGTTAAAAGAAAGTGCGAGAAATATGAATGAAGTCGACACAAACAAAAGGTCCGCAACTGCGCTTGTAGTTTTCGTGTACACGCTAATTAGGTACTCGTACGGTCGTGTAGAGCGAATGATCCGACGACAAACATCGATAAATTAGACGTCTTTCACATGAACCTATCATACATCGATTTGAAGTTCAAGGAATTCGTATTCGAATACATAAATTAGCGTTCCACCTACATTCTCACCGGGTGAGACTGACGTTAATAATACTCGGCTGTTATGTTGAGTTTAATTTATGGATTGTTTGGCTCGGCGGCGTGTGTGCCTCGCCGTTTGGAAGGAGTCCGTAAGACATGGGTTGGAGTCGTGCGGCGTCGGCGTCGCTCGATGTCCGCCGTTCGCCGCGTCACTCGCCCAAACAAACACCGCACGCACAATCGGATGGCGTCATCATCGTCATCGCTTTGCTATTTTCCACATCGATGCCTCCAAGGAATACTACGCAAACTATAAACTCATCCTTAGGTTTAAAGGAGAAGCATTTATTTAGTGATAGGCGAGCAGCATTTGCTGATCTGCTTAATATTAATCATTCCGTGTTGAAAAAAAATTGGTAGGTACTTGTCTGATAAACTGGTACCTATTGTCTTTCTGTGTCCATTATGATTTTGCCGGAATAACATACTCAGACAACCTTATATTTAAAGAATAATTTACGATAGCTTCTGTATTTACTAAAACTTACATACAAAATTTAATGGTTAGATCTTTTTTATTAGATAAAGTAACAAGACGAGAAAGACGTGAGCCTGGTGGTAAGGAACACGCATGTTTGAACATGAAACTTTCAACTCACTGTCTCAGAATTGGTCCACGCTCGTCACACGAAAATCGAAGATGAATTAATAATGAACTGTTTGCCCTGAAGTTTGTTTGGAAATATTGGTCTTCAAACACGGAAAAAAGGAATGTTTATAAATTACTGGTAGAAAAACTGGCATAGGTGTGGTCCCCCGACAGACACTGCAAAGAATCCCACCACAACAAAAAAAATCTTTAACAATAAAGCAACAATCGACGTGGCGTCTTTAAATGCTCCTCATAAAACCTAAGTATGAGCTTAGTGTTGGCGTAGTATTCTCTAGAAATATCAACTTTGCCAAATCAGTAAGAATCTGCCTACGAATTGTCAATGGTGAACCGATAAACTTCGCACCAAATCCTAAGTACAACGGACTCATTCTCCGAACTCATTTTCCACATGAACGATTTACAAAAAGATCACTTTTGTTGTCTGACCTTTCATCGTTGATGGAAATGAATGAGCCGCAGATGCTTGTGAATGGAAATCAAGGAAAAAAATTCAAGAGAACGGGTTTGATCTTCTATCCGCGCTAAATAAGAAGTTAGGAATTTTAAACGTTAGTCGTCATTTTAATGTTTACTCGATAGCGTAAAGAGGCAATACGAGTTGGGAACCGGTCGTGTTGCAAATGGAGGGCGAAGCGGGGGAACGAAGTGGGGGGTGCCGTGGCTGCCGCGGTGATGGTATGCGGCTGCATTCCGAGCGCATTCCACTCCCGTCCGTCGATACCCGCCAGTACAGTGCCGCCAACCGTAGAACGGTCAAAATCGGAACTACTGACTCACTATTATTACAGAACACAGAAATGGTCCAATTATGTCATAGGTGGCAATGCTTTTCGATCGTGCCGCCATCGCTACATTCTACAGATAAGTTGGCCGTACTGTATGTCCGCCGGCTGCTCAATGACATATCTGTGTCAATAATCCAATAATTGATTAATCCGGCATCGGTCAAAATAATCGCATTGCCAAATTATATCATTATTTTCTACTCGGATGTCTGGTTGCCGCCGCATTAAGCAAAGGCTATTTAGATAAACAGCTTTTGTTTCACGACTATGACGATGAGGTAATCGTATGTCATATTATATTCTAATATGACATATGAATAGGTATGGCATTATATTCTAAAGTGACATATGAATATGTCACATTATCTAATAATATGACAAATGGATATGTCAAGTCATATTATAACATGACATATGTATAATATGTCAAATGCGTCACTATTCTACGGCTATAATTTAACTAGCTACTCTCCGTGGTATAATCCGCCGCTTAAAAATTGTTCACGATAATTTATTTTCGCCAAATACCATTCACGCAAATGAATAATTTCATTAAGTAATCCATAGGTGGCTCTAACTTTAATGCTATAAAAGTCTATGTGCTTAAGTTATGTCCAAGTAATGTACTTATTGTTTATTTAATTTCATTCAAATCCGTTCAGCCGTTACAGAGATACGTGGGAATAAACATATAAACATTTTCGCCTTCGTTACATTAGTGTGATATGCGTAGCAGTGTTTGGGACCTTTTATGTAAGAAGTTATCTTAATTAATCTTGATCTTAAACTCTATGAATAAATAATTGATCAAACAGTTTAGAAATTGATGTAAATTATGATTCGTGTTTCTATAATTTATGTACTTAATTAATATGTATTGTATAAAATTACGCTAGGAAAGTATCCAAAATAACTGACACCCCCAAGGCTTTAAATCATTATTTAGATAAGCATAATCACAATAACCGTGGTCTAAAATATAATAATATGTCAAATTACTGACATTGACATATATAATTGTGTTAAAATTTCTTTAATAAAATTAAACATTGGCGTGATCTTTGGCGAAATTAACAACAATAATTAACAGATGTATATTTGCATTATAATAATTAAATTTTCCCGAAAAAAAAAAACAAAAAACACACTTTTAATTTAAAATTTTATTACATTCAGACACTACTACATTTCATAAGAAGCTATGATTACGTCGTCCTGATAAAAACATAAGCTAATTTTAGTTTTTTTGTGAAGTATTTTCTACTATCAAATCGATTTACGATTCACAATAATTAGTAGATAGAGCTATCGCGTAACATATATACAAAAAAAATTGGCAGTTATAGGAACTGCCGATAGAAGTGAAAACGTATAACTCAGAATTTGACAGCTTACTTTAGAAACTACACGGGAGTAACCGGTTGGCGTGGCCTGGCCATCATGTCATGGCCATCTAGAAATGCGTCAGCATTGCATGCATCTGTGGCGCGCCAAAAGACGTTTTCACTTCAAAAACACAACCGAATTGAGAACCTACTCCTTTTGTGAAATCTGTTAAAAATGGGTTGAAGTACTTGCCTTTAAATAAAATATGATTGACATAGTGCTAATTCTAAATTCTAAAGTTTCTTTACATGTCTGCAAGCACCGAAGTTGATTGTCGTACGGACCATTCCATCTACTTTATCACCATAATTGCACTAATAATCGCATGCCACGCTTCCCTACTCTCCCTAATCGAGCATATCTTCACTTTCTTCGACGTGGGAACGTCATAACGATTCAATTAAGACATAAGGAAGTGCAGTTCACAACTCCCTATTGTGGCTACGGCCGTTAGTGACACTACTGGAACCATCGATATAAACCAATGTATGTGCCCTGAACACCAAGAAATTGGTAATATTAAACTGCGTATCTGCGTGTATCGTAAGTGATTTACAAAGAACCAATCTACTTGACTCCTAGAATCGCTAGCGGCGAGATTTGCTGTGGTTCTACTTAACTTGGTTTTTGTCAACGAATAGTGATAGGTAAAACGTCCGGTGTCCACCGCTTCCTGCAACCGACTAGAACGGAATGAGTGAGCTCAATCTTCCCAACGATAACATGTTTCCTTGCGCCCTGAAGTTTGGGAGGGCACATCTTTGTGTTGAGATCGTTGAGTGGAACACATAACGCGTACAATCGCGGGAATGGACGTAAGAAATTTCGCGAATGTAATGCGCAATAAAATTGTGTAGGAATGTCGTAAGCAAGGGCCTCCCTCCCTACCTCTTGTACCCTCGCTTCCGGGTCGATGACCGGCTCTGTGCGACCTTGGCGGCTGACTAGCCCTTTTGCGCGTTAGTTGGCTAATACTCGTGTATTTGGTTTGATATTAGAATACTAGCGGTCTGCCCCGGCTTCGCCTGTAGTAGATAGTATAAAACATATTATAGCACTCAGGGATCACGTACATATACAACGGTGAAAGTATTTTTGAAATCTGTCTAGTAGTTCCTGAGATTAGCGTGGTCAAACAAATAACCTTTTCCGCTTTGTAATATTGGTATAGATTTCGTACAATGTATAGTCAACTACGAAATTGCATTCACGAGCGCATGTGTGGAAATGCAAAATTGTTTTCGTCCATGAAAAATGGTCAGGAGAGCGATGGCTGCGCGCCTAAGATTCGTGATCGGGTGCTGCTTGCGAGATGTTGATTCGCTTGCGGTACTCTTACAACATTAATAGTTCTTAAGTATCCAAAGAAATGTATCTAAAAACTTTCTTTCTAGCAGCGCCCCGCGGTTTCCGTGACATAGAGACAAACAATAATCTGTCTGTGTTCCAAATTTCAACTTGATTCGTTCAGGCGTTCCGACGTCATTGAGCAATAAACATACAATATTGACATATTGGTGGACATTTCACACAACACCATGTGACCCCTTTTTTTTTTTTTTTTTTTTAACTTCTATAGGTTTACACTTGACCGCCATCTCGCCTGATGATAAGCGACGATGCGGTCTACGATGGAACGTGTTTACCTAGAAATAACCGATTCACTCTCGATTTGAAGACACAAAGATTGTAACCATCGGGGAAAACCCACTCAGGCAACGTATTCCACAGCCTAGACGTTCTTATCACAAAAGTAGAGTCAAATCTCTTCGTTCGTGTCTTTGGAACATCAACCATGAAACGATGTCGCTTTTTCGAGCTACGAGCATTCCGATAGAAAAAAGGACAAGGTGGTATCAGATCATGCAAATCAGTCGCACACTCTCCGAAGTGTATCCGATAAAAAACCGATAGGCTAGCAATTTTTCGGCGATGTTCAAGACTTTGAAGTCTTTTTCGCACAAGAGTGTCGTTACCTATGAGCCTTTTGGCACGTCTCTCGATCGATTCCAGAGCCTCCAGCTGATACTTAGCCGATCCATCCCAAAGGTGCGAACAGTACTCCATACAGGAGCGAATCTGTGCTTGATATAATGTAAGCAACTGTTCAGACTTGAAGTACCTTCGCACCTTTGAGAGGACACCTAGTTTTTTGGCAGCAAGTTTGGCCTTGGACTCGATATACGAGCCAAAGTTGACCCCAAACTAAGCAAAGCTTGTAATATGGAACCCAGATAGCTGATATAATACTTATAATATATGTTTAAATACATATACTTATTATACATAGAAAACACCCAGGCACCGTACAAATATTTGAATTCATCACACAAATATTTGCACTGGGTGAGGATCGAACCCACGACCCACGGCTTCGCAGGCAGAGTTACTACAGGATAGTAGGATTAAATACTAATTGGCCGAGGATGGAGTGTATCCCTATAAACTATTAAATATTTTAAAAAATATATACCTCTTCGAAATTGCTGATTTTTAGGGTTCCGTAAAACGTAAAAACGGAACCCTTATAGATTCGTCAGGTCTGTCTGTCTGTCCGTCCGTATGTCACAGCCACTTTTTGCCGAAACTATGAGAACTACATTGTTGAAACTTGGTAAGTAGATGTATCATAATACATCACATATGAACCGCATTAAGATTTGAACAAAAAAATTAAAAACAAAGAAAAATTAGGGTTGCCCCCATACTGAGAACTGAAACTCAAAATTTTTTTTTTCATCAAACCTACACGTGTGGGATGTCTATCGATAGGTCTTCAAAAATGATGTTGAGGTTTCTAAAATCATTTTCGTCTACACTGAATAATTTGCGCGAGAGACACTTCCAAAGTGGTAAAATGTGTCCCCCCCCCCCTCTAACTTCTAACGTAAGAGTATGAAAAATCTAAACAAATATATGATGTACATTACCATGTAAACTACCAACGAAAATTGGTTTGAACTCGATCTGATGAGTAGTTTTTTTTAGTACGTCATAAATACACTATTGAAACTTCCTTCGATCAAAGTTACAACAAACTACAAGAACTACATATGTGTACTATGTATATTATGTTACTTGCTGCAACGGAACCCTTCATGGGCGAGTCCAACTCGCACTTGGCCATTTTATTTTATCCTACGTCTCTACGTTTTAATACGTCAACGAATTTCGCATAGGCGTAGTAAAAATTTTCCAGTTATTGTTTACATTACAGTGCCCCACCTAACACGTGTAACGTATTGGCTATTGCTCCCTCGAGTATATTGTGATAATCCTATTACCTAACACACCAACACATGGAAATCATGTTTCGTATGTGGTAGAACTCTTTGCTGAATCCGCCTGGGGAAGTAGGCTTTATCTGTTATTCTACACGTTAAGCACAAATGTGCTAGTGCTAATATTACTGTGATCCGGTTTGAAGGGCAATGTTTCTAGACTAATTACATGTCAAAGAGATTAATCGTCTTATATCTCTGGGTGACGAGCGTAGTACAATGCTAGGTAGTGATTTGGACTCTTACACTTACAGAAAATACTTTAAATTTAAAATCAATGAAAAACGTGAAGAAAAATAATAACACAATTCCATTTTTGTATTATGTTACCGGAAAATATTATATAGTAGTCGTCAGTTTATTTATAGTAAAACGCGTGGGACTATAAACCTACGGAAGGTTACATTAATTTTGAATTAAAATTGCTATTCAACGTGGGAACATGACGAGCGTCATTTTGCGCCGAGGGCAGTTCAGGGTGGGTTATTCGGGGATTAGTTTTCAAGGGGGAAATGGATTTATAAATTGATATGGACACTGAACTTTCTTAGGCTCTTCTTCTTTTGTTATTAAAATTTGTAAATATTAATTATTAGCTTTGATTTTGGGACCGTTGTCCGCGCCTGTACTTGTTTACAAACTGGAGCCACTCGAAGAATTTGATAGAATCGTCGCGGGCGTCGATCAAGCGGCCGTTAATGAGTCACCGGCGCGGGCGCACAAACAGCGGGCTTTAACTAGGGCTGCCTAATGCTAGTAAAATTATTAACTACTTGCAGCGCCTCGCGAGTTTATTCGAATTCGTGTTATTTTCCTATGAAAAGTAGCGTACGGTAATCGTAGACCACATCCTCGGTTAACATCAGGCGATATGGCGGTCAAGTGTAAACTTATAATATTTTGTTGAAATAAAATGTGCTATTTCAGACTGTTTGTGTTTCAAATTTCAATCCTATCTGTTTAGCTGTTCCGTCGTGATTGAGCTACAAACATACAAACTTAAGCATTTATAGTATTAATAGATATATTCCGCGCAATATGTTTGTATTTTTAAACAAAATTTGTGTTATAGTAATTTACGGGGTCACAATCAAATCGACCACCAACCGTTACCCTTTCAACTTAATATAATATGTGTTGGGAGTAATCCTGTGTACTGTGATAAAAATAATATTAGCTGAATTTACTATATCTTAGTATTGCCACTAGCGTTCATCGAAATTCCATTCTGCAAGTGAAGGACTTGTATCATCCAATTGCCAATGCATACACAATAAAAAGTAACCGGTGGTTTTTTTATGAATAAGCTCACACTACCAGCTATTAGATTAATTATAATTTAAAATTAGGTATTCAAATATGATTACTACATTTTTTGGCACCTTAAATGAAAACATCTATGAACTGAAAAATGTTGGCAGCCCTACTTAGTAACCGCCCTCGAGGCCACTCACGAAATGACCAGCTTTTCAACTATGTTAATTCGTAAAATTAACTGCACCCCGTGGTTTTTCCCGCTATGCGCTGAGAATCATCATCAGGCTATACGCTATACGATTGATTTTGGATTTACTGAAGCTCACCATTCATGAAACTGTCCAAAGATTTTAAAAGATTCGCTTTGCTTTTCAAGGATTGATTAACTGACACATACAACTATGCACATATTATGTATATGAAAAACCTTTTATATAAAATAAATCATATGAGAAAAATCACAGAGACCGTTCTAATTTCTGAGATTTTTGTCTTATTCCGTAGTTTCGTAAACTGTACTTTGTGTATGACTTTTCATAAGAGATAATACCGCTGACACGATTGCAAGCTGGCTTTGTCGCGGAAACATCAGATTGTATACTTTTCGCTTTTAAAATAAAATTTTTTTTTTTTTTTTTTTTTTTTTAACTTCTATAGGTTTACACTTGACCGCCATCTCGCCTGATGTTAAGCGACGATGCGGTCTACGATGGAGCGTGTTTACCTAGATAAAACCGATTCACTCTCGATTTGAAGACACAAAGATTGTAACCATCGGGGAAAACCCACTCAGGCAACGTATTCCACAGCTTAGACGTTCTTATCACAAAAGTAGAGTCGAATCTCTTCGTTCGCGTCTTTGGAACATCAACCATGAAACGATGTCGCTTTTTCGAGCTACGAGCATTCCGATAGAAAAAAGGACAAGGTGGTATCAGATCATGCAAATCAGTTGCACACTCTCCGAAGTGTATCCGATAAAAAACCGATAGGCTGGCAATTTTTCGGCGATGTTCAAGACTTTGAAGTCTTTTTCGCACAAGAGTGTCGTTGCCTATGAGCCTTTTGGCACGTCTCTCGATCGATTCCAGAGCCTCCAGCTGATACTTAGCCGATCCATCCCAAAGGTGCGAACAGTACTCCATACAGGAGCGAATCTGTGCTTGATATAGTGTAAGCAACTGTTCAGACTTGAAGTACCTTCGCACCTTTGAGAGGACACCAAGTTTAAATGAGTTACAATTTTATTAGTCTACATGGCCAATGTCTATCAAGGAGTCACCGCCACTCTTCAGAATTCGACGGCCCAACTCTATATAAATTCCTCGCGTGTCCTGTAAAACAATAAAACTACAAAATATAGGAAACAATTGTACCCAATTCGTTAAAAGCAATATCTTCGAGACAACCGTTGAATGAAGAAGTATTACAATCATACACGGTTTGTGATTTATAATTCCCTAGTCGCAGTGCAGTAGTATCTTGTAGGTGTTGCATAAGATAACTTTAAATGTTCAAACCGGATTTCTTTCTGATAGTCTAAATGCTCGTCCGCCACCAATTGACACCTTTGATCACATCAGTTTTAATCAGTCAATTAATGTGCTGATTATCGCGCGCAGTCGTAATGTTGTTTACATTGTGGTATTTAATTACGTTGTCCAAGTCTCGCTATTGAAAGTTTTGAATAGATTATTTATTAAGTGCAGCGAGGGCGTCTATTTTTTTTTTAGCTTTTAAAGGTTTTCACTTGACCGCCATCTCGCCTGATGTTTCACGACGGTGCGGCTTACGATGGAGCGTGTTTACCTAGAAGAAACCGATTCACTCATAATTTGAAGTCAATAAGATTATAACCATCGGAAAAAACCCACTTGGCAACTGATACCACGACCTAGACGTTCCTATCGCAAAATTAGAGTCAAACCTCTTCGTTCGTGTTTTGGAACGTCAACTATGAAACGATGCCGCTTCTTCGAGCTACGATAGAAAAAAGAGCAAGGTGGTATAAGATCTTGCACATCAGTTGCACACTCGCCGAAGTGTATCCGATAAAAACCGATAAGCTAGCAATTGATAGACTAGATCAATCTATCGAGGTCTATAGATAAATACCAGGTGCGCTTGTATCGGTTTTGCTGTTCTTCCAAGCTGGTATAGAGTAGTCACATTCACGTGGTCTGGTTGTAGTACATACAGTATAAGGAAATATTACCAGTAGTTCATTGATCTTGGGAGAAAAGCCGATAATGTCTAGACACGGGTAGGGTTGTCGCAAACAAAAATGCTTTTAAAAACGTGGCACCAAAATAAAATTAAAACATACGGGAGACGTCAGCCCTGAGCCGCGATCCTGCAAGACTAACATTGTAATGTAGGCAGTGCAGGAGCTCGCTTCCCGCGTCTCACCTCGCGCGATTGCCCCGTCTAGACGGCTTCGTCGAACGACTGTATGATTTTAATATACTGTGGTTGTAGTGTGACTGGACAGATACCAAAATCGTTTAATCATTTTTAACTCAATCGTTTAATCATTTTTAACTCAATCGTTTAATCATTTTTTGTTTAGTAGTGGTAGGACTCTTAGCAGAGTCCGCCTGGGGAAGTACCACACCTTTGCCAAATATTCTACCGCCAAGCAGTAATGTGCAAACATTATTGTGTTCCGGTTTGAAGGGCAATGATTCCAGAGAAATTACAGGGCTTAGAGACATAATATCTTAGATCTCTGGGTGACGAGCGCAGTGCAGTGCTAGGTAATGATTTGGACTATCATGTTCCAATAGCTGCGTGTTACTGTGCTGTTATGTGGTAGGCATGTTGCTTACCATCAGGCACATGACCTGCTCGTCTAGTCACTCTATGCTATAAAAAAAAAAAAAAAAACCAGCTTCACAAAGGATTTATGTTTGTTCCTTTCTCACGCAAAAACTATACGAATGTATTTTGAAGTAATTTCACAGTATATAAAGAATAACACATCTAATAGGCTATAATTTATATGCAAACGAAGTAGTGGGTGGTTGCTAGTCATAAATATCTATTGTTTTCACCATAAAATGTCTTGAGTTTGATTGATTTAAAGAATTTCATCGAACATTTCTCATCTCGTCAATCTCGCGTTGGCCTGATCGCGCAATGTGGATCGTTATCTAGTTAGCGAAATAACCATAGCATATCGATATATCATTGAAATGGTGTCTAAAAGATAGTTACATCGATTTTAATAGCGTGAGCCGAAACGATTTGCAATGGCCTATAAGTTAATTGACTGTCTGGCTTGGAATTCCTGAAATGCTATAAAGGTGTTTAAATTCACACCATTTAGTGGTCGTTACTTTATGTGAAGCCGTAACCGCGGAATGAATAATAGCCTTGAATCAGAGAATCATATAGGTGGGATATTCCGCTCTGAATATCGACATAACGTGGTTAATATTCGTATTATGTTGAGAATGTGTGGTTTATTCAGTAAGTAGTAGGTACTGTGGTATCCGATTTCATGAAGGTTATGTAATTTCTTTAGTTATTTGTTATTTCTCTATTAATTTTCACGTTCAGAATTTCTTTCATGATCTTAATTCAAGTGGAATCTTAGCCTCGTTACAAAATAATCGTTTTCTGTCTTTCATCTATCTCTCCCGTTCTTTCATCTCCTCGTAATTTCGTTTAGTTGAAAATATTCTATTCATGAGTTCAACTGAATGGTTACTTGGTTTGAATGCGCAAATTTCACGATACGAAGTTCTGAAAACATGACGCTGATTTGTTTTTATACGCCACTGCCCACGTAACATTTCGGTTTAAGGATTACGTTTTTATTGCCTACGTTTATTCAGAGTTTATTTTTAAATGTCGTAAGATTTTCGTCCGTTGTTTAATTATAGTTTTATGTGTTCGGCCACAAATCTTTTTTAATATTTCCTACATTATGATTTTTCTTCTTGTTTGTGATGTAGCTAATTTCTAGTTTCTTGACGGGGGCTTTCATATTGTTCATGTATTATAGTAGTTTTTAAATTGCGTTAATACAATGACGATATCAAAAAGTCGATTTTTCGTGTGTAGGTACTTAAAGTTAGTTACCTAGTTGTAAAGAAGTGGAGGTTGGATTGAAATATAGTAAAGTGACATCTAGCCAAATATCAATATCAAACATTTATAAAGCTGAAGAGTTTGTTTGTTTGAACACAAGGATCTCGGGAACTACTGGTTTGAATTGAAAGATTATTTCCCTGTTGGATAGTCCATTTATCGAGGAAGGCTATAGGCTATTTAACAAGTCGCTATTATCAACAGAAGCGGAGCTTGAATGAAAAATGTAACAAAAACGGGGGAAAATATTGCTTTTTGAGAGCTTTCGTTGCGGATGAAATAGAGTTTTTCGTTTAGTTATAGTTGTAGTTGTGAAAGTTACAGGGACAGCGGTATCCCCGCACAATGGCGCCGAGTATCAGATTTCAGAAACAAAAAAGCGGGTTTGCCGTGTAGTTGTAAAAAGGTGGGGTTGGGTTTAGGCTTCCGTTAGGGAGGCATCGGGCTAAATACTTAACAATTGCGACATAAAACTGCTTGGTAGTAAAGCTCACAGGACAACGACGGGTTATACGTTATACCCGCCCAATGACGCCGAGTATTTCAGGATGAGAACAATGATGTAGAATTTTCGTGTAGTTATAAAAAAGACGGGAGTTCAACTAGGCTTCCATTAAGGAAACATCTGGCTAAATACTTAACAATAGTGACATAAAATCTGCTTTGTAGTTGTGAAAGTTACAGGGACAGGATTATCCCCGCACAATGGCGCCGAATATCAGATTTCAGGAACAATAAAGCCGGTTTGGCGTGTAGTTGTAAAAAGGTGGGGGGTTGCATTAAGCTTCTATTAAAGAGGCATCTGGCTAAACCTCGGACCAACTATAAATACTTAACAATTGCGACTTAAAACTGCTTAGTAGTAAAGCTCACAGGACAACGAGTTATACCCACCCGCACAATGGCGCCGAGTATCAGATTTCAGGAACAAAAAAGCCGGTTTGCCGCGTAGTTGTAAAAAGGTGGGGGGTTGGATTAGGCTTCCATTAGGGAGGCATCTGCGCGGCTGGCGTAAATAAATAGTGTTGGTGCGGAATCGGCGGCTTCGCAGTCAGGTCACGTGGTGGCCCGGCCTCGCGCCTCCGTTCCACTTTTATTACATTCCCCGAATAAAAACGCCAGTGTAGAGCAACTTTACGTAGAGGGCTACGTAAAGTTGCTCTACACTGGCGTGTACATTTTTATATGTATTTGATAGAACTAAGCAATGTTAGATACTTAATTGACGTTTTAAGGATTTCCGCTATTGTTCACAGCTTGCTTTATGCTTTACTATTTATTTTTATGATGTTTAATTTACAATTTCTGAAATTAGATAAACGGTTTATAATATATAAATATATATTATAAACCGTGTATAACTTTTTTTTAAATGCTAATTAACAAAAGCTAACTAGCTGTTACCGCAAACATTGTTTGCCATACAAATTATAAGAAAATTATCAACCGAATGAAAATGTAAAACGTGTCACGTAAATGACTTCACGTCAATTGATGACGGTTCGATTGTTCGGGTATTCGTCACGCTAAAAATAAAAATAATTTCTCCATGAAAATAAAACATTGGCGCCACCTTTGGTGAAATCAAGAACTATCTTTGACGCGTATTTTTGCAAACTGAAAAGGCGTCGTTGCACATATCGTCCTGCGTATACATTACGAACCTATATAGTGTACATACATATTGTCTGGTTCTACTACGCAGCCAGGGCTCGTACCCCGCAGCCATGGCCCGTACCACGCCATACCCGTGAGATAATTTTGCGTGCATCGCATATTAGTTCTAGTTCTTCATCGCATAGGCTAGTTGGATATTATTTTACGGTAGCACCCTTGAGATTTTTTTTATCAAGGGTAATATAATTAATTATTATCTGTCATATTAAAAGTCAAACCAAAAACTTTGTACCCCTTTTTACGAAAATTTCGCGGACGGAGGAAGGAGTGTGACAATGCGCACAATTATAGTTTACGTAGAGAAAGAGTACAGAATGCTAATACATAGTCGAATTTAACTTCTACGAACTGAACTTCTACGTCGAAACGAAAAACGATCGCGGTAAGAGCACATAGTAAGACCTCATGTCGTAAGTTAGTATAACTCGGCATGTAATGATCAATTGCGCGTTAGTGTATTGGTACCAGGGGTTCTATTCTAAGCTAGAGTAAACGATTCAATCCCTGTTGGATCGATATGGTCTCACAACACAATTTTTTTGTGGGGTAGTTTTGTAGAATTTTGAAAGAAAAAACACGAAGGTACTACGTAAAACTACGGTCAAAACATCAGACCAGCAGAGTGATGCATAGGTTTTGATACGATTACATTCACCAGCATAAACACTACTGTTATGATCAAGCCAGTTTCCTTGCTATGTTTTTCTTCACCTTTGTTATTGGTAATGAAAGCTGCTGACTAACTTATACATATGCACTTGCATCTTTAAAAGTTTACTAACTATCTTCAACTTTTCCAAGCGCTCCAAAACAAGTGTACTTACATTTAACTTAAAAAACATAATTTCTCCCTATCCTATAACATTCATCTATCCATTATATCTTATATATCACTCTATTTTATCACACTTACCATAATCACAATAAAGTTACAGATTTCCGTCTTATATCTGAAATATCGCATGCCGCGAGAATAACCCTCCAGTCGTGTTTTACGAGTCCGACCTGAATGTACGATGCCGTGTCCTTTCTTTACTGTCGAAACCATTGCTTACATTACAACGTTGCTTGGTATCGATTCGGCACCGTTTGATTTACAGCTCAAATATTTATGCTCGTTATTCATATCGTGAGCAAAACGCACAATCGATAACAAAGGAACAATACGGAGAACTACCGATTATTCTGCGACGGTAGTGCGGACTACCTCTGTACTCATCACCATCGTCAGTATATCTTAGTCAACTGCTGGACATAGGCTGTTTCATAGCTGGCCACTCAGTCCGATCCTCAGTTTTACGTTTGTACTGCAAGCTGTCTTACGTATATCATTACTCCCATCTAGTCTCAGGCTGACGTTTTCCGATTCGCGGTCTCCACTTGAGAACAAGTCTACCCCAACGGTTATCGGTTCTGTGACAGATATGACTGACACATTGCTGGAACCAGTGTACTGGAATATGTACTTTGATAGTTTGTAGAGACACCACTCCACTACGGAGACTGTTGTGTCTACTTGAACCTAGTAGATCACCAGTCTACGACGACTGTTGTGTCTACTTCAACTTAGTAGATACACCAGTATTCACATAGACACCATGTCGCCGATAGTGAAGGGATATGGCGTAATATGCTCACGGAGATGTTACTGAGAGGCTGTGGACATGGCCCTGAGAGGCTATAAGAGGAGTTCTACTTGTAGATGAGGAGTGCGAATTTAATAATGATAGGGTTACACCTTACACTTGACCGCCGACTCGGCTGATGTTTACCGACGACGCGGTCTACGATGTAGCGTGTTTATCGAGAAGAAACCGACAGTATTGTGTGATGGTAACGATAGGGTTAAGAATAAGAAAGTACTATGATTTTGGATGATGTTTAGAGAATACATCAAGAACTTGAAAACAAATTTTTGGGTATGAATTGAATATGAAATGGAAAAGATTTTTGAATTATATTAAACAATAAGTAAAATAATTTGTTATTTCCAAACCTAGACTATAAATAAATAAAGTAGCCAAGTGCAAGTTGGACTCGCCCATGAAGGGTTCCGTTGCAGCAAATAACATAATATACATAGTACACATAGTTCTTGTAGTTCGTTGTAACTTTGATCGAAGTTTTAATAATAGTGTATTTATGACGTACTAAAAAAAAACTACTCATCAGATCGAGTTCAAACTAATTTTCGTTGGTAGTTTTCATAGTAATGTACATCATATATTTTTTTTAGATTTTTCATTCTGTTACTTTAGAAGTTAGAGGGGGGGGGACACACATTTTACCACTTTGGAAGCGTCTCTCGCGCAAATTATTCAGTGTAGACAAAAATTATATTAAGAACTTCAACATCATTTTTGAAGACCTATCAATAGACACCCCACAGGTGTAGGTTTGATGAAAAAAAAATTTTTGAGTTTCAGTTCTCAGTATGGGGGGCACCCCTAATTTATGTTTTTTTTTTTCAAAAACTTTTGTAAAAATCCTAATGCGATTCACAAAATACATATACTTACCAAGTTTCAACAGTGTAGTTTTCATAGTTTCGGCAAAAAGTGGCTGTGACATACGGACGGACAGACAGACAGACAGACATGACGAATCTATAAGGGTTCCGTTTTTACGTTTTACGGAACCCTAAAAAACGTCTGGGTAAAATTTAAGTTGCGTAGAAAGAATACCCTGACGTAATACAACTTGTCACATTTTTAAATGCAGTAGAGACTCAAACTGAGAACTACGTAATTGTTTTTTTTTATTATCAATACATTTTTGTTAAAATCATTTTGCCTGATGTTAATGCGACGATGCGATTACGATCTTGAAACGCACGAAATAAAGTATGTCAAAATTTAAATGGCCCTAATTTAGGCCTTGAGGTACTTCGTATTTATTTGTTGTGTATTAACAAACCAACCTGTTCTAAACCGACGCACATAAACAAACATAGATAAATGCTACTACAAACAGTTTTCATTAGGTCAGGGTTACTCTATTATTTTGGTTGGAACAACGGTTCGCCTAGTTTTTCTCATGTTGCCCTACATGTTTTAGTTTATTCTCTGTCTCAGTAAGAAGCTCATGAAACATGAGTGTCATATAATGGTATTGACTCTTGGAATATTCCATTTCGGTCGTGTTCACTGTCCACACACTGTCGTATCATGGTTTGTTAACTTATCGTTAGTGTGATTCCGGCGTACCCTTCGCCATTTCTTCGCTACCCGCGTATTGTTCCTTTATGTCATCATTTCTCGTTACTTAGTTCTTTTAGAATTACCCACCTCTACAACTTTAATGATCGACGAGATTTACTATATCCTAGTTAGTTATTATTTTGTTCCATTTATTAAAACTGATACACGACACGTAAACCATGCATTGATTGCAATTAATTACCGTTGAACAGGTACTAATTAAGATTACGAAAGTTATTTCTATAATTATCGCGCACATTGTTATTTTCATACGCTAATAACTTTTCCTTGATCTCAAGGATATCGGTATTCTAGATTCTCAGAAATAGGCACAGATGTTTTTGGCTCAAAACTGATTCTGAACTATGACGCTCTGTGGAAATCATTAAATGTGTAGTTACCTAGCGTACGTCACGCCAGTACGCTGGTACGTCGACGTCACCTGATTTCGGTATGGTAATACATCATCTTGTGTTTATTCAATCAGATAGAAAGACTTTTTAAGACGAGACGAAAAATGTATTCATAAAAATTATGATAGATGGCGACTGTCTCTTTCTTAATGACTTGGACATAATTCGACACGTTATTGGATAATAATTTAGATAGTCACGAGCAATGTTTTTAATTTTCAAATCTAAGGGTATGTCAATGTGATTTGGGGGTAATTAACGTATATCTTGAAAAAGATGTTGTACACTTTTTAGTGTGGTAACACAAGTGTGTTTGGTGTAGATCTCCATTAGATTTTACGAATCATTTAAAAAATATAAATACATTTCGTTACGCATTTATCGTAAAGAAATATATACTGCCATCTTGTATATGGTAGGAAACTTTTTTTTCTTTTAAAAAGGCCTCATCCATAGAGCGGACTGCGGGGGCCATTGGGGTGACGACATCGCTTATACCGTAAAAATAGTTTATGCGCCCCTTTTATCTACAAACAATAAAATTATCAAATGGACAAAGTTAATGTACCCAGTACCTACATACACAAACATGCGTGGAAACAAAGGTTGTATGAACGTGCTCTTTCCTCTCTTGTTTAAATACAAATCGCGAACGTCAGGTTAGAGAGGTCTAGTGTAAATCTATCTTTTTTATATAATTTACGAGTGACGAGACGAGCAAGACACGTGCCTGATGGTAAACAACAAGCCTGCCCATAACAGTGACGTGTCACGCCGCTATTTGAACACGATGAGTCCAAATCACTGCCTAGTACCGCACCCCGCTCGTCAACCGGAGATACAAGATGTTTTTATCTCTTAGTACACAGTATTTTTTCTGGAAGCATTGCTCTTCAAAATGGTGTCATTTTCACTAATTAGAGTTATATTAGTGAAATTGTTGACACAACGTGGTGACGGTGCGTCGAATGTTCGTCGGAGTTCGCACTTGGCTCGTTGGCTCCGGCCTATCAGCTGCGTTGCGCAACTTGTTTTCCTCGCCATCTACCTACATTTACATTACAACCCATTTAGCGTGGCCGCTTCCATCTAGCCGGTGTGTTTTGTTTATTTCTCGCCACGATACAACGATTTTGACTTTCATCGCAGTATCGTTGTGTTCCAGTATTACTACTTTATTTGCTGTATCTCATTCTACTTCATCGCCCCTCGTTTATAGCATAATTAATTATTAAATAGTGTTTTGTTTGGACACAACAATTACTAGTGCCAAAATAAAAGCTGAGCTAGACAGCAGACAGCGGATACAATACTTCTATTATTGTTGTAATTACATACAATAGTAAGAGTAGTTACAAAATTGAGAAGTGGTAGGATTATTAAATTTGCAAAAATCGGCCTTGTATAGTACCCACACTTTTGCCAGTTATTATACTGCCAACAGTAATATGAAAAGATTAAAACCTTATTGTGTTTCAGTTTGAAAATCAATGTCTCCAGAGAAATTATAGGGCAAAGAGATGAATCATTTTATGTCTCAGGGTGACGAGCGCAGTTCAGTGCTAGGTCACTACCTATCTAGCAAAATCACTATTCTCATGTTGAGATACTGTTACAGGGTTACCATCAAGCGCACGTCTTGCTCTTCTCGTCTCTGTTTCATATAAACATGTCTTTTTCTACACTGTTTTCGATTCGACCTAGTTTTAGACAAAACTAATAATAACGTATTTCTTTACCAGCAATAATAAAATAATGTATATGTTATTTTCCTTAATATTTATCTTCGTCGTACAAACAATAAGATCGAGTCTATTTTTCGTTTAAGTATAAATAATAAACCGCAATTTTCTCATACATAGTATTTGTAAATAATACGAGTAAATTAAATGGTAGTCTCTCTACCATAAATAAATAAATGGTACGAGTAGTAGTATATTTTACCAGACAGTTAATGTAACGTCAATAGTAAACTGTTGATACTTTTTACTGGAATACTCTAACTGCTTTGTTAAAATGTGTCTGTACGTCCACATTCTGTGGTGTAGTTCATATAATACATACCTATCCATCATTCATTTCAGTCTGGTAAATTTTGTCCTACTCAATTAGTTTTTTACTTGTATTTTGATTAAAAGGCCATTAAAATCTATGGCTTTGTAAAGATTAGAAGTTTGTGGTAGCCACGGATTAAGCAGGGAGAATCGGAGAATAGCAGTTCATTGAATAGACTCAAGCTCTGTATATACTCGAACTTCTTAGTAGCTCATTGTACCTATCTAAGCTCGTAGGCTCATATTAGCTATCTGGCCGCCATAGCACAAGCTTTGCTTAGTTTGGGGTCAGATCGTGTTGTGTGTGAATTGTCCACCAATATTTATTAATACATTTTAATTTATAAAATAACGAATATTTGGGCTTTTACTGTAATACTTACCTACACGGTAGGACCGGAAGAGAATTTTCATTACATCCTTAATCCAGAAGCTAAATTAATCTGTTAAGCCAAGGCTTGCGAAATGAAAATAAGAGAAAAAAGGTGGATAAGAAAGTCATCATCATATTATAATCTAAAGATACAACAAACAACACGGACGGTAATATCAACACGCGATTGCCTAATTAACTCGTTACTAACAAAAACCTCGTCCGAGACGATAACGAGATGCATAAAACGTATTTGCACTCGCAAACGGATGTTAAAAAAACACAGGTATTTGCGTTCGTAGTGAACGGTGTGAATGAACAGCAACAATAACGTGGTGATACGGTCCGCGCACCATGTGAGGCGACCATTGATATATTCATTCAGGGAACGGAAGCATAAATCAACGTACGCAAAGCAGCTCATCCAGAACTACGCCGGATCTTCAACCTGCAATTACCTCCGAGACGTCTTTGTGGACACAACACCCACCGTACCGTGTCCAAGTGTAGGGACACAACAGCACAATACTTATACTTCAATTAAATACGTCCATTATCAATTGGTAACGTAATAAAACGCGAACACGCGTCATACGAACGTACACAAAGAGAAACGACAATACTAACAATAAGCTAAAAGTTATCTCAGATCAAAGTACGAGATGGGTCAAGTTACGCTTGTACAAGAATTTTAGATACTACATATATCCGGCAAAGTAACCGAGACGTGCCGAGACGAGATAAAAGGTATCAGGTTAACGGATGTCCGCCATTAGTCTAGTACGCTTGCACTGCGAGTCATTTGTGTGGCGTGCGAGATTGTTGTCGTCGGAGCACGTGTGTGCGTCTAACTATTCAGCTAAACCTATTAGAGTGAGGCCAATTACTGGTAGACCGGTACTATTTGCAGTGAAAGTGCAGTGAGTCAGTCTGCGGCGCGTCGGAGTCGGAAATAGAGCTGCGCTTGCGCCGCGGCGTGGCGCCTTCGGCAACTCGCCCGGCTGTTATTGTATGCATGCTACAGTCACGCAACAAGCGGACATAATTGCCCCACTGCACTATATTCTAAATCCGATTATGCGAATTGTACAGTCTTACGTATTGCGGTTAGCCGGATGCTTCACTACGCTCAAAATAAGAACGGGAACGTCTTCGCAACGTGAATGAAATTCCTTGATGGCAGACAATTTACATAATAGTTTTCCTTCGTACTCTATACACAATTCAATAAAGCAATGGTGCGTTTGTAGTAGTGAGTCGTAAACATTGACTCCATTTTTCCTGTCCACATTGTGAATGGCTCTGATTTTACAATCATGGCACGCGGACAGTTGTTACGTAGAATCAGTGTTAACAAGCATCTCGACAAATAAGGAAAAAGTAGCGGTAATAACCTCTTGAGATGGTAGGAAAATAAACATGAGATATTACAAAAATTTCATTAGATCCTGACAAATAACCAAAGCCCACGCGTTCAAGCGAAACCTGCTTCTCGGTAAAGTGTACATCGATATCATTGGTTGTTTTTTTACATTTGGCGTCTTTTCAAATATACATACAATCATACATAACTAATTTCACTAGCACTACCTGGACGTTTACTTTCTTTCTACGAAAACGTAATTTCGAAATAAACTCGCGACTTTCCAATTCTACTTCGATCCGTCGTTTTGTCCGTTTAAATGTTCTAAGACTACTCTAATTAGAGTATGCTTAGAACATTTAAATGTCAAACAATGTTGTATCGGACGAAACGAAGAAGAACAAGATTAGGAAAGTCGCGAGTTTTTTTTCGAAATTACGTTTTCGTAGAACGTAGTTTTGTAGACCTCCTGGGGCTTACCAAAATTAATACTTAGTAAAGATTTTTACTCCCTTAGGGGGTAAATTTTTTACAACCGTTGAATATCTTCAAAGAAAAAATGTGTTTCCAGGTTCTAGCTTCCCAAATGATGAAACTGCCATACAAACTCTCTACACCTTACAAGTTTTTTTCGCATTAAAAAGTGCCCTATGTCCTTTCTCAGGCAATAGGCAAGTGAACACTTTCAATGTCTAAAAGTGTAACAAACAGGCGAGACAGTTACTTTCGCCTTTCAAATAATAACAGGGATTTATAAGTTTACGACTCAAAAGGATCTAATGCTCAGAGTATCAGATTTGCCAAGCTTTATCTACCGGACTATGGACTACCACTACTTCCACCTGTTAACCTTCAAGTGCATAGATAGGTACATGAAGTCTCATCGGTCGACGAGTTTTAAAATCGGAATGTAACAATACATTAAAAAAAAAACTATCCAAATTTATAGATTTCCGAGAATCACTACGCACAATAGGTAGCTGTTTTTATTCTACAAGAAATATTACGCGTATGTATAAGGAAATTAAAAAAATGAGTTTCCTTGACAATAAATATTTCTTGAAACTAATTTTTTGGGATAAAAATAGATCATCGATTGATAAAGTGTTTAAAGTCAGTTACGCTACATTCTTTTTTCAGGTTTCTCTAATCGTTACTTACGTTCTATTTTCACTGTGTCACCAAACTCTCCTGAGTAGGTTGTAAAAGGCTACAAACGACTAAAAAACAAGAGTAATTTGATTTTTGTATTCTAATGCTGTGCTAGCCAGGACTCTTCATTATCAAGTAGGTAGGCGTGGTGCTTTCCATTAGGCTTATGCCTTGTTCGTCCCGTCACTCTATATCACTGTCTAGCACTGCACTGCACGTGTCCCGGATTATAAAATGATTTATCTTTGCCCTGTAATTTACCTGGAAACAAATGAGAACACAGTAATATTTGCACATTACTGCTTGACGTACTTTTCCTAGTGGACGCAACAGATAGTCCTTCCTACCATTACAAAATTGTTATTCAACTTTAAACTTTTAAGTGTAATAATAAAACATGGTTATGATCTTGCCAGACGGAAACAGAAGGTGAGGCCTGACCCAAAATCTCAGTTCTAGATCGATGGGCTAGATTATTCCTTTCGAGATGAGCCGAGGGGAATAAATACAATACGAGGATCAATCAAACTGGTTTCCGTGAAGGGCATAAACAGGAAACTGCGCCCCATGAGTTTGGCATTCTGTGAGCGAACGACCATAAGTTCTGATCTCTGAATTAGACTTATGAAAATTGTTTCCGTAATGTACCTACTGTAATATCTTGCGCTGGCCGTTGTCATTGGGTCGATTTTTGTAGTTAATTGTTGAGCGTATTCATTTAATTTTACCAATCGTCTTTATTATTAATAATAACAAAGTCTTTATTTAAACATCAAAATCCGACGATCGGGCTGCGTGGCGTATTATGGGAAAGGTCTATGTCCAGTAGTGAACGAGTGTAGGCTGATTATGAAGATATTCTATGAGTCTTCTGTCAGCGCCCAGTGGTTCACGCATTGTTTCGTTACAACGGAATAAAATGTAACGTGTTAATGTTATATCGAAGTATATTTGTATACCAATGTAGCATAATATAGAATGCATATGACTTCGACATGAATGCTGATAAATTTAGGTAGCAAAATTGAGTCACCGAAGATTGATTTCATAAAAATACTTTATTTGTTGTCGTCAATTTATGTAACCCGAATGACATGCTATCTAATTTTAAATTTCTACGACTGGTAGCTAGGGTTGCGTGTCAGTCTGTCGCAGGAATAGATTTTCATCTAAAACCCGATTACAACTTTAGAGCATGAAATGGTGACAAACACATAAGCATTAGCAGACCACTGGGACTCCGGGCCTTCTCTCACAGGGACAGAGTCAAGGCCATAATCCAGCACGCTGGCCAAGTGCGAGTTGGTGGATGACGCATGTTCTCGATAGACTTCTTTCTTGGAACATGTCTCACAATGTTTTCCTTCGCCATTGTATATCTGTACTTGAAAAAATTCTTAACTTATCCAAGCGGAGATTGATCCTACGATCAGACTAGTGTGGAATTGCATGTTCTAGCCACTATGAACTACCACATAAACTATCATATTGATAATATCTGTCTGAATCTCTAGCCTTTACATAGTTGCGCTAAATAATCATATACGTGTAGATTAGTTTCGCCCCATCCGTCTGTGAGTCTGTGTAGATCGACGCGATCTCGTTCTCTTTACGAGTTATCTGCGCACTCAGTATTCATTCATTCACTGAAGCGAAGTACTGAAGTTGTAAACTAAAACGACCTCAGTACATTGTTGCTGTAGCTGGAGTTTTCTACTTTGTAATTTACGATGCAGAGAATGTATTATGTCAACGTAAAATTGTAAACATATTAATTGGCAAATGGATTAAATTTGGAGCACAGTTAGATGATAGTTGGAAATATACATAGGCGATTTTTATGACAGGAAAGTAACTGGAACGGCACGTTTAATACTTCGGGGCCCTTTTAGTACCTACAGTTGTTTCGGACTTAAATCTAAGTTCGTTCTGAGATTCAGCCGAAACCGTGAAGTCTTTCGACGTGATTGAGCAATAAACGTCCAAACATCCAAACTTTTACATTATTAGTAGGATTAACTATTGAGATATTTATCTTAAGTTGTGAGCCTGAAAAATCTACACGATGGATTATAAAATTGAAATCCTGGTACCATCTCGGAGCTATAGTCGAGCATTCATTCATCGCTGACACTGGCTGTCAGAGCCCACCACAAATCCCACAATGTATTGCTCAGTGAGCAGTGAGCATCACTTATTCTGCTCATTCTGTGAGTTTACGGCCTGTAGCTTACCTGTGGCACTTACTTACTGTAAGTACCAGAGGTTAACGTAGTAAGACCCTGGTAGGGTTACCGTTTATTAATTTGAAACTAAGTCCACACAACAAACCTGACATTTCCATAAAAGTCCGAACACTTAGTTACCGTTGTGCCATTGTCCCGCATGATAGTAGACGTATTCGCATTTTGGGACAAATTAGGAAGCTAGGACTAGTGTCTGAAATCCGGACGTATGGTAACCGGGTAACCCTACCGGCACGGCACCTCAATAACAATCCTTTGGCGAGATTGTACGACGTTGTTGAACGCGCTAATCTCAGGAACTAATAGATCGATATAAAAAGAATCCTCCACCGTTGGAAATGTACGTGATCCCTGGGTGCTATAGGCTATATTTTATTATGAACCACGGGGAAAGCCAGGGATCAGCGCTAGTTACTAATAAAGATAAAATGTCACGGAGTGCATTGTTGATGTTGCACTTGTTTCGCATCATTGGGTAGCATTACATGGCTGGATGGACGCATCCGCGTGTCCATGTAATATTATGACTCAACGTGTTTACGAAGATACAATTTCATATTATTTCTGTAAGACTAGTAGCATCCCGCGGTTTCACTAGCGTAGTTCTCGATCCCGTTATTTTCACGGGATAATAAGTAGCCTATGTTTCATTCCAGACTATAGTCTGTAATACCAAATTTCATCCAGATCCCTTCAGTAGCTTTTGTTTGAAAAGTAACTAAGATCCATACATACCTATACACAAACTTACGCATTTGTAATATTAGTAGGTAGTAGGACTACTAGATGCCCCGCGACTTAGTCGCATAACTGTCAATGTGTTTAAAATCGAATCAGTTCTGTTTACGTTTTAGAAATGCTTTTACGCATTCCCTTCGGCGCAAAGGGGACGGTTAGGTTATGTCGGACTCGACATGACGAGTGCAAGGGCATGAGTAAGGGGGGTCATGAACCCTTCCTGGAATGGGTCCAGATACTAGGTGGACCACTAATTAAAACGCACGCATGCACCTATCGCACGGTCTTGTGCTTGACCCTAGTGAAAGTTCTCATCATCAGTGCCCGCTGATCCCAAAGCTGATCCTCTCTTGGAGTAGTGTGTGCATCTAGCGTCTAAAGCCTCCCTAGAGTTAGTTTGCACTTTTGCCGATTTTGGTGGCAGCATGGGGATGCTTTGGCATTCTTCCGCGAACCACGTACTATTTTTTTTAGTAAGGGGCCTATGGTTGTTTTCGTCAGATGGTCTCTACTGCTTACCTCTATTCCTAGTGCCCTATAAATTGGGTTAATTTCCAGTAAAAGCCCCATTGCAATCAGTCTAGTCGTTTTTAGATTACTTTAACAAATAAAGTTTACAAAATTAATTTATTATTTATTATATTAATAATAAATTTAAAATTAAAAAGAAATTTACAAACATACGAGTACAAGATACGCGCCAAAAACATAACCCTTGCAGTCGGGTCAAAAGACGGTGTAAAGTGGGTGATAGACGGGCGAGCAAGTACGCGTACTTATGGCTCGACGACCTTTTTCGCTCGTGTGTCACCGTAAGTACGCGTACTTTAAAACCGCCGAGTAAGTTCGTCGGCGATCCAACCGGTTTGAAATCTTACTCGTAGCTCGTCTTGGCTCGTACGTGTGGCAGCACTGCGAGGCGCGAGCCGCCATTTTGTTTCGCCAGTCCGTGGACGCGCACGCTTGTTTAAATTGCAATTTTTGATAATTTTGATTCAGAAATTTCTCAAAATGTGTGATTTTCGAACTTATTCGCATGAACTGCTAACCGAATTTATAGAAGCTTTCCGAAATAACCCTTGTCTTTGGAAAATTAGAAGCAACGACTACAAAGACAAAAATTTTAAGCTTCAAGCATACAATAATTTATTAGAAATTATACGGAAGGTAGAAAGAGATGCTTCAGTGGACGACATCGCGATACGGTATGAGTAAGTTGGCGCGTGTATCGCCGACGTCGAGCCAAGTAAGTTCGCGATCTTAAAAACCGCACACTTTAAGTTCGTACGTCTATCACCACCTTTAGACCCTAGGCCCCTAGTGTAGTTTCCAATATAGGTATACTCGTTTAAATTAAATACATTTGTGTGTATGAACCATAAAGTTAACACTAACAAACCTACTTTTAAGTGATAATTGTTGAGTTAAAAATAAGTTTCGTTACAACATCGATATCGTAGAAACCTATCTGATATTATTAAATCCAACAGACATTCCCATTTTACTTATTTCCATGCATGTACGTGACCTTATTTTGTTTCTCTGAAGTAATCATTATGATGATTGGAGCCCTGTTGATTACGCTTATATGTACCCGAAGGTTAGTTTAGAACAAAGCCGTAGTGTAGTTTAAAATGATATGTGATAGTGCGATTTTTCCATAGCCGATGTTGAAGATTTATTAATGTTAATATTCATAGGACAAACAAAGCATGCGCTTGTTGGTATACCACAGTGTACATGCTGCTACTTGTATAAAAAAGTCCAAATCACTATTTACACTCATCAGTCATCACCCAGATATTTAAAATGGTTTATCTCTCTGACCAGTAATTTTTCCAAAAACATGGCCCTTCAAATCAGAACACAGCATTGTTTGCACTTTGCTGCTTACTCGTAAATTATTCACAATTCGAAAATACTAGATCTGTTTCCTGAAGTAATACCGACTAATAAATATTCATTTATTACAATAATTGTATTCATGAATAAAATACTGGTAACAAACAAAACGAAATAATGATAATAAAGTTTCAGCCACAAACGGCGGCTCTTTTCAAGGATGTTGTCGATGTTGTCGTACATTCATGTCGACATAAATATACTCATAATTATCGCAAATATTGTTCAAATTGCTCTTCGTCATCGTGATAAATTAATGCTCAGCTTGCCACACTCCGTTCAAATTAGATAGAACAAAACAAATACAAGTGTCGGTCTCTTTTAGACAAGCGCGTGATCCATCGTAGATGCATAACTGCTTTAGACGAACTCCTGGCCATCCGACGGCCTAATTAAAACGATTGCCCAATTTGGGACACTTCACTCAAATTAAATATGCAGCCCAAAACAAATACGTTTGCTCACTAAACGCACCTTAATCGCCGCTTAAGACGGCTTCCTGGCCATGCTATTCGATCGATATTGTTCTTTCTTAAACTTCAAACGACAATACAGAGATCAATAAACAGCAAAGCAAAGACCATGATGCTCTTCGTGGCAATCGAGGTTATGCGATATTAGTATCATTAATGCGAGTGTACTATTAAACATTTTAACTTCGTGAAAATCTCGCGTCGCGCTGTTTGTGGTCGTACTACTCCGAAACGGCTTCACCGATTATGTGATTATGGTAGGTATGAGATGAATAAGTGAAAGTATTTTTATATTTTACTCTTTTTATCTCCAATATTTTCTGACAATAATTTAAATGCAAAACAACGTTTGTGGGGTGGGGTTACTAGTATATGTACAAGGTTTTAAGTTGTAAGTGTTAATTTATAAAATAAACATACTATGCTCTACTAAATCGTTTTTTAATATACCTTGGAATCTGGATGGAATATATTTATTTTACCGACGAGAACGTCGAAATTGTTATTTTCTAAATTGTAACATTCCCATGTTCGCGATTTTTCTCCATCCATTTCATGGTTCGGTGGCCATATTTGGATAAAATATTTTGTGAATATCTGTTGCACGTAAAAAATATTGTTTCAGTTAAAATTTATTTTTCGGATCTAGTTTTAAATCTTGACGAGTACCAATTTGAGGCACCTTGACATCAGGTGACACTGTGGAACACTGCCTGAATCTAGATTTCCCGATTCATTTTAGGTATCTTCAAGTTCAAAGGAAATTGGTTGGTATCTTCTAAGTAGCGTGTTCCATTCTAGGCTACGACATTGCTTATCATGAGGATATTCGTGATCAAAAGCTATTTATTATTTAGGAAAGGTGAGATAGACGTCAAGCGTAAATCTATCAAACGTTAAAAAAAGATATTTACAAACTACCGTCAAAGCACATAAGTACCATCGTAATTTTATGATCTGATGGAGTCATCCGTTATTCTAAAATTCTAAATAGTTAAATCGTGGATCGTAACAAAAACGCGTATTGTACAAACTTTTAAATTCAAAGTGTCAGTGTGATTATATGTCATGGCTGTTTGACCTTCAGCCCTCGGCGCAAGCTTCCTGCCGTCACCGATCCATTGATCCTTGTAAACAAATGCTCAACGCGGAGAGAAATTAGGGCACATTTCAGCTGCGGAATGAATGAAAACGGTCTTTGACGTCATTTTAGTGTTTTTAGTTCAGTATAATCGAAATTCTCGGAACCATTTCCTCCACAATCAGTTGTACTCGTTAAAAACCATTCATGTGATTCTTTGGAACAGACAGCAGAATAATTTCTGCGAAATGTTTTTCCATCGTTCGATGTTATCGCTCGTGTTTAATCGTTGGTTATGGAAAAAATAATACCCCTATAATACTGTTATAATATCACACAAACACAATGTTTCCTGAGAAATTTCAGGGCATTGAGATAGATCATCTTTATTATATCAGGGTGACGAGCGCAGCGCTAGGTAATGATTTGGATTCTTCGTGTTCCAATAGCTCCGTGACACTGTACTTTGAATGGGGTGTTTCTTACATGCAAAAGTGCTGCTCGTCCCGTCACTCTATACTATAAAAACATGATGACGAAATGTATAACACTCCCTCCTCTCCCTCCATGTCTTTCTACAGGAATCTGGGACACTCCACGGGTCTGCGATAATTTGGGACTCCTAAATACGCGCTCAGCACCTGATACTCGGAGTAAATGAATAGGAGAACAAAACTATAACGTGTATTTTTTATTAATTTCTTACTGGTCGCTCTTCGGCGCCAAAGCTTCTGACGGTATTAAATTGTACGCCAATTGTACCCATTTTATAAATCTAACAAGACAAATGGATTTCTATAATGTAAAGTATTCAACACTAAAACTTTAGTAATTAATACTTCAGTAATAAAAGTGTAGAGTAAATTCATCAAAAGTTTGAATGTTTTACGTGAGAAGACTAACAAATTTAAAATTTAAGTAATGTAGCCAAAATACATTGTCAAAAATGACAAAGTCGGCTTATTAGTTGTAGTTCTTCTACCTATTTCTATGGGAAATATACGTAACATTATGTGTAGAAAGTGAAATAAGAATAACGATAGTAGTTTCTGACATCTGACATTCTGACTATCGAAATTCTATCAACTACACAGCTTTAATAATATATTTTAGTCCTTCAGATTCCTCGGTACTTGTACATACATACATTCCGTCGTGTTTCGCGTTACGGTGGCACCAACTTATCTGTAGGACGGCCACAAGCGAAACTACTGACTTGCGAGTATTAAAGAAAACTGAATTTGTGTAATTTTGTAATAGGTGGCAACACTTTTCGATTGTAGCGCCATCGCTACGTTGTACAGATAAGTTTGTCGTACTATACTACGTGGTACGGGGGCCAAGGGTGCGGTGCCGGTGGTGCGGGGCGGAGGCTGTACTTGACTACGCGTAGTAGCGGCGTAGTAAGCGCGCGGGGAGCGAGCGGGGGGAACGGCCGCGTTCAATAATATTTTGCCGTACGAGTAGTGATGCCAAGTCAACTACTCGACGTTTAGCGCAACTGCACGTGCCTGCACTTTTTACGCACAAGTATTTACGTTCCGACGTTTTACGTATTATGCGCTCGTTGTTTTTATTTCGTTTCCAAACTAGTTATTTTAGTACTTACATTCTGCGTAGCATAAACGCGAGCTAATTGTACGCTCTTTTTGAGGTACCAACTTGGGTGTCTTCAAATGTAGGTAAAGAGTTTCTCTGTAGGTAATCTTCATGTTTGTTTTGTAAAGCTTCATTTTGGTTTGGGTCGCGTTGTTCCATCGCGCAAGTCGTGGTCAAATGCAATCTAATTATGTTGGATGTACATAATTATGTGCGCACAATTAACACAATATTTACAAAAGTAAAATGGTAATTTATCATATTGAATTATTTAATGATATTATCTAAGATATGTTAACGGAAGTGTATGTAATCCGTCATTGTATACAATTCCTAGGAAATGTACCTATGTTGTATGTAGCTATGTAGGTATGTAATTCCTAAAGTCGCTGACCGCACAGCTTCTGGCGGGTACACCCACCCTTAAATAATTTTTAAAACCGTATTTTATACTTTTACTAAATAGCTTCGGATTTTATACATTTCTTAGGAGCTGTATACAATTCCTACATTTAATATACACCAAAATACTTACACAGATAGTAATTAGTATGAATTAACAATAAAAAGTAAAAACTAGTATACTACTGACATGATTCAATCGTGCTGATTAGAAAACTGTTTATTGTGATACAAATATAAATTTGACAGTAAAACACTTATGAACCACAGTGACAAATGACGACATTTTAAAAAGCCTTTGTAAGTTGTAGTAAAATTGGAATGATCTTTTACACTTGCCTTTCATCACAAAAACTTAAATAATTTATCGATATCGGGACGTCACTAAGGCCTTAAGTTTCAACATTCTCGGCTATAAATACCCGTGAGTGGAGGTTGTACCGCGTTGGGGGAGAAGGGGTGGGGGAGGGAGGCTAGATGCAGCCTGGAGTTCATTTGCATTGATTGCGATGCAACGGCTGACTGACGCAAGCCAACTTGTATCTCCTGCTCTAGATTTTCACGTCTACCAGACCAGACTGTACTGCTTATAGCTTTCCTGATAATATTCGTAGCTATACCTACTTTCTCCGGCTCGTACGTTTAAATGTTTTATAAACAAAGAACGACTGCGAAAATAATCTTATACATGTTGATGATTACTTCTTTATATGTATATTTGTTCTGTGTCTGGGTGTTTCTATATACTGATATAATATAACTGTTACTTACGGTTTATGTATTAAGTATGTATTTAAAACTACATAAGTATTGTATCAGCTATCTGGCTCCTTAACACAAGGTTTGCTTGGTTTGGGACTAGATGGTGTTTCGTGAGAAATGTCTACCAATACTTATACTACGATAATACTTGCATTCGTTTTAAAGGCCAGGATTATTTTAGTTAAAGTCATTGAAACATTGTTTAAAAAAAATAATCTATAGATAAAAAAAATCTTAATTTATGAAGTGCCACAGGTAACGAGTTAGAAAATCAAAAAGATTCCTATAGTACAATACTTACTAGCGTGGCAAAACAGATAAAATACTAACTTATGAATAGTTACAATGTTTAAAACATTGAATAAAATAACACATTGGGCTCGCAAACTGGGGAAATATTATGTTGAACAGTGCAATAACATATTTGAGCTGCTACGAGAAACTCAGGTGAACATGTTTTTTTCTTTTAAATAAAAAATAAGCTCAGATAGCTGCGATTAGTTAACTCACAATAATGACATATACTTATGATAAATGGACTCAGTAGTAGCAGCATACTTGTGAGAAATTAATTACCTTTAATTTTGTGATACATTAAGTCAGTTGTACTTGTAGCATATCTATACGAATATTATTAAGCTGCAGAGTTTGTTAGTTTCAACGCGCAAATTTCTAATAAATCGTTTGATGAATAAATATGTTTATAGAATTACTGGATGTACTTAATTGATATAATAAATAACTAAGTTGGACTACCTGAGCCTCATAGTTTTACCTGCTCTGTGCACTTTAAATCAAGGTCTATCTTCGTCATACGAAATGTCACAGAAGTCTATTAATTCGATTCAATAGGAAATATTAAACAAACATATACGCACAAACAAACAGTCGTAAACAAACATCTGGTGATAATGTTCGAGTGACAAATAAAATACGTACTTATCTTATATATAAAATTCTCGTGTCACAGTGTTTGTTTCCTTACTCCTCCGAAACGGCTTTACTGATTTTAACCAAATTTTATATGCATATTCTGTAGGTATGAGAATCGGCTACTAGCTATTTTTCATACCCCTAAGTGACAAGGGTTGTTCACTAATGCAAAACAACGTTTGCGGGGTCAGCTAGTATTGTCATAAAACATACCTTTTGTCCCAACTTTTCGATGTCTAGCTTGAACTGCTGTTCACATGCTGTCATTTAAACGTTACTATTTATATTTTGAATCGTAAAGTACATATTATGTAAAGTAGATAGATACCTACGTAGAATTGTACGGAACTAAACATGACGACAGCAAGCGCCACACAATGGCACTAGCCTACCGCAACTGCAAGTCACGCGCCGCGCCGCAATCTATTCATTGGATGTCATGACTTCATGATCGTACTGATCATTTCCAGATTATCACTATCGAACATTACAAAACTAAGATGAATAGGCGTAATGTCTTTAAATTAAACTCATTAAACATTTTTCAATTGGTTTCTATAACATTCTACAATTTATCAACTAACATAATCCAATTGACCTATCATAAAATATGCTACTGTCAGCGTCTTTTAATCTGTCTGACCTTAGTATTCATCCATATCTACAAATATTTACAAAAAAACTTAAGTATCAAAAACGTATAAACGTTTTTCTATATCATATACCTACCTGTATAATTTATATCGAATCAAGTATTTTAATTGAGTAAGCAACGGAGCGCGTATTTGTAATGTAGGTACTCGTAATGTAATAAAACCACGCGGTGCTGTGCTGCTGTTGTTTACTACTTTTCCGGCGCCATTTTGGGTTTTCCTCCCGCGCATTTGTTGCACATGCGCAATACGTTCGACCTTTATTGCCAGTACTTCCCAGAGGTGCGTTCTCACTGGGCAGTCGTGGCTGCTTGTGGAGTGCGGATCCGGCTTCAAGCCGGTCTGTCTCAACTACGCAGTAAAACGACCTTGCGCATTGTTATGCTTCTCTTGCTCTTTCATACAATCATTTCAATATTTATAAATCGAGCTGACTGTACGTAACTATATGTTTGAATGTTATCAAAACAATTTTTATTGTACTATGCACTTAATCAGTGAATTGGAATATAGGAAGTTGCAACACAACGGTTTGTTGTTATTGGTTACACGTGCCCACGTGTAACGATTTTTGTCATAAACTGGAATATTTTTATGCCTTATAATTGGCGATAAATAAAAAGTTTTCCATTTGTAATACGATCATGAAACCAAATACTATAGTTGTTGTGGGCGAGTAAACATACGTAGCAAGTCGTGAATGATTTTCATTGTAAGAATCGATCTAGGGTTGTCTCGAATTCGATATTGCTCTGTATTTATAATACCAAAGATACTGTAATGAATTGATGACTGGTACGATTTTTATATCTCTAAATATCAGTCATTTAAATGTGCCGTTTCTAAAAAACCAAAGAAGCCGGCATGACGTATCTAGAAATAATATTTTCATATGCCTAAGACATGTATCATCTTGATCCGTTGCGAAAATACTTCCCAATATTCCGGAAACTCCAATCTAGAATAATTTATATACCTACCTCTAAATTGACTAATCGCTGTAGGTATGTATCTGATAGTATTTGACTGGATCGCCGTCTAAAATTAGATGTTAAATGTAACAAATCAATGTAAATCACACTAATATTATATTATATAGGTGAAATTTCGTATGTGTGTTTGTTTGTTCCTATATATCGATCGCTGTAACGGCTGAACGCATTGAATGATATTAAATACTCGTACATAATATCTTAAACCTTTAAACGAGAAATTCTTGTATTATTATACGTATAAATATATAATAGAATCTGAATCTCGGAAACGGCTCGAACTATTTTGATGAAATTATGTATGCAGGGGGTTTCGGGGACTATAAATCGATCTAACTAGGTTTCATTTAAAAAAAAATGCATATTATGCGCGTTTTTATACAATGAAAAACTGTCACATTAGACGTTAAAATGCGAAGGTAAACTTCCCCGCTTGGCGCGACAGGATAATAAGCTCGGACGGGAAGTCGGTAATGGCGGTCACGAATTAGTAGCTCCGGGTTCGAATCTAGACAGCTTCTCTTTTTTTCCAAGTTTTCTTTTTTTTTTTAAGAAAATCTATTACTTGGAGCCTTTTATCTGTAGGTATCTAAGTATTTTTAGTATTTAAACCGAGCAAAGCTCGGTCACCCAGGTACTAGTAACTAGTAATTGCATTACCTGCATCAAAGCGTACTTTTTATCCCGTTAAAGGTAGTGATTGTCACCGCGGGATACACCGCAGGGCGGAGCTTTGCGGAGTCTTTGGACGATTTTTAGCATGTACCTATGGCTACTATAAATTATCTTATTGGCCTACAAAGAGTTCATTAAAAAATATTTGCTAATTATGTCTGATAGTGAATGTGGTCTGGCAACCCTGTTCCAATGACATTTGTTTTTGAAGCGTCCTCCGCTCTCGCAAACTCGTTATCTTCATGCTATTCCTGTTGGTGGCGAAAATAAAACCGTTGATTATTTCATGATCATCGTCGAGGTGGTAGAGGTCAGGGAAACAATTTGTTTCTTTGTTATTCACTGTGAGAAACGAACAGGTTTTTTAAATCTTTCTGTTCAGATTATTTCATTATGTAACACTTTTTTTTTAATGAATGCGCTAAGTCGCTAATGTGATTATTATGCTGTTAATTAAGTGAACTAACAAAATTCTTTGTGAATATAAAATGATGTTTGAATTTAAATTCGACGTTGGTCGTGAATTGTGATTGTTAATAAAAAAATAACAAGCCTTTATTTGCACTTAAAGTCCAGTCTAAATACACTTACAGTCTAAAGTAATAGGTACGTAAAGTAAATTGACTGGCCTCGTGGCTTAGTTGGTAGTAGCTCTGCCCGCGAAGACGAAGGTCGTGGGTTCAATTCCCACCTAGTGCAAATATTTGTGTGATGAATTCAAACGTTTGCACTGTGTCTGGGTGTTTATATGTATAATAAGTAAGTATGTATTTAAAACTATATAAGTACTAGCGGTCCGTTCCGGCTTCGCTCGGATTTCGTCATATAAGGACTATTAATCGAAAAAAAAAACTATCATATCTCTCAAGTTGGACCAGACTGCTCACGGTGTGCCAATTTAGTTTAAAATCGATTAAGTAGTTTAGGAATCCATCGCTGACAAACATCGTGACACGAGATTTATACATAAAGATTATATCAGCCATCATGCAAGCTTTGCTTAGTTTGGGCATGTTTGGGGTCAGATGGTGTTGTGTGTGAATTGTCAAAACAAATAATATGTTATACTTTTTATAAAATGATGTCTTTAATTTCGATAGTTTTAACCATTGAACTCTTAAAACACTAAGAAGCGGCATGCGCTCATCTACGATCACAATGTAAAATCAGGTGACGTCTCCTGATTGAGTCTCAGTCGCAACAGGAGCCACAAGTTGAGTGGACGTTCGCTAATAATTCAAAAAAATCCGATATGAGCCGTAATAATGTCTTATTCTGCTTTTGCAAGGTGCACAAACAGTTCAAAGACCAAGAACAAGTTCCATGGTATCACTTTTCATGCGTAAGTACACAAAATCTTTAATTATTTCCATAACAGTTCAATGATTATTACATCTAAAATTATTTTTCTGTTGGAAACAATTTTACCATTGGCCATTTCCAAAAAGAGACAGATATACATACAGCGTAAGAGTGCAACACGACCGGCGATATGTTAGTTGCGGCTATTTTGTCTCTTTCACGCCAGTGCATTTGTATGTCTTTCTATTCTTGTCGAAAAAAATATCTTAACAAATGTGATGTATAGCTATCTCATTTCCACCTACTGCCTACTTGTCATGATGTCTTTGTCATTCATTCAAACGTCTCTCACGATGAAAGTGAAGCTGTGTGCACATTGCGTATACTTGTGTGAGATTTTCGTTACATTGTGCTGTCTTTATATTAGACCGTACCTTATCTTCGTTTACTTAGTTTCATCAAAGGTTTTAACATACTAACTCAATTCGTTGATTTTTTTATGTATGTCTACGCCTAAGCTGACTCGGAAGATTCTTTTTTTTTTTTTGGTTTCAAAGGGGGTTTCAGAAAAACCACAAAATTAAAAAAAAGTGGCCAAGTGCGAGTTGGACTCGCCCATGAAGGGTTCCGTTGCAGCATGTAACATAATATACATAGTACACATAGTTCTTGTAGTTCGTTGTAACTTTGATCAAAGAACAATGGCAAAATAATAGTTAGCTTCATGGTAGCGTCTAGAAATAACGTTTATACGAAATGAATTTATTGCTTTTTCTAAGATTTTTCAAATAAATATTTGTAGTAATAGAAGCCACAAAAAATATTACAAATTATTGGGTTTTCATATGATTAAAATAACCTAGTACACCATTTCAATGTGACCATATTCTTCTTATACCATATATATCTTACTATTTTGGAAGTAATTGTAAAACAATAATGACGGAAAAAATATATTATATTTCGAGTTGGTTATCATTAGTATATAGAATATTAGTAGTTATAAAAATAAAAGATGGTAGTGGATATAAGTTTCATTAAAACTTATTTCCGTAATATTAATAATATCAATGTTAAAATATTGGTATAATTCTATTTTAATGTTATGGCAACATCAGAAATTCCCTTATGTCACTGCGGCTGAAGAACTAGTATCCATAGCCAAACTCAAATTAAAAAAATATATTGTATCTCTAGCATGTCAATGTCAGCCACTAATACAGAGTATCTCTGCCAAATCTCTCTATTTAGTCTGTGACTTATCGAATTTAATAAACTTTCGAACGTAAATGTCTTTATTTCTAGGCCTTTTGAAGACAAAAATCTTTCCATATCTTACTCAGGGACTAACGTTCAACATTTTAAGATGTTTTTGATGTATAGACGCTAACATTTCGTCTCAACTATTTTGAAGTATGAAAGTCTGCCATTGTTCTTTCAATAATAGTGTATTTATGACGTACTAAAAAAACTACTCATCAGATCGAGTTCAAACTAATTTTCGTTGGTAGTTTACATGGTAATGTACATCATGTATTTTTTTCATTCTCTTACTTTAGAAGTTATATTGAATCCAGTATATTCTAGTAATCATTTGTCTTGTTTCATACAATCGTGTCTCAGCAGGGCGTAAAGTAGTATCAAACACCGTCCCGTGGTTCCATTAAAACAAATAGTTGTAATTGGCTCACATGACGCATCAGGCAATGAAACTGTTGTTTACTATCTAAATGCCTAAGATGATGTATTATACATACGGATCGTACAATCAATTGCATTTAATGAATGATTACCGTTATCGCTTCAATTCTAATCTGGTGACGATGTTGGGTGCACGTGTTTCGTGGTTAAGTGTCCTGTTGCCGTTCTATGCACACACTCGTGTTTCTGTCTTACAAATCTATTCGATTAAAATTTATTTAATTTTAAAACACTTTTTTGCTTTTTTATTGATGAAGGGTTTGCATTTGTGTCTGGGGTGTTTCTATGTATAATAAGTATGTATTTAAAACTATATAAGTATTATATCAGCTATCTGGCCGCCATCATACAAGCTTTGCTTAGTTTGGAGTTAGATGGTGTTGTGTGTGAATTGTCCACCAATATTTATTTATTAGATAGTCATCTCGCCTGATGTTAAGCGACGATGCGGTCTACGATGAAGCGTGCTTACCTAGAAGCAAGCGATTCACTCTCGATTTAAATTCGTCAAGATTGTTTACACTCAGGCAAAGCATTCCACGATCACGTTCACCTTTGGGATGGGTCGGCTAAGTATCAGCTTGAGGCTCTGGAATCGATCGAGAGGCGTGCTAAAAGGCTCATAGGCAATAACACTCTTGTGCGAAAAAGACTGCAAAGTCTTGAACATCGCCGAAAAATTGCTAGCTTATCGGTTTATTATCGGATACACTTCGGAGAGTGTGCATCTGATCTGCATGATCTAATACCACCTAGCCCTTTTTTCTATCGGACTTCTCTTAGCTCGAAGAAGCGGCATCGTTTCATGGTTGATGTTCCAAAGACACGAACAAAGAGGTTTGACTCTACTTTTGTGATAAGAACGTCTAGACTGTGGAATGAGTTGCCTGAGTGGGTTTTTCCCGATGGTTATAATCTTGGTGTCTTCAAATCGAGAGTGAATCGGTTTCTTCTAGGTAAGCACGCTCCATCTTAGACCGCATCGTCGCTTAAAATCAGGCGAGATGGTGGTCAAGTGTAAACCTATAAATGATAAAAAAAAAGTTCTTATTAAGAAAGTTCGGAGTCGAACCTTTCTCATATAAAAGCGGAGACCATAGAGTCTTTGGAACATCAACATCGAATGAGATGCTATGGCTTCTTCAAGCTACGAGCAATCCGAAACAAAAAAAGCAAAGAATATATCATGCATATCAGCTGCAATAATGTGATTTAGCAACTCTATCTACCTCTTAAATGAAACTCCATCACCTCTAGTCTGCATGATCTTAAACGCGTTAGCTTACAAAGATATAGCATGTATATCTTAGGTTCATAGGGGCTATTCAGGGGTAGGCGATAGACACATCTACATACAATATCGCCTTTAGGATATATTCAAGTATATACTATAGTAGTCCTTCCAGACATGTCGGAGCGATGTGTACGGTCCAATTACAAGTGTGTTGTACATATTTGGATGTAGAAATTCTCGATGGAAATTCGTGTAATGAATTGAAAACTTGTGTATTACTACGATGGTAGTTCTAGACATCGAGACAAGCAAGGAGACGTTTTTTGAATTACAGATGTATGAAAAAATATGTCAAGTCATTAACAATGACGTATGCTTAGCAAATTTCTCGAATAAAATGAAAGATGAACGCGCTACCTGTAGTGCAGATGAGAGCTATTTTGACAGGTCTCTGCATCTGTCGGACATTCTCAAAATATTGTTCTAAGCATTATTGTTCACTATACTGGTTTAGCCCTCCGCTCCTTTTCCATGCCTCTGTTGCCTGGAAGAGATTACGCTTTTAGCTGTAAAGCCATTTCCTACTATATTTTAAGTTTGTTTTCGTAAGTACACTAAAGAGTTTATCTATCTATCTAAATCTAATATTATAAAGCTGAAGAGGTTTATTGTTTGAACGCACTAATCTTAAGAACTCTACCGATTTCAAACATGGTTTAACCGTTGGATGTACGTAATCCCCGAGTGCTATGTATATATTACTAGCAGCGCCCCGCGGTGTTACCCGCGAAGTCCCCGTTCCCGTTGTTCCCGTTGTTTTTCCGGGATAAAAAGTGCCTATGTGTTCTTCCAGACTATAGTATATCTGTGTTCCAAATTTCAGCCCGATCCGTGCATACGTTAGGACGTGATTGAGCAACAAACATCCAAACATCCAAATATCCAAACATCCATACATTGACATTTATAATTAGTAGTATATATCACGGACGAACCCGGGAGGCACCGCTAGTCTAGCATAATTAACTACGGGATATTTTAATATAGTTAAATAGTTGAGCAAGTCCTTGATATTTCGATACAGTTACTTGCTCCATGTAAACTGACGTACCACAAAACGTCAAATTCTAAAGAAGCGTATGATGTGAATCTTTATTTATTTATTGTATTGTTTAGTTACTAGTTCGGTAGTTGTATCCGTCGAGACGAGACGAGAGCCCAGCACTGATTATACTATCATTTATCACCCCGTACCTACGTTTTGATATTATTATTAGACGTACTATTATCAATTACTCTTGCATATGTTGTGTTATTTGCATGAATACGTAAGCTGAAATGAATTTTAATTGGTCTGACGTCAGCGGTACTGTCAAAACAAACACGATTCTAATTGGCCTCTATAAATATGGAAACTGACGAACAATGAACCGTGAAATCTTTGAAGTTTTCTCTGAAGATATTAACGATCACGTGATCGATTGTAGGTAATCACATCTTTCTCTGTTGGAATTTTTATTGACACAGTAAAATTAGTAAACAAGTACCGCGACCAGACTACAGAGGAACTTAATTCTTATTTTACGTTTTTTTTTAATATATATAGGTTTGCTCTTGACCGCCATATCGCCTGATGTTAAGCGGCTATGCGGTCTACGATCGATCGTGCCTACCCAGAAGAAACTGGATTCAATACCGACATTAACATACCAAGATTGTATCCATCGAGAAAACTCCAATCAGGGAACAAATTTTGATATCGTACCAATTTGATAAATGTAAATATTTGTATGTTTGTCGCTCACTCACGTCGAAACGGCTGAATGGATCGGGTTGAAATTTGAAAAATAGATAGATTGTAGACTGTAATATCACATTGGCCACTTTTTGTCCCGAAAAAATATTGGGAATGGGAACTTCGCGGGTCAAAGCGCGCTGCCAGTTAATAATATTAGCATCGATATAAACCTTAGATGTGCCCTGAGCACCTTGAAATTGGTAATAAACTGCGTCTGTGTGTGTAGTCGAAGTAGTTTACACACCACCAATCTACATGACCCCTAGAATCGCTAGTAGCGGCGAGGTATACCGTGGTTTTACATGTTTTGGTTGTTGCAACGAATAGTGTTAGGTAAACACGTCCGGCGTTAACAGCTTCCTGCAACAGACTAGAATGGAAAGAGTGAGCTCACTCTTCCCTATGATGACATAATTCCGTGCGCCCGAAGTTTGGGAGGGGACATCCAATGCTTTAATATCGATGAATATTAGTAGGATACGCATAATAATGTAGGCAGAGTGGAAGTAAACAACCACCCACATGTCCTGGTTAATTGCCGAGACCGCGGGAGGCCTCCACTGGTCAATGATCGAAACGCTCCGAACAATAACATATTAATCAAATATACGAGCGATCCTACTTTTATTAACTATTTTGTTTAGCCGTTAAAGTTAGACCTCGTTTTCTTGGCGAGATTGGTAAAAATATATCAATTCCAGTCGCTCAATTATTATTTGATTAATTTTAATCGGCTATCTTTATGGTAGTGTTTGTAAACGTCTGTTTTGGATTAGGTGAGGAGAATCTTAGTGTTTATGTTTGTGGCTTTGAATCCTGACTCTCTGCAGGCCCCGAGTTCCAGAAGTGGGAACATTTAGTGGTCTTCTTACACACAATCATGCTTACCTACATGTGGCATCGTGGCTCCTGAACGGATGAACCGTTTTTTTTGTTTGATAGGATAATTAGTCAGGTTCTTAGCTATGTTTGATGAAAATGAAAATGGATAAAAAATCCGAGATGGCCGCCGCCACAAAATGGCGGATAATTTGTTCTTACACAACTCCCTTAGTATGGGTTTCAAATGAAGCCTTTCATTTCGAATCCTAAATGACCGCCATTACAAAATGAAGATTTTTTTGTCATGACTCCCTTAACATGGTTGTCAAATGAAACGGCTTGAGTGGTACAATACTGCACTGTGTACACTATAACAAATTTAAAATTCAAGGTAGTAAAAGATACTAAAAACGTAACTACCAATTATGAAGCAAAAGCGCTTCTGAAACTACTTGACTCCAGTTATTGTAAAATTTATTATCATTATCTAATTTTTGTATTGGCAAAACTGTTCGTAGAGTGCGCCTAACGTATTTCTCTCTCCCACCAAAATTCTAAAAGTCGGTTTCTTTGTTACAGTATGCTCGACAATGGACATCAGGAACTCAATGGACCAGTTCTCGAAGCTAGAGGGATGTCGCATCATTGAGGGTCAGCTCACCATCGTACTAATGGAACGTGGCAGCTACAAGCAAATGGAAAACATATCCTACCCGGAGCTGCAAGAGGTCACCGGATACGTCCTTGTTTATAGGTAAAATAACATTCTAATTTTGAAGTCAAAACTTTTTGAAGTGAAAACTTGTTTTGGTGCACCATACTCACGTCACAATCGGAAATGAAAGAAATGTTCGGGTGAACTCGGGACCACCGAGTGTGCCAGAGCGAGAGAGATAGTCAGCTGGTGCTGTCTGTCTGCTGCAAAGAGTTTACATATACTACGTATAGAATTAGAACATCTCTCTACCTAGTCTGTGAATTAGAACAAACGCTTTACACCGAATGCACGGATCTAGTCGGTCTTGTGGAAGTGTCATACTTTTGTCGCGGCACATCACTGTTGCCATAGATAACATACACCTCATCTGCTTACGATTGGTATAAAGGGACCATGCGGAAAAACCTTGATCTATTTACTTATTCTTAATCTAAGGTCTGCCACTCTATTTTTTAATTTATTCTTGGCCATATCAATGTTTGCCTGGTCCATCTACCGTTACCGCTTGACCGGCATCTTGATTTAGGTTAGATTAATGTTATGTGACCTACAGCCTTGACTTGAGAAGAAATAAGTATCTGTTGACGTGTTGACAGAGCGTTTGCACTGTTGCAAAACTCCATTTTACCCACCCTAGTTGCTCTTTTCAAATGTTTTATGTTTGTTGTTAGAGTTCCGTACCCAAAGGGTAAAAACGGAACCCTATTACTAAGACTTGGCTGTCCGTCCGTCCGTCACCAGGCTGTATCTCAAGAACGGTGAAAGCTAGACAGTTGAAATTTTCACAGATGATGTATTTCTATTGCCGCTATAACAACACATACTAAAAATAAAATAAAAATAATATTTATCCCATACAACAAACTTGATTTTTACCGTTTCTTGTACGATTAGTCTGTCCTAAGCAAACTAGATGGCGCCACTAGTAAAACAGAACGCGATATCGAATTCGTCGTCAGAATCATGGAGCAAAAATCAAAATTAAAAAAATCTTTTTGGGTGAAGGCCTTTGTCTGCGGAAATTGCGATGTATACGGAATTCCGAATAAAGTCAAAGAGGTTTTCGCCGTTTATTTGCTAATGATACGGAACCCTTCGTGCGAGAGTCCCACTCGCACTTGGCCGGTTTTTTTATCGATATTGGTCGGGTATCGGTCTAGTGCAGACCTACGCACTTGACCGCCATCTCACCGAATGTTAAACAACAATGCGGTCTATGATGGAACACGCATAGGAGAAAACGAATAATTCTCGACTTGAAGACACCAACACTGTACCCATCGGTAAAAAGTAAAAATAAAATGTTTGTCTGTAAAGTCGGTTTACTGACGATAGAACGTGACAACGTCTTAAGAAAATACTGATGGAAAGGTAGCATTTTTCAAAAGAAAAATTTGTTTAATAGATTTGTATGTAAAAAGTAATCAGTAGAATTTAGTCATTTTCAATCAAAACAATGCAAAAAACAATGCAAAAAAGCTTTTAGATGCCGGGGATCGAACCCGGGGCATTTCATATGCAAAGTAAACGCTCTACCACTGAGCTACATCCCCGCTTGAACTACTGGTCGAAATAATTAATACAACTGTTACAAACATGCGGCGAGGTAACGACCGACGGTAACGCTACATGACGTCATGTTTTGTGGGCGTGCAGCCGGCTTCATCGAATTATAAGACGATATCACGTCAAAAACCCACTCAGGTAAAACATTCCACAGTCTGTCTAAACGTTCTTATTGTGAAAGTGGAATCAAACCTCTTCGTTCGAATCTTTGAAGACTTTTTTTGGGAAGAAAATACACTTCGAAAAGTATGCAACTGATCTGCGTGATCTAATATCTACCATCTTCCCCTTTTTCCTATCGGACTGCTCGTAGCTTTAAAAGCGACATAGGGTTTTCCCGATGCTACCATCTTGGTGTCTTCAAATCGAGAGTGATTCGGTTTCTTCTAGACAAACACGCTCCATCGTAGTCCGCATCGTCCCTTACGAGATAGCAGTAAAATGTAAACATATAAACTGTTAGATGTGTCCTCCCAAACTTCAGGCGCACGGAATTATGTCATCGTTGAGAAGAATGAGCTCACTAGTCCGTTCTAGTCGGTTGCAGGAAGCTGTAAACGCCGGAAGTTTTTACCTTTTACCTATCACCATTCGTTGTCAACAGCCAAAATAAGTAGAACCACAGCATACCTCGCCGCTATCGATTCTAGGGGTCAAGTAGATTGGTGGTGTGTAAACCACTTACGATAGACACAGACGCAGTTTATTATAAATTTCAAGGTGCTCAGGGCACATCCATTGGTTTAAATCGAATCCTATAAAAGTTAAAATAAGTGACAACCCTACCATTGTTGATAAAATTATAAATAATAATATTGTCCCAAATGTAGTAGTAACTTTACGCAATGATTAATTTAATTTTAAAGCGCGATAACTTTGATATGGGGTTTTCTGAGTGGCATTGACCCAGGGTCTCCATTATTTTCCTCCAGTATTTTCCTGTTTACTGTCCAATTTGCACGTGTTTCTTGTAATCTGATTTTAAATTATCGCGATTGTGTTGTACCTGCTTGCTAAGTAACGGGTTGCGATTTGCAATAACAAACGCTATTGCTTTTATGAGCAGCAGCTATACTTGCAGATGGTTTTACATTTATCGATAGATGTTTAAGTTAGCAAATCAGCATGATTATGATTAGCAAAAAGTTAGTAAAATATAGTTTGCCATGTGATACGCGTTGCCATTTAAATAAAACACTACAGTACTACCTGTACAACGGATGTTAATATTTATATCGGATCACTCTAATCAATATAAATATAAAATGTTATTAAAGTAACATACACGTACCACACGAAATGTTTCACAATAAGTTCTTACTAAGTTTGCCTGGAAGAAATTGCTTTATTATTGATTAATGTTGAGAAATATTGTGAAATTGTAGAAGTAAATAAGAAATTATATTATTTCTACTATTTCCATATTTATGTCTACTTTATGTTTCCTTTTCTAGTTTGTTGTAACAATTACTAAAGGCTCTCATTATGATAGTGTTAGTAGCTTGTCGTTAGAATTGTGACCGAAGCCATAGATCGTAGAACCCAAGATGGGCCCTCCCACACTTCAGGCCGCACGCAATCATGTCAATGTTGGGAAGAGTGAGCTCACTCTTTCCGTTCTAGTCGGTTGCAGGACGTGGTGGACGCCGGACGTTTTTACCTATCATTATTCGTTTTGAACAACCAAAATAAGTAGAACCACAGCAAATCTCGCCGCTAGCGATTATAGGGGTCAAGTAGATTGGTTGTTTGTAAACCACTTACGATAAATACAGAGACGCAGTTTATTACCAATTTCATTACATTATTTTTAGTATTTCACCCTCAAATATTATTTTTCTTTTATTTTAAGTATTTTTTGTTATAGCGGCAATAGAAATACATCATCTGTTAAAAGAACAATGGCAAAATAATAGTTAGCTTTATGGTAGCGTCTAGAAATAACGTTTATACGATATGAATTTATTGTTTTTTCTAAGATTTTTCAAATAAATATTTGTAGTAATAGAAGCCACAAAAAATATTACAAATTATTGGGTTTTCATTTGATTATAATAACCTAGTACACCATTTCAATGTGACCATATACTTCTTATACCATATATATCTTACTATTTTGGAAGTCATTGTAAAACAATAATGACGGAAAAAATATATTTTATTTCGAGTTGGTTATCATTAGTATATATAGAATATTAGTAGCTATAAAAATTAAAGATAGTAGTGGATATCAGTTTCATTAAAACTTCTTTCCGTAATATTAATAATATCAATGTTAAAATATTGGTATAATTCTATTTTAATGTTATGGCAACATCAGAAATTCTCTTATGTCACTGCGGCTGAAGAACTAGTATCCATAGCCAAACTCAAATTAAAAAAATATATTGTGTCTCTAGCATGTCAATTTCAGCCACTAAAACAGAGTATGTCTGTCAAATCTCTCTATTTAGTCTGTGACTTATCGAATTTAATAAACTTTCGAACATAAATATCTTTATTTCTAGGCCTTTTGAAGACAAAAATCTTTCCATATCTTACTCAGGGACTGACGTTCAACATTTTAAGATATTTTTGATGTATAGACGCTAACATTTCGTCTCAACTATTTTGAAGTATGAAAGTCTGCCATTGTTCTTTCAACTGTTTAGCTATCTCCAAGTCTCAATAATAGGATACCTACCATTTTTACTCTTTGGGTACGGAACCCTAACAACAAACATAAAACATTTGAAAAGAGCAACTAGGGTAAATTGGAGTTTTGCAACAGTGCAAAGGTTCTGTATTTCTTCACAAGTGTAGGTCACATAACGTTAACCTAACCTAAATCAAGATGTCGGTCAAGCGGTAACAACCTGTCAAAGATTAAATAAAATTCCATCTAAGGACCAGGCAAACATTGATATGGCCAAGAATAAATTAAAAAAAAATTGGCAGTCATAAGAACTGCCGATAGAAGTGAAAACTTATAACTCAGAATTTGATAGCTTACCTTGGAAACTACACGGGTGTAACCAAAGGGCGTGGCCTCGCCATCTTGGCACGGCCATCTAGAAATTAATGCGTCAGCATTTCCCATTGGGTGATGCGTTTCTAGATGGCCATGCCATGATGGCCTGTCCACGCCCTTTCAGCATTTCCCATTGGCTGACGTATTTCTAGATGGCCAATAGCCATGGTCCCGAGTTTACCCGAAGCTTTCTTATCATACCCGAGCGTGACGAATGAATTCAATTAACAGCCCACGAAAAATCTGTCTAGGCGCGCCTAAAGAAGTTTTCACTTCAAAATACAGTGACAGCAGACCTTAAATTAAGAATAAGTAAATAATAGATCAGGTTTTTCCGCACGGTCCCTCAAATATTAATTTTATTTTATTTAGAAATACATCATCCGTGAAAATTCCAACTGTCTAGCTATCACCGTTCTTGAGATATAGCCATAGCCTGGTGACAGACAGACGGACGGACGGACGCCAAGTCTCAGTAATAGGGTCCCGGTTTTACCTTTTGGGTACGAAACCCTAAAAACTATCATAATATTTGACCGTTTTCTGTTTGATTCTAGGACGAGAGGAGTGAAGAACCTGGGTGACCTGTTTCCGAACCTCACCGTGGTGAGGGGTATGGAGCTCTTCAAGGACTTCGCTCTCGTGGTATTCGACAACTCTCATCTAGAGGTAACAGAACATAGCATAAGGATCCTACATTTTTTTATAGTTGCCGCGCAACTGGGACAGCCTCGTTTTGGATTAAACGAAAACCTCATCGATATAAACAATTTTTAGTTCAAATTTGCCTAAACCGCTGGGAAGTATAAATTGAAATGAAATGATTGAAATGACGCAACCTAAAAGATATGCGCATTCACAAATTTCAGACGAAAGCTCTCAAATAGGAACTCCGGGAGTGCTGAACAAACACAATATACCTATGTACATACATACTTACCTCAAAGATGACGGTAATTGTTATTCTAAAATACATTACGCACTACAATATGTAAAAATCTATATCGCTTGATTTCTGCCCCTGTATGACAAATTGGTTGCAAATGCGATCGTTATTTGAGGTCAATTAGCGGTTGACCTACGTTAGGTCCTAATTCGGTACCAGGCCAGGACACTGTTGTTTTCCTAAATTGATCTCCCACACCTTGTTAAGTATATTATCCTGCGCAGTTGCGAGGTGGAAACGAATAGAAGAATTTTTGGAAAATGTTTGCTTAAATGGAAAAATATATCTAATGTGGGTCGCACTATCTGATGGGCAACCACAGCCTATGTAATATTGTTTGCCAGATGACGTATGAAATAATACCGGTAACCGACCCTCTCGAGCTTTTGGGCTTTACTTTGGCATAATACGCTCAACTTTGGCTCTTGTCGCGGTCTCGGCGCGAACCGCAGCAAACCTAGGTGACCTCTCAAAGGTGCGAAGGTACTTCTAGTCTAAATAATTGCTCACGTAATATATTATACCAAGCACAGATTCGCTCTTGTATGGAGTACTGTTTGCACCGTTGGGATGGATCGGCAAAGTACCAGCTGCAGGCTTTGGAATCCATCGAGAGATGTGGCTAAAAGGCCTCTTTCAACGACATCCTTGTTCGAACGAAGTCTTGAACATTGCCGCGAAATAGCCGGCTTATTGGGTACTTTTCGGAGAGTGTGCAACTGCCATGCATGATCTACGTAAAACCACCTTACCGTTTTTTCTATCGTTGTCTAAGTAGGGTTTTCTCGATGGTTACAATCTTCGTATCTTCAAATCGAGAGTGAATCGGTTTCTTCGAGATTAACACTTTCCATCGCCGATTGCATCGTCGCTTAACATCAGGCGAGATGTTGGTCAAGTGTAAACCTGCATACATAAACAGCCCATTAAATGTTCCCACTGCTGAGACTCGGCGCCTTCTCTCGCAAGGATTCTAGGCCATAATCCACCACGCTGGCCCAGTGTGTGATGGTGGATGACACATGACCTCGGAAGATTCTTGGTACATGTCGGTTTCCTCACGATGTTTTCCTTCGCCGTTTTTAAGTTAGCGGCATTAAACACATGGCGAATAGACGGTGGTGCGCGTGGGATTTGAACCGTCGCCGTTCTCCCGACTATACCAGCCGTAACTGTATACCTATAGCAGTTAATTAGAATGATAGCATTGTTTGAGTGGTATGTTCTGTGCAGGCCCTAGGCCTCCGGTCGCTGATGGCGGTGCAGAAGGGCGGGATCCGGATCGAGAGGAACGACCGTCTCTGCTACGTCGACACCATCGACTGGACGCGCATCAACACCGACGGCTCCGAGAACATCATCAGGGTAATTATCTTTTGATATTGTAAAGTGTAAACAATTAAAATGGAATTAATCACGACGTTTTTTTTTAGAATAGAGTGAGAAGACGAGCAGGACATGTGCCTGATGGTAAGCAACATGCCTGCCCATAACAGCACAATGACACGCAGCTATTGGAACATGAAGAGCCCAAATCATTACCTAGCACCGCACTGCGCTCGACACCCAGAGAACTAAATTGTTATATATCTCTAAGCCCTGTAATTTCTCTGGAAACATTCCCCTTCAAACCGGAACACAGTAATGTTTGCACATTACTGCTTGGCGGTAGAATAACTGGCAAAGGTGTGGTACTTCCCCAGGCGGACTCTGCTAAGAGTCCTACCACTACAGAACCACTCCGGAGTTGCTAAATTTACTAAATTTAATGATGACACTTTAAAAAGGATCGCGGAAGAGATGTTGAATGTCAACATGAGTGCGACGCAGTGGTGCCAGGCTAGTCTGCCAGTCCGTTTTGGCGGTTTGTGGCTGCGGCGGTTGCACGAAACTGGCCCCATCGCTTTTCTTGCTTCTTCGCATGGGGCTGCTGGATTGGTTGCCACCTTGCCACTATGCTGCCGAGCTTCGGAGACGCAATGTGCGTACCTTTTCAAGAAGATGCTCTCACCGCGTGGTCCTCGTTGTATCCCGAGGGTGTTCTCCCTGAAAAGCCTGAGATAAAGAGAAACTGGGATAACCTGTTAGGAGCACACATTCTGACACAGTTACGAAGCGAAACATGGGGAGTCGGATTGGCTCGACTCAATGCTGCCTCTCAGCCGGAGTCCGGTGCTTGGTTTTATTGGGCACGCTCCTTGACGACGACTCTATTAGGGTAGCGACGGGTTTCCGGCTCGGCTGCGCTATATGCGAAACACATGTTTGCATTTGCGGTGCGATGGTGGACGCAACTGGACTGCATAGTCTCAGCGGTTCTCGCTGTGCAGGACGAAGACCGCGACACCACGCCTTAAACGATATTATCCGCAGAGCGCTCGTTTCAGCCGACATACCCTGTGTCCTCGAGCCTCCCGGCCTCTCCCGGTCGGACGGAAAACGACCGGACGGACTCACGTTAATCCCTTGGCAACGTGGTCGCTGCCTCATTTGGGACGCCACGTGCGTAAGCACTTTTGCGTCTTGCCATCTTCCTGCAACTCCGGGAACTCCTGCGGGTTGCAGGTGCGGGTGCAGAAGCGGCCGCTAGAGGTAAACACCTGAAGTATTCCGCATTGGAGTCTGCATATGAGTTTGTTCCGTTCGCGGTGGAAACGGCGGGCCCATGGGGTGCGGAGGCCAAGGATTTTGTGTATGCGTTGGGTCGACTCCTGAGAGATAAGGAGTGTGATCCCCGGTCCGGTCGTTTTCTGGTTCAGAATGTCTCCCTGGCGATCCAGCGTGGGAACGCCGCAAGTTTAATGGGCAGGGATCTTGCGATCGCGGGACTTTTTAATTTTTTTTTGACTTGTTTTAGTTGATTGACATGGTATTATATTAGTATGTATAAATAAAATAAATAACTTTATGAAGGAAAAAAATATATATCGTTCAATGTCATGAAATATAAAAGGTCAATATTACAACTAAAATGATAAAAAAAGTAAAAAGCTATTTATATCCGGGATGCAGTATGTAAATCGCGCGGCCAATACCCGTTGTAAACGACCTATGATTACGTGAAACCGAATAAACCGTTTCATTCATGTCCTCGGGCCATATACGATTCCATTGACAAAGTTCATACAACTGACTCACCACTCCCACGCACCGCTCTGTTATTTTGATTTGTTTGTCGGTTACGTACTATAATGTAATAGACTAGCGATTCGTCCCGAGTTCGCGCGAGTAAACATATATACGTTAGGATGGTTAGCGATAAATGCTGGAGCGATTTCGAGTGATTTAGACGCAGTTTCGTGCACCTTATTCGCGGGTAAAGTGACAGACTGAACACTGAACATAGTGCATTTTGATACAATTAAGCCAAGTGTTTTAGTAAAGTGTGTCGGGACGAGCTGTACATGTGTCTGATGGTGAGCAACACGCCTGCCCATGACAGCACAGTCATGGGCGTCACGCGTCTATTGGAATAATAAGTGTCCAAATTATTACACTACACACACTAGCACTACACTGAGTTACCTAGAGATATAAGAGGATATTTCGAACATCACTGTGTTCCGGTTTGAAGGACAATGTTTCCAGAGAAATTACAGGACATAGAGATAAATCCTTTTATATCTCTAGGTCGCCAGCGCAGTGTAGTGCTGGGTAATTAATTAGACTCTTGATGTTCTTATAGCTGCGTGACACTGTCCTGTTCTAGGCAGGCGAATTGCTCACCATCAGGCTCATGTACTGCTCGTCCTGTCCCTCTGTACTATAAAAGAAAAAATAAACAACCACGTTAGTTTTCATACGAAATTTTGGTTATATTTTTAACGTTTTCGTAAAGAACCTTAGTTAAACTCACATAATATAGCGTATTATTCAGTGATAATGTAGCATTCTAACAGTAATAGAATTATTAAAATCGGTCGAGTAGATTCTGAGTTAAATAATTACAAACAAAAGTTCAGTTCTTCTCGCTTCAATATTACTCGCTGTAGAGTTTAGAGATATAAATGTTTTTTTTTGCCAAAGCCCCGCAAATCTCCAGGCTAACGATAATATAAATTGATAATTCTATAAATAGGTATCCGGTGCGACGGCGTGAAGGCGATTAGAAATAATTCCTATAATTAATTAATCTGGATATTTAATCGTTTTCCGGATACGACAATGGATTAGTGAATGCATCGATTGGGGTTACCGTGGACTTTTCTCTAGCGAACATTGTAGAAATAGTGGACTATTACTTTAAATCTTAAAACTTAATTTGTCTTTCATAAAAAATAAAGGACCATCTGGTAATAATTCTACGACATTATATCATAATCTAACCCTAACTTACCGTGAGATTATAATCTCAGGCGTTAGATTGAAAACTGACGGTGATTGCAATTTTACGGTGATAAGGCTTATCCAGAACACATAAACTAAGGTTAGGAACGAATCAAACTAATTCCTAATTATGAAAAAATTTCGCTAACATGAACGGCTAATAATTTAGATTGCGATTAAACCCTGTGTAAACTTTAGGTTAATAAGTTTAGGTTAGTGGAGGTTATCTGAGGGTAACTGCTATTACTTTGGTCCCCAAGGTGGTCACGACGTATCCTGGGTCCAGATGCGTCGGTGACGGAGGTATGTCCCATAGGAGGGTACGGGCAAGCCGCGGCGGGTTTCGTTGTGGAATGCGTGAGCGGTCCCGCGTTCCCGCCGCGAACGGCAGAGTTGGAACTCCGTGGTGGTTTTAGTCGGTAGGGTCACCAAGTTCATCCGTGGTGTCGAGTGGGTATGCGTAAAATGACCACGACAAAAAAAAAGGGTAACTGCTATAGGAACCTTAAAATAAAAGGTTCTAGAAGAACTGAGGCATGGGTTTTATAGTTTCACGTATGGTCCCCTAAGTTTCAAAGTTTACACTTCGACGTTCGACGAGTGTGCTACTGATCTACCTGATCGAATTACACGTATCCCTTTTTCTATAGGACTATTCGAAAGGGCGACACCGTTTCATGGTTCACGTTCCTATATCCCGAACGAAGAGGTGTTACTTATACCAATTTCTTAATACGAACAGCTATATTGGAATGCCTTGTATTAGTGGGTTTTCACCTATGAACCTATTGGGTTTTATGACACCGTAAAATTGTAAAAACGGACTGATTATAATAAAACGGGTGAGATTATAAACCCAACGTACGGAGGTTAGGTTAGTCTATAATCTAACGAAGTTAGATTAAACTGACGGTATTTACAATTATTTATACAGTGACAGATACAAACTTGTTGTCTTTCAGTTGAGCGTAAATCAGTTTATTTAGAGTATCTCTCTACTTAGTCTGTGGTTTATTTTCACAGACATCGTAGACCGTAAAGTATGTTCGCTTATCAAGCGAGATGGCAGTCAAGCGTGAGCTTATTAATGATTAAGCGTTTTTCGCACTTATCTCAGTTTCATTAAAAAATACTAAGGCGCCAGATCGTTACATATCGAACGTACAAACTCTTTGTATTTATTGTAATTCTGGATTACGTCTTAAACACATTTGCATAAAATTTGCTATAATCGCACCAGTGTTAAAGATCCAGATGTTTGTGTTTCTGTGTTCGAGCTTATTCTCATTTCGCTCGGGCTGTATATGCATAATAGTAATCTAGAATTCGATTGTAATCTAGAACTCGATTGACCAGATTCCGAAGAGACATACTTAATTCTGTTATGAAATTGATAATAATAATTCCAATTCTGAAGGCGTGACTTAAACATTCAGGATATAAATAGATCTGTCAAAGATAGTTTGCGATTTCGCCAACTGTGGCGCTAAGGTTTTATTTTGCTGTTTAATACATATTAAAATCCTAAATTAAAAGTTTTTACTTGAATCGAGAGCTGTCGATACAAGTACAAACTAAGTTATCGTTAAGATACCCTACATATTAAGGCCCTCAAACAAATTTTTATACGAGGCCCTGCCAAGGCTCACTACGCCACTGGATTCTGTGGTGATATAACTCTTTGCAGAGTGATGATGTTTGTACTTATTTGGACTCTTCGACGTCAATTAGCTGTGTGACATTGTTATGGGTAGTCGTATTACCAGCAAGCACATGTCTTGCTCGTCTCATCACTCTGTATTATAAAATAAAATAAAACTATGCAAAAATAAAATTATGAATTCATCATCATCGACTGCTTTCTCTATACCTCTGCTGGGTATAGGCCTCTCTTACTTTGCCATCTGCCTCGGTCCTGTACCAATCGAGTCCAGGTTCGACCCCCGTTATGTTTATAATTATGAATTCGTGTAGTCTTTTATGCTCTCGCATGGCGGTATGTCAACTCTCTCGTCCAGGCGTTTGGTTTAACAAACTCTATGAATGACAGCATAGGCTGCGGCTCGCGCCCATTATTGTTGTCCGTTGCCAAACTTGTTTTGCCACTGGACCGTGGGATTTATTCGCTATTAGTTCCGTCTTTACTCCGCCGGTTGTTATACTGCCGGCAGTATAGACTATACACGGAGTTTACGTCACAAACGGCTATATGTTGTGATTTTACTTGACTGAGAAGGGCGTGCAATGTTCAGGACGTCTACTCTCTTTCTACGTCGTCTTTCTACGAAAAACGTAATTTCGAAATAAACTCGCGACTTTCCTACATCTAGACTACAGGCCCGTGAACAAAATGTACGGGTCAAATGAACCACCAGGAGACCTATGTATGATGATAGAAGGGTAGTAATAAGATTTAGCACTATGCCGTCACTTGTAAGTTGCAATCCGCTATCATTTCTCCTTGTCGCATTATTTTTGTACGGCGTTGAGGAATAATAGATTAGAAGAGGTATTGAGGTGTACAAGTACTGCCTCGTTTATTTTGCGCGGACGAAGTCGCGGGTAAGAAGATAATTATAGGGTTGCCCGCAAAAAGTCTGTCCTGAATGTCGTTACTTAATCGAACTAAAAAAAATTGGCAGTCATAGGGACTGCCTATAGAAGTGAAAACTTATATCTCAGAATTAGATAGCACATATGGCCATGGTCCCGAGTTCACCCGAAGGTATCTTTCATTTACGAATGTTACGCTTGAGCTCAATTCACAGCCCACGAAAAACCTGTTCATGGTGCGCCAAAAGAAGATTGATTAACTTCAAAAAAAATAATCACGTTCCTTACTATTTTTTCTGGCATATTATTATAAGGTCTTTTATTTTTTGACAACTAAAACTGCAAGACCCCAGGTCTTTTTCGAACATCATAACTGAGCAATAGCTGCGATCCTGGGTAATAATAGTAGGTAAACAAGTAATACTTTGTTATCAGTGAAGATACTGGCATTTCGCGTAGGTACCTAGTGCGTCCGAAAATAAAACGTTATCTATGGTCTGTTTTTTTTTGCAAACGAGTACTTCTGACTGCTTTAACTATTGGTCCACGTAATCAACTTCGTTTATCCGTTAATCCGTTCCACATATATTATTACCTATAGACAAAAATAGTCATCATGTGTCAATCATATGGTAACCAAGATTGAAACTAAGCTTGAACGGTTTCGACAATCATGTAGAAAATATGTTAAAGCAGTTAATATCCTACTTCCTACTAATATTATAAATGTCAATGTATGGATGTTTGGATATTTGGATGTTTGTTGCTCAATCACGTCCTAACGTATGAACGGATTGGGCTGAAATTTGGAACACAGATAGATTATAGTCTGGAAGAACACATAACCTACTTTTTATCCCGGAAAAATAACGGAAACGGGAACTTCGCGGGTAACACCGCGGGGCGCTGCTAGTTTACTACAAACAATCATCAAATGATGACGATAGTTTTTAAGATTACAAAAAATGTACAATAATTATTTGATTTACATATCAAACAATATTGTTACGTATTCATGAAAACATCCTATAACGAGAAGAGAAAATTTCGTTACGAAAATACTAAGTGTGGAAATTTAAATCATAAAATAATAATGTAGCTTTACTCTGCAGTAAATTTTATAAGCATTCAGTATGAACGGTTGTTACCAATTTCAAAATAAGAATAAGACGTTTAGTCCGGTCAAATTAGACCAAAAAATAAGAGTAAAGTTACCTAAATTCCCACCAAGCTGAAAATCGGTAAGATTGTTTGAAACATCATTAAAAACAAAATTTGAAAGTTCCCCATCTTTCCCCTGTAAGGAAAAATATTCAAGGTCAAAGATAAAAAAAAAGTTTATCGCGATTTTCAGCAAAACGGTAAGTTTTATAATAAAAATAGTTCAGACAAAAATTGTAGATCATGAAATTATCTACAAAAAATGTATTAATACTTTTTTTTCTACGAGCCACCGTGTTTGATATATAACCGTTTTTATGATTTTAAGTACTAGCAATTTGATCTGTATTTCTCAAACTCTCAATGTTGCATTCAAGACATTTATACTTCTTTTCATCAAATTATTCTTATTAAGGACGCGCCTATTTTTCTAACATACCCCTCTCATACCCATATTGTGAAAATGCCCATTTCCATTCGTGATTTCCAATAGTAACTCTATTTGACAAGAAATTATTACTAACGGCATTCGCTTTCTTGACAACGGAAACGTGTGCATATTATGACGATTACAACTTTGTGAATCGTTATATCTCAAAAACGGTGGCTCGTAGAAAAAAAGGTATTAAAATATTTTTGCAGATGATTTCATGATCTACATTTTTTGTCTGAGGTATTTTTATGATAAAACTTACCGTTTTGCTGAAAATCGCGATAAACTCATTTTTTTACCTTTGACCTTGAATAAAAAAATTTCCTTACAGGGGAAAGATGGGGAACTTTCAAATTTTGTTTTTAATGATATTTTAAACAATCTTACCGATTTTCAGCTTGGTGGGAATTTAGGTAACTTCGAATGTCTAAATTGGCCGGACTAGTTGTCGGGGTGGACCCCGACCAATGATGACCCATTTCACTCTCTCGATATCGGAAATGTGCGAGAGACATACTCAATAGGTACTCGTTTGAAAAAAAAAACAGTTTTTTATAATATAGTCCAATAGTCTGTAGACCAAGGGTTCCCAAACTTATTTTGTCTGCTGCCCACTTTGAGAATAAAATATTTTTTAGCGCCTCCATTTTTTCACATATGTACTTAAAAACCATAATAACGTCAAATTAATTAATTAATAATATAGTAAAAGTCAAATTAATATAGTAAAAGTTAAATTTTAGCTATATTAGCTAAAATTTAACATTAATTCTAAATTAGACTTTTACTATAACCCGCAAGAGTTAACTTAAGACCTGAGCCCAGTAGGTAGTACACAAAGGACTCCCAAGCCTCTACACAACGCCCCCATTTTTTTACTGGGTTTCTTACCCCCCCTTTAGGCCTGCAGCACCCACAAGGGGGCGTTATCGCCCACTTTGAGAAAGGCTGCTGTAGGTTATAGTCGTTGTTTTGTTGCAGGGTAACTACGACACACGGTTCTGCGGTCTCTGTCCGAACGCCAACACCCGGACGGAGGACAGTCGGCTGTCGCAGTGTCCCATCGCAGAGCCCGACAAACGGCTGCTCTGTTGGGATGACAATCATTGCCAGAGAGGTACGTTAATAAGCTATATATTCATTTCTAATACGGTATTTGATTTGGCCATAATATATGTATACATATATTATTGTCCATCCTAAAGCTGCCTGGAAGAGATCGGTTTCATTGATAAGCCTGCCAACTGTCGCGGTACTTTACGATATATCGTTAATTTTTTCTGTGTGTGTTTTTAACAGACTTCCAAAAACAAAAAAAGTTATCAATTCCATTTTTATTGGTGTGTCAATATGGAATATCTATTTATATGATTAAATTTGGAAACACGTTTAAATTATTATTTCTTACATAACATACCTACATCGTAGCCAACTAGCTTAATCAGCCGTTCAATCAACAGCCTAGCCTCTTAACTAAACAGCGCCCTTTAATTAACTACTATTCAGCCATATCATTTGTTACAACATTTAATAAATTGACTGGTTAATGCCTACGCTATTCGTACGACAGTGTGAATATGTGACATAAATAAAAATAGATTAAACATCTGAGATAAGAATTTCTTTATCCAATACCTTAAAATGATTAAAATGTGGTTAGTTCAACGATCCAACTTATTAGCCTGAACTAAATTAAACTAAACTAATGGCTGAACGTCATTTAGGAAGCTGGCTAAACTGCGCTAGTAAAGCGGCTAGGCTGTTGATTGAACGGCTAATTAAGCTAATTGGCTACGACATACACACACCACATGAATATTTATGGAAGACCTACTATCTTAAAATTAAAAAAAAAAGCCCGCCAAAAACGCTGTTTCGACGCGGGCAAAGAAGTTCTCACTCCAAAAAGTTTGACAAAGCGTTCTGTGATTCTGTGTAGTGTGTCCAGCGGCGTGCGAGAGCCAAGGTTGCCTGAACAACAATACGTGCTGTCACGCGACGTGCCTGGGCGGCTGCACCGGTATCACCGCGCATGACTGCAAGGTCTGCAAGAACTTCTCCATCGGGCACGGGAGCAACCGCGTCTGCGTTTCGAACTGCCCAAATGGCACATTTGAGGTAATACGTAACCTATTAATTCATGTTCCATAATATGTATACTGTTTTGTATAGATTAGGGGTTCCCAAACTTATTTTGTCTGCTACCCACTTTGAGAATAAAACATTTTTAGCGCCCCCATTTTTTCACATACTTAAAAACCACTATAACTTCAAATCAAATAAAATAACTATTGTGAGCTATATTAGCGGAGATTAAACATTCATATTAAAATGAGGCTTACCTACTATAACCCGCAAGAGTTAACTTGAAACCCTGAGCCCAGTAGGTAGTACACAACGAACTCTAAGCCTCTATACAATGCCCCCAGTTTTTTCTGGTTCTCTTACTTTAGGCCCGTTAGGCCAGCAGCGCTCGCAAGGGGGTGGGTATCGCCCACTTTGGGAAAGGCTGATATAGATGTACAGATGACCTCACAAAGGTCGCTGGAAACCACTGGTTGCAGGTTGCGCAGGACCGTTCGTTGTGGAAATCTAGGGGGAGAGGCCTATGTTCAGCAGTGGACGTCTTGCGGCTGATGATACTTTTTTTGAAGGAAAAAATAGTATTATAAAAAAGTGGTTGTATGTAAAGTCGGTTTACGGACGTTAACGTTAAACGTTATGTACGTTATTATAAAAATATCGTTGACTTGCCGAAAGCAGTAGTGGTAGGACTCTTAGCAGAGTCCGCCTGGGGAAGTACCACACCTATGCCAGTTATTCTATAGCAGTAAAGTGAAAACATTACTGTGTTCCGGTTTGAAGGGCAATGTTTCCAGAGAAATTACAGGGCTTAGAGATATAACCTTAAATATCTGGGTGACGAGCGCAGTGCAGTGCTGGGTAATGATTTGGACAATTCATGTTCCAATAACTGCGTGTCACTGTGCTGTTATGTGGCATGCATGTTGCTTACCATCAGGCACATGTCATATTCGTCTTGTCAATCTTTATTTAAAAAAAAAAAGAAAAAGCTTAGGCCGATCGTGCCTCTCTATGACTTACGCGCTCGACTCACATTACATGTCCTGATCGTCCCGTCACTCTGTCTTACGAGTAATCCTACTAATATTATAAATGTCAATGTATGGATGTTTGTTCCTCAATCACGTCCTAACGCATGAACGGATCGGGCTGAAATTCGGAACACATATAGATTATAGTCTGGAAGAACACATAGGAACACATACTTTTTATCCCGAAAAAACAACGGGAACGGGAACTACGCGGGTAACACCGCGGGGCGCTGCTAGTAGATATAAATCTAGTGCCATGATGTTTATTCCCAGTGAATTCTTCAACAAGTCAACCGATGCGATGTTCACGAAAGTTGCCATTTATGGTCCTACTTGAGAGATAGGATAGTTTATATTTCGTTAATGGTCTTTATACTTTACTAACAGCGCCCCGCGGTGTTATCCTCGTAGTTTCCGTTCCCGTTGTTTTTTTTCGGCATAAAAAGTAGCCTATTGTATAAAGCAGTCAAAAATAAAATTTGTTGAATGGGAGCTCCCTTTAAATAATTATTTTGTTTTATTTTTCGTATGTGTTGTTATAGCGGCAATTGAAATACATAATCTGTGTAAATTTCAACTGTCTAGCTATCACCGTTCTCGAGATACACAGCCTGGTGACAGACGAGCAGACACCGAAGTCTCAGTAATAGGGTCCCGTTTTTACCCTTTGGGTACGGAACCCTAAAAATGACTTATCTTTTGTGTGTGTGTTGCATCGTCAGTTGTTCAGCCGTTGCGTGTCGGAGTGGGAGTGCCGCTCGATGCCGCCGCCGCAGCCCACGGACTCGAGCCCGTTCGCGTCCCGTCTCAACTTCTACAAGATCACCGACAACAAGAGATGCGAGTACATGTGCCCTTCGGGATATATGGAGGTAACGTTCGTTTATCAACAAATAGTACCTGGGCGGCCGAGCTTTGCTTGGTTTAACTACTAAGTATACTTAGATACCTACAGATAAAAGACTCCAAGAAATAGATTTTATTTAAAAAAACGAATTGAAAAAAAAGAGAACCCGTCTGGATTCGAACCCGGAGCTACTAATTCGTGACCGCTATAAGCGCCCGACTTCCCGTCTGAGCTAATTATGCTGTCGCGTCACGCGGCGAAATTTACCTTCGCATTCTAATGTCTAATGTGACAGTTTTTCATTGTCTAAAAACGCGCATAATATGCGTTTTTTTTTAATAAAACCTAGTTAGATCGATTTATCGTCCCCGAAACCCCCTGCATACATAATTTCATGCAAATCCGTCGAGCCGTTTCCGAGATTCAGATTCTATATATATGTATATACATATTTATAAAGGTACAAGAATTGCTCGTTTAAAAGTATTAGATTTCTATTGTTCATCACTTATTCATATTCTTAATTTTTGAGCTTTCAATTTATACGCCATATAAAACTAAGGTGCCGACGTTAGCAGAGGGGCAGAGCTCAAACTACCGGTGCGGTAAGTTAGGGCTGCAGAGTGAGGAACCTCCTGACGATGCGCGCTGTGTCGCGGATCACCGCTTTCTGCATCTGACTGACCCTTGATCCAACCGTCTAGCGAAAGATTCGATGAGACGGTTGGAAAGATGTTGGTCGAGACTTTTCGCTATAAGGCCGTTTGCCGAAACAAGTATCGGCACTATGATAGTAAAGATAAAGAATTATCTTTATCTTTTATTATTGAACAGATATTGAGATACAAAAATTTTTTGCGGCTCCGCCTTCTGCATTAGTGTAAACCATATTCATGCTTCTGTAGCTGAGGAAAATCCAGCCAAAGTCTGGAAATTTCTAAGGTCGATGGGAATAGGCAAGTCACGTTCAACTTTCGCTTCTAATAACATCAACTACGATGAACTTAACCAGCATTTTTCTTCTGTTTCTGCTATGCCAGCTGCAGATGTAAGTTCAACTCTTAGTTTTCTTTCTGACTTGCCAACACCCGAGTTTTCCTCCTTTTGTTTTAATCGATTTACTGAGTGTGATGTTGAGAAAAGCCTCATGTCGATATCCTCCAACGCGGTTGGCAGTGACAGTATAAGTCGGAACATGCTTTTGCCCATCCTTGACATTATCCTTCCCACTCTATGCTCCATTTTTAACAATTCTGTAGTACAAGGAGTTTTCCCTTCTGTTTGGAAAGACGCGCATATTTTACCTTTGCCAAAAAAATCGAATCCTGAGTCTTTCTCTGAATTCCGCCCCATTTCAATCCTTCCTTTCCTATCTAAAATCTTGGAGCGTCTTGTCCATAAACAGCTTAGTGAATTCCTTAACATCCAAGACCTCCTCAATCCATTTCAATCCGGTTTCCGTCCAGGGCATAGCACTGTGTCTGCTCTTGTCAAAGTCACTGATGACATTCGCTTGGGAATGGATGACGGTAAGCTTACTGTTCTAACTCTGTTAGACTTCAGTAACGCTTTCAACGCCGTCAACTTCGACATCTTACTGGCTTTACTACGGTCGATCAACATATCTCCACCAGTAATCGAGTGGTTTCGTAGTTACTTACAAGGACGCCGACAGCGTATTCGTCTGGAAGAAACCTTTTCTTCCTGGTGTAATACAACAGCTGGTGTTCCGCAAGGTGGTGTGCTATCTCCTCTTCTCTTTGCGATTTTTATTAATTCTATCTCCAAATATCTTACTTCTTCTTACCACCTTTATGCAGACGATCTCCAAATTTATACACAAGCTTCACTTCAAAACCTTGACGCAGCGATTTCAATGACGAATGCTAATCTAGAATGCATCTGTAAATGGAGCAATGCTTTTGGTTTGGGTGTCAATCCCACGAAATCGCAGGTTATTGTTATAGGCAGTTCCTACTGGATCTCAAGAATTGACTGGACCTTAATTCCTAACGTAACTTTTAATGGAGATATATTACCATTTAGTGATTCAGTCAAAAACTTGGGTATAATATTTGATAAAACCTTATCATGGGATAGTCACATCAAAACAGTAAGTGGTAAGCTATTTGCATCAGGTGGTTCTCTTAGACGCCTTCGCAACTTTTTACCGACTGCCACTAAAATTGCACTCGCACAGTCTCTGCTTCTTCCCATTCTGGACTACGCTGATGTGTGTTTTCTTGATCTTAGAGAAGACCAGTTAGAAAAGCTTGAGCGCCTTCAAAACTACTGTATTAGATTCATATTTGGGTTACGCAAATTTGATCATGTGTCCCAATTTCGCGCTAAACTCAAGTGGTTGCCCATTCGTCTGCGTCGTAATGCCCATATTCTTTTTCTGCTGTTCAATATTCTATTTAACCCTAAAACTCCACTCTATCTTAAAGAACGCTTTACTTTTTGTCAAGATTGTCATTCTCGCACATTAAGATCAAAAACTAATCTTACTCTGATGATCCCATTAGCACGTTCAGAATCATACTACGGTAAGTCTTTTGCCTTTCAAGCAGCTCAATTGTGGAATGAATTACCTATTTCTATTAGAAAATCTCCCTCATTGGAGTCTTTTAAAGGTCACGTCAAAGAACATTTTCTATCGAAACAGCAATCATAAGAATGTCATTATTACAATTAGTTTCCTGTTTTACCTATAGTATGTCATTATTTACCATCTATTATTTTTTTTTGTTTTTTTTTTAATCCTAATATATTTGTCTTTAGTGAGTATCATAAGTAATTATATATACAGTGTATATATATTAGTATATCATAGAAGTATGTAAGTATTAGCATGTATTGTTATTAGTACGTATGTTTATTAATTTTTATTCTAGTGTTAACGTATATATCTACATTCACTGATGTAGTCTAGAATGGCACACCCCATTTATTAAAATTTTCATAAACCATTTCCACCCAAAGGTTGCCTGGAAGAAATCGCTTTCAGCGATAAGGCCGCCTGTTGTGGCACTAGCTATTATTGTTTTTCTTTGTCTGTATATCTGTTTTCTTTTGGTGTGTACAATAAAGAGTATCTATCTATCTATCTATCTATCTATAAACACTGTGGTGCAAAAGGCAGCGTCTTCCATAATTTCGCTTAACTATATACAATGTTCAACAACCTGTTAACTTTACGTTTATAATAGAAAAATTAGAGAAAAAAAAAACTTATTATAATTTAGCAACAAATAAATAATACTGTTAAAAGCCAAAATTAAATAACAAAATCAAACCTAATGATCAACTTAAAGCAATTGCAAAACAAAACAAGTAAACAACAAGAAAATCTCAAATAAATGAAAATTACCATGTAGAAAACAAAAAATAAATAAATGTTTGTTTTTTTAATGTTTTACACTTCTGATTCCTAAAAATATAATTTAACAAACTAATCTCCGAATAACCCACCTCTAACTGCTCCCGGCGCAAAAGTGCCCATGATGCTCGCCGCGTTCCCACGCTGAATGGCAATGGCCAACCTTTGCTCCAGGAACGCACCAGAGCGGGAGTCACCCGTATTATCCCTGAGCCTGCGCCCCAATTCTGAGAGGAACCCTTTAGCCTCTGCGCCCCAACAACCCAAGGTCTCCACGGCAACAGGTACAAATTCGTACTGCGACACCAACATCCCATACTTTCGCTTCTTCTTATCAGCGGCATCCTCTGCAGCGGCCGATGGTGAGTGGATAGTGCGACCTAGGTGGCTGGCGGCGACAGTGCTGACGCAAGTGGCGTCCCAAATTAAGCACTTCCCGTTCTTCCAGGGCACCAGAGTCAACCCATCCGGTCTCTTGCCGTCCGATCTGCATAGGCCCGGGGGCTCAAGTACGCATGGAACTCCCGCCGACACTAAGGCTCTCCGAACTATGTCATTGAGTGCATGGTGTCGCGAGAACCTTCCTGCACACCGTCGGCAACTCAAAGCGTGATGGCCATTGGCTTCTACCAGGGAGCCGCAGGTGCATACGTGGGGTTCACACACCTTGCAGCCCAGGCGAAGAGCCACCGCAACGCGCAACGAGTTGTTATCTAATAAGGTGCCTAGGTGAGGAGAAGGTAGCGCCTGCAACCAAGCCCCAGATTCAGGCTGCGAGACGGCCCGGAGTCTGGCCAAATCCGCTCCCGAGGCACATGCCCAAAGTTGTGCTTGGACCCGCTTGACCCCAATAGCATCCCACGCCCGTTGGCTTTGAGACTCTACGGGAGTCGACTCCCCGGAGTTGAGAGCACTCCAGACCATCAAAGCGTCAGAAGCATAAGGTAACCTTTCCTCGCCACCATTTGAATTTAGAATAGTAGCGGCAAGATCAGCAACCCCATGCACCGACGCAAGGAAAGCAGGCAGGCCGACATCTCGCGCACAACGCACCCCTAGACCCCCAAACCGAATTGGAAGAGCTGCCTGTGACCATTGACGTTCATCAAGGGCAACGTTAAGAATAGACTCAACCGCCGATTTCAGAGCCTCGTCAAACGCAGACACTTCAGCCGGATATTTCCAGGTGGGGGCTGTCCGCAACAAGTATGTTATTTTAGGAACGGCGAAGCACATTCGCAATAACACTATCGCCACGTGCGCGGAAATGTTTTTAAGGCGTTCACGGGTGCTGAGAAGAAGCCTCGTACGAGAAATAATGGCCTCCGGAACAGCATCAGCAAAAATCGGGGACCCCAATAGAGTGAAATCCGAAGTCGACACTTCCTTAAGTCCTGGTAACATAGAACTGAAATGCGCAAAGTTTCCGCGCGCTTCCACACTGCAGGGGAAAAACTCGCATTTGGATGGGTTCACCACGAGGCCGAGATCCTTGAGGAGTGGGATAAGTATCCCAAGGTCCTGAAATACCTCTTCCGGTTTACCTCCGATAGTGCCATCGTCTAAATACCATATGTTAAGAGAGGATTTTAGTTCAACGATGAGCTTGTGAATGGCCAAGCTAAAAACGAGTGGTCCTAGTGGATCTCCTTGCTGAGCTCCTACTTGTGAAAGCATGAAATGGTCATTGAAACAAAGTTTGGAAGGAGTTCTATAAACTTGGTGGAGGAAAGGGTAGATAGAAGGAACTTTTTCCTTTACCTCCCTCAACAGGACGTCCCTTTCCAAGGTATTGAAGGCATTAGCAATATCAATTTTCAGCACGACATTACCCGCATTGCTCGGGTTCATTACGTACGAACGCGTCGCGTGAATAGCCGCTTCACAGCCCAGACGCGTCCCAAACCCTAATTGATGTGGTACCAAATATCCTGCTATCTCGTCCCTAACAGCGTGGCATGCCAGCTTAGCAGCGAGACGGCGAAAAACGCTGCCAACAGCAATAGGTCTTAAGCCTCCACCCTTTTTTTCCAATGCGCATAGCGACGCACCGTACAGATAGGGAGTAACGACGGGGTTCAGTTGACCACTAAGCAAGAATAAATAAATTACAATATAATATAATAATAATAGTAGAACCAACATCCCACATGGCGGCAACCTCACCAGCCAAGTCGCTTTTAAAAAAAAACAATAATACAAGCTTAGCACAACTCGGCTTTCACGAGGTTCTCGTCGTTCTGTTGTTATTATTGTTTTTTTTTTAACGAGCAAACCCTTCATAATGATACTAAACTACCATGAGAACTGCACTACATACATAACTAACTAAGCACATCTGAATTAGACCATAGTAAAATTATACAAATTAAGTGAACAATAAAGTTGGCAACACTGATCAAAGGCAGCTATTACGCGTCACTTGCGTTATATAACATACTAGCGACCCGCCCCGGCTTCGCACGGGTGCAACGCTGATATTAAATAGACTCATTAGCAGTTTTTGATCTGGTACTAATTTTGGCACATTGTCATTTACAAACGCTGTTAGATCATTTCTGTTAAACTGTTGTACCATTGTGTCAATAGTATTATTCTGGGTACGAACGGGAGAAGGTAGTCCAAAATCACTAAAATATTTGTCGTTTAATTCTAGAAGTTTGTTTTCTATTTCAATTGATCCTTCATTATCAATGACTTCAGTGAAGGGTAAGGTGTTATCCTGATTTTGTTGTCTGACACGATGTCTAATATCTTCACAGAACTGATCTTTGAAAGTATCCCATAACTTCAATGGTTCCGATGGTTGACAAAATAAAAGTATGACTACGAACAACTCCCTTAGTTTTTTTTGGACAATGTGATAACGAAGCTTCGCTTAAAGCGTTACCCCAATGGTCATCGTTTTCAAGGAAACCTCGGTCACGGCAAGCTGCTTTATACGTCTCTTTGACAAAATCGTTTACAGTTTTAAGGTATACAAATGAGGTTGGACCGTGTACGTGGTGCAGTAGAATCCTAAGATAAAAACACTCTGATTGTGATGGATGTATCCCGTAGATTACCTAAAGCGGCATCTTTTTTTATCCCCGGATGTCCAACTACATCTTCACCACGCCTCCTTCTAGTGAATTTAATATTTGCCCATGTATAGTATTGCGGGACTTCATGATACAGAATAGTTTTCGCGAATTCATCTTCATTACAGAGAGCAAAAAAAGCCGGTAATGTGGTATTGCGTAGGTTTTAGACAACGCTCACTTCGCAACGGGCCGTGCAGCAGAAATCGTAATATTTTAATTTCGCCAGAACTTCAAAACCAAATGTCCAATTTTAATCATTCTAAGGCCAAATATTATTTACATGAACTGTACTTAGTGATGAAATAATTTATTTCGATAAAGATTAATAGTATGAGTAAAATAAATGCGTTTAAATGTAGTCCAAAAAAAAATTCAAGATTTTTAAATAAAAAAATGGTTGTTGTGCCTCACTCGACATAGATAGGTTTATTTATTTATTTATTTATTTATTAACTACTTGTCACACTTACAGACTTGTTTAGTGTGTCGTGGACTTTTTTGTAGATATTTATAAGATCTACAATGATTTAGGACATTTTATGGTTCTATCTTTTATAGTTTAGGCAGCGTACGCAAAATAAGTAACTTTTCTGGTTGATTTTTACACCTTGTGTCCGAAAAACCCAAACATTTCACGGAACCTTATTTTTTCCAAAATAAAATTTTGCCTATGTTACTCGTGGATAATGTAGGTTTCGAATGGTGAAAGAATTTTTAAAAACGGTCCTGTCGTTTTTGAGCCTATTCATTACAATCAAACAAACAAAGTTTTCCTCTTTATAATATTAGTATAGATTTCGACCGGTTTTAGTCTCACATTTTTTTCAGTTCGTTAGCGCAGTACAATCCCTAGCTCTTCCAAGCCGTAAGGCACTTCGTTCCTATAGTAGCAATAAAAGATTATGGTACAGAGTCTCATCGTCAATTTGTTGAACAGCAAGGGACGGACAGATCGAACGCGGTGTGCGTGCGCTGCCAAGACGTCGGCGGCTGCGTGCGGGAGTGCGACGCGGGGAAGATGATTGACTCGGTCGCGGCGGCGCAGCAATACACCGGCTGCACTCACGTCAAGGGGAAGCTGGAGATCTCCATCAGGGCGAGCGGTGGTCAGTACCTACAACTCTATTTTATCCTTGGAGGACGTTTGGTCCGAAGTTGTTTCCCAGAGTGTGATGCGGGGAAGTGATGGACTCGGTCGCTGCGTCGCAGTTATGTAGGTATACTGGCTGTAACCACGTCACGGGCAAGCTGGAAATATTCAGCAGGGCGAGCGGTGGTAATAAGTACAGCTCCTTTATCCTTGTTAAATGTCGTCTGCGTCTGAGATTGCGATGCGGGTAAGTGTTGCCTCGGTCACTGCCCCACAGTGGGGTGGAACCATGTCAAGGGTAAGGTTAAGGTCTCCATCTGAGCGAGGGGTAGTCAGTACAACTCTTTTTTATCCTTGGGAACGCGTCTTTGTGTCTGAGCCAAATACACTGGCCATAACCACCTCAAGGGCAAGGTTGATATTTGAGATCCATCAGGGCGAGCAGTGGTCAGTACAACTACTGTATTTTATCCTTGAGAGACGTCGCGTCGACGGCTGTTTCCGGGTATACGAAACGGGATTCTCCTAGCCGTTTACATACTAGCCATTTAGTAAATATATCTGACCTAATGAATAGGATAACATCTTGTCACTCTCTTTCTAGTAGTAACTAATAACACGCAATGGTAGGTTTTGTAAAGTGGATTTGCTTGCAGGTAACACCATCGCGGAACTGGAGAAATCTCTAGGCGACATCCGTCAGATAACGGGCACCCTGAAAGTGACACGGTCCTACCCCCTTGTCTCGCTCATGTTCCTCAAGAACCTCCAAGCCATTGTCGGAAACAAGAACAAATCGGAGAATAAGTGAGTCCGTAACCCTCTCATAATGTTATTTTGTTTAATTTATCTTAAAAGTTGGCCAATGGCGGAACATCGTAAGAATCAAGATGTTGCCCCACAGAGAAGATCCAAGATCCAGCCTCGGGAACATTGCTGTCCACAACCAGAAGACAGAAGACTCTGTAGTATAAGAATCGGTAGTTATTAGATTAGATCGGTACGTTGTTTGTTTATTATTACAATTATGCAACTACGTTCACTTATTTTAATCGTTTTATTTCTTTATGTTGCGAGGCTTTGTTCACAACGTTTCTAAATAATTGCAAGAGATTATCATGATTATTCACTGCAACTATGTCTTTAACTGTGTGGAGAAGGTATCACGTTTAGTTTTGATTGTGTAGTGTTTTAACGGTTGTTGATGTTTCAGAGGTCAAGTGTTACACATATTGAACAACCCCAACCTGGAGTTGTTATGGGATTGGAAGACTCATGGTCCTTTGAACATTACCGGGGGCACCATGTACATTCATCTGAATCCGAAGCTCTGCTACAATCAACTGTTGCCGTTGAAAAACATGACAAGCAATCCCGCGTCAAACTTTACCGATATCGAGGTGTCAGCGGACAGTAACGGGAATCAGGCGTCTTGTAAGTTGAGACAAATTATTTTAAAGGTTAGTTCCTTTTCAGTAGGTTTGACTTTTTTTTTGTAATGAACGTTGCTTTCGACTCTCGCCTGTTATTCTTATCAAACCTCCGTCTGTTATTTACTGTTAATTCTGATGTATCACCAAAACTTAATTAGACAAAGCAGTTGGCATCCCTTTCTTTCATGTTGAAATAAAATGAGATGCAAACTAGCTCTGTCAAATGTATAGTCAGTTTAAGTGATTAGCGCCGCAGTGAGAGAGAAACGTTTCAAATGTAGAGATATATTGCAAACATTATACATCAATTACCATCGAAATTATTAATTAATACCCTCAGTTATACCTGTAGTAATGCTGCCGAAACGTCGAAGTATAATTAAATAATAATTTAGATCGTGAATAAATCCTGTATAATGTTTACAATATGTGTACAAATCGCGAAATTTAAAAAACAATAAAAGTAGACTTGTTTTTTTTTTGTGAACTAATCACTAACCATCTATTTTTCGGTAGATATGCACAATAAATTTATTTGTAGTCTTCTGTTATTGTGTAGCTTTATGAATAGTTTCGATCTCAAGTTTCTGAAGAGTGATTGTGACAGGATCTTTCTAAACTCTTCTTCTCATAGTTATCAAAAAATGAAAGGCTTGTTTTTAAATTTGAGAAAGTCCCCAGAATTTAACTTGAAACGGAACTGAAAGAGGCAATTAAATTATAACTAATTACATAAAATGTAATGAAAAATAAAGACATTCTATTGGCGCGTTAAATGTATCTAGTGGTTGCACTGTGCTCGAAATTCGACCATAATTTACATACACATAAGAGCGTGTGTGTGTCAAATATATGCGTATGTAATGTTTTTGTTGACGTAAATGTATTTCATGCATAATATTTAAAAAAATATTAGCATTCTGCACTCCTTTTCTTAAACCGTAAGTGTGGGAAATTTCATATGCCTGCAACCTCAAAATGGGTACAAAGTTTTTTCTTCACATAAATATATGTATAGTAGATAATATAATATAATGCGTATATTTCTCAAATTTCAAAACACGGCTTTTGTATCTTGAATACTATTGGCACTATGTATATTAGATGTGATGGTCTCACTTTCTCTTCTGCCATTTCCAGGCGTGCCAAAAGACTTGGAGCTAGTAGTGACAGAGATACGAGACACGGCGGCTGTGCTTCGATGGAGCGTCTACTGCCCTGATGATATCCGTCGCCTCCTCGGCTACTCGCTCTATCACATGGCCACGGATACTAACATCACTCAGTATGAACAGAGGGATGCTTGTTCCGATAGGTATGTTCAAGGCAATAGGGTATAGGACTGGCTCAAAAATAAACCATTTTAATTAGTCCCTCGGCTAGATCATGGAAAAATATGGGACACGTATTTTTTGTTTTACTAAATTATTAAAAATCGACTGAGATATGCTTAGATCGCCAAAATTCCAGAGTCCCGGCGTCGTGACGTCACTTGTGGGTAAAATTCGTACCCACAAATGACGTCACGCGAAACTTCTAAGCACTGTATCTTCATCATTTTTTGTTAATGAAACAAAAGAAAAAATAAGTGTACAATATTTTTTAGCAATCTAACTGATGGACTAATTAGTTTTTTTTAAGGATTCTACCCTACTTATATCTCCTCTTTTCAAGTTAAATGCTTATTAAACTTCGCTAAATTTAGTCACAGCATTCAGAAGAAAATATAGAAGCAAGGTTAGTCGACTGAATTCAGAAGCACATTTAGAAGCAAGCCATCTTCGCTTCTGAATTTAGTAATGGTAGCTTACTGAATGCTATTACACTTCACTGAATTCAGTAGCGACTAAATTCAGTTTACTAAATTTAACTAAGTGTAGTCTAGCTCTTACTCTTTTTATTTCTTGGTTCTTTGTAATTCGGAATTTGTCGTATTTTAAAAACTTTTTCAACACACTTGCTCATAAAGTGGCTCTAATTTCACCGCAATCAGACATGTAATGACACCTATAATCAAACTGTGACTTTTCATTGCTATTACTCACAAGTCAGTTATAGAGTTAGTTTGTCCTAAAACAAACTAAACTAAATTCTAAAAAAACGAATTAGGCTGCAAATCTTAATGATAAATTATTATGTAAATTGTTAAAACTAGTATAATAGTGATATTGTAAACCTTGTGTAATTTTTTTTAATATTGATACAAAAAAATACAGCAAATTAATTAATGTAGAGCTTCATGCAACTTTGTCTTTAAATAAATAATTTGAACTTGTACATAAAATAAAACATTCACTCAAATATAACTATTGGTTATTTGTAATTAAGAAATTAAAAATATCACATTTTGTAAGTGGCCAGAAAAACTCTATCCACAGAAAACAAAAAAAAACTTATTTATTCAGTCTTTGGCATAGTTGCGTGCGCATGATATAACAACTGACTATATTTGCCCGCCAAAAGGAAAAAAATCATAGCTGTTGAAACAACGATCTCAATACAAAGATGTGCCCTCCCAAACTTCAGGGCGCATATTATCGTTGGGAAGAGTGAGCTCACTCTTTCCGTTCTAGTCGGTTGCAGAAAGTGGTGGACGCCGGACGTTCTTACGTATCATTATTCGTTGTTAACAACCAAAATAAGTAGAACCACAGCATATCTTGCCGCTAGCGATTCTAGGGGTCAAGTAAACCACTTACGATACACACAGAGACGCAGTTTATTATCAATTTCAAGGTGCTCAAGGCACATATATTGGTTTATATCGATGTGGTGTAATTATTTTTATTATTATTTTATTCTCAAGTGTGTTGAAAAACGTCGTATGATACACATGTTTATTGATGATTACCGTCTTCGGCTCTCTCAATCAATCGCAGGTCTCATAAGGTCAATCAGGTCTCTTAAGGCCTGAGCCTTATTGATTGAGAGAGTGATTGCCTCAGCGGTAATCACTAACATTACACACTTATAGCATAATCTACTATTATTTTTATTTATTACTCACAGTGCCCGCGGTCTCACCCGTGTAGTACCCGATGCTGTTATTTTCCTGAGATTAAAATAGCCTATGTTACTTCTAATACCTCCAAGAATATGTGTACAAAGTTTCATGATGATCGGTTCAGTTCGGTTAGTTTTCGCGTGAAAGCGTAATAAACAAACTTTCGCATTTATAATATTAGTAGGATCTTTCTGAAGGGATTTATTAAAAGCAATAAGTTTCGTTGTTTAATAGCGCTCCACCCCGATTTTGTAAGATTTACATTTATGTAAGGTTATCAGAGGTAATGTAGCTTTCTAAATGGTGAAATAATCTTTAGCATCGGTGCAGTACTTTTTGAGATTATTTATTACAAACATTAAATTAATACAAAACCTTCTTCTTTATAATATTAGTATAGAAGTACAGTCATTGTGTATGTGGTCAGTGACGTTTCCGATGAAGAGAATTTAGGAATTTAAATAAATGCTGTGGCTGCAATTTTTTTGGTAAAAACTTAGGAAATGATGATATTATTGAAAACTAATCGATTTGTATGTGTATGTATGCAAAGTCAGCTCTGTGTTGTCGAAATCCGTCATAATATAGCATTCGCACGTAATGCGATATGCAAGTTTTATATTTCAATGATGTAGTCGCGCCGGCGCGCGGCGCCCGGCGCCCGGCGATACGGCGCCATGGAACGCATCGCGTTGCATTTCTTTTCTTTTGTGTTTTGTGCACAATCTTTATATTCCGAGAGCTACTACCAAATTTTGGGTAGGTATTTGAGGCAAGCTGAAAACTTGTCACATAACTAAATCTCCTATTATTCCCCCACAAGGATGTGCTCTGACCTGGCTGGTGAGAGGGGCAAAATGAATACACAATTTTTATTTTATTTTTTTATTTTAGTGAACATGTATTTTGTAGTGTAATGTTTAAAGTATAAAAATAATAATAATCCAGACGATTTAGTCGGGGTTTTAATATTCCCAGGCGTGGGAAAATATGTTTTGCAAAAAATACATATATTGGGTGTTACTTATAACTAAAAATAGGGATTCTTAAAAAGGGAGATCATTGTGGAGGGACTATCTACCTGCCAGGTGATCTGAATTGAGGGATTCATTTTGCCCCGCCTCTCACCAGCCAGGTCGACACCTCCGTGTAGGGATATAATAGGAGAACTATGTGTCGAGTTTTCAGATTACCTCAAATACCTACACAAATTTTGCTACCAGCTCTCGGAATGTTAAAAAATGTGAAAAGCAGGAATTTCGTTGTTTTTTAGGGTGCCGTACCTCAAAAGAACATAAAATGACCCTTATAGGATTATACTTGTCCAGTGAAATTACAGGGCATAGAGATAAAACATCTTATATATATCTGGGTGACGAGCGCAGTGCATTGATAGGTAATGATTTGATCTCTTCATGTTCCAATAGCTGTTTGTCACTGTGCTGTTACGGGCAGGTCTGATGGTAAGCAACATGTGCTTACCATCAGGCGCATACCCTGCTCGTCTCGTCACTCAATACCTATTATTAAAAAATACTTTGTTGTCCGTCTGTCAAGACCCTTTTTCTCAGGGACGCGTATCAAGCTGAAATTCATATCAAATACATAGGTATCTAATACCTTTAAGCTATAACAAAATCAAACTTCTACGTCAACGCAACCAAGAGAAATAACAATAATTTAAGCAGCATACTTTTAAACTCGCAACTACTCGTAAGGCAATCAAAATTTAAAAGATTCGGTACAGGTATTGTATAGTATTTTATCCAGAAATTACCGACTTGGGGCCCATAGCAAGTCTAGAACATTATTATTAAGCTTTTATACCGATTTTAATATTTACCCCCTAATTGCAAACAAGGTACCGAAAAGAAATCACTTACGTAGGGTTCCCGGCGTCGTCCAAAGCCCAGTTTGATACGACAGGAATGTAGGTAGGGATCAAATGGGAATGTGGGAAGAACCAAACCAGGCGATATCGAGGCGACCTCCCGAATTCCCGTTCCAGCAGAAGCAACGGTCCGGCGTTGTAGAAAAGGGCCAATCCAGTAGCCACTTCACAAATAATATTCCAGCACTAATCCAGTAGTAATTAACACAATTCACGCCAATAGTCTATTCCCGTAGCACTATAATAACACTTTTATCCAGAAAAGCAAACCAGGTTAGAAAAAAAACAAGGAGTGGCTCGAACGTACCGGCGAAACGAGACAACGTCACTTGACAGCCGGCTGTCAACATAGATCCGCTATATTTTCGATGGCCGATATAATGTTGCCCGATTATACGGAACAGGTATTTTGTGTAACAAATTTAATAGTTACTTTCCTTCTCGTTTTTTTTATTTAAGAACTCCACAGACTCCTGGGTCCTTAAACTTTGTCATGTGGGTTATTTTTGTATCTTGGATTAGAAGAAAAAAAGGAAAATAGGGGGAATAGGGAATATTTTCAACCTAATTTTAAGTCGCCTCCTTCCGACACAGAGCCTCTACCACAACTGCATTTCTGTCCCTGATGACCATCTGTAAGTTGAACTATCGGATGCCCTGCTGTGGATACAGCTTTACATTTTCAATCCACGAGAGGAACAATTTGACTACGAGTATTTTCGATTTCAAGTCTGCCTCCGAGCCGTGTAGTCGTTCAGATTGGTTCTGCCGTGCGTGACGTAAACTTTCGCCAACCAACCAACCCTAGAATTTAGTAAAGACAAGGAAAGGAGAAAGTGAAGTCTGCGAGCGCGAATGAGACAGAGCTAGCAGCCGGTCAAGAGACCGGCCAGCGTAACTAGACCTCTTTGATTTTGGAAAACACATGACGAAACGAAAACTAAACCATCATATTATTTTTACGTAGGAGTAAAAAGTGATACCATTTTCCTGATAACTGGAAGTTTTGCTGTTGTTCCCATATCTTATCTTATATATAAAATTCTCGTGTCACAGTGTTTGTTTCCTTACTCCTCCGAAACGGCTTTACTGATTTTAACCAAATTTTATATGCATATTCTGTAGGTATGAGAATCGGCTACTAGCTATTTTTCATACCCCTAAGTGACAAGGGTTGTTCACTAAGGCAAAACAACGTTTGCGGGGTCAGCTAGTCATATTATAGAATACGATCACATTTTTATAGACTACGATTAGAAATAATATTTTTTTAAATAGAAACAACCGATCGAATGCGCACAGGTCGAAGTTCTGGTCACAATTAGTCTTAGTTTGCCCGTGCGCCGATTGATATTGATTTTTCGAAATTGCCTTTAATGTGGCAGAATTAAGAAGTAAAATGTGAAAACTCTTGGGGATAGGTACTCAATGGATACAGCCAACGTTCACCGTACAAACCGACTGATGGCGTCGTCGATAACTCGTACCTAGAGGTTTGATGCGGTCATTTAACCGAAACCTTTTGTTTCCAGTTGGAATGTTATCGATATTCCCATCACTGAGCCCACCCGCAACACCACGGAACAACCGGCGCCGTCCAAGACCACCGTGATGAAGGTCTGCGACGACCAGCCGATATTCAGTCCGCTGCCCAAACTGATACCCTACACCAGATACGCGGCCTACGTCAAGACTTACACCACGCTTCAGGACAAGAACGGAGCCCAGAGCCCTATTATATACTTCACTACGCTACCTGGACGTGAGTTACATATCTATTTTTAACTCCCGACCAAAAAAGAGGGATGTTGTGAGACGTCGATGTCTGTCCGTCTGTGACACCGTACCTCTCAAACGAATGGACCGATTTCAATGCGATTTTTTATTTGATGGCAGGTTTCCGTGCGTTTCTAAGCTATGTTTAGTTAGTAATGTTAATATCGATTCAAGATGGTCACCTCCACAAAATGGCGGGCAAAATATTCACAACCTTCCTCAATATGGGTATCAAATGAAAGGGCTTGACTAGTAGAATACTATGACAAATTTCAAATCCAAGATGGCCGCCATCACAAAATGGCGGTTACATTGTTTTTCACTATTCCCTCAATTTAGGGAATCAAATGAAAGGGCTTGGCTAGTAGACTATTGTACAAATCCGAGGTAGTAAGTAGTAAATCAAATTTTTTATCTTCTTCTTTACCTCAAAACAGTTCTTGCCGCGTTGCGAACTTTTTGGTAGGGGAATATCTTATGGGGTCGCGTTACCGACTTGCTAGTATTATATGCTATACGATATGCGACATCCAATATGTACCTACATATGTAGTGGTATAGTGTTGGAGCGGTTTTTTTTTTCAAATCGTACTGGATTAACCACAACGATTAGTTCGTTCGTACATAAGAGACATCAAATACGAGAGATAAATTCCAAGCGTGGGTTTATATCTGTATAAAATAATTAATTGTATTGAACCCTACCAAATTTACAAAAATCCTGCCTAAATGTATAGTCAATTGATCATGTTTGTAAACAAAACATTACGACGTTATTATCAATAAAAAATGACGTTGTATTATTCTCTTTTGCACAGCTATTTGCATCTCTCTCACTCTGTTCTGGCTTACGTGCGGCCGCTTTTCACCCGGTACTTACGAGAACCACGCGCGCCTGCCTTGCAAAACTACCTACTTTTTAAAATTTCAAACTATGTTATACTTTTCCTTCATGATTTCTTGGGCCAGGGCTGGCACAATGAGGGAGTTTCCGACGAGACAAAAATAGTTCCAACGGACGCACTAGATGGCGATTGTTCGAGATGCAGATAGATCTGTCTCTACCATATACTCTCAACAGTGTAATCCCTTTAGAGACCCTACCCGTTTTCAGGGAAAAAGTATAGTGTAAAAAGTGTATTTTTAATTTTAAAATATTGGGAATAAAAATAGCTAATAAAAAACCGTTACTGATCACAATCCCTTTTCAGTAAAAATCTTTAGAACTCCCGAGGCAATAGACACCAACTAAGCCAAAGTAGAAGGAAAATTCAAAGATATAAATAGCAACACTGATACGACAATATTTTATCCACAGACTAAGTAGAGAGATACTCTCTCGGCTGAAGGATTAGTATCCATAGCCAAGAATACATTAAAAAAAAATATATTTTGTCTTTCATCAGGTTTACAAATTTGTTTTGAAATTTTGATGTTTTGATATAGTTTTCATTCGAATAAAATGCGTACATGGATAAAGTAGTTTATTATTTATTACTAGAAGTCGTGCTTTCGCAAATTGAATGAATTGAGTCCCATTATGCCTACCGCTTTTGACAACAAACCAAAAGACCTACAAGCGCCTCCTATTATCGTTTTATTAAACCATCTCTTTTTGTCTCGTCGGAAAACGGCTCATTACATCCAATTTAGTTCGTTTAATCTTTACACGCTAGATAGGGTTAAACAAAGACATGTTTTTGACATAAATATTATGCAAAAAGTAGTTAACAGCAACCTGTACTTGTACTAAACTATTTGAACTTACAGTTATTTAGTGTTTGTTCCAAATAATTTCCACCACCATGATCGATACACACACGCCCTTTCAACCAGGCATACTGCTATGGCACCTCACTTCGTATGACTTGTTCTGTGTCCGATTCACCAAAATAAACACGCCGTTTTATTTCTCTTCAAAAAAAAAGATCACTACACATGTATCGTTTTCTAGTATTTTTACCGCACACACTACCGTCAACTGATATTGACTGCGATCGCCACGTAACTAAAGAAATGCAAGTGATTATTACATTTGCTTTTAAGTAACTTGAGGTTAACGAGTAGGCGGGAGTCACGGTTAGGTGGTTGTGACTCGTGGCCTTGGCCATGAATAACATGTAAATAAATATCACTGATACGAATACTACAAAACTCATGTGTGTCAGTGACCATAAATTGGTTAATTTCCGAGAAATTATTTTTTCATGAGATTTTCGGTTGATTTTTAGCTTGTTGTGTTCAGTAATGGCAGTAGATAAAACTGTTATCATAAAATATTGCTAATCCAAAAAAAAACGGTGTATGTAAGGTGTAAGGGGTATCCAATTTGTAAATGGTATCTGATTTGTAAGTGGTACCTAGTTTGTGAATTGTACCACATTTGTGGTTTCGTAGTGATAGGACTCTTTGTAGAGTCCGTCTGGGGAAGTACCACACCTTTGCCAGTTATTCTACCGCCAAGCAGTAATGTGCAAACATTACGGTGTTCCGGTTTGAAGGGCAAGTTTCCAGTGAAACTACAAGATATACAGATAAAACAACGTATATCTCTGGGTGACGAGTGCAGTGCAGTGCCAGGTAATTATTTGGACTCGTCATGTTCCAATAACTGTGTGCATCAGGCATATATCCTGCTAGTCTCGTAACTCTATACCATATAATAAAAAAAAATAACGAGTTTGTAAGTTGTATCTAATTTGTAAGCAGCACCCAGTTTGTAAGTGGTAACCAGTGTATGAGTGGTATCCAGTCTGTGAATGGTATCCAGTTTGCAATTGGTACCCAACTGGTAAGTGGTACCCGGTTTGTAAATGGTCCCCAATACTGTAGACGATGAGCAGATGAGGTATTTAATTCCCCGTCTAACTTTAACTATATTATTCCAGGTCCAAGTCCCCCGCAAAACCTACGCGTCGAGAATGTCCGCCCGCACTCGGTACAGATCCGCTGGTCACCGCCCTCTATGCCCAACGGCACTATCATTCTGTACCACGTTGAGGTCCAGGCCAATAGCTACAATCGCGACCAAATCCTCGCCGGCAGACAAAGCTCCAAGGAAACCTGCTCTAACCGTAATTATCTCATACACCCATGTACAAAATTATTAACCCCTTGCGCGCTTTATGTCAACAATCGTTGCTTAAAGACGGGAGGCCAGACGTGCATTACGCAACGCGTAGTTGCTTATCGAAGCTCTCTTATTGGAAGACGGATTCTGATATGTTTACGTCATAACACGGTATAAAATAAACATACATGTCATACGTCTAGAATGGCCTCCCGAAAAAACTAAGTGTAATGAAGATATACAAAAGTGAATATGCATGATGACAAAAAAAAAACGAAATAATCCGTTAGAAATGCCTAGCTGCACCCGTTTCATCTGCGTAGTTCCCGATCCCGTTAGTTTGCTGGGTAAAAATAGCCTATTTGTTATTCCAGACCATCCATCATCTGTGTAACGAGTTTCATCCAAATATAATACAAACATAATGTACATACATCCATCCATGCATTCTTACAAACTTTTGCGTATATAATAACAGTAGAATATAGTACCTACACGTATTTTTTCTTTTGTTTCACAAACAAAAATTGACGAAGATACAGTTTTTTTGAAGTTTTAGTAGTTTCAAGTGACGTCACTTCATTGTACGATTTTTGCGAAGACGTGATGTCACAACCCCGCACTCCGTAAGTTTGATGATCTATATCTTTGTTGGTTTTTTGTGATTTGATAAAATACAAAATACGTATCTCATAATAATCTATCTGGCTGGCTAATTAGAATAGTATACTTTTGACACAGTCACTATCCCAATTTTTGTTATCATATTCTCACGCTTACTACGATTCGTCCTCCCATGTCATACGCAAGTAGGTACTATTCTTCTTAAAAAGGAACTCACAAAAATTATAGAAGTTAAATGGCGTTCTAAACCCCCTGTCCACTTTCCCTGCAGCGGCTGCCCTCGCGAACCTGATCGCGTCCCGCGTGGAAGAGGCTCAGGAGCCGGAGGAGGAGAGGAAGCTGACAGGGGACGTGAACAACGGCTCCTGTGCGTGCAAGGAGGAGAGCAACAAGCCGACCGTGCGGTTCAGCGTGCGAGCCGAGGAGGAACGCATGGACAGCATACACTTCGAGAACGATCTGCAGAACTGGGTACGGAAAATACTCTTATCATCACCCTGTATTCGTCCACTGCTGGATTTAGGCCTCTCCCATTATAGGGGCCGTCCATAAATTACGTCACACGTCGGAGGGCGGTCGATGAAGGGTTGTGTGACAAGGGGCAGGGTCGCAAATTTTGTGACGTCACATTTTTATAAATGTTGTATTTCATATCTAAGTATTACAACACTAAACTTAATCGAAGATTGCAAAAAATATGTGACGTCTCTAGGTAGAGGGAAGGTCTCAAAAATGTGCCCAACTGCGATAAGGACAGGGGAGGAAAAAAAAAATCATGTAATTCGTGTGACGTAATTTATGGATGGCCCCATACGCCAATCAGCCCCAGTAGCATCGCAACGTGGGCAAAGTCACATCAACTAAGCCCCTTTTCTTTTGTTCGAAAGACTTATCCAATATAGAAGTTTATTTATAAGTTACTAAATATAGAAAAGTAGGACCAGAAGGTGAAAGTAGGAGTCAAGTTTTGTTGTTATTTCAAGTTCAGGAACCCATTACCATTTAGAAAAATTACTTCGGTTGAGTGTGATTTAAGTCTAGGAACTCCAGAAAATAAGTCTACAACTAAAATTACATATTTAAAAAAAATATATAATTTCAGGTATACAAGAAGAACAGTGAACGAGCAAAGTCGAAGAATTCATCCAGCAGTAGAGTCAAGCGGTCAGTCGAAAAGACCTTGAACAATATGCTTGTTAAACTCACCAAGAACATAAGTCCAAAACCGGGAGCTTACTACAAGAACGCAACTGAGAAAGGTAATACACTAACCACAAACAAGGGTCTACCACTTCTTCTTTGTTTCTGGCTTCCATTCGGTTGTATGACCATAATTTCAAACATTGAATGATTGGTTACTTCGTAAATTGACGTGCTTTTTATATTCCTTATATTGGTGTTGAAATAGTTGATAATGTGATGAATAATGATAGTTATATAAACAAATTAATAAGTTTTGGTGATCATCGATCTGAGTGAACAATGATTACATAAGACAGGGATGGAAAGCTATACTATATATCCAGAATAAAGAGAAAGATAATACAAAACGGACCTACAAAAATGGACAACCGAAAGACTAAAACGAAAATATCATATTGTATCAACTGCATGGGCTGAAATGTGAAAGAAATGGAACCGGACCGAATACGTACGATAACATGAGTGATCTCCTCAGTGGAATCGCCGTTCGTACGGTGTTGTTATTACAGAAGTTTGATTGTAATATCAATAGCTATTACGATTGAATTTTACATACATCGAACTTCTGTACGAGCCCCTTATGTTGATTTCATAAGAGAATGCTATATATCAGTAAACTCTGGCACAAAACAAGTATTATTACAAAGGAGTATTATTACTAACGAGTATTATAACAGATGACTATTATTACAAAATAATATGAAACGAAAACAACATGATATATACCTACGAGCAATTATTATACTGTCAAAAATTTAATGGCATCATAACTTGGTGCACTTGCATGTTTTGCAGCTTACTCCATTTCGTCATACCATTAACTTAGGATAATGTATTGATGTGCTTTGTAAATATTTTAGAATCTGTTAAAACTGTAAATATGTGTAGTTCAGATTGACCAACTCGGCTTGCTTTTAGCCAATTAGGGTTGAATTATTTGACCGTTACTATGACTGAGGGTTGCTAATACTATAACGGTTAAATTTGGTTGAAAGCAATGCTAGTGATCGAGGAAATACTATTTTATTAATCACCATCCATGTTAATAGCACTGTTTGCATTACGTGTCAGGGCCGCGTTCAGGAGATGCAACCGGCAGTCAGATATAGATTCGTTGCAAGCACGCAACTGCTATTTACCTACATGACTGTCACAAAGAAGATAACTCTAGATTGAATCAGTTGTTTGTGTCATGTGGTACAGTTAGATTTGAAACCTTACATTGTTGCGTGCGTAATACATTATTTTTGTGAATGATAATTATTTTCTTAACATCTCACTCACTATATGTGATTAATAATGGGTAAGTTTTTTTATACAAAGATTCTCATATTATTTGTTTCTCTTTAGTATTGACTGAGCGACCCAATATGTTTCTCATCATTATTGGTAAATAGACCACAGTACTGGATATATTAATTTAAAGTAGTTTAGTTCGTTGATTTACGATTTACATCAGAGTGGTATTTGGACATTAAAGTTGTATTAATTTTAATTTGCTTGAATTTATAATCTATGAGATAAACATATAGAAACATTCCTGGTGGCTCAGAACGCACTCCGGGTGTATATCCTGAACGCGGCCCAGCTTCGCCCCTTACTGCCAACCTATTGCTGCTTCTCTTCGCATACGTGTATCATGCTTGCGTCATCACCTCAACACCATCTAACATTCTCGTTTCAGTCCTGTGCAGCTACGCCGAGGCTAAAGTATGCGTCGTTAAAGAAATAAACTCAGGTTATCATCATGGATTACATTATTTTCTTTAAATTATCTTTCACGGGGTATTTGGTGCATGTATAACCAATTGCCAATTAGAAGCATTGGGACAATTTGTTTATTTATCGGGATGCATATTCATCTTAATCTAGTTTAGTGGTAGTATTATGCATGGAGTTTATAGATTTTATACGTATCATCAATAGCGAATATCGCAATGCATGTAGAGTATGTTGTATTGTAGGCAGTAGAAAATCTGTTGGATAAAATTCTCGTTTTCGTACGACGACCGCCCACTGGTTCAAATTGATTTCCAGGTCTTCGATTTATTGTATTTGAATTTTATTTTATTTGTTAAAAAATCCGTATTCATGCACTTTGATACAAATAAACAAATTTGTTAACAAAACAATTTTCCAATCACCAAGTCCAGAATGACGTGAAAACATGAGACGAATTTTAGTTGAAAGGAGATTGCTGCAAGACCTACAAAACGGCTACTGCAGTCTATTAATAAAACATTCAAGGAAATATAACACGGAGACACAACTGGATTTCTTTGTAGTACTTTGGCTGTCAAAACAAAAGACTGTTCCAAGTACCACCGTGCTACACGGCGTTATGGGCACAGTTTCGTCGGTTATAGCGCATTTGCATGACGTATATAAGTCGTTCAACCTACTAGTTGAATGGCGAGGGGCGCGGTCCGCACCAGTTTCTAGAATATAGCATGACGCTTACATCAAGGCCTCGCCCCACTACAAACCCGAATGATTCTTCAGACTCCGTATCAAAAACCCAGGGTACCTATTGAATTCACACGTCAATAGCGTGTCAATAGTTATATATTTACTCTGAGTTTTACAAAACAGAAGACCAGTGACAAATGAACAAGATAATGAGCAACTTCTAAGTATGAGAACAAACTCGTCCAGAATCTCTACTCAACACTTTGACCGTTCGTCAAATTTTCTAGCTACTGCAAAGAAACCTGCATGTCGCTAAGGTTTGACTCTTCAAAAACAATTGAATATTCTCGAGACAAAATAAGACATGGTAATAAATATAAAAGCAATATGAAGAGGCAAGAACGCAATAGGACACGTGGGTTGGCGTATATTCATATACAAAACACTACATTACAAAACTGTTATATAGGTCCAACCTAGCTTATGAAGAACTTAGCAAGATTAGCTAACAACCACACATTGTCAAAAGCTGCACCCCAGCACAGCTCAGTATTTTGTTTTCCGTAGGCTAACGCTTGGCTACCATCGCGTCTAATATTCAACAATGTGCTCTATAATGGTACACGATCGCAGAAGAATCTGATTCACTCTCGATTTGACGACATTTAATTTGTATTTATCGGGGTACCGATCATTTGGGCGATACATTCCACAGTTTACCTTTTCGTTTAACGAAAGAGCGAATCCGCATCGACAGAGTCTTAATACGGATCACTTTTTGTTGCAGTGAGTTCCCTTGAGGAAGTACCACATCTTAGCCAGTTAGTGTACCACTTAGCAGTATGCAGACCGAGGATCGGGGTGAATGGCGCATTATAGGAAAGGCCTATGTCCAGCCGTGGAAGAACACGGGCTGATGATGATGATGAAGCAGTATATACAAAAATTACGGTGGTTCTCTTTGAAGGGTAATGGTTCCAGAGAAATTGCGATGCAAAGTGAGATAACATTCTGAGGGTGATGAGTGCTCGCTGTGATTTTCTAAACTTTATTCTTACATACAATTATAGGCGGAGGAAGCGACATAAGTACGATTTAAAATAAAGTACCGTGAACAACTTTTAAGCCCCTGTTGACACCGTCTAGTACGCTATGTTTACGAATTGTCTTTTTTGCAGGAAATTTATATAATTACGTGAAGTCGGTGTACTATGAGTTAGACGGCAAGACTCTCTCGGTGGAAGTGTCGGACATGCGACACTACACGTGGTACACGGTTAGCGTGTGGGCGTGTCGAGCGCAAGCCGAGAACGAAACCAAGGAGAAGTACGACGAGATCTGGTGCTCCGACCGGCAGTTCTATACCTTCCTCACTCAGGAGTTGCGTAAGTACTGAACACTTGTTTCTTTCACTGGAATTTATTGTCAGGAGTTCCGTAACTAGGTACTGCACAGTGCACACTTCTTTATTTCACTGGAATTCATTGTCAGAACATTACAAAAACAAATATACATTTATAACTTGCCTGCCACTAAATATATATTTGTAATATAAATGTAATAAAATAAATATTGGTGGACAATTCACACACAACACCATCTGACCCCAAACTAAGCAAAGCTAGTGTGATGGCGGCCAGATAGCTAATTAATACTTATATAGTTTTAAATACATACTTATTATACATAGCAACACCCAGACAATATACAAATAGAACAATATACACACATCCAAAAAATCCAATATATATAAGGCAATATATCCAGTAGAACAATTAATATACATTCGTAAAATTTTGTTTAAAGTAAACTACAAACAAAACTTAAACAAACAAGGAGCATACAAAATATTATTAGGATAAGTTATGAGATAGTAACATGCGATAATATAAGTAGGCTAAGAAACCCCTTTTTTATGTATGGGGGAATACATTTGCGTATACTCATCATGCAGGGACATGGTGAGGTATACCGGGCTCGACACCATGGGATACGACATGGTGCCTCTACCGACTAAAACGCCCACAGATTTCTACTGCATGGTCAGGGTCGCGGGGTCACTTTTCGTATTCCCGTCAACGATCCTGACTCTTACCACCGTCCTTGCGGACCCGCCTCGCTGGGGGCGTTAGTACCCCCGCATTTAGCTCTAGTGACGCGCCGGAAATCGACACAGCGGCGACCTCCTCGAAGGCCTATCCCTAGGCCGGGTGCCGGACGTAGGCTAAGAAACCCCTGAGCCAACATTCGATATGTAAACCGAAATGGCGTATCCCACAGCGAACGCGGACGCGGTGAGCAATGTTCGCGTACAGCTCGGCAGCTCGAACAAGACGAACGACGTGAACGTGACGTGGGAGGCGCCCGTCAACCCGAACGGGTTCGTCGTGGCGTACAGCGTCATCTACACCAAGATACAGGAGGACAATGTATGTTTACTTACTCAAAATTAACTGTTACTGTTTTTACTGTGTAACGAAATGTTTTGTTTTTGAAGTGAAACATTATTTTGGCACATCACATAGATACACAGATTTTTCGTGGCCTGTGAATTGAATTGCAGCGTCACGCTCGGCAATGGTAAGAAATCTTCGGGTAAGCTCGGGACCCATGGCCATTGGCCATCTAGAAATGTGTGAGCATTTCCTATTGGCTAAATAGAAATGCATCAGCATCTCTAGATGGCCATGGTCATAGCCACGCCGTCCAGTTTCACCCGCGTAGTTTCCAAAGTCAGCTATCAAATTCTGAGTTAATGGTTTTCAGGTTTTCACTTCTATCGACAGTCCCTAGGACTGCCAATTTTTTTTTATTGTTATAGGCTTACAGAGTAAGCCTACTGTAAGCCTATAACAGTAAGCCTTACACTTACCGCCATCTCGCCTGACGTTAAATGACGATGCGGTCTACGATGGAACGTGCTTACGTACAATCAACAGAGACACCTTCCGGAGTGGAGGTTGTGACGTCACTTTATCGTAAAAATCGTACCATAAAGTTCGACGTCACTGTAATCTTCTACACTGCACTGTATCTTTTTCCTTAGTGAAGCTTTAATAATTGTTTGAAACTAGCAGCGCCCCGCGGTTTTACCCACGTAGTTCCCGATTCCGTTATTTTCCCGGGATGAAAAAATAGCCTATGTGTTACTCCAGACTATAATCTAACTATGTCCCAAATTTCATCCAAATACACTTCAAAAATACATCCACACATGTTTACAATCTCTCGCGTTTATAATATTAGTAGGATGTAATAAGTGTCTCTTTTCCGTCGAACAGGCGGCAACCCCGTCATCGAACTGCGTGTCGGCGGACGAGTACGAAGCTAGCAGCGGCCACACGATCCGGACCCTCAGTCCCGGGAACTACAGCATCCGGGTCATGCCCATCACCGTGCACGGACAGGGGAACCACTCCGAGGAGGTCTTCATCGATATTCCGGTCAGTTCACTTGTTAACTCATTCCATATTGTAAACACAACGCAGTACTTGATCTATTATAATGTTATCTACATGTTACCTGTGCCAGCCTTATATATATGTCAGCCTCTGCTTTCTTGTAGCCCTCGCCTACGGCTCGGGCTAGCAATATAGCCTCGGCTGTAATTGTCACCTTACCACACTTATAGCATAATATATTATTATCCATCTGCTATAACTAACGTGGACGAAGACTATTAAATAACATGAAATAAGCAAAAAATATAGTGACTTTTTAAGTCTTCCCCAGTCCTAGATACAATACAATATACTTTATTACACTACAAAACAATACAGAAAAACAGTGATACTATATGTAATGTATATAATATGTCACCATACAATTGCAATCACAATCAGTTTACAATATAATGCATGAAATTGTAATCTTACTGTAGGTTAGATTAGTTTGTAATATAACGTTATAAACTAACTATTATAATCTGACGGTTTTTACAATTTTACGGTGACATACATATACATACTGTAAAAAGTTATAAGTTTTCGGCAGTAACCATGCCTGCAAATTTATTTATTGTCTGAAAATGTCACATGACATTTAATTTACCATGTGATTGTATAAAAATAAAAATGCTATATTTGTAGGCGTTGAAGCAGCCTCCCAGCTACGAATGGGTTTGGGGAGTGGTGTGTGCCGCCCTGGTGATGGTGGTGGTCTTCACCGGAGTGGTCTGGTAAGTCTTACTTCTGCACTTGTAACGAATACAAAATTTAAAAAAATATATGTTATAGGGCAAGGGTTGGTAACCTTTTGGGAGCCATGCCCCCCCCTCTCACTGTTATATGTGCTCTCCTACCTTTGAAAAAAAAACTGCATTCGCGATAACAAAAGTAGCGAATTAATTAGTTTGTTTATAAATAGAATATTTTTGTGCCGGGAGCCGGGAATAAATTAACGGGAATTGACATCTAAGATATTATATCTAAGCCCAGTAATTTCCGAAAACTATGGATAGAAGTGAAAACATATAACTCAGAATTTGATAGCTCACTTTGGAAACTATGCGGGTGAAACCTGGAAGGTAATGCATTTCTAGATGGCCAATGGCCATGGTCCCGAGTTTACCCGAAGATTTCTCATCATTCCCGACCGTGACGCTAGAACTCAATGCACAGCCCACAAAAGAAAAGAAAGAAGAAAGAAAAATCTGCCTGTGGCGCGCCAAATGAAGTTTCCACTTCAACGATATTGTATTGTGTTCGAATAGGTACGTGAGAAGAGGGCTGCTGTCTCCGACCGAAGCGCACAAGCTGTTCGCGAGCGTGAACCCGGAGTACGTGTCCACGGTGTATGTGCCGGACGAGTGGGAGGTGCCCCGCGGCAACATCGAGTTCATCCGCGAGCTGGGACAGGGCTCCTTTGGCATGGTATGTACTATGTAGCTATAATATTCTGCTATTCGTAAAACACATTAAAAAAACTTTTTTTTATTTTGATTTTTTTATAGTATACATGGTTACTGGTAAAATCAGCCTGCATCCGTTTATTAAGGGCATGTTCTGTATATTTAAACAAACAACTTAAATTCTGCAACTTTCGTTAAAACTCAATAGATAACCCAAAAAAAAACATTTGTTGCCCTATCTCTAGTACTGTTTAGCGACTTTTTAGTGTTTGTTCACTTAGGAACATCATTTATGGAGCGTTAAAGAGCGTACGCGCTCCTGTTACGAATTCTTACGTAGAGTTCGATGCTTTTAGACCGTGCAAATACACTTTTTTTTTATTTTGTATAAGAAAAAAAACGGAAATTTTTAAAAACCGTAGAACAAAAGTTGTTGTATTTAATGTACCTAACATCCCCTTAAAAGGATGCAGGCTGATTACCAGTAACCCTGTAGAGTGACGAGACGAGCAGGACATGTGCCTGTTGGTAACCAACAAGCCTGCCCATAACAGAACAGTGACACGCAGCTATTGAAATACGAAGAGTCCAAATCATTACCTAGCACTGTACTGCGCTCGCCGCCCAGAGATATAAATAAGATGTTTTATCCTGTATCTAGCAGTAATGTGGATACATTATTATGTTACGGTTTGAATCGGAACAAATCACAGGGCTAAAAGATAAATCATCTAAATCTCAGGGTGAAAGTGCAGCGCTAGTGATTTGGACTCTTCGAGTACAAATAGTTGGACTGTGCTGTTATGGGCGGGTGAGTTGCTTAGAATACAATACAAAACACTTTATTGGATACCTATGCCACAAACAAATTTGACAATAAGTAATACATAAAATAACAAAACATAATGGGCACAAAAGGCGATCTTATCGCTAAAAGCGATATCTTCCAGAAAACCTTTGATTCATAAGGAAACTAGATTTGTAAGATTTTGGGCAGTGGTGCGACTAACAATATAAATAAACGCGCGTGTTAATTATAGGTACATAAATAATATGTGTGTGTAAATAATGTAAGTGTAGACATTTAAAAAAAATACTAACCTTTGCTTACCCCTCAGGCACATGTCTTATTACTCCCAAACTATACTCAATAATTGTGAACACAAATCTTGTAACAATAGTACAACTATAATGATTTATTTTCACTTTTCAGGTGTATGAGGGAATCGCTAAAGACTTGGAAAAAGGAAAACCGGAAACTCGATGCGCTGTGAAAACTGTCAATGAGCATGCCACTGACAGGTTAGACGAACTTCATACTTATACCAACGTGATAATTAATCACGATTATGTAAATGGAAAGTTGTTCACAAAATTTCGTTACGGTAGCACAAGTCCTTGATATTTAAACATTTTCAGGCGTCGTGTTCACGGGTAAAAGCTCCTTTTCATTAGTCGATGAAAACCGCTCCGCGAATGCGACCCTGATCGACTAATCAAAATGAATCTTAAAGTTTAAATTAAACCAATATTACATTTAGTATCAATTATTATCAAATAATTTACAGGGTAGGTTCTCGACTCTTCGAATAAAATATCTCAATCGTGTTTACTTCCGTCTGGTACTCCAGGGAGTTCCTGAACGAAGCGTCTGTGATGAAAGCGTTCGGCACGTTCTTCGGTGTAGTGTTGCTGCGTTTGGGATCCATATCATAGATGCATAGAAACCAGTAGTGTCGCTTGCAGCCAGCAGTTGTCGGTCTGCGGTCCGTCTTTAGAACTGAACCTTAAAATATCTGAATCGTATTTATAAACCTAGTGTGTGATTCAGAGATCTAAAGCAAAAGATGTGCTAAAACTTCAGGCGCACGGAATTATGTCATCGTTGGGAAGAGGGACCTCACTGTTTCCGTTCTAGTCGGTTGCAGGAAGCGGTGAACGCCGGACGTTTTTACCTATCACTATTTGTTGTCAATAACCAAAATAAGTAGCACCAGAGCATACCTCGCCGCTAGCGATTCTAGGGGTCAAGTAGATCGGTGATGTGTGAACCACTTACGCTACACATACAAACGAAGTTTATTACTAATTTCAAGGTGCACATCAAATGGTTTATATCGATGGTGTGATTGTTATTCCAGGGAGCGTATCGAGTTCCTGAACGAAGCGTCCGTGATGAAAGCGTTCGACACGTTCCACGTGGTCCGTCTCCTGGGCGTGGTGTCCCGCGGACAGCCCACGCTCGTCGTCATGGAGCTGATGGAGTGCGGCGACCTGAAGACGTACCTGCGCTCGCACCGCCCCGACGCGGACAGCTCGCTGCCCAAGAAGGAGCCGCGCGACAATCCGCCCACCTTGCAGAATATACTGCAGGTCAGTTTTAATTTTTTATGTAGTGGTAGGACTCTTAGCAGAGTCCGGCTGGGGAAGTACCTTTGCTAGATTTTCTACCGCCAAGCAGTAATGTGCAAACATTTACTGTGTTCCGGTTTGAAGGGCAATGTTTCCAGAGAAATTACAGGGCTTAGAGAAACAACATCTTAGATACACTCCACTCACTCTTAGCACTCCACTGCGCTCGTCGCCCCTCTGGGCGATGTAATGAGTGCTAGGTAATGATTTGGACTCTTTATGTTCCAATAGCTGCATATCACTGTGCTGTTATGTGGCAGGCATGTTGCTTACCATCAGGCATATGACCTGCTCGTCTCGTCACTCGTTATTTAAAAAAATCTCCTTTTAACGTGACAACTTCTAATAAATCGATAAACGCCAGCTGCATGCACGAAAAAGTGTCTCCTTATGTCCCGTTACGCTCATTGTACGCTTGCGCCGCAACTATCAACGTTAAGCTATCGTCCGTAAACCAACCGACTTTACAGACAATCAATTTTTTTTAGGAACCTAGGTACCCTCAGACCAACTATTCTTAGTGGAATCTTCTTATATATAAAATTTTCGTGTCACACCTTCGAAACGGCTTTACTGGTTTTTTTACCATATTTTATATGCATATTCAGTAGGTCTGAATCGGCTACTAGCTATTTTTCATACCCCTAAGTGATTTGGGTTGTTCAATCCCTATTTTTTTTTTTTTTTTATAATGTGGCATTAAAAAATACGTACAACCCAAAAATTTTACCCTTTTATCACCAACCCCTTAATATAATAGCCATTTTCGTAATTTAATAATTTATCAGTGAACTCCTCCTGAACGGCGGGCGGCGGAAATGATTTGAATATAACTTTTTGTGTGTGTAGAAGTGGATTCGACGATGGTTTAGATTCACAAATAAGCCCGACAGATGGCGCTGCAGACAGTGTCTAGGTTATGATCCGAGCGAAGCCGGAACGGGCCGCTAGTATAATATATGTATATATATATGTTTTCTAATAAATACATTTCATTAATTTATTAATTTTTTGTAAATTAGTAAGTGTATTTGTAATGTATTCTTTATTGTAAGTAGTATATATTTCTTTTTTTATACTTAGGTTGTATAACTAGTTAAGGCCACATTATTGGATATAATATCCTATCCGTGCACGGTTGCCTGGAAGAGATCGCTCTAAGCGATAAGGCCGCCAATTAAAATGTTTAGCATAAGATTTTCTAAGTTCCTGTTGTAATTTTTGTTAATGTTTTATATGGTTTTTAATAAAGAGTTTTCTTATCTTTCTTATCTTATCTTACTTATGCACCGAATATGCGCGTTATTTTTTAAAGTATGTATAGTAATGTATTTTTTGTATCATGTGGCCTATACTGCCTAGCCAATTTTAGGCTATCACTGAGACGTTATCGTTTATCGTTTTGCATGCGTACGTACACACGGAGAAGTATAACTTCTTACAAAAGAGCACACATCCATGTTTTAAATATTAGTATTTATTAGTAGTAGCGTATATCATAAACACACTTCTAACTAGGCTACGTTTGTTTCAGATGGCTATAGAGATAGCCGACGGTATGGCCTACCTATCGGCCAAGAAATTCGTGCACCGTGACTTAGCGGCACGGAATTGTATGGTCGCTGGAGACCTCACAGTTAAAGTGGGGGACTTCGGTATGACCAGAGATATTTATGAGACTGATTACTATAGGAAAGGCGGCCGGGGCTTACTGCCCGTCCGATGGATGAGCCCCGAGAGCTTGAAAGATGGGGTGAGTTACACTTTTTATTATTTATTGCATTCTAAGGTCTGCACCGAGCACCATAAATTAGCAGACGGCTGCTAATTGGGGTTGCCATTGTAATCTATATCTTAATGGCATGGCCTAAAGCCCATATTTGAGTGTATTTTATTTGTCGAGTGGAAGCGGAGTTGTATAAGTGGGTGCAGACCTTATGAGCTCTAGGGCTGTACTGTGAAATAAAATTTGCTTGTTCTTTATTTCTGCTCAAAACATGAGTTCAGTATACGCGCTATTGCCGTTGTCACAAGAAGGGCGGAAAGGAAGCTACGTAATTTTGGTGTTGCAAGTCAAAAAGTGTTAAAAGTAAACCATAAGGGCTGAAAGTGTCTAATTGTTTTCAATGCTGCCAGCGAATAGGTTATATTGTTTTATGTAGCTAAGTCCAGATTCCCATCGTAATAGTCTAATCAAAATTAGCCTATACTACGGGAACATAACAGTGAAGGAAAACGTGAAGAAAGATATACTCCAGGACTTGCTTCACCAGCCCACTCCGTACGTCGACGGCGTAGTGGTGGATGAAGTGGCTTTGACACTTTCTTTGTAAAACAACTTCTCAAGGTTCAGCTATGTGTTGGTAGGACTCTTGGCAGAGTCCCTCTGGGGAAGTACCACACCTTTGCCAGTTATTCTACCGCCAAGCAGTAATGTGCAAACATTCTTGTGTTCCGGTTTTTGAAGGGCAATGTTTCCAATGAAATTACTGGGCTTAGAGATAAGATGTTAATCTTAGATCTCTGGGTGACGAGCGCAGCGCAGTGCCAGGTAATGATTTGGACTCTTTATGTTCCAATAGCTGCGTGTCACTGTGCTGTTATGTGGCAGGCATGTTGCTTACCATCAGGCACATGTCCTGCTCGTCTTGTCACTATGTATTTAAAAAAAAAATAGCTGTGAGAATATAATGTGAGCTGCGTATGCACATAAATATTTCCACCCAAAATCGTTTGTGAGATATATTAAAAATTCATGAAAAATATCCTTGCGTGGATATTTAAATTAATATGATTTATGTGAATCGATCGAATTTCTTGATCTAAAACGACGACAATTTGGATTGTGGCCTTGTTGTATACCAACCAACGGCATTAGTTACAATGTTTTTAACGCACGCAATTCCGCGTTTGAACACTGACTCGCCTGATGGTAGACGTTGGTGCGGTCGAAGGTGAAGCACGCTGACCTAGAAAAGTATCATATTATAATAATTATATCCTAACAATAATTTGAAATAAGTAATATAAATGTATTTGCGGTTTCAGGTATTCTCCAGTAATAGTGACGCGTGGAGTTTTGGCGTCGTCTTATGGGAGATGGCGACGCTTGCAATGCAGCCGTACCAGGTAAAATACTTTGCCTAATTTGATATTTTGCTTGTTGCTTCAAATAGATTTTGCTAAGCATAATGTACCTTTTATTTTCAATGACTATGGTTTAAAAAAAAACATGTAAATAATAAAAAAAAATTGAGCTGGCACAGGACGCCTGGCAGATGGGAAACATCGAAACTGTTTTGTACATGTTATATGCATAAAATAACAGATGACGACAGGAATTAATCACATATGGAATAAAGAAAAGAAAAAGCATTACATATTTCCATAAAATAATGTCTGTTTATTACATAGGTAAATATTCCAACAACTCCATTCTTGTAATTAGTGATTTCTATAATAGTTAAATTCGATGTTTTATTTGACAATATCTCTGAGACGTACCACGCCATGCCAACGATCGGTTTTACCCCTTGGCTATACGTATTTTTATGACCCCCCCCCCCCCTGGGCTGGGTTCGAAACCTTTAATTAAAACGCAAACCACGATTATGTGACCCCCGTAGCGCCAAAGCTGGATCCGCCCTTGCGGCTATAGATGTTTATGCATAACTGTGCAAATTAATGTATTTAGTGTTTTGCACGCCGAAAGGCATAGACTACAGGCCCGTGAACAAAATGTACGTAGTAAATGAACCACCAGGAGACCTACTATGTAGGATGATAGAAGAGTATAAAGTCATATAATATTTCAGCACTATGCCGTCACTTGTAAGCTGTCCAACTGAGTACAGTCGAAGAGGGGGGCAAACCTCGATCATTTCTCCTTGTCGTATGATTTTTGTACGGCATTGCGAAATAATGGATTAGGAGACTTCGACTGTACTTAGTTGGACAGGTTACAAGTGACGGCATAGTGCTGAATCTTATTACTTTATACCCTTCTATCATCCTACATAGGTCTCCTGGTGGTTCATTTACTACGTACATTTTGTTCACGGGCCTGTAGTCTACAGAATGTGGAGCTCTTTTTTCTGTATCTTAACACTTGTAAATACCCATATGCGCAAATAAATAATGATTTTTTTATTTGTGTGTTGCGCAGGGTCTGTCAAACGAGCAGGTGGTACGCTACGTGATCGAGGGCGGGGTGATGGAGCGCCCGGAGCACTGCCCCGACCGGCTGTACGAGCTGATGCGAGCCTGCTGGGCGCACCGGCCGGCCGCGCGGCCCTCGTTCCTGCAGCTGGTGGCGGACCTGGCCCCGAGCGCGCAGCCCTACTTCCGCCACCGGAGCTTCTTCCACTCGCCCGTGGGACAGGAGATGTATGCGATGCAGCGGACGGCATTGGGTGAGTTGCGACGACTGAGCGATGCTATTATAGGTACCTATTCAACTCTCACACTCGGAGATAACCGGCAAGGGTCAGTTGCCCACCTTGACGATTAGGCTGACTCCACCAAAGCGGAGACGAGATGTTTTCTTAACCATCAATAGAATTTAGTTATTCACACGTATCTTCTCTCTAGCGCTCATCACTAAGCATAGATGTATTATATTTGTATGGCGCGATGAAAGAGATGTGAGTTGTGTGTCGACACGCAGCGGAGACAAGAAATATATGCAGGCGACTACGCGGCGTAAGGCACCGGATTCGGTGGAGTCACCCGAGCTGAAAAACGTCTCTTCTAGTATCCGCTTCAGATATCTCTGCACATCTCCGCTTTGGTGGAGTCTCACCCTTAAGCGGTAGCTGGCTGCTGTAACGTAACCGATGTTATAACGCTATAGGTGTTCAACTCTCACAGAGTTAGCATACATAATGCCATATATGAAGAGAGAAAAGGTCTGTCAAGTCATAGAGATAGCCATTTATGAAATTCATCTACTTAATCATTGTTATATTTGTTGGAAATCAGACGTTTCAGTCATTGCACTTCCATGGTTTTAATAATTATTTAGGGCAGTGAACTGTATAAATGTTACTTTAGCAAAATGATGTAATATACTTAATTTTTAATTCATTCTTTTGAACGTCGTTAACTATTAGATTACCAGCTACTGTATGAAACATAGCTTTTATCTCATTAGACAATATTATAAGTTCCATTAATGTTCTGTGATAGTTCGATATTTGTTGAACCTTAAGACTGGGCATCGCCACAAGATGTGCGAAGAAATTACAACGAATAGCATGGCACAATAAGGAAAGTTGAGTGATGTCGTTATTGTTATTTTTTTCTGTCGGATATGATTCAGTTGTCTCGCATATCTCGTCTAGACACCGAAGCTTAAGCTGCACGACAACGAATGATAACAGTGTCCCCCTCAGTATGTCTAACCGTGAATATTTTTGTTCCCCGTCGCGCTCCGATAGACGAATGCTGCGAGCAGACGGCCGTGTGCTAACCGTGAGTATGCGGTAGTGTTGCATGAACCGAACGCATACACCTGTTATCATTTGCTGTGTGAACTTTTTAAGCCCTAACTCTTAAGCTATGACGTTGCCAGCTATTTTGATTCAAACGTTGGCCTGGCTGGCCTGGACGTCTACTATCTTTCTACGAAAAAACGTAATTTCGAAATAAACTCACGACTTTCCTACTCCGGTACTACTTCGTTTCGTCTGATCAAACGTTGTTTGACGTTCATATGATCTAAGCCTACTCTAATTATTTATTAGAGTAGGCGGAAACGAGGGATCGAAGTAGAACAGGACGTCTACTCTGTTTCTACGAAAACGAAATTTCGAAAAAAAAGTCGCGACTTTCCTACTCTCTTTCTACTTCGTTTCGTCCGATACAACATTGTTTGACGTTTAAATGTTCTAAGCATACTCTAATTAGAGTAGGCTTAGAACATTTCAACGGACAAAATGACGGATCGAAGTAGAATCGGAGTTGGAAAATCGCGAGTTTATTTCGAAATTACGTTTTCGTTGAATTAGAGTAGACGCCCTGGAGTAAGAAAGTCTCGATTTTGTTTCGAAATTACGTTTTTCGTTGCAAGAGAGTAGACGTCCTGGTGGCTTAGTGGGTAGTAAGTCTGCCTGCGATGCCGTGGGTCATGGATTCGATCCCCACTCAGTACAAATATTTGTGTGATGAATACAAATACATATTTGTACTGTGCCTGGGTGTTTTCTATGTAGTAGTGTATCAGCTATCTGGCACCCATAGTACAAGCTTTGCTTAGTTTGGGGCTAGATGGTGTTGTGTGTGCAATGTCCACCAATATTTATTTATTCTTATTATTTAATAGCTTGGCTACGATGACCACGGCTACAGTTATGACAGCAATCGCTTGGCTACAATGGCAACGGCCACGATTGGCCACGACGTAGCTGGCAACGTCGTCGCAGCAGGTCGAGTTAGGGCTCTTAGTATCGAATTTCTGTTACGTTGACGTTCGTCGCGTTTAAGGTATATTTTGTTTCACTGCAAAATTTACAAGCACGGTAGACATCTGTATTGGAGGTTTAAAAAGACATCATGTAATCCATGAATAATCAAAAATGGACCAATAAGTGTCATCTTTGTAAGAACGCAATAAAAGTGAAAAGTCATCCATCGGCCAAGAATTACTTTTTAGACCATAGTATAGTCTAATATGTTTGTCTTCTACAATATATTTGCTCAGATTTCACATGCCAGCGGTAGGTTAATGATGAGCGCCAGGGCCAAGTTACCAAAATACCACTTTTTTGTAATAATCAACAATTTGACTTTGTAAATATAATTTTGACACCTTGATTATGACGTAAAAATATTCGTGAATGCGAATACGTTGCAGAAATTCGAAATTTAGAAGTGCATAGAATAGCACATAGTATTTATAAAACCACTAGCGTGAAGTGCAGATCATGAGAGCACGGAATAATATTGTATCTATTTTAATTTTATTGTATAATGAAAACGTTACATTATTTACGTAGGAACGTAGGGTCCAGTATCGTGACAATCATATTCTGTAATCGTTTGAGACAACGAAGAACGAAGATAGTTACGAAAGTCGGGAGATCGGCAACTGTCGATCCCGAGTCCCTGGTTCAAATGCCATGCGCACCACTGTCTTTTCGAAGCTATATGCGGAATACCACTTAAAAACGGTTGAGGAAAACGTCTTGAAGAAACAGGAACATGTCCTAGTATCTTTCGAGGTCATGCGTCATCCACCAACCCGCACTTGGCCAGCGCAGTGGATCATTGATGGATCAAGGAGAACAGGCGAGAGCTAGCAATGTGAAGATTTAGTGGGCTGTTTATGTTAATAAAAACGCTGCGTCACCAGTCCAAATCACTGCCTGAACCGCACTGCACTATAATAATAATTATTCAGACATACTCGTATACGGCGATAACGGAGTACATTTTTATCGCACAGTTTGCAGACTCGAGAATTGTCATGCACCGCTTTGCTTACAAAATTATGTAATCTGTACCTGTCAGATGGTATCCAAAACCATACAATGAGGAAGCAATACGTTATCTACGTTCTTCCGTAACATACCTATTATATTTTGTAAATAATATTTAACAAACACATTACTTATTAGTCTAGTATTTTGGTTTATTCATTTAGGTTTTGAATTCAGCCAATTCTTCTCAGTTTTCATGCTGTACGTGAAAAATTACGGCTATTTTATCAAGGACCAAAGATATGCTATATGTACTCTAATGTTCGTAATAAGCCAAATTCTAAAAATGTTTTTTTCGTTTTGAAACCCGATTAAAAACACAGTTGTGTTTATGCATTATTTGTTGTGGTAAGAAGTTATTACGAATTAAACCGACGCGACGGTATAGTAAATAAAATAGTCTTGGCGTATATATTGCGGTCTTTTCTTGTGGTTTCGCTTGAAATTAAAGAGAAAATAGTAAAGCCGTTTTAGTTAGGTAGTGTAAAGGCAGATTTTTGTCTTTTAACCCGAGGGGCTACCGCCTGATTAAAACTATCTTAGCTTTAACATTGCTCTTTCTTTTCTTTTCGTCTGAAATGATAGAGACAGCAATAGCACAGGCAAATAGCAAAAGCTATTTGGGTGGTAGAAGTGCAGGTTAATGCTTCCTTAACTGGGAAACACATTTATCTGTCGATTTTTGTTACTGATGTGTTGTGTAGCTTATTTTTTTACCTGTGTGACGTTTGATGTTCTCCATTGCAGAGGAGGAGGTGGAGGTGACGGAAGTGAACGTCGGTGCGGTGGCGACGGGCTCCGGGTCCAACCTGTTCGGAGTGTCGGGCCGGCTGGCGTCGTGGGTGCGCGAGCTCTCCTCGCTGCGGTCGCGCGCGTCCGACGACGCCGCCGCCGAGCCCCTGCAGCCCCTCGCACACCCCCCGCAGCCCCTCAAGGGACCCAACGGCGTCCTCCGAGACCCCGGCCCCCCCTAGCCCCGCCCCGCGCACCCCCACACACCCCCCCGCCACACGGCGGACTCATCTACCTCAGGCCGGCCGCGACCCACGCGACCGGCTCTTCGAATCCTAGGTATAAGCGTAGCTAGTGAATCGTTCGACGCGTCCTTTTATTTATTTTGTACACGTACTTTGTAGCGCGCCCGTCGCGTTCGGGACTCGCGAACGTTGTAGTTTTAACCGATTGTCGAATTCGGCGACTGATATTAACGGCGCGCGGTTCGGCCGCGGAGCGACTGTACATTTGCCGCCGGCCGCGCCCGGTTTAGTTTAAATTTTAAGGGAGAACGCTTCGGTCTTCTGCATTTATTACGTTAATTTGTCGCACGAGGAAGCGTGCAGTGCAGAGGCGACTCGTTGGAATGTTATCTAGTAGGTTGTTCGATGATCGCGGCGAGAGTTCGCAGCGATGCGTTTCCATATCAGGGAATGAGATATTTAGCCGATTCGACGTCGAGTTGTACGTCTCGAGTCGACGCGGATCCTATATGGCTTACCTTAATCTAATAGCTGTATTTGTGTCGTATTTGACAAAGCCTATTAACGTTAAGTTTACCGTCTATGATGTAAAGCGTGTATAGTTTTGTAAATGCGTGGTCGACATCGTGTACAAATTAATTTAATTGATTTCTTGACAGTTCAGTGCCGTTTTTTGTGATGCCGTTTAGTATAGGCGGATCGGTAGGTTCCATACGTCAGTCGTAGCGAGCGGTAGGCTCGCAGTATTAATGTTACGACGTAATCGCGCCTTTGCTTTGTCGACGCAACTGTCTTAAATACTCAATTGTTCATACCACTTTATATTTATTATTACCATCGCTGTATGTATGAGTAATATTATCATGTTATGTATTCTGTTATATACATATAACCACTGAAGATTTGGCAGACATACCTGTAACGTGAATTTAATATAGCAAGGTGTTAAATATTATACTCAAATGATACAGCATTTTACCATTAAAAAGATATAGGGATCATTCGAATTTAATGCAAATAGATAAATGAAGCTAATCGGTTCGTTTTTCTTTTATCGTAATTGTTGATTGTGAAAAGGTACTATTACATCGAAATAACTGAAAAAACTATAATATTTTTGTACTATAGTATAGTTCATGGTAGAATTACGTTAGGACAGTTCAGTGGTTAAAATGACATATCTACTATAAACGTGGGTTGAAATATTGTAAGCTGTTTGTGTACGAAGTTCAGAATGAACAATTTGATTATGCGTTCTGTCAAATGTATTCTTATCAATAAAATGATAAAAATGTCTAAATTTTTTATCTTTTGATAGGATTGTAGCCAAAATGTATTATACGCTGTTTTATTAATTATATAATTAATAAAACAGCGTATAAAAAAACGTGGTTATTTTGAGGGGCGTCTCCGGTATTTCTATGTAGTTGTATGCACAATTTGCTCCACCACAACCATGGTAAATATCACGCAATTAATTATACTCGTATATATGAGACAACTGAGATAGCTTAATACGATGTTTGACTGGCCTCGTGGCTTAGTTGGTAGTAGCTCTGCCTGCGAAGCCGAGGGTCGTGGGTTCGATTTCCACCCAGTGCAAATATTTGTGTGATGGATTCAAATGTTTGCACTGTGTCTGGGTGTTTCTATATATAATAAGTATGTATTTAAAACTATATATGTATTATATCAGCTATTTGGCCGCCATCACACAAGCTTTGCTTAGTTTTGGGTCAGATGGTGTTGTGTGTGAATTGTCCATCAATATTTATATTTGTTTATTTATACTAACTTGCAGAGTGATTCAATGACTACAATGAAATAATTACCAACATTAAAATACTTTCATGGGTAGGTAAAAATCGAGTATCACTCTGTGAAGTAACTGGACAATGTACATACTAAATAATTGTATACTTTTCACAATCACACAATACAACTTTCAAAATATGAAATATTAATAACAAAATACCTAATAAATATATTTACTTCAAAGGTATTTAATATGGGGATGTTCATTAATTGAGGGGGGGGGGGGTCGTATCTAATCTCACTCCGGGAAGAGAAAAAAATAGTATGAGAAAATTATATTTAATTAATAGAAGATTAATTTTCTGAAATATGGCTTATCAAGATTTTAAATTATATTTTTTATAATAAATCCGATGCATTTAGGGGATATATGCTATAGAATTACATGAGATATGGAAGGGGGCAATCACAAGGAATCTCACCAGGGGTTCAAAACCCTCCTTACCTCACATACCCTACCATACATTACCCTAATGAACGTCCCCCTATCTTTGTACTGTTTAAATTCTAATAATAAATATGAATGAGAGAATAATTGTTAATAGTTTATATTGATAACTACTTATTATGTTGTAACTAATGTGTTCCGCAGTGACTAAAATGCAATAGATATACCTGCCATTATTATTATAACTATTTTTCCTAATAGTAACTATTATATTGACTGGCCTCGTGGCTCAGGTGGTAGTGAGTCTGACCACAGAGCCGTAGGTCGTGGGTTCGATTCCCACCCTGGACAAATATTTGTGTTATATGTGGATATTTGTTCTTTGTCTGGGTGTTTATATCTATCATAAGTATGTATTTACAATTATACAAGTATGATATCAACTGTCTGGTGTCCATTATACAAGCTTTGTTTAGTTAGGGGCCAGACAGTATTCAGTGAGGAAAGTCCACAAATATTTAAAAATATATAAATATCATAAATAATCACAATAGTCAAAACGAGTGCATGACATTTATAATGGTTCGATAGTTGAATATCTAAAGTATATGTAGATTTCAATAAATTAAGTCGTAGTATAATATTTCTAACAGAAGTAGTACCTCTATAAGCAACTTAAGCAGCTGGGTTATATCTGTGCAGTAACTAATATTAGATATTTTTATACAAAAGTTTTATAATATTATGTATTACTTGGCAGCATATTAAATGGTGGTAAGGTTTTGTATTATGTGGGACGGTTTGTTGTCGATCGTGTTTCGTTAAATCATATTTATATAATTAAATTGCACTTCCCTCATAATACAAAACAGTTATTCGGTAGTATGAATTAATATCGTTAATCGAATATGGTCGCGGGTGGACTTAAAAGTATTCTTATCCTAAATTCGCAACTTAAATCGTTTAATACAATTTAAAAATTATTATCATCAATTAAATAGCTTTATCGATACTTAAGTAAAATATACGCTAGCTACATTATTATTGTAATTTTTAAATACAATTGATACTTTTTAATACTTACGGTAAAATTGTAAATGCAACCAAAGTTAGACTCCAATGTACAATTCGAAGTGGCGGGCGCGACGCGCGTTGCGTATGTATTTACGTGTAGAGTTGCAAAATTATTTAGTGAGTAATGTGACCGGGGAAAAATATACCTACGCTTGGTGCCTCAGTTTTTTAAACATCTGACTGAAATAACGTGATGTTCTTATAGCTACTACACTGACTAAATGATGATAACATTGAGTAACCAGTGTAATAGCTATAAAGATGCACGCGCGATACGTACGGTTTGAATATTTTTGTCCCGAGTTCAATTGTGTAATTACCGAGGAAATATCGTAATAGAACTTTTCGTAGGAGCTCAAACGTAACTCCACATCACAGATACAGACGTCCCGTCGCTCATGTTTCGTCTGACGACATTTTGGCAACTCTAGGCCGTATTCACGCTTCTTATAATTTCAATTGTTTTCAATTTCAGCCGGCCGCGTCCGCCCCTCTTATTGGAATATTTATTGTAAGGGTATAAACGAGTGCCTTCAGACATCCAGCCTTCAAAGGAATGCGGGATTGTTGATTGTGTAGTGGACATGGGGGAATCGTGAACACACTTGGTATACGGTTGATTCGATCCCATTTGTCACTTAATGATAAATTTAACGTGTAAAGTAAAAATAAAAAAAGAAATTGATTTGTTTTACCGAAAGTGTTTCGTTCCTTGTTAACACAATCAAGAACCTTTGCCGCAAGACGGGTTGGTTGTGGGAATGTATGTAACATACGGCTTGCCGATGGTACTCACACTGTAAGCCCGGTCGAGTTTGCTGTCACCTCGTACTTATTATTTAGAAACGAAATGTTTAATCCGTCTATTTTTAGCTAAACTAGGTTGTCTTGTTCTCGCAGGGGAGACTTTTCGTATTGAAAAAGTTGGTAGATAACCTATTTTATAGCGTAAAGTGATTAGTGAATCGTGTATATCGGAGAATGGAGTAATACGTGGCAGAGGCGCGACTGGGTCGGCACCCTCGGGCTCAAGGCACGTTGCATCAGCGAGAGGATCATTTAATTCGATTAGTTTCCAAAGTCCTAATCCAAATATTTCTTTAACTTTAGCAATTGCATAGTGCCTTTTGCTCAATTAATGAATGTAGATAGGTACTTCTACGATTAAGATCCGTACTTTAGTGCACTGTTACACGGAGGTTCGATGAGCGCGCTACGAAGGGCACTGCTTGGCAACCAATTGTTCCTAAAGCCAAGAAGATATATTTTTAATTGTTAAGAATTTTCCTGTTTCATAAATATGTTAAATCAAAAACATATACAGAAAACACGAAAAAAAAAATAGACAACCTAATTGAAAATAAAGTAGTACTTAATCTCATTTAAAACATGTTCTTTAAGTTTTCTCTAGAGGTCTGCAATGTTATTGCAGAAAATCTGATTGGCCTCATAATTGCAAATCACGCTCAAATCCGATTGAGATATTACATAATTGTTGTTCTAAACGGTCTTATTGGAACAAGTAGCAGCCGTTCTTTGCGAGCGGCCCCGCAGCTATCGCTATGTCAACTTGGGACAGAGTTTCTGCATGTAACCTTTTATGGGGTGCGGTTGACGCGTATAGGTAATATCTATGGTACATTGACACGGTTCAAAGATATCGACATCGGAAGCGTACGATTAATACCATTTCCAAATGATACGTATGTCGGCCGCAGCCAACAGAAAGTTACCTCAAGATGGCGTTGAATAACAGTCCGATATCTTACTCGCACGCTACAATCTTTTATTGAATACAATGCTCGCTTTGAAATTTTGGCAATGCCTGAGAATAACATCCCACTCATACTTTTGTATGAATTATTTATATTGTAATTTCGTAGATCAATTGTAATGTTATTTTCGAGGATTGTCGTAGGAAGATTAAATTACGTAATTTAATTCAGGGTGAGGTTTTTGTGTAATTTGTAGCGTGCGAGTGAGACAGGAGACTGTAGGCACTCTGTCTTACTCGAGCGAGCCGTGACACTCCACACCGCCTGCCGCGAAAATGTGCCACTCCGATGTTACGGCTGTCTCACGCGACTTTAGAATGCAGTATTAATAATATAAGTAGTTTGATTAATAGCAAGGGATTGTAACTGGGAATAAAATCCATCACTTGTAGTTATTGATATTTATCTATAAGGGCGTTTATTTACTGGCGTCTTCACCGTAAATATATGACGCGTTGGTGCGTTTTGTTAAGCGTGATATTTTCCCGTGAGACGGCCGAAACGCCAGCTGTAAGAGTGGATATAGTCGCTGTCGTCTCCAAGTGCTTTTGAATGCCGTCGAATTAATGGATTGCCTAGTCTTCCTGATTAGCATTTATATTTGATTAGGAGCCGTGGAGTGACCGCGGCGAAGTCCGCACAGCGTAGCCTCACACCGCGTCGCGAACTCTCAACAATGACCGCTTTATTCTTATTTTATCAGTATTTTATCTCATTGTGTTTCAATCAACACGGCAGTTGTTACATTACCTCATTTGTAGTTATCTTAATTATGCATAAAATTGTTGACTGATTTTATAATTTCCAAACGGTATCCTGTGTGTATGTGCGTGTGTAATGTGTATTTGTGTGAGGGTAGCGTTGTGCTATGTGCTCAATATAGAATTCACCAAACGATTGAGATAGTGTACAATTTTATAATTAATTTAATGAAAACCGAGTACCTATTAATAATAATTTTAATATTTATATTAATAAAACGTTATGAAAATAAGTTATACAGTTTTTCATTATAATTACGTTGCCTTTAGGAGTTTAGTTTTTGTAACATATCGGGGGATGCTGTTTGTCCGTTGTGGGGGATCCTCATGAGGTCTAGGATGTAATAGGAGGGCAGGTCGCATTCTTTCGCTCCAGTGATGATGACCTCCATGTATGTGAGACTCGGTCGCTGTTCCTGGGATAACTCCTGTCCTGGTTGGAGAGGTGGAGGGTCCTTCGTTTGCTGGTAAACACGACACTGCACTTTGCGATCTTGCGGCATGGTTACGTCGACAGTCTTGGCGAAGTATATATTTGTAGCGACGCCTTCTTGTCTGAAAAAAAAAATGTTTTTATAAATGACATTGTACTAATATAATAAATGCGAAAGTTTGGATGTTTGTTGCTCAATCACGTCGGGACGCTTTAACGGATCGGGTTGAAATTTGGAACACAGATTTTTTTTTTATTGGCTACTTTTGATCACTGGAAAATAGCGGGAACGGGACCACGGATAACACCGCCGTCTATTACCAACTGACCAACTACGCTGTCCACCTAGTTGGTCGATTAGTAAATTTTAATCTTAACCAACAACCTAGTTGGTCGGTGAGGCAGTGAAATATCATATGATCACACTCATAAATCTTTAAAACTCTTATTTATTTATCACAATGGCCATCCACCACCTTGTTTGATATCAAGCGATTAAAGCCTACGATAGCTCAGATGGTGTGTAGGTAGGTACATCCACGCTGTTTTTTTTTTCATTGTGAAAAATAGGCACTAACAATACAACAAGTTTTTCAAACGGGCACAAAACACAAGAATTTTAAATAATACAGAATATAAACATTTTTGAAGCATTTTGTTAAGCGGCCTTATCGAGTGTCGTCTACCAGGCAACCGTCATCAACATCATCAACAGCCCACTAAACGTTCCCACTGCTGGGACTCGGGGCCTTCTCTCGCAAGGAGAGAGTTAAGGCCATAATCCACCACGCTGGCCCAGTGCGGGTTGGTGGATAACACATGACTTCGAAAGATTCTAGGTACATGTCGGTTTCCTCACGATGTTTTCCTTCACCGTTTTAAGTTACCAGGCAACCGTAAATGAGTGCAATGGTGAACTATGTTATGAATCTTTGCTTTTCAACACATCTTACTTGTCTAAACCCGGTAAATCAAGTTTGTGCAGCAGCCAAATAGCGCCCCAAATATGTGCGCCGGCCGTTGGTACGATGGTCGCAGCCGCGCCGCGCCAGCTCTCACTATACAAGTGGAAGCCCAGCTTGTGGCCCTGAGATTGAAAGTATAAAAAGATAGTTAAGTTTATGAAAGTAGATAAAGTTGTTTTTTTTTATCGTAAAAGTGTCTGACGAGACGAATAGCGGGACATGTGACATTTTTTATATTTTGTTTTATATTAAAGAGTGACAAGACGAGCAGGACATGTGCCTGATGGTAAGCAACATACCTACCACATAACAGCACAGTGACACACAGCTATTGGAACATGAAGAGTCCAAATCATTACCTTGCACTGTACTGCGGTTCGCACCCAGAGATCTAAGATATTAATATCTCTAAGCCCACTACATGTGCCTGATGGTAAGCAACACGCCTACCCATGACAGCACAGTGTCACGCAGTGAACATTATCATTATATTGGAAAACGGTCCAAATCGTTACCTAGCACTGCGCTGCACTCGTCACCCAAACGTGTAATCTGTAATTTCTCTGGAAACATTGGCCCTTCAAACTGGAAATACATTGCTTCTACTTATCGTATCCATTCGATAATAAAATTAAACAATGGAAGCTCACAGAGACTACTAATCCTATAGGTTGATACCCATGAGAATTATACCTATATTTACAATCATAAGGTTGTTACAGTTTCCAATCCCTGATTATTGACGTGACAACGTCTTATAAATTGGTTTGCCGGGAGACACTTCAAGAAACTGCGTTACGCTCCGCTCACGTTATGCGCTCACAATGAGAGCGAGTGAGAGGGACGCGTGCCTTTCACTTTTTATGTCTGTCTCTCTCGCTCTTAGGCGGGCTAACCATGCCCGAGTCGCCGATTCGCTTAGGCGCCTGCATACAAGTTTACACGTTGCCAGTTAATTGTAAAACGATTGTGTAGTGATAATGTGAAGGTAGTTTATTTTAGTAAAATTATTTTACCACTCAAAGTCGTTGTCACGTAAAACTTTCGCCCGTATACCGACTTTACAGGCAACCAATTTTTTATTTTTACAATTGTAGGTAGATGTAAATTTTTCATCACCGTTGGATTTAAAGTTGTAACCCCTTTTCTAAAGGAAAACATCTCGAAGATACCGGTGTGTTCCAAGAATGACTTCTTTCTTCGACATGACGTGTGGATAGACATCATCCGAAAGAAGTCTAGAGGTCTTCCTTCAGAAAGGTCTTGCTTGAAAGAACTCGCACTTGGACATCGTGGTGGGTTTTAACTCCTTAACTCGATTTGAGAGAAGGAACCGAGTGGGTAAATGAGTGAGCAGTGGCAACATGTCCCAACTGTGGGAAAATAAAGTTGGCTGTTTATACTAAAAGCTTACTTCAAGTTTCCCTATTCCCAGAAACTGCGCCGAAGGGTTGTTCATAAGGATTCTCTTCTTAAACATGTTGCTGCCGTAAGCATAATACAGAAACCTCTCTGCAGTCCCATCTAGCGTGTCCTTAAAACTCTAAACAGTGTTAACATTTATATTAATGATAAACTAATCATAGTATTAATAATCTGCAGCTGAGGAGTTACATGACGTGTTGCCTTACGAATTTCGGCGAATGTTTTTGTAAAGGTTTAGGTGATAGAAGTTGTCTTCCTGTCCTCACAAGCTTCAAGTCTATCTTGAGAGGTTTCCGGGGTATACGCCCCGGGACGCTGCATTCGCACGGTTCATTCTTGGAGTACCGAATGAGGAGGCACGCGGTCCTGAGGGCGCCCTCTTCGCCATTGTCCTCGATCTTTTTCAACTGCTTGATGTAATATTCGGGGAAAGTATGTTCTGTGGCGCCCATCACCATTATTTCCTTGTACGTCCAAGACGGCCAGTACTCGATGGGTATAGGATCGTTGTCGCCTCGAGGCGGCGGGTTTACTTTCTTTATGTACACACGCACTGTGAAGTACCCCATGTACTGAGACAGAACCCTCAAGTGTTTCACGTAGTAAGTCTTTACTTCGACTCCTTTGTGTCTGGAAGAAATAAAAACGAATGTAATAATTTCTCAAATCCCACTAATATTGTTTATTAGGTAATGCGTAAGCATGTCTATGTATGGATATTTGTCTTAGATGTTACTCTTTCAAGCAGAAACTATTGAAGGGTTCTAGATGAAATAAATAAAATTGGTATACCTAGGTATAGATAGAAAATAATTTGGAACACACCCCTGTAAGTGAAAATGTTCCTATACCTACTTGGTATTTTCGTACTGAACAGCACGAATGTTGCACAATATATCACCTGTAAAACAACACATTTACCTACCTACTGCTATTAAAGCATGTCGTTGATGAAAATTCATAAGATTTCCCCCTAGCAACAAGGGCTCAACGCAACTAAAGAAATGTTCATTTCATTTAGAAATGTATAACACTATTCTGGATTTCTGAGGTCTTGCGCCATCTGCGCTGATGCAAGAGTCCGTTAGGTAGGGACATAGAAGACAGCGACCTAATAGGTTCTTTGAAAAATACTAATAATTTGAAGCTTACGTATCCAGACTCTCCATGTCATCTTTAGGAATGCGCCATATGACTCCCCAGACGTGGCCATTCGCCGTTGGAACCAGGGTCGCAGTCGGCCCGCCCCAGAATGACGAATACTTTATAAAATCTAATCTGTAATTCTACAAAATAATTTTGGTCTTCATTTTGTAGGGATAGGACTGAGTCCACCAGGGGAGGTACCACAACGTTGCTAGTAATTCTACCGCCACGTCCTGTGCAAACATTACTGTACTCTGGTTTGAAGAGCAATGTTTCCAGAGAAATTGCAGAGCAAAGAGATGCATCATCTTATATCTCCAGCACAGTGTAGTGTTATAGGCAGTGGTCTAGACTATTCGTGTTCAAATAACTCCATAGGAATGTGAGTGTACATTTATTAAAAAAATATATATATAATCAGGATAATATATACCTACCTAAGTTTCATCACTCGTATTTTGAAAAAAAAAACAAATAAGTAAGTTTTTTTTTAAATTAACGTGTATACTATAAGCACTATAAGTCCGCATGGTGTTAAACACAAACTGGCTATAGGTACATACGTTTGAGGAAAGTGGTTGAAAGTTTTTAACACATCACTGCGCTCGTCACCCAGAGTGATTTGGGTCGTCAATATAAGATGATGTACCTATATATTTGCCCTGTAATTTCTCTTCAAACCGGTAACCGTAATACATACAGTAAGTAATGTTTGCACAGAACTTGGCGATAGAATAACTAACAAAAGTAAATGTTCTGGTTGTCTATTCTCAGCTTCTTCTCTTAACTGAACGGTATCTCCTAGTTCTAGGCCAAGGTAATAATGGGGTGTAATGGTCATGTTAGTAATAGGGTGTTGTAGATAAAGTGAAACTATAGAACAACTTACGTCCAAACGCGCGATGGACACAAATTCCGCTCTAGGGCTATGCATACGCATTCTAAACGTTAAAATATTAGCACCGTAAGCAAAATATAAGAACGTGTTCGGTTTCTCAATTTCTGTTCTCAACATTATATAATTTACTGTAGCTGAAAATAAACGTCTAGTTACGTCTAAAAACATATTATTACAAAGATTAATTATAAAATAGTAGCGAATCTTTTCTCCACAAAACACAAAGAGAATGTAAATACTACGACAAAACACTTAAAATTATCTTCTGTCACTTTAAATGACAAACTTATGTGAACATGACAGAATAATGTTTTAAAATAAATGATAAGTTTAGAATCCACCAACCTCTTTATCTACTTCTAGAAAAGTTTCGATTTGCATGTTGGAGCATTTTGGAGAACTGCTGTTTAAGCATGTCGGTGACGCGAGCTCACTAGATTTCACTCAACCAAAAGGAGCCCACGCGTAGAGCGCTGTTCTGACGCTACGCTGGCACCATAGATTAGATACCCTGTTGATCGGCGATGATACGAATTTCGCCTACATTCACTACTCGCCTACTGCGCAGCGGGGGCGCAGCGCAGCGGGGGGGGGGGGGGGGGGGGTTCCCATTGTGTTGATGTGCAATCGTGCTACTAAACGGCGAAGGAGGAGTCGTACGATCAGTCAAAAAGTAAGGGTTAAGTATTGTATTTAGCTGCCACAGTGTGCTAACATGTGTGTAACACAAACTGATACGTAGGGAACTAGGAATAAAAGTTATATAAGTATAACATATATATTAAATGTAGAATAATGTGAAAACATTGACCCCCAATACGTACCTACGCAAACAACTTACGTGGTGGACTAAATCAGCCTTACCCAGCAGTGGGGTGATATTCCGAGAGCTGGTAGCAAAATTTGGGTAGGTATTTGAGGCAAGCTGAAAACTAGTCACATAGCTCTCCTATTATTCCCCAACACGGAGATGCAAGCCAGACTGGTGAGAGGCGGGGCTGCGGGGCAAAATGGATCTGATGGACGAAATGGACAAATATATTTTCTTTTTACATTCAGTGTATATGTATTTTTCCTTCAATCTCAGTAGATCCATTCTCCAGATCCATCATGGATCTAGTGTGATTTTTTTTTCTTAGTAGATCTACTTTATAGTAAACTTGATCTAATGAGATTTTTTTTTTCTTAGTAGATCTATTTTATAATAAACTTGATCTAATGAGAATTATTATTGGCAATAGATCTACCTATTTCAAAACTATGTTAACATTTATTAGATCTATTTATTCTGTTTAGTGTCACTAGATAGAACGTGAATTGAATTAAATGAAAACCTTATTAACTTAAAAAATATGTAATTGAGGGAACTGAATTTTAATTATCAGCGTAATTTTTCCAAAAAGTTCATAATAAAAATCTACTGAGAAGTATTTTTCTCGCTAGATACGTCACAAAATCCAGATCAAATGTTTTGATATTAAACCTTTATCGATAATCGTTGGCATATAATTGGCATTGGCCACTTTTTGGAAAAATTACGCTGATAATTAAAATTCAGTTCCCTCAATTACATATTTTTTAAGTTAATAAGGTTTTCATTTAATTCAATTCACGTTCTATCTAGTGACACTAAACAGAATAAATAGATCTAATAAATGGTAACATAGTTTTGAAATAGGTAGATCTATTGCCAATAATAATTCTCATTAGATCAAGTTTATTATAAAGTAGATCTACTAAGAAAAAAATATTCTCATTCGATCAAGTTTACTATAAAGTAGATCTACTAAGAAAAAAAAATCACACTAGATCCATGATGGATCTGGAGAATGGATCTACTGAGATTGAAGGGTATTTTTTATTCAGTTAGGCAATATACAATTTTTATAAACTGTAGTTGAATGTTTAAAGTAAGTATCAAAAGAATAATAATCCAGACGATTTAGTCGGGGTTTAAAAATGTCAGGCGCGTGCAAATATATTTTACAAAAATAGAAAGACTGGGTTTGAATCTATTTGAAATTTAAATTGGGTGTTGTTTATTTGTAACTACAAAACACGGATTCTCAAAAAGAGAGATCATTTTGGAGGGACTATCTACCTGCCAGTTGGTCTAAATTGAGGGATTTTTTTGGTCCGCTACTCACCAGCCAGGTCGGTGCCTCCGTGTAGGGAAATAATGGGAAAACTATGTGGCAAGTTTTCAGCTTGCCTCAAACAGCTCTCGGTATATGATTGCAAACGGGTTTTTATTGAAACAAAAATATATAATATAAAAAATATAATGTCAACATATACAACAAATCACAGAATTAGCATGTTCTATTTAACTTTTCAATCATTTTCGGCGATGCCTCTTGCCCATTATGAGGTATTTTCTTCAGCTCATTGATGTAGGAAGGCGGTAGTTCGCATTCCTTTGCCCCGTTGATGATGCAGTCCAGATAAGTGATGCACGGCCTCCGCTCCATGGGGAGCTCTTCCCCGGGCTGCCGGACTGGAGGGTTCTCTGTCTGCTGGTAGGTGCGGCATTGGACTTTGTACCCATCGGGGGTTACCACGTCGACGGTCTTTGCAAAATACCAGTTGGTTTCGACACCTTCTTGCCTGAAAGTCAATGAAAGAAATTACTAAGTATTACTTTTAACGGAATTCGTTTTGCTACCAAAGCAAACAACAATAAATAGATATCGACAGGTTTCTCAATTCTCAGTCTGCAGCGTAATCCATTGGTTGTTTGAGCTCTGGCCCGCTGCAGGGGGCATTCTAGTTTTTAAGTTTTTAGAATTTCAATATTTAATTTTCTCCGAGCAAATAAAAGCAAGCAAGACTTCATTTTAAAATTAAATTCAGATAATCGAAGAAAATTTCATAACTTTTCTAAATCAACGAACACGTCGTCCATTCCAGATAGATTAAGGTATAGTGGCCGGCACAAGCACAAGCACAAGCTAACTTCATTGGGTCAATTTGTTTGCCGGCACCTATAAGCAATATTGTCGATATTTCAAAAACCACCACAACGGCACCGCCTCCAAGTATTAGCTACCAAACAAAAAAATAATCATCAAAACCGTCCACAATGAGCCGTTTTCCGACGAGACAAAAAGATATGGTTTAATAAAACGATAATAGGGGGCGCTTGTAGGTCTTTTGGTTTGTTGTCAAAAGCGTTAGGCATAATGGGACTCAATTCATTCAATTTGCGAAAGCACGACTTCTAGTAATAAATAATAAACTACTTTATCCATGTACGCATTTTATTCGAATGAAAACTATATCAAAACATCAAACAAATCGTAAACCTGATGAACCTGATGAAAGACAAAATATATATTTTTTAAATTTATTCTTGGCTATGGATACTAATCCTTCAGCCGAGAGAGTATCTCTCTACTTAGTCTGTGGATAAAATATTGTCGTATCAGTGTTGCTATTTATATCTTTGAATTTTCCTTCTACTTTGGCTTAGTTGGTGTCTATTGCCTCGGGAGTTCTAAAGATTTTTACTGAAAAGGGATTGTGTTCAGTATAATTTTTATTACATTATCAACCTAATTAGCTATTTTTATTCCCAATATTTTAAAATTAAAAAAGACACTTTTTACACTATACTTTTTCCCTGAAAACGGGTAGGGTCTCTAAAGGGGTTACACTGTTGAGAGTATATGGTATAGTGCTCGCAGTATAAGTCTGCGCGCGACTGGTGGCGTACTTAATGTTGCCAGGTCAAGCTAATAGGTTCCCTTCCCGTTCATTGGGAACGTACAACTTCATAAAACAGGTACGGGAAGGGATTTTTCAGAGAAGCAATATAAGTAACAACACTACAACTGAGACTCAAGAACGAATTTCTCGAAGTAATGAACACCTTTGCAGTGCTGCTTTGGTTCAGTATGACCAAGTATCATTGGTAATTGGTACAGGCTGTCTGAGTCTCTTACCACCAGGAAAACTTTATTATAGTTTATTACATTATAAAAAATCTGTCATTTTCAACCTACACCAACATCGAAATAACAAGAATTTAATTTAAACTTGTAAATCTTTTATTGAGACCATAAATAACACTATTTGAAAATTTGGCGCATCAACGTTCTTTTAATGAGTCATTGGCTTCCATAGAATCATCTTCTTTTTTCAATAGGGTTAAAATCACGATGAATCACGGCGGTAACCACAAAAGTTCCTGTCCATGTTCTTTTAATAGTTATTCTACTTGGTATTGTGGGTCTTCTTTGTGCCTCTTTATTCGAATAACTGCGGATTTGTCCTACAATCGTCGAAATCTATTTCATTTTTCTTAAGCCACTTTTGGCTTTCTTCTTTTACATTGCCCATTGTAGCCGCTTTATTTATCTGAGTGCAGTGGTATAATGCGTTGTCCATTACCACGTGACAGTACGTTCTGAAACGCCTACAATAAAAATACAGTAATGAATACAGAGTTAAGGATCAAACAGCATCCAAGCTAACGTTGAAAAAAAATTTAGGTAAAATTTCTTTTGGCGCACCGCTGTTAGGTGAAAGGGTCGATCGGGTGAACATGGAACCGCCGAGTGTACCCGAGCGAGGAAGATATAATCAGCTGATCTTCACTACTATGCCACTGTGTTTTCTATTTTGATTTGTATATTATGAAAAAAAAAACATTTATAACTAGTTTCTCACATTCGGTCTTAAGCACACACATTTTTTCCCACGGGTAAATTGGCGATAAAACAATCAAACCCAAAGCCGCACCTCAACCTAAAGCCTCAGCTTTAAAATATGCCGATAATAGGTGGAGATTTGATTGCTATGGTATCCCTACATGTTAGTTGTCAAATAGCTCTGCGTTTGGAAAACTGCACTTTTGGCCCGTTATTGTATCGTTCTTCTTCACAACCACGATTGATTTTCAAGAACCAGCCACGGCCAGCACTTTTAATCACTTTCGGCATAATAAAAGCTATTAATTATTTTGGAAATTAATAAATACACAAAACGTAAACAAACTTTTGTCAACTGACGTAAATAAGAAGTTGACGGCCTGTAAATTAGTTCCATATTTTGCTACGCGCAGAGTTATATTGCGAGCACTATAGAGACAGATCTATCTGCATCTCGAACAATCGCCATCTAGTGCGTCCGTTGGAACTATTTTTGTCTCGTCGGAAACTCCCTCATTAGCGGAGCTTTCGCTCCGCAATTGATCCGAAACATACATAGGTAGGTACCTACATATAAAAAACCTACAACCGAATTGAGAACCTCCACGTTTTTTTAAGTCAGTTAAAAATCCAGTGTCATGTTTGGGGTCCAGTGAAGTTTTCACCAAGTGAACCGATTTGACGAAACTTGGCATTTGTGTGATTTGGCCCAACTTGAGAGATAACATAATTAATAACTTAATTTATGGTCGCAATTTTTGAAGTGAAAACTTCTTTAAGCGCGCCTAGACAGATTTTTCGTGGGCTGTGAATTGAATTCATTCGTCACGCTCGGGTATGATAAGAAAGCTTCGCGTAAACTCGGGACCACGGCTATTGTCCATCTAGAAATACGTCAGCCAATGGGAAATGCTGAAAGGGCGTGGACAGGCGATCATGGCATGGCCATCTAGCAACACATCAGCCAATGGGAAATGCTGACGCATTTCTAGATGGCCATGCCAAGATGGCGAGGCCACGCCCTCCGGTTACACCCGTGTAGTTTCCAAGGTAAGCTATCAAATTCTGAGTTATAACTTTTCACTTCTATCGGCAGTTCCTATGACTGCCAATTTTTATTTTATTTATTACAAATAGTTTATTACTTACTTGTCTAGAGCCGGCATGTCATAGACGTGCAACCGCCATATCGCGCCCCACACGTGGGAGCTCTGCGTCGGGATGATGGTAGCCGACGCACCGCGCCAGTGCTCCGAGTACTTGATGAAGTCGAGCTGGTGACCCTATAGAAAATCAGATTTTTGAAATGAAAACTTATTTTGGCGCGCCGCAGACAGATTTTTCGTGGGCTGTGAATTGAATTAGCGTCACGCTCGGGGATGATAAGAAATCCTCGGGTAAACTCGGGACCATGGCCATTGGCCATCTAGAAATGCATCAGCATTTCCCATTGGCTAACTAGAAATGCGTTAGCATTTCTTCATTGAAAGGTAGGTGTAGTCAGGAGTGTTCTTAGGTACCTATTTTTCATTAAACTCGGTTAGGCTGTTTCAAAGTTATTATCTCTTTTTTTAGCTGCGATTAGAATCTCAGACGCAGACGCCTGTATTTGCGTTACTTGCAAACATAGAATAGGTACGTGTGAATCATGGACGTATAAAAAAAGTCAGACGTAGTCTCGCTAAAACAAAAACTGTGTGAATAGAGTCGGCCACATATAATGCACGTGTGCGCTGTGACATACAGGTTGACAAGCACACATACACACAGGGTCATTACACGCGCAAACTTATGTATATGTATGTGTGCGTGTCAGCCTATCAGTGACAACCAGACAACGCACACGTGCTAATGTGGCCGACTCTAGTGACACAGTTTTTGTTTTAGCGAGACTACGTCCGACTTTTTTTATTCGTCCATGGTCTGAATAAAATTTAAAACAATTAGGTACATTGGGGGTTGTTTAATCCATCGGATGCAGGTATTAAGGATGCGTAATGCGACGATATAATTATGTAGCGTCTACATCACCGTCGTTGAACTCTTCCACCAAAGCTAAAGCAAACACTTTTGCTTCTGCCAACACACACAAACATGCAAATACACCTCGCATTCACGCCTTCAAACGCACACATTTATGCATATTTTTGTTGTAATTACTTAAATTTATGTAGAAGAGAAGAGAGGAAGAGACTAGATTGTGCAACACAGACTAGCGCAGTCTGGAATCTAGAGATATAGACCAGATTTAGAGCTAGGGTGTGCATTGTGCAACATACACACACAGCAATCAATAAATACTATGTTTTTGTTGTTTTGGCAGGTAATCTGTTAAGAATATGACTATACCTACCTAGTTCACTTTGTATAGGTACTTACCTACCTAGAACTTTTGCTTACCTACTAGAGACTATTTGAGCCGGTTGAGGTTGAGCGTTTGTGAAGTAGTTTGATAGAACAAGTACCTAGTATTTTAGGTAAGTATAGCTGGCTTTGTCTTTAAGATAAAGCAAACTTTTTATTTTAAAAGTACCTATTTAGATATTAAAAGTTGAACTCACCTCAAGCCTGCCGACTCCTAAAAACTCAGCTGACGCGTTGTTTATGCGGATTCTCCTCTTCAACAAGTTACTGCCATACGCAAAGTATAGAAACGTATCTGCGGTCGCTTCATACATTTTTTTAAAACAACTAAAATAACGAATAATTATAACAAAATACTTGTACCTACGTCTAATCAATACCTAGCTAAATTTCTACATAACCAGTCTCATTTGATAACAAACAAAATAATAACCTATTTTTGCTCTAGGCACAGAGTCCTTGAAACTGACGTTTTGATAACATGAGCGTGCGAGCGAGACAGCAGACATAAAACCATAAAGCCTATCACTCACGTGCAAATTTGCAGCAAATTATTTGCTAGACGACATGTCGGCTTATAACTTATAGGATAGATTAGTAGGAAAATTAAAACAATAGGTAATCATTTAACTTTCAATACTTATTTATTAACAATAGTAGAATTATTGTACAGAAAATGCTCGATGAGCAAAAGTCACGATACTAACTATTCACATTTCAATCAAAAAAATATAAAATTGCGAGATTCTATTTAAAAAGTACTTTTTAAAACCTTGGCACTGCCATGTTTACCTATACAATATTTCACAGTTGCATAGATTTTCAATAACCGACGTTCAACTGCTCTGAAGTGTTCTTCCGTCGCTAATTTTTCTCCACGCAAAGCAGACAATAATTTGATAGTTTCTGTCAATGATCCTCCAGAAACCATTTCCAGTTGCTGCCAGGTTGCTGAGGTGAGCCTGAACCAATAAGAAGACATTTTGTAAGGGCAATAAGTACAGCTGTGAATAGGCAGCCTTCCATTTTGTTCCGTACTTTGGTGATAACAATTTACATCACTAGACAAATAGACATTGTTTCTTAAGTAAACATTTTGTAGATAACGATGAAGCGTGATTCAGCATGAGCTGTAAACTTCCGTAAATCAATTAACCCTGACTGGAGAAATGAAATAATCCAAAAATGAATGATGATCTCCAAGAAGCTGACATGTAGCGCCATCTAGCGAGAAGTAGGAACTCTGTTCATAATGAGCTTTTTTCAGAAAAAAAGCAGAATATGTACTTCCAAACATATGTACTAGATGGCAGTTTATGCAGCTTTGTTTAATAGTAAATCGCTACATCCAATATTTCTTATTATAGGTAAAAAGTACATAAATTCCAAGTGAATAACAGATTGGACCATGACTTTGGAGTGTGATGATGGTTAAAATACACTTGGCAAAATTTTGTTGCTACATAATTCAGTAGAAGTGTAATAGCATTCAGTAAACTACCTAGCCAAATTCAGAATCAAGGATTGCTTGCTTCTGAATTTAGTCGACTAACCTTGCTCCTAAGTTTGATTTATAATTCATTCACTAAATTTTGCCAAGTGAAAAAGCATTATAAATGTGAACCAGCCCCATAGACCAACTTTAACATGAACCCAAGAACTTTGGATATTATAAAAATATTCAATCACGTTAGGCGTCATCTATCGCCATCTCTCAAAAATGTACTACTCACATACAACACTGGTACAGCGGCGCTAAAATATCCATTTCGTCCACCATTGGGTTTCCGAGCCCTTTCCCATTATCCAACATGACGATTTTGTCTTTGTATACCTCATACCGATGGCGGTCGCCGTTCTGTATAAGGAAGTCGAATATGGCTACATCTATGAGATTCAATATCCTTTTCGTGCTGAGAGATTTGCTTAGCTGTCTGAAACAATAACGATATTTATAATACATCACTAACAAGCTTTGTAGTGGTTGGCCTCTTTGCATAGTTCGCCTGGGGAAGTACAACTTTGTCAGTTATATTACCCCCAAGCCAATTAATGTGTTAACATCATTATGTTCCGGTTTGAAGAGTAGTGTTTCCAGAAAAATTACAGGGAATAGAGATAAATCATTATTTCTGTAGGTGACGAGCACTGTGCAGTGCTAGGTAATGGTTTGGTTGGCTTTTCCAAATTGTGATGTGCTATTATGGGCAGGCTCATATACTCGTAGCTTATCATCAGGTCTATGTCTGGCTCACCCCATCATTTTATACTATAAAAAGTTTTCAACTATGCAATGACTCGGAAGTATCATTTACCATAAAAAAAACACCACTTGTTATTATACTGAGTTAGTATGTTAGTACTTACTTACAAAAATCACTATCCGTTTCCCAGTCCATCTTCCTAGAGTTATAGGAACGCCGCCATGGCGACTTATGTACCTTAAACTGCCGTTCCAGGTACAAAATGGCAGCACCTTCAATCTCACCATTTATATCTGGACAGACCGTTTCATTCATCTTGCAGTAAAAGCATTTGCCGTAGATGCAAACAGAACCACCATCTAAGATACAAATTAGATAATTGATTTAGCTGAAATACATTACTAAAACTAATAATTCCTGAAGAAACCCTTGATCTTCGAGAAAAGGATGCTATTTGTTTCTCTTTTTGTGTTGTTAACCATTCTTTAGTGTCACTAGAACATTATGATTGAACTGTATTTCTAATTCAGTATAAGCAGTCTACTTCTTATTCTAATCACTGAGACTTGTTTTCTTCATTATGTTTTCCTTGACTGTTAACACCACATTTTTGTAGAGGTAGGACTCTTGGCAGAGTCCGCCTGGGAAAGGACCACACCTTTCCCAGTTATTCTACCGCCAAGCAGTAATGTGCAAACATTATTGTGTTCCGGTTTGAAGGGCAATGTTTCCAGAGAAATTACAGGGCTTAGAGATATAACAACTTAGATCTCTGGGTAACGAGCGCAGTGCAGTCCTAGGTAATGATTTGGACTCTTCATGTTCCAACAGCTGCTTGTTACTGTGCTGTTATGTGGCAGACATGTTGCTTACCATCAGGCACATGTCCTGCTCGTCTCGTCACTCTCTATTAAAAAAAAAACACTTGTGATAACAATCTTAAATCTACATCTACACTCAGAAAATATTTAAGAAGTGTAGACAAGATTCAAACCTACCTATCATATAACCTTACGTTCTAGCTACTAAGTCAACACAGTTTTGTCAATGTAATTATGGCTTTTTAACTTCTTTTATAAAATAGGGGTTTCAAAGTTTGACACCAAAGCTGTGTATCATTATCCTGTTATGGGCAGGAATGTTGCTTACCATCAGGCACATGTCCTGCTTGTCTCGTCACTCTATACTATAAAAAAAGACATATCAGTCCTGTTATCAATACAGTATCATAGCTCATAAAGATTATTTTTGACATATTTTAATGCATTTTTTTTTGTTTGATAGTTAGCCCGCATGGTTCTATGATTCTGATTAATTTTTGAAGTTATTTTTTTTTACTTTCTAGAGATATGTAGAGTTTCTATTCAATGGTTCAGATTGTATTACCATGTTTAACCATAGTCCTCTTCAATCCAGCAGTTGCATAAGGTAGAACATCTCTCGATAAATCAATCTTTCTAATAGTGGATGGGGCAATCCATTTGAAGTTGAGCACCATAGCTAGATAATATCCAAACACTTCTGAGTTGTGCCTGTCATAGCCTGCATAAATACTCCCTTGTATAACATGGGTTAAGTTATACCTCTTTGGTTTGAAGTATAATTTCTTTTGGCCCTGCAAAAAAATCATCATTTGTTTCAATTAAAATAACTGTCTTCATAGTCATGAGTATAAGTTAACACCTAGCTATAAATGAATGAGTATATGAGTATATATGATAAATAAAAAACTAATGAAGCGTCTATTGTTCAGGTATTTAGATCCTTATGAGTAGGTACGTATAATTACGAGTATATTAACCAAGGTAGAGAAATTAAGAAAAAATTGCAACTGTACCTACCTATTTTATGTCTACACTTAAATTATTGTTTCATTGAATTCATCAGGATATATATTCATCCTAGATGCTAATAATCAGACTCTTGCTTTGGATGAATGGAAGTTTCATGGTTTAAAACTATCTGGTGTGTAAAAACATGAATTATGAAGTAATATGTATTTTAAATCTAATGTTCATTGTACACATCTTTGAGAGTGTTTTGCAGCATCTGCCACAAAGAATTTCCTAGTAAACAACAATGAGTATGAATTATGGAATTATGACATCTTTAGAATTTAAGTTCCTCAATAAAAACTTCTTGCTTTTTGATAAATGCAAAAAAAAATAATTGAATAAATGGTCATTTTTTTGTACCTATTTAATAACTAAGTAATAAGCAGTTGAAATCACAGTCTTTGTTATTTTTGTGTTTTGCCTTTGCTGAACTGAAAGTGTTTTATTTCCATACTTTGTACATTGGAATAAATCATGTTTGAGTTTGTCCGATGTATAAAACTAATTTCATTATTTCTTTTTCATCCAAGCCACTTTATTTCTAAATGTGCAATACTAGGTATGATGTTATAAATTTATATTTATAAGTCTTGGCACAATCAAGACCTACTGTAATCAATCTTAAAATCAGGGTAGCAATTCTAAATCCATTCAGTTTCATCTGACATGGAATCTCATCTCTCGGTCTTTGTCTTATCTGTTTAGCATGACAAGAGACCAAGAGATGAGATTCCGTGTCGGGTCCAACTGAATGGATTTAGAATCGCTACACAGGTAAGATATGCCATATCCAAGATCAATGAAAACCTAAACTCGGTAAATATAAAAAATTACATTTGGAATACTTTACCTCTAAGAGCAGTAACAACTTTAACTGAGTTCCTTTAGGTGCATTGTCCACTAGAGCTATTCTTGCAGTCTGTATTGCACGCAGGATGCGCCCAGGGGCTCCGTTTGTATGTGGAAACAATGACTGTTCATTAGACCACTGGAAATATAATATAGAGCAAATCATTTTTATTTAATAATTATTATCCTAAAATATTAAGTTAAACATTAACAATTTTACATCACTAAATTTTATTATAAGTATGCGATTACACATTGTTTCAGACATCCAAATATTCATAAATCTTTATTAATTATGAGATTCTAGCACACAATCTTAGGTCACATTAAAATAATGATGAAAAAGTCATTTAATTTATAATCATAGCCAGTTATAATTAAAATTATAAACTTTTAAACAAAAAAACTCACATTTTCAGTATCATGCCATAGATTGTTAGATTCTGGATACGTAGTAGGACTAAAAGAGTGCAGTAAACTCCTCTGTATCGGCAAATACTTAGGATTCTTAGCTTTGTATTGCTTTGGTAAGTAATTAAGATATTCATATATCTCTCTAAATAAATTTGGTGTCAGATCTAATTTACTGTGTGGAACATGAATGGTAGCTGGTTTACTCACTGTGTTTAGTGTATAGAAAAAATATATATTCAATGCTACCAATAAGAGAAGAAATAGTGAGAAACCGAATGCATAGTTTAGAGACATTTTCAAATTATTCGAGATAGTTCATCGCAGATTAAATTCCATAAGATTGTTAAAATCAGATCTTTTATAACATTTCTCATTCTAGTCTCCTGTTTTTGCATTCATTTTTTGGATTTAGTTTTATGAGTTTTCATGACTTCCTACGGAGACAATCCTTGAAACGGTTTCCTCACGGTTAGAAGGTACCAAAATAAACACAGGCTAATCAAATCAATGTTTTCACTGGGTTTCGTTTTAGATCAACACTACCACTCACATTCTTAATATTTTACAAGTACCTAATCTATTTTTTTTTATGTAGCCGTGTAATCTAAATAAAAATAAGGTGCGGTAATACAAACAATTGAAAAATATTGTTTTAGCGAAATCGCAGTCTGGCTGAAAACAGCCAGTTTGACAGTTTCAATAAAACGAAATTGATCAAACGATCAAATACAGTGCTGCAAGGATATAATGGTACGTAGCCAAAACGAGAACTAATCAGGGATGTCAGACAACCACTTGGAAAACTTTCTACCGATCTGGCAAAAAGCTTGTATTATGGACTTTTCACACCTAAGCGGTATTGGCTGCCGCCAGCGGTAGCGAAAACCGGTAAGTGATAATTTTACTGTTCACACCAAAAAATACCGCGTACCCAGGCGGTACGTACAAAATACCGCGCTAAACCCGGTATTTACCGCTACCCACAGTGGTAGCGAATACCGCACCGGTGTGAATAGGCCTTTACGAATAAAATAATGGTACTGAGGTTAGGGTAGCGATTCTAAATGCAATCCAAATGGTTCAAAATCGGAATGACAATCCCTGTCTCTGTCATGCTAAACAGATTAGACAAAGACCGAGAGATGAGATTCCGTGTCGGATGCAACCGAATGGACTTAGAATCGCTACCCAGGGCTGCCAACCGTAGACAAAATTCCCATACATATTACAGCCAGCTAAAAATCTCATTACAGTGAGACCTAAATACTCTGTTCTATAGTATACTCTGTATGAAAATAAAATTAACGTGGTTGTTACACATATTTAATTTTACTAGCTTTTACCCGCGACTTCGTCCGCGTGAAATAGGTACCTATTCACTAATGTAACTGACAACAACTGACACCCATACAAATTTACGTTTACTAAAATCAGCTTATATTAAAACATTTTTATACAATTTCATCAATATCGGTTCAGTATTTTAGGCATTAAAGTGTGACAGACAGACAGCGTTACTTTCACATTTATAATACAGCTAGCAGCGGCCCGCGGCTTCACGTAATTCCCATTGCCGTTATTTTCCCGGGACAAAAGCATATGTGTTCTTCCAGACTACAATCTAATTGCATTCCAAATTTCAGCCCGATCCGTTTATACGTAACGAGGTAACGACGTGATTGAGCAACAAACATCCAAATATTAAAACATCCATACATTGACATTTATAATATTAGTAGGATAGTATGGATTTCAAGTTTTCAAGTGTCTCGTTAAATTTTTACGGGTTTATCTCCAACATTGAGGAACTTCCATATAAGCTTGCATCCCCCCTTTCAACCCCTATTTCATCCCAGTGCAGTTTAAAATTTAAAAAATGCTAGAACAAACATTTATGTGCTTCGTGTCTAGTTACTCATACAAAGTTTTATCTTCAACAATCACGCCTACGTGCTAAAATACACCTCCATGCAAAATTTCAGACTCCTAGACCAGACCTTTCGCTTTTATATATATAGATTTCAAAGTTATTGGAAGGGATTCGGCTAAGAGAGGACGAAGAATTTATCAGTTTAGATGTCGTGTCGCTTTTACAAATGTACCGATAGAATATACGATTCAAATTATTACGGGACTACTACAAATAATCCAAATATCTATCGAGCACATAAAAATTAATCGCTGTAGATTAATTTTTGTTAAGTTTTTTAACCTTGTAATTAGTTAGTCCAGTCAGTAAAATTCAAGGAGTGACAAAGTTTTGCCTCTAATACCTACCACTTCTAGTTTTGTGCACAACGCTGTCGAATGCCATTGACAAGTCTAGAAAGAGAGCAGTTCCAGTACTTTTACTATTTAGGGTTCCGTACCCAGAGGGTAAAAACGGGACCGTATAACTGAGACTTGGCTGTCCGTCCATCCGACCGTCCGTCCATCCGTCCGTCCGTCCATCCGTCCGTCTGTCACCAGGCTGTATCTCAAGAACGGTGATAGCTAGACAGTTTAAATTTTCACAGATGATGTATTTTTATTGCCGCTATAACAAACAATACTAAAAATAAAATAAATATTTAAGGGATTTTATGGGACCCCATACAACAAACTTGATTTTTTACCGTTTATTGCTCGAATAGTCCGTCCCTAGCAAACTAGATGGCGCCACTTGTAAAAATAAAACGCGCTATCGACGTCGTCGTTAGAATCATAAGGTAAAATCAAAATTTCAATAAAACTTCTTGGGCGAAAGCCTTTCTGAGGAAACTGTAATAGTGTAATATACGGAATTAAGCCAAAGAGGTTTTCGCTGTCCATTTGCTAATGGTACGGAACCCTTCGTGCGGGAGTCCCACTCGCACTTGGTTGGTTTTATTAATTCAACCCAAACTAGCTGATGCATTTAAAAAATAGCCGAAGTTTTATTTTTACCTTTACGGAAACCAAATTGATTACTATTTAAAACACTGTTCTGTTCTAAGAATGACACAATCCTGTTGCGAAGTACTTTCTCAAATAATTTTGAGAAGCTAGGTAAGATGGCAATGGGTCTATAGTTTGTCATCTATGGGTTCTCCCATTGCCCCGGTGGTAGATAATATCTTTAGTTCGAAGAGAAAGCAATGTTGAGCTCACCATATTACAAGACGAGACATTGGTGGCGCTATGGTGACGATGTATTCGCCATTGTACGCAGAAACCAGATTGAGCCGTTATTTTCTCATTTGAATAGTGTTCACCCGAATATTGCCATAACGGTGGAACGTGAACGAGATAAAGCTCTACCTTTTCTGGATGTGTTAGTGATGCGAGAAACTACTGTATGATTATCACACACGATCTACCTTAAGCCGACACACACAGATTGATATCTAAATACTGATTCACACCATCACCCGGTGCACCTAGCTTCAGTACCCCGCACGCTTAGCAATAGGGTATTGAGACTTTGTGGTTAAGAATATCTAGAAAGTTATCGAATTAGAACATTTAAAAGGTGTGCTGAAACGCAACTGGCTTAACTAGAAACAAGGATAGCCTATGGGGAATACATCGTTGAAAACGCGTCCAGCTTCACTGGAGAGGTCACCTACATACCTGCCATATCAAAGGATTGATGGACCATATTGAAAACTTGTTACGCCGTAGATATTGCATCAAGACAATTTTTCGCCCATTCAACGGCAATGGATCTATGGTGGCGGAGCACACTCTCGGTTCGGTCGATCAACATTTCATTAGTTTATATAAGCCGATACGGTGCAGGTAGAAACTCTTTGCCCCCTGTAAGATCAGGGATGCCATCGAAATCGGCTAGCGTTCAACCTTTAATAGAGATGGAGGATAGCCTGTGCCACGCTAGGAAACCGTGCCTCCATAGTAGGTACTCGGCATTGTGTTCGCGATATGAGTGAGGTTACAGTGAGTTCAGTGTGCTGCTACGTTCCTGATACCAGTGACGAAGAGTTTGAGTGTATACCTGCGCAACCCTTTTGCACCCGGGTCATCTACATCCCCATAAGCCATTGAGGTCGCGTCCACACCGCACCGTTGCCCGCAGTGCCAAAGAGGCAGTCATCACGTGTCCACACTCTCCTTGAGAAAAGCCCACAGGACGCGGCTGAAACTTGAGTCTGATTAGGCCAACCATATCACACATGAGTTACCCGTTTATCTAATTAAATATTTGTGTATATATCCTTGTCTAAGATGACGAGACATAAAAGGGCGTCGGAAGACGTCATTTCGTTTCAGACTCCAGGTGTGTACGAGGGGGATTGCAGCTGTGGTAGTTCTTATATTGGTCAAACAAAGCACAGAATTCCTGAAAAGATCAAGGAAGACATCGCCGCTATAAAATGTTGCCAGACACAGAAATTTGCGATTGGCGATCAATTAATTGATACGAAAATTGATCATTGGATCGAGCTCCACGACCCGAAGGTTCTCTCCACCGAACGGAATTACTATGCAAGAATAGTTCGGGAAGCCTTAGAAACTAAAGAATATCGTTACTTCAACGGAGAGGGTGGTTTCCGGTTATTGGCGTCGTGGAATCCTGGCATAATAAATGTATGTAGGTATTATATGTCAAATCGGAGAAGCCTAGTGATACGATTGGTGTTGTGTGTCGTGGTAGTAGCCCTGATATTTTTGAAGACCAAATGAGGATAGATCGAGATCACCTCATCTCGCAATGAGATGACCCGCAATTTCTTCAGTTTTCTCGTGACCACGGCGGTGGTAACGCTGCCGAAAGGTCGAGGTAATTAAACAATGATTTAGATCGCAATTAAGTCCTTGTAAACAAGTGTTAAAATCGTGAAAGTTTAAAAACAATAAACAAAAGTACATATTTCAAATAAGTCAACTCTGCTATGAAATATATTTTCACAAGCAATAATGTATATACAAATGTTTTGTGGTGATAAAGTTTATTTTAATTCCCCCAAAACTAAGGAGGTTTTGCTGTCGGGTAACCCTTATTGCACGATTGCACCCACCACCCACGCCCTCCTGACAATGTCATCCGAGTGCCAATAGATCCTTGTAGCACTATAAATGAAAATGGAACAAGTGATAATAAGCGTTAGCGAACGAGGATGGAAATAGAAAATTAAAGGACATGCAAATGGGGCTGCCAGCGCGCCAGCACCACTTCTACGACACTCTGTGGAAAGCTTAGACCGGGCTGACCGGGTAGCAGGTATTTTGTAAAATTCGTATTTTCTTGCTCTAGAAAAAACGAAAATGGTATATAAAAAATGTCACAGTAAATTCTAAATCTAAATCCTATCCTCTAATAAAATGTATTACAATGTTTTAGAGCTAAGTTTAATAAGTGGCATAAAAACATGTCATAAAAATTGTAAAACTACAGCAAAATACTCAAAACTATCACAATCACAATAAATTGTCATCTAAAGTTTTACAATAAATACGGGCAACGTAATAAATAGATATAGGTAGGTACAACGCAGTTTTTTCTGTTCGGTCGTAGTAAAATCCCTATCTCCTCCAAGCTTGCCGTAAGGAACTTCGTTCCAATGAAAAGTTGGCGCTAGATTTGGGGAAATGGAGAACCATCTTCGTCAGATCTATTTGCATCCTAAATACGCCTCATTGAGTAGATGAAAAACCCGTGAATAAATTATTATTGTAAAAAAAATTAGACCGACAAAACGACGAAAAAACAAATAGGCAATCAAAAGTAAACTAAGTAACGTCAATGACGGGGTTATACCCCGTTTGCATGATTCCAGTCCAACGACCGAATCCAGCGCTGGATTGCTTACTGGAATAATGTAAACCGGCACTGGAATGCATTGCCACTGGATTGATGCATTCCAGTGCCGGTTTACATTATTCCAGTAAGCAATCCAGCGCTGGATTCGGTCGCTGGACTGGAATCATGGAAACGGGGTATTAGATAAGATTATAACCACATCGATGCAAAGATAAGACAAAGACCGAGAGATGAGATTCCGTGTCGGATGCAACCGAATGGTTTCAGAATGGCTACCCTGGTCTCCTTCGATGCATGAGAAACCGAGACAAGTTGCACTTACAAAGTAAAAAACAACCGGGCAACGAAGTTCTTAAAAAATCCTACAACCGATATAAAACTTTTGCAACAATATTCTCCGGGAAGTAAAAACTAGTTACGAAAACGCATAACTAACCGTCACAAAGACACAAAAAAACTATGGAGCACTATTAAAGACATGTCTGATATTCCTAATAGTAAACAATGCAATGCACAGGAGCTTCTTCACAACTCCAATGTCCCACAAGAAGAAGACAACAAATACAATAAGCATTTCAAAGAAATGGGTTCGAAGCTTGCGGCTGATATTTTGAGGAGAATAGACAAGACAGAAAAGGAACTCTGTTCTGTGAAGACTCTGGATGTTAACTGTCCCTACTCACTCTTCCTTGGTCCAACGGACTTAAATGAAGTAAACGGCTTCATCAAAATCCTTAAATCGGAGTCAGCACCCGGCGTCGACGGTTTCTCATCTTTGCTGCTCAAGAATATTGGAGACTCTATCCTGGTTCCTATGGTACATATCTGCAATTTAAGCCTGGAAACTGGGACATTCCCGAAAGCTTGGAAAACCACGATAGTGTCACCAATACACAAGAGGAGGGCGAAAAATTGTGTACACAACTATCGCCCAATATCTTTTTTACCCGACTGCGCGACGCAAAGGAGTGGTAATGTGTTTAACAGTCTATGTATGTATGTATGTATGTATGTATGTATGTATGTATGTATGTATGTATGTTCCTTTGAGGCACTATACAGACCAAACGCCTGGGCCGATTTTTATGATTCACACGTCAATCGATTCCTCTTAATCTGGCGAGTGACACTAAAGACATGACATTGGTGTAAGTCCAATATGGCGGCTTCAGGACGCCATATTGTCCAAATAAAAAAAAGTTAATATCACCAAAATATGTCAAGAGGGGTATCGTTGAATAGGTATTTTAAAATTATGTTTAGCTTTCTCTCAATGTTTTTCCATTCGACTGACCGTTTAGGATGTATATCGATTTAAACTTGAGTAACAACCATTCTCACATTTATAGGTTTTTAGGTAGCAGAAAACTTCGTATAACTAAGTGTACGTGTGAATGTGGATGGACATTATATACTAATGTATCTAGTAGGCATCGATATAAATCAATAGATGTGCCCTGAGCACCTCGAAATTGGTAATAAACTGCGTCTCTGTATGTATCGTAAGTGGTTTACAAACAACCAATCTACTTGACCCCTATAATCGCTAGCGGCGAGATTTGCTGTGGTTCTACTTATTTTGGTTGTAGACACCGAATAATGATAGGCAAAAACGTCCGGCGTCCACCGCGTCCTGCTACCGACTAGAACGGAAAGAGTGAGCTCACTCTTCCCAACGTTGACATGATAGCGTGCGCCGTGAAGTTTGGGATGGGGCCCATCTTGCGTTCTACGATCTATGCTAGTAGGTATATTGGACTACCTTTTTTTCGTACGTGCAGGAAATGTATTTACCTATACCCTACTGCCCCGCCCGGGAGACACAGCCGCGTTATGTTGCATTCTATATCATGTATGGATATGGTGCCCCTATCTACTAATAAACCTCTATGGGGTTTCAACTCTGCCGCTGATAGTGGGAACACGGAACCGCTCTCGGATTGCTCCGCCTCGGTCGCCCATCTCCAACTTCAAACGATTTAGTAGGTACTCAACGTCAATCGAAAACCTATACTAACACAAAACTATAAATATGAATTACATGCAGTAGAAAATCCTATATATTATCAGTAGAAACGAAGACATTTGGTCACCGACCAAAAGATGCATATTAATATGTTGAGCATATTAACATTCACAACATTGTTGATAACTAAAAAGTATAAAAAAAAAATATAATTTAAAAACTCAAAAACCCGACTGCGTAAAAAGTGAACCAAACTACGTTCTCGCATACTAAAAAAACTGAAAAGAATAAAACAAGCATTTAGATTTCTGGTGGTCTAGAATTCTATAATATGTTATTGTATTAATACTATTGAAATATATACAATATTTTCTAATGAAAGAACATTACAACTGAACAGTCGGGATCCATTGAACAATTACATTGTATGTCGAATAATAATGGATCCCGACTCTTCAGTTGTAAGGTTCTTTTATTAGAAAATATTGTATATATTTCAATAGTATTAATACAATAACATATTATAGAATTCTAGACCACCAGAAATCTAAATGCTTGTTTTATTCTTTTCAGTTTTTTTAGTATGCGAGAACGTAGTTTGGTTCACTTTTTACGCAGTCGGGTTTTTGAGTTTTTAAATTATATTTTTTTTGTGTATACTAGCCAAGATTTTGGAGTAAAATTGTAAACAAACGTCTAGTTGAATTTCTTGAGAAACAAAACCTGTTAGCTGCCAATCAATTCGGATTTAGACGCGGTAAGTGCACAGAGGACACAGTGCGGGTTCTAGCGGAGACAGTGACATCGCGTTTGGACAGGGGAGACAGGTGAATTGCTGTGTTTCTTGATTTCGACAGTTCGACAGTTTATCCCCGGATATACTACTTCGAAAAGTGGACTGTTACGGGGTCCGTGGGAAAGCTTTGGATTGATTACTAGCTACCTCACTAATAGAAGACAAAAAGTGAAAATCGGAACGCTTCTCAATGATGAGGTAGAGGTCTGTTTCGGTGTACCTCAAGGTGGAATTTTATCTCCGACACTCTTTTTGCTGTACATCAACGAACTGATGCGTGCTTACCTAGGAGAAACCGATTCACTCTCGATTTGAAGACACCAAGATCATAACCATCGGGAAAAACCCACTCGGGCAACTCATTCCACAGTCTAGACGTTCTTATCACAAAAGTAGAGTCAAACCTCTTTGTTCGTGTCTTTGGAACATCAACCATGAAACGATGCCGCTTCTTCGAGCTACGGGAAGTCCGATAGAAAATCTAGACAGAATTAAAATCCACGGGGGAATTAGCCTTTCTTAGATGATCCCGCAGCTTGTTTGCACTGTTGCTGTATCTAAATTGAGAGAATTCCCTGAACTAAATATCTGGGGATCCAAATAGACCAGAACTTATCATTCCAGCAGCACATTGCTGTTCTGTGCAAAAGAGTGAGGAAAGGCATAATTCATGAGGAAACCGAGAGCGGCCGCGATTAGAGACGTACTGGGCCTTGTTTACACCTCTTTATATCAATCGCTGATTAGTTTACTGCATAGGTGTCTGGGGTGGAGCCGCTGCTAAGTATATGATTGCTGTGGAGAGGGCACAAAGGGCTGTCCTAAAAGTTATGCTTGGAAGACCACGTAGACATTCTACCGTGGAATTCTTTCAGGAAGCTAAGGTGGTCTCTGTTAGGAAACTCTTCATCATGAGTACTATAGCCAAGTCGCACATTGTAGATCAACACACTAACAGGAGAAAATCCCGTCCCGCCACAGTCACGCTTCCGAAGGTCAGAATAGTTTTTGCGTCGCGCCTGCCACCCTACATCCATGCCTTCCCCTATAACACAGTATGCAAGCACTGTGATCTTAAGGGTTTGTCGGACAGAGAAGCCCGAGGCAGGGTGAGGGACGAGCTTCAGTCCCTGAGCTATAAGAAATAGGAAGAACTAGTCAAGGTGTACGATCACGATGTTGGAAGTTATGCCACAACAGGCAAAACCTCACATTCCATCACACTTCAAGGTTCCCCACGAAACCGCCCTTTTGACTTTGATGGGACAGTAAAGTAAACCTATCTGATTAAGATTCAAATCAAATTAATGTGCTCACGCGCTGCCCTAACCAACCCTAACAATCAATCACACTTATTATATTTATGTATTTTTATATACTCAGAAACTGTTTTGCCACATATCTACACCGCTTCCACACACACACACCTGTCACACACTCAAACACATACATAAGCACACACACACACACTACACAGAACTCCTGGGTAGTGATTCTGAAACCATTCGGTTGCATCCGACACGGAATCTCATCTCTCGGTCTTTGTCATGCTAAACAGATAAGACAAAAAGCGGGAGATGAGATTCCGTGTCGGATGCAACCGAATGGTTTCAGAATCGCTACCCTGAGCTCCACTTATTTATTAGCTTACTAATTTTTTCGACACATATACTACGTAAATTAAACATTATTTGTAGTAATAAATTAAACATTAATTAATTTATATTTATGTTATATCACCGTAAAACAAGCGGATTTTGTTTAAGCATAACAGAGGAATACTAAGATACCGGCCTGGCCGAGTTTTGGTTCCACTTCCTATTTGTTAAAATTTAATTGTCAAACATGTAAACTGAATAAAGATTTATCTTATCTTAAAAGCGAAAAATCAATGAATATCTATGATAATTATTATTTGAAGTCGGTGCCAGCCAAGTCTATCAGGTAGTGTAGATAGATACTATGTAGGTACCAAGGTACCTACGTAGTAATTAGCGAGCGCAGTACAGAGCTAGGTTATGATTAGGAGTGCAGAGAGCTCTAATATCTGGGGGTTTCTTTGCTGTTATGGGCAGGCATCATGCTTACTATCAGGCCAGGCACGTGTCATGCTCGTCTAGTCATTCTATATAGGTACTAAAAAAAAATGGCAGTCATAGAGAGGCAGAGATGGAAGTGAAAACTTGTAACTCAGAGTCTCAGAATTCGATAGCTCAGTTTGGAATCTACGGGGGTGTAACCGGAGGGCGCTAGTCTGGAATAAATCTAAAAATGTGTTTGGTGCGCCAAAAGAAGTTTTCACTCCAAAAAAAACACCGCTAGGTCAGCGTGGTGGACTTTGAGTCTTTCCTTGCGAGAGAAGGGTCTGAGTCTAATATAATTATCTAACTTTAACAATTAAGGTGTTTGTTAAAATTTTCGATATTGATAGTGAACTTGGTCAAATACCTTAGCATAAGCACATGAGAAGTCTACTAAATACTCACTATAGTACGAGTCGGCGCCTTCACTAGCATAGAGAACATTGACGTTCGTTTCAATATCGTTGATAGAGAGAGAGAGAGAGAGAGAGAGAGAGAGAGAGAGAGAGAGTCAAGGACATAATCCACCAAGCTGGCCCAATGCGAGGTAGCAAATCATACGTGGCCTGTATCTTTCTCGGAAAATTCGTTTTTCCTCTTCCGTTTAAGCGGTAATGATAAACTTGTTCATGTGCACTTGCAAAAAAATCTCAAAGTCGCAGACGGGATTCGAACCTACGACCATACGACTGTGAAATGGGATGTTCCTTCCCGTAGTCCACGGCCATACCATTAATATTAATTACCTACTCCTTAATTTACTTTGTCTGATTTAAATCAGACATAGTAAATTATATAAATATAGGATACATAACCGATATAATATATCGATACCAAGGGTGGTATAGCACCAGCTTAAAATCTGCCTTTGATGCTAAAATATTATTTCGGAAAAAGCACATCAGAAACTAATCTCTTTTTGGATCAATACTAGATACTTACAATAATAAAGTGGCCAAGTGCGAGTTGGACTCGCCCATGAAGGGTTCCGTTGCACCAAGTAACAAAATTTACATAGTACACATAGTTCTTGTAGTTCTTTGTAACTTTGATCGAAGTTTTAATTATAGTGTATTTATGACGTACCTACTAAAAAAAAACTACTCATCAGATCGAGTTCAAACCAATTTTCGTTGGTAGTTTGCATGGTAATGTACATCATATATTTTTTTTAGTTTTTTCATTCTCTTACTTTAGAAGTTAGAGGGGGGGGGACACACACACATTTTACAGCTTTGGAAGTGTCTCTCGCGCAGATTATTCAGTGTATACAAAAATTATATTAGAAACCTCAATATCATTTTTGAAGACCTATCGATAGAGATACCACACATGTGTAGGTTTGAAGAAAAAAAAATTTTTGAGTTTCAGTTCTCAGTATGGGGGGCAACCCTAATTTTTCTTATTTTTATTTTTTTTTGTAAAAATCTTAATATGTTCACAGAATACATCTACTTACCAAGTTTCAATAGTGTAGTTCTCATAGTTTCGGCAAAAAGTGGCTGTGACATACGGACGGATAGTCAGACAAACTGACATGACGAATCTATAAGGGTTCCGTTTTTACGTTTTACGGAACCCTAAAAATTGGCAGCCTTCTTTCGCTTTTTTAGTAAATTAGTGCCCTGTAGGCAATTGCCTAATTGGCTGGTTCCATTTTTTGATATAATTTTTAACAATGCTTCAATGTTACAGTAAATTAGCAGAAATTTTCCTCATTCATTATGTAATTATTTATTCCCTTCAGCCCAATAACTAAGAATAGACAATGCTTAATCAGGCATGCTGTTACGTCACAGACAACCTTTAATACTTTTCACCTGTCTTCACATTCAGGTCTCATTAGTATACCCTTAGACGTCCTGAATATTCATTTGGGTTCCACGGTATAAAAGGCCGATAATTTCGAGATCAAATCATTCCAACGCCGTCTTCCAACGAAGACACATCTAAGAAGCTGAAATCGTTTTCAAGTAAGAAGATCCAAGATGAGGTTTCTAATTTTCGTGCTTTTCATCGTCTTCGTGTCATATTCTGCTGCAGAGTTTCGATTGGTAGACATCTTTCTGAAACCTTCTATACTGGCTGTGAGAAATATTCAAAAAGATCATCATACCCTGGACCCCCGAGTTGGCCGTGGTTACGCCCGCAGAATGCTCTGACCATGTATAATGGTAGAGGAAAAAGGGTTGACATTGCTGATGAATGTTGCGACAAATCCTGTTCTTTGGACGAACTTTTATCGTTCTGCCAATAAGTGTAATGATTCAGTGAATTGTATATCTGTTTAATGACTTGCTGATCTGGCTATGAGACTTTTAGCTATTTCCTGAAGTACAATTAATGTATACGGCTGTTGTTGTTTTATTTTGATACTGTAGGTTTAGATGTAAGCGTATAAGTACTGTATTGTCTTATATCGTTATCATCATTCTTGTTGGGTTAGGTCCGTGGGTTACGTTACAACGTAACCCACGTTCATGTTTAGTAAGTAGTGGTAGGACTCTTAGCAGAGTCCGCTTGGGGAAGTACCACACCTTTGCCAAATATTCTACCGCCAAGCAGTAATGTGCTAAGATTACTGTGTTCCGGTTTGAAGGGCAATGATTCCAGAGAAATTACAGGGCTTAGAGACATAATATCTTAGATCTCTGGGTGACGAGCGCAGTGCAGTGCTAGGTAATGATTTGGACTATCATGTTCCAATAGCTGCGTGTTACTGTGCTGTTATGTGGCAGGCATGTTGCTTACCATCAGGCACGTGACCTGCTCGTCTCGTCACTCTATGCTATAAAAAAAATTAATTGAAGTGAAATCTTTTTTTAGTCACGTTGAACACATTTGGTAGGGGAAATTATCTTGAGTTCGCGTCACTGACATGCTAATGTTCGTTGTATATCTATACATTTTCTCGGGATAAAAAGTTACAGCTTAGATGCTATTCCAAACTAGGTATAATCTAATTATGTTCGAAACGTCAATCCGATCCGTTCCGACGTAACATCCGAAAATCTAAACATCCAAACTTTCGCGTTTATAATAAGTACCAGCAGCCGTTTTACCCACGTAGTTCCCGTTCCCGTTATATTTCCGGGATAAAAAGTAGTCTAAAAGCTAGTTAAACTTTTACTGTCCTGTGGATTATATTGCCATACTTGTTGCTCTGCCGATTTTGTTGTAAGTACCTAATTCGTTCGTTGGACGATCTTACCCGATAGACGCGGTCTTCACCGAGTTGAACTTATGTGTTCTTCCAGACTACAATCTAACTATATTCCAAATTTCAGCCCGCCCCGTTAGTACGTTACGACTTATCGATATAACAGCCTGTTCACACTAGCTACTTTCAGTAGCTGCGACAGGCGTCTAGCTGCTGCATCTTGCTTCAAAAAGAAGCTGCGACAGGCATCTAGTCGCTGCATCTCGCTTCAAAATGTAGCTGCGACTCGCGTTTTTCGGAAGCGCGATGCAGCGGCAGCTGCAGGCGACTCAGTCACAGTATAATGAAAAACCCAGTAGGACGACAATATGCCATCAAAAATATAAATATGAAATTAAAATCAAACTAAATATTACTTATAGAATTTATTACAGAACAACAAAAGAAGTGAGATCTAAATGGGTGGTTGAGTGAAAAGTTGAGCGATTGGGCGAAAAATTGGGCGATCCTGAAATATTTTCATAATAAATGAAACTACTCTCAGGATAATTAGTTCAAAACTAAGATTTGACTTGGCTAGTTTTCAAATACCTAATTTGTAACTGTTTATTAATTTCTTTTCCTACAGTTCAAGTTGCTCCCCATTTGCTTTCTTCGGAATGCTCATTTTCTTTCACTGCTTTACAGTATTATATTTAACACTGCCACACCACGATATCTGAAAGACTGCTTTACATTCTACAGTAGCGTACACTCATGTTATCTTATATCAACCTATAATTTGTCTCTGCAAGCGCCCTCTGCACGTTGCAAAACATTCTACGGCAAATCTTTTGCATTCCAAGCAGTTGAGTTGTGGAATGCCATGCCCGTGGAAATAAGACAAGCTCCGTCACTTTCCGTATTTAAAGTTCAAGGCAAAAATCAGTAGATTATGTCGAAAGCTTGCTAAAATCTGATTGAAGCTCGTACATCTTTTTTACATAACATTTTGAATTCATTGCCTTCGTATTAGTATATGTAAGAAGGGTCATGGACATATGTTAGAATGTATGTCTATTATATTTTAGGCAATAATTAGTACCCTTTTTAAGTACTTCTCTGCATTTTTATTATAGTTTGCGATCTTAGCGACGACAATTTTGATTGTGTGTATTCAAGTAAAAGTACCTACGAAAACAGATAAACTGGACATGCAATCACAGATCATTTCCAATGTTTTGCGGTTAGTGACGTCATGTCAGTCGTTAGTATTTTAGCGGGAAAATCTGAATTACATTACTATTGTATGTATACTCATCAAAAATACACAAATTTTTAAACATAATTTTTTTAGTAAACAGAGCTATAATCTTTAAGAAATAAAAGCAATTCCGAAAAATTGTTAAAATCCCTATTGGGTCAGTAAATTGCTCAATAAATAATTAAATAATAATTAAAGCTTTAATATAGTAGAGCCAAAAGTAGCTACGAATAGTAGATAGATAGATACTCTTTATTGTACACCATAAATAAAAAACACGTATACAGGAGAGAATAACAATAAAACTAGTGTTACAAGCGGTGGCCTTATCGCTAGTAGATAGAATTGTTAGCATTTCTCCCAAATTAAAAAAACTAGTCGTCCTACTGGTATTTTTGATATACTGTGGTTGCTCTAGAGTTTGACAAAAGTACACTTTCGATTCAGTGTGGCCAACTTTACGTGTTTTTGCTTTTAGCGTATATCTACAATTATTAATGTCTGTTCTTAACACGGATAAAAATATTCTCGGGAATAAATTAAAAGTTGTTATGCACTTTAGTGGTATTTATTTTCCAGCGTATGTCCATGATCATAAAGTTATAAATTTATATAATTGTAAATCCTCAATCAATTAGCAAAAAGACCTCGGTGTTATAATTACATTTAAATACAACAGCCGTACTCGAACTGTCTTGGGCGTGACGATGGCAGAAGACCTGACGGCATGACTATTAATTGTGCATGACTATTGCAAGTATGCTGGGTACGCTCTCGATTGGTAGTGGGTTTGGATATCTTGATATCTGTAGTCCTTCATTGGTCTATGGATAATTCAGGTGTGCTTAGTGTAAGTAGTTAGTTAGGTATGTAACGTAGTGTAGTTCTCATTGAATTTAAGTTGTGTTAATAAAGGCTTTTTAAAATATTAAATTTAAAATGCGAAGAACACATTTCTGCAATTGTACGGAAAGCAAACTATTTTCTTTACGTTATTCTGATTCCTTTCAATCTATAACTGTAGAAATGTTTCTTAAAATTTATGAAACATATGAAAACTACTTCAAAAAAGATATCGATTTACTTGAAAGTCTGCAAAGAAAAGCGACAATATGGCCATATACTCTTCGACGTAAATCCTACACAGACAAGTTAAAAACCCTGCACCTAACTACATTGGTACAGTACATTTACTACCTTACTACTTCAAAAAAAAGTACGCAGTTCTATAAACTTTACATAATTTAATATTGCTCTACGTATTTTTAAACTTGACTACACTTTTTAAAAATCCAAGTTAGCAACACTGAACGGAACAATTGCTCGGCGGCCGCGACAGACGCAAACAGCCGCAAACAGTCGCTGCATCGCGATGCAGCTTCTTTTTGCAGCTAAATCGCGCGTTTCCGCTTCAGCTGCTAAAGCGCGTGTTTCCGCGTTAGCTGCTAAATCACGCGATTTTGCTGCAAAAAGTAGCATGTGTGGTCAGGGCCTAAATCAACGGATATGCCCTTCCAAAGTTCAGGCGGACGGAATTATGTTATCGTTGGGAAGAGTGATCTCACTCTTTCCGTATTTTAGTCGATTGTAGGAAGAGGTGAACGCTGGTCGCTATTCGTTGTCAACAATCAAACTAAATGGAACCGCAACATACAATGCTAAACAACACAATACAAAACTCTTTATTAAATTATAAAAGTACAATAAATAAATTAGGTACATACAAAACAAAAAAGAAAAAATATATCTATTTAATTGGCGGCCCTATTGCTAAGAGCGATCTCTTCCAGGCAACCGTGGCAACATACCTCTGACAGGCACAATACAAAACTCTTTATTAAATTATAAAAGTACAATAAATAAATTAGGTACATACAAAACAAAAAAGAAAAAAAATATCTATTTAATTGGCGGCCCTATTGCTAAGAGTGATCTCTTCCAGGCAACCGTGGCAACATACCTCTGACAGGCAACATGCCTCGCCGCGAGCGATTCTAGGGGTCAAGTAGATTGGTAGTTGTAAACCACTCATGCTACACACCGAGACGCAATTTGTTAGGTAACAATTCCAAGGTGCTCAGGGCACATATTTTGATTTATATCGATGGTTACGACTTGATTGAGCAACTGTAACGTACACCCAAACATTTTTTTTTACTTTTATAGGTTTACACTTGGCCGCCATCTCGCCTGATGTTAAGCGACGATGCGGTCTACGATGGATCGTGTTTACCTACCTAGAAGAAACCGATTCACTCTCGATTTGAAGACACCAAGAAAACATCCAAATATTCAAACATCCATGCACATTTATAATACAAATAGCAGCGCCCCGCGGTTTTGCCCGGGTAGTTTCTGTTCCCTTTATTTTTCCGGGATAAAAAGTAGGACATGTGTTCTTTCAGACTACAATCTAAGACTCAGATTTGGACTCTTCATGTTCCAATAGCTGCGTGTCACTGTACTGTTATGTGGCAGGCACGTTGCTTACCATCAGGCAGATGTCCTGCTCGTCTTGTCACTTTTAATTTAAAAAAAAACTCGCTCCGCGCCGGTCCGACGCTACGCCACCGTCACCTTCCGCAGTATAAAGAAATTTTATTACACTGTGCTACTACTCTTTGGAATTCCGAGCGGAAACGACGTTGTGGCAGATCGAAAAGGCGTTAGCAAGACGAACTAGACCAATATAAGCAGCACTGGTCTGTTATAGCACTGGATAGAAGTGGAAAGAGGGGAAGGAAGCCTTCGCCCAACATTCTGATAGATCAGACTTTCAACACCTAATAATAATTCGTTCCTGGAGGTTCCTCATTCGGCAGCCCTAACCACCAGTAGCTTGGGCCCTGCCCTGGTGCCAGCGGAGATTTAGGTTTATTATATATTTAAATATTGTAAAAACTGAGGCTTAAGAATATTCAGTAGTGGTAGGACTCCTTGTAGAGTCCATCTGGGGAAGTACCACACCTTTTCCAGTTATTCTACCTAAAGCAGCCCACTCAATGTTCCGACTGCTTTGACTCGGGGCCTTTTCGCGCAAGGAGAGTGTCAAGGCCATTATTCACCACGCTGCGCTGGCGGATGCTGGCCCAGTGCGGGTTGTTGGATAGTTATTTTACCGCCAAGCAGTAATGTGAAAATATCGCTGTGTTCAGGTTTGAAGGGCAATGTTTGCAGTTAGGTTACAAGGCATAGAGATAAATCATCTTATATCTATGGGTGACAAGCGCAGTGCAGTTTGAGCTAATAATTTGGATTCATTGTGTTCCAAGAACTGCGTGTCATTGCGTTGTTATGAGCAGGTATGTAGCTTACCATCAGGTAGGTACATGTCCTGCTCGTCTCGTAGGTACCTACTATAAAAAAAAAAACTCATAATAAAAATAATAGTTTTTTTATTAATTGTAATTTGTCTAGACTCTCTAGTCTAGAGTAAGAAAGCGTGACTGTCTTTCTGTAGTACTAAGTACCTACTAAACCGATCACGCCGTTCGTCTAGTGAATTAGCATAGATAACATCGATCGCCGTTTGTATCGCATACTGTGTGTGTTGTTGATTCAGCCAGCGTTTGCAGAGCGGATGCAGGGGGTTGTTTGTCGCCGATACTAACTCGATTACGTCCAATCAGCAGCGTCGCCGCCCGCCCTAATTGGGCGCCCCGATGCGAGGGCGGGCTTTTTTAACAAGTTCTGCAAACAGCGGGCGCGGGCGCCTTACGCAACCGTGTCACTGCACTTGCATGCTTCGCGTGTTTGTGTAACTTTACTGTTCAATGTTACTTTCATACTGAAATTGGACGTGGATATGCAGAAAGGATCTAACCCACAAAAAGTGATTTTCGAGTGAAAACTTTTTGAAGTGAAAACTAATTTCGGCGCACTACATACAGATTTTCCGTGGACTGAGAATTGAGCTCAAGCGTCACGTTCGTAAATGAAAGTAATCTTCAGGTAAACTCGGATGGATCTAGGTGGACATGGTCATGGCCAAGCTCACCGGTTTCACCCGCGCCGCGAAGTTTCCAAAGTGAGCTATCAAATTCTGAGTTATTAGTTTTCATTTACCTATATCGGCAGTCCCTATGGCTGCCCATTTTTTTTTAATTTGCCCATTTTTTATGGAGTGACGAGACGACAAGATATTTCGCTTATTGTCAAAATCTCGAATCAAATCCTTTTTTATAGATCCTTTTTGCGTATCCACGTCCAATTATTTTAGTATCAAGAAAACAATAAATAAATAAATATTAGTGGACAATTCACACACAACACCATCTGACCCCAAACTAAGCAAAGCTTGTGTGATGGCGGCCATATAGCTGATATAATACTTATATAGTTTTAAATACATACTTATTATACATAGAAACACCCAGACACAGTGCAAACATTTGAATTCATCACACAAATATTTGCACTGGGTGGGAATCGAACCCACGAACCCACGGGCATCGCAGGTGGCTTAAGGGCTTAAGTGGCACGAGGGCAGTCTTAAGTATTAAGAGACCATGTGATTTGATATAGTGAATGTATCTCTTAAAGTTTGTTTTGGTATAGTAGTATAAAGAAATACTACGTGTGATAGTATTAAGAATTGAGTTACCCAGTTTTCGGTGTTAGATGGATTAAACACCATGTCGTAGAAGAATTGAAATCATCTTTACTTTTATACTAGTGCCGTTAGTGACAGAATATTTTTTTTATATTTTCGATTGTACAATACATGAAGTGTCTAAATCATTATCTAACACTGCACTTGCGCTCGTGACCTAAAGATATTAAGATGATTTATCTCTATCCTCTGATTTTTTCTGGAAATGTTGCCCTTCAAACCGGAATACACAGATAGATAGATATAAACTATTTATTGTGATACAGACAAATTAATAAAATTACAGTGAAATACTTATGAACTAGTACCACAAGTGGCGGCCTTATTGCTAAGAGCAATCTCTTCCAGGCAACCACCATGTATATTGTATACATTGGTGGGTAGGTAGTAGGTACTGTTTGGTGGCAGAATAAATGGTAAAGGTGTGTCACTTCCGCAGGCGAACTGTGCAAAGAATCCTACCACTACAAATGGGTACATACATCCAAAATATTCTTTCACTGAAGGCCTAGATCGATAGAATTGAAGGATATAGGTACAATCCTTGGATTCAATACAATAATTCAAATAAACAATCCGATAGGGCTGCTATCAATCAAGGCACAAATGTAGAAACAATACAACCGTTCGAGATCCCCGACCCTTCTTGATTTATAGCTCAGACCCCAATGTAAAGCAACCTATGTAGCTTTTCAACTACATATGTATGTAAATGGAAATTCATTGACAAGTTACAATGAAATTTGACATATCTACAGCTAGTTACTTAGTGCTAAGTACTACTACAATACTTACCTACTTTGTTACGTGACGTGTAATTTAATGTACATATGTGTAAAACGAGTAGGTAACTACATTCAAATCAAAAACTTAATTGACCGGAATAGGATTCAAACAGTTTTGGCCGACAAACAATATACCTGCGAGTACATTTTAGATACAATTAATTGTTGCTGAAACTGATATTTGTATTGTAAGTATTATTGCAGGCTGTGTTGTGTTGTCGAGAACGGCGACTGGTGATCTGAAGCCTCTGGTTCGAATCCCACGCGCACCACTGTCTTTTTGAAATCATTTGCGTAATGCTAATAACTGAAAAACAGTGGAACCGTTTCTTTCAATGTTTATGTTTCAAAGAGTTTTTCAAGAGCAAGCTTCAGCAACAAATCAGCACTGGGCCAGCGTGATTGATTAGTGCATCAACTCTCTCCTTTCGAGAGAAGACTCTGAGTCCCAGCAGTGGGAACATTTCAAGGGCGGATTATGCCCATGCTTAAACTATTTATTTTGACAAGAACCGATGCTGTCTCGTCTCCTCACCAAGGGTCTACCACCGGACTAAAATGGTCTTTGCTTTGGTAATGTCCTCTCTATATTTTCACTTGATACTGTAGAGAGAGCAATGAAGTATTTTCATAGTGCCAATATACTACCTGTCAAAGATAGCGCTCAATTGTCCATAAGTGACGCTAAAGTGTTTACTTTTATCTTCTTCTTAAGACTTTTGTTTTAGAAATGTAAGCGTGTGTCAAAGTCAATAATTTGACATAGTTTTGTTATCGATTTATCATGTCTTTCTGAAAACGTACGAGTATATCGTAAACTCATAAGGAATAGCAAAATCATTCTAATTAGGTGTTCGATAACTGTTCGTGCATGCACCCTTTCTGAGGAATTATATCGTGTGTACTTTGGTAATAATTATTATACTGACACCGTTAACTATCGAAGCCTGTGTATTAGCTAAGGTCACATAAAAAAAACCTCCGAGTAATCTTCTAATTTATTACGCAAGTATTTGTTACACAACTATGAACAGACAAATTAGAATATTACTACATTATAACCACATGTTATAGTTACTTAGAATGCTAATTATAAATATTTACAATAATTTATAAAATCACTGAAGAAACACGCGGTTTATTTCATGCTTTTAGATACAACGAGATAAGTTAGAAGTTATAATACGTTTATATAATTTAATGAGATCGCAACTTTCATCTAACACTTATCACAGCTTAGTAATTTACAGTAACTTTACAGTCCAATTTATTCTTTTGGTCGTTTTTATTTCATTCGATAACTTGGCAAATGTATTCATAATAATTAACGAGTATATTTTACAGAAATTTGCGTGGTCTATGAAATATTTTATCAAACTGACAATGTACAAACACAAGAAAAAGCCATTTACATCTATAGCAGATAGGATGACTTTTCGTTTTCTAACGCAAGAACATGCATTAACCTTCGTAAAAATCGCGCACATATTTATTGAAACGTCGCTTTAAAGGCTTAGAAGAGTTTATTTTATTATTTATTAGTGTCAATTCTGCAGGCGTAACTTAAAACTCAAATTTACATACCTAGCTTCCTAGATTCAAACAACTAGGTTCAAATACTTAATTATTGAACAGTTTGCTTTTGAAAAGCTCTACAAATTGAAAAATAGAAGATAAATGGTAAAATAAATAAAGTTTTAGATTATATTAGAAGAAAGCTTTAGCATATTACACGATTAAATAGGTAATTTCCATTCATGATATTGTCATGTTAATCATGTTAATCAAGTTGACATCTGTCAAAAACAGTGCTAGGTATGCCACAAGTGGAGTTAATATTTCATTTTGTTAGAAAAAAATTTAAAACATTAGAAATCACGGGTGATTCACGGAGAATCTGTCGTTGTTAGAATTATTTTGAATAGTATAAAATTGTATGTTTTGTTAGTATTTAGCTGAAGAACAATTTATCTTTAAAACATTAACATTATTTGCGACGGCCTTCCTTCCTTGAATGTACTCGTATTAGGTCCTTACACATGAAATTGGTGTTTTGTCGTACTGGCCAACTTTGATCTCAAATATCACCTCTTTGGTTAGAAATTCCAATTTCAAATTTATACAGCTAACTTTAGGCTTTAGGAAAGTGCATCATGCTTTTATCTCATACTTTTGTGTTTTGAAAAACCATAATTAATTTCTTCACTCAGTTTACATAATTTTCGCATGAAACAATCTTAAAATTTAAAAAAATCTTAAAATTTTCGCTTTGGGCAGGATTTGGCTGCTTCGCCAGGGTTCAGCTATTGCGATGATCGTTTTCGATTATTGTATAGGATTCACTTTTCATGAATCGATTTAAAATCCATTCATTATCCCTTCATCAATACAAAAAATTGCGCCGGCTGGACGCGGTTTGGTGTGGCGCTGTCTTATCGTAGTTGTAAAGGGGTGTGGCTTAATTTTGAATTCGTGAATTTCGATTAGGTGTTATCACCGCCTTAAGTAAAGTAACACAGTAGTCGACGCGCGTTTGTCGGTTTGCTGCACTCAATTCATGAGGGTTCATTTCAAGATTTTTCAGCTTCCCAATTTGTTTCACGTGGATTAAAACAGTTTTTTACTAACACCGCAGCCTGCAGCTAACTCGGATGTGGTTTGCGATGGATCCGCTTCCACTATATAGCCTTCAATTCTTCAATATCAAATTTGGTCTCCGGCCGTCCACGGGGCTTGTTCTGCAGGCCGAAAAAAAAACGTTGGAACCAGAAACGTGAAACGTTTTTCGACACCGCCGCCATACACATAATCAATCCTTCGAGCTGTTTCTGCAGCAAACCAGTGCTATCCATATATATATGAGTACGAGTTCCATCGTGGCTGGTGCCACGACATTTTATATTATATATAACATGATATTTTAAATTTTACATTTTGTAAACTGCACTCAGTTTACAAAATGTAAAATTTGTAAACCGAAATAAATTCCTAACCAAATAGGAGATATTTGAGATCAAAGTAGCCAGTACCATATATTTGAATAAATTTGTACTTTGACTAAAGGAGTTTAAAAAAAACATAGGAATTTTGATTTTGAAGTCACACCTGTAGAAATGACGTCGTTTTTCATTTTCCTAAGTTTACAACGACCAAGTTTAGTTTGGAGAGTCGGTGAATTGAAGCTAGCGCTATGTGTCGGTGAATTGGAACTAGCGCTATGTGTCGGTGGGTTGGAGCTAGCGCTATGTGTCGGCGGGTTGGAGCTAGCGCTATGTGTCGGGGGGTTGGAGCTAGCGCTATGTGTCGGCGGGTTGGAGCTAGCGCTATGTGTCGGCGGGTTGGAGCTAGCGCTATGTGTCGGCGGGTTGGAGCTAGCGCTATGTGTCGGCGGGTTGGAGCTAGCGCTATGTGTCGGCGGGTTGGAGCTAGCGCTATGTGTCGGCGGGTTGGAGCTAGTGCTATGTGTCGGCGGGTTGGAGCTAGCGCTATGTGTCGGCGGGTTGGAGCTAGCGCTATGTGTCGGCGGGTTGGAACTAGCGCTATGTGTCGGTGGGTTGGAGCTAGCGCTATGTGTCGGCGGGTTGGAGCTAGCGCTATGTGTCGGCGGGTTGGAGCTAGCGCTATGTGTCGGCGGGTTGGACCTAGCGCTATTATGTGTCGGGGGTTGGACCTAGCGCTATGTGTCGGCGGGTTGGAGCTAGCGCTATGTATCGGTGGGTTGGAGCTAGCGCTATGTGTCGGTGGGTTGGAGCTAGCGCTATGTGTCGGCGGGTTGGAGCTAGCGCTATGTGTCGGTGGGTTGGAGCTAGCGCTATGTGTCGGCGGGTTGGAGCTAGCGCTATGTGTCGGGGGTTGGAGCTAGCGCTATGTGTCGGTGGGTTGGAGCTAGCGCTATGTGTTGGTGGGTTGGAGCTAGCGCTATATGTCGGGGGTTGGAGCTAGCGCTATGTGTCGGCGGGTGTGGGCGCGGGCGCGGCTGCGGGCGGGGGGCTGGCTCGCGCGGCGGCGATGGCGGCGGCGTGGCGGCGCGCCTTCAGCCGCAGGTCCGCGATGGAGGACGACCGACAGCGCGCCGCTAGCGCCGCCAGCCCGGCGTATGGCGGACACAGCGCCGCCGCCGCCGCTGCCGCTGCACTCGCGTACTGTTTCATCATATAAATCTAATTTTATATCACCATGATATACTCACAGGCATAATTACCCGTTCACCAATATCTTTCGTCACAGGTTTTAACAAACCAGCCTTTTTTGGATTATTCTTAATAAATCGTTTATTTTCCAATGTTTTTGTTTGTTTATATCTCACAACGTACTACCATCAAATCGGCTAAAATTAACGATTTCTGCAAACTACAACATATATACAGGGTAGGCGGTTAATTTTGCCTCTGAGTGTAATACTTATTATAGGATGAGGCTGAGTGGCAATAAGCATACGGTCCATCTGATGCTAAGCAGTAGTCGTCGCTTATGAACATGCAACATGAACATTTTGAATTTGATTGATATCTATTAAGGTGTATTTTAAGGTGGCCATTAAACAATGTCGTCTGCGGGGTGATTACTTTAGAACTAAGAACTACAGATTGATGTCTAGATGACTAAAGAACTAAACGCTACAGAAGTAGCTCCGTACCTGGTGCGCGGCCGCGGAGAGCAGCGCCGAGTCGAAGGGGGCGAAGGCCGCGGGCGGCGGCGGCCCGAGCGGCGGCAGCTGCGGCGCCGGCGGCCGCGGCACCGCCGACAGCCGCGGCACCGACACGTACGGCGCCACGCGGCACGGCTCGAGCGGCGTGCCGCCTCCGCTCAGCACCAGACCTGGACGACATACAATACTAACATTTAACCTGATCTATGCGACGCGTGATCAAAATGCTGGCGTTTATTTCGCCCAACGCAAAAGTCAGCGTGATAATGCCGCCAGCATGCTGGACCAGCATTATTTATTTGTTAGTGTTGTTTGAAGAATGTCGAATGACGATTTAGTTGTTTATTTAATACAAATTTATTTTTTGCTTGAAATGCTTTAATTCTACTAGAATGCTACGAATTTCGGAGAGCCGTACGAGTTTATATTCCGAGAGCTACAAGCAAATTTTGGGGAGGTATTTGAAGCAACCTGTTAACTTGTCACATAGCTCTCCTATTATTCCCCAAGGCGGAGGCGCAAACCTAGCTGGTGAGAGGCGGGGCAAAATGGATCCACACATTTTTTTATAGTTAATATATTTCAGGCAATATGCAATTTTTAAATGTTGTAGTTTAATAATATGCCAGATAATTTAGTCGGAGTTTTCACTTTGCCAGGCGCATGCAAATATGTTTTGCAAAAAATACAAATAATGCGTTTGAGGCAATTTGAAATTTAAATTCGGTGTTATTTAAAACCAAAAAATAAGGATTCTCAAAAAGAGAGATCATTTTGAAAGGTCAATCTACCTATCAGGTGATCTAAGTTGAGGGATTCATTTTGCCCCACTACTCAGTACTCACCAGCCAGGTCGGCACCTCTGTGTAGGGATATAATAGGAGAACTATGTGACAAGTTTTAAGCTTGCCTCAAATACCTACACAAATAATACTACCAGCTCTCGGAATATTACGCTCTACGCCTCACATATAACAGTATTAGTGGTCGATGCTGAAAAAAAACTCCCCTTACTTTTCTTGACCTTTAAATACCTTAAGATTTTTTCATTAACGGATATTATTTATTTTGTTCAGAATCGTTGTGTCAAATCGTTTTTACGAATGTATATGTTTACTATTTCTGTGAACGCAAAGATTACTGAGTCTTGTCCTGCGGTTATCGTTAATACAAAAAAAATTGAACAAATTGCCAGCTAGCTTGTTCCGTTCAATATAAATAAATAAATAAAAAATAATATTGGTGGACAATTCACACACAACACCATCTGACCCCAAACTAAGCAAAGCTTGTGTGATGGCGGCCAGATAGCTGATACAATACTTATATTATGGTTTTAAATACATAATCATCATACATAGAAACACCCAGACACAGTGCAAACATTTGAATTCATCGCACAAATATGGCTTAGTTCTTTTCAAGATGAAATATTTTGAAGAATGAGTGCCTATTCATTCATTCTAAGACTGAACGGCATCTTCGACCACATCCTCAATCACCAACAGGCAAGTTGGTGGTCAAACACAAAATTATTCACGTTCAAAAAACAAGCCACAGCAGAGATGGGTTCATCATCGAAAATGGTGTTATGTTTTAATTTATTTATACAAAAAATGGTGTTACGCAAAAGGTCAGCCGGATGCAAAGAAGAAGGAAGGCCAGATGGATCCCCGTCACTTAGACACACCTGTAACTTTTGTTGATGATATAGGTATATTTCTAATCAGGAGAGGTATTTGAAAATTCGTAAGAAAAAAAATCTTTCTATTGTAGAATCGTAGGCCGTAGATCCCGATCTACGGTCTACGAAAAGCGTACTACGAAAGTTTGTAGCTTGTGGCCATTGTTCCGTAATAATTCGTCACAATTATTTCTGCAAATGGTATAAAATAAAACAAAATAATGAATTAAATCAGTTAACCCCAGGTCCACAGCGTCGATCCACGATTGGCAGATACAAACGAGCGCCCCGGCGCAAATCCACCGGATCTTTTCCCGAACACTTAATTAAATTGATATTTAAGCAAAGCATAATTTGCTCGTAAATTAAGCGAAATCCGTTGTTTATACCCGACGGCGAGCGTCAATTAATAAATTAACGAGGATCTACTCCGATCCACCCGACTTAAGGTGTTCGGCTTGTCTTGAAATATTCATCAAATTAATTACTCTAAGTTGAGCTCTCTCGATCAAAGGAAACGTTTAAATGTTTGTTTAATTAATTTCACGGGATTTCTATAAATATACTTCAAAAATAGAATATTTCCGTATTATAAGCGTATTCTTGAAGCTCTGCGAAAAACGAAAAGTAACGAAAAAACGGGTGACGAGCTTTTAGTACAGTAATCTTGATCCGTCATGTTCTAATAAACGCGTGGCACTGTTGACACAAAAAAGAAGAATTTCGTGGACTAAGTTAACCGCAAAATATGTACCCTATGATACAGTTGCATGTACATTTGTGGTATTTTTGTAGTGGTAGGAATCTTTTGTAGAGTCCGCCCTGGGGATGTAACCACATCTTCGCCAGGAATTTAGTATTTAAGTATTTTGTACTTTGAACCAATAAATGTTTTACTCCTAACGTAGATGATGATGAAGATAATTTTGGTATAAAAATGAACCTAGGCAGGTTTATTTTGTCGCTCAAAATGAGCGAAATGGCACGAGAAATAAAGAGAGATAGCCAACTTCTCTGTGAGCAAGGAAACAGGCAGGTAGCGGTTAGCTTTTAATTCGTTTGCTCTACAATTATTTTAAGTTAATTCTTTCATTATTTTATTTAGCTTCTAAAAACTGTTTTGGTCGTTTGTTTTTCTTTAAAAAAGAGTACCTAATTTTTTTTTATCTAACGGTTTAAATTATATCCAATAGATTCTATAATTTTGTTTAAACTATTTCGTGTAACTTCTTGGTAATATAATATATTTATGAATACAAATCTACTAGTGGCCGCCTTGTTAATTTCGAACATAATTTAAATTAACAAAAGATTTAATGTTTTTAATGTAGTTTTACGCTTAGTTAAAAAATATTAGCATTCTGGACTCCTTCTCTATATGAGTAAACTACGAATGTGCTAAATTTCATACTCCCACGTTCGCCCAATTTTCGCAAAAAAGGGTGCACTGTTTTGCTTCACGTATTAATTTATACATTTGTCGACATGTCACAATCATTCATGTTGTTATTTAGGTTTGTACTTTTTTTTTATCTTATCTTTATGAGATGCAGATGAGTGACAATTGGCATACACTTCGCCTGATCGTAAGCTTATAAACATCTGCAACGTCAGAAATCCTTACGACGTTTCGCCAGCCCGGAGAAGTGTTTATTGATGTAGGTACTTAGGTACTTTTGCTAATAAGGGCTTATTTTTGTACGCCCGGAATGGGTAAACTGTTGTTTCTGCAATTAAACTACATACTTACAAGTATGTAGTTTATGGCAGTTTATGGAATAAAAATATACCTCCATAAACAGATTTTTGAAACGTAGAGTTAGAACTCTAATTGTCTTAGCGTTGTCCAAGGACGTATAAAAAATTAGGATGCAGTCTCGCTAAAACAAAAACTGTGTCTATAGAGTCGGCCAGTGCGCTGTTTATGTGACTTTTTTTAAACGTCCACACGGGCGTTAACACAACAAAAAACCGTAAAGCGCGTTAAAGTAGATTATTCGATTAGGTATAACAATATTGTAAAACATCGCGTTATTCCAGTAATATTTCCAGTAATATAATTCAATAAGAACACGAAAAACGTGAATGTAGGTACAGTCGTAGCTAGAGGTCGCGTTATACGTAGGTCTGGGCGTCCGGGGCGGGCGCTCCGGCGCTCGCTCGCTGTAAATCAAAACCTCGCCGGTCGCCGTCGGTATTATCAAAATGGATGCTCCCCCGCGTATGAGTTATTTCCATATTTGACACCGAATTACTTTCGAGAAGTGCCGACATAAATATGGACGTACCCCCTTGCCCCTCTCCGTGGCCGTCGTGCATTTATTTGATTAACTCTGAGTTGTTTAATTTAATCGAATTAGAAGGTAAGCCGTCGGGCGCTGGCTCTCCCTCTTTCGCTTATTTTAAAGCGTTCCGAACATCTTTACAGTGGTTTGTGCGCAATAAAATATCACCCCTCGTGGCGCAAGAATAACTTTACAATTTTATGAACAGGGGAACAATTAAGCGTCGGCGTTTTCTTTTTTTTTTCTTAAATTTCACGGCTGCTGTGATTGTTTCCGCGGCGCGGACGCGAGGCAAAGATTCATGTCTTCGTTGAATATGAATTCTTAATTTTATGAAGATTCAACTCCTATTTTTTATGATTTAACGGGGGTAAAGGTGAAAATATTGCTTGTTTCTTGCGTTAGCGAAGAATTACGTCGATTTATGTAAACTTTACTTCGTCTAATATTTGAAGCAATGCAAACTTTGATGAAACTAAGTGTTTTAAGAGTTCAATGAATGCAAATAAATTAGCATGGTGAGTAGGTACGTCTGATTTCACAATTAGTAAGTTTGAAACGTAGCTGAGCCTCTGAGTATTTTTTCCACTGTAAATGTATAAGTCATCACTGATGAACGATGAATGATGAAGGAAAACATCATTATGGAACCGATAACTCGGCATGTTCCAAGAAAGACAATTTAGAAATTTATCGAGAACATACGTCATTAGCCAACCCACACTTGGCCAGCGATGATAACATCCTTGACTTTCCCCATGTAAGAGAAGACCCGGAGTCCAGCAGTGGGAACGAAAATTTGGTTGCAAAAAGTTGAAAACGCGAAGGCTTATAAGAGTTGCCATTGTGAAATCGTCTTAACGGACACAATATTATTCAGAAGAGATCCGTCGTTTTCGCCTCACTTATTTATATAATTACAGATTTCTGATATCTAACTCCTCAGCTACATTTAAAAGTGTCAAATCATGACACATCCAATCATCAATAACGATCATCTGTGCTCGTAAAGCCGCAAACGATGATGCAATCAATATCACGATCGCTCGCCGACGTTAAAGGGGCATAACATAACAAATAACCGTTTCATTTCACTTTACATGATTATTCTCGTGTTAGCGGGGTGAGGGGCGCGGGGTCGCTCGTAAGTTAATAAGACATTTAGCAGGGGACGGCGGGATTGCGTCCGAATGGCTCCCGTGGGGAATCATTTTATTCGATTCCGGCTAGCGGCTTTTTTCCGCTTTATGCTCCGTTTAGCGGTTCGCAATCCTCGCGATGCTGGAGCAATCACGATAGTGCGATTCTCGGAGCCACAACTACTAGCGGACACAAAATATTTAGCAAGAACCTTTGTACTGAATAAGGCGCAGCGCAAACAAAAGCGCATTTTCTTGTTATGTTTTCATTCTTATTATCTTTAGCTTAGTTTGGGGCCAGATGGTGTTGTGTGAAAAGTCCCCACGAATATTTATCTATTAACAGCGCCCCGTGGTGTAATCTGTGGGTTTCTAATTTTTCACTATAATTTATTTTCACCTAGGTTAAGTTCGTACAAACTTTGAATATCATATTTATTTGTATCTAATCAATAGCCTAACCCGCCAACAACCTGCATTGGGCCAGCGTTGACTCTCTCCTTACGAGCAAAGGCCCGTGTCCCAGCAGTGGGAACATTTAGTGGGCTGCTTATACAAAATCCTATAAGTTCGAGCATCTAGCTTCAAGATAACGAAGCTTCCGTACAACCTTTCATCGCCTATTTTAACTGGTTGAAATTATTTTTGACGTGACAACGTCTAATAAATCGATGAACACCGACTTCATGCACGAAAAAGTGTCCCGTTATGTCCCGTAACGCTCATTGTACCGTAACGCTCATTGTAAGCTTGCGCCGCATCTATCAATGTTTTGTTATGGCGTTGTCACATTAAACTATCGTCCGTAAACCAACCTTTACAGACAACCAATTTTTTCTCGCATTAAAATATCTTCGCATTCGTTAGATTTTACAGAGTATCTCTCTACCTAGTCTGTGGATTTTACTTATAAATTGACGGTAAGTACCTATTTACAATTTTACGGTGACGTATCCATTTTACCGGACGGAATCATACGAGTACTCGTAACTACCGTTTTCTTTAGTGATGTGAAATGTTTATCTACAATTATTTTTCTATGAAAAAAAAAAAAAAAACAGCAATTCAATTTCAAATTAAATCCTTTCATATGTATACCATAACCTACGTAGCTCTCAGGTGAATCAAAATCATTTTTAGTGATAGGACTCTTTACTATTTTTAATAAAAGAGCCCGCCTGGTGAAGTCCCACACTTTTGTCAATTATTCTGCCGCTACTTAAGCAGTATAATGCAAAGATAAGTACGTCGGTTTGAAGGGAAATGTCAATCCGGTGAAATGTTAGTGTAAAGCTATAAATCATCTTACATTTCTGGGCGACGAGCGCAACCTTAGTGCTGGGCAGTGATTTGGATTCGTCAGTCGTCATGTCCAAATAATTGCGATACATTATGCTGTAATGATCAGGCTCGTTTGTATTGCTTACCATCTTGTCACGTCTTGCTCGTTCTATGTAAAAATATCTTTAAAGGGTCTATCTGATTCCGAACTTTATGAACTGTTAAGGAAACTTCCCATTAATGTTAAGCAAAAATGTACCGATTGAAAATTTCATGTCTTACGAAATGGAAAGAAACTCCGCCATTTTTTGCAGTTGATTAAAAAAATGTGTTTACGTTTTTTTGTAGTATAGAGTGACGAGACGAGTAGGATATGTGACTGATGGTAAGTAACATGCCTACCAATAACAGCACGGTATCACGCAGATATTAGAATATGAAGAATTCTAATAATTACCTAGATCCTACATCCTATTACTGCACTGCCCTCGTTACCCAGAGATATAAGGTGTTTTATCTTTATACCCTGCAATTTTACTGGAAATATTGTAAAGCAAACAAACAACGTCTGCGCAGCGCCTAAACGCTAGGTGCGGGAAGACGTTAACAAGGCGTGCGGTCAACTCTTATTTGCGGATTTGACGTTATGAGCGGGGACAGCGAGGCCGCAGAACGATTCAAAACGTGATTGGATTACCGCCGATGCTTGTTGTGTTAATGGGGAACTGGGGCAAACAGCTGTAGCTTCTAATATTTTCCTAATGTACGATTTATTTTTGTAATAGTTTATCTTTTGGAAGAGAAAACTTCTTTAAGGCGTGTTGAGTAAATTTTAGTTGGTTAGCGGCGAAGTGCACGTTAAATACTTTTTGAGTCCGCGTCATCGACATCCGAAATACGCAGTATATATTACTCGTATGTATAGCTATACTTACCTAGGTACAGGTAACATATTGTGCAATATTAGTGCTGTTTGTTACAATAATTCTAAGTTATAAGTTTATACTTCTATCGCCAAACTATCTGGCGAGATGGCGGTGAAGTGCAATCCTACTCTCGATAAAACAAAAAATAGCATTAATGAAGCCTGCTAACCTAAAAGAAACCGATTGACTCTAGATTTGAAGATACCCAGAATATATTCTTATCGATAAAGTCACTATTTGTTTCACTAGCTGTGATTTTGTATTGTCGACAACAAAAAGTTTCTATCTTGTGATCTAAATTTACCATCGCCTTGCAACACCCATGCATCCGTTACCAAACCCCTCAAGCGAAGAAGTTCAATCTTGACCACGGTCCGATCGCTAAGTGCGTTGTGCAATTCCCTGAATTTATCGCTCACGTCTCTCCGGCTCTCCGGTTTTTTACCGGGTTCGCGCGGATTCCCGCTTCAGTTTAATTATTCATCCGCTTGAGTTATGGCCGAATTAAAAAACTGTTAGAGTCGGACGGCGCCGGCGGGAGGAGTAATCGAGTTAGACGGAGTCATGGAGAATACGTAATGCAGTTCTGTGCTCATTTCTGCTATTGAGATACATAATACTTCTAATAATAGTTACTGGAAATGACGTTCGCGAAGGCATCATTAAATGTCAGTCCTGTTAATAATGAAAACGTTACACATGACTTAATTGCCATCCAAATTTTTGATCAATTGTTGAGTTAATTGATCAAAAATTTGGATTTATACCAGCGGACTGTGTTCACTATATACTCGTAGGTTACCGTTAAATTGTCATTTCCGTCAGTTTACAATATAACGCCTGAGATTATAATCCTCACGGTAGGTTAGGTTAGTTTATAATCTAACGGTCCTTTCGGACCTCGCCTATGTGAAATCTTGTGAGTTCGCATCACGACCATCACCGATATGGGTAATAACAGTAGGTATATCTGTAGCTATACCTACATGCGACGCATTTTAGAACGTCAGTGCCGTTTAATACTAAAGTTATCTCGTCTATCGGCAGTCCCTATGCCTGTTACTGCTACTGCCAATTCTTGTTCGTTTCGTAAAACTTGCATGTACAATAAATCATTGCAATACAGAATTGAATTAATAAAATTTGGTTGTACAAATTCAAACCGATATTACAATCTGCAGACAAAGTCATTTCATTAATCGAATGGTTTAATTTGATTAAAATTATATGAACACATTACTACTACATTAAGATCACAACTATCAACTATATCACAACCTGCATAGAGTTCTAAATGGCTTGAACTGTCGCTCGAATGCACCCGTTCCGATTATGCAACCAAGTTTGGCAACTCGGGAACATTCGCAATTTGTTTTCGACTACATTAAGCACCGCATATATTTTGATTACGACTTTTAGAGGAACATTTTTAATAATTAACGGTACAATAATTTTGTATTATTCATAAGTTTATTTAAATAATATAAAAAGACGCTTGAAGTCCGAATTTATACCCTCATCGTAATAAGAAGTTGCAATAACTTTGATATTATGATAAAGCAAATTGTACCATATTTACATAATGCATTTCGGCAAATGTGCTATATTTATCTAATGGTAGGTACGTAGTGGCGATGTGCGGGTCGAAGTTTACACTAAAAATGCACTTTGGCATCAGGGTAGCAATTCTAAATGCAATCCGAATGGTTCAAAATCGGAATGGCAATCCCTGTCTCTGTCATGCTAAACAAACAGAAGACAAAGACCGAGAGATGAGATTCCGTATCAGATGTAACCGAAGGGATTTAGAATCGCTACCCTGTATCGATCGATTATAAAAGTAGGACTTGTTTCGAAAAAAAAATCTTCAATTTACAAAATTCGGATTCAATTAACAAAATCTTACCTTTGTGCATCTGACTTTCATGTTTTCGGCATTTTGCTCTTCGGTTTTGGAACCACACCTGCAAGAAAGCGAATTTCTTTTAAAATAACAGAAAAAATATGCACAAGCTTTTAGTTAATCCACTAAAAAAAACAGTTAATTAAGAACTTAACAACTATTTAATGGAAGATAGATCTAAATCCACAAAATAAATGTAAAACAATATGAAGCTTTACAATGACGAAAAATATATTATTATGTGTTTAGTAACGAACAATTATTTTTTTACGAGACTAATCATAATACACTGTAGTTCGTGAAATGCTACAAATAGTGGCTACGCAGCTACGAAGACGGCTTTTGTTTCAATCCTTTCACCTGCCTATTTAAAACTATTCTAGTTCTATCTCTCTTCAAATTCTAACGAAAAACAAAGAAAGCGACAACAAAGCCCGGACCATATCAGTATCAGTTAGAAACACAGAAATCTAAATAATAAGGTAATTATTTAGATTTCTGTGGTTAGAAAGATAGACCCGCGGGCACAGATCAGAAAATAGTTACTTCGTAACAGATGCATCACTTCCATACAAAAGTGCAAATACCTACACGATAATAACCTAAACTGTCGTATACTACTTACCTACTGTTACTTGTAAGCAAAAATACACCTTAACACACCCACGCAGAGTTGTAAATGCCGTGCGCACCGTGTGACTTGTCGTCTGCTTACGTCATTGACCAAACGTGCTAGGGTTGTACGAAATGGTGGTAGGTGGTAGTAGTGGTAGAACTCTTGGCAGAGTCCGCCTGGGGAAGGACCACCACTGTGCTGTTATGTGACAGACATGTTTCTTACCATCAGGCACATGTCCTGCTCGTCTCGTCACTCTTTATTTAAAAAAAACATTACTGCTTGGCGGTAGAAGAACTGACAAAGGTGTGATACTTCCTCAGGCGGACTCTGCTAATAGTCCTACCACTACAGTACTCCATTAGACAAGCCCATTCATTTGATACCCATTTAAAGGTAGGTTGTGAAGAAATATTTTGTCAGCGATTTTGTGGAGGGGGGCATTTTGAATCGATATTAACCAAACATAGCTAAGAACCACCGCACAAAAATATACCTTTTTAAAAAAATCGACGTCAAACTTATAACACCCTTTTTTGGTCGGGGGTTAAAAAATGGTTCACAATTAGCTGAGCTATCGCGAAACATACTTACATCCAATAAAAATTAAGCCCAGAACCGCCTCCTTGGATTCGGTTAAAAATTATATAGCCTTTTTTTAAGTAGGTACGTTTTATAGTCAATTGATACTATACTGAAGTTTGTTTTGGTTATACAATGTAGGTAGTTGTAAGTTGTTTTCATACCGTCGAATAAATAAACAAGTTAATATCATTAATTATGTATATGAATATTAAAAAAAGTATCTCGTCAAATTTTTTATTAAACTTAATGCGACATAATAAAAATGGGGTAAATTACTTCTACATTTCAGTTTATTGCTATTGCAGCCATTCAATAACGCCGCGACATTATTTATGCGCGCACTCAACGTTCGTTCGCACGTCAACTCAGGCAAACGGCCGGCGGCCTTGTGATTTTAGTACGCCCGGGAGGACGCGAACAAGTAGGCACTAAGCTCGCGCCGTTTAGCCAGTGACGAGGGTGTGCCGCGGGTCTTTGACAAGGTTTGTGATTAAGATGCAATTATTTATTTGAGACTAGACTCTATTTTGAGACATATTTTAAAAACAATTCATGTTTTTCACAGAAAAAATACTTTCCTCATAATACGTACAACCTTACAGTTAAATAACGCATACATGAAACTGCATCAAACTTCGAAGACTAGCTTGCGATGTACATACTTACATGTCCATGATAAATAATTTCACTTAACTATTAAGAAACGTGTAACAACCGTGATAGCTTAAAATAATTAATAAATTAATAATAAAGAATATAATATCATTCTTCGCTTTTCTTACAGATCTTCGTTTCGGATGCTACGAGATTGATTCCATGTAGATTTTTTTACAAAATACTAGTAGCGCACCGTGGTTTTACCCGCGTAGCTCTCTTTCCCGTTATTTTACCGTGATAAAGCATAGAGCATGATCCAGAACTGTTTCACGTGATTGAGCAACAAACATCCAAACTTTCGTAAAAAGTCCCACCACTACAAACTACTACTATATAGGTACGTAATTATATTATACCTTAAAACGAGCAATTCTTGTATATAGGTACCTATATAATAGATGTATGTATAGAATCTGAATCTCGGAAACGGCTAGAACGAATTTCATGAAATTATGTATGCAGGTTTTGGGGACGATAAATCGATCTAACTAGGATTCATTTAAAATAAAGTGGCCAAGTGCGAGTTGGACTCGCCCATGAAGGGTTCCGTTGCAGCAAGTAACATTATATACATAGTACACATAGTTCTTGTAGTTCGTTGTAACTTCGATCGAAGTTTCAATAATGCTGCGGCCCCACCTATGAGGCGAATATTCGTAACGTGTTGGCGCAACAAAAACATCGTATTCGGACTAAGACGATATTGGTGTCTACATTAGCAGGCGAATATTCATGTCAAATTGGTGCGATGTATTGTGCTTTGATTATTTACTTGTCTAGATAGACCGCTCCGCGTAGAAACATCAGAAATATAAGTTAAAGTTAAGATAAGTTCGTCCTGTCGGTTTAATTGTCGCAACAATGACGTTGCGCGGTTTTGTGATATTTTAATATTTGCGTTATAAAAGTCTGCATAAATTACCAAGGACGATTGAAAACAACTAAAAATATTAGCTGATATCGGTAAGTAACCTTTACATTACCATTTAGTTAAAGAAGTAAACGATAGATTTTTAATACAGATAACTTTGTCTCAAGACGGCGTCGTTTGCCGGCAAATTTACAGGGTTGCCTGTTCTTGAATTTAATTTTCCTTTAGTGTACTGTTAATTTTTAACGAGAACGAGAGAGCTACTCCGCGAGATCCTGAAAGCGCGCGAGCGTCGGGAGCAGGTCGCCGTCATCTTCTGCAACTTGTCCAAAGTGCAACTGATTTGCATGATCTTATCCCACATTGTCCTTTTTTATCGGAATGCTCGTAGCTCAATAAAGCGACATCGTTTCATGGTTGATGTTCCAAAGACACGAACGAAGAGATTTGACTCTGGAGTAAAAGTGGGTAAAATATATTTCGATTTAGAGAGACCCATAATTTGCTTTAATTTAATTCATGGCCAATAGCCATGGTCCCGAGTTAACCCAAAGATTTCTTATCATATCCGAGCGTGACGCTAGAATCCAATTCACAGCCCACGAAATATCTATCTAGGCGCGTCTAAAGAAGTTTTCACTTCAACAAGACGTTAGAGACTGATGAACCCTGCGCAACACCCATTGTACTTTTATTTTTCTTATTTAGCTAGCTATAAATTTCCCAAACATTTCATATTCATCGTTTACGCTTCCTTTGATGTTTAAGTCACAATTAAGGAAACTTCTAGTCAGAAAATGTTATTACAGAATTGAAAACTTTTTAAATGATAGATTTCATTAGGGATTATTTTAGATATTTGGTAATAAATATAGTTTATAATTTTGTTTCATTATTTTGATTTGATGACATGAATTTAATGAGTTTGTTTTAATGAGTGTAATTATTGTACACAATTAGTAATAAATTTATTTTTGTAATTTTGTGATTTAATTTGATTATTTTGATTTGATGAATTTGTAAAGTTTTAAATTTTTTTTTGTATTTGTATGGTTGAAGGGTGATTTGACTTGTAAGCTGTCATCAATTTTATATGAATTGAAAAAATATTTGTATGCCTAGCATATCAGGCAAAACATGACGACCAGCTACTTTAAAATTTTTGTGACCTGTTTTATATATCATGCATTATGTGTGTTTGAACTTACTCATGTTTTGAACAAATAAATTATCTTTTATCTTTTATCTTTGACATGCTCAAATGCCTCTTGCATCTGCCTCTCTGAGAATAAATCATTCTCTACAATAGTCATGTTTTAATTTTATAGCATTGATATCTTGAGATATATCTAATTTAAGTGAATTGAACACTGAATTGAACGAATTATAGGTCTCTATAAATCGAAATATATTTTCTCCACTTTAACAGGAAATACTTGGGAAGCCTGTATCACTTAGCACGCATACCATTGACATAAGAACAGTAATAGCAGGGACAGTGACAGATAATTTTTAAACTTGTGTTTGAAACCTGGCCTCGTACTTTTGTCGCAATTACAGAGTAACGCGTCATCTAGACAAGTCAATAATCAAAGGCATTGTGCCGGATAGGGTTGTTCAGATTGTTGTGATACGTACGTAGGCAGTAATTTAAAAATGAAGGAAATAGTGGTTTTGCATCATATGTCAGTAAACTATCATTTATTAAAATTGTACGAGTATCATTTACGAAATAATATGAAAAAGAGAAGAATGAGGAGATGGTGGATGACTACTATTCATAGAAACCGAACGATGTAAGTATTCTGGAAAGTAATCTCTTCTTACCGCAGGCGCAAGAAGATAGCCGTGAGCCGTGAGTGTATAATAATTGTTGACGATTGGCTGGAACATTTTCTTTTTCTATTTTTAATTGTATTTTATATTCTATTTTTCCTGTGACTTCAGTTGTTGCTTTAGTTACCTTGGTTAAGGAGCGTTTTGGTTAAATTTTGTAAATGTTTTAAATAATTTTAATAATTTTACTATCATTGTGCGCCTTTCTCATTTCCTATATTCACCAGCTAGTTACAGTCCACCGCTCCCCAATAATTATAATTTCACTTTGTTTTTCTCATGTACAGCACAGGAATGGAAAGTATGTATGTTATCTTACTTAGCCGCAGAGAGTGGCATGGAATTTCCTGGATTTTTACGTATGTCAACATCTGGCTTTGAAATACTGCTACAAAAGGTCGCACCATTAATTACCAATAATAGTAAAAAAACGAAAAACACGCTTTTAGCACGCACTAAAAATTACAAAAGCATTTGAAATAGCCTGTCCACCATCTTGGACGTCCGCCATATTGAATTTAAGTCACGTGACTATTTTTTTCGTATTTTTGACAGCAAACCCTTTCATTTGATACCCATATCATGGGGGTGGATTTCAAATAGCCAGTCCGCCATCTTGGATAGGGCGCCATATTGGATTTGTAATGACGTTTCCTTTAGTAGTCATGTATTGTCATCAGAATTCAGAGCGTGTGTAAAATTTAATCCTAATCAAAGACCGAGAAGTGGGTCAAATTAAGATTCCAAGATTTTCTACATACATACTCGTAGTTACCTAAAAGTGAAGCTAACAAAAGCGTGTTAAAAAAGATACGAAATTCAGAAAAGCTAGTAAAGCTATCCAATACTTAAGTCTTTAACATTCCTTTTGTGACGTTTGAAATTGATTGTATGAATTGTATAATTTATGGGGAACCTTACCTGAAATAAATGAATTTTGATTTTGAATTGACGTAGGTCAAGCGAATATTGCCGCGACAAATCCCTATGATTCGCGCCAGTTTACCAAGAGCTCTTCGATGCTTCATCGTCTTGTTGCGCATACATTGCGATAACACGATGTACCCGGCCACACTAATCGCGTCAACACGAATATTCGCCGTAGGACGCATGTGAGTCCGCACCATAATAGTGTATTTATGACGTACTAAAAAAAAACGACTCATCAGATCGAGTTCAAACTAATTTTCATTGGTAGTTTGCATGGTAATGTACATAAGGTCAACCGGGGCTAATCCGTCACAATACTTTGAATGGCATATTCATATGATTATAACAAACATATTGTGTATCATTTTAAGCTATACGTTATGGTAGAAGTTATGAAATTTTATCTAATTTCACATTTTAATATCATATAATGACATTTTAAATAACTTCTACGTGTAAATGACGTTTCTATGAAGGCTGGGATTTTTAGACGCAATAGCTCTAGAAGGGGCGAAAGCGTCTTTATCTAGTATTGTGGAATTGGAAGAGCTAATAACAATTATAATCACAATAACTTATAAAAATATTAATTTTAAAGTACATTATTATCTTGAACACCAAATTCTGGCCATAGTTTAGGGAAAGTAGTCGAACAAAAATATTCGGGGCTATGGCGTCTAATTTTCTTCGTTTCTTGTAGACGCATTCGCCCCATCCTAGATTCCAGGGGTGCCAAACATTTTTGTTTTTTAGATTGGAATCAAACTACAAGTTAGAAATTATGTATCATTTATTAGAACAACATTTGAGTCACAAGTTTTCACTTCTATCGGCAGTTCCTATGACTGACAATTTTTTCTTTTGTAGTGCCGCACCATATTTGAAATCTTAAAATAAAAAAAAGATTATGCCCGCCAAAGGAAAAAACACCTCTACCCTACTATTATAAGTGAGGAGTTATCCCACATTAAAAGTATCGTCAGGATCCGGATAATTAAGACCGTACTAAGTTTCATCGACATCAATTCATAGATTTATACTAATAACAAACCGACAAACAGACACAAATTCTGAAATCTATAGTTTTGGGTTCAGTAGTACAATGTAGGTAGCTAGGTAGGTACGGGTTTTTCATTATTCCTTTGTTATTATGTATACATAGATAGATTTACCATTATTATCCTAAAATTAAAAGGTTTAGGAGAACTGATAATGGGGTTATTGCGTTACAATAGACGCTATCACCCCAACAGGACAGACGCAATAGCCTCAAAACAAATTCATAATCTACACATTTTAAATTGCATGTTGTCTGAAGATCTTAAGCTAATTATGTTAAATAATGAAAACAACATGTTAGCAATAAAACAATAAAAGTACTTACGGTATAAAAACATCGATTCACTCAAAAATAACTTAGGTTACAAAAGATTTAAATTCACGTGTCGTCACACAAGAAGGGTCGAGAAATAACGAAAAATTTAAGATAGCGGAAAAATTAAAAAATAGAGCTCTGTTGTGACATCTATTGATGACTTTTTGTACTTTTAGTGCTAAAGACTAAAAAAAGATGGTGTGGGTAGTTCTAAGTTACGCTTTTCGTAAGACAATTGAAATAGATGCTTTAGCCCCGTTGACGACTTCACCCCGGTTGACCTTAATATATTTTTTTTAGATTTTTCATTTTCTTACTTTAGAAGTTAGAGTGGGGGGGACACACATTTTACCACTTTGGAAGTGTCTCTCGCGCAAATTATTCAGTGTAGACGAAAATGATTGTAGAAACCTCAACATCATTTTTGAAGACCTATCGATAAACACCACACACGTGTAGGTTTGATGAAAAAAAAATTTTTGAGTTTCAGTTCTCAGTATGGGGGGCAACCCTAATTTTTCTTTTTTTTAAATTTTTCTGTTGAAATCTTAATGCGGTTCACAGAATACATATACTTACCAAGTTTCAACAGTGTAGTTCTCATAGTTTCGGCAAAAAGTGGCTGTGACATACGGACAGACAGACAGACAGACAGACAGACAGACAGACAGACAGACATGACGAATCTATAAGGGTTCCGTTTTTACGTTTTACGGAACCCTAAAAAGGCATTTTATGGGCGTTTTTTGACAATGAAAAACTGTTACATTAACATTAGAATCCGACTCTATAAATATTATCTATTCTATGATCCGACGATAAATTTCCCGACGTTGCGAGTCAGTATAATAGCTCAGACGGAAAGTTGGGCGGTCACGAAATGCTAGATCCGGGTTCGAATCCAGACGGTTCCTTTTTTTTCAAGTTCTTTCTTTTTTTTGAGAAAATCTATTACTGGGAGCTCTTTATCTCTTGTTATCTAAGCATAGTCAATGTTTAAACAGAGCAAAGCTCGGTCACCCAGGTACTAGGTACGAAGGTACGTAATACGTATAAGTATTAAAGTAAGTATGGCACTGCCTGCACAGTCGGTTTGCTGCGGTCTGGTGCACGGAACGCAAACACGGTAACCGCATTAGGGCGGGGCACGCTGTGCCATGCTGATTGCATCCCGACTGGACTCCGTTCGAAAATACTGCCATATGGTACGAGTAGGAATCGAATGTAACTGGATTTGTAGTACGTTTATTGAGTTTTGTGGACAGAATAGGTAGGTACTTGAATTTGGCTGTTTTGAATAGAGTTCAAAAAAGAGGTTCTCGATTTACCAGAATCTTTTGTTTGTGTATTAAGAGTGCGCCTAGTGCTAGGAAAAAACAGATTTCACCCGCGCGAGGCCCTTCTTAATACCTACTATATGCATAAAGTCGAGAATAGCATGACACAGTTTGGAGGGGAAATAAATATTAAATCGGGAGTCAATTTTTGACCAAGTTTTATTTAATTACTCAATAATAAAAAAACATAAATTAAAAAAAGTGTTCGGTTACTTTAATAGAGCGTAAAATTAGGAATTTTATTAACAAAAAATAATGTGGAAAACATCGCTGATAATTTCGAGTACATGAATTAAAATAGTTTTTTTCGATGCCATTTTAATTTTTTTTCTGTAAAGAAATCTGATCTATTTTTAAAATTCTATTCGGTTATTGTGCTTATGCTTGATTGTACCCACACGTCAATTTTTTTTTTTGTTATAGAGTTTTTAGTTTCTTAACATCAGTGAGCGACGTTGAAAATGTCCTTTTTTCGTTTTCTGGCACTAGGCGCCCCCTTAATATGTAGCAGCGCCCCGTGGTTTTATCCGCGTGGTTCCTGTTCCCGTTGTTTTACCCTGATAGAAGTAGCCTATGTGTTAATCCAGTCTATAATAAAATTTTACTGTGTTCCAAATTTCAAAGGGCAAATATAACTCCTCTTATATCACTGAGTGATGAGCGCAATACATTGCTAGATAGTGATTTGGATTTTTCAAATATCTGCGTGGCACTGTGCTGTGTGTAGACAGGCGTGTTGCTTAATGTGTGTGAGGCGCAATCTTTGTTCGTTCCGTTTGGTACAATACGAAAAAAAGACGTAAGACCCCGTTTTTTAAGTTTTAAATACGTTTACGTTTCATTTAAATTATATCGAAATCAGTCTAGTCGTTTTTCAGTGATTCAACAGTGAAATTGTATTTCGATAGAATTTGCTTTTACTCCGAAACTCTGCTCTTTTATTAGAGCAGTGAATTTAGTTGGCCCATCCTTACATTGCCATTATTTTCTTTCATTATTTTATTTTTAATAAAATAAAAATACTTAGTTGACCTTGTGTTTTTACTTTTAAATTGAAGTCGGTCGTTTGGTTTTACAGATAAAAAAGTAGTGGTAAAATTTACTATAAACAAAGATATCTACTTACTTAAACCTTAAAGTTTTAAAAAACGGATCTTAGCTAAGCCAAGGTAAAAATATCTTAGCTTACTTCTACAGCTGATTTAACACAGTTAGTTGACCAAATTTTGTCGGTAAGGTTGAAAATTTAGGATGTTGTTGAATATTAAATTGCCAAATGAAGTTCTTTTGTCTTTCTGCACTGCCGTGGCCCCAATTTAAAATAAAGTAGCCAAGTGCGAGTTGGACTCGCCCATGAAGGGTTCCGTTCCAGCAAATAACATAATATACATAGTACACATAGTTCTTGTAGTTCGTTGTAACTTTGATCGAAGTTTTAATAATAGTGTATTTATGACGTACTAAAAAAAAACTACTCATCAGATCGAGTTCAAACTAATTTTCGTTGGTAGTTTTTATGGTAATGTACATCATATATTTTTTTTAGTTTTTTCATTCTCTTACTTTAGAAGTTAGAGGGGGGGGGACACACATTTTACCACTTTGGAAGCGTCTCTCGCGCAAGTTATTCAGTGTAGACAAAAATTATATTAGAAACCTCAATATCATTTTTTAAGACCTATCGATAGACACCCCACACGTGTAGGTTTGATGAAAAAAAAAATTTGAGCTTCAGTTATCAGTATGGGGGGCACCCCTAATTTTTGTTTTTTTAAAAAACTTTTGTAAAAATCTTAATGCGGTTCACAGAATACATCTACTTACCAAGTTTCAACAGTGTAGTTCTCATAGTTTCGGCAAAAAGTGGCTGTGACATACGGACGGACAGACAGACAGACAGACAGACATGACGAATCTATAAGGGTTCCGTTTTTACGTTTTACGGAACCCTAAAAATGTTGTGAGGTTAGATAATTACCTAAGTACGTAACAATTTAAGACAGAAGAGACACAACTTTTTACGATAGAACAACTGAGTTGGGAAACTTGGTATATTTTACAAGTATTGCTGTTTTTATGGGATCAGTTTTACACGATACTTATTCTAATTCAAATATTTTTTAAAGACCTTCCAACTTTTCGATCTCGAAATTTCTCGTAACCACGGCTCGTGTATAACTCGATCAAAATGTCGGGAAGTAATTAACATTCACTTAGATTAAGTCACCTCTAACGTTTGCATTGTGAGTTAAGCAAAGTTAGAGTTTCTGAATGTTTAAAAATACGTCGCTGGCAAAATACTCGTACATATTCAAAAGATGGCTGATGAATATCATACCAAATTTACCAAAACCAGCGTATAGCATGGAAATGTTGGCGCCAAACAACATTTTGATTAGCAATGTCGAATGTCGAAAAAACCTCTAAATTAACATTTTCCCCTAAAAAATATTTATTTTATGGAACTTTCCCTTTTCTTATATCAGCTGATTAACTTAGTAAAAAGCTTTGCTTAGTTGCTAGATGGTGAAGGCGGTGTGAAATGATATCGATCAATATAGTATTATATTTAATAAAAATCTTGTTCTGATAGTGTTCGTTCGTAGCTCGTACCTACTCCTCCGAGCCGGCTCTACCGATTTTCTGAATACCGAATTCGTCAGTCATTTTTACGTACCTACTTATTCCTGATTTATTTATTGTACCTACTACTCGTTAGTAATATAATACCTATAGCATAAGTATACCTAGGTGTAGGCCGCGCCGCGTCGAGCTAACTAGGGGCACATTCATTAGCGTTGAATAAATAAGACAATACTGCTAAACAAAGTACAAACAAACCCGACTCTACGCGATTATGTAATAAAGTTCATTTTATTTTACTTGTTCATCTTGTGAAGCTAAGAATTAAAATGGGTAAAGTGAGTAAATTTTTGGGTAGTGCTAGTGGTAGGATAATTTTCAGAGCCCGCATGGCAAGGGGAAGTAAGTGCCACATCTAGTTAGCATCTAGCTAGTTATTTTACTTTTTCAGAGAATTAATCATCACATATTTGCGGGCGAATGTAGTGTAGTTCTGAGTATTGATTTGAACTCTACATGTTCAAATAGCTGAGAGGTTAATTAAGCTGCAAGTGCAGATTTAATGGACGTTTACTCACTCTATTCGATAAAAAAAACTATTTACAATTATACGGATGTAATAATTTACACAAATCTATTTTTTAGTATTCATGAGCCTCTAGAGTCCCTAAGTACTGAAAAAGTGGAAAAATGCAAATGAGCATGTCCATAACAGTTATTATGGAGTATTACTGAGTAAGTATCATTGGGCCTAACTTGTCCTCCTCTGTCACTCTAATCTTCACACTTACAGTGAAATAAATAAGGTGGCCAAGTGCGAGTTGGACTCGCCCATGAAGGGTTCCGTTGCAACAAGTAACATAATATACATAGTACAAATAGTTTTTTTAATGCTTTGTAACTTTGGTCGAAGTTTTAATAATAATGTATTTATGACGTACTAAAAAAACTACTCATCAGAACGAGTTCAAACCAATTTCCGTTGGTAGTAATGTATGGCATGGTAATGTACATCATATATTATTGACGTGATAACGTCTTATAATTCGATGAAGCCGGCTGCACGCCCACAAAACATGACGTCATGTACCGTTACCGCGTTACCGTCGGTCGTTACCTCGCCGCATGTTTGTTACAGTTGTATTAATTATTTCGACCAGTAGTTCAAGCGGGGATGTAGCTCAGTGGTAGAGCGTTCGCTTTGCATGTGAAATGCCCCGGGTTCGATCCCCGGCATCTATAAGCTTTTTTGCATTGTTTTTTGCATTGTTTTGATTGAAAATGACTAAATTCTACTTTTTACATACAAATCTATTAAACAAATGAAATTAAAATTTTCTTTTGAAAAATGCTACCATTCCATCAGTATTTTCTTAAGACGTTGTCACGTTCTATCGTCAGTAAACCGACTTTACAGACAAACATTTTTTTTTTAGTTTTTGCATTCTCTTATTTTAGAAGTTAGAGGGGGGGGGGGGGGGTGAACACATATTTTACCACTTTGGAAGTGTCTCTCGCGCAAATTATTCAGTGTAGACAAAAACTGTATTAGAAACCTCAACATCATTTTTAAAGACCTATCGATAGACATCACACACGTGTATGGGGGGCAATCCTATTTTTTCTTTTTTTTTAATCTTAATAAGTACGGTTCACAGAATACATCTACTTACCAAGTTTCAATAGTGTAGTTCTCATAGTTTGAGCAAAAAGTGGCTGTGACATACGGACGGACAGACAGACAGACATGACGGATATATAAGGGTTCCGTTTTTACGTTTTACGGAACCCTAAAAAAACATTTAAAAAACAATTGTGGTATCGATCCATATTTTTAACGCCTCATATTCCTAGATAATACTCCTAGAAAACTACTAGCTATTTCACCTATTATACCTATTAATACAATTTTGATCAGGGTTCTAAATATAATTATTCATTCTATATAATAAAATTATAATTATTTTTTCAAAATAGATTTAAAAACATGCTGGTTTCCACATGATGTTTTCCTTTGCCGTTTTTAAGTTTGCACGCACACGACTTTGAAAATACAATGACGGGCGTGGGATTCAAACCAGGGGCTCGGGATCAGCAGTTGCAGTTTTCCCGACTGGACCAGCCGTAACTTGTATACCTATATATAAGTATATATAGTAAGTTACACAGAATTATACTGAGTTTAAAGAACATAGAATATACGAACTTACAAATGTACACTGTTTTAAGCAATCACATTTATTATCTAGATACGTAACTCTTTTTAAATCCCGAATTCGATAAAATCGATAAATCCCAATAAATCAGTTCTCCGACACCGCCCGATAATGCAACATCATGACACTAGTTAAGACAGAGAGGTCAAACCGTTTTTATTTCGCACTATCCCCTACTACGGGTCCAAGCACTTAACGCCAATCGAGTGAATTCGAGTGTAACAAGCTTCTAATCGAGATATATCGCCGATAAACCGGCACTTGTTGGACTATTGGAGATAATTACGTGAATTAGTAATGAGTAGGGGTCTCGGGTGCCCGGGTAAGGTTGCCTAGTTAATTTTGTATGTGATGATTGTGAATGGAGATTGGATGGTGTGATGACGTGTTCGCAAGTAATTAGTATTATATGAGAGTAATCAAATCTTCGTTATTGCCAGATAAATCACAACTGAACAGATAGGGCTGCAATTAAGAATACTATTAGAATACAGGTAGGAGTAGTACATGAGCTACTTTTTATTCCGAAAAAATAACGGGAATGGGAACTACGCGGGTAAAACAGCAGGGTGCTGCAAGTCAAATAACAATTTAAATTGCGATAATTCTTGTGTTTTCAACCTTGAATAAATGTTTGCAATATGGCGAAAAATTCCTGATTCTACTGGGTTCCTCCCGCATAAATGCATTAGGATAATTAGTTACAATCAAGAGCCTCTCTAGTTCTTCAAAACACATGATTGAAATAGATTATCAGTAAATGTTCTCACCTGTACTCTAGCTTCGCTAAGTCCAAGTCGATAACTGAGCTCCTCTCGCATGAAGGCGTCAGATTAGTAAGTTTCGTCCAACAGCTTCTCTAGCTTTCCCAAAATATGCTATTGAAATATATTGATGATGTTCTCACCTGTACTCTAGCTTCACTGAATCCAAGTCGTTGACTGAGCTCCTCTCGCATGAAGGAATCAGGGTAGTAAGTGTCGTCCAACAGTCTCTCTAGCGCTCCCGAACACATGATTGAAACGTATTAGCACAGTAAGTATAAATAAATACTACCAGTAGTTCATCGCCTTTGATCTTGGGAGAAACGCCGATAATGTCTAGACACGGGTAGGGTTGTCGCAATTTTAAAACCGTGGTACTAAAATAAAATTAAAACATACGGAAGACGTCAGCCCTGAACCACGCTCCTGTAATACTAACATTGTAATGTAGGCAATGCAGGAGCGCGCTTCCTACGTCTCACCCCGCACGCCCCGCACGATTGCCCCGTCTAGACGGCTTCGTCGAACGACTGTATGATGATTTAATAGACTATAAATAGTATATAAATGTTCTCACCTGTACTCTAGCTTCGCTAAGTCCAAGTCGTTGACTGAGCTCCTCTCGCATGAAGGCGTCAGGGTAATGAGTTTCGTCGAACAGCCTCTCCAACTCTCCCAGCTGTTCCAGAGTGAAGTTCGTTCGGGACCGTCTCTGCTTCCCGCCGCCGTTACCACCAGCGTTGGGTGACTTGTCCGCAACTTCTGAAAGACGGATTATTTTAACTACTCGTAGGTACATTACTTTATAAAAAAATTACAATACTGGTTTAAAAAAATCTACTACGTTAGCGAGTTTTACGTAATTTAAAACATTTTACTGAACAGGTAAATAAGAGTATATAAATATTGGAAGATTTTCCTAATTTTTTTTGTGTTGAGGAAATGCAATTACGCACCGTCCGTCTCGTCGTGCAAATACAAGGCGAGCTATATCAAGGTCGGATCCACTTATAGTCTGCGCCTTCCGAGTACAACCCCGCAGGTTTCGCTAACCATGGCTTGGTGGTTGGAGCAGGGTTGTGGTTGAATGCCAAAGCGTTCTCACCACAACCCTGCCACTCAAGGGCCGATCCAGCTTTGGCTCCTGGGGTCACATAGGTGTAGCCAAGTCACAAAACTGTGCGATAAGTACATGCATGCTTTTTAATTTGTGGTTCACCTAGGTACTATCTCCCCAGCCCAGATGGTGGGTTATGACCCCCATGACCCCCTGGATCCACCCTTGCTGCCACTAACGCCCTTGCAGGGCGTTAGCTGACGCATTTCTAGATGCCCAATCGCCAAGGTCCCGAGTTTACCCGAAGATTTCTTATCAAACCCTAGCGTGACGCTAGAAATCAATTTACACCCCACGAAAAATCTGTCTAGGCGCGCCTAAAGAAGTTTTCACTTCAAAAAGTAAACCAAGGAGATTACGAGTCTGAGTTTTTAACAAATTAAAAAAAGAAACCTACTTATGATAAATTCAGCGCCAAGGAGTTAGAAGTAAATAGGTTTAATGATCTATTGAATTCACAAACTCAGTGCACACGATGTTCTAATTACAATTTTACTTTACTCATAGAGAGTAAATCGACTTCTGCGCTCTGATATCGAAGAGAACTTTCCGACGTGGTGGGATGAAAAACCTCTGTGTGAAAAACAATGTATGTGCAGTTTTATAATGTCTAAATCAAAATACTTACATCAAAATTGTAAATCAAAACACCTACCAAAAACATCGATGTGAACAAATATAAATAAATATGTATGGTATCTACACATCTACAGTAGCCTATTCTATTCTTGGAATCACCACAGACACCTACTTATTGGAAAGCATAATATCGAAAGAAAAGTGCCTTAGCACAAAGCTAGATGGCCAATGGGAAATGCTGACGCATTTCTAGATGACCAATAGCCATAGTCCCGAGTTCACCCGAAAATCTCTTTATCATTCTCGAGCGTGACGCTAGGATTCAATTCACAACCCACGAAAAATCTGTCTGTGGAGCGCCAAAAGAAGTTTTCACTTCAACGAGTCGTTAAAAATGTTCGTTATGGCGGGGTATAATAATAATCAGTTGTCTAATAATGCGCGCGCAACTAACAATGGCGACCAGACAAGAACTAAAAAAAATAGGTTTCTTTTTTTGTCTATTTGCGGATAGCGTTTTAGCCACGTACAAAAAGTGGAATTTAAAGTTTTTTTTAATTACAAAGAAAATAAAAGTTAATGTTTGAGTGAAAGTTCTATTTTTAAAGATCTAAGATGTTATATCTCTAAGCCCTGTAATTTCTCTGGAAACATTGCCCTTCAAACCGGAACACAGTAATGTTTGACCATTACTGCTTGGCGGTAGAATAACTGGCAAAAGGGGACCTAAAGTGGACGGTCGAGTTATGTCGGAATCTGTACCACGAGTAATGCCCCGACTAAAACCTCCATCTTTGCTGCATAAAATGCCGGGAACGCGAGGATGATCTCGCATTGTTCTTTGAAGTACTGCGTGTATCGTTTAGGCTGAGTTTTGTATTGCTGTGTCCATAATCAAGTTTTATCCCAAAGAATTAAAACTAAAATAAACTACATATTTTTTTATTCGATAACTAATATTATAAAGCTGAAGAGTTTGTTTATTTGTTTGTATGTTTGTTTGTTTGAACGCAAGGATCTCTGGAACTACTGGTCCGAATTGAAAGATTATTTATTTGTAGGATAGTCCATTTATCGAGGAAGGCTATAGGGTATTTAACATTACGCTACTATCAACAGGAGCCGAGCATGAATGAAAAATGTAACAAAAACGGGGAAAAAATATTGCTTTTAGAGAGCTTTCGTTGCGTGACAGCATTTGTCATACGTTAAAGGTTGCGTCATTAGAACTTAAAGTAACCGAATTTGAACAAAATTTGAATTGGTACGACCAATTTTCGATAGATGGCGTAGCAACGCGCGCGCGTTCAGCTAGTTCGATAATAAAATCATTTCATCATCATTTTCAAAATCATTTAGCATCATTTATTTTTCCATTTAGGACAATCGCCCTTTGATAGTGAGTAGTGGAGTTTTAGAAAAAAAAATTTAAGTAGTATCATGACTAAACAATCGTATTATGTTTCAAATGTTTCAATATCGCCCCCGGGTCTCGAGGGACAGAAATCCTGGTTACTGGGGCACGACACAAATATTACTAGGACAGTAAAAATATACGTTTTTTTGGTCAACTTTGCAATAAATTTCCGATCCAAATTTCCTTTTTCATGAGGTTTAGGATCACTTACTGAGCATAAAATCACAAAATGCTGACAGATTCAGGATGAGCTTCAAGCGTCATCTTGAATTAAAGTTTTTGACCGATATCTCGGCAACTATGCACTTTAAGGCAAAAACTCTTGAAGTTGTTATTGTAGAAAATAAAATGTTGCATCTTTTGTTGCCGGCCAACTTTTCTGTGAAACGTACTGTTTACGGTTAATGAACCGGTTTTTTTCCGCGGCCGATAAGTCTTGAAATATTAGATATATGAAAAAAACGCATACATGTATCCTTTTTGAAAGATCAGTTAATTTTCTACAACTTTTACACCAATTTTTTTTTCTAATGTCCGTACGTTTTGAGTTATACTACGTTTAAATTCTGTTATTCTGCCATAAATATTATAAATTAATGAATTGTATTAAAATAAACAATTGCTTTATTTATGGTGGGTTATTAGATGATGAAAACTCTGTTTTTAGGGTTCCGTAAAACGTAAAAACGGAACCCTTATAGATTCGTCATCTGTCTGTCTGTCCGTCCGTATGTCACAGCCACTTTTTGCCGAAACTATGAGAACTACACTATTGAAACTTCGTAAGTAGATGTATTCTGTGAACCGCATTAAGATTTTTACAAAAAAAATAATTAGGGTTGCCCCCCCATTACTGAGAACTGAAACTCAAAAATTTTTTTTCATCAACACTACACGTCTAGTATCGATACGACGGAGTGTCTATCGATAGGTCTTCAAAAATAATATTGAGGTTTCTAAAATATTTTTTGTCTACACTGAATAATTTGCGCAAGAGACACTTGCAAAGTGGTAAAATGTGTCCCCCCACCCTCTAACTTCTAAAGTAACAGAAAGAAAAATAAAAAAAATATATATGATGTACATTACCATGCAAACAACCAACGAAAATTGGTTTGAACTCTATCTGATGAGTAGTTTTTTTTAGTACGTCATAAATACACTATTATTAAAACTACGATCAAAGTTACAACGAACTACAAGAACTATGTGTACTATGTATATTATGTTACTTGCTTTCCACTACACTATTATTAAAACTTCGATCAAAGTTACAACGAACTACAAGATTCTTTATATAACTACAAGAACTTATGTATTGTGTTACTTGCTGCTACGGAACCCTTCATGGGCGAGTCGGGCTCGCACTTGGTCGCTTTTATTTGCATGTTGTATAAATTTGACATTTTGCAAACTAATTAATGGGTTGCTTTATTGTTTGATCAACTTAATATAAATATCAAATGATTTGATAAATAAAAATGACTATTTCAAGTAGATGCAAAGAATTCCAATTCCAAAACCAGCAGCACTACCTGTTTTTTTTAACTTCTCCTAGAATAATTCTCCCAAAACACGGGTTGATATTTACAATGCAAACATAGAACCACGAAACTATAATGCACTTATACGAAATCTTGCAAACTTGAGCATAACACCCAAAGCCGATAAATACTCGTAATTTCTTATCGATTTCATTTGAAGGCTGGCCTCGTGACTAAGTTGGTAGTTTGCTCATTGAGACGTAGGTCGTGGCTTCGATTAGATTCTCAGTATTTGTTCTTAGCTTACATGAGTTCGCATTTGACCGCCATCTCATCTGATGTTAAGCGACGATGCGGTCTACGATGTGGCTTGCTTGCCGAGAAAAAACCGAATTACTCTCGATTTGAAGACACTAAGGCAATTAGACAACCACTCAGGCATGGCATTCCACAGCCTAGACGTTCTTATCACGTAAGTTCTTATGTGATAAAACAGATAAATATTTGTTCTGTGTCTGGGTGTTTCTTGTATCATAAGCATGGTTTTAAAATTATGTTAAATGCGCTATCTGGCTTCCATTGTACGCATTTTATTTTATTGTAATTTAGCTTTATTTGGGGGGCTGGATGGTTTTGTGTGAATTAATGTATATCAATATTTATTTCATCTATAAATATAAACAACTTTTTTTTTTGGTTATCAGATTATATTGGCTTGTAGGGTTATGCCAGTGCATCATCACTCGCTCAAGGTCGCGCGGTTTTAGTCTACCGCTAGACCGTTTCTTCCAGGAAACAAGTGACAGTCGGTTGTCGGACGCACGGCTGAGAGCTCGCGCAAAACGTTTCCCGCGCATATTGTTATTAGATATGTCGTAAACTCTCCGCGCTAGACAGGGACAGAGTTACGCGTTAGAAGAGAGAGTTGAAAATCGCGACAGAGTGCGTTTTAGTCGGTTGCAGGAAGTGGTGAACGCCAGACGTTTTTATCTATCACTATTCGTTGTCAATTTCCAAAATAAGTTGCACCACAGCAAACCTTGCCGCTAATAATTCTAGAGGTCAAGTAGATTGGTGGTGTGTTACGCTACACACATAGACGCAGTTTATTACCAATTTGAAGGTGCTCAGGGCACATCAAATGGTTTACATCGATGAGTAGAGCCCTGAGCCTTCTACGTGAGTCCATAGTTCAATAGGCATCTGAGATCAACTGCCATAGGTCATTTCCAAAAGAAAAACATTAATAACTTATATCTAGGTACCTACTTCGTTCTACTTAATCGCTACGCTAACAACACAAGCACCATAAATCAGCGGTAGGTACTCATCAACAGCTATCAATTAGCAGATCTTAAGAAACAAAACGAAGCGAATAAGCCGTTAATGGATATCCGGGAAGACTTCTCAATCAAATAAATCACTGACACTTGAGCGTCTGGGGGGTGCTGCATTGCTCAATTAATCACTGCCTTAGGACTCCGGCCCTGTACCATGATATCTTATTGAGATGGTTTAGCGAAACAAAATACGAGTAACGTTTTGTGGACTGCGACCGCGAACCTTATCGCTCTGAGATTGAGTTCACAATCGCGCTGTAAGAAACGTGCGTCAATTGCCTCGCAAAATCATCGCTGTTAGGTATCACGGTACGGGCACAGGTCGTTAGACGTCCCGGACGGGGAGAGGTGTGGCCCGAAGCGCCGCCTTCCTTGGATAATCCCGCCATTTACATAATTGCCGTATAAAAAGAAGAGCTTCCCAATTTGCTAAATTGCTCTGAATGTCTGTCAGACGCGTCGGTGGTGTCTTGGGATGTGGAGTCTTGTTTGGATGTGTCGTTGTCGTTGTGTGTCGTGTCGTCGTCGTGCTGATTGAATGAAGTTGTTTACTACAGTACCTACCGATATTACGTATATTATTAGGTTTACAATTTTTTTATGTGTTTTAAATGTTTAGGACAAGTTTTGCAAATTTTTGAAGTGAAAACTTCTTAAGGCGCGCCTAGACAGATATTTCGTGGGCTGTGAATTGGATTCTAGCGTCACGCTCGGATATGATAAGAAATCTTTGGGTAAACTCGAGACCATGGCTATTGACCATTTAGAAATGCGTCAGCCAATGGGAAATGCTGAAAGGGCGTGGCCTCGGCATCATGCCATGGCCATCTAGAAATGCATCAGCCAATAGGAAATGCTGACGCATTTCGAGATGGCCATGCCATGATGCCCAGGTGTAGTTTCCAAAGTAAGCTATCAAATTCTGAGTTATAAGTTTTTACTTCTATCGGCAGTTCCTATGACTGCCAATTTTTTTTTGTAAAACACAGTTACAAATTGGCTGGTTTCGCATTTCCCAGTAAAGCACGACCCGTTGGTTTTTGTCATAGTGTGTATTTTTGTAAAAAAGTCAATGATTTTATTCAGTTACATCTAATCAGGATATCTTCTTATTATTATTATTTTTCAGGATCTTTAAGATCTAGGTCTTTAGGGTAGTGCTACAATGGATGCAGCGGCGCCGCTGTCGCGTCAGAGCCCGTAACCAGACTATTCCGAGAGCTGCTACCAAATTTTGGAAAGGTATTTGAGGAAAGTGGGCTCGGACCCAACTCGCGAGGTGACGCAGACCTGGCTGGTGAGAGCCCAGGCAAAAGGGATCCGTCCATTTTTTTAATTTTTATTCAGTGAATATGTTTGATAATATATTATATAATACATTATTTTTATGTATTGTAGTTTAATGCTTAAAGAATAAAAAAGTAATAAACCAGCAGACGATTTACTCGGGGTTTTAACATTGCCAGGCAAGTGCAAATATTTTGTTTTGAAAAAAAATTAAAAAGGGGGTTTGAGGCAATTTGAAATTTAAATTAGGTGTTATTTATAACAAAAAAATAGGAATTCTCAAAAAAAGAGATCATTTTGGAGGGCTATCTACCTCCCAGGTGGGGTGGGTATTGAGGGATTCATTTTGCCCCACAACTCACCAGCCAGGTCGGCACCTTCTTGTAGGGATATACTCGTAATATGAGAACTATGTGACAAGTTTTCAGCATGCCTCAAATACTTACCCAAATTTTGCTACCAGCTGAGAGCTGGTAGCAAAAACTAAAAATCTAAAATTGGAACTCACATAAAAAAAAATTTTATTATTCCAATGTTACGTAGAACCACGATTACAAATATTCAAGACGTTTCAATCTTGATCAAACTGATTAAACTGAAATTCACATTTTTTACATAGGTAACCTACATAGAAATCTTAGTATTAGGTTTTGTACGTTGAAGTATCTAGATTACTCTTTATTTTGTTTTTTTTTAATTGTTGTTTAATACTGTAAAATTAATTAGTCTACAAATTTTTCGCTTCGTGGAGTTCTTCTCTTTTAAGTGGTTCATAAAATAATGCAAAAAAATATTATCAACAGAAAATTAAATTTATAAAAATTGGTATCATCAATTATTTTTTTAGCAATATCTGACTATTGCTGTTATTGCATCTAATATGCATAGGTATTAATTAACATTAGATAAAAAAAAAAACGTAATTTGTTAAGAAATTGTTTGTTGAAATCATACGTGAAGCCATAAATAAGCCTTTCAGTAGCTAGAGCCCAAAAAGGATTGACGACGAACAATGGACATTTTTTTTAATAAAGAGTTACGAGACGAGCAGGAGCATGTGCGTGATGGTAAGCAACATGCTTGCCACATAACAGCACAGTGACACGCAGCTATTGGAACATAAAATTAACTTTGTAAAAGAGGGCTCAACTTCAAACTCCAAGAACAAGCCTCACTCAATCCTGGGTTCAGCACCTGATTGGACTATTTTAATGGACACGTATGAAAAGCACTATAAAATCCCAGAGGATGTGGGTGTTTCGTCATCCAGATCGGACATTTTCCTTTTTTCTAGAGCTACGAAACGCATAGTCCTTGTAGAACTTACCGTACCGTGGGAAACTAATATACCTAAAGAAACAAAATTACGACCTTCAAAACGAATTAACAAAAAATGGCTATGTAGTTAATTTATACGCTGTAGAAGTAGGAGCGAGCGGTATACCAGCAAAATCTCTCTATAACCTGCTGAAAGACCTTGGCTTGTCCAGAAGTGCAGTAAGTTCTATACTAGAACGAGTATCTAAAACTGCACTAGTAGGATCATTTCGGATTTGGTTGGGCAGAGAGAGAAATACGAGTAGTGAAGGTGAGTGTTGACGTACGTCACAAAGGGCCTTAAACCTACGCCCGAGTCACAAGTTTAGTCTTGGGGTCAACTCGAGATTTCTCTCTCTGCCACACGATGGACCCGGCACCCGCACGGTGAATCCATGGAATGCTAAGAAGTTCGTCTCGTCTCTCTAAAAAAACAGACTTTCTTGAGATTAAAAAAAAAAATTACCATCTTATTGCATAGGTGAAATAATGATGTTTTTGGCAAAAAATCTTAAATATGGTTTTATATTGATTTTTATCGTTTTTTTTTCATTTCATTTTGTTTAAATTATTTAAGTAATAGATACTTAAATGAAATGAAAATAAATTTATTCCATAAGAGTACAATATTAAGATGTTCATAAAATTAACTAAGCGATCATTCTATTTACCAAGATCTCTGGCATATGGAATTATAATTATTGTTTTTGAATAAATTATACGTCAGTTGAGAAATTACACATAGGTAACAAAGAAAGAAATATTATCATAAAATCAAATTCAACATTTTCAATAGCTTTTTAACATTGAGTCATATGCTGGTTTGAGTTTTTTTTATACAATACCAATACAAATGGCATACCTATGGAATTATAATAATTGTTGCTATAGAATAAATTATGTCTGTAGAAAAATTATATGTAGGTAATAATAATAAAGAAAGAAATATTATTTTAACATTAACACAAAATCAAATACATTTTCCATAGGTTAAAGTCACAGGGGAGTCAAATGGCTTGAGGTAAAATAAAAATTATGGTTGATTTTACAATATTTAAAAATTTTCGAAGAAATATAACGGTTAATATTATTTGTTTACCTATACCAAATTGTTCAAGTAGATAAACAAGGAAATTATTTATGAAAAAAAAATATTTCTCTGTTAATCTATTGCATAGGGTCAATTACCTATGGCTTTTTATAATCCAATATTTTTTTAATTAATGACTTACACAACTGAAATATTAAAAAAGCGATTGAAAAAACAATATTTAAGCAAAACATTTTTACAAAAAATAATTTTTTCACCTACGCAATAATTAAGAAAAAAAAATGTTGTTTAAATCCCGAGATAGTCTGGTTTTTCCATAAAAAGTTTCTTAACAAATGACGTATTTTTTCTTCTTCTAATGTTTAATAGACCTTTACTAGATGCAAAAACAGCAATAGTAAGATATTACTAAAAATAATTTATAATAACCAATTTTTTTAAATATAATTTTTTGTTGATATAAAACAAATCATAACTACCAAAATAATACACTTTAACATGTTTTTTGGATTATTTTAGGAAGTACTTAAATGAAAAGAGCTCCAAGAAGCAAAAAATGTGTAGACAAATTATTTCAACTTTTATGCCGTAATTTATAAAAACAGATACTTACCGGAAAAAGATTGGTCTATTAACATTGTTATAATTTTATGAAAAATCGACATTTTTTTACCGAGGTCTTGTATGTTTAAATATGTAGATTGCACTGTATTTTTTATTTTTTATTTGTTGTTGTAAAAAAAATATTTTAGATAATACGCCAGCTTTTTAGACGGTGCGTCTATGTCATAGCGACTTCGCGGAGCTCTATTTTCAGCGTTAAAAAAGTGTATAAATAATAAAGATAGAGTTCTAGGAGTTACAATTTCATATTGGAATTTTTCTCTTCTTTTAGGATCTTTTTTCAAAATGTATGAAGTATTATTAGAACAGAAATTATTAAGGAATAACTAAACACCTTATTTTCGTTATCTTATTTTGTTAATTACTATCGCAATTTTTTGTGTGCTAATAAAAGATTTTTTCTAGACGTCATTCCGAATCGAATGAGGTATCGCACATGCTTCTAGGAGCTTTATTTCTATCTAGCACGTTTTTGAACTTGTTGACTAGACTATAATTTACGTGTAGTAGATCCGTATACCGAATGTCACTCACACACTTAAGATAGTGTCTGTAAATTAAGAGGCGCTATCGTTGTGCTATGAGTGAAATTGCGCGTGAAAACAGATTTGCAAAAATAAATAACGCTCAGATTCGCTCTTTTTTTTTTTTTTTTTTTTTTATTTAAAATTGCTACTCCACAGACTCCGGGGTCCGTGACTTTTGTCATTTAAAATCTTATTTATTTTTACATATTTCTTGGATAATCAGAAGAAGAGGAAAATAAGGGGGGAGTTGGGAACATTTAAAACCTAATACTAGTTAGTGCTCGTCTGTTGAGCCGATCACTACCGGTTGGGATTCCGCTAGTAATCGACTCGACATCGATTCTTTGCCTTATTGCCATTTGCCTAAGCCGCCTCCTCCCGGCCGAGAGCCTCCACTACGGCTGCATTTCTGTCCCTGATGGCCATCTGTAGGTTGAACTCTCGGATGGTCTTCGGTGATGCAGCCAACGCTCGCCGCACGAACCGACCGATGGCGTCGTCGGTGTCGTCAGCGTAGTACGTGAAGGTCCCCGTGTGCCGTGAGATTGCAACAACCGCATGGGGCACGCTCTCGTGCAGCTTCATGTTTTCCTTTGTTTTTATTGCGATTACCGACTCATATGTCAGTCCCTGAGCTTCATGGATGGTGAGGATACGTGACCCTGTGCCTGACCCATAACCCTGGTTTGTCAGGGTCTCTTTCTCCTCTTGAGTGTGAACTAAGAAGAGGGTGTTTGGTAGGGTGTTGGGTATTTGCGCTCCCTTGTACCTTTTCTGCTCTAGGGACTTTATACGGGATGCTGAGGAGTACATACCTGAGTATATTTCCCTCAGCGCATATGCGACATCCATCGGATTGCGATGTGTGCAGAGCAACTCCTGGCTGATCTTTGTTACCAGGTTTGGGCGGTGATACCTCATTTCGAAGAGATTTTCCCTGTCGATATAAGGCAACTGATTGACGTCTCCGATGAGGACAATTTCACCAACATCAGACAGCCTTGAAGCCATCACAATGGCTCCAAAATGGTTCATGAGAGCTTCGTCCACCATGAGGCGACTGAAACTTTCTCTTCCGAAACCATTTACCAGAGCAGAAGCCATGGTTCGCACTCTGGTTTTGACCAGGTTTCCGATACGGTGCGATAGCTTTTCTCTTAGATCTTTTGCTGCCTCAGTTGTTGTAGTGATGATGGCGTCTTTGTCCACATCAAAGTGTCTAATCACCCATGTTGTCTTTCCACATCCTGGAACTCCGTTGACCCACTGTATTCGCGGTACCTCCCAGTTTTCCCAACCCGCTTTGACGTTTGAGTTCCCTTCGATGGTTTTGGCCATCTCAAGGATCCTATCGTCCAGCATAATCTTGGTGCATCGGGCGGTAACTACGATTGGGTCGTTTGGTGGTGTCGCATAAACTGGCATTCCCGCGCGCTCTGTCTCTTTCTCGTTCAGTGTCACGAAGCCATTTTCTACACTGTAAGCTGCCATATACTTTCCTGTCATGGTTTCCTTGATGACCCGGGAAGTGACATTATTGTAAATGGCTGCTTCGGCCTCCTCGAGTTTCGCCTTTAAGAGGCTTTCACTTCCTAGCCTATAGGACTGCATGATGTTTTCGCAGGTCTTGAGGTTGACTTGTCTTGTCGCTCTCAGTGTGGCTAGGAATTCGATGAAGGCGTTACGTGCATGACTCCGCGGCTCCGAAGCCATGACATAGCGGGGCGGTTCAACCTGTCCCATGTCGGCTCTCGTTCGGCTCGTTTGTTGCTGTGAAGCTACGTTGGGGGTCCTTGACGTCAAGGGGGGTGATGAGTGGGATGAGATTCGGAGTATGCTCCTTGCTGCTGCATTGAAGGCAGTCACGAAGGTCGTGTTGGTGCCTCGGCTGCCGCTTTGATTGGCTGCGGCTTTTTCCGTGGCTGCCCTCTGCTGTGCTCTTTCGGAGCCGGTTTGGATGGTCGAACTAGGAACAGGATGTCCCCAGCTGTCAGTTGCATGTGTTTGGTCGTGTGAAGGGGCTCTGAGGAAGCTCAGATTTTCTCCCCTGTCTTCATATACGACTACCTCATGATGTTTAGAGGCCTCAATGCAACCCAGCCGGTCTGCGACTCGCGCTCTTGAGTATTCGATTGCCATCGCATCCACGCTTATCACCCGGGGCGTTTCACCTGCATTTCTGCTCAGATGTTCGAGCAGCGCACTTGCCTGTGTGAAAGGGGTCCGACCTTCCGAGTACTCTATTAGTGCAATCGTTTTGTTTTTCGATCGCACCAACCGAAATCGGTGGCCGTCCACCTCGCACACTGGCATGGCGTCATAGGTTTTCCGCTTCATTGTGACTTTTGCGGTACTCCCATTTGATTGAGCAGGCAAGACAATCCAGGTGACAAACGGGCTCGTTTCCGTTCCCAGGCAAAGCAAAAGCTTATTCCGAATCTTTCTTTGTTGCTGTCCATGAAGAGAGCCACTCCGCGGATACGGATCCCTGCCTCTCCTCGGTCTGCGTTCTCCAGTAGTTGTTGGATGGAGGTACTTTTCGAGGAACTATTGAGAGGTTGGGCGGGAACCACATTCCACGTGGCGTCCAAGGGCAGCGGGTCAGGGTGTGGTGGCGAGGGGAGGCGTGTATTTGATATTGTGGAGTTTCTCTTGGCCGCTATGCGGAATGAGCTCTCCATGAAGGACAGGAGCCGTGTTCTGTTGTCTGGATCTGCTAAGATGTTATGGAGATCCGAGACAACCAGCTTTCTGTCGATCATAGATTCGAGTTCATGTCTTGCGACCATGAATCGGGGACAATCGATTAGCACGTGCCAGACCGTTTCGGGTTGGTCGGGGTCACACTCGCATGCAGGACCGCTCTTGAGCTTAAATCTGTACAGGTATTCTGCTATTCCTCCGTGTCCCGTCAACGCTTGTACTTGGAAGGGAGTCAATTTTATGGTTCTCAACATTCGATATGCGTTTGCTATATCGGGGAGGAACGTCTGGGTGACTTTTCCAGTGTCCGAGGTCTCATATCGATCTTGCCATTTCTTGACCGATTCTTCGCGGATTTTGCGTTTGACGTAGGACAAAGGGATCCCCTCGTAATCCCTGGGTGATTCCGTGAGAGCTGCCAATTTGGCTAGTTCGTCAGCTCTTTCATTGCCAACGGTGCCCACATGCGCTCTCACCCAGAAAAGACGAAGAGATCTCCCTTCAGCATTTATCTGTCCAATGTTTTCCTTTATGCACTTTGCCAGGGGGTGACTCGTTTTCGGGTTACTTAGCAGTTCGAGTGAAGATCTGGAGTCACTCAGGACATTGACTTCTGGGTCCTTGCTTTCTAACGCCATTTGAGTTGCCCGGCAAAGAGCATAGAGTTCCGATTGAAAGACATGGCATTCGGAGTGGAGCTTGAAGGTCGAGTTCTTGACCTCTTTACCGTTCTCCCACCATGTTAGAGCAGCTCCAACTTTACCTTCAACCTTACTGCCATCAGTATAAATTTGAGGTCCTTCTGGAAGATTGGAGGTGTCTTCTAGGAGCTCGTATTCTACGGGTACCAACGTGGACGGATGGGATTGGTCCAAGTAGTTAACGTTCCGTTCGAGTTCCACTTCTGGTGGGAGGTAGTCTTGGGAGAGGTTCTTTTTTACTCTGTACAAATTAGCTGCTTCCTGTATCCTCAGATCCAGGGGGAGCAAACCGGAGAGTGCGAGTGCTGATTTCAGGGAGACAGTACGGTATGACTTACAGATTTTCTGGGCAAAACCTCTTTGGATTGCGTTCAAGTGAGACTTGTTTTCCTCTAGGTCTGCCGCTTGTGCCCATACACTTGAGGCATACATGATTATAGGTTCCGCCACAGCGACGTATATAGTTCTCGTGATTTCGCCATTCAATCCCCAGGTCACCTTCGCTGCACATGCTAGCTGTCTATAAATGTTCGCCACTTTTTTACATTGGGCGGTCACATGTGCTTTAAAGTTGAGCCGTCGGTCGATTAGTAGGCCTAGCAGTTTGACTTCCTCGACCAGATCAAGCCGGACGCCGGACATGACTATGTTTGGAGGTTCGTACTTCAACTTTTTTGTAAAAAGCATTGCGTTGGTTTTATGCGCTGCAAAGTTGAGTTTGTTAATTTTACCCCATTCCACTGTCATGCTCAACGCCCTGCCCGCTTGCTGTTCGATGATGTTCGGGCTGCCTGTAAACACGAGAACGACGTCGTCCGCAGATGCTTGACAGTATACTCCCTCCGCTTCCAGCATTTGTAGTAATGAGTCTAGAATCACATTCCAAAAGGTTGGTCCACAGATGGACCCTTGGACGCATCCTTTGGTTGTTTCCTTCTCATAGACTGCTCTTGCATAGTTGACCTTGATTTTACGGTCGCTGAGGTAAGAGTTTACGATGTCGTAGAGGTTTGTTGGGCACCTCTTCTTCGCTAATTGATTTTTGAGGGCGGGCCACCATGCATTGTCGAAGGCACCCTCTATATCCAGGGAGATTAGGAGTACGGTGTCTTTACTGTCAACTCCTTTTTTGATGTGCTCTACCAGGTCATAGAGGGCGTCCTCGGTGCCTCTTTGAGGCATGAAGCCGTACTGTTTCCTACTGATGGTTGGGAGGAGATGCCATTGGAGTCGGTTTACCAGAAGCTTTTCGACGATTTTTCCGGGAACGGACAGAAGACCTATGGGGCGGTAAGATTTTGGGTGTGTGTAATCTGTCTTACCGGGTTTGCGTAATATGACCACGTGCGCCTCTTTCCATTGCTTGGGGAAGTGTTTTAACGACAAGCATTTATTTGCTATCGCCAAGAAAACCTCCCATTCGCAACGTATAGCTGCGGCGCATATATCAGCGGTTAGCCCGTCCGTACCAGGAGCTTTTTTGGATTCAGAGTTCTCAATACTGATTCCAGTTCCGCTGATGTGAAAGGTGGATCATTTTCCGGTAAGTCCATAGGTGTTTCCGTGATTCGCTCCCGTAGCTCTGTATGACACGGTTGGTCTGTGCTCTCAGAGTCGTCGGGATAGAAAGTTTTGGCAAGTAGTTCTGCAGATAGCTGCGGGGATAGAGTGTTACCTTCGGTGTCTCTTAGGAGTATTTCTTCCTGTCTTGTCGAAGTGTTTCTCATCACTCTGTAGATCTTGTCCCACATACTTTCTTTCTCCTGATTGGTGCAGAACTCTTTCCAGCTTTCCGTCTGAGCTTGTTTGACTTTTTCCTTGTAGTCTTGCCGAGCAATTTGGTACTGTTCGACTACAAGAACAACTCTGTCAGGAGCGGCATTCCTGATTCGCTCTTGTATGGATTTACTGTTCGCACCTTTGCTGGATACTGATTGGGTCGGCTAAATATCAGCTGAAGACTGTGGAATCGATCGAGAGCCATGCCAAAAGGCTCAGGCATTCTTGTGCGTAAAAAAATGCAAAGTCTTGAACATCGCCACGAAACGTGTGATTAAGAAACTCCTACACCGCTTAACACCCTAATAACACGTTTGCTCAAATGTCAAACTTGTTAGTTAATATTTGAAGCACAATATTATAAATTAAAATACGTCAATCAAAATGCGTTTTATACCAAATAAAGAAAATCTAATTTGAGTTTATTTCTTTTCTTTGGATTTTCTGAAAACAATTACCATAGTAATAATGTAGGTGTCTATTTTTTTACATTATCAAAAAAAAAGAGTTCAATGAACAAAAAGCCAATCTTCTTTTTTTAGAAAAGTGACATTTACGATTTTCGATTGGTTTTATTGTATTTAAATTATGGTGCTTTTTCGATATTAAGCTAATTTAAGGTGAAAAAAAAAATTTTAATCAAAAAAAAAAAATGTATTTAGACATAAAAAGGTAAGTTTCTACGGAGTTTCATGAGCAATTTTTGTTTTTTTGTATGAGGTAAAAATTATAAAACATTATTACTTGATTTTTTCACATAGATTTTGAGGTTATATGAAAAAAGTGAATGTGCAAAAAATGTTATCTTTTTATTACCTAAAAGTTTGATACAATTTTTTTCCACAGTTCTTGTAGTTTTGCCGGAAATCGATATAAACCGTTTTTTACCCTTAAAAACGGACCCCCATCCACTTCCCGGCCTCAGATCGCCCGTAATTTTTTTGTCCTAATATTTTTGTATATTTTATACTAGCGGCCCGCTCCGGCTGCGCTCCAATAATAACCTAGAAATCAACTGTAGCGCCATCTGCCGGGCTGATTTGTGAATCTAAACCATGGAGGGCCCTATCCAAACGTATACAAAAAAAAACATTCAAATCGGTCCAGCCGTTTAGGAGGAGTTCACTAACAACGAAAAGTGGAATTGATTTTTATATATATAGATTATTCCATATTCTCTTTCTTCTGCAATGGGTTTCATCCTACTGTTTTTTTAACTTTTTACCATTTTTAACGGCTTTGGCACTGGTCTATATTCCGAACGAAGACAAATATTTTACAGGTTAAAGGAATAGTTTCTAAGGGAAAGGGAAATTGTTGTTTTTACTGTATTCCAAGCATTTCTAGGGCTACGAATCGCAAAAGGAAAAAAATATAAAAAGCAACCTTTATAAGATCACTTCGTTGGCCGTCTGTTGATCTGTCAAGAACCTAATCCCACTACTTAATATCACAAATGCTCAATCACGTGTAAAGTTTGAACGAATTGAAATTTGGTACATAGTTTGATTACGAGTATTATAGTCTGGAATAAAACCTAGGCTCCTTTTCATCACGGGAAAATAACGCGAACTGTTAGTATTCTTAATAATTTAAAACTTTAATCGGGTTCAACCCTCGTTGAGTGAGTCCCGACTCGCACTAGGCTGGTTTTTTCATATTAACTCACCGTTTAAATTTAAAACTTCCATGGACCTGCACGAATAATTCCAAAACAAAATTAACCAAATCAGTCCAGCCGTTCTCGAGTTTTAGTGAGACTAACGAACACCAATAGATTTATATGGAGTATTATATCACCGATGAATTGTCGACACTGTCAGATTATAACTAACGTGTGAGATTATAACCCTACGGACAGTAAGGTTAGATAGATAGATACTCTTTATTGTATACACACCAAAACAAAACAATACAGTAAAAGAAAAACAATTAAAACTAGGGTTACAATCGGCGGCCTTATCGCTAAGAGCTATATCTTCCAGGCAACCTTAGGATGGAAATGTTTGTAGGAGTAATAAAAAGCGGGGTATGCTAAATAGAATAATAAAACGATTAAATCTAGTGATATATAGTTAAAAGTAAATAAATAAATAAACATACATACTAATAGGGATTACATACTATTAGGTACATATAATATTTGTAAAGTATACTAATACATATATTATGTATAATATTTAAATACCTGTAGATAAGTACATTAATATCCAGAAAATACAACAGACCATATTATCACATGAAAAGAATGCATATAAAATCATAGATAGTAGATATAGGCCTATTCAATAAAAAAAAAAAAAAAAAAAAAAAAAAAATACGATGTGAGATTATGACTACAGCTTAGACAAATAATAATAATCTTTAACGTCTGAGTCTGACGTTAAGTCTGACGTCGTTAAATTTTAGTCTGATGTTTTTTTTTTACAATTTTACGGTGACATACACATAATATATGTATCATTATGTATGTTCCAATGAGATAACTTCTCAAATAATAATGTTCCGAGAGCTGGTAGCAAATTGTGTGTAGTTATTTTTCTTTTTTTCTTATTTTCTATTTGAGGTGGCAAGCTGGCAACCTGGAAACTTGCGACATAGCTCTCCTGTTATACTCACCCAAACATAGACCTGTGGCTGGTAGCAGAGTAAAATGGATCCATACATTTTTATTTTATTTGTATAGGTATTATTCAGTGTACTTATATGTTTGAGGCAATATGCAATTTCATGTGTTTTAGTTTAATGTTTCAGGAATAAAAATCATAATATGCCAGACGATTTAATAGAGGTTTTAAGGTTGCAAACCGCATGCAAAAATGTTTCGAAAAAAAATATTAAAATCGATTTGACGCAATTTAAAACGATTTGATACTATTTATTTGGAGGGACCGGGTGATCTAAATTGTTTTTTTTTTTTAATGTTGGTGGACCATTCACACAACACCATCTGACCACCAAATTGAGCGATTCATTTTGCCCCGCTAATCACCAGTCAGGTTTGCACCTTCGTGTTTAGGTGATAAATCGGAGATGCATGTGACAAGTTTTCAGTTTGCGTCAAATACCAACCCATAATTTGCTACCAGCTCTCGGAATATAACGAGCTAACAGATTCGAGACGTTTATTTTTTTACAGACGTCATGTTTATTATCGTAATCAATAGGGATTTTTGTTAAACTACAATTTTAAACTACCACATGGTCTAGTCAAAGTGCTTTTTAGGTCAACATTTTTTCGCCTTCTTCTATCATTATGATTGCGGTGTCATTCGATTTGGAATGGAATCTAGATATTTTTTGAGAAATTTCTATGCCTGTTTGCAAAAATTGCAATAGTTATAAACAATTTAGTGAAATTAAAAAAATGTGTTTTATTATTTGACAATATATATGTCAAAAACTATTTAGGATACTTCCAATTTTAGAAACAGATTAAAAAAGAAGAGAATATTTACTAAAAAAAAAGTCCTGAGTTTTGGAACTGTAGAGTCAATATTTATAACTTTTCCAGAGGGCTGAAAATACGCCCGAAAATGGTTGCCCTGGCTTACACCCCTTCGGACCTTGATTGAACAAACATGATCAGCATAGTAATAATTTGGACTCTTACAGCCAAACCACACTAGCTACTTTTAGCAGCGGCGACAGGCATCTAGACGCTGCGTCACGCTTCAAAAATTAGCTGCGCTTGGCGTCTAGTCGCTGCATCCCGCTTAAAAAGTAGCATGTTTGGTCAGGGCCTTAATAATTCAATAGCTGCGTGTTACTGTGCTGTTATGTGGTAGGCACGTTGCTTACCATCAGGCACATTTCCTGCTCCTCTCGTCACTATACTAGGTATAAAAAGAAAACAATCTCTATAAAAAAAAATGGCAGTCATAGGAACTGCCGATATAAGTGAAAACTTATAACTCAGAATTTGATAGCTTACCTTGGAAACTACACGGGTGTTACCGGAGGGCGTGGCCTCGCTATCTTGGCATGGCCATCTAGAAATGCGTCAGCATTTCCCATTGGCTGATGCGTTTCTAGATGGCCATGCCATGATGGCCTGTCCACGCCCTTTCAGCATTTCCCATTGGCTGACGTATTTCTAAATGACCAATAGCTATGGTCCCGAGTTTACCCGAAGCTTTCTTATCATACCCGAGCGTGACGCTAGAATTCAATTTACATCCCACGAAAAATCTGTCTAGGCGCGCCTAAAGAAGTTTTCACTTCAATAAAACTTCGACACCACCTGTGGCGTAATTGAAAGATTTTTAGAAATGCATTTCAATATATCTGGCATTTAGAACACGCTTCAGTCAGAAAAATACACCACGACCGCCGAGAAACTATTTTAGTCGGGATACCTTAAGCAAACGGTAAGTATTTTTTGGGTGATTTCGTGTAAAAATATATCTATGAAATACGTCAACGATCAACGAGTACCTAGTACCTACACCACAGATAAGGAAATAGTTACACCTACACTCGGAAAAGTTGCTTCTGTTGTCACCAACTCACCATGGACTACGAAAATGCTACACCGGACGCTACGAACGAACGACGAGTTGTCTACGCTCATCCACAACTATGCCAAATTCCAATTTATTTAATTACAATTGGTACAAATATAGAACAGACTCTCATTACACTACATCGAAATTTAGGGAACTCAATTTTCCAAACTATAAATAAATATCATAGTTCCGAGGTAAACGTCGTACGTCATAAAATAAACATACATATGCAGTATAAATAAACAAAAATTGGTGGACGTTTCACACACAACACCATACAGTATATTTATTTACCCAAGTTATTTATATTCACCTCTGTCTATTGTGTATTGTAATGTCAATGCATATCGACTATCGACCTTTAAGGCCGGGTCACACAGAGGCGATCCGATAGCGATAGCGATCCGATAGCGAGACAATATTTTTTGTAATGTTCGAATTTGTATACAACCTGACACACAGCAAGCGGGCGCGATCCCATACTCGGTATCGGATCGCTATCGCTACCGGATCGCCTCTGTGTGACCCGGCCTTTTGTGTCTACAAACGGCAAATATCACTTTCAACTAGGATGTTCGTCACATTTATCAATTTTCATATTAAGATACTGTGCTTACTTTAGATAAGTATCTTTTTTTATACGTTTTAAACTTTATAGTTTTATTTATATTTCTAGTTTGTGGAACTAACCCCGAGAAATTTCGCCAGTTTTATTCATCACGTTTATAGAAAAACTAGCAGTTCCATGCGGTTTTACCCTCCAGTGCGGTAATTCCAGTTCTCGTTAATTTTCCGTAACCAATGTGCTAATCCAGACCATAACATATGTTTAAATTGTCCAACATGATCCGTTCAGACATGATTGAGCAACAGACATCCCAACTTTCGCATTTATAATATCAGTGGAAAGTGGTATAGCTACAGTATGATGCCTCTAATTTGTATACATTTTACAGTGACACCAATCTACCTGCGGCTTCGCTGTAGCAGCACATGATATTTTGAGTTTGTGGATGAGATCATTCCCGTATTGATCTTTTGACGTGATAACGTCTTATAATTCGATGAAGCCGGCTGCACGCCCACAAAACATGACGTCATGTAACGTTACCGTCGGTCGTTACCGTCGGTCGTTACCTCGCCGCATGTTTGTTACAGTTGTATTAATTATTTCGACCAGTAGTTCAAGCGGGGATGTAGCTCAGTTCGCTTTGCATGTGAAATGCCCCGGGTTCGATCTCCGGCATCTAAAAGCTTTTTTGCATTGTTTTGACTGAAAATGACTAAATTCTACTAATTACTTTTTACATACAAATCTATTAAACAAATGAAATTAAAATTTTCTTTTGAAAAATGCTACCATTCCATCAGTATTTTCTTAAGACGTTGTCACGTTCTATCGTCAGTAAACCGACTTTACAGACAAACATTTTTTTTAGCCTCCATAGTGGAGAGTATTTTATAAGTATAATGTAAATAGTTGTAAGTTGTTTTGGTACCGTAGCGTAGTAAGAAGATTACATTGTGTTATTCCGCTGCTAACCACGCGTCTTATTAGTTCCCCAATAAACATAATTAATTCACCAGCTAGGATCTCACACATAGGCATAGGGGGTGTCCTTAAAGTTCTTACAGATACTGGTTTAATCGTTTCTCATCGACGTCCAAGGCCTTTTATCAAAGTAGGTATATAATGATTAATTTTATCCATATACTTAATTTAAGCACACTTCATTGAACAGTGCACTTGCTGTGGATCTTTTGACAGGAATCATTCGGAGCAGAGCACTCATAAACACTGGAAATCACTTCAACTCACCGTGCCTATGATCATCATCGTCGTCGTTCGCCGTCTCCCTCTTACAGTGCTGCAAGGGCACGGGAGAGAGCAGCCAATTCCTGGGCCGTTTCACGGGAGGAGCCTTCTCATCGAGCTCCGTGATGTCCACATCGACGTCATCCGCGTCGTCGTCCCCGGGCTCCGGCGGCGGCGCGGGCGCTTCGCCCCCTTCGAGGGACTTGCTGACGAAGTCCGCCAGCCGCTCCATAACCATTACTGGCGGCGTCGCGCGGCCATCGCCCGCCACGCTTCACTCGCGCTGCCACACTGCGGGCTGCCGCCACTCCTACCCGCTCGACACCGATGCACCCTACATCTCAAAAAACAAAGAGCAAATTAATACGAGTCGATTCCGAGGCGGCGCCTATCGCCCCGCCCAAGAACCGCGCAGGCGCCCAGCCCTGTCCCTCGACCGCGTCGTCCCACGAAAATACACGCCTACATTATCGTTATATTGAAAATGAATTTTTAACACTGTGTTTGTGTCTAGCGGTGAGGACAACGCTGCTCAATAATTCTGTGTAACGATAACTCGGTGACCTAAACGTGAGACTAGCCGTGAACAAAACAAAACGTAACAATTTAAAACATTTATTTCGATATTACAACTACAAATACAATGTTCAAATACGATAAACCAAGACCTATGTATAAACTAGTCTAAACTAAAAACTACGCAACAATTCATATAAATTCTACACAAAATTGAGTCGTCTTTGATAAAATTATTTTCTAAAATTCCACGCTTAACAGTAAAATGCAGACTTTGTGATATATGTACCTACGTGCAAAAAAATAGGTTGACGCGAAGTATTGTTAAACATTTTTATTTTTAATTTATTAATTGGATAAAAAGACAAATCTACCTAATATGTTCGAGTATATTTCAAGAATAGGCATAATAAGTGTGCGTCGCGACGCGCGACGTACCTAATGGCGCGTCGTGCCAGAAAAAACAGAAAAAACTTTTATTATTAGTGCTTTCGTATATCACAAGATAATCTAACAAAATTTTACAGTCAAAATGATTTTTTTTAATTCTAAAGACAAATTGGCGCAAAACCAACTAAATAAGTAGGTACGTAAGTACCAAATGCTCTAAATTCGTTATGATATCTAAGTGGTTTACCCAGCACTAAGGCGCGGTCCCAGCGGTGAATTTTGGAGGGGGTCACCAGTACAGAGTCTCAGATTTTGGGGGGGGTCACGACTAGAAATACAATAAATCGAGTTAAAAAGACTACTAGTAGCGCCCCATTTTAATGTAACGTATACGATTGGGGGGGGGGGTCATGTCCCCTGTGACCCCCCCTTGGGACCGCGTATGCCAGCACTATGGCGTATGTAAAAGATAGGTATTATTGTTACGCAGTTCTGATTTGCTATATTTGCTAGTATTTATGTGACGTCAACGGCCAATCCAAGTTTTTTTGTATATGAACTACTGAACAGTAACCAACTACGCGGTTCAATTTCTTGAACCTCAGTTATTTTTGTGATCTGCGTAAAACATGCCACCTCCCAACGACAGTCATGAACAATGGCTATAAGATACTTTACCTACTATCAGATTCAAAGCCGATTTGTAATTTCGAAATTAATTGCTGTATAAGTCTATTAGGTATTGACTAGCACATTGTTTAGGAAATCTGGGATGTAGAGTGCCCTCTCTTTGATACAATATTAAGAACCTATTATTTCAGATACAGATTATATTAGTTCATAACGTCACATTTATACATAACTGTCTCATTGTGGAAAAGAGATGTATGGAAAATACGGTTCAGTTCAGTTTTGTTCTACATCAGCTACAGTTTTTTATTTATTAAATCCAATGACAAGACGAGCAAGAAGTGCGCGTGATGGTAAACAATAGAGTTTCCCTTTATAGCAACGTAGTTTTTTTAAATTACAGCAGATATATAAATCCTACCTACTAATATTATAAATGTCAATGTATGGATGTTTCTTACTCAATCAGGTCCTAACGTATGAACGGATCGGGCTGACATTTGGAACACAGATAGATTATACCTAGTCTGGAAGAACACATAGGTTACTTTTTATCCCGAAAAAACAACGGGAACAACAGAAACGGGAACTACGCGGGTGTAGCGGGGCGCTGCTAGTTATTTTATATATTGTGCTGTAATTTCTCTGAAACCATTGCCTTTTAAACCGGAACACAGTATTTTTGTAGAATATCTGGCTAAGGTGTGCTACTTCCCCAGGCAGACTCTAAATTAACTAAATCGTAACGTTTGTTACGATTGAGAAGAAGAAACTGAATCGTAAAGCCTTGAAATATAAAGGAATATCTTGGTACTTAGGTACCTATTTATGGGTAAGTAATAAGTTAAAATAATTTTTTCACAAGTAAAATGTCGTAATAAACCGTATTTTCCATACCTGCTACCTTTTACGTGAGTTTTACTGAGATATTGTTATCCGGACTTAGTTTTCATATCTCTATAAATCATAGCACAACAAATTTTATATACGACGGTGGCCCTCGAGAGTGCGCGAATCGCCATCATGTGGTTTGTCATTTGGCCGATTTAAACTGAACGAACATAGAGCTAGAGCTGGAACAAGAGCATTCTTTCTCGATCTTTTAGTATAAACGAAAGATCGTTCTTAGCGTTTTCCATATTATAGGTATATTCCATAGAATCTTTGCGAACGCAAACAAAACAACGAAAGAATGCTCTACGTTTGTTTACACCAAATGAGTTTGATACAGTGAGGATAGAATGAGCATTCGCTCGTCTGATGTAAATCGGCCTTTACACGATGGCAGCCTTGACACCGAATGGCTCACTACACGATGACAGCCTTGACACCGAATGACTCTCTACACGATAACAGGCTTGAAACCGAATGGCTCGTCACACGTTGGAAACCTTGACACCGAATGGCTCGCTACGCGATATCAGTCTTGACGCCGAATGGCTCGCTATACGATGGCTGCCTTCACACCGAATGGCTCACTATACGAGTACAATGGCAGGCTTGACACCGAATGGCTCGCTATACGATAGCAGCGGTAACACCGAAACCGAGACGAAACTTGTTGTTTGGATGGTTGAGGAGTGCAGACAGCGAGCAACACATGTTTGCGCGATTACCGCCAAGTGAACGCGACAGTGTTGCGCCCACCAGTCCATCAGAATCAGCAGAGCCACGGACCGTCCACTGGTCCGAACGCCACTCGTACGCCAGTGTGGCCACCGCGCGCCTGATCGCGAACCCCACCTGCAAGAAGACACGTATTGAAGTGGTAGGGCTCTTTGCAGGGCCCGCCTGGGGGAGTACCACACCTTTTCCAGTTATTCAACCGCCAAGCTGTACTATGCAAACATTACTTTGTTCTAGTTTAAAGGGAAATGTTTCCAGAGAAATTACACTTCACTGAATAGGGTACAATCCTCAAAAAAACTCCCTTCAGCCACTTTCGTAACCGACTGATTCGTAACCAGCTACGAAAAAAGAATTTTTTTCAGTGTTTTGTAACCAGTTACCAATAAACACTTATTTTCCGTTTTCATTATCTATATTTGGTAACCAGTTATGAAAAAAAACTTCTTGTTCTCTATTATGTAATGTAATGTATGTATTATGTACCAATGAAAAACCTTTATTCTGAATTCTGGTTATCGGCATTTGTCATGTATGAGTGATAGATCAAGATAGAAAAATCAATCAATTCGAATGAAATCAAGTGTCTCTTGCCTGCATTGAATATAATAATAATAAATAATAAATAAATATTGGTGGATAATTCACACACAACACCATCTGACTACACAACTAAGCAAATCTTGTGTGATGGCGGCCAGATAGCTGATATAATACTTGTATAATTTTAAATACATACTTATTATACATAGAAACAACCAGACACAGTGCAAACATTTGAATTCATCACACAAATATTTGCACTGGGTGGGAATCGAACCCACGACCTCGGCTTCGTAGGCAGAGCTACTACCAACTAAGCCACGAGGCCAGTCGATGGATGTCACAAATACTAAACATAGGCAAAAAATATAGACACTCTCATATTGTTTATCCTTCCAATACACTGATATTTAAAATTTACTAGCGGCCCTTTCCGGCTTCGCTCGGATAATGACCTAGATACCAACTGCAGCGGCGTACCTATGCCACATACATGAAAGATAACGATACAGCCAGAATTTAGAAACAATGTTTTAATCATTCTCGTGTACTAGGAACTGCGTAAAACGAAATTACAAACCGACCTAGGGTGCCCAAAATACAGGCTTTGCCTAGTTTGGGGCCCGCTGTACCTCAAATTATCTGTATATCTAATCTTGCTATGCAATCTGTTATCGTAACTGTACTTTATTTGGGAACAATAAATAAATATTTTTTTTTTATTATCACTGGTTACATAACAAAGAACAAAAAGTTTTTTTTCATAACTGGTTACCAAATATAGGTAATGAAAACGGAAAATAAGTGTTTATTGGTAACTGGTTACAAAACACTGAAAAAAAATCCTTTTTCGTAGCTGGTTACGAATCAGTCGGTTACGAAAGTGGCTGAAGGGAAAAAACTAAGTAGGTAGCCCGTTAGTTAGATTGCCAAATAATATTGTACATTGTACACGTATTTTTTCTTTTGTTTATTATATGACATAAACCATAAACCGATGCCGAATCCAATCAGAAGAGTACCTATTGGTTATCCACCGACCAACTGCAAGAGCACATCCTGCTGAAACCGAATACGTTGGCGAAATTATGATCATACAACCGAATGGAAGGTAGAAATGAAAAAGACGAAGAGAAGTAGTGGTTACCTCTAGCATGGCGGCTGCGGCGAGGTACGGCGTGACGGCGCGCGCGTAGCACAAGTCGAGGCCTCGGTTTCCGAGCGTGGCGCTGAGCGCGTGTTTCTCGGTGGCCCATCGCGCCGCCCCCGACGCCGAGCTCACCTCGGCGCTGTGCCCGCGAGCCACCACCTCCGCGCCCAGGGACACCTGCTCCGATACACCCTACGAAGGGAAGCACAAAAACAGTAGGAACAATAGGCATGACGTCTGATCCTGAAATTTTATTAAACTATTTGATATAATGACAGTATTTAAATTGAATAAAATACGTACCAACTTTAATTTTGATATCTTTTTGTTTAAACTTACCTACTTGATGATCATTCAGGCAGGCAAGTCCATTTTAAAAGTACGAAATTATTAGAAAATGTATTTACCATGAGAAAACCAATTCAATTGCTTACTTAAAAAAGTAAATTACATAATTCATGAAACAACGCTCCTTGATAGATAGATAGATTAACTCTTCATAAGTGAATTTGTTATGAAACCAGTTTCCTAAACGCAATATTGAATATAGCTAATATACAAACTTTACGCGCGACGTAATGAAAATGCCAGTGTATTAGTAGCGTCTTTGTATGAAGCGTTTTTGGGATAGTCTAAAATTGTGACTTTAAAATCGTGATATCACGAGAAGTTTCTAAGATACTTAACAAAGTAATTATTTCACCTATGTTTTAGTTATGTAGTAGCCCTTTGATGGCACATTAAATCAAAAAATAATCGTCAAGCCTATTACAGTGGTAGGACTTTTTGCAGAGTCCGCCTGGGGAAGTATCACACCTCAGCCATCGATATAGTGGATGTGCCCTCCCAAACTTACGCACGGAATTAAGTTATCGTTGGGAAGAGTGAGCTCACTCTTACCACTTTAGTAGATTGTAGGAAGCGGTAAACGACGAACGTTTACACCTATCGCTATGCCTTATCAACAACCAAAATAAATAGAACCGCAACATACCGCTAGCGATTCTAGGGGTCAAGTAGATGGCAGTTGTAATCCACTCACGCTACACACAGAGACGCAATTTGTTAACAATTTCAAGGTGTTCAGGGTAGCGATTCTGAAACCATTCGGTTGCATCCGACACGGAATCTCATCTCTCGGTCTTTGTCTTATCTGATAAGCATGACAGAGACCGAGAGATGAGATTCCGTGTCGGATGCAACCGAATGGTGTCAGAATCGCTACCCAGGGAACATCCATTGATTTCTATCGATGGCCTTATTCAGTAAATCTACCGCCAAGCAGTAATGAGCAACCATCACCATATTCCGTTTTTAAGGGTTTTTAGAGAAATAACAGGGCATAGAGATTAATCGTCTTGTGTCTCTGTTCATTGGAATATGAAGAGTCCAAAACGCAGCTCGAAAAAGCGACATCGTTTCATGGTTGATGTTCCAAAAACACGAACGAAGAGATTTGACTCAACTTTTGTGATAAGAACGTCAAGACTGTGGAATACGTTGCCTGAGTGGGTATTTCCCGTTAATTATAATCTTTGTGTCTTCAAATCGAGAGTGAATCGGTTTTTTCTAGGTAAACACGCTCCATCGTAGACCGCATCGTCGCTTAACATCAAGTGAGATGGCGGTCAAGTGTAAACCTATAAAAGTTAAATAAAAAAAAAATAAAAACGTTACCCAGGACAGCACGGCACTAGTCACCGAGAAATATGTAGCTGCGTGACGCTGTTACGCCCGCCAGAACCAACCGAACAGAATTGATTTTCGATCTTGCTCCGGTCGCCTGTGCAGGCTTCCCACACACACTCCGATCTACCTGCGCAGGGATAACTGCACAGGTAGACCTCTCCGGCAGACCGTAGCGTGTATGGCGGGCCTTAAGTTATGGACAGGCGTGTTGCTTACCATAAGGCAAATGTCCTCCCGCCAAAGATAGTTTCTCAATTTCACCACATAATTATGGCGTCAATGTTTAATTTTCTTAGAGAAATTTCACAAAATTGCCATGAGTAATTGAGGAGCTTGGACTAATAACTAATCAGTGATCAAGTTCTGTCATGAGCGAGACAGCATTCGTCACGCCACTTCTTTGTAGACAAAGAGATGCCTCAAGAGGGAACCGTCTTTAAGCTTCATAGTTAAAAAGCACAACGCGCTATAGCTGACACCGAAATCGATAAAGCAATAAAGGGTCTAATTCTCATGCTGGTCACTAATAAAAATGGAATATGAATGATCTCATCTATCGAATCGTAAGGAGACAGGTTCCTACGGATTTCAGGACGTTTTTCCTACAAATTGAATGAGATCAAAGGGAAGCAAAAGACAACAGTACCTATGCATATTATTAACAGTATGTAAGTTTGAGACATTTAGGGGCTGCGCAAACGAAGACAGTTTTTGATTGCCTTTTATGTTCAATCACAACGCTAATAATGTTTACATCTGCGCAGGGAGTGGCTGATCTTATACTGCTTCTTTAAAAAATAAATATCCATCGGTAGCTATTATTACAATATTTCTAAGCCGACAATGGACTTACCTGCAAATAATGCAACGCAATGAAGTCTCTATTCACAGCTATCACTGATGCTGTACAGTTTTGGAAATATGCGTCAACTATGCTCTCGAAACTGTAGAACTCTGCGTCGGCGACCTGTGTAACCAGAGTGGCCCGCGTCCCAGCGGTGGGCCCTACTCGGAACTCGCAACTTAGCTGCCCTCCAGGCGCCGCTTCCATCACGAAATAAGGCAACTTGGACGGTTTGCTTCTATCGACATACGACAGCAACATCTTGTAGCCACCCGGAGAAATGGAACTGAACACCATGGAATGCCCCAGGACCCAATTGTTCACTGAGCTCTGTTTGACGGACACGCAGGCACCTTCGAAGCACTGGGGCAAGCGGTACCGCGCCGCATTGTGTATGTGTCGGAGGAGACCAGGATATGCGGCCCCAGATGGAAGTTCATCCTCATCTTTTGGGGAAATAGGTCTCGCGCTTCCCCGGGAACCGGTGACTCCAGCGCCGGTCTTGCCCCGGTCTCCGGCGGAGCTTTTTTTGCCATCGTCGGGCGGGCAGAAGCATTTACCTTGTGGCGGTGGGCACGGCGCATCGCCGCCCCCCGCGCTATCCGTACAACACGGTTTGACAGGGATTCCAGGCTGTGAATCCGGATTAGATATTGCATATATAGTCTCAAAAATTCCCATCTTTATCAAACTAAACAACGATAGCGATGAAAATGTTGTAGATTTTTCGTTTTGCATTACGGCGTGGGTCGTTAAATATGGTATTCTTTGCGGTAAATCTTAAAAATAAAAGACACTTCACAAAATGTGCAGAATGAGTAATTATGTCACTAAGTGACATTTGCACAGATATTTCGCAGGTTATTACGATTTTTAAACCTGGAAATCAAAAAAGTACGTATACGTTTTCTAAAAAGGTAATGTACAACCTAGTCTGTGGGAGATCATCATCGCGTCTATATTTTTGTGTCGCTCTGCATGGTCTAGGAAGGATGAACATTTAGGTTCATACCATCAGTGCCGTTTTTAGCACTACCAGCGCCTACCTACCACTTACAACCTAGGTGCCTTTAAATCTAGAGCCTAGACTAGTCATTTTTTAACATTGGCCACTATGTACTTACCTACGTGTCATAAATAAAGCAAACCCATTTTGACGTGACAACGTCTTATAATTCGATGAAGCCGGCTGCACGCACGAAAAAACATGACGTCATGCGCCGTTACCGCCGTTACCTCGCCGCATGACGTCATGCGGCGTTACCTCGCTCTAAGGCGTAGTTGAAGTTGTCACGTTCAACTATCGTCAGTAAACCGACTTTACAGACAACCATTTTTGAAGTGAAAACTTCTTTAGGCGCGCTATAGACAGAATTTTCGTGAGCTGTGAAATGGATTCATCAATCGTCACGCTTGGATATGATAATAGATCGGATCGGATATGAAATCTTCGGGTAAACTCGGTAAAAACGGCCAGGTAGGTACCAGGGCAACAGAACCAGTAAAGAGTTTCGATTACCTACCTCCAACAGCCCAGCGTTTATCTCCAGATACCAGGACAACAGAAATATAAAAGAGTTGCGTTTGCCCCTAGGTACCAGTACCAGGGCAACAGCAAGTTTTCACTTCTATCGGAAGTTCCTACGACTGCCAATTTTTTTTTTAGTAAAAATAAGTTGTATTTTCAAATAAAATCAAGAAAAATGGGGTTTCCAATCGAAGCACTCATGTTAAAGTGGCCGCCAACCGGCAAACAAGTTGTTCCAAAAGTGGCGTGGAAGGGGAAAGTTCGCATGTGCACTCCTGTTCATAATAAGGCCGTCACAGACGTAATAATACCTATATATTTTTATATTTCATAGCTGGACATTTATCTGTATATTTTCTATACAAATGCTCGAGTCTCCACACGCATAATGTTTATTTTTGTGACGTCCCCAAAATATACCGTAATATAATATATTAAGGCATATTCATATAAATTATGGTAATGCCATGCGCGGTCTGAAGGGGAGCATGACCCGTTAAACCCGGTAAACGTTAGATAAAAAATCTAAAAAAATTCAAAATATCTATTAGTACAAAAAATTACAATTACAATTAGCACAAATATCTATTGTAGGTACATAGACTATTTTTAGCGCAGGAAAACAACCGGAACGGCAACTACGCGGGTAAAATCGTGGAACGCTACTAGTAAAGTATTTTTTGCTGATGATGATTTACGAATGCTAATGGGAACTATTTTACTCGCAAGTATTATGGGTTGAGAATAGTAGAAGATATTTTTTTATTCATTAATTTAGAATGAGCATACCTATCTTATTTTAAAGAGCGTCTTTCTCTTCTTCTGTCTCCGAGCTGACTAAAATGGTGGCGACGCCATTATGACTAGTATGACGTAATATGGGAATATTCCGATCTGTCCCCCTGTTCTGTCCCCTTAGGGTGACAGAACGAACAAAAAAGTTTGATCTGTCCCCTGTTAGCAATGAAGGGGACAGTTCGAACTTTATTCACCTCCTTAATGTTTTATCTGTCCCCCTATTGGCATTAGGGGGACAGATGAAACATTTTAATTCCTGTTTGTCCGCAATAACCTTCCTAACAAATAACGTAATTTCCTGTTTTAAAACTATATATAAGTATTATATCAGCTATCTGGCCGCCATCATACAAGCTTTGCTTAGTTTGGGGTCAGATGGTGTTGTGTGTGAATTGTCCACCAATATTTATTTATTTATTATATAATTAAATTAATAGGTATACTCTTAATAGTTTTGCAAACACTTATTAAAATAAAAGGCTCAAAGAAAAGAAAAGAAGAAAGAAAGATTTATAATCGCCTTTATTTCCAAAAATAAATTATAAATATTCCTTTTATTTCTCTAATAACTCTCAGTTTCATAAATCACGAAAGGTGCATGTCACACAATCAGTCTTATTACGATACAAATATCCATATTTAAACTTACTAACATCACGATTATTTATCTATCAATCAACATAAACCCGTGCTATAAGTCACAGTAGATATGTAACAATCAGCCTTCTGATTTGATTTCATAACCTAGTTACTACAAATGACAACTTGACAAAAATAAAAATTCCACTTGTGGACTATATTTTCGAATACCGGCTCTAATCTTTAACAGATAAGATTAATCATTACTTGCACTGTATTGTTGTTTAGATATTTTATTTAACAGTATTTTTTTGGCAAATCAAATCAGAAGGCTGATTGTAATATGTAAAATATCTACTGTAATTATATATGTAATATGTTGATTGATTCATAAATATTCGTGATGTTAAGTAAGTTTAAATATGGATATTTGTATCGTAATAAGACTGATTGTGTGATATGTACCTTTCGTGATTTATGAGACTGATAATTATTAGAGAAATAAAATAAATATTTATAATATATGTTTGGAAATAAAGGCGATTGTAAATCAAACCATTTTGTCTTTTATTTTTATGAAAGTTTGCAATACTATTAAGAATATCTTTATTTAATTATATTGCGGACAAACAGGAATCGAAATGTTAATGTTAATAAATATATCCCCCTAATGTCGATAGGGGGACAGATAAAACATTAAGGAGGTGAATAAAGTTCGAACTGTCCCCTTCATCGCTAACAGGGGCCAGATCAAACTTTTTTGTTCGTTCTGTCACCCTATGGGGACAGAACTGGACGTCTACTCTAATTCAACGAAAACGTAATTTCGAAAGAAACTCGCGATTTTCCAACTCCGATTCTACTTCGATCTGTCGTTTTGTCCGTTTAAATGTTCTATGCCTACTCTAATTAGAGTATGCTTAGAACATTTAAACGTCAAACAATGTTGTATCGGACGAAACGAAGTAGAACGAGAGTAGGAAAGTCGCGAGTTTTTTTTTCGAAATTTCGTTTTCGTAGAAACAGAGTAGACGTCCAGGGGGACAGATCGGAATATTTCGATGTGAGACCGGCGACCTGGCAGCTCAGACAACAACACCGCTACCGCGTTTGATCTAGCGGCCATATCTTTACTACTAACAGACAAATTTACTAATTTGGTTGTTACCCTTTCATATGCCTTGACGGCACAGTAGTAACTATTATCCTATCTGTAGCATCGTGCCTACTGTCGGCGAGCGTTAAACAGAGAGCGCCTGCTTGTTGCGGACACGTGTATGAAGAGTTAAATGGTTTTAGACAGGTCAAATATATTTTCTTTATTTTGTATGAGAAAAAAAATATTTGAATTTTTAAAAACCGTAGAACAAAAGTTGTCATACATATATGTAATATCCTTAACATGCCCTTAAAGGATGCAGGCTGATTACCAATAACCCTGTATATGTACATCCCATAAAATATTGATCTTTTTCACTCGTCATCATCTTATATGTCAACTTGAATTCATACCTACCCACGACATGTTGTTGTGCCGGTGTGAAACTGTCAATAGCGCCTTAGTACACAGGGTTTATTAGAATTATTTACTTATACCAACTTAATTTTTATTTATTCCATTCTGATACCTTGCTACAACACATGTACGCAACCATTCTGCCCTGCCTATGATATATACAGTAAGTGAGATGGAACCACTTTCGAGAAAAACGCGGTCAAAGTTTTTTTTTTACTTTTATCGTTTCTCCCAAAGTATAAATTAAATGTAACTTTTCTAAACTGTTTCAGATAAAACCGTGTTTGTTTAACATTTTGTGTATTTTAATTTTTATTTAGTCATTATATTTTAATGGTAAATCTTGAAAAAATATGTATGCTAAGGAATGAAAAAGCAAAAAATTATGTTTTTTTTAGTATAGGTACAGTAAGTGTGTGACATACTGTAACTATCTTTAGTTTGAAGTACATACTGCAACAATGACTAGGAAATGAGGTGAATGTTTAAATATGATAACAAAAACTGCACCATTTGCTTAGTATTATGTAATCACTTACTGTAATTATAGCTAGGACAAACATGTAATCTCATTGCACCATTAATAATAATGAATTACTCTTTTTCGATGTGTTTGGTAGCTAAATAAAACAGAAGTAAGTAAGTATGATGTAACAGTTTAATCGAAATAGATTGTAAAATTGAAAAATCTCATTTTCATGTTACAGCTACAATCCACATAATTGAAACTTAACTTTGTCTTAGTTTCGCAAAAAAAAAATATATTTTTTGAATATCATAGATATTTTTTTGTTGATTCAGTTAAGTGGCTCTTAAATAATGCCAAGAAAGTATAAAAATGATCCCTACAAGTTATGTTACATTTGTGGTTACATTACTTTCAAATCTCAGCGAAGGAATTTGATACCATTAGTAACAAAGTTATGTGTGCAGTATTTTGGCTTTGCTATCGGACTACAAGACAATATGTGGGTACCACAAATCTGTTGCGTTACATGAGTGGGTAATCTTACTGGATGGACAAAAATATCAAGATCTATGCCGTTTGGAATCCCTATGTAATGAACGGATCCAACAAACCACTTAATTGATTTTTACTTTTGTCGTACTGATACTAAAACTATTACAAAAAAGAAAAAAATATTTAAAATTAAGTATCCTGACCTGCCAGAGGCGAAAAGACCAACCCCTCATGGTGCAAAAACTATCCATACCAGAGCCAAAGTTCCGATCAGACATCAACACCAGAAACAACCGGAAAGATACATTACATTGCTACATTAGATCCTGATTTAAAAGAAGCTCTCTCATGTAATGGTCCATTTTTACTATCTCAAGGAGATTTAATTCGTTGAAGACACTTTTAATTCGTTATCTCTATCTTTAAAGCAGAGGACGATAATCCATTTTCTTTAAAAAATATAAAAACAGACTTCAATTTAAGGTTAAATTCAGACACATGACCAAATTTCATAGAATATCACTATTGCGTCTAAATATATTTTTTATTGAATTTTTTTTGTTCATATTTCTAAAACAGCTACACCGATTTTGATAAAATGTATACGGGACCGACTGAATTATAATCTACCAAATAAAAAAGATCCATCAAAATCAATTCACAATTGGCAGCGCTATCGCGTTACATACGTACAAAAAAATGTTTAGCCAAAAGTCCCTTCTATATAATGCTTAAACCATGTTCTTACTGTATATATGTTAAGGTTTATTAACTCATGTTTTATTACCAACACTAAAAGTAACAGTAAGTGGTACTTACTGTTAATATGTGTTTGTGATACTTGATGAAATATACTCATAACTTAAATATAATAATAGCAAAATTACTTACTGTAGCAGTACCTAGGAAATGGTTAAACAATTTGAAAAAAATCAACCGTATGTGCTCATACTGCAATAATAATAAGGATCCCTTGGTGCGAAACGTGTCTTACTGTAACTATGCTTAAGCTTATTTCATTTTCTGAGTCTCATTTTGAAACTTTGAATTTACAGAAATGTAGATCTTAATCTGTACATTCCAAATATGTACTCAACTCAATATCGACCAAAAAGTGACTTACTGTATTTATCATAAGCACAGGGCCGTCTTTACCTGGGGGTGTAAGGGGTGCGGTGCACCCGGGGGCGCCTGTCGAGCACTGCAATTTTGGATATTTCATTGAACTTAACGCTATTGCACAGTTTTATGTAATTGTTACTTACGACAGATATGTATGCGCAAGCAAAAAAAAATAGTCATCATCAATAATATTTTTTTTACTTTTATTACGCTTTCGGCGCTTGTCATACCGCATTACTGTAACACTGCACAAATAACAATTTTATTTCATACAACACGCGCGCAGCAAAATCTCTAATCCAAAGAGAGTGTATGTATGAATGTACGTTTGACACGTCGCCGCCCGGTCGCGCGCACTTTAACCAAAATGATCTCTAAGTCAATAGAGTGTACATTCATTTGAAAATTTGGAAACGAAAATTTCCTAATATCTCAACAGCTCTGCGTATATGTATATTTAACACTGCCTGTTACAGTAGCAGAAGGTGAAAGATCCTTTTCAAAATTAAATCTAAAAAAAATTGTTGTCTGTAAAGTCGGTTTACTGACGATAATTGAACGTGACAACGTCTTAAGAAAATACTGATGGAATGGTAGCATTTTTCAAAAGAAAATTTTAATTTCATTTGTTTAATAGATTTGTATGTAGAATTTAGTTATTTTCAATCAAAACAATGCAAAAAACAATGCAAAAAAGCTTTTAGATGCCGGGGATCGAACCCGGGGCATTTCACATGCAAAGCGAACGCTCTACCACTGAGCTACATCCCCGCTTGAACTACTGGTCGAAATAATTAATACAACTGTAACAAACATGCGGCGAGGTAACGACTGACGGTAACGACCGACGGTAACGCGGTAACGGTACATGACGTCATGTTTTGTGGGCGTGCAGCCGGCTTCATCGAATTATAAGACGTTATCACGTCAAAAAAATTAAAAGGAGGCTCCACACCTCTAAATCCGGCCCTGGGCACAGCATTGGCACGTAGCGTGCCACGCTGCGGTGTAAACAAAACGAGGGCGCAGGCTGAATCCCGCACCCCGGCGCAGAATAGACTTAAGACGGCCCTGCATAAGCAGGGCAGCATTATCTTAGTATTAAATAAATAACAAAGCAATTCTTCATCCAAGTATTTTGACAAAAATGGTTTCATATTCCTCACACAACAAGTATTTTTTATTAAAATATACGCCTTTCCGAGCGCTTGGTCGTCGCGACGCGTGACCAAAATGCTGGCGTTTATTTGGCCCAACGCATAAGCATTGCCATTCAGCGTGGTAATGCCGCCAGCATGCTGGGTACGCTTCCGATTGGTAGTGCGCTTGAACATCTTGATTATCTGTAGACCTTCATTGGTCTATGGATAATTCAGGGTAGCGTTTCTGAAACCATTCGGTTGCATCCGACACGGAATCTCATCTCTCGGTCTTTGTCTTATCTGTTTAGCATGACAAAGACCGAGAAATGAGATTCCGTTTCAGAATCGCTACCCAGGTGTGCTTAGTGTAAGTAGTTGTTAGGTATGTAGCGTAGTGTAGTTCTCATTGTATTTTAGTTTTGTTAATAAAGGCTCTGCCCACAGTAAAAAATATATGTACATATAATAATATTTTATCTCACAATACTGTAGACATTCCTATAAGTACTTAATTAAAAAAATTGGCAGTTATAGGAACTGCCGATAGAAGTGAAAACTTGCTGTTTTCCTGGTACTGGTACCTAGGGGCAAACGCAACTCTTTTATATTTCTGTTGTCCTGGTATCTGGAGATAAACGCTGGGCTGTTGGAAGTAGGTAAGTAATCAAAACTCTTTACTGTTTCTGTTGCCCTGGTACCTACCTGGCCGTTTTTACCGAGTTTACCCGAAGATTTCATATCCGATCCGATCCATTATCATATCCAAGCGATTGATGAATCCATTTCACAGCCCACGAAAATTCTGTCTATAGCGCGCCTAAAGAAGTTTTCACTTCAAAATACTGTATGTGGGAACAGTAAACATACATAATAAATTGATAGCTTGCGAAGCCGAGGGTCGTGGGTTCGATTCCCATCCAGTGTAAATATTTGTGTGATGAATTCAAATGTTTGCACTGTGTCTTTGTGCAATGTTTGGGTGTTTCTATGTTTAATAAGTATGTATTTAAAAAACTATATAAGTATTATATCAGCTATCTGGCCGCCATCACACAAGCTTTGCTTAGTTTGGGGTCAGATGGTGTTGTGTGTGAATTGTCCACCAATATTTATTTATTTATACTAACCACATAGTAAGTCAAGTAACAATGTAAATAAATAAGTACTTACTTCTTTTAAATTAACATTCTACAGGTATGTTCTGATTTTAACAGTAATTATTTCTGGAGACATTACCTCAATAATGAATTAAACTATTAACATCAAAAAAGTTGTGAAGTATCTACACTGTAACATTTTAAACTGTGATAGTAGGGATAGTAGTGACCCTATGGATACAATAGGTATATAACGGTGCATATACACTATCGCCATCTAGTGCAGTGGAACTATTTTTATCTCGTCGGAAACCTCCTCCACAGTAAATACATAACAGTAGGTTATCTAAGGCCGCCCGCCGAGTTTTTAGCCTACTCTTGCGTTCATCCCCAGGGTTGTCACTTTTACTTTTAGTTAATATTTTCGAACAAGCAGCACTTGATCTAAATTTATGCAACAAAAAGCATAATATTATGATTGAATATTTTACCAATTTATACATTTAGTAAAAATAAAAAGCCTTTATTCACGTAACATTTATTAGAGAGACGAACTTCTTAGCATTCCATGGATTCACCGTGCGGGTGCCGGGTCAGAATCAGAATCAGATACAAAACTCACCTATGGTTAACCTATGGTCACTCACTTTGCATTTCTAAATTCATGGCGTGCACTTTGTAACTATCATTTTCGTCTTGTTGTAGAAAAGTTTTTACCATGTCTCGGTCTTCCCTTTTCTTTCTCGCACCCAACCCAGCTGTATTTACTTGCGCACCTGCCATAAATTGTTCGTGGAATTGAATGGTCCATCTATAGGTACTCTATTCAAATAAATAAGTAACTTAATCATTTTTGTAGTGGCAGGACTCTTGGCAGAGTCTACCTGGGGAAGTACCACACTTTTGCCAGTTATTCTACCGCCAAGCAGTAATGTACAGACATTACTGTGTTCCGGATTGAAGGGCAATGATTCCAGAGAAATTACGGGGCTTAGAGATACAAAATCTTAGATTTTCGTCCATGTGTACAGATATTACTGTGTTCCGGTTTGAAGGGGAATGTTTCCAGAAAAATCACAGGGCTTAGAGATTAAACATCTTAGATCTCTGGGTGACGACCGCAGTGCAGTGCTAGGTAATGATTTGGACTCTTCATGTTCCAATAGCTGCGTGTCACTGTGCTGCTATGTGGCAGGCATGTTGCTTAACATCAGGCACATGCCCTGCTCGTTGACTCGGCTACGCTATTAATAAAGCAAATAAACTGTGAAATAAACAATAATACAATACCTACCACATTTTCTAATAAGATTTAAGTATACCTAAGTAGGTACTTACATTTCTGTTTCAGTAGGAACCATGAAGAATGATAAATCCGGGTTTGCGAAATCGTTATTGAGGCACCCGAAAACACCACAATATCTTTTTCCCCTTTTTGAAGTCATGATACTCGTTATAATTATTAATATTATGGTAAGTGGCCGGCGAGAGTTGACGAACGCGAGCGGTCATGTAACTTACGGACGTGCTCACAGTCGCGCTGCACGGCCCCTACTTTCGCCGCCATAGCGCGCCATATATTATGCTAGCGTGTGCGTGAAATCGCGTGCCGACACGGCGCGCGGCGCGCACGCACACATTCAAGCCGAGAGCGGCACGTTTGTATGAAGATGTTTTACTGTTCTTTACTGTGCCTCCTCATTAGATTTCTTCCTTAAAGCTGCCTATACACACTGGGCCAGTGCAGGCCAACGCCAGTGTGTGGAGGGTTTTGTGATCACTCGCGTCGCTCGCCTCGCTGGCCGAGTGACGGCAAGTGGCCAATGTGTATAGGGCTGTTTTGTCTCGACTCGTCTCTCGTGACCGGTGTCGGTTTTTGTGCAAAAAACAAAGGCGCTCGGCGAGTACCGTCCAGGGTAGCGATTCTGAAACCATTAGGTTGCATCCGACACGGAATCTCATCTCTCGGTCTTTGTCTTATCTGTTTAGCATGACAAAGACCGAGAGATGAGATTCCGTGTCGGATGCAACCGAATGGTTTCAGAATCGCTACCCTGTTCTCCTATTGGCCTACCTCGTTTTTGTCTGCACTGGGCCAGTGTGTGGATGCTACGTTTTGTCTCGTGCCGTTTTGTCGGCGCTCGCGTTGGCCTCCACTGGCCCAGTGTGTGGATGCTACGTTTTGTCTCGTGCCGTTTTGTCGGCAGCATTAGTTACATAGACTGTTCGAATATCTAGTGATGAATAGAGACTTAACCCTTTACCGCATATTGCATCATACATGATACACTAAGGTTTTATACAGATTAAAATAAATTTAGCTGTAAATAGGACATGTTTATGGTAGATTTGTACTCTTGAAAAGTATCCGAACACAAAAAAAAACAAATTGAGTTTTTACTTGGCTATGGTTTGTTATATCTGTCACTAAACTTTAGAAGCGGTCATTTCTGCCAGTTGGTGTTTGTTGGAGATTCGAAACGTTGTTTTTTACAAGATTTACCTCCGCATACAATTATTTCTTTGTGTTGAGTGAAAATACTATGGATCCTGCTAAGTTCTATGGAAAAAGGCGTAAGTTTTATCAATTACTTCGTTGTAATTTCTTATCACAAAGTTTGTATCTGATATGATCCTACATGCAGTTAGGGTAATTTTACTTACTTCAAATATGATACTACATGCAGGTAGGGTGGTTTTTTAATGTGATACTACATGCACTAAGAGTATACTCTAATTTATATTTTCATAACTTTTTATTGAATCTTCTTACTTTGATTGTGATACTTTATGCATGTATGGTAATTGTACAATGTGATAGTACATGCGTTAAGATTATAAAATTTCTAATATTTATTTATTTATTTTATTTTTTTATTAAGGTATATTATGTAAAAAAAATTTAGCGACTCGACAATGTCGACACGTTACCGGGCGTACCATTCCACTTGATAGTGATGATGAGGAGCTACCAGATGAAGATTTTTATTATTTACCACCCCGGCCCGGCCGTTCCACTGTTTATTGAAAAAACAGACTCTGACGATTCAGAGTATGATAGAGATGATGAAAAAATTTCTTCTGTCATTCAAGAGGCGGTATATCTCGATGAAAGCTTATTAGCAGGTGATAAAACTACGAATGACATTAATGAATTGGAAGCGTCAACATCGACGGGTAAAAACAGAGAAACCAGTAGAAAAAGAAAAAAGAAAGCAGAAAAAGAAAAAGAGCCTTTTATTTGGACTGACAGCCCTATGACATATAACAGCGACGACCTTACATTTTTGGGTTGTACTGATCTTCCTGATGAAATCACAAGCCTTGTTACACCAGTAGAGATGTTCAAGTTTCTATTTCCAACTTGTGCTTTACATTTGATACATGAACAGACCAATCTATATGCTGAGCAGGTGCAGCCGGATAAAGCGAATTCTATAACTTGCGATGACGTGACCAAATATAAAGGTATTGTTTTATACATGTCAATTTTACAATTGCCATCCACGCGTCACTACTGGCGCGAAGGAACGTATGTTGAAAAAATTGCTTCCCTCATGACTTGTAATAAGTTCGAAGAAATAAAAAGCCTTCTTCATTTCGCCGATAAAACAAAAGAAAAATGTGACCCAAACTGTGACAGATTACAAAAAACCAGACCACTGCTGAACATTATTAGAGAACAACTGTTAAAAGTTCCCAAGGAAGAACACCTAGCTATTGATGAGCAGATGATTCCAACAAAGGCTAAAACATCTGGTTTTCGTCAATACAATTCGAAGAAGCCCCACAAATGGGGATACATAAACTATGTTCTCAGTGGCGTTTCGGGGTTCAGCTACGATTTTGATATCTTCACAGGACAGCACAGAACCGATCTGCCCGACAATTGTCCTGATTTGAACGCAACAGGCAATATTGTAACAAGATTGCTAGCTACAGTTGCACGCAATGTAAACCACAATTTGTTCATTGATAACTTCTACACCAGCCTTCCACTCATGGCATTTCTCCATGGCATTGGAATTTTACCATTAGGCCCGATACAACTATCAAGAGCTAAGGGCATTGATTTGAACAAAAAGGAATTGCAGAAATCTCCAAGAGGTTACTGTGTTGAGAAATCTACAGTAATCGACGGCGTACAACTGAATGTGACTCTGTGGGTGGACAACAAAGTAGTAAGTCTATGTTCTTCCTATGTTGGGAAGGAGTCCATGGCGCCTGCAAAAAGATATTAAAAAAAAGATAAGCAAGTAATTGAAATCCCTCGTCCAAAAGCTGTTGAAATATATAACCAGTATATGAGCGGGGTCGATTTACTCGATGCAATGCTGGGATATTACAGAATTAAAATAAGGAGTAAAAAATGGTACCACCGCCTCTTTTTCCACATGTTGGATATGACTATTGTGAACAGCTGGCTTTTGTGGCGTCGCCGAAACAAACAAATTGCTGAAAAGAAACAGGAGGAACCCATTTATATGCCGCTGCTGGATTTTAAAATATATATTGCTGAGGTTTTGATGCGCGAGACGACCGGAGTTTATTCTCCTACCACCCGAGGTCGAGGGCGCCCTCCGATAGAACATTCTGAAACTAATAAAAAGAGGCGACGTCTCGAACTACCTCCGCAAGAAGTAGTACACGACACAATTGGACATTGGCCCAAATGGGGTGAAAAACGCTGCAAACATTGCTCACGGTTATCATACATTTACTGCAGTAAATGCAATTGTTACTTTTGTTTGGACAAAGAACGAAATTGTTTTAAAACCTTCCATTTGGAATAAAATAAAAAATTGAACAAAACACTTTTTTTTTCTTATTATTTTTTTTTCATTTCATAAGGATAAAATATAAATAGATATATAACTAAAGACCCTTTAATGCATTTAGTATCATATAATATGGTATGTGTACCTAGAATCACCTAAATTAATTTGAACAAAATCAAAAACTCCATGCGGTAAAGGGTTAAAAACGTAGAATTTTATAAAGCCTGCTGTTCAAGGGAAACGGCTTATTTATTTTTTTACTCCACAGAAGATAAAACAAATATTTTACTGTCAAATACCATTTACTATCACTGTCAATGTCATTTAAATGTTACTGTCAAATCGTAAAAAACTGCGTTTGTTCCGTTTGTTTTTTATGGTAGGTTGGTACAAACTCAAAGAGAATCACAATGTGATTGACAATGTGATTGACAAATACTACGGTTGGTAAGTACAGTGGTACATTATCTCAAAGAGAATGTAAATACATTATCTAGGTACATAGTTTTTCCTGTTTATTTTCCTCTATTTCCTTACTATAACAAATATTTTAAAAACCTATGTGAGTGGTAATCTTTGGAAGTGTATATCGTCAATTAGTAGGTAATCATAAAAAGTGTTGTAGCCAGAAAGTAGTTACAATATAATTGTCAAACGTGTTTTTATAAACAAACATAGCTTGAAGCTGGAATTCCCTGTTTCGTCATTTGTGCCTTCTTTGTGTAGATCGGTCAAAGTTGATGCGAAATGGCATCGATACACAAATTCTTCGAATTGTTTCGCAACTTAAAATCTGACGCTGTTCCTCGTCCACCGCGGCCTAATAAAGAAAAACCATCGAAATTGGAACATGATGAAGAGAACGATGAGAACATAGACTCGTCGAATGAACCAGAAGAAATATTGGTTGAATCTGATGATGAAGTACACGCTGAAGAGAAGCCAAAATACAAAAAGTATTTTAAAAAAAGTGGAAAGCCCACAAAAGATTGGAAACCCAAAAAAGACAAACATAGTAGCTGTACAGTCAATACTCAAGGTAAACTGGATTATTTTACTATATGGCATTGATAGTACAGTTCAATTGAGATTTTTTTAAAGATTTAACTTAGCATGGCACTGATAAAAGTTTTGCCTTCATATCATTCCATACCTTCGTTAGCCATCCTGCCTTTAGTCTTGTTTGCCATTAGTATGGAATCAATACATGCATTCCATTGTTATACATATTAATTTTCACAATGATTTATTGGAAATATTTATTATTCTTGAATTTATGAATGTTTGATCAGTTTTTTTATGGAAACTTCCATCAAATTTAATTTGTAAAAAATACTTATTTGAAAAAAATTATAATCTTGTGCAATAATAGTTTAAACATTTTTAGTTAAATTTTACTGACCAAATAAATTATAATTAATTAAAAGTATAAGTATATATAAAATATAATTTAAATACTTTACTGTTTTGATTGATTGTTTGTCGAGATGTCCATTGCGTTATAATATTATAGGTAGCTTTCTTATTACTGTGGCTGTTGTAATATGGGCAAATAACATTCAAGGAATACAAAATATATTGAATTGTTCTTAACTTCTATGTCTATTAATGCCATCAATACTTTTGCAGTAAAATATTAGAATGATCAATTCTTCTGAAATTTCAAACAATTCATGAATTGAATTTTCATTACTGCTTTCTGCCCACAGCAACGGGAAATGTAATTAATGTAGTAAACTCAAAGAATGTGCGATGGGGCAATGACTACTACATGGGTCCGATGTACAACTCCCCTCCCAAATACTTTGCCAATGAAGATGAGGAGCCAGAAGAGGAAGTGAAGAAGACAAATGACATCAGACTTGTGTTAGAAGCCAAAATTAAGGTAAATATTTTCTTTAAAGTATGTGAAAATAGTATCTCCTACAATTTAATCTGCTTAGAATTTAGATAAAGCACACAAATACACTTATTATTTTATATGGGGAAAAAATATGTTGATTTTTTAAACTGTAGAGCAAAAGTTGACATATTTAATGTTCTTAACATACCCTTAAAAGGATGTCAGCTATACAAATAACCCTGTATATAACTCCATATAGTATGTTAATTTATTGTGTTTTCACTTATGTCGGCATTCCTGTAGTACAACTGTTTTTTTTTTCTACTGGGTAGAGCCTTTATTAACAAAATTAAATTAACTACACTTTATGAGATATCTAGTTACCTAGATTCAAGGTCTGGAATAAACCTTCTCTATATAAAATTTGATCAATTTATTGGAAATAGGAATGGAGGTTGAATTATTTTGTGGATTACAATGTTGGCTCTTTGATAGTTTTTTTTTTTTTAAACTTTGAAGTAAAAGTGTGAAATTTGAATGTTTGTTGCTCAATAATAATCAAGGAAAAACTGAAAGGCTGAAATTGGGGAATCAGATTATAGTCTACAATAGCACATAGTGCAAGTATTACGTAAGCAGACTATTTACAATTATTAACCCCCCTCCCCCTTGTAATCAAAAGTAAGCAAAGCCCCCTCCTATGCTTACATAAAACCCTACTTATTCCCCCTTATTCCCCCCCAAAATAAGTTTCATTTTCAAAAGTATAAATAATGTGTGTAAAAAATACTATTGCTGATGTCAACTCCACCTTGTCTTGTCGCTACTACCCCTAGAGTGTATTTAAAAATGTGGGAGCCAAAAGCTCAAGGGAGGTCAGGGCTGACCGCAGAGCTTCTGGTGGGAGCCCACCCGGAGTCAAAAAGTGCATATTTCTTAGGGGTACCGCCTACTTTTCTCAATATATCCCTTTAAAGGTTATGCTAAGTAATCTTTATGATATATATTATGGTTATGTGTTTAAACATTAAGTTACGGCTGGTCTAGTCGGGAGAACGGCGCCTGCCGATCCGGAGACCCCGGGTTCAAACCCCACACGCACCACTGTCTTTTCGAAGTCATGTGTGTAATGCCGCTAACTTAAAACTGTGAAAGAAAACATCGTGAGGAAACCAACATGTACCTAGAATCTTTCGAAGTCATGTGTCATCCACCAACCCGCACTGGGCCAGCGTGGTGGATTATGGCCTTAACTCTCTCCTTGCGAGAGAAGGCCCCGAGTCCCAGCAGTGGGAACGTTTAGTGGGCTGTTGATGTGATGTTGTTGATGTTTAAACATTATGGTAAGTTAAAATCGTTATGCTAGTAAACATTATGCGAAAACAGTTATGCGTTTAGTTGTTATGGTAAATTATCATTAATCCTAAAAATGTTATGCCTAAGTATGTACATGTAATTGTATGTATGTAAGTAAATTAGCACAAAAATTGTTATGCTACCACATATAGACCCATATGAACATCATACTACAGAGTTATAAAAAAATATAGAGGTGTTGGTTTTACGGTAAGTGTTAAGTTCAATTGATATTTTCCATCTCAAAAATGCTTATCATGCTTAAAGAAGCTATAATTTCAAAAAAAACATTCAGTTACGGTATGGTTAATGTGCCAAACTAAAGTAAAAAGTTTATCACATCATTCTTGCTATCATTTGCATAGATTGTGGTTAGGCATGTTGTTATCTAGAATTTAAATATTATCAAAACAAAAAAACCTTTAATTATATGCAGAAATAAATATGAGATGACTCACTCTACAGGGGAAGAACTGAGCTGTTGAACAAGTAGCTAAAAATTATTGCTTAACTAGCATTGTCCCGCGTTTTCAACGCCGTCGTTTTCGATCTCGTTATTTTCTCGGGATAAAAATTAGCATAAATTTGTGAGTTTTCCAGGCTATAATTTAACAAATTTTATTCAGTAGTTTTTGCATGAAATAGTAGTAAACAGTCATACCAATTTACACATCTATCAAATATGTAGAATTTTGTTATTGTTATGACAAAAATGTAATTATTATTTAAAGTTTTTAAAGTATTGACACAAATTAGAAGTTTTACATTCTAGATATGGAAATCTTAAAAATATATGTAATACTTTATAGTTGTATTAAAATAATTTCAATTTTAAGTATTTAAAACATCAGTCAGATATTATTAACTTTGTTCTAACAAGCCGTGACTTAAGTAAGTGTCAGAAGAAAGTAAAACTTTGAAAATATTACTTAAGTTATCCATTAATAAAATTAATAGACACATAATTTATGCTTGCAGCACCCTCGGCTTCACCAATGTAGTTACCGATCCTGTTAATTTCCCGGGATACAAAATAGCCTACGTGTTATTCTAGACCATTATCAAATCAAACAAAAGACCTTGGCTTGTCTAGAAGTGCAGTAAGTTCTATACTAGAAGAGTATCTAAAGCTGCAATAGTGGGTTCATATCAGATTTGGCTGGGCAGGGAGAGAATAAATAATAAATGTCTATAGTATTCCAAATAATATTGTAACTGGTAATATAGTGTTAAGAAAAAAATATTAGGGTTAAACAAATTAAAATTAGCTTTGTGAACTGTGGTTGTTTAAAAATCACAAAAGCCGATAATAATAGTGATTTTAATAGAATCACCTACATACTGTTCAATAGATTGAATATTTTTATTAGTACTTTATGAATTATTACCAAATAATGATTTCCAATGTCCACAAAATTAACAATTATTCCTCATCAATTTAGGTAAAACAACTAAGCTTGCTACAAGCAAGCTTAGTTTAGTTTAGTTCTGAAGTTTTGTGAAACTCATGAGAGGTAAATCTCAGGGGAATGCCCCGAATGTAACCAAATTGCCAGCTTGCTCGTAATTGGTGTATCATTCCATTATGCTCATATTATTATGGGCTTTTGTTTTTTCCTCAATGAATTAGGTTATGTAAGTATTATGCAACGTCTATTTATGCTATTTGTTTAGCATAAGCAGCTCACTAAATGTTCCCACTGCTGGGATTCCAGGCATTCTCTCGCAAAGATCGAGTCAAAGAGAGTCAGACGCTGGACTTGTGCGCGTTGGCAGATGACCGGGATGATGCAATATCTCGATAGATTCTTCGAAAACGCAATTTTTCTCGCAATGTAGTGGACCTACCACTATCTCAGACTCTTGACAGAGTTCGCCTGGGGAAGCACCACACCTTTGCCAGTTATTCTACCGCCAAGCAGTAATGTGCGAACATTACTGGCCTGACTGGCCTCGTGGCTTAGTGGGTTACTACCCACGAGCCTCAGCTTCGCGACGGAAAACATTATTTTTTTATAGTGAATAGCAGGGCATGTGCCAGATGGTATGCAACATGCCTGCCACATAACAGCACAGTGACCCGCAGCTATTGGAACACGAAGAGTCCAAATCATTATCTAGCACTGCACTGCGCTCGTCACCCAGAGATCTAAGATATTATATCTCTAATCCCTGTAATTTCTCAAGAAACATTGTCCTTCAAACCGGAACACAGTAATATATTAAACAAATATTGGTGGAGAATTCACACACAACACCATCTGACCCCAAACTAAGCAAAGCTTGTATGATGGCGGCCAGATAGCTGATATAATACTTATATAGTTTTAAATACATACTTATTATACATAGAAACACCCAGACACAGTACAAACATTTGAATTCATCACACAAATGTTCTGTGTACTATGTACTCGCATTAATCAATCGGTGTCCACACGTGTTTGCTACTAATCACTAAACGCCTGCACCACTCACTCGCACTCGGACTAATCAAAATGAAAACAGGTTTTTAGGATTAGAACATTTAAACGGACAAAACGACGGATCGAAGTAGAATCGGAGTTGGAAAATCGCGAGTTTATTACGAAATTACGTTTTCGTTGAATTTTGTAAGTATTTTCACAAGTTGAACGATAGCAATTTTAAGTAGGTAGTATTGATTGCCTAAAAATATTATAAATAGATTACACTATAATCTGATAAATAATATCAAATTTGAGCAAAACCGGTTTTGGGACTTTAAAACCTTATTTTTTCATGATATACATTAGGGACAAGGGACACCCCCTTATATGGCAAAAAAAAAAATTTTTTGGAATTTTGAAACGCATACCCTCTACTTTTTTTATGAGTGCTAAAATATACTTAAATACGAAATTTCGTATTTGTAGCATGATTGCAACCCGTGCCGACCGAGCTCTAAAGTTTATTAGAAAATGGTGTTTTGCCCTGACATCTTGGTTTGATCCAAAATAATTAAAATGCAAACAAATAAAGTAAATATGAGTAATAACAAAATAAGATCAACACAAACTTTTATTGAAATACAAATAATAATAATAATTAATTAGGGTGACTTCTCTTTGGTGTAGTTTTTTTACAGTCTGGATACAGATTTCTATGTTCCTGAACACAACGCAACAAAAACTGTTTTTGTTTTTCTTCAGCCGTGATAAGTCCATTAAAATCTTGCATTCATTTAACAGCAGTGTCATTTACGACCTTTCAAACAACTTATTCGTCTTCTAGCTTCCAAAAAAGTAGTATTGTCACCCCAAGAAGATACATCCTCCCAAAGAAAACTGTCGTCGATCTGCAGTCGAGATAGAAATTGTTTGCTTCTTTGAGTCACATAATCATCCATCATCATAATATCTGAAAGAAAGAAAAAACAGTCTAAAAAGCAAAAACTAAGCCACGAAACTTTGAAAAAAGAAACAAGAAAATATTAAGCTTCCTAAAGAAATTTTGCGTATTTTTTTCCTTCGATGGGATATAGCCTTTGGCGGAATCTGAACTTTCATCTCTGTTTAAATTATTAATCGTTTTTGTCTTGGTTTTGAAATCAACTTCTTCATCAAAGAGTAATAACATGACTGCTTCTTCACACAAATACCATAAATGATGAACAAACTTGCTTGTGGATGCCTTGGAACTTGTCGCGTCTACTTTTTCATATTCTTTTAGAGCTTTCAAAAAGCATAAGTCTTGGTTAGGTGCTTTAATTGCCACTGTACATTCGAGCCAAGGTTTAGTATACTCTTAACTTTTGAAAATTGGAATATCTGGGCTACTTGTAATTTGCTTTACCTTGGTAACAAAAACAGCTTTGAAGACCAACATATAAAAATGATGACGACAAGCAAAAAGCAGTAATTCCCTTTCTAAAGTCTGCTCCAAAATAGAACAAGCTCCACTGAAACGGCCAGTATTGTAAGCTGTTGTATCGCAGCACCTACTTTATCATGTAGGTTCCAGTCAAAGAGTGCAGTTGAAATGGCTTTAGCTTGATGTTTTCCCGAAGAACTCTCTAATTTTGGCACTGCAAGAAGTTGTTCTCTATCGTCAAATGAAGCAAGACTTGGCAAGCGTTCTTTATTTAAACTTCATACATCCAATCCAGGTAATAGTTTTCCATCCCAATGGACTGTGACTACGTCAAGCAAATTATTCTGGAAGTCAGTTTTTATTGCTTCTGCCCTGGATTTTCTCGCCTGAGTACGATTTCGCTGAATCGAAGATTTGTTAATAGGAAAATCATCGGTGTTCAGACCAAGCGCTTCTACAACCGCATGGAGAATGTAAACTGAGTATCTTATGCTTAATTGGCATCGATCTAAAGCTGCTGCCAGTTTAGGAGTCATGAAATTTTTCGTGCCTCTTTTAGAACTTTTTTCAGGGCAAGGAATCTGAGTACTAAGTACAGATTTAGAAATCTGTTCCTCATTCGAATTCTCCAGACATTCCAAGCTATCTACCGAAGAAGTACATGCAATAGGCAATAGCTCTCTTTGTTTTACCTTTCTTTCCTTTTCTTCCAATCGACTTTGCCTAACTTGTTCTTCTTTCTCCGCCAATGTTTTGTCAGTTCCAACTAAGCATCCCGGTAGACCTGGCCTCTCTCTGTTTCCTTAAAAAAATCTTTGTCTTCCTCTATCTTCATTCTGTCGAAGGCATCAGCATGTGCAATATCAAACAAGTTATCAAGGTCTTTTACAAAATTGTGTTCACGGTTCTTGAACGTGTCCTGAGTTTTCTTACAGTTTTTTTGCAGCTCCCTCCAAACATTATATAAATCAACAAGTTTCTTCACGCAGTTAGGAAATGCCTTTGTAGGAATTCTGGCTTTTCCCAAAATATAATGCACTCTCTTATAACAAGATTCGCACTTTCACTAACAGTCAGCTTGACCTCACGTATATTGTAACATAAAACGGCGAGAACTTGTCGATTAGATGGTAATTTTGCACCATTTATCTGGTGGCTTGGCAGTCCGATAAGGTAAATATTTTGTTTATCACTTCGTAATTTCACAGACATCTCCACACAATAAACAACAACGCACTAAGAATGTTAGAAATCACGTATGAAATGACAATTGAAACTCGCAGTAACAGGTCGCAGCGCTGCACCCGCGCAATTGTAAGGACAAGTTAAAAACTCAAGTCGGCACGGGTTATCGTTTATAAATCGGGCTAATATTTATTTCTGTACTATATTAGGTCCATATAAACGTTTTTAGAAGGTATGCGTTAAAATATATTGACATTGAATTTTAAGGGACACCCTAATATACATACTCGATTATTAGTTTATTTTGATGCCTAATGCTGGGGCCACACTAACGAGAAATGGCATTAATTATCGCGATAATGGACGTTAACCGTAGGTGTAAAATACACCTAATGGACATAAACCGTAGGTGTATTTACACCAACGGTTAACGTCCATTATCGCGATAATTAATGCCATTTCTCGTTAGTGTGGCCCCAGCATAAGAGATAGGCGATAATATTAATTAGTAGGTACCTACATTGTTGTTTACAGACACATAAAATTTGGTTTCATTTTTGAGTAATGATTTTTTGTGTGACGTCGCGACGCCGCGCCGGCGCCGGCGGCGTTGCGATTGGGCTAGATAGATTAAAACAGAAGTTTTTTTTGTTAGTCTATATGTTTGCACGCACTAATATCGGGAACCACCGGATATTTAGTAAAAAAATGGTTGTCTGTAAAGTCGGGTTACTGACGTTAGTTGAACGTGACAACTTCAACTACGCTTTAGAGCGAGGTAACGCCGGCGGCGAGGTAACGGCGGTAACGTTACATGACGTCATGTTTTGCGGGCGTGCAGCCGGCTTCATCGAATTATAAGACGTTGTCACGTCAAAATCTCTTTGTAAGTTACATGACTTAGGCCAATTGTCCACGTAGCTGCACGACATCCGCACGATTTCGACAATTGTCGGATGCAAGACGAATGCTTGCATCTTGCGTACAAATAATGAAGTCAGTGTCCACGAAACGACAACGACACGACAGCCGCACGTCTTGCGTTTGTTCGTAAGATGCATGCATTCGACATAAGACGCGTGCGTGGACAGTAGGCCTTAAACTACGACAGATAAAACTGTGAATTACAGCAATCTAAACCTATGAGTTCGCAGTACCGAACGTCGTCAGACTTTTCTGTATGAAATCGTGTTTTAAAATCACCTTATTTAAATAGCATGTTTTTCTATTTCAGCCTGAACATGAATTTATTGACCACATATCGAAAAACCTCGGGAAGAACTGGCAGAAATTCTTCCGAAAACTAGGTTTCACAAAGAACAGGATTGAAACCAAGTTGATAGACACTGAGAAATATGGAGTCACAGAGGTAAGGGCTTTTACATCAGATATAGATATCTTATGGAGGTCTTGCATATACAACACATTTCCTGAAATCTATGGTATTAATAATAAGGGTATCTTTAAACACCTTTCCGGCCTGTCGTCAGCATCTCTGATGTTGCATAAGCGACGCCTTCTCCTTACCATAATTCCTCCAGAGAAATTACAGAGACATAATATCATAGATCTCTGGGTGACGAGCGCAGTGCAGTGCTAGGTAATGATTTGGACTAGCATGTTCCAATAGCTTCGTGTTACTGTGCTGTTATGTGGCAGGCATGTTGCTTACCATCAGGCACATGACCTGCTCGTCTCGTCACATTATGCTATAAAAATAAATAAAAACCATCGTATCTATTCTTAAGCGGATTGCAGTCATCCTATAAAAAAAATTGGCAGTCATAGGAACCATAGGTCATGGTCATGGTCCCGAGTTTACCGGAAGATTTCATTAATTCCCGAGCGTGATGTTTGAGGTCAATTCACAGCTCACGAAAAATGCGCCAAATGAAATTTTCACTTCAAAATACTTACTCATCAAATATATTTAAGACTAGGAGCGTCCCGCGGTTTCACCCGCGTTCCCGTTATTTTTCCGGTATAAAAAGTAGACAATGTCATTCTTCCACACTATAATCTAGCTGTTGCTAATTTCATCCCGCTCCGTTCATATTATGTATCGAGCATATTTCCGAACAATTTCGAGAGTGGTTGCACTTACGGCAATCGGCCCCGGAGCAACGAACTCGTTGCACATGACTTTGGTTTTATCCAAATTCATCCGAAGGCCGATGCGTTGAGAAGCGTTAGCCAGGCCGTCCAGCATCCACTGCATATCCTCCAGCGACTCTGCCATAATGACGATGTCGTCAGCAAATCGTAGGTGAGAGATGTATTCGCCATTGATGTTTAGGCCATGTCCAACCCAATCCAGCGTCTTAAACACATCCTCTATGTGCGTTTGAGAACAATTTCGGGGAAATAACATCCCCTTGCCTCACGCCTCGATGCAGAGGAATATGTTTTGTCTGCTGATCTTGGATTTGGACCGCCATCGTAGCGGCGTTGTATAAACACCTCATCACCTCGATGTATCGCCAATCGACTTGGCATCGCTGTAAGTGTAGTAACTACACAACATATGTACATATTTGTAATGGTCTTTAAATTCCCTTTATTTCGATACCCGATATGCTAGATAATTTTTTTTTTCAGCTACTTACAATTTTGCATCAAATTTCGATTATGTTGTTTTTTTAAATTTACTATCTATCTAAGGACACTTGGGCAATTGAGACAAATCTAACGATATCTGAATCGTCAAAATCCATACGTTTGGAATTGGAAGATACGTGGGAATAAAGAAATTTACAAACATACAAGATACGCGCGAAAAACATAACCCTTCTTTCAGTCGGGTAAAAAAGTATCGTATGTGTTATTTCAGACCATTGAAATGAAATCTATGTACGAAATTTTATCCCAATCCCTTGAATAATTTTAGTGTGAAAGAGTAAGGCCAATTGTCCACGTAGCTGCACGACATCCGCACGATTTCGACAATTGTCGGATGCATGCATCTTGCGTACAAATAATGAAGTCTGTGTCTACGAAACGACAACGACACGACAGCCGTACGTCTTGCGTTTGTTCGTAGGATGCATGCATTCGACAAAAGACGCGTGCGTGGACAGTAGGCCTAACCAATATATGTACATAAATCTGCACATACCACATTTATAATATTAGTAGGATTAATAAAAAGCCGGGTGTATTATTCCAGTCAAAATTAAACCCCCAAATCAGTGTTCTTTAAACTTTTCAAATTGAACCTGTTTTTAACGTTAGCTGAGCTATCATATTTTAATTTGAAAATATAATTTTTAAATGTTTAATTTACTTCAACGAGATCTAAGTACTTAAGTGTTTTTTTTATTGTTCAAGTTTGATAAAAATGCGGCATTCGATTATTATTATTATTAATAAGGATGTTAACACTAATAATCACAAATTAATGTTTAGTGGTAATTTTATGATAGTCTGTATTAATGGAATATCAAAAATCGCATTTTTATAATTTAATATTACTTATAAAATGATTATAAATGATTTTAAAAACTATATGTTTAATCTGTTGTTTGTCACGTGACTTCAAACACAAGTATGGCTTATCACTAACCGCAAAAAAAAAAGCGTCGAAGACTGACTAGATTGTTTATTTCTCTGCATTGTATAATAGCGATCTTAGCGACGTATATTTACTCATCGAAAATACTAATATTTTTAAATCAAATATTTTCTTTTATGGTAAACAAGCGTCAATCGTCAAAATAAAAGCAATTCCGAAAAATTGTTAACATCCCTATTCTCAATAAAACGTTTCTATTACTTACTCAGTAAAATTGTTTCGATAATTTCAGTGTTGATCAGTGCTAAACAGTTCCGCTAAAAGATTAACATAGAAGTGTGATTTAACATTGACCATAAATAACATCTTAACTTACATAGAAACCACATAGTCACAGAAATAGATACGGCCCCATTGTTTACTTACGTCTTAAGGTAGCGGTTCGCGCCGCGACCGCGACGCGAGACCGCGACCGGAGACCGAGACCGGAGACCGCGACAGGCACTTGACACTATGGAATTGTATGGACGCCAGTTCGCGCTGAGACCGCGACCGCGACTTGTCTCGGTCTCCTGTCGCGGTCTCAGCGCGAACTGGCGTCCATACAATTCCATAGTGTCAAGTGCCTGTCGCGGTCTCCGGTCTCGGTCTCCGGTCGCGGTCTCGCGTCGCGGTCGCGGCGCGAACTTGTACCTTTACGTGTTTGTCGTAACTCAAATAAAATTGAAGTACCAGTATAGCTCTCTCAATTAGATTCTGTTTATTTACGATAAAATGATAAAAAATATAGGTGGCTACCTGGGTACTCCTCATAACATTAAATAGCTCCAAATCAAGCAAAACAATTTCTGGAAATAGCAGATCGCTGAGGTTTATGAAACAGTTTTTTTGCAACATAACGCTTTTAGCGATAAGGCCGCCAATAGTTACTACCTATATTTCTAGGTTTTTCTTAAGTGCAATAAAGAGTACCTATGTATCTCTATCTAAATATTTGTATTCATGTCACATATAATTTGTATGTTTTGACTGGAAATTGAACCCACGACCAACAGCCATAGTTGGGCGTTAACTCGTTAATCCGTTAATCGTTAATTAACGAAGTTAACATTTTGATTAACGAATTAACTTTTAAGTTAACTTTTAAAAATGTTAACGGACATGTTAACTTCCGTTAATTATGCAGAAGTCCGTTAATCGTTAATCCAATGCTTACTATTTACCGCACGGCACCTCGGCGCGGCGCAAAAAACAGGTTCAGACAAGTATGAAACGAAAAGTGCTCGGCGCAGTTTGACTATATGTGGCGGGTTCCTGCAATTTTGGCAGGATTGAGGCGTCATTTTAGCCTGTAGCATGATCGGTTGACGTTATATGAAAACAAATATAATTTTGTTATCATAAGTCACATTTCCAATAATCTCGAGTTCTTTTTGGTTGAAAATTTGAGCATAGACATACTCGAATTTGACTGACTTTTACAATTTAGTTGAATATATCACACATCCCTAGTAAACCAAGTAGATTATAGTAATCCATAACTAGTGGGAAACTCCCCGATAAATTCAATCATACTTTTTCGCTCGTTTATCTGTATTGTAACTTTCTTTTAATAAAATCGGTGGTAGTTCATTTCAACTAACCAAAGAAAAGTTATAAATAAAATGAACTAGTCAATGTATAAGAATGAAGAAATTGAGGTATATAATGAAAATTCCAATGTTTAACATCTTACTAATATAATAAATGGCAATTTTTGGATGTTGTAATGTTTGTTGTTTCATCACGTCAGAACGTCTGGGAACGGGAAAGGATTGGGTTGAAATTTGGAAAACAGCCCTCAAACGTTGCAGTTGAACGTCTGCTATCCACGGGTAAAGACATTTTAACACCAAAGCGAGCCTGGCTTTCAGACGAGAATTTCGACATGTTAATGTTCATGAGGGGAAATAGATACATCATGAGGGGATATCGACAGGCCTCGTGGCTTAGTGGGTAGTAGCTCTGCCTGCGAAGCCGAGGGTCGTGGGTTCGATTCCCACCCAGTGCAAATATTTGTGTGATGAATTCAAATGTTTGCACTGTGTCTGGGTGTGTCTATGTATAATAAGTATGTATTTAAAACTATATAAGTATTACATCAGCTATCTGGCCGCCATATTACAAGCTTTGCTTAGTTTGGGGTCAGATGGTGTTGTGTGTGAATTGTCCACCAATACTTATTTATTATTTATTTATTTACCTATGCGCATTATGCCCGACGATTAAATTACACATTAAATTAAATTAAATAAAAAAAAGTGGCAGTCATAGAAACTGCCAATAGAAGTGAAAACTTATAACTCAGGATTTGATAGCTTACCTTGGAAACTACACGGGTGTAACCGGAGGGTGTGGCCTGGTCATCATGGCATGGCCATCTAGAAAAGCAGCAGCATTTCCTATTGGCTGATGCATTTCTAGATGGCCATGCCATGATGGCCAGGCCACGCCCTTTCAGCATTTCCCATTGGCTGACGCATTTCTAGATGGCCAATAGCCATGGTCCCGAGTTTACCCGAAGATTTCTTATATCCGAGCGTGACGCTAGAATTCAATTCACAGCCCACGAAAAATCTGTCTCGGCGCGCCTAAAGAAGTTTTCACTTCAATAATAAAATTAAACTCTACAAGTAGGTTTGGTGAACCTAAACCAACAGGTTTTATAAGTTCACTAACGCAACGATATAAAAATCCAATACGCATATTAACGGATTAACGATTAACGTTAACTTCCGTTAATTCTTACGAAATGTAACGCTTTAACGCTTAACGAAGTTAACTTTTTTTGTAACGGATTAACGATTAACGAAGTTAACTATTTGATTAACGGTGCCCAGCTATGCCAACAGCTATAGGTCCTCGGGGAAACTTACTACCATCTAACAAGGTCAGTCAATGAGCAAATGTTTCTGCGCAATGCGACAAATTTTTGTATCACAAATATCCATACTAAAGATAAAATGTGTATTGCAGGTTAAGCAAGTTTATATTGGATTGACTATGAACTCAAAAGATTCTCTATAATGTCCTATTAAAGATTTTTGTGTTTGTGTCCCAAGATTCACAAAGCTCGATCGATACCACCGCTAAATTTTCTTGCAAATTTTCAAAAATGCAGTACCTAATCGTAATTATAGTTTCAATTACACAATTTAATCTTATACCTTTAAACGAGCAATTCGTGTATGTACATATATATATTTATAGAATCTGAATCTCTGAAACGGCTCGAACGATTTTGATGAAATTATGTATGCAGGGGGTTTCGGGGACGATAAATCGATCTAACTATGTAACGCTCATAATATGCGCGTATTATGCGCGTTTTTAGACAATGAAAAACTGTCACATTAGACATTAGAATGCGAAATAAGGTAAATTTCGCCGCGTGACGCGACAGCGTAATAGCTCAGATGGGAAGTCGGGCGGTCATAGCGGTCACGAATTAGTAGCTCCGGGTTCGAATCCAGACCGGCTTCTCATTTTTTTCATGTTTTCTTTTTTTTTAAGAAAATCTATTTCGTGGAGTCTGTAGGTATCTAAGTATATTTAGTATTTAAACCGAGCAAAGCTCGGTCACCCAGGTACTCCAAATTAAATACTACCCAAGTAAAAGTGAAGGATAATTGAATGAAAATCATATTATTCACGTATCATCATATGTAGTAAGTAGGTAATTACTGTACTGTACCGTCAGTACCATTTGTTTTTCAGTACGTTCGTAGAGTCCATTATTTTTGTTGTGCGTTGATTGACGTTCTTCATTTTTGTAGTGTTTGGCTTGTGACGAGCGGAGTGCGGTGGGTGCTAGGTAATGATTGAAAGATTTATGTTCCAATAGCTGCGTGTCCCTGTGTTGTTATGGGCAGGCATGTTCTTACCATCAGGCACATGCCCTGCTCGTCTTGTCACTCTTATATAAAAAAACATTGCTGAATTAACTGAATTTACCTGCGTATTTAACTGCACTCAATTTCGTTCCATAAGTATCACTGTTAATAGCTTATCTCTCTCTTATCTCGCTGGACTAATTCCAGTGCATTACCTAAGCGCTCATCACTTAGTAAACATCGTTAAAAATCATATTCCAACTAATATCAAAAATAACAATGTTTGGATGTTTAAATGTTTGTTGCTCAAGCACATTATAAGAATGGAACGACTCGGCCTAAAATTTGGAATTTGTATTATGTACTAGTACTAGTATTCGGCGGTTTCACCAGAGTCATTCACGATCCCGTTGTTTTCTCGGGATAAAAAGTCGCTTGTGTGTTATTCCATGCTTTTTTTTTTATAAAGAGTGACGAGACGAGCAGGACATGTACCTGATGGTAAGCAACATGCCTGCCACATGACAGCACAGTAACACTCAGCTATTGGAACATAAAAAGTCCAAATCATTACCTAGCACTGCACTGTGCTCGCCACCCAGAGATCTAAGTTGTTATATTTCTAAGCCCTGTAATTTCTCTGGAAACATTGCCCTTCAAACCGGAACACAGTAATGTTTCCATATTACTGCTTGGCGGTAGAATAACTGGCAAAGGGTTGGTCCTTCCCCAGGCGGACTCTGCCAAAAGTCCTACCACTACTATGCTATTATCAATAGGAAATTTTATCCAGATTCCCTCAGTGTCCGTTTATTTACTAAATTAAATTAACTATTTTTTTAATGTAGTGGTAGGACTCTTGGCAGAGTCCACGTTTGCCAGTTATTCTACCGCCAAGCAGCAGTGTGCAAACATGAATGTATTCTTGTTTGAAGGGCAATGTTTCCAGAAAAATTACAGGGCTTAGATATATAATAGCTTAGATCTCTGGGTGACGAGCGCAGTGCAGTCCTAGGCTTGGACTCTTTATGTCAGGCTCATGTCCTGCTCGACTCGTCACACTATACTATAAAAAATAATAAAGTGTTAAGATAATTTCACAAAAAAAAAGTTAATGAAACGACATTTAATCCAGATTAAAATCCATATTACATTAAATTGAAAAAACATTAATAAGAATACTAAATTAAATTGAATTGATAAATAAAAGTGAATAAAATTTAGAAATACATAAATTATAAAACCAAATTCAAAAAAAGTCAATAAAATTAATATGTTTGTTGGCAGGCTCGCTACAAGCTCATGGTAGACTGGATCGAGAACGAAGAGGACCCGAGCTTAGGACGCCTCGTCACGGTACTCTGGAAACTAGGCGAGAGGCAGCTGGTGAAGGAACTCGCTCTCATGTACAAGGAAACCATAAAGAAGGCGTAAAAGTAATTATAACTAAAAAAACAAAAAAGTAATTAGTCCGTCAGTTAGATGATTCAAAAATATTGTTTACGTATTTTTTCTTTTGGTTCACAACCAAAAAAATGACGAAGATACAGTGCTTAGAAGTTTCGAGTGACGTCACGTCATTGTACGATTGTAACGAAGACGTGACGTCACTGGGGGTCCACTCCAGAAGTTTGATGATCTGTATGTATATTTGTTGGTTATTAATCATTTGATAAGATAAAAAATACGTGTGCTATACTTTTCTATAATCTACCATACGGGGTAGTTGGAATGGTATATTTTTGACACAATCGTCATCCCAATTGCACGCAATTTTGTATAGTTTGCGTTGTGACTTGGCCGGACTTAAATATTATGCTTCTCAGAACTATCGCTCATGACCACTCATAACCGTTGACTGGTGGCACTGTTCTTTCACAAAGATAAACGCACAGTGTTGAACAACAAACAAATATTAATAAAAAAACATTTAAATTTTAGGTCTCAAGTATGTTTGCAAGTAAAGCAAATGCGTCTTTGATTCCTTCCGGATTTATCAATAAAGAGGTGGTAAGTTTCGAACGGCTAAATCGATTCATCCGTTCAGGAGTTTCCATGCCATAGTGACATACGCAGACAACCCTCACAGAGACACACACAGACACGTCAAAATAATAACCACTGCGTCGAAGGTTAAAAAAATGTGATTTAATAGTTCAACAATTTCGACTTTGTAGTGGGACGAACTCTAACCATGTATTGTTTAGAGGTGAATGAATGCTGTGATCTGCCAAAAAAAACTTCTTAACACGTTGAATGCCGAGCTAAAAAACGTGTTTTCCGTTCAGGTCGTCGGGGACACCGGTGAGCCATTCCGTACTGTACCGTTCAGGCCACGGTGGTCACCCGTGAGCCAAGGTGGGGCTTCACTTTAAATGCAAATTACTCGCCGAAGAGCACTGTATTCGAACAAAAACTAATGGGAAGTGAGCCGCGTGGCCCTGTAGAATAAAACGTTTGGCTTGGTTTTTATCTGACATGACAGTTAAGAATTTTATGATGCTTTTCGTTGGAAACGTATAAAATTTTCTAAAGATCTCGAAATAAACCATAACTATATGTTATTCTATCAAATAAAACAATATTATAATCATTTTCGTTTATTCATTTATAGCAATACATGTTAATATGTAATTATGTATACAGAATGTTGTTTTATTATGGATATTTCTCTCTATAACATTGGGCCCTACAAAGAAAGAAGATAATGTAAAAGTAACTAACTATTGACCAGTATAATCAGTTTTTTAGAGAAATTACACATATTTGTATTATTATTATTATTTAACCTAGTATGGCACGTACCTATGTATTTTATTAATAATTACAAAAATAGGAACTTTAGAAAAAAGCTTTCAATGAAAAAAATCGCGCGACAAAAAACGTAAATTATTACCAGTAGAAGATGTACAAAAGCTTTTTTCTATTTTTAATTTAGAGATAGCTGTCACAATGAATAATAAAAACTTAGAAATGCCAATCAACTTGAAAAAGTACAATATTTTATCCTAAATAATACAGGTTCAACTCTAATCAACTCTAAGACATCGAAGGCCTATGTATTGATATCTCAATTATGCGTGTATTTTATTGAAACAAGCCAGGCACAGAAACGGTTTATTCAGGCAAGATGAGCAATATGTCACTACTTTTTGGGCCTTATTTTTAGCCATTTTGCTACTCATAACAGCCCTCAGATCTTTGTAGCACTGCGTACATGTTCGCCTATTTGCCCTAGCCGGTCCTTCCTTTTTCACCATTGTATGCTTAAGTCGTTTTGACTTTCTGGTTGTAGTCGGGCTTCTCCTTCGCTGCACAGTTTTTCTAATATACTTTTCCTAAAATCCACGATTTGGATTTTTTTTTGCGTCACAGATTTGTACAAAGTTAGAGCGTTGACAAGTGCAGTGTTCAAAATCAAATCGATTGCCAGCTTCTTGTACCATTTTATCGTTTTTCGAAGAGGGCTGCAATAAGCAGCCATTTGATCCGTGAGATCTACTGCCCCTTTCACTCTGTTGTAGTCAAACACGATTTGAGGTTTTGACACTGTTTTTCTGCGCTTTTCGACCGTTTGAAAACGATCAGTATGTTTAGTTGACAAAACGAGGACGTCTCGCTTGTCCTTCCACTTTAAGACGGTGATTCCGTCACAGCTTTCTCTGGCAATATGTGTACCTTTCTTCAGCTTTGTGGAAATAACTTTTTTTGGGAGATTTCTTCGATTTTTCCGTATCGTACCTACTAAATGGGTTTCATTTTTTAAAAGCTCTCGTGCTAAATTGACGCTTGTGTACCAGTTATCTGTATAAAGCGTGTGACCTTTATTCAACAGATCACTGCACAAATTCATGACCACTGAGAAAGGAGTTGTGTTTGTACTGTCATTTTCTTTGCCGGCGTAAACATTTATCTTATATGTGTAGCCGGGGATCGTGCACAATTTATATTCTTTTGTCCCATACTTATGCCTTTTCTGTTTGTTATATTGTCGGAAAATTATGCGCCCTCGGAAAGGGATCATACTCTCGTCTATGCACAGTTCTTCGGTCGGCGTGTAATTTTCCTGAAAGTTTAAATTCAAAGCTTGTAACAGCCATCTGATACGATGTAGCCGATCGGACTTATTGGCTTCATCATCAAGGGAAAAATGCAGCATCTGTAATATTATCTCGAAGCGATTCCGAGACATTACTGTTCGGGGAAATGTTTGGGCTAGTACTTTGTCAGTCGTCCAATAATCTGATAACCTAGACAGCCTCACAATACCCATGAACAATATAAGCCCAAAGAATTTTTTAATTTCTGTGATGTTAGTGGGTTTCCATTTTCGAAGCCGTGCATAGCGTGAAGCATCATATTCTTTCACGATGGTGTCTATTGCAAACTGGTTGGTACAATCAACTATGTGATTAAAAATGTTGTCCGAAACCATTAATTGGAAGAAATCAGCGGGATTTTTGTTAGACATGCAAATGCGAAGATGCGGTGTTAGTCCAGGGTTTTCGGTAAAAGGTATAATGGTGCGCTGGTTACCTTTAGGTTTTGTCCAGGTACTAGATGGAAGTAAGTCCTCTAAAAAGAAAATAAACCATGATGAGAAAAGTGTGCAAAGGTGTGAATAAGGTTAGCCAACAGTATTTGAAGAGTTCTCTAATTTTCTCAAAGATTCTATCATCAATGGTGACAATGTGACCACCAGTCAACTATTCACCTATGAACCTTCACCTATCAAACAAAAAAATACTTTTGTTATCTGACCAACTGTCTCCGAGTATTCCAGTAACGTATACCTACTATACACCGTTACATTTCATTAATTTGCAAAATTTTAAAAGTGCATAGTACTCATCATTATGAACAACTTTTACTATGGGACCAACCAGAAATGCCCGAAAAAAAATCAGCTGTTCCATAGAAAAATGTCAATGACCCGAGAGAAAATGTATGGAACAGCTGATTTTTTTTCGGGCATTTCTGGTTGGTCCCATAACACGCCCGCGGGAGTTCAAGATGATTTCGTTCCGGAGGCGCCGCGGGGGACACCGGTGACCATAATGAGTTTGCCGCCATTTTTCTTAACATAAACATGATATTTATCGATTTATAATGAAAATAAATTCATTATCCGTCAAATGGAACAACATTTTAATTTTTTTTATTTTGACGGAAATTAGTTTTTCGCCTCGGCCTGAACGGAAGTACCTAGTTCGCCCACCCGTGGGCCAAATGGCGTTCAACGTGTTAAAAAACTGCGCTACTCACATCATCTTCAGTCCCGCCAAATTAGAACGTGCCAATTGGTCCTGTCCTGTATATTTATATTATTTCGCAGACAAACGTAGCTCAACGTTTTTCGTGTACAGCAACTTGAACTATATCAGCATAATATGGTTAATAAATAATAATTGATCTGAGAAACGATGAGCGTCATTTGTCTATCGTTCTCGCGCGGCATTTTCAGAATACTAACTAAATGTAAAAAAAAATAGTTCTTGATTGCGACAGGGTTGGCGTTAGTGTTTCAATTTGTTAGAAAAATTTGATAATTTTTGACGGATTTTTTGGCGTTCTGATCAAAGAGACAAACAAAATTGATTTTCTTTTAGGTTAAAGGTATAATAAGGTTTGGAATAAGGAGGTATTACAGGAGGTAAAAGGTATTCCCTAAAATAAAAATTGTAGTGAAAATTTTTTTGGCCGCATTGGTCACTTTTTTGTAGGGAATCTTATGGGTCTAGACCCATAAGATGCGGTGAGCGGTGACAGAGCATCGGGGGATCTACCGCCTAACGAAAACTGTTGTAGCTTTTATATTGCTGTCTCTTCTCGCTTGAAACGAAAGAGGCGGCAATAGCAAAGCCAAAGCCGAATCAGTAAGCCGCTAGAGGAGCATATCGAGAATGCGTTAGACGATTTTTGGATGGGCGAAATCTTGTAAGTTCAATTCACCGATGTGCAATGTCAAATTCTAAGTTCTTTATTCATAAATGTACAATTGACACGTTAATTTTAAAAAACAAAAAACAGCATACAAAGAGTATACATTTTTAAAGTTTAAATTTAACATTTTATAGTACGATATTAAGTATCGTACAAATAAGTGTCAACCATTAAAATATAATATGTATTTATTACAATTGTAATGAACAATGTCTATTTTGTATAATTTTATTGTGAGTTTACCATCACTCTTTAAAAAATCGATGTAACTAATATAAAGTTTGATCGATAAGCAAGCTTTTTAATCGGTTTTTGAAGCTGTCCAAACTCGGGCTGATTTAATATACATATATAGTTGTACAAGAGACGTACCTATTGTCCAACATTAGTGATGTGTTATAATAAAGTTGGAAGTTTTCATTTCTATCGGCAGTCTCTTTGACTGCCAATTAATTTTAATAGTAAGCTTATGTTTCACCTTATCTCACTTTGTGGTTAAGATGAAATAGAGATTGATATGGATTGTAAGTTTTATATGTTTAGTATGGATATTGGTAGTCATACCAGACTTTTCTAGGTGCTTTCTTAGCAAATGCTATCAAAGGATCGATCATAATAGTGATAAGACTCTGCAGGCCTACTACGAAGTCCGTTAAATGATATATCGGCTGAACTTATGGACTTTCCCTACCTCGAAAGACAATCTGTCGGTTGATAGGATCGGCCGTTTCGTTCGATTTGACCCTCATCCGACCTAAGACTATAACTTCCGACCGAGATGTATCGATCTGACTGTTTTTCGTGGCAGGCTACAATCCGATTCAGCTGTCGGTCGGATCCGATCATTCGGAGTTTGTTTTCTTAGTAGACCTGCTGTACTGAATCGATTACCTATATCCATACTAGTGTAATCGAGTATTGGTCTGTGGTAATTACCCAATAAAATGGCGTAAAGGAAACGATCTGTGATGTGATTGACAATAAAAAATAAAGCTAGTAAATATTTATATATTGGATTAATGAGGCTATTTCAGAATGAAAAAAAGATATGTCATAAAAAGTACACAAATGCACTGAAGGTGGATTTGACGTATTGTAAGTTAGGATCTGTCAATGTTAATTTTCATAATATTATGTTCTGATCTGTCATTCTGAAAACGCCTTATTAATAAGTTTTTTTGGGCTGATTTTATTAACAAAACTAAATCAAGTGTAGTTTTCATTGTGATTAGGTTTTGTTGACAAAGGCTTTGTTAAAATAATGCTAAGTTAACGTGAAGCCAATATTTGGCTGCACTGGGATACACAGAAAAGATGTGCTAAGCTAAGGTACAGTGATTTTAATATACCACTTTTATTAAAACACCAAATCTGAAATCAGGTGTTAAAAATAAAACCACTCTGGTGCTTGCTTATAATGGAGCAGATGATTTATTCTACTTATAGTAAAAAGGCACACAATAATATTCATTAGACACCATTACTATAATTCAAAATCTATGCACGGACGTATTGTTGCAAACTTTTGCTACTAAGTATCGCTGTAAACATGTTATGCTCCAATAGCTGTGTGACTCTGTGCTGTTATGGGCAGGCGTTTTGCTTACCATCGGGCACATGTTCTGCTCGTATAGTCACTCTTTACTAAAAAAACAAGCGAAACGAGGCACCAGTTTAAAAACATTCAGACTATTTTTTTACTGATTTTGTTGGTATCTCGTATCTCCACCGTCTGTGAACTAATTTAAATATTCTGGGGCATTATTATTTACTTCAAAATTCACATGAAATTCGGGTCAGCAGCTACATATAGGCACATATAGGTACATATCTAAAAAAATACCAAAAAAGAAAAATATGTGAAATGTGTTTTGATCTTGGTTTCTTTAAAAGATAATTAGGATGGAAGATACATATAACAAGGAGATAAACGATCCCATGTGCGCCGAGCGTAGTGCGATGTTAGAGATTTCAACTCTTCACGTTCAAAGTACTGCGTGGTGCTGTGCTGTTATAAGCAAGCGTGTTGCGCGTGTTAAGCGTCAGACGCCCGTTTTGATCGCCTCGTCACTTTATCTCATAATACCTATTTAATATAGTAGGTACTATTATAATTTTGAAAAGGAACTTCATTTTTCTCGATTTTTGGTTCTCCACGAATTTTTTTTTTTTAAATAAAGAGTGACGAGATGAGCAGGACATGTGCCTGATGGTAAGCAACATGCCTGCCACATTACAGCACAGTGACACGCAGCTATTGGAACATGAAGAGCCAAAATCATTACCTAGCACCGCACTGCGCTCGTCACCCAGAGATCTAAGTTGTTATATCTCTAAGCCCTGTAATTTCTCTGGAAACATTGCCCTTCAAACCGGAACACAGCAATGTTTGCACATTACTGCTTTGCGGTAGACTAACTGACAAAGGTGTGGTACTTCCCCAGGCGGACTCTGCTAAGAGTCCTAAGAGCCGGTTCACACGGCGCAGCTGCCAACCGCGCCCGCGGGCGGGCGCGGCAGATTTCCATATAAAATTGAATTCAATATACACGACGCGGTTTACGGCCGCGGCGGCTGCGGCAGCCGCGCGGCGTCCGCGTGGCTGCGCGCGATTCTTGCTCAGTAGCTTTCCGGAGCAGAAACCGCGAAAACCTGCGGTCTCGTGAGTATTGAAACAAAACCGTCGCGCGGCGCGCCGCGGTTGGCAGCCGCGCCGTTTGAATCTGGCCAAACACTATGAATACGAGTACTACACGTTTAATAAGGCTTAGTATACTTTTTCTGCGAAATCCTATACCTTTAAGTTTATTTTAATTGGTCTCCTACTTATAAAATTAAAATAAATAATTATGCTTTTAATATAATATGAAAACATTAAAGTATAGGTCGGCAAAAAAGTCTAGAAATGAAACTAATATTTTTTTCTTTTAATGTCAAATATACATTGATACTAAATAGTATCTACTTTTTTGCCCAGCTATATGCATATTCTTTTAGCACTACTACACATTATACACATAATATTTTACTTCTAAAGTACAATTTATATAGTTCTAACATTGACCTAGTTTTAAAATCATTGGGTATCAAGAACAAAGCAAAATTTTAAAATTGTTTAAATTATATAATCAACGAGATTTATAACAATATTTTATTTTATTCTAGTCACATTATTGGTGGTAATAAATAGACCAAAAAGAACAAAGCATAATACATTATTTTATAAGTTTTTCTCATTGTATAATTATGGAAAATAAAATTAATTATTATTTTTTACTGATTGTTTACTTTTTCATAATCTGTTTTAAATCGTTACAAAATTACCACAGGTCACCGAATCCAAATATAATGTCTGATGATAAAGATACAAATTTAGCGAAATTACTTCAAATATTGTGAAATGGATCATTCGATATAACCACAATAATTTGGTTGTATTCTATACTATCACAAAACTACTCCATACCAACTTCAATAAATTAACTTAAGTTAGCTTGACATCATGTGAAGCTATTATCACCTCTATAACATACGGGTTTACGTTCAAAACAGATAATGACTGTTTAAGCATATGATAATATGAATGTAGAAGACAATTCGGTTATCTCCGGTATATATATTATGCATAACAAAACGCGGAGATATCAGTGAGGATCGGTACAGCTGACACTACGCTATACAATATCTACTATTAAAAATGCCCATACCCAATAGAAACGGACTGAAAATTGTGAGCTTGGACGTCAAAGATGTAAGGTTCCCGACTTCGCTTGGTGGACATGGATCAGACGCTTTGGTGAGTAAAATCATTTATATATACACTTAGTTATTTACCCAGGTGATTTATAGGTCGGTTATATTGTTCATGTCGTTGGCCTTTGTTACCTATTTGTACTTACCTTAGTTTCAATGTTATTGTTTGGTTAAAATCGTGTAGTAAGTAGGTAATATGCATATTTTATGATTTGTCGTGATCACACTACGCTGGGGAATGTAGGAATATTATGTAGGTACGTGACATTTTGTGATTCTATTTGAACAAACGATCCTGAGATTCGCTAAACTAAGAAAACTATGTACAAAATTGTTCTTGTTTAGCTACAACTGATTGTACGTAAAAACATTACAAAATTCAACCTCTATATGATAAACATTTCAATGGTAGATCGAAGAGAAGTTTCGCATAAATGTGGGTAGGTAGGTACTTACCGTCATCTATCACATAATAATACCTCGTAGGTACCTACGTACAACGAGAAAAAGACGCATCTCATTTTAATAATAAATCTGTAAAGCTTCCATGTATACATGCTTAATATTAGGCATATTAAATAAATAAATAATAAATAGGTCTGAGAATCGGCTACTATCTATTTTTCATACCCCTAAGTGATAAGGGTGTTTAATTTTTGGACAACATTGTTTGTTTTTGCTTTTTAGGGTTCCGTAAAACGTAAAAACGGAACCCTTATAGATTCGTCATGTCTGTCTATCTGTCCGTCCGTATGTCACAGCCACTTTTTGCCGAAACTATGAGAACTACACTGTTGAAGCTTGGTAAGTAGATGTATTCTGTGAAACGCATTAAGATTTTTACAAAAAAAAAAAAAAAATAGGGTTGCCCCCCATACTGAGAACTGAAACTCATTTTTTTTTTATATCAAACCTACACGTGTGGGGTGTCTATCGATAGGTCTTCAAAAATAATGTTGAGGTTTCTAATACAATTTTTGTCTACACTGAATAATTTGCGCGAGAGACACTTCCAAAGTTGCTAAATGTGTGTCCCCCCCCCCCCCCCTCTAACTTCTAAAGTAACAGAAAGAAAAAACTAAAAAAAATATATAATGTACATTACCATGCAAACTACCAACGAAAATTGGTTTGAACTCGATCTGATGAGTAGTTTTTTTTAGTATGTCATAAAATACACTATTATTAAAACTTCGATCAAAGTTACTACGAATTATAAAAACTATGTGTACTATGTATAAGTTACTTGCTGCAACGGAACCCTTCATGGGCGAGTCCAACTCGTACTTGGCCACTTTATTTATAATATGGCACTAAAAATACATACAACCCTAAATTTTTACCGTTTTATCATCAACCCCTATTTTTAGGGTTCCGTAAAACGTAAAAACGGAACCCTTATAGATATGTCACAGCTATTTTTTGCCGAAACTATGAGAACTACACTATTGAAACTTGGTAAGTAGATGTATTCTGTGAACAATGCATTAAGATTTTTACAAAAAAAAATGAAAAATTAGGGTTGCCCCCCATGCTTAGAACTGAAACTCAAAATTTTTTTTTCATCAAACCTACACGTGTGGGATGTCTATCGATAGGTCTTCAAAAATTATGTTGAGGTTTCTAATATACTCGTAGTTTTTGTCTACACTGAATAATTTGCGCGAGAGACACTTCCAAAGTGGTAAAATGTGTGTTCCCCCCCCCTCTAACTTCTAAAATAAGAGAATGAAAAATCTAAAAAAATATATGATGTACATTACCATGCAAACTACCAACGAAAATTGGTTTGAACTCGATCTGATGAGTAGTTTTTTTTTAGTACGTCATAAATACCTACATTATTATTAAAACTTCGATCAAAGTTACAACGAACTAAAAAAACTATATGTACTATGTATATTATGTTACTTGCTGCAACGGAACCCTTCATGGGCGAGTCCAACTCTCACTTGGCCACTTTATTTAATAGCCATTTTAGTAATTTAATCATTTGACAGTGAACTCCTCCTAAACGGCGTGACGGCGGGCGGCGGGACCGATTTGAATGTTTTTTTTTGTGTGAATTCGAGGATGGTTTAGATTCACAAATAAGCCCGGCAGATGGCGCTGCAGACAGTGTCTAGGTTATGATCCGAGCGAAGCCGGAACTGGCCGCTAGTATTTACATAACAATATGACTTTGGGAGCAGACGCTACTATAAAATAAAGTTAAAAATAAATAAATTTACCCTATAAAGCGATTATCCCGGGAAAATAACGGGAACGGGAAGTACGCGGGTAAAACCGCGGGGCACTGCTAGTTCAATATATACTTAATAAGTATAAAAATCTGAATAAATATTCATTTCTTGATGTCCAATTGATTTTACTGTGATAAAGGTTTATTATTTATTTAATTACTAGCAGCACCGGTAAAAACCGGTAGTTTCCGTTCTCATTTTTTCCGGGATAAAAATGTGTAGCTTTTCCAGGCTTGCTAGTTATATTCCGAGGTTCAAGTTACGGCTGGTCTAGTCGGGAAAAATGCGACTGCTGGGTAGCGATTCTGAAACCATTCGGTTGCATCCGACACGGAATCTCATCTCTCGGTCTTTCTCATGCTAAACAGATAAGACAAAGACCGAGAGATGAGATTCCGTGTCGGATGCAACCGAATGGTTTCAGAATCGCTACCCTGATCCGCCCCTGGTTTGGATCCGACGCGCACCACTATCTTATTGAAGTCATGTGCAGCTAACGTAAAAACTGTTAAAAAAACATCGTGAGCAAACCAACATGTCCCAATAATCTTTAGAGTTCATGCGTCATCCTCCAACCTGCATTAGGACAGCGTAGTGGAATATGGCTTTGACTGGGTCTTGGCGATAAAAAGCCCCGAGTCCAACCGTGGGTACATTAGATTTTGTCAGATACGACGAATAGGTACCTATTAATACGAATATAATAGAATTTAGTCAAAATGATGTATACAATAATAACGTGGGCTTATGCATGCTATGTTTAGATATATGTAGTGTAACAAAACCTATTTTTCCACCTCAGCACACAGATCCCAACTACTCATGCGCCTACGTCACAATCGCCACGGAGAATGGTAAGCGAGGCTTCGGTCTGACGTTCACCTGCGGCCGCGGCACCGAGATCGTGGTGCTCTGCATCAGGTCCATGAAGCGGTTCGTCCTCGGGAAGAACGCGGCTGACATCTTCGCGGACTTCGGAGACTTCTGGCGAACGATTACGAATGACTCGCAGATGAGATGGGTGAGTGACCTTTGCTACCGTTTTTTAATTTTTTTCATGTAACTCCACCTAGCCTCAAGCTTAAGCCATACTTGTACTATGGCAGCCAAAAAGCTCATATAATATGAAGCTCTGGACCGGACTAAGTGGAGAGAATTGGGGAGACATTTGCAGTGGGGCAATAGAGGTTAATTAAAAAAAATATAAATATGTAATACTCATCTAATTGTAAATACATAATTAGGTACCTACTTATTATGCATAGAAACAACTAGATTCCCAGACACAAAAAAAAAGTGTTTGTATTCATCACATAATCCATCAATTCCAGTGAAATCGACTTATATTTCTGGGTGATAAGCGCAGTGCAGTGCTAGATAGTGATTTGGACTCTTTATGTTCCAATTGTTGCGTGTCACTGTCCTGTTATGGGTAGGCATGTCGCTTACCATCAGGCGCATGACTCGTCTCGTAACCTTATACTTACTATAACAAAATGCCTTATTTTGTATCGAGCCCACGACCCACCGCTTCGCAGTTAGACTTACTACCAACTAAGTCACTTGGCCAGTAATTTTCTGGCGAACCCTTACCAATCACTCGCAAATGATATGGGTGAGTGGCCTCTGCAATCTATTACAACGTTTTCTTTTACAAGATAGAATGACGTCACGAACAAGACATGCAACGATTGTAAGCAACTCGCCTGCCCATGACAGCCCAAGACTCATAAAACCTAAATCAATACCTAGCACTGCAGAGGTCGTCATCTAATGATACAACACGATGCTCCCATTGCCCTGTAATGTCTCTGGTGTTGCCCTTCAAAGCGGAGCACAGAAATGTTATGACTTTACTACTTGGCGGTAGAATAACTGGCAACACATACCTACCCGGCTAATTCCCCAGGCAACCTTTGCAAAGAGTACCTACCACAACTACAAAAGTGTAAGTTTTGCGAGAGCAGATATTAGAAGCTACTGCTAGCGTAGGACGAATAGCAGTGTCTCCGAAGTATGAAAAATTAGAACAGCATCTAACAGACACAACAGAAAACACATAAAATTTCCAACGAAGATCAAAATGAGAATGCAGTTAATATACAGATACGTAACATCTACGTCATCGTCGTGTCGCACTAAAAAGAAATATAACATACTGAAAATACGTTATAATAAACATGGTGTTCGTGTGTAATTTCCAGATCGGTCCAGAAAAGGGCGTGGCGCACCTAGCCGTGGCCGCCATCATCAACGCGCTGTGGGATCTGTGGGCGCGCCTCGAGAGCAAGCCGCTCTGGAGGCTGCTAGCCGACATGGAGCCCGAGGTAACCAACACCAATCCAGGGGCGGATCCAGCTTTGGCTCCTTGGGGTGGTCACAGGGGTCACATAGTCGTGTTCACGTCACAAAACTGTGGGATATGTACATGCATGCCTTTTAATCAGTGGTCCACCTAGGTACTGATCCCAGCCCAGAGCGGGGGGGGGGGGGGGTCCAGGGGGGTCATAACCATCCATGACCCTCTGGATCCGCGCGCCTGCATCAATCCACAAACGCACTTGCATCTATTTTCGGATGACCCAAAGAATAAGCTCTGTTTGCACGACGTATGATAAGTGTACAGCAACTAGCAGTGTACCGCGGTTTTACCCGCGTAGTTCCACTTTTCTCTATTTTCTCGTAAAAAGTAGTCTACGTGTTATTCCAGACTATAATTTAATCGCGCTGCAATTTTCATGCCGATCGATCACTTCAGACGTTGCGAGGTGATTGAGCAACAAAAATCCAAACTTCCAAATTCTCGCATTTATTTAAAAAAACCTATGATTCATGTTTATTTTTCTTGAAAATTACCATAAAGTAGTATCGCTTACTCTATTTGCGTATACTCAGCCAGAAAGTTTAGGTTAGAGGGCCTTTGCGCCTTATTCGATAGACAGTTAAAGCCATCTGAGGCCAAATACTATTGATTTCGTTTCATATAAAAGAGTAATAAGACGAGCAGGCCATATATCTGATGGTAAGCAACATGCCTATCCATAACAACACAGCGACACACAGCTATTGGAACATGGAGTCTAAAATGATTTAGACTCCATGTTCCACTGCACTGCGTCGTCACTTTGAGACATAAGATAAACATCTTTATACATCTAATTTCACTGAAAAAATTGTCCCTCTAACTGGAACACGGTGATGTTTTCACATGACTGCTTGGCGGTAGAATAACTGGCAAAGGTGTGGTGCTTCCCCAGCGGACTCTGCAAAAAGTCATATCTCTGCAAAACCTCAATATTCAATTCATATTTGTGAAACCTGTGTGACCTCAGTTGTTTAACTGCTGGACAGAGTTCCAGTAACCCGGTTCCAACGTCCAATCTTTTTTAAACACTACGATCTCGGCTTTCCATCGCGTTGGAGGACGAGCTTGGGTTAGGCTGAGCGATGGCGTCCATTCCGTAGAAACCTTAGAGCCTACCGATCGGGGTGCATTCTGCTCACAATCATGACCCACCAACTCCCGTTTAAGTCAGATATAGGTACCTGTAATGGAAGTATGGTGTTAAGAATTACGAACGCGGTCTTGTTTCTAAAATACGGCATAAAATCCTTTGGCGTTATATTTTCATTCTTCTTATAGTAGTCGTAAGATTTTCTGTTACTTAGGTATAAGTATAGTGAATCCAACCATTTATTATCTTTTTGGCAGATCTAATTTGTTAGTTATAGTGTTGTGACCAAGTATAAACAGGTACATCGATACTAGCATTTTGCAACGGTCTGGTTATTAAATTGAAATTAAATAAAATTAAAGATTATTTTGGCAAATAAGAACATGACATTTTGTCGGGTTGTATGCGAAAAATCAGTCCCAAAGTCCGGTTGCCGAATTTTTAAAAGTAAAACATTGCTGCGAGCTTGGCTAATATCTCGGAAACTATAAACTTTAGGGAAAAAATTGTTGAGGTCGTTATTGTAGAAAATAATATTTTGCATCTTTTGTGGCCGGAAAATTTTTCTGTGACATGTAGCGTTTACGATTTATGGCTCATTTAATTAACCAGTTTTTCTATTGCAGCCGATAACTCTTGAAATATTAGATTAATCAATAAAACGCATCAGACCTTTTTTAAAGACTAGTTTATTTCCTACAACTTTCGTTTAATTTTTTTTTCTTATGTTCATACGTTTTGAGTTAGAAGAAGCTTAAATTCAGTTATTCTGCCAAAAACATTATAAATTAATGAATTGTATTAAAATAAACAATTGTTTTATTTGTGGTTATGTTAGACGACAAAAACTCTGTACTTGTAAGAAAAAACAGATACTGAGTCTAATGAAAGCCAGCATTAGACGAAGCGAGAGAGAATAGAAAGCAAACTAGAAGATAAATAATTAACGGATTCAAAATATCCATTTCAAACTATACAAATACATACTATACATTTGAACTATACAACAATGACGTTTAAAGTGGTGGCTCTCTACTAGCCAACTAATATTGTAAAAGACTATAAAAAGATAGAAACTCTTTATTATCCACAATATAATACTTAAACAACAGGGACTTGCCATAAATGGCGAAAAATGCCCATACCCAGCCTTCTGGCTCGTTCCCACCACTAGAACTCGGGGAAAGGCCGTGGCCCGCCGTGCTGGTCCGCTGTACATTTCGCTGAAAGATGTCATCACATTAACATCTTCACGAGTATTGATAATACCCTATACATTTCCGAGAATACAAACTGAAGTGATCCAAACGGCTATGGAATATTTTATACCATACTCTGACGTTCCATTATCCAGCAAAGCTCGCCCTTGGTTTGGTCCACAGTGTAAAAATGCTGAAGCATTTAAGCATGAGGCTTACCTAGCTTGGGTTGATGCTCGACAACGTAAGGCAAAGGACACGCACCAGAAGAAGAAAGCGTTTAACAAGGCTGCTAAGGCATGCAAAAAGGTTCTACAGAGGGCTCGATTTGACCATATTAGTCGAATAGGGAACAAACTAGCTTCATACCCTACGGGCAGCAAAGCGTTTTGGTCCCTAGCTAAGTCAGTCGAATCGAACTTCTGCCGCCCCTCACTACCTCCAATGCTTAAACCTGATGGGACGCTGGCTCACACCGCTATAGAGAAGGCAAACTTGTTTGCGTCTCAGTTTGCGGAATCTTCACGTCTAGATGCTGGTAGTGCGATACCCCCAACTCCACCTGGCAGTCAGACTGTAATGTCTGAAATACATATTCGCCAGAAGGAGGTTCGTAAAGTGCTACGCAATCTGGATGTGAATAAAGCCAGTGGCCCGGACGGAATTCCAACCATAGTATTGAGGGTTTGTGCACCTGAGTTGTCTCCAGTACTAACGCGCCTGTTTAGACTTTCTCTCCAAGCTGGGCAAGTGCCGAAGTCGTGGAAGCTTGCTAACGTGCAACCTGTGCCCAAAAAAGGCAGTCGTACTGACCCTGTCAACTACAGGCCCATCTCAGTCACGTCCATACTCTGTAAGACTATGGAACGTGTCTTAAACCACAGGCTCCTGGCATACCTAGAATCGAACGACCTCCTCAGTGACCGGCAATATGGGTTTCGCCGGAACCGGTCCACCGGGGACATTCTAGCGTATGTCACCCACATCTGGAGTGAAGCTATCGAGAAACACGGGGAAGCACTTGCAGTCTCCCTGGATATCTCGAAGGCTTTCGACAGGGTTTGGCATGATGGCCTTATAAGCAAGCTTTCGGGCTATGGTTTGTCACCTGGGTTTATTGCGTGGATATCGGACTTCTTGAGGGATCGATCCATACGAGTCGTCATTGATGGCTGCTCGTCGGATCAAATGGCTATCAATGCCGGAGTTCCTCAAGGGTCGGTACTCTCTGCGACGCTCTTCCTGCTACATATCAATGATCTGTTGAAGCCCGGTATCTTTGGGTACGCAGATGATAGCACCGTCGTAGAGAGTTATATATCCAGCGCGAGAGCCAGTGGACAACAAACTCAGCTATTGAGAGAGGGTATGATCGAGCGTTTGAACTTGGCCCTTGAGGCAGTTTCTACATGGGGCGCTGCCAATTTGGCCAAGTTTAACGAAGGAAAAACACAGGCGTGTTTATTCTCCGCTAAAAGGAGTCCATTCGCACTGGCTCCTACTTTCCGAGGCGTATCCGTGCCGGTTACTGACCATCTCGAGCTTTTGGGCGTTTCTTTGTCATCGACGCTCAACTTTGGCACGTATATTGAGTCTAAGGCTAAACTAGCCGCCAAAAAACTGGGTGTCCTCTCAAAGGTGCGAAGATACTTCAATTCTGAGCAGTTGCTCACGTTGTACAAAGCACAGATTCGCTCCTGTATGGAGTACTGTTCGCACCTTTGGGATGGATCGGCTAAGTATCAGCTGGAGACTCTGGAATCGATTGAGAGACGTGCCAAAAGGCTCATAGGCAATGACACTCTTGTGCGTAAAAGACTTCAAAGTCTTGATCATCGCCGCAAGATTGCTAGCTTATCGGTTTTTTATCGGATACACTTCGGAGAGTGTGCAACTGATCTGCATGATCTAATACCACCTTGCCCTTTCTTCTATCGGAATTCTCGTATCTCAAAAAAGCGACATCGTTTCATGGTTGATGTTCCAAAAACACGAACAAAGAGGTTTGACTCCACGTTTGTGATAAGAACGTCTAAGTTGTGGAATGCGTTGCCTGAGTGGGTTTTTCCCGATGGTTACAATCTGGGTGTCTTCAAATCGAGAGTGAATCGGTTTCTTCTAGGTAAGCACGTTCCATCGTAGATCGCATCGTCGCTTAACATCAGGCGAGATGGTGGTCAAGTGCGAACCTATTAAAGTTAAAAAAAAAAAAAAAAAAAAAGAATAAGGGTAGATTTGTTACCTTTTTTAAATGTTACAGACCGAATACACATAAGAATTGTTGCGGTGGTAGTATAATCATAGAAAACGAAGATAATTTGTGTGCTATCACATATTACTAGTCCCTATCTAAGAAAACCCGAATAAATTTCGAGTCATTTTAAATAAATTTTACTTATAGCAGTTGCTTAACATCGTGTTATTGAAAAATTAGATATGTCCAGTCTATTGAAACAGTGCTATAGACGCACAACTAGTAGACGTAGATCAGGTACAGCAGTAACCTTTGGGTGACAGACTGATGAGACATGATTAAGCCAAATATGGAAATATTTTAACACATTAAGCATATCAGGTTAATTTATTTAGAAATTAACGAAAATGGTACATCATGTTCTTCAAAGTTTACATCAGACATAAACAAACTTTGTTAATTTACCTAACTACAAAATGTTATTTAACACTTTATTTTAATAAATATTCAAATGTTTCAGTCATCATAACCTTGTTCTTTTTTGGATATACACCAGGAGATAAACACGTCTTCAAATAATGCTGTATGTTTTCCTGAGGCGCATCAATATAACGGTTTTACATAAAAATAAATCCGATATTATGTGCCGAGAACGGAAAACACCCGTGTAAAAATAGTTCATAAACAATATCGATATCTCAATCGTAACTTCGTAACATCACTATGTTGATAGCCATAGAACGTAATTTTTTAAAAACGTTTGTTATTTTATGGAATTTATAAAAAAACTACTGCACTTATGGACTCATTTTGTGAAACATGATTATTATACGGGATCAAGGAGCAAATTTAAGCAGTTGTCATATTTTTAAAACCTCGCATTTAAAAGTAAACTTTTGCGTAACATGACGCAATTACGTTCTATTGGTGCTGTCAAAAAGAGGATAAACGGTTGGATCTACTATAACACATAACGCTAGCACTTGTACACAAAACAAGGATCTTTTCACGCCCGTTAGAATTGGCGTTTACATTTTCTAGTATTACACGATCATAACGTTCTCGCTACGTCGTACTCAAATACGTCATAACGTTCGAACGGATCAGGTTGAAATTTGCAACACAGATATAAGTCTGGAAGAACAGATAGAAGCCTATCTGTTCTTCCAGACTTTATTTTTATCCTGGGACAATAACGGGATTGGTAAATACCTACGTGAGCGAAACCGTGGAACACTGCTAGTTAAGTAATAAACCATAAAATTATAGATACCGCAACCACAGCATACGACTCCACCCAGATAACACCTATAAGAATAAACGAAGCGAGATAAACAATAAACATGTTTATCAGTATTTATATTGACTTTTATAAATTATCAGGAGCTGGTGTCAACTATGGACTTTCGTTACATAACCGACGTTATCACGAAAGAGGAGGCGGTTCAACTCCTCAAGAGCAAGCAGGCTGGGAAACAGGAGAGGATTAAGTTTGTCGCAGAAAATGGATACCCGGCGTATACTACGCAAGTCGGTGAGAATCAGCATAAGCAGCCCACTAAATGTTTCCACTGTTGGGCTTCAACGCCATCCAGCCCAACAGTGGATTATGGAATCCGTGGTGGATTCCATAATCCACCTCCATAATCCATAATCTGGCCCTGTGCAGGTTGGTGGATAACGTATAATCTCGAAGGATTCGTAGAAAATGCTGGTTTCCTCTCAATCCTTTTCTTCAAGGCTGAAGCCAGTTGTGATGACAAACTTAGATATGCAAACGTGGGAAAAACATACACACCTACGAACACACGTTGTTTAGAGAGTTCAATTTGCAGATGGCCCGAGCCGATTACTAGCGGAATCCCAACTGGTAGTGAAGTGATCGGCTCAACAGACGGAATCGGACTAGCAGAATTCCATAGGTTTAAAATGTTCCCAACTAGAGGGGCCTATATTCCTCTTCTTCTCCTAATCTAAGAAATAGATAAAAAAAGAGAACCCAAATGACACGGTATCCGGAGTATGTGGAGTGGCTAAACTATAAAAAAAAATTGGCAGTCATAGGAACTGCTGATAGAAGTGAAAACTTATAACTCAGAATTTGATAGCTTACTTTAGAAATTACGCGGGTGAAACCGTCTAGAGATATCTAGATGACCAGTGGAGTATGTTGACGCATTTCTAGATGGTCCCGAGCTTACACAAAGATTTCTTATCATTCCCTAGCGTGACGCTAGAATTCAATTCACCACGTAAAAACTATCTATGGTGCGCAAAAAAGAAGGTTTCACTATAAAAAAAAAAATTGGCAGTCATAGGAACTGCCGATAAAAGTGAAAATTTGTGACTCAAATGTTTTCACTTTTAATTGAATTGTTTGATATATCTATCACCTTGTGAGGCGACAAATTATTTGTTAAACCATCGTAGGTCTATGTACATTCGCATAATTTCAACACCGCCAGCTAAATCGATGGTTGCGCCATCTAGTATTATACAGAATATTGCAACTCTTTACTGTTTCTGTTGCCCTGGTACTGGTACCTAGGGGCACACGCAACCCTTTTATATTTCTGTTGTCCTGGTATCTGGAGATAAACGCTGGGCTGTTGGAGGTAGGTAATCGAAACTCTTTACTGTTTCTGTTACCCTGGTACCTACCTGGCCGTTTTTACCGAGTTTACCCGAAGATTTCATATCCGATCCGATCCATTATCATATCCAAGCGTGACGATTGATGAATCCATTTCACAGCCCACGAAAATTCTGTCTATAGCGCGCCTAAAGAAGTTTTCACTTCAAAAACATTTTTGATCGTTATATTTTGTGTGATTCGCAGGCTGGTTAGGGTACAGCGACGAGCTGGTCACAGAACTCTGTCACAAGTACTTGAAGCTGGGCTTCAAGCATTTCAAGGTGAAGGTCGGACGGAGCTTCGAGGACGACTACCGCCGGTGCAGCGTCGTCAGGAAGAATATTGGATACGATATGGTTATGGTAAAGAGAGTTTTAAACTATCACGGTTCTTTTAAAAGAGGTTCTCACTTCGTATGTATATTTTTTTTAGGTTACACCAACCTACGCTACGCTTTTAGGTTACGCTACAGCTCCGCCGATTGTGAATTGACTTTCATGATTGTTTTTGAAGTGAAAACTTCTTTAGGCGCGCCTAAACAGATATTTCGTGGGCTGTGAATTGGATTCTAGCGTCACGCTCGGATATGATAAGAAATCTTCGGGTAAACTCGGGACCATGGCTATTGGCCATTTAGAAATGCGTCAGCCAATGGGAAACGCTGAAAGGGCGTGGCCTTGGCATCATGCCATGGCCATCTAGAAATGCATCAGCCAATAGGAAATGCTGACGCATTTCGAAATGGCCATGCCATGATGCCCAGGCCACGCCCTCCGGTTACACACGTGTAGTTTCCAAAGTCAGCAATTTTTTTTGTTTGGTAGATCATACTTCATAGGTAGTCCTATAATATACAAAATTTACTGAAATTGGTTTAGCCGTGATATTTTCGTTTACTCCGAAACTTTGCTGTCTCATTGCGACAGCCAATTAAAGTTTATGAAATGTCAAGTGTCTGAATTTATTTTTAAATTGGTGTTAGTTATTTTGGAGGAAATTAAATTACCAATTTGGATTATACTAAGCATTTCTAGACAGCAGACGGCCAATGGCTACGGTCCCGAGTTTACCCGAAAATTTCTATCATTCCCGAGCGTGACGCTAGAATTTAATTCACAGCCCACGAAATTTCTGTCAGTGGTGCGGTGCGCCAAAAGAAGTTTTCACTTCAAAAATGACGAATACAATCAACGTACGCTCGTACGTACGTAGATACTAAGTTTAATTCCATAGTTTCAGGCTCGTACGTAAGTTCAGTTGCATAATTTCAGTGTAAGTATATTTGCTTGCGTCTGTGTAGATGGTAGACGCCAACCAGGCGTGGAGCGTGCCCGAGGCGATCGAGTGGATGATGAAGCTAGCTCCTCTGAAGCCGATGTGGATCGAAGAGCCCACCTCGCCTGATGACGTGCTCGGACACGCAGCCATCTCGAAAGCTTTAGAGTATGTAATACGTTTTATTGCACTCGTTATTTTCAATAGCCTAGAAAGATTTTTTTGAGTTCGTACTAGCAGCGGCAGCGGCCCGCTTAGGTTTCCCGTCTCTGTAATTTCCCACCTGGAGACGCATATCGTACGATTGGCCTAAGCATTAGGTACCTATTAGCGGGCCGGTTTATAAAGTAGATATTATAACAAACTCTACGGCTGGATATCATTCAGGAAGCTAGTCAAACGGCGCTGTTTAGTAAACAAGGGTTGGTAATTGAACGACTGCTGGCTGAACAGAAACATGAAACTCCCGCCATCGTCACCGGACCACAGATAAGAAAATAGTTACCTCCTACCGAACGCTACACCGTGTAGGTACCTATATGTAGATACCTACCTACATATACCTATATGTCACCGTAAAATCGTAAAAACTGTTAGATTAAAATCGAACGACGTCGGATTACAAGGTAACCTATAGCGAGATTTTAATTTAATGACGTCAGTTTACAAACTAACCTAACTTACCGTGAGATTATAATCCCATGCGTTAGATTATAATCAGACAGTATTGACAATTCTACTGTGACATTTACATACCTACTTACTGTAAAGATTTATAAGTTTTCACTTCTATCGGCAGTCCCTATAATTGTCAATTTTCCTAGGCCTTACGGCATCGGCGTGGCGACGGGCGAGATGTGCGCCAACCGCGTGATGTTCAAGCAGTTCCTGCAGAGCGGCGGCATGCAGTACTGCCAGATAGACTCCGCGCGCATCGGCGGCGTCAACGAGATCCTCTCCGTCTACCTCATGGCGGAGAAACTTAACGGTAACACATATTTATACGTTACTACTCTAGCCCAGGGGTCGGCAGCGCGCGGCTCGTCCTGCCTGCGTGCGGCCCGCGAGGAGGTTAAATCAGATTTTTTTTTATTTTTTTTTTCCGGCTAACATATTACATCCTATAAATTTTACAAATTGCACATATCAATTTGCAATTTGTAAAATTACTACCTATACAATTAAATAAATGTATTATGTTTATTAATACATCTATTAAATCATACAGTCGTTCGACGAGGCCGTCTAGACGGGACAATCGCGCGGGGCGTGCAGGATGAGACGAGATGTTAGTATTTCAGAAGCACGGCTCAGGGGTAACGTCTTCCGTGTTTTGATTTTATTTTGGTGGTTGTCTACCACTAGACGGCTTCGTCGGACGACTTATGATTTATAATAGACTGTTGTAATAACATGTAACTGAGACGTGGTCCTTAACTGTAGGCCTCATAACAAAGCTCAAAGTCACACAGCGAGCTATGGAGCGAGCTATGCTCGGAGTCTCTTTGCGCGACAGAATCCGTAATGAGGATATTCGCAAAAGAACGAAAGTAGCCGACATAGCTCGAAGAGTAGCTAAGCTGAAGTGGCAATGAGCAGGCCACATCGCTCGCAGAACTGACAACCGATGGGGAAGAAAGGTTCTCGAGTGGCGACCACGAACTGGAAGACGCAGTGTTGGACGGCCTCCCACTAGATGGACAGATGACCTCACAAAGGTCGCTGGAAACCGCTGGTTGCAGGTTGCGCAGAACCGTTCGTTGTGGAAATCTAGGGGGGAGGCCTATGTTCAGCAGTGGACGTCTTGCGGCTGATGATGATGATGATAATGAATACCATGTACAACATTACTGCTCTAGCCTCACGGTTCTCTAATCTATGGTTCAACGGGAAGATAGTAATGGGCAAACATTATTTCATTCAAACAGTCCGGTTTGAAGGGTAATGTTTCCAGTGAAATTACAGGGCATAGCGATGAAACATCTTATATCTCTGGTCTCTGGGTGATGAGCGCAGTGCAGTGGAAGGTAATGATTTGGACTCTTCATGTTCCAATAGCTGCGTGTCACTGCGCTGTTATGTGGCAGGCTTGTTGCTTACCATCAGGCAAATATCCTGATCGTCTCGTATATTATTAAAAAAAATAAGACCAGGGCTTTTTTGTTGCGACACGGTGCCTACCGAGTTCTCCAACTATGTAATTATAGATTTCATCATCATCAACAGCCCACTAAACGTTCCCACTGCTGGGACTCGAGGCCTTCTCTCGCAAGGAGAGAGTTAAGGCCATAATCCACCACGCTGGCCCAGTGCGGGTTGGCGGATGACACATGACTTCGAAAGATTCTAGGTACATGTCGGTTTCCTCACGATGTTTTCCTTCACCGTTTTAAGTTAGCGGCATTACGCACATGACTTCGAAAAGACAGTGGTGCGTGTGGGGTTTGAACCCGGGGTCTCCGGATCGGCAGGCGCCGTTCTCCCAACTAGACCACCCAATTATAGATTTACAAAATGAGAATTAGCTTGCCCCAAAAAATAATTTGACAAAAAGGGCCTGAATAAGAAAGACGTTTAATTTACTGGTGGTTGGGTTACGAGACTACGGTTAGGTATTTGGGGCAATTTCAGTGCCAGATTAAGGCAACTTTATACCCTAGACCCTAGACAATCTTCCCCTGTGGGTCTTAATTGAACGATACATAATGAATAAATAAAAACAATTTAAAACGCACGTATTTTGAAATTGCTTTTACTGTCATGTGCTCGGATTATTTTACACGGTCGACTTTGATCGTCCCTAGAGATAGCCCTAAAGTTTAGGGCAACCCGTTAGTTCTTCCACTTGGAGGTATCGGGATTTACTTTGTCCTAACTTTTAGTTTTTAGGCAGGGTCTTATCGTTTTTAGGGCCGAGCAACTTTCTCAATCATCCCTCCAAGCCTGCAACGGCACTTTGGGGCCCAAATAATGATAATTCAAGCTAATCCAGTTACACAACTAAGATTTTGAAGAAATGTAGCCGTGCCAAGTTTGGGATGATTAAGAAAATTGAGAAAGTTTCTCGGCCCTTAAACTATAAGACCCAACCTAAAACCTGTCGACTGTCGTGACTTTTGAGAGATATCTACTTCGAATCTCAAGCACCAAGAGTCGTTTTCAAGACGCAAATAGACCTGTCAAAGATGCAATATTCTAAAATTGCAAACACTGTATGGTATGTTATGGTAGTTTATAATCTGACGTGGTTAGGTACATTGTAACATGTAACTGTACATTTGATATTTACAATTTTACGTTGACATATCTCTGTCACTCCTTTCTTACGCATAGCATCTGTCACTCAATCCATCCACACCTTTTTCGAGCGCATGAATAAAATATGAAAAAAGAAAGAGAAAGAGGGTAATTAATATTTTGTTTCAGTGAAAGTGTGTCCGCACGCGGGCGGCGTGGGTCTCTGCGAAATGGTGCAACACCTTCAGCTGTGGGACTTCGCCAGCGTGTCGGGGACCATGGAGGACCGCCTCGTCGAGTACGTGGACCAACAACACGAGCACTTCGTCGACCCCTGCGTCGTGGAGAATGCCAGATACTTGGCTCCTAAGGTGAGAAAACTTACTGGCTTAATATTATTAATAAGTCTTTTATTTTTACTTCAAACTTATGCTACTCCACAAGCTTCGGGGTTCGGGAAGTTTGTTATTTGGGTTCAATATTAGGAGAAGAAAACGAAAATAGGTGAATGAAATATTATCAACCTATTTCAACTTATCTGTCTACCTAAACCTAATTAAGGTTGAAAATGTTCTGGCTTAAGTATATTGTGTATTTTTTTTCTGAACTAATTTCATTGTTGACCCATACCAGGCCCGTGACAAAACCACCTAACTATATGGCCAGTCCGACGCTGGGCCCTCTAATGGGAACTAAAAACTGTTTTTTAGATATTAGGTACAGACGCGAACCTTGTAAACGACAACTCACAAGGAAGAGAGTCAAGGCCGTGATCCACCGTGATGGCTAAGTACGGGTTTTCGGGTGCGACCAAAGAGAATACCTACATACTTTATCTAAGGTTGCGGCACTCTGTCTAATCTAATTTTCTCACGATGTTTTCTTTCACCGTCAAAGCCGGTGATGATGACACACTCAGAGTTTTCCGAGTGCACTCAGAAAATAAGAATTGGCAGTCATACTACTTAAAAAATAAATCCAACGGCAGCTGAGCGCTTAAATCGTGGCAAAGTCCTTAGCAATCCAGTCTTTTAAAGTCGCCAAAAACATTTTTCACGTCGAATGTCCGATTTCTATTTTTTTGAGAATCTGCTATTTTACTGTAACAGTGTCGCAAGCTTAGTTGTTTTTCCCATATCAAACAAAACCCAATGAAACCCAAAAAATATGCTGTTCCATAAAATTCTAAATTAAATGACAACAAAATAATAATTAAAAAACTAATCTCCGAATAACCCACCTCTAACCGCTCCCGGCGCAAAAGTGCCCATGATGCTCGCCGCGTTCCCACGCTGAATGGCAATGGCCAACCTTTGCTCCAGGAACGCACCAGAGCGGGAGTCACCCGTATTCTCCCTGAGCCTGCGCCCCAATTCTGAGAGGAACCCTTTAGCCTCTGCGCCCCAACAACCCAAGGTCTCCACGGCAACAGGTACAAATTCGTACTGCGACACCAACATACCATACTTTCGCTTCTTCTTATCAGCGGCATCCTCTGCCGCGGCCGATGGTGAGTGGATAGTGCGACCTAGGTGGCTGGCGGCGACAGTGCTGACGCAAGTGGCGTCCCAAATTAAGCACTTCCCGTTCTTCCAGGGCACCAGAGTCAACCCATCTGGTCTCTTGCCGTCCGATCTGCATAGGCCCGGGGGCTCAAGTACGCATGGAACTCCCGCCGACACTAAGGCTCTCCGAACTATGTCATTGAGTGCATGGTGTCGCGAGAACCTTCCTGCACACCGTCGGCAACTCAAAGCGTGATGGCCATTGGCTTCTACCAGGGAGCCGCAGGTGCATACGTGGGGTTCACACACCTTGCAGCCCAGGCGAAGAGCCACCGCAACGCGCAACGAGTTGTTATCTGCTATTTCGATAATCTGATATTTTGAGAATCTGATATTATGCGAATGAACCATAGGAACTGCCAATAGAAGTAAAAACTTATAACTCCGAATTTTATAGCGTACTATGGAAACTACGCGGGTGAAACCAGAGGGCGTGGCCATGGTCCTGAGTTCACCTGAATATTTCGTATCATGCCCTAGCGTGACGCTAGAATTCAATTCACAGCCCACGAAAAATCTATCTGTGGCGCGCCAAAATAAGTTTTCACTTCAAAAACACTGCAGATGGGATTTGAACTTACGACCTCACTTTAGTTGATACAAAGCCACAAGAAATCATTATCGCCACTAGGTCACTTGTTTCAGGTTCCGGGATACAGCACTGAATTCATCCCTGGAACGTTGGAGAAGTTCACCTACCCTCACGGCAGCGAGTGGAAGCGAATGATAAAGGAAGAACTCTTCGCCGAACCAGACGAAACGGAACTTGTTAACGCTTAAATCCAAATAAAACTAAAAACTTGTTATAATACTTTTTATTTCTTCCTTAATTTATAACTACACTAATATTTACATAAACCATCAGATAGTTTTATGATTGGTTATGATGAATGATAATAAAACAGTCTTTTCATTTAACCACTAAATGTTGACAGTAGGTCATTTTATTTGAAAGAACATTGACGATTTTTTTATTGAATTACTGAATATGTATTTCAAACATCTTGTATTAAAGTGTTTATTTTTAATAACACTTGTTTATGCAATTCCGTCGATGAATAAAGGTCCAAACTTACTAATCTATACAAATAAATAAAAATTAAACTGTCTGTTTGTAATATTAAAATAACAGCTTTTTACTATATGCATATGAATTTGTAGACGCTATATTATACTAAAATAACATATTTAAATTTTTTGTCTGTCTGTTTGTCCCGGTTAATCTCCGAAAGGGCCGGACCGATTGTGACAGGACTTTCACTACTAGACGTTCTAATGGATAACTTAGGTTACTTGAGGAAAACAAAAACAGGGTTTCGCAAAACAAACCAACCTTTGAAACGCGCGTGAAACCGCGGGTACAGCTAGTATCATAATAAATGTGACTGTTTGTATATTTGTTGCTCAATAACGTCTGAACGGACAGAATTGAAATTAGGAACACAGATCTGTGATCTGGAATAGCAAATATAAAATCTCACGCTTTCTTTTGGAACGCAAAAGCGCTGAGCTTCGATTGTTTAGGAGCGCTTATAGCAGGTTGGTCGCCACCATTGGTCTCGTCCAGCTTCCTTTTACTGGATTCAGGGGCTGTACCGTTGGTTTGCAGAGCCTTGAACAGGCGGACCCTTTGGCGGGTGTTGAAATTTGGAACAGGTATTATAGTCTGGAATAGCAAATGTATATCACGCTTTCTTTTGGAAAGCAAAAGCGCTTAGTTTCGACTGTTTAGGAGCGCTTGTAGCAGATTGGTCGATACCATTGGACTCGTCCAGCTTCCTTTTACTGGATTCAGGGTCGGTGCCGTTGGTTTGGAGCGCCTTGAACAGTCGGTTGAAATTTGGAACGCATATTATGGTCTGGAATAGCAAATAAACATGAAATTTCACTCACGCTTTCTTTTGGAAAGCAAAAGCGCTAAGTTTCGACTGTTTAGGAGCGCTTGTAGCAGGTTGGTCGACACCATTGGTCTCGTCCAGCTTCCTTTTACTGGACTCAGGGGCAGTGCCGTTGGTTTGGAGAGCCTTGAACAGGCGGACCCCGTGGCGGGTGAGCTCGGAAGGAGTCAGGTCCGAGTGCTCGCTCTCAAGCGTTGCTTTGTTACGGGGAAACCAGTCCATGAAGGATTCGCCTGCGACGGGCTTGAGCGGCTGCAAGAAAAAACATAGATGATTACAAATAATATTGGTGGGTATTTCTAACACAACATCATCTAGCCCAAAACTAAGTAATGTTTGTACTCGTACTTTGAGAGGCAGATATCTGATATAATATATATAGCACTGTAAATACATCCATATTATACAAAGAGACACCCAGACCCAAAACAAATATTTAAATTAGTCAAACAAATATTACGCTGGCGGGAATTAAACTCACGACTCCGCCAGACAGACTTACTACCAACAACTAGGCCAGTCAAATTATTGATTGTTTGCTTTTTGGATGAAATCTGACGTTTTTGAGATTCTAAATTTTACTGCCTTACATCAGGCGAGATGCGGTCAAGTACAAACATACTATCGATAAACAAAAAATGGCAGTCATAGAGACTGCCCCTAGAAGTTACAACATATGAAATATAATTTTAGTATTAAGTAGCACTGCACTAATATCGGTGGCGCGAACACGGAAGACGAGATGTTGAACCTGATGACATGACCTCGAAACATATCGGTTTCCTCACGATATTTTCTTTCATCCTTTTTAAGTTCACCTAACTTCGAAAAAGACAGTTGTTCTCGTGGGATTGGAATTCGAAATTCGTGGGAACCAGGGGCAGTCCAGGGGCAGCAGACCAGCCGTAACTTCACCAGAATACCTAACCAGAAATCGTTAGTTTTGCACGTGCCGCTCCGACCTTACACCGTTACATTAGAATGTCAGTGAAGCCAAGCCATAAGTTTTCCCCTAAAACGAAGTGTATTTAAAGCTAAAGAAGTCTTCAGTATAAGAACTCACATCGCTGTTTTCAGTAGCATCGTCGGCAGCGTGCACGTCAACCAGCGTCCGCTCCGTCAAGCTGAGCGGGCTCGGCGCGTTCTTGGCCGCTTCTTGCTGCTTCTTGAACGGGTTCCGTGCTCCACCCGGAGATGATTTGATGGGCTGAGGATGTCATTTTATTTAATACCATTTTTTATTGCAGTGAAAACTTCTTTTGGCGCACCACATACAGATTTTCCGTGGGCTGTGTGAACTGAGCTCGAGCCTCACGGTCGTAAATTAAAGGAATCTTCGGGTAAACTCGAATGATAAGCTATCAAATTCTGAGTTATAAGTTTTCACTTCTACCGGCAGGCAGTTCCTATGACTACCAATTTTTAAATAGTATGGAGTCACGAGATCAGTAATACATGTGCCTGATGGTAAGTAACATAACAATTCATTATTCCGCAACGCCATACAAAAAACATGCGACAAGGGGAAATGATCGAGGGTTACAACCTCTTCACCTGCACTCAGTTGAACAGCATAGTGCTGAATCTTAATGCAATAAATGACGGCATAGTGCTGAATCTTATTATTTGATACCCTTCTATCTTTCTACATAGGTCTCCTGGTGGTTCCATTTACCCATCAATTTTGTGCACGGACCTGTAGTCTATTAATACGGTCCATTTACAATCAAATGCACAAGTCACTTAAAATATCACGAAAAAACTCACCACCGGTTTGATAGGCGTAACATTAGACGGTTTCTTCTCAATCGTCTTCTGCTGTATAATGAGACTAGCGTTCAACTCCTCTGTATTCGTCACGTCATACGTCTCTTGCGTGTCCAACTCTTGGAAGTGTGAATTCTGGGCCACGTTAAGTTTATCTGCCTCCTGTTCCCAAGTCTCGGCTAAGTTGGTAAGTTTGTCGGCTAAGTGCATCCGGCCGAGCCGCGAGGCGTATTTAGCTGCTAGGGGAAGAAGGCGGTCGTCTTTTAGCAGTTCCATTAGTTCTAATGCGCGTTGTTCGATCTCACTGCGACAGGCCAGCTGAAACATAACGCATATGGTTATAGTATGAAAACTAACGTGGTTATTACATATTTTAAATTAATACACGGGTAACACACGTCTGATATAGTCAGTCCAGTCCGACATCGCGTCCGAGCGAGTTGAGTGCTAAAGGAGTTGCGAACACGCGCGCGCACTCCCCTTGAAAAAGATCGCCGGACGCGATCGAAACTTCTCTCGGACTGTACTGGATATAGTTATACTTGGGATAGAACTTCATTCAATTTGTGGCGATTTGTAGTCGTAGAACTATTTGCAGTGACCACCTGAGCAAGTATCACATCTACGACAGTTATTCTACCTATATCTTAGTCTATAAACTTAAGCAACCCATTAAATGGTCCCACTGCCCTCTTTCGCAAGGAGAGATTCAAGACTATATCCACCACACTGGCCCAGTGTGGGTTGGCGGATGACTCATGACCCCGAAAGATTCTAGGTGCATGTTGGTTTCCTCATGATGTCACCGTGTCTAAGTTAGCGTTATTATGCATACAACTTCGAAAAGACAGTGAGATTCGAAATAGAAAAGCAGTAACTAAAGGTATTTTAGAACTTCATTCAATTTAGATCGCACTGCGCTCGTCACCCAGAGAAATAAATTATCTCTTTCCCCTGTAATCTTTAATCTTTGAACATTTCGATTTTCGATTTAAACTAAAATATAGTAATGTTGCCAATACTGTACTACGCTTAGCTGTAGCATGCTGTGCTCCGGTTGCTATTATTTACTTTTGATTAATAGCTTTCGTTTATCAATTTCAAATACGATAGAATAATACAATTTCCGTTCAGATGTCAACTGAATGAACTGTCAGATGTCAAATGTAGATGATTTTGATGGCCAAGAAACAAAGCTCTGCATCATGCCTCTTGTAATGTCTTTAAGGTACCACAGAAGGCGCAGGACTAACTTATTTTAATTATTTTTTTTAGCAAAATCAGACTCCGGGACCTTTGTCATTTTAGGTTCTTTTAAAGTGAAACTTTTATTACATTGCCTTTACTTTTTCGTCCTTCTATTGCATGTCACGTGACGGTCGGCCGCGGCCGGCGGGGTAGGGGTAAAGTGAAAGGCTATGGAATACGTTGCCTGAGTGGGTTTTCCCCGATAGTTACAATCTTTGTGTCTTCAAATCGAGAGTGAATCGGTTTTTTTCTAGGTAAACACGCTCCATCGTAGACCGCATCGTCGCTTAACATCAGGCGAGATGGCGGTCAAGTGTGAACCTACAAAAGTTAAAAAAAAAAAAAAAAAAAAAAAAAAGGCATTCGACAGAGCAGCCGAGAACAATATGGCACCGATACTCGTTAAGTTACTTTAATAACTTAAATCGCTTATTTTTCCAAAAAAAAATAGTTGAACGACTACAATGCGAAACAAGTTTTACTTTTACTGTGGTTTCAGAAAACCACACAATAATTTTTAAGACATCTTCGATTAGGAATGGAAAGGAAAATAGGGAATATTGTCCACCTAATTCTAAAACGCTCTAGTCCGATTTTGCTATTTTCTAAGTCGTCTCTTCCCGTCTCAGATCCTAAGACCGCAGTCCTGTCCATGATGGCTCTCTATATCTTGAATCTCGGATGGTTTCCAATGATGTAACCAACGCTCGCCGTATGAACCGACCAATGGCGTCAGCGTAGCGGCCCTAACTCACTAATAAATATTCTGAACTTACTAAACAAATCATACTCACTATTATTTTAGAACATTGTTTTCCCAAGATGCAGTATCAAATAATTTATATAATGATAACTTACAGCGAACAGTTTGAGCGCGGTTTCCCTGGCGGTTTTCACGTCGACCTCGGCAGTAGTGTGCGCCCATCGGACCAACTGCTCCTCGTATTGGCTTTTCTCCGTGTCCAGTTCGCATAGGGGAATCTGTGAGCATAGTTATTATAAATGCTATAGTTGGTATGTTTGTTGTTCCATCACGTCGTAACGGTGTAACGGTATTATAGAGATCAAGTATTAACAAAACTAAATTACAAATACAAAAATCTTTATTGTTTTTTGCAGGTAAGATAAGATGATACAAAACAAAGAGAACACACCTAACTACTACTACTACTAATGATACATACCTAACTACTTGAATTATCCAATTAGATCCAAATATAGACCAATAGAGATCTAAAGATAATCACGAGGGCCCGTTCAAGTATTACATAAGCACTATAGGTGGGAGGTTTATTCGTTTCTTATGTTTGTTGACATGTGCGATGGGGGGTCTAGATGGTGATTCCGTCAGCAATAGTTATTTTTTGACGTGATAACGTCTTATAATTCGGTGAAGCCGGCTGCACGCCCGCAAAACATGACGTCATGTAACGTTACCGCCATAGATTAGATAATAGTTACTGTTAAATTGTGCTAGTACAATGATGTACCCAGAGATGGCGCTTTGAACAGCTTTTCAAAAAGCTTCAGAATGTTTTACCTAGATGGCGCTTAACACAAATACTAGACGTTGTCACGTTAACTATCGTCAGTAAACCGACTTTACAGACAACCATTTTTTTTTATACAGATGGCACACATTATCTAAACATGAAAAAGAAACGCATTTTGGATGGCATAGGTTACCTACCAATGTTTACATAAGCATGGGAGGAGATGGGGTAAGATATCTGCTTTTCTTGACTCACCTTTATATCCAGTTCTACGATGATTGGTTTTGGTGCTGTCGCGGGGAATGATGTGCCTCTGCATAAGATACCTCTTATCTTCTGCGTTGGCTCAGATACCTGGAGGCAAATAAAAAAGGTAATTTTAATGTCTAATTACACATTTATTTCTGCAAATGAAAAGTAGGAAACCCATTATAGTTTAGTGACGAGATTTTCTTGTTTCACAATGGTGAAGTTGTACGTTTGAACTTTGCCTGCGCCTCTAATACATTTTTCCAAATATTGAAGGAAAATTATAGAGATTTTTTTTTCATTATTCAACATTATTAAACTGAATGCATTAATTATTATTACACTGGATGAATAGGACTTCATTATTCACTATGCACCTTATTGTAAGCAACACACCTGGCCATAATAGCACAGTCAACATGAAGCAGGCATTTGAAGATGAAAAACCTAAATCTCTACTTAGCACTGTATTTATATGATTTATCTCTTCGACCTAAAATTCATAATGTGAACATTGTCTTTCCAACCAGAACACAGTACAGTTTGCACATTACTACTTGGCGATAATATAACTGACAAAGGTGTTATATTTCCCCAGGCTGACTCTTGTACATTAGATGGTTTATCTCTTTGACTAGAAATTGCTCTGGGAGCATTGCCCACCAAATTAACCTGAAATACTAAAGTTTTCACATTGGCAATAAAATAGCTGACAGTGTGGTATTTCCCCAGACGGACTTTACTGAGAGTCCTACGAAAATGAAACTAGTACTTACAGAAACAATATACCAGGAATCAGACGCCCCCCTCGAGTGGTTGGTGGTATCGCAGACAGGTATCCACACTCCACTCGCTACGTCATACAAGCGGAGGATCCCGGTGTTGTCGTAGGCGCAAGGAGAACCCACGTCAGTGGTGCCGAGCCACGCGAGTTTGGATCCTGGAGTTAATGGCATTGGGACCGTTTTGCTGCGAACTTGACGACCTGGAATCGTAGTAAGTTATTGGAGTGTAAGAACAAATTAGCAACATTGAAAAAGCTTTGTATACATAAACAATTGATCGACGTTTTGGTCTTTAGAAGTTAAATCCTGATCCTCTAAACACATTCAAAATCCAGTAATGAATGATCCCAAATGTTAGGTTGAGGCATTTTTCAACAACTTCAAAAAAGCAGAAGGATCAATACTCAATAGGGATATATGTTTTTTGTGTGTATTTTACGCGATAGCGATGCCAATTGTGAATCGATTTAAATAATTATTCTTCTGATTAATAGAAAATACTTCAGAGATGGTCCCATATAATTGGAAAAAAATATGATAATAATTATTATTTTGGGTTGACTTTCGTTAATTTAATCGTAATTTTGAGATAACGTAAGAATATAACCTTATTAAGTCGTTCACCGATGACTTTTTCAACCTATTTACTAAACATTTACGAATATGGTTTATTATTAATAGCTTAATCGCGGTGTAATGTTATATTTATTTTGAACTTTACAAAGTCGATTTGATACGGTCAATGACTATCGTTGAGAAACCCCTACAATTTTTCAATGCCTAATAAGGGTTGAAAAATTGTTTGGTGATCCCCCGTCATTTCGGAATGAAACTACCCGCAGTTCTTCAATGTCTTCGATTCTAAAGTCGTTTGACGTAATCGAGACGTCTAGATAAATAAATAATATTTATTACATCACGATTTCATCCTGTATTAAATGCTATGATTACTATCAAAATCAGTTCTAACCGCTAATGTTTTGTGTTAATTTTAGTATTTCGATTTAATAAGATCCACGATTAGTGAATTTTAGGAGAACCTAGAAGAACATTGATCTTAGACCAAATAATGGCTTCGACACATCAATGTTCAGATAATGTAACTGTAAACTGTAACGCTAGATAGTGTTGTGTGAGAATACGGTATTTGACAATGTTTAATATATAGCATAAATTATGATCATCCTATCAGATAACACATTTAATAAACATATTTCACTTTATTTTGGAATAGGTATATAGTGTGTATGTTTTATATAATACGCCAATGAAAATTGAAAAAATACTGAATTTTTATCTGCGACGTAAACGCTGTTTCTGGTCATGGGGCGCCCGTGACGTCACATGCCAGTAGTAAATATTCAATCTACAGCAAACGGTTTCTTTAAGAACACTGATTTGTTTACTGGCGTGTAAACAAATCAGTGCGTCAAGCGCGTCACATGACCAGAAACAGCGTTTTGGCGGGGTTTTTGAACTTTTAACTTTAAACATTTATTTTTAATGGTAAAACAGTGAAACTTGCGGAAATATTCATGTAGTATGGTATATTGTGTAATGAAAAATAATTTAAACGGCTTTACAAATTTAGTCAAATATCGTATTGTTCATTAATATAAAATATGTAGGTACTAGCAGCGCCCAGCAGTTTTACCACAGTAGTTCCCGTAATTTTTTTTTGGATAAAATATTTAGCCAGTATATTCTTCCGGACTCTCAAATGTGTTCCAAATTGCAACTCGATTAGTTCATACGTTACGACGTGATTGCGCAACAAACATTGACATTTATAACATTAGTAGTATTTAATGAAGCGAGTACATACCATTCAATGCTATAATGTCCATGGCCAAGTGCTGGTCAGTTGGTCCGGGGTCGGTGCTGTGGTAGACTGCCAGCACTGTCGTATTGAAGCATCCGAGGGTCACCACAGGTCCTGCCAGTGATACCACCTGTAATTCACACAAAAATAATAATGAATCTCTTTACCACTATGAAAGTTGGACTCGGATGGTATTTTTACTGTTTACGAAAGTTAGACTAGCACAAAAGACACTGGTCTCTAAACAAACAAACTTATTTACAATGGCACACGGTTTAATAACTTTAATTAATAAACCCGACTGCAAAAAACATTATATACTATCTAAGGGCACTTGGGTGATTGACAGGAATCTAACGATATTTCATCCAGCCGTTTGGAAGATACTTGGGAATAAAGAAATTTACAAACATACAAGATACGCGCGAAAAACATAACCCTTTGTCGGTCGGGTAAAAAGGCTAATCCTACTAATATTATTAATGTATTTCTGGTTGTTTGTTGCTCAATCGCGTCGGAAATTCTGATCGGATCATGTTGAAATTTCGAACACAGTTATATTATAGTCCGTTTACTAATAACACTCTATGTGTTATTATTATTAGTCTATCTATGTCTACATTTTATCCCGGGAACAGTAACTACGCGGGTGAAACCGCGGGGCGCTCCTAGTTACGAATAAACGCCCTTTAGAAAATCCTCTCGTCCGGTTGCGATGAGAGGCAGTCAGATAACAAGAACACTAATACCACAGTCTAATAAATAATACAGTAGGTCTACATTAAGATTTGTTCTAATAATAGGACAGTCGATATTATTAAAAAATCAGTCTCCCAAAACTAGCATTGCAAAAAAAATTGGCAGTCTTAGGAACTGCCGATAGAAGTGAAAACTTATAACTCAGAGTTTGATATAGCTTACTTTGGAAACTACGCGTGTGAAACCGGTGGGCGTGGTCATGGGGATTGCCATGGTCCCGAGTTTATCCGAAAATTTCTTATCATTCCCGAGCGTGACGCTAGAATCCCATTCACAGTCCACGAAAAGTCTGTCTATGGCGCGTCAAAAGAAGTTTTCTCTTCAAATATACCGGCCGAATTGATAACCTTGTCCTGTTGAAGTCGGTTAAAAATAACAAGGTGCCAGCAGACTCAGATACATTTTTTCCAACACAATCCCCCCAAAAAAATAAGTAAAGCTAGTTCGCACCTGGCTAGTGCATTAGTCTAGTAGCGAGTTATTTAGTAGGTAAAATACCTTGCTGTAGTACAGTTTACAAGTGAGCAGCGTTTTGTAATATGAAGAGCCTATAACGCAATAAAATAAACGAATGATAAAGCTAATCGTAATGGCTATTTTAGTAGAGGTGAATGAGGAAATGTGCGAAAAAGAAAGTAAAAGAAGGTATTCCACAGACATTCGTAATTTTTTCTCTCAATGCTAAATCGACAGGTTCGGACCTGTTTAGACGGTGAACCAATGAGCGCACCGCTCGCAACGAACGCGTAAGGGGTGCTACTCGCCCGCCGAAAATAATCAAAAATATAACAAAATGGATCCACTCGACTAAATCACTAAGTTACTCGACTAAATTTGCAGTGTTCAGACACGTTTAGTCACTAAATTATTCGCTCATCATCATCATCAGCCCGTAATCGTCCACTGCTGGACATAGGCCTCTCCTATATTTCGCCACTCAGCCCGATCCTCAGTCTTACGTTTCCAACCGCCACCAGCCGTCTTTCGTATATCGTCACTCCATCTAGTCTCAGGGCGTCCTACACTACGTTTACCGATTCGCGGTCTCCACTCCAGAACCCGTCTACCCCAACGGTTATCGGGTCTGCGACAGATGTGACCGGCCCATTGCCACTTCAGTCTGCTAATACGCTGAGCTATGTCGGTGACTTTAGTTCTCTGACGAATTACCTCATTGCGGATGCAATCCCTCAGAGAAACCCCAAGCATAGCCCTTTCCATAGCTCGCTGAGCAACCTTGAGCTTTCGGACCATTTTCACTGTCAGTGTCCACGTTTCAGCACCGTAGGTCATAACAGGTAGAACGCACTGGTTGTACATTTTTGTCTTAAGACTTTGTGGGATGGGTGACGAGAAGACTCGACGAAGTTTTCCAAATGCTGCCCAGCCCAACTGGATTCTTCTCATGGCCTCACTCTCAAAGCTGCTCCTACCTAGTTCGAGCGTCTGCCCTAGGTAAATGTATTTCTGAACAATTTCAAGAGTGATTTCATTTACGACAATCGGCCCCGGTGCAACGAACTCGTTGCACATGACCTTGGTTTTATCCAAATTCATCCGGAGGCCGATGCGTTGAGAAGCGTTAGCCAGGCCATCCAACATCCACTGCAAGTCCTCCAGCGACTCTGCCATAATGACGATGTCGTCTGCAAATCGTAGGTGAGAGATGTACTCGCCGTTGATATTTAGGCCACGTCCAACCCAATCCAGCGTCTTAAACATATCCTCTAGTGCGTTTGATAACAATTTCGGGGAAATAACATCCCCTTGCCTCACGCCTCGATGCAGAGGAATCTGTTTTGTCTGCTGGTCTTGAATTTGAACTGCCATCGTAGCGGCGTCGTACAAACACCTCATCACCTCGATGTATCGCCAATCGACTTGGCATCGCTGTAAGGACTCCAGAACAGCCCAGGTTTCGACTGAGTCAAATGCCTTCTCATAGTCCACAAACGCTAAACAAAGTGGCCGATTGTACTCCTTTGTCTTCTGTACAATCTGCCGTACCGTGTGAATGTGGTCTATGGTGCTGTACCCACTTCGAAACCCGGCCTGTTCAGGAGGTTGAAACTCGTCGAGTCTTCGGGCGTGACGATTTGTGATAACTCTTGAAAACAACTTATAGACATGGCTCAGAAGCGATATTGGTCTGTAGTTCTTTAAAGGGTCTTATCTCCCTTTTTAAAGAAGAGGACGACCACACTTCTATGCCATGCCTGTGGAGTTCTCCCGGTGAAGAGGACGGCATTAAACAGTTCTTGGAGCTCTTTTATAAGTGAAGTTCCACCTGACTTTAAGAGCTCTGTTGTAATCCCGTCCTCGCCCGCGGCTTTTCCATTTTTCAGTTGTCCAAGAGCCATCACAATTTCGTCCAGACTGATCTCAGGCAGGTCTTCTGTGTAGTGGCGTGATAGAGTGGCTCTTTTGTCCTGGTTTTGTGGGAGATGAGAAGCATGCGATGCGTACAGCTGGCCGTAAAAGTCTTCCACTTCCGAGAGAATATCCGCTTTGGATACAACGACTCTCCCCGTCGAGGTGGTTAATTTCGTCAGGTGGCTTATACCTAGTGACTTGACGAACACTTTTGACCCCCGATTTTGCTCAATTGATTTTTCAATCAAGAGCGTGTTAGCTAATCGGAGGTCACGTCGTACAAGTTTGGTAATCTTCTTATTTAGAGCCCCTTGTTCTGACGAAGTTAACGTGGGATTTCGTCGTTCCTCCATGAGATGCAGAGTTTCCGTCGAAAGCGTTGACTTTCTGCCTTTGCGCCGCATTTTTTGTGCCCTCATCTTGTAGGACATCCACCACTCTGTCGAGTTTCTGATCAACGCTGTCTGTGGTTTCCAAGGCAGCAAATCGGTTTTCCAGTTTTAGGTGGAATGTTTCAGACCCAACTATGGTTTGGAGAAGGTTCGGACGGATTGTTGACTTCATCAAACGGACGCGTTCAAGCTTATAATTGATATTCAGGGTGCCTCGTACAAGCCTGTGATCGCTCCCGGTAGCAAACCTAGAGATCACGGAGACATCCCTGAATATACGACGTTTATCCGCAATGATGAAGTCAATTTCATTTTTCGTCCGTCCGTCGGGGCTTCGCCAAGTCCACTTCCTCTGGGGCTGCTTCTTGTAGAACGAGTTCATTAGAAACAGCCTTTCTTTCTCAAGGAAGTCGACCAGCATTTGGCCCCTGTCATTCCTACGTCCCAAACCACATGGTCCTACTACCGATTCACTGCAAGTCCGTACTCCCACTTTGGCGTTAAAATCCCCCATAACAACGTTGAAGTGGGCTTTGGAGGTATGGTGCAGTGCCTTTGATATGTCCTCATACAAAGCCTCAACTTCTGAATCTGGGTATGCCTCCCAGGGTGCGTACGCCATGACTACTTTGAGGGTATACCTCTCGGTCAACTTCAGCACAAGGTACGCGACCCTCGAAGACACACTTGTAACTTCCAAAACGTTGTTACGGAGAGTTTTGTGAACCAGAAACCCGACACCACCTTGCGATAGCTGGTGACCTTCACGATAGTACATAAGATGGCCTGATTCCAAGGTTACGGTGTCCTCTCCCGCTCTTCGGACTTCACATAACCCAAGAATGTGCCATCTTATGTGGGTCAGCTCTTCTTCCAGCTGCGCAAGCCTATCGTCGTCGCGAATCGTTCGTCCATTGTGTACAGCCAGGGTCAGTTGGGGTTGGCGGCCTACGGTAGCCCGGGGATTCTTCGCACCCCCTGCCCTGCTGTTACCATGACCGCCGCCTTGGCCAGGAATACCAGGGCGGCCGGGAACTAGAGGCCTTTTATTTCTTGGACTTTTCATAGGAGGGTATTGCCCATAGTCGCCACGCTGGGCATGCGGGTTGGCGACCGCAGGGGCACAACTTCTTGCATCGGTGACGCTGCTGCCCGTCGCCGGCCGAGATTTAAATTGTGCCATTTGTTGTGATGGTTTAACCGCCATCAGTCGGTTTCCCCATTTGTGGGCTTTTACCACAGGCAGGGGGGACCGATGCCACATTCTATGCCCGGGCAACAGGGCCAAATTACTCGCTACTAGACTAATATACTAGCCTAATGCGAACAAGCCATTAGGGCCGTAGAGCATCCCCTCCTGGGATGCTACGCTAGGTCGTTCCTAGATATTCTCTATCGACGACAGCCCAAGCCGAGGTCGTGCTGTTTGAGGTGCCCTTTAGCTAAGTAGTCGGACGCGATACCGTACTCCTAAGTACTACTACTTAGGAGTACGGTAAGATTAGGTTAGTAGGGCCCTGCGTCTTCTGCATTTTTTTTTTGGGGGGGGAAATGCATTGACGACCGTCCACCGTGTAGGGGACACGGCGGGTATCGGGCTCGACACCACTAAAGTGCCCCTACCGACTAAAACCCCACAGGTTTCTCCGGCATAGCAGCGTCTTCCGAATTAGCCCAACGTTCGGTAGGCACAAGAAGCCTAGAGTTAGCGGTTTGGGACCGTTGTTCGGGGTTGACGTTTGTCACATGTTTTGCTTTTATTTTGTTCATAATTATTGTTAAAAATTAGTTTTTATAGCAATAAATATGTTTCCAATAATGTTGCTGCTACTTAACAATTGTGGTAATAAACGAATAAAAAACGATGATTAATAAGAATTTTTATTTGTCACAGCATTGTCGGTAGTTACCGCAAGTTCAATGACGTCGTCTTACTGGTAGTTTTTCTCTATACTGTGCCAGTACGTAGCACACATATTTAATTTTACATTCATTATCTATTTAGGAGCCGTGAGCAATTATAGCACACATTACTTGTCTTTATGTCATATAAGATATCACAAGAGATCTTAAAAATATTATTATATGGTTATTTAACCTTGAAACTAAGCCTGTTATCAATATGTATCTACTGCCTCTATCAAACTATTTTAACAATACTCGCAATTATTATCATACTAATATAATGAAAGCGAATGTTTGTGGTTTTGTTCCCACGTATCTCTGTAACGGCTGTACGGATTTGGATTAAATTAAATTCGTAATTCCATTATCTGGAGTAATAGGTAATGCTACTTTTTATCCCGCAGGAGTGGGCAATAGCTGGCTAATAGTAATAGTGACGATCACCAAACCCACATGAGTGTGATAAGGCTAATACAGCAAGATTTACGTGACGTATTAATAGTAAATATAGAGCAAGAGCTCACGATGACCAGACCTTTTTTTTTGGGTGTTATTTTATTACAGTTTAAGTCTGGCAGAGGGTAGCAACTGTTAAAAGTGTCCGATAATGGATGACGAGATTTCGAGATTTTTAGTTATCCCAAACAAAATATTAAAAAATTGAGCGTTATATTTTTACTAAACCAGGGTATCATTTTAAACACTGTAACTACCTTAGTCGCTGGTCGTTCTTACCTATATGGGGACATGCTCAGAAAAACTTTCAGCTTTTATAAAATAACTAAGGTCTGGCTGGCGTCGTGCGCTCCTGGCCTCATAGATATTGAATGATATTGCATGCTCATATAGACTCCCCCACTCTTCTCTCCAGTATCAACATTAACATCGCCCCTAGAGCCCGCGATTATCATGCTAGGATTTTTTCGTTGCAGGTTTACACCAATAATACGTCATTTTATAACCCTATAGTGAGAATGTGTCGCCAATATAACGAAATTCATAAAAAATACCACGACACAATTAATGTAACAAAATGTATAAATTTAAAAATGAACTCAGGAAGATAGTATTTACGTCATATGTTCGCTAAAGTTGATTTTCATTATTATAAAGTACCTATTCAAATTATAAAGTATTTCTTGGTTGCGTTTACATATTTTAGTTATGTTATAGTTTTAGTTCCATGTAGGTATGAGTTAAGTTAAAGTTATTGATTTATATTGTATGTATTTAATTTAGAGACTGCCTCAATATTCTAGTTAAGTTGTGTGTGCATGCTTTGGATAACAGTTTAGAACATCACAATATAATAATTTATCTGTTATTTAACATTAACTGTAATCTGTTATGTACGCCTAATTAAATAAATAAATAAATATAATGATACTATTTGATACTACGTTTTTAAATAAATGTTATCCATACGTCAGTAGCAACTACGTTGTACAAGCATAATATTTGTCGTGTAATGAAACGAACGTTGTTTCAATATTTACGACTTGCGCGCGACCCCACCGCTCTGGGATAATCAATAGCTAATAATTTCATCAGCAGTTTCGTCACAACTAGATACAAGTATTGCATTGTTTTATGTTTCAAGTACTTAGCAGTTCGAATAGACAATTCTACTGAAGCGTATTAAATTGTATAAGAATTAGCGGAACCCCGCAAACTTTGTCCTTTCATATGGATTATCAACTGAATGCTTAGAGCATTTAACCACCTAATTTGTTTGAGTGTGAATGACGTTCCTTGAATTAAGTACGGTAAGCGGGTATGATAAGGATAAGTAGGTACAGTTTAATAAGGATAAACGAGTAAATGGAATGTTTTCAGGTATGCTTTCAGATATGCTCTGCGTTTGTGCGTGGGTATGGTTACTTACTTAGTAAATTTTAGTTGGTAAGGCCCTACGCCTTGTGGGCTAGCCCATAGTTCGGTACGTAGTCGAGGCCACCTGGGTCCAACTGTAATGGGTCTCCTTACAAAAAAAAACTGTAAAATAAGCATAGGACCGATAATAACGAAGGCTATACAACTGGGAAAACAACCAGCTGAAAAAGGTAATAATGAGATGATTTCAGAAGAGATAAAAGATTCCAAAAAAATATGATAGATTGAGCCTAGAGTTAGTTGAACAATTATCAAAATCAAAGATTGTCAGTGAAAATTGGAATGATTGACGTATATTTTTATATTACACTAGCGGCCCATTCCGGCTTCGCTCGGATAATAACCTAGATACCAACTGCAGCGCCATCTGCCGGGCTGATTTGTGAATCTAAACCATCCACGGCCAAACGTATCCAAAATTCATTCAAATTGGTCGGGCCGTTGAGGAGGAGTTCACTTACAACGAAAAGTGGCATTGATTTATAAAAAAATTGATTCGTAAAACTGTCAGTTTTGTTTTGCTGTGGCTAACTACTTATACATATTTTGATTCTCTATAAGTTTGGAATTATTTTGTACCTTCTGAAAACTGTTCATTATGATGAGGTTTTTTTTAAATTTTTATTTATCAACTCAGACTCCGAGGGTCCGTGACCTTTGTCATTTGGGTTATTTTTTTACATAAAACTGGATTAGGAGAAGGAAAGAGAATGGAAAAATAGGAGGGAGGTAGGAAACATTTTCAACCTAATCCTAGTGCTAGTGATGAAGATAGTAGGCATACACAATATATTGTACCTGTCTCTGTGTGCCCATGGCCGTGAATAGTCTCAGCAGGCGCGCATTGGTTGCGCACGCGACGATTCCCGTCCCCGCACTGACGCACAGAATCTCCTCGGTGTCCGGCATGGAGGCGCTCCATTCTTTGCTGCTGCCCACCAGCGATATGCACACTAGTTTGCTGAAAATAAGAATTTTCTAATAACTATATTGTCGCTATTTGATTTAACAAGTAGACATTGTATTCTGAAAGGATCATTGCGTGAAAGACTAACAAACATACATCCAAACAAACTTTCGCGTTTATATTATTAGTAGGACTAGCGTTTCGGACATCGTTTGGTCAAAAACTATCATCTACCTATGTATGACACTTTTTCTGTATTGTTTTGTGGTGTAATAAAGTGTTTTGTGTTGTATTATATTTTATTTTTTTATTATATTTTTATTATTTACAGTTGCATATGAATACATGACAGTGTTTATGGGATTAGTGTCTTCTCGCAGTTCTATATTTCCTTTCTTTTTATGAACCTTCCTACAACTTTAAGGAATATTATCTAGTGTTGCGCTTAACAACACATTTATTTATTTATGTTTTTATAAATGTATTTACTTAAATTATGTTGTCAAAACGTGGATTTTAATGATAATGAAAATAGTTCTAACATAGTTATGTTCTAAAACGTTTTATAAGCTGTCAATTCCGCCTATGATGCATTTTTAGGAATTTCTCTAACAAAATGGAACATTAGCGCCACCTTTGGCGAAATTGAGAACTATCTTTGGCAGGTATATTTGCATCATTCTGAACGGCTCATTGTCATTAGTATTAACTTCTGACACAACATGTGCAGCTGTTATTATAATAACAAACCACCGACAGACAGTTGATGTGTCATCCGACCCCCATAACACACTTCGGTTACCCATCTAACGATCGACCGCGACAGTCGTGGCGTAATTTCCGTGGACGTAAGTTCCGTGGTATAAACATCTACTGTTAGCGACAGCGAGATGTTTAACAAGCGTTCTGTAAGTTTAGCCCATGAAAAAGACTTATGAACCTTAACATTTGTCCAGCAATATTTATTTATAGTAGCTATAGTATACTTACTACAGATTAAGAAACAGCTGTTCTGAGGCTAACTGTATGGAATAGTAATAATAATGATTGTACAGTCCGCGAGGTATAAGCTGAGCTTTGCATTAGTGTGAGTGATCACATGCATACGCATCTATTACCAAAAGTACAGTCAGACAACAAACTCTTAAACAACAAGCTGACATTAACTATCCAGGATCAATATGGTCATTGCGAAAAGAAGTATCTCTTTTAGGATTCAAATGGTCAAGGACAGAGAATAACAGAAAAATTTTAATGGAAAAGCATGAGATCCGTCACCTACGTATAACTTATTTACTTAAAATTTCCGAATACCGTATTCAGGGCAGGCCTATCGTTTAAACCGATGAAACATATATTGACACCACTCACACTTCATCAAAATCATATTCAGATGGCAGAACTTCTGGTTTGAAGAAACACCTTATTAAGAGAACATGGTCACAGCGTCCTGCGTCTGACTGTACTTTTGGTGATCACTCACACTAATGCAAAGCTCAGCTTATACCTCGCGGACTGTAAATGGTAATTACAAGAAACGTTAGTTTTTAAACAAGTCGTTCGTTCTTAGAAACGAATGATAATTTATTTTTCGCGGAAAATACAATACCGACTTCAATTTAAAATTAAACTACGACACAATTTCATATTTAGTTAAATTAATTAAACACTAACGAGACAGCGAGGTAGTAAGAATATGAATATCATCGAGATAAGCAGATTTTAGATTTTTGTTGATATTTCAAAAACCGCTCGCAAACACCGATGTCCATAAAATGTATATGAGACCACCTCTAGTATCAACCAACCAACCAACCAACTGAACTAACCAACATAGCTCTCACCTGAGTATTATCTACCTAACAAAAAAAATCATCAAAATTGGCTGAGCTATCGCGTTGCATCATCGTCAGCCGCAAGACGTCCACTGCTGAACACAGGCCTCCCCCTAGATTTCCACAACGAACGGTCCTGCTCAATCTGCAACCAGCGGTTTTCAGCGACTTTTGTGAGTTAATCTGTCCGTCTAGTGGGAGGCCGTCCAACACTTCGTCTTCAGGTTCGTGGTCGCCACTCGAGAACCTTTCTTCCCCCTCGGTTGTCAGTTCTTTGAGCGATGTGGCCTGCCCATTTCCACTTCAGCATGCTTACTCTTTGAGCTTTATCGGCCACTTTCGTCCTTTTGCGAACATCCTCATAACGGACTCTATCGCGCAAAGAGACTCCGAGTATAATAGCGTTACAGACACACAAAAAACATGTTCGAAAACCTCCGTCTATTTTCGGTTAAAAATAAGACTGGCCTCGTGGCTTAGTGGGTGGCACCCAGTGCAAATATTTGTGTGATGAATTGAAGTATTTATACTTGTGTCTGGGTGTTTCTTTGTATAATAAATAGGTAAGTAGGTATGTATTTAAAACTATATAGGTAATTATTATATCAGCTATCTGGCCGCCACAGTACAAGCTTTGCTTAGTTTGGGGTCAGATGGTGTTGTATGTGAATTGTCCACCAAAATTGATTTATTATTTATTTACCGACTTCAAAAAAGGAGGTTTCTCAATTCGACCGTACATATTTTTTTTGTAATTTAAAGTTAATTGTTATAGTCAGGATGCGCTTACTGATATCTACAGTTATATTATGAAACAATACCTAACCTAGCAACGCTAAGAGCTATGAACATTGTTTTACAAACAATACAAGACCATGAAATCTAATCGCCGTTAAAGTTCCACGTAACACGTAACATGCATTTAGTGCCCATATCAACGCTACATAAATTATGTATGTATTACTACTGCTCAGTGGAATGATTCGACGATGAATAGGTACTTAGGCCACAGTTTTTTGAAGTGAAAACTTCTTTTGGCCCGCTACAGGCAGATTTTTCGTGGGCTGTGAATTGAATTCTAGCGTCACGCTCGGGAATGATATCTTCGGGTAAACTCAGGACCATGGCCATGCTCATGGGCACGCCCTCCGGTTTCACCCGCGTAGTTTCCAAAGCTATCAAATGCTGAGTAATAAGTTTTCACTTCTATCGGCAGTTCATAGGAACTAAAACTAAACATAGGAAAAAATTGGCAGTCATAGGACTGCCAATTTTTTTGTGTTTCATCATCAACAGCCCACTAAACGTTCCCACTGCTGGGACTCGGGGCCTTCTCTCGCAAGGAGAGAGTTAAGGCCATAATATACCACGCTGGCCCAGTGCGGGTTGGCGGATGACACATGACTTCGAAAGATTCTAGGTACATGTCGGTTTCCTCACGATTTTTTCCTTCACCGTTTTAAGTTAGCGGCATTACGCACATGACTTCGAAAAGACAGTGGTGCGTGTGGGGTTTGAACCCGGGGTCTCCGGATCGGCAGCCGCCGTTCTCCCGACTAGACCACTGTAACTTTGTTTTTGTGTTTATACATTACATAATTTTAAATTTCAACCATTTAGGTTTTAGGTATATACCTATATGACATTTTTATATGGATTTTGGGTCTCTGTCATAATCTGAAAATTAGGTCTTTTTTATAACAGCGAAAATTACAGGGATTAGAGATATAACAACTTAGATCTCTGGGTGACGAGCGCCGTGCAGTGCTAAGTAATGATTTGGACTCTTCATGTTCCAATAGCTGCGTGTCACTGTGATGTTATGAGGCAGGCATGTTGCTTACCATCAGGCAAATGTCCTGCACGTCTCCTCGCTCTTCATTAAAAAAAAAATGGAACAAATTGTGAAGCAGTTTGCACACTCCTACAATCTGGTAACCTTTAAACGAAGAGAGAATAGGCATCTTCTTATTGGTCAAACGTGTTACCTGACTTGGTAAAAAGCGATGTCGAACGTAAATGCATTATATTTTAAAATATTAATTAAGAGGAAAGGTTTTTTTAAGTTAGGAGTCACGGGCGAGCAGGATATGTGCTTGATGGTAAGCAACACGCCTGTCCATAACAAAACAGTGTCTCGCTGCAATTAGAACAAGTAGTACCCAAACCATTACACTTGTGACCCAGAGATATAAGATAATTTATCTCTATGAATTTCTTTGAAAACATTTCCCATCAAACCGAAACGCAGTTACTTTCGCACATTACTGCTTGGCGGTTGAATAACTGGAAAATATGTGGAACTTCCCCAGGCGGACTCTGCAAAGAGTCCTGCCACTACTATTTTTTATTTGTGGACTCGTGGCTTAGTTGATAGTAAGTTAGCCTGCGAAGCTGAGGGTCGTGGGTTCGATTCTCACCCAGTGCCAACATTTGTGTGATAAATACAAATATTTGTACGGTGTCTGGGAGTGTTTTATGTATAATAAGTAAGTTACAATTATTATGTAAGTATTAAATCAGCTATGTGGGTTCCATAGTACAAGCTTTGCTTAGTTTGGAGTCAGATGGTGTTGTGTGTGAAATGGCCACTAATATTTATTTACATAAGACACGATAATACGAATGGCTATTGTGTGTACAAATACACATAATTATTTATTATATTTCATGCTGAGCACTTCTTTGTGACCTCTTGACCCCTAGACTTGGTGCGGCTCGTCGTGATTAGAGGTCAATGTATTTTAGACATCTCGTATATTTATAGACCGCGTGCGGGCAGTATTATAACGGGTAGCATCAACTGCAAATATATTTTATTGGATAGCTGATTTAATAGTTATTTTCTACATTTTAGAAGTGGTTGAAAATAAAATCTAAGATAATCCGATAACCCGCATTTGGCTAGTGTGGTGGCCATGACTTGCTCCTTGTACGATAAGTGAGAAAGCGTCGCTTTGAGGATTTGCATTATGTCTACACATAAACATTTCGATGTGTGTTGATATTGATGAAGGAGGTTGACTGTATTACATTATTACTCGGACACAAAATCGTAAAGCGTTTCAAATACGTTTCGTTATGTTATACGCATAATAATGAAATCTGTAACCATGAATCATAAACGAAGAGAAATACTTCGTATCGGCAACGTATGTTTCCAATAGGTACATTTTCATTTATATTTATAACGAAGTATTAATAAAACCTATTAATAGCCTTCAAGTTTTGTATAGAACTGTGAATGATCTTATCAGGTAAACAAATAAGTCACAAGTATTCATACGCACGAGTATAAGTCAGTGAAATGCGTAGCCTGAGTGGGTTTTTCTCGATGGTTTCAATTTTGGTGTCTTCAAATCGAGAGTGAATCGGTTTCTTCTAGGTGGCACGATCCAACGTCGCTCAACATCAGGCGAGATGGCGGTCAAGTATAAACCCAAAATAGTTGTACACAGCGTACATTCGATTATAAGTCCAGTTAAACATTAAATCTATTTACCTATTATTCAGGCACTACACAGACGATACACTGTAGGGGCGTAGGGGTACTGGAAAAAACATTTTAGTGCTAACAAACAATCCTAAAATGAGGCAGGCGCGAGATAACCCTAGCTCCGAAACCGCCTTTTAAGTTTAAAGGCTCAGAATCGGCGGTGAAGTGATACAGGAATTGTTGGGGAGAATAAGGAAAATCAATACTGTTTTTATCTTCTGGGTTGGGATGTCATATTATTATGATCATCATATTCTGCTACAGAACCCACTCTGAAATCGTGAAAAAATATGTTATTCCATTCAAAAATGTCTTGGTAAAAGCTAATTATTAACCAACCGAAAAAGGAGGAGGTATTTAATTCGGTTGTGTTTTTATTTGTTACACGATAACTCCGCCAATTGTGTATGGATTTTGTAAGAACTCTTTTTTTGTTCGGTAGATACCACTTCAGAGTTGGTCCCATATCAGGGTTTTTATTTATTTATAGTCTTACCTGGGCGTCTCACAGGCGAGCGCGAGCACAGTAGTAGACAGGCTCGCCATGGTGTGGTTCAGATAGTTGTTGAGATGCACCCCGTGGTGTACCCCGGTATCGTGAAACTCTACATCGATGGAAGACTCGCCGTTCTCAGCCGTGTGGCACCGGACGATACCCACGTCGTTCCAACACATGTATCTGGGACAATTCATTATTTCTTATTAGGCAATGCATTTATTCACAACAACAGGTGTAGCACCCCTTGATTATTTCTCCTTCTCGCATGCTTTTTGTACGGCCTTGCGGAATAATGGATTAGATGAGGTATTGAAACTAAAAAAAATATAATATTCTAGATATTTTGTTAGAGAAAATTCACAAAAACAAATAGAGTAAGATCCCAGAGCTCCCAGACGTCACCTATTTTCTGATGAAAGATGTCTGGGAGCTCTGGGATCTCGGACTAAAAGTGGTGCCACACTTGGCAAAACTTTATAACTATCTTTGAAAAGTCAATTCGCACATGCCAAACGCCTCATTATATTTTCACATCTATCAATGTTACCTATGTTCAAGATGCATAGGGGTGGCGGAAGGCTGGAAGGGCGGCTGAGGCGGCGCAGAGGCCGGCGCCGGCGCCGCGTACCGCGAAGGTGGTCGGGACTCCTCGGCTACTGGCAACCCTAGCGTCTCGTTCTTCAGCTTCTCCAGAGATATAACATTGTCGTCATCGCTCTCGTAGTTTTCAATCAGATCGTCTACCAGCTCGTCGTTATCTAGCCGGAAAATAAAAGCCATATAAATAAATATAGTTTGGTACATGCTATCTGACTGCCATAGCACAAGTTTGGCTTAGTTTGGCTAGATCTTAGATAAAGTATAGGAGTATGTGTAAGCTCTTTGGACTAGATGGTGTTGTGTGAAATGTCCACAAATATTTATTTATTTATACTTTTCATACAACACCATCTAGACCCAAACTAAGCAACGCTTGAATCATGAAATCCTGATACCTGAGATATAATAGAATACATACATAATTTTAAATAGGTACATACTTATAATACACTAGCACCGCCTGCGGTGTTACCTGCGTAGTTCCCGATCCCGTAATTTTCCAGCAATGAAAAGTAGCCTATGTGTTAGTACAGACAATAATCTAACTGTGTTCCAAATTTAAACCCGATCTGAAACGTTGCGTCGTGTTTGAGCAACAAACATGTAAACACCCAAACTTTTGCATTTATATTATTAGTATAACAGAAACACCCAGACCACAGAACAAACATCGCTACCTGGCTGCCATAGTCTCAGACCAACTATGGTTAAATCCTCAAAGGCCATAGTAGAATCTTTGCTTAGTTTATGGTTCGATAGTGTTGTCCAAAAAATCAAAAAATGACAACCAATATCAGTCTGTGCCTGACCTGAGGTCTGTGAAACAATCTTTAGGTCTGTGTTGGGTCTGTGTTCCTTATTCTAAGTTTGTAGGTATCTCTCTACTTAGTCTGTGCTTTGTAGGTATAAATGCAAAAATGTACTAAATCCTTACCACCATCTCTCTCCACCATTTCCACATCTTCGCTATCGCCAGCGGCGCTGTCTTTGCCGTAGCAGTTGACCAAGGTGCCCAGTTGGCCGGCATTATCACAGTATGCCAAAACACCGTTACCTGCGAGGTAAGAACAATTAATTATCAATTTTCAACGAGTTCGATTCTTCGTGTTTGCAATAGACAAGTATTAACACTGAGCTGTTATGGGCAGGCGTGTTTCTTGTTTCTTACCATCAGGGTCAGGTCCGGCTCGTCACGTCACCACACACGGAACAAACATAAGTACTAAAACTTTATCATCCGTCAAGCATAAAATACAGGGCAAAACATCGATATAAACCAATAGAAGTGCCCTGAGCACCTTGAAATTGGTAAAAAACTGCGAAATACTACCAGTAGTTCATCGCCGTTGATCTTGGGAGAAACGTCGATGTCTAGACACGGGTAGTCAGGTAGTAGCAAACAAAAAAAAATGTGGCACCAAAATAAAATTAAAACATACGGAAGACGTCAGCCCTGAGCCGCGCTCCTGCAATACTAACATTGTAATGTAGGCAATACAGGAGCGCGCTTCCCGCGTCTCCCCCCGCACGCCCCGCACGATTGCCCCGTCAAGACGGCTTCGTCGAACGACTATTTGATTTAATAGACTGTGATAGTAGTATCATATCATATAGTAGAAGTTACGGCTGGTCTAGTCGGGAGAACGGCGACTGCCGATCCGGAGACCCCGGGTTCAAACCCCACACGCACCACTGTCTTTTCGAAGTCATGTGCGTAATGGCGCTAACTTAAAACGGTGAAGGAAAACACGTGAGGAAACCGACATGCACCTTTTTTTTTTTTTAACTTTTATAGGTTTACACTTGACCGCCATTTCACCTGATGTTAAGCGACGATGCGGTCTACGATGGAGCGTGTTTACCTAGAAAAAACCGATTCACTCTCGATTTGAAGACACAAAGATTTTAACTAACGTGAAATACCCACTCAGGCAACGTATTCCACAGTCTTGACGTTCTTATCACAAAAGTAGAGTCAAATCTCTTCGTTCGTGTTTTTGGAACATCAACCATGAAACGATGTCGCTTTTTCGAGCTGCGAGCATTCCGATAGAAAAAAGGGCAAGGTGGTATCAGATCGTGCAAATCAGTCGCACACTCTCCGAAGTGTATCCGATAAAAAACCGATAAGCTAGCAATTTTCCGGCGATGTTCAAGACTTTGCAGTCTTTTTCGCACGAGGGTGTCATTGCCTATGAGCCTTTTGGCACGTCTCTCGAATCTAAAATCTTAGGCACCTAGAATCTTTCGAAGTCAAGTGTCATCCATCAACCCGCACTGGGCCAGCGTGATGGATTATGGCCTGAACTCTCTCCGTGCGAGAGAAGGCCCCGAGTCCCAGCAGTGGGAACGTTTAGTGGGCTGTCGATGTGGTAGTAGTATCTCTTTTGCAGTGTCCCTTGATGTTGCCTCGTGAGCCATCATTGCAATTTGCTATGCTTTGATCCGAGATACCTATTTAATTTCTACTTGATGAGCAATCGACTGCACGTGATGAGAACGTAACAATTATTTACCTTGTACATCGATCTACATACCTATAGAGACACTAATTTACGCGCCCTAATATCTGCAACGGTTTTCCCGTTGTTCATATAATACCCGTATGTAAACGTTGAAATTTATACAAATAGGTACTATTAAAGATTGTCTACGACCTTTGGGAACTATACAAAAGACAGAAGATAATGTATCTTTGTTTGCAATGAAACTAAAAAACCTAGGTACTAAAAAATCCCTTAATTGATAGAATACTTACCTACTTTCCCCCAATAATATGGGCCAATCGATTTAGTTTACGATCTCTACAAATACCTACCTACTCTAATAATATAACTCAAACTTGCGAAAATAATTCAGCCGGAGGTTACACCCCGGGATTATTTCATAAATTACAGGGCATGGAGATAAAACATCTTATATCTTTGAGTGACGAGCACAGTGCAGTGATAGATAATGATTTGGACTCTTCATGTTCCAATAGCTGCGTGTCACTGTGCTGTTATGTGGCAGGCATATTGCTTACTATCATGATCATGTCTTCGTCTCGTCCCTCTACAGCAAAAAAAAACATTCTAATAAATACCAGTTTTTTAAATCCGACCACGTGTTTTCTCTCGAAAGCGTTATAAGGAAACAAACATAGACACATAAGGTCCGAACACATTTTCCTACTTAGTGTTCAACAGGTAAAAAGTCTAAAACAATAGACGAAGTAGGTATTTCATAATAGGAAAAACTCTAGATTGTTCTATATCGATGACATCACCGTACCTTAAGCGGTAACAAATTAGCAAGTCATGTAAGACTACATCATACATTATGCTTAGTTGACAATATCATGGTGTTCTAGTTATCCATACATTCATGATTGTGCAAAGTCATTGACCTAGTAATCATAGGATTTTTCGCTTATCTTAGTAACCTTCACTGAAATGATGTCACCTACATTACTCAGCCAATGTACAATCAGCATTTTTTACAGAGTTTATGTATTAGAGATAGACTTATACATAAAAAAATCGATAAGCAAATTAACTGTGTGTAAGTTGCCCACTTCAAGTTACGGCTGGTCTAGTCGGGAGAACGGCGGCTGCCAATCCGGAGCCCCGGGTTCAAAGCCACGCACACCACTGACTTTTCGAAGTCACGTGCGTAATGCCGCTAACTTAAAACGGTGCAGGAAAACATCGTGAGGAAACCAACATGTACCTAGATTATTTCGAAGTCATGTGTCATCCACCAACCTGCACTGGGCCAGTTTGGTGGATTATGGCCTTGACTCTCTCCTTGCGAGAGAAGGTCCCGAGTCCCAGCAGTGGGAACATTTAGTGGGCTGTTTATGCTTTATGCTAAGTAGCCCACTTCATGTTCCCACAGCTGAGAGTCAGAGCCTGTTTCACAAGGAAAGCCACTGGGCCGATGCGGGTTCGCGGATGACACACGTTTTCGAAAGATATTTTTTTAGAACAACTAGCAGCGACCCGCGGTTTTACCCGTTGTTTCCTCGTTGTTAAACGTGTGTCTGTCTGTGTTTCAAATTTCAACCCAATCCGTTCAGGCGTTCTGACGTGTTTGAGCAACATATATCCGAACTTTCACATTTATAATATTAGTGTGATGTTGGTTTCCTCGCAATGTTTACCTTCACCGTCAAATGCAGCGGTGACGACAAGCTCCGAGTATTTTTCAAAGTTCACTAGCTTTTCTAGCCTACTTGGAGAAATACTCAGGTGCATCATGTGAGTATTCGGAAGCCGTGGTAGAGTAGCGGAAATAAACTGTGAATACATTTAGCTCACGATTCGCTCGGATATTGTCATATAAAGACCATTAATCGAAATAAAAACTATCCTACTCTCAACTTGGACCAAGTTACTCATAAATCTCAATTTACGTGAATATCGGTTGATTTGGAAGTGTTTTGTGAGTTTTGAAGAGCTCACTAGGAACAAACATTGTGTAAGTATATAGAAGTTTGCAATTTTTTAAGATAAAACCACGAAATCATGCAACTAGGTCTTGATATCCATACTAATATTATAAATATGAAAGTGACTCTGTCTGTTACGCTTTAACGACTAAAACATTGATGTCATTTGGCGCACAGCAAGATTAGTCTATCTTGCCTGATAGTCCAAGATCACAGAGCTGCCAGACGTCACCTATTTTCTGATGAATGAACTGTGGACGATTGAGTAGAGTTAATAAGTACTAAGAACACATGCTTACTCGCTAACTTGCTTAGACGGCCAATTTTGAGATATGGGGTAATGAAGGTACATACAAACATTACTTCACGTATTTTCTAATAAGTGATTTTCACTTATGTTGTAGGCAGTATCCTTAATAAAAATATATAATTTAAAAACTCAAAAACCCGACTGCGTCAAAAAAGAACCAAACTACGTACTCGCATACTAAAAAAACTGAAAAGAATAAAACAAGCACTTAGATTTCTGGTGGTCTAGAAATCTATAATATGTTATTGTATAAATACTATTGAAATATATACAATATTTTCTAATAAAAGAACATTACAACTGAAGAGTCGGGATCCATTATTATTCGATATGCAATGTAATTGTTCAAGTTGTTTTTTGTCGTAGTTTGGTTCACTTTTGACGCAGTCGGGTTTTTGAGTTTTTAAATTATATATTTTTATTTTATACTTTTTAGTTATGAACAATGTTGTGAATGTTAATATGCTCAACATAATATTATGCATCTTTTGGTTGTTGGCCAAATGTCTTCGTTTCTACTGATATAATATTGTAGGTTTTTCTACTGCATGTAATTCGTATAGTTTTGTGTTAGTATATGTTTTCGATTGACGTTGAGTACTAAATCGTTTGAAGTTGGAGATGGGCGACCGAGGCGGAGCAATCCGAGAGCGGTTCCGTGTTCCCACTATCAGCGGCAGAGTTGAAACCCCATGGAGGTTTATTAGTAGATAGGGGCACCATATCCATACATGATATAGAGTGCAACATAACCCGGCTGTCTCCCGGGCGGGGCAGAAGGGTTTTTTTTTTTTAATAAAGATGGTAAGCAACATGCCTGCCACATAACAGCCCAGTGACATACAGCTATTGGAACATGAAGAGTCCAAATCATTACCTAGCACTGCACTGCGCTTGTCACCCAGAGATCTAAGTTGTTATATCTCTAAGCCCTGTAATTTCTCTGGAAACATTGCCCTTCAAACCGGAACACAGTAATGTTTGCACATTACTGCTTGGCGGTAGAATAATTGGCAAAGGTGTGGTACTTCCCCAGGCGGACTCTGCTAAGAGTCCTACCACTACAAATATACATCATCATCATCATCATATCAGCCGAAAGACGTCCACTGCAGGACAAAGGCCTCCCCCAAAGATTTCCACAAAGATCTGTCCTGCGCTGCCCGCATCCAACGATTTCCGGCGACCTTTACCAGATCATCGGTCCATCTTGTGGGGGGCCTGCCAACGCTGCGTCTTCCGGTACGCGGTCGCCACTCGAGAACCTTTCCGCCCCAACGGCCATCGGTTCTGCGAGCTATGTGCCCTGCCCACTGCCACTTAAGTTTAGCAACTCGTTGAGCTATGTCGGTTACCTTGGTTCTCCTGCGGATTTCCTCATTTCTGATTCTATCGCGCAGGGAAACTCCGAGCATAGCTCTTTCCATTGCCCTTTGGGTGACTTTGAGCCTTCTTATGAGGCCCATAGTAAGCGACCACGTCTCTGTTCCGTATGTCATCGCTGGCAACACACACTGGTCAAAGACTTTCGTCTTGAGACACTGCGGTAGTTTGGACGAGAAGATATTACGTAGTTTCCCGAACGCTGCCCAGCCGAGTTGGATCCGACGAGTGACCTCTTTCTCGAAGTTGGATCTACCTAATTGGACTGTTTGTCCTAGGTAAACGTATTCGTCAACAACCTCGAGCGTAGAGAGTCCTACTTTAAGAGGAGTGGGTACAACATGGTTATTTGACATGATTTTTGTCTTATCCATGTTCATTTTAAGACCCACTTTTTCAGAGGCTCTACTGAGGTCATTTAGCATTCTGCCGAGGTCGTCCAGCTACAAATATACAGGGTATGCGTAAATACATTTCCTGCACGTACGAAAAAAAGGTAGTCCAATATATCTACTAGCATAGATCGTAGAACCCAAGATGGGCCCTCCCAAACTTCACGGCGCGCGCAATCATGTCAACGTTGGAAAGAGTGAGCTCACTCTTTCCGTTCTAGTCGGTTGCAGGACGCGGTGGACGCTGAACGTTTTTACCTATCATTATTCGTTGTCGACAACCAAAATAAGTAAAAACACAGCAAATCTCGCCGCTAGCGATTATAGGGGTCAAGTAGATTGGTTGTTTGTAAACCACTTACGATACATACAGAGACGCAGTTTATTACCAACTTCAAGGTGCTCAGGGCACATCTATTGATTTATATCGATGCCTACTAGATACATTAGTATATAATGTCTATCCACATTCACACGTACAGTTAGTTATACGAAGTTTTCTGCTACCTAAAAACCTATAAATGTGAGAATGGTTGTTACTCAACTTTAAATCGATATACATCCTAAACGGTCAGTCAAATCGAAAAACATTGAAAGAAAGCTAAACATTATTTTTTAATACCTATTCAACGATACCCCTCTTGACATAGTTTGGTGATTTTCATTTTTTTAATTTGGACAATATGGCGTCCGGTAACCGCCATATTGGATTTACACTAATGTCATGTCTTTAGTGTCACTCGCCAGATTAAGAGGAATCGACTGACGTGTGAATCATAAAAATCGGCCCGGGTGTTTGGTCTGTATAGAGCTTCAAAGGAACATACAAACATACATACATACATACATAGACTGTTAAACACATTACCACTCCTTTGCGTCGCGCAGTCGGGTAAAAACAAGGTCCCAATACTCCCAGACACTTTCCGTCGGCCGTTTTGCTTAACAACTCCAAAATAATAATTTAACTTCACTTAAATTCTCATGCTCCATTGGTAAATATGTTCGTCAGACAACTATTTTGAAGCTTTTTCCAATAAGACAGGCCAATCATCCCCTAAACTCAATTTCAAGTCAATATTTCCTAATAAATGTCTCACTCAGTCTCGCGCTCTTACCCATAGAGGCATAGTTGAGTTTAGTTTAGGGGATGATTGCCCCCTTAGATCGGTATATCTTATTGGAAAAAGCTTCAAAATAGTTGTCTGACGAACATATTTACCAATGGAGCATGAGAATTTAAGTGAAGTTAAATTATTATTTTGGAGTAGTTAAACAAAACGGCCGACGGAAAGTGTTTGGGAGTATTGGGACCTTGTTTTTAAGGATACTGCCTACAACATAAGTGAAAATCACTTATTAGAAAATACGTGAAGTAAGTAATGTTTGTATGTACCTTCATTACCCCATATCTCAAAATTGGCCGTCTAAGCAAGTTAGCGAATAAGCATGTGTTCTTAGTACTTACTAACTCTACTCGATCGTCCACATTTCATTCATCAGAATCTAGGTGACGTCTGGCAGCTCTGGGATCTTACTCTATGAGTCTAGTCTGACTCAGCCACGGACTAGGGCGACTTTTTATCACAGAAAAAGAGTTGTCATGGCAGAATTTTGATGAAATTATATAAAAATGTTTTAATATAAGATATTCTTAGAAAACGTATATTTATATGGGTATCCAAATACTGCCTCAGTTACCTTAATATTATTTCGCTCGGACGAAGTCGCGGGTAAACGTTAGTAAAAAAATAATATGGCGGCGCGAGGCACACGCACAGGACGATCAACCAATCAGCGCGCGAGATGAGTTTCGTTGCATACCGTCTCACAATTTGATGGTTTCACTTCGACAGACTACAATCTACTAAAAAATAATCCGTCAAATTGTAAACAGTATGTTCGGATCACAATATTTCGACAGATTACAATTTCGCTAGTGAGATTGTAATATAACGGACTTTACAATTTACCGGTAACATATAGGCAAGTTTAATATATACCACAAGCAATGGAGACGAGAAAAGCAAGACATTCGCCTGATGGTAAGTAATAAGCCTACCCATTTATTTGAACCTGCGCATCCCACTGTACTCGTCACCCAGAGATATTAGATGATTTAACTCTTTGTCCCTGTTAAGACCTAAACAATACTAAACTTCTCCATGTGGACTCTACAAAGAGTCCTACCTAGACATTTTCTGTGTAATTGAATTTGTGTTAAAATTCGCTGTTAAAATTAAAATATTAATACTAGTAGTATTAATACTGGAACACAATACATTACTAGCGGAAAGTTTGAAAGATGCCAGAACACATGAGAGACAAATAACAGTCTGCTGGATAGACCTAGAGAACGCATTTGGTTCCGTGCAGCATGAACTTATGTTATTTGCCCTAAAATGGTATAACTTTCCTGCTGTAATTATTGACATAATTCATTCATATTATAATCACTTAAAATTTGTTATAGCAGTAAACAAAGAATACTCAAAACCACTTAAATATAATGTGGGACTATTCCAAGGGTGCTGCTTATCACCAATAGTATTTAATATAGTTATAAATATTCTAGTAGATAAATTAATATCCCGTGAGAAGAAATGGGGCTACCGGTTTAAAATCAACAATAAGTACACTGAGTCAATTTTAGCCTTTGCGGACGACCTTGCAATACTTACACGAAATCCCAAACAGTGTCAACAATTGTTGAATGATGTTGATGAGTTCTGTACATGGACGGAGGGAATGAGGGCAAAACCAAGTAAATGTCATTGTTTATGTCTGGGTAGACGAGATACCAAATATACTTCTTACGATCCGGGACTCTCCATAAGTGGCCAAAGAGTTGCCACAATAGCAGAGGCAGTGCCTTTCAAATTTCTTGGTAGAAAGATAGACTACAAAGGACGTACACCATCATTAGAGGTAGTTGTTGGAAATTTCATGAATGACCTCAGTAAGGTAGACCAACAGCCTATCAGCAATATCAAAAAAGCATGGATATATGACAACTATCTCACATCACGTCTCACTTGGCCTTTCCTAGTATATGACATCGGTAAAACCCTCCTCGCAAAATTAGATGCTAATGTCATAAAGATATTGAAGTCATGGTTTGGATTGGCACATCCGGCTGATCCCTCTACTCTATTTAGGGATCACAATAGTTTTGGCCTGAAACTAAAAAAACCATCCGAACTCTACAAACACCTAAGAGTTACAAAAACGCATGTTTTGGGAAAGTCGAAAGACGAATTAATCGCATCTCTCCCAAAAGACAAAAGCGCTTCGGACCTTGAATCTAGACTTCAATTCCACAAACAATTTATGGCAGGTGCGCAAGTAAATACAGCTGGGTTGGGTGCGAGAAAGAAAAGGGAAGACCGAGACATGGTAAAAACCTTTCTACAACAAGACGAAAATGACAGTTATAAAGTGCACGCTATGAATTTAGAAATGCAAAGTGAGTGGTTAACCATAGGTGAGTTTTGTATCCCATTAGCTCTAAAGTGGCGCACCTTGCTATATGACTGGTCTCCTGCCTTATTAAAATTTTATCTGAACGCTTTCCAAATGACCCTCCCTGACCAGAGTAACTTGGTAAGGTGGGGAAAAGCCTCTGAAAAATGTTGCTATACTTGTGGTGAGGCGATATGTACAGCAAGGCACATATTGGTGGGATGCAAGGTGCTCCTTAATAGGGGTCATTACTCACAGCGCCATGACAGAGTACTTGAAATCATACGTGAAGCCGTAAGCCTTTCGGTAGCTAGAGCCCAAAAGGGATTGACGATGAACAAAAGACAAATTAACTTTGTAAAAGAGGGCTCAACTTCAAACTCCAAGAACAAGCCTTACTCAATCCTGGGTTCAGCACCTGATTGGACAATTTTAATGGACACGTATGAAAAGCACTACAAAATCCCAGAGGATGTGGGTGTTTCGTCATCCAGACCGGACATTTTCCTTTTTTCTAGGGCTACGAAACGCATAGTCCTGGTAGAACTTACCGTACCGTGGGAAACTAATATACCTAAAGACCACGTGATGAAACAAAATAAGTATTACGACCTACAAAATGAATTAACAAAAAATGGCTATGTAGTTAATTTATACGCTGTAGAAGTAGGAGCGAGAGGTATACCAGCAAAATCTCTCTATAACCTACTTAAAGACCTTGGATTGTCCAGAAGTGCAGTAAGTTCTATACTAGAACGAGTATCTAAAGCTGCACTAGTAGGATCATATCGGATTTGGCTGGGCAGGGAGAGAAATACGAGTAGTGAAGGTGAGTGTTGACGTACGTCAATGTAAGGGGCCCCTTTTAAACCTACAGCCCGAGTCACAAGTCTTGGGGTCTATTCGAGATTTCTCTCTCTGCCACACGATGGACCCGGCACCCGCACGGTGAATCCATGGAATGCTAAGAAGTACGTCTCCTCTCTTACTTTTTCTACTTCACTTACCTTTAGGATTCCATGCCATTGCAGTCACATTGTGTGAAGCTGGGTGTTCAATAATATCAATACATTCTCCTGATTCTATCTCCCAAACTGCTATCTGGCCCGCTACAGTACTGCCTGCCAAATATTTGCCACAAGGAGAAAACAGGCATTGTGATATTGCACATTTGATCTAAAAGCAATTTAACGTATTAAACTTTATCAAATTCTTGTGAGTCTTATCGTCTAGACTAATGACAAATCATTATTGATTGAATGGGAGTCAATACCCCGTTTTGGCAGGTCAAGTTTCTTTTATTTGGAGAAAATGTTTAATATAAATAGTTTGCTATTGCACAAATATTTAAATTCAAATATTTATTAAGCTATTATAGTTGTTTTCTGCACTAGTATTATAATTATAGGATCTTTACTGTGGAGCAAGTGCATAAACTAATTCCACCTAAACATGAAGCATAAAACTGTTTCAAAATAGGACTCCACCATATATCACACTCAATAACCTGGAATTAATAATAATACTAGCATGTTTAGAAAGTTAGTTAAGTATAAAAATCCGGAGGGTGACCCCGATACAACAATAAAGATTTTTGGCAGATAGTTTTCTCATTACAGAAGTGACAGTTACAAGGTTTATTATTAGCAGTGGCATATGATAAAAATTATAGTGTTATTCTACTAGATTACAGGCCAGTGAACAAAATTTACGTAGTAAATGAACCATCAGGAGACCTATGTAGGATGATAGAAGGGTATAAACTATAAAGTAATAAGATTCAGCACTATGCCGTCACTTGTAAGCTGTACAGTTTCAATACCTCTCCTTATCCATTATTTCGCAACGCCGTACAAAAATCATGCGACAAGGAAAAATGATCGAGGGTTGCAACTCCCCCTCTTCGACTGTACACAGTTGGACAGCTTACAAGTGACGGCATAGTGCTAAGTTTTATTACTTTACACCCTTCTATCATCCTGCATAGCTCTCCTGGTGGTTCATTTACTACGTAAATTTTGTTCATGGGCCAGTAATCTATACATAACTATCATCTATGTACGTTTCGGTTGCCTGGAAGAGATCGCTTTTAGCGATAAGGTCACCACTTGATTCCCTTTTTCTAGGCTAAGTCTCTTTGTTTTGGAAGTTTTATATTGTAGACAATAAAGAGTTTCTATCTATGTACCAAATTTCCTTCAAATCCCTACAGTAGTTTTTACATAAAGAATATCCATAAATACTAACTAAAATGAAACTTACCGAACCATGTGTAAATGCCATTCTTTGAACCCAACTTTCACAATCAAGTAGTATTATTTCTCTATTGTTCGGATAGGCAAGGTGCTTTCCTTCTGATGGTTCAAAATCCATTCGACCTAAAACATATCAATCAAATATTATGTGGTCATAGATGTAAATACATTATTATAAATTAATTGATTACATAATGTGCATCTATTTCAGTATCAAAATATAATGCATAGATAAAACATGGTCTTGCAATAACTGGATATTTCATGTAGTTCAACATAGTAATCCGTCTAATCCCACAGTAATCTAAGCAATGACATAGCTAGAGATTTTATCAAAGCAGTAAGTACATTTCTACATAAAGGTGTACATAGCTTTGCCTTCCCTTAATAAAATTATCAGTTTTGAGTTTAATTTTCTATAGGGCCAAAGGCATTTCCCAATGGAGTGAGTAAGATGGAGTACAGTTATGATCTTTGGTTGGATAGCTGTACTCCCCTTGTTCCCAGAGAAAGTATCACCCCCTTTGTCACTAGACAGCGTGTCAGTGTCACTCCATTGTCCCATGTCTCTCCTCTACACTTCATTCTGAGTAGAAGTAGTATTATTTCATTAAAAAACTTACAAAGAACTTTAGCAGCATAAAATGTGTTTATCTTTGGTACACATGAAATCTCTTTCACAATTGCAACACTGTCAATGTCCATTATTCTCAGCACACCATCACCACTTGATGTGCTGACGTATTTCATTCTAGGGCATATTGCAATGCTCAGCACCGGACCCTTGTGGTCCTTCAGTACACATAATGGAGCTCCTCCTTCGAGACTGCATATCTTTGCCTCCATATTCTCTGACGAACAGCCCAGTGCCTAAAATACAAAATAATAGAACTGTTATTTAGCACTTACAGTGTCATTTTAGAATACTTATAATAAAAAAAATGTTTTATTGCACACTTGTATTGTTTTTTTTTAAATCACAATAAATTTGTTTTCCCTTCTCACATTTACAACTCAACCAAACTGCATAATGTGGCGGAATACATATACAGCAATACTCTCAAATCACATTTATCAATGATTTGTTAAAATAGATACTGTGAGGAGCCAAAAATAAGCAATCATTTTAGCTTGTTCTATCCAAAAGCAGCTTCTTCCAAGCTATTTTGAAACAAACTTGGCTTGTAAAATGGTGATTGAACCCTGCAGGTAAATCATTACAGAATTAATGTATGATCCCTTTCCTAGTATGTGTCCTAGTGTGTTCCATAGTAATTCCTATGCTCATTATTATAACACTTTCAGTCTTGGTCTAGTCGCTTGCAGCTCATATTATATTTTTTGCCGATATTGGAGGATTGATGAGTTATTCAAATTTATGGATATTGCCCACTCCCTTCTATGGTTACCTGGAAGAGGTTGCTCTTCACGATGAGGTCGCTCTTCACAATGAGATCGCAATTTGTTACACAAATTTTAAGAATATACAATCATTTTGTTTATTTATTTTTGTGTTGTCCATAATAAAGTGTTTCTATCTATCTATCTAACCCTTTAGCTTAGTACAAGTGTATGACAACATTATTTTTGATACTTGGTAGGTTTTACCAGGAATTTTAATTTAAATTAATTGCTTACTTCAATTTTATTGCCAGTCTTGATCTGCGTGACGGGTGCAGTGAATCTTGTAACAATGCCATCCTTGTCAAACGCTGGATATGTATAAGCTTGTACAGCATGATTATCAGTAGCAACATAAAGCCGGTTGTCTTTGAAACACACAGAAAGTGCACTTTCTCCAACGCAGTGCGAGTTAGGGTCATCATCTTCAATGCCTAACCATATCCTCACATCTCCATCGTGACCGCAAGTTATAATGTGACTGCAAACAATGTTTTAGTTACAATATATGAATCTTTTGTTACTTGTCGGTAATTTCATTTCTCGAGGTTAACTTTTCGGTTAAACCTCTAACCTCTAGATATTTCGACATGAAGCCCTGAGTGTACTTGCTTAAAACTAAAGAAAACCTTTAGTTAAAGTAAAAACTTACTTGCCATCTTCAGTAAAACATACGTCGGTATGGCCCTCGGCATGAGCATATCTCAACGGTTTATTATCTATTGTAGTCATTCTTGATGTATACACATTTACCTATGTAGTCACACTTTTAACTTTAATCTCACACACTATAATATTAAATCACTGTTAATTAAAATTGTTAATATATGGCCATTTTTTCACAACAAATAAAGTTTTCACTTTTCGACATCTCAGCCGTCTTAGCCTTTTGACCACAACAATATTCAACAATCGTTTTTGGCGGGAATCGGTATGATACAAGTGTGTGAACACCTATCACTGTTGTCACTGTCAAAAACAGCTGATCATCTAATAATCATACAGGGTAATTCTTTACAATCTTTTGTCGAATTACATTACGCAAAGGCCAAAGCAAAGTATTAATAGTTTTTATTAGTTATTTCTATACACGACGCACATTTAAACCTTTAGTTTTAAATAATGAATCAGCTCATAGTCGAAACGTATCATGACAAGACAACAAATGATGAAACCGGCTTAAATACAGTAATTTATCGATTCGGAGAGCATCGTCGTAAACGTATGATAACAGAAATATAAAAGAAAACTCTATCTTGCCTGCTCATTCAGTACGACAACGCCACTAGAACCGGCAGTGTGGATTTATAGGTTATCTGGACATTTACGAAATTGTTTTGTTAAATAATAAAGGTAAGTCAACAGTTTATATTTAAATCACTTAATTTATACATTAATTTTAATAAAGTCAATTTATTAATATTCTCATTATGTGATGATACGTTTATGTAAATTTTTACATCATTTAGCAGTTCGCAAAACCAGTAACGTAACCTTGATTTTAATGAGCGTTTTTTGGATAGCTACACGCGAATCACGGGAATTGCGGGATACCTATAGCACGCTTATTTTTAGCACGGGTGATTCGCATGGAATTAGCAATAATCAAAGCTAAAATATAAAAATTAAAATATTGCTTAGATGAATTATGCCACTGTATCTTTTTGTTAAAATTGATTGTCGAGTACAGAGTGTTTAATATTTTTATAACACATAATTTTAATGAAATACAATTTGTAAATATTGTCAATACAGATGTCGGAAGACGGTTTCCTTGAACAAAAGCCTGGTTTTGCCACCACAGCAATCCACGCTGGTCAAGCACCAGAGAAATGGAACTCTGCAGCTGTGGTTACGCCTATAGTTACGTCAACTACTTTCAAACAGCCAGCTCCAGCAGAGCACACTGTATGTATGCCTCTAATTATTATTATAGATTTAAATGCCACGTGCAATAATTTTACAAATACAGTATTAGAAACTTTAACAACTAATTTAACTTACATTTAAGGGCTACGAATATGGACGATCAGGAAATCCTACTAGGAATACATTGGAAGAATGCTTAGCAGCTTTAGATGGAGGAAAGTATTGTCTGACTTTTGCCTCTGGTCTTGGAGCTACCACAACGATATGTGCTTTACTTAGCCAAGGAGACCATATTCTTTCATCAGATGATGTATATGGTGGAACGAACAGATTATTGAGGTAATTTTATTTTGCATTCGTACAAATTCTAATTCGTACATGGAAATTGTTTATGTTGACTTGATAAATACGGAAATTTATTTTTAGGCAAGTTGTGTCGAGAATGGGAATTACGACAACATTTACAGATTTTTGTGACTTAGAAAAAGTTAAAGCCGGTATTGCAGATAACACCAAGGTATACTATTTTAATAATTTATGTATTAGTTATGTTGTTTTTTTAGTATTATTGATGCATGCATCAACTGCAAGCATGTGTCAACTGTACCGACATTTTTATAAAAAATCTCAATTAAAGTTCATGATAATGAGTTGCAAATTTAATTATCTGGCCAAAACATCATTTATCTGAACGATTGTATTGTAATGTTTTCTTGAAATTTTAATAACACTGGTGTTACTGAATTAAATAGCAATACAGATAAAGCTTGCTGATAACGTTACGACTGTACATGTTTTAAGTAATATTTAGTGTTAAGTGTGTCTCAAAAAATACTCTACATGCATTCATGTAGATTGCATCATTACTAATTTACTTTTTAAATACATATAATTAAAAATAAACTAATTGTATTACCTTGTTTACAGATGATCTGGATAGAAACTCCTACAAATCCAACGCTTAAAATAGGAGATATAGCTGCTATCTCCAAAATAGCAAAAGAACGCGGTGACATAATTGTTGTAGTAGACAATACTTTTATGACACCATATTTGCAAAAGCCGTTGGATTTCGGAGCTGATATTGTAGCGTATTCTCTAACAAAATATATGAATGGTCATTCCGATGTAATTATGGGCTCAGCTGTAGTTAATGACGATGCACTGGAAAAGAGATTGCGGTTTTTGCAAAACGGTGAGAATCATTTATATATCATCATCGATAGCCTTTTCTATCCTACTGCCATTTAGGTAAAGGCATCATCTCTTACTTTGCCTCGATCCTGTGAAATGAAAATAATTTCATTAAAACACACATATTAGCAGAATAATAAAAAACACATTTTTAGTAATGACACGAGCTAGGGAGGAAAATTTTGTGTAGGTATATTAATATCGCAAGTCATGTTATGACTCACACGAAGTCATGGTGTGAAGTAGTACTGTAAACATTCGTATTGAAATTCAGCACATTTGCTCATTTACATTGTCTACACTTTTAATTAAATAAGTGAAGTTTTACTACGTGTGTAAAGAGATTAGTAATTGAAATATTTATTCGAGTTTGTTAGTGTTAAATGTTCATTACAAAGCTTTGATGAAAATTTTCACTTTGTCTAAATCGATAGATTTATGATATACTATTAACTAGATAAGATTAGGTTTGGATAATAAAAGCTGTTTAATGACATTTAGATAAACTCTACGATAAGTAATGCTTTTGTGCAATAAAATGGCTTATGGTAAAAGTACTCATAGTAACGGTGAAACATTGTAACAATTATAATAATACGTTTTTTATATTTTTTCAGCAATGGGCGCTGTCCCGTCACCAATAGACTGTTATTTTGTAAATAGAAGTTTAAAAACCCTTGCACTGCGTATGGAACATCACAAAAAATCAGCGCTCCTAATAGCGAAATGGTTGCAAAAGCATCCCTTAGTAACAGAGGTCTTACATCCAGGTAAATTATCTTCGGTATACCTCAGTTTTGAATTTTTTAGCAAAGAGTTTATTTTATATGTGGATTATAAAAAATTTCTAGGCCTTCCATCACATCCACAGCACGAAATTGCAAAGAAGCAGATGAGTGGACATTCAGGAGTATTTAGTTTCCGCCATTCTGGTGGGTTGAAGGAATCGAGAAAATTCCTTAGCTCGATGAAATTATTTATATTGGCGGAAAGTTTGGGAGGATACGAAAGTTTGGCAGAGTTACCGTGAGTAATTTCCGATATGTGTATCATATTATTTTTGTAAACATTTAGATACAATAAGACCACCGCAAGCATTCTTCAATAGGTCGATAATACCTTAACTGTTTTAGGTTTGTTTTTTGGAAAAATTGCGAAAAATATTGTATGTTCTTAGGCAATCACAGTATTAAAAAAATTGGTCACAGGGACTGCCGATAGAAGGGACAACTTACAACTCAGACTTTGATACCTTACTTTGGAAACTACGCGAAACCGAAAACCGGAACCGAAACGAAAACCGTGAAACCGGAGTGGTAGCCATGACCATGGCCGTATTCACGAGTTTACCCAAAGATTTCTTGCATTTACGAACGTAACGCTGAACTCAATTCACAGCCCACGAAAAATCTGTCTGTGGTGCGCCAAAAGAAGTTTTCACTTCAAAAATTGACAGTCGATAAAAGTGAAAACGAATACTCAGAATTAGATAGCTCACTTCTGAAACTACGAGGGTGAAACCGGATAGGGTAGCTATGACCATGGCCATTTTGATCATCCGAGTTTACCCGAAGATTTCTTTTATTTACGAAAGTGACGCTTCAGCTCAATTCACAGTCTACGGAAAATCTGAATGTTGTCTGTCAAAAGAAGTTTTCACTTCAAAAATATATTTACTGGATATATATAGATATTAGTAACACATAGCCATAAATATAGACTTGATGTTGGCCAAAAGTATTGTAAATACAACAACAGTTTGACGTAAGCATATGTATACCTACATGTACTTAGGTAACTGCTATATTTTACAACAGCAAATGAAATATTTTTACATTATTTGTTACAATTTACACATCCGTATTACATATTTTCTAATATGTACATATATCATGTGTCTTGATCATTGGTTTTATCACTTTTTTTTAACTTTTAAAAATGTAAACAAATGTAACAAACGAGAAGGACACCTAATCTTAAACTTTATAACAGTAGGTGCCACTCCACGTAATATTTTAAACTTTAAACCATCGAAGTTGGAACCAATCTCTAGCATTAAATTGTACTCATCTCATTTCTAAATAAAGCATTTTCTGTTGGCAATGCGTCTGAAAATAGAATACAGTAACCTAGAAGAGTGATATTGCATTTGTGCCGACTATATGCAAAATTATGAAGTGGTCTCTAGTTTTCCACCATGTAAAGTAATATGTGTATTAATATTGACACATCGCTGCTTGATGATAAAATACTTCCCCATGAAGACTGTGCATAAAAGCGCAACCATTTATATAAATTAAAACACAATGTGCGTAGTTACAGATGTTTTAAATAAGTTACCTATTTTTTCACAGATCTCTTATGACACATGCGTCAGTGCCTGAAGAAGATAGAGTTAAGCTAGCTATTACTGATTCTCTCATTAGGCTTTCCGTAGGTCTAGAAGATACAGAAGATCTCATCAAAGATTTAGATGACGCTTTTAAAGCAGCATTTTAATATCTGTAGTTTCCTCAAAACATGATTTCTGAGGTATTTTTTATGTCAAGCATACCACGGCCCTAAGAGATTTTATTCGATTTTATAATCAAATTCGCTATTATTTTATACAATTATCATATTTGATACCTTTTTGGTAGTTATTATGTATATCACCGAGCTTACTGAAATGTTATGTATGGCTTAAAATTCATTCGATAATTACGATTTTATGTTTTGGTTTTGTTAAATAATTTATTTTTTTAATTGAGAATCTCTAGTTGAATTAAATTTACACGAAACTTTTAAATAGGTTGGTGTCGATTTACAAATATCGAATAATCTTTGTTACGTTTCATGTATAACATTTACATGAAACCTATGTACAATGTGTCGTTTCTTATGAAATTATCTTATATCTATTAATACAGTTTATGTAAATGCACATGGTATATTTATGTTATATATTATGTACATTACCATAATGTTACGTTTGAATACAATAACTTTGTTGTTTTTTTATCAAGAAATAAAATCGCGCCATTCAACTCGTACTCCTAAATTTAAATGCGCATAGATACAATTGAAAATCGTAGACCAAGTGAGGTTAAGTTATTTAAATTATGTGCGTTAGATAGGCACTCTTTTGGTGATCCAGTATTATACTAACGGTCATGTCACCTACCTCTATTTGTTACTTTGATCGTTAAAAAGTTCTGGAAAATATTTTCATGACTTTTTAGTTTATTAGTAAAATTAAGCTTTTAAATTTATTGACCTAAACGCAGTTTGTGACGTTATTAAATGACATAAGGTTTGAATTTTGCCACAATGTTTTTAAATAGTTTATCTCGCCATAGTTTGATAGTTATTCAACGTTATTCATCCCATGATTGTTGTTTATTATACAAATATTTAGGATTCACGGTTTTGGACCACAACACGATTGTAATTATATTAGATATTGAGTTATACACTGTATGTAAAAATCAATATGAATATTATATTTTAATGAATTTTAGATATTATTTTCACACAGTAAAAGAAAGACATGTTTTTGCAAGCTTTGGTGTTTGATCATTTGGTGTTTATCCTTCGTTTTTATACACATAATTCATAAATATTACATAGATATTAAAACTTAAATAGAATGTGCCCAGTTTAACGACTTCCTTAAAATTCTTCTAAGGACTCCATTCAATGAAGTTTTGGGATCCCTTGGAATTAGTTATTAGGGAATAAAAATATATATTTGCATTGTGAATATTTTTTGCAAACATCCTCTTTATAACGAGTTTTCAACATAATTAAATACTTCTAATTAACGAATTTTGTTAAAACAAAACCTTTATTATAACATTCAAAAGACCTGTCAAAGAGGAGAAGTTCCCAATTTCACCATAGGTGGCGCCAGTGTTATATTTTGTTAGAGAAATTTCACAAATAAAACAGTGGTGCCACACATGACAAATTTTGAACTATTTTTGACAAGTCAATTTGCATCTGGAATGCGCCTCATTGTAAAAAATATTTAAAACTTTGTCGCAGTGTCAAATCCTGAAATTGATTTCAGAGACATCAGAATGTCTAATTATCTTCGCAAAATAACTGCTCGTTTGTATTATTTCCTCTCCTGAGCTAGCAGGCGCGAGATCCACCTGACCTTCTACTCATTAAAAATTACATTAAATATTTTGTGAGCGATCCGCGAGACTGACATTACTTTTTAATACTATAAATTATTTTTTTAAAGTAGTCCCATTACTTTTTCATGTATTTTATTTAGTAAACTAAACACCTATGTGAAGCAATACATTCTATGGCAGGTAGAAGATTTTTTTTGACATTAATAAAATTGTACCAGAACTTTCAATAAAACATCTTTTGATACATCTATTGCGTTGTCTGTAAAGAGACAGCTCACGGCTTTGCATTTTATAATCAACTAGCGGCCCGTTCTGGCTTGATAAACGGCGGTCCGATATAATAAACTATCCTATCTTTCAAGTTGGATCAAACTGCCCACAGCAAATTTGATAAATAATAGTTAAAGCTTAGGATTGCATCGTGGATAATTAACGTGACGCCTAACTTATACAGGGTTTTTAGAATTCAGCCTATTATGGGGATGTTAATTACATTAAATACGTCAACTTTTGTTCTACAGTTTTTAAAAATTCGTATATTTTTCCCAAACAAAATAAAATAAAAGTACATTTCCTTGGTCTAAAAGCATCGAAATCTTGGTAACAAGAGCGCGCGCGCTCTTTCGATAAATTATGTAAAGTGAAGCGAATAAACACTAAACAGCCGCAAAACAGTGCTAGGGCAACAAACACTATTTTTAGGGTTCCGTAAAACGTAAAACCGGAACCCTTATAGATTCGTAATGTCTGTCTGTCTGTCCGTTTGTATTTCACAGCCACTTTTTCCGAAACTATAAGACCTATACTGATGAAACTTAGTAAATAGATGTATTCTGTAAACCGCATTAAGATTTTTACACAAAAAACATAAACAACTAAACATTTTGGGGTTACCCCATACATAGAACTGAAAATAATTTTTTTTTCATCTTTACGTGTGGTGTGTCTATGGAAAGGTCTTCAAAAATGATATTGAGGTTTCTAACATCATTTTTTGCTGAACTCAAATCATTTGTGCGAGAGACACTTACAAAGTGGTGAAATGTCCCCCCCCCCCTCCCCTGTAACTTCTAACATAAGGGAATGATAAAATGAAAAAAAAAATATGATGTACATTACCATGCAAACTTCTAACGAAAATTGGTTTTAACTCGACCTAGTAAGTAGTTTTCAGATTCAGATTCTTTATTGGTAATAAATATTAAATTACACGTCATAAAGTAATTTACATTACATACAGTAATTACTATTAAATACATTGATGTTAAAATAGTTATATAAAAAAAATGGCAGTCATAGGAATTGCCGATAGAAATGAAAACTTATAACTCATAGCTTACCTTGGAAACTACACGGGTGTAACCGGAGGGCGTGGCCTCGCCATCTTGGCATGGCCATCTAGAAATGCGTCAGCATTTCCCGTTGGATGATGCGTTTCTAGATGGTTATGCCATGATGGCCTGTCCACGCCCTTTCAGCATTTCCCATTGGCTGACGTATTTCTAGTTGGCCAATAGATGGTCCCGAGTTTACCCGAAGGTTTCTTATCATACCCGAGCGTGACGAATGAATTAAATTCACAGCCCACGAAAAATCTGTCTAGGCACGCCTACAGAAGAATTCACTTCAAAAAAAAAACATTGGTCAATTATACAGTTAGTTTAATTCCAGACCGACCGAATTTCAAAACAAAAGGTGGTTGTTTAAATATAGAGAACGTGCGTGCCCTTAAACGGATGCAGGCTGATTACCAGTAACCCTGTATTTGTTTATATGTTAAGATAACATAGAGTCAAAAATAATTTTAAATCAGACACTTTTTTTTAATAAACTTATATCAGCGTAAAATACGAAGTTATCAAAATAATAGGTCGTGGAATTTATCAATGGATTATCAATTTTCCCTTGCGTGGAGAATAAATGTAACTTGCGTAATATATGCGTATTCTGATGGTTTTATACAAAGATGGAGCTACAAATACTGCTACTTACTGCTTTTGTTTATGAAATGACAACCCTTCGAAATATAAAGTCAAAATCGTCACAAACTGAACTTATTAGGCTTACAGTGGGCTTACATTTGACCGCCATCTTGCCTGATGTTGTGCGATGATGGAGTCTACGATGGGGTGTGCTTACCTAGAAGAAACCGATTCATTATCAACTTCAAAATACCAAAATTGTAACCAACGAGTAAAACCCATCCAACCAACACATTCCGCTGCCTAGACGTTCGTATCACAAAACAAGAGTCATCAGTCAACACTTTTCGTTCGAGTCTTTCTAAAGTCTACCACGAAACAATGTCGTTTTTACGAGCTATGAGCAGTCCGATAGAACAAAGGACAAGGCGGTATTAGATAATGCAAATCAGTAGCATACGTTTCGAAATGTATCCGATAAAAAAACCGTTAACCTAGCACCAATGCTCTCAAGAAGTCTATTATTACCTCTTAAATATATAAATCTCCTGTCACGATGTTTGTCCGCGATGGATTCCTAAACTACTTAACTGATTTTAAATTAAATTGGCACACCGTGAGCAGTCTGGACCATCTTGAGAGATAGGATAGTTTTTATTTCGATTAATAGTCTTTAAATGACAATATCCGAGCGCAGCCGGAATGGGCCGCTACGCCGCTAGTATATTATAGATTTGAGAGCCTCCAGCCTCCAGCTGGTAGATACTTAGCTGACCCATCCCAAAGGTGTAAACAGTAGGTAGGTAGGTAGGGTAACAGTAGTACCATAGAATAGATAGAGTAGTACTCCATACGTCCATACAAGAGTGTATTCGTGTTTGGTATAACGTGAGCAATTGTTCAGTCTTGAAGTACCTCCGCGCCATTGAGGACATTTAGTTTTTGGCAACTTATTTAGCCTCCGATCATAGATCGCCCGATCTTTGCCTCCGATTCGATAAAAGAGCCAAAGTTGAGTGTAGATGTCAAAGTAACGCTAGATATGGTTAGTGAGATTAATAAGTTTATCTACGAACGCAATAGTGTTTTTCGCATAAGCTATACCTCATTCCAAACCTACGTGAATAAAAGGTACACAAACCAATGTCACTCTCAATATGACAGACCAGCATTTCTCAACCATTGTTTTACAAGATAGTTTGTATTTATTGACAATTATTACAAGATAGTTTGTATTACCTTTCATTGCTTGCCTTTTTAAATTTTCGTCGCAAAACAAGGCTAAAAATATATGTATGCATATCATAAACACCCAAATATAATTATGTTCCCACTGCTGGGACTTGGAACAATCAACACATTGCCGCTGTAAAAAATCGTCAGACACAAGAATCTGCAATTGCTGAACATTTGATTGATGCTAAAACTGGTAATTGGATCGAGATCCACGACCCGAAGGTTCTATCTACCGAATGTCATTACTACGCAAGAATGGTTCGGAAAGCATTGGAAAATAAAAAACATAGGTATAGATTTCAACTAGGACGCGATGACCACGATGCCAATAACCGAAAACTACCCGGTTTACTGTTATCGGCGTCGCGGAATCCTCTAATAAATAAATGTGTGCATAACGCACTGAGTTTGGAGAAACCTGATATGGTTAGTGTTGTGTGTAGTGTTGGTCACCCTGCGATTTTTGAAGCCCAAATGAGGGTAGATGGAGATCTCCTATCATTTCATACTGAGAGTATGGCGGCATAGAATAGATAATACAGATAGAACGGACACTCCCCACCCCCCGCCAGTTTCAAGCTTCCTACCCCGCAAGGACGCGAGAATCACTCAACGAAGGGTTATATCGGACGATAATTTTCTATGAGAATACGACCATGATGCTGTATTATTTAACAAAATGGTACCAAATTTTTCATCTATTATACGAAACAAGAATAAGAGATTTTTCATTTCATAAGAATTATTACAAAGATTGAATCATTTTTATAAACTGTGTTAAGCTATTCTGGTTAGAAGTACGCGCCAACACTGAAGTCCTGTGACGAAATTATTAAACTCGTTGTTTTTAAACTGCGGCTTTCGTTAATCGTTGTGAAATACGTCAGTGGCGCCAATAACGTATGGTAACGAGTGATGGCGCGGAATTTACGAAGTCACTAGTCACTAGTGTTGGCAATTTAGTGGATTTTTTTACTAAGATTGCTACTATTCAGATTTATTGGTAAGTGATTATTTCTTTGCATTCAACCGACTCAAATAAAAGAAAGAGGTTCTATATTAGACTATCTGTACTTTTATGTGCGTCCATGTATATATTATGTCGGTTAGTAGTGAACAATGAATATAGGATTTCATCTAGTAGTATGCTTATTTAAGATTTCGCAACAACCGTTCATTAAAAGCAGTAAGAGGATACGAGTACATTGACTATAGGAATGGATAGTTCCAAAAAAAAATTAACGATATTTTTAAACTAAAACTTATTGAGTAATTAACGGCTTTGACATTGACTTATAAACTTTACCGGTTCTAGTACTACCGGTACTACTACGATTTAGTTTCATTTTTAACCAACTTCAAAAAAGGAGACGGATCTCAATTCGTTTATATGTTTGTTACGTGATAGCTCCATTTATTGTGAAACAAAGGACATAAGCCCAAATCACATTGAAAAAACCCAGGTGCCACGCCTGGGTTTTTTGATGTACCTCGGATTTTAAGTTATTAGTAATAATATTCTAAACTATCATCATCATCCGTTTGAGTGGCTAACCTGCGTTTTTTTGCCTGTAGAAGTTCGTGTCAAAAGCTCGTTTTATGGAACAAAATATATTGTATAATTTGGTGTTAATGATATAAAAATAATATATACCGGCTGAGTCATAAAGATATATATCAAACAATGCACGAATATGCTTAGGTTCTTTTCGCGATGGGTGGCCTTGGAATTGAATTCAAATTTAACGAGTGTAAGTAAAATAATTCATGATAATACGCTTATTTTTGGTAATGTACTTTGGACTTTGTATTCAATTATCAGTATGCTTACATCGCGGGTCAAATCTCGACAAGTACTAGCACAAGCACAGCACTAGCATAGGCCTGGGATATGAGGCGTACTTGAAGAGAGGTATATGCTAAGATGTTATGATGATGATGATTACATCGGATTGCAAACAGTATTGGTGAACTTTTAAAAAAAACGCCTACAAAACTACACTGATAAAAAACATGTTAGCCACTAATTTGGGTTATGGGAGTGGTGTAATTTTTTTTCCTAAAATATATTTGCATACAATTATTAGATTTTTTTGAGATTAGATACAATTATTTTGTGCCGAGGTCAGGGTACGATTTGGGCCATGTCTTCTATGTTTTTTTTTTTTTTTTTGGTAGATCATAGTTTTGAAATATGAAAACAAAACTAAAAATTACTTTCGTTTATTTTTGTTCAAGTTTTTTATGATCGTCGTTGAAATTTGGTTAAGTAAGTTTCTGAATTTAATTTAAAATTGAAACCGATTTTTGTTTATTCGGCGCAAATTCACAATATTTAAAGTTTTATGCGATCCTTACTATAATGCGAATAAATAAATCACTATTTATCAACATACAAAAGTAATATTCTTTTAAGCATTAGTAATAAATTAAATCCGGAACTAGCAACATTATCGGCCATAGTTGATAACAATTCGTAATGTTTGTTTACAACATTTAATTTGGAGTTTTGAGTTGAAAAATCATGTGCTTTCTCTTTACTGGTCGCTGACATGATGTGTTAATAATTAATAAGTAGTTTGTGCAGTGTATAATACTCTGATATAGTAAACTGTGATACCGCTTTTTAATGCATCTTATGAACGTAGTTATAGCTAATCTAATGTTCTGTGACTAGTCTTTAATGAAATACGCGAAATATGTGGAGTGATTAATTAATATATTGTCAGAATAAAGTTTTCTCTTTGGGTAAGTGTACTTAACTTACTAAAATAATTTAGTAACCCTAGATGACACGCACACATGCGTAAATGTGTTCGAACGACATAAATATGCGTAGTTGTGTGAGTGTAGGTATGTCAACTGCACCGTCTGTATAGATTTTAGGCCGAGTGTCCGGGGTGTGACGGCGGGCAAAAAAGGAAAGGCAAAGCATTTGAGTTCGGAGAAGAATGTAACACTAGAACCAGTGACTTACAAAAGTAATTTAGATGTTTCCTTATATGAAAACGTTCCTTTTATTTTTAACAATAATTAAATCTCATTCGAATTTTCCTGGTACTACCCAAAACTGATCATAACACTATGATGTAATATTCAGGAAACATACAAAAGTTGCGATCAAAATAACACAAAATTTATGGCATTTTAGAGTAAAAATTATACAAGCATTTGATAGGAAACAGCGTAATTTGGAACACGTATTTAGCAGTTTGCGATTTTCTCTCAACTCGTTACGACACAAGAAACCTTTTTCTCGGAGTTCTTTAGTCATACTCATACTCTTTTATTGATAATGAGTAGTTACATGTCATAATATTCAAGATACTTATTCAAATTTTACCAATACAAGTTAATAATTTAAAAAAAAATTGGCAGTCATAGGAACTGCCTATAGAAGTGAAAACTTATAACTCAGAATTTGATAGCTTACTTTGGAATCTACACGGGTGTAACCGGAGGGCGTGGCCTGGGCATCATGGCATGGCCATCTCGAAATGCGTCAGCATTTTTTATTGGCTGATGCATTTCTAGATGGCCATGGCATGGTGCCGAGGACACGCCCTTTCAGTATTTCCCATTGGCTGACGCATTTCTAAATGGCCAATAGCCATAGTTCCGAGTTTACCCGAAGACTTCTTATCATATCCGAGCGTGACGCTAGAATCCAATTCACAGCCCACGAAATATCTGTCTAGGCGCGCCCAAAAAAGTTTTCACTTCAAAAACAGGCGTCAATTTAAAATCCCACTATACTAAAAATCAAATAATACATTACATTAAAATCAAATTACATTACAATTAAAAATTCCAAATTAATGACAAAAATAAATAGACTAAAATGAATCCATACTTGAATATAATGGAAATGGGCATTTTCAAAATATGGGTATGTTAGAAAAATAGGCGCGTCCTTAATAAGAATAATTTGATGAAAAGAAGTATAAATGTCTTGAATGCAACATTGAGAGAGTTTGAGAAACACAGATCAAATTGCTAGTACTTAAAATCATATTTCTATCATCCTACCATTACTTTCTATAACTTTTAAAATAAGATAGTATAGAATTATTTGATCAATACAAATCTAAGTAACTATATGGTATTTAAGATCGCAATAAAGTCGAATCCTATTTGTGAAAAATATTTTGGCATTTTCATAAAAAGACTAAGATTAAACGATGTTTATTAGGGTGGAGCGAAAAAACTTTTTTCGTTTAACTGTAATGTAATAGTAAAAATTTGGTGCCATTTGGGCTTAAATTAAATATCACAAAATATAAATTAATTCGGTTTACAGTCATTGCCTCCGCATCGGCACTGATTTTATAAAAATAATTGGTTTTAGACCTCACATAGACGCCATATATCAGTACTATGTTTTCATAAAAAGATTTATTTTTTATTACAAATCGTTCTCTGGGATCTTATATTTTCGTTGTAGAATACACAAAGAAACCAAATTTTGTGTTTATAACTTTAATAAGGGAAATGTGGGAGCACGAGAGAAGACGCTAGCGGCCCTTGTCACGACACTCATCGTTTACAGTGCTCTGTTCTTTTCAGTTCCTATTTTTAACACTATCTAAAGAACTCGAAGCGTGTTTAAACATCCTTATTTGGGGGATGTTAGTGAGATAAAAGAGAAAGTGTTAACTACTTACGAAGATGTAATGAAGTATTACGAATTGACATAAACGAGACATCAACTAAAATTACAACTAGACAGAGCAAAAGAGCCAAATTTATCAGATATAGCAGACATCGTACCATCTAGGGTTAGAAATATACGACAAATTGTACTTATTCCGATGGTAACACGAATGAGGATCATTCAAATGTTAAAAGCACATAATTTAAAATGCAAAAATCTACTCAAATCCATCAAGAGAAGTCAGAAAGTTTTCAGCAATGCAGTAAGATACTGTTTGATATTTTACCATGTAAATGCAATAAAATTACTCAGTGCATCTATCCTATAGATAAAAAGGTTCCTAAATAAGAGCAGGCTTCTATACTTCATCAAAGAATGTCTCATGAAATGATGATTATCAGCAGAATCGATGTTACTGGTACAAAGAAATAGCAAAATGCTCAAAAAAGGTAAACCTGTAAAGGTTGTACCTGAGATTGGTACATCTAGAGGAATACAATCTGTGATAACAGATTTTCTGTTACATGAATTAATTTCCCAAACTAGTATTATGGCCATTGGTTGTGACGGAACGAATGTTAACACTAGAAAGTGTGATAGATTCATAAAACTGCTTCAGAAAAAATTACAAAAACCATTTCAGTGAAAAATCAGTTTACTTTATGAATTCTCTAAGACATTTATTTATTCATCTCGACGGGTAAACTTCAGGACCTATATCTTACGTAAGTCCAGTAGAAAAATCTCTCGAAACATTTTAAAAACTGACTGTAAAGAAATTAAAGCACATTACAGGAAAAATATTACTCGCATGGCCAATTACTTAAATCAGATCTCGAAAATAAATCTCCAGGTAAATTTTCACATCCCCGTTGGATCACACATGCTAACCAAATACTACGTTTGTTTGTGGCAACTGAAAATCCGACGGACAATTTAAGGATTATAGCAAAACTTCGTATATAAAGTTGGACCGTCTTGGTTTTCAATTAGGATCCAACATGTCATTCATCATCTGTTTAACATTGTTATGGACTCCAGAAACCTGCCCATAAACTATAGGAAAGATTTTAGATCCAGTTATCCAAATAAACGCGTATTTTGCGCCTCCCGAAAGCCTTCTTCTTGCGATGATAACAAATGAGAGGAAGCATAATATTAGACAGCTGGCTGCTCGTCGCATACTAAAGGCACACAGTGTGAGCCTTCCTAGACCTTTTCAAGTGACAATCATCATCATCATCATCATCAGCCGTAAGACGTCCACTGCTGGACATAGGCCTCCCCCCTAGATTTCCACAACGAACGGTCCTGCGCAACCTGCAACCAGCGGTTTCCAGCGACCTTCGTGAGGTCATCTGTCCATCTAGTGGGAGGCCGTCCAACACTGCGTCTTCCGGTTCGTGGTCGCCACTCGAGAACCTTTCTTCCCCATCGGTTGTCAGTTCTGCGAGCGATGTGGCCTGCCCATTGCCACTTCAGCTTAGCTACTCTTCGAGCTACGTCGGCTACTTTCGTTCTTTTGCGAATATCCTCATTACGGATTCTGTCGCGCAAAGAGACTCCGAGCATAGCTCGCTCCATAGCTCGCTGTGTGACTTTGAGCTTTGTTATGAGGCCCACAGTTAAGGACCACGTCTCAGTTCCATAAGTCATCACTGGCAACACGCACTGATTGAAGACTTTCGTCTTCAAGCATTGGGGTATTTTGGACTCCAAGATGTGCCGTAGTTTCCCGAACGCTGCCCATCCGAGTTGGATCCTTCGCTGGACCTCTTTGTCGAAGTTGGATCTACCCAATCGGATCTTTTGACCCAGGTAGACGTATTCGTCAACAACTTCGAGTGTGGTATTCCCAACAATAACCGGTACAGGTGAGACATGAACATTTGACATGACCTTCGTCTTGTCCATATTCATCCTCAAACCTACCTGTTGGGATACTCTACTGAGGTCCCTGAGCATAGCACCGAGGTCCTCCATCGACTCCGCCACAATGACTATATCGTCGGCAAACCGAAGGTGAGTGATGCATTCGCCGTTGATATTGATGCCATGTCCGTTCCAGTCCAGTAGCTTGAAAACATCTTCCAGCGCGGCAGTGAACAGTTTCGGAGATATGACATCTCCCTGTCTCACGCCTTTCTGTAGCCAGATATGTTTTGTGCACTGGTCCTGTAATCGGACAGACATTGTGGCTTTGCTGTAAATGCACCTCAACACTTCGATATAGCGATAGTCCATGCGGCATCGCTGGAGAGACTGAAGCACTGCCCAGGTCTCGATGGAATCGAAGGCTTTCTCATAGTCCACATACGCTATACATAGTGGCCGATTATACTCCTCGGTTTTCTGTATAATCTGCCGAAGCGTATGTATGTGGTCTACGGTACTATAGCCTTTTCGGAAACCGGCTTGTTCGGGTGGCTGGAAGTCGTCAAACCTGCGTGCGAGACGATTCGTGATTACCCTCGAAAACAACTTATAAACGTGGCTCAGAAGTGAGATGGGTCTGTAGTTCTTCAACAAGGTGTTGTCACCTTTTTTGAAGAAGAGCACCACCACACTTCTGCTCCACGCTTCTGGCGTATTACCGTCAAGTATGACGGAGTCGAACAGCTTCTGGAGGACTTTAAGTACCGGTTTTCCACCCGCTCTCAGAAGCTCAGTCGTAATTCCGTCGTCGCCAGGTGCCTTGTTGTTCTTAAGTTGTTTGAGGGCCATCCTAATCTCATACAGGCTGACTTCCGGGATGTCTTCGGTAAAGTGTCGGGTCAGCTTGGCTCTGGGGTCTTTTGCCATGCTAACGACAGGTTGTGCTTGTGTAGAGGTGTATAACTGTTCATAGAACCTCTCAATCTCCTCCAAAATCTCGGCCCTCGACGAGACGACGTTACCACTGTCGGTCTTCAATTTGGTCAATTGACTTTGCCCAAGAGACAGATTTCTTGCGAACACTTTCGAGCCTTTATTCCGCTTGATCGCTTCTTCAATACACGAAGTATTGAAGCAGCGTATGTCGCGTCGCACACAAGTAGAAATCTGTCTATTGAGCCGTCTGTATACCGTCATGTCGACCGAAGACTGCAATCGCATATCTCGCCTAACCGCCATGAGATTCAGAGTATGATCGGAGAGCTTTTGGGTTCTATTCTGGCGTCGGATCTTATAAAATTCCCTGCCAACTGCTTGAACAGTTTCCACCAGCCTGTCGTTTATTTCATCCGCCGTTACGCATTCATCTAAGGCTTCGAAGCGATTTTGAAGTTCGAGTTGAAAGTTGTCGGGATCTTCGATTTGAGCATAATTTGGTCGGAGCGTGGACTTCATTAGACGTGATCTTTCGAACTTAATGTTTAGATTCAGCGTGCCTCTTACAATACGGTGATCGCTGCCGGTTTTAACCCTACTGATCACAGAGACATCGCTGAATATTTGCCGTTTAGTCGTCATAATGAAGTCGATCTCATTTTTTGTGGAACCATCTGGGCTAATCCAGGTCCATTTTCGTTGTGGCTGTTTCTTGAAAAAGGAGTTCATCATAAAGAGGCTCTCCCTTTCCAAGAAATCAGCTAGACGTTGCCCTCTTGGGTTCCGCTGCCCATATCCGAATTGTCCCACTCTCAACTCATCACCGCTACGTTTGCCTAGTTTCGCGTTGAAGTCTCCCATCACAACTGTGAAATGTGTTGGCGAGACATGTATGGCTTTGGAGATGTCCTCATACATGGTCTCAACCTCTTCGTCGGGATGTGTCGAGGTCGGTGCGTATACCTGTATGACCTTCAATGAATACCGGTCGGTTATTTTCAGTACAAGGTATACAACCCTGCTCGACACACTCTCGATCATTAACACGTTGTTGACGAGAGACTTGCGGATGATAAACCCGACACCCCCTTGGGATTGTTGATCTCCCTCCCGGTAGTAGAACAAGTTGCCGGATTCGAGGGTTATTCTGTCCTCGCCCTGTCTACGGACTTCGGATAACCCTATGATATCCCAGCGCAACTTGTCCACTTCTTCTTCCAGCTCCACAATCTTTTCGTCAGCCCTCAGCGTCCGTGCGTTGTACGTTGCCAGGTCGAGTCGTTGGGTTTGGTGGCGGGGCGTCTGCCGGGGATTCTTAGCACCCCATGCTCCGCCGGAACCAAGGCTGCCACCAGCGCCTGGAATAACGGAGCCGCCGGGGACTAGGGGCCGTTTCTTTGTTGTGACCATCATATGGGGGGGTATTTTTTTTTATTTTTTTTTTTTTTTATTTAATTTAAACACTCCACAGACTCCGGGGTCCGTGACTTTTGTCATTACATTAATCTTTTTTTATTTACATAGTTCTTGGATTAGGAGAAGAAGAGGAAAATAAGGGGGGGAGTAGGGGGGTGGTGAACATTTTAAGCGTAATTCTAAAGCTAGTCAGTCCGATTTCGTCTGTTGAGCCGATCACTACCGGTTGGGATTCCGATAGTAATCGACTCGACATCGTCTTTTGCCTAAGCCGCCTCCTCCTGGCCCAGAGCCTCCACTACAGCCGCATTTCTGTCTCTAATGGCCATCTGCAGGTTGAAATCTTGAATGGTCTTTGGTGATGCAGCCAACGCTCGCCGCACGAACCGACCGATGGCGTCGTCGGTGTCGTCAGCGTAGTATGTGAAGGTCCCCGTGTGCCGTGAGATTGCAACAACCGCATGGGACACGCTCTCGTGCAGCTTCATGTTTGCCTTAGTTTTAATTACGATTACCGACTCGTATGTCAATCCCTGCGCTTCATGAATGGTAAGGATGCGTGACCCGGTGCCTGACCCGTAACCCTGGTTTGTCAGGGTCTCCTTTTCCTCTTGAGTATGCACTAAAAAGAGGGTGTTGGGTTGGGTGCCGGGTATTTGCGCTCCTTTATACCTTCTCTGCTCCAGGGACTTTATACGGGGTACTGAGGAGTACATACCTGAGTATATTTCCCTCAGCGCATATGCAACATCCATCGGGTTGCGATGTGTGCAGAGCAACTCCTGGCTGATCTTTGCTACCAGGTTCGGGCGGTGATACCTCATTTCGAAGAGATTTTCCCTGTCGATGTAAGGCAACTGATTGACGTCTCCGATGAGGACAATTTCGCCAACACCAGACAGCCGTGAGACCATCACAATGGCCCCGAAATGGTTCATGAGAGCCTCATCCACCAGGAGGCGGCTGAATGTCTCTTTTCCGAAACCATTTACCAGAGCAGAAGCCATAGTTCGCACCCTGGTTTTGACCAGGTTTCCGATACGGTGCGATAGCTTCTCCCTTAGATCTTTTGCTGCCTCAGTTGTTGTGGTGATGATAGCGTCTTTGTCCACGTCGAAGTGTCTAATCACCCAGTTGTCTTTCCACATCCTGGAACTCCGTTGACCCACTGTATGCTTGGTACCTCCCAGTTTTCCCAACACGCTTTGACGTTTGAGGTCCCTTCAATGGACTTGGCCATCTCGAGGATCCTGTCGTCCAGCATAATCTTGGTGCATCGGGCGGTAACTACAATTGGGTCGTTTAGTGGTGTCGCATAAACGGGTCTTCCCGCGCGCTCTGTCTCACTCTCGTTCAGTGTCACGAAGCCATTTTCTGCACTGTAAGCTGCCATATACTGTCCTGTCATGGTTCCCTTGATGACCCGGGATGTGACATTATTATAAATGGCTGCTTCGGCCTCCTCGAGATTCACCTTTAGAAGGCTTTCACTACCTAGCCTATAGAACTGCATGATGTTTTCGCAGGTCTTGAGGTTAACTAGTCTTGTTGCTCTCAGTATGGCTATGAATTCGATGAAGGCGTTACGTGCATGGCTCCGCGGCTCCGAAGCCGTGACATAGCGGGGCGGTTCAACCTGTCCCATGTCGGCTCTCGTTCGGCTCATTTGTTGCTGTGAAGCTGTTTTGAGGGTCCCTGACGTTAAAAGGGGTGGTGCATGGGATGAGATTCGGAGTACGCTCCCTGCTGCAGTGTTGAAGGCAGCCACGAAGGCCGTGTTGGTGCTTCGGCTGCCGCTTTGATTGGCTGCGGCTTTTTCCGCGGCTGCCCTCTGCTGTGCTCTTTCGGAACCGGTTTGGTTGGTCGAACTAGGAACGGGGTGTCCCCAGCTGTCAGTTGCATTTGTTAGGTCGTGCGAAGGGGCTCTGAGGAAGCTCAGATTTTCTCCCCTATCTTCGTATACGACAACCTCATGATGTTTAGAAGCTTCAATGCAACCCAGCCGGTCTGCGACTTTCGCTCTTGAGTATTCGATTGCCATCGCATCCACGCTTATCACCCGGGGTGTTTCACCCGCATTTCTGCTAAGATGTGCAAGCAGCGCACTTGCCTGTGTGAAAGGTGTCCGACCTTCCGAGTATTCTATTAGTGCAATCGTTTTGTTTCTCGATCGCACCAACCGAAATCGGTGGCCGTCTACCTCGCACACTGGCATAGCGTCGAAGGTTTTCCGCTTCATTGTGACTTTTGCGGTACTCCCATTGAGCAGACAAGACAATCCCGGCGACAAACGGGCGCGTTTCCTTTCCCAGGCGAAGCAAAAGCTTATTCCGAATCTCTCTTTGTTGCTATCCATGAAGAGAGCCACCCCGCGGACACGGATCCCCGCCTCTCCTCGGTCTGCGTTCTCCAGTAGTTGTTGGACGGAGATGCTCTTTGAGGAGCTATCTTGGACGGAGATTGCACCCGGCGTGGCGTCCACGGACAGTGGGGTAGGGTGTGGTGGTGAAGGGGGGTGTGTATTAGACTTAAGTGTGGAGTTTCTTTTGGCCGCTATTCGGAATGAACTCTCCATGAAAGCCAGAAGCCGTGGTCTACTATCTGGATCTGCCAAGACGTTGTGGAGATCCGAAACAACCAGCTTCCTGTCAATCATAGATTCGAGATCATGTCTTGCAGCCATGAATCGGGGACAATCTACCAGCACGTGCCAGACATTCTCGGATTTTTCAGAGTCACACTCGCATACAGGACTGCTCTTAAGCTTAAATCTGTACAGGTATGGGGGGGTATTTGCCATAGTCACCACGCTTGGCAGGCGGGTTGGTGACCGCGGAGCCAGTCCTTTGCACCGATGACGCCGCTGCCCGTCACCGGCCAGGTCAATTTAGGACTGGCTTTTAAATGGATATACCGCCATTGGTTCGGTCGTCAGAGCCTCGTTAGTCGGCAGCAGGGTGTACCGCGCGCAGGAGAGGTTGACATTTGGGGAAACTAGATGTTAAGCGCTTCCCCCTTACACCCCTTACACAAGTGACAATGATACATTTTAATGCTTCAAGTATATATTGATTTAATGTACTGGTAGGAATACTTAACCGGACCGCCGCTTTAAAAACAAATCTGACCAAGGAATTCAGGACATTGTCGAATCTGGTGGTAGGAGCAAACCATTGTTCTTGAAGGTTCCCAGCGTTACTGAAGCTGTTGAGAATGGTGTGAAGATAACGACCGAAGCTTCCACTACCCAGTGCATACAAAAGTCACGATTAGGTGCGATAAAAGCCACGTTGGAATCGTGGAACGTGATGCCTAAATTTTAAACAAAAAAGGATTTTCAAGCTTAATAATTAATGTAATTTTTTAGATCCTTCTTAGTATTTTCGTGTTCATTGTCACAATATTAGTCTCATAAATGTTTAATCTATACAGTATCTATCATTAAGTACCTTCTTACTTGTAAATGGGTCACACCATTTCACATTTTACGACTTTAAAAAATTAAGTAAAAAAAGTTTTTTTTGAAGTCACTGCGGAGGCAAAAGGTACGAACTAAATGAGATGAAAAATTACACTTCTTTTAACTTCATTATGACGCACAAATCCCCTCCTATTAGAACTTCGAAACTAAAAAAAAAATTTCGTCCATACATCCGTGCTCCACCCTAATGTTTATGTTATGGTATCACCTTTTTTTGGTTTGTTTTGGTTTTCTACACGCCTTAGAGCCGGTTCACACGGCGCGGCTGCCAACCGCGCCCGCGCGTGGGCGCGGCGCCGCGCCGCGCGACGGTTTTGTTTCAGACCGCAGGTTTTCGCGGTTTCTGCTCCGAAAAGCTACTGCGCAAGAACCGCGCGCAGCCACGCAGGCGCCGCGCGGCTGCCGCAGCCGCCGCGGCCGTAAACCGCGTCGTGTGTATTGAATTCAATTTTATATGGAAATCTGCCGCGCCCGCGCGCGGGCGCGGTTGGCAGCCGCACCGTGTGAACCCTCTCTTACTGGAACGCACTATCGAGGGCAAAGGGTCATCCATCGATATAAATCAATGGATATGCCCGTTGCCCGCCCAAACTTCAGGCACATGGAATAATGCTATCGTCGGGAAGAGTCAGCTCACTCTTTCCGTTATAGTCGGTTGCAAAGAGTGTGTAGGAAGCGGTAAACGCCGGACGACTACCTAACACTATTCGTTGTCAACAACCAAAATAAATAGAACCGCAACATAACCTCGCCGCTAGCGATTCTAGGGTCTCTAGGGGTCCAGTAGATTGGTAGTTCTAAACCACTCGCGCTACATCAGAGACGCAGTGTGTTCAAGGTGCTCAGGGCACATCTTTTGATTTATATCCATGGGGCTTTGAGGATTTAAAGTTGGTCTGAGCGATGGGGTCATCAACATCAACGCAAATATCAAACTTAGACATAGGCAGTGAGAATAAGTACATGAGCTTGACTCTTTTAAGCTAATTGCTTCGTGTTACATGGCCTAGGCATGCAAGAATTACAAGTCTTCCAATGTTAGTCCGTAGTGCATTGGAATCGTATGACATTTATTAATAAACACTTGCTTTTGCAGATACAGAACCATCTTATTGTTATGTTCTATCATAAGTTGTTTCGTTTCTTTACTACAATAATTATTAAATAGCGTATGAGTAGAAAAAGTACTTTTTTATTTAATAAACTGAAAGAAGTTCAATCGATTTTGGAATCTTAGAATCGTAAAAAAATGTAGAAGATTTTTTTGTTTTTTTTTTGGTAATGGCGTAGTAGAATTTACACTTTCGATTAATTCACAGATATAAATGTCACTGCCAAGTGCAAGTGCGTTTTGTTACGTCAATCATCTTGTCTTTCAGTTTTCACTTTCAGTGTCTGAAATCTGAAATCAAAGAGAATATATCTGAAACCAGTCTGTGGTTAAGTTTTTCTTTTTTTACTTTTTATACCTACATTTTAAGTTAGATTTAAATTAAAAATAGATTCATCATTTTTTTAAACACACCTGTCGTGTATTTATAAACTTCTGAAATATAAACTGCTGAATTGTGAACCACCGTAAGTTCTAGTTATTGTTTGGTAATCCACAAATACAGTATTTTATTTTTATAATAGTTACCTAGATTTACCTAGGTAATATCATAAGAATTTTCTCAGTTCTCAGTGGCCAAAGTGACCTTCGGATAAATCCTTACATCGTTATTTTAGTTAATTGAACTGTCACAGAATTTGGAAAGATTATAATAATACAGAAAACTCTAGACAATAAGTTTTGTAAGTTTATTGTAAGTATATTTTGGGATCACTAAGGGACTTTGAAAATTGGTTTTACTAAACTCAAGGCTGCTCGAGTAAATCTCAAAAAAGTTTCCAAAGTACCTCATGTACTAACAGAACAGTATAAAGAAATACTTACTATGATTTCATAGACTGCTACCAGCCTACTACATACATGTCTTTGATAAAAACAAACAGTGATTAGTTCAATTAAAAAAATGAAAAAAATGATAAAAGGGGAGGGTAATTCCATGAGAAACGCTACTCAAGGTGAAAAACATAATATCGTCTTTTTGTATTAAATTTGATGAAATTTGAAACAAAACATTCCAAATTATAACATACTGAAACAGAGTATATTATATGTATGAGTAGATATGTATAAAAAGATTTTATTTTATTTTTTTCGATTATTACTACATTTTTTTAAAGAAGTTTGTAATTTAGCAGTTATATTACAGCAGACTTTTAGTAGTTACGTTTATTTGTCCCTCATCTCTTTTTAAGTTTTGATAACTCAGAATTCATTGTAATTATCGCTATTTGTATTTTTATTTATTTGAAGTACCTAGAAGCTTACAAAACACCCCATAAAATATTAATTTTCGTACTCGTAACACCCGAAACGAAACCGCGGTAACACCCGAAACAAATAATAATATATAAAAATAATAGTAAAACGTTGTTTGTGAAAATGATTATGTCATATATGGTTAGTAAATATTATACTTTTGCAGGCCTGAAAGGTTTAGGAATGGTTCCCCAAGAAAATTCGCAGATTTTTTAACAAATGTAAAAATACTCAGAACATAGAGAACAATCGTGTAACACCCGAAACGCACACTTTTCGACTTAAAAAGCCATGTTTCGACGTGCTATACTATAATCATTTTACAATTTAGATATAACAACTAAAAACGCATAGATTAAAACACTTTTATTGTTAAAATATTATTGCAAAGTACAAAAAAAATATACTTTTGCTGTACGAATGTAACACCCGAAACGATGGAATGACCCGGGAATTTAGACCTTAAAGCATGGTTTCTACCATACTTTAAGGTAATCTTCAGCATTATTAAATAAAGTCAAATTAAAACTAATTCAGTAGAGCTTTAAATTATTATATAAAAACTTTTTTTAATCAATCTAAAAAATCTAACAGATCAAAATTACTACACCAATAAAAGGTGTACAAAAGTATATTATACAATTTTATTTAAGACTCTTATTAAAGTTATGAGATTTACTGTTGTGGTGCGAGGTCTGGATACCTCTATATGGTGCAACCTGGGCATCACACAAAAAACTAACTTCGGAGGGTCAGGGTCATTGGTGAGAGTGTGACAAGTGACCAGGCTCTGACCTGAGACCATACCAGAGAAATATATGGGGATTTTAATTGGTAATGGCATCATGTCCGTCCTTTGTGTCTAGCCCGACATACCCTGCTATGTCCCTGCATGGTGGCCATGGGTAATTGCATTTCCCCATCACAAAAAAAATAGTCATATTTCATGGTTTTTGGGATTATTAATTTTGTCAAAAATAAAAAAATCCTTTCTTATAATATTACTCATAGTAAAAACAAACCATTTTTAACTCAAGAGATGATGGAGCTGACCAAAGATGTGCAATATAAACTGTAACTTGTTCTTATTCATAATCGGTTATTATTCTCACTATCTTAAATTACTTGCTGGTCATTCTAGGGTCAAGCATGATGTACATTGTAATCTATTGAGTAGTGGTAGGTAGGTACAGTAATGACATAGAATAGATAATACAGATAGAACGGACACTCCCCACCCCCCGCCAGTTTCAAGCTTCCTACCCCGCAAGAACGCGAGAAGCACTCAGCGACACGACATAGATGACACGCACACATGCGTAAATGCGTTCGAACGACATATGCGAGATGTGTGAGTGTAGGTATGTCAACTGCACCGTCTGTATAGATTTTAGGCCGAGTGTCCGGGGTGTGGTAATGATCCCAACTGTTTGGATATTACCAGTTTTATCAGTTTTTTTTATCTTTGGCTATTTATTAGATTAGGTACAGGTCATGGTTATAGTTATTAGGTCATTTTTTTTCTATCGGAATGTTCGTAGCTCGAAAAAGCGACATCGTTTCATGGTTGATATTCCAAAGACACAAACAATATTTGACTCTACTTTTGTGATAAGAGTGTCTAGGTGTTGCCTGAGTGGGTTTTTCCCTATGGTTACAATCTTTGTGTCTTCAAATAGGTTAAATAGAGAGTGAAACAGGGTAGATGGTATCTTCACAGGAAAATGAATTCGAAAAAATGTGATAGCTCTAACAATTATTTCGAAATTAACTTTGAGTGAAATAGTCCCATTTTATCTAGCACACATAGTCATTATAGTTTGTTTTTAATCCCCAACCAAAACCACCATTTAATTGTTAAGTTCCGAAACCTATTGTAAAAGGAAGAGAATATGACAAAAGTGAAAGGAAAAATATATGAAAAATTTATATTTTTATTAATTTATATTTATAAATTTATTAAATATATAATAAATGAAAAATTTACGGGCGATCTGAGGTCGGGAAGTGGAAGGGAGAAGAAAGAAGAGATTTCAAAGAACAAACAAACTTTAAACAAGAGAAAGCTGATATTTTGACGTGAGATTTTTCGATTGAAAATTGGGGTACTTTTTCAATATTAAGTCAATTTAAGGTGAAAAAATAAATACTTTAAATAAAAAAAAATACAGTGTAGGTATTTGAGATATAAAAAACAAGTTTTAATAAATATTTGTGATTGTGTAATTTTTATTTATTTTTTATGTGAGAAATAATTAAAAACAAAAAACAGTTAGGTATTTGAATTTTTCTCATAAATATTGAAGCAAAAAAGTGCCAATGCAAAAGTTGTAGATTTTTTTATGATCTATAACTTTGTCGTAAAACTTATTTCCATAGGATTTGTAGTTTTGCCAGAAATCGAGATAAACCGTTGTTACCCTTAAAACCGGTCCGTTTGGTCCGGTCTGGGTCGGGTCCATTCCGAGGTAAGTTGCGGGTAAATCAAAATTTTGTTCTTGTTCTGTCTCAATTACCAAGAATTTGCCTTCATTTCGTTTTGGAAGAAGCACCACAGCTTGATCTTGACATTCTTTTGAATGTCAAGATCAAGCTGTGGTGCTGTGGCTTGATCAGTTTTGTTAGCGGCAAATTGACCAATTGAATATTATGTAGGACCATACCATACATTACATTTGTTTCGATGGAAATTGAGATACAGATTATATAAATAAAACTGTACCTATTCTAAGACTAATAAATGATGTTTAATCTTTAGGTTGACGGAATGTTCTGCCCAAAATAAAAATGGGTAAGTTTTAAATTTCATATTCCATTTCTTTTTTATATTTGCGGTCACCCATGATACCCATGACATATTTCTAGCTGTATCTGTATCATTTAGGTCTCCTGATTTGTCATTTAGAATTTAGAAGCAGAAAAAAGACACGTTCAGGAGGTTGTACTTTAAAGCAATGGCTATAATGTGACGAAATTAGCGGAACACAGAAAAAAGCAGAAAAGGAAAGTGATGAATGTCGAGAAGCTTTTATGCCTTACGTCAGGCATCACGGATAAAGTGAGGACATTGTTAAAGGAGTATTCTATTAAAACTGTAACCTTAAACCTTATCAAAGATGAGTAGACATATTAGGACGCCGAAACACGTCATTCCATTTCAGACTCCGGGTGTGTATAAGGTTGATTGCAGCTGTGGAAGTTCTTATATTGGTCAAACAAAACGTTCAATCGTTGAAAAAAGACAAAGGAACACATCGCCGCTGTTAAAAATCACGAGGCACAGAAATCTGCGATTGCTGAACATTTGATTAATGCCTTAGAAATTATAAAACAACCGGGAGGATGGTTTTCGGTTATCAGCGTCGTGGAATCCAGTCGTAGATAAATGTACGCATCGCGTTTGGAAAAGCCTGGTGATACGCTTAGTATTGTGTGTCATGTTGGTAACCCTGCGATTTTTTAAAGACCATATGAGGGTAGATCGAGATTTCGCATTTCGCAATGAAACGACTCGCAATTTCTTCAGTCTCGGCGGTTCTAACACTGCCGAAACGTCGAGGTAATTAAACAATGATTTATATAGTGATTAAGCCCCGTACTATATAAACTTTATGTGTACAAGTCGCGAAACTTACCTACTCCTGATTTGGATCAAATCTATGGTCACTTTAAGGTAAACCTTGAAATTCTTCTCTGAACTTTGAGGTCCACTTTGACTTATAATTTTTTAGGTCGATTTTTACGTTGATTTTGTACTTGGAAAAATTTCAACGTCAATATAGGTAAAATATCTAAGTAAAATACTAACCAATATTGACGTTGATTGAAATAACTTTGACTTTGAACTTTGAGGTCGATTTTCACGTTGTCGTTTGACTCTGACCCTAGAACACTAAGCTTATTTTTCAACGCTACTAAAACGACCACACACGTACCCTATTATCAGAAGGAAGTGACGTAGAAGCGGTAGGGGATAGAAATCAGCATTACTCTACACACGTACATTCCAGTCAGTACGATCCCACCAAAAACATTCTGTAAAAAACTAGCCAAGTCTCGATAAAGCTGCATAATACGGTATTTGACTAAATTTGTAAAACCGTTTAAATGATTTTTGATTACACAATATACAATACTACATGAATATTTCCGCAAGATCCACTGTTTTACCATTAAAAATAAATGTTTAAAGTAAAAAGTTCAAAAACCCCGCCAAAAACGCTGTTTCTGGTCACGTGATGCGCGTGACGCCACACGCCAGTAAACAAATCAGTGTTTTAAAGAAACCGTTTGCTGTAGATTGAATATTTACTGGCATGTGACGTCACGCGCGTCACGTGACTAGAAACAGCGTTTACGTCGTAGATTATAATTCAGTATTTGTCAAATTTTCATTGGCGTATTATACAAAAAATACAGAGAGACGTACTTCTTAGCATTCCATGGATTCACCGTGCGGGTGCCGGGTCCATCGTGTGGCAGAGAGAGAAATCTCGAATAGACCCCAAGACTTGTGACTCGGGCTGTAGGTTTAAAAGGGCCCCTTACATTGACGTACGTCAACACTCACCTATATATACCTATATATTCCAAAATAGAGTGAAATATGTTTATTTAATGTGTTATCTGATAGGATGATCATAAATCTTATATATAAAATTCTCGTGTCACAGTGTTTGTTTCCTTACTCCTCCGAAACGGCTTTACTGATCTTAACCAAATTTTATATGCTTAATCAGTAGGTCTGAGAATCGGCTACTAGCTATTTTTCATGCCCGGCAGATGGCGCTGCAGACAGTGTCTAGGTTATGTCCGAGCGAAGCCGGAAAGGACCGCTAGTTATGCTATATTTTAAACATTGTCAAATACCGTATTATCTCTAAAAAGTAATGAAATCTAGACAAAGCCGTGCCAAGTCTAAGGTTCCTTATGCGATTTCTTTATTATTATAGTTAATGTTGTGTGAATTGGCCGTTGAAGGGTACACAAGGGTACAAAACCAGGTGCTCCATGACACCATTGCACCAATCTGTCGCCAGAACCGCTACCATTGACGATGGAAAATGGCCACTTGGAAAACGTTGATTCAATAACCAGTCAATTGTTTTTGTCTTACTATTTTCCCTAAATTGTATGTATCCTATATGGTGTAAACAATAAAGAATTTCAATAATACTTATGTGTAGGCGAGCCGGAAACAAACAGTTTAAAAAAATATTTCCAGTCCAGAGGGACTTCTATTCATTGATAGAAGTCCGTTTGTACGTCTATTTTATGTTAAAAAGGTTGCTGAACGCAGGTGTTGCTGTTGAATGCATGCATGTGTTGTTGTTGATTAACAACAGCCTAATATGAGACACTAGCGTCCAATTACCAATACCAGTATAGGGTATTATCTCGCTTAACAAACATAAGTATTTACAACAGATACAACATAACGTGTAAACAAAATTGACTTCTATCCACTAACGGACTAACGGTATAAAGAATGTTCAACGGCCAAGTCACACAACATTAACTATAATAATAACGAAATCGCAACACGAACCTTAGACTTGGCACGGCTTTGTCTAGATTTCATTACTTTTTAGAGATAATTATGCAGCTTTATCGAGACCAGGCTAGTTTTTTACAGAATGTTTTTGGTGGGATTTCACTTCTTTTTGTAGAAACGTGGACTTATTGATTTATTATATTAGATGTATTATTTGACACATATTCTTTTTTTCCGGTTCTGATTCTTGTACAGTAGCAACATTTGTCCAATAGTGGGAAGCAATAGGCTAGATAAAATTAGAAGATGTGTCCCACTATGCTGGATTTTTGCAATGACAGTCGATTGTTTTGTGTACCAATAGTAGAATGGGGCATTACTATATCTCTTATACAGCTGGAACAAGCTGAGAGTTCTTCATCAGATACTTCAGACCTTCGATTTTTGACATCAAATGAAGAGGCAAATAAAGTTGAATAATTTTTGTAAAGGCGTGTTTTCAAATAACCAGGTATACCACCAGGTACCCCAGATTTTCGATATTCCTAGTTTTTATAGTTTTCCCTTTATGTGATCATTAAACCCTAAGTCTGTACCAAATTTCAGCTCTCTGAGTTAATGGGAAGTACTAGTTCTATTTTGATGATCATGAGTGAGTGAATGAGTGTCGTAAATACGAAACTTTGCTTTCGCTTAACTTCGGAACTAAATGATGTACAGGCTTGAAATTTTAGATTTTAAGTACGTGATTATAGCTTACTAGATGACGAAAATTTCAGCGTTCTGGTCTTATCCAGAGGTTCTCAAATAGAGGCCTGAAAATGCGGCGAAATGGTTCCAGTAAAGGATGGTACGGCAGTGTTTGCTTCGCGCTCGACTTGGCGGGGGCACTGCCGTGCCCCCAGATTGACTTGTATCCACTAACGGGCTAACGTATAAAGAATGTTCAACGGCCAAGTCACACAACATTAACTATAATAATAAAGAAATCGCAGTAAGGAACCTTAGACTTGGCACGGCTTTGTCTAGATTTCATTACTTTTTAGAGATAAATATGCAGCTTCATCGAGACTTGGCTAGTTTTTTACAGAATGTTTTTGGTGGGATTTCACTTTTTTTTGTAGAAACGTGGACTTATTGATTTATTATATTAGATGTATTATTTGACACATATTCTTTTTTTCCGGTTCTGATTCTTGTACAGTAGCAATTACAGTAGCAACAGTTTTTCGTATTGCCCATTCGCGTTCATTATTTATGTAAGTGGACTCTCCATAATAGGCAAAGAACTTTAGAAGATTGGAAGAAGACTGCAAATAAATAAAAGCCAGTCTAGCTTAATCCAGAGTTTGCCTTTAATTTTATTTATATACATATATGCGTATTAAAATTTTGACTCTGACCATACATTATATTGTTATCCTAACTTTACAAATCTTTCTTTTCTTTTTTCCCGTTCTGATTCTTGTACGGTAGCAACAGTTTTTCGTATTGCCCATTCGCGTTCATTATTTAAGTAGACTCTCCATAATAGGCAAAGAACTTTAGAAGATTGGAAGAAGCTTGCAAATAAATAAAGGCCAGTCTAGCCTTATCCAGAGTTTTACTTTAATTTTATTTATATGCGTATTAAAAGCAGAAAGGGAGGCATTCGCCCAGTAGTGGGAATCAATAGGCTAGATTATATTAGAAGATGTGTCCCACTACGCTGGATTTTTGCAATGACAGTCGATTTTTTATGTACCAATAGTAGAATGGGGCATTACTATATTTTATCTCTTATACAGCTGAGACAAGCTGAGGGTTCTTCATCAGATACTTCAGACCTTCGATTTTTGACATCAAATGAAGAGACAAACAAAGTTGAATATTTTTTGTAAAGGCGTGTTTTCAAATAACCAGGTATACCACCAGGTACTCCAGATTTTCGATATTGCTAGTTTTTATAGTTTTTCCTTTATGTGGCCATTAAACCCTAAGTCTGTACCAAATTTCAGCTCTCTGAGTTTATGGGAAGTACTAGTTCTATTTTGATGATCATGAGTGAGTGAATGAGTGTCGTAAATGCGAAACTTTGCGTTCGTTTAACTTCGGAACTAAATGACGTACAGACTTGAAATTTTGGATTTTAAGTACGTGATTATAGCTTACTAGATGACGAAAATTTCAGCGTTCTGGTCTTATCCAGAGGTTCTCAAATAGGGGTCTGAAAATGCGACGAAATGGTTCCAGTAAAGGATAGTACGGCAGTGTTTGCTTCGCGCTCGACTTGGCGGGGGCACTGCACGTGCACGTGCCCCCAGATTCCGACCGTGCAACGGACCGGTCGTTGATCAGAGCAAATAGAATATAAGAGTCGGCACTCAGTACAAACCAATAAGAGCAGTTAACATGTCTGTTCAATACCAACCATATGGCAACGACTTCGTGGAAACGGTTATCTTCGTGAAAACAACACGAGTACCAACCTAACAGATTATTGAAAGAGATAGAAGACATGGACCTGGTAAATTTAATTCATTAAGTCCTGGTAAGTTCTAATTTTGATAGACTAAAAACTTTCAAAACTAGGGCATGTATTCCGGAATTCCGAAATCTTTGAGAAACTATTTCGATATTTCAATTTCGTAATTGAAACACTTTACTATCGTTACTCCAATATCGGTATTTTGACCACTGATTTCTTTTCAAACGCAGCCATGATGTGTAAATACACACACACGAAAAGTTATTAAGGATTCAATAAATAAATCATTCAGTGGAGTAATTCAGTTAGCTTACCGAAACTATGAGAACTACACTATTGAAACAACGGAACCCTTCATGGGCGAGCCCAACTAGCACTTGGCCACTTCATTTAGTTCATTGATTCGTCTCGTGACCGTCTGCTAGCTGCATCTCATTCGCACTCACGGACTTGACTTTCTCCTTCCCTTCTCTTTACTATATTCTAGGGTTGATTGGCTGGTCAAAGTTTACGTCAAGTTTACGCGCGGCAGATCCAATTAGAACGAGTTACTCGGCCCGGAGCTCGGGCAGACTTGAAATCGAACAATCATGAAAATCACTGTTACTTTGCGTTTCCTAGCAACAGGACAAAGCTACGAGGATTTAAAATTTAGTGCCATAATATCGCCACAACTTATGCCCTCAATGATTCCAGAGACATGCTCCGCTATCTACAAATGCTTGAAACACTACATTAAGGTAAGTAGACCATGATAATGTTTTTTTTAGAATAGTAAACAACATCAATTCGTAAGGATTCGTTTATTTATTTAATATGCAACAAAAAATATAAGGTAATTAATGTACTTTAGAATGTTTTATTAATTTTAAAAATAAAAAGTGTGTATGTATATAAATAGATAATAATAAATTTTACTTTTCTGTACAATCCAAATATTTTTCCTGTTTCGAAGCTGTTCCGGAATTCCAACATTGGGTATTTAGAATCGTGACTCAGTTCCGGAATTGATAATCTTCCGATATTACATACCCTAGTTACATGCCCTACTCAGAACAAAAAACATAGGTGTTGCCATGGCACTTACTTCTGAGAAAAGGTTGAAGACATAATTAATTAACTTACATACGAAATCATTTGAGATGTTTTTTGAAGTGAAAACTTCTTATAGCGCACGTGCACAGCATTTTCATGGGCTGTGAATGTAAATGAAATGAAGGAAATATAAAGATGAACTAAGTACCGTCTGGATCAGGGATGATCGATATTCATCGATGGTGATGGATCTTGAATTTATATTGCAGATAAAAGTAGTACTGGGTAGTGGTTTTAGACGCAATCCGAACGGCGCGTAATCCTTGCCTTTGTCATTCTAAACAGATAAAACAAAGAACGAGATGTGAGATTCCGTGTCGGAGAGTTTAGAATCGGTACGCTCTGGTTTGATTTAATTTCTACAATAAAATAGACCTAACTTAAATAAATTTCAACGATTAAAAATAAAACATACCCACGCCTTTATTACAGAATTGGGTTACAATAAGAGAAAGACATGTAAGCACATGACTGCCACATAATAACACAGTGACACACAGCTATTGGTACCTACATGGAGAGTCAAAATCCAAAAAAACCTAGTACCTACTGCACTGCGCTCGTCACCCAGAGATATGAGATGTTTTATCTCTATGCCCGGTAATTTTACTGGAAACATTGCCCTACAAACCGCAACATAGTAATGTTTGCACATTACTGCTTAGCGGTAGAATAACCGACGAAGGTACTTCCCCAAAAAGTCTTAACACAAAAAGATACCTCCTGCCGTGCTACCTACCATACTCCTTAATGAAACCCACATGGAACAAAACACATCAACACGTATTTACAATAAAATTATACTCATTCAGGTCTTCTCCATGTTGTTAATTATTGTTTAATGACAAAAAAGTGGTTATTCATTTCAAGATAAATAACTATAATTTTAAAAACCCGACTGAACAAAAACAGCTTAAAAAACATTATTTAATACAATGTACTATCTAAGGAGACACTTGAGTGATTGAGACAAATCTAACGATACCTTAATTGTCATTCAGCCGTTTGGAAGATAGATAGATAGATAACGCTTTATTGTTCACAATAAAAAAACTTAATAAAGATAAGTAAAGAAATTTACAAACATATAAGAAACCATAACCCTTCATTCAGTCGGGTAATTAAAATAATATTTTGTGTACAATTTCGATTACTCGATCGTATATCGTACCATAGCCAAAAAGTCGTAGAAATACGATTTAAATCATACTGTTGGCAATTATTCGGTCTCATTTTTTGGAGACAGGGAATTGAGTAAAAGTGGGTGGGACCTGATAAATTTATCAGGTCCCACCCACTTTTTTTATCAGGTCCCGCCTACTTTTACGTCATTTCTTCGCAACTTCCTCTGATAAAAGAATTCGTCTGTAGAGCCTATAACTAAGTTTCGTCGTTTCGACTACGCTGTCATAAAAATAGATTTATGAGATTCTATTGAAAAAAAAAAAAAATTTTTGTACATTCGTTATTTGCTATTTTAATTATTTATTAACAAACATGTAACATTCTTGTTTAGTTAAACCATACATTTATAACATAATCAGCCTATATTTTTGGCACCAAATGAAGATGCTTGTTTTTAAGTGCTTACCTATTAAAAATTAGAACAAAATTATCTGAAAAAATAAAAACTCAAGTAATTAAAATTAACTGATTCGTTGCGATGGCTAATTTCGCTAACTTTTAACTGTGGCGTCGAGCAAAAATAACGTGACACTGATCAGTGCCTAGCGCCATACGATTAGATGACACGCATCTGTGTTTTCCGCCATGCGGAAAAGAAAACAGTATTTTGACCATTTTTTACACGTTCAAAGCTTGAATACTGTTAGTTTACATTCGAAATTTGACGTGAACGGACAGGCGCGTTGTTTTAAGTGATTAGAAGTGGCAAAATAAGTGTAATTTTGGAAATGGAAGGTAAGTGACTTTTTAATACAGTTGTGCTAAACCTTTTCAGCTTATTTCGCATTTCCTAATGATATTATTGAATATACAATATTAAATTAGGCCTAAAATATTGTTTTACTTATAAAGTCTCACTAACAGCAATACATATGAATACGCTAGATAAATTACAAAAACATATTAATTCTGATATGTATGTCACTTACAAGTGAGCACAACATTTAATAGGTAGTTTTTATTTAATTATAAATTAAATTTGAATTTATGGCGTTAACAGAAATTAGAATTACTACTCTAAGAAACTATGCTATGAAAACTGTTGGTGATCGATCAACAATCACATTACTTTTTTCCGAATTTTTTGTAACTGTCAGTGTCTGGCGCAAAATTTGTAATTATTTTTGGTATTACACTAACATTGTACCCAAAACTGTTATTATAAATAAAAACACCGAAAATCGTGGTTATAAATTCGATAACACGATGACAGGTCGATAACAATCCCGATCAAACTCCCACAAAGTCCCGTATCGTCAAATAAACACAATACGACCGCTAGCTTACTCTACCAATATGATTTACAATAAAAAACATTACTTATACATTACTTTATTTGATTTCCAATCGTACCACGTTATTTTGCTTCTTACTTTACCCTTATCACGAGTGGTATAGTGTTGAGTATTGTACGTTATTTCGGCTGTAGTGTGTTGGTGGTTAGGGGTAGGTTCCCGTGTGACTGCGATAGGACGGGGGCGGCGGAGGGTAGGTTTTGTTTAATATCTCTATAATTTAGACCCGGCATTGTTGTGCAATCATCAATTACGCCGCATGTAATGGCGATGTCACAGGGAACGGGCGTAAAAGTAGACCATTACAGATTTTAGATTAATTATTTAATTTGATTTTAGTCTTGATTATTGTAGCAATTAAACGACAATTGTATAAACTAAATTAGCATAAATATAAATGGCTCCCTTTTATGTTCTCGTATTCGGACAGCTAGGACTTGGGTCATTCTCTCACAAGCAGAACCATGGCGCTAACACACTATGCATGGGACGGATGAAAAAAAAACACTTAATGACCTTGTAAAACGGGACTAACACGTTTTTGATTGTTTCTAGAGACCCAAAACGAAAAAACACCAAAGAAGATACTTGTGTAAAGAACAAATCACAAAGGTGGATTTTGAAACGTTCTACTCAAATCATCATCATTATCATCATCACCAGCCCGTTGTCTTCTACTGCTGGACATAAGCCTTTCCAATGTTGCGCCACCAAATCCGGTCCTCGGCTAAATGGGTATTGAATAATTATAAAACTAAAATAAAGGCCTTAGGTATTTTTGTCGAGATTTGTTTTTATCATAGGTCTGCGTTTGAGCGCCAACCCTCCTTATAGTAAGCGACAGTTATTAACCTGACCTGACCTTTGTTTCTTTTTTTTATATATAAAGAGTGACGACATGACATGTTATGATGGTAAGCAACAATGCCTGCCACATAACAGCACAGTGACACGCAGCTATTGGAACATGAAGAGCCCAAATCATTACCTAGCACCGCACTGCGCTCGTCACCCAGAGATCTAAGTTGTTATATCTCTAAGCCCTGTAATTTCTCTGGATCAAAAAAATAGATTTCATCTCTTTTAAATTTTAGAGATTTCTCTTAACTTGTGCGATTAAAAAGTTTAGAACTAACCATCTTAGACACTTAGACAGATGAACAGACGTGTTTGCATTCAGGAAACAACTCATTCTAACAAAATCGACATAACAAATAGTAGACCGCATCGTCGCTTAACATCAGGCGAGATGGCGGTCAAGTGTAAATCTATAAAGTTAAAAAAAAACAATTGATTCACAAAAACAGGCACATACAATTTTAATCCGTAAAGCTTGTTACGTTTGGCTAAACTTTGCTAATTTTAGTCTATGGTTATTAGTTTAGAGAAAACCTGCATACCGTCCAAATCGATCGATTTCCCGCCAATTACTATGAAACCCGATTACCCGATGCATATCAATCGAGTCGAGCCGCACGAACCCGGCGCGTGCGACAGTGGGGCGTCTCCGGTCACACGCGCCGGCACTGAAGGGGGGACAAGGGGCGATCATTCAATCGACGATCAATAAGCACCTTGATTCTAGTGTATTATTTTTATTATGTAGTTATCTTTTACTAAAAGCGGCTTTAAAAATCTTGAACATCGCTGAAAAATTGCTAGCTTCTCGATTTTTTATCGGATACACTTCGGAGAATATGCCATAAGGTGGCATATTTCTTCCCCTTTTTCTATCGGACTGTTCATAGCGGACTGTTTTAATGTATTCATATGTTATTTTTAAGTTTTTGACTTAGTAAATCATCAACAATATGGATTGCAATATCTGAAAATAAATGAAATGAATGAATAGCTCGAATATGCGACATCTTTCCATGATTGATTTTCTAAAGACACGGACGAAGAGGTTTGAATCTACTTTTGTGAATTTGTGAAAAGAACGTCTAGGCTAAGGAATGCGATGCCTGAATGGGTTTTTCGCAATGATCACAATCTTAGTGTTTTCAAATCGAGAGAGAATCGGTTTCTTCCCGGCAAACACGCTCCATCGTAGACCGCATCGTCGCTTAACATCAGGGGAGACGGTGGTCAAGTGTAAACCTATAAAAGTTAAAAAAAAACATTCGCCGTATTTAGGTACCTTCAATATGGTAGGTAGTGTATTCTATGTTTAACAGACTTAAAAAAAGGACTTTTAGATGTGTACGTTTACGTATGTTGAGGAAGATTAGTAGGTACGTATATATTTTACCTACGCAATAGCTTCGCCAAATTTTGTGTATCGGTTTTGATGATTGTTTTGTTCGATATCAAGATTATAGTTCAGAGGTGGTCCCATATCATTTTTATCAAAATCGGTGTAGGTACCTAGTGTTATTGAAATATCAACACTAAAAAAAAAAAAAAAAGGTGTGTGCTTAAGACCACACGGCAGAAGTGAAAACTTCATTAGCTGATTTTTGTATTAGGTAGGTATGTCGTATTATAATAAAATATTATGGATCGTATTAGTAGAATAAACGAGTAAAACAAGCCAGAAATTAAAGTAAATATTTATTGAAATTTTATTTATATACAAAGTAGCTGTTACCCGCGACTTAGTCTCCGCGAAATAAATACTAAGGTTACTCTTATTTGTATGCCCAGATTGTATACACATTTACGGTTAGTAAAAAAAGTGTCCATGTTCAAAAAGTTGTTGGCCGGGGCCGGCTTTTTAAAAGTTACTCCAACTTTGTATGCATTCACACGGTGCACCCCTATGATGCCGCCAAAAAGGTTGGTGAGTGTAATAGGATTTTTGTTACCGACTTTCTCCTGTTCCTTCGATTCCACATACACTACACAGTCTCCACTACGATTTTCTGGGAATAGTCTCTTATAAAGGGGTTTTCTAAATAGTTTGTAAGAAACATTTTCACTTGGATTTGGCTTCCATAGTTTTCTTTTTCTGGTCTGTTCGACGGCGTCACCCCCGTCGCTAGCGACGCTCATATTTATTTATACTATTGACTATATACAAAACTAAATATTTACACGAAAGAAACGAAATATTTACACAGCAAAACTAATTAATTTGATTGTGAAAATTTTAAAGCACCCGTCGTGTTTTCCCGCCCAAAGAAAAGTCTTTTAGAGTTGGTAGCCGTCAGTGTTGCCACTATGATTTTGAGCTTGTCGCCAAATAGTTATGTAACAAAGTCGCCGGTTTTGATTGAACTATTAAGGGAATAACAGTCTGGAAGAATACATAAGCTATTTTTATCCCGGAAATATAGCTGCTAGTAAGAATACAAAATGGCACTGGTCTAAGTACCTACAATGTTAAGCAATTTAAATTAAAAGGAATAACTTAAGGCAATAATTAACATTATTATCATGTAAGATTCAAACGAAAATACAAATGATTGAATAAAATGTTAATAATATAATTGGGAAAGTTCCTGCTATAATGTGCGTATATTTATCTGTATGTATAGAAATTGGAAGTAAGTAGAGTTTATGGTAGACTTCCATGTTGTTTATGTTTGAGAGAATGAGTTAAGTAATTTCCTTATAAATATGATCTGACTCCCAATGACCTTGTGTTTTTCCTTCTCCAACCTTCTACACTACACTAGTATATTCCCCTATGTCGGTAACACGTCGTCTAAATCCGCTAAAAGGTTTTAAAAATTCGCCAGTTTCAGCGATAAAGTCGCGAAGGTGTCAACACTGGAAGCCGGTAGCGAGCAGCGAGAGAGAGAGAGAGTATCTATTGTCCCATGTCCTCCTCTAATAATTATCTTTCTCGGTCTGGCACGTTTGTTGACCACATTATCTTTCTCGCTCTAGCATCCCGAGTTTACCCGAAATTTCTTATCATATCCGAGCGTGATGATCACGTGATCATGAATCCATTTCACAGCCCACGAAAATTCTGTCTATAGCGCGCCTAAAGAAGTTTTCACTTCAAAAATGTTTTTTTCCAATAAAATAAAATAAGAATCCTCACAATTACCCGATAACTCCGCTAATTGTGAGAAGTTTGATTTTGATTTTTATGTACCTACCTAGGTACTTATGTCATGACCTTCTCTCGTAAGGAAAGAGTCAAGGCCATAATCCACTACGCTGCGCTGGCCCAGTGCGGGTTGGTGGATGACACATGACTTCGATAGATCCTAGGTAGGTACATGTCGGTTTCCTCACGATGAATTCATTCACCGTTTTAAGTTAGCAGCATTACGCACATGACTTCGAAAAGACAGTGGTGCGTGTGCTTTTGAACCCGGGGTCTCCGGATCGGCAGTCGTCGTTCTCCCGACTAGACCATCCGTAACTTAAAACGACGCTGCGTTAGCATGTCGGAAAAGTAAACCCGTAAGATTTTCCCCTGCCAAAAAGTACCTAATCATCGCAGCTAGTTTTTTTTTAAACTTTCTATTCGTGGTGGCAAAATGATACTAAACATATTCTACCGCCGCGCGCCGTCTAGTACGTAATTGGGGACTTTGTCTTTTGAAACAGAATGAAATTCCATTCAACTATGCTGACACTGTTAGAAACGCGCCGACACCGGCTTTACTCAAATATCGTCGAAAATTATGATCTCATTACATAATTATATTTACAAGTTATACCCCTTTCCTTGTCAATCACTACAATAAATGTACCTACAAATGTACCTACTTAATGGTATGGTTACCGAATCATAGGTTTAGTTTAGTGCCATCTAACGTCAACTAACAAAACTACTATGAGCATGTTTTACCTTAGTCATGGCATCTAGATGACGCTCTTGTAGAATCCTACTTTTAACATGTCGAAGTTCGGATGTTTGTTGCTCAATCACGCCAGAAGTTCTTCTGAACGGATATATGGACTTACAGTTATATTAATAGGCTAGATTGACACTTAGACTACATACACGTTTTTATCCCAGGAACATAACGAGAACGGGCACTACGCGAGTACAATCACGCTGCATTTATTAATAAAGTCTTGTTTTTAGAAAAGTATTTATTAGTGTTTGTATAGCTTAACTTATAGTAATGTATAATTTATCAGCTAGGTATAAAAGTAGCAGAGTCTATCACTATACAGTTCTACGTTCACTTGTCGTGGCTCGACCGCGAGTCCGGATCCGAAGGGGGTTCATGCATTTCCTCGAAATCGTCCACCGCCATCGGCGTGTCTGAAAAGATATATTTAATATTATAAAAGGGAAAAATATATGCAAAATAATGTGATTGTTACACATATTTTGAACTAAGTCGGGTAACGGGGAACTCATATGTGACACGGTCCAATTTGCGGTGCAGTGTGACTTATGTTTCATTTCAAGGTGTCGCGGGTGGTGATGTGAGTGTGTTAGTGGCGCGGTAGGTGGTGTGAGTGTGTTAGTGGCGCGGTAGGTGGTGTGAGTGTGTGTAGTGGCGCGGTACCGCGAGGTGCGCGGGTGGTGGTGTGAGTGTGTGTAGTGGCGCGGTACCGAGGTGCGCGGGTGGTGGTGTGAGTGTGTGTAGTGGCGCGGTACCGAGGTGCGCGGGTGGTGGTGTGAGTGTGTGTAGCGGCACGGTACCGAGGTGCGCGAGCGTGACGCCCATGGCGCGGCGCAGCGCTCGCGGCGGCACGAGGTCCCGCGGCGGCACGCGCGCCAGCATGCCCCGCAGCCAGCCCGCCGCGCCGCGCGCCGCCTCCCGCTCGCCGCCGCTCGCGCGCGCGCACAGCGACAGGTGCCACGGGACCGCCGCCGACAGCCTGCCGACACAACAACCATCATCTCATTACACACAATCTAAGACAAAGGACACGTTTAAATGCCGTCGAGCCCATCACGGGCGGCTTCTACTTGCATTAAAATTTCGTGCGACATTAAAATAAAGCGCAATTAAAACACACTGACGCACAACTTGGATCCAGCCTGACTAACGACCCGTCGCTCCGTTTCTAGATCGGAAATGTCCGAGAGATATACTCAGTACTCATTTGTGAAACCCGGGTGTTGGCGCGAAACCCATATGGGTTCGGACAACGTTATAACATCATACGAAAAATAAAAATGTTGAGGGTAGTTTTGACACAACAAATCATAAGTTAACATTTATGAACTACAAATTTCGTGGCAACTGAAAAAAACTATGAACCAGTGTAATGAATGAATGAATAGAATGTGTCATAAAAAACGTTGATCAAGAAGTTAAAAAACCTAATAATAGGTCACATAATCTAAGTACAAAAGTATAGTCTGACCTCTCGTGTTGTTCGTCGTAGAGTCGCTGTATGCACTCGGCGGACTGTTTGAGCGCGCTGCCGATGCCGTAGTCGTGCTGCGACGCTCTGATGTCCTCCTCCAACTCGGAGACAAACTCCACGTCCACGCCTAGCTCGGCGAGCGAACGCAATTCCTCAACGTCCACCTTCACTTTACTGAGATCCTGTGAACAACGAGAAAACATCTATTACTTTAGTCATCTGTTATATACAAGAATGCGCAAAGTTGCCTTTTAACTGTGTACTCAATTTTGACGACAAATTTGAAAATCCTTTGTTCCTTTCTGTCTTAAAAAAATTTGAATCCTGAGCGTTAGCGAGGGAATCAATAGAGCACAAGATGTAAATCTTTGCACTCGAGTGCAACACGTAACTTTTCATCCCTCAGCGAGAAAATAACAGAAAACAGTTTCAGTCAATTCTGTTGGTGTCAAATATACTTCTTGGTTGCTAGATCAGTTTGCACGTCACATTACTAGATTTTAGGTTTTACACATGTTTTCATGTCTCCTGTTTTTAACCTAAGGTTTTAACAATAACAATATGTGAAAATATGTAGGGATTGGATAAGGAGTGTCATCTGTACAGTACCCGGCGATAAATATTGCACATCCACACCTGGAAAGAGACAATCGGCCAACTTCGGCTTCGTAGAGCGTCATCTCTGTAGCACGAAATACAAACAGTGCGGTATCTATTAGGAGCTGTTAAAACAATTTTAATTTGCTTCTTTTAATAATTCTTTTTATTCTTTGTATAAAATACACCAATAAGTGTTCTATAAGTGATGGCTTTAGGTTCGAGTAAAATAAAATAAAAAAGTAGCCAAGTGCGAGCTGGACTCGCCCATGAAGGGTTCCGTTGCAGCAAGTAACATAACATACATAGTACACATAGTTCTTGTAGTTCGTTGTAACTTTGTAAAAAACTACTCATCAGATCGAGTTCAAACCAATTTTCGTTGGTAGTTTGCATGGTAATGTACATTATATATTTTTTTTAGTTTTTTCATTCTCTTACTTTAGAAGTTAGAGGGGGGGGGGGGGGGGGCACACAATTTACCACTTTGGAAGTGTCTCTCGCGCAAATTATTCAGTGTAGCCAAACTTATATTAGAAACCTCAACATCATTTTTGAAGACCTATCGATAGACACCCACACGTGTAGGTTTTATGGAAAAAAAATTGAGTTTCAGTTCTCAGTATGAGGGGCAACCCTAATTTTACTTTTTTTTCTTTTTTTTTTTTAAATCGTAATGCGGTTCACAGAATACATCTACTTACAAAGTTTCAACAGTGTAGTTCTCATAGTTTCGGCAAAAAGTGGCTGTGACATACGGACAGACAGACAGACACGACGAATCTATAAGGGTTCCGTTTTTACGTTTTACGGAACCCTAAAAATATGTTCACATTATGTTTACGTATTTAATTATTTTGGAAAATTACAGCTGTAGTGTACATAATAAACACCATTGTACCTATTGTTAAAGTGAGACATTGTAATAAAAATAATAATAATTCTTATTCTCAATTACTTCCATTTCACTATCTGTGCTCTCAAAGAGGTCAATATCACTGTCACTATCAGCCGTATTTATCACTAGTCTATCAGTGTAATTGTCTAAACCGTGTTTAATGCTTTTATATTCATTCTCACATTTGATTGTGTGATCGCAAACCTTTTTCCACTCTTCAGTCCCGATAATGTTTACTTTTTCAGTCAATAACGTTTTTACTTTAGTTAAATTCATACCCACATTTCTACAGGCTACATAGCCTTTTAGTTGAGACCATATATATATTTTCAATTGGACTAAAATCCGGATGATACGGTAGCAATCGCAACACAGTGTGCCCATGTCCGGGAAGTACTTTGTCCACGGAAAACTCTGTATACCTCTCCTTGTGCTGACATAATTATAATGGCATAAATCTGGGTTTTTGTTAATTTTGGATCAACTGTAATTTCGTGTCTGTTTAACCAGTTGATCATTTCCTGTTTAATGATAATGACATACGGACATATAATCATGTCATAGCCGTATTTATCACTAGTCTATCAGTGTAAAAGTCTAAACCGTATTTAATACTTCTATATTAATTCTCACATTTGATTGTGTGATCGCAAACCTTTTTCCACTCTTCAGTCCCGATCATGTTTACTTTTTCAGTCAATAACGTTTTTACTTTAGTTAAATTGATACCCACATTTCTAGAGGCTACACAGCCTTTTAGTTGAGACCATATTTATATTTTCAATTGGATTAAAATCCGAATGATACGGTGGCAATCGCAACACAGTGTGCCCATGTTCGGCAAGTACTTTGTCCACGGAAAATTCTATGTACCTCTCCTTGTGCTGACATAATTATAATAGCATAAATCTGGGTTTTTGTTAATTTTGGATCAACTGGAATTTCATGTCTGTTTAACCAGTTGATCATTTCCTGTTTAATGATGTTTGAGTTGGAGAGTCTTTCAACATATTTATTGTTGCGTTGTCGATAACTAGAACGGAATCACTGGGTATATTTGGGATTAATTGATTAAGACATAGAATCAACAAAAAAGTTAATATTAAAATAAACTTAGACATTTGTGACTCATATCAAGTTTGTATTATTTTTTGTACTTGTAGCAACTGTTTTTTTGTCATGCTTCGTTTTGCTAACTTGTATGACAAGAACTTCTCTTTTTTCTGCGATATAATGACCTGTAGTTTCTTTTTCCCAGTCTCAAGTATTATCTGTTGATTTCTGAGTGGGTGTTCCATCCTTGTATTTTTCAGATTATATTGCATACTCAACATTGGTATAGGTGACAGTTAGATTTTCTATATCGTATGTAATAAAACTAAAAAAAGCAACACAAAGAATACAATTTATCTTTGCACATGCGAATAGGTCCAGCTTTTCCATATAGCTTTTCAGTTTTGTGAAAAGCCAAGAAGGCCAAGGCCTTAGCGATGACTATTTGTGACTATCTTTTCCGCAAAGAATTATTGCGCGATGATGTAGTTATCGATTCATAAGGCTCCTATTTCGAAGTACCTGATATCTGAGCTTCAATTGATGGAGATGTAGGTATGGTTATTCACCTGAACCTGTTGACTTGGAGGTGGTAAACCTAATCCTCACTAACTGATCCGCAAGCTAGATCATTTTGACTCTGACCATACATTATATTGTTATCCTAACTTTACAAATCTTTCTTTTCTTTTTTTCCGGTTCTGATTCTTGTACGGTAGCAACAGTTTTTCGTATTGCCCATTCGCGTTCATTATTTAAGTAGACTCTCCATTATAGGCAAAGAACTTTAGAAGATTGGAAGAAGCTTGCAAATAAATAAAGGCCAGTCTAGCCTTATCCAGAGTTTTACTTTAATTTTATTTGTATCCGTATTAAAAGCAGAAAGGGAGGCATTCGCCCAGTAGTGGGAACCAATAGGCTAGATTAAATTAGAAGATGTGTCCCACTACGCTGGATTTTTGCAATGACAGTCGATTTTTTATGTACCAATAGTAGAATGGGGCATTACTATATCTCTTATACTGCTGAGACAAGCTGAGGAGGGTTCTTCATCAGATACTTCAGACCTTCGATTTTTGACATCAAATGAAGAGACAAACAAAGTTGAATATTTTTTGTAAAGGCGTGTTTTCAAATAACCAGGTATACCACCAGGTACTCCAGATTTTCGATATTCCTAGTTTTTATAGTTTTCCCTTTATGTGGCCATTAAACCCTAAGTCTGTACCAAATTTCAGCTCTCTGAGTTTATGGGATGTACTAGTTCTATTTTGATGATCATGAGTGAGTGAATGAGTGTCGTAAATGCGAAACTTTGCGTTCGCTTAACTTCGGAACTAAATGACGTACAAACTTGAAATGTTGTATTTTAAGTACGTGATTATAGCTTACTAGATGACGAAAATTTCAGCGTTCTGGTCTTATCCAGAGGTTCTCAAATAGGGGCCTGAAAATGCGACGAAATGGTTCCAGTAAAGGATGGTACGGCAGTGTTTGCTTCGCGCTCGACTTGGCGGGGGCACTGCCGTGCCCCCAGATCTTTATAAATTTGGGCAGGTAAGTTGCGCGCGCTGATTCGGATCTGCGTTAGTACTTAAAACAATTTATTTTCTCAGAAAAAACAAAAACCGACTTGATTGAAACTAAATTGATTTAAAATTAATTTCAGACACTCGACCAAATTTCATAAAAATGTACTTAACATTACATCGTATAAATACATGAAAGTAAATTTTAGTACTTGACGGTAATACGCCAGAAGCGTGGAGCAGAAGTGCGGTGGTGCTCTTCTTCAGAAAAGGTGACAACACCTTGTTGAAGAACTACAGACCCATCTCACTTCTGAGCCACATTTATAAGTTGTTTTCGTGGGTAATCACGAATCGTCTCGCACGCAGGTTTGACGACTTCCAGCCACCCGAACAAGCCGGTTTCCGAAAAGGCTATAGTACCGTAGACCACATCCATACGCTTCGGCAGATTATACAGAAAACCGAGGAGTATAATCGGCCACTATGTATAGCGTATGTGGACTATGAGAAAGCCTTCGATTCCATCGAGACCTGGGCAGTGCTTCAGTCTCTTCAGCGATGCCGCGTCGACTATCGCTATATCGAAGTGTTGAAGTGTATCTACAGCAAAGCCACAATGTCTGTCCGATTACAGGTCCAGTGCACAAAACATATCCAGCTACAGAAAGGCGTGAGACAGGGAGATGTTATACCTCCGAAACTGTTCACTGCCGCGCTGGAAGATGTTTTCAAGCTACTGGACTGGCACGGATACGGCATCAATATCAACGGCGAATGCATCACTCACCTTCGGTTTGCCGACGATCGACATAGTCATTGTGGCGGAGTCGCTGGAGGACCTCGGTGCTATGCTCAGGGACCTCAGAAGAGTATCCCAGCAGGTAGGTTTGAGGATGAATATGGACAAGACGAAGGTCATGTCAAATGTTCATGTCTCACTTGTACCGGTTAATGTTGGGAATACCACACTCGAAGTTGTTGACGAATACGTCTACCTGCGTCAAAAGATCCAATTAGGTAGATCCAACTTCGACAAAGAGGTCCAGCGAAGAAGCCAACTCGGATGGGCAGCGTTCGGGAAACTTCGGCACATCTTTGAGTCCAAAATACCCCAATGCCTAAAGACAAAAGTCTTTAACCAATGCGTGTTGCCAGTGATGGCTTATGGAACTGAGACGGGGTCCTTAACTGTGGGCCTCATAACAAAGCTCAAAGTCACACAGCGAGCTATGGAGAGAGCTATGCTTGGAGTCTCTTTGCGCGACAGAATCCGTAATGAGGATATTCGCAAAAGAAAGAAAGTGGCCGACATAGCTCAAAGAGTAAGCAAGCTGAAGTGGCAATGGGCAGGCCACATCGCTCGCAGAACTGACAACCGACGGGGACTGGGTTGCGCGGGACCGTTCGTTGTGGAAATCTAGGGGGGAGGCCTATGTTCAGCAGTAGACGTCTTGCGGCTGATGATGATGATGAAAATTTAGTTGTTTGTTCATATTGTAAAAACCTCTACACCGATTTCGATAAAAAATTTATGGAACTACCTCAGAACTATGATCTACCAAACAGAAAATAATAATCAAAATCGATTCATAATTAGCGGCCAATCGCATACATACAAAACACAAAAAATACAATCAATCGAATTGAGAACCTCCTTCTTTGAAGTCGGTTTATAAAAGTACATACATCTATCTATATATATAATAAAGTGGCCAAGTGCGAGTTGGACTCGCCCATGAAGGGTTCCGTTGCAGCAAGTAACATAATATGTTATACATAGTACACATAGTTCTTGTAGTTCGTTGTAACTTTGATCGAAGTTTTAATAATAGTGTATTTATGACGTACCTACTAAAAAAAAACTACTCATCAGATCGATTTCAAACCAAGTTTCGTTGGTAGTTTGCATATGTACATCATATATATTTTTTTAGTTTTTTCAGTCTCTTACTTTAGAAGTTAGAGGGGGACACACACACACACACACACATTTTACCACTTTGGAAGTGTCTCTCGCGCAAATTATTCAGTGTAGACAAAAATTATATTAGAAACCTCAACATCATTTTTGAAGACCTATCGATAGACACTTGACATGAAGCAAACAAATGTTTGTTCTAGCAATTTCGTAATTTCAAACTGTACGGGGGTGGAATGGGGGATGAATGTCAATATGGAAGTTCCCAAGCGTTGCAGATAAAACCATGAAACTCTGTATATAGGCACTTGACATGAAGCAAACAAATGTTTGTTCTAGCAATTTCCTAATTTCAAACTGTACGGGGGTGAAATTGGGGTTGAAATGGGGGATAAATATCAATATGAAATTTCCCGACTGTTGAAGATATAACCATGAAACTCTGAATACTTATTGTGTAGTATTTATGCCAGAAATACCGACTTGGGGCCCATAGCAAGTCTAAACATTATTATTTTGCGTTTATACCGATTTTAATATTTACCCCCTAATTGCAAACAAGGTACCGAAAAGAAATCACTTACGTAGGGTTCCCGGCGTCGTCCAAAGCCCTGTTTGGTTATTAGGAATGTAGGGAACGGAACACGGGAATAAGGAAACCAAACCAGACAGTAGTTCCGTAGACTTCCCGTTCCAGAACAAGCAACGGTCCGGCGTTGTAGAAGCGGCCAATCCAGCAGCCACTTCACAAAATAGTCCAGCACTAATCCAGTAGTAACACACTTAACGTTAATAATGTGTTCCCGCACAATAACACTTTTATCCAGAAAAGCAAACCAGATTAGAAACAAAAAACAAGGAGAGGCTCGAACGTACCGGCGAAACGAGACAACGTCACTTGACAGCCGGCTGTCAAAACATAGATCCGCTATATTTCGATGGCCGATATAATGTTGCCCGATTATACGGAACACTTATAGATAGGTACTTGACACGCAGCAAACGAATGTTTGTTCTTGCAATTATGTAATTAAGAACTGTATGGGGGTGAAATTGGGGTTGAAATGGGGGCTTAATGTCTCTACGCTTTCAGATTTAAAAAACTGAACCGATTTGGATGAAATAGTATACAGTTGTTTTATTTTAAGCTGTTTTTAGTAACCTTAAATGTGTCTGGGTATGGAAATAGGTACTGCCTGAGTTACCTTAGTATTAATTTCGCGCGGACGAAGTCGCGGGTAACAGCTAGTTTGTCTATATGTGTAGGTGGTATCTGTAAAACTTTCTAAGTTCCTATCTTATGTCAAGTAACATTAGTATCTAAAGTCTCATAAAAATACAACTTTTTTGCAGCACAAGTGTCGGTAAAGTAAATCACAATTTATTTCAAATAAAAAAGTATCTATGAATGTTTGGATATAAATTTTAACACATCTCAGTAATTTATTTCATGTACTTGAATTACAATTGCAAATTACAGTTACAAAGCTTGCATTGAAGATTTTTAAAGTTAGTCTCATATGAAATTGCCTAACTCTAGATTTTTTTTTGATTGATGAAATATTAGAAAACTTTTATCAAGAGCCATAGAGCTCGTCAGGACTCTTCGAAATCGTAGTTCTATCATTATTGGTAACATAGCTGTCCAAAGTACACCGACTTCTGATTACAGAGTCGCAGTTTTTTTTGCGGCTTTGCTTTTTGAGTTTGCTAACGCAAAATGCACAGGAGCTTGTGATTTGGATAGTCAATAGCCAAAAATCTTGAATATAGGACTCGCTGTCATTCTGCAGAACCGTAGGTCGCGGGATACGTATTTACAAAAATATATCTACAGTTGTTCTTGTTGTGGTAGGACTCTTTGCAAACTCTTTCGGCCTGGGAAGTACCAAACTGTGCCAGTTATTGTATTGCTAAATAGCATTGTGCAAAAATTACCGTGTGTAGATTTGAATAGCAATGTTTTTAATGTAAAGAGAAATCTGGCTATATTGCTGGAGCGTAGTGCAGCGTTTAGCAGTAACTGGGATTCTTCAGATTCAAATAATGCGTGGCACGGTGTTGTAATGGGCAGTTATTTTGCTTATCATCAGGCCCACATAAGTGATATTAAGCAAAACAACCGACAGTGGTACTCCCTACTTATGATATATACCTACAGTAAGTGACATGGAACCACTTTCGAGAGAAAGGCGGTCCAAGTTTTTTTTTTACTTTTATCGTTTCTACCAAAGTATAAATTAAATATAACTTTTCTAAAATATTTCAGATAAAACCGTGTGTGTTTAACAACTTGTGTATTTTAATTTAGTCATAATATTTTAATGGTACCTAAATCTTCAAAAAATATGCATGCTAAGGGATGAAAAAGCAAAATATTATGTTTTTTTAGTATAGGTACAGTAAGTGTGTGACATACGGTAACTATCTTTAGTTTGAAGTACATACTGCAACAATGACTAGGAAATGAGGTGAATGTTTAAATAGGATAACAAAAACTGCACAATTTGCTTTGTATTATTTAATCATTTACTGTAATTATAGCTAGGACAAACATGTTATCTCATTGCACCATTAATAATAATGACTTACTCTTTTTCTATGTTTTTAGTTACTAAATAAAATAGAAGTAAGTAAGTATGATGTAACAGTTTAATCGAAATAGATTGTAAAATTGAAAAATCTCATTTTCATGTTACAGCTACAACCCACATAAATTAAACTTAACAGTTTTTGTCTTAGTTTCGCAAAAAAATAACTGTTTAATTTGAATATCATAGATATTTTTTTGTTGATTCAGTTAAGTGGCTCTTAAATAATGCCAAGAAAGTATAAAAATGATCCCTACAAGTTATGTTACATTTGTGGTAACATTAAATCTCTAAATCTCAGCGAAGGAATTTGATACCATTAGTAACAAAGTTATGTGTGTAGTATTTTGGCTTTGCCATCGGACTACAAGACAATATGTGGGTTCCACAAATCTATTGTGTTACATGAGTGGGTAATCTTACTGGATGGACAAAAATATCTAGATCTATGCCGTTTGGAATCCCTATGTATTGAACGGATTGATTAATTGATTTTTACTTTTGTCGTACTGATAGGTACTAAAACTATTCCAAAAAAGAAAAAAAAAATTAAAATTAAGTATCCTGATCTGCCAGAGGCGAAAAGATCAACCCCTCATGGTGCAAAAACTATCCAAACCAAAGCCAAAGTTCAGATCAGACATCAACACCAGAAACAACCGGAAAGATACATAAGATCCTGATTTACAAGAAGCTCCCTCATGTAATGGTCCATTTTTACTATCTCAAAGAGATCTCAATGATCTGGTACATGATTTAAATTTGTCCAAACAACATGCAGAACTTTTGGCTCTCAATTGAAGGGATGAAGTTTTTTAGAAGTAAAAACAAAAGTATGTTATTTTTGCAACCGAGATGAAGAGCCATAAGATTTTTTTTCACAACTTTCACACTTTTAATTCGTTATCTCTATCTTTAAAGCAGAGGACAATAATCCATTTTCTTTAAAAAAATCAATTTAAGGTTAAATTCAGAAACACGACCAAATTTCATAAGAATATCTATCACCATATCGTCTAAATATGTGAACGCAAATTTTAGTTTTTTGTCCATATATCTAAAACAGCAACACTGATTTTGATAAAATGTATATGGGACCGACTGAATTATGATCTACCAAACAAAAAACGTCCATCAAAATCAACTCACAATTGGCGGCGCTATCGCGTTACATACCTACGTACAAAAAAAATGTATAGCCAAAAGTCCCTACAATTTAATGCTATAAATATGTTCTTACTGTAAATATGTTAAGGTTTATTAACTCATGTTTAATTACCAACACTTAAAGTAACAGTAAGTGGTACTTACTGTTAATATGTGTTAGTGATACTTGATGGAATATACTCATAACTTAAATATAATAATAGCAAAATTACTTACTGTAGCAGTACCTAGAAAATGGTTAAATAATTTGAAAAAAATCAACCGCATATGCTCATACTGCAATAATAATAAAGATCCCTTGGTGCGAAACGTGTCTTACTGTAACTATGCCTAAGCTTATTTCATTTTCTGAGTCCCATTTTGAAACTTTGAATATACAGAAATGTAGGTCTTAATCTCTACATTCCAAATATGTACTCAACTCAATATCGACCAAACTGTGACTTACTGTATTTATCATAAGCAGGGCAGTATAGGTCCCACTAGCCGACACGTTCACTTTGGCCAATCAATCAAACTAAACAATCTTATCATCTTCTTTAACAGCTCTTTAGTTAACTTTTTAACTAGGTTCATATTCAACATATATGCATTCTATTTATTTGCTTTAAAGCCTTCAGCATTTATAAATAGGTTTGTTAGGCGCTTGATCGAATACAGCGATTCCGTTTTTGTTTTTTTTTTCATCTCATGAAGTGAACACTTTGATTTTGGAAACACGCCTAAAGGAGTTTCCACTTCAATAATATACCGGCGTAAACTCGTTTTTTGTGTAGGTATTTAGCCAATGGGAACTCCGGACTACGGTCAGACAAGTTAATAGATAATAATATGGATTACTGCATGAACTAAAATGTGACGAAATATTTATCAATAGCCTTCGATAAGTTATCAAACCCCACCATAGTTTGTTTTATCTATTTACGAATTTGGACAAAAACAATATAAATAATCAGTCTGCAGTCGTTTACCGAAGTGAAGTTAGTACCTATAAGTACTCCGCAAAGGCGCGCGAAATAATCTACCTCTATAAAGGTAAATAATATTATAAAATCAAGTATTTTTTGTTGGTTTAAGAGAACTTGGTATAAGTAGAAGTAGTCCCCAAAAGCGCGTGAAATAAATCTATCAAAGTAAATATTTTATGTCAATAAAAGTCAAAGGAATTATGTTTTTTTGTAAATATTTTAATTTGGTTGTTTAAGTGCAGTTAGTAAATGTTGTTCCCAAAAGAGCGCAAATTAATTTGTCCAGGTAAATCCCTATTTATAAATAAGTAAATACTTTTTTACAAATAAGTATATATACTTTTTTACAAATTAGTATTTACCTTTTTACGAATAATTATATTTTGTTGGTTTGGTATGAGTAGTTTGGAGACTAATTACACCAACTTCACCCCAAAGGCGCGCCAATAAAATGTATCCCACTAAAATTATAAATTCGAAAGTTTGGATGTTTGTTGCTCAATCATGTCGGAACGCCCGAACAAGTCGAGTAGAAATTTGGAACACATATAGTCAAATAGTCTGGAATAACTCATAAGCTACTTTTGAGCGCGCAAAAATAACGGGAACGGGAACACAGCTGGTGCGTGCTGGTGCCGCGGGGCGCTGCTAGTTATTTATAAGTGTTTGTTGTTGATTTTGAAAAGAAACTAAATTGAACGAAAAAAACATTTTTAAACTGGTTTAACGATAAAAAATACTTAGGTATAATGTTTTTTTTCAAAACTGGTTTGAACTAAAAAAAATATAATGTTTTAAATTATTTATTAACACCCTTTTTTCAACTAAGTTGTTTTAAACACTGTAATGTATTATACGTTACTTTTTGAAAAAAAATAGAATATTCTACCCCTTTTCTATCTTCTGGTTATAAAAACCCTGTGTTTTTTGTTACCACATGCAGATTTTCCGTGGGCTGTGAATTGAGCTCAAGCGTCACGTTCGTAAATGAAAGAAATCTTCGGGTAAACTCGGATAATCTAGATGGCCATGGTCGTGGCCTCGCCCTCCGGTTTCACCCGCGAGTCAGCAAAGCGAGCTATCAAATTCTGAGTTATTAATTTTCACTTTTATCGGCAGTCCCTATGGCTAGCAGTTTTTTTTGTCATGTATAGGCTTTACACTTGAGTCTTTCTGTTCGAAACTGTTCTTTTCTGTCACAGGTTCGAAATTGTAACCTTTAAATACTTTTATTTTACCGTATCAATTGACTGTAAAAATATTCCCAATTCCAATGACACAATATGCCAAAACTCGTATTGTATAGAATAAGAAATAAATTGTTCGTGTCTCATAATGACCGCCTGTGTGACAAGGACTAATATTATTAGGTCACTTTTTACTTGGACCGTCACAATCGATCCCTTTATATCCGAATTTATACAAATGATTAAAGTCGCTAAAAATTCAAATTATCTCGTCTTGATTGAAGGTTATCTTGTAATGATTTGAATTCATAACTTTAATTAATTACCAACTTCTAAATGTTATGTGCTCAAAAGAAAAAATAAAACAATATCTAGGTAAATCACAATAAAATATACTGTACATTGTGCAAGTTCCTCCTGGCAACATTCAGAATCATAATTTGCATGCTTTCAAAACCGCACACCAAATGCGCTCGTGATATTTCGCACACTCAACTCTATTCCGCGTCTGGTAGGCCAACTTTGCACTAGATCCAATTTTAAGGTTTACGATCACTTACTGAACATAAAATCACAAAATACTGACAGATGACTGGCCTCGTGGCTTAGGGGGTAGTAGCTCTGCCTGCGAAGCCGAGGGTCGTGGGTTCGATTCCCACCCAGTGCAAATATTTGTGTGATGAATTCAAATGCTTGCACTGTGTCTGGGTGTTTCTATGTATAACTAGCTGGTACCCGCGACTTCGTCCGCGTGAAATAAATATTAAGGTTACTCAGGCAGTACCTATTTTTATACCCAGACACATTTACGGTTACTAAAAACAGCTTATAACAAAACAATTTCTTACAATTTTTCAAAATTGGGTCAGTTTTTTAGGTGTGAAAGCGTAAGAGACATTCTTCCTCCTTTTCAACTCCAATTTCATACTTATACAGTTCAAAATTACAAAATTGTTAGAACAAATATTCGTTTGCTTCGTGTCAAGTGTCTAAATTCAGAGTTTCATGGTTTTATCTTCAACGGTTGGGATCTTCCATGTTGACTTTCATCCCCCATTTCAACCTCAATTTCACCCCCGTACAGTTTTAAATTACAAAATTGCTAGAACAAATATTCGTTTGCTTCGTGTTAAGTGTCTATATTCAGAGTTTCATGGTTTTATCTTCAACGGTTGGGATCTTCCATGTTGACATTCATCCCCCATTTCAACCCCAATTTCACCTCCGTACAGTTCGAAATTATGAAATTGCTGGAACCAACATTCGCTTGCTTCGTGTCAAGTGTCTACAGTCAGAGTTTCATGGTTTTATGTTCAACGGTTGGGAACTTTCATATCGACATTCATCCCCCATTTCAACCCCAATTTCCTCCCCGTACAGTTCGAAATTACGAAATTAATAGAACAAATGTTCGTTTGCTTCGTGTCAAGTGCATATATACAGAGTTTCATGGTTTTATCTTTAACGACTGGGAACTTCCAAATTGACATTCATCCCCCATTTCCACCCCAATTTCACCCCCGTACAGTTCGAAATTACTAAATTGATAGAACAAACATTTAATTGCTTCGTGTCAAGTGTCTAGATACAAAATTTGAATCCATGCAGCGGTTTTAGAAATATCAAATAAATCTAAATTAAATAAATATCTAAAACTGGTGTATCTTTATCCCGGTCGACGTATTTTTGTAGTATTTACAAAACTTGAGTTTAATTTTAAATTGAAATCAGTTTTCAACTGATTAAAAAAGAAGGAGGAAAGGCTTGAACCCCTGAAAGCTCACATGATCGTCAAGCCGGGAGGTCTACCGCCGAACGAAAAATGTCATCGCTTTGATGTTTCTCTCTCTTTTCTTTTCGCTTGAAATGATAGAGACAGCATTAGCAAAGCGATAGCCGATTTAGTTAGGCGGTAGAAGCGCGGAACTTCAGGGTGGGATTCTGGAGAAATCGACGAAAATCTTCAAATTTTGATGGCTAACTTAAAATGATTTGGGGGTTTCTTGTAATGACGTGAATTTTCTTCGGGAAAACACAGTGTCAATTAGAAGTAGGAATGATGATGGAGATCATTATGATTATTGCGATTGCCATTAAAATCATTTTACTACGCCCGTATTTTACCCATTCACAAGCCCACCCGAAACAAATAGGTATAATAATTAGTTTTAATAAAACTCCTCAATGCTGAATTCCAATAGATCCTTTCGATACGAAATTTTATATAAGCACGTAATATGCATTATTCCTGAATTATCCCTGCATTACTGAAAACTTGTTTTGCACTAAAAATATAAAATTTTCTATGTTTATTAACTATTTGTACATATAGTTGTAGGTAGGTATTATACTTGTGGTCCGCTCTAGTGTGGTACATAATATATAACACTCGGGGATCACGTACTACCTATATCCAACGGTGAAAGAATTTTTGAAATGGGTCCAGTAGATCCTGAGATTAGCTCTTTCAAACAAGAAACCTCTTTTATATTACCTATATTAGTACTATAGTATAGATATTTATAGGTAGTATAAAAAAAGGATTAAAAATTACTGGATGAAATTGACGTATAATTTTTTTTTTCAAATGAAATTATTTTGTTATCTACAACTTTCTTCAGTACATACGCATTAACTATAGGAAGTACAGAAAATGAGATCTTCTAAAATAGGCCAGTAAAAATAGAATTTAACTTTGCAAAAAAATTTAGATCCAAAATTCTTTTTTTATGAGGTTAAGGATCCAGAGGATGAGGTTAAGGATTAAAGGCTCACTTACTGAGCATAAAATCACAAAATGTTGGCAGATCCAGGATGAGCTTCAAGCGCCATCTTGAAAAACATTTTTGGCCGATATCTCGGAAACTATGCACTTTAAGGCAAAAAATATTAAAATTGTTATTGTAGAAAATAAAATTTTGCATCTTTTGTTGCCAAATAACTATTCTGTGAAATGTACCGTTTATGATTTTTGACACATTTAAAGAAACTGTTTTTCTATGGCGGCTGATAACTCTTAAAATATTAGATTAATCAATAAAACGCATTGGTCCTCTTTTGAAGACCAATTTATTCTCTATTTATTTAAAAAAAATATCTAATGTCCATACGTTTCGAGTTATAAGACGTTTAAATTCTGGTATTCTGATAAAAATGTTATAAATTAATGAATTGTTTTAAAATTAACAATTGTTTTGTTTGTGGTGGGTTATTAGACAATGAAAACTCTGTATTTGTAAAAAAAGAAACGGATACTGAGTCATAGACGTTACGACGTGATTGAGCAACAATCGTCAAAACATTGACATTTAGAATATTAGTAGGATTAAAGCCAAATTTTGTGAAAATCTATGCTGCCTCTTTTCCCTCCCATTGTCGCCTGAGACCGAGTGTTCGTTTTTGTGTAACTACCTAAGTATAACAAGCCAAGGTACGTAGCATTTATGATGAAATCAGAAGGGATACTATTTCGACTAAAAACATACATATAAGATTTACCTACCTAATCACGATCTAACCATGAGGATAGGATAGATCCATGAGTTCAAATCGCAAAAGTTTTACAGGGTTACAGGTAATTAGCCTGCATAGTGCATGTTCTGTATATTTACAAACAACTTTTGTTTTATAACTTTCGTTAAATACAATAGATAACCCAAAAAAAAAAGTTTTTTGCCCTCTTTAGTACTGTCTAGTGACTTTTTAGTGTTTATTCACTTCGGCACATCATTTATCGAGTGTTAAAGAGCGTACGCGCTCTTGTTACGAAGAGGCTTGCAGGCTGATTACCAGTAACCCTGTATAATAAACATTTCAGTATAAATTCGTGTAAGAACTAGTTCGAGCCGAATTACTACGATAGTTTTGTAGTATACGTAGCTAAAGCAACTGTGGTCTCATTACGGGAGATTTTTAAAACTATAAATATACTAACAGTCCCGTCGTTATATTATATTTATGAATGTATAATGACTGTATGTAAGAAAAAATCGAAGTCAACTAAAGAAATTATCTGATTTGAATCCAAAAGCACATCATTAACATAAATATGTGTTTCCTAACTGCAGACTGCAAAAAACAAGTACCTAACTCTTTTAAGTGTAATGGTATTCGCTTCTATAATTTAATCCCTGTACAAGTGGAAGGTCTCAAAGAAACAAGGTTTAAAACTGAAATTAAAAGCTACCTTTAATGGGCAAAGCATATTACACTGTAGATGATTTTGTAAAGGACAGTAATGTTTGGAAAAGGAATATGTCGAAACTGGAACCATTGAATAAGGTCAAATAATACTGGACATTAATGTAAAACTTTTATAAGTACCTACTGTATGTATTAATTATTTTGATACTTTGTATTTTGTCAGAACAAAGCCTTTTTACAGCTGCATCTAATTGACAAGGCCCCTTTACAGCTGATTAGTTTTTATTTGACATTATTTTATTGTGTACACAGAATAATTATCTATAATTTATAAATTGTAAGTGACGTTACCAAGTGTTCTTTTGAAATAATGGTTCGAATAAATAAATTGAATTGAATTGAACCCAAAAAAAAGTTTTATGCCCTCTTTAGTACTGTCTAGTGACTTTTTAGTGTTTATCCACATCGGCACATAATTTATCGAGCGTTAAAGAGCGTACGCGCTCTTGTTACGAAGAGGCTTGCAGGCTGATTACCAGTAACCCTGTGTAATAAACATTTCAGTATAAATTCGTGTAAGAACTAGTTCGAGCCGAATTACCTACTACGATAGGTTTGTAGTATACGTAGCTAAAGCAACTATGGTCCCTTACATTGGTGATGCGTCACAAACTTAATTATCAACCGGTTATTTTGTAAGAAAAACCTAATTTACATCATTCAATATGTTATCATTAGGATTATTCTGGCGATGACAATTTTCTGTGCAGGTGGATGATTGAATTATCTGATCGTATTCGTTGTCATGAAGTCTACTATAATAGATACGATGATAAGATTTAAATTGTTTTTCATTTCCCGCACAAAATATGCCAGTTGTAATCTCGATAAGAGTTTATAAAATCGCAATAATACTTTAGTAGGCAGGTACGTTACGTAAAAACACGTCATACAACAACAGACAATAACAGTGATTAACTTTGTAGAATAAATAAACTTCTTATTGTCAAATTTAATTTCGTCACTCTTTTTAATAATCTACATAAGTGTAATTACAAGATCAACATTAACATTTTTGATTTACGCCCGACGATCTCGGCTTTGTAATCTGTACAACATTCTACTAGTAATTTTCCTTTTCATTTGATACCCGTATTGAGGAAGTAGTGAAAAAATATAATTCGCCATTTTGTGGTGGCGGCCATCTTGGATTTGAAATTTGTCATAATGCATATGTAGTATTTTACTATGAATTTTCATTTGGTATCCATATTGAGGTAAGTTGTGAATAAATATTTTGTATGTATTGTATTGTATTTTTTTGTATAAGGCCATCTTGAATCGATATTAACCAAACATAAATAAGAACAACCGCACGTAAATTAACCTCCAAATAAAAAAAAACGCATCGAAATCGGCCTATGTGTTTGAGATCTACGGTGCCACAGACAGACATCGACGTCAAACTTATAACACCTCATATTTTGGTTGGGGGTTAAAAATAAATCATTATAAAGAAAATTACCAGCAACGCCGTAACCATTGAGCAGGGTTGAACAGAAGACCGATTTGCGGTCGTGGAGGAGGCTGTGAACTGGGAGGAGGTAACTTAAAAAAAATCAAATGACGATATCGAGTCGATTACCTACCTACTAGTGGCAACCAACCGGTAGTGATTGGCTCAACAGATGAAATCGGGCTACCACTAGAGCATTCTATGACTAGAGTTAAGTTGAAAATGTTCTCTGCTCCCCTATCACTATCACTGTTTTCCTTAAATCTTCGCCCAATTCAAAATATATGTAAATATATAATCATATCAAAAAAGCATGGATATATGACAACTATCTCACATCACGTCTCACTTGGCCTTTCCTAGTATATGACATCGGTAAAACCCTCCTGGCAAAACTAGATGCTAATGTCATAAAGATATTGAAGTCATGGTTTGGATTGGCACATCCGGCTGATCCCTCTACTCTCTTTAGGGATCACAATAGTTTTGGGCTGAAACTAAAAAAACCATCCGAACTCTATAAACACCTAAGAGTTACAAAAACGCATGTTTTGGGAAAGTCGAAAGACGAATTAATTGCATCTCTCCCAAAATACAAAAGTGCTTCGGACCTTGAATCTAGACTTCAATTCCACAAACAATTTATGGCAGGTGCGCAAGTAAATACAGCTGGGTTGGGTGCGAGTAAGAAAAGGGAAGACCGAGACATGGTAAAAACCTTTCTACAACAAGACGAAAATGATAGTTACAAAGTGCACGCTATGAATTTAGAAATGCAAAGTGAGTGGTTAACCATAGGTGAGTTTTGTATCCCATTAGCTCTGAAGTGGCGCACCTTGCTATATGACTGGTCTCCTGCCTTATTAAAATTTTATCTGAACGCTTTCCAAATGACCCTCCCTGACCAGAGTAACTTGGTAAGGTGGGGAAAAGCCTCTGAAAAATGTTGCTATACTTGTGGTGAGGCGATATGTACAGCAAGGCACATATTGGTGGGATGCAAGGTGCTCCTTAATAGGGGTCATTACTCACAGCGCCATGACAGAGTACTTGAAATCATACGTGAAGCCGTAAGCCTTTCGGTAGCTAGAGCCCAAAAGGGATTGACGATGAACAAAAGACAAATTAACTTTGTAAAAGAGGGCTCAACTTCAAACTCCAAGAACAAGCCTTACTCAATCCTGGGTTCAGCTCCTGATTGGACTATTTTAATGGACACGTATGAAAAGCACTACAAAATCCCAGAGGATGTGGGTGTTTCGTCATCCAGACCGGACATTTTCCTTTTTTCTAGGGCTACGAAACGCATAGTCCTGGTAGAACTTACCGTACCGTGGGAAACTAATATACCTAAAGACCACGCGATGAAACAAAATAAGTATTACGACCTTCAAAATGAATTAACAAAAAATGGCTATGTAGTTAATTTATACGCTGTAGAAGTAGGAGCGAGAGGTATACCAGCAAAATCTCTCTATAACCTGCTTAAAGACCTTGGATTGTCCAGAAGTGCAGTAAGTTCTATACTAGAACGAGTATCTAAAGCTGCACTAGTAGGATCATATCGGATTTGGCTGGGCAGGGAGAGAAATACGAGTAGTGAAGGTGAGTGTTGACGTACGTCAATATAAGGGGCCCCTTTTAAACCTACTACCCGAGTCACAAGTCTTGGGGTCTATTCGATATTTCTCTCTCTGCCACACGATGGACCCGGCACCCGCACGGTGAATCCATGGAATGCTAAGAAGTACGTCTCTCTATATAAAAAAACAAACCAAATGACAAAGACCATAGATCCCGGAGACTGTGTGGGTATTTTTTAGTAAAAAAATAAACCGGAATGTCACGTTAATTATTTTGACAACCTTTTTTAACAGTAATTTTGCAAATTTTACTATGAGACAAATCCTGAAATCGAGGAAAAGAAACAGAAAGTTGTTTCATTCTAATCATTCTACTTATCTCTACAAATCTCTTTAGTAGAGATCCTGTTATATTTCACATTTATTTTATTTTATTGATAAACATTTTTTGACGTGACAACGTCTTATAATTCGATGAAGCCGGCTGCACGCACGAAAAAACATGACGTCATGCGCAGTTACCGCCGTTACCTCGCCGCATGACGTCATGCGGCGTTACCTCGCTCTAAGGCGTAGTTGAAGTTGTCACGTTCAACTATCGTCAGTAAACCGACTTTACAGACAACCATTTTTAAAACGGAAAAGGGTTGCAGGGGTTCAAATGTGTTTTTCAAATTTATAAATAACTAGCGGCCCGTTCCGGCTTTGCTCGGAGCCTATGACACTCAGCAATAATGTGGCTTTCTATTGGTGAAAGAATTTTTAAAATCGGTTCAGTAGATCCCGAGATTACCCCTTACAATTTAACAAACACACAAACTTTACTTCTTTATAATATTAGTACAGACTATCTTTCTTTGGACAACGAAACGTGATAACGTCTTATGATTCGATGAAGCCGGCTGCACGCCCACAAAACATGACGTCATGTACCGTTACCGTCGGTCGTTACCTCGCCGCATGTTTGTTACAGTTGTATTAATTATTTCGACCAGTAGTTCAAGCGGGGATGTAGCTCAGTGGTAGAGCGTTCGCTTTGCATGTGAAATGCCCCGGGTTCGATCCCCGGCATCTAAAAGCTTTTTTGCATTGTTTTGATTGAAAATGACTAAATTCTACTGATTACTTTTTACATACAAATCTATTAAACAAATGATATTAAATTTTTCTTTTGAAAAATGCTACCATTCCATCAGTATTTTCTTAAGACGTTGTCACGTTCTATCGTTAGTAAACCGACTTTACAGACAAACATTTTTGTGTGTTTAATTCTATTAATCTTTGCTATGAAATTAATATATAAACCGGAAAATGTTCGTAATAAAAATAATAATAAATATCGATCTTATTTTTATCGTTTATCATGAGGATGATCACTTTACGTTGATCGAGCGTAGACTCGATAGGTACTGAAGTTTTACAGATAACAAATCTGCAACTAATCATACTATCATGTTTGTTCTTGATATTAATACGATTGCCAACGTGTCCAAGTCCATTTATTTATTGATTAGAGGTATATCCCATAATCACTGATTTAGCTATGATGATTCAGCTTTATCATAATTATCACTATATTTTAATCACTAAATACGTGACGCGGTTACTTTGTTGCTAACGCAAAAGGGGCGTGTTGCACCTGTAGTTCTATAAGTCACTGTAAAATTGTCAGCACCGTCAGATTATAATAATGCTTGCTTTTCCCCGCGACTTCGTCCGCGAGAAATAAATATTGAGGTAACTAAGACAGTATTAGTACCTACACCCATACAAATTTACATTTACTAAAAATAGCTGACACTAAAACATTTTCATACAATTTCTTCAAAATCGGTTTAGGGGCCAAAACGTAACATACGGAATGATCATATTTATAATATTAGTATAGATATCAAGTGTCTAGTTGCAAAATTTCATGGTTTTTTTTAACAATGACGAACTTCCACATAAAACTTTCATCCCCCAGTTGAACCCCTGCAACCCTTTTCCGTTTTAAAAAGTGCCATAAGTCCTTTCTTTCCAGTATTTTTCGTACAGCCATCCATCCCTAGTTTCACCCTCTTAGGGGTTGAATTTCGCAAAACCACGTCTTAGTGAGCGCCTACGTGCTAAAAAGCACCTCCATGCAAAATTAGAGACTCCTCCTCCATTTGTAGTTCTTGAGATTCGGGGATGAGTGACCTTTCGCTTTTATATAAATAGATAGATAACGCGTGATGTTATAATGTCACGGTTAGGTTAGTTTGTAATCTAACGTCGTTAGAGTATAATCTGACGGTTTTTCAATAATACGGTTGCGGTTACGGTACCTACTTTGAAAGTTGTTTAAGTATTTTGTTTTCTTGCAACAGATGACTATCCGCTGGGGCATCGTGACTGCTGGCAAGATCAGCCATGACTTCTGCAACGCCTTCAACTCGTACCCTGAGAAAGAAGACGCGGTCCTAGCCGCCGTCGCTGCCAGGAATGAGAGCAAAGCTGCTGAGTTCGCCAAACTTCACAACATACCGAAAGTCTTCAGTACCTACCAAGCTCTTGCAGTTAGTGACGCCATCGGTAAGTTCCAATATTTTATCTCTTTACTAGCAGTTCCCCGCGGTTTTACCCACGTAGTTCCCGTTTATTTCTCCCCCCGTGATAAAAAGTAGCCTATGTGTTACTCTGAACTGAAATTTAAGTGTACCTATTCCAAATTTCAACCCAACTCGATCAGCTGCTACGACGAGATGTTCAGATTGACCAACAAAGTTTCGCGTATATGATATTAGTAAGATGACGAGCAAGACATGGGCATCAAAACAAAGCAAAATTCTTGAAAGGTGCATATACCAACTCAGTGCCACTTAGCTATTGGAACATGTAAAGTCCAAATTACTGCCTCGCACTGCACTGCGCCTGTCAGTCGCCCAGATATATAAGATGATTCATCTCTTTAATTAACCTGTAATTTCTCCAACCACTCTATACCGTATGTAAGTATCTATTAGTTACTTATTAGCATTGTTCCCGTACAACGTCACTTGCGTTAGCGATAGCTTACTAATCCGCCTCGAGTTAAATAAGTACATTTGATTCATGGCTATTCCCTAAAACATGCAATATTAAATTTTCCTGGATAAAAGATAGCTTCATTGTTATGCTCAATAGATTCGATTTAGATAGATACTGTTGTGTTCTACATATATCGTCAGACTAGTGGTTTGTCCCGGCTTCGCCCGTGACACATTGTATATAGTCTATAGCAGTCAGGGAAGGTTTCAACGGTGAAAGAATTCTTGAAATCGATAAATTTAGTTCATGAGATTAGCGCGTTCAAACAAATTAAGGGGGCGCCTAAAGCCAGAAAACGAAAAAAGGACATTTTCGACGCCGCTCACTGAAGTTAAGAAACTAAAAACTATGACAAAAAAAATATTGACGTGTGGGTACAATCAAGAAGAAGCACAATAACCGAATAGAATTTTAAATATAGATCAGAGTTTTTTACAATAAAAAAATAAAAATGTCACTGAAAAAACCCGTTTTAATTCGAGTATTCGAAATTATCAGCGATGACCCCACATTATTTTTTGGTAATAAAATTCCTATTTGTACGTTCTAGTAAAGTAACCGACCACTTTTTTAAATTTATGTTTAGTTATTGAGTAATCAAATAAAACTTGGTCAAAAATGGACGCCTGATTAAATATTGATTTTTCCTCCAAACTGTGTCATACTATTCTCAACTTTATGTACATCACATTAAGAAACGCGTCGCGCGGGTGAAATCTGATTTTTTCCTGGCTTTAGGCGCACTCTTAAGTCTTCAGCATTATAATATTAGTATGTAATATGTATAGTTTATAGTAGTAGTTACAGCCAAACCACACTAGCTACTTTTAGCAGCGGCGACAGGCATTTTGACGCTGCGTCACGCTTCAAAAAGTAGCTGCGCTTGGCGTCTAGTCGCTGCATCCCGCTTCAAAAAGTAGCATGTGTGGTCAGGGCCTTATAGATAGTTGGGCGTTGTGTTAATAATAATAATATTTTTTGTGGACAATTCACATACAACACCATCTGGCCCCAAACTAAGTAAAGCTTGTAATATGGCAGCCAAATAGCTGATATAATACTTATATAGTTGTAAATACATCCTTATTATACATAGAAACACCCAGACACAGTGCAAACATTTGAATTCATCACACAAATACTTGCACTGGGTGGGAATCGAACCCACGACCCTCGACTTCGCAGGCACACGCACAGTTACTACCCACTAATCCACGAGGCCAGTCAGTTAATAGATGTAGTAAATGTTATCAATGCCGTGACGACATTTAGATGAACAAATTTATTCAGTAATAGTTTATCATGAATAGTTTATTTAAGTTTTGTTTTGTGAATAATAGTTATCGTACCAATAACCTAATAATAAAATATAAATTTCAGAGTTTGGATGTTTGGTTTGTTCTTCAATTATGTTGTATGAACTGGATGGTTCATCTGTAATATGAAACTTACATATATAATAAATAGCCTGGATTAGCACACCGGCTATTTTATATCCCGAAAATGTAGAGTTGCTAAAGGCCTTTGCTTTTTTCTTAATTCTACGCTGAAAAATCTCGGGTGTTTTTTTGGTATAATTAGTTCGTTCCATAATAGGTTAATAAGGAGGTTCCCTCTCTATCTTATAAAGGTAATGAAATAAATAGATATTCGTACCCATGTCATCGTCATTATATATATACTTATAACGCGTAAGATTATAATTTCACGGTAGGTTAGCTTAGTTTGTAATCTGACGGTTTTATCTGACATTTTTACGGTTTTTTGTTACGGTTTAATTTTTACGTAAATAGTACAACTAAATAAATAAATATCGGTGGACAATTCATACACAACACCATCTGACCGCAAACTAAGCAAAGCTTGTACTATGGCGGCCATATAGCTGATATAATACGTATATAGTTGTAAATACATACTTATTATATTATTATACTTAAAAATAATAGAAACACCCATACACACTACAATAATTTGAATTCATCACACAAATATTTGCATTGGGTGGGAATCAAACTTACTAAACTTGTGCCTGGCTTCGCAGGCACAGTTACTACCCACTAAGCCACGAGGCCAGTCGAAATAGTACAACTGTTCAAACTTTTTTTACAGATTATCTGCATGCAAAATCTATGTACCTACCTACTTTTAACTTTTTTCGTTTGTTTGCTCACTAGGTCGAATCTCTGTATAGAAAGAACCATTAAAAATAACTCTTTGCACATTTCCAGATGTCGCATACATCGGAGCCCTGAACCCTGACCACTACGACCTAGCTAAATTGTTCCTAGAGAACGGCAAACACATCCTCCTCGAAAAGCCTCTGTGTATGAACTACAAGCAAGCACAGAGTCTGATCAACTTTGCTAAGGAGAAAGGCCTGTTCCTCATGGAAGCCGTTTGGTCACGTTTCTCGCCAGCCTACATCGAACTGGAGAAGGAAATTAAATCTGGGAAAATTGGAGAACCGAAATTTGTAGAAGCGAACTTCGGCGTGCCTATCGTCACAGTTGATAGGCTAAGGTGAGATTATTTATTTATAACATACAGTCGCATCATAATGAGTAAGTAAGTATAATACTTGGTGGACATTTCACAAACAACACCATCTAGCCCCAAACCACAGTATTAAATCATACAGTCGTTCGACGAAGCCGTCTAGACGGGGCAATAAATAGCGTGGGGCGTGTGGGGTGAGACGCGGGAAGCGCGCTCCTGCATTGCCTACATTACATATTGCACCCGTGTCTAGACGTTATCGGCGTTTCTCCCAAGATCAAAGGCGATGAACTACTGGTAGTATTTCTTTATACTGTACCCAAACTAAGCAAAGCTTGTACTATGGGTGTCGCGAGTGCGAAGATATAGGTACCTACTTAGATAGCTTGCGTGACGTCACGCGCCGGCAGTGGGGAGACTGCCGGCGCGAGCAAGCTCGCGGGCGGGCTCGGGGCTCGGTGGGCATTCAGGCATTGGGAGCCCGGACGGCGCAGGAGCAACATCAGTAAGTGCGCTTACCTTTATCTCAGTGCATGCATGCAATGTTCAGATATAACCATTATGTGATGTGTATTATTCAGTAACCGATGCGTTCGGACTGTTTGTGAACAGTGTTCAGAATTCTCAGATATAACCATTATGTGATGTGTACTATTCAGTAACCGATGCGTTCAGACTGTTTGCGAACAGTGTTCAGAATTCTCAGATATAACCATTATGTATTATGTGATGTGTACTATTCAGTAACCGATGCGTTCGGACTGTTTGCGAACAGTGTTCAGAATTCTCAGATACAACCATTATGTGGTGTGTACTCAGTAACCGATGCGTTCAGACTGTTTGCGAACAGTGTTCAGAATCAGATTTACCAGTATCAGTCTTATGCGAGGCTTGGGGTGGCTAAAAGGGGAGGTTGGAGGCCACTGGGGGGAAACCCCCAAATATGATCAGCTCAGTTCTTAGTCTCAGTATCATGCTCAGAGGAACAGCCGTAATCAGTACACGAACATGATATTTTCAGCTCTAATACAATGTATTTACTATGGCACTTTAGATTCAGTTATGTGTAAATCAGTTCAGATATTCGTTGGGTACCTAGCAAAGAGGTACTTCACGACATGGTGGAGATGCTGGGATCAATTCGAATTAACCTTTGTGAAAAAATTATTCTGCTGAAAAAAGAAAGATAGTTGAAGGTAGTTCGAAAATTTTCTTACAAATTAATGAACAAAAGTTATTCGTGTCGTCAGTGGTGTTATCTAGTTTTGGTTATGTACCTACATCAATTAAATAACCAGTCATCCATGAAAGGAATAGGTATTGTGCTATATTTATTCCGTTTTTAAAGATAAGATCGTATTATCGCGAAGCTCGGGTTTTTACAGTGACAATTACTTACTCTGATGTATACGGAACTAGTATTTTTCTAAGGTAAATACAGATATTTATGTAGAATATGTGTACAATTCGACTAAGTGATCAAGAAGATCGTACCATCACTCATTGCTTAATTTACAAACAGTATAATACTAGCAATAAACGCGGCTTGCACTCGTGGACGTAGTTGAAATTTCAGTTGCTCGGTGATAATTATGTTTTATTAAATCTTTGGTTTCTATACTACAATGTATTGCAGTACAGCAGTTTCACTAGCAGGACTCATACAAATGAATGAATTCACCAGAGTATCTAGATTGTTATTTGCTTTTCAAAATGAATTAATTGCCTTTTGAAGTTACATTTAGAGTTGAGTTTAATATGAAATTACCTTTGCCTTAGATTATTTATTGAACGTTATATATACTGGAAGCGTGGAAGCGGTGACCAAATTTGCTCGTCGTGAATGTAGGTACTGTACTTATTCAGAATGGAAGACGTCATCCGAACCCGTTTAAAGATGATTTACGAATCAGTTCAATCGCATATTAGCTCAGCAGTGTGACCCTTTTAAAATTAGCAGACAGTGATCTGAACCTTAATGAGTTAGAATTGATTGGGGCCAAACTGAAATATGCTAGTCATCGTTTTGTTTCGGAAATTCACAACTATTGCAAATTAATAGCAGTTCCTCACGTAGATGAAGTCAACCAATACACGTGCACTCAGATTGAAGCGAAAGATTTACTTTCGGAAATAGAAATAACCATCAGGCAAAACAGTCGAAACCAAGGTACTGTTTTCGTTGGCAGTGAACAAAATAACATCAGTAGTAAACTGCCCCTAATGGAGCTAACAAAATTTAACAGTGACGTTCTCAAGTGGTATCAGTTTTGGGATCAGTTTTCATCTAATGTAGATAACAGAAATATCAGTGATGTTGATAAATTACTGTACCTTCAATCCGTTCTTGAAAGTGATGCGAAACAAGCAATCGAAGGATTAGACACGACTAACAAAAACTACCGTATAGCTGTCAACACACTGAAAGAGAGATACGTTAAACCTGCCGCAATTATCGACGCGCATTATGTAGCGTTATACAGAATCCAATCCGCACCAATCAATCACTTTAAAGATTGCAGGCACGTTCTCAACGAAATCGAGAGACATCTCAGGGTACTAAGTTCCTTAGGAGAAGATGTTAATCATAATCATCTCAGAGTTATAATTATGGAGAAGTTTCCCGAAGATCTGATTTATGAATTAAGGATGAAGATGTCAGGCGAAGATGAATCGATTGAAAGTATTAGGAAATATTTAGAGTACATCATATCGGCTAGAGAAACTTCGAATAGATTGAAAAGGGACGTTGTAGATGCAAAAATTATGGACGCGAGCATCAGTGATGACAAACACATAGACAAATTTACATTGGGATCCTTGCACGTCAGATCAGATGTTACAAACCACAATAATCAACGCCGATTTACGAACTTTAAGAAAGATAGACCTAAATTTGATAGCAGACAAACATATAAGTCTCAACCGCCTTTACGTAAATGACCACATGAATATTCTGACAGGAGCGGTGAGCCACCTAAAAAGAAATTTAGTAGGTGTATATTTTGTAGACAAAATCATTTTAATGATGAATGCACAACTTACAAAACTATGCATGACAGGAAGGCCCAACTAGGTAATCGTTGTTTCAGCTGTTTTTCAGAAGGACATAGAGTCAATAGTTGCCGCGCTAAGCGCAAATGTAGACACTGCAAAAAATTTGGCGATCACAATCGAGCCTTATGTCCAACAAAGCTACAGTCAGTGAAATCGATACAAACAGATAGTTTACACGTCACAACTGCAGTCACTACCACGTTGCTACAGACTTGTATTGTTAAGGTTAGCGATAATACAGAATCAGGATCAAGACAATTGCAATGTAGAGTTTTGTTAGACTGTGGTAGCCAACGCTCATATATAACTGAGTCTGTAGTCAATTCCCTGAAATTACCTGTTACGGAAAAGACGAATTTATCGATATTTACTTTTGGTTCAAAGTTACCGCATCAAATGGAGAGCCCGGTTGTAAGCTTTAGACTCAAAACTCGCACTGGCGTTACACGGCTTATTAATGCTAACGTTGTTCCTCACATCACTAATGGCATACGAACACCAGCCTTACCTGATCCAGCCAAGATATTTAACAATATCCAGTTGAACGATATTATATTTGCAGATGATGGTTCATGTGGGGATAAAATTGACATATTGATCGGTAACGACTATTATCACTCGTTAATGTTAAATGAAAAGATATCAGTTACTGAGGATCTTTTCTTAGTCAATTCAGATTTTGGCTGGGTTTGGTCAGGAAAACTCAGGGAAATAATTGACAGTTCAGATCAATTAGCCGTATTAACTTACTTTCAGTCAAACGCAGAGTTTGATAATAAATTGAATGAGCCTGATCTTCCGCTCAAATTTGATGATGTTAAGCGACTTTGGGATCTTGAGTCAATAGGTATTACAGATTCTCCAAAATCTACTCGTGATGAAGAGGCAATGAGACAGTTCAATGAAACCGTTCAGTACAACGAAGGCAGGTATCACGTACAGTGGCCTTGGACTGAATTCTCACCAAACCTTCCTAACAATTTAGGTGTAGCATGGGGTCGTCTCAATAGTTTGATAAAACGTTTAGACACCTCTGAAATTGAGGCATACGATAAAGTTATTCAAGATCAGTTACAAAACGGAATCATCGAAATAGTACCAGATCCTTGTGTTCCAAAAGCTCACCCGGTTCATTATCTTCCTCATCACTGCGTTCATAGTCGAGATAAGCCAAATAAACTTCGCATTGTTTACGACGCCTCAGCTAAAACAGGAGACAACAGAAGTCTCAACGAATGTTTATATCGTGGACCAATAATGTTAGAGGACCTCACTGGGTTACTAATTAAATTCAGAGAACACCCTATAGGTATAGTTGCCGATGTTGAAAAGGCGTTCCTGCAGTTAGGCCTCCAAGATTTAGATAAGGACGTAACGCGATTTCTCTGGCTGAAAGATAGAGATCGTGAAGCTGGCCCAGATAATGTTTTGCACTTTCGGTTTTGTCGCGTTCCATTTGGCGTTATATCAAGTCCATTTTTGCTTAACGCCGCGATCAGATTCCATTTAACACGATCACATAGCGTGCTGATGAAGCAAATAGCAGAAGATATATACGTTGATAATATTGTAACGGGAGCACAAACAACGTCAGACGCACTTAGATTATACACAGCATCCAAACAATCGTTCGATAGTCTGTCGATGAACTTACGTGAGTGGAACTCAAACTCGAGTGAACTGATGTCTCATATACCAAAAACCTTTCAAACGCAGGAACGTAGTAGATATGTGAAGGTATTAGGTTTGTTATGGGATGTAGATAGTGACGTTCTTAAGTTAAAAACCAATTTCGAGAACAGAAGCTTAGGCGCGGTTCAGACGAAACGAGATGTATTAAAAATCATAGCATCAGTATACGATCCTTGTGGCCTCGCAGTTCCAGTGGTACTCCCAGCAAAGTTATTCTTTCAAAAACTATGGAAAGAAAAGGTTAAATGGGATGTTAAGTTGAATGACAATCTAATTGACGAATGGAATCAGATAGCATCAAAATTTTCATGTTTAGAAAATTTGCATGTTGATCGGTATTACGCTAAAACTCTGGACAGAACGGGAATCAATAATGATATTCAATACGAGTTACATTGTTTCACTGAGTCTTCGATGGACGCGTATGCAGCGGTTATTTATCTGCGCAGTTCTTTAGGCGCTAATAATATTGTCAATTTTGTTATTGGCAAATCGAGATTAGTACCTTTAAAGGATGTTAATAACTTACAGATTCCAAGGTTAGAATTGCTGGGAGTATTGATTGGATGCAGGCTTTTGAGTTACGTAACTAAATTTTTGCGCCTAAGGATCAAAGAACAGTTCTTATGGACTGATAGCCAAATAGTTTTGAGTTGGTGCAAATCAGAAAAGCTACTTCCACCGTTTATTGCGCGTAGAATCAGTGAGATAAAACAAAACAACACGTTGCAGATCAGATATATACCAACTAAAATCAATTCAGCTGATGTAGGCACTAGGTCAGACGGAGTAGATTCATACGATAGATGGCTCAGGGGTCCTGATTTTCTGTTGAAAGAGTCAAAACAGTGGCCAAAAATACATGATTCAGCAGGCCAAGTACATGCTCCTGTTTGTTTGGCCGGGGAGGGTCTCCCTAATCCAGTGTCCAGAGATGATCTGAATGGGTCAAATTTAGATAGGACTGAACCAATTATAATTGATATCGATGATCAACAACCGAACAATACTACTGATAATATAAAACAGATATTAGAAATTCAGACGGAATACTTTCCTAATGAAGTCAAAGGCGTAACTACCGACCTGTCAAGATCGCTCCATTTATACACAGACCAGAATGGCATCATTAGATGTAAAGGCAGATTAGGGAACACAGATTTGACTCACGATCAGAAAGAGCCTGTATTGCTTCCAAAAAATTCAGAGTTTACGCACAAAATGATCTCAGAGCTACACCAGAAGAACTACCACGTGGGTGTCTCACATACGTTAGCCTTACTTAGGCAGAAGTTTTGGGTTCCACACGGTAGATCAACCGTTCAGAAGATTATCAGAAAGTGCACAGAATGTGTGAAATACGGCGGAGGTCCTTTCAAACTACCTGCAATGCCTGATTTACCACAAGAAAGAGTGAAACTTAGCGTGCCCTTTGCTTTTACAGGTCTTGATTATTTCGGCCCTCTTTTTGTTGATGAACTTACTAGAGAGAAACGTTGGGTCTGCTTGTTCACGTGTTTGGCAATCAGAGCAATTCACATGGAAATTGTTAAAGACTTATCAGCTGAAGAATGTTTGTTGGCCATAAGAAGATTTGTTGCTGTAAGAGGTTTACCTCAGTTGATTGTATCTGACAACGCTTCTCAGTTTAAGCTTACTGCAGATGTATTAGCCTCAAACTATTGTATACAAAACGACGTCCGTTGGAAGTTTAGAATTAGTTCCCAGAATTAGCTCCGTGGTTTGGCGGATTTTACGAACGTTTGATAGGTGTAGTCAAACATTGTATGAAAAAGACATTAGACACGCATCTTATAAATCAAAATCAGTTGTGTACAGTATTAAAGGAACTTGAAGCCATTGTAAATACTAGACCCCTAACAACAGTGGGTGCTGAGTTAGAACACGTGTTAACGTCAAACGATTTTCTACGTGTAGGAGGTTCAGTTACAACTCAGATTTCAGATCGTGACCTTTTAGAATCGGCTACCGTAACCAAATCAAATCTGATCGAGGGTTGGAAACGTGGTCAAATTATTTTATTTGAATTTGCAAAGATATTTACAAATCAGTATTTAACAAGTCTCCGTGAGCGAAGTGACAAACACCGCCAACCAAGAGTAATAGTTAACAGAGCACCTAAAATATCAGAGACAGTTCAGCTGAAATCGGACGGTAATAGGGCACACTGGAAGGTTGGAAAGATAGTAGAAGTCTTGAAGGGTTCGGATGGACAGATAAGAGTAGCCAAAGTTAAAGTACCCACTGGAGAAACGTACACCCGTTCAGTAAGTCATCTTTATCCCCTAGAGATTGATGACGATCATAGTACAGTACTTACCCCAGCTCCGAATGATCCCGTTCTCAACACGGACTCTCAGAAAACTCATATTGACGAATTAGTACCAGCTCAGCATAAACAACCTGTCGATGCTAATCAAGATTCTGCGGAATATCAGTTGAAAGAAATGGGTTCTCATAAGTCACCAAATATCCCAGCCGAACCAGTAACAGATACCGGAAAACGACCGACTAGGGCATCAGCGGTCAAGGCCCGAGAAAGGGTCAAAGAATGGACGTTCCAGTTAATGATTAGATTGTTCCAACAGTAGGAACAATAGTATTAATAATAGTGATTTGTGGTATTCGGTCATTATACCTATTAAATGTAGAATCAGAATCAGATGGTTTTTTTTCATTCTTCCTTTGGGGGAATGTCGCGAGTGCGAAGATATAGGTACCTACTTAGATAGCTTGCGTGACGTCACGCGCCGGCAGTGGGGAGACTGCCGGCGCGAGCAAGCTCGCGGGCGGGCTCGGGGCTCGGTGGGCATTCAGGCATTGGGAGCCCGGACGGCGCAGGAGCAACATCAGTAAGTGCGCTTACCTTTATCTCAGTGCATGCATGCAATGTTCAGATATAACCATTATGTGATGTGTATTATTCAGTAACCGATGCGTTCGGACTGTTTGTGAACAGTGTTCAGAATTCTCAGATATAACCATTATGTGATGTGTACTATTCAGTAACCGATGCGTTCAGACTGTTTGCGAACAGTGTTCAGAATTCTCAGATATAACCATTATGTATTATGTGATGTGTACTATTCAGTAACCGATGCGTTCGGACTGTTTGCGAACAGTGTTCAGAATTCTCAGATACAACCATTATGTGGTGTGTACTCAGTAACCGATGCGTTCAGACTGTTTGCGAACAGTGTTCAGAATCAGATTTACCAGTATCAGTCTTATGCGAGGCTTGGGGTGGCTAAAAGGGGAGGTTGGAGGCCACTGGGGGGAAACCCCCAAATATGATCAGCTCAGTTCTTAGTCTCAGTATCATGCTCAGAGGAACAGCCGTAATCAGTACACGAACATGATATTTTCAGCTCTAATACAATGTATTTACTATGGCACTTTAGATTCAGTTATGTGTAAATCAGTTCAGATATTCGTTGGGTACCTAGCAAAGAGGTACTTCACGACAATGGGCTATGGGAGCCAGATAGCTGATATAATATTTATATATTTTTAAATACATACTTATTATGCATGGAAAACACCCAGGACACATTACAATTATCTGTATTCATCGCACAAATATTTGCACTGGGTGGGGATCGAATCCTCGACCCACGGCTTTGCAGGTAGACTTACTACCAACTAAGCCACCAGGCCAGCAACCAGCAAACACACAAGACCCTGTGCATAGGGTGTTGCGAATAGTATAATTTAGTATATATTAAGTTACCTACTGTGTCGAGTGTCACGTACTCTTATCTCTCGCGATAAATGTTCAAATATTTACACGAGTTATCTTAAAAAAGATAGCGTTTGCCACGTGGAGGTTGCATTATAATGGTGACGAGAATATACAGTGATGTGATTAAATTCCGCGCCTATCGCGTGGAAAATTAGAGCCCGTATCTCTTTTTTTGGTTTGAGCACATTTTGAATGTTTTAAAATAATCTGTTTAGTTATTTGTTATCTTCTATTTATTTAACAAGTTACGGCTGGTCTAGTCGCATAAACGGCAACTATCGATCCGGACCCCCTGGTCACAGATCAGAAAATAGTGCCCTGGTGCGTATCCTATGCGCGCACCAATGACTCTTAGAATTAATTTGGGCCCTAGTTTTAAGATATGCCCTTTCACCATTTAAGTAAAACGGTTAAGGCTTTTGATATTTGCTGTTCTGGTTCGATCATATCTGTCACAGAACCGATAATAGTAGTAATCCTTCGACTAGATGGAATTACTATAATATATGTAAGGCAATGAAAATGTAAAGCTTTTTTTATGGTATAAAGTTACGGAACGAACAGAACATGTGTCAGAAGCAACACACTTACCTATAACACAGTGTCAAGCGGCTATTGGAACAAGAAGAGTCCAAATCATTACATATCACTGCAGTGCGCGCGTCACACAGAGGTATAATGTGCGCTGTAATCTATCTGGAAACATTACCGTTTAAACCGTAAAACAGTGACGTTTAGCTGCGAATAAGAGGTTCTAACGCAGTTTTCACCTTGTACACCTCATTTATCATATAACTACTTGAAATTAATTATATCACTTCAGTGAACAAACACTTATCTACCGTTATTTGCTTATTCAAACACAAATATATCTTTAGACTATAAGGACTTTATGAAGGTCGTATCAATTGTGCAATAAGTACCCAATTTACAGTCAATGGTCTTGATGGACTTTAATTGTTGAATTAATTGATTATGTACGTTCGGCAATTCTGTTTTAACTGAATGTGAATGAACTAAATGTGGTTCTATTGAACCTTTGATCTTTTGCTATTGGTTCGTTTTAACCGACAAAAGTAACATAGTAAAGCCGACCGGAGTGTACTTAATTGAGTAACGCAATATGCGTTTTAATGTACTTCAGCTATAGTTCCCAGTAAATATTTGTGTTTCGTCAATTTATTGTTAACTAGCGGCCCGCTCCGGCTTCGCTCGAATAATAACCTATATATCAACTGCAGCGCCATCTGCCGTAGCCTATGTTACTCGGGAATTATGTAGCTTTCCAAAGGTGAAATAATTTTTGAAATCGGTCCAGTAGTTTCGGAGCCTATTCATTACAAACAAACAAACAAATATTTCCTCGTTATAATATTAGTATAGATTCCCAGTATTCGTTTTACAACTTCGTTACTTTGTTACTGATTTATCTATGAAACTAGCGGAGGTGCGATAGACGTTCTGGTCTGCACACAATTTTAATGGCAAACAACCGTGGAAAATTGTTTTTTCACTGAAGTGGCTTGATACCTACCTATACATTGTAAAATGATAAACGATAGATACACCTCATCTACCAGGTGTGTTAAAACTTCCTATTCGCATTATCACAGCAGGTCTACTACGAAAACAAACTCCGAATGATCGGATCCGACCGACAGCTGAATCGGATTGTAGCCTGCCACGAAAAACAGTCAGATCGATACATCTCGGTCGGAAGTTATAGACTTAGGTCGGATGAGGGACGAATCAAACGAAACGGCCGATCCTATCAACCGACAGATTGTCTTTCGAGGTAGGAAAAGTCCATAAGTTCGGCCGATATATCGTTTATCGGACTTCGTAGTAGGCCTGCTGTTTTCCGGCTTGACCAATGTTTCCAGTGAAATTACAGAATATTGAGATATAGGTATCGAACAAACGACACGAACGAAAAGATTTGACTCCACTTATGTGATAAGAACGTCTAGGTTGCGGAATGCGTTGCCTGGGTAGGTTTTCCCCGATAGTTACAATCTTGGTGTCTTCAAATCGAGAGTAAAATCGGTGTCTTCTAGGTAAGCACGCTCCATCATAGAGTTCGCCTGGGGAAGTACCACACCTTTGCCAGTTATTCAACAAGCAGTAATGTGCAAGCATTACTGTGTTCCGGTTTGAAGGGAAATGTTCCTAGAGAAATTAAAGGGCTTAGGCTTAGAGATATAATATCTTAGATCTCTGGGTGATGAGCGCAGTGCAGTGCTAGGTAATGATTTAGACTCTTCATGGTCCAATAGCTGCGTGTCATAGTGCTGTTATGTGGCAGGCATGTTGTTTACCATCAGGCACATGACCTGCTCGTCTCGTCACTCTATACTATATAAAAAAAAGACCGCATCGTCGCTTAACATCACTCGAAATGGCGGTCAAGTGTAAATCTACAACATTAAAAAAAAATGTTATTTGATGTTTTCCAGTAAGAAAGAGCTTGGCGGCAGCGCGATAATGGATATCGGCATCTACACGCTCCAATTCGCCCAGTTCATATTCAAGGAGGAGCCGAAAAAGATCACGGCTCTTGGAGAGCTCAACTCCGATGGAGTGGACTTGGTCGATACCGTGATACTGGAGTATGAGGGCGGGCGGCGCGCAGTCCTCAACATCAACTCTAAACTGAGGCTCTGGAATAAGGCCACCGTGGTCGGTGATGATGGACGCCTCTCGGTATGTACTTTTCGAAGTGAAACCTTTTGAATCAACCTTTGAATCAAACTGTTTTTGGCGCACCACTCGCAGATTTTTCGTAGGACGTGAATTGAGCTCAAGCGTCACGGTTGTGATTGAAATAAATCTTCGGGTGAACTCGGGTGAACTTAGAAGACTTATTTAGACGACAATGCTTTGAAGATTTATTCTAGACTAGCAGTGCCCTCCGATTTCACCCGCGTAGTTTACGAAATGTGCTATCATATTCGGAGTTATAAATTTTCACTTCTTGCTGCAGTCCTTATGAGTACCAATTTTTTTAGTGGTTATGTGGGAGCGAGGGAGCTAGTGATTATCCGTCACCGGAGTGACTGCCTACCCACTAAAACCCGGAGACGTTCGTTTTTTTATAGTATAGTATACGAGACGAACAGGACATGTGCCTGATGGTAAGCAACATGCCTGCCACATTACAGCACAGTGACACGCAGCTAATGGAACATGAAGAGTCCAAATCATTACCTTGCTCTACGCTCGTCACCCAAAGATGAAATATGTTTTATCTCTGTGCCCTGTAATTTTACTTGAAACATTGCCCTTCAAACCGGAACACAGTATCGTTTACACATTACTCATAGCTCCTGGGTGGTAGAATAACTGGGTAGGCAATGGTGTGGTACTTCCCCAGGCGGACTTTGCCAATCTCAGTATGTGGGAAGTCATCTTGAATTTTGATCCTACTATAAATAGTAAATTAAATTAGAATCAAAATTCAAACCAGGGGTTCCGAATCAGCAGTTGCCGTAGCTTCGTAAAAATCATCATCATCAACAGCCCACTAAATGTTCCCATTGCTGGGACTCGGGGCCTTCTCTTGCAAGGAGACAGTTAAAGCCATCATTCACCATTCTGGCCCAGTGCGGGTTGGTGGATGACACGTGACTTTGAAAGATTCTAGGTACATGTCGGTTTCCACACGATGTTTTCCTTCACCGTTTTAAGTTAGCGGCATTACGCACATGACTTCGAAAAGACAGAGGTGCGTGTGGGGTTTGAAGCCGGGGGTCTCTGGATCGGCAGGCGCCGTTCTCCCGACTAGACTAGCCGTAACTTCCTAAATATAGTAATGTGATTAATATTCGTGTTGCAGGTAGAAGACCCGTTCCACTTCCCCACAGAGGTGATCCACGTGAACGGGGAGAAGTCTTCGTTCCCGCTTCACGAGTCGAGCATCCCGTACAACTTCGGGAACAGCGCCGGGCTCGTGTTCGAAGCTCTTGAGGTTGCTAGGTGCATCAGAGCAGGTAAAGATAATAGTACATTATGATATAAGTGCGCTAAGTTGATAATTACAGCCGAGGCAGTATTGCTAATATAATAAATAATAATTTAGCAGAGGCTGTAATTATCAAAGCGCACGTATGTCATACGACGTTTTATAACATATTTGCGAGGAAATAAATAAAACTCTGACGGCATTTTCAAATAAAAACAATACATACAGCGAAAAAAAAGGCGCGAAATAATATTTACTTGATCACAGCACAGAGTAAGTAATCACTATGGATCACAGATTAGCAATGCGCGCGCATCGGCGCCTTTTTTTCAAGCAACGACACAGAACCAGCCCTTATGCCATTAGTAATAAAGTAAATTATTATTTTTGTGTTTTGTTACAGAAAAATTAAAGTAATTTAGGTAAAAATTAATTAACTTAACGAATTAAATAATTCTTTATTATATTTTACCTCTCAAAGTTAATTTTATTCATAAAATACTTACCACTTTTCTGACATAAAAACTCTTTACTAAGATTTAAAAAGGTAGGTACCGTTCGTTTTAGACGGAGCATTTTGAAACCGTGCGTTTTACATTATACATTATAGTGCTCGCAGTATAAGTCTGCGCGCGACTGGTGGCGTACTTAATGTTGCCAGGTCAAGCTAATAGGTTCCCTTCCCGTTCATTGGGAACGTACAACTTCATAAAACAGGTACGGGAAGGGCTTTTTCAGGGAAGCAATTTAAGTAACTACACGACAACTGAGACTCAAGAACGAATGTCTCGAAGTAATGAACGCCTTTGCAGTGCTGGTTTGGTTCAGTATGACCAAGTATCATTGGTAATTGGTACAGGCTGTCCGAGTCTCTTACCACCAGGAAAACTTTATTATAGTTTATTACATTGTAAAAAATCTGTCATTTTCAACCTACACCAACATCGAAATAACAAGAATTTTTTTTTAAACTTGTAAATCTTTTATTGAGACCATAAATAACACTATTTGAAAATTTGGCGCATAAACGTTATTTTAAGAGTCATTGGCTTCCATAGAATCATCTTCTTTTTTCATTAGAGTTAAAATCACGATGAATCACGGCGGTAACCGCAAAAGTTTCTGTCCATGTTCCTTTAATAGTTATTCTACTTGGTATTGTGGGTCTTTTTTGTGCCTCTTTATTCGAGTAACTGCGGATTTGTCCTACAATCGTCGAAATCTATTTCATTTTTCTTAAGCCACTTTTGGCTTTCTTCTTTTACATTCCCCATTGTAGCCACTTTTGGCTTTCTTCTTTTACATTGCCCATTGTAGCCGCTTTATTTATCTGAGTGCAGTGGTATAATGCGTTGTCCATTACCACGTGACAGTACGTTCTGAAACGCCTACAATAAAAATACAGTAATTAATACAGAGTTAAGGATCAAAGAGCATCTAAGCTAACGTTGAAAAAAAAATTCAGTAAAATTTCTTTTGGCGCACCGTTGTTAGGTGAAAGGTTCGATCGGGTGAACATGGAACCGCCCAGTGTACCCGAGCGAGAAAGATACAATCAGCTGATCTTCACTGCTGTGTCACTGTGTTTTCTATTTTGATTTGTATATTATGAAAAAAAACATTTATAACTAGTTTCTCACATTCGGTCTTAAGCACTCACATTTTTTCCCACGGGTAAATTGGCGATAAAACAATCAAACCCAAAGCCGCACCTCAACCTAAAGCCTCAGCTTTAAAATATGCCGATAATAGGTGGAGATTTGATTGCTATGGTATCCCTACATGTTAGTTGTCAAATAGCTCTGCGTTTGGAAAACTGCACTTTTGGCCCGTTATTGTATCGTTCTTCTTCACAACCACGATTGATTTTCAAGAACCAGCCACGGCCAGCACTTTTAATCACTTTCGGCATAATAAAAGCTAATAATTATTTTGGAAATTAATAAATACACCAAACGTAAACAAACTTTTGTCAACTTCAACTTCAACTTTTTGTTATGGCTTCCATTCGGCAATGCTACCGTAACTTCGCCAGTGTCTAGTGGTATAATCCTTTAAAGTTTATTTAGTAGAGCAGGTCTTGCTACAGATGATCGGTTGGCTTCATGTAGTCTTGAGTTTGATGATCAAACGTCTGATATTCGGTGAACAGGCAGGTTTCTTGGCTCTGATGATTGGTTCGTCGAATTTGGATACTTTTGTTAGTGATGAATACTTCTTATATTATAATAGATAACTGTATGGGACAAACACAAACATGACATCACAAAATACACATACTAATATATTATTATCACCTACAGTATAATTTAAGAAAAAAATATATAAATATCTAATTTACACAAATTATATCAGAGTTTAATATTATTTTTCTGAATATATTTGGCAAGGACATACACAAATGGGGAAAATACAAAGGGGAGTAAATTGGAAAAATTTGTTGGAAGGGGAAAGTCAGGAGGGATCGTGTCATAGAGGGAGGATTGATTTCTACTACATTAAAAAAAAATATGGTCAGTGGTACCATCAGCCAACCCACACTCACACAGAGAGTTATCTCGAATTCTCAATTTTGAGAGGAACACCGGAGTGCAGGCAAAACCCAACCGCAGGCGGCAGATAGTGGATGTAATTTGTTTGGGGATATTTTTGTATTAAAAAAACCAGGGTTTAGAGGGGATAAAGGGCTGAACTTGACCATAAAATTTGCCCGTTACAGACTTGGTTCGATTCCAAAGTGAACTCCAACTTTCAAGCAACTTAGGCTGGCATGTTGCAGATAAGTCATGGGAATAGACATGGTAGTGGTCTTTATTACCCAAACTAATGGCCTGTTTAGCATGGAAATCAGCATGCTCATTTCCTAATATGCCTGTATGACTTGGGATCCAAGCTAGTGCTATTTGCAGACCTACATCTTGGGCCTTCAAGAGTTCTTCTTTGATTTTAAGAATTACTGGGAATTTGGTTCTACATTTGAACTGATTGGCCAAAACAGCCTGTAAGCAACTTTTAGAGTCAGTAAAGATGAGAGTATTGCTGATGGAGTGAGAGGTGACATAACGGATGGCTTCTAGGATGGCCGTGGCCTCTCCAGTAAAAACTGAACTTAGTGGAGGGCACTTATTACTAAGGACAATTCTGAATTTGGGAATCCAAACAGCTGCTCCTACATCACCATCTTGTGTCAGTTTGGAGGCATCTGTAAATACTGTTAGCCAATCAGTCCAATTATTGGCAATAATTTCATTAAAAGTTATATCGAATTATAAGACGTTATCACGTCAAAAATTAAGTAAAATTTCTTTTGGCGCGCCGCCCACAAATTTTCCTTTAAGTGGTAAATAAAGCTGACGCTGTTAGGTGAATGGGTCGATCGGGTGAACATGGAACCGCCGAGTGTACCCGAGCGAGAAAGATACAATCAGCTGATCTTCACTGCGAAAAAAAACATTTATAACTAGTTTCTCACATTCGGTCTTAAGCACTCACATTTTTTCCCACGGGTAAATTGGCGATAAAACAATCAAACATTTAAAATATGCCAATAATAAGTGGAGATTTGATTGCTATGGTATCCCCACATATTAGTTGTCAAATAGCTCTGCGTTTGGAAAACTGCACTTTTGGCCCGTTATTGTATCGTTCTTCTTCACAACCACGATTGATTTTCAAGAACCAGCCACGGCCAGCACTTTTAATCACTTTCGGCATAATAAAAGCTATTAATTACTTTGGAAATTAATAAATATAGCAAACGTAAACAAACTTTTGTCAACTGACGTAAATAAGAAGTTGACGGCCTGTCAATTAGTTCCATATTTTGCTACGCGCAGAGTTATATTGCGAGCACTCTACCGCACAAGTACCTATGTACCGATGCGCGCGCATTGCTAATCTATGAACAAGTAAATACTATTCCGCGCATCCGCGGCCTTTTTTAGGGTTCCGTAAAAGGTAAAAACGGAACCCTTATAGATTCGTCATGTCTGTCTGTCTGTCTGTCCGTCCGTATGTCACAGCCACTTTTTGCCGAAACTATAAGAACTACACTGTTGAAACTTGGTAAGTAGATGTATTCTGTGAACCGCATTAAGATTTTTACAAAAAAAATAAACAAAAATAAAAATTAGGGTTGCCCCCCATACTGAGAACTGAAACTCAAAATTTTTTTTCATCAAAACTGCATGTGTGGAGTGTCTATCGATAGGTCTTCAAAAATGATGTTGAGGTTTCTAATATATTTTTTGTCTACACTAATATCTGTCTAGGCGCGCCAAAAGAAGTGTTCACTTCAAAAACGTATATAAGTACTCTTTATTCTGGTTTACTCTAGTTACTATATCCTCTTTGATTAAAACTCTCCAAAAAAAAAACACAATGTTTGATCGGCAACGTCAAATATTTGATCGGTAATGTCAAATGTTTGACTGGAAATTATAAAGAACAGTTTATATGAGAAAATATTGAAAAGTCGCGAAAAAGATAGTAAAAAACAACAATATCATTTTCTCATATATATATAAATGAATATATATATAATAAATAATAATAATAGTAATTAATATATGTTTTTGAAGAGTGGCAAAGGAAAACTTTTGATGTTAAGACAAAAGGACTCAAAGTTTATCTAAAAAATATTGTGTTTATTTTAAGTAGGTATATGTATATACATTTATAAGAAACTAGCTGTGCCCGCGGTTTCACGGGCTTTTTAAGGGGGTTTTGTTTATTTCGCGGAACCCATCGATATAATAAACCATTAGATAAGCACCTTGAAATGGGTAATAAACTGCACCAGTGTGTGTAGCGTAATATTCCGAGAGCTGCTAGTAAATTTTGGGTAGGTATCTGAGCGAGCTGAAAACTTGTCACATAGCTCTCGTATTATTCCCCAACACGGAGGTGCAGACCTGGCTGGTGAGAGGCATAGATTAGTGGTGTGTACCTACCACTGTTTACACACCACTAATCTACTTGACCTCTAGAACCGCTAGCGGCGAGGTATGCTGTGGTTCTACTTATTTTGGTTGTTGACAACGAATAGTGATAAGTAAAACGGCCAGCGTTCACCGCTTCCTGCAACCGACTAGAACGGAAAAAGTGAGCTCACTCTTCCCAGCGATGACATAATTCCGTGCGCCTGAAGTTTGAGAGGACAATTACAATGGTTTAAATCGATGTCGGAGCCCTGATTTTTTTCCTCAAAGAAAAGTCTCCTAATATATGCATTAGAACATCAGGTGTCTAGTAGTGAAAACCCCATCATACTCGGTCTAGGGTTTCGGAGATTAGCCGGAACAACCAAACAGATAGCCAAAAATTTTAAAAAAAATTTGGTGTATGTACCTTATTTCCATATTACTTACCTATGTTGGTAAATAAACCAAGTTAACATTTTCTACAATTTTTATCTGTCTGTTTGATCCGGCTAACCTCCGAAACGGCTGGACCGATTATGACAGCCAGTCGAAACTTCTTATAATTGTTTCTTTTTCCAGGGTTAACGGAGTCTCCACGGATGACGTGGCAGGACAGCCTGACGCTGGCCAAGATCGAAGACTCGGTCCGCAAACAAGTCGGCGTCCACTACGACGCGGACAACCAAGAATTCTCTTGAAACAGCAAAACTGAAGGGATCTCTTATTTGTACACGTCTGAACAAACATTAGCTAAGTTTTAAGTCAATTGGAATTATTACTACGCAAAGAATCTATGCAAGATAGATCAACTCTTCATTGCAATAAAGTTATGAAAAATGTATAGAAAATGATGAAATTATAATACACAGAATGATAAAATAAAGTGAAATATTAGAATCATGTGGATAATAGGTTTACACTACCGTCATCTCGCGTTATATTCAGCGAGGACGAATTCCAAAGTGTGGATGTTCTTATTACGAAAGAGAAGTTAAACTTCTTTCTTTACGTGAACGAAATGCATTTACACTTACATATAACCTTCCGCCTATAGAAAAGACGATCGGGTTAGTTGGGAATCGAAAAAATCTTAAAATAGACCAGCTATTTACAACCTTATCGCTAAGAGCGAAAAGAGACATTCTGTATTCATCACAACTTACTAAGCGACATCCTATGACAAAACTTACTACATTGCATCTTACTACGGACCGTTGAATTAGAGAAAAAAAAACAATCTGATCTATATACCGTTTTACCGGTCCTCAAGTCCTCAAGCGTACTGAACTAAAAGCTATGGTGGAGAAAACTAATATAAACTAACAAAAAGAAATTCCCCCATCGTGAGGTCGGGGTTCGAACCCCGCTTTTGCATCTCTGAGTATTTTTCCAAGTCAGATCTTGACGGTAAAGAGAAACATCGTAAGGAAAACGGCATGATCGAAAAACAACTTTTAAGGACATGTGTCATGTCATATGACATAAGAACAGCGTGATGGTATGATCTTGACTCTCTCGTGAGAGAAGACCCCGATTCCCAGCAGTGGGAACATTAAGTAGGCAGCTATTTTATATCGAAAATGCCGTCAAAAATGCGATTTAATTTTAGTTGGATTCCCCCGACCACATCATGCGTTAGTTAGTAACTCTGATTAATAATATTCAATACATTTAGTTGGGTACAGATGACATTTATTTGTGTGTAGAAAAGCGGATATCTTTTCTCGATTTCAATGTGGTTTCCAGCAAAAGTTGTTTATGAGATAAGTAAAAAGCTACATTTTCTATTTAGTTTAGATTATTTGCATAACCCTGTATGCTACAGGGAAAACGCCAAAATTTTAGAATATAAGGTTATTTTAAAATAAAACTTGCATAGGTAAATGTTAACTACTTGTAGACTTTATATTTGAAATACAAATAATATAAACATGTTTCTTGTTACAAAATAAATTATATGTAAAAAATAACTTTCGTTTCCTTGTTCAATTATTTATTGCCCATGTCTATTGAATTTATTAGAATACGAGTACCTACCATCATGAAACTTCGGCACTGATCAGTAAGTTGGTATACCTATTTTAATAAATATATATTAGAACTAACTGTCCCTGCGCGTTGTTACTTCGCTGTCCGTCCGTCTGTCACCAGGCTGTAATTCAAGAACGGTGATGGCTAGACAAATGAAATTTTCACAGATGATGTATTTCTATTGCTGCTATATCAACAAATACTAAATATAAAATAAATATTTAAGAGGGGCTTCCAAACAACAAACTTGATTTTTTTACCCAGTTTCTTGCTCGAGAATAATAACGGTGACAGGTAGACGCTTTAACTATTCACAGAATATTAAGTTTTATGTTCTCTTTAAGAATAATTGTTTTAAATTAAAATAAATAGTTAAGGGACTCACAACAAAAGAGGTTTTCACTGTTTATTTGCTAATGGTAAGGAACCGTTCGTGCGTGAGTCTCACTCGCGGCCGGGTTTTAAATATATATATAGAGGATGTTTCCGGTTCCTTTTGCGTCAGCTCAAGGTTCGGTGGACAGTAAAGATCACCTGAGGCCAACTGCCATAGGTCCCATAATAAAAGTCCCATTTTTTTAAAGACTAATAGGTTTCCACTTGACCGCCATCTCGCCTGATGTTAAAAGATGACGCGGTCTACGATGGAGCGTGTTTACCTATTGTAAACATCGGGGAAAACCCACTCAGGCAACGTATTCCACAGCCTAGACTACAGATCCCTACAGATAGGACACTTCGGTTTTGCGACTCTTATGCCCGTATTTTACCGATCAATGAGTATGCTTATGTGAGCAGATTTACGACGGAAATACGTCATTGTATTATTTTTAATTTTTCGTCCGCAAACGATGACGTCATCGAGAATTGACTTATATTTTCCTCAGTCACATAAGCACGTACCAAGGTATTGTCAGAGAGGGGCAGTTACCCCCTCTCCTTTCTTTTGGCATCAAATACTCGAAAAATACCTCCTCCCAAAGAGTTTACATATACTATACATACTATAGAGTTAGAACAAACGCCTTACACCGAAAGCACAGGTCTGATCACCCTTGTCTTGTCGCTCTTGTGGAAGTGTCATACTTTTGTCGCGGCACATCACTATGTCGACATATCGATCGATCTACTTAGTCTGTGATCGATAGATAGTTGTGCGGCTAGTTGATTCACAGTCCTTAACAAGACTTTCACGATTCCGTGTTGAACAGTCACTGCTGATAACGCCAAAGTATGTTTTCATAACGTTTGTAACTTAATTCAAGCCAACAGAACACAAAATACAACGTAAAACAATAATAAGTACGCAATTTTGAACGACAAATAAAACTTTTGATTCAAAACGTTCATCTCTGCGACTGTTTCAATGACACTGACATTCAACAATATCTCGAAAATGACGGCAGCTTCAAGATGGCGTTCCAAATGGCTACGATTAACGATACGCTTTGCGGAAATATCGGAAATCTCTTCGTTCATGTCTTTGGAACATCAATCATGAAACGATGTCGCATTTTCGAGCTACGAGCATTCCGATAGAAAAAAGGGCAAGGTGGTATTAGATCATGCAAATCAGTTGTACACTCTCTGAAGTTAACCCGATAGGCTAGCAATTTTTCGGTGAGATTCAAGACGAAAGTCTTTTTCGTCGTTACCTATAATCCTTTTGGCACGTCTCGCGATCGATTCCAGAGCCTCCAGCGGATGCTTAGCCGATCCATACCAAAGGCGCGAACAGCACTTCATACAAGAGCGAATCTGTGCTTGATATAACTTGAGCAATTGTTCAACCTTCGCACCTTTGAGAGGACACCTAGTGTTTTGGCAGCTAATTTAGCCTTGGACTCGATATACGAGCCAAAGTTGAGCGTAGATGTCAAAGTAACGCCCAGAAGTTCAAAACGATCAGAAACCGGCAAAGTTACCTACCCTGAAAAGTAGGAGTCAATTGGAATGGACTCCTTTTTGCGGAGAACAGCATGCGTCTTACTCTCGTTAAACTTGACCAGATTGGCATCGCCCCATTTAGACACCACCTTAAGGGTCAAGCTCCAATGCTTGATCAAACTTGTAACACTTTGATCAGTTTGGTTCCATCTCGTTCTTAGAACTCTATCCGTGAGTGGAATCAATATCCTCCTGCAGCTTCAAACAGTCCGCCGGCGTAATGCATAATGCAGTGTTCCAGTTTGAAGGGCAAAGTTTACAGAGAAATTACTGAGTAAAGAGGTGAATCTAATATATTTGGGTGACGATTGCAGTGCTGTGCTAGGTACTGATTTGGACTCTTTATATTCCAATAGCTTTCCATATCTGCTGTAATGGGCAGGCGTGCTGCTGAAAGTGCAGTAAAAAAAAACAAATACATACATACGGATCCTGCCTTTCCGCAGAAAATTATTTGGCCAAATATCACTTGCCAACCAACGATTCGCCTATTTTTCACTTTGACAACTAACGATTGGCAAATTTTTGTATGAGAACTTGACCACGTTTCATCTGGTAGAATTATTGTTAAGCTGATTATTATAATGACACAACACGTTAAGTGCACTTATCATTTGCCAGAACCTTCACTAGGCCCGACAACTTTTAGACGAATAAAGTTTCGTCTGTGTAACAATTCCCTTTTCGTACATTTATATGATGATAAAAAATATACTAATTTCGCATGCAATTTTATAGCAACATAAATCTACAAACAGGTTTGCAAAAATTCAAAGTGCAAAATGAAGTTTAGGTGAAATCAAAAGGAACAGGTTAGGTTAGAACTGTGACCAACAATGCACGAACCGAACGAGCGAAGCGAGCGTGCCGCGGCAGCGGCTGGCGAAGTGCCAGAACCAAATTGTTTTCGCAGGTCACTTGAATATGTGCTACGGAATAATTATGGAAAAATATATTTCAATAATAATAACAACCTGTATATAATATGTCCCAAATGAAAATGGCATCCGTGTAAATAAATTTCTTCAAAATTTGATCGAAGACTCAGTACAGCAGCTTTTTCGAAATCCTAACACACAAACTTACCAACAATATTTAACAAAATGAATAATACTCTAACTGAAACATTCGGTACTTGAAAGTTGGCCTTTTCAAAAGTGTCGTAATAAAAAGCAGGCTAAACGTACAGTTGGCAGCTGTTAGGTTGGCAAATAAAACAAAATGATGTGATAGGTTTGGCAAATGATTATTCAGCAAAATAAAATTCTGCGAAACGTTAGTTGACATGCGATAATCGGCCAAACAATTTTCTGCGAAAAGGCAGAGAACCACATACATATCACAGATATGGCCATGTTCAAAAACAGAGGTGTCGGTAACTGTAACAGTGACGCGATGGAACGGGCCAGTTAGGACCTCGTTTACAGAAAGCAAAGCAAAACCTTCTTTCAAAATTTTCAGTTTTAAATTGTGGCATTTTTGGAGTTCTTTTTTGTTTGACGAGGGATGTCACTTAACCATGAAAATTGACGACGTGGTAAAAAATTAACTTTCTATATTATAAACATTAAGTAAGGAAATGTGGACCTATTATTAGAAAGTGACAAAGATGGACAAGGCCCATGTATGGAGAGACCAAATGACAGAAAAAAGGGTAAAAAAAACCCTCAAATGTAAGTTGTAGTGTTGTACATAATAATTGCAATCATTTTGACAAATTTTGAATCCATTCCAGACATGTTTGTGTCTCGGGAGACACAACAACGGACTGACGGGTGAAATAAAGAGATTTGATTCGGACCCAGGTCTTTGTATTTCGAAAGAGAATCGGTGAGTTAATTTTATGAAAGATTCATTTTCTGAAGAGGGGATTATAAAACTCTTAGTTCTTCAGCTCTAATGGAATGATTGTTTTGGTCTGCAAGGCTTGGAAGTCAGTCCGTGAGCTAAGCAGGTCAATGCTCGTCGGATATTTGTTACTCATACAGGACAAGAATCTGGCACAGACTTTTCTTCTTAATCTTTAAAGAATATGCGATGAAACAAAATAAGTATTACAACCTTCTAAACAAATTAACATAGATTTAGTCTATAATCTCTAAAGAATACGCGATGAGACAAAATAGGTATTACAACCTTCTAAACAAATTAACGTAGATTTAGACTATAATCTCTAAAGAATACGCGATGAAACAAAATAAGTATTTTAACCTTCTAAACAAATTAACAAAAAAACAGCTATGTAGTTAATTTCTACGCTGTAGAAATAGGAGCGAGAGGTATACCAGCAAAATATCTATAATCTGCTGAAAGATCTTGGCTTGTCCAGAAATGCAGTAAGTTCTATCTGTTCTATGCTAGAACGAGTATCTAAAGCTGCACTAGTGGGTTTTATCAGATTTGGCTGAGCAGGGAGAGGACTGCGAGTAGTGAAGGTGAGTGTTGATGATCGTCGAAAGGGATCCCTTAAACCTACACCCATGTCACAAGTCTTGGTGTCTACTCGAGTTTTCTGTTTTCTCTCTGTGTTACACGATAGACACCTGGCTCCCGCACGGTGAATCCATGGAGTGCTAAGAAGTTTGCCTCTCTCCTCGCGGGAAGGATTGCGAAATAGTGATGAAGCGTGGGCATCCTCGTGGAGTCCATCTAATGCGGTTTAAGAAAAATAATAAACTAAACTAAAATTCATATACAAGCTTTTCGTTTGTAGTAGAAAGAAGTTCACTATCTAATTCTATAGCAGGCAGGCTAGTTAAAACTAATCAATTTGTATTAATGGCAAACGGTGATTTTCATTTTCAGTTACCTATTAATCTCAAACCTCTTGTTTTGTGAATTTGATTTATAATATTCAAATAACTATACTCATTGTACTCTCTTTGTACATAGAATTATCACCTTCTTTTCAGGATTCTAGATATTTATCAAAGTTATCTCTAACCGCAAATTAGTAAATTATAAGATCTGTCTCGATTATTTCATTCTTAGGTATATATAGGAGGTCTTTTCGTAGAACCACGGGTAATGCGGATACGACGTGGGTCCTATAGGTCCCACTAGCCGACACGTTCACTTTGGCCAATCAATCAAACTAAACAATCTTATCTTATTTGACTGGCCTCGTGGCTTAGTTGGTAGTAGCTCTGCCTGCGAAGCCGAGGGTCGTGGGTTCGATCCCCACCCAGTGCAAATATTTGTGTGATGAATTCAAATGTTTGCACTGTGTCTGGGTGTTTCTATGTATAATAAGTATCTATGTATTTAAAACTATATAAGTATTATATCAGCTATCTGGCCGCCATCACACAAGCTTTGCTTAGTTTGGGGTCAGATGGTGTTGTGTGTGAATTGTCCACCACCACCAATATATCATCTTCTTTAACAGCTCTTTAGTTAACTTTTTAACTAGGTTCATATTCAACATTGTATATGCATTATATTTATTTGCTTTAAACCCTTCAGCTTTTATAAATCGGTTTGCTAGGCGCTTGATCGCATACAGCGATTCCGTTTTTGTTTTTTTTTTTCATCTCAAAAAGTGAACACTTTGATTTGGGAAACACGCCTAAATGAGTTTTCACTTCAATAATATACCGGCGTAAACTCGTTTTTTGTGTAGGTATTTAGCCAATGGGAACTCCGGACTACGGTCAGACAAGTTAATAGATAATAATATGGATAACTGCATGAACTAAAATGTTAGTAATGTTACGAAATATTTATCAATAGCCTTCGATAAGTTTGTTATCAAACCCCACCAAAGTTTGTTGTTTTATCTATTTACGAATTTGGACAAAAACAATATAAATAATCAGTCTGCAGTCGTTTACCGGAGTGAAGTTAGTACCTATAAGTACTCCGCAAAGGCGCGCGAAATAATCTACCTCTATAAAGGTAAATAATATTTTAAAATCAAGTATTTTTTGTTTGTTTAAGTGAACTTGGTATAAGTAGAAGTAGTCGCTAAAAGCGCGTGAAATAAATCTATCAAAGTAAATATTTTATGTCAATAAAAGTCAAAGGAATTATGTTTTTTTGTAAATATTTTAATTTGGTTGTATAAGTGCAGTTAGTAAATGTCGTTCCCAAAAGAGCGCAAATTAATTTGTCCAGGTAAATCCCTATTTATAAATAAGTAAATACTTTTTTACAAATAAGTATATACTTTTTTACAAATTAGTATATACCTTTTTACAAATAATTATATTTTGTTGGTTTGGTATGATTAGTTTGGAGACTACTTACACCAACTGCACCCCAAAGGCGCGCCAATAAAATTTATCCCACTGAAATTATAAATGCGAAAGTTTGGATGTTTGTTGCTCAATCATGTCGGAACGCCCGAACAAGTCGAGTAGAAATTTGGAACACTAAATTAAACAAATATCTAAAACTGGTCTATCTTTATCCCGGTCGACGTATTTTTGTAGTATTTACAAAACTTGAGTTTAATTTAAAATTGAAATCTGTTTTCAACTGACATTAAAAAAGAAGGAGGAAAGGCTTGAACCCCTGAAAGCTCACATGATCGTCAAGCCGGGAGGTCTACCACCGAACGAAAAATGTCATCGCTTTGATGTTTCTGTCTCTTTTCTTTTCGCTTGAAATGATAGAGACAGCATTAGCAAAGCGATAGCCGATTTAGTTAGGCGGTAGAAGCGCGAGACTTCTGGAGAAATCGACAAAATCTTCAAATTTTGATGGCTAACTTAAAATGATTTGGGTGTTTCTTGTAATGACGTGCATTTTCGTCGGGAAAACACAGTGTCAATTAGCAGTAGGAATCATGATGGAGATCATTATGATTATTGCGATTGCCATTAACATCATTTTACTACGCCCATATTTTTCTCCATTCACAAGCCCACCCGAAACAAATAGGTATAATAATTAGTTTTAATAAAACTCCTCAATGCTGAATTGCAATAGATCCTTTCGATACGAAATTTTATAAAAGCACATAATATGCATTATTCCTGAATTATGCCTATGCATTAGTGAAAACTTGTTTTGCACTAAAAATATAAAATGTTCTATGTTTATTAACTATTTGTAATAGGTATTAGGTATTTGTAATAGGTATTGTAGGTAGGTATTATATATGCACTTTAAGGCAAAAAATATTTAAATTGTGTAATTGTAGAAAATATAATTTTGGATCTTTTGTTGCCAAATAACTATTCTGTGAAATGTACCGTTTACGATTTTTGACACATTTAGGTAAAGAAACGGTTCTTCTATCGCGGCTGATAACTCTTAAAATATTAGATTAATCAATAAAACGCATTGATCCTTTTTTGAAGACCAATTTATCTATATACTAGCTTTAACCCGCGGCTTCGCCCGCGTTCGATAAGTTTTTTATTGTAGATATTGGATAGCATGAGCGTCGAATGATAATTTAAATAAAGATTGGCTATTATATACCTAAGCGTAGGCTGATGCGTTAAAATGTAACTTCAATTCCCTATTTTACCATCTCTAGGTTTGAGTTCTGGAAAACTCACGTTGTAATACGTAACTCATTATTTTTTCCATGGTCAATTAATTGAATATTCATGCAAATAAGTAGATGTCTTAACAATTATAGGTTTGCACTTGACCGCAAAAGCCCCTGAAGTTAAGTTATGATGCGGTCTATCGTAGAACTTGCTATCATAGAAGAAACCGATTCAGTCTCAATTTGAAGACACCAACATTGTAACCGTCATGAAAAACCCATTCAGGCAATGCCTTCCATAGCCTAGACGTTCGTATCACAAAAGTAGCCCGTCAGAGCTCTTCTTTATAGTATTAAAAACATGTTAAAGGAAGAAAAATTCGTATAAAATTGTATCCTTTACGTCACCACCCATTGGGGTATGAATTTGAAAAAATCCTTCCGGCTAGCCTGCTTCATATAAAAAACATGTGAGGAAATTTAGATGTCTCCAACGAATGAAAAGTTTCTATGTAAACTTTCATCCCTTATTTAACCCTCTTGGATACTGAAATTTGAAAAACGTTTTCATACGTGCTTCATGATTTCAGTTATATATATAAATAGAAGATAGAAGATGAAAAATCGATCGTAGTTTTTGAGTTTTTAAATTACGGAATGTGACCGGAGGAGTAACTTAACGGTTTTACTAAATGTATTATCAATTGAGTAAAAGTAAACCAATTGAATAAAATGTAAGAATTTATATTGACAACTGTTCGATCTTTCCCATACAAAATTTCACAAATGAATGCTCTTAAACGGCTTAGCTCCATCTACTTATAGCGCCAACCCCTCTAAAACTCTTTTGAGATGGCGGGTAGAAGCGAATGGTATCCCACCGGCGACCTCTACACTAAATGACACATATTTAGACTCAAATCCCAGTATTAAAAATAATACTATAGTGAAACACACGGCAAACAAAATACAGGTGATAACACGGCCCTCCTGCGCACGCTGCCAACCTTGGCAGTGTCACAGTCTGGTGTAGTTGCTGCGAACAAAATGCACAAGTTTCATTTTATTAATTTTACTCTTCCAGTAATATCCACTTAAGATGAGTAACTTTCCCAAGCAGTTGCGCTGTCACATTGTCGCAACTCAAGGTACGTCATTACATTACCACATTCTCAATAAATCCACTTAAGATGAGTAATGAATAGCTTTCCCAAGCAGTTGCGCTCTCACATTGTCGCAACTCGAGGTACGTCACTACATTACCCACATTCTCCATAAATCTCAAACATACACCTTTCCCTAGCTGCCGCCTGGTAACTCTAGATACGCGGCATTAAATTCTTAGTCATAGTCAAAGTCAAAGTTCATTATGTTCACTCTTAATGCTTTCTCTAGCAGTTACACTCTTAGGCCGACACTAAGTACGTCAGTTTATGTCCAAGGTATTACGGTTTCACACTAACGCTTACTTTGTCAATGGATCGAAGCTATTGCACTTCACTACGTTATTCAAACGTTAACTCATCAGCAATCAATCATAATACCTGACAACATCCTAGAGCCATTGCACTGCTCGATTGGGTTTGACTTTCAATTACATAAATCTCCAAGTCTACTAATCGTACCTATTCAAGGTTTCATATTTTTCTCACATAAATATGGCCTTCTATGTAGTTTTTATAAACGCTCCCAAGTGATATTTATAGCGAATTAAAGGGTCTCATTTTTTTTAAACAATACCACAACAATGAATTGGTAACGTACATAGCTCGGCATCATCTGACTAAAATCTTTCTAATTTCAACCATAAGAGTATCTTATAACGGCACTGGATATAACCACTTTGTAACCCAACTACGGTAACCAAATTCAAAGATGTAACACTTTCTATTACTGTTGTTACATGACCTTTTTTCAAACAGTTTCCCTGAAAGATATTTAAACCAATATCTAACTGATTTATACTTTTTATCTATGTTTGCTGTGCCTCGCAACAACTCGTCCACAAAATAAGCTACCCTCTCATAAAGTTTCGTAAAACAGTATCCACAAACTTTAAAAAAACCGAAGATGTTTCATTCTACGAAATGTTCTGATTGCAGTTCCCGGAATTGAAGGTTATTTTACAGTACCCCCTAACGTGATAATAATTAATAGTTTTAACTTGTCGGTGATATGCAAAAATTTCATTTGAAATGCAAAAACAAGGTTAAAACAAATTTTAAAATCGTTTCTTTAAAGTAAATCGTAATATAAAACTGTTGCTTACTCACGTGTACATTACGCACTTACTGAAACCACTGATCCAAGAATAAAATTTTTAACTAACTGCGGGCGACGCTTGCTTTTCCGATTATTTCTCATCACCGTTGTGTTGTGATTTCCAGGCGTGGTGTTCATAGCACTTCTGATATTATCAATTGAGTAAAAGTAAACCAATTGAATAAATGTAAGAATTTATATTGACAACTGTTCGATCTTTCCCATACAAAATTTCACAAATGAATGCTCTTAAACGGCTTAGCTCCATCTACTTATAGCGCCAACCCCTCTAAAACTCTTTTGAGATGGCGGGTAGAAGCGAATGGTATCCCACCGGCGACCTCTACACTAAATGACACATATTTAGACTCAAATCCCAGTATTAAAAATAATACTATAGTGAAACACACGGCAAACAAAATACAGGTGATAACAAATGTTTACGAAGTTTCATGCAAATATGTCCAAGAGATATAAAAAAATTCACACAAACTTTCATCCCTTAATTCACCCCCTTGGAGACTGAAATTTGAAAAACGCTTTCATACGTCCTTCATGATTTTACTTGAACTTATTGTGTACGAAATTTCATGCAAATATCTCAAAGGAATAAAAAGTTTCATACAATCGTTCATCCCCTATTTAACCCTCTTGGGGGTCGAATTTATCAAAATCCTTTCTTAGCGGGTGCCTACGTCATAACATCTACCTGCATGCCAAATTTCAGCTCGATCCCTCTAGTGGTTTGAGCTGTGCGTTGATAGATCACTAAGTCAGTCACCTTTGAGTTTTATATAGATATATATATATATATATATATATATATTATATATAGATATAAAAGCGAAAGGTCACTCATCAAGGAATCTCAGAAACTACAAATGCTAGGAATCTGAAACTTTGCATGGAGGTCCCTTTTAGCACGTAGGCGCTCGCTAAGACGGGGTTTTGCGAAATTCAACCCTTAAGAGGGTGAAACAAGGGATGAACGGTTGTACGAAAATTCGTCATTTTTACAGTTATCAAATTTTGTATCTAGACACTTAACACGAAGCTATTAAATGTTTTTTCTATAAATTTTGTAATTTCAAACTGTACGGGGTTGAAATTGGGGTTAAAATGAGGGATGAATGTCAATATGGAAGTTCCCAACTGTTGAAGATAAAACCATGAAACTCTGTATATAGACACTTGACAAGAAGCAAACTAATATTTGTTCTAGCAATTTTGTACTATCAAACTGTACGGGGGTGAAATTGGGGTTGAAATGGGGGATGAATGTCAATATGAAAGTTCCCAAACGTTGAAAATAAAACCATGAAACTCTGTATATAGACACTTGACACGAAGCAAACGAATGTTTGTTCTAGCAATTTTGTAATTTCGAACTGTACGGGGATGCAATTGGGGTTGAAATGGGGGATAATTGTCAGTTTAGAAGTTGTATATAGTTGAAAATAAAACCATGAAACTCTGTATAAGGACACTTGACACGAAGCAAACGAATGTTTGTTCTTGCAATTTTGTAATTTCGAACTGTGTGGGGATGAAATTGGAGGTGAAATGGGGGCCGAATGTCTAAAGAACTGAACTGATTATGACGAAATTGTATACAATTGTTTTATTATAAGCTGTTTTTAGTACCCGCAAATGTGTCTGGGTATACAAATAGGTACTGCCTGAGTTACCACAGTATTTATTTCGCGCGGACGAAGTCGCGGGTAACAGCTAGTTCTCTATATATTTCAAAAAAAAAAACTAATTTCTATACGTTTCGAGTTATAAGACGTTTAAATTCTGGTATTCTGATAAAAATGTTATAATGAATATACTGAGTCACAGCCGTTACGACGTGATTGAGCAACAATCGTCAAAACATTGACATTTAGAATATTAGTAGGATTAAAGCCAAATTTTGTGAAAATCTATGTGGCCTCCTTTCCCTCCCATTGTCGCCTGAGACCGAGTGTTCGTTATTGTGTACCTACCTAAGTAAAACAAGCCAAGGTAAGTAGCATTTATGATGAAATCAGAAGGGATACTATTTCGACTAAAAACATACATGTAAGATTTACCTACCTAATCACGATCTAAAACCATGAGTTCAAATCGCAAAGGTTTTACAGGGTTACAGGTAATTCGCCTGCATCCGTTTAAGTGCGTGTTCTGTATATTTACAAACAACTTTTGTTAAACTCAATAGATAACCCAAAAAAAAAAGTTTTTTGCCCTCTTTAGTACTGTCTAGTGACTTTTTAGTGTTTATTCACTTCGGCACATCATTTATCGAGTGTTAAAGAGCGTACGCGCTCTTGTTACGAAGAGGCTTGCAGGCTGATTACCAGTAACCCTGTATAATAAACATTTCAGTATAAATTCGTGTAAGAACTAGTTTGAGCCGAATTACTACGATAGTTTTGTAGTATACGTAGCTAAAGCAACTATGGTCCCTTACACCTTACATTGGTGATGCGTCACAAACTTAATTATCTTAACCGGTTATTTTGTAAGAAAAACTTAATTTACATCATTCAATATGTTATCATTAGGATTATTGTGGCGATGACAATTTTCTGTGCAGGTGGATGATTGAATTATCTGATCGTATTCGTTGTCATGAAGTCTACTATAATAGATACGATGATAAGATTTAAATTGTTTTTCATTTCCCGCACAAAATATGCCAGTTGTAATCTCGATAAGACTTTATAAAATCGCAATAATACTTTAGTAGGCAGGTACGTTACGTAAAAACACGTCATACAACAACAGACAATAACAGTGATTAACTTTGTAGAATAAATAAACTTCTTATTGTCAAATTTAATTTCGTCACTCTTTTTAATAATCTACATAAGTGTAATTACAAGATCAACATTAAAATTTTTGATTTACGCCCGACGACCTCGGCTTTGTAATCTGTACAACATTCTACTAGTAATTTTCCTTTTCATTTTATACCCGTATTGAGGAAGTAGTGAAAAAATATAATTCGCCATTTTGTGGTGGCGGCCATATTGGATTTGAAATTTGTCATAATGCATGGTATTTTACTATGAATTTTCATTTGATATCCATATTGAGGTAAGTAGTGAATAAATATTTTGCCCGCCATTTTGTGGCGGAGGCCATATTGAATCGATATTAACCAAATATAGATAAGAACAACCGCACGTAAATTAACCTCCAAATAAAATAAAACGCATCGAAATCGACCCATGTGTTTGAGATCTACGGTGCCACAGACAGACATCGACGTCAAACTTATAACACCTCTTTTTTTGGTTGGGGTTAAAAATAAATCATTATAAAGAAAATTACCAGCAACGCCGTAACCATTGAGCAGGGTTGAACAGAAGACCGATTTGCGGTCGTGGAGGAGGATGTGAACTGGGAGGAGGTAACTTAAAAAAAAATCAAATGACGATATCGAGTCGATTACTAGCGGCAACCAACCGGTAGTGATTGGCTCAACAGATGAAATCGGGCTACCACTAGAGTTAAGTTGAAAATGTTCTCTGCTCCCCTATCACTATCACTGTTTTCCTTAAATCTTCGCCTAATTCAAAATATATGCTAAAAAAAAACAACCCAATTGACAAAGACCATTAATCCCGGAGACTGCGTGGGTATTTTTTAGTAAAAAAATAAACCGGAATGTCACGTTAATTATTTTGACAACCTTTTTTAACAGCAATTTTTATTATGAGACAATTTACTATGAGACAAATCCTGAAATCGAGGAAAAGAAACAGAAAGTTGTTTCATCCTAAATTTCTAATCATTCTACTTATCTCTACAAATCTCTTTAGTAGAGAACTGTTATATTTCACATTTATTTTATTTTATTGATAAACATTTTTTTCTATTAATCTTTGCTATGAAATTAATATATCAACCGGAAAATGTTCGTAATAAAAATAATAATAAATATCGATCATGTTTTTATCGTTTATCATGAGGATGATCACTTTACGTTGATCGAGCGTAGACTCGATAGGTACTGAAGTTTTACAGATAACAAATCTGCAACTAATCATACTATCATGTTTGTTCTTGATATTAATACGATTGCCAACGTGTCCAAGTCCATTTATTTACTGATTAGAGGTATATCCCATAATCACTGATTTAGCTATGATGATTCAGCTTTATCATAATTATTACTATATTTTAATCACTAAATACGTGACGCGGTTACTTTGTTGCTAACGCAAAAGGGGCGTGTTGCACCTATAGTTCTATAAGTCATTGTAAAATTGTCAGCACCGTCAGATTATAATAATGCTAGCTTTTCTCCGCGACTTCGTTCGCGAGAAATAAATATTAGAGGTAACTAAGACAGTATTAGTACCTACACCCATACAAATTTACATTTACTAAAAATAGCTGACACTAAAACATTTTCATATAATTTCTTCAAACTCGGTTTAGGGGCCAAAACGTAACATACGGAATGATCATATTTATAATATTAGTATAGATATCAAGTGTCTAGTTGCAAAATTTCATGGTTTTTTTTAACAATGACGAACTTCCACATAAAACTTTCATCCCCCATTTGAACCCCTGCAACCCTTTTCCGTTTTAAAAAGTGCCATATGTCCTTTCTTGGAATCCAGTATTTTTCGTACAGCCATCCATCCCTTGTTTCACCCTCTTAGGGGTTGAATTTCGCAAAACCACGTCTTAGTGAGCGCCTACGTGCTAAAAAGCACCTCCATGCAAAATTGGAGACTCCTCCTCCTCCATTTGTAGTTTTTGAGATTCGGGGATGAGTGACCTTTCGCTTTTATATAAGTAGATAGATAACGCGTGATATTATAATGTCACGGTTGGTTAGGTTAGTTTGTAATCTAACGTCGTTAGAGTAGGTATAATCTGACGGTTTTTCAATTTTACGGTTGCAACTACTTTGAAAGTTGTTTAGGTATTTTGTTTTCTCGCAACAGATGACTATCCGCTGGGGCATCGTGACTGCTGGCAAGATCAGCCATGACTTCTGCAACGCCTTCAACTCGTACCCTGAGAAAGAAGACGCGGTCCTAGCCGCCGTCGCTGCCAGGAATGAGAGCAAAGCTGCTGAGTTCGCCAAACTTCACAACATACCGAAAGTCTTCAGTACCTACCAAGCTCTTGCAGTCAGTGACGCCATCGGTAAGTTCCAATATTTTATCTCTTTACTAGCAGTTCCCCGCGGTATTACTCACGTAGTTCCTGTTTATTTCTCCGCCCCGTGATAAAAAGTAGCCTATGTGTTACTCTGAACTGAAATTGAAGTGTATTCCAAATTTCAACCCAACTCGATCAGCTGCTACGACGAGCTGTTCAGATTGACCAACACAGTTTCGCGTTTATGATATTAGTAAGATGACGACTAAGACATGGGCATCAAAACAAAGCAAAATTCTTGAAAGGTGCATATACCAACTCAGTGCCACTTAGCTATTGGAACATGTAAAGTCCAAATTACTGCCTCGCACTGCACTGCGCCTGTCAGTCGCCCAGATATATAAGATGATTCATCTCTTTAATTAACCTGTAATTTCTCCAACCACTCTATACCGTATGTAAGTATCTATTAGTTACTTATTAGCTTTGTTAATAGTCTGGATTAGCACACCGGCTATTTTTAATCCCGAAAATGTAGAGTTGCTAAAGGCCTTTGCTTTTTTCTTAATTCTACGCTGAAAAATCTCGGGTGCTTTTTTGGTATAATTAGTTCGTTCCATAATAGGTTAATAAGATACTTACCTACTGCCTGTTATGACCTATGTATATTCCCTCTCTATTTTATAAAGTTAATGAAATAAATAGATATTCGTACCCATGTCATCGTAAAATTACAATCACCGTTGCAACAGATACAATATACTTATAACGCGTAAGATTATAATTTCACGGTAGGTTAGCTTAGTTTGTAATCTGACGGTTTTATCTGACATTTTTACGGTGAAATTTTTATATAAATAGTACAACTAATTAAATAAATATTGGTGGACAATTCATACACAACACCATCTGACCGCAAACTAAGCAAAGCTTGTACTATGGCGCCCATATAGCTGATATAATACGTATATAGTTGTAAATACATACTTATTATATTATTATACTTAAAAATAATAGAAACACCCATACACACTACAATAATTTGAATTCATCACACAAATATTTGCATTGGGTGGGAATCAAACTTACGACCCTCGGCTTCGCAGGCACAGTTACTACCCACTAATCCACGAGGCCAGTCGAAATAGTACAACCGTTCCAACTTCTTTTACAGATTATCTGCAAATAATATCTATGTACCTACTTCTAACTTTTTTCGTTTGTTCGCTCACTAGGTCGCATCTCTGTATATGAAGAACCATTAAAAATAACTCTTTGCACATTTCCAGATGTCGCATACATCGGAGCCCTGAACCCTGACCACTACGACCTAGCTAAATTGTTCCTAGAGAACGGCAAACACATCCTCCTCGAGAAGCCTCTGTGTATGAACTACAAGCAAGCACAGAGTCTGATCAACTTTGCTAAGGAGAAAGGCCTGTTCCTCATGGAAGCCGTTTGGTCACGTTTCTCGCCAGCCTACATCGAACTGGAGAAGGATATTAAATCTGGGAAAATTGGAGAACCGAAATTTGTAGAAGCGAACTTCGGCGTGCCTATCGTCACAGTTGATAGGCTAAGGTGAGATTATTTATTTATAACATACAGTCGCATCATAATGAGTAAGTAAGTATAATACTTGGTGGACATTTCACAAACAACACCATCTAGCCTCAAACCATAGTATTAAATCATACAGTCGTTCGACGAAGCCGTCTAGACGGGGCAATAGTGTGGGGCGTGCGGGGTGAGACGCGGGAAGCGCGCTCCTGCATTGCCTACATTACATATTGCACCCGTGTCTAGACGTTATCGGCGTTTCTCCCAAGAACAAAGGCGATGAACTACTGGTAGTATTTCTTTATACTGTACCCAAACTAAGCAAAGCTTGTACTATGGGAGCCAGATAGCTGATATAATATTTATATATTTTTAAATACATACTTATTTTGCATAGAAAACACCCAGGGCACATTACAATTATCTGTATTTACACAAATATTTGCACTGGGTGGGGATCGAATCCTCGACCCACGGCTTTGCAGGTAGACTTACTACCAACTAAGCCACCAGGCCAGCAACCAGCAAACACATAAGACCCTGTGCATAGGTGTTGCGAATAGTATAATCTACAAAATCTACATAGTATATGTTACCTACTGTGTCGAGTGTCACGTACTCTTATCTCTCGCGATAAATGTTGAAATATTTACATGAGTTATCTTAAAAAAGATATTGTTTGCCACGTGGAGGTTGCATAATAATGGTGACGAGAATACGAGTATACAGTGATATGATTAAATGCCGCGCCTATCGCGTGGAAAATTAGAGCCCGTATCTCTTATTTTTTTTTCGTATGGTTTAAACTAATCTGTTTAGTTATTTGCTATCTATTTATTTAATAAGTTACGGCTGGTCTAGTCGCGAGAAAGGCAACTGTCGATCCGGACCCCCTGGACGTCTACTCTCTTTCTACGAAAACGTAATTTCGAAATAAACTCGCGACTTTCCAACTCCGAGTCTAGTTGATCCGTCGTTTTGTCCGTTTAAATGTTCTAAGCCTAATCTAATTAGAGTAAGCTTAGAAAATTTAAACGTCAAACAATGTTGTATCGCACGAAACGACGCGACGTAGAACGTGAGTAGGAAAGTCGCGAGTTTTTTTTCGAAATTACGTTTTCGTAGGAAGAGAGTAGACGTCCTGGTGCGAATACCACGCGCTCCAATGACTTTTAGGAAAACATTGTGAGAAAACCGACATGTTATAAGAATCTTTGGATTATGGCCTTTTCCTCTCCTTGCGAGAGAAGGCTCCGAAAAATGTAGCTATATATTAAAACTTTTTTTTTTAATTTGGGTCCTGTTATAAAGCCACGCCCTTCGACTGTCTAAGCAGTTTTGCTTATGTTTCGGTTATGGTAATGGCTTTTCCTATTTGTTATTCTGGATCGATCATATCTGTCGCAGAACCGATAAATGTAGTCATCCTTCGAGCAGATGAAAATGTAAAGTTGAGGATAGGGCTGATTGGTGACTTAGGATAGGCTGATGATTTGTTTGTAGTACAAAGTGACGGTACGAACAGAACATGTGTCTGATGGTAAGCAACTCACTTGCCTATAACACAGTGTCAAGCGGCTGTTGGAACGCGAAGAGTCCAAATCATCACACAGACATAATGTGCCGTGTAATCTAGCTATCTATCTAGAAACATTACCGTTCAAACCGGAAAACAGTGAAGTTTTAATGATGATGTTTAGCTACGAATAAGAGGTTCTAACACAGTTTTCACCTTGGACACCTCATTTATCATATAGGTAACTACTTTAAATTAATTATATCACTTCAGTGAACAAACACTTAAATATCTACCGTTATTTGCATAAGCAAACACAAAGATATCTTTAGACTATAAGGACGTTGTGAAGGTCGTATCAATTGTGCAATAAGTACCCAATTTACAATCAATGGTCTTGATGGACTTTAATTGTTGAATTAATTGATTATGTACGTTCGGCAATTCTGTTTTAACTAAATGTGAATGAACTAAATGTGGTTCTATTGAACCTTTGATCTTTGGCTATTGGCTCGTTTTAACCGACAAAAGTAACAGAGTAACCGGCTTGAGTGTACTTAATTGAGTAACGCAATATGCGTTTCAATGTACTTCAGCGATACATAGTTCCCAATAAAAATATGTGTTTCAACAATGATTAGTGGTGAATGCCCAAACAATGATTAGTGAATGCCCAGTATTTGTTCTACAACTTCGTTACTTTGTTACTAATTTAGCTAAGAAACTAGCGGAGGTGCGATGGACGTTCGTGAAAACGGAACGTTCTGGTCTGCACACGATTTTAATGGTAAACAACCGAGGAAAATTGTTTGTTCACTGGAGTGGCCTGATACGTATACATAGTAAAATGATAAACGATACACCTCATCTACCAGAAGAAAAGTGTGTCAAAACTTCCTATTCGCAGATACGAGTAAACGTCATTATCATGCAATCATCACTGTTTTCCGGCTTGACCAATGTTTCCAGAGAAATCTATATTCTATATATTTATTTATATAAAAGCGAAAGGTCACTCATCAAGGAATCTCAGAAACTACAAATGCTAGGAATCTGAAATTTTGCATGGAGGTCCCTTTTAGCACGTAGGCGCTCGCTAAGACGGGGTTTTGCGAAAATCAACCCCTAAGAGGATGAAACAAGGGATGAGCGGTTGTATGAAAATTCGTCATTTTCGATGTTATCAAATTTTGTATCTAGACACTTGACACGAAGCAATTAAATGTTTATTCCATCAATTTTGTAGTATCGAACTGTACGGGGGTGAAATTGGGGTTGAAATGGGAGATGAATGTCAATATAGAAGATCCCAACCGTTGAAGATAATACCATGAAACTCTGAATATAGATACTTGACACGAAGCAAACGAATATTTGTTCTAGCAATTTTGTAATTTCGAACTGTATAGGGATGAGGTTTGAAATAGGGGACGAATGTCTCTTACGCTTTCACACCTAAACAATTGAACCGATTTTGATGAAATTGTTTTATTATAAGCGGTTTTTAGTAAATGTGTCTGGGTATAAAAATAGGTACTGCCTGAGTTACCTTAGTATTTATTTCGCGCGGACGAAGTCGCGGGTAACAGCTAGTTACATATAAAGATTTAACTCCACGTTTGTGATAAGAACGTGTAGGTTGTGGAATGCGTTGCCTGAGTAGGTTTTCCCCGATGGTTACAATCTTGGTCTCTTCAAATCGAGAGTGAATCGGTTTCTTCTAAGTAAACACGCTCCGTCAAATACTGCATCGTCGCTCCAAATGGCAGTCAAGTGTAAACCTACAACAGTAAAAAAAAATGTTATTTGATGTTTTCCAGTAAGAAAGAGCTTGGCGGCAGCGCGATAATGGATATCGGCATCTACACGCTCCAATTCGCCCAGTTTATATTCAAGAAGGAGCCGAAAAAGATCACGGCTCTTGGAGAGCTCAACTCCGATGGAGTGGACTTGGTCGATACCGTGATACTGGAGTATGAGGGCGGGCGGCGCGCAGTCCTCAACATCAACTCTAAACTGAGGCTCTGGAATAAGGCCACCGTGGTCGGTGATGATGGACGCCTCTCGGTATGTACTTTTCGAAGTGAAACCTTTTGAATGAAACTGTTTTTGGCGCACCACTCGCAGATTTTTCATAGGACGTGAATTGAGCTCAAGCGTCATGGTTGTGATTGAAATAAATCTTCTGGGGAACTCGGGTGAACTTAGAAGACTTATTTAGACGACAATGCTTTGAAGATTTATTCCAGACTAGCAGTGCCCTCCGATTTCACCCGCGTAGTTTACGAAATGTGCTATCATATTCGGAGTTATAAATTTTCACTTCTTGCTGCAGTCCTTATGAGTACCAATTTTTTTAGTGGTTATGTGGGAGGGAGCTAGTGATTAGCCGTCACCGGAGTGACTGCCTACCCACTAAAACCCGGAGACGTTCGTTTTTTTATAGTATAGAGTGACGAGACGAGCAGGACATGTGCCTGATGGTAAGCAACATGCCTGCCACATTACAGCACAGTGACACGCAGCTAATGGAACATGAAGATTCCAAATCATTACCTTGCTCTACGCTCGTCACCCAAAGATAAAATATGTTTTATCTCTGTGCCCTGTAATTTTACTGGAAACATTGCCCTTCAAACCGGAACACAGTATCGTTTACACATTACTCATAGCTCCTGGGTGGTAGAATAACTGGGTAGGCAATGGCGTGGTACTTCCCCAGACGGACTTTGCCAATCTCAGTATGTGGGAAGTCATCTTGAATTTTGATCCTACTATTTAATTCAAACCAGAGGTTCCAAATCAGCAGTTGCCGTAGCTTCGTAAAAATCATCATCATCAACAGTTCTAACACTAAATGTTCCCATTGCTGGGACTCGGGGCCTTCTCTTGCAAGGAGACAGTTAAAGCCATAATTCACCATTCTGGCCCAGTGCGGGTTGGTGGATCACACATGACTTCGAAAGATTCTAGGTACATGTCGGTTTCCACACTATGTTTTCCTTCACCATTTTAAGTTAGCGGCATTACGCACATGACTTCGAAAAGACAGTGGTGCGTGTGGGGTTTGAAGCCGGGGGTCTCTAGATCGGCAGGCGCCGTTCTTCCGACTAGACCAGCCGTAACTTCCTAAATATAGTAATGTGATTAATATTCGTGTTGCAGGTAGAAGACCCGTTCCACTTCCCCACAGAGGTGATCCACGTGAACGGGGAGAAGTCTTCGTTCCCGCTTCACGAGTCGAGCATCCCGTACAACTTCGGGAACAGCGCCGGGCTCGTGTTCGAAGCTCTTGAGGTTGCTAGGTGCATCAGAGCAGGTAAAGATAATAGTACATTATGATATAAGTGCGGTAAGTTGATAATTACAGCCGAGGCTTTATTGCTAGCTCGAGCCGAAGGCGAGAGCTATAATTAGCAGAGGCTGTAATTATCAAAGCGCACGTATATCATACTACGTTTTATAACATATTTGCGAGGAAATAAACAAAACTCTGACGACATTTTCAAATCAAAACAATACAGCGAAAAAAAACGCGCGGAATAATAATTACTTGATCACAGATCACAGCACAGACTGAGTAAGTAATCACTATGGATCACAGATTAGCAATGCGCGCGGATCGGCGCCTTTTTTTTTAAGCAACGGCACAGAACCAGCCGGTATGATATTAATAATAAAGTAAATTAATATTTTTGTGTTTTGTTACAGAAAAATTAAAGTAATTTATGGTCTAAATTAATTAAATTAACGAATTTAATAATTCTTTATTATATTTTACCTCTCAAAGTTAATTTTATTCACAAAATGTTGACCACACTTTTCTGACATAAAAACTCTTTACTAAGATTTAAAAAGGTACCGTTCGTTTTAGACGGAGCATATCTCTCTACCTAGTCTGTGGACGTAGCATTTTGAAACCGTGCGTTTTACATTACACATTACAGCACTAGTGCGTAATAAGATACATTACGATACAGAAATTGGTCCAATAAGAGACCCTTTACGAGCAAATATGTTATAATAGTACATTATGATATAAGTGCGCTAAGTTGATAATTACAGCCGAGGCAGTATTGCTAGCTCGCGCCGAAGGCGAGAGCTATAATTTAGCAGAGGCTGTAATTATCAAAGCGCACGTATGTCATACGACGTTTTATAACATATTTGCGAGGAAATAAACGAAACTGACGGCATTTTCAAATAAAAACAATACATACAGCGAAAAAAAAGGCACGGAATAATATTTACCTACTTGATCACAGCACAGAGTAAGTAATCACTATGGATCACAGATTAGCAATGCGCGCGCATCGGCGCCTTTTTTTTAAGCAACGGCACAGAACCAGCCGTTATGCCATTAGTAATAAAGTAAATTAATATTTTTGTGTTTTGTTACAGAAAAATTAAAGTAATTTATGGTCAAAATTAATTAACTTAACGAATTAAATAATTCTTAATTATATTTTACCTCTCAAAGTTAATTTTATTCATAAAATACTTACCACTTTTCTGACATAAAAACTCTTTACTAAGATTTAAAAAGGTAGGTACCGTTCGTTTTAGACGGAGCATTTTGAAACCGTGCGTTTTACATTATACATTACCGCACAAGTACCTACGTACCGATGCGCGCGCATTGCTAATCTATGAACAAGTAAATACTATTCCGCGCATCCGCGGCCTTTTTTAGGGTTCCGTTAAAGGTAAAAACGAAACCCTTATAGATTCGTCATGTCTGTCTGTCTGTCTGTCCGTCCGTATGTCACAGCCACTTTTTGCCGAAACTATAAGAACTACACTGTTGAAACTTGGTAAGTAGATGTATTCTGTGAACCGCATTAAGATTTTTACAAAAAAAATAAACAAAAATAAAAATTAGGGTTGCCCCCCATACTGAGAACTGAAACTCAAATTTTTTTTTTCATCAAAACTGCATGTGTGGAGTGTCTATCGATAGATCTTTAAAAATGATGTTGAGGTTTCTAATATATTTTTTGTCTACACTAATATCTGTCTAGGCGCGCCAAAGGAAGTGTTCACTTTAAAAACGTATATAAGTACTCTTTATTCTGGTTTACTCTAGTTACTATATACTCTTTGATTAAAACTCTCCAAAAAAAAAACAATGTTTGATCGGCAACGTCAAATATTTGATCGGTAATGTCAAATGTTTGACTGGAAATTATAAAGAACAGTTTATATGAGAAAATATTAAAAAGTCGCGAAAAAGATAGTAAAAAACAACAATATCATTTTCTCATATATATATAAATGAATATATATATAACTAGCTGTTACCCGCGCCTTCGCCCGCGCGAAATAAATAATAATAATAATAGTAATTAATATATGTTTTTGAAGAGTCGCAAAGGAATTTTTGATGTTAAGACAAAAGGACTCAAAGTTTATCTAAAAAATATTGTGTTTATTTTAAGTAGGTATATGTATATACATTTATAAGAAACTAGCTGTGCCCGCGGTTTCACGGGCTTTTTAAGGGGGTTTTGTTTATTTCGCGGAACCCATCGATATAAACCATTGGATAAGCACCTTGAAATGGGTAATAAACTGCACCACTGTGTGTTGCGTAATATTCCGAGAGCTGCTAGTAAATTTTGGGTAGGTATCTGAGCGAGCTGAAAACTTGTCACATAGCTCTCGTATTATTCCCCAACACGGAGGTGCAGACCTGGCTGGTGAGAGGCATAGATTAGTGGTGTGTACCTACCACTGTTTACACACCACTAATCTACTTGACCGCTAGAATCGCTAGCGGCGAGGTATGCTGTGGTTCTACTTACTATGGTTGTTGACAACGAATAGTGATAAGTAAAACGGCCGGCGTTCACCGCTTCCTGCAACCGACTAGAACGGAAAGAGTGAGCTCACTCTTCCCAGCGATGACATAATTCCGTGCGCCTGAAGTTTGAGAGGACAATTACAATGGTTTAAATCGATGTCGGAGCCCTGATTTTTTTCCTCAAAGAAAAGTCTCCTAATATATGCATTAGAACATCAGGTATCTAGTAGTGAAAACCCCATCATACTCGGTCTAGGGTTTCGGAGATTAGCCGGAACAACCAAACAGATAGCCAAAAATTTAAAAAAAAAATTGGTGTATGTACCTTATTTCCATATTACTTACCTATGTTGGTAAAAAAACCAAGTTAACATTTTCTACAATTTTTATCTGTCTGTTTGATCCGGCTAACCTCCGAAACGGCTGGACCGATTATGACAGCCAGTCGAAACTTCTTATAATTGTTTCTTTTTCCAGGGTTAACGGAGTCTCCACGGATGACGTGGCAGGACAGCCTGACGCTGGCCAAGATCGAAGACTCGGTCCGCAAACAAGTCGGCGTCCACTACGACGCGGACAACCAAGAATTCCCTTGAAACAGCAAAACTGAAGGGATCTCTTATTTGTACACGTCTGAACAAACATTAGCCAAGTTTTAAGTCAATTGGAATTATTACTACGCAAAGAATCTATGCAAGATAGATCAACTCTTCAATGCAATAAAGTTATGAAAAATGTATAGAAAATGATGAAATTATAATACACAGAATGATTAAATAAAGTGAAATATTAGAATCATGTGGATAATAGGTTTGCACTACCGTCATCTCGCGTTATATTCAGCGAGGACGAATTCCAAAGTGTGGATGTTCTTATTACGAAAGAGAAGTTAAACTTCTTTCTTTACGTGAAGGAAATGCATTTACAACTTACATATAACCTTCCGCCTATAGAAAGGATGATCGGTTTAGTTTGGAATCGAAAAAATCTTAAAACAGACCAGCTATTTACAACCTTATCGCTAAGAGCGAAAAGAGTCATTCTGTATTCATCACAACTTACTACGCGACATCCTATGACAAAACTTACTACATTGCATCTTACTACGGACCGTTGAATTAGAGAAAAAAAATCAATCTGATCTATACCGTTTTACCGGTCCTGAAGTCCTCAAGCGTACTGAACTAAAAGCTATGGTGGAGAAAACTAATATAAACTAACAAAAAGAAATTCCCCAATCGTGAGGTCGGGGTTCGAACCCCGCTTTTGCATCTCTGAGTATTTTTCCAAGTCAGATCTTGATCGTAAAGAGAAACATCGTAAGGAAAACGGCATGATCGAAAAACAACTTTTAAGGACATGTGTCATGTCATATGGCATAAGAACAGCGTGATGGTATGATCTTGACTCTCTCGTGAGAGAAGACCCCGAGTCCCAGCAGTGGGAACATTAAGTAGGCAGCTATTTTATACCGAAAATGCCGTCAAAAATGCGATTTAATTTTAGTTGGATTCCCCCGACCACATCTTCGTTAGTTGGTAACTCTAATTAATAATATTCAATACATTTAGTTGGGTACAGATGACATTTATTTGTGTGTAGAAAAGCGGATATCTTTTCTCGATTTCAATGTGGTTTCCAGCAAAAGTTGTTTATGAGATAAGTAAAAAGCTATATTTTCTATTTAGTTTAGATTATTTGCATAACCCTGTATGCTACAGGGAAAACGCCAAAATTTTAGATATAACGGTATTTTAAAATAAAACTTGCATAAATGTTAACTACTTGTAGAGTTTATATTTGAAATACAAATTTTATAAACTTGTTTCTTGTTACAAAATAAATTATATGTAAAAATAACTTTCGTTTCCTTGTTCAATTATTTATTGCCCATGTCTATTGAATTTATTAGAACACGAGTACCATCATGAAACTTCGGCACTTATCAGTAAGTTGGTATATTTTAATAAATATATAGAACTAACTGTCCCTGCGCGCGTTGTTACTGAAACTTCGCTGTCCGTCCGTCTGTCACCAGGCTGTAATTCAAGAACGGTGATAGCTAGACAGTTGACATTTTCACAGATGATGTATTTCTATTGCCGCTATATCAACAAATACTAAATATAAAATAAATATTTAAGAGGGGCTCCCATACAACAAACTTGATTTTTTTACCCTTTCTTGCTCGAGAATAATAACGGTGACAGGTAGACGCTTTAACTATTCACAGAATATTAAGTTTTATGTTCTCTTTAAGAATAATTGTTTAAAATAAAATAAATAGTTAAGGGACTCCCATACAATAAAAGAGGTTTTCACTGTTTATTTACTAATGGTAAGGAACCGTTCGTGCGTGAATCTCACTCGCGGCCGGTTTTTAAATATATGTATAGAGGATGTTTCAGGTTCCTTTTGAGTCAGCTCAAGGTTCGGTGGACAGTAAAGATCACCTGAGGCCAACTGCCATAGGTCCCATAATAAAAGAGTCCCATTTTTTAAAAGACTAATAGGTTTAGGTACACTTGACCGCCATCTCGCCTGATGTTAAACGACGACGCGGTCTACGATGGAGCGTGTTTACCTATTGTAAACATCGGGGAAAACCCACTCAGGCAACGTATTCCACAGCCTAGACTACAGATAGGACACTTCGGTTTTGTAGTTCCGCTGTCTCCGCAAAGCGCCTAGCGTCGCAAGTCGCAATAGTGACGTCTCATATGTAGTTGAGTATAATTTTATTATTATCGATATCGATTATTAGTGTTTACGAAAACATCGACAAATATGTCCTAATGTACCATTATATTGTTTATTATTAAAAAACAGAAAAAACAACATATTAATTTTTAATATTTTATTTCTTTCTCAGTAAATTATTAGAAAATAGAATAATAGGTACCCCGTTTACATTATTCCAGTCCAGCGACCGAATCCAGCGCTGGATTGCTTACTTACAAGACTTTCGCGATTCCGTGTTGAACAGTCACTGTCACTGCTGATAACGCCAAAGTATGTTTTCATAACGTTTGTAACTCACATCTAACCGAACACAAAATACAACGTAAAACAATAATAAGTACGCAATTTTGAACGACAAATAAAACTTTTGATTCAAAACGTTCATCTTTGTAGACCACAGGCCCGTGAACAAAATTTACGTAGTAAATGAACCACCAGCGCTTCTACCGCCTAACGAAAAACGCTTTGACGCTTTGATGCTTTCATATTGCTGTCTCTTTTCTTCTCGCTTGAAATGAAAGAGACGGCAATGCCAAAGCATCAAAGCGTCAAAGCGTTTTTCGTTAGGCGGTAGACCCCCAGGAGACCTATCTAGGATGATAGAAGAGTATAAAGTAATAAGATTCAGCACTATGCCGTCACTTGTAAGCTGTCCAACCGAGTACAGTCGAAGAGGGGGGGGGGGGGGGGTTCCAACTCTCGATCATTTATTTCTCTTTGTCGCATGATTTTTGTACGGCGGCGTTGCGAAATAATGGATTAGAAGAGGTATTGAAACTGTGTGGAACCAATGCCGTACATAATCAAATGACCAAATTTACTCTGTAAATCGTCGGCACATCATATTTTTTTCTGACAAACTAATAATTAAAAATCTGAAATTTATATTTTTTGTAGTTTCCATATCTCTTCTAATCTATTATTCCGCAACGCCGTATAAAAATCATGCGACAAGGAGAAATGATCGAGGATTGGAACCTCCCCTCTTCAACTGTACTCAGTTGGACAGCTTACAAGTGACGGCATAGGGCTGAATCTTATTACTTTACACCCTTTTATCATCCTACATAGGTCTCCTGGTGGTTCATTTGATCCATACATTTTGTTCACGGGCCTGTAGTTTAATGCGACTGTTTCAATGACACTGACATTCAACAATATCTCGAAAATGACGGCAGCTTCAAGATGGCGTTCCAAATGGCTACGATACGCTTTGCGGAAATATCGGAAATCTCTTCGTTCATGTCTTTGGAACATCAATCATGAAACGATGTCGCATTTTCGAGCTACGAGCATTCCGATAGAAAAAAGGGCAAGGTGGTATTAGATCATGCAAATCAGTTGTACACTCTCCGAAGTTAACCCGATAGGCTAGCAATTTTTCAGTGAGATTCAAGAAGAAAGTCTTTTTCGTCGTTGCCTATAATCCTTTTGGCACGTCTCACGATCGATTCCAGAACCTCCAGCCGATGCTTAGCCGATCCATACCAAAGGTGCGAACAGCACTTCATACAATAGCGAATCTGTGCTTGATATAACGTGAGCAATTGTTCAACCTTCGCACCTTTGAGAGGACACCTAGTTTTTTTGGCAGCTAATTTAGCCTTGGACTCGATATACGAGCCAAAGTTGAGCGTAGATGTCAAAGTAACGCCTAGAAGCTCAAAACGCTCAGAAACCGGCAAAGATACCCTGAAAAGTAGGAGTCAATTGGAATGGACTCCTGTTTGCGGAGAACAGCATGCGTCTTACTCTCGTTAAACTTGACCAGATTGGCATCGCCCCATTTAGACACCGCCTTAAGGGTCAAGCCCCAATGCTTGATCAAACTTTCTCTCACCACCTGAGTTTGCTGGCCACTGGCTCTCGCGCTATGTAGTGAACTCTATACAACGGTGCTATCCTGCTTTCATCTGCGTACCCAAAGATACCGGCCTTCAACAGATCGTTGATATGTTAATATGCGTCGCAGAGAGTACCTACCGACCCTTGAGGGACTCCGGCATTGATAGCCATTTGATCCGACGAGCAGCCATCAATGAAGACTCCTATGGATGGATCCCTAAAGAAGTCCGATATCCACGTAATAAACCCAGGAGAGAAACCATAACTAGAAAGCTTGCTTAGGCCATCATGCCAAACCACGGATATCGGTGCCGAACCCAGTCGAAAGCCTTCGAGATATTCAGGGAGACTGCAAATGCTTCAACCCCGTGTTTCTCAGTAGCTTCACTCCAGATGTGAGTGACGTACGCTAGAATATCCCCGGTGGACCGGTTTCGGTGAAATCCGTATTGCCGATCATTGAGAAGGTCATTTGATTCTGGTAAGCCAGGAGCCTATGGTTTAAGGTACATTCCATAGTCTTGCAGAGTATGGGTGTAACTGAGATGGGCCTGTACGCCTGTAGTTGGCAGGATCAGCACGATTACCCTTTTTGGGCACTGGTTGCACATTGGCAAGCTTTCAAGACTTCAGTACTAGCCCAATTTGGAGAGAGAATCTAAATAGGCGCGTCAATATCGGAGACAATTCAAGCGCACAAGCCTTCAACACTAGGGCAGGAATACCATCTGGGTCACTGTCTTTATTCATGTCCAGATTGCGTAGCACTTTGCGAACCTCCATTTGGCGGATGTGTATCTCTGGTAAATGCGGGGAAGTATTATTGTGTTCCTATTTGAAGGGCAATTTTTCCAATAAAATTACAGGGCATAGAGAAAAAAAATCTTATTAAATGAGTATATGGTATTTGACTCAAATATATGCGCGCGGTGCATTGCTAGGTACATCAAAGTTCTATTTCAATTAAGTACATAGATAGCAAAGTAAGCATCTCGGGGCACCTGAGACTCGGGGCTCGGGACCTTATATCACGAGAAGAGAGTCAAGGTCCTAATCCACCACGCTGGCTAATTTTATTACAAGTTGGCGGAGGCCGGATGCACATGTTCTCCAAAGATGTCTTCCTTGTGAAAGATGTCGGTTTCCTTACGACTTTTTCCTTCGCAGTAAAATGGAATGCCGATGACAAGTTTCTTCATATGCACTAGGAAAATACACAGAGGTACTGGTACAGGTGAGATTTCAATTCAATTCAACTTATTTATTCGATCCACTATTTCAAAAGAACACTTGGTAACGTCACTTACAATTCATTAGAGATAAGTAAAGAATCTGTGTACATAATAAAATTATACCAAAAACCTAATCAGGTGTAAAGGGGCTTTGTCAATTAGACGCAGCTGTAAAAGGCTGTGTCATAGTGAAAATTGAACCCGGTGTCACGGTTGTGACATCGGACCCCGACAAGCTAGAAGCGAGAACTTTCGATTGGCAATCAGACAATCACAGGGACGTAGTTACAGCAGTATCTGCTGTATCAATTATACGGGGCCCTGAGGCACCAGGGGCCCCCGAGTTGCGTATTAAAAATTAATAAAGCTCCCTAAATTTTTGAAGTGTAAGCTTCTTTTGACGCGCCACAGACGGATTTTTCATGGGTTGTGAATTGAAATCTAGCATCACGGTCGGGAATAATATGAAATCTTCGGGTGAACTCGAGACCATGGCCAATTCGTGCTCATGGCCATGCCTTCCGGTTTAAAGTAAGCTATCAAATTCTGATTTATAAGTTTTTACTTCAATCGGCAGTTCCTATGATTGCCATTTTTTTTTATTGCAGAAGAAAAAAAAACACAACGCAATTCCTGTTTTCCTGCGTAAAGCGTGCGTTCATGTATTTAATTTTAATAATTGCTCGTAAACAAAAATGTAAAAGTGAGAGATAGATAATTGTGATAAAATGGGTGGCAAAAAAATGTACATTCTGTGTATTAAATATCGGAAATTTGTCAATAAAGCAAAAAATACAAATTATTCATCTAAATTTATTTTATCGCCTTCAAAGTAGGCCCCATCGCTTGCAATACAACATCTCCAACGCTTCACCCAGTCTTCCATACATTTTTCATAGGCTATTTGCGGTATGGCCTTTAGCTCATTCAGCGAATTTTCTTTTTTGGCTTCTATCGACTCAAAACGTTTTCCTCGAAGTGGTAATTTTAACTAGGGAAATAAAAAAAAGTCAGACGGAGCCATATCAGGTGAATACGGTGCTTGGTCGGGAACTTTTGTTGAATTTTTCGCTAAAAACTCTTTCACTATAATGGCTTTGTGTGATGGTGCATTATCATGGTGCAGCATCCATGAGTTGTGTTGCCACAAATCTGGACGTTTTCGGCGGATACTCTCATGCAAACGCTTCATGACGCCTAAATAATATTCTTTATTCACTGTTTCTCCCTCTGGAAGGAATTCGGAGTGAACCACACCACGGTAGTCAAAAAAAACTGTCAGTATCACCTTGATTTTGGAGCGACTTTGCCGCGGTTTTTTGGGTTTCGGCTCGTGTTCGAGACGCCATTCTGAAGACTGTTGGCTTGTTTGCATGTCGTACTCATAAACCCATGTCTCGTCGCCAGTTATTATACGTTTCATAAAGGTCGGATCAGTAGAAGCTCGGGAAACCATGTCTTCAGCGACATGCTTTTGCTGCGCTTTTTGAACAAAATTGAGCTCTTTTGGAACTAGTCGAGCGACGACGCGTTTCATGCCTAAAATGTCAATGAGAATGTTGTGGACGAACTTAAAAGATATGTTCACCTCACTAGCCAACTCTCTCAGACTCATACGTCGATTTTCGAGCACTAGCTTCTTGATTCTGTCGATGTTTCCTTTGGTCGTAGCGTTTGAAGGTCTACCAGAACGAGGCAAGTCTACTACTACTTCTCGGCCTTCTTTAAAAGCCTTATACCATTCATAAGCCCTTGTTTTCAATAAACACGATTCGCCGTAGGTATTTTGCAACATTTTTAGTGATTCACCACATGAAATATCATTCGAAACACAAAATTTAAGGCACACTCTTTGTTCAACAATATTTTCCATTGTAAAAATCGCCGAGAACTCAAACCTATGACCAACAAAAAGTGTAGTTTAAAATAAATTAAATGACAGATCCCGCTCAAACTTTGCGCGCTAAATCAGTACAGTGCTACCAATATGCAGTAAAAAACTTAGAACGACCTCTTTTACACGGGTCTTTTTATTGACATATTCCCGATACTTTTTACACAGAGTAGTATGCCAACATTTTTTGTGAGAAATCTTTACCATTCGTTGGGGCCTCCAAACAAATTTTATTCGGGGCCCCGCCAAAGCACCTACGTCACAGCAATCACATGTCAGAAGTGTAATTAGCTGTAGGTATCAAGTATTATTTTTACACTCGCCTATTATTATTGTGCGAGTGGGATTTTTGATATTTCTCTTCTATCTTATTGCACAAGATTTTTCCGTATGATGAAAATTATATCTGATAATGCGATAATATATATTCGTTATTTTTAAATTAATCAATCATTTACTTCACGCACGTGGATTAGGAAAGCAAGAAAGATTTGACAAGGTAGGCAAATGTTTTAATTATTTTTCTTTTCCGTTGGTTGGCAGTGATCATGATCGTAATTTGGGGATAAAGAGCCACCGATAATTAAAACTTTATTTTGTTCACCAAACTCACTCTGTTTTTTACATATTTAATGTGTGGAGTGACAAAACGAGCCATATCGTACGCCTAAACATGCATGCTCAGTGCTCATAACAGCACAGTGCCACACGGCCATTTGAATATGAAGAGTCTGCTCTACTTTACTGCGCTGGCCACACAGATATAAGATGATTTATCTCTTTGCCCTGTAAAGGCGGTGGTTCGCGCCTAGATCGCGACATCGAGACCGAGACGCGAGACCGAGACCGCGACCAGAGACCACGACAGGCAATTAGGATTGTATGGGTGCCAGTTCGCACCGAGACGGCGACAGGAGACCGAGACACGTGTCGCAAGACACGTTTCGCGGTCTCGGCGTGAACTGGCGCCCATACAATCCTAAACTGTCAAGTCAAGTGCCTGTCGCTGTCTCCGGTCGCGGTCTCTTATCGTGGTCTCGTGCCGCGGTCTCAGCGCGAACCTGCACGTTTATTTTCTCTGGAAAATGCGCTTTCGTTTCGCATATCGCATATTTATTTGGATATAAATTGTCACAAATAAAACAAATCAAATATACCCAATATATATATATATATATCGGGTGTTTGGTAGAAGGCCCAACAAACCAAATGAGCGTGTTCGGGGACTTATTTGGAAAATATTTTGGCCAAGCTGGCGAAAAACAATCCCTCGCTTCCTCTTTTTTTTGTTTAAATTTTCGGATTTCACCGAAATTGTACCTATTCAACTATGTACTAGCTTTCAGTCGTGGTTTCCGAAAATGTAGAGTGCTGGTTTTCCCGCGGTCTCCGGAAAGTGTATGAAAATGTGGTCTGATGTGATACGACGTCTGTTGGGATACGACACTCAGTATTTTCTTTATGACAGAACAACAGTCAACAACGGTAACACGGTAAATGAGAGGAATAACAAAACAACGAAAAATAAATAAGAATCGCGGTTACTTGTACACGCATCAAACAGTGATAGCAGAAAGCTCGACTGATTGCTTAAGGCCGATTTAAACTGAACAAACATAGAGCTAGAGCTGGAACAAGAGCATTTTTTCCTCGATCTTTTAGTGTAAACGAAAGATCGTTCTTAGCGTTTTCCATATTAAATATTCCATAGAATCTTTGCGAACGCAAACAAAACAACGAAAGAATGTTCTACGTTTGTTTACACCAAATGAATTTGATACAGTGGAGATAGAATGAGCATTCGCTCGTCTGATGTAAATCGGCCTTTACACAGTTGCATATTGTAATCGTACCTACTTTACAGCAGAAGACAAAATTCGAGCTTGTTGCCGGGAAACTAGAAAGTTTCATTTAAATTCATCTTACTTACATCTTGTATTTCTTTTTTAAATAATGAATGACGAGACGAGCAGGACATGTGCCTAATGGTAAGCAACATGCCTGCCACATAACAACACAGTGAGTCCAAATCATTACCTAGCATTGCACTGCGCTCATCACCCAGAGATCTAAGTTGTTATATCTCTAAGCCCTGTAATTTCTCTGGAAACATTGCCCTTCAAATCGGAACACAGTAATGTTTACACATTACTGCTTGGCGGTAGAATAACTGGCAAAGGTGTGGTCCTTCCCCAGGCGGACTCTGCCAAGAGTCCTACCACTACAAATGTGGCAACCTCCACTTTCATACGTTAAACTTACCGAGAATAAGTAGTTTAAGTAGCGGCGTTAAAATGGAAAACTTTACTTTTTCATAATCTCTCACAGGTGTCACGCATATAATACTCCGTTTACATGATTCCAATCCAGCGACCGAATCCAGCGCTGGATTGCATACTGGAATAATACCCCGTTTACATTATTCCAGTCCAGCGATCGAATCCAGCGCTGGATTGCTTACTGGAATAATGTAAAACCGGTACTGGAATCCATTGGCACTGGATTGATACTTTGCAGTGCCGGTTTCCATTATTCCAGTAAGCAATCCAGCGCTGGATTCGGTCGCTGGACTGGAATCATGTAAACGGGGTATTACACGCGAGAAATGTAATATGCCAACGTATACAAATGTCAATCATCAATCAATCAATCATCAACAGCCCACTAAACGTTCCCACTGCTGGGACTCGGGGCCTTTTCTCGCAAGGAGAGAGTTAAGGCCATAATCCACCACGCTGGCCCAGTGCGGGTTGGCGGATGACACATGACTTCGAATGATTCTAGGTACATGTCGGTTTCCTCACGATGTTTTCCTTCGCCGTTTTAAGTTAGCGGCATTACGCACATGACTTCGAAAAGACAGTGGTGCGTGTGGGGTTTGAACCCGGGGTCTCCGGATCGGCAGCCGCCGTTCTCCCGACTAGACCACCGTAACTTATTTAACAAATTTCAATAATTTAACATAATTTTCAACCTGATAATTTTTCTAATTGATACTCATATCTATCTGTGAAGGCCTCATTCCTATCGGGACTATAATAGTATAATACACTATCACGCTAGCCAATAACGGCTTAAATTATTAAAATTCATCTTTGATCATACTGAATGCTATTGAATAGCATTGTGTTATTAGCATAATTATGTATCATTTACCATCAGGCGTTTAAGATACGGCAGTTTAAGTATTGGATTTTTCGAGGTAATGCGCCATTCTCCAACTCGGACTGAACCAGCGTGGTGGATAATGGTCTTGAATCTTTAATAGCGAGAGAAGGTCCTGAGTCCCAGCAGCGGGAACATTTAGCGGACTGCAAATACTTAAGTTACACGATTTGTCCTATAGGTGAATTCCGTGCTACCATCAGGTGCATTTCGCTCGTGCTGTATCTCTATAAAATCAAACATCCTCGTTGCAAAATTAATTTCTTTGTCCTGTAACTATAATTTTATTAGAAATTGGTGTGTTAAAATGATGATAAGCAGTGGTATGGTGTTCAGTTTTAGATCATCTCGTTATGGCCAACTTTCTCTCTTTGCCTATGAAGATGAAAAAAACACTTTTTAAATCTTTTTTTTTAAGTCCAACTAACGTCCCTGCGCGTTGTTACGCACCCTGTCGAACATTGGTCGTACCAATCCTTCAGATCAGAAACCTTCTTTAGTTCAAGCAAAATAATTTTCTTAAAATTTACAATTCTGTTAAGGACATAGAGACAAACAAACATTCATTACATATAAAAATGTGTTTATAATCACCAGATGGCCATCCGCTTTGGTATAGTGACTGCTGGGAAGATCAGCCATGACGTCTGCAACGCTTTCAACTCGTATCCCAATAAAGTCGATGATGTGGTGTTGGCTGCTGTCGCTGCCAGGGACCAGGCGAAAGCTGCAGAGTTCGCGAAACTACACAACATTCCTAAAGTGTTCGAATCTTACCAGGCGTTAGCTGTTAGTGATGCTATCGGTATGACATCAAACTTACTTCTATTTCAACTACTCTTCAATTTTTCAGTTCAAAAATATAAAAGACAAAATCAAACTACCCATTAGTTTGATTTTCTGTTTTATATTTTCTCAATAAGCACTAAAAACTAAAAGAAAATTAAATTCGATAAACAAATAAATATGACCACCGCGACCACTGCCAACAACAAAAAACAATCATCAAAATCGATTAATAATTGTGGGTGTTGTGTGTGAATTGTCCACCAATATTTATTTATTTATTAATCCATTTTTTATTATAATTAGAGAATGCTCGCGTAACATACCTACATACAAAAAATACAAACAGTTGAATTGAGAATCTCTCCAAATCATGCAGCAATGATAATTGTTTAAAATCACGGCATCATTTGGAATTTCACATCCAAACTTAAGCATTTTAATATTAAAGGATAATTTTTGTAAAAAGGTATACCTACCTAATGAATTGTTCCATCACGTCGGAACAGCTGAATGGATCGGGTTCAAATTTAGAAAACAGTTGAAGTCTGGATAACACAGAAGTTTTATCGACTATATTAATTAATTTACGCACCTAAGTAGAACATACACTAAACCTAATTTATGCTTTCAGATGTCGCTTACATCGGAGCCCTGAACCCCGACCATTACGAGCTATCCAAACTATTCTTAGATAACGGCAAACATGTCCTCTGTGAGAAGCCTCTCTGTATGAACTTGAAGCAAGCCCAGAGCCTGGTCAACCTTGCTAAGAAGAAGAACTTACTCTTCATGGAAGCTCTGTGGTCCCGATTTGCGCCTTCCTATATTGCGCTGGAGAAGGAGATCCAGGCGGGAAAGCTTGGTGATATAAAATTTGTGGAAGTGAATTTTGGATTGCCTATTCATGATATTGAAAGAGTCAGGTACGCGTTTATTATTAATTCAAACAGATACTATTTTTTATCACGGATATTTATTACTTTTCGCCACTAATCCGGCTGATGGTAAACGATGGTGTGGTTGAAAATACACAATACACACCGGAGGTGATTTAATGAAAGTTTATTGTGAAATAAAATATCTAGGTAAAGTAAATTAGGTATCATGTCAAAATATGAAGCCCTGCCCTTAACGAACCAAACGTAGCCAGTTAAATCTGTAAAAGTAACCACGAGACCTGAGGTCTACTGCTTAGTGTCCAACTTAAATTGTTTTGATATTAATTTGTCTCTTTGTTTTCGCTTGAAATTATACCAAAAGCAATAGCAGATCCGCGATACCGTTTTAGTTGGGTGGTCAAAGGATAGGAGATCTACCACCAAACAAAAATGATTTTGGCTTTGATTTTGCTGTTACTTTACTTTTGACATGCACATGCAAATGTCCTGTCACTCAAATAAAATTAATTAAATGCTGATTTTAGCCAGAAAGCTCTCGGTGGCAGCGCAATCATGGACCTGGGTGTCTACACCCTACAGTTCGCCCAGTTCATGTTCAAAGATGAACCGGTGAAGGTGACTGCTGTCGGTGAACTCAACTCCGAGGGAGTGGATGTGGTAGACTCAGTAATACTGGAGTACGAGGGAGGGAGGCGTGCGGTCATGAATGTGAATACCACGCTTAAGAGTGCGCCTAAAGCCAGGAAAAAATCAGATTTCACCCGCGCGACGCGTTTCTTAATGTGATGTGCATAAAGTCGAGAATAGCATGACACAGTTTGGAGGAAAAATCAATATTTAATCAGGCGTCCATTTTTGACCAAGTTTTATTTAATTACTCAATAACTAAACATAAATTTAAAAAAGTGTTCGGTTACTTTACTAGAACGTACAAATAGAAATTTTATTATCAAAAAATAATGTGGGGTCATCGCTGATAATTTCGAGTACTCGAATTAAAACGGTTTTTTCGGTGTGGTTTTTATTTTTTTATTGTAAAAAACTCTGATCTATTTTTAAAATTCTATTCGGTTATTGTGCTTCTTCTTGATTGTACCCACACGTCAATATTTTTTTTGTCATAGTTTTTAGTTTCTTAACTTCAGTGAGCGGCGTCGAAAATGTCCGTTTTTCGTTTTCTGGCTTTAGGCGCCCCCTTAAACTGTGGAATAAGGCTACAGTGGTCGGAACGAAGGGGCAGGCTACGGTAAGACCGAAACCTTTTAATCTTACATCACAATACTCTACTTAGTCTGTGCATCACTGACCCATCAAACATTATTCTGCGATATAAATAATAATTATACAATTCGACATTCACTTTTGACAATTGATTTTTGTACACTCAAACATTGTGACATGAGATTTTCTATATTAGCAGCCTAAGAACACGAAATCCAATGTAAAACGTCCATAAAGGTCAATGAGGTGTTTTTGGAAAAAAAACTGAAAGAGCCTGATTTAATGGTATCTTTAAAAATTGCAAAACTCATGTCTGGTGAATTAAAAAAAATGCACAAAGAAATATGACACTAGACACTAGGAGTCGATAGGATGCAATTATCAGCATTTTTATTATTCATTGGCGTAACCTTATCCCACTTATTACGTGGGTAATATACCTCTTCCTCCATTCGTCTGAATCATTATAGACTACAGACCCCTGAACAAAATAAACGGGTCAAATGAACCAGCAGGAGACCTATGTAGGATGATAGACGGGTACAAAATAATAAGATTCAGCACTATTCGACTATTCGACTGCCCTCGTGGCTTAGTTGGTAGTAGCTCTGCCTGCGAAGCCGAGGGTCGTGGGTTCGATTCCCACCCAATGCAAAAATTTTTGTGATGAATTCAAATGTTTGCACTGTGTCTGGGTGTATATCTGGTTATATGTATCATAAGTATGTATTTAAAACTATATAAGTATTATATCAGCTATCTGGCCGCCATCATACAAGCTTTGCTTAGTTTGGGGTCAGATGTCTGTCAACATTTTGTTAGTTTATGCTCAGTAAGTGATTATAATATACACCTTATACAAAATAAATTTGGATCGAAAATTTATAAGTTAAATTCTATTTTTACTGGCCTTTAATATGAACTTTCAGATTTGTACGGCATTAACTTTAATTAGACATATATTAAATTCAAATAAATTATCAGAATGCCGTTAAAAAATCGTACCAACTATTACCCTAAAGTACATTTCGTCACATGCAATGTTCTGGAGGTTTCTTGCCATTTACTGACTTTTGGACTAACAAAAATGTACGGCACGTATAAAATTTGTATATATGCACAAAATACTTTCGGAATAAATTAATTTTACGTTGTGTCCAATCACCTCTCCGGATCACTGAAAAGAGGAAGTTGAACCCCCGATCATTTCCTCTTGGACCATTATTTTTGTACGGCGTTGCGGAATAATGGGTTTGAAGAGGTATTGCAACAGTATGGAACCGATGCCGTACAATATCAAATAACCAAATTTTCCCTCAAAATTTCCGGATTGTCAATAATGTTTCCGACTTCGTGGATCACTATTTTTTTACGGCACTACGCGTTTTCTCACTATTTTTCATGGATCTATTGGATGGTAAGAATGCCGAACAGAAACAAATGACCAAAATGTACCCACTCTCCTTGCACTTTTGAATTCTCACTTGCACTCAGTTGGACAGCTTACAAGTGACGGCATAGTGCTGAATCTTATTATTTTGTACCCGTCTATCATCCTACATAGGTCTCCTGCTGGTTTATTTGACCCGTAAATTTTGTTCACGAGCCTGTAGTCTATTAGTCATACCTGACTTTACTGCTACTCATCAGTTTTCTATTGGATGCATTTCGCCCGCTCCTTTTTAATATCGCACTGCCATTGTGGATATACGGTGTACGGTGGAGGTATACGGTGGATATTCCCAAAATTCGTACTAAACACTTCGAATATACTTCACTTTCGGCAGTCGCCACTTTTTTAAATGCCTTTATTCATAAGAAAGTAAATTAAACCGAAGAAATGTTTAATACTAATAAAATCACACAGTGTGTTTATAATTCTAGTTGTCAGACCGCTTCGTATTTTCTACGGAATTGACCCACGCGAACGGAGAGAAGTCCTCGTTCCCGCTACACGAATCACCGCTACCGTACTATTTCGACTTCAGTGCTGGACTCATCTACGAGATTCTAGAAGATTCTAGATGTATCAAAGAAGGTAGGTCATTGTTTATAAACTTTTTTACTTGAGCTTACCATACACCACAATTTATTAATCGAGAAGTAAAATATCACAGAAATAAGATATCTATATCTATACTTATAATAAAACTGTAGCGGGTCGAATTCTGTACATGGAAGAAATTTTGAAAAAAAAATTTTGGGGGCACTCCATAGTCGATACTGATGGCGAAACTGCATTTTTTTTCTTTCATGTCTGTCTGTCTGTCTGTCTATATAGGGAACTCTCATCACGCCGAAACTACTGATTCAATTCAAATGAAACTTGACATGATTTAAGATCATACTAAGTAGATGGTAGCTGTCTACTTTTAATCCCTAAATTCTGCACGGTTTTCTTGTAGAAAGGGGTGAAAGTCAGAATGTGTATTTGGTTGTAACTCATGTTTGCGTTGTTCAATTTCGTTAATTCTTATTTTGTTAGAAAGGACTCATTTTTAATATGGTCTCATCAAAGGAGACGGCTCATTTCTGCCCCACGTCGTTTCAAGTTTAGGTACTTAATTAGCCCCGGAGACCTAAACAAGTTATTTAATTAAAATAACATATAATTAAATAATTCAAACTGTACATTCAATACTAACCTGCCAAGCGGGGATTGCAAATTAGTGATTAAAAAGTACCTTAATGACTATGTATAAGTAATTTTGTATTAAGGTACTGTAGTTCCATAAAACCAAACTAGATGGCGTTGTACGGCGTTAAAACACGCTAGCGAAGTTTATGTGAATTTAAATAAGCCTGTTAAGGTTTATTCGTGTTTTGTCTTCGGGTTAGTACCCAATAAATAAGTACTACGGTGAACACTCCTTTCATTTGTACCCATGTATACAGACTATAGTCAAAATCAGCCATGTTTTTCTCATTTTAGTTCAGTTGAAGTTTACGTACAGTAAAAATTCGTTCGAAACTCACACAACACATGGAATTTTTTTATTTTTCCTAAGGTGTTGTAATTTTTTTGTGGTTTGGCCGAATCACCGGTCCTTCTCTGTGTTGAGTCGACATTATTCTGAGGACAGTACGTCGCAAAGTAATGAATTTACTACCTTCTTTTAGTAGTAAGTACATAATCACGTTCTTGATTACCTACTTGCGGCGTTATTTTTTTCAATGTTTTAGTTGATATCTTTTAAACCCCGCTATGCAGGATAAAAACATAAACGGTTCCTCAATATATATTAAAAATCCTATACAATGATCCAATTTTGGTCAAGTCTCTTGCACTTTTTCTGTGGGGCAAATGCCCATGGAAAATGGGCCGTCTCCTTTTTAACGATATTTGTCGTGTAGTTCGGAAGTTACATAGAAATTAAATAATAATGGTAATAATAAGTTCGGTACATACTAACTTCTAAGTATTCTGTGGCATTGTAAACACTAGGGATGTAACGGAGGTCATTTAATCGGAAACGAAGGCGCGGTCGGAGTTTTTAAGTTTGATTTATCGGAGTCGGAACCGAAGTCGGAGACATAGGCAGGATCAGAAGTGGTGGCAGAAGAAACTTTGCCAAACACGTGGGGACACGATAAACATTGACGAGCAATTGATTTAGTTAGTTGGGATTTTGTATTTCCATTTACTATCCACCACAATAAAGGATTATCTGCAATATTTATACACCTTACTTCCGATTATAACCTCCGTTTTAAAATTTTCGGAACCGAAGTCTCTCGGAATCGAAGGATTAATGGTAATCGGAAGTTCTGACTTATCGGAGTCGGAGTCGAAGCTCATCCCTGGTACACCGCGCTCAAATCCGTCATCCGTCATCAATATGACAATACCTTTCTAATTTCTTTCTTTTTCTTTTTCCACATAAAGTATAGATAGCAGCTCAGGTACGAAACACGATCTGATATTTATTAGAAAATGTGTAATAGTATTTGTTGTTGCAGCGGCAATATAAATACATCGTCTTTGAACATAACAACTGTCTAGCTATCACCGTTCTTGAGATACACTCTGGTGACAGACGGACGCACGAACGGACGAACAGCGAAGTCTCAGTAATAGGGTCCCGTTTTTACCATGTACATATATTACATGGAAAACAGGGAGGCGGTTTTTTGAATGTTAACAAATGTGCCCAGCATGCTGGTGGCAGTACCACGCTGAAGAGCAATGTTTATGCGTTGGGCCAAATAAACGCCAGCATTTTGGTCACGCGTTGCGTCGGCCAAACGTTTGGAAAGGCTTTTGAAGATGAGGTGAGCACCCGGCCTTCACAGGCACTCAACCCCAAAAGGCTTAAATTTAAAACCACTACCGAGGGTTGCATATTTCCCCCGTTTGAGACGCTCAGCTGAATTAGCCGCTGCACTAGCCCTACTATATGTCTCTGGAAGATGTGATGGTGCAGAGTATCGACGCAAGGTGCGTCCCACACTAAATCCGACTCAACTTCCAAGGCTAAAAACTCATGCCGTCAGGTCTTTTGCCATCGTCACGCGTAAGACCACTCCGGTATGAGTATGGCTGGGACATTGGCGGTGGATAAAGCCAAAGTTTTGTGTGTGAATTGTCCACCAGTATCAATATTTATCTGGACGACGTAGTCATAGCTTCTTAAATTAGTCGAGTGAACTTTTTACTTGACTAGAAGTTAGTTAGTTGACGTGAAATGATAATAATTGAAGGCAGTTTTTGTTCTTTCGGATATTATTTTAATCCAAATACTGTACTAAATTTAGTGTTCAACAAGCTTTGGTGACCAAAGCAGACCGTTGTTTTTCTAAAATTTAATAAAATGTTATCTTACTACTAAGTATTATATGTATATTATGTAAAGGTTTAATTTGGTTAAAATTTGAAACACAGATAGTTTAAAGTCTCATATACCAACTACCTATCATCTCGGAAAAAGCATGGGCCCTAACGAAACAAATATTAACGACAGAACGACATTACCAATTAGATTGACATTTGAAACACACGTGGTCTTAGAGTCTGGCTTAGAGTCTAAAATATCACATCGGCTAATAAGTATATCACCTACTTAGGCTATCATCCTGTAAAAATGTATACTTAAGTGGGTAAGTATCAGATTACGCACATCAGCTACAGACTCTTCGTAATGTATCCTATAAAAATCCTACAAACTTAATACTACGGCTTTGTTCGATACTCCACAACCTTACTACGAGTATGTTTGATGTAGCTAAAGTATAAAATATGAAGTTGCTAAATTCGAATAGACATATTAATGTGTGGAAAAACAAATTCACACGGTTTGTGTAATGGCCACCCATCCAAATATTTTTACGTAAGTACTACTAATGTACTAATAAGGTCGCAAGATCAACGTACGCGAACGAAGTAGCGGGTTCAGCTAGTCTCAAATAAAAATACAATATTCAGGAGGTATTTTCGATGGGCAGCTGATATCTTCGTCTCTGTCTATTTTAATGTACAGAGGCAGAGAGTATCCTTGCCATTTTGGAAACTTACTATACTCATGGGGCGTTTTCCAGATGACGATAGACTTGTCAAAGACAGTTACCAATTTCTCCATAAGTGGCGCCAATGTTTCATTCTGTTAGAGAAATTTCACAAAAACAAACAGTGGTGCCACACTTGGCAAAATTTAGAACTATTTTTGACAAGTCTATCTTCAGCCACTTCAGCTAGAAAACGCCCCATTATAAAAAACAATGTATCCCAAAACCTCTTCCCTTAGCTACAAAAAGTTTGTCTCGAATATCGATTCTAATATCATTGGTCTCGAAGGACTAACGACACTTACGCATAGCTGGGCACCGTTAATCAAATAGTTAACTTCGTTAATGATTAATCCGCTAGGTACAAAAAAAGTTAGCTTCGTTAAACATTAAAGCGTTACATTTCGTAAGAATTAATTCTTACGAAATGTAACGCAAGTTAACATTAATTGTTAATCCGTTAATATCCGTATTGCATTTTCATATCGTTGCGTTGGTGAACTTATAAACCTGTTGGTTTAGGTTCTGGAAGTTAACAGATTACGAAAAAAACAAATACTTGAATAATTCAAATGTGTAATTTAATCGTCGGGCATATTGTGCATAGGTACCTATGTCCCTTCATGAACATTAACAAATTGAAGTTTTCGTCTGAAAGCGAGGCTCGTTTTGGTGTTAAAATGTCTTTACCCGTGGAACACAGACGTTCAACTGCAGCGCTTGAGGGCTGTTTTCCAAATTTCAACCCAATCCGTTCAGACGTTCTGATGTGATGAAACAACAAACATTACAACATTGACATTTAGAATATTAGTATGATGTTAAACATTGGAATTTTCATTGTATACCTCCATTTCTTCATCTTTATACATTGATTTGTTCATTTTATTTAACTTTTCTTTGGTTAGTTGAAATGAGATACCACCGATTTTATTTAAAGAAAGTTAAAATGCAGATAAACGAAATAAACGATCGAAAAAGTATGATTGAATTCATCGGGGAATTCCCAACTAGCTATGGATTACTACAATCTACTGGGTTTACTATGGATGTGGGAGAAATATTGAACTAAATTGAAAACGTCAGTCAATTTTGACTATGTTTATGCTCAAATTTTTTTTCCAAAAAGAACCCGAGGGGCCATTATCGGATATATGAGTTATGATAACAAAATTATTTTCGATCCACCAATACTGTCAAAAACTACCAGTTTTCATATAACGTCAACCGATCATGCCACAGGCTAAAATAACGCCTCAATCCTGCCAAAATTGCAAGAAGCTGCCACATATGGCCACACTGCGCCCAGCACTTTTCGTTTCATACCTGTTTTTCGCGCCACGCCGCGGTGCCGTACGATAAATAGTAGGCATTGGATTAACGGATTTCTGCATAATTAACGGAAGTTAACGTGTCCGTTAACATTTTTAAAAGTTAACTTAGAAGTTAATCCGTTAATCAAAATGTTAACTTCGTTAATTAACGATTAACGAGTTAATGCCCAGCTATGCACTTACATACATTATGGTTTTAATATCTAGTTTCATTGAATACTTAGCTAAGCTAAAAATATTTCGAAGATGATTTTACCCACTCTACAGCTAAGACACTATTTTCTGATCTGTGGCTAAAATTCGGAACAAACTTTTCGTAGCGTATCCACCAAAGATTTGTAGTTTAAAAAATGTATTCATTGGATAGGAATTTTCGGAGTGTCTTCAGACGAACAGCGGACATAAGTCGATATTTGGGAACTTTTCTCACACTTCGCTATCTACTCATAGGTGAGCAGAGATATTATAGACACACAAGGCTGGTAAAATAATACTCGTACAGTTGAAATTAACACACATGAAAAATATTAACACCCAGACACACAACAAATATCCGTATCCATCACTCGTCCAGTGTTTACTGGATACTGAGGGGGAGGATCGAACCCACAACCAGATCAGCGATTAGACTCACTACCAACTGATCCACAAGGTCAGTCAGTTAACATATAAATTTTCAGAGCAAGCGCGCTAGTACCTAAGCACACCCCGGACACTCGGCCTAAACTCCAAACAAACGGTGAAGTCGACATACCTACACTCACACAACTACGCATATGTCGTTCGAACACATTTACGCATGTGTGCGTGTCATCTAGGGTTACTAAATTATTTTATGGAATAGCTGTGACACTCAAATCACATTTTAAGGTTGAAGTCATTACTTAATAATTTATTTGCGCCGAATAAACAAAAATCAGTTTTAATTTCAAATTAAATTCAGAAACTTACTTGACCAAATTTCAACGACAATCATAAAAAACTTGAACAAAAATAAACGAAAGTAAATTTTAGTTTTGTTTTCATATTTCAAAACTATGATCTACCAAAAAAAAGAAACATCAAAGAACATGGCCCAAATCGTACCCTGACCTCGGCACAAAATAATTGTATCTAATCTCAAAAAAAATCGAATAAAAATGATTCAATCTTTGTAGAAATTCTTATGAAATTAAAAATCTCTTATTCTTGTTTCGTATAATAGACGAAAAATTTGGTACCATTTTGTTAAATAATACAGCATCATGGTCGTATTCTCATAGAAAATTATCGTCCGATATAAACCCTTCGTTGAGTCCGCCTCGCGTCCGCGAGGGGGAGGAAGCTTGAAATTGGCGGGGGGTGGGGAGTGTCCGTTCTATCTATATTATCTATTCTATGACCTAAGGTCAATTGTAAACATTACGAACTGTTAAAAAAAAATTCCAATTCAACAAAAATTTGATTGGTCTTCTTATGTTTCCAGGGTTAACGGAGTCGCCGCGGATGACGTGGCAGGACAGTCTTGTGTTGGCAAAACTCGAGGAAACAGTTCGGAAACAAGTTGGCGTACATTTCGACGTCGACGACCTAGAATACCCATAAATGTTTGCCAAATTATACACCTTTTTTGTAAATATAAAAAAGGAATCTTTCTCTGTATGTCCTTTAGAGAATCGTAAACTATGCATTCGATCTTGTGATCATGTTTAGCTAAGTTGTTGTGCGTGATCCAAAGCCAAGGAAGGTTTCTGAGTTGGTAAGACCAATTTTCGTACAGCTATAGCTAGTTTACTATGAATATAACAAAAAAACGTCTAAACGTCTTTTCAATGCAACCCGTTAACATCATTGCCATCCGTAATCAAAATTCTGGCCTCTTTATTGCTCAACGCATTAGCACTTCAATTACCTAAACGTGGCAACCACCTTAACCAACTTTAACACAATATTTCAAGCTGAATGTATCGGCATCACCAGGACAGCACAAGCAGTCGCAGCCAGAAATGTTTTTTGGAGACCTAAACATCAAGATTGTCTCCGACAGCACCTGCACCACTTGAAGCTCTTAAAAATAATACTATAACATCTGTTCTTATACTGGAATGCCACAATGCACTCCAATCCCTAGCGGATGCGAACAAAGTTACCCTCCAATGGATTAAAGGACACAGCGACTCACTAGGTAATGACGCAGCAGATGAGCTGGGCAAAAAGGGAGCAAAGGTACATGGACCGGAACTCCCTATCTATCTATGATCTATACCCCAGGCTCAAATAAAAACATGGCTGCGTAGAAATACTGAAGAGACCCATTTAACAGAATGGAATAACAATGAAGGATGCAGGCAAACAAAAAATGCTATTTCGAAAGCATCTAAAACACTTGCCCACAACCTCAAGACTAAGCAGGGACAAAATTCGTAAAGTTATAGGTATATAGTAACCGGTCACTGTCCCCTAAATAAGCACCTACATATATACCATAGGTGTGCCACATGTACCTACTAATGAAGTGCAGCAGTGTGGCGGATCAACGGGCAGAATTCCTCCACTCTCCGTCGTCTGTTTGTCTGTTTTGACTGGCCTCGTGGCTTAGTTGGTAGTAGCTCTGCCTGCGAAGCCGAGGGTCGTGGGTTCGATTCCCACCCAGTGCAAATATTTGTGTGATGAATTCAAATGTTTGCACTGTGTCTGGGTGTTTCTATGTATAATAAGTATGTATTTAAAACTATATAAGTATTATATCAGCTATTTGGCCGCCATCACACAATCTTTGCTTAGTTTGGGGTCAGATGGTGTTGTGTGTGAATTGTCCACCAATATTTATTTATTTATTATTAATGTGTGTTTGTGTGTATAAAATCTTACCCTCCTCCTACATCTTAGTTTTGTTAATAAAAACTCCACCCGTTAAGAAACTGAAAAAGTTTTGTGTTTGAACTAAATATTGATGAATTGATGTACATTTATTTGCAATATAAGATACCAGTGCCTGTGGAAGTCCTGGCTCCTGGCCCCATTGCCACGTTTAGGTAGTTACTTCGTTAGTTTAGCGGGGCCTTTTTCGCGCCTAGCCTCTTTATTGGGGCATTGTGCGTGACTCATACTTCCCTTTTCTACTCCAACCAGCCCAGGCCGTCCCAGAAGGCAAGCATCCTAGTATGGTTGCGATAGGCACCCGGATGCCTTTCGGATACCGGAGTGCCCGAGGAATGAAATCGGGAATCTCCGTTGGAACGTACCGATTTCAACCTAAACACTGATCTACATACGAGTAGGTACTTACCTACACTAAGTCACTAAGCACATCGGAATCATCCATAATAAGATAAAGTCTATTGGATTTTTTTACAAGGCGGTCTTTAGGTTTGGAAATACGGTAATGCAGCTTAAGTTATTTGTGCTTGGACACCTAGATTGGGTGAGCGGAGTAAATAAGGTCAGCGAAGTGTAGAACGGCCAGCTCCAACATGGGTCGACGATATCGTCTTTATCGCGGCTCTGACGTGGACTCGATCGGCACAGGACCGAGGAAGATGGCATGATATAAGGAGACCTAACAGTGAACTAAGGATGTGGATGATGATGATAATCAACATACTTTTGGAGAGATCCAACAGTAGGTACAATAATCCGAATCGTTATAATAGTTATTATTACCGAAGAACCATCGCAAATGGCATTAAAATTATAAATATGAAAGTTGAGATATTAGTTACTCAATTACGTCGTAATTAGGTACGCTAAAATTTGAAAGTCAGTTTGGTTGGCTTTTAGTCCGAAAAAAATACAGATTTAATTAGATAGTTTATAATTATACGATGTCGTGGACTGAAATAAGTAAGTATACTTAATACATAAACGACCGTTGAAGCATGGACGGTAATAAAAAATATTATTGTTAGATATGAATATGGAACCATCGATCTGGAATATACCTACATGGCGCAAACCCATGGCGCAAATTCACAGATAACAATGAAACTCGGGGTCATCAACAGACCATTTCTGCAACATAAACAGAGATAAATCTATCTTGTGGAGTATGAATATGGTACCGGTGGTCGGTGATAAATAGTTTTTTTACGCACATAGTTCATAGTTTTTTATTAATACCAAAACATAGATACAAGTCAACAGTATATTTAAAATGAATAATTAAAATTGTCTTAATGTAATTAAAATTAAATAATTCCAAATGTCAAAGTAAGTAATCATATTGATAAATAGAAAATAAAATTGATGAGAATAAGTATTATAATATTATGTACCATTATAGGCCAAATATAGGCATAATAGGCCTGCGTTTTCCAACCAACTCGCCCTATGGGAAGCGACGGTCCCAGGTCCTCCAGATTTTATTCAATAATCGTAATCATGAGCTTTTACCACGGCTCGCTATCCTCAGCTTTATTTTGACAAATTACAATTGCATTTTTATTTTGGCAGAGCTACATATGTTTTTAGGGTTCCGTAAAATGTAAAAACGGAACCCTTATAGATTCGTCACGTCTGTCTGTCTGTCTGTCCGTCCGTATGTCACATCCACTTTTTGCCGAAACTATGAGAGCTACACTGTTGAAACTTGGTAAATAGATGTATTCTGTGAACCGCATTAAGATTTGTAGAAAAAAGTAAAAAAAAAAGAAAAATTAGGGTTGCCCCCCATACTAAGAACTGAAGCTCAAAAATGTTTTTTTCATCAAACCCACACGTGTGTGATGTCTATCGATAGGCCTTCAAAAATGATGTTGAGGTTTCTAATATAATTTCTGTCTACACTGAATAATTTGCGCGAAAGACACTTCCAAAGTGGTAAAATGTGTCCCCCTCCCCCCCTCTAATTTCTAAAGTAAGAGAATGAAAAAACTTAAAAAATATATCATGTATATTACCATGCAAACTACCAACGAAAATTGGTTTGAACTCGATCTGATGAGTAGTTTTTTTTTAGTAGCCTACGTCATAAATACCTACACTATTATTAAAACTTCGATAAAAGTTACAATGAACTACAAGAACTATGTGTACTATGTATACATATTATGTTACTTGCTGCAACGGAACCCTTCATGGGCGAGTCCAACTCGCAATTGGCCACTTTATCGATTCTCTATTTTATTTTACGCATTTTTACATTTAAACTCTCCAAAAACATGAAACAAATTGTTGTTCGCGTAAAATTTATAAATTGATTTAAAAAAAATATAGGTACTTAGGTACCTTATATATATTTTAAACCTTACCTTACCTTATATAAATTTATAGGTAACTGCGTCATCGCCCACAGCACTCTAGTTTTTATAATCTTTTCATGTTCAATATTTAATGGCTGTTGAGATTTAGGCGAAAATATATGGATAATACTTTTATAATAATGATAGATAATTGTTTATTACGTTAACAATAAATATTCTTTCCAAAAAAAAAGTAACACGAAGACTCTATAAGAATTTTAACGCTAGCAAGTGTATGGAAAACTAGAATAGCTAATGAATGTACACTAGAAAAGCGAATGATGGAAAAGGGAATCGCGTTTTCATACCTTTCCGATGAAAATAATGTTATGGTTATTACGTATACGTACGTTACACAATATTTATTTCATTGATGGAAAAAGATTTATGTTATCTTTAATTAACCTTGATCTTTTAGGTATAGGGGATTTTAAGGGATGATTGGCCCCTTAGATTGGTCTCTCTTATTGGAAAAAGCTTTATAATAGTTGTCTGACGAACATATTTACAAATGAAGCATGAGAATTTAAGTAAAGTTAAATTATTATTTTGGAGTTGTTAAGCAAAACGGCCGACGGAAAGTGTCTGGGAGTATTGGGACCTTGTTTTTAAGGATATTGCATACAACATACGTGAAAATCACGTATGTTGTATGCAATATATAGTATGTTGTATGAAAATACGTGAAGTAAGTAATATTTGTATGTACCTTCATTACCCCATATCTCAAAATTGTCCGTCTAAGCAAGTTAGCGATTAAGCATGTGTTCATAGTACTTACTAACTCTACTCAATCGTCCACATTTCATTCATCAGAAAATAGGTGACGTCTGGGAGCTCTGGGATCTTACTCTATTATAAAGCAAGTTGTACAATGATATTTATCAAGAATAGATAAGGTGGTAAGCGGCGATCAGACACTATTTTATTCCTAAGTAGGTGGTAGATATATATTGCATTGACACCTAAGTATTAGCACAGTAAATACATTAGGTTCATACTAAACCTTGCCAAAAGCGTGCTCACATAGAAGAAATCGGTTTACTCTCCACTTGAAGACATCAAGATTGTATCAATCAGTACAAACCCAAACAGTCAATACAGACTTCCTCTACATCTTAGACGTTAAAGTAGAGTTAAACCTCGAACCTTTGGACCGATTTTAATCAAATTTGCACCGTTTGGAGTTTTGTCCAACTTCAAGGATAGGATAGTTTTTATTTCGATGAATAGTCTTCAGGTACTTACTTAGGTACGTACTTTGGTAATAGGTACCTATGTGGATCTCCATGGAATTATCACATAGAATTTTAGTACTGTACCATATCTATATATATAAAAGCGAAAGGTCACTCATCAAGGAATCTCAGAAAATACATATGCTAGGAATCTGAAATTTTGCATGGAGGTCCCTTTTAGCATGGAGGCGCTCGCTAAGACGGGGTTTTGCAAAATTCAGCCCCTAAAAAGGTGAAACAAGGGATGAACGGTTGTACGAAAATTCGTCATTTTCAAAGTTATCAAATTGTGTATCTAGACACTTGACACGAAGCAAACAAATGTTTGTTCTATCAGTTTCGTAATTTCGAACTGTATGGGGGTGAAATTGGGGTTGAAATGAAGGATGCAAGCATATAATATATGGAAGCTCCCAATCGTTGAACTATGAAACTCTGTATGAAGGCTCTTGACCCGAAGCAAATAAATGTTTGTTCTATCAATTTCGTAATTTTGAACTGTACAGGGAACGGGGACAAAACTGATGTTGAAATGGGGAATTAATGTCAATATGGAAGTTTCCAACAGTTGAAGATAAAACCATGAAACTCTGTATATAGGCACGTGACACGCTGACACGAAGCAAATAAATGTTTGTTCAAGCAATTTTGTAATTTCGAACTGTACGAAGATGAAATTGGAGTTGAAATGGGGGACGAATGTTTCTTACGCTTTTTACACCTAAACAACTGAACCGATTTTAATGAAATTGTATAAAATTGTTTTATTATAAGCTGTTTTGAGTAGGTAACCGTAAATGTGTCAGGGTATACAAATAGGTAGGTACTGCCTGAGTTACCTTAGTATTTATTTCGCGCGGACGAAGTTGCGGGTAACAGCTAGTACATTTATTTATATATATATAAATATATATACATATAATTAACCGTTCTATGTAAAGGTTGATCCAGTAAGATATTAAAATAAATGTTGATCCACCTTTTTACAGTGTATAATTGGCTCTTTACAAATATAACTGCGCGCTTTTACCCGCGTAGTTCACGTTCTCGTCCTTCTGTGTTTTTTATTTCAGGATAAAAAGTAGCCTATGTGTTCGTCCAGACTACAATCTATGTTTATTCCAAGTTTAAGCCCAAACCGTTAAGTCTTTTTTTCCCGAAAGAGTAACAAACATCCATCCATCCATCCATCCATAGGTCTTTACAAACTTTCGGGTTTATAATATTAGGTACTTAGTAGGATTTACCAAAAATCGTGAACCCAGCCTTACCGCGTAATCTGAAGTATTTGTTTATTATTATTTATCGCATTCTGATAGCATTATCGTCAAGCACCATAAACAATGAGTGCTTTTACTAATATTTAATTGTCAACATACCGACTCATCATTGTCGAAGTAAAATCAGATCGCAACATCGTAAAAGAGGTCTTTACAGTAAGTTTAATTTTAAATATCTTACATTTTATGAACAGTTAAGTCACAATATGGTACCTACTTACTAAATAAATAAATTATATGTATCATTACTTTAGATCAAACTTTCAACCCCTAAAGCCAAAGTTGTTTATTCCAATGGGCACTCTTTTACAGTCTAGCATACCCGGGGATTTCACTCTTATTTTCGCTGCAAATTAAATATCAAAGTCCTTACCGTTTTAGGTAGGCCGTTCTGCATAACGAGTTTTTTTAATTATCGAACGTAGCCAATACGACCGTTCACACCACACCCCGGACACTCGGCCTAAACTCCAAACAAACGGTGAAGTCGACATACCTACACTCACACAGCTACGCATATGTCGTTCGAACACATTTACGCATGTGTGCGTGTCATCTAGGGTTACTAAATTATTTTATGGAATAGCTGTGACCCGTGAGTTCACCTGCCTGTGGCTTACAATCTTACCTAGTTAGTGTTCGATCTTTAATGTAGGTAAATATAACTTTCATCAACAATCAGAAGGGAGAAGATTTAAAACAAAATAGGAGATAATAAAGGTACCATGTACGAATTGATTTTTAGTTAAGTACAATTCAATTCTGACAACGAAAGCCGCAGTTTAAAAACAACGAGTTTAATAATTTCGTCACAGGACTTCAGTGTTGGCGCGTACTTCTAACCAGAATAGCTTAACACAGTTTATAAAAATGATTCAATCTTTGTAGAAATTCTTATGAAATTAAAAATCTCTTATTCTTGTTTCGTATAATAGACGAAAAATTTGGTACCATTTTGTTAAATAATACAGCATCATGGTCGTATTCTCATAGAAAATTGTCGTCCGATATAACCCTTCGTTGAGTGCTTCTCGCGTTCTTGCGGGGTAGGAAGCTTGAAACTGGCGGGGGGTGGGGAGTGTCCGTTTGTAAAAACCCTTTGGTATATTATTTTAATTCTAATCATCCTGGATTCACGGCGCCATCAAATTGTAAAAGTCGGAATGATATTTTTCTTTATTTTATTTTATTCTTATTATTATTCTCTTCGCGGCGCCTACTAAATTGTAACAACGTTTTTCATATTTGTAATTCTTATTATATTTTATTACCTTTTATTTTGATCTAACAATTATCTCTTGATGAATTAACTTCTTAACATCTATTACTTATATCTCTATTGTTTATATATTATTTGTCTATATATTTCTTTGTTTGGCCTTGTGATCATCTAGTAGTAGAACTCTCCGTATGTGGTGTTGTAATCCAGACAGATTTGAGATAAACCCTAGTTCTAATACAAGTATATGATTTTAACCTAATGAACCTAGGAACTTTTTAGTTTGACAAATATTTGAATAATTAGCTTTAATTGATACAACAATGATTCCTAGAGATGGTTTAAGTAGATTTATATGAAGATTCTCGCCTGTATTATTACATTATAGTTTAATTAGCTTATGACTTAATTTGTTGTATTTAGTTTCTGAAATAGCAAGAAAGTTGAGCTAGTCAATGAAATTATGTTATAATAATGTATTATCAAAATGTAGCTAACCAGTTAGATAATATGGTATGTACTTTGTACAATGTGTCAGATTAAGATTAGCAATAATGTTCATAATTAGTAGGTATGGAAGTTAGTAGATTATTACTGTATAGAACTGATCGGATCAGTGTTTACTTGTTTAAAATGTTAAGTGGTCGTGGCTAAGGGAAAGGGCCCCAGACCCTGCCGCCCTCCCAGTCATCAGCGTCCGTCAAGGGAGTAAAAGGGAATCTGACGTCCTCCACGTTAAGAATGCATCTCACGGGATGCCGAGTTTACTCTCTACTCTCAGTATGTTATACACTAACTAAGCTATCCAAGGGAAGTGGGGGGAATTCATCTAATTAGGGATGGATGAGTTTACAATTTTTGAAATCCCATAGAACTTTACTGTACCGATCGACAGCAAAGGAATGTGATTTCGGGAATAAATATATATAACTAGTCTATTTATTAGACAAGCCTCTAAGGTCAAGTTTCCAAAGCGACCCTGAAAGTTTAAGCTTCTATTGAGCTGTTCAATTTCAATGTAGAGTTGGCAGACATTCCCCATTTCCGTTAGGAAGATCTAACCAAGATGCAACCGAAGCAATCAGATAATTTAAGGACATAACTTAAAACATCTTCAACCCCATTTTCAGTTAGGTTTCCGAATGCATTACACTTGAATGACTATTAAAAGAATGTCCAAAAATTAGCAGACTTCTGCATAAATGTATGTATTATTAAACTTTTCAAGGCACCTTGAGAATCTCAATTCAGAGAGAGTGTCGAACAAAATTATGCATCAACTGTGTGATTGCATTTGTACATTTAATTGTTAACCTGTAAATAAGGTTCTATATTGTAAATGTGAAGTAAATAATGAAACAAAGCTATTGTTTGTTTATGTACATTTAATGGTTAACCTGTACATAAAGTCTTGTACCATAGTTGTGATGCAAGGTTCATCTGACCTCATCTCAGCTAGATTTCTGATTTCCATGGCACTTGCATGATTAAAGGTGTTCATAATTAGCATACTTAGCAGGCCTCTGCATAAAGTGATAATTATCATTTAAATTTTCCAAGTTATATTGAAAATCTCAATTGAATGAGTCAAACAAAATTATGTATTAAGCTGTGTGATTGTAATTGTACATTTAGTTGTTAACCTGTAAATAAGGTTTTACACCATAGTTGTGATGTAAGGTTCAACCGACCTTATTTTAGCTAGGTATCTGATTTCCATGACACTTGCATGATTAAAAGGTGTTCAAAACTAGCAGGCCTCTGCATAAAGTGATAATTAACATTTAATTTTTCCAAATTATATTGAATATCTCGATTCAGAGAGTCAATCAACCAAAATTATGTATTAAACTGTTTGATTGTATTTGTACATTTAGTTGTTAATAGGTAAATAAGGTTTTATATCATAATTGTGATGTAAATAATGAAGCAATATCTAGGTTTGTAACTAAAACCTAGGTTATCAGATTATCAGATAGTCTTCAAGATTTTATTGTATCTAGATAATATTGGTGTTCATGGACCTCTTTAAGTAACTGAACTCGTTTTGTACGTCCCGATTCTCTCAAATTAAATAGAGAACTTAGACAATCACAGCGTCTGTGCGGATTATAAAACTAGTCCAGACTCTTAAACAGATTTAGGAATTTAGTTTTAAAAGTTATAAAAGTATTGTTAGTGAAATTGTTAACGACTCAAATAATAAAGACTATCGAACAATCAGTTTGTTTTTCTGCAACGTCTCGTTCATTTATTGACCTGTAACAAAGGATTAATAATTCCCTATGTTCCGTTGATCTGATATATCGCATACTTTAGACATATTAGGATCAACGTAACGCTTAACTTCCAATCTATCCTACTATGGCCTATCAGCTAAGAGATACAAAATTTGCAAGAGATTCGCGGATCTCAGATAGAGTTTAACTATCAAAGGGTATATTTTATCCTGACAGGTGGTATAAAATGTAATACCCTTGCTAAAATCGCATTACTAAATTTACCTACCAGCTGATCAGACTGACAAAACCTATGATCCCTATCATCCCTACGGGTGGGTTCCACTCTATGACGGGGGAGCCGGAATTAATCTGTAAAACGAGATTAACCCTTGGAGAAGCGAGCAGTAACCACCGACTAACTTAGGGGGACAGTTCGAGTTGATGCCTTCAGCCAGTGTCCTAGCGAAATAATATCGACCGGCCTGCTGGAATGATACGACCTGCGTATTGTTCATTCGGGGGCTGTCTAGGACTTTGAAGAAAGTATCAATCGAACCAGTGACTTAATCGATCCCCATTTAAGAGGCAAAATCGACCTTGGGGCGCCACAAGACCCAAGTAGTGTTGAATTTAAGAAAAGTAACACGAGACGCGTGTTTCAAAACCGTAACCATGTACGATATAGTTACATCGTCCATCTCCCCACAAAACCCAATAAAAATCCCACAACATTATCTTTATTCTCAAATAAATTGAATTTGAATAACATTTCTACGACCGACACAACCGACTACGTTCAAAATCAGCTTGTAAATCGCACAAACATTATCCAAATCCAAAGTGAGACTGCTGAAACATTCCTTTGCATTAAAAAGAATTGCAATTCTTTTACTGCTAAAGTACGAATGATCAGTCCTAAAACTTGAAACTATTTCAATTTAATTTACAATTTACATGGACACAACGTAACTCACGAAAGAATAATTCACAACTAAAAAAAACTGTTCCCGCTCGATCCTTTTTATGCGTTTGATTTTCCCGCCCAATAGACTCCGCCCATTCGTGTTAACTCTGCTATCTGTACAAAGTCTACAAACACTACAAACTCAACCAAACGGTTTATCTCAGCTAATCGCGTTAAGTCTACGAATCGAACAAACCGAACATTCCGAACCACCAACATACAGATGCACCCCGACGATGGCGCCACTATCTAGATTAATATGAACAATTATTAATAACGGAAGGTATATTTTAGTTCTAACTTTCAACCACTTAAATTTTAAGTTTGTACTTTGAATCTCCATTCTCAAATGTCAAAGTCATTCGCGATTCGACTCCTGACGAGTATACACCAAACATAATTATAACCTATCTGCAATTTACATAAACATGCAAACAAACCATATTATTCTATTTTTTGGTGTATTCTGTGTTTGTGTACTTATTATTCAACCAATACTATGTGAAAACCTCTCCGAAAGTCCCGGATATTTGCGAACATACGGCTAGATATACGAGTCTAGTGATATGCTGTTGAATTACATTATTCGGTGAGTTTCTATGTTGATAATCATTTATCTTGTAAATTTATTATAAGTTACACATCTGTTATAAGCTAAATGACACAGTGGATATCAAAATTAGCAAGACATAACATGTTTTGCTAAACAAAGCGTGATTTCGTTTCACAAGTTCACCAAACCTTGCGTGTATCTCAAAATTTACAAATATATTTTCGTATTTCGTTCTCCCAAAGATATCCTAAGTGAATTTACTTGGTATTAAACAAATACTACTGTCTGTTTTCAACTCCAAATAGAAATATCTCTAGATTTTTAATCCAGAAACATTACCAATTACATGTTACATTGATACATAACAATGTCTGTTTCTCTGACTTCTTTTATTGACAAAAAAGGCATCAACTAATAGCAGTACTTGTATTAAATGGTTTCCAAGGCTAGACTTTGGGTAGAAATGCATGTTATATGTAAGTTGTAAGTTGCATATTTCATTTTGTTATTCTTGTATCTTTCCCAGGTTACAACAACCAGATTACTAGCCGTATCATGAAGTAAACAAAGCTATGAACAACATTTACTCCACTATTGGAATTCAAGAATGAGCAATTCCACTCATCCATAGAAATTCCCTTCGAAGGCCACACAGATATACCAATTAAGATGTAAAATGTAATTCTTAAGGTATGTTCTATAAGTATTTTTATTAGAAAAATGGCATTCTCTCTAGGTATTGTTATCAGACATAACAGAGAGGTTTTACAATTGCATTAAGTTCTGAAGGAACTAAATATTATCATAAAATAGTAACGGTTAATGTTCTCCCTTGATTAAATTATTGATGATATATTCAAAGTATAGATTCCACTGCAATTCCAATAAATTTAACCAAATAATACATATTAACACCTGCAACAAACGCATTTAAGTATTAGTAAACCATAAATAGTACAATTCATCTGTTGGAACTCCCACCGATGCAAGATGTAATTCTCTAGAGTATGCTCTTCATGCATTCATACCAGATATAGCAATGAGAGTAAGCGGGTCCAGCTTTGAAGGAACAATTCATATTATCAAATAACAATAGTACATGTTTTCTCTTGATTAAATTATTGATAATATACTCAAAACAAAGATTATATTTTAATTCAATACATTTGAAGATGTAAACATAATAATACCTATAATAAATGCAATTAAGTATTATTAAATCATTCTTTACCAACAAATACATTGTATAATAGAAATATTTGAAGATTCGTTACGGGACAGCCCAGCTGAACTGTTACACGTTCTATCTGTATTATCTATTCTATGGTTCACACATCAACTTAACTGTTGATTTAATTATGAAATCAAAGTACCAACTATAAATGCACTTCAGTTCCTAAAACCAACTTTATAGATTTTTCAAAAACTTTACTGGTGTTTTAAGTGAGAAGTGGTGTTTTAAGTGTTTTACTTGATGCTTCTTCCTAACCAGATGACAATCCGCTGGGGCATCGTGACTACCGGGAAGATCAGCCATGACTTCTGCAACGCCTTTAACTCCTACCCTGATAAGGGAGACGTGGTATTAGCCGCTGTCGCTGCCAGGAACGAGACCAAAGCTGCTGAGTTCGCCAAACTTCACAAAATATCGAAAGTTTTTGGTTCCTACCCAGCGCTTGCTGCAAGCGATGCTATTGGTGAGTTTTAATTATGAGACGGTTGTTTCCAATTCATCCGCTAACTCGCACGGGGCCAGCATGGTGGATTATTTGCATTGGAACTTGGCCCTTGAGGCAGTCTCTGAATGGGGCGAAACCAATCTGGCCAAGTTTAATGAGGGAAAGACGCAGGCGTGTTTGTTCTCCGCAAAAAGGAGTCAATTTCTACAGACTCCTACTTTTCAAGGTGTATCCGTGTCGGTTGCTGATCATCTTGAGCTTTTGGGTGTTACCTTGACATCTACATGACATCTTGTTTAGTGGGCTGTTGATGATGATGATGATGAGATTTCACTTGTTTTTTTTTGAAGTTATGAGTAAATGTCCGACAAGCAAGTTTCATCACGATGTATTTCCTTCACCACTTCGAAAACACAGTGATGCGCGTGATGTTCGAAGCAGAGGCTCAGGATCGGTAATAGCCGTTCTCCCGATTAAAACTATCGTAACTTATGTCGACACGCAAAACACACTGCACAGCATGTGGTAAATAAAAATTCTTATATCACTAATATCAATCAGAATTATCTGAATCGGAACTTTCCATGATACGTTGTGTGTGTCGATACGACAACGTCGAGTTTTTTACCTAATGCCATCGTATCATTCGTATCACAGTGACTGACTTCTTTGTGTAAACTTAAAATGGTCCCATTACTACTGGTGGCAAGAAAGCTATTAGTTTTAGATTGTTACTAAGGACCAGTTTTTGAATTTTCCCATGTGTAAATAATGTCGTCACTTAAGGTATTTTACAGGTCCAGAAATACAGAACATCTGCGCCTAGCCAAAAGGAGCATAGCATGCCGTTCTCAAGTGTTCTGTTGAATTTTCCCTCCCGCTCTTCCAATGGGAAAAGATTAACCTTTACGTAAAAATGTAAGAAAATGATGGTGATTGGTTACATGATGATTTGCAGTCAGTCAAACATCATTTCTTTCACCATTCCTGATAATATATTGTTGTTATTTTACTTCAAAAGACCCTCGCCTCGAAAGATCCATGGCACTCCGAGTCATAAACAAAAGTAGTAGGTAGGTAGGTAGATATAAACTGGAGGGCAGTGATCTCTTGTGATATGAACGATATTGCTACTATATTTATTATATCAACAATAGGTTTGCGCTTGACCACCATTTCACTTGACGTTAGGTGTATACTTTATGATGATAAGATGTAAGTCGGAGTGCGCTTACATAGAATAGGAACTTATATTATGTAAGGGCGTACAAAACGTAAAAAGTTCAAAATTACTAAACGCCTGATGCCTGATACAAAAGTAATCATTTCATCATTTAATTACTTTGCCATTTAATTTTTTTCAATAGCGATTAAAGGTTTCCCTGAAATCACGATAAACCGATTTTGATCCTTAAAAACTTAAGTCCTTCCTGAACTCAAATCGCCTGTCCTAATATTTTTTCAGTTTCCACCATTTTCAAAGGCCTTGGCCTAGATTTGATGATGATATTTTCACACTCCATAAATTTGTGAAAAAAAATTGCAGCTTGTGAAATAAGTGTGTGACTGTGTATAGAACATTTCCCGGCAGGACTAATTTTTAGCTTATTATTTATACCTGCTATAAATTACTACTAAAGACACCGTAATTATAATTGTATTGTATTTTGTAAGCAATTTTAGAGCAATTTTGGAACCATGCGAAAATGCTATTACTGCGTTTCATGGGCCTTCCGCCTACTCTCTTAGAAAATGCATGCTTTTACGTGTAAAATCAAAAATATACAGCAAGACATAGAACCTCCAAACCGTTTAAAAATTAAACAATAATTCGTTTAAAAAGCTCTAATTTAGTAGAAAATCGTTTACAATAAGAACGCCATTCAAAATGTACCCAGATATATTCATAAAATTGACTGCAATTCCGTGAAGTAACTTTTTACAAAATTTAGCCTGAATTATACACATTCTAATTAAATATCAATCAAAAGTTCGATGGTCATAAGTTAAATATGTGTCTTAAGGATATTCCTTGTCATCAGCTTCGTAATGTACGCCGACTTGTTGGCGCACTGAGTCTTCAAGCTTGGCCAGTATGAGACTGTCTCTCCACGTCATCCGCGGGCACTCCGAGAGTCCTGGAATTCAAGTTTTGACCATAAATAAAATAGGTAGCGATTAGCAAAAGATGTTCCCACTAGGACTCGGGGTCGTCTCTCACAAGAAGAGTCAGGCCATAATCAACAACGCTGCGGGTTGGTGGATCACGCATGACGTCGAAAGATTCCAGGAAAACGTCAGTTTCCTCACGATGTTTTCCTTCACCGTTTTTTTAAAGTTAGCGGCATTACGCAGATGCCTTCGAAATGTCAGCGGGGAACGTGGGATTCAAAGCAGATACGCAGTTGCCATTCTTCCGACTAGACCAGCCGTGAATTCTGGGTAGCGATTCCGAAAGGTTCGGAATCGGAATGACAATCCCTGTCTCTGTCATGCTAAACAGATAAGACAAAGAGCGAGAGATGAGATTCCGTGTCGGATGCAACCGAATGGATTCAGAATCGCTACCCAGGTGTCTACATCACAATATCTTTAAAATGAAACCATTAAATTGTCTAGAAATGGATTGTCGGAAAATTAAACAATCCTTCATCACCATCTTTATCTAATATTCTTGCCCAGAGCTGAGATAACGCGTAGGGGAGAAGGGGGCACCTTAGCACATTTTTTATATTTTGGCTTGTAACAAATCAACTGTAAAGAAAAATTTAAACAACATATTTTTCTTAGCTTTCTTAGTCTTTGATTAATATAAAAATGACGAGATGTTTCAATTTGATAAAAGTTGTATGACGATATTTTTGTTTTTTTTAAAAGCCGAATTTGTTCAAATCTGCCTCTCCATGGGGGCACATTTGAATCGACATGGGGCAGTTTTGAAAAACTGGTTTAAATGCAGGAAATAGAGTGAATAAAGTATTAGTTTGTTGTTAATATAATCATATATATTGTCACAGACTCAAAATCAAACATAAAATAAACTTATATCAAACTTTTACAGTTAAATCTTGTCTTATAGTAATTATATTTAAAATAATAGTTTCTTAATTTAGTCAGACTTCGACTTTGGTAACAAAAATAATCACATTGCAGAATATTTTAAAAATTAAACATAAAATAAACTTATATCAAACTTTTACAGTTAAATCTTGTCTTATAGTAATTATATTTAAAATAATAGTTTCTTAATTTAGTCAGACTTCGACTTTGGTAACAAAAATAATCACATTGCAGAATATTTTAAAAATAAACATGTAAGGTACCTATCCCATAGAAAAGAAAGAAAAATTGAAATTAAAAGAAAGTTTTGATGCAGTTCTGGACGTGCCAGGTGCGTCGTTAGGTGCTGGCAGTTTTGTTACTATATCCAAAATAGTAATTGGCCATCTATCAACTTTTTCAGGAAAGTAAAACAGATCTCCTTTTCTCTTCAAAAAATTGACAGTAAAAGTATTTAAGTCCCTTTCTTCAATTCTAGCAACGAAAGCCACAGATGCTGTTCGTTTCTCTGACGGACACTGAACTAATACAAAGTCCCCTACTTTCAGATTTCCGCTAGTAAAATTAGTATTGTGAACTGGATCCTGCAGTTCTTCATCTTCATGTTGACTGCTACTGGCATCAGTCGCATCCAAGTCTGTGTCGTCATTCATGGAGAAGTGACTGTCATGATCATCAGATTCAGAGCTTGATGTGAATATAGAACTCTTTTTTGATTTAGATTTGCCTTTAGGAAGTTGCTTGCCTTTTCTAGGTTTCTTTACTTTGGTATTTGGCTTGCCTTTTTTTGTACGTCGACGAATAGCAGGCTTTTCTAATTTTTTCATCCGATTTAAATGTGCTGCTTCGATTGCATTCTTCTCTGGAGTGTCAGTCAAGATGCGCGAACTTCCTTTTTTTCGTCCTGTTGCGCAATTTTTACGTGGCGGGGCTTTAGGATAAGGTTTAATCATTTCCGGAGTTACGGGACCGGGTACTTCACCAGACATTTCATTAATATTGTCTTTACTGTGATCATAAATACTCGGACTAAAGAATCTCTGATCTATGTCTTCTACCCTAGGCGATATTTGTGGCGTTTGTGGCCCTCTTTGTGAAGCTTCTGTTGGCTGCATAACATCAATCATTTCAAGTGAAGCATTAGATGCCATGAGGAACTGATTACAAATACTTGGACTACTATCTCTCTGATCATTTTCTTCTCGGCCAGGAGATACAGTTTGTGGCGGATGTGACTCTCTTTGTAAAGCTACTGTTGGCTGAATAATATCAGGGATATCAAGTAAAGCATTAGCTGCTATGGGGCTCTCATTCTCAGCAAATACATTAGGTTGAGGACGATTCGTGACTTCTGCACACTGAAAATCATCGTCTGTAAATGCATTACGGTTAAGTGGGTAGATTCCTGGTTTTGAAAACCCCGAAATTATATTATTAGGCGTATGAGAAGCATTATATGCTGGAGTCACAATACCTGCTAGATCATGGATTGTGATGGTTCTCCCAGGATGTTCGAGCAGCCAATTATTTTGTGCCACTGAAATTTTTTGTTTAAATGGCCCATTGACGGCAACATCTAGGGGTTGCATCTGATGTGTGCAATGGGGGGGGAATGTGAGTACAACAATACCATTGTCTCGACAGTAATTGATTGCATCTAAAGAACAATGACTTTCATGATTGTCAAATAATAACAATATTTTGTCATCTTTACTACATCTTGTGGATTTTTTTATATGTTGCAGCACCTTAACAAACAAAGGGCCGGTCATCCATCCGCTTTTTGGACTATTTGCATAACCAACGCTTCCAGGTGGCGCTCCATTAATCATAACATCATGAAATCGTGCTCGCGGAAATATGAAAACTGGTGGAACGGTATTACCTGTTGCACTGACTATGGCGCACATTGTTATCAGCTGGCCTCTCTCTGCTGACACACACTGACCTACCTGCTTTGAACCAGTCTGCGCAATTACATTAGGTGCTTGCACCACTGTCATAATATTGGTCTCATCCAAATTGAAAATTCGGTCTGGAGTAAAGTGGGTCTTTTGCAGAACCCTTTCATAATTATCGTAAAACATGGACACGTTGTGCTTATTAAAACTTGTCGAACGTGAAAGACTCGTGTTCTCAGGCTTTCGCAAAGACAAATTTTTGTGCCTTTTCATAAATCCTTTCATCCACTCTATGCCTGCCTGTGTATTTTCCGTCCATTTTGCTGGACATTTACGTAAAGCTGTTGCATATTCAAAAGCTAACGATCTTGCACTTGTGTAGGTGAGGCCATAGTTCATTTTTGATCTTTTCAAGAGGTATTTTTCCAACAGTTTTTCCTCGTCATTGGTAAATATCTGAGCAACAGTGTATTTACTTGAAAATACTTCACTCCTAGGAGCTATGTTTTCTTTATACTTTTTAACTCGATAAAAGAGTGTGCTCGGCGTCAACCCATATATAGTAGCAGCTCTCCTAAGTTTCATAGTTCCGTTTATGACGTTTAAAACTGCTTTTAATACATCGTCTTCATTAACTGTACTTTCCCGCTTTTTTTTATATGTTCTAACCATCCTATAAATAAATAATTATAATTAGTGATGTATTTAATTAGAATTAGTATTACATTTAAAATATATGAAAAGACGCATATTTGAAGATATCATTTAAAACGGGGTCGGGGCACATTTGAACATAGTGTTCAAATCTGCCCCTTTTCTTTTTATCAAATCTGCCCCATACTCACTTGAAAGATAAACATTAATAAAAAAAATATATAAAACAACCGTCAAGCAAAAACTACCATGTAGATGAAAAACTAATAAGTATTAGATAAACATGTAAAATAATTAAGTGGTAAATATTTACTCACGTGATTGATAATTTCTTACAACATTTATTTTGATTTTAAACTTCGACGGCTCAAGAATGAAGAGAGGTTATAACTCGATTTCACTTATAAACACACGCGCTCTGTGACTTGACGTTTGACATACCCGGTGTTGCCAACATTAAAATCGAGTTGTGGCATAGACTAATACAAAGCTGCGTTTAAGAATCAACATATTCAAATCTGCCCCTGTGCTAAGGTGCCCCCTTCTCCCCTATTGTTATCTTGTGTGCGCTACTCCTGCGATCCTAATGAAGAAAAGTTACAAACAAATGTTAAAAAAAAAACGGTATTGCATAGGAATATATTATAAAGAAACTTTTGTTTTCTGTATTTTTCTAGGCCATCATGGTTTGTAGGGCAACGGGTTACATTCCCTTATCATCAGAAAAAAAAAACAGCAATATGAGTAAGAAGAAACATCATCGACACGAAGAAGAAGAAGAGAAGAAGAAGAAGATCAGACAATTACATAATGCTTGTAATTTTATTGTCATCTCGTAAATCTACCTAGGTAATTAGTCTTGTTAATTAATTGTTGGGTCTAAAAATGTGGGGTTGGGTTAAATAGTCTTGTTACGCATAGCTGGACACCGTTAATGAAATAGTTAACTTCGTTAATCGTTAATCCGTTACAAAAAAAGTTAACTTCGTTAAACGTTAAAGCGTTACATTTCGTAAGAATTAACGGAAGTTAACGTTAATCGTTAATCCGTTAATATGCGTATTGGATTTTTATATCGTTGCGTTAGTGAACTTATAAAACCTGTTGGTTTAGGTTCTGGAAGTTAACAGGTTAGGAAAAAAACTTTAGTAAGACCTTTAATAAGAGTTCAATTTTATTATTGAAGTGAAAACTTCTTTAGGCGCGCCGAGACAGATTTTTCGTGGGCTGTGAATTGAATTCTAGCGTCACGCTCGGGTATGATAAGAAATCTTCGGGTAAACTCGGGATCATGGCTATTGGCCATCTAGATATGCGTCAGCCAATGGGAAATGTTGAAAGGGCGTGGTCTGGCCATCATGGCATGGCCATCTAGAAATGCATCAGCTAATAGGAAATGCTGCTGCTTTCCTAGATGGCCATGCCATGATGACCAGGCCACGCCCTCCGGTTACAGCCGTGTAGTTTCCAAGGTAAGATTTCAAATTTACTTAGTTAGTTACTTACTTAGAGTTATTCACTTCTATCGGCAGTTTCTATGGCTGTCAATTTTTTTATTTAATTTAATTTAATGTGTAATTTAATCGTCGGGCATAATGCGCATAGGTAAATAAATAAATAATAAATAAATATTGGTGGACAATTCACACACAACACCATCTGACCCCAAACTAAGCAAAGCTTGTAATATGGTGGCCAGATAGCTAATATAATACTTACATAGTTTTAAATACATACTTATTATACATAGACACACCCAGACACAGTGCAAACATTTGAATTCATCACACAAATATTTGCACTGGGTGGGAATCGAACCCACGATCCTCGGCTTTGCAGGCAAAGCTACTACCCACTAAGCCAGGAGGCCTGTCGATATCCCCTCATGAGGTATCTATTTCCCCACATGAACATTAACATGTCGAAGTTCTCGTCTGAAAGCGAGGCTCGCTTTGGTGTTAAAATGTCTTTACCCGTGGTTAGCAGACTTTCAACTGCAGCGTTTGAGGGCTGTTTTCCAAATTTCAACCCAATCCTTTCCCGTTCCCTTGCCATTTCAAATATTAGTAAGATGTTAAACACTGGAATTTTCATTGTATACCTCCATTTATTCATTCTTATACATTGATTTGTTCATTTTATTTATCTTTTCTTTGGTTAGTTGAAATGAACTACCACCGATTTTATTAAAAGAAAGTTACAATACAGATAATCGAAAAAGTATGATTGAATTTATCGGGGAGTTCCCCACTAGTTATGGATTACTATAATCTACTTGGTTTACTAGGGATGTGTGAAATACTCAACTAAATTGTAAACGTCAGTCAAATTCGAGTATGTCTATGCTCAAATTTTCATCCAAAAAGAACTCGAGATTATCGGAAATGTGACTTATGATAACAAAATTATATTTGTTTTCATATAACGTCAACCGATCATGCCACAGGCTAAAATGACGCCTCAATCCTGCCAAAATTGCAGGAACCCGCCACATATGGTCACAATGCACCCAGCACTTTACGTTTCATACTTGTCTGAACCTGTTTTTTGCGCTGCGCCGAGGTGCCGTGCGGTAAATAGTAAGCATTGGATTAACGATTAACGGACTTCTGCATAATTAACGGAAGTTAACATGTCCGTTAACATTTTTAAAAGTTAACTTAGAAGTTAATCCGTTAATCAAAATGTTAACTTCGTTAATTAACGATTAACGGATTAACGAGTTAATGCCCAGCTATGCTTGTTAGGTAATTAAAAAGTTACGGTGGTCTAGTCGGGAGAACGGCGGCTGCCGATCCGGAGACCCCGGGTTCAAACCCCACACGCACCACTGTCTTTTCGAAGTCATGTGCGTAATGCTGCTAACTTAAAACGGTGAAGGAAAACATCGTGAGGAAACCGACATGTACCTAGAATCTTTCGAAGTCATGTGTCATCCGCCAACCCGCACTGGGCCAGCGTGGTGGATTATGGCCTTAACTCTCTCCTTGCGAGAGAAGGCCCCTAGTCCCAGCAGTGGGAACGTTTAGTGGGCTGTTGATGTTGAGTTAGTCTAAACCATGATTTTACCTGCTTTGATGCATCTAGAAACTTCTAAAGCTTCATAGACCAACCCAGCGCTGTTGCCAAAGTTGTACGGGATGTTTGACTCGTGGAGTGGGAACGTGGACTTCTCTCCGGTCACGTGAGTCAATACGTTGGGGAAGTGGAACGGGTCTTCCAACTAACGAACAAAAAAATTTACAAGTAACAATCCTACCATTTACGTGTATTACCATACTCAAAATGTCATGTTACATTGTTACAAGAAGTTTGTAAATTAGTAAATTACATTATTTATTATTTATTTATTTACCTATGCGCATTATGCCCGACGATTAAATTACACATTAAATTAAATTAAATAAAAAAATTGACAGCCATAGAAACTGCCGATAGAAGTGAATAACTCTAAGTAAGTAACTAACTAAGTAAATTTGAAATCTTACCTTGGAAACTACACGGCTGTAACCGGAGGGCGTGGCCTGGTCATCATGGCATGGCCATCTAGGAAAGCAGCAGCATTTCCTATTAGCTGATGCATTTCTAGATGGCCATGCCATGATGGCCAGACCACGCCCTTTCAACATTTCCCATTGGCTGACGCATATCTAGATGGCCAATAGCCATGATCCCGAGTTTACCCGAAGATTTCTTATCATACCCGAGCGTGACGCTAGAATTCAATTCACAGCCCACGAAAAATCTGTCTCGGCGCGCCTAAAGAAGTTTTCACTTCAATAATAAAATTGAACTCTTATTAAAGGTCTTACTAAAGTTTTTTTCCTAACCTGTTAACTTCCAGAACCTAAACCAACAGGTTTTATAAGTTCACTAACGCAACGATATAAAAATCCAATACGCATATTAACGGATTAACGATTAACGTTAACTTCCGTTAATTCTTACGAAATGTAACGCTTTAACGTTTAACGAAGTTAACTTTTTTTGTAACGGATTAACGATTAACGAAGTTAACTATTTCATTAACGGTGTCCAGCTATGCGTAACAAGACTATTTAACCCAACCCCACATTTTTAGACCCAACAATTAATTAACAAGACTAATTACCTAGGTAGATTTACGAGATGACAATAAAATTACAAGCATTATGTAATTGTCTGATCTTCTTCTTCTTCTCTTCTTCTTCTTCGTGTCGATGATGTTTCTTCTTACTCATATTGCTGTTTTTTTTTTTCTGATGATAAGGGAATGTAACCCGTTGCCCTACAAACCATGATGGCCTAGAAAAATACAGAAAACAAAAGTTTCTTTATAATATATTCCTATGCAATACCGTTTTTTTTTTAACATTTGTTTGTAACTTTTCTTCATTAGGATCGCAGGAGTAGCGCACACAAGATAACAATACGCGTTATCTCAGCTCTGGGCAAGAATATTAGATAAAGATGGTGATGAAGGATTGTTTAATTTTCCGACAATCCATTTCTAGACAATTTAATGGTTTCATTTTAAAGATATTGTGATGTAGACACCTGGGTAGCGATTCTGAATCCATTCGGTTGCATCCGACACGGAATCTCATCTCTCGCTCTTTGTCTTATCTGTTTAGCATGACAGAGACAGGGATTGTCATTCCGATTCCGAACCTTTCGGAATCGCTACCCAGAATTCACGGCTGGTCTAGTCGGAAGAATGGCAACTGCGTATCTGCTTTGAATCCCACGTTCCCCGCTGACATTTCGAAGGCATCTGCGTAATGCCGCTAACTTTAAAAAAACGGTGAAGGAAAACATCGTGAGGAAACCGACGTTTTCCTGGAATCTTTCGACGTCATGCGTGATCCACCAACCCGCAGCGTTGTTGATTATGGCCTGACTCTTCTTGTGAGAGACGACCCCGAGTCCTAGTGGGAACATCTTTTGCTAATCGCTACCTATTTTATTTATGGTCAAAACTTGAATTCCAGGACTCTCGGAGTGCCCGCGGATGACGTGGAGAGACAGTCTCATACTGGCCAAGCTTGAAGACTCAGTGCGCCAACAAGTCGGCGTACATTACGAAGCTGATGACAAGGAATATCCTTAAGACACATATTTAACTTATGACCATCGAACTTTTGATTGATATTTAATTAGAATGTGTATAATTCAGGCTAAATTTTGTAAAAAGTTACTTCACGGAATTGCAGTCAATTTTATGAATATATCTGGGTATATTTTGAATGGCGTTCTTATTGTAAACGATTTTCTACTAAATTAGAGCTTTTAAACGAATTATTGTTTAATTTTTAAACGGTTTGGAGGTTCTATGTCTTGCTGTATATTTTTGATTTTACACGTAAAAGCATGCATTTTCTAAGAGAGTAGGCGGAAGGCCCATGAAACGCAGTAATAGCATTTTCGCATGGTTCCAAAATTGCTCTAAAATTGCTTACAAAATACAATACAATTATAATTACGGTGTCTTTAGTAGTAATTTATAGCAGGTATAAATAATAAGCTAAAAATTAGTCCTGCCGGGAAATGTTCTATACACAGTCACACACTTATTTCACAAGCTGCAATTTTTTTTCACAAATTTATGGAGTGTGAAAATATCATCATCAAATCTAGGCCAAGGCCTTTGAAAATGGTGGAAACTGAAAAAATATTAGGACAGGCGATTTGAGTTCAGGAAGGACTTAAGTTTTTAAGGATCAAAATCGGTTTATCGTGATTTCAGGGAAACCTTTAATCGCTATTGAAAAAAATTAAATGGCAAAGTAATTAAATGATGAAATGATTACTTTTGTATCAGGCATCAGGCGTTTAGTAATTTTGAACTTTTTACGTTTTGTACGCCCTTACATAATATAAGTTCCTATTCTATGTAAGCGCACTCCGACTTACATCTTATCATCATAAAGTATACACCTAACGTCAAGTGAAATGGTGGTCAAGCGCAAACCTATTGTTGATATAATAAATATAGTAGCAATATCGTTCATATCACAAGAGATCACTGCCCTCCAGTTTATATCTACCTACCTACCTACTACTTTTGTTTATGACTCGGAGTGCCATGGATCTTTCGAGGCGAGGGTCTTTTGAAGTAAAATAACAACAATATATTATCAGGAATGGTGAAAGAAATGATGTTTGACTGACTGCAAATCATCATGTAACCAATCACCATCATTTTCTTACATTTTTACGTAAAGGTTAATCTTTTCCCATTGGAAGAGCGGGAGGGAAAATTCAACAGAACACTCTTTTTCTTTTCCACTTTCCCTGATTTACGGAGTCTAGAGAGTAGTAGGTGCCTAAGTAGTAAGTAGCCCACTTAATGTCCCCACGAGTGGGACTCGGGGTCTCCTCTCACAGTGGTAGAGTTAAGCCCATATAGGTATAATAGGTGGGTATGGGCAGTGCCTGATTAAGAGTTCTGACCGCCCTAGGCTAATTATGAGGACGCACCCCCACCAGAGGGTCTACCGCCAAACGGAAAGTGCTTAGCTTAGATGTCTTAGCTTTGGTATTGCTATCTCTTTTCTTTTCGTTTGATATTATAGAGATAGCAATGGCCAAAACCGATTTAGTTTAGCAGTAGAAGGGCAGGTATCTTACGGTCGGCCTAAAAAGTACCTAGTATATTAGTTTTGACTTTGTTTCCTAGTGTACAAATTTAAACCTGATTTATACCAGGGCTTTTTTGAGGAGGCAGGCAAGAGCCTACAGTACCCTCAAAGGATTCGAAAGTATACCCCGGGTTTCTCCGGCAGTGATTTGGTGACTGATTCGCGAGAGCGCTCTCACACTCGACAGCGACCTTATCGCTGACTCTATCGTAGAGCTGTCACTGACCCTGTCGCGGGGGACAGAACCCTTGCACACCAACCATGCAACGGAAACCAGCAGTAGTTTAGCGTCACCTTTTCAGGAGGGCCACCACCTCACCTTCTGAAATAGGGTGCTGGATGGCATTGCACGTCCGACACCTCAGGCTCTCTAAGTGGAGATGGTGTAGGTACAAGCCAGAGTGGCTCGCTCTCGTCACCACTTCCTCCTTCGCGGACAAGCGAGAGTCCACCTCCTTCTTGCTCCTCAGCTATCTTCATCTGCGACTTCTGCGAGATAATGATTCCTCAAAAGGAGACCACCGCCTCCCATGACTTCTCACTGCTAAACATCTTGGCTAAGGTAGTAGGCAGTCCGCAGAGGTCCGCCACTTCTCCCGGGTACATCTTCAATGCGTGTTGATCGGTGTGATCTGCGCAATTGCACTGGTGACACACCAGCCTTTCTACCGCCTAACTACATCGACTTTGGTTTTGCTATTGCTGTCTCTATAATTTCATGCTAAAAGAAATCCGTCTGATGCACCCGTGCCCTATAGTACCTATGTCGCCCTCACTGAACCCACTCAGCGTTGGCCCTGAGACAGTTCGCTCTTCAAGTTGACGCAAATACGCCCCAAACTTCCATCTGATCAGCTGATCTGCTGTCAAATACCGAAATATTACAGTGTCGGCTTGCCAGCGACAGACACGCCACACACCACAATATTAGAGGCTAGAGCTAGCAAGTGCAGGTGAAGGTGTCCGTCAGAAACAGATGGCCTCCAACTTGTGAAAAACCTCTAGGCCGATTCTCCTAATCCTGGCTACCACTGTCGCCAGCACCGCCACCTCGTGAAACCTCCGCCCCTCTCAATAACCAGCGTGCCGCATTGCCATAATAAGCGACACCGATGCAACGCAGTTTGCAAGTCATAAGTCGGCCCACTACCACCCATACACTGTGGATATTCCCAAAATCCGTACAACACAGTTTGAATCCACTTTTCTCGTACGTACAGCTTTAGAGTGGTATAAATTTGCCGGCCTCCTTGTTCCCTGAGAGATACAATCTAGAACTTTTCAAGGTCAGAGTGAATAGGTACTTTCTAGGTCAACGTGCGTCATCTTCGACCACACTGTCGCTTACCATCAGGCGAGTTGGTGGTCAAAAGCAGACCTACACGCGATAGGAAAAAAAAAGTTAGCGCTGCTTATTTGTAACCGAACAACCGAAATGCCACAGGGGTAGCGTAAGAGCAAACTCCTGTCGAACCCTACGTGACATGAGGATAAGCTCCCTCCCTTTCTAATGTTGGGGACATCACCTCTCTGTGAAAGAGGTAGTAGTCTCTTACGATGCGCCATAGATATTGGGCTACTCCAGCACTTCTGTTGTGGTGTGGTGGATTAGGATGTAGAACGCGTTTACTATGTTAGGAGACACCGTAAACAATACGCCACCACTGGAGCACACCTTCCTTCGGACCTTCGGACGAACGGCGGCGGTCGTGGAGAGGTCTTTCTGAAACCTGAACTGTCCCTTCGACAAACCCAGATGATTTCAGCGCGCCCCTCCAGATCCTCGCGCCCTAGGCTGCAGCCTAATTAGCCTAAGGGTTAATCAGGCCCTGGGTATGGGTAGCATCGCATCAAACCCTATTTCGCTTTATGCTAAGTATCTGATCAAAGTTTCATGCAAACTTTATTTCTAATCCCTAATGCAGAGCGACGTAGAGCTAAAATTACACCAGTAGGTACCATTATTATCAAATCTAAACTTGAATTTTGGCCACATCGCTCGCAGAACTGATAACCGATGGGGAAAAAAGGTTCTCGAGTGGCGACCATGAACCGGAAGACGCAGTGTTGGACGGCCTCCCACTAGATGGACAGGTGACCTAACAAAGGTCGCTGGAAACCGCTGGTTGCAGGTTGCGCGGGACCGTTCGTTGTGGAAATCCAGGGTGAAGCCTATGTTCAGCAGTGGACGTCTTGCGGCTGATGGCTGATATTGTAGGGTATTTAAGGACACCTTCCTTCGGATTTGCTAAAACTCTTATGTACATTTTGATAATCGCATTCTTACGAAAGGTTATGGAGTATTTTGGAGTATGGAATATTATGATAAAGAAAGTAAAGACATCTGTCGCGTTTGGACGTTTGAAGAATCGCTCCCGAGTAAATAATATATTTCAACATCCAAGAAATATAAATTAGTGAAAACAAAGTTAACATACAATTAAGAAGATGCCTATGTACAAGTGACATCGTTTTATAATCTTGATTTTTACTGATTAATCTGAAAACTGGACACAACAAGACTTTAGTGAACTAGGTGTGACAAGTGAATAAGTGAATTAACAAAGAACTGGAAATGCACTCGGCCTGTTGAAGGTTTTGGTATCAATAGAACTTTTTGTCCAATAATTCTAAATACACATTTATTATAAATGTGAAAGACTCAAGTGATAATTATACATGCAACCTTTGGACTCGTACAGTATTTACATACGTAAATTAATAACAGAATTACCCTCTTCTGAAATAGTTAAAATAAATAACGTTACTTTTAGAGATCAGATATTTCGACCGTTCGCATTAAGCTGTGGTGGACGAGTGGCGTCCGCCGCTGCTTAGTGAACTTGAAGTCCCCGGTTCGAAACTCAGTTTTGACAAGACTTGTTTTTGCATTGTGTTTTTTTTTTTTTTTTTACAAGACTTATTAATATTACCAATTTTCTATCGTTTCAATAACACCAGTAAAATGATTTGTGCAGCGTGTCTCGGTGCAGTTGAGTCATCTGAAAATTATTTGACATGTAGTTTGGAGAACTGTCGTAAGATCTATCATCTTTTGTGTTCTGGCGAAAAAGGAACTACTTCCATAAGTTGGATCTGCCCAGAATGCAATTGTGCAGCCAAGAAGGGTGGTGACAATAGTTCAACACCGGTAGGCTTGTTTAAAAAGAGCCGTGATTCAAATGTAACTCATAGGAAACCTCAACGTCAGTTTGCCACCAGTCCGATTGCGGATGTAACGAGGGATGATACAGGTAACGAGAAAATATTGGACGAAATCCAGAACTTACGTCAACAGATGGTCTTAATGAAGGAACAATTTAACCAAGCAATGGTGGACTATGAATCTCGTATTGATCTGTCACAATTGGTAATTACAAAATTTGAGGCAATGCTTTCCGAAGCCGTTGTTACCATAGTTGGATGTCAATCAAAGATAGAAAAGCATACTTCACAAATGCAGATACTCTACGGGATACTCGCGAAAGATGAAAAATTAAACCACAGAGAGCCGAGTCACGCTCAAGATGGCTCTTCGTCACGGTGTTTGTCAGGAGTAGCAACGAAACACAAATCTCAGAATGGTCTCACCTCAGAACCAAGCGGTGGGTGGCCAACAGAATCTTTAGTGTCTTGCGCGCCCCAGGTAGATGTCGAACTCTCGTCTTCCATTGCTCAGAAGAGTACTGAAGAGAAGGTTTCAGATACAAAGAAAATGCAGCCCCGAAAGAAACAACAAATAAGGGAGCCTCTTTGTGTGCCTGTTGGTGTGGAGTCGCCTGTTCAAACTGTTCCTCATACTGTAAATTCAAAGGCAACAGCAGTCTCTGAAATCAAGATAGCTCAACATAAGACAGAAGACAGTTGTATTTCTCAAACTTCAGACGCGACTTGGACTGATGTAAAAACAAAGGCAGCGCGGCGGCTGACATGCTTGCGTGGTACGGCGGGACCTGCAGCATAGAATAGATAATATAGATAGAACGGACACTCCCCACCCCCCGCCAATTTCAAGCTTCCTCCCCCTCGCGGACGCGAGGCGGACTCAACGAAGGGTTATTATATCGGACGATAATTTTCTATGAGAATACGACCATGATGCTGTATTATTTAACAAAATGGTACCAAATTTTTCGTCTATTATACGAAACAAGAATAAGAGATTTTTAATTTCATAAGAATTTCTACAAAGATTGAATCATTTTTATAAACTGTGTTAAGCTATTCTAGTTAGAAGTACGCGCCAACACTGAAGTCCTATGACGAAATTATTAAACTCGTTGTTTTTAAACTGCGGCTTTCGTTGTCAGAATTTAACTAAAAATCAATTCGTACATGGTACCTTTATTATCTCCTATTTTGTTTTAAATCTTCTCCCTTCTGATTGTTGATGAAAGTTATATTTACCTACATTAAAGATCGAACACTAACTAGGTAAGATTGTAAGCCACAGGCCACAGGCAGGTGAACTCACGGGTCACAGCTATTCCATAAAATAATTTAGTAACCCTAGATGACACGCACACATGCGTAAATGTGTTCGAACGACATATGCGTAGTTGTGTGAGTGTAGGTATGTCGACTTCACCGTTTGTTTGGAGTTTAGGCCGAGTGTCCGGGGTGTGCCTGCAGTTACTTCACTGAAAGCTGTAGAGTCGAAGAGATATCTGCATTTGTGGAACATGGAGTCTGACATTGAAGAAGTTCGAGAATACTTGCATCAATTGTGCTCCACTGAATTCTGCACAGTAGAAAAACTATCTGCTAAGGGAGAGAAGGGAGTAGGATTTATCCTACAAATTGGGCGTCCCATCATTGTCTTACGACAGATGTTTCTCGACGGATGTGTGGCCAATAAATGCTAAGATTAAGCCTTGGATCAACTTCAAAACACGTGTCACAGCTAATACTGTTACCACATACAAATCAACTGGGAAATCTCAGCCCTTTCGTGACCACATCAATCGTGATAAAACAGCACCAATGTAAAATTTCTAATCTTGACATTTATTATCAAAATGTTAGAGGACTCCAAACTAAATTGAGAGAATGGCGGAATAATATGCTGTTGGTGAACCATATGCTCGTAGCGGCCACCGAGACCTTTCTTGACAGTTCAGTAGAAGATTCGGAAGTTGTCTGTGCAGGCTGGCATGTCCTGCGGCGGGACAGGCAGAAGCCATGTGGAGGAGTGTTACTCGCAGCACGTGAAACAATCTCGTTGCGTCGACGTATGGATCTGGAAACGGATTGCGGCGAGGACCTGTGGGCCAGTTTTGAGTGGCAGGGTCGCGCTGTCAGCGTTTGTGTCGTTTATATAACTAATGGCACTGATGAAGAGTATATGCGTTGGTTTGATAAGGTTGAGAGTTTTGTGAGTGATTTAAGGGGAATTGTTTTAATTTTTGGCGATATCAATTTGAACAGTGCCTCAAAAAATGTACAAAATTATTATAATTATTTTTTATCTTACTGCAATTTGGTGGAAAATAATGAAATTAAAAATTATGTAAATGGAGTAATTCTGGACATAGTCTTGGTGCGGCAAGGGGAGTATGTGCGAGAGACTAGTGTTCGAGCTACAGAGGGTCTTGTTAATATGGATCCTTATCATCCTCCGCTTGACACCAACATTAAAATAATGAAGTCTCACCAGTCAGAGCGCGTCGAACCTAGCAACATCAGTTCGATTAAGGATTGGAACTTTAATAGATGTGACTTTGAGACATTGTTCGATATGCTGTCTAGAGTATCATGGGATAAACTTTATCAAATTGGGGATGCTAATTTAGGTACAGAGTATTTTTATAATACAGTCTATAAAATATTTGATATTTGTATCCCCAAAAAACACCGAAGTGCTCAAGCGGCGTCTCGATATCCTGTCTGGTTCTCCAGGGGCCTTATCTATGACATTAAACGAAAGCGTCAACTTCACAGGAGCTGGACGAAAACTGGTCGCCGGGATATTTATCAGTCTTTTTCAGACCTAAGAACAGGTCTGAAAAAGCGCGTATCGCAGCCATATATTTCTCATATGGCTGGTATTGAGGGGAATTTGAAGGTCAACCCAAGGCGGTTCTGGCGTCACATGTCGGGCTTGAGGGTTAAAGGGGGTTTTGAGCCGAATGTAGATTATAAGGGTAAAACTTGGAGCGGTCGAGGGGCTTCGGAGGCCTTTGCGCAATTTTTCGGAAGTGTGTTTTTGACAAAAACCCCAATGCTCGATATTAATAGCTTTAGCGTGGATTCCGTTCATTCATCAAATAATATTTTTATTCGTGAGATTAGCCATGAAGACATTGTTGCTGGTATTAAGAAACTTAAATCTGAGAGTTCAGTGGGCCCTGATGGCATTCCGCCTTGGTTTCTTAAGCGGGGAAGTGATTGCCTTATTAATCCCCTCTGTTATCTTTTTAATTTATCCTTGAGAACTGGGGAATATCCTTCTCAATGGAATTTATCAAGGGTGACACCCATCCCCAAAAGTTCGAACAAAACGAATGTCGAGGACTATCGCCCCATTGCAATTCTTTCTACTATTTGAACACATTTTCACAGCAAAAAATTATAAGCAAGTTGAACCTTTTCTATGTAATGAACAACACGGCTTTAGAAAAAGGTCAGTTAATAGTAATCTTCTCACAATAACGGACTATATTTCAACTTGCTTGGATCGGGGAGGACAGGTGGATGTTCTCTACTTTGATTTCCGGAAGGCTTTTGATAGGTGCTATATATGTATGTTTGCACTAGGCGCGAGCTGCGCTCGCGCCACCATTTCTATTTCTAATAAATCAAGATCAGTACGCTTCTAGCCAGCTGTTTTACTAGACGTCCCGCAGCTCCTCGTATTGTATAAGAACACACAACAGTGGCGACGAACGGACCCAAAAGGAAACAAGATGGCAGCGGGAGCATTTGGCATGCTGGAAAGTTTCAATCATGAAGTTCAAGAATGGCAGACGTATAAAAGCAGAATATTACAGTTTTTTATTGCAAATGACGTCAACGATACCTCGGACAAGTCGGGCATTAAAAGAAAAGCAATTTTGCTATCTGCTTTCACAGAAGGCTCTTTTAAGTTGGCTAAGGACTTAGCCTTGCCTTTCGACGTCGACGCCTTGAACTATGAAGCTGTACTCACTTTATTGGACAATCATTTCACCCCAAAGCGATGTGGATTTGCGGAGCGTTATCGCTTCTACTCTGCGACGCAGCGCCCGGGGGAAGGGCACCACGAATGGGCGGCTCGCATTAGAGGGCTCGCTGCCCATTGCGGTTTCAAAAGCCTGGAAGAGGCCTTGCTAGACCGTTTCGTCATGGGCATGGCGGCTGGGCACGAACGCGATAAGCTGTTCGGCAAAGACCGGCAAGATTTAACTCTCAGCGCGGCCGTGGAGCTGGCCGAGAGTGTCCGGTGCGCGCGGGAGGGGGCGGCCCTCGCCGCGCGCGCGCCGCTGCAGGAGGCCGGCGTGCACAGCATCTCCAGGAAGGAAAAGTGCCACGTGTGTGGTTATGATAACCACAACTCGTCTCAGTGCCGGTTCAAAAACTACAAGTGTAAGGCCTGCGGTAAAAAAGGCCACCTACGCAAAATGTGTAGTAATCCTAAGGTAAAGCACATCGAGGAAGGTCAGGTGGATAATAGCGATGACGGTGAGTTATTGTGCAATATTAAGTGCTCGCGGGACACCCCTATGACCGAAACGGTGAATGTCGGGGGTGTTAATTTTGAGTTTGAGGTAGATAGTGGTTCGCCAATAAATGCCATTTCTCACCTAACGTACAAAAAGTTTTTTAATAGTTTTCCATTGTCTCGAACTAGCAAAAAATTCAATAGCTACACGGGCGATAAACTGCATATAACCGGTTGTATCACCGTCCCCGTCTCGTACGGCGGCAGTGCGCGTGCACTGGATATCTACGTGATACGTCACGGCGGACCGCCGCTACTGGGTCGTAGTTTTTTGTATGCGTTCGGACTGGAGATCGCGCCCGCGACTAACAATGTGTATTATTGCGACACTGGTGATGACCCCCGTATCGCCGAGTTAATATCTAAGTTCCCACATTTATTTTCTGGTAAACTAGGCTGCTTCAATAAATATGAAGTCAAGTTGTACCTAAAACCAGATTCAATGCCAAAATTTTTCAAAGCGAGACCCGTAGCTTTCGCTTTGAAAGATAAAGTAAATAAAGAACTCGATCGGTTAGTATCATTAGGCGTTTTAAAACCAGTCGAGCACTCGGAATATGCTTCACCTATAGTTCCCGTTTTAAAAAATGACGGGAATGTAAGGCTGTGTGCAGATTATTCGGTTACTATAAATAAACAACTGGTCATAGAAAAATATCCACTGCCCACTATAGATGAAATGTTTTCGAAGTTGCATGGCGGTAGGTACTACTCAAAGGTTGACCTTTCTATGGCCTATAATCAACTTTGTTTATCCGATGACTCGCAAAACCTGACCTGCATCAATACGCACCGGGGCCTATTTAATTTCACTCGCTTAGTTTTCGGGTTGTCAAGTGCGGCCGCCATATTTCAAAGGGCGATGGAATCCATCCTCGACGGCTTGGAAGGGGTCCTGGTATTCCAGGACGATGTTCTGTGTAGCGGAAAAACCAAGGTTGAAAATTTGGAGCGGGTACATTTAGTCCTACAACGATTACAGGACGCCGGGTTAACGGTTCAAAAAAACAAATGTGAGTTTTTAAAGACTGAAGTCCGCTACCTGGGCCACGTCATCGATGCGCGCGGCATTCGCAAGTCGAAAGAGAAGGTCGCAGCCATCGTGAACGCTCCGGTACCTACTGACGTGTCACAGCTACAATCTTTTTTAGGACTCGTTAACTACTATCGTAATTTCATTCCCGGTGCTTCTACTATTTTGAGTCCCCTCTATAGCTTATTGATAAAGAATGCTAAGTGGGAGTGGACTTCTGATCACACGGACGCATTCACTCAAGTAAAAAATATTCTAGCTTCCGATCGAGTACTGACGCATTTTGATCCCGATGCCAAAATTTATCTAACCGTCGACGCTTCACCGACGGGTCTCGGTTGTATTCTGTCGTCGTTAGGTCCGGACGGGCTAGAGAGACCGATTTCGTGCGCTTCCCGGACGTTGACCCCTGCAGAAAAAAAGTATTCGCAGATTCAAAAAGAAGCAACCGCGATCATTTTTGGCGTCAAACGTTATCATCAATATCTGTACGGACGAGCTGACCCTTTCGTTCTCCGCACGGATCATAAGCCCCTTATCACAATATTCGGTCCGCATAAAGGCATACCAGAAGTATCGGCTAACCGGCTGCAGAGGTATGCGATTTTTTTAGGGGCATATAACTACACGATAGAATACGTGAAGAGCGCCGATAACAGCGCCGATTTCCTATCTCGCGCGACGCCGCCGGCCGCCGGGCCGGTGCCGGCGCCGGCCGCTCCCGAACGTGCCGCCTACGTTAATTTTGTCGTAGACGGAAGCCTTCCTGTGACATTGAAGGAATTACAGGACGAAACCGAACGCGATGACATCCTCAAAAAGGCTATTGATCACGTTCAAAGCGGTTGGCCTAGGAAGGTACGAGACCCCCGACTGAAACCCTTTTATGATTGTAGGCTACAGTTATCATTAGAAAACGGTTGTTTAATGCGGGGTCATAAGGTCGTAATTCCGAGCCGGCTCCGCGATAGGGTGTGCGCCGAATTGCACAGCTCCCACTTCGGTATAGTGAAGCTGAAGGCGGCAGCGCGCGCGCGGCTCTGGTTCCCCGGCGTGGACGCGCGGCTGGAGGCGCTCGTGCGCGCGTGCACCGTGTGCGCGCGCCTGCGCCCGGCGCCGCCGCGCGCGCCGCTCGCTCCCTGGCCGTTCCCCCCGCACGCCTTTCATAGGATACACCTAGATTTTTTAGCGGTTTTTAGCAAAACCTATTTGATAGTCGTGGACGCTTTCTCCAAGTGGGTCGAGTGCTACTGTATGGGCAGTAATTACGGGTCTAAAGCGGTTATCAATAAATTAAAAGAGCTGTTTTCCCGAGTAGGCGTTCCAAACACTATCGTGAGTGACAATGGCACATCCTTTTCTTCGAAGGAATTTCACGACTTTTGCACTTCGAATGGAATACGACAGATGTTTTCTCCCGCTTTTAACCCGATTAGTAACGGTCAAGCCGAAAGTATGGTTAAAATTGTAAAAAGAGGCATCAAATCGATCGCCTTGTCCGACAAAACTAACTGTATCTCGGAAGAAAAGATCTGGAAATTTCTCTTCGACTACAGAAATTCAAAGAACAGCACCACCGACATGTCCCCGGCGGAGGTCCTGTACGGGCGGCCCCTGCGCGGCCGGCTCGACCTGCTGGCGCCCGCGCCCGCGCCCGCCGCACCGACATCCTCACCTGACCTCTCTCGCGTGCTGTCCAAACAGTGCTCACAGGCTAAATATTATAAAGGTACCGAACGGCCCGCGTTCAAACCGAACGACCTGGTGTGGGCAAAAAAATATACCAGAAACAAGTTTTATTGGGTCAAAGGACTCGTTACAAAAGTTTTAGGTAAAGTTGTATATATAATTTACATTCCTGAGCTGAAAGCGTGTGTAAAGAAGCATCGAAATCAACTGTGGGCGAGAAACGAAAACTCTGATCCTCCGACTTCAGACCGAAATCCCTGTTCGTGGTCGGACTCAACACAGGATGCGGAGGAGGAACCTGCCTCGAGTGATGACGCAACGAGTTCAGAGCAAGCGAGCCCAGCCGTCGCCGGCCGGTCGCCCGGCACGCCGGCCGCCGCCGCCCGGTCGCCCGGCACGCCGGCCCCCGCCGCCCGGTCGCCCGGCACGCCGGCCGCCGCCGCCCGGTCGCCGCGCTCGCCTGAGGACGGAGCCGCCGCGCCCCCGCCCCGCACGCCGCGCTCCCCGCGGGTTGTGACCCCGCGCCTCACGGAACAGTCCCCGTCGTTCCACACGCCCTCCGCTAACATAACACCAGCTCAGGAACCTGTGTCAGCTAGGTCTAAACGTCAACGACCTGATGTTAATTATAGAATAATGTTCTGAATGGTTAATTGTCGATTAGTCTCCAATTTAAAGAGGGAGAATTGCTATATATGTATGTTTGCACTAGGCGCGAGCTGCGCTCGCGCCACCATTTCTATTTCTAATAAATCAAGATCAGTACGCTTCTAGCCAGCTGTTTTACTAGACGTCCCGCAGCTCCTCGTATTGTATAAGAATACACAACAATAGGGTTGACAACGATATACTTCTAATAAAGCTTAGTGCCTTGGGGATCGCTCCGGGCCTACTCGGTTTCATAGCAAATTTTCTTAGAAATCGTCAACAGTATGTGAGGCACGGAATGTATGAATCGCAGCCTTATCACACGCCTTCTGGAGTCAGTCAGGGATCTGTCGCCGGCCCGCTCATGTTTATCTGCATGATCAATGATCTTCCGACAGTAATCAGGCATGCAAAGTGTCTTCTATATGCTGATGACTTAAAGTTGTATATGGACATAAAATCTCCGAAGGATTGTCTACTTCTTCAGGAAGACGTCGATAGGGTTTTTCTATGGAGTGGTGCGAATGTTTTGGAGTTCAGCATTCCGAAGTGTTCCCAAATGTCATTTAGTCGTAAGAGACATCCGATTGAATTCCGCTACAGGCTGGGCCGTGATTTTGTACCTCGAAATGCTAATGTTAGAGACTTAGGCGTTAATTTCGATTCCAAACTAACGTTTCATGACCATTTCGCAATTGTAGCTGCGGAATCCTTTCGAAGATTAGGTTTCGTACTCCGTAACTCCCGCGATTTCAAAAACGTTGGCGTTATTGGATTGATTTTCAATACTCTCGTCCGTACTAAGTTGGAGGCTAGTGCTTGTGTGTGGCACCCGCATGAAAGTACATATACACTGTTGCTTGAAAAGGTTCAAAAAGCATTTCTTAGGTACCTATACAAGCGAGTTTACGGATATTATCCCTACATGTACCCGACCAGTTTTCTCTTGGGTGCCCTTGGGTACAATTCTCTGGAGGTTAGAAGATGTCATGACCAAATTATGACAATGTGTAAGGTTTTGAGAGGTGATATTGATGCTCCTGATCTATGTTCAGAGCTTTGTCGTCTGTATGTTCCCAACAATTACAGAAGAGCTAGACATCACCAACTCTTTGCGGCCCCTGTAGCTCGAACTGTCGCTCGATCCAGGTCCCCGGTTCCGCGTACACTCGCAGCACTTAATGCTCTTACTGATGCCAACCCCAATTGTGATATATTTGACGATAGTTTGAATGTGGTTAGAACGGAGTGTTTAAGGTTTTGTGAGACATATTGCTACAGGACCTCCACCATCCAACCAGTGTAGTGATTTTGTCTGACTTCTTGTTATAATGTTTTCGCAATTTTTGAATTTTATTAATGGTGACATGACATGAGAACAATTATTATTGGCATAATTTGGAGTTAAGTTTTGTTATTTTAATAATGATAATGATTAATTTATTGTTGTGTTTAGAGGTATTGCGATTATTTTGTTTGTCTGCTTAAATTTATGACCTACCTATTTATTTTAAAAGCTTGAATTTTGACTTTGTATTAGTGTAATTGGTTGTTTTGTAAGCCGTACTAATATGTAAATAAATAAATAAATGATTATTTAACATTGCATGTTGCATGATCTTAAGGAGTTACTTTTAAATTAAATGGTGGGAGAAACCGCGTAGCATAGATAGTTCTTGATAAAGTATATAATAACACATAAGATGGCAACCCATGGGTCAAAATGGAATGAAACGATATGCCGATTGCAAACAATCGAGCTCATGGTCCGATTTACGTAACACGGCTTTGATAAATATATTATCTTTATTATATAATCATTTTCCTGTCGAAATCTGCGTGGGTAAACTCTATCAATAATGACGACCAGAGGAGGATGGGGCTTATTGACTCATTACCACACCCCAGCTATCTGTAAAAAGTAAACCTAATTCAAATAAATTTTGCCATAGTAACTTGTACAAAAAAAAGCCAAGGTATTTTCGAGTTATTTGGAAATAATTTATTTTCTCCGAAAAAAAAAAAACCCTCTCCCGTTTCCCTTTCCCCAACTTCTATACGCTATCACAGAATAAATATTAGTACAAGTACTGAACACTCACTTAGCGAAAACAATTAAATAAATAGCGACTCTTGCTGGGACACAACAAAGTTCAATTCAGCTCGCATTAGCGCTCAATACCTGTCGCGATTTTCAACTAAACATTTGCGCTCTCTTCTAACGCGTAACTCTGTTCCTGTCTGGCGCGGAGGGTTGTCGACATATCTAATAACAATATGCGCGGGAAACGTGTTGTGCGAGCGCTCAGCCGTGCGTCCGACAACTGACTAGCACTTGTTCCCTGGGAGGAACGGTCTAGCTGTAGGCTTAAACCGCGCGACCTTGAGCGAGTGATGATGCACTGACGCTATGCTGTTCAAGAGAGAGAAGAACTTCCTAGCCCCGGCCGACAAGATGCCATCGAGGCAAGTTATCGTGATATCGTGTGATCCCCAGGGTGCACCATGTGGAGGTTCCTGAGGTTCCCTACCTTCGGCAATTGGCATTTGCATGGTAAATACTAATAATGATACCTAGAAACACCCAGAACAGAAGAAACAATATTTGTATTTATCACACAAACAATTGTCACGGTCGGAATTGAACACACGCCCACTGGCTCCGCGGTATTCTTACTACCAACTGAGCCACGATTCCAGTCGAAAGTTGATTACTTTGGGGATCTATTAAATACGTAGGGGAGGGGGTCTCGTCAAATCTCATAAAAAAAATCGGGGTATCTTGGTAAATAAAATTTATTTTTTTCGCAAGAAGCAAAGTAAGATTGCGATTTTTTTTACTGAAAATAAAAGAGAAAAAAATGTATGATTTCCTTCTTATTATCTATTTATGATAACTCCAATAAATTTACGAGAGACATACATTTTGAAAATTCAGACGTGAGATTGGGGAGGGGAGGGGCTGAGCCTAATTTCACAAAATCTCACCAAGGGGAATGGGGAGCTCAAAAAATCTCCAAACGTAATTAACGGACGTCCCTTTTAGCTGTACTTACCCTATTTCGGTGTTCACAACTACACGGATCTGATAATGTTATCACCCCAGTCCGCACCATAACGAAACCCGGCTCGTATTTATAAACGTCTCGGACATCTGTCTTGAAGCATTTTATATTACGGGTGCTTAGGTGAATTAAGGAGAAAATCGGTTATTACCCCTCTAGTCAAAGTAAGTTTTTTTTCCTTATTTTTGTCGTAAACATTGCACAGGACTTAGTCACGATCGATAATTAATTAATAATACGATAATTATTATTTAATTACTTCGACGTTTTCGCAGCGTTTCAACCGCCGTGGTCTCGAGACGACTCAGATTCGTGATTAAGTCCTGTGTAATTTTATTTTCTTGCGATTTTCTTGTGTGTTAACTTTTGCGTTTTGAACTCATAAAACAAACAATATTTAGCAACCATTATTGAGTTCAAATCGCGAAAGTTTCACAAGTATATTTTTGCCGTCGTAGGCAGTTGGTTTCCTACTGTTATCTAGCTAGTCGTTAGACATTGAACATTGAAAAAACAGTTAAATAAATTATAGCCCAACAGTTGTTATGCGTCAATGCGTGGTTCTTTCTTCAACATGGTTGATTTTCATCCAGAGTCACACACACAAATCGTCACCATACTCATTAAACTATTATAGAGCACTATCTATGAAACCATTCAATATTTTTTTTGCGTAATAACTTTTATATTGCACTGGTACGCCGATAAAAAAAAACATTTTATGTTCCCAATACTGGACGATTCGACAATTGCTCTCAGAGCATCATAAGTCTAAGCCATGATTCCGTTATCCAAATTCGAGTGGGTTGGTCGATGTCACACGTCCACGAAATATGTTCATATATCTTGAAACATATCGATATCCTCACGACGGTTACCTTCGCCGTTAAAGCCAACGATAATGACAAACTTGTTTACATAGTACGAACAACAAACCTACAGCAGATCTTGTAAAAATATTCAGAGAGGCAAACTTAGAACTTAACGCTTTGAAGTCGAATATTCTTTCAATTCGGCAATCAGAAAATGTAAGTTCTTTAGTATTTCAACTAAGATGGTTTACCTTTCAATAGATGACCGACAAAGTCCGTTGGGGAATCGTGACCGCTGGCATGATAAGCCATGACATCTGCAACGCCTTCAACTCCTACAAACATAAAGGCGAAACAGTAATTACTGCCATCGCAGCCAGAGACCCCAAGAAGGCAGCAGACTTCGCGAAACTACACAAGATCCCTAAAGTATTTGATACGTACGAGGATATGGCAAAGAGTAATGACATAGGTGAGTGTAAACTATGAGGGCAACGACGTTCTCATAAATTTAAAATTATAATAAACTCTAAATTAATTTTATGTTGTAGGTAGACTCACTATGATTTTGATCCCGAAAGTAATAATGTCATATCTTATCTCTTTAATTAGCAAATCTGTTTCTGGATACTACTTGGTAAGACTGGTTTCTTTCAAATTTATATCTTTATAATACAGATAGATAGAAAACTCTTTATTGTGGTACAAGAAATTAAAAACTTTACAGTGAAAAACTTACAAACTAGCACTACAAGTGTAGATTATTATCTCATACTAGGTATATCATTTACTGCCACACTATTGACCCGCTAGACTTCTACAGCATGGCAGATCCAATCATTTGTACCATGTAGACTACAAATCATACCGTTTTAACGTGCGTTCATGGGTCTTACCAAAACCATACATTTGAAAGAATGTAACTTTTTCAAGGGGAATATACAATAAGTAGGTACTAACCTATTTAATTATTATCTTACTTTATCAATTGGTATTTGTAGAGTCCAAAGAGCAAAGTGCAACAACTAATTCAATTCTAACTTTTAAACCACTTTCAGATATCGCTTACATTGGAGCTTTAAACCCAGATCACTATGAATTATCCAAGCTTTTCCTGGAAAACGGCAAACATGTGCTCTGTGAGAAGCCACTATGCATGAATTACAAGCAAGCGAAAAGCTTAATTGATTTATCAAAGAAAAAGAGACTGTTCTTGATGGAAGCGGTATGGTCCCGCTGTTCGCCAGCTTACAAATTCTTGGAAAGAGAGATTAGATTAGGAAAGATCGGTGACGTAAAATATGTGGAAGCAAGTTTCGGAATTCCTGTCGCTCCCGTTGGAAAGTTAAGGTAAAAAAATTGTCAGATTTAAAGGAGACGGCTCATTTCTGCCCCAAGTCGTTTCAAGTTTAGGTACTTAATTAGCCCCGGAGACCTAAACAAGTTATTTAATTAAAATAACATATAATTAAATAATTCAAACTGTACATTCAATACTAACCTGCCAAGCGGGGATTGCAAATTGGTGATTAAAAAGTACCTTAATGACTATGTATAAGTAATTTTGTATTAAGGTACTGTAGTTCCATAAAACTAAACTAGATGGCGTTGTACGGCGTTAAAACACGCTATCGAAGTTTATGTGAATTTAAATAGGCCTGTAAGGTTTAGTTCGTGTTTTGTCTTCGGGTCAGTACCCAATAAATAAATAAGTACTACGGTGAACACTCTTCATAAGTACAGACTGTAGTCAAAGTCAGCCATGTTTTTCTCATTTAAGTTCAGTTGAAGTTTACGTACAGTGAAAATTCGTTCGAAACTCACACAACACATGGAATTTCTTTAATTGTCCAAAAGTTTTGTATTTTTTTTGTGGTTTGGCCGAATCTCCGGTCCTTCTCTGTGTTGAGTCGACATTATTCTGAGCACAGTATGTCGCAAAGTAATGAATTTACTACCTTCTTTTAGTAGCAAGTACATAATCACGTTCTTGATTACCTACTTGCGGCGTTATTTTTTTTTCAATGTTTTAGTTGATATCTTTTAAACCCCGCTATGCAGGATAAAAACATAAACGGTTCCTCAATATATATTAAAAATCCTATACAATGATCCAATTTTGGTCAAGTCTCTTGCACTTTTTCTGTGGGGCAAATGCCCATGGAAAATGGGCCGTCTCCTTTCTAGGATAGTGTGAAGTTAAAATCAAGAGACTAAATCAAGAGATCTTTTTGACGAAAAGATGGGGTGTAACTTATTTGGCAGGAAGTTAAAAGCTAACCATCTGGTATTTAGGGAATTTGAAAAGAATAAGTAACTTGATCAGAGGGAAATGCACCAACCACAAAGAAAGTGTACTTCAAGCTGAATTACAGAGAAGGTTATTTTAACTCCGTCTAGAATAAATTGAATAGAATAAGTCTTTTACAATTACAAAAAGTAGTCTATTGTAAAACTCTGATAAATTAAGGGTCGACCAGGACGCCCCGACTTTGGGTTCTAAAGTTAGCATATACAAGGTCGCAAAAAAGTTAAATCGCTCAGTTTTCTAACAAGAAGTGTAACGGACACCTTTGTTTTCAGGAAAAGGGCAATTGGAGGCAGTGCTCTAATGGACTTTGGATTATATACGATCCAATTTGCGCAGTTCATCTTCCAAGACGAACCTACAAAGGTGTCGGTCATTGGAGAGCTGGACGAGGACGGCAAGGATGTCGTGGAGACTGTGGTGCTGGAGTATGAAGGCGGAAGACGGGCTGTGCTTAACATTCACGCCAATGTCAAGTTGTGGAACAACGCGGAGGTGGTCGGAACGGAAGGGCGAGCTATGGTATGGGAATTAACATATTTACTACTTGCCTCTTGCGGAAGGCATAAAATGTCTTCCGTAAGCCCGTAAAGTAGAAGTCTTGTTTGGTAGATCATACTTCAGACAAATTTTGAAATTTAATCGTGTGTCTGAGTTTAATTTTAAATTGAAGTCGGTTTTAGTTGCTTCGGAGAAAATTAATTTACTTTATTCCTCATTTCTTACAATAAACTTCAGTAATTCTTTGTGTAGGTACTTATACAGCGATTACTGATAAATTATTTTTTTTATAGCTAGAAGATCCCTTCCACTTCCCCACCGAGGTAACCATCAACGAGGAGAAGTCCAAGTTTCCGCTACATGAATCGAGCATCCCTTACAACTTCGGGAACAGCGCTGGATTAGTCTATGAAATGTTGGAAGCTTCCAAATGCATCAGCAACCGTGAGTACCTATAACAAGAAATTTCACATCCAATTTATTAGTAAGGTGAGCTTCTGTCACAAATGGATATTATTACTCATTAACGTAAAAACTACTGAACTTACTAAGATGAAACTTTACAGTTACATACAGTTACCTACAGATTTTAGACAAAACATCTACTACTACTTTCTGAAAATTTAACACTAGTTGTAATGCTTACATACTTACATAATATTGCATCGAAGTGAGTTAAATTTCCAATTTTGAAATTTCTTAGTTTGGGGGGGGGGGGGTCACGAATAGAATACGATAAATCGAGTAAAAAAGACTTTCCTATTAGCGCTCCACGATTTTACCCGCGTAGTTGCCGTTCCAGTTATTGGTTGCGGTCCGTTTGGACTGAATGTTATATTGTACTAAACCCGTAATGAACAAATCTCAAAATGACCTTTTCCCATAATGACTGAATTTCAAAATGTCTTTGATCTGTAATGTCGAATATTCATAATGTCTGACGAGACATGTACAATCAGGCTCAACATCAGTAGTACTTCGTGCTGGATTATGTTGTAATCTTTAGTGGATAGAACAGAAAACTATAATTGTTTTATCAAAGTACCATCACCAAAAATGTCCTGCTCTTGTTCTCAACATATTGTTTGTCAATTATTGTCGTAGCATCTTCTCATTCGCCATATTTCTCATCTTAGATATCTGGGTGACGAGTACAGTGCAGTGCTAGTTAATAATTTCTACTCTTAATGTTCCAATAGATGCGTGTCACTGTGCTGTTATGTGGCATGCTTACCATCAGGCACGTGTCCTGCTGTCTCGTCAGTCTGTACCAGGGGTTCCCAAACTTATTGTGTCTGCTGCCCACTTTGAGAATTAAATACATTTTTTACGTTCCAATTTTTTAATTTGCTTAATAACCACTATAATTTCAAATTCAAATATCAATTATTGTGAGGTATATTAGTGGACGTTCAACATTCGAACTTATTAATTCATAATACTATTTGTATTTGCATTAGATTTAATTTTTATCATTATATTTTCATCAGCTTTCACCCAGCTCATCATGCTTAATATATTAAACGTAAGAATAGCAATAGTTTTTTTGCTAAAAAAATGTAATATTATTTCATTTTAAGTTTTAAAATAAAATGTTACTAACTGTACTTCAATTTGACAGTTTTATATCTGGCATTCTAGAATAAGTATATTTTGTAAAATCAGTCATTATGGGAAAAGGTCATTTTGAGATTTGTTCATTACGGGTTTAGTACAATATAACATTCAGTCCAAACGGACCGCAACCGTTAAAAATAGTGTATGTACTATTAAATATTTTGAATTTTTGTAGGGGCGAGTCATGTCCCCTGTGGACCCCCCCCCCCCTCGGACCGCGCATGCTTCTTATAGACATCAGCTTGAATTTTAGGAATCAGATAGATGGCAGTATACTTAGGTACTTATCTACTTATATAGGTACAGTTCTTTGTCAGTACATATCTACATAAGAAATATTTGGGACATCGATGTTCAATTCAAATGGCCCAACCAATTACCTACGTACCTAAGGTTTAATTGGTAACAACTGAGCTAGGCCAGTAATGATTGAGCCAATGATGCTTACATACTTACATAATATTGCATCGAAGTGAGTTAAATTTCCAATTTTGAAATTTCTTAGTTTGGGGGGGGGGGGGGGGTCACGAATAGAATACGATAAATCGAGTAAAAAAGACTTTCCTATTAGCGCTCCACGATTTTACCCGCGTAGTTGCCGTTCCAGTTATTTTTTCCTCGTTAAAAATTGTGTATGTACCATTAAATATTTTGAATTTTTGTAGGTATTTTTAACTTATACGATTTGGGGGGGTAGCGGGTCATGTCCCCTGTGGACCCCCCCCCCCCCTCGGACCGCACATGCTTCTTATAGACATCAGCTTGTATTTTAGGAATCAGATAGATGGCAGTATACTTAGGTACCTATATAGGTACAGTTCTTTGTCAGTACCTACATATCTACTTACATAAGAAATACTTGGGACATCGATGTTCAATTCAAATGGCCCAACCAATTACCTACGTACAGTTGAATTGGTAACAACTGAGCTAGGCCAGTAATGATTGAGCCAATGAGGAGTGATCTCATGATTTGCTTTCAGGACTTATTGAATCTTCGCGGATGAACCACAGGGAGAGTCTTATCCTTGCGAAGATTGAAGACAACATTCGTCAACAACTTGGCGTACATTTCGACGTTGATGACAAGGAGTACCCCTAAACGCTATCTGACTTTGGCAACGAACTTATAAAAGGATCTGTCCAAATTTATTTAAAAATTAAATGATAAACTTAGGTCATAATAAAATATCTGAATAATTTAACATTGTTGTTTCAATAGCTAAATGGCCCATAGTAGGTATCAACTAGTTTTACTTAGTTTGTTATCTATTATATGGTTTGGGGTTAGGTAGTGTTATGTGTGAAATTTCCACCAATACATCAATATTCTGATACAACATGGCAAATGAAGAATTTTTGAAGCAATATTTTCTCGTACTTTACACACACATCATTCGATTGCGGAAATCTATACTTATGTATTTACTACTCAATAAAGCTGAATTTATTTAAAAGCGTTAATCTCGAGAACTACTGAAAATCGTTAATTATCTTTTTAATTTAGTAGGTAGCTCAATATAGACAATCAATACAGTATTATAATATTACGTTAACGCCCCTACAATGGGCTTTAATTTAAAAAAAAATGATGGAAATTATGTAAGATAAGCAATAACAAGATAACCACCCAATAGGATACAAGAAGAACCGAAGTCATGGCCCGCATATCATGCATTTGTCAATCGAGAGCGAATCGGTTTCTTCTACCGTTTATAGACGCGTTACATTGTAAACTGACGGTTTTGACAATTTTACGGTGGCATATATGTATGTATATCAGTACAATTCAATAATTATATTATTTTGTCAACTAAGGCTTATCGGTGCGTATTTACTGAAACAGCTCGAGATAATTCGCAAAAGCCGATAGGCTGTATTATCTAACTGTAGTTAATCACATTAATAGCCTTATCTGGACTCTACTGGTGGTGGACCTACCACAAAACAATCAGTACACAGAAACTATCTACATATACATGATTTTTTTATAGTATAGAGTGACGAGACGAGCAGGACATGTGCCGGATCGTAAGCATGATACAAAATATCTACGTACTATTGATTGTAAGTCAGCATTATCGAATAAATCGGAAAAGCTTAGGATTCTGGATATAGCAGAAGGCACTGAAAAAATAGTTGTAAGGCGTATAAAATCAATCATGAGAGAATATTATAAAATCACACTACTCGAACAAAACTAATCAGCTTATCGCAAACAATTACACACTCGCATAGTAAATGTCTTTCCAAAAATTGCTCACGTATCAGAGCAACGCATAGCGGATCAAAGACGAATCATGGTACACAACAAACTAATAACAGATGCTAAATTACAGAGCTTGAAAGAAGAACCGGACACAGAACTAGTACCTACCTACTGCAGAATATCACAGACATACCAATCTTCGAAGAAAACGCCACTTTTCCACGCAACATACTGACACTACATCTGTTATACAAAAGATCACTCCCATGTGACACAAAGACCTATTACATGTCTGCAGACTATTTACAAGATAATGACCTCCTGCATAGCTAAACTACTGAACAGGCACCTCATAGAAAACAATACATTAGCTGAAGAACAAAAAGGATGTCGAAAACACAGTCAAGGTTGTAAAGAACAACTCACTATCGATACAATTGCCATGAAACAAGCACTATCTAAAAAGCATGATTTGAACACTATGTACATAGATTACAAAAAGGCATATAAATTTAGTCCCTCATAGTTGGTTGCTTCACGTATTAAAAGAGTATAAAGTTCATCCTCTAATCATAAATTTCTTAAACAAAACTATGCAACAGTGGAAAATACTGGGGGATTTCAACGGCCATCACAAGGAATGGCTGTTCCCATACCGGGACACTGACCACGCTGGGCAGGAAACGAGAAAGCTAGCTTTATCGTTAGACCTAACCCAGCTGGTCCAAGAGGCCACAAGAGTACCCGACGTTGAGTCGCATACACCTTATTGCTTAGACCTTCTGCTGACAACAGATCCAGACCGTTATTCCGTGGTGGTATCTTCGCCGTTAGGCAGCTCCGACCACTGTCTGGTGAAATCTGTATCTGTCTACCATCCGCCTGATCCCAGCCCTAGAGGCAACCGGCGATTGTGGCGATACAAGTCAGCAGATTGGGATGAGATGCGCTCTTTCTTTGCGTCTTACCCATGGCAGTCATTGTGCTTCGCTTCTGGTGATCCCTCAGTCTGCGCGGATGCTGTGACTAATGCAATACGAACGGCTATGGAATATTTCATTCCATACTCCGACGTCCCATTATCCAGCAAAGCTCACCCATGGTTTGGTTCTCAATGTAAAAGTGCTGAAGCATTTAAGCATGAGACCTACCTAGCCTGGGTTGATGCTCGACAGCGTAAGGCAAGGGACATACGCCAGAAGAAAAAAGCGTTCAACAAGGCTGCTAAGGCATGCAAAAAGGTTCTTCAGAGGGCTCGATTTGACCACATTAGTCGAATAGGGAACAAACTAGCTTCATACCCTGCGGGCAGCAAAGCGTTTTGGTCCCTAGCTAAATCGGTCGAATCGAACTTCTGCCGCCCCTCACTACCTCCAATGCTGAAACCTGATGGGACACTGGCTCACACTGCAACGGAGAAAGTAAACTTGTTTGCAACTCAGTTTGCGGAATCTTCTCGTCTAGATGCTGGTAGCGCGACACCTCCTACTCCACCTGGCTGTCCGACTTTTATGTCAGATATTCACATTCGCCAAATGGAGGTTCGCAAAGTGCTACGCAATCTGGACGTGAATAAAGCCAGTGGCCCAGATGGTATTCCTGCCCTAGTATTGAAGGCTTGTGCGCCTGAGTTGTCTCCGATACTGACGCGCCTATTTAGACTCTCTCTCCAAACTGGGCTAGTACCGAAGTCTTGGAAGCTTGCTAATGTGCAACCTGTGCCCAAAAAGGGTAGTCGTGCTGACCCTGCCAACTACAGGCCCATCTCGGTCACGTCCATACTCTGCAAGACTATGGAACGTGTCTTAAACCACAGGCTCCTGACGTACCTAGAATCAAACGACCTCCTCAGTGACCAGCAATACGGATTTCGCCGAAACCGGTCCACCGGGGATATTCTAGCGTACGTCACTCACATCTGGAGTGAAGCTATTGAGAAACACGGGGAAGCACTTGCAGTCTCCCTGGATATCTCAAAGGCTTTCGACAGGGTTTGGCATGATGGCCTTATAAGTAAGCTTTCTAGGTATGGTTTGTCTTCTGGGTTTATTGCGTGGATATCGGACTTTTTGAGGGATCGATCCATACGAGTCGTCATTGATGGCTGCTCGTCTGATCAAATGGCTATTAATGCCGGAGTCCCTCAAGGGTCGGTACTCTCTGCAACGCTCTTCCTGCTACATATCAATGATCTGTTGAAGCCCGGTATCTTTGGGTACACAGATGATAGCACCGTTGTAGAGAGTTACATATCTAGCGCCAGAGCCAGTGGGCAGCAAACTCAGGTACTGAGAGAGAGTCTGATCGAGCGTTTGAGCTTGACCCTTGAGGCGGTGTCTGAATGGGGCGATGCCAATCTGGTCAAGTTCAACGAGAGTAAGACGCAGGCGTGTCTATTCTCCGCTAAAAGGAGTCCATTCGAACTGACTCCAACTTTTAGAGGTGTGTCCGTGCCGGTTTCTGACCGTCTTGAGCTTTTGGGCGTGACTTTGACCTCTACGCTCAACTTTGGCTCATATATCGAATCTAAGGCTAAACTAGCTGCCAAAAAACTGGGTGTCCTTTCAAAGGTGCGAAGGTACTTCAAGTCTGAACAGTTGCTTACATTATATCAAGCACAGATTCGCTCCTGTATGGAGTACTGTTCGCACCTTTGGGATGGTTCGGCTAAGTATCAGCTGGAAGCTCTGGAATCGATCGAGAGACGTGCCAAAAGGCTCATAGGCAATGCTACTCTTGTGCGAAAAAGACTTCAAAGTCTTGAACATCGCCGTAAAATTGCTAGTCTATCGGTTTTTTATCGCATACACTTCGGAGAGTGTGCGACTGATTTACATGATCTAATACCACCTTGTCCTTTTTTCTATCGGAATGCTCGTAGCTCGAAAAAGCGACATCGTTTCATGGTTGATGTTCCAAAGACACGAACGAAGAGATTTGACTCTACTTTTGTGATAAGAACGTCTAGGCTGTGGAATACGTTGCCTGAGTGGGTTTTCCCCGATGGTTACAATCTTTGTGTCTTCAAATCGAGAGTGAATCGGTTTTTTCTAGGTAAACACGCTTCATCGTAGACCGCATCGTCGCTTTACATCAGGCGAGATGGCGGTCAAGTGTAAACCTATAAAAGGTAAAAAAAAAAAAAAAAAAAAAAATTATTGATTAAGAATAATAACGGAACAGTACATACAGACGATATCCACATAAAACGTGGTATTTTTCAAGGAGATGGCCTAAGCCCAGTGTGGTTTTGTTTAGCCCTAAATCCTCTCTCTAGGCTACTTAACAAACTAAATGAAGGACTAAGTATCACCACTAGTAATACAGACAGTTACAAATTAACGCACCTCATGTACATGGACGATATCAAACTCTATAGTAATAGTGTCGAATCTCTTCACCGCTTAGCTGATGTAACACAAATGTTTTCAAACGATATTCAAATGGAGTTTGGTATAGACAAATGTAAAACATTTTATATCCAAAACCAGCACACTCAACTGGAACTTTATTCCCTCAACTCTGGGGAAGTAATAGAACCACTAGATCAAGATAGTTTCTTACAATTTTTTTTCAAAACTTTTTTTGTACAAATATCTTGGATTCCAACTTTCCAACAATCTCATCAAATAGATGTAAAAAACACGAAAATCACTATAAAAAAGAAATTCCGACATCGGCTTAATGCAATACTCAAATCACAACTATATGGACGCAACTTAATACAGCCAATAAACAGTAACGCCATCCCGGTTCTCACATACACTTTTGGTATAATTAAATGGTCACAGACGGATCTCACAAACTTCCAACGCATTATTAATACATCCCTGAGTACTCACCGTAAACACCATCCACGATCATGCATACAAAGACGCACACTACCTAGAAAAGATGGGAGGAAGGGGAATAGTGGATATAACAAATCTTCACAACAAACAAATCGTCAATCTCAGAAACTTATTTCACAAAAATGCAGAAATATCACCTTTACATCAAGTTCTTGCCAACACAAACATTCAACGTAACGAACAGATCACTCACAACAAAGACAAGCTAGCGGCATGGGAGCGAAAGTCTCTTCACGAACATTTTTACGACTTGCAACAGCCACATGTCGACAAAGTACCGTCGAACGCTTCGCTCATGCAGGAAGAGCTCTTCCCAGAGACTGAAGCATTCATGTTAGCTATTCAGGACCAAGTTATTGATACGCATAATTACCAGAAGTTCATTATCAAAACACCTAACATATCCGACATTTGCAGGAGATGCAATGGCAGCACCGAAACTATTCAACACATAACAGGAGCATGTAAAGCCATTGTGCAAACAGACTACAAACATCGCCATGACCAGACAGCCGCAATAATACACCAACTTCTTGCATATAAATACAAACTCATCACCGAAAAAAACATAATAAAAGTATAAACCGGAACCAGTATAATTGAGAACAATAACTACAAACTATACTGGGACCGGACTATAATCAACAACAAAACTGTACATTACAATAGACCCTATATTACTGTTTAAGATAAACTGAACAAATGTGCTTTACTCATTGACATCGCTATATGTAACACCCACAACTTGCAATCCACTTATACAGAGAAAATGGCTAAGTACACAGAGTTATCCATGGAAATTAGATCCCAATGGCAATTAAACAGCACTAGAACTATCCCGATTGTTCTATCGACAACGGGTGTTAGACCTAAAACCTTAAACAAGAGTCATAACACTTGACATTCATCCAGCAACATTCAAACTACTCCAAAAATCAGTAATATTGAACACCTGTAGAATAGTACGAACATTTCTATCGCTTTCTTAAAACGCACTTGGCTCCGGCCCGTGCTTATAAAAAACCTCCGTTAAGGAGAGCAAACAAATGTTTCCCCATAATAATAGTAAATAAATAAATATTGGTGGACAATTCACACACAACACCATCTGACCCCAAACTAAGCAATGCTTGTGTGATGGCGGCCAGATTGCTGATATAATACTTATATAATTTTAAGTACATACTTATTATACATAGAAACACCCAGACACAGTGCAAACATTTGAATTCATCACACAAATATTTGCACTGGGTGGGAATCGAACCCACGACCCTCGGCTTCGCAGGCAGACCTACTACCAACTAAACCACGAGGCCAGGCATAGTTTCCGAGATATCGGCCAAAAACTTTAATTCAAGATGGCGCTTAGTCATTGAGCTTGGAGAACAAACTTCTTGTATACAAATGCATCATAAAACCGATATGGACGTATGGCATAGAGCTGTGGGGATCAACAAGTCACTCCAACACAGAAATCCTCCAGCGCTTCCAAAACAAAGTGCTAAAGACTCTGATCAATGCCCCATGGTTTACTCGGAATACTGAAGTACAAGAGTATTTGTAAATTACTACAATCAAAGAGGAAATAGAGAGGTCTTCAATGACCTATAAACAGAGACTAACGGGACACAGAAACCATTTAGCTGCTACACTGCTAAATACAAATGACAGCATATTCCGGCTGAAAAGATCAAGATTAGCTTCAATCTAATCAGTTGAAAATAGGAGATGACGTATCACAGGATGCGCAAATCTCGATAATCATACTAAATAATATAAAATTTGATTATAGCCTCAGGGCTGATTGCAAATGGATAAAATAATTGAAAAAAAACAAGATGGCGCTTGAAGCTCATACTGAATCTGTCAGCATTTTGTGAATTTATTCTCAGTAAGTGTCCCTAAACCTCATAAAAAAGGAAATTTGGATCGAAAATTTATTGCAACGTTAAATTCTATTTTTACTAGCCTACTACATGAGCATTGTTATGACATATACATACAGTCTAAACAAGTGCCTACGACCACTAACCGAAGGCGGATCAAGGGGGTTGGGGGTCATGTCAGAAATAGAGAGACGGTCTGGAATAATAGAAAGGCTGCACTTTTTAAGGAGAAAATTAGAGTATGTAGTAGGTATTTCGCAATATCTAAAATATCAAAAGAACAAAAAAACAGCATCGCACTGCGCTCGTATCACGGTGCAAATAAATGGGTTGGATTACACTACAAGCAGTCTTTCGATCTGTAACACAGTAATATTTGCACATCATAGCTTAGCTATAAAATCAACCTGGTTTAATCGCGATAACGGCAACTGCCGAGCCGGAGTCCCCGGTACGAATTCCAGGCGCACTACTTTCTTTTCGAAATGCCTCTAACGGTGAACGAAAACATTTAAGGAAACTGACATGTACCAGGAAACTTTCATGTCGAGCATCATCCACAAACCCACACAGTGCCCAGTTCAGTGACCAGACCATAATCTAACTTAACTCCAAACTTCATCCCAATCCGTTCAGCACTGTCGTTTCGAAGTCATGTGCGTAATGCCGCTAATTTAAAAACAAAGACGGAAAACATCGTAAGGAATCCGACAGGATGTAAGTATCTAGTTTCGAGGTCATGCGTCATCCACCAACCCGCACTGGGCCAGCGTGGTTGATTATGGCTTCTCCCCTTGCGAGAGAAGGTCCCGATTCCCAGTAGCATTTAATGGGCTGCTTATGCCTGGCCATAGAATAGAATAAGTAACCAAAGTATAGAACTCCAGGTAAAAATACCTACAAATCTGGTACAATAAATAAAATGTGTATGCGCGTATCAAATGTGTTTTAATAAATACTAGATTCCACACGATTGTACAAATATTGGACAGTAAATAGTTTATGGAACATAATAACTAGGTATTATTTTGGAAATACTCATACAATAATAAAAAAGAAAAGACAGATTTAGCTTTTCTTTCAGTACATACATTTATTAAAACGCTAATTATTATACTTTTCTTGTTGTAAAACCCCGTGTATAAAATTTCGAGTTACAAATACTTAGTTCGGGATATTTTTTATTGAATCGATATTTTTTTCTGTTAAGTATATAAACATATCGATTATATTGATGTAAATGTTGAGACATCATACTACATATAACGGCATGGTGAATGTTACAAATTTTAATAAATACATACTTATATAAAAAATCTGTGCCAGGATGTCATCCCAGTGAACAGTCAACCAAGTCAACCGGATATTCACGAAAGTTGGTATTTATGAGATTATGAGTAATTTGGTCCAACTTGTAAGATTGGATAGTTTTTATTTAGATAAATGGTTTTTATTAAGACAATATTTGAGCGAAGCCGGTACGGGCCGCTAGTTTCTAATACATTGCCATGTAACTGATGTGTGACACATTCGGACAAGCCTATCTAGTTTCAGCCGCATTTCGCGGCCTTTTTCGCGACTAAAAAGAGGTCATAAGTTGAATGTTGATATCTGTCTATCTGTGTGTGTCTGTCTGTGGCACCGTAGCTTTCAAACGGATGGACCGATTTCGAACCGACTTTTTTTTCATGTGAAAGCTAGTTTCCTTGCGGTGGTCCTTAACTATGTTTGATCGATTCAAGATGGCCGCCTCCAAGAAATGGCAGATAAAATATTTTTTCACAACCAATATGGGTATCTATTAAATGAAAGGGCTTGACTATTAAAATACTATGGCACTATGGCAAATTTAAAATCCAAAATAAACGCGACCACAAAATGGCGAATTACACTGTTTTTTCACTACACCTTCAATATGGGTATCAAATGAAGGCTTGACTAGTAGAATACAGTACAAATTTCAAATCCAAGCAGTCGGGGGTAAATCAAAATTGAAAATGTTGTTTTTATACAAGGAGAGAGCACTCTCGCGACCGGGTGTGACTGAAACTTCGGCAATTCGCTGGACCGACCATTTCACACGTGAGTTACCCAGGAGTTAATTTCAAAATGACACATTTATTACACCTGATCCTAATGCTTAGTCATACCATGTACTTAGTACTAGTAATTCGTTAACCTTTTGACCGCCAGGACTAAATTGCATTTCCGTGCCCTGGACGCCAAGCGTACGAAATAAGTCAAAATTTAAAAAAATACTAAAATTGTGCTTATTGATTGGGTAAACGGGTAACTCACGTGTAATGTGGTCGGTCAATCCGACTCGATTCGGCGCATCGGGCGCGTACACTCTCCTTGAAAAATGCCGCCGGACGCGGCCGAAACTCGACTCGGATTGACCGACCTCATTACACGTGAGTTACCCGTTTACCTAATCAATATGTGTAACAACCACGTTAATTTTAATACTAAAATTGTGCTGTCACCATTTGATATCTAACACACAATGTTTTGGTATAGTCCGTTTTTTTGTCAACTATAGACGTTGTTGGCGCACAGGGCTCACTCGAGCTTGTCAAGTATAGGTGACTCTGGCGGTTAAAAGGTTAATGAATATATTGACAGTACTAGGTACTGCAAAGATTTTTGTAGTGAAAACTTTTTCTGGCGCACCACACACCGATTTTTCGTGAGTAGTGAATGAAGCTCAGCGTCACGCTCGGAAATGAAAGAAATGTTCGGGTGAACTTGGGGCCGCCGAGTGTGCCCGAGCGAGAAAGACACTCTGCTGTCACTGACTATTTTTTTCATTTATTCTTGGCCATGGATACTAGTCCTTCAGCCGCATCTGTCGCTGCGTTTACTACATGTAATCGTTTTTATCTTTAATAATTAAAATTAATCCGCAGTTTTAAATAGTTATTTTTTATTTTAGTTTCCACTTCTTTCTGCCGTGCGGTCTCAAGCACATACATTTTTTATTATGGTTTTTTTTTTTTTTTTTTTTTTTTTTATAGCATAGAGTGACGAGACGAGCAGGTCATGTGCCTGATGGTAAGCAACATGCCTGCCACATAACAGCACAGTAACACGCAGCTATTGAAACATGATAGTCCAAATCATTACCTAGCACTGCACTGCGCTCGTCACCCAGAGATCTAAGATATTATGTCTCTAAGCCCTGTAATTTCTCTGGAATCATTGCCCTTCAAACCGGAACACAGTAAAGTTTGCACATTACTGCTTGGCGGTAGAATATTTGGCAAAGGTGTGGTACTTCCCCAGGCGGACTCTGCTAAGAGTCCTACCACTACATGGTTTCATAAGTAAGGATGAATCAGTACGACCACAGTCAACGGATGTCAAACTACTGTTCTTCAAGGATCAATAACTAACTACAGACTATCTGCTAAATCTAATTGCCTGAAGTAATGTCCAACAAAGCAAATAATCAGGGTGAGTGGGGCTGCTAACTCTTTCGCATTCTCGTTGTCCGGATCTATGTGTGATCTGAAAGAAAAAAACAACACATGATGAAAACTGCAGAATCCTACTACTAATATTATAAATTAGCTGACACGGCGAATTTCGTACCACCATGTTTTTTTCGTCAAAAATTTCTCCCATACAAACATTATAAATAAAATAAAAATAAAATAAATAATAAATTAAAATGAAAATAAAACAATAATTCGAAAATCCTTTTTTATATAGAGATAACTAGCTGACCCGACAAACGATATTTTGCCATATAAATTATTAATACATTTTTTTTTAAATCTAACATAGGTAACCCTAAACTTAAGTAAGCCATAAGCTCCGGGAAATTTTAATCGAAATAGCAAAAAACATTAGCAAAAAAGACAATAATTGATCAGTTTCGAGCGGGATGAAAAATGATTGAATTACTAAAATGGCTATAAAAAAATAGGGGTTGGTGTTTAAAGGGTAAACATTTAGGGTTGTATGTATTTTTTAATGCCACATTATAAAAAAATAAAAAACAAAACATGTTGTCCAAAAATAAAAAAAAATGTATTTAGGGGTGAACAACCCTCATCACTTAGGGGTATGAATCATGGTATAGCTAGTAGCCGATTCTCAGACGTACTGAATATAAAATTATAAAACTTAATATAAAATTTGTAAAAATCAGTAAAGCCGTTTCAGAGGAGTAAGGTAACTAACACTGTGACACGAGAATTTTATATACAAGATAAAGATTATAATATACAATAAGATAAAGACTAGCAGCGCCCCCGGTTTTACCAGCGTAGTTCCTGTTCCCGTTATTTTCGCGCAATAAAAAAGTAATCCATCAATAATATAAAAGTAAGAAATCTTAATTATAAAGGGTCAGTAATGAGTGTGTACTGTGTATGAGTAAACGAGTTACTTCTCTTTTGGGAACTCTGTCTCCCACACTAGGTACCTAATGTATGTATCGTGGATTAGTAGATGTAAAAGTTGATATTTGAAGATTAGATTTATTATACCTAGTCTGGAATAGCACTTTTTATATTGAAGAATGTAACAAATAAATTATACGGGAACACAGTCGCGGGCAAATGCTAGTAGTATTATAAGTACGTCAAGGTCGTCAAGCCATTATAAAGAAATATCCTTACGTTTTCTGAACAATTTGGCTAATCTTTCCAAATATATAAAAGGACTTTTTTTAAGTAAAAACTCATTTAACCACATAGAGAACTTTTTGTTAAGGGAAATCTTATGAGGTCGCATCACCGATATGCTGATGTAAGGCAGCAGTGGTGGCAGCACCTTAGCTTAGCCTAGCCAAGTGTAAAGGTAGGGGTTCGCGCGGAGACCGCGACAGGACACCGCGACAGGCACTTGACATTATGGGATTGTATGGGTGCCAGTTCGCGCCGCGACACGTGTCTCGGTGTCCTGTCGCGGTCTCAGCGCGAACTGGCGCCCATACAATACCACAATGTTAAGTGCCTGTCGCGGTCTCGGGTCGCGGTCTCAGCGCGAAGCTGCACCTTAACGGAGCAGCGGAGTGGGACGTACGAGTTACACGCTTTTTAGGTGAAATCTTGTAAGTTCGAGTCACCTACATTCGTAATAGCCTAATAGCAGTATTGTGACGTATTGTGCAACATTAATTTTACTAAAATAAATTTTACTGTACTAGTGTTGTATGTAGGTAAGTACTAAAAATGTAAACATACTTTTTTTCCCTTCTATCGGCAATCCCTATGACTGCCAATTTTTATAATTAACACCAATGGAAAAGAGATTTTCTAAGTTTACCTACTTTTATAATTTACAAGAAAAAGAAGGTGTTTACAGGTATACCTAATGACACGCGAATTTAAATTAGATATGCAGAAAGTTATTTACCTCACTGTCCAACATTGTTTGGCTAAATTTCTAATAATGCTAACTACATCAGAATGTAAGGGAGTCCCCAGGCACGATAACGACGCAAACACCCATCGACCTGGAAAATAAACACACACATTTAATTTGGTATGTATTTTAGTAAGTATGTTTTAAGACATTGTACCTACTTGGTGGCTTTAATTAACTAACGTATTTCAAACATTTGTTCATGGTTTATTTGATCAAAAATCTTTGGTGTATTCCCGTTCGTCCCCACTGGGGACGACTAGGAAAAAAAAGTTTCGTTCGTCCCCAGTGGGGACGAATGGGAAAAAAAATGTTCGTTCGTCCCCAGTGGTGACGATTTGAACTTTTTATTTCCCACTTGTTCCCCTATTGGCCGAGAATCAAAACACATGGGAATTTCATAATTATTAATAAAACATTTTAACAATTAAATAATTAAATTATTTTCAACCAAAAACATTATCAGTCTTGCTCAGAAAGTCGGAATTAAAGCATTTTAAGAATCTGTGAAATCTCTTATTGAAATTCCCATGTGTTTTGATTGTCGGTCAATAGGGGAACGAGTGGGTAATAAAAAGTACCAATCGTCACCACTGGGGACGAACGAAACTTTTTTTTCCATTCGTCCTGGGGACGAACAAAACCTTTTTTTTGCTACTCGTCCCCAGTGGGGACAACGATATGGGGACGAACGGGAATAAACCGCATAGACCGTATTGTTTACTTAATGAGATTGAGAATACATTGCCATATTGTAAATTATAAAGTAGTTTACGAGCTCTGAATGTGTGCTATCCACACACATAAACGAAATACTATCGCAGTGCCAGTACTGCTGTAGCCGGATCGGTTACTATTAGGTATTACCCATGCTACATCGTATCATCATCGTACGCATCGTCGCTAAACATGAAGCAAGATGGCAGACAACCCATACTAGTTAAAAAGAATAATAGAAGTACAATAGACATGGGGACTTTTAACCTTTTGACCCCCAGGACAAAATTGGATAAGCAACATGCCTGGCTAAAGCAGTATAGCACCTTGCAATTAACTTGAACTGGAAGAGTTAAATCACTGCAGTTTTCAATAAAATACTGCAGTTATCCGATAATGTACTCTATTGCAATATTTACCTATATACTCTTCTATAGTATCTCCACGATTAGTTAATTTCATTAATTTTAATAATTGCTCTAGAACTTTCTCTAATTGAGCTGATGTGAAACCGAGAACCAGCGACAAGTCTGGATCATGTTTATTAAAAAAATCTCTCCACCACAATAGATCAGCATTCTTAAAATCCAGTTTCTTTACTTTGTTGATTTCTTTTATGTTCTTTCTCATGCGAGATATGTAACTTCGGACTTCGGAGAAGTCTGCTACTTGTATATTTTGCCATTCTTTGGTTGGTTTCAGGTTATCTGCTACTTGAGGTAAAGGTTCCTGTAAAATTAATGAATATAAACTTTTTATTGCAAGTAACATAATAAAAACAAACTTATGATACAATTTCAGAGTATAGTCATGTGCCTTTTCATTAAAAGAGATTGCTTCCAGACAACTATGGCATGGAAAGGGTAATGCCTAATATAGGAAAACAGGAATAAAGGGAAATGAGGTGTACTATTCTATGATTAAAATGTAATTAGCCCACAATATAACATTAAAAACTACATTAGTAAAAAAATTTGCTCAAAATTAGAATACAATATTGTTGGTACACCAACAATAATGTACTGATCGGCAATAGAATATCTGGCAAAGATACTTCCCCCATGCGGCCTCTGCACTTATTCTTACCACTATGGAAAATTACTGCGACTGTTAAGAGGTCTTAGTCTTAACCACTCTAATGGCAATATTACTGTAGGATAGGATATCACTTGAACAGAGAATTCTCTTTTGAGCTGAGACAATACAATATCCCACTTTAATTAGAGGCACACTGAAGCCTTATGCTTATTTCTTTCTCCCTCTCACACTACAGTTTACCTAGGTGGAGTGATGAGGGTTTAGTAGTAAAATTAAAATATGAAGCAATACTTTATTATGTTTAGTCACTCTTACATTTTGATTCTTGTATATAACCAATATTTAACTTCTAGTATGTTAAAATAATACTCAGCACAAATCTATGTTATTGATAATATGATAGTTATTTTATTAATTTTATCCTTGTTGACTGGACATTACTTTAGTTAATACTCACTTGATCAAAAAACAGTGATTGATTATTTCTATACACTTTATAGTCAACTTGACATTGTGTTATTTCTTCTATGTTTTGGCGCTCTGCTATGACTGACACTAGATATTCCTGGGCTGTAGAAGGCACCTTCACTTGTCGTACTCTTTCTAGTTCCTTTATGTCAATAAATGGTGAAATCAAAGAAACATCATCTTCGTCCACACGAGTGAAAAGCTTGTCACTCATTTTAAAATTCTATAACAAAATAATAATTATTTTTAACTAGTACATACGTATTATACTTATTACCTATTATATTATGGCCTTGACTCTTCTTGCAAGAGAAACCAGCAGTAGGAAAATTGAGTCGGCTGCATATATATGTATGTTATGTATACTCTTATTAATATTACCTATTATCTGTATATCTGTATCCACATAATATTTAGAAAAGGACTATTCCAAGTAGTTCTGTATTTATTCGGGATACGAATTAGTTTTGTGGTGTTCCCGATTATAATTTGAGATCCAAATTGTAGCCTGATCAACTCAGTTCTTACGACTTTCAGATTTATTATGTTTTGTAGGACCTGTAGGCAGGGTTGGCATGATTAAAACAAGTTGTTTTAAAACACATGTTTAAATCAGTGTTTAAAACAGTTTGAATTTAAACAGTGTTTTTAATCACATGTTTAAAAACAAAGATTAAAACAAGTATTTAACAGTGTTTAAAACATAAAGAAAAAAACAATGTTTAAAACTACTTTTTGAATGAAAATAAGTTAATATTTAGGGCTCGAAATAGATTGACATAAAACCAGTTGAGTCTATGCTATTTATTTTATTTTTTTGTACCTACTCACAAAAGGAATCATGAGTTTTTGAAAAGAAACATTACAAAGAAAGACATTTCAATGTATACCTCTAGAATTAATAGGTAATTCCCCGTTGGTCCTGCTAGGAAAGTCCCTAATGTTGACTGTCGAAAGAAAGTAATTCAATGGACTAGTAGGGTATTTCCCGTATTAAAATAGAAATATTGGAGTTTCCCCATTTAACTCTTAAAAACGGTATTTATAACAATGGGTTTCCCCAGTTAAAAATGAACATTAGTTAGAAGACACAGGTGAATCTAAACCGTTTAGTACAGATTAGATATAGGTATGGTCGCAACATAAAACAACTGTGTAATCAATAACCATTTTGCAAATTTGAAAGTACCTAGCCTATAAACCTATAAATGAATAAATATGACGTCTATTTGAAATGAAATGAATGGACAAAACTAAAATAAACAAAAAAAACAAAAAAAACACTTGTTTAAAACATTTTGAACTGTTTGTTTTATAAAATTTAAAAAAACTGTATTTTTCCCAACCCTGCCTGTAGGTACATCTACTATTACAAATGAAAGAGGGACAACTGCCTTATGTGACATGGGAGCATAGGGTATTGGACATAGTAAACATTAGCAGCGCCCCGCGGTGTTACCCGCGAAGTTCCCGTTCCCGTTGTTTTTTCGGGATAAAAAGTAGCCTATGTGTTCTTCGAGACTATAATCTATCTGTGTTCCAAATTTCAGCCCGATCCGTTCATACGTTAGGACGTGATTGAGCAACAAACATCCAAACATAGACATTTATAATATTAGTAGGATAGTTCCTAATAAATGAAAAAACTCCATCTCAAGTAAATCCAAACAAAATTGCACTATTATTATTAGTCTACGTACTTACCAAGCTTATGCTTATAGAACATGAACATTCGTAAAATATTTTACGAATCGCGCAATTTTTTATAGAAATTCACAAAAACCTCTCGGACGGTAAGACCACAGAGAAAGTAATCAGTCCCTTGGGTAAGACGGTAAAGGTGGGACCGCACTGGGCGCTGGGAGAAGCGACGCGATGCGACGCGCCGCGGCCAAATCGTCACAGATCACAATATAGACTCCGCGCCACCACTCGTGACCGTTGGCGAAAAGAGCCACTGTCGTATTCCACAATGACAGATGAAACCTATGATATTATAGTAGCTTAGTTCAATAATTTCGTCAAAGTACTTCACTACTTCAGTGATGGCACGGAGTCTACTACTAGCACCGATAAGTAAATCTTGAAGCTGCCGTCATTTTCGAGATTTTATTAAATGTCAGTGTCAGTGAATCAGTGACAAACATTACTGTTACGAACTGTGTTGCCAAACGATACGAGTTAATACGATTTAAATCGTATTTCTAAGATCTTTTTGGCTCATGTACGATGTACGATTGCAAAGTCGAAATCGTAACGCAGATACGATATTTTGAATGGAATCTTACGAAATTAACAATCACCATAAATTATTTTTTGAAGTGAAAACTTCTTCAGGCGCGCCTCGACAAGTTTTTCGTGGGGGGGGGGGGGTAAATTGATTTCTAGCGTCACGCTCGGGTATGATACGAAATCTTTGGGTAAACTCGGGGCCACGGCCATTGGCCATCTAAAAATGCGTCAGCCAATGGGAAATGCTGAAAGGGCGTGGCCTAACCATTACGGCATGACCATCTAGAAATGCGTGAGCCAATAGGAAATGCTAACGCATTTCTAGATGGCCGTGCCATGATGGTCAGGCCACGCCTTCCGGTACACCCGTGTAGTTTCCAAGGTAAGCTATCAAATTCTGAGTTATAACTTTTCACTTCTATCGGCAGTTCCTATGACTGCCATTTTTTTTTATTTTATATGGCAGCATAGATTGAATCAGTGAACGTAAAATTACTTATCTGTGCTAGTAGTATATTGTGATCTGTGACTATTTGGCCGCGGCGCGTCGCGTCGCGTCGCGTCGCCCAGTGCGGGCGCACCTTAAAGGTGGGCCCGCACTGGGCGACGCGACGAGACGCGACGCGCCGCGGCCAAATAGTCACAGATCACAATATACTACTAGCACAGATAAGTAATTTTACGTTCCTCATTCATTCTATGCTGCCATATAAAAAAATTTACAAAACTGGCCAAGTGGGCTTTGACATTTTGTGACCTTCGAAACGGAACACAGTGATTGTTGCAAATTACTGCTTGGCCGTAGAATAACTAGCAAAGATGGTAGTTCCCCAGGGGGACTCTGCAAAGAGTCCTACCACTACTAAACTATGTATGGGTGTTGAGCCCTTTTCAGTGTAAGGTAATGATTTAGACTTAAAAGAGTCCAAATCAATGTTCAAACGCTGCGTGACGCTAGGTTTTTATGGCTTACCATCCATGTTCTGCTCATCCTGTCGCATTATACATATGCCTCACTTTATATATGAAACATTATGGCATTAAGATATAGTTATATCAAACTTTTTCAGATTAGAAAACTGTTAGGTTTATTCTGAAACTTGATCAAAAACAACTTCAACTGGTTGCATAGCCAAATTGACAAGATAATACCACAATTTAACTATATATCGACTGTGTTAACATTATAAATATATAGTTATAAAGGAACTACGTAGAGATATTCCGGTATGCATTCATAAAGCAATCTACATTTAAGAAGTTCAGTTCGATTAACTCTTTTGTTGTTAGACCATCTTGTTTTACTATTCACACTAAAACAAAATGGCAGTCATAGGAACTGCCGATAGAAGTGAAAACTTATAACTCAGAATTTGATAGCTTACCTTGGAAACTACACGGATGTAACTGGAGGGCGTTGCCTCGCCATCTTGGCATTGCGTCTAGAAATGCGTCAGCATTTCCCATTGGCTGACGCATTTCTAGATGCCCAATCGCCAAGGTCCCGAGTTTACCCGAAGATTTCTTATCATACCCGAGCGTAACGTTAGAAATCAATTTACCCCCCCCCCCCCCACGAAAAACTTGTCGAGGCGCGCCTGAAGAAGTTTTCACTTCAAAAAATAATTTATGGTGATTGTTAATTTCGTAAAATTCCACTCAAAAGATCGTATATTTTGCGTACGATTTCGACTTTGCAATCGTACATGAGCCAAAAAGATCTTATAAATACGATTTAAATCGTATTAACTCGTATCGTTTGGCAACACAGTTCGTAACTGTAATGTTTGTCACTGATTCACTGACACTGACATTTAATAATATCTCGAAAATGACGGCAGCTTCAAGATTTACTTATCTGTGCTAGTAGTAGACTCCGTACCATCACTGAAGTGCTTTGGCGAAATTATTGAACTAAGCCTTCATAATATCATAGGTTTCATCTGTCATTGTGGAATACGACAGTGGCTCCTAAAGGTGGGAACGCACTGGGCGACGCGACGCGACGCGACGCGCCGCGGCCAAATCGTCACAGATCACAATATAGATTCCGCGCCACCACTCGTGACCGTTGGCGAAAGGAGCCACTGTCGTATTCCACAATGACAGATGAAACCTATGATATTATAGTGGCTTAGTTCAATAATTTCACCAAATTCCTCAGTGATGGCACGGAGTCTACTACTAGCACAGATAAGTAAATCTTGAAGCTGCCGTCATTTTCGAGATATTATTAAATGTCAGTGTCAGTGAATCAGTGACAAACATTACTGTTACGAACTGTGTTGCCAAACGATACGAGTTAATACGATTTAAATCGTATTTATAAGATCTTTTTGGCTCATGTACGATGTACGATTGCAAAGTCGAAATCGTACGCAAAATATATGATCTTTTGAATGGAATCTTACGAAATTAGCAATCACCATAAATTATTTTTTGAAGTGAAAACTTTTTTCAGGCGCGCCTCGACAAGTTTTTCGTGGGGGGGTAAATTGATTTCTAACGTTACGCTCGAGTATGATAAGAAATCTTCGGGTAAACTCGGGACCTTGGCGATTGGGCATCTAGAAATGCGTCAGCCAATGGGAAATGCTGACGCATTTCTAGACGCATTGCCAAGATGGCGAGGCAACGCCCTCCAGTTACATCTGTGTAGTTTCCAAGGTAAGCTATCAAATTCTGAGTTATAAGTTTTCACTTCTATCGTCAGTTCCTATGACTGCCATTTTTTTGACGTGACAACGTCTTATAAATTGGTTTGCCGGGTGACACTTCAAGAAACTGCGTTACGCTCCGCTCACGTTATGCACTCACAATGAGAGCGAGTGAGAGGGACGCGTGCCTTTCACTTTTTATGTCTGTCTCTCTCGCTCTTAGGCGGGCTAACCATGCCCGAGTCGCCGATTCGCTTAGGCGCCTGCATACAAGTTTACACGTTGCCAGTTAATTGTAAAACGATTGTGTAGTGATAATGTGAAGGTAGTTTATTTTAGTAAAATTATTTTACCACTCAAAGTCGTTGTCACGTAAAACTTTCGCCCGTATACCGACTTTACAGGCAACCAATTTTTTTTAGTGTGAAAAGTAAAACAAGATGGTCGAACAACAAAAGAGTTAATCGAACTGAACTTCTTAAATGTAGATTGCTTTATGAATGCATACCGGAATATCTCTACGTAGTTCCTTTATAAATATATAGCGTTTTAATGTTAACATAGTATAGTTTAATAACATAGTCGATATATAGTTTAATTGTGGTATTATCTTGTCAATTTAATATAAACAATATAAAACTTTTTTACAACGGGCGTAAAATGTAAACTTTGCATTTCGTGACAGGATTAATTAATGTTGTAAATAGTTAGAAATTAATATAATAGTAAACTACATTTCAAGGGCTTTCTGGTGATATATAAATGTAGGTATATTATACTGAATTTATAATAAGAATATGTGATATTGATCTAGCCGGACGTACGGACCGTTCTGCGAGTTTTCGTCACACGCGTGAAGGGTTAAGGCAATAATCCATTTCAAGCAATTTTTTTGAACACAAACTGCAAACTTTAAAAATGTCAAAGCCCACTTGGCCACTTTTGTTTAATTTTTTATATGGCAGCATAGAATGAATGAGTGAGTATCTGTGCTAGTAGTATATTGTGATCTGTGACTATTTGGCCGCGGCGCGTCGCGTCGCCCAGTGCGGGCGCACCTTTAAGGTGCGCCCGCACTGGGTGACGCGACGTTTGAATGACGTGGGCGACGAATGAATGAGGAACGTAAAATTACTTATCTGTGCTAGTAGTATATTGTGATCTGTGACTGTTTGGACGCGACGCGCCGCGGCCAAATAGTCACAGATCACAATATACTACTTGCACAGATAAGTCATTTTACGTTCCTCATTCATTCTATGCTGCCATTTAAAAAAAAATTACAAAACTGGCCAAGTGGGCTTTGACATTTTGTGACATTCGAAACGGAACACAGTGATTGTTGCAAATTACTGCTTGGCCGTAGAATAACTAGCAAAGATGGTAGTTCCCCAGGGGGACTCTGCAAAGAGTCCTACCACTACTAAACTATCTATGGGTGTTGAGCGCTTTGCAGTGTTAGGTAATGATTGAGACTTAAAGAGTCCAAATCATGTTCAAACGCTGCGTGACGCTAGGTTGTTATGGCTTACCATCCATGTTCTGCTCATCCTGTCGCATGATACATATGCCTCGCTTTATATAGGATGAAACATTATGGCATTAGGATATAGTTATATCAAACTTTTTCAGATTAGAAAACTGTTAGGTTTATTCCGAAAATTGATCAAAAACAACTTCAACTGGTTGCATAGCCAAATTGACAAGATAATACCACAATTTAACTATATATCGACTGTGTTAACATTAAAACGCTATATATTTATAAAGGAACTACGTAGAGATATTCCGGTATGCATTCATAAAGCAATCTACATTTAAGAAGTTCAGTTCGATTAACTCTTTTGCTGTTCGACCATCTTGTTTTACTTTTCACACTAAAAAAATGGCAGTCAATCAATAATATAATATCAATCAAGTCAGTCAATAGGAACTGCCGATAGAAGTGAAAACTTATAACTCAGAATTTGATAGCTTACCTTGGAAACTACACGGATGTAACTGGAGGGCGTTGCCTCGCCATCTTGGCATTGCGTCTAGAAATGCGTCAGCATTTCCCATTGCTGTCGCATTTTTGGATGCCCAATCGCCAAGGTCCCGAGTTTACCTGAAGATTTCTTATCATACCCGAGCGTAACGTTAGAAATCAATTTACCCCCCCCACGAAAAACTTGTCGAGGCGCGCCTGAAGAAGTTTTCACTTCAAAAAATAATTTATGGTGATTGTTAATTTCGTAAGATTCCATTCAAAAGATCGTATATTTTGCTTACGATTTCGACTTTGCAATCTTACATCGTACATGAGCCAAAAAGATCTTATAAATACGATTTAAATCGTATTAACTCGTATCGTTTGGCAACACAGTTCGTAACGGTAATGTTTGTCACCAGGGGGGCACAATAAGTGACGTCACAACTTGCGGAAACGAGACACTCTAATTACCTATTACTTGTGAAAAAGAGAGAAAGAGATACTGATTTTACGTCCTTATCACCGTGGCCGGGTTTTTCTCTGGCTAAGCTTTCAAATCTGACACCCGGTTCCCAAACAAAAGTCTGTTCAAAGCTGGGACTCTGATTTTTATTGATTTAATTCATTTATGTTTATTATAATAATATTTGAAACGTGTTTGTGAAAGACTTAAAAGTCATTTGTGTTTTTGTATACAAACAATGTGTGTTTGCTGTGTTTTGAGCTAAAATATCCGCAGTGAAATGTGAAAGTAAAGAAAAATCAATGAAATCTCATTTTACTCGTAAGTAGACAATATTTTCAAATGCCCACTTGATAAAAATTGATAATGATGCATTCTAGATATCAACATGACTTAAATTTATACCATAACGGCTGCATCTAGTCCAAAATTTGCAAAATATGTAAAATGTAAACATAACCTATATAACAAAACAAACAAAAAAAGTGTGACCAGTTATTTCTTACAAATTTACCCACGAAATATACAAGTCGGTACATAATTGATAGTTTATTTACTGGCCGTTTACTAATAATAGGTACTAGATTTTGCCTGCGGATTCGCATTCGTTAGTTTTTGAAGTGGAAACTTCCTTTGGCGCATTACATACAGATTTTTCGTGGGCCGTGAATTGAGGTCAAACATCATGCTTAGGAATGAAATAAATCTTCGGGTGAACTCGGAGCTATTGCCACAAATGCGTAAACATTTTTAGATGGTCATGGCGTGTTACCATGGTTACCATTACACATCTTTAGTCTAGATAGCCAATTGATTTGAGAGAAGGCTTATTTTGATGACAATGCTTTAAAGATTTATTCCAAACCAGAAGCGCCCTCCGGTTTCACCTGCGTAGTTTCCAAAGTGTGCTGTCAAGTACTGAGTTATACATTTTCAGTTCTATCGTCAGTCTCTATGACTGCCAGTTTTTTTTCTGTTACCAATCCCTACGCTTCAATTTCTGTTTCTTCTCCCACTGACATTGCAATTGCAACTCTTGTTTTCTGGAGTGGCAATTGCATCAAACTCCAATTAACTTACACTATCCTTTACAGACCCTGTCCCATTCTAATGAGAACGAATGATGCTTTATTGATAAGTAGGTCCATTGTGTGAGTAAATTATGAAGTACTAAGCTCTAAAAGTTACGGCTGGTCTAGTCCGGAGAACAGCGCCTGCCGATCCGGATACCCCAGGTTCAAACCCGACATGCATCACTCTTTTCAAAGTCATGTGCATAATGCGGCTTAATGCTGCTAACCTAAAACGGCGAAGGAAAACATCGTGAGGACACCGACATGTACCTAGAATCTTTCGAAGTCGTGTGTCATCCACCAACCCGCACTGGGCCAGCGTGGTGGATTATGGCCTTAACTCTCTCCTTGCGAGAGAAGGCCCCGAGACCCAGCAGTGGGAACATTTAGTGGGCTGTTGATGATGAAGCTCTAAAAAAAGATTATTCATACAAATTTTCACCTCTGATTTAACCCTTTTGCAATTCCAATTACGCAACTTGAATTTATCACTCCATTTCTAGTAATAATTTTGATTGTTCTATTCATCCAAATTAATTATCATTTTTCAGATGTGACACTCTGAAGAATAGGATAAACATTGTGTGAATAATAACGCAATATTTTTCATGAAGTACAAAATAAACCAATTATCCTGAATTACCACAATAATAATCTAATAGTAGTATCTCTACTAAAACAAGGGCTTCGAATATTGAAAAAGTAAAATGTTTGTTCTATACGTAAATTCCGAGTTACCTGTGTCAAGTCTGGGCTAGCTGCTACTAAATGGTATACCTAAATTTGTCAATCAAACTATATTATTATAATATTGAATGTAAAGTACAATTTGAATTAAATGTTTTATTGTCCAGTTTTTAATTATTCTCCCTCCTATTTTATTTATATTACATGAAACCTCTGTTTGAAATGTAATTTTAGAATGGATAGAACACGGGCTGAATTCGTACAACTATCGTAGCACTACCCTTATCCAGTGGAATATTTTCTTTATGGCAATACATTTTGAGTATTGAATTGAAAATTGAATTGAAATTGAAAGAACGAGAAGCACTATAGTAGTCAGCTTAGAGTATGGAATACAATATAGAGTTACAAAGTTCCTGACTACTATAGTGCTTCTCGTTCTTTCAATTTCAATTCAATTTTCAATTCAATACTCAAAAGGTGTTGCCATAAAGAAAATATTCCACTGGATAAGGGTAGTGCTAGGATAGTTGTACGAATTCAGCCCGTGTTCTATCCATTCTAAAATTACATTACAAAAAGAGTTTTCATGTAATATAAATAAAATAGGGGGGGAGAATAATCAAAAACTGGACAATAAAACATTTAATTCAAATTGTACTTTACATTCAATATTATAATAATATAGTTTGATTGACATATAGCAGCTAGCTGACTAACTCGGAATTTCCGTATAGAACAAACATTTTACTTTTTCAATATTCGAAGCCCTTGTTTAAGTAGAGATACTACTATTAGATGTTGTGGTAATTCAGGATAATTCATTTATTTTGTACTTCATGAAAAATATTGCGTTATTATTCACACAATGTTTATCCTATTCTTCAGAGTGTCACATCTGAAAAATGATAATTAATTTGGATGAATAAAACAATCAAAATTATTACTAGAAATGTAGTGATAAATTCAAGTTGCGTAATTGGAATTGCAAAAGGGTTAAATCACAGGTGAAAATTTGTATGAATAATCTTTTTTTAGAGCTTCATCATCAACAGCCCACTAAATGTTCCCACTGCTGGGTCTCGGGGCCTTCTCTCGCAAGGAGAGAGTTAAGGCCATAATCCACCACGCTGGCCCAGTGCGGGTTGGTGGATGACACACGACTTCGAAAGATTCTAGGTACATGTCGGTGTCCTCATGATGTTTTCCTTCACCGTTTTAGGTTAGCAGCATTAAGCCGCATTATGCACATGACTTTGAAAAGAGTGGTGCATGTCGGGTTTGAACCTGGGGTATCTGGATCGGCAGGCGCTGTTCTCCGGACTAGACCAGCCGTAACTTTTAGAGCTTAGTACTTCATAATCTACTCACACAATGGACCTACTTTTCACTAAAAGCATCATTCATTCTCATTAGAATGGGACAGGGTCTGTATAGGATAGTGTAAGTTAATTGGAGTTTGATGCAATTTCCACTCCAGAAAACAAGAGTTGCAATGTCAGTGGGAGAAGAAACATAAATTGAAGCGTAGGGATTGGTAACGGAAAAAAAACTGGCAGTCATAGAGGCTGACGATAGAACTGAAAATTTATAACTCAGTACTTGACAGCACACTTTGGAAACTACGCAGGTGAAACCGGAGGGCGCTTCTGGTTTGGAATAAATCTTTAAAGCATTGTCATCTAAATAAGCCTTCTCTCAAGTCAAGGCCATTGGCTATCTAGACTAAAGATGTGTAATGGTAACCATGGTAACACGCCATGACCATCTAAAAATGTTTACGCATTTGTGGCCATAGCTCCGAGTTCACCCGAAGATTTATTTCATTCCCAAGCATGATGTTTGACCTCAATTCACGGCCCACGAAAAATCTGTATGTAATGCGCCAAAGGAAGTTTTCACTTCAAAAACTAACGAATGCGAATCCGCAGGCAAAATCTAGAACCTACTATTAGTAAACGGTCAGTAAATAAACTGTCAATTATGTACCGACTTGTATATTTCATGGGTAAATTTGTAAGAAATAACTGGTCACACTTTTTTGTTTGTTTTGTTATATAGGTTATGTTTACATTTTACATATTTTGCAAATTTTGGACTAGATGCAGCCGTTATGGTATAAATTTAAGTCATGTTGATATCTAGAATGCATCATTATCAATTTTTATCAAGTGGGCATTTGAAAATATTGTCTACTTACGAGTAAAATGAGATTCCATTGATTTTTCTTCACTTTCACATTTCACTGCGGATATTTTAGCTCAAAACACAGCAAACACACATTGTTAATATACAAAAACACAAATGACTTACAAGTCTTTCACAAACACGTTTCAAATATTATTATAATAAACATAGATGAATTAAATCAATAAAAATCAGAGTCCAAGCTTTAAAACAGACTTTTGTTTGGGAACCGGGTGTCAAATTTGAAAGCTTAGCCAGAGAAAAACCCGGCCACGGTGATAAGGACGTAAAATCAGTATCTCTTTCTCTCTTTTTCACAAGTAATAGGTAATTAGAGTGTCTCGTTCCCGCAAGTTGTGACGTCACTTATTGTGCCCCCCTGGTAGTCAGGAACTTTGTAACTCTATATTGTTATCCTTACTCTAAGTTTGTCACTGATTCACTGACACTGACATTTAATAATATCTCGAAAATGACGGCAGCTTCAAGATTTACTTATCTGTGCTAGTAGTAGACTCCGTGCCATCACTGAAGTACTTTGGCGAAATTATTGAACTAAGCTACTATAATATCATAGGTTTCATCTGTCATTGTGGAATACGACAGTGGCTCCTTTCGCCAACGGTCACAAGTGGTGGCGCGGTGGGAACTCACTGGGCGACGCGACGCGACGCGACGCGCCGCGGCCAAATCGTCACAGATCACAATATAGACTCCGCGCCACCACTCGTGACCGTTGGCGAAAGGAGCCACTGTCGTATTCCACAATGACAGATGAAACCTATGATATTATAAAGGCTTAGTTCAACAATTTCGCCAAAGTACTTCAGTGATGGCACGGAGTCTACTACTAGCACAGATAAGTAAATCTTGAAGCTGCCGTCATTTTCGAGATATTATTAAATGTCAGTGTCAGTGAATCAGTGACAAACATTACTGTTACGAACTGTGTTGCCAAACGATACGAGTTAATACGATTTAAATCGTATTTATAAGATCTTTTTGGCTCATGTACGATGTACGATTGCAAAGTCGAAATCGTACGCAAAATATACGATCTTTTGAATGGAATTTTACGAAATTAACAATCACCATAAATTATTTTTTGAAGTGAAAACTTCTTCAGGCGCGCCTCGACAAGTTTTTCGTGGGGGGGGGGGGGTAAATTGATTTCTAACGTTACGCTCGGGTATGATAAGAAATCTTCGGGTAAACTCGGGACCTTGGCGATTGGGCATCTAGAAATGCGTCAGCCAATGGGAAATGCTGACGCATTTCTAGACGCAATGCCAAGATGGCGAGGCAACGCCCTCCAGTTACATCCGTGTAGTTTCCAAGGTAAGCTATCAAATTCTGAGTTATAAGTTTTCACTTCTATCGGCAGTTCCTATGGCTGCCATTTTTTTTTAGTGTGAAAAGTAAAACAAGATGGTCGAACAACAAAAGAGTTAATCGAACTGAACTTCTTAAATGTAGATTGCTTTATGAATGCATACCGGAATATCTCTACGTAGTTCCTTTATAAATATATAGCGTTTTAATGTTAACACAGTCGATATATAGTTAAATTGTGGTATTATCTTGTCAATTTGGCTATGCAACCAGTTGAAGTTGTTTTTGATCAAGTTTCGGAATTAACCTAACAGTTTTCTAATCTGAAAAAGTTTTATATAACTATATCTTAATGCCATAATGTTTCTAATAATGCCTGTATAAAGTGAGGCATATGTATAATGCGACAGGATGAGCAGAACATGGATGGTAAGCCATAACAACCTAGCGTCATGCAGCGTTTGAACATGATTTGGACTCTTTAAGTCTAAATCAGGGATGTAACGGAGGTCATTTTATCGGAACCGAAGGCGGAGTCGGAGTTTCTAAATTTGATTTACCGGAACCGCAGTCGGAACCGAAGTCGGAACCGGAGTCGGAACCGAGGTCGGAGGCATAGGCAGGATCAGAAGTGGTGGCAGGAGAGACATTTTTACTAGGAATATTTTTTTTTTTGCAAAAATGTGGACACAATGTACATTGACGAGCAAATGATTTAAGGGGTTGGGATTTTGTATTTCCATTTACTTTCTACCACAATAAGGGATTATCTCAAATATTTATACACCTCACCTCCGATTAAAACCTCCGTTTTAAAAGTTTCGGAGCCGAAGTCAGATCCGAAGGTGTAATAAGAATCGGAACTTCCGACTTATCGGAGTCGGAGTCGAAGCTCCGTAACATCCCTGGTCTAAATCATTACCTAACACTGCAAAGCGCTCAACACCCATAGATAGTTTAGTAGTGGTAGGACTCTTTGCAGAGTCCCCTTGGGGAACTACCATCTTTGCTACGGCCATCTATTCTACGGCCAAGCAGTAATTTGCAACAATCACTGTGTTCCGTTTCGAAGGTCACAAAATGTCAAAGCCCACTTGGCCAGTTTTGTCATTTTTTTTATATGGCAGCATAGAATGAATGAGGAACGTAAAATTACTTATCTGTGCTAGTAGTATATTGTGATCTGTGACTATTTGGCCGCGGCGCGTCGCGTCGCGTCGCGTCGCCCAGTGCGGGCGCACCTATAGGCGGCTTTAGACAAGTAACATTGTTCAATCTCTCTACTTAGTCTGTGATATTGTTCTATGTGCTGTGGAGTATTTGTTCCAGGGGGGTCAGCGGTCAGCTCTTGAACAAACCAATGCCAGCATACTAATGAAACATAAGAAACAAATAAATTTATACATAAAAAGGAGACAGAATTAGTGGTCGCCATAGGTACGACACTTTACTCGAAACTTACTACTATGGTAGATTTTGTAAGCTTATGGGATGATATTGATAAAAATTCAAGCTTAGTAACAAAACTAAAATACAATGAGAAATACACTACGCTGCATACCTAACAACTACTTACACTAAGCACACCTGAATTATCCATAGACCAATGAAGGTCTACAGATAATCAAGATGTTCAAGCCCACTACCAATCGGAAGCGTACCCAGCATGCTGGCGGCATTACCACGCTGAATGGCAATGCTTATGCGTTGGGCCAAATAAACGCCAGCATTTTGGTCACGCGTCGCGTCGACCAAGCGCTCGGAAAGGCTTTTGAAAATGAGGTGAGCTCCCGGCTTTCTCAACCCCAAAGGGCTCAAATATGGAACCTCTTCAGAGGGTTGCATATTTGCGCCGTTTGAGTCGCTCAGCTGAATTAGCCGCTGCACCAGCCCTACAATGTGTCTCTGGAAGATGTGATGGTGCCAGAGTATCACCGCAAGTTGCGCCCCACACTAGGGGCCGACCCAACTTTCAAGGCACAACAGTCATGCCGTCAGGTCTTTTGCCATCGTCACGCGCAAGCCCACTCGGTTCGAGTATTGCTGGGACATTGGCGGTGGAAAAAGCCTGGCGTATGATGTCGTTCAGGCTGGCGTGACGGCCAATACGACCCGCGCTTTTCGAGCAAGAGAGACCGTGGTGACCGAGTTGGTCGACGGCAGTACCACAATGGCAGCGATGGGCTTCATAGCACCTCGCACCCAAGCGCAAGCTAACAGCTAGACGAAATGCAGTTGGATCTAATAGGCTACCGGTATTGAAAGATGGTAAAGCTTGTAACCAAATACCCGATTCCCACACAGACACAGCAAGGATACGAGCACGATCCGCGATACTAGGAGACGTTGCGAGAAGAGAGTTCCGTGCTAGATCGCAGATCGGTCGATCCCACTGTCTCTGAGATGACAGACATCTGGGGAAATCGTTGTTTGGACTAGCCAGCCTCCAAGCATTCTTAGCCTCGCACAAATTAGCTACTACTACATCAGCATATTCCGAATGGCCTAAAGAGGGTGCGAGAATTTTGTCTATTAGATTTTGAGTACTATGAACTGAGAAAAAGAATGTCGGTAAAGCTACACTTGAAATTTGGCGGACCCCTAGGCCTCCCAACCGTATGGGTAGTGAGGCTTGTGACCAGGCCCTCCCACTCAGGGTAGCGATTCTGAAACCATTCGGTTGCATCCGACACGGAATCTCATCTCTCGGTCTTTGTCTTAGCTGTTTAGCATGACAAAGACGGAGAGATGAGATTTCGTGTCGGATGCAACCGAATGGTTTCAGAATCGCTACCCTGATCCACATTCAACACCGATATTAGAGATTCCTTTACGACATTGTCTAAGCTCCCAAGGAGCTCACCATGTTTCCACAGTGGACTACATCGTAAAGCGTACATAAATTTAGGAACAAAGAGACATTGCCGAATAATTGTAAACCCCATATGAGCCTATAGAGAGACAATAATAAACAGGTCCAGATTGAAAGGTGAAGTTATTTTGTAGCATTATTTGGAATACGTATGTATAAATTAGTAAGATTAATTGCATAATTTTGACGTGATAACGTCTTATAAATTGGTTTGCCGGGTGACACTTCAAGAAACTGCGTTACGCTCCGCTCACGTTATGCGCTCACAATGAGAGCGAGTGAGAGGGACGCGTGCCTTTCACTTTTTATGTCTGTCTCTCTCGCTCTTAGGCGGGCTATCCACTCAAAGTCGTTGTCACGTAAAACTTTCGCCCGTATACCGACTTTACAGGCAACCAATTTTTTTTAATAAATTTAATTTCCTAATAATCCTGTTTTACAAAGTTATTTAATAACAAATATGTATATTTTTAATAAATTCAGGAACACAACGAGTTTTTCCTATTCGTTGTGATTTTCTAATGGTGTATATTTTTTCCGTAAAAGTGATAATTTTTCTATTTTACTAAAAAAAAATATATAGGGGGATTTTCAAGTCAATGTACCAAGTTTAGGGGTTTTTAACCTAGGTTTAGGGGTAAACATTTTCAGGAGTTGGTAACACTGTCTGTGGTCTACCCATCCGTGAGTATTTGTTCTGTGTAGGCTCTACCTAGGTAGCGATTCTGAAACCATTCGGTTGCATCCGACACGGAATCTCATCTCTCGGTCTTTGTCTTATCTGTTTAGAATGACAAAGACCGAGAGATGAGATTCCGTGTCGGAAGCAACCGAATGGTTTCAGAATCGCTGCCCTAGTCAGTCCTAGTGCGATCTGTGGTCCTAGTCTAGTCTGTGGTACATTCTCTTTGGTCTGTGGCTCTGTGGTCTGGGTCTGTGGGGTTGTGGTTTGTGTTTGCTTTGCTGGTTTGCTCCAAGTTATAGATTTCATAATTCAATTTAAAAATTTTAAAAAATTTAATAAGATTTATAGTTTATAGTAACCGGGATTCGTTTGTGAGTTTCAATTTCCTGCAAAATTTTCGTTGTTTATAGCTTTATGTTAAAACCAGAATATAAGTACTTACGGTAAGTAAAAAACATTAAAATTTATAATTCGATGCCTACAACGTACAACCTATAATGTGTAATATTATTTTGGTAATAACATTGGTAGTAACAGTTACGTTACTTCCGTTTTAAGGTAAAAGTGGTTATATTTACATAGTTTCTGTTAACGAACATAAAAATATAATATTGTGTTCATTCCGCATAGTACATAGTAGCTTCAGTCTTTGCTATAGAGGTGGGTCGTTGACGGTTTTGGCGTCGACGTGAACGAGACCGTTTACCGTCGACAGTGAACTAGTCTAAGAAACCGTTTAATGTTCGACTAGTTTACTCCATGAACGGAGTAGATGATTACGTTTAATCGTTTATGTTTATTGGTAAACGTAATAAACGCTTAGAATAGACTAGGGTCAGAATCAACTGATTAAATTTACGTACCGATTCTAATGTAAAAAAAATTCTCGTGAAATGAACTTCCCTTCATACTTTGTCCAGGCTTAGGACTGGCAGGTTAAACGTAATATTGCACAACCATCGTATAGATTAATGAGATTTATAAATTTTACATAACGTATGTAGTTATTTATTATTTACACTTTTTTACAGTTCACTAATTTACACTTATTTTACGGTTTTATTTACAAATTACAATTATACAAGTACGATACGTAAATTTTCTAGACGAATTTCAAGTTACTTTACCAACGCGTAACGTATTTCACTCGAAACTAAAAGAAATATGTAAACAAAAATAAAAACAATTCAAAACCACAAGAAGTTTCCAAGAAATATGCACCTTTTTAAATGGCGTTAGAAACTATTTTGATTTTAAAGCGTTTACTCGGTAAAATAAACAAGTTTATACTCCGTGTTCCGGTAGGAATATTCAGTTTTGCAATTCATCGAACGTTTAGCATGAATGTATTTTACTCTTTTATGTTTATGCGCGCAATGTACAGCAAAATCATCCCAATGCACCATAGTGACTCTCGTCTCTCGTCAGTATTTTTGTCTCTCTCGTACACGTTGCATCGCCCTTTGTTAAAAAGCATCGACAAGTCGACAACAGGAGACTGTTGTCGACTGCTTGCTTGATTACGCGTATAGTCGTATAGTTCATTCTTCGACTAGTTTACCGGAGAACTGTAAACTAGTCTATCCGTTCATGCTTAGTAAACAGTTGAAATGAACTGTTCGTTGATTCAACGCCCACGTCTACTTTGCTATGGTTTTATAGAGGTTTGCATCGGAGCGAGATTTTAAATTTGAACCGATTGAATTCACCGGTGATCGGGCAATGTCCGGGGAAAAACCGGAGGTCACCGGAGAATAAAGAAATTTTGTTTCATTTTTATAAATTTATACATTTACTAGCTTTTACCCGCGACTTCGTCCGCGCAAAATAATTCTCGAGGAGTATATTTTATTCTGAGTTTATAAAAAACACCCATACAAATTCATATTTACTAAAAAAAAGCTTATACTAAAACATTGACATACAATTTCAGTCCCCTCTTGCAAGGGGCCTGGATCAGTCACGGACTCAGCCGCTGGGTTGCAAAGTTCAGTGATGAACTTCCCCCTAGGGCCCCGGAACTTGATGTAGGCGGAGCCCAAGAGGAAGTTCAGTCTCCTCTCTCTGGTCATTATTTCCTTGGCGACACCCTCCGGTATGCTGAGGACGCAGAAGGTGTCCTTCTCCGCTGCGTCTATCCTCAGCAAAGTCCACTGGTCTACTTGGACCCAGGGGTTCTGAAGCTTCAGCACACAAGCGATAACGTTTGTCTTTGGCCAAGATCCCGGCACCACTAGACCGCAGATGACTTTCTTGGGGATGTCTACCTGCTTTATCACTGTGAGTTTCTCACCTTATGGCAGGCACACACCCCCAATAGCTGTCTTCAGCCAACTCAGTGTTTGGAGGTTTTCGCACCACAATTTGATAACCCCATCGGCTATGATGGGCTTACCCTGGAAAACCGGTCCAATCGTGGTTGTTTCGGACATGGATAGCGAAAGTTTCAGTATCTGGTCCTGAAGGCCTGCCAGCACTGAGTTGGCATCTGTGTGGCTGAGGCGCCTCGTCACTGCCGTCGTGACGGCTACGACAAGGTCACCTTGTGCCACGTCAGCATAACTAGGCCTCTGCCTAGTTGGTGTAGGCCCAGACTTGGTCCTCTTGGATGTGGGCTGAGGAAGGGTCTCCTCGGCCTCTTGGACGAAGCTCTTGGCGCTGGTCCTTGGTCTGCTTGTCGTCACCGTTGGCGTCCAACCTGTCGCCCTGTTGGGGTGGTTGGGCAGATTTCTCCGTCCCTCCCTCCTGTTGAGGCCGGTCAGACGGCCCAGCGACATCGGCTTGACCATGGAAAGCGGTCTGTTTGGTGCGTCTGGTTTGTTCCCTTCTCCGACGTTTGGATAAGATAAGAAAACTCTTTATTAAAAGCCACATAAAAAAAAAATAAGAACATAAATTACAATAAAAACTTAAGTAAATATTATGCTAAACATTTTAATTGGCGGCCTTATCGCTTAGAGCGATCTCTTCCAGGCAACCGTGCACGGATAGGATATTATGTCCAATAATGCGGCCTTAATGTATCCCATAGATTAAAATCGTATAACTAGTTATACAACTTAACCCTCCGCCCGTCGCGTGGGGTCTTTGAAAGCCTAGGTGTTACAAAAACGTAAAATGTATGTGTTTTAAATCATGCCCGCGTTTCTATACTTTAGGTACCCTCCCAAGTTAGATTATAGACGGCGCGTATTGCAGCAGATTTCAGCTCGCACACCTGCGAAGTGAGATATGGACGTGTTTTTTGCGCGCGGGCTGTGAAAGACCCCACGCGACGATCCGCGTAAGTAAAACTGAATTCACAATTTTATGTTGATTTTCTTTTGTAACATGTATTTTATTTATTTTTCTTTTGTTTTAGAACAACATTTAACAACAACGTACTTCTAAAATGTGAGAAGAACAACAACGACGTATATTGCATTGGTTAGAAGAAGATTGTGATGACTTTTACGGTGGCGAGGAAGAAGATGATTTGTAACATGCTCAGTTGAAAGGAGTGAGCAAAATACAGGTTTAGAGCAAGAATACGAAGATTTTGTTCTATACTACTATACAAGGCGATTCATACCTCCGCTTCAGGATATATAACCAGGACGTCTACTATCTTTCTACGAAAAACGTAATTTCGAAATAATCTCATGACTTTTCTACTCCGGGTCTGCTTCGATTCGTCGTTTAGTCCGTTTAAATGTTTTAATATTAATATAATTAGAGTAGGCTTAGAACACTTCAACGTCAAACAATGTTCGATTGGACGAAACGAAGTAGAACCGGAGTAGGAAAATCGCAAGTTTATTGCGAAATTACGTGTTTCGTAGAAAGAGAGTAGGCGTCCTGATATATATTGGGATCTGCATCTATCCCAATGAAGAAGCATTGCATTAATTGTCTGAGACAAACCGATAGAAAATTCAAATCTATCTGCCACTTTTGCAAGGGTAACATATGCCCAACACATACTAAAGTGGAATGTACTGACTGTGTTGAAACGGAAAAGTAGTCAGAATTCGTTTGGCAAAAGTTTATAGTTTTTTTTGGTATTGCGATTCAATTTTACTATAATAAGGTGTGTTGATTCAATTTAATCTCATATGGGTAGAATAAATATGAAAATTTAGTTATTTTGTAAGAAAAAATTTTTTTTTTTTGTTGTAAGATTCAATTTATGTTTCTTATTATAGATTAGTAAATTAAAGCATTAAATAAATTAATATATTTGATTTACTTTTTGTATTTTATTGTTATTGAAACACTTAACAATAAACCAATAAGATATATTAAACAATACAAGTTTTGATAGGTTTTATATGCGGTTGATCTTCGAGGTTTTCAGGGACCCCACGCGACGGACCGCGTTATTAAAACCCGCGCGACAGACGGAGGGTTAAGTATAAAATAAGAAATATACACTACTTACAATTAAGAATACATTACAAATACACTTACTAATATACAAAGAATAAATATAAATGTATTTATTCGAGAAAAAAAAAAAAACATTTATTACGTATAAGTACCTTCATAGACAAAAAGGTAAAATAATAAATACCAAAACTTACTCATATCAGATTACAATTCAAGGATAGATGGCAACTAAAACTTCAAATAAAATTCTTTAATCCTTAGTTTGAAAACATCCAGCGACTGGGCACGCTTTATTTCCAACGGCAGCTCATTCCACAACTTGACAGCTTTCACAGTAAAAGAAGAGGAATAAAATGATGTACTATGTTGAGGAATATCTAGCGTGAGGTTATCCGCACTTCTCAGTGATCTAGGAAGAAGTGATTGGCGGAAATTAAAACGCTCCTGAAGATACCGGGGAGAAGAGGGGAGGAAAAGGACATTGTAAAGGAGGGAGAGTATGTGAGCATCCCGGCGACGACGAATAGGTAGCCACTTGAGCTTAGCGCGGTAGCTAGAAACATGATCATACTTGCGCAAGCCAAATATGAATCTGATGCAGTAATTTTGAAGTCGCTCAAGTTTAGATAGCTGCTCTTCAGTGAGATCGAGGTAGCAGACATCAGCATAATCAAGAATAGGAAGCAAGAGTGATTGTGCCAGCGCAATTTTAGTGAGTTTTTTGGAGTTGGGTTTCACCTTCTTGCGGCCATTTTATTTATTATCCCATTAGATCAAACATTTATTGGTTCCGTATCAAAGATCTAGATACAAAATTTTGTGGTTTTATCTTCAACAATAACGAACTTCCAAATAGGCTTTCATCCCCATACTGTTCAAACATATATTGGCTTCGTCTCAAGTATCTAGACACAAAGTGTCATGGTTTCATCTTCAACAATTATGAATTTCCAAATAAACATTTACGCCCCATTTCAACCCCAATTTCACCCCCGTACAGTTTGAAATTACAAACTTGCTAGATCAAACATTTATTGACTCCCTTACAAAATGACATGGTTTTATCTTCACTTAAACTGCCAAATAGACTTTCATCCCCCATTTAACCCCTATTTTATCCCCGTACAGTCCAAAATTCCAAAATTGCTAGAACAAACATTTATTGGCTTTGTTTCAAGAATCTAGATACAAAGCTCCATGGTTTTATTTTCTACAAAGATTCATCCCCCATTTCAACCCTTTCAACCCCCTTTTTTGTAATAAAAAGTAGCCTATGTCCTTTCTCGGGGTCTATTCTACCTATGTACCAAATTTCATTAAATTCCGTTCAGTGGTTTAGGCGGTAAAGACGGACAGACAGACAGACAGAGTTACTTTCGCATTTATAATATTAGTATGGATAATGAAGAAATAAGAATAACTAATAGATATACTTTATATAATCATTTATAAAAAAAAAAGTTTATAAAGTAAGCAAATGCTGATTTTGATTTAAGAAACACAACATGTCAAGACCGCTTTGAATTAATGACTGAAATAATTAATCTAATTCGAAAGAAACAACTTGGTAAATAATTGTCTTGCATGTTAAATAATTATAAAAAAATGTTTGTTGAATGTGTCTTTTGATTTGTGTAACTTTATTATTTAAAAAAATAGATGACGATCACTGGAGATCAATCGGTTAAATACCGATTATTTCAATCAAGTACTTTTACCGGTAAATCACCGGTTATTCTCTGGTACTCACTGCTCCGGTGCAAACCTCTAGTTTTAATCTATGAAGAACATCACTTTTCATTGTTTAACTACACATACTACTGGGTAGTATATAAGTATACTAGTACTTACTCATTGTTCTTTGTATAGTCTACCTGGGAAGTACCATCTGTGCCAATAATTCTTCTGCCAAGCAGTAATTTCCAATATTACTGTGTTCCAATTTGAAGCACAATGTTTTTAGAAAAATATGGCAAAGAAATACATGACCTATGCCTGGGTGACAAGGACAGCACAGTGCTAGACAGCCATTTGAACTCTTGTTGTTCAAAGAGCTGGCTGACACCATGCTAATGTGTTGTTTACCGCCAGGCACATGTCTTACTTGTCTTGTTATATTTTATAAGAAATATATATATTTGTAAGTCACCATACAAAAATCATGCGACAAGGAGAAATAATCGAGGGTTGCAACCCCACGTCTTCGACTGTACTCAGTTGGACAGCTTACATATGATGGCATAGTGCTGAATCTTTTTACTTTATACCCTTCTATCATCCTACATAGGTCTCCTGGTGGTTCATTTACTACGTACATTTTGTTCATGGGCCTGTAGTCTATAGTTTGTTGCATTAAACATTTCTTTTTTAAGACAGTCAAGGAAACTAGAGGTATTACAACAATGTAAGAAATACAAACTGTTATATATTATAAGCTGTTAACAGTATTTAGTAATGAAACTTGCTGTGTAATTAATGCTATAATAATTTATTTGGCAGATTTTAAACTTCATATCATTTACAACATAAGACTAATTGTTATGTCTACTTCGAGTAATGTTTCTCAGTCTACCTACTCCACTTCTGAACCAGAAACACCTCAGGTATGCACCATTTTTTTTCCTTTTTAATTAAATCTTTGATGCATCTCTTTTAGAATAAGATATACTTGCCATCTGCTGTAAAGCAAAGATGATATTATGTACTCTTAATTTAGCTTGCAAAATCAAGCGTGTACTTACCTACTTGAATTATGTATTTTGCACCAATGTGTGGATAATTGAGTGTTTGGATAAACTAAGTTATTATTTGGATAATTGAGTTTCTGCTGTATTGGTAGATTTTCAAACAATTATCTTATCATTTATAATAAAATTGTCATCTACCTACCCTTATCCCAATCTTTTGGCGTTGCTTGTATGTTTTTAACCGACTTAAAAAAAAGGAGGTTTCTCAATTCGACCATATATATTTTCTCCATTAATTTCTATCATGATTCATCTAAGTACTCAGCCCCTTTGCTTTGCATTGAATGTGCTCATTCACACAGTTCAAACATACCTTCTTAGTTCTTAGGTTGTCTTCTTCCACTGTAACGCTCCAATTTCATTTTCATTATCTCTTTAGTAAGGTGAATGTTATCTTTCCTCATGATACAAATTTTATAAATCACTGCATTTGTTTTTTTATTTTTCAGGGCAGTGCAAAGAGTAGGATACAGAACTTTGATCAATCATTAAACCATGCTGAACTAGGTCTGAGCATTGAGCAATCCTTGAAGAATGCTCAAAAAGAGATGCACCAGAAAAGAATTCAAGCTCTCAGAAAAGAACTAGACTATTTGAAATCTACTGAGTGGGAATTTGATTACGACAAAGGATTTGTTCAATAAATAAAATGCTTTCATATGCTTCTTCTTTTTTCAATTACTTGCTCTCTCGAGATGATGACGAGAATGAGGATGATGATGACTTTGAAACAAGTCTTGCTGAGTTACAAATTGAAGATGCCATCAAGAATAGTGACTATGGAAATGAATGTGAAAATCCTGATCCAGAAACAACTGACAACAAAAGTTGTTTTAGAAAAAAAGGTAAAGTTTGTATGTATTGTATAAAAGTAGTCAAGTGCGAGTCGGGCTCGCCCATGAAGGCTGTAGGTATATTAGTTTTCCATAGTACGGTAAGTTCTACAAGGACTATGCGTTTGTAGCTCTAGAAAATAGGAAAATGTCCGGTATGGATGACGGAATACCCACATCCTCTGGGATTTGATTTTATAGTGCTTTTCATAAGTGTCCATTAAAATAGGGGCTGAACCCAGGATTCAGTAAGGCTTGTGGCTTGTGTAGTATATGAGACTATAAACTATCTATGTTTCAAATTTCAACCAAATTAAACCTTTACATATATACATATAATACTTAGTAGTACCTAAGATAACATTTTATTCAATTTTAGAAACACAACGGTCTGCTTTGGTCACCGAAGTTTGTTGAACACTAAAGGGGTTTGGGTAAAGTTGGCGTCGTTTTTTTTTTTAGCGGCCAGAGATCTGTTATCACTTTCTTGTAACAATAAAATACCCTGATGCTATCTGTGCAATCGGATTTGCTCTAAGTCATATCGGAGCTGAGTTATAGCCTGTCAAAGTTATTTATTTTTTGGATTTTTTGTATGGGCAAGTGGCGTCGTTTTTTCATTTTAGCGGCCAGAGATCTGTTATCACTTTCTTGTAACAATAAAATACCCTGATGCTATCTGTGCAATCGGATTTGCTCTAAGTCATATCGGAGCTGAGTTATAGCCTGTCGAAGTTATTTATTTTTTGGATTTTTTGTATGGGCAAGTGGCGTCGTTTTTTCATTTTAGCGGCCAGAGATCTGTTATCACTTTCTTGTAACAATAAAATACCCTGATGCTATCTGTGCAATCAGATTTGCTGTAAGTAATATCGGAGCTGAGTTATGGCCCCTCAAAGTTTTTTTTTTTTGTTTTCTTTGTATGTACTAGTGGCGCCATTTCCTATAGCGGCCAAACATCCGTTAGCCCTTTTGTGAAACATTATTTTTACCCTAAGGTACCTGTGTAATCAGATTTGTTGCAAACTATATCGGAGCTGAGTTATGGCCACTTAAAGTTTTTTTTTTTGGTTTTCTTTGTATGGACTAGTGGCGCCATTTCCTACAGCGGCCAAACATCCATTACCACTTTTATGAAACATAATTTTTACCTTAAGGTACCTGTGTAATCAGATTTGTTGCAAACTATATCGGAGCTGAGTTATGGCCACTCAAAGTTTTTGTTTTGGTTTTCTTTGTATGTACTAGTGGCGCCATTTCCTACAGCGGCCAAACATTCGATAGCACTTTTATGAAACATTATTTTTACTTAAAGGTACCTGTGTAATCAGATTTGCTGCAAACTATATCGGAGCTGAGTTATGGGCCCTCAAAGTTTTTTTTGGTTTTCTTTGTATGTACTAGTGGCGCCATTTCCTATAGCGGCCAAACATCCGTTAGCACTTTTATGTAACATTATTTTTACCTTAAGGTACCTGTGTAATCAGATTTGTTGCAAACTATATCGGAGCTGAGTTATGGCCACTCAAAGTTTTTTTTTTGGTTTTCTTTGTATGTACTAGTGGCGCCATTTCCTATAGCGGCCAAACATCCGTTAGCACTTTTATGTAACATTATTTTTACCTTAAGGTACCTGTGTAATCAGATTTGTTGCAAACTATATCGGAGCTGAGTTATGGCCACTTAAAGTTTTTTTTTTTGGTTTTCTTTGTATGGACTAGTGGCGCCATTTCCTACAGCGGCCAAACATCCATTACCACTTTTATGAAACATAATTTTTACCTTAAGGTACCTGTGTAATCAGATTTGTTGCAAACTATATCGGAGCTGAGTTATGGCCACTCAAAGTTTTTGTTTTGGTTTTCTTTGTATGTACTAGTGGCGCCATTTCCTACAGCGGCCAAACATTCGATAGCACTTTTATGAAACATTATTTTTACTTAAAGGTACCTGTGTAATCAGATTTGCTGCAAACCATATCGGAGCTGAGTTATGGGCCCTCAAAGTTTTTTTTTTGGTTTTCTTTGTATGTACTAGTGGCGCCATTTCCTATAGCGGCCAAACATCCGTTAGCACTTTTATGTAACATTATTTTTACCTTAAGGTACCTGTGTAATCAGATTTGTTGCAAACTATATCGGAGCTGAGTTATGGCCACTCAAAGTTTTTTTTTTGGTTTTCTTTGTATGTACTAGTGGCGCCATTTCCTACAGCGGCCAAACATTCGTTAGCACTTTTATGAAACATTATTTTTACTTAAAGGTACCTGTATAATCAGATTTGCTGCAAACTATATCGGAGCTGAGTTATGGCCCCTCAAAGTTTTTTTTTTTGGTTTTCTTTGTATGTACTAGTGGCGCCATTTCCTACAGCGGCCAAACATTCGTTAGCACTTTTATGAAACATTATTTTTACCTTAGGGTACCTGTGTAATCAGATTTGCTCCAAACTATATCGGAGCTGAGTAATGGCCCCTCAAAGTTGTTTTTTTGGTTTTCTTTGTATGTACTAGTGGCGCCATTTCCTACAGCGGCCAAACATCCGTTAGCACTTTTCTGAAACATTATTTTTACCTTAAGGTACCTGTGTAATCAGATTTGTTGCAAACTATATCGGAGCTGAGTTATGGCCACTCAAAGTTTTTGTTTTGGTTTTCTTTGTATGTACTAGTGGCGCCATTTCCTACAGCGGCCAAACATCCATTACCACTTTTATGAAACATAATTTTTACCTTAAGGTACCTGTGTAATCAGATTTGTTGCAAACTATATCGGAGCTGAGTTATGGCCACTCAAAGTTTTTGTTTTGGTTTTCTTTGTATGTACTAGTGGCGCCATTTCCTACAGCGGCCAAACATTCGATAGCACTTTTATGAAACATTATTTTTACTTAAAGGTACCTGTGTAATCAGATTTGCTGCAAACTATATCGGAGCTGAGTTATGGGCCCTCAAAGTTTTTTTTTTGGTTTTCTTTGTATGTACTAGTGGCGCCATTTCCTATAGCGGCCAAACATCCGTTAGCACTTTTATGTAACATTATTTTTACCTTAAGGTACCTGTGTAATCAGATTTGTTGCAAACTATATCGGAGCTGAGTTATGGCCACTCAAAGTTTTTTTTTTGGTTTTCTTTGTATGTACTAGTGGCGCCATTTCCTATAGCGGCCAAACATCCGTTAGCACTTTTATGTAACATTATTTTTACCTTAAGGTACCTGTGTAATCAGATTTGTTGCAAACTATATCGGAGCTGAGTTATGGCCACTTAAAGTTTTTTTTTTTGGTTTTCTTTGTATGGACTAGTGGCGCCATTTCCTACAGCGGCCAAACATCCATTACCACTTTTATGAAACATAATTTTTACCTTAAGGTACCTGTGTAATCAGATTTGTTGCAAACTATATCGGAGCTGAGTTATGGCCACTTAAAGTTTTTTTTTTTGGTTTTCTTTGTATGGACTAGTGGCGCCATTTCCTACAGCGGCCAAACATCCATTACCACTTTTATGAAACATTATTTTTACCTTAAGGTACCTGTGTAATCAGATTTGTTGCAAACTATATCGGAGCTGAGTTATGGCCACTCAAAGTTTTTGTTTTGGTTTTCTTTGTATGTACTAGTGGCGCCATTTCCTACAGCGGCCAAACATTCGATAGCACTTTTATGAAACATTATTTTTACTTAAAGGTACCTGTGTAATCAGATTTGCTGCAAACTATATCGGAGCTGAGTTATGGGCCCTCAAAGTTTTTTTTTTGGTTTTCTTTGTATGTACTAGTGGCGCCATTTCCTATAGCGGCCAAACATCCGTTAGCACTTTTATGTAACATTATTTTTACCTTAAGGTACCTGTGTAATCAGATTTGTTGCAAACTATATCGGAGCTGAGTTATGGCCACTCAAAGTTTTTTTTTTGGTTTTCTTTGTATGTACTAGTGGCGCCATTTCCTACAGCGGCCAAACATTCGTTAGCACTTTTATGAAACATTATTTTTACTTAAAGGTACCTGTATAATCAGATTTGCTGCAAACTATATCGGAGCTGAGTTATGGCCCCTCAAAGTTTTTTTTTTTGGTTTTCTTTGTATGTACTAGTGGCGCCATTTCCTACAGCGGCCAAACATTCGTTAGCACTTTTATAAAACATTATTTTTACCTTAGGGTACCTGTGTAATCAGATTTGCTCCAAACTATATCGGAGCTGAGTAATGGCCCCTCAAAGTTGTTTTTTTGGTTTTCTTTGTATGTACTAGTGGCGCCATTTCCTACAGCGGCCAAACATCCGTTAGCACTTTTATGAAACATTATTTTTACCTTAAGGTACCTGTGTAATCAGATTTGTTGCAAACTATATCGGAGCTGAGTTATGGCCACTCAAAGTTTTTGTTTTGGTTTTCTTTGTATGTACTAGTGGCGCCATTTCCTACAGCGGCCAAACATTCGTTAGCACTTTTATGAAACATTATTTTTACCTTAGGGTACCTGTGTAATCAGATTTGCTCCAAACTATATCGGAGCTGAGTAAAGGCACCTCTAAGTTTTTTTTTGGTTTTCTTTGTATGTACTAGTGGCGCCATTTCCTATTGCGGCCAAACATCCGCGAGCACTTTTATGAAACATGATTTTTACCTTAGGGTACCTGTGTAATCAGATTTGCTCCAAACTATATCGGGAGCTGAGTAATGGCCCCTCAAAGTTTTTTTTTTGGTTTTCTTTGTATGTACTAGTGGCGCCATTTCCTATTGCGGCCAAACATCCGCGAGCACTTTTATGAAACATGATTTTTACCTTAGGGTACCTGTGTAATCAGATTTGCTCCAAACTATATCGGGAGCTGAGTAATGGCCCCTCAAAGTTTTTTTTTTGGTTTTCTTTGTATGTACTAGTGGCGCCATTTCCTATTGCGGCCAAACATCCGCGAGCACTTTTATGACACATTATTTTTACTTTAGGGTACCTGTGTAATCAGATTTGCTTCAAACTATATCGGAGCTGAGTTATGGCCCCTCAAAGTTTTTTTTTTGGTTTTCTTTGTATGTACTAGTGGCGCCATTTCCTATTGCGGCCAAACATCCGCGAGCACTTTTATGAAACATTATTTTTACCTTAGGGTACCTGTGTAATCAGATTTGCTCCAAACTATATCGGAGCTGAGTAATGGCCCCTCAAAGTTTTTTTTTTGGTTTTCGTTTAGGGCCCATAACTCAGCTCCGATATAGTTTGGAGCAAATCTGATTACACAGGTACCCTAAGGTAAAAATAATGTTTCATAAAAGTGCTAACGGATGTTTGGCCGCTGTAGGAAATGGCGCCACTAGTACATACAAAGAAAACCAAAAAAAAAAACTTTGAGGGGCCATAACTCAGCTCCGATATAGTTTGCAGCAAATCTGATTACACAGGTACCTTTAAGTAAAAATAATGTTTCATAAAAGTGCTAATGGATGTTTGGCCGCTGTAGGAAATGGCGCCACTAGTCCATACAAAGAAAACCAAAAAAAAAAACTTTAAGTGGCCATAACTCAGCTCCGATATAGTTTGCAACAAATCTGATTACACAGGTACCTTAGGGTAAAAATAATGTTTCACAAAAGTGCTAATGGATGTTTGGCCGCTGTAGAAAATGGCGCCACTAGTCCATACAAAGAAAACCAAAAAAAAAACTTTAAGTGGCCATAACTCAGCTCCGATATAGTTTGCAACAAATCCGATTACACAGGTACCTTAGGGTAAAAATAATGTTTCATAAAAGTGATAATGGATGTTTGGCCGCTGTAGGAAATGGCGCCACTAGTCCATACAAAGAAAACCAAAACAAAAACTTTAAGTGGCCATAACTCAGCTCCGATATAGTTTGCAGCAAATCTGATTACACAGGTACCTTTAAGTAAAAATAATGTTTCATAAAAGTGCTAACGGATGTTTGGCCGCTGTAGGAAATGGCGCCACTAGTACATACAAAGAAAACCAAAAAAAAAACTTTGAGTGGCCATAACTTAGCTCCGATATAGTTTGCAACAAATCTGATTACACAGGTACCTTAGGGTAAAAATAATGTTTCACAAAAGTGCTAACGGATGTTTGGCCGCTATAGGAAATGGCGCCACTAGTACATACAAAGAAAACCAAAAAAAAAACTTTGAGGGGCCATAACTCAGCTCCGATATTACTTACAGCAAATCTGATTGCACAGATAGCATCAGGGTATTTTATTGTTACAAGAAAGTGATAACTGATCGATGGCCGCTAAAATAAAAAAACGACGCCACTTGCCCATACAAAAAATCCAAAAAATAAATAACTTTGACAGGCTATAACTCAGCTCCGATATGACTTAGAGCAAATCCGATTGCACAGATAGCATCGGGGTATTTTATTGTTACAAGAAAATGATAACAGATCTCTGGCCGCTAAAAAAAAAAACGACGCCACGGGCCCATACAAAAGTACCCAAACCCCTTTAGTACAGTATTTGGATTGAAATAATATCCGAAAGAACAAAAACCGACTTCAATTATCATCATTTCACGTCAACTAACTAACTTCTAGTCAAGTAAAAAGTTCGCTCGACTAATTTAAGAAGCTATGACTACGTCGTCCAGATAAATAGATACTGGTGGACAATTCACACACAAAACTTTGGCTTTTTCCACCGCCAATGTCCCAGCCATACTCAAGCCGGAGTGGTCTTACGCGTGACGATGGCAAAAGACCTGACGGAATGAGTTTTTTGCCTTGGAAGTTGAGTCGGCCTTAGTGTGGGACGCACCTTACGTCGATACTCTGGTACCATCACATCTTCCAGAGACACATAGTAGGGCTAGTGCAGCGGCTAATTCAGCTGAGCGTCTCAAACGGTGGAAATATGCAACTCTCGGTAGTGGTTTTATATTTAAGCCTTTTGGGGTTGAGTGCCTGTGAAGGCCGGGACCTCACCTCATCTTCAAAAGCCTTTCCAAGCGCTTGACCGACGCAACGCGTGACCAAAATGCTGGCGTTTATTTGGCCTAACGCATAAACATTGCTATTCAGCGTGGTACTGCCACCAGCATGCTTGGCACGCTTCCGACTGGTAGTGGGCTTGACCAATAACAGTGATAGCTAGACAGTTGTAATTTTCAAAGATTATGTATTTATATTGCCGCTACAACAACAAATACTACATTACACATTTTCTAATAAATATCAGATCGTGTTTCGTACCTGAGCTGCCATCTGTACTTAATGTGGAAAATATTAGAAAGATATTGTCATATTGATGACGTATGACGGATTTGAGCGCGGTGTGTGTACCAGGGATGAGCTTCGACTCCGACTCCGATAAGTCAGAACTTCCGATTAGGTACTATTAATCCTTCGATTCCGAGAGACTTCGATTCCGAAAATTTTAAAACGGAGGTTATAATCGGAGGTAATGTGTATAAATATGCAGATAATCCCTTATTGTGGAGGATAGTATGGTAATGGAAATACAAAATCCCAACTTCCTAAATCAATTGCTCGTCAATGCTTACCGTGTCCCCAAGTGTTTGGCAAAAAAAATATACCCAATAAAAATATCTCTCCTGCCTATGCCTCCGACTTCGGTTCCGTCTCCGATAAATCAAATTTTAAAACTCCGACTCCGAAATCGGTTCCGATAAAATGGCCTCCTATTACATCTTTAGTGTTTACAGCGTCACAGTATACTTCGAAGTTAGTATGTACCGAACTTATTATTACCGTTATTATTTAATTTCTATGTAATTTCCGAACCACACGACCAATAATGTTAAAATTTTGATGAAAATATATAAAACATGTGTTCTTTCTATCAAAATTAGAATTAACGAAATTGAACAACGCAAACATGAGTTACAACCAAATACACATTCTGACTTTCACCTCTTTCTGCAAGAAAACCGTGCAGAGTTTGGGGATCAAAAGTAGACAGCTACCATCTCTTTAGTATGATCTTAAATCAAGTCAAGTTTTATTTGAATTGAATCAGTAGTTTCGGCGTGATGAGAGTTCCCTATACAGAAAGACAGACAGACAGACATGAAAGAAAAATAAATACAGTTTCGCCATCAGTATCGACTATGGAGTGCCCCCAATTTTTTTTTTCTTCAAAATATCTTCAATGTACAGAATTCGACCCGCTATAGTTTTATTATAAGTATAGATAAAAAGCAGCCTTGTAAGGACAAGGCTGCTTTTTATCCTGTGTCTAGTCTATTCTCATCCCCCATTTCAACCCCTTCAACTCTTATTTCCGTGATAAAAAGGTACCGTAAAAAAAGTTATGTCCTTTTTTGAGGTCTAGTATATCTGTGAACCAAATTTTATTTAAATCGGTGCTGTGGATTTCATGCTTATAACTTGGAAACTTACGGAATCTTCATACAATCTTCCATCTCTTGTTACACCCTCTTAGGGGTTGAATTTTGCAAAACCTCGTCTTTGCGAGCGCCAATTGGACTTTAACTTATCGAGGTTCTAGCGTTCTACTGTATGTGTATTGTATAAATACAGTGTAACGTCACTAGAGTTAAGGACAAACTCTCTAAAGCGTCAAAATTACTAGACTTTGGTTTAGCTTGTATCCCATACAAAGATTCCCTCTATATATAGCGTTATGCCCACTCAATAACGACGAAAATAAACCGTCGGTCGGCTTCATACATTTCCGAACTTTTTAAGAAATCCATTCGTTTGTTTACAAATTCGCATTACTTGCACGTTTAGACTACGAAGATATGAAGGAAGTAAAAAAAAATCAACAAAATTACTGGTGCAACAAAAGACGTCAGACGAAAATAACAGACTATACGCAAAATTGTTCAAATAAGATTTGTTTTTGTGTTTTTGTATTTCTTTTACATATTTATTCTTCTTTCCATTTAACGACAACTATGCACGAAAATATGTACAGTCCCTTGATTTTACACTGTATAGGACAAACTCTCTAAAGCGTCTTATGTTATAAAAGTTGTATGTATGTATGTCTATGTTATAAAAGCATCTTAAAGTAATTGCCCCATAATCTTGTAACTTAAAGCTGGTTGTATTTTTGCAGGTGTGATTACATACATAGACGAAAAGAATGACTATGTACTAATTGATGGTGCATATTACTATGACAGCTCATCATGCTCACATAAACTAAACCTTAATGACAAAGTCCTGTATTTAGGATACTACAAGCAAGACAAACAAGTTGTCATTGTAAGGATACTTCAGAATGAAGGGAATTTTTGGGGGGACGAAGATGTAAAAGAGGAAGTGCACTTTGAACAGACAAACCACACTCTAGTAGGGCAAGTCGCTAGCCGAGATGGAAGAGAAGTATACATGGTTAATGGTGATGTTAAATTTAGTCTTGATGATGTTGAAGGCACATTTGTACCCATTGAAGGAGACATATTGGAAATTAGTTGCAAGGTAGTATCCAATGATGGAAATGGTAATGAGCCAAAACCTGTGGTTTCTTCTGCAGAGGTTTGTAAATTTAAAATTTAGTGACATTATCCACATCAACAATACCATTACTGTAGATTTATTAAAATAAATAAACACAGATGTTGAACTAATTAATCAATTACCAGTCATGATGCAAAGATGCTTGGCTAAGGAAATAATATTTTTATTTTACCTGTCATGTTTTGTTTAAAGTAAAAAAATTGTTTTTAGGTGTTGGAAGTCATCGCGTTTAGGCCTCTCGGTCTAAAAATCGTGCCTGGAACAGTATCGGAATGGAATGGAACTTACGGACTTTGTGACAGAAAGATTTACTTTGACCAGCAGAGTCTACCTTCTGGTGTCATACCTAAGATTGGAACTAAGGTAAATTGCTACTGGTAACAATAGGCTATAATCCTAAAAACATTATTATACACGTATTTTTTCTTTAGTTTCACAAACAAAAAATGACGAAGATACAGTGCTTAGAAGCTTCGCGTGACATCACTTGTGGGTACGATTTTACCGACGAGGTTACCGACAAGTGACATCACGACCCCGACTCTGGAAGTTTGATGATCTCTATATCTTTGTCGATTTTTAATAATTTGATAAAACAAAAAATGTGTGTCCCATATTACCTGCATGTTTTCCATGATCTAGCTGACGAACTAATTAGAATGGTTTATTTTTTGATCCACTCTGCTGCTACCCTATTCAACTGATTTTTGAAATTACAATTCCCTCTCAGCTACTGCTACATGCCACAACTAACTAGATATTATCTTCTGAATTTAGAATGCTCTGTTTGTACCTGTAGATTGGATACAATACACTGGTTCATTAATACATAGTGGAGGGGGTAAATGTCAACCAGCAAACTCACGATGTTTTCCTTCACCATTTTAAGTTAGTGGCATTACGCACATGACTTCGAAAAGACAGTGTTGCGTGTGGGGTTTGAACCCGGGGTCTCCGGATCGTCAGGCGCCGTTCTCCCGACTAGACCAGCCGTAACTTCAAACTTGTGAGGAAACCGACATGTACCTAGAATCTTTCGAAGTCATGTGTCATCCGCCAACCCGCACTGGGCCAGCGTGGTGGATTATGGCCTTAACTCTCTCCTTGCGAGAGAAGGTCCCGAATACCAGCAGTGGGGAAAGTTTAGTGGGCTGTCGATGATGAAACTGGCACTGACACCGTGGCACCTAGCAGTCTGATGTTAGACACCGCGCGGCTTGGACGTGTGCTTGCGTTCAGAGTTGCGAATATTTTCTGTAGTGTTAATGAACACTGCATAGAAAATATTAGCTCTTTTACTCCCATAGCAAGAGCTCAATCAACAAAGAAAAGCCACTGTCACACATTCATAACTCTTTATTAAAAGGTTGTACCTAAATACTAATTTCTTATCTTATAACCATCTACCGCCACTATAAATTAAATATTTCCATTTACTGACTTATCATGTAAAGTGGTCACTGCCAGGGTGCCAGGGACTTTGGGAAATAAATGTATTGTAAATATAATTTTCAGGTTATGATGAAAACCATAGAGAGCTACCAAGACAATTGTATTCACCGAGCTATACAAGTTCAAATGATTACTGATAGTAATCAGAATGCTGTAGTCCAAGACGACGAGGAAGAAGAATCTACATTACAATTAGAGAGTGTCGAAAGACTCGAAATTACACATCCTTTGTCATTTGATGTGGAAATGTACCAAACAGCTGAAATAAGCCTTAAAGTGACCAACAAAGGTGATCAAATGCATGTCATCAACAAATGGATAATACTCAGCAAAAAGAGAGACTCTCAAATTAATGTGACTCCAAATCTACTGCAACCATACAGGCTATACCCAGGTCAAACAATTGTTTTTAAAATCACATGTCAGCCTAAGTTTTTAGGGAAAGCCAGGGAACACATGCTTATATTATTCAGAGGATTTAAAGTCAAAAGAGTGTTAAGTATTAATGTTGTTGATAAACAAATGACAAACAACAGTTATACTAATTCAGGTAAATCAGCATCTATACATGATAAATATTCTAGAATGAAAGAGGTTAGAATGAATGGCAATGACTTCGTGCAGGGAAGGAAAATCTCAAGGACACCTAATTTTGTAGCTGTAAGGATAGGGGCTTTCATTGTACCAGATAAAGTGTGGAATTTGGTTTTGGGAGATAAGGAACAGCCAGATATGACTGTAAACCACCGAATGATATTCAATAGATTAGAAGACAAATATCCATTCCTCAACCAAGATTTAAATACGTACAACTTTGTGGATAAATGGCACACTTTGTTATACTTAGAAGAAATCCAAGAAACAATTGACATGCGAGCATATGACATCCCAAAAACATTTCTGACTAGATTTCATGAATATCTGAGCCTTGAAGTCAAAGGGTTATCAGAAAGAAGGCCATCACTGGTTGTAAGTGACAGAGTAATGGTTAAAGATATTTGGGACGTAAGGGCAACTAAATATGAAGGGATAATTCATGAAATCAGAGGCAACTGTGTTTTACTGAAATTCAGTCAAGCTTTCCATGAGATTTACTCAGGTTCAGATATTTCTGTCCAATTCTATTTCAACCGCACTTCGTACCGCAGGGCACATCACGCTATCAACTTGGCATTGTCTAAACTCGGTCCAGAAATACTGTTCCCAAATCGCCTGACTATACGGCCGCCACAGGTACCTCCAGAAACACTGAAATCTATAGAGTGGTACAACAAATCTCTGAATGATTGCCAAAGAGCTGCTGTGTCCAATATTTTACTAGGAGAGTGTAGACCCAAGCCTTATTGTATTTATGGTCCTCCAGGGACTGGAAAAACAGTCACAGTAGTAGAGACTATACTCCAGATTTTGGCAAATATTCCTCATAGCAGGATTTTGGTGGCAACTCCATCCAACAGTGCAGCAAACTTGATTACTGAAAGACTGATAGATTACAAAGAAAAGAATCCATACTCATTAGTCCGTGTTATAGCATTCCATTATTTCAAAGCTGACAACATTCCAGCGAAGATAAAATCTTACTGTGTAACAGTAGATATTGCCAGAGAAGGAACTTCAAAACCAAACCAAAAAGTCCAAGATAGTGTCAATCTGAACTGTCAGAGTTCATTTCTTGGTAGACACCGCATAACAATTGGCACCTGTAATGCATTAGGAGCCTTGGCATACATGGGGTTCCCCAAAGGCCATTTTACACATGTAATTGTTGATGAAGCAGGACAAGCTACAGAGCCAGAAATAATGATACCTCTTAGTTTAACTGACAAAGATAGTGGACAAATAATTCTGGCTGGAGATCCAATGCAGTTAGGCCCAATTGTTGGATCACCTTTTGCTCAAGAGTATGGATTGAACGAATCTTATTTGTCAAGATTACTTGAAACTGTACCTTACCAGAAAGATTTTTCTGCATACAAAAGTGGCTTCAATGAGAAACTGGTGACTAAACTTAATGACAACTACAGATCCATGGTGGAGGTTCTGACATTGCCAAGCCAAATGTTTTATGATGGTAGTCTTATAGAGAGGCTTAATAGGAATCAACCCTGGATTGAGAAACTGATAGATGTTACTTCAGAGATATTCGAAACAGGTGACGCAAAGGCTGCTGGCATTTATGTTCATGGGATAAGAGGTTGCAACACAAGAGCTGAAGATAGTCCATCATGGTATAATCCACAAGAAGCAACAATGGTGGCACTGACTGCCAGCAAAATCTACAAGAGAAATGTATCACCTGATGATATTGGGATCATCACACCATACATTGCACAGGTATGTTAACACTTCCTTTTTTAACTGGTATTTTTATTCATAACCAATTCATATTGTTCACGCATCAGATTCTAATTTCTAAGTTAATTGATTGAGGTTACATTTTAATTGATATATATATAACTAGCGGCCCATTCCGGCTGCGCTCGGATATTGTCATTTAAAGACTATTATTAATCGAAATAAAAACTATCCTATCTCTCAAGTTGTACCAGAATGCTCACGGTGTGCCAATTTAATTTAAAATCGGTTAAGTAGTTTAGGAATCCATCGCGGACAAACATCGTGACTGGAGATTTATATATTATATTATAAAGATTGGAAAAGTTTAATAATGTGTACAATAATTATATTCATTTCAGATAAAATATCTTCGAAATCTATTTGAAGGTATGGGCTTGCCACAGCCAAAAATAGGCACTGTTGAAGAGTTCCAAGGACAGGAGAAACCTTTGATTATTATTTCGACTGTTCGATCAACTGAGATGTTATTGCCACAAGATTTAAAACACACCCTTGGTTTTGTGAAGAACCCTAAACGTCTAAATGTTGCCATTACAAGAGCTCAAGTTGCAGCTATGTTGTTCTGTGACCCACATCTTCTTTGCACAGATCCTCTGTGGTCCAGAGTTGTGAGCCAAGCAGTGAGAGAAGACAAATATATGGGTTGCGATCTGCCAAAGAGTTTCCAACAGCAAAGTTCATAACTTTTGGCTGAAAAAGTTGAAAGATTTTGGAATGTAATGTTAAGAGTATTTTATTAAGTTTGATAAAAGTGTTTTGAAAGTTTGGGGGTTATGCTCCAATTGTATAATTTAAATAGAAATAAGTCTTAAAATAATATATTAGTAAATAATAGATATTCGCCATTTATTTATATTATCCTTATGGTACAGTTACTATTGGCTGAATAGGGTACCGGACTGGGTCAAAAATACACCATCCTAATTAGTCCGCCAGCTAGATCATGGAAAAATATTGGACACGTATTTTTTTTTTGTAATGTTAAAGATCGTCAAAGATATAGACCATCAAACTTCGAGAGTGGGGGGTCGCGACGTCACTCGTGAGTAAAAATCGTACTCACAAGTGACATCACACGAAACTTCGAAGCGCTGTATCTTCGTAATTTTTTGTTTGTGAAACAAAAGAAAAAAATACGTGTAGAATATTTTTTCTAACTAACTAATCTAACTAACGGAATACTTAGTTTTGAGGATTGTACTATTCCATTGTCTGCAGCCATTGCCTTGCCAATGATTTTTATTATTTTGTTAAACCTTAAGCCCAGCCTTAGCACATCTATACAAAGGGGTTTTATTTCGAGGTGGTTGAAGTGTTGATGCCGGTATACATAGTTCCGGTTTCTGCAGGTATACTTTAAAACAACCTCCGAATAATCGGATCCGACCGACAGCTGTCCGGATAATCGGTAAGGTAATTAAATGCTTTCGGAGTAAGGTTTACGACACAAAAACTGTCAAATCTATGTCGGTCGGAATTCGAAATGAACGAAACGCCCGATCCGATCAACCGACTGATTGTGTTTCGTGGTAAGAAACGTTTTTTTTTTTGTAAATAATGTGAGTGACGAGACGAGCAGGGCATCTGCCTGATGGTAAGCATGTTGCTTACTGCCACATAACAGCACAGTGACACGCAGCTATTGGAACATGAAGAGTCCAAATTATTACCTAGCACTGCACTGCGCTCGTCACCCAGAGATCTAAGTTGTTATATCTCTGAGCCCTGCAATTTCTCTGGAAACATTGCCCTTCAAACCGGAACACAGTAATGTTTGCACATTACTGCTTGGCGGTAGAATAATTGGCAAAGGTGTGGTACTTCCCCAGGCGGACTCCGCTAAGAGTCCTACCACTACAAAAAACGTCCATAAGTTCGGCCGATATATCGTTTATCGGACTTCGTAGTAGACCAGCAGGTCTACTACGAAAACAAACTCCGAATGATCGGATCCGACCGACAGCTGAATCGGATCTGTAGCCTACCACGAAAAACACTCGGATCGATACATATCGGTCGGAAGTTATACACTTAGGTCGGATCGAACGAAACGGCCGACTCGATCAACCGACCGATTGTCTATCGAGGTAGGAAACGTCCATAAGTTCGGCCGATATATCGTTTATCGGACTTCGTAGTAGACCTGCAGCTGGTCCGCATGCATCGGCAATAAAAAAAATTAACACCTCTTTTTGGTCGGGTGTTAAAAAAGCAAATGGCAGTTAGCATTAGGTTCGCTTATGCCTGCTGAAAAATGGTAGGTTATAGAAGACTATTTAGACTACTTAAATAACTACTTCTACTACGAAAACTAACGTGGTTATTACACATTTTAAATAAATACTCGGTTCAGGGTAGCGATTCTGAAACCATTCGGTTGCATCCGACACGGAATCTCATCTCTCGGTCTTTGTCTTATCTGTTTAGCATGACAAAGACCGAGAGCTGAGATTCCGTGTCGGATGCAACCGAATGGTTTCAGAATCGCTACCCAGGTCATTGCTAAATGAGCTGCTAACGCGCGCGCACTCCCCTTGAAAAAGATCGCCGGACGCGATCGAAACTTGAGTCGGACTCTGACTAGACTGACGGATGCTGACGGTCTGACTATATAAAACGTGAGCTACCCGTGTATTTATTTAAAATACTTCGACTACCGTAACTAACAAAGCAAAACTACCAATAAAGGTCTAATACTATAAATGTCCAAGATTCTTGCTCAATCACGTCGTAACGTATAAGCGGATCGGGCTGAAATTCGGAACACAGATTATGGTCTGGAAAAACACAGACTACTTTTTATCCTGTGAAAATAACGGGAACTACGCGGGTGAAACCGCGGGCGCTGCTAGTTATTTATTATCTATTTGTAAGAAAGTATGAAAATAGTTTCATGCAATATGATTAGGATGTGTGATGCCAATTTGTATACAAAAATACACTAGACAGAAATTGTTACTGTCACTTCCAATAAAAAAGTTATAATGTGGCCATTTTAACAAAAGAATATTTTAGTAACATTATCTTAATACTGGGTGCACTGAGCTTGAAAAATTTGACGTGATGACTAAACTAAACTTAAAATATTTTATGACTAGCAGCACCCCACGGTGTAGCTGCGTAGTTTCCGTTCCTGTTATTTTCCCTGGATAAAAAGTAGCCTATGTGTTATTCCTGCACTGACATTCATAATATTAATAGGATAAGCCCAAAGGGAAGTAGGTAAGTACTTTTCTCAATATTGTGAACAACTTTCCCAATGAAATGTACCCAAAATTCAAGAAATACTTCGTCATCACAAAAACGCACAAAATTACATAGATAGATAGATAGATTAACTATTTATTGCACTTAAACAAAGTAAACAAAGTTACAAAAACTTAATAAAATAAAGTAACAATTGGCGACCTTATCGCTAAAAGCGATCTCTTCCAGGCAACCGCTGGATGGAAAAGGAGAAATGAAGAATAATAAGACGGGGAAGTACAAACAATGAGTGAAAGATTATAAGTACGGATACGGATAATTAAAGTTAAATTATTCAAATATTAAGCACCTATTTTGTTTTACGTAAATAGAAAGAAAATAGAGTACTAAACACGCCATATCAATATCTAAAGTGTTCAACCAGTCAGCCTGTATAGACACTTGACACGAATCAAACGAAGGTTTTTTCTATCAATTTCGAACTGTACGGGAGGTGAAATGGGGGATGAATTTCAATATGGAAGTTCCCAACCGTTGAACATAAAACCATGAAACTCTGTACCTATATAGGCACTGGACACGAAGCAAACGAATGTTTGTTCTAGCATTTTTTTAATTTCAAACTACGGGGGTGAAATTGGGGTGGAAATGGGGGATGAATGTCAATATGGAAGTTCCCAACCGTTGAAGATGAAACTCTGTATATAGGCACTTGACACGAAGGAAACGAATGTTTGTTCTATCAATTTTGTAATTTCAAACTAGGTATACGGGGCTGAAATTGGAGTTGAAATGGGGGATAATTGTCAATATGGAAGTTCCCAATCGTTGAAGATGAAACCATGAAACTCTGTATTCAGACACTTGACACGAAGCAAACGAATGTTCGTTCGTCCAATTTTATAATTTCGAACTGTTTGGTGATGAAATCGGAGTTGAAATGGGGGCCGAATGTCTCTCACGCTTTCAGATCTAAACAACTGAACAAATTTTGATGAAATTGTATACAATTGTTTTTATTATAAGCTGTTTTTAGGAACCATAAATGTGTCTGGGGGTATACAAATAGGTACCGTCTGAGTTACCTTAGTATTTATTTCGCGCGGACGAAGTCGCGGGTATTAGCTAGTTTATTTATAAACATTTTAAACCCCACGGAAGTGTGTATTTTTAAGCATACATGCTGGCAATATATTTCTAAATTTCTGTGAAAGTACGATTTTTGGCTTACGACACGCAGTTTAGTGAAAATAATTGTTTTTAAACTTTTTGGTCAGTCTTATCTCGGATTAGGATGCCTTTTCAGAAATAGCTGTGCCTGTTGTTGATATTTTATTCTTAATCTGCAAATAAACGACTAACCAATTATGGAATCCGCTAGCGTCGTGTTGTGTGATAATCTGATTAAGTGGTTGAAGACCCTAGACCTAAAAGCTAAACATGGAACTCCCTCAGGTAATTTTTACTTCCTCGATTATATGTTTTGAATACCGGAGTATAAAAGCTTGAAGCCAAATAGATCACCTTGCAAATAAGACTCACGGTTGCTGTGGCAATCGCCCACGATCGTTTTGTTTCGACACCATTTTCGATCATGAAATATCTTTATTCATTTTAACTCTGATTCAGTTGGTACCGTTGCCACCACACCACCACCTAAATTTAATTATTATGTTCAATTTGTATTTGATTTGTATGCAATCAAAGTAGAATACAATTTATAAACACTTCCTGTCATGTCTTACTTTTCTTAGGATCTAATGGCCTGAGATCAGATTATGAAAACAAAGACATGGTCTCCCCAGATGAACAGTTCGAGACACCCATTGTTGATATTGTTTGAAATATCTAGGGTCTCTCTTTCATAGTATTTACTGATACAGACCAAGGATTTTCAAAATTGTAGATGTTCACTAAAAAACGAAATTTTTCCCATATTACTTACCTATGTAAATTTGTCTTGATTTAACCCTATTCAAATACCCTTACCAATACACACACTTTCAGGGTATTTTAATTTTTTACTAGTACCTATTTCCGTGTGGTTTTATCCACATAGTTCCCACTCCCTTAATTTTCCCACAATGTGCTATTCCAGACTTTAATATATAGTAGAATGCCAATTATCCAAATGCCGATTAACCATATCACCAATTATCCTAATTGGTCCTAAGCTAAGCATAATGTAGAAAATTAATACATACAACCAATCATTGTCAAGATCTGATGAAGTTGCAACCTAGTTTGATTGAGATGTTCAAGTGAGCATTATTGTAGAACTTATGAAAAAAGTTTATTTTATGTGTGACAGTTTGTTTTTCCTTATTACCAGTCTATGTCCGATTATCTGAATTTTCGATTATGCCAATTGACCCCACTCCCATTTAATTGGTGTTCTACTGTAACTGTATTCCAAATTTGATCTGACACAATCAAAAAAAGGACTGGCCTCGTGGCTTAGTTGGTAGTAGCTCTGCCTGCGAAGCCGAGGGTTGTGGGTTTGATTCCCACCCAGTGCAAATGTTTGTGTGATGAATTCAAATGTTTGCACTGTGTCTGGGTGTTTCTATGTATAATAAGTATGTATTTAAAACTATACAAGTATTATATCAGCTATCTGGCCGCCATCACACAAGCTTTGCTTAGTTTGGGGTCAGATGGTGTTGTGTGTGAATTGCCCACCAATATTTATTTATTTATTAAAAACCTGGTCCATTTAATTATTCTGACATGACTGAGCAATAAACATTCACATTTTCAAATTAGGATTATCTGTCTCTCCCATTGATTTTTCAAAGAGTAGAGTATCTTCAAGCAACCTTTTCCATTTGGAGACAGTATCCAAATAGAAAAGGTTGCCTAAAGATACTGAAGTTGAAGTTGAAAGTTGAGGTGTATGTGGTGTGCAGGCTTTGTCTACTATAGTTAACTCTACAGCTGCCTTTCTCTGTTTTTTTTAAATTATAAAGATTTAATATTTTAAACACATTCTATAAAGTCAACTGCCGTCTTTCCTGCATAGCTCCTCTTAGGTTTACTGAGAAAAGATTGTGACAAAAGAGTCGTGGAATTTTGGATTTAGATTAATTTATGTTAAAAAATCAGTGGTGTGGGACTGTCAACAGAAATGGAAACTTGAATAATTATATCTTATAGACAATAAATGTACATACGGTATTGTTGGTAACAGTTTAGTGTTATGAGTTAGAAGTTGTTGTTTTCCACCTTAAAATACCTAACTTGCACAAAAATTTATTTTTATTTCATCAACTAAAAAATTTCTCCTTTTCCACTTACCAATAAGCATATTACGTAAATAAATGTTTTAACAGAATTATCCGATGGAGTGGCGATAGCAGAAGCCCTAACTCAAATAGCTCCTGAGTTTTTTACACCATCCTGGAATTCTAAAATTAAAACAGATGTGGAACACAACCGGAGACTGAAAGTTAGTAATTTGAAGAAAATATTGGAAGGAGTAGTTGGTAAGTATCTTGATAATGTAATTTTCTAAAACATAAAGTTAAAGCTGTGATGACTTTTTTGCAAGAACATCCAACTATCACTGTAAGTTTTGTTTCCTGCCTAGATCTCTTGAGTATTTAGCCAAATTCAGATGTACAATGTACATTTTTTCATTAATACATGTTTTTTATCATTTTAACAGTGAAGGAAATAATTGTTAACAAGTATGCTAGACATACAATATTCATATGTTAGATCTGTCACTACTGTATTGTACACACATGTGTACAATACAGTGCTAAAACCAATCTGGACATACGGAATTCAATTGTGGGGATCGGCCAGTAACTCAAACATATTAAAAATCCAACGAGTACAAAACAGCATCTTAAGGCAAATGACAAACGCACCCTGGTTCCTCAGAACAACAGAGGTCCATGAAACTTTAAACGTGCCAATGGTAGAACAGGAGATAGAACGCCATAGTGCTAACTATAAACTGCGACTGCAAAAGCATCCAAATGAACTTGCGGGTCAACTCACTATTCCTGAAACTATACGTCGTCTCAAAAAGCGACGGGACTTGTACGATTGAGACAACAATATTGCAAAATATAAAAAAAAGGGCGAACTCCACAGGGAGTGGACCCTCAATGCCACGAAACAGTCACCCCATCTGCTTATAGTCACCATGACTGATTGCATGATTATTGTGAACAAAAAAAAAAAAAAAAAAAAAAAAGATCTGTCACTATTCAATATGGCATTACGAGTACATCAAAGTCTATGACAATATGGAGTGTGACTTAGGTAGCTAATACCAGTTTTCATTTCCAGATTATCACCAAGATATCTTAAATTTAAGCCTACAAGACTTCTCACGTCCAGATGTCAATGTTTTGGCAGAAAAGGCAGACCCCTCTGATTTGGGACGGTTACTGCAACTAGTTCTTAGTAAGTATTCACTATGTAACTATTATGATAGAAGATAGATACATAGAATAGTACTACACATGATAGAGTTTGAAGGAAATACATAATATTATGCTCCAAAATAATTAATTGATTTCGCAATAATTGTAAAATTTTTAATATAAGTCTAATGCAGACCATACATGTCCATTTTTGTATCCATGTTGGACATAAGTTTTATTGATACATTTTTTAAATAACAAATAAATAATTGTTGAGCCTTATGGTAAGTAGTCCACTTTTGCCATACCAAGGGTATTAGTGTTAATCTAGCTAGTTAGTTAGCTAGTCTTCCTAGCAAACCAACACTAACTATTTTATAAACTTTAAAATGAAACTCTAAACCTCTAAAGGTACAATTTCAGGATGTCTCAGGTTTCAATGGTTGCAGGTTGTGCAGTTAACTGCAACAAAAAGGAAGAATACATAACTCGTATCATGGAAATGGAGCTGGCATGCCAAGGGTCTATTATGCAGGCAATACAGGTAGGCTATGCATCTCTATATACTTGACATCATAGACATAGGACCAAGCAATATCCGAACAAAAATTGGCCTCTAGAAAGTGACGATTCTACAGTGCGGCTAATATCCAACCCTTTTCACGTATGTGGCCAATCAGAATTCTGGAAAGAAAACTACTGGCTGCACATTCGCTTTATATCTCTCACGTTTTCTTGCCCGTACTTACTTTACAGCTGTATAGGGAACACTCAGTCCATTCTTTAAAATGTCTATGTGCAACACTTTCACACAACCTTTTCTCCAATATTTTCTTTTTGATATTTTCCAAAATATCTTAAGGTTTCTTGGCTTTTAGCGATAAGGCCGCCGTAAGCCCTTTTATTGTTTTTGTTTTGGTGTGATCTATCCCTTGGGCGGTGCCGGCTTTAGGGTGGGGCGACGGGGTCGGCCGCCCAGGGCGCCGGATATTACAAGGGCGCTGGGAAATCTTAACCTAGGGGGGGTGTATTTCAACGTCCCCAAGTTTAGTGTTGTCCTTTAGGGCGCCTGAGGCATGGCTCGCCCGGGGCGCCTAGAAGGCTAAGGCCGGCCCTGCCATTGGGAATGGACTAAAACAATGTCTAGAGAATAGCTCCAGCCACAAACTTCATCATCATCATCATCAGCCTGTGTTCGTCAACTGCTGGACATAGGCCTCTCCTATAATACGCCACTCAGCCCGATCCTCGGTCCTACGTTTCTTTCGTATGTCGTCACTCCATCTGGTCTCAGGGCGTCCTTCTGTTGAATATACTGTTGAAACTTGGTAAGTAAATGGAATCTGTAAACCCCATTAAGATTTTCACACAAAAATAGAAAAAAAAAACAATAAATTTCGGGGGTGCCCCATACTTAGAACTGAAACTAAATAATGTTTTTTCATCAAAAACCTTACTTACGTGTGCGGTATCTATAGATAGGTCTTAAAAATGATTATAATTTTTTTTCTTCTAAACTGAATAGTATGCGCGAGAGACTCTTCCAAAGTGGTAAAATAAATGTGTCGCCCCCCCATCTAACTTCTAAAATAAGACAATGACAAAATTAAAAAAATGTATGACGTAGATTCATCATCATCAACAGTCAACAGCCCACTAAATATTCCCACTGCTGGGACTCGGGGCCTTCTCTCGCAAGGAGAGAGTTAAGGCCATAAACGCTGGCCCATTGCGGGTTGGTGGATGACACATTACTTCGAAAGATTCTAGGTACATGTCGGTTTCCTCACGATGTTTTCCTTCACCGTTTTAAGTTAGCGGCATTACGCACATGACTTCGAAAAGACAGTGGTGCATGTGGGGTTTGAACCCGGGGTCTCCGGATCGGCAGGCGCCGTTCTCCCGACTAGACCAGCCGTAACTTGATGTAGATGATGTAGATAATAATAAAAAATGAAATTGTTTATTTTTTATTATTACCATGCAGAATTGTATCCACCGAAAATTGGTCTAAACAAGATCTATTCAGCAGTTTTTTTTGTAATAGTCACAAATACAGTATTATTAAAATATTGATTAAAATTAAAACAAACTGCAAGAATTTTTATATTATGCTACTTGCTGCTATTGAACCCTTCATGGGCGAGTCCAACTCGCACTTGGCCACTTTTGTTATATTATAGATAGAAAATTTGAACATGTTATTACATATTTAATTAATTTTAACATGTGTTGTTTTATCTTTTGATTCGTATCATCAGTAGGTATCTTATCAATAGTTGACTATTCTAATTATGATAGTTTAAGTCTCTAAGTCATTAATTGTATTTTTTTTCTCAATTACTTTTTTATTTTGATGAAATCCTGAGGAGAGGAATTGAGGATCAACCTGCATATTATGTGCCCTGCATCCTGCATAATATGTGACCTTCATACACACGCGACGTACGGGGCAGCTCAAACGAATCTCTAGGGCCTTAGCAAAGTCTGACAAACTGACTCATCTGTATAAAAAGTTACCACATTATTTTTGTATGAAAACTAAAGTGGTTATTACACATTTTAAAACAAACACACTGGTAACTCACGTATAATATAGACAGAACAGTCCGACTCGAGTTTCGATCGCGCCCGGCGATCTTCTTCAAGGCGAGTGCGCGCGCATGTTCGCAGCTCGTTTAGCACTGCGGGCAGCCGCACGGCACGCACTCAAGCTTAACGGTTGTTGTCGCGAGGGTGCAGGTGAGAGGGTGCGGGAGGGCTGCACCGGTGTACACTGGAACTCTTCGTCACTGGACATCTGCGCGTCGGGAATATTGCAGCACACCGAGCTCACTGTGTCCTCACTACTTTTCTGTACATACTCCTGAGCCTTTTGGAGGCAAGGTTTCCAAGCGGGTGGCACATGCCATCCACCATCTCTGTTAAACTTCGGACGCTTACTAATTTCAATGGCCTCCCTGACTTTACGGGGTATAAAATACCTCTCCCTTGCCAGGACCTCCGCCTTATCAAATTGAATGAAGTGTTGAGAGTCCGAACAGAGAGCATGCTCTCTGTTTGGTTGACTTCCAAAAAAGAGGAAGAGGTTTTCAATTTGGTGGTTGTTTTTAGGGTTCTGTACCCAAAGGGTAAAAACGAAACCCTATTACTGGACTTGGCTGTCTGTCCGTCCGTCTGTCACCAGGCTGTATCTCAAGAACAGGTGTAGCTATAGTGTGTGTCTGTAGCTAGACAGTTGACATTTTCACATGATGTGTTTCTATTGCCGCTATAACAACAAATACTAATAATAAAATAAAATAAATATGTATACCATATATACCCATATAACAAACTTGATTTTTACCGTTTCTTGCTTGATTAGTCCGCCCCAAGCAAACTAGATGGCGCCACTAGAAGATTAAAACGCGGTATCGAATTCGTCGTTACAACCATAAGGTAACATCAAAATTTTAATCAAAGCTTTTCGGATGAATGCCTCTCTGCGGAAACTGCGTCAGTCTACGAGTATGTATACGGAATTCGGAATAAAGCCAAAAATGTTTTCACCGTTTATTTGCTAATGGTACGAAACCCTTCGTGCCCACTCGCACTTGGCCACTTTTATTTTTTTTGTATTTATGTTACGCGATAGCGCCACCGCCAATTCTGAATCGATTTTGATGGTTCTTTTTTGTTTGGTAGATCATAGTTCAGAGGTGGTCCCATATAAATTTTATCGAAATCGGTGGAGCGGTTTTGGAAATATGAACAAAAAACAACTAAAAATTTCCTTTCGTTATCTCGATGACTTGATCGATGATTGCATCCTATTGAACTTTGTGGTATGCCTGAATTTAATGTTGAATTGAAGTCAGTTTTTTTTTTAAATAAAAAAAGTGTCGAGACGAGCAGGACATGTACCTGATGGTAAGCAACATGCCTCCACATAACAGCACAGTGACACGCAGCTATTGGAACATGAAGAGTCCAAATCATTACCTAGCACCGCACTGCGCTCGTCACCCAGAGATCTAAGACGTTATATCTCTATGCCCTGTAATTTCTCTGGAAACATTGCCCTTCAAACCGGAACACAGTATTGTTTGCGCATTACTGCTTGGCGGTAGAATAGCTGGCAAAGGTGTGGTACTTCCCCAGGCGGACTCTGCCAAGAGTCCTACCACTACTAAAATTGTTTTTCCGGAGAAAATAAATTATTACTCAAATGAGTACAATAATAATATTTTTACCTACTTATTGTGTGTTGTTAATATTTTTTAATTTAGACGACAAACATATTAAAAACCAAATTGCGATCTAAACACTTTACATGTGAATAATATTTAAGAATAAACGAATATCTATACATAATTACTCTACGAATACGGTTTTAGAATGTGAAAAACAAAATATTGTTTTAGGAAGGTCCTGAATCGAAAAGCAGCATTGATATTGCTAAAAGAAGTACATTACTTTAAAACACCTGAAACTGGTGCAACGAATTTAAGCAAGAGGCGTTTGGCATTGAGAGATACGAAGCAATAAAAGTGAAGGCGTTTTGGTAAAAGGAAGCAAGTCACTCGTGTCTAGATCTCGCCTTACAACTTAGTAAGAGTAACCTTGCCATTTTACCTGAGTACTCTTAGTGCGAGTTTAGATAGTAGTCAACCCAAAATTTGGAATCGTTGTTGAAATCGTCAACACGGTCAGATCATAATCTAGTAGGTATGTAAAGAACTAAAGAATAAAATAACATTACTTAATGTTTTCTCTTTGTTAATGATTAATAATCTCACGGTAGGTTAGGTTAGTTTGTAATCTGTCGTCGTTAGATTATAATCTGACGGTTTGTACAATTTCACGGTGACACATACCCTACGTATATTAATATTATACCTTACGAGAGAGTGAAAAAGTTCATTGTTCAGTTTTTCTTCTAAATTAACCTACGGCGTCGGCTAATCAGGTGGCCTATGTCTACTGGTACCTACTGCCTACCAAACTTTGGGTTAGCGGAAGGTCCTACTAACCTAATCTTACAAACTACATACCTATACTTACAAAGAGAAAACATTAAGTAATGTTATTTTTTTTTTAGTTATTTACATACCTACTGGATTAAGGGCCAATTCTGCATTATGGTCTTCATACTTACGTTTTGAGATTCTCATGATACAGCCAATAAGTGCCTGCAGTGATTTTGTTGTGACAAGACTGAGTGAGGCAGAGTCAGCAAGTAGAAGAAGTCAAGTAGTAATGTGCAAACATTACTGTGTTCCGGTTTGACGGACAATGTTTCCATTGAAATTACAGGACAAAAAGATAAATCTTGTTTTTATGGGTGACAAGCGCAGTGCTGCAGTAATTTGCACTTGTGTTCAAATAACTGATTAGTGTTGTTATAGGTAGGCGTATTGTCTACCGTCAGGCAAATGCCTGCCTTGTCTCGTCATTGTACATTTATACTAGCTGCGCACCGCGGTTTTACCCGCGCTGTTCCCTTTCCGAGATAAAAAGTAGCTTATATGTACTATTCCAGATCATACTCTTACTATATCCCAAATTTCTTTACTCAGTCGTTTACCGACGTGGCAATCCCTCCCCCCCCCCTCTTCGACTGTACTCAGATGGACAGCTTACAAGTGACGGCATAGTGTTGAATCTTATTACTTTATACCCTTCTATCATCCTACAAAGGTCTCCTGGTGGTTCATTTACTACGTAAATTTTGTTCACGGGCCTGTAGTCTAATATGCTTCGTAGCGTGGCTTAATTGTACCGTGAACGGTTGATTACGGATATCGAGCAACAGATACAGAATGATTAGCCGTGTGTGCCATCTACCATAACTTCACTGCAACAAAACGCTAGCAAATTGTCGCTTGAGCGATTCGCATCTGAAGTAGAAATTTATAGGATGTAGACTTGAAGTGAAAACTTCTTTGGCCGCGTTGAAAATCTTAGGGCTTACGTGACCGATACGGTAATATAGCGGCGTAGGGTCGGCGCGGCGGCGGAGCAGTTCAATAGCGGGTCGTGCTCGTCAGACGCTTTTTGGATTGAAATCTTGTGAGATCGTGTCACAGACATGCGTAATACCTAGTAGTTTATCTGTAGCTACACCGGTGACGTATTGTGTAATATTAGTGCTGTTTACTACTAGAAAGTTCCAAGTTAAGGTTCTAAGTTTTCACTTCTATCGGCCCTGTGAGTGCCAATTTCTTTTTGTGGGACGTAATGCTCCACGTTCGTTAGGGTCCATGCTTTTTATTACCAAATTACAAAAAATATACCAAATTATAAAATATGTACCTACTATGTGAGGCAATTTGAAATTAAATTAGATTCTCAAAAAGACATATAGTACTCACCAGCGAAGTCTGCAACTCCGTATTGGGGAATATTAAGATAGTAGACTACAGGCCCGTGAACAAAATTTACGGGTCAAATGAACCACCAGGAGACCTATGTAGGATGATAGAAGGGTATAAAGTAATAAGATTCAGCACTATGCCGTCACTTGTAAGCTGTCCAACTGAGTACAGTTGAAGAGGGGGGGTTCCAATCCTCGATCATTTCTTCTTGTCGCATGATTTTTGTACGGCGTTGTGAAATAATGGATTGGAAGAGGTATTATATTATACTCTTCTATCATCCTACATAGGTCTCCTGGTGGTCCATTTGACCCGTAAATTTTGTTCACGGGCCTGTAGTCTATAGGTATGAAGGTATGTGACAAGTTTTCAGCTTGCTTTAAATACTTACCCAAAAATTGGTGCCAGCACTCGGAATAATACGGGGCTACCTCAAAAAGTATCTCGATTGTCAAATATGACCTCTATGGGGAAGTGTTTTATTAGATATCGAGTACTACAGTAATGCCATTCGGTTGGAAATTATTATGATTTATGAGTTCGTAATGGGAAAATTGCTGAGACGGTGCGGAGTCAAGGATGTTATAGTTAAGTATTATAAGGTCCTGGATACTAGGACTAAGGGTGGTACTGTATAGTCAAGTTTGGGTAATCGACCCTGGGTGAAAAGTTCTCGGTGGGTGATTTGGGGTGGTCAGTCTGGAGTAGACGGTTTGGGGTGGGTGGTGCAGGGTGCGTGATATAATCAAAAGTATTGTTAATATTAATTGGACTTGATATACGATTCAAGGTCCTACTGCAACTGTTGAAGCCGAAGGTAAAATCTATATTTAAAAGTAGCCCTGACAATACTCCGTTAGTATTGAATCCATTAAAATTGTATCTTTATGTGTAGAGATATTGATGTGAATGGTATTGTAAATTCATTGATGCTCCTTCAATCGTGGTCGCTTGAATATTCATCATGCGAAATCAATTGGAAATCGAGTTCCATTATTCACTTTTAAAAGAGTAGATCCTGTGCCATAAACTACTACTTGACATTAACTAGGATGCAAATAATCCTGAAAATGCCAAACTGCGATTATTTGGCTGTGTTTTGTGTCGCTTTCAGAATACCTATCAGTGATAGGCAATTGTTTATATTGACTATAAAAAAAAAATGAAAAAAATTAAGATAGATAGAAAACTCTTTATACACAAAAAATAATAAAATAACATTACAGAGAAAAACTTATGATCTAGCACCACAAGTGGCGGCCTTATTGCTGAGAGCAATCTCTTCCAGGCAACCAGCACAAGGAAACTAGCCTACATACAAATACTGGCAGGGGGAACAACATTAATTTAAATAATACTACTAAATATAAATGACTAAAATAAAATAATAAATACTCACTTAACAATATGCTACTATAACATTTAATACTAACATAAATACAATAACAAATAAAATAAAAAATACCAAGAAGAGTGTGAAATATTAAGAACAGTGATTCAGAAGACAGAAACGCGAAACAATTACAACTAGTTTAAAACAACAGTGCTACAACTTACTTATTGCTGTCTCTTTTGGACAGATTTTTGACCGACTTTTAAAATGGAGGAAGTTCTCAATTCGGTTACGTGTTTTTTTGTTTGTAGGTTATTTCAGAGGTAAGTCCCATATAAATTTTATCTGACTTCGATAAAATTTCTGAGTTCTTAAAAAATGGAAATAAATCTAAAATTTACATACAGCGATGATATGTTCGTTTATTCCGAAACCTGGCTGTCTTATTGGAACCGTGATTAGTCGAGTTCACAAAATTCATGAAGTTTAGACAGTATCTGAGTTTAATTTTATCAATTGAAATGTTTGGATTTTCGGAGAAAATTCAATTATTATTTCATTTTGACATTCTGAAAACGTCCTATTGACGTTCAAGTTTTCCTGATAATTAATTTAACCATCAATTTATATTATACCAATTATATCTTCTTATACTATATAAAATTCTCGTGTCACAGTGTTTGTTTCCTTACTCCTCCGAAACGGCTTTACTGATTTTAACCAAATTTTAAATGCATTTTCAGTAGGTCTGAGAATCGGCTACTAGATATTTTTCATACCCCTAAGTGTAGGGGTTGTTCACCCTAAACATTTTTTTTTTAATTTTTGGTAAAAAAAATGTTTTTATTTTTTTGTACTGTGGCGTTAAAAATACATACAACTCTAAATTTTTACTCTTTTATCACCAACCCCTGTTTCTTTATAGCCATTTTAGTAATTTAATCATTTGACAGTGAACTCCTAAATGACGGAACCAATTTGATTGTTTTTTTTTGTGTGTGTATTCGAAGATGGTTTAAATTAACAACAAATAAGCCCGGCAGATGGCGCTGCAGACAGTGTCTAGATTATGTCCGAGCGAAGCCGGAACGGGCCGCTAGTTATAGTATAATATGAACCATATTCGACGGTGATAAGGGTTATGGTCTTGGTTCGGTAAAAATGTTAAACGTCGGTTGCTTCGCAAAATCGACACACATAATATATCGTCTAACTACATTGCTTATGTATATCATTGCTATCGCTCTCTCTTTCATTTCGAGCAAAAATAATGAGATAGCGTTATATACATAACCGCATAACTTAAAATGCGGCAGACCCCTCGGTCGATATGGTCCAGATATAGCGCATTCCATTTGTATTCTAACAAACAGTATACATACAAAATGTTCTAAACAACAACAAAATCTAAACCATAACCGTAGCCTATAATTAACATTAATAAACTGTCTTAGCGCCAATAACTTTACAATCCTATCCACCCGTGTCCAATTAATTTCAACTTTTCATAAGCAACATGTAATTTAGTTCACTCGACCGCGTTTTCATGCACCGGACTATAATCGCGTAACTCAATATATTACGGGCGCATATTACAATAAAAATACTCTATAATAATACCTTGTCGTTTTAAGATAGCTAACGTTTCAAAGTCACGAAATGAAGTTTCAGTGCGAAATCTTGCTGCGATATAGTGTTATAGTTTTATGTAGGTGACCGTTCATCATTGCAGAAACGTAAAAAAAAAACACACATTCTTAGTTCTTACTTAACATCACTTTCCAAGTTGCATGCTCGCGGTTCGACGCGCCGAAGAAATTGAGTGTAATACTTTATTTTTATGTCCTTGTATCACGATAATAGTAAGATGCGTTAGTGATGCGAGTGCCGTTGCATTGAACGCGCCCGCCGATGTGTGCAATTTTCGTCAAGTGTTTTTTATTACCGTGTAAACGTGTGAGTTTTATAATTGTGGATACGTGTGCGTTGTTCCTTATGGAAGGTCTGGTTCAGCTTCGATAGGCTATACGAGTTTTGCGGTGTAACATCAGCTGATGTGCTGTGGTTTTGCCGCAAGATACTAGTGATGCCGTGGATGCAGTTTGTGAAATGCTATCAAAATCAAATTACGTTTATTGAACATGATTTAAATTTTGTAAACATTCCCAATATCCCAATCCCAATATCTTCAACTTGAAAGCATCTCGGTCACATTGCGTCTTTTATAAAATGTATCATTGTTTAATGTTCTCCAATAGTTCTTTACTTTGTGGAAGAAAATGTAGGATTATCTATTAGAGCTACAAGTGGTATCACCACTATATGCTTACGTGATGTAGGGTATGATTTATGGCGTATGCAGGGTAAAAGCCTCCTTTTGCGCAAATTTTCTATAAATTTTGTGGATCTGATGTACCGGCTGGTTGTAAACTGTAATTCAGGAGCTCATTTTATGTTCCCACTGCTAAGACTCGTGGCCTTCTCTCTCAAGGTGAGAATCCACTATGCTGGCCAGTGCAAGTGCACGACGTATGACACATGTCCTCGAAAGATGTAGTTTTTGGAACATGTCAGTTTCCTAACGATGTTTTCTTTCACCGTTAATGCCAGTGGTGTTGATATACATCTGCTCTTTATAGGATGCAGGCAGGATTCGAACCTCATCATCATCATCAACAGCCCACTAAACGTTCCCACTGCTGGGACTCGGGGCCTTCTCTCGCAAGGAGAGAGTTAAGGCCATAATCCACCACGCTGGCCCAGTGCGGGTTGGCGGATGACACATGACTTCGAAAGATTCTAGGTACATGTCGGTTTCCTCACGATGTTTTCCTTCACCGTTTTTTAATTTAGCGGCATTACGCACATGACTTCGAAAAGACAGTGGTGCGTGTGGAAAAGGATTCGAACCTACGACCTCATAATTATAATTGTTAAATCGGACGTTATCGCCCTAGGCCACCGCGGCATCGGTTGTTGTAGGTATTTATATACATATACTAGCTGTTACCCGCGACTTCGTCCGCGCGAAATAAATACTTAAGTAACTCAGGCAGTACCTATTTTTATACCCAGACACATTGACGATTACAAAAAACAGCTTATAATAAACTTTCATACAATTTCATCAAAATCGGTTCAGTTATTAAGGTGTGAAGGCGTAAGAGACATTCGTCCCCAATTTCATCCCCACACAGTTCGAAATTACAAAATTGCTAGAACAAACATTTATTGGGTTCGTGCCAAGTGCCTATTAAAATAGTTTTATCTTCAACGATTGGGAACTTCCATATTGACATTCATCTCCCATTTCAACCCCAATTTAATCCCCGTACAGTTCGAAATTACAAAATTGCTACAACAAACATTTATTTGCTTCGTGTCAAGTGCCTATACACAGTTTCATGGTTTTATCTTTAACGATTGGACGCTTCCATGTGTACTTTCATCCCCTATTTCAATCCCAATTTCATCCCTATACAGTTCGAAATTACAAAATTGCTAGAACAAATATTCGTTTGCTTCGTGTCAAGTGTCTATATTCAGAGTTTCATGGTTTTATCTTCAACGGTTGGGATCTGCCATGTTGGCATTAATCCACCATTTCAACCCCAATTTCACTCCTGTACAGTTCGAAATTACAAAATTGCTAGAACCAACATTCGTTTACTTCGTGTCAAGTGTCTATATACCTACAGAGTTTTATGGTTTCTTCAACGGTTGCGAACTTTCTTATAAACATTCACCCCCTCATTTCGACCCCAATTTCAACCCCGTACAATTCGAAATTACGAAATTGATTGAACAAACATTCGTTTGCTTCGTGTCAAGTGTCTATATACAGAGTTTCATGGTTTTATCTTCAACGGTTGGGAACTTCCATATTGACATTCATCCCCTATTTTACCCCCGTACAGTTAGAAATTACAAAATTGATAGAACAAACATTTCACTGCTTCGTGTCAAGTATCTAAATACAAAATTTGATAACTTTGAAAATCACGAATTTTCATACAACCGTTCATCCCTTGTTTCACCCTCTTAGGGGTTGAATTTCGCAAAACCCCGTCTTAGCGAGCGCCTACGTGCTAAGAGGGACCTCCATGCAAAATTTCAGATTCCTAGCATTTGTAGTTTCTGAGATTCCTTGATGAGTGACCTTTCGCTTTTATATATATAGATATCATGAGAAAAATTCGTCTTAATCTAAAAATACCACATTACCAGTAATTTAAAACTGTTACAAATACTAAAACTGTTTATAGGTTTATACTTGACCGCCATCTCTCCTATATATTTGTTAAAGATATGATGCGGTCTACGATACAGCATACTTACCAAGATAAAACCGATTCACTCTTGACTTGAAGATGCCAAAATTACCATTGGCATAAACCCACTCGGGCAACGCATTTCACAGCCTAGACGTCTGTGATGCCTAGAACGTGAACAGTAGACACTGTGTGAAATGGCTTTGACATTTTCGCTATTGTGTAATTATTATATTAATTTTATATAATAATTACACAATAATAATATTATTATAAAAAAAAAAAAAAAAAAAAATGGCTATGTAGTTAATTTATATGCTGTAGAGGTATACCAGCAAAATCTCTCTATAACCTGCTTAAAGACCTTGGATTGTCCAGAAGTGCAGTAAGTTCTATACTAGAACGAGTATCTAAAGCTGCACTAGTAGGATCATATCGGATTTGGCTGGGCAGGGAGAGAAATACGAGTAGTGAAGGTGAGTGTTGACGTACGTCAATATAAGGGGCCCCTTTTAAACCTACAGCCCGAGTCACAAGTCTTGGGGTCTATTCGAGATTTCTCTCTCTGCCACACGATGGACCCGGCACCCGCACGGTGAATCCATGGAATGCTAAGAAGTTCGTCTCAAAAGAGAACAATACCAAACCCATACCAGTTTCAGATGTTAGGTGGTCGAAAGATACATTATAATATAGTTTAGGCAATTTAATTTGTACACAGTGGATATGCTTATGAATCACCAGATTATGTTCAAAAGTAGCCATGATTCTGTCTATAAATAAATAAATAAATATTGGTGGACAATACACACACAACACCATCTGACCCCAAACTAAGCAAAGCTTGTATGATGGCGGCCAGATAGCTGATATAATACTTATATAGTTTTAAATACATACTTATACATACTATGCATTTGGAGTTGACCACATTTGATAATGAAGCATTTTGAAGTATGGTGGATTATAGCCTTGGCTCTCTCCTTGCGAGAGAAGGCCCCGAGTCCCAGGAGTGGGATAATTGTATGGGCTGTTTATGTTTATGTACGTACATTTGAAAATAACCTCTTGATACTAATGATGGATATTTTTTTTTTTTTTTTTTTTTAACTATAATAGGTTTACACTTGACCGCCATCTCGCCTGATGTAAAGCGACGATGCGGCCTACGATGAAGCGTGCTTACCTAGAAGAAACCGATTCACTCTCGACTTGAAGACACCAAGATTATAACTATCGGGGAAAATCCACTCAGGTAGCTCATTCCACAGCCTAGATGTTCTTATCACAAAAGTAGAGTCAAACCTCTTTGTTCGTGTCTTTGGAACATCAACCATGAAACGATGACGCTTTCTCGAGCTACGAGCAGTCCGATAAAAAAAAGGGCAAGGTGGTATTAAGTTATGCAGATCAGTCGCGCACTCTCCGAAATGTATCCGATAAAAAACCGATAAGCTAGCAATTTTGCGGCGATGTTCAAGACTTTGAAGTCGTTTCCGCACAAGAGTATCATTGCCTATGAGCCTTTTGGCACGTTTCTCGATCGATTCCAAAGCCTCGAGCTGATACTTAGCCGATCCATCCCAAAGGTGCGAACAGTACTCCATACAAGAGCGAATCTGTGCTTGATATAATGTAAGCAACTGTTCAGACTTGAAATACCTTCGCACCTTTGAGAGGACACCTAGTTTTTTGGCAGCTAATTTAGCTTTGGACTCGATATAAGAGCCAAAGTTGAGCGTAGATGACAAGGTAACACCCAAAAGGTCGAGATGGTCGGTAACCGGCACGGATACACCTCGAAAAGAAGGAGTTTGTTGAAATGGACTCCTTTTTGCAGAGAACAGACACGCCTGTGTCTTTTCTTCGTTAAACTTGGCCAGATTGGTATCGCCCCATTCAGAGACTGCCTCAAGGGCCAAGTTCAAACGCTCGATCATACTCTCTCTCAGTAACTGGGTTTGCTGCCCACTGGCTCTCGCGCTAGATATGTAACTCTCTACAACAGTGCTATCGTCTGCGTACCCAAAGATACCGGGCTTCAACAGATCGTTGATATGTAGCAGAAAGAGCGTTGCAGAGAGTACCGACCCTTGAGGGACTCCGGCATTGATAGCCATTTGATCTGACGAGCAGCCATCAATGACGACTCGTATGGATCGATCCCTCAAGAAGTCCGATATCCACGCAACAAACCCAGGAGACAAACCAAAACCAGAAAGTTTGCTTATAAGGCCGTCATGCCAAACCCTGTCAAAGGCCCTCGATATATCCAGAGAGACTGCAAGTGCTTCTCCGTGTTTATCGATGGCCTCACTCCAGATGTGAGTGACGTACGCTAGAATATCCCCAGTGGACCGGTTTCGGCGAAACCCGTATTGCCGGTCGCTAAGGAGGTCGTTAGATTCTAGGTACGTCAGGAGCCTGCGGTTTAAGACACGTTCCATAGTCTTACAGAGTATGGACGTGACCGAGATGGGCCTGTAGTTGGCAGGGTCAGCACGACTACCCTTTTTGGGCACAGGTTGCACGTTAGCAACCTTCCATGATTTCGGTACTTGCGCAGTCTGGAGAGAGAGTCTAAACAGGCGCGTCAGTACAGGAGACAACTCAGGCGCACAAGCCTTCAATACTACAGCAGGAATTCCGTCCGGGCCACTGGCTTTATTCACATCCAGATTGCGTAGCGCTTTACGAACCTCTATTTGGCGAATGTGTATTTCCGACATTAAAGACGAACTGCCTGGTGGAGTAGGAGGTATCGCGCTACCAGCATCTAGACGTGAAGATTCCGCAAACTGAGATGCAAACAAGTTTGCCTTCTCCATCGCCGTGTGAGCCAGCGCCCCATCAGGTTTCAGCATTGGAGGCAGTGAGGAGCGGCAGAAGTTCGATTCGACCGATTTAGCTAGGGACCAAAACGCTTTGCTGCCCGCAGGGTACGAAGCCAGTTTTTTCCCTATTCGACTAATATGGTCAAAACGAGCCCTCTGAAGGGCCATTTTGCATGCCTTGGCAGCCTTGTTAAACGCCTTTTTCTTCTGGTGTACGTCTCTCGTCTTACGCTGTCAACCCAGGCTAGGTAGGTCTCATGTTTAAATGCTTCTGCACTATAACATTGAGATCCAAACCAAGGGCGAGCTTTGCTGGATGATAGAACGTCAGAGTATGGAATAAAATATTCCATAGCCATTCGTATTACATCAGTCACAGCATCCGCGCAAGCTGACGGATCACCTGAAGTGAAGCACAATGACTGCCATGGGTAAGACGCAAAGAAAGATCGCATCTCATCCCAATCTGCTGACTTGTATCGCCACAGCCGCCGGTTGCCACTGGGGCAAGTATCGGGTGGATGGTAAACGGATACTGACTTCACCAGACAGTGGTCGGAGCTGCCTAAAGGCGAAGATACCGCCACGGAATATCGGTCTGGATCCGTTGTCAGCAGAAGGTCCAAGCAATAAGGAGTATGCGACTCAACGTCTGGTACCCGTGTGGCCTCTTGGACCAGCTGGGTTAGGTCTAACGATAAAGCTAGCTTTCTCGTTTCCTGCCCAGCGTGGTCGGTATCCCGGTATGGGTACAGCCATTCTTTATGATGACCATTGAAATCCCCCAGTAACACCAATTGGGCTGAAGGGTACTTCTGTTGAGCCGCGTCCGCTGCCTCACTTAAATAATCCATGAGCCTTGTTGTCTCCTGATCCCCACTGTGCGACCGATAGACACAGGCATATACAACTTTGTCTATGCCTGCGTCCAACAGCACCCAAAGAACAGAGAATCTGGTGTCCTCAAGATTACGGAGACGCCGACAGCAGATGTCGTCACGGGCGTACAGGCACACACCAGCACGGGGCCGAAATTTGTGCTCCAGGGTGTATCCTGGATAAGTTAGGTACGCCACGTCCGACGGACATCCTATCTGCGTCTCCGTAAGAAACATGAGCGACGGCTGCTCAGTCTCTAGATGGTGGTGGACTGCGGTGATATTGGAGTGCAGACCTCGAATATTCGTGAGGTGCACTTTGAGTGACGAGGAGTGCAGCCGCTTTATAACTTTGTTTCTTTTAAATTTCCTGTTCATGTTATTTGAGAGTGAATGTCGGTGGGAAAACGGAAGTGGAACGAGGCTACACACTGCTGACCAACGGTCACAGCACACAACACTAGTACATCAATGGGAAACTAGTCTGGAGACTGCGGGGACGCCCGAGCCCCCCCGGAGATGTCTATCTGGCCTGTCATCCGGTCGCCAACCGGCAGGATAGCGCATCCCGGGATTTTTCGCTAGATGGCGGGGCAGCCTTTCATAAGTGGCTAGCTCACTACTTGGGCCCCCAACTATCTGCGGTCGGTCGCGGCAACCGTGCCTCGGATCCCGCTACCCTCCATGACTAGCTTTCCGATGCAAAGTATAGGTGTGCGACAATACGGTCTTGCAGTTATGCAGCAACTATTCCGACCCGTTTTCCCCTGATGGCGTCACCAGACAACATGCCGGAACACGGCTAGGCCGCTTGGCGGCATGACTTAGTCTGGTGGGTGGTCACCAGCCTCGGCCGAAGCCTACCACCGGTATTTTTGTCACCATAATATGAAATAGAATAAGTGGTAGATAACAGCGAAATATGAGCTTTATTAATATACTAGCAGCTCCCCGTGGTTTTACCCGCGTAGTTCACGATCCCATTGTTTTCCTCGGGATTAAAAGTAGTCTTATGTGTTATGTCTTAGTCTTATGTCTTATGTGTTCTTCCAGAAAATAGTCTGTGGTCCAAATTTTAGCCCGTTCCGTTCGTACATACGACGTTGTTGAACAACAAATATCCAAACATTTATAATATTAACAGTATGATATGTCTGTTTTAGGAGCTGGAAACTCTGACGCTGGGCGGCAGTCGCGCTGCGCCTGAACCCACCACGCCCGTGCAGACCGACGAGGAGGTCAGGGAAGCGCTAGCTCAGCGCTGCCATGACCTTGACAAACAGGTACGTAAGCTTTGGTCGTATTTTTACGAACAACGCCTCGAGGTTTTATCTGCGTAGGTCACGTTAATTAAAATTAAATTAAAATTATTAAAATTAAAAAGTAGCCCGGATTAAAAGTAGCCTGTGTGTCATACCAGACTACAATGTACTTTATTTATTTTATAGACTAGAGTGACGAGACGAGCAGGACATGTACCTGATGGTAAGAAACATGCCTGTCCATAACAGCACAGTGACACCCTGCTATTGGAACACTAAAAGTAAACGTACAGATGTGCTATTGAGCAACGGACTCTCGGCCAAAACACCCCTTTCTACCCCCACGCCTCATGGAGCATGCTTGAAAATCAAATAATGCCGGTTGATTTTTTAGCATGCTCTAAATAATCATGCTCATTAATAGCAATGTTACGATACACGTGCTACTAATGAGAACTTGCTCAATGAAAGCATGCTTTCGTGCTAATAATGAGCATGTATGTATGTCCTTAACTGCACCGTGTCACGCACCTTTTGAATATAATAATATTGTAAAAACTGTATACGATAAGAGACGTAAACAACTCAGGTAGTTGCTAGCTCAGTCCATTACTAACATAATTAGGTATAACATTTTATCATACACATGTGCATAGGTATATCTCGTATCACGTAATGAAAAAAAAATACTTCCAAAGAAAACGGGCCTGTTACCAAATCCGAAGCTCATAAATATGTTCGCTTTTAGATGGCAAGAAATTGTATTATAAAGCTCCTACACCCCTACAGCACTACACTATAGGGTTCTTTTTGCATCCACCTTTTTGTTTTACAAGCTCTCTCTTTTTCTACATCTGCCATTAACAATCAACATATCAGCATCGCAGGAGGCGATCAAAAACCTCCATTGACACACTTTCTATTATTTTTGACATTAACTGAAATGATTTTATTACACAGATTCGAATTATATAATTTTAATTGGAATATAGCTCTTCAATTAGATTAGTAATATTTTCTAATTGTTTTTTAATATGACATGTAACTATGAAGTTCATAAAAATATTGTATTTTCAGGTGAAAGTCCTCCAAGAAGAGAAGATGACGCTCATGAATGAAGTATCGCGTCTGACGGCTGCTCAAGAGGCCGCGACGGGTGCCGGGACCAAGCTAGACGACGCAGGGGAGTCTTTGGGCCCGGTGCATCCCGGCACGCTCCGCTATACGCAGCTGTTGACGCAACTCAACATACTGAAAGACGATCTGGAGAAAGCGTTGCTGCAAAGCGACGACCAGAGAGCAAGGGCGGACGCGTTAGAACGGGAAGTAGCTATGGTCAAGTTGAGGAATGAGGAATTGCAGGTGAGTTTTTGAAGTGAAAACTTCTTTTGGCGCACCACAGATAGATTTTTCGTGGGCTATGAACTGAATTTTAGCGTCACACTCGGGGATGATAAGAAATCTTCGGGTAAACTCGGGACCATGATCAGTGGGTCAGCGTTTCCTATTGGCCTTCTAGAAATGCGTCATCATTTCTAAATGGCCACGCCCTCCTCTTTCACCCGCGTAGTTTCCAAAGTAAGCCATCAAGTTCTGAGTTATAAGTTTTCACTTCTATCGGCAGTTCCTATGACAATTTTTTTTTAAATTTTCTAGTAACTTTCGTCTTCGTCGACGTTCTATTATACTGTTTTATCCCAATATTCATAGCGTGCCCACAAAGTGGGGCTGAGGATTGAACATTTATAACTGACTATATTTTAGTTAATTTTATATTTATTAAAATTTAAATATTATAGTTTTGCTTAAGAACCCCGCAATTTTATCCGCGCAGTTCCCGATCCCGTTATTTTTCCGTAATAAAATAGTAATTATCTCCGTTCCGAAATTAAACCCGTTCCGTTTAGACGTTCCGATGTGATACAGCAACAAACATCGAAATCATCAAAAATATAATATTAAAGGGGGATTCCACTATCACTTTACAGACTACAGCTGTAAGCTCTACTAACCAAATGTATATAAAAAACATCGAAGCTAAGCTGCAAAGTGATCATGAGCTCATCTCTCTACCGCTTAACAATAATGGATATGTTCTTGCCTCTCTCTTCAGTTTCGAGTATTCAAAGGCAAAGAGCTATTTATTACCAATGACAAGTAAAAACAAGTAAATAGCTGTTTTCACAAGAAAATAATATAGTTTCTAGCTACATATTAGATACCTGTAGGTACTGGGTTTGTCGCTACCACCATATTTTTAGACTAATTTCAATCATTACTAATTAGTCTAGTTTATTACTACTAGCCTACTGGTTCCATTGCTAGGCAAAGGCCTCTTTTTCCCTTCTTCCAGATAACCCGATTTACGTATTTGTGGTCCAGTTCGTCTCTCCACCTTCGTCTGGTCGACCCGGAAGTCGTCTAGATGTTGGACTAATATGAAAAATATTTAGATATTCAAATCAAAATCTTACTCTACTAGCTTATTTTTTTTCTAAAACCAAACAAAGGTCCGTTGTTTAGTTTTCTAAACAACGGATCTTGTTTTAGTTTTCTAGACAAATAAAACGTACTTGCAGATAAACAACATGATAATGTGTGTCTTTAAGGTCAACCACCACAGCTCAGGAGAAGTAAGCTGCAAGCTAACGAGTTGTAATTTAGTCCAATGGTAATGATAACTCGTATTTGTAGTGTATCTGGAGCGTTGACATTAAGATAATGAACGCCATTAAAAGAATGAGGACATTTCTCTTTGGTAGAGCTACACAAAAAATAATGTATTGAAGTGCTACATCCATCTAATATCTAAAATATAATATATAATTGTTTTTCTGTGAAAATAGAACCTACTTCAGAACCTACTTTAGAAACAGCTGTTCAGATTTCGAGGAAGTTTATGTTGGACTATTCGGGGAGTATCCTTTTGGAAAACAAAGAATTATCAAAATTGGCTCATGTGATCTCGGAAAGTCCATATATATGGCTGTGAAATAGATAACCTCCTCCTTTATTGAAGTCGGTTAAAAATATCGTGTTACGTTTGTGATCTTACGAAACGGAGCTGCCCATTTTTGTGATTTTTTTAAACGTGTAAACCATAAAATTGTAAATACTGTCAGATTATAAATCGAACGACTTTAGATTATAAACTAACCTAACTTACCATAGGTTTATAATATCACGCGTTTTCTTATTGACTGATAATTACAATTTTACGCTGACAGGTATTATGGTAGGTACGAGAATAGGTAGTAAAATATTTTTCACCCCCTTTGGCCCACCCTCCGTATGTTTTAACATGTATTTTTTTTTTAATAATATCCAAATAATTGGACTGTTGTTCATTGACAGAATACTTTGTCGCACCGTTTTAATATTTCATTTGGTGATCTTATATTATATATAAAATTCTCGTGTCACAGTGTTAGTTACCTTACTCCTCCGAAACGGCTTTACTGATTTTTACCAAATTTTATATGCATTTTCAGTAGGTCTGAGAATCGGGTACTATCTATTTTTCATACCTCTAAGTGATAAGGGTTGTTCACCCATTTATTTTTTAAATTTTCTGGACAAAAATTTTTGTTTTTATTTTTTTATAATGTAGCATTAAAAAATACATACAACCCTAAATTTTTACCTTTTTATCAGCAACCCCTATTTTTTTAAAGCCATTTTAGTAATTTAATCATTTGACAGTGAACTCCTAAACGGCGGGACCGATTTGATTGTTTTTTTTTGTGTGTGTACGTACAAGTCGATTCGAGGATGGCTTAAATTCACAAATAAGCCCAGCAGATGGCGCTGCAGACAGTGTCTAGGTTATGATCCGAGCGAAGCCGCTAGTTAATTTATATGGCATCAAAGTGGAGTTTGTATGTTTTGTTTGTGCCCGCTAATCTTGGGTGTTACCAGTTAGAGTAAAAACATCCTTTTGATTACGCTATTTCAGGTGTATGTAATGCGATCTTGCGGGACACATCAAGGTGGAATTTTTGTTAATTGTTATTTTATACTAACAGTGAGAAATAAACAGACCTGATTTGAATTTTCAACCCGTAATTTCGAAAAAGAAAAATAAATTAAGCTTTTGAACATGCGTAGTAAATTTACAAATCTTAATATATTTTTCAGGGCCTTGTATTCTGTTTGTTCCCAGGTACAAGCATCGGAGAACGTGATACTCCGAGATGAGGTGGATGCGCTGAGGGAGACGGCGGCCAAGGTCGCCGCGTTGGAAACCTCTGTCGCTTCTTACAGGATGCGGATGGACGAGTGCGTCGATCTTAGACGACAGGTTAGAGCTTACACCATCTAGCCTATTTTGTTCTCCAGACCTCATTTAAAAATTTGCGCGGATTGCAACAGACAGAGATTTTTTTGACATTATAACATTAGAATGTTGTTAGTAACTGATTTGGTACGACCAACTTATCTGTAGAATGTAGCTATGGCGCCACGATCGAAAAGTGTTGCTATCTGTTACAAAATTAGACAACTTTTGCATTTGGTGTCAGTAGTTCCGCTTTTGGCCGTACTGCAGATAAGTTGGTGGCACTAAACATTGCGTTTTCTGTATATAGGTGAAGATACTGGAGAGCGAGAAGGAAGAGTACATGCGTCGCGCGATACAGAACGAACAAGAAGCGCTGCGGTTCCAGGCGCGGTGTGGGCAACTCGACATTTATAGGAATCAGGTATATAATCATTAATTTTCTTTAAAAAAACGAGACATCCGACTTCAATTTAAAAATGAGTGAGTTTACTCACAGTTTACTAATTTTGAAATAATAAAAACTGATGTATATATTTTTTAACTATTATAGGTTTACACTTGACTGCCATCTCGCCTGATGTTAAGCGACGTTGCAGTCTACGATGGAGCGTGTTTACCTAGAAAAAAAAATACGATTTACTCTCGATTCACCATCGGGGAAAACCCACTCAGGCAACGTACTCCACAGCTTAGACGTTCTTATCACAAAAGTACAGTCAAATCTCTTCGTTCGTGTCTTTAGAACATCCATGAAACCATGTCGCTTTTTCGAGCTACGAGCGTTACGATAGAAAAAGGACAGGGTGGTATTAAGATCATGCAGATCAGTCGCACACTCTCCGAAGTGTATATGTATATATCACCGACGTGTTTTTTGTCGTCAACCGGGCTAAAAATCGCAAATCAATCAATGATTAAAAAAAGAAAAAAGGGCAGTTATAGATAGAACTTTGATAGGTCTGCCGATAGAAATAAAAACTTAGAATTTAGAATTAAACAGCACTAATTTTGCATAATACGTTACCTGCATAACTACAGATATACTGCTATTAGGCTATTACTCACGTCCGTGACGCGTACTCAAAGATTTCATCCATCTGAAAAGCATCTAACGCGCACGCGCTATTCCACCGCTGTTCCGACGCTACTTTAAACGTCGGTGATATACGGTGACAACATTTCCCCTACCAAAGAAGTACTACGTGGCTAAACAAGATTCAAAAATCTCTCAGGTAAAAGAGCTGAACGAAAAATTGGACCAAGAAATAGATAGAGTGAGCAAATTTGAAATCGAGAATAAAAAACTCAGCACGCAAGCGGCGTCCCTGCAGAGGGAAAGAGAGGCTCTGTTGCAAGAACGAGACACACTGAAAGAGACGCTTGAAGAGCTACGGTGCTCGACAGTGTCCACAATTACAGCAGGTAAGTTTTTGAAATTTGTATTATAGATCAAGGGTTCGCAAACTTATTTCGTCTGCTGCCCACTTTGCGAATAAATATTTTTTTGGCGCCCCCATTTTTTCACATACCTACTTAAAACCACTATAACTTCAAATTATATTAATTGATTAGTTTGAGCTACATATATCAGCGGAGATTAAACATTCATTCTAAACGAGACTTTTACTAAAACCCGCAAGAGGTAACTTGAGACCTGAGCCCAGTAGGTAGTACACAATGGACTCCACGCCTCTACACAACGCCCCAATTTTTTTTCTGGTCTCTTGCCGCCCCCTTTAGGCCTACTGCGCCCACAAGGGGTCGTTATCGCCCACTTTGAGAAAGGCTGTAATAAATTGACGAGACGAGCAGGACATGTACGTGATTGTAAACAATATGCTTGCCACTCAAAAACAGGAAACAGTGTAAAAGCCTATGTCCTATGTGTTCTTTCAGACTATATTCTAACTGTGTTCCAAATTTCAGCCCGATCATACTTACTACATGATTGAACAACAAACATTGACATTTATAATATTAACAGGATTTATAGTGTTAGTTCATCCGCCAACCCGCACTGGGCCAGCGTGGTGGATTATGGCCTTAACTCTCTCCTTGCGAGAGAAGGCCCCGAGTCCCAGCAGTGGGAACGTTTAGTGGGCTGTTGATGTTGTGATGTTGTTGATAGTGTTAGGACTCTTTGCAGCTGCTCTGTAATTTCTCTTAAAGACATTGCCCTTCAGACCGGAACACGTTGTTTTCAGACGCGAACTCTAGTAACGTGTCGCGCGAGCTGATGCCGAACGAGCTGAAGGAGCGCGTCATCCGGCTCGAGCACGAGAACAAGCTGCTCAGGGAGAACCAGGCGCAGCAGCAGGACCACGCCGCCACGCAGGTACGCGACGATATAACGCAACGTTATGTAACGCAATGCACCGTTATGTGACGCGATGCTACGCAACGCAGTTTAACGTTCGGCAACGCTATGCAATGTGACGTTATGTCACGTAATGCAGTGCAATGAAATGCAACGCAATGCAATGTTATGTAACACAATGCAAGGCAACGTTTTATAATGCAATGCAACGCAACGTTATGCAAGGTAAAGGTATGCAACACAATGCAACGTTATGTAACGCAATACAATTTTATGCAATGCGACGCAAGGCAACGTTATGTGACGCGTTCGAACGAATTCCAATTTGAACGTGTTTTTTTTTTCAAGTCGGTCTGTAAATAAAAGATTTCCTTTTTTGTAACAAGTACTGTTTCTAAAAAGTACTGCTGCAACGTAAAATATGAATAGTTAAGTAAGAAAACCGGCCTCTGGGTAGGCCAGGGCACTGCTGCTAATCTACCTTAAATTTATTTATTTGTAGGCGCTTTTGGAAGACTACGCGAAGCGATTAGAAAGATTACGGACGATGAATCGAGAAGCGAACCAGAGGATAATGGAGCTGGAAGCGACGCAGGACGCGCCTAACCAGAGGATCGAGACCGAGGACAGCCAGAGGAAATGTAAGTTGATTCTTTGAACCGCTATGTATGCATAACTTGCTCATTAAATGTTCCCACTGCTTGGATTCGCGGCCTTTACTCGCAGTATAGCGACGAGGAAGAATCAGCTAGTACTAATGTATTCCGACAGGTAAGAGCGCAACTGAGGAGCACTCTGGAAGACGCAATTCTCAGACCAACTATTCTTAGGGGACGAGCCTTGTTCTAACATACCCCTTTCGTGCCCCATGAGTGTCAAAGGAAAGGAAAGAGAGGAGTGGCTTTATTGTGAAAAATTGCCAACCGCGTTTTATAAAGCGTTTCGTAGATGTGTGCATGTTTCGTTTAGGTGTGTAGCGTTTGTCTTAGTTTGTGTTTATACAAACATATTTGTTGCTCCTGTGTGAGTTCAAGTTTACAAATGTGTGAAATATAAGTTCCCCCGCGCCCCGCAAAAAAATTAAAAAGTTTGTTAGTAAGCCAAATGTCTTGCGTCCTCCTAAGGTACATCCTCATAGACGCACTCTTCCGATATAGATTCACATCAAACTCTAGGTCGCGCTTACTACGTTTGCCTACACATAGACGAAACATAATTTAATTTTGAACGTTGAACTTGAGCCTGGCCTATACACCACGGTGGCCCAGTGCGGGTTGGTGGATGACGCATAACTTGGAAAGATTTTTGGAACATACCTGTTTCCCTCGCCGTTTGTAAGTTAGCGGCATTTTTTCTTCATTCACTGCCCACGAAAATCTGTGTGCGCCAAAAGAAGTTTTCACTTCAGAAAGGCCAAAAAAAAAAAATTGGCAGTCATAGGAACTGCCGATAGAAGTGAAAACTTGCTGTTGCCCTGGTACTGGTACCTAGGGGCAAACGCAACTCTTTTATATTTCTGTTGTCCTGGTATCTGGAGATAAACGCTGGGCTGTTGGAGGTAGGTAATCGGAACTCTTTACTGTTTCTGTTGCCCTGGTACCTACCTGGCCGTTTTTACCGAGTTTACCCGAAGATTTCATATCCGATCCGATCCATTATCATATCCAAGCGTGACGATTGATGAATCCATTTCACACCCCACGAAAATTCTGTCTATAGCGCGCCTAAAGAAGTTTTCACTTCAAAACACATGTCTCATGACTCAAGAGTAATCCTAATGTTTCAGCTCTCCAAGTGGAAGAGTTACAAGGTCTCCTGACGTCGGAGCGTCGGCGCGTGGCCAAGCTTCAAGAGGAGCTGACCGCGCGCGACTCGGACCTCGCCGCGCTACAGGACCGGTACAACAAGAGCATAGAGAAGGCGAAGCAGGTCGTCGCGTCGCTCAACCCGAGGACTGCCACTGGTCAGTTGGTACACACTAAGGCTTATTTTCCAGCAAAAATGTGAATTTGAGTCCACCAATTGGGGTGACGACTGGGCCAAAAATATAAAATGTCAGTTTTTTATTTATTACACACTAAGGTTGCGTTTCCAGCAGAAATGTGCATTTGATATTCACCAAATACCACATGGTGGATTGGCTCAAAAATATGTTTTTTTTTTATTTAGTTCATAAACAATACTTAAAAACAAGTTAATTAGTATCTATGTGATAAGAAAACTCTTTATTAAACGCCACAATGCAAATGAAAACAACTAAATATACTAAATATGATATACTATATCTTATTCACATAAACAGAAAAGTATCTAATCACTACACTGGTACCCACACTAGGACAACCTGTGTGTCGTGTGTATATTATACCATTCTAATTGGACAGACAGGTAGTTTATGGAAATAATATGAGATCCGTATTTTGTTTTATCAAATTATTAATTATGCGATAATAGTACATTATGATATAAGTGCGCTAATTATCAAAGCGCACGTATGTCATACGACGTTTTATAACATATTTGCGAGAAAATAAACAAAATTCTGACGACATTTTCAAATAAAAACAATACAGCGAAAAAAAAGGCGCGGAATAATATTTACTTGATCACAGATCACAGCACAGAGTATAGACTACAGAGTAAGTAATCACTATGGATCACGGATTAGTAATGCGCGCGCATCGGCGCCTTTTTTTTAATGCAACGGCACAGAACCAGCAGGTATGCCATTAATAATAAAGTAAATTAATATTTTTTTGTTTTGTTACAGAAAAATTAAAGTAATTCATGGTCTAAATTAATTAAATTAACGAATTTAATAATTCTTTATTATATTTTACCTCTCAAAGTTAATTTTATTCATAAAATGTTGACCACACTTTTCTGACATAAAAACTATTTACTAAGATTTAAAAAGGTACCGTTCGTTTTAGACGGAGCATATCTCTCTACCTAGTCTGTGGACGGAGCATTTTGAAACCGTGCGTTTTACATTACACATTACAGCACTAGTGCGTAATAAGATACATTACGATACAGAAATTGGTCCAATAAGAGACCCTTTACGAGCAAATATGTTATAAATTATATTATGTGCTACTTCTGCAGTGTAATGAAATGTCTCGTTTGTTCGTCAGCAGGGCAGCAGGCGTCGATAATGGACGTGACGCTCGGATACCCTCCCACTACGTCCGGCGCCAGCGCTCCCACGCCCACCATGAGCACCAACAAAGAGTGAGTTGATTTACTATTTCATTTTGTTCTATGAGTCCATTGGTCGACGTTAACTGGCCTTTTACATCCAAGTGACCTTCTAAAGATCACGACACAAGTCGCCAACGTGGGAGATAATAATTCCATAGTTTTCTTTTTATTAAAAAAAACTAAACTTTAAAATCTATATCTTTAAAAATGAGTTTGTCTGTATATCCTTCATAGAATCGTAAACTATGCATTTGATCATGTGATGATCTTTAACAAAGATGTTGTGCATGAGCCAAAAAAGGATTCTGAATTGGTACGACTAATGTTCGTCAGATGGCGTAGTAACGCGCGCAGGGTACATCTAATACCTTAATTAAGTAAAACTGTTTTTGTATTGTGTTAGATGGAGCGGCGGCAGCGGCAGCGGCCGCGGCGCGCTGGTCGTCGAGTCCCGCCTGCTGGCGTCCGCGTGGCACCAGCTCGGCGCGCGTTGTCACCGCGACGCGGTCGACACGCGACTGCGGCTCCTCTCCGCCGGCCACTCGTTCCTGGCCCGCCAGCGCATGCAGCCCCCCCGCGCGCGCCCCGCACCCGCGCCCCGCGCCGCGCCCGGCCCGCACGCCGCGCCCGCGCACTGACGACTAGGTACTAGAGGCTGAGCTCTAACCGAACTCACTTCTATCATTCTTCTAGCTAACTAACTTCTAGCTAGCTATAGTAGAACGGCCAAAAGTGGAACTACGAGTTTTTAAAACACTGAAATTGTCTAGTTTTGTAATAGGTGGCAACACTTTGCTGTCGTGGCGCCATCGCTACATTGTATAGATAAGTTGGTCGTACTGTATTACCGAACTTTGTAGTTGTTCGACTGTGTTCGTATCTTCCATAAGTGACGTCTAATGTTTGGCTACTGTCGCTCTGGGAATGCAGTCGCTGTTCTTTGATTAAGAACGTGTAACCTCCGTATTTCAAGACATTGCTTATGCACTTTGAGACTCTTTCAGTTCTTTTGGCGTCAATAACGTCGAAAATTTCCGTACCAATTTTACAAATTTTTAGTTTACTTAATCATTCAGTAAGTGTATTGAATACGGTGCTTAGTACCAGAGGTTACTTTCCGCTTAAACTAATGTCTATTTTATATTAGTTACGCTACCGTTGTGTCGTCAAACCTGTGGCTAATAGGCTAAGCATCCACCTAAGCCTATTGTTTTGGTGTGTCAATAAAGTGTATCTATCTATCTATCTAAGCTGTGAGGCAGACAATAAAAGTATAAATCCATAGACACAGTCATGTTTTTTTCACATATCCTCCCTCACACTGGTGGATACGTAGCCTTATAGTCTTAGATTAAACAACAGCCGAGGCTGTGGCACTTAGCCGCTACATAAAATCTTATTTGTCTTTGTCTAAGGCTATATTTATTTTAGACTCGTTACTTGCGACTCTACTAGACGGTGAAGTTCCACTGACTCCGTCAAATTTCTTGTGAAATGGTACTCATAATTGTAAATTTCGATCTATCTATGTTCTTTACGGTCATTCTCCTTCAAGCGAGCTTGAAATTTCCTGTTCATGTGTGTGTATATTATGACTGGATGTTCCTAGCTCAATCACTTGATTGTAAAAAGTATTCTGTCTTCAATGACACCTAAACATAATTCTCCGAGGCAGAGCTTTGTATCTTTTGTACCTTGTAGATTAGTTCTACCGATCTTAGATCTAGTTTACGGTTGACTGTTGTACATACACGGTAAATCGGGGCACAAACTTAGCCTAAATTATAAGGTTTGACGTCCGTATTTTAAATGGTCTCATTGCATATTCGATAATCGAGATCCTGACATTTTTATTTCATAAGATCTGGTTTGTAAAAATAGCACCGATCATTTGGATGTTCCAAAACTTGATAGATTCCATTTGTAAAAAATCTAAATCAGTTGGACAATTCAACATTATATTAAAATGTATTTTTTTTTGTTCTTTTTTAGATTTTTTAAAATTTATATATATTATTTTGACGTTCATATTTACATATGCCTTAGTTTAAAACTACTATGCGTTTTGTGTTTACTGTTAAATATTCTATCTAACGTTGTATTTACCAGTATTTATATTATTGTTTAAAATTATGTAAAGATTACTCTCATTTCCCTGTGTGCAATATATTTAAGCAAAATATATTTTTTCTACAAAAAAAATGCACAACAATTATTTTGTAGTTGTATACTCATTATATATCTACTTGCTCAATTTCGTCACTTATTAGTCTTTGCTTTTTTCCTATTATATTTTGCTTATTAATGCCAAAATAATTCTAAAGTGATGTTTATATTAGAATATGTTAAACCAAATATAGCTTCTTATACACGAATAATTTCAAAAGTGATTAAGCGTCCACCGAGATTTTTACTTATTCGTTACTAATATCCGATAACAGCCACATGACAAAAGTAATACAAACGCTGTGAAATCTGCAATTCTGTTGATATTTTATATTTATACTGTTTACAGCAAGATGGTGTTGAAAAAAAATTGTGTAATAGAAAGTACCAGGGCGTGTGTATTGTGGTACGCACCAATAACTAAGTTTATTCACCGTAGCATACATTCTAGAATTCGGCAGTTCCATCCATTTCATATAATAGGATGTACATTACTTGCATTACCAACGGTGTTAGTTGATATAAAATAGCACCATTCCCCGCTATTAAAAAATCCTAAGCATTTATTTACTAAACTTGAATAAATTTATTTTAAAGAATTAATGGACTACACATGTGTGATATCATTGGTCCATCCCGACTTAAGCTATATCACACTTGAGTAACCCTGTTAATTCATAAAAAATGTTTAACAACCATGTTTATTTTGTAATACTTATTGTATTAAGTATATACTTCTATAGTATGCCACCACCAGTTATTTATAATATAGAATGACGAGACAAGCAAGATATGCCTCTGATGCAACAATGTAAGCAACAAGCCTGCCCATAACAGTCAAGCGCCACGCAGCTATTTGAACACGAAAAGTCCAAATCACTGCCTAGCTACTGCGTTCGTCACTCGTGAGATATGAGATGATTTATCTCTTAGCCCTGCAATTTCTTCGGAAACAATGTCCTTCAAATCAGAACAGTAATGTTTGCATGTTACTGTTTTGGAGGTAGAATAACTGGCATAGTTGTAGTACTTCCCCAGGCGGACTCTGCAAAGAGCCCTACCATTAACGTTTCAACTGGAATAAATGTATCATATAAGACGAGGCAATTCTTGACGTAATAATTTATTAAAATTAAGTTCAATATGTTAGTAATGTTGACCATTATTATTGTTTTGTATTAGGTTAAGTTATAATTTTATATGACCGCTAAACCAGTATTTATGTTATTTTTTACTGTACTGCTAAGGTATCGATATGTTTCGTTCTTTATATTGAGATAAGGATGATTTTTTTAGGGAAAAGTAAAATAAATCAATAAATAATATATGCGACAAATTAATTTGATTGATTCGATCTGTATCAATATATAAAACATATATAAAACACATGTTATGTATACATCAAGGCAAATATTATTATTGTTAGACAAAATTATCTTACTGCTGGATAAAGGAATCTCTTCCCTCTTTCCAGATAGCCCGATATACGGACTTTTGCGGATCAGTATTTATCGTGTGATTATAATTTTATTTTATTCGTCACGACAATTTGGGTCGGTCTGGAGTTTGGGTTTGGGTGGTTCAATATGTGAGATATCTCTCACATATTGAACTCGCAATATGTAATGATCTTTTGTTAGGTATTTCTGAAATAAATAATTATCATCATTAGTGATAATGATAATTATTTATCTCAGATATCTCTCTTGCAGTTGAACATCCCATACTCCGTTTTCCTAAAAACGCTTATACTTATAAAAAAGAGCAAAACAAATTGATACTGCATTTAATGTATAAATACTAGTTCAATTATATTATTAAATGTTATATCACCTCATCATGTATCATCACATCACATAACTGCTGTTATAATTATTTAATTGACCCAATGACATGTTTGTGATTTATCTTTCCCTAGATCTAAGTCTATACATAACAGATTGTAATATAAAATTTGCAGAGATGCAAATAGTGCAAATTATTGATGTTACTGTAAACATTAAAAACTATGTTTAGCGAAATGTGATTATTGTTGATAATTAAGTTTTGAGATAATATATACATTTTCCTATATACCTGTGTATTGTTTTTTTAAATATTTTATTTAGGTTGTGTAGTGATTTTTTAATATGTATGTTGTAGGTAGTTTAAAGTTTAAAGAATTTAAAAAATAATAAGCCAGATGATTTAGTCGGGGCTTTAACATTGCCAGGCGCGTGCAAATTTGTTTAGCAAAAAATGGGTTTGAGGCAATTTGAAATTTAAATTGGGTGTTAATTAACTGAAAAATAGGGATGCTCAAAAAGAGAAACCATTTTGGGGGTACTATCACCCTATCTACCTGGCAGGTGATCTAAATCAGGGATGTAACGGAAGCTTATCTTATCTAACCGAAGTCGGAGCGGAGTCTGAGTTTTTAAATTTGATTTATTGGAGTCGGAACCGAAGTCGAAGGCCTAGGCAGGATCAAAAGAGATATTTTTATTAGGGACAAAGAAAACATTGTTTTGTCAAACACGACGAACATTGCCGGGCAATTGATTTAAGGGGTTGGGATTTTGTATATCTATTTACTTTCCACCACAATTATTCATACACCTTACCTCCGAACAGGGATGTAACGGAGGTGATCTTATCGGAACCGAAGTCGGAGTCGGAGTTTTTAAATTTGATTTATCGGAGTCGGAGTCGGAGTCGGAACCGGAGTCGGAGGTAGGGTCAGAAGTAATGGTAGGAGAGAGATTTTTATTTTAGGACAAATAAAACATTCATTCAAACTTTTCATTGCTTTGTTTCATGAAATATCACAAAAAATGAAAAAAAAATTGAATATTCAAAAGTAAACAAAAAATTCAATTAATTGAATCCCAAAGTGCCATATAAAGTATGTTAAATGAACAAAAGCTTTCAAACAAATTAAATTAAATACATTGACACCAAAAGTGTGTATATGTACCTACTTCATGAATATAAGCTTTGAAGCTGTCTCAGTCTAAGATATTTCTTAAGAGTCGCCTAATGCCAGGAAAAAATCTGATTTCACCGGCGCGGGTCTCGCGCGGGTGAAATCTTATTTTCTTAATATGATATGCATAAAGTCGAGAATAGCATGACACAGTTTGGAGGGGAAATCAATATTAAATCAGGAGTCAATTTTTGACCAAGTTTTATTTAATTACTCAATAATTAAACATAAATTTAAAAAGTGTTCGGTCTAATATTTATTCTGTGGTTCGGTTACTTTAATAGAACGTTCAATTAGAAATTTTATTATCAAAAAATAATGTGGGGTCATCGCTGATAATTTCGAGTACATGAATTGAAATTGTTTTTTCAGGTGCCATTTTAATTTTTTTCTGTAAAAAAATGTGATCTCTTTTTAAAATTCTATTCGGTTATTGTGCTTTTTCTTGATTGTACCCATGTCAATATATTTTTGTTATAGTTTTTAGTTTCTTAACATCAGTGAGCGGCGTCGAAAATGTCCTTTTTTCGTTTTCTGGCACTAGGCGCCCCCTTGTAGATTAAATCGACGCCACCAAAAAGGTATTCGCTCGCTACCGAGCCTGGTGGACACGATAATATTGGCGGAAATTTAATATAAGGTGCTGGAATTTTGCGTTTTTCTATGTTGTGCTCATTTAGTATACTTTTCATTACACTCGTGCCCGGGAGATTCCCTGTGCGACATGTTCCTGCGAAACTGTTCGTTACTGGCGGCGCAGGGCGCCGCCGCTAAGTTATGCTTCGACATCCGATTAAAACCTCCGATTCAAAAGTTTCGGAACCGGAGTCGGAACCGGAGGTGTAAAACTAATCGGAACTTTCGACATAACGAAATCGGAGTCGAAGCTCCGTAACATCCCTGCCTCCGAATAAAAGCTCCGATATAAAAGTTTCGGAGCTAAAGTCGGAACCGAAGGTGTAATAATAATCGGAAGTTCCGACTTGTCGGAGTCGAAGCTCCGTAACATCCCTGATCTAAATTGAGGGATTATTTTTGCCTAGCTACTCACCAGCCAGGTCGGCACCTCCGTGTAGGGGATATAATAGTAGAACTATATGGCAAGTTTTCAGCTTGCCTCAAATACCTACACAAATTTTGCTACCAGCTCTTGGAATAATACAAGTATCCTGTAAAACATTTGTTTTTGGAAAACATTGGCTATTTAGTTTAGATTAAGAAATATTCAAATGTGTGGTTGACAACGATACAGTTTAAATGATTTACGATAAATATCTTCGATGTTGGCGATGGCTGTCTTCGGTTTCTTGTTAGCGCGTTCCATCATGGATCCTGGAGATGATCAGCAAATCTTTTTTTACTCTAAAAACGGCTAAATCTTTTACGTATTAGTTTGTAGAATGGTTAATTATGATCGATGATATTTGTGTATTATGTCAATAATTATGATGCAATAGGCTATGTAGAATGTAGGGTGTTTAGCCCGTACTGTAAAGGCCTGCGTTTTTTTTGGTTGTTGGTGATTCTAATGTATTTTATACAAGTAAAGTTAAGTTCCTACCTACTCACATCGTTGGGTAAACAATTAAACTTAATATCGATTTCACATTTTGTTTATTAGTTACTGAGATCACAAGCCACTTAAATTTAATCCATATCACATCAAACCACACACATTGTAAAATATAACACACAATTTTATCATTGTCAAAATATAAAACTTATACATTTGTAAATAATAAACACTACAAAATAAAATATTCAAAATTACAGGTCCGTTTTATCAAGTCGGACCTCGTATGTCTTCAAACATAATCTAAGACATAAGTAATTATAATAATTATGTATTAAAGCTTGTCTTCACTTTCCTTTTTGGATTAGGTCAAATAGAAAGAATATGCTTAGAAAAGAGCTTACTAATACGTGAATCCGTACCACCTCACTGTGGTTATTTTTTTTTAAACTTTTGTGTAGGAGTAAATATTCAAGTTCATGATTATATGCCGCCGGGAATTGAACCCACGATTTCAGCTCTTAAATCAGTGTAACACTAAACCAAAAAACAAAATCAAATAAGAAATCAACAAACAAAAAAAAAAAAACGTAGGTACACCAAAGACAGACTGTGTAATTTGACCATTACCACTCAGACCTACGTAAGTAAGAGTAACATTTTAAATCTGAACCTAGAAAGGTCTTTTCAGTAAAGTTCTTTCGGGGCAATAGCATATCTTTCTATGTAACCAAACCATTGTCATAAAAATACGATTCACTGTGATTATTAGCATAGGAGTTTAAATCAGCCAGTGTTCCGTATTATAACTCACTCCATCGTTCACTAACTATTACTGATAATTACAAATGTTAATTGAAACTGGGGTTTGTGGTCCGACCAATAGGCCCGCCCTATCAACGCCTTAGATACTAGGGGAGCGCTAGAATTTCGCTTTTTACCATAACAAGTTACAGATGCAAACTTAATTTGTTTGATATGGTCGAGAAGAGCTATGACTGTAGTAATAGTTTGACTGCATGTAACATCCATAAAAGTAATAATACATGAAAAGTTCCCTTTTTAATGAATTAATTTATCCTACCATTTGAAAGATATTACTGCATTTGAATGTGTAGTTCTGGTGTTAGATTATTTGTCACGCTCCGGCACTTAGAAATTGCTTCTAATTTAACAAAACGCGAAACCTCAGGGCATCTCTAGGATGTTAGTTAAAATGTACAAAGAATCTATGAATATGGCACAAGTGGAAAATCTAAGGCGTTGCTAGACTAAAGGGGCAGGTTGCACGCGCTTATTTCTAAGTCTACACTAGTCAAAGTCTTCATCGGAGTCTGTCTTGAGGACGCTGTCGGAACCGGAGCCAGGGTCGCTATCCACTGCGATCTCACTGAATAAGGAAAGAAAAAATGGTATATAGTAACGTTATCAAGGATTATGGATAGTGGTAGGACTCTGCAGTCCGACCGGGGAAGTAAGTACTACATCGTTGCCAGTTATTCTACCGCCAATCAGTAATGTGCAGCGCAACGTTATTCCGTTTGAAGGGCATGTTTCCATGCTAATTAGGTACAGGAGAAAGGAATAGATTATCTTATATTTCTAGTTAATCTACCTTTTGGCCTTGTAATTACTCTGGAAACATTCCCATTCAAACGGGAACTGCCTAGTAGTAAACTGCGCTCGTCATCTTATATCTCTAGTTGATGATCGCAGCTCACTGCCAGACAGTAGTGCTTTACATTTTTCATGTTCATAATATTTACTGTGTGACATTGTGGTGCATGTGTGTGTATGAGCAGGCGTGTTGCTTATCATCGAGCGTGTCTATTTCGTCATGTCACTCTTTGTCAAATACCTAAATAAAAACAAACATTATTCCAATTTGTAAACTTTATGAAGTGAAAAAAAATTCAGGCGCACAAAGTCAAAACTTTACATCTAATCAGTAGGATCGAAAAATCTATCAATTTTCGGTTTTAATTCTAGTGGAGGTCACGGGGCAACAACGTGAAGTAAATAAAGAATTGGATTATTAGCTGCATGGCACTACAAGTTACAAATTAACATGCAAGTTTATTTTTTACTATACACGATAAAAAAAAAACATTTAGGTACATGTTGGTTAATAATAAAATCACATGCATGTTACGTATATAATTATAGTACGTGAATATGCTAAGTATAATATTTGAAACGCTTGTAGGTATCTCCGGTTTCTTCTAGATAACAACAGCCATCATAGACTGCATCCTTTCTTAAAATCAGGTGAGAGACCAATAAATTGCAAACTTATCAGTTAAAAAAAATGAGATAGGTACTCTACTACTCTACGTAGGTATGTGCGTCAGGATAGTAGTAGTTAGCAGGGTTAGGTTGGTAGGCATAAGCATCTTGTGTGCTAGCCCAGAGTTTGCTCTCTAGGCAGAATTCAGTAGACGCCACCTGTGGCCAAATGTCGCAGGCTCCTTTATAACAAAAAAAAAACGCTGCCGAATAAAGGGAAAACTATAATTTCTAATAACTTTGGATTTTAGCATTAAACATCACTATTGTTGGTATCCAAAAAGTATGTAACACGCACGTGTGCCAATCGCTGCTCTGTCGCCGCTCTCGACGCAACGCTGCAATATTAGCGTGTCGGTGTCACGAATCCATAAGATTTTGTCATACCAAAAAGTGCTCAACATGGCTGAAGAACTACGTACTCACTTAAAATTGTAACCTATGGATGTACGAGACAAATCTTATTCAAACTTACGAGCAATATGTTTTAAAGTACAATGGAAAAAGCGTCATTCAGTTAGTCGAACATTTCACACAACACACGGTAAACTTGCCTGTTCGCTTCTGTGGCGTTCAGTGTTATTTCGAGAATATTTCTGTTAAGGAAACGCGACAGTTTAATTGGCCGAATGTCTGAGTTCATTTCATACCTACAGGTGCAATGGAAACTGTTTTTGATACACAAAGTAGTAATTTCCGGGTTTTTATTCTCACGCTTGCGATAAGGTTGCGTGTGGACTAATTTGTCGATTTGTTCAAATCAGCAAGTCTACTACGAAAACAACCTCCGAATAATCGGATCCGACCGACAGCTGTCCGAATAATCGATAAGGTAATTAAATGCTTTCGGAGTAAGGTTTACGACACAAAAACGCCCGATCTGATCAACCGACTGATTGTGTTTCGTGGTAAGACACGTCCATAAGTTCGGCCGATATATCGTTTATCGGACTTCGTAGTAGACCAGCAGGATTCTGGGGCAAAATATCTCCAAGACAATTTAGGTCATCCCAACATTTTGTAAAAAAAGGACAAAATTCCAAAAAAATAAGTAACCCTGATATACGTATTATAGATAAGGGCCATCCCGACCATTTCAGCCTTTAAACAATAAATAAATACATAGAGACATACAAATAAATCAATATTCGTGGATATTGTTCACACAACACTAACTAGCTCCACTGAACAATACTTGAATGGGAGCTAGGAGCCCGATAGAATACATTATTATAAAAAACATAGGATAAGTATGATGTATAGAAACCATGTATAAAAATATTTGTATTTATTACACACACTTTTACCCTGGGTGGGTATCGAATATACGACCTACGGATCCACAGGAAGACTTACTACCGACTAAACCATTATGTCGGCAATTTTGTGTCGAGCATTTTGAAATATCAGAATAATACTACTTTTTACCGCGGAAAATTTGCATAGTAGAACGGGTGAAACGGACGCAGTATTGTAACTAATTTAATGTTATGTATTTTTAAATACTAACCCATTTATGTCCTTAGTGAGTTGTATATCGACGTTGGTGGCATTATCGTTGAGACCGTTCAACGCTTCGCAGAAGTCGCTGCCCACGTTTTGCAGGTGTTGAGTGTTTAGATGAAAACCCTGCGGAATTAAAACTGGGTAAATATCTTTATCGTGGATGATTTTTCACCATTTCTTTATGAGTTAGAAACATTCTGATTATGATGAGTTATGAGGGATGAGGTAGTAGGACATAATAGATAGATGATGGGCTCAGTAGCAGTGGCGTAGTAACATACGGTAAAGCGAACCGAAGTGGGCCCCCTCGTCTAGGTTTCGACTCCAAGCTGACGACAATGCCATTTATTTATTGCTGTACTGTAAGATAGGTCTTAAAATATAATAAACTAGCAGCGCCCCGCGGTGTTACCCGCGAAGTTCCCGTTCCCGTTGTTTTTCTGGGATAAAAAGTAGCCTATGTGTTCCTCCAGACTATAATCTATCTGTGTTCCAAATTTCAGCCCGATCCGTTCATACGTTAGGACGTGATTGAGCAACAAACATCCAAACATCCATACATTCACATTTATAATGTTAGTAGGATGTACGACAGTGTACCCTTAACGGGCGTGCAACTTGGATAGTAGGTATGAGTATGTTAAGTACCTACCTATGAATAAATTGCAGTTCTATTATTATACATAATTAACATTAGGTATTATAATCATTTCTATTTCTGCTTTATGAGCATACTGCTGATTTAGCACGAAGTAGTTATTTGAACTTGTAAACTCTAATTAGTGTAAGCTTAGAACATTAAAACCGACGAAATCGACGGGTAGAAGTATAATCGAAGTAGGAAACTCGCGAGTTTATTTCGAAATTAGGTTTTCGTTGAATTAGAGTAGACGTCCTGTTTCCTGTATGTTTTTCGTTTCGTCACTTCTGTCTTGTAAAAATAGTGCTGCGGAATCGGGACTTGGTTGGCTTAAGACTTGATGTTTTCACTGAATATGCCTGCCTACTCAGACCCGTTACGGACAAACAAGTTACGGCTGGTCTAGTCGGGAGAACGGCGCCTGCCGATCCGGAGACCCCGGGTTCAAACCCCACACGCACCACTGTCTTTTCGAAGTCATGTGCGTAATGCCGCTAACTTAAAACGGTGAAGGAAAACATCGTGAGGAAACCGACATGTACTTACCTAGAATCTTTCGAAGTCATGTGTCATCCACCAACCCGCACTGGGCCAGCGTGGTGGATTATGGCCTTAGCTCTCTCCTTGCGAGAGAAGGCCCCGAGTCCCAGCAGTGGGAACGTTTAGTGGGCTGTTGATGATGACGATGACTCGACCCGTAACAATTTCAGTTTACCTTGTAAAGATTTATAGATAACTTTATAACGATAGTATAAACACTCGATAAAAGCCGAATCGAAAAATGTCTGGTTTTCTGTTAGTTAAGTTTTAACGGTCTCTATTTAAATACTATCGCAGTTGGTACCTACCTAATAGTCAACTATTGCAATAGGTGTATAAAAATAATAATAACATAGTCCTTCAAACAAACAGCTTCTAAAAGAAAAATCAAACCTGAGATATTCATTGAAGCCATCGCGTGACATGACGTACTCAGAAGTATTAGTATCCTGTGCGCTGCAAAGGTTTTCGTGCCCGTGCAAATTTCCGGGCGGCTTGTCTCAGTCACATAGTATTTGTCTATTCACTACGATAGTAATATCAACGAGCATTCTGTTTGTAAACGTTTGGGAGTCACGCAGGTATCAATTGCGATGCGATTCATTAATTAAACAGCACGCACGTCGATGTTTGCCGCATGCTCGTAGATACAGATAAGTATGGTATAGTGCAGATTTGTTGCATCTCAGACCCTTATCGGCGCATCTACCGCCCGGGCCGGCCTCGACACCGCTAGATGTATTACCCCACATGTCCTGCGCTATCGTTATCATTAATCTAAAGATAAGCCGTCATTTCTAATTGGAATATAAAAGAGACGGAAGACGTATATTATGAAAATACTTCAGAATATCGGAACGTAATGTCGGTAATGTTATGCGTGGGTGTGTTTTATACAACTCATATAAGTGGAAATGATAAACGCAGTACATTTAGAGACATAGGACTACTATCTGAGCTCGTCCAACTTAATACTCGCGTAGAGCTCGGAAGGTTCGAAAGTGTTTGCTCCATTGAAAGGTGTAATTTAATTGACGCGGCTGTAAAGGGCCACCCCCATGCTGTAGGCACTTTAAGTGAGTTGTGGTGGAGCTGGCTCTAATGTAATGTGGCTTGAAAGAGCGTTCATTGTGTTAGGTGTGGTCGCCGTAACTCACTGCGGTATTTATTGTATGCATATGGCCACGCAGCCATAACTTGATTTAAAATAGAAGAGTACAATACTTATCGTATCTTGTGGAGCTTGAAGTTGCAAAGGCAAATAAACTTTCTCACATAAGTGTGAAGGTGTGGTGCAATATCAATTTTACTGCTTTAAAATAGCCATTTCTTGGCTTTAGTAATCTGATTCAGATATTTGTTAGAGTAAGTAAATATGGATTTCATTACTCCTCCCACTTCGTTTGTTAAGCTTGTGAGCAGAGAAATGACACAGTAAGTACTAGGTCCCGGTAAAAATCATAATTAAATAATACTGCAGGGATTTCCCCCGAACCATTTTTATAAATATAATCCAAGAATAACTATATCTCAATTAAAAAAAAAAATGAAATTATGGTTTTCCGTAGGGAACCTCTACATGATGATATAGGTACTGATATATTCTAGCTGTGTCTTCCTGTCCAGGTCGTAAACCATAACCGTGGAGGTAATTGTTTTCAGAAGCATACGTACATTTAGTGAAGATTCAACTGCCAACTACCAACTTACTTTAAATGGCCCCCTATCGAAGCCGCAAAAAGACGCTTCCATGGTGTAAGAACGTGTGACACCGAGGTGTCTCCACACAGTGACTCGCGCTGTGCTCTCCCTCTCTCGTTCCACTCTGAAGGAACACGAGCCGAGCGCGAACGCCGGGGATATCCGGTGCATCAGTGCTGGGAGCATCTAAAGACAGAATAACATGATTTGGAAGAAACGTTATCATCAGATACAGTTGTCGAGGTGTATTAAACGTAAAACGTGATGTTCTCCTGACTGACCCAGCGAGTGATGAAGACGTGCATGTGGTCTTCCAAAAGGAGACGAAAAAAGAAGGCACCACAAAGCGGCCACAGCGAAGGGGCTGTAAGAAGCCGAACACCTGGTCCTAAATACCCCTGGGTTGTAAGCCCACCTGTGGTTCACCGGGCCGGTACACTTACCTTGTCCTAGAATAGGATAAAGAGGAAGGACAAAGATGAAATGTATAACGTTAATTTACTCAAAAATCAACAATGAAAAATTAATAGTTCCGTACCTTACATGGAGGGTCTAATGAAGGCAGAAACTCGGGAATTACTTACGAGCTTTTGAAACAACAACTCACAACACTTACAAAGGAAAATCTTACGAAGAACTTGACGGGAATGCAAACCCATAAACAGCCGTGTTGGCCTAATGGCTACAATGACCGCTTTCTTTATCATGAGCTTCTAGGTTCGCATTCGTTACGAATTCTGCCTGAAGTTCTGAGTTTTTTCAAATGGCAAATGTACATGTCTGTTATTAACTTAACTGCTGGCTTTAACGGTGGAGGAAAATATCGCGAGGAAATCAGCGCATTGCAAACTACTTGTTACTTCTTGACGTGTAAATTGTGCATTGATGAATAAAGAACTTAGACTTTGACATGTCAACCCGGAACCACCGTGGTAGATTATGGCTTTCACGGAAGCGTGGATGGATGGGCTTGCCGCTCTTTGTGAGACAAAGCCCCGAGCCTCAAAACATGACCTCAGAGAAAGTAGAAACTGACGAGGTATTTGACTGCCTAGTCCTGCATCAGGCGGTCGTTGGTAGACCAGCCCTCTGCATTCCCAACTCTGGGAACTATTGGGAACATAAAGTGAGCTGCTTATGTGTTAGAAATTAGAGCTCAAAATATAGCCTCAGAATTAAATGAACGTAGAAACTGACGAGGTATTTGACTGGTTCGTCCTGCATCAGGCGGTCGTTGGTGCACCAGCTCTCTGCGCCCGCGCAGCCGTAGAAGAACACGTTCTTCTTGCGCGAGTGCCCGTGGTAGTCGCAGTACACCAGCGGCGGCTTCTTCCACACGCGGACCAGGTACTCGATCAAACCCTGCAAACATTGTTAATCAATACCACCGTAACATTAAATAAAAAAAATATTGATGGACGTTTTCACACGACCACAAGCGAAGTATGTAGGTAGTAATATGGTAGCCGGATAGCTGATGTAATACGGTTTTTCTTTGTTTGAAACCTAACTAGATCGATTTATCGCCTCCGAAACCCCTGCATGCAATAAATTTCATGAAAATCGTTGGAGCCGTTTCCAAGATTCAGATCTACAGAAGAATTGCTCGTTTAAAGATGATTGTAAAAACATATTATAGGTACATAGAAACACCCTCAACAAATATTTGATCTGGGTGGGAATCGAATCCACGACCCACGCCTCCGTAAGCTGATTTATTAATGACTACTACGTTTACAGAGAAATAACAGGGTATATAAATAAATAATTTTACATCTGTGTGAAGAGCGCAGTGCAGTGCTAGGTAATGATTTGGACTCTACATCTTCCAATAGCTACGTGACTTTGTGCTGTTATAGGCAGACGTGTTGTATACCATCAGTCTAATGTCCTGCTCGTTCTGTCACTCTCTATATTACTCCCATAAAGTGTGAGGCTAGAATTATTTTGATTGGAAGATGCGAATTGATACAATTTCTCGTTCACAACCCTGTGAGCACGAATACACATTTCACATTCGCGTTGAACATAATCAAGCATTTATCGTTTTAGGATAAAGTCTGTGATGATAACAAACATGTAGGTACATCGTACATCGGATCCTCGGAGAATACTAAGAAGTGATGACGGGATTTCAACCTACGACCGCAGGATTGTGAATCCGTTGTGAAGTAATGTTATTGTAAACATTTAGGTACATCTATCCATAGGAATAAAATTGAAGTGTCTGCTTGTAATTGCAAATTAAAAGCTTCTCACTAAATAAAATATATGCAACATTAAAATCTTCACGATATGTGCTCATTTATAACAAACAATTGTTTAATATGTTAGTTTGTACCGACTAATCCCTGAAACGACTAGACCGATTAAAACGGAACTTCACTATCAGATAGCTGATGATATAAGGCCTCAAGCTAATTAAAAAAATTACGAGATCCTCGGAAACAAAATAAATGAATACGACATTCAACACTTTTGTTAAGACGCAGGTTATATTGCGGGAAGCTGCTAGTCTTTCCTAATATCGTTAGATACTTTGGTACTCTATCTGAGTATCCATTTCCTCTCACAGTACTGTGCACCTACGTAACTGCTGATTATGTGATTAGTACGACGTACTCATGCGGTGCTCTGATATCAGGATACTTAGCCTTTACGAACTTACCTTACCAAGAAATGTACACTCAAGCACTTTACATAATATTTTACAAGGGTGCCAGTAATCTACCTCATATAAGATCTTGAACCATATACATAATGTTAAGCATCCGTGGTCGAGTAATATATGCCTATGCGGAGCGGTTTTGTAGCGGATCCCAGTGGAATGCCACATATCGACGTCGAGAGCATCGGGTCCGCTTCAATCACAACATTACAGTGGTAATATGATCATGTAACGTTACTTCACCTTGGTATGGTAAATAGAAGGATGCAAAACGGGACTGGGCTTGCACCACCGACGATTTAAATCTTCATTAGTCAGGCCGCATCGATGGCTGCAACAAGAAATGATGATTTACAGGTAACGATAACAGGGAAGTATCGCGACAGGGCTTAGCATCGATAAGGAGGGTTTATTAGGATTGAAATGACACGTACGGAGGTCGGGAGTCGGCTATCGATATTTTATTATCGAAGTAAAGGGTAAAAGGCCGCATCGCATATTTACAACTCAATAGTCGCGATCGTAGCGGTTGTTTTACCATCGCTTCGAACGTGTCTCCGACTATCAGAGTCGGGATTTTCATGTCGTTTGTCGCACATGTCGTATTGCTATTACTGCCTACTGATATGGTGTGTAAATTGAGTGCCCTCGGGTGAGTGTAGTCGACCCACAATGAAGGCGACGTACTTAGGTGCTTAGAGCAGCGAGGTAGTGCTCCTTAGTACTTTACTGTACCTACCTTATGGTATTATAACGAGAACTGGTTTATATGATAAGAATAAGAGTGTCTTTATTGTATAAACTATGTACAAAAATGGTAGATGAATACGTAAAAGTTTTCTGTTTTGTCCTCACGAACATACAATAATGGTAGTACCTAATTCAATACAATATTTTTTCGTAATAGGTACTCCAAATCAACACACAATTAATTATGTCTAAATACTTTCACATATATGTTAGATGTTAATTATTGTTTTTCTTTTTAATGTATAGATTGACATAAAGAATACATTACATTTGCTTACATATATTTTGTAACAAAAAGCTATACATACCCATTAAACACAATAAAAAGAAAGAATATCGTTTAATTGTAGTGGTATGACTCTTAGCAGAGCCCACCTGGGGAAGTACCACACCTTTGCCAGTTATTCTACCGCCAAGCAGTAATGTGAAAAGGTGTTCCGGTTTGAAGGGCAATGTTTCCAGAGAAAATACAGGGCTTAGAGATATAACATCTTAGATCTCTGGGTGACGAGCGCAGTGCAGTGCTAGGTAATGATTTGGATTCTTCATGTCCCAACAGCTGCGTGTCACTGTGCTGTTATGTGGCAGGCATGTTGCTTACCATCAGGCACATGACCTGTTCGTCTCGTCACTCTTTATTAAAAAAAAATAGTTTTTTAAATGGTGTAAGATATTAAAATACACGAAGAAGGACCTCGAACTGAAAAACCTCTATTTGTCTTGATTTCAGCCAAAGTGTTATATTATACCCGGTTTACATGATTCCAGTCCAGCGACCGAATCCAGCGCTGGATTGGATACTGTAAACCGGCACTGGAATGCATTGAATGCATTTGAATGTGTCTTTGAGGTCATAAAATATGTTGGTAATTAGCCACTCTTTTAGTTTACGCTTGAACTTCTATACCGTTTTATATTTTACGGTAAATATTATATGCGCCTGATATTTTACGATCACGAAGAAGACCACATAGGTACACAGTGTCCTGTTTGTTTGAAATAAATAAATGTCTGTCCACGTAGGAATTCGTGTCGTGTGTTCCCGGGGTTGCGCGTGAGAGTTCGCCGGAGCACGCGCCCTCACGGTCCGCTCTCGTCGGCGTCGGGGGTACACACACTATTTAGTATTCTGTGCCCGAAGAGGCTTGCTACACATTACAACTACCCAATATCGTATTTTTTCAATTTCAGATCAACGTATCATTTCACATTTCCTTTATCAATATGTTAAAACTAGCAGCGCCCCGCGGTTTTACCCTCATTCCCGTAATTTTGCAGCCATAAATAACTATGTGCTCTTCCAGACTATACAGATGTGATTGAGCAACAAACATTTAACATCAAAACTTTTGATTTTATAACATTAGTAGAATATTTTATGGCAATAAAGTAATGTTTTATAGTAGCGTGCATTATTTAAGTACAAGTAGATATAAACATTGACGTAGCATCTATATATTGAATTGATTTTCTTTGTGCTGTGTGTGTGATTTGCACACAAACATTTATGTTAAACTAGCGGCCCGCTCCGGCTTCGCTCAAATAATAGCCTAGATATCAACTGCAGCGCCATCTGCCGGGCTGATTTGTGAATCTAAACCTTCCAGGGCCCTACCCAAACGTATACAAAAAAAATCATTCAAATCGGTCCAGCCGTTTAGGAGGAGTTCAATAACAACGAAAAGTGGCATTGATTTTTATATATATATATTTAGAAGATGTCCTAATTTTTCTGTCACAAAAAGTAGCAAGTGTGTTATTCTAGACTGTAAGCTAACTGTGTTCAAAACAACTCGATTCGTTCAAACTTTCCGACGTGATTGAGCAACAAAGATCTAAATATACATACTTTCAATAAATGTACATGCATTTATAATATTAGTTAGATTTTATGTCTCTGATCTTGATCTCTGCCGATGATATATAAAGTCGAGAAAAATCAATGTACATATGTATCTATGTACATATATCCACTCAATAAACAACCATCATCAAGTTTGCCCTAAAGAGGGTTTACTCGTATAAACTGGACTGAAGTGCAATTAGTGTTAGGCTGTTAGGTCGTCGTAATGTGCGACCATCTTTATTACACTCGCCACTCGCCGGCACTCTCGATGTTGTCTCTTTTCTAACGAAATCCATCTTTATATTCCAAACGTTAACGTGTTTTATATAGCTTTTGTTTTATTAATAAGCTGTAGACATGAAGACATGATGTGGACATAAAGTCTTCCGGGATGGGAATTATTTTTTGCTTGCCGTTACTCTCTGTACCTACCTACGAGTAAGACTTGTACAACAGGTGCAACTTGAAGTTTTAACTATTGGTTATGGTATGGTCATGGTTCTTGTGAGTTTTTATTAATTTAATACTAGATAACAAATGGCTAGTTACAGCTATTGGGTTTTTATCGGATACATTTTGGAGGGTGTACAATTTATATGCATGATCTAATACCACCTTGGGCCCTTTTTCAATCAAACATCTCGAAACGACATCGCTTCATGGATGACATTCGAAAGAATCGAACGGTTTGACTCTACTCTTGTGATAAGAACGTCTGGGCTGTGAAATGCGTTGCCTGCTTGTGTTTTTCCCGATGGTTACAACTGGATCGAGAGTGAATCGTTTTTTTCTAGGTAAGCACAATCCATCGTGACCGCATTGCCTCTTATCATCCGGCCAGATGGGGTCCAAGTCCAAGTGTAAAGGCATGGCAGGCTACGGATTTCACAGCCTAGACGTTCTTATTACAAAAGTACAATCAAACCCCTTCCTCCTAGTTTTCGGAACATCAAACTTGAAACGATGTCGATTTTTCGAGCTACGGAGCAGTCAAAACAAAAAACGATGTACGATACAACAAGAGCAAGATGGTATCAAATTATGCAGATCAGTTGCACGCTCGCCGAAATTATCCAATAATATTATATTTTGCTACAAGTTCAGTATTGACATCACATTAAATAAAAAAAATAAGCATGCTCATGAATACGGCCAGGCACGCTTACTCATAGGTTAGTAATGAAATAATTCCAAGAGTTATATGACATGATATAACTTGTCAAGAATCACGGAAACTGAATTCTATTGGGCTGACAATAGATTTATAGTACGGGACTTTAATAACCTCATCGGCGGTGGCAGTAATGGACGCGGGACCCATTTCTATGGTTGCTACTGCGAGGGAACAATAACGCTCGCACTCGTCATTATTTACAGCTACACAGAGTTTAGTGCGTCTGCAATCTACGACAATTCAGTACGCTCGCCGTTATTAAAGGGCAATTCTTATGGTGTACGTGCTTCCAACTTAATGCGCCGACGTAGGTATGGAGCAAGCGCACTCATCACTGTAACTGTACCCTACCATTTATTCACAAAACGACGGAACATCAAGATTAACCTTCATTGTTTAGAGCGAACGACAATTATTCGATATCTGAATGGCGTGCCAAACCAATTTCCAAAGACCAAATCTGAATTCACACCTCACGGATCACGATAAGGAAGAACCGGGCGAATAATAACGACAAATTATTCTTTGAGATAAGGACCGTTTCGTGCGCTCGCTGACTTAATGATGGGGTCAGTTTTATCGGAATTTGATAATTTCGTGTGATTTAAGAGCTGGCGGTCGTCGCAAGTCTATTTGCGATTCTGAGGATCGCCGCGGTGGAGGTGCTTTTTTTCCTGGAGCGGTGCGGAGTAAGTCCAATTAGTGGCGAAGCAGAGGCATCATTAGCGTGCGCGGCAAGCGGCACGCTGCGGCACGCTGCGGCGGCGCGACGTCGCGGGGTCCTCGACTCGGCCCGGCCCTGGCCGCGGCCTTCGCTCCACGACCGGTTGTGCATCTTTTACTCTAATCAGGGGAAAAAATAACCTCCAGTCGCGCATGCGCCAACGAAAGCGAACAACCGCAAACTTGCACTCATAGTGTTTTATGGCGAGTTGTTGTGGTCAAACACCAATCATCAGCTATTTGTGGAAATACCAATTACAATGACGTCGTATTCACTTAAATACCTATATCTCATGGATATATACAACAGATTCCCCAAAAAAGATGATTTCCAAGTGAAATCGTGACATGTAAAGACTCGGTCGGTTGTTTGCAAACTCGATTCTAGTTTCCACAAATAAAGTTACAACGTAGACTCGGTAGTTGATCAAGTGTTTTAAGAGATTGTCGGATCCCGGGCCGTGGCAGCTAGAGCGGCCGGTTCAAGGGTCCGCTTGTGGTCTATTTATAGTTCGCGCCGCGCGATGGTATCGGCCCTGCCGCGCTCGCCCTACCCGCCCTCCGAGCACCCTTCGCATAACGTTCAGCCACAAAAATAGACCAAATAAACGCAGCCATTTTATATTTATTCCACCTATTTATATCATACGAGCATGTCCATTGTTTCTGCCTCGGCTGGAATTCATAGCCGGCGGGTGATTCCAGTCTTATGCCAGAGATAGTCGTTAAAATCATCAAATTGCACCGCGTTCAATAGGACGATAATTTTGCCCTCGTGTGAATGGCGCTCGTATCGAAATAGCGAGCCATAAGTTAATATGAATAACGTAGGGATTGAATGCGTCGGGCTCGGCCCCGGAACGCTCATCCGTATTCCGAGTGCGGAGGCTGCTTCCGGCGTGTGGCTGCGAGAGTAGGCTCTACCACAAGTTCTCGACGGTACCATCTCGGGGCGCGTTCGTTCGTCCAGCCTTTTATAAGCGTTAGATTCCAGTGAATAGATATCTCGATCGAGGGTTCCGGTTAGGAGCGCCGGGCTCGCAGTCGGGTGGATTCGCTAACCGCCGTCGCTGTCGATAACTCTGTATGCCCGGCCTACACCGGACACGCTGCGAGTTATTTACGATGGCCGCGAGACAATCGGCCGGTGCCGGCTTATCCGGTGCACCGTGACAATAACATGACGTGTCTATCTTTATTAAATAACGTCCTTTGGAATTAACACACGTGCCTTCGTATTTATAGAGACGTTGAATCATTCGCGAGGAATGGCGGCGACATTACTCGGGAGAATGTGGGAGTTGTCGGAGTGTGTAGGTCCTAATTTATTGTTTCAGGTTGCTCTTACGTATCTGAAGGTAGACAAGTATAGGTACTCGTAGTTACGATTACGTAGGGATGTATGTTTCGGGCCCTAGAAGTCACGACGCGCGTTGAACTCGGACTAACCCGAGTAACCAGAGTAACGGTGTGGCTCGGCTAATTGATTTTATTTGCCGGGTGTTGCGGAAGCGGAGCATTTCGCCACAAGACAGTTCATTGACACGACTCTTCAGTGGCGACACTCCCCACTGCCGGAATGCCGGCACTATTTGCCACAACCAAGCACCTTTCTTGTAAGGGTACCACATTTACAGTTCTCATTTAATCCGGATTATTTGTTGACAGATTTAGGCATGCATGGCTGCTCAAGTGAGAAATGGGGTCGTAATGATTGGGTTTTTGTAAAAAAAAAAACTGTTTACTTACTAGATAAATAGGGTTATTCATAACTGGTGCACTAACACAAGAACTACCTACTCATTGTGCTCCCCATTAATACTATAACTTTTATGGTAGTTTAAGTGACGGGACGAGCAGGACGTGTGTCTGATGGTAATGATGTCTTGAAGAGTCCAAAATGGCACTGCGCTCGTCAATCTGATAAGATGATTTATTTCTATGGTCTGTCATTTCTCTGGAAACATTGCCCTTCAACCCGGAATACAGTAACGTTTGAACATGTCTGCTTGGCGGTAGAATAACTGGCAAAGATATGGTACATCCCCAGGCGAACTCTGCAAAGAGTGCTACCACTACAAAACACTCAAATGTTCAATTGCGAAAATCCAAAAGCTGTTTTATCCAATATTATGTTATCTTCAAGGTATTTTTGTACAGAACAGGACATTTTTGATGTGATCGTGATTATCGTCTCATCGCAAAAGTTAAGTTAAGCTGCAAAAGCAGCCTTTTTTATTTCCGCACTGCGGGGATTTCTTTAGCAACAAGAGAATCGTCGTGGTGTCGTGGTTCTCTGAGTCATAATCAACCACGGTGGTCAAGTGCAGGTTGGCGGATGTCGTATGCCCGCGAAAAATGTCTTTTTTTGGTGCGTGCCAGTTTCGTTGCTGTCATTTTCTTCATCTAGAAATCCAGTGATGACAAACTTATACATTTGTACCTATTGAAAAAATACTCAACTGGTGCATGCGGGATTTGAACCTATGACTTCACTAATGACTTATGACTGATTGTAAATCAAACATTCTCACCACTAAGCCATCACGGTTTTAATGACACACACAATGGGCGTAATATAAGTACTGCGCAGTGTAAGTCTGTAGTGCTAGGACTCTTTGCAGAGTCCGCCTGGGGAAGTACCACACCTTTGCCAGTTATTCTACCGCCAAGCAGTAATGTCCAAACATTACTGTGTTCCGGTTTGAAGGGCAGTGTTTCCAGTGAAATTACAGGGCATAGAAATAAAACACCTTATATCTCTGGGTGACGAGCGCAGTGCAGTGCTGCAGGTAATGATTTGAACTCTTCATGTTTCAATAGCTGCGTGTCACTGAGCTGTTTTGTGGCAGGCATGTTGCTTACCATCCAGGCATATGTCTTGCTCGTCACTCTATACTAATAAAAAAAAAAAAAAATTAGCACCCTTTTGGCTTACTACACGAGTTTCGCATAGCCCTGTTTCTGGCAATATCTCGAACAAACGGATTCAATACTTAAACGGATTTAATTCTGTATTTAGATGCATATTTATAGATCCTTCTTGAGATTTTAATTTATTTAGGTTCAAACATCTTTACGGCGACTTTTACGATAAGCCTTGATTTAGATTCAATTATAACTTCCTGTCAGTTAACGCATCCTTTAACGTCTAAACTGAATGCGTCCGAGAAAAGCTCCGGAGATATGAATAAACGTGTTTGCATTTAACCGTTTAAAAATTAAATTTATATTTTAAGCACAGTGACTAAGTTGTTTTTTTTGTTGCGGTAACTGTAACTACTTACTACACGCCGTATACCAAACATATTTTATGCATTAATTATTTGCGTCCAAAACTCCCGTAATTTTTTAACAGAAAGGGTTCATATTTTTTTGAAAATATACTTTGTTTTGACACGGTAGGGGAAAATGATGAGGTTTTTTTACGGTGCGTGTGCATACCGTGACGATATACCGACACCCTGAAGTTAACTATTCAACATTTTAGTAAACATTTATAATATCAGGTTAATATTTGCGTTGAAGATCTTATCTATTCTATGGTTGAACTTGAAGTTGACTTCTGAGCACAAGAAATAAAGAGAAGAAATGTTAACTTTTGCCTGTGTATTCAAGTACACAACAATTTTTATCTGATTTATTAAACAAATTTAAGACAAATTTGGCCTGCCTCGAGTCTGGCTTTGTAATACGGCCATGTTATATGTCCCACAGTTATATTATTATATTATATATAAATATATCGGTAAATTTTGCGACGAAATGTATTATCGAAAAATCTTATTAAATATTTTATTGCTCATTTTAAATAAATACACGGGTAACTCATGTTTGTTATAAGTGGTGCTAAACGAGCTGCGAACACGCGCCCGCACTCTCCTTGAAAAAGATCGCCGGGCGCGATCGAAACTTGTGTCGGACTGGACTGACTATATCAAACGTGAGCTGGGTAACGTGTTTGGGTGTATTTATTTAAAATTTAATTGCTTGTTAGAAGTCGACTAATAATAATTAAAACTATACAACAGTACACAAAGAGTTCGAAATAAGACCATAAAGCAATATTCATCTAGCAATGTTAACAATAAACAAAATAATATTTAGGTATGCGAGTGTGTCAAATACATCAATTTTAAAAAATGACTGTATAAACTATAAGTGTGCAAAATTTCATACTCCTCCGACCGCCCCATTTTCGTAAAAAGGGGTACAACATTTATACTGAAAGATACTGAAAGAGATAACGGCTCTCTAAAAAGAGTCATTTGTTTTGGTAATATAATTACGTCATTTCAAAACACCAAATTTTGTATATGGGTTGTTAACCAATTAGAAGTGTAAATACTTCAAATCATTCGAAGCTGACGCTTTTGGCGTGGCGACAGTCACGGTCAGGACTCCGATGAACCTGTGATAAACCCATTCGGGACCCGAAGACGTGCCGCGGGCAGCCAGTCAGCTGCCAACTACCAGCCACTTCCGCACACCACAGCGCTTGATTGAAATCAGCATTGTGCCGCGTGACGGCACCCGAGACCATCGTGAGATTCGTGAGCCATTATACGAACGAACACGGCACCCGACACCTTCTGGAATTTTAACGCTTTATGAACGGATCCTGTGGAAAATATGGACGAAAGGTGATTGCAGTCATAGATTTCTGAAGCCAGTGTGCACGCCTTTTAAGATCTACAAAGACTACTTTTTACCTTGAATCTTGTCTATGATTGTTTAAGATTCGGTGTCGCTGTCGCACTCATCTCATAACCATCTATCCTAAAAGAACCTCTAGCTCCGCAATTGAGCGCAAATCCTTCACCCAACAGCATTCGATCCCCATACCGTATAATTCGTGGAACAGTAATGGAAGAGAACGGAAAGGTATTATTTTCAAAATTGGGATGCATCAAAGACACCTTGAAGAAAAGTAATAACAAAAGCACCAGAAATCCACAAGCCTAAAACAAGGAAGCGAAGAGGGATTGTATCAAACTGATGGAAGTAATTTTTTCTATGGATGTTTTGTAACATTAGCTATATGTAACACTAGCAGCGCCCCGTGGTTTTACCCGCGCAACTTCCGTTCTTGTTCCCTTGAGATAAAAAGTAAATAAATATAGTCATGTGGAATAGCATATAAAACGTAGGCGTGCTATTCCAGACCATAACCTGAGATCTAAAGTTCAACCTGGATCCGTTCAGACGTTCCGACATGATTGAGCAAACAAGTTAAAAAGTTAAGTAAGAGTCAATGTTAGTAGGATTAAACCACATTACGTTATTTACGAACATTATCTGCTTGATATCTTGTGAAGAACTATTAATTATATTATTTATATCCCATAGTGTCAGACACAAAAGAAAACCAATGTAAAAAAATACGAGTAAGTACGTAACTTAGCAGAAACACGAGTATCCCTGTAGCAAATCTTTGAGTTCTAAGATTCGTAATGAAATAAACGGAATGGCGACGATATGGCGCCCGGCCAGAGGTCGGGAGGATGAGCAGGTAATGGTCGGCCGGCGAGTGCCACAGAGGGCACGCGGAGTGCGTTATTTACATAATAGCGAGGACCGGGCGGCCTTGGCGCTTCGCCGCCTCCTCACTACTTTCCTCAGTTTGCCCATATATTTACGGACTCGGTATCATAATATTAGCGACTATCCGCTCAGGCGGGCCGCAATGATTCATAGAGCTCGACAGTTCGGCGACGCTAAGTTGAGCGCTGAGGGCTGAGCGCTGACGCGATGACTCGTCGCCGAGTGTCGTTGACTCCGATCTATCAGACTATTACAATGATGCAATGCAAGAGGCAGAGCGTGAACTATTCGCGAGGAGTCCGCGATGGTAAGCGCCGCAGCAGCCGCGCGGTGCGTTGCCCGCGCCACGAAGCCTGCATTTAGCGACCGCATCCCCCCGCCATTACAAGGATTGCCATCGTAATTCATTAGCAGACTCTGTTCGCCTCGCATTATTTATGACCGCTTAGCTTTTGTGCGAGAACACTTTCTTCGCAGACGTATTTCAAAGTTGCAGCTCGCTTCGCAGTCGAATAATAGAAATATCTGAACAGAGCGTCATACGGTTCAAGGGCTTCGTCGGCGGGATCGCACAATGTTTCAATCATCTGAGCTTTTAGAAGATTCTCTTGCGTTCTTTGCCGGTATTTACGAGCTCAAATAAAATACTCGTAGTCTTAATTGCTTTGACAAGTACGTTCTACATTGGTTATTAAAATATACAACTAATGAAGGCATGGTTAAATTTCCACGTATTTGAACGTCAAAGTTGAATGTATTCTCTATGCCGAGCTCAAGACAAATTTAATTCAAAATGATTCCCATATTCACTCGATAGTTATTGCGGTATATGAGTTCTACATGTATTTTGCAATTGATTTTTTCGAGAAAACCCGATATTTATTCTAGCACTTTGCAACGATGTTAATACTTTGAAGTTTTTTTCTAACAAGGGTGTCGTCGCCATGGTTACGAAATTAATTCAATTAGCAGTTTCTTCAAAGTGTGTTTAGTGGTAAACCTTCATGGTTCTTCAGAAGTCAGAGCCATGAAGGTTTACCTTGGGATATTTTGTAAGTATTCCTTGTTTCCTGAGATCTATGATCTATGTGTCGCAAGGTGAATAATTAACCAACTTTGATCACAACGTAGCTTTCCAACAGGCGAGTTTTTAGTAGTAAATCAAATGGTACATCAATTACTATAAAAAATGCAATCATAGGGACTGCAGATAAAAGTGAAAACTTACAACTCAACTTAGAATTTTAGTATAACAATAAAAAAGCAATAATGTTGCATATTAAGTACGTCACATGTATTGCTACAGATACACTCCTATAACGCGCGTCGGTGACACGAACATATAGGGTTTCACGATCTAAAACACGTCTAAAGCTCTTCGCTCACTTATACGACTCCGCTACCACCCGACAAATAAAGTGCACTCAAATATGGGCTTTATGCCATGCCCGTTAAGATATAGATTACTTCGGCAACACAAATCGACCGATCGCTGACAGCCGTTGCTAAATAATTTATTTTGCTAATAATGCAATGCAATCTATTATATCTTATCGGGCATAGTATAAATCCCATATTTGAGTATATTATATTTGTCAGGTCCGAGCGGAGTCGTATATGTGAACGTAGACCTTCCGCTCCGCCGCTACATAAGCATGTCAGTGACGCCATCCCACAAGATTTTCCCCTACCAAAAACAATTTAACACAACAAAAAAGTTTTCATTACATTTTTAGGGTTCCGGAAAACGGAACCCTTACAGATTTTTTTTTTATTTGAATTTTGCAACTCCAGACTCCGGGGGTCCGTGACCTTTGTCATTTGTTTTCTTTTTTTTTTACATGAATCTTGGATTCGGAGAAGAAAAAACCCTTATATATTCGTCATGTCTGTCTGTCTGTCCGTCTTTGTCATGTCACAGTCACTTTTTGCCGAAACTATGAGAACTACACTGTTGAAACTTGGTAAGTACTAAGATGTACTCTGTGAACCGCATTACATTTTTTACAAAAATGTATACAAATAAAAACAGTATATTCTGGGGGTGCACCCCCAAAATTTATTACCCCATACTTAGAACTGAAACTCAATTTTTTTTCCATGAAACCTATACGTGTGGGTTGTCTATGGATAGGTCTTCAGAAATGATGTAGAGATTTCTAATTTTTTTTTCTATAAAGTGGTAAAATGTGTGTCCGGGGGGACAAGGGAGGGGTGTAACTTCTTAAAATAAGAGAATGATATAACAAAAAAAAATGTATGATGTACATTACCATGCAAACTTCCAACGAAAATTGGTTTGAACTCAATCTAGTGAGTAGTTTTTTTTAGTACGTCATAAATACACTATTATTAAAACATCGCTCAAAGTTACACCGAACTACAACAACTCACAATATTATTATGTTACTTGCTGCCACGGATCCCTTCATGGGCGAGTCCGACTCGCACTTGGCCGCTTTTATTTATTGTTTTGCCAATATCAGCTAATTGGCTTAAGGTTGTAATAATCAGTTTTAGAATTAATTATCGCGTCGAGTCCTGCGCCAGCGCAGCGAGGCGGTCTGACGAGCGGAGGGAGGCGTGCTCATCGGAACCCGGTCCACTTCCCGGAAGGTTCTGACTTGGATTTTAATTGCAGCGTTGATATTATTATCCTCGTACAATGTAATAACTTAGGTTGAGATCTGCGAGATGCGCGTGCGTTCCTGCTGTTCCTGCTGTTACAAATCTTTTTCAACTAAGTATTAGCGTTCAGCAGTTTCTTCATTAAAACTACAATATGTTTAGTAGTTCCTTCAGAACCACCAAGATTTGGAATATCTTGTAGGTATTCCTTGTTTCCTGAGATTTATAATTAATCTGTGTGTGTTCAAGACTTATAGACTGAATAAGTTAACATTCACGTTTTATTTCACAGGAAGTTTTTATTTTATTTCACGTTTTATGTGTGACTAGCGTCTGCCCATGGCTTCGTACGCGTATGATTAAATTTAGAAACTTGAAATTCTTCAAGAAAAACTAGTTCTATTCGGAATTAAAAGTAGTTAATGTGTTATCCGTACATAACTACAACCTATTTCAGTTCCAGATTTCAGCTTGATCTCGTCAGTTTGTATAGTCTGGTTTACCAAAAAACATCTTCCTAGTTAATACCTTTATCTAAACGTTTTATGTTATTCTACCGCCAAACAGTAATGGGTAAACAACATTACTCTGTTCCAGTTTGAAGGGGAATGTTTCCAGTGAAATTACAGGGCATAGAGATAAAACATCTTATATCTCTGGGTGACGAGTGCCGTGCAGTGCTAGGTAACGATTTGGACACTTCATGTTCCAACAGCTGCGTGTCACTGTTCTGTTATGGGCAAGCATGTTGCTTACCATCAGGAACGCGTCCTGCTCGTCTTGTCACTCTATAGGTATTGTTAAAAAAATATTCTATTATTTCTCGATATCTCATTGAAATCTGGATTAATTTCTTTGAAAAATGATATCGATAGATAATGAAAAGAGTACGCGTTGGCGCGGAAAGTGCAGCTGCCCAGTGTGAAAGCAATCCCCAGGGAATCCGGAAGCGAGACGAGGCATCTCTAATTGTGCAATTGAGTTTTAGTTACGCCACTGAGCAAATCTCTCGTACTGCCGCCTGTCGCGTATTCTGTGCTGTTCTGAAGGACTATTTTTAAAGTCATGTAAATAAAATTTGTTTCAGAAAATATTAATAAAATGGCGGTTCTGCGTCATCTTTTGAGGGAGAAAGAGGTCACCTCTCTTGGAGCTGCTTGGTTTTTGACTTAGCTGATCTCTCTAGCAATAGGGGAGAATGCAGCAAGTGTTTTGTGCACTTACGGGTAGGGGTTAGCGGGGTGGTCTTTGAACTAATGTGAATTGTTGTTTGTTTTTCTTCATTAACTTTTGACATGTAATATACAGTATTCAATATTTATGTGTTTGTAAACATTAACAACAGGATTACGGAGGTTGGTCTAAAGTGGCTACTATATATTTTTTCTCACACAACACCATCTAGCCCCATCGTTTTTTGCATCCCAGTTTTTAAAACTAAAGCAAAAGGAAGGAAGCCTAAAATATAGCAACAGTTTACTTGGTTTCAGAATAAAATTATGTTTTATTCTTTGTCCAGAATTAATCGATTTCGTTTAGGTAAGCGCGCTCCGTTGTAGACCGTATGATTGCTTGGCATCAGATCTGATGGCGGTCTACTGCAAATATATTATCGATAAAAAAAACTCAGACTCAGTCAATTTTGTGTACAAATTGGGCGGTTATCGTCAAGCGCGCGATACGTTTTTGTCTTCTAAAAACAGATGTAACAATATAATCAAAAAGTTACAGTTTCATTTCTATAGGTAGGTACCAATTATAGTAATAGGAATTTCTAATACTTTTACTATGAATCAATATTCAGGCGATATTCCATTTCCTGCGATTGAACCCAATAAAAATACTCTAACCGCGTAAAACACTCAAAGCAAACAAGTCGAGATGGGGTCAATATTGAGAGAGTCAACATCGATAACAAAGAACCGCACAACTGGTTGCTAAACACGGCTTTCAAATAAAACAATCTTTAACACATAGAAGAACCATTTTTTTTAATACTTTCATTTGCCGGAGCAACGTATCCCTTATTCCGTTCGAATAGATGTGATAATTACCAGGTATTTGTGCGTTATTTCGTGAGAAAGCCGCGATCGACGACGCCGATGAGCTATCGAGATTGGATTTACGATATCTCGGAACCACGTTCGTAACCTTGAACCCGTGAGAAGGAAATAGCACCTTCGTATAGTAAATCGCGTTATGTGAGATATGTCATAATGAGAACTCTGACCTGGGACGTTTTGGGATGACAAAATTTGATACGGAAATAAAGTTTGCGATTTTTTCCGTGATTGATTTTTCGTGCAGATTTCAACGTAATGTTTCTTAAACTAAAGATCAGAGTGACGATTATCGTATGTTCGGCCGTCCGCGACCGCAAACAATCGTTGACTAATGTTTTTCCCTGCTCCCGAGCCGTAATTATACGCCGCTCTTGTGATCGATTAAAGCAATGGGAAGATTCGGTTCATTGATTACGATACAGGTATGCCTGTTGTTGGGCGTAAGAATTATTTTTAGCTTACTACGTTGTCCTTCGCCGCGAGCCACGGCAACGACCGGGCTGCATTAATTGCAGGGACGCTACGTAATAATGCAAGGTACGTGTAATATTGTGGGAGATTGCGACTCTAGATGTGTTCAAATACTTGTAACCTTTAGAAACTTGCTAAGAAGTCTTAACGAGCACATTACACGAGTAAGTTAAAATCTACTAGATAGCATCAATAGAATTTATATTCGTATAACAAAGACGGTGGTACTGTTTGTTTGTGTAAAGGGATTGATAATTAGAATTGTATGAGTTGAAATTGAAAACAATATTTTTTATAAAGCTCGCATTTTTGGCATTCATCCAACTAAATATCTAGTTTATAAATGAAACAAAAGAATGCTCAGGTTTATTAGCATCTTGATAATAATGGGATATTTTGTATATCAAGCTACGACGTCCTTTAGCGCTTAGCGCTATAAGTACACCATCATTGTTCCGTTTTGACGATAATCTCTTGAAAGACGGGTGAAACCACAGGACATAACAGCCACTAGTGTAAACCTCGTGCGTTTGTATCGTGTTTACATGGTACGGTAAATTGATTACACGGCCAAATTACCCAGGTGTTGAAAACAGCGATTGCTCTGAACATATTCGTGATTGAGGATTGTCGGCCTGGGCATCATCTGAGGAAATTATATGGGATAGGAAAAGCAGGGCTCTGGTCCGTACCACGGCGCTCTGACACCTAGACCGGGCGCTGCACCCTGCCAATTATAACGGGAAGCGCTCTTACCTTTAGGAAGTCTTGCTTTACCTATCCGACGGCGTGTAAACCTGAACTTCGCGGTGTAATTGCTCAAACACACAACCGCAGCGGCCGTGTCGCACGACGAGGGAATCAATAACGTTATCCGGCGCTTATCCACAGGATCAAATATATTGGCGTCCATCGGTATGCCGCTCGGGCGAGCTATTTTACTACACTTTCAGGGCAATAAGTAAGCGTTAAGTATTGTGTTTACCACTAGTAAGTTAGTTTAGAATCTTGACTCATCGCTCGTGATAGGTGAACTCAGATAGCGTAAAGTTACATCATGAAGTATTTTTTGTTATAAAGACTAAGGGTTACACTTAAATAAACTTTAGAAAAAAAAAACGTAAGAAAATGGAAGAACGGTGGCGGCGGGCGTACTCCTTGTGAAAAAGAAAACCACCACATTTGAGCAAAATCGTTAGTCGAGTTAGCTTTATAGTTCTAAAATTCGACGTTCATTAACTCTCGTTTTCCTATCACTAGACGGTAAATAGCTGAAAGCTTACTAAAATTGAACGTCTTCAAGCGTCGTTATAAACAGGAAAACTGTTATAATATTTCACAGTTATAAAAAGCGAAGTGTCGCATGGTCCGGGTTGATGAGCTCAGCGTGAAGTCACCAAGCATGCAAATGGGACACGACGCGATGAGAAGGAGATGTTGTACCGATAAGACTCCGTTCATGTACCTCCGAACTCCGCAAATTACGCTTCAAACCCGTACCGGCGGCGTGTGCATGCCAAAACGACAAAAACAAAACAACGAAACGATATCAATCAAGCCCTCCCAAAAATAACCGCATCCGATACGAGCATCGAGATCGTTGATTAGATCAGGTACCACTCGATCGCAATCTCGTCATGTTGATTGTAATATATTTTACCAACCGATAAATATGACACCTACAGAGCAATTCCAGAGAGTTTAATTATACCGTGCGTGTTAACGTTCAACTGCCGAGAGAAAAACAAGCAAGTAGAAGAACTGCATTGTTGCGATTCGTTTTGTAGATTTTACAGCATGTCAAACTTTGTGGATCTAGACATTTTAAAAGGCAAAAAAAGAGGTAATTGAGCTTTTAGTTCATTCAACCTTTCAGTCCTGTTTCGTCTCAAGTACAGCTTTAAAACAAGACTTTGGTAATTAATTTTACAACCATTGAAACCATGTTTATGGTGTTGATATCGCTGTTAATAGCGAGGAGCAAGACAAGTGCTAACTCTATAAAGTTTACCGTTTTATCTTTTACCACGGAAATATTTCATAGTTAATTATGCGAATAGGTGGTAAGGGGTAATATGTCTTGTTGTGCGATAGTGGCGCGATGACAAGTATTACGCCCGAGGGTTAATTGAAAAATATTCACAAGAATAAACTAAGCTCGAATATTGATTAACTGCTAACCGGTAATTCATTTCAACTTCTTTATTTAGATGTTCTTTCTCCTTAGATACGTTCAGCTTAGAGGTAGATTGGTCGATTGAAGGTAGCCTTGAATGCCCTCTGCTGCCCATCGAACTGTAGTCTAGCGCAAAAGGCGCGGAAGCTCTACTAAGGTAAGCTTATTAATTTTGGCTGTTCTTATAAACACACGTAAAGCATAGTCGCTACATGTGGAAGTGCTCATTTTGAATCCATATTAATTAAGCATAGCTCTAATAGCCACCGTCAGAAAAATGGCTTTCAAATAAAAAAAAACACATCGAAAATGGTCCATTCGGTTGAGAGCTACGGTGCCACACACGGTCAGATATCGACGTCAATCTTATAACACCCCTCTTTTTGGACGAGGGTTAAAAATAGTGTTACATAGTGTTAAATAAAATAAATGAAAGACATTCATACAAATAGTCCTCTATGGTACGGTACAGATTGTTGATAAAGTAGTCAAAGTTAAGTTCTGCATATAAAAACAATGTTTAATGTGACACTGCGAATAATCTCGTCGTAAGGTGTTCTTACCTAAGTTACATGAAATTACATTTTAAAAGTGTGAATGTCTGTTTGGGTCGGGACTGTAATAACAAACATAAAATGTGGGAAGATAGTGGTAAGATTATATTATCACTAAGCTCCAGTTATTAAAATAGCGCTCACGACTAATGAAAGGCTCATGGGCAACCTTGTTCGAAAAAGACTTCAAAGTCTTGAACATCGCCGCAGAACCGCTAAGCTTATCGGAATTTTAGCACTCTCTGCAATGTATCTACATTTCAAAGAGTGCACCAGCTCTGTATGATCTAGAAACTTGCTATCATATCGTATCGTTTCATGGTTGACGTCCTCGAACGAAAAAGTTTGACTTTACTTTTGTAATAAGAACGTCTAGGCTGTGGAATTGAGTTGCCAGAGTGGGGTTTTCCCAATAGTCACAATCTTGGTGTCTTCAAATCGAGTGAATTGGTTTTTTCTAGGTAAGCGGGCTCGGCCAGGCTAGGCCATATCATCGCTTAATATCAGACGAGATGGCGGTCAAGTGTAAACCTATAAATAACAGTTAAAAAAAACATAACGGAATTAGAAGACACGAATTTTCAGTTTATGATTTAGCTAAAGGACAGTATATTTCAAATTCACGTAGGGTATATTAGACACTGGAAGAATGACGATTAAGACACATGACGTAGACGACCCACAAACCCGCACTTGGCACTCTAATGAAAATTGAGTTAATTGTAGCTGATGACATTTTGTAGTAGTAGACTAGTAGGAGGCTTTGTAGAGTTAGCCTGGGATAATTTACCATATATCCTATCACTGAGCAGTAATGTACATTTGTAGGTATAATGTTACACATGCATTACCGATTTGAAGGGTAATTACAAAATTACAAGACAAATAAAAAAAATCGTCTTATATCTCTGGGTGCCGAAGTAGTGCAGAGTTATGTAATGATTTGGACTCTTCAAGCTCAAGGCTTGTTGCTTCCCATCAGGCGCATGTCTTGCTTCTCCCATACAGCCATGATGATAATTACATATATTTAAAAATAAAGTGGCCAAGTGCGTGTTGGACTCGCCCATGAAGGGTTCCGTTGCAGCAAGTAACATTACATACATAGTACACAATAGTTCTTGTAGTTCGTTGTAACTTTGATCGAAGTTTCAATAATAGTGTATTTATGACGTACTAAAAAAACTACTCATCAGATCGAGTTCAAACCAATTTTCGTTGGTAGTTTACATGGTAATGTACATCATATATTTTTTTTAGATTTTTCATTCTCTTACTTTAGAAGTTAGGGGGGGGGGGGGGGACACACATTTTACCACTTTGGAAGTGTCGCTCGCGCAAATTATTCAGTGTAGACAAAAATGATTTTAGAAACCTCAACATCATTTTTGAAGACCTATCGATAAACACACCACACGTGTAGGTTTGATGAAAAAAAAAATTGAGTTTCAGTTCTCAGTATGGGGGGCAACCCTAATTTTTCTTTTTTGTAAATTTTTCTGTTCAAATCTTAATGCGGTTCACAGAATACATCTACTTACCAAGTTTCAACAGTGTAGTTCTCATAGTTTCGGCAAAAAGTGGCTGTGACATACGGACGGACAGACAGACAGACAGACAGACAGACATGACAAATCTATAAGGGTTCCGTTTTTACATTTTACGGAACCCTAAAAATGGCAATATATTCACAAGCGCAGTCTCAATTTTAGAGACAATAATGTTTTATGACATTCGTTTTGGAATTAGTTTGTTAGTTTAATTTACTAATATTATAAATGCGGATGTTTGGATATTTGTATGTTTGGATGTTTGTTGCTCACTCACGTCGAGAATCCGATAAGGAATGCATGAACCAATCGGGTCAAAAATTGGGACACTGATTATAGTCTAGAATAACACAAAGGTTTAACACTTACTCGTCTACATCTTTTATCGCGAGAAATACGTTGGTTAAACCGCTGGTCGGTGTCAGTAAATAAACAACTGCGATCAACATAATATCGACAAATTACGAGAAATCCTTCTGATTTTTTCTTGCAAATTCTGAGTGTGACATCAGTGAGTTTAAACAGATGATAGAGATTACATACTAATATTATTTGTAGTAGGTACTTATAAAATGACAAAAACATGTGAAAGTCGGGATGCTGGATGTTTGTTGCTCCATGAGCTAGAACTTCAAATAAATTGTAGGTATTTTGGTAGGTTTTATTTTTTTCATACTTTTCAACTGAAAAAAAAATGTTTGTCTGTAAAGTCGGTTTACTGACGATAGAACGTGACAACGTCTTAAGAAAATACTGATGGAATGGTAGCATTTTTCAAAAGAAAATTTTAATTTCATTTGTTTAATAGATTTGTATGTAAAAAGTAATCAGTAGAATTTAGTCATTTTCAATCAAAACAATACAAAAAAGCTTTTAGATGCCGGGGATCGAACCCGGGGCATTTCACATGCAAAGCGAACGCTCTACCACTGAGTTACATCCCCGCTTGAACTACTGGTCGAAATAATTAATACAACTGTAACAAACATGCGGCGAGGTAACGACCGACGGTAACGCGGTAACGGTACATGACGTCATGTTTTGTGGGCGTGCAGCCGGCTTCATCGAATTATAAGACGTTATCACGTCAAAAATCTGGATTCCTTAGGGAATAGTATTTTCTAAATTCGCGGCCAAAGTTACATACTAGTATACTAATAAGTAGAAAACAGTAATACGATCGTAACGCCACGTGTAAACAAACGGATAAGAGTGATTAATTATAGCAGACGATATAAGCACATATTCTTCAACCATACTTTTAAAAAAAACTTGTGTTTTTTATTTAAATTGATTTGTATGTTTTATAGGCCTATTTTGTGGAGTACTTAATAAAAGAAATCTGTCAACCGCCTTTAATCCCACGTTAGTCTATTTTGCGAATTGAATAATTTATAGGTTCACCCATTATAATGTGTTTGTTGAAGATGCAGAGCTAGTCACGAAGCAGACCGGGCAATTTGTTTTAGTTACTGTGGAGCTGCGACCACAATTATTGCTTGCTCGCTTTGCTCTACTGAAAACGTGACCGCTCTATTCAATGTTCTGAACGCATTCAACACCCTATACTTATCTCGGTAGATAGAGGCAAAGAATGGACCATTTTACACATTAGTTGCTTTTATATTGGTGCGAGATATAGAACAGATAGGAAGAAATAAACGTAAGTGATAAATGCACACCGCAAATAACGATTTGCAACATTCTGCAATATTCAAGTTTTGACGCGGTGTATATTTATTTAAAATGTTGTAGTCCATTCGTTTGATACAAGTAACACCAATCAAGTAACTTTTAAGAAGCCGGACAAGCTATTTAAAGAGTTAAACTCTGGAAAAGAAATATATTTAATTCAAAACGGATCACCATAAATTATGTCCACGTTCAAAAGTACATAGTAGAAATATGTTTGTGTCATCATTTCTTGCCGTTTTATTTTAAGAGGATTTGAATAAGCAACAAGAATAGGCTGTGTGAAACTGGAGTCACGAGATGCACTAAACTTTTTGTGCCGGTATCGTAGGTAGAATAATTTTATAGCATGTGCTATGCAAATGCCGAACCGTCGGTATTTCGTATGCGACGTAATGACTACGACATATCCCGAATGTTATTCAGGGATGTCGGGTCAGGTCGGCGTAATCGCAATATTTTATTCTACAGCGCGGTTGCAGTTGACTATAACGTAGTTATTTTTAAAATTACATTAAAACGATATTGAGTTGAGTTTCTTTTTTATCATAATTGTCGTAATCAGAGTAAGACGACGACCATCCCAGGTCGTGAGCTGTTTACGAAACATTAGAATAATTACAAGAGTATGGTACTAAAAGACACGGCCCCGTTGTCGGAGATGGGTGAGAAATGAGAGTATGCGTTGACGCAATATTTTTACACGTATTTCAAACCGAACAATAGGGGCTTATTAGAATAGGGAATTTTCGCCCCAAATGTATGTACATATAACCGATTAATTTTAGTTTTGTTGGCTTAGGTAGATAGTTTAGTTTTTATATTATAAGATTTTTTGTATTGTAGATAGGTAACTTGTTCAGTGAATTCAACACATGGTTTTAATGTATCTACCGGAGGATGTCAGGGATTTGGATGCAGAAAAATTTGCATACAACTAGCAGGCTATTGTAAATTTCCACAGGCTTTCTATCACAAGGAGAAAGTCGACGCTAATATAAGGTATCATCCACCACTTTGTCCAAGTGCTTGTTGAAGAATGACACATACCCACAAAATATATGTTTCTTGGAGCACGCCGCTTTCCTCAACTATTTTTTCCTTCACCGCTAACGATACTGCTAATATCAAACTCGCACATCTGCACTTGGAAAAATACCCCAGAGGTGCAGGTGGAATTCAAACTTACAATCTCACTATTGTGGGATCAGACGCTCTAATTACTAAGCCACCACGGCTTCGAAAAATATATACAAATATAGGTATAAAAATATTCGGTACGATAATCTGTACGTCTGTACCACTGCAAAAGATCCACTGCATTCTTTACCTCTCTACAAAGTGCAAATATATACACTCAAACAGAGCTCATATAGAAAACGTAAAAGTTGTCGGATCGCAGATAATTTTACAGTTACACACGTTTATCTAACTAAGCGGTTTTTTCCTTGGATACCGCTAATGCCGTTATATCCCTTACAGACGGGCGACTCTTTTTTACAACCGACATCTCCGTGGAATGCCTTGACGGTTACAAATCAGCTATAGAAATCTAAGGTAAGAAAAAGGAAATCCATAAAGAAATGCTTCATTAAAAGTTACCAGCTGTAGGACTAATTTAATATTCTCTATAGCTCTCGGGCAGTCGCATCGGATGATTGGCGCATTAATAGTTTTGTTTGGGCGGCATGGGCGGCCCTATTACTGCTATTATTCAAAACATCGGAGTCATGCACCCGTTCATTTAAATACTTATCGGAGCGGGCTAACGTCTTCAGATAAAAAACAACATATTTGGAGCGCTCGAATCCCAATACTTTTTCTTCTGCAGCTATTAAAGTTAATACTTTTGATTTTTTTTTATTGGAATCTAGCTTAAGCGCACGGCTTCGACCACTTAAACTGTACAATTGAAACAGCGCCATATACTATGTAAAAGTCCTTAGAGACACAGAGTACATATTACTTATGAAGGAATAATGTAAATACATCTGAAAAAAATTAAATTTATCTTCTGAAATATTTTTCTCAAATTCTTATAACAAACAAAAAAGTAGGTAGGTTTACCTACATAGTAGTAGATATATCAAATTTATGCGAATTATATATTTTTCTAATTATGCGAAATATCCTGCCAATATATATACATATTATTATGAATAACGGGAAAGGGAACTACGCGAGTAAAATCGAAGAGTGCTGGTATTATTTTTACACGGAAGAGTTCATCTTGTTTTGTGCCGTTTTCATATGTGACAAAAATGGCCATTTCGAAATATTTACCGTGTTATATATCATTATGTAATATTTTTTGTAGCTCAGAAATTAATTTTCTGAATATCATAGCCTGATTGATCGCTATCTGCATTACATAAACAAAGCATTCTCAAATTTTCAAACATGTCATTCCAAAGTCATATGTCACTCGGTATCTGAGTCAGTCAGTTTTAAGACAAAGCCTACGTATATATATATAGATATGTCAATTTAATTTAATCTATCTCTATAGCTATCGCCATCAGACGTAACTGATGGGATGTAAAACAATACCGATAGCTATCGCTTCGGTGCGATTAAAAAGAAATGTTAAAAGTTTCTGCGGGCTCTAGAGCAATTCAACTTTTGCATGGTTCATTTTAAGTGCAGTGTCTTGTATTGCGAATTCCGAAGTGATGTGGTGCCTAATAAAAATGTTTATGCAGGCATTCTTTTCTAGAGAAGGTTCTGTTTTATAATATACGTGCATGCGATTATAAGGACGGCTGGAACGCGGGAGTGTCAAAGCCGGGCTGGGGCCTCATTTGTGAAAACTATTCGCTTATGAACGTTTCTGATCGGTCATCAATCATACAAAGCCAACATATATCTACCTCAGAACAACTGAAATCCATGATGCTCATAATAAGAATAATCCAATCAAATATTTTGTTCTGATTTTTTTCGACTAATGTAGTTTAGTACATTCAAACTTACATTGGACTCGCCTGGGATAAGACAAAGAGCGGCTTGGCAAAAAAATTAAGAACACTTCATCCATATTTGGATTACTAAGAATAGAAACAGTTAGTCTAAAAATTCTGAAATTAACGACAGTCTCAATGTTCAAACGCTGGACGCTGCCGCTGTCGAAATTACGGTGATATTGCTGAATGGAAGCCATAAGAAAAAAAGAGAATAAGAAAATAACAAATGAATAATAATCATTCAACTGCAGTGAAATTTGTGAAACATGAGGTCAAGTAAACTCTATATTTTATCATTTTAAGCATAATGAAGGGTTTATAATCCTATAATATAAACACGAAAGTTTGTAAAAACGTATGGATGTATGTTTGTTACTCTTTTACGCAAAAACTACTGCACGGGTTTGGATGAAATTTTATTTATAGATAGACTATGGTCTGGAATAACACATAAGCTACTTAATCCTTAGAAAAAACTCGATCAGGAACTACGCGGGTGAAACCGCGAGGCGCCGCTAGTTATATTACATTTGTTGAATTAATTTATTGTTTTCACTTTTTTATAAACGACTAGCGGCCCGTACCAGCTTCGCTCGGATAATAACCTAGATACCAACTGCAGCGCCATCTGCCTGACTGATTTGTGAATCTAAACCATGGAGGGCCCTACCCAAATGCACACAGAAAAATTCATTCAAATCGGTTCAGCCGTTTAGGAGGAGTTCACTAACAACGAAAATTGGCATTTATTTTTATATAATACTAGCTGACCCGGTGAACTTCGTACCACCATATATTTTTTCGTCTACATTTTCTAAGTTTTCTATTGTACAAATCTTCTCCCGACAATAATAAACACATAAAACAAAGAATCATCCTATTTGGTGCGGTCATTGAATAGTTATGAGCGTGTACGTACATACATTTCGAAGATCCATTTTTAGGGTTCCGAAAAACGTACTAACTGAACCTCTAAGGGTTCGTCATGTTTGTCTGTCTGTCCATCCGTATGTCACAGCCACATTTTTCGAAACTATAAGAACTATACTGTTGAAACTTGGTAAGAGATGTATTCTGTGAACCGCATTAAGTATTTTATGAATAACATATTTATTTCAACGTAAGTATATAAGCATTTAACAGTAAGTAATTCCTTTATTGTTAATCAAACTATAACCAAAAATCAGTTTTATTTTCATTGTAGTGCTTTGTGATATATGATGATTTTTGTTTGATTACCTGGCACATAGACAAACGAATCTGATGGTTTTCGAACACGGGAGGGCCGCAACATACAATTGACCATGTGAGAAACATGGGTTTTCTAGACTAATACCACAAACACTATAACACTCTCGGCACCATGTGTATCGTTTAGGATACACACTGTAATAAGGAGTGTGTATAGTTTATGATACACACTCCCCATTTCAGTTAAAGCAGTGTGTATCTGAAATGCGCACGCTGTGGATGCATGCACTGTGCACGCATGCACGAATGCACGATGCGAAATCCGAATCGGACAATCAGTTAAGGAGATATTAAGAGAAAAATAAAAATCACCTTTAAATAATTTTATTCAAAAAAAGAAAGTTACTTAGAAACTAAATAATCTATTTTTTAAGTTCAAAATAAATCAGTGAATATTATTGAAACAGTTTTGACACGGAAAACTTTCACATAGTTTGTAGTTGTTTGAGCTGCTCTGAAAGTCTTGCCAACAATAACTTTCTTGTCATACTTTTTATAGCACCTCTGCTCATCTTCAGCGTACAATTTTCTCTCCAGTTTTGCTCTTTATGAGATAATGTTTTCTATTAGACGGTCTTTTTGTCATAATAGGGGCTGGTAGCACTTCATCTCCGGCTGACTGAGCAGATCGTTTTAGTAAAACTTCAATTATTTGTTCCCTTAAATTGAGTGATAGTAAGTTTCTTGATATATTATTTGGTTGAATAATAAATGTGTATTAAAGAGAGAAACAAAGATAAATAATATAACGGAATGTGTATCTTTATTGATACACATGGCCTGGGAAATAGTTAATCTATATAAACTATTACCCAGGCCACGTGTTTCAAAAAATATAAACACCGGTAAAAAAGAAAGGGATGACGGGGGAGAGGGTGTGATTATTTTCTAAACTATTTTAACACCCCACAACTCATGACACTAAAAATACATAAATAAAAAATTGTGAAAATTTGATGGTATTTGCATGTAGGGCTTGGCGCTGAGCGTTTTAAGGTTGCCCCTGGGACTTATTTATGGTCATAGCAAAAGCAAGCTGCACTGGAAACTGTAGTCGTTTAAACTCAATTGGTACATCAGTCGAAATAATTTGGATGCGTGGCATCTAAACGTCTTCTCCTTTATACTTTCCCTTCAGCATAGTTGCTTCTATCACGTTGTTCAGTATTTTTTATACCTTACCAGCTTACCGTGTGCCGTTGCAATGATGCGGTACGTTGATATTTTGCAACATTTTAACTACCGATTCAACTTTTAATTGAATATTGTGAGGTGGCAATTATGACAAATCCAGGGAGTTCAAAAATTCCGGTGGATAGAGTTGTTGACGACATCATTTTGATTAGTCACCGAATCAACTGATTTATAAGTCCTCATCCGCCTGTAATTTTTCTTGAATTTTGAAATAATTCATTTGCATCTGTCTCATTTACATAATATTAGTATTTATTTATCATGTGTCTGTCTTGTCCCAATGTTGGGAAACGGCTTCCATACCCGCCTTCTGATTTTCCCTATCTATGGCTACAATATTTGCGGAGGTCGTCTTGCCATCGGCATCGTTTCTTTGGTTTGGCGCGTCGTCGTTTGCAATCTGGCTTCCTCCGCGTGACAACTATGGCCCAATAATCATCCAACATGTGGCAAACATGTCCAGCCCGATCCCACTTCAAATTGGCTGCTTTTTGAGTCACAAACTCCGATTTTGGAACGCATTATGGTGTTTCGTATTCTGCCCGTTAGTTTTACTCCAAAAATACTGTGCTCCACAGCCCGTTGGCAAACGTGTGGTGTATTTAAATAATTTTCTCCAGATAGGGATATTAAATTAACAATTTAAAATAATAAAACACTTTTGGTAAACGCGGTTTGTTTTTGACTGACACTTGATATAATGACGTGAAAACTGACGCATTTTACGTTGCGTGCCGAAACTAAATCAAAATAAATAATATCGTGAAGCCGACCAAATTGAAAATCAGTACTAATGATCTGTGAGTCTTACGTTTTGTGACTATTCAGTTTGATCTGGTTCTCGATGTTATCACTTTTGTTGAGTTTCTTCTGAGTGATTTTCGGAACGCGACAATCCTCCTATTCTTCAACGCACACACGCACACTGTTTAGATAGAATATATGATGGAATTTGAACTTTGTGCAGCGGGACCAAAGTGCAAATTGATTCCTTGACGTTAGGAACACACATAATATATTGCTTAGACTTATGTGAGTGCTTGTTATTTAATATGAACTTTATGCTATAGCAATAGAGCTCAAATTGCCTTAACATTTTAGTTAGAAAACGTTTGTATGGGAAAGCACTTTAATTAAAATGAATTTTATTTCGTAGGAATAAAGCTCAAATTGCCTTAACATTTTAGTTAGAAAACGTTTGTATGGGAAAAAGAAAAGGGCTGTTTTAGGGTTTTCCCGGCAGTTATTCGATTTATTCTCGCCGTAAAAACCATCCTTGAACTTATACGAACATTAAAAAAAAAGAATTGTCCATATCGTTCCAGGCGTTGTTGAGTGATGCGCTTACCAACACATTTTGCGATTCATTTTTATATTAAAGAAGATAGATTTTGATTTCTTGAGAACTAAGAGAAATCAAAATCAAAAATCAGTTGCTTGCTAATTGCTGTCATCGCGAATGATACGGTAAACGGTCAAACTATCTCAGTTGCGCGAGCGAATGAAAACCACTCGGAAAACGTAAGACAAGGATGAATCAATACCGTAGCCGTGTGATTTGTGAAACGGCAACAATTCTTAGCGAGTGATTTTCAAAAACGCGTCTCCGGGCGGCATGCGGCGCGGCGGTGCAAATAGCGTCCCAACAATTAACGTGACTTTGAAAGCAACATGTTTAAATGGTGATGCGGCGGCGGCTTTCAAGTGTCTCATCACTGCACGCAGCAAATGTTTGTTTAACTTTTTTTATATTTTTCTGATTTTATTTTCTAATATTCGTGCACTCAGTATAAATTCCTGACCAAGAAAGCTTGTTCAACGTTGGCAAGGATATTTTTTTTCCAAAATAGACTTAGAAGATAGTACGTAGAAGGGGTGCCATCTAATCTCCATTTACTTTGCCATAATGAATGTAGCTTAATATACATATAGTGACATAATGTAACTTTTGCATAATCGTTTTTGGGCGTAATGTGTTTTAAGCATAACAATGTATTTCACTGCATTCAATTCGACTATTGATGAGCCGCATAATAGTCTTTAGACATTTTTTATTTATTTGTTGTTCGACTTAACATAGACCCAGGTTTTATAGGAACCAAATCCGACTCGAAGTACGCCGACTCCACCTAGTATTGTCGCTACTACTCCTAGAGTGTATATAAAAATGAAGGCGCCAGAAGCTCAAGGGAAGCTCAAGAGTCCTGAGTGGAGCGAGCCATACGAATATGGAGAAGCGACACTCAGGTCTGACCGCAGAGCTTCTGGCGAGACCCTACCCGGAGTCAAATGGTGCACCACATTTCTTAGGTGTACCGTCTGCTTTTCTCAATATGTGCCTTTAATAATTATGCCAAGTTATCTTTATGTTATATATGGCTATGTTAGTAAAAATTATGCGAAAACAGTTATGCGTTTAGTTATAGTGGTAAATTATCATTAGTCCTAAAAACGTTATGCCTACTTAAATTAGTGCAAAAATTGTTATGCTACTACATATAGGCCCACGTAAAAGATAGGCTCATAGCCATAAATAAGAACAGTGATCTCAAAACAAATTACTTCAAATAATTACTTGTATTACTTTTTAATTTACACAAAATATTTAGACCCCGAAAAGGTCCTGCCGTTTTGTCTGAGTCGTCTGAAGTATCTAGAATAGCACAACAGACAATGATCTTACACTTGATGCTCCGAAAATACAGTGGTTCTAAATAGAAATAATTGTAACGACGGTAAATATTATGTCCAATTGGTTATGCCTCATAATAATAACAATTTGATAGCTTAATTCTTGAACAACGTTATGGGATATATAACATCGCATTACGACCTTTGAAAGTTGCTTGTGAACTAATAGTAGGTGAAACTACAGGTCACAGCTAGTGGGAAATAAATCCCGGAAGGATCAGGCGATATTAAGTCACTCGTAATTTCATTCAAGCCATATTTACCGAGCACTTCCAACCCACTGAGGTAGTCCACAGTTTAATGGTAACGAAAGGCAAAATCAAAATGTCAGAACACCCGTACTATAAATCAGGTTCATAAAAGCTATTCCGAGAGTTCTTTCATAAATAATTATTCTAATAAAAGTTTTAATGAGTTTTCGGTTTATTAGTTATCGCGGCTATTAGTTGGTTGATTAAAAATTCTAACACAATCATGGAAGATAAGATGAGCTACTCGTGTTTGTTTTATTTATTGACTGTAAATTTAGACTGTTGAAGTCTTATAGTTTTTACTAACATTTTTAGTAGGTTGATTTACGTTCAAAGTCCGCGCGGCGTGCGTTGATGTCTAGTGTATGGGGCAGTCCGCGTCCTCATTGACTGCATCTTACAAACAAAAGCACTGTAGAACAGCAATTCCAAGCATAAGCTTGAAAATTTGAGCCGGGATTTTCCGCAGAAAAATTTTTTTTTTCTTGAAAAAAAAAACAGAAATATAAATAAACAGCCCACTAAATGTTTCAAATGCTGGGACTCGGGGCCTTCTCTCGCAAAGAGAGAGTCAATGCCATAGTCCACCACGATGGCCCAGTGTGGGCCGGTTGGTATAAAAAAACAACCGTCCTCAATAAAAAATGCATAGTTTTATCAAAAAATGCAATATTCCATATACTCGTAGTTCCGTAAACAATGGACACATGAGGTTATAATGAGAACATATTCAATGAACCTAATACCAAGTTAACCGAATAAATATTCTCTGATTCTTTCTCATGAACTACTGGTCAGATCAAAATCAAAATTTATATGCGACTGCGTGGAAAGCACTACCTTTCAAATAAAACTCGAACTTGGTTCACCTAGAAAATGGTTAATACATATAAAAACACCGATAAATTGAAAGCTTTTTCTTTTTTGTAGTTAGCTATAAAGAGAACTATGCCCCCTAGAGTTCATAAAATAATGTATTGATAAATCAACATTCTTACCAATTGTGCACGAAAACTTTTGTGAATACATGTGTATTTTAATTATTGATACAAATCGGCTTTGTCAAATTTAAGCAGTTCAAATAAAGTAGATTTAGTGTGTTAGTAGATAAAATAGAAAAAAGTGACCCATAAAAATGTATATAAGTGTCTAAATCGTTAAACCAAAATTATTATGTTTTATAGATAGTCTATTCGATAATCTACTTGAAGTTAGCACTAATGTAAGCCTAGAGAATATTAAAAAAATACAAAATTCTACAAATAAGTTAATAAATAAACATACATAATATATTGGTGGACATTTCACAGACAACACTATCCAGCCCCAAACGAAGCAAATCTTAAATAACAAATAAACATTGATGGACAGGTTCACGTACTTAAGCAGATATACCATCAATATTATAAAAGTTGATGTTTGGATGTTTGTTGCTCAATCACGTTGAAACGACTGAACGGATTTTATTTTCCGAAAAAAAAAACAAAGGGAGCGGGAAATACGCAGGTATAACCGCGGAGAGCTGCTAGTCATGAATATATGAATAACCGATAAGTACTGTTATTAGGTAGCGCACACAAAAATAATTAAAAAAATAACGTATTTAACGAACAATGTTACTCACAAATTTATGTACGTAACGTAACAGTTTGTATGTAACTAATAGTTTGTTTGTTTGTATGTCGGGGAAATTCCACAGAAAATGACAGCACATTTTACCTTAACATTTTTATTTTGAATGAAGTACGGAATTGTTACTTAAAATCCTAATACACAATAACCATAAAAAAACATGTCATCAAATACGGATAGTATGCAACTGTTTACTCAATTGTTTCGTTTAGTAATTACATCAAATTAATTCTAGAAACAGTATACTTGATTATATTTACGTTTCCTTATTAAATATTAACATGTATCCATTAATACACACAAATGTGGTCACTGATTACATAGTAATAATAAATCATAACCATGTAAATATACTTATCATACATTTATTAGGATTGTATTGCTGTATTACTTGATTTGTTTTCTGAATACCATGGAATCAAATTTCTCTTGAGCCTAATTGAAATCCGATTTTTTTTTTTTTTTTTTTTTTTAACTTTTATAGGCTTACACTTGACCGCCATCTCGCCTGATGTTAAGCGACGATGCGGTCTACGATGGAGCGTGTTTACCTAGAAGAAACCGATTCACTCTCGACTTGAAGACACAAAGATTGTAACCAACAGGGAAAACCCACTCAGGCAACGCATTCCACAGCCTAGACGTTCTTATCACAAAAGTAGAGTCAAATCTCTTCGTTCGCGTCTTTGGAACATCAACCATGAAACGATGTCGCTTTCTCGAGCTACGAGCATTCCGATAGAAAAAAGGGCAAGGTGGTATTAGATCATGTAAATCAGTCGCACACTCTCCGAAGTGTATCCGATAAAAAACCGAAAGACTAGCAACTTTTCGGCGATGTTCAAGACTTTGTAGTCTTTTTCGCACAAGAGTGTCGTTGCCTATGAGCCTTTTGGCACGTCTCTCGATCGATTCCAAGGCCTCCAGCTGATACTTAGCCGAACCATCCCAAAGATGCGAACAGTACTCCATACAAGAACGAATTTGAGCTTGATATAACGTGAGCAACTGCTCAGACTTGAAGTACTTTCGCACCTTGGAGAGGACACCTAGCTTTTTGGCAGCTAATTTCGGTGTATCCCACTATTTCTATTTTGTATTTCTATTGATAGAAATACTGGGCCTGATTAAGACTGATTGTCCCACTATTTCTATTGCTGTCCGCTGCGACAAAAAACACTGCATTAGCTCGTATGACTGCGTGCACTTAGAAACTATTTATTTATTTCCTCTTTAGATAAAACCTCTTGTTGTCTCATAGTTGTAATTAACTGTTATTGATTGATAGACAGCTGTCATAGCTATTATTGCTTTACGGGATAGGCGTTGGTTTTGAATTATTTAAATATTGTTAAATAATGGAGTTAATAAAAAGGGGGAAGGGTGTTATACTGTTGTACGAGGGTTATGAATACACTAGGCAGATAGTTTATAAGAATAACAATACGTTATGGAAATGCAATAAGCGCCACAAAACTAATTGTAAAGGTTCGATGACAGTGTCCCCGGTAAGTTTCTATCACTATAACAGAGGCTGTAAGTTGGCCATTTATTTTGTATAGGTACTGTATGTTTTATTAATATACTTATTTGAAATTTTATAGGATAACACTATAGTGAGAACCATTGAGCACTCTTCTCACTGTATTTCCGACAGCAACCAATCCGCGATCGAAGTTGCAATGAGTTGTAGTTTTGATCGAGCTGCAATGGGCAAAATAACAATACCTAAAGCTTTCAATAACGCTATAAATTCTTTAGTTGACAAAGGAATTCCATTACTTGGTAAACCATTGCCACAATACACCTCTAAAAAGTCTTCCATGTACAGACGTCGTAACAAAGTACTAAATATTAAAAAGGTGTGTTGCAAGACCGTTCAAGAAGTACAAATTCCAGTAATATTTGAAGACTTTGTTCTTGCTGATTATCTTGACACTGATTTAAGAATAATAATATTTTGTCGTGAAAAAACTAGATGTGAATTAAAAAGCGGTAATTATTTCATTGACGGGACATTCTTTGCGTGTCCAGCACCATTTACACAATTATTGTCAATCCACGCTGATTTTGGCAGTGACTTGAATCAAAGCAAAGTGGTACCAGTGATTTATGCGCTTTTATCGAGTAAATCACGGAAAGCGTATTGCACTTTATTTTATCTTATTAAAAGATGGTTACCTGAATGGAGACCTGCTAAATTTACCGTTGATTTTGAAAGAGCTTTGATTTCTGCATTAACAACAAGTTTTCCTACGGTTCAAATAAAGGGCTGCTATTTTCATTTTGTGAAATCATTAGCTAAGAAAGCTAAATCTCTTGGCATGAATAAATCCATCCGCATGAAATTGATAATTCAACTTTCCTTCAGACTTCCACTTTTGCCCAAAAATAAAATACAAGATGGTTGGAATTATGTCTTAGCAGAGATGGGTGACAGTGAAGCCGAACATAAATTTAAAAACTACATAGAGAACTACTGGATGAAAAATGATTTTTCAAGGGTGTGGTGTGTGTTTGGAGAACGTCACCGCACTAATAATGCGGTGGAATCTTGGAATAGGAAATTAAATAGACTGGTGCCAAAAAATGTTAATATTGTTCAACTTTTGCATATATTAAGAGATGGTGATAAATCAAACGAATACTATGTATCAAATAATTCCCGAAAACGAGTAATAGCCGAAGTGCAAAAAGATGAGATGATATTAGATGAACAAATGAAATTTCTCCAAGGCGATGTAACACCTGGACAATTTTTATTAAAGATGGTCCTTATATTTAAACTAAGCTGAAATTTGGAATGGAGATAGGTGTAAAACTGGAATAACACATAGACTACTTTTTATTCTGGTAGCATGTTTTATATAAAACCTTCATGTTGGAAATTTTGATACTGCTTGGTGGAATACAAAAATCGGTTACAGTCAATTGTTTCAAAAAATTTAAAACAACATGTTAAAATTTAAAATCTATAATCCAATAGGTACAATAAAAATCAATTTTGTATAATGGATGAAATTGTGAAAAAAATTTTTACAAAGACTCCAAAGACACTTTATGAAATAGCTTTATCGAATGTGTTAAACATTTTACATTCACAAATAGATGGAAACTTACAAAGTTATGAAAACTCGGTGCTGGAAAATGTAACAAGTCATACGACCATGTTTTTCAAGTATGTTGAAATTATTCTATTTCTAATATTATATCGTCTTGTTTACAGCTACTTAAAATACGATTATTGTTTTATAACCTTAAACTACCGACAACAATATGGGTTGATTTATTTTTTAAAGTAATACCAGACGGAGTAATATCGTTAAGCGATGAAGAAATAATGCCAACGGAAAAATGTGAGGAATACAATCACAAACAATCATCCACACATCTGTGTAGTGACGAGGTGGCTTTGTGTGATTTATACTGTCGAGAATGTGGTGGAGAATTATTTAATAAAACTGCAGATTATTAAGTAAATTGTTCTTCATTTTTTTTAATACCGGGAAGTCATATTTCAATTTTAATCTATTCGATAAAAGTGGTACTTTTCAAATAATACAAATTCTTCTGCGTTTTTTTGTCGCAATAGAAATAATGGGATACAATTTTTATAAAATGTTAGTCCCACTATTTCCATTTTGTATTTCCATGGAAATAGTGGGATACACTCGCTAATTTAGCCTTGGACTCGATATAAGAACCAAAGTTGAGCGTAGATGTTAATGTAACGCCCAAAAGCTCAAGACGGTCAGAAATCGGCACGGATACACCTCTAAAAGTTGGAGTCAGTTGGAATGGACTCCTTTTAGCGGTCCGATGCTTCAATAATAATAACACAAATCATAGATGTAACTTCATATATTTATTGCAAGTTTAACCGCACAAACTATCGCAAAATCTTTTTTCTGATGGAACTCTATGTAGTAATAAATATAATAAACGAGCTCTAAAAACGAATGATAGAGTTGTAACATTGAGCATGGAATAGTTAAAAGGAACAAACACAGTTTTAATTTATTGTGCAACAAAGATCGGCTGCCGTTGTTCCCAGTCGCAGTCCTAATTTATTTAATTGCCTTCGTTGCGAATCTCATTGAGCGATATACAAAGGCGCACCCTTGAGCGTGCCGCGATATCGTGAGCCGAGAGAAAAAACTACACGACAACCCTTTGGACAAGCGAAGAATTCGCATCGACCGCAACAAGAACAAATTGAGAGCGAACTATTGTGCGGTACGATTTGCCGAGATAACTCCCGTGCGGAGGATCGCGGGCGCCGACGATCCGACGGACGTCCGCGGCTGACGGCGTCCACTATATTAGCGGTGATAGTTTTATGGTCGCGTACATTTCGGTCTTTCTGTGTGCTAGTTAGAATGAGTTGTAGGAAAGCGAGTAGTGTAAGCGGTGTTAGAGTAGCGTGTCGGCGTAGCGGTCCCAGGTATTGGTGCGCGCGGGACGCGTGTCTGTTATAAGGGGGGGTCCAGAGCAGCGCGCGCTCAGTGTGCCCGCGTCCCGTGTTAGAGCGCGCTCCCGTGTCGGAACTATCGCCGCAGAATCCTCGCACCATGCAGCTCGTCCTAGCCACCTGTCTCCTGCTCGTCGCGGCTGCCCTCCGCCCCGTCGCAGGTAACTACAGCCCTCATTTATTTCGTCACACACGGCCCTAATTGCGATAATTGGGCAATTGTATTTCGGTCATTCTAATAACTGACAAGATCAATTTAAGTTTTATTTACCAACAACTAGCCAAAATTGGCTGCGGAGTAAATGGTGAGGTTTAGTAATTTTTGTGAAGCAGTAAAATTGTCTAATGCTTATTCAGTGAAGACTCAAAAATATCAAGTTGAAGATTTGTATTTACGTAATTACTCTACTCTTCTGAGACTAGATGGAGTGACGATATACGGAAAACAACAGGCAGTGCATGGAGATGTATAGCCGACGATAGGGCTGAGTAGCGAGCCAAGGCCTATTTCCAGCAGTGGACTAAGACAGGCTGATGATGCTGATGATTAATTACTCTACATGCACTGGATGATGTTTTCTTAGGATAAGATTATGTTACTAAAATTCTCGATACTTATTACTAAACAAATTATACTTAAACTGAATGTTATAACAACAAAAATTATCATAAAACATTAGGACAAGATAGGTAAAGGTATTTAAAATTAAACAATAATTGGAAAATTACCAATAAAAGCCAATTTCTTAGTTCAAAAGAAAGTAAGTAATATTGCATTTACCTACATATTTAATGTACAATTGTACAGATTAATAAAAAGTATAAATTATTAATGACATTGTTAATTGATTTTATTGAAGCGCGCCTTCGATGTAATTTATATTGTAAAAATTTTAGAGACAAACTGTCGAAAGCAAATTAATCACATCGAAAGATTCACACACCTTATAAATAAATCAACGTATTTATCTATGTACATAATATCTATTTATAAATGGACTTATTTCAATAGAATTTTTGATTTGATTCCTCTTGATTTTGAAGTGCTCCCTGTGTCGTTATTACCTCGTAAGTAATTTACAGCTTCACTAATTTATACTAAAAAAATGTAATTTACAACTTTCGTAGAGGTAAATCTCTTAACTTTCCGCTTAATTATTCCTTTTATTTGAGTACATTGAACACATTCCTAGTTTTAATTAAAGCCCGTCGCACACGGTCGCAGAGCAGAGCAAGCGCAGAGGACAAAAATAGTCCTGAATGTAAAGAAAGCATTGAAGACATTGCCACAAAGCGGCTGTATGCAGCTATTCTATTGCATTACAATTTCATGATAAACCAAAACTAGTCTTATTACGTTTAAATAAGGATTGTAATTGTTTTTCTTTGGAGCACGTAGCATGGTTGCTGTTGTGACCTGAAGGTCTTCGACCTTCATTGTTCAGCTTTCATTAGAGTACAATGGCTGCTTTACCGCACCATCACCCTTACTGAATAGTTTTCTATTAATTTTAATTTTATTCAATTTAATTGCTTTTATGCCACGCAATGTGATCGAAAAGTAAACTATAATCGATTACTTCAAAGTTATGGAGAATATCCATATCACAATTTCTTCCAAAAACAACGAAATTATTTAACTATTAAAAGTTTCCAAATTGTACTGTGTACCAATTGGTAGTACTAGTTAAAACAAATATGACCAAACAAATACCTATACAACATAAAATCGAATTGTACAAGTGTTTAAAATATAAAATGTAGAACTCCGGAACAATCGGCAATGGGTAAAGTCAACACAGGTTACAACATTAGACCACAGGCTATTTAACAGTTAGTAAGAGAAAGGGCCACTCGTGTAGTAAGTCAAAGAATCGGTTTTGCGTGTGTTTATGTTGACACAAGTGCGCAGGAAACAGGTACCGACTCCATAGGACAATACGACAGCAAACCACGAACATCTACCGACCGCATCTTCCTACCGACACAAGGTCCATACAGTTGCTCAATAATAAACACCTTATAAAGAAAGGTATACGAGCTGAAAATAGGATATCCATAATCTTAACAACACGACATATCCCGTTGCTGCAAAAAAGTTGCAAAACTGGTCGTAATCATAAAAAGTTATCTACAATTAGGCGAGATCGAGCGTTCAAAACAGTTGTTTGGTCGCCGCATAACGATCAAGACTGCAACTGTGTGATTGGCGACTTTCTCGGAAAGCGTTTTATACAATGTCAACGACTTGTCCGCGTAGAACACGGGCATCTAGCGAAACGCCGCGAATCATTTCATCAAGGATCGGTTCCCGATCCCGCGACCAAAGATTTACAACAATCTGGAACGCAGGGAACGATTGCGCTAATGAGGCGTGTCCGCGGCTATCGGGGGCAGGTTATCGATCGGCAAAAACTGTACAACGGAAGTGTAGCAGTGTAGCGAGAAAAAATCCCGAGGGGATGAGGAGGGGGCGACAGATGCGGCGGTTCATCGGCCCTCGCCTAGCCGCCGCGGCAGGACATCTAGCATGGTGCGACTACTTCCACGGAAAAATATTACGGGTTGTCGAGTCCTCGTCGTAGATACCGTAAACGACTCCGCGGGAACTGCAAAGAAAGACTCGTGCAGAATGTGGCTTTTTACATTGCTGCATTGTCGGAACATCGTCGTGAGAGCTTGTATTTACATAGGTATTGGATAAAGCGCTCGTTATTTCCTTATCGTGACATCGTACACGCGTTTATGGATGTAAAAGCTCTTCTCGTGGCATGTAACAAGACAGCTTATTATGTCAATCGTTTTCATTAACGTAATGTTCAATTCAAGAAGCAGTCGACGTTACCTCTGTATTTCCCCTTAGATACTATAATAGGTTTGCAACTGGCTACCGCCACCGTCTCGCCTGATGTTTACGACTACCTACCTACCTACCTACCTAGAAGTAACTACTCGTAATTCACTTTTGACTTGAAGACATCGATATTGTAACCATCGGGGAAACCTCACACAGGCAGCTCATTCACAGTCTAAGCATCCTAATCACGAAAGTAGAGTCAAACCTCCTCGTTCAAGTCTTTCAAACGTCTACCAAGAAACGATGTCACATTTTCGAGCTACGAGCAGTCCGATAGAAAAAAGAGCAAGGTAGTATTAGATCACGCACATCAGTTGCACGCTCTCCGGAATATACCCGATAAAAAAGATGACCTAGCAACTTTTCGACAATGTTCAAGTCTTTTTCGGTCAAGGATGTCGTTTCCTATGAGCTTTTTGACACGTCTCTCACAGATTAGCTTATGTAGGCTCTAAAATATAAACACATTAAATTTATGTAAGTGTAAACATACGGTAGTCGGTGTGCTCACTGAGCCGTCGTGGAATTGATTCATAAAAAAATTAATCATACTTTCTACTAACATTTCAAACGCAAAAGTTTGGATGTTACTCAATAACGTCAAAATTGTTGAATTTTGGAACATAGGTAGATAATCTGAAATACCACATTGGCTAATTTCAATCTCGGGAAAATTAGGGGGCATCCATAAATTACGTGATTTTCGACGATTTTTCGATAGTCCCTCTCTTGTTGGCGAGATTTTGTTCACCCCCTCACGTGAGAATTTTACACAAATTTTACTCAATTTCTCCCAATTTTCTCAAAGAATTTACGTGACATTTGACTCGACCCACTCCCCCCCTTGAATACCTGACGTATTTAAGTGATGCCCCTTACGAGAACAAGGACTATGAGGGTAAATCAGTGGTCACTCCTAGTCTAAAATGAAGACAAATTAAACTACCTATGTCTAGTGACAAGTAAGTACCTATTACCTACCCACCGTACTTGTACGCAGTCCTCAGATCAGTGTAGAAGCAATGTGTTTTGATTAACAATTTGTGATCTAATCGAAAGTCAGCCGGCCACGTTATAATAAGGGAATGTTTATAAACAAGACCTTAGTTCCATATTATGATCATTTACAAGATTCTCAAGCATCATCAGAGTGAGTCATACTCTTCGTTTACAAATGTCTAGGATTTGCCTATGTTCGATGACATAATTAGTTCTGTTTTAATAATATTTTAATGTAATAAAGGTATAGAAATAACAACGAACGGATGCAGGCTTTTATTGTATTTATTTTGTTTGTTTTTGTAGTGGAATATTGTTTGGGGATTTCATTTATTTTACATGACTTTTTGGTTAGCTTGAATAAAACTTGAGTAAATGTTTTTTTTTTTTTTTTTTTTTTTTTACCTTTTATAGGTTTACACTTGACCGCCATCTCGCCTGATGTAAAGCGACGATGCGGTCTACGATGAAGCGTGTTTACCTAGAAAAAACCGATTCACTCTCGATTTGAAGACACAAAGATTGTAACCATCGGGGAAAACCCACTCAGGCAACGTATTCCACAGCCTAGACGTTCTTATCACAAAAGTAGAGTCAAATCTCTTCGTTCGTGTCTTTGGAACATCAACCATGAAACGATGTCGCTTTTTCGAGCTACGAGCATTCCGATAGAAAAAAGGACAAGGTGGTATCATCAACATCAACATCAACAGCCCACTAAACGTTCCCACTGCTGGGACTCGGGGCCTTCTCTCGCAAGGAGAGAGTTAAGGCCATAAATCCACCACGCTGGCCCAGTGCGGGTTGGCGGATGACACATGACTTCGAAAGATTCTAGGTACATGTCGGTTTCCTCACGATGTTTTCCTTCACCGTTTTAAGTTAGCGGCATTACGCACATGACTTCGAAAAGACAGTGGTGCGTGTGGGGTTTGAACCCGGGTTTGTGGGGTTGGAAGGTGGTATTAGATCATGTAAATCAGTCGCACACTCTCCGAAGTGTATGCGATAAAAAACCGATAGACTAGCAATTTTACGGCGATGTTCAAGACTTTGAAGTCTTTTTCGCACAAGAGTAGCATTGCCTATGAGCCTTTTGGCACGTCTCTCGATCGATTCCAGAGCTTCCAGCTGATACTTAGCCGAACCATCCCAAAGGTGCGAACAGTACTCCATACAGGAGCGAATCTGTGCTTGATATAATGTAAGCAACTGTTCAGACTTGAAGTACCTTCGCACCTTTGAAAGGACACCCAGTTTTTTGGCAGCTAGTTTAGCCTTAGATTCGATATACGAGCCAAAGTTGAGCGTAGAGGTCAAAGTCACGCCCAAAAGCTCAAGACGGTCAGAAACCGGCACGGACACACCTCTAAAAGTTGGAGTCAGTTCGAATGGACTCCTTTTAGCGGAGAATAGACACGCCTGCGTCTTACTCTCGTTGAACTTGACCAGATTGGCATCGCCCCATTCAGACACCGCCTCAAGGGTCAAGCTCAAACGCTCGATCAGACTCTCTCTCAGTACCTGAGTTTGCTGCCCACTGGCTCTGGCGCTAGATATGTAACTCTCTACAACGGTGCTATCATCTGCGTACCCAAAGATACCGGGCTTCAACAGATCATTGATATGTAGCAGGAAGAGCGTTGCAGAGAGTACCGACCCTTGAGGGACTCCGGCATTAATAGCCATTTGATCAGACGAGCAGCCATCAATGACGACTCGTATGGATCGATCCCTCAAAAAGTCCGATATCCACGCAATAAACCCAGAAGACAAACCATACCTAGAAAGCTTACTTATAAGGCCATCATGCCAAACCCTGTCGAAAGCCTTTGAGATATCCAGGGAGACTGCAAGTGCTTCCCCGTGTTTCTCAATAGCTTCACTCCAGATGTGAGTGACGTACGCTAGAATATCCCCGGTGGACCGGTTTCGGCGAAATCCGTATTGCTGGTCACTGAGGAGGTCGTTTGATTCTAGGTACGTCAGGAGCCTGTGGTTTAAGACACGTTCCATAGTCTTGCAGAGTATGGACGTGACCGAGATGGGCCTGTAGTTGGCAGGGTCAGCACGACTACCCTTTTTGGGCACAGGTTGCACATTAGCAAGCTTCCAAGACTTCGGTACTAGCCCAGTTTGGAGAGAGAGTCTAAATAGGCGCGTCAGTATCGGAGACAACTCAGGCGCACAAGCCTTCAATACTAGGGCAGGAATACCATCTGGGCCACTGGCTTTATTCACGTCCAGATTGCGTAGCACTTTGCGAACCTCCATTTGGCGAATGTGAATATCTGACATAAAAGTCGGACAGCCAGGTGGAGTAGGAGGTGTCGCGCTACCAGCATCTAGACGAGAAGATTCCGCAAACTGAGTTGCAAACAAGTTTGCTTTCTCCGTTGCAGTGTGAGCCAGTGTCCCATCAGGTTTCAGCATTGGAGGTAGTGAGGGGCGGCAGAAGTTCGATTCGACCGATTTAGCTAGGGACCAAAACGCTTTGCTGCCCGCAGGGTATGAAGCTAGTTTGTTCCCTATTCGACTAATGTGGTCAAATCGAGCCCTCTGAAGAACCTTTTTGCATGCCTTAGCAGCCTTGTTGAACGCTTTCTTCTTCTGGCGTATGTCCCTTGCCTTACGCTGTCGAGCATCAACCCAGGCTAGGTAGGTCTCATGTTTAAATGCTTCAGCACTTTTACATTGAGAACCAAACCATGGGTGAGCTTTGCTGGATAATGGGACGTCGGAGTATGGAATGAAATATTCCATAGCCGTACGTATTACATTAGTCACAGCATCCGCGCAGACTGAAGGATCACCAGAAGTGAAGCACAATGACTGCCATGGGTAAGACGCGAAGAAAGAGCGCATCTCGTCCCAATCTGCTGACTTGTATCGCCACAATCGCCGGTTGCCTCTAGGGCTGGGATCAGGCGGATGGTAGACAGATACAGATTTCACCAGACAGTGGTCGGAGCTGCCTAACGGCGAAGATACCACCACGGAATAACGGTCTGGATCTGTTGTCAGCAGAAGGTCTAAGCAATAAGGTGTATGCGACTCAACGTCGGGTACTCTTGTGGCCTCTTGGACCAGCTGGGTTAGGTCTAACGATAAAGCTAGCTTTCTCGTTTCCTGCCCAGCGTGGTCAGTGTCCCGGTATGGGAACAGCCATTCCTTGTGATGGCCGTTGAAATCCCCCAGTAACACTAATTGAGCCGAAGGGTACTTCTGTTGAGCCGCGTCCGCCGCCTCACTTAAATAATCAATGAGCCTAGTCGTCTCCTGGTCTCCGCTGTGCGACCGATATACACAGGAATAGATAATTTTGTCTATGCCTGTGTCTATCAGTGCCCAAAGAACCGAAAATCTAGTATCCTCAAGGTTACGGAGACGCCGACAGCAAATGTCGTCACGGGCGTACAGACACACTCCAGCACGAGGCCGGAATTTGTGCTCCAGAGTATAGCCTGGGTACGTTAGGTACGCCACGTCCGAGGGACAACCTATCTGCGTCTCCGTAAGAAAAAAGAGTGTCGGCTGCTCAGTCTCGAGGTGATGGTGGACTGCTGAGAGATTGGAGTGCAGACCTCGAATATTTGTGAGGTGCACTTTTACCGACAAGGCGTGCAGCCGCTCTTTAACCTTGTTTCTATTGTGTGCTTTGTTCATTTTTGTTTTGAGAGAGGGATCGGTGGGAAAACGGCAGTAGAACGAGGCTGCACACTACTGACCATTGGTCACAACACACAACACGAATACACCAGTGGGCAGCTAGCCTGGAGACTGCGGGGACGCCCGAGCCCCCCCGGGGATGTCTATCTGGCCTTGTCATCCGGTCGCCAACCGGCAGGATAGCGCATCCCGGGATTTTTCGCTAGATGGCGGGGCAGCCTTTCATGAGTGGCTAGCTCACTACTTGGGCCCCCAACTATCTGCGGTCGGTGCGGCAAACCGTGCCTCGGATCCCGCTACCCTCCATGACTAGCTTCCCGATGTACAGTATTGGTGTGTGACAGACCGGTCTTGCAGTTGTGCAGCAACTGTTCTGACCCGTTTTCCCCTAATGGTGTCACTAGACAACACGACGGAACACGGCTAGGCCGCTTGGCGTCGTGACTTAGTCTAGTGGGTGGTCACCAACCACGGCCGAAGCCTACCACCGGTAATTTGTCACCTGATTAGCACCACCCAGGGACCACGTGTGGGGTTTCAATATACAGGTGCTTCCCCACGGACGGAGGTGACTCGGTCCCCAAAATAGTAGTGGAATATTGTTTGGGGATTTCATTTATTTTACATGACTTTTTGGTTAGCTTGAATAAAACTTGAGTAAATGTTTCCAGAGAAATTACAGGGCTTAGAGATATAACAACTTAGATCTTTGGGTGGCGAGCGCAGTGCAGTGCAGTGCTAGGTAATGATTTGGATTCTTCATGGTCCAATAGCTGCGTGTCACTGTGCTTGTTATGTGGCAGGCATGTTGCTTACCATCAGGGACATGTCCTGCTCGTCACCTCACTCTTTATTTAAAAAAAACAAACTAACCAACCAAAAGTATCTAAAAAAAAGTATTGGCAGTCATAGGAACTGCCAATAGAAGTAAAAACTTATTACTCAGAATTTTATAGCTTACTTTGGAAACTACGCGGGTGAAACCGGAGGGCGTGGCCATTACCATGACCATCTAGTTGACCAATGCGCATGGCCACGAGTTTACCTAAAGATTTCTTATCATTCCCGAGTGTTACGCTAGAAAATAGAAATCAATTCACAGCCCACGACGAAAAATCTGTCTGTGGCGCGCCAAAAGAAGTTATCACTTCAAAAAATATTTAATTTCGCTATTGCTGATACTGTGTGTGGATAAGATTAACATTACACAGTCCACTAAATGTTTCCACTGGTGGGACTCGGAGTCTTCTCTCGCAAGGGGAGAGTCAATATCCATTGTACATTGACTTTACAAATATTATGTGAAATGTTCTGAATGTATGTAAGTACACATTTCAGTTGTAAGAATAGGTAACTGTTGATACATGATTTTGTAACTCTTCTAATAAATAAATCGTTTTATGTCTAAAAATAAAACTGTAAAATAACTCAAAGTTACAAGAAAGTCATAAAACATTTTATTTGCTTTTAAAAAAAAACGAATTATTTAAATGTATCATAATTAATATTGGTTACCGATTCACCTACAAAAACGTAATATTATATCTTTAAGAATTCTAGGAAGTCTGACATATATAGTAATTAACAATTACGCGTGTTATATCGACTGAGTACATAGAACCAGCTAAAACAAAAATATATATACACCAATTTTCTTCAATTAGCGTGATAAAGTAACACGAACCTGTAGGTACAACTTAATTGTGTAGATGAATCTTTAATTAGCGCCAATTTATTGGACCGAACCTATGTTGTACTTACGTACATAATTGAGAAATTTATAAAAAACGCATTTAGCTTACGAAATAACAAAGTTCTTAAATTTCTACTGTTTTTTTTTCGTTTTACTTGCAGATGCATTACAAAAACAAAAAATAAATTTCCATGATTCTAAATTTGAAAATAACTGATCTACTATTTCAATAAATAGTACAATCCATTGGCGAATTATGTTTCTGTTCACTTTGCCAATTTTGAGTAAGTCAGAAAAAGAAAACAAACAATACATTCATATTTCGTGATAATATGTAAGTATCGTAAATTATTTCGTGTTGAAACACGAAGCATTATTTTGAAACATTAAACTTTAAAGAAGTATAGAATAAGGTCGTTCTAATACTTTAAATACATAATTAAACTTTAAGATTTTGAATCGTCTAACGTGTAAAAATTAAAATGACCTCTATAAATTTAAAGAGATATTTTTAATATTCTTCCAACTTCGTTAAAAGTCGTTCGTAAGATAGCATTAGAGCAGTTAATCGTCTACGGCGAGATTCCGAAAGCAGCTAAGTGTTATTTATTGTTATCCTCACATTTCATCCCTTCGTGATCCTTATTATATTTCAAAAGTAAAACGACATCCTGGATTCCCATCCAGGTGGTGTAGTCGTATCAAATTACAATTCAACGAGCATTTTACGATTTCACAAAAAAAAAAAAACGTTCCAAAACTGTCTTTTTGTGGTCTCGTAATGGCATCCCAAGAATTTTTATTGTTTTAATTGGATTCTTTATCAGTCAAGTATTACCTACAAGCCATTACTATAATTACGGTATTTTGTATGAAAATAACGTTTTTTCGTTGCTGACTTAAGCTCGGTTATGTTTATAATGGCAATAATCTGGAATTACGAGCCCGTTAGCGATACCGGGGCTCGTTTCAACGGTGTCGGTATTCGCGAATGTTTTGCAGGAACGTCGAGGTGGATCCGGGTGTCTACCGCATAACTAAAACTGTGTTAGCTTTGATATTGCTCTCTCTTTTCTTTTCGCTTGAAATGATAGAGACAGCAATATCAACGTCAAAGGCGATTTAGTTAGGCGGCAGAAGGGCAGGACAGGGTCACCTTCGGGTAAGGTTTCTAAAAATAGGGATGGGTGGTTCTACTCGGGAGACGCGCGCCGTCCTTGGATCACCTCAGACGTACGCGGCGAACCCTTTTTTTCGTTCCGATCGTTATCCGACCGCGAACATCTCGATCGTAGTTCCCACGCCACGTCAGAACGAAATCATTCGATAAACGATAAAATTGCGCTTTTTACAACATAATTTGATATAGACCATTTGTGAGCAGATTTAGTAATGTTTAGATAGATTAGATTGGTATAAATGCTTTGGTAAATGGGCTTTGAAGTGAGCCGATCGAAGATGATTACGGTTCAACGACTCCGTTGGCGAGTCGATCGCGTTAAACAATCGCCAGTTTTTGTTTACGTCTCGACATTAAACTTGTGGCCTGACCGTGAAATAAACTGGGTGTAATGTAATAAGACGGCGTTCACGACTTGTTCGCGTTATGTAACACGGTGCATTGCGCGCGCGCCGTGCGCTCAACATCAGTCGGCCACGCCGCCGCCGCCGGCGCCAAAAGTTTGCCACGATTACACACTCTTTAGTCACATGTACTGTATGCACGTTTCACATGTTTGACGGTTCCGAAAGCAATCGCAGTGAAGTACACGCTTCAAAAGCATAAACTTGCATTTGGTACCTACTTACAGAGAAATGCAAAAATGATCCCGTATCTTTGCTTCAATTCCATATTGACACTAAGTATTTCGATTATTTAGCCCGCACATAAAAAGCTCATATGAACACATAAAGAGCCGTGATGACGTAATAGTGATAAAAAGGATTTAAGTTATAGAGGACGTAAAGAAAAATTGTCTGATATAAATGAGCTCTAAAAAGGAAGCCGCTTTAAAAAAAGTACATATCGACGAAACTATAATTACTGGAAAGCTTCTGTCATAATTATGTAGTTCTTGTTGATAATATTTTGGTATCTGAGATTTCGGAAGAAGACTTTACTTAGAGTTATACTTGTGTTTCTCATCATCATCAATCAATCTTAGTCTACTGCCGAACATATCATAGGCCATAGAACATAGGCTCAACAGTCAACACTCAGTTCGATTCACACCCCGCAATCGTTTTAAAAAATAAATAAGTATCACCCGAGCCATTCATTTTCGCGTTAAACGTTGTAACACTAGAATACTAGAAACTTCTAATATAGCAATTCATGTCCGTGCAAATGATGGTGCATATAAATATTTCAACTGCACGACGTTTAAAGTAATTCGCGCACATTTCCAAGTCAATATACAACATTAGCGAGAGTAATAGTTTAGATAATTGCCACTTGGACGGACGGTGGTCCTGGTAGTTAGAATAATTTTTAAACTTAGTACTTCACACAGGCAGCAGAGCCTATTCCGATGCTATTTAAAGAGAAAACAAGTTCTATAAATGGCAAAGCGAAGAATACGACGTTGATGATATGCAAATCTCCCGAGGAATACTAATTAAGGTAACTATTGAACTTTAGTTCGCAATTGTTGCATCAAGAGCCGCAATTATGCTGTCATTCAAGGGTGCAAAAATTCCAAGTGTTTCTTGGAAGCACCGATACAGAACTTGATGGCGCGTGATCGGTCACTTTTTATATTATAAAAACGTGTATAAGATTAATTACAGTCCGCAACGTTGAGGGGTCGTAGAAGACACGCGATCTCCTGTTTTCGCTCGAACCATGAGGCTGGTATTATTTAGATCTTGATACATTTTTAATATTAGTTCTACCACGTTAACAAAAAAGATCGCTCGGAACGTTACCTATACCTATGTTTCTAAATGTAATAATGTACACTACCATTAATCACTTATACGTAGCAAAATAGTATATTTCGAGATGATTGCACGTCTTCAAATCAAATTGCGTAGTCTCTAACGACCCAAAAATTGATTACGAATTAGAACTATAACTGCTTTTGGAGAGGCAAACGGATATGTGCAAAAACTTCTGAATCATTGTTTCGGAAATGTTCCTTCGTAAATTCAAATACGTTTTTACCAGATACGAGACTGTAATATTGATAGTTTCGGTATCACTGTTCCATCATTACGAAGAATGGAAGGAAGTTGTTATTATTGCCCAGAACGTGAGTCCGCGAGATGGCTTTTAAACGAATTCTAATGAGACGATGTCCGCCCTAAACGTCGTCTAATACAATGTGACAAAATTGTCTGGGCATCATTACTGGTGTTATTTCGTCACTTCAAGAGCTCAAGCTACTTTGGTATGGTAATACGTAATGGAGCGTGTCGTGTGAGCGCAATGAGGTGTTACATCTGCTCACTTCCGAGTGGAGACAGGTTGATGCTTGATTGACTAATGATATCCGAAGCTATTACGTATAGTGAATATGTTAGGACCGATCAAAGTGACGATGATTCTTACAGCTTTTATATTTATAGTAAAGGTTTGAATGAATAAAACTTACGAGTAGAAATATATCTGGTTAGACAATAAGTATGAAAATACTGCTTTTTATAAACTGTGCACATGTTTCTTTATCACATACTCATACTTAAAATATTAGTACTAATACTACACCTATGTTATACTGTTAAAGTTACAGGCTGAGAGATCGGTAAGTTGCCGTAGATGATAAAATCCTTTGCCTCGTAATTTGTAACGTTGTCATTGTTTAGAAATTTGTCATCGTTTTAAAGGTCATTAAAGATACAAGTCTCTTCTTGATTGTTCCTAATCCAGCAAGCTGCTTAAAATGATATGCTTCGTTTTTTAGTAAAACATATTATAAAATAGAAACTATAAACAATATTTTACAACTAAAGCCGTTCAAATTACAGATATTCAAGTAATCACAAAAAACCTACACGTTACAGTCCTGTTACCAGAACCTTATAGAACTTTGTAGTTATCGATGTTATCATAGTTTTATGATATCGAGGTTTGTTTTCCGTTACGACCCAGGTGTTGCGAATCGGCGATGAATCACCTAGTTGACAGTTGCGGTGTGACGTTTGGCTCGGTGCGTGCTTCACATTTGCGAGGTGCTTTTGGACGGCGGCCCGTTACTCGCGTCCGGCGGATTAGCTAGCCGGATATCTAGCATAGTGCACTCACCCTTAGCTTATAGGGTTGGCAAACGTGACCTGTTTTCTGACTCGCATTCAGGAGTCAGTCAGAAATAGGATATAATGATTGAATGTGCATGGTTAGGATTACTAGAAAGTTTGTAAAAAAAAATTGACTTGCAACTTTGCGGCGATACCCAAGACTTTAAAGACTTTTAACAAAGGAAGTCTTGAAATAGAGGAACGTAATAATTATTACTGATTTAACTAGTACTTAGTTTCTCTTCGGCGCGGTTGAATGAATATCATAACCCACAACAACAAATTTAAAATTCTAATTTCGTATGGGAGACGTACACTTAGATATATGGTTTTATCTATACCTATACTAGCGGCCCGTTCCGGCTTCGCTCGGACATAACCTAGACACTGTCTGCAGCGCCATCTGCCGGGCTTATTTGTGAATTTAAACCATCTATTAAACAAACAAAAAAAAAAACATTCAAATCGGTCCCGTCGTTTAGGAGTTCACTGTCAAATGATTAAATTACTAAAATGGCTATAAAAAAACAGGCGTTGGTGATAAAAGGGTGAAAATTTAGGGTTGTATTTATTTTTTAACGCCACATTATAAAAAAATAGGAATATTTTTTTTTACCAAAAATAAAAATAAAATGTTTGGGGTGAACAACCCCTAACACTTAGGGGTATGAAAAATAGCTAGTAGCCGATTCTCAGACCTACTGAATATGCATATAAAATTTGGTAAAAATCAGTAAAGCCGTTTCGGAGGAGTAAGGAAACAAACACTGTGACACGAGAATTTTATATTATATGTAAGATGTAAGATGTACAGTACGTAACTTAAAACCGATAGATAGATTGGATACCTGAATATTATCTATCATTGAAAAACATTTTGTATAGTACTCCACAATGAACGATGTTCGTCGAAATACAATTTGAAACGCAAAAAGGCGTGAACATATGCCTTACTAGCAGCGCCCCACGGTGTTACCCTAAGTTCCCGTTCCCGTTGTTTTTTCGGGATAAAAAGAAGCCTATGACTATAATCTATCTGTGTTCCAAATTTCAGCACGATCCGTAAATACGTTAGGACGTGATTGAGCCACAAACATCCAAACATCCAAACATTGACATTTATAATATTGGTAGGACTAGGCTCGTAACAGCCCTAGCTATAGTGGCCGCGTGCACACAGACCATCGTCAATCTAGAAGTGGCGTCTGCTGTGGTTGCGACCATGCAGGCCGGCGAGCGTTGGCTCATCTGTATGCGTCGTGGAGCACGAGGATACGTGACCAGCGTCTCCGAGCGCTGTACGCTACAACTACCGACTGCAGCCAGGACTACTTTCTATCGCACTATGGTCACGAATGGTATCGCTACGATCTTGATAATCGAGCCGAGAGAGCGTTGATGCCGCGGGGCGTTTCAGTTGTTCGTAATTAATATTTTATGTGTTTGCTTTGTCGGTAGTGACACGTAGTTCTTTATCTCGTAGGAAGAGGACCGTGATGCGTATTAAAGTACAGATTAAAATGTACTTGAGTAGATATTTTGTATTCTTGGGTACCTGTGGGTTAGTGGGGTAAAGCTGTTTATGTCGTTGGTGACACTCATAATATTTTTAACGCTAAATAATTTTTTGTCGACTTTTTTACACACAATACCATCTAGCCCCAAACTAAGCAAAGCTTTAGTTTGGGGTCAGATGGTGTTGTGTGTGACGAATTGTCCACCAATATTTCAATATTTACTTATGGTACTTAACTAACACACAGACACAGAATAAATATTCGCATTTATCAGACATATGTTTGTCCTTGGTGAGAACCGAACCCGCAACCTACGACTTAGGGACCAGATTCACTTCGGAGACTGAGTCAATAAGCCCGTTCGTTATCCCAATAATTTAAATTTTAAGTTTGTCATAATCAGTGTCAGAGTCAAAGTCTGACCGCTGTATTCAAAGCAAAGCTCTCAATGTGCTTGATCTTTGTAATATCAAGTAAATTTAGTAAGATGCAGAAGTCCATAATTAACGTATTGTAAACTATAAAGGTACAAGTTCGCGCGGAGACCGCGACACGAGACCGCGACAGGAGACCGAGACCGGAGACCGCGACAGGCACTTGACATTATGGAATTGTATGGATGCTGGTTCGCGCTGAGACCGCGACAGCAGACCGAGACAGGTCGCGGTCGCGGTCGCGGCGCGAACTGGTGCCCATACAATTCCATAGTGTCAAGTGCTTTTCTTGGTCTCCGATCGCGTCCGGTCGCGGTCTCCGGTCGCGGTCTCGCGTCGCGGTCGCGGCGCGAACTTGTACCTTTACAGGTCGCGGTCGCGGCGCGAACTGGCGCCCATACGATTCCATAGTGTCAAGTGCCTGTCTTGGTCTCCGGTCGCGGTCTCCGGTCGCGGTCTCGCGTCGCGGTCGCGGCGCGAACTTGTACCTTTACACAGCGGTGCTGAGCCCATTATGGGAGCGGTCCATGTCCAATCGAGGATAAATTTAACGTGCACCGAAAATTAATGACAATGATTGTGATTGATTGATTAATGCTTGATAATGATTTAAATAAGCTCCAGAAAATGCCAACACGCAAGTGCAATCAGTTCTTCACACTCGCAAAGTTCATTAATCTGACATAAAACAACATGAAACAAAGGCCACTTGAATGACGGAGCAATCCATAAATTGTGCTCACTTATTAAGTCCCGCGAAGAATGCCGGGTGCATCAGGAATAACTTCATAAGAAGTAAAAGTAAAGGACATCGTTTATGCATGATGCTGCATTATGCATGGATTCCAAATGAGGCCCTCTCCTTCCAGGCTCTTGAGTTTGTAATAGAGGAGAATAGGAGATAGTTTGCTGTATTTTATAATGATCAAAATGGCACGTTATTGTGTTTGTGTCCCAAGTCGAAGACAACATTTTTAATATGATAGAGTGACGCTATAGCAAGACATGCCTCCTGATGTTACCTAAGTGTATTCATCGCAGTTATTTGAAAAATAGCTGCCAATCACTCCATTGCGCTGTCATCGAAGATTTGAGTTGCTTTATCTCTTTGCCATGTAATTTCTCTGAAAACGTTGCCCTTGAAACCCGAAGTCAGTACTCAGTACCGTTCATACGTTACTGCTTGGCGTTAGAATAACTGACCTATAGGTATACCTAGTACTTACCCAGGCGGATACAGCAAAGAGTTTTAGCTTAGTCTGTCTTGGTTTTTCATGTTTGCAATGCCTTTTACAATACTCGAGTTATGGCTGTCAATTTTGATATTAAAGAGTATTTTTTCAAGAGCAGTTATGATAAATTTGTATGAGTTCGTTGAGTTAAGTTATGACAATCTTGTACAAGTTTGTCATAACCGTTGCTTTTAACTGTTGTGGAAAACATTCCAAGAAAGATAACATGCATCACCCGGCACTTGGCTGGAGTGGTGGATTCCAACCTTGACTCTCCGCAGGTGAGAAAAGGCCCCGGTTACCAGCAGTGGAAGCATAAAGTGAGCTGCCTATCCTATTATGCTTTATTGTTACTTAAAACCCGTTGTGTCTATAAAATAACCGTAAGACGATAAGCCTCGTTTCGTCTGGGAACAGTATCGGATGCGGGACACAAAACTACAATTTGCGCGTCACGGCTTACCGAGTCTAAACAACTGCAGACACGACAGAGCACTCGGATGTCGTTGTTTATACATTGTTAATGGTACGCCATTCTCTCTCGTCTCGTCTTCTTTTTGTCCGTTAGTCGTGCCATCGTTTAAGTCAATGGTAGTGGAGAGCATCGTGCTTCATCGGACAAGCGATTCATGGCCATGTCGCAACGAAGATGACATTGCACTATCTAACGAGGCTTCGTCGTGAAATATTGATAGACAGTATTGACCAGTAAGTAAAATTGAAAAAAAATGTCTTCAAGATTCTTCGAGGCAATAACTTACGTAGGCGCCACACCATATTTGTACCTCTTCAATATTCATGAAATTAACCATCAATGTCAAAGGATATGTGAATAATCTTCCGACATGTAACTTTTTATTGCTTTTTATTTTATTGACACTTCAAAATAAAGCATGGCGGTGGCATGGTAATGAAGACATTATTAAGAAATGTGATAGCTTTCAATTCATTACCAAATTGGGAAGTCGTAAAGTTGTCGGTTGACCACAACATTACAGCGCGTGGAGTGTGAATACGCATGCATGATTAAGCCCGTCACGGGACGGCGGTGGTCCGACCGCAGACCTCTTTGTCTTGTTTATATTCCACGCCCGCGCAATGCAAATGCAGAAGGCGTAGTAAAACAAACGTGCGAATGCAAAAACGAATTGAAAGCTCCCCTTCGACGTTAATGAAAAGATTTAATGGCTGTAAGTTATTGGTTTCTAATGCTACTCCGTAATGTAATGTTGTTGACACGGATGTGATGTCTGGGAGGGAACGGAGCGGCTGCGAAGGCGGTTTCAATCTCACACGACTCGCGAGATGAACGATCGAGGGGCGCGTCATGACTCGGGGTCATATTCATTCCGATGACGGGCTCCATTGTCGTCTGTCAATCTTCACAGCGTCATCCCACTTCCATTAAATCATATTACACCATTATTCAAGCATTATGTTGCATTCCAATGGAAGTATTCCATGTACCTTTGTTATTGATATCGGGCGCATCTTAATAAAGTTGTATTATTATCTTGTTCCAGCTCAAAGGATAACGACCATACAGCTCGATGGCGTGCAGTACTTCATATCACGGATGAACCCCTACAGCCCGGAGCTGAATTACTTCCTCGCGTATCAGTATTGCAGGTAAGACATAATATCGCGAAAGTCATTCGATGTCATGTTCGCATGGAACACACGGCACGGTCTCACGAGATACGATCCCGGCATCGCATCGTGACCAGGAATATCCTTATCTATGGCGTCGTGTCGGCGATCCCGAACAACTTCAGCCATAACTACATTCGAATCGGCATTAACAACGATAGTTAGGTTCGTTTCGACGCCTCGCTGTTTGCGACCAGGAAGTGTGGGGACATTTGCATTACCGTTAGGGTTTCTGGGAACTCTTGTGAACAATATCGGTACCTCGGTGAACCACTTCCGCGAACCGTTCCCATTGGGAAATATCCCGCGTACTAAGGGTCAACCATTATTGCATCTGCACTCGTAGTCGTAAATCAGAATAAGCTATTTCCCACTCGTAAAATAAGTGCACCGTGATTCAGGTTTCAATATTCCCAAGTAGCATAAGCTGTAAGCCGACGAGTAGAATTGTAACTACCGTCGTATTTTTTGTACGTTTCTAGGAAATAAATAGGTAAATCGCAAACGAGGATTTAATGATACGATCCCGGCTCCAACCGGGTAGATCTATCGACGAGAAGGAACTATCTCTCGGTGCTATATTCCGCAATCTAGATCCCACCACGTGCAAGCGAGATTGCTGTGAAAGGTCACTAGCCTCGTTGTTCGGTCATCAAGTCCTTCCACCGCGTCTTTGTCACGACCACGACCCATTTACAGTTTCAATTGTTAAAGGCACAACGATTTGTTCCAGAATATTCATCATAAAATGTCGCAAAAAACAGATTAAGGCTGAAATGATATTGAAGTCAATCTTGTAGTGATTGGTCATATGAGGCAAGCGTATCATGGGAGATGCGATGCGGGTCTGGACTGGCGGCGGCGTCGGAGTTGCCGTGACAAGGTGTCATGTCCGGTCCGTGAATAATTTGAAAACGGCTCCCTGGGCGTGTTACGGTTCGCTTTAGTAGCGTCGACAAAAACTCCCTAACGGTATCGATGCGATGGGTATGCGAGATGCGAGGCATGTCATTTGCAATTTTTTGCTCGTCATAAACGACATTATCGATACATATTCGCGATCGCTTTTCAATATTAAAAATAATGAATACAAAAACTCAATTTTGGAATTCTGATGATTTGAGTTTATCGCACGAAATGTGTGAACAAGTAAAATTGAATTTAAGAATCACATTTTACATTTCTGTGAATTTAATAACTGCTTGAAAAGTATTTCTGTGTCTTGTTGGAGTACCCAATAAAAATGATTCTGCCATCCAAAGTATGTCGAGTGTTCCTTATATGAAGAGTCCAAATATTTTCGGAAGCTCATGTCGAATGCGAGTGGTGTATAATTTATAATGTTTTAATTCATTGTAAGAAATGACAGGACATGCTTGGACTTTTAATGAATTGCAGAAGTTTTTATCAGTCGGAAAGAAGTCAACGGAATTCAAAACTTGCAGACTGGTTGTCTCACAATTTTAGTGTTACAGTTATAAAATTGGGTTACTATAGTGATAATACAGTGAACAAATGCTGCTAGAATACTAGCCACTTTTCCCTTCACCAAGGGGGTAATAGAACAAAGCCTTTTATTTTTTTTCATCTTGCAATAAATTATAAACATTAAACATAGACATGTTTAGTGTATTGTGATTATAAAATGATCTAGTAACTCAATAGTCAATGGAAAAAAATCACATTAAAATAAACGTTCTACTAATACTAAACACTACATTATAAGTGCAAAATTTCGGGTCCTTTGATTTCGTTGACGATTATTAGTAACAACATACAATAAATCGTTCTTAATAAAACGACAACGCGAAATAGCTATGCGAACCCAAAGGAGACTAATTGCACTCGTGACCACAGCCACTTATGAGCACCATAATTATTAACAAGTTTTACAATTGGGTTAGTCTTAATTTAAAAAAAAAACAAGATACGATAGAAAATTATTATACTCTTTATAGTCCAAAACATAAAACTAAATAAACAAAAACACAGATTCTTAGAGTGAAGCAAATGGTGACCTTATCGCTAAGAGCGATCTTTTCCAGGCAAGCAAAAATAGATTTTATGTTGTAGTTTTGTAGGCGAAACTTTTGAAACTGATTGACACAACATTTTATGGGTAGAATTGACCTTCTTAGCTTAGCACTGGATCTAGAGATAATTATACATAATCTCTAGGTACATTGGAAGAGCAACAAATAAATAAGTAATACCTACAAGGAAAAATGGCCATGTGGTAAGAAGATTATTTAGAATGTATATAAGAAGATTATTTAGAATGTATATGCCTTTGAGCATATCTAATTTTATATTACAATCTTCTGAATGACCTAAGATTGAAAATAGGTAGGTATAAACTGATAGCAATATTGAAGCACGAAATTAATTGGATAGGTAGGTATTGTATTCTTATACGACCAGCTAGGCATACATATAAATTATAAGCCACAATACACGCTCAAACTGGAGGCATTCCTTTAATAATGACGTAATGTTAGTAGTAATAGCGTGTACCCGGGCATGTATTTAATTACCGCTTCTCCTATCCACGACATTATTATGAGATTATAAGACATTACGCAGGGAAGCGTCCTTAAAGCGATGTCGTCTTCGTTTTAATCCCTTAGAGTTTTCTGAACTTAGAACAGGAATGCAGTCCCGTCCCGCAAGGCCACGGGCAGTCCTTAGCGAATATATTGCTTCTCGATAAACTGGCTCCGGCATAGATAGTATGCGAGCTAATAGCTGTATACGATTAGCCAAGGTAGTTATTCAGATAAATCGCGTTTACACGATGCGCTTAATAACCGTGAGGTAGCCCTGTCGTCCTGAAGTCCCGCGTCCGAAGGAGCTACTAAACTGGCAAATAAAGTTCTTTTCTATTTTCAGATCATTAGGGCTGCAACTGGCGTCTTTCGAGACGAAGGAAAAGGCGGACTCTATAACGACATACTTAACGAATGCAGGTGAGCTAGTGCACATTATATCAAATCGTTATGAACACTATTGAGCCTACAAATAAAGCACTAAATGTTTATGTGTTTAGAACCGCCACTAGGTAAACATCTGAGCATTAATTTGATAGTTGAGAATGACCAACGTTTTTAATAATTTTGTCAACGTTTATATTTCATTTTTTATTAATATTTTTCTTTTTTTATCGTATTGTTATAAAACGTTATGAATACTAATGTTCATGATTTCTTGTGAAAAGTATTTTGGAAAAAATAAACTTTAAATTACAAAAGTTTTACTATACATACACATATAAATAAATTGTACTATGGGAGACTATTCCCTAGTAGACTAGTCTCCCATAGTAGTACAGTTAATATCATTAACTTTTTTTTTTATATCATAGAGTGACGAGACGAGCAGGTCTTGTGCCTGATGGTAAGCAACATGCCTGCCACATAACAGCACAGTAACACGCAGCTATTGAAACATGATAGTCCAAATCATTACCTAGCACTGCACTGCGCTCGTCACCCAGAGATCTAAGATATTATGTCTCTAAGCCCTGTAATGTCTCTGGAATCATTGCCCTTCAAACCGGAACACAGTAATGTTTGCACATCACTGCTTGGCGGTAGAATATTTGGCAAAGGTGTGGTACTTCCCCAGGCGGATTCTGCTAAGAGTCCTACCACTACTAAACTCTGCTTAAAAAACAGAAACTTCCTATAGAAATTTTAAATTTATAATACATGCAGAATATAATTAATGTCATCATAATTACATCACGTAATATATTTGCTTTTACTTTTCCTTGCCAACAAAAGGCTATCCCAAAAACTATCTAGTAGAGACATCACGGTTTGTTCTAAAAACTTAAAACTAAATAATTTTAATGTTTCCTGGTTTAAAAAAAGTCTAATGTATAGTATTTTAGTCAGAACAAAAAGCTTAAATCATAATTTTTGCTCCTGAAATACCTACTTAATTGAACTGACCGATAAGCTAACAAAAAGACATAGTTTGTTATAGGTTTCAATTGAGAATTAAGGTTTCGGATAAAAATACGGAGCTAATAATTGTAGTAATATTTGAATCCAAATATTCATCCCATTCTTCAGATAATCCCATCCATCCATAGAATACAGTTTCATTATGTTCCTAAGAAAGTCTTTGAAGAACATAACACCTATTTATTAATCTTTGACAGTAAAAATGATGTATAATAAATAATCATAAATTCTACTTTATGGTCGAATTCCAGGTTACAATAAGTACGACTTCTGGACGTCGGGCAATAACCTGGGCACGGACATGTACCTCTGGATGAGTACGGGGCTGCCGTTCAACGCGACGTTCAACTACATGAGGAGACTGCCCATGGACGCGCCCAGCACCCGCCCCGAAGACAGCATGGACCCCCTAGACGTGCCTCAGGGCAGCACGGCACCGCAGCGCACCGCACGACACGGGTAATCATTCTTATTCGCACTCGGAACTCGATAGATCTCAATACACAGATGTCCCAAACTTCAGGGCGCACGGAAGCATGTTGGGAAGAGTGAGCTCACTCTTTCCGTTCTAGTAGGTTGCAGGAAGCGGTGGACACCGGACGTTTTTACCTATCACTATTCGTTGTCACCAACCAACATGCAGGGTCAGGGACCGATGATATTGTCTCGGTCGCGGGAAGTCGGTGGATGGAGGCGGCACAAGTCCGATCATTGTGGAAATCTTTGGGAAAGGCCTACGTCTAGCAGCGGACGTCTGCCGGCTGCAGATGATGATCATACTAAATACTAATCATGTCAATGTTTGTTGCTCAATCGCGTCGTAACGTATGAACGGATCGGGTTGAAATTTGGAACATAGTTAGATTATAGTCTGGAAGAACACATAGCCTACTATTTATCCCGGGAAAATAACGGGAACTACTAGGTTAAAAACACGGCGCGCTGCTAGTAAGTAAATATAAATGGCGCAGTAGATTTAAATACAAAACATTGTAATAATGGATAGGATAAGCTGGTTGATGGTCGATTGCAATTCCTCCAGCAAATTCGCCTCAAAATCGCAATATTAATGTGGTTAAATTGTAGAATTTCTTTACGCCAGGTAAATGCTTATTTTATCCAATAAAGGAGAGGGGGAGTGATGATGAGATAAGATTTGTTGAGAAATTTGGGATAGATACTTCCCCACGTCCTAGAGGAATTAAGAAAAACATAAAAAAGGAAAAAAGGATATTAGTTTGCGGAAAGTTTAAATAAAGTTTGGGTTGATTTATTTTATGTTATTTTATACTTAAAATTTACAAAATCAATGACTATGAAATTTATACGACCACGTCTAAAATATAACCATCAAAATCGATTCAAAATCTCGCTCCGATATTATGTTGCTATTTTATACTATAACGTTTCAAAGTAGGCAAAGATACAATTGAAACGATCATGCTCAAGAAAACATGGGAACAGGAAGCTTCCATTGAATACAGCTTAGTAATGAAGTTATGGTATTGTATTAATTGCTAGGTTTTATCGGATACACATCGGAGAGTGTGCAAATAATATCAATATTATCAAATCTTACCCGCTTGTCTGACTGCTTGTAGCTCGAATAAGCGATATCGTCTTATGGATGACGTTCCAAAGAAGAAGAACGAAGATGTTTGCCTCTACTTTTGTCATAAGAACGTCTAGGCTGTAGAATGCATTGTCTGAGTTTTTCCCGTTGGCTCCAATTTAAATGTTTTCAAATCCAGAGTGCATCGGTTTCTAGGTAAGCTCAATTGTAGACCATGCATTCGCTTAACACCAGTCGAGAAGGCAGTCAAGTGTAAACCTATAAACGTAAAGAAAAAAAACGTTTCAAAGTAGTAAAAGATAAAAATTGAAACGATCATGCTCAAGATAGCATGGGAACAGGAAGCTTCCATTAAACGCAGCTTAGTTATGCTATTATAAATGTCAAGCTATTCCGCGTATTAAGTTCCTATCCCTACATTACGGCAATGATCACTGGGATTTTCCGGAAAATTGCCGGTTACACCTCGTTCCCACGTCGCGGACCGCTGGTTAACTCATTTTAAATATAGCTCTCTCCATCTGGAAATAATGAATGCCCATTTCCTTGCACCGGTTCGCGATTCTTGATGCGTAGGTATATACATACAAACTTGTCTCCGCATTATGAGCTTTGAAAGTTCTTTGGCGTTTCGTAATAATTAACTCAAATGTTACGTTTTAAACTTTGAAAATGCATAGGTAATCTTTTACTCTTGTTTTGTCACTAATTGACGTGTAAATTGTACATTTATGAATATACAACTTTGACTTTCAGTTAACTATTTTCACACCACACTCACTAACTACAACATCAGAAAACAAATTTAATTTTTTCGTCATGGATCAAAATTATACTTTTACGGATTAGTTGATTTTTTTCGGAAGTTAGGTTTGTTTTTTTAAGTAAACGTTGTCGATTACATATTTTTGTCTTTGTTATTTTTCACTTTTTTTATAATATAATTATCTTGACGAAACAAGTAAGACGCCTGATGATAATCAATACGCCTGTCCATAACAGATAAGTAACACGAAGCAATTTGAACATGAGCCCATATCACTGCTCTCGTCACCCAGATTTTTAAGATGATTGAACTAAAGTACTCTTTACCCTGGAATTTGCGGCAAATATTGTCCTTCAAACCGGAACTCAGTAATATTTTCCAATTATAGCATGACGGTAGAGCTGAATAGAATACGTATACGTGTAGTGATGAAAACTAGTCGGTATTCCAGGACGGAGCACGTGATGACGAACGGCTGCGTGTCGCTGAAGGCGCCGACGTTCCACTGGGAGCCGCAGCACTGCGGCGAGATCAAGGACTTCATCTGCGAGCAGACCCGCTGCTACTACTACAACTACGGCTCCATCCCCGTCTCCTCGGCGCAGGGGTAATGCCAGGTGAGATGCCAGCCGTCTCCGGAGGCCCGATCCCCCACATGCCGCGCGCATTTCAACCGTCCTTTGTGTACCTCAAATGTCTATGCGACGACATCTCAGTAGCAATGTAGTGTAGTGTGTGCTAACATTCCATCCACTCCAAGTTCAAAACCTTGGTTATGTCAAGCGCGTGGGCCGCGGGACCTGGCCTCTGCGCAACCCAACCACCAAACAAGAGCCCTACACCCAGTAGACATTATCTTTGGCAATAACACTCTTTTACAAATTTCCACTCGTAACACTCTCTTCAAAATTCACAAATTATTTGGTGGGTGGGTGAAGGGGGCTTTGCTTGGTATCTCTTGTAAAGTGATACACTTCGTGTATAACTTTTTTGCGTTGTGATAACATTTAGTTCTAAGATTGTGATTATTTTTTTATCGTTACATTTTTAATATTTGTTAAAACATGTCTCTAATTTGGTACGAGTTCTACTAATATTTCAAATGAATACATTTGAAGCAAGAAATTCATATGATTTTCCAGGCTATTACAATTTATAGATAACTAATTGAGACAATTTAACGAAAAGAAGTATTTTTTAACTGAAAACTCTTTTAAGCGTATTCCATTACTGAATTTTATTTATGTAAGGCCTTTTTTGGAATGGGGGAAAAATATAACTCGGGACACTTCTATCGTTACCGTTAACGACACATACCTACCTACTTACAAATAATGTGTATGTACGTAATAATTGTTAAAATATTCACCACTGTTTTTTTTTGATAGAATCAATGCTTTTCCAAGAGCCAAATTCTCTTATGTGGATTCTGAGACCAACGTAACCAAGCTATCATTTAGTTTTCAACAACAGGTGAAGTAACACATAATAGCCTGTGCGTATTCATCAAATTAGAATTAAATGACAAACATTTTGAGCAGAATATTTTCTAATATTTCCGCAAAATGTTCATTAGAGAAGCGCAATGAAAATGGGAAGCTTTATATACATGTGCTAATGTTTCATTTATGTACGCAGCGTGTGCCCGGCTCTCTAACACGAGGGTCGTCTTGTGTGCGTTGCAGGAAGCCGCTATCGCTGACGACCACGACGACCGCCCACCCGCTCACGTCCTCGTCGCCGCCGCCGCCGCTGTCCGAGCACCTGCCCACCCACTTCACCCTCAACGACCTCATCAAGCTGCGTCCCTCCTCGCTCGACGGCCTGCAGTCGCCACATCTCAAGGGCAGCGGCCTGATGAAGGCACCGCCGCAAATCGATTCTCATTACTCGCGCGCCTCGGATGCAAACTCGCCCGAGCCCGAGGAGAAGGAGGCAGCTACGCAGGGGCCTTATGAAGATGATGAGGGTATGATGGGAGACGATCCCGGCGCGTTCCTGAGCCATGAGGTGGCGGTCGACGACGCGCCTTCCACCGCCGAGCCGGACGCCACGGAACACTCCGTCCACGCCAGCGGCATGCTGGCTCCCCCCAAGTACTGAGGCGTCCACTCCTGCGGCTCACACATCCGAGACAATTAGCTATTGACTCTACCAAAAGTATTATTTTTCTATCGCGTTTAGGGCGCTCTTAACACGAGCGCTGGCAAGGGCGCGCCTCTTTATTTCGGTATCGCATTTAAGTGAGATTTATAAAATCTTAGTTTGTAATGTTTCTCTACAGTTATGGGGACTTCGAAGGTTATGTTTGGGGCAATATTTAAGTTTAGCCTCGAAGGTGCTGGCGACTCGTTTCGGCGACTTGCCTCCGTCTTCGCCGATGTCAAATATCACAAAATGTAGGTAGGATTCCACGAAACGTAGATAGTATTCCACGATATTTAGGTACCTAAACTTCGCTAAGATATGATTAAGCTAGATTTCAGATCTCCGGTGTTATCGTGTAGACCGTAATATGTGTATTTAATGTAAGAAAATTATGCGGACTATTTGTCGGACATATCATTCCGAGTAGTGGTTTAAATGATAGTGTTTATACGTGTCGTATAGTTAATGTTTAAGGTATATTTAAGGTTGAACTCTGATAGTGAAGTGATTAAATAAAGTTTAAAGTTTATATGAATGTTGTTTTTTATTGTTATCATATTTATTTACTCGACTCGACTCGATTTATTGACTCGGCCGATGGTAAGAGATCGACCACTCCAGTCGAAGGTGACCCACGATGACCTAGAAAATACCTATTCACTCTGACCTTGAAAAGTTCCAGAATATATATTCAAGAAATAGTGAAGCCTTTTTTTACTCTATTTAGTGTCGTTACATTTGTCACCTTAAAATTGCAATCACCAGCACAGTCAGTTAATAAATACAGCATATAACGTGTGGGATTATAAACCCACGGTAGCATAAGCTAGTTTATAACCTAACATCGTTAAATTGGTGACATATTCAAATCATTGATTTTTTCAAAATTTTATTCGAATAATCAATAATTCCCGTGATGCGTTACACAACATGAAAACAATATAAACTTACTTAGTAATAAGTACTTTCCAAAATCTTAGATAAATTTTGTATTTAGGTAGGCATTTACTAGCAGACTCGTCCCCTCTTCGTTGGGCGTTGAAGGTTTTTACTTGGGATCCATACTTATGTATATCATATTATCTCTTTATCCGTTCGTACAAATTACTTATAAGTATCGATTCATCAATACGTGAATACATCAAAGTTGCGAGGAGAAAAGAGTATTAAATTTCGCACACTTATAGTGATTAAAACAATCGAATAAAACCGTGAAGCTCAACTAATTTACGTCAAAACAAAAGTTGAAACTCACCATCCGTTGATGACGCCTTCCACGTTGAGCATGGGCACGATCTTGAAGACGTACTTGTGCCGCAGCGCGGTGGCGGCCGGCTGTTCTCCCAGGAGGAACGACAGCGTGCCGTCCATCACCCAGCTCGCGTTGGACTCGCCGGGGTGCACGCGCGCCGTCAGGAATATTATCTCTCGGTCCTGCAACGCATACACATTTTTTTCCAGCAGTCATCGCACTGTAGGTATATTAGACAATCTGAATGTTTGGTCTCTGAGCCGACCGCAAAATTACTTTTGGGCATGTTAAACGACTACAGCACATACCTACCCAAAAAAGTATTGAATATGAATGTAGAATTGTAGATGGATGCCGTGCAAGGACGGATTCAGCTCTGGCGCCAGGCAGGGTCACATAGTCGTGGTCAAGACACAAGACAGTGCGATAAGTGCATGCGTGGCGTTTTAATTAGTGGTCCACCTAGCCCCCGGATATGGTCCAGGGCTTGTGATATATAAATCACCGGCCATCAAAGAGCAATAAGATCAAAAACTCACATACTTATGCAAAAAAAGAATAAAAAAAAATGAGATAATAAAACTAATACTTAGCTACTCCGTAAAATATATAGGCAGAGGATTACAGTGCAGGTAGGCTATGATTTGAACTTGTTGTGTTTAAATAACCAACAGACAATTTCCGGCTGTGGAAAATGGTGGTTTGTCTACAATTAAGCGCCTGGTTTCTGTCCATGTCTTATTACTATATCCTGTACGGAAAAAGAATAGGAATTAGAAAATAGGAAAATTGACATACCACAATAGGATTGGAGGGTGTATCTTCTCCAGATATCGTGAGTAAAGGCACTTCGTTGTTGTTGAGAGAGTAGCAGAGAGGTTCCACTCGCAAGTAAGCGCCTGGAGGCATTTGTTGACTCCATTGCCAGATTTTCGTCTGTGGAGAAAGAAAGAGTACGAATCTTTGTAGAAAAATAAAACTATTTTCACACCCTGGGAACGTCTATTTGTTTATTGCATTTTATTGGCTTTGAAATATGTTTCTTTTTCTATAACCATACATTTAAAACATAGGTACAGTCCGCGAGGTATAAGCTGAGCTTTGCATTAGTGTGAGTGGTCACATGCATACGCATCTATTACCAAAAGTACAGTCAGACAACAAACTCTTAAACAACAAGCTGACATTAACTATCCAGGATCAATATGGTCATTGCGAAAAGAAGTATCTCTTTTAGGATTCAAATGGTCAAGGACAGAGAATAACAGAAAAATTTTAATGGAAAAGCATGAGATCCGTCACCTACGTATAACTTATTTACTTAAAATTTCCGAATACCGTATTCAGGGCAGGCCTATCGTTTATACCGATGAAACATAAATATATTGACACCACTCACACTTCATCAAAATCATATTCAGATGGCAGCACTTCTGGTTTGAAGAAACACCTTATTAAGAGAACATGGTCACAGCGTCCTGCGTCTGACTGTACTTTTGGTGATCACTCACACTAATGCAAAGCTCAGCTTATACCTCGCGGACTGTACCACCAAAGTCTAATAATTTTCAATCAGGTTCAACAGTCAAACGTAAAATCTAGTTTTGTCATTAGTTTCTATGGAATAAGAGAAATGGATCATTGAAATAAATATACTAAAAGTGATAAATGATAAAAATACGACATGTTTTTTCAAATCGGAATGGCAGTTCTCGTGTTAGGCGTACCTACCTCTTTAAAAAACTCTAGATTATCTAATTATTGACACCAATCATGATATGTATGTTAATTAAATAAATTTAAAACATTTAAAGTTATTACAATTATTATTTACTTAAGGAATGTTTTGTCATCTATAAGTCGCACTTACATTCCTGATGGCAAAACATTCCTTAATTTTGAAAGGTTTTTTTTAAATTAATTACTCTCAGTTGTCCCACAAGTGGACGCCGTCGGTCAATCGACTCCGGGGGGTTTACCGCCTAACGAAAAACGCTTTGACGCTTTGATGCTTTGGCATTGCCGTCTCTTTCATTTCAAGCGAGAAGAAAAGAGACAGCAATATCAAAGCATCAAAGCATCAAAGCGTTTTTCGTTAGGCGGTAGAAGCGCGGGGTCGTCCTTCAAAGAGATGGAAGAACGAGCTTGGCGTTTAAAAAAGATTGGACGATGGCAGGGCCGGACCGGATAAAGTGGAAGGAATTTACGTATAAAATGAAGGGTACAGGGGAAAAACATGCCATGTCACAAAGACAATGAACTGAGAAAATGGCAAATTAAACTTTGAATCCACGTTGACATTGCTTGTTTTTGCACTGTATCAATATTTTTGAACGAAGATTACGCCGCGACTATTCATGTTACTGCAAAACGTGGTTTGGCGGTTTGTTCTTCACATTTTGAACTACATAATGGCATTGCCAGTTTAAAAAAGATAAAAATGTGACATCGCATGTTTTTCCCCTGTGCCCTTCAAATAAATAAACTAAAATACATAACACCCTACAGTACTGACCCTCATCATAGAATAGGTGTAGGGGCGACGTCTGTTACCTCGCTTACCACTTGTAAGCGAGGTAACTGACGTCGTTGTTATGGGTGTTAAGTGCGACATAATATATAATAGACATAATATGTAAGTATACCTCATATGTACATATCACCTAATTTCACAGGCCAATAAAGATTATGATTAATATTTAAAAAATAAACAAAAATAAATCCAAATCGCCTCAGTACTGACCATCATCATAGAATAGGTGTATGGGAAGTGGTACGCGAGGTAGCAGACATCATTGTTGTGGGGGAACTCGATGTTGAAGGTGACGGTGAGGTAGCACTTGTTGTGGTTCTTCATGTTCGCGTAGTGGTAGCTGTTCCGATAGTAGCAGATGTCTGAGCCGGCGCGCACCCAGCCTGGAATTTTCAATCATTTCACATTTTAAAGTAAGAAATGATGTCACAGAAGGTATACAAAAGTAAGATTGATTTAAATGCTAAATAGATTGTTTTAGTCATCGCATCTCATCAGCTCCTATAAAAATATACAGTACCTGGGTGACCGAGCTTTGCTCGGTTAAAATACTAAAAATACTTAGATACCTACCTACAGATAAAAGGCTCCAAGTAATAGATTTTCTTTAAAAAAAAAGAAAACTTAAAAAAAGGGAAGGCGTGTCTAGATGCGAACCTGGAGCTACTAATTCGTGACCGCCATGACCGCCCGACTTCCCATTGCGTACTGAGACTGGGTAGCGATTCTGAAACCATTCGGTTTCAGAATCACTACCCTGGCCTATTATGCTGTCGCGCCACGCGGCGAAATTTACCTTCGCATTCTAATGTCTAATGTGACAGTTTTTCATTGTCTAGAAAAGCGCATATTATGCGTTTTTGAAGTGAAAACTTCTTTAGGCGCGTTATAGACAGAATTTTCGTGGGCTGTGAAATGGATTAATGATCACGTGATCATCACGCTCGGATATGATAAGAAATTTTGGGTAAACTCGGGATGCTAGAGCGAGAAAGATACTGTGGTCAACAAACGTGCCAGACCGAGAAAGATAATTGTTAGAGGAGGACATGGGACAATACATACTCTTACTCTCTCTCGCTGCTCACTACCAGTGTTGACTGACACCTTAGCGACTTTCTCGCTGAAACTGGCGAATTTTTAAACTTTTTTATCACGACATTAACTTCTAGGTACTTACCACATCAATTGAACCTGTCACGAAATGTTAAATTTGCATTTCACGTCCATTGCAAAAAAGTTATGGTTGTAATATTTTATCACAGCACTTACACTACGTAAACACACAAAATGATACCCATTTTCATAAGAAAGTGCTTACACAAATACACTATAACACAACATATTTATGCATTTTTAGCGAAATACATAAATATGACATAACTAATTAGCAAACACTAAAAACTTGTGAGTCAAACGGCATTTTCGACCCGCGTAATTATTATTTTTTAATTTATTCTTGGCCATGGATACTAATCATTCAGCCGTAAACGTTTTAAATTTAGTAGTCTTTATATAGTTAAGTATTTCTTATTTTAGTTTTCACTTCTGCCGTGCGGTTTTAAGCGCACACATTTTTTTTTAAAGATCGATTTATCGTCCCCGAAACCCCCTACATACATAATTTCATCAAAATCGTTCAAGCCGTTTCCGAGATTCAGATTCTATATTCATATATGTAAATATAGATATATATACAAGAATTGCTCGTTTAAAGGTATAAGATAAGATACAACCCATACCTACTAATCAAGCGAGCGCCTTGTCACTCCATATTATTTAAAAAATATAGTTACTGGTTTTCGCCAGTAAGTACTACGCTGAAAGACTTGCGTTCTACTCAAAAGCATGAAACAAAATGTATGAAACCAGCTGATAGTAGGACTCTCTGCAGAGGTCCACCTGGGGAGGTAGCTTGGGGTTTTTTTGCCAATTATTCCAAAAGAAACCAGTAGTGTGCAAACTTTATAGGTAAATTGCATGGCAAAGAGATGTATTATTTATTTATCTATTATCTTCGGGTGGCGAAAGCTACGATAAGATAAGACTGGCCTCATGGCTTAGTTGGCAGTAAGTCTGCCTGCGAAGCAGAGGGTCGTGAGTCTGTTGATTTCCACCCAGTGCAAAATTTGTGTGATGAACACAAATATTTGTTTGGTGTCTGAGTGTTTCTATGTATAATAAGTATGTACTTACAACTTTTCTGTATAAATATTATATTACCAACTATCTACCTACCTCAAGTACAAGCTTTGTTCAGTTTGGGGTCCGATAGTGTTTTGTGTAAATATTAACCATTATTAAATTTATTTCTAATCATTATTTCAATTTCAGTGTTCATTGATAGTTCGCTAAGAACAGTCACGTCGCGAAATCCGCGGGTGAAAAAGAGTCGACTCATCTAAACAAACGCCGCCGCGTCGCGTCGCCGAGCGCTGTACGTAAAGTGTCGACTATGACCTAGATTCCGTACCGCGATGCCCTGTGGCTAAGTTTGCATTTTTATTGTTAAGGCGAAGTCATACTTGACTTCAATAATTAATCATGGCTGGCTCAAGTACCAGTCATATTACATTAAAAACAGAAACTGAGCGCATGCTGTATTCTCGTTACCGCGAAGAAATGGCAGAGCGAGAAAAAATTGAAAATGTGGTAAGAACCTTACAGAAGGAAATTGAAAAGCTCCAAGAGCAAGTTAAAACTTTAACGATAGAAAAAGTCGACAAAAGTAACGATCGTACGGAAGAATGTTCTTCTCAGCAAGCAGATTACTGTACGGATGAAGAAGAACTAGCCAAAGAAACTGAGTGGGTAAGAGCATTATCTAGGAAAAAAAAAAGAAAATTGAACACCTCACCAATTCCTATTACTCCGTCACCGCAAAAAAAAGATAGCAGCAGTACAGTTGCTCCTAAAAAAGTACCACAACCACCACCTATAATAATAGACGGTGTTAAGGACTATCAAACTTTCTTTGATAACCTCTCACATAAACAACCAGGAGACTCCTTCCAGGTTAAAATGTTACATGGAGATAGCGTCAAGGTTAACGCTTTTAACGAAAATGCCTATAGAGCTATTATTAACTTCTTAGACGAAAAAAATTTGCTATGGCATTCTTATGAAAACAAGCAAGAGAGACCCATTAGAGTTATGGCTAAACAGTTGCATTCAACTTGCAAGCCAAACAGAATTACTGAAGACTTGAAAGAAAAGGGCTTTAAGATTGAGAATGTAGTGAACAAACTGAGGTGGAAAAATAAAGAACCGCTCAACATGTTTGTGCTTACATTCTCTAAAGATCAAGACATTAAGAAAATTTATGAAATTAAGTCTATACTGGGGTGCAAAGTTGAAATTCAGGCTTTGAGAACAACAAAACTTGTTCCACAGTATAAGAGATGTCAAGCATACGGACATACACAGAAGTACTGTGCAAAGGAACCAAGATGTGTCAAATGTACTGGCAAACATCTAACTATAGACTGCAAGAAACAAGCAGAAGAAAAACCAAAATGTGTACATTGCGGCGCTCCACATCCTGCTAACTATAGAGGTTGTATAGTAGCCAAAGAATTTCAAAGCAATAAAAATAAAAACATCAAAAAAGTAACTGCCACGGCTCCACGTTCGCAACAACTAACTAATAAAGTTGATAACAACACTAATCCAAGGAACGCAAAGATCCAAGGTACTAATACTAAAACTTCATTTGCCGAAGTAGTTTCTACCAATACCCACCATGTAACAGCAAATGATAGTGACAAAAAATTAGACCAGATCCTCAAACTAATGAACTCGTTTGATGAACGATTAAAGAAATTAGAAAATAGCAAGAATTGTGCCATATCCAGGAATAAGTAATGGCTAATTTAAAGATTATGACTTGGAATTCCAATGGGCTATTGCAACATCAACACGAGTTACAATTAGTCCTAGACACAAAAAACATTGACATATGCTTGATATCAGAAACACATTTCACTAAACAGTGCTATGTAACATTCAGAGGTTACAAAGTTTACCATGCGCTGCATCCTGATAATACTGCAAAAGGTGGAAGTGCAGTCATTATCAAAGAAAATTTATTTCATTATGAAGAATACAGGCATGAAGAAAGAGAAATACAATCCGCAGCCGTCTGTGTGAAAACCAAGCTATACACCCTCACAGTAGCGTCAATCTACTGTCCACCAAAGCATGCATTAAAAAAGGAGCAATATATAAATTACTTAAACCATTTTAATAACCGATATATCATTGGAGGAGATTTCAATGCTAAAAATCTATATTGGGGCTCTCGACTTACGAATACTAAAGGAAAAGAACTTTTATCTGCAATACAGCTAGTTAATGGTGACACAATTTCCAGTGGCCATCCATCTTACTGGCCTACTGACCCAAAGAAAAAACCTGATTTAATAGATTTTTTCATATACAATAATATATCAAGAAACTACATCAATACGGAACATTGCTTTGATTTGAGCTCAGATCATTCCCCTGTAATTTTAACTGTTAGCGATAAATTCGTATATAGAGAAAATAGTCTGAGTCTAGTTAATAAGAATACAGACTGGGAAAGCTTCCAAAAAAATTTAGATGAAGTAATAAACTTAAATGTTCCACTCAAAACACCGGAACAATTAGATACAGAAGTCGAAAAGTTAGTGGAAAACATCCAACAAATAGCCTGGAAAAATACACCAACTCTCAAAAAGAGAGCAAATGGTACTAGTTATCCTATGGAAATTAAGCAGTTAATAGCTAAAAAAAGGAAACAAAGAAAAAAATGGCAAATGACACGTTTCCCAGGTGATAAAACCTTATTAAACAAACTAACAAAAGAACTTCAAGCGAGGATTAAAACTTACAAGGATGAATACATGAATACTTACCTTCGACAACTATCCAGCGACCACAACTCAGACTATTCTCTTTGGAAAGCCACAAAAAGCATGAAACGGCCAATAACCCATATTCCTCCCATTAAAGAAGAAAACGGGAAATGGGCTATTAGTAACGAACAAAAAGCCAAAATATTTGCGCGTCATCTTGAAAACATCTTCAAACCTAACGAAGAAAACAATATGAGTAACTTAGATAATACGGACAATGTATTACAAGATAATATAGATATAAATTTAGTTACACCAAAGGAAGTTTACAAAGAAATAAAACTGAAAATTAGTTTAAAAAAGTCTCCAGGATATGATCTTATTACAGGAATGGTCCTGCGATATCTCCCACGTAAAGCAGTTGTTAAACTTACCACACTCATCAATGCTGCTTTTAGATTAAAGTATGTTCCTGATCTGTGGAAAGTGGCCGAAGTCATAATGATAAAAAAGCCAGTGAAACCTCCGAATGAAGCCACGTCTTATAGGCCAATCTCTCTGCTCCCTGTGATGTCTAAATTGTTTGAAAAATTATTACTAAAAAGATTAAAACCTATAATTGAAAGTAAAAATCTCATACCGAGCTACCAGTTTGGATTTAGAGAGAAGCACTCTACTATAGATCAGGTTCATAGAATCACTAACATAATAGAACGAGCCCTAGAAGAAAAGAAAGTTTGTACCACAATATTTTTAGACGTGGCACAGGCTTTTGATAAAGTGTGGCATGAAGGGCTAACACACAAACTAAAATTAATGTTACCCAAGCAAGTCTCAGATATATTACAATCGTATATATCAAATAGAGTATTTCGAATAAAACAAGACGAAGCCTATTCCGAACTCAAGGAAATCAAAGCTGGAGTACCACAAGGAAGTGTATTAGGTCCCATCTTATACCTGTTATATACTTGTGATATACCAACACTAGAAAATACTACTATTGCGACATTCGCAGATGACACTGCGATTTTGGCACTAGGTGACAATCATGCAGAAGCTACAGAGATGGTGCAATCCGCAATTAATAAAGTCTATGACTGGACGAAAAAATGGCGCATCAAATTGAATGAATCTAAAAGCGTTCATATAGATTTCACAAATAAAAAAGTAAAATATCATCAAGTTTTCATAAACGATCAACCCATACCTTATGAAAACAAAGCTAAATACCTAGGTATGACTCTTGACGCGAAGCTACGCTGGAAGGTTCACGTCAAGAAGAAAAGAGAGGAATTAGCGATACGCTACAAAAATATGTATTGGCTACTTGGAAGAAAATCTGTGTTGTCAGTACATAACAAGATCTTATTGTATAAACAAGTCCTAATGCCAGTATGGATATATGGTATACAGTTGTGGGGCTGTACCAAACCAAGCAATATTGAAATTGTACAAAGATTTCAGAACAAAGTGCTAAGGGACATTGTCAACGCTCCCTGGTATATAAGAAATGCTGACATTCATCGAGACCTAAAGATGGATTCTGTTAGTGAAGTGATACGTAAATATGCAGAAGCTCACGAACAAAGACTTCATTACCATGTTAATGTCGAGGCAATCCAGCTCCTTGACAACACTGAGTTAGTGCGGAGGCTTAAACGGACAAAACCATTTGAGTTGACTTAGTGCAAATTAAATTAATACCTGTGTTCAAAGTGCAGTGTTAGTGCAATTTAGATTTATAAATATTAAATACAAAGTACACATGAACGATGTGACTTCCCCTTAATAGAGACAATAAGAAAAGTGCTTATGGACACAATCTTACAATTATTATTATTTAGCAAACTAAGTCATAATAAAATTACTCATTAGCCTAGACTTTCCGAATTAGGCTAGATTGTAATAAATATATTAGTCACCAAGTTGGTTGGTGAATAATTATTAAATAAAAAAAAAAAAAAATATTATTTAAAAATGATTGGACGATGGTAGCTCAGGACCGGATTAAGTGGAGGGAATTGGGGGAGATCTTTGCCCAGCAGTGGGACAACTCAGGTTAAGCTAAAAAAGTATATTATAGTTTGATGCCTCAAACTAAACCAACATAACTCCAGACACAATCACTAACTAATTTCGAGTAGATGATGTTGATTTAAAATGGTGAACCCTACCTGGCCTTCCACAAATAGCTTCTTTGACCGAATACAAGACGGGCTTCATGCCGAAGTTAAACTGGCTGTCGGACTTCTCGCAGTTGACGATGTTGAAGATGTAGGGGCGGCCCTGCTGCATGTTGCGGACTTCGAAGTAGAACCACTGGTGGCGCTTCGTCGAGTTCACGTCTGGCATCAGGATCAGCTCGTACTCGCGAGGTCCCACCTGGAATGAGAATATAAGTATGTAGACATTCGTCATTTGCGAGCCATTTTGGTATGTACATCTATCTACAAGTAATACCTGTAAACTCAATTCAAATTCAAAGCAATTCTTGTATATAACTTTTTTTTATAGTATAGAGTGACGTGTGAGTGAGTGAGCAAAGATCTAAGATATTACATCTCTAAGCCCTGTAATTTCTCTGGAAACATTGCCCTTCAAACCGGAATACAGTAATCTATACTCATATACTGCTTGGTGATAGAACAATTGACAAAGGTGTGGCATTTCCCAGATGAAATTCTGCAAAGAGGCCTACCTAGACACCAACGACCGCTACGACGAATTATTGAAAACTCCCTCACAAAACGGCTACAAATTAAATGTAGTCGGTATTGTGAATTATTTATTACTTGAGCTATAAAATCCAAAAATAGATACACATCTAAACACAAATAAATATAACGTATTATATATAGCATCTAGGTCATTTATATGTATACAAAAAATTGCACTCACTTGGATAGCTTTTCTTAAGTTGCCAGATTCAAACCTCGACTCGAAGGCGAGGCGAGATGAGAAACTATTCATTTTAGTGATCTCTTGCTCGTCCGTATTATTCAGGAAACAACACTCAGTACTGAAATGAAAACATTTTTTTCAGGCGTCTCTATAAAAGTGTGTTGATGTGCTTATCAATAACTTTTTAATGAGAGAAAGTCGTGATATTGGGAATCGCAGAGCGCTGCTATCGGTAAAATAAATGATTAGTGACTCATGTTTACTCTCACTCCAATACTCTCCAAGAAAGCCGCGGTGACTTAGTGGCTAGAAGGTCCGTTTTCACAATGTGGAGGTCGTAGATTTGTCATAACCATGGCGAAATAAAACATAGTGAGGAAACCAACTTGTTCAAAGAAATACATACTTCGAGGAGATTTGTCATCAGCCCACACAGCCCCACTTAGCCAACATGGTGGGTCATGGGCTTGACTCTCTACTTGTAAGAGAAGGCTCCTAGTTTAAGCAGTGAGGACATGAAGTAGTTTTCTTGTGCTTTTACGTGTTCATATGATTAGTTTTAACATTACATTATTAGGTATAATCCAATTAAAATAAAATTATTACCTATAAGCGAATGCTAGTATAAATTGGTTATTGAAGAAAAGTAAACTGGCCTCGTGCCTTAGTTGGTAGTAAAGTCTGCCTGCAAAGCCAAGGATCGTGGGTTCGATTCCCACCCAGTGCAATAATTGTGTGATAAATACAAGTATTTGTTTTGTGTCTGGGTGTTTCTATGTACAATATGTATGTTTTTAAAACTATACGAGTATAAGTTGATACTTATATTAGCTGAATGGTTTCCATAGGTTAAGTTTTGTTTAGTTTGGGGTCAGATTGTGTAGTGAGTGAAGTGTCCAATACTATTTATATTTATTTTAACATACGTTTTTTGAAAAGATGGATCAGAACTGTTTGACGCAGGCGCAGAAAACTGGTCCAAATCAAATACCACTTCATTCATATAAGCTTCAGGATTGATCGCTCTATCAACACAAGATAGCAGTTTTACCCTGAAAAAAAAGACAACACATTTTTAAATTAAATATTATATGATAAGAGATGTACACATATACCTAGAGTATTTCTAGTGACGGGGCCTTGATTAAGTTTGTACAATAAAACAATTATTATGACGTAACTCGTGAAGGACATAGGCCATGTCTAAAAATATGATGATAGCAACATCTGTCAGCTATTGAGTGATGTTATGGAAATTTTGCTCTAGCATGCTAGACTTTTTTATTTTACGGAGCAGCAGAACAAGCAGTGCATGTGCCTGATAGCAACCAACACAACTACCCATAACAGCACTAAAGTGCGAAATAAATATTCTAGTGAATGCATAAAATTACATTGAATGTATAATCTCAAAGACCCATGCATACCTGCACGCAGTTCTCTCCATTTTGTTCAAAGGTTCAGGTTGACTATTTCCCTGGCCACCCATCATATCGGGGTAAGCGACTTTGACAAATGGCACCACACTTCTCACTCGGGACGATATCGTCGCGTAGACAGATGAAAAAGGACTGTATTTACCGATATCTTTATGGATTTTACAGGAGGAACAAGAGGATGTAGCTGGAAAAAAAATATTTTAAAACATAAAGAGAGAAAGAGAAACTACAAAGAAACACAAAATAAAATTCAAAGAATTGCATCAGGATAATAAATTCCTAAGGAATTTAAAAAAATGTCAACATATCTAACAAAATCAAAAACTAATAGTACAGTAACTTTATACATTACCGTATGCGTTAAATCCGGTAGATCTAATTTTTTGCAGACTTGTTTATGATGTTGGCCTAACGATTGTCCCAAGTTTGTGACCTCGAGCGACTAACGCAACTTTGTCAAAAATCGAAAAAACCGCGAAAAAATCGTTTATTTTTCAAATTTTGGCGATTATAACCCTAAACGACTAGTTTCTGTAAAAACTTTCTTATAGCGTTTATAAAGTAGACTAAATTTGCTACAATATGATACTAGAATTGTCTCTGTACACCTAATAGTTTCTGAGAATAAGTCTTTAAAAGTTTATAATTTTTTTCGTACTTCGCAATTTTTAGCAATATCTTAACTTCTACTTGACCACTTTGTGGGACAGTTACGGCGGTTTTTAGCCCGCGACCAAAAAAAGAGGTGTTATAAATTTGACGTCGAAGTCTGTCTGTCTATTAGACAAACACACATACAGGTCTGTCTCTATGTATATCTGTCTGTGTGTGTATCTGTCTATGGCACCGTAGAGCTGAAACGGATGGGCCGATTTCGATGCGGTTTTTTTTATTTGAAGATACATTTTTGTGTTAATGTTTTGAGCTATTTTTGGTTAATATCGATTCAAAATGGCCGCCTCCACCAAATGGCAGACCAAATATTTCATCACAATCTACCTCAATATGGGTATCAAATGAAAGAGCTTGACTAGTAGAGTACTATACAGTATATCAAATTTCAAATTACAAAATGGCGAACTCCATACCTTTTTTTTCACTAATACCTTAATATGGGTGTCAAATGAAAGAGCTTGACTAGTAGACTACTATACACTATGAAAAAATTATATTTATACCATATTTATACCATATCGAGGTAGTTGTGAAAAAAGAAACGTATTTCGTCATTTTGTGGTTGCGGCCATCATGGATTTGAAATTTGTTATAGTGCGTAGTAGTCTACTAGTCAAGCCCTTTCATTTGATACCCATATTAAGGCATTAGTGAAAAAAAAATGTAGTTCGCCATTATGTGATTTGAAATTTGTTATACTGTACAGTACTCTACTAGTCAAGCCCTTTCATTTGATACCCATATTGAGGTAGATTGTGATGAAATATTTGGTCTGCCATTTGGTGGAGGCGGCCATCTTGAATCGATATTAACCAAAAATTGCTCAAAACATCAACACAAAAATGGATCTTCATATAAAAAAAACTGCATCGAAATCGGCCCATCCGTTTCAGCTCTACGGTGCCATATACAGATACACACACAGACAAATGCACATAGAGACAGACCTGTATGTGTGTCTGTCTAATAGACAGACAGACTTCGACGTCAAATTTATAACACCTCTTTTTTTGGTCGGGGGTTAAAAACAGCAGTAACTGTGCCATAAAGTGGTCAAGTAGAAGTTAAAAAATTGCAAAAAATTGAGAGGTTCGAAAAAAATTATAAACTTTGAAAGACTCATTCTCAGAAAGTATTGGGTGTACAGAGACAATTCCTATATCATATTGTAGCAAATTTAGTCTACTTTATAAACGCCATAAGAAATTTTTAACAAAAACTAGTCGTTTAGGGTTATAATCGCCAAAATTTGAAAAATAAACGATTTTTTCGCGGTTTTTTCGATTTTTGACAAAGTTGCGTTCGTCGCTCGAGGTCACAAACTTGGGACAATCATTAGGCCAACATCATAAACAAGTCTGCAAAAAATCAAATCTACCGGATTTAACGCATCCTACTCCATACATTCAGGCGACAAAGTTACCGGACTATAATGTGTTATCCCTCGAAGAGCAATGAATCTAATCGGGAGAACGGCAACTGCCGAACTGCCGACGGCAGACCACTTCTTTTCGCAGTCATGTGCGTAATGCTGTTAACTTAATAACGGTAAAGATAAACATCCTGAGGAAATCGACATATGTATATCTAGATCATAGGTCTTGTGTCATTTACCAACTTGTATTGCTCCGAATCCCCGCATCGAGAACATTTAGAAGGCTTATAGTCAAAGAAAAGCAAAATAAATAAATAATTATGTCAATTTCTCGAACTAAATACATGTTATGTGATATGTAATCCTTTAGAGAACAGAGAACTGAATATATCTATATCACAAACTAAATATGTTTTTGTATTTTAATTTGCCTTTCAGGTCTGTTTTGATAGAGACTTCAATTTAGAGTCCTTCAAAATTACGCAGGACACGATATTGTTGTTTTTTTTGTATAGAGTGACGAGACGAGCAGGAAATGTGCCTGATCGTAAGCACCATGCCTGCCACATAACAGCGCAGTGACACGCAGCTATTGGAACATGACAGAGTCCAAATCATTACCTGCAGCACTCCTTTGCGCTCGTCACCCATAGATATAAGATGTTATATCTCTATGCCCTGTAATTTCACTGGAAACTTTGGCCCTTCAAACTGGAACGCAGTAATGTTTGCACATTACTGCTTGGCGGTAGAATAACTGGAAAAGGTGTGGTACTACCCTAGGCGGACTCTGCAAAGAGTCCTACCACTACAAAATTTAGGTTTTCTAGTTATTTTATTATTCTAATAGGAAATGTGTACTAAATGTCCGTCATCAACTAATCAATAAGATTATCGTTAGTTGTTAGATTTGTCGAAATGTCAAAGAATTTCAATACCGCTGAATAACGCAATACAAACTTTAAACATATGCACATTATCTTTTCGTCTGTATTGTAGTGTTAGGTACTCACATGGAACTTCGTGTAATTTATGATATCCACTCATAAAAGATGGCGATGGTGATGGTGTTCCAGTACCCCCTTCGAAATCGACGACCCCACTAAGGCTGAGGTTCATAGTCGAGGATGCAGACCGGTTCCCGCCTGCTTGGGTTAACAGAAACTCTTCTAATATAGAGCCTCGGGAATTGGAACGGCTTTTGACTAATCTTACTTGTTTATTGTAGGAACCGAATTCTTTGAAATAAATAAAATATCTGAAATGAAACAACCATACAACATTAAATAAAATACATGTCGGTACATCTAGAATAATATTAGGTGGCTTTAAGGTAAAATAAAATTCTGGTCATCCATGTTTTCGTGTAAGATAAATTGATATAACAGTGTAGTTGGAGCGCATTACTGTAAAACCTTCCCGTGGTGCCCTCCCTGGAAATCAGACGACATCTCACCCAATCTGTAGATCTAGAGAGTTTTGACAACTGATCGCTTATCCCGGCCGTAGTGGGAACTTCAGAGCACGCTTTTCAATTTTCGAGCAGTGCGTACAAAAGTGCTGGCATAAGGTGTGACTGGAAGGACTAAGACAAGGTATTTGACTAAAATTTCCATGTCCTGCTCGTCCCGTTACTCTAATGAATAAAAATGTCCACGTAATGTGTCGTAAGTCTTTCCAGAATGACGCGCAGTGAGCGTGGAGCTTCGGACGGGAGATAGAGCTGCGCGCAAAAGCTTTTGGCTTCAAGCTTTAATGCACTGTCCATGGCTAACCAAGAGTTGGGCGGCGCATGTGGTGCCGACACAAATACCGCCACGATGTTAGATCACGGTGAGAAATCATGTAACGATGTTCTCATTGTGCAACTTTGCGTGGTCGCAACGTATGGCGCCTGCAGAGGGACTGCAGCGGAAAAAGCGTATATTGGTACATCGGTGCACTGCTCTCCTTGTTCTCCACAGCCGGAAGGTGGTAGTTATATAATCGATTAAAATTATTAAAAATGGTAATTGTCCATAGATCATACTTTTTTAAGTCTTCTATTTCTCTCTCGTTGGGATTGATCCACAATGAACTCTGCAGACTATCACCACTTTTTACAATCAACTTAGGAAGATCTGTTTCTTCATTATTTTCATTTTTTCCAGTCCGCTCATCAAAATCCATGTCAGGAAACTCCTCAATTCCTTCAATATCTAAGTCAGGCACATCGTCGTCGTCATCGGAGTTAACCGTCTTTGAATCAGAATTGGCCCCGTCTTCTTCATCATCGTGACACGGCCACGACGTGTTTGTGCCTGAAAAAGGGGTTAAAACTGTTTTAACAGAATTATCTTATTTAACAGCTTTCACACATTTTATCATATAAATAAGAGGCATACAATTTGTGCTTAAGGATATTTTAGAGGCTTAATTAATCAAATATGGATGCAAAAATGTTTCGTAAACGGACGCTATATTCGATAAAATATGTGCTAATTAGACGTTTTCGGAAAAACCCCATACTACGTAACTAAATAAAGGCTGGTGGTAAGTATTGTTGTGCTACACTTCCACCACTTATATAATTTCGTGTTGAAACAGATACATATCACGTGATCAACAGACTGTTCGATGATATATAGATGTCATGATGTTTAAAAGTAAAGAGCTAAATTAATAGAAAACTATCTTGTCAGATTTAGAAATTTAATTTGCCAAAATGTATGGCATTAATTTGGCGAACTGTATAATTACGAGAGAAAGTCACGAGTCCCACAAGTGGTATTTTTTACATACGAGTACATATAGTGGGTTGTTCAGGCCTATATTTTTCAGTTAAATAAAATCTTAAGCATTAACCAACATATAAGGACCAGGGTCAATAAATAATATTTATAACCTTTCAGAATAGGATTGAGATTGAACATGGCAGGACTGCAAGCCGGTACGGGCAGTGCTTGATGTTTCAAACACAGCGTGATGACAGAACACACCCGCGCCAGGAGTCCATCGAACTCTGGCTCATCAGGGCATTGGTAGCAGAATCTGTGCAACGTTTGGACGTGCTTCTTCGTACATAACGCTCTACGACCTGCCTCTGGAATTCAACAAATTATCCATATTATTACCGAGGTTTCATAAAAGGGTAAAAAATCCTTCTTGTTATTTTTACAAGTCCAGATGTACGAGATTGTAATTATACAGCTAGTTTTAACCGACGCGGCAACCAACATCTTTCAGGGACCTGTGTGTCATCCACCACCCTGCACTTAGCCAGCGTGGTAGAGTATTGTGTTGATTTTCTGCTTGTGAGAGACGGCCTAGAGTCCCAATTGAAGGAACAAAAAGTGGGCTGCTTACGTTAAGTTTGTTATTATCCTTAGAATGATGTGCTATACAAATAAATGTATTTAGTAGTGATGCAAAAATTATGAATCGTGGACAAAAAGATGGAGAAACGTGGAACATAAACTGAGTAATACCTACTTGGAGTGTATAATGTATATTGATCAACTTGAAGTGTATATTGAACAACGTTCAGTTTAAAGAGTGCAAACGAATGTCCCATGCCCTCTCATTCCATTTAGGTCTCCGAAGAGTAAAAGTCGATGCTTAATGCGTCTATCGTAGGTACATTTAGGATAAGAACTCATGGAACGATTTTCAACCGCGCCCGCTGTGGTTGCGGCTTCTGTAGAATGCAGATATACTATAGTGTGTAAAAATTGAAAGAACTACAAGTGATTTACGCTCCCGCGCGGTCGCCGCCCGCCCGTCACCCGCCACAATCACGAGCGATAATCTCACCCGCGGCCACGGCGGCTGCGTAAGCGCGAAAATCAGCGATCTCGTGAGTTTTGAAATAAAACCGGCGCGGATGAAAATCGTTCTATGAGTTCTTAACCTTAATGTTAACACCAATATAATGATACATACTTATGTTGCACAGGTGTTGCAGCGTCTGGAGTATGTGCGCGCAAATCTTGAGTCGCATGCGTCCCTCGTATCGGTCCCAGCGGTCGAACACCCTGAGGAGCACGCTACAGAGGCCTGTCTTCACAATCTGCATGCAGCACACCTCTGTGTGAGTTACGGACATGTGACTTATTTGCAAGAGGGTGAAGTTTTATCACAACACATAAGTGAGATACAGATACGCAGTGATTCGAGTGATACGCAGTTCATAAACAATTGTAGTGTGAATATGTCTTTACACTAAAAATGTTTGTAAGAAAATGTAAAAATGCGATATTTTTGTATGATTCTCATCTCATCCCTAGTTTTTTTTGTGTAATATAATATAACGACGGAGACATGTATACGCTTGATGGTAAGCAACACATTTTGGCCAGAACAGCGTAGTATCATGCGAACGCAGAGCCCAATCGCTGCGTTATACTGCGCTGCGCTCGTCACTCAGAGATGTAATATTATTTATCTTCTTGCCCTATAATTTCACTGAAAACATTACTCTTTAAACCGGAACATAGCATAGTTTGCACATTACCGCTTGTCGGTAGATTAACTGGAAAAAGTGAACTTCCTGAGGTGGGCTCTGTAAAGGACCCTACCGCTACAATATTAATTGTCTAAATCCGACAAGTGACTCTGAAAACTGACCGAGTTCTCATCCATATAAATATTGATAACCATTTAAGTAAGTAGTTTATGTCGAAAATGGAATCGATTTAAGTATTTCTTGTGGTATACGATTACAAGATATATTTATGGGATTAATTCAATTGTAATTTTTATTATTATTTAACAACGCGCTAGCATAACCATTGCTAATCAATGATTTTATTCAGGAATATAGATCAAAATATGTTAAAGAATTGCTTTGATAAAACGGGATAAATAGGATACTTATACCGTCTAAATTAGACGAATAAATCCATCCATAATTTAACAGCGATAGTGACCTTCATTTTTATTATTATGTAAATCTTAACATAACAAACACATCGTGATGAACACATTCCGCGAAAAAAGTTCTAAACATTAAATTTAAAACTTCCGCCATGATGGTGTATGCGAATGACAAATTTATTTCCTATGTTCACGCAATGATCATGCGTATGCAATTAATATTACGACAGAGCTTTTGATAACCTTGTACCGTGCGGTTTTGTGTGTGGGAGCATGATAAATTATACGTGACAAAACAAATCATCCATATTAAAAGATCGAGGTTTCCGATTTGATATATAGATTGAATCGGCTCTAAGTGACGGAGACATCTTTGTTATAAATAATACTCAACTGTTTTTACTAAAATAGTCGACGGCATCCAAACAGAGACGTAACCTGGCCGTAGGTATGAAACCGAGGCTCGTCAGTACACGTTCATAAGTCTGTATTACTCCATCACGGATCAGAATAGACGTTGTGACAGCTGAAAAGAAATCAGCATAAATTACCATAATGGTACAAGCAACCTCACCTACCCAAATTCAGACCACATTTTACATACGGTTTTTTGCCAGTTGCTTCATAATAACAAGTAGAGGGAATATCAGTTTGTTGTCCGTGAAGTGCCCTTTCAGAATGAGGTGCATCGCCCTCACGCAGCCGAGCATCCTCACCTTCATGGCGAACTTCGGATCTGAAAGCGTATCAAAACGTCTATTTACGAGATCGCATTCGAAACTAAATCGACAACAAAACACGAGGCCAGACGTTGATTTACAAACGAAATTAACTACATGTATTCGCGGGCGACATATGCAAGCGAATAAAATTAAATGTGGCGTTGTTAACCTCGTGAGCAGAGCGGGACCAGGATCCAGACGAGGTCTTGAGTGACGGGTTCGGTGCCCGCGTGGCGCTCTCGTTTGTCGTGAATGACGGATATGATTTTTCTTAGGACGGTTTGGGTGCCTTTGACGGAAACAAAGTCTTGAGCGCAGAGGTGTCGGGAGAGGTTGTTGGCTGAAAGAAGGAGTTGGGGGTAGGGTGTAGTACCTCGAGGCGCGAGCGAGGCGACGATCCACACGAGGTCGTGTAGCGTGAGTTCGGTACCCACGTTGCAGTCGCGCTTGTTGTGCGTGGCTAGCAACGTGCGGATCACCACCTGCGTGCCGTTTATGGATATGAAGTGTTGCGTGCACTCCTGCCGAGACACGTTGTTCGCTGAAAGTACCGATATCCTTCATCCATCTCTTCATTTCCACGACGTAAGAGTTAGGTTGTGACTAGTCTCCACAATCAATAAACACATTTTAGCAATCAGAAACATCGAAAATAGTGCATTATAACTGCATTTGTGTTAATTTAATCAGCATCGTATAAGGAAAGAAACTGTTGTTTATTGACAATAGTGCTATATTACAAGGTTGTTCAGAACTGGTCCAAAGTCAAGCGTGTTAGTGAGCGCTTCTTAAATGTCAGTGGCAGGACAGCTCGAGTAGAAAGGGTATTTGCTGTACACTACTTAGTTGAAATGTCAATGTGTCTCAACAGTTGACGTGCAATCATCAATTCAAGATTCAAGTGGAAGAATAATGACGTGCTCCAATTTTAATAACATATCGATTAGAATCGACACGCAACACGCAAATTCGTCAATTTAAGGTCGCAGGGAGACGTATGATTTATGGCATCCAATTTTAATCGTTTTAGGTGCAGTATGTATAAAAGCGGCTTTAAAAGCAATCAATTGGTATTGTATAAGCAGACGATTTGTATGCAGATTAAGCGCCACACTGAACATACCCTTCTTGGCAAGAGGAGCTTTGTTTTCTTTGCCCGGTTTTTTGTTTTCCTTCTTGCCTGGTTTTTTGTTCTCGTTCTTGTTTGCCAGCATTTCGTTAGGTACTAGTTTACCAAAATTTGTGGTCAAATTAAAATAATTACTTAGTTTATTATTTTCAATACGGAGGACATTATCGGTTTCAATACTTCTATATGAAGTCAGCAATTTGATACAATAATAAAATATGCAATATTCTATGACTGGCCTAATGGCTTAGTTGTTGGTAAGTCTGACTGCGGAGCCGTAGATCGTTCGTCGTAGTCGGTTCGATTCCCACCCGGGGAAAATATCAGTGTGATGAATACAAACATTTCTTCGTGCATCGGGGTGTTTATGTGTTTCTTAAGTATGTATATTGTATACACAATTACACCTGTTATATCAGACATTTGGCTATTTTTGGTATAAGTATTGTATCAGCTATTTGGCCCCAAAGTACAAAATCTGTTCAGTTTAGGGCTAGATAGTGTGTGAGAAGAATCCATCAAAATTAATTATTATTATATTTTATTATTCTACCAATGTATGGACTACACCACAATTGTATTAAAAATATATAATATATAGGTACCTGAACATTTTTTGCCTTTTCCTTGTTTCAAACATAATGCTTCTCTTAATATAGATGTTATGTAACTGGAAGTTGCCGTATCTCTAGAGTTCTGAAAAGATGTTTTTTTTTAATAAGATGCTTAAACTATCATAGTGTTTCACGTAACAAGCTGATGAAATAATAGGAATTAGCATAACGCTTTTAAAATAATATTGATTTTACCATACTTTTGAAATAATTACCCCAAATTTTCTTCGTTCCAATAACTAAAATTTCTAAATATAATTATGTACAAAAGGTCATCCTTAAAGTTCTTGATATACTATCAAAAAGTAGTTCAATCAAAACTGAGCAATACCTGACGATAATATAAATGAACAGTCATTTATTTTTATACGACTTTCACAACCTAATTGTGAATTAAATGTAAAAAATAATGAACTCATTTACTAATTAAATAATTATCTTTCTCTATTGTGAACTACCTTCATTTAAACAGTCAGTCAATAAATGCATTAACTTCCACACTTATAAGAATCAATGAGTTCTAAAATGTTGAACCACTAGCAGAAAACTATCAAATAGTAGGTAGGTAACTAGCTGCAGCCCACAATATAACTCACAACTAACCAATCGTTAAGTTTAACGGGATAAAAAGTAGCCTATGTGTGGTGTGGGTGTATGTAAATGTGTGATTTTGTAAAATTTCTCTAACAAATAAAACATTGGCGCCTCCTATGATGAAATTGAGAACTATCTTTGACAAGTCTATTTCCATCTCGGCAACGCCTCATTCATACATAGCTAGTTGTAAAATTTGTGATATTATGTCCTCCCGAAGTGGATTAGGTTGTTACATTAGTTTTACTACGGTTTTCATACTCACTTCCAATATACCAAGTAGCATCTGTACGGCTCCCGATTGTTTGTTCCATATTTTTTCCAACGTGCTTTGTCGGATATGTTTGTCTGAAACAAATTAAGAAAAGAGTGAATCTAAAGTTCAACGCCCTACCAAGGTCCTTTACACACCTAGCGTACAATTTTTTACATCTTGTTTAAATTGAAATTGTCAAGACATGTTTCTTAGAAACAGCATCGAGATCGGAATGCAGCGCAATTTGAGCCTGTTTCGTTTTTCAATCGGTTTTATTAATTTTAAGACTTTTTTGTTGGCTATTTTAGACTAATGAAGTACTTATGTTACATGTATTTATTTCGGTGTTGCCGCCTTGGACGTCAGTAGACCGTGCTGTTTCCGCACGGTCCTTTGTTCAATGAGCTATAACTAGTGCGGACGAACGGAGGCCGTCCAGTGATATTTACCCTTTTAAAATTACTCTCCTCGCGTCACATTCCATTACAATTATTTGTAATGGGAGCGACAGTAAACTGAACCAACGTCACAACAACGCTCGGATTAAACAGCCAAAGTAATTACCTATGTCTCTTAAAACGTTTGAGCAAATTATAGAGCTTTTATGCAAATTATGCTTCGGAGTAGTTATTGCTTGATTAAGTATTTATGTAGAGCAGAACCGTGAATTAATAGCTGGCATAATCAATGCCTAATTCTGTTTCGTTTTTGTTTATTGAAAAAACTAGTTAATGAATTCGCAAAAAAATTGAATTTGGAGGGACATTTATTACATCGTGATTGTAATTTTGTCGTCGACATAATCGAAATTAGTCTTTTATGCGCTTATGATGAATGATGACGGTGCGTATAATGAAGTCTCTATGTATGTGTTTTTTACAATGCATGATCCAAACATTTTTCCTGAGAGTCTACCGACAAATAGCTAATTTCGAATAAAAACTTGAATATCGACGTAAAATTGGAAACTTTTACTTTAAATTGGTTAACGGTTTTTTATCTTGGTGTTTTCAAATCAAGCAAGTATTTTCTTCCATCTAAACGCAATTGTTATATTTCTCTTAAATCAGGCGAGACGGCGGTCAAGTGCAAACTTCTCCTTTTACTGTTTTTCTTCCGACCCTTCGACCATCCAACTAAACAGATTTAAGTTTGCTGTTCTTTCTTCAACTTCAAATGAAAATAAAGAAAAGCAATGTCAAAGCCAAGGCCATTTTACTCGTAGTTAGGCGGCATCATATTGGCACTGCTAGTCGTTCCTAGTATTCCAAGCATTTCACGCATTGAATTAAAATCAAATAAATGTATCGACACCTGTCACGGAAGCACGGAAGTGACCTGTCGCGCCATGCAATGTCGAGATAAGTGGGTACGCCAAATAGTGCATTAAATGGCCTATCCTGCCGCGGCAATGACAGGCCGTCTCGGTCGCGATCATGATGACTTGGCGCGGTGCCACGAAGCCACGCGCATACTAGACACTATTAGGTAATTTACTATCTACAGCGCCTACGTCACTGCGGGCATCTCTCGCCGTTTTCTAGAAAATGCTGACGCCATGCATGTAGAAACAAAGCAACGCTTTTATGAAACGTGACCGATTCAGATTAGTTCCATCAGACAGCTGCGCCTTGCGAGAAAGTGTTTTGAAATTCCGTCTGTTTGAGGAACAAAACCTCCGTGATTAGGTCAGGGTGGCTGCTTGGTAACTGCATTGGCATACCTAGATATCTTATTACATAAAATTTCAGTGCCATGATGTTTGCTCCCAGTGAACTCTTCTCCTAATCAACCTATATTCACTAAAGTTTGCATTTATATGGCATTTGGTTCAACTTGAGAGATGGGGTAATTATTAACTCAATTTATGATTGAATTTTGTTTTCAAATTATGAGTTTATTAATTGGCATTATTCGTGCGAACCCGGAACGGGCCGCTAGTTGTAATATATATATATATATAAGCAAAACTCGGTTGATTCGAGAATGTTTATAAACAAATGGAGAAAAATATCACTAGACAAATATTTCTGCGTGGTAACTATATGAGACTCTCTCTTTCTTACAAATATACAGGGAGAGAGATGTAATGGCACATAGTAAGTCCTGGCCCTCGTCTAATAAATTTAATTTTATTGTCTCTCACAAAGATGTTTGAAAGAAAAAGTTTAAAGCGATGGCAAAAAACGAATTACTAGATATAGTTTCGTATTGTTAGTGATCGTACGTGGGAACCAATGAGTTACATTTTTATGGTAGTCCAGATACTGCCACATTATAACCATATCCAACCATTGTAAATCATCTATAATGAACCTGTTTTATAGCCCGTCCATAAATATGTCGGTTTACTAACAAATCACTGTATATAAATAGTTCGTTTTGATAAAAGAGTATGTGATTAAAATAACCTCTGTTAAATTTTGATGAATTGCCCGAACACCCGTTCATTTTTGTATCATTCTCAACTCATAATCTCATAATAGCCAAGGTGTTGCCAACGACACGACTGTAAACATGCCCCCGTCCTTGCCAAATGAATAATTACAGTTAATATCTTGATGGGCACATCCCTTGACAAAATAAAACTAAGAGAAGCCAATCAATAAGGGAAATACTTCCCGCTATCTGACACAGATATTTTGAAAGTTATTTAGGGAAGGTACTCGTATAATTTGGTAATGCACTTTTGATCCGCCAATCAAAGTTTTTGACAGACCGTAATCCAATGTTAATACTTCTGTTGATATGTATAGACATGTATAATGTATAGATAATTTGCATAGCTGAAAGCTGATATCCGGGCGCAACTTCCCATGATGTTTGGCTTTCATTCAAAGCCGTCGTAGTTATTTCAATGCGAAATTTACAAGATGGATCAACCGCATCTTGAATTTATTGGCTAATTAATCGGATTAGAATTCCAATTTTATAGATAAGGGTAACGACTACAATTTCTAACAAACATCTCAGTTATCGTGAATTAACGGATTAAATACTAACTAATAAAAACCCTTAAATTTATTTATTCTATTGATATTTAAAACGATCGTAGGCTTTAAAGTAATCTTTAATGTAAAGTGTAACATAGTAAATCTCATAAACGTTCTCACAATGACAGTGATATTTTACAGCTGGTTTGTATTTTTATCAAATGACGTCAAACATTATGAAACTGGAAATGTATTAAAGGCCCACCCCTTCCGCCACGAATCATAAAATAACATTAGCTATGCTCTACAGTAACTAGGAAGGTTTCTAAATCTTCGTTTTTGGTTGTTGGAAGTTTATTGGAAGACATAAATACTTTTTTTTTAAATAAAGAGTGACGAGACGAGCAGGACTTGTGCCTGATGGTAAGCAACATGCCTGCCACATCACAGCACAGTGACACGCAGCTATTGGAACATGAAGAGTCCAAATCATTACCTAGCACTGCACTGCGCTCGTCACCCAGAGATCTGAGTTGTTATGTCTCTAAGCCCTGTAATTTCACTGGTAACATTGCCCTTCGAACCGGAACACAGTAATGTTTGCACATTACTGCTTAGCGGTAGAATAACTGGTAAAGGTGTGGTCCTTTCCCAGGCGGACTCTGCCAGGAGTCCCACCACTACTAATAATATTATTATAAGCCATTGCTGCAAGCCTTCCTCTTTTCTATTTTATAACTTTTTTATTCTAGTTCATAGGCCGGATATCTCATAGGGCCTTGTTTTTCTGGGGGTCAGGAGTACTGTGGAATATCTACAGAGAGTAGTGAGTGAGAACCTTTGTTCATAAAGAACTTAAAAATAAAATGATTAAGGGAAAACATAATACTATTCTACAAAATGCCATTGCAGTAATATGTTCATTTAATTAAATTAAATAATTCACCGATGTCCACTTGAAGACATTATTTTTGAACCCTTGTTTTTTAAGCAATAAATAAGTACTGAGATTCCTTCCTGTATTTTTGAAGTGAAAACTTTTTTAGGCGCGCTATAGACAGAATTTTCGTGGGCTGTGAAATGGATTCATCAATCGTCACGCTTGGATATGATAATGGATCGGATCGGATATGAAATCTTCGGGTAAACTCTGTAAAAACGGCCAGGTAGGTACCAGGGCAACAGAAACAGTAAAGAGTTTTTATTACCTACCTCCAATAGCCCAGCGTTTATCTCCAGATACCAGGACAACAGAAATATAAAAGAGTTGCGTTTGCCCCTAGGTACCAGTACCAGTACCAGGGCAACAGCAAGTTTTCACTACTATCGACAGTTCCTATGACTGCCATTTTTTTTTTCTTTATTTTAACCTTCACATGCATATCGTCTCTAATACAATTCATCCGCTCTTTTTACCTACCGTTGTAATCGCTGACCATCTTATAAAACGAAGTCTTACCACATGCAGTATAATAACCAGCCTAATATGTTCCTATTGCTGGGAGTCTAGCCCGTTTCTGACAGTGACAGAGTTAAAACTTAAGAGTTAAGAAGCTATCTACCATTCTGACCAAGAAAGGTTGCAGATGCGGTTCGAAAGGGTACATGATCCAAAATCATTAACGTTATATAGAAAATCTAAAGAATAGCAAAAAGTACACAGGATGTTTATTTTACCGCGAGAATACAACTGGAACGGCAATTTGAGGCAGTGACCGCTTCTGATAGATTGAATGAGGCGTGTCCTCGAAAAATATATTTCTGAATCTGTCGATGCCGCTTTCCTTAAGGTGTTTTCCTTCACCATTGAAGTCAATGGTGGTAAACAAGCTTACACATTTTTACATAGAAAGATACTCAGATAGAGACGGGTTCTTCACCAGAAAGATTATCACGGCACAAATATACATACTCATATGATCGTGGATTTACATATTTGTCTAAAAAAGTCTACTGTAAGCAAATCGGGATGAACTTCAATCCATATTTCCATCGAATACCCGTTGACCAATGTCAAAGCGCTCGATTTATAGTTTCCCGAAATAGCGATCGGTTGCGTAGACATGAGTTTAATTGTTGCACGAATATACACAGTAATATAGTTACTTTTCACTACTACAGAAACAGTTGCTGTTGGCACGGCACATGTTTCCTAATTAAATGTTCAATGTAATCCGGACGCGGTTGGACCATTCTGTTATTTATTTTATATCTAGTTAGATTTATTTTTCCCACTAAGATACCATCAGAGAATGTTACAGTTGTTGTTTTTCATTAAACAGGTTTCTCATCAATCCGTCACTACTACTACTACTTACGCTCTAAGAATTAACCGGTTTCTACATTTTAAAGGAAATAACGTAATTATTACATCTTCTTCTCCAATTTTAGTATCTACTTCGGAAGTTGCATCGGAGGAATAATTCAGTAAGATGAGATTGGCACAAAACACTTCCCTGTTTTGTGATTGGCGAAAGAGAAAGGAGACATTATTATGCTTATGTGGTCTAATATTGGCTGATAATGATGATGATGAGGCTGCTAACGATGATAGCGATAATGATAACCACGAGGAAGGTGACAACAATGACAACGATGATTATTATTATGATGATGATGATGAATGTCCTGATGAAAATGGAAATGATGATGATGCTGATGGATGGCAACCACGAGGATCATCATACTACATTAAAGTTGGATATCAGGTGAAAACATAAAGGGTTTTCACATTCACACGTTAAAAAAAGATGTCGAACCCGATGACGACAATGAAAATAGTGATGTTGATGACAACCACGAGAATGATAACGATTGCAAGGATAATGATGAGGACATTGATCATGACGATGATGACTATACGGATAACGACGATGATACAGATAAAGATACTGAAAATAAAATTATGGACAAAAATGAGATTAGTCTTATTTAAGTCATTGAACCAATTATTATGTAAATTATATTTTCAATTAATTTTTATGACATGTTTTTTTTTGATATAGTAGTCGATTTGATTACGTCGATTACACAATATGATCATCGTAATAATTTGTTAATTTAAATTTTTACCAGTCAATTGCGAGTACATTTGGGGTTAATTTACTGATTTGATTGCTTTAGGCTATATATAATTAATGTAAATTAGAATAGTCCATCTATACATACATGTACCTATACTTTATGAGTTTATTGGTTTAGTGTTATACATTTTGGTAACGTATTTCGGTGGCTGTTTTGAAACCTAGCAAAGGTGTGGTACTTGTGGAATCCACAAAGATTCTTACAACTACAAAAGAAAAAAAAATGACAAAAGAAGATTTATGAATAAAACGTCATTCCATTGTTCCACATCGACAAAGCGACAGAACGTTCCAATAAAAACTGATTGTAGAAATAATGACCGTGTCATTGGGAACAAACAGAGGTAAGAACCCTCAGTACTATTGGTGCCAGTTGCGATCACAAGCCCCGGATACTCAATAAGTATGCAAAGCAGGGTATCGTTTATAAATTAATGGTAACACTTGGTAGGCCGGCACGAGTAGGGTGGAGGCGTTTGGCCGAGGGCCCATTGCACCAAAGCCGATTTTACATAGGAGAGCCGCACGCGATATTGCTGCAGTTATCTATAAATAGCTTTTATTCTTTAAAACACAGTTTGTTTAATAGTATAGAGTGAAGGAACGAAAGAGACATGGGCCTGATAAGCAACACGCCGGTCCATGATACCACATTGCGAACACTTTTTGGAACATGTACAGATCAAAGCACTGCCTAGCACTGCACTGTGGTTTCACTATTTGTGTAGCAAGAAGCAAGAATCTAAGTTTTTACTGATGTTTGAGTTTTATTGAAATAAAATTGTGCTTACAGTATTACAGAAAACAACATTAACATAACACAAACAATAGCAGCCATTCTCCATCTAATGGATTGGAAGTCATCAACATCTAAATATTATGATACGAGTGATAAATAAGGTAGGTGCCGTTCGCTTAACTCACGGGCCAGTCTGGTGAAACACTATTTCACACTTTATTCTACACTAGCAGGCCGTTCTCACTTTGTCTGGGTTAATTCTACTAATAATCTACTTCTACTGAACTTGGGTGTCTTCAAACATAATAAACTTTCTAAGTAAACGATGTCGGTTAAAATCACCATAAATGAAGCATTGTAATTTTTAAGCGGAGCAGTTCACGTTTCAAACGTCTACAAATTGGCAATATCTTTTGAATGGAGGAAAATATAGCCTAGGTTAATTAGGTTTAAAGATCTTTTGTGACGTGATACAATTCCTTGAATTGAAAATGTAACTATTTTTATTACTATTGTGAACATTTGGTATTTGTACCTAATCATAAAATTAATTTGAAAGTTCATAATTTTCTGACATGTTTTTGTAATTTCTGCTTGAATTATAAATCAGTTTTACTTGAAAATATGAATATAATAAATGTAGTATTTGGATAGTGAAATAACGTTTGAAATCTATGCAGTAGGTTTCGAGTTTATTTGTTACAAAGATAAAGACGTTTTCCTCTTTGTATTACTAAAGGCCAGGTAGTACATAAAGATGAACAAAAAAATAATATTTGAATAAATTTTTATTACTCGTACAATTATTGTTAGCGTCTTAGTTTGTTGGCTTTTGTCCCATTGATATTATACAAAACTCTTGCAAGTAAAAACAAAGCTTTATAGAATTTACATAACACACATAATTTTACTAAATACTACTGTAATTAGACTACCTAGCATTGCCATTCAGCGTGGTGATACCGTCAGCACTCTTGGCACGCTTCCGACTGGTGGGATGATAATGACTTTCGGTAGACAATGGATAAAACAATAATTATGATAAGTGTAAATAGTAAGGTAGGTAGTGTAGTATAATTTTCAATGCAATTTAGTTTAATTAATAAAAAAATGTAAACGTTTTTTACCCGACTGAAAGAAGGGTTATGTTTTTTTAACTATTTGGTAATGTAAAAAATGCAGCAGATCGTTCTTTTCCACAACTGGCCCGTAAAAAGAAGGTATAATTTTACCCTAAACTAGTTTATGATTTGTTTATATTCTTATGTGGACATTTCCCTATATTTCGTCACGCATGTTTCTTTAGACACGCTAGGTTTTTTAGACATCTAATGCCGCGGGTTCATAAGTTAATGCCACACGCACAAATATTCTAACAAAAAGACTTAATTTTTCCCTACATTTTCCGATTCTATCGTTACCCTGCGGAATTCTTAAAATGCGTACAGTCCGCGAGGTATAAGCTGAGCTTTGCATTAGTGTGAGTGATCACATGCATACGCATCTATTACCAAAAGTACAGTCAGACAACAAACTCTTAAACAACAAGCTGACATTAACTATCCAGGATCAATATGGTCATTGCGAAAAGAAGTATCTCTTCTAGGATTCAAATGGTCAAGGACAGAGAATAACAGAAAATTTTTAATGGAAAAGCATGAGATCCGTCACCTACGTATAACTTATTTACTTAAAATTTCCGAATACCGTATTCAGGGCAGGCCTATCGTTTATACCGATGAAACATATATTGACACCACTCACACTTCATCAAAATCATATTCAGATGGCAGCACTTCTGGTTTGAAGAAACACTTATTAAGAGAACATGGTCACAGCGTCCTGCGTCTGACTGTACTTTTGGTGATCACTCACACTAATGCAAAGCTCAGCTTATACCTCGCGGACTGTACCTATGTTTGTTAATCTATACTAATATTATAAAGCTGAATAGTCTGTTTGTTTGTTTGAACGCAAGGATCTCGGGAACTACTGGTCCGAATTATAAGATTCTTTCTCTCATGGATAGTCCATTTATCGTGGAAAGCTATAGGCTATTTAACATTACGCTACTATGAACAGGAGCGGAGCATGAATGAAAAATGTAACAAAAAGGGGAAAATATTGTGAGAGCTTTCGTTGCGTGACAGCATGTGTCTATCTTTTGAAGGTTGCGTCATTAGAACTTAAGGTAATCGAATTTGTTCAAAATTTGAATTGATACGACCAATTTTCGATAGATGGAGTAGCAACACGCGCACGGTTCAGCTAGTTATCGAATATATCGAATACTAATAATAACGCCTCGCAGTTCTATATGTTCGTTCCCGTTATATTCCCGTGATAAAATGGAGCCATGTGCTATTCCAGACTATAATCTAACGGTGTTTCAAATTTTAATCCCATCCGTTCAGACGTTCCGACGTGATTGAGCAACGAACATCAAATTTTGATTTTTATGATATTTGTAGAAAGCAAAATATACTTTTGAGTGAATTTAGCCCAGTGCAGTTACGCAAAAAAATTGAATAAAGATCCATTAAATTATGTAGTTTGGGGACTATAAAGGATCGATAGGGGGGTGCATTCTGAGCATACATTTCAATTTGAGGGATTCTGGCAAGGTCAGCTCAAGGTAATTTCGATGAAAATGTGTTTAATTCGATATCTCGAGTATTAGGCAAATACCTTTTCTCTTTTAAATTAAATTTACTACCTTTATATTAACAACTCTTCTTTTTTTCATCAATATTTTTCAAGTTATTGCTTCCGAAAGGCAAAAATTTTACTTTTGTTCCTCCCTTTTTTATGTTTCGTCATTTTCTCCCCAACCGTTCAATTTTATGAAACTGTACCGATGATCAAAAGTGTAGATCTTTTAATAATGAACAACTTTTTCCTTGAACTTTTTTCTGTACCTAATGACAATTACCTTCAGAGTCATGTTACTTTACCGAGCAAAATCCGCTCCATTGCGACAAATCCGCGACACCTCTGGACTTAGAGCAGAACCCAAAATTGATTGTTGGATTGTGTCGGTGGGTTTCTTCTACACAGGGTTATGTGGGACAACAACGTTACCTACTCCAATATATGCCAGAAATACGTAGCATACATAAAAAAACTATTTAGTATTTCCAACTTTGGCACCAATTCCGCCATCCGGCTGCGCCGATCCCAGGTGGAAAAAAAATTGGCAGTCATAAGAACTGCCGATAGAAGTGGAAACTTAAAACTCAGAATTTGATAGGTTACCTTGGAAACTACACGGGTGTAACCGGAGGGCGTGGCCTCGCCATCTTGGCATGGCCATCTAGAAATGCGTCAGCATTTCCCATTGGCTGATGCGTTTCTAGATGGCCAATAGCCACGTTCCGAGTTTACCCGAAGCTTTCTTATCATATCCGAGCGTGACGAATGAATTCAATTCACAGCCCACGAAAAATCTGTCTAGACGCGCCTAAAGAAGTGTTCACTTCAAAAAGTATAATTTTTGCCTTTCGGAAGCAATAACTTGAAAAATATTGATGAAAAAAATAAAAGTTGTTAATATAAATGAAAATGAAAATGTTTATTAGTACATAAAAACTTAAGTTACTTACAATCACCAACTTAAATACTAACTTGTAGGGTAAATAACAATAAAAGAAATAAAGTAAATAATAAGTCGGTGAACACTGGATCCCACACTAGGGTGACCTGTGACGTGGGTATCCAGGCTCCTTCTTATGCAAGGGTATTTAAAAAACAAACAAAGTTTTTAATAAAAGGACATAATATACCTATGGCCATAATAACAATGCATCCCAGCTAATGAAAAAAAAAACTAATAAAGGGTATTTGCTAAGAGTTATCATATTTCATTATACAGGGGTATTAGTGATTTGTAATGAGTGAGAGACAATAAGTGTGCGAGGGAGAGGTGAATATGTATGCGGTAGTGTGTGTTGTTAATATGCGAGTTGGTTTTGTTGTGAGTGTAGTGTAATAATAAATAGATGATCGGAGTAGTTACATAGTATTTTGGTGTGTTGTGTTGTGTGGCGCCACCATGGTATTACGACGAGTGCGTTGCGGTTTAGCGGTGGTCGTAGTGTGAGTCGAGTAAGCAGGCTGTTGATCGCATGGATGTGTGCCTAACAGGAACAAATGTAATTTCTCAGACTTCTCTTCACTAAGAGAACACTACGGTACCTACTCGTAGTCTTATATCTTTTTTAAATTTACTTAAACTTAAAGTGTAAAATATGTACATAAATACGAGTAATACCCTTGTGGCTTTTGTATATTTACTAAATTTAAAGTATAAAATATATAAGACACAAGTTTGTTTTGAGTAAACATACAAAAAGTTTTAAATAGAAGATACATAATTTGCATATACTATTTTAAAATATAATTAATCAGATTTAAACAAAACTTTAAATATCATGATGTTTTATATTTATACTAGCGGTCCGTTTAGGCTTTCGGATATTGTTATATGTATAGTGACCATTAATCCAAACAAAAACTATCCTATCCTTCTAGTTGGATCAAACTGAACACACAATTGACTAAATAGTTAATGAGTCCACTTGAGGCAAACAACTTTCCATTAATTTAAATATATTAAAATGTGTTAACATCTTTGTTAATTCAAAAGCAATTTTCTATTACTTGTACCTATGTATAAGTTTGCATTAGGCTACCAAAAACTAATCATAAAAGTTGTTCACAGTAAGAGAAGACACTCCTGGTATTTAATTTATATGTAGTAGTAGGACTAAGCAAGCACACCAATGTCAAATCATGGCTCAGGCACAATGTAAATTCTTACTATATACCTGAGCACTGATAAGCGTTTAGCAGTCGATGTGTGAGTGGTTGTGGAACGATACTGTGCATATCATACGGGTTTACTCTGAAATATTATAACTAATTATAAAGAATTTGTTCTTTTTTGAAAATGTCATAAAATGTAGTTGTTATGAAAACAATTGAATATTTAATAGCGTAAAAGTAGTAGTGGAGTGTTTTAAGTACAAAAAAAAAAAACTTATAATTTTAAGTATTTTAGTGTGCATGTGAAAATCAAAGAAACAGACATAATAATAATCATCATCGTCATCGGTGATAGTGGATAGACGGACGTCATACCCCGTGACGTTACTTTAGCACCTTTAACAGATTTACTGTGTCTATGTAACTTTGGGTCATTAACCAATGAGATATCTTTTTTAGGGTTCCGTAAAATGTAAAAACGGAACCCTTATAGATTCGTCATGTCTGTCTGTCTGTCTGTCTGTCTGTCTGTCTGTCCGTCCGTATGTCACAGCCACTTTTTGCCGAAACCATAAGAACTACACTGTTGAAACTTGATAAGTAGATGTATTCTGTGAACCGCATTAAGATTTCAACAAAAAAAAAATAAAAAAACAAAAATTAGGGTTGCTCCCCATACTGAGAACTGAAACTCAAAAATTTTTTTTTCATCAAACCTACACGTGTGGGATGTCTATCGACTGGTCTTCAAAAATGATGTTGAGGTTTCTAAAATCATTTTCGTCTACACTGAATAATTTGCGCGAGAGACACTTCCAAAGTGGTAAAATGTGTCCCCCCCCCTCTAACTTCTAAAGTAAGGGAATGAAAAATCTAAAAAAAATATATGATGTACATTACCATATAAACTACCAACGAAAATTAGTTTGAACTCGATCTGATGAGTAGTTTTTTTTTAGTACGTCATAAATACACTATTATTGAAACTTCGATCAAAGTTACAGCGAACTACAAGAACTATATGTAATATGTATATTATGTTACTTGCTGCAACGGAACCCTTCATCACAGTAAAGAACAGTAAAACATCTTCATACAAACGTGCCGCTCTCGGCTTGAATGTGTGCGTGCGCGCCGCGCGCCGTGTCGGCACGCGATTTCACGCACACGCTAGCATAATATATGGCGCGCTATGGCGGCGACAGTAGGGGCCGTGCAGCGCGACTGTGAGCACGTCCGTAAGTTACATGACCGCTCGCGTTCGTCAACTCTCGCCGGCCACTTACCATAATATTAATAATTATAACGAGTATCATGACTTCAAAAAGGGGAAAAAGATATTGTGGTGTTTTCGGGTGCCTCAATAACGATTTCGCAAACCCGGATTTATCATTCTTCATGGTTCCTACTGAAACAGAAATGTAAGTACCTACTTATACTTAAATCTTATTAGAAAATGTGGTAGGTATTGTATTATTGTTTATTTCACAGTTTATTTGCTTTATTAATAGCGTAGCCGAGTCAACGAGCAGGGCATGTGCCTGATGTTAAGCAACATGCCTGCCACATAGCAGCACAGTGACACGCAGCTATTGGAACATGAAGAGTCCAAATCATTACCTAGCACTGCACTGCGGTCGTCACCCAGAGATCTAAGATGTTAAATCTCTAAGCCCTGTGATTTTTCTGGAAACATTCCCCTTCAAACCGGAACACAGTAATATCTGTACACATGGACGAAAATCTAAGATTTTGTATCTCTAAGCCCCGTAATTTCTCTGGAATCATTGCCCTTCAATCCGGAACACAGTAATGTCTGTACATTACTGCTTGGCGGTAGAATAACTGGCAAAGGTGTGGTACTTCCCCAGGTAGACTCTGCCAAGAGTCCTGCCACTACAAAAATGATTTAGTTACTTATTTATTTGAATAGAGTACCTATAGATGGACCATTCAATTCCACGAACAATTTATGGCAGGTGCGCAAGTAAATACAGCTGGGTTGGGTGCGAGAAAGAAAAGGGAAGACCGAGACATGGTAAAAACCTTTCTACAACAAGACGAAAATGATAGTTACAAAGTGCACGCCATGAATTTAGAAATGCAAAGTGAGTGACCATAGGTTAACCATAGGTGAGTTTTGTATCTGATTCTGATTCTGACCCGGCACCCGCACGGTGAATCCATGGAATGCTAAGAAGTTCGTCTCTCTAATAAATGTTACGTGAATAAAGGCTTTTTATTTTTACTAAATGTATAAATTGGTAAAATATTCAATCATAATATGCTTTTTGTTGCATAAATTTAGATCAAGTGCTGCTTGTTCGAAAATATTAACACAAAGTAAAAGTGACAACCCTGGGGATGAACGCAAGAGTAGGCTAAAAACTCGGCGGGCGGCCTTAGATAACCTACTGTTATGTATTTACTGTGCCTTCATGGGCGAGTCCAACTCGCACTTGGCCACTTTATTTTACACTTAAATCGCGACAGTTCCAAAATGTCCAGCTTTCTGTCCAAAGTTTGGTAAATAAATGGACCTTTAAATGAGTATGCATTCTGAGCATGATTGGTTTTTGTATTGGGCAGACTCCAGGTGTTACGTCGTCGATTGTAATTTCGCTTGCTGGGTACCGTCGTGTTTAAAGCCGATTTATGAAAACGTAATGTTACTGCTAGAATATATAATAGGCATGTTTCCACTAAGAACGAATCGGATGGATTAGAGGTTCTTACTATTGATTAAGATATAGAGATTTACAAAAATAAAACAGTTTATCAAAATAACTAAAGATGATTAATATTTTTAGAAAAGAAAATCTTAAAAAATAGGCACTGAGTCACGTGACAGTGAACGCCAATCAGAGAATGTGACGTCACGCCGTGCTATACATCACTTGACATTACTAATGTTGTTGACATTTTCATATAACTAATATTATTATTTTTCTATTTTTATCTATTCTTCGCCATGGATACTAGTTCTTCAGCCGCTTTACTGAACTAGTTTGTTATTGTTTTAACACTATTCTTGAGGAAAATTATCAGTTTTTTTTTACAATTACATTACTAAGATTATACTGTGTCAAATACTTTCATCAAAATGATCTTCACAAAAATACATTCTTGATTTAATGGCCATCATTCCTCCTCGCAAGCGTTTGCCACTTTTTTCGTATTTGTGGATCGTTTGGAACATAGATGATTAATTTGTGTGGCGTATTTATACTTGTGCTTGTACACTGGGGCACTATGCAGTTCTTGTAATGTGAGGGATTCGTTTTAAAATAAAAACATTGACAACGTCCATACACAAACACATATGTTTGCCACGGCGTGACGTCATTCAAGACGCCATGACAGTCTGGACCGTTTTTGTGCAGAAATTTGTTTGATTTTTTGAAATGCAAAATACATATGGTAAATGTAAGTATTTTTCAAAAATATAGATGTTTCGGAATAATATAAACATCAAACTATATTATTAACCAATTTTTAAAATTGAGTACACAAGCCTATTGGCGGTAATATATAAATGTTAGTAAATTTAATTTAGAAGAGAAAAGGTCTCGACATTTTTTTGCCTAATACTAACAGTTCTCGAGATATCGAATTACATAAATACATTTTCATCGAAATGACCTTAAGCTGACCTCGCCAGAATCCCTCGAATTTGAATATATGCTCAAAATGCACCCCATATCGATCCTTTGTAGTCCCCAAACTACATATTTTAATGTTTATTTATTTTCGTAATTGCACTGGACTAATTGTTTTGTTTCCAGATTAGCGCGCTATCGTAGACCGCATCGTCGCATGACATCAAGTTAAATGGCAGTCAGGTGCAAACCTTTTATCTATAACTAGCGGCCCGCTCCGGCTTCGCTCGAATAATAACCTAGATATCAACTGCAGCGCCATCTGGCGTAGCCTATGTTACTCGGGAATAATGTAGCTTTCCAAAAGTGAAAGAATTTTTGAAATCGGTCCAGTAGTTTCGGAGCCTATTCATTACAAACAAACAAACAAACAAATATTTCCTCTTTATAATATTAGTATAGACAAATATATTTTCACGCTATATCCTACGTTATATCAAATGAATGGTAAAAATAGAATAGTAGAATAGTATAAATAGAATGGTAGAAAGTGTTGCACCTACTTATGTGTCTTTAAACAAGGATAGCGTCATCTGTTGACTGCCATCTTGCTTGTTGTTTGCATGTGTTATTTTAACGTAAAAGCTACACGAAAAAATAATTAACATTCACTCATCTAACTACTTAAGAGTTCTTAGTAACCTTGAAGGGTAACAGGCGTAAAAACTACAAAAGTATACGACAAGACTATTTTTAAGAGTAACCCGCAATTAAAGTAAAAAGCAATTTTTTAATTCGGTCTCAAAAATAGCATCAAACCAAAGAAATTTAGAATTGAATAGGCAGACGGCTCATTACAACGACTTATTCTGTCGCATATCTGCTGTCTCTGACCACACCTAAAACATTATTTGATTAGATCAATGCCTCGGGGTATTCTCGATGCCAGACCATCTTTGTAAGTTCCTAATAATATCAAGAAGTTTTAGTATTAACAATTCACTTTATCATTCCACTGTCGGGGCATAATTCTCAAAAGGTCAGGACCCAATAGACGCTGGCCAAGTGCGAGCTATCGTTGGCCTGCAAGGTGAAACTACAGCCTTGTGAGTTTGAATAGTATAAAATCATTCCTAATACACGGCCATTAAAAAGTTGTAACCAAATTAAAAAGTTTTGCTAGTGCCCTGAAATTCGCGTGACTTTATCGTGATAATAGCTTTCCAGCATGATGGAAAGCCCTTTCAAAGTTTCACTTTCTTTGAGCTCATTAAATGGCTTCATCGAAATTTCGTACGCAGAAGGCGTTGGGTCTTGGCCTACTTTTCTGTGATAATAGATGTTGATAATAGCCGTAAACGAGGCTGGTACCGCGCGCCTGGCGTGATATATCACTTTGATATAGCTTATCTGAAAATCAAAATAGAATAATACCTGTGACTTTGCCTTTGACTAAGTATGACCTTAGATATTTCATGTTGAAATATAAAATTTATTGTAGCCTGTTATTAATTGTTACTCAGCACAATAATAGTCATGAAACTCTGTAATGGGGTTCCGGAGCATGTTGCTAACTTTTATAGTTCTGCTATATGAAATGCCAAGCGCCAAGCCAAGGCTATAATATAGTATTAGGGTAATAACGGGTGCTAACGCTTTTAAGGAATATGAGATAAATATGAGATAATCAAGTCATGTGAAGCAATTATTTATTGCTTCACTATGAGATAGAGAAGGTCAATGTGAAGAAAAGTCAGAATATATCATTCCCGAAAATAGTTCGCAACCCCCAAGGGTGTGCCAGATTAGCACTGGTGGAGCGGTTTATTTTATTCTTTAACCATTGACTACTTCATCTATGTAAAATCCAACAATTTTAATATAGAGATCTAAATAATTTAGAGTGATGGGACGATCAAGATGGATGTGATGGTCAGTAGATAAGACCGGAATACAGAGGAGTTTGTACATTAACTTCCGACATAATAACTGGCAAACGTATGGTAGGTACTTCTCCAGGCGAACTCACAGAGTCCTACCACTACAAAATCTAAAAAATATATCCAAAAATAAGCTAAGTACTAGCAGTACCCCGCGGTTAAACCCGCATAGTTTCCGTTCTTGTTATTTTACCGCGATAAAGTAGCCTACATGATTGAGCAACAAATATCCAAACTTTGACATCTGTAATATTAGTAGCGGACGCGACGAATTAAGATTTAAAAGCATAGGAACTGGGGAGTCAACAACATCGCGTCACTTTTGACGAGAATCGTAAATTATACGTCTCTTTCAGTGGATAGCAAATGTTGCTACTAAAATAAAAATATGTGTAATTCTGCATTCTATAGAATCAAATTTAAAACACGGAACACGCTCTGTTTTTACTTTATCTCAACACTAGTTCCGACTTTTTGCAATAATCCGACTAATGCTACTATCTTACTAGTTGTACTAAGCTAACGATTATTTGAAATAAATCTAGAACACTGATTGTATTGATCCGGAACTACACATGCTACTTTTCATCATGGAAAAATAATTGAAACAGGAACGAAGCGGGTAAAATAGCTTTTAGTAGTTATAAACATCTGTCGACACTTTTTCATACCATAACGTCTAGCGCCACACTAAGTAAACCTTGTACCTACTATTGTAATATATTACAATATATTACAAATATAGTTTCCTCATGAATCAAAAGGTTATCTGGAAGAGATCGCTTTTAGTGATAAGATCGCCTTTTGTGCCCATTTTGTTTTTGTTACTATTTGTGTTACTTGTTGTCAACTTTGTTTATGGTGCCAATAAAGTGTTTTGTATTGTATTGTAACTAGACGGCTGATAAAATCTATAGATAATGTAGGGTTTTTTTAACATCAAGTTGTTATTCTTGATAAATCGACCACCGATTATGAAGTCACAGTTTTTAGCATTACTGCCATAAATAAGCTCACATTTGTTATTAACGTCAGCTTTGTTTTTACAGAATACGGGGTTGAGATTGCAAAAGAGAAGTTGAAAATAGAATCACAGTAACATTTAACGTTCTTTTGAAGTCTCTAATAACTCTTCACGTTACTTTTAAACAAAATTACTACCACGATTTTTTATATTAAGCGTCGTCGTTTTAGTGTGCTTGCTATAGATGCATAATACCTTAGTTAGAGAATAAGTAAATAGATCAGGTTTTTCCGCACGGTTCCTTTGTACCAATCGTAAGTTCGTAAGGAGATGAGGTGTATGTTAGCTATGGCGACATAGTGATGTGCGACAGAAGTATGACACTCATACAAGAGCGATTAGACCCGTGCTTTCGGTGTAAAGAGTTTGTTCTAACTCGATACGTAGTATATGTAAACTCTTTGCATAATACAAATCTGTATGTATTACAAATATTGTAGATTATCTATATTTATAAAAATGAATTGATGTTCTTAAGTATCCTAAAACTCGACAACGGCTGGGCCGATTTGGCCGATTATGGTCTTGAAATGTTTGTCGTAGCTATGGGAAGCTTTAAACGGTGAGAAAAATACTGAAAACTTGCGAAGAAGATAGTAAAAACAACAATTTCATTTTCTCATATAAACTGTTCTACATAATTTCAAGTCAAACATTTGACGTTACCGATCAAACATTTTTTTTTCGAGAGTTTAAATCAAAGAGTACTAGACAGATTTGTCGTGGGCTGTGAATTGAATTCTAGAGTCACGCTCGGGTATGCTAAAACATTTTCGGGTGAACTCGGGATGCTAGAGCGAGAAAGTGCGCCAAAGCGAGAAAGATAATATAGTCAACTGCTGCTCTTCGCTGTTGTGTCCCTGTGCTTAGTATATTTAATTATGTCTTTTTTATCGCGACATTACCTTCTAGGTACTTACCACATTAATTGAACCTGTCACGACATATTAAATTTTCATTTCACATCAATTGCAAAAAAGTTTAGGTTATAAATACCTACCAATTTTTTTATTTTTTTTATTTGTTGATTAGCAGTGAGCTCCAAACTATGTACTATGTATATATGTACCTTGTACCTATAAAATAAATAAACACGCAAATACTCAATTTGCGAGTTTCCAACCCGCGTAAATTTGTTTTCAATTTATTCTTGAGCATGGATACTAACCAACGGTAGCAGGGACTGGGTTGGATTGGACCGACCACATTACACGCAAGATACCCGGTGACTTAATTAAATATGGGTAGCAAAGTCATTGATCAAAATTATAGTCGTGACGATTATCCATTTCAAATCGTTTTCATCCAGTAATTAGTTACCGTATTAATTTAGTTAAATAGGTAGATACGTAAGTCTTGGCAATACTAATAGCCTATGCATAACATAAGCAGTGGACTTTTTGTTTCACAGTTAGACCCGAGGCGTAGAATAGATAATGTTAGAGATATTTGCTCCAGGCCTTCTCACACAAAAACAGGGCAATAATCCACCACACTGGTCAAGTGCAGGTTGGCGGATGACGCATGTTTTTAGTAGGAGATCCCGCTATACAACGACCTTCACCGAGCTGGTTATTGGATGAATACTTAAACACTAAGAATACTTAAACACAATTGTAAAAATACTCCAGAGGTGCAAGTGGGATTTGAACTTACAACCTCGCATTGCGAAATCAGACTTTCTAGCAAATTGACACAAATTGGCACCAAGGCGCATTTACTCCCGGCGTTTTTACTCCCGACGTTTTTACTTCGTTTTTAAGTTTGACGTGTGAATGTGTCTGAGGGTGTGAATGTTTGTGTGGGTGTGTGCACCTATGTGGGAGTGTGTATGTACCTATGTGGGAGTGTGTGTGTACCAATGTGGGAGTGAGTGTGTAGAATAGTAACTTCTGAACGGATGAACCGATTATGGTTTTGTTCTTTTCATTTAAAATGTGGGATAGTGTTCATGGCTAAGTTTCACCAAAATCGGTTAAGCCGTTTCAAAATATTTGCTCTTTTGTTAGCTGCGGTAGGAATCTAAAACGCATAATGGGTTGCTTTGGTTGCAAACAAACGTGTGACCTAAAATATGAGAAAATTGTGTTTGCGGGGTTGTAATTTGATTTAATACAAGTAGTATTAAATGCCTATCCATAAACATGGTCAGTTTTTGTTGGTTGGTTGTTGGACAACTGGCGAAGCGTCTCATTCGCGCACATTGCGCAAAACGTGGCCCATTATCAGAAGCCCCTCAATTGTCACTTTCCCTTCTATATAACACGAATTTCAGTGTTTTAATGAAAGATTCCGTCAAACGCTAATGGTTGGCTCGCAGCCAACTGTAAGCTTACTTTTACCTACGAAACATACGTTCAATGAATGAGAGTTTCACGTACGAAGCTATTTGTCTAACTATATAGCCTTATGGATGCTAGATTTTTATCGTCAAAACATTACTGCTGTTAGATGTAAATCGGTCTTTTGTGCTCAACATTTTGTATCACAGTGATATTATCAATGTCAGAGTTTACGTGTTAGTATGTGTAAGTTTTTATATTTATTGACATATACCTAGGTACATCTGAAACGGTGTAACGGATTCAGATTAAATTAAATAAGTAGTAAATGTGCTACTTTTTATTCTGTTAGAGTTAGCCTTTCCTGTGAGATACACAATGAAATGATTCCTTTACTGTATCATATTTCGCGAAAATAAATGATTGTGAAAAACTGTTTATATGCAGATTAAGCTGTGGACGCAGCTAATATACAAACCGAGTTAGTTTTGTTTTATTACTCTGAGTTCTTTAACTTAAGTTTATTTTCCAGTAAATTATAATTCCATTTGAACTATTAAAGTCTGTAAATCCACTCTGTTATTTTAAAATAATTGAAAGCATTGAAATTGAAAAGCATCATAATGTAGTCACTATATCAGATCTATAAACCAAGACAAGGCCAAAACCTTGAAAATTGCCATCGGAAAATCGACATTTCAATTTATAATTTCCACAATACAATATCCTAAAGTCGTAGATAGATAGGTACTGTTTTAGCTTTCAGAATGTTGTCAAACCGACAAAAGCCTGTCTGTCGGCATGAAATAATGTTGTGGTAATGAACTGGAAATTCAACGACCGCCGTAATTTGCCGATGATAATGAATTTATATTTTAAACTGATTTCCAAAAATAGATAATTTCTTACGAAAATTTCTTATTATTTCAGGAAGTAATAGTAAATACGATTGTAATGACTTGTAACCGAGTTTACCCATTACACAGTGTATGAAACTGTGTAGGTGTTAAACGTATATATCGGCAGTTCGCTCCATTATAAAATCACGTTAAATATTCCGTAATTAAAAATATTTATATTGTAGAGAACAACAATGATAGATAATATAGCAAGTTGGAAAAAACCATACTGAAAATATTACACTGGACGTGACCGATATTTTTACTTTTACATTTCTTCTATTTCGTTTTAAATAGTTTAGCAATAATATAATCATAGCAATAGTGTAAAACGTGTAAACGTCTTAAATTGGAAAATTTATCGACCTAAAGTAAAAAAATATACCTATATTTTAAACTTGAATTCAAATCAGGAAAGTTTAAATTTTATTCTACAAAAATTGACCACTTCGTGGTCGAGATCGTATCAATCAAAACTTAACTGAATACACAACAATGCCTCTGCTCATGTGAATGATTTACAGAGTAAAACCATTACTCCAATTTTATTGGTCGTATTTTTTGGTTAAAGTCTGTAACGTGCAGTAAAATATTTTTATCGATTTTTGCTCCGCGCATCGACGGATTCGGTTTAATATTTTATAGTCACCGGGTGCAGTTCAACGAAAATAACGTTAAAGATTCGTGAATCTTTACTTTGTATTAAACGATAGTATTGCAGAAACAATTGTGCCAACTGTGCAAATATGTTTTACTAGTGGTTGTACGACTAGCTATTTTTATCTGGTTTTATCAGTAGTTTAAAAGCTATTTTTAGAAAATAGAGCTGCAGATTGTTGCTTGAAAATGTAGTGTGCCTCCACCAGTAATCACGAACATAATGTTGAGCTCTATGGAGGCAAGGTTGCCAAGCGGGCGCTACATGCTCTGTTCCTTCTATATTTATTAAGCGTCAGATGCTTACTCATTTCAATGGCTTTAATGACTGTGTTTATAGTAGATACCCATATAATAAAGGGAGTAGTGTTACCCAGCTATTGAAACATGAAAAGTCGAAATCATTACCTAACACTACATTTCGCTCGTCACCCAGAGAAATAACATGATTTATCTCTTTGCCCTGTAATTATTCCGGAAACATTACACTTCGAACTGGAACACAGTGGTGTTTGCACATTACTGCTTAGTGCAGAATAACTAGCAAAGGAGTGCTACTTCCCCAGGTGAAATCTACAAAGAGCCCACTACAAATTTTAAGGGATATATAGGTATAAAGAATTTCTCCCGTGCCTTCTCGATACAATAAATGTTGTGCGTCAGAGCAGAGAGCATGTTCCACCGCAAAACTTTTGTTATGTTCTGTGATTCTGTCGATATATTTTTATATATTTTACCTACATAACACTTGGCAGAAAGTATTATTGGATCTTTTTTGTCTTAGAAAAAGCAGAGACAGCCCACGATATGTTCCCACTGCTGGGACTCGGAGCCATATATTATCACAAGGAGAGCTATTCTGTACTCTGCAACGCTGACCGAGTTCGTCCTCGAAAAATGTCTTTCTTGCTGAAATACATACAAAAGTTCTTACGTTTCTGAAAGCGAACGTTCTGGCCTACATGCGCTTTTTATACGTTCTTGAGGTGCCTTATGTATATATGGTATAGATTAATAGAACATTCTTTATTGTCACACACGATTATCGCTATAACCAATCTCTTCTAAGCAACCAGCAGGAGACAGAAAAAACAAATACGCAAAACCAAATATAAATTAAGTACTAAGACTTCGCCCGGGTCAAATATAGTGATATACTTTTGTTTGATTTGTATTTATATTTATTGAATAATTGGTATTGTATTTTAAACTATTGAATGATAAGAATAAATCTTACAATAATAATTACAAAATAAAACTTTCGGCTCTCTTAAGAACTGTACTTATGGCGTAAGATTGATTGATGTTGGCATTCAGAATATTATCTCATTGAAAAGATCACAAGAACTGGTTAAATTTTCGTAAACGGGGCCACATCGGTAATCCTATTATTATATACCTATCCTAGTATCTACTATTCGTATTATAAACGTGAATGTTTGGATATTTGTTTGATCAATCGCATCCCTACAGCTGAACGGATGTGGCTGTCATTTTGAACGAAGACAGATTTTTTATACTACATAATTATGTAAGGCTAATATGTAAAGAAGTAAAGTAAAGCTCCACATTAAATAAAAAGTCCCGTTTTATCTTACAAATTCTATATATTAATATCATATTAATAAAAAAAATGTAATAAAAATTGTTTAATCACATTGGAACTAAGGGCCTACCGAAGAGCGCAGCGGGCCTCATATTATGATGTCTACTGCCTACCAAACTTTGGGCTAGAGCTGAAAACGCAACGTCCTATTGACCTAAGCTTTACTGAACATATACTAACTTTTTTTCATAGTATAGAGTGACGAGACGAGCAGGACATGTACCTGGTGATGAGCAACATGCCTGCCACATAACAGCACAGTGACACGCAGCTATTGGACCAAGCAGAGTCCAAATCATTACCTAGCACTGCGCTGCGCTCGTCACCCAGAGATCTAAGATATTATATCTCCAAGCTTTGTAATTTCACTGGAAACATTGCCCTTCAAACCGGAACACAGTAATGTTTGCACTCTACTGCAAACTACACATATATAGAGACAATGAGTGAGCGGAATGAATATAGATGGTAGTACAGTGATGTGTCTGACCGTGTGAGGTGAGCCGGGAGTTGATGCGGGCGGTGATGGCGCGCGCCACCTCCATGGCGTCCGGCGCCCGCTGCTGGTGTTGCCGCAGCCGCTCGAACAGGCAGTCCGCCGCCGACTCATCTGCCATGCGATACGCTGCAACACACGCAAGCTTAACACTCTATATACATCTATGAAAAAATATCTCTAAGGGCTCCCACGCAAGACTGCGATGCGATGCGACGCCGCATCGGAGGAACTTGCGATGGCGGAGGAGGAGTAGTAGTAGTAGTAGTAGTAGTAGTAGTAGTAGTAGTAGTAGAGTAGTAGTAGGAGGAGGAGTCGGAGGAGATTGGTCCCATGCGGCGTCGCATCGCATCGCGTCGCAGTTATGTGTGGGAGCCCTAAAACATAAATCTCGGGACCAGTAAAGACAGCGGTTTGCGCCGCAACCGCGACACGAGACCGAGACTTGTCGCGGTCTCCTATCAACACCTCCTTACATTCTTTCCTGTTTCCTACTAGTCTTTTAAATATCTGACAATGTCTTCTACATTGCTTCTTTGGTTTCAAGTCTCGGTCTCCTGTCAACAAAGCTATAATATCAAGTGCCTGTCGCAGTCTCCGGTCGCGGTCTCTTGTCGCGGTCTCAGGTCGCAGTCTCAGCGCGACCTACCAGCTTAAATTTAATTACGATACGGCAGGCCAAATAAGCATTGGAGAGACGACATTGTCAGATATTTAAAATACTAGCAGGATATAACACCAAAGATGGTAGGGTAGGTCTTTGTCTAGTATTGACAGAGCACAGGCTCCAAACATTGTCCACAGTCGCACCCGTCTAGCGAAAGCTTTTTAAGATGTCGTTCGTTACAATGTCTCTATATTATTTAAATAAATGTGATCATGCGATGATCATGATATCGATAGTTGTATCAGTGAACGGGCTTATAGCGAAAAGTCTCAACCAACATCTGAAGAAGCTTTTGATTGACGGCTGGAACAAGAGTCAGATGCAGAAGACATTTTTCGCCCCATGAGGTTCCTTACTCTATGGACCTAGCAACAAGTAGTTAGATCGTTGGTAGATCTTTCGTTAGATCTAGAATTTCGTTGTTTTCAAGCATTAAGATTGTACAAACACTCTAAATCAAATAAATAATATGGATATATGACAATGATAAATATCTCGCATACTGTATAAAAAAAAACTTGGTTATCAAGTTTAGAGATTTTAAAAGTAATCTAACTAAAAATATCGTGTGGTGATGTTTTTGTTCGTACTCCTAAATCTATCCTTCCAAGACTATCTTTAACTTTCTAACTTAATTTAACTATAATATAATTTAGACCCTGAAATCGTTTCATTGTGGAAAGGCCTATTTTCATTCTGAATCTATGAAAGTGTAATTTTGTAAACTGTTTTACAAGATCAACTCATATGAAAATAGATCTTACCCATTAGGCGAAAGAAAAAAAAACAGTTTTACGATCTCGAGATTTTCGTAGTTTTATCATTCAAATGTATTTGATTGGAAATGGATTTCAAAAAAGATAAATGTACGAGTGTTTTTTTGTTCTTGACTTGACTTGTAATGGGGTTGTACTTGACTACCGTATCGTCTGATGTTAAGAGTCGACGTGGTCTAGGATGGAGCGCACCTAAAACAATGCGATTCATCCTAAACTTGAAGACACCTAGATTATAATAATTAGGGAATACCCATTACAAATTAATTTGCGGGTAACTAACGTGTGCTATATAGTAATATCTACTTTGGGAACGTATTCCCAAAGCTTTGATGTTACGAAAGTGCCCTTGTGATGATACTTTTTGTAACGAAAGAGTAGGAAAATATTGTTTAAGGATTATTGCTTAATAAATGATGGAACCTATGTTAATAAAAGATTTATTAATAAAACATATTTTTACGAATTTTTTGTCGATTTCTAAACTAACAACAAAAGTTGATAGAAGTACCTACATTTTCTACGTTATTTTAAAACTTTTGGCACTTAAAATTGCTCTCTCGAATGTCTTGCCGGGTATCAGCAAACAAAAACTTATTATTCTTAACATGTATGATTGTGAATTAACCGTGTTGACGTCGTGTGAATATGTTGGTAAATTGCAACTGTGGTAATATGCGTCCTCGAAAACTAAGTTTGCTCCATCTGGTATACAGTTAGTATGCTGCTCGCGTCGGCATTTCGGCTCTACACCGCAACTTCAGCTAATTGCATTACCAAAACATATTTCCCAACAATCGAACGATATGCATCTCTGCCCGCGTTGCATTCCGAAACAATGTGAACTCGAAAATTTGTTGTCATGAAATTTGGGCCAAAACACCGGGACAGTTGCCGACGCCAGATTTAGGTGTGGAGTAACTACGATGACACGGGTGATAGTGTTTCAAGAGAGAAAAAACGTACGTGTATGCGTGGAGAGGAGGACGTCTTGTCAAATGTGTGGATTGTAAACAAACAGTGTGTCTATACGAGCGACGCAGCGTGAATAGCGCGCCACACGGCTGTCGCCGACCAACTGCCGCGTCGGGGGAAAACGCGGCGGCGCGCGACGCTCGGGGAAATGGTTTTCCTTCCCGACGCGCATCCAGACGTTTATTTTGATATTTAATCACTAATCATCGGCTTTTGATCAGCTGTTCGAAACGTAGGCGGAGATGGAAACTCCTTTTTAAAATGTTTACTGCAGCTGGCGCAGAATTATAGTCAGGTATATGTGCCATTTAGACAAGTACCATAGAATAGATAATATCAAGTACGTAAATTACTATTGGATTGCATAGAATACATAGATTTAAGAATGGGATTATTCTTAAATCTATATCTTCTCGGAAAAAAGTCAGTTGTCCCGCACGTTTTTCCATGTCTAAAGTTTAATTTTGTTTGTTTAAAATGTTTCAATTTTGTCGTAGTATTTTAGCATGAATTTCATTGAATTGGATATATTATATTATCACTACAGCGTTATAAAACGACTCGCTGAAGTCATAATTTGAATTAAAAACACATAAAATTATCAATATTAGTTACAATACATATCGGTAATAATGTTACGCACATTAAATTTCACAAGGTATGGTTGTTGCGATGAGCAGATGTGTCTTATTTCGACGATCTGCTTGTTTGAATTTCCTTTTGTTTGAAATATGTCTTATGGTATAGAATATTTAACTCATAACGAAACATATACATTGGTTTATTCCAAGCAATAACAAAAGACACAAACAAAATACACCATCTGCTACCCAAGAAAGGACTTCAAACATTTATAGTCCTGCTTTAACTGTTTCGTATTGGTATTAATAAAAGATAGGATTGCGGCTGGTCGCTCTGAATACGATCTACGGTGATAAAAAATAATGTCCAACAAAAAATCGGTTTTTTACTTAAATACTAAGGTTAGTGTTTGACCATAAATTGCATGATCTTAAGCAACACTGCGCCCTAAGATGCAGCACACTTACCTAGAAGACACATTTTAAACCTAGATTTGAAGATACTCAGGCATTTTGCTTTGCCCGAGTGGCTTATTCCGAATGGTTACAACATTGATTGATGGAACAAGTCGAGTGAATCGGTTTCTTCTAGGTAAGCACCTTCATTATTAGTCGCAATGTGATCTGTATTGTTGCTTAACATTAGCCGAGATGGTGGTCAATTGCAAACATATAATAGTCATAAAAAAGTATTGGGGATACACTCAGGCTCCACAGTTGTTTAATGCGTAAGTATCAAACGATGGATTTGCGCTTGGTACGATTCTTGGGATTGCCTACCATGCATCGATAATGCTCTAGTCTTATCTTGTCGTTCGATTATGATATAAACAGGAATTAAGTGGTGCAGGTAATTCGGGGAATGTTCCCCGAAATGTGATGAACGATTATCTATCAGACTGATAGATAATCGTACCTAAAAACATGGCATAAGTGGATTCGAAGCGTTTTGTTCGAATTTCCGCAGTTTTCACCATGATCTTAATTTACGCTCGTGATACCAACATTGTATCCCTCAGCCGGGGTGAGTGTCAACACTCTCTGTTCTGACTACACGCCAGATTCCTAGAAATGTTAATTTTCTTTGATTGACTGCGTGTAAACACTTACGTTTGTGGTGTTTTGGTTTCTTTGTCTCTATTGGTGGCGCAGAAGACTCGGCGGTAGCTAGAAAACGAGATTTTTCTAAATTAATAGCCACGTATTTGAAGTAACCTTATCTTAAAAAAACCTTAAAGGCACTACCAAGCTGCACTACTGGTAGTGTCGTGGGCATAAAATACGTAGGTAACATTTATTAGTTACAACTTGACGCTTCTACTTTATTTACTTGTTTGGTTTTTTAAAATTATTAAGAGACAAGACGAACAAGACATGTACGTTATGGTAAGCAATACGTCTGCCAGTAACAACACAGTGACATTCAGCTAACTTGAAGAGTATATATCGCTCCCTAGCAACTGCACTACGCTCATTCCATAGAGATATTACATGGTTTGTCTCGTGTAATTTCTCCGAAAACGGTGTTTCGAACCGAAACACATTACATTAGCACATTACTGCTTGGCGGTAGAGTAACTGAATAAAGTGAGGTACTTGCACAGCCGGACCCTGCAAATAGTCTGATCACTACATGTTGTATATACGTATTGATTATTTTTTTAAACTTTTATAGGTTAGTTATAACTGTTTGAGAATCATCAAATCGACATATTTTATTCTTGCTACTTCTGTTAGCTACCACAATCGAGAGTTTCTTACAGAAAATTGTTTGGCGTCTCACCAAAATGAAGCTATTCACACAAAATTAGCTTGATATTAGTACCTAATCTATTGCAAAAAGTGTACCAGGGTTCCTGGACCAACCCATGATGAAAGCTGTCATGGAGTAGTTAGTGGCTACGTTCGACTTCACAAACCTGAGTGTGTGTTTTAGTCGTTTTGAAATCTCTCGTCACCACAGGCTTTAGCATTGAAGTAAAACATCGTGAAGAGACCGGCGTGGTCCAAAAAGGACATCTTTCGAGGACAAGTATCATCCGCCATCCCAAAAGTTAGCGTGGTGGATTATTACCCTGAATCTCTTTTTGTGAGAGAAGTCCCAGAGTCCCGGCAGTGGGAACATGAAGTGACTGTTAATGATGTTTTTGTGCCGTATGAATATGGGTGAAAAGTTGCTGTGGATTAATATAAGCCTATTGAGTCGATTTTGTCGTAAGCTAGAAAAAATAAAACGATGGAAATTTCCCCTACATTCAGCCTTACTTGACATATCGCGTTCATCACCAAAAGGTTGAGCTTCTCTAAGTTACTAGTTTAACAAAAACTCTAAAAATCACACATTCCATTTCGATAAAAATAAATTAACTTCAATACAAAGATAAATGGGTATTTAGACTTTTTGGCAACTGAACCTTCAAATCACTTCAAATGTCATCCTAGTAATATTTATTTTTTTAGCAGTGTTAGCATCCAGTATTTTATATTTGTTTGAAATTGGAAAGAGTTTTTTTTACAAAAAAAATGTGTGCGCTTAAGACCGCATGGCAGAAGTGAAAACTAAGATAAGAAATACTTAGCTATTAAAGACTACTAAATAATATTACTAATTAAAAATAAAAGCAATTTAATAATTGAAATTGAATATACCTAGTAACAAAGAGTTTAATACTTTATCGAAGCCTTGGAAGCACAGCAACACAAGAATAACATGCGGCTGAATGACTTAGTATCCATGGCCAAGAATAAATTAAAAACATTTTTTTACGCGGGTTGGAAGGTTGGAAATAATAGTATTTGCTTATTAAATTTATCTTATCTTATTAGGTATATCTTATCTTAATCTTAATATATATAAATCTCCTGTCACGATGTTTGTCCGCGATGGATTCCTAAACTACTTAAACGATTTTAAAATTGGCACATCTTGAGCAGTCTGGTCCAACTTGAGAGATAGGATAGTTTTTATTTCGGTTAATAGTCTTTAAATGACAATATCCGAGCGCAGCCGGAATGGGCCGCTAGTTTATTTTATAGAAAACAGCACCAACCTGCCGTCTCTCCTTAATGTTGAGCGTGAGGTATCTGGGGTCGAACACGATCTTGTGCATCTCCTTCTCCCACGTGGTTTGATTTTATAGGTAAGTATTTACAACCAAAACATTTTTGCAATGCATGTGAAATGCAAATTTAATATTTCATGACAGGTTCAATGTGGTAAGTAAATAAATTACATATAAGTACCTACTGATTAACTGGTGCTTACCAGTTTTTTCAGAATAATGTATTAATTAATATTAGATATAGGGTTTGACCATGGGACACATCGAGCAATATAATTATTAGAACTGCAAGATGTATTTTTTATTAATTAAATAAATGCTGACAGTTTCCACGTCATACCTACTTCCATCTGCCTCGCGTATCATGCACGTAGTATAATTTGTGTTATTAGTGTCAATAGTTTGGTTAAATATTACGAGTAGTAATTTTTTTTTTTTAAATAAAGAGTGACGGGACGATCTGGACATGTGCCTGATGGTAAGCAACATGCCTGCCACATAACAGCACAGTGACACGCAGCTATTGGAACATGAAGAGTCTAAATCATTACCTAGCACTGCACTGCGCTCGTCACCCAGAGATCTAAGTTGTTATATCTCTAAGCCCTGTAATTTCTCTGGAAACATTGCCCTTCAAACCGGAACACAGTAATGTTTGCACATTACTGCTTGGCGGTAGAGTAATTGGCAAAGGTGTGGTCCTTCCCCAGGCGGACTCTGCCAATAGTCCTACCACTACAAAGTAATTGAAGTGTGATTGTTGTGTTGTCTTACATTTTGATAGCTGGTCAGCGACAAAGCCCTTTATATATTAAATTGAAAAAAATACTCTAAAATGAGCTAAGCGCATTGTGTGTAGGTACTTTTCCCTGCATACAATCTTGGTGTGTTGAAGTCAAAAGTGAGTTTTGTTTGGTAAACACGGTCGCCTAATATCAGGTTAAATGCAAGTCTATAAATGATTTAAATATAAATATGTGTCTAAGAATAATCAAGAATGAAGCAAAACTTTTAACCTTAAAAATCATATTGAATTTGTCATTTCAAAAGGTGAAGACCGAGGTGACTTTCTTAATTGCTCCACTTTGCAATAGAAATGTCAATGTTCATTTCAAAGGCTTAATTAAATCAGTGCATTAAAATTATACAGTGCAATTTCTTGTGAATGAGTATTAGAGTAAGATCCCAGGGTCGCCAGACGTCACGTATTTTCTGTTGAACTAAATATGGACGATTGAGTAGTGTTAGGATGTACTAAAAACGCATGCATACTCGCTACCTTGCTTAGACGGCCAATTTCGAGATTAAATATGTAGGTAATTAGTGTTTTAAATTAAGAATTGTCTCCCTCTGTCGAAGATTCAGAGGCCGACCTAAAACCAGGTGAAGGACTGTAGTACCGTAGTACAAAGGAAATGATAGAAAATGAGCTGTCCAATGATGATGTCATAGATAGAGCTCCCCGCTCCACCATGTAGTATATACCTGTAGACAGAAAGAGAGAGAGAGAGAGCAAGAGTGTTAAAATCACAAATTTTGGGTTCATGGTACTAGTTTTGTATATTATTAGGGTTAAATTGAGTTGTGTGAACATGGTACTGCGTACTTGGCTCGATTGTCTGGATGGCCGAACCGAACCAACAAGATCTGTACAAATTTATAATGTTAATCTTATTTTTTTATCTGTAAAGTACAGACTATACGTTCGGATATGGTTCGTCACGAACTATATTAAGGCCGATTTACATCAGACGAGAGAATGCTCATTCTATCCCCACTGTATCAAATTCATTTGGTGTAAACAAACGTAGAGCATTCTTTCGTTGTTTTGTTTGCGTTTGCAAAGATTCTATGGAATATATAATATGGAAAACGCTAACTAAGAACGATCTTTCGTTTACACTAAAAGATCGAGAAAGAAGGCTCTTGTTCCAGCTCTAGCTCTATGTTCGTTCAGTTTAAATCGGCCTTCTCAGTTGTACGCTCGAACCATATTCGAGCGTATGTCGGTAGTTTGACATCCTACTAATATCTAACTATCCTACTATTATTATAAATTAAAATGTTGGGATTTTAGATGTTTGAGACGTGATTTTTGCTCAATCACATCGAAACGTTTGAATGGATCGCGTTGAAATGTGGAACACAGAATATAATGCAGAAAAACACTTATGCCACTTTTTATCCCTTAAAAATAACGGGAACGGGAACTACGCCGGTAAAGCCGCGGGACACTGCTAGTAAATACCAAAGTTTGAATGTTTATAATTATGTTTGTTGCTCAATCAGATCGGAACGTCTGATCGGTTCTAGTTAAAATTTGGAAGACAGATATATTTATATATAAAAGTGATTATTCCTTTTCTTACCTTTATTTATTATATCCTTTTGTTTTTCAAGTAACTGGAACGTAGGCGGGAGTCACGGTTGGGTGGTCGTGTCTCGTGACCTTGACCATGAATAACGTGTAAATACTATGATACGATACGAAAACTACAAAACTCATGCGTGTCAGTGACCATAAATTCGATAATTTCTGTGATTTTTTTTTCATCAGATTTTCTGTTGTTTTGCAGCTTGTTGCGTTCAGTAACGGCAATAGATAAAGCTGTTAAAATTTTGCGAATGCAAGACAAATCTATAAGGGCTCCGTTTTTACGTTATAAGGAACCCTAAAATCGTGTTAATTTAATAACAACAAAATTTTTTCATGCAATTTATCCCATACCAAGATTATGTAACAATATTAACATATTAGAACAGGAGTGATAAATTGAAAATGATCTAGCTAAAATCAGATGCAAATCTAAATAAGTTTATACCTACGTGTATCTTTAGAGAGCATTGCAGAAACAGGCATTGTGAAAAATTACATTTTACCGCGACTTTAACTGTAAAATTTTGCTAGTAAAAAAAATAACGGTGTATAAAAAAACCCATAAATGTTGTCTATCCATCGTACTCGGATCGGGTGTCTATCGATAGGTCTTCAAAAATGATGTTAAGGTTTTTAGGTTTTTTTAATATCATATTTTTCTGTAAGTACTGTAAAGTGGTTTGAACTCGATTTAGTACGTCTAAAATATACATTATTATTAAAACATCGATGAAAGCTACAACGAACTACAAGAGCTTATACCTATACTATGTTACTTGCTGCTACGGAACCCTTCATGGGCGAGTCCGACTCGCACTTGGCTGCTTTTATTACACATGATCTACATACTTTTTCTACTGTTTTTAAACATCACTAAAAAGTTTAGAAACAAATATTTATTGTTTTAATTTTTGTAACACAAACTTTATCAGATTAGCATCAAATACTGTACTAATGTCCAATCTTAAATTTACAAACATAGTACACATACACACTCTACTTCATTCAGTAAACACAAATTAATAACATTTAATCTCGGCTTGTAGAACTCGTGAAAATAAAAACATTCCTTAGCTATGAACTGTAATGTTTGTAAACCCATATATTGTTGAACAAATAATAAAATATAACATCGTACTATTTTTTTCAATTTGTTCAATCATATTTATAGTGCGTTTATACTCGTAGCGTTCAACTGTTGTGGTGTATATTATCATATTTTTTAAGGCTTAAAATGCAAGGTTGTGGCACATTTTGTGTTTTGTATATTAGTGTTTTATGCTATTCAGTCATTGGGCAGGTTACCGTCTCTAATAGAAGAGCTGTAATTGCCGATCCGGTGCTCAGGCGAATGCATGAAGAATTTAAAGCAGTTGACTCTGATTTCGATTTCGAAGCGGTAAATAAACAGTTCATTACTATTCAAGCCTATAACCACAATAATAGGCATAAGCATATTTTGCTGGTAGGCTATAATGGAAAACTTCTTTTGGCACACCATACACAGATTTTTCGTGGGCTGTGAATGAAGCACATCGTCACGGTCGGAAATGAAAGAAATCTTCGGCTGAAGTCGGGACCACCGAATGTGCCTGAACGAGAAAGATAGCCAGGCTACTGCTGTTACTGTCGCGTCGCTGAGTTTTATTTATACAATTTATGTGCAATCATTTTTATTTTTACTTATTTTGTTTATTTCTTATTTTAATTTTCGCTTCTGCCATGAGGTCTTAAGCACACACATTTTTTTTTATTAATTTCGATAGGCAAGCGTTTGAGCACTTTTGATTAATACTAGCCAATATCTCGGCCTGGAATAAAATCACACTCATCAAGAAGTAACTAACCTATTTATTCCAAACTATGTATACGGAAACTATCATGTAAAGTGTAATGACCATAAATAATACATTAAACTTTTATTTGCCGTTTGCATATTTATACAGCTCTTTATTTTTTCAGATGGCCTCACTTTAGACCTAATCGTCAATGACAAAATATTATGATGATTAATTGATTTTTGATTGATTTCAGGCCATTTTAAATTTTAAGGCAGAAGATTATGAGAATATAACACAGGTAGATACTTATTTGCTGAATTGTTTGTTTTTCAGAATGTATGGAGTTACCTACAATAATTTAATTTCTTTTTCAGGAAATTGCTTCAAAACTTTCAGATTTGGGCCCCAAAGATAAAATACACCTGGTAATAACATGCCTTGCCTATGCATATAAGTAAATTTTAAGGATATTTTTGTATTTCCAAAAAAAACAGATTTTCACTAAATGCCTATGAAAATATGTACGGTAGGTACTTACATAAGCAAATTAGTGGTCTGCTTGTTTCTTCCAGCTATTCTTTACAATGGCTGGACCGATTTTAACACGACTTTCATTGGTAGATAGTTGATGTTATAAGTAGGACCTTGTACTATTTTCATAATTACCAACTCACTATCAGAACCACTGAATCATGGTTGCTAAAAACTACACCACATATGAATGCAACTTTACGTAAAGTAGCAGTAGGTATAGTTTTCATTGCATTGATAATGCACTCTTAACCAAGTTCTGATGATAAAGTGTCCCCAATTACTTATGTACAGAGATCTGTTACACTAAAAATTTTAATAATAACGCAGCAGTAATATTACCACTAGCTTAAAAGCGAAGGAAAACATCGCAAAAACATATTTTGACAATCCCATATATGGCCAGGGTGGGGGAAAATGGCCTTGGTTCTCTCCTTGTGAGATATATCTATACTAATATTATAAAGAGGAAATATTTGTTTGTTTGTTTGTTTGTAATGAATAGGCTCCGAAACTACTGGACCGATTTCAAAAATTCTTTCACCTTTGGAAAGCTACTTTATTCCCGAGTAACATAGGCTACGGCAGATGGCGCTGCAGTTGATATCTAGGTTATTATTCGAGCGAAGCCGGAGCGGGCCGCTAGTATATCCTATATTTATAGCAGTAGGAACATTAAATGTTCCGATTCTCATTTTCTGAGTTAAGTATCCTGATTTTTGTGAAAAAGCTGGGAAAAGGCAGTGGGTTTGTATCAGTGTAAGTTATATTAGTTCATCACTCAACAAAGTCCGAGCTTAACTAGTTTAAATAAAACTCACCCAACGTATACATATGTACCTCTACATTCTCGCTATCAACGTTTCAGGATAAAAAAGATCAAAACGAAGAAATTACAAGACTATTAACAGCAGGCGAAGCATTATTAGATACTCCTAACGAACGGTTATTTAAAAACTACCGGCGTGCAATAATGGAACAAGAGATGAAGGATCATGTAGCTGAAAATTCGACAAATGCTAGCGAAGAGAAATTGCTTGTAAAAAAACGTGTCAAGAGACAAGGTAATATTATTATGATTTCCTACAAAATAATTGGATAGATAGATACTTTTGACGTGATAACGTCTTATAATTCGATGAAGCCGGCTGCACGCCCGCAAAACATGACGTCATTTAATGTTACCGCCATAGATTAGATAATATTTACCGCCGTTACCTCGCCTTATTACTTTTCGCACCATCTAGTGAGTGAAATATGTATTACGTTCAAGGAGTCTGTCCATGTTTTAGAAAAGCGACGATATGAAGTTAAGAACTTGTGCTAGTACAATGATGTACCCAGAGATGGCGCTTTGAACAGCTTTTCAAAAAGCTTCAGAATGTTTTACCTAGATGGCGCTTAACACAAATACTAGACGTTGTCACGTTCAACTATCGTCAGTAAACCGACTTTACAGACAACCATTTTTTGTTCTACTCGTAGATCAGAGAGGCAAAGAGTTGCTCCAGAAGGTAAAAGTATCATACAAATAACGAGGTGATGAGGGATTAAAATAATAATAATACACGCACATATCAAAACACATTCTATTACTTAGAATTGCTTACAATTCTTATAACTTACTTGTTTGGCGTTCTTAGATCACAAGTTTGATCCTATTAACATACATGTGAAAGTTTTGTTGTTTATTTGTTTAGTTATTTGTTGCTCGATTACGTTAACATGCGTGAATAGGATGTAAATAAGCTTTATATTCCAAAAACATACAGAAATATTTTAGAAATAGTCCTATTCTAAATTCACTAAACTGTACGTGAATAAAGATGTGGACTAATAGTTCAACATAAACAAATATATTTAACTAAGCAATAACACAACTCGTAACGTTATATACGTCTTCAATAAGCAGCCATAGTAATAACATAAGTATGGGATTACAGCCACAAAAGTGACAAATTGTCTTACCCAAAGTAACATTATGAACTGAAATACACCAAAATAAACGTTTTCAGCTAGCATCTAAGTCCAGCCAATGTTGTTGTTTGAATGTACCTATAGTTACTTACATGGAGAGTCCTATTCACCTTTGACCTTTGAATATACTAAGGATATTTTTTGACCTTAAAGGGTCAGACAGGTTTTAAAGGACGTAGACTTTATTGCTCTATCAAAACGGAGAGTTTTTAGACAACGAGGCAGGCGGCACATAACACCCTTGTGAGTTGTTCCACCGTCAAGAAGTAATGTGCAAACATCGCTGTGTTCCGGCTTGAAGGACAATAATTCCTGAGAAATTACTGGGCATAGAGATTCATAATATTATATCTCTGCGTGACGAGCGCGGTGCAGTAATAGGTTATGATTAGGACTCTTTATGTTTCAATATCTGTATGACTCTGAGAAGGTGCGTTGATTACCATCAGGCACATATCATGCTCTTCTTTGATATTGTAAATTAAATCATTTAATCACTGGTATGTTTCAATTTTAGGCGGCAAGTTCCAGGAGGCAGCTAAAGTCGACAACATGAAAATGTTGCGAATCTATCTGACAATGTTCAAGAATTTATGGGCCCGATCATACGTCGGCGGCAAACACCCTCTGCACAAAGACGTTCCGAAGGCCGCTTGCATTCAGTTCAAACGTAGAATTATGGAAACGTTCTTCCCACCGATAGGATCAGACAGGAGAGGATATTCTTAGAATGCTTAAGACCAGCTCAAATACTTATACTAGTATTTACGTTAACAATGCGTTTAAGTTGACAAAATTATGATACAATTAGAATAAAACTCTTAGAAGACGTTAGAATAACATTTATTTTCATGCTTTTGTTATCTTTGCTTTTGTTAGCGTTTACGTGACGTTAAAGGAGTGGCTGTTGGTATATCACCTAGTGGGCACTGGGCAGAGTTTACTTTTAACCAATAACTAGAACAGATACAAATGTCGACATAACTTGACCACATCATGTAGTAACAGCCGTAGTGGCGTAGTAGCAAGAACATCTAATTCACAATAAAATTGTAGATTCGAATCCCGCCTGCCTTTATCTTTATGACAGAAAGATCTGAATCTTGGCAGTAGGATCATAAAGCGTATTTCTGTGTTTCTTTTGGTATGATAAGTAATTTGCTTAATTGCAAACTTCGTCCAACCAAGTTTTGTATTCTGGAATGGCAAACTCAAATTAACGGAAAACTGTGTGATACAGAATAAATCATGGGCGGTTTGATACAGGTCGACCACTATTGATGATCATGCTTTGTTAAACATGTGTGTTTGCCTGTGCCAACCGCTTAATTTATACTTGACTAACTTATAATCCATTGTTAACCGACTTCAAAAAAGGTGTTATCTCAATTACACCGTTCACATCTTTTTTTTACTAGACGAGAGTATTTTGTGGATTTATTTATTTTGATTTTGACTTTACCATTTTACTTCCCACTTGACTCAGGCCAGTTCAACTCTTTGAAATATCGTGGTGACAAATGCAGTTACCACCGAAGATAACTTAAACTACTCTGACATCCCTTGGCTTGAGTTTTTTGAAGTGAGACTGCTTGGGTAAAGCGTAATCTCCACAGAAGCCTTAAATATAGGATACTAGCAGGGTCCTGCGGCTTAACCCGCGCTTAAATTTAAACGGTTTAAACCGGAGGGCTTGGCCATGGTCATGACCAAATGTTGACCCATTTCTAGATAGACAATAGAAAATGCTGACACATTTCTAGATGGTCAATGGCCATGGTTCCGAGTTCACCCGAAAATTGCTTATCATTCCGGAGCGTGACGCTTGAACTCAATTCACAGCCCACGAAAAATCTGTCTGTGGTGCGCCAAAAGAAGTTTTCACTTGAAAAATTAATATGTGAAAGCATCGATGTTTGTGGTTCAAGTACGTCGCATAGATCTGAACGAAACAGGCAGTGATTCGGAATTCAGATTTTTTACCTATAGTCTAAAAGTAGAGAGAACAGTACCTAAGAAAAAAATATACCAATAAGTACATAGTGCATCATTTTCATCAAAATTTGTGTAAATAAATTTTCATTCACGAACCCCTGTTAAAAATTACTGGCATCAATTTTGTTTTTAAGTGCTTTAAAACAATAAATCAATAGGTTCTGAATAAACTTCATATCTCTACCTATATACCTGAATAGTTCATTCATTTGATAGTATTTAGATTTTTTTATGAAGAAATCTAATTGAAATAAATATAGAATATTGGAGGCCTCAAGGTTATTATTGAAATACCATCTAGAATTAAAAAAGTGCAGTTAATGAGTACGGTTTTAATACATATAACTGAAATGTCGGGTGTTACTTTTAATTCCGCTTAGAAATGTACTAATGAAAACACTATATATTTAGAGTTAGCTCGGCGCTACTACTACTACTCCGCTCATAATATTGGAAGATATCACTTTTAGCGCTAAGGTCGCTTTTTGTAACAATAATGTGTGAATTCGTTTGTGTGTTTTTTTGTTAACTGTGTTATTGAATAAAATGTATTTATTTGTTTTGTGGACTGTTTTTTTAGCATTTGTCTAATAATTCTGAATTGTTGCAAATTGTACCAGCCTTTTTTACAGGTGTAAAGACGCGTATGTAATGTTTACTATCCTGGCTATAAATAGGGCACATAACTTGAAGTTCCGAAGGCTATCACATGTAAACTTTTGCTTCTTGTTCTTAACGGAACGCAGAATTAACGCTAACGCCATCTAGAAGGGACATAAATATAATTGTGCTACTTTTTGGTCGTCGTCGTGTGACTTATAATTCCGAAAAGAGAGGGTTCTTCTCAGCTGTCTGTTTTGAATTAAAAACTTTTTTGCGTTTTGTTTTTTTTGTTGACATTTTTTGAAATGAGAAAAATATATTGTATTCACGACACTGTAACCGACACCGCCATATATAATGTCCTACGTACATTATATACATTATGTATTATTGTGCAAGTACCTACATAGATACGTTCACCGATTTTTTTTGTCCTTGTTTACATTTCTGTCAATTGTGAATCGATTTTGATGATTTTTTTCTCATTTGGTTTTGCGCCAAGTTAGATAATCCAATATTCATTTGAAAAATCAATCCTTAATAAAATAGGAGATAAATGCCAATTGATTCGTATTATTTCATTACGTAAAAGTTCAAGTTAGCACTTACAATTATTTTAATTTTTATTTATTCGTGCATCTAAAAATAATTAAAAGGATGAGCGATAATTTAATATTAATTTAAGAAAACTGGAATGTAAATGTATGTTTTAACGCACAGAGGTCCGCGTTTGACCACCGATTCTTCTGATGATACGTGACGGTGTGGTAGCAGGTAATGCACGTTGACCTAGATTCAGCGTTACCTTGAAAAGTTTAATACTATATCTCTCAAGAAATAGTATTTACTTAACTCATTATTTCTTAAGAGATATAGTAATAAAACTTTTTGGCTGGACGGATAGAACAGACTCCAAAATTGGTGCAATGAATTTTGAGGAGTTCGTACGTAAAAGAAGGAATGGTAGTGCGCCGAAAGCGAAAGAAGGAACGCAGTATCTATACTTGAGATGAGATGTTTGTTCATATTGTTTGAGTTAAAATAAATATTCAAAAACTATTTGAAAAACTGTTCGTACTGGTTCGTCACTGGTAGATTATGCAGTAGAACTTTCTTATTATTTAAAATAAAACACCGATGGGCAAACTTCAAAAGTTTTAGAATAGCTTGAAACACTATTAATTATTTTGTTTGTGGATTTATTTTCAAAGTTATCAAAGTATTTTATTTTTAATAGCGAGTCCTATGTGCCAGTTTTTTATTTTAAAATTGACCTCATTTTCGGAGCTCTTAAGGGTTTTCAATTTATGAACACAATCTACAAATCTTATGTTTTCTCTTCCTGGCCGCATTGAGTCAGATAATAATTTAAATAAGTTGGCGAATCACTCAGGACATTTAGTCCCTGATAATTATTTTTTTGCAAAGTATAATTTACGCAAATTAATAAATTCATTAACTGTCCCACAGAAACAGTTTACTTTAAGGCAATTAAAGTATCCCACATGGCAATCCAAATCATGTACTTATTACGCATCTAATTTAATTCAGTTCCTTTGAGCCGTGAGAGAGGCACGTGAGAACAAATATATACGCACATACAAACCTACAAACTTTTGCCTCGGTATAATTATTAAGTCCATCGATTTTTTGAACTGCTCGCAAAGTAACGAATAATATCTAAATGTATTTAGGTACTTTAGAATATCCACAATTAAAGTCAAACAAATCAGATTGTGGCGTCAGACTAAGAATAAGTACATAAACAAGTTAACGATAAAATATGTAAATGTACCCATATGATTGAAAAGAAGACACCGTTATGTATCCAAATTAGTAAACTGGTAATAATATACCAATCTTTATCTACTAATAAAATATCATGGCGAAAGATTTGTTTGTAATTTACTTCAGAACCGCTTTGTATATCATTAGGCTCGAACTTCGAAACGTCATATATTTTAAGCGACTTCGAAAAAGGATGCAGTTGTCTATTCGGTTGTATGTTTTTTTTGGATGTATGTTACGCGATAGCTTCGCCAATTATTGACAATTGATGATGATTCTTTTTTTACTTATATAGTAGATCATTCAAAGATTGTTTAATAAAAATAAATAATTATCGAAATCGATATAGCGGTTTTTGAAATATCAACAAAAAACTCGATGAAATATTAGTTTTTTCCGAAACTTCACCATTTTATTGCAACAATATGTTTAACAGTATCTGATAGTGATGATTTCTCTGTCTTTTATGTTATTCACTCACTCTTCTTAGTTATGAGATTTAAAAATCTATATATTATTAACTAGCAGTGCCCCGCGGTGTTACACGCGTAGTTCCCGTTCCCGTTGTTCCCGTTGTGTTCTCGGGATAAAAAGTAACCTATGTGACAGTATGTGTTCTTCCAGACTATAATCTATCTGTGTTTCATCCAAACATCCACACATTGACATTTATAATATTAGTAGGATAAGAAATGTTCTCTCCAAAAAAATAGATCTTGCCTTGAAAATACGAAAACAAAAAAAAACTATTTGGTGCAATCGTTCGGAATACTATAATACTTACCTACTTACTTCGGTACCTATAATACTTCAATGAGATTTAATGTTTAAGTTAACAAAATGGGAATGAAAGGATATTATTAACGTTTATTCGTTATCCGATTTTGAAGTTGTGTGAAGATTGTTGTATAATGGACTAGCTGTTACCCGCGACTTCGTCCGCGCGAAATAAATACTAAGGTAATCATAAGGCAGTACCTATTTGTTTACCCAGACACATTTACGGTTACCAAAACAGCTTATAAAAAACAATTGTATACAATTTCATCAAAGTCGGTTCAGTTGTTTAGATCTGAAAGCGTAAGATACATTCGGCCCCCATTTCAACTCCAATTTCATCCCCATACAGTTTGAAATTACAAAATTGCAAGAACAAACGTTCGTTTGCTTTGTGTCAAGTGCCTGTATACAAAGTTTCATGGTTTTATCTTCAACGGTTGGGAACTTCCACATTGACATTCATCCCCCATTTCAACCCCAATTTCACCCCCGTACAGTTTGAAATTACAAAATTGATAGAACAAACATTCGTTTGGTTCGTGTCAAGTGCTTATATACAGAGTTTCATGGTTTTATCTTCAACGGTTGGGAACTTTCATATTGACATTCATCCCCCATTTCAACCCCAATTTCACGCCCGTACAGTTTGAATTTACAAAATTGCTAGAACAAACATTGCTTTGCTTCGTGCCAAGTGTCTATATACAGAGTTTCATGGTTTTATCTTCAACGGTTGGGAACTTCCATATTGACATTCATCCCCCATTTCAACCCCAATTTCACCCCCGTACAGTTTGAAATTACGAAATTGCTAGAACAAACATTTGTTCGCTTGGTGTCAAGTGCCTATTTACAGAGTTTTATGGTTTATCTTCAACGGTTGGGAACTTCCATATTGATAAGCATCCCTCATTTCAACCCCAATTTCACCCCCTGTACTGTATAGTTTAAAATTACAAAATTGATAGAACAAACATTTAATTGCTTCGTGTAAAGTGTCTAGACACAAAATTTGTAACTTTAAAAAGACGAATTTTCATACAACCGTTCATCCCTTGTTTAACCCTCTTAGGGGTTGAATTTCGCAAAACCCCGTCTTAGCGAGCGCCTACGTGCTAAATGGGACCTTCATGCAAAATTTCAGATTCTTAGCATGTATAGTTTCTGAGATTCCTTGATGAGTGACCTTTCGCTTTTATATATATAGGTGTATTTGGTCTTGTGAACGAAGTCGCGCGTATCGACTATCTTGTTTTGAATTAGTTAGTATCTCCCAAAATTTTTAAACAATACGCAATTTGCCACGCTGAATATTGAAAGTATAAGAAACAAAGAATAGAAAGATTTCTATTATCGGTATAGCTCTGAAAATTGGATGAAAACTTTAATAGGTTTTTTTACAATGATAAGTTTGCTCTTGACCGCCATCTCGCCTGATGTAAATCAACGATGGTGCATGCTTACATATAATAAATTGATTCACTGTTTTTGAAGATACCAAAATTGTTTATACCACCAGGAATAACCCACTCAGGCAATGCATTCCACAACCTAGACACTCTTTTTGCAAAAGGTTAGTAATATTTTAAGGAATTTTGAGAATAACAGTAGTTGCACCTTTTTCAATCACCAAAATGTATGACGTAATCGTTTCGCGACATTGCAAAAAAGACAAGACATATCTAGTGACTTTCCTTCTGTGTTCGTGGGCGGGGTGCTATTTAGTATATAAAAGAGTCGTCAGACGACCAACACGCGTTATAGAGGTTCCTCTAGTGCTCCCGACATGAAGGTATTTACCTTAACCTTGGACTTAATCTATAGTCTTTTGAGTGACAAGTGATCTTATTGAGTGCTCCATCAAATATTATTTGTGTTATACTAGTTTAGAAGATTTCCAGTATGAATAGTTTAAATAAGTTTAGCTTTTGTGCGGTATTGGCGTGAAACCTGTTCTACATATACCGTCTGTTTTATTATGTGTGATCATTCAACTTTTAAATTGGATCTCGAGTCCTTTTTCGCTGTTGTACTTTCGTAGTGACTTTTAATGTGTAAATTTGTTTACGTGGTTTTTGATTTTGTTTGCTTTATGAATAATTCTGATAAATTTTGTTGTTGTAGTTTAAACAGTTCGCTTTTCGGTTGTTTTTAAGTTGAACCATTTTATAAAACTTATGATTCAAATGTACTTGGTGTCTTGTATTGCTTTTATATAAAACAGTGTAATTTTAAGATATTCCTATTTAAAAATCGTGAGATGCTACTTTGGGAAAAAAAACGAAAGTTTTAATGTAGAACAATGGTTCTTTAGATTCTACAACGTAACTACTCTGATGTATAAAATAATATTCAACTATAACATTTTACAGCTAAAAAATTTATAAGAGTCAGTCAAAACAAACGCACATACAACGTACTTATTAATTCTATTATCTTACTTGTATTACAAAACTACTCTTTAAGAACACGAAAAAGTCACTCTTTCTTTCTGTTTAATAATATTACTTTCGTCTCTTGATTTTATCATATTTCAAAAACTGCACAGGCAAAGTACTATCGATGAAACGAATTGTACTTTGTAAATTGACAATGACAATACGTTATGGTACGCTCGCACGATTTGTTATTGACACGATTTGTGTACTGTAGTGCTTACTGTCTGTGCAAACCTTTGGAATGTTAGTAATGCACTAAAATTGGGTTATACGATGTTATAAAGGTAATATTGGTGATTTGCGCGGTGGTGGCCACTGCAGCGGCGGGCACGGTGTCGTGGCCAGGCGCGACTGTGGTGACCTCTTCATCCCCTGTGGTCACCGCGGCGGTACCAGCCGCGGCCGTCAAAACTGTCAATACTATAGTTCCAGCACAGACGAAAGTCTTTGGATATTCTACCACGCAATATATCAATGCAGTAAGTGAAAAACTAAACATTATTTCCAAAATTTTGTAGTGCTAGTAGGCCTACTCATTGCAAAGTCCACCATGGCAAGTTGCGTACCAGTTAAATTTAGTAGTAATATGCTTGCATTACTTTGACGAGCGCAGTGCAGTGCTAGGCAGTGATTTGGACTTATGATCAATTAGCTGCGTGGTAGTAAGCTGTTATTAGCGTGTTACTTGTCACCAGGCCCTGATATTTTCTCGTCTCATTCCTCTAGATTAAGTAAAAAAAATACAAATATAAACAGCATGCTCTTGTAGGCATTGGGTTTCAGAAAATAAATTAAAAAGGATGTTAAAATTGTTGAATGCATTTTATAATTGATTCAAGAAAATTTGTGAAAATTCATAAAATGGTTATATTAAAATTGTTATAATATGCATAATAGTCGGCAGTAGTGCAGTGACTTAAAATAAAAAAATAGTAAGAAAATAATACGTCTAAATTGTTATTGAAAAGGGTACCTATATCATTACTTTGATCAATATCGAACATGTGAATTAATACTGATGTTGTTTGGTATTTGTTGCATCAAGTTAATGTATGACAAATTTATTTATTTCTAGGTACCAACTGGACTTCACCTAGCTTACCAGCCACAAGTAAGCTACCACGTTCCTCAACTCAGCGCGGTAGCCCCCGTGCACCATACTTTCGTTCCTGTACCTGGAGCGCAGTACTACCCATCCAACATCTTCTACCCGACGCACCCAGGGCTGTTCCCGGCTGCCCCTATCGCGCCTTTCCCAGGAAATCCCCTATTCCCTGGTCAACCTATTCTACCAGCGCAGCCAACACTACCATCTCCACCAGCTCAGGACACACCGAGCAACCCCTCGCAACCCGACGCAGGAGACGCAGACACCGCAGTAGTGGACTCAGCCGATTTCCCTCAACAGAGTGAAGAAGACCGCCAGCAAGCAACAACTGAAGCACCACAACAGGACCAGCCTTCTAGTACGCCGGCACCTCCCGAAAATAATGCTCCATCTTTTCCCCAAATTCCCCAAGGATCTCACGAGCTTCGTTCTTTCCCTTCCCTGCCACAGTTCCCACCGCCCAGTGGACTGCCTTCTTACCCTTCTTTTCCACAATTTCCCCAACAAGATGAACATCCCTCTTTCCCTCAAATCCCGCAGGGAGAGATACCTCAGTTTCCTTTATTCCCCCAATTCCCTCAAGGCGGTGAACAACCCGCGTTTCCTGGATTCCCACAGATTCCTCAAATACCATCATTTCCCCAGTTTCCTCAGATACCATCAAACCCTAATATTCCCCAGTCCCCTTCACCTTCCCCTCCCTCAGCGTTCCCTGGTGTGGACAGCGGAGACAAAGGGCTTAACGACGAAGACACCATTAGTGTAGAGTCTGCTAAGCGTTAAAATAATTAAACTGTGATGTATGTATGTATCTCTGAAAATTTAAAACACTAGTCGGCTAATGTTTTTTAGTTTCCTGTTGTCACCAAGACATTTTACAAAATTGTTTTCAGGATCATTGGCAACTCATTGAAATTTCGATTTCTTTCAATTGCCAAAAATTACGAACACAAATTAATAAAGTAAGCAATTTTTTACTTTTACGAAGGTCTTTGGTGTATAGATTTATATGTACTTACTTAACATAAATAACAAATACGATAGAATAAGTTTTAATTTATTTTTCTATAAAGAGTACTTAATAAAATATTCCTGTTTTAAATTGCCCGAATACGAACCTTGAAAACATTAATTGCTACAAACTTTACGAACTTCCAGTAGACGATAGGTTTTGAGAAAGTAATTCGTTCAGAAGTAAAATACATTTTTATAATTATATAATATATTAAGTGCTACCCACTCATCTATTTGAAGTCGGTGCCAATCAAGTCTATAACAGGTACTAGTAGATGGATACTACCTACAAATATCTGCTTACTTACTGCATACATGTTTTCTTAACAACTGTAGGCATTTTTTCTTTAGATTACTTCAGGTAGATGCATGATTCTTTAAAGGCTACTTTTTATCACAAGGAAAAAACGGAAACTGCGCGGGTAAAACATAAAATAATTTATTAATCAGGCAAAATGAGTTTTTCTAAAAAAAACGTACACAGGCTATAATAACATCGTCCGGACATACATACAAAGATTTTCACAAAACGTTCATAAAAAGAAAAGTACTAAGCGAAAGTATACAAAATCTCAATGGGACCCAATGACAGCAGAATAACTGCCATTCTGCATCAATATACGAGTGACAAAGAATCACGTAAAGGGGATCATAAATCTCGGAGTACCTAATCGATGTACATACATAAAAAAACCGATCGAATTGATACCTAACCTCGTCCTGTTTGATCTCTGTTAAAAATCTAGCTCTCGTGACATAGTTCCATGGCGTCTACCAACTCATGACATCTGCGAAGAGGCAGGACTAGCAGGATCTGTGGATTTCACCAGAATCCAGGGCTACGCTCCTCCTTCCATTCCATCAGGTCTGTTTCTGTGGTATTTGTGCCAATGAGACTCAATGTATAATAAAACGTATAAGGGAACCACTCGGTGGTGAACTCCACGCTAATGTTGTACCCACCGACACCAGCGATGTGCGGGTCGATTAGTCTATTTGGCATAGTCAGGCGAGCGCACATGATTGTGCACTCTATACCCGCTGATATCTGCAAGAGCATCAATAAACTACATTAATACAGATGATGCCGAAATAATAGATATATGGCAGACTAGCAGCTGCGCCTCTTAGTTTTACCCAAATATGTATATTGTATATGGGATTAAAAATCGGCATGAAAAGTTGTCTACTTATTGTTTTAATGTGAATCCTATGTTATTGTAAAGTTTCATCCAAGGTTTCATCCTATAATGTGTGTTTACTACAGAGTAAAAACATACATTCACATAGCCGTCCTTCCAAACTTTGACATTTGTAATTCTAGTTATTATGTTTACAATAATACGGAATCGAGTAATTAAATTAGGTCAGATCAAGACTAAAGGACAAAACTAATAGATAGGTAAGTATCTTATACTTGAAACATATCGATAGGTAGGTTTTAATACTATACCTATAACATAATATTTTAAATTACATTTACCTTCATAAATACCGAAAATTTTGCAGGAGGATTGGCATTAACTTCAAATTGTTCAGCGTAAAACAAAGAGCCACGTTTCTGTTTCTTCAAACTTTTAAAGCAAAAGTTTCCAACTAAGTATGTCCGTGATTTCCACCCTTGAGTTTGTGGCTTGCGCCTACGGAGAAAATCTTTGCGGAGACCTATAGCTGAAAACATGAAATTTTATAGTAGTTTATTTGGAGTTTTAAGATTTTATCCAAATTTAAGAAATAAGGCATGACAAAGGAGATATGTTAGAGTGGACTACTATAGAAATATCTAATTTAAACTTTTAATGATACCAAGACCAGCCAGATATTTAAATAGTACGAGCCAAAGTATTTTCGCATTATACATAGTGTATAGTATTTATGCCAGAAATACCGACTTGGGGCCCATAGCAAGTCTAGAACATTATTATTTTGCTTTTATACCGATTTTAATATTTACCCCCTAATTGCAAACAAGGTACCGAAAAGAAATCACTTACGTAGGGTTCCCGGCGTCGTCCAAAGCCCTGTTTGGTTATTAGGTATAGGGAACGGAACACGGGAATAAGGAAACACCAAACCAGGCGATATCGAGGCGACCTCCCGAATTCCCGTTCCAGCAGAAGCAACGGTCCGGCGTTGTAGAAGGGGCCAATCCAGTAGCGCACTTCACAAAATAGTCCAGCACTAATCCAGTAGTAACACACTTAACGTTAATAATGTATTCCCGCACAATATTAAAGCTTTTATCCCGAAAAACTCGTGGCTCGACGTACCGGCGAAACGAGACAATGTACAAGTGACAGCCGGCTGTCAACTATAGATCCGCTATGAATTTTTGCGGCCGATATAATGTTGCCCGATTATACGGAACAAAACCCCCGACCAATTGAACTCCAGGTCAATTTTAGAAACCAGTATTTAGTAGTTATCCGGACCCCAAATAAAACGAAATTCCCAACTTTGACCCGAAAGTGGAAATCAAACCAAAAAAAAAAAAAAAAAAACTTTACCAAAAATAGCAATAAAATTAAATAAATTTTTAACCATGAAAAATACGTATATCTAATAAAGAGGCAAGCGTGCCAGAGAGGACACCGCGCGCTGAAGTCTGGAACCAGAAACCAGAATCTCCGCCACGCGGGGTGTGCCATCAGTTCCAGATATCAATTTTAAAATACGTCCCCTACGCCAGAGTAGGGGGGCCAAATTTGCCTCTTTTAATAATACTAAGTCCCCTTCCCGAGGGGCCTCCGTCCTATCTGTCCATTTTACCCGTTGTTGCAACAGATGCAAGTACTCGGCCGACCAGCGCCTCCAGAAGTCTTGACTTATTTGCTGCAATAACTGAAAACGGGACAGGCGTCCGGGGCGCTCATCCTTCCAGGGATACTCCGGCAACGCGGTTAAAGGCTGACCGATCAAGAAGTGACCCGGCGTCAAGACTTCTAGATCGTTAGGGTCAGGCGAGATTGGACAGAGAGGACGGGAATTAAGCACTGCCTCCACGCGGCATAGTACCGTGACTAACTCTTCCCAAGTTAACACGGTCTCCCCGATGACACGGCGGAGATGGGTTTTAGCAGACTTCACCGCAGCCTCAAAAATTCCTCCCCAGTGAGGACAGGCCGGCACACTAAATTGCCAGCTGATTCCCCGCTGGGCGAGAGCCAGACTTAAACTATTATTACCAGAATTTAAAAAATTATTAACTTCGCGTAAATAATTCGCCGCCCCTCGATAATTTGTGCCATTGTCCGAACGTATTAAACAGGGTACTCCTCTTCGCGCTACAAAGCGATCCAGCGCCGCGACAAAGGCCTCCGTAGACAGCGCAGAGACCAGCTCCAGGTGGACTGCTTTGGTGGCCAAACACACAAAGACGCACAGGTAGGCTTTAACGACCTTGGCGTTACGCAACGTCGATGACTTGACCGAGAAGGGCCCAGCGAAGTCCGTTCCGACCCCGTCGAACGGCCTCGAGGGAGAAATCCTATCCGGAGGAAGATCTCCCATCATGGGCTGCATGGTAGACGCCTTGAGCCTATAACAAGGGACACATCTAAACAGCACCTTTCGGACCGCCCTGCGAGCCGACAAGATCCAGAATTCACGCTGCAACACAGCGAGAAGCGCGCCACATCCAGCGTGCGCGTTACCGATATGCCGATCGGTGATCAGCAGGTCCACCAGAGGACCTCCTTTCGGTAGCAACAGGGGGTGCCTGCTGCCGTACGGCAGGTTGGCTTTCAGGAGCCGACCTCCTACGCGCAGAAGACCATCCTGACCTGTGAAAGGGTTCAACTTGGCGACCGCACCCTTCAAGCGAGCGCGTCCGCAGCGCAGCGCCTCAAGTTCCGTCGGAAACCTCTCACCCTGCACCAGCCGAATGAGGTGCAGCAAGGAACTCCGACGCTCCTCCACAGTGGCGATCTGGTCACTCCTCCTCTGACGAGGGTGACGACAGTTGTGGATGAAGCGTTTAATCCAGCTAGTTACCCCCAACAACTTATCCAGCTTGCTGTAACGACCCGTCAACCAGTCAGGGTCTGGGGGCACTTCCGCCACAATCGCATGCACGCGGACTCCGGGCAGCTCCGCTCGCTCCGAGTCCGCGCCGAGAGCTGGCCAGGAAGCTTCTGGCTCCCGCAGCCAGTCCGGACCCCACCATAAGGGGTGATCAACTAGCTCCGGCGCGGAACAGCCGCGCGAAGCACAGTCAGCGGGGTACAACTCACCCGGGACATGTCTCCAAACAATGTCCAGTCCATTGTTTTGGATTTGGGAAACCCGATTTCCCACAAAGGTCTCCAAAGTGTGAGGGGCTGCTCTTAACCAGGCAAGTACGACCTGACTGTCTGACCACGCATAGACCTTCCGGATGTCTATCGAGGTGGACAGTTCCTGATATACGTGCTTAAGCAGCCGAGCAAGTAATGTGGCTCCGCTCAATTCCAGTTTCGGAATAGTGAGTCGTGTCCTGATAGGAGCTACCTTGCTCTTCCCCAATAAGAGCGTGACATTGACGTGGCCTCCAGCGTCAACTGTACGCAAGTACACAGATGCGGCATAGCCCAGCTCGGACGCATCACAGAACCCGTGCAGGCTGATCCGGCTACAGCCTGGTGGCAGAATGCGCCGGGGCAACGCCACTCGATTGACCGTTTCGAGGTCAGATATTAAACGAAGCCAAATGTTAAGCGAGTCTCCAACCAGGGGGTCGTCCCATGAGACCTTCAGAGTCCAAAGTCGCTGTAACAGACACTTGGCTGCGAACAGAACCGGACTGATCCAACCGTTTGGATCAAACATCCTGGCGATGGTGGACAAAACCGTCCGTTTTGTCCACGCGCGTGTGGCTTCCAGTGCCACCCGAAAGGTGAAGATGTCAGCAACCGGTTGATACTGCATGCCCAGAACCGCAATCCCGTGCGGATCGTCACCTTCCTCGAAGAGCCCCGTGTAGGATCTTTCCTATTTTGGTGATTAGACGAAGTAAAAGCACAGTAATTAATTAATACAGAGCTTTATTAACTTACTTGCCAGCTTACTTGTAGCACAAAACCAAAGAGAAAGAGGGCGATATTTTACACAGATAATATAACAACTTAAACTAATGGCGGGCATAGACAATATATTATTCTCTGTTACTACACTCTTCCCTGCTTGCATAAGAGCCAAGCCATCTTAATTTATTTTTCTGAAAGTTATGAAATCTTAAAACAAATACATGTTAAATCATAAATACGAAGTCGGTGTGATAACACCCTGTATAAAACAAAACTAATATAAAAGTAAAACCGAAAAGTACCACCACCCTTATTATTTAAGATTTTAATAACAATTACAACTAATTATATAACTTAATATTAGTTATTATCCTGCACATTTTGATTACATTTTAATAACTGGTTTGCATGTCTTTTTATGCACCTTCCCTCCACCTCAACTAAATAAGTAATGCTTGGTATTAAGCACTCCTTGATTTCGCCCAAAATCCATTTCTTTTTATTTTTTCTATAATCTCTAACCATTATTTTCTCACCCAGGTCAAAATTTACAATTCTATGACCTTTAGTTGATTGTGTTAATTTATCATTAATAATTTGTAATCGATTATGAATTGGTTGTGGTCTTAAAAAGCAAAATCTATTTCTTAACTCCCTGCCAAAAATTAATTTGGCTGGACTAACTCCTGTACAGCGGTTTACACTAGTTCGGTAGTCAAATAGGAATAAATTCACAGCGTGCTCCCAAGTGTGTCCATCCTCTACAATTTTTTTTACATGTCCTTTGAATGTTTGGACAAACCTTTCTGCTGCCCCATTTGTAGCTGGATGGTAGGGTGGTGTGAAAGTCAGCCTAACCCCTGTTTGCTTGCAAAATTCTTTAAATTCTGTACTTGTCCATGTTGGACCATTATCAACTACTAGGTGATGAGGGAACCCAAATCTAGTATACAAACTTTTAAAAATAGAAATGGTTTTTGCTGATGTAATGTTGGACATCATAAACGATTCTGGCCATTTTGAAAAACTGTCGACAATAATTAAAAACATTTTACCACCAAAGGGACCTAAAAAATCTGCATGTAATCTTTCCCACACAGCCTTTGCAGGAGGCCAAGGAGACAGTATTGTTTTCACTGGTTCATTTCGGTTTTCCAAGCACACTATACAAGAGTTGGTTATGTTTGTGATATCCTTATCTATTGATGGCCACCAAAAATATGAGCGGGCAATTTGCTTAATTTTGTTAATACCAAAGTGGCTAGCATGCAGTTCACTCATAACCAGCTCCTGCAAGCTGTCTGGAATAATCACTCTATAACTCCATAACAAACACCCCTGATCTATGCTTATTTCATTTTTCCTGTCAAAATATGGTTTTAATTTTTCATTTAACATTTTTCTCTCTGGCCATCCATCGGTACAGTACCTCATTACAGTAGCTAAATTCAGATTTTTACAAGTTTCCTGTACAATAGATTTAAAATTAATTTTTTCAAAATTAGACAATGATAGAAAATTTAATATGCTTGTCTCGCTGTTATCTAATAAGGGATGCTTAAAACACTTAGTATCATCAATTGGGTAGCGAGATAAATAATCGGCTGGGTTACTGTCAGTTTTAATATGAGGAATGGTGTAATCAAATCCAGAGAGAAAAATTGCCCAATGCTGGAGTCGTTTGCAAGCCATTTTAGGTATACCCTTTTTAGGGCCAAAAATCCTTACTAGAGCAGCATTATCTGTCTCTAACACAAAACTTCTACCATAAAGATACTCATAAAATTTAGTAACACCAAAAATAATGGCATAAGCTTCTTTTTCAATTGTTGGGTACTGTGTTTGTGTGTTATTCAATTTTTTACTTGCAAACGCTACCGGTTTGACTACACCATCGTGGCTTCTGACCGACAATGCTGCTCCAACTCCAACGTCAGAAGCATCACAACTTAGTATTATCGGCAACTCATTGCTATAATGAGCCAGCTCCATAGCGTTTGCTAATTTCTGTTTTATTTTTAAAAATGCTGTGCTACACTCATCGGTCCAAATAAGTTTATCATTTTTAAGGCAATCATACAAAGGACGTAATATGGTTGCCATGTCTTTAAGGAACCTGTTATAATAATTGATTTTTCCTAAGAATGAACGCAACATTTTAATATTTTCAGGTATTGGAGTATCTAAAAGAGGATCTAAGTTATTTTTTATGACACTGATACCTTTGTTTGTAACATTATAACCAAATACAGTGAGTTCCTGCACAAAAAACTTACATTTATTTATTTTTAATTTAAGTTCTGATTCTGCAAATTTTTCTAAAACACGGCTTAATCGAACATTAGTTTCATCCAAAGTTTTCCCTGCTATATATATGTTGTCAATATACACCATAACCCCGTCCAAATCTGACAATAATTGTGTAATGACTCGTTGGAATGATCCAGGTCCTGTGCTCACACCATAAGGCAGAAACAAATATTTGAAAATTCCTTTTTCTGTCACAATTGTTGTCAATTTTTGGGATTCTTCATCAAGAGGGGCCTGAAGGTAGGCCTCTTTTAAATCAAGTTCACAAAAGAAATTATTTCCTTCAAAATTTGACAACAATTGATTTATAGTTGGTAGTGGAAAATGGTCAATTTCCAAATTTGGGTTCAATGTTACCTTGTAGTCTCCACAAAATCGCACTGAGCCATCATGTTTTAAGACTGGGACCACCGGGGTACCCCATTCACTGAACTCAATTGGGGCTATTCGACCATTTTCCAATAGTCTCTGAATTTCATCATTAACTTTTGATTTTAAAGAAAATGGAACACTTCTGGCTGGTAAAAACTTTGGAATAACATTTGGTTTTAATTTCAGGGATATAGCAGTTTTTTAAAATTACCCCAACCTGGTTCAAATACAATTGGGTATTTTTTTTTAATATCTGTCATGTACTTTTCCTTTTCTGATATACTAGTTATACAAGTGTGCACACTTTGTTGTAATTTAAATGGCCATAATTTCAAATACAGTAACCAGTCCTTACCAAGAACACGAGGTGAACCATCTGGTACTATCACAAGAGATAAATTATTGCAGGTTACTTTGTCATATACCACAACTAAATTTTCTATGATTCCAATTGGTTTTGAAGTTGTTAGGTTGAAATTGATCATTGTCACATTAGATTGTGTTAATTTAATATTAGGAAAGTATAAGTTTTTATCTTTAAGATTTAGGGTACTAATATCTGACCCTGTGTCAACTTCAAACTCCAAAAGTATCTCATTCACACTTACTTTTACAAAAAGCGATGGCACCTTCTTTAAAGAATTACACTTAACATTCATCACTTGGTAATCATCAGTATCACTGTAACTTTGTACCTTATCATCACTTGTTTCTTTATCATTCTCATTACTCAGAGCCACAGCCTTCACGCTAGGGCTCTTTTTTAAACATATCCGGAAAACATGGCCCTGGCGTCCACATTCACTGCAGTACTTATCTTTTAAGGTACACTGGGTACGTAGGTGACCCATACGTCCACAGCAAAAGCATTTCAATGGCAGCTGATTGTTTTTGACTCCTGTTTTCTTGTATCGCTGTAACCCTGAGGTTTGAGATGTCTTGACAGTGAACAACTCAACAGATGTAGATGTTTCTTTGTGGGCTAATTTGAAAGCCATTTCTGCAGTTTCTGCTGTAGAAATCAAAATACCTAATGGCTTGTCTGCAATTTTCAATAGTTCGTACCGTATGGTCTCATTACAAACTCCATTCAAGAGTCTCTCTTTTAATTGTTCATCCACCTCTTTAAAATTACAATCTTTTGCTGATTTTCTTAAAGCTAAAAGGTACTCTTTTATTGATTCTGATGTACTTTGCTTTCTGTCCCGAAATTTTGCTCTGTACATTGCTTCATTCGTTTTAGGATGGTAGAAGTTTAGTAATTTTTCACAAATATTGCTGTATGATAAAAAGATAGGCGAATCTGGAGAGTACAGACCCGAAAGGTTCTCATAAACAGAATTACTCAATTTTGTTATCAGAAGCGACACCTTTTTATCTTCTGGAATGTCATGCAACAACATGTAACAGTTTAATTGTTCTATATAACTGCTCCAGTTACCTCCATTGAAGTTTTCAAGGCTTGCTGGTAACATATTTATAGTTTTTCGTGTTGGCTCCGACAAAGTATGTAGTTTAGGCGTCACACTGCCAACCGTTTTTATGTAGTTTCGTATAATGTTACGAAGTTCTTCGACTGTTAACGTATCACTAGGTGACACCAACAAAAGCTTGATTGCTATATTTTGCAAAGTTTCCTTCGGCAATTCTACAATCCAGCCGGTTTTTCCAGATTTTATTTTTTCTTCGATGTCATCCATGCCATGTGCTTATAAAAGTTTGGTTATGTCCGCCGTCCACCTATGTGATTCCACTTCATTGGAATTGTATGGTTTTACACGCTGGTTCAACGTTTGCAAACGTTTCTCGTCGCCAGTGTAGGATCTTTCCTATTTTGGTGATTAGACGAAGTAAAAGCACAGTAATTAATTAATACAGAGCTTTATTAACTTACTTGCCAGCTTACTTGTAGCACAAAACCAAAGAGAAAGAGGGCGATATTTTACACAGATAATATAACAACTTAAACTAATGGCGGGCATAGACAATATATTATTCTCTGTTACTACACCCCGGATCCTGCTGGTGATCGTCCGGGATACCAGCCAGGACGTTGGGGTCGTTAGAGAGCCATTTCCGAAGCTCATAGCCTCCAGATGCGAGAAGCTCTGTAAGCTCATCCCGGAGCAACAGAGCTTCCTCCACCGTCTGCGCACCAGTGCAGACGTCGTCCACGTACAGGTCGCGTTCCAGAACTGCGGCTGCACGTGGGTACCGAGCCCGTTCTTGCTCCGCCAACTCCAGCAGTGAGCGGATCGCAATGAAGGGGCTTGATCTCAACCCATAGGTGTTGGTGTTCAACTCATACACCATCATAGGGTCCTGAGGACTTTCCCGCCAGAGGATCAACTGGAACCTCCTGTCCTCGGGGTGTATGACCGTTTGTCGGAACATCATACGGATGTCCGCTCCCAACACCACCTGATGCCTACGGAAATTCAGGATGATGTCTACAATATCCCGATGTAACTTCGGTCCAGCGTGGAGGCACTGGTTCAGTGACACTCCTGTCGAAGTCGGAGCGGATCCATCGAACACCGTCCTGAGTTTGCCTGTCGACGCTTTCAAAACAGCGTGATGAGGCAAAAAGTAGTGGTCCATGGTCGACCAGTCGTCGCGAGCCGGAGACATGTGGCCCAGTGCCTCATACTCCCTCATGAACTCGATGTACTTTTCCCGAAGTACAGGATCTCGAGCCATGCGTCGCTCCATGGACCTGAGCCTTTTCTCGGCCAATGATCGAGACTGGCCCAGACGCGGGGGGTTATCCCGGAAAGGCAACCTAGTCTCCAATCGCCCCGAAACCATTCTCCGAGTGTGAGCCTGATAAAACTTCTCAAACCCCACGTGCTCGGGATCCAGCCGAGACACGGTAGGCGGCTCTTCGATCTCCCAGAACCTCTGCATGATCTGAGCGAGGGCCGTTCCCGTAAAAGAAGCCTGATTCGACTGCTGCCACTCATCCACCATTCCCAAAATGGCGTTCCCGTAGATGGTGGGCAGCGCCATCAGCGAAGACTGATCCAGCAGTCTAGGCTTGCCGTTCATGATGTAACCCAGTACATCAGAACCCAACAAAAGGTCTACCGGACCCGCCATCCCGAAGCGGGGATCCGCCAACCTGAGACCCTTAGTACAGGACAAAAGATCCGGATCTATGTCCGCCTGAGGAAGCCAACCGACAACCGAATCCATGACGGTGGCCCTGACTGCAATCCTTTCCGAATATGAAGTACGGACGAGAAGGAGAGGCGGGTCTGTCCAGCCAACCGCACCTCTGTGTTCCCGACTCCTCGCAACGGAGTCGGTGACGGAAACCTAGCCAGGCCCAGGCGATGAGCAACCCGGGTTGTTAAAATGCACCCCTGGGACCCTGTGTCCAAGAGCGCTCGTATCCGGACGTAGTCACCTCTTGGACCCCAAACCCTTAACCAGAGGGTGGGCAGCAGGACCACCGGTTGATCCTGTGCCAAGGGAACGGACACTAGTCAATCCCTCCGAGGCCCGTCCGAACCCGTCGGACTACCGGGCCCAGCCCAGTATGGCTGCCGAGTGCAAAGGGCCATCGGAGGGGGGGCATATCCAGCTGCCCTGCCGTACCTAAAGTAGGGCGGGTGGTAATCCAGCCTCGGATGTTCATGGAGGGGAGGCGTGTACGCCCTCCATTCTATTGGTCGCGGATCCAGCGGCGGAGAAGGATAACGCTGGGGAGGTGGCCCCCGTGGTGACTCCGGTATCACCCTTCCACCTCTCCAGTTCGCCCGCGTCCGCGCGGGCTGTGAGGTCGGTGACCGAGCCGCGTGTAGGACGCCCCTTGTTGGGCTGCCCGGTGCTGCCGTGGGTTGGGGTGGAGGGGGTGTGCTCCACGCTGTAGCCACTTCATTGTTGTACAATGCGTGGCTCTGCGTGGGAGCGCCCCCGCCCGTGGAGGGCCCCCTCCCTGAGGGCTGTCGAACAGCACCATCGCTCCTGACGCACAAGAGCTGATGGTGTGGTCCCCCACACCCAGGACACGGCCGTGCCGTGGGGCAGTCATTGTACAAATGACCCCCCAGGTAGGGATGCCCGTTACGATACGATATATCGGAATATCGATACAGCACTAAACGATATAGCGATATTTGATGCGATATTTTGACCATACGATACGCTTCGATATATCGCATTCTTATAAAAATATCGCATTACCGTATCGTATCAAACTATGTCGGTGATTAATTTGTATATCAGTTATATATATCAGTTGTCGCAACTTCAGTTCCTTCTGAACGCCTGTTTTCTTTAGCTGGACACACACTTTCCGAAAGCCGTAATAGGTTAAATCCACAGCGCTTATCAAAATTATTATTTTTGCGTTGTTTAAGTGCTGATCAACGGCAATTGTGTTTTTTTTTGATGAATAAAAATATTTTAAATACATATAATTATTTGTTTCTTTTTAAAAAATAAAAGAATATAGTAAAACTACTTAAAAGATAACCCTTTGCACGATATATACTCATTACTAGCGGCCCATTCCGGCTGCGCTCGGATATTGTCATTTAAAGACTATTAATCGAAATAAAAACTATCCTATCTCTCAAGTTGGACCTGACTGCTCACGGTGTGCCACTTTAATTTAAAATCGGTTAAGTAGTTTAGGAATCCATCGCGGACAAACATCGTGACAGGAGATTTATATATATTAAGATATCGCATATTAATTGAAAGGCATGCGATACGGTTACGATACGATACCTATATCGATACAAATGAAATCGATAATATCGCGTATCGATATAACCAAGTTCGATACAGTTACGATGTGATATATCGATACAATACAATTTTTTGGGCATCCCTACCCCCAGGCACCCGTAGCACCGACGCAACCGCCGAACGATCCCTCGTCGTTCGGAAGTCGTCCGCGCAAGCAGGGCCGGACACTGCACCAGCGCGTGAAGCTGGCCACAGTTCGGGCACTCCTGCTCCGACGCAGTCGTCACAGTCGCCGTCCGCTTTACCCCACCCTGAGTGCGGGAATTGGTAGGTCGCGGTCCTGTTCCGGCAGGGCCACGAGCTGAAGCGGCGGGCTGCGCCTCCTGCGGCGCCGACTCGACCATCCTCGCCTCCCACTCCAGGACCCGAAGCAGCTCCTCAAACGTGGGGAAGACCTTCGGGTCGCCGTGAAGGCCCCTTTCCCGCTCGAACCGGGCGCGCAACTCCAGCGGCACCTTGCCCAGCAGAATGTGGACCAGCAGAAACGACCAGTGTTCTACTGGCAGTCCCAAGCTGCGCAAGGCGTTGTACGCCACCTTCACGGGCGTGAGGATTAGCGGCCTCAACTGAGACCTCTCAGTCACCTTCGGCAGCCCCAGTATTTGGGACACGTGAGCGTCGGCGAGGAGCCGAGGGTTTTGGAACCTCGTCTCCAGCAACTCCATCGCCGTGCCGAAGTTGTCGTCGTCCAGCTCCAGGTGCTGGATCAGGGAGAGTGCCTCACCCTCCAGTGACGTGCGAAGATACGCCAGTTTCTCCGCCCTCGTCAAGTCGGTGCGTGAATCTACGAGAGAGGCGAACATACTCCGGAAGCCGCTCCACTCTCGCAGGTTACCTGTGAACCTGGGCAAGTCCAGGGTGGGAAGGCGTCCCACTACACCCGAACCCGCATTCCTGATGACGGGTCCCGAGTTCGCCCTTCCCTGACGAGACCTCTCCAGCTGGCGAACCCCTTCGGAGACCTCGTCGTACAAATCCAGGATGCGCCGCATGTCCGCGTCGATCCTCTCCATCTGGTCCTCAGGTGGAGGCGGCCTTGCATCCCGCAGCAATCCTGTGCTCCTCTCAGCGATCTCCAGGCGCCTGTCGAGGTGTTCTGCCCTGTTTAATAGCGCCTCCTCCCGGTCTCTCCTGCCGACCAATCCTTGCAAGGATTCAAACCACCGGAGCTGGTTGGCCAAATCCGAAGCCGTTTTTAAATTTAAATTTAAATTTTAAATTAACCTAAAGTTCGGACAATGTCACAACAAATATATCCGCAACCTATTAAACCGGATACCACTTAATACTAATTTCCCGACAGTTTGGGGAGAAATTATAAACTGGGAACCCCCAAATATCTGGCCTACCCGATATATTTTCCCAGAAAACTAAAACAAAAAAAGGGGTATGTACGGCTAACCGCGCTCTGTCTACCAAAAAATGTATAGTATTTATGCCAGAAATACCGACTTGGGGCCCATAGCAAGTCTAGAACATTATTATTTTGCTTTTATACCGATTTTAATATTTACCCCCTAATTGCAAACAAGGTACCGAAAAGAAATCACTTACGTAGGGTTCCCGGCGTCGTCCAAAGCCCTGTTTGGTTATTAGGTATAGGGAACGGAACACGGGAATAAGGAAACACCAAACCAGGCGATATCGAGGCGACCTCCCGAATTCCCGTTCCAGCAGAAGCAACGGTCCGGCGTTGTAGAAGGGGCCAATCCAGTAGCGCACTTCACAAAATAGTCCAGCACTAATCCAGTAGTAACACACTTAACGTTAATAATGTATTCCCGCACAATATTAAAGCTTTTATCCCGAAAAACTCGTGGCTCGACGTACCGGCGAAACGAGACAATGTACAAGTGACAGCCGGCTGTCAACTATAGATCCGCTATGAATTTTTGCGGCCGATATAATGTTGCCCGATTATACGGAACACATAGTATGTATTATGAACAATAAAATCTCTATAGCCAAAAAGATTTTATTGTTCATAATACATACTATGTATAATGCGAAAATACTTTATCTCCAACCTAATATGAACGGTGGGCTAGCCGTACTATTCATAGGGATTTTACCCTCTTTTGGCTGGTGAATAGCAAGGCTAAATCTATTTTTTTTTTATATTGTTTCTTTTCCCAAAAATATGTTTGAGGCAATTTACCGTTTTAATACGTTGTAGTTTTATACCCCGTTTACATTACTCCAGTCCAGCGATCGAATCCAGCGCTGGATTGCTTACTGGAATAATGTAAACCGGCACTGGAAAGCATCAATCCAAATGCCAATGCACTCCAGTGCCGGTTTACATTATTCCAGTAAGCAATCCAGCGCTGGATTCGACCGCTGGACTGGAATATGTAATGTAAACCGGGTATAATGTAAAATCAAGTAAAAAGTGCAGTATTCAATAAGTAGTAGCTCAATAAGTGACTCTTAGCAGAGTCCGCCTGGGGAAATACCACACCTTTGCCAGTTATTCTACCGCCAAGCAGTAATGCGCAATCATTACTGTGTTCCGGTTTGAAGGGCAATGTTTCCAGAGAAATTACAGGGCTTAGAGATATAACATCTTAGATCTTAAGTGACGAGCGCAGTGCAGTGCTAGGTAATGATGTGTACTCTTCATGTTCCAAAAGCTGCGTGTCGCTGTGCTGATATATGGCAGGCATGTTGCTTACCATCAGGCACATGTCCTGATCGTCTCGTCACTCTTTATAGAAAGAAAAAGTCAGAGAACAGTAGTTTAAGAGAAGCATTTGCAGTTTAAAACATGTAATATCATACAACTTCCTGTCTCGGTGCGTCTGAAGTTTTGGGGGTATGGTAGTGGGAGCTCGAAGGCCGTCAGTACATTTATCATCCAGGTGACGTAAGGGTAAATGTCGATGTACAGGGGAGGTTCCTTGATGAGGCGCCGGCGCATGGCCTTGCGAATACACGGTGCGCCACCAGCTGCGATACCTGAAAATATTTTTATTTTGCAGTTTATGTTCATAAACCATGCTACCAAAATAATGATAAGAGTACCTATCTCTACTTAGTCTGTGCCTAAACCAAATTCAGCCTCTCGATAGGAAAGGTAATTTTTATATTTATTACAATTACTTTAGTTGAATTCATATTTGAACTTTTTAATGATTGTGTAACGTTTACCAAACATCATTCATGTAATTATTTTTTTCTATAAATTTAGAGTTTTTTAACGGGGAATAAAATAATTATAAATTAGATGTTGGCAATGGGTTCATTTTTGGGGTTCTGTAAAATGTAAAAACGGAACCCTTATAGAATCGTCATGTCTGCCTGTCCGTCTGTGTGTCACAGCCACTTTTTGCCGAAACTATGAGAACTATACTCTTGAAACTTGGTAAGTAAATGTATTCTGTGAACTGCATTAAGATTTTCAGACAAAAATAGAAAAAAAAAACAATAAATTTTGGGGGTGCCCGATACCTAGAACTAAAACTCAAAGTTTGTTTTTATCAAAACCTTACGTGTGGTGTATCTATGGATAGGTCTACAAAAATGATGTTGAAGTTTAATAACTAATTAAAATATTAAATGAATAATTTCGCATTTTTGTAAACTTTTCCGCATTTTCTGTAACTTCTAAAATAAGAAAATGATAAAACTAAAAAATATGTAATGTACATTATTATCATGCAAACTTCCAACGAAAATTGATTTGAACTCGATCTGATAAGCAGTTTTTTTAATACGTCATACATTCACTATTATTAAAACGTCGATCAAAGTAACAACGAACTACAAGAACTTATTATTATGTTACTTGTTGCTACGGAACCTTTCAAGGGCGAGTCCGATATTTGCCCACTTTAATTTAATTCGTTGCAGTTACTTAGTAAATTGCTTTCAGTTGAGATACATTCCTTTATATTTTATTCCTTTTTAGGGTTCCGTAAAACGTAAAAACGGAACCCTTATAGATTCGTCATGTCTGTCTGTCTGTCTGTCTGTCCGTCCGTATGTCACAGCCACTTTTTGCCGAAACTATGAGAACTACACTGTTGAAACTTGGTAAGTAGATGTATTCTGTGAACCGCATTAAGATTTTTATAAAAAAAAAATTAAAAAAACAAAAATTAGGGGTGCCCCCCATACTGAGAACTGAAGCTCAAAAATTTTTTTTTCATCAAACCTACACGTGTGGGGTGTTTATCGATAGGTCTTAAAAAATGATGTTGAGGTTTCTAATATAATTTTTGTCTACACTGAATAACTTGCGCGAGAGACGCTTCCAAAGTGGTAAAATGTGTCCCCCCCCCTCTTATCGAATGATTAATGTTAATCAAAAATCGTTCAGTATTTTTTTTCTAAATGAGAAGTTTAAATTTTTCAGAGAGTAAAATAATTTTAAATATGTAATAAAATTATGTTAAATAAGGGTTGTGAGTGCAGATTATTTACCAATAAGTTCGAAGGAGCCCTCCGAGTTGTGGCTGATGATAGGCGCCCCGGGGCGGACGCCACATCCGGATGTACACAGTACGTGCGTCACACCTTCACTGCCTAGTTTCTGCAAATTAAAAGATATTTTAATCGTTTACCTTGATTTATTTTAAATGATCTATGGCAGTTGGCCTCAAGTGGTCTCTACTGTCAGTTGTAAAGCTTTGCGCTTTGAGCCAGCGCAGAAAGGTAAGTTTTCTTGGTAGTAACTTAATCAAATAAACTCAATAAGGAAAAGTTTTAAAAGGAAATCTTTTAGCGCTTCTTAAAGCTAGTATAACATCGTTAGCATAATTTAATGTTGCAGATATTTGTAAGTATTAATATATCACTACCTATATTTTGTAATAGTACCTATGCTGTCAAACATGTGAGCCAAATTTAATGTTACGCCTAAGTAACACTACATCCGCACGCTAGGGAGATTTTGCTAAGAGGAAAATAATGTATTGAGTCATAATTCTAGTATTAACTCTTCAATTCCCATGTCCAAAGTAATGAAATTTTTATAGTTTTAGTTTAGTCATCAAGTAAATATGTGTTTATTGAATAGAAAAAAAAAGAAAAATACACTAAAAAGTACCCCCCTCCCTTTTTATGGGGGTGTCACCTGTAGGTGACACTGGGCATTGTACTATACGATTTATGAGGTACCTACGAAGCATCATTTTGACAGGAATGAAACACCAGTTTTGCTTACAAGTACCAAATTTATTTATGAAAGTATAGCAACAAAAAACAACAGAGTACTGTTCTGTACTGTTACTAGTAATATACATACATATTTTACAAAAAATTAACCTAGATCTAGGTTTTGTTTACTGTGGAACATAAGTATACCAACACTTGAGGTGCTAACGAATGTTGCATTTAGCGCACATTTTTCTAGTATGTTGGTGACAGTTCCCACATAGCCGCTGAGAACAGTCGATTTCTGCGTGATCATCCTCTGTTCCTGCACTCCTCACCTCTTCAGATACTGTAGGTTCCAGAGGAACGCCACCGTCAACATTGCGATTTGGAGGTTTTCCGTATTTTTTAGATAAGTGGTGGCAACATTTCGACGAAATTACTACGTCTAATACTATGGTGAAACTATAAAGCAGTTCAAAGTATTGGACAGAAGAACCTTCTGAGAGTCCTGGCTGAACATTTCTTCGTAACAATCACCTTTGCCCCAAGTAGTAAATAAAGATACATTATTGAACCATCTCTTCACTGTGTGATACTTTTTCTTTATTGGGACAAGATACTTCCTGCAAATGGTCTTGTTCTCTAGAATCTGATGGATGACCAATTAATTCAACTTGAGAACAAAGCATGCGGCTAGGAAGATGAAAAATATTCGTGTCGTTTTCTTCTCCACAGTCTTCATCAGTAATTTCGCCATCTTCAGGAGGGAATATAATGATATCACCTAGGTTTTCACCGGTCTGTAACACCTCAGCAACTTTATCCAACGTCCAACATGTAAAAAAAGCACTTCAGTAACACTATTTTCATAAACAATACAACAGTCAGTAAATAAGAAATAAATTGGAATTCATAGTATAATGCCCAGTGTCACCCACAGGTGACAGTGAACATTGCAGGCGCTACAGTTATAAAACTATCAGTTATTTTTATGAGTAAATATGTGTCAAGTATAGGGTGCATTTCGACGGTAAAAACCAAACCTGCTGTAACCCACAAAATGCAAAATGTTCACCAGAGCCAAAAAACTTTTGAGATTTTACAAAAAAAATCATAACTCAAAAATTATTATTCCTATAAATGTATTTTTTTGAAAAAAAATGCATTGTTTAATTGTTTATTAAATAAAATAACTAAAACTAACCAAAAGTTTGTTTTTGTTTATGTTTTTGTGGGTTACAGCAATGTCACTTTTTTTTCTGTTACGTAAAAATGCTGTAAATGAAGAAGACAAATGTATGGACTGCTCCAAAAGAAACATTTTACATTTAAGCAATATCGTCTTAATAACGTATGGCACTTATTTAGTTTTGAAAAATTGTGTCGTAAATAGCATTCGTATTAATGCCTCGGTACACTTAATTGTCGTTACTATCAGAAATTATGAGAGGTCAGTAAAATAAAAACGATGTAAGTATGGGATGATATAAATTTGACATTATTTTAATACGTTTAGGAACAATCACCACTACTAAATCAAGATTTTTTTTCAATTTAAAACAATCAAAAAACACTTTGGAGCACAAAAAGCACAAAATCGGAAATTGAGAACTTTAGGTAACCTATCTTCTGCTTAAGGCCTTCGGATCGACCGTGATGCTGAACCATGATGATAATGTTAGGCAGTAGGTACACCTGCTCATCACATTATCACGCGGCTATTGGAACATTAAAAATCCAAATCATTACCTAGAATTATGCTGCAGTCGGCTGCGTCCTGCAGAAATCGTTCCGTCCTAAAATATGTTTTTTCTAAATATCCTATAATAGTAGAAATATTGTCGTTCGAATCAGAACACAGCGATGTTTGCGTATTACTACTTGCCAGTAGATCAATTGGCCAAAATATGCTACTTTTCCAGTGGAGAAGTAGAGTAAATAAATATGGGCAGATATTTAAAACACAACACCATCTGACCCCAAACTTATTAAAAATTGTATTAAAGTATCAAAAAAGCTGATATAATACCTAAACAAGATTATTGGTTCATGTTAAGTACACAAAATATTCAGTCGTCTTCAAAAATGGTGTCAAAACCCTTTTGAAGAACTATCGACCAATATCCCTTCTGAGTTGTTATCACATGTTGCTTTATTCGAAGACTCCACAAGTTTCAACCACCAGAATAGGCCGGATTTCACAGCGGGTATAGCACCATGGACCACATTGACTTCGTGCGGCAAATCATACAGAAGAACAATGAGTACAATCAGCGCCTTTGTTTGGCGTTTTCGGACTATTAGAAGGGATTCGACTCGGAGGAAACCCGGTCTGTCCTGGAATCCTTACAGCGATGTCAAATTAACTGGCGATATATCGAGATGATAATATGTTTGACGCCGCTACTATGACCATTCAAGTTAAAAACTTGCAGATGAATGATTCACCTGCGACGAGAAGTGAGACAAGGGAACGTAATCTCCCCAAAATTGTTCTCAAACGCATTGAAGGATATCTAGGACACTGGGTTGGACTGGATGTGGCATCAATATAAACGGTGAATACACCTCTCACCTACAATTCGCAGACGACATTGCTATGATGGCCGAAACGCTGGAAATACAAAAGATGCTGAATAGCTTAGCTGAATTTTCCCAAAGCATCGGTGTCCAAATATTAGATAAAACCAATGTTATGGTGAACGAGCTCCTAACTATGGGATCGATTGCCATAGCCAGGGAACGCTTTTACTTGGAAACCCATTTCAAATGTGAGTCCATGAAGAGGATTCAGCTAGGCTGTGCAGTGTTTGGGAAACTCTCTCTTCTCGTCACCCATCCCACAAAGCCAGAAGACGAAAGTTTTCAATCAGTGCGTTCTACCGGTCATGATCTACAGTGCTGGAACGTAGAAACTGATACTTAAGACCGTCCACAAGTCCATTAAGGTCGCACAGTATGCTATGGAACGAGCTGTGCTCGGTGTCTCTCTGAGGGTTCATATTCGAAATGAAGTCATTCGTCATCCGTTATTGACAAAGCTCAACGTCTTAGCAAACTGAAGAGGCAGCGGGCTAGTCATATCTGTAGGAGGACCGATAACTGTTGGGGTAGACAAGTTCTAAAGTGGAAACCGTGATTAGGTAAACGTAGTGTAGGAGGTCCTGAAACACAATGGAGTGACGGCATACGTAAGGCTGCAGGCAGTGGTTGGAGAAGAAAAGCCGACAACAGGGCTGAGTGACGTACCATGGGAGATGCCTATGTCTAGCAGTAGACTAGAATGCACTGATGATGATGATGTAGGAATTGAGTTTTAACAAAAGTTGTAAAACAAGTATTGTTTGTTTAAATACACAGAATCTTAAATGGATCCAGGCTGATTAGCAGCACCCTTGTAAAGTTAAAAATACATACTCATTATACATAGAAATATCCTGACACAAAACAACTCAGGATAAAAAGTATCCCATGTTTCAGAAGCTCAGCAATTTAGGCATGAAGAGGTAATAGATAATTTAAATTACTTTTCACATTAATTATTTCTTTTTCTTTTCTATTTCAAATTATATCTCTAAATTAGTTGAAATGATTTAAGATAAAATAAAAAACATTGATGAGGCATTCATATTCATCGTCAAATCATTACGTTTATAAATTGAATCTAGTTCGGTAGTAAAGCACAACAACAGCACACTCGTCACGCCTTCCCAAGTGTCACACAGTAACGTACATAACTGAACGACGTGGTGATCCGCGGCCGCGGTGCAACCGGCGCAAACGTATTTTACAATGGCGGTAAATGAGCAAAATCTGCAGATGGCTATCGTGTTGAAAATAGCTTAAATAACAAAGTCCGGTAAATTGTAGTGAGCTTAAGTTGGCGTGATTAGTGATTGTCTATAACACCACATGTATTTAAAATGTAGTAAATTAAACTTACCCACGTTTGATTATATAATAGATGTAGTAAATACCATGCGTTACTTAATTGTTATGAGCAATTTTGCTGTAACCCACAGTCCTCAACATTTCATGACGCTGTTATTACAATGCACACATAATTTGCAAAAGGGAAATTGTTGTAAACAGCAAATGAAAGAAAAAGGCCGTTTTTGTGTTGTTTACAGCAAGAGAAATGTTGTCATTTTTGAAAAATTGAAAAAATTTCAATGCTTTACAAAAATTTCTAGAGGTCGTAGAGCCACGGGAGTGGGACCATTCGACGCAGTATTTTTTTCTGATCCTAAATCTGCAAAAAAAAATTTTTGCCCATGGTGTGGTTTACAGCAGGTTTGGTTTTTACCGTCGATATTTAACTATGACATATAATAACAACAATACCAATACTTACGGTCTAGGCATTTTTATAGCACTTTTTATCACAGTAGATAGCACAAACTAAGTTTCTTACCAATAGCCGCTAAATAACCAAGTGATATTGATAACTGATAAGTGTTGTGTGTTGCCACATAGAAAAAATATAAAGTTGTATTCTATGTCTTTACTAATTATAAGACAAAACCAAAAAAAATATATGTTAAATAGTATAAACTAATAACTAAACATATGTCACCTACAGGTGACACTGGGAATTGAAGAGTAAACATGTTTTGTATAGTACAACTATTAACACCTGATCGCTATAAGCGATAAGGCCGCCAATTTAAATGTCATGTTTAGTATATTTAGTTAAGTTGTTTTTCTTTTGCATTGTGGCGTTTAATAAAGCGTTTTCTTATCTTATCTTATCTTATCTTACCTGTTGGAGTAAGCAAGTGATCTTCTTAGGTACGAGTAAGTATAATACAGGACAACATTATCGACACAAAGAAGACGACCAAGTAGGTACCTAAGTATGTAGGTAGGTACAGTAAATTATTGACAAGCCCTAACAAGGACTCAAGCGGTATTGAGCTCATGAAAGACTAAATAGTGTTCAGGTAACAGGGACAGTAGGTCACCAAGTTTTGAGACCTAGAATGAGAAAAGAGCACAAGTAGGAAAAACTGAATAGGTTGGTACTTACCGCTTTCATTCTATGCCTTCTGCATTCTTTGTGAGTATACAGTTTCAACGTTTTCTTTCCCATTCTTTCTGTGTCGAAATCACGTGGTACATCTTGAAAGGAAGATATAAATTCATAACAAACACTAATACAGGCGACTAACGTCTGCCTGTGAACCTGTGATACCGGGAACGTTGCACATCTTACTAAAATAATAAATGCGAAAGTTTGGACGTTTAAATGTTTTGATATTTTTTGAAATCAATCACGTTGTGAGACCTGAACAGATCAGTTTGAAATTTGGAAATTAAACTATAGTCTGGAATAGGACATGCGCTTACATTTATCTCGAATCATTAATTCCTTAGGGAATACCCTTTTTAGGGTTCCGTACCTAAAGGGTAAAAACGAAACCCTATTACTGAGACTTGACTGTCCGCCCGTCCGTCCGTCCGTCCGTCTGTCCGTCCGTCCGTCCGACCGTCTGTCACCAGGCTGTATCTCAAGAACGGTGATAGCTATACAGTTGACTTTTTCAAAGATGATGTATTTCTATTGCCGCTATAACACCACATACTAATAATAAAATAAAATAAATATTTAAAGGGGGCTCCCATACAACAAACTTGATTTTTACCGTTACTTGCTCTTGTTTTTACCACTTTGGAAGTGTCTCTCGCGAAAATTCAGTGTAGAAAAAAATTACATTAAAAACCTTAACATAATTTTTAAAGACCTATCTATAGACACCCTTATATTAGATATGGGTTTGATAAAAAAAAATAGAGTTTCAGTTCGAAGTATGGGGCACCCCCAAAATTTATTGTTTATTTAATTTTTGTGTAAAATTCTAAATGCGGTTTACGTAATACATCTACTTACCAAGTTTCAACAGGGACGGGCAGACAGACAGACATGACGAATCTATAAGGGTTCCATTTTTACGTTTTACGGAACTCTAAAAAATACAGTCAAGTTGAGAACCTCCTCCTTTTTTGAAGCCGATTGTAAACCATTGCTTTTACAATTTAACCCTTAATTTGTAGGGTAGGTTCCAGGGACTCCGCGTTAAATTGTTTTGGTGAATATTTAAAAAAAAAATGCTCCTACAGTGCTGTGTGCTTCATACGGTAGCTTCCGTCAATTTCGCGGCCTACGCGGAGGCGAAAGGTTGTGCGCGGCTTCGTGAAATAAGGTGAGTTATTGACCCTTTCGGACTCTCGTGGATTCCACTCTACACTTTATTTAACAAAAAATATTTTATTTGATTGCGTTTTTCCATATAATAAAGTGTTGTTTATTGTTTTAGATTGATAAAATTACATGTAATAATCAAAACATAAAATCCGTTATTTTGTGATTAGTGACTGGCTAGAAACTATTGAAGAAAATGCAGACGATGAAGAAAAAGAAGCCAACTTCACATATAACGTCCTTCGTTTAACATCATTCAAGAAGCGAAATGATGTTGATGAAACAAATAAAGACCAAGTACCTCGTGAACAGAGAAAATATTTTTTCTGTCCAAAAAAAATGTAAAAGAAAGACCGCGTATTTTTGTAACTCATGTTGCAAACCTATATGTTTGACTACGTTGTATACGTACTAGTGATTGAATCACTGCACGTTTTTTTTTGTTTCATTTTTTCTTTGTATTAATGAGCTAATTGACAAGAAGGCTGTTATGTTTACCTAATTTAGAAAGTTTACAAATGTTCCAGTTGATGTTTTGTAAGTTTAGGCAGTGCAAAATGGCTATGTACATTTTTTTGTGATTTTAAAGACGGAATATAAAGTTTATGTTTAATATGAGTGTAAATAAATGTCCCTATGTCTAATGTTTAAGGATAATAGTTCAGTAACTGTGTTACCATACCAAATAGAAAAAAACTTGTTTGTCTATGAGTATTTTTTTCTTATTTCAATTTTGGCGTCTCTGGGTCTCCACCTTACACTTAACGTAAGTTTTAGTCACCATACACACTGAGGGTTACACCTAATAACCATCTGGAGAACTATATTTTTTAATTGTGATAAATTACATAAAACTAGTAGTTATTCCGACGTATGAAACAATTGACAACCACGGTATTTTCTCATAAAATATGAATATACAAGTAAACATGATTAATTATACCCAGCCTAGTTAAATAAATAACACTTACTACTTATGTAGTCCACCATAAATACAAATCTGTGTTTATTTTTCTTGTAACGTTCGTTTAATGATGGCATGCAAACGGGAATCATGTAAACTGTGAAAAGATTTATTATGTCTAAATTGTTATACAGTAAATCAATATCAAATTTGATTTTAACTTTCTAATTTTGACTGTTTGAAAATGTGCTTACTTACGAGATTTCATTGGTCTTAATAGTTTTACTAACGCCACACTGTTGCCCACACCGAACCTAAAAAAAGTAATAAATGTGTGAGTGTGAGCTCAAGACAGCACGGCAGAAGTTTAAACTAAAATAAGAAATAACTATTGAAAACGATTGAACAATTTTAATAATTAGCGATAAAAACAAATAATAAACACAGCGACACGACAGAGAGAGATGCGGCTAAAAGACTAGTATCCATGGTAAATCTTCTGGTATCATGTAAATGTGGTATCATGGTAAATAAAAATGGTAATATTCAAAAGTCTTCTAAGCACGGCCCTCTAGATTAGTTCTACAGGTATAGCCATCTAGAAATGCGTCCCGAGTAGATCCCGATTTCACCCGACTATTTATTTAATTTACGACCTTGACGATGACCTTCATTCACAGCCCAAGAAAAATCAGTGTGTGGTGCGCATAAAGATGTTTACACGTCAATAAAAGTTCAACCAAGTAAATACAATTGGTGTCGGAAGAAAAAAATGCTACCCTCCACGCCCGAAAAAAACAATTTTTATAATTTTATGTGTTACATAAATACCTATTGTGTGGTAGCTGACCCGACTAACTTCGTTTCGCGTAACAATAAATGTACTAATGAGCAGATTAAGTATTTTGACTGCTAGGGGTTTTGACTAATATTTTATTCATTGATGAATATCATATTTTTTAGCAGTATGGAAACTGTATAGAACCAATGCCGTACATAATCAAATGCCCAAATTTGCTCTGTAAATTACTCGTACTCTGTAAATTTTTCCGACAAACTAATCATTAAAAAGTTAAAATTTATACTTTTTATAGTTTCAGTACCTCTTCTAATATATTATTCCGCAACGCCGTACAAAAATAATGTGACAAGGAGAAATGATCGAGGGTTGCAACCCCCCCTCTTCAATTGCACTCAGTTGGACAGCTTACAAGTGACGGCATAGTGCTGAATCTTATTACTTTACACCCTTCTATCACCCTACATGGTTGATTTGACCCGTAAATTTTGTTCACGGGCCTGTAGTCTATAAGTAAAGCCTATAAAAGCGTATTATATTTCGAGTATGACAAGTAATATTACCTCGAGTACTCCGGATGTGGAGTGATGTCCATCAGCGGTATTTCCATGTAAGCAGGGGGACATTTGGCTCCCATCTTCACTTGACTCCTTGTCATCTCACAATCTCTCTCATCCCGATCATATTCTCCAAATATTACGTTTCCTCTGTGTATTTAAAATTCAAATGGGTATTTAGAAGATACTTTATAATAAGTTTTTTTAATTTATTATTAACCATTTAATTATGTGATGGAATTAATGGTCTTTCTAATAAGTACATGAAAACCTCGTGTCACGGTGTTTTTGTTTCCATTCTCTTGAGCCGTCTTGGAAGAGTAGAGGCTCCTCCAAAACGGCTAGATCAATTTGTTTTTGTAGATTTTTAAGCATAAGCAACAATCAGGCCACTGAATGTGCTCACTGCCGTCTTGGAGCCTACTCTCGCAAGGAGAGAGTCAGCCACCATGGATTTGAAATGCGATCATCAAGCTTTTTCATTTTATACTATATCAATATTGAGGGAGATGTTTAAAAATACGCATGCACGTACGTACAAATGCACACATACGGACCCGTCAAACTTATAATAGCCCGTAGTTTTTGCAGTAGTATACCTACCCTCAAAAAAAAGTTCAAGTTATCTTGTATCAATGTACAGAATTCGACCCATTACAGTTTTACTATTGAGTATGTATGTTGCTAAAATCTATTAATGCAATACTTACAATTTGTAGTTTTTAGGCAAATGTAACAAATCTGTGGCAGTTCCGACAACAAACTGTTTATGTATAAGTAGAACCCGTGGAGCCTTGCTATGGTGCGGCAAGCCTGTGGTAACTGGAAAACAAATCCCAGTAAGTACTTTTATCAAAAAATGTCAAGTCAGAACACTACATACTAACTGGCAATGTTTTTAATTTTTATAATATTAGAGTGACGAGACGAGCAGGACATTTGCCTGATGGTAAGCAACATGCCTGCCACATAACAGCACAATGACACGCAGCTATTGGTACACGAAGAGTCCAAATCATTACCTAGCACTGCACTGCGCTCGTCACCCAGTGATCTAAGATATTAAATCTCTAAGGCCTGTAATTTCTCTGGAAACATTGCCCTTCAAACCGGAACACAGTAATGTTTGCACATTACGGCTTGGCGGTAGAATAACTGGCAAACACTAATACTTCACAACACTGGTACGCCCATGTCAACATAACGCTGCGCCTTCACCGATCAAACTGGAAAAGAGTAAATCAACAACTACCCACAAGACACTGGCGAAGTTGCGGTCACGCCTCATACAGAAGAAGCCAAAGATAAAAGTTGAAGTTGAACCCACCAAAAAAAGTTGTCGGTATTTTTTTTTCGGTGTAACTTTTTATTTACTTACTATCAGCGCCCCGCGGTGTCACCCGCGAAGTTCCCGTTCCCGTTGTTTTTTCGGGATAAAAAGTAGCCTATGTATTCTTCCAGACTATAATCTATCTGTGTTCCAAATTTCAGCCCGATCCATTCATACGTTAGGACGTGATTGCGCAACAAAGATCCAAACATCTAAATATCCAAACATCCATACATTGACATTTATAATATTAGTAGGATAGTAGGATTTTAAATACAGAGGTGATGGCGCAAAACGGATTCAGATTAGAGTTCAGCTTTCCGAAAACCATGTGACTAGATGGGTGTAGTGAAACGTACTTGAGTACTACATTTTTCGTGCAGGTGAATTATTTGTACAACGACGTCAATTGCCGTCTCTATGGTTTTAGTAGGTATATACCTACCTACATAGTTTTAAAAAGCCTCAAATTGAATATTGAGCGAACGTATTACGCAAGTCTTATAGGTTTATGACTCTTGGCTAAATTTAGACGACTGAATTTAGTCGCTACTGAATTCAGTGAAGTGTAATAAATATCATTCAGTAAGCTCGCATACTAAATTCAGAAGCTTGCATCTAAATTTGCGTCATTCAATTTTGCCTAGTGTAAGAAACCTTTTATATTAGTTCTATTGGTTAGTGATATTGGTATCTAACTGTGGTTGTATTGCACAAATCCGAGCCAACTGAACGTATTTCGCTTGAGTACGCCATCTGGTGGTTTCAGGGTGACGTCATCGTGGCAGATAGTAAATTCTCCGAGGAAGCCCAATGCCCCGCGGGCGGTGACTGAAACCAAATTAGATTTTTATCTAAAGGTACAAGTTCGCGCTGAGACCGCGACAGAAGACCGAGACACACATGTGTCACGGTCTCGGCGTGAACCGGAGCCCATACAATTCTGTAGTGTCAAGTGCCTGTCGCGGTCTCAGCGCAAACTTGTACCCTAATGTGAGGTCAATTTGAATGATTATTCAAATTGACTAGTAGGAACTTAGTAACAAAATTTGTGAACCATAGATATGTGGGGGAGGCTCTTTAGTGTATATAATATGCAATATCTTATACCTTTAAATGTGCAATTCTTGTATATACATTCGAATCCCGGGTTCGAATCCAGGTAGCTTTTCTTTTTTTTACCCGACTGCGCGACGCAAAGGAGTGGTAATGTGTTTAACAGTCTATGTATGTATGTATGTATGTATGTTTGTATGTTCCTTTGAGGCACTATACAGACCAAACGCCTGGGCCGACTTTTATGATTCACACGTCAATCGATTCCCCTTAATCTGGCGAGTGACACTAAAGACATGTCATTAGTGTAAGTCCAATATGGCGGATTCAGGACGCCATATTGTCCAAATAAAAAAAATGAAAATCACCAAAATATGTCAAGAGGGGTATCGTTGAATAGGTATTTAAAAATAATGTTTAGCTTTCTCTCAATATTTTTCGATTTGACTGATCGTTTAGGATGTATATCGATTTAAAGTTGAGTAACAACCATTCTCACATTTATAGGTTTTTAGGTAGCAGAAAACTTCGTATAACTAAGTGTACGTGTGAATGTGGATGGACATTATATACTAATGTATCTAGTAGGCATCGATATAAATCAATAGATGTGCCCTGAGCACCTTGAAATTGGTAATAAACTGCGTCTCTGTATGTATCGTAAGTGGTTTACAAACAACCAATCTACTTGACCTCTATAATCGCTTGCGGCGAGATTTGCTGTGGTTCTACTTATTTTGGTTGTTGACACCGAATAATGATAGGTAAAAACGTCCGGCGTCCACCGCGTCCTGCAAACGACTAGAACGGAAAGAGTGAGCTCACTCTTCCCAACGTTGACATGATTGCGTTCGCCGTGAAGTTTGGGATGGGGCCCATCTGGGGTCATCCAGATGGGGTTCTACGATCTATGCTAGTAGGTATATTGGACTACCTTTTTTTCGTACGTGCAGGAAATGTATTTACGCATACCCTACTGTCCCGCCCGGGAGACAGCCAGCCGGGTTATGTTGCACTCTATATCATGTATGGATATGGTGCCCCTATCTACTAATAAACCTCCATGGGGTTTCAACTCTGCCGCTGATAGTGGGAACACGGAACCGCTCTCGGATTGCTCCGCCTCGGTCGCCCATCTCCAACTTCAAACGATTTAGTAGGTACTCAACGTCAATCGAAAACCTATACTAACACAAAACTATAAATATGAATTACATGCAGTAGAAAATCCTACATATTATATCAGTAGAAACGAAGACATTTGGTCAACAACCAAAAGATGCATATTATTATGTTGAGCAAATTAACATTCACAACATTGTTCATAACTAAAAAGTATAAAATAAAAAAATATAATTTAAAAACTCAAAAACCCGACTGCGTAAAAAGTGAACCAAACTACGTACTTGCATACTAAAAAAACTGAAAAGAATAAAACAAGCATTTAGATTTCTGGTGGTCTAGAATTCTATAATATTCGAGTACTCGAAATTATCAGCGATGACCCCACATTATTTTTTGGTAATAAAATTCCTATTTGTACGTTCTAGTAAAGTAACCGGACACTTTTTAGGGTTCCGTAAAACGTAAAAACGGAACCCTTATAGATTCGTCATGTCTGTCTGTCTGTCTGTCTGTCTGTCTGTCTGTCTGTCTGTCTGTCTGTCTGTCTGTCCGTCCGTATGTCACAGCCACTTTTTGCCGAAACTATGAGAACTACACTGTTGAAACTTGGTAAGTAGATGTATTCTGTGAACCGCATTAAGATTTTTACAAAAGTTTTTAAAAAAAACAAAAATTAGGGGTGCCCCCCATACTGAGAACTGAAGCTCAAAAATATTTTTTTCATCAAACCTACACGTGTGGGGTGTCTATCGATAGGTCTTAAAAAATGATGTTGAGGTTTCTAAAATAATTTTTGTCTACACTGAATAACTTGCGCGAGAGACGCTTCCAAAGTGGTAAAATGTGTGTCCTCTAACTTCTAAAGTAAGAGAATGAAAAAACTAAAAAAAATATATGATGTACATTACCATGAAAACTACCAACGAAAATTAGTTTGAACTCGATCTGATGAGTAGTTTTTTTTTAGTACGTCATAAATACACTATTATTAAAACTTCGATCAAAGTTACAACGAACTACAAGAACTATGTGTACCTACTATGTATATTATGTTACTTGCTGGAACGGAACCCTTCATGGGCGAGTCCAATTCGCACTTGGCTACTTTATTTAAATTTATGTTTAGTTATTGAGTAATTAAATAAAACTTGGTCAAAAATGGACTCCTGATTAAATATTGATTTTTCCTCCAAACTGTGTCATGCTATTCTCGACTTTATGTACATCACATTAAGAAACGCGTCGCGCGGGTGAAATCTGATTTTTTCCTGGCTTTAGGCGCATTCTTAATAAGAAAAACCATATACGGCAGCAAGTCCAAGCGAAAGGTTTAAATTAAACGTACTAGTAAACCGATAAATATCTAAGTAAAAGTGATAATTGTACATCTGTTACTAAATTTAAGGTACTGTAAAGCGTTTTTGTGAATATATTATACAAAATGTACTAGGTAATTAAGCTGCACAAGGCAGCTGTGAATATGTTGGTATGATGAAAGATTGATTCCGAAATATAAAGCTGTAGACTGATCATAGCTGTTTTATTTATGGACTAATTGTGATCTTAATTTAGAATAAATTACGTACTTAACAATAATCAGTGTTTACCGAGCAAAGCTCGGTCACCCAGGTACTATTTATTAAACCATATCTTGAAAAATCCATTATAATGTACTTAAGTGAGCAAGTACAGTAGAACTCCAATTATCCGAATTAATGGGGACCGGGACCCATTCGGATAATCAAATATTCGGATAATCGGATTTTGTGCGTTTTGGAAGGTGCGCCGTGACTGCAATGCGCCGGAACTTGTCTTAACTTGCCGTTGTGCCTACACACGCGGGGGGAAGTCAGTGTAGGCACAACGGCAAGTTAAGACAAGTCAAGTCAAGACTTGACGCGCAAACACTGGCTTCGCAGGGGGAAGAAGGGGAAGAATAATAGCGCACTTAGACTTTTTTTGTGATTCGGATAATCGGCGATCCGGATAGTCGGAGTTCGGATAATTGGAGTTCTACTGTATAGTATTGGTATTATAGTAATTAGTTAAAGTTAATCGAATTCTGAGCGTTAAAAATTACAAAGAGTTCTAATACCTACCATTACACTATAACTAAACCAAAGGCAGTTTAGTTTAAAAAACGAACTTCATAATGCGTAGCCTCATCTAAATCAAGTAAACTAGGAGCTATGTATTAATAATCAAACACGCACAGTCGCACATATACCCTTTTGACTTATGAAAATTGTTGTCTTGCCAATCGGATACATTTCAACAGGTATGCCTCTACTCAAAGCGGCGTCTAGGCTTTGTTGCTGAGTTCAGCAGAATTCCTGGATGCAGTGCAAATCTATTGTCAATTCAGTTCCATAAATATTTATATTATAATAAATGATTTGATCGAACGTTAATACTCTTCAATCGATTAATTCTCTTCAAAACACTCACCGATAAAGAAAAATGTCACGATGTTGAGATAAGTCATAGCACGCAAAGAAAACTGAGACCGGTGTATCAAACTCGATATTGTTTCTTTACGTGTCACTTAGGATGTTTGTCGATTGTCCAGATATTTTTCTTTCATAACTTGCTTGTATGTTTTTTGTTTGTAAATTACATTCTTTTGTTGTACGATTGACGTTTATCTGAAACAAACTAAGTAATGATAGCGTTCTTCTAACTCTAGTATTAGATTTACCGTATATCATAGTTTCGACGAACACTCATTTTGACCACACAAAAGTTTTTAAGTTAGGTTTTAGTCTGATGACCCATTATAACTATTCATCCATTATTTAGTCTGATGACCATTATGACCCATTACAGCTAATTTCTATTATTCTAAGTATCAGGTATATTAATTTAAAGTATTTTATTATTATTATAAGTATTACGGATAGCAATTAACTTGTGCATGCAACCGTTTACAGAAGAAATAAAATATATACGGCCGAGTGGGTCGATTGAGAAACCTGATCTTTTTTAAAGTAGGTTAAAAATGTTCCCAATAACTCAGTAGTAGGTAGTCGCTTTTATAACTACTGTCGGTAGTCGATACTACTGTGTCTTAGCTAATATTTCCATTTGTTTTAAATGGGCAGAGCCTTTATTAACAAAACTAATATACAATGAGAACTACACACATATATAGACTATAGTTTCAATACCTCTCCTAGTCCATTATTTCGCAATGCCGTACAAAAACCATGCGACAAGGAGAAATCATCGATGCAACCCCCCCCTCTTCGACTGTACTCAGTTGGACAGCTTACAAGTGACGGCATAGTCACAGATCAGAAAATAGTTACTGCTGAATCTTATTACTTTATACCCTTCTATCATCCTACATAGGTCTGCTGGTGGTTCATTTACTACGTAAATTTTGTTCACGGGCCTGTAGTCTAATAATGATAAGCTATATTCCTAACTACTAACACAAAACACGACACAAGAATTATCCATAGATCTAAAAATATACTAGGTATAATCATGATGCTCAAGCCCACTACCAGATTGATACCTAATAGTTATTTAAATAATCAAATTGACCGGGCACTTTACAAAATGAACATCACCTTTTGTGCTGAGTAACACAAATATAATATTTAAAAACTATTTTTTGTATAACTGCAGTCAGTTAGGATCTATTACTGAAATTTGACTCTGGGACAGAAGCTCCCGCGTTTTATATACTATAGAGGTAGTAGCGACAAGACTAGTCGGGGTGCTCCGAGTCGGATCTGTGACCTAAGTAACCTATCCGGTCCATTTGGTTACTTAAAAACTCAAAAATTAGAATCAACTTAGCTTTATTATCAAATTGCCCATTTGTTACCTAGCGATATAATAATGTCCGGGCAATATGATAAATAGTGAAGTTTAAATAGTAGTAGATAATTAATCACTTGGCCCGATAGAGCAAGACATTACGAATATTGTCCGGGCATTATTAATGCCCTATTCATAACATTGTCTATAACATAAGCGCTGTTAAATAAACACTAACTATTAGGTTGACACTTGCTTGATTAAACACGACACATGGTGTCAACCTCAGAAAAGCACAATAGCTCGGAAAGGCTTTTGAAAATGTGATGACCTCCCGGGGGTCTACCGCCGAACGTCGAATAAGGATGCGAGAATTTGGTCTACATTTTTTTGAGTACATGGACTGAGAACTTATAGATATTTCTTTAGTTTATCTTATGCTAAAATGCAGAATTTTACCAAAATAAAAGAACTATTCCAAACTTTGGCGTGTTTAAGATAAGATAAGAAAACTCTTTATTAAAAGCCACAAAATAGAAATTACAAAAGAAACAAAGAACACAAGCTTGACATTTTAAGTGGCGGCCTTATTGCTCAGAGCAATCTCTTCCAGGCAACCGTGCACGGATAGGATTATACACAATAACGCGGCTCTTAATATTTTAGGTAAATTAATATAATAAATAGACAACAAATTATAACAACTATGCTTAAAATATTTTACTTACACTAAGAATACATACAAAATATATACACATCAATTTAAAAACCTTAAAAGGATGTTTTTTTTTTTTAATAGGGCAGAGCCTTTATTAACAAAACTAAAATACAATGAGAACTACACTACGCTACATACCTAACAACTACTTACACTAAGCACACCTGAACTATCCATAGACCAATGAAGGTCTACAGATAATCAAGATGTTCAAGCCCACTACCAATCGGAAGCGTACCCAGCATGCTGGCGGCATTACCACGCTGAATGGCAATGCTTATGCGTTGGGCCAAATAAACGCCAGCATTTTGGTCACGCGTCGCATCGACCAAGCGTTCGGAAAGGCTTTTGAAGATGAGGTGAGCTCCCGGCCCCCACGGACCCAATGTCTCAACCCCAAAGGGCTCAAATATGTAACCTCTTCCGAGGGTTGCATATTTGCGCCGTTTGAGTCGCTCAGCTGAATTAGCCGCTGCACCAGCCTTACAATGTGTCTCTGGAAGATGTGATGGTGCCAGAGTATCGACGCAAGTTGCGTCCCACACTAGGGGCCGACCCAACTTCCAAGGCACAACAGTCATGCCGTCAGGTCTTTTGCCATCGTCACGCGCAAGCCCACTCGGTTCGAGTATGGCTGGGACATTGGCGGTGGAAAAAGCCCGGCGTATGATGTCGTTCAGGCTGGCGTGGCGGCCAATACGACCTGCGCTTTTCGAGCAAGAGAGACCGTGGTGACCGAGTTGGTCGACGGCAGTACCACAATGGCAGCGATGGGCTTCATAGCACCTCGCACCCAAGCGCAAGCTAACAGCTAGACGAAATGCAGTTGGATCTAATAGGCTACCGGTATTGAAAGATGGCAAAGCTTGTAACCAAAGGCCCGATTCCCACACAGACACAGCAAGGATACGAGCACGATCCGCGATACTAGGACACGTATCGAGAAGAGAGTTCCGTGCTAGATCGCAGATCGGTCGATCCCACTGTCTCTGAGATGACAGACATCTGGGGAAATCGTTGTTTGGACAAGCCAGCCTCCAAGCATTCTTAGCCTCGCACAAATTAGCTACTACTACATCAGAATATTCCGAATGGCCTAAAGAGGGTGCGAGAATTTTGTCTATTAGATTTTGAGTACTATGAACTGAGGACAAGAATGCCGGTAAAGCTACACTTGAAATTTGGCGGACCCCTAGGCCTCCCAACCGTATGGGTAGTGAGGCTTGTGACCAGGCCCTCCCACTCAGATCCACATTCAACACCGATATTAGAGATTCCTTTACGACATTGTCTAAGCTCCCAAGGAGCTCACCATGTTTCCACAGTGGACTACACCGTAAAGCGTACATAAATTTCGGAACAAATAAACATTGCCGAATAATTGTAAACGCCATATGGGCGTTTACTTTGAGTAGCCTATCGGAGGCTCTCGTGAAATTTTGAATTTTTTCTTCGACAAAAGATGGTAACGACTCTTCTAAAATCGGTGAACCCAGGAGGCGCAGGGAACATTTGTCAACTGATTTGATGTTGGGGGCCAGATCATTAAATTTCTGTATTATCGAATCTTTATCTGGACATGTGTCGCAAACGAAAAGTTCGCATTTTGAAAAATTTAGTTCTAAACCAATCAGACGAAAACCGTCTATGAGTTTTTGTAAATCAGTTAGAACAGTATTCACATCGCCCCCCAAAGTTCCGTCGTCCAAGTACCAAACGTTTAGTTTGGACTGGAGACGTTGAATGATAGGGTGAATGGCCAAGGCGAAGGTCGCAGGGCCGAAGGGATCACCTTGTTGACAGCCGACGGAGGATAACATATGATTGTTTTGATAAGTCAATTTTGTGGGCTCGCCATAACATTGCCAAAGAAAATTGTACAGGTCAGGAATTTTATCCTTCACTTGGGCCAACAAGGCTCCTCGATCAACCGAATTAAAGGCGTTTTTGACGTCCACCTTTAACAGCACCTCTCCCCAATTTTGGCAAAGGAAGGTCCGGACAGAATGAACGGCAGCCTCACATCCACCCCGCGAACCAAAACCGAGTTGTATTGGTTGGAAAAGGGAGCTCAAAAGAGCAACCTTTTTCCTACAACCCACCTTGGCAGCAAGGCGACGATATGTGGTGCCGACAGCAATTGGTCTGATCCCACCATCTTTTTTGGAAAGTGCGCACAAATTGGCGCCGTACAAAACTTCGACAATGTCACTACTGACTCGACCAGATAACATGAGGTTAACTAAAGAGGTTAGATCTCTCAAGAGGGACTCTGCTACCTCACCAGAGCTAAAAGATAGAAGATCTTTTAGATGTTGAGGTGTCAGGCCATCTAGGCCTCCAGCTGAGCCACTCAAGAAAGATGTAATCGCAGCCGAAACCTCTTGCGATGTGGCCTCAATAGTGACGTTATCTGATTGTGGTGGAACAGGGAGGTGGAGATTAGCTGTTGCGGGTGGATGTTTGTCACGAAGTGACTGAATGGTGTGTGGTGTGTTCGGCGCAATGGTGTCACTGGAAAACAAAATACGTGCAGCGCCTTTGATGTCGCCATCGCTAATTTTGTTCTCTACAATCTTAATTATAGCCGAATCATCACTACTTTTAGAATTTTGGTTATTCCGCTGCTTAGGCGGAATAAAACTACTTAAATCTAAAGGGTTTTCCACGGAAGCAGTGTACTTTACGCAGTTCTCCTTTACCCTAGTGGTAAGGGACTTTTTGTTCGACGGTTCTAAAGGTACATAAAGCACACTGTATGGGAAACTCAGTAAATGTTCCCAGGCATCTTTCGAATTTTGCGAAAGAACACTTTTGATAACTAATGATAAACTTTGAGCCACCAAAACACGAGCACCACGCGGGATGCGCTTAAGGACCGGAAATGAATTTTTGAGTGAGCTCAACACTTCCCAAAAAGGTTGGGAAGGCGTAGCAGCGCTCACGGAACTGCCACTTGTGGTCGACTGACCCGTAATCGGAGCCGAAAGCGGAATTTGTAATTTGTTGTGGGATTTAGCCCGGTGAATTTTGACCCCTTTTTGGCCTCTAAAATAACGGGAACATAGCTCACACTGTACCTTGGATTCCAGAGACACCAGATTAGTCAACGCATTGCGTCCAACCGGGGTGCAAGATGCCATACTATAGCTAAAACTAAAAATAAATAAAATTATCTTAGTATCTCTAAGACGGCCGCAAGACAGCGAGACGTCAGGCGATGACGTTGCCTGAGCGCGCAGGCTCGCCGGATGGCGTCGTCATGGAAACAGAAAAACACAACTAAGCGGTAATCTGTCAAAATATATGGAAATTATAAGCGCTATGAAAAACTAATATCTGGTCTATCCCCAGCTCTACAAACAATACCTTGCAAAAATCCCTAAGTATACTTGCGGCTGGTACAAAGAAACCAGCTCAAAAACGAAGAATAGCTGAAAAAAATATTTGCCGAAAATTTGCCAACTTGCGTTGACAAGTTCGTTTTTTTTTTTTTTTTTGTGTTTAAATAGAATAAAAGTAAATACATAAAACACCTTAAAAGATTTAAAAGGTTTAAAAGATGATGAAGACAAAAAAGATAATCAACTACTTATATATTGTGTTAGGCCCGGCTCACACGACGCGGCTGCCACGCGGGCGCGGTTGGCAGCCGCGCCATGTGAATCGTCTCTAACTTGTTGATATGTACCTACGTCAATCAGCTCAATTGACATTGACAGTACTATCGGAGACATATTACTATATATAGGACAAAACGACGGATCGCAGTAGAATCGGAGTTAGAAAGTCGCGAGTTTATTTCGAAATTACGTTTTCGTAGAAAGAGAGTAGACGTCCAGGTCTGCTACGAAAACAACCTCCGAATAATCGGACCCGACCGACAGCTGTCCGAATAATCGGTAAGGTAATTAAATGCTTTCGGAGTAAGGTTTAACGTACGACACAAAAACTGTCAAATCTATGTCGGTCGGAATTCAGAATGAACGAAACGCCCGATCCGATCAACCGACTGATTGTGTTTCGTGGTAAGAAATGTCCGTAAGTTCGGCCGATATATCGTTTATTGGACTTCTTAGTAGACCTGCAGGTTACGAAGAGTTCGATGTTTTTAGACCGGGCAAATGTACCTACTTTTTTATTTTGTATGGAAAAAAATATAATTTAAAACTGTAGAATAAAAAAAAGTTCACTTATTTAATGCATTTAATAAATAAATATAGGTAGAAATTCACACACAACACCATCTGACCCCAAACGAAGCAAAACTTGTACTATGGCGATCAGATAACTGATACAATACTTATATTATAGTTGTAAATACATACTTATCAGACATAGATGTTTCTATGTATGATAAGTATGTATAATAAGTCTAACTTTAGACAGACACAGTACAAATATTCGAAATCATCATGCACCAATATTTGCACTGGGTGGGAATCGAACCCACAACCCTCGGCTTCGCAGGCAGAGTTACCCACTATGTCACGAGTCAATTATAAAATTAAAAATGTAATACTTACATTAAATTTAAGTTTATGACTTTGTCCGTGACGTGTATTATTATATGTTTAAATTTTATTTGTTAGCATTTAGTCATAAATAATGTATTTTAATGTATTATATTTAAAGTATGCCAGCTAATTACCAATATCTCTGTATATCTGTGTGAAGAGCGCAGTGCAACGCTAGGATCTTTGAGAATTTACAATAGTTTGTCTGAGGCTAGGAACGATTAAACCCTTCGAGTTCTAAAGGCTGCATGGCTCTGCTGTTATGGGCAGGATTGTAACTTACCATATAGCGCAAATCTTGTTCGTTTAGTTATTCTATACGACGTACTTAATAAAAATTAATAGTTTAAAAAACACGCTCGGATGTCTGCCGTGTTAGATTTAAATCACGTGACTATTTTTTTTGTATTCCTGATAGCAAACCCTTTCATTTGATATCCATATCATGGGGTTGCATTTCAAACAGCCAGTCCGCCATCTTGGGGAGGCCGCCATATTGGATTTGTAATGACGTTTCTTAGCTAGTCATGTATTGTCATCAGAACTCAGAAGGTGTGCAAAATTTCATTCTAATCGAAGAGTCGGGGTCTAATCGGGAAGTGGGTCAAATTAAGATTCCAAGATTTTCTTACATACATAGTTACACGTGAAGCTAATAAAAGCGTGTTAAAAAGATACCCTAAACTCTTACGTCAATTTTAACATAAGTTTCACGAAGTGTGAACTGTAGATAAGTAAAGTTATTCGTGGCAATATGGAAATGTGATGTTCGAGTAAAATAGAAATACAGACATTATTTTGCGGTTCCACCATAAAATGCTTTTTTGTAGATTTGTATTCGAATATAATTCTAGTAGGAAAACTTGTGTCATTGTGTGTGTTTGTTCCCACATATACCTGTAACTGCTGAATGGATTTGAATGAAATTAAATGTGCAGTAACTAGGAACATTGACTTAATTAACAAATAAGCTACTTTTCATCAAGTTAAAGACAGTGATTCCGTGGGATATTTATTTAAGGAAATGATTCTATTCCACGATTGTATTTGGAGAAAATGCTAATGCCGCGAAAAACTGTCAAGCCGCGAGTCATAAAGTAAAATAACAAAGATAAAAGATTGAGATGAAGTTTATTAAATAACTTAATAATAACTACTAAGGGATATGGTAGACATAACTGTTATATAAACTTAAAGTAAAAGTCTACTCATGGAAATACAATTTAGTTTAAATCTGTACATTTATATTACTAATACAATACAGGTATAAGTTAATTTATCTAAATGAAGTGGTAGTAGAGATAAATATTAAAGTAATAGGAATCGAGACCAAAGTGGAGTGGAGAAACACCTTTGCTTTGCTGTTGGGCTAAATATTGGCTTAACAATGATAAGAAAATTCTTGGATCGGATTGCAAAACTTCTACATGAAGTGGTTTCGATGCTAACATGAACGTTTGGCAACACGATTCCATGAAGCCTACCATAACGACCAGTGTCACTTTCCTCTTACCATGTACCTACCACGGAAGTGAAAAAATTACGGACTAATTAGGTGCTTTACCCCCGTTGAGTTAACGTTGAAGTTAGATTGATACAGAGCTAAGAAAATAATTATTTATCTAATAATTCAGTGTAACAAACGCAGTGCAGTGTTGGGCAGTGATTCGAACTTTATCTTCATGCCTAAGATTAAGCTCCAGTATCACTCCATAACATAAAAAAGATATTATTTACGCTGCCTGAGTCGTTGAACAGATTTAACATTCAGAATTCAGATCGGGTTCACTCTGTTTATTTACATTGAGAAATTAATTACTTTCATCATCATCGTTTATTATTTCAGCCTATATCGAGCCACTGCAATATTTCTTTATAAATTGCTAAATCCATAAATATCTATCCCGTATTTAAAAAAAAACCCTATCTAGTAACAAGGTAATTGGGTCCTTTCAGTGCTTTCATGAAATCGAATCTAATTTTATCCAGTTGGTAGGTTAGGATGATAAAATTCTAAAAATATATCCATCGGAATATATATTCTTCTCGGTATGTAGAATTCATGTATTGCCAGCCTATGTACCGTGTCAAACATCATTATCAGGACTTGTCCCTGACAATAATACAGCGGAAGCCGACTGTTGAACAGCGTAAACCTTCTAGGAGCGTAAAATTTCATCACAACACACTGCATCTTGAACCTCTGCGTGGCCATGTCAGAAACAAACTGTAAATTGAAAATATGTTTATTAGTGATAAAAATTTATAATAGGTGTTTGTAAACATCTTATTTTCTAATGAAAGACTTCAAACTTATACAGCAATATTGTATTAATCTGCAAACAAGAATAAAATGAATTATGTATCACATTAATATCACAACGGCGAAAGTTAGAGTATCTATGTATGTTTTCACGTGTCCCCGTAACGGCTGATTGCGTTCAATCACAGATCATAATACTTACCATTGGATTAAATAGACATTTAGAAACAAACACTAATAAAATTACAAAGATTACAAAACATAAAAACTACTGCCATAAAAGGCGGCTTTATCAGTAATAGGATTTTATCCAAGCCAACAAGTAACATCCGGAATAGTAAGATGAAAAACCACAGTGAAGATAGGGTGCCAAGAAACAACAAAGTAGAAAAACAAGATAGAAAAATTCAGTGTCAGTGTCGTAACATAGCTACGTATAGACTACTGGAACCACCAGGAGACCTATGTAGGATGATAGAAGGGTATAAAGTAATAAGATTCAGCACTATGCCGTCACTTGTAAGCTGTCCAACTGAGTACAGTCGAAGAGGGAGGGGGGGGGGGGGGGGGGTTGCAACTCTCGATCATTTCTCCTTGTCGCATGATTTTTATACGGCGTTGCAGAATAATAGATTAGAAGAGGTACTGAAACTGTATGCAACCAATGCCGTACACAATCAAATGCCCAAATTTGATCAATTAATCGTCGGAAAATCATAGATAAAGGTAGTTTAAAATTCGAAAGGACAGAGTAATTGCTAACACAACTTGAGTAGCCGAATACTACTTCTATTACTGAAAATGATTTACTGTTTAGGTAGATAAATACACTTTATTGACACACTAAAACAATAGGATACACAAAAAGAATTAAATATAAATTTAAAACTAGTGCAACAAGTTGGCGGCCTTATCAGTTTAAACTTCTAGAAGCCTAGTAGCGAATTTTTGTGTATATCGCTATCGTGGCTATCGGGATCGTACTTGCTTCTGGATGTATTTTTCCCAGTCCTTATTACAAGATTGTCATCATACTGGCTAAACGGTTTAAATAAAAATATTTTGAGATAACCGGCTGTTTAAAAAAAACTTTTTTCGAGGGCATACGTAATGCACCCAACCTGCAGTTGGCCAGTCTCGACTTTCTCCTTGTGCGAGAATGCCCCGAGTCTCAGCAGTAAGAACAAGTGGTCTGCATATACTCATAAATCTTTTGAGGATATTACGCTTAAAGTAGTTAGTTGTAATATATGAGCTCAGTTTAAAATCTTACTTACATACAGATATTGAATATTTGCGTCTCGAAATGTCTCAAACGAAATATTTAATGTCTTGCGCAGAAATTGACGCACGACCACCGCAGGAGTACAGAATCCAAATTTGTAAATACTGTGAAGGGCTTCTGAAATATGAAACGGAATTGTGTCATAGAATAGTTATTGCTTGGTTCTTGGGTAAAAATTGTTACTCATGAACATGGTGCGTAGAACTGCAACAAAATATTAGTGAGGCACCGATATTTCTCGCTCCGCTGCTTAATTACGGCAAATCCCACTTTTATATTATAAACACGAAAGTTTGTAAGTTTGTTTTGTATGGATGTATGTTTTTTACTATTTCACACAAAAATTACCGAAGGGATTTGGATGAAATTGGGTTCATAGATGGAATGGAAGGGTGTGAAATAATAACACATAAAACTATTTTTTATCCGTAGTAATTAACGCGATCGGGAAGTACGCAGGTGAAACCGAGGGTTGCTGCTAGTATTCCAAAATACAACGTAAAACGGGTGAACTATTCACCATGGTGAATGAAACTGAAAAAGAAAAAAATACGTGTACAATTTTTTTATCTAACTGACGGAGTTGTTGGTTTTTTTCTGACCATTCTCTATGTATATATGGATCTACGATTATTTTATAAACAGTCTAATAGCTATCTAAAGCTTGCTTTATTTGGGGCTAGCTAGTTCGTGTGAGGAATGATTTTTACATAATAAAACATGTGGACTAATATTAGTTTACTTTTTAAATTCCCGTTGAGCATAGATTTTTCATAATATTAGTAAGCTGATACAATGTTTTTTATTTCCAGTCGTTGCCAAAGGTTTGTCGTAACTCTTTGTTTCAATGTTTCACCTTGTGAAAATTCAACATTATTGTTGATTTGCTATCTATTCTGAAGAGCAGGCGTACACTAACCACAAATTAAATGTTTCTCACCAGTTTTATATTTTAGACAGATATAACGCAGCCCATGTCATAAAATGTAAAATACATATTCGTGCATATTTTTAACAGAACTGTATCTAGCCGTTCTAACCCTAAGATGAGCACAGCTTGTTACTATGGGATCCAGTTACCTGATGCGTGTCTAAAATACCTTGGTGATTAGCCAATCATAGTGGTCAGCATTTTGTGTCTAATTGACAAATTACAGGCAAGAGCTTACTTCTCGGCAGCCTTTGTAGATGGGCAAACATGTCACCCTGTCTTACGTATAGGTCGTCGGTGTGTGCTGCAAAAGTGGCCTGGTTTGCGGGAATAGCTCGCCAACCCCCGGTAAACCCTAGCAAATACAAAATGCAATTAAATGAGATACCTATACAAGCGTAGGTAAACATTACGTAACGTCTTAATCGGTCTATATTTATCTATGTATATAATATTCCTTTGAGCCAATTTTGAAGCTAAACGCGTGGCCTAATTTTGGGTTTGGTTAAATGTAAATTTTAAGTAATACTTTTTTTTTCGATTCGCCATATTTGGATTCATTTTTACTGACACAGACCTCAGTCATCAAATATTTTAATGAGATCTGTGACCGTTTGTCTTTGAGATTTAAATGTAAATAATAACTTAAAAAACAACCAAATAAAATAAAAAATGTTCACCCCCGACTACTTTAGACTTGAAATTTGTACAGTATTCTACTAATCAAGCCCTTTCATTTGGTACCCAAATACCCATATTGAGGAACGTTGTGGAAAAAAATATTTTATCCGCCATTTTGTGGATTAAAAATAGTATTACATTGTTTTACCGACAAATAACATCTTTATTAGTAGGTACTAGTATTTTTTATAAAGAAATAGGACGAAAACTAATCTTTATTAAATACAGCCTGGATATGTAAGTCTTAAAAATTGGCAGTAGTAGCTGCGTAGTAGTGGTGACTACAGGCCCGTGAACAAAATTTACGTAGTAAATGAACCACCAGGAAACCTATGTAGGATGATAGAAGTGTATAAAATAATAAGATTCAGCACTATGCCGTCACTTGTAAGCTGCCCAACTAAGTACAGCCATAGAGAGGGGGTTGCAACCCTCGATCATTTCTCCCTGTCGCATGATTTTTGTACGGCATTGCGAAATAATGGATTAGGAGAGGTAATGAAACTGTATGGAACCAATGCCGTACATAATCAAATGCCCAAATTTAATCTGTGAATCACCAAAAAGTCACGAATTTTTTCGATAAAATAATAATTAAAAAACTTAAAATTTGTTATTTTTATAGTTTCAATAGCTCTTCTAATCTATTATTCTGCAACGCCGTACAAAAATCATGCGACAAGGAGAAATGATCGAGGGTTGCACCCCTCCTCGTCGACTGTACTCAGTTGGACAGCTTACAAGTGACGGCATAGTGCAGAATCTTATTACTTTATACCATTCTATCATCCTACATAGCTCTCCTGGTGGTTCATTTACTACGTACATTTTGTGTTCACGGGCCTGTAGTCTATAGCATTTAATCTGTCAAATCAGAAAATTATTTACAAAAATAATAATACGATTTTTAACAGCTATATTTTAAATTGTTTTATTTTACCTCTCCTTAGATGTAAAAACGTATGAGGATGGTATGGTTTTTCACTCTAAAGTTATTGCTTCTTTTCTTTTTGTTTTAGTTGTATTCATAATCTAGCATGATGGTAATTGATTATGCCCAATCAATCCAATTCCATTACACTTTATAAAATAATTCAGAAAAAAATCAGTAACGATCCATTTTATTACATTACAATAAAAAATATGGTAGGCACTTACCAAAAAAGCTGATAAGAAAAAATAATCCAGAATACGACAACATCGTATTTCCAATGCGAATAACCTAATGTGCTACAAATGTGTTATGACAGTAGTTGTATTCTCAGGTTGTTGAAGAATTCTTTCTGCGTCTGTTTTATAAGCAACAGCGTGCAAAAAATTCATGGTATTCTAATTCAAATCACACATTTTTCTCGTTGCATGAAGACATAATTACAATAAATAAAAAATTCATAAGGAACCTGACATACCAAACTGGTTAAAACAAAAACACTGCTTTAAGCAACTCGTTTTATTTTTCTAAATGAGGGACAAAATATTTATTTACGTAAATTACACGTAATCCTACACTAAATAAATATACAGTAAGATAGTAGCCGGACTAAGAATAATAGAATTAGCTATAAAGACTTTAAACTAAAACTTAAAACAACGAAAACCAAGTTAAAACAAATTCTCTAAGAAAATAATAGTAAACTTTCTCGAGGCGATGTTGATACATTCTAATAAGAATACTATTTAGTTTACAGTGTCTATTGAAATTACCCTTAGACTTTAAAATTAAAACAATAAAAATAGGTATTCTAAATAAAAATATCTAAATAACTCTATTTCAATTTTAAATTATTATATTTGAATTAATACACATGGAATGATTTAACCGTAGCTTGTAATACTATCTCTAGAAGAGTTTGAAGTGAAAGGAGGTTTGACTAAAGTTATCCACATATTTCTAGTTGTAGGATCACAAACAATAAAATAAATAAATAGAACAAATCCCTGTAATGTAGAGCTTAAACAAAAAAGGTACGACCATAGTAAATTGGTACTGAATGAAAATATTCCAAAGATCCACGTAAGACCAAGTAAAAAAAACAAAAATATTGACAATCTGAGTTGCGCTCCTACCAAATCAAAATCAGTTGCTTTTGTTTTCTCATTGGATCCTCGGGAAATAGAATGAAGAACCAGAAGAAACAGTATAACGTTTACAAATAAGATAACGCAGATTGGTATTAGGACAGCAAATATAAAATAGTAATCTTTCGGATAACAAAGTTTTTTATAGTGTGATGCATCAGGAATATAACAGTTCCAATCGATAGATAAAACTATTATCACTGGCACTATAGGAATTCCCCATCCTATAAGAGAAAATTTAAACATAAATCGAGAGGGTCGGCTGACGCCTAATACACGAACATATCTTACAAATTGAAGTATTGCAGTTATAAGCATCCACATGAAACTTGCTAAAATAGAATAATGCAGAAGAGATCCCAAAATGACACACAGCGGTTTCATATGACTGGCGATAACATAATTTCCGTTCTCATAAACAAATATGGTGTTATCTAAATTGAAAACAACAATAAACGTAAGGGGCAGAGCAATAGCTGTAGATAACTGAAGCAATACTTTTGTACCAGCTTTTTTCCTCCAATTTGCAAACACAAGTGCTGTTATCCAAATGCCAACTATACCGACTATTGATAGGAAACAACCTATCAAAGTAATTATATTCAGAGCTTTAGTGTGTTGTGCAGAATTAGGGTTTTCTATTTTGTCAGCACCTCCTATAGGTATAGTTATCAATTGGCTAAAATGCGTCAAGTGATAACATTCACAAACAGTTATATTATCTATAGATTTTACAGGAAAGCAACCTTGAGTTTTCCAAAAGCCAGATAGCATAGTAGACTTTTGCATTTCGAAATCCCAATATCCACAATACTTCCTATTTCTAAATTGGCTCAGTTGTCTGAACACGATTGGTAAAGGATGATCAAAATTAGAGTTAAAACCTGGAACTGACACCCCTATTATTCGGCTGTTAATTATATGGTCATTAGCAACAAGCTCTTGAAAAATTGCGTCATTTTGAAAAACACTTATTATTATATGAACTGCGTTTTTATCCATACTTTCGTTTGTATTAGGCTTTAATGATCTTATTAGTTGTAATGGTAGCCAAGCAGCAATTTCCAAATTTTCCATGTTCAGCACAGTTTCAAGTGTAGTATTTACATAAAGTGGTTTAATGACCATATCTGTAAACTTTTCAGAATCGGAAGTTTTTAAGATAGCGATGCCAGTAATATTTGTAATCAAGGGGTAGGAAATTTGGATTACAAACTGCGGCTTGATTGATATTTTATAAGGTTCTACGATATCCATAATTTCTGGAGAATCAACAGTTACATTATTAGTTTCAGGTGGTTTTGCAATAATTTCAATAATATCGTTAACTGAATTTAAAATAACATTTGTGGAATTCAAAGTTTGAGATAATCGTAGATAATCACAATCAAATTCCATTACTCTGTCCATTACCCAGGCCATATTATCAATATCTCCCATTTCAACACTGGACTCATTTTGGTGTGCTATCTGAAGTATCTGCTGCAATGATATTGAAAGGTAGTAAATATCAGCGGGAATTATTGTATCAATGTCACTGAGGACAAATTCCAATCCGTCAGTTAGAAATGAATTGGTATAATTACTTGAAGCTTGGCCTTTACTAATATTGTATAAAAATGCTGTGGTAACAGTAGGTATGTAATTGGTATCACAACGCCCTTCAACTGCTCCCCAAATTGCGCCATTCAAATAAGACCCGAGACATTGTCGTTTTACAGGTAAACCATTAGACTGCAAACAAAATTCTTTAGGTGCCGTCATTTGACCGATCGGTGTTAATCCCCAATTGAGAACGACAGTATCACCTGTTGTAGTTGGCAAACAATATACTGAGCTTGTTAGATTAACAAATGAACAGTTTATACTGGGTAAATGTAAAAATGCAAGTTCTTGGATCTCATTGAATGTATCTTGTATATTCATTGCTTCGTCCTCAAAAGTATTTTTTACAGTAGCGTGCAAATGTAGTAATACAGTAATATAATCTTTATTAATTTCATAAACGTCCATCCAAAGTATTTTTTGAGCACCGAACAAATCCGTCAAATGCAAAATCATCTTATCTATTCTTGAAGTATCTTCAATCTCATACGTTGCGTTATAGAATTTTATAGTCAAAGCAAATACATGAGTTTCTTTCCCTTTTGGATTGACTACAAGTTTTTCTGTGCTTACAAGTGCAAAATCAATCGTATGTCCTTCACACCAGTATTGTGCAGAGCGTTGAGTTATAAGATCCACAATGTACACTATTTTTTCAACATAGTTAACCTCTCCCTCGGCTTCATGTTTAACAGAAAGAAACGGCAAATCATTGATGTCAACAATCCTCACAAATCCTTTGGCATCAGAAAAACATTGGATACCTTTATCATCATAATCATATTTCCACAAGCCCGATGGAAAATATACTGTCAGGTACATTTGATTTTCTGCTTCGTTAAATTCAAATACTAGCTGAGTTTCTCCGTAAATAACATCTGCTTCACAAGCCATGCAAAACAGTTTCTCAGAAGAGTTCGTAAGACGTAAAGTACCAAGGTTGTTAATTGTTGTTTCAAATGCTACGAAGTTTTTGCTTGAATTTCTATCATCTAAAGAGAAGTCGTCATTATCTGATTCAAAAAAAGGTGCTTTGAACCAACACCACTGATCGTTTGATAGTTCATTGAGTTCTGCCAGTTTAGTAAATATAAATCTATTGATTCCTGATTGGTTATCAGTCATCGGTGTTTTGCATTTAAGTTTTGTAAATTCTCCGAATGTTAATCCTGTCTCAGATGTTTCTATACCGTAACAAGTACCATTATCAGGTTTGTATCTAAAAGAATGATATTTATTTGGGCAAACTGCTGGATAATGAATATTGTTAATGTAAAAACAAAGGCTTGGGTAAGTTTGCGAGCATGAATCTGTTATCAATGCGCGCTGTTCAACGTCTAAAACTAAACAATTCTTCCATATGAAATTGTGGAATGGTAAATGACTATTAGCTTCTACTGGTACACCCCATTTGGGTCCTGGAATAGCCCAAACAACGGGATTGAACAGCTTAAGTCTATGAGCTGGAAGCCAATAATATCTAGATATATTAAATGCAACTATTGAATCGATTAGCGAGTTGAATTCATCTTCATTTAAATCCGTGATGACTGAAGCTCCGCCGCTTGAGAAACAAGGATAGTCCCAAGCAGTTTTAGAACCAAAATGGTAGCAATAGTCGTTGTTGTTGTCCGATATTTTATAAAACTTTGGAGGGCAAATAGTTGTGTTGAAACTTATTACTGTTTTTAGACAGGGTCCAACATCTTCAACGTTAGGTGCCCATTTATCTTCAGAACAGTTACGTTTCACTAGAGTTTCGTTAACGTAACAAAGAGGATCAGACTCTACTTCAGTTGCAGTTAAACTTTGACCCCATTTGACAGTTATTCCATTGTGAGAAAATTCTTCGGGGCAGCTCTGTAAAAAATACCAACATTTAAATTTATTATTTAGCGAGTTCTTTTTAAAGATTAGTTTTCAATATTCTACGAATAGAATTAGAGGGCCGAAATATCGTTTTATTTCCAATTGCCGTGTTACAAAATTTATCTTAAAAACAATGTTGAGTTTGTTTGACGTCACAAATCTCAAAAATTTACTACAGATAATAAGACTTTGCTTCAAAAATTTTAAGTTTTTGGCTGGTGGAAGCACATGGAAGGAAAAAATTGCGATTAGATTTTGAAATAATTTTGTGTATCATTTTAAAATAGATTTAGAAAAATTAATGTAGATAAGTAGGTAGAATAAAAATAAATAGTGATTCCAGACTATAATCTAACTGTGTTCCAAATTTCAATCCGATCCGCTCAGATGTTGTGACGTGATTGGGCAACAAACATCCAAACTTTCGCATTTAAATTATTATTAGGATTTTAAAACTTCACTGTACATTGAAACCAAGCTTAATTTTAATGAAGTTTAAGTTATTCTGTTACATTTTTGCTGAATGTATCAGAATAAAATATACTACGAGGCTTTTGATTAATAGTGAACCATTGTACCTATATTTAATTAATTGATAATAATAAATTGAATAGTTATCACTTTATAGCATATTTTACCAAATAATATTAAATGAGTAAATTTACTTTCAAAATCACGGATAAAATTGGGTGTAATAATAAAAAGCTGACATACCTGTAAGCTCAATTGAAGCGAAACATAAAAAATAAGATAAGAACTCTTATAATTCATTGTAATTTAAAATTATTTTACATACTGTCGTGTTAACGCAACGATTTTTTTCGCAAAAACTGTTTTTTTAATAAACAACGTGCGTATATTAAACGGCAGTATTCAGGGCTCTCTGCTCAACTGTGATTTAAAGTAGATACATAACTGCCCACTGGGTATTATGTGATATTACACTGTGGAGCTATCTATCCATGCGCATACATGGTGTTTCATTTAAGGTCATGTCAAGCTCATGAGTTATTCGATATTTTGTTCAGAATTTCCCAATTTTGTTACTATAACTACTACTATAAAATTTTGTTGCTATAACTGACCTGGCAATAAACCAATAAAGTACCATTAATATCCCATTCCGTAATACTGTTAGTATTAAATCAAGTTAGTTGTTGTGTGATGAATTCAAATATTTGTACTGTATCTGGGTGTTTCTATGTATAATAAGTATGTATTTACAACTATACAAGTATTATATCAGCTATCTGGTCGAGATACTACAAGCTTTGCTTAGTTTGGGGTCTGATGGTGTTGTGTGTGAATTGTTCACCAATAAATTAAAATGTATTTATTCTGGTCAACGGACCATCCTAACATTATCCTAACCTATGAATTGATTGCACCAACGAAGTCTTTATAAAATGACAGACAGTACGGCAATCGCGGGTTTCAAGCGATCTTAGTATTTAAGGTATCTTATTAAATCGTGGGACCCAAGTACGCTCTCGTATTCTTACGCAAGCCTACCGCGGTGTGTCCGTCTCCTGACCCACCCCAGTGGCATCTTCCTGTCACTGGGGCTACTAAACACCCAAAGAACACCAGCAGGTTTACCGCCTAACTCTTCTGATTTCTGCTATCCTTTGATTTGTGACGTCATCAGCCATAACTGCTTTTAGTTGCGCTGCATACGGAGAGCAGATGTAGTTGTCTGCTTTGATCGGCGTTACCAAATTGGCCAATGACGTTACAAATAAAATAGCATAGCAAAAAGCAGGAGAGTTACGTGGTAGACCTGCGGGACCAACTAATAAGAGGATGCCAAATGCCCTCACATCTGGAAATATTTAGTCCTACCCGACGAGCTGAAGATAGTCAGCCTACAGCTGCAGAAATTCTACAAAAAACATCATAAAAATTATGATTTATCACGTAATCATACATACTTAACACATATTTTAGGCAAAACGATCACTAGTGTATTTCTGCTACGAAAACGCTCGTGGAATGCATTGAGTTCCAGAAATTCGGTGTTTGTATTAAATGGTAGGTATGTAAATACAAATGACCGGATTTTTTGTTTATTGTTTATTCGAAACAGCTACATACCGTTGTTTTGGTCTTTACTATCTACTTTGATTACTGTGTTCGAAGGTTGTAATCAAGTTTCTCAGCGAGACATACTCGATGTATTTGCGGAGAATTTGTGCATTACAATTATTATTGCAGCTCTTACGTAAGAAAACTTGACTATTTAAATATATTATATCCTTTCCTTTGTCTTCTTTGACGACACGTTGTCAAGGAACTGTCTGGTGCATTTTGTCATTTGTTTTTTAAACCATGGACTTTTAACTGGTTAGTGAGAGAATCCAACTAGATAATATTAAAAATCCGAAAATGTTTATTTTTGTTGCTCAATCACATCACAACAGTCGATAGGATTGGGTTGAAACTTGGAACAAAATAAATTTGTGATCTGAAATAGGAAGAAAACTTTTCATCGCAGCTAAATTGTGGTAAACGGAATTATCTATACTAATATTATAAAACTGAAGAGTTTGTTTGTATGTTTGTTTGTTTGAACGCAAGGATCTCTGGAACTACTGGTCCGAATTGAAAGGTTCTTTCTTTCCAGGATAGTCCATATATCGAGGAAGGCTATAGGCTACTTAACATTACGCTACTATCAACAGGAGCCGAGCATGAATGAAAAATGTAACAAAAACGGGGAAAAATATTGCTTATTGAAAGCTTTCGTTGCGTGACAGCATATGTCATATTTTAAAGGGTGCATCATTAGAACCTAAAGTCTCGGAATTTGTTCAATTTCAATTTGAATTGGTACGACCAATTTTCGATAGATGGCGTAGCAACGCGCGCGCGTTCAGCTAGTGTGGGTATAAAACGCAGAACGCGCGTAGTTTGTTTATTATTATTTATCAGTATCCTGCAAGTTTAAATTGTACGAGTAGATTGCGTCTCTCATAGCGAGAAAAGACCCAGTATTTTAGGTGTAGTAATATAACGTGGGCTGTTAAGTATTTATGCTTGACATCCTACGCTATTTGAGCTAGTTCTTGATTTACTATCACTTTCGTTTATTTATGAACTATTTCTGTCGTACAACTAGGGAACATCATAAAAAGTGTGAGTACCTTCCTGTGCTGCCCGAAATGCAATATGGAAATTATACTAAGACTAAACTTTGTAACACTTTAGCTACACTCCGCCACGTAGCCCGTGTCTTGACAATTTTACATGATATTTATTTTCAAAAATCCCACGGTACCCACTAACTTAACTAGGATAAAAATCTTGCGTGTAAATGTAGAGAATTTACTCACAACGTAATAAATTTTATTCAAAGCCATTCAGCTGTTACAGAAAAACGTGAGAACAAACATACACATTTACAAACACACTCACTTTTTTTTTAATATTAGCAGTGGCCCGCGATTTTATTCGCGTAGTTCCCGTTTCCGTTATTTTCCCGGGATAAACAGTAGCCTGTGCGTTATTTCAGACAATCATCTAACCATATTTCAAAGTTCAACCTGATCCATTCAAAATTCCGACTTGATTGAGCAACAAACATTCAAACTTTCATGTTAATAATATTAGTAGGATTAGTACAACTTTTATTAACTTTTAACTGATTTGTACAACACGATTCTAAGAGTCAGCTAAGGAGAGCTCCTCTTAATGTCCTAATACCATATTTTTTCCACAGAATTCCCTATTGTTCGGTGTTATAAAAACCATTCAGCTTTAAGCGCCGTTATTTTCACTAACATTGACCCTCCAGATGGTAAGTAATAATTACAATTTAAGTTTGTGTTATTTTAATAATAGTTAAATTACATTACTAAGTTGCGGCTGATCTGGTCGGGAGAACGGCTATTGCCGATCCAGAGTCCTGGGCTCAAATCCCACACTCACCACTGTCGACAAAAAAAGGCGAAGGAAAACATCGTGAGGAGACCGGCATGTGCCTAGAATTTTTCGAAGTCATATCACACCCCGGACACTCGGCCTAAACTCCAAACAAACGGTGAAGTCGACATACCTACACTCACACAACTACGCATATGTCGTTCGAACACATTTACGCATGTGTGCGTGTCATCTAGGGTTACTAAATTATTTTATGGAATAGCTGTGACTCGTGAGTTCACCTGCCTGTGTTAAGTGGCTTACAATCTTACCTAGTTAGTGTTCGATCTTTAATGTAGGTAAATATAACTTTCATCAACAATCAGAAGGGAGAAGATTTAAAACAAAATATAATAAAGGTACCATGTACGAATTGATTTTTAGTTAAGTACACTTACCCAAAGAGAAATCTTTGAATTCTGACAATTCAATTCTGACAACGAAAGCCGCAGTTTAAAAACAACGAGTTTAATAATTTCGTCACAGGACTTTAGTGTTGGCGCGTACTTCTAACCAGAATAGCTTATAACACAGTTTATAAAAATGATTCAATCTTTGTAGAAATTCTTATGAAATTAAAAATCTCTTATTCTTGTTTCGTAAAATAGACGAAAAATTTGGTACCATTTTGTAAAATAATACAGCATCATGGTCGTATTCTCATAGAAAATTATCGTCCGATATAATAACCCTTCGTTGAGTGCTTCTCGCGTTCTTGCGGGGTAGGAAGCTTGAAACTGGCGGGGGGTGGGGAGTGTCCGTTCTATCTGTATTATCTATTCTATGGTCATATGTCATCCACCAACGCGCACTGGGCCAGCGTGGTGGATTAGGGTCTTGATGCTTTCCTTGAGAGAGAGAGAGAAGGCCTTGAATTCCAGCAGTGGGAACGTTTAGTTGGCTGCTTATGGTTATACTATGACTGGTATGTTACTGAAGTCTGAATAATAATAATCTGATAGTGAGTGAATTGTCCACCAATATTGTCTACCAGTAAGAAATAATTTTAAAAAACATTTTTTTTATTTTCTCATACAAAGTTCAATCAGCTTCTATTTTTGAATTGTTTACTACCATAGAAATCTAAATAATATTTTTTTCACATCAAAGTGTTTCATCTTGTTTTCGTTACTTTTAGACAACGTTCACAGTGAGTACTATTTTGGAAATTGCGCTTTAAGTACGAAAAAAAATTTGATACACCGAAGAATATGGACGTACGAGCAATTAAAAGGACAAATGATTATACGGGTGCGTAATTCAACGAATAATTATTAGACTGGCCTCGTGGCTTAGTGGGTAGTAGCTCTGCCTGCGAAGCCGAGGGGCGTGGGTTCGATTCCCACCCAGTGCAAATATTTGTGTGAGGAATTCAAATGTTTCCACTGTGTTTGGGTGTTTCTATGTATAATAAGTATGTATTTAAAACTATATAAGTATTATATCAGCTATCTGGCCGCCATCATACAAGCTTTACTTAGTTTGGGGTCAGATGGTGTTGTGTGTGAATTGTCCACCAATTTGTATTGTATATGTATTGTAATTAATTTGTCAATTGTTACTCTTTGTTAACCACCGACGAAAAAACGGCGGGATGTTATAAGTTTGAAGTTTCTCTCTCAGTCTCACTCTTTGTATGTATGTGTTTGTCTGTGGTATCGTAGCTCCAAAACGGATCATTTGGTTTTGTTTTTTTTTTGTTTGACAGGTGAATTAGTTATATATGTATATAGACAGAGAGTGTTCTTAGATATGCTTAACTGTGCTAATGTTTTGAACAGACGCGTCTGTCTGCAGATTGGCTGTGCATGGATTGGTATGGACCTATGGACCAATATTACCTCTAAGACCAAGTTCAGGCATTCGATCATACTTTCTCTTAGTTCCTGAGTTTGATGTCCTCTGTCTCGTGCGCTAGATATCTAACTCTCCACAACGGTGCTATCATCTGCGTATCCAAAGACACCGAGTTTCAGCCGATCGTTAATTTGTAGCAAAAAAAAACGATGCAGAGAGCATTGACGCTTGAGGGACTTCAGCTTTGATAATTATTTTTTTTACTTTTTTAGTTTTACACTTGACCGCCATCTCGCTTGATGTTAAGCGACGATGCGGTCTACGATGGAACTGATTCACTCTCGATTTGAAGACACAAAGATTGTTACCATCGGGGAAAACCCACTCAGGCAACGTATTCCACAGCCTAGACGTTCTTATCACAAAAGTAGAGTCAAATCTCTTCGTTCGTGTCTTTGGAACAACAACCATGAAACGATGTCGCCTTTTCGAGCTACGATCATTCCGATAGAAAAAAGGACAAGGTGGTATTAGATTATGCAAATCAATCGCACACTCTCCGAAGTGTATTCGAAAAAAAAACCGATAGGCTAGCAATTTTGCGGCGATGTTCAAGACTTTGAAGTCTTTTTCGCGTAAGAGCGTCTTTGCCTCAAAAAGGGGATGATTGGCCCCTTAGATTAGTCTGTCTTGTTGGAAAAAACTTTAAAATAGTTGTCTGACGAACATATTTACAAATGGAGCATGAGAATTCAAGTGAAGTTTAATTATTAAGTATTTTGGAGTTGTTAAGCAAAGCGGCCGACGGAAAGTGAATGGGAGTATTGGGACCTTGTTTTTAAGGATATTGCCTACAACATACGTGAAAATCACTAATTAGAAAATACGTGAAGTAAGTAATGTTCGTATGTACCTTCGTTACCCCATATCTCAAAATTGGCCGTCTAAGCAAGTTAGCGAGGAAGCATGTGTTCTTAGTACTTACTAACTCTACTCAATCGTCAACATTTCATTCATCAGAAAATAGGTGACGTCTGGGAGCTCTGAGATCTTTACTCTATAAGGAAATAGTACTATGCACTATGCATTGCCAAGCAGTAATATCAAAACATCAATGTGTTCCGATTTGATAAGCATTGTATCCAATTAAATTACATGGCAAAGAGATCAGGTATCTTAAATCTCTGGGTGACGAGTGCAGTGCAATGCTCATCACCTAGCACTTTTTATGATTTGGACTTTTTATGTTCCAATAAATGCTTGTTACTGTGCATTTTTGCTTACCACCAGGCACATGTCTTGCTCGTCTCTTCATACTAAATATTTAAAAAAAAAACAATGCAATGTTGCTAAAAGCCGATCGACTTAGATTACGAGTACGAGGGTACTGGCACTGGCACTGTGCGCTTCATTTTCTGTGTTTCCCTGAACATTCACAGAAATGCTACTCCACACTGCGTCTACTCCAAGATACTGATTAGCTAATTTTATGTATCTCGCAGCCAACTAGCTTAATCAGCCATTCAATCAACAGCCTCTGTACCAAACAGCGCTGTTTAACAAACGGCCTAAATTATATTCAGCCGTAGCGTTTGTTGCTTGGACCATTCGTGCAACAGGGTGAACCAGTGACAGATTTTAAAAAAAAGATGAAACATAGGTATATGATATAAGAGATTCTTTATTTTATACCCTAAAATGTATGTGGGTAAGTAGGTTAGGTAAGTTTTAGAAAAAAACATAAAATTTTGCTGTTTGGCGACGCCATTTTGACAGTTTGGAGAGTTTCGGCGCTAGGTGGAAGAAAGTGGAACTAAATTAAAATGAACAGGCTAGGCAAGCATTCAAATATCATCGATTCAAGATATTTTCCCAGCTGTTTGGTGAAATGGTTGAATATCATTCAGCCCGCTGGTTAAACGGTGCTGTTTAGTAAAAAGGCTGTTGATTGAACGGCTAATTAAGCTATTTGGCTGCGGCATTTGCATGATTATGTAGATGTTGCTGCGTTAATAGGCTTATTAACACATACTTGATTTGATTTGAGTCAATAAACCTGACTACGTGTACAACGTTGCGGATTCAGTTATAGGATAATTTGTTGGTTTCCTATTATTAATCGGGTTGAAATTTGGAACACAAATATAATGTAGTCTGGAAGAACACATAGGCTACTTTTATCCCGGAAAATCTTTTAATAAAAACAATGCAATGACAGGGCTTTTTATATTTACACTCCGCCCTGAGACTTTTCAAAGTACCGCACCCTTACCAGTTATTTTACCAAGTAAGTCCTAATGTGCAATCATTACTGTTATCGGGGTTGAAAGGCAATATTTCTAGAGAAATTAAAGGGCACAGAGATAAATGATTTGCTTGTCAATTTGGGAGGAGGGCGGTGCAGTTTTTATGCAGTGGTTGGGACTCTTCATGTTAGAATAGCTGTGTGTACTGTCCTGGACAGGTGTGTTGCTTACCATCCGGCTCAAGCCTTGTTAGTCCCATCTCTAAATGCTGAAAAACTATCAACTTTGTAATTATAGAAAATTATTGTTAAGATATACTTAGTGTGAGTTTTATTTGGAAACACATTCACACACACACACAGACGTCAATTTTGAGCGAATGTGTTTATTTTTAGATAGCATGCCTAATTATTAATGTTTCATTGTAAATGAATAATTAGGCATGCAGCATTTAACATTGCATGTTTAGCTATAGATATATTTTAGCAAGAAATTTACGTATTGTATAAAAACAACAGATACGAGATGTCGTTATACGAGTATGCATCATGGAAATGATTTTTATGAGTTTGTGATATGTTGTATTTCTTCAAAAGTTAATTTCTTTCTTTTCAGTGCCTTAATTATTGTGTTCTAGGCTGGGCTTCCCAGAGATCCTGTCTTCCTACCGACAGATACCTGCGTTTATATCAGGACTAAGTCCACTTACGCAGATCTAGTGCGGTACCATGCCTACAAGTTCAACATCTGCATCTGTAAGCTGAACTACAACTACGGTGGTGAAATATTCGATTATTTCTACTACGAATGGTACATCCCAGTGGAGATGTATAAGAATATAGACTGGGAGATTTTTATATACATAACGTGAGAATAATAACATGCTAAGCTAGGCTATTATTTGTTATGTAAAAATGCCAGATATGACGTGGTAAAAGTTTTTTCATTATTATTTTCAATGATTACTTTGTATATTTCCACGACTAACACCGTCAAACCTGTAGTTTTATGATGAAGCTCAAAAAAGAGATTTAACTGCGCCTGGCGAGACCACGGTATCTTTAAAGAGAAAAAGTGTTAAAAAGAAAAAGAAATGTGAAACAAAATATCTATGAATGTTCAAATTGAGAAATAGTTTCCTTTTTGTGAAATCGATTTAAGGTTAGGATATATTTATATAGTTATGGCGTTAACATTAGACAATAATATTATAAAACCTCATTAGCAAATAGAGCTGTATTTTTTGTTGTATTCTGAAGTTTGTAATATTTATCTACCTAATTTTTTCAGTGCATCTTATGACAATGCGGTCTTACTATTAGATGTAAGTACTCGTAGGCATTACATATGTTATTATTGCGTTACTACTAGTACTTTTGGTGAATCGGATTTTATAGTAAAATTTAAAAAAAAATGTTTGGGGTGAACAACCCCTAACACTTAGGGGTATGAAAAATAGCTAGTAGCCGATTCTCAGACCTACTGAATATGCATATAAAATTTGGTAAAAATCAGTAAAACCGTTACGGAGGACTAAGGAAACCACAGAAATCTAAATAATAAGGTAATAGAAATGGCATAACTCTCAAATTACTTGCAAAACGCTTGTCGCCACATTTCCCCTACCCCCGCGATCACTACTACATGCGCGTAGTATTCAAATAGAGCTCCACTCACACACCAATAGCTACACATTATCAACCTGGGTCTGTGATTGCACCACACACATCCATAAACGCTTATCAGTGAACCTACTAATACATTGAAAAATTAACAATTTTTCACATATACGCTAGTGCTTGACAAAAATTAAAACATATCGATATTTCAAAGTACGGTCCAATTTTAACATTCGATAAAGGTTATTATTGATTTCATTAATTAGGTGTATTACACTACAACAAAGTCAATATGCCTACATATAAAATAAGTGAGTCACATGGGGTATACTATTGTTTTGAAAACTGAACTATGTAATTCTGACACCACATGGGCTTAGGTATAGTTGAAAAACAAAGGTTGTTGTATATTTTGTACATCGAGCAACTCGATCTTCCGCGCAAGCACGGAAGGGAAGTAGCCTTTGCTAAAAAATATTGTTCAAATCTTTCTGTCATTTCTTGCGGGAGGGGAAAGTTGCACACTAGCGTAAAGCCGCACTATTACATACAAAACATACCTGTACCGATCCATTGCCGACCATACTCACACACCCAATTCACTAACACATAAAAAATAAAGCACCATTCACAAATCTAGCCCCGCCCTCAGTGTATTCCACGCCACAGTATATTATCAAACTCCATGGTCCACGCGGACTTGTACTTTGACAGAGGGGAAACGCTGTGTATGCCTACTCCCTTCCGTGTTGCTCGCTGATTTTGTATGAAAACTAATAAAGTCTTAAAAATAAAAGCTTACAATAGATAAATACTGCCTCAGTTATCTTAATATTTATTTTGCACGGACGAACAATCGCGCGTTATAGCCAGTATGTATATACTTTTGTTAATAATTAATGAATTATGAAGTGATGTTTACCGCAAATTAAAAGATTGTACGTACGGGTATGTAATGTTAATTGCGTACAATTTTTTTTATCGATTTATTATGTTACTTTATCGATAAAACTATGTAAAATTTAAAATAAAATTTTCATCGTTTATTTTTGGGAAAGTAAAATTGGACCGTCACAGCACTAACTCACAATCGCTACCTGCGGTTGTACCATGGAAGATTAGAGGTTATGAAGATATCTTTAATTTTACATTACATTGCTGTTTATGCTTGTACCACTTTAGATGTTAATTAATGTATGCAGCAATGGTATGCAAAATGACGATCACACCAAAAATTTATAACTATCATAGTGAATCATTGGGCTCCGTTTATTTTATTAAAAAATACAATTTAAAATAAAATAAAATACCTATCGGTGAAATGTAATCTCATTATTGGTATAATTGCAAGTTGTGGAAGAACTTCCACAGTTGTTTATGCTGCATAACACAAGTTTTTAAAGATGATTCACGCCTGCCGGTTCGAACAAGACTAAACGACAATTCGAGCACTGGTGGCCTACAAGTCACCTGTGCGGCGACAATGTCACGCGGTCATGCGACTTCTAGTACCTTATTATTTAGATTTCTGTGAAGGAAACAAACACTGTGACACGAGAATTTTATATATAAGACTAGCGGCCCGTTCCGGCTTCGCTCGGACATAACCTAGATACCGTCTGCAGCGCCATCTGCCGGGCTTATTTGTGAATTTAAACCATCTTCGAATGCACACACAAAAAAAAACATTCAAATCGGTTCCGTCGTTTAGGAGTTCACTGTCAAATTATTAAATTACTAAAATGGCTCTAAAAAAATAGGGGTTGGTGATAAAAGGGTAAAAATTTAGGGTTGTATGTACTTTTAACGCCACATTATAAAAAAATAAAAACAAAAAAATTTACCAAAAATTAAAAAAAAAAATGTTTGGGGTGAACAACCCCTAATACTTAGGGGTATGAAAAATAGCTAGTAGCCGATTCTCAGACCTACTGAATATGCATATAAAATTTGGTAAAAATCAGTAAAGCCGTTTCGGAGGAGTAAGGAAACAAACACTGTGACACGAGAATTTTATATGTAAGACGAGAATTTTATATATAAGATAATATCTCTAAGTTTGGTTGTTGCAATCAAAATAAGAAAAGTTCAAACCAATCATGGGTTGATGTTTATAAATAAATTTAAGCAATTGTAAAAGTTTCATATACAGCACTATCTAGCTCTAAACTAAGCAGATGAAAATGTAAACATTATCTATAACAATACAATTCTCCCATTGTTTCTATTTGTATTATTTTAGACACGTGTTATTATAACATGTATGAAATATTTAACCAAAACAGACATTGTTCTTTCTATGTTAATGTTGTTATTTTTATTTAAACTGAGTGAATATATACAGGATCATTAAACGTCGCAATTATTATCTAATTGTTAGGAAGTTTACCAAGAAAGACGTCAGATGAAGTCGACACATTTACTGCAAATTTGCACAATTGTATTTTCTTGTAAGTGAAGTTTTGTCTTTACGATTAATTATAGTATTATTTTTACGTATAAAACATTTATAAAAATAAACACGGAGTCAAATTAAACCCAGTTCAAGTTTTAAACAATATATTTTAGGAGATTTTCGTGTTTTTGAATCCTACCAAAATTACATATTTCAAAGATTGGATGTTTGTTGCTCCATCAAATTGGAACAGCTGAACGGATTGGGTTGAAATTTGGAATACAGGTAGAACATAGTCTGGATTAATACATCGGCTACTTTTTATTGTGGAAAACCCCGGAAACGGCAACTATGTGGGTAAAACCGCGGAGTTCCGCTAGTTACCAGTATCTAGTAATAAGGTTAGAAAATTATTAGATACCTTTTTCACACTGGACGCTTTTGAAACTTCAATTGTGTAGATTTAATCATTGCAAAGTGCCTACTTACTTAGTTTCCGTGGAACGTACATTATAATTATCAAACAATAAACATTTCCTCACGTTTTTACATCTTGAATACGGATTTTTTAATACCATATAACTGGCAAGTCTAAATGTGTAAAGGTTGGTTTGATAATATATTACGTTTAATGTCACCCACAATGTAATTAATTTAGAATAAGTTATTTCCACGTTCAGAATTCTAATGATACGTGAATAAATATACCTAAAATTATTCTTTTTCAGTCATCACTTCCTCGTTCAGTTGGCAGTTCTTCACGTCTCTGAAAGATTTTACTTTGTCAAACAGTATTAAAGATCCATGTAATTTGTCTCATATTATAATAACATTTTATACAGATATTTTAAGGTCATAATTACTAACCAGTACTAGCCAAAGTCATGCTTTCATTTTTAACTGACTTCCAAAAAGGAGGAGGGTATCAATTGGACCACCATATTTATTTATAGTCTCTTTAGTTTTTTTTTTAATGGCAGAGCCTTTATTAACAAAACTAAAATACAATGAGAACTACACTACGCTACATACCTAACTAACTACTTACACTAAGCACATCTGAATTATCCATAGACCAATGAAGGTCTACAGATAATCAAGATGTTCAAGCCCACTACCAATCGGAAGCGTACCCAGCATGCTGGCGGCATTACCACGCTGAATGGCAATGCTTATGCGTTGGGCCAAATAAACGCCAGCATTTTGGTCACGCGTCGCGTCGACCAAGCGCTCGGAAAGGCTTTTGAAAATGTAATTGTCTCTTTAGTAATTTAATTTCAAAACATTTTCCGCCAGTAAAATTAACGAATAGTAAAGAAAATATTAACGAATAGTTTAAAAAATACGGTCAGTTGACTATTTCTGCTGTACTCCTTGTCTTCTATAAATTTTTCTAAAAATTTTTTGACGTGATAACGTCTTATAATTCGATGAAGCCGGTTGCACGCCCACAAAACATGACGTCATGTACCGTTACCGCGTTACCGTCGGTCGTTACCTCGCCGCATGTTTGTTACAGTTGTATTAATTATTTGGACCAGTAGTTCAAGCGGGGATGTAGCTCAGTGGTAGAGCGTTCGCTTTGCATGTGAAATGCCCCGGGTTCGATCCCCGGCATCTAAAAGCTTTTTTGCATTGTTTTTTGCATTGTTTTGATTGAAAATGACTAAATTCTACTGATTACTTTTTACATACAAATCTATTAAACAAATGAAATTAAAATTTTCTTTTGAAAAATGCTACCATTCCATCAGTATTTTCTTAAGACGTTGTCACGTTCTATCGTCAGTAAACCGACTTTACAGACAAACATTTTTTTTTAGTCGCTTTGGTTAAATAAATCTTTAGTGATCCATATATATTCCTTCTCTAATTTACCTTGACATGTTTACTTAACTTGTACACGTTAGCATGTAGTAAAAACTTACTAATTACTTACTAAAAGTTTAGAGTGATGATTTTAGATGTCATGCACAGTGAATATCGCTATGGCGCCTGTAGAGACCGAAGGAAATTAAAGCTTTACGCTCATCAGTATATCAATCATATAGAACTACTGGGGAAAGTGATCGCCAGAGTAAGTACCGATGTTCAATTTGTCATCTATGTAATAAAGCGTAACCATATAAATCTAAATTTTAGTTAGATTTTTGTAAGCGTAACAGTTCATCAGTACTGTTGCCGCTGTAACCCACTGCCGGGAGTCGGGACCTTCTTTTACAAGGAAAGAGTCAAGGCCATGGCCAACCACGGTGGCCCAGCTGGCCGGATAGACAGTTGACGCATGAAAGATGTTTTTACCCGCTAGTAACCCCAGGAGTGTTAGCATAAAATGGACTGTTTATGCTATATCACGTTTATACAGGGTTACTAGTAATCAGCCTGCATCAATTTAAGGGCATGTTCTGTATGTCTTTTTTTTTTCAAACTTTTTTTCAACAACTTTTGTTAAAACTCAATCCCTTTTCCAAAAAAAATGCGTTTGTTGTCCTCGCTAGCACTGTTTAGCGTCTGTTTAGTATTCACTTCGGGACATCATTAACGAGCGTTAATGAGCGCGTGGATTCTTGTTACGAATTGTTAAGAAGAGTTTATATATTTTTAGACCGGGGAAATACTTTTTTTAGGGTTCCGTAAAACGTAAAAACGGAACCCTTATAGATTCGTCATGTCTGTCTGTCTGTCTGTCTGTCTGTCTGTCTGTCTGTCTGTCTGTCTGTCCGTCCGTATGTCACAGCCACTTTTTGCCGAAACTATGAGAACTACACTATTGAAACTTGGTAAGTAGGTGTATTCTGTGAACCGCATTAAGATTTTTACAAAAGTTTAAAAAAAAAAACAAAAATTAGGGGTGCCCCCCATACTGAGAACTGAAACTCAAAAATTTTTTTTTCATCAAACCTACACGTGTGGGGTGTCTATCGATAGGTCTTCAAAAATGATGTTGAGGTTTCTAATATAGTTTTTGTCTACACTGAATAATTTGCGCGAGAGACGCTTCCAAAGTGGTAAAATGTGTGTCCCCCCCCCCCTCTAACTTCTGAAGTAAGAGAATGAAAAAACTAAAAAATATATATGATGTACATTACCATGAAAACTACCAACGAAAATTAGTTTGAACTCGATCTGATGAGTAGTTTTTTTTTAGTACGTCATAAATACACTATTATTAAAACTTCGAGCAAAGTTACAACGAACTACAATAACTATGTGTACTATGTATATTATGTTACTTGCTGCAACGGAACCCTTCATGGGCGAGTCCAACTCGCACTTGGCTACTTTATTTTTTAGGGGAAACGATATAGGTACGAACTTTTAAAAACTGTAGAACAATAGCGGTCGTATTTAATGTACTTAAGAGGATGGACCCCTTAAAAGGATGCAAGCTGATTACCAACCACTCTGTATAATGAAGTAAGCTTAAACGAAGTCCCTGATGTTCCACGTTCCATCCTAAAACGAGACGAGCAGGACATGTGCCTGATGGTATTAAGCAACATGCCTGCCACATAACTGCACAGTGACGCACACGCAGCTATTGGAACATGATAAGTCCAAATCATTATCTAGCACTGCACGGCACTCGTCACCCAGACATATAAGATGTTTTATCTCTATGCCCTGTAATTTAACTGGAAACATTGTCCTTCAAACCGGAACACAGTAATGTTGTGCCCAGTACTTGGCGGTAGAATAACTGGCAAAGGTGTGGTGCTTACCCAGACGGGCTCTGCAAAGAGTCCTACCGCTACGGTTGCCTGGCAGAAATCACTCTCAGCGATAAGGTCGCCAATTGCTACTTTATTCTAAGAAGTTTTTTTTTGTATTTTTGTTACTTGTCTTTGTGATAAACTCTTTATTGCACTTATGCAATAAAGAGTTCATCTATCTATATACCACTGCCAAATGACCATTTATAATATGTATTTTAGTTGGATTAAACATGGAATTGTTTCAGGGTTGGCTAAATATACAGAAAATTCCAACATGTATAATATTAAGAGCCATATCACATGAAGAAGACACGTTCAGAAGTACAACATTCAACTTCCAAATTTGCGTGCCTCGCATCACCTACTGCCACTCTCAAAAACGATTTAAGTATTACTACTACGAGTGGTATATACCAAGTGATTATATTGGTGGTATGAATTGGCAAATTTATTTTTATGGGTCTGAAAGTTTGTTTTGGTAAAGTAAAATATTTTTTTAATAATTATATTATTATACAATACATTTAAATTTATGTCTTTTTTTTAGATAATTTTAAAAACAAAATTAAAATTAAATGAAGAATTATTAATTTGTTAAATTATTCAATTTAAATTATGTATCACTAGTAGATATCAAGGCAAATGAAATTTACAAACTTCTGCGTTCATTTGAACTGTTTTTTATATTAATTACATTTTGTCTATTTATTCACTATTTTATTTTATTTATTTTAATATATTATTTATTTTGTATTTCTTATTTATTCATTTTTGTTTATTTATTCATCCTTACACGACAACTGCTTATGATTCAAAATTTTAGTTTTCTGGACGAGATCGCTTTTATGGTATGAGTATTAAACACTTGGTTTGTTTTGAATGGTCTTATGTTAAATATAACCAAAACGCATTTCATCCATTTCAACTTTGCAGGCCGTGCCTACCGACCGTTAAGGGTAAAGGTTGGCGACGTTGAAATGGAACAAGTTAAGAAAATCAAGTTCCTAGGTTTTCAAATTGATTGTGGTCTGACGTGGGAAGTGCAAATCGATGGAATATGTGATAAGCTGGGTCGATCCTGTCCAGGTCGTTTTGCGCTGTGACGGGTGTCCGCGATTCTGCCGTACCACATGGTGCGGCAGTGTTACTTTGCCTCCGTACATTCAGTTCTTCAATACGGTGTTGAACTTTGGGGACGCGCTGCCGAAAGGGAGCGCGTTTTCAAAATGCAAAAGCGAACCATGCGAGCTGTGTATCGAGAGTCCTAGCCTAGCGCTCTACCATGCAATACGACATGAAAATACTCACCCTTCCGAGTCTCGTGTGCCTGCAAGCGGCTATTTATGCCTGGGACCATCTTGATGAATACACATGTCTTGGGGACGCGAACCCTCGATCGCGCCACCGGAGCCGACTCTGCCCCGTACCACACCGACTTACTAAGACGTCCAAGTTGGTGCACGTGACTGCGCCGGTTGTATATAATCGTCTTCCCCACGAGCTCATAGAGGCACCATCGAGAGGGTCGCATAAGCGTAGGGCAAAAAACTGGCTTGTCGACCAGGCTTTCTATAAGTTTGACAAATGTAAACTGTGGAATGGTTTTAGATTTTTTATATTTTATTTTATAGGTATTATTGTTTACTTGTTTGATTTTCAGGAATGTACTTCCTTTTCCGTTTTTTTTTTCTTATTTTAATGTTGACATGAAATTTATGTAAGCAAGTATGTATTTGATTTTTTATGCGAGACAATTTGTAACAATTTTTCATTATTTTTTTATTTTTATTTGACATGTAACTATTATCTTGATAAGAATAAAAATCTGAGTCTGAGGTATGATCACATATTGTATCAAATTTTTAAGAGATTATTTTTGTTAATTTATTTTATGGTACCAATAAAATATGTTTTATCGTATTATGTTGGATTTGGACCAAATGGGTAAAAAGATAAACCATTTTGTATAGGTATATGTGTGACGAGTGCAGTGCTAGATAGTAATTTGGACTCTTCATGCTCATATAGCTGCATGGCACTGAACTATAACGAGAAGACGCGTTGCTTACCATCAGGCGCATCTCTTAATGAACTCGTCGCTTTATAAAATAATAAAAAGCAATACCTACGTCATCCTCTTACTTGTAAAAGTAACAAACTAAGCTTTTATGTTTGGTGAAATAAAACGCTAATATCTTACAAAAGTAATGTTACTTTAAATTCTGTATAATTCGTTACAAAATGAAATATTTGTTTCTAGACTACAGGCCCGTGAACAAAACTGATGGGTCAAATAATGTACCACCAGGATACCTATGTAGGATGATAGAAGGGGTATAAAGTAATACGATTCAGCACTATGCACTCTTCAACTGCACTCAGTTGGACAGCTTACAAGTGACGGCATAGTGCTGAATCTAATTACTTTATACCCTTCTATCATCCTACATAGGTGGTTCATTTAACCCATAAATTTTGTTCACGGACCTGTAGTCTATTCTTACAACATCTTTTTACTACAGCTGTATAACTGATTATCTTCTGTTTATAATTACATAGAGGTTTGTAAACGATATCCTTCGAGTAATCCGAGACTTGGGTAGATATCTGGAAATCTATATGTACCTTTATTAATATCTACGTGAAGTAATTGCGCAGATTGTATTTTCCACATTTATAGTTTAAATAGGGAAGGCGAAGAATACATTTTTTAAAGTATGCTTACATATAAACGTTAAGTTAATAAAAACAGTACACACCCTAAGTCCATGTATTTGACACACACTCATAGATACTCTTTTGTTTATAGTTAAAGTTCGTCGTCAAATTGAGAATATATATTTTATTGCTTTATGGTCAATATTCGGCCGCTAGTTATTAATACAATTACAGACAATTATATAACATTTTAAACACATATATACGGGCCTGTAGTCTAATATAATAACCATAACAGCTTATAAATACTTTCTTTACTTTATACTTTATTACATTGAATGTTTCCTATACAATACAAAGTTGTGTAAGTGTGTAAGTCAGATTTTACAAGCGTATTATCCTCTGAGTATTTTTGCAAGACAATTATAAGTTGTAAAAAAAATTTAAGACGGTTCGTCTTAATTTTTTGGAATTATGTAAATTGGGCAGCGATAAATTCGTCGTATGTAAATTACCACATGTTAATGTGACGTCAAAAAAGCTTGAAGAGACAAAATTAATTTTGAATTTATCTAAGCCAAGTTTCGAAAAGCGCAAGTTTGTCACCACATGTTTTATGAAAAGGTATAGGAAAACGTGTGAGGAAACTGGCTTATTCCTAGAAAAATCTCATTTGAAGACATTCATTTGCCAACTCTCTCTTCCCCAGAGTGGTGGGGTTAGAGTCTAACCCAACCACTATCACTAACACAGGTCTAACCGTTAGACCTTGATTATCTCCTTATGAAAGAAGGCACTCAATTTAGTTGGAGATAAAGCAAGATATCCTTAACTAACTTCTTTTTGCTTTCAATATAAAGGTAAATACCTTTAGGAACCTTCTTGGTACACATCCTATGCAGTGATTTTGCTATACAAAAGATACCTAATGCTTAACATCAGGCAAATCGCCGGCAAACGTACTTACCTACATCTAATGCAAAAAAAGTGAAAAATATTTATTCTTTACGTTTTGTCATCAGCCTGTGGTAAAAATATCCAAATATATTAGCATCAGTGTCATTATCCTTCGCATGTAAGCGTTGATATCATATCGCCGGAGGTACGAGTGTATTCATTGATTTTACGCCGTACATGTTATAAGCATCTACATAGAACGAGTATCACGACTTATCTATATGGACGACAATGGTAACAATAGATGAAACTTTTTATCTTGTCTATTTACTGAAGAACTAGTCAACTGGCTTTTAGCTGAGTCAACACAATTTATGAGATACATTGGGAGTGCTGTTTAAGTACGAGTACGTAAGAGGATGAAGTGACCGTGTTGCAAGACCTATGTGAAGTAATCATGTAGTTATCTTTTTATTCAACTTTAGTTACTTGAAATAAAGTTAATTGAGGTCTCTGTAAGAGAGAAATTTCAACAACAATGATAATTCACATCTTTTGTTAGCACCTAAAACACAAAATATAAACATACTTTTATTTAAAATACCAAAACACTATTTTATTTACATTAGGTACATTTTTTTATTTGAAAGGTCGGTTGCAGCACCTATAGCTGAATTTATATTTTGTAGTGGTAGGACTCTTAGCAGAGTCCGCCTGGGGAAGTACCACACCTTTGCCATTTATGCTACCGCCAAGCAGTAATGTGCAAACATTACTGTGTTCCGGTTTGAAGGGCAATGTTTCCAGAGAAATTACAGGGCTGAGAGATATAACAACTTAGATCTCTGGGTGACGAGCGCAGTGCAGTGCTAGGTAATGTTTTGGACTCTTCATGTTCCAATAGCTGCGTGTCACTGTGCTGTTATGTGGCAGGCATGTTGCTTACCATCAGACACATGTTACGCTCGTCTCGTCACTATTTATTTAAAAAAAAATTTGTTACAGTTTGGCACTCTAACGATCGAACTGGTAATGCGGAAAATAGATTAAACGCGTTCTTACTTAGACGACTTTTAATCGAGAAACCTATATTTATTTCTACAGTCTAATGTGAGCCTGCGGATGCAACAAAAAACTTAAAAAATAAAGCTTTATGACTACATTTTATGGTCTATTCAGATTTGTCAGATTTGAGTCCACCTTGCGGAAGTGGTGGAGGAGGGACATTTGGTATAGCAGGATCCTTAGAAGAATAGTTTAGGACATTGAGATCATAAGGTTCAGGAGGCGGTGTCTGGCTAGGCTGACTAGCGGCAGGGGCAGGAGTCGCAGCCACTGGTGCCGGGAACTGCGCTGGAATGAACGGAGAACTTGCACCGAGAACATTGGGCAACGGACGATATAGTGGGAACCTATATGAACCCAAATTGAAAGGATCAAATGGATCGTACAAACGAACTCCAGGGTACGCAGGATAGGAGGGATAGGAATAAGTCAAAGGGCCCAAGTGGTTAAATCCGCTGTAAGCGGGATCGAAGCGTCCGAGTGGTATAACTTGCGGAGGTAAGCCAAACTCGTTGAGAGGTATTGGTGACTCCGTGTTTGGTGGTGGAGGTGCGTTTGTAGGATCAGCATCGGGCAAAGGACTCGCAGAGGCCTGTTCTGTGGAAGCTGCAGGTGGTTCTGTTGAAGGCTCCGCGGCATCAGGTTCGGGCGTGGAAGCCGGTGGTGGAGGTTGAGATGGTTGGACGTCATTGGCTGGCTGGATTGGCAGCGGAACTAGTCCCTGAAATCAGTTTTTATGGTTTGTTGAAACAATAAATTAATTAAACCTGACAGGAATGCGTGAAATAAATCAAGTCAAATAATTTAAGCGTATACAAGGCAGTTGAATTCCTAACACTTTACTAGCTTAACTAATTAAACAAGTAACTCCTTAAAAATAAAATTGCCCCCTCAATCTGAAATAATAGATATATCACATACCAAAAGTCTAGTTACAGAAACTAAAATAGGTATAGAAATACTATCTCCCACATACAACCAAATAACACTGAGCGACTAGTACATGTGATCTACATCTTCGTTATATAGTATAGCTTCGTTGTTTTCTTTGTGAAACAAAAGAAAAAAAGTCTTCAACACTTTTTAATAATAATCAAACTGACGATTTAACTATTTTTTCATAGCCGCCATGTCCATTGTAAATACATACTTATGATACGTAGAAAGACATGTTTGTTTTGAAGTGTTTAAATGCCATCGATTTTACCCCCTACTCACAATAATGATATCTGGTAGCTACAAACATCTACACACTCCACTCTCTCGCCGAGCTATATAATTAAAAACTCTACAGTTATCAGAAGTGCATACTTATACTGCAGATAATTGTTTGAATGTTGAGACTGTTGTCAGTCGGGCTGTAATCAAAAATATATTTTATCCAATTTGGTCTATCAACAAACGCCCAACGGAGCTAAAAGATACTCGTAGATGTACCCATAGACCATAGATAGTTTTTTTTTAATAAAGAGGGACGAGACGAGCAAGACATGTGCCTGATGGTAAGCAACATGCCTGCCACATAACAGCACAGTGACACGCAGCTATTGGAGCATGAAAAGTCCAAATCATTACCTAGCACTGCACTGCGCTCGTCACCCAGACAGAGATCTAAGTTGTTAAATCTCTAAGCCTTCTAATTTCTCTGGAAACATTGTCCTTCAAACCGGAACACAGTAATATTTGCACATTACTGCTTGGTGGTAGAATAACTGGCAAAGGTGTGATACTTCCCCAGGCGGACTCTGCTAAGAGTCCTACCACTACAAATATAACCTATACTTACAGCAGTAGCGAAAGGAAAGTGTCCGCCATAGAGGAAGGAAGGTTGCACAGAATACACCGCTTCATGAAGCACCGGCTGGTACACAGGGTGCGCCTTGCTCGGTTCCAAGTTCTGATTTGAGGTGATGAGAGCGTTGTAAACCTTAGGGATGCGGCCTGGCGCCGGCTCGGCAGCCACTGCTAGCAGGAGTGCGCTCAGAACCTGGAAGATAGAAACAAATTATCAGCTATCTGGCTCTCAGGGTACAAGCTTTGCTTAGTTTGGGGCTAAATTATGTTTTGTGAGAAATATCCACCGATATTTATTTACTTTATTTCTGCGACTAATCTATTGAAATACGAGGAAATCTTCCATTCGACCTGATTCAGTCTCTGCTATTGACACCGCGACATTTTTAATGAGATGGATTGTCACGATAGTTTCAGTAGGTAATGTAGCTATTAATTAATTTAGCAATGTAATTGTTTGTAGTGCAGTGTGTAGGAATATTTGTAGTATCAGACCAGACGGGGCTAGTATCATAAAAGTTGTTCTACAACCAAGCATCAATGTGCAAACTGTGTTCCTATTGAGATGTTCCTCAAACCGGCACTCAGTATATACAATAGGTACATCGTATATTCCTCGACGAAAACGTTGTTACATATTCGTAGAAATCACAGGGAAACGAGATAAATCATCTTATTTCTCTGGGTGTCGAGCGCAGTGCAATGCTAGGCTGAAATTTAGGGTAAACTGTAATAATGTAAACAAAGTTTAAAAGTCTTGCTCTTAAACTTATACAAACTTTTTTGTGTCTCGTCGACTTTTAATATACGTAAATAGGTAATTTATTGCGAGGAAATTCGCAGTGCTTTAGTTCAAGTCTATAATTTTCCGTTATTATTACATAAACTAGTTTTTGCAATGCAATTAATATCAGTAAAGATATCAAATGTATTTTACCTTGAGCTTTATGCCGATGATTCATTTTATTCATAAATGCAAGGCATATAACAACATCCCGTAGAATAAACAGACATTCCACGAGAATAAGGTGATCAGGGATTTAAATCAACTAGGTACCTTTAAAGCTTTGTCCATGTCTTAAATGATGAAAGATGAGTAACAAATAATTTGAGCTTTTAGAGATCGAGGAAAATGGTCCATGAACAACTTTATACATATAAGCTCGTCTTTCGTATACCGAGCTACACAAATATGGACACTTTTAGTTTCCAGTTGACCGAACACTTTTTGTCGTCTTTCGTGTCCAGACACGTACCCAAAAATGATTATATTTGCACACGGAATGCATGATTTCATAAGAGTTCTATAAAAAACAAATATTCATCAGTAGCATGTAGCTGACACAGAACAAAAAACTGGCCACGTTTGCACCCTGCCTAAATCATCTTTATTAATCAACAAATAATACAGGTATTTGTTGTAGCTATGAAATAAATATACTACAACAACAGTATTGTCAATATTTCGTTGGCTTTGAACAACATAAGTTCAATACATATCGGTCTTGTAGTATTAAAATACAGTTGTAGAGTTGTCAGAACCGCTTAAAACTATTCTCAACGCCATAATATGTGTAAGGTTTTACGTGTATTGTGCCTACAGTATTATAACAAAATATATACTCTACTGTACTTACCTACTCAATGCAATTAGCTATACGCTTACACAAAAAAATACCATTACACGTGGTATGGAGGTATGCGGCAAACTAATTATTTCTCACTAATATTGCTAGTTCCTTGGAAGAGATTGTTTGCAACAACAACACCGCAGTTTGTAGCGCGTATTTTACTATAATATTACTATTTGTGAATTATAAATATATAATTTTAGGAATATTATTTATCTTTGGTCATAAACAATGCAAGTAAGTGTAAAGTTAAGCAGTTACGTTCACTATTCGACTAGTTAGTTTTTGCTCACATTAATTACTTTTAACAAGCCTTAGTCGGCCGCCAAATATTTAGGAACACCTGTTGCCCTACTAAATAGTCTTATTATGTTACCAATTTTGTAATTCGAATGGCTATTGAAATATTTTAGTTACGATTTAGACAACATTTAAAGGATATATTAAATTGACATAGGTACATATTACTACAGTAGAATTTTTGTATTAAACAACACAAATATTGCACTATACGGCACCTATAAAGCGGTCCACCCCGGCTTTGCCCGTGGTTCATATATTATAGCCTATAGCACTCAAGGATCATGTACATACGTGCTCAACAAGAAGTTTTCACTTTCAGTTGTACATGATAAGTGCGCTCTAAAATATAATTATCAGCATAAGAATACGCAGCCCAGTGTATGTTCTCACAGCTGGGACTCTTGCCCTTCTCTCAAGAAGAGACAGAGCCATAATACACCACACTGGCCAAGTGGAGCCAATGACACATGTCAGCAAAACGTGTCTTATTTTTCGGTTTTTTTCAGAATATTTTCTTCATCTTTATGATGAAAAACTCGTACGTGTGCACTTGAAAAAATGTTCACATATGCAAGCGGGGTTCGACTCTACAACCAGACAATTGTGGAATCCGATGTTTTGGCCACTTGCCCATCACGGCTTTTGCATTTTTTATCAAGATAAGGCTTAATAATAATTCGGTTTAGACGAGTCAGACATTTTTAGGAGTGATCCGATGGAGCCTTGACACTCAATTTGTCATGCACTTGGATTCGTGTTGGCCACTGGAACCAATCGCCGGGAGCTGAACTAATCGGGCGTAATATCGCACTCCTCAGAATTTTAATTAACTTAGGATAGATAAAATTCATTCACTGAGATGTATTTCAGCGGTCAATGAACAAGACGGCAATATAATCAAACTAGTTTATAAAATGAATTAACTGCCGAATTAACGATACCTACCGTAAGCTTCATGAATTATCAAAAATGTTACAGGTTTTAGCACGTGTGAATCTTGTGGAAATGCCTTTGTCACGGCGGTGGTAAAAATCGGACCCAATATAAGGAAAAATATTAATACAAAGAAATTGTGTGTGCTTAAGACCGCACGACAGAAGTGTTAAATTTTTAAATATAATTAATAAAAACAATTTATTGTAAAAAAGTAAATTTGATACAGCAGTGAAAAACAGCTGACTGTATCTTTTTCTCTCGGGTACACGGGGCACACTCAACGGTCCCAAATTCACCTGATCGAGCTTTTGACGCTCTGAGGCTAAGTCTCATTTACAACCTGCAAAAAATCTGTGTGCGGTGAGCCAAAAGAAGATTTCACGTAAAAAAATCAGACTTCATAAACGTAAATAAATTATAAAACTTAGTAAATAAAAGAAAATACACATTAAAACTACATGAGTAAAGTAAACTACATGTATGTAATACTTGATGCAAAAATCTTCGAAAGAAATACCTACCTGGCACATAATTTGTGTTATTTCTTGATAATGGTCGAACTTCACTTGTTTTATTACTTTTTTCACTGTGTATGTCACAATAGCTGTTCTAAAGAGAATTGGTTTCTGGATTTAAACTAGCGGCCCGTTCCGGCTTCGCTCGGACATAACCTAGACACTGTCTGCAGCGCCATCTGCCGGGCTTATACGTGAATTTAAACCATCTTCAAATACACACACAAAAAAAAACATTCAAATCGGTCCCGTCGTTTAGGAGTTCACTGTCAAATGATTAAATTACTAAAATGGCTATAAAAACAGGGGTTGGTGATAAAAGGGTAAAAATTTAGGGTTGTATGTATTTTTTAACGCCACATTATAAAAAAATAAAAATTGACCAAAAATTAAAAAAAAATGTTTGGGGTGAACAACCCCTAATACTCAGGGGTATGAAAAATAGCTAGTAGCCGATTCTCAGACCTACTGAATATGCATATAAAATTTGGTAAAAATCAGTAAAGCCGTTTCGGAGGAGTAAGGAAACAAACACTGTGACACGAGAATTTTATATATAAGATATGCATATAAAATTTGGTAAAAATCAGTAAAGCCGTTTCGGAGGAGTAAGGAAACAAACACTGTGACACGAGAATTTTATATATAAGAAGATTAACCGTGCGAAACTGAGGGTACTATTCAATACTCGTATCTGTTCATTTGTACTTGGTACGACGACTATCAAATCGAAGTTGAATCTTTGTACTTTGCACAGTGCATTAAGTGAAAAGTAAGTACCTATGTGATTTTTAACAGAGACGGACAGAACCTTTATTGATAAACTAGTTTATAATGAAAACTATACAAAGTGCATCATATACTGAACTAAACTACATAAACTAAGTACATCTGAATTATCTATAGAGCGCTGAGGGTCTGTTTTCCCCGCGTAGTTCCCGTTTTCGTTATTTAACCGAGATAAAAAGTAGCCTATATTCTAACGGTGTTCCAAATTTCAGTTCGATCCGTTCAGTCGTTCCGACGAGATTGACTGTCAAACATCCAAACCTTCGTTTTTATAATTTACTAGCGACCCGCCCCGGCTTCGCACGGGTGCAATGCAGTTTCTAAATACTGATACTAATAAAAATGGTTATTGTGGGTAAGAGATAGACGGGTCTATATGGGGTATCATAACATTTTTTGTCCTATTTTAGGTAGGCATAACGTTTTTAGGACTAATGATAATTTACCATAACAACTAAACGCATAACTGTCTTCGCATAATGTTAACTAGCATAACCATATATAACATAACGATAACTTAGCATAATGTTTAAACGCATAGCCATATATAGCATACAGATAACTTAGTATAATGTTTCGACGCATAACTATAAATAGCATAATGGTTAAAGGCACACATTGAGAAAAGCATAACAATACTTAAACATACTGATCAACGGCATAAACTTTAAACGCCTAACTAAAAAACAAGTGTAAAGAGCGGACATAAATAAAATACGTGGGTGTGTGAAATGCGGGTGGGTACTTCGACAACAATATTTATTATTCGTAATGTAGGTATCTACTAATTTAATGGAATATCTATGCAGGACTATGCAGTAGTATAACAATTTTTGTACCAATTTATGTAGACATAACGTTTTTAGGACTTAAAAACCTACATACACCTAAGACATATGGTGCACTTTTTGACTCCGGGTGGGCTCCCGCCAGAAGCTCTTCGGTCAGCCCTGAGTGTTGCTTCTCCATACTCGGCCTGCACTCCACTACGGAGGGCGCCGGCTCGCTTCGCTCGCCACCTCCCCCCTTCGCTACGCTTGGCCTCGCATGGATCGCTCCACTCAGGACCTCCCTTGAGCTTCTGGCTCCCGCATTTTTTAAATACACTCTAGGGGTAGTAGCGACAAGACTAGGTGGAGTCGGGGTGCTTCGAGTCGGATCTGGACCCTATATAACCTGGTTATATATTACGTAGCACAACAAATAATTAAAAAATGCCTAAATGCGTCTGAGCAACAGTCGAATTGAATGTAGCACAATAGATTTTTATGATTAAAACACATAACGCCAAAAAACGCTTATGCAAAGGTTACATTATGACACTATATGTTATGCTACATTCATTATGACAAAGTAAATTAGGAAAAAAAAATTATGCGATTTAAACGGCACCTTAAAAAAAATTGAACAAATAAAAAAATGCTTAAAAACTATTATGCGTCTCATCAATAGTCGAATAAAATGTAGTACAATAGATTGTTATGCTTAAAACACATGACGCCAAAAAATGATTATGCGAAAGTTGCATTATGACACTATACATTATGCTACATTCATTATGACAAAGTAAATTAGGAACAAAAAGTTATGCGTTCTAATAGGCTCCCAGATAGACATATGATAGTAGGTATATATCTATCTTTGCAGACTTTTTTGTAGACCTTTCAAAAGGGTAGAATACTGCGGTACATTATTGATCTAGCTCATAGTGTTTCGCCAGCGTTTGCAGTGTAAGCGCAAAAAAAATGTGTTTATTTGTGACACTGTGACATAACATACTGTGTAGTGATAAGTAAGGAAGTAGAAAACTTGCTTACTTTGCAGAGTCTGCCAGGAAAAACACCACACCTTAGACATTTATTCTATCACTAAGCAGTAATCAGTACCTAAACATTACTGTATTAAGGTGCGAAGGGCAATATTTTCAAAGAACTATAGAACTATCCCGTAATAGGCAAGCGTAATCGACACCATCAGGTCATGTCATGATCACGTCTTTTTCGTCCCGTCGCTCTATATTATAAAGATAAGCTTGTAAACAAAAAAGGCTATATTAGCTAAGTTTCTAGACACACATTGATCATACAAAGCTCTGCCAATTGATCACAATAATCCCCGCATGTCATTGTTATTGCAAACGTGATACACCTATTGATAAAGTAGTGTTTACTGATGTCGCTGTACTTGAACCAAATACAACTGCACTTCACAGTGAGTTCTATCTAAAGGCCTTATTACATTTGGCAAAATTTTGTCGACTGAATTTAGTCGCTACTAAATTCAGTGAAGTGTAATAGATAGATAGATACACTCTATATTGCACTTAACAAAATATACAAAAACTGTGTTTTTCTATTGAATCATTTAACATTTAATTTCAAAAGTTGTTGCGTAAAGGCTAGAATGCTGGCTAGAAGGCAGCTTCAATACCTCTTCTAATCCATTATTTCCCAATGCCGTACAAAAATCATCTATAAAGAGAATCGAGGGTTATAACCCCCCCTCTTCAACTGCACTCAGTTGGACAGCTTACAAGTGACGGCAAAGTGGTGAATCTTATTACTATATACCCTTTCTATCATCCTTCATAGGTCTCCTGCTGGTTCATTTGACCCATACATTTTGTTCACGGGCCTATAGGCTATAAGTCTTGTTCTCTGTTACCCTAACAGAGAACAAGACTTGTCCTTGAGCGCCCCGAGACGTTCCCAGCAGTGGGAACTCAAAGTGGGCTTGTTTTGCTACATCACAATCTAGCGCTGTACCTACTGCGCTTGTTACCCAAAGATATAATATTTATTTCTTAGCTTGTAATTTCTCTGAAAAAAATGTCGTTCAAGACGCAACACGTAACATTAGCACATTACCTACTGTTCGGCGGTAGGATAGCTGATAATGGTGTGGTAGGTACTTCAGGCAGGTTCTGCAAAGAGTACCTATCTACTCTTACATGGCTAGCTACAAGTACACTTTACATCAGTAATGATCAAGATTACTTACCTGTAAAATGATCAGAAGGATAAAAAGTTAGACCAAGGACCTTGTCGGAAAAATTTGGTTTTGGAAATGAACAAAATACTTAGTTATTTTTAACACGCTTTTATTAGCTTCACTTGTAACTAACTATGTATGTAAGAAAATGTTAGAATCTTAATTTGACCCACTTCCCAGGCTTCGGTTAGGATGAAACTTTTGCACACGCTCTGAGTTCTGATGACAATACATGACTAGTTAAGAAACGTCAAGTCACTAGCCAAGATGGCGGACTGACTGTTTGAAATCCACCCCCACGATATGGGTATCAAATGAAAAGGTTTGCTGCCAGAAATACGAAAAAAAATAGTTACGTGACTTAAATCTAATATGGCGGACATCCAAGACGGCGGACAGGCTATTTGAAATGCACTCCCATGATATGGGTATCAAATGAAAGGGTTTGCTGTCAGGAATACGAAAAAATAGTCACGTGACTTAGATTCAACATGGCGGACATCCAAGATGGCGGATTGGCTGTTTGAAATGCACCCAGATAGGGGCATTAAATGAAAGGGTTTGGTGAATAGGATACGAAAAAAATAATCACGTAACCTAAATCCAACATGGCGGCCGTTCCAAGGTGGCGGATTGGCTATTTGAAATACAAAAGCGTGTTTTTTAGTTTATTAAACTATTATAATAATGATTAAATCCTCATACTACCTTCTACTCAGACAAATTATTCTAAGCTCTAAGATCTTTGAGTCCGTAAAAACATCTTTGACTTTTGAAGTGAAAATTGCTTTTGACGCATCACATACAGATTTTCCATGTGCTGTGAATTTAACTCAAGCGTCACGTTCGTAAATGAAAGAAATCTTCGGGTAAACTCGGATGATCTAGATGACCATGGTGATGGCCACGCCCTGCGGTTTCACCCGCGTAGTTTCCAAAGCGAGCTATCAAATTCTGAGCCATTTTTTTTGCTTCCAAGGTTTGCTAACAGTAGGTAGATAAGTTGTAGCGAGATATGTTTTGGAGAATTATGAGCCGTAAGCTAACAACGTATTACTAAAATTCAACTGCTGCTGTGTGTTAAAATCAGCTACTTACATAAATCGGATCCGGGCACTACTCCTAGTAAAATTATCAAGATTGTATGCATGTTTGTTATTATTTAATTAAATTCTCTTCTCCGTGTGTCGTGTTGGCCATTTCGCCGAACTCGAGTCAGGTCATGGGCAGATCTCGGTAGAATAATGAACGGAGGCCGTGTCCGGTTGGTTCCGGAAGCGTGTTCAATGTCGCGCCCGCGCCACTGCGTCCAAGGTCTAAGAAATTGAACGTGTGGATCACTGATCGTGCTCAATTAACTCCAGTCAATAAGTATTTAATGTCTCTCCCACAAGCTTTATTTTGTTCTAGAATTGATCTAGCTGGGGTTTGAGGGGGATCTGTCTGGGATCTGTCCGCATGGAATTTAGCAAAACACAATTTTTGAAAGGACAAAAAATATGTACTATTTCAAACATTTCATCTTTCTGAGTTTCAAGTGTTCAACCCGATTTTTTCAGTAATTCCGATGTATTTGAGTCACAGACATTAAAATACTAACCGGGCGAAAAAAAAATTTTTATAACGCTGATATCGGGGACAAACAAGTGTTCTATTATTAAAAAACATTGCATGAATTACATAATTTAAGCCGGCATAATTGTTTCTTTGATTATCTTTTCATTTGGTCTATCACTCATTGATAAGTTGGTTGGTAAGTAGGTACGTACACCTACAAAGTTCTCTGTTTAACTCTATAAATATTTTTTTACGTGATATATTTTGATTTGACAAATCACTATCCCTATTTATATTGGATTTATATTTATATTTATATTGGAATAGAAAGTAATTTAATTCCTTAACCGAAAAGATTTCTAGTGTTAGTAACACTTTTAACATGATTTACAAGGATACAAGTCTAGTAAATTTAGTAACTAAATTTCAACCAAGAGAACTTTTTTAGTAGCGGAAATGCCTTACTAATAATAAACACGTTAATACCGTTAAAATTTGATACTAAAAATTCGTTACTCAATTTTTTACAAAAATTTAGAGAATTGATTTAGATCGATTACTGATAATAACCTGGTTAGGTATTAATAATAGATTTACCTACACACAGAAATACCATTCAGTGTTAATTACTATGGTAGAAAGTTTGGCCATAGAACATATCATTAACTAACTTTCATGGACTGCACTTCATCTTTCTCAACATGGTATTACCCACAGCTTACAGAAATAAAACCAGATGGAGCGCGCAGAACAGGGAACCTGAAGCAGACAAAGCAAATACAAAACGCCGAAGCAAATACAAACTCCAGTCAGTACGAAACGGACTTCCGTGTTGTACGGGAGTCCCGTGTGATTTTAAGTTCAGTTTTAAAATTTGCCGTCTTGTGTCTTCAAACATTGCAAACAATGTTCCCAAAAACAAAAAAAGGAAAGAGGAATATAATTTCATAGGAAAATTTGAATATTTTTACTGCTATTTATATAATTTAGGCGATTTAATTTTGGTGACGAATGGAACACAACACCTCAACGAAAATAGGTTAGTGTGACGATACTAAATGGAAATTATTTTCCCTGAAGTTAGGGTAAAATTTAAATTATACATTTTTTTTAAGATAGATACTCGTAGACCAAATTATTGATGGACATTGTACCTATTATTCAATTTAATTTAATTTTGGTATATGTTAAATTTGTAAAATGATTAATTTATGACATAAAAATGTACAAAAAAGTGGCCAAGTGCGAGTTGGACTCGCCCATGAAGGGTTCCGTTGCAGCAAGTAACATTATATACATAGTACACATAGTTCTTGTAGTTCGTTGTAACTTTGATCGAAGTTTCAATAATAGTGTATTTATGACGTACTAAAAAAAAGTACTCATCAGATCGAGTTCAAACTAATTTTCGTTGGTAGTTTATATGGTAATGTACATCATATATTTTTTTTAGATTTTTCACTCTCTTACTTTAGAAGTTAGAGGGGGGGGGGGACACACATTTTACCACTTTGGAAGTGTCTCTCGCGCAAATTATTCAGTGTAGACGAAAATGATTTTAGAAACCTCAACATCATTTTTGAAGACCTATCGATAGACACCACACACGTGTAGGTTTGATGAAAAAAAAAATTTTGAGTTTCAGTTCTCAGTATGGGGGGCAACCCTAATTTTTCATTTTTTTAAATTTTTCTGTTGAAATCTTAATGCGGTTCACAGAATACATCTACTTACCAAGTTTCAACAGTGTAGTTCTCATAGTTTCGGCAAAAAGTGGCTGTGACATACGGACGGCCAGACAGACAGACAGACAGACAGACAGACAGACATGACGAATCTATAAGGGTTCCGTTTTTACGTTTTACGGAACCCTAAAAACAAAATAATTAATACCTATATCGTAAAATTATGTATGTGTAGGTATTCATTTATTTCGTTAGTTGCACCACTGTCCAAAATATTACAAATTTAGTTTCCTCATGAATCAAAAGTTTATATGGAAGAGATCGCTTTTAGCGATAAGATCGCATTTTCTGCCCATTTTGTTTTGTTATTATATATGTTACTTGTTGTCAACTTTGTTTAAGGTGCCAATAAAGTGTTTGGTATTTTATTGTAATGTCATTCAATATATTATTATCCAAGTGAAACGGTGGCTATATGATTGGTAATAAAATGATGGTTTATAAAATAAAACATTTGTTGAAGGAAGATATTTTTGAAGTAAATATTATGCGTAACGTTGTTTGTTAAATGAAACATGTTTATATTGTAAAGATTTTTTAATGTTATACGGTTAATTGGTTTTAAAGAGTTGTAATGTCAAAAAAAAATTGTGAACCATAAGTGAACCGTTAAAATGATTATTTTGTTAGTTTTTTTTTGTTTGTTGCTTGGACCTATAACAGGTAGCCTATATGCATTTTACCAAAATTTGTTTGGTGGTAAAGATGATTGTATTAGTTTTTGTTTAACCTATCTAAGCGACTAAATTACACAAATTTTATTATTTGCAATTCAAGTTGGTTTGTAGTTGCATGCAAAATCAAAATTCTTATCTTTACAGAATGGAAATAGTAGTAACAAGAAATTCTTGCATAATCGGTGTAATAATATGATCATTTTAAAATATTAATTGATGGGTTTATTATACTTGAAGATTTCCGAAGCTAAGACAACAATAGTGGGACTTTTTTCTTAAGACTATTATATAATGTTGTCGAACATTATACAAGTAATTTGACAACGTTAATTTGACAATTTGACGTCATCTTAACTAATTACGGGCCTCACAGCGTTGTTCACGAAGGTTCCATCTGCGTTTCTATGGTATTACCATAAACTGCCCATTTTTGCTCCTACAACTATAACTTTTCATAACTATAACGAGTTTTTTTCATAAGGAGAGCCTGAAAGCCACAATCCACCACGCTGGTCTAATGGGATTATCGGGTGGCACGTGCATTTGATATTTTTCACATCCAGGGCCGGATTTAGGGGAGGGCAAACGGGGCATATGCCTCCACAAACGGAGGACCTGTTCACATCGAATTTCTTACTACGTTTTTCTTTGTTACAATTATAGTGACAAATATGTATATCTGCACTTTAAAATTTTAAATACAAATATAAAACAGGTGCAAGTCGAGCCTCTGAACTCATCTTTGTCCAAACCGATGCCATGTTCTGGTGAAAATCAAACCTAACAATTTTTTTTTAACAATGGTTTATTTCCACTTACCGCCATCTCGTCTGATGTTAAGCAACGATGCGGTCTACGATAGAGCGTGCTTAGCAAGAAAATCCCGATTTGTTCTCGGCTTGAAAAATACTTAAAATTTAATAATCGGGAAAAACTTATTCAGGCAACTCATTCTACAGTCTGGACGTGCTTATAACAAGTCTCTTCGTTCGACTCTTGGAACGTCAACTAAGAAACGTTGTCGCTTTTCCACCTACGACTTATTTTTCCACGAACACATATGAACCGGATTTACATAATAATAATATGTGTTTTTAAGTGTTAGAAGATCGTATCTCATGTAAATTCATGAAGAATTTACAACTGCAGTCCAGACAGGAAGCGTTGTATATCTGCCACCTATAAAAATGTCGCTCATGTTCGAATGCCAAAATATTGATCTTGATATTTTAACCAAGCTCCGATAACTACTTGATTGAATTGATTAACTCAGTGATTTATAATTCAAATTAGACAGTTACATACCGATAATGGACTTTACAATCATGCAGTAAGAATTAAATTTGCATAAATATTTAGCTGTGATCTTGTTGTCAATAACTAGATTTCCGGTCATTAAATATGTACTTACGTTAGTAAAAAATATAATAGGTTTAATTATATTATGAAATGCCAATGTCAGGGTATATTGGCTACCCACCATTGCCTTTATTTTGAGTGAATATTTTAAGCAATTTTAAGGACTTGTACAGAGTTTTAGATAAAATTAACTCCGTGTGACAAACATATAGAGTACAAAGTAAAAGAGGAAAGCTATGCTCAATATCAAATCTCAGAATGAAATCAAAATGAAAAAAAAAGATCAAAATGCTGGCCTCTTTTTTGGTCAACGTGTTAACATTGCCATTCAAGGTGGTAATGGGGTAAGAAATTGCACACGATTCCCACTGGTAGCGACCTTTTACGCTGAAATTGAGTATGTAGGTAGGTATGCATCACCGTAAAATTATAAACATCATCAGTTTGAAATAAAAAACATGAGACTATAAACCTACGACAGATTAGGATAGTTCATAGTGTTGTGTGTGAAATGTCCACCAAAATGTATTTATATTTTATTTATCTAGAGTCGTTAGGTTTTAAACTTATCGTCCGTAAAATTGTCAACTTTACAGTGACATATATGTCTATATATTTTGTATAAGAGTTTTCTTATCTTATATAATAGTATTGTGTTAATTCGTTTTTAATATATGTTACCGGTCACTGTAGGACAGTTATCACTATCAGTTTACAATATACTTAACGTGCAAAGAAGAAGTAAGAGATAACGTGTCGGATTAAAAACCAAAGATATATTAGGTTAATTTCAAATCGAACATCGTCAAATTGAGATCTAACAGTTTTTAAATTTTTATGGTGTTTTTTATAATTGTAACTACAAAAAGTATATATATGCAAACTAGCAACGGCTTGCAGGTTTACACGTTCAACCCGATCGGTTCTAACGTTCCGACGTGACACAAACATCAAAACTTTCCCATTTACAGTACCCGGCGATAAATATTGCACATCGACACCTGGAAAGAGACAATCGGCCAACTTCGGCTTCGTAGAGCGTCATCTCTGTAGCACGAAATACAAACAGTGCGGTATCTATTAGGAGCTGTTAAAACAATTTTAATTTGTTTCTTTTAATAATTCTTTTTATTCTTTGTATAAAATACACCAATAAGTGTTCTATAAGTGATGGCTTTAGGTTCGAGTAAAATAAAATAAAAAAGTAGCCAAGTGCGAGTTGGACTCGCCCATGAAGGGTTCCGTTGCAGCAAGTAACATAATATACATAGTACACATAGTTCTTGTAGTTCGTTGTAACTTTGATCGAAGTTTTAATAATAGTGTATTTATTTTCGTTGGTAGTTTGCATGGTAATGTACATTATATATTTTTTTTAGTTTTTTCATTCTCTTACTTTAGAAGTTAGAAGGGGGGGGGGACACAATTTACCACTTTGGAAGTGTCTCTCGCGCAAATTATTCAGTGTAGACAAAAATTATATTAGAAACCTCAACATCATTTTTGAAGACCTATCGATAGAAACCCACACGTGTAGGTTTTATGGAAAAAAAAATTGAGTTTCAGTTCTCAGTATGAGGGGCAACCGTAATTTTACTTTTTTTCTTTTTTTTTGAAATAATCGTAATGCGGTTCACAGAATACATCTACTTACAAAGTTTCAACAGTGTAGTTCTCATAGTTTCGGCAAAAAGTGGCTGTGACATACGGACAGACAGACAGACACGACGAATCTATAAGGGTTCCGTTTTTACGTTTTACGGAACCCTAAAAATATGTTCACATTATGTTTACGTATTTAATTATTTTGGAAAATTACAGCTGTAGTGTACATAATAAACACCATTGTACCTATTGCTAAAGTGAGACATTGTAATAAAAATAATAATAATTCTTATTCTCAATTACTTCCATTTCACTATCTGTGCTCTCAAAGAGGTCAGTATCACTGTCACTATCAGCCGTATTTATCACTAGTCTATCAGTGTAAAAGTCTAAACCGTGTTTAATGCTTCTATATTCATTCTCACATTTGATTGTGTGATCGCAAACCTTTTTCCACTCTTCAGTCGCGGTCATGTTTACTTTTTCAGTCAATAACGTTTTTACTTTAGTTAAATTGATACCCACATTTCTAGAGGCTACACAGCCTTTTAGTTGAGACCATATTTATATTTTCAATTGGATTAAAATCCGGATGATACGGTGGCAATCGCAACACAGTGTGCCCATGTTCGGCAAGTACTTTGTCCACGGAAAACTCTATATACCTCTCCTTGTGCTGACATAATTATAATAGCATAAATCTGGGTATTTGTTAATTTTGGATCAACTGGAATTTCATGTCTGTTTAACCAGTTGATCATTTCCTGTTTAATGATGTTTGAGTTGGGGGGTCTTTCAACATATTTATTGTTGTGATAGGGTGCGTTGTCGATAACTAGAACGGAATCACTGGGTATATTTGGGATTAATTGATTAACCAGCCATTTCTCGTAGTTATCGTTATTCATTTCATTGTGATAGTCACCTGTAGTATCCGTGGATTTATACGTTAAAAAGGGACCGGGTACAAAGCATTTTTCATTTCCCGCATGAACTATTATCAAACGTTGCCCTTTTGAAATTGGCTTTTTTACTCCTTTTTTCTTATCATCACTCCAAGATTTTAGACTACAGGCCCGTGAACAAAATTTACGGGTCAAATGAACCAGCAGGAGACCTATGTAGGATCATAGACGGGTACAAAATAATAAGATTCAGCACAATGCCGTCACTTGTAAGCTGTCCAACTGAGTGCAGGTGAGAATTCAAAAGTGCAAGTAGAGTGGGTACATTTTGGTCATTTGTTTCTGTACGGCATTCTTACCATCCAATAGATCCATGAAAAATAATGAAAAATCGCGTAGTGCCGTACAAAAATAGTGATCCACGATCCACGAAGTCGGAAACATTATTGATAATCAGGAAATTTTGAGGGAAAATTTTGTCATTTGATACTGTACGGCATCGGTTCCATACAGTTGCAATACCTCTTCTAACCCATTATTCCGAAACGCCGTATAAAAATAATGGTCCAAGTGGAAATGATCGGGGGTTCAACTTCCTCTTTTCAGTGATCCGGAGAGGTGATTTGAAAAAGTACGGCATCGGTTCCAAATGATTATCTAGCACTCAAACGGACAATTAAAAATAATGCCGTCTAAAAATTACTGTTCATTTGAATGTTCACCGATAATTACATTAATTTCATCGTATACTTCATTTATAAAGGTGGTAGGTCATTTGATCCTGTACGGCGTCTTATTTTTCTACATGACATTGCTAAAAACTATTGTTGTATAATAATGCCGGACAAAAGAAAGTGTTCAAAAAAAAGTAACAGAGGAATACAAAACATGCAAGTTTTCAATTATTTGAATAACCATAGATTAATTAACTATAAGAATCTTCAACATATTATCATTGTTTTAAATAGTATTCAAGTAAATAAATTGGAAAAAAATAATGCCGTACATTTTAACCTTTAATCAAACAAAATATGTACCACTTAGTTAGAAACTCGGAAACTCGGAAAGCATGTACTTAAAGGCAAAAACTATTGAGATTTTTATTGTAGAAAATAAAATTTTACACTTTTTGTTCCACGAAAACTTTTTTGTGAAACGTACCGTTTGCGATTTATGGCCCATTTAAATACCGGTTTTTCTATCACGGCCGATATCTCTTGAAATACCTATTAGATTAATCAATAAAACGAATTGAACTATTCTTAAAGATCAGTTTATTCTCTACAACTTTTGTGAAAAGCTTTTTTTTGTAATGTCCATACTTTTTGATTTATAAGACGTTTAAAATCTCTTATTCCGCCAAAAATATTATAAATCAATGAATTGTATTAAAATAAACAATAGTTTTGTTTGTGGTCGGTTAATAGACCATGAAAATTCTGATAAAAAATAAGTAATTAAATATAGATCAGGTTTTTCACGCACATGAGGTGTATGTTAGCTATGGCAATATAGTGATGCGTCCAACATTAAACTTCTTCAAACTCAAAATATTACAGACTTTAAAAAAAAAAAACAATTTTGGCAAAAGTTGTAGAGAATAAACCGGTCTTTAAACATGGATTGATGCGTCTTATTTATATAAATATCTCAAGAGCTATCAGCAGCGATAAAAAACCTGTTTCATTAAATGGGCCGTAAACGGTACGTTTAACAAAAAGTTTTGGGCAACAAAAGGTGTTAAATTATACTTTCTACAATAATGACTCCAATAATATTTGCCCTAAAGTACATAGTTCCCGAGAAAACGTTTTTTTCAAGATGACGCTTAAAGATCCACCTGAATCTGTCAACATTTTGGTATTTTATGCTCAGTAAGTGATCATACACCTTATAATAAATAAATTGGGAACGAAAATTTGTAAGTTAAATTATATTTTTACTGGCCTTTAATATGAACTTTCAGATTTGTACGGTGTTAACTTTTCTTAGTCATACATTAAATTCAAATAAATTATCAGAATGTCGTTAAAAAATCGTACCAACTATCACCCTAAAGTACATTTCGTCATATGCAATGTTCTGGAGGTTTTTTGCCATTTACTGACTTTTGGACTAACAAAAATGTCCGGCACGTATTAAATTTGTATCTATGGACAAAATACTTTCGGAATATATTAATTTTACGTTGTGTCAAATCACCTCTCCGGATCACTGAAAAGAGGAAGTTGAACCCCCGATCATTTTCTCTTGGACCGTTATTTTTGTACGGCGTTGCGGAATAATGGGTTAGAAGAGGTATTGCAACTGTATGGAACCGATGCCGTACAGTATCAAATGACCAAATTTTCCCTCAACAATTCCGGATTATCAATAATGTTTCCGACTTTGTGGATCACTATTTTTGTACGGCACTACGCGTTTTCTCATTATTTTTCACGGATCTATGGGATGGTAAAAATGCCGTGCAGAAACAATTGATCAAAATGTACCCACTCTACTTGCACTTTTGAATTCTCACCTGCACTCAGTTGGACAGCTTACAAGTGACGGCATAGTGCTGAATCTTATTATTTTGTACCCGTCTATCATCCCACATAGGTCTCCTGCTGGTTCATTTGACCCGTAAATTTTGTTCACGGGCCTGTAGTCTATTTCCCTTTAGTGTGGGATGTATGTATGTAAGCCTCATCCATGTAGACGATATTTTGTCCTCTTTCGCGAAATTTGCGCATTTTATCGAGATATTCCATTCGTTTGAGGCTTACATCGTGCTTTTCTATTAAAACTTTTCGATTGTCTTCCATTTTAGTGAACCGAAATCCCATCTCGTGAAGTATTTTTCTCAACGTCTTTTCAGACCCATTGTAATTAATAGCTTCACATAATTTAGCTTTTAATGACTTTATTGTTGGCAGTTCATTAAATCGTAAGTGAAAATCATACACCATTCTTTGAACAACATCATAATCAAAATCGTCCATATCCAAACGAAATTGCTTTTTTGGTCTCCCTTTTTTTGGAGTGCTAAACTTAATTTCAGTAGAATGTGTTTCAGTACTGACTTCGTTTAATATATTGTTCAAAGTTCTTCTTGAAATTCCAGTGACATTTCCAACTCGCGCTTGAACCTTCTTAAAATAACAACTTACAGTTTTATCTTCATTTTTTTTTAAATCTGTCAGCTTAAAAATATTAAAAAGGTTAGAAAATATTTATAAACATTGTAGATAATTTGGCGTGACTGACCTCGTAAAGGTTTCCCTTTTTAGGGTTCCGTAAAACGTAAAAACGGAACCCTTATAGATTCGTCATGTCTGTCTGTCTGTCTGTCTGTCTGTCTGTCTGTCTGTCTGTCTGTCCGTCCGTATGTCACAGCCACTTTTTGCAGAAACTATGAGAACTACACTGTTGAAACTTGGTAAGTAGATGTATTCTGTGAACCGCATTAAGATTTTTACAAAAGTTTTTTAAAAAAACAAAAATTAGGGGTGCCCATACTGAGAACTGAAGCTCAAAAATTTTTTTTTCATCAAACCTACACGTGTGGGGTGTCTATCGATAGGTCTTAAAAGATGATGTTGAGGTTTTTAATATAATTTTTGTCTACACTGAATAACTTGCGCGAGAGACGCTTCCAAAGTGGTAAAATGTGTGTCCCCCCCCCTCTAACTTCTAAAGTAAGAGAATGAAAAAACTAAAAAAAATATATGATGTACATTACCATGAAAACTACCAACGAAAATTAGTTTGAACTCGATCTGATGAGTAGTTTTTTTTTAGTACGTCATAAATACACTATTATTAAAACTTCGATCAAAGTTACAACTAACTACAAGAACTATGTGTACTATGTATATTATGTTACTTGCTGGAACGGAACCCTTCATGGGCGAGTCCAACTCGCACTTGGCTACTTTATTTTTTCTAAAGATGCCATAGTACAACTTTAAATTAATTAAATTTGGGGGTGTTAACAACTCTATACATATTTTTTTAACTGGACGCGACCGCACTCTATCGCACTTGAACAACGACTGACAAAACGTCACATAGGTAGTGTGTGACGGAGATAATGCTCTACGAAGCCGAAATCAGCCGACTGTCTCCCTCCAAAGGCCGATGTGCAATACTTATCGCCGGGTACTGTATAATATGTGTGGGATATTTGTTTCCAAAAAAATTACAAATCAACATAAATTGTAATAAAAATACTGTAATTCATTGAATTAAAAATCATACACATCTATGATAAACAAATACAAAGAAACGACAAAGACGTGTAGTAACGAGACATTCGATTTCTCGAATTATTTTACGATATTTTCTGTCCTTAACTTTTACTTAGGCCAGTGTGAGTGAAACGTTGACATTTGCAACGAGGTCTGTGCATCATTGTGCATTCTCAACCACGACTGCAGGTCACTGACCGACTCCGACAATCCAATAGGGCTTTTAGAAACAGCCTATTGCTAAGAACTACGAATATATTATGGATGTTAGATGTTAAATCTTTATAGAGCTTGTATAGCATACCTTATTGGTAACAAGTGTGCTTATAACACATGAATGTATTGTATCGTGGCCTTTATTGTCTACCGAACAGAGGGCTAGCACAAAAAGCACAGGGCTCTGCTACAGATCTAGGAAAGTCTACAATAATCTATTTAAGAAGTAGCAGGAATCTGCGGTTTTAGTTCCCGTTTACGTTTTTTTGGGATACAAAGTAGCCTATATGCAATCCAAACTATATTCATTAATGGTGTTTCAAATTTCAGATCGATACGTTCCGTTGTGCCGAAGTGATTGAGCAACCAACATACAACCTTTTTCATTTGTAATGTTAGTCGGACAGCTCCAAGTAAATCAAAGTTATTCTATGAGATTTATCGTTTAATCAAGTATTTATTTTCTGGGTATTTTAGTACAATCTTTGTAATTTACATGCGTTATTGCTACATTATTTTAGAACCGCAGGCAAACATCACACTAGTTAGGTAAGAATACAAAGGCGAAAGTCTGATTTGATTTGTAAGTGTGTATGTTTGTTGTAGGTATGCATCTCTGTATGAAATAAATGATGGGTTTGGATGAAATCAAATACGTATCTAGTGCTTAAGTTAACTGCCTGCATAAACACTTGGCTACTTTTTATCTTAGTAAAGTTCGTGGTTCTCGTAGGATATTATTAATTTTCGTGAATCGTATTGAGCGAAAACAAACTATTGTAAAAAGCTGCTAAGCCACGGGTGGCACCTTAGGGGCTCAGTTAATTTTTCAATAAAAGATAAGATCACTCACTCTACATTAACACCCAATGTCATCGCATCATTTGAATACCTACTATTACATATGTAATGCCTTCAAAATCCTGTAAGAAAGTATCACAACACCTTTACATAACCTTTGTTGTCCAAGATAGGTATGTGTACGGAATGCGTAAACAATTTCCTCAAAAGATTTTTTTTTACATAAATAGCTCTTTTGCTGTAACATACGTTCAAAATTAGTGTTTTGAACAGTAGTTTCAACATATTTCACGCTAGATTTTAGCAGGTGTGGTAAATAGTAATACCTTGGTCTATGTCAATAGATTACTTTTAGGTCAAGAATAGTAAAACTAGACGAGGACATTTCAATATTTTGATTTACATTTTTAAAATACAAAGTCGTGTAATAACTACTGGAAAAACCACAATGACGGTGTGGTTACATCCACATAATAAATTCTTTAAAGAAACCTTGCGCTTGGACAAAAAAGGATTTTAACACACGATTTTACCCTATTGGGGTATGTATCCTAGTACTAATAACCCTATTATTATTAGTATTATAAATGCGTGAGCTTGTAAATTTTTATAAGTTTTTGTTACTCTTTCAATCAAAAACTGATGGGATCTTATACCAAATATTATATTTGATTGCAGATAGATGTGATTTATGACAGTTTGGAGAGCCAGACGGGTAAAAAAATAATTGATATAATTACATTGACAATGTCTCATCATTTCATCAGATTTCTTTCCCAAAATAAAAAAAAATCCACCATCAGTTAAGAACGCTGAGAACTATTCTACAATTACTCATATTATTTACAAGTACAGGATTTAGCTTCATCTTTACATTTGAAAAACGTTTAAAATTTTTAAAAATACTTTCACTTATAGGATGTTGGACGTTGTACGTACGCTCGTACGTAATTAGTTTTCTAAAAGGTATTATCTAAGTTGCTTCATGAAACAAGAGACAGGATTAAACGACTAATAAGCGTATTCATTCATAACTTTAGAACAAAAGACTTACAGTCAGCAAGTTGCACAATCCATTTACAATGTGTTTTGCTAGGCATGTGCCAACCCGAGATGTTTTTATTGTATTGTATAGTATCCCATTTAATACATATGATTACGTATCTAAATCTTATATATAAAATTCTCGTGTCACAGTGTTTGTTTCCTTACTCCTCCGAAACGGCTTTACTGATTTTAACCAAATTTGATATGCATATTCTGTAGGTATGAGAATCGGCTACTAGCTATTTTTCATACCCCTTAGTGACAAGGGCTGTTCACTAAGGCAAAACAACGTTTGCGGGGTCAGCTAGTTATTTTATAAATGACAAGCAGTGCCTTGTAGTTCTTTCGGGCGTAGTTCTGCGTTTGACCACCAACCAATTCGCCCGATGGTAAGCCACTGTGTGGCTAAACGAATCTAAGCAAAAGTGACGCACAAGTACGCTGTTTCACCATCTTAACTATGCGATCGTGTTATTTTCTCGGGATAAATATTAGCCACTGTAATTTCAGACTATAATAATATATTTATATCCCATCGTGATAGAGTAGGTAACTATAGTAAGAGTAATACATACTCACAAACTTTCGTATTTGTAAAATTAGTACCTAATAAACACAAAATAAGTACAAACAGTTGTGTTAGAATCGATTAATCTTATTTCTTTTTATCTCATAACTTTCTTTTTATTCTCATAATTTTTAACTAATGACTGCACCAAATAAGATGATTCTTTGTTTTGTGTGTTCGTAATTATGTTAGGACAAGGTATATTTACCAGAAAATATCCGCTAGTATGGTATATGCCTGGAACAGTTAACTTTTGAAATATTGACCACATTTAGAAAGCTACAAGTAAGTATACTAGACACATATTTCGAAACAAAATTTTATATTGGTCGTACGTCTACTCACTGAATCCGTAGATCGTAGGTTTGATCCCCACCTAAGTAAACATTAGTCTGATGGATGTTGTTGTGTCCGGTTGTTCTATGTGTCAAAAGCTCATAAGTATGTATTTACAATAACATACGTATATTTTGGCAGTGACTTGGCTTCCATTGCACCAGCTTTGCCAGTTAGTAGCCTAAGTTACTCTTAATAACACTATTTGTAAGTGTAAGTCCTCTTAAAATCAGTCCAGCCATTTCAGAGATTTGCCAGGACATTGACAGATTAATGTTATATAGTACGGTATATTTATACTTTGAGTCAAACTGCTACCAGTGTCGCGAGTTCAATTGTTTTTCCCATCTCAAAAAAAGCCCTATGCGTCTTATGAAGTTTACAAATCAATGAAAAAAAAGCAATAAAATATGCGTACTACTATATAGACTGGCCTCGTGGCTTAGTTGGTAGTAGCTCTGCCTGCGAAGCCGAGGGTCGTGGGTTCGATTCCCACCCAGTGCAAATATTTGTGTGATGAATTCAAATGTTTGCACTGTGTCTGGGTGTTTCTATGTATAATAAGTATGTATTTAAAATTATATAAGTATTATATCAGCTATCTGGCCGCCATCACACAAGCTTTGCTTAGTTTGGGGTCAGATGGTGTTGTGTGTGAATTGTCCACCAATATTTATTATTATTATTATTAATTACTGTTTACTGTGTTTACTTAAATATGAAGTGGAGAGACCACAGAAATTTAAATAATATGTTATTTAGATTTCTGTGGAAGAGACGAAAGATGAAATCATGATCTTAATAAAATATTTGATTGAAGACACAGACACATAGATAGATACTGGGTCTATTCGAAAGTAGAATTTTGAGAAATAACTATAAAATGTTAATTTTGAAATCTGTTTTTGATCCAGTTTTTTAAATAAATTAATTCACAACATTTATTCAAAATAATGCGAAGTTGCTCATAAAAGATACAATGTTTCTTATTATTATTCTATTTATTGATAATAAATATCCTGAAAAAATTAGAAACAGTGACGTTAATGCTAGCTGTGTGCTATGTGATTCGTCCACAATGATCAAAACAATAGAAGCAGGCCACATACGACCAAAATTCTATAGTCAGCGATAGATGATGTAAAATCAAAGTATATTAAGTATAGAGTAAAATAAGAATATGTAAGAGATGTCGTTTTTCTGCTGAAAAGATTGCATTGTTATCATTTTCATTTTGTGGTTTTAAGGACATAATATACCTATCGTGGTAAAATATTATCACTCAACATTTTTCAATGAGGTTATAGTTTTTTAATCTTTACTTAAATTGCATTGCTAAAATTTCATTTTAAAATATGATACTCAAGATATCAACACATTGACACTTATAAAACACAAAGGCACAGACTAACATAAAAGCAATAAATTGGATACTTTATTGTCAAAGAACATTTGACAAATTATCTTCAAGGATATAAAGTATGTAATGTTAAGGTAGGTGTTTTAAAATATTTTTTGACGATAAGCTGGACAGGTAATCAAAATAACGAACGAACTTGATTCAGGCATAAATACTGCATCAGAGTGAAATAAAAAAACGTTAATTTCATACGCAAACTGTACCGCACTCATTGCTCCATCACATTGCCATATTTCACCATTCCAGCAAACAGATAAATTTCACAAAGAAGCTCACTGCATAATTATTATGCAACTACTTAATTACAAAGCACTGATAACAATTAAAGGTCTTAAGTACGGTTTAGTCGTAACAAACACAATCAAATGAACCTATAAATAAATAGGTGTTGGTATTTCAAGATAAATAAAGTAATTAGAGCACCCTGTAGTTACCTACCTACAGTACAAGTATTCAAGGTTGATTTCTGCACAAATAGCATCAGGCATTAGTAGTGTCTATTTACTTCAAATACGAAGAGATATTGGTAAAAACGAGTAGATTGAGAGAAATAACACTATATTTTGACGTTTAACACACTCGTGTGTTATAATAAAGGAGAAACACTCACGCGCAAGGATCGCAGGTTGACGGCCATGTTGGCGCAACGGCGAGTGGTGGACGAGTGGCGGTCGTAGCGGTGGCTGCGCTTGCGCTGCTTGCCCGGCGACACCGAACTCCTGGCCACCTGGAAATGACATTTAATAAACACGGAAACGGTGATTGGTAATATTAGTCACTATGACAGAACTTAACATGTATTTATTTGATAATAATTTTGCCAACTAGTAGAATTAGTAGGTAATACAGAGAGTTATTAAATTTTAACACTGATTTTTAGCACGATAAACATAGCTATAATTTTGAATGGAACCGAATTATGGGTATAGTTCCACATAAAGATCTTTGAAGATAATTTTTTGGAAATAATTGGGCCAATAATTGAGAGGGTTGTAAAAGAAAGTTGACAACTGATGAAATGGGAAAAGTAGAAAAACCTGAGACGTTGGCTTTGCTATTGATGTCTCTATAATTTCAAGCGAACAGAAAATAGAGCAATATCATATTTAACACAATTTTAGTTACGCGGTAAACTCTTTGCTAACTTCGACTGTTATATAGTCGAGTGAAATATAACACAATTTACAGAGGTCGTCAAATGATTATAAAAAAATATACTGCAAGAGATTTACCCAGAAAACGTCATACGAGTAGTTATCTGAACTCAACCTTGTGGGATCAGAAAAAAAGATAAAAACAGTTTTACTAACTATTGTAAATCGACATCCATCATCTCATTGTTATAAGCATCACGCGAACCACGTGGCCACACAGTACACACCCACCTTGACACCGAGTTACAGTCATAGAACAAGTTTGTTGTGTAACTGGGAACATAGAAATTAATAGTGCTTGCTGAGTTTATAGCCTTGAGATCGTAAATATGTGTGTACTTACCATTAAAACAAAGCATGTCGTGGGCAAGCCCATTCGTATTTACTAGTTATGAATTCGAAGAAGAAATTAGTTGCTATAATGGGAAATGACAAGGTATTCCTTTTTCCTGGTCTAAAAAATATTTTTTTTATCTATTAAATCGAAGAGAAAGTTGTACCTACTTGAGTATTTTACCAAATGTTACTTAGAGATAACCGACTTAAGACCTCTATTTACAAACATAACTAAATAACTTCACCATTGTTATTGTTTATAGCAAAGATTTTTGGCTCTAAGGATGGATACTAAACAACAACCAAAAATATTAATACATCTTTGCTAATACAACTGTTACAATGACTTCATGTTTTCTTCTGAATATTATTTAATGTAATTTTCGGTAAGAACCGTGATTTTTGTCACTTCCAGTATCTTTGTATTCGGGTTTGCGTCCTTGCTAGCGAATGCAACGGCTGTGCTTTGTCCTACTAAACTGATAAGCTTTTTGACTATACTTAGGTATGTTTTAGTAGGCTATTATAATTATATTGATTTGGAGAACATGAAGTATCTATTTTGAAATATTTACCTTACTTTTATTATTTTTATTTTTACTTACACGGTCAAATTGTTTATATTTTAATGGATTTATCATGGCCAACTTACCTGCACATGAATTCGTCCTCGTAAAATTTAGAACATGAATGTCCCCTAAGGAACTCTACATCTTTCGAAACAAAAAGTACAATATGTGCTATTCCAGACTATAATCTACCAAAATTTTAATTTTCCCTTTAGTTTTACGTGTAACAAATATCCAAACATTTAAACATCCAAACTTTTGTAAATATTGGTAGGACTCTACTACATAAGATCCATATTATTTTCACGCGCGCCCGTATAAATACGTATTCTAAAACCTAACTAAAGTTAGGTTAGGTTAGGTGGGGCGTATATTTTTTGTTCTTCGCGACAAAACTATCGGTTTTCTGAAAGTTTTCACAAAATGAGAACGATTACTAAGATATCTGTAAATAGCTCTAAACTATTCGAGCTAGGGAAAAAATTTGACAGTTTACTCTACGGAGTCTAGGTAAATGTAAGCGAATTATAGTTTTCTGTTGATATGTCAAAAACCGCCACACCGATTTCGATAACATTGATATGGAACCACCACTGAAGTATTTGGTAAAAACAAAAAAAAATCGAAAAGAAAAGAATCGAAAATCGATTTTGATGAATCATCAAAATCGATTCACAATTAGCGGAGCTATCGCATGACATACCTTCTACATACAAAAAAAACATACAACCGCATTAAGAACTTCTTCCTTTTTTGAATATATAATCAAGATTTTAACTAAGACTACTTACTAGATACATTCTGTAAAATCAAATGAGGATGTTGGTAACAAATGATTTTAAAAAACAATTTTTCGATTTTGTTAGGGACGCATGTTTTTTTTTATCAAATTATGGGAAATATACAAAGATATATTAATATTATGTAGTAGATCATCAAACTTCCGCAGTGGAGGTTGTGTCGTCACTTCTCCGTAAAAATTGTAGGACCATAAAGTGACGTCACTCGAAACTTCTATGCAGTGTATGTTCGTAGGTTTTTGTTTGTGAAACAAAATAAAAAAACCTTCCAATATTTTTGAAAAAGTAATTTAAATACCGGACTAGTTAGTTATTTTAGTTGTCTCGCTTATTTTAACATTTTGTTAAATAGCCTCATTTGTTATCTACTTACGTCAACATTTCATTTTATTAGCCCGATATTTTCCCAGGATAATAAGTAGCCTATGTGTGATTCTAGACCAGTCCATCTATATGTACCACAGAACAGATATGTTCTGTGATATATACCGACCTACCAAGTTTCATCCAGATTTCATATTCAATAGTTTTTTACGTGAAACAGTAACAAACATCCACCATACCTACACATAAATTTAGCATTTATAACAGATATATTATACCATCCTACTAATATTATAAATGTCAATGTTTGGATGTTTGTTGCTCAATTACCTCGTAACGTATGAACGGATCGGGCTGAAATTTAGCACACAGTTAGATTATAGTCTGGCAGAACACATATGCTACTTTTATCCCGAAAAAACAAAGGGAACGAGAACTACGCAGGTAAAACCGCGGGGCGCTCTTAGTAGACAATATAAACAATAATAAGTTTTTTTTTAACTTCTATAGGTTTACACCATAAACCTATGAAACTTTTATAAAAAAAATTATAGGTAGATACCATAAGTTATCTGTTATTATAAAAACAATTATTAATTACTAGATAAAACATTGCCAGCCTAAACTAAGCTCCTATTTAAACGTAAATAGTAGGTACAGTCCGCGAGGTATAAGCTGAGCTTTGCATTAGTGTGAGTGATCACCAAAAGTACAGTCAGACGCAGGACGCTGTGACCATGTTCTCTTAATAAGGTGTCAATTTTATATTCAATAAATCGTTGTTTATTATGCAGTATCAATTGTATATTGGTATAAGCGATAGGCCTGCCCTGAATACGGTATTCGGAAATTTTAAGTAAATAAGTTATACGTAGGTGACGGATCTCATGCTTTTCCATTAAAATTTTTCTGTTATTCTCTGTCCTTGACCATTTGAATCCTAAAAGAGATACTTCTTTTCGCAATGACCATATTGATCCTGGATAGTTAATGTCAGCTTGTTGTTTAAGAGTTTGTTGTCTGACTGTACTTTTGGTAATAGATGCGTATGCATGTGATCACTCACACTAATGCAAAGCTCAGCTTATACCTCGCGGACTGTACCCAATGCCACGTTTATAAATATTGGAAGTTAATTACCTAAAGCCAAATATCTAGGTAAAGTGTATGCACAAGTTGTTTTAACCCTAGACCAGACGATTACTTTAATCTTTTAGATCAAGGCGCCGCCGGTGCTTGCTGAGCGAAGGATTGCTGATAGCTATCTCAAGGATACTGCGCAGGGTTAATCAGCTGCGATAAGATAGCAGCTTTCAGGCTTAGATAGAACGTCTGACCTTAAGCTACCTGTCACTACTACCTGCAATGATCGTTATTACTAAGTTAGTCATATTTAATACCTAAAACTTATGTGTAATACCTACTTTGTGTAGAGGTTGTTTTGGTATAGTGAACATTCTACTTATACCTATATATTATTAATGTACTCATACGTACATGCTAGTGTAGGTATGTATTATAATCACATAAATCTTAGTAAGTACTCATTATTTAGATTTCTGTGATTAATAATTATAATTATATGATAATATTTATAGGAATAGTATCGCTCCGCGGATTTTTTGTTCTCGCAATTTATCTGTAATATAAAATTTTGCTTCAATACCAAATACATGTTATTACGGACAATAATATATCCCGATATTTTTTAATATACCTAGATTGACGAGACGAGCATGTCATGTGCCTGATGGTAAGCAACATGCCTGACAATAACAGCACAGTGACATGCAGTTATTAGAACATGAAAAGTCCAAATCATTACCTAGCACTCCACCGCGCTCGTCACCCAAGATATAAGATGTCTTTTCTCTTTGCCTTGTAATTTCACTGTAATGTTTTCCTTTAAACCGGAGAACAGTGATATTTTCATATTACTGCTTGGCGGTAGAATAACTGGCAATGGTGTGGTACATTTAATTTAAATCCATACTGTGGTTTTATCAGGAAAAAGTAATAAAATATCCATAAATAATATACAAAGTTTCGCAATTAAAGGTATAGTTATTAGTTGGGTAGGATAGATATGGGTAGCATAAGCAGCTAAACTACAAAATAAACTTATAATATTTAAATGTTCCTTTCCCACTGTTGGGACTCAGCGTCTTAAAGTAGGTACCTATATTCATTTAATTATTATGAGATAAACTTTAACTATTTTAATAGATAAGCACTTAATACGTAGGTACACGAAAGACTTTTATGGTGAAGTCAAGGATTACGGTTGAAGTCTTCCAAAATTATTGCAGAAAATATAACACTATATACCTTTTGTTCAAAAACCAAAAAAAAATACAGTTTGATTTGTCTTAGTAGGTAGATAGTAGCCTAATTTACATTTATTTTTAACCTACTTCAAAAAGGAAGGAAGTTCTTAACCCTTAAAGGCAAATCAGTTTTTAGTTGAATAAAACAAAAAAAGTATCAGGATTAGTTTATTAGGACTCCAAGACATTTAAGAAATATAAAAATGGCAAAATAACCGTTTTAAAACACACTAGTACATTATCTATCGGTACAGTGCTACTCACTCAACACAATATTCATGTACTTATAGCAAAATATACATTGCTACTTATGACGAAAATTTTACCAAAAAAAATGTATTTTGTACTTTACGCAAAAAGTACCTACCTATTTACTTGATTTTCCGCTTTTGTAGTGTATGTAGCTGGTAGCTTGCTAGTTGAGGCCAATGATCAAATTGCACCTAATCTCATCATCATCTGTGCTGGTGGAGTTATTTTGCATAGGCACAATTTCCTTAAATCTCATGATGAGATTTAGCGTTCCGGAATCGTTTTTGCCCTGGTTATTAAAATTAAGCCAATATACAATTAACTTCTTACTGGAACAGGAAGACAACCCTGTTAAACAAATTTAGACTCAATCAACGGGAATTAAGATTTAAATTAACATGAAGAGGGTGATCCCACCGGTGGGCCTCATGAGGGCTTAAGATCTTTGCTACCAGCCGATGAATGCACCGGCACAATAGGCGAATATCCGTTCACCGTATAATTCCCAACTATACCAATATACAAAAAACCTACTCACATAAAAAAGGGGAAACTACTCACCTGGTCTTCATCCTCGAAAAGCGTAGGTAGTTAGTGTGAATCCTACCCTCCCTTCGAACTAAGCAACCCTTGTGCTTGTGCGAGCCTATGTGCTTGTGTAAGCAATCGCTTCTTAAAAGACTCCAATGTTCAAACTATAATATTATTTTTAAATACATTATGTAAATTGTAAAGCATAATTAACGTTTCAGTGGTTTACTTTTTTTTGTATATTCTCTTTTCGTCGTAAAAGTTATATATAGCGCCATCTATGAAAAAACTGCTGTATTAAAATAACGTTCCGTCCAGCTGGAAACGCAGAATTCAAGTCTATATTATCTATTCTATGGTTCAAGTAAAAAATTGTTTGCCTCGTGGTCGAAGAAGTTCGTTATTTTTACGTAGATGGCGGTAGGTTAATGATTGTGATGGTGGTTTTGGAACATAATATAGTATTATGTTTTTTGCCATCTCTGTTTCTGTGATTTGATATTGTGACTAAAATAATTACTATAATGATAGGTACTTCATGTTTAAGGGCCACCCCCTGTAAAAATAATGAAAAGCAAATTAAGATTATGATTCTGTTGCCAGGACACCTCCTGGCAACAGAATCATAATCTTAATTTGCATACTTTTCTGAGTTCAAAAGCGAGCAGCGAATGCGGTCCTCATATTTTGCACACTAAACTGTAAACTCCCTCCAGCGCAGCGCCTAAAAAATTATATTACAGTAGCTGAAGGCATCCTGTACGCGTTTCTACACCACCGGTCGAAATTTGGCCGTACCAACTCAGAAACCTGCTTGGCCACAACAAATTTGCTAAAGAACTTACGATTCTATAAAGGACATACTGACAAACTTTCATGTTTATGTATAAGATATTAATTCCGACAGGAGGACAGGATTGAAAACAAGTTCCAGCAATTATTCCAAAAGCCTAGTTTGCTTGTGGTTACTAAGTAAGTATATACTTAGTTGAAGCAATAAAAGTACGCGTAAGTATCGATAAAGTAAGTAAGTGTCAAGTGCAAAGTGATTGTTGGTGTTTATACAGTATTACTACGGTACTACAGTAGGTAACACGACCGCTTTGAAGCCGGAAGTAAACATTAGTTTAAATAACTTATACCTACCTGGGGCTAGTCTTTAGAATCAATCTTGGGGTAAATTTTTGAGTATTTTCGACGTAGATCTATTTTTTTTCTTCACATGATGAGTCATATCCGGAGCTGAACCCATATGGGTTCCACGCTCCGGCCCCGTAATAGTAATAGTAAATATTGGTGAACATTCATCTTCTTCATCTGACCCCAAACTAAGCAAAGCTTGTACCAGCCAGATAGCTGATATAACACTTATATATTTTTATATACGAGGCACACACCTCCAAACACCACCAAACAACCAGGCACAGTAAAAACATTAGAATTCGTCTCACAAATATTTGCATTAGGTTGGGACTGAACCCACGACTTCACGGCATCGCAGGCAGACTTACTACCAACTAAGTCACCAGGCCAACCATACGAATAGCCAGGGCCGGATTTAGAGGTGTGAAGGCCCCGGGGCGGAGCTTCGTTGGGGACGTTGAAATACACCTCCTAGGTTAAGGTTTCTCAAAGCAAAAATCCACACTACAAATGGTTTAAAGTTAACGTAAAAGATGTTTACTGTCGAAATTTGTTTTTTTTCCGAAGTGTGTGTTGTGGAGGCCCCCCGTTTGTGGCGGCCCCGGGGCATATGCCCTCCCCTAAATCCAGTCCTGCGAATAGCATTAAGAAAGTGTCCCTGAAGAAGTACAGTCCAGTTAAATTAACCAGCAATCAGTAAAAAGAAAACGTAGTTGTAGCATACATAGGTAGGTATATCGTAGTGGTAGGTGGCAGGGGTGCTGAGGCTGCCTGGAGAAATACCAAGCCTTTTCCAGTTATTCTACCGCTAAGTAGTAATGAGGAAACATTATTTACATTACGATTTGAAGGGCAATGTTTCCAGTGAAATTACAGGGCATAGATATAAAAGATCTTATACCTCTGGGTGACGAGCGTAGTGGAGTGCTGCAGGTAATGATTTGGACTCATGTTCCAATAGCTGCGTGCTGCGTGTCACTGTGCTGTTATGTGGCAGGCATGTTGCTTACCATCAGGCACGTGTCCTGCTCGTCTCGTCACTTTTTATCATTAAAAAAAAAACACAGACCAATATCTTAAATCCCCAGCTGACGAGCGCAGTGATTGTTAGGTAGTGATTTGGATTCTTCTTATTCAAATAGCCGGCATGTTGTTTACCAGCAACGTATGTCTTTTTCGTCTCTTACTCTATATTTAAATAAAAGTTATGTTCCGGTTTGAAGGGCAAAGTTTGTTGGCAAGAGGGATGCGGAAACAAAAGATCCCGCCATCAAATATGTCTGGGAAGTGACGACTAGAATGCGGGGTTAAGCAAGTAATTTGAACTCTTCCTGTTCAAAATAAGTAGGTACGTGGCGCTGTGTTATCAATGCCTGCATGCCTCGTTTCTTAAATACTTATTGTGAAAAATGCGGCCAAGTGCGAGTCGGACTCGCCCGTGAAGGGTTCCGTAGCAGCCAGTAGCTTAATACATAAGATCTTGTAGTTCGTTGTAACTTTGATCGATGTTATTTATGGCGTCTTAAAAAAAACTACTTACTAGATCGAGTCAAATCAATTTTCGTTTGATGTTTGTATGGTAATGTACATCATATATGTATATGTATTTTTTTTTTCATTCCTTTATTTTAGAAGTTACAGGGGTCGGACACACATTTTACCACTTTGGAAGTGTCTCTTGCGCAAATGATTCAGTTCAGCAAAAAATAATATTAGAAACCTCACCGTCATTTTTGAAAACCTATCTATATCTATAGATAACCCTCACGTATAGGATTAAAGAAAAATTTTTTTGAGTTTCAAATCTATGATGGGTTAACCCCAAAATGTTTAGTTTTTTTATGTTTTTATACAAAAACCCGAAGGCGGTTCACAGAATAGGTACATCTACTTACCAAGTTTCAACAGTATAGCTCTTATAGTTTCGGAAAAAAGTGGCTGTGACATACGGACGGACAGACAGACAGACATGACGACTCTATAAGGGTTTCGTTCCGTTCCATTCATATCCGTGGCTCCATTCCGTTTTTACATTTACGGAACCCTAAAAATTACAGCTCTAAATTTTAGTATCAAAGAGCACTATTGTTGCACGATTCGATATTTAAAACTGCAGATAAACTGCTATTGCGCATGTCAGTGACAAGAGCTAACAAGAACTCAAAAGATTTGATTTCACCCATCCAAAAACCGTTCAACACGCACGTCCCGATCCACTGCTCCGCTGCCGCTCCAACGCTACGCGCTACGCCTCCGATGCCCGACATTAGCACGTCGATGACTCGAACTCATTAGATTTTCCTGTACCAAGTACTTAACGCAGTTAAAGTATTTTTTTTAAATAAACATCATAAGCTATCATTTAACTGTGAATTGCCGGAAGCAATACCGTGGCTTAACATGTGGCGCTGTTACCTAAAATATACTTATTTACCTACTCTACATTTAAGGACATTCAGATTGAACCTCAGTGTAATACAGACTCAGGCATAGTGTTCCACTCGCAGTCCTAATATTTTAATCCCATTTGTAGATTGTAAAGTAGATTTGTTAAAATTTTTGGAATATTCACAGTAAATATGTCTTCAGCTTAAGTCTTGACATACAATAAATAGCTTAATAATAGAATAAAATAATAAAAATGTTTTCGACTAACCAGCCCATTATTATGTTCCCACTGCTACCACTCTATCTGCTAGTACTTAGTACTAGTACTTAGAGCCTTATTTCACAAAGAGAGCAAATACAAGGCCATGGTGTAGTTTTCAATGTAATTTAGTTTTACTAGAATTAAAGAGTCAATGATATAACCCTAGGCTAGCTTAGTGCGGATGACACAAGTTCCCATAACAACTCCGGAATCCTATGCGATGTTTTCCTTCACCATGCTAGTGCCAGCCAGTGGTGATGCCAAACTTATACTTACTACGAGTACATACAGCACTCAAAAAAATGTACTCCGAGGTGTAGACGTGATTCGAACCCACGACCACACGACTGTGAAACCGGATACTCTAGCAAATCTAACCGTTAGAATACCACGGCTGTTCCTCATCAGAAATAATTTAAACTGGTCACTATAATTTAAATTAATAGTTTCAATTGTCTCTATATACCGCTGTTCAACTGTCTAGAATATTCTCCGTAGGCACAGAAACGTCCTCAGCTGAGTGAGCATCACGAGATTCAAAAGTCACGGCCGGTCATTTCAATAGACGATTATTGTTGAAATCTTGACACTTCTCATGTTGCTAATTGAGACGCATACTCTGATATTTTAGCGAATTATTACGTTTATAGTGGTGACTAGTGTAGCGCCCCGCGGTTTTAACCGCCTAGTTTGTGTTTCTATATTTTTTCCGGCAGAATAACGCCCCGTTTACATGATTCCAGTCCAGCAACTGAATCCAGCGCTGGATTGCTTACTGGAATAATGTAAACCGGCACTGGAATGCATTGGCACTGGATTGATGCTTTCCAGTGCCGGTTTCCATTATTCCAGTAAGCAATCCGACACGTCTCGACTGTGGAATGAGTTGCCTGAGTGGGTTTTTCCCGATGGTTATAATCTTGGTGTCTTCAAATCGAGAGTGAATCAGTTTCTTCTAGGTAAGCACGCTCCATCTTAGACCACATCGTCGCTTAACATCAGGCGAGATGGTGGTCAAGTGTAAACCTATAATAGTTAAAAAAAAAAAAAAAAACAGCGCTGGAATCGGTCGCTGGACTGGAATAATGTAAACGAGGTATAATAGCCTATGTGTTATTCCAGTAATAAACATCTAAAACGAATTTTATACAAATCTGTTCTGGGTAGCGATTCTAAATGCAATTCGAATGGTTTAAAATCGGAATGACAATCCCTGTCTCTGTCATGCAAAACAGATAAGACAAAGACCGAGAGATGAGATTCCGTGTCGGATGCCACCGAATGGATTTAGAATCGCTACCCTGTATCATTGCGTGAAGGAGCAAGTAACATATACTTATTTAGTTTACTTGTCGTAAAATAAAATAGACCTTGAGAAGGTTACCCATTTTTTTTTAATCATTCCACGCTTGCGATTGACAGCCATGTCGTCTGATTTTACAGCAAGCATGCGGTGCACTATTATAGAGCGCATTCACCTAAAATAAATTAATTCACTTTCGACTTGAAGACACCAATTTCAAAAAGAGTGTGACATCACATACTTACCAACCTCGTTATCTCATGGGTCTATTGTTCTTTCCAATGAGAAAACCTGCGTGCTATCTCATATCCTATATAGAATGTCTACTCTGTCATAATATCTTATCATTATTTACACATGTATTTGTAATGACAAAAGTGGTTTGTTTTGTCTGTAGATTGCAGTTTGGGAAACGAGCGACAGTGTAGCTCGTGTTGCAACTTAGTCACCGTTGTTATTCGCTACTGCTTCGGTGAGGTAACAATACGATGGAAATGCTCTACTTTTTACGGATTGATAGACTCGTATATTTTTAGTATTTCATACCTGCACGTGTCATATAAATCCGGGAATTAATTATCATAAGTTGACCTTTATGTTGCAATAATTAAAAAAAAACAATGCAGTCGAAGACAAAGCAATTAATTATACTTTGACCTAAATTTGAATGCATAGGTACTTTTTGTAATTCGTTTTTTAAACCAACAATCTGTCTCGGGTTTCCTGTGATACATATTAATATTATAGTCATGTAAATTTACATAAGTAAAAAAAAATTGAAATCGGTCCAGTAATGCCAGTATTAATCTTTTAAAATAATACCCCGTTTACATGATTCCAGTGCAGCGACCGAATCCAGCGCTGGATTGCTTACTGGAATAATGAAAACCGGCACTGGAATGCATCAATCCAGGGCCAATGCATTCCAGCGCCGGTTTACATTATTCCAGTAAGCAATCCAGCGCTGGATTGCTTAATGGAAACTGGAAACTGCTTAAAATACTGCCATCTATGGAACACTTTCGGCAGTAAGCAGTTTAGATACCTTGTTACTAGTATACCCGGTTTACATTATTCCAGTCCAGCGACCGAATCCAGCGCTGAATTGCTTACTGGAATAATGGAAACCGGCACTGGATTGATTGCTATGCTATTTGTGCACACACATGCTGTTTAGCATGTGCATACTATGCTATACACAGTCATGTTAAAAATAAAATAAACCAGAACATGATAAAATAATAATAAATTTATTCATCACAAACTATTTACACTTTATACACTCTTATCATACTATCCTCTCACTTTCCGAGGCCGAATTTTATTAGAGACTACGAACTAATCATAGATTACAGCACATTTAGGTCAGATGCTCATTGTGATATCAGATGTACTCGAACGGTATATGGCAGGCTCTCCTAACGACTAAAAGGGGGAGTTGCGGCAGGCAGACCACGAAGAATATTGCGAAAGGGCTGAAGAGTATGCAAGCGCCAAGCCACACCATCAGCAACCACGTGGGCAGAAACGCGAGTTGCTCGAACATCTCGGAACTATCCGCGAAACTGTGTTTGTTTCATAATTACGCTACAGTGCAAGCCGGAGTCCGTGTTTAGCTGACGTCTGCGCGGGCGCATCCGCCGGTCTGGTGGTCGCGTGCGTTACGAACGCCACCTGAAACAAAGCATACAACTTTTATTAGCCTCTTGTACTATGGTTGGGATTGCAATCCCGCTGGATTTTTCCTGGATTAACTGTATTACAGCGGGATCCCGTAGGATCCCGTGTAGTTTATAGTTGTTTTTGAAATTCAAAATAATGAACTTTATCATTTACATAATCATCATTTTTGTTAATACGCAAAAATCAACCACACCTTACTACTATTATTAATTTCAACAGTTCGTAAGTTTCCAGTATTTTGCAAATACACTTATTGCGTAGATTAATGGCAGGAATTTGAAAAAGTATACGTTGGCTGATGCTCGCGGATCCGTTAGTTTGTGGGATCCCGCCGGGTCTAAAATGGTGGTGGATCCCGTTGGATTACGGGGATTGCTGGATTGCAACTATGGTGATAACTATCAAAATAATCCGTTGTGCAAAAAGTATCTTAAGTATATATCTTTGAAAAGCGAAACATCCGACTTTAATTTTATTTCATCGATGTTTTTTATTTTTGGTGATATTAAAAACTCGCTTCACTCGTCTTGATACTAATTTATGGGACCATTCGAAAAGTTATACCTTTTTGAACAAAAAAAAAATCAAAATCACCCACCCACTCGAAAATTATGAGGTAAACACGAAAAAAAACAAACGTGTGTAGAAGTAGAACCACTTCCTTATTAGAAGTCTGAAAAAACAATGATTACTCAGCCAAAAATCATGTTTTAAATTAACTTATTTATACGATATATCACATAATTCATTAAGTGTTTTTATTTATTGACGTATTCAAAGTTTGAATACCGTTTTGTAGGTAGGTTTACAAGAAATAAATGAATACTAAAATATATTGACATACATATACACTAACATATTTATGCTGTCTCAATCAGTAAGCAGTCTAATGAAAAAAAAAATGTTTGTCTGTAAAGTCGGTTTACTGACGATAGAACGTGACGTCTTAAGAAAATACTGATGGAATGGTAGCATTTTTCAAAAGAAAATTTTAATTTCTTTTGTTTAATAGATTTGTATGTAAAAAGTAATCAGTAGAATTTAGTCATTTTCAATCAAAACAATGCAAAAAAGCTTTTAGATGCCGGGGATCGAACCCGGGGCATTTCACATGCAAAGCGAACGCTCTACCACTGAGCTACATCCCCGCTTGAACTACTGGTCGAAATAATTAATCCAACTGTAACAAACATGCGGCGAGGTAACGACCGACGGTACCGACCGACGGTAACGGTACATGACGTCATGTTTTGTGGGCGTGCAGCCGGCTTCATCGAATTATAAGACGTTATCACGTCAAAAACTGTAGAGTTGTTTTTGTAAACACAAGATTTAGCGAATTTCAAAAGAAGAGGAAGTTATGTTATAGTTTATGTTCGACAGTATGTTTTTTAATGTAAATTCATATATATAATAATATATGAGATAATTTCGTTAATTTTGAACCTAGTTTGTTTTTTGCTGTTTCGAACTGGTATTATTTTAATTTGGTTCCATCTCAATTTAAATAAAACCTCTAAAAGCGAAAAACGATAGCATGATTCCTGCTTGGAGGCTTTTATTCATCGGTTGGAAATTGAGGTTCAAGGTAACTGAAAAACTGATAGAAACAACAATAAAAATGGCTAAGTGCGAGTTGTATTCGCCAATGGAGGGTTCCATAGCAGCAAGTTGCATAATATACAAATTCTTGTAGTTCGTTGTACCTTTGATCGATGTTTTAATAATACTGTTTTATGACGATTACAAAAAAAATACTTACTAGATCTTGTTCAAACCAAATTTTCTGTGGAGGTTTGCATAGAATAATGATTTTTTTTATTTTTATTTGTAAATAAAGAGTGACGAGACGAGCAGGGCATGTGCCTGTGTGCCCTAGCACTGCACTGCGCTCGTCACCCTGAGGTCTAAAAGATGTTATATCTCTAAGCCCTGTAATTTCTCTGGAAACATTGCCCTTCGAACCGGAACACAGTAATGTTTCCACATTACTGCTTGGCGGTAGAATAACTGGCAAAGATGTGGTACTTCCCCAGGCGGACTCTGCCAAGACTCCTACCACTACTAACATTTGTATTACATGTACCCATTACATCATACATATTTTTTTTGTCATTGTTTTGTCATTATCTTATTTTAGAAGTTACGGGGGGCACATTTTACCACTTTGGAAGTGTCTTTCCCGCAAATTATTAGGTATAGAAAAAAAAATTGGGAACCTCAACATAATTTTTGAAGACTTCATAGACACCCAAACGAGTTTGATGAAAAAAAAAATTGTTTTGTGTAGGTAACACTCATTTACCTACATAAAACAAAATATTTTTATTACCTCAAAAAAATATGGCGCCACCAATTAAAAAAAATATATTTTTATGTAAAAATCTTAATGTGGTTCACAGAATACATCTACTTATCAAGTTTCAACAGTATAGTTCTTATAGTGTCGGAAAAAATGGCTGTTACATACGGAAGGACAGACAGACATGACGAATCTATAAGAGTCCCGTTTTTGCCATTTGGCTACGGAACCCTAACAAGTCGTGAATTGGAGAAACAAGGGCTCTCGCACAAAACCACGAATTCGCATCGCATCGGAAATATCTGCGAATTCGCACGCAAGAACTTCCGATTTGATTTGCATCGCGCATTACTCCGATATTACGTCATACTGGTCATAATGGTGTCACCACCATTTTAGTCAGCTCTGAGACAGAAGAAGAGAAAGATTATACAATTACACATATTATTATGTTAGACCATCTGAATATTGTAACCAATAAGTAACCATAAATCATCTTTCGCGTCGTTTGATTTCCGTCTATTGAGCAATGCCATAATTCTTTGCACTCTATTCTCGACTTTTCAAATGGCTAGCGTGAAACTAATAAGGGGGCTACAAACTGTCTATGATTATGAAACTTGAATTCAATTTCTCGCTTCTTATTCTTCCACTTTTAAACATCTTTTGGACACTTCTGATAGCGTTTGCGATATCCAAGGAGAGAAGAAGCCTGTAAATTCCGTAGTGGTACTAATGACTCTGTGGAGAGTCCGTTTGGGAATGAACTTTTCCAGTTATTCTACCGCCAAGCAGTCATGTAGAAACATCACTTTGTTCCGGTTTGAAGGGTTCCAGGTACCAGGTTTCCAGGAAAATTACAGGGCTAAGAGATAAATCACTTAGGCAGGGATATCTCCGGGTGACGAGCGAACTGTTATGGGCAGCCGTATTGGTTACCATCAAGTGATCTTGCTCATCCTGACGCTCTATGATTGAAAAAATTACGTCTTATTACATTGAGTTCTCAGTCACCATAAGTGCGATAATATAATAATAGGTCAGTGTATTGTTTAATAATAATACACAAGTCGTGTTATCTCTTTGACCACACTTAAACCAGTAACAGATAAACTCCACAAGGGTCTTCAGAACTTCACAAACCAAGTTAACATGAACTTATCTTCGTCACTTATCAGCTCTTATGTGAGCAAAGTGTAATTCGAGTTTTAATAACAATGACTTCAATAATAATGTACATTCTGAACGAAATAATGTTATCTTTTTTAAAAATAGATTAATAGAAAGACTACTGAACTTATGATATTGTTACAATAATTATTTATCGTTTCGAAATATTGTTGTGGCAGGAACTACCAAAATTTCCGGAAATAAAAAACATAACTACTAAATGTTCCCAATTTAGTGGGCCGCTTATGCTTTCAATTGCTGGGACTCGGGGCCTTCTCTCGCAAGGAGAGAGCCAAGACCATAATCCAACACCCTGGCCTAGAGCGAGTTGGTGGATGACACATGACTTCGAAAGGTACATGTCGGTTTCATGATTCTAGGTACATGCTGGTTTCCTCACGATATTTTCCTTCATTGTTTTAAGTTAGCGGCATTACGCACATGACTTCGAAAAGACAGTGGAGTGCGTTGGATTTGAACCCGGGGGCTCCGGATCGGCAGTCGCCGTTCTCCCGTAAAGACCAGCAACTTTTTAATATAAGAGTGAAGCCATTAGGTATCGAGTATCGAGGTATAATACTTAGTAGTACTAGACCGGAGATAAAGGTTATACCTAATATATTTTATGTAGGTGGCAGTATATTTTATAACCATGTTTTGAACAAATAAATAAATTATATATTTCTAAACACAAAAACGTACGTAAAACTGTATTAACTTTATGATACATTCGGTGATTAAATTACGGTTATATACAACGTGGTGGATTTACCCCCAACAATATTTTAACAGTCCATTCTAACACTGATGTAGACTTCATCACCCAAGGTCTCTTTCCCCTCAGCACGGTAGATCACGAGATAATTCGAGTCAAAGTTTGACGTAAAATTCCCACCAAATCACCAGCTTCAACCCTAAAGCATGTACAGCAGACAAACGACCTTGCCGCCGACGCCGTGACATCGTACAAAAATCCGTGCGGAGATTAGGGGTATGTCAAATGAAATAACAAACGAAAAAAAAAATTTTTTATGGAAAAAAATTTTTGAGCTTTCATGCCTAATTTTCACATACATGATTCAAAACTTAATGTAGATGAACTACCATAAATATTGTTGCACCTTTCTGCAACACGTTGTATATACAGTGGTTTTATGTAAAAATACACTTTGCTAGATAGAAGCAATAATACCTACATAAGGCATAATCTCTTTCCATTCTAGCTATGGGAAAACCTCAGACTTCACTCAAACTCAAAGGGAAAAACTCAGAGAATGAAAGCTATAAATGTACCACGCACGGCGAGGGTTGGCGGATAATTTCCAATGCACAAAAGAGGTATTTTTATAACAGACCGGTTTCAGAGAGTTAAACCCACTGATGCTAACAAACTTGTATATCGGCGCTTGGTATAATACAAAAGGGTTCAGGCGGAATTCGAATCAATGACCTTACGGTTGTGGAATAACGTTTTTGTCACTTTACCACCACGGCACCAGAAACAATAATGGCATTCTGCCAAAGATGGTGTTACGATCATATGATTACAACAATAGCTTGGTAACAAGTAAATCTGTTTTGGCAACAAAAACCAGCATGTGTTAATGTTTTGTAATGAAATGAGGTGTTTCCGAGCTAACTGAAATGTAGTTTCGTTTATAATTTATAGAGTTATACAGGATTCATGCCAGACAAGCAACTTCCTTAGTTTTTTGGTCTAAATGACTTGGTTTCTAAGATGTTCGAGCATGACTTTACTTAAATTTAGTTTTACTATGAGATTTTGAGGACGAAGCAGAATGAACCGTAATGGTCAGTTATAAGGTTGCTGATGATATTAGCGTTCACAACTCAAAGAAGTAGAAACTCCTGTCTACGCCGCGTTGATTAGTGGTCACCCTGAGAGGATAAAAACTTAAAAACTACCTGAATTTACATTTAAAAAAATTACAAAATAACAGATTTCTTTCAATCATCATCATCATCATGGCCTTATGGTAGTCCATTTTTGAACGTAGGCCTCTTCTCCTTTTCTCCACTTCTGGCGGTCTTGTGCCCGACTCATCCAGTCTTGGCCTCCGTGTCGTCTGATGTCGTCCACCCAGCGTTGTGGCGGCCGCCCTCTTCCTCTCGTGTCAGCCCGGGGTCTCCACTCAAGGACTCGTTTCGTATCCAACAAATAAACCGAAAAATAGCGAATCAAATAGAAAACAAAGTCTTCGCTCGAAACACACAATCATGATTAAATCAAATTCGACAGAGATGCCCTTTCCATATTATTTGGAGCATGACATTTTGCTAATTCATTGAGCAATCAGACCTATTCTGTTTTCTATTGACTACGTTTCTATCAGATATTTTAATTTTGGATTTGATGACAATTTAACTCATGTAAATTCTGAAGTGGTAAATATCTTTGCAGTGTCCACCTGGGGAAATATTGCACCTTTGCCCGTAATTGTAATGTAATAATCTGCGAACATTATTGTGAGCCGGTTGGAAGAGCAATGATTTTAGATTTTATTTAACTTTGATAGGTTTACACTTGATCGGCATCTCGCCTGATGTTAAGCGACGATGCAATCTACGATGGAGTTGGATAAGATTATAGCGCAAAGACATAAAATATTATCTTAGAGCCGAGCGTAGTACAGTGTAATGGTATGTGCTGGCGTGTTGCATACTATCAAGTGCATGTCTTGCACGTCCTTTCACTTTGTGTTCTGAAATAAAATTCTGTAAGGATGTATTTTGGACTAATTTTATTCATGTTATTGCGATTATTCGAGGTCGATGCTCCGTAAACATTAACTCAAATTACTGAGGTAGATTAACATAATACTGATACCAATATACAGAGATAGTTGGAAAGTTGATTGAAAGTCCCGTGTACTACTTCAAAGCCAAATATGATAACTAATAATTGTTAATCCAGTATTGTTTAATTGGAATGTTGGATAGATTACGATTACATTACGGTTGACTCAGAAATTTTCTTTCGAAGCCTACACTCAGGTGAATAACAGTTTATTTTTAAATAAACAAACGAAGAGACCCCAAATCCCTTCAAATCACTGCACTCGTTACTCAGAGATATAGTTATTAACAATTCTGAGTGTAACTCACTAGTTTCCTTCGATAGACTCAGTAACCTTAAAGTTGTATAAATTAATGTTTAATTATTTTGTTAGAATTGTGATAATTAAATAATTTAATTTTTTAATAAGATATACAGCGCTACGAGCGATAAAGTTGAAACGTTCTGCGCTCCGGATGTAACTACTGTTGTGAAACTTATGCGTCTAAGCTTAAATTATTATGTTTTACGTAAAATTTCAAACAGCATGACACATACAACAAGTTCTAAGTCACAAACATAAACAAGCTAATAATATTCACCTTGGGTATGTACTAACGTGTTCAACCGTCCGGCCACTAGCTACACGAAATGTATCATGCTCGTAGGTATTGTGAAAGGGAGCCAGTTTAACGAAGGTTTTCTTAGCGGTTTTATTTAATGCGGAATAAAAATTAACAGCTCAAGTTTCACAACTTATCAAGACTTGTCTCTTGGACAATTACTTAATTTCAATAACGAAGTTTGCAAGAGCTGGTGGACGGACTATCACTTATACATATATCATCATGTCTAACCTCACCTGAGAAGCCACGATGTGATGATCAAAAATGTGGCACATTTTCTATGTTATTTAGCTCATATCACTATTAAACACATGATATTTAAAGTTATTTCACCAAAACAAATTCAAAGAAACGTGTTACTTGTACAAATGAGTCAAGGCTAATGGTGTATGTTATTTATCTCAGCAGCAGAGCATATTACGCAGCCGTGGTAATCGTCCAACCGGTTCTGTTGACATTGGCGCTCATTGTTATACATAAAGCACGCCTGCACATCTTCTTTGTTCTCTAATGTCCCATTTGCTTTATTGGTAAATTAGGTGTGAATGACTCTACGAATCGTATCAAAACAAACAATGCACAGGAAATAGATGAGGAAGCATTTTGCTTCGAAACACAGAAACTAACCGCAGATAAGGAGTGCGCGTTTTGTTCCTTGTATCGTGTGAGGTTATCCCGGCGTCAGGGTTCGCACGTGCTCCATTCTAATTCACTGTCACTTTCTATACACTGCACAGTATGGTTCGTTTGTATGTTGTGTTGTGGTCCGAATGGTGACTGCAGCGAGCCGACGGTAGGCGTCGGAGCCGCCGCGTGCAACCTCAAGTTTCGACATCACCGAGAGGGGAAGCCGGTCGGAGCTGGTGAGGTCGTCTCCCTCACTCGCACAGCCCGAGCCAGTATACACTTGCAGCCTGCGCCGCAGCCGAGAACAAACCCGAGCGGGTGACCTTCTACATCTACCATTATTGCTATAAACTCGTCTTTTGCAATCGCGTGTAAATTCCCTCCTTGTGCCACTTAAGTTCGGCCGCGATCGGTTGTATGATGAGTTCTTTAAACTAATTTAATCTTCCGATATTGACGGCTTTGAGAGTGTTTGTCTATTGCGAAAACATAGCGTTGAGTTCAATGTCACCGTTAGGAGCATAGTGCAGAGTTAACTGATTACCTTGTGACAAATGATTACCATTGTACCATCTAATAATGTTGCTGTCATTACTACCGGTACAGTTTATCATTGTAACGAAAGAAGGAAGTGATATGATAACCTGCCGTAAAAGGGTATTGTTGATCACCAACTATTTCAGATTATTAATATAACCTGTTTTAAACTTTTAAAAAACAACATGTTACCTAGAAACTTTTAAATAACAGCCGCATGTTTATGTCAATGTAGTCTGTTTTTTCTTTTGCAGTCCTGTGTAAGAATAAAATGTATTTTTTTGTTTTATTCATCACACTTAGCGTTATTTTTAATGATCAATTTATTTTTTTGATTTCTTATTTAAATGAGATGTCTTCATAGAGGATTCGTAATTATCTCTTATTTTATTAAAAGGTCATAAAGAATGAAAATACACTCAGAGTCATATTAGTCTCTGAAGTGTATTTATTTTTTATTCCGTGCATATGCTTTAATATAATTTTGCAGATAAGACACAAAAAATCGGGGTTTGGGTTAACCTCCAAAAACTGTCCTTTTTTGGCAGAATTACAAACATAAGTCATTCTTTCAAATAAATTATAATTCTTTGAAATTAAATTTAATTCGCGTAAAAATTTCAACCCTTTTCTTGTTTCTACATAATACAATCCTGTATATAACTGTTTTGGGGTACAACTCAAGTTACTAGAATAGAACTATAACTATAATATTTTCTATAACAATGAAAAACAAAAAAAAACTGGTAGGTATTCAAATGAGGATGAGGGGACTGTAGCTACGGACAGAGAAAGGCGAAGGAAGGAGAGCTAAGCATTTGTTCTACAATAGGATAAGGTTTTCTTTAAGTGATAGGACGAACAGGACATGTTCCCAAAGGTAAGAAACTCGCGTGTCTATAGCAGCACAGTGTCACGTAGCCATAAAAATATGAAGAGTCCAAATCATCATCTAGCACTGCACTGCGCTCGTCACCCGAATATGTAAGATGATTTGTAATGTCACTGGAAACATTTTCCTTCAAACTAAAACAATAATATTTGCGTATTGGCGTTTGGCGGTAGAGTAACCGGCAAAAGTGTGGTACTTCCCCAGGCGGACTCTCCAAAGAGTCCAAAGAACGACTACAAATTATATCATCATCATCATCATCAACAGCCCACTAAACGTTCCCACTGCTGGGACTCGGGGCCTTCTCTCGCAAGGAGAGAGTTAAGGCCATAATCCACCACGCTGGCCCAGTACGGGTTGGTGGATGACACATGACTTCGAAAGATTCTAGGTACATGTCGGTTTTCTCACGATGTTTTCCTTCACCGTTTTAAGTTAGCGGCATTATGCACATGACTTTGAAAAGACAGTGGTGCGTGTGGGGTTTGAACCCGGGGTCTCCGGATCGGCAGGCGCCGTTCTCCCGACTAGACCAGCCGTAACTTACATTAAATTACATAGAAGAATAGAATAAAGATGTATGGAGAATGGATATAAGAGTTTTATCAAAGCTGAAACAAACAACCGCATTGTTCACCAGTTGACTTTTCTTCTACGATTTCGCCAAAGAAGTCTCACGTTGTCGTCATCGGAAATCCTACTAATATTATTAACTAGCAGCGCCCCGCGGTGTTACCCGCGAAGTTCCCGTTCCCGTTGTTCCCGTTATTTTTCCGAGATAATAAGTAGCCTATGTGTTCTTCCAGACTATAATCTATCTGTGTTCCAAATTTCAGCCCGATCCGTTCATACGTTAGGACGTGATTGAGCAACAAACATCCAAACATCCATACATTCACATTTATAATATTAGTAGGATGTCAATGTATGGATGTTTGTTGCTCAATCACGTCCTAACGTATGAACGGATCGGGCTGAAATTTGGAACACGTATAGATTATAGTCTGGAATCATATCTCATAGGCTACTTATTATCTCGGAAAAACAACGGGAACGGGTACTACGCGGGTAACACCGCGGGGTGCTGCTAGTATTGTATACGCGAAAGTTTGTAAGAATGTTTGGGTGGATAGATGTATGTTTGTCAATCTTTCACCCAAAAACTACTGCAGGGATGAAATTTGGTAAATAGACAGATTATTGTAAGGAATTACAAATAAGCTATTTTTTATCCTGGGAAAATAATGAGATCGGGAACTACGCGGGTGAAACCGCGCGCCGCTGCTAGTCCGGAGAAAGAGGAGGGGAGGAAAGAGGAAAGGGAAGCCGTTGTTCTACAAATAGGTGGGTTTTACAGTAGGTTTTCTTTAAGTAGGTAATCGGACGTATTGAAGTAGTCAGAAATATTTGTTTTAATGATTTACTACCTAGGTGACCGAGCTTTGCTCGGTTTAAATACTAAAAATACTTAGACACTACAGATAAAAGGCTCCAAGAAATAGATTTCCTTAAAAAAAAAAAGAGAATCCGTCTGGATTCGAACCCGGAGCTAATAATTCGTGACCGCCAAGACCGCCCGACTTACCGTCTAAGCTATTATGCTGTCGCTCTACACGGCGAAATTTACCTTCGCATTCTAATGTCTAATGTGACAATTTTTCATTGTCTAAAAACGCGCATAATATGCGTTTTTTAAAAATGAAACCTAGTTAGATCGATTTTTCGTCCCCGAAACCCCCTGCATCCATAATTTCATCAAAGTCGTTCGAGCCGTTTCCGAGATTCAGATTCTATATACATATAGGTATATACAAGAATTGCTCGTTTAAAGGTAAAAGATACCGTGTAAGTAGTTTTAACTTCGACTAAAGTTCACTACGTGGTGATAAGCGTAAATTCAATTCTTATCCCGTGATTCTCACTCAGATGTCAAATTGCTATAATTGTGAATAATTAAATATCCCTAAGATAGCATTTGCTCTTTACACGTGAGCACATAAAACACATTTTGATGATTATGTTATGACTTTAGCGCTTAGTACTAATAATATTTAACTTGACCTTTGAAATGCATGTGATAGTGGTACGAATTCACGTTTCTTCACACGCTCATTTAAATTTTGCTAAAGATTAAAACATAAAGAATAGTCCATTTAAATAAAACCACGTTACTTGGGAACGTGATGTCCTGCGCAAGGAAACAGGCAAATAGACAGAAACGCTTCATTATGCACCAGAAAATAATACAAAGACTTGTACCTAATTTCATAAATGGTGGCTTTCAAGTAAAACCACCAACAGGAAAATCAAGCAAAAAAGAATAGAGCGAGGATAGAGTGCTAAAGTAACAACAAGAAAAATAATTATTTGTTTCCATCTACGATAGTTAAAAGCAGACTTATTAACACAGGTGTAATTTTACCTTTTGAAAGGGACTCATTGTTTGTTAATTTTACATTTGTGAATAATTTTTAATATTTCATATATCAACCTATAGATAAAACAGACGTAGTTTCATTGTCTGACGTGTTTTTTTATTGTTTTCCACGATTGTTTATTTTATTGATTACTAGCTGACCCGGCAAACTTTGTTTTGCCGCATAAATTAATTATTAAAACAATCTAACATTAGTAACCCTGTTTATTTTTATAAAACAATTTTAGATTTGCCATAAGCTCCAGAAAATTTTAATCGAAATAGAGTGAAAAATATAACCAAAAAAGACAATAATTAGTCAGTTTCGCGCGGGATGAAAAACTATTAAATTACTAAAATGGCTATTAAATAAAGTGGCCAAGTGCGAGTTGGACTCGCCCATGAAGGGTTCCGTTGCAGCAAGTAACCTTATATACATAGTACACATAGTTTTTGTAGTTCGTTGTAACTTTGATCGAAGTTTCAATAATAGTGTATTTATGACGTACTAAAAAAAAACTACTCATTAGATCGAGTTCAAACTAATTTTCGTTGGTAGTTTACATGGTAATGTACATCATATATTTTTTTTAGATTTTTCATTCTCTTACTTTAGAAGTTAGAGGTGGGGGGGGACACACATTTTACCACTTTGGAAGTGTCTCTCGCGCAAATTATTTAGTGTAGACGAAAATGATTTTAGAAACCTCAACATCATTTTTGAAGACCTATCGATAAACACCCGACACGTGAAGGTTTGATGAAAAAAAAATTTTTGAGTTTCAGTTCTCAGTATGGGGGGCAACCCTAATTTTTCTTTTTTTTTAATTTTTCTGTTGAAATCTTAATGCGGTTCACAGAATACATCTACTTACCAAGTTTCAACAGTGTAGTTCTCATAGTTTCGGCAAAAAGTGGCTGTGACATACGGACGGACAGACAGGCAGACAGACAGACAGACAGACAGACAGACAGACATGACGAATCTATAAGGGTTCCGTTTTTACGTTTTACGGAACCCTAAAAATAGGGGTTAATGATAATAGGGTAAACATTTTAGGTTGTATGTATTTTTTAATGTCTCATTATAAAATAAAGTGGCCAAGTGCGAGTTGGACTCGCCCATGAAGGGTTCCGTTGCAGCAAGTAACATAATATACATAGTACACATAGTTCTTGTAGTTTGTTGTAACTTTGATCAAAGTTTCAATAATAGTGTATTTATGACGTACTAAAAAAAAACTACTCATTAGATCGAGTTCAAACTAATTTTCATTGGTAGTTTATATGGTAATGTACATCATATATTTTTTTTAGATTTTTCATTCTCTCACTTTAGAAGTTAGAGGGGGGGACACACATTTTAGCACTTTGGAAGTGTCTCTCGCGCAAATTATTCAGTGTAGACGAAAATGATTTTAAAAACTTCAACATCATTTTTGAAGACCTATCGATAGAGACAACCCACACGTGTAGGTTTGATGAAAAAAAAAATGTTGAGTTTCAGTCCTTAGTATGGGGGGCAACCCTAATCTTTCTTTTTTTTTATTTTTTTTGTTCAAATCTTGATGCGGTTCACAGAATACATCTACTTACCAAGTTTCAACAGTGTAGTGCTTATAGTTTCGGCAAAAAGTGGCTGTGACATACGGACGGACAGACAGACAGACAGACAGACAGACATGACGAATCTATAAGGTTTCCGTTTTTGCCTTTTACGGAACCCTAAAAATGAAATCAAAAAATTGTGTCTAAAACTAAAAAATAAATTAGGGGTGAACAAACCTTATCACTTAGGGGTATGAAAAATAGCTAGTAGCCGATTCTCAGACCTACTGAATATGCATAATTATAAATTTGGTAAAAATCAGTAAAGCCGTTTCGGAGGAGTAAGGTAACTAAACGAGAATTTTACATTATAAGATATTACAGTAGTTAACAATGACGTGAAGCTAGTTACCTTTTTATCTTTTTATGGTTATTTTCTGCCTGTGGATATAATAAAACATACTCAATTAAATCTGTGTTGAGTCATCGCATTAGGATTCTCCGAGTCACGATGACTAATAAATGAAGTAAAAGGTGCGGAAATATGATGATCAATTAATCTGAATAAAAAATCTTAAAACTTAACGAAATGAATTGAAATATAATAATACAATTTAATTTTGTCTTTTTTTGCCTCCATACTTCGTAATTTTTTTTTAACGATAGCTTTTACTGACGTCGAATATGTTAAGAAGTTATAGAGAATAAAGTAATGTTGAGTCTTAAGGAGAGTAATTTTTTGGGAGAGAGATAAACTATGTCATTCACTAAAACGTATTCGAGAACTCCCTTTGCCTTACAAATATAAATAAATAAAAACTCTGTTTCTAAGCTCCAATCATTAATCAACAATGTATCTTATTCTCCATTTCTTAATATTTTGAGAGCATTCTATATTTCTATAATAGGGTACCGGACTGGGTCAAAATTACACCATCCTAATTAGTCCGTCAGCTAGATCATGGAAAAATATTGGACATGTATTTTTAGGGTTCCGTAAAACGTAAAAACGGAACCCTTATAGATTCGTCATGTCTGTCTGTCTGTCTGTCTGTCCGTCCGTATGTCACAGCCACTTTTGCCGAAACTATGAGAACTACACTGTTGAAACTTGGTAAGTAGATGTATTCTGTGAACCGCATTAAGATTTTTACAAAAGTTTTTAAAAAAAACAAAAATTAGGGGTGCCCCCCATACTGAGATCTGAAGCTCAAAATTTTTTTTTTCATCAAACCTACACGTGTGGGGTGTCTATCGATAGGTCTTAAAAAATGATGTTGAGGTTTCTAATATAATTTTTGTCTACACTGAATAACTTGCGCGAGAGACGCTTCCAAAGTAGTAAAATGTGTGTCCCCCCCCCCTCTAACTTCTAAAGTAAGAGAATGAAAAAACTAAAAAAAATATATGATGTACATTACCATGAAAACTACCAACGAAAATTAGTTTGAACTCGATCTGATGAGTAGTTTTTTTTAGTACGTCATAAATACACTTTTATTAAAACTTCGATCAAAGTTACAACGAACTACAAGAACTATGTGTACTATGTATATTATGTTACTTGCTGGAACGGAACCCTTCATGGGCGAGTCCAACTCGCACTTGGCTACTTTATTTGTTTTTTCATATTATTAAAAATTGTCAAAGACATAGACCATCAAACTTCTAGAGTGGGGGTTCGCGACGTCACTCGTGAGTAAAAATCGTACTCACAAGTGACGTCACACGAAACTTCGAAGCCCTCTATGTTCGTCATTTTTTGTTTGTGAAACAAAAGAAAAAATACGTGTACAATATTTTTTGGCAATCTAACTAACGGGTTACTTAGTTTTTTTGAGGATTGTACCATATTCTACTCTGATTACTGTATTTATAAAATGACCATAATATATTTTCTACCATATTGTTTACCTGCGAATTATGTTAGAGCCGGTTTTCACGACGCGGTTTCAAACCGCGCCTGCGCGCGTTGGCGCGGCGCCGCGGCGCGCGACGGTTTTGTTTCAATACTCACGAGACCGCAGGTTTTCGCGGTTTCTGCTCCGGATAGCTACTCCGCTATCCGTTTTGTTTATCAAACTCTTTTCATCCTTTGTTGTCAAAGTCCGGTCAGTCACTTTTCTGGAAGTTTCTCAAGAACCTTCGATTCCTTATTCCGCAGATACGGTTAGGAGTTAGCAGCGGGTGTCGGGTGATCATTATCTTGGCATCGCCGGACCTCTTTACCACCGGTTGGATTTCGTCCCTCGTTACTCAAACGAGAAATAAATTACTTTCATTTAGACAAAAGACTCGGTATCTTTTAGGGTCAAGTTCATTGTAACACAAGTTCTTTTGCAGGTCAAGTAGCTTTAAATATAAGAGGGCGGTTTACTAGGAGGTGATGATGACAGACACATTTTGATTTCATGCTTATTCCAAAACACAAAACACATTGATTTGTCTGGCCTCATGGCTTAGTGGGTAGTAGCCCTGCCTGCGAAGCCGAGGGTCGTGGGTTCGATTCCCACCTGGTGCAAATATTTGTGTGATGAATTCAAATGTTTGCACTGTGTCTGGGTGTTTCTATGTATAATAAGTATGTGTAGGGCCTAAGCCTAAGAGCACGTACTTATGTGGTAAGATTTAGTATATAAGCAGATGACAGCGGTAGAGCGATCAGTCTCTCGCCCCGCGTCACTGTATATAATTAAGATCAATATAGTCAGCAGTTTATACAGTGACGTGGTTTCATTTCCTCTCCAGTACAGTAACACCTACAGTGGTGACCCCGACGTGATTCAGTCCGACGTGATCCAGCCCGACGTGATCCAGCCCGACGTGATCCAGCTCGACGTGATTCAGTGGTGGTTACAGTGGTGACCCCGACGATTGAACAGTGAGTTAAAGAGAAGATTCAGAAGATTTTATTTTTGGTGTTACTGCGTTAGTAAATTGTTTTTCAACAATGTTTCCGCACGCTGCGCCAGTAAGTGGGCAAGTGGGTCAGCAGGGCATGAAAGACGAGCGAACGAATTCCGCTGATTGTGCTCTGGCCACTATAGGTGTGTCAACTAGACTTCCGGATTTTTGGGTTGACATGCCGCGGTTATGGTTGGCCCAGTTTGAAGCAGTGATGGCATCGCAGAAACAAGGGGATGGAGAAAAGTTCAACATGGTTACATCAAAATTGGGGAGAGACTCATTCCAGACGCCGGTGAACAACAAGTATACGGCGCTGAAGGACCGACTGCTGCAGGTCTATGAGGATAGTGCTGAGTGACAAGAACTTAGCAACAAGAACAAAATTATAGAGAACACCACGTGCTACGACATCGCTGCTGTGTCCGGGAGTAACGAACAGGTACCCCATTTACCTCTCACGGAGCTAGTCAAGCAGATGAGGAAGCTAGAGTTAGAAGTAGCTTCACTACGCAGTAAGGTTCAAGGCCAAGAATGCGGAAGAAGCAGAAGCCGCCAAAAATGGAGCGAAAATAGGACTGGTTCGCGGAAGAAAAGGACACCAGGTGATCCAGAGTGGCTGTGCAGATCCCATTTCCGGTTTAAGAAAATTGCTATGCGATGTTAAACAGCCGATAATTGGAGCCGATTGTTCAAGGAATTTTAAGAGATTTTAAGAGATAATAGAAGTATGGACCAAAAGCAATGACAAAGTCTCTCACTTGTGTATAATTAAGATCAATATAGTCAGCAGTTTATACAGTGACGTGGTTTCATTTCCTCTCCAGTACAGTAACACCTACATATGTATTTAAAACTATATAAGTATTATATCAGCTATTTGGCCGCCATCGTACAAGCTTTTGATGGTGTTGTTTGTGAATTGTCAACCAATATTTATTTATTATTATTATTTTATTATTCATTCACCACGAGCCGGACGTTAGTACAGGACTTATCTTCCTCATGTCGAATTAAAAACCGCGCTCACTACGTGCCATTAAATGGACCTTCTACTGGTCTAATGCTCTTTCTATGAAATAATAAGTGCTCACTCAGGGGGGTAAACAGATCTATTTTGTAGTGCTAGAACTCTTGGCAGAGTCCGCCTGGAGAAGGACCATACCTTTGCCAAGCAGTACTACTAATTCTAGCAGTACTACTAATTCAGTAATTCTACCGCCAAGCAGTAAACACTGTGTTTCGGTTTGAAAGGCATTGTTTCCAGAGAAATTACAGGGCTTAGAGATATAACAACTTAGATCTCAGGGTGAAGAGCGCAGTGCAGTGCTAGGTAATGATTTGGACTCTTCATCTTCCAATAGCTGCGTGTCGTTGTGCTGTTATGTAGCAGGCATGTTGGTAAAGATTGGCCCCTTAGATTTGCCTGTCTTATTAGAAAAAGCTTTAAAATTAGTTGTCTGAAGAACATATTGGCAAATCGAGTATGAGAGTTTAAGTAAAGTTAAGTTATTTATTTGGAGTTTTAAAGCGTCTGTTAAGGAAAATGGCCGACCGAAAATGTCTGGGAGTATTGGGGCCTTATTTTAAAGGATATTACCTACACCTACAACATACGTGAAAATCACTTATTAGAAAATACGTGAAGTAAGAAATGTTTGTATGTACCTTCATTACCCCATATCTCAAAATTGGCCGTCTAAGCAAGTTATTGAGTAAGGATGTGTTCTTAGTACGTACTAACTCTACTCAATCGTCCACATTTCATTCATGAGAAAAAACGTGACGTTTGGCAGCTCTGGGATCTTACTCTATCATAGTTGTTCAGATTGTTAGCTTTAATAATGACGGGTTATTTACAGTCGAATTTCAACATAAAGGAGTTTCAATGGAGATGACATTTAGAGACTGCTAATTCCATAGATTCCTCGGTAATTATGTTATAAAAATAAAAATATGGGTCTAAACTATGTTTCAAATAACAAGAGCAGTGATACCACTGAGTAATACAATCACTGAGTTTTGTCGAGATTTACGTATTAGCTTTAACAACAGTAGTCGTTCCAGAAGACTGAGATAGAGGGTATTTCGATCTGATTAAAAACTTTTGCGTCAACTCCTGTCGTTTGTCAGTTTACCCGTAAACGTGGTACATGGTATTGCATCGAAATGTCGGGGCTTCGCTCCACTATTACATCACTATAATTATTTATCCCGTTCTTGCTAATTTAGAGACAACTTCAGGTCTACTACGAAAACAAACTCCGAGTGATCGGATCCGACCGACAGCTGAATCGGATCTGTATGTAGCCTACCACGAAAAACATTCGGATCGATACATCTCGGTCGGAAGTTGTAGACTTAGGTCGGATGAGGGTCGGATCGAACGAAACGGCCGATTCGATCAACCGACCGATTGTCTATCGAGGTAGGAAACGTCCATAAGTTCGGCCGATATATCGTTTGTCGGACTTCGTAGTAGACCTGCTGTTGTCTAGCTCAAAGACGAAAATGTCAATTTCTAGTCGTGGATGAATACCGCTTATAATGATGACGCTGAAACCAGCAGACGTTGATAATGAAATGTCCAAAATGACCATGGCGTACCATATGTTATGTATCTAGTCAATGACGCAACATTATAATGACTTCCGCAACCTATATAAACAAACAATGTACCATTCACCAATTTTCGAGGAAATATGGACGAAAACTAAATTTTTTTGATTGTGCTATTAACTCAACTATTATAAAACTAGGGATTCTTTTTGTAAATAAATTACCATAATGTATTTATAAGCAATATAATTTTTATTTCAACATTAAGACATTTGGATCTACCGTCATGTTAAAGTACCTAACTATAGACATTAAGCGTATTTCTAGTCATTTACTCGTGAGTATGTATGCATTTCATATCTTGTTACACTGGTTTGGCGGTCGTCCAGGATTCCTCGATTTTGCTACTTCATTTATTCATCTGACGCAAAATGTCTATACTTATCATGATACTAGTGTATACGTTGTTTATTATTTGTCTACGATCTGTTAGATTGTTGGCACGCTACTTTATTATCCATACCTACTGAAGAAACTAGCTCACACTCATTATTTACCTTGTATAATGCAACATCTTTAAAAATAAGTAAATTCAAATTCGAATGAACGAATTTACTATTATTATTGTCACATCCAGAAAGGTCACACTTTTTTGCCGTTCGGACACCTATGACTATTCCTATTTCTTCTGATAGGTCATCTGGGTTGGACAATTTCTTGTATGATCTGACTCACAGCAGGGCTTCTGTAATGGACGACTCTAATTACGAATAGAAAGGCTCGGTGATTTGAACCGCGGCAAATGAAGATGAACACATATTTGAGACGCACTATGCAAAGTAATCAAGAGAAGTTCAGTCAGCTTTTAGGTCAAAAGACTATTTAAAACATTGGGAGCGTCAACATTTTGATAAATTTAGGCTGTAACCATAGCGCCTTGTAAATGTTTATTTTATGAAATTACTAGCGGCCCGTTCCGGCTTCGCTCGGATCATAACCTAGACACTGTCTGCAGCGCCATCAACCGGGATTATTTGTGAATCTAAATCCTCGAATCCAAAAATCCTCGAAAAATATATTTAGGGGTGAACAACCCTTATCACTTAGGGGTATGAAAAATAGATAGTAGCCGATTCTCAGACCTACTACTACTACCTCAGCGTATAAAATTTGATAAAGATCAGTAAAGCCGTTTCGGAGGAGTAAGGTAACTAACACTGTGGCACGAGAATTTTATACATAAGAAAGAAAATTTCTTCTGTTATTTCTGCATTTAAACGATGTTGTTCTACATACTATACCACAATACTAGAATTATTATCTTAAACACTTTTATATCTAGCTTTTTTATTTTCACTTCTATTTTTTTTATTTCGTTGGTGCCGTTTTTTTATTTTACTGCCCGAACACAGTACAGTACTCTACGAAAGTGGCTTCGTTGGAAACATTTTCTAGTAACCACCTTATACCTAAGTTTATAAATTCCTAGTTTATTGAAGTTGATTAAAAAAAAATACCACGAATAGAGAATAACATTAATGTGATGACATCGGCAATTAATCGTGGTTCACATTGCCCTACTATCATGTTTTATAACGAGGTTATAATGAAATTTTTAAAGTGGAAAACTTACATCATCCACAAATACTCTTCGTTTTTGCTTGTCTGCCTCTGAAGTCCACCAATCTGCGACCCTGAGAAGAAAAAAATATTTAGCTAAATAGTATTCAAAACATTGTTTTAAACAAGCTCAGCTGCTGTCCACGATACTAATATTTTTAATCGCGGCTTAATTACCGTACGAGTAGTTACTTATTTGTCTCCCCAGAGGCCCAGAGCCCCGGGTTCAAACCCCACTCGCACCAAACTATTTTCGAAGTCATGAGCGTAATGCCGCTGACTAAAAAACGATGAAGGAAAAAAGCGCGAGGTAACCGACATGTACCAAGAATCTTTCGAAGTCACGCGTCTTCTACCTAGCCGCACCGGGCCAGCGTTATGGATTATAGGATTGACTCTCTCCTTGCGAGAGAAGAACCCGTCTCCCAGCAGTGGGTAGATTTAGTGGGCTACTTATGCGTATGCTACCGTAGTTAGAGAGTGGAGCGAGTCCCCTATAAATATAGGTGCATATACGGTGCATTTGCAGAGTGTTTATGGGTCAACCGTTATATATTCTACTATGTTTTATTCACAGTATAGTCTTCAGATCAATGTTACGATATAAAATCATTATCGTTTTACTACGGAACTAATTTCATTTTATATTTTTATCGATGACGTTCGTTATCTAGGATACACGATTTTTACGATCACCAACTTTTACGTAAATTTCGATTATTGTAATCTATGCAACTGATTAATAATAGTAACTGGCTCTAGAATTATCGATATTGTAAGACATTGTATTATCTAGGCTTAGTTGATTTAGGCTGAGACAGTCTAGATAACGTATTTGTAATAATAATAGCATGCCGGAGCTGATATAACGTACCTATCGATTAATTAATTATTATTGAACATCGGTCATCAAAGGTTAAAAACCTAAATAAAATCGTGTTTGATAACATTTTTAAACAATTGTAAATTATGTGGCATATCATTTACCTATGCCGTATGTTTTTGTGTAAGGATTGTTTATTTGTCAATAATAATTTCCTTCAGAATATTATAAGGCTGATAAATCATTTCAACGTTTACTGTGTCCGAAATAGATTTAACTAAACTATTACTCGATTGGCATCGAGCGTTAGTTGGTGATTGGTCTGGGTGTGGAGCTGGAGGACATGGGTTCGATTCCCATCCAGGACAAATAGCTTTTTTAATAAAGACAAATACTTGTTTTGTGCCTGCATGTGTATTTTATGTACTTATTGATTTATAATTGTATAGTATTATATCAGCTATCTGGATTTCATAATTCCAGCTTTAATTAGTTTGGGATTAGAAGGTGTTGTGTGAGGAACGCCCAAAAAGATTTATATATTATTATACTAAACTAATAAAAACTGAATTTGAATACAGAAATAAGCCAGATGCAAACTGTTAACGAAAAATGTTGTTTTCAGACATTTATTATGAAGTCACGAATTCACACATTGTGAGATTTGAAGCTATTTTGTTAAAACGAAAACATCATTTTAGTACTTAATCTTATTACTAAAAGTATATTTTACGGGGTACGTCCGACAGGACGAGAAAGATATGGGGGAGATGGTAAGCACCACGCAACTATTTGTATCTAAAGGATTCGAATCACTACTAGGAACTAGGAAATGCGTCACGCCCGTGACTCAGATTTACAAGATGTTTTCTTAGCCCTGTAATTGCTCTAGAAACATCATATTCACGTCGAGCCATAGTAATGTTTACAAAATACACCTCGACGGTATAATAATTGACAAAGGTGTGGTACTTTTCCAGGCGGATTTCACAAAGCTACACTACCACCCACCTCGAAAATTTTACTTTCTGTTAATATAAAAAATACAAAAGTATGGATGTTTGTCAAACACGTTGCAACGGCTGAACAACTCGGGTTGAAATAGTTTATAGAAAAGAGTTTATAGTCTGGAATAACACATAGGCTATTTTTCATCGCGAGAAACCCATGAGAATGGAAACTACGCAGGCGAAACCGCAGAGTGCTGTTAGTAGTTACTACTTTAAGAAATTTGTTTATATATGCCACTAAATTAGAGACACATTTTCAATTCAATTGACAAAATCATAGATACTTTTAGCGCCATCATTTGCTATTAATATAAGTACTTATTCCACTGCTATATTTACATTCGATATATTTTGAAGTAATTCTACGTCGAGACGTCTCATATCTATCTCTAAATATGTTTTGATAATGTATAACGGTTCGGATACGACCGCTCCGCGTTAATCTTCTTGATATTGGAAAGCAATTAATTGAAATCAGTTCTCAGTATGTTAATATTAGATATAACGAAGTAATTTCCTGAATAACTTAAAAACGTTAGATTGAAATTGTGGAAGATTTTCTTAAATTTCAGTTGGTTGTTATAAAAATAAATGTAAACAAGGAAATATGTTAACGTTTTTTATCGGGGCCGTATTTTAGTTATTGCGTTTTAACTTCACTATGGTAATCTACTCAGTACTCAATAAGCCAAGGTTGGAGTGTTGAGAAGGATATTAAAATAAGTTCTGAAATATAAGATATAATACAACATTTAATTGTAAAAGCCAATTGCTATTTCAGGTTCCACTAAAAATTGTTTGTAAATGTTACACTGCAGATATTGACTTTTCTGAGGAAAAGTCATCATAATCTTTATTCGCGTTTATGGGTACATAAAATAGACAATTATGGGAAATAAAAAACATCTTATAGTCTGTAATGTTAAAAAGAAAAATAAACTAAAATTTTGGAATAGCAAATATTATTTGAGAGCTATAAATTTTGTCTAACTATTGTATTAACCTTCAATAATACCCACGAAAACGTAAGGTCACTCAGGGTTACACCGGTTAAGTTTAGTGTACTAAGTAGGTAACTAAACAAAAAAACAAAAATACTCCTATTCCATACAACCTGCAATGTGAATGCTACAGATTCTACCTATAGCTGATTTTTCGAAATTTTATACCATGGTTGTCTTGAGACCTGAATATATTTGTGAGATGGATTCGGAGGTTTGTTTTGTGTCTGAATGTATTTCATAACCATATAATTTTAGTTAAACAAATATTATTGGCATTCTGACTTTCATAGTACAACCTTAGTTTAGTTTAGAACTAGGTTATAAATAAAAACAGCCATCAAAAATGTTTAAACCCGTTTCTAAATTTGAAAAATACTTGCAATTTGTTCTAAGTACTACATATATTGTTCTTACCAAAAAATGTATATATTTTTTTAAAACGCTATTATAAAGCAATTTTGAAAACATTACATAATATGATATTTAAATGACATTGTGATTTTTTAAGATGAATACATAGTTAAAAATATATATTTTATATCAGTTTCACACCAAGTTCTATTCCAAGGTCTTTCTTATATTTGAAAACAGAACTTATATTTTTGGAAAATTATAGTAACAGTAGATTCTGTGTGCCACATTTTTGTCAACTTGTGAACTTTTCTGCGTAAACCTTTACCTGTTTAAACAGTCACACGTTATTAGCCTTGTATTTCGCAACTCTAATCAAATATCGCTGGTTGTTGACCTAGCGGCCGATGGCAAAGATTTAGCCTCTACAGTTGATAGTATCTGATAGAACCAAGGCTGGATACACCATTACATTCTATAATTGCACTATTAAACGCTACTCAGCGGCATTGACATAGATGATAGACTAAGAGCTGAATTAAAATTCTTACATTGTCTACAACAGCTACTTTGTCAAGAGTAATTAAATGCACAGAAAAGAAAATGCTAATCTTTATTTCGCAGAAGAAAAAGGGTTAATACTTATTTAGTTACATTCAATCCGTTCTGTCATTACAACATCCATTACAAGGTCCAAGTGGGAATAAATAAATTATTATACACACTAACAAACACATAAGTTTTCGGATTTGTGAAATGTCGAGTCATGAACATGGGCGTGTGTAAAATAACATTAACATATATTTTTTTGAGTCTACTTTGATAAGTAGCAAAACTTTATATTATAAAGTTTCGCTACTTATCAAAGTAGACTCAAAAATGCGAACACTAAAAAATATATAAACTATATAATAAATGTTGTCAAAATATACGCTAACAAGTAAACTATTTGACGTCAGGAAAATTTGGGACTGCTTTTAAAAGGAGAGAGTCAAGGCAATAGTTCACCATGCTGGCCAAGTGCGGGTTGGCGGATAGTGGTTAATAAGAGAAAAATAATAAGATGTACGTGGAAGACTCGAACCTACGACTTCACATTTGTAAAATCGGATATTCTAACCACTAGTCCACTAAGTTGTTTTCCCACTACTATTCTAGTAGTCAAAATATAAAAGACATTTGTGAAAGACCCTAGAATGTACTTACCCTACTGAAATGAAAATGAGAGAAATAATTTAAAATTAATTACTAATATTGATTTTAAAACGTACGTACAATAAATAATAACACAATAGGCTACCTGTAGACCTGTACCCTGCGCACGTTGCTACGCCACCTGTCAAAAATTGATCATATCTACTCAGAAACTTTTTTTGGCTCATACACAACAACTTTGCTAACGTTCATCACAAAATCACATGCATAATTTACTATAGAGGCCATACAAAACACTCATTTTTAAATGTATAATAGAATATTTTATGTTAAGAGTATATTTCAAATAATATCTAAACTGATTTTTTTGTTGACTATAACACACCTCACTTTTCGACTAAAACAACTCTTATTTATGGATGTACACAGTCATTGTGTTTCTGCGGTAATTTTTGGTATTTGATCACACAGAAACCGATGTTTCATGTTTTTAAAAGAACACTTCCGTGGTATAACATAACTTTTGTGTTTTCAAAATAATAACACAGGGTTAAGTCTTTTGTTTCCAAATATATCCGTGTTGTAATATCATCATTATTCTGATGTTTACGTAGTCAATATCACGACCTAGTGATTTAACACGTTTTTCTTAATTTTTATTTCAACTTCTTCAGCAAATATTTTGCGGAGTAAGTCCGATATCATAAAATAAATAATAGCATAGCAAATTGTTTACCAAGAATGTTGACTCATGATAACGTCATTACCTCATGAGTGTAATTGTTTAGAATTACAGTTTAGGTAAGTATGTAATTTATAATTTGCAACATTGTGTAATTATGTAACTGACAGAAATTAGGTTTTGTCGACAATTTGCACGTTATTTTTCACCATAGATGTAATACCTAAGTACTTTTTAAATTACATTTCATTCAAAGCTTTATTTTAAGGCGTTTTGAGGTATTTAAGTTTGAACGTGACTTTAAGAGATTTATTTTTCATGTGTGACGGATTGTTACGGTTCTGCTCTTTGTCTTGATTACATAACATAATTAAAAAAAAACAATAGTTTTCTACGTAGGTACATATTTTATGCAAATTTACCTAATACCTATGAACAGGTGAAAATAGTGAGAACATGTTTGTGAGAATAGATATGTGGTCAGAAGAACTTGCACACAATTATTACTTAAAAGACAGGGAAGATTTTTTTATCAATATGGCATTGGCTCCTTTATTACTATGGAAGTTTTATTTTAAAATTAAATAGGTCAACGTTGGACCACGATTTGGTCACCTGCACCAAGTTTACCAAGAAACTACCTAACTATTCCAATCCTACACATGAAAGTGATTGAGTTCAAATATAGAAACAATTGTAGGTATAAGAAATATATTTATATATTTATGTGAGGGACAAAACGAATACCGTAATGTGTAATATATGTAGAACATGATAACAAAGTCTGTAATGCCAAATCATTTTGAGAAAATAATATGATTGAAACATATTCAATACAAAAAAAGAAACAAGAGTAAAATATATACATTCTATATGCATCACCGGCATTGCCAAGCAAACTGATATTGTGAGTGTATCTACAATATCTACATAATATTAAAAACCGGCTTACAATCTCTTTGGAAGGTTGCGCGCGTGACTCAAACCATCTATACAAATACATCTGCTACTCAGCTAGAGCCACGGTTTGAGCCATGTGGCCATTTTGTTTGTTTACATGCGACACGACATGTAGCGTGGTGTTGTTTTTAAACTAAATATTATTGCTATAGTCTGGGTTTTATCGCTGTATTTACTACTATTTCTATATACTATAATCGATTATGACAATTCATGTTAGTAATTTTTATACCTACTTAGTAAAATGCTATGACTACAAATTGAAAACAATTATTTTCATTATTGTTCACACGTACTCTATTATATTAAGACTCTACATCTTGATTTCAGACCTTTTGAAAATAAAATTATGAGTAAATTAAAATTATGAATAAACTAGTTATATTTTTAAATAATAAAATGATAATAAAATTAATTATTAAAAATAACAACCTTAAAAAATATTATTTTTTTGTTGAGAAAAAATATCATTGTTACCACAACTCTATTGTGTATCTATACCTATATTTTAATATGTATGTGTTTGTTATGATGGTGTTGATGACATGACTGGAAAAATAATTTATTTATGTCATAAAAATCCATACCTTTTTACTATTTACTATGTAATAGTCTAAATAGACTAAGCAGTTGCAAACAACAAACAGTTTAACAATGAACAGCTGTATAATTCATAGTAAAGCCACCATGAATAATATAACATTTATTAGGATAGGTAGTTTACCTGACTGACAATTCGACGTGTTAGAGTTGACACTATTCTCACTCTCTGTGCGCCTCCTGGTATTGAATATTAAATTCCACGGGCTGTAGCTTGTACTTTGTGTCGTATTGTTGTTCTTCTCGGACCTTTTGTTAGAAGAATCCATGTTTAAAATTAAATACGGGTAAAGACTCTCGCGCACACCGGTCGATGTAACAATATTGATATGAATGACACAGAAACTTGTGGCATTACTGGCGGTCTCGTCGGGTGCCGCGTTGTTTTGATCCGAACGCACACGAACGTCAGCGGAAACGCCCGAACTCTTATTTGTGTTATGGTGTTGGTGGTATTGGACTTTGTACAGTAAACACAAAGACTTAGATCGCTTTTTTTCTTAATTTAACCATATGACTACGCAAACGTCGAATTTATCAAATTTGAATCAATCATGGTTATTTATGGAATGTACTTAATCGTAAAATTGTTTAAATGTGTCAGGTCTAATAGGTTAAATACACCAAGATTATAGAAATAATTGCGTTCTGTCATTTTCTCTGCTAAATGGTTGAACAGGTCACCTTTGTGAAATTAGTTTGCGTTTTTCTATTTAACAGGATGCTTTACTACAACGTTTTATCTAAAATCGTTAACTTAGTGGTTTTTGCGTTAAGGACTAATTAATAAACAAACTTTCTCTCTTAAGAAACTACCATGTTATAATAAATAATTGTTAGTTCATACTAATAACTAACAATTTTTAATAACTCTCATCACAAATTCGTTATAATGAATAAATTGTTATTCTTTGCAAAATTACGTTTGGAAAGGAAAAAGTTCTTTGTATTCCGTGATTTAATGAACTAAACGTACATAGAGTTAGCACTAGATAAGAAAAAACATTAAATAAACCTTTTGAAACACATTTCTTGTCTAAATTTACATTGACAGATTTAGGACGTCATTAAAAAATTGACAAGCATTTTCAAAACTACTTTACAACATTGTACTTTGTTTACCTCTAAAATAAATAATATTTCTTTTCTCAAGTAAGTAGGTACTAAAAACAATCATGCCGTACGCTTTCCCGTATAAGGTGAGCCAAAATACTCGGGCGGCGTATGCCACCACAAACGTGATGAAAAATTCAGTTGGTGAGCTGCCCCGTAAGATAAGAGCCGATGACTTCGATTGGGAGAAAGACCTCACTCCTGCCCCTCTCCGGTTCTACGCTGCGCTGGAGCTTTCCAGGGTATTCCACAGAATAGATCCACTACATCGAATACTATGGAAAGACAGAGACATGTTAATGGATTTATATCCTAACGATATACCTTTGAAGTTCAGTGTTCCTCTCATCAAGGTGCTTGTTTATTTTTTTTGAGTAGATTACATTTTGCCACTAACTGCGCTTCTACCGCCTAACGAAAAACGCTTTGACACTTTGATGCGTTGATATTGCTGTCTCTTTTCTTTTCGCTTGAAATGAAAGAGACGGCAATGCCAAAGCATCAAAGCGTTTTTCGTTAGGCGTAAGACCCCCCGGTGCCCGGTATGATGGAAAGTGATTTTGTTATTTTTAAAAGATAATGTTCCTGTAGCGGTAGAGCTCTTTGTAGAGTCCGCCTGGGGAACTATCACACCTTTTGCCAGTTAGTCTGCCGCCAAACAGTAGTGCGCAAACATTACTGTGTTCCGGTCTGAAGGGAGATGTGTCCAGAGAAATTTCTGGGTTAAGAGATAAAACACCTTTTATCTCCGAGTGACGAGCGCAGAGTGGCATTACGGTACTAGCTTTGATGAAACTAAGAGTTCAATGGGTACCAGGTAATGATTTGGACTCATGTTCCAATAGCTGCGTGTCACTGTGCTGTTATTAGCAGGCGTGTTGCTTACCATTAGGTACATGTACTGCTCGTCTTGTCTCTCTATACTGTATAAAAAAAGATGGAACAGATATTCCTAACAGATTTTTTCATTATCAACGCACACGACATCCAGATTGTAGGTCACAGAAAACAAGGAAGACAGGAAGGTACTTATATTATTCCCAAATGGCTTGCATTAAAAGAGTGGGGAGTAAATCTTTTAGTACAAGTCGGTAGGTCGACTATGTAGAAATTTTCTAATTCTATATCTAAAGACATTTACATAAATATAGTTAGATATGTCAGTGTCAAGTAATTTACATCTACATTGTTCTAGTAAAATATCAGAACATTCAATCAACTGTAAAACGGCTTTGTACAAAACAAAAGATATTGAATTTAAACAATATCATAAGTAAACCATAAGTTTCAGCTGTACCTACCTATAGGGTAGACCTTTGTCAGGTCCATATGATTAAACTATCCATGTTGTGGTCACCTATGAGTTAATGAGTCAATGTGTGAACAGAAATAGAATGTGCAGCAAATGGCCGCTCCCAACCATGACGCTTAGCTAAGTAATCCGAATGCCTATAATTGCATTTTGACATAATCTTATCTTATATACATTCTTTCCAAACTTTCATTTATAATGAAAAAGGTGATACTTGTATAACCTTCTGCTTATCTTATTATGTAATGGTGATGATGGGAACAAGTAGTCGAACTTCAGATCATATTTCTAAAAAATGAAGTCTTTAAAAATGTTCCAAACAAGCCACTTTGCGTCGATGTCCAAGAATCTGTAGTCTTAAAAAAACACTGTTCTACGTTTATCTGAATTCACCATTGGGTGCATACCTAAGCAAATGATTGTGTGGTGTACAATAATACTACATTTGGAAGATTATCAAAATAAACTAAAGCACATATAATAACAACACAGTGTTTGTTCTACTTCAAGGAACGTTAATTGCGCTGTTCCCGATTAAGAATGATGAGGGTATCTACCATTTAAAGGAACCGTCAAGCCCACAGATTGTTGCTATATTAACGATCTGATATTACCCTTTTAGGATCAACGCTACTGGGAAAGGTGCTATGCGACAGTGTTCCCTGACAGAAAGGAATTAGGTGTGAAGGATTGGAAAGGCAAATATTTGGCTGCTCGTCTGCAGGATTACCTTGAAAAAGTCAATCCAGATGTATTCAACGAAACCGAAGCTGTTACATTAGCTGCTTTGGTAATGATATGATATTGTTTTCTTTAATCACACGATATTTAGGTCGTATAGTAATCGGTTGGTGGTTGAAATCATACTATAAAGTTTTCAAAACTAAATTTCTTAAACAGATTTAATTAATTTTACTAAACTTTCCCGAGAAAAAATTACAAAAATGACGGTAGTATTATCTACATAATTTATTATGTGAACAAAATTGATGTGTCCATTTGTGATCCCACATTAACCGTTGGTGTACGAGGTGACTAAAAAGCCCTGCGCATACGAGGTGGGGTATGACATACCCCACCTACGAAAGATGTCATAAAACAAGAATGTTTCAATTATTTGAGAGTTTAATTTATGAAATAATATTTATACATTGTAATCAACAGGTTTAAGTAAAAAACCGAAGTAATTCTTTATTTTAAAAAAAATTATCAATAAAAGAATAGAAACGTAACTATTTCGAGTTTTAAGAATAAAATATATCTGACTTTGTCAGTTGAGACATTCTCTCTATAAATTGATATTTAATTTTGTATCAATGAATGTTACTACAGAACACTAAACAAATAATAAAAGACAAAAAAATTGTCAACTATGCTACCTATTTTTATAAAAATGCGCCAAGTAATGGTGACAATCGACGTGGCAATGCCGTATCTTAAATTACTCGGAAAACGTACTCCCGCGGTCTCATAGTTTTCAAATAATTTCGAATTTTTCAGGACTGGGGTATATCAAACCCCACCTAGTACACCGAGGGTTAACAGGACATGAAAATATTCGCCGTACTTACAATACAAATATATTTTCTGTCTGTTTGCTCTGAAACTGTTGGACCGATTTTATTGAAACGTACAGTTTTCAGATAGCTAATGTGTAACTTACCTTATCTTATTTAAGAAATATAGTTTCGAGAAAACAAAATAAACAAATATGTCATTCAATAGATAGGTAAAATTTATGTAAACTGTGTTGTGTTTACCTACTCCACTGGGCGCATCTAATTTTGTATATAAGTAGGTACAAGCACACCGAGTATTTCACATAATACGTATAATTTGTTTTATGTTACAGGTAAGTCCATACATTTTCGCATTGAAGATCGATGAATTAATAATGGTCCGGCAGCCCACCCCACCACCCCACGAAGACGATGTAATAGAAGATACATGTGTCCCGAGTGTCCCAAAAGTCTTTGACCACCTTCCCTTGGAACCAGTTTTGGCAAAACTCTACAATCTGCGCGAAATTTCTTTAGTCTTCTGCAAAAACAATTTAGAAGAGCACTATTTACCACGATATTTCGAATTTTCTATGCAAGATTGTGAATCTTTTTGTCGGGGCGTAAAATACTTGATGCATTTAAAAGTTATTCGTATAAATCGGAGCAACTTATGTTCTTCAAAGGCGAAGTATATTCTGGAGCATTTAATAACGAAGGAGTGTATTGAAGAACTGGACTTCAATCACTGTACGATCGGCGATTATGGAATGAAGGCTTTGGGAGGATTTATCTACATACATCGTGGATTGAGAGTAGTTCGAATTGCTAATAATAGATTCAAGGAAGAAGGTGTGAGGGGCATAGCTTACGCGTTACAAATGAAACCTGCAGCACCCATTGAACTACTTGGTTAGTTGACATCTTTCGCATAAGTCTAGTATAAGCTTCTCATTTTATGTTCCCCCACAGCGTATTAAGTCATCTCCAATTAAATCCAGTTTGTAGTTTTGTTTTTAGTTTCTAACAATATCAACAAAATGTTATCCTTATAGGTATCTGTTTGTTTTCTTTTTAACATGTTGCAATTGCATAAATTTTATACATTTAAACGAGCAATTCTTGTATATATATATTTAGAATCTGAATCTCGGAAACGGCTGGAACGATTTTCATGAAATTATGTATGCAGGGGGTTTCGGGGACGATAAATCGATCTAACTAGGCTTCATTAAAAAAACGCATATAATGCGCGTTTTTAGATAATATGCTTCAAACGCAATTAGAAATATATAATAGAAAATATTGCAGGATTTCTATTACAAAATACGGTTCCATTGAATTGAAAATGGACAAATTTTGCTTTTGCATATGCAAATTCTGCTGTTGTACATATATAAGTATTTTCAAGTTGCCTGTTTTGAAAGCCAGTGAATGGTGATATTTAAAATTTGCACGCTAAAATTATTGAAAATAAAATTAATTCTTCACAGATTTCAGCCTGAATCCGATGTCGTTTGAATGTGCGACCATATTTGCCGCTGCGTTCGTTCGCTGCAAGGATAAACCGCAAACGCTAATTGTGAACTCGTGTGGTTTCTTTGGCAAATCTGCAGAAAAGGTACCTACTACTCTAATTAGGGAGAGTATTATTCATACATACAAAGCTAATTAGTAAATGTATTTATTACTAGTATTTGTACGCAGCTCTGTCCGCGAAGAATTTAGAAAAAGGGTATTCACTAAGGCACTTCGCATTTTTAGAGATTAAATTATGTCTTGTTGCTAAACTAAACTCCATTTGCTATATCTGAGCTTGATCTTCTCGGTTTTTACTACGTGATTGAGCTATAAACTTGAACATCGACGCAAAATTTTTATTTTTATAGTAGGTATAGAATAGAGTGACAATACGAGCAGTACATAGGTATGCCTGATGGTAAGCAGCATGCCTGCCCGTAACGGAACAGTGATATGCAGCTATATTGGAACATGAGGAGTCCAATAATAAGTACATTACCACTGCGTTCGGCACCCAGAGATACTTATCGGTTTTTTATCTGATAAATTTCGTAAAGTGTGCTATTGATCTGCACGATCTAACAGCAGCTTGCCTTTTTTTCTGTCGGATTGCTCGAAAAAGTGACATCGTTTTATGGTTGACGTTTCAAAGACGCGAATAAGGTCGTTTGATTCCGCTCTTGTGATAAGATCGTCTAGGCTGTGGAACGCATTGCATGAGTGGGTTTTTCCCGATGATTACAATATTGGTGTTTTCAAGTTGGATGTGAATCGGCTTCTTCTAGGTAACTACTCTCCATCGTAGACCACATCGTCACTTAACATCGGGCAAGACGGTGCCGGTGGTCAAATGTAAACCTAAAATAGTAATTTAAAAACATAAAAACATCCAATTCTCATACAAACTTTTAAATTTATATATAATCATAATCATGATTTATTTATAACATTTTTTACACGTCAGTTTGTTTGTTACAATATAATAAAGTTAATAATTATCATACATTGTATATTGGGATTAACAGTACCTATCCATTTCACCAATCCATTCAATCAAAATAATGTAAATATCAATTTAAATAAATAATATTAAATCAATTTAAATAAATAACATTAAATCAATTTAAATAAATAATATTAAATCAATTTAAATAACAATATTGCAATTCGAATAATAAATAATTGAAACTGTCAACTTAATATAATACCTATGTCAAAATGTACAATATTCCATTTTTAGTTTATTAAATTCGTCATAGGTATAGAAATCTACGGCACATCTTGGAGTCCAAAATACCCCAATGCTTGAAGACGAAAGTCTTCAATCAGTGCGTGTTGCCAGTGATGACTTATGGAACTGAGACGTGGTCCTTAACTGTGGGCCTCATAACAAAGCTCAAAGTCACACAGCGAGCTATGGAGCGAGCTATGCTCGGAGTCTCTTTGCGCGACAGAATCCGTAATGAGGATATTCGCAAAAGAACTAAAGCAGCCGACGTAGCTCGAAGAGTAGCTAAGCTGAAGTGGCAATGGGCAGGCCACATCGCTCGCAGAACTGACAACCGATGGGGAAGAAAGGTTCTCGAGTAGCGACCACGAACCGGAAGACGCAGTGTTGGACGGCCTCCCACTAGATGGACAGATTACCTCACGAAGGTCGCTGGAAACCGCTGGTTGCAGGTTGCGCAGGACCGTTCGTTGTGGAAATCTAGGGGGGAGGCCTATGTCCAGCAGTGGACGTCTTACGGCTGATGATGATGATGATGATGATGATGATGATAGAAATTCGTCATAGGTATAGATAATATTAGTAAGAAATACCAAAGAAACTCATGAAATGTAAGTAAATATTAACGTAAGTAAGTTTACAAATATAGAAACATTCATTGTTTTGATCGTTTATCAATTTCCTGCTGTAAAAAGTGCAGCACTAAGTAACTCAATAATCACATCATAAAAGTCATTACTGATAACGATAACCAGAATTGTTTTCGTGACGTAATTTCGTTGACATGCGACTTACAAACTTACTTTTAATGAGTAAATTTACAACAACAATAGGTATTATCGGTAGGTACCTGTGTTTAAAATGGCTTTCTCTGTTTTCATTTTATCTTTTGACGACTTATTTCATTTAACTTTGCGAAAGGGAAAGTTTTCTAATTGTATTCAAGCAGTTAAAGTGGTTTATTTTTGATCCACAGATGGCAGGTCTCCTCAGCTTGAACCGAGGACTCACCAGACTAGATATGGCGTCGAATGATTTGTCTGGCGAACCCGAGGGAACTCTTATAAAAGCACTCACGCAGAACAGAAATCTTCAAAGGCTTGACCTTCGCAAAACTAGTAAGTGATGAGATAAATTTCGAGAATTACGAAATTCCAATACAGTGAAACTAGGTTAAACAGGGACCTTAAAAAACAATAAGAACATACTTATATATTATTTCTCGAACATTATTACGAAAATAATATTTGTCACAAAGTAAGCAACCTCAATTCAGCCAATGTCAAAAATAACTCATAATTCCGATGTTTACATAGAACTCGTAGTGTGATTAAAAAATCATAAGATTATTGGTTTTTTTTTATTAGATTACTACTATTTCGACGTTGCGGTAGACCAACTAAGCGATGGCGGGATGACCTCGACAAACATTTCAAGGATTGGTACACACTGGCTCAGGATAGGGACAAGTGAAAAGAGGGTAGGGAGGCCTTTGCCCAGCATTGGGACATTACAAGCTCTTAATAATCGTAATAACTACTATGTCATCAGCATTGCGGTAGAGGAAATATATTAACGGTAAAGGACACTGGGGTATTTTTAAGACATTTACTAACCCTCACTTGAACAGCGTGATGGATTATGACATTAGTTCTCTCCTTGTGAGAGAACGCCCGGAGCCCCAGCTGTAGGAATATAAAATTAGCTGTTTATGTGAGGATATTTATATTTTTCTATAATCAATTTGTCATAGGAGTTTTCGATTGAGAGCTTTAAGTGTTTCCGCGTAAACCTGAATACAATTATAAACCTAACTCGTTTCACCCCTAATAAATTTCGAGAAAAATATTTCTAATTAGAAAACAGTGTCGGCGAATGCCACAGCCTTAACATGTCTAGTTACTAAGTTAGTTTTTTTTGTTTGTATGCCTATAATATTCTGAAAAGTATGTCATCTCCTTAGATATTTCTGATGAAACCCAGTCGAAAGTAAACGAGCTACTGGCAAGGAACAAGAAACTTCTTGGCCAAGAGAGAGAGCCGAGTGACGAGATACCTCCTCTATACCTCAACGAGCCAGAATACCTCATTTGGGAGTACAATCCTAACAACCCAGACCACATTCCTGGCCGCTATCCAGATCGAGTCCCAGAAGTATAACTGTTAACGTTTTTGTGAGTATTTAGTTCGTTTTTCCACCTCTTTCTGGACCGACTTGCTGGAACTTTACCCCATTAAGTGGTGGATTAGCCTACACTAGTCGCCAATAGGAACAATTGAATAAAAAGAAGAGTCTAATACCAAAATTGGAACAAAGTAGTCTTTTGTAGTAAAAATAATGACAATGTAGAGTTATTTCCTGGACTGTTGCGATACTCGCTTGCCATTTTATGCTTTTACAAGTTTTACTCCTGTTTGTTTTGTCTTTTAAACAAAATTATATCATATATTTTAGAGTTAAAAATATTAAATCCAATTTAACTGTAAAATAGATAATAAAACTTTAATTTTAAAAACAGTACATGTGTTAAAAGTAAATGAGGTGTATTTATTTACCAAAAAATACCTAATTATGTAGTGACGACTACCTTTGAGCGTTCTGTTAAAACTCGTATCGATACAATATTTGACGATACTATACTAGCTAACCTTTGGTAAAATAAGAGTGAAAACATAATTATTTTGTGAGCTCCTTAGTGTTACTCTTGCTATTCTGTGTCAGTAAATTTCCTAATAGAATGCGCACGCTTGACCTTTGGTCCGGAGCAAAGTCTACATTCAACAAACAATAAGGCACGCATTTCATTGGAACATACTTGCATAAATTTACGTATACTACACTACACTACACTACTATTACTACGAATTGACGAGAACGTTTTTTTAAAGTGAAAACTTCTTTTGACGCGCCTACACAGATTTTTCGTGGGGTGTGAATTGAATTCTAGCGTCACGTTCGGGTATGATAAGAAATCTTCGGGTAAACTCGATGACCATTGGCCGTCTAGAAATGCATCATCCAATGGGAAATGCTGAAAGGGAGTCATAGCATGGCCATCTAGAAATGCGTAAGCCAATGGGAAATGCTGACGCATTTCTAGATGGCCATGCCATGATGGCCTAGCCACACCTTCTGAATACACCCGTGTAGTTTCCAAAGTAAGCTATAAAATTCTGAGTTATAAGTTTTCACTTCTATCGGCGGTTCCTATGACTGCCAATTTTTTTTTAATTTCCTTTAGAAAGGGACATATAGCAGTGGACAGTGGACCTCAGAGGCCCGCTATCGCCTACCAAACTTTGGAATAGCGCAAAAGGCGCAGGGCCCTATTAACCTAAACGTACACATGCGTACGCGTATGTAGAGCATACATGAAGCACGATTATGCGTGAGTTATATACGTATATAATACGCATGCTCTACGTATACAAATCATACATGAAGCATATTCAAAACATACCTGAAAGCACTCTATTTACGTCATATATACTTACTATAATTATGGAGTACTACATCTACTAAACGAACAATACATCTGGACGTCTACTCTCTTTTTAGAACATTTAAACGTCAAACAATGTTGTATCAGACGAAACGAAGTAGAACGAGAGAAGGAAAGTCGCGAGTTTTTTTTCGAAATTACGTTTTCGTAGAAATAGAGTAGACGTCCTGGTGTGAACGTCGGATTCTGCAAGCGTAATATCATTTGATTCGACTCCCTCACCGAGTATATTATTTTCAAGTGTGGTTTTAACGGTAACGGTGATAAAACATCGCGAGGAAACTCACATCTTCCAAAAATTTACATCTTTCGACGACTATCCCATTTTGACCATAAATACGAAACAGAGAGTTCTACCCGTGTATTTTCCGTTTTCCTAATTTTCCGGTGACCAAAAATAGCATATGTGTTGTTTGAGAATAAAATATAATTATCCTTTCAACCCGATCCGTTCAGGTGTTTCGACGTGATTGGGCAACAAACATATGAACTTTCGAATTTAGTAGGAGATACGAGTATTAAAATTAACGTGGTTGTTACACATATTGATTAGGTAAACGGGTAACTCACGTGTAATGAGGTCGGTCAATCCGACTCGACTCGGGCGCGTACACTCTCCTTGAAAAAGGCCGCCGGACGCGGCCGAAACTCGAGTCGGATTGACCGACCTCATTACACGTGAGTTACCCGTTTACCTAATCAATAGATACGAGTATGTTATTTCTCAATAATACACAAGAATCAATGCCGGGATCCCGGGATATTCAGTATCTCCGACTTATGATAGTTTTCTTTTTAAATAACGTTTTACGAGACGACCAACACATGTGCCTGATAGTAAACGACATGCCTGCCACATGATAGCACAGTGACACGTAGCTATTGGATCATGAAGAGTCCAAATCATTGCCTAGCACTGCATTGCGCTCGTCACCCGGAGATCTAGGATGTTATATCTCTAAGCCATGCAATTTCTCTGGAAACATTGCCCTTCAAACCGGAACACTTAGCAGTAATGTTTGCACATTACTGCTTGGCGGTAAAATAACTGGCAAAGGTGTGATACTTCCCCAGGCGGACTCTGGTAAAAGTCCTACCACTACAGAATAGTCTCCGATGCCCTCTAGTTTCTACCAGCACCGAGGTCGTGAGTATCGGCTCTGTTTAGAGTAAACAAAGTCACCAACACTAACAAAAAATTGGCAGTCATAGGAACTGCCGATAGAAGTGAAAACTTATAACTCAGAATTTGATAGCTTACCTTGGAAACTACACGGGTGTAACCGGAGGGCGTGGCCTCGCCATCATGGCATGGCCATCTAGAAATGCGTCAACATTTCCCATTGGCTCACGCATTTCCAGATGGCTATGCCATGATGGCTAGGCCACGCCCTTTTAGCGTTTCCCATTGGCTGACGCATTTCTAGATGCCCAATCGCCAAGGTCCCGAGTTTACCCGAAGATTTCTTATCATACCCGAGCATGAGGGTAGAATTCAATTTACACCCTACGAAAAATTTGTCTAGGCGCACCTTAATAAGTTTTCACTTCAAAAATTTAGCACTGGCTACACCAACCCAAGGATAATAATTATCAGCTAGTATTGTATCCGTGTATATTTTGTAATCTAAATACATAGATGAGATAAGACATAATTACGTTGATATTCCCTCGTAACACCTGTTTACGCGAACGAAATTGCGGGTCAACACATTTGGCGATACATTATAAATGAATCGCCAGATGTGGTGCCCGATTCGGGCATTTTTTTCGTATGTTTTCGTTAACAAGAAAAGTTGTTACGGAGAGAAAACGTATAAATTGCGAGGTAAATAGTATAATAACACTTTTGTTTTCCTATACAAACAATAAAGAAAAAAAAACACTTAAACACCACCAGTCCACCACAGGCTTAGAAGAGAGTCATTATTTAACCCTTAATCAAATAAAAGTTTTAAATATGTAATAAGAAGCGTGGAGCAGAAATGTGTTGGTGCTCTTCTTCAAAAAAGGTGACAACACCTTGTTGAAGAACTACAGACCCATCTCACTTCTGAACCACGTTATAAGTTGTTTTCGAGGGTAATCACGAATCTTCTCGCACGCAGATTTGACAACTTTCAGCCACCCGAACAATCCGGTTTCCGAAAAGGCTATAGTACCATAGACCACATCCATACGCTCCGGCAGATTATACAGAAAACCGAGGAGTATAATCGGCCTCTATGTATAGCGTATGTGGCCTATGGACCCTCATAAGAGGGCCCCGTTTTTTACGCAACCCTAAAAATGCAAGGTACGTACTGGAATCAAAAATGGATTATTTCCCAACTACCTACGTAGGTACATAAATATGTAGAATTGTAACAGAGCGTCAAATATATCAAAAATATAGAAACTAAAAAAAAAACTCAAATTTTTCTGTTGAACACCAAGAAAGCAAGTATTTCTTCAAAAATAATATTATATATAGATGATTTGTGACAAGATAGTAATATTTGTATCAACACCTTTCTTCCTTTCAACTGCTCCGAATTCCCAAATAAAATTGAGGGGAAGCTGCCGAGGCCACCTCAATGCCGCAGTATTCCATTTTTGTCTATTTCCGGCTGTATAAGTAGGTGATAAGTGTATTCTAAGATGTTTTTGAATAAGATCTCTGAGAAAATCTTACGACGTATAGCGTTATTGTTGGATCTATGTGGTTTATTTAGACTAAGCATAGCAGCATAGCACTATAATTTTTGATTTGACTAGGAGGGATACAGTATCATAGAGTAAACGTGTAATGTGTTAAAAAAATTCGTCACTATGACGCTTGGTTTTTACCTTTATAGAACTTAATTAACATTTTGATTGTCACCAACCTTTTAAATGTATATAAGGTATGTGTATTAATTACGTAATTTGATATTAGGACTGTTAAGCTTACGCGGTAATTATGATAAACTAGCTGATCCGTGCGCGCGTTGCTACCCCATCTATCGAAAATTGGTCGTACCAATTCAAATCTAGAACAAATTTGGTTACCTTATATTCTGATGACGCAACCTTTTAAAAGATAGACACATGCTGTCACGCAGCGAAAGCTCTTAAAAAGCAATACTTTTTCCCGTTTTTGTTACATTTTTCATTCAAGCTCCGCTCCTGTTGATAACAGCCTATAGCCTTCCTCGATAAATGGTCTATCCTACAGAGAAATAACCTTTAAATTCAGACCAGTAGTTCCCGAGATCCTTGCGTTCAAACAAACAAACTCTTCAGCTTTATAATATTAGTATAGATTACTAAGTAGGTATCTATTTCTACAAATGCATAATTTAAATCTACTGACTCATGTTTTTAGCCTAAATAACAAATAGTGTATTCGTCAAAAATAAAAATGCGTGTCGCACGCATTCATCGTTGTTATAGTGAATCCAACCATTTGTTTTCTTTTTGGCAGATCTAATTTGTCAGTTATAGTGTTGTGACCAAGTATAAACAGGTACATCGATACTAGCATTTTGCAACGGTCTGGTTATTAAATTGAAATTAAATAAAATTAAAGATTATTTTGGCAAATAAGAACATGACATTTTGTTGGGTTGCCTGCGAAAAATCAGTCCCAAAGTCCGGTTGCCGAATTTTTAAAAGTAAAACATTGCTGCGAGCTTGGCTAATATCTCGGAAACTATAAACTTTAGGGCAAAAATTGTTGAGGTCGTTATTGTAGAAAATAATATTTTGCATCTTTTGTGGCCGGAAAACTTTTCTGTGACATGTAGCGTTTACGATTTATGGCCCATTTAATTAACTAGTTTTTCTATTGCAGCCGATATCTCTTGAAATATTAGATTAATCAATAAAACGCATCAGACCTTTTTTAAAGACTAGTTTATTTCCTACAACTTTCGTTTATTTTTTTTTCTTATGTTCATACGTTTTGAGTTAGAAGAAGCTTGAATTCAGTTATTCTGCCAAAAACATTATAAATTAATGAATTGTATTAAAATGAACAATTGTTTTATTTGTGGTTATGTTAGACGACAAAAACTCTGTACTTGTAAGAAAAAACAGATACTGAGTCTAATGAAAGTCAGCATTAGACGAAGCGAGAGAGAATAGAAAGCAAACTAGAAGATAAATAATTAACGGATTCAAAATATCCATTTCAAACTATACAAATACATACTATACATTTGAACTATACAACAATGACGTTTAAAGTGGTGGCTCTCTACTAGCCAACTAATATTATAAAAGACTTTAAAAAGATAGAAACTCTTTATTATCCACAATATAATACTTAAACAACAGGGACTTATCCTAGAACTAGTGAACCAAGTGGCGACATTATCGCTAATAGCGATCTCTTCCAGGCAACCGAAATACCATGAGTAAATACTATGTTATGTCTAGCACAAACCCCAGGATATGCCATAAATGGCGAAAGATGCCCATACCCAGCCTTCTGGCTCGTTCCCACCACTAGAACTCGGGGAAAGGCCGTGGCCCGCCGTGCTGGTCCGCTGTACATGTCGCTGAAAGATGTCATCACATTAACATCTTCACGAGTATTGATAATACCCTAGACATTTCCGAGAATAAGGGTAGATTTGTTACCTTTTTTAAATGTTACAGACCGAATACACATAAGTATTGTTGCGGTGGTAGTATAATCATAGAAAACGAAGATAATTTGTGTGCTATCACATATTACTAGTCTCTATCTAAGAAAACCCGAATAAATTTCGAGTCATATTAAATAAATTTTACTTATAGCAGTTGCTTAACATCCTGTTATTGAAAAATTAGATATGTCCAGTCTATTGAAACAGTGCTATAGACGCACAACTAGTAGACGTAGATCAGGTACAGCAGTAACCTTTGGGTGATGAAATAATACCCAACCGACTGATGAGACATTATTAAGCCAAATATGGAAATATTTTAACACATTAAGCATATCAGGTTAATTTATTTAGAAATTAACGAAAATGGTACATCATGTTCTTCAAAGTTTACATCAGACATAAATAAACTTTGTTAATTTACCTTACTACAAAATGTTATTTAACACTTTATTTTAATAAGTATTCGAATGTTTCAGTTATCATAAACTTGTTCTTTTTTGGATATACACCAGGAGATAAACACGTCTTCAAATAATGCTGTATGTTTTCCTGAGGCGCATCAATATAACGGTTTTACATAAAAATAAATCCGATATTATGTGCCGAGAACGGAAAACACCCGTGTAAAAATAGTTCATAAACAATATCGATATCTCAATCGTAGCTTCGTAACATCACTATGTTGATAGCCATAGAACGTAATTTTTTAAAAACGTTTGTTATTTTATGGAATTTATAAAAAAACTACTGCACTTATGGACTCATTTTGTGAAAGATGATTATTATACGGGATCAAGGAGCAAATTTAAGCAGTTGTCATATTTTTAAAACCTCGCATTTAAAAGTGAACTTTTGCGTAACATGACGCAGTTACGTTCTATTGGTGCTGTCAAAAAGAGGATAAACGGTTGGATCTACTATAATCACTTGTTATTACCAAGCAAACTCCGAGTTGACGAAAATTAAGTCAAAAATTTTCTTTAAAGTTTTAATTTGCACGTCTTTTTGTTTATTCAGTTAAGTGACTCTTAAATAATGCCAAGAAAGTATAAAAGTGATCCTACAAAATATGTTACATTACTTACGAAGTAACCATTTTTTTATGTGTGCTATTGGTAACAAAGTTATTTTTGTGCAGTATTTTGGCTTTGCCATCGGATTACAAGACAAAACGTGGGTTCCACACATCTCAAACAGGCGTGTTTGTTCTCCGCTAAAAGGAGTCCATTCCAACTGACTCCTACTTTTCGAGGCGTATCCGTGGCGGTTAGTGACCATCTCTGTTATTCTATTTATTACAAATGCAGATGTAAAGTTTGAAGTTTCCCATCTTCGGAACACCTAAGGAAGCTTGTTCAGCGTGGTGGATATGGTCTTGATTCCTTCCTTTATCGTTAGAGAATACCACGAGTTTATGCTATAAAAACATTAAGTAAATTGTTATTGCTCTATACTATTATCATAGTCAAATTTTAAAGATTCTGCTTCCAATCGCGTTGACTGTCTAACACAACTACTTATGTCGAAAACATTAAATGGGAACTAGTTACTAAATATAAATAATCTTTTATTTTTTTGAAAAGTTTGGCAATCTTGTATTAATATCGCCTAGATCGATAATCTTCAAACAACCGCTTCATCTAAAGTGATTCAAAAAGCAGATTCCTTTCAGCGTAAGCAGTATGTACATAGGTACTAAGTTCACCAATCAAAACTTTAATGTCGTGGAGTATGTACAGTGAAGGACCACAGAAACCATCATAATGTTTTTAATTACACATCCACTAGTGCTGAACCTTGACAACTGATGGTAGTTTCAAACGAACTGAGCCAATATGGCTCACTATGATTTGCCTCACTTTTTTTTGCGCGGTCCCGGTTTCTATGTGTTACTATTCTATGTTGGCAATAAATTTTCAATGAGATGTGCAATTACCCACGTAGAAGACTGAGAAACAACATTATACATTCTAAGTTCGATTCACGTAGTAAATATTGTATAACCTATTAACAATCTTATGTACCACAGACTCATCTAGAGCAACAATACTTGGCTGTTACATTTTTTTAAATCATTGTTTTATTTTAGTTAGTTGGTTAAGAATTTGAGGAATGTGATTGAGAATTGGTAAATTGATCTTATTTCGAAAAATATGATGTTAAGCCGAGTGAATTTGATATTTTTACGCCTTGGCTAAGATTAATTGAGACATAATGACGGTCCGACACAAAGGAGCACTCCACACTACTCGAGATGTCCGAGATAGTCGTGCCAGCGGCCTCTTCTATATCGATCTTTATGAACAATGGGATTACTTGATTGACATAGGTAGGGGTCGGCACAACCGATTGAAACAACAAAATTATTTTCTACATTATGTTACACAAGACACGAGTTTTGTTGATCAGAAACACTTAAGGTTGATTCACACATATCAGTCACGACTCAGTGTCCCGCTCAGTTCAGTCTCAGTGCTTCAGTGATGCGTCAGTGATTGAATTCACACGTCAGTACTCAGTTCACGGAGCTTCAGTGAAAACGTGTCCGTCGTCAAGTATCGTGATTGCTGTTGTGGCTCTCTGTTCAATTCTGCGGAGCTAGATAATCTTATATATAAAATTCTCGTGTCACAGTGTTTGTTTCCTTACTCCTCCGAAACGGCTTTACTGATTTTAACCAAAATTTATATGCATATTCAGTAGGTCTGAGAATCGGCTACTAGCTATTTTTCATACCTTTATTTATATGGCAAAACAACGTTTGCGGGGTCAGCTAGTATAATATAATACAACAAATACATACATAAATATGGTATTAAAACTATGTGATGGTATTTACCATCTAACTTTATTTGCGCTCTTATTTTGTTCCACAAATTGGTTTTGTATGGCGAATCCATGTACTTTGCATGAGACAAATCATACAAAACCCGTATGAAAACAATATGAAAGAATATTTCGCACTGTGCCGATGCTGTGTCGGCACTGTGACTTCACTGATATGTGTGAATCAACCTTCCGTCCGTGATTGCCGGTGTCGGTACTGACACTGAGAGCACTGTGTCGTCACTGACACTGACAAGTGTGGATGCGTTCATAGAGAATGTATGAAAGAATATTTCGCACTGTGCCGGTACTGTGCCGGTACTGTGTCGGCACTGCGCCGTCACTGATATGTGTGAATCGATCTTTAGTAACAACGTGCTTTGGAGAAATCGAAGAAGATAATATCGTAGCATTTATCTACTAATTGAAATATCTCACAGCATTACGACCCCCAAGTTCTGCATTAAATGGTCGTATATATCACTACCGCAACTAAAAAGATGGTTACGTAATTAAAAAATATTAGTGGACATATATTATCTCACATAACACTATATAACCTCAAACTCAGCAAAGTTTGTACTATACATATAAGCCAGATAGCTACTGATGCCTGCTATAATTGTTAATTTTCTTGTAATACATCTCTGTCCACATAGGTACAACATCCAACAAAAATACAAAATAGTATTTCTCTTATCTTTTTTGTCTTGAGTGAGAATCGAACCATCAACTAACGGATCTACTACCAACTGACCCATGAGGCCAGTCATTTCGCAAAGTTTAGTAGACAACCCTAAATTTAACAAAGAAAACAGCCGTTCTTCAACATTTTTCTACAATTTCTCACAACTTTTCTAACGAAATTGACGTTTTTATTAGAAACAGTAGGTATTTACCAATACTTGGAAAGATTTATGAGAATTTTAGCTCGATTTTTATAAGTAGAATGAGAAAACCCTAAAATGGTCACAGCTGTTACCGCTACAAGCTGATTGATTACACCGCAAGTATTTACAAAGGTTTCAAGGTTTGTCGATCAGCCTACAGGGATCTGTGTATCAAAGTGAAAATGAGTGAATCAAGTACTAAGATCAGAAGATAAGAAAATTGAGAGAGGCTGTGTAACTATCCTACTAATTGCTTGTAGTGGTAGGGCTTTTGGCAGAGACCGCCTGGGGAAGGACCACACCTTTGCCAGTTATTCTACCGCCAAGCAATAATGGGCAAACATTACTGTGTTCCGGTTTGAAGGACAATGTTTCCAGAGAAATTACAGGGCTTAGAGATATAACAACTTAGATCTCTGGGTGACGAGCGCAGTGCAGTGCTAGGTAATGATTTGGACTCTTCATATTCCAATAGCTGCGTGTCACTGTGCTGTTATGTGGAAGGCATGTTGCTTACCATCAGGCACATGTCGTGCTAGTCTCGTCACTCTTTATTTAAAAAAAATACTAATATTACAAACGCGAGTTTTAATAATGTACGGATGTATGTATCTTGACTCGTTCACGCAAAAACTACAGCAGATAGATAATGGTCTGGAATAACACATAGGCTATTTTTTATCCTGAAAAAGAAAATAGCAAGATCGGGAACTACGCGGACGAAACCACGGGCGTTTCTAATATAAAAGATGAAGTACCTGGTCGACCGAGCTTTGCTCGGTTTAAAGATTGAAGAAAGAGTATACTTAGATACTTACAGATAAAATACACCAATGTAATAGATTTTATCAAAAAAAAGATGAACTTGAAAAAACAAATATGGTAAGCAACATGCAACATGTCTTCCCATCACAGAACGGTGTAAGGTGTAAGTAATGGAGCATGAAGTGTCCAAAGAGAAAGAGAAAGTGAGAATGTGCCCTGTGCCTCCATGCTATGCCCTATGGAAATATTGCCCTTCGAACCGGGACACAAAACATACATGATCACTCTAATGTTTTTGCTATTTTAATACAATTATGATATTTCAGGGGCGCAGTTATAGTTCGACTTTTTTTCTTTGTTATAGTACCTATAATATAAAGCGACAAGACGAACAGGACATGTGTCTGATGATAAGCAACATACCTTCCCATAATAGCACAATGACACGTTGCTATTGGATCATGAAGAGTAGGTAATGACCTAGCACCCACTGCGCTAGTCATCCGGAGATATAAGATGTTTCTTTTCTTAGCCCAGTAATTTTAAAATGGAAGAATTGCCCTTCAAACCGGAAAACAATAATGTTTCCGCACTACTGCTTGGCGGCAGATCATTTGGCAACGGTGTAGTACTTTCCCAAGCGGCCACTGCAACGAGCTCTACGAGTACAAAAATGAACTACATAACTATCTACACTCTACGTTTCTGAAAATAAGTAATATCGTAATGGTATCATTACATTCATTACTGGAATAGTCCCAGATACGCCTACAGGTTACACGCGGCAATATCTCGCCGGAGTCGAGCTATTCCATTCACTACCGAGTTAATCGCCCCCGATCCGCGACGTTCCGACAATCAAGCGCTGAGTATTCAGATCCGTAACAAAAAAGAGATTTACTGCATACAATCCAGCCGTTTTAAACTGTCGATGGGACTGAGAACTAGTTATCGGTCTTAATGTTTTATAGGTGCGAGAGAAAAGTTTTTGAACTGCTGCGGTAGATGCACGAGACCTATCTCTGTTGCTGTACTTATATGTTTGATTATGTCACTGCTGATATAGGATAATGTCTTTGGAGATGTAAAATTTATGACTATCTACTAGAGTCAAATCAAAAATAAGCAGCGGAGCAGTGGAAATATTAAAATAAAAAAAAATAAAAAAATAATTGGTGGACAATTCACACACAGCACCATATTAAAGTGTTATTATATACAAATCTCCGCTGCTGAAATAGGGGCCTTTTCTTACATGGAGAGAGTGGCATCCATAATCCACCACGCTAGAAAAGTGTGCGAAGCAGATGACGTAGGTACCTAGGTATGTCTTTAAAAGATTTTTGTCTTGGAATATGCCGCGCTGGTTACCTCTCAATCTTTTCCTTCGCATGCCACCACGTCTAGTCAGACCGACTGTAACATTTTACTGTGCACACCCAACACAAAACACATTTATAAATTAGATACATACAACCATCGATATAAATCAATAGATGTGCCCTGAGCACCTTGAAATTGGTAATAAACTGTGTCTCTGTGTGTATCGTATGTGGTTTACAAACAACCAATCTACTTGACCCCTATAATAATCGCTAGCGGCAAGATTTGCTGTGGTTCTACTTATTTTGGTTGTTGACAACGAATAATGATAGGTAAAAACGTCCGGCGTCCACCGCGTCCTGCAACCGACTAGAACGGAAAGAGTGAGCTCACTTTTCCCAACGTTGACATGATTGCGTGCGCCCTGAAGTTTGGGAGGGGTCATCTTGGGTTCTACGACCTATGCATACAACTATGAACTACTACGCCTAGCCTATGAATTCATATTTTTGCTCAAATACATGTATTCTGTGTAAATTCTATTCCGCATATTTGTTTTCATGCTAAAAACGAGTTTTTTTCATTACAAACAAAATAAGGAAAAGCAAACATACTCGCACTAAGTAATACTTAGTACATATAGGATTACAACATGCTTTGGTTCGTTGCTTGCCCGTCTCGACCAATAATATTAGATGTTTATTGGCTATTCACGTCGGAACTGCTGAACGGATTAAGTTGAAATTTGGAACTCAGTTAGGTTATAGTCAGATATAAGTACCTAACACCTAGGCTACTTTTACTGCGGAAAAATTACGGAAACGTGAAATACGAGGGTAAAACCGCAGGCTACTGTTGGTCACTACATAAAACAAAGTCACTTCCCGCGGCTCTCTGTCCCTTGTACATATTATGCTTAGATCTTTAAAACTACCAAACAGATTTTGATGCGGGTTTTTTTAAATAAATAGAATGATTCAAGAGAAAGGTTTATATGTAGAATACGTGCATAGTACAGTAGAGAGCCACTGGTAATTTTAAAGATTTCTAAAACGATGTCACAAATAAACACAATTTTTGCGCTTAAATTGCAAACGCTGGCTGAACCCTACGAGATAGATCAAAATAATGTATATTATACTAGCGGCCCATTCCAGCTTTACTCGGATAATAACCTAGATACCAACTGCAGCGCCATCTGCCGGGTTGATTTGTGAATCTTAACCATCCAGGCATGCGCGGCTCCAGGGGGGGGGGGTCACGGGGGACATGACCCCCCCCAAAATCATATACCAGGCCACTCAGAAAGTTTTGCAAAAAAAAGTTGTTATGACACTTGTAATTATTTTGAAAACTTCGATTATTTAAAAGTATAAATACAACTGTTCGATTTTCAAATTTCCCTCCACATTTTTATGAGAGTCAATTTATATTTTTTTGTTTTATTAAAAAATAGAGATCTATTTTTTAATAAAACAAAAAAATATAAATTTAGCGTCGAGAACATTTTCGTGCTATGATTTTTTACGATTTCAAATGTGGCTTAAAACCTGACGAGTCATTTGATCGACTTCGAATTGGTTTTATGGATGAAGGACCTTCAAAAGCGACCATCTACCGCTGGTATGGCGAGTTCAAACGCGGTCGTTTTACTTTGGGGGATGCACAAAGGAGAGTCGTCCTACGACGGCTGTCACCGAAGAAAGTGTGCTGGCAGTAAAAAAATTAATTCAAGAAAACAGACGCATTACGTACGCAGAGATTCAGCATACTCTGCAGATTAGTTCAGAAAGTGTTCACAAGATTTTGCACGAGCACCTTCACGTAAGGAGGATAGTTTCCCGCTGGGTGCCGCACAACCTCACCTAAGCTCAGAAGCAGGCCCGTGTGGATTAGTGCCGTAATATGATACAAAAATTTCATGCAGGCTCGTCACGGCGCGTTTACGACATTGTGACAGGTGACGAATCCTGGATTTATCAATACGATCCAGAAAAAAATAGTCTACAGTTTGGCTGTTTCAAAATGAACCAGCACCTACGAAAGTGAAGCGATCGAGGAGCGCAAGGAAAATTTTGATCGCTAGTTTCTTCACTTTGACGGGGTACCTAATTTCAGCGCCGAATGGTCCAGCATAAAATGCTTGCCAGATCTGCAATGAGAAACAAGCGACCGAACACCGGGCTCCGCGGGGTCCTTCTTCACCACGACAACGCGCCCGCGCACTCTGCGATCAAAGCGAGGGACTTCCTGGACTCCACACCGGTCAGAGTCTTGGGCACCCTCCTTACAGTCCTGATTTGGAACCGTGTGATTTTTTTTCCCTAAAATCAGCTCAAAGGGATACAGTTTTCATCGCCGGTAGACGCGCTAACAGCGTTTGAGAAGGCCGTGGAAGAGGTGTCTGCGGAGGACTGGAAATTGTCTGAAAATTGGTTCAGACGCATGAAACTTTGTATAGAGGCTGGTGGAGAGTTCTTTGAAAAGATTTAGTAAATTTTTTTTCACACAGGTAATTTTTTAGTTTCTCAAAACTTTCTGAGTGTCCCATGTACATTAGATTAAAAATTTTTGTGATTAAAAATCACAATGTCTAGTAGTACATAAACTATTTTTAAACACGGGAAAACAACTGGAGCGTCAACTACGCGGGTAAAATCGTGGAGCGCTACTAGTAAAGTCTTTTTTACTCGATTTGTTGTATTTCTACTCGTGACCCCCCCCCCCCCCCACCCGAAAATCTGAGGCTGCGTACTGGTGACCACCCCCAAAATTCGAGGCTGGGACCGCGCCTGCATCCAGGGCACTACCCAAACGTATGCAAAAAAAATCATTCAAATCGGTCAAGCTATTTAGGAGGAGTTCACTTACAACGAAAAGTGGCATTGATTTATCTTATATATAAAATTCTCGTGTCACAGTGTTTGTTTCCTTACTCCTCCGAAACGGCTTTACTGATTTTTACCAAATTTTATACGCATATTCAGTAGGTCTGAGAATCGGCTACTAGCTATTTTTCATACCCCTGAGTGTTAGGGGTTGTTCACCCCAAACATATTTTTTTAATTTTTGGTCAAATTTTTTTGTTTTTATTTTTTTATAATGTGGCGTTAAAAATGCATACAACCCTAAATTTTTACCCTTTTATCACCAACTCCTGTTTTTTATAGCCATTTTAGTAAGTAATTTAATCATTTGACAGTGAACTCTAAACGACGGGACTGATTTGAATGTTTTTTTTGTGTGTGTATTTGAAGATGGTTTAAATTCACAAATAAGCCCGGCAGATGGCGCTGCAGACAGTGTCTAGGTTATGTCCGAGCGAAGCCGGAACGGGCCGCTAGTATATATATAGATATATCCAGTATTGTACACCTTAAAAAGGTCTACAAAAAAGCTCACTGTGGCATAATTATGTCTATCTCTTAGGGATAACCCACAATAATCAATTTAATTAGTATATTTAGTGTCAGCATTGCACCCGTTTGAAGCCGGGGCGGGTCGCTAGTGTAATATAGCAAAACGTCCAACAAACGTAGTAGGCAGTGAGCAAGCATCCATGCGGCAACATACGCGTTGAGGCTCCGTCGCCGATGTGATGCCTCGATAAAACTAACATTGGACTTCCATCCAATCCATTTATGAATTGTGTAACTGATGAAATAATCCGATTTGATAAATAAATATTGGTGTATATTTCTCGCACAACACTATCTAGCCCTAAACTAAGCAAAGCTTGCTACTATTGGAGCCAGATAGCTGATACAATCTGATCAATTTGATCAATATCAAAACAATACAACTAATATCAATATAAGAATACACTACAATCAAATCAATGAAGAAAAAGAATGTACTTTTGTTTATTTCGTTTTTTTTCTTATTCAAATTAAAATGCAATTAAGTTTAAGTTCGTGTACATTTTGTAAATAAATATACTTATATGTATTTGTATAAATAATTGAGACTTTTTAATCTTATGTTATTTTAAATATTATTTTGTAAATTCTTCTTGTTCTAGTATAAGTTCATATAGTGACAAATTGACAATCTTATATATAAAATTCTCGTGTCACAGTGTTTGTTTCCTTACTCCTCCGAAACGGCTTTACTGATTTTAACCAAATTTTATATGCATATTCTGTAGGTATGAGAATCGGCTACTAGCTATTTTTCATACCCCTAAGTGACAAGGGTTGTTCACAAAGGCAAAACAACGTTTGCGGGGTCAGCTAGTATACATATATAAAAATGCAATACCTAATAATAAACAAATAATAACAAACAAACAATAATAAATAATAAACTCGTACTAAAAGCCTATAACGTAAGATCGTAGATTCGAATGCCTGCAGCTCTGAGTATTTTGCCAATTACAGATGTACAACTTTGTCATCACTACTTGGTTTAACGTAAAAGAATTCTTCATATTTCTAAACTCGTCATAGACGCCAATATTTCCAGATGTATATGGGTGTATCTATTTGCAGCTTTAATTCAATTTGACATAGGTCCCAAGACTCCCAAGAAGACAAGAAACAAGTAATGAATAAAATAAATGGGGAAATGAATGGTCCATCAAACTTGCTCAGTAAAACGTCCGCCACTCACCCTCGTCTGTCTTCCAAGTTTCAACCCTTTCCGAGAGCGTCTTGACGAAACTTTTAATACAACTCAGTTTGTTTCCAATACAAACTAACGATACATCTTGACTGGAAACACAAAGATTTTCCGTATATTAACCCGTTTATAAAACTATATTTTTATTCAACTAAGCTCTATTCATTCATTACAATCACGGATATCGTAATCACGCTAGTTTATACAACGTGGTGGATTTACCCCCAACAATATTTTAACAGTCCATTCTAACACTGATGTACACTTCATCACCCAAGGTCGCTTTCCCCTCAGCACGGTAGATCACGAGATAATTCGATTCAAAGTTTGACGTAAAATTCCCACCAAATCACCAGCTTCAACCCTAAAGCATGTACAGTAGACAAACGACCTTGCCGCCGACGCCGTGACATCGTACAAAAATCCGTGCGGAGATCTGGGTAGCGATTCTGAAACCATTCGGTTGCATCCGACACGGAATCTCATCTCTCGGTCTTTGTCATGCTAAACAGATAAGACAAAGACCGAGAGATAAGATTCCGTGTCGGATGCAACCGAATGGTTTCAGAATCGCTACCCTGGCCATTAGGGGTATGTCAAATGAAATAACAACCGAAAAAAATATTTTTTTTATGGAAAAAAATTTTTTAGCTTTCATGCCTAATTTTCACATACATGATTCAATACTTAATGTAGATGAACTACCATAAATATTGTTGCACCTTTCTGCAACACCTTGTATAATGTTACTTTTTTTGTTGCCAAAAATTTTGTGGTTGATAACAACGTTATATCGATGGTTGATAAATGTTCACTTATGTTTTGTTAAATCTACCCTCAACATTTTTTGAGCAGCTCAAGTTATTTATTTTTATCATAAATATGGCCCGATATCGGAATCGAGCCGGTTGCGAAGATTTGTTAAAATTTATTTCTTATGACTCTTTCCGATAATAAAAACAAATCTTGACGTCACAAACAGAGGGACTATTAATAAAACCTTAATTAACATGAAAATTAACGTTATTGTTACACGTATTTAATTGATTCACGGGTAACTCACGTCTGATATGATCGGTCATGTGCCAAACGAGCAGCGATCACGTTCACGTGCGTGCACTCCCCTTGGAAAAGGCCGCTAGGCGCGGCTGAAACTTATGTATGTCGGACTGGACCGACCATATTACATGTGAGTTGCCCGTGAATTTATTAAATTGGACTTTACTTTAAATATGAAACCATGATGCCCTAGTGGCAAGAATGCCAGATCCACAATTGTGATGTCGTAGGTTCGATTCCCGACTACAACACCTCTGAGTATTTCTCCAGAACAGATGTTGAAGTTTGTAACAGCCTTGCTGTAACTGCATGGCTTTAACAGTAAAGTAAAATATTACAAAGAAACTGGTACATTCCACGAAAGCAACCTTAAAGTACATACGTACTTCGTCAGCGTGGTGGCCTAGGCTAACCTTGACTCTTTCACGGTTAGAAAAGATCTCTAGTCTCAAAAGTGGGAACGTTATTTGGCCCCTTTAATGGCCTTAAGCTAATTATAAACTTATTAAAAATATGACACATTCTTAGGTTGCAAAAGCCTTGAGTTCATTGCCTCATATTCAATTCACGATGACTTCGGCTCTAGCCAAACTTTGGTGCATAGAATGCGCATTGATTTTGACCAAGGCTACCGGTATGTTGGGTATCATTGCACCGTATACACTATTCGAATACTGATTGTTATATTCATATAATTATTATACTTATTTCTGATTTATTTATCTGTATAATTAAATTATTTAATAATAATGTTTTAGTTGTACGGAAACAATTATGGTGTGAACAATGCCATGATTCAAATTTTGTATCTTAAATTTCTTAGAATTTGGGTGTAGATGTTCAACCCGGTACGGTACGGTGTGGCATGAGAATTATGCTTTATTAAATTTTCCCGGCGTCAGCTGTAAAAACAAGAAAAGAAATTTACTCGTCTGTAGTCAAAACTGAAGACTAAAAATACCTTTCTTGGAACTAGGAAACAAAAGATCGAGAAAACATCGGAAAGAAAGGATAAGACGAATCTGTGAAAGGTTTACTTAACTTTTATTCCGATGTTAATTTAAGTTGGGACTAGAATTACCTTCTGAATACTGATGAGGTGGTGAGTGTATATACCCATATAACTGTTCAGCGTAGTTTCGTGGCTTTGCATTGCTTTCACGCCTAGTTTTCCGATTACGTATGTGCTGTTGTTGTTAAATCTGTCCCTGCAACCATAGATCGTGGATTTGGTTTCCAATTAGGGCTAATATTTTTTGTTTTATGTCTTTTTCTATATGGCATGAGAATAATATGAGTATTATGTTAGCTATCTGGCTATTAAATTTAGGCTTAGATGGCGCTGTTAACTGATGCTGAATAGCTGACAAAGGTGTGGTACTTCCCCAGGCGGACTCGGCTAAGAGTCCTACCACTACAAAAATTGATTTAATGAAAAAACAAACTCTTTGTATATTAAATCTCTAGCTCTTTATCTAAGCACTGATAAATTAATTACAGTAATTAAAAAAGATACCAAAACTGCGTTTAAAATAACTTATAATTAAATAGTACTTTTACAGAGTCGTCATCACGTAACATTATTCATAAGAATATTTATTGAAATAAAAAGCCATTTTAAGAGAAATATTGCCCAATTAGAAATAAATAACGTCAGAAGATAATTTTAGATCCCATTAGGTTCTAGAGTTCTCGCAATGGTGCGTAGCCATTATCATAATAATTTCAACTATTATTTCAAAAATTACTTAGCTAAAAGTATTTTACGTTTATATTATTGTTTTCATCATAGGAGATTGTTTCAAATGGCTTCCGATTTAATACGCCTGTGGTCATAATTAAAAAGCCGCTCTGGGAGTCACACATACAAACACATATTGTGGAAGAAAATAACATCGATATAAACCAATAGGTAGATATGCCCTGAGCACCTTAAAATTGGTAAAAAACTGTGTCTCTGTGTGTATCGTAAGTGGTTTACAAACAACCAATCTACTTGACCACTAGAATCGCTAGCGGCGAGATATGCTGTGGTTCTACTTATTTTGGTTGTTGACAACGAAAACTGTAAGGTAAAAACGTCCGGCGTCCACCACTTCGTGCAACTGACTCGAACGGAAAGAGTGAGCTCACTCTTCCCAACGATAACATGATTTCGTGCGCCCTGAAGTTTCGGATGGCACATCTGTGTATTGAGATCGTTGGAAAATAAGAATTGGGTTGATGACTGGTTCAAAAATATACCAGCTTAATTGGTATCTATTGCAACGAAGAGAATAGATTTTATTATAATAAAACTGTAAGTCAGTGCATTTTAAAATATTTACATATAAGAATGCTACTTTATTTTCCCACAGCTGGGACTTGGGGCTTTCTCTCAACTAGATATCTCCTTTAACTTTACAGCACACAACATGTGGACTTCAAAAATACTCAAAACGGCAGGCGGCATTCATAATTGAAAATCGTATATTCTGACCATATATAGAAATTACTATATGTATGGTATAACCCACGCATGTTATAATTATGTAGAGTAAATTACATTCCATCTTTTTTCCACATAATATGATTTCACGGCGACGCGGCGGTGAGTTATATTCCGAAGTTCAGTCTGATGAGGGCAATTTATTTAAGACTATTTGGTTAAAAAACAAAGAAAAGAAAATCAAATGCATAGTCTATTTAGTTATAGTACATTTTTGTCTTTTTGTACAGCAAAAACGTAGTTCATAGGTAAGCAGCATGTTCCATTATGATTTGTTTTTATGTTTTTTCTCGTGTAGACTTTGTCTCTACAAATAGTTTCTAAAATGGACATAACATTTAGTTCTCAGCGAAAACAAATTTTTTAGTGCTATGCATTTTCATATAAATTGACTCTCCTATACCGGAAAACGTACGGTCACTCAAAAAAATGTGTTTTACTCGGGGCTAAATCAGTCCATACACATTCTGACCGCGGACGGCACAATACCGTTTACTGCCGATTTAATTTATTAGAGCGATACCGCGTAAACGGACGAGATATTTCAGGGAACGAACTGACAGCCATTATGCCGTACCTTGGCGGCGAATGAATGTGTACGAATATTTCATATCGCCGCCGCACAAAAGGCGCGAAAAATCTGATGATGACGAGGACGGAAACAAAGCTTCCACGGAGATCGGTCGTTGGAAATGTTACTCTTGTTGTTTTGCTCGAGAACACAAATGTTTAGAATGTTTTGGTACTGGTCGTACTTTTTTGAGCTGTAGTATATTGTGTTGCTTGTTGGATATATTTTGTTACTTTTGAAATCAATTTACTTACTCAGTTAATTTAGTAGGGCGTGATCATCTTAATCATATCTAGACTCACATCGGTCTACGGAGCATTCAGTGGTACCTACTTAGTGTAAGCGGTTAGAAGTACTTCTATATGGTACTGTATAATTGTTATTTAATTTTATTAGTAAATGAAAACAAAATAGTTTGGTTGAATAAAAGTTAATTCCAGCTGTATTATTTTGTAACTACTATTTTGTGTACTATAATAATACGTGTAGTAGGTTGATAAGGAACGTACACATGATTTTCAGCGAATGTAACTAGAGCAATCTCGACAAACGCAGCCTTCGACAAAAAAACGATTGTTCCGTTTAGAGCTAGCACACCCCCGACCCCCGTTTTCAACCCCTCTCGTTTTAGCGTCGGGGGTTCGAAAGATCCCGAGTAAATTGGGCATCTACTTCACAGGCATGCTCTGCCGTAGACCGCATCGTCTTGTCACAACATCGTAACATCAGATCAGCGAAGTATGATCATTCACTAATCTATTGTAAGATATAAAATAATTAGAGATACCACGCAGCATAAATATGCGTATATACAAAGTCCCGGCCTCGGGTCGATGTCAGTCGTAACGTAAATTCTGAAAATTACGTTTCCCTAGAGCTGTGACAGCCTCGTCCAAATGTTAGTTATAAGATTTTAGAGGCGGCCTTAAAGTTAGTTGAGATATTGCCTATAAAGTATAAAACAGGACTAATTTAAGCATTTGAGACAATCCTACTAATTATTACAAATGCGAAAATTTGGGTGTGGCTATATGTTTGTCATTCAATCACGTCGGAACGTCTGAACGATCGAGTTGAAATTTGGAACACAGTTAAATTAAAATCTTGAATATGAGAGATGATAGATAAGGAGGCAGCCCAAAGGCGCACTCTGGCTCGCAACCCGTTGTCACTCGAGGCGTCAGATGCCGTCAGGAACTAGGGATAGACTTTCCTGAAGAGGTGACGGCTGGTTTCCAGAGTACCATTGGAGCCAAATGGGGAGTCCATCTAACCTCGAGGTAGCCTGCAAGGCCGTGATAGTGACAGGGCCGAGAGTGAGTGCGATAGCGGTCCCGCGACTCTGCCGCCAAGTCACGGGTGGAGAAACCTTTGGAGGTTTTAGTCAGTATCATGGAGAGCATCAACTCTCTGTTATGTCGAGCCTGGCAGGAGGTCCTACCCGCAGCGCAACGTTTGCTGTGTCCCTGCATATGCATTTGCCTCACAAAAATTCAAATTCTTGAAGCCGGTGGCTCAGTAGCGAAAACGATATTAGAAAGGTAAGTAGGTTCAACTCAGTCCGCACTTTTAATAAGTATCTTTCCAAATGAACATGTACAATTTTGTTTTTATTTGCCTTCAGGTGAAGGAAATCGTTCAGAGTCCTAGTAGTAGAAACTTAAAGAGCAACCGCTAATGTTGATACAAATGTTCCTTTTATCTCTATTATATAAGTTTTCTGAGGGAAGAATACAGATTGAAACCGCAAAGGTGCAGCTGATATGTATTTTAATATTCTATGTGAACAGTTTAGTTGAAAAACACCATTCGTAGGATAGAGTGGAAGCGCTGATTATACCTAGTAGCGGGGCAAGCAGGCACAACGCAAGTTTCAATTGCGGCGCGGTTGCTATTTCCACTCTTCTAGAACGCGGCCCACGCCACTGCAGGAGGGTGCATTTATTTTGCCTATTGTGTTTTTGTTACAAAGTTAACCCTAGAGAATCCCCTAATCTGAAGAAATCAAAGTAATCTGAAGATGTGTTGTCCTGATAATTACTGGTATTTTTGTACTTTAACTCTGGAAAATTAAAAAAAAAACGAAAAATTGATTTATCATCTATCGATTATGTAAAAACAAAATTCACGGAAATAATGAAATTAGTAATATTTTTTTGTGGAAAACGTACCTCAATTTGGGATTCTAACTATTGTAAGTTTTTTTATGTAATTACTGTGTTTTTAGTGAGTAGAGTATTTAGGTGCAAACAAAACTGAATTAAGATCAAAAGTATAGTACCTACAGTGTTGTGTGTGAATTGTCCACCAATATTTATTTATTTATTTATTATTTATTACACTAAAATAGTATCTAAGTACATTGATGAAAAGCGAGTGTACTGAGTTTTACACAGTTGTTTGAATGTAACTTGAAACTGTCGGGTTATGTTGCATTTATTCAAACCGTGTATTATTAACATATCGAAATAGGTAAAATAGGTAGGCCTCTTTGTATAACTTGGGGAGGTAGGTACCTACTATATCTTTGCTAGTTAATTTACAAACATAAAATCACTTTCTTTCGGTTTGAAGAAAGAAAAGTTTCGAGAAATTAAGAGGATATAGAGAGAAATCATCTAATATCTTTGGGTGACGAGTACAGTGTAGTGTTAGGTAATGGATTTGGATCTTCATGCAGTAGCTGCGTGACCTATGTTCTTATGATCAGGCGTGTTGCTTGCCATCAGGCACAGGTCCTGGACGTCTACTCTGTTTCTACGCAAACGAAATTTCGAAAAAAAACTCGCCACTTTCCTACTCTCGTTCTACTTCGTTTCGTCCGATACAACATTGTTTGACGTTTAAATGTTTTAAACATACTCTAATTAGAGTAGGCTTAGATCATTTAAACGGACAAAGCGACGGATCGAAGTAGAATCGGAGTTGGAAAATCGCGAGTTTATTTCGAAATTACGTTTTCGTTGAATTAGAGTAGACGTCCTACACTTTCCGATACTAAAATACTAAGTTATCATGAAGTTAGCTAGTTAACTTCATGATAACTTACTTTTCTAGTCCCACTTTAAAAAAAGTTAGATGACAAAGTAAAGCTTATTGCACGAAGAAAACAAGAAACATAAACAACAAATACTTGGCCTCGAAGTGCCATGCATATTTCATTAAAAAACCACGCAATGCTCTCTCGCTAAGCCTCAACCCGTTCGACTGACGTACGAGTAGGTATGCAAAACATTTTTCCACGTGCTATTTGCGACTCGACACACGCGAGATCCCTGAAGTCATAAAATATACAACTAAGGGCGCTTTAAGCTGCTACATCCTTGCACGAGGCTCTAAAGAAACATAATTTCACTTGTATCCGCACGTGCAAGTTAGTACCCGCACAGGGAAACCTTTTATCTAATATATTAGTTTCGTTTACGAGGAACAAGCAAATATTCGGATATACATGTGCAAACTTAATTAGACGTATTCGTAAGTCAGTTAAATACGTTTTGTAATATACGGGGTTTATCGTCGTATTAGGGAACGTGATGAAAGTACGCGTTTGATTGGAACTGTATTTAACCCCTGACCAATAGAGAAATGTTATAAGTTTGACGGTCTGTGGCATCATAGCTCTCTAACGTATCATCAACAGCCCACTAAACGTTCCCACTGCTGGGACTCGCGGCCTTCTTTCGCAAGGAGAGAGTTAAGGCCATAATCCACCACTCTGGCCCAGTGCGGGTTGGTGGATGACACATGACTTCGAAAGATTCTAGGTACATGTCGGTTTCCTCACGATGTTTTCCTTCACCGTTTTAAGTTAGCGGCATTACGCACATGACTTCGAAAAGACAGTGGTGCGTGTGGGTTTGAACCCGGGGTCTTCGGATCGGCAGTCGCCGTTCTCCCGACTAGACCAGCCGTAACTTACGGCTGGACGACTGGCTCTAACGTATGGACTGATTTAAATACTGTTTTTTTCCTTCCTTCCACTCGACACCACCAAAACGACACCATCCGTGGTGTCGTATGGAATCTCTAGTTCATACGACACCACCCTAGTGATGTCCAGAAACGCGTGTTTTTGACTAACAGCTCCCAGTTCATTAAAATAAATAAATAAATATCAGACAACATCACATACATTGATCCGACCCCGAAGTTATTATTTCAAGTTATCTAAAGTTAAACGATAATTAATAAAACAGAGTTTATGAAATATGATTTTTTTTATTTCAGTGAAGTAAGTAGTTATGTAGGTATTTAAAGAACGGACCGGAAAACTAGTCTTGCAGCGTGTCCACAATTGTTGTTACGTGCTTGTAATAGGCCAATGAACTTTTCTTTTAGTGTGTCTTTTCCAGGAAAAAAAACTTTCAGCCAACAATTTTGCTGTATTTAATACAATCTGAGCATCACTCAAATGGTCCGTTTGGGTACAATTATCCTTCATATTTTGTTCCGTTTGCGTTTTCATGGACATAGAAATTTATACGTTTGCCAGAGCAAAGCTGTTCCGCCATTAGTTTTTATGTATTTTATGTCGTCAGTATTAGTATCCATGTCCATTGTGAAAAATTAAAATATTCGGACGGAAAGACAATAATATGCAAATTGCAATGAACAATGTCAAGATGACCATTTGAGTGACAGATAAATATAAACTTTATCAAATGACATACCTCATTAATGAAACTGCTTGAACTTAATTGGAGTTTTCATATCAACACCTTTGTATGTAGGTAACCTCACTATTAGTCGGTGGTGTCGTAAGGACTAGAGATTCCATACGACACCACGGATGGTGTCGTTTTGGTGGTGTCGAGTGGAAGGAAGGGTTTTTTTCATTTCAAAGTTTTCAATCACGTCGAAACGTCTGAACGGATCGTGTGGAAGTTTGTAACAGATTATAATCTGGAATAGCATAACAGGCAGCTAATATTTGCCAGGACAGCTGGTGGAATATAGGAGAAAAAATGGGTTTACTAATATTGGTTACCCACCAATGCCGCCGTTTTACAAAACTGGTCTTAAACTCAATCTTGTCTTTTTAGTTTTAATACGTCATAAATGTAGAACATTTCGGTAATCATTTCACTGTACTCAAAATAAAACGTATAGCTGTTTAAGTACCTCGCGTAAGCTTTGAAGAAATCTACACTAATATTATAAAGGAATATTACAAAGTTCTAAATATGGCGGTAAGTTGAACCGAAAAACGCCGTTTGCTATGACTTGTACCGCGTGGATTTGCACATGACTTACTTTTAATCTAAGTCCATCTATTCTATTGTAAAGCAAATAATAGTGAAGTAAAATCTATAAAAAGAAAATTGTATGGAAATGTATTGTACATGTAACGAAACACAGTAAAATTTGCACATTGTTGTTTGACTATAGAATAAATAACGAAGGAACGATACGTCTTCAGGTGGACTTTGTAGTAAGTCCTACCACCATAAAACTTACATACGTATATATTCTTTAACATATAAAGCACCAAGCAAAAGTTTGTCGTGTCTTTATTGTGTATTTGATTGTCTATCAGTAGCATCATAGCACTGAACATACGACATACGAAATGTTTTTAAAGTAGTGATAACCATTTATTGTAATACTTTAAATTTTCATCGTAGTTATTTAAACGGTTAAGTAAACTCGTTAGTTTATGATGTTACTATGATTTTGTGAAAATATCGAGAAATAAAAATGTGATACTTATGGAATTTTAGGTTATGATAGTATGTTGCTGATTTGGAATACCGATTATTGTGACCGATTACTTAATTATATGTTATTTTACTTTATTTTGTTTAAAAAAGACTGATTACTTATAGATCTAAGGACTATAAAATTGTTACAAAGATAAGAAATCTAGTAGTTTCTAAGAAAAAGTGTTAGGAAATGTCAAAAAAAATCTGAATATAGTATTCCAAATTACCTGCACCCTAAGTGAAATCTCTATTTTATAGATTTTTAGTTTGATAGGCATTTTAATAAGGTTTCTGATTTTAGTAAGCTTTGATTGTTTTTATTATTAAAGTTTAATATTTTTTCAATCATTTAATGTATTTTTTATCGAGCCATCCCGTTTCTCTTTAAATGTATCCTTAAAAAACAAACTAGTATTCCAAATATGCTGCATTTCCTCTAGGGATGAATGTGGCCCCCAAAAATATGTCAATCATGAATACTGCCGATATAAGTGAAGACTTATATTTTTAGTATTATTAAACAGCACTATATATTATTGCACAATGCGTCACCTACAAATTTAACTACAAATATTCTGCTATAATAACCTATAACGCTTGTCATAACTCGAACTCACAAACCTTCACTTTTCCATTTGCCATTTTAATTTTAATATCACTAAACTTATTGTTATCACTTACGACTCAGGTGAAAAATGATTTTCCAAATAGGTACATATTTCCTGAAGATGGCTATAGATAACTCGTATCAAAATGTTTTCGGGAAATGGGACCGTTTGACCGGTATGAATTGAAATGTTAATACGAAAAGTGAGTCATTGTTGTGCGAATGGGTGCTTGCTCTACATTTAAATAAATCCATATTTATTTGGTCCTACTTTAGGTAAACATGAGAAACCTTTTCTGGGCTATGTACGAAAAAAACTGGTCCTTCAAAATATTTGCGAGAAAAAAGCATGCCAACTGAAAAAGTCACTAAAATCGTTTCGTCAAATTATATAAAAAACCAGAGATTAAGCAATCTTCATGGTTTAACATTACAAATGCTCGAACAAAGGGGTTTGCTAAGCTAAGCTAAGCTTTCTTAGTAAGAACTTCTAAAGTCTGAAATGCGTTGTCTGAATGGGTTTCCCATATTGGATAGCAAGCGCAGAACTGTTACTGACAAAAAAATAGGTCGTCGGTAAAGAATTACGATTACATTAATATTAATCTGGGTTGTTGTTGTTGTTGTTGTAGGATAAGTAAATGCAGAGATGCAGAGTTTGCCTAGGGAAGTACCATACCTTTGCCAGTTATTCCACCGCCCAGCTAAAGTTGCTGTGTTTCGCTTTGAGGGGTAATATCTCCAGAAATATGAGTGGGCAAAGATATAATTTATTGATAGGTACCTTTAGTGACGAGAGTAGTACGGGCAGTGGTTTAGACTCTTCATGTTCTAATAGATAGGTAACTGCGTGACGTAGTGTCATCAGCATCGGCATACACGTTCCTAAAAGTCAGGGTGTGTTGATAGTCTTGCGTGTGTCATCAATCTATTTTCTTAAAAAAATAATCCATTTTTTTCTGATAATTTGAGATATTGTGATAATTTTCAGAACCTAGTTGAGTACAAAGATTATTGTTTTTCATCCCTGGTCACAAAAAAGTTACAATAAACTTAAGATTAAGACTATTTATAGAGTTAAGAAACCCAAAAATCACGAAAGATACAACGTCTTTAAAAGTTATGTAGGCACCTAGCGAGAAGCATGTGTGGTTACATTGCACGTCAGGTTTCTAAAGGAATAGCAGCGAAATGTTGCTTTCAGTGCCAGGGCAGACCTGGGGCCTTCCGATTGTTCTTCAGATTAGTGTTGTCAATTTGAAGTAACGATGAACTTCAATATTTATACGTATACTTCCAGCTTAATTTTTAAACGTCTGAACCTCTACATTTTCAGTGGTTGTTTGGTATTACAAATTGTAAAAACTAGAGAAAAAACACCAATTGCATGAAAAACTAAATCAAATGTTTTGGTTTTCGTTCAATTAAATATTAGGTTTTATCTTTTGGATCGTGTACCACTTGACAAACTTACGCTTTCCCATATTGCGGTTCATATTAAGCATTAATGCGATCTAAGATTGATAATATTTATATAAATATGGATATACTTATTGCGCAACCAATAATACAGAAAATAATAATTAAACAATATAGGTATAATAAAATTATTTAGAGCAGGAAAAGCAGGTATTGCGATCTATTATACGTAACATTGTGGTTGTTACTCTTCTGAAATAGATTACTTTCTTTGAATGAATCAGATGTAAAATTTGTGCGTGGGTATTTAATAATTAAAAAATGTTCATTGTGCCAAAACAAAACATCCATAAAATAAAAACACATTAAAAATTATATGCGACAAAAGAAAATATGTAGTGCGCGGATTCAAAGTGTGTTAGTGTGTACTGGACCCCACGCTTGGGTGGCCTGTGTTGTGGGAATCCAGGCTTATTACATTGCTTTGACCTTGTACTTATTAAAGAAAATAAAATGAAAACAAAATTAGGTTACAATTTTCTAAAATAAACTAACTTTTCTAACGTGACTTTGTAATGAAAAAGAGTGTTCTTCAACATCCATCTAGCAACAAATTTCAAGTAACGTAGTAGTTCTGCCGATCAAGAAACAAACCTGAAGCAAAGACACGACGGGTCCTTGAGTGAATACCGCGCCTAGGTAAGCGCAGTGTGGGATACCCTGCGCCCAGGTGACGCGACGGTCTACGTGATGTGGCGGGGAAACAGTAGATGACAGGAGCTACCAATCGAGCTCAGTGACAGAAATAAGCGAAACGACTAAAAAACTAATTACTCCGTCAGTTAAATTGTGAAAAAATATTGTACACGTATTTTTTCTTTTGTTTAAAAAAAATGACAATGCTTAGAAGTTTCGAGAGACGTCACGTTATGGTGCGATTTTACTATAGAGTGACGTCACAACCCCACACTCCGGAAGTTTGATGACCTATATCTTTGTCAACTTTTGATAATTTACGAAAATAAAAAACACGTGTCCCATATTTTTCCATAATCTACCTGACGAACTAATTAGAATGCTATAAAATATTTTGTACCCTGTCGTCATCCCAATTGCGGGTAAAGCATATCGATGGGTAAAGCTACGTCTAGCAGAGGACGATGAAAAACTGATGATGATTGATGACGATGAAGCTATTTAATAAATTTCTTTATTGAGTGTTGTCTTGACGTATTTAATCTGGATGGTTTTGAGTCAATCAAGATTGAATCAGTTCTAGGTAAGCGGTTCCTTTTTTATTTACAGTGAGATTAAACATAACAGATATCCTTCTATAAATTTATCGATATTATAGTAGTTAGTAGACACCACTAGTGTCTAGAATTCAGACATACCTGTCGCTAGCCTGTTCGCACCTAACTCCCTCGGCGCCGCATCGCATTCGCAATACCACTTCTACGCTGAAAATAGACCCCGGACCTTTCACTTGCTGCGAAATCTGTGAAACTACCCACACATTCTGCAGCGCCATTAGTGGGGTGTAAATGTTTGCATTTACTTCAAGGTTTGAAGGTTGAATAAATTATCCCTGACTTTTAATGCTTCCTACACTAATATTTTAATTCGTTTCCTTTTTGCTTCCAATATTTTTTTTAAATTCTGAACATAAAGCGCACTAGATGTTTTTTTGTAATACAGTGCGACATGTGCCCGTTGGTTAGCAATAGCTTGCTTATTAGAGCACATTATGTATAGATATTTGAATACCTAAAGTCCAAGATACTACCTAGCACTCCACTGCACACTTGGAGATATAAGATGATGTATTTCTTTCACCTGATCCTGGAGGAGTTTTGTGTCCACACGACGCCTAACGCCCGATGCTAGTCGCCCGACGCCCGATGGTAGACGTCCGACGCCCGATGGTAGACGTCCGACGCCCGATGCTAGACGTCCGACGCCCGATGGTAGAAGTCAGACGCCCGATGCTAGGCGACCGACGCCGGATGTCAGACGTCCGACGCCCGATGCTAGACGCCCGACGCTCGATGCTCAACGCTCGATGCTAGACGCTCGATAGACGACGCTCGACGCTATACATTAAACGCTAATCTAAAGTGAGTGATTTGTAAGTGAAGGTTTGGCTTAAATTACAGTTTAATCGTCTTATGCGACTGATCAGCTCAGTGCAGCTATGTAGTGCAATTGTCAGTCGTCAACTCAAGTCACCGTCATAGTTCAGCCTATCAGCATACTGAAGTGGCCGGTCACATCTGTCGCAGACTCGATAACCGTTGGGATTGACGGGTTCTGGAGTGGAGACCGCAAATCGGTAAATGTAGTGTAGGACACCGTGATGAGATGGAATGACGATTTACGAAAGACGGTTGGTGGAGGTTAAAAACGTAAGATCGAGGATTGGGCTAAGTGGCGTATTATGGTCTCTCCTAAAACGCCACTCAGCCCCTAGAATGAAGATGATAATGGACGCTTCACATATTTCAAGACTAGCGATGCACTATATTTACTGTAAAATACGTAATAGGTTACCTCCTAAGCGTACTACTAAAGCGTACTAGAAAATGAGGAAATGAACGTAACTCGTAAAGGTCCACAAATTGGCTATTGCCCAATCAGTGATCACTTTAGGGCCAACCCCTAAAGATTATTGGGGCATTCATTTTGTTCCAATCACATGTCGTCTGTTGAAACCAGTGCTTCAAAGGGACAGTTTTTTTTTCATTTGGAAAATTAAAACGATTCGAAAATTACATTACCTACATGATTTTCCCAACATAATTATGTTTTCTAATTGAATCTTGTGATCTTACGGCTAAAGTTTTTTTTTTCTTTTAAGGCTTACTATGAAAACGAGTTTTGAAGTCTGAAAAAAAATCGAGTTTTCACTGTTAACTTACATACACAAATACACGTGCTACATGCATGCACTTATGGCATAATGATGGATGGATAATACCGTCACGAAAGTTAATACTCGTATTTACGTTTGGCTGCTACGCCAATCTACCTCTAAAAAGAGCTACTCGTCGTAACAGAACTGAATTTAATTACATACAATATCAATTTCAAGGTTTATCGCATTCAAAGTGTAGGTATGTTTATTTATGTCCAATACATTCTTGCACTTACCTGACACTTTTAAATTAAATGAATTAAGAAAATTACTTACGCTTTTGTTTGACACAGGTGCAGGTGCTACTAGGTACACCTACGGAGAAATTTTATTTGTTTCTAAAATATAAATTACTAGCGGCCCGCTCCGGCTTCGCTCGAATAATAACCTAGATATCAACTGCAGCGCCATCTGCCGTAGCCTATGTTACTCGGGAATAATGTAGCTTTCCAAAGGTGAAAGAATTTTTGAAATCGGTCCAGTAGTTTCGGAGCCTATTCATTACAAACAAACAAACAAACAAACAAATATTTCCTCTTTATAATATTAGTATAGAAAACAATAGAATTCCTGAAAATCGTGGACTACCATCATATTACAGAACTATTTATTTTTCATGAAATAGTCTACAATATGGTGTGCATGATTCGCACCTCTATAATGTTCATTGGATTATATTGAATTTAATATTTTATTAGCATCTGAAACTATCCGCCTATAGTTTTAACCGACGTTCTTTAAAATCCAGTGTTATAATGTGTGTTCCCAGTGACCTCTTCACCTAGTCAACAGATATTGAAGAAAGATGACGATTTGTGTAATTTGGTCCGACTTATAGGATAGTTTTTATTTCGATAATCAATGGTCTTTATGATAATATCCGAACATAGCTGGAACAGGACGCTAGATTTGTTATATATTACTAACACATTATGAAATAAGTAACATATTATGTACATATGCAAACATAGTAACTTTCATGCGTAAGTTGCAAAATCCATTGGCTTCAGTAACACAGTTCTAAACTAACTCGGGGCTAGTGGATCCTGTTCTTGTAAAGTCTCACTAACTATGTTCCGAATTAATAAGATAAGATAATTTATTGTTCCCAAATTAAGTAAAGTTACATTTACAAATTGCATATCATGACAAGTAATACAGATAATTTAAAGTACAGTGGGCCCCAAACTAAGCAAGGCATGTATTTTGGGCACCCTACATCGGTTTACAATTTCGTTTTTAATGAATTTATTTTTTTGTCAGTATCACGAAAATAAATCCTTTTTCGTTGAAACCATACAATGCAATGAGATCAGACGCCGGCAAACACACATTTAAGGACTTCACTGACCTTTAGGTGAATAATTCTTTACAAATATTTCCTTATGATGTTTTCTTTCACTGAATAAAAAAAACAAACAATGAATTTCTTCAAACATTGTCCTTCAATATAGAAAATATGTGAACTCGAGTATATACAATAGGCCTTCTTCTTTCTGCCCACTGAGCCGCAGATCGTTGCTTCAATTTCCACCCGGGACAAATATTTGTGTCATGAACACGGATGTTTATTTTGTACATCCTATATGTAGGTAAGTATTTATAATTAAATAAAAAATATACTAGTGGTTGGGTGCCTACTATACAGGTTTTGCTAAGCCTGGAGCCATATAGTGTTAAGAAAAGATAAGATAAGAAAACTCTACAACACAACACAGAAACATAATTTAAAAACACTCTTAATATCTTTACATTTGACTTTTCAATTGGTTGCTTTATTGCTTAGAGCGATCTAGCGATCTCTTCCAGACAACCGTTAGAGGAATGTTCACAAATATCCATGTCACCGTAATGGAACGGAAACGGCTAATAGCATGTTTCTTTGCTATTTTAAATAAGTAACAAAATAAATAGCGTTAATTCCCTAAATAACCGAATAAGCCAAACTCAAAGCCAGGCCAAACGTTCAAAGGACCAAAATTAATATCCCAAGATAAGCTGCTCACCGTTCCGGTATTGAAGATACCCGTTAATTTATCGTCACTTGCTGTAACTAATTGCCGCTTTTCATACAAGTATCTATAATAAAATTAGTTAGCCTCTGCTCGCGGCATTGTTTGCTTAGATCGAATCTGGAGAAAATTGATAATGAAATTAGAGTTTCCAAGCCTTGCATTTGATTGCTAACGCGCCAATGGCACGGTCTCAATGGTACAATCAGTCTTCGTTAGACATTTCTACGTGTTTGAAAATTTCTTTCCTCTTTCTTCTTTGAATCGGTTTTTTTCTTTAAGCACGTTTCATCGTAGGCCGCTTAAGATCAGGCGGAATGGCGATCAAATGTCTATCTACAAAAGTTAAAAAGATATGAAATCTGGCGAACGTAACTTATTTGATAATAATTTCTTTTTAGGTTACTAATTAGTAGTTGTAGTCGTAGCACTCTTAGTCGTAGACTCTTAGTCGTCTGTAGTCGTAGGCGGACAGAGTCCGCCTGGGGAAGTACCACACCTTTGCCAGTTATTCTACCACCAAGCAGTAATGTGCAAACATTACTGTGTTCTGGTTTGAAGGGCAATGTTTCCAGTGAAATTAGAGGGCTTACAGATATAACATCTTAGATCTCTGGGTGACGAGCGCAGTGCAGTGCTAGGTAATTATTTGGACTCTTCATGTTCCAATAGCTGCATGTTACTATGCTGTTATTTGGCAGGCATGGTGCTTGCCATCAGGCAAATGTCCTGCTCGACTCGTCACTCTTTATTTTTAAAACAAACAAAAAATGTTTTGGTGTGTAAAACAGAGAGCATCTACCTACCTATAATAATTCAGCCCACATTAATAATAACCAAAGATAATACAATAATAATTCAATTTGCTTAGTGTAAGTAGTTAGTACAAATCGGCAATAGATTTGTAGACTCCTTACCGCTAGAGCCATAGGGCATCCCTATCTGGCATTCCAGGTCGTTCCTTGATCTTCCCTACCAGCACCAGTACAAACTGGCATCGTACTGTCTGAAAAGTGAGATGCTCTTGTGTGTGAGTCGTCATACACTTAGAACTCGTGGTTAGGTCAGTAAGGTCTTGCGCCATCTGCACCAGGTAGGTAGTAGAGCTCATTTGAAACTTGAAGCCAACTGAAATACAAGTTTCTTAAAATTACCAGATAATACGAAGAACAGAAACGAATAAAAGAAGCAAATGTGCAGGAACCCACATACATTACGATAATAGTACCTTTATGATGAGTTCTAACTTAGATTGACAACCAGTATACAAAAATTACGCTCGTGTTGGAACACGTGATTTTTTACATTACAACAACGAAGAATTCATTTGATTTATAACTTTTCTCGCATAAAAATGGAATTAGGAAAAGTTCTAAAATCGATTGCTTGTGTATGAAAACTTCTTTAGCCTAAAATGAGATTTTCGTCAAATCTTCGGAACATAAACAGAGAAGCTCGCATTATCTTAATTTTACTGAAATATTGTAATACTTATGTATTACAATATTTATATGATATTGTACAATACTCCTGTGTACCTATTTATCCTACTAATATTACAAACGGGAAAATTACTTACAAGCATAGATGGATTGATGTTTTATTACTTTTTCACGTAAAAACTACGAAACGAATCGGGCTGATATTTGGACCATAGATAGATTATAGTCTGGAAGAATACATAAGCTACTCTTTATCTCGAAAAAAAAAAACGGGAACTAAGCGGGTAAAACCGCGGGGCATTGCTTGTGAAAACATTTAGGTCAGTTAAAATCGATTTCAAATTAAAATTAAGCTCAGGCACTCGACTAAGTTACACATTTCACTGACTTTCCAATAATGATGAAACTGGTTAAATTCATTCATTTTCCCCTGAAAATACTTAAGTAACAATCAGACTAAGCAAGGCCACTACGCCTAGAACGTCCGTTTTCACAATCGAGAGGTCAAAGATTCCAATCCTGTCTGCCCCTTTGAGTATTTTTCAATGTGAGTTTATCACCATCCACTTTTAAACGGAAAAGGAATCCAACGCAACGTGAGGAAGCTAGTCGTGCCAAGGAAGATATATTATGAGGATATGAGTCTTCCATCAACCCGCACATGGCTCTAATTTTCTCCTTGTGTTAGAAGGCTCTTTGCTCCAGTAGTGGAAGCATAAAGTGAGGATGCCTTTTCTTTTACATTTTAATTCGTGTAATTCATAAAAACCCCGATGACGTATACTTAAGCAATTTCACAAATCCTACAGCAGATATCTGTTAGACTTTCAAATCTGTATAGTCAACCCGCCCTTTACAGTTCAAGGTGAACACGGCCCTTACAAGTTTAGAACAGGGCTGCCATTTTCATAGTATTTCCGTATTTCAGAGAAACCCTCGCAATAAATTCGCAGACTATATACCGACTAAATGTGCTGAGTTTATGGCATTCATGTTTTACACTTCTGTTTGTGCATTTCATGTCGGCACTATAACTCAAATTTCCTTCACTATCAAAGTAGTATGACAGTCAAATTGGTATTAGAACTTTCAGGGTATTTAATTGCCTTGTACGAAACCGAAAATAAAACGTAGTTAGCAAAATAAACAACATTTTCAAGAGGGTCAACCCTGAAATTAGAGATATAAGATATACAAATAAACATACATTTATAGGTATATTATAGTATTACTAATAGACGGTCGAATACGGTTAATCGTGCATGATTTATGGTGTGGACTGCATCTTTAAATAAATAAATAAATATTGGTGGACAATTCACACACAACACCATCTGACCCCAAACTAAGCAAAGCTTGTGATATGGCGGCCAAATAGCTGATATAATACTTATATAGTTTTAAATACATACTTATGATACATAGAAACACCCAGACACAGTGCAAACATCTTTGTCATAATACTATACAAAGTATTCGCAGAATATTTTCTAAAATTGAGCTGATCATTTACACGACTTACGAATGTTGCCTAAACGCTCTACGCGTGATTTAAACCGGAGCTAATGTATACCTATTGTGTTACCCATGACTACTGGGCTGTGCTGTTGTGTGCATTGCACCGCACAGGGCAGTGGTGCGATGCGCACCATATTCGAGCGTCTATTATTACTAATATGCACAAAAAAAAAAAAAGACATAAGAACGATCTATATTATCCTTCCACAACACTTTTTATTGCGAAAAGTTTATATTGCGTAAATCAGTTCAGAAATGTATGAAATTGAATTAAAAACTTTCTTGACACACATCACTTGAATAAAATAACAAGTACGAACGTATATATATATAACTAATTATTTTGTTTGGAACTCTTGAAACTTGACAAACTAGCCAAGTTTGTCATTGAAAATTTTGACAGCCCTTGTTTGAGTAAATTCAAATTGGGTCGACAGACGACATGAATAAACTGCTGTTACCAAGTGTCGCTCATGCCTGAGCTAGAGAGTGTAGTCTAACTTAGTCTGTGTCGAGCTACACGAGGCTAGTTTTTCAAGCTAGTGTTAGTAAGCTAGCAAGCTAGTACTTCTAGCTTCATGTGGACAAAACTAGCGTTGCGTAGCGTTGTCCACACGAAGCTAGAAGTAGGTACTAGCTTGCTAGCTTGCTATCCTAGCTTAAAAAAACTAGCCTCGTGTAGCACGGGCGTCAGGGTAGCGCTACCTCTGCTAGCTCCTATGGGCAACCAATGTACGAAGCTTGTTATGTTAGCGTACATCGATATAAACGAATGGATGTACCCTGAGCATCTTGAAATTGGTTTTAAACTACTTCTCTTTGTGTTGCGTAAGTGGTTTACAAACAACCAATCTACTTGACCCCTAGAATCGCTAGCGGCGGGATATGCTGTGGTTCTACTTATTTTGGTTGTTGACAACGACTAATGATAGGTCAAAACGTCCGGCGTCCACCGCTTCCTGTAACCGACTGGAACGGAAAGAGTAAGCTCACTCTTCCCAACGATGACACGATTCCGTGCGCCCTGAAGTTTGGGAGGGCACATCTTTGTATTTACAAATATTAGCAAATGTGTGAAAAAGTACGTTTTGTGTTCGCAAAAAGATGTGTTCTAGATGTGTGTAGATGTGTAGATGCGCTATGTATATGTGTATAAGTATTATAAATATCAAATTGTCTGTTAGTATAATGTGGCGACACATTATTTTATCTCCTTATTGTTACTTCCGTGCTCTATCGTCACTCTATTCTGATTTTTCTTCAAATAACCTACTATGAATGTCTGAAAGAAATGGCTATTATTCGATGAATCCGCCGTTGATGCCACGAAGTGTAAGTAATTGTATGTGATATTACAATTATATTTTATCAGTTGTGCTTTATTTTGCAAGTGCTTATGTCTGTCTAGCGTATATGCGATGGTTTCTGCAGTAATTATTTGCAGCTGTTTCCACTGTCGTATTTCCATATATGTTTTAAATTACAAGCTCTTGTGATTATTACAAAGCAGCTATTACAAAGAATTTCCTCGCTAAATGTTCCGTCCGGTACATGAACCCTTTGCACAGACATCCATAATTTTATTTAATTAAATTACTGAAATCTATCGCACCTGTCACATAGCTGACGAATTACACCTTTCCACGCCGACACAGTATAAATTAATTTTGTGAATGAGCGTATTCATTGCTGTAATAGGTGCTATTTGTTAGTAACTTCGCGGATTACCACTTCTATTCATCAAGAAAGTGCCTATCAGGATTATGTATGTGCCATTCCACAAATCGTTTGAAGGTCCTACAGAAACTATTGATGTTAGGAAAGTGTAACGTTTTTTGTTTTTGATTTTTTACTGCAAATAGAGGTATAAACGCATAAATCCATTCTTGACCACCAACTCGCCCGATGGTGAGATGTAGACTGACCAAGAAAATATCTATCTTTTTTTAAACTTTTCAATATGTTTCAACACAAATTGCCTGATGTTAAGCAATACCACATACCGCAAAGTTACGGCTGGTCTAGTCGGAAGAAAGACGACTGCCGATCCGGAGACCCTGATAAGAATCTTACGCGCAGCACTGTCTTTTCGAATGTATGGTCGGAATGATGTAAGCTAAAAAAAACGAACGCGAGGAAACCGACATGTTTCTAGAACATTTCGAGATCACGCGTCAGCCTACACCCCGCTCTGGGCCAGCGAGGTGGGTTATCTTATAGGAATATCTTAGATCTCTGGGTGACGAGCGCAGTGCAGTGCTACGTAATTATTAGGATTTTCATGTTTCAATAGCTGCATGTCACTGTGCTGTTATGTGGCAGGCATGTTGCTTACCATCAGGCACATGTTCTGCTCGCCTCGTCACTCTATGCTTAAAAAACCCATCTGCTAGTGGGGGGGTATATGTCTGCCTACACAAAAATCTTTAAACAGTTGATTAATAAGTATAGGTTCCGTACCTTTTCTCGATTCACTGAATTTTCATGATGTTCAGTAACTTCAAAATTAACTCGTGATTAAAAGCTCAGCTTTGTTCAGTAACCAGAACTAAGTAGGTAACTCAGGGCGATCAGATTTTGTAAATTCATCTTAGCGAAATACTTAGATTCCAACTATTTAAATAAGAATAGACTACTTTTTGTCCCCCACAGCTGGAACTCGGGGCCTTCCTTCTCTTGCAGAGTCAAGGCCATATTCCACCACGCTGGCCAAGTGCGGGCAGGTAGATGGGGAGTGCTTGTAAAGATGTGTTTTAGGGATTCATACCTAAAACGGGATCATATCATAAATTATAACCATAAACAGCCCACTAAATGTTTCCACTGCTGGGACTCGAGGCCTTCTCTCGCAAGGAGAGAGCCAAGGCCATAATCCACAACGCTAGCACAGTGTGGGTTGGTGGCATGGTGGCTGACACAAAACTTCGGAAGATTCTAAATACATGTCGATTTCTTCACGATGTCTAACTTCACCGTTTTTTAAGTTAGCGGCATTATGCACATGACTTCGAAAAGACAGTGGTGCGCGTGGTTTTGAACCCGGGGTCTCCGGATCGGTAGTCGCCGTTCTCCCGGCTTGACCAGCCGTAAGCTCCATACATCGGGACTATATAATTATAAATATTGTATCCGTTCGTCCGTATGTCTGTATGTTCATTTATCACTGGGCTGTATCTCATGAACCATGTTATATTTAGACAGAAAGTTGAAATTTTCACAAATTATGTACTTTTTTCTTTAAAAAAATAGAATAATACCTACTAAATTTAGAAAATGTATATTATTCAATATATTATTTTATAATTTAGAAAACTCTCATTCAACAGCCCTGATTTCTTGCACGTTTTTACTTCATATTGATACTACAACAATATCATAGATATCAGTTCAAAAATAAATAAGAACATTAAAATATAACAAATATTTAAGGGCGTACTAATAAAGTAATAATCATTTTATTCATATTATCATGGCTCCCATCATACATCACACATGATTTATTTTGCCGTTTTTGTAGATAATGGTACGGAACTCTTCGTGTTCATATCCTATTCACGCTTGGCTGATTTCATTTTTGTAACATGTCGCTTTTCTCACGATGTATTCCTGGCATTCTAAGATTACCTCATTGCGAAGTAAAAGACATAATGTAAACTTCGAATCATTTATTTTCTTCTTAACCACCTTAACATTATTTTTAAATTTATAATCTTATCAACATTTTACAGTAATGTTTTATTTACATTTTAATGTACTTAAACAAATTGGCAACAATATTGAGCACAATCTATCTACTAGATATAGTACATTACTTGGGAACTTGGGATATCATAGATATCTAGCGAAACATCTTATTGAAAAGTAGTATTGTAGAGAATATGTAATAGACTACAGGCCCGTGAACAAAAATTATGGGTCAAATGAACCACCAGGAGACCTATGTATGTAGGATGATAGAAGGGTATAAAGTAATAAGATTCAGCACTATGCCGTCACTTGTAAGCTGTCCAACACTGAGTGCAGTTGAGTAAGAGAAGAGGGGGGGGGGGGGTTGCAATCCTCGATCATTTCTTCTTGTTGCATGATTTTTGTATGGCATTGGATTAGAAGAGGTAGGTATTAAAACTATAAATAAATAAATATATATATAGTGACTAAGTTTAGGTTAGTAGGCCCTTGTGCCTTTTGCGCGAGTTCGTTCAGTAGGCAGTAGTAGAGGTACTCTCTGTGCAATTGCCATAAGTTTTTTATAAAGAACAAAGCTTACACAGCTCACCACTTTCTGATTTTACCTCGGTTACATATCAGTTGAGATTTTGTTTGCCTCTGCTCTGCTTTGTTCCTATTGGTTTTTACTGCCTTTAGCCTGGGTCATGAACGTAGCTATAATAGTATATTTAAACATTTTTTCTAATTGCATACAACAATGTTTTATATCACGATGCTATCTATGTGTGGATATATTTGAAGGAAACCATTTTAGTACGTTTTTACTCTTCGAGTTCACACTCCGAATTCTTATTTTAGTATCTAATAGAACGTCTTTTATACCAAAACAACGATTTTGTTTTAGTTACATTTCTAATACAAAAGAGCATTTAACTTAAGTATCCCTTAATTGACCACCAAGCTATCAAAGTTTAACACCATTTTTTATTATAGGCCAACTGGCACTTTTTGCTCACTAATATAATCTATATTGATTGCTTAATATTCGTTTACTTCTACGTAATAACACTATTTACATGATTCGATATAATTTCATTTATATAAAATATACTTAAAGGTAGGTATTTGAATTTTAGACTTGAAGTTGCGTACAAGTCCCACACATTCAACTTCACTTATACGTGAAAATAACAAAATACAACTTGTAGTCGGTATACTACTAGCTATACACCTATGATCTTCGTAAGTCTCAAGTTATATTTATAGCTACCTGGTTACGGATAAGAAGCACAGAAAGTTAATTTCACTCGAGAATCTAATTAGAAAAACAAAAAGTTTAAAATTCTGTCATTTTATTTTATAAAATTTTGATAACGTCTGACATTTAGCACGACTTACTAAAAGTTGGCTAAATGAGTTCTCAAACTTTTCAGAGTTAAGAAGGCTCCTGGTTTGACAAAATATCATAAGACTCATTGATGAATACTTCATTCAGAGCCGTTGCTTAGAAGAGCTACAAATATTACATAGTAAATACTTATTTGTTAACATCTAGGTATATACCGGGTTTACCGTGTTTATCAATGATTTTGGCACACCATCTCCGTTACAGATTTGGCCATCAACAGTATCACAATATTTTTAGCTTAGATATTCCTAATTGGCTCGAGCAAGAAAAATATGTATCCATACTTATCAGGGCATATTCTTCGCTCACATACAATATATACGATGGAATTTTTTAGTTCTGTTAGGAATAATAACAGACATACGTCATATAATATGTAGAAGTAGTAAGAGATACAAATACGGTCGAAGCTGCCATTTTCTCAATATTCTTGAACATAAAATCAAATTGAAAGTAATAATTTACGTGTAACGTACTTCATAACATTTTATTGATTATTTACTGATATCGAATGCGTTTAACATGACTTGATAACTTTGTTTAAAAAATACCAAATCACAAAGATTCGTTAATGCTTTCGAACTACGGTAATTATGAAACGATTCTCTCCGGACATATTTAAAAGTGAATGTTAGTGTACTTTTAGATTTCCACGCCACATAGTTCAGGACAGGAATCGATGCAGCAGTAAAGTCCTCACCAGCATGAGTGTTAAGTTGGGGGTAGAAGGGGTGCTTCGCCCACGAGTGGGAGCTATATGGGGGGCTTGAGGGGCGTGTTTCCCACGTGCAAGTTGTTCAGTTGCGGCAGTAAGATGGCCGCCGTGGATATCGCAGTCACCAGAACGAACACCGCGAGAAGAGCGCGGTCCGCCACCACCGCAACCTGTCGAAACAAATGGAACGATAAATGTCATTAAGTAGCATGTGCCTATTGCATAGCAAAAGCAGCCCACTTAATGGTGAGAACATTCGTGGGACATTAAACATTGCTGGGACTCGAGCCTTCTCTTATAAGTAGAGACTCAAGGCCATGGTCCAACCAAGTGCGGGATGGTGGAAGACATATTTTTTTCAAAAATGATTTTTCGACCACATCTTTTTCCTGTATTCTTAAACACCTCTGCTAACAAACTCGCACATTTGCACCTGGAAAAATCAAACTTACGACCTCACGAATTTTACGTAAAACGTAAGTCGGATTAATAGGGTAAGAATTTGCTTAATTTATGAAATAAATAATTAGTTCCTCTATACGACGTTATTACCTACCTACGTACCAATAATCTCAGACAAACATTTTAATAATGTCTTGTAAAATTGTCTTGTTTTAAATTGACCCACTAACCGTTTAATCTTAATATATAAATATAAATCTCCTGTCACGATGTTTGTCCGCGATGGATTCCTAAACTACTAAACCGATTTTAAATTAAATTGGCACACCGTGAGCAGTCTGGTCCAGCAGCCGGAATGGGCCGCTAGTATTATATAAAATGAATCGGCTAATTTTGCTACTTCTATTTATTTTGTTTTATGTGTATATTGTTTTACACTCCACACACTACGCAGCAATTGTTTCTCACTATTCATGAAAATAATACCAAATCCTGGAAAGTTAAAAGTCTATTCATGGGCAGAGCCAGTTGGAATAATCGAGTTAAGTGAGACATCACTATTTGTTTCGTAAAACGATCATACACTTCGAGCACGGGTTTGCAATATCTCTAACACGCGCGGATCGCTCCCGGAAAATACGGCAAATGTCATATTTCTCTTCATATTAAAATACGTTTCAAATAACATTGCCATATTGCCGTTTGGCGGGAAGCCAAGCATTATAATGTAACACACGTGTTATTGGGTATTTATTCTAATTTCTACCGCATACAAATCCGCGATATTACAACTCAAGTTTGAGAGAAAGAAATCGTAATAAACTTGTAAGTAGGTTCTTCAAAAGAGTATATTGTTTAGAACATTTTCTCTTTCGTAATATTTTTTTTCGCCATTTTTCACACAATCCGGAGTATATCGCATCAAGAGAATTACAAACAAAACTTCCCGGCGCGCCGCTCCCTCATTTTCCCGGTGTCTTCCGATCCAATTATCGATGTAAGGATTATTATTGTAAGGAGCCTCATTTTCCTGTTGCAAAGACTGGCTCTTCATTGGAATTCGGGCTAGAAAAACATAATAGACGAGGAGTTCATTATTACCTAGGTCCGAAAAATAAAGGACTGACTCGAGATGTGTAAGCCCACCTATTTAATAATTCACATAGCATTGCATAATATGGTAACAAGGTACTATTTCTATGTATATTCAACTTGAAATAGAATGTGATTTTTAATCAGACATACTGATAAAAAAATTAGTTAGGCTGTGCGTCTGAAGAAAACGTTTGATTCTAGTTCGTACTTCGTTAGCTCCGAAACATTCATTTGACTACAAAAATCGCGGTACCTTGCCCTTAGCCATCTCATTTTAGCGAAACATGATTATTCTTGGTAGCTACAAAAAGCTTGAACATCTAGAAAAAGCTTTGGCTTATTATAGATATTATAATCCAGTACTTTTAGAGCACAAAAACACAAGTTTTAAATCATTATATATTATTACTAGCTGAGCCCGCAAACGTTGTTTTGCCTTAGTGAACAACCCTTGTCACTTAGGGGTATGAAAAATAGCTAGTAGCCGATTCTCATACCTACAGAATATGCATATAAAATTTGGTTACAATCAGTAAAGCCGTTTCGGAGGAGTAAGGAAACAAACACTGTGACACGAGAATTTTATATATAAGATAATATCAGTTATATGGCTCCCATTTTTAAAGTAAAGCTGTCCAAGTGTCCAAGCTATCGGGCTCTCATAGTATATACTTGGTGAAGTTAAATAGTGTTGCAGAAAAAAAAACAATATTTATTACAACAGAATTCACCGAGGACCGAAACCTATTCGTTTACTCCTGAAATCTAAAGTGATGCCATCAAGTAACTCATTGAGCGTGCAAAGTAGATGTTGCAGCAATTTGGCAGCCGTGCCACATTCATCGAATTACAGATTTGGCCAATTTCCGTTAGGGGCGCCGTCTGCGTCCTGTCTGCAATCTACATATCGAGTATGTTGCACTCCTGCCTGTTTAGGTATTTAAATAAGTCAGTTACGCTTAAGACGTTGCGGGTGAAGGGTGTAAGGACGACGCTCTCGAAATCTAACTTGTTTACCCTTAACACGTAAATTGGTAGTCCCTGGGTGACCGAGCATTGCTCGGTTTAAACACTGAGTATACTTAGATACCTACAGATAAAGAGCTCCCGAAGTAATAGATGTTCTCAAAAAAAGACACAAAGAAGAAAGAACTCGAAAAAAAAGAGAAGCCATCTGGATTCGAACCCGGGTCTACTACTTCATGACCCCCTAACTTATCGACTGAGCTATTGAGACTGAGATATACAGTCGCGCAGTGCTGCGAAATTTACCGTCGCATTCTAATGGTAGGTAATGTAACAGTTTTTCATTGTCTAAAAAACACGCATAAAATGCGTTTTTTTTATGAAACCTAGTTAGATCGATTTATCGGCCCCGAAGCCCCCTGCATACATAATTTCATGATAATCGTTCTAGCTGTTTCCGAGATTCAGATTATATGTATATGTTACTGCTAAAGGTGGGTGTGAACATAAACTTAAGATTAGCCGGCTAAACTTAGGGTTATTTTCGAGGAGGTGTTAATGTTAGTTCCTTCTATCTTTAGCCGGCTAAACTTAAGTGTAACTGCAGGCCCTTGGCTAATGTAGAAAGAAATGAAAAAGGAAACAATGTAATAATGTTTACTATTTTGACACGATTTTTTTTATAAAATATAATCACTCTCATTACACATACTGTTATGTACCTATGTACCTACATAGGTACATAACAATTCAAAACTACAATTACAAAATCTGGGGGCACGGCAGTGCCCCCGCCAAGTCGAGCGCGAAGCAAACACTGCCGTACCATCCTTTACTGGAACCAATTCGCCGCATTTTCAAGCCCCTATTTGAGAACCTCTAGATAAGACCAGAACGCTGAAATTTTCGTCATCTAGTAAGCTATAATCGCGTACTTATAATCCAAAATTTCAAGTCTGTACGTCATTTAGTTCCGAAGTTAAGCGAAAGCAAAGTTTCGCATTTACGACACTCATTCACTCACTCATGATCATCAAAATAGAACTAGTACTTCCCATAAACTCAGAGAGCTGAAATTTGGTACAGACTTAGGGTTTAATGGCCACATAAAGGGAAAACTATAAAAACTAGGAATATCGAAAATCTGGGGTACCTTGTGGTACACCTGGTTATTTGAAAACACGCCTTTACAAAAAATATTCAACTTTGTTTGCCTCTTCATTTGATGTCAAAAATCGAAGGTCTGAAGTATCTGATGAAGAACCCTCAGCTTGTCCCAGCTGTATAAGAGAATAGCAATGCCCCTTTCTACTATTGGTACACAAAAAAATCGACTGTCATTGCAAAAATCTAGCATAGTGGGACACATCTTCTAATTTAATCTAGCCTATTGCTTCCCACTACTGGGCGAATGTTGCTAATATACAAGAATCAGAACCGGAAAAAAAGAATATGTATCAAATAAAACATCTAATATAATAAATCGATAAGTCCACGTTTCTACAAAAAGAAGTGAAATCCCACCAAAAACATTCAGTAAAAAACTAGCCAAGTCTCGATGAAGCTGCATATTTATCTCTAAAAAGTAATGAAATCTAGACAAAGCTGTGCCAAGTCTAAGGTACCTTACTGCGATTTCTTTATTAATATAGTTAATGTTTTGTGACTTGGCCGTTGAACATTCTTATACGTTAGTCCGTTAGTGGATACAAGTAAATTTTGTTTACACGTTATGTTGTATCTGTTGTGACTACTTAATTTTGTACTTGTTAACTGAGATAATACCCTATACTGGTATTGGTAATTGGACGCTAGTGTCTCATATTAGGCTGTTGTTAATCAACAACAACACATGCATGCATTCAACAGCAACACCTGCGTTCGGCATCGAATACTGACTTCTGCTCTATTTTTTTTTTGGGAGCGTCAAATCGACCACCTATCTAACATAAAATAGACGTACAGACGGACTTCTATCAATGAATAGAAGTCCGTCTGGACTGGAACTATTTTTTTAAACTGTTTGTTTCCGGCTCGCCTACACATAAGTATTATTGAAATTCTTTATTGTTCACACCATATACATACAATTCAATTTAGGGAAATTAGTAAGACAAAAACAATTGACTGGTTATTGAATCAACGTTTTCCAATTGGCCATTTTCCATCATCAATGGTGGTGGTTCTGGCGACAGATTGGTGCAATGGTGTCATGGAGCACTTGGTTTTGTACCCTTGTGTACCCTTCAACGGCCAATTCACACAACATTAACTATATTAATAAAGAAATCGCAGTAAGGTACCTTAGACTTGGCACAGCTTTGTCTAGATTTCATTACTTTTTAGAGATAAATATGCAGCTTCATCGAGACTTGGCTAGTTTTTTACTGAATGTTTTTGGTGGGATATTAATTACACCTAAGACATAATATGATGCACTTTTTGACTCCGGGTGGGCTCCCGCCAGAAGCTCTGCGCTCAGCCCTGAGTGTCGCTTCTCCATACTCAGGACCTCCCTTGAGCTTCTGGCTCCCGCATTTTTTAAATACACTCTAGGGGTAGTGGCAAGACTAGGTGGAATCGGGGTGCTCCGAGTCGGATCTGGATTGATGATGATGTATCCCGTGCGCGCATTGTCTCCCCACCGCCCCCTCAAGCCCTCCGCCGACCCGGCGCGTCCATCAAATATATTTTTAGCCATTTCGTTTCGGTTAATGTGCACATTAGCCGGCTAAAGATGGAATATCACGACGCAAACTAACATGATATAGATAGTGCAATTCGTTTCCACCAATCGCGTTTGCTCCGAGCGTCAGTCGCGAACCATTCACCAGTCATTGTAGTGTGCGTGTGCATTCATAGGTAATTAGTGTGTACTGATAACACTCAAACATTGACGGAAGCTTGCACACATATACTATAAACGGTTAGGAGGAATAGTGGGGCGCGTCTTCGTGGATTGCACTATCTGTATCGAACATTAACCGCTTCTCGAAAATAAACCTAAGTTTAGCCGGCTAATTTTAAGTTTATATTCAGACCCATCTTTAGCCGTAACATATATATGTGTGTGTGTGTATATATACAAGAATTGCTCGTTTAAAGGTATGAGATACAAATAGAGCATTCAAGAAATTCTATTCATTTATTTCTTGTTCATAGTTTTTTTATTCTGCTGCCGCGAATTTTTTTTTGTTGATAAACCTTCACTTGTGATTTGTGTTATCAAAACTAACCCCAAATTTTTCATCTAATCAAATTTATCAATTGCTACTTATCGCCTACTCCTTATCGCTGAAAGCGATATAGCGAATTGTAAAATCATAAAAATTGCCCCACAATTTTACCCGTGTAGTTCCCGTCGTTCCCGTTAGTTTTTCGGGATAAAAAGTAGCCTATGTGTTCTGCCAGACTATAATCTATACGCGTTCCAAATTTCAGCCGGATCCGTTCATACGTTACGACGTGATTGAGCAACAAACTGCCATATATCGCCATTTGTAATATTAGTAGGATAGTAGGATAACGTTAACTGTACGAAAGCAGTCTTTAAATTGCAAAAATTGGTATCAGTACCTACATATGTGATGGCGCTTTAAATTTCAAAGCCAATTTGATTTAGAATACAGTAATGGCCGAATTATAAAAGTTGTTCGTGATAACGAGGATTACGAACCATTCAGCTTTCGGTGCTACTAAACCAGTTTTTTAATCCAATTATAAAAAAAAAACTTTTTGTTTAAATTGACAGTAATTATAGTAGGATTACGAGCGTAATGAGAAGTTTGCTAGTATTTCAGTTATATCATCCTGCATATTATAACAGTATACAGAAAAACTAAAATACTGATTTATTAGACTGTTATATTATTTTCTTATTGACAACTAGACTGATGTCACAACTATTATGGTTATTGGTGTTTCATTACATAACATTCTATTTAAATTTTACAACACTTTAGCTTGTAGCTTTTCTTTGCGATTTCTTATTAATTTCATTTTAATACTAAATACAAGAAAGAACAAACGCAGTATCAAAAGCAGACTCAGACAAACTATAATAATATGGTTAAATGCTCTAACACAGCAGATTGCGTAGAATTTAATGTCAGGGAAATATGAACCAAAACGTACATAATAAAAATACATAACCAGTACGATTCTATACAGTCATAACCATAACAAATATCATGAAATGTCTGCCTACTTGAGGTTTAACACCACCAACGACTTTTTATCCATTAGACATCTTTCAAACTCAAATTTTAGTGATTACACAGAAAACAAATTATGGACCAGATATTACATGGGTATATCTGATTATGAGCTACTTAAAAAAAGTTTTATCCATTCTAAAACTAACTATGGCCATAGAATAGATAATCTATGGCAACAAACCTACGGACTGTTATAAGTATACAAGAGGATTTAAGCACTATCTTACTGATATCTTACCTGAAGCGATTCGATTTGCGGCATTTGCGCTAAGCTATGGGAGCTTGTCTTTATAGAATCCAGTCGTTGGTAAAAACCGCCCGTCTTGAAATCTAATATTCCCATTACCTGTGTGGTAAAATAATTTCCTACGTAACTTACGCATTTTGAAAATGGAGGTAATTGCGTTACTTATTACTCGGCAGCTGACGACTGGGTTTGTATCTAAATACAGTTTCAAGTATCAACGGTGTAGAGTGTAGAGGTTACATAATTAAATCGTAATTTTCATTTATAAAAGTTCACTAGAGTCGAGCTAAAATTTTTAATAACGTTTCCAAGACCGGAGTTCAAACAGTAAAATAAACACAAAATCTATAACAAACTGAAAGAAACTAAAGTTCAAAGAACCCAATCGAATTAATAGATTTTTCAGTCTTTTACAAACTGTAGTAGTTAATTAAAATTTATTTGGAGTAGAGCACTGTAGGTAAATGTTTGAAGTAGGTACCGTTATTTTTAGGCCGGGTTGTACGAACATAAGAAAAGTTTCATACAGCCCGCAGCGGTTTAAGATAAACATCTGAGATTATACAAAGCGCGTCCGTCCTTGCGTGCCAGGGTTATGTCAAAGTTGACCTGTTTTTTTATATTATTTGCACTGTATGGTGGAACTCTCTTAGTAAACGGATCATAGAGGAACCGTTAGTGCCAGCAAATAAGTGTAGGGGTACTTTACTTCACGCACAGCTACACTTGAAGATCGTAGAGCACTTAGTAGACGATTACAGGACAAGCATAATATGTAAAATGCCTTCTGTTTATTCGTAAAACGACCTGACTTCGGTGTTGTGTGTTTCTTTAAGGTGCCATAGAAGGTGAGATTGTTGTACAAAAAGTAGACCTTCGTTTCGTAATAACGATATATGCAAATTAAAGCACCTAAATCTATAATTGACTTGAAGACTTCCTTACTACTTATAAAAGTCAACAAATAAAATGTCTTTCTAAGGTCGTACCAAAAATAGCCTTCTGTTCTTTCAGACAGGTGTTTTTAGGCACACGCATGTGTTTGTCTAAAAAGACTCTTTTGAAATACTACATAAACATAATTTTATAACGATAGAATGTACAAAAATAACAAGCCGATGTTTCTTCAGCATTATCCGAATTACGTTCTCATCATTTCATGCCAACAATAGATTTTCACGTTTCTATAGTAACCATTTCATATTCAACGCCATAATTTACTATACTTCCTACACTTCTATCTAAAATGTGACAGACGAACGTGACATGTAAGAGAAGGCAAGCGTCAGTTGCATCTGCAATCTCGACAGATACTGGTTAGATTTATGGGATTTACTGTTTCCAAATCCTTGTTCCAGTTTGAATATGGTTGCCAGGATCGTAAAATCCTTTGTCGTTTTTGGAATCAGACAGACTTTAGCCGATAATACATAATAGGTATGATTTGGAGTCACAAAACGTAACTAGACCTATGGGCTTGTGTCTTTTAAGCGCTTTTCAAGGGTTTTATAATAATATGATTTTATTATTTTGCTGTCTCTGCGTCTGTCACACCTATTTTGTGTTGTAGGTGTCTTACAAACCATAATGTATGTGTTGTAATTTTTACATCATTTATCATTTTGAAAATATTGTATGGTTTTTATGGAACTAAAATGAACAATCAACAAGCCAAAAGGTAGTCATTATCATCATATTATTTTGAGGCCTAGAAATATAGAATCATCATTAAGACCTAAGGCTTTATCCATAAAGTAAGTCACAAGTTCTGGGGGGATCGACGAAGGGTGACAAGGTGTAGAATTAGCTTAGGTCTTGTGACGTCATACCTACTTGTTAAAATGTTAATGGCAATAAAACTATTTTAATTATTTTTGTTTTAATTTACTAAGTTCTGGATGTAATACTAAAAAAATGTGACGTCACACCAGGTAGTGGGGGGTCTTACAAATATGTGAAAACTTTGAGAAAGACGGAGAATGGGAAAAAAAATACGAAATTAGACGTCCTCTACGGATGACCTCTAATCCCAATTGACATTAAAAAATACGGTAGCATAAAACCTACGCCCTAGTCACAAAGTCTTTGGTCAGCATGACATCACACTAGAAAAAACCTTTGTAGGGATAATCAAATTGTAGTGAGGCAATTAGATTCAGTCTTTGTCTAGAGCATACCAAGGCAACTTTTTGGCCTTTATTCGTAAATGACAATTATCATTAAGCTGAACTGTCTCTTTCCCGTTTGATCACGTTTTTATTTTAATTGAAATGCCGACCATTTCGAAGACTTTCCAGTGATCGCGGTCGGCAAAAGTGTCCGAAACGATAGGCATTTCAATTAAAATAAAACGTGACCGATTCACAGAAGCCCTTTGATTTTCAAGATGGTGAAATAGAAAAAATACTTGAGATGTGTTTTCACTATTAAAGATATCTAACCTTATAAATGTTGTGAAATAATAAAAACGGATGTTATAGGCAATTGAATTGAAGCAAAATTGTGTTAATTGGTTAAAAGCGTTCAACAACTACCTAGCGAAATTGTTGACTTGATACCCAAATGTAGCCATAGTGATATATTTAGTGGTTCTGTTTGTCTGTCTGTCTAGTGGGAAGAACGTCTTAATCTAGCGTGAGATTGTAAATTCAAATCCTGTCTGTTCTTTGTAGTATTTTGCCATGTTTACATGTACAAGTATGTCATTAGTGATGATTTTCTGTTTCTGAAACAGCCAGCAAGAGGCCAAGATTCTATTACCACTGCTTTAACTATCGGCGGGGTAAATTTGAAAGAAGTTACGAACTTTCGTTACCTTGGGAGCCCTTTTAGTAACGACAACCGTCTGACGTCTGAGATCCCTGCCCGTATAGCGAGGGCTGCTGCAGCTTTTGGGAGATTGAACCAACGCGTGTGGAAGTCGCATGACATTACGCTTCAGACAAAGCTATCGGTGTACCGTGCCATTGTGCTGCCTATTCTTTTATACGCTGTAGACACTTGGTGCCTGTATAAGGGAGATATAAGAAAGCTGGATACTTTTCATGTAAAGTGTCTGCGCTTCATTTTGCGCATTAAATGGCAGGATCGTGTTACAAATGCTGATGTCCTTCGTCTCTCGGAAGCCCTCGGCATAGAGGCCTTACTTATGAGGGGACAGTTGCGTTGATAAGGCCACATCCAGCGAATGGATGATTGTAGACTGCCCAGAAGTGTCTTCTACTCAGAGCTCTCGCGAGGAAAGCGTAGTTCCGGTGGATAATATCTACGTTATAAGGACGTTTTGAAGAGGAGCCTGTTGTCTTGTGGCTTGTCTGCTGATAGGTGGGAGGACGATGGACAGAAAAGGTCTGTTTGGGGTTCAAAAGTTGGAAAGGGCGTTACATATTTTGAGGATGTCTGCCTTTCTAACATAGACCTCAAACGCTAAACTCGTAAGAACCGACCGAAACCTTCCTACAACTACACATACAATAGTGCAGGCCAGCTCTACTGCGCGACATGCGACCGGGTCTTCAAGACGAAGTTTGAATTTGCCAGCCACATTAGAGCGCACGCCAGAAACTAACCAGAGTCGCCGTCGTCGGATACGACGCGGACGACATCATCATTTTGCCATGTTTACATGTACAAGTATGTCATTAGTAATGACAGTCTCGCGGGATTGATATTTCTAATCCCGCGGGATCTCAAATTTGCAATCTCGAGTCGAGATTGCATTCCATAGTCATTACCCTTGGCTCTACTGGCCCTTAGTGTTGGAAAAAAATGTGATGAAACTGTGATCTGTTCCAGTAAGGCATCTTTCAATTAAATATGTCAATCAGTAATATCAATATACAAATATCATCATCTAACCCGCATTTGAGTAGTGCAGGTTAGACTCTCTGCTTGTGAGGTTTGGTCCTGATTCTCAGCTATGATGTATAACACAACATTGTTGTGGGTTGTGGGACTATATTTTGTAGTGGTAGGACTCTTGGCAGAGTCCGTCTAGGGAAGTACCACACCTTCGCCAGTCATTCTACCGCCAAGCAATAAAGTGCAAACATTACTGTGTTTCGGTTTGAAGAGCAATGTTTCCAGAGAAATTACAGGGCTTAAGAGATATAACATCTTAGATCTCTGGGTGACGAGCGCAGTGTAGTGCTAGGTACTGATTTGGACTCTTAATGTTCCGATAGCTGCGTGTCACTGTGCTGTTATGTGGCAGGCACGTTGCTTACCATCAAGCAGATGTCCTGCTCGTATCGACACTCTTTATATTATTATAACAACTATTCTAAAAAGGAAGAACCGTAGGTCAATACACACTGGTTGTGTCGTTCCCACTTACTTGTTTCCACTCCAAGTTGGCCCGCTCGAGGCGCTCATTCGCCGCGACCCGCTGTTCGTGGCGCGCGGCCGCCTCGCGTAGCGTACATCCGCAGCATCCGCACCGGCTGCATGAACAGGGCTCGTTGGGAACGGCACCAGGTAGCACACCACCTTACAAACGTAAATATTTTTTATATAACGAGTAAACGTAGCTAGCTAGCCTGAAGATTCGCGACTCGCGAAGATTCGCGACGACTAGCGTCGTACGTTTAGGGCCGTCCGATATAGGGATAGGCCTTCGAAGAGGTGCCGCTAATTTCCGGCGCGTCAGTACAGCTAAATGCGGGAGTGCTGCCGCCTCTCGCGAGGTGGGCCCGCAAAGGCGGTGGCAAGTGGGTCAGGGTCGTCAACGACAGCGCGAAAAGTGCTCCTACGATAGTGACCCCTAGCCATGCAGGAGAAATCTGTGGGGGTTTTAATCGGTAGTTGCAACATTGTGTGAATCCCGACATACTTAACCATGTCTCTGCATGTTGGGGATACATAAATGCGTTTCCCTCACATAAAAAAAGGTTAAAATGATCCAACCTTAAAACATAGACGCGTGCTGTCACTTCAAAACAAAACTACGTCTACGTCAGCGTGCGCAACGAAAGCTCTCACTTAGGCAAAAACTCCGTTTTTGTTAAATTCTTCATTCCTGCTCCGGTCTTATTAATAGTAGCGTAATGTTTTATAGCCTTCCTCATGGATATAAAACATAAATGGATTTTCTAACAGAATAATAAATTCCTAATCTTTCAATTCGGTGCCGTAGTTCCCGAGATCCTAGCGTTAAAATAAACAAACTCTACGTTATAATATTAGTAGTATCGATTATAGATTAATTAAGTGTTTGTGTTGAAGCACATAGAAGACCTACAGGTCTGAAAATACTTCGGCATTTAGATTATTTTCACACACTATTATTAACACTATTACACAAAACTTCGTTATAGAAGCTTTATCACAATTACTAAGTAGCTGTAACAATCACGCGTAATGTATTATTGCGTAAGTAATTACTTAGCAAGATCAGTAAACTGATGAATTTGTAATCAGAATAATTTCGACGATCCTGTTTGTCATGTTAGTAGTATTTATCTATCTTGCTTACTGATTTGAAATGCCACTGTCGCTGTAATCTATTTGAAGATTAAGTAAATCCCAAAATCATTGTAAATTGTATAATATTTGGAGCATAGGATAAGTTAAGATCAACTTTCACATCTGACTTCGATTTTATTTCAAGAAACTGCAATTACGCTATTAATATAATTACTTAGTACTTCTTTGCCTTTTTACCGGGTTTTACCTTTTTTTAGTCACAAAAATAAATTCAATTAAAGCAACACTACATACCTAACAAGATGATAGAGTAATGAAAGTGTAGAGATAGTCAAAATTTTCAAAATCAACCACAAATGAAAGCTCACCAGCACACTTCCTATTATACCTAATCTAATTATGTACTTATATTACAATGTAACAAAGTCTTATAATGATTTCTTGTTCACAGGCAAAGACAGCATTTTTCATTCATTGATAAGATGAAATATATTACCTACAGATTAGCAGCGCCCCACGGTTTCACCCGCGTAGTTCCTGTTCCTGTTATTTTCCCGTGTGCTGTTCCCGAATTTAATATAACTTTGTTCAAAATTACAACCTGATATGTTCAGCTATTACGACGCGATTGAGCAACAAACATGAACACTTTAACATTCATAAAATTATTGAGATTTTCAATATCAATTTATTTGTACAGCCTACTATAAAACACAAAGAGGATGTGCGAGTATCTCGTTATAAGTCCAATTATTCTAGATACATATAGAAGTTTCTGGATAATTCTGTATTACACTGAGTGCCATGACATGACATTTTTGCACATGACATTTTTTTAGATTGTATAATACGAGATAGCTGCACGGATAATACGGAACGGTTAGTTGCACTTAACGTTAATGAAACTCGAATTGTTTGTGGGAAAACGAAACTTTCCTTCTATCTCGAAATAGCTTTAGGAGATAAATCTTCGAAATTGTTTCAAAGATCTAGAAATTAACCTTATTTATTACGTTATTTCATAAATATTTAACTAAGCGGTGGCTATGTCTATGGAGCCTTAATAATTAAATATTATGAACTAATGAAGTAGTTTTATTAACAAACCTAAATTACAGTAAACATTACGTCTATTACACAACATTACAACCTTACTAACTACTCATACTGAGCACATCGGAATTATCCAGAGACCAATAAACGACTATGAGATAATCAAGATACTCAACCCCATGGGCTTATAAGACAAGATGATCTTCCGCCGCCCATAGGCTACATAATATCTCAAACCAAACGCCTCAAATATAGAACTGCTTCCGAGGTTGTGTATATTTATTTGAGATGCAACAGAATTAGCCGTTGCATCAGCCCTATTATGTGTCTATGGAAGATGTGACTTGTTTTGACAACCCCACAAAGTATCAAAACAAGTTGCGCCTGTACTAGAAGTTGACCCAAAAGCCTTGGAACAAAAGTCGTACCGTCAGGGTATTGCCATCGATATGTGCAATATCACTCGATCGGTTTATGTATCGCTGAGAGTATTTTAAAATAATGGATTTATTGCCCGTGATTGATCACTTGTAGAAGCTAGTAGACAAACAGTTTACTAGTGCGATACATCTTACTTTGACGTGGTTCTTTCAAAACAGAATTAATATTCCACATATTCTCGATGTACAGCAAGCATGATAAATGAGCTGAATATTCAATATCAACTTCAAACCTTCTAAGTTTATTTGAAGTAAGATTTTTACTGAGAAGATATTTGATTATTTTGGTACCTAAGCGACAGTGACTGATAATGACAAATTTCTTTCAAAGTTTACCTATGTACAATATTCTTAATTGCCATTAACAAAAAAACAATCTTAATTACTTTTCTGGAGTAGCGGTTTATGAAAAGGATGAAAAGCAATCTATTGATCTCAATGAAAAGATACAGAGTATAATTACAAAATTTAGTCGATATTTTAGAAAACTGTTAGAGCGATTAAATTTGGAACAGACAGAATAGCTTAAACTTGTTATTGACTTTACTTTAATCCAGTCTTACCAGTTGAATGGGTTAGACGAAATCGCGTTAGGCAACTAAGTACGAGTACAATAGGTACAGTTAATATAGGTAGTACATAGGCTTTTTTTAATAGCAAACAAAGTTAACAAAAAATATTTATGGGCGTTTTAAATGACCTTCATGTGATTCGCCTTAAATTAAGATAATAAAAATCAACATCATCAACATCAACATTTTTGGTATACAAATATATACGTAATCAGTTAAACAAAAACCCAAAATAATTTTAGCCAACGTAACACCAATAATATGAAAAATGGCAAATCTAAGTTGTCGTTATTTTATTATTTAACGTACATATAACATCATCAACAAAGATCTCTCTATCCTTAGCCTTGTGTAGTGGTAAAATGTTTGTTCGATTTAAAAGAAGGAGCGTTTGACGTTATTTGGTAGCATGTTGTAGGTACAGAAATAGTCCCAAGACATAATTATATATGTACATCAATTATATAAGCTTTATAAATGTCTTTTGTTTTATATAGATGTAGTCTTTAAAAGTACAGCAAATAAAAACTATTTACTTAGGTATCCCGTTTTCTTCATAGTCGGAAATAATGAAATATTACCTAATACTAAAATGTTAGAGAAGCCGTTTAGGAATCGAGCGTAGGTCTTTACCTACACGTGACGCAGGTAAAACATATTTATCAATAACCTATCAGGACTGCTCGTAAAACATTTTACCGCTTTATTTATCCTTAGCTTGTGATTCGTATTATTTTTAGCGGAAACTATTGTTTACTCGCTCGTTTATGTGACGTGGTGTTGGCAAATTACTCGGGCATGTTCATTTGGATAGAACAAAAGCTTGCCTCATGGCGCGTTCCATTTGAAGGCAGAGGGTTGAGCACATGCGGGCGAAGGCCAAGGTGAGATTACAAAACCGTTGTTCTACGTCTTAGTACTAGCTAGAGATACCTATAGATAAAACTTCTACAGTTAGAAGGCAGCCATTTCATCATAGTGGGTTGTATCTTAGCTTAGGTTCTTTCATTGAAACTTTTTTCTATCGGACATCTCGAAACTCTAAAAAGTGACGTACCTATATGGTTGACGTTTAAAAACTCGAACGAAGTGGTGTCACTCCATTTTCGTTATCTGTTCAGCCTAGCAATGGAATATGCTGCCTGAGTGGGCCTTTCTACGTGGATATAATCTGATCTCTGCAAATTGAGATTAAATTAGTTTCTTCCTAGATAATCGCTCTATGTATAATGTATATATAAATATATATGCGGTCTACCGCATCGTGCAAGATGGCGGTCAAATGTAACCCTAATTTTCATTAAAAAAAGCTGTTTTCATTCACTTTCATAACAGGCAGTATTCTGGAGAAAACAATACTGAAAAAACCCCCTTTGAATTACGTATTTTTTCTGGTAGAGGCGTTTTTCTGTCTATGAGTTAGTGTCACATACCTGTTAGATATATAAATATATTGCTTATATTACACATACTCAAAATTTAACAACTTTACCCTATCTCACAATCTGACCTATACCTATGTTGAACCGGAGATCCGAGTGTTTTTTATCGACAAGAAATAGCTTGCACCTGACTGCTATGACGCCTGATGGGTTACACGATGGAGCGTACCGAATATGTATTTATTGACTTTTACCATTACATTAAGGGCAGGTTATACATTTAAAACCGTTATTTAACTAAATATAAATAAATATTGGTGGACAATTCACACACAACACCATCTGACCCCAAACTAAGCAAAGCTTGTAGGTATGATGGCGGCCAGATAGCTGATATTTCGGGTTTAAGACAATTTATTTCTCATAAAAAAAATATACATTTTCACTTACATGAGAAAAAGCTAAATATTTACAAAATTATATTTTACATAGTACATGCGAACTGTATCTACCACAAAAACAGAGGGTAGTTATTAGAATAAGTAGTTGTATGACGAGGCCGGCTCGGGCATCGGCCGGTGTGGCGGAACAAAAGACTCGGCGCAGGCGCAGGTAAAATAACCACGGATATATGTGCATCTGGAAGCGGCTCAGCGACTTTTACATATTATACAAGACAAACTTATTTTTTTTTTTTTTTTTTTTTTACTGTTACCTAATTATATACCTATACTTAGCAGTGTAGTTGTTACTTTTCCGTAAAATTTACATACATATATGTACCTATATATCAAGCATACTAATGATATTAGTACTTGATAAATATGTACACTATATTATTTAATGAATATTTGACATACAAAATGTGTGTGTTAATAAATTAATATATGTTTTTTTTTTGTCGCACCTTTTTTTTTTATCTTAAATACTCATAATAAATTTGGCGTTTTGTTAGCCACGTAGAATTTAAGTAATCTTTTGAATGTAGGCATGGATTTTGAATTTTTTATATCTTTAGGTAGATTATTATATAACATAGCTCCCTCAAACGCAATACTTTTCAAACCATATCTTGTACGAATCGAAGGAAGAGAAATATCTTTTACGCGTCTTAATCGCATTTTACTTTTCTGCGCTTTGGTAAAAGTTGTGTTTACGTGTATGTTTTTGTTCATAATTTTTCGAATAAGTATACAGGTATTGTATATATAAGATTGACAGATATTTAATAACTTTGTTTCTTTGTAAATTTTTTGCGTAGGAGTCAAATAGTCGTAATGAAATAACGTTTTTATAAGTTTGTTTTGAGCAATTTGTAGTTTACACAAATTTGTTTTTGCAGCTGCGCCCCAAATTTCTATAAGATAATCTATGTGTGGTTTGACCAAGGAGTTATAAATAGTGTAACGTATTTGTGCCGAAAAACAACGCACATTTCTCTTTAAGACACCTGTTAGTGAAGTCAGTTTTGATTTAGTTTTCTCTATATGTGGGATCCAAGTTAATTTGCTGTCTAAGATAAGGCCTAAGTATTTTTCTTGGTCAATTTTATTAATTATTTCATTGTTAATCTTTAATGGGGAGAAGGTACCGATATTTTTGTTTTTAGAGGCAAAAATGATGTAATTTGTTTTGGAAGTATTTATTGTAAGTAAATTAGCTCTGAACCAACGATTTAACAGATCCAAATCAGCTTGTGCCTCAGCTATAACAGATTCAATGGAATTTCCAAAATAAAATAAACATGTGTCATCGGCGTATAGCGTCAGATCTCCTTTTAGCCCAATAGTATGTACACTATTGATGTACAAAAGAAACAGTAAAGGGCCCAAAATGGAACCTTGGGGCACGCCGTAAGTTACAGGTTGCGGATTACTCTGATTATGCCCAATTTTGACAATTTGATGACGGTTTGATAAGTAAGATTTAAAAATATCAAAAGCAGGACCCGATAACCCTATGTTTTTAAGTTTATCTAGTAGCAATTCATGACTTACCGTATCGAATGCTTTTTTGAGATCAATAAATATTCCTAAAGCAATGTTTTTTTTATCAATTCCCATTTTAATTTTGGTCACAAGATCCATTGTAGCTGAAAGTGTGTTAGATTTTGGTCTAAAGCCGTATTGCTTTGCATAGAGAAAGTCAAATGATGCTAGATGTTTTTCAAGGCGGTTATACAAAATTTTTTCAAATATTTTTGAGATGACTGGTAACACTGAAATTGGGCGATAATTTCCCGGATCACACTTTGATCCGGATTTATATACTGGTGTAACTTTAGCTATTTTTAGGCTATCTGGGAAAACACCTAAAGAAATACATTTATTGATGCAACCTGTCAGGTCTTCCGCTATATGGTGTTTTATGCATTTGATTGATTTTGTATTGATGGTATCTAATCCTGAGCTAGTATTATTCTTTAGATTATCAATTATTTTTAGTACTTCTCCTGTGGTTGTTAGTTCAAAATTTTGAATTAAGAAAGGACCGCTCACAGATGCACCATCCGTTAACATATTGCTTGTGATTGTTCCCTGAGAGCTAAGTATTTGCTCCGCCAGGCTAGCCCCGACATTAGCAAAGAACTCGTTAAAACATTCACACATCTCTTTCGCATTAGTGATAAGACCATTTTTTGCTTGTAGTTGCTTTGGTAGTGATTTTTCAAAAACTTTGTTGGCGGCAAGACTGTTTAACAATTTCCACATCTTCTTTGGTTGTTTTTTGCAATCATCAAAAGCTTTTTTGTAATATTTACTTTTTGTGTCTTGTATATACTTAGGTACTTGATTTCTTTCTTTAATAAATTTGTCTTTTATGTTTTCATTAATCGGATTTTGTTTATGCAGGTTCCATAATATGTTTCTGGTGTTTATTTTATCAATTATAGCTTTGTTTATCCAGTCTTGTCTAGGTGGATTCAACATTTTGTATTTAGTAACTTTACTTTTTTCTATGCAATTAATTATTTTATCCTCTAATACACCAAATACGTAGTTTTCATTATTGTACGTGTAATCAGAAACTATTTCATATAGTTTATCGTAATCAACTGCCTCATAGCTTACTTTATTTATTGTTTTTGGCTGATAGCGTTTCATTTCAAAATATATTAATTTATGATCTGATAATGGAGAGTCAATAATACCAAAATGAAACTGTGTCTGATTTAAGTTCGTGCATATATGATCTAAAATGCTTTTAGAGTTACTATCTAGCCGAGTGCAATAGGCATCTTCCACTTTATTTAGTATTTTATAGCCGTTCTCATGTATCACTTCTTTGTATTTTGTAGTATCAGTTTCTGTATTTAATAAGTTAAAATTGAAATCGCCAAAAGTTAGTCCTCTTTATCTTTATCTTTATATTTATAATACTTATATAGTTTTAAATACATACTTATTATACATAGAAACACCCGATGTAGAATATGTTGGCATAGTTCTTTAACAAATTAATAACAAAGAAAACTCGCACAAACTATGCTAGTTTTTACTCGATTTAGAGAAAAATTATCGTTTGTCACGGAAAAATCTGAAAAATAACGGTCAAAAAGTTTCTTCGTTAACGACCCCTTGCGTCGATATAAATCATAAATGTATTCGACAAAATTCGTAGCATTTCTAACCGTGGTATATTCCGAGTTTCTAACTTCAATTTATTACCGACCAATCCACGGACTATACCATTTTTATATGATCAAGAGTGACAGAACAATAATAACTGTCAGTACCACAGTACCATGGTGCCATTCGAACGTGAATAGTCCGAATCATTACACTGTGCTCGTCAATCAGAGATTTAAGATGATTTATATCTTTTCTTGATCTTTTATCTGGAAACATTGATCATGGAATAAAAAAATTGGAACACGATTATGTTTGCACATTCCCGCTTGCCCGTAGAATAGCTGGTATAGGCGTGGTACTAGAGAGTAGTAGTAATAGTAAGAGTCGTATCGCTACAAAAACTCTCATCAGCTTCATTAAAACTATTGTCATGACATATTTTATTTAAACAGTTTATTATATCTTAGTCTTTGAGTTTTATGTATACCTGTTTATATTTAGTTTTTTTTTTAAATCTTTATTAATTAAAAGGAATTTTTCATGCAATGACTATGTTACTCCCGTAACTAAATACAAATACAATTAAGATTTATGTTATTATTACTTACATTACTTTTTCATAAAGATGCAACATCACCTTAGCCTCATCGGAAGACGGTGAAGATAAAGCGCTGTCGCAAATACCAACATTAAACATGTCGTCCTGTATCAAATCTCTTCTTTGAGCTTCGTTGCGAACATACTCCATCAGCATAATATGATGGGCATCTTCTACCACTCCACATTCTAAGCAATTTGGTGAGTCGGTGATACCCAATATTTAGTATGTGTCTGAGTATGAATCCCGTCTTCCAAAACAAAACTCTTTTCTATCCCACGGTGGACTGGAAAAGATTTTGCAAAAATGTCACCATTTGCTATCATATTTTTAAGGTTTAATATTAACTTTATTTTTGTTTTACTCCGGTCAATAAAGTTTATCGATGTTTCCAGTTAATACGAGCACTAATAACGAAGTTTAATCAGCAAAAATTATTTCAATTTACTAATGAAATGAGTAGCGAGTCAACATGACGGGGAAACAAGCCACAAAAACACCGGATAGTGCTCCATTAGCGTGTTCTGATTTTATCACGATAATAATCTCTAATGGAAAAATCAGGTTATCTTATTAGATACCAAGCTGAACCCGTGTCATTCTTAACGAAAGAAATTGACAGTGAACGAATATAGATAGAGAATCACCATTCTCTATCTATATTCGTAATATAAGGTAAATTTTCAAAAACACCAACTGCATTCATTCGTTCATGTCACCATGTCACTCATGTGACCCATGTACCTAATTTGTTCAACATCATAACCAAAAGAGCTTACAGTTTTTTAAGGCTCAGATTAGGATAGGTCTATTTTTATTTTTTATCATACAATACAATACAATTTTTGTTCGAATTTTGGTGTCGTATTTTTCTGTTATGAGAACTAAGAACTATTGACAATATATTTTTTTAAAGTATTTTTATTTTAAATTCATTTTAGACAGCTCATTGCCAAGTTCTTAGCAGCTTAGCACTGAACCTTTTTTACGTTTTTAGAAGTCTCGCTGACCCGGTAAATGTTATGCTCTACTTTGTCGATTTTATGTTTGTTAAAGTGACATGCATAAAACAGTGAAGGAAAACATCGTGAGGAAACCGACCGGACCGGATGTTCCTAGAATCTTTCGAAGTCATGTGTCATCCACCAACACGCACTGGGCCAGCGTGGTGGATTATGGCCTTAACTCTCTCCTTGCGAGAGAAGGCCCCGAGTCCCAGCAGTGGGAACATTTAGTGGGCTGTTGATGGGCTGGATGATGATGATGAAAGTGACACGACAATCATGTAAATGACTTCGTGTCAATGAAGTCAGTCAGTTAATTTATTTGGATATTGTGCTTGCAGAAATGATACATACAGGAATCTAACAAATACAACACGATTTTCTATTTATTAAAATTTATTTACATCATATAAATTTAAAAAAATTGGAGGGCTTTTCACACGCGCCATCTAGCCGCAAACTAAGCAAGGCTTGTAGGTACTAGTAGGTGTATGCTTGTTTTTACATTGTTTAAGTTGTTTTTATATCTCTTCATTTACTTTGCTTTAGTCTTGAGACAAAACATAGTATGCATCACATAACACGAGAAGATAATAATAGAATGTCAGCAAATGTCCTCTCTGCTCGAGACCTTATTTAAACCACCAAAATACACAAGGGTCAAGTTAGTTGTAGGATTGTGGCCGCGTTGTATTAACTGAGTGAACTTTATGAGTAGAGGTCAAGGATTAAATTCCGTTTTAGGCTGTCACTTTTTGGACATCGAGGCGACCGGCCGCCCTATTCTTTGATCTGTGACGTGCCATAACCGAATTTAGTATCAGTTCAATAAATTTCAGCAATGGGTAAGTACTTGGGTACGCAGTAACAGACATCGGGTTCAGATGAACGTGTTTAATTAAACTCTGCTAGGTCTATGCTAATCTGTTTGAAAGGCCTATCCAATATATGTCTTACGAAGTAATATCGAGATTCGATACAATTCCTTAAATCTTTCGTAAGTAAATGTCGGCGACTAACTACATACAGTTAGGAAAAATAATTTTGAAAAAATTGCAACCTTATACTTAACCTTATATCCTTATAGTCCCTTGAAAAGTTACGTTTGGGGTTGCGTTTTTTAGAGGACGCAATTTTATTTTTTGATATGTAGGGGGGTTCAGTGTAAAGCTAAAACCAAGTTTGTGGGGTCGGAACCCTTGTCCCACGGCCGCCATCTTGAAAATAGGGGTTGAAATGGTTTCTGCGGTATATCTCTTAAACTATTTATTTGATAAAAAAAATTGTTAGCATTTTTTGTTGCAAATTAAATTCTCTACAACTTTGGTCCAGTAACTTTTTGTCGTAGAATTATAAATACAAAATGTATAAGCGAATAGCTAATAAAAAGAATATAGTTATCACTGAAGTTTAAATCGTATCTAAAATTATTCGAAATCGTCTTCACAATTAAAAACAGAATAAAACACATCCGCACGTGGAGAAATATGTAGCACAACTACACATCAAATTAATAATAATCAATAAATAAAATTGCGTCGTCTAAAAAACGCAAGGTAAGGCCTAAAAAATGTAACATTTCAATGAACTATTACCTTATGACCTTAAACAGAATTAAAACTCAAATCGAACTATTAAATAAATGATTAGACATAAATAATAAGAAAATAATTATGTCGCCTGCTTGTAATACCTACAAGTCAGGAAAAAGATGCGAAATGTTGAAGTGTGAACTACTAAAAGTAATAGGTTGGTGGTGTATTGTGCCCACTGTATTAGATTAAGTATATATTTACCATACTCGGCACAGTATCACTAGGTGTTAATATTAAAAAAACTTTCTGTGCACAGTTAAGTATCAATTATGCAGCTCTCGACGTCTTGTCCAACTCTATAGAATTTATGCATAATCATCGTAGGTACCTACTAACCAACTAATATAATAAATGTGAAAATTTGGATATAGGTTAATATATTGCAATCAAACGGATCCGGTTGATTTGCAAAACAGTTAGAATATAGTTTGTTCTAGCTTCCACTAGTCTTGAGTTTGGGGCTAGATGATATTTTTACAAATAATTATTGCTTTATTAATTCAAAATATACAAATACCAATTTTCGTACAAAATTTGGTTGGTATACTGATAATACCTGATTTTTCATGACCAACACTCAAATGAGGAAATAAACGCAAGCCGTGATAGAAATATTAAAAGCTTTAAAAAAATCCACCCCGGGTTATTGCGATTCAATTACATGTGACACACTTGTTCAACCTATAAAATGTATGCATACAATTTTAAAAGTTACTCACGATTTTAATGGAATTCCGAGCGCTCAAAGCCACAATGTTTTGAGTCAAAAATGATTTTCTGTCACGCCGTTCGTTGTAAGTAATAACACAAAGCGAACATTTAACATCGTCAGAATTTTTCGTACGGACTGAAGATTTAAAATATTGTGAATAAAGTGATTTGTCGTTTGCTTTCCGCTTGTTTTGTTTCATAGATATTTAAAAAACATTGGCGGGGGACATATTTTAATACAAGTAAGTAGATGCAATGCTTGCAGCTTCAGAGTTTTAAGTGGAACCCTAAACTGGCCTAAACATAACAATAAGATTTAGCCTAACTAACTACGGGATGAGATCAGGTATCATGTTTCTGTAATAATCACTGGTTTACTACTAGCTCCTGCTATGTTAATTGTAGCTGTAGTAATTATATACTAATCTTCTTCTTCTTCTTAGTCGGTACACTCTTGGCAGAGTGGTCGTGGTCGTCACTTTCCTTCGTCAATGACCCGCTTCACAATTCGCCGCCATTCACTCCTAGTGGCCGCCTTCCTGGTGCACACGTGCAAAGGATCATCCATCGCGGCCCTAATCTGGTCCGTCCACCTCATCGGTGATCTACCGCGTGCTCGGGTACCTTCGACCTTTCCCTGTACTACCAGGCGCTCGACAGATGTATCGCCGCGCCGAGACACGTGCCCAAAGAATGTTAATATGCGAGCTTTGACCACAGACGATAGACACTGCTTTATGCCGAGTTCTTGACGTATCGAGAGATTTGTGCGAAATTCAGTCCACGACACACCAAGCATTCTCCTCCAGCACCTATTATATAATTATATACTAATATGGATTGGTTAAAATAAACCTAGATTTACTTTTACCTTTCATCGACAATAGTTCATAATACATACGTATATTGTTAGGTTTACATAAATATCATGCTCTCTTATATAAGAAAGTAATTTGATTGTGTTCGAGATATTAAAATACATATTAATTACCTACCACTAACTCTGGTAGACGTACTTTATCGTGGCAATATTTCTGTCTGTAAAATTTTAAATTGTTTAAATTACATATGGCAAGTTGCTCGCTGATGGCAATACATGGTCATGTTAACAGCACAGTGAGCGCGAACGATTGTCATTATCAAGCCGATATTTTTTTTGTTGAAAATACAATAAAAATGGGGCTTTAACATATTATTACAAAGTTAAGCTTGGTTCAATTTTCAAAGACCTGAACCCCACAAAAAACATTAGTTGGTAAATTTAGACTACTTACCGAGATGGTTGTGGTTGTGTCGAGCGAAGCGCGGCGACGCGGGAGTGAGCGGCGCGCCGTCGCATCGCGCCTCTGACTTCAGCCGAGAGCCCGTGCGAGGGTTGACCTGCACGCCGCCGCCGCCTGCCACCGTACTGTCACCCTGACAAAACAAAACTTCGTTTAACAATTTATTTTACCGGAGGAATTGTGGAGCTAGTCCATAAGAATAGCCATTAATGAAAAGTTGAAGATGAACAGTACATAGGAATGTAGCGCACGATTTTTAACGTACGAGTAGTTACTTCATGTTATAACTCTCTTATAAGACACCACAGGCGCAGATCCAGGGGGTGGGTGGATCATGGCAGTCATGACCCTCCTACCTGCGCTTTTTTTTTTTTTTTTTTACCTTTTATAGGTTTACACTTGACCGCCGCTCGCCTGATGTAAAGCGACGATGCGGTCTACGATGAAGCGTGTTTACCTAGAAAAAACCGATTTACTCTCGATCGGGGAAAACCCACTCAGGCAACGTATTCCACAGCCTAGACGTTCTTATCACAAAAGTAGAGTCAAATCTCTTCGTTCGTGTCTTTGGAACATCAACCATGAAACGATGTCGCTTTTTCGAGCTACGAGCATTCCGATAGAAAAAAGGTTAGGGCTAGGTTCACTACCTAGGTGGACCACTGATTAAAATACATGCATGTATTTATCGCACAGTTTTGTGACATGTACACGACTATGTGACCCCGTGACTCGCCACCTGGAGCCATGTGACCCCCCCCCCTTTGGAGCCAAAGCTCGATCCGCCCTTGTATGACACTACCCTCATGACACACATAATTTTTTGAAACAATTTATTTGTAGAGTACCTATAAACGCATATTTGTTTTAACCGTGTACTATGCAGCTAGTTAGTTTCATTATAAATTATTACGTGACCTTACCATACAGTTTACTAATCACGCAATGTTCACACGCTAAAAGGTTGCAGACAGCTCTCTGTCTATAACAAATACTGTCGTCTATACACGGTTAATAACGATGCACACACAACCATGTCATTTATTTCCAACACATTTCCAAGTAGCGGTCAAGAAACCGCAACACACAAACCCTTTGCTTGATTGCGGTAGGCAAAATGGAACCCGTCGTATAGTTAGATTGAGATAAGTTTTTCTACTGCACGGCTTTTACTAATCCATCATCAAAGTTTCTGATGTACGCTGTGAACACTGAATCAGCATATCGAGCATAGAAGACCCACCTATGGGAGCATAGAATTAACCTTATAAATGTACTTTATTTTCAACTGATGTAATACGTTGTATCTAGGAACTAAACGATTTTTTACTTATTTGTATTATCAATGTCAAATGTGTTTTACAAAGTACGAGTATAAAATTATTTATCAATAGGTACCTATTATTTAGTTTAGGGTTGAAAGCTTGATCTGATACGAGATATAGATGACGAGTACCTATAGTATCATCGTGTACAATCTTTAAACCTGAGTATTAAAATATTTAATTTTAATTTATTAGCTGTTTACTGAAAGTTGAGTCCTAAGAAAACTTTTAATGATTGCGAGTGTAAATTAACCAATCAAACTCAGAAAGTTTACACGAATTTTTATCGCGTCTCGACTTGCCAATCTAATTTCCATATCTTTGAATACTTACTTTTAATTTCCAAATTTTTATGAAAACCTTTCCCAAGGTTCATAGAATACTCAAGTAAAATTTTAAACATTCGAATATCACATTTTAGTTTAATTATTTACATAATTGACGTGGTATCGTAATTGAATATCTAGTAATTTCGTCATGAATGTTCAAATTTATTCGCAATAATTTTGCAGAAAATTATAAACAAAAAACAGTAAGATAAAAAAAACATATTTTCAGAGAAATGAGCGTGTTTCAAAAGAAAAAAATGTTTCCAAAGTATCAATTAAATGGGATCAGTGTTTTATTTTTGGTACTAAATTACAACCATAAACTATTTGCGTATTTCTATGTAAAAATATCTACGTAAATTTCGGCGGCATATTAGATTGTTCCAGGACTTTACCGTATTTATGATGATGATGTGTAAAAGTAAATGGCAAATCAAATATAACACCAGCCAGCCAAGCCATAACGAAATGTATATTTAACCCTTAGCCACCTAACGTGTTTTTGAGTTACACTACCACCTAACGGCGGTCATGGCGACCGCTTATTATTTTCTGTTTTAATTTTTTTTTTAATACATAAAATGATATAAATGAAAAACGGATCGTAATCTTTATTGTTTTGTTAACATATTGACGTTAAAAACTTTGAAAAATAATAGAAATACATCTAAATAACCAATGTTTATAATTAACTTGAACATTTTAGTACAAAATCTAGGCATTATAAAAATCTGAGATCTGACAAGTAAGTATTTGTAAAATCTAATCAAATCTTAAAATTTTTTGATAGTTTAATGTATAAACTACTATTTAAAACTATTAATGACAAAATCAAATCACTAATTTTATGAAATTGCAATGGGTAAACAGTTACAATTTTTAACGACAGTTTACGCACATCTTTTGGGAACACTCAACGCAAATGGGTTTCTTACATTGAAAACACATGCAATATGTTTTGCGGTTTTTTAGCATCACAAGTTGAGCAACTCTTCCTGATTTCTAACCTTTCGATCAGTTGAGGACATGCTTGACTCTTGTTCCATCTTCAGTACGCGGCGAATACCGCATCAAAGTTCTCCATGCAAACCGGGCTTGTTCATACGTCGTTCCAAATTACATTTTACAAGATTTTCAGCCAGTTGCTTCAACCTTTAATGGATACGTATGCAATCAGCAATGTTGGTTCCATCTTCGTCTTGACACTCTGGATCATTATCTTCTATATCTGAGTCAGACTGACACTCGTCTCTGAAAAAAATGATCCACTGGGATATTTTCGATGTCGCTGCAGTCTTCGTTTGGCAATTCTGGCTCATTTCTTTCATTTTCTGTGTCTGAATCAGAAATTTGTTCTAACCATTCCAAGATGTTTCGGTTTAGTCGTTCATCAGACATAATAAAGCCATAAAAACAAAAATAATTGATTTTATTAAAAATTACGTAAACACCTAACGGCGGTCACCATGACCGCAAACAAAATATAATTACCTGTTACTCTTGAACGCGCAAACGTGTGAAACGATCGAGCGCACACTACGTACTGGGGAGCAGGGGGGTAAAGTAGATGAAATTACAGACGCATAGCTCGCATAGTAATGGAATAATCCAAAAAATAAAAACCGCTGGAGTCACTGTGACCGCCGTTAGGTGGTTAAGGGTTAACGAACGTAATTTGTTAAAATATACGTTAATTAAACCAGTAAACATTCATAGAACCTCAGATTTGGACAACCTTTTTTTTAGATCAGGTCATGTCATATGGTGATAGACGCCATCTATTTTAATATATTTGAATCAATTTCTGTAGCGTTTGGGAACGGCCCGTCACAGGTCAAAGAGATAAATGACCTGTTTCGTCCTTTCATTTTGTATTATATTATAAAAATCAAATTATAAAAAAAATTTAATTTAATGAATTCAATGATTTACTAGGCATATTGAAAAAAGTTACTTGAGTGCTTCTATTCGGGCAACTTGATTTTTCTAACACAAACACAGCTAGCTCATCACATAACTTAGTTCATACTTCAAAGGCTTAGTTTAGAAAACTATATTAAATCACAAAATCTCAGTCTGCTACGTAAATCCATTCGGAATGTCAAGCAATTCAAGTAAAACGATTTTTACCGACAAGCAATTTTTGAAACGTCACCAGGGAATCCTTTTACATATTTTATCTCTAGTGACTGGCTTTTATCTGAGAGATAGTCCACTGATAAGATTTATTCGGTGCTAAAATTTACGTAAAGAATATTGTTGCCATAAGCGCCGCTTCACTGGGGGATTCCACCACTTGAGGCAGGGAGGCATAATATTTACTAGCTCATCGAGTACTCGTGAATATTCGGTGAAGGATTAAGTCGCAGTGTATACAACCCTGTGTGTTCGCCCTGGTGTCCGGGCATAGAATGTGGCATCGGTCCCCCCTGCCTGTGGTAAGAGCCCACAAATGGGGAACCGACCGATGGCGGTTAAACCACCCAAATTACGGCGCAATTTAAATCCCAGCCGGTGACGGGCAGCAGCGTCACCGGTACAAGAAGTTGCGCCCCTGCGGTCGCCAACCCGCATGCCCAGCGTGGCGACTATGGGCAAAACCCTTTAATGATAGGCACACCAAATCAAAGGCCCCTAGTTCCCGGCCGCCCTGCTATTCCTGGCCAAGGCGGCGGCCATGGTAACGGCAGGGCAGGGGGTGCGAAGAATCCCCGGGCTACGATAGGCCGCCAATCCAAACTGACCCTGGCTGTACACAATGGACGAACGATTCGTGATGACGATAGGCTTGCGCAGCTGGAAGAAGAGCTGACCCACATAAGATGGCATATTCTGGGGTTATGCGAAGTCCGAAGAGAGGGAGAGGACACCGTAACCTTGGAATCAGGCCATCTTATGTACTACCGTGAAGGTCACCAGCTGTTGCAAGGTGGTGTTGGGTTTTTGGTCCACAAAACTCTCCGTAACAACGTTTTAGAAATCGCAAGTGTGTCTCCAAGGGTTGCGTACCTGGTACTTAAGTTAACCAAGAGGTATACTCTCAAGGTGGTTATGGCGTACGCACCCTGGGAGGCATACCCAGATACAGAGGTTGAGGCTTTGTATGAGGATATATCAAAAGCACTGCACCATACCTCCAAAGCCCACTTCAACGTTGTTATGGGGGATTTTAACGCCAAAGTGGGAGTACAGACCTGCAGGGAATCGGTAGTAGGACCACACGGTTTAGGACGAAGGAATGACAGGGGACAAATGCTGGTCGACTTCCTTGAAAAAGAAAGGCTGTTTCTGATGAATTCGTTCTACAAGAAGCAGCCGCAGAGGAGGTGGACTTGGCGAAGCCCCGATGGACGGACGAAAAATGAGATTGATTTCATCATTGCGGACAAAAAGCGTATATTTAGGGATGTCTCAGTCATCTCTCGGTTTGCTACCGGCAGTGACCACAGGCTTGTTCGAGGCACCCTGAATATTGATTACAAGCTTGAACGCGTCCGCTTGATGAAGTCAACACTCCGTCCGAACCTTCTCCAAACCGTGGTTGGGTCTGAAACGTTCCAGTTAAAACTGGAGAACCGATTTGCTGCCTTGGAAACCACAGAAAGCATTGACCAAAAGCTCGACAGAGTGGTAGGCGTCCTGCGAGATGAAGGCACAAAATTTTGTGAAATGCGACACAAAGGCAGAAAGTCGAAGCTTTCGAAGGAAACTCTGCAACTCATGGAGGAACGACGAAATCCCATGGTAACTTTGTCAGAACAAGGGGCTCTGAATAAGAAAATCACCAAACTTGTACGACGTGACCTCCGGTTAGCAAACGCGCTCCTGATTGAAAAATCAATCGAGCAAAATCGGGGGTCAAAAGTTTTCGTCAAGCCATTGGGTAGAAGCCACCTAACAAAGTTAACCTCCACCACGGGTAGAGTTGTTGTATCTAAAGCAGAGATTCTTTCGGAAGTGGAAAACTTTTATGGCCAGCTGTACGCTTCACATGCTCCTCATCTCACGCAGGAGGAAGACAGAAAAGCCACTCTGACTCGCCACTATACAGAAGACCTGCCTGAGATAAGTCTCGACGAAATCGTGATGGCTCTTGGGCAACTTAAAAATGGAAAAGCCGCGGGAGAGGACGGAATTACTACAGAACTCTTAAAGGCTGGTGGAGCCACACTTATAAAAGAGCTCCAAGTGCTGTTTAATGACGTCCTCTTCACCGGGAGAACTCCAGAGGCATGGCACAGAAGTGTGGTCATCCTCTTCTTCAAAAAGGGTGACAAAACTCTTTTGAAGAATTATCGCCCCATATCTCTTCTGAGCCATGTCTATAAGTTGTTTTCGAGAGTTATCACGAACCGTCTCGCCCGAAGACTCGACGAGTTTCAGCCCCCGGAACAGGCCGGGTTTCGAAGTGGTTATAGCACCATAGACCACATCCACACGGTGCGGCAGATTGTACAGAAGACAAAGGAGTACAATCGGCCCCTTTGTTTAGCGTTTGTGGACTATGAAAAGGCATTTGACTCCGTCGAGACCTGGGCTGTCCTGGAGTCTTTGCAGCGATGCCAAGTTGACTGGCGATACATCGAGGTGATGAGGTGTATATATGACGCCGCTACGATGACAGTCCAAGTTCAAAACCAGCAGACGAAACATATCCCTCTCCATCGAGGCGTGAGACAAGAGGATGTAATTTCCCCGAAATTGTTCTCCAACGCACTAGAGGATATGTTTAAGACGCTGGATTGGGCTGGACGTGGTATCAACATTAATGGCGAATGCATCTCTCACCTAAGATTTGCAGACGATATCGTCATGATGGCTGAATCGCTGGAAGACTTGCAACGGATGCTGGACAGCTTGGCCAACTCTTCTCAACGCATCGGTCTCCGGATGAACTTGGACAAAACCAAAGTCATGTGCAACGAGTTCGTTGCTCCGGGACCGATTACCGTAAATGGAACCAGTCTAGAGATTGTTCGAAGATATGTTTACCTAGGACAGACGCTCGAACTGGGTAAAAATAGCTTTGAGAGTGAAGCCATGAGGAGAATTCAGCTAGGTTGGGCAGCGTTCGGAAAACTTCGTCGAGTCTTCTCGTCACCCATCCCACAATGTCTGAAGACAAAAGTGTATAATCAGTGCGTCCTACCTGTTATGACCTACGGTGCTGAAACGTGGACAATAACAGTAAAAGCAGTCCGAAAATTCAAAGTCGCTCAGCGAGCTATGGAAAGAGCTATGCTTGGAGTTTCTCTGAGGGATTGTATTCGTAATGAAGTCATCCGTCAGAGAACCAAAGTCACCGACATAGCTCAGCGCATCAGCAAGCTGAAGTGGCAGTGGGCTGGTCATATCTGTCGCAGAACCGATAACCGTTGGGGTAGACGAGTTCTGGAGTGGAGACCGCGAATCGGCAAACGTAGTGTAGGACGCCCTGAAACTAGGTGGAGTGACGATTTACGGAAGGCAGCTGGTGGCAGTTGGAAACGTAAAGCCGAGGATCGGGCTGAGTGGCGTATCATTGGAGAGGCCTATGTCCAGCAGTGGACGAATGTTGGCTGATTATGATGATGATGTATACAACCAATGAATTATTTTAATCCAAAATCCCTGATGGCATTGATCGTACGATATACTAATGGTGATTTACTTTGAAATTTTGGCATGATTCAAATGGATGGTAAGGGTACAATCCCTTTCTATTATTTTCTTTCAACTTCTTCAAATTTTCTTATCAACTCTTGGACGATGATGGTAAATATTGTGAATTTGCAAACGAAGTTAACTAAACTCAGGCTGAACAATAATAACCGTACTATTTTTTTTTCACTGTAAGTACGTGAACACTGTTGAAAAACATGTTCGTTTAACTTTTTGAGGTCAAAGTGAATAAGGCATCTCCTTGGTCAGGGTACAATCACCTCAGACCATCCGACACCATCGCATACCTACCATCAATCTGGTGAGCTAGTGGCCAAACGGGATAAAGAATCTCTTTTAGAGTCGGCTAAAAAGGATTAGAGGAGATGAACTAAATATTTCCCAAAGGCTAAATTGGATGGATTTGTACCGTGTAAAAATGCGGGTTCATTACGTGACGTAGAATGTCACGCGTGCGGACTGACGTGATTGCGTCCCATGACTGGCTGGACGTGAGGACGACCCGTAGAAGACCCACTGCCTGTTTCGGGATTAATAATGACGTAACGTGAAAATAGTGAACATTAAACAGCGCTTCAGTTTTTAACGACGCAAAAATTACGGGTGCCATCAGTTTGACGAGTCTGTGTATTTAGCTGTGGCATCGTATCTCCCTAACGGACGAACTCATTTTGTTTTTTATTTGAAAAGACAGTTAGAAGGAAGTTTTTTTTAGCTACGATCGATGAAGATAGGTCCGAGATGGCCGCGATGGTCAGATTCAACTTATAAACTAACAGCCGACATACTGAATAAAAAACAAATGGCGTGTGGTTGCTACGTCAGATTAAAAGTATTTACTTTACCGATCAAGATATTTACTTCCTTTTACCTAAATCTTTGATTTTTCGTTTTGTAAATACAGGGAATTCATGTTTGGATGCTGCTTATTATAGTCTTTTCTGGTCAGACCGAACGAAAAGCAGTGAAATTTAAACAAGCGAGAGTGCCCAGCTTTTATGGATTAATGGCCTTTAAGTAACCTTTGCACCTGTGTGCTCAGATTTAAAATTTCACAAATCACTGACCTAACAATGAAACAAAAACCACTGATTATTATCGGCAAAATATGAACTCTTTTCATGTATAGGAACGTCTCTACACACACAATAGGCTGACCTGGTTATGCACCAGGTCAGTAATATGTGTAGGTATTTGTGTATCTGTCACATCTACCTACCTATAGCGAAACTACACGTGTAGTGGTTTATTAAAACGCTTTATTTTATTTTTGTAGGATTTCATGTACAGATAGGTATTAATATTATAAAAACTCAAGAGGTTTTTTGTTTGAACGTACTAATCTCAGGAACTACTGGACCAATCCCAATTTCTTTCACTTTGATTATATGATGATAAAATACAGAATAATGAACTGAATATCCTACTAATACACGTTTTGTCAATGCAAAAGTTTGAAAAAATGCACTTATGGATGTGTAGATGTACGTTTGTTACTCTTTAGCGCACAAAACTACTTAAGTGTTTTGAATGAAATTGAGTACATAAATATACAATGCTCTGGAAAAACATAAGGTAAATTTTTATCTCGATAATTTTTATATTTTATTTTATATCTTATTTTATCTTTTATATCGCTAGTGAAACCGCGGTTCGCTAAAAAGAGATTTTTTAACGTTATTGTCGCCTTGTATTTAAAGATATTCGATTAATCGTCATCTATCTGTATTCTCAAAAGTATTTTATTATCTCGATTAAGCAAGACATCTTTTCGTACAGATACCTACTAAAGTAAAATCTGCAAACACATCGATACGCAACATCTCTAATATTTATGACAATGCTTCAGAGTGGAAATTGGCAATTTTTATTTCGTAGGGCACTTCGTTGTAGCTGCGACTATGATGAAGAAATATGTCGACATTTTGCACAAGGGTCTAGTGGACACCACGTTGAAACAAAATAAAATTATCGTGTTGTTACATAAACGTCCTTATTTTATAAATAAGGACAAAAGCGAGCAGTTAAGATGGATGAATTATTATACAATATAAACATAGGTTATGCATGTTCCTTGACAAAAACAGGTCGTTTTACAATAATTGGTGCCGTGACTAAACTACTTAAAGATAGTCTACCAAAATTAAGAGTCTTCAAATTAAAAGAGTAAGAAAACTTTGCAGAGTCTCCATGGGGAAGTACCACACCTTTATCGGCCATTTTATCGCCACGCAGTAGTGTGCAAAGATTACTGGGTTACAGTTTGAAAGGATATGTTGCCAGTTAAATTACAGGGAATAGATATAAAACATCTTATTTCCCTGGGAGACTAGCCCAGTGCAGTGTTAGATAGTGATTTAGACTCTTTATGTTCAAATAACTGCATGGCACTTGAATGTTATGGGCAAGCTTGTTGCCAATGTTCAGACGCAATTGCTTGTATCGTTACTGTAAATTATAAAAAAAATCTGTACTCCGATGACTGCCGATAGAAGTGAAAACTAATAACTCCGAATTTGATAGCTCACTTAAGAAACTCCGCGGGGGAAACCGGACGGTGTGGCCATAACCATGGGCATCTAGATAATCCGAGTTTACCCGAAGATTTCTTTCATTTACGAACGTTACGCTTGAACTCAGTTTACATCCTACGAAAAATCGTTCTGTGGTACCTACGTCAAAAGATGTTTTCACTTAAAAAAAAAACTTGACTCACCTTTGGTGGTTCAGTTTCAAAGCTGATGAAGAGGAACCTGGCGAGCCTCTGTAGCACCAAGTCGCGCAGCAGCGCTGGCACCGGCTGCCCTCTCACTCCTCTACGAGCAACAACGCATTTTACTACCCATAGAAACACAATCAGTTATATTACATGCATTCGTTTTAATACTTATCTATTTTCTGATACAACATTTTCAAAATGAGATATATGTACATTTTATTGTCCACAAACCGAAATATCTAAGCAAAAGAAACAAATTCATCCTTCGGTTGCTAGCAACCGAAGGATGAAACATTAATTAATCTAATGAAAATAAACATTAATTAGAAAAGGACGAGAAACTGCCGACTGGCAAGAAACTGACTGAGAAAGAATGTGACATGATCATAGACATTTTAATAATTATAGACTCCAATACGTGGAATATGTACAACCTACAATAATACAAACAACTATTACGAAAATAATACACTTAATTAATTAAAATATCACTATATGATAAGAGTAAATTCAGACAGATAAAAGCCTTGACTTCCTTTAAAAAATGTTGACTTGAGATTGTTGTGTCTTCATCAATTTTGCACATGATGTCAAAAAACAAAATATATTATTTATCGTCTGTATTGGACTTGAAACTCAAAACATTGCAAAAAACAAAATTTTAATTACGTACTTCCTGTACGTATATGTTTATACGGAACTCTGAAAATCCGCAACATACTTTTGCCCCTGTAAATTAAATTGTTCTGTACACGTGAGCTTTTAAAACCAACTCAGTGCATACACACAGAGTTAACAATGTTTTTATGTAAATAAGCTGTTACCGTTATTTACCTCCCAACAACAATATGCGATAATTTGCGCGCCACTAAATTGCGGGCCGTGATTGTATGGTATTTGATTTACGAGCAGCCTATTAATTAAATTAAAAGATATTTTGTTCACAATTATAGACAGTATAGACACGGATAGATATTCTGAAAGGATGCCAATCTTGGACGTTTAGGATTGCTAGGAAGAAATCACTTTTAGCGATATGACAGCTAACTTGTAGCACTAGTTTTAAAATTGAGATGACGACATGGTCAATAATACACTATTCAAATTAGTTCGTCAGGTAGTTTGTAAAAAAAATATGGGACCTATATACCTATATTGTTTGTTTTACCAAATTATCAAAAAATTATTGAGATGTAGATGTTGTCACTCTATAGTAAAAATCGTACCATAACGTGACGTTACTCGAAACTTCCAAGCACTGTATCTTCGTCATTTTTTGTTTGTGAAACGTAAGAAAAAATACATGTAGAATATTTTTTTATTATAGATAATTAACTGACGGACTAATTAGTTTTTTTTCAGTCGTCTCGCCTATTTATCGCGGCTTCTTTTTTATAATTAATTATCTATCGTTTTGGTTTGTCAAAAAAGTGTATCTGTCATCTATCTATCACAATAGAATAGAAAAGTGCAATAAAGAGTTTATCTATCTATCAATCTAATAAAGTGGCCAAGTGCGAGTTGGACTCGCCCATGAAGGGTTCCGTTGCAGCAAGTAACATAATATACATAGTACACATAGTTCGTTGTAACTTTGGTAGAAGTTTCAATAATAGTGTATTTATGACGTACTAAAAAAAACTGCTCATCAGATCGAGTTCAAACCAATTTTCGTTGGTAGTTTACATGGTAACGTACATCATATATTTTTTTTAGATTTTTCATTCTCTTACTTTAGAAGTTAGAGGGGGGGGGGGACACACTTTTTACCACTTTGGAAGTGTCTCTTGCGCAAATTATTCAGTGTAGACGAAAATGATTTTAGAAACCTCAACATCATTTTTGAAGACCTATCGATAGACATCCCACACGTGTAGGTTTGATGAAAAAAAATTTTTAGAGTTTTAGTTCGCAGTATGGGGGGGGGGGGCAACCCTAATTTTTCTTTTTTTTTAATTTTTTTGTAAAAATCCTAATGCGGTTCACAGAATACATCTACTTACCAAGTTTCAACAGTGTAGTTCTCATAGTTTCGGCAAAAAATGGCTGTGACATACTGACGGACCGACAGACAGACAGACAGACATGGCGAATCTATAAGGGTTCCGTTTTCACGTTTTACGGAACCCTAAAAATGAATGAAAATGTGTAGGCATATTTATATCAGCTATCTGTTTCTCATCATTCAAGTTTTGCATACTTTGGGGTTAGTTAGTGTGTGTGATGTGAGAAATGCCTACCACATATTTTTTACTGTTTCTCACGGCTTAAGTTTTTAAGAAGAAATACGCTATTTCAATTAAGTTTGTTATGTTTTTAATATTAATAATATGTGTTCTTAAATAGACTCTATATTAGATTCTAACGATAAAAACTCAAACAAAAACCGGCCCAAATACATAAAATATCTATAAAATTTTACATTGAGTGCGGAGAATACAACAGTTAAGTCGATAAACTTAAACAATAAACTTTCGAAAATTCTTTGTCAGTTTTGTTGTAACCAATTCATAACTGAGTTTGGAAAATAAACGTAAAGGTATAGTTCGAGCACATTTTACAATTATAACGCATAATGGATAGTAGTAATTTATTTTTGAGAATCAATTGCTTATTATAGTAGGGTTTATTGTTGCTGTAAAGAAAGGAACACAAATATCTTGTCATTTGCGAAGGCTTTTTACTAGCATGTGTAACTGGGATATCCCTATAATTATTTGTACGACTAGAATAAATACTACAATGATGTCCTACACTTGGGACATAGTCGAATATCGCACAAATTCCACTAAATAAATATGAATTAAAAAAAATACGTCCTACATATTTTAATACATCATCGCATGCCATTGAGCGAGTTATGGTCAAACGCCTTTTAGACAGCCGAAAGCATTTTTGGCATGAAAAACAAAATAATAATTGCCATGTTTATTCAAAAATTAGACACATGGAGAGTCTTAACTTCAAGAACGGTAGTGGTAAGAAAATGAACTTGCCTGTAAGATATGTTTAGCGTGACGACAGACAAGGAAGCAGAGAAGGACACCAAACACGTACTCACGCCATAATACAAACCTGAAACAATTCACATTGTAAGCGAGACAAAAAAAAAACATAACCGTCCATACAAATTGCAGAAGAGAGAAATGTCAATCTCGTCAGCTTTCGAACAAAAAAGTCGTATCAATATCGGTTCCAAAAAACATTACTGTGTTCCAGTATTAAAGGTAATATTTTCAGGGAAATACAGGGCAACGAAATTAAGCGTCTTAAATTTATGGGTGACAAGCGTAGTGTAGTGTAAAGGTACAAGTTCGCGCGGAGACCGCGACACGAGACCGCGACCGGAGACCGAGACCGGAGACCGCGACAGGCACTTGACACTGTGGAATTGTATGGGCACCAGTTCGCGCCGAGACCGCGACCGCGACCTGTCTCGGTCTCCTGTCGCGGTCGCGGCGCGAACTGGCGCCCATACAATTCCATAGTGTCAAGTGCCTGTCTTGGTCTCCGGTCGCGGTCTCCGGTCTCGGTCTCGCGTCGCGGTCGCGGCGCGAACTTGTACCTTTAGACAGTATTTTTGATGCTTCATGTCGTAAATGCGTGGAACAGTGCTGAAATAGGCAGACGTGCTGCTTCCCGTCAGGTGAATGTTTTGCTCGTCCCGTCACTTTAAACAATAAAAAAATTTAACGACAATATATTTTTAACACATAAACAAAATAAATAAACAGACACAGACACAAATACATATAAAGAATAATAACCCACACTTCTACGTCACATATTAATAAAAATTCAGAACCAACGAAAGACAATGTGGTGAGCAAATAAGAAACTGTAAAACGTGTGATACAACAAAACCATGTTTTTCCCAGTGTGCAATTTAAGTGCCTTCGTTGTAGGAATGTAAGTCGTGCGAGTCGAGAGCCGTTTGTCTTTTTTATTTATATTTTAAAACCCCAACGGCGAAATCTTTTTTCACACAATATCGCGAACATTGTGTGTATTGTATGTATTGTTTATACGCAAATTTTGCTTAACTTTTTTATCATTTCCAAATTTTTTAATAAGCATTTTATAATACAGAGTGACGGTACTTGCCATATGTGCCTGATGGTCAGTGTCAGCTCAGCTCAACTCAACTCAACTCAGCTCAGTGTTACGCAGCTATTAGAACATGAAGAGTCCAAACCATTACCTAGCACGGCACTGCACTCGTCACTCAGAGTTATAAGATGTTTTATGCCCTGTAATTTTTCTGGAAACATTGTTTAAACTGGAACATGAGGGCGATGTTTGCACATTACTGCTTGGCAGTAGAATAACTAGCAAAGGTGTGTGGAGTGGTACTTCCCCTGGCAGACTTTGCAAAGAGTTCTACTACTACAAAAATCTTAAAAAACACATTTACAAACATTTTTGTTTCAACAGAATCTCTTGTAATTTAGACTCAAAATACCAGTATTTCACGTACAAATGAAATAACATTATATTACGTATTCTAGAAAACAGAAGGAGGATTTTGTAATAAAACAGAATCGTTGACCGTTCAACGACATATTTTCTTCACAGGCTACGAGACAAATGAAAAATAACAATGAGAACTCGAGTATTCGTTACGGATGGAAAATTGAGATAACAAGTGAAGACAAATTGCTTACTTATAAGAGGAGTTTTCTCAGTCGGAGGCAGCGTGTCCCTGATGGTCATTAGGAAGACGGTCATCGACAACAGGGCGCTTATACCCAGCGTCACTTTCTCACCGGACTCTGAAGGTACATAGAAGACCAGCAACGCTGTGAAAATAGATTTCTGATTAAAAACTGGTAATTACAAACATTACGGACAAACAACTATAACAGCTTAAAACATTAAGCTATCACTGCTGTTCACTATAGACTACTGGCCCGTGAACAAAATGTACGTATCAAATGAACCACCAGGAGACCTATGTAGGATGATAGAAGGGTATAAAGTAATAAGATTCAGCACTATGCCGTCACTTGTAAGCTGTCCAACTGAGTACAGTCGAAGACGGGGGGTTGCAACCCTCGATAATTTCTCCTTGTCGCATGATTTTTGTACGGCGCGGCGTTGCGAAATAATAGATTTAGCTGAGCAGTAGGGATACTAACTGGCAAAGGTATGGTACTTCCCTAAGTGGATTCTGCAAAGATGATCAATTATTGATATACTAGCAGCGCCCCGCTATTTTATCCGCGTAGTTCCCGTCCCCGTAATTTCGCCACGGTATAAGGTAGCTAATGCGTTATTCCAAACTATAATTAATCTAACTCTATTGCAATTTTAACCCGATGTGTTTAGGCGTTTTGACGTGATTGAGCACCAAACATCCAAAATTTGACAATTACCTATAATATTAGTAGGATTTGTAATTACCTATAATATTTGTTGTGTGTGAATTGTCCACCAATATTTATTTATTTATTTAGAACAGATCAAAATCAACTGGACCGGATTTAAAAGATATTTGTAGTATTTTTCACAATACACAAGTATCTAATGGAAGCGAATTTATTATGCTGTATTTACGTGTTTGCTCGTCAAACATAGCGTTTCGTCAATGCTACGATTTATTTACGGAACAATGAAGAGACCATTGTTCGGGACTTTCGGAGTATACAAATATTATGTAATCATACTTAAGCTTCTGTTGATATCTTGTTTCAGCAGATTCATCCAAATAATACTTCATTTTCAGAACGACACACTAGATTGACTTCTGTGATAAACAGTGAAGGAAATATTGAGGTTTTAAGCAGCTGAAATAAATAATAATATTTTTAGACATTCTTCACACAACAATATCAAAAACCTGCGTTGTGGGAGCCAGATAGCAGATTTAATCCTACCAATCCTAAATTTCAAAGTTTGGATGTTTGTTCCTCAATTATCTCGGAACGGCTGAATGGATCGGGTAAAAACTTAAAATACAATTAGATTATATTTTGTAATACCACATAGGCTACGAGAAAAGAAACTAAGCGGTTAAAACGGGGCGCTGCGCTGCTGTATTATCAGAAATACATACTTGTGATACTTAAAAATACTCAAACTCATAACTCATACATACATATAGATAGGTACATGTATATAGATACATAAAGATATCACACTAATTTGGAGTTATGGCTGGTCTAGTCGGAAGAACGGCAACTACCGATCCGGAGTACATGGTCCGAATCACACGTGCACCACTGTCATTTCGAAGTAGTGTGCGTAATGCCGTAAACTTAAAAACGGTGAAAGAAAATATCGTGACGAAACTGACATATTTCTAGAATCTTTCGATGTCATACGTCATTCACCAACCCACACTGGACCAGCGTGATGGATTATGGCCCTAACCTTCTTCTAGCGAGAGAAGGCCCCGTGTTACAGCAGTGGGAACAGTTAGTGGATTACTTATGCTATACGAATATTTTCCGGGGTAGAAATTGAACCTACTCCATTCTCCGATTCATCCTCCAAAAGACTTACAATCCACTATATCACGAAGTCTGTCAAACACTCAGTGACAGAAGGAACTCAGTTTGTCATCATTATTTGCAGGACAAAAACACTTGGTTACCACGTAAATTGGAAAAGTTAGAAAAACCTTCATTGCATGAGGGGTGATTATGGTGAAATTCAATAAAGAAAATGTTCAAAAAATGCTTTCCTTATACTTTGTTAGGGAGCTTAAAGCACGGTTCGCTTAACTTTGTCCGCGAAGGTTCCAGACAATTTCGACTTTCTTCGCTAAAGTTTGTTACTCACGTGAAACGTAACAAAATAGAAAGCCGGATTATCTCCCAAACGACCTAGGTAAAAAGTAGGTCCTTTTTATGAGAAATGGGATTAATTGCGTTCACTTCAGCTCTTCAAAATTTGCGTAGGATGCTTTTTTTTTTTGAAGAGCAGGACATGTGCCTCATACTAGGCAACACGCCTGGCCATAACAGCACAGTGTCGTGCAGCTATTGGAACCTGAAGAGCCCAGATCATTAGCCACTCATATTTTTTATTTCAGTGCCACGGACTCCAAGGACCATTATTGTTTACGTTGATTATGCTTTTTTGTTATGTCAAATAAATGATTTGTTACATTTAGCAGGTAGAAATACTCAAAAACTAAGAGCTATTGCAATACTGTGTGTATATCACGAGCGGGGGGTCTACCGCCTAACGAAAAACGCTTTGATGCTTTGACGCTTTGGCATTGCCATCTCTTTCATTTCAAGCGAGAAGAAAAGAGACAGCAATGCCAAAGCATCAAAGCGTTTTTCGTTTGGCGGTAGAAGCGCGGACCAGCGGCAGCGTCCTGCTCAAATATAATAATTACACATAACGTTATAGTCCAATAGTTGTTTACGCATCAAAAGAGATTTTATTCTTACATATAAGAAAAACACATATTTGTTTGCATCATTATGATCAGTTCTTTTTAAAGACTCCTATAGCGCTTGGCCTGTGACAGCATCATTTGCATACCGAGAGTACATAGAGCTTAATGAATGCTTAACATTTTTTGGCTTTTGGTCATTAACATGCCAAGTATTCACTGAAACTTTTACTATGACAGTAACCAGCCTTTTACTAGCATCAACGTATATAAACATACCTTATCTATCTACCCAATCGTGCAACATTGGCCCGCTTTCAGTCCAAACAGCGGGTCGAAATTACCATCACAGTAGCTGTGCTTCTATTTTAGCACCTTCACTCTAGTACCTAGACAGACTGGTTTTCAAGGTATCTTAAATTCAAGGAGCTAAAACTCTTGGATATATTTATTTATACGTATACCTGTTTAGCTTTAACCAAAAACATATCTGCAAAGTAATTGGAATTTAAAAAAGTTTACTGGTAAACAAGACAGCCACAGAGGAATTAATTGAGTTTTGTTCTGATTGATGGTTATACTTTCTATTGTCTTCCACAGTGATGATGCGTTGTCAGACTGACAGATACGAGTGACAGATGGAGCAAAAAATATGTCACATTATTGAAATTGAATTGACGTACATATATACCTTTAAAATTTCTCTTAAGGCCGATTTAAATCAGACGAGCGAATGCTCATTCTATCCCCACTGTATCAAATTCATTTGGTGTAAACAAACGTAGAGCATTCTTTCGTTGTTTTAATTGCGTTCGCAAAGATTCTAAGGAATATATAATATGGAAAACGCTTGTCTTGTTCCAGCTCTAGCTCTATGTTCGTTCAGTTTAAATCGGCCTTTACACAATAAAATATTAATACCACTTGTATCGTCGTAGCTGCGAATTATTTGTAACAGGTTTTTGCACAAATCTGAAATTCCGAAAACGGTTTAAAAAAAAAAAAAAAAAAAAAAAGAAAGTTAAAGATAAGCGTGGTAGAGGTGGTAAGATTGGTAGGTTTGGTAATGTCTAGATTCTGTACTTGTAACATAACGTCTTGAGCAAGACAGTGGGAACAGAAACGAGGAGGCTTGACTCTACCTTTGCTGTAAGAACTTCTAAGCTGTAGAATGAGTTGTTTGAGTGATTTTTCCCGATGATTACAATTTTAGTGTTTTCAAGTTGACAGTGAATTGGTATTTTCTAGATAAGCATGCTCCATCGTAAACCGCATTTTCGCTTAATATCAGGCCGGGAGGCGGCCAAGTATGCAACCTATAATAGTGAAAAAAGAGCTGATGGGACGCATAGTCTATTTATGACATTTGTAATACTACCGTTTTTACCCACGTAATTCCCGCTTCCGTTATTTTCCCGCGGTAGAAAATACCTACTTTATGTGTTAATTCAAACTAAAATCTGGCACTGTTTCAAATTTCAAGCCGATTCGATGCGCCGTTCGGACGTGATTGAGCCACAAACATATATCCAAACTTTGATATTTATACATTAGTAGAAAGTAGGGTAAGTGATTGTAAGTAATTCCTCACCAATCCCATTAATAAGTAGACAGGGTAGTATCAAGTTGAAGACGTAAAACATAGGCCTCCTCCTCAGCTTGATGACGTATGTGATGTCCGGATAGGGCTCCACGCAGCACGAGTAGTACTGGTTGTGGCGGATGGCTTCGAAGCTCACCAGATCGAACTCCCCGTTTGTCTGGTAGTTCGTCGTGTCACCTTCGTCGAACTGCTTCTTTAGGTCTAGCTGCGCAAAAAGAATTTCGAGTTAGTTTGCAGTTATGATTATATGCTGATATATCTATGTTATCTATTTTGTACTTTTTTTTTTAATAAGGAGTGACGAGACGAGCAGGACATGTGCTTGATGGTAAGCCACATGCCTGCCACATAACAACACAGTGACACGCAGCTATTGTAATATGAAGAGTCCAAATCATTACTGCACTGCGCTACCCACCCAGAGATCTTAGATATTACAGCTCTAAGCCCTGTAATTTCTCTGGAAACATTGCCCTTCAAATCGGAACACAGTAATGTTTGCACATTACTGCTTGGCGGTAGAATAAACGGCAAAGGTGTGGTTCTTCCCCAAGTGGACTATACCAAGTGCTATAGAGTGACAAGAGGAGCAGGACATGTCTCTCATGGTAAGGAACAGGCCCATAACACAGTGACAACCTCGTACCGCACTGCGCTCATCACCCGGAGATAATAAGGTGTTTCATCTTTTAGCCCAGTAATTTCTCTGGAAACATTGCCTTTCAAATCTGAACACAGTAACAATTTGTGATATTATCAATGGCATTGCTAGTACCTATATCTACGCAAATACCTCATCACATTATTAAATTGTCGTTGGTTTATTATCTTTCGGTTTTAGTATCTATCTACTACATTCTCATTGAAATCTGTTCACTTATTACTGAGTTACGTGTGAAGAACTAAACAAACACACCAACACATTTAGGTACACAAACACACACTTAAACTTTCGCCTATATAATACTAGCAGCGCCCCGCGGTGTTACCCACAAAGTTCCCGTTCCCATTGTTTTTTTTTCGGGATAAAAAGTAGCCTATGTGTACTTCCAGACTCGTGCCCGACCCCTTCATACGTTAGGACGTGATTGAGCAACAAACATACAAATATCCATACATTGATATTTATAATATTAGTAGGATTGGTGTGTTGAAAATTTCACATGCCTTTTAAACTGAACTGGTGCAGCACTACATCATGTAATTTTATCACTACATCAAATGATCTATACTTATATGATACGACTTTAGTTGGAATCACAATTTTTGGCAAATAAATAACTTTGACTTTGAATCTCATAGTATCAAATGAGTCTAAAAATACAGCTAAAATTTTCCATTTGCTGCGAGCAGTATAAAATTGTCTTTAAATTTAAAGTTAGTAACAAACGCAACTGAACACCTACTTAGCATAAACTGTCTATTAAAAAAAGACGAGTATTTTGACTAGTTTGAATGCTTTGTCTACTCGTAGCTAAGGAATTGAATGAATTCATGTAATTCATCACGTTCGCTGAAGCAAATCTCTTTCGCATAAATTATGCTTATGAGATCAAATGGGAGGTCGGAACTCACTAATATCATAAATAGAAAAATGAGAGTACATTATTTATGTGTACATAAAATTGATTTTAGGTAAATAGCTGAGTAGTACTACGCCATTATAAGCGTACGTGTTGCTTACCATCGGACCCACGTCTAGCACTGCCTAGCATCGCGCTGAACTCATCACTTTTACTATGCCACTATGTCATATACAGCGTGGCAAAAACCGCGAACTGGGTACGCTTCCAACTGCGAGTAGGTCTCAACGTCTTAATTATTATTAGATTAATCATCTACGGATGATTGAGTTGTGTTTAGCGTAAGCAATTAGTAAGGTATGTTAATTATGTAGTTTAATTTTCATTATGATTTAGTTAGGTATTAACAAAGGCTTGTCCCGGTAAGAAATCTATAATTTATATGTATTAAACCTTTATCATTGAATTTAATTAGAAATAAAAAGTAACTGATACAATTATAACCGCAGTTAAGGTAAGCGAATAGGCACAAGTTGCAAACTGACTGTCTAAAATCCCGATAGAAATGTTTCGGTAAAGCCATTCGTGGTAAATACCTATTTTGATATTTTGCTCAGAGACGCGCAAATGGGTATTTTGTGCTGATAATCAGCACGATTCCAACAACAATAACACATATCAACTGTATTAGTTTATTTTAGTACTATGTTTATTATAGTACTACTTTAAAGTTTAATTGCGATCATGTCTATAATGTTACGTAATACGTAATCCTACAATACAAACAAACAAATTCCTACTCAAAATACTTTTAAATAAAAAAATATAATTTAAAAACTCAAAAACCCGACTGCGTAAAAAGTGAACCAAACTACGTACTCGCATACTAAAAAAAACTGAAAAGAATAAAACAAGCATTTAGATTTCTGATGGTCTAGAATTCTATAATATGTTATTGTATTAATACTATAACATATTATAGGGAGCTCACCTCATCTTCAAAAGCCTTTCCGAACGCTTGGTCGATGCGACGCGTGACCAAAATGCTGGCGTTTATTTGGCCCAACGCATAAGCATTGCCATTCAGCGTGGTAATGCCGCCAGCATGCTGGGTACGCTTCCGATTGGTAGTGGGCTTGAACATCTTGATTATCTGTAGACCTTCATTGGTCTATGGATAATTCAGGTGTGCTTAGTGTAAGTAGTTGTTAGGTAGGTATGTAGCGTAGTGTAGTTCTCATTGTATTTTAGTTTTGTTAATAAAGGCTCTGCCCCAATTAAAAAAAAATATATACAATATTTTCTAATAAAAGAACATTACAACTGAACAGTCGGGATCCATTGAACAATTACATTGTATGTCGAATAATAATGGATCCCGACTGTTCAGTTGTAATGTTCTTTTATTAGAAAATATTGTATATATTTCAATAGTATTAATACAATAACATATTATAGAATTCTAGACCACCAGAAATCTAAATGCTTGTTTTATTCTTTTCAGTTTTTTTTAGTATGCGAGTACGTAGTTTGGTTCACTTTTTACGCAGTCGGGTTTTTGAGTTTTTAAATTATATTTTTTTATTTTATACTTTTTAGTTATGAACAATGTTGTGAATGTTAATATGCTCAACATAATAATATGCATCTTTTGGTTGTTGACCAAATGTCTTCGTTTCTACTGATTTATTATGTAGGATTTTCTACTGCATGTAATTCATATTTATAGTTTTGTGTTAGTATAGGTTTTCGATTGACGTTGAGTACCTACTAAATCGTTTGAAGTTGGAGATGGGCGACCGAGGCGGAGCAATCCGAGAGCGGTTCCGTGTTCCCACTATCACGTACCTGCACGTACGAAAAAAAGGTAGTCCAATATACCTACTAGCATAGATCGTAGAACCCAAGATGGGCCCCATCCCAAACTTTACGGCGCACGCAATCATGTCAACGTTGGGAAGAGTGAGCTCACTCTTTCCGTTCTAGTCGGTTGCAGGACGCGATGGACGCCGGACGTTTTTACCTATCATTATTCGGTGTCAACAACCAAAATAAGTAGAACCACAGCAAATCTCGCCGCTAGCGATTATAGGGGTCAAGTAGATTGGTTGTTTGTAAACCACTTACGATACATACAGAGACGCAGTTTATTACCAATTTCAAGATTCTTCTTCAGGGCACATCTGTTGATTTATATCGATGCCTACTAGATACATTAGTATATAATGTCCATCCACATTCACACGTACAGTTAGTTATACGAAGTTTTCTGCTACTTATAAACCTATAAATGTGAGAATGGTTGTTACTCAACTTTAAATCGATATACACCCTAAACGGTCAGTCAAATCGAAAAACATTGAGAGAAAGCTAAACATTATTTTGGAATACATATTCAACGATACCCCTCTTGACATATTTTGGTGATTTTCATTTTTTTAATTTGGACAATATGGCGTCCTGAATCCGCCATATTGGGTTTACACTAATCATATGTCATGTCTTTAGTGTCACTCGCCAGATTAAGAGGAATCGATTGACGTGTGAATCATAAAAATCGACCCAGGCGTTTGGTCTGTATAGTGCCTCAAAGGAACATACATACATACATACATACATAGACTGATAAACACATTACCACTCCTTTGCGTCGCGCAGTCGGGTAAAAACAAGAACAAAGCAGATATAAATAAAATCTTTATTGTGCACACTGAAAAAAAAACAGTGTTCACAAATGTCAACAGTGATTAGTTCATTGAAAAGTAAATTAAGGTGCGTCCCCCAGCAAAACGAGTTTTTTGTCCAGTTTTCAGAGCTGTCTACTCATTAGCCAAAACAAATATCAACTGGTAAAAAATACATTAAATTTTTACAACTTCTTGGCTTCAAAATGGTAGTTTTATTTTTTTGTTAATATACTTATTGTTTAAATAATCGCCTCGCAACAAAACCATGAAAAAATTAAATAATTGTAGTTTTCATGCATCTCCTCGGAAAACCTCAATTATTTTGATTTTGTACTAACACCAACGGATATATAATTCCATTACGAACATTTTGGTAGAAATAATTTTTCAAAAGACCAAAATCTGATTTTATAAAGAGTTTATTCTAAAATTTGAGCGTAAAACAGCAAATCCTTCTGTTTCTCTCTTGCTCTTTCTTGCGGTGTGCGATAAGGTAAGAAATACTCAAGGTCATTTGCTCGGGGTACGCCCTTAAGTTTAGGACGCATTTTTTTTTTTAATTGCAGGGTAGTATAAGAATAAACTAGACTTTGTAGGATCATCAACCTTGTTACTCAGCCGCCATCTTGAGCGAAAACTTAGTAGACAATGATGACTGTGAAATTTAACGTTCTCGCCAATAAGATAGGCGTATTTTTATTTTTTTTAATAATTTTTATTAGGGACAATCGAAGACAATTCGAAGATCACAAATGACGTCAATTTAATAAAAAAACTATATCCTGCCAACATCAATTTAATCAATTCAATTTAAAATTAAATTCAAACACTAGCCCAGTTTTATAAGAAGCCATCACTAAATAATCTAGATAAATTAAACTGATTTTCAGTTTTTTTTCACATTTCAAAAACCGCCACATTGGATTTCGATAAAATGTATATGGGAACATCTCTAAGCTATGATCTACCAAACAAATAAAAAAGTATCAAAATGTATTCATAATTGGCGGAGCTATCACGTTACAGCGTACATGCGAAAAACAACCGAATTAAGACCCTCCTGATTTTTTGTAGTCGGTCCTAACAGTTTAAAATAACTCATAGGCTAGATTTTATTCCGGGAAAACGGGAGGAACGGGTAAAACCGCGGGGCGCTGCAATCTTTATAAAAATCCCTCAACAGAGAACAGACAAGTTAGTCACTTAAACATAATTTTTCATACACGCACTTGGGAAATCCGTGTCATGAATATATTTCATGTCAGGTTTTATAGACCAAGTTGGACTTAGTACTTTATTTCAAAGTCAAATGAGGTCTATTTGCTTATTTTTATTGTTTTAGCTTAGTCCATTATATTAATCTTTACGAATGTTTACTTACACTTTTATTCCATTTATTAAAATAATAGCAGTGCCTTGCGGTTTTACCCGTGAGGTTCCAGTTCTCTATATGTGTTATTCCAGACTGTTTCCTATTCTTAGTTTCACACCGATCTGTTCAGCTGTTTCAGATTCAGATTCAGATTCTTTATTGGCCTTATAACCATGGTGCGTTACATTAGGCAAGTCAGATACAAATATAAGTTTCTTAATAATTTTAAAATAATGTACAGTAATTCAGTTCAATGCCAAAGCCAACTAGTCAAAAATGAAAACAAAAATTAACAACAACAAATTACGTCAAAATCAGCATAAATGAAAATATATCATTATAAAATATCAAAGTTCAATTGCAATCATACATACTCATTTTCAAATCAAAAAAGAGCTCTCTGTTAATTTCATTTTCATAAAATCATTTAGCTTATAAAAAACATTATGAAGGCTATTTCTACTATTTCTACGTTATTGAGCAACAAACATTCAAACCTTGATATTTATAATATGAGATATTTACTAGCGTACCCTGGTATGCTTCGCTGTCATACATTTTGATCGTAAGTTTGAGAAACGAGATATAAATGTAGAAGATTTATCAAAATTCATATTATGCCTTCTGTGCTTGCAGGTACCGAAAGGATTTAAATCAATTAAATTACACTCAAACAATAGAAAACCAAATAGGTACCTAACCATTCAAATATTCTGACTCGATTAACAAATTAGATTGTATCAATTAGTCTCTACTTTAGACAATATTTTAACAAGATAACTTTAAAATTATGTTCATAATTTACTTATTATACTGCTTAAACCCCTTGAGATTTCCAGCCAGATCATATTTAATAATTTTCTAGTATTTTAATAAAATTTACTTTCACCAGCAAAGTTAAACATTAGTGAAATGCCAAATAATTAAAGTACCGCCTGCTTCTAATTGTTCTCTTGACTGAGCGAAATAAACTAACTGAAATAGTGTTTGGAGAGGAAAAATATTCTACAGAATTTTTGATTTTCTTAATCGGATATGAGAACGAATTTTGTAGGTTTGGTAGCAAAAATATGAGGCAGCAGTGAAGCGTGACTTTAAATCCGCTTAACTGCGATCGAAGTTCTAAACTGCATGTGCAAGCTTGCCTGCTGCGGTACAAATACTTTTAAAATTCTGACATAATAGTTTTCATTCAATATGCTATGAAAATATAGTAAAATAATATAAATAAATAAATATTGGTGGACAATTCACACACAACATCATCTGACCCCAAACTAAGCAAAGCTTGTATGATGGCGGCCAGTAAGCTGATATAATACTTATATAGTTTTAAATATATACTTATTATACATAGAAACACCCAGACACAGTGCAAACATTTGAATTCGTCACACAAATATTTGCACTGGGTGGGAATCGAACCCACGACCCTCGGCTTCGCAGGCAGAGCTGCTACCAACTAAGCCACGATTTCAAATCTGTAATTAATCATTTGTCTTTGTTGTTTTTGGCGTTATCTTACCAACTAACAAACACTAGATACTTTTATCTTGAAAAAACTTCAAATTTTCGAGGTAAAAGTAAATTGATGGGTTTAACCCATTTTAAAGATTTCTAAACTATTTAAAAGAACTCGGCGATCAAAGCAATCAGTTTTTACTTAAACCTCAAATATTAATTATTATTGTTAGTGAATTAAATCTTATTCTGGTCGAAACAATAAGAATACTAGATTAGACTTTCTAGGTTTTTTTGTAGCGGTAGCTCTCTTTCAAGAGTTTGTCTGAGGAAGCACCTCAATTATGCCAGTAATTCTACCGCTAAGCAGTAATATGCAAATTTACAGGGTTCCGGTATGAAGGAGAAAGTTTTCAGAGATTACATTATTTAACAATGCCTATACTCGTAGATAAATCATCTCATAACACTGGGTGAAGTACAAAGATATATGTAGTAACTAGCGGCCCATTCCGGCTGCGCTCGGATATTGTCATTTAAAGACAATTAATCGAAATAAAAACTATCCTATCTCTCAAGTTGGACCAGACTGCTCACGGTGTGCCAATTTAATTTAAAATCGGCTAAGTAGTTTAGGAATCCATCGCGGACAAACATCGTGACAGGAGATTTATATATATTAAGATTTGAATTATTCATGTCCAAATAGCTGCATGGTAGTGTACTGTAATGGGCAAACGTGTTGGATACCATCAGACGCATGTATATGTTGCTCGTCTTTTTAACCTACCTAGATATATGATAAACAATCCTACTCTATATTGCTTAATTTTGTTTGATTAGCCAGTAAGTTTTAACTTTCAGCCAGAAAGTTTAAAATTTCCAATCAATTTCAGCTGACTGTATAACATAGATGAAATATTTTACGTTCACCAATTTGCGCAAAATCAGACTATAAAAGTTTGTTACGTCTAACCAACTCCATAAACCTCTCTACGTGCCCTCAAAACCTTTGATGCAAAAAACGCGATAACCACTTGGGACACAGCCCTTTTTGCAAGACTGATGCCAACTCTACCTTTTGTAGAGCATAAAAACAATTATAAAACAGAAAAGGTAAACTCTCCATATCAACTGACATTACAGTGCTTAGAACGCTGTAAATCCCCGAAGGCAAAAGTTACCCTTTTACAAAGAAAAAAACAAATGATTTAATACATTTTGTACCCACTAGGATTTTTTTCAATTATTAACTGCCTATGTTTATTTAGTTTCATTTAAATTTGTAGTGACATTTTTGAACTGTTTGGAGTTAACATTGAGCTCTTGGAGGTCAAGGGCTCATTTAATTTTCAAAAACCTTTCCAAGCGCTAGATTGACGCGTCGCATGTCCGAAATTCTGGCATATCTGGGTTCAACGTATAAATTACTAGTCAGCGTGGTAATGCTACCAGCATGCTTTCGAATGGCTTATCGTCTTATCTTTACAAATTTATCGGACTATAAATAATTCAGATGTGCTTGGTAAAATTATTAATTTAATCAGCATTATTAAAGTACAGCAAGACTGATTACTTATTTAAAATATGTCTTTCAAATTGAAGCTTCTTGCTATTACGCCACCATAGCTATAAATAAATGTTAATACTCATTTAAATAAATACAAATGAATATGTTAAAACTGCCAAAACTCTAACTACAACCTCGTCTCATCTACAATGTGTTTACACATTGACATGGAGTTCATTACGTAAACAAATGACAAACATTAATGTTAATGCATTCCTTTTTCCTGGGTCTCTCGCAAGATGGCGTCCTCAAGTATTTTCACGGTGAAAATGAAGGTTAGACAGAAAAATGTTTCCTGCATAATTTAACACCTCATGAGCAAACGGCTAATAGGGAAAGCAATGTTTAATTATCCCTGCTACATAAGGTTTATGTGTCAGGGTTCTATTTTTATTTCGAATGAGTGTAATGAAAAATGTTGAGTAATATAAATGTTGAGGAATATGCGAGAAATAGTCCGCCATTGTACACAAAAGAAATCCACGCCGCTGGCTTATAGATTAGGTATAACGACATTCCTTCTTACTTTTTTCACGATAAACGCTTTTATACTAAGGTTTCTTTTTTATATTCCGAGTGGAATATTTTTCATGATAAAAGAAATGAAAATGAATGACATAATTTTTGTACCTATTATAACGAGAGGGTTGCTACAGCGCCTTACTTTTTTTTTACGTAAAAAAAATAATTTTCGATGAATGTGTAGACGCGATGTTTTATTCATACTCCATTGAAATAGATAAGAGGTTCATTTATTTTAAAAATATCTCACAGTTTCAAATACTTTTTATTTTAAAAAATGACGACACTTTTGATAGTACGTATTCGTAATGAGGTACCACTTTTATTAAAGAAGTATTATTTTTTATTAAGCGTTCATATACAAAATGTGGTTATCTTAACATAGTAGTCTACCATAGATCGATCATTTTTGAAATATTTCACGATTTCAAATATTTTGAATCTTAAATACTGTTTTATATTATCAAATTGTAGATTTTTATTTTATAACCTTTCAAAAGTCATGCTTATATCTTTCTAGACAATTAAATTTTCTCTGAAAAACAAATACCGACTTTAATTTGAGGTAAATCTGAACTCAGACTCACTCACTCACTCACAACAACGGAGGATATTCTCAATTTGGTTGTATTTGGAATGGATATGTTACGCGAGGGCTCTGCAAATTGTGCAATCATTTTGTTGATTTTTTTTTTTCGTAGATTCTATGTAGTTTCATAAAAAAATTGTCGAAATCGGCGCAGGAATTTATGAAATATTTTAAAAAATCTAAAATTTCCATATATCGATGATAGATTTGCCTACTCCAAATTTAGATGTCTCATTGAAACAGTGTGTTTGTTTATGAGTATTTAATTTTAAATTTAAGTCGATGTTTGGTTTTTCGGAAACAATAAATTTTGTTACATTTAGCAGGCCGGAATATTTAAATATCAAGTGAGCAGACTAAGTCTCGAAAGCAGCACCCGATCACGAGTATGACACGCAGACATTTATTTAAAACAAACATCGTCCTATCCCAGTCTTATTCCTTAAGTATGAAAATATATATTTAAATTCATTCATTAAAATTTTACAGACAATACAAAAAATATTTGTATCTCCGGCACTAGCATAAAGTTCGCAGACTTACCTGCTCTTATTCAAATACGAACCAAGTCAAAATGCATACAATTCATTATACAGTCCGGTACGTCTTATTAAAAGCGAGAGTCGCAGAAAATGCCGTTGTTTCTGTTCAACTTTGCACTGATTTTTTCCCTTGTATTTCTGCTCCCCCCCATTTATGTAATGAGCGAGTTTTTAGCTTTTGTTGTTGAATAAGAACACAGTGTTTATTATACAGCGGACAATTTACAGAATGGTTATTATCGTCTTTTCTGACCTAAAAATTTAGACCTGTTTTCTCCGTACGAGACCTGAATACGTAGTAGACAAGGGGGAATGTAAATTGAATTTTATTGAACTTCTGTGCTTTGAAGCTAATGTTGTGTACAAGGCTCAGTCCAGGGTCATCACTAAACCGAAAAGAGAGCGTTGCAAGCAAGGTGCTACTCAATTTTTTATCCCCGACCAAAGGTCTCTTCTCAGTCGTTATCTTCATTGCTGAAGGTCGCGTCTAGTCTGAGGTATTGATCACCCGATGCACCATGCTCTTCCATTCCTTTCTGTCCGCGGCGGTCCTAAGAGCTTCGGTTATTGGCAGTCCAGTGAGAGTCTTTACCAGATCTGACCAACGGGTAGGTGATCGACCACGTGGTCTTTTCCCATCGACTTTACCGACTACCATAAGCTTCTCAAGGCTGTCAGGGTCCCTACGAGCAACGTGTCCAAAATATTTGAGTATTTGCTGGAAACAAACAGTGGATAGCCTTTTAGTAATGCGTAGCTCCTTAATAATGGACGCGTTGGTTCGGCGTGCAGTCCATGGAATTCGCAACATCCGTCTCCAACACCACATTTCAAAAGCATCGATTTTTGTCCTTTCTTTCTTTCGTATCGTCCAGGATTCGGCGCCATACGAGAAAATTGAGAATACCAGCGTACGTACCAGCCTCACTTTGGTTTTACGGGATATATTGCGATCTTTCCATATCCTAGTGAGTTTCGTCATTGCTGCTTTGGACATTTGGATTCTTCTTGCAATTTCTCTCTCACTGCCCCCTTCGCTACTAAGAAGAGACCCCAGGTACACAAAATGCTCAACGAATTCTAGGTCCCCGAGTTCATTAGAACGAATAAGTGAACCAGACCTATCTACCACTAACACTTTGGTCTTCGACTTGTTAATTGTAAGGCCAACTAATTCACTCTCTTTCTCTACTCTAGACAGGAGCTGTGCCAATTCGTGCTCAGACGATGCAAATAAAGTTGTGTCATCTGCGTATCTTAGGTTGCTGATTTTCCTTCCGCCAATGGAGATTCCTCCCTCCCAACCGTCTAAGGCTCGTCTCATTATGTATTCTCCATAGATGTTAAAGAGAATTGGAGACAGGATACATCCTTGTCTAACGCCTTTTTGTGGCTTAAAGGGCTTCGATAGGACATTGTTCACCTTTACGACTGTGTTTCCATCCTGGTAGAGGTTTGCGATAAGAACGACGAGGTGCTCAGGTACTCCCATTTCCCTTAAAATGTTCCATAAGCATTCCCACCTAACACAATCAAACGCTTTTGAGTAATCGACGAAGCACATCAGCATTGGAATGTTGAACTCACGACACTTTTCAATGATCTGTCTGACATTCACAATCTGTTCTCTTGTTCCTCGCCCTTTAACAAATCCCGCTTGTTCTACTGGAATTTGCCATTGCAAGAATGCTTTAAGGCGTTCATTAATCACGTACAATAGAACCTTGCTAGCGTGGGATATGAGCGCCACAGTCCTGTAGTTGCCACAAGACTTAGTTGATCCCTTCTTGTGTAGTGGTATCAGAATGGATTCCTGCCAGTCACTGATCCACTCGCCGTTTCTCCATATCTGATTACAAAGCCTTTGTAGAATACATGTACCGTCATCTCCTATGAGCTTCAAACTTTCGGCAAAAATACAGTCACTTCCGGCCGATTTATTACGTTTAAGCTTCTTCAGAGCAAGTTCAATTTCAGATCTCAAGATGTCTGGTTCTTGTGGGATATCGGACATGTTGTGGTGCAGGTTAATTGATGAAACTGCTGCGTCAGTATATAATTCTTCGCAATAACCTCTCCACCTATCAACCACCTTGTCAATCTCTGTAAGCAAACCTCCATTTTTGTCTTCCACAGTCCATGTTCTTGCCTTGAATTCCCGTGTTATGGTTTTTATTTTCATAAAAAGATCTCGAGTGTGCATTTTATGGGCATGATCCTCAATCTCAGTACAAACGTTATTAAAGTACTGGTTTTTGTCTTCCCTAGCTCGACGCTGCACTTCCTTCGAGAGAGCTTTATATTGCTCACGACTGCCATCCTTTGAGAGGTGTTTCAATAGCTCTTTTCTTTTCTTAATTATGTCCCACGTTTCATCTGACAGCCATGAACTACGGGGTACATCACGTGATTCAACCTGACTTTCTTTGTGAGCTGCAAGCAATAGTTCTTTGAACTTTCTCCAATTCGAGTTCACATCGGAGCCGTCATCCATCTGCAGACCCATTGCTATTTTTTGCTGAAAACGTGCCTTGAATATTGTTTGCTCACCAGGTGTCAGCTTACGTCCGTTCTTATTACCAGCTCGGTGACACTTCTTGAGCTTGATGATCATTTTTGCCACCAACAAGATATGGTCACTACCGCAATCAGCCCCTGGGTAAGTTTTGGTATTTGTTACGCTTGATTTCCACCTTTTTGGTACTGCAATGTAATCGATTTGGTTTCTGGTCCTATCTCCTGGTGAAATCCACGTATAAAGTCGTCGAGGATGATGCTGGAACCAGGTGTTCATTATGGACAGTGAGTTAGCTGCACAGAACTGTATCCACCGGTCTCCTCTGTCATTCCGTACGCCTAATCCAAAACGTCCAACAACATCTCTCAGGTGGTCATCACACTCTGTGCTTCCTACTTTAGCATTTAGGTCTCCTATCAGGATATTCACTTCTCTCTTAGGTAACGAGTTATAAGTATCATCTAACTGATTATAGAATGCTTCAATTTCTTCTTCAGTAGAACCGCTCGTAGGCGCGTACGCCTGTATGATGTTCATACGACAAGGCTTTGTGTTGAGTTTCAACGTTATTATACGGTTGCTAACAGGGTTGTATCCCAAAACACATTTATCGATCTCGGTTGTAACAGATATCGCCACACCCTTGCTACTCTCGTTATCAGGGCCAGAAAAATATATGGTGTGCCCTCTGCCCGTTCTATAGAAACCTGTGCCCCTCATGTGGGTTTCGCTTAGGCCCAGAATATCCAATTTGTAAGCTTGTTGTTCCTTGTCAATCGTTTCTTTCTTCAGGACATTAATCATGCCACGGACATTCCATGTTGCAAGTGTAACCATCTTCCTCAGCGATCGTCGATCTATTAATGACTTGGTATCGTCACCAGTAGCATTTTGTCCACTCTGAGCCTGGCGAGCCGCACCAGTGTGGCCAGTAGCATACTTCACACCGCGAGACCTGGAATCATCGCTGCGCCGGGTGGTGGCCGGATCGCATGCCATATCATATCTCTGTGCGCTCATTTCATGTACTAGATATCTTGGGAAAATAGTGCAGTGGTTTCCCGTTGCCTTCTGCACCAGTCCTTTCGGGAAGTATTTGGCCCCCCAGGCTGCTGTAGCCTCTTCCAGAGGTTGTCCTGCTGGGTGTAAGGTTATACCGCCTTTGCTCGGTCGCCATTGCCTCGTCTGTTGTCTAGCAGGGAGCACCACGACGACATCTTGGTCGCCGCCGCCAGCTATTCTGAGAAGAACCACTAGCGCGGGCAGGTGAGGATGACAATAGGGCCGGATGAGATGTTATATCCGTTTTCCCCTTACTCCCCTTCGACCAAAGGTAAAGGTGCGCTTATACGGGCGACTAAAATTGCTCAATTCCAGTCAATACTCGTCAACTATGACGTCACGACAACATCAAGCAATTTACGGCAACGGCAACAAGCATCAATACTGCGCAATACAATATTGAGCAATATCGCGCAACTTTATCAACTAGGCAATACTGTCCTACACGAGCATTTCAGTATTCGCTCGCTATGGACGACATTGTTCTTGCTGCGGCGGCTTGTAGCGCAACCCGACCTCTCGCTCTCCCCGCGGAAGCAAGACGGCAAGCCGCAAAACAAACAAGTGCAAATGAGATATATACAAAAATTGCTAGGAATTTCCAAGCCCATTGGATATTCGTCAATTCGTATCGGCAACATTGAGCAATATGAAATATCTGGAGCAATTAGAAGCAATATCGCCGAAATAATTGCGTTTAATTGCTCCATTAATTGTTCCATTCGTTCCATTCGTGTCGCCGAGCAATTATAGCCCTCGTGTAAGCGCACCTTAAGGGGTGTATAAGTTTGACGTCCATGTCTGTCAGCCTGTGTGTGTGTGTGTCTGTCTATAGCACCGTAGAGCCCAAACGGATAGACCGATATTAATTTGGTATTTTCATTTAAAGGTTAGTTTCCGTGCAGTGATTCTTAGCTATGTTTGGTTTATATCGATTCAACATCACGTTCAGGTATGATTTGGTAGTTTATTTTAGTTTAGTTAGTAGTTTATTTAGTTCAATTTCAATTTCAATTCATTTATTCGAACCATAAATTCATAAGAACACTTGGTAACGTCATTAACAAAAAGGCATAAGAATCCGTGTACATAATAAGATAAAATAACAATGTCAAAATGAATAAAGCTGTAAAGGAGCCTCGTCAATCAAATGCAGCTGTAAAAAGGCTTTGTCAAAGACAAAATATCAAATAATTAATACATACAGTATACAGATACTACATGAGTACAATGTTCCATCAAAAGTTTTATAAATCTATTATTTTACCTTATTACAAGATTCTAGTTTCAACACAGTTCTCTTCCATACGTTACTATCTTTAACAAAGTCATCTATATTATAATATGCCTTGCTCAATAGGTAGCTTTTTATTTCATTTTTAAACTTTGTTTCATTAAGACCTTCGACTTGTGCAGGGATTGCATTATAGAAGCGAATACCATTACATTTGAAAGAGTTATTTGTTTTCTGAAGTCTGCACTTAGGAAATACAATTTTGTGCTTATGGTGCGCTTTTGGATTCAGATCAGTTAGTTTCTTCAATCGACTTCGATTTTTTCTTACATACATTATACATTCATAAATATACAATGAAGGGACTGTTAATATGTTTATAGTTTTGAAAATCTCCCGTACTGAATCTCTAGCTGATAAATTATATAGACCACGGATTGCTCTCTTTTGCAATATGAAAACTGAGTTTCTGTCCGCAGCTGAACCCCATAATAAAATCGCGTATGCTATGAAAATAGCCAAAATAAACAAGCCTAGCTGTTGCGACGTCCGATATTTTTTTAATTTGACGAACAGCGTGGGCAGCTGAACTAAGTCGGTCAGCCAGTGTCTCTATGTGAGGACCCCATTGAAGCTTTGAATCTACTGAAATACCCAGAAATCGAGTAGATTGTACAGGTTCGATGAGTTCATCTTTCAGTCTTATATCAAGTTTATCGCACATTACATTGCAGAGTGAGAATTTTATACATTTCGTTTTAGTTGGATTAAGTACTAAATTATTTGCATCAAACCATTTGTACGCAATGTCTAAAATTACGTTAATTTCTGTGAAATCGTTTATTCCTCTCTTCACTTTGAATAGAAGTGATGTATCATCGGCGAACATAACTATTTCTATATTTTTATGTTTCTTAATCATGAAAGGAAGATCATTTATGTAAATAAGAAACAGGAAAGGTCCAAGTATGGAACCTTGTGGTACACCCATTCTTATAGGCGACTCATTTGATTGCACACCGTCAACATCGACAATCTGTACACGGTCTTTAAGATATGAAGAAATAAAATTTAGAGCTGGTTTCGATACCCCATAGAACTGTAGTTTCTTCAAAAGAGTTTCATGATGAACACAGTATAAGTATTGCACCCGTGCGAAGCCGGGGCGGGTCGCTAGTTTTTCATAGAGATTTGTTAAGCAAATGTCAATGTCACTGACTTGACATATATTTTGCACCCATTTATCACTAACTAGCGGTCGCCAAATAGTCGAAATTCAATCATAAAGCATTATTAATCTAATGTCCATTTGTTCACAGACTTTATTAATAAACAAAGTAACGTATATATCATGTAATGACTAACATATGTATTCACCCATATTATGCAATAAATTATTATGATTATGATTATGAATGTATGCGTGTGTTTCAAATATACAATGTTTTGTATTGTCTCATATTGTAGTGTAATACTTTATTTGGCTTTAATAGGTATATTTTATGTGATATTTGAAAAAATATTAATAATTTCGCGCTGTAGTTGATCTCTATATATACTACAAGTGTGCGAAATTTCATACCTTCTTTGCGCAATTTTTGTAAAAAAGGGTACAAAGTGTTTGCTTCAGGTTTTAATATAAAAATAGGTTATTCAGAAAACTTCTCATTGTGTGGTATTTCATTAAATGTCCAATTTTTTGTGCCAGCAATTTCCTTCGAAAATCCAATATTGTCCATTTTATGTCGTGTAACAAAGTTGTAGATTTTTTTTCGAAATAAACCGATGCATATGGTATTTATTTCTAATTTTGCTGTACATCACCTCACAAAAAGAAAAATGTTGCTTTAATGTGTATAAAATTAAACCAAAAGTATGTTTCTCGTGATTATTTTTTATATATTTCACGGTATTACGGCTTGTTAAAAGTTTTCATGTTGTTTGTTTTATTTTTATTCAACAGTCATAAATGCAAATAACATTATTTAAGTTAATCGATATTTATTAACTGGATTTAAACAGTTTTAATCCCTGAAAACCGGTATCGAAGTGGGGCGAGGCGAGCACCAGTTTTCCGCTCGAATGAAGTCGGGTGTAATCGTACAGCGAGAGGTTCTCTTCCCCAGACGACGCCGTGATTTAATCACTCTGAACTAGTCCGATTTGTTTCAGTGTGACGTGAAAATAAATCAACATTTTTTTAAATCACACAGCTAGAAGCTTGATAATATTAAGAAGGAATGGACAGATATTCTTTGTACAAAGCTGTAGGGCGTGGGTGCGATTCCCACTTTAGACAAATGTGTGTAATGAAAATATATATACTCTTTATTTAATTGTAGGTACGCACCAAAAGCAAAAATAGAATCACGTAAATCGGATCATTATTCTCGGAGTAATCGATATACAAAGTTTATTGTGGACAATAAAGCGTTTCTATCTATATATCTACACATAGTTAAGTACATAGATAAAAAAACTGGGCGAATTGATAACGCCGTCCCAAACTTGGTTAAAAAGCGAAACTTTGGATGTTTGTTGGTCGATCCCGTCGGAACGGCTGAACGGATCGGGTTGAAATTTCAAATACAGATAGATTATGGTCTGGAACAGCACATAAGCTACCTAAGCTACATAAGCTTCCAATGCCAAAATAACGGAATCCTAGATAAATAGATAGATACACTCTTTATTTCACTAAATAAAATAAAACATTAATACAATAAAAAAGAACATATAACATAAAAATGTAGATACCATTGGCGGTCTTATCGCTAAAATCGATCTCTTCCAGGCAACCGTGGTATAGAAATGGAAAAATAAATAAAGTGGTCAAGTGCGAGTTGGACTCACCCATGAAGGGTTCCGTTGCAGCAAGTAACATAATATACATAGTACACATAGTTCTTGTAGTTCATTGTAACTTTGATCGAAGTTTTAATAATAGTGTATTTATGACGTACTAAAAAAAACTACTCATCAGATCAAGTTCAAACTAATTTTCGTTAGTAGTTTACATGGTAATGTACATTATATATTTTTTTTAGATTTTTCATTCTCTTACTTTAGAAGTTAGAGGGGGGGGGACACACATTTTACCACTTTGGAAGTGTCTCTCGCGCAAATTGTTCAGTGTAGACAAAAACTATATTAGAAACCTTAATATCATTTTTAAAGAGCTATCGATAGACACCCCACACGTGTTGGTTTGATGAAAAAAAAATTTTTGAGTTTCAGTTCTTAGTATGAGGGGCAACCCTAATTTTTTTTTTTTTTTTGGAAAAATCTTAATGCCGTTCACAGAATACATCTATATACCAAGTTTCAACAGTGTACTCCTCATAGTTTCGGCAAAAAGTGGCTGTGACATACGGACGGACATACAGACAGACATACAGACAGACATGACGAATCTATAAGGGTTCCGTTTTTACGTTTTACGGAACCCTAAAAAGGCGGTAGTTCACAAACAAAAGAGTACATATTATTTATAATATACCTAAATACCTATCTATTAAAAACAAACAATTAAATACTTTTCGTTGCCTACCATAGTGATAAACATACAATCCTACTAATATGTGAAACATGTGAAATATTGTAAGTTTGTTGCTTAATAACATTTCGGAACGGCTAATCAGTTTTTGTTAGATGTAAAATTATTCAGACCAATAATGTAAATAAAATAAAGTGGCCAAGTGCGAGTTGGACTCGCCCATGAAGGGTTCCGTTGCAGCAAGTAACATAATATACATAGTACACATAGTTCTTGTAGTTCGTTGTAACTTTGATCGAAGTTTCAATAATAGTGTATTTATGACGTACTAAAAAAAATCTACTCATCAGATCGAGTTCAAACTAATTTTCGTTAGTAGTTTACATGGTTATGTACATCATATATTTTTTTTAGATTTTTCATTATCTTACTTTAGAAGTTAGAGGGGGGGGGGGGACACACATTTTACCACTTTGAAAGTGTGTCTCGCGCAAACTATTCAGTGTATACAAAAATGATTTTAGAAACCTCAACATCATTTTTAAAGACCTATCGATAGACAACCCACACGTGTAGGTATGATGAAAAAAAAATTTTTGAGTTTCAGTTCTCAGTATGGGGGGCAACCCTAATTTTTGTTTTTTTTTAATTTTTTTGTTCAAGTCTTAATGCGGTTCACAGAATACATCTACTTACCAAGTTTCAATAGTGTAGTTCTCATAGTTTCGGCAAAAAGTGGCTGTGACATACGGACGGACAGACAGACAGACAGACAGACAGACAGACAGACATGACGAATCTATAAGGGTTCCGTTTTTACGTTTTACGGAACCCTAAAAACTATCCCATATCTCAAGTTAAATGGCAAATTTCATGAATATCGGTTGACTTGATAAAGAGTTCACTGGAAACAAACATCATGCATGACACTAGATTTTGATACATTAAGATATCCACGGTTTATTTTCTACATTAGCTGAACTTAATCCTAAGATATCTACTTCATAATTTATCAAAGGAGTTGCCCTAACTGGACAAACCCACGACAACCTATTTACGTCCTGAGACCATTACGAGGCTGTCATGCGGTATCGTGTCGTTTTTATCTAAACCCTTTGAGTTAAAGGCTTTGTACCTAGTTAGTTTCTTACAACTAAATCACAATAAAAACTGCACAACCTATACTACACATTTAACTACCTCTTCAGAATCAATGGTAAATCAAAGTCATTGGTAACCGTGGCGTAACTAATAATAATTCACGAAAATGAGTCATACTTGGCGAAAATAAATTAACTTAAGGGCGTACCCCGAGAAAATGACCTTGAGTATTTCTTACCTTATCGCACACCGCAAGAAAGAGCAAGAGAGAAACAGTAGGATTTGTCGCTGTTTTACGCTCAAATTTTAGAATAAACTCTTTATAAAATCAGATTTTGGTCTTTTGAAAAAAATAAAACTACCAAAATGTTCGTAATGAAATTGTCTATCCGTTGGTGTAAGTACAAAATCAAAATAATGGACGATTTTCGAGGAGATGCATGATAACTACAATTATTTAATTTTTTCATGGTTTCGTTGTGTGGCGATTATTTAAACAACAAGTTCAGTAACAAAAAAATAAAACTACCATTTTGAAGCCAAGAAGTTGTAAAAATTTAATGTATTTTTTACCAGTTGACATTTGTTTTGGCTAATGAGTAGATAGCTCTGAAAACTGGACCAAAATCTCGTTTTGCTGGGGGACGCACCTTAACGAACTGTTCAGCTGCGGAGAACAGCTAGTTATAAGATTGCACCTTTGTCAGTTATTCTACCGCCAAGCAGTAATGTGGGAATATATCTGTGTTCTGGTTTAAAGGTCAATGTTTTCAGAGAAATTACAGGGCATAGAGATAAAGCATCTAAAACCTCTGGGTCACGAGCGCAGTACGGTCGGTAAGGAATTGGACTCTTCATGTTCCAATAATTGCGTGACACTGTGTTGTTATGGGCAGGCGTGTTGCTTACTATCATCTACACGTCCTACTCGTCTCGTTACTCTAGAAAATGGTCAAAATATAAATAAATAAATATTGGTGGACAATTCACACACAACACCATCTGACCCCAAACTAAGCAAAGCTTGTATGATGGCGGCCAGATAGCTGATATTATACTTGTATAGTTATAAATACATACTTATTATACATAGAAACACCCAGACACAGTGCAAACATTTGAATTCATCATACAAATTTTTGCACTGGGTGGGAATCGAACCCACGACCCTCGGCTTCGCAGGCAGAGCTACTACCAACTAAGCCACGAGGCCAGTCAAAAGTGTCTAATAGTTAAAAGTTAAGTGTTAAAAGTGTCTAATGAATCTCTAAAAATAATTTTAACCTGCCAATTAATGTAAACAAAATTTTTGTCTAATATATATTATATACGCACTCTCGAAGACAAATATTTCATACATAAATGCAAGTAAACTCATAATAAAGCACCTTTTGTAGCCAGATCAGTTACAGAGATAGAAGTATATACCTACTATTATACTACACGCGAGCTATTCTGTCAAAATGTCAGTCACAGGAGCGCCTGGAGTTCCGTTTTTGTTTAAAACATGAGTATCTGCTTCACTGAACACGGACTTATATATTCACGGTACGACTGAATAAGTCATCGACGAAAATATCACGCATTTTTATTATTTCCAAAAATATATGTGTAATTCAAAACCATTCAAGTGATTTGGCGACTATTATGTATTATACTCTCCATACATGACAGCTATAAGTAGTTCTTTATTTTAAGTAACTATAAAAATTTAAGTTTTTTTCGTGATTTCCATAGTAATGGCAAATAATTACATTATATTTTGGGGAAATAATTATTACATCAGATTTCAACAACGCCAATGACGTAACACTAAATTAGTTCCATGTTTATTTGTGGTAGGTGGACATGAATGGTTGGTGGATAGTAAGTACCTAGTAGATTTAGAAATTATTCAACATTTTCTAATTATTCTTGTCTTATTGTGCAAAATACTTTTTCCTTATAATAATCTCCACGGACTCCGGGGTCCATGCTTTCTGAATATTGCGCTTAATTTTTTATTACATTTGGCACACAGGAAGTATTGACTAACACATCAACTGTCCGTATATCTAAACTACGTATGTACGTCTTATTGTGAAGATTTCCCTCAGCTAAAAGCCTCCATCACCGCCGCGTTCTTGCGTCATCTTGAAGTTGTAATCCCTGATGGCACTTAGTGGTGCAGCCGACGTTTGCAACACAAAACTATATTACATCGTCTTCGATGTCGTTGGTGTAATAGACAAAAGTCCCAGTAAGCCGAGACAAAGCCACGACTGCGTCTGATGAAAGTGTCCCTTTCATGATATGTACAACTTAGCTTTGGTCTTAATAGCCACTATGTCAAATGTTGGTTGTCAGAAGGTTGAATGTACCTGAAATCCATCATAGGTCCAGGAGGCCCACTTCATGGTGCAGAGCTGGACATCAAACGGGAACTGCTCCACGTTGATATCGCAGACGGAGACGTAGATCCCGTGGCTCAGCCACGTGACCTCCCCTGTGTGTCTCACTATTACGTTTGTGTTTATCACTGCCGACCTGTAATTGGGGTCGGCGCTGAAACAATATAGAACATTTTTACTAGAAAATGGAATTTCGCGACCGAGTTCTCTGAGTTATGAGATTAGCATTGATGGGTGGCACATGCAGATGGACAGGTAAAGTGGGACTGGACTACACTTTTATTTCATTACTAAAAATCATACTCGTATACCATAGCATACACAGCTCCCTTTATGTTCTCGTGGCTGAATTAAGAGCCTTCTATAGCTACGAGATATTTAGCCATAATCCACCACGCTAGCCCAATGCGGGTTGGCAAATTACGCATGACTTTGAAAGATTCTTGGAACATGACCGTTTTCTCGTGAAGTTTTCCTTCATCGATAAAACCATGATAGTGATGACAAATTTGTATATCTGCACGTGTAAAATTACTCCTAGATACAGGCGGGATTTGAACCTATGACCACGTGATTGTAAATACGTGTGCTAACCACTCAATCAATACCATTACAGAACAGTAAACACTATGCTTCATTTTATAATAAAGAGGCGGGCCTAATGATAAGTAACACGTTTGCCCACAAAAACACGCCACGTAGCTATTTTAACACGATGCGCTCGTCTCTCAAATGTAAAATGATTAATCTCTTAGCCATATCATTTCTCTGGAAAGGTTAGCATTGAAACGAGAACACAGTAATATTAGCACAGTAGAATAACCGACGAAACTTCCCGAGGTGGAGAGTGCACCTCGGGAAGTACCACACATTCGTCAGTTATTCTACTGTGCTAATATTACTGTGTTCTCGTTTCAATGCTAACCTTTCCAGATAAATTATTTATTATAAACTATTACAAAGAGTTCTATCATTACAATGGTACAATGTAGTGTTTTAAGAATTAGAGTCCACGATATGTGGCTTTTGAAGTTCAACGGTTAGGCAACATATAGGTATCCCCAGCGGAATCCTAGGCAATAAACTAAAACTAACAACGCACTATCAACTTAAACACTGCAGGCTGTTTGTAAAAAATATCCGGAGCTGCTCCATTTAGCTAGGGGGTGCTTAGTAAAAACGCGAAATAAACATAGCACAACTGAAACAACAAAAGGTTTCATTCCTTTGAGAGTTGTCTACCAATCAAGCTTTTTGTGTTTCTGCTGTATTAAAACAAACTGAATAAGTAATTACGGTTTTAATTCGACTCTTCTGAAGTCGACTCAATACTTTAACTAACCGAAACCTTAGCTGCAGAGTGAATTGTTAAAAGCTACTGGAAAACGAAATCCTGCTATCCTACTAATATTATAAATGTCAATGTATGGATGTTTGGATGTTTGTTGCTCAATCACGTCCTAACGTATGAACGGATCGGGCTGAAATTTGGAACACAGATAGGTTATAGTCAGGCAGAACACATAGGCTACTTTTTATCCCGAAAAACAACGGGAACAATGGGAACTTTGCGGGTAACACCGCGGGGCGCTGCTAGTAATAAATATTGGTGGGTATTTCTCACACAATCTAGCCTCAAACTAAGGAAAACTTTTACTATGAGAACCAGTTAGCTGATTTAAAATTTACATAATTTATATATTTTTTTTAAATTAAGAGTAACGAGACGAGCATGACATTTGCCTGATAGTAAACAACATGCCTGCCACATAACATAACAGTGACAAGCAGTTATTGGAACATGAAGAGTCCAAATCATTGCCTAGCACTGCACTGCGCTCGTCACCCAGAGATCTAAGATTTTATGTCTCTAAGCCCTGTAATTTCTCTGGAAACATTGCTCTTCAACCCGGAACACAGTAATGTTTGCACATTACTGCTTGGCTGTAAAATAACTGGCAAAAGTGTGGTACTTCCCCAGGCGGACTCTGCTAAGAGTCCTACTACTACTGCTAATAAATACATTAGTAGGTACTCATGAAACACAAGCAGCAATCCGTAGTCTCACCCCTTCCCGTTTTTTTTTTTCGGGATAAACAGTTTATGTTTTATACCACATATAAACTTACTTTAAATTTTAACCCGATCCGTTCTGAAGTTCCGACGCGATTAAGCAACAAACATCCAAACACCCAAACCTTAACATTCATAATATTAGTAGGATAGAAACACCCGTACAGCATACACAGAAGAACTATCTGAATCGCACCTGAACTCCCACGACACAGGCCACCCTAGTGTGGGAATTCAGTGTTTACCGACTCATCAGTTTATTGTATGTTTATATGTTGTCTATCCTGTTGTTTTATATTAGTCGGTAAGTGTATTAGTTTAGTTTTTAAGAACAAATAAACGTGTTTATTATTAAAAAAAATAAAAAAATATCACACAAACATATATTTTTGTCCTAGACGGAAATCAAACCCATGACCTACGGCTCTGCAGGCATACTTACTACCAACTGAGCCACAAAGTCAGTGGAATATACTACATTCTTATATTTTTAAAGTGATACTATTTTGTCATATTTTTACAATAGTGCTAAACTTACAATGTTACAGGTAAATTTAATGCTACTTCCTACTTTTTACTGTTCCTGTTCCGGTTACAAACTTTTTTATTATTTTAAGACCGGTATGCTGCCAAACCAAAACAAGATATCAAAAGGGAAAAGATGTCACATTCTCAAGGGCTGGTTTCCATTTTTATTAACACGCTTTTATTAGCTTCACTTATAACTATAAATGTAAGAAAATCTTGGAATCTTAATTTGACCCACTTCCCGGTCTTCGATTAGAATGAAATTTTGCACACGCTCTGAATTCTGATGACAATACATGACTAGCTAAGAAACGTTTTTACAAATCCAATATGGCGGCCTCCCCAAGTTGGCGGACTGGCTGTTTGAAATCCACCCCCATGATATGGGTATCAAATGAAAGGGTTTGCTGTCAGGAATAAGAAAAAAATAGTCACGTGCCTTAAATCCAACATGGTGGACATCCAAGATGGCGAATTGGGTATTTAAAATGCACCTCCGTGATATGGGTATTAAATGAAAGGGTTTGAATGGGATACGAAAAAAATAATCTCGTAACCTAAATCCAACATGGCAGCCGTTCCAAGGTGGCGGATTGGCTATTTGAAATGCAAAAGCGTGTTTTTTAGTTTTTTATACTATTATAATAATTATTTATGAGAAAACTTCTTTTGGCGCGCTATAGTCAGATGTTTCGTGGGCTGTCAATTAAAGCGTGACGCTAGACGCTGGGTATGATAAGAAATATTCGGGTAAAGTCGGGACCATGCCCATTTCCAGATGGCCACGCTCAGGCCCGTGCCCTTCGGTTTCACCCGCGTAGTTTCCAAAATAAGCCATCAAATTCTGAGTTATAAGTTCTCACTTCTATCGACAGTTCCTATGACTGCCAATTTTCTTTTTTTTAATATTGAAGGATATGGTTAAACTTTAACCTACATATATATTGATGCAGTCAAAGTTAAAGGTGTAACACGCTTGCAGAAGATACTTATTGATTCTTCATTTAGAAACACTAAAGTTATAATCCGCCTGAAATCCCGCCGAACTACCGGAGGTAAATTTATTGCAAAGTTGCAGCTGTTTAAGTTCCATGTAAAAATATAAAAGCTCGGAATAATACAAGCATTCTGTGTAGTTTTCAACACACGCAACCCCTTGCCTATGATGCTTTATGAACAACGACGCAAATTAATAGTGACACAGTAACTGTGATTCTTGTGAAATCAATTCTCAATGAAATGATTTATTTCCGTGAATCGAATTTGGCAAAATAATTTAAAAAATAAAAATAATAAACATTTGTGGTGAATTTTAATCACCAATATCCATTTGTTTTTGCCAAATAAGTACTTAAATGCATTAAAACTGGCAACTAAAAGATATGACTACAACTTTCCTGTTTCCAATACCAACGTCTGGAATAAACAAACCGAATTTCCGCTCAGGCAGCAGGCCAAAAGCAAACATCAAAATACTAACTCTAAAATTTGAATGAATATGTTCAAAGTTTAAGTTTTCAATAGAAAGGCGCAGAAGTTGAGCTAAAATGATAAATGACAGCAGAAGACCAATGCACAATCACTCTTCTTCCAATCATTTTTGTCGTGTTTATGTGCCTTTTGTTTCAGTAATCTGTGCGTGCGGGATTCGATGTTTATTTTCTAAACAAAATTTGAGATTCAATCGGTTAAATCCTGAACTTTGATTAGTTACAATCTCGAAACAAATAAATAATAACAAATATCGGTGGACATTTCTCACACACAATCTAACCCCAAACTAAGCAGAACTTGTATACTAAGGATGCCAAATAACTGATATAACACTTTTATAAAATTGTATAAAACATACTTATTAAACATAGGAAGACCCATACACAAAACAAACATTTGTATTCATCACACAAATATTTGCCCTGTGTGTGGAAATCTAACCCACGACCTACGGCTTCGTATGTAGACTTACTATCAACTAATCCGATAGGCCAGTCTAATATTATTGACAATGCCTAAAAATGAATGAAAACAATACCCAAGACGTGATCTCGCATAATCAAGCTGACTGTTTCAGTGATTAATAAACCCATAAGTCCATCTATTTCACAAATGACCCTATAAATTCTTTGACCCGAAATATAATAACGGGTGCAAAGAATAATATCACCGCAAGCTAAAAATAATGTACTTAATTAATATTTTCAGGGCCTAATTAAGAGAAGCGGTTAAACGCCTTAGGCGGTTGGGGCTACCGCTATCCGGTTTTGCTTGGAACATTACAAGTTCCGGTGTGTTGTGTGAAATTAAATTACCAAGCTTAAAGGGTTTTACATCCTTTAATTCTGTTCATGCTTACTCGTAATTGTTATTATTATTTACTTGTTTGTGTTTGCGACTTCGCAGGAACTACGGATAACTTCTAGGGAGTCGGTTTTTGAATAATTGATGTTTGTACTACGCAAAGACGTTTTGAATTGCGAAAATTCACGTATTTTGTGGTTATTAGCTTGGCATTTAGACAAAACCAAACCAAATCTCACCAGATAGAGCTAAGTTAGATTACTTTTAGTTACCAAGTGTCTTCGTAACATTTGCAATGCCCGTAAAAGGCGACTAAGTTACATGTAACATGCCTTAGTTAGTTTGGACTCGATCTAGTCAGTAGTTTTTTTACTCGACTGACAAAAAAAGAGGGTTATGTCTTTTTATATGCGTCTTAAATACACTATTATTAAAACATCGGTCAAAGTTAAAACGAACTACAAGAACGTATATATCATGTCACTTGCTGCAACGGAACCCTAAATGGGCGAGTGCGGCTCGCACTTGGCTGCTTAAATTTTTGGTAAATATACATCTTGAGTAGAAATACCTCTATAACACGAGTAAGACATGCAATGCACTTCATTATTCTTATTTGTACATGGAATATTCAAACCGCTGCCTACTGCACTTTGATATGCACTTTCTTCTTCTTTGTATGTCATTTCTTAAAGGGAAGGCTCATCATCATCCTAACTTTGACACAGGATCACGTAATAAGAATCTCGTGTTCAGGTTGAATCACGTTCGTAAGCTATTTAGCCATGCAGTACGTCTTCTTCCGAATGGTCTCTGGGTTTAGATTTACCTTAGAGTAGAGACCCCGGGGCCGGGACTAATAGTATTGTCGTACACCTCGTACGTTGAAATACAAGGTTAAGTCTCTATTGTGGAGGCCCCGGGGCATATTCCCCGGTTGCCCTCCCCTAAATCTGACTCTGATACTCACAGTGGATAGTGTACTTACTTGTTGTAAAGTATGATGTCGGGCCTCCATACCCGTTCGTATGGTATTCTTATGACGGTGATGCCATCGAAATCGCTTATGTTCCATCTTAAATGGTGGTCTGTCCATATTTGAGTAATCCAACAGTTTGTAGTGAGTAGTTGATCCTTTTCTTCCTGTCAACAAAAGAAACACATACTCAAAAAAAGATTAGTTTTTTTTTTTTTTTAATTTAGACTTGGGCTTGAACCCTCCAGAGATTTGAATTGTCTATGACATGGAAATAGTAGTACCCAGCAAAATTTTCCAGGTACCATACAATTGACACCTTTTGGTATTATCTGATAAAGGAGTGATTTTTTAAACATTACCTACTGTATTTTAGTTTGATATATAAGTAAAACCTCTAAAGTGAAACTTTTTTTCCGATAATATGTTTGCGTTTGACCGTCATCTTGCATGACATTAAGCTTTAAGCAGTCTACGATGTGCTATTCGGTAGAAACCACAGACTAGGTAGAGAGGTAAAAACATTTGTCAATCACCATATCGTTCTATTATTATGAAAGCGTAGTTAAAGCTCTTTGTTTGAGTCTTCGTAACGACAACCTTGGAACGATGAAAAAACATTTTAATATTATACCCCGTTTACATGATTCCAGTCCAGCGACCGAATCCAGCGCTGGATTGCTTACTGGAATAATGGAGACCGGCACTGGAATGCACTGGCACTGGATTGATGCATTCCAGTGCCGGTCTCCATTATTCCGGTAAGCAATCCAGCGCTGGATTCGGTCGCTGGACTGGAATCATGTAAACGGGGTATTAAAGATGACGAGCGTAATACAGAGATTAGTAGTAGTTAACGATTATTCGAAATATTCGCGACATTATAAACAATTATTTTAGAATACCAAAAAGAAAATAATGATTGCGCCAAACCCTGAATCAGTGAAATTTTTATCATTATCATAATGCATTGTAAGAGTTGTTTCTTATCTTATATCATACTTATTCAAATAAATGTCTGAGATACGTAGGTGTTAAGCGATTTCTTATTTGAAGAAACAAATCGGCCAGATAACATTTAAAACCTTGTCTGAATTTTACGACTTTCCACCTTTTGCTGACATCGGCACGTCATAAAACCTACTCAGATGATTTGTTTGAATATTTTGTCACATAGTCCAAGATCTCAGAGCTGCCAGACGTCACCTATATTCTGATGAATGAATTGTGGACGATTGAGTAAGTACTAAGAGCACATGCTTACTGGCTAACATGGTTAGACGGCCAATTTTGAGATATGGGGGTAATTAAGGTACATACAAACATTACTTACTTGACGTATTTTCTAATAAGTGATTTTCACGTATGTTGTAGGCAATATCCTTAAAAACAAGGTCCAAATACTCCCAGACACTTTCCGTCGGCCGTTTTGCTTAACAACTCCAAAATAACAATTTAACTTCACTTAAATTCTCATTTGTAAATATGTTCGTCAGACAACTATTTTGAAGCTTTTTCCAATTCACAAACGTTGTTTAATTCTTATAGAACAATGGCAGACCTTCACACTTTAAAATAGTTGAGACGAAATGATAGCGTCTATACATCAAAAATATCTTAAAATGTCCCTGAGTAATATATGGAAAGATTTTCGTCTTCAAAAGGCATAGAAAAAATATTTTAGATGACGAAATGATGAGAAATATTTAACACAACCGATACGAAAATCACAGGACTGCTGATAGAGTAAGATCCCAGGGCTGCCAAACGTCTCATATTTTCTCACGTGAGTATCTCAAGTAATGTTTGTATGTACCTTCATAGCCCCATATCTCAAAATTAGCCGTCTAAGCAAGTTAGCGAGTAAGCATGTGTTCTTAGTACGTACTAACTCTACTCAATCATCCACATTTCATTCATGAGAAAATACGTGACGTCTGGCAGCTCTGGGATCTTGGACTATAGTGACAGACAGACGGACGGACAGCGAAGTAATAGGGTCCCGTTTTTATCCTTTGTATACGGAACCCTAAAAACAAGAAAGGCAAAAATCAGTGTTAGGACTAATTGCAATCTAAAAACGGCTCATCGGAAAGTTCTAGATATAATACGTGGAAATTATTTAAGTATTTTCTTTTTACCCTGTGCTTAACTTTATACTGAGTGGGCGGTGGACTAATTAAAGATGAGTTCGATGGCCGACTGTTTGCGTAAATACACTCTAACAAAGGGGATATTTATTTAAAACTTGTCCTGCGGTTTCACTTAGGTAGTTCCCGATCTCGTTATGTTCCCAGGATAAAAAGTAGACTATGTACTATAATATTCCAGTTTATTATGTATCTTCGTGCCTAGTTTCATCGTAGTTGAAATAGTAACAAACACCTTACATACATTTATACTTTTGCATTTATAGTAAGTAGGATTTGATCACACTACGAATCATCATCGCTCAGTTTTATCTATAAGTCACAAGTCTATTGTTCCCTGTAGTCTACTATATTAAACGCAGTTTCGCTTTTTGATGTAATTTGTTTAGTATTCCATACAGTTTAGCCAAAATAGAGATCATAATGCATTTTTGCATGTAAAAACTGATTAAGGCTGAGACTCCACCAAAGCGGAGATGTGCGGAGATGTCTGAAGCGGAGACGAGAAGGTACGTTTTTCAGTTCGGATGACTCTACCGAAGCTGTGCCTTACACCGCCCGTCGCGTCGTCGCGTCACCTGCGTACATTTCTCGTCTCACAGCTCACATCTCCGCTTTCAACGCGCCATACATCTAAATATACATCTCCGCTTAGTGGTCTCCCCTGGAGTTGAGCGGAGACGAGATGTGTGAATAACGAAATTCTATTGGTTGTTAAAAAACATCTCGTCTCCGCTCGCACACCTCCGCTTTGGTGGAGTCTCAGCCTTACTTTGTACTAGTAGCGCCCCAAGATGTACCTAACCTGCGGCTTGAAGTACGGTTCAAAAGTAAAGTTTTTACAAACTTTGAACGCCGTGTTAAATTAAATCTAATGAAGAGCCTAAATAAGTTCAAGCTTCTTGCCACAAAAATTACAAAAGTTCTGTTTAAATAAATTAATTAAAAAAGGATATAGTGTATTTTTACCAAACCAACCATAAACTAGGTTTTTATCATACATTACAAAGTAGCCTTTTCTTTTCTCTAGATCTAGGCCATCTGTGTACTACTACTTTATACCAATTTCATTTAAATCGTTCTGGAACGATTTAGCTACTACATACATACAGACAGACAGCATTTCATACGCCGTTATTATATTTAGTAGGGATTACCAATTTCGTTCCCAAAGTTACAGTTGTTCGTAATGATGTGTAGAGTGTGTAAGAGAGTGTACAATCCTTTTAATCTATACTAATATTATAAAGCTGAAGAGTTTGTTTGTATGTTTGTTTGTTTGTTTGAACGCAAGGATCTCTGCAACTACTGGTCCGAATCGAAAGATTCTTTCTTTGTAGGATAGTCCATTTATCGAGGAAAGCTATAGGTTATTTAACATTACGCTACTATCAACAGGAACCGAGCATTAATGAAAAATGTAACAAAAACGGGAGAAATATTACTTTTTGAGAGCTTTCGTTGCGTGACAGCATATGTTATACTAGCTGTGCCCCGCAGTTTCACCCGCGTCTATTTGAGGAAAATCCATACTAAAATATCCATTGCTGGCCACTTTATTACGTTTTACGGAACCCTAAAAATACGTAAATAAGCAACAATGCATTGTTGTAGAACAAATTTGATTACTTCAAATGACACAAACTTCAAATGTAGACACGCGCCGTCACAGACTTCAGCAACCAAAGAGAATTTAAATTCACGGAACTAAAGCTCTCGAAGAGAAATATTTTTCCCCGTTTTCTTTACATTCTTCACTCATACTCCGTACCTATTGATAGTAGCGTAATATTATATACCCTATAGCCTTCCCCGATAAATGGAGTATCCAACGAAAAAAGAATCTTTCGCATCGGTCCAGTAGTTTCCGAGATCCTAGCGTTCAAACAAACAAACTCTTCAGCTTTATAATATTAGTATAGATTTTAAAGATTGCGTCATTAGAACTTAAAGTAATTGAATTTGTTCAAAATTTGCGCGCGCGCGTTCAGCTAGTTTCTTAAATAAATTCATAACACAAATACATATATTGTCCACTGCAGTCGTGGCATAATCCAAACTGACCAAGTGCGGGGGTTGGCCGATGACACATACGACGAAAGATGTGTTAGCAATATTAGTAATTTATATAAGTTCTTATTGAAAGAATAGTAAGAATACCGAAATGCACTCTATGGCAACCCTACGATTCCGGGTTTGATTGATATATAGTCTGTGGCTTGATTGTTTTGGCGGGAAACAATCAAGCTCTTGTTTTTGCTCGAAAAACAGGTGAATAATAAAATTCATATGCAGCAGCAAGTCTAAGCGAAAGGTTTAAATTAAAAGTACTAGTAAACCGATAAACATCTAAGTAAAAGTGATAATTGTACATCTGTTACTGAATTTAAGGTACTGTAAAGCGTTTTCTTCAATTTTACAAAATGTACTACTTCAGCTGCCCGAGGCAGCTGTGAATAAGTTGGTATGACGAAGGATTGATTCCGAAATATAATGCTGTAGACTGATCATAGCTGTTTTATTTATGGACTAATTGTCTTCAATTTAGAATAAATTACGTACTTAACAATTCAGAAGTGGGATCGGCGGACAAGAAGACTATAATATAATCAATAATAGAAAATTATATAATTGTCCGTTGATCCCGCCCATGTGATATATTTTTTTCTTTTCAATGTTTTTTTTCTCTCCACACTTATCATGTGCTTGTTAATGTCACTCAATACGAAAACTCTATGATCAGTAGGTATTTAATTTGTTATTAAATGTACGGTTTAATGAAACGATCTAATTTGGTTTAATGAGTTGCAGAGTGAACCATCGATATAAACCAACAGATGTACCCTGAGCACCTTGAAATTGGTAATAAACTGCGTCTCTATGTGTATCGTAAGTAGTTTACACACAACCAATCTACTTGAACCTAGAATCGCTAGCGGCGCGATATGCTGTGGTTCTACTTACTGTGGTTGTTGACAACGAATAGTGTTAAACGACTAGAACGGAAGGAGTGAGCTCACTCTTCCCAACGAAAACATGATTCCGTGCGCCCTGAAGTTTGGGAGGGCACATCTGTGTATTGAGATCGTTGGAGTGAACAATATCACTTAAGTGGATTTTGTCCGTATAGGTACTTACCATTTTTGAATTTTTCACGCAATGCGGTCCTCACTATCTCTATTACTGGAATAAGTCAAGTAGACTGGAACCTATACCGCATTATCGAGATGTTCAAAATACAAACATAGTCTGGCTATAATTGTGCAAACAGCCAAGCCAGTTGTGATTTTGTTATTATTTTTATATAAAAACAAAATATATCTGTCTAATTGGGCACACAATATTACACAAAATAATTAATGTATAAATGACGGCTATTCAAATTTTCTATGCAATTTAAAAAGAGTATGCCATTTTACAAAGATACTCTTTCATATAGTTTTCGAAAAATCATGCTTCGATAAATATGTAACACCAATAACCGCAATGTCAGTAATTCTGGACAATCCGCTAACGTTACTTTGAAGCTTATAAAGTGTTATTTTTAAAACTGGTCGCCTAGTTGTGAGAACGTTCGATTTACACGAGCTTCGAATCCCGACCGCATGTTTGAGTATTTTTCCATGTTCTGTTAGTGAAACTTTGTCATGACCACTAAAGTCATATTATGATGATGCCTGATGACACATGTCCTGTAAGTCATAAGGGGACGGGTATGGACCTAGAACGATATCTTTCAGGGAATCGTTATCCGTCCAGCGGCACTTAGCTAGAGTGATGGATAATGGCGTTTGTCTTCTTTTAAGAGAAGTACCTTTTTAGTCCCAGCCGTGGGAATAAAAATAGTGACTCAATAGACATGCATGTTAGATCATGGGTCAGACGTTGAAGCTGTATGTACAAACCGTATCATACATCATAATAAAATATCCTCAAAATACTATGAAACTATTAAATGTAGAGTACTACCTATAACGAATCGAACTATTAAATGTGGAGTACCATGACGAAGCGAAGCGGTAATGCATTTAGTATATAAATCAGTTCAAATGGTTTGACGGCAACTTGCTTTTGCCTTCTTGGTACTATGTTTATAACTTACATGGAGATCCGGACAGAGTAAAAATTGTCTTTGTCTAGTCGTTTTAGCGATTAATTCAATTTGAGAGATAATCTTTTGCACGTAGAATATTTTAAAGAAACTGTATTTAACTGCTGAGTCAGATAACCATGTGCATGTGACGTATATTAAATTAAACCCCACTTTTCTACCAATAGCTATGAACTAAATTGACATTGCCAGTAATTTGATCTTAAGTCATTCAGTCAGTAAGTTGATTTTTTGAGAATGGAGTTGAGCTGTGAACTGCGACTGAAGCTATTGTTCAGCCAAGATGTAACTCAATGTGTGTATGTACAAAATGTAAAGAGTTAAACTTTAGAGTCACACGTGCCTAGTATTATCAAGGTAGAAAGTAGGTACCAGAGCTTCTCATTGCAGTTTAGCAGTGTTCTAGACTAAAGTGATCTGATGAAAGTACTTGCTCATATATGAGAAAGATGGAGTTAAAAGTAGGTTGAGCAATTATTAATGCCTTTATTGGAAGTTCCAGATTATGGTTAGACTGTACCAAGGCCGCAAAGATAGCGTCGAAAGTTGCGACATGAAAAGTGAACCTGAAGTCAAGCGCTGCAAAGGGCGCGTTCAGATAACGAGTATTCCACCGATTGACAAGGACCGGAACGAAGAACCGGGAGTGGAAGGGAGTCTGAATGACAGGCAAATCCACAAGCGTTCTAATTTAAACTTGTTCAGTAATGGTGTAAATTGATACTGAAATCCGCAGCCAGGAAGTGGAAGGTAGTCTGGATTTTAACAGGCAAGTCCACAGCCGCACATAAATATATAGATTCGATTTATGGTGTAAATTTGACGTGGTTTAACGAAGAGTTGTTTAGCAACGCATTAAGTTATTTCAAAAAAAAAGTTTGTTTTACTCTCTGTTCATTGCATTTTGAACCAAAATGATTTGAGTTACAAAGTAATGTGTCAAAATTTACGAATGGGACGAAAAGGAAATAGTCCACTTTGCTTTACACAATAATCAGGCATTGCAAAATCTCAGAAACGTTACTCTAATAGCTGGGCCGAATGGATAACAAAGCTTAGCTAGGCATTCTCCAGCGGCCGCTGAGACAATCATGCCGAATTACTATTATTATTAGGCTTTAAAGATTGCCAAACTTGCAAGACATGGTCTCATGAAGGTAATATTGTTACTTAAAAAGCATACACAAGAAGAATATCGCAGATATATATAGAATAGAGAGAGATACGGAAGGTAGCAGACTGTTAATTACACGAAATTGACGATCGATTAAGAGGATCAAATTGCAAACCATTAGACCCATTGCTCAAAGTGAACGTAGACATAAAAGCTTGTATCAGAAAATGTCGACATATATATTGTCGAGGATCAGTTTTGAATGGATTAGTTGATCACGGTTTAACTGAACAAAAACTAGAGCTCGCTATTCCTAATAATGTTACTTTGTGTTTTATAAAATAGCTTATAATATAATACTCTGGTATTATCGAATGATGGTGTAAATAAAATTGGCATGTACTAGTTGTATTAAGAATTTAATATGGAAATAACAAATACACCAGATGACCTCTTTTCGAAAATAGGTCTGAAACAAGAGTTTTTCTTAAGTTGAACAATGAAGTTGTTATTGGTCCGGGGCGATCAATACAATCACATACTGTTCCAATAAAATCACAAGTATAAAGAGGTAATCTAAACACACCGTTCAATTCATAAATAACAAAATAAATCTTAACATTCACAAATTACGTGTTACGTTGTTTGTCAGCGACGGACTCTGCGATTGTAATCTGGTTTGCGCACCGTGTAAGACTTGATCCAACTTAAATGATGATGAAATGAAAGATGAGATAATCTTTGTATGAAGGATTGCGAGCGAAGTTGAAGCGGGCCGCTAGTATCTATGTAATTATATTACTGCATTGATGCCTTCCTAATTCACACTTGATGATGGTCAGGGAAATGTAATCCGAAATCTCGTTGAAGCGAAGATTCGGTTTAGAACAGTACTTTAGTAAATCGAGTTATACCTACAAGTTATAATGAGTGATATCTGTCCCGTGGCATTTGATAATAAAGGGCACTTCTTCAATTGTGACTAGCAGCCAAAATTTAAAAAAAAAAACGTAACTACATAATTTGCTCGTTGAATAAAGCGATTGCTTCTTGTCGAATAAAATAAAAAGATTTAGGAGTTTGCCACAATTGATGACATGAAGGATACGAAGCCAGCAATATACGAGTACAAGACGTATCGTATGTCTCATGACAAAAAAATACGGGTAAAGCCGAAGTAAAGTATCGAAGTGGCATTTCTTTCACGCTACAACTTAACAGACTCCCTGGGGTTTGGCGTCAGTATTACCGGTTTAAAGCCTGGACTTGAAGGCAGTTTCGAAGTGGGTACTCTAAGTACATCGAAGAACCAACTGGGCTTAAACAGTTTTCCATGATTTGTGGGCCGTTTGGCCGGTCCACACAGATTCAACTAAGTACGGCGTGGCAAGTATTCTTGGGTCCTTAGGACAGTCTCTTTTAACAGTAAAAAGACAAAGAGGAGCAAAAGCTCCACTCGTTCGAACCTGAAACCCTATCATTATCATCCTCTTTTGGTAAATTTAGAGTTAACCTTCAGAGTATGCAACTTAAAATATTGTCAGACCGCAATGCGCCGAGAACCACACTCACTAACAGAGATCTAGTACCGTGTATTGCTCGTTGAAGGGTGTAGTTCCAAGAATTCAATTGCGACATCGAATATCGAGCTGTCAACCCACATTTGGATGCTTTAGAAAAGGAGTCCCAAGGAGAAGTTATAGATTCATATCCTAGACTTTATTAGAGTATTCTTAAGATTGTATAGAAAACAATACAATGCAATACAAAATACTTTATTATATCACGAAACAATAGAAAAAAGTGAGTAAACTTGTGATTAAAATGTCGTACACAAAAGTCTATCCTATCGCTAATATAGATCTCTTCTAGATGACCTTTTGGTTGCTAGGACAAGGTAACAAGTAAAGGTATGGGTGTGGTATCCATGATATAGGTACTTACGTACATAAATAATTACACAAATAGAATACATATCATTTAAAAGTAAATGCGTTATACAGATATGGTACTGTGCAGTAATGGTTGAACGCACTAATCTCTGGAACCACCAGACTGATTTTAGTTATTACACCGTTGGATGTGTGCGTGGTCTTCGAGGGATTTAAGCTATAAATATACCTACCGCAAGTGAAGCTGGGGTGGGTGGCTAATAAATAATATAATGCATGAACATAATATATTAAAATATACTAATATAAACACACTTCATAACATAGAATACCTACGCGTAAAGGACAATACGCACATGTTTATGAAACGAGGCTGAAAAGATATCTACTGTTCAGAAAATAATCCGAAAGTAGTAATAATTGAATGTTATATATATAATAAATATAGTATAAGAAGTAAATATCGTCGAAATTAAGATATCATCTATCGAGTAATCAATGACAATAATCAGATCCGTGATCAGAAACATACGTGCATACTTCTTCATCAATAAGGTTCAACGACGAGGGTTTAGTGAGAATGTAAGGCGCAAAACGCCAAGTAATAATAAAATTAGCTATTAAATTTCAAGGCCTGTACCGTATTAGAAATTTTGACAAATATTAAAAAAATCTGATTGATGATATGCCTTTAATAGCCGCGGTTGATATGAAGACGTGGTAGCCGCAGATAAACTCAAGTCATCGATGATGTTCAAATAAAATTTCAATAGAGATTATCATATTGTTGATCACGAAACAATCAAGAATTCCGTATAAGTACCTATAAGTAAAAATTATTTAATCGCCCATATGAAGCAGGTTATAATGCTAAATGGTTAGATACGCTAAAAGAATTACATTGCCTAGTAGAGAAACCATTGATGTGATTCATCATCATTAATTTGTGAGTAAATTATTACTTTGGATTATGTTCAACGAATAAAACTTTTAGTAAAGTTATTACAACTAAGACCAAAAACTGTTGTAAACAATTGTTACGTTACTTAATTATTAAAATGAAATGAAATTTGAAATGAAATGAAATTTGAAATTAAGTGAAATTTGAAATGAAATGAAATTTTAAATGAAATGAAATTTGAAATGAAATGAGATTTTAAATGAAATGAGATTTTAAATGAAATGAAATGAAATTTGAAATGAAATGAAATTTGAAATGAAATTAAATTTGAAATGAAATTAAATTTGAAATGAAATTAAATTTGAAATGAAATTAAATTTTAAATGAAATGAAATTTGAAATGAAATGAAATTTATTAGGTATTAACAAACATTTGAAGTTCACAAATTAGTACAGATTATCTATCCTTGATTGGTAATTCAGATTGAAAAGCATTGTTACCCAAGCTAGGGTTAAACCTGTGTTATGGCGTAACAATCTAACAATATTATATATTAGGTATAAAATATGAAGAATTCGGTTATAATTGTTTTGTTTCTTATGAACTTCAGGTTATCTTTTGACTGCAAAGTATGGATAAATAAATAAATAAATAATTATTGGTGGACAATTCACACACAACACTATATGTTGAATAAATAAAGTAGATATGTTATCGTATATGACCGAAATTAGAGATATCTATATTTCTAATTATAATTTTAATGTGATAATTGTCAGAAATTAATACATAACAATATATTATCAAGGTTTACCTACCGTTGACTTACCTACAAGGTTGTTCCTACCGTTGATTCGCTGATTCGGTATTTTGAATGGAATACTAATATTATATAAAGCTAGCCCATATTTTTGTGTTTTAGAACACATCCGTCAGTTTGTAGTACAATTATTTCACAAAATGGACACATGGTAAACAGGTGACTAGATACAGGCTTAGGCCTAGTTTGAGATTTATTGACAGAAGCTTAATTTATTATGCAACAATAATACCTACTATGTTCATGTCGTACAATCTTATTATTGTGAATTGTAAATTTAAATATAATAAACATTGTTAAACTGTGTGTGTCAATAAAGCATGATTTGATTTGATAATGTAACTACGAAGATATTTTCCTTGTTAAGTATGATGCCATGTGCTCAATTTTATTTGTTTTCTTTCGAACATTACTAATAAATTATGTTCCTTAATTTGAAACACAAATTGTAACGTACATATTATTTAAAATATAGATAGAAATTTAATGATAATGGATTCGGGCTATAACGTACTTATTATATTATGGCTGTCAAACCTGAGCGACCAACAATACCCAGATAAGAAAATTAAAAACATCTCAAAATGCCATGGAAAAGTGTATGATGAAAAAAAAACTATCTGATAAAATACAACAACTTTAAGAGCAAAATCAAAAATAAAAGATTACAATAACTGTTAAAAAGCTTAAATGGAAATTAATACATAATAATTAGAGGAAAAGAAATCGTGGCAGACCACTCAGAAGATGGGTCGATGACATAGAAGCGACAGCAGGTGCTACATGGACCAGAAAAGCTTACGTTTGGGAAGAAGTTGGAAGAAGTTTGAAGGCAGTTGGAGGAGGCCTTTGTCAATAAGTAAACAGACGGTGCGATGGCAATCTAAATTTAAGAATTTTAAATTGTAATAACAATGAAAAATTGTAAGCATTACCTGAATAGAGGCTATTATTATTATTACTATAGAAATAGAACAGAATTACTCGTATAATTTAGTCAAGATATGTGAAATAAACTTAAAATCCTTCCACATGTATACAATTAACAATATATTATTATTAAAGCGCGAGGACTCGCTTCTGCAGGATGGCCGAGCTGTTAGCAATATTAGTAATTTATATAAGTTCTTATTGAAAGAATAGTAAGAATACCGAAATGCACTCTATGGCAACCCTACGATTCCGGGTTTGATTGATATATAGTCTGTGGCTTGATTGTTTTGGCGGGAAACAATCAAGCTCTTGTTTTTGCTCGAAAAACAGGTGAATAATAAAATTCATATGCAGCAGCAAGTCTAAGCGAAAGGTTTAAATTAAAAGTACTAGTAAACCGATAAACATCTAAGTAAAAGTGATAATTGTACATCTGTTACTGAATTTAAGGTACTGTAAAGCGTTTTCTTCAATTTTACAAAATGTACTACTTCAGCTGCCCGAGGCAGCTGTGAATAAGTTGGTACGACGAAGGATTGATTCCGAAATATAATGCTGTAGACTGATCATAGCTGTTTTATTTATGGACTAATTGTCTTCAATTTAGAATAAATTACGTACTTAACAGATGTCTTTCTACGAAACATGCCTGTTTCCTTTCACTGTTAACCCCGGGAGTGATAAAAATATGAACACCAATTTGGAAAAATACGTATCACAGCTACGCACTAAAACATTTTAATAACGACATAGCAATTGAAAATAGCACAGTCAGTCTGGCACAGGCTTTGATACTGAATGTAAACAGCGTCGGAAAACGCCTGCAATAATGGAAGTTAACGCAACGCTACACTTAAACACAGCACTGCTCTTAATTAGACCATTACGGACATATTTGAATATTCAGGAACAGTGGCGAAAATGCCGCGCCGCAATCTAATAGATTGGAGCATTTATAAGAACAACTGCAATTTGTAGCAGGAGTGCGAAGAATTTTTAATGGCAAGATTCGTATCCACACTTTGACAGTGACATTAGGTACTTTATTTTTGTAATTTGGTATCTCACAAAAACAAATGTGTACGAGTATATCTGTTCTACCTTCAAACAGCTAGGTACCATAACGGTTTTTAGGGTTCCGTAAAACGTAAAAACGGAACCCTTATAGATTCGTCATGTCTGTCTGTCTGTCTGTCTGTCTGTCTGTCTGTCCGTCCGTATGTCACAGCCACTTTTTGCCGAAACTATGAGAACTACACTATTGAAACTTGGTAAGTAGATGTATTCTGTGAACCGCATTAAGATTTCAACAGAAAAATTAAAAAAAAAGAAAAATTAGGGATGCCCCCCATACTGAGAACTGAAACTCAAAAAAATTTTTTTCATCAAACCTACACGTGTGGGGTGTCTATCAATAGGTCTTCAAAAATGATGTTGAGGTTTCTAAAATCATTTTCGTCTACACTGAATAATTTGCGCGAGAGACACTTCCAAAGTGGTAAAATGTGTGTCCCCCCCCCCCCCCTCTAACTTCTAAAGTAAGAGAATGAAAAATCTAAAAAAAATATATGATGTACATTACCATGTAAACTACCAACGAAAATTAGTTTGAACTCGATCTGATGAGTAGTTTTTTTTAGTACGTCATAAATGCACTATTATTGAAACTTCGATCAAAGTTACAACGAACTACAAGAACTATGTGTACTATGTATATAATGTTACTTGCTGCAACGGGACCCTTCATGGGCGAGTCCAACTCGCACTTGGCCACTTTATTTTTTATTTATTTATTCACTAGCTTTGACCGCGCCTACGCTCGCATTATGTAAGTTTTTATGATAGATTCATACTTTGGTAACAAGTTTGACCGTCAAATAATAACTCATATATTTATCGGGTTAAATATAGCATCGTATATTTGAGGGTTAAATAAAAAAAAAAATCGAAGTCGCGGATAGATACTCCGTTTTTCATAAATTTTTTAGATATTGTGAAGATTACATTTTGAAGTGAAAACTTTTTTTAGTAATGTTGTGCACTTTTAGGTGTATATCTTGATTGTGTTACGATATGCTAATTTAGCGATTTATTATTATCTATTCAATGGTAGCGGCGTAGCGTCGGTGCAGCGAAATAGGACGTGCGCAAATTCTTTTTCGATGGGTGAAATCTTTTGAGCTCGTGTTATGGGCTCGTGTTATCTTTTGAGCTGGTATGGGTAATAGCAATATATATGTAGTTATACAGAATACAGGTGAAGTTTTATGTAATATTAGTGTTGTTTAATACTGAAAGTCAGTTTCCTAAGTTTTCCCTTGTATTGGCAGTCATATGACAGCCAAATATTCTTACTTGGGACACATCAAGTGAAACAAACTAAATATTCCGAAATCCCAGAGCTCCCAGACGTCACTTATTTTCTGATGAATGAAATGTGGACGATTGAGTAGAGTTAGTAAGTACTAAGAACACATGCTTACTCGCTAACTTGCTTAGACGCCCAATTTTGAGATATGGGGTAATGAAGGTACATACACACATTACTTACTTCACGTATTTTCTAAAAAGTGATTTTCACGTAAGTTGTAGGCAACATCCTTATGTTCGTCAGACAACTATTTTGTTGCTTTTTACAATATGATAGACCAATCTAAGGGGGCAATCATCCCTTAAACTTAACTATGCCCTATGGGTAAGAGCGGGACTCTTGAGTGAGACATTTATTAGGAAATGTTGCCTTAAAATTGAGTTTAGGGGATGATTGGCCTCTTAAATTGGTCTGTCTTATTGTAAAAAGCAACAAAATAGTTGTCTGACGAGCATATTTACAAATTGCGCATGAGAATATAAGTGAAGTTAAATTATTATTTTGGAGTTGTTAAGCAAAACTGCTGACGGAAAATGTCTGGGAGGGAGTATTGGGACCTTGTTTTTAAGGATATTGACTACAACATACGTGAAAATCACTTATTAGAAAATGCGTGAAGTAAGTAATGTTCGGATGTACCTTCATTACCCCATATTTCAAAATTGGGCGTCTAAGCAAGTTAGCGAGTAAGCATGTGTTCTTAGTACTTACTAACTCTACTCAATCGTCCACATTTCATTCATCAGAAAATAGGTGACGTCTGGGAGCTCTGGGATCTTACTCTAAAACTTTATTCATTTCTTTCACAAAACCTTAACACATTTCGTCTGAAACATGAATGTCTGAATAAGACTTTTAGGCTCTGAATAGTTTAATAGCACATAAAAGTTCTAAACACAAAACTAGTTTAAGATAGATAAACGAAGAACCCGTGATGAGAAACTTTCCAAGTAGGTATTAGAAAGAATTTTCAACAAGTTTTTCCTTGAGCTTGCTCGAGTAAGTTGGGAAGGTACGAGATTTGAAAGAAAAACTTTTTGTTTTGCAGAATACCGACGTGATCCGGTAACGATCCAATAAAATAGTGAAAATGGGATTTGACGATAACATATTGAATAGAGAGGATTTTTATCTTTTTGAATAAATGATAAACGACCACACACCTTCGACAGGTAAGCCACAGATTCAAGCAAACGCTGTGATATCCTACTATCCAGTAGGGTAGTAGGATATCTAGTAAGTAGACTAGTAAGTGTTATAAATTGATCATCTTGATTATCTTTAGCCCTTCATAGTCAGGTATGTAGGTATGTCACATTTGTAAGACCAATCAAGTTCTACAGGTAATCCCACTCCAATGATTAAGCCCACTCTGTCCACTACTGGATGATGGCGATATTACCACGCTGAATGCCAATGCTTATACATTTATACGTTGGACCAAATAAACGCCAGCATTTTGGGCAGGCGCGCTCAGAAAGACTTGAAAATCATATCAGTTCCCAGTCCTCATAGGCCCGATGTCTTAACACCAAAGAGGCAAATATAATATGTAATAACTTCCGAAGATTGCATTTTTGCCTTTTGAGATGCTCAGCTGAACCAACAGCTGCACCGGGCGATCTATGAGTCTCTGAAAGATATGATGGTATGATGTGGCTACTTTTCATTCCAAAAAAATAAGTTTTTTTTAAATAAAAAGTTACGAGACATCTGCCTGATGATAAGCAACATGCCTGCCACATAACAGCACAGTGACACGCAGCTATTGGAACATGAAGAGTCCAAATCATTACGTAGCACTACACTGTGCTCGTCACCCAGAGATCTAAGATATTATATATCTAAGCCCTGTAATATCTCTGGAAACATTGCCTTTCAAACCGGAACACAGTAATGTTTGCACATTACTTGGCGGAAGTTTAGTTTAGTTCAAAAACCCCGCCAAAAACAGTGTTTTGGCGGGGTTTTTGAACTTTTTACTTTATAAATGTTTAAATGGTAAAACAGTGAATCTTTCAGAAATATTCATGTAGTATGGTATAAACATATGACATGGTAAAAACCTTTCTACAACAAGACGAAAATGACAGTTATAAAGTGCACGCTATGAATTTAGAAATGTAAAGTGAGTGGTTAACCATAGGTGAGTTTTGTATCCCATTAGCTCTAAAGTAGCGCACCTTGCTATATGACTGGTCTCCTGCCTTATTAAAATTGTATCTAAATGCTTTCCAAATGACCCTCCCTGACCAGAGTAACTTGGTAAGGTGGGGAAAAGCCTCTGAAAAATGTTGCTATACTTGTGGTGAGGCGATATGTACAGCAAGGCACATATTGGTGGGATGCAAGGTGCTCCTTAATAGGGGTCATTACTCACAGTGCCATGACAGAGTACTTGAAATCATACGTGAAGCCGTAAGCCTTTCGGTAGCTAGAGCCCAAAAGGGATTGACAACGAACAAAAGACAAATTAGCTTTGTAAAAGAGGGCTCAACTTCAAACTCCAAGAACAAGCCTTACTCAATCCTGGGTTCAGCACCTGATTGGACTATTTTAATGGACACGTATGAAAAGCACTATAAAATCCCAGAGGATGTGGGTGTTTCGTCATCCAGACCGGACATTTTCCTTTTTTCTAGGGCTACGAAACGCGTAGTCCTGGTAAAACTTACCGTACCGTGGGAAACTAATATACCTAAAGAACACACCTTTGCCAGTTATTCTACCGCCAAGCAGTAATATGCAAACATTACTGTGTTCCGGTTTGAAGGGAAATGTTTCCAGAGAAATTACAGGGCTTAGAGATTTAACATCTTAGATCTCTGGGTAACGAGCGCAGTGCAGTGCTAGGTAATGATTTGGACTCTTCATGTACCAGTAGCTGCGTATCACTGTGCTGATGTGGCAGGCATGTTGCTTACCATCGGGCATATGACCTGCTCGTCTCGGCACTCTTTATCAAAAAAAAAAAAACCACGCGATGAATCAAAATAAGTATTACGATCTTCAAAACGAATTAACAAAAAATGGCTATGGAGTTAATTTATACGCTGTAGAAGTAGGAGCGAGAGGTATAAGTACCAGCAAAATCTCTCTATAACCTGCTTAAAGACCTTGGATTGTCCAGAAGTGCAGTAAGTTCTATACTGGAACGAGTATCTAAAGCTGCAATAGTAGGATCATACCGATATGATCCAGCCAAATCCGAATTTGGCTGGGCAGGGAGAGAAATACGAGTAGTGAAGGTGAGTGTTGACGTACGTCACTAAAAGGGGCCCCTTTTAAACCTACGCCCGAGTCACAAGTCTTGGGGTCTATTCGAGATTTCTCTCTCTGCCACAAGATGGACCCAGCACCCGCACGGTGAATCCATGGAATGCTAAGAAGTATGTCTCTCTATTGTGTAATCGAAAATCATTTAAACGGTTTTACATATTTAGTCAAATACCGTATCTACTCCACGCAGTCCAGAACCGTAAGAAAGGAACTAGTACTATGTAAACTTACTATAGACGCGATATATGTACAATAGTACTGTGAGTACTATAGACGCCATATACTTTATACCATGAATATTGTAAAGACAGACGAATTGATACTACTGAAGGTGTCTGGGGCATCATAATTGAAATGCTTGAATTATTTATTGCTCCCCTCCCGCAAAACGATTGGCGCAGCAGTCAATCTATTTTTTCATCCGTACAATTTCTCATGAATCATGCGAGTCAGAAGGAAGAAAAGATTGTATGTGAAAAGCATCATAATTGTAATGTCATTAAAAACCTTCATATTAACATGTTCAAAAACAAGCTGCCAATTATTAGATACGCTAATATAATGTGAACTTAGCAACTTTGCATATAAAAAGAGTATCTTAAAATTTCATTAAATATTCACTGTTTCACTAATATGCGGACACAGTAGTAAAAACAGAATAAGGTGAGTACTGTGAACGTGTAAACATAGAAATATATATCTCTCTCTGTCACTGTGTCACTTATGCGAGTGGTAAAACCCACTCAGACAACCCATCCCACGGCCTAGACGTTATTATCACAAAAATAGAACCAAACCTCTTCGTTTCCAGTCTTTGAAACGACAATCATGGAACGATGTGACTTTTTCAAGCTACGAGCATTCCGGTTCAAAAAAAGCAAGGTGATATTAGAGCACGCAGATCAGTTGCACACTCTCCGAAGAGTATCAGATAAAAACCGATAAACTAGCAATTCTGCGGCAATGTTCAAGACATAGTATTAGTACCCGTCTAATATAACAACATTACGTTTTCGTAACATGACATTGTTCAAAATATCGTCATTCAGTATTCATGTTCACAAACATGAGCCTAAATAATGAAACTGCTTATCCGAAACAACCTTTTCTTGAATTAATTAATTGGAAATGGGGCATGAACTCGCATTTAGTTAATGATATAGCATTACCGGTAAGCACTTTCATTTTACAACAGATTAGGTGAAGAGGTAAGGAGAAAGTTGACTTACCTAAATAAGTAGGTATAATTAAATTAATACCTGAAGTGAAAACTGCGTAAATTTGGGATATGCAAGTTTTAGCTTATTTGTAGATAATAAGAATCCTACTTCCTAAGTACTAATATTATAAATGTCAATTTTGTTTTGATATTTTTATATAGGATGTTTATTGCTCAATCACGTGGTAACGTATGAACGGATCGGGGTGAAGTTTGGAACGCAGTTAGATTAAAGTCTGGAAGAACACATAGGCATCTTTATCCCTGGAAACAACGGGAACTACGTGGGATAGAAAAAATAGGTTTAGAAATAATTATAAATTCCGTTATTTTTTATGTGGAGATTTTGTGGGGAATCGGGATAAATTTCTCCCCAAATTTGGGTTATCTATTATTTGGTTATATATTTTATTTTTCAAATTGTGAGGAATAAGGCAATCAGGCATCGGTAACCCTGTGTTAGAACTCTAAAGAACTTTGATAGATTATTCTACTAATATTATAAATGTATTTTATAACATATTTGCTCGTAAAGGGTCTCTTATTGGACCAATTTCTGTGTCGTAATGTATCTTATTACGCACTAGTGCTGTAATGTGTAATGTAAAACGCACGGTTTCAAAATGCTCAGTCCACAGACTAGGTAGAAAGATATGCTCCGTCTAAAACGAACGGTACCTTTTTAAATCTTAGTAAAGAGTTTTTATGTCAGAAAAGTGTGGTCAACATTTTATGAATAAAATTAAGTTTGAGAGGTAAAATATAATAAATAATTATTAAATTCGTTAATTTAATTAATTTAGACCATAAATTACTTTAATTTTTCCGTAACAAAACACAAAAATATTAATTTACTTTATTATTAATGGCATACCGGCTGGTTCTGTGCCGTTGTTTAAAAAAAAAAGGCGCCGATGCGCGCGCATTGCTAATCTGTGATCCATAGTGATTACGTACTCTGTGCTGTGATCTGTGATCAAGTAAATATTATTCCGCGCGTTTTTTTTCGCTGTATTGTTTTTATTTGAAAATGTCGTCAGAGTTTTGTTTATTTCCTCGCAAATATGTTATAAAACGTCGTATGACATACGTGCGCTTTGATAATTACAGCCTCTGCTAATTATAGCTCTCGCCTTCGGCTCGAGCTAGCAATAAAGCCTCGGCTGTAATTATCAACTTACCGCACTTATATCATAATGTACTATTAAGTTAGTGAGGATGCATGGATGAATGGATGGATGTGTGTTAATCTTTCACGCAAAAACAGGTAGCTGAATGAAGTTTGATACAATGATAAATAATGGTCTGGAATGTGAACCTAGACGACGTGACGTAGCTATAGCTTCTTGTGAAATTTAGTCGATTCATCCAATAATCATCACAACTTTTCGAGTTTTTAATAAATAACCGGTGATCTTTTTTATATTTATTTACTTACTATGAATAAATATTAAGGGTCGCCGGTAGCGTCTACTCTGCAGAAAGTATTTTACCTAATATGCATTTTATAAAGAAAACAGAGATACTACTTTCTCAGTCTATTTTTATAGAATTACAATTCCAAGCAACACCTTAAGCCATTGTGTATTCAAGAGTACCTAAATTGAATGATACGAAAAAGAAAATTTTAATAAATCCAGATTTCGAGTGAATGCCTTCATTGTTGCCTCCACACATCTATTGTGAAGATACGGTTTATAATGAGGTGCCATGTGTTATCTTACCTTACTTATCTACCTATATCTATCATCTAGAATAAATAGGGTATTGTGCTTTAGTATTGTTGAAAAGTTTACGAAGTGGGTAGTCTGTCTCGCCCTAGGCGTCTATTGAATTTTAAGGGCTGAGATATCGGCTTCGTTGTACATGCTTGAACAGATTTAACGAATACTCTTTCGGAAAAAAGATAGTATGTACCAAAGACCTCATTAATTTATAGTGCTCTTGTCAATTGTCATACAATACGATAAATACGAGTATGGATTCAGATTTACAGTCAGTAATTTTGAGTTTCGGACCATAGCCAGGTACTAATATTTTATATTTTACTTGCTAAGCCGACAGACGATGATAAATATTGAATAGGGTACCTACCGGACTGGGTCAAAAATACACCATCCTAATTAGTCCGTCAGCTAGATCATGGAAAAATATTGGACACGTATTTTTTGTTTTTTCATAATATTAAAATTCGTCAAAGATATAGAAAAACAAACTTCGAGAGTGGGGGTCGCGACGTCACTCGTGAGTGAAAATCGTACTCACAAGTGACGTCACATGAAACTTCGAAGCGCTGTATCTTCGTTATTTTTTGTATGTGAAATCAAAGAAAAAATACGTGTACAATATTTTTTGGCAATCTAACTAACGGACTACTTAGTTTTTTTCAGGATTGTACCCTATTCTAATTCGATGCAATGATCAAGAGAGATAGTGACAAAATTGTATGTACATATATATACTAGCAGTGACCCCCGGTGTCACCCGCGTATTTCTCGTTCCCGTTATTTTCCCTGTAGTTGTAGATTGACGTCAGCCGTTTCGGGATTCAGAAAAATAATTTATTAACATTTATACGTGTGGCATTATAACAGAATTGTGAGGCTAAACTACAATAAAAGCCATAAATCAAGAGTTCAAAGTTGAATTATTATAAACATAATGCAATTTTCACGAAGCGCGATACGTTGCGCCGTAAAACTCGATCGGAGTCACGTTGTTGGGAATTAAGAATGAGATTTATTTTGTAGTTTACGAGTATAATTATAATTTGTAACTCCGCAACATTGCTGCGGTATGAAAAAACTGCTTCACCGAATTGCTGAGAGATCTTACACGGTTGTTGGATTTGAATACGCGAAAGAAAAATGTAAAACTTACTTACCTTTAGATTTTCATATTTTATTTAAAGAACACGGATATTTTCAAAGTGAAAGAAAAAATATCAAGAACCGAGTAAAATATTTTTTTTTACTTTGACTGTGGGTTGACTTTTATTTATAAAAAAGCTTTTTAAGCTTTTCGAGTTTTTTTCGAAGCTTTCTCAATTAGGCTTTATTTGTTTTGTTAATTTGTTCTGTCATATGACAAAATCAGAATCAGATGAAAAAATTGAAAAGAATCAAAGTTTTGATGGTTTTTACTATACAATTGTAATATACCTAATGCATGTGTTATTTTTAATTCATTAATAATTCCTTTTATTATAATACGAGTGCGTAACTTAAAAACATTTTTTTTTTCTGAAAAATAATGTTTGAATTTTTTTATTGTTCATATCTACCATTAAAATAATACATACAATTTTTAAAAACTGTAAGACTTATGAAACTATTAGGAGCCTTATCGCTGAAATTAGTTTAATCCTGTTTATATTTAAAGTATTTTGTTTCAAATGAAAGGATCGGTTTTTATGTTGTTTAAGTATTTTGTTTCAAATTAATTATTTTGGTCGATTTTCAGAAGTATAAGTAGTAGAAGATAAAAGTATTAAGATTTGTGGCAGTGATATTAATATATCAATTTATCTAGTTTTTCGCACATAACAACCCGCCAGTTTTTATGTTCTCATTAGGCCAATTGTCCACGTAGCTGCACGTTATCCGCACGATTTCGACAATTGTCGGATGCAAGACGAATGCTTGCATCTTGCGTAGAAATAATGAAATCTGTGTCCACGAAACGACAACGACACGACAGCCGCACGTCTTGCGTTCGTCATGCGAGACGCGTGCGTGCTCCAAAAAGTCACTGCTCGATCGACTCGTCAAACGCACGCAGTGTTGCCATTTTACGACTACATTTTACCAGTTGCTGGGACTTTGTCGCTAGATCTAGTGAGTTTTTTATCATTTTTTAGGGTTGCGTACCCAAAACTCTCTCTTATTGATTCGTCATGTCTGTCTGTCCATCCGTACGTCACAGCCACATTTTTCCAAAACTATAAGAACCATACTGTTGAAACTTCGTAAGTGGATGTATTTTGTGAACCGCATTAAGATTTTCACACAAAAAATTAAAAGAATAGAAGTGTACACTTCTATTATTTTTCAAGTGCGAGTCGGACTCGCCCATGAAGGCTTCTGTAGCAGCAAGTAACAGAATATAAAACTTCTTATAGGTCGTTGTTACTTTAATCAGTGTTTTCATAATAGTGAATGTATGACGTAATGAAATAAAACTACTCACGAGATCTCATTCAAACCAATTTTCGTTGAAAGTTTACATCATACATTTTCTATATTTTTGCAATTCTCTTATTATAGAAGTTCCAGGGATTATCTATGGATAGGTAGGTGTTCAAAAACAATACTGTGATTTCCAACTTTTTTTTCTTAATAGTTTAGTTTGCGCTAAAGACTCTTCCAAAGTTGTAAAATGTGCCTCCCCCTCCACTGTATCTTTAAAATGACAGAATAACAAAACTAAAAAAATGTATGATGTACGCAAACGATGTATGCAAACTTCTACCGAAAGTTGGTAGTATTCGTTAGTAGTTTTATTGTAATCTACTTATTACACCGTTATTAAAACGTCGATCAAAGTTCAAACTAAATACAAGAATTTTTATATTATGTTACTTTCTACTATGGAACCCTTCAAGGGTGAGTGCAACTCGCACTTGGCCACTTTATTTGTGATTTAGTGACAAAAAAATCTGTTTATTTTAGTGACTTTTTCATGACTAACGCATCAGTTACGTATAATATCTTATTATAGCAGTAGAAGTAGAAACTTGCGGTTGTATTAATTTTTGTGGGTTTGTCTAAAAATTTAAGAGAAGAAGCATAAGTTTTGCATGTTTCAGTAAGATATTACATAACTGATGTGTTTGTCATGAAAAAGTCACTAGAAATCACCAGATTTTTTTTGGCACAAAATCATTAAAAAAAAATGGTTGTCTGTAAAGTGGGTTTACTGACGATAGTTGAACGTGACAACTTCAACTACGCCTTAGAGCGAGGTAACGCCGGCGGCGAGGTAACGGCGTTAACGGCACATGACGTCATGTTTTGCGGGCGTGCAGCCGGCTTCATCGAATTATAAGACGTTGTCACGTCAAAAATGTCACCAAAGACATCAAAAACTCACTTAATCTAGCGACAAAGTCACTAAAACGGCAATACTGAACGTGGCTGACTATTTGCATCACTTGCATGCAGCAGCGTGGACATAGCAAAGATGCAAAAATCACCTGTCGTCATTTGTAGGATGCATGCATTCGACAAAAGACGCTTGCGTGGACAGGACTTCTCTAACAAAGAGAGAGTCAAATACATAAAATATCTATACTAATATTATTAAGCTGAAGAGTTTGTTTCTTTGTTTGTTTGAATGCAAAGATCTCGGGATTACGATTCAGCTAGTAATATATTCTATTGGTACATATTTATATTCTATGATATATAAGCCATAACTTACGTACTTTGATATAGTACTGTGTTCCTTTACGTGATGGAAGACCGATCACGTTTGTGTCCTTTCTACAGATAAATTGGAACCTTTTGGAACCTACATCGCAATTCGTTGTGGTATTGGCCACAATATTGATATATCAGATCGTTTATCTTTATTTCATTCTATTGAAAGGTCAAGGCTCTTGTTACGAAGGTAAGTTATCCACGTGCAGCGAGTATTTTTATTGGTTTATTTGTATTGTTGTGAGTTGTTTTTTCCTAACAATATGATCGTAATATACATTTTTTTAACAAGAATAATAGGTTTTCATTTTACCACCATCTCGCCTTATCTTAAACGACGGTGTGGTCTACAATGAAACGTGCTTACCTAGAAGAAACCGATTCACTGATTGGGCATCGTTAAGTAAGTATGACGATCAGCAATTTCTAACCACAGATTTCGTTTTTTCACCCATAAATAAGAAATAGTTTTTGTAAATTTATCCAGTCTTTCTTGATTAGGCAATTAGGAGGCTCTTGTGTGTTTGTGTATTTTTTAAAGATACTTATCATAAAGCCTTAGGTATTGGTTCGCTATAATACCTACCGACTTTGGGAATGGCGCAGAAGTTCCTGGTCCCTAACCTTTACAAATAACTCTAAAATTAACTAACAGAACTTGTACACATACCTAGAGTAGGTACTTATACCTAGGGATTGCAATCCGGTGTCATTTTCAATCCGACCGGATTGCAAATCTAAATTATTTTTGCTTTTCGGCTCAGAAGTTAATAAGTTAATAATTGTCATTATACATTATACTCCGAGACCTGGTAAAAAATTTAAGGTAGGTATTTGAGGCAGGCGGAAAACTTGTCACATACTTCTACTATTATACCCCAAAACGGAGGTGCATATCTGAATGGTGAGTAGCTGAGCAAAATAATTTATTAAAATTTAATTTTATTTTTGGAGTCGATAAATATGTTTGAGGCAATAATGAGTTACGGCTGGTCTAGTCGGGAGAACAGCGCCTGCCGATCCGGTGACCCGGGTTCAAACCCCACCACTGTCTTTTCGAAGTCGAATGCCACTAACGTAAAACGGTGAAGGAAAACATCGTTAGTAAACCGACATGTACCTAGAATCTTTCGAAATCATGTGTCATCCACCATACCGCACTGGGCCAGCGTAGCGAATTAAGGCCTGAACTCTCTCCTTGCAAGAGAAGGCCCCGTGTTCTAGCACTGGGAACATTTAGTGATGATGATGAGCCAAGATCCAATTTTAAATGTTGTTGTTTAATGATTAAAGAATTAAAAAATAAGCTGATAATAATATGATTTAGGCGGGGCTTTAACATTGCCAGGCGTATTCAAAAAAGTATAAAACAAGTATTTTAGGCAATTTGAAATTTGAATTGGGTGTAAATTTATAACAAAAAAAAATTGGGAGTCATAGGAACTGGCGATAGAAATGAAAACTTATAACTCAGGATTCGATAGCTTACTTTGGAAACTACGCGGGTTAAACCGGAGGGCGTGGCCATGATTATGGTCATCTAAAATTGCTCACGTATTTCTATATGGCTAATGACCATGGTTCCGAGGTTACCCGAAGACTTCTTATTAATCCCGATCGTGATGCTACAATTAAATTCACAGCAAGACAAAAGAAGACACAGAAAAATCTGTCTGTGTTTGGTATGTGTCTGTGTTTTTGAAAAAATAAATTTTACTGCAAAAAAGAGGTTCCTAAAAAGACAGATTATTTTGATGGGAATTTCTAATAAATAGGAGAAGTGTGTGACAACCACAGAAATCTAAATAATAAGGTAATTATATTACCTTATTATTTAGATTTCTGTGGTGACAACGGAGCGACGCATCATCACCGCACGCAACGTATTTAAAGTACAACGTCATGCAACTGACCAATTAGGTATTTTACTAAAAACTGCTAGCACCGGATCCGGTCGCCGGCTCCGGTAATAGGTTAAAGATGATCAATCTGAGCACAGCAAAGATGCGGCATTGGAAATATGTTTTTTTTTCTGGAAACAAGTCGATATATTAATTCACTGTAAAAGTCAGGGGTGATAACAAACAATTACCTACATCCCTATTTGAAAAAATACTTGGAGGTAGTAAGTTGAAACCCCGCTCGAACCTTACCACTGGTAACATCGAACGTCCTCGACACACTCGACTTAAGGTGCATCCCCCAGCAAAACGACTTTTTTGTCCAGTTTTCAGAGTTATCTACTCATTAGCCAAAACAAATATCACCTGGTAAAAAATACATCAAATTTCTACAATTTCTCGGCTTCAAAATGGTAGTTTTTTTTTTTGTATATGACTTTATTGTTTAAATAATCTCCTCACAAGGAAACCATTAAAAATATAAATAATTGTAATTGTAATGGCTTACCACGTCTATGATATGATGCAGGGAGACACCGAAGGTGACCAAGAGGGGATGCGAGGAATTCTCCACGGGTCGCACTGAGGGGTCGTACTTCTGCATCAGATGCCGTACCAGCCGGTACTCCTCGTCACAGCACGCGATACCTGGAAATAGATGGAATATTATTAGATTTACTTCAACATCCTACTAATACCCTACTATAGACGTATGCCAATATTTGGATGTTTGTTGCTCAATCGCGTCGGAGCGTCTGAACGGATCGGGATGAAATTCGGATTAGAGATTGCCTTTTAACATCACATAAGCGAATTAACGGGAACAAGGACGGGGGCTAGGTAAGCACATTCCATCGTAAAAAGCATCGTCGCTTAACATCTGGCGAGATGACGGTCAAGTGTAAACCTATAACAGTTTAAAAAACATGTATTTGTCAAACACGTTTTGTTTTTTTTTTATCCTAGGTGGGAATTTAACTCACGACTTACAATTCAGTGTACATACTGTTTGTATGTTGTATTTTATTACATATTTTTAGTTTTAAAACCAGGCTGCGTTATCCGAAACGATCTGTTATATTGAAAGCTAATCAATCGAGGAGACGATTCTTAGATATGATTAGTCTCTTGTGATATCATATCTATGATTAGGAACTTACATAAAAAATCACCGTCGTTTTCTTCGTTTCTAACATAAAGTGTTTGCAATAGAGGTTCTTTAATCATTCTAAGTTTGAATACAAATCACATTATGACCAAAACACGTTCTTAGTACTCACATTCACATGAATGTAAACCATTGTAACCATGATAAACTATATTCAACACATATCCATTTACTTAGAAAATGGATCTGTCTACGTGATGAATAACTTCATCTTGTGGCAAAGATGCTCTAGTGACAGCTGACAGGCCACTTTACCAGTATACACATTTATTCACTCAAATCTTGCACTGAGACATCTCATTTGTTATACGAAATTAACCTTTAAAGCCTATTTTAAATTAAGTGCCATTTCATGCGTACGTTTGCGTTTTTACGCAATCTAGATGAAGAAAATTTGTCGTACCTAAATCTTGTTTAGACAGTGAAATACTCATACAATTACAGGGCTTAGAGATATAACACCTTAGATCTCTTGGTGGCGAGCGCAGTGCAGTGCTAGGTAATGATTTGGACTCTTTACGTTCCAATAGCTTTTTTTTTTTTTTTTTTTTTTTTTTAATATAGAGTGACGAGACGAGCAGGTCATGTGCCTGATGGTAAGCAACATGCCTGCCACATAACAACACAGTGACACGCAGCTATTGGAACATGAAGATTCCAAATCATTACCTAGCACTGCACTGCGCTCGTCACCCAGAGATCTAAGTTGTTATATCTCTAAGCCCTGTAATTTCACTGGAAACATTGCCCTTCAGACCGGAACACAGTAATGTTTGCACATTACTGCTTGGCGGTAGAATATTTGGCAAAGGTGCGGTCCTTCCCCAGGCGGACTCTGCCAAGAGTCCTACCACTACCGCTGCGTGTCACTGTGCTGTTATTTGGCAGGCATGTTGCTTACCATCAGACACATGTCCTGCTCGTCTTGTCACTAGTTATTAAAAAAACAATTGTAAATCCATACTCATGACATACCTACCGGACACAGAACAATCCACATCATCATTCAGATATATCATCATCATCATCTTACTGGGAGGGAATCGAATTCACGGCAACGACTCCGTCGACCGGCTCAGTACTAACTGACCCAGAGATAGAGAGTTAATTAATAGAAGATAAAAAAGTGATCACACATTATATTGAATTATTGATTATTTTACTTAATTGATTATACTACATTTGTTCATTACTAGCAGCGCCCCGCAGTTTTACCTGCACAGGTCCCGTTCCCATTAATACCTACTCACCTCGTGATAAAATGAGTAAATGTGTTATTCCAGACTATAACCTTACTGAGTTCCAAAGTTTAATCCGATCCGTTCAAACGTGCTGACGTGATTGAGCGACAAACATTTAATCATCATATCTTTCGTTTTTGTAAGTAGGATGTAATCTGTAATCCATTGCAACCATGATAAACTAAATGCAACACCTATCTACCTACTTTCCTACTATCTTATATCTACCGATATAGCGGTCATGCGGTCAGTAGCAATCGTTATAATACACTCGGAAAATCGGAAAACAATAAGGACCGTATAACAAATGCAGGAATGCTTGCTGACAGCTACTTTTCCTGGGCAAAAATAAATACTGTATGTTACAAAAATAGGAGTACATGAAATAGGATGTGCTACTACTAGGTACTGTATTTTTCCTAAAATGATTGTCAAGAAAAAGTTAGTGAAATTATTTTTTCAAATGAATATGCGTGCATACGAACACTCATAGTAATCATATTAAACATGTAACTTTTCCTTTTTATTTTACCAGTCAGTCTATAAGGACGTGAGCGATTATTCAATTACTATGGAGTGCTGCGGCTTCTCCCGTACTAACAAACTGATTTTATATCAAATAAATACAGTATATTTCAAAGATTTATGTACGACAATATTAAATTCTAACAATTTTATACTGTTGTATGTAAATAAAATAAAAAAAAGATTTCCAGAACAGTTTGTTTTTGTTTTAGTTATATGTACATATTACAATTATTGGATTGAAAAATGGTGGCGATACTTCATTTTAGCCATAAATAATAATCCGCAGATTATCATACAGGGTTCACATAAACACATGTGGAGTCGCGCTTTCAAATGTCAATCGATAAAATACAAGATACTCGTATTTTGGGCAGTCGTGTAAAAATAAAATCATTGTTTTAATTAGAACACAGAATTAAGTACAGATTGTTGTAAAAAAATTGATTGTCTTACCTCTAACCCCATCTCTCTATTGCCTTTAATCTTTAAGCTAGAAACTTTTACTATAATGAATTCATTGTGAGGATGAAGATTGACATCAACGGCACCCCGGCGAAAATCGAGTTATAAAAATGAAATAGCTAACGATAATACAAATTTCATTGGCTAACGAGAAATTTAAAATGATCTGCCTTCAGGGCAGACGCTCGGGTTAGTTACGTTGTTTAAGTACGTCCGTTTAGGGAAAAAAACTTCCCGAAATGGAAGATATGATGCAAAGGGCTGCGCAATACCTGATTTTTAGAAAAAAACGTAACTAGTGACAATAATTTCTAGACCCAACTTCAGAGATTGTATGCCAAATAACGGATGTTTTAGTTAAAACTAGCTGTGCCTCGCGGTTTTACTCGCATGTTTCCCATACCGTTACTTTTTCAGGATAAACAGTAACCTTTGCGGTATTCCTAACTAAATTCTAACTGTTTTCCAAGTTTTATCCCGATTAATTCAGCCGTTCCAGTTTTATTAAGTAACAAAGACCGAAACTTTCGTAATTATAATATTAGTAAGATTACCCTTGGCTTCCCTTTTATAGGACTGTTTTCCGTACATTTCAATAGTGGCACAAAAAAGGTAAGCCAAGTAGACGAAAGGTGCAGATTAAGAGCTACCACTTTTTATAATGTAGGGAGAAGAGATGAGCAATAAAGACACACAGTGTTACGCAGCAGTTTAAACATGAAATGTCCAAATGCAATGAACTACTCTTTTCAGCTAGATATATCTGAAAGGGTGGCTATTTAATCTTCCTCTATGATATAGAGTGACACAACAAGCAAGATGTGCGCCTGGTGTTGCATGTTGGGCCAGGATGTTTTTTTTCTTTTCTTTTTAAATTTTACAGCTCCACAGACTCCGGGGTCCGCGACCTTTGGCAATCGTTTTCTTTTTGTTACATGAATCTTGGATTGGAGAAGAAAAGGAAATAGGGGAGAGTAGGGAACATTTTCTTGCTAATTCTAGGACTATTTTATTTTCTAAGTCGCCTCCTCCCGGCTCAGCGCCTCCACCACGACTGCATTTCTATCCTTGATGGCCATCTGCAAATTGAACTCTCGGATGGTCTTCGGTGTTGCAGACAGCGCTCGCCGCACGAACCGACCGATGGCGTCGTCGGTGTCGTCAGCGTAATATGTGAAGGTGCCGTGAGATTGCGACGACCGCATGAGGCACGCTCTCGTGCAGCTTCGTGTTTGCCTTAGTGTTTATTGCGATTACCGACTCGTATGTTAGTCCCTGAGCTTCATGGATGGTAAGGATGCGTGACCCGGTGCCTGAACCATAACCCTGGTTTGTCAGGGTCTCCTTCTCCTCTTGAGTGTGAACTAAAAAGAGGGTGTTTGGCTGGGTGTTGGGTATTTGCGCTCCCTTATACCTTCTCTGCTCTAGGGACTTTATGCGAGGCGCCGAGGAATACATACCCGAGTATATTTCCCTCAGCGCATATGCAACGTCCATTGGGTTTCGATGTGTGCAGAGCAACTCCTGGCTGATCTTTGTTACCAGGTTCGGGCGGTGATACCTCATTTCGAAGAGATTTTCCCTATCGATATAAGGCAGTTGATTGACATCTCCGATGAGGACAATTTCGCCAGCACCAAACAGGCGTGAGACCATTACAATGGCTCCGAAATGGTTCATGAGGGCTTCATCCACCATGAGGCGACTGAAACTCTCTTTTCCGAATCCATTTACGAGAGCAGAAGCCATAGTTCGCACCCTGGTTTTGACCAGGTTTCGGCCAGGATGTTTCATAACATTCTCGCCCATAACATAGCTTCAAGCAGAGTCTAAACCACTGCCTAGCACTACACTCGTTACACAGAGATAAATATAAGACGTATACGATGGTCCTGTAGTTTCTCTGGAAACATTGCTGGCATACAAAAAAGCATATATTCATACCATAAATGGAAACCAATGAGGATTGTGATGATGAATGAAACATCAAAGCCAAGCTTTAGTTTCGTACATAAGTAGTTAAGCAAACTAGTGACCAGATAATTATGAAGTTGGAAATCTGCAAGATCAAGCGACAAACTTCGCCGAGCTTCTGTGATGCTTGACCGTGAAAGATTCCAACTTGGAAGTAGGGACGAATAGGTAATGTAAGTACTGTTTGATAGTCAGCGGGAACAAATAAATTTTGTAGTTATTAGTGAAAAAATAATCTTTCACTGTGTAGAACTTATGATTTTAAAATGTCAGATTTTTACGGACTTTGCTCACACTACATTAGGCCCGTTTGCATTTTGATTAGTGCAGGTGTTTAGTGATTAGTAGGAAACACGTGTGGACGCCGATTGATTAGTGCGAGTGTGTTATAATAGTAGTCACGATTACTCACTTGCACTAATCAAAGTGCAAACAGCCCTTTAGGTATGTAGTCCCAAACTAAGCAAATCGGAAAACTGATATAATTACATGTGAATTTGAAAATACAGTAAAAACTCTTCATTCGCTCTTCCTTCATTCGTGTTTTCACTATTCGTGTACTTTAAAATGCGACCCAATTCCTCTATTCGCGGCTAAAGATTTCCTAATTCGTAGATCTAATCGTAATTCTAATAAAAAAGCTTATTACACAATATGTTCTTAAATCACATATCATTGCTGTATTGTTTTACAGATATGTATACAATACTAAAAATATTTGACTTCCTTTCCAACCTTCGAACACCAATGAGCACCCTTTCGATAGCAAACTAGAATATGATGTCCTAAAACGACATAACGGGGATAGATGATAAAGGCTGTAGAGTACTTACCTACCCAAAGTGAAAGAAAATGTTACTCGTATTCCTATGTAGCTCTGAAACATAAGCTATATATTTTTGAAATTTTAGATACCTAATAGACAAATGTAAATTTGTATTACAAAACTTTATTAAAATGAAGCCGATTTAATTTCGCAAACTGAACCTCTCGATTTCTTACAATAAAATCAATGAGTCTCCTACACACACACTCAAAAGATGTCAAGAGACTATTTATATATCCAAGATCCATTCAATTAAGTCTGGCATAATGTAATACACCAACCTTCATCAAACCTAAATCAACACAAAATTGGATAACCAGTGAAAACAATTGGATACGATAAAAAGAGTAAGTCGAAGTGGAACAACCCTTCATTGTTATAGCTTTTTAAATAATTGTGCCTACAATAACATTACAAAACCATTGTGTTTCTATTTGGTCAAATACAAGGTTATATTTTACTATTTACTAGATAAGTAAATACTGAAATTGGGGAATTTTAGTATGGTAAAGATACTCACTATTATTTTAAAGTTACCTTCTATGGATTTTTGATAATGTTTTCTTAGGCTTGCCTTGCCAGGTGGCAACACAAGTGTGCCAGAGCTTGTTTTTAGGTATATCTATGTAGGTTAAGTTTGATCCAAAAATGTTTGACTGTTAATAGTACCAAATTATAGGGCATTCTGGGCAGCGTGTTTTTTTTTTGTCTTTTTATTTTTATTTTTTTATAGCATAGAGTGACGAGACGAGCAGGTCATGTGCCTGATGGTAAGCAACATGCCTACCACATAACAGCACAGTAACACGCAGCTATTGGAACATAATAGTCCAAATCATTACCTAGCACTGCACTGCGCTCGTCACCCAGAGATCTAAGATATTATGTCTCTAAGCCCTGTAATTTCTCTGGAATCATTGCCCTTCAAACCGGAACACAGTATTGTTTGCACATTACTGCTTGGCGGTAGAATATTTGGCAAAGGTGTGGTACTTCCCCAGGCGGACTCTGCTAAGAGTCCTACCACTACAAAAAGTCTGGGGGTCTGCTGCCTAATTAGAATGGCCATAGCATGCAATTTTTCTTTAAAATAAAGCGAGAATTAAGCGACTGGCTAACCCGTTATCGACTAAGTTAGGCAGAAGAACAGAAAGCGCTTTATTTAAGGTTAAACCGTGATTATACTTAACTAACAAATCAGGGGCTTACAATTCTGTCTTTAATTATTTCCGAATATTAATGAAGAGTTTACTATACCTATTACTATATTTATGTCGAAGGAAATCAGGATTATCACAACTGACCACAACTATGATAAATAGTAACTCATAATCCTGGAGAGACACGTGTATCTGGAGGGAACACTGATGTCTTTTTTTTTAATAAAAAAATATTCTATAGAGCATATTTTTCAGAGATTTCTCGAAATATGTCTGCCAACTATTGTTGTTATAGCAACGTAATGCAAAAGTACTATTTACTTTCTTTTGAAATCCATTTCAATCGATTTGTCAAATTCACTTAAAAATACGAGTTCGTTATGTAGTACGTTTTACAATATACTGCATTTCACCTTTATATTTACGAGTACCTACTAGTAGTTTTAGGAGAAACTAAGTAGGTAAAAAGGTTGCGTCTAAGCTTAGTATTTACATTAGTAGGTACTTCATAATATTATGTTTACACTAACGAGCTTTCATAAATGCCTGATATAAAATCACCACTTCCGTCGCTACTGTAATAATATTTATAAAGGTTTTAATACCTAGGTGAGTGTACCGTAGGGATACCAGCAAAATGGGATGAAGATCCTACTCAAAAAAGCTTAATGAAAATAAAAAATTTAGTCTATAATTATGTATTCGTTACTAACTATTTGAGATCAAACTGAAAATAACAAAATGAATAAGAAAGATCCATAGGTAGTACCAAACGTAGAAAATATGTCTTTACATTCCCGTCCAAAAGAATTTTAAAGAAAAAACATAAAGAAAAGGATTTATATCAGCTCAAATCCTTAATTCTGGCATTTTTATTTCAACAAACCTATTTACAAAAGGGAATATTGCTACAAGGAGATGCTACTTAAAATGGAATGCGTACAATTTCGGATTCGATCGGATATCGGACCAGCAATTAATTAGAACAGAAGCGGTAGCGTCCCAGTAGTGAGGAAGTTCGATTTCATAATCCTGAGGTCGTAGGTTCCAATTTTGATATTCAGCCTACATTCGTCCACTGCTGGGCAAAGGCCTCTGCAATAATACACCACTCAGCCCGATCCTCGGCTTTACGGTTTCAACCATAAAGTAATCGACTCATTACCACTTCAATTTGCTAATGCGTTTACCTGCATGTCTCGGTAACCTTGGATCTCTGACGGATTGCTTCGTTCCAAAAACGATCCTTCATAAAAATTCCAAGTATTACTCTTTCCATGGGTCAATATCAGATCATCAATCATCATCAACAGCCCACTAAACGTTCCCACTGCTGGGACTCGGGGCCTTCTCTCGCAAGGAGAGAGTTAAGACCACAATCCACCACGCTGGCCCAGTGCGGGTTGGTGGATGACACATGACTTCGAAAGATTCTAGGTACATGTCGATTTCCTCATGATGTTTTCCTTCACCGTTTTAAGTTAGCGGCATTACGCACATGACGTCGAAAAGACAGTGGTGCGTGTGGGGTTTCAACCCGGGGTCTCCGGATCGGCAGCCGCCGTTCTCTCGACTAGACCAGCCGTAACTTATAATATCACAATACAATATCAGATACACTAGGTATATTAAATACTAGCGGTTCGCCCTGGGTTTGTCCGTGATACACAATATACAGATAACGTAAATATAAAACGGTGAACATATTTTTGAAAACAGTTCCGTAGTTCCTAAGTATAAAAGGATAATTTTACGGAATTACCTATTGGTTTAAAAAACTGTCCCACGCAGTAATGGCAACTCTACAAACCCAAAGATGTTTACCGAGTGTTCGAAACTGGTTCGTATTGGAAGCCCTTGTTCCGCCCTGTGTCCTACTTGAGTAACGGAGACGAACCGAGGGATTGCCATTTTTAAGGCCTGTAATATTCTTCGCGGTAATATTATCAGGTTTACGATGACTGTAACTTATTTATGATGATGCCAGATCGAAAATATATTTGGCCATTGACATTTTGTCGGGTGCGAAAAATCATTATAGTAAATTCACTTTGAAAATAATAACTGTGTAGTGATAGAACTCAGTACTCAACTAACAAAGAGCATAATGCAGTAATTATTTTAGATTTTTACAGGGTTATTTTAGAAGTTACACATGTTACCATTTTGGAAGAGTCTCTCGTGGAAACTATTCAGTTTAGAAAAAAAAAATTATCCAAACCTCAATATCATTTTTAAAGACCTATCTATCCTATGTATGGATACTCACACGGTAAGGTTTTGATGAAACAATTTTTCTGAGTTTCAGTTCTAAGTATGGGGCACCCCAAAATTTATTGCGTTTTTTCTATTTTTGTGTGATAACCTTAATGCGGTTTACAGAATACATCTACTTACCAAGTTTCAACACTATAGTTCTTATAGTTTCGGAAAAAAGTGACTGTGACATACGGACGGACAGACGGGCAGACAGACATGACGAATCTATAAGGGTCCTGTATTTTGCCATTTGGCTACGGAACCCTAAAAATACCTACTTACCTAAATACAAAAAAACAAGGCATTGACAATTTACTTCGTAAACATCAAAGTCCGAACGCAAGCCTGCCTAATATCAGTACCTATAACTGAAAAATACATATATATCTCATAAAAAACTTTCGCGACATCTAAGTAAAAATTTTCCAAAAAGTTTCTTCGCTAGTTCTAAAGGCACAATATTAGTAATTTTGTCAATAAAATTTAAAAGGCACACTGACGAGCTAATAAAAGTTAGCAGGATCTTGAGCCAAGTTCGACTACTCACAACCCTGTTAGCGAACTCATTCGAGATTCTCTTGGAGTTAACAAATTGAAAATCATGTGTTGTATTATTCTTGTTGGTATGTGAAGAGTTTTGATACTGTTTCATGTTAAACTAAATAGATGTGAGCTTCAAATAAAAAAAAAACATTAATTTTTTTCGTATTTAGTCATGACGTTGATTTGTTATTGAATTACATTTTATAGTGCTCGCAGTATAAGTCTGCGCGCGACTGGCGGCGTACTTAATGTTGCCAGGTCAAGCTAATAGGTTCCCTTCCCGTTCATTGGGAACTTACAACTTCATAATAGGTACGGGAAGGGATTTTTCAGGGAAGCAATTTAAGTAACTACACGACAACTGAGACTCAAGTACGAATGTCTCGAAGTTATTAAGGCCGTTGCAGTGCTGGTTTGGTTCAGTATGGCCAAGTATCATTGGTAATTGGTACAGGCTGTCTGAGTCTCTTACCACCAGGAAAACTTTATTATAGTTTATTACATTACAAAAAATCTACCATTTTCAACCTACACCAACATTGAAATAACAAGAATTTAATTTAAACTTGTAAATCTTTTATTGAGACCATAAATAACACTATTTGAAAATTTGGCGCATGTACGTTCATTTATGAGTCATTGGTTTCCATAGAATCATCTTCTTTTTTCAATAGGGTTAAAATCACGATGAATCACGGCGGTAACCGCAATAGTTCCCGTCCACGTTCCTTTAACAGTTATTTTACTTGGTATTGTGGGTCTTCTTTGTGCCTCTTTATTCGAGTAACTGCGGATTTGTCCTGCAATCGTCAAAATCTATTTCATTTTTCTTAAGCCACTTTTGGCTTTCTTCTTTTACATTTCCCATTGTAGCCGCTTTATTTATCTGAGTGCAGTGGTATAATGTGTTGTCCATTACCACGTGACAGTACGTTCTGAAACGCCTATAATAAAGATACAGTAGGTAATTAATACAGAGTTAAGGATCAAACAGCATCCAAGCTAACGTTGAAAAAATAATTAAATAAAATTTATTTTGGCGCACCGCCCACAGATTTTCCCTTAAGTGGTAAATGAAGCTGACGCTGTTAGGTGAAAGACTCGATCGGGTGAACATGGAACCGCCGAGTGTACCCGAGCGAGAGATATACAATCAGCTGATCTTCACTGCTGTGTCACTGTGTTTTCTATTTTGATTTGTGTATTATGAAAAAAAAACTTTTATAACTAGTTTCTAACATTCGGTCTTAAGCACTCACATTTTTTCCCACGGGTAAATTAGCGATAAAACAATCAAACCCAAAGCCGCACCTCAACCTAAAACCTCAGCTTTAAAATATGCCGATAATAGGTGGAGATTTTATTGCTATGGTATCCCTACATATTAGTTGTCAAATAGCTCTGTGTTTGGAAAACTGCACTTTTGGTCCGTTATTGTATCGTTCTTCTTCACAACCACGATTGATTTTCAAGAACCAGCCACGGCCAGCACTTTTAATCACTTTCGGCATAATAAAAGCTATAAATTACTTTGGAAATTAATAAATACACCAAACGTAAACAAACTTTTGTCAACTGACGTATATAAGAAGTTGACGGCCTGTCAATTAGTTCCATATTTTGCTACGCGCAGAGTTATATTGCGAGCACTCTAGTAATAATTTTAGCCGACTTCGAAAAAGGTCCTCCTCCCATGTTTTTTTTTATTGATACGTGTTCGCGTGGTTTACGCCGGTTACTTGAAGACTCCTGAACCAATTTGGAAAATATTTTTTTGTTTCAAAGAATATACTTTCCAGGTCCCAATATTTTTTTCAAACCTAATTTGTTTATTTGTTCAATTTAGAAACTGTAGACATCGATGATATTTTCGTTTATTCCGAAACCTGGCTTTTTTTCCTGTGTGATGGCCGTCTCATACCATTTGGTTTCAGATATTTCATTAAAATTAGTTGAGTATGGGACTTTCGTTTTGTTTTCAAAAATATTTAGATTACTGGCAAATGCAATTGTCAAAATGGTGAAAATTTATGATCCACTAATGACTCCAAGGTTGAACGAAACTGCCTACTTACTAGCCCACTATTAGGGTTCCGTAAAACGTAAAAACGGAACCCTTATAGATTCGTCATGTCTGTCTGTCTGTCTGTCTGTCTGTCCGTCCGTATGTCACAGCCACTTTTTGCCGAAACTATGAGAACTACACTGTTGAAACTTGGTAAGTAGATGTATTCTGTAAACCGCATTAAGATTTTTACAAAAGTTTTTTAAAAAAACATAAATTAGGGGTACCCCCCATACTGAAAACTGAAACTCAAAATATTTTTTTTCATCAAACCTACACGTGGGGTGTCTATCGATAGGTCTTCAAAAATGATGTTCAGGTTTATAACATCATTTTTGTCTACAGTGAATAATTTGCGCGAGAGACGCTTCCAAAGTGGTAAAATGTGTGTCCCCCCCCCCCTCTAACTTCTAAAGTAAGAGAATGAAAAATCTAAAAAAAATATATGATGTACATTACCATGAAAACTACCAACGAAAATTAGTTTGAACTCGATCTGATGAGTAGTTTTTTTTAGTACGTCATAAATACACTATTATTAAAACTTCGATCAAAGTTACAACGAACTACAAGAACTATGTGTACTATGTATATATTATTATGTTACTTGCTGCAACGGAACCCTTCATGGGCGAGTCCAACTCGCACTTGGCTACTTTATTTCATTATTCTTAGCATTCAATGCCACCTATAGAGGAATTAAGATCTCGGATAGTTGCCTATTCACCCACATACAAATCTGAATGTTAACCATTTTGTTTTTTTTTATAACTCTATTATTGATAAAATATAACGTTTGACCGCCATCTCGTCTGTAAAAACAAACATTGTAAAACTTTCCTAAGAACCGATGACGAACTTTCAATGTTAAAAAAATACTTACTAAAAAATTGACAGTCATAGGAACTGCCGATAGAAATGAAAACTCAAAACTCAGAATTTGATAGCTTAGGTACTTTGGAAAATTAACCGGGTGAAACCGGAGGGCGTGGCCTTGAGCATGGCAATCTAGAAATGCGTCAGGATTTCTTCAACCAATGGGAAATGCTGACGTATTTCTAGATGGCTATTGGCCATGGTCCCGAGTTTACCCGAATATTTTGTATCATTTCCGAGCGTGACGCTAGAATTCAATTCACAGCCTGCGAAAAATCTGTCTGTGGCGCTCCAAAAGAAGTTTTCACTTCAAAAGGTAGAGGTTAAATGTACAGCTGTTTTTGTACGCATTTAATGTACGTATTTTTAATATACAATTTCACTCTAAAACATAAAATACATACCATTAGATACAACAATTGTTCAACAATTTGGACTGCAGGCTTGTTGTCAGTCGCAATCATACCTGTTATTGACAGTTATCATTACAATACCACTTCATTTGTTCAAACTAACTGTTAGAATCAAAGACGTCAAATGTAAAAGACACACAAAGGCTGCTCGGAGACCTGATAAAAAATCATATTTACATGTGTTGGTGACTAGTGTAATGATTCGGATTATAATATCGTCTTGTATCACATTCACGCACAGAACATGCCATAATATAAATAATTTAATAAAATCGTCTGCAATCCAAGGATTAATTAAAAAATACACGATTTTCACCGCGACGAAATCAGACTGTTACGTTCGGGTATACTAAAATATTGTAATGACGTTACTTCATTCACTTTCTCTTCTTCTCTCGAGCGATTTCACTTGAAAATGATTTCTCGCTCACTCGCTTTGTTGATTTTTTTGCGTAGCAAAAAAAATTCTTCATCTATGGTTAGAATTCACAAATGTTTCACTAAAAGCGGCGTTAATAAATCCCCTGACTACTGACAGGGGCCAGTCGACCAATAATCAAGGTTGAACGCCGAATAAATGAGTTTATTCAAGCGTGGCCATTCATCCCTGATGCTCTAAAACAGAGCTCAATTCATATTCAATAATCTCTGATTTCTTTTCAAACGTAGTCAATTACAATAAAGTATTATTTCAATTGATATGAATACCAATTGAGTGCCAACAAAAGGATTTAATGTTACCGTAAAGTTTTCTCATTTTCACAATGAAAACAATTTGGAGTAGTTTTAGAATTTATTCTGAGTTAGGTTTGATTTGAGCATAGTTTGTAATGGTCTAAACTTTCTAATTAATTCTCCAAGTTTCCTTTATCCACGTATGAAGGAACCGATGGCAGCAACAACCCTTGAAGGCGAATAATTTGATTGTTTAATAATTCAACACTTGTATTCTAGATACTTTAAGTCGTGAAGTTTGGACCGAACTTAGAAGAGGCAACCTCTTAACTTGGTCCTAACTTATCAGTTCTGTTTTGATTTGATATAAATGTTACACAAATTAACTTAGATTCTCAGAGTATTTATTTGGGTACCTACGCAGATCAAATATCAAGGGTATACCAAACTAAAATGGTGGCGTTCTACTCATTAATATCTATGATTAATAAGTAATATTTTTCTAGAACAAAGCAATCTGCATTTTTTACTGAGAATTAACTCAATTAAATTAATAAACAAATATTGAGTCTATAATATGATATCTATCTAATCTATCTATCTATCTAATACCTTTAAAGGAGCAATTCTTGTATATATAAATATGTATAGAATCTGAATCTCGGGAACGGCTGGAACGATTTTCATGAAATTATGTACGCAAGGGGTTTCAGGGACGATAAATCGATCTAGGTAGGTTTTATTTTTTAAAAACGTCATTTAATGCGCGTTTTTAAACAATAAAAAACTGACACATTAGAATGCAAAGGTAAATTTCGCCGCGTGGCTCGACAGTATAATAGCTCAGGCGGTAAGTCGGGCCGTCACGAATTAGTATATCCGGGTTCGAATCCAGACGGCTTCTCTTTATTTTTCAAGTTTTCTTCTTTTTTTTAGAAAATGTAGCCTTTTTATAAAGGAGCCTTTTGTCTGTAGGTATCTACGTATATTTAGTATTACAACCGACCAAAGCTCGTTCACCCAGGTACTATGATTTCTAATCGCGAAAGTTTAAAAATTGTAAATTCAAAACTCCCGAAAAGTACAAAAAAAAAATTGATGTAGCAACTAGCAACCTTTTCGCTAAGTTAATGTAATTTGTATTAGATTTACAAAACAGCAGGAAAAAAATGTATAATTACCTAAAAATCTTTAAATCTCTCTCAAAAATCTCAAGCTTTATTTAATACCACCACACAACAACCAAGTTTTTGCTATTTTAGAGCTCATTTTATAGTAAAAGTAATTGAAATTGGGGTGAAAACGGGACTCTTTCGATTTCGTAAAGGTGGTTTGTATAACCTAACGTCAAGCGGAATACCGCGGGGGTGACGAAGTCTAAAGTAGGTAATAAAATATTCTTTGGATCCATCGTGACTGGTTTACTTAGAAACAGTTTGGTTACTAAGTAGCAGTAACTTTTACAGTCTTCTTGCTTTCAATTTGCATTGCTGCAAGCTGGATAAAGTATTCTAAGTTCGCGTTTGCTCTACATACACGTGCATTTTTAACTCCCGCAACAAAAAGAGGGGCGTTATATCCTCCACTGTCATACAGTTAAACAAACAGAACCTGCTGAGGAGACTAAATAAGGTGTCAATGATGGTGACGTTTTTTTTTCGTAAAAGTATATAGATGAACACTTTAATGAACCTACTTAAAACAAAGTAGCAATTCGGCAACCTTATCGAACGATTTCTAATTTCTTCAGGCAACCGTGTAATGGTAAAATAGATATTTATGAACAATGTAATACGTTATACGTAATACATTGTAAAACGAACTAAACTCAAGTATTTGCTTCAACTAGCAATTGCATACAGAGTAACATTAAATTGAATAGCTAGTAACTATATTGGATATGTAGTTTTTAAACTTTCACGATTTGTTCTTATATCTATTGTAAATATAACAAAGAGCTTATAATCACGATCTAATTAAATTATTATTTAATGACCTCGACGTTTCGACAGCGTTACGAGTACACTATGTTACGTTAAATTAATTTAGATGTTTTTTCCTAAATTAATATAAAATAAGTGTAAGTTTGTTCGTTTTTATATTGGTCTGCACGCTGCAACGTATAATCCTACTAATATTATAAATATCAATGTTTGTATGTTTGTTGCTCTATCACGTCTTAACGTATGAACGGATTGGGCTGTAATTTGGAACACAGTTAAATTATAGTCTAGAAGAACCCATAGGCTACTTTTTATCCCGATAAAACAACGGGAACAGGAACTACGCGGGGCGCTGCTAGTATGTACATACGAGTATATACAACTGTAATCTCAGCAAGTGATTTTTTGTAAATTATTTTGAGATTAATAAATATTCTCAAACCATTACAACCGACGCGCCGTGGTCACGTTAAGCAACTCTCTTCAATGGTTGTAATGACTGTGTTACTCACAAGTATATGTTTATATTTTTAAATTTTTGTTTTTGTGATGGAGCTCAACGTTGAGGTAATTAAATAATAATTTAGATCATGATTAAGTCATGTGTTATGTTTAGAACTATTGGATACATAAACACATTTTTTTTATCAGTTTTTTTTTTATGGGACTTTTATGACTACTCACATGGCAGTCCCAATAAACCCATATTATTGATTGTCATTTTTCATACGATACTTTCTAGGCTTCTATTAACTAATTATTATATAGCAGCCAAATTACTGATCAATTATGTAATTTTAAATACAAATTATGATGTCTATGAACATCCAGGCACATAAGAAGCCTTTATTTTCCAAATAGATATTATCTATTATACATATATTTCCAATTATCTATTACAATATATTATTAGAGATCGCTTTTAGCTCGCTATTTGTTGTATTTTAGATATTTTCTTAAGTTTGTTTTTGTTTCTTATGAGCAATGAAGAGTTTAGCTATCTGTTTATATTAGTGACACGTAAGTTCAGTAGTGGTAGGACTCTTAGCAGAGTCCGCCTGGGGAAGGACCACACCTTTGCCAGTTATTCTACCGCCAAGCAGTAATGTCCAAACATTACTGTATTCCGGTTTGAAGGGCAATGTTTCCAGATAAATTACAGGGCTCAGAGATTTAACAACTTAGATCGCTGGGCGACGAGCGCAGTGCAGTGCAGTGTGCAATTACCTAGGTAATGGTTTGGACTCTTCATGTTCCAATAGCTGCGTGTCACTGTGCTGTTATGTGGCAAGCATGTTGCTTACCATTAGCATGTCCAGCTCGTCTCGTCGCTCTTTATTAAAAAAAAACATACATTTTAGCAATAATTGGGAATAGAACCACGACCTACGACCTACGATTCAGAGAGTAGCTTTACTAACAACTAAGCCACGACCCTAGTCTGAAGACCGTAAGATCGTCATCTCGATTAAGAATGATAAATCTGGTGAAAATCTAGACTCAAAAGTAAGAGTACCTTGGACAGTAGAAGTAATCGTCCAATCTTTAATTACGCGATCACGCGTTATCGTTTAAGTTTTTGTAAGACGAATCATTAATTCGATGAAACCAATCTTAGACGGAGAGTAGTGAATTTTTACGTACACAGAAAAGCATCACGAATACATGCGGGTAGTATTTACTTAGGTACAAGTTTACTATACCGTGCGCTCTGGTTTCAAAACTAAAAGAAAACGCGAATCTAAGATCATAAACCTTTCTAAATTATAGGACTGCATTTGTATTCGAGATTTTCTAGATCGGCTTTTGTCTCCATCTTTATCTTCAAAATAGCAAATACCTAAAATGGAAATCCTTATAAGCCCATATACGTTTGAAATGCGAATAAAACTATTTCTGTGGAGATTTCTAATAAAATGTGTCGGCTCATGACAATTTATGTAAGGATTGACAGACGTGATGTGGGTTACCAAATGTTTTTGTTTATTTAACGACTAACGACCTCGCCACATTGGTGTTGATCGCATCAACTCGTGATTTAGTCAAGATTTAATCTAGATTAATTAAATCCAAACATTTTTTTTTATTGCAAACTAACTGATAGACAGTGATTTTCTTGTAAAAATGTGATGTATTTTTTTTCTTTTTCGTTAACCCGTCAACAAAGTATTGGAAAACATTTAAAAAAAGATGGGTACAATCAGTAAAAACATTGTCAATCAATAATAAATTGACAACCTCAAAGATACGAAAAGGATTCATTTTTATAAATCCGTCCCAATTGTGGTCGAGTTATCGATCGACAATTCAATTCATTTATTCGAACTATAAATTCAAAGGACACTTGGTAACGTCATTTACAAAATGGCAAAGACAAATTAATAGGATATTATTTTGGTGATTAACTTATTGGTGGATGAATATTATATTGGTGATGACAATTTATTGATCAATTAGAACTTAAAAGAATCGAAAATTACAAAATAAAACTAAAATCTAAATAATTATTTTTATTATAATATTGTTTTGCCAATAAAATCCTTACTCCTTACTAATATTATAAATGCGAAAGTAACTCTGTCTGTCTGTCTGTCTGTTACGATTTACCGTCTAAACCAGTGAACCGATTTTGATGAAATTTGGTATACAGCTAAACTAGACACCGAGAAAGGACATAGGCTACTTTTTATTGCGGAGAAAGGGTTGGGGGCTTGAACAATGTAACAAATACGGGGAAAAATATTTCTCTTTGAGAGCTTTAGCTGCGTGTGACATTCTCCTTGGTGTGGGCTGAAGTCTGTGACAGCACGTGTCACAGACTTTTGAAGACACGTGTCACAGATTTGTAGGTTGCGTCATTTTAGGTAAACAAATTTGCAATAATGCATTGTTAAATTTTTACATGTAAATTAAAAATCCATCTAATCTTATATTGTGTATTGTTGTTTACATTACATTTCTCCGTTGGATTTTATGCCTCTACATCAACACAACTATTCACATACAATCGTACATTAGAAATACTTGAAGAAAGAACCATGCTGCCTCAATTTTACACCAAAGGGGTTTTCGATAATCAAGCTCAAGATTATCTGAAGAAGACTGATCACCTGAATGAAGAATCATACTCCAATGAGTAACATATAGAACAATGCTCTAAATGATGGTGGACGCGGTGGGGCTGTAGGGGATGAAGAGTGCCGGCATATCGGTCCTCATAGCTGCTGTCCCCGTCCTCTTGAGCCGGATGATGGTAGGTGATGAGGCCGAGCATTTGGCCCCCGCGGGATACAAAGGGTGTCTATGTCTAGACGTGAGGATGTCTGGCACCTACGAAGCGGTTTGTTACCGAGGTGATCACGGCGTGCATTATATCGCGGCGAGTTCGCAGAAGAGTGAGAAAGCATACCCGTGTTCGCGGCAAAGGTGTGGCAAAGGTTTTAGTCGGTAAGGGCACCACTCATGTCGAATCTGACTTATCTGACACAAATTGACCATTCCCTTCAAGCGGAATGGTATATTAATACATTACCTCCACATAAAATAGCACCATTTGCTTTTAATTTCAAATTAATACAATTTCCCGTTAAGGAGTCGTTTACTGAAACTATTACTAAAGCACAGGGGCAAACATTTAAGCACCTACGAATCGATTCACGCCAAGACGGTTTTTCATACGGACAACGACTTAGGTATCTGTAGCGTTATCAAGATCATCAGGTTACAGAGATAACCAATTTGTTCTTCTACCGTAAGAAATAAATAAAGTAGCCAAGTGCGAGTTGGACTCGCCTATGAAGGGTTCCGTTCCAGCAAGTAACATAATATACATAGAACACATAGTTCTTGTAGTTCGTTGTAACTTTGATCGAAGTTTTAATAATAGTGTATTTATGACGTACTAAAAAAAATTCTAATCAGATCGAGTTCAAACTAATTTTCGTTGGTAGTTTTCATGGTAATGTACATCATATATTTTTTTTAGTTTTTTCATTCTCTTACTTTAGAAGTTAGAGGGGGGGGACAAACATTTTATCACTTTGGAAGCGTCTCTCGCGCAAGTTATTCAGTGTAGACAAAAATTATGTTGAAAAACCTCAACATCATTTTTGAAGACCTATCGATAGACATCGCACACGTGTAGGTTTGATGAAAAAAAAATTTTTGAGCTTCAGTTCTCAGTATGGGGGGCACCCCTAATTTTTGTTTTTTTAAAAAACTTTTGTAAAAATCTTAACGCGGTTCACAGAATACATCTACTTACCAAGTTTCAACAGTGTAGTTCTCATAGCTTCGGCAAAAAGTGGCTGTGACATACGGACGGACAGACAGACAGACAGACATGACGAATCTATAAGGGTTCCGTTTTTACGTTTTACGGAACCCTAAAAACTAAACAAAATACCTAAATAACTAAATATCGTGTACACAGAAGTACTTTAAAATACCTATACTATAAACACATTTTAGTATATCCCAGTTCGTTTACCTAGCGTTCCTTTATTATTTGTCTATAGTTCTCTTACTGATCATAGCTTTTTAAAGCAATGTATATTTTAGTAGGGATTTTCCTAAAATAGACGCGGGTGAAACCGCGGGTCTCAGCTAGTGTAGATATAAAACGAGCTGACTACTCACGCTATGTACAGTTATACAAAGATCATATTAATATTTATATTCAGACTGGCCTCGTGGCTTAGTGGGTAGTAGCTCTGCCTGCGAAGCCGAGGGTCGTGGGTTCGATTCCCACCCAGTGCAAATATTTGTGTGGTAAATTGAAATGTTTGCACTGTGTCTGGGTGTTTCTATGTATAATAAGTATGTATTTAAAACTTTATTAGTATTATATCAGCTATTTGGCCGCCATATCACAAGCTTTGCTTAGTTTGGGGTCAGATGGTGTTGTGTGTGAATTGTCCACCAATATTTATTTTTATTTATTATTTATCCAACTAATATTATAAATACTAAAGTTTCGATAATTGGAAGTTTGTTGCTTAATCACGTCGGAGCGCTGCTAGTAAAAATATATTTTTATGTTTCAGACCCATTATGTGATGTAACTATCATAGATTTAGAAGAGTCGTGATACTTAAGAGTCGTCGAGTTGTCCGTTGAAACAAATTTCGTTCGGCGTTTATTGTTCAGAGTGTTTTGACAGGATGATAAGTATTTAAGGGAAAATTGATGTATTGACTGACAAACTTTTAAAACATTGTTGTTATAAAACTCAAGAAAAAAAGGCCAGACAAAAAAAAATTGTGAAACCCTACCCTAGAGCGTAATCATAATTTCCATGAAGTGTTTTTAAAAGGGTTTTTTTCGGCGCATTCTATTAATGTAATAGAATTTAGTAAGAGTAATATCCCAAATTTCAAAACGACCCTGTAACTTTTTTAATACTAAGATTACTAAGCATGAGTGATTTAGTGACTAAAATAGTAATGTAGGTATGTAGATCAAACAAGACAAAAACCATCTGTAGAAAACTGTGATGATATATCTTGGATATACCTACAATATACAACGAAGTTTCATTTCGTTTGCCATAAGCAGCCACTTTGTGTTTCCACTGCTGGCTGGCTCTGGGCCTTCTTTCACTAGACTTTTCTATGCTAAAATCCATTACGCTGGCCTTGTACGGTCTAGCAACGCGTTAGTAACGCAAGTCCTAAAACAGTGTGTTATATTAGAATTTAGAAATAATATGCCTTGCAACGTAAACCCTCTTGCAATATGCCGGTTTCCTTACGACGTCTTCCTTGCCAGTATTAAACGTGCCAGTGGTGAGGGTACTTAAAAAATAAAGCGTACGCAGAGTTCGAACCTACAACTTCACGATCCTAAAATCGTTTCGCAACTAAGCCACGAAGGCTTAAAAGTGATTTAGTGTAACGAGCTTAAATTCATTGCTTTAATTTATAATAAGTATGTATTTAAAACTATATAAGTATTATATCAGCTATCTGGCCGCCATCATACAAGCTTTGCTAATTTTGGGGTGAATGCAGATGGTGTTGTGTGTGAATTGTCCACTAATATTTATTGATTATTTATTTATTTATTTCAAAATTGATAATAATAATTGATGGACATGATAGATATGAAGAACAGTGAATGTTATTAATATACCGATCTGATAAACATACAACAAAATACATTATTTAAACTCTGTGATATTAAATTGGAATAAAATAAAAACATATATACCTAATTATTTAAAACTATTTATTAAATTATGCAAACACGTGCAATGCGATCAATGCAATGTGATGCCGCCGTGAAACTATAACTATGTATAGTTATTTATAGTTATAGCTTTTTATAGTTCGAAATGGCAACTCTAGTTGTGAACTGACAGTTATTGCCCACTGTCATATAGATATGTCAGGAACTTGGCTAATTGCTTCGGAAACCGTGACGAGGGTCTGTCTTTCCTTATTTATCTACCGAAACGACTTTATAAGGAAGAAAGGAAGAAGCAAATCTCATTAAACTTCGAATTTTATTAATTTGCGTCAATAAACACTAATACAATTTTTTGGCATGGAGAATAAGAAAAAAATAACTATATTTTGTAAATGTGTTGCCAGCCGCCACATAATTCAATTCGCTCATTCTGTGCGTTTATGTCATCATGGTGTTGTTATAGAATGATGTGGGTCAGGGATAAACGCTTTTCTACATGTTTTGGGCTTAACCCTTCAACCAGTTAAGTAGCCCTCGCTGAAATAAATAATGTGTTTTTGTAGAGGTATAGTTTCTAGCCAAAATACTATTCGTATATTAAACATGTTTTAAATGTTCATAAATGAGAAATATTTTACTAATCCTACTTCCTACTAATATTATAAATGTCAATGTATGGACGTTTGGATATTTGGATGTTTGGATGTTTGTTGCTCAATCACGTCCTAACGTGTGAACGGATCGGGCTGAAATTTGGAACACAGATAAATTATAGTCTGGAAGAACACATAGATTACTTTTTACCCCGGAAAACAACGGGAACAATGGGAACGGGAACTTCGCAGGTAGCACCGCGAGGCGCTTTTAGTACGTACATAAATACACATATACATATGTCTTATAATTAGCAACAATTGTATTTCGAGAAGTTTCTGGTGCTAATTTACTAACTGTAGGTAATATTTTCTAACTATATGTAACCACAATATTTTATTAAATTTTGATGTGACAACGTCGAATAAATCGATGAACGCCGGCTGCATGCACGAAAAAGTGTCCCGTTACGCTCATATTAGTTTTGCGCCGCATCTATATTTCTCCCAGTCGATTGCATTATTGTTATGTATGCAATCATTTCATCAATGTTTTGTTATGACGTTGTCACGTTACACTGTCGTCCGTAAGCTGACTTTTTTTTTTAAATTAAAGAGTGACGAGACGAGCAGGACATTTGCCTGATGGTAAACAACATGCCTGCCACATAACAGCACAGTGACGCTCAGCTATTGGAACATGAAGAGTCCAAATCATTACCTAGCACTGCACTGCGCTCGTCACCCAGAGATCTAAGATGTTATATCTCTAAGCCCTGTAATTTCACTGGAAACATTACCCTTCAAACCGGAACGCAATAATGTTTGCACATTACTGCTTGGCGGTAGAATAACTGGCAACGGTGTGGTACTTCCCCAGGCGGACTCTGCTAAGAGTCCTACCACTACAAAACTTTCAACTACAAAACTTACAGACTTTCAAGACAACCAATTTTTATGTATTTGTATGTACCTAAATAAATATGCGTCTCAGGACGAAACTATGTTGTCGTCCTCTTTCACAACACCCTGACAGGGTTATTTGTACATAGTTATTTAGTTTAGCTATCAGATCAATATGTGTACACTGTACAGTGTGCAAATAAATACATTCTGCGAATATTATAAATTCGAAAGGTTGGATGTTTGGCTATTTGATGCTCAGTCACGTCGAAGCGTCTGAACGGAGCGGATTGGAATTTGGAACGTAAAATTACAGTCTGGATTAGCACATACGCTACTTTTCATCACGGGAAAATAAAGGAAACTCGAACAGTACAGTCGGGTACAACAGCGAGGAGCTGCTAGTAAATAAATTAAGTGTTTCAAAGATTATTAATATAACAAACAAAGAACTCACATTACTAAGATCACAAAGGTATTAATAAAGACGGATAGATGTTTGTTATCAACATCAACATCAACAGCCCACTAAACGTTCCCACTGCTGGGACTCGGGGCCTTCTCTCGCAAGGAGAGGGTTAAGGCCATAATCCACCACGCTGGCCCAGTGCGGGTTGGTGGATGACACATGACTTCGAAAGATTCTAGGTACATGTCGGTTTCCTCACGATGTTTTCCTTCACCGTTTTAAGTTAGCGGCATTAGATACGCACATGACTTCGAAAAGACAGTGGTGCGTGTGGGGTTTGAACTCGGGGTCTCCGAATCGGCAGTCGCCGTTCTCTCGACTAGACCAGCCGTAACTTTTACTAGACCAGCCGTAACCAGCCGTATGTTTGTTATACTTTCTTGCAAATATCACTAAACCGATGTGGATGAAATTTTATAATAAAGTACATTACATAGTACTTATACCTACATCAAAATTAAACATAGCCTTTTTTATCCTGAAATCTTAAGGTACAAGTTCGCGCCGCGACCGCGACCGCGACCTGTCTCGGTCTCCTGTCGCGGTCTCAGCGCGAACTTGTACCTTTAGCCCACTAATGTTGTGAATGTTTTATGTCATGTTAGCTAACCCTCCTAGCATAATCATTAGCGGCCCACTAAATGTTCCTACTGCTAGGGCGCGGGGCCTTCTCTTACGAGAGAGGCAGGTGGCCAAGTGCGGGTTGGCGGAGGACGTATAACCTCGAAAGATTGTAGGAACATGTGAGTTTCCTCGCCATGTTTTCCTTCACTGTTATACTTTTATTTTGCGGCAATACGTCCGTGACTTAGAAAAAAGATAGTGGTGCGCCTGGTATGTGAACCAGGGACTCCAGATCAGCAGTTGCCGTTCTACCGACTAAACCAACCGTAACCTTCCTAACCTCGATCCTTTTTTATAATATTCTATAAAACTATTAAAAATATATAAGTATTATATTAGCTATCTGGCTTCCATAGTATCATACTACTAAGTAGTAGTAGTTCCAAAGTAGTCATAGTTTCGTAGCTTTGCTTAGTTTGGAACCAGACGGTGTTGTGTGTGAAATATCCACCAATATTTATAAAAAAAGACTTGGCTGGTATTTAACGAGGCAAAATGAATCTCTAAATTTATATCACCTGGCTAGTAAAAAGTCCCCCCAAAATGATATATCTTTTTGCGAATCTTATAGTCATTCGCATCAAGTCAGTCGAATTAGTCATAAATTATACCCTATTAAAATTTCAAATTACCTGAAATACCTACATGTTTAGTATATTTATGTTTGCAAAATATTTTTGCACGCGTCTAACAATGTTAAAACCCACCCATACCTAGAAAGCGGTGCCAGTTTTCGGAATAAAAGTTTTTTTTATATAGTACTAGCGGCCCGCTCCGGCTTCGCTCGAATAATAACCTAGATATCAACTGTAGCGCCATCTGCCGGGCTGATTTGTGAATTTAAACCTTCCAGGGCCTTACCCAAACGTATACAAAAAAAATCATTCAAATCGGTCCAGCCGTTTAGGAGGAGTTCAATAACAACGAAAAGTGGCATTGATTTTTATATATATAGATAGGGTGACGAGACGAGCAGGACATGTGCCTGACGGTAAGCGACATGCCTGCTACATGGCAGCACAGTGACATGCAGCTATGGGAACACGAAGAGTCCAAATCATAACCTAGCACTGCACTGCGCTCGTCACCCAGAGATCTAAGATAATATTATATCTCTAAGCCATGTAATTTCTCAGGAAACATTGCCCTTCAAACCGGAACACAGTATTGTTTGCACATTACTGCTTGGCGGTAGAATAACTGGCAAAGGTGTGGTACTTCCCCAGGCGGACTCTGCAAAGAGTCCTACCACTACCAGTATCTGTACACATGCTGTAATATAACACACTACAATACTGACCATTCTAAACTCATTCCCTACTCAATTATGGTTAAATGTCACTTCTATTGAATTATATAACTACAGTGGGCGGTTAAAATCCATTGTGATTTCCCGTGGACCTTTTATGACGTCAATTCAATCTGGTTGAAATGTGGAAATGGACAGTTTTTTTCTCGTGTTGGGTACTTTATCTGTAAGCTAATCGATACATCTGAACGAATTATACAATACTTATAAATCTATACTTAATATTATAAAGCTGAAGAGTTTGTTTGTTTGAACGCAAGGATCTCTGGAACTACTGGTCCGAATTGAAAGATTCTTTCTTTGTAGGATAGTCCATTTACCGAGGAAGGCTATAGGGTATTAAACATTAGGCTACTATCAACAGGAGCCGAGCATGAATGAAAAATGTAACAAAAACGGGGAAAAAAATATTGTTTCTAGAGAGCTTTCGTTGCGTGACAGCATTTGTCATATGTTAAAGGTTGCGTCATTAGAACCTAAAGTAACCGAATTTTAACAAAATTTGAGTTGGTACGACCTTGGTACAATTTTCGATAGATGGCGTAGCAACGCGCGCGCGTTCAGCTAGTATCTTAATATAATTACCGTACTATAACATTATATATTCGAAAATTTGGATGTTTGTTGCTCAATCACGTTGCAACTGATGAATGGTTCGGATTGAAATTTAGGAAACAGATAGTTTAGAGTCTGGAATAGCACATAGGCTACTTTTCGTCACGGGAAATTGGCTGAAACGGGAATCACGCAGATAAAACTGAGCGGCGCAGCTAGTTATACATAGATGTCATAAATTTATAATATACGGTCCGTCCCAGTTTCACCCGCAGTACATAATATATAGGTACAACTCATAGCACTCCGGGATCACTTTAATATCCAACGGCGAAAGAATTTTTGAAATCAGTCTAGTAGCTCCTGAGATTAGGGTGTTCAAACAAAATCTCTTCATCTTTATAATATTAGATATGGTTTTAATGACCGTTTCATCAGAATGGAGTCCACAATTAGTTCTGATATTAAGTTAAGTTTTTGTTACAATTATTGTTTTAGAGTTGCAAATATGTATGATAAAAACAAATTTCTAAGTAAAGCTTGACTATTATGATACATACGTATGTGTGTGTCGATTCAGTCAAATGAATAGATGAAATATCAATTTAGTTTTTTTCTACATAACATAGTGTAAATATGTAATCAATTATTTATTTATAAAAGATTCTGAAATTAATTAAAAACTCATATATATGTATAAATATATGAAGCAACTTAACAGTTAAACGTTCAACAAACAACATATTGTCATTGTGTAAAAATTTGCGATTCGTATTTATTATAAATTCTGAACGAATTTACATATTTTTTTTGTACCTAATAAGTTCATTTAATTCAACGTCAATCGGAAATGTATATAATTTTAAAATTTCCAAGGAACTAAAATACAGCAATTTGGCTGGTACAAAACAAGGTAAATAAAACTGGTTTAACCTGAATTGCTTAGATATTGTAATTCATCAATTATCACGGCTTAAAAATTCTAAATGTAAACTTAATCTAAATCAAAACTTACCTTTTATAAATACAGAAACGGCCATCCAAATCACTTGTCTAACAAACCACGATAGCATCATGTTGAATTTCCAGGTACGTTAATTCCACGTCAAATAACTATTTAACCATATTCCCTAACGCATCTTTCGTAGGTAGTTTAATTAGCTAACTTTAATATTATTTTCGTGCACAAAACTTTGAACTTGTTTTCCTAATAAATATCATAATGGTTTATATCTGGGGCAACAACACGCAAGGTGGATTTTGGCAATAATTTTTTTTATGGTTCGTAATTGCGGTTAACGGAGTGTGGCAAAGTTGCGTGAACGGGAGGGTCGCGGCATCGTAGCTACGGGCGGCCGCAGCGTCGGCGGTAGCTGTAGCACTGAAACTGACGGCTACGTCGCCACAGCCTACGACCACGGGGCGATGCTACGGGGAACGATTAGAAAAATGTTATTGCATGGGAAGAATTAATATTTACTGGCAAAAATATGTTTGAATACTTTTCTGTTAAGTATTTATTCTTCGTATCGAAGAGACTATAGATATTTTTGAAATAAAATGAAATAAGTAATGCATTATAGACACTCGACTAAATTTCGTACATTTTGTGAAATAAACTAAATACATTTTTTTAATGAAACAGCGAAGTACTACGAATAGGGAAGTACAATTTTATATTTTTGTTGATATTTTAAAAACCGCAACACGTAACATCTGCTAAACGAATAATAATCATCAAAATCGATTCACAATTGGTGGAGCTATCGCTTTCCATATGTACATACAAAAAAATATACCTACAACCGAATTAAGAAACTCTCCTTTTTTTTAAATCGGTCAAAAGTAAAAGAAATTTTTTAGTTAGCTAGTAGAAATAATTATTTTAGACATTGTATTCCAAATTGGTACGATGAAATAGTAAATAATTTACATTCTCACTTCATGTGTTTTGTTGGGGCAGTTTTCGAACAAAGAATTTGTAAACATCTCTCCAGTAGGTCTACCATCTAACTCTCCTACTTTCTGCTGTGCTTTGATTTGTGACGTCATCGACCAAATTGGCAAATGACGTCATAAATCAAAGCACAGCAGAAAGCAGAAGAGTTAGGCGGGAGACCTGTGGGTTAGCAAAACGTCGTCAGCGTCCATGATGATGTTCATAAGCGAGGTCTACCGCTTACAATCAGGCAGAATGTGGGCTTATTGCATCTTGTCACTGTATGTAAAAAAACTATTAGATACCGCAATATTTAAAACATTTACTCAAGGCTTACGCGACCCAAAAACCTATCAAATTCTTGAGTCTTCAAACGGTTTGACTTAAATTTCACAATATTTTAGCATTTCATAAATCAAGAATGCGAATTAATGAAGCTCACTCGACTAGCTGAATTTCAAAAGAAATAAATAACGTATTCAAAATATAATTCTTGTTAAATGACAAACACATTTTTCAATTCAATAAATTGAACAGTAAAAGTTAAAATATTGAAAAAAGTTAAGCTCAGTTCGAATGCGTGCACCGTGCAACGTCAAAGCCGTTAAAATAAAAATTTACTGACGGTACGGTTATTGCAAAGTCACTTTATTTCCTCCTAAACCAATAATGAATAGCACACACAACTAGTTTTTAGGGTTCCGTACCCAAAGGGTAAAAACGGAACCCTATTACTAAAACTGCGCAGTCCGTCCTTCCGTCAGTCCGTCTGTCACCAGGCCGTATCTCAAGAAAGGTGAAAACCAGACAGTTGAAATTTTCACAGATGTTATATTTCTATTGCCGTTATAACAACAAATACTAACTACTACGATTGTATGTTCGGATGTGATACCGACCCTTCTACCACCTAAATAAATTGGTTGTGGCTTTGCTATTGCTGTCTCTATAATTTCAAGCGGAAAGAAAAGATAGGGCAATATGAGCTAAGACAGTAAAGTTATAGGTAGACAGTAGCTTAGGTTGGTCAGATCCCCTAACTCATAACCCTAGTTTGTCAGGATCCCTTATCGATTGTATGTTGTCTGTGATTCTGCACAAATGTAAACCGGGCTATGTTTTCAAAATATTTGAAACTGGTACAGGGCGCTACCAGTTTCAAATATTTTTTTTACCCCGGTTTTACCCATGTAGTTCTCGTTTCCATAGTACTCCCGCGATAAAATGTGTATTATTCCACACATAAATCTATCTTCATGCCAAAGGTCATCCGGATTTATTTATTTGTTTTTCCATGAAAGACGCTCTGAAGATGAAGAATCTATGCTGGATGCACGTATGACGTATGTCTAGAAACTTTCCCAATTTCAAGAATGTTAATGTTAGTGAAAATTCGGCTTGACAAACAATTTTGATACGGAAGCAGGGAACGCTAAATCGAACAAACGGGCATGTATAAATGATTATAAACAAAATTTACTATTGGAGCCACATCTGCTTTGATAAAACTAAGTAAACGAAGATGAGGTACGCTCTATTATAAAGACAGCATAATGTGGCGAAAATCTCACACAAGTATACGCAATGTGCACACAGCTTCACTTGCATCGTGAGAGACGAATGACAAAGACATCATGACAAGTAGGCAGTAGGTGCAAATGAGATAGCTATACATCACATTTGTTTAGATATTTTTTTCGACAAGAATCGAAAAACATACGAATGCACTGGCGTGAAAGAGACAGAACAGCCGCAACTAACATATTGCCGGTCGTGTTGCACTCTTACGCTGTATGTATATCTGTCTCTTTTTAGAAATGGCCAATTGTAAAATTGTTTACAACAGAATGTTGTAATTTTAGATGTAATAATCATTGAACTGTTATGGAAATAATTAAAGATTTTGTGTACTTACGCATGAAAAGTTATACCATGGAACTTGTTCTTGGTCTTTGAACTGTTTGTGCACCTTGCAAAAGCAGAATAAGACATTATTACGGCTCATATCGGATTTTTTTGAATTGTTAGCGAACGTCCACTCAACTTGTGGGAGCCACAAGAGTTTTTGAATTGTTGCGACTGAGACTCAATCAGGAGACGTCACCTGATTTTACATTGTCATCGTAGATGAGCGCGTGCCGCTTTTTAGTGTTTTAAGAGTTCAATGCACATCTATGGTGGAAATACACCAGTTTTTTACAGAAAAATGTTCCCCATTCTCGATCTTTAGTATCGACAAACGTTTTGAACAACTAAGCATTTGAATATTTTCGGATTTGTTACTACAGTAAAATGACGGTTGATCCTTTCGGTTGATTCTAGGTTGTCTGCGTAACCTTAGGTATATGTATATTTATTTGGTGTCTTTTTGGGTACAGTCGAGTCTATAATTCATTCACTCGCGGTTCGTTGTAAATATATTTTTGTTATATTTACTAACATTTATGCTTTAGTTTAGAAAACGTTTAGTTGAGCGATATCGTGAGGAAACCGGCAAGAATCTTTCTAGGATACCCACCAACCAGCGTGTTGAATCATGGCCTTGGTTCTCTCTCTCTCTGTCTTACCGCGAGTCCCAGCTGTGGAAATATCTGGTGAAGATGACAACAACCCAATCTAATGTTTTGTTCGAGCAATCACAAATCACGAAGCAGACTTCTAGTTGCTAAATATAGGTACTATTTAATTTGTCATCCCAGTTCCGCAAGTTTCAATCGAATAGAGCTTCAAAACTTTTCAATGGTACTGGTATAATACAGCCAACGAATTTTTTTAGCAATTAATTGAAATGTAAATGTTTGATAATCAAGCAAAACGTTGATCGAGCTTGGACATTTCACAGTATTTGATGCAGATGATTATTTTTATTCATTTTTTTCTTTCATTGCACATATTATACAACAAATATTTGAAATACTTGTACATATATATCCTGTATTAAGGGTGTAGCAAAGAATGGTTTTTGCTTAAATCCAATCTCAATTATGTACTTAGGTATATCTAAAAATGTTACAATTTAGTTTTAATATTTAGTTACTATTAGGTACAGCGTATGTATTTATCAATATTATAGGAATTTAATTTAAATTTTAGACTCATATACAGCACACTTAATATTAAATAATATTAATTCTAGTAAATTAGTCATAGTCTCGATAACACAAATAAGCAAAGTAGCAAAGTTAGGCGTACTTTTCATCGTTTAAGAAAAAATCGTTAAAGTTATAATAACATTTTTGTATAAAAAAATGGCGGAATTTATTTTGGAAGCTTATACTATTTGCTTCTTTCCTAATAGCTACTGGAATTAAATTATTGTATATTTTAATTGACGTGTATAAAGGACTGTTTTTATACATTTCAAGATGTGGTACTGGTAATTTTAGATTGTATTAACTACGTGGATTTGTTTCGGGAGTATACAGATGAGGATTTTGTCTTACGAATTTCGCGGTTTCGTAGATGTAAATACATGGCAATGTCAGCATTTTTTCCTTTTTTAAAGGATGGTTTACAGCTTGTACGTTGGGGGATGTTTTTGGGATGAAATTTGGTACATAGATAGACAATAGTCTGGAATAAGACATACAATAGGTACACAACACATCGATAAGTATTAAACCTGGAAAATAACGGGATCGAAAACAACACGAGAGAAACCTCGAGAACTAGTACTGGATATTACAAGAAAATTATAATTAAAACACCTTCAATACTGATTAAGCTATTCGACGGCTGAAAGTCAATTGAATTTACCTATAATTGATAGACGCGAAAGACGTAGGCGTCAACGAAATTGTGTCAACTTGGCAGGAACAATGGAAATGAGAAGTTATTGTCGTTTTTTTCCCAATTTCAATCAGTTCGCATCAAAACAATCATCTAAACTTGACAATGGCGAACAATAACCCAATTTCCATTTTCTTGTTTATTGAAATATCCTTGTTTATTGTCCACAATATCTCGAAATGAGTGGAGTTCGTGCCGAATCCTAAATTTGTCAGCTACAGCTTTTAATTTTCCTTATTTAGTGTAGGTGTAGAGGAAGATGAGTATTAAAAAAGTGTACCTATAAGTAGATGTCATATTTATTTCCTTTGTGCCAAACACTCTTGTTATAATCAGAATTCTCTCATAATCTAAGGATTTATTCACAAACTATGTATTTACGAAGCGTTGGTGGCCTAATGGTGCGAACGTCCGACTTAAGTCAATAGGAGGCCGTAGGTTCGAATCGCATCTGCACTACTGAATATTTCTACAAGAGCAGATGTATGAGTTTGTCATCATCATTGATCAGTACTGCACTGCGCTCGTCACCCAGTGATATAAGATGATTTATCTCTATGCCCTGTTATTTTTTTTTAAGAAAGAGTGACGAGACTAACTGGACATGTGCCTGATGGTAAGCAACATGCCTGCCACATAATAGCACAGTGACACGCAACTATTGGAACATGAAGAGCCCAAATCATTACCTAGCACCGCACTGCGCTCGTCACCCAGTCATCTAAGTTGTTATATCTATAAGCCCTGTAATTTCTCTGGAAACATTGCCTTTCAAACCGGAACACAATAATATTTGCACATTACTGCTTGGCGGTAGAATAACTGGCAAAGGTGTGGTACTTCCCCAGGCGGACTCTGCTAAGAGGAACCTTTCAAACCGGAACGCAGTGAACCCTACACATTACTGCTTAGCGGTAGAATAACTGGCAAAGGTGTGGTACTTCCCCAGGCGGACTCTGCTAAGAGGAACCTTTCAAACCGGAACGCAGTGAACCCTACACATTACTGCTTAGCGGTAGAATAACTGGCAAAGTGAAGTCCTGTGGGACTTCCATTTTCTTGTCCCACAGGACTTCTTTAGTTACTAATACAGTTGTAGTAACTTTACTTACTTTATTTTTACAAGTTTTTGCATTTATCTGACATTCTTTAGACGCTTCATTTAAAATGCCACTATCATCAATCGGAGATGGATGGCACTCCATTATCCTAATCCTAGAAATATTCTATCTTTGCCTTGTGATCAACTTTTAAGACATTGACTCACAGAAAAATCAAGTCATTAGGGATAAAAGAGCTTACATCATAGATTTGCGGGCTTATACAAAACTGATGGGTTACACCAAATGTATATTTAGGGGGATGGAACGTACAGTGATAGTCAATAAATTTAATCTATCTAGACTAAGTTGTAAATTTTAACGTCAAAATTTGTATACATATGTATTTTAAGAAGTCAAATCTCAAATAATATATATCCTGGTTAAAACCAACTAAGCATCACTTTAAAGTTCATTGTTTATTCATTAGTTTATAAGTTTGTTTGTATTTAAAAATGTCTGGGCAAAATTTGATGTGCCACGAACGACAAAATGATTGGGAACGACTTTAAATTCTTTCCTTCATCACCAGCGACTGATCAAGAGTTCAGACCGTCCTAGGCTAATTGAGAGGTCCCGCCCCAGCCAGATGTGTCAAAATCAGGGACTTTTTCAGTTCACGCCGCATTTAGTTTTAGTATTTCAACTCGGTCTAGTTGAAATTCGTAAGATAGTTGCAATGATGCTAGATAAATAGTGCATGCGAAAACACGATTTTAGCGCGCCCCTCCGATCTTCGCGCCCTAGGTTGCAGCCTAATTAGCCTAAGGATTAATCAGGCCCTGATCATCACCAAGCTTTAAATTATTTTCAAATTAAGATGAGACGAATGCAGAGTAGGAGACGTAGGACCAGTTTAAATACGAGAAAAAAAATATGTTTCGTTGATTCATCTATACTATTATTATAAAGCTGAAGAGTTTGTTTGTTTGTTTGTTTTAACGCTAGGATCTCGGAAACTACTGGACCGATAGGAAAGATTCTTTTTTTGTTGGATACTCCATTTATCGAGGAAGGATATAGGGTATATAACATTACGCTACTATCCATAGGTACGGAGTATGAGTGAAGAATGTAAAGAAAACGGGGAAAAATATTTCTCTTCGAGAGCTTTAGTTCCGTGAATTTAAATTATCTTTGGTCATTGAAGTCTGTGACGGCCCGTGTCTACATTTGAAGTAATCAAATTTGTTCTACAACAATGCATTGTTGCTTATTTACGTATTTTTAGGGTTCCGTAAAACGTAATAAAGTGGCCAGCAATGGATATTTTAGTATGGATTTTCCTCAAATAGACGCGGGTGAAACCGCGGGGCACAGCTAGTAAATGATAACATTATAGACGTGTCTATATTTAAATAAACATATTCTATAATACTACAGGGTTTACAGGCGAACATATAACCTCCTCCATTTTCTAATTTGTATTAAAATACGTCAAAAGTTGTACTTTGTCACGATTTTATGCTTGACCGTGGTAAATGTTCTGTTCCAATTTTAATATCATGAACAACTTTCACGTAAACGTGTCTCTTTATACTCTGTACATTTAATCTGTAAAACCCGAAGTAGACCTGGGGTCGTATTCGGCCAAAAAAACTTTTTTTTTTTTTTTTTTTTTTTTTTTTAACTTCTATAGGTTTACACTTGACCGCCATCTCGCCTGATGTTAAGCGATGATGCGGTCTACGATGGAGCGTGTTTACCTAGATAAAACCGATTCACTCTCGATTTGAAGACACAAAGATTGTAACCATCGGGGAAAACCCACTCAGGCAACGTATTCCACAGCTTAGACGTTCTTATCACAAAAGTAGAGTCGAATCTCTTCGTTCGTGTCTTTGGAACATCAACCATGAAACGATGTCGCTTTTTCGAGCTACGAGCATTCCGATAGAAAAAAGGAGAAGGTGGTATCAGATCATGCAAATCAGTCGCACACTCTCCGAAGTGTATCCGATAAAAAACCGATAGGCTAGCAATTTTTCGGCGATGTTCAAGACTTTGAAGTCTTTTTCGCACAAGAGTGTCGTTGCCTATGAGCCTTTTGGCACGTCTCTCGATCGATTCCAGAGCCTCCAGCTGATACTTAGCCGATCCATCCCACAGGTGCGAACAGTACTCCATACAGGAGCGAATCTGTGCTTGATATAGTGTAAGCAACTGTTCAGACTTGAAGTACCTTCGCACCTTTGAGAGGACACCAAGTTTTTTGGCAGCAAGTTTAGCCTTGGACTCGATAAACGAGCCAAAGTTGAGCGTAGAGGTCAAAGTAACGCCCAAAAGTTCAAGACGGTCAGAGACCGGCACGGATACACCTCTAAAAGTTGGAGTCAGTTGGAAAGGACTCCTTTTAGCGGAGAACAGACACGCCTGCGTCTTAATCTCGTTGAACTTGACCAGATTGGCATCGCCCCATTTGGACACCGCATCAAGGGTCAAGCCCAAACGCTCGATCAGACTCTCTCTCAGTACCTGAGTTTGCTGCCCAGTGGCTCTCGCGCTAGATATGTAACTCTCTACAACGGTGCTATCATCTGCGTACCCATAGATACCGGGCTTCAACAGATCATTGATATGTAGCAGGAAGAGCGTCGCAGAGAGTACCGACCCTTGTGGGACTCCGGCACTGATACCCATTTGATCCGACGAGCAGCCATCAATGACGACTCGTATGGATCGATCCCTCAAGAAGTCCGATATCCAAGCAATGAACCCAGAAGACAAACCATAACTAGAAAGCTTGCTTATAAGGCCATCATGCCAAACCCTGTCGAAAGCCTTCGAGATATCCAGGGAGACTGCAAGTGCTTCCCCGTGTTTCTCAATAGCTTCACTCCAGATGTGAGTGACGTACGCTAGAATATCCCCGGTGGACCGGTTTCGGCGAAACCCGTATTGCTGGTCACTGAGGAGGTCGTTCGATTCTAGGTACGTCAGGAGCCTGTGGTTTAAGACACGTTCCATAGTCTTGCAGAGTATGGACGTGACTGAGATGGGCCTGTAGTTGACAGGGTCAGCACGACTACCTTTTTTGGGCACAGGTTGCACATTGGCAAGCTTCCAAGACTTCGGTACTAGCCCAGTTTGGAGAGAGAGTCTAAATAGGCGTGTCAATATCGGTGACAACTCAGGCGCACAAGCCTTCAATACTAGAGCAGGAATACCATCTGGGCCACTGGCTTTATTCACGTCCAGATTGCGTAGCACTTTGCGAACCTCCTTTTGGCGAATGCGTATCTCTGACATAAAAGTCGAACAGCCAGGTGGAGTAGGAGGTGTCGCGCTACCAGCATCTAGACGCGAAGATTCCGCAAACTGAGTTGCAAACAAGTTTGCTTTCTCCGTTGCAGTGTGAGCCAGTGTCCCATCAGGTTTCAGCATTGGAGGTAGTGAGGAGCGGCAGAAGTTCGATTCGACCGATTTAGCTAGGGACCAAAACGCTTTGCTGCCCGCTGGGTACGAAGCTAGTTTGTTCCCTATTCGACTAATGTGGTCAAACCGAGCCCTCTGAAGAACCTTTTTGCATGCCTTAGCAGCCTTGTTGAACGCCTTCTTCTTCTGGTGTATGTCCCTTGCCTTACGCTGTCGAGCATCAACCCAGGCTAGGTAGGCCTCATGTTTAAATGCTTCAGCACTTTTACATTGAGAACCAAACCAAGGGCGAGCTTTGCTGGATAATGAGATGTCGGAGTATGGAATGAAATATTCCATAGCCGTTCGTATTGCATTAGTCACAGCATCTGCGCAGACTGAGGGATCACCAGAAGCGAAGCACAATGACTGCCATGGGTAAGACGCAAAGAAAGAGCGCATCTCATCCCAATCTGCTGACTTGTATCGCCACAACCGCCGGTTGCCTCTAGGGCTGGGATCAGGCGGATGGTAGACAGATACAGATTTCACCAGACAGTGGTCGGAGCTGCCTAACGGCGACGATACCGCCACCGAATAACTGTCTTTATCGTCGTGCCCACGTCTACCAGTCAATTAGGGTTGCGGCTCAATCGAGGCAGGAAACAAGGGCCACTTAGCGATTTGCTGGTTGATGCACCGCTGTTTAGTAGTGAGTGCCCCACGAGGAACGAACGGTCGTGTGAGGGTACATGATACGGGTAATCGCACCCCTGGGATAGGCCTCGGTGTATCATGGACCACCAAAATACTAAGACTGGATAATGGTTGCTAATCGAATTCGAACGGTACTTCTCACTGGTATGTAGATTATACCTTACTTCTACAAACGAGTGTTCTATTGCCACTCCTATAAATCGTACCTACAACTGAGCTACCACCGGCTATTTTTGTAGTGAGAGCTTTGTTAGCCGTTATGAGTACTTTTGGTAGGCGAAATCTCATTCATGGGTTCGCGTCACTGACATATAGTAGTGGCTCAGTGGCGTAGCTTTAGTGCAGATATTTTGTAGAATAATCAATAAATTAACCGTCGTATTTATCTTGTTATGAAGCGAAATAGATGGTACGTTTTCTAGAGAATAAAGAGTGACAAGATGAGCACGATGCACAGCTATTTAAACATGAAAACCTAAATTAGTGCCAACACTGTGCTCATCAGCTTGAGATAGCATTTTTTAGGGTTCCGTAAAACGTAAAAACGGAACCCTTCTGTCTGTCTGTCTGTCCGTCCGTATGTCACAGCCACTTTTTGCCGAAACTATGAAAACTACACTGTTGAAACTTGGTAAGTAGATGTATTCTGTGAACCGCATTAAGATTTTTACAAAAGTTTTTTAAAAAAAACAAAAATTAGGGGTGCCCCCCATACTGAGAACTGAATCTCAAAAATTTTTTTTTCATCAAACCTACACGTGTTGGGTGTTTATCGATAGGTCTTCAAAAATGATGTTGAGGTTTCTAATATAATTTTTGTCTACACTGAATAACTTGCGCGAGAGACGCCTCCAAAGTGGTAAAATGTGTCCCCCCCCCCCCCCCTCTAACTTCTAAAGTAAGAGAATGAAAAAACTAAAAAAAATATATGATGTACATTACCATGAAAACTACCAACGAAAATTAGTTTGAACTCGATCTGATGAGTAGTTTTTTTTAGTACGTCATAAATACACTAGGTATTATTAAAACTTCGATCAAAGTTACAACGAACTACAAGAACTATGTGTACTATGTATATTATGTTACTTGCTGGAACGGAACCCTTCATGGGCGAGTCCAACTCGCACTTGGCTACTTTATTTTGCCTTATAATTATTCATAAATACTGTTTTAAAAACATAGTACAAAGATACTAACAAAGGTGTGGTACTTCACCAGGTGGACTCTTCAAAAGAGTCCCATCTCTATTTACTACTTTTAACTAATAATTAACTAATTTTACGTTGTACACGTTTGTGATCTGTTACTACCGATGCGATGTCTATAATATCATATCCATGTCATGCAAAGCGTAGGGCCACGGAGCAAGGGGCGGGTTCTTAATTATGGGAAATGGGTAAGGGGGACATTTACAGCAGTGTTTAAGCACTGTTATCGGTGCATAAACGAAGAACCACTTGTGTGTTCAAGTGCCTCTCTTCAAAGTTTCATCAGTTTTCGTACCGTCTTTTACGATAATATTTTCAGTGATTAGAAACTGCGTAAATTAAATTGAAGTGCATGGAAGAGAAACTTAATAATGTTAAGTTATATGCCATACTGATTTGATTTTATTAGAAAGTGTATTCTTCAAACTTGTTCTACAATCACCAGAGTACTTAAATAAGTTTTTGCAGTACCTACCTACAATGAAGTGGTTAGTAAACAAATCGTTTTTCAAGGCTTAGGTAAAAACTTGTACAATATGGACCGGAGCGGCTACTAAGCCCCCGACACTTCGACAATGATGGGGGTTTCCCTACCTTTTGGGGGTTTATTGAATGACCATTGACCCAATATTTCAGTATAGGTTTATGTACTAACTTCAAGGGTGAAAACCCCATTAATCGCTAAAGCATATTAGTTACTTCCGGTCCGCTCCGACTGCGCCCTTGGTACACATATGTATATAGCCTATAGTAGGTACTCAGAGATTACTACCATATCCAACGGTGAAAGATTATTTGAAATTGGATCAATAGTTCCTGAAATTATCGCGTTCAAGCAAAAAACTAGTGAATGTAAACTCTCCAATGAAACAACAAGATTTCAAAATACATGACAATATCAACAATGTTATAATTGTTTGCTGATGTTTGTGACCATACAAACTCACACAGGAATAGCCTCGGAACAGCTGATTTTTGAGACTCTACAGAAAAAAGTGGCCAAGTGCGAGTTGGACTCGCTCATGAAGGGTTCCGTTGCAGCAAGTAGCATAATATACATAGGACACATAGTTCTTGTAGTTCGTTGTAACTTTGATCGAAGTTTTAATAATAGTGTATTTATGACGTACTAAAAAAAACTACTCATCAGATCGAGTTCAAACCAATTTTCGTTGGTAGTTTTTATGGTAATGTACATCATATATTTTTTTTAGTTTTTTGATTCTCTTACTTTAGAAGTTAGAGGGGGGGGGGACATTTTACCACTTTGGAAGTGTCTCTCGCGCAAATTATTCAGTGTAGACAAAAACTATTTTAGAAACCTCAACATCATTTTTGAAAACCTATCGATAGACACGTGTGGGACGTGTAAGTTTGATGAAAAAAAAATATTTTGAGTTTCAGTTGTATGTTTAACTCGAAGTATGGGGGGCAATCCTAATTTTTATTATTTTTTCTTTTTTTTGTAAAAATCTTAATGCGGTTCACAGAATACATCTACTTACCAAGTTTCAATAGTGTAGTTCTCATAGTTTCGGCAAAAAGTGGCTGTGACATACGGACGGACAGACAGACATGACGAATCTATAAGGGTTCCGTTTTTACCGTGTTTTTTTTTTACGGAACCCTAAAAAGTAAATAGCAGATTTTTTGTGACTTTAAGATTGTTTACAAAGGTAGTAAATACTTTTCATCATGATAAGTATTAAGCGTCTCTTTAGCCTTAGTAGATACAGAAATTTCGAGAAACTTTGTATAGGTTATTCCATGAAACCCGATCCGATTTTTCCGCGGGATGCCCAATTCGAAACCAATTTATTAGCGTTTCACCACAATAGAAATCGGAAACCAATAAAGTACGTAGACATTGGAATTGAATGGGCTTACTAGATATAGTACTAAGACCAAACATGTTCTTTTCTTGAACTTGGGCAAATGTTATTTCTATTAGTTTAGAAGAGACTATTTTATATTTTCTACGCCTTCTTAAAAGATAAAGTTTACCGATTTTGAAGATAGATAGATTTAAAGATAGTTAAAAAAACAAGTTGTCAAGATTCTCAACATATGGACGTTTTACCATGAACTACGGCTACAGCTGTTCCGGCTGGTCTAGCCGGGAGAAAAGATTCAATCTGGAACCCCTAGTTCGTATCCTACGCACACGTCTTTTCTGAGACATGTGCATAACGTCGCTAACATAAAAAAATTAAGGCATATTTAAATGAGGAAATTGGTCTGTTTCAAAGGAATGTTTCAAGGTAGTGCGTCGTCCACCAACCTGCACTGGGCCAGCGTGGTGGATTATGGCCTTAACTCTCGCCTTGTGAGGGAAGACCCCGGGTCCCAGCAGCGGGCTCATTGTGTGGCTTTTTATGCTTATAGTTGTATGAACCAAGCCTGAACCGCCAAAAAAACAGCTCCCGATACTTTCCCATCACTGGCTAATAAATGCTTGGAACTGGGATACTTTCCAGAAACCTGGAAAGTGGCAACCGTTGTAATTTTAAGAAAACCCGGAAATTCAAATTACACCGAACCAAAATCATACAGACCTATAGGACTGCTGCCAGTGATGGGAAAGATATTGGAGAAAATGATAGTGAGTCGCTTGAAGTGGCATCTTGTTCCCCGATTGAGCATGTACCAGTATGGATTTATGCCACAGAGGGGCACCGAAGACTCCCTCTATGACCTGATCAATCGAGTGAAGAGAAAGCTAAAGCAAAGGAAGATGATTGTATTGGTATCTCTAGACATAGAGGGGGCCTTTGATAGTGCCTGGTGGCCTACCATTAGAGTGAGACTAGCTGAAGAGGGATGCCCAGTAAATGTCCGTAGGGTAATTGATAACTATTTAACAAATAGGAAAGTTAAAGTTAGGTATGCCGGGGAAGAAGTCTCAAAAACATCATCGAAAGGATGTGTGCAGGGTTCAGTCAGCGGGCCCATATTGTGGAACCTTATTATTGACTCATTGCTAAAGGGTCTGCAGGCCCGTGGCCACTACTGTCAGGCCTTTGCCGATGATGTCGTTTTGGTGTTTGATGGTGATACGGCTTTAGAAGTCCAGAAGGCTGCTAATGAGGCGCTTGCTTGTGTGCATCAGTGGGGAATAAGTAACAAGTCAAAGTTTGCACCCCAAAAAACAAACGCATTACTTGTGACAAATAAACTAAAATATGATGTTCCACTGCTGAGCATGGGCGGCACTCCAATAAAAATGGCAAAAGAAATAAAACTTTTGGGGCTCTGGATAGACGACAAGCTTACGTTTAACAAACATGTCTTGAATGTATGTACTAAAGCAACAAATATATATAAACAACTGTCCAGAGTCGCAAAAATTAGCTGGGGCCTGCAACCTGAAATAATTCGAATCATTTACACAACAGTTGTAGAACCGATTGTGATGTATGCGGCTGCAGTATGGGCTCCAGTGGTTAAAAAATGGTGTATACAGAAACAACTTAACGCGGTTCAGAGAGGGTTTGCACAGAAATTGTGTAAATCCTACCGCACGGTCTCTTTACACTCGGCGCTGTTGCTTGCTGGAATATTACCTCTCGACCTAAGAATACTGGAAGCTGCAGCTCTGTATGAGGCAAAGAAGGGGTTATACCCGTCAGATCTAGGAGATATAGAGATCGAACGCAGAGCCGCTTTTGTCGATGCCCCTCATCCGGCGCAGCACATTGACCTTCAGTACTTGTGCCTGATAAACAACGAGCAACGTAATGAAAATAACAGTGTGTCAGTAAAAATATTCACAGACGGAAGTAAAATTGATGGTAAGGTTGGGGCGGCATGGACACTTTGGAAAGATGCCGCCGAAACCAAGAGCCAAAAATTTAAATTGTCTTCCTATTGCTCTGTTTACCAGGCAGAACTGCTGGCTATCCGTGGGGCGATGGATGAGATTTTAAAAAACCGGAGTCAGACTTTTGGTATTTACAGTGACTCAAAGACGGCATTGCAAACGATTGTAAACAACTGCTCTTCCAATCCTCTCGCGGCCGAAATTCGTGAAAAACTAAAAATGATCACCGAACAAGACAAAATTGTCCATCTATTTTGGGTTAAGGTACATGCTGGTCTTGAGGGGAATGAAAGAGCAGATGAACTTGCGAAACAGGCGGCTCTGCATATGAGAACCAAGCCGCATTACGATAGATGCCCTGTTTCATTCGTCAAGCGACAAATTCGATTTAGAACGCTGGATGAATGGAACAGGAGATACGCGACGGGTAAAACGGCAGGCACAACTAAGCGTTTCTTCCCTGATCCGATAGCAGCTTATAAAATCGTGAGATGTCTCAAGCCAGCCGGCATTTTAACACAGCTTATGACAGGACATGGCGGGTTTTCCCAGTATCTACACAGATTTAAATTAAAGGATAGCCCGGCATGTATCTGCGAACCAGATAAGGAGGAGACATCGATACACGTGATTGTCGAATGCCCTGTGTATGGGAGGGAGCGCCACGAAATAGAACAGAAAGTAGGTGAAAAAATACATGCTGAGAACCTATGTAAAATTATGAAAGATAGGAAAATTAACGACCAATTTGTGGAATTTAGCGTTAGAGTATGTAAAAAAGTAGTATCACGAAATAAATAGACAGTTATATAATCTAAGATGACTACATATTTTGTGAAATATGTATATGTCAGCTTAAATGCAAATTATGTAGATGTAAAATTAAACTCTGTGCCTCTAAATTTGTAACAACATAACTAATAGTAAGATATGTACATAGATAGATTAAGATGTAATATGATAAGCAGCATAAATTGTTATTACACTTATATGTCATAAACCCCTGACAATCCTGTTCGTCAGGGATAGTCCACGAGCCCGGTACTATGCTGGGAATTAATAAAAAAAAAAAACCGCCAAAAAACAACCATACTTCAATATTCTTTGAATTGAAATTTGATAGTAACGGTCTGGCCACGGGTTAGCGGTGCAAACGACGACGTGAAGGGCGAAGCGACCATTAGGGCGCCAACTTTAGGTGGCCGCAGGGAGACGCATTCGCCGCCGTAACCAGCATTCTGTGACCAAAATGACTATAATATTTACTATAACCACAGATCAGAAAATAGTTACTTCGTAACAGATGCATCACTTCCATACAAAAGTGCAAATACCTACACGATAATAACCTAAACTGTCGTATACTACTTACCTACTGTTACTTGTAAGCAAAAATACACCTTAACACACCCACGCAGAGTTGTAAATGCCGTGCGCACCGTGTGACTTGTCGTCTGCTTACGTCATTGACCAAATGTGCTAGGGTTGTACGAAATGGTGGTAGGTGGTAGTAGTGGTAGGGCTCTTGGCAGAGTCCGCCTGGGGAAGGACCACACCTTTGCCAGTTATTCTACCGCGAAGCAGTAATGTGCAAACGTTACTATGTTTTTTTAAATAAAGAGTGACGAGACGAGCAGGACATGTGCCTGATGGTAAGAAACATGCCTGTCCCATAACAGCACAGTGACGCAGCTATTGGAACATGAAGAGTCCAAATCATTACCTAGCATTGCACTGCGCTCGTCACCCAGAGATCTAAGATGTTATATCTCTAAGCCCTGTAATTTCACTGGAAACATTGCCCTTCAAACCGGAACACAGTAATGTTTGCACATTACTGCTTGGCGGTAGAAGAACTGACAAAGGTGTGGTACTTCCTCAGGCGGACTCTGCTAATAGTCCTACCACTACAGTACTCCATTAGACAAGCCCATTCATTTGATACCCATATAGAGGAAGGTTGTGAAAAAATATTTTGTCCGCGATTGAAGTCGCGAGTGGAGGGGGGCATTTTGAATCGATATTAACCAAACATAGCTAAGAATCACCGCACAAAAATATACCTTTTTAAAAAAATCGACGTCAAACTTATAACACCCTTTTTTGGTCGGGGGTTAAAAAATGGTTCACAATTAGCTGAGCTATCGCGAAACATACATCCAATAAAAATTAAGCCCAGAACCGCTTCCTTCTTTGAATTCAGTTAAAAATTCTATAGCTTTTTTTTAAGTAGGTACGTTTTATAGTCAATTGATACTGAAGAAACCAAAAACCGCAGAATGTAGTCATATCAATTAAAACTAACAACGACAACGATTTAAACTAAATAATCTGACAAAAGGGAGGCCTTGCCATGTTACGACAAAGCGTAAAAATTATCAAGACCGCCCTGGCAATGTTAACTCTAGCTATAAGAAATGTGACAGAAACTTAATAAACATTTTATACCAAAATATTAATCGGTTGATAGGTAAATTGGAAGAGATCGAAATGTACCTGGAAAGTTCACAACAGCACGATATAATTTGCTTTACAGAGACATGGATCTCGAAATCGCAGCAAAACTTTTATTTAAATAATTACGTAGTTGGCAGTATCTTCTGCAGGAAAAATGCGTTGGGAGGTGGATGTGTAATCTTTGTAAGGAATGACCTCAAATATAAATCTCGGAAAGACATTGAAAAATTTAATGTACAACATCATTGTGAGCTAGCATGTGTGGAATTAGAATTATATATTATAGTATGTGTTTACAAACCTCCTAAGGCAAACTTTGAGACCTTCTTAACAGTGATGGAGGAAACTCTGTGTAAGGTATCTGACAAAAATAAGCAGATTGTGGTCTGTGGTGATTTTAACACCGATATTTTGACAAACTCATCTACCAGAAGTAAAATACTTGCATTGTTCCAGTCATTCAATCTTATAGGAGTATTTCTGGAACCAACAAGAGTAGCAAGCTCTCAAAAGGGAATATCGTCAACTTGCATTGACAATATGTTTGTAAATTGTAAATGGCTACAGTCAGAAGTCTTGAACCTTTTGCGTTCGGATCATAAAGGTCTATGCATTTCTCTCCCTGCCATAGTGAAACGAGCAGAAGTAAAAGTTATTGTGAGGCCTATTACACAAGATCGCATAGAACAATTGAAAAATATGATAATAAATTTCTTTAGTAATAAATTTCCTTATGACATTGAAAACTCTCGTGACATTGCAATAAAAAAATGTTTTGACATTACGTTTAAAAATAGTTCTGACATTTTGATTAAAAATAATTCTGACATTAAAATTAATAATCAGTTTGACAACTCAATTAATAATAATTCTGACATACTAATTTATAATCCAGATCTTAGTTACAATTTGTTCTTTGATATGTTAATTAATCAATTTAATAAAATTTTCCTGACAAAAGAAATCAATATCAATGCAAAACCAAAATTTGCCGAATGGGCCACACCAGGGTTATTCATAAGTAGAAGCAATTTGTATAACCTTTATAATCCTAAAGTATATTGTACTGATGACGCAACAAAAAATTACGTAAAAATTTACTCTAAAATTTTCAAAAGGGCGTGTCAACGAGCAAAATCAATGTTTATAAGCAACCAAATTAAACAATCAGATAACATGATAAAAACAGCATGGAATATAATTAACAAAGAAACAGGAAAATCTAAAACTCGTGAAAAATGTAATAAACTGACAATTAATAGTAAAACAGTGACAAATAGATCTGATATAGCCAATGCATTTGAAGAATATTTTAAAAACATACCTATCTAAATAACCAAACACTTGGCATCTGCGGATTCACGCGCTGAAAAATTACTAAGCGAAAATGTAAATAAACCGATATCTTCCTTCACATTTCGTGAGGTGTCTGCAGTAACAATTGTCAAAACTTTCAAAGAGATTAAGGTAAAGACAACTGAAGATTTATGGGGAATTTCAGTTAAGGTTATGGAAGGCATTTTGAGAAGCATCGCGCCTTACCTAGCAGCCTTATTCAATTCATGCATCAGAAATGGGACATTCCCGGATCTCATGAAGCATAGTAAAGTGCTACCACTATTTAAATCAGGTACAAAAGAGGATCCTGGTCACTACAGACCAGTTTCCATTCTACCTTGCGTCAGTAAGATTTTTGAGAGGCTTATTTTAAATCAGCTGTTATCTTATTTTAATACAAATGACCTACTACATAAACAGCAATTCGGCTTTACAAAGGGAAGATCAACGACTGACGCAGGCATAGGTCTTACAAGGTTTATACTAAATGCGTGGGAAGAGTGTTACGATGTAGTTGGTGTTTTTTGTGATCTTTCTAAAGCTTTCGACTGTGTCAATCACAAGATTTTGCTACACAAGTTGGCTTTTTATGGTATTTCCGAAACAGCTTTAACCCTCATTGCATCATACTTAAAAGATCGCATTCAACTTGTCGATATAGATGGGGTAAGATCACAAGGGTCGTCTCTTAGAATGGGAGTTCCGCAGGGATCAATACTGGGGCCCTTTCTGTTTTTAGTTTACATAAACGATCTTCCCTTCATGACCCAAAAAATTATTAATTCTGAGATTATTATGTTTGCTGATGACACATCACTATTAATTAAAATCAGAAGACGTAGCTCAGATTTTTCAGCAGTTAATGATATTCTGGCTAGAGTATGCGACTGGTTTGATGCAAACTGTTTAGTTTTGAATCCTGTAAAAACAAAATGTATTAGATTTACTCTACCAAATGTGCGAACTGTAGAATTTAGAATTGAACTGAAAAATCAATTCATACAACCGATCGATACAGCAGTCTTTTTAGGCTTCACGGTGGACTCAAAGTTACAGTGGGGTACCCACATTAATAAATTAACTGACAGGCTAAGTTCGGCGGCTCACGCTGTCCGTCAAATAAGAAAAATAGCTGATGTCTCTGCAGCTAGAATGGTTTATTTTGGGTATTTTCATAGTGTGATGGCGTATGGTGTGCTGCTATGGGGCTCAGCCGCTGATATAGATTCGGTCTTTATTTTGCAAAAAAGAGCAATTCGAAATTTATATAATGTACCTGCAAGGGGTTCACTCCGGGAAATATTTAAAACCATAAATATTCTTACCTTACCGTCACTGTACATATACGAATGCATTATGTATGCGAGAAAACACCAATCCAGTTTCAGAAAAATGTCGGATGATAACCCTAGGACACGGCATATCTATAAGTTTGTTTTTCCGAGATGTAGACTTCAGAGGACAAGCGCTTCTTTTGTCGGAAATTGTGTGAGTTTTTATAATATTATTCCTAATCAGTTGGTAGGTCTCAAAGAACAAAAGTTTAAGACTGCTATAAAAACTTATTTAATGAGAAAAGCCTTCTACTCAACTAAAGAATTTATTCAAGGCAGAAAAGAATGGTCGAAAGCAATGTTAAATTCTGATTCCAACTAGACACTGGCATAAAAAAGACATCAAGAATCTATTACATTTTGTATTATATCACATCTTAGTATAACTAATAATCTCTATTGTCATTTTTATCTTTTTAGTTATCACAAATATGTTCTCTGACAAAGCCTCTTTACAGCTGCATTTTTTATTTATTTTTTTACATGACAAGGCCTTTTTACAGCCGCTTAGATATTAAATTAATTATTCCTTAAAACTGTATGTGACGTTACCAAGTGATGTTAATTTCCAATGGTTCGAATAAATGAATTGAATTGAATTGAATTGAAGTATATTTTGGTTATACAATGTAGGTAGTTGTAAGTTGTTTTCATACCGTCGAATAAATAAACAAATTAGTATCATTAATTATGTATATATTATGAATATTAAAAAAGTATCTCGTCAAATTTTTTATTAAACTTAATGCGACATAATAAAAATGGGGTAAATTACTACTACATTTCAGTTTCTTGCTATTGCAGCCATTCACAATACAATAACGCCGCGACATTATTTATGCGCGCACTTTCGTTCGCACGTCAACTCAGGCAAACGGCCGGCGGCCTTGTGATTTTAGTACACCCGGGAGGACGCGAACGAGTAGGTTCTAAGCTCGCGCCGTTTAGCCAGTGACGAGGGTGTGCTATAACGTAAACGTTCCAATACCATGATAACGTTGACTAACAAAGTGATGTCACTTGTTGATATTGCTTTTAAAGTACCTAATACTTGTTTTTGTTCAAACCTTAGAGTTAATCTTAAGTCAAGAGTCAAGCTTTAGAGTTACTATTTGTAAAACGACAATTAGAAATCCAACTCAATTTTTGACTAATGTTCTTAAAAATTTACACAACTCAACCATTTTATCAAGTGAGTGAGTGAGTTTATAATCACCAGGAAAGAAGCCTTAATAGTTATGACAAAATTGTACGTAACGTTTTATTAATTGAAAGCTTTGAAAACTGCACAGCTTCTGCTTCGCGAGGTGGAAATTATTTGATTAATACGTGAAGCCAGAATGTGTAACGATACGTAGATAGCTTTTTTGCAACATGTTAAGTGTGTTACAATGTTAATGCGGAAATAAATGCTTCAGACTCTTTAAAAACATCTATTTACGCTATTCAACATTAGTTAATTTATCACCTATTTCTATATTACTCGTACTAAGAGTCATTTTTGTTTGACCACACCATAGCCTGTAATCAGACAGCGGAAACTCGAGAATTTAAACTAACTGCGTCTCCACGGTGTGACCTGCGGCTTATCAACCTCTAGTTTTATCATAAGCAGCACACTAAATGTTCCCACAGCTGGGACTTGAGGCCTTCTCTCGCAAGAAGAGAGTCAAACCCATAATCCACCACGCTGGTCCAGTGCGGATTGACTGATGACCCATGACCTTGCAGGATTCTTCGAACGTGTCGTTTATCTCACGGTGTTTTCCTTCACTATTAAAGCCTGTATGACGAACTTATAAATCTGAACTTGGAAAATACGCAAAGGTGTATGTGAGATTCGAACCTACGATCTTTTGAGTTGCACCGAACAAATATATATATATAAAAGCGAAAGGTCACTCATCACGAAATCTCAGAATCTACAATTGCTAGGAATCAGTTCCCGTTCATCTCTCGTAGTGAACGTACGTAACACCGCCTATTCCGTATTCGCTTACCGGTCTTTAAGAACTAGTGCTGGGCTAGGGTGTCAGATGTCGATTTGTTATCGATATCGCACCTTAGTCCGTCATGGAAAAATTTCTGAAGAGACCAGAAACCAACTCAAACTCGGCCAACAAGAGACAGCGAGAGGATCCAACATCTCCCGATACATGGCGTAACCCCAAAAAGTTTATTACGAACTCTAAGAGCAGGTACGATAATAAAGAAACACCTACACACAATAGTTTTATAGAGCTGCCAGTTGATGCTGACATTGCCTCATCAGACTCCCTAAAGAATGCCACCAAAAAGAAGGTCGTCAATAACACCCCTGTGATTATCATAGAGTTGGGAACTGTTTGGAATCATGAAAATATTAGAGATGTGTTACTGAAATACTGTAAAGAGTTTCACATGCAGAACCGAGGACGTAAATTGATTAGAGTGCAATGTTACAATGCTAAAGATCATCAAAAGTTAAGAGAGGGTCTACATACTGAAAACGTTATTTTTCACACTTTCACCCGGAAAGACGAAAAAATTTCAAAAGCAGTCATAAAAGGTTTACCAAAATTCGTGGAACCCAACGTCGCAGAAGAATTAGCCTCCCTTGGATTTGCTGGTGCTACCGCCTCGATACTCAAGACTGTCTACCCATCCGATTGTCCACCTATTCTCGTACATCTTCCAAATGGGACTAACATGGCTCAATTCAAACAAATCAGATATCTTTTTAACTGCGTTGTTGATATTGAACGTTACAAGCCAACCAAGACTACTGGGACACAATGTTTTAGATGCCAAAGTTTTGGACATACATCTAGAAACTGCAACAGACAACCTCGTTGCGTGAAGTGCGCGCTGTCGCATCCTACGTGGGAATGCCCAAAAAAGGACAAAAGTGAACCAGCCTGTTGTTGTAATTGCATGGAAAAACACCCCGCAAACTACTCTAAATGCCCAGTAAGGCTAAAGTACATAGAAAAAACTGCATCTAAGCGCGCCACCATAAACAAAACTGTTGTTTTAAATACCCATGTAGCTAAACTTCATCCACATAAAAGTCGGAATGAAAACACGGAGAAAAACAAGTTACTAGTATCGGACGCCCTTAATTCTCGTTCGCACACTGAAGATATTCCTCCTGACAGACTTCAGTCGATAAATCCCAGACAAAAGAAACGTCTTCCTGAGTCAGTACAAACTTCAAGTAACTTTCCAATGGACCTGGAATCCACTGAAATGCTTGAAATTCTACATACTATCCAAACAATCAAGGAACAATTTACAAAATGTAACACTTTCATGGATAAAGTGATTTTAGTGTTGTCACATTTAGGCCATTATGTTTAACACCAGTCAGGAGTTAAGAATATTGTACTGGAACGCCGACGGTGTTCGCAGCAAGCAACAGGAACTGTCTCTACTAGCCGTGAGTAAACTTAAAGCTGACGTCATCGCACTCTCTGAAACTAGGTTAACTCAGCGTCTACCACTTAACATAACTGGTTACGACTGCTACCGCATGGATAGGCGCCCTAATGGTACTGGTCAGGGTGTGGCAATCCTCGTGCGTTCAGATCTGCCTCACAATCCAATACCTACTCCACCACTCCATAATCTGGAAGCAATCGGTGTAACCTTAAAACTCAGCAATAGTACTATAATAATTTATTCTGTATACCATTCTCCGAACCTTCCCTTAATTCCAAGCGACATTGAACATCTTATGTCTTCAGGCCACACGGTGTTGGCTATGGGTGACCTCAACTCTAAGCATGCGTTGTGGTCTCCAGGTACTGGTAACACACGCGGTAGAACTCTTTACTCACACATGCTCATTAGTGATTATATAATTTATGCTCCCTCGGAACCCACCCTCGTTCATTACTCTGCCAGTTACAGTATGTCCATCCCAGACATAGTCCTTGCTAAAAACGTCAATTGTTTAGATCAACTTAAAACGATTCCAGCTCTTTCTTCAAATCATTTTCCAGTCTTCTTCAAGTTAAACACGAAAGTAACACGAAACCCTATTAAAAAATTTAACTATGCCAAATCAAACTGGGCAAAATTCCGAAACCATCTTAACGTTAACACAAATTTGTCCTTTACAACATTTAAAACAAAAAAAGAAATTGATAATTCGATCTTAAACTTTCAAAACGTTATAATAGAAGCCAGAGATCTCGCTGTCCCACTTACTACTTTCAAGCCTTGGAGTTCATTTTCTCTACCAAGATGTATATTAAGATTGATTCGGCGTAAAAATCGGCTTCGTAGATATCTTGTAGATGAAACAAACATTTTGTTCCGCAAAATTTTATGTTCTAAAATAAACCAATTAAAATCTGAAATTAAAACCGCCCTACTATCTTATAACGATAGACAATGGGATAAAAAGTTGAAACGAGTCGATAACCCTAGCGCTGACCTCTGGCGCTTAGCAAAGTCTGTACAAACCACAAAACCTATGACAATCCCTACACTAAAAAAGGATGATGGTTCTTTAACTACCAGTCAACAGGAGCAATGTGACATCTTGGCCAAAGGTTTCTTGAACAACATGAAGCTGACGGATTCTTGGGATAGTGATATGACTCCAGCAGTAATTCAAACTATGTCCTCCTTAGGCGAAACCCCGATTATAGATTACTCCCTCTTAGTTCATCCAGCAGAAGTAAAACAATGTATTCTCAGCCTTAAGCCTCGCAAAGCTCCTGGCCTCGACCAGATATCAAATATGCTTATTCGAAACTTACCGCAAAAATGTGTGGTACTGTTGACTAAAATATTTAATGCTTGCTTTATATTAAACTACTTCCCTGGGCCCTGGAAGATAGCTAAAGTAATTGCTATACACAAACCAGGTAAAAAGGTAGAAGATCCTGCCTCATATCGCCCGATCAGCCTTTTGCCCAGTTTTGGTAAACTGTTTGAAAAAAATATTCTTAAGCGACTATCCAAATCATCTGACCATCTACTAATTGATGAACAATTTGGCTTCCGTCGCGGACACTCTACGGTACAGCAGCTAGCTAGGGTTGCCGAAAATGTCTCGCATAACCTAAACTTACAACAATCCACTGGGATGTTCCTGTTAGACGTCGAAAAAGCTTTCGATACGGTCTGGCATGCTGGTCTGATCCACAAGCTTGTCACACTTGGAATTCCTACCTCTCTGGTGAAACTCATGAAATCGTACCTGTTGGATCGCAGTTTTCGTGTGCATATTAAGGAAGTCTCATCTCCTCTACACCCAGTACCGGCTGGAGTGCCGCAGGGATCGATTTTAGGACCTTACCTGTTTGTGGACTACCTTAATGACATCCCCTTTCAACCACGTACCCATCTGGCTTGCTTTGCCGACGATACGGCCTGTTTTACGTCATCACCAGACATCGACTTAATTATAAGCCGTCTACAAATGGCAATAGATCTCTATTTAAATTATTATAACGTTTGGAAACTAAAAATAAATGAATCTAAAACTGAAGCTATACTATTTACGGGTAAGAGAACACTTCCGACGCGCAAGCTAAGCATTGGTGGGCATGTGATACCATGGAGCAGATCAGTTAAATATCTCGGGACAACCCTGGATAGTAAACTAAACTGGACTGAAAATACCTCCAAACTGTGTCTCAAAGGTATAAAAGCTATGAACACTTTAATACCCTTATTAAACAAACGTTCTAAACTGAGCAGCAAAACCAAGTTACATATATACCGCACCCTAGTCCGGCCCTGTATCACATACGCATGTCCTGTGTGGAGTAGCACGTGCCAAACCAATATTAATAAACTACAAACAATACAAAACAAGGCGTTAAAATATGCATATAATACCCCCTTTCGAACCAATCTCCGTAAATTACACTTACGGCTAGGTTTACCGCGAATAGATGTGTACATTTATAAACTCTCAGAAAAATTCTACATCTCGAAAAATCCTACCAGTAAAAATAAACTAATAAAAAATATGTGTTCGTCCCGCAAGAAAAATCTCCCATATATCGATAAATATTGTAAATACAAATTGCCCCATCACTTATTTCTTGAGTGCGATGACTAGTCTCAGCGCGCTACCTGCAGCCACCGTGAGTGTGAGCGAGACGGCGCGCGCTGCCTGCAAAGGCGCCCTAAAGGCTTGTTCGCATTAGGCTAGTAATTTAGTCCAGTAGCGAGTAATTTAGCAACTAAACGTGTATGAACAGTAAAAAATTAGTCGAGTAGTCTAGTGAATAATTTAGTCGAGTCAATCCATTTTGTTCTATTTTCAACGGGCGAGTAGCATCCCCACCACGCGTCTGTGCTCTCTGGTTCATCGGCTAAACGAGTGCGAACCTGTCAAATTAGTCGAGTTCATTAGTTGCCGCATCTCTTTACTAACTAGTCTGTGGTTGCCGCCAAAATGTCGTTTCGCTGGAGTGAAGATACTACATTAAAATTTGTTTCTTTATATGTGGAACCACAGATTACAGAAATAAAACCAGATGGAGTGCGCAGAACAGAGCTACTGAAGCAGACAAAGGAAATACAAACGCCAAAGCAAATACAAACTCCAGTCAGTATGAAACGGACATAAAAATTTATAAAAAACAAAATCATTAAAACATCATACAATTTGTTTGTGTATTTATTTATTTCGTTAGTTGCACCACTGCCCAAAATATTACAAATTTTGTTTCAAAGAGATCGCTTTTAGCGACAAGATCGCCTTTTGTGCCCATTTTGTTTTGTTATTATGTGTGTTACTTCTTGTCAACTTTGTTTATGGTGAATTACATATTGCTCAACCACTGAAACTGCTGCGTCGCTGACCCACATTTGAACACGGGTTTACACCGAGGCACGAGTTGCAGCGTCAGCTCTTCGTGACGCCCGACCGAGGTGACTTACGGACGCCTCCTAGTTTAGATAGTCAGTTCTCGCTTCACTTCAGCTAGGCTCACTTAGTATAATTTAACCATAGTTCAGTTCGTAAGATTTAATTGTAATTTAAATTAATTAATTAAATTTATAAAAGAACATTTGGTTTTTTTTTGAGCCCTCCGTCTGCAGCTAACGTAATTGGCGCAGTCGGTAGGATCCTAGAGTCAGTGTCACAGCAAGTTGTTCCGGTAATCTTCCCGTACTTCCGCTAGTCGCTGATAGGCTATCTAGCCCTCATCTGGGATTCCGAATCTACTGGCCGCAGCCCGGGGGACAAGTATCCAGACTTCGATACGCAGAGAAGCCAAATGTACATGTAAGTGCGCAAAACTTTCTTTTTGTGTTGCTTCCTGGACTCCATCTCGTCCCACCTTACCTTTTTAAGCTTTAAAAATTTTTCATCCTAGAAATCGGGGTGACCGGGGGACTGCATCTCGACAGTCTCGCCGTCTTAGTGTATTAGATAGAATTAGAGAAGTAGACTTAGATACAGACTACAGTAGCAAGATGTCTGATAGGGTTGATACAATTTTTAAGGCCCTTCGGCCAGTTCCCGACTTTGACGGGAACCCAAACGTTCTCACACGTTTCATAAAAATATGTGACCAGTTAGTAGAGACATATATGAGTGCTGCGCCCGATGGTCAGTTAGGTAATTTATGTTTACTGAACGGAATTTTAAATAAAATAACGGGGGCAGCAGCCACAATAATCAACTCGAACGGTGTTCCTGACAATTGGTTAGGGATACGTGACTCTTTAATTAATAATTTCGCTGATCAAAGGGATGAAACCACCCTTTATAACGATCTGTCTTTAGCCACCCAAGGACCGCGATCACCTCAGGAGTTTTACGACTATTGTCAGTCTCTGTGTAGTACGATTATGACATATATATCGTTACACGAAAACGTTCAGACGACAGTAGAGTCAAAAAGGGTGTTATATAAAAAACTAACGATGCAGGCGTTTGTACGTGGGCTACATGACCCTCTAGGTTCCCGAATTAGATGTATGCGCCCAGCTTCAATCGAAGAAGCACTTAGGTTCGTACAGGAGGAATTAAATATCCTGTACCTACAGGAAAGAAATACAGGCATACCACCTAAAGTTAATTCAAAAGCTGAGATGCCTTTTATCATACCGCGGCACACATATCATCATCAGCCTATGCTATCAGCCCCTGTTGTACAAAGGCCTATGCCTATGCCCGTAGTTTCGCATGCACCGCCCCAACCACATAGGTTTGGACTACCACAAGCATCGCAACCACACATCAGATTTAACCAAGGGCCTCCCGTTCGTATGCCGACGCGCACGCAACAAATGTTTGGTGCGCCTCCACCAAATTACAACGCCAGAAGTAACACCTTTCGATTAGCACCGCGACCTAATTATCAGCCTCCACAGAGTAACGCCAGGCCAATGAGTGGTGTACAAAATTTCACTCCTAGAGTCTTACCCCCTACAGTCCCAAGGCTGACAGGGCATGACTGGTCTCGACACGGTAACCCTCCACCAAATAACTATTTTAAAACAAGGGAGATGAATTTTAACAACGTGTCCGATGACTACTCCTATTATAATGATTACCCTTACGACTATGAAGCAGACCTATGCAACTACCCTGACTATTCCGACAACTACGCATATGAACCAGAATCACAGTACCCCGAGGAATACTGCGTAGAAGAGATACAGGGAGAGACCTCCTCACCTGAAAATGAGAATTTTCGGAACCTTCCGAAATCCGACAAATTAAAATAGAGGTTAACCTGCAAACTCAAAGGCAGCTTCCATTTATTCAAATAAATGACCCCCCTCTTAAATTTCTCATAGACACCGGCGCTAACCAGTCCTTTATAAGCCCCGAAGCGGTACAAAACTTTTACTCAGAAGTACCATGCAATTACGATCCTTTTGAAGTTACAAATATCCATGCGACGACCCGAAACAACTACTCAATTACCATACCGTGTTTTAACGAACTAAATGAGCAAGAAGACCTAACCATGTTCATTTATAGATTTCATGACTATTTTGACGGACTTGTTGGACTCGACCTACTTGAAAAATGGGAATCGAACATCGACTTAAAAAATAGGATATTATTGACGAGACACTCTAGTAACCCGTTATTGATGTACGACTCACGTAATTGTAATCTATATGAGGACATCATACCGGCGAACAGTAGAAAAATACTTAAAATTCCTATCAATTTCCATGACGGAGACGCGTTCATCCCAGAGCAGTTAATATCTAACTGTACATTAAATGAATGCGTTACTACGGTTAAGGATAGCCGTGGCTTCATCGAAGTTAGTAACCCAACCCGTCACGACTTAGTTTTTTCAATGGACTGTCCTGCAACAGCGGAGATGTTTACCATCCAAACCACACGCAGTGACTATCCATCGAGGCGAACTAAAGATGTTCTATCACGACTTCGAACCGAACATCTCAACCCGGAAGAAAAAACGAATCTTTTAGCACTCTGCTCAAAGTATGCGGATGTATTCCACATGGAAGGTGAAAATTTGACCTTCACCAATAAAATAAAACACCGCATTCGTACTTCTGACGAGGTTCCGGTTCATACGAAGAGTTATCGTTATCCTTTTGTTCACCGGCAAGAGGTTAGCGATCAAATTAACAAAATGTTGGCCCAAGGTATCATACAGCCTTCTGAGTCTGCATGGAGTTCACCCATCTGGATAGTTCCCAAGAAGATGGATGCTTCAGGCAAACAGAAGTGGCGTCTCGTGGTAGATTTCCGTAAAGTAAATCAGAAAACCATAGACGACAAATACCCGATCCCCAACATATCCGATGTTCTGGATAAGTTAGGGAAGTGCCAATATTTCACGACTCTTGACCTCGCGAGTGGGTTCTACCAAGTGGAAATGGATCCAGCTGACATTCAGAAGACCGCTTTCAACGTAGAACATGGTCATTTTGAATTTTTAAGAATGCCAATGGGTCTAAAAAATTCACCTTCCACTTTTCAGAGAGTTATGGACAATATCCTTAGGGGACTGCAGAATCAGACCTGCCTGGTTTATTTAGATGATATTATCGTCTTTAGTACCTCCCTACAGGAACACATCATCAACCTGGAGAAAGTGTTCCAACGACTAAGAGAATCAAACTTCAAAATTCAAATGGACAAGTCCGAATTTTTGAAGTTAGAGACCGCTTACTTAGGACACATCATCAGCCGTGAGGGTGTAAAGCCAAACCCTGATAAAGTGGACGCAATTAAAAAATATCCTATCCCTAAAACGCCCAAAGAAATAAAGCAATTTCTTGGACTTGTGGGATACTATCGAAAATTTGTCCCAGATTTTGCACGCATCACAAAACCATTGACACAGTGTTTAAAGAAGGGTAGGAAAATTACTTTAACCCCCGAATATATCAATAGTTTTGAGAAATGCAAAACTCTCTTGACCAATGACCCTATACTGAGATATCCTGATTTTGAAAAGGAGTTTCTCTTAACAACAGACGCTTCAAATGTCGCCATTGGAGCTATCCTCTCTCAAGGTCCAGTTGGATCAGACAAACCGATTTCTTACGCATCACGCACTCTAAACGACAGTGAACAAAACTACAGTACCATCGAGAAAGAGCTCTTAGCCATAGTATGGGCTACTAAGTATTTTAGACCCTACCTATTCGGAAGGAAATTTAAAATACTAACAGACCACAAACCACTTCAGTGGATAATGAGTCTGAAAGAGCCGAACTCACGCCTCACTCGCTGGCGGTTAAAGCTCAGTGAGTATGATTATACCGTCGAGTACAAGAAAGGTAGAGCGAACACAAATGCTGATGCTTTATCGCGCGTAGAAATTCACACTAACGAACAAGCAGCCCTTATTGATGAGATTGATGAGCTTAATTCTATTTTAGGAAATCCTTCTGATTCAGTAATCGTACAAGCTAATTCTGAAACCATAACAGCACCCGACATTGGATCAAGTACTATGACCGTTCACACTAGCGCAGAAGACCCCATACTTGAGGTCCCCATTAGTGACGACCCTCTTAACAAATTTCATCGTCAACTAATTTTCACTATAGTTAAAGGCATCAAAAAACGACCAGTGGTGTCGAAACCTTTCGAAACACATACACGTGTTTCCCTACATGTCGCCGAAGACAATCTCGAGCATGATATCATAAACGCAATTAAAGAATATGTAAACCCAAAAATTAAAACAGGAATTCTAATTAACCCCCCATTAGGACTATATTCCATTATTCCCATTATTCAAAATAGTTTTAAAAGCTCATCTATGAACCTCGTACTCACAAAAATTGAGCTTGAAAATGTTAAACCATACCTCAGCCAACAAGAAATAATTAAGCATTATCACGAAGGCAAGACGAACCACAGGGGAATAAACGAGTGTTACATGTCACTGTCGCAAAAATATTTCTGGCCCAAAATGAAGGATCAGATAACTAAGTTTATTAATGAATGCACAGTATGTGGTCAAGGCAAATATGATCGCAATCCCATAAAACAGCGTTTCAATGTTGTACCACCACCAACAAAGCCCATGGAAATAGTGCACATGGACTTATTCACAGTAGATAGCGAAAAATACGTCACCTTCATGGATGCGTTTTCAAAGTACGGGCAGGCGTACCACCTTAGAGATGGCACAGCTATAAGCATTTTACAAGCATTACTTAAATATTGTACACACCATGGCCTCCCATTTACTGTAGTAACAGATAACGGAACAGAATTTTCAAATCAATTGTTTTCCGAATTTTTAAGAACCCATAACGTCCAACACCATAAGATTCTTCCACATTCACCAAACGAGAACGGAATTATAGAACGTTTTCATTCAACTCTACTAGAACATCTAAGACTTCTCAAATTGCAACGTAAAAATGAACCTGTAATAAACTTGATACCGTATGCCCTCATCGCCTACAATAGCTCAGTACATAGTTTTACTAAATGCCGTCCCTATGACATTATAACAGGTCATTTTGACCCGAGAGACCCAGTAGTAGTTGACATGACACAGCATTTACTACAGCAATACACCCAAAATCACAGAGACCAAATGAAGTTAGTTTATGACACTATTAACGAGTCGGCTCTGCACAATCGAACAGCATTGATTGAGAATAGGAACAAAGATAGAGAACCCGAGACTCAATACGAACCACAGCAACAAATTTTTATTAAGAATCCGCTTGCTAGCCGCCAGAAATTAGCACCAAGGTACACCAAGGACACGGTTCTTGCAAACCTACCAATACACATCTATACCTCGCGGAAAAAAGGCCCGGTAGCAAAAGCTCGCCTAAAGCGAGTACCTAACAGCGCTAACTTGTTGCAGAATACTGATGGTGATGGTGCACCTAGTTCGCGCGCAGGAGATAAGACTTGAGAGTCTTGACGACGGGCCCGGACTTCTCCCTTATAAATTAGGACCAACTCGCCTCATAACTCATTATCATAGCTTTTTGCAATATATTGAGTTAGACGACTTAGAAAACAAAGCCTCTAAAGTCAAAAAACAGTTAAAAGACTTTGAACAAAAATTAAGCAAGGACACGTTTGAATTTTATGACCTTCAAATTGACTATTTAACCCACAAAATTGACAAAGTCTTAAACCACTTGCAAAGTTTTGAACCCAACATCCGAACAAAAAGAGGTCTCATCGACGGACTAGGGTCTATAATTAAAGGAATCACTGGCAATCTAGATCACCAGGACGCCATTCGATTTGACAACGCAATCAAACATCTAAAAGGCAACGAAAATAAAATTGTAACTGAGCTCAACTCTCATATAAGTCTCAGTAAGGAATGGATGACGCAACATAACGACGTCATTGATCAGTTAATTAAAAATCAACAGCGAATTAACACCACCTTAGAATCGCTACTTGATAATGACGCGAAACCAGCAAAATACGCTCGTTTCGGTCAACTACTAACTATTATTACAGAAAATGTAGATGACTTGTTTAGAGAAATAGTTCGATTAGAAAATATTTTAGCTTTTGTGCGTACATCGAGTACACACCATTCAATGGTAGATGTAATTACTTTAGAAAAAATGGTAGATAAGGTTAGATTAATTTATGGGGAAAATAGAGTATTAAGTCTAAATTTACGAGATTATTATAGTATTATTAAGCCCGGTTCATATTTTACCGGAAGACGGGTAGTTATAGTTTTTCAAATCCCAATAGTCACTTCTAGTTCCTTTGATTTTTATAAACTCCCAATTGCACCCAACAGGCATAACCAAATCCTTATCCCTCCTTATCCATTCATAGCAACCAATAAAGACAGCTATGCGTACATGGAGGCTGAATGCCCGAAGATAGACAAGGAGTACCTCTGCGTAGAAGATATATTCGCCCGAATCAGCAACCACCAGGATTGTGTACGAGACCTTATCTCTCATCATTCACTGGAACACTGCAACTTCACCACCGTCGACTTAGAAACAGAGGCCATCGAGCAGCTGAGCAACAGGGATTACATTGCCACCTTTCCTCGCAACACAAGAACCCTTCTACAATGCGGGCGAGAAGAAGTTAAACAACTTCAGGGAAGCTATCTTGTGAACTTGCCGACAAACTGCACCCTATCAACGCCCAAGTTTGTTATAACAAACCAAAATGAAGAAATATCTGGCCAACCACTCCTGATCACAGATGTCACTTACAACTTTACGAAAAATACTCCAACATCGAAGATACTCTTGAAGTCTATCGACCTAAAGAAATTCCACAGCTCCTACAACCAAATCTTGATGCAGCCGGAGATGAAATTGAACACTGATGCAACGTACACCGTATACCACACCACCATCCCTCTCTACATATTGCTATGTGGTACCTGCATAATCATCACCGTTAAGTTCTACCGACGTTACTTCCACAACCAAAACGAATCGTCAAACAATCAAGAAGGCGAAAAGCAAACCACCGACCAACTTAAGTACGAAGAGGTTGAGCATAAGCGTTTTCCAGCAACATTTTCACTGAACGTTGGAAAATAGTTCCTGTTCTGCGGGTGGAGGAATTACATATTGCTCAACCACTGAAACTGCTGCGTCGCTGACCCACATTTGAACACGGGTTTACACCGAGGCACGAGTTGCAGCGTCAGCTCTTCGTGACGCCCGACCGAGGTGACTTACGGACGCCTCCTAGTTTAGATAGTCAGTTCTCGCTTCACTTCAGCTAGGCTCACTTAGTATAATTTAACCATAGTTCAGTTCGTAAGATTTAATTGTAATTTAAATTAATTAATTAAATTTATAAAAGAACATTTGGTTTTTTTTTGAGCCCTCCGTCTGCAGCTAACGTAATTGGTGCCAATAAAGTGTTTTGTATTGTATTGTAATGTCATTCGATATATCTTCTAAGTGAAACGGTGGCTAAATATAATTGGTTATAAAATGATGGTTTATAAAATAAAACATTTGTTGAAGGAAGATATTTTTGAAGTTAATATTATGCATAACGTTGTTTGTAAAATGAAATATTTTAAAATTGTATAGTTTTTTAATATTATGCGGTTACGCGATTTTAAAGTCTTGTTTTGTCAAAAAAAAGGTGAATAATAAGTGAACTGTTAAAATGTTTTTTTTGTTTGTTGTTTCGACCTATAACATACAGGTAGCCTATATGCATTTTATCACAAATAGTTTGCTGGTAAAGATGGTTCTTTTAATTTTTGTTTAACCTATCTAAGCGAGTAAATTCCACTAATTTTATTATTTGCGATTCAAGGTAATTTCTAGTTGCATGCAAATCTAAATTCTTTTCTTCATAGAATGGAAATAGTAGTAACAAGAAATCCTTGCATAATCGGTGTAATAAAATTAATATTTTAAAATATCAATTGATGTGTTTATTATACGTGAAGATTTCCCATGCTAAGACAACAATAGTGGGACTTTTTTCTTAAGACTGACAACATTATACAAGTAATTTGGAACGTTGATTTGACAATTTTACGTCAACATGACTAATTACGGGCCTCACAGTGTTGTTCACGAAGGTTCCATCTGTGTTTTATTTCTATAATCTGTGTGTGGAACATGAATGTTTGTGGAATGTTAAGTCCCCGCTCTATAAAAACAAGCAAATAAAACAAGCGTAATCAGCTTATTTATTTTATTGCGTTGTAGACGCTTCATGTTGCAAAACGCTACTTACCTACTCACTTGTGAACTGTACTAAAGCACGGTGCGAACGACTTTTGAATAGTAGCGAGTATTTTAGCCACTAAATTACTCTCTACTAGACTAATACACTAGCTTAATGCGAACAAGCCTTGAGTAATTTAGTGGCTAAAATACTCGCTACTATTCAAAAATCGTTCGCACCGTGCTTTAGTACAGTTCACAAGTGAGTAGCGTTTTGCAACATGAAGCGTCTACAACGCAATAAAATAAATAAGCTGATTACGCTTGTTTTATTTGCTTGTTTTTTATAGAGCGGGGACGTAACATTCCACAAACATTCATGTTCCAAATATAAAGAAACAAATTTTAATGTAGTATCTTCACTCCAGCGAAACGACATTTTGGCGGCAACCACAGACTAGTTAGTAAAGAGATGCGGCAACTAATGAACTCGACTAATTTGACAGGTTCGCACTCGTTTAGCCGATGAACCAGAGAGCACAGACGCGTGGTGGGGATGCTACTCGCCCGTTGAAAATAGAACAAAATGGATTGACTCGACTAAATTATTCACTAGACTACTCGACTAATTTTTTACTGTTCATACACGTTTAGTTGCTAAATTACTCGCTACTGGACTAAATTACTAGCCTAATGCGAACAAGCCTTAAAGGCTTGTTCGCATTAAGCTAGTGTATTAGTCTAGTAGAGAGTAATTTAGTGGCTAAAATACTCGCTACTATTCAAAAATCGTTCGCACCGTGCTTTAGTAAAGTTCACAAGTGAGTAGCGTTTTACAACACAATAAAATAAATAAGCTGATTACGCTTGTTTTATTTGCTTGTTTTTATAGAGCGGGGACTTAACATTCCACAAACATTCATGTTCCACATATAAAGAAACAAATTTTAATGTAGTATCTTCACTCCAGCGAAACGACATTTTGGCAGCAACCACAGACTAGTTAGTAAAGAGATGCGGCAACTAATGAACTCGACTAATTTGACAGGTTCGCACTCGTTTAGCCGATGAACCAGAGAGCACAGACGCGTGGTGGGGATGCTACTCGCCCGTTGAAAATAGAACAAAATGGATTGACTCGACTAAATTATTCACTAGACTACTCGACTAAATTTATACTGTTCATACACGTATAGTTGCTAAATTACTCGCTACTAGACTAATACACTAGCTTAATGCGAACAAGCCTTAAGTGTGAGCGAGACAGCGCGTGCCGCTGCATCCACCTGTTGCTGCTGCGATTGCCCCGGCGCAGCCGGCCGGTCGCCTGCTTCGACCGCCGCGCCGGTCCGTTATTATAAAGTTTATTCGGCTTACCGTCTTTTAATTTTTATCATTCGAACTTGATGCCTAAAATGTAATACATCCTCATAGCATTACATACGTTTAAAAATAATATTGCATACTTGTTAAGTCATTCATATTGTTACTATTTTTATTTGTATTAATCACTGTTTTTTAAGTTTTTAAATGAGCCTATGGCTCGTAAAACTATGTTAATTATTACTAAGCTGTACTACTAGGATTTAACTTACACTAGTATTTGTACATGTTGTTATTATTTTGATGTTTTAATAAAGATCTTTTGAAATTGAAATTGCTAGGAGTCTGAAATTTTGCATGGAGGTTCATTTAAGCACGTAGGCGCTCGCTAAGACGGGGTTTTGCGAAATTCAACCCCTAAGAGGGTGAAACAAGGGATGAACGGTTGTATGAAAATTCGTCATTTTCAAAGCTATCAAATTTTGTATCTAGACACTTGACACGAAGCAAACGAATGTTTGTTCTATCAGTTTCGTAATTTCGATCTGTACGGGGGTGAAATTGGGGTTGAAATGGTGGGGGATGAATGTCAATATGAAAGTACCCACCCTTTGAAGATAAAACCACGAAACTCTGTATATAGACACTTGACATGTAGCAAATGAATGTTTGTTATAGCAACTTTGTAATTTCGAACTGTATAGGGATGAAATTGAGATTGAAATGGGGGATGAAAGAATTTATGGAAGCTCCCAATCGTTGAAGATAAAACCATGAAACTCTGTACATAGACATTTGACACAAAGCAAACGAATGTTTGTTCTAGCAATTTGCTAATTTCGAACTGTACAGGGATAAAATTGAGATTGAAATGGGGGATGAAAGTATTTATGGAAGCTCCCAATCGTTGAAGATATAACCATGAAACTCTGGATTGCACTTGACACGAAGCAAATATATGTTTTTTCTAGCAATTTTGTAATTTAGAACGGTGTGGGAATAAAATTGGAGTTGAAATGCGGGACGAATGTTTCTTGCGCTTTCACACCCAAACAACTAAACCGATTTTGATGGAATTGTATAATTTTTTTTTATGAGCTGTTTTTTGTAACCGTAAATGTGTCTGGGTATAAAAATAGGTACTGCCTGAGTTACCTTACCTTAGCCTGCGAACCCGAGGGTCGTGGGTTCGATTTTGCACAATCACAAAATAATGTACAAACGGAAAGCTTAATGCTAAGGCGCATTATATCAGCTATCTGGCCGCCATAGTACAAGTTTTGGTTAGTTTGGGGTCAGATGGTGTTGTGTGTGAATTATCCACCAATATTTATTTATTTATTTCGGGCGAACGAAGTCGCGGGTAACAGCTAGTATGTTTATAAATGTAACGTCCCAAATGTGGACGTGGAACGATTTCAAGAAGACAAAACTAAGCTCAAGTCAGATATTCCTAATACGGTGGTAACTGTAGGTACACAGAAGTCTTTCAATTTATAGAAACTTATGCATCTGTTTTTGACGTGATAACGTCTTATAATTCGATGAAGCCGGCTGCACGCCCGCAAAACTGTAACGTTCCTCCGTTACCGTTAGTTCGTCTTCCGTGCCATGCGGACGAAGCTGAGCGCTGAGGGCGCCACCCGCCGAGTCGAGCGGTATCACTACTCGCGCTATCAGCGTACTGATTTCTTAAGACGTTGTCACGTTCTATCGTCAGTAAACCGACTTTACAGACAACCATTTTTTTTTTAATAGCCGTGATGCCGTGATGCCGTGATTTTAGGTTTTTAATCCCGCCTATGCTTTTGTGTATTTTTTTCAGAACAGTTTTATCAGTCTGTTATCACCACTGGCTTTAAAATTAAGGGTAACATTGTGAGGAGAGCGACGACCAAGTCAAGACCGACGTGGCCCAAGACAGACATCTGTTGAGGTCATATCTCACCCACCAACAGACAGCGTGGTGGATCTTGATGGATCGTGGTGGTCTTGACTCTCTCCTTGTGAGAGAATGCGCCGAGTCCCAACAGTGGGAACATGCTTAATGTACTTTAGCTTATACACGTTATTATTATCATACCTATGCATATTATTACCATCACCCTAATAAGTATAAATAACGGTAAATTAAAAATACCCAATTCCACCTGTTCCCTTGCTAAGCCCCCATTAACTTGCAATCGTCGTTTCTCAAATCAACAATTTAAAAATAAAATGTTGTCTCGCCCCTCTAATTGTCAAAAAAGTTTGACGTCAAACAAAATACCTACCAGCTGATATGTTTGAACAAATATAGAATAAATAAACGCAAAATGTTTACTTCAGCCATTGATACATTAACAAACATGGGTAAACCTGTAAAAATATCGCAAAACTACAAATTAGGTTGACTTAAAACAAGTTACAAAACATGACTTAAGCTCGTTGTTTAGGGTTCCGTAAAATGTAAAAACGGAACCCTTATAGATTCGTCAGGTCTGTCTGTCTGTCCGTCCGTATGTCACAGTCATTTTTTTCCGAAAGTATAAGAACTATAACTCTATGTTGAAACTTGGTATGTAGATGTATTCTGTGAACCGCATTAAGATTTTTACACAAAAATATATTCAGGGGTGGTCCATACTTAGAACTGAAACTATAATATTTTTTTCATCTAACCCATGCGTGTGTGGTGTCTATAGATAGGTCTTTAAAAATCATGTTGAGGTTTCCAACATATTTTTCTTCTATATTGAATAGTTTGCGCGAGAAACACTTTCAAAGTGGTAAAATGTGTGCCCCCCCCCCCCTGTAACTTCTAAAACAAGAGAATGAAAAAACAAAAAAAATACATGATGTACATTACCATGCAAACTTCCACCAAAAATTGGTTTGAACTCGATCTATGTAGTAAGTAGTTTTTTAATACGTCATAAATATGATATGTTATAAAAAATATAGGTACCATTATTAAAACATCGATTAAAGTTACAACGAACTACAAGAACTTGTGCATTACCTATGTTACTCGCTGCTACGGAACCCTTCATGGGCGAGTCTGACTCGCAGTTTTTATTTTTGTTCATTCAATGTCATAAACTTTGGAGATTCCACACTGGTTTTGCTGAATAATTTGACAAGGTTTTATTAGTTTACGAAAACCTTGCAATAATTATTTCGGTGTGTAAATTAATCATAACTTAGGTATAAGTGCAAATATTGATTTTACAGGATTTTCTTCTAAAAAGTAGCCTACTAATAGTTCAAAAACTATTGAATAGCTCTTTTTACATTACTTTTATAGCACGAAGAATATGGGATTGGAAACTATACAGAAAAAACTACGGAGCTTTACCAGTTTGTAATATTTTTAGTGAAATAAAGTTACAAAGCGCGGGTATAGGTAGATAGATAGATAGATAGATTAACTCTTTATTGCACTTAATTTAAAAATAAAACAAATGTTACTTATGAATAACACAAATGTTAATTATGAACCAAATAAAGTAGCAATTGGCGACCTTATCACTAAAAGCGATCTCTTCCAGGCAACCATAGGATGGAAAGAGAGATTTGAGAATAAGGAGGAGGGAAGTACAAAAGGAGTGGTTAATACTACTACAATTAAACATTAAAATCGAAAACTAAAAATTAAAAACTAGAATACTGTTTAATAAATAGACACTTACACAGTAAATATACATCCTAACATCCTAATACATAAATACGAACATAATAATATACTAATACATAAAAACAATTTGTTAGGACATACAAATAAATATTAAATATTGTGATTTGAACTAGAATATCAGCTTCAATTGGGCGATGATTGCGATAAGTATATTTCTTTCACTTGGTTCTTAAAGACAACGTGTGATTGAGCTTGTCTAGTGGTCACAGGCAAAGCGTTCCACAGCTGAGCTGCCTGAAATGCAAACGACTTGCCGTAGAACATTTCACTACGTGCGGATGGTATTTGCAGCAACAAATTGTTTTTCGATCGAAGAGGCCGAGCGTGGGCATTGCTGCAGAAAGTAAAAATATCTTTTAAATAATGCGGAGACAATGGGTTAAACAACACGTTATATGCAAGGGACAAAATATGAGCATTCCGGCGAAAGCGAATGGGGAGCCACTTGAGCTGCATACGAAACTGAGATACGTGATCATATTTGCGTAAGCCAAATATAAATCTTATGCAATAATTTTGGAGGCGCTCAAGTTTATCTAGCTGATCTGCTCTGAGATCAAGATAGCAGACGTCTGCGTAGTCCAGGATGGGAAGAAGAAGAGATTGTGCAAGCGCAACTTTAGTAGCAGTGGGTAAAAAATTACGGAGTCGCCTTAAAGATCCCCCAGATGCGAACAGTTTGCAACTAATAGATTTCAAGTATTAAGGTATTAAGCTAAAGAGACACAAAATCCGTGTAATTTGTTGATCAACGACTATGCCTCTGAAAAACGGTCTGATTTTCAGACCCTTATCAGACGAAAATAATCATTGAACGACCTTCCCTTTCTCAAAACTTATTTAGATATTGAAGCGGCTAATGCCCCAATACCCAATTACATTCACTCACAATGCTTTGCAGGGTCTCTTGTCGGTGCCTATAGATTTTAATCACAATAACCTATTTAACGTAGAGGTCGTTTCATAATTGCATGTAGTTTCATGCTAGGGTTACACTGTGGCTAAGGCACCGTTTTCAGAAAAAAAATAGTTCTTAAATGCGTAGGTGGTGGAAATCGGTTTTTAGTACTTATTACGTTCTCACTAATAATGTTTACTATGACTCTATATCATTTTAAATAAAAATACGTTGTATATTCCACGGGAACACACAAATAAATAAATTGTAATTTGTCAATACAAAAGTCAATTAGCCCATTTTACATTGACAAAACATTAATGGATAAAAACTGTTCATATAATGTTAGGTATAAAATAGGCACTGTCTGTTGTATTTTTTACATCTTTTTTCTAAACCATCTCTCCTGAAAATGGTTTGTTGTGTTGTATCAATTTGTAGTCTTACTAGCTGACCCGGCAAACTTCGTACCGCCTTATGTTTATTACTCAACAATTGCTGGGATAAATAAACGTTAATATGCATGAGCTATTCAAGTTTCTAAATAATTGTATCTACTTGCAGAAATACTATGATTTATAAAACAAACCAAAGGTATATGTATACAAAGACGCACTTTAGAATGAAAAGATAGAAACATTTTTTAATAGTGAAGTTTTCATAGATTTCTGAGAACATTTACAGTGTTATTGTTTGTTTCCCCCCATTTCCTATAAAACCTGACTTAGTTCCAACAACTTAAAAGTTAAAGCAATGTGTAGACGTAGCATTATTTAGTGTATGATTGTACTGACAGATAAATTAGACTAATAATCTCATTAAGCTAAGTTTAAATTAAAAAAAAGCAAAACAAATTAAAGAATATTAAAGTAATCATTACCATATTGCATATGATATTAGTTATAGTCTGACAGGTAGATAGATACTACTTACCTACTATGCCTACTTACTGCGTACGTAGTATTATAATATAGTATTACTTATCTAACTACTAGCTTGTCGACTTGACTGGAACCTACTTCGAATACATGAGTGCGTAGCGATTATAAAAATTACTTATATAAAAACTTATTTCTCGCCTTTGAGTGCCTATTTGTGGTTTCGAAGTCGGTTCAATTTTTTTAATAAAAAGAGTTTACTTTAAGAAAATACAACACAATTTTTTCAATTCTTTCAATGCGTTGTGGCCTTGAATTACGTATTATTAGGTATTACTGTTTTATTAGGTACTCACTGCGTTTCTGAATTCAAGGGGTTTTTAAATAAATTTGAAACCTCTACGCATTTCTTAGTAAGCTCTGCAAGCTGTCACTTAATAATCACTATTATATACTACTACTATATATAAGCAATTATATGAGTGGTAAAGTTTCTTGGGCAAATGTAAATTTATTGTTTTAGTCTGTTAATAATTAACTTACTATTATGGTGTCTCACATTGTATTATTAAAGAACTCATTTTTTTGGGTTCCGTACCCAAAGGGTAAAAACGGAACCCTATTTCTGAGACTTGGCTGTCCGTTCGTCTGTCCGTCTGTCTGTCACCAGGCTGCATCTCAGGAACGGTGATAGCTAGACAGATGACATTTTCATAGATGATCTATTGCCGCAAATTTTATAAATTTTATAAATATTTTACGGCTTTTGTAATATTAGGTAAGTATTTCTCAGTTATATTTTAAATTAATATACCTACGGGTAACTCACGTGTCGTATGTATTATAGTCGTGTGATGTAGACTGACTATTTCAAACGTGAGCTAGGCTGAGACTCCACCAAAGTGGAGATGTGTGAAGCGGAGACGAGAAAAAACGTCTCCACTGGAGCTAAGCGGAGACGAGAAGTGTCATCAACGAAATTCTATTGGTTGTTAAGAGTGCGCCTAATGCCAGGAAAAAAACAGATTTCACCCACGCGAGGCCCTTCCTACTATGAAATGCATAAAGTCGATAATAGCATGACACAGTTTGGAGAGGAAATCAATATTATCATCATCATCATCAGCCGCAAGACGTCCACTGCTGAACATAGGCCTCCCCCCTAGATTTCCACAACGAACGGTCCTGCGCAACCTGCAACCAGCGGTTTCCAGCGACCTTTGTGAGGTCATCTGTCCATCTAGTGGGAGGCCGTCCAACACTGCGTCTTCAGGTTCGTGGTCAATCAATATTATATCAGGAGTAAATTTTTGACCAAGTTTTATTTAATTACTCAATAATTATCAACATATATTTAAAAAAATGTTAGGTTACTTTAATAGAGCGTAAAATTAGGAATTTTATTAACAAAAAATAATGTGGCGTCATCGCTGATAATTTCGAGTGCTTACATGAATTAAAATAGTTTTTATCGGTGCCATTTAATTTTTCTTTTCTGTAAAAAAAAACTGATCTATTTTTAAAATTATTATTTTAAATTTGTTGTGCTTCTGCTTGGTTGTACCCACACGTCAATATTTTTTTTGTTGTAGTTTTTAGTTTCTTATCATCAGTGAGCGGCGTCGAAAATGTCCTTTTTACGTTTTCTGGCACTAAGCGCCCCCTTAAAAAACATCTCGTTTCCGCTTGTACATCTCCACTTTGGTGGAGTCTTAGCCTTACCCGTGTATTTATTTGAATTGTATGTTTATTTATGACGACGGTATAGCAAAATTTAACCATAACCATATAGGTAATGGCAACATATTTTTTCAGCAACGAACATGAATAGGGTACAATCCTCAAAAAAACTAAGTAGCCCGTTAGTTAGATTGCCAAAAAATATTGCACACGTATTTTTTCTTTTGTTTCACAAACAAAAAATGACGAAGATACGGCGCTTCGAAGTTTCGTGTGATGTCACTTGTGAGTACGATTTTTACTCACGAGTGACGTCGTGACCCCCTACTCTCGAAGTTTGATGGTCTATATCTTTGACGATTTTTAATATTATGAAAAAACAAAAAATACGTGTCCAATATTTTTCCATGACCTAGCTGACGGACTAATTAGGATAGTGTATTTTTGACCCAGTCCGGTACCCTATTGTTGATATCTTAAGAATGAATGAATTATTCATGTCAAGAGTGAATTCATAATATAACATAATCGTATTTCCTGAGATCGCAAGTGAAAAAGTGTAAAACCCGGTTCTCTCCTCTCAACCGCAATCGAAGCTAGAAACTTTGCGGCGGGGGCGACCAGACAAATCTATTAAGAGAAAGGGTTTAGAGGAGTTTCGAACCGGTTTAGTAGTTCAAGGTTACTGTTAAGACCGATCTCAGTACGGAAACAAACTGAAAACTGTTTTTAATTACAGTTTGTTGACAGTTTTTTAGGGATTGTTAAAAACAAATTATTGAATCATCACTTGCATTCCAGTACAACTACTATTATTCAAAACCATTACTATAAAATAGAATATTAATCAACTTTCTTTTGAGAATTTGAAAATGGAATTCTTTTGAATATCTATTTAATAGTAGAATGGAACAAAAAGTTTAATAATCTCTCTTAGTCAAAATGAAAAACTAATTTAATTTATCTAGAACTAGCTGAAACGTGCGCGCGTTGCTTATCTATCGCCATCTATCGAAACTTGGTCGTACCAATTCAAATTTTGACCAAATTCGGTTACAGATAGTGCAATCCACGAAGACGCGCCCCACTATTCCTCCTAACCGTTTATAGTATATGTGTGCAAGCTTCCGTCAATGTTGAGTGTTATCGGTACACACTAATTACCTATGAATGCACACGCACACTACAATGACTGGTGAATGGTTCGCGACTGACGCTCGGAGCAAACGCGATTGGTGGAAAACAAAATTGGTGGGGCGCGTCTTCGTGAATTGCACTATCTATACAATGACGCGACCTTTAAGAAAGACACATGCTGTCACGCAACGCAAGCTCTCAAAAAGCAATATTTTTTCCCGTTTTTGTTACATTTTTTAGTCATGCTCCGTCCCTGTTGATAGTAGCGTAATGTTAAATAGCCTATAGCCTTCCTCGATAATTGGGCTATCCAACAGAGCAAGAATCTTTCAATTCGGACCAGTAGTTCCCGAGATCCTTGCGTTCAAACAAACAAACAAACAAACAAACATACAAACAAACAAACAAACTCTTCAGCTTTATAATATTAGTATATAGATATTGTATCTATCAATTAAGAACAAATAATCATAAAAAAGCTTGCACCCAATAAAACCAAACATAAAATTTATAAACATACATACCTACCTAATAACAAAGTTAGTGCTCAAATAACCGCCGATTTAATTTGGTTTCACGTTGTAAATTCTACATACTTAATGTCTGCTAACCATTTAGCGAATAATATAATTTTACTGCCACTGAAAGTAATGAGTGTGTTTTCATTTTCAAGTTGTGTCGATAATGGCAGAAGGTGCATCGAGCAACGTACCGCTGCTTACCGCAGCGAGCGTAGCGCAACGTAGCGCAGCTTAGCGCAATGTAGTGCAGCGTAGCGCAACTGGAGACTTAAGTTAGTTTAGTAGTGGTGGGACTCTTAGCAGAGTCCGCCTGTGGAAATACCACACCTTTGCCAGTTATTCTACCGCCAAGCAGTAAAGTGCAAACATTACTGTGTTCCGGTTTGAAAGGCAATGTTTCCAGAGAAATTACAGGGCTTAGAGATGTAATATCTTAGATCTCTGGGTGACGAGCACAGTGCAGTGCTAGGTAATGATTTGGACTCTTCATATTCCCATAGCTGCGTGTCACTGTGCTGTTATGTGGCAGGCATGTTGCTTACCGTCAGGGACATGTCCTGCTCGCCTCGTCACCCTATACAATAACAAAAAAAATACAGACAGGTCTGCAAAGTAAGTTTGGTGACGTAACCCGAGTTAATGTCGAGACCAAAGATAGCACAGTCGGCAAGGGATATAATGATGAGCAAGCGTGAAGATTAGAAGCAATCTTCATGGTCTCATAGTGCTCAAACAATGCGCGTAATTTAAACAAACCCACCGTGAAACAATACAACATGTACATTTTCAATTTGTTCAGCTGTGCCATGAAAAAAAAACCGCAAGAACTTTTGGGTCCTATTTTTATTTGTTTATTGCTTATTCCGGGATTTATAACTTTTTATTTCTTGAATTATGAAGAAATTTACATTCAGTACATAACGTCCACTTTCAGTTTATTGAATCACTAGCGGTCCGTCCCGGCTTTGCTCGTGGTAAATATATACCTTATAGCACTCAGGGGTCAGGTACCTACGAGTAAATATATAACAGCGTAAGAATTTTTAAAATCAGCCCCGTAGTTCCTGAGTTATCTCGCGTTCAAACAAAAAACCTCTTAAGCTCTATAATATTAGTATAGATTTCAAACAGAAAATTGTCAATCGATCTGTATTTACAGTAAGTTTTAGGTATTCATTAAAACAACTATGCAAATGGAAAGGAATTTTGCGTTAATCCTTTAAATATAAACGTAACAAGATAACAAAGTTCTGATGAGAAATTATCCTCTGAAGATCCACGTGCCGTACAATTTGGTTATTTTGAAAATAACTTAAACGTAATTACGGGTTTCGTTAGATAGCATTTATTCATTAAGTGGTTGGTAGGAATTATGTAGAGTTCTAAATTATACATTTTAAACGCTGCATTTTCTTCGTGATTTTAATAATAGCTTTCATAATTACATACCTATTGGCTTAGTGATAATAACGTACGATGCATAATCGTTGAGAACGTCGGTTTGAATACCACTAACACCTCTGAGTTTTTCTAAGTGCAGACAAACATGTTTGTGGTCATGAAATTTTGAATGTTTGTAGATTATAGTCTGCCATAACACGTACTCTACATTTTTAACCGACTTCCAAAAAGAAGGAAGTTATCAATTCGATCACCATATTTTTTTATGTATGCTACCTGATTTCTTGTAATACCCAAACCAATTTTAAAATATTTTTTTAGTTCGCATGTTCGGTTGATTTCCGAATGGAAAAACCTAAAATTTGTCTACAATTTTGTCTGGATGACATTGTTGTAGATTTCACGAAAGTTATGAAATGTTATCCTGTTCAACACGAAATTGTGTAAATGCATTCATAAAAAAATGTTTTGCACTCATCATCATCATCAACAGCCCACTAAACGTTCCCACAGCTGGGACTCGGGGCCTTCTCTCGCAAGGAGAGAGTTAAGGCCATAATCCACCACGCTGGCCCAGTGTGGGTTGGTGGATGTCGGTTTCCTCACGATGTTTTCCTTCACCGATTTAAGTTAGCGGCATTACGCACATGACTTCGAAAATACAGTGGTGCGTGTGGGGTTTGAACCCGGGGTCTCCGGATCGGCAGTCGCCGTTCTCCCGACTAGACCAGCCGTAACTACTACACCAGCCGTAACTTTGCACTAAAAAGGGTAAAATAAACTCTTTTTAACCCGCTTTTATTACTTTCACTTGTATCTAACTATATTTGTAAGAAAATCTTGAAAACTTAATTTGACCTACTTCCCGATTTTCGATTAGGATGAAATTTTGCACACGCTCTAAGTTCTAATGACAATATATTTATGACTAGCTAAGAAACGTCATTACAAATCTGCCTCGACTGGCCTCGTGGTTTAGTTGGTAGTTGCTCTGCCTGCGAAGCCGAGGGTCGTGAGTTCGATTCCCACCTAGTGCAAATATTTGTGTGATGAATTCAAATATTTGCACTGTGTCTGGGTGTTTCTATGTATAATAAGTATGTATTTAAAACTATATAAGTATTATATCAGCTATCTGGCCGCCATCATACAAGCTATGCTTAGTTTGGGGTCAGATGGTGTTGTGTGTGAATTGTCCACCAATATTTATTTATATTTATTAGATATGATTCCCTATTATCCCTATTATTAAGAAAAATGACCAAAAATCCAATATGGCGGCCTCCCCAAGGCAGTCCACCATGACTGACTGTTTGAAATCCACCCCCATGATTTGAGTTTCAAATGAAAGGGTTTGCTGTTAGGAATACGAAAAAAATAGTCACGTGACTTAAATCCAACATGGCGGACATCCAAGATGGCGGATTGCCTATTTAAAATGCACCGCCATGATATGGGTATTAAATGAAAGGGTTTACTGAATGGGATACGAAAAAATAATCACGTAACCTAAACCCAACATGGCGGCCGTTCCAAAGTAGCGGATTGGCTATTTGAAATGCAAAAGCTTGTTTTTTAGTTTTTAAACTATTATAATAATTATTATACAAAAAATTAAACCGACTTCGAAACCACAAATAGGCACTCAAAAGCGAAAAATACGAGAATGTACTTAATTATTAATACCAACTCATCTATTCGGAGTCGGTGCCAGCCCAGTCTAACAGGTAGTAAATGGAGATACTACTTACCTATGCCTACTTACTGCTTACTTATTCTCTATCTACTACCGTTTTGACTTGACTGGCACCGACTTCGAATAGATGAGTGAGTAGCGCTTATAATAGTTAAGCATATTATCTTATTTTTCGCTTTTGAGTACCTATTTGTGGTTTTGAAGTTATTTTTTTGTTTAAAAAGAACTTTTTTTTTCTTGTATAAATTCACAAAATTATACCTACACGAACGAAATCGCTCGCTAATGCTAGCACGTCTTTGATAAATGCATAAATGCATGCAAAGTGTGTAAATGTTGGGTCGCGAAACGCTAACAATTGTTTAAAAAATAATTTGGCTTACATTTGCTAACGTTACGTGATTTCGTCACATTTCGTTTTGGTAGTGATAGAACTCTTCGGAGAGCCCGCCTGGGGAAGTACCACACTTTTGCCAGTTATTCTAGCGCTAAGCAGTAATGTGCAAACATTACTGTGAACCAGTTTGAAGGGCAATGTTTCCAGTGAAATTACAGGGCATACAGATAAAACATCTTATATCTCTGGGTAACAAGCGCAGTGCAGTGCTGTAGGTTATGATTTGGACTCATCATGTTCTTCATGTTTAGTGGGCTGTTGATGATGATGATGTTCCAATAGCTGCGTGTCGCTGTGCTGTTATGTGGTAGGCATGTCGCTTACCATTAGGCACATGTCCTGCTCGTATCGTCACTCTAAACTATATTAACGCTTAATAATTAAAAACATAACGCTGGGTCATTACCCACCGATCGACGCTGATCGACGTGAAATTACCGCTTCTAACTCGTATTTGGCTGAAAGTCTACAGGCAGATAGACAAACTTTGCAACAAACTGCCGTTCCACTCTATTTGTTTTAATATCGATGAGATTGCACCCAATCTCCAATTCATGCAATCAGATCCGTGATTTACAGTAGGATTAGTAACTAAGTTGGATTGTTAGACCAACTTTGCCCGAGGACGGCTTTGTGGATATAAAGGTGACGCTGAACTTTGTATAGGTTGGTTCACTTCTATCCACCTAGTAGGATTTCCTTAATCCTTGTAATACTGACAAAATAAAATGAGAATAGAAGTCGAAGAGAAGAGTCGGCATCGCCACTAAATTCGTCAGGCGAAATTTATTAACTAGGTTATTTTTTATGTACTGGTTTTCGTTTATTGTTGCAGAGACAGCGGCGCCGTCATCATCGGTAATGCTCTGGGTTCCTAGGATGGCGGTGCCGCTAAATAGCGGCCGTCATATAGCGGTGAATGACGTCACTAGAGCGTTGTCTATGTAAACACATTGGCACGGTTTCCTAGAGGACGGTGATTAACAACGTAACGTAAAAAAGCGGTGCCGCTATTTGAAGGACGGCCGTCTTGACGGTGTCGGATAAGTAGTTGGTGAACGTTTTTTTTGAGCGTATACAAAGACAACGTTCTAGTGACATCATTCACCGCTGTATTAAGGCGGCACTGTAAAGCGGCACCGCTATCTTAGGAAACCAGAGCTTAACGCAGAGCCCACGTATATGAAATTGCCTACAGAAGTCAATTTAGTAGATCAGATTTTATTTGGTTTACTAAGTAAATAGTTACATAGGGTGTGCATATGGCTGGCGGTTTGATTTCATTTTCGATATACGTAGATACAGTGGAATATACTGTCAGAATGTCTGACTGTAGGTGTATCAAAATAGGTATTCCCTAATGGGTACAATCTGGGGGTCTTCAAATGGTATTTTTCTAGGTAAGCGTGCGCCGTCTTAGACCGCTTCGTTACTTTACATTAGATGAGATTGAAGTTTAGCGTTAGTCTAGTTTTTGCTGTTACTTTTTACTGTTTACTCATAGAATCGTAAGTCACGGGTTCGATTCCTATCCGGGACAAGTGCCTATTTATCTGTTGAAAATAGAATCGAGCCTGCACCTCTTTAGTATTTTTAACTAACTTCAAAAGAGCACAGAGGTTTCTCAAAAAATTCGATTTTGTGTATTTACGACGTAGTGAAAAATTATTATGAAAGGTTGAGTAACTGAATTTTATTTTAAATTGAAGTCTGTTTTAGTTTGTTTTGGAGAATTTTTTATTTTATTTTAAATGTAAAAGTATGTCATAATTTCCGGCTTTAATGGTGAAGGAAAACATCGTGACATCACCGACAGTTCCAATAATGTGTCATCTGCCAACCAATAAGGGTCTAAATACTTAAACTTCTTGTGAAAGTCGGAGTCCCAGCAGTGGGAACATGAGGTGGGCTGCTCAAGTGTTTATGTAAGCATATAATATGTAAGATTGGGCTTATGTCAAGGTGCAAATCTAAACTTAACTTCGTACTTAACCTCTGGTATAGATACAAACTACTAACCTACGTATATTATGGTTGTTCTGTGACGTCATTATTCTATTTCCGACGCGGAAGGGACGTCACTTGGGCTTGTAATGAGACGAATTGGCAGGAAGAGGGACGTAATTGGCTGCCATTCGTCCCAATGATTTGTACGCAAGAAGAGCGTGACCAGATTGGAAGCATCTCTAATATCCTGTGAATTGCCATTTTGTTGACCTCCTCCCTAAGATATGTTGGATAACAAGTATTAGTACTACGTAATGTACTGAAAATATCATAAGTTACGGATGGTCTAGTAAGTTACGGCTGGTCTAGTCGGGAGAACGGCGCCTGGATCGGTGATGCGATCCGGAAACGCCGGGTTCAAACCCCACACTCACCACGGTCTTTTCGAAGTCATGTGCGTAATGGCGCTAACTTAAAACGGTGAACGAAAACATGTTGAGGAAACCGACATGTACCTAGACTCTTTCGAAGTCATGTGTCATTCACCAACCCGCACTGGGCCAGCGTGGTGGATTATGGCCTTAACTCGCTCCTTGCGAGAGAAGGTCCCGAGTCCAGTCCAGTGGGAACATTTAGTGGGCTGTTGATGATGATGATGAATGTACTGAAAATATCACTGCCGACTGAAATAAAAGCATATACCAGTTTCAGGAAAGAAACCGCTCTTTTTCATTCTTTTTACATTCTGAAACCATTACGAAACGTTTCGGAGTAAAGAAAATGACTTATAAACCAGGCGCTGGATGGAGTTAATCGCTATCGGAATGATTTTTAATAACGTCGGTGATTTTATTAGTGTTTTGTTGCTGCTACAACGGCCGTGGTCTCGAGAAGAATTGAGTTTAATTCAAATGTATCATTGGCCGGTATCATGGGAAAGGAAAACATTGAGAGGAAACATGTTCGAGGAAAAACAACTTTTGCGGTATTATGTCAACAGTAAACCTGCATATAACCGGCGTGGTGGATAATGGATTTGGCTCGCTCCCTTTTGAGAGAAGGTCCCGAATTTCAGCTGTGGGAATAAAAAAAGGGCTACTTTTGCAAGTTATGTTATCATTTTTTTTTTTATCATTTATAGGTTTACACTTGACCACCATCTCGCCTGATGTTAAGCGACGATGCGGTCTAAGATGGAGCGTGCTTACCTAGAAGAAACCGATTCACTCTCGATTTGAAGACACCAAGAGTATAACCATCGGGGAAAACCCACTCAGGCAACTCATTCCACAGTCTAGACGTTCTTATCACAAAAGTAGAGTCAAACCTCTTTGTTCGTGTCTTTGGAACATCAACCATGAAACGATGCCGCTTCTTCGAGCTACGGGAAGTCCGATAGAAAAAAGGGCTAGGTGGTATTAGATCATGCAGATCAGATGCACACTCTCCGAAGTGTATCCGATAATAAACCGATAAGCTAGCAATTTTTCGGCGATGTTCAAGACTTTGCAGTCTTTTTCGCACAAGAGTGTTATTGCCTATGAGCCTTTATCTATATCTTCTCATGTCTCTCATCTAGCTGTTTTTTAAAACCTACAAGTTTAAGACATCCAATTGGTCGTTTGTTTCTCAATGTATGTAGGTATATTTGTATTTTGGAGAGTGTGTCACTTGCGTGCATACTTCGCTTGAAAAAGTGCGCCGAATGTACTGACAATTAAATCGTAACTCGTTAATTCACTAAAAGTAATAGTGCATTGTGATATAAGTGCGCTAAGTAGATAATTACAGCTAAGGCGTTATTGCGAGCTCGAGCCGAATGCGAGAGCTATAATTAGCAGAGGCTGTAATTGTCAACGTATGTCATACGACGTTTTATAACACATTTGCGAGGAAATAAATAAAACGCTAACGACATTTTCAAATAAAAACAACACACAAACACAGCGAAAAAAAGGGCGCGTAATTTGTTTTTACTTGTTCACAGATTAGCAAAGCGCGCGCATCGGCGCCTCTTTTTTTTTAAGCACCGGCACATAACCAGCCAGTATGCTATTAGTAATAAAGTAAATTAATACTTTTGTGTTTTGTTACAGATAAATTGTTGTAATTTGTGGTCAAAATTAATTAAATTAACGAATTAAATAATTCTTTATTATATTTTACCTCTCAAAGTTAATTTTATTCATAAAATGTTGACCACTTTTCTGACATAAAAACTCTCTCCTAAGATTTAAAAGGTACAGTTCGTTTTAGCCGAAGCATTATGAAACCGTGCGTTTTACATTATACATTACCGCACAAGTACGTAATGAGATACGTTCATTACGATACAGAAATTGGTGCAATAGGAGACTCTTTATGAACAAATGTGTTAAAAAAATTATAGCATAATAAATTTCTTTATATATGTGACCTATGAATTTGCATACCTATTTATGTATCTCTGTAGTTTGTTTATTTTCTTTTATCAAACTCCGTACTAACGGTCATTTATTTATCGTATCATACTCAACTAAAACGAAATACCTCATAAATCATAATAATACCACATAAATCACACGCAACAAATCAAAATCAAGGGCCAAAAAGCTGAAGATCATTGGATTCGTTGTTCGTTCAACCATAAACAGACATACGCAAGTTCGGTAGGTACTTTGTGATTTAATAAAAAAAGGTAAAACGAGGAAATTGAGCGAACGTTCGTGGAAGTTTACACGGCATATTGTAGGGGGCATGAAATATGTATGTGTATACTGTTGTACAAAGTTACCGCTTCTAATCTCGAAACATGAAAGGGAAATCAATTTCGGTTTTGAACTTTATACTGAAATCGGCGATCAATAAATTATTAAGGGTACGAGGGCCACGTCTCAAAGGGGTAATTATTACAATTTCATTGGTGGCGCCCACACCTACACGTTTCTCAGATACAGTTACGTAATACAGGGTAATAACGGAAAAAGGAAAAGGTAACTAGGTTGAAATTAATGGGGTGTGAGGTTTGTGAACCTCTACATAGTGCACCCTGTGCCTATGAGACAACTTGTTTCGGTGGCATCTTGTTGTGTGATGATCCAGCGTGTCTAAAAGTTCGGGAAAAGGGACTGAAAGACTTGAGAAGGTTCTTTAGCTGATACTCTTATCGACGCGCCGCTGGTTTCTTGCGCGTCACTGGAGCCAAATGGGGGTCCGTCCCTCCGTGAGAGGAGTATTCAGGGGGTCCACAAAAGGGGTGGCAGTGGCAGAGTCGCAGCTGAATACGGTATCTGTACCGCGGCTCTGCCACCAAGCCCCAGATAAACCTGTGGAGGTTTCAGTCGTTAGGGGTATGTCGGGCGCGACACCAACAAAGAACCGAAATACCGAAAAGTAGGTAACATTTGAGAAGCCATTTTTCGGTAGTTACAATTTGAATATAACTTAAATTCACGAATTACCCAAACCCTTTTGCAAATAACTAAGCTGAAACAATGGCTAGCACTTATAAAACTTTCACCAAACTTAATAGCTTTAGGACGGAAATAAGAATCAGTTTGTGTTGAAACTCCCCTCTTGATGGATGGTAGATGGAGGGCGTAATATGCCTGTGAAAAAAGCTACGAAATTCCGGATAAGCAGAATTTTTTGCGCATTTTGTCATGGTTTAATTTATTAAACAAATATGGCCAAGCACTTAGGCGTCGGGATTTGGCTGATTGTAGGCACGTAGATGAGAGAATTTCGGGAAAAAATGTATTAAAACTTGACGTGCCCTTATTTCGGCTTTACCACAAAGTTCAAATATATATCAAAAGTACCTACTGAAATACCTATATATAATTTACCTATGCCCAATGTTTTTTTAAACTTTTATAGGTTTACATTTGACCGCCATCCCACCTGATGTTAAGCGACGATGCGGTCCACGATGTAGCGTGTTTACCTAGAAGAAACAGATTCACTCTCGATTTGAAGACACAAGGATTGTAACCAACAGAAAACTCTCTCAGGCAACGTATTCCACAGCCTAGACGTTCTTATCACAAAAGTAGAGTCAAATCTCTTCGTTCGTGTCTTTGGAACATCAACCATGAAACGATGTCGCTTTTTCGAGGTACGAGATACGATAGAAAAAAGGGCAAGGTGGTACAAGATTATGTAAATCAGTTGCATACTCTCCGAAGTCTATCCGATAAGGCTAGCAATTTTTCGGCGATGTTCAAGACTTTGGAGTCTTTTTCGCACAACGGTGTCGTTGCCTATGAGCCTTTTTGCACGTCTCTCGATCGGTTCCAGAGCCTCCAGCTGATACTTAGCTGACCCATCCCAAAGATGCGAACAGTACTCCATACAAGAACGAGTTTGTGCTTGAGTAATTATAATTATACGAAGTAGTAATTATACTTCTCTACATAGCGAGGGGGAAAAGAAGCAAGATGGGATACTAGTTTAAAATCTGTACCTATAGTGCGCCCCATTTTATTCTGCGCGTAGTAAAAAAAAGAATTGGCAGTCATAGGAACTGCCGATAGAAGTGAAAACTTATAACTCAAAATTTGATAGCTTACTTTGGAAACTACACGGGTGTACCGGAAGGCGTGGCCTGACCATCATGGCATGGCCATATAGAAATGCGTTAGCATTTCCCATTGGCTCACGCATTTCTAGATGGTCATGCCGTGATGGTTAGGCCACGCCCTTTCAGCATGTCCCATTGGCTGACGCATTTATAGATGGCCAATGGCCGTGGCCCCGAGTTTACCCGAAGATTTCTTGTCACGCGTGACGCTAGAATTCAATTCACACCCCACGAAAAATCTGTCTAAAAGCGCGTCTGCGCGCCAAAAGAAGTTTTCACTTCAAAATACTTGGGAGGTGTCAAGCTGTCAAGGGACATTCTGATGGAACGAAGTTGTACAAAATAATGCAATAATTCTTTACTGTTTCTGTTACCCTGGTACTGGTACCTAGGGACAAACGCAACTCTTTTATATTTCTGTTGTCCTGGTATCTAGAGATAAACGCTGGGCTGTTGGAAGTAGGTAATCGAAACTCTTCACTGTTTCTGTTGCCCTGGTACCTACCTTTTATAGGTAGGTCATAACTATCAGGGAAAACCCACTCTGGCAACTCATTCCACAGCCTAGACGTTCTTATCACAAAAGTAGAGTCAAACCTCTTAGTCCGTGTCTTTGGAACATCAACCAAAACGGTGCCGCTTCTTTGAGTTAGTCAGTCTACGAGCAGTCCTTATCATATCCAAGTTCCGTATCCATATCCATATCCTCGGATATTGATATGGATATATTCTTATCATATCCAAGCGTGACGATTGATGAATCCATTTCACAGCCCACGAAAATTCTGTCTACAGCGCGCCTAAAGAAGTTTTCACTTCAAAAATGGAACTATAGTGCTCGCAGTATAAGTCTGCGCGCGACTGGTGGCGTACTTAATGTTGCCAGGTCAAGCTAATAGGTTCCCTTCCCGTTCATTGGGAACGTACAACTTCATAAAACAGGAACGGGAAGGGATTTTTCAGGGAAGCAATTTAAGTAACTACACGACAACTGAGACTCAAGAACGAATGTCTCGAAGTAATGAACGCCTTTGCAGTGCTGGTTTGGTTCAGTATGTGACCAAGTATCATTGGTAATTGGTACAGGCTGTCTGAGTCTCTTACCACCAGAAAACTTTATTATAGTTTATTACATTATAAAAAATCTGTCATTTTCAACCTACACCAACATCGAAATAACAAGAATTTAATTTAAACTTGTAAATCTTTTCTTGAGACCATTAATAAAACTATTTTAAAATTTGGCGCATGAGCGTTCTTTTAATGAGTCATTGGCTTCCATAGAGTCATCTTCTTTTTTCAATAGGGTTATAATCACAGCGGTAACCGCAAAACTTCCTGTTCATGTTCCTTTAACAGTTATTCTACTTGGTATTGTGGTTCTTCTTTGTGCCTCTCTATTCGAGTAACTGTGGATTTGTCCTACAATCGTCGAAATTTATTTAATTTTTCTTTAGCCACTTTTGGCTTTCTTCTTTTACATTGCCCATTGTACCCACTTTATTTATCTGAGTGCAGTGGTCCAGTGGTATAATGCGTTGTCCATTGACAGTACGTTCTAAAACGCCTATAATAAAAATACAGTAATTAATACAGAGTTAAGGATCAAAGAGCATCCAAGCTAACGTTGAAAAACAAATTAACTAAAATTTCTTTTGGCCCACAGATTTTCCCTTAAGTGGTAAATGAAGCTGACGCTGTTAGGTGAAAGGGTCGATCGGGTGAACATGGAACCGCCGAGTGTACCCCGAGCGAGAAAGATCTTCAATGCTGATACAATCAGCTGATCTTCACTGCTGTGTCACTGTGTTTTCTATTTTGATTTGTATATTATGAAAAAAAAACATTTATAACAGTTTCTCACATTCGGTCTTAAGCACTCACATTTTTTGCCACGGGTAAATTGGCGATAAAACAATCAAACTCAAAGCCACACCTCAACCTAAAGCCTCAGCTTTAAAATATGCCGATAATAGGTGGAGATTTGATTGCTATGGTATCCCTAAATATTAGTTGTCAAATAGCTCTGCCTTTGGAAAACTGCAATTTTGGCCCGTTATTGTATCGTTCTTCTTCACAACCACGATTGATTTTCAAGAACCAGCCATGGCCAGCACTTTTAATCACTTTCGGCATAATAAAAGCTATTCATTACTTTGGAAATTAATAAATACATCAATCGTAAACAAACTTTTGTCAACTGACGTAAACAAGAAGTTGACGGCCTGTTAATTAGTTCCATATTTTGCTACGCGCAGAGTTATATTGCGAGCACTTGACGGGCCGTCATCTTCTTGTTTACGTCAGGTGACAAGCGTTTGTTTGCGTTTGGTGTAATTTTACATTTCTAAAGTAATTAATTGATTTGATTATGCCGAAAGTGATAAAAAAAAGTGCTGGCCGGGCCTGGCTATTGAAAATAAATCGTGGTTGTTGAAGAAGAACGAGACAATAACGGGCCAAAAGTGCCGTTTTCCAAAAGCAGAGCTAGTCGACAGGTAATATTTAGGTATACCATATCAATCAAATCTCCACCTATTATCGGCATATTTTTAAGCTGAGGCTTTATTTTTGAGGATTGATTGTTTTCATCTCCAAACTTTCTATAACCCGTGGGGAAAAAATTTGAGTGCTTAAGACCGAACGAAAAACTAGTCGTAAATGTTTTTTTTTAATTCTATACAAATCAAAATAGGAAACACAGTGACACAGCAGCAGTGAAGTGCAGCTGATTGTATCTTTCTCGCTCGGGTAAACTCGGCGGTCCCACGTTCACCCGATAGAGCCTGTTACCAAACAGCGCCAGCTTCATTTACCACCTAAGGAAAAATCTGTGGGCGGTGCGCCAAAATAAATTTCACTTAATTTTTTTTATTAGCTTGGATGCTCTGTAATCATTCACTCTGTGTTTTTTATTATAGGCATTTCAGAACGTACAGTCACGTGGTAATGGACAACGCATCATACCTCTGCAAGATAAATAAAGAGGCTACAATGTATCTAATAAAGAGGCACAAAGAAGACCCGTAATACCAAGTAGAATGACTGTTAAAAGACCATGGACAAGATGTTTTGCGGTTACCGCCGTGATTCATCGTGATCATCTTATTTTTCAATAAGGTTTAGCCTTATTGAAAAATAAGATGATTCTATGGAACCCATTGACCCATTAAAAGAGCATTCATAAGCCAAATTTTCAAATAGTGTTATTTATGGTCTCAATAAAAGATTTACAAGTATAAATTAAATTCTTGTTATTTCGTTGTTGGTGTAGGTTGAAAATGACAGATTTTTTATAAAGTAATAAACTAAAATAAAGTTTTCCTGGTGGTAAGAGACTCAGACAGCCATTAACCTGTACCAATGATACTTGGTCATATTGAACCAAATCATCACTTTAACGGCGTTCATTACTTCGAGACATTCGTTCTAGTCTCAGTTGTCCTACGTACCTAGGTACCTACACATAAATTATTGTGTAGTTAGTAATAACTAAAAAAAAATCCCTTCCCGCACCTGTTTTATGAAGATAAAAGTTCTCAATGAACGGGGAGGGAACCTATTAGCTTGACCTGGCAACATTAAGTACGCCACCAGTCGCGCGCAGAGTTATAATGCGCGCACTATAACTGCACAATGTAGAATAGACAATCGTTTTAGCGCCAATATGACAGATGTTGACAAAAGAATAGAACTTTTTAGGTTTCCGTACCCACCCAAAAGGTAAAAACGGAACCCTATTAAAGGCCGGGTCACACAGAGGCGATCCGGTAGCGATAGCGATCCAATAGCGATAGTGATCCGATACCGTAAAAGCCGGGTCACACAGAGGCGATCCGATAGCGATCTGATAGCGAGATGATATTTTTTGTAATGTTCGAATTTGTATGCAACCTGACACACAGCAAGCGGGCGCGATCCCATACTCGGTGTCGGATCGCTATTGCTATCGGATCGCTATCGCTACCGGATCGCCTCTGTGTGACCCGGCCTTTACTGAGACTTCGCTGTCCATCCGTCTGTCTGTAACCAGGTTGTATCTCAAGAACGGTGATAGCTAGGCAGTTGAAATTTTCACAGATGATGTATTTCTATTGCCGCTATAATAAAATACTAAAAATAAAATAAAATATTCACAGAATATTTAGTTTTATGTTCTCTTTAAATATAATTAGTTAAAATAAAATAAATAACTAAGGGGGCTCCCATATAACATCGTACAGAGCCCTTCGTGCGCGAGTCCCACTCGCACTTGGCCGGTTTTTTTGATTTGTAGGTAAAATGCAAAATTGTATTTTTGACGATTTTGTTAGAGTTTTTTCAGTATAATTAGATCATAATAATTGTTCTGTAAATAGCATAACTTCATGTTAAATCAGACCAATGACGATGTTTTTAACCGTTTCAAAAAAGGAGGAGGTTGTCATTTCGGTTGTATTTTTTTGTACTGTATGTTACGCGTTAGCTCAATGATGGGGCGTTTTCCAGATGAAGATAGACTTGTCAAATACAGTTCCCAATTTCACCATAAGTGGCGCCAATGTTCCATTTTGTTAGAGAAATTTCACAAAAACAAACAGTGGTGCCACACTTGGCAAAATTTAGAACTATTTTTGACAAATCTATCTTCATCTGGAAAACGCCCCATTGTGAATCGATTTTGATGCTTCTTTTATTGTTTGGTAGAAAAATTTTCGTGGGGTGTATATTGGATTCTACCGTCACGCTCGGGTATGATAAGAAATCTTCAGGTAAACTCGGGACCTTGGCGATTGGGCATCTAGAAATGCGTCAGCCAATGGGAAATGCTGAAAGGGTGTGGCCTCGCCATCATGGCATGGCCATCTAGAAATGCGTGAGCCAATGGGAAATGCTGACGCATTTCTAGATGGCCATGCCATGATGGCGAGGCCACGCCCTCCGGTTACACCCGTGTAGTTTCCAAGGTAAGCTATCAAATTCTGAGTTATAAGTTTTCACTTCTATCGGCAGTTCCTATGACTGCCAATTTTTTTGATGCGGTTTTTAGAACATGAATAAAAACCAAAATTTGCTATACGACGTCGGGATATAGCTTCTTATGAAATTTAGTGGAGTGTCTAATATTAACACGTTCACTGCGTAACAGGCCGATATCGGCCTACCGCGGTATGACAGCTGGTGCGGACGAAGAAACCTTTGTCCCTCTCGCTTGTGCGAAACGATTTTCTCAGGTGTTTGTAAAAATTCGACAGGGATAAATATATATTTCATATTGCGGTCAAAATTGTAGGTGTTCCCCATCAAAACATAACGGCAGGCTTTTATCGACCTACCATCGCACTGACGGTGAAAAACATCCGCTGAGTGCGGCAGTGGGCCTATTTCGGCCCACCCTCGCAACAGGCAGCTGGCGACCCGATACTGCACAGAGCACGCGCCCCACCTGTTAGTGTTGTCCTATCTAACTGATAGAGTAATTCACCCTGCAGTTATTGACAGTGATAGTGACAGCAGTGAAGAAATATTTTCCACTAAGGAAAATAAAAATAATTTGTGAACAAATGTGCACGGAAAACGAAGCACAAGCGGTAAGTTTTGTTTACTACCTACACATGTCAACATAGCAGTCTTAGACCCATAATGACGTGGGGATTTTTTATGTAATATCATTCTTTTTGAAAATGATTATTCTTAAATTATTTCTTTGCTTATAGTATTATAGTATCTGCCAAGCATCTGTGAACATCTTTCCACATTTTATGTTTTATTTAATTTTTTACTTATATTACTGTAAAGTGTAATCTAAATCTGTTCAGTAGTTTTTTCATGAAAGAATAGCAAACATACATACATCTAAACTTATACATTTTAGTTTTTTACATTAGTGTTTACATTTATAATTTTTAACATTTTAACATCTAATTAAGAAAAAAACATTTCAGAAAATCAAGTAAAACCTAAGGACAATGACCATGTCCTTGAGATGGCCGCTAAACGAAGAAATTTTGTAGGGTGCTACGACAGACTGCGGAAAACCTTTTATAGTAACCTACCAAAAAAAAAGTAAAAAAAAATGCTAGAAATGCAACTAAAAATGATAAGTAAATAAAAACAGTTTTCAGTTCTTTAACGATAATTCTGTTTTATTTTCGATATCCGCTTATTTTTCTCTGTCCCATCACTACTAAAAACTAGAAAGCTTTCTAGTGCGGTTCAGGTCGACATCGGCCTGCCGTTTTTCCTGCTTTATTTCTCATTTCCTGTTTGGCAGATCCCGAGGCGAATCAAACCTAAGGAAGTTGGGTTCAATATAAAAAAAGGAATACATTATGTTTTTACAAAGTTATAGCAATTTTTTATCTATCCTAGTGCTAGTGGGTCTAGAAAGACCTGCCACGCACTGGCCGAAATATCATTGGGGGTGCATTTGGCCCGCCGCCGCACCAGATGAAGAATTATGATTTTACTTACGCAGTAAACGTGTTAAATTGAATTAATAGTTTTTGTTTCTTCGGAGAAAAAAAAATTAGGTATACGTTTAATTTTTTTCAATTATGTTGATTATATTACTTAGATGTAATTATGAAAAACAGAATACCAGAGAACAGATGATAATAATTGGAAGGAGAAATATTGAGTAGCTACTACAATGTTAGTTTTATTGTGTTTCGAACGTTAAATTCACCACATTGCCTCCCCTCTTCACCTCTTCCCTATAGGTAGGTCACCCTACTACAGTCGCCCCGCGGTGACGTATCCTGCTGAGCCGGGATAATAAGTATGCATAACTTTATATTTCCCCTACATCATCCAGATGGTAATATAATTTAAAAAAAAAACAAGAAAAAACATACAACCAAATGGGTGGGTTCGATCCACAGAAATCTAAATAATAAGGTAATAGAAATGGCATAACTCTCAAATTACTTGCAAAACGCTTGTCGCCACATTTCCCCTACCCCCGCGGCACTACTACATGCGCGTACTATTCAAATACAGATCCACACACACAGCAACAGCTGCACATTATCAACCTGGGTCTGTGATTGCACCACACACATCCATAAACGCTTATCAGTGAACCTAATAATATAAATAAAATGACAAAACGACGGGTCGAAGTAGAATCGGAGTTGGAAAGTCGAGAGTTTATTTTCGAAATTACGTTTTCGTAGAAAGAGAGTAGACGTCCTGAATGGAAAAAAAGACATTATAAATAAGGCAGATTCTATTTTAGTTTTGGTTATAGTAAGTTTTGCTCATCGAAGTTTATGTTTTCTCCCACGTCGCGTTGTCGCTTAACAGTCTTACCTTACCTATGTTCTATAAGACACCTATTCACTATTCACCCTGACTTTGAAAAGACCTAAATTCTATTATCTTATAGAGAACAAACCAACCGGCAAATTAGGTTTACGGATGAGAAACGTAGATTCAAAACCTTTCGTAATCATTAGAGAATAATGGGTAGGTGGTACTGAATGGTCTATAACATCTACTGATAATTGGAAACTAGTGGCCAATTACGGATCTCTTTTAAGTTGTACCTAATCGATTATAAACGTCACAAATACAAATATTCTAGGCCATCGATATAAAACAAACAGATGTGCCCTGAGCACCTTAAAATTGGTAATAAACTGCGCCTCTGTGTGTTTCGTAAGTGGCTTACAAACAACCAATCTCCTTGACCCCTAGAATCGCTAGCGGCGAGATTTGCCGTGGTTCGACTTATTTTGGTTAGTGATAGGTAAAAACGTAGGTACGACGTCCACGGTTTCCTGGAACCGACTAGAACGTAAATAGTGAGCTCACTCTTCCCAACTATGACATGATTCCGTGCGCCCTGAAGTTTGGGAGGGACATCTTTGTATTGAGATCGTTGTTCTAGATTCTAGACCATTTTATATATGTATGTGTATTATACTCGTACTACATACTAGTTGACCGTCCTAGCTTCGTTTTGGTTAACAAACAATTACTAATCTACTTTTACAGGTAGGTATAGGTATAGCCTACTAGCAGTACCCTACTGTTATATCCACACAGTTCCCGTTATTATTCTGTATGATAAAAAGTAGCCTATGTGCTGTTACAGACTAAATATTATTTGAACTGTTCCAAATTTCTCAACTCCATTTCCAATTCCAATTTCCAAAGTTCCGACGTGATGCAGCAACAAAAATCCAAACATCAAAATGTTCGCATATAAAATATGATGAGTACCTATGATGAGGCGCTATCTGTTCTGAGACTTATTAGTTATTATAGTAATTTGTTCGTTATTCATTTACCAAACAATGAATCGAAATAAAAACTATCCCATCACTAAAGTAAGGCCAAATGATACATAAATGCCAACTTTCGTGAATATCGGTTCACTTGCTGAAGAGTTACTGAGAACTTCATGGCACTGAATTTTGATACATAAAGAAGTATACCTACTTTCTGGCTGGTGTTCAGTTGCGGTGGCAGGGAGGGCGTTGTCCCTGTGGTGTGCCCGCAGACAAACAGGCTGCGGTGGTTTCGTAGAAGAATCCGAAAGCGTCCCCGTGTTTCCTCCGTATGCTGCAAAGGTTGAACACCGTGGAGGTTTATGCTAGTAGGGGCACTACTCGTGATTATTTAAGAGTTTTGATCTAAGATTGAAGGCAAACAGGCATTCGTTTTTTTTTCAACTTAGTCGTCGAGGAATTGTACATCGTACCTATATCTCTCTGTCACTCGCTTACTACGAACTCACACACCACACAGACTGACAAATCCAGAAACACATCACTGAATCTGCTTCTAACTGGGACTAGACCAAATCTACTACTAGACTAAATCTAAATAATATTATTTAGATTTCTGTGGACTAGACCAATAACATTTTAAGACGTGTGTGTTACTGTGTATTTTACTCTCGTTCCCTGTTCGTTCACAGTACGGGCCACCCAGTATGATAAGATAAGAAAACTCTTTATTAAACGCCACAATGCATAAGAAAAATACTAAACATGACATTTCAATTGGCAGCCTTATCGCCTAGTCTGCGTGTCTAGTGTGGAGCCGAAGCACTATTCTATGCCCGAAGGTTAAGTCTAGGAAAACTATGTATTTTCGTGTACCTATAATATTAAGTACCTACTTTTGTGATCTAGTTCCAATTGATTTATGTTGACAAACAAATTAATAATAAAACAAATATTTAAGGGAGTCTCCCATACGACAGCTATGATTGATTTGCTAATTTTATTTTTATAGATAATGGTACAAAACCCTTCGTTCGTCCGACGAAAAGTCCGGCTTGCATTTAGCTTTATCTATGACCATGTCTGTTTAATAAATTTGATTGAGAAATTGCACATAAAAATTTACAAAGTACATGAAAAAAGTGTCTGCCATCAACAGGTTTTTCATGTTCTAGAACAATAATAGAATAATAGTATTGCCGAGAACGAATCATCAATCAAGAATATAGCCCCTCAAGCTACATAGGTCAAGTTGTTACTGGGGTAGGTACCCTACGCCACACTTCTGTCATAAACTTAAGAGTAAATCACGCCAGATCTTTGATCGTCACGAACTCTATCAATTCGGTGTATTTAGGACTACGGCGGGATTTATAGGGTAGAGGTTTAGTTTTGGACAAACTGATAATAAGAAATAGGGAAAATTCTGAAAAATCTGTTACCTTTGGACCTTTCGGGATTTAGGGCTTTCGTAATAAATATCATTCCGAGTTCACTTTGAAATGCGAAACATTTAAGTTAACAGAGTGTCTAGGTAGGTTTTTTTTTCAATTTGAAAATGGATATCGTAGCTGTCTGAAAACCTGAATGCGAAGCGAAGAGAGAGGATAAATTTGTACGTATGTCTGTCTCTAGTATTGTGACTCCGAAACGAATGGACTGATTTTAGTGAGTTGTTTTGAAATGTAAACTTATTTTGGCGCGCCTAGACAGATTACAGACATGTTAGTTACCTTATAATATATATATATATAAGGTAACTAACATTGTGACACGAGGATATATTTATATATATAAAATTCTCGTGTCACAGTGTTCTATGACTGCCAATTTTATTTTAAGTTTTGAACAAATTTTTTTTATTTTTATTATGTGGCATTAAAAAATACATACAACCCTAAACTTATACCCTTTTATCAGCAACCCCTATTTTTAATAGCCATTTTAGTAATATAATAATTTGACAGTGAACTCCTCCTAAACGGCGGGACCGATTTGAATGATTTTTTGTGTCGTACAAGTGGATTCGAGGATGGTTTAGATTTAAAAGTAAGCCAGATGGCGCTGCAGACAGTGTCTAGGTTATGATCCGAGCGAGGCCGGAACGGGGCGCTAGTATTCATATAAAAAATATGAATATATCGCGACATTAACCTCTAGGTACTTACCACGTTAATTGAATCTGTCACGAAATATTAAATTAGCATTTCACATCAATTGCAAAAAGTTTTGGTTGTAATATGTATAACTGTTTTTTTTTTTTTTTTTTTTTTTTTTTTTTATTTAAATTTTACAGCTCCACGGACTCCGGGGTCCGTGACCTTTGTCAATCGTTTTCTTTTTGTTACATTAATCTTGGATTTGAGAAGAAAAGGAAATAGGGGAGAGTAGGGAACATTTTCTTGCTAATTCTAGGACTATTTTATTTTCTAAGTCGCCTCCTCCCGGCTCAGCGCCTCCACCACGACTGCATTTCTATCCTTGATGGCCATCTGCAAATTGAACTCTCGGATGGTCTTCGGTGTTGCAGACAACGCTCGCCGCACGAACCGACCGATGGCGTCGTCGGTGTCGTCAGCGTAATATATGAAGGTCCCCGTGTGCCGTGAGATTGCGACGACCGCATGAGGCACGCTCTCGTGCAGCTTCGTGTTTGCCTTAGTTTTTATTGCGATTACCGACTCGTATGTTAGTCCCTGAGCTTCATGGATGGTAAGGATGCGTGACCCGGTGCCTGAACCATAACCCTGGTTTGTCAGGGTCTCCTTCTCCTCTTGAGTGTGAACTAAAAAGAGGGTGTTTGGTTGGGTGTTGGGTATTTGCGCTCCCTTATACCTTCTCTGCTCTAGGGACTTTATGCGAGGCGCCGAGGAATACATACCCGAGTATATTTCCCTCAGCGCATATGCGACGTCCATTGGGTTTCGATGTGTGCAGAGCAACTCCTGGCTGATCTTTGTTACCAGGTTCGGGCGGTGATACCTCATTTCGAAGAGATTTTCCCTATCGATATAAGGCAGTTGATTGACATCTCCGATGAGGACAATTTCGCCAGCACCAGACAGGCGTGAGACCATTACAATGGCTCCGAAATGGTTCATGAGGGCTTCATCCACCATGAGGCGACTGAAACTCTCTTTTCCGAATCCATTTACGAGAGCAGAAGCCATAGTCCGCACCCTGGTTTTGACCAGGTTTCCAATGCGGTGCGATAGCTTTTCTCTTAGATCTTTTGCTGCCTCAGTTGTTGTGGTGATGATAGCGTCCTTGTCCACGTCGAAGTGTCTAATAACCCATGTTGTCTTTCCACATCCCGGAACACCATTGACCCACTGTATTCTTGGTACCTCCCAATTTTCCCAAGCCGCTGTGACACTTGAGTTCCCTTCGATAATTTTGGCCATCTCTAGGATCTTGTCGTCCAACATAATTTTGGTGCATCGGGCGGTAACTACAATAGGGTCGTTTGGTGGTGTCGCATATACAGGCGTTCCCGCGCGCTCTGTCTCGTTCTCGTTCAGTGTCACGAAGCCATTTTCTGCACTGTAGGCTGCCATATACTGTCCTGTCATGGTTCCCTTGATGACCCGGGAAGTAACATTGTTGTAAATGGCTGCTTCGGCCTCCTCGAGTTTCGCCTTTAATAGGCTTTCACTTCCCAGCCTATAAAACTGCATGATGTTTTCGCAGGTCTTGAGGTTGACTTGTCTTGTCGCTCTCAGTGTGGCTGTGAATTCGATAAAGGCGTTACGTGCATGACTCCGCGGCTCCGAGGCCGTGACATAACGGGGCGGTTCCACCAGTCCCATGTCGGCTCTGGTTCGGCTAATTAGTTGCTGTGAAGCTGCTTTGAGGGTCTTTGACGTCAAGGGGTTTGATGATGATGAAGGGGATGAGATTCGGAGTACGCTCCTTGCTGCTGCGTTAAAGGCCGCCACGAAAGTCGTGTTGGTTCCTCGGCTGCTGCTTTGATTGGCTGCGGCTTTTTCCGCCGCCGCCCTCTGCTGTGCTCTTTCGGAGCCGGTTTGGGCGGTCGAACTTGGAACAGGGTGTCCCCAGCTGTCAGTTGCATTAGTTAGGTCGTGCGAAGGGACTCTGAGGAAGCTCAGATTTTCTCCTCTATCTTCGTATACGACAACCTCGTGATGTTTAGAGGCCTCAATGCAACCCAGCCGGTCTGCGACCCTCGCTCTTGAGTATTCAATCGCCATCGCATCCACGCTTATCACCCGGGGTGTGTCACCCGCATTTCTGCTCAGATGTGCGAGCAGCGCACTTGCCTGTGTGAAAGGCGTCCGACCTTCCGAGTACTCTATTAGTGCAATCGTTTTGTTTTTCGATCGCACCAACCGAAATCGGTGGCCGTCTACCTCGCACACTGGCATAGCATCGTAGGTTTTCCGCTTCATTGTGACTTTAGCGGTACTCCCATTGAGCAGGCACGACAATCCAGGTGACAAACGGGCGCGTTTCCGTTCCCAGGCGAAGCAAAAGCTTACTCCGAATCTTTCTTTGTTGCTGTCCATGAAGAGAGCCACTCCGCGGATACGAATCCCTGCCTCTCCTCGGTCTGCATTCTCCAGTAGTTGTTGGACGGAGATGCTTTTTGAGGGGTTATCTTGGGCGGGGACTGCATTCCACGCGGCTTCCACGGACAGCGCGGTAGAATGTGGTGGCGAAGGGGGGCGTGTAGAATGTGGTGGCGAAGGGGGGCGTGTAGAAAGTGGTGGTGAAGCGGGGCGTGTATTTGAGAGTGTGGAATTCCTATTGGTCGCTATGCGGAATGAGCTTTCCATGAAGGACAGGAGCCGTGGTCTGTTATCTGGATCTGCTAAGATATTTTGGAGATCCGAAACAACCAGCCTCCCGTCGATCATAGATTCGAGCTCATGTCTTGCGGCCATGAATCTGGGACAATCGACCAGCACATGCCAGACCGTTTCGTGTTGGTCAGGGTCACACTCGCATGCAGGACTGCTCTTGAGCTTAAATCTGTACAGATATTCAGCTATTCCTCCATGTCCCGTCAACGCTTGTACCTGGAAAGGAGTCAGTTTCGTGGTTCTCGTCAACCGATATGCGTTTGCTACATCGGGCAAGAACATCTGAGTGACTTTTCCGGTTTCCGAGGTCTCATATCGGTCCTGCCATTTCTTGACCGATTCTTCGCGTATTTTTCGTTTGACGTAGGACAAGGGGATCCCCTCGCAGTCTCTGGGTGATTTCATGACCGCCGCCGACTTCGCTAGTTCATCTGCTCTTTCGTTGCCGACGGTACCCACATGCGCTCTTACCCAGAAAAAACGAAGAGATCTCCCTTCTGCACGTATCTGTCCAATGTTTTCCTTTATACACTTTGCCAAGGGGTGACTCGTTTTAGGGTTACTTAGCAGTTCGAGTGAAGATCGGGAGTCACTCAGGACATTGACTTCTGGGTCCTTGCTTGTTAACACCATTTGAGTTGCCCGACAAAGAGCATAAAGTTCCGATTGAAAGACTGTGCATTCGGAGTGAAGCTTGAAGGTCGAGTTCTTGATTTCTCTTCCTTTTTCCCACCATGTGAGAGCAGCTCCAACTTTACCATCAATCTTACTGCCATCAGTATAAATCTGAGGCCCTTCTGGTAGATTGGAGGTGTCTTCCAGAAGCTCGTACTCTACAGATGCCTGTGTGGACGGATGGGGTTGGTCCAAGTATTTGACGTTCCGTTCGAGTTCCACTTCTGGTGGGAGGTAATCTTGGGAGAAGTTCTTTTTCACTCTGTACAAATTTGCCGCTTCCTGTATCCTCAGATCCAGGGGAAGCAGCCCAGAAAGGACGAGTGCTGACTTTAAGGAAACAGTACGGTACGACTTACAGATTTTCTGGGCAAAACCTCTTTGGATTGCGTTCAAGTGAGACTTGTTTTCCTCGAGGTCTGCCGCTTGCGCCCATACACTTGAGGCATACATGATGATAGGTTCCGCCACAGCGACGTAGATAGTTCTCGTGATTTCGCCATTTAATCCCCAGGTCACCTTCGCTGCACATGCTAGCTGTCTATAAATGTTCGCCACTTTTTTACATTGGGCGGTCACATGTGCTTTAAAGTTGAGCCGTCGGTCGATCAGTAGGCCTAGCAGTTTGACTTCCTCGACCAGATCGAGCCGGACGCCGGACATGACTATGTTTGGAGGTTCATACTTCAACTTTTTTGTGAAAATCATCGCGTTAGTTTTCTGCGCTGCAAAGTTGAGTTTGTTCGTGATTCCCCATTCCACTGTCATGCTCAGCGCCCTGCTCGATTGCTGTTCGATTATGTCTGAACTGCCTGTAAACACGAGAACGACGTCGTCTGCGAAAGCTTGACAGTATACTCCCTCTGCTTCTAGCATTCGCAGCAACGAGTCTAGGATTACATTCCAAAAGGTTGGTCCACCGATGGACCCTTGAACGCATCCTTTGGTTGTTTCCTTCTCATAGACTGCTCTTGCATAGTTGACCTTGATTTTGCGGTCGCTGAGGTATGAGTTTACCATGTCGTAGAGGTTTGTTGGGCACCTCTTCTTCGCTAGTTGGTTTTTCAGGGCAGGCCACCATGCATTGTCGAAGGCACCCTCTATATCCAGGGAGATTAAGAGTACGGTTTCTTTACTGTCTACTCCTTTCTTTATGTGTTCTACCAGGTCAAAGAGGGCGTCTTCGGTGCCTCTTTGGGGTATGAAGCCGTACTGTTTCCTACTAATGGTTGGGAGGAGATGCCATTGGAGTCGGTTTACCAGAAGCTTTTCGACGATTTTTCCGGGAACGGACAGAAGACCTATTGGGCGGTAAGATTTTGGGTGTGTGTAATCTGCCTTACCGGGTTTGCGTAATATGACCACATGCGCCTCTTTCCATTGCTTGGGGAAGTATTTTAACGATAGGCATTTATTTGCAATCGCCATGAAAACATCCCGTTCGCACTGTATGGCTGCTGCGCAGATATCAGCGGTTAGCCCGTCTGTACCGGGGGCTTTTTTCGGATTCAGGGTTCTCAATACTGATTCCAGTTCCGCTGATGTGAATGGTGGATCATTTCCCGGTAGATCCATAGGCGTTTCCGCTGTCCGCAACCGTAGCTCTGTATGGCACGGATGGTCTGTGCTTTCAGAGTCGTCGGGATAGAAAGTTCTGGCTAGTAGTTCTGCAGATAGCTGTGGGGATAGAGTGTTCCCTTCGGAGTCTCTTAGGAGCATGTCTTCTTGCCTTGCCGAAGTTTTCCTCATCACTCTGTAGATCTTATCCCACATGCTTTCTCTCTCCTGATTCGTGCAGAACTCTTTCCAGCTTTCCGTCTGAGCTTTTTTTACTTTTTCCTTGTAGTCTTGCCGAGCAATTTGGTACTGTTCGACTACAAGTTCAACTCTGTCGGGGGCGGCATTCCTTATCCGTCTCTTTCTTCTGAGAACTTCCTTCTTCAGATTATCGAGCGTTTTTGTATACCATGGGGGGGTTGGATTTCCCTTTGGCGAGCTTACCAATGGAATGGTATGTTCGCAGGCTTCGTGTATACTTGCTGTGTAGCTCGTAATCATCGATTCCAGTTCAAGTGTACTTTCGCATCTTTCCACAGACTCCGGCGAGATGTTTCTTTCTTCGAGGCAGGATTTCAGCTGTGATACAAATTCTGACCACTTTGCCCTTTTGGTGTTGTATTTACGTGTTGTTATCGGTCTCTGTTGTTCGAGAGTTTTAACTAAACGCAAAGTGAAGGTAATTGCGTTGTGGTCTGACGTTGTAATGCTTTTGTCTACCTCCCATCCCACGATTCTCCCCAGGAGAGGCTCGCTACACGTTGTCACGTCTACTACGCTCGTGCAGAGTTTGCCTTCCCTGACGATCTCGAAGGTTGGTGTATCGCCGGAGTTGAGAATATGCAAGTCCATTTCGTTGAAGAAAGAGTTCACGGCGTCTCCTCTTTCGTTTTGAGATGTGCTTCCCCACCAGTGGGACCATGCATTTATGTCACCGGCGACAATCAGGTCTTTTGTCGCTAGTTTATCGCAGAACGCCTTGATCCTACCAAGGTAGGGGTCAACTTTTTGGTCTCCTTCTAAGTAGACAGAAATCACTCCCAGTCTTAGGCCTGTGCTGACGAGTAAGACAGACACTTCTGTTTCGGTAACAAGCTGGGGATCATGAATTACCTCCAGTCTATCACCGAAGACTATTATGGCTGCCTTAACTGGTTTTTGCCTATTTAAACTACACTGAATGACACGAGTTCCAGGATATTGTTTCATTACTCCTTTGTTTCCCACATAGGGTTCTTGGACAAGGGCAACTGAAACTCCCCTTTCTCTCGCAACCTTCAAGAGTTCGACCGTTGCATTCTGGGAGCGCTGCAGGTTTGCTTGGATGAAACGCATACCTGGTTCGTCCACTCTTCGGGAGATTGAGTCACGTACCTCATGAGTGCCCTTAGCAATACGATATTCGGGACCGCGCTATGCCATCCCATTTTGCCCTTTCAGGGCACTCACTATTAAAGGCATTATGAGCGAGTTCCCTGTTAGAGCTGTTGGGATGAGCAGTCGCACAGTTCCTGCATTTAGGTGGCAGGTCTTCTTTCCTTGCCTTGCATTGAATCCAGGAGTGAGTCTTTCCGCAGTGACTGCAGTACTCGTCCCTCTCCCGGCAGATCGCCTTTGTATGACCAAAACCTAGGCACCTAGTGCATTGCACCAAGGGCGACTGGTCTGCCACTGGTCTCCTCTGGAGTCCTATGTAGACTTTTTCGGCATCCAAAAACGCTCTGTGAATGCGAGGCGAGACCTCGATCACCGGATGGCACTCATGCGGGTTACGCGCCTTTTTCCTGTACCGCACTCTGATCACGCTCTCTTGCAAATCGACCCCCTGTAGCAGATGTTTATTCTGCGCCAGAAGGTTTTCAACAATTTCATTATCTTTGTGATAAGACAGGACGTCTCGAATGATTATAAGTGGATTACCCGCTTTCGCGGTTTCCACTTTTAAGGACTTATCCTGCTGCACGCGATTTCTGACCAGACCAAGGTCTTCCTCTGTGCTGCAACTCAGGATGACTTTCCTGTTACGGGCTTTTCGCACTCGGTCAACTCTTGCTCCGGTCTTCTTCGTGTCCAGAGCTAATGCTATCCTGTCTATCAAGTTTTCAGATGTCGTGGGGGATGTCGGATTTGCCGTTGTCACGATCAGAGTGTGATTTGGTCTTGGCCCGACGGGCTTGGCCGCGATTTTAGCATAAGTGGCAGGCTTTGGTGGCTTGCCTTTTTCCGCTTGGGATATTTCGGCCTCAATGCTTAGGGCTGGTTGGGGAAGAGATAATTTTTCTTGGCGCATCGTCCGGAGTTCCGATGATACAGCCTCGAGTCGTTCTGTGATCGGCAACACGTGCTCATCAATATTTATTTTTATTGGGGCTGAGGGTGGGGGTGGTGTTGAATGTTCTGTGAGTATTTTTTCTATTTTGCTAAGACTATCCGAATAATTTGGGGGAGTAGGAGGTGGAGGAGTCGAGGCGAGCTTTTGCAGCATGTCTGCGTTTCGATGCAGGACTTCGACGGTTGTTTCGCTTTTTGTGTTGGAGTCTCTCCGGAATTCGTCGACCTGCCTCTGAAGAATTTCAATCCCAGTTTTTATACCGAGACAATCGTTCCGCAGCGGCGTTAGGTTGACCGTGTTATTTTCACTCGGTAAAGACTTCAGGTAACCGCCGATGTCCCTCACCGCTTCCACTGTTTCTTTTATGTGCTGGTGGGGCTCTCTCGACTCGAAGCTCTGCCAGTCTCTGACGGCTTTAGTCTCTTTTTGTAGTTCCGCTAGTTGTTCTCTGGCCAGAGATACCTCCTTAGTAATTTCTAGATAATTTTTTTGTGTTGCTTTTGTGTGAGCCCTTTCTACTGAGAGCAGCTCCATGGCATGCCGGGCCCTTTCTTTCTCGAGCGAGGCGATGTGACGATGTCTGGACTCCGAAAGGGAAAGGACGATCTCGTAAAGCGCTTGTAGGCTTTCAATCGCCGTTTGCCTTATATCGCGCCTCACATTATGAGAGGACTCGAGAGCGTCCTTGCCCCGGAGCAGCGCGTCGTTTGCCACTTTTGTGGCGCTGTCCATTTCGACCCCCGTCCGCTTTGAGCAATCTCCGATCAGCATGCTGACCCTTGTGCTGCGGGCGGAGGTCGGGAAAGACAGCTCGGACACGCTGTCCGTCTCGTCATCGGTCCTCAGCTCTTTAGGCGGTGATATCCCGCACTGCTCCCAGCTCTCGATTCTGTCCACCGCCGCCACTTGTCCTGGGCTCGTCTCAGGGACCGAGGTCACCAGGGCCGAGATCTCGCTAGCTGTTTGTGACTGTGGCGGCGACGGCACATTGCCGAGAGACTGAACGCGGCCGGAATCTACTTTGGGAATCTCTATGGGCTCACTGGGGCTCTCCCCGTGTTGCCGCGTCGGTTGCACCACTTCTGACCCTCCGGCTTTAACATTTTTTTTCAAAATTCGCTTGTGTAGGTTTGACGCTACAGATCTTACTGAGAGGACCCTTGGTCGTTTTGGTGCAATGACGGGGGCAGAGGCGGAGGAGGCAGAGGTGGAGGGGGCGGCTTTCTTGTTTGTGTCGGACATTTTGTATGACAGAATTTGTTTAACAGAATTAGGTAAATTTAAATTGTAACTACTTATACTAATCGTGTACTACTCTACTACTATTATACTACTCGTGTTTCTTCTTCGTCTTCTTCTTCTTCTTCTCCAAGTTAAAATTTGTCAGTGTTCTTCCGCACGCGCTCGTTTTAGATGGTTTTCGGGCTGACCAGTAGATGTCCAGTCACCAGCAGTCAGTTTTTCCGCAGGGGTTGGCGATGATGATGATGTTTTTACTTGGCGGAGATAGGTGTCGCCAATAACGTGCGTCGAGTCGCCGGCGCCGGTCGGTCGTGCAGCGATAAGTACGTGTCAGACGGAGGTTTTCTATACCGAAGAGGTCGCTATCAACTACGTGACTTTTGACCAAATACAACTTTGCGATCTTGTGGTGTTGAATCAAACTAACCTTTATTTTTGGCTGTTCGTCCGGTATTTTTGGTGATATCTCCTTATCCCTGACGTCCTGGGGGCTGTCAACACGGCTCCGGGCTCGCTGAACTGTAGCTGGTTCACTGATATCACTGGGCTGCTCGTAGCTCCAAAAAATCCGCTTGTATTGATTTTTATTTACAGAGCTGATGTTGAGCGTGTACGTGGTAAAGTGTGTCTAACTGTTTTATCACAGCACTTACACTACGTAAACACACAAAATGATACCCATTTTCATCACAGTACGGATACACTATAACACAACATATTTTTGCATTTTTAGCGAAATACGTACAAAATAAATATAAATAGCAAATAGATACTAACTAAAAAAATTGCGAGCCAAAAACTCTTTCCGCTTTCTTTTTTTTCTTAAAAGCTTTTCAAAAAAAGCTTTCTTTTGGTCAGGCGGCGTGATTGGATCTTACTTTTTTGAAAATGAGGCCGAAATTGCAGTGACTGTGAACGGCATTCGTTACAGGAATATGATAACGGACTTCTTGTGGCCTCAACTGGACGGCATGAATCTGGACAACATGTGGTTTCAGCAGGACGGCGCAACCTGCCACACCGCGCATGAAACAATCGACTTATTGCAGCAACGATTTCCAGAACACATTATCTCTCGAAATTCTGATGTCAACTGAGAGCTAGAGCTCTTAACCTTTGATGGTAGTAAGTAGGCAGATATTTGGTACCTACATTAATTTCGAAAATTACGAAAAATGCTTACGATTACATAGATACAAATAGTAGACATGTCGCAATTCCCCAGCCCTACATTTTAAATGTAAACTTCTTAATTTGATACTAGATATTTTTTACTACTCAACAACCTATTGTTTTTGATTGTTGAAAAAACATTAAAGTAACGTCAGTCATGGATCTGTCACAGCTTACCAAAATTATGTGATCATTACAAATAATAGTTTTATTATGAAGAAAAAAACCGAAGTTTCAGGCATCAAATTGAACATTTGTATAAGTAGTATATTTATTTTGCTACACAAATTTTTAACATTGACAAAAAACTATCACCATGAATGATTTTTCTAATTTGGAGAAAGTCATAGTGCGTGAACTGTCTTGTCGTTTATGTCTGTGCACAGATGTCGTCAAATTGAAACCCTTGAGTGCAGAAATCAAGAGAAAGATGAAGAGGCTTTTCGAAATCGTGGTAGGCATATCATGAAACTAAGTATTGAGGGCCTACTTCCCTTCTCAAACGCGTTAATTATATGTGTGCAGCAAGATAGATGATAATGTATTTGCTACCACCAGAAAACACCAAATTTGTAGTGATTCAATATTATTTAGTTACCTACTTAATCACAGTAAATTAGAGTAGGTAATCGAATCCCACATTATATACATATACATCATAAATCTATCGCCAGATTCCTGCAAAAGCACTTAGACCTATTCAGTACATGATCACATTTGCCTATGTACCCATATTATTGTATGGGTACCCAGAATAACACCTCTAAGGAATATAAAACACATATTTGGATTAATTCGGTAGTGAACTAGTCATATCATACCACGTCATAGTCATATCACCTCTACATATCAGGGATAAAGGAAACAAACAATAAAGATATAGGTACATAGTATCAAATTACACAATCTGTTGTTTGAAAGAGCATTTATATGGGTGTATACTTTAACTCTTCTAGTTTACTATTTAAATGGTGACCACATCACTTCTCCTGCCTGCTCAGTTTGGTAAACCCTAATTTGTTGCACAATCATTTTCTCAGGTTCGTACAGACGACTCTCTGCCGAAAGCAATATGCCACGACTGCCTCCAGCAAGTAGCAGCTTTGCACTTATACGCCGTTAAAGTGGACAAAACCCAAAAATTCCTTGAATTCCACAGACTTAAACAGCTCGAAGAAAAACGAGAGGTGTCAGCAAATACTTCTGTTGAAGCCAAACTGCACCCACTCATAGGTGCTGTATCAGGCCATGTGATAGAAAAACCCGAGACACCGCCTTCTGAGCAGCAACAAGGGGACTCCAAGTCAAATAAGCGTAAAATATGTCTAAAAAAAAAGTCCCCCGCAGAACTGAAATTCATGGAAGCTCTAACTCTAGACGAGTTTGCAAAGGCGGAAAAACTGGACAGAAAACTGCTACATAGCTGTGTATCCGTTACCGAAGCACATGCACTGCCGTTGGAAAGCAAAAAAGAGTGCCAACCAGAGCCTATACCTAACGACCCCCCCGCAGACACACTGGATCCTATAGTATTGATAGATGGACGGCCGGCGAAACAGGGCACTGCACTCGATAAACAAATAACTCTGTTCTACAAAATGGAATGTTGCATATGTCACGAAAAAGGTTTTCACTTTAGGTCACTAATGAGACATTACAAAGATAGGCACGGAGTACCTGGTTATGTCACATGCTGCGACAAAAAATTCCACTACTTTTACCCGAAGAAAATCATTGAACATATGGCATATCATCTTCAACCCAATATCTTTATGTAAGGAATTTCTTCTGATATAGTTCAACACATACTTAATGCACATCTACCGTTTTGCAAACCCATCTCACTGAGCTAGTCAAATCCCAATATCTGTCTGATAGTAACAATTTCTTTAACTTCTTTCATTTAACTCTTAACAAGTTTGGTTCATAGCGGTCATTCACTACACCTAACTAGTATCATTAACATCTTGATATTTACCGTGGTGATAGGATGAAGAGAGATCCCATTATAGGATGCAATTTCAGTTGCAGTCACATTAAATAATGATGCCCTAATGAATGATACTAGTGTACCTCTAGTATTTAATCATATCATTGCTAGAGAGTCTCAGTATTATGAAAACATTTCATTTGTAATTAATTATATAAGTACTTGTCATAGGTGTGCTAGCTGCCATCAAAGTTTTCAAACGTCTCAAGAGCTTAATGAACATCAAAGTAATGGTGGGCGATCGGAAGGCAAAATAGTATGCCCAAGGTGCTCAGAACGATATCCCACCTACCACGAATTGGGATGGCACATTATAACCCATCGTACAGACAAATTGCAGTGCGATTATTGTGGAAAGATGTGAGTACTAACATAAGATATAATAAATAAGTAGCGTTTCTATTGACACCATAGAATTTGGTACCGTTATGCCGACTACACACGTAACAATATATCGTAGCGATTTCTGACTGTGCAGATAAATCGAATGTCCATAATGTCTCCACACGCCACCGATGTCTGCGTCGATCGTCAGTTCTCCGCAGAAGCTCATGTAAGAAACATGTCATCCACGGTGGAAGATGACGCATTGCGATATTAGGCCTGGTTATGTGCTACGCCAAAGATGCTCATGAAAAGGAAACTATTTTCTAATATTCTATAAGAGGCTTCTATAAGAGGCTCATGAAAAGGAAGCTATTTTCTCATACCAACTTATATGAGTTGAAAAATTGGCATAATTACTTCAGGACTAATGAGGAATCATACATAAACCTGCTATCTTTAGTTACTCCACTAATATAGAAAAGCGAAGTAGAAGCTCCGCGAAGTACTGCCGAACTGAGCGATAACCATCCACACGCGGCGATAAAACTGTTCAAACGCAATCGACGATTTATCAAACAAAAATTACAACTGCCTCCGATCAACGATAATAATCTGTAACGATTTGACATACACACGATCGATATATCTGCGCAAATCGGTTTGCACGGATTAATCAAATTTTGTCCCGAAAAATGTAGTTCCTTAGTAGCTGACAGATGCTAGTCGTAATATACTATATTATCAGGGATTGTTATCAGTTATCCACCATCAAGATGGATTGACTATAATATAGTAACTATCTTGGGTCGAACTTGAACTCAATTAGCACAGGACTTAGGCAGATATCACCTGAAGTAGATAGAGACCCTGGATGGCGATGACACTGCATAATTTTTAAGCCGTTAATAAAATATTGAAAAAAACTGAACTTGATAGAAATAAATAGAAAACAAACAATAAATGTTAAACTCTTCATAAATGTGTTCCGGTGTGAAGGGCAATGTTTCCAGAGAAATTACAGGGCTTAGAGATAAAACATCTTAGATCTCTGGGTGACGAGCGCAGTTCAGTGCTAGGTAATGATGGACTCTTCGTGTTCCAATAGCTGCGTGTCACTGTGATGTTATGTGGCAGGCATGTTGCTTTTCATCAGGCACATGTCCTGCTAGTCTCTTCACTCCATACTTTAAAAAAAAAACCATTTTAATTTAAAGGAGGATTTTGTTGTAGGTTATTTTAATCACATGCTTAAAATTTCAAATATGAAACACGCAGAAGACAGGTTTTGATATTACGAATATGTGTTTAGGGTTCCGTAGCTATATGGCACAAAACGGGACCCTTATAGATTCGTCCTGTCTGTCTGTTCGTCCTTTTATCACAGCATGGCAGTCATTGTGCTTCGCTTCTGGTGATCCCTCAGTCTGCGCGGATGCTGTGACTAATGCAATACGAACGGCTATGGAATATTTCATTCCATACTCCGACATCTCATTATCCAGCAAAGCTCGCCCTTGGTTTGGTTCTCAATGTAAAAGTGCTGAAGCATTTAAACATGAGGCCTACCTAGCCTGGGTTGATGCTCGACAGCGTAAGGCAAGGGACATACACCAGAAGAAGAAGGCGTTCAACAAGGCTGCTAAGGCATGCAAAAAGGTTCTTCAGAGAGCTCGGTTTGACCACATTAGTCAACGCAACTCAGTTTGCGGAATCTTCGCGTCTAGATGCTGGTAGCGCGACACCTCCTACTCCACCTGGCTGTTCGACTTTTATGTCAGAGATACGCATTCGCCAAAAGGAGGTTCGCAAAGTGCTACGCAATCTGGACGTGAATAAAGCCAGTGGCCCAGATGGTATTCCTGCTCTAGTATTGAAGGCTTGTGCGCCTGAGTTGTCACCGATATTGACACGCCTATTTAGACTCTCTCTCCAAACTGGGCTAATACCGAAGTCTTGGAACCTTGCCAATGTGCAACCTGTGCCCAAAAAAGGTAGTCGTGCTGACCCTGTCAACTACAGGCCCATCTCAGTCACGTCCATACTCTGCAAGACTATGGAACGTGTCTTAAACCACAGGCTCCTGACGTACCTAGAATCGAACGACCTCCTCAGTGACCAGCAATACGGGTTTCGCCGAAACCGGTCCACCGGGGATATACTAGCGTACGTCACTCACATCTGGAGTGAAGCTATTGAGAAACACGGGGAAGCACTTGCAGTCTCCCTGGATATCTCGAAGGCTTTCGACAGGGTTTGGCATGATGGCCTTATAAGCAAGCTTTCTAGTTATGGTTTGTCTTCTGGGTTCATTGCTTGGATATCGGACTTCTTGAGGGATCGATCCATACGAGTCGTCATTGATGGCTGCTCGTCGGATCAAATGGGTTTCAATGCCGGAGTCCCACAAGGGTCGGTACTCTCTGCGACGCTCTTCCTGCTACATATCAACGATCTGTTGAAGCCCGGTATCTATGGGTACGCAGATGATAGCACCGTTGTAGAGAGTTACATATCTAGCGCGAGAGCCACTGGGCAGCAAACTCAGGTACTGAGAGAGAGTCTGATCGAGCGTTTGGGCTTAACCCTTGATGCGGTGTCCAAATGGGGCGATGCCAATCTGGTCAAGTTCAACGAGAGTAAGACGCAGGCGTGTCTGTTCTCCGCTAAAAGGAGTCCTTTCCAACTGACTCCAACTTTTAGAGGTGTATCCGTGCCGGTCTCTGACCGTCTTGAACTTTTGGGCGTTACTTTGACCTCTACGCTCAACTTTGGCTCGTTTATCGAGTCCAAGGCTAAACTTGCTGCCAAAAAACTTGGTGTCCTTTCAAAGGTGCGAAGATACTTCAAGTCTGAACAGTTGCTTACACTATATCAAGCACAGATTCGCTCCTGTATGGAGTACTGTTCGCACCTTTGGGATGGATCGGCTAAGTATCAGCTGGAGGCTCTGGAATCGATCGAGAGACGTGCCAAAAGGCTCATAGGCAACGACACTTTTGTGCGAAAAAGACTTCAAAGTCTTGAACCTCGCCGAAAAATCGCTAGCCTATCGGTTTTTTATCGGATACACTTCGGAGAGTGTGCGACTGATTTGCATGATCTGATACCACCTTGTCCATTTTTCTATCGGAATGCTCGTAGCTCGAAAAAGCGACATCGTTTCATGGTTGATGTTCCAAAGACACAAACGAAGAGATTCGACTCTACTTTTGTGATAAGAACGTCTAAGCTGTGGAATACGTTGCCTGAGTGGGTTTTCCCCGATGGTTACAATCTTTGTGTCTTCAAATCGAGAGTGAATCGGTTTTATCTAGGTAAACACGCTCCATCGTAGACCGCATCATCGCTTAACATCAGGCGAGATGGCGGTCAAGTGTAAACCTATAGAAGTTAAAAAAAAAAAAGCCACTTTTTTTTCCGAAACTATAAGAACTATACTATTGAAACTTGGTAAATAGATGTATTCTGTGAACCGCATTAAAATGTTCACACAAAAATATAAAAAAAGAACAAATTTTGAGGGTGCACCATACTTAGAACTGAAACTCAACATTATTTTTTCACCTAAACCTTACGCGGGTTTGCGCGAGAGATTATTCCAAAGTGGTAAAATCTGTTGGAATTGGGTCTAACTGATTTATACTGGGGTTATCGTTCCTTATAGGTATCTACCTATTCTTAATTAAATCTTAGACTTTATCTGTACAGGTTAAAACACCACCATCGTAAAAAGACCGTGAACCACATGGAAGACGTAATCCTGTGTTCGGTTTGCATGCGAGCACTAAGAAATATCGAAAAACACGATAAAGAAATTGTGAGTAATTTGTTCCGTGAAAATACGAATTAATAAGTGAAAATTTCAATGTATTGAGACGTTGTACCGTTTTAGGACGCTAAGAAAATAAAGGACAACTGTCATAAAAGTAAGTGTATTTTATCAATTTTTTTATACAATCGGTTGACATGTGAAGAATTTACTAATCCAGTAGGGACTGACATTGTATTCCATAAATACAACAGTCAAACCCAATTGAGTTTTATTATTAATACGGGTAAGTCTTGCATGCATTTAAAAAATAAAGCACAACTCCTGTCCATTTTGGGTCAGTACATAGTTTGTGCGTTTTTTATTATTATAAAGTGACTAGACGAGCAGTAAATGTGCCTGATGGTAAGCAACACGCCTGCCTATAACATGAATACACGAAATGTCGAAATCATTACCTAGCACTGGACGTCTACTATGTCGTGAAAACGAAATTTCGAAAAAAAACTCCCGACTTTCCTACTCTCGTTCTACTTCGCGTCTTCAAATTAATCGCAGTCCATACAGGGTTATTGGTAAAACTAGCCTGCATCCTTTTAAGGGGATGTTAAGTATATTGAATACGTCAACTTTTGTTCTACAGTTTATAAAAATTCGTAACTATATTTTTTCGCACTCTAACTCGTAACTCTTAACTCGTAACTCGTAAAGTTGTTTCTTTATAAATATAAGTACAGAACATTCCCCCTTAAACGGATGCAAACTGATTACCAGTAACCAAGTATAATATTACTTTTATCTGTATGCAGTAATATTATTGTGAAATTTTCTTACAACCCCTTTACGAAGAGCTACAAACACAACCATTCTCTAATTTACACAAATTTTCACCTGTGTATAGGTTAGTTTTTTTTTTCATCGACACTTCAGTAGTTACTCCACTACTAGCACGCAAAGTAGACACCAATGCATTTTTATTAGTTGTACCTAATTGGCAACTAAGCTGTTAGTTCAGTCACAGAATAAATATTAGTACAGAAGCCACACTTACCAAAAACAATTATATAAATAGCGACTCTTGCTGGGACACAACAAAGTTCAATTGAGCTCGCTATACCTGTCGCGATTTTCAAATAAACATTTGCGCTCTTTCTAACGCGTAACTCTGTCCCTGTCTTGCGCGGAGGGTTTACAACATATCTAATAACAATATGCGCGGGAAACGTTTTGCGCGAGCGCTCAGCCGTGCGTCCAACAACCGACTGTCACTTGTTTCCTGGAAGGAACGGTCTAGCGGTAGGCTAAAACCGCGCGACCTTGAGCGAGTGAGGGTGCACTGGTTCAGTGGTCATTTTTGCAAAATGTATAACGTCCATGATACTTATAAACATTGCATAAGAAACAAAGTATGTTTGTATTTACCTATTTTATTTTTAACCGAATTCAACAGGACGAGGTTATCAATTCGGCTGTTTTTTTTATGTATGTAATTACATCGATTGCTCCGAGATTACTCATTCGATTTAAGTGTTTTTTTTTTTGTTTGATGCAGAATAGCTGCCATTTGGCCCTATAGAAATGTTGTACAGTTTGGCTTGATTATTTTCATTTTATGCTTTTTTTTGTCCGGACGATGTATTTACTATTTATAGTATGTGCCGTGAAAAATTAAAAAATACCTACATAACCAAATGTTAAAGACACAAAATTCCCTTCTACATTCTCCATTACCTACATTTTTTTTTACAAATAAACTAGATAATAAACAAAATATTTGAAAAATAAAAACAATTTCACCTCCGATTTGAGTATAAATCCGAAAATATTGATCGTGAAAAAAAAGTGCGAGAACCAAAGTTGAAGCAAATAAAATTCCACCCTAACGATTTTTTTTATAAACTTGATAGTATAACTCTGCAAATATTTATTCTAGCGTAAAAATGACCGTGACCAAACTTGTGAGAAATTAAATTTCCAACAACTTTGGATACGGTCATTTTTGCTCTAAAGTTGAAAATTAACGAGGTATTTCACAAACACTTTAAAACAATATGGCGGCGAACCCTCTACCGGGATTAGTTAGAAAATTGAGAATTATACTTCGACATTTAAAAAAAAGAAATCGCTCCCCGATTTTTTTTCTATTTGAGGCTAATTTTATGTCTGCCCCGACTGGACTAATATTTTATATTCGAAAACGTGGACGTTTATAATATGTTTGTTGCTCAATCACGTCGAAACTTCTGAACAGATCGGGTTGAAATTTGGAACACAGTTACAGGTCTAGACATAATCTTAAATTAAAATTAAACTACATTTAAAAATAACGGGAATGTTAAACATCTAATCCACATTTAGTATTAAGCCGCCGCTATCTGTTCAAGTCTTATGAAACTTACAATCAATAACGACGTCAACATTATTAATCAGTTTATTGGTAATTATAATGTAATTATAATCGTATAATGATTGAGACCATTCATCGAAAAAAAAAAAACTATCCTATCGATCGTAGTTTCTTGAGTATCGATCAACTTTGTGACTTGGTTTTATATTTTAAGATTATATTATTATAATGTATATGACTATACCTATGCCATAGAGAGGTACCATACATAGTCAAACCTTTCATCATTTAAATTTTTAGAATTAAGTACAAATAAGGACCACTTCTAAACCTTTTAAACCAACCCTTCTTTACTTCCGGCAACAGCCTTTCATAGTGGATGTAATAAATCAGGGGAAAGCCTAGCTTTGTTTCCTTTCCTTTAAGCGTGATTGATTGGTTGATTTCTTCAGTCAAGATTCAAGGGCCAATCTAGATTTTAATATAAGTGTAATAAATATGCAAAATGAGAAATATGTCTACCTTTATTACATATTTTAGCAGTACCTAAGTGAGAACTGTAGGTATAGACTACAGGCCCGTGAACAAAATGTACGGGTCAAATGAACCACCAGAAGACCTAATGTAGGATGATAGAAGGGTATAAAGTAATAAGATTCAGCACTATGCCGTCACTTGTAAGCTGTCCAACTGAGTGCAATTGAAGAGGGGGGGTTGCAAACCTCGATCATTTCTCCTTGTCGCATTATTTTTGTACGGCGGCGGCGTTGCGGAATAATAGATAAGAAGAGGTACCTACTTGAAAGAAAACTTCACGTTCTGGAGCAATACGCATTCTCGCCCTTTGCGATCTAATGACGATTTAGTACTAAAACCACCCTCTGTACGTTCTGAAACCTTTTACGGCAAATCGTTCGCGTTTCAGGCAGTACTGCTATGGAATGCCTTACCGGTGCCTGTCAGACATGCTCCATCATTGCCTGTGTTTCAGAACCAAGTCAAGGCCTTTTATTTATCACAGCTGTCACCACAATGAGTTTATTCGTATTAAATATCTATGTAATGTATTATATATTAATTTATTGTAGGTTAAAAGTAGGTATTCTAAGTATTAGCATATATGATTATTGATAATATGTATGTTTATGTGATACCTTTAGTCACACTGTACCCTAACCCCGTCTATTTCCATTGCATCTTTCTCGCCATCCTTCGGTTGCCTGGAAGAGATCGCTTTTAGCGATAAGGTTGCCACTTGTTTCACTTGTTCTAGGCTAAGTCTCTGTTTTGTAAGTTTTATATTGTGGACAATAAAGCGTTATCTATCTATCTATCTATGGTAGAGGGTTGCAACCCCATCTCTTCAATCACACTCAGTTGGACAGTTTACAAGTGACGGCATAGTGCTGAATCTTAACACTTTACACCCTTCTATCATCCTACATAGGTCTCCTGGTGGTTCATTTGACCCGTAAACTTTGTTCACGGGCCTGTAGTCTAGTAATATACTTAGGTTTTATTTGTCAGCACCGGTATAGGTATACCTAGTCAAAGTTTATTTTGAGTTACAGAATTGGAGTTTCCCGATAACTGACTAATTAAAAATATACACATATCTTTCATTATCTCGGGGTATCTTCAAAACAAGAGTGAATCGGTTTTTTCAAGGTACTTCTTACCCAGAACACCATCGTAAACTGCATTTTCAGCCAATATAATATAAATAATCTATTCTATACCAATAGTTTTATGGTAACGTAGGTAAATATTTTGGATATTTTGTATGAAAACTAACGTGGTTATTACACATTTTAAAGAAATATACGGGTAACTCATGTTTTCTTCGTCCGGCGATCTTTTTCAAGGAGAGTGCGCGCGCGTGATCGTGATTCGCACTGCGGGCAGCACGTCGCGCACGCAAGCAAACATTTCTGTGTTCCGGTTTGAAGGGCAATGTTTCCAGAGAAATTACTGGGCTTAGAGATATAACAACTTAGATCTCTGGGTGGCGAGCGCAGTGCAGTGCTAGGTAACGATTTGGATTCTTCATGCTCCAATAGCTGCATGTTGCTGTGCTGTTATGTTGCAGACATGTTGCTTACCATCAGGCACATGTCCTGCTTGTCTCGTCACTCTTTAATAAATAAAAAAACAAATAAGCTCCACGGTTGTTGCGGGGGTGCAGGGTGCGGGTGAGGGGGTGCAGGAAGGCTACGCCGGTTTACACTGGACCTCTTCGTCACTGGTGAGCTGCGCGTCGAAAATATTGCAGCACACTGAGCTCACTGTGTCCTCACTACTATTCCGAACACACGGCTGAGCCTTTTGGAGGCAAGGTTTCCAAGTGTGCGGCACATGCCATCCACCGTCTCTACTAAACATCGGACGCTTACTAATTTCAATAGCGTCCCTGACTCTACGGAGTATATAATACCTCTCCCTTGGCAGGACTTCCGCCCGAATCGAATGAAGTGTTGAGCGTCCGAACAGAGAGCATGCTCTGTCACCGCAGAGCTGTTGCCGTCCTAATTCTTTATCGCGCGTATGTGTTCCGTAAGCCTCTTGGACACATTCCTACGTGTTTACCACCTACATACCACACAGGTACCACAGGGAATTATGTACACCCTAGGTACACCTAAAGGGTATTTGTCCTTTGGGAAGTACCACTTGCCTTAGTGGACGAAACATTGTTTTGATGCAATATCTTCGGCGTAACAAAAGTGTTCAATGTTATCCGTCACTCCTTTAGTATACGGCTGGTAAGTGGCCGCCTTCTCCACCGAAGCTGGACGCGTCCTTGACGATGCATTCGCCACCCGCCATCCCTGTGTCCAGTTATATCCGTTGCGTTTGAGCACGCCTTTCAAGTGATCTAACTCAGTGACTAGCTGTTCTGGACGTCTACTCTCTTTCCACGAAAACGTAACTTCGAAATAAACTCGCGATTTTCCAACTCCGATTTTACTTCGGTCCGTCGTTTTGTCCGTTTAAATCTTCTAAGCCTACTCTAATTATAGTATGCTTAGAACATTTAAACGTCAAACAATGTTGTATTGGACGAAACGAAGTAGATCGAGAGCAGAAAAGTCGCGCGTTTTTTTTAGAAATTACGTTTTCGTAGAAATAGAGTAGACGTCCTGGAATGTGATCTCAACGCTCTATAAGCGTGCGTGGTACTGAGGCTAGATGTGCCGGATAGAGGTGTGAGTCGGCCCTTAGCAACAATCTGTGTGTGTCGGCTTGCGGTAGACCGTATGCGATTATCGTCCGATAGAATCTCGCATCACCAACACAGGCAGTAGAAAAGGCAGAGTGCTAACCCGTTCACGTTCCAGCGTTACCGCAATATTCGAATGAACACTGTTTAATGTGTCAGTAACAGACCAATCTGATCTGTGTACAATAACGAACACATCGTCAACAAACCAATGTCGCCACAAATGTTGATGACTAGACTACAATAAAAATCGGCAAAGTGCGAGTGGGACTCGCGCACGTAGGGTTCCGTACCACTGCCAAACAACCGGCGAAAACCTCTTTTATTGTGTGGGAAGCCCCTTAATTACCTATTTATTTTATTTTAATGAATTGTATTTAAAGATAACGTAGAACTAAATATTTTATGATTAGTTAAAATGTCTACCTGTCACCGTTATTTGTAGTAAGTAAGAAACGGTAAAAAATAAAGTTTGTTGTATGGGAGTCTCCTTAAGCCTCCTTAAACCTTAAGCCTCCTTAAATATCAATTTATTTTATTTTTAATAATTGTTGTTACAGCGGCAATACAAATACATCGTCTGTGAACATTTCAACTGTCTAGCAATCACCGATCTTGAGATACAGCCTGGTTACAGACGGACGGACGGACGGACAGCGAAGTCCAGTAATAGGGTCCCGTTTTTACCCTTTGGATACGGAACCCTAAAAAATGTCTTTTTGAGAATCTCCATTTTAAATTACAAATTGACTGATATACATTTTTTATATTTCTTAAAAGTCATTTTGCATGCGTCTGGCAATTTTAAAAACCCAACTGATTCGATTGGCTTATTTTTTTTTAAATTCTTTAAACATTAAACTACAACATATAAAAATTTCACATTGCCTCAATGAAATTTATTGAACAAAAAATGTTTTTTTTTATGAATGGATTCATTTTGCCCCACCACTCACCAGCCAGGTCTGCACCTCCATGTCGGAGTATACAAGTATATACAAGTTTTCAGATTGCCTCAAATACCTACCCAAAATTTGCTGCTAGCTCTCGGAATAATAGATTAATAGCAAAATAATTCATACCACAAGTATCCGCCGTAAATAGTAGTATTTTTTTACACTTAACATTTAGCTGGAGGACAACGGACAACGAATGGGAGCGCACAGTAGTAGAGTCGTTTGTGCGTAATACACGCAATGCACATAGGATTGTTACCTATTTATAGGAATTTGACACATACCTATATTCTGTTACATAAAGAGGGTTGTTTCTTACTTGACAGACTAAGTAATTACTACGTACTGAACACTTGTTCAGTACGTCTTGTCTTCGCTTTACTAGTTTTAAAATGTAGGTATACATCTTGTAAAGGTATACCCAGGGCCGTCTTAAGTCTATTCTGCGCCGGGGTGCGGGACTCCGCCTGCGCCCTCGTTTTGTTTACACCGCAGCGATGTTGTGCCCAGGGCCTGATTTAGAGGTATGGAGGCTCCGGGGCAGAACAAGTTGGGTTGCAAAAACCCGGACTATAACTGGTTTAATTTAAAGTTAACGTAAAAAATGTTTACTGTGAAATTTTATTTTTTCGGATGCCCCGTTTGCCCTCCCCTAAATCCGGCCCCCCGGAATAATGTAAGCCGGGTATAATATAAACCGGTACTGGAAAGCATTGGCACTGGATTGATGCTTTCAATTTTTCCAGAAAGCAATTCAGCGCTAGTTTCGATAGCTGGACTGGAATAATGTAAAACGGATATAATTTCAATTTTGCATTCTATACTTACAATGGCTAAGTTTGTCAGTCTGTCTTGGGTCATGGTTGAGCGAAGATAATTTTTTTTTTTAAAGTTACTTTTGAAAAGGATCTTTCAACTTCTGCTACTGTAACAAGCAGTGTTAAATATACATATACGCAGAGCTGTTGAGATGATAGAACATTCAATTATTTGAATATATATAGCTTAAAATATCAGTGGGAGTACTTGTTGATGCATTGGGAAAAAATATTGTACACCTAATTGTAGTGATTTAGAGATCATTTCCCTTTAAGAGCGCGAGACGTGTCAAACGTACATTCATACAGTATAAACTCTCTTTGGATTAGAGATTAAGCTGCGCGCGTGTTGTATTAAATAAAATTGTTATTTGTGTAGTGTAGTAATGCGGTATGACAAGTGCCGAAAGCGTAATAAAAGTTTAAAAAAAATATTATTGATGATGACTTTTTTTTTTGCTTGCGCATACATATCTTATTATTATTTTAATATATTTAATATAACAAAATTTAAATATATTATTATTATTTTAATCTATATTTATAATATTTTTATTTTATAACATTTAATATGTTAAATATATTTGATACTAATGGTAACAACAATGACGAACTTCTCTCAGCTTCGCTATCTCAGTCAACCAACAGTAATGCCAGTGTTGACAGTATTATTCCTTTATCAGAATTCTTAGAAAGTAGCTTTTCCGACGTGCCAAAAAACTTCAATGTTGTTCACATAAACGCGCAGAGCATTCCGTCTTCTTATCCCGAAATGCTGGCTTCTCTGGATCAAGATAACATACACGCCATTTTAGTCTCCGAAACTTGGCTTCATCCAAGTCTTCCTACCACGTCATATTCTCTACCTGGATTTATTGTCGTAAGACATGACCGTACTACTCGCGGGGGTGGAGTGGCTATATATTTAAAAGCCAATATTCCTTACTCTATTCTGAGTCAGTCACCACAACCCCCACCTGCGAGTGGTGGCGAGCATCTGTTCATTGAAGTTATTCTCTCTAATGTCAAAGTACTCCTCGGTGTCTATTATTGCCCGTCCAGTAGCATCAACTATTTTTCCTCCTTCGATACTATTTTGTTTAATCTTATACCTTCCTACCAGCACTCTATCATTATGGGTGATTTTAACACTTGCCTTGTCAAGAAAGATCAGCGCAGTTCGACACTAGAATCTATTATCAAATCTTATAACTTGCATCTACTTCCTTTAGGTACTACTCATCATTTCCCCAACTGTCTCCCTTCTCTTCTTGACTTGGCGATAGTCTCCTCTCCTAATAATATTTCAAAACATGGTCAATGCTCAGCTGATTTTTTCTCCTACCATGACTTAGTGTTTCTCTCGTATAAAATTCGCCCCCCGAAAGCTAAACCCCAAATTCTTATGCAGCGCAATTTTAGTGGCATGGATAAGGAGTCTCTCTTGGCGGACGCAAGAAATGTTGATTGGAGTACGGTTGTAAACGCTGATCTAGTTGATGAACAAGTAGCCATTTTCAACACTTTGGTCACTAGACTTTATGATGTACATGCTCCAATACGTGCTGTCAAGATGAAACATCTTCCTGCACCCTGGCTTACAGATGAAATAAAAGCACTAATGCACAAGAAATCAGTAACCAAATCAAAATACAAATTCCGTCCTTCTGACGAAAATCAAGCCAAATATGTCCAGGCTCGTAATCGCTGCAATAAGGTGTGTAGGGATGCAATACGCCGCCATATTCATGCTTCTGTAGCTGAGGAAAATCCAGCCAAAGTCTGGAAATTTCTAAGGTCGATGGGAATAGGCAAGTCACGTTCAACTTTCGCTTCTAATAACATCAACTACGATGAACTTAATCAGCATTTTTCTTCTGTTTCTGCTATGCCAGCTGCAGATGTAAGTTCAACTCTTAGTTTTCTTTCTGACTTGCCAACACCCGAGTTTTCCTCCTTTTGTTTTAATCGATTTACTGAGTGTGATGTTGAGAAAAGCCTCATGTCGATATCCTCCAACGCGGTTGGCAGTGACAGTATGAGTCGGAACATGCTTTTGCCCATCCTTGACATTATCCTTCCCACTCTATGCTCCATTTTTAACAATTCTGTAGTACAAGGAGTTTTCCCTTCTGTTTGGAAAGACGCGCATATTTTACCTTTGCCGAAAAAATTGAATCCTGAATCTTTCTCTGAATTCCGCCCCATTTCAATCCTTCCTTTCCTATCTAAAATCTTGGAGCGTCTTGTCCATAAACAGCTTAGTGAATTCCTTAACATCCAAGACCTCCTCAATCCATTTCAATCCGGTTTCCGTCCAGGGCATAGCACTGTGTCTGCTCTTGTCAAAGTCACTGATGACATCCGCTTGGGAATGGATGACGGTAAGCTTACTGTTCTAACTCTGTTAGACTTCAGTAACGCTTTCAACGCCGTCAACTTCGACATCTTACTGGCTTTACTACGGTCGATCAACATATCTCCACCAGTAATCGAGTGGTTTCGTAGTTACTTACAAGGACGCCGACAGCGTATTCGTCTGGAAGAAACCTTTTCTTCCTGGTGTAATACAACAGCTGGTGTTCCGCAAGGTGGTGTGCTAGCTCCTCTTCTCTTTGCGATTTTTATTAATTCTATCTCCAAATATCTTACTTCTTCTTACCACCTTTATGCAGACGATCTCCAAATTTATACACAGGCTTCACTTCAAAACCTTGACGCAGCGATTTCAATGACGAATGCTAATCTAGAATGCATCTGTAAATGGAGCAATGCTTTTGGTTTGGGTGTCAATCCCACGAAATCGCAGGTTATTGTTATAGGCAGTTCCTACTGGATCTCAAGAATTGACTGGACCTTGATTCCTAACGTAACTTTAAATGGAGATATATTACCATTTAGTGATTCAGTCAAAAACTTGGGTATAATATTTGATAAAACCTTATCATGGGATAGTCACATCAAAACAGTAAGTGGTAAGCTATTTGCATCAGGTGGTTCTCTTAGACGCCTTCGCAACTTTTTACCGACTGCCACTAAAATTGCACTCGCACAGTCTCTGCTTCTTCCCATCCTGGACTACGCTGATGTGTGTTTTCTTGATCTTAGAGAAGACCAGTTAGAAAAGCTTGAGCGCCTTCAAAACTACTGTATTAGATTCATATTTGGGTTACGCAAAGTTGATCATGTGTCCCAATTTCGCGCTAAACTCAAGTGGTTGTCCATTCGTCTGCGTCGTAATGCCCATATTCTTTTTCTGCTGTTCAATATTCTATTTAACCCTAAAACTCCACTCTATCTTAAAGAACGCTTTACTTTTTGTCAAGATTGTCATTCTCGCACATTAAGATCAAAAACTAATCTTACTCTGATGATCCCATTAGCACGTTCAGAATCATACTACGGTAAGTCTTTTGCCTTTCAAGCAGCTCAATTGTGGAATGAATTACCTATTTCTATTAGAAAATCTCCCTCATTGGAGTCTTTTAAAGGTCACGTCAAAGAACATTTTCTATCGAAACAGCAATCATAAGAATGTCATTATTACAATTAGTTTCCTGTTTTAGGTACCTATAGTATGTCATTATTTACCATCAATTTTTTTTTTTTTTTTATCCTTAGATATTTGTCTTTAGTAAGTATCATAAGTAATTATATATACAGTGTATATATATTAGTATATCATAGAAGTATGTAAGTATTAGCATGTATTGTTATTAGTACGTATGTTTATTTATTTTTATTCTAGTGTTAGCGTATATATCTACATAATTTGTATTTACTGATGTAGTCTAGAATGGCACACCCCACTATCAAAAATTTCAAAAACCATTTCCACCCAAAGGTTGCCTGGAAGAAATCGCTTTCAGCGATAAGGCCGCCTGTTGTGGCACTAGCTATTATTGTTTTTCTTTGTCTGTATATCTGTTTTCTTTTGGTGTGTACAATAAAGAGTATCTATCTATCTATCTATCTATATCTGTCGTAAGTAAACAATTACATAAAACTGTGCAATTGCGTTAAATTCAATAAAATATCCAAAAATTCAGAGCTCGACAGGCGCCCCCGGGTGCACCGCACCCCTTGCACCCCCTGGTAAAGACGGCCCTGGGTATACCTATATATATACCTATACTTGGTATAGGTAATAAAAAGATTAAAAAAAGGTATATGGCTGATTTGTGTTTTATCTGTGATGTTTGATTGTGAAGGTGATTCTATCACTTTCCTACTAATCATTACATTAAATAATTACAAAATTACGCTAGTTTAGATGTTCGTCGTTCAATCACGTCTGAACGCCTCGACGGATTTGGTTAAAATTTTGAACACACATTGTAGTCTGGGATAGCACATATTACCTATATGTGCTATACTACCTATATTACTACTACCTACTTATTACTACCTACTGCTTTTCATCGCGCGAATATTACCGAAACGGGAACTATGCGCATAGGTAAACTTAAATTATTCTAGCTATTATTGTATGTGGAATTCAAAAGATAATATTGAGTGAAATGACGAGCACCTACTTTATATTACCTAAATATTTCTGTGAACGTTCTTATGGAGTGTACTATGTTTGCTGCTAAGTGAGAGCTTTAAACTTCATCAACTGAACCACGTAACAAGTAAAAAAATAAACATTTTGATTTACGCTCGACTTTGGATTTGAAATTTGCATCTACAGTATTCTACTAGTCAAGCCCTTCTTGCGTTTGATACCCATGTTGAGGGAGGTTGTGTTCTTGGATCGATATTAACCAAACAAAGCTAAGAACCACCGCAAATAAACTAGATTTCGAATGAAAAAAAAACTCATTCTTCTCATTCACTCAACTCAAAAACTGTGTCACAGACAGACATATCGACATCTAACTTATAACGCCCCTTTTTTGGTCGTGTTTTTAAAAACAGGAATGAAGTGTTTATGTTAAAAGATTGACCTTACTAAGTCGCAAAAAAGCAATACCTACATGCAATAAATCAAGTCAAACCTCGGTGAAGTACAAAATGTCAACGATTTAGAGCAGGGGTCGGCAACGCGCGGCCCGCGAGCCGCATGCGGCCCGCGACCTACCTCAGTGCGGCCCGCGACGGTCTTAACTAATTTATGTCTTAAATAATTAATTAGAAGTGCAGCCCGCTTGTATCTACTTTTTTCACCTTGTGGCCCATGGTTCCTGAAACGTTGCCGACCCCTGATTTAGAGCTGTGGATATGTCCTGAAAATCCCGAAACTGGTAACAAACTGTATCTGTGTGTGTAGCAAAGTGATTTACACCACCACACACCCCCAATCTACTTGACCTCTAGAATCGCTAGCAGCGAGGTATACTGTGGTTCTACTTATTTTGGTTGTTGACAACGATCAGTTTTTACCTTTCAAAAACGACCGGCGTTCACCGCTTCCTGCAACCGATTAGAACGGAAAGAGTGAGCCTACTGTTCCCAGCGATGTCATAATTCCGTGCGCCTTGAAGTTTGGGAGGGCACATCCATAGTCTAAGTCTATGCAAAATGATATCAGTAAAGTAAATACTCTGGAACTTTGTGGCGGCATCGGAAAGTGGTGAAAAGAACAGAAGAACGAGGCTATACTTTAGGAAAATAAATAATTAGGCTTATGTACTTACGTGATTTGATAACTCTTAAAGCAAAATACCACATCATTTGCTACAGCAAGCCAATTAGGCCATTACCATATTCAATAAGATTTATTCAAATGGACTAAGTTAATTAAGAACAATAAAAGTATTTAACTGAAAAAAATACCTAATTACGAAAATAGAAAGTATCCAAAAGTGGAAAAATATTTAGAAAATAATTTGGTAAAATATTTGTGGAAATCGGGATTTACCTTGCACTACTACGTATCTACACACTCTACGCCGTCTACCTCAAAAACAGTCGACGTATAGATTTTTTTTTTATATTTGTAGACATTTTTATTCTCTACAACTTTTATGAGCATCCCAGTACCATTATCCATTTACGATTTTTTTGGTCCCTTCTCCATAGAATTTTTCTGGACGCTCGAACGTTGGCATATTATGTTAAAACAGTTTTTAACGCTTTAAAGGTCTATCCAAAATTCAATTAATACCGTTCATTATTTTTTTACTAACCATAATTCGAAAAAGGTACAGAAATTAAACGAGTAATGATAGTATTACTATGTAAAACAATGTATTTTTAAATTTTTCAATGGGGTGTTGGAACCAAAAATACCCTTAGACCTACACTCGTGATTGAAATAAAATAAAATCTGCAACTGACCAACACAGAATACCCATTCGCTCACACTTCACGTGTACTCGCTCACTCACACGCTCATTCTGCATTCTAAAGGTCTACATAAAATACACTCAAATATGGGCTTTGTGTCCTGTCTGATATAATACAGATTACATGTGCAACATAAATTAGCAGACGGCTGTCAGGTGTTGCCAATGTAATCTGTATCTTAAAATGTATGGCATAAAGCCCATATTTGAGTATTTTATTCTTAGAGTAAGGAATACAATATAGAGTTACAAAGTTCCTGACTACTATAGTGCTTCTCGTTCTTTCAATTTCAATTCAATTTTCAATTAAATACTCAAAAGGTATTGCCATAAAGAAAATATTCCACTGGATAAGGGTAGTGCTACGATAGTTGTACGAATTCAGCCCGTGTTCTATCCATTCTAAAATTACATTTCAAAAAGAGGTTTCATGTATATATTATGTAATATAAATAAAATAGGAGGGAGAATAATCAAAAACTGGACAATAAAACATTTAATTCAAATTGTACTTTACATTCAATATTATAATAATATAGTTTGATTGACAAATTTAGGTATACCATTTAGTAGCAGCTAGCCCAGACTTGACACAGGTAACTCGGAATTTACGTATAGAACAAACATTTTACTTTTTCAATATTCGAAGCCCTTGTTTTAGTAGAGATACTACTATTAGATGTTGTGGCAATTCAGGATAATTGATTTATTTTGTACTTCATGAAAAATATTGCGTTATTATTCACACAATGTTTATCATATTCTTCAGAGTGTCACATCTGAAAATTGATAATTAATTTGGATGAATAAAACAATTAAAATGATTACTAGAAATGTAGTGATAAATTCAAGTTGCGTAATTGGAATTGCAAAAGGGTTAAATCAGAGGTGAAAATTTGTATGAATTATCTTTTTTTTAGAGCTTCATCATCAACAGCCCACTAAATGTTCCCACTGCTGGGTCTCGGGGCCTTCTCTCGCAAGGAGAGAGTTAAGGCCATAATCCACCACGCTGGCCCAGTGCGGGTTGGTGGATGACACACGACTTCGAAAGATTCTAGGTACATGTCGGTGTCCTCACGATGTTTTCCTTCGCCGTTTTAGGTTAGCGGCATTAAGCCGCATTATGCACATGACTTTGAAAAGAGTGGTGCATGTCGGGTTTGAACCTGGGGTATCCGGATCGGCAGGCGCTGTTCTCCGGACTAGACCAGCCGTAAATTTTAGAGCTTAGTATCTACTCACACAATGGACCTACTTTTCACTAAAAGCATCATTCGTTCTCATTAGAATGGGACAGGGTCTGTAAAGGATAGTGTAAGTTAATTGGAGTTTGATGCAATTGCCACTCCAGAAAACAAGAGTTGCAATGTCAGTGGGAGAAGAAACAGAAATTGAAGCGTAGGGATTGGTAACGGAAAAAAAACTGGCAGTCATAGAGACTGACGATAGAACTGAAAATGTATAACTCAGTACTTGACAGCACACTTTGGAAACTACGCAGGTGAAACCGGAGGGCGCTTCTGGTTTGGAATAAATCTTTAAAGCATTGTCATCTAAATAAGCCTTCTCTCAAGTCAATTGGCTATCTAGACTAAAGATGTGTAATGGTAACCATGGTAACACGCCATGACCATCTAAAAATGTTTACGCATTTGTGGCCATAGCTCCGAGTTCACCCGAAGATTTATTTCATTCCCAAGCATGATGTTTGACCTCAATTCACGGCCCACGAAAAATCTGTATGTAATGCGCCAAAGGAAGTTTCCACTTCAAAAACTAACGAATGCGAATCCGCAGGCAAAATCTAGTACCTATTATTAGTAAACGGCCAGTAAATAAACTGTCAATTATGTACCGACTTGTATATTTCGTGGGTGAATTTGTAAGAAATAACTGGTCACACTTTTTTTGTTTGTTTTGTTGTATAGGTTATGTTTACATTTTACATATTTTGCAAATTTTGGACTAGATGCAGCCGTTATGGTATAAATTTAAGTCATGTTGATATCTAGAATGCATCATTATCAATTTTTATCAAGTGGGCATTTGAAAATATTGTCTACTTACGAGTAAAATGAGATTCCATTGATTTTTCTTCACTTTCACATTTCACTGCGGATATTTTAGCTCAAAACACAGCAAACACACATTGTTAATAAACAAAAACACAAATGACTTACAAGTCTTTCACAAACACGTTTCAAATATTATTATAATAAACATAGATGAATTAAATCAATAAAAATCAGAGTCCAAGCTTTGAACAGACTTTTGTTTGGGAACAGGGTGTCAGATTTGAAAGCTTAGCCAGAGAAAAACCCGGCCACGGTGATAAGGACGTAAAATCAGTATCTCTTTCTCTCTTTTTCACAAGTAATAGGTAATTAGAGTGTCTCGTTCCCGCAAGTTGTGACGTCACTTATTGTGCCCCCCTGATTTTATTAGTCATTATGCTGTTTATAGACACCCCCTTACTAGGCTTAATGTTTTTCAGAGAGAAAAAGTAAAACCGAAAAACAGCGATCCAGCCACAGCAATAAAATATCTGAAATTCAGACAAGCCATGGGTCTCTCGGGCGACGAAGACGGATCCACTGACTGAATCACAAATTTTATAAAAATAGCAAATCTCACATATAAGATAAACAATAAAGTGTCAAATGTACTAAATAAAAAGTCCCGTTAAGACAAGTCAGTTTATTAATTAACTTAAAACTATTAGTTGGACAACTTTGGTTGTGAAACGACCGCAACTTATAGCAACTAGGATCTAAAATGACCTCTGAATGTTCTATACAGCTGCATTACACACATCAGTGGGTTAATATGACCGACAGTATTAATGTAGTTTACAAAACCACTATACGGAATGACCAACAGTTGCGTTTCATTTTCATACCAACTCTTGATGTGTTACATATGCAAGTTAGTTTTCGGTAAGACTTGAAAAAGTAAGCCTTTTTTGTATTATGAATGGGAGAGATTGTGTTTGAAAGTGTATGGTCATTGCCGCATTTATTTATAACAACTGAATGGATTTAAATTAAATAAAAAGTATGTCACATAGATAAACACACGGGCTATTTAGACTTTTCACCTAATGATCCCCGTGGGATGCTTCATAATTAATTTGCGTTGATGTTATTTAGCGAAATTAAGTAGTAGTTAACTGTTAAGCCGTATGTTACACCGCGGTGCCCATCGAGTGATAAAATTACATGTGTGGAAAGAATAGCTTTCATTTCGGTAGGAATTTAAGTTGCGAACAACGCTCCTTTATTAGAGCTGTAATAGAAATAGAACATACAATTTAGAAAAGATATACAATGTAAAAAGATCTTCGCCTGTGGAACTAAAATTTTTTGGGATTTTTTTTTTATCAAGCTCAACATTTCAGAGTGATCCATTCAGTTCTTACAACGTGAGCTACAAACATACACTTTCACATTTATAATATTTATAGGATTAATGCCAAGAATGCGATAACTAATGCTGCTTTTCGTTTGACACGTGGGACAAGGAAATTTCGGAAAAAAAAGCCCTAAAACTAAAATGAAAAAATCTACTTTTCAAAATCTTTACGAAAAAATTAAGGACAAAAAACTAAGTATTATGGTGCCCCCAAAATTAAAGTTACAAAAAAAGGCCTGACTAATCTACCCAAAACTATAGTATAGTATTTATAAATACGATAGTATATATATATATGGTATAGTAGAACTGTCGATCATATTATATCGCACGGATGTGTTATATTAAGTCCACCATTTCACCACAAACTAGTTCCTCAAACGCTTCCTAACAGACTAATCCAACCTCCGCTTCTTGACCAGCGACCCGAGGAGGTCCGAGATGGCGGGCAAGTTGTTGGTCTGGTCGTTGGCGCCGGTGTTCACGTTGCTGAGGGGGATGCTCAGCTGTGCTGTCGCACCCTTCGTCTGGCCTTTCATGTTTCTGTGCTGGGGGAAACTGGGCATCAGTTTCGGGTCACACGCTGGAAAGATGACATAGATCATTTTTATTATTTGAATGAAAGTTGAAGAGAAAACTTTTTTTTGAAGTGAAAACTGCTTTACAGACAGATTTTTCGTGGGCTGTGAATTGAATTCTAGCGTCACGCTCGGGAATGATAAGAAATCTTCGTGTAAAATCGGGACCACACCAGATGGCCATACTCATGGCCACGCCCTCCGGTTTCACCCGCGTAGTTTCCAGAGTAAGTTATAAAATTCTGAGTTATCAAGTTTCGACAGTTCCTATGACTGCCAATTTTTTTTTTCATATAGACTATAGAGTAACAAGACAAGCAAGACAAGGTAAGCAAGATGCCTGCCCATAACAACACACGCAGCTATTAGAACATGAAGAGGCCAAATAATCACCTAGCACTGCACTGCGCTCGTCGCGCCCTAAGCCCAGTAATTTCTCTGGAAACATTGCCCTTCAAACCGGAACACAGTAACGCTTACACATTACTGCTAGGCGGTAGAATAATTTGCAAAGGTGTGGTACTTCCCCAGGCATACTCTGCTAAGAGTCCTACCACTACAAAGTTTTTAAGTTACCGGCATTATGCACATGACATCTAAAGGACAGTGGGGCGCCGCCATCGGATCGTCAAAATTGCCAACTAGATCAGCCGTAACTTGTAATTTCGTAATAATCTAATAATAATATCTAAATTGTGGAATACGTTAGGGTAAGTGGTTTTTTTTACTTTTATAGGTTTACACTGGACCGCAATATCGCCTGATGTTAAGCGACGATGCGGTCTACGATGGAGCGTGTTTACCTACAAAAAAACCGATTCACTCTCGATTTGAAGACACAAAGATTGTAACCATCGGGGAAAACCCACTCAGGCAACGTATTCCACAGCCTAGACGTTCTTATCACAAAAGTAGAGTCAAATCTTTTCGTTCGTGTCATTGGAATATCAACCAAGTTTTACAACACAGAAGTGCAAACAAAAGATGCGAGTATTCTATAAAATAATGGTCTCTAAGACCATCTATCTATATAAAATACTAGTAGCCGATTCTCAGACCTACTGAATATGCATATAAAATTTGGTAAAAATCAGTAAAGCCGTTTCGGAGGAGTAAGGATACAAACACTGTGACACGAGAATTTTATATATAAGATAATATAAAAATGAATTGCTGTTCGTGGGTCTCCTAAAACTCGACAACGGCTGGACCGATTTGGCTGATTTTGGTTGTGAAATGTTTGTCGTAGCTAAGGGAAGGTTTAAACGGTAAGAAAATATTGAAAACTTGCGAAGAAGATAGTAAAAACAACAATTTCATTTTCTCATATAAACTGTTCTACATAAATTCCAGTCAAACATTTGACGTTACCGATCAAAAAATATTTTTTTGAGAGTTTTAATCAAAGAGTATAATACCTATTTAGTCTTAATCAAACAATATAATACAAAGAGTACATAAGTTTTTGAAGTGAAAACTTCTTTTGGCGCGCCTAGACAGATTTTTCGTGGGCTATAAATTGAATTCTAGCGTCACGCTCGGGTATGATTTAGTAGTTATTTAATTTTTTGTAGTTTATTTAGTATAAGCATAGCACCCGTGCGATAGCAGGTCTCTAGTTAAAAATAAAGTCTTATTGGGAGACTCACGCAGAGGTTGTTCCTTGAAGTAGGAGCTCTGCAGGCACTCCTCGGCGGTCGCCCGCTTGTTGGGGTCGTACATGAAGAGGAAGTTGAGCAGCCGCAGGCCGGCGGCCGACAGCCACGGGAACCGCTGCTTCAGGTTGTTGTACGGCTGCTGCTTCAAAGTGAAGTTCTGTAGCGCCGGCAGCGCGCTGAACTCCGGCCAGATCGCGTCCGATGGCGTGCCTGGAAACATACATCTTAGATCAAGGGCAGATCCAGCTTTGGCGCTAGGGGATACATAGTAGGGTCAAGTCACAATACCATGAGCCACGTACGTGCGTGCGTCCGTATTTAATAGTGTTTCACCTAGGTTCTGGACCCAGCTCAGGGGTAAGTCATGACCCCCATGACCCTCCCTCTGGATCCGCCCTTATCTTATATGTGGGTATAAGCTAGTCGAGCCGAGCACTGCGCAGCAAATCCCGTTGTGTTCGTCAAAAACCCGACAACAGGCGGAGCACAGTCGAGCATGAGCAAAAGCTCGAAGCGCGCTCATTCGATGCTTGTAAGTTGGTCCGCATTAGATGAGTTTTGGTTCGACTTGTTCGACCTTAGATATATGGCACCAACTATGTTTGTTATCAAAGCAAAATCCTTTAATTACTATTAGATAGATGGATAGATATTTTTTGAGATCCATTAACTGATTTAATTAAAAACTGAACATATACATAATATGTAGTTTTTTACTAAATTTAGTCCTTTGAAAATTATACATTTAGGGTTACGTTTTTCCAGAGGACCGTATTTCATCAAAGAGAAAACTTAAAAATACATTACGCATTCTGCAATTTGCATACAGAAAATCAACCATAAAATCATAATTAACTCATTATTCTTACTCAGATGCATAGCGCTATTTCTTGATATCGCAATTGAGGCGTTCTTAAGTGACGATTTACACTCACACTCTTTTATTGACAATTAGTAGTTAAATGAAAAATTAAAGATATTCAATACTAAATACAAGTTACGTGTCAATCTAAAATCTTATTACAATTGAAATCATAAAATTACATCACAATTTATTTATGTGTCTTACCAAGCAAGTCCACAATAAGTTCTAGTTGTTCGATCTCCGTCCGTCCGGGCAACAGCGGCTTGTTGGCTAGCAGCTCGCCGAGTATGCAGCCCGCGGCCCACATGTCTAATGCCGGCGTCTGCTTCGGAGACTGCAGCAGTAGCTCGGGCGCGCGGTACCACAGCGTGACCACGCGCGGCGTCGCCGAGCGGGCGGGCGCGCCCAGCCAACGGGCGAGACCGAAATCGGCTGAAAAACAATCTAGAGTTAACACTAAAAACAATAAGCACTTTATTTAATCTGAAAAAATATTGTGTGGTTTTGAAACTACGGTCTGGAACTCGGGGTCTTCTCTCGCAGGAAGAGAGTTAAGGTCATAATCCACCATGCTGGTCCAGTGCGGGTTGGTGGATGACACATGACTTCGAAAGACTCTAGGTACATGTCGGTTTCCTCAAAATGTGTTCTGTCACCGTTTTAAGTTAGTGGCATTATGCACAAGATTTCAAATAGACAGTGATGCGCGTAGACAGACTTCGGATCGTCAGTCGACGTTCTCCCGACTATACCAGCCGTTGGTGGCCTTATTGCCATATCGTTAAACGGAACAGGTACTGAAGTGGTCTGCTACTTGGTATAATTTTGATTGTACACACCATAGCATCCACACACACATCATCATAGTGTCATAGTGGTTGTTGGATAGTAGACATGGGCAACTGATAAGTAATTGTCAAAGTCAAAGTACTTTATTCATAAATGTACAATTTACACATCAATTAACAAAAACATAAAACAAAAGAAAGAGCATACAAATTGTATACATTTTCAAAGTTTAAAATGACTACTTTACTGTATTATAATAATTATTGTACAGAAAACTGTCAAGCATTATACAAGTATAATAAATATGTTCCATGTCAAATGTTTGTATATATTTTATAGGACTTTGCCATCACTCTCTAAAAAATCGGTGTAACTATAAAAAGTTTGATCGATAAGCCAGCACTTTAATCTGTTTTTGAAGCTGCAGAAACTTGGGGTAGATATAATTATTTTGGGAAGCGTGTTATAAACTTCAGGTCCCATAATGTGAGGTAACTTCCATGACCTCGTGAGAGAGTGTGGTACAACAACCAGCTTATCCGCGTTACGTATATTGCGAGAATGTCTCTCTCCTCGCATATTGTATGATTCTAGATTATTTCTGACATACACAGCCACCTGGTAGATCAACATAGCAGGTAACGTAAGTGTGCCAAGCTCTTTGAAATATGGTCTGACGGATGTGGATTGAGATACGCCAACGATGGCACGTACAGCACGTTTTTGGGGCGCGGAATGCACGCTCCCAGTCGGCAGCGCGCGCGTATAGCTCGGCGCCGTATTGTACCGAGAATGCACTGTGGCGAAGTAACACATCGACGACGAACTGATACTAATATTTTACGTACAGTAGCAGCATCAGCTTTAGGTGCCCCACAGGCAGCAGCTGCATTTAAAAACCGAACATTCATAGCATTTACGGCATCTTTTGGCGAACTAAACTTACTGCCGTTACAATCTTTTACTATCTCGGAGCAGTTCAACCTAGGGGTATTGTTTTTCCCTCTCTCCGTGTTCACGATTCCCCATATAGCTTTAGATGGATTCGTACTTGTTTGTTTTAGACATATTCAAAGTCGAAGTGTATTTTCTGTTGAGATCGTCAAATATAGCTATTAAGTTCTCTTCCGCAGGAAATTGGTCAACTAATTTTGAAAAATCAAACAACAACAATTTTAGATTAAGTATGTCAGGTGTAACCCACGACGCGTCACGTTTGTTAGTTCAGTTCTTTGTTTTCTGGGCTATACGACTTTGTCGTAATTCTGCCAATGTCCGTTTCTTGGGAGTTTCGTAAACGGTACTATGTTTATATCTCACGGTTTAATTATTTGATCTGGATAAGTTGGTTTAATCTAGAACAGACAGACATAACACATAAAATACCCAACACCGAGTTAGTAGTTATATTATAATAGGTACATATTTTTACAATAATACTTAATGTTTAGTTTGGGGAGACACACATTCTTACAGTTTAATTTTATTTATATTTACAAATTTACATAGTATGGAGTTGATTAGGGGGGAAAAGGTAAGGGATAATAGGCATTTCATAGAGGTAGGACGAGGGATACTAGGGGGAAGGATATCATAGAGGGAGTAGTTTAATTTGGGGCATTCAAAGAATATATGGTCCACATCTCCTTCATCAAAGCCACACTCACATATCGAATTATCCCTGATCCGAAGTTTTGCCAAAAAGACCGGGGTGCAGACGTGACCAAGACGCAATCGGCAAATTACAGAGGTAGTTGTTTTGCTGGCCTCACGGAATTTAAAAAACCAGGGTTTTGGGGGTATATCTGGTTGTATCTCAGCATATAATTTGCCTGTGGTCTTTTGAGTAGTTTTCCAATGTCTGGCCCAAGATGAGTCTAGGTGGAATTTTGGGAGTAGACAAAAGTCATGTGCATAAAGTTTATAATTGTCAAGACAACCAGAGTGGATCGCAGCCTTGGCACAGGCATCTACTGTCTCATTACCTGGGATTCCAGTATGACTAGGGATCCAAGCTAGTACCACATTGACTCCTGCACTATGACAATCATAAAGTAGATTTTTAATTTGGAGGATAAGGGGGTAGCGGGCAGCAGAGCGGAAAGGATTGGATAGGATGGATTGAAGACAGCTTTTTGAATCTGTGAAAATAATGGAGTTGTGTAAATTATGTGATTTAGCAAATTTTATAGCTTCAAGGAGAGCGAGGGCTTCTCCTGTGAAGATGGATGTGAGAGGGGGTGATTTGAAACTAAGACAAATTCTTGTGAATGGAATCCAGACTGCTGATCCTACGAGGCTGTTGAAAGATAATTTGGAGGCATCTGTGAAAATATAGTACCAACCGCTGTATTGAGAATTAATCTGTTCCGTGAACAGTTTCCTAGCACTTGTGTCATCCTTGTTGATTCCGAAATGAAGGAGGATGTTAGGTTGGTATGTGAGGGCTTCATATGGTGTCATGAACAGAGGGTTCATTGGGTATTGGACAATGGGGAAAGGGATGCGGGTGTATTTTATGTAACTATAAGCCAAACAGTCACGTTTGTTATTTGGTGTTCGTTTGATCGGGAAACAAGTATCATACTTATTTGCTAAAATAATCATCAGTGCCACCACAAATGTATGAGCGGTTTTGTTCTCGCTTACCTCGGACCAATCTATACTGTCAATAGACATAGTTAGAAGTTTGACCGGTTATTTTGCGAGAAATCACGTGTGCGGGCGTTGAGTGAGCAAATTTTACTGCTCCACATACAGCTAAGTGATTCGAAGTGAAGCGTATTTATTGAGTTTGCGGAAGTAAGTTGTCGCGCTACATTTGTAAAAATAAGGTCAATCCCTGTTTGTGACTTTTCTGTTATACGAGTAGGGAAGTCCACAATCGAACTCACATCATAGGAGTGGAGTAAGTCGAACAGATTTTTACAGTCAGCGCTAGTGTTGTCTAAAATATTTGTGTTTATATCACCGAGCATCATGAATGTTTTATCGGTTGCACTGAGCTTATCGAGCAAACGTTCCAGACCACTTAAGAAACCTCTGACATGAGCTAAGCCTTTGCGATAAATGCAAATTATAGTAATGTCAATGTCCATAACGTCAATCGCAATTTTGGGAAATTTCGCAGTCTTTCTTTTTAAAAAAATTGTTGATCACACTTACATGCCTCAAATGATTTACACCACCAATTATACCAAACCTATATGCTTTTCAATAAATAGAACAAAACTTTATTTTCTTGGCTAAAAATGAAGTTACAATAATAACAAAACTCACCAATTTTCACACATCCCTTATCAGTTAGGAGCAAATTAGACACTTTCAAGTCTCTGTGCACAATAAAATTGGAGTGCAGGTACTTCAAACCCTTCAACACCTGCAGCATCAGACATTTGACTTGAGATTCTGTAAATGGTGATGACATGTTGTCAAGGAGTGATGCCAAGTCTTGCTCACAGTACTCCATTGATAAGAAGATGCTGAAAAGCAAAAAAATTATAAAATATTGGTCCCATATGTTTACTTTTCTATTCAGCCATAGTGTCAAGGGATCATAGAGCATCTAAATAAATATTATGTGGTCTCAGATATTAAAAAAATTTGAATACTACCTACTACATTTACTAGGTTCATATTGTAAACTAGATCTAGATGATTTATTTTGATACAAACCTCTCTAAAGATCTCCCAACCAATACTTCTTTCAGTTGCACAATGTTCTCATGTCGGCAAGACATCAACACTTGTATCTCTCTGAGACCACTGAGCGGCAGGCCATCCTTTTCCACGTCCATCCTCACTTTCTTCAAGGCAACTATGTTACCATTTAGCTTGTCTTTAGCTCTATCTGTAAAAGGTAAGTTATATTGTAATTTGAAACTTTACCTACATATAGAGTTATACATCTGTACCCATCTGGAAGTCACATTGTACAAAACGATTTAAACAAGTTTTGCTATGAAGCACTTTAAAATCACAGAAATAAAACAACTATTTTGGACTTGTTCATTATTTCAGGATGTGTGCCATTGGTAAGCCATAGAAGCCATCTGCGGCAAACTGAAAACTCCCAATACAAAAAGGATTTTGCCTGTTGTTCCCAATAAGGAACAGTCTACAACTCTCTTGTTTATAACAGTGTTTTGTGTAATCTAGTATGGTTTAATTTTATCGGCTTGGACAAATTTAATTTGATTTAAGTCTAAATGCTCGGAAGAACTTTATTTGGAAGCCAAATGCGACTGTTGAACTATGAATCATATAAAATAATACTTTTGAGTAATTTTAAATGGTTCAACAGCATTTCGAGAAAGTTCTTCACTTCAGTGTTCAGAAATGTTATTGTGATTGAATGTTTTTAAAAAGCGTTCTGTCTAAAAAGAGCGTCCGAAATCATTTGTGCCCCTTTTGAGGTAAATTAAGTCAAACTGGCAGCAGAGGTTTAAAATAGTACAGGAACTATATGCTCTAATTCTACTTACACACAATGCCATAAGTGCCTTCGCCAATACGATTAATCTTTTCGAACTCGCCCACAAATCTGCATCTTCCAAGCTGTAATAAAATCAATTTTTCAATATAAAACTCTTTCAATGTATCGCGGAGCGATTGTTTACTTTTAGTTAATGTTTACATACAATATCCTTTTCAGGTATTTCCATGGTCTTTCCAGTCCTAAATGAAATTAAAACGCCTTTTCGTGCGGCGGGGCCGGTAGGATCAGCAGCATCTTGGTTTGTAGCGGGTTTTTCAGAATCTGTAATTTCAGAAAACAGTCGTGGTTTAGAAATATTTCTGTTTATATGGCACTATATATTACTTTTATCGCACATATAATACTCACTCTGGCTCATTTTGATGAGCTTCAATTTGCTCTAAAAAGGTTTGATTTTTGTATATTCGATTGCTAACCTCACTTTTGTTTTTCCTCGACAACAACAATCCAATCCATGAACCACAGATTAACAATACTAACACTCCAGAACAAGAACAACGAATGATCGAATGAAAGAACGAGAATAGACACAGTTACAGATTATATAAAATAACTATAGGTGCCTGTACACTATCAATCATAGATTTTTAAACAGATAAGCACAGGTTCATGAGAGTATCTCTCTACCTAGTCTGTGGTTCATGATGCCAGCCAGATGCACACGTAACGATATAAATATCGTTGCGATTAATCTTTGCAAACCGATTTGCGCAGATTTATCGATTGTGTGTATGACTCAATATATTATGTATAGTACAAGATTATATTTCATCGGTGGCAGTTGCAATTTTTGTTAGATAATCGTTGTCGATATATCGTTAGGCACGTGTATAGCCGGCATAAGACCTAGGCTAAGGGCCTTTAGTCGAAACTATTTAAAGATGTCAAATTTTCATATTAAATCAACGTCAAGACCATCGGCTGATCGACTTGGACAAAATAGTCAAAATACAAAATCAAAACAGAACTAAAATAAGATTATTTATTATTTTCGAGCATTACAATTACACAAGAAAGCTAAATTATAAATGAACAACAAAATATATATAAATAGTCAACGTTTCATCCACACCATGGATGTTTCTAATAGACTAATTGGATCAATTGGCAAGTTTTGGAGAACAAACGTGTAAGATCAAATTATACCAAATGTGTGAAGCATGCAACAGCTTCTTATTTAATCATTTATAATAACATTACATCCTGGCACTCCCTCCCTTTCCACTCATATTATCCGACTTTTTAATGTTTTCCCGCTTTTAAACCTCCGCAGTCCATGAACAGTATTCCTCTTGCTTCAATACCTACCTATTGGATAATCTTTTTTTTTGTGCAAGTCAAAGATGAGGTTTCCTAGAAGACTAAAACTGAAGACAGACTCACAGTAAGTTTTCCTAAGTCAAATATCATCACAGCATGATTCACTAGTTCATAGTTTTATATGTCATTTCATTATTATTTGCCCAATTTTCATTGAACCATTGTGATGCACAAGTTTAGTTATTTATACTATACATTTACAGAAAGCACTTTGGTGTGTATGACAAAGTTAGACCAATTGCATCAACCCCAGGCAGGGTTGTACCAGAACATATTGTAAGACCCAACTATGTAATAGGAAAATCACTAGTTGTTCCTACAGCACCAGAAGTAAAAGATTTAAACCAATTAAGAGGAATGAAAAGAAGTTGTAAGCTTGCTGCTAATATTTTGGCTCAAGTACAGAAAATTATAAAGGTGAGGAATCTTCTGTAGGGACTGCATGTATGGTTTGGGTAATCTTGCTTACTGAATGGCGCCTTGTAGTTGAACTGCGTGATGGATTGCCACTTCTCCAAAATATAGCTAAAAAGAGTGATGGATGGCTAGATGTGACATACTTGCAAGAGTTTGACTACACATACCCAATATAAATTTAAGTGTAACAGTTTAGGGAAATTAGAATCTTCCTTATGTAAAATTCCAAATATTTTGTATTTAAATTGTTTGTATCAGTTAATACAAAGTACAGACCTAAGCATTTGTGAAAGGTTATGTCTGACAATCAAACAAAAGGTGAGAAATATTCTAATAGAATAAAAATTGGCAGTCATAGGAACTCCCATTAGAAGTGAAAACTCATAACTCAGAATTTGGTAGCTTACCTAATTAGGTAACTATGCAGGTGAAATCGGAGGGTGTGGCCATTAGCATGGCTATGCCACTCCACCCATGATTTTACTTGCATAGTGGCCGTTCCAGTTGTTCTCCTGCATTAAAAAATAGTGGATGTACTATTAGATATATTTTTTTTTTAATTAGATTTTCAATTTAACTTATACGGTCAGTAATGTGCAGACATTACTGTAAGTATTTCGATTTGAAGGGTGGAGAATGTTTCTAGATAAATTACAGTACATACAAAGAAATAACTTTCAGATAAAATACAGGACTTAGAGATAAAACATGTTAGATCTCTGGGTGACGAGTGCAGTGCTGTGCTATGTAATAATTTGGGCTCTTCATGTTCCAATAGCTGCGTGTGTGTCACTGTGCTGTTATATGACAGGCATGTTGCTTGCCATCAGGCACATGTCCTACTCGTCTCGTCACTCTATACCACGGGTTCCCAAACTTATTTTGTCTGCTTCTCACTTTAAGAATAAATTATTTTTAGTGCCTCCGTTTTTTCACATACTTAAAAACCACTATAACTTCAAATTAAATTTATTAATTATTGTGACCAATTTTAGTGGAGATTAAATATTAATTTTATTCTAAACGAGACATTACAAACAAAAAAAAAATTACAAAAAAACAATACAACAAATTTTACTGTCAGAGTTAACTTGAGACCTGAGCCCAGTAGGAAGCACGTAACAGATTCCAAGCCTGTCTACACAATGCCCCCATTTTTTTTCTGGGTCTGTTACCCTTTGCCCTTTAGGCTTGCAGCGCCCATAAGGGGGCATTATGGCCCACTTTGGGAAAGGCTGCACTATACATAAAAAAAAAATTGGCAGTCATAGGGACTGCCGATAGAAGTGAAAACTTATAACTCAGAATTTGATAGCTTACTATAGAAACTACACAGGTGTTACCGGAGGGTGTGGCCTGGCCATCATGGCATGACCATCTAGAAAGGACATTGTTCATTTATAAGGGACTTCGGGCTAAACGTGGACATTGACTGTCACTGATATCATAAATTAAACTTGATGGCTTCTAGCAGTTGATATCAGAATATTATCTTTTGGTAGTAGCAGAAAGACTACTTACTCGTATTTCCCATAAGTAATGCGAACGTTGACGTGGTTATTTTTAAACAAAACTACAACATTTTGTACCATCGGTGAGCCAAAATCGTTATTAGATGATTCCATCGATTTCCGAAGGTCAGCTAGGGTCTTGAATGTATTTTCATCAACCAAAATCACTTATCACAATTTAATAAATACGAAACACGTGACAAAACAAAACATAAACAAACAGCTGATAACTACGCATTTTGTATTGACGTATTCAGTGCTGCCATTGTAAATAATATCCTAATATCGCTTCAGTCGTTTGTCGCTCAGCGACAAACTAGTACTCGCCAGGAGTGTGACAGTCAGCGATCAACTACTGTTTGTATATGAGTATATGCATCTCTTTTATTTAGGTACATGGAATGTATAATATCTATTGTACGTTTCTTGAGCGAGAAAATAGTCGATAGTTACTCGTTTTCTCGCCGGCGGTGGGACAACTGCCCAAGTAAGTAGATGATTTTGTTTTTCGCGGCGTTGTGAAGCGAAAGCGGGTGCGATGAAAAACCATTACACAAAAAAGCTAGCTACAGAGTTGCTTGAAAACAACTTAAATACGATATCAATTGTTTACTCGTATTTCACGCATAATTGTTAACATATGACATTTTCTATCGATTTGCAGAAATCGATATTATCGAGAAAAAAATCGACATCATTCAAAGCTTAAAGACTGGCAATATAATTGGTTCAGAAGTCGGAATTAAAGATTAAAATACTTTTATAATGAACTTTTAGTTTATTAATCTGGGTACTAAAATTGTAAAAGTAAAGCATTAATTAAAAAAAATTAAAAAAATGACAAAATCAAATTATCAAGAACATTTTGTCCTCGGATAGCCCATTTTGAACAATGCCCTTTGTTAGCATTTCCCATTGGCTGACGCATTTTGAGATGGCCATGCCATGATAGCTAGGCCACGCCCTTTCAGCATTTCCCATTGACTGACGCATTTCTAGATGGCCAATGGCTATAGTCCCGAGTTTACCCGAAGATTTCTTATCATACCTGAGCGTGACGCTAGAATTCAATTCACAGCCCACGAAAAATCTGTCTAGGCGCGCCAAAAGAAGTTTTCACTTCAATATATCGTTTGTTCCCGGTTGTCCCCACTGGGGACGAGTGGAGAAAAAAAGTTTCGTTCGTCCCCAGTGGTGATGATTGGAACTTTTTATTTCCCACTCGTTCCGCTGTAGACCAAGACTCAAAATGCAATAATCGCATGTAAGTAAGTGTGTAAGATGTCGGGCACCTTGTTCGTAATTAAAATTTTATTCAGTCAATATTTTTATTTAGTATTGATATCTTCACTGGTGTTGATAATAATCATAATTAAATCCGATTTACTCGTCCGGTATTGAAAGTGGTGGGTACTTTCGCGTGAAAGAGCGGTCACTAACTACTATGTTACCTGTGACATCGCATAATACCAGTACCTGACTACCAAAATAGTGATTCAAATGTTTTAAAAAAATGTATTTATAATAGGTAGGTATTTTATTTGGTATATTTTTTATGTTTGTCTATTTCCTTAACGTTTTCTTAAGCCATTGTAAATTAGGTTGAATGTTTATATTACACCACAATACAGTATAAGAACTTAGGTATTTTTTATTATTTTTAACGATAATATTGCGATTATTGCATTTTGACTCTCGGTCTAAAGTGGAAGAAGTCGGAAACAAAAACTTCCAATCGTCAGCACTGGGGGCGAACGAAACTTTTTTTCCCCCACTCCCAGTGGGGACGAGAGGGCGGGGACGACCGGGAACAAACCCAAAATATCCTCCTAGGTAGGGCAAAAACTCATCACTCTTATCTTATTAAAAAAAGAACTATTAAACAAAGCTCACAATTTCTCTGTTATTTTTCAGCCGGGCATTACAACAGATGGAATTGATGAGTGTGTGCACAACTTGAGTATCGAAGCTGGTGCCTATCCATCACCATTACACTACCAGGGGTTCCCTAAAAGTGTGTGTACGTCGGTCAACAATGTGGCTGTGCATGGAATACCGGACCTGAGGCCTTTAGAGGACGGAGACATTGTTAATGTAGATATTACGGTCAGTTTCTATGTTACATTTTATTTAAACAATTTTGTTTCTTGTCGATCCATTTTATATATGGGTCACAAAGTTTTGCACGACTTTTTTCTCGCGCTTGTCGATCGCAGAACGAGAAAAAAATAATTGTTGGTAGGAGGCTTCGCGCGCTAGTCAAAGTTTTGACATTCGAACTTTACCTGTTTATTTTTTTGGCCTGAGCCACGGAATCTGCCCGCTAGCGTTAGTGATTTGTAGCGCCAATTTGCGATTCCCATGAATGATTGTTGACGTTGAACCAGTCAGCAGTCATTGAGTCATGATATTATCTGCTACTTAGTCGATTGCTAAACGTCAAAATTAATCCGAATGGAGGTTGTGAATCGCAAATTGGCGATACCGATCGGTAACGGGCAGATTCCGTGGCTAAGCGCCAACCAATTGGATTTTGAATCGCTACGCAGATATGAACCCCTACAACAATTACCTACTATCAACACATTTTACTGTGTTTAAATCAGAAGATCATAACATACTTTTTTTTTAATAATCAAACAACTTACAAGGCGAAATATAGGTAGGTAGTGAATGTGATACCGCCAGGAAATATCGTCCCCGAACAGTTAGAAAAACACTGATTAATTTTTTTTTGGCAGGTCTTCTTCAAAGGTTTCCATGGAGACTGTTCCAAGACGTTCCTGGTCGGTGAAGTGGATGACCGAGGGTATGAGCTAGTGGCTGTCACTGAGGAGTGCCTAGACATTGTAAGGTTCTTTTGATGTAATTACACTTATAAACGACATATTGTCAGGAATTTTTTAACCAACCTATCTATTATAATCCGAAAGACACAACCTCAGGCAGACGAACAGACTGTCCTATTAAGTAACAAAGGTCAGGTTTTAAATGAAACACCAGAATAATTATAGTTATTTCGTCAGTCTTGTGGCATTCTTCTAGAAATTTCTTAATTATTCATCAAAATAAGTTTACTATTGATATTTTACAGGGAATCAAAACATGCGGTCCCAACGTCCCGTTCTCAGCAATCGGCGCCGCGATACAGAGGCACGCGAAACAGAATGGGCTCACTGTGCTGCCAGCTTTCCTTGGACATGGTATCGGAGAGTACTTCCACGGGCCTCCTGATATTTATCACACAAGTATGTAAAACCCCTTCTACGCAGTGAACTAGGGATTCACAATGCAGTCGGTTTGGCCTGAGCCACGGAATCTTCTCACTACCAATTGGTAGCGCCAATAGGAATGATGTCAAATAGGGATGGGTCAAAAATATACCTACTATTGTAAGTTAGTCCGTCAGGTAGATTTTGAAAAATATAAGGCGCACATATTTTTTGGTTTATCAAAATACAAAAAATCGACAAAGATATAGACTATCAAACTTCCGGGAGTCGGGGGTTGTGACGTCAAGTCAACATAAAAATCGTAAGTATATAGACGTGACGTCAGTCAAAACTTATGAGCACTGTATCTTCATCACTTTTTGTTTTTGAAACAAAAGATAAAACACACTACTGTACACGGTGTGTAGTTACAATATTTTTTAATAATTTAACTGACGGACTAATTCGTTTTTTTAGTTAGCATGCCGCATGCCTATTTACGTTGAGGCCACAAAAAAGAAGGCCATCTATGGAATCAGCTGATAGTCGTTTGCCAATCGTCAAAATTAATCGGAACGGAGGTTGTGAATCGCAAATTGACGCTACCAATCGGTAGCTGGCAGATTCCATGGGTCACGCCGAATCGACTGGATTGTGCATCGCTACATAGGTCTTAACTGAATGTAATTCGTATGGGGTTGAACGCTTTTTGGTCTCTACCAAAAACGTGTTACTTACTGGCTCGTGTCGAATGCTCGTGCATACAGATTTACAGATAGTGCAATCCACGAAGACGCGCCCCACTATTCCTCCTAACCGTTTATAGTATATGTGTGCAACACGCACACTACAATGACTGGTGAAAGGTTCGCGACTGACGCTCGGAGCATACGCGATTGGTGGAGAAAAAAATTGATGGGGCGCGTCTTCGTGGATTGCACTATCTATACCTACCTACGCGAAGCATCGAAACTCACGTTTCGCGGCTGGTTTAGTTGGGAGAACGGCTCCCGATCCAGAACCCCCAAGATCGAATCCCACGTGCACCACTGTCTTTTCGAAGTCATGTGCGTAATGCCGCTAACTTAATAAAGGGGTGAAAAAATCTGAGGAAAGCGGCATGCTTCTAAAATCTTTCGAGGACATATTTATGTCATCCACCGCACAGGGCTGGCGTGGTGGATTATGGCCTTAACTTTCTCCTTGCGAGAGAAAGGCCTTGAGCCTGTGTGGCAACATTTAGTGGGCTGCTTATGTACGAATGTCAAAAAGGCAAAAGTAGGTAGGTACCTACCTACTGTAGGTATAATCTGAATAAGTGTGCGCGATTACTCATGGAAGCAAACTTCGGTCTGGCCTGATATAATAATACAACAGGAGAACTGACCACCTTCTGTTATTAATTTCGCAATTATTTTTTTTGTGTGAAGTATCGGCACGATCAGTACATGTGCCTGGTGGTAAGCAACACTCCTGCCCATAGAACACGAAGAGTTCAAATCATAACCTACCACTGCACTCGTCGCCCATAGATAAGATGATAGATAAATCTTCTATAGCCTGTAATTTATCTGGAAACATTTCCCTTCAAACCGGAAGACAGTGATGTTTGCGCATTACTGCTTGGCGGCTTTGCCAATACAAAGGTAGTACTTTCCCAAACAAACTTGATAGAGAGATTGAATCCTACCACCACTAAAACTTAGGTTAACCTTGCTTTACTCTCGCTAATAACTCATATTCTCTCCAAACAGTAAATGATTACCCCGGCACCATGAAACCTGGTATGACTTTCACAATCGAACCGGTGCTCTCTCACGGCAGCGAAGACACCGTCATGTTGGAGGATGGGTGGACAGTGGTCACTGAAGACGGCTCGAGGGCAGCGCAAGTCGAGCACACGGTCCTCATCACCAACAATGGAGCCGAAATATTGACTAAATAAATGTCTAGAACTTTATTTTGTAGTGGTAGATATCCTTTCCCCTTACATTGCATCCACCTGAGCAGTCCTGGGTTGCGATTCTAAATGCAATCCGAATGGTTCAAAATCGGAATGACAATCCCTGTTCCCTGTCTCTTTCATGCTAAACAGATAAGACAAAGACCGAGAGAAGAGATACTGTGTCGAATGCAACCGAATGGATTTAGAATCGCTACCCTGGACGTCTACTCTCTTTCTACGAAAAACGTAATTTCGAAATAAACTCGAGACTTACCTACTCCGGTTCTACTTCGTTTCGTCGGATCGAACATTGTTTGACGTTGAAACTTTCTAAGTCTACTCTAATTAGAATAATTCCTAATCGGAATAAATCCTAATCGGATGAAACGACGGATCGAAGTAGAACCGGAGTAGAAAAGTTGCGAGTTTATTTCGAAATTACGTTTTTCGTAGAAAGAGAGAAGACGTCCTGATTCACAATCCGAACGATTCGAAATGACAATGGGGCGTTTTCAAGATGCAAAAAGGCCTGTCAAAGACAGTTTCTAATTGCACTATGGGTGGCGCCAATGTTTTATTTTGTTAAGAGAAACTTCATAAAAACAGTGGTGCCACACTTGGCAAAATTTATAACTATCCTTGCCTCGCCTCATTCTCGTGTCCGTCATTCTAAACGGATAAAACAAAGACCGAGCGGTATGATTCCCGGTTCGAGATCAATCCAATTGTTGTGAATCAGGGCACTGAATTTAGCCCTTAAGCTATTTAATAAAATGTTGTTGAATTGATTTTGTTATTCGTTCTATATTGTTTATTTATGGATAGAGTCCACATATGAAGATTTCCTAAGGCTTTAAATCACAACCGGCAATCTAAATCAGACGCTGCGCCTTTGGAAGAAGAGCTAAACCACTTGTAAATGTAGGTACGCCCCTCCTTAAGTTACAAAATGTACATAACTTAAGTAACATACACCTTAAATGGCGTAATATAACAATGTTACATTACCTAATAGGTATTTGTATAGGCACATAATATGATAACAGTGCGCAATACCAGCGCACATTGTGACGCTATTTATGAAAACCAGCTGTACCTACCTCATTCGTTTACCAAGATAGGTAAATAAATAAGCTAAGTAGAACGTTTCAACAAAAAAAATCGTCGTGTGACTTTGACCAAATACTTAGATCTGGGTAGCGATTCTAAATGCGATTCCGAATGGTTCGGAATCGGAATGACAATCCCTGTCTCTGTCATGCTAAACAGGGTAGCGATTCTAAATGCAATCCGAATGGTTCGTAATCGGAATGTCAATCCCTGTCTCTGTCATGCTAAACAGGTAAGACAAAGACCGAAAGATGAGATTCCGTGTCGGATGCAACCGAATGGATTTAGAATCGCTACCCTGACTCCCAAAAAAAAAGGAAACAGAAAAAATTGTCAATTAAGGCAAACCAGTGCGACAGTTCTGGGTAGCGATTCTGAAACCATTCGGTTGCATCCGACACGGAATCTCATCTCTCGGTCTTTGTCTTATCTGTTTAGCATGACAAAGACAGAGAGATGAGATTCCGTGTCGGATGCAACCGAATGGTTTCAGAATCGCTACCCAGGGTAGCGATTCTGAAACTGGCGGCCTTTGATGTAAGTAATTTTTTATTTATGAAAAGTTGTTAAGGTGACGCATTGATAAACTATTGTTTCAAAAATCATGTACCACACTCCCCGCTCACCCTGATAAATTTTACGCGTCGCTCTTGACCGGCCGAAACAGCGGCGGACGGCATGGCTGGTCTATCGTACGTGGCGCTGCGGACGGCGCGCGGCAAAACCGGTCAACTCGAACGCTGTCCGAACTCTCGCTCTGCCCTGCTTATGGTATATACAGTAAGTGACATGGAACCACTTTCGAGAAAAACGCGGTCAAAGTTTTTTTTTTACTTTTATCGTTTCTCCCAAAGTATAAATTAAATGTAACTTTTCTAAACTGTTTCAGATAAAACCGTGTTTGTTTAACAATTTGTGTATTTTAATTTTTATTTAGTCATAATATTTTAATGGTAAATCTTAAAAAAATATGTATGCTAAGGAATGAAAAAGCAAAAAATTATGTTTTTTTTAGTATAGGTACAGTAAGTGTGTGACATACTGTAACTATCTTTAGTTTGAAGTACATACTGCAACAATGACTAGAAAATGAGGTGAATGTTTAAATAGGATAACAAATAGTGCACAATTTGCTTAGTATTATTTAATCACTTACTGTAATTATAGCTAGGACAAACATGTAATCTCATTGCACCATTAAAAATAATGAATTACTCTTTTTCGATGTTTTTGGTAGCTAAATAAAACATAAGTAAGTAAGTATGATGTAACAGTTTAATCGAAATAGATTGTAAAATTGAAAAATCTTATTTTCATGTTACAGCTACAACCCACATAATTTAAACTTAACAGTTTTTGTCTTAGTTTTGCAAAAAAATAACTGTTTAATTTGAATACCAAAGATATTTTTTTGATGATTCAGTTAAGTGGCTCTTAAATAATATCAATAAAGTATAAAAATGATCCCTACAAGTTATGTTAGATTTGTGGTAACATCGCTTTCAAATTTCAGCGAAGGAATTTGATACCATTAGTAACTAAAGACCAACCCCTCATGGTGCAAAGACTATCCATACCAGAGCCAAAGTTCCGATCAGATATCAAAACTAGAAACAACCGGAAAGATACATTAGATCCTGATTTACAAGAAGCCCCTCATGTAATGGTCCATTTTTACTATCTCAAGGAGATCTCAATGATCTGGTACATGATTTAAATTTGTCCAAACAACAGGCAGAACTTTTGGGCTCTCAATTGAAGGGATGGAGTTTTTTAGAAGTAAACACAAAAGTATGTTATTTTTGCAACCGCGATGAAGAGCCAAATGATTTTTTTTTCAGGTGGTATTTTGTCATGTCCTTGAAAATGTATTTTATTTATTCACATTTGGAACTTATTTCCTGAAAATATAGGTGCCATCAGCGACGAACGCGGTCCAAGATTCTACGATACGATAAGAAATACGATTTCAAGGAAAATTAACCCCTCGTATGCTGTTGGATTACCTACTGTTGGACATTACAATGAAATGTCCCTGAAGCCAAATATATACGAAAATCCTATAGCTACAATCATATTAGTGGCGCAATATAACGAAATAGCATATTTTTGTTGAGAAAAACTGATAAATTCAAAAAATTCATATAACCCACTTACAAAAAATCTGTTCGTATTTGAAACATTCTAATTTAATTTCTATTATCCTAATACTTGTCCTGAACATACCCAGATAAAAAATTTCATCTTACATGCAAAAGTGTTTTTTTTGTTGACCAGTGTAATAAACCCAATGGGTGAACTAAACATTGTTTAAGTTGTGTTGTTTTTAATTTTTGTTTGTACTTTTTCGTACACAGTAAAAAAACATCTAAGATAAAAAGAAGATAAACACTTTGTTTCCAAAAAATAAGACTTTTAGTAGACTTTAAATAAGGTTTCTCTTTTTATTCTTTCTTCATAAAAATAATCTTTTTAAGCTACTTTTAATTCGTTATCTCTATCTTCGCAGAGGACGATAATCAATTTTCTTTAAAAAAAATATAAAAACAGACTTCAATTTAAGGTTAAATTCAGACACACGACCAAATTTCATAAGAATATCTATCACTGTATCGTCTAAATATGTAAAGCAAATGTTTGTTTTTTGTTCATATTTCTAAAACACCGATTTTGATAACATTTATATGAGACCGACTGAATTATGATCTACCAAACAAAAAAGATTTATCAAAATCAATTCAATCAATTGGCGACGCTATCACGTTTCATACGTACAAAATAAATGATTAGCCGAAAGGCCCTTCGATATAATGCAATAAACATGTTCTTACTGTATATATGTTAAGGTTTATGAACTCATGTTTTATTACCAACACTTAAAGTAACAGTAAGTGGTACTTACTGTTAATATGTGTTTGTGATACTTAATAAAATATACTCATAACTTAAATATAATAATAGCAAAATTACTTACTGTAGCAGTACCTAGGAAATGGTTAAACAATTTGAAAAAAATCAACCGTATGTGCTCATGCTGCAATAATAATAAGGAACACTTGGTGCGAAACGTGCCTTACTGTAACTATGCTTAAGCTTATTTCATTTTCTGAGTGACATTTTGAAACTTTGAATATACAGAAATGTAGGCCTTAATCTCTACATTCCAAATATGTACTCAACTCAATAGCGACCAAAATGTGACTTACTGTATTTATCATAAGCAGGGCAGCGCTGTCTGGAGCATAGCTATCGTGGAGTCGCCTCGTCTTTATTTATTTATCCTTGCGATAAAGACAAAAATCCAATTCGAACTATTTTGTTTCATTGTATTTTTGGTATATTAATAGGTATACATATTGTTTATGTTTATTCACATCATCCGCAGATCAAATTTTTAGAGCCTCTTTTTATAATATGGAAACACATTGTTTTGTAACAATGTACCTACTTATTAAAATTGTAGTATTTAGCATTTTTTGACGTTTCTTCTATTTTCATTGTCAGAAATAAAAAAAATCTGTTTTCTAATATTTTTCTTATTAAGAGGTACAAAGAAATTATGCAAGTTAAAAGAAGAGTTACGAAATTAAATGATATAATATTAGATATATATTTACGAGTATGTATGTCCGTCCATCACAGTCAGTTTTCTCCAAATTTACTGAATCGATAGAGTTTAAACTCTAAACATACTCTTTTATTTAAATTAATTACTTTAATTTTAAATTATATAATTATAAACATCTTCTCTTTACGGAGGTATTTTTGAGACAGGGATACTCAATACTCAAATCTTTATTGCGTCATATGTAGGTACAGTACACTCAGGTGATGTTATTAGTTATAATAGTCATTACATATGGCCCTATAAGGGCATGGCAAAAGTGGCAACGGAACGTCTCATTTCTAGGTCATCAAAATTGTCTTGAAAAAAATCTTGTAGTTTGTAATAATCTAAGGTGGTTAAAAATATCTCGTGCTTATGATGTTAGGAGCATTTAAATGTTGTATTATAGTTAATTACAAGTATGGACGAATTTTGCTTTAGTATTAACGTCACATACAGTAAGGTGGTTAAAAATAGTAAAAATGTGTGACAACAATTTTGCTTTTAAGAAACAATTTTTTGAACGTGTATATCAAAGACAATTTTGATAAAAATAAAGTTAAATATAAATAAAGAAATCATTTCTCTCTCATTAATTAATTTAAATATTCTGAAGTCTGTTACTTTGCCTGAGTTACATATATTTTATCTTTGCATTTTAGGCTCCTATATACATAAAGAAATAAAACAACGGAATCGTTAAGATATTGTAATTAATATTCTACAAAAGACATCACGTAATCTAAGACAGAACCATCATCAACTTCGAAATTATTTATTTCTTTTGAAACGGTACTAACTTCATTTTCTTTGTCCTTTGCAATAACGGGTTTTGGATCACGAATTGGCCTATTCCTTATGTGTCTAGGGTCGACCAACTCGGGAAGAAGACAATCATAATAAAATTTCAGCAGTTTCGGCTCCATGACATCTGACCAAAATGTATCGTCCTTTTCTATGACTTCTGTTTTTATTTTGTTGTTACCGTACCATATCCCAAGTGAGGCCTGCTGTTTTTTGCTGACAAGTTGTGATGTAAAATGAGTAACATCTATAACTCGATGCCCCAAGCCGTGTGTTTCTGTTTGAATCTGAAACATAAGTAGAGGTAAACATATATGTTATTGTATATAACATCTTAGATCTCTGGGTGACGAGCGCAGTGCAGTGCTAGGTAATGATTTGGGCTCCTGGAGTGATATTCCAATAGCTGCGTGTCACTGTGCTATTATGTGGAAGGCATGTTGCTTACCATCAGGCACATGTCCTGCTCGTCTCGTCACTCTTTATTTAAAAAACTAGCTGAACGCGCGCGCGTTGCTACGCCATCTATCGAAAATTGGTCGTACCAATGCAAATTTTGTTCAAATTCGGTTACTTTAGGTTCTAATGACGCAACCTTTAACGTATGACAAATAGTGTCACGCAACGAAAGCTCTCTATAAGCAATATTTTTACCCCGTTTTTGTTACATTTTTCATTCATGCTCGGCTCCTGTTGATTGTAGCGTAATGTTAAATACCCTATAGCCTTCCTCGATAAATGGACTATCCTACAAAGAAAGAATCTTTCAATTCGGACCAGTAGTTCCAGAGATCCTTTCGTTCAAACAAACAAACTCTTCAGCTTTATAATATCAGTATAGATATATATATATATAAAGTATAAAATACCTTAGATAAATATTACTCAGAAATAACAAATTGCATACTTACAGTAGTTTTAGAGGTACTTTCAACTTCGTATGAACGCTAATTATTTTCAGAAAGTGATTTTTCTATCTGAAATAAAATTACTTACATTACTATTTATTAAAGAAATTAGAAAACTAAAACTTTTTTGATGAGAAGAATCCAGTTGGGCTGGGCAGCGTTTGGCAAACTTGGTCGAGTCTTCTCGTCACCCATCCCACAAAGTCTCAAAACAAAAGTGTACAACCAGTGCGTCCTACCCGTTATGACCTACGGTGCTGAAACGTGGACACTGACAGTCAAAATGGTCCGAAAGCTCAAAGTCGCTCAGCGAGCTATGGAACGGGCTATGGCTTGGCGTATCTCTGAGGGATTGCATTCGTAATGAAGTAATTCGTCAGAGAACTAAAGTCACCGACATAGCTCAGCGTATTAGCAAACTGAAGTGGCAATGGGCCGGTCACATCTGTCGCAGACCCGATAACCGTTGGGGTAGACGGGTTTTGGAGTGGAGACCGCGAATCGGCAAACGTAGTGTAGGACGCCCAGAGACCAGATGGAGTGACGATATACGAAAGATAGCTGGTGGCAGTTGGAAACGTAAGACCGAGGATCGGGCTGAGTGGCGTATTATAGGAGAGGCCTATGTCCAGCAGTGGACGAACACGGGCTGATGATGATGATGATGAAAACTTTTTTGAAGGCATTATTGCCTAAATAAGTAAGTAATTAGACAAGTTTTGTTTTCTAATATTTATAATTAAAAAAAAAAACAACAAGTTTACCGTTGCCGCCGAAACTTCAGATGTCTCATTTTTTTCTTCATTCGGATTTTCAATGACGTTGCTGACGTCATATTCCTTGTCCGTCTGAAATAAAAAGAAAAATATAGTTGTAGGTTACTACTTTTACATTCTGTATTCCGAAATTGTTTAATTAAGAATGCAGCCTGAATCTGGGTCTTGGTTGCAGGCGCTACCTTCTCCTCACCTAGGCACCTTATTGGATAACAACTCGTTGCGCGTTGCGGTGGCTCTTCGCCTGGGCTGCAAGGTGTGTGAACCCCACGTATGCACCTGCGGTTCCCTGGTAGAAGCCAATGGCCATCACGCTTTGAGTTGCCGACGGTGTGCAGGAAGGTTCTCGCGACACCATGCACTCAATGACATAGTTCGGAGAGCCTTAGTGTCGGCGGGAGTTCCATGCGTACTTGAGCCCCCGGGCCTATGCAGATCGGACGGCAAGAGACCAGACGGGTTGACTCTGGTGCCCTGGAAGAACGGGAAGTGCTTAATTTGGGACGCCACTTGCGTCAGCACTGTCGCCGCCAGCCACCTAGGTCGCACTATCCACTCACCATCGGCCGCGGCAGAGGAAGCCGCTGATAAGAAGAAGCGAAAGTATGGTATGTTGGTGTCGCAGTACGAATTTATACCTGTTGCCGTGGAGACCTTGGGTTGTTGGGGCGCAGAGGCTAAAGGGTTCCTCTCAGAATTGGGGCGCAGGCTCAGGGAGAATACGGGTGACTCCCGCTCTGGTGCGTTCCTGGAGCAAAGGTTGGCCATTGCCATTCAGCGTGGGAACGCGGCGAGCATCATGGGCACTTTTGCGCCGGGAGCAGTTAGAGGTGGGTTATTCGGAGATTAGTTTTTTAATTATGATTTTGTTGTCATTCTATTCTATTCTATTTATCACATTAATTATTATTGAGAATAATATGAACTTATACTAGAACAAGAATAATTTACAAAAAAAAATAGCATATTAAGAATACTGTACTATAAACTCACTGTAGATCTAGGTGAACGTTCATGGTCATTTGAAAGCGTTTTGTTCTTCTCAATTGTCCTGAAAAAGATATTATCCGTAAGATACATAAGTATTTTACATTTACAATAACAAATATTTTTATTTACGAGTCATCAATAAGTAATAATGAAAACTCTGCGTACATCAATGATATTTCTGGTTGGCTGCAAAATAAGATGATAAAATTATTATTAAAAAATTAAAGCTACAGTACCCTTATTCAAATATAGTTGAATTTATCTTTTTTGAAGTCGGGTAAGAATAACCATTTTTTTAAATACTGCTAAGTTCGATTGCATAATATATTAATTTTAGATGGTTAAGTAATTCTAAAATATCAAATGACGACTCCATAGCTTTTTATTCCGATTTGTTTTTCTGTTTCCTTCACAGTATAGTATAGGTATACCTATTAGAGTGCAATTTCGTACTACATTTATATGGCAAGTTTACTTTATAATTTGTATTTATTGCCTACAACCTATGTACATACATTCATACTTCGATAAAATTATAAACAAAATAAAAATATTATTCAACTTACCCAAACATTCCATATTTTTTTTTAGTTTTTGGTTTTCGTTTCCTTAAAAATAATTCTTTCCTCTTATCTTTTCTTCCCATTTTCTATGAGTAACACTAAAATAAGTACTATATATACACGTCCAAATAAATAATATATAACGCTTACTAACTACTATAATTTACCGTTTTAAACTCGTACACTAAAGCCTAACATATTCACAAGAAAATAAATATTAAATAATCTATTGTCGCTCAGAGCAGCCGGGCCTTCTACCGCCTAACTAAATCGGCTATCGCTTTGCTAATGCTGTCTCCATCATTTAAAGCGAAAAGAAAAGAGAGAGAAACATCAAAGCTATGACATTTTTCGTTCGGCGGTAGACCCCCTGGTCACATGCATTCACTGCGAGCGCGGCTCGCTGACCAGTGCTGCCAGTCGGGTCTTGTCAGAAATAACCTAAAATTTAAAAAAAAGTAACCTTTTGGCATAAAAAGTAACCTTTCATATTTTTTGAAGTGAAAACTTCTTTAGGCGCGTTATAGACAGAATTTTCGTGGGCTGTGAAATGGATTAATGATCACGTGATCATCACGCTCGGATATGATAAGAAATTTCGGGTAAACTCGGGATGCTAGAGCGAGAAAGATAATTGTTAGCGGAGGACATGGGACAATACATACTGTTACTCTCTCTCGCTGCTCACTACCAGTGTTGACTGACACCTTAGCGACTTTCTCGCTGAAACTGGCGAATTTTTAAACTATTTTATCACGACATTAACTTCTAGGTACTTACCACATCAATTGAACCTGTCACGAAATGTTAAATTTGCATTTCACGTCCATTGCAAAAAAGTTATGGTTGTAATATTTTATCACAGCACTTACACTACGTAAACGCACAAAATGATACCCATTTTCATAAGAAAGTGCTTACACAAATACACTATAACACATTATGCATTTTTAGCGAAATACATAAATATGACATAACTAAATAGCAAACACTAAAAACTTGTGAGTCAAACGGCATTTTCGACGCGCGTAATTTTTTTTTTTAATTTATTCTTGGCCATGGATACTAATCATTCAGCCGTAAACGTTTTAAATTAAAATTATTTAGTAGTCTTTATATAGTTACCTAAGTATTTCTTATTTTAGTTTTCACTTCTGCCGTGCGGTTTTAAGCGCACACATTTTTTTTTTTTTTTTACTAAAAGGTAGCTACTAAAAGTTGATAGAATAGAATATTAGTTCTATTGACTTACAGAAACATGCATTTAGCACTTCATTTCAGTATTTGAGCACTTGCCCGCATTTTGTGTTTTATTCATATTGATCCTAGTCGTACGTAACAAAATTGATGGGTTAAAGTCGTCACAGATGTAAGTAGAGCTATAATATTACATATTTTCGTTACGTCAGCAACATATTATACCACAATATATTCATATTATTTCATATTAATAAAGCAAGACATATTTTGAATGTAGGTACAGCATGTTTCAACATTGAAAGCACGTCACGAGTCATTTCTTATTTTTAACCCCTGACGAAAAAACGACGGGATGTTATAAGTTTGACCTCACTGTATTACCATGGACCACCAAAAGTCCTCATCAAAGCGAATAAAACGAACCCAAACGCGATGGTGTTTAGCCATTTAGCCATTAGCTCCATCGTCAGTCCCTGGTTTCCATCTTACACCAAGGTACTCATCAAGACAAATAAAACGATCCCAGATTTGATTTCGGGGATTTCGTCGATTCATTACAAAGTTCCTATGACCTGTCTAGATGCATCGTCGGAACTTGGTTAATATCGGGAAAGATAAAAGTAATATGTAAAAGCTTGTAAAACAAATCGTGAGTGTGCTCGGACAATCTGGAAACATGCTGTACATTCACAATATATCTTGCTATACCATAATTTATATTAATATGCCTTAATATATATATTACGGTATATTGTAGTGGCGTCACAAAATATGTATTATTGATGCGTGTGTGGACACTCGAACATATGTATAGCAAGTATACGGAATTATGTCTAGCTATCACATATAAAACTATGTATTATAGTTACGTCTTTGACGGCCTTAAAGATCTGCGGTTTTAGTTCTACTGTTATCGAAGCATACCAACATGAAAAATTCTAAAACGACCGATCCATTCCACGTTACTTTTATGTTTAAAATCAAAAGTGAATGCTACAAATTCAGAAAAATCACCTAAAAGTAACCTTTTCATTTTAGTAACCTAAAAGTAACCAAAGCAGTTCAAAAATCACCTAAAAGGTTACAAAAGTAACCTTCTGGCAACACTGTCGCTGACTGAGCTCCGCGCCGCATTTATTTTAGGTCTTAGCGGCCCTGTTAAAAGTTGATAATCGCCTGGCACAGCGGATGATGATGAAAGCAGTGAAATGCAGGCGTAATTTTTGAATCGGTTTTTATTTAATTACTGATAATGTAAACATGACATGAAAGAACTTCTCGGTCTATGAAATAGAATAGCAGTCTGGCTATTTTATTCGTAAAAAAAAGTAGGGTGTTGTCGCTGATAATTCCGCGCATTTGAACTTTTTTGGTGTGAAGTTTGTATATTTTTGTTTAAAAATTTCAGACAATTTTCAAAAATTGTATTCGGTTCATAAAATTATACAAGTTTTTTCCTTATCTACCATATTTTTAATATTTGAATTATATCATTGGATAGTCTCATACTATGCAATCAAAAGTACTCGTATTCGGGCTTCTTGGTTCAAGGCGTCCTCTTAATTGTTAATTATTTAATTTATGTTCCTGTGGCATGGTAGTAAACCGTAATAAAATAAATAAAAACAATCAATCAGCGTGTAGTGTTTTATTGTTGCTTGAATAAACCTTAAAAATAAAAACATGTAACTTGGTACATTAAAAGCACAAGCACAATAATTTATATCACTCATAGTTGTCAGTCAATAGAAGAGTTTAAAGGCTTAGGAAGGAAGGATCCGATACCTGTGAGTGAATACAAGATAAAACAACGACTTCTCATCCTATTACATCAAAAACTACATTAGTTTTGCATTCTAACAAAAGGAAAATAAATAAATAAATTGGTTTACGTTGACATAATACAGGGTTATTGGTGATCAGCCTGCATCCTTTTAAGGGGATGCTAAGTACATTAAATACGACAACTTTTGTTCTACAGTTTATAAAAAATCCTTTTTTTCCCCCATACAAAATAAAAAGTGTATTTGCCCGGTCTAAAAGCTTTGAACTCTTCGTAACAGCAGCGCGTAAGCTCTTTAACGCTCGCTCGATAATGATGTGCCGACGTGACTAAACAGTGCCGGAGAGGACAACAAACACTACGTTTTATGGGATATGTATTGAGTTTTAGCAAGTTGATTGTTTATTTATATTTATTTATTCAGATATATACAGAGCATGCCCTTAAAGGATGCAGGCTGATTACCAGTAACCCTATATTATAATTTTAAATTATAATATAAACAACACGTCTGCTTATAACAGCAGTGTCACGCAGCTATTTGAACATGAAGAGTATCGGGCAACGCACTGCGCTCGTCACCGTGGGACGTAAATGATTTATTTCTGCCCTGTAATTTCTCTGCAAAACACTGGCTCTCTGTAAAATAACAGTCAAAGGAGTGGTAGGTACTTCCCTATGCGGTCTCTGAATAAAGTTCTATCATTATAATAAATAAATAGGTATTGTAGGATCACGTAATTATGATGTAAGATTTTAGTATATAAGCGAAGAGCGAGCAGTCTCTCGTCCCGCGTCACTTGTACAGTTATGATCAATATATTTAGTAGTTTATACTGACGTGGTTTCATTTCATCTCCAACAACAGTAATACCTACATTGGTGACATCAGACATTGAAGTGAAGATTTAGAACATTTTTTTTATAAATTGCAAATTATTTTGATCTAAACTGTACAACTGACTCGGGACGAGAGACTGCTCGTTCGCCGCTGCAATCCGCCTAAAATCTTACATCAGAAATAAGTTATCCAACATACATATATGTATAGTTATTTGAACTACGCACATTCAGTTATTTTAAAGGAATTTAATTGAATCAATCATTATAAATTGAGTTCTACCTTTTTCGATTACTTTTAATTTTTATTATTTTATATACCTACCATTTTTTTTTTTTGCGAATTTCATTTTAGAGTCATTCGAAAATAAACCACGAAACCACCTCATCAGCACATTTTTTTTTATCAGATTGGAGGTATTTGAGGAAACCTTTATGGGAGAACTTTGAGACCTTGAACAACTACATATCTAGTCATAGTTAACTATTCCAATAGAGTCCGTTAGAGAAGTACTTTTTCAGAGGTGCGCGGCAGAAATGTGCAGTTGAACCTATGGGACAGCCAGGTTCGCTAGTAACAGAGGTCATGACCTCTTCAACAGTATAAGTGTTTGTGGAACAAAACCATAAAGCTATTCCAATATACATAATAGTGCTCGAAGCTGGAACCTATTAGTGTTATCTCATAGCTAATATCCTTCAGTTAGCGAAAGCGAAACAGCTTCGTGTGAGTGTTAATATTGTTTTGATGAATCTAATCAATAGGTCGTGTTGCGACACATGCCTACGGCAAAAGTTGGGCTTTTTGTGCTAAAACTTTCGATGTAAAGGGATGGGAAGTCGTCAGTAAAGGCGTAACCAATGGGACGTAATCACACTCCCAGCACTGAAATATACGTAATAATCTGGGTGCCTCTGCATCAATTCCCAACATTTGGTCCCAGTCTTAGCCAGCTACGCCTCTATCCCACTTAATTACACTTGATTATGAAGAAGATTTAGGTACTACAATTTATCAATATACGTTTTAGTTAGAATTACTGTAAGTATAGCTAAAAGCAAGTTTTATTAAACAGTGTTTCATTAAAATTCTAAACAAAATACCCGATAATGACTAGAAGTTTCATAATGAACACAGATTGTCAACCCTGCCGAAAGTATTATATAAAATTAAATGCAGTTCATTTGTTGATTAAAATTAATCGTATAACATCTATTTAGCAAAACCTTTTTAGTTTGTGCTGTAGTCCTTAATTCTATAAGTATAATATGAATATAACTAGAAGTAGAGAGAGAGAGAGAGTAAAATACATTGTTTTTGAAGTGGAGATATTTGGTTAAAACAGTGCCCCGTAGATCGGTTAAAATGTTAAGATTGTACATTTTAAAGTAGGTAGCCGAGTCATATCGCTTATACGAATCGCGCACGCTATAATTGCTCACGAAGACTGCTTAGTGCTTAAAAACACGCAATATTTTAATTGGGGTACCAACAAAAAATTATTTTCCACCTTCCATACATTGGACTACTTTGTATAAAACTACGATAAAACTCTTAATATTACCGTTAATATTATATCAATATCATATACATATATTTGTTTTAACATGCTAAGGGTGCTAGGGAAGATTAAAAAGAGTGTATAAAAGTTGTTACAAAATTGTTAAATAGATTTAACAACATACAAAAGCTACTCGCGACTTTTATACGCTACAATAATTTCATTTAAACATTAATATATCACTCAAGGTAACACACAATCCATAAATAAGGATTACCTCAGTCAAAATGAGAATAAAACATGATAACACTACAATAATAAGTACTCAATATGAAATACATCACACTTACAACAATATTGAACAAATTATGAATATCAAAACACTGTTACATATTAAATTTAATTTAGAAATGGTATGCTTGTATACCAGCTAAGCCATGCACAAAAGAAACAAGTACCTATGTAACGTCGCCGTCGTGTTTCACCATTTTCAGATGAGTGAGTGATAAATATGTGAAAAATGTTTGTCAAAATAATGACAGTAACATAATAATATTATGCTTATCAAATTTCTCGAACAAAACAAAAACCATTCGCGCCACCACTGGCAATATTGAGTTCTATCTTTGACAAATATTTTTACTTTCGAAAAACGCCTCACTATGGACAATTATAACAATGACACCAACGCTGCAAGCCCAAAAAATAAATATCGCATACGTTTTACAGAGTCCTATATATCTTTAGTCTTAGTACAAGTCTGTATGTATGATTCTATATATAATGAATATACATATCTGAATATTTCATGTCAAAATCATTGAGGCATTACTAAAGTTTCAGATTTTTTTATATCTTTACTGCACCCTATTGAATAATGCTAGATAGCATACACCTACATTCAATGACAATTGTGTACGATACAGGCTTAGCTACAATTTATATTTCAATTTCTTTATCATACTCCCCGCTGGCAATAATTTACTATTTATCCCAATAATATATTTATATTATATAGGTATATACTTACACTTAATATCAGCATTTAGCTAATTATATTAAAGGTAATAGAAGTGCTTATTATATAAACTTTATTATCATATTGAAGACCTTCGAAGAGAAAATGATTTTACACTTTTATTTATAGTATACTACTTTTTAAATAAAATTTGTAAACATCAACGTAGATAGTAATTAGATTAGTAGTGAAAAGAGTGACATGAAGTCATATATATTTTGTTCAATTTTGTATGTGCTATATTTGTAGTGCAAATTAATTTGTATGTGAAGATAACAGTAACAATGTATAGTCAAGGTTCTTCAAAACTAAATTGTAAGTGGTAAAGTTACCTATTTCAAATTCCATTATCGTAGATATATTCTATAGCCAATTCTAAGCAATAGTTTCATGGCATCCAAATCACAGATGTTTCATTTTCAATAACAAATTGACAATCAATGCATCATAACAACTTAAATAAAGCTACCAAATTATAATCAACAACAAAATCTGTTCGATTCAGGAATAAATTAACATTGGACTATCTAATGGGAACCATTTTTATACTACTTATTAATCTTGTAGAAGCGTTGAACAAATTCTGTCAGACCAAAAACTTGGCCAGGCCCTAAGCCGATCTCCATGTTGATGAACTCATCTAGATTGTGTGTTGATGCTGAAAACAGGCATTAATTATGTTATAGCAATTGTCAAAACTAGCTTCTGTTCAAGAACCTTCATTATCTAGAACTTAGGCCATGGACGTCATTTGAAAGTAGGGCTCTAGTATACAGGGTTAATGCTAATCAGGCGGCATCCTTATAAGGACATGTTAAGTAAATTAAATATTATGTGACTTTTTTGTTCCTACTATAGTTTTAAAAAAATCGTGCGTTTTTTTCCATACAAAATAAGTAGGTAATTCATTTTCTCTTAAAATAATAAAAACCGACTTTTAAAAAAATATATACAGTCGAACACAGTACCTCTTCCCTTTTTTGAAGGCGGCAAAACCCTTTTTAACCTTTTGACCGCCAGTCACCTATACTTGACAAGCGCTAGTGAGCCCTGTGCACCAACGACGTCTATAGTTGACAAAAAAAAAATGGTTGTCTGTAAAGTCGGGTTACTGACGTTAGTTGAACGTGACAACTTCAACTACGCCTTAGAGCGAGGTAACGCCGGCGGCGAGGTAACGGCGGTAACGTTACAAGACGTCATGTTTTGCGAGCGTGCAGCCGGCTTCATCGAATTATAAGACGTTGTCACGTCAAAAAACGGACTATACCAAAATAGTGTGTGTTAGATTTCAAATGGTGACAGCATAATTTGTTTTAGTTTAATTTTGAGCTATTTCGTACGCTTGGCGTACAGGGCACGGAATTGCCGTAAAATCGCCTTATCTTGGCAGAATAGGGTACAATCCTAGTTAAACTAGTTAGTCCGTCAGTTAGATTGCTAAAAAATATTGTACACGTATTTTTTCTTTTGTTTCACAACCAAAAAATTACGAAGATACAGCGCTTAGAAGTTTCGCGTGACGTCACTCGTGCCTACGATGTTTACTCACAAGTGACGTCGCGACCCCCCACTCTCGAAGTTTGATGTTCTATATCTTTGTCCATTTTTAATATTTTGAAAAAACAAAAAATACGTGTCCCCTATTTTTCCATGATCTAGCTGACGAACTAATTATAATAGTGTATTTTTGACCCAGTCCGGTACCCTATTCAGACCTTGGGACCACATCTCATTTCTCATGTGTACTTTTTCTAGTAAAAAAATAATTTTGAAAATCGGTCCACAATTGACGGCACAATCGGTGAACATACGTAGCAAAAAAATACAATTATACACAGTCCCTCTTCTTTTTTTGAAGTCGGTAAAAAGTGTATTTCTTATTATCTTACTAAAATGTCTGGTCTTAAACCATCGAACTCTTCGTAACAAGAGCGCTCCGATAAAAAGGTAAAGAGGACAACAAAAACTAAATTATTATCTAATGTCATAGCATTAAATAATAAATAAGTAATTGATATGTCAATTGATAGACATGTATTATAATATCAGTATAATATGTCAAAAGAAGATTCCATGTCAATAGATTAAAATGTTTCATTAAAATACTCATTAACACCATAAGCCCTTTCTAAAAGGAAATATTTAAGTTTGTGCTTACATGCCCTTAAATGGATGCAGACTGAAATTACCAGTAACCCTGTATACACAATATGATATATCCACCATCAAGTGAAGCTACACAACCTGGTACTGCAATATACATACTTATATGCAGCACTATTGGTAACTGTTATAGTGATTGTTTTGCCCTTTTCAAAAAAGCCCAGGCAACTTAATAATACGTTTTTTTAAGAATCATGTTCCCCATGTTGAATTAAAATATGTTATTTGTCAAGATAATTAGAACTGTATAAATACTTACTACTTGTGCAGATAGCGGGGTAAGGTGGAGGAGGCTTGATCCAGGATCCATCTGGTCGCTTCATGTGGCGTCTATCTGATGCAAATGTCTGCAGGAATTGTTTGGCAGACACCACACGGAAGAATCTAAAAGAAAGCAACAACACTCAAATATCTTACAGCCAAAAACTACAAAACAAGTACAATATTTTCTGATAAATATAAAAATAATATTAAGTAAAATGATATTTTAAAACTAAAACTTAATACGTAATTTTAAAAAGAAATGAGAGAGCAGTCCACAATTACAACTGATCTGACCTGACAGGTTAGACACGAATAATTATATGTTAAATCAGACAAAGCTATGCAACAGTATTGACTAAGATAATTATGTGTTTGCTCTTAATTGACAAAATGAAATTATGATAGGTCCAAATTTTTGTATGGAACATTTTTTTTAACATCAGGGTATCAAGGGTGAACTCATGGGGCCATTACATGTTAAAACTATTTTTTAGATAATATAGTGACGATACGAACAAGACGCAATGGGAATGCAGCCCACTGTCATGCTGCTTGAAAAATAAAAGTCCAAATAGGTGCCTAGCACCTCACTGTGCTCAATTAAGTTTTGCACGTCTAGACTGTGGAATATGTTGCCTGAGTGGGTTTTCTTGATGGTTCAATCTCATTGTCTTCAAATCGAGAGTCAATCGATTTTATCTAGGTAAACATGTTCCATCGTAGACCACATCATCGCTTAACATCAGGCAAGATAGTGGTCGTCGAAGTGTACCCTATAGAACTTAAAAAAAACCTCCTGAGATCATTAATCTCTTTGCCCTATAATTGCCTTTCAAAGTAGAGCAGTTATGTGTGCACATTCTTGCTTGGCAGTAGAATAACTATCAAAGGTGTAATACTTCCCCAGGCCACTACTATCTATTCTTTCTGTTTGGTACATTAATTCTAGATGAGTCAGAAAAAAAAGCAATATGCAGATAGCTTCATAAATATAAATCAGACACCAGACAAATTTATTGAAGAAACACAGCTCTTTTTATTGGATTCTATGCTCTAGTTTTATGTACAGTTTATGGAAATAAGGACTCGACTAAATCACAATAAAGATTGTAGGTTTATTCATTGATAGATATTCTTCATTACAAACTATGTTTTTGTGGGAAAAAGTTGGTTTTTCATGATATCTTGAGTTTACTAACCTCATTGTAATAGCTGTTTTAACTCAACAATTAATAGGATAAGATAAAATTTAAATAATGTGTTCATTGATATAGATAAATATATGACTGGCCTCATGGCTCAGTTGCTAGTCAGTTCATACAGTGAGTCATAGGTATAGAGAGCTAGCCACTATGGACCCTCCAGCTTCACTCGTGGTACATAATATATAGCCTATGGCACTTAGCGATCATGTACATTTATTTGAAAGATTTTTTTAATCAGGCCAGTAGTTCCTGAGATTTGCACGTTCAAACAAAAAAATCTCTTCAGCTTTATAATATTAGTATAGAATGTATAGAGGGTGTTTATATGTATAATAAGTATGTATTTAAAACTATATAAGTATTATATCAGCTATCTGGCCGCCATCACACAAGCTTTGCTTAGTTTGGGGTCAAATAGTGTTGTGTGTGAACTGTCCACCAATATTAATTTAAAAAAAAAAAAAAAAAAAAAAGCAAGATGATACCAAGGACAAACTTATGTTTTAGGAAAATTGATGTTTGTCCAGTGTATAGGTGTTTCTACTTATCATAAGTATTTATTTATAGTTAATAGCTATACCCTGCCACACTTGTGGTGCATTAAAGGTGCACAGATGAGGTAGGTTACCAAATTGTTGAAATTTTGTTAGGTTATAGATTTAAACACATAGGATTAAAACAATTGGAGTAAAGTAGGTTGCAACAAGTGAAAAAGAAACTTACCTGTGAAAATCTGATTTTAAAACTTGGTCCGTGCGGAATGTTTCAGTGACATATTTGTGAAAGAATGTAGGGAATGGTAATTCTGAGTCCAAATCATAAACAAGACAAGTCTTGGAGTCCCAGCAGTACATGAATATTACATGATAGTCCTAAAAGAAAGAAATCATGTTAACACTTACATAATCACATGCTATTAAAATCATCATCATCAACAGCCCACTAAATGTTCTGCTGGGACTCTGGGCCTTCTCTCGCAAGGAGAGAGTTAAGAGCATAATCCACCATGCTGGCCCAGTGCGGGTTGGTGGATGACACACAACTTCGAAAGATTCTAGGTACATGTTGGTTTCCTCACAATGTTTTCCTTCACCGTTTTGAGTTAGCAGCATTTACGCACATGACTTCGAAAAGACAGTGGTGCGTGTGGGGTTTGAACCCGGGGTCTCCGGATCAGCAGGCGCCGTTCTCCCAACTAGACCAGCCATAACTTAAAATATTATTGCTATGCTATTAAAATACTAGGTGATATATCCACAACTATGTATACCTCACATGTCATTGTATATGGAAATTTCCAAGTTTTTAAACTTAAATTCAATTTTATGAAAAAAATGCAGAGTTTACAGTTTGATTTTTTCTGTTATATCTGCTTCTTCCAGTAAGGCCAATCAAAATCAGTTCAGTGACTTTTCAAAAGTACTTATCCTGAAATTACATTTTAGTAAGAATTGGTGAGTTAGTAACCATAGATTTTCTTACACTACAAACATACTCCAATTTTAATGTTTGATTTTGGAAGACTGATAAAAGTTAAGCGCATAATCTATGCAGTAGTACTAATTACAAAGGCACTGTGCTATGGTAACCGCGGGAACAATTAACGTGACATAATTTTTGTACACACCCATATAACCAGTCGATCCTCCTCGCGCCCAGCCCTTTGTTTCCACAGAGGAACTGTGCGGCACGGGTTGGAAATAAAAACGACGTAACATCTATCCAGCTCTTCGGGTACTCTCAATGATACATCCTGGCATAGCTTCCATACGTTTTCCTCGCTAAACAACAGAACAACAAAGACAATAGTTACATTTGGTATTTTAGAGAAAAAATCACTTCTAACAGAAAAACTTTTAACTTGCCAATAACAAGACACATGTGAGCATTCTTCTCGTTTTGGAAATAATGGTTTAAACGGTTTATCGCTTTTTTTTGTATTTTCATTGCTGCTCAAATGAACTTGTGCATTGACCGACATTTTGACAGCTGATGGTAAAATGTGACAGCTGGGTGCTGGGTGATCTAATGTTTTAATTTTTTTACTGATTGGTGTTACCACTTGCGTAAACGTCAGTGGAAACCAAAACTGAATAAATCTAAAAACCAAATTATTCGAGGGCGACGCATTCGAAGTATTGATTAAAAAATGTATGTTATTATAATTCTTACAATAACAGAAATCTCATCTTAATCAGTCGCCAAAGATAAAAGCTTCGTTTGGATAACAAATCAGAAACTACTAATGATGTTTGATAATTTGCGCATCAGAGTACCATGGATACGAAGAATCACATAATATGTATCAAATTCCTGCGTAAAATGGTAAACTTATTATATTTTATCTCAGTTCGGCTTTGAAATGCGCTCGCTCTGACCTAGGTAGCGATTCTGAAACCATCCGGTTGCATCCGACACGGAATCTCATCTCTCGGTCTTTGTCATGCTAAACAGATAAGACAAAGACCGAGATATGAGATTCCGTGTCGGATGCAACCGAATGGTTTCAGAATCGCTACCCTAGTCAGTTAAAGATTGAACGTTAAGAAAACCCTTAAATGACATTTAATACTATTTCCAATGATATTAGAAACTATGGATTTTAGGTCAGCGTTCAAAAACGGCCCCACTTAACACAGACAAAACGCCACAAGTCAGCTAACTTTACGTCAGTCATTGTCTGACTTAGCACTTTACAACCTTGCAACCGCAATGCGGCCAGTAAGTGGTATGATGGTGTTTTGCGTCGTAATATCCTGCAAAAATTACAACAAAAAAATGAAAAAGAGAGATGGACGAATCTGATATTCCGGTAGATCCGGCATAATTAACCCGGTACCAAAATACCTAATCCAGTGATGAAGAAGAGGGGTAGTATATGATTGTCAATGGCTTCTGTCCCTGAGCTATAAGGAATCGGAAGAACTAGTCAAGGTCAAGCCAAAACCTCACATTCCATCACACTTCAAGGTTCTCCACGAAACGGCCCTTTTGACTTTAATGGGACAGTAAAGTAAAGCTACCTGTTTAAGATTCAAAACAAATAAATGTACTCACGCGCTGTCACTTGCAACCCTAACAATCACACATATTATAAGTATTTTTATTTACTCAGAAACTTTTGCCACAAATCTACACCGCTTCCACACACACACACCTGTCAGACACACACACACACGCACCCACCAATACACAGAACTCCTGGTTAGCGATTCTGAAACCATTGGGTTGCATCCGACACGGAATCTCATCTCTCGGTCTTTGTCTTATCTGTTTAGCATGACAAAGACAGAGAGATGAGATTCCGTGTCGGATGCAACCGAATGGTTTCAGAATCGCTACCCTGAGCTTCACTTATTAGCGTACAATCTTTTTTGACACTACGTAATACATACATACATTCTACGTAAATTAAACTTTTGTTATAATAACTTATACATCAATTAATTTATAATTAATTTTACCGTGCAACACGCGAATTTTGTTTAAGTATAATAGAGGAATACTAAAATACCGGCATGGCCAAGTTTGGGTTCCACTTCCTATTTGTTAAAATTTAATTGTCAAACATGTAAACTGAATAAAGATTTATCTTATCTTATCTCTCTATGTGTCTGTAGCATCGTAGCTTCCGATCGGATGAACTGGTTTGATTTTTTGGGTTGGAAGTTCGGGAGTTATCCCGAACGGTTGAATCGATTTTATTTTTGAAGTGAACACATCTTTTGCCTCACACCACACATTATATCTTTCGTGGGCTGTGAATGAAGTTCATCGTCACGCCCGTAAATGAAAGAACGGTTCGTGTGAACTCGGCACCGCCAAGTGTCCTAGAGCAAGAAATAAACAATCAGCTGTTACTGCTGCTGTCTGGCTGCTATCACCTTCTTTTTATTAATTTATTCTTTGCCGTAGATACTAGTCCTCCTGCCGCATCAGTCAATGTCGTGTCGAAGTGGTTACTATGTTCAGATTGTATATTATTATTTTTATTATAGAGAACGTTCAAGTATTACGGAACGCAATTTATAAAGATTTTAGTACCCTTCCTCTCACTCTCCGTAAGCATTAGGTGACATCCAAGTGACCGTATTTAACTTAAAACTCACCAAACAAGTTGCTAACTAGGGAGGTTTTAATATTCTGATCATTCGTGTCGATCAGTCGTAATCAATCCGACTGGGTTCAGAATTGATACGTTGGTGTTCATTTTAACTTTTAAAAAAATTGGCAGTCTATTACTGCCGATAGAATTGGAAACTTACAACTCAGAATTTGATAGCTTACCTTGGAAACTACACGGGTGTAACCGGAGGACGTGGCTTCGCCGTCTTGGCATGGCCATCTAGACATGCGTCAGCATTTCCCATTGGCTGATACGTTTCTAGATGGCCATGCCATGATGGCCTATCCACGCCATTTTCGCATTTCCTATTGGCTGACGTGTTTCTAGATGGCCAATAGCCATGGTCCCGAGTTTACCCGAAGCTCTCTTATCATACCCGAGCGTGACGAATGAATTCAATTTGTTGAAATTCAATGAAGTTTTCACTTCAACAATAAATATTATTTCTACCATCAAATTCAAAATTTGTATACACGTGAATTTTCATTATTATAACCCACCTTCATTATATATACTCACACTTGACCAACTTACTAACGGTTAATTTTGAACCGAAAAACGAAAATCATCCCGATTTGAAAAACCAGTCTGGAATTCAGTCGGATTCGGCCGGACTAAAAATTACGCCGGAATGCAATAACTAACGCGATATTACGATTCATTTGTCAAAGTCATTTGACTTTGACAGCTTTGGCTAATTGAACTGGGGGCTTTGTATTTGTAATGTTTTGTTGGAGACCTGCCGTCCTTTAAGCTGCCTATATACACTGGGCCAATGCAGGCCAACGCCAGTGTGTGGAGGGTTGTTTTGTGATAACTCGCGTCGCTCGCCTCGCTGGCCGAGTGACGGCAAGTGGCCAGTTTGTATAGGGCTGTTTTGTCTCGACTCGTCTCTCGTGACCGGTGTCGGTTTTTGTGCACAAAACAAAGGCGCTCGGCGAGTAGCGTCCTGTTCTCCTATTGGCCTAAGTCGTTTTTGTCTGCACTGGGCCAGTGTGTGGATGCTACGTTTTGTCTCGTGCCGTTTTGTCGGCGCTCGCGTTGGCCTGCGCTGGGCCAGTGTGTGGATGCTACGTTTTGTCTCGTGCCGTTTTGTCGACACTCGCGTTGGCCTTCACTGGCCCAGTGTGTATAGGCAGCTTTATACTATGTCGATGACTATTACAAACCTTATTGTGTCAACAGTGGAATTTTCTTTGCTATCTGTATTTAGTTCATTCGTTCATTCTATTCCATTCTTATCTTCGTCACTTTGTTCATTTGTTGTTTGTGGCTTTGTGGTTTGTGGTTGATTTTGCCAGCTGGGTGAGGGCTTCAAAAGCCAACAAATCCAGCTATTATCCTTTAGTTGATTGATAGTTTATTTTTAATTGGTTAGAGTGAGGGCGGTGCGTTGTCCTAGGTTTCGGCCGGGCTAGCGTATCGTCCGGGCTCTGAGAACGTGATCTTTATTATAGTTAGGTAATTGCGACTCGGGACTGTCAACCTTGTTGCTGATCTAAAATCTCCAATATGACCCGTAAGTTGTTTTAATTTGCAAACCTTATGTTAAATTATTGTAAACATGGTATGGTTATTGGACATTATCAAACGTAATTGCGCTAAAAATCATTGTAATAAGTAAATACCAAACTTGTGGAATGTTCTAGGTTGAATTGCCTCATGTTAGCGCGTCACCAAGTATCATGAAATTTCGCCTTCGCTGGATATATTGAATGTTGAATTTGTGCGTTCTTAGTTATATTATTGACAGGCATGCAAAGTACTTAACCTGCAAACTTATCAGTTCTGACCACCCACTGAGATGACTCACTGTGATATACATAGATAAATAACTTTGTTTTTGTTATTTAGGTGGTAACCAGAGAGATCTGGCTCGCGCCAAAAACCAGAAAAAAGTGCAAGAGCAACAAAAGAAAAAGAATGCTAGTGACAAATCTGGCATGTCCCTTTCTGAGCGTAAACACAGGTAAAGAAAAAGTTTTCTTGTCACTATATCCTGATATATTACATGTGTAAATTTGAAAATGCAACATAAGTCAAAATACTCACCTGTTGAAGTGTTTATTTTAATAAATAAATAAATATTGGTGGACACAATTCACACACAACACCATCTGACCCCAAACTAAGCAAAGCTTGTATGATGGCAGCCAGATAGCTGATATTATACTTATATATTATTTTAAATACATACTTATTATACATAGAAACACCCAAACACAGTGCAAACATTTGAATTCATCACACAAATATATGCACTGGGTGGGAATCGAACCCACGACCCTCGGTTTCGCAGGCAGAGCTACTACCAACTAAGCCACGAGGCCAGTCTAACTTTGCGACTAACTTTCTAAACTCTCTAACTTTACCCAGATTAACAAACAAGTATGATAACCTCAATCTAAAAGGAGTTCTTCCTAATTAATAAGTCTTGTTCTGTTGATACCTATATAAAATATTGAAGTGAATCAAGTTAAATTTGATATAATTTTACTGAAAACACAAAAATGTTTGTCAATCTGAAAGTAACTACAAATTGCAAATGGTTAAAGTGCAATTCAGACTGAGACAGGAAAAAAATACATTCCTTGTTTGTTTGCTTCTATAATAATTAATACTTCCCAGATATACTTGTGTCATATCAATAGTAATATTATGAAGAGAGGCCACAGATTTTGTTTGTTTTGTGTATTTTTCTAAAAACACTGCATCTCCTGAAATTTTCTTGTGAAACTTAATTTGAAGGGCAAACACCTAAGAGACAGCTGGGTGATGTGTTGTAATGGGACTCTGGTTCTATGTTGGTATTTGTATTAGTGGGTGAAGAACATAAGTCTGTGTTCCCTGTAAAAGGAGGTTGTTTGAATATGTATGTTTATGTCTTTATTTATACCACTTTTTTATATTTCAGGGATGCTGAACTAATGCGTGAGAAACAACGAAAAAAAGAAGAGCAAACCCAACCCCAGAATGTTTCCAACTAATTTTCATTACATAATATTAAAATGTTCTACATAAATATATTGAACAATGAATTTCACAATAACTTAAAAGCTTCTTTTTGAAAGCTGAAATTGTTCAAGTGATAAGCAATTGTATGACTAGTAAATAACAATTTAAAATTACTAAGTTGATAAAGCCTTATTAACATGATTATGTGTGGTTTTCTTTGGTATTATAGAGATAAGGTTGCTGACCCAAGGGTTTCTACAGAATGATCTGAAAAGCTTGATCAGGTGGACCAATGAAGGTTTCACGATATAATTAGCATTTATGCATAACTGTTAATTTGACTGATATGTTTATATGTAAATTCAATTACCCACATTTTTGTACAATAAATCTCAAAACTCTGAAATTGGTGTATCGTTTTATTTCTCTAACGTGTCTCGAAGTTACGGTGGTCTAGTCGGGAGAACGGCGGCTGCCGATCCGGAGACCCCGGGTTCAAACCCCACACGCACCACTGTCTTTTCGAAGTCAAGTGCGTAATGCCGCTAACTTAAAACGGTGAAGGAAAACATCGTGAGGAAACCGACATGTACCAAGACCCTTTCGAAGTCATGTGTCATCCGCCAACCCGCACTGGGCCAGCGTGGTGGATTATGGCCTTAACTCTCTCCTTGCGAGAGAAGGCCCCGAGTCCCAGCAGTGGGAACGTTTAGTGGGCTGTTGATGTCTCGAATTAGGTTCTAATTTCTTTCATAATTTAACCTTCACAAAGGCTGTCCAATATAGTGATAAATCATGAGTTGCTTCACAATATGCAATGCAATGATGTCATCAATTATTATTAATGTAAGAATTTCATCCACTAGCCATTTAAAAAACCATAAGTGTTTGTGTAAACAGTGCCGCCTTAACCATAGGGGCACACGGGGCCGGGGCACAGAACACTTATTATATACTGTAAAGAGCGGGGCCGGGGCCACCGACCTCAGGGGACCCCGAAAGGCCGATACTAATTACTTTACTCTTTGTTCCGAATACAGAATGCACCCTAATTAATTACATTAGAACACCATCAAGCGATCGCCTACACATTATTTCGATACCAAAGTCGATCTTACCTGTAGGTACTTATAACGTTTACTTATCAAAACAAACGTAAGTAGATATTTTTTACTCTGGGGCTGGGGAATTTAAACGATGCTATGAAACTGAAAGTCGTGCAGAGTGACATATAGCTCCATGATTAATCTTCAGCAACATAAAAACATAGATCGCCAGCACCCAGCACGGCACGGCAGGGTCCAAGCTACCGGTGCGGTGGTTAGGGCTGTAGAGTAAGGATAACGAACCTCCTGACAACGCGCGCTACGTCGAAGATGACCACCTTCTGAGTCAGCATGTCTACTACTACGAAGTCCGATAAACGATATATCGGGCGAACTTTTGGACGTTTCCTACATCGAAAGACAATCTGTCGTTTGATAGGATCGGCCGTTTCCTTCGATCCGACCTAAGTCTATAACTTCCGACCGAGATGTATCGATCCGAATGTTTTTTCGTGGTAGGCTACAATCCGATTCAGCAGGTCTACTACGAAAACAAACTCCGAATGATCGGATCCGACCGACAGCTGAATCGGATTGTAGTCTACCACGAAAAACAGTCAGATCGATACATCTCGGTCGGAAGTTATAGACTTAGGTCGGATGAGGATCGAACGAAACGCCCGATCCTATCAACCGACAGATTGTCTTTCGAGGTAGGAAAAGTCCATAAGTTCGGCCGATACATCGTTTATCGGTCTTCGTAGTAGGCCTGCAGCTGTTGGTCGGATCCGATCATTTGGAGTTTGTTTTCGTAGTAGACCTACTGAACCGTCTAGCGAAGGTCTCTTAAGATGTTAGTCGAGGCTTTTTGCTATTAAGACGAGGCGCTTTTGTTAGCCAACATCTATATGAATCTATACATCGTTTTAACGGATCTATGAATATGGTAACCTCAAGACCCAAATCTAAGTACTTGCTAAGCTTGTCTTTCTCGGCTTTCACGAGGTTCTCGTCATGAGGTATGGTGATATCGACGATCACAGTCTTGCGCTGAGATCGGTAAGTAGGTACCTATACCATTAACGATATCAGGCTTATTCTTATTAGTTAATGGTGATGATGTCGTGTCCGACGATGGCGACTCTGCATGTCTACTACGAAAACAACCTCTGAATAATCGGATCCGACCGACAGCTGTCCGAATAATCGGTAAGGTAATTAAATGCTTTCGGAGTAGGTAAAGTTTACGACACAAGAACTGTCAAATCTATGTCGGTCGGAATTCGAAATGAACGAAACGCCCGATCCGATCAACCGACTGATTGTGTTTCGTGGTGAGAAACGTTCATAAGTTCGGCCGATATACCTACTTATTGTTTATCTATCTATCTATCATATATTATATATATATTAAAATAGAAATTACCGCGAATACCAGGATGTCTACTCTGTTTCTACGAAAACGAAATTTCGAAAAAAAACTCCCGAATTTCCTACTCTCGTTTTACTTCGTTTCATCCGATACAACATTGTTTGCCGTTTAAATAATCTAAGCATACTCTAGTTAGAGTAGGTTTAGAACATTTAAACGGATAAAACGACGGATCGAAGTAGAATCGGAGTTAGAAAATCGCGAGTTTATTTCGAAATTACGTTTTCGTTGAATTAGAGTAGACGTCCTGTGAACCAATCACGAACCAACGAAATGATATTTTAAGATTATAATATGTCAATGTCAGCGTCATGTATTTGTCGGTCTAACAGTCTTTGTCTTATTACACTACTCGTTATCTATATATATATTATATTTGTGTATGTACATACGTCTATGTTATATTATTTATTCTCATATTTATGTATTGTGTTATTTTATTTATGTATGTATGAAGTACTTACTATATTAGTATTATATTTATGAAATTAATTGTGTACCAAGGATACCACACCACTGCCCGTACTTTTCACTTTGTTCTAGTACTACCAAAAGGTTATCTGGTAGAGATCGCTATGAGCGATAAGATCGTCTTTTGTATCCAAAATGTTTTAATTTTAAGTTTAATCACTGTTTTCTGTATTGTTTTGTGGTGTAATAAAGTGTTTTTGTATTGTATTGTTATTCAGGCTGTAAGCCAGTAAGACTCGCCGAACCCGATCTTGCTGTCTGAATTCAGCAGGGCTACTACCACCTAAGTACTACGAAGTCCGATAAACGATATATCGGCCGAACTTATGGACGTTTCCTACCACGAAAGACAATCGGTCGGTTGATCGGATCGGCCGTTTCGTTCAATCCGACCCTCATCTGAGCTAAGTCTATAAATTCCGACTGAGATGTATCGATCCGAATGTTTTTCGTGGTAGGCTACAATCCAATTCAGCTGTCGGTCGGATCCGATCATTCGGAGTTTGTTTTCGTAGTAGACCTGCTGGTTAGTATGTTAGTAAAATAATGACCTATCAAGGAATACTAATAACTATTAAAATGCGAAAGTGTGTCAGTTGCCTTTTGATTTGTTAGTGTCTACTTTCATTTCGAAACGGAGCGACCGATTGACATGATTTTTATTTTATTTAAGTATTCAGTAGATAAATGTTTTATACTTACAGATACAGACCAGCAGGTCTACTACGAAAACAAACTCCGAATAATTCGATCCGACCGACAGCTGAATCGGATCTGTAGTCTACCGCGAAAAACATTCGGATCGATACATCTCGGTCGGAAGTTATAGACTTAGGTCGGATGAGGGTCGGATCGAACGAAACGGCCGATTGTCTATCGAGGTAAGAAACTTCCATAAGTTCGGCCGATATATCGTGTATCGGACTTCGTAGTAGACCTGCAGAGACCAGCGGGTACCAGCTGGTAGCTGGTACCCGCGACTTCGTCCGCGTGAAATAAATACTAAGGTAACTCAGGCAGGATCTATTTTTATACCCAGACACATTTACGGTTACTAAAAACAGCTTATAATAAAACAATTTCACACAATTTTATCAAAATTGGTTCAGTTGTTTAGGTGTGAAAGCGTAAGAGATATTCGTACCCCTATTCAACTCCAATTTCATCCCTGTACAGTGCGAAATTACAAAATTGCTAGAACAAACATTTATTTGTTTCGTGTCGAGTGCCTATATACAGAGTTTCATGGTTTTATCTTCAACGATTGGAAGTTTCCATGTATATTTTCATCCCCATTTCAATCCCAATTTCATCCTTATACAGTTCGAAATTACAAAATTGCTAGAACAAATATTAGTTTGCTTCGTGTCAGGTATCTTTATTCAGAGTTTCATGGTTTTATCTTCAACGGTTGGGATCTTCCATGATGACATTCATCCCCCATTTCAACCTCAATTTCTACCTCGTATAGTTCGAAATTACAAAATTTGCTAGAACAAACATTCCTTTGCTTCGTGTCAAGTCGCGGGTACCAGCTGGTAACTGGTACCCGCGACTTCGTCCGCGTGAAATAAATACTAAGGTAACTCAGGCAGGATCTATTTTTATACCCAGACACATTTACGGTTACTAAAAACAGCTTATAATAAAACAATTTCACACAATTTTATCAAAATTGGTTCAGTTGTTTAGGTGTGAAAGCGTAAGAGATATTCGTACCCCTATTCAACTCCAATTTCATCCCTGTACAGTGCGAAATTACAAAATTGCTAGAACAAACATTTATTTGTTTCGTGTCGAGTGCCTATATACAGAGTTTCATGGTTTTATCTTCAACGATTGGAAGCTTCCATGTATATTTTCATCCCCATTTCAATCCCAATTTCATCCCTATACAGTTCGAAATTACAAAATTGCTAGAACAAATATTAGTTTGCTTCGTGTCAAGTATCTTTATTCAGAGTTTCATGGTGTTATCTTCAACGGTTGGGAACTATCATATTGACATTCATCCCCCATTTCCACCCCAATTTCACCCCCGTACAGTTAGAAATTACGCAATTGATAGAACAAACGTTCGTTTGCTTCGTGTCAAGTGTCTTTATACAGAGTTTCATGGATTTATCTTCAACGGTTGGGAACTTCCATATTGACTTTCATCCCCCATTTTAACCCCAATTTCACCCCCGTACAGTTCAAAATTGGTAGAACAAACATTTAATTGCTTCGTATCAAGTGTCTAGATACAAAATTTGATAACTTTGAATACTTATTACGAATTTTCATACAACCGTTCATCCCCTGTTTCACCCTCTTAGTAGTTGAATTTCGCAAAACCCCGTCTTAGCGAGCGCCTACGTGCTAAAAGGGACCTCTATGCAAAATTTCAGATCTAGGAATCTGAAATTCATTTGTAGTTTCTGAGATTCCTTGATGAGTGACCTTTCGCTTTTATATTTAAAGATTAACGGCTAACTTATTACTTATTAATTATGCGGAAAGAAATATCGAACAGAGTTTGAGCAACGCCATAATTAATATTAGATGTGACGTTCACAAGTTTTAGTCGATAGATGAGTCGATGTCTAAAGGTACAAGTTCGCGCCGCGACCGCGACCGGAGACCAAGACAGGCACTTGACACTATGGAATTGTATGGGCGCCAGTTCGCGCCGCGACCGCGACCGCGACCTGTCTCGGTCTCCTGTCGCGGTCTCGGCGCGAACTGGCGTCCATACAATTCCATAGTGTCAAGTGCCTGTCGCGGTCTCCGCGCGAACTTGTACCTTTAGGCGCGGGACAAATACAAGATACAAGAAGCGTAGGGTGAGGGTAAAGCGCGGGCGCGGCGCCGTTACAGCGTAGAACAGGCGCGCCAAACGGTGTCGGAAAGGCGAAACACGGCGCGCGGTTACTGTAACTTGATCGATTATAATTGTAAAGATCCGGGTGGTTTTCTACTAAATCGCAAAATTTTATGTTGAATCTATATCGACACGCATTTTTGCCGTCTAGTTCAGTCTTGTGTACACCGACCGGTATGCCACTGCAGTGAAAGAGGAAAGGCAGGGTGAGGTAGGTACCTAATGTAGCTCCGCAGCACATTCACCGAAATGTATCCTGTAAAATAACGAGACGCTGGCTACTTTACAGGGTGTTTGAAACTGGTAGCTTCAATAAATCAAACAAATAGTTAACACTTCAATCTTTATTGTTTGTACGAGCATATGATTGTGCTAATAAATATTTTGTCATATATAGTATAGCATCAATGACTTTACATAAGGCTAGAAATGAGTTAGGTGTCACTTTTTTCAATGATTCTATTAAAATGGAATGGCCACAACACTAATTGACAATTTTAAAGTCAGCACTCATTTTGTTGGATTAATAGTTATTTTTAATCTTATAATCCAAAAGGTTAATAGATTATTAACTAATAACATCCCCTTGTAAGATCATGAGATACTAGCTAGTAATAAATAAAATGATCCCAATCTATTGCCCTACCCCTACGTATTTTGGAAATTTACATTACATACGAGTATTCTTTACGTCTTAAACGAGAGGTACCTACACTATGAAGATACAAGACGGGATTAGGACGTCTACTCTCTTTCTACAAAAACGTAATTTCGAAAAAAATAAACACGCGACTTTCATACTCTCGTTCTACTTCGTTTCGTCCGATAGAACATTGTTAGACGTTTCCATGTTCTACAATGGACAAAACGACGGATCGAAGTAGAATCGGAGTAGGAAAGTCGCGAGTTTATTTCGAAATTACCTTTTCGTAGAAAAAGAGTAGACGTCCAGTATGTTGAGTGCGAGTTTTGTCGATGACTAAACGCGTTCTACCGTGAGCGCGTAAACATGCATTTTGTATAAGGCAATTTCTAGCGCGTCTAGCGGTGTCGGACTTCGTCATACAAATGTTATGCTTACGCGCTCACGGGCGTCGACAAAACTTGCACTCAGCATACTGAAACGTTCACATATTCAACTAGTAGTGCCCTGCGGTTTTACTCGCATAGTTTCCGTTATGGTAATGTTCCCGCAGTATTTTTGCAGTCAGCTTTTCTGAATAGAATCTGTTTCCCAAATATCAAACCGATCCGGTCAGACTTGATTGAGCAACTAACATCCAAACTTTCACTTAAATAATATCAGTGGGGTGAGACTAACAAAACGTTTTTGTATGAGACAAAACAACATATTTAAAAGGACACTATTTGACGCAATCAATGTCGTTTGGGCTGATCAATCGATCGATCGTAGACATACTTTGCAAATTAGGTACATTCGTAATCGTAACACTGACTTTGTTTTGGAATTTCTTATTTAAATACATCAACATATTTTAAACACATCAAAGTCATGAAACACTCTATAGCTCGCGTGCAATAATTTAGGTAGGTACTTATTTTTACACAAAATGAAATTACAAAATTGTAGTCGTGGCATGCAGAAAAAAAAAACCACTACCGCCGTACGTAGTTCGGAACTATTTTTATCCTCTGAAAACGGATCATTGGTTGCTTGGAAAGAATGCGTTTTCAGGATGCAAATAGATCCGAAGATAGTTCTCAATATCGCAAAATTTGCATTTTTTTAAAATTCTGTTACATAATGAAACATTTGTGCTACCTATTGAAGAATCTTTGACAGGTTTATTTGCAATTTGATAATGCTTCGTTGGATTTGGAATCGGTGTTTTTAGAATGACAGATAGGCGAACCATAGCTAATTAATAACATTGCCATAAGCTTAAGTTTCAAAATTCTCAAAATTAAACTATAACGCCATCTGTGGCGCCAAAATCAAATGGTTGATGTATTCTTTAGACATTCTAAAAACACTTTTTTAAAATTTATAAGTGCTTAAATAATAGCAACATTGAGAACCTTTATTTATTTAATCAGTTATGAAGTAAAAAAAGGAACCAAAATACACATTACATTTCTTCTGAGTCTCAAACATACCACAATGTAACTTGCTCTTAACATTTCACTCGTAGTGAAAAATAAATATGCTTTAAAAAAAATAGGTAACTTGGCTACTAGCTATGCTAGGTAAAATAAAATAAAAAACTCTTAACAAAAACTCTGGGAACACCATGAGTCTTTCTATAGAAAATAATTACTTATTGAACTTATTAAAAAAAAAAAATGTTTTAAAACAAACAAGACCTTTTCAGATGAGGGAAAAAAGACAACAGATGGAGTATATCGTCGAATGTTTTTGTCCAAACCAATTAGTTTAATATAAATTTATGCGATTTACGCATATTCTTTTAAAACATGGCATTAGTTATAACTGAATTTTTTGTTCTGGTGTTGTTCATATTTTTCATACTTCTTTTACTTTTCCGCTATTTTTATGATATGATTCTAAATTAAACCCGCCAAAGTGTGGAACCAGCAGCTGTTCACGTCAAGGGCTGGAGTTCGGTTAAAAAATAATTAAATAAGCCATTACTAGTGGAGCCAATAAAAACTCACTACTGCTATCTAATACGTAGTACGGAACTATTGTTTTCTTCTGAAATCGTCTTATTAAATCATTATGATTTTCTATACAATACTATTTGGAGGGTTGCAGAAGCTACACATGCTAATCCCATAGAGACACCTAAGGGAACCACTGAATTGTTTTCTCGATGTTAAGACAATTTTTAGATTTCCATAATCCAAAAATGGACAAAACAATTCAGTGATTCCCGTACACTGTTCCACAAGCGGCAGCCTTATTGCTGTTTGCAATCTCTACCAGGAATCTTATTACAACTAGATTCCTAATTACAGGAAGCCCTATCAGCAATTCAGCATGTTCCACACGTTCTTTACGTAGCTCTGAATAATACTTATGTTTAAAAGACACTAATGATGGCATCATTAAACTTAGCGTATACAGATACATACAGCTAGGTAAAAAAGCAAACACTGTGGCAGCCAGCGCCACAATCGCAAAAACCTATGAGGGTTGAACAATTAACATTTTATCCCAATTTATTGCTTGTTTTGTTGGTAAAGAACAAACAATTAATCATTAAATAATTTACTAAAATATGAACTTCAATTTCATTTCCACTTGTTTAAATGACTATAATAATTTCAGCAATGCTTTTGTTTGGTGTACCAATGGCTTTTCTGGAGTTTGATCAGTGCGCAGTTGGCCTTGCAATTGATCGGTAGATTTCTAACTTGTTTGTGGACAGTAATTTTAGTAGAAAGTAGTAAGTTTCAAGGCTTTTTTGTGAGAAAAATGTATTAAATAAATATACTCATTTGTAGATTCCACCAAGGACAATTAAGGGTATCTTAGCATAATATAAGATATAAATTATGATTCTATGCTATTATAAATAGGTTAGTTTTTTAAATTTAACTAAATGGATTTGTCACTAAGTGTTAGCTTTCTCTCTATTACAATTTATTGCAGCTTGCATAAAGCATGAACATCTTAATAGATTATCCTATCGAGTCCCAACTCGGGTTATTTTCTTATTAAAAGGGGAGAATAAAGACGTAACTAAAGTCACTAGCCAAGTGCGTAAGGAGGATGCCACATGTTGTATCAACAATCTCATTTCAACATGTTGGTTTCAATACAATGTTTTTGTCACCGTCAATGCATGTGGTAATGATAAACTTGACATCTACCTTTGGAAAAAACTCAGACATGTGGAGTTTGAACTTAATATGTGATACATCTATGCTAGGTCATGTAACTTGATACTTAGACATTGTTATATTTTACTATGTAATATAAATTCTGAATATTGAAGATGGTGACAATGAGTACTAATCATATTTGCACTGTTCATACATAGGTGTCAATGTATTGGTATCCAAGGCTTGGCCTACATTGTACTTTTGTATTGTATAAATAAGTTATTGGATTTTTTTTAAAAAGCTGAATGTTTTACATATTACATTTTATGGTATGTGTTTTAACTTTTTTTTAACTGTTAACAATTGCGTATCATTACTGGAAAGATTATAAGAGTAAAAGCTATTCTAGCTAATTATAATTCGAGTAATGCTTATAGAGATGTAGATAATTTTTCTATCAACAGTTACACATGGCCATTGTGGAGGGATTTAGCTTCAAACTCCTCACGTTGTCTATACAACTCGGTTACTAGGGCTTGTATGAATGGATGATTGAACTTTCCTTTAGTTGCTGTGAAAAATTCTTCCAGTTTCTTAGGTGATTTTTCCCTTTTCTCGTATTCAAAGGCCTGGAGTATCATGTCATATCGGTCCAGATCTTTGGTGAATTTAGCTTCAGGTGTGTTCTGATCCTCATATTCCTGAAAGTAAAAAAAACACATTTTGAGACTATATCAGTTTGCCGTTTTTTTGAAGTCATACTGTAGAAGAAATCTATTCTACATTTCATATTATGTTATACTGTAGAATTGTCTATTTGGTACTTATAACATATAAACACAGATTGTGTTATTCTGGTGATGCAAGTAACATAAAATATTTTATCTTGTTCAAAACTTCTTTGAAAAATAATACCTATACAACTATACATAATGTATACTCCACACTTGTTAAAAAGGAACTTCCAGCTTAATGTTTCATCAGTACCAATGGACTATAAATTCACTTAGTAGATATACATATATAATAACATTCAAATTTGAAACAGAAGGGTACAAATACAAATGTAAATCAATTATGTTTATTGGTTTTTATTATTTCTATCTATGGGACCCTTTCTAGATCATTATCAAAGGAGGTTTATATTATGGTTACTATGGTAATTTAACCACCACAAACCACATTTAAATTTGAACATTCATTTATTGATATATTATAGGGTTATATGGAACACCTGTTCAAAGCCATAAGGTTTAACTGGAATGGAAATTTTAAAATTTATGAATAGATATTATAAGGATATGAGGGTATGCAAAAGCAAAAACAACGCATTCTATGTTCTCACATCTAGGGCTCAAAGACTTTGCTCACAAGGAGACAAGACCATTACACATCATCATAATCCACCACACTGGTCAAGTGTAGACTAGCGTCGAAAGATCGAAGAAGAATTTTAAAATACATGTTGTAAAATATACTACATATTATCATGTTCAGACATGGCTGGGCAATTAAATAGCTGCATCTAGATTTATTATAATTTGTCTATGTGTTTGAAACCAAAGTTATAAACACTGACAAGATTTTTACCAAACTAGAACTTTTGCAAGCATGACTTCAGGGTAGCAATTCTGAAACCATTCGGTTGCATCCGACACGGAATCTCATCTCTCGATCTTTGTCTTATCTGTTTACCATGACAAAGACCGAGAGATGAGATTCCGTGTCGGATGCAACCGAATGGTTTCAGAATCGCTACCCAGGTGAGCACTGATTTCTAATACTCATAGGTAGTGGATATAACAGTATCACATAATTATTTCTACCTAATAGAACCAGTTTGAATACAAAAAAAAATCAGAATTGATGGTAATAAAAACCAACAGCCGAACATGTAACCTTCAAACATCTAACTTCCCACCACTAACCACCTCCTCTATCACTCAACCACTACAACTCCTTTTTCATGATTAAAAACGCTATCTAATCTAAATGATTTGGTTTGAAATTAACCTGTAAAATTATCATCCTGTGTGGTGAGTGAGTCTTGTGGCATTTACCACATATGATGATGGTATTTTATTAAAATAACTTGTAATCTAGAAACTTCTTCAGTGAAGATCCATAGCCTAACTCTCGAGTGTTTATGATATGTAAAAACATAGTATACCTACCACAACTGTTAATTCTGAAATTGTATATTTGTTTATATTTACTAAGTGTTGATCACCAAATTATCATCAGATTTTTGTAATAATAAATATGATGCTGGAACTTACTTTAAATAACTCGTACATTCTATTCCCTGCAATGCCGGTGAGCTCGGCAATCTTCTGCATGGCCTCATCTTCTCTTCGGTGCTTCTCATCTGGTGAGACCCCACAGTGAGGTGTCAAATCGCCAACAATGCTTTCAGCAAGGTCATGGACAAGTGCTGGAAATAATGTTATGAAATTTAGGTCATTTTATTATTATATATGATATTTTAGAAAATTAACTTTATAAAGAAAGACACTTCAATTTATATATAAATATATCTAGAATTAATAGGTAATTCCCTGTCAGTCCTGCTAGGAAAGTCCCTATGTCGACCATCAAAAGAAGTTTCAATGGACTAGTAGGGGTATTTCCCGTATTTAAATAGAAATATTGGAGTTTCCCCATTGAACTCTTATTAAAGCAGCATTTATAACAATGGGTTAAAGGTTTGAAAATACCTATTAATTAATAAATATGATGTCTATTTGAAATTAAATGAATGGACAAAACTACAATGAACAAACATAAAAAACAAAAGAATCTGATTTTTTTTCTAACCCTGGTAGGATATTACCTATTACCAACAGAGGGCATACAACTTTTCTAGGAAAAAAATTGTAAATAACGAACAATGGGTATTTAACTATTTAATATAGGTTTGTTTCTTAATACAAATATTTTTGGATATACAGTAGGTACCTACTACACAAAATGCATAGACTCACAGACAGACATCAGAGATTTTTAAGATTCCAATTTGAGCACAAACAAACATAGGAACAAAATTTAATAACACATACCAATTTGTAGACATTTGAAACGGTCAAGTTTTGTTGGATTATTCTCTTCAGTAAGCAGGAAGGTCATCATGCCCATGCGATACATGTGGCCAGAAATCGTTTCACAGTCATTTATATCACACAGTATCCATCCAGTTCTTTTCACATGCTGAAACATTTCCTACACTTAAAAAAAACATATCAATCCAGCCTTTTAAAGGTGAAGTCATAGGAAAATGAGAGAATAGCAGAACATTTTTTTACTCCATAGAGATTACATTTTACATTAGGTACATTTTTGCTAATTCGAAGGTCATGGTCAAACATGCGGAAGCTTATCAGTTTATAGAATAATATGATAGGTATATCCAAATCAGCCATTCACATCGGAACTGTGGAAAAATATTAATTTATTTCTTACCTTAAGACGGCCCACTAGTTCTAAAAATTCGAGGATTTTCTTATGATCCTCTATCAAAGCCATTGCTAAACGGATTATTGCCTGGAAGGTTATAGAAGAGTTTCAGTTCCACTGATAGGTATTGAAGAAAAAGCTTCCACGTAATAAGGTTCGGTATAGTTAGAAAGTTTTTCTTTATTTATTGAGAAAATTTCAGAAATATAACGTAAACCAACACTGCCAACACAGAGTCAGAGTCACAGATCACTGTCAGAGTATGTAATTACCACAGAACACTTATATTTATACAGGCACTGCACTTAGTACTGCCAGATGTAAGGAACCTTTTTTTGTTGTGATAACTGCAAATGCTAAAACCTGTACGAAACTGTAGGTATGCCTTTTCATCAAAAGTAAAATAGGTCATTCTCATCTCATTCTCAGTTAAGCCTTATCTCTTTCCCTTCTTTACTTATCCTCTTCTTTTTTATCAAGTTCTGAATTCATACATAACCATTACCTTCTTAATATAAGAGGTACAACTTTTATAATTATATATGTTGCGCGTCCGTTAGGACAAACTGTTGATACCAAACTTTTATAACACCATCAATGTACACGGTTTAAGTAAAGTAAATATATTCTAATTCTATATTATAATACAAAATCCCATATTACAAAGTTGTTAAAATTACTACTAAAAATGAATTATTACTTATGTATTATTATTTACCAAAATTAAATTAATGCGTAAACAAAATTTCAGTACGAAAATCCAAAACCAATCTGTGTCGCACAACAAAAAATGTATAAATACGAATAAATCTATATACATGGTAACACTGACTTCTCTGCACTGTATAGGGATGTGACAAACAACTATAAAGATGATAATAAATAATAGTTTGACATAAGTATTAGTAATAATCACAGTATAAAGAAATACTACCAGTAGTTCATCGTCTTTGATCTTTGGAGAAACGTATCGGTAATTCTTCCAAGATCAAAGATGTCTAGACACGGATAGGCGTGTCGCAAATACAAATGCTTACTTAGTATTTTTTTAATCAAAATTATTATCAACAAATTAACTACAAAAATGATGAAAAATTTACATCATTCTCAAATCATCGTCAACAATAAATAATGTAATAAAACAGTAAATAATGTAGTGTATCATTAATTAATTAAACAATAAATGATCTCAGTATTTATTTATTAATGGGTTAATAATAAAATATGAAAAATAAAAAAAAGTTAATAATTGACCAGTAATAATATAAGGGTCTTCTATTTAAAACACTATTAAAAAACAACTATTTTCAAGGTTCAACTTTCATTTTTATTTAATTATTTTCATTTATTTTATTTAATAATTTTTTACTTAATTTTTAGTGGTTTAATTCCATTAATATTTCCATTATTTTTATTTTATCTTTTTATTTATATTCATTCATTCATTCATCAGCCGCAAGACGTCCACTGTTGGACATAGGCCTCCCCCCTAGATTTCCACAACGAACGGTCCTGCGCAACCTGCAACCAGCGGTTTCCAGCGACCTTTGTGAGGTCATCTGTCCATCTAGTGGGAGGCCGTCCAACACTGCGTCTTCCGGTTCGTGGTCGCCACTCGAGAACCTTTCTTCCCCATCGGTTGTCAGTTCTGCGAGCGATGTGGCCTGCCCATTGCCACTTCAGCTTAGCTACTTTTCGAGCTATGTCGGCTACTTTCGTTCTTTTGCGAATATCCTCATTCCGGATTCTGTCGCGCAAAGAGACTCCGAGCATCGCTCTCTCCATAGCTCGCTGTGTGACTTTGAGCTTTGTTATGAGGCCCACAGTTAAGGACCACGTCTCAGTTCCATAAGTCATCACTGATTGAAGACTTTCGTCTTCAAGCATTGGGGTATTTTTGACTCCAAGATGTGCCGTAGTTTCCCGAACGCTGCCCATCCGAGTTGGATCCTTCGCTGGACCTCTTTGTCGAAGTTGGATCTACCTAATTGGATCTTTTGACCCAGGTAGACGTATTCGTCAACAACTTCGAGTGTGGTATTCCCAACAATAACCGGTACAGGTGAGACATGAACATTTGACATGACCTTCGTCTTGTCCATATTCATCCTCAAACCTACCTGTTGGGATACTCTACTGAGGTCTCTGAGCATAGCACCGAGGTCCTCCAGCGACTCCGCCACAATGACTATGTCGTCGGCAAACCGAAGGTGAGTGATACATTCGCCGTTGATATTGATGCCATGTCCGTTCCAGTCCAGTAACTTGAAAACATCTTCCAGCGCGGCAGTGAACAGTTTCGGAGATATAACATCTCCCTGTCTCACGCCTTTCTGTAGCTGGATATGTTTTGTGCACTGGTCCTGTAATCGAACAGACATTGTGGCTTTGCTGTAAATACACTTCAACACTTCGATATAGCGATAGTCCATGCGGCATCGCTGGAGAGACTGAAGCACTGCCCAGGTCTCGATGGAATCGAAGGCTTTCTCATAGTCCACATACGCTATACATAGTGGCCGATTATACTCCTCGGTTTTCTGTATAATCTGCCGAAGCGTATGGATGTGGTCTATGGTACTATAGCCTTTTCGGAAACCGGCTTGTTCGGGTGGCTGGAAGTCGTCAAACCTGCGTGCGAGACGATTCGTGATTACCCTCGAAAACAACTTATAAACGTGGCTCAGAAGTGAGATGGGTCTGTAATTCTTCAACAAGGTGTTGTCACCTTTTTTGAAGAAGAGCACCACCACACTTCTGCTCCACGCTTCTGGCGTATTACCGTCAAGTATGACGGAGTCGAACAGCTTCTGGAGGACTTTAAGTACCGGTTTTCCACCCGCTCTCAGAAGCTCAGTCGTAATTCCGTCGTCGCCAGGTGCCTTGTTGTTTTTAAGCTGCTTGATCCTAATCTCGTACAGGCTGACTTCCGGGATATCTTCGGTAAAGTGTCGGGTCAGCTTGGCTCTGGGGTCTTTAGCCATATTAACGACAGGTTGTGCTTGCGCAGAGGTGTATAACTGTTCATAGAACTTCTCGATCTCCTCTAAAATCTCGGGCTTCGACGAGGTGACGTTGCCATCATCGGTTTTCAATTTAGTCAATTGACTTTGCCCAAGAGACAGATTTCTTGCGAACACTTTCGAGCCTTTGTTCCGCTTAATCGCTTCTTCAATACTCATAGTATTGTAGCAGCGTATGTCGCGTCGCACACAAGTAGAAATCTGTCTATTGAGCCGTCTGTAAACCGTCATGTCTACCGAAGACTGCAACCGCATACCTCGCCTAACCGCCATGAGATTCAGAGTATGATCGGAGAGTTTTTGTGTTCTATTTTGGCGTCGGCTCTTGTAGAATTTTTTGCCAACCGCGTGAACAGTTTCCACTAGCCTGTCATTAATTTCATCCGCCGTTACGCACTCATTTAGGGACTCGACTTTATTTATATAGTTTAATTAAAACATTATAGTGAAACGACATAACCCTATCGAGTTTGGCCTTGTTTCATTAGACTTGATGAGTATTTTGTCACTAGAAGGTGACCAGGGTCTGATGATGAAACTGGAAGAGGCCCACTGGAACTCAGTAAATATACGACATACCTAGCCCCATAGAGTTTGGGCTCTTTTTATTTACTTTGATGAGTACCTACTTTGGTGCTCATTTAATTACTGAGTTTCTATGGCCATCTTCAAGTTTCATCATCAGACCCTGGTTACCATCCAGCGACAAAGTCCTCATTAAGACGAATAAAACAAGTCAAAACTCAATGGGGTTATGTGGTTTAATAGCCGAGTTAATATGACCATTTTCAAACTTTATCATCAGACCCTGGTCACCATTTAGCGACAAAGTAGTAATCAAGACAAATAAAACAAGCCCTAACTCAACGGGGTTATATCGTGTAATTTTTGAGTTCCATGGCCATCTTCCAGCTATATTATCAGACCCTGGTCACCATCTAGCAACAAAGTACTCATAAAGACGAATGAAACGAGCCTAAACTCGATGGGGGGATGTTGTTTAATCACTGAGTTCCAATGGCCATCTTCCAGCTTCATCATTAGATCAGCAAAATGTCACGAAGGTCTACCCTCGTCACAATCTAGCGACACGTACTCATAAAGACGAATAAAACGAGCCCAAATTCGATGGCGTTATGTCGTTTCATTACTGAGTTCCAATGGCTATGTTCCAGCTTCATCATCAGACCCTCGTCACCATCAAGCGACAAAAAACTCATCGAGGCGAATAAAATGAGTCCAAATTCGATGGGGTTATGTCGTTTAATAACTGAGTTCCAATGGCCATCTAGGATAAAGCTGGAGCTTTATCATCCGATCAGCACAATGTCATCATAATATTACATGGTCACCTGATTTACACATGTATGCAATTTTTAATCTCAATCAGTAACCGGGAAACAGATCAAATTTAATTTGCATGAATTAATGACATACATCGGGATAGGTAAAATTATATAAAATCTTGTAACGAGGACATACTGTTGATAAGAAGATCAAAATATCGCACAAAAAGCCAAAATAAAATTAAAACATACGAAAGACGTCAGGCCTGAGCCGCGCTCCCGATATACTAACATTTTAATGTTGGCAATATCGGAAGTACACTTCCCGTTATATAATGGTAAGTTAAATCTTTCATTTCAGCAGTCTCATTTCACAACATAGCACCTACACTAAACTAAATACATAGGTACAGAAATTTATCTAATTTTCAAGATGCAAAAAGACCTGTCAAAGACAGTGAAATTGGGAAATTTCACCACGGGTGGCGTCCATGTTTTATTTTGTTAGAGAAATTTCACAAAAACCAACAGTGGTGCCAAACTTGAAAATATTTAGAACCATAATTTGAGAAATTTTGCACTTATAAATAAACTGTCACGATACAAATTGATTATATATACTCTCTTAAATACATATTTTAGGACAAAAATTACAGCCAAAAGTGTAACCGACGTAGTCATACAAGGTCTCATTGATGTGTTGATAATACTCAACACTTTGACGAACATTCCATATCATTTTAGTTTGAAACAGTACATCTTGACATGGTCAAACATAAAAATCAAAATACAGTTATGGGAGATTTAGTAAATAATAAGCTTTTATGAGAAATAGACAAACCAGAATCGGACTGCAGACAAACATTAGACCCTTCAAAATGCTCATAATTATTAAACCAATACTGTAACCGGAATAACTTTATAGTGATAACACAAAATATACGCAGCATTCACCAGAAACTTGATCAATTTCTAGCTTATATGAGCACTTTTGACGTAAACATCGACGTTACAGTTCTTACCGAGTGCTGGACTGAGAGACGAGATCCACCAACAATTGATAATTATAATTTATATTCTACCAAAAATAATTACAATCAAAAGGACGGGGTTGCTGCGTACGTTTTAAAAAAACACAAAGTTCATTCTAAGTAATCTATTTTGCCCGAAGGTAATTTTCTGACCCTTGAGATTGATGACATTTACTCTATGTACATATCGAGATCGACCTAGTGCATTTCCAAATCCAACAACACATCTACATACATTCATTAGATGAGGTACTAAGTAATGTCAAAGTAAAAACGAATGTTATTCTAATTGGAGATATGAATATCAATACCTTACCTTGTAATAATAGTGAAGTTCGAGTTCCAAATTATTTGAATTTAATGGTTTCACAAAATCTGGTACAAGGCATTATCTGGCCTACCAGAAATTCCAGCTGTTTAGACCACTTTATGGTAAAGGTAGCAAATTCGTGGCAGACATTAGTTTATCCCAGTTTCACTGATCAGTCTCCAATAATGCTCAGAATAAAAACCAGCCCGGAAGCTATGGCAGAAGGAAGTAAAAATAAATTCAAAACGGTAACATATGTTGAAGCTATAAAAAAAGCACTAGAACACAATTGTTGGGTTCAATATTATAGAGTAGATGACGTTAATGAAGCAGCTAACCAACTTGTATCCATCCTACCACAAGTGATTGAGGACAACACCACAACTCAAAATATTAGCGCGAAACACAAACCATTAAAACCTTGGATCTCTACCAATATAATCAACAGTATTAGACACAGGAATTCCCTACAGCTAAGTGGACAAACTTTCCAACAAATTTAGAACTGCAAAATAAATTTATAAAATATCGAAATGCGTGTAACAAACTAATTAAAACTATTAAAAACAATTACTACAAAAACAAGTTTGAACAATGTCATGGTAACGTTAAAGATACATGAAAAACTATCAAAGAAGTGTGTAACTACAACAAAAATAAATTAAATACAGAACCTTTGTCAAAAATAAAAAACTCGCCAATTGATTCCCTTAATGATGTTAATAATTTTTTTTCATCAATTGGCCAAGATATCGCCAACGTAACATTGCTTAAATTGAAAAAGACAGAGACCGAACTTGCAAATTCGGCTAGTACTACCTCTAGCACGATTCCAATTGGTTCATTATCACTGTTCCTTACAGATGAAAAGGAAGTTACAAGTAACATTTTTAGTCTTAAAAAGTAACAGTGCTCCTGGTTGGGATGGCGTCTCTTCTTCATTATTAAAATCATGTTCACAAATTCTGGCTTCACCTATTTCCTATTTATGTAATTTAAGTTTCACCAAGGGAGTATTTCCATCTGTATTCAAGAAAGCTATAGTCTGTCCCATCTTCAAGATCGGACAGAGAGAAATTGCTTCCAATTATAGACCTATTTCACTTTTACCAACTCTAGCCAAAGTCGTAAAAAATATCGCAAATAAGAGATTGATGTCTTACCTTGAGAAGAACAACATCTTGGCCGATAGCCAGTATGGATTTCGTCATAGTAGGTCTACTGATGACGCAGTACTCAAGTTAACAACTTTGACATCAAAATACATAGACACTGGCCAAAAATGCTAATGCTATGTTCACATGCACGCCGTGCAGCCCGGCGGGCTGCCTGGCGGGCTGCGCGTCATGCAGCCCGTCCCAGGCCGGCGAAAATTCAAGCTGTTCACACGCACGCCGTCGTGTCAGTCAGTGCCAGCATGGCGGGCAGCGAGGATCTCGGTTTTGTTGCTGCCATATCCTTTGGCTTAACTTATTTTTATTGGAAAAACTATTTTTATTTTTTATCATCCAAGTATCGTGATTTTTTTTCTTGTCCTCATGGAATTTATGTTCGGGGTTCCATAATATTTCTTATTCCTGGTAATATTCCAGGAACTTCAAAATTGTCTCGTTTGACCATTCCACCATGTTGTAATCTCCGATCGTAGCGACTTTTTTAGCAACGTTGAAGTTCGTCACGAAAGCGCGAGAGAGACTGACTGCCCGCGCGCGTGTAAACAGTCACCGGGCGCCCGCATATTCATCCTTTGAACTTTGCCAAAAAACCGACACTTGCCCGGTTCGCGGCATTCACGTTCACAGGCGCGTTTACGGGCTCGGGCGTACCGTTTACACGCTCGGGAATGTGAATGTGCACGTTGAATGTCGAGTTGAACGCGCGCGTGTGAACGTAGCATTAGGTGCGTTTTTATACCTCCAGAAGGCTTTTGATACGGTCTGCGTACCTATACTTCTGGCACGACTGCAGGCTGTTGGGATAAGGGGTAGCGTACACAAATACAAATGGTTCACGGACTACTTGAGTGATCGCAGACAGCAAGTTCGAGTAGGTGAATATAGGAGTGGGGGTGCTGTTAGCAATTATGGAGTTCCTCAAGGAAGCACACTAGGACCCAGTCTGTTTTTGGTGTATATTAACGAGCTTTGTAAACAAAAACTTTGTAATGCTGACATTCTCATGTTTGCAGACGACACTGTCATCCTGTTTCACGAACCTACTTGGACTAGCATCCGAGAAATAGTTGAAAAAGGAATGGCTTGAGTTGTTGCATGGCTGGAAGACAACCTTCTAAATCTGAACATTGATAAAACAAAATATATGTGTTTCAGAAAGACTAATCGAGACAAAATTCCATCAGACTTTATTATACATGCTCATTGTTTTCCCTGTAATCGTAAAGAATTTGAACACGTAGATTGCAGTTGTGGCGTCCTTACTCGTGTGGAGACTGCGAAATATCTAGGAGTCACTATAGATGACAAAATTACTTGGGGACCACATATAAATTTAGTCTCTAAACGAGTGAGGAAACTCATCCATGTGTTTAAGTTGCTGCGACAAGTAGCCGATAAAAGGTTACTTTTACAAACATACAGGGCACTGGCAGAGTGTATAATAGGCTACTGTATTTGCTCATGGGGTAGTGCTGCAAAAACATACTTGATAGAGGTGGAACGAGCACAAAGAGTTTTACTTAAAGTAATTATGTCCTTACCGTTTAAGTACCCAACATCTAACCTCTACAAAGAATGTGACGTATTTTCTGTTCGGAAAATCTTTGATAAACAAACAATTAAAAGATACCATAAAGAAATTGTCCCATATTTACCCACTAATAAAAAAAGACGTAGCAAGTGTCCAGTACCTGCCTACAAATCTACCATCGGCTGGAGACACTACGTGCATATGGCTTCAATTTTATATAATCATCTAAGCAGCTATTTTTATAACATTATGTCCTCGGATATGTATAAGTTAAAATCTACCATAAAGGATTGGCTTGAGCAATATAATTATGATGCTTTGGAGAAATTGTTTCTGAGAGTGGAATAGAAAGATAGAAAATATGTTAAAAAACGTTTTAAAGGTGTGGTTTCTTCTTTTTTTTTCTTTTTTGTAATATTCTGTTTTGGATAAATTACGATCAGCCAGGGAATCCGCCACGATCTAATCGGCGATGATTATCCGACGTATTATGTACTAACGAAAAACTTACTCAGCTACCACCCAGTATAGAACGACTGGGACGTTGTCTTAAAATAATAAAATAAATAAACACACGGTACCTTGTGTGACCGGATTCCGCGGAGAGAAAGGTGTGCCTACGTTTATCCCAAAGAACCACCCCTGTTCCCAGTGAATAGAACTTTATAAATATATAAATAAATGGGTACGATACTTGTCAGTCGCTATCTGCGTGCAATCGGCTTTCCTCGGACCACGCAATCCGTGGATGCCTTGGGAGCGCGAGCTCACCAAGACCGTGTTCACGAAACAGTCCAGTAACAAAACAGACTAGCTCAAAATCGACGCCCGGCGTCTTCAATCTTAATTACCAACACAAATATCTCGCGTCCGCGCGGATCATAGTTAAACATAAAAATAACGCCCGGCGTATACAATTCACAAATCACAAACTATCCGACCGCGGTAAAGTCCATGACAGAGTGCAATGAACGACTGCCAACGCGCGTCTAAAATGTTCCTAGCAAAAAACTCGGTTAAAACAGAACGCGGGTAATCTGCAAATAGTGGCCACATCTCAGTTTTAATAATTACCATTACCCTTTTCTGGAAGTTAGGTCAAGAACGAGAAGTTAAACGCCGTATTGAAAATGCCTGGAAGAGTTATTGGTCTATGAAAGATCTTATGAAGGGCAACATGTCACTATCCCTCAAACGCAGGCTCATGGACGTATGCATTCTCCCTATCTTGACTTACGGAGCTCAGACTTGGTCTTTGACAGAGAGTCTAAGGTCCGACCTCGCGGTTTGCCAACGAGCTATGGAACGCAGTATATTGGGAGTAAAGCTCACCGATCGCATAAGAAACACCATACTGCGTTCAAAGACACGAATAGCTGATGTGACCCAAAAGGCCAGCAATTTAAAGTGGAACTGGGCTGGACATGTCTATCGAATTTCAGACGATCGCTGGGCTAAAATCACCACCCAGTGGCAGCCAAATGGGAAACGACGATGCGGGAGACCCAAAAGGCGATGGCGGGACGATCTTGACAAACACCTTAAAGACTGGACTACTTTGACTCAAGACAGACAAAAATGGAAGGAGGGTAGGGAGGCCTTTGCTCAACACTGGGACACAATGGGCTCTTAATAATAGGTGAAATATATTGTTCCGTCATTCTATTCTAAACACTAACTTTAGAATTACTTAATATTATTTTATATGTACTACTGTTAAATAATGATTTGTATACCTAAATTAGTTGCACATTTTTGGGAAGACACTGTTTGCTGCAACACAGCTAACGCTAAAGCAGCAGACAGGGTTACTTATTTTGTTATGTACACATTTTTTGGAAATAAATTATTTTGTATTTGTATTTATATCTTTGACAGGTCAAATTGCATCTGGAAAACGCCTCATTACACTTGCATGTAATCTTTTACCAACCATACATTGTATAGTGTTGTTGATTGTATACTATACAATCATTTTCTGTTATTACAATTTACTGTTTCTTGTTTTAACCTCTCAATCTTGTAGTAGAGGGCGAAGTCAGTGAGTGATAATCTAGATTAATTTTCTTGAATTGGTATTAGTGTTAATCGGTATCGGTATCGGAGGAATCGGTATTAGTTTGTGGATTAACATCACACACAAAATTCATAGTGAACGACATTAACAGATTTTAAAAATAGACATCTCATGTTTTTGATGCCTTTTGGAAGATTACTTTAGGCGTTTATACAAATGGGTACTTCTAAAAACCGGTAATAGATGTCACTAACTTGAATGGTGTTCAAAACAAAATTTTATTTTCTATCATCAGGGTAGCGATTCTGAAACCATTCGGTTGCATCCGACACGGAATCTCATCTCTCGGTCTTTGTCTTATCTGATAAGCATGACAGAGACCGAGAGATGAGCTTCCGTGTCGGATGCAACCAAATGGTTTCAGAATCGCTACCCTGGAAATGTTGTATTTCCAAGTTGTTGTACAAGAAAGCCTTTATTTAAAAAAAAAACTATTTATTCAGTTAGAATTTAAATTATTTCAAACCAAGGCTTCAAGACCGGTGGCGCTGATCTTAATAATTCTAGCTTTAGGTACGAGAGGGCGTAAGACGGTCCTAGCGTCAGTAACGTTTTGTGTGAGTTCTGTCGTCGTCCATCCCACTAAAAAGCCCCCTATACACAATGGCCGAGTGGAGACCAACGCGAGCATTTACAAAACGGTACCTACATGGCGAGTGGTAGCATCCACACACTGACCGAGCGCAGGCCAAAATGAGCGCCTTTGTTTTGTGCACAAAAACCGACACCGGTCCGAATCGAGTCAAGTCTATGGCAAGCCCTATCCACACTGGCCACTTGCCGTCACTCGGCCGGGGTGGAGTCACGAATAGAAATACGATAAATCTAGTAAAAAAGACTTTGCTATTAGCGCCCCACGATTTTACCCGCGTAGTTGCCGTTCTAGTTGTTTTCCCGCGTTAAAAAATAGTCTATTTTCTATGAAATATTTTGAATGTTTGTAGGTTTTTAATTTAACTTATACGATTTTGGGGGGTACATGTCCCCTGTGACCCCCTCCTTCGGACCGCACATGCCCTCCACACACTGGCGTTGTGGCGTTGGCCTTCACACGCCGGCGCTCGGCCAGTATGTATAGGGGACATAAGAAGAGCGTTGTCTAGTCTAGTGTACATAGGTACCTACTAGGTACCTATTTTGTGCTGCGGATTTCTTATGCTCTTTATTAAACATACCTACTGGCCGAGCGCCGGCGAGTGAATGCCATCACCAGTGTGGAGGGGCTATTTACCTTGACTTGTGATCACTCGTCGTCGTACGCCTAGCTGGCCGAGTGACGGCAAGGGGCCAATGTGTATAGGGGTCGTGGACCTCTCACTACAGCGACACAAAAAATAATTTGTCACGTAAGTACCTACCTACCTACCTAGGTAAGACTGGAGAAACTCCAGACATGATAATGAAAGCGGTGGTTGTACCTTGTATAAGTTAAATAAAAAAATCTATATAGTCTATATACAGGGTTACTGGTCTGGTACTGGTAATCAGCCTGCATCCGTTTAAGGGCATGTTCTGTATATTTAAACAAACAACTTTTGTTCTACAACTTTCGTTAAAACTTAATAGTTAACCCAAAACAAAATTGTATTTGTTGCCCTTTTTTGTACCTACTGTTTATATAGCGACTTTTTAGTGTTTATTCACTTCGGTACATCATTTTTTGCGCGTTAAGAGCGTACGCGCTCTCGTTACGAAGAGTTCGATACTTTTAGACCGTGCAAATGCACTTTTTATTTATTTTGTAAAAGAAAAAAAAACATTTTTTTTAAACTGTAGAACAAAAGTTGACGTATTGAATGTACCTAACATCCCCTTAAAAGGATGCAGGCTGATTACCAATAACCCTGTATAATAGTCTCGCCTATTATCTAAGTAATCGTAGTTTTTTATTTATACTTAGGTATATTTATTAAGAGAGACGAGACGAGCAGAATATGCGTCTGATAGTCAGCAACATACCTGGACGTCTAGGTACTCTAATTCAACGAAAACGTAATTTCGAAATAAACTCGCGACTTTCGAACTCCGATTCTACTTCGATCCGTCGTTTTGTCCGTTTAAATGTTCTAAGCCTACTCTAATTAGAATATGCTTAGAACATTTAAACGTCAAACAATGTTGTATCGGACGAAACGAAGTAACACGAGAGTAGGAAAGTCGCGAGTTTTTTTCGAAATTTCGTTTTCGTAGAAACAGAGTAGACGTCCTGGCCATAACAGCACGGTGTTACGCCGCTATTGGAACATAAAAAGTTCATATAATTACCTAGTGCTGCACTGCGCTCGTTATCCAGAGATATAAGATGTTTCATCTCTGTGCCCTCTAATTTCTCTGGAAACATTGCCCATCAAACCGAAACACAGAATTAAACAATCATAATGTAACTTTCGTGAATTGACGTGAAATCTATTACATGAAGAGTGGCGTCACATTTGGTCTATCGTAGGTACATACTAATATTTTAAATGTCAATGTTTGGACGTTACTTTTTATCCCGGGAAACTATCAGGACTAGAACTACGCGAGTAAAACCGCGGGGTGCTTACTAAGGTGTTACTACTTAATATAAGGTGTTACTACTTAGGTACTTACGGGGTGTTACTAATTATAAGGTTGAACAATGTTCTGCGGGATCAGCTTCTAATATTAGGTATAACACTAGCAGCGTCCTGCGTTTTCACCCGTGTAGTTCTTGATCCCTTTAATTTACCAGAGTAATCATTAACCTATAGGTATGTGTGCATTCTAGACTAATTTCACCGTACAACACGCGCATTTTGTTTAAGCGTAACCATAGAGGAATACCAAGATACCGGCTTGGCCGAGTTTGGGTTCCACTTCCTATTTGTTAAAGTTTAATTGTCAAACGTGTAAACAGAATAAAGATTTGTCTTATTGTTTTATTGTTCTATTTATGTACCAAATTTCATCCAGCTCCTTTCATAGTTTTTTCGTGAAAAAGATCGATGCACACTTTTAAACCTTCGCGTTTAAGAGGACTGGAAAGGATTATTAAGTATACCTAACACAATCCCACGACATACCACGGTTCGACCTTTCACAAGATCAAGCAACCATTTCCGTGGCACATTTCTCCCATGCGTCAGTCTTACACACAAGCCATAATGATTAGGGTTTAATTTGATTAATATGGTCAGTGGCTAGTACTGGCGCGCACTCGTGGAATCATAATGCTTCCAATACCGCTATGTAAATTGAAATTCAATCTTGGCCTCGAGCTGGCAGTGAAAATGTGGGAGTCCTCGACGACGGTCCTACAATTAGGTTTAACTTCAAAATGAACGTTCTAACCCGTTTAAAGTTCAGCAAAGTTTTGTTCGATGTGTGGAAAGTTGGTGTCAGTGGGTATAGTGTTTACTGCGAGTATCTGGAATGATTCGGTGGCTATTTGTACTAGCAGGTTCGTTTAATTTATTTTTCGGCTTTAGGGATTCTGTATTTATTACTTAATATTTTTTTAATGTTGCAGTTAATTTATTTCAGTTTTCAGTATCATCCCATATTCACATAAAAATTGCCCGCCAAATGGCGGTGTCGGTAATCGCTTGACCACCGTCTGGCTTAAAACATGCGATCTCGCTTTATTTTTAACAAAAAAACATAAAATATTTCAATCATGATGATGATGGTGCCCTAAAAACGGTAAAAATGTCAAGGGTGAATGAACTGTCAAGTTAGATGAAAAAATAAATAAAAACGAGTATAAGAATCAAATTCATGGTTTAATTGCATAAAAACTGTATTTTATTCTCGATTTTTGAGAGTAGATAGGTAAGTGCTGATTTAATTATTTTGAAAGGTCATGATGAAACATGCTGAAACAGTGTCCATAACAAATAATTAATATGAATTACTTACCTGTAGTCAGGTAGGGTAGGTAGGTATGTATATACTTTCACCTTAGGCGGGAAAAGTTCTTGCGACTGTTTAACATACCAAATGAATGCTAAATTATAGATAACAATCCTGGCGGAAACGACCACAGAGTTTGATTTGGTATGATGTTCTACTTTCAAGATATTTATCAATAGGCACACTTTTCTGAATAGGTTTTAGTTTAATCTATGTGTAACGGAAATTCAGTCTGACTTAATTTCTTCAGAGCAAACCTTTGAATAAACGGCGAAAACCTCTTTGACTTTATCCGGAATTCTGTATACATCTCAATTTCCGGAGACAGGCAAAAAAATTTGTTTTAGATTTTAGAATTTGATTTTTCGCTCATGATTCTGACGATGAAATCGACATCGCGTTTTATTTTTACTAGTGGCGCTATTTAGTATTCTTGAGACGGTCTAATCGAACAAGAAACGGTAACAAATCAAGTTTGTTGTATGGGAGCCCTCCTTAAATATTATTTTTATTTAATTTTTAGTATTTGTTGTTATAGCGGCAGAAATACAAAACAAAAAATTTCAACTGTCTAGCTATCACCGTTCTTGTGATACAGCCTGGTGACAGACGGACGGACGGACGGACAGCCAAGTCTCAGTAATAAACTAGAGGTACAGGGGAGATTTGAACCTAAGACCTGATGATGAATGATTGAATCGTACGTTTTGGCCATTTTGCCACCATACAATATTATTACGTACCCATATTTTGCTGCTGAGCAAAGGGTTGTTCCCACCTTCCAGATAGTTCTATCTAAAGCTTTGGTGGACCAGTCTTTATCGTGCGATTCTAGTTAGTCACTCCACCTTCGTTAAGATCGGCTCGGAAGTTGTTTGTATACTGGAGACTGGACTTCCATCTATGATGGTATTTGCCCAATGATGGGTCGTCCGGAAAACGAGTTCCGCCCAGTTTCAGTAAACCGGTCATGCATGAGTCCAACACGCACACCAAAGATTCCGTACACCACAAGGAATATTCATAGAATTTCACTTTATTCTGTAGGCAAAGTGCGGATACTAATGTCCCCGTTATCGTCACGTAGGTTTATACTGTAAGTGGTAGTAAATATTTTGAAGTGAAAACTTCTTTTACCGCACTACAGACAGATTTTTCGTGGGCTGTGTATTGAATTCTAGCGCCAGCGTCACGCTCGGGAATGATAAGAAATTTTTGGGTGAACTCGGGAACCTGACTATTGGGTATCTAGAAATGCGTCAGCATAGATGACCTTGATCATGGTCACGCCCTACGGTTTCACCCGCGTAGTTTCCAAAGTGAGCTATCAAATTCTGATTTGTAAGTTTTCACTTCGATCTGCAGTTCCTATGACTGCCAATTTTTTTTATATCTAACAAGATGTGATGTTGAAGTGATGTTATCCGATGGTTACAGTCATAGTGTCTCCAAGTCGATAGTGAATCGGTTTTCTATCGTAGAAAGCATCATCGCTTGAAATCAGGTGATCCATTGAGGTGGCGGTCAAGTGTGAACCTCTCACTGTTAAAAAAAAAGTGGCAGTCATCAGAACTGCCGATAGAAGTGAAAACTTATAACTTAGAATTTGATAGCTTACCTTGGAAACTACGCGGGTGTAACCGGAGGGCGTGGGCTCGCCATCATGGCATGGCCATTTAGAAATGCGTCAGCATTTCCCATTGGCTCACGCATTTCTAGATGGCCATGCCATGATGGCGACGCCGCGCCCTTTCAGCATTTCCCATTGGCTGACGCATTTCTAGATGCCCAATCGCCAAGGTCCCGAGTTTACCCGAAGATTTCTTATCATACCCGAGCGTGACGGTAGAATTCGATTTACACCCCACGAAAAATGTGTCTAGGCGCGCCCAAAGAAGTTTTCACTTCAAAAATAAACTCACATATTATACATATGTACGCACAACGCGGGCGACAACGTCAAGCAGTTTCGGGCCCTAGGCATTCATCATCATCATCATCAGTCTGTATTCGTCCACTGCTGGACCTATGTCCTATGTACTGCTGGACCTATAGGAGAGGCCTATGCCTCTCCCATAATACGCCACTCAGCCTGATCCTCGGTCTTGCGTTTCCAACTGCCACCAGCCATCTTTCGTATATCTCACTCCATCTGGTCTCAGGCATTGAATAAAATGAATTGAATGAAAAACTGCACTTTCGTAATAAGTGCATTTAAACTATAGAATTTGTTGCCCGAGTATTCCCTGATATAATACTCTGAGTGTCTTCAAGTCTAAGTGTGAATTGGTTACTTCTAACTTCCCGGTTAGCGAGTTCCATCGTAGACCATATCGTCGCTTACCATCAGACGAGATGGCGGTCAAGTACAAGTTACTATCGATGAAAAAATGACATTGAAATAGGTAACTACCTTACCTGTCGCAATCGGAATAGTTTATAGGTAACCCAATAAATAGGTAGGAACAAATACAAAAAATACATAATTAGATTGGATATACCTATGGTAAATGATGAATTAATTAATTCTTCCTATAAGCCAAATTCAATAGGAAAATTGATCCTTCTCCTCCTCGAGTCGTGTTCCTCATGTCTGAGGGGCCTTGACCACCATGTCTCAACAACTTCTCAACGATGACACTTTACACTACGCCATTTCCCTCTAACATCGGCGACCTGCAAGGCGCCCTCGACTTATGTGTCTAGAGTGGTGCGAATCTAACGTACTTAATTGCACAGGCCGCTCTTGTTCTTTTGCCGTCAACTTTCCCAATAACTATCAGCTTCTCCAGGTGGTCACCTTCCTTCCTGGCTATATGCCCAAAATACTCTAGCACTCGTTTGAGGAGATGGTAGAGAGTCTTGTCTTGATCTTGAGCTGCTGGAGTATTAAAATATTGGTCTGACGCACTGTCCAAGGTATCCTGAGAATTATTCTCCAACACAACATCTCAAACGTATCAATACGTACGCGATTCACTGATTCATCCTAGGGATATATGAATTGTATTCAGAGTTGTTTAACATTTTTGATTTCAATTTTTCAGTTGCGTCGGCGGTGAAATGGGATGCGCCGGCGCCGTACGACCCGGTGTGGCTGGCCAGTGTCCAGACTTATCCGTCAATTCCCGCCCTGAATGAAACTCGGTTTTGGTCTTGGGGCTGGGTGTACGACAGCGATGTGGAATTTAGACTGTTCACTAGGTAAGGGTCCGTTATCACAATAACGATTTATTTTATTTGGCATCCGATTGGGTAGCAAGATATGTCCTTATTAACTCTCTATATATTTTGCTGTTATATTTAGGTAACCGACTTCAAAAAGAGGGAAGTTCTATATTCGACTGTATATTTTTATTTCATTGTTTCATGGTTCACGTTCCAAGGACTCAAACGAAAAGGTTGGGCTCTACTTTTGTGATTAGAACGCGTTTATTTATATTATTTATTATTTGGAATGCGTTGTCTGAGTGGGATTTTATTTTTTTATTGAAAAGTATTTCAAAAATCGTCTCACATATTTTAATAAAATGTATGTGGCCTAACATCTAATTTATCACATTTTGACTTCATGCACAGATTTTTCGATATTAAGTTGATCAAATTCATTTCGATGAAAATGTTTTTAGTGTATTAAGTCATCTATAGTACTGTACAACGTACATACGTTATTTAATAATAATTAAGCATAACATATTTCGTTTTCGAGATCATTTGCCTTACGTTCGGTATTTCCCCACATTTGTATGGCGAGTTCGTTCGGTATACGAATAGCAATTATTTTTGCTGTACAACATCGTTTTGTACGTGATAGCGTCGGCTACATACCTGTTTGAGATACTACTTATCGTAATTTTATCATTTCAAAGCGCACGAGGGTATAAAGACGTCTTTTCTAGGAATAACGGTTCGGAACTAAAGACTACATTAGAATAATACTGAAACAAGATAAAAAGGGTCAACGAACTTGTACGTAAAGGAAATGATTCACGTGAAAATATGTCGTACATGCGTACAAATCTCAATGACAGTAACCGTCTTTCAAGATTTAATAGTCATTAGTGAGGTTCTTTAACCTTAAAATTGAATGAATACAAGGTGTTGCAGAAAGGTGCAACAATATTTATGGTAGTTCATCTACATTAAGTTTTGAATCATGTATGTGAAAATTAGGCATGAAAGCTCAAAAACATTTTTCCAAAAAAAAATATTTTTTTCGGTTTTTATTTCATTTGACATACCCCTAATGACCAGATCTCCGCACGGATTTTTGTACGATGTCACGGCGTCGGCGGCAAGGTCATTTGTCTGCTGTACATGCTTTAGGGTTGAAGCTGCTGATTTGGTGGGAATTTTACGTCAAACTTTGACTCGAATTATCTCGTGATCTACCGTGCTGAGGGGAAAGAGACCTTGGGTGATGAAGTGTACATCAGTGTTAGAATAGACTGTTAAAATATTGTTGGGGGTAAATCCACCACGTTGTATATACAATTTAAATAATAACCTGACTGCTTCATTCAACAAGTAGGTATTGATTTTGAGTCCATTCTATAATAAGGCTTGACACCTTATTGACTTAGCAATCAGGAGGTATTTATAAAGATTTTAAAGAGGTCCTTGAAATTGACATTAAGAGCCGGTTTTCACGGCGCGGCTGCCAACCGCGCCCGCGCGCAGGCGCGGCAGATTTCCATATAAAATTGAATGCAAAACACACGACGCGGTTTACGGCCGCGGCGGCTGCGGGAGCCGCGCGGCGCCCGCGTGGCGGCGCGCGATTTTTACGCAGTAGGTTTCCGGAGCAGAAACCGCGAAAACCTGCGGTCTCGTGAGTATTGAAACAAAACCGTAGCGCGGCGCGGCGCCGCGCCCGCGCGCGGCCGCGGTTTGAAACCGCGTCGTGAAAATTGGGCCTAAAACGCAATTGCGAAGATAATGTAAATTTCCCACTATCCTCTAATTCCTCTATTGAGTATGTAGGTATGTCATTCTGGAAAGTTTGTTCATCCATCGATAATAAAATTGATTGTTCCTTAGGATTAGGAATCACTCATTATGCGATTGCGGTTTGGACGAAGGAAATGTGAACTATATAATTTTCAGTCGTCCCTTAATGCGGTCTTCATTTTATGACTTTAATCCCTTCTACCTCCCTTATACCTCAACTCGTCTTTGTTAAATGTCTGCTATCCCTTGTGAACACCTCTTTTGTTTTTATTTTGCGAGTATGTAAATATATTAAACAAAATAAGATTAAATTGTAAAATTTTTAACTGGTGAATACTTTTATGTTAGAGATGTGTGCTTTATATTTCAATATTATATTTGTGCATTAACTTTTTGGGAACATTTAGTGAGTTGTTTATACAATAAACTTTTTGTAACCCAGTAAAACACACTACACGTGATAAATCCCATCACCACATTACAATACTCCTGGACGTCTACTCTCTTTCTACAAAAACGTAATTTCGAAATAAACTCGCGACTTTCCAACTCCGATTCTACTTCGATCCGTTGTTTTGCCTGTTCAAATGTTCTAAGCCTACTCTAATTAGAGTAGGTATGCTTAGAATATTTAAACGTTAAACAATGTTGTACCGGACGAAACAAAGTAGAACAAGAGCATAAAAGTCGCGAGTTTTTTTTCCGAAATTACGTTTTCGTAGAAATAGAGTACTAGACGTCCTGACTCCGGCTCCGACTCCGACATTTGCGGAATCGTAAGGCTAATCCACATAAAGCCACTAATCACGAGTTGTAATTTAATAATTTATTGTTAAACTATGGACAAACCTTGGTTTTACATTGCTAAGTGTATTGTTGCAATGTCCAGTTTGGAATCAGACCAACTATTCTTTCCTCAAAGAGCTTGGGTAATAATGATAATCAGCCTGAATTACAAAGTCAAGGATCAGCAACCAGTATTTGTTTGTGAAATTCAAAATTTTGTTAATATCTAATGAATTGAATTTCATTAATCTACGTACATACAAACTTCTACGATTAATTGGCATACCCCTCTTAAAAAATCTATGAACTAGACGTTATTATTTGATAATATTAACAATACAAATATAATATCTATGTTTTAACCCTTTCCAGACGAAACCCCTACGATGGCCAAGTCCTCAAAATCAACGACACACAATCGTTAAATGACTCCAACTTCGATTTCAATCGAAAGGTGAAAGTGCTTACTCACGGATGGCTGAATGATGGTTCTGGGCCCATGCCCGAATCTATCAAGGAAGGTACGTCATCAATATTAATGCTTACTTGCTACTTAATTATTCTGAACAACGCAATTCATGGTCTCATGGGTGTACACGGTTCAAAACAAGGCCCTACCTCTTCAATTACTAGTCTTCAATCTGGAAAATTACTTTTGTGCCAGAGCGTACATCTAGTTTGTTTTTTAAACATTCAGAAGCGTCAAAGATATATCTGAATCTTCGACAACGCCATTTTTTAACCGACTTCCAAAAAGGAGGAGGTTTTCAATTCAACCAACATTTTTTTTAAAGTATGTTACCTGATTTCACGATAACGCTTGAACCGATTTTATTATTTATTTTTTTGTTCGGATGGATATATTTTTCGAATGATCCCATTTAAATTTTATCGAAATTGACCGTGTGGTTTTTGAAATATGTTCAAAAAACTAAAATTTGCCTGCAATTTTGTCTTGATGACATAGTTGTAGATTTCAAAGAAGTTCATTCGATCGAAGAACACGAAATTGTGTAAATGCATTATAAATATGTGTTAAATATGCGAGCAATGCATAATATATGCCTAACCAATATTTATTTTGTTTTGTTCTCTTTTTTTAGTAGGTATTTCAGTGTATTGATTAAAATTGTGACGAATTATAATTAATTATTATTTATTAGTGAATTTTTTATCGTAAAGGGCATCCAGATAAAGTTTGAAAGTTATCTTCGGTCATACACTTAGTCGTAGATATGAGTACCTAGATAGCAATAGTCGTATCAGATATCACAAAGCTATTGGCTATTTCTGACATCAGATATTGCTATGTACTCATATCTACGACTAAGTATATGACTAAAGATAATCAATTTGTCTGGATGACCTTAACAATAAAATAAACATAATTTCACTTAATTTCATAGGTAGTTTAAGAAATAGGGCCTACTCACTTACTGAGCAAACAACAATATCTGTAAAATAGATAGTTTTAACAAAGACGAGATGTATTAGGCGTAGCTCACATTATAGTATGATAGCGATCCAAATTTGACAATAAACTTCAAAGAAAATAGTAATACCAGTTCCTGAGACGTCCTAGATATACCTAAGTAGGTGCTGGAAGAAAGTGAATTCGTTAGTCGATAAAAGTAGCTTATCTTACATAACGTCTAGACTCTGGACGTTCTTGAGAGTCCTAGGTATGTGATTTTAAAGCGAGTGATTTGAATTTCTTCAATTTCATTCTATCTACCTGTATTATAAGACTCTTTTCTGAGAAGTCGAAACTATTTAACTCTTGTATCTTTTCAAGAGAATTCCTGTATACCAGACTCCCTGAATGGCGAAGTTGGATTCTTAAATAGTTTGTTGTATCCACATTCTACTCAGGTTATAAAGTGTGTACCATTATTGATATTATGAATATTGAACAATATATGTTCAATATATTCTAGAATTACATAATTATTTCTCGAAAATTGGAAATAACAATGTTTAGGTAACTAAATTAATCGGAGATAATTTTTTTTATATATCTGGCTGACGAGAGCAATGCTGGGAAGTGATTTGGATTTGGGTCTTCATGTTTAAAATTTATGTTTCTTGACGTTCTTGAGAGTCCTATGTGATTTTAAAGCGAGCGATTTGAATTTCTTCAATTTCATTCTATCTAGGTACCTGTATTATAAGACTATGTTCTGAGAAGTCGAGACTATTTAACTCTTGTATCCTTTCAAGAGAATTTTCTGTATACCAGACTCCCTGAATGGCGAAGTTGGATTCTTAATTAGTTTGTTGTATCCACATTCTACTCAGGTTATAAAGTGTGTATCATTATTGATATTATGAATCTTGAACAATATATGTTCAATATATTCTAGATCTTGGAATGGATCTTGTCGGCAAAGTGATAAAGAAGTACGCAGAAGCACATGAACGCAGGCTTCATCATCATGTGAATGTCGAGGCTATCCAGCTCCTTGATAACACGGACACAGTGAGAAGACTTAAAAGAACAAAACCTTTTGAGTTAGTATAGTGCAGTGTCAGTGCAATACAATATAAAACAATTAAATGTGCTAAGTCAAGTGCAAGAAGTGACTTCCCCTTAACAGTGTCAATAAGAAAAGTGCTGATGGGCACCTTCTTATGTATAAACTATGTAGCAATTTAAGTTAGATATAAATTACTCATTAGCCTAGACTTAATAAATTAGGCTAGATTGTAATAAGCATTAGGATCCAAGGAAACTTGGTGAATAATTTTAGAAAAAAAAAAAAAATATATATTCTAGAATAACATTATTATTTTTTGAAAATTAGATATAACAATGTCTAGGTAACTAAATTAATCGGAGATTTTTTTTTATATATCTGGCTGACGAGAGCAATTCTGGGAAGTGATTTGGATTTGGGTCTTCATGTTTAAAATGTATGTTTCTTCATTATTTATTTTTCATAATATTCATTATTATATTAATCGTTGTTTTTAATTGAAATCGGTATTTGTTTTTCCTCAATTACAGAATTAAAAAATAGGGTCAACAACAAATTAATCAATCACAAACCCACCCCATACGGTACCCGGCACAAAGGTGCCCATTACCCTGGCAGCATTACCCCGCTGAATAGCGGTGAACAATCTTTCTGCCAAGTACAAGCTGGAGCGGGAGTGAACTATTATATTTATCTATATAGTATTTTCAACTTAAAATAGAGATAATAATGATTTGTCCAAGATGTTCAATAATAAATTGTTCATTCCAGCTTATTTAAACGTCAGCGATCTCAACATTATCGTGGTAGACTGGGGCAAAGCTGCGATGGTCAATTATATCCTAGCCAGCTACAACGTGGCTTCGGTCGGCAGGATCCTCACTGAGTTCCTTAACTTTCTCATCGGAGAGGGAGTCTCGATGGACGACGTACATCTTATTGGCCACAGCCTCGGCGCCCACGTCGTCGGTATCGCAGGCGCGTATGTCAAGCAGGGACCTATAGATACTATAACAGGTATGGTTACCAACTATTATTATGTATCTATGAACATAATTACTGCTTTCCAATTTTGTTTGCTTAACTCTCTCCGTGCGAGAGAAGGCCCCGAGTCCCAGCAGTGGGAACGTTTAGTAGGCTGTTGATGATGTTGTTGAATTTTGTTTGTAATTGTATATAACAACAGTGAGTATTTCTATACTCTTTAGTTTTGTAACAGTTTTAACCGCCTTAGCTTATCAATTAGCCTGTATGAGTTTTTGTATGGTATGTTACGCGATAGATCCGCTAATTGTGAATCGATTTTGATGATTTTTCCTTTGTTTGTTAATTATTGTAGAGGTGATTTCAAATAAATTTTGACGAAATTGGTTGGTAGTTTTTAAAATATCAACAAAAAAAACTAAAATTTTGTTTATCTTTATCTGGACGACGTCATTGTAGATTTCACAAAAAAAATAATATATACCAGTATCTGACTTTAATTTTAAATAGAGTCGGTTTTATTACAAAATGTAATTATTTACTAAACACATACTATGCGGTATTTATAAAGTATGCGCGATTCCTGTTCCGGTCAATTCTTGTCCTAAAACATCAAACGCAACATTTATCAATTTCTGGGTGAACACTCACTCAGAAATGCTCTGAAAATATTACGGGACTTTTCGTGCGCGAGCCTAACTCGCACTTTGCGAGATGTCGCCATTTCAAACATTAGAAATCATTAACCTTTGGCGGCTACTAAAATTAACAATTGAAAGCTTGTGTGAACCAATTACAGAATGCGGACGAAATATAAATTTGTGGTATACCATGAAGCGAGCTAGTTATTAGTGATTAACTGGTCACGTGCACTTAAACCGCTATCGTATTCACATGTTTTGTTGCGAATATGGTATTATTGACCAAGCATTCTATTCGATTTCACAGTGCGGTGGTAAATTTGAATCCCTCAGATTTATTCCAAATGTAGATGTATAACTATGTCATCACCATTGGCTTTAACAGTAAAGGAAAATAACGCGGGCAAACTGTAACGGAACATATGCCAGGAAAGGCATCTTTCAAGGATATGCTACGTCCACTAACTGGCGCTTGCCCATTGTGATAGATTGTGGTCTTGAGTCTCCCCTTGTGAGAAAAGATTTAGGGTCTAGTCTTAGCAGTGGGGGTATGAAGAGCATTGTTTATAAGCTAATAGTAGCAAAATAAATCATTGTTAGTTACACCATCACCCAAACTAAGTTAGAGATATACCGGGTTCCACTCATATTTTTTTTATTAGAGCAGACATCTGAAATCTTTCAAAATAGCCGATAGGATTTTTATGGGATACATTTAGGAACTAGTGTTGAGCTTATCTGCTTGATCTAAATACTACATTGCACTTTTTTATCGGACTATGTAGACCCTACTAATGCTATAAATTCGAAAATTTGGATGTCTACATCGATCGATTACATTACGTGTTACGTATTATTACAGGAGTTTTTGAGTGAACGATTGATAACATCAACAGCCCACTAAATGTTCCCACTTCTGGGACTCGGGGCCTTCTCTCGCAAGGAGAGAGTTAATGTCATAATCCACCACGCTGGTCCAGTGCGCGTTTGGTAGATGACACATGACTTCGAAAGATTCTAGGTACATGTCGGTATCCTCACGATGTTTTCCTTCACCGTTGTAAGTTAGCGGCATTACGCACATGACTTCGAAAAGACAGTGGTGCGTGTGATGAACCCGGGGTCTCCGGATCAGCAGGCGCCGTTCTCCCGACTAGACCAGCCGTAACTTTAATAAATTTATAAAATTGATAAAGATCCGTCTAATCATTTGTTCTTCCCTCACAAACCTTCACGTTTTTGTTTCACATATTTATGTATATATAGCATGGTTTTCACAATTCCAGGGTTAGATCCAGCCCTTCCTCTATTCACTCTTGGCAACAAAGACGCTCGTCTGGATAAGCATGACGCGCGACATGTGGAGGTCATCCACACCTGTGGAGGGTACCTCGGCTTCGCATCACCGTTGGGGCATATAGACTTCTACCCGAATGGTGGCACGAGACAGCCTGGGTGCGGGTTCGATTACAGAGGTAAGATGTCAAAAATGAAATAAAACATTTACTGTGGCAATAATAAAACACAATAAACAAACACACAAGAAAAAGTAGGTGGAACAAGAAATAAACAGAAAACACATTGTGTTAGGCACTGGACCATATTAGAGCGACCTGTGTTGTGGGATCCAGGACGTCTACTCTATACGAAAACGTAATTTCGAAATAAACTCGCGACTTTCCAACTCTGATTCTACTTCGATCCATCATTTTGTCCGTTTAAATGTTCTAAGCCTACTCTAATTTTAAAGTATGCTTAGAACTTTTGAACGTCAAACAATGTTGTATAGAACGAAACGAAGAAGAACGAGAGTAAGAAAGTCGCGAGTTTTTTTTTCGAAGTTACATTTTCGTAGAAATAGAGTAGACGTCCAGGCTCCGTCTAATTTTATACATTTGTAAAAATAGACTGAAGAGAGCAATACACTGTGTATTGTATTGTATTTCAATTGTTGTTCAATAACTTGAACTAACTTCGAAATACTTGCCAAAAGGTTCGTAGGCAGCGACTCCTCGTACGCAAAAGACTTCAAAGTCTTGAACAACTCTGCAAAGTTATACATTTATCGGGTTGTTATTAGATGCGATTCAGAGAGCGTGTAGCTGATATGCATGATCTCATACCACCTAAGCTTTTTTTTCAATCGAACTACTCGTAGATCTATAAGCTACATCGTTTCATGGTTAATTTTCCAAAGACTCTTGTCGATTCGGGGCCTCTGGTTCGAACCCTACACGTACCGTCGTACCGCGTTATGTCTTTTCGAAGTCATGTGTAACTATGCAATGCCGCTGATTTAAAAACGGTGAAGGAAAACATCTTGAGGAAACCGGCATATTTTAAGAATCATTCAAGGTCATCCACCAACCTGCACTGGGCTAGCTTATGAGAAAAGGCCCCGAGTTCCAGCAGTGGGAACATTTTTAAGGTAGCCTTTCGAAGCGAGCGTCACTGGCGCCGCGACTGTGATGCCGCGACAGAGCGATAAATAGATGTTCTATGTAAATGTATTAGCGCAAGGTCCCAGGGCCGTCAGACGTCACGTATTTTCTCATGAATGAAATGTGTACGATTGAGTAGAGTTAGTACCTACTAAGAACACATGCTTACTCGCTAACTTACTTAGATGGCCAATTTTGAGATTTAATGAAGGTACATACAAACATTACTTCCTTCACGTATTTTCTAATAAGTGATTTTCGCGTATGTTGTAGGCAATATCCTTAAAAACTAGGCCCCAATACTTCCAGACACTTTCCGTCGGCCATTTTGCTTAACAGTCGCTTTAAAACTCCAAATAAATAACTTAACTTCACTAAAATTCTACTCTACTCCATTTGTAAATATGTTCGCCAGACAACTATTTTAAAGCTTTTTCCGATAAGACAGACCAATCTAAGGGCCCAATCATCCCCTAGTATAAGCATAGAGTAAGCATGTGTTCTTAGTACGTACTAACTCTACTCAATTGTCTACATTTCATCCATGAGAAAATACGTGACGTCTGGCAGCTCTGGGACCTTGGACTATTTGAAATTATATGGAACACCCACAGATTACAGAAATAAAACCAGATGGAGCGCGCAGAACAGAGCTACTGAAGCAGACAAAGGAAATACAAACGCCGAAGCAAATACAAACTCCAGTCAGTATGAAACGGACTTCCGTGTTGTACGGGAGTCCCGTGTGATTTTAAGTTTTGTTTTAAAATATGCCGTTTTGTGTCTTCAAACAATGTTCCCAAAAACAAAAAAAGGAAAGAGGAATATAATTTCATAGGAACATTTAAATATTTTTACTGTTATTTATATAATTTAGGCGATTTTATTTTGGTGATGAATGGAACACAACACCTCAACGAAAATAGGTTAGTGTGGCGATACTAAATGGAAATTATTTTCCCTGAATTTAGGGTAAAATATAGATTATATATTGTTTTAGATACTCGTAGACCAAATTATTGATGGGCATTGTATTATTCAATTTAATTTAATTTCAAATTTAATTTAAGTAAATGTTAAATTTGTGAAATGAGTAATTTATGACATAAAAATGTACAAAAAACAAAATCATTAATACATCCTAAAATTTGTATTTATTTATTTCGTCCGTTGCACCACTGCCCAAAATATTACAAATTTTGTTTCCTCATGAATCAAAAGGTTAAAATATGGAAGAGATCGCTTTTAGCGACAAGATCGCTTTTTGTGCCCATTTTGTTTTGTTATTATATGTGTTACTTCTTGTCAACTTTGTTTATGGTGCCAATAAAGTGTTTTGTAATATATTGTAATGTCATGCAATATATTATCTAAGTGAAACGGCTATATAATTGGTTAAAAATGATGGTTTATAAAATAAAACATTTGTTGAAGGAAGATATTTTTGAAGTTAATATTATGCATAACGTTGTTTGTAAAATGAAATATTTTTAAATAGTAAAGTTTTTTAATATTAAAGTCAAAGTACTTTATTCATAAATGTACAATTTACACGTCAATAAATAAAAAATAAAAACAAAAGAAAGAGTTTACAAATTTTATACATTTTCAAAGTTTGAAATTACTACTTTACTGTATTATAATAATTCTTGTACAGAAAACTGTCAAGCATTATATGAGTATTATATGTTTTTATAACAATTGTACTGACCCATGTCAAATTTTTGTATACATTTTTATAGGACTTTGCTAAAAAATTTTTGCTCTCTAAAAATTCGGTGGAACTATAAAAAGTTTGATCGATAAGCCACCACTTTAATTTGTTTTTGAAGCTGCCGAAACTTGGGGCAGATATAACTATTTTGGGAAGAGTGTTATAAACTTCAGGTTATGTGAGTTAGCTTCCGTGACCTTGTGACTTGTGAGAGAGTGTGATATGACATCCAGCTTGTCCAGAATGTCATTATACGGTTACTTGATTTTAAAGTCTTGTTTTATCAAAAAAAGGTGAATAATAAGTGAACTGTTAAAATGATTATTTTTCAGTTTTTTTTTTGTTTGTTGTTTGGACCTATAACATACTGGTAGCCTATATGCATTTTATCAAAAATAGTTTGGTGGTAAAGATGGTTGTTTTAATTTTTGTTTAACCTATCTAAGCGAGTAAATTACACTAATTTTATTATTTGCGATTCAAATTAATTTCTAGTTGCATGCAAAATCAAAATTCTTTTCTTCATAGAATGGAAATTGTAGTAACAAAAAATCCTTGCATAATCGGTGTAATAATATTAATATTTTAAAATATCAATTGATGTGTTTATTATCCGTGAAGATTTCCCAAGCTTAGACAACAATAGTGGGACTTTTTTCTTAAGACTGACAACATTATACAAGTAATTTGGAACGTTGATTTGACAAGTTTACGTCAACATGACTAATTACGGGCCTCACAGTGTTGTTCACGAAGGTTCCATCTGTGTTTATTTCTGTAATCTGTGGGAACACCATTCGAGCACAGCGACACTAACGTTGCGTCGGTGACTGTCGCTCTGTCGCAGCGTCATAGTCGCGGCGCCAGTGACGCTTTAGACGCTCGCTTCGAAAGGCTACCTTTAGCGGGCTGCTTATGAACCTTGTTCCGATTTATTCCAGGTCTGTGTGCTCACAATAGAGCGCACATGTTCTTCTCGGAGTCCATAATATCTCCAGTCCCGTTCACTGCAGTCCGCTGCCAGAGCTATGACGAGCTCTACTACACGGGGTCGTGTCACGGCACCGGCGAGAAACTCATCATGGGAGGCTTTGATATACATTATGGGCAAGTATTTATTTTGGTGTTTAGTAAACCATACCATACCATATAATAAAGTTTTTATTCCAGACTTGTAATTAAACTTTGCTCCAAATTTCAATTCAATCCGTACGTACGTTTCGACGTAAATGAGTAACAAACATACAAACAACTAAACGTCCAAACTTTCGCTTTTATACTCGTAATATAAGTATAATTTAAGTACTTATTGCAAAATTTATTTGAAATTTATTGCACAATATATAGCACAATATCGCAACGTTCTAACGGAAAGCTTAACGCTAGGATGCATTTTTAATAGCTAAATAATAATAAAAAACATCAATTTCTAAATAATTTTCTATAAGTATTCAATTCGAATGTGATAAGAATGTATTTTAATAACAAACAGATCTTGATTTTCAAAACTTACCTGATTATAGAGGTACCTTATAATATGGAAAAAATTAAAACACAAAAATATAGGTACAAAATAGACATGCTTAAAAATAAAGATTTACAATTTACATTTACTAGCTGACCCGGCGAACATCGTAGGTACCGCTATACCTATTGATATGAAAAAAAAAACATGTAATAATAATACAATTATTGTCAATCTAAATAATTCTCAAATCCACTTGAACAGACACAAAAATTTGATCAAAATCGGTCAAGCTGTTTAGGACAAGTTTAAATTCAAACATTGTATGCACAGAAAATTACTCGTAGTATCGTATTAATAGCAGTCCAGTGTTATGCTGTACCTAATGATGACACACATCACACATCTGAGGAAAAAACTGAGAGGTGCATACTGGATTCGGACGAAAAATCTTATGATTCGAATGTTCTCGCTAATAGGCCACCACGGCTTGTAGGAGTAGTAGCGCAGATTAGAAAAAAGTTTGGTAGTAGGTAGTAGTTGAAAATATTTATTAAGTGAAAACTTCTTTTGGCGCTCCTAGACAGATTTTTCGTGGGATGTGAATTGAATTCTAACATCACGCTCGGGTATGATAAGAAATCTTCGAGTAAACTCGGGACCATGGCCATAGGCTATCTAGAAATGCGGCAGCCAATGGGAAATGCTGAAAGGGCGTGGCCTGGCGCATTTCTGGATGGCCATGCCACGATGGCCAGGCCACGCCCTCCGGTTACACCTGCGTAGTTTCCGAAGTAAGCTATCAAATTCTGTTATAAGTTTTCATTTCTATTGGCAGTTCCTATGCCTGCCAATTTTTTTTCAATTCTACCTCACCCCGACTGTTGTATGTGGTATCATTCGAAATTCGATAATTGAGATACCTCTTACCCTTCTTAAGGCCTTATTACATTTAGCTAAATTGAGTCGACTGAATTTAGTTACTTCTGAATTCAGTGAAGTGTAATACCATTCAGTAAGCTAGCATACTTCATTCAGAAGAGAGGATTGCTTGCTTTTAACTTGTTTCTAAGCTTGCTTCTGTATTCAGTCGACTAACCTTGCTTCTTAATTTGCATCTGAATTCAGTCACTTAGGCACTCACTAGGCAAGTGTAATAAATGCTTTAGTAATCTATTCTGTCATAAAGTTCCGAAATTTATGAGAACAGATTTCGCTAAATTCTAATAAAATTTGTTCATTTTCAGGAAAGATGGGATATATTACCTCAAGACGAACGATGAGAAGCCCTACGCGCTTGGAGACGTGCACCCCAATGATATAGCTATCGGTTAGCCATAAAATAAAAATATATGGCAAGGGTACGAATAGATTTTTGTCAATATTAATCTGGTAGGAGATTATCGAAATTAGATTTATTTAAAAAGTTTAATCTGTCTGATTATGAAGCTTTTATTTGCAATAGATACACATGCCTGCGGCATAAAAATTTAATATCGTCTATAGTTTCAAAAACAAATAAACGGATAAATAGTTGTACAAATAATTTTATGACTGTTTATAGGTTAGATAATATGATAAATAATATTAAGATTCTAGTCGAGTCTAAGTGCTTGCCTCTACAAGAGGCATACAATACATCTGGAAATAATTTACCTACTTTACTTTTACAATCGAAAGTTAAGTATGTTGAGAAATCTGTTAAAATTAAGACGTAGGTATTCATTTGATGTTGTGTGAAAAAAATACACCAATATTTATTTATTTAGTAGAATATTGCCTAATTGTATGCCCCGTTTTGAATTAGAAAATTAATAAAGCGGCTGTAAAGGAGCCTCGTCAAAAGGCTATGTCAAAGACAAAATAACAAATAAATAATAGATACAGTATACAGATACTACATGAGTACAAACAATGTTCCATCAAAAGTTTTATAAATCTATTATTTTACCTTATTACAAGATTCTAGTTTCAACACATTTCTCTTCCATACGTTACTATCTTTAACAAAGTCATCTATATTATAATATGTATGCCTTGCTCAATAGGTAGCTTTTTATTTCATTTTTAAACTTTGTTTCATTAAGACCTTCGACTTGTGCAGGGATTGCATTATAGAAGATTAAATAAGAAGAGGATATTTATTAACAAAAAATTCCTTCGTCCTGGAACTGTACAATCAATATCTATAACTTGTTTATAACTATTGCAATTTTTGCGAGCGGGCTTAGAAATTTCTCAAAAAATATCTAGATTCCATTCCGAATCGAATGACACTTCAATCATAATGATCGGAGAAGGAGAAAAAAAATTGACCTAACAAGCACTTGTTGCCTAGACTAAATGTTTATTTTCGTTTAAATATATATCGTTACATTTAAAAAAACCGTTGTCACTCGCCAAGTTGCTAAAAAGTTTAAAAGTTAAATGAACCATTTCAAACGAATCTCAATGCTGTGGAAACTCATTACACATTTGGTGTTTAACTTCTTTTTAATTTTTATACATTAAGTATATGTACATACATATAGGTAAGCATACATTAAGTATAATATGCATTTATACATACAGTAATTCTCCTGAATTCTGCCTCATTGAAGAGTTGGAGAATCGGATTGGTTGGATTAGTCGTTGCATCCCAAAATTGAAAAAAGTTGAGGGAATAGGGGGCTCCTCTGTTCAGCTGTGAAGTTGTGAAAAATTGCAAAACAAAACAAATCATTATGTATCTTGAAGTTATAAGATGATGACCGCGATAAATAAAAGCAATGCACAACGTCTTTGAGTTCCATACCCATAAGTAGAGTATAAAGATCAGCTATAGCAAGTAAGGGTAAGTATTTGATTGCCTGTTCCCGAACGTTTGGAAGTATTTAGCACATTTATCCCCAAGTCGATTGATTCTAGTTGGCCTTCAGCTTTTATTTAGGGATTCCTCAGATTAATTATTTACATTGGTTTTCGGGAACTTCATCCACCATCACCCTGGGGTGAATAATTTATTCGATTCGCCACAGCTTGATATTAAGCTACTATGGCGGACCACGTTCGTAATCATTCATTGGAAGCGCTCAATTTGTTGGGAGCTTTGGAAGTATTGGTATACAGGTATCGCTATAAATGACATATTTCCAAATCCCAATGAATATTAAAGTTTTTGAATTGTAGGGATAATAAACGGTTACATTAAAGTTCTGTAATAAAATTGTATTATTCATAGACTACATACTTATGTTCATAGATTTTAGGTTCAAATTCCACTTAGGTAGGTATAGGTACCTATATGTTTTATTTATTTTGACAGTTGGTTGTTAAGTGGCTATTTATGTATAATGATTTAAAATCCCTTTACCTAATTTAATACTATGTACTGTATCATCATATCATTAATTTATTACTGGTCAATATTGTGCTATTTTGTTTTTGTATAAGACGATAATCTAAAAAAAAACGTAAAATTAAATTTGTGAAAATAAACCTTCAGTAAATTTAAAATCTTTTTTTTTGGTCACATATTGATCCACCCCTGCTCGAGGATAGGTAATAAGATTTGAGAAGATGCTTTTTCTTGAAAATATAGTAAAATGGAGAAGTAAATTATATTTTCATGGAATCTACATCAAATGCCAGCTAGCTCGGGCAGCTTTTAACCGCAATTTCCTTTCGAAGTAGAAAATTTAAAAATTCCATTTTGCATACATATTTCCATCGTTTTACCTAAACATTTGAGAAGCAACCGTCTGTAGTTAGTAGAAAATGCAATGTATTTGTATTCCCGGTGGGACGGGCACCAGACACCGGCGGAATATTAACCGTAGCCCACCAGAAATAATGTAGCATAAACCGCTGCACTGGGAGACTAGGACGTGCATAGAGCATAGACCATGCACCGCTGGAACACGAGGGCTGCCATTCGTGAAATTTTAGTTTTATAGCTCTATGTGGCGCGAAACATGGTCTGCGAGATCTTTCTGGGTAGTTAACATACTAGTATGTCTGGTAATACTGACGCTGTTAATTTAGACTACTCCGACTCGCCTGCCGAAAACTCGAGCAATCCAGTGTTTCTATTTGTGCGAACAATATATGCAAGGTAAGATTGATGTTTAAGTACATCAAACACAAAATAACTTATACCTTGCAGATGTACAGTATTGTATTTAGTATAAATACAAAAGCAATCAAAGATAGAAAAAGAAGATAATTATCATTGAACTCTTAAAACACTAAGAAGCGGCACGCGTTCTTCTACGATGGCAATGCAAAATCAGGTGATGTCTCCTGATTGAGTCTCAGTCGCAACAGGAGCCACAAGTTGAGTGGACGTTCGCTAACAATTAAAAAAATATCTAAACTAATGTGATGTATAGCTATCTCATTTGCACTTACTGCCTACTTGTCATGATGTTTTTGTCATTCATTCAAATGTATCTCACAATGGACGTGAAGCTGTGTACACATTGCATATGCTTGTGTGAAATTTTCGCCACATTATGCTGTCTTTATGTTAGAGCGTACCTCATCTTCCTTTACTTAGTTATATCAATGATAATTATTAAAATAACCGATACAGTTTTTTGGTAGGATCCTCTGCATCCATGAGACCATTGCGCGGAAAAAAAGTTTAGTGGAAGATGTCGTGTCTCAGTGTAAAACATTATAATTAGAAAAAAAATGTATAAACGGATGAATATATGGATGTTTGTTACTTTTTCATGCGTAAACTACTAAATGGACCTTGGTGAAATTTGGTACGTACATGGAATATAATACCTATAGGTAAGTAATAATGTAGTATAACACTCGAACAACATTTTATTGCGCAAAAATTATAGAGACAAAAGAAAAAAACCGCTACGCGAGTAAAACCGTGGAGCGCTACTAGTAGCGCTCCACAGTGTGCAAATCACAGTGTGCAAATCATCCTTTAAGCATAGCAACCTCGAAAGAAGAAAAAATAATTAAAAGAGACTACACTTAAAACATTTTTGGCTTCCGATCTACGGTAGTGACGAAACACGTTACTACAGTGCTTTATTTAAACAACCCAAGGGTCAGTCATATATTTAATACCTCCTTTATAGAGACATTCACGTTTATGTACATTTTAGCTCAACCCTAGACCCAATAGCAATCCAACCACATACCTACTGCACCACAGAAGGTAGTCAATTCTCAGACAACACATCGGAAATTCGGCCGAAGACGCTACATCGCGTTCGTATGTTCTCGATGTACAGACTACTCAATGGTATTGTGTTTACTCACAGATTGTCGATAAAAGGCTCTATTTATACGAGGAATATTGCCCGACACGTCTTTCTCAAAACGACGTTGGTTCTGTAGTGGGTCCAGCGGATGTGCTTGGGGGAAGTGCTTAATGCATTCGCCGATACTGAGTGACCATTTTATGCGAAGTGTTAGAAGATGTTTATACCTATTCGTACATTTGTGTAAGAACTACGATGCGATAAAATTGCAACGTTACCATTAAATTTAATCGCTAGACTATAAGCATAAACGGCCCACTAAATGTTCCCGAGTCCCACTCGGGGGCTTCTCTCGCAAGGAGAGAGTCAAGGCCATAATCCACCACGCTGGCCCAGTGCGGGTTGGGGGATGACACCTGACATCAAAGGATTCTAGGTACATGTCGGTTTTTTCACGATGTTTTCCTTCACCGTTTTAAGTTCGCAGCATTACGCACATGACTTCGAAAAGACGGTGGTGCGCTTGAACCAGAAGTCTCCGGATCGGCAGTCGCCGTTCTCCCATTTAGACCAGCCATAACTGTATACATGTAACTAGAGTAATAATTAAAGTAGATAAATAATTAAAGACAACGAGATGTAGGTTAGGGTGGAGCGAAAAAACTTTTTTCGTTTAAATGTAATGTAATAGTAAAAATTTGGTGCCATTTGGGCTTAAATTAAGTAATACAAAATATAAATCAATTCCGTTTAGAGTAACTGCCCCCGCATCGGCACTGATTTTATAAAAATAATTGGGTTTAGACCTTACACAGACGCCATATATCAGTACTATATTTTCATAACCAGACAGTTTTTTTATTACAAATCGTTATCTGGGATCCTATATTTTCGATGTAGAATACACAAAGAAACCAAACGATGTGTTTATAAGTTTAATATGGGGAATGTGAGAGCGTAGGAGGAGACACTAGCGGCGCTTGTCACGATACTCGTCGTTTACAGCGCTCTGTTCTTTTCAGTTTCTATTTTTAAAACTATGTAAAGAACTCGAAGTGTGTTTAAATGTCCTTATTTGGGGGATGTTAGTGACATAAAAGAGAAAGTGTTAACTACTTACGAATATGTAATGAAGTACTACGAATTGACATGAATGAGACATCAACTAAAATTACAACTAAAAAAGGGCAAAAGTTCCAACTTTTTCAAAGACAGCTGACATCGTAACATCTTGGGTTGGAAAGATACAACAAACTGTATTTATTCTGATAGTAACACAAATGAGGATAATTCAAAGGTACAATTCAAACATACAATTTAAAAAGCAAAAATCTACTCAAATCCACCAAGAGGAGTCAGAAAGTTTTCAGCAAAGCAGTAAGATACTTTTTGGTATTTCAGCATATAAATACAATAAATTAGCTCAGTGCATCTGTTCTAAGAATAAAAAGGTTCCTAAATAAAAACAGGCTTCTATAATTAATCAAAGAACGTCTCATGAGATGATTATCCGCAGAATCGATGATAGTGGTATACTATAAAAAGGTAAAGGTTGTACCTGAGGTCATCTAGAGGAATACAAACTACGACAACAGAATAGATTTCGTTAATAGGGTTCGTGAAGAAATTTCCCAAGCCAGTATTTTGGCGAGTATTATGTATTATGTCCATTGGCTATGACAGAACGAATGTTAACACAGGAAAGTATGATGGATTTATAAAACTAGTTCAGAAAAAGCTACAAAACTATTTCAGTGAAAAATCAGTTTGCTCCACATTGATAAACTGCTCCATATCTTACGTAGGTCCATTAGGAAAATCTCTAGAAACATGTGAAAAGCTGACTGTAAAGAAATTTAAGCACATTGCAGGACAAATATTACTCGCAATAGCCAATTACTAAAATAAGATCTCGAAAATAAATCTCTAGGTAAACTTTAACATGCCCGTTGGATCACACGTGCCAACCAAATACTACGTTTGTTTGTGGCAACTGAAAATACGATGGACAATTTAAGGATTCTAGCAAAATCTCGTTTATAAAGTTGGACCGTCTTGGTTTTCAATTAGGATCCAACCATCCTACAAATATATCACTCGTCATCTGTTTAACATTGTTATGGACACCAGAAACCTGCCCATAAACTTTAAGAAACGCGTATTTTGCGCCTCCCGCCTTCTTCTTAAAGCCTTCTTCTTGCGATGATAACAGATGAGAGGAAACGTAATATTAGAGAGCTGGCTGGTTGTCGCATACTAAAGGCACGCAGTGTGAGCCTTGCTTCAACACCTAGACTTTTTCTTTTCAAATGACATTGATGAATTTTAATGCTACTTCTAGTTTATATTGATTAATTAATGTACTGGTAGGAAAACTTAACCGAACCGCCGCTTTAAAAAAAATATCTGACTAAAGAATTCAGGACATTGTTGGATCTGGTGGCGAGAGCAAACCATTGTTTTTAAAGGTTACCTGCCTTACTGAAGCTGTTGAGAGAGCTGTGAAGATTACGACCGCAGCTCCTACAGCTCAGTGCACACTAAAGTCACGATTAGGTGCAATAAAAGCCACGTTCGAATCGTGGAACGTGATGTCTAAATATAAAACAAAAAAGGATTTTCTAGCTTAATAATTAATGTAATTTTTTAACTCCCTCTTAGTATTTTCATGTTCATTGTCACAGTATTACCCTAATAGATGTTTAAAATATACATTATCTGTAGTAAAGTACCTTTTAATTTGAAAATAGGGACACCATTTCACATTATGCGACTTTCAACTTTATGTAAAAAAATAAAATTTTTGAAAGCAATGCGGAGGCAGAAGATACTCATTAAATGGAATGAAAAATTACACTTCTTTTAACTTCATTATGACGCACAAATCCCCCCCTATTAGAACTTCGAAACTAAAAAAAAAATTTTGTCCATACATTCGTGCTCCACCCTAATGTAGGTACTATAGATCGATAGAAACACTTTATTGTTCACAGCACAAAAAGATAAATAAATAAACAAAAAGATAAATTCTTAAATCGAGTGAAACAAACGGCGACCTTATCGCTAAGAGCGTTCTCTTCCAGGCAACCAGAGGACGGAGAGAAAATTTTAAATAGCAAAAGACGGGGTAAGGGACTATGTGCCTATGGGGTCAATGCAGTGTTAGGACTTGTAAAAGGAAATTATAACTTACGTTGAGTTAGTAGACTGTTCACAGCGTGTTTTGGGTGCGTTATTTTTTTTTATTAGAATGAAGGAGCAAACGCCTGTCCATAATGTAACAGTTCTATGTAGCTATTTGAACAAGAGTGCCTAAATGAGTGCCTAGTACTGCACTGCACTGATCGCCCAGCGGAAAAACATGGTTTGTCTCTTTGCTCTATAATTTATCTGGAAACATTTCCCTTCGAACTGAAATACGGAAATGTATTACTGCTTGGGGTGGGTTCCCAACGAGTAACACCAAACGAGTCACACTGTGACTCGTTGGGATTTTTTTTTCCCAACGAGTCACACTAGCGTAACAGTGTGACTCGATGGGAATATAAACTAGTAAAGAAAGTTGCAACGAGTCACAGTGTGACTGCAGAATGATTACTGGAAAAGTACATCCCCAACCGGACGCTACAAAGAGTGCTTACAAATACAAAGAGTCCTACTAGGTAAGACTAAGAGTACTACCTACTACTATGGTAGTGTATGGATTATTATCCATTATCATATTGATATCTAATTTGATTTCAAATGTTACATATTTTACCGTATATAAACAATAAACTCATAGCAAATGGAACATAAGTTATAAAATTAGCTGAATAGGTCATTTTGTAAACAAATAACGAAGCTTTGATAGAGGAAAGATCGAATCAAGTTCTTGTTGCAAAATAAAAAATAAAAAGACTTTACAAATATTATCTCGTGACATAACTTGTATAAAATCTGTTCGTGATGACAAGAAAGTGTGAAGAAGGAACTAGATATCTGGCTCCATTAAATAAATTGCTCTCATTCCGCGAGTGTTTCACAAGAAGTATGATATGGCGAGATGGTCCGCAGATGTGAAGTTGCGAAGTCGTGAATTTTGACGTTTTACTTGCTTGGAATGGGACCTAAAACTAAAACAGTGTGAGTTTTAGGTTCCATTTTATGGAACTCTGGATTATAGTTATCATAAAAAGAGATGGGGTGAATGTACTCTCAGGTCACAGTTACAAGACGGGTTATGTAGGCAACATAGACAAATTTTTAATGTGAAATTGTTGATGAATAGTAGTGGATTTGCTATTTGTCAATACACCCTGGAGCTAAGTTGGCTAGATAAATCGTGAATGCATAAAGTTCACGCATTTTTTTGAAGATGGAAGGTGAAAACGATGCGGCGGCTGCTCTATAATCTGTACCACAAAGCGACCAGGACTACAAATCCACCATTTATGACGATATGAGAATATCATCCGTTTCAAGTTGACGTGATAACGTCTTATAATTCGATGAAGCCGGCTGCACGGCCACAAAACATGACGTCATGTACCGTTACCGCGTTACCGTCGGTCGTTACCTCGCCGCATGTTTGTTACAGTTGTATTAATTATTTCGACCAGTAGTTCAAGCGGGGATGTAGCTCAGTGGTAGAGCGTTCGCTTTGCATGTGAAATGCCCCGGGTTCGATCCCCGGCATCTAAAAGCTTTTTTGCATTGTTTTGATTGAAAATGACTAAATTCTACTGATTACTTTTTACATACAAATCTATTAAACAAATGAAATTAAAATTTTCTTTCGAAAAATGTTACCATTCCATCAGTATTTTCTTAAGACGTTGTCACGTTCAATTATCGTCAGTAAACCGACTTTACAGACAATTTTTTTTTTCGAGAGTTTTAATCAAAGAGTATTTATTACCTTTATAGTTTTAATCAAAGAGTATATAAGTTTTAAAGTGAAGAAGTGAAAACTTCTTTTGGCGTGCCTAGACAGATTTTCGGGGCGGGTCGCTAGTCTATAATAAAAATGTACCAACTATAAAGGTAACATTTTGTTTTGTTTGGACGTGCTAATCTCAGCTAATACTGTACCGATTTCAAAAATTCTTTCACCGTTAGATATAAGGAATTTCTCAGTGCTATAACATAAATAAAAAATGCAAATGTTACTTTTAAATTTAATCTCTAGAGTACTTATATAGCATAATCATAAACAGCCCACTAAATGTTCCCACTGCTGGGACTCGGGGCCTTCTTTCGCAAGGAGAGAGTCAAGGCCATAATCCACCACGCTGGCCCAGTGCGGGTTGGTGGATGACACATGGCTTCGAAAAATTCTAGGTATATGTCGGTTTCCTCACGATGTTTTCCTTCATCGTTTTAAGTTAGCAGCATTGCGCACATGACTTCGACAAGACAGTGGTGCGCGTGGTTTAAACCCGGGGTCTCCAGATCGGCAGTCGCCGTTCTCTCGACTTGAACAGCCGTAACTTTAGTGCTATAGGTTATATATTATGTATCAAAGGCGAAGCTGGAGTGGACCGCTAGTTTATTATAAACTTTAACCGAACCCGAGACATTGTAAGTTCTCATATTAAATGGCATTTCGTACCAAATTGTGACAGTAACTTCGTTTCGTTCTAATTACTGACTCAGTTTGTAAGCGAACTTTTACAACATCGCGAAATTATTCAAATCATCGCAATTTTAAGGTTAAACAAAGGAGTGAGTTCACACAAAGTTTCACACGAGAATAACCACAGTTTGCTGAACGCTTCAACATGTTAAAAGCCACTAACTTTATATTACCCTTTCTCTCTTCGGATAATTACGCGTGGCTTTGCTCTCGGATACGTGGATACGTACTCGTTAGTTAAATAGGAACTTTGATGTGGGGCACTGCAACAAAGCCAGGCCTAAACACATTGTAACGTGTTGACTTTACATGCTGATTATTTATTAGCCAAGATAGTCTTCTTTTGAGAGCTATCTGCGTGACGTGCGCGTGACAAAATCGTAAGTGCAAAAGATAATAATATAATGGTATAAATTTTCCAATTAATCGATTGCATTATTGCAAGTTTGCACATAAAAGCTTTTAAAAAAGGAGATCACTTTCGATTTCTTAAAAATCTTTTTAAAAAGCTGCTTGTTTAACGATTAATCCAAAGACACCAGAGTCAATTTGTAATAAAAGTTTTTATACTACACCTACGAGGAAAATAATTTTTATTTTACTTTTCTACGAAAACTGAATCCTCAAACAACACACAAATTGAAAATGGCGCCAATGGCGTCTGCAATTTTCACATGTTCTTTTTTCAAATTGTTTGACACCATCCAACACACAGCTAGTGGCCAGTGTCATTTTGCGAACTTGGAGATAAAAACTCACTGTAAAAACTTTTTGGCTTTTGATATTTAGGTTACCAGCGCATAGTCTTACCCAAAATTAAAAAAAAAAACCACGTAAGAAATGGATTTTCATACACTTTTCTCTCCCGCTCAGATGCGTTTTCTCGCCGCATATTTGTTCGATATGCAATGACGTACTTTCTACCGTAAATTTGATAAAGTATCAAGGTACTTTCCGAGCAGGTGTAGTATAAAAGTTTTTGTATCAAGAAGTATACTTCCCTGTAGGTATTACTTAATATTTTTTGCAATCGATCAAACGCTTTTTGTTTTTTTTTTAATCTGAAAACAATAACTAAACATCTATTGGAGAATTGCGTTAAACTTATAAAGTGCGTAAAATACCTATGTATTTGGACATCGCGCTTGTTATTATTAGATTAAATTTTCATTGTCCCAGTGAAATAGTACCAGCTCATTGTATATTTAAAGCTTTAGGGATTTTCACAGGCTCGCGAATGTCAGGGTTCCCTTTGGTCGCGTCCGCTCCACTCCGGACCCAGTTTTAAAACATGCATTATCAACTTTGGCAACTTCATTCGGGTTTCAACGGGAATTGTTTATGCAACGCGATATACTAGCTGGTTTAGAATTACTATACTAATACAGGTTTAACATAGAACAATTTCACGAATATTGTACTAAGGTACAGTTTTAGAACACCTTTTTATAGTGGTAAGACTTTCTGAAGAGTCCACCAAACTTGCAACAACTACCACAAACTGTCTGCCAGATCTGAAATGTGTTCAGACGTAAGTATCTGAGCAGATTCAAAGACATCAAATACGTTAAAAGAACATTACCTGAATTAACAGGTAGGCTACTTTTTATTTTTTAAAGTTTTACCGCGGGACGAAGCTAGTGTAAATATAAAATTACATTATATATAACTTTTGGTTTGGTATATGCGTTCTCTTTGTACATTGATACCTGCATATAAAACTTTCTAATATACTTACAATATGGATGTAAGTATGTCTCAGTGTTTGTTGCCCACTCAGGGGAGTTGTGTGAAATTTGTTTTACGTGAAGGTGCTAAAGTGGATTAATAAAAATGAGAAAGTAAAAAAGTTGTCATACTACTTATTTGATATGATTTATATTATATTTTTTAAATAAATACTATCTCACCCGAGAGATTACTACTTTAATTATTTATATACTACTCAAACGTAGTTTTATTGGTATTCCGACACGGAAAACACCCTGCCACAGATATTTTCAGCAATTGTCAGCTAAGTCTAACGCATTATGTGACACCTACGGTAGAAAGTTAATATGGTCTATAATTTGGCTAAATATCTTATCTAGCAGCTTTTGTGACCAAGGGAAATAAGTATTCATGTTTACATATTTGTTTGTGATTATGCGTTTCAATGTCAAACATAGAAACTTAAAACGCGTTATAATTGTCATGTAGTGCTTAGATCCATAATTTATTACAATAGTCGTGTCTGTATCTTTTACGATTCAATACATACCATCCTACTTTGTCACGTAGCCCCAATGCTCACGTGAAGGCGGTACTAAAGTAGCTAATTTGCGTTGCATAATTAACGATATGGCCACTAACTACCAGAAAATGTACATAATACATCAGGGAGGCAATCGATTGGACGCAACCCGGCCTCCGAGCAACTTTGATTCATTTAGGCCTAATCCCGCCTCCCGCTTCCGAACTATCTCATTAAACGGCCAATTTGTTCCGAGATCTCTCAGAGACTTTAATCTTGCGGCTTCTGCCTTGGCAATGCTTGCAGAAATTAATAAAACGACAAGTAGCGACTCTATATCCATTGTCTTCGGTCTCCAGTCGTAAAGATCAATGAAAAGTGCTAATTAGGTTTTGTGAGTTTTGTTCTAGGTCATAAGATATTCCAGCGTTTCAATAGTAATATCTTGTAGTATGGCCATCCCTGTCTGATATATTGTTGCTGAGGATTGTGATAGTCGATTAAAACAACTTTAGTTTACTAACCAATTATTCTATATTTCGAAGTTAGCACTACAGTGGGTCAGGTTTTGTCAGTCTCTCTCGCTACTTAAGTTATTGTACGTAGGTACTTATAACTGTTCAATACTATTTTTATTTCTTGGAGATATAGAAGTTCACCATGTTTGATAAGACCACCTTAAATTGTGTCAGAACAAAAAAAATGTAAAAGCTCTAGAATTTAAAATAAAACGAAGAAGAAGAAGACTTTAATCAGCTGACTATTATTTTTTCCTTATTATTTTTTCATTGTATAAATTATATTTTTCTTTCTTAGCATGAATTAAGACTAAAATAAATTGTTTTGCCAGATATATTGCATGCCTCTAGAAGGATAGGCCAGTTTTTTCAATAGGTCAACTTTTAAAATGTTTTGTATCAGCTTATCTTACCCGCAAACAGCAATAAAGATTCTTGCAGTTGTTTTAGAAATTAACGATATCGTACATTATTTTAAAATTCATCTCTCATAATGTTTCGGCAGCATGACCACGGCGCGGCGGTTGTAATGCTACCGAAACGTCGAGGTAATTAATCGCGAAAGTTTAAAAACAACATTCATTCATCTTTCAAACAAAACCGCACAGAAAAACTACCAATCCACAAAAAACAGTATAAATGCATATCGAGTCCACGCCTCGCCGCGGTAATCGAGGTTCGAGTGAGGAATATATTAAAACAGCAATTTTGGGAAGCGGATTGGTATCCATTTTTGTAGTTTTCTGTATCTGGCGTGAACTATCTTGTGGTGTTTCGCCATAGTATAATTAATTAAATTTGTGTTTAAATGATTTTCCAATTTACAATTTACAACTTTACAATTTTTTTATGTCGTTAGCGCAAAACACGCACTGGCAATTTTATCACATAACCTATGTGTTTAATCCATATAAGAACGGTGTCAATATTAAACACAAGAAACGTCTTAACATCAGTTTGTTCGATTTTGACACCCTTCACAAACACCTTTAGTCGTCTGTATCGCCTACCTGATAGGTTAAAATGAGAGTAATGTGTCTTTCTAAGATTCAGTGTGAGGCCATTATTTCGAAACCAGAAGTCTAATTTTATTGTGAGCACGTGACATTCAGCAGCGCCTCCATGTAATCGCATCCGGTAGATCGTTCAGCAGCAGCGAGAATAAAATATTCGAGACGGAGGATCTCTGCGCTACGCCCTTGGAGGAGCGCAAGGTTTTATATTTAACCCATCCTCGGTCAACGACTACAATCCGAGACCTGTCCCGTCGTATGCTGAAGTCCAGCGCTAAACCGCTAAACTGTGGTAATATGATTATATTACCACAGTTTAACAGTTTAGCACGTCGTGGTCAGCGACCTCCAACGCTTTTGAGAGGTCATAGGAAATCACAGCGACATGCTGCTTCTCCTCGCGCGTGCCGATAATGCGCACCAGGTCCCGCGTCAGGGTGGTGGTGGAGCGGCTCGCGCGGTACGCGTGCTGGCGGTCAGAGAGCTTTTGAGTCTCGGGGAGGAACGAGGTCAGGCGCAAGCTGAGGCCACTTTCGAACATCTTAGTGACAGCCGAGATTATCGACACGGGCCTGTAGCAATCCAGATCCTTTTTCTTACCTTTTTCTTTAAATATGGGTGAAATTTTTGCATATTTCAACGCTTTAAGAAACGCTCCTTCCTCAATGCAAATATTGAAAAATTCACACAGGATCGGACCGATCGAGTCCTCAGCCGCTCTGAGCAATCTCATGCTAAAACCATAAATATCCTACGAGTTCGAGAAAGATGGCAGAGTTTTTCGGGAACGGTTATGACGAAAGCGGCATGTTGATCTGTTTTGATGTATTTCTTCGAAACCGAATAGTCGTCACATTTAATAACTGTTTTGAACATTTTTTAATGAGTGACGAGACAACCAGGACATGTGCCTGATGGTAAGCAACATGCCTGCCACATAACAGAACATTGACACGCAGCTATTGGAACACGATTGTTTAGTATAGAATGAGGTAACAACATATTTTAGCCAACTTGTAGAAAAAGGTAATGGTAATTATTAAACTGAGGTGTGGCAACACTTATAGTCTAACCTAACATTCGGGTCCAATGAGCGTTGAGAAAAAATGTCCGCGAGGTCGCGGTGTAATTCTGATTTAAATAATACTTGTTGATTTGTCTTATACGCGAGTATCGCGTTATGATTCGGTGTTAAAACCTGTCCCGGACGGACACATGCGACGGTCGCATTTGGTTTTCTATTTGAAAGGTTTCCGAGGAACGGACGAACGAATTGACTTTGGCTACACGCGCGGTCGCGAAAACGAACTTGTGTTTATGTAAGGATTTCAGTGCCATATTCCTGCTGTGCTCAAGTGCTGGAGTGTCGGAACAAGGCCGACCCCGGCAAGAACTTGACAAGTATTGTACTAGTAGTTATTCATTATAAAAATCCTACACGGGGAACGGGTTATTTTTGTAGGGATAAGTTTGAGCATACACCTTTATGTACGGGGAACCCGGTTACACAAGGTACCGTATCATATTTCTATAGATTTTAAGATAACGTCGCAATCGTTTTATATTGGGTGGTAGCAGAGATTCATTAATTATAGTGTGTTCACGTTAAGGTAATCATTACCGATCGGATCGCGGCGGTTTCCCTTCCTGATCGCGTAATTTACCGAACAATGATAGTCCAAATCATTATTACCTAGCACTGCACTGCGCTCGTCACCCAGAGATCTAAGATGTTATGTCTCTAAGCCCTGTAATTTCGCTGGAAACATTGTTCTTCAAACCGGAACACAGTTACATTTGCACATTACTGCTTGGCGGTAGAATATCTGGCAAAGGTGTGGTACTTTCCCAGGCGGACTCTGCTATAAGAGTCCTTCCAAACATGCTTATTAATAACTTCCACAGTCGTATCCGGTCTGAGAGACCATGCCTGTATGCTTTCGCTTTTCTATCGCTTGCAACGATTTGTCCTCCTTGCCAGAACCGGTAACTACCCGTCGATTGACTCCTGAGGGCCGCTTGCAATTGATAGTTTGCCAGTGGTGGACTGGCGAGGTCATCGGCAAAGGCGTTTCATTGTCTTTAACACTTCTCGGGAGTTCTCGTCGTCAAATGACTATTCTTCACAACCGGCGATTAGTGTTTTGCAGCGGGTTTCGCGCTGGATATTTTTGCGGTTGCTGAATAATCTCTTTTAGGCTTGATGGTTGCCGCTTCGTTTAACTTCGCTTGTCGAACGGGTCCCTACAGCGCTGCTGGGGAGTCGGAGTATTCACTTTCATAGTTGGTGTTGGAATTTGAAAACTACCCTCTATGAACGATTTCAACTGGCTCGTTGTATCACCATGGCTAGAAATTATCTCACCCTGTTTGATTATTGTAGTGTCCTGCTATAGTAGCTTCCATAGACGCAATTTTCTTCACCATCTCGTGTAAGGTCTTCTGTAGATCACGTACAGTACTTTCCATTGAGACATATTTGTATTTTTAAATAGCAAGTATACACAGCAGCTAGCGCTACTCGATCGACCGACCGACCGAGACTCTAATATAGTTTGATGTGGGGCGGTCAGGGGTAACAGTCCAAGTTGGGAGGTTAGGAAGGGATGTTATAAAAGAAGCATCCGAGACAGCATCCAAGAGAGCGTTTAGGCGGTATATTTGTGTTATTAACATAAACAAATTGTCATAACTGTTTGAAATTTACAGTTAAAATGTTTTACTCTAATTATATATTTTCATTGTCTAACCAAAGCTTTTATTGTAATTATAAATATTAAACAGGTAAGCGAAGTCGCTGTTACGAGCTAGTTTATTTACAAAACCATACAAAAGGTTTTCTACCCACGCGTCATCTCCCTGTCAATATTTTATGCGAATTTTCGGCGTATCAGTAAAGAAGATATGCTCAAGAATGCCTTGTAAAGGAAATATGTAGCGGTATCGGCATTGACGTCATTAGCGGGATATTCTTATATTCACACTCATTTCCCTCGGGGCCTCGCCTTTATTGTGTTTGGCGCGATGATAGGTACTCAAAAAGCTAGCTACAGAACAAAGTACGGATAAGGAGAAACCTGTAACGAGAAAAAAGATTAGAAAATTCAAGAATCTATTTATGTGTTAACTAGCAAGTGTGACAAATTATGTAGGACGGTTGATCACCACATAATCAATATTAAAGGCTCATTCAGAACACAGCAAATTGCTGTCCCTGCCCATCTTCTGCGTTAGCCCAAAGGCCAATTTATCATTCATCTCATTATAATATTCATGAGTTTAAGTATAATCCAATTAATTTGAAATCACCACATTACGAAATTAGATATCCTAGTACCCTAATTAATTTCTACCCGCTATAAACGTAATCAATCGGATATAGGACTTATTACATATAGGATTCGGGACGTTTCTGTTTCAATCTGTTTTCAACATTTTTCGTAAATTGAAAGCCTTGATGGCATAGTAGCAATAACGTCTTATTTCATAACCGTGAGGTCATAGGTTTGAATCTCACTTGCACCTCCGACTCACTGGCCAACACTGGTCTTGCCACACGAACTTTGACTGCTAATTTTGTTTCATTATTCACAACCTCATGATTAAATTGTACTTTTCATGTGTCAATTAGCCTTAGATTTGTTGTGATACGGTAATACTGATAACTCATACTACGGAATAAAAACAAAGAAACGTTCTCAAGTAAATAGCCATAAAATCATTAAATTGTCATTGAATGTATTATCGCATCTTCGCATCGTCGTACCGTCGGGTTGTCGCCTCGTCGCATTGTCGCGTTGTCAAATTGTCGCATTGTCACATCTGCGCATTGTCGCATCGTCATATCGTCACATTGTCATATTGTCACATAATTGCAATTTTGGGTTATTGCACTGTCGCGTTGTCATATCGGTGCTTTGTCGTATGGACACATTGTCGCTTCATTGCATCGTCGCGTTGTCGTATTATCGCATCGTCGCATAGTCGTGCCGTAGGGTTGTCGCGTCGTCGCATTGTCTCGTTGTCATATCGTCGCACTGTCACATTGTAACATCTGCGCATTGTCACATTGTCAGATCGTCGCATTGTCGCATTGTCCCATTGTCAAATTGTCACATCTTTGCATTGTCGTATTGCCGCATTTTCACATCGTCGCATCGTCGCCTTGACGTATTGTCGCGTTGTCGCATTTTTGAATTGTCACATTGTTGCATTGTCACATTGTCGCGTCGTCGCATCGTCGCATTGTCACATTGTCGCACTGTAGCACCGTCACATTGTCGCATTGTCGAATTGTCGCATTGCTGCAGTGCCGCACTGTTGCACTGTCGCATTGTCGCACTGTCACATTGTAGCACCGTCACATTGTTGCATTGTCGAATTGTCGCATTGTCGCAATGTCGCATTGTCGCACTGTCGCATTGTTGCATTGTCGCATTTTCGTATTGTCGCATTGTTCCACTGTCGCATTGTCGCATTGTCGCATCGTCTCATTGTCGTATTGTCGCATTGTCACCTTGGCACATGTTCGAATTTTCTTATCGTCGCATTTTTGCAATGTCGCGTTATCAAATTGTCACGATGTCCCATTTTGACATAGATTACAACTATCGGGAAAAACTAACTCAGGTAACGTATTCCACAGCGTTGACGTTATCACAAAATTAGAGTCAAATCTCTTCGTTCGAGTCTTTGGAACATCAACCATGAATCGCATTGTCGCTTTGTCGTAATGTCGCATCATAGTGTTGTCGTATTGTCGCGTTGTCGCATTGTCACATTGGCATATGTTCAGATTGTCGCATTTTTGCATTGTCGTATTGTCGCATTGTTACATTGCCGCATGTTTGCATGGTCACATTGTCGGGTTGTCGTATTGTCACATTGGCACATGTTCACATTGCCGCATGTTCGCATGGTCACATTGGCACATGTTCAGATTGTCGCATTTTTGCATTGTCGTATTGTCGCGTTGTCGCATTGTTACATTGCCGCATGTTCGCATGATCACATTGTCGCATTGTCACATAGGCACATGTTCACATTGTCGCATTGTCGCCGTTTAGCATTGTCACATTGGCGCATTTTCGCATTGTCGCCGTTTAGCATTGTCACATTGGCGCGTCGGACGTTAATGGCCGTCCGACACACCACCTAGCTCTATTCTATGACCTAGGGCTTTCCCAGGCCTTTCCGAGTACACACATTTAAAAACTATTGCTCTTCGGTCATCTCTTTTTAAAAATGGTTTTCATGTCCGCATTCACAGCAGCTTTAGTCTAGAAGTCTGAAATAAACCTGACCAGCGGTAATCTGCAGATCCTGGACATCCCACTAATAAGTGTTTTGCGAAGGCAAGTATCACTTGAGCGTGGTAAGTGAGATAAATTGCTGTTTTAATTAATGCCTCCACCGCGCCCGCTGTCCTCCGACAGGTCTGCCCGGAAAATACTCAAAGCCTTTGGAGCTTTTGCATGCAAATTGCGACCGCGAACACTGTATCGATTTCGTACTTTCATTTCGAGCTAAGAAAATTAATAAACGGTATAGTTCTATTTTTTAAACATTTCTTAGGAAAATAGTGCCATACATTTGGCATATCTGGTAATATGAATAGAAATGAAAATGTATTAAAAAAAGAGTGGTAGTGGGCTTGATTAGCTTGATTGTCTCTAGACCTTCATTGGTCTAGGTATAATTTAGATGAGTGATGTGTACACTGACGCATTTTATATCGCGTTCCGAAACTAAATAAACTATAGATTTTATTAAGTTAACTCAGAAATACAAGGACCTATATACAGTATTTACAAATATATAAAAAGCAAATGAATACAATATAAATATAAACAAATTTACAAGTCGAACACGCCGTTGAGATCGCCACAGCGCGGTAGGGTACCCAGAATGCTGGCAGCGTTGCCTCTTTGGACAGCTAAACTTAGCTTTTGGGCAAAGTAAGTGCCAGCCCTGGGATCCCCTGAGGCGAGGACCAAACGCTTCGAAAGATCTTTAACGAATTTTTTAGTATCGGACGACCACGGGCCCATGGTCTCCACAGCCAGCGCAAAAAATAAGTAGTGTGTGCTGAGCTGGGAGTATTTGTTTGATGTGTACATAAGTAGAATAAAATAGAGGTGTGAGGCAGTCGCGTGGCTCCGCTGCCAAGCCATAGCTGGAAAATCCGTGGAGGTTTAGTCCTCATTTGAAGTAGTGTCTAATTCAAACTAAATTTAAAGTTAAATTGTAAGTTTAAGTTTGAAGTACATGTATTTCCCTCATTAAAAAAAAGTAGAATAAAATAAACAAACATTCTTGGATATTCCAAGATGCGTTAGCTGAGCCTTAGAAGATACGTGAAGTTTAGTTTTTAATAGTAAGTTTTGACGTGATAACGTCTTATAATTCGGTGAAGCCGGCTGCACGCCCGCAAAACATGACGTCATGTAACGTTACCGCCATAGATTAGATAATATTTACCGCCGTTACCTCGCCTTATTACTTTTCGCACCATCTAGTGAGTGAAATGTGTATTACGTTCAAGGAGTCTGTCCATGTTTTAGAAAAGCGACGATATGAAGTTAAGAACTTGTGCTAGTACAATGATGTACCCAGAGATGGCGCTTTGAACAGCTTTTCAAAAAGCTTCAGAATGTTTTACCTAGATGGCGCTTAACACAAATACTAGACGTTGTCACGTTAACTATCGTCAGTAAACCGACTTTACAGATAACCATTTTTTTTTTATTATGACCCAGTTAGTAGTAAATAATCGCCCCATAGAGCCGTGGTTCGTGCTTTCAATTCCACCCAGGATAAATATTTGTGTGATATATTTAAATGTTTGTTGTGTGTCTGGGTATTGTCTATCAATAATAAGTATTTACAATTAAACAAGTACTAGCAACGCTACTTGGTTTTACCTGCGTAGTACCCGTTCCTTTCCCGGGATAAAAACTAGTCTCTATATGCTATTTCAGAACAACAGTATTTCAATATCCAAATTTTAATTTTTAAGGTTCTGTAAAACGTAAAAACGGAACCCTTATGGATTCGTCATGTCTGTCTGTATATCGGTCCGTATGTCTCAGCCACTTTATCCGAAACTGTAAGAACAAGGTATACTGTTGAAACTTGGTATGTAGATGTATTCTGTGAACCGTATTGAGATTTTTAAACAAAAATATAAAAACACAGCAAATTTTGAGGGTGCCCTATACTTAGCACTGAAACTATTTTTTTTTCCATCAAACCGTATATAGATGGGTCTTTATACATAATGTTGAGTAGTTTTTTTAGTACCTCATAAATACACTGTTATTAAAACATGTGTCAAAGTTACAACGAACTGCAAGAACTTAATATGTATTATGTTAATTGCTGCTACGGAACCCTTCATTGACGAGTCCTACTCGCACTTGGCCGCTATTATACAAGGGTCCGTGTGAATTGCATCATCAAGAACATTATTTACAGCAAACCTGTTTTGCACGAAAACACAAATTTGATGCACGAATACATTCTATTAGCATGCCGTATTTGTTTACTTGTGTAAAAACATTTGGTTAAATTCTTAATGGGATGATAGGTAAAAGCCAAGGCAAAATTATGAGAAAAGAAACTGTAATTTAAGTAGGTGTGTAAATTAAATTTATTTACTTACCTATCCACTTTAATCTACTTTCGAAATTAGATCATTATTTCAAAAGAAACGTCGACTACAGTAGTTACACGGCTCGAGAAATTCTGCATGGACCATTAATTTTTATGGAATAGCCTCTCTGGATTTTGCAACTTAAGTAACTTTTCCGAAGCGACTACAATGTTTCCAACCGTCAATAGGAGCTCGCTTGTCGATACAAAACACGTCTGAACAGAAGGGACGAAGTTTTCTGTAGTAATAATTCAACAAACGAAAACAATGTGTTTTCGCATGGAGACGCCGTTATTACTTCTGTATCTGCTCCCAAATGGTGCAGCCGTGTTACCCATGTTTCTTCTAAATAGAAAAGTTTTAATTTGTTGTGGCGGAGCCATGTGAGGCGAGTTGCACGTGGTTTCTCTATGCAGGGTGACGCAGTAAGGGTGTTATAAGCGAAAATTGATGAATGAATGCTCAATGCTCACTATTTTGCTGACAACATGACTGAGTACTGAGAAATATGTTACGTATGATACCTATAGAAATTGTTTTTAAAAACAATAACTCATATATGGTTAATTTACACAGAATCTATGTATTTTAACATTATTATACGGTGCACTGATTTTATCAGTTATTTATCATTTGGAAAATACACATAATTCAAGATTCAAAAATCAAGCAAGCAGTCAGTGTAAAATAAAAAACATAGGAAGCTCTAATAGACTGCAGGCCCGTGAACAAAATGTATGGGTCATATGAACAACCAGGTGACCTATGTAGGATGATAGAAGGGTAAGCTTGTAAGCTGTCCAGCGAGTGCAGGTAAAAAGAGGGGGTTGCAGCAACTCTTGATCATTTCTCCTTTTCGCATGATTTTTGTACGACGTTGCGGCATAATGGATTAGAAGAGGTATCTCATTATTTTATACTCTTCTGTCATTCTACATAGGCCTCCTGGTGGTTCACTTGACCCTTAAATTTTGTTAACGGGCCTGTAGTCTATAAGTACCAGCGTTTTTCTGTCAAGAAAGTTAGTCTCTCAATGAATATTGGTCATAATGAAGACGCATCGCTTTTGGAGTAGTGAATAAAATCTGTATAATCTTGTACAACTGTAACGTTGTAGGGCAGGAATGGTTAGACCGCGGTGAGTTGCTCTGTTTGTGAACTGTGCAACTTTGTACTCCATAAAGGTACATCAACAGTTGTGTGCTATGGCGCATACATTTGTGATCAATTTTACTATATTCCAATTTATAATTTTCTTGTTATTTAACGTGGGAACGCGGCAAGTGTCATGGGCACCTTTGCACCGGGAGTAGTTCGGGGGTTATTTGACGATTAGTTTTAGGGGAAAATTGAGTAAAGTCCATTTTATTACAACTTCATTAGCGACAGAAATGTCTTAAGTGATAATAGTTATTTGTTGTACAAGAGTGCAAAGTGGCTTTTTAACCGCGTGCTCAATTTTGATGACCGAGCAAGCGAAGGATTTTAAAGTTGAATCACGAGCGTAGCGAGGGATTCAAAAATTAGAATCCTGAGCGTAGCAAGGGAATCAAAAGGGCACAAGGTGAAAAATCTTTGCACTCGAGTGCAACACGTAATTTTTCATCCCTTACTTTAGCGAGGAAATTACTAAACGCTTTGCGCATTATCAGTTTCAGTCAATTCTGTTGGCGTCAAATAAACTTCTTGGTCGCTAGAATCGCTTATTATTGTGGTATTTCGGGTTTTAACTTGTATTCAATTTTACTGTTGTTAACCTAAGTTTTAAAATTTAACTTTATTTAGCCATGGTTTAAACCACAGAACAGATATGTTTAAACAATAACAATACGACGTGAAAATACGGAGAGTTGACCGATTGAGGTAAGGAGTTTCATATGTGTACATGAAAAAGTGTCCGCCCAAATGCATTAAATTATAGTAGCGCTAAATTTGCATCATGGTACATTTTAAAGGAAATAAATAAACGTACTATTCAGAATTCATGAAAAAATAATTGACAGTGATAGGCACTGCCGATAGAAGTGGTAACTTATAACTCAACATAAATTTGATTGGTTACTTTGGAAACTACGCGTGTGAAACCGGAGGACGTGGCTATGAGCATGGCCATCTAGAAATGCTGACGCATTTTTAAATGGCCAATGGGAAAGGCTGAGGCATTTCTAGATGGCCAATGGCTATGGTCCCGAGTTAACCCGAAGATTTCTTATCATTCCCGACCGTGGCGCTATAGTGCTCGCAATATAACTCTGCGCGTAGCAAAATATGGAACTAATTGACAGGCCGTCAACTTCTAATATACGTCAGTTGACAAAAGTTTGTTTACGTTTGGTGTATTTATTAATTTCTAAAATAATTAATAGCTTTTATTATGCCGAAAGTGATTAAAAGTGCTGGCCGTGGCTGGTTCTTGAAAATCAATCGTGGTTGTGAAGAAGAACGATACAATAACGGGCCAAAAGTGCAGTTTTCCAAACGCAGAGCTATTTGACAACTAACATGTAGGGATACCATAGCAATCAAATCTCCACTTATTATCGGCATATTTTAAAGCTGAGGCTTTAGGTTGAGGTGCGGCTTTGGGTTTGATTGTTTTATCGCCAATTTACCCGTGGGAAAAAATGACCGAATGTGAGAAACTAGTTATAAATGTTTTTTTTTTCATAATATACAAATCAAAATAGAAAACACAGTGACACAGCAGTGAGGATCAGCTGATTGTATCTTTCTCGCTCGGGTACACTCGGCGGTTCCATGTTTACCCCATCCGACCCTTTCACCTAACAGCGGTGCGCCAAAAGAAATTTTACTTATTTTTTTTCAACGTTAGCTTGGATGCTCTTTGATCCTTACAGTCCGCGAGGTATAAGCTGAGCTTTGCATTAGTGTGAGTGATCACATGCATACGCATCTATTACCAAAAGTACAGTCAGACAACAAACTCTTAAACAACAAGCTGACATTAACTATCCAGGATCAATACGGTCATTGCGAAAAGAAGTATCTCTTTTAGGATTCAAATGGTCAAGGACAGAGAATAACAGAAAATTTTTAATGGAAAAGCATGAGATCCGTCACCTACGTATAACTTATTTACTTAAATTTTCCGAATACCGTATTCAGGGCAGGCATATCGTTTATACCGATAAACATATATTGACACCACTCACACTTCATCAAAATCATATTCAGATGGCAGCACTTCTGGTTTGAAGAAACACCTTATTAAGAGAACATGGTCACAGCATCCTGCGTCTGACTGTACTTTTGGTGATCACTCACACTAATGCAAAGCTCAGCTTATACCTCGCGGACTGTAACTCTGTATTCATTACTGTATTTTTATTGTAGGCGTTTCAGAACGTACTGTCACGTGGTAATGGGCAACGCATTATACCACTGCACTCAGATAAATAAAGCGGCTACAATGGGCAATATAAAAGAAGAAAGCCAAAAGTGGCTTAAGAAAAATTAAATAGATTTCGACGATTGTAGGACAAATCCGCAGTTACTCGAATAAAGAGGCACAAAGAAGACCCACAATACCAAGTAGAATAACTATCAAAGGAACATGGACAGGAACTTTTGCGGTTACCGCCGTGATTCATCGTGATTTTAACCCTATTGAAAAAAGAAGATGATTCTATGGTAGCCAATGACTCATTAAAATAACGTTTATGCGCCAAATTTTCAAATAGTGTCTCAAATAGTGTTCAATTTATGGTCTCAATAAAAGATTTATAAGTTTAAATTAAATTCTTGTTATGTCGATGTTGGTGTAGGTTGAAAATGACAGATTTTTTATAATGTAATAAACTATAATAAAGTTTTCCTGGTGGTAAGAGACTCAGACAGCCTGTACCAATTACCAATGATACTTGGTCATACTGAACCAAACCAGCACTGCAAAGGCGTTCATTAGTTCGAGACATTCGTTCTTGAGTCTCAGTTGTCGTGTAGTTACTTAAATTGCTTACCTGAAAAATCCTTTCCCGTACCTGTTTTATGAAGTTGTACGTTCCCAATGAACGGGAAGGGAACCTATTAGCTTGACCTGGCAACATTAAGTACGCCACCAGTCGCGCGCAGACTTATACTGCGAGCACTATAGAATTCAATTGACAGCCCACGAAAAATCTGTCTTTGGCGTGCCAAAATAAGTTTTGACTTCAAAATATATTGTACCTACATGTTTTATAGTGATTATTTATTTGATGTTATATTTACTACATTATTTTATACTGCACAAGTAGTTGAAATTATCTATTAGTTACCATTTTAGTAGTCAATTATATTTAATTATTTAACTCGACAGCTCGGCATACTTCAATTCGATTACAATTGATTCATTCATATAATTTTAAAATGTTCTGCCATTTGAAATAACATTATTTACCTCTATCCTCCATACGTGAAAAGAAAATTGCGCGCAAAGCATTTTAAAAAAAAAGTATACCAAGGAGGTTCCGAGTATGAGTTTTTAACAAATTAAAAATAAATGTATGATAAATTCGGCACCAAGGAGGTAGAAATAAATGGGTTAAATTATGTTTTGAATTCAAAACCTCAGTACACACGATGTTCTCAATTCAAATTTACTTTACCCTCTAGAGGTTAAAAACGACTTTTGCGCCCTGATATCGAGGAGCAAAAGTTCCGAGCTGGTGGGATGAAAATAAAATTATTAAACATAAAAGTTCGTTTGCATCTAGCATTCGATTTGAGCTCAAATTGAAAACTAATACTATAATTTGATTAATAATAAATATTGTATTGTATATTATTAATTATGAATAAATATTATATCCATATTTATTCTTATTCTTAAAAATATCATACAATGCGTTTAATGATTAGTTCAGGACTTGGTTCTTGAACCCTGAACTTAGGTTCGGGATTAAAATAGGAGTTGCACTCGACCCTGGAGTCGACGACGAGTATGGTGTATGAGGCAGATCGACAAAGATGATATTTTCATTCTTCATTAAAAAAAAGAGATTTAAGTATATACATTGAAATATACAAAAAGTATAGAACCTGGGTGACGAAGAAGTATTATTGGTTTGGATAGTCATGATTTTGTAGTTGTACTGGGGAAGTACCACACCTAGGTAATGATTTGGATTCTTCATGTTCCAATAGCTGCGTGTCACTGTGCTGTGTGTCAATGTGGCAGGCATGTTGCTTACCATCAGGCACATGTCCTGCTCGTCTTGTCACTCTTTATTTAAAAAAAAAAGTGTTTTGTTGTGCTGATTATAGGTAAGTAATGGCCCCCAAACGAAGGATGGCCGTAACATTTTGCAAGGCAGAGGAGAAACACTAGATCGTTTCAATATCTTAACAGTCTCATGTGAATGTGATGTTAACACAGCAAATAATTATTTTCAAATTATTAAATCTAATTTCATCACTTCCACTTCACCCTCACTACTATGGTAGTGCAGTATGCGTGTGTAATAATAAGTCCCTGCTCGAGAACTAAACTTACTTCTTTCGCTTCAAATACGCTCTTTTGTTACGCGTTTTGTTGTGCGATAAGTTAATCTAACAGACAGTGCGCATTGTAGAAGACGAATGATTTACTATGAAATATCTACGTACCTACCATATTGACACATTACTAGACTAGCTATATATATATACTCACTCACTTACCGTTCCAATCCTTACTAATATTATAAATGCGAAAGTAACTCTGTCTTTCTGTCTGCTACGCTTTACCGTCTAAACCAGTGAACCGATTTTGATGAAATTTGGTATACAGATAGACTAGACTCCGGGAAACAGCATAGGCTACTTTTTATTGCGGAGAAAGGGTTGGGGTTGAACAATGTAACGAAAACGGGGACAAATATTTCTCTTTGAGATCTTTAGCTGCGTGTGCCATTCTCCTTGGCGTGGGTTGAAGTCTGTGACAGCACGTGTCATAGACTTTTGAAGACACGTGTCACAGATTTAAAGGTTGCGTCATTTTATGTAAACAAATTAGCAAAAATGCATTGTTACATTTTTACGTGTAAATTAAAAATATCTCTAATCTTATATTGTGTAATATTGTTTATATTAAATTATCGACACCAACATAACTATTCACATACAATCGTACATTAGAAGTAAGTACTTGAAGAAAGAAATATGCTGCCTCGATTTTACACCAAAGCGGGGTTTTCGATAATCAAGCTCAAGATTATCTAAAGAAGACTGATCACCTGAATGAAGTATCATACTCCAATGAGTACCATATAGACACAGATTACAGAAATAAAACCAGATGGAACGCGCAAAACAGAGAACCTGAAGCAGACAAAGCAAATACAAACTCCAGTCAGTACTAAATGGACTTCCGTGTTGTACGGGCGTCCCGTGTGATTTTAAGTTTTGTTTTAAAATATGCCGTTTTATTTCTGTAATCTGTGCATATGGAATAATGCTCTCAATGTTCAAACGCTGGACGTTGGCAAAATTGCGGTGATACGTACCTTCTATTACCGAATGGAAGCCATAAAAAAAAGAAAGAAAGAAGAATGCATTGTTGGAGGAGGTTGTTTTATAAACATGATGTTAATATGTATCTGAACAAATACATCATTTATCACAAATATATATTTTGAACAAAATTGCCCCTGATGTTTTTTTATTTTAATTAGCGTTGTCTTCCAGCTTAGGTTCCTCGACGCGATGTAGCCACAGAGGCGGAACCGCGGCCAGAACTAGCCGCGGTCATGAGGGCAAACCTCTCGCACTCGACGATCTTAGCCAAGACGCTCAACAATGAGAAGTCATGTGAATTGGAAAAGCGAGAGGAGGCCATTACCTGTCACTCATCCAATGACGTGAAAGTGGACATGGGAGCGATCTTAAAGGCGCACTTGACTCGCATCCTTTTTTCACCGGAGGGTCTGAAGTGTCGGACGCTTAGGTCACTCCGGCACCGCACCTAGGGATATGGTTTTCCGAGGTCGTGACGCGTCGCTGGTTTTTAATGCATCACTGGAACCAACAACCAACCAACTGGCGGTGGTTCGGACGTCTCCCATGAGGTGTCGCCGCAAAAGGCGGCGGCAATGGCAGATCGAGACATAGTCGAATGCGATAGCGGTCCCGAGGCTGCTGCCAACCCACGGCTGGAAAAACCTGTCGTAGGTATGGGTTTTGATCGGTAAGGTTGCCATATCCGTACGTAATATCGATCCCGACATATCCCACTATATCAATGCTTGACCATGGGCTCCAAAACTTGCGGTCCAAGCAATTCGGTCAGGGGGGAGTTGCGCGGCGTAGACGATGCCGGCGCGACTGAGACGTGCCGCGATGAACCGTGGACGTAGAGGAGAGACCCCGGCTGAAGAGGAATACCGGTATAACGGTGCGCCGCTCTCGTTGCCCACTGCGGCCTTGCGTGGTCGTTAACATATGATGGTGGATGCGGTGGGGCTGTAGGGGATGAAGAGTGCCGATATATCGGTGAGCTGCTGTCCCCGCCCTCTTCAGCCGGATGATGGTAGGCATTAGTCCCACCGCCTGATGCAAAGGGTGTCTAGACGTGAGAATGTCTGGCACCGACGAGGCATTTGGTTGATCACGGCGTGCATTATCCCGCGGCGGAAGAAGGTTCGCAGAAGAGTGCGAGAGCATACCCGTGTCCACGGCAAAGGTTTTAGTCGGTACCACTCATGTCGAATCTGATACAAATCGACCATTCCCTTCAAGCGAAATGGTATAATGCATTGCCTCCACATAAAATGACACCATTTGCTTTTTAATTTCAAAATAATACAATTTCCCGTTAAGGAGTACTGTAACTATTACTAAAGCACAGGGACAAATATTTAAGCGCCTAGGATCGATTCACGCCAAGACGGTTTTTCATACGGACAACTACTTGGGTATCTGCGTTATCAAGATCTACCGTATGATCTTCTTCTACCGTAAGAAATAAAAAACTAAAAATATCATATAATACTTTACACAGATCTACTTTAAAATACCTGTAAGTACTATAAAACACATTTTAGTATATCCCAGTACGTTTACCTGGCGTTCCTTCATTATTTTCTATGGTTCTCTTGGTGACCATAGCTTTTTAAAGCAATGTAAATTTTAGTAGGGATTTTCCTCAAATAGACGCGGGTGAAACCGCGGGTCTCAGCTAGTATAATAGTAATCCTGAAAAGATCAATCTTTATCCCTAGCACAACATAAGTGATTCTTATAGGTAAGCGCGCTCCAACTTATATTGAATATTAGCTGAACGCGTGCGCGTTGCTACGCCATCTATCGAAAATTGGTCGTACCAATTCAAATTTTGTTCAAATTCGGTTACTTTAAGTTCTAACGACGCAACCTTTAACGTATGACAAATGCTGTCACGCAACGAAAGCTCTCTATAAGCAATATTTTTACCCCGTTTTTGTTACATTTTTCATTAATGCTCGGCTCCTGTTGATAGTAGCGTAATGTTAAATACCCTATAGCCTTCCTCGATAAATGGACTATCCTACAAAAAAGAATCTTTCAATTCGGACCAGTAGTTCCAGAGATCCTTGCGTTCAAACAAACAAACATACAAACAAACAAACAAACTCTTCAGCTTTATAATATTAGTATAGATTAATTTTACATCAGGTTCGACGATGATCAAGCGCAAGCGAACTTTTGGTCGAAAAGTAAAACAAAAATCAGACAACTGATTGAAACTTCACCTAGTGACAAGTCATATTTAAAAAAAATCTTTGTGGGATAAATGGCCACCAAAATTTTCTATTCATCGACAATTTTAATTAACATTTACAATTGTACTACAAGTTAGTTTACTTGCTTATTCGATGTACAAGTAAATTAAGCTAAAACTTAACTGCAGATAGCACAATTGTGTACTGGAAACTCAATCTTATCTTCTTGAAGTTAATTTCAATTACCTACTCTGTAGAAACTTCCAAAGTTCTTGATTAGGTGGAGTTCAGGGACTATTTGGACCTTGCATTGACGTTGATCAATAGACTGATAAAGTTAATCAGGAATCTTATTTTAAAGTATCAACGGCCCATCGAACCGAAATTAAACGAATGAAGAGTAAACCAACGTCTTAGGAAAAGTGTCAAAGTAGAAGTGTTTAGTCAGAGTGTAAAAGTCAAAGTGTCAAAATCAAAACGCCGAACTCAAAGTATCAAAATCAGAGTGTCAAATTAAAAGAGAAGAGTAAATGTGACAAAGTCAGAGTGCCAAAGTTTCAAATTCAAAGTGTGAAAGTTGAAGTTTCAAAGGCAAAGGCAGAAGTCAAAGTCAAATTGTCAAAGTAAGAGTGTAAAAGTCGAGAGAGCCAAAGTTAGAGTCTCAAAATCAGTGTCAAGGTCAAACTCAAAGTATCAGAGTCAGAATACGTATAAGAACGTAAGATTACTTTTAGAAACCTACAGAGCTGCTAATGTTTGAACTTCAGACAGAGAAAGCAGAGGATTTTATAAGTTTTGTGGTCGGTGTGGCTAAAATAAAACGAATATATTTTAGCGTACTTGGCGCTTATATGAATTGTTGGTAACAGCTTAGGATTTATGAGTCGATAGATAAATTAAGATTAATCAATGTTTCTATTAAATCACTCATACAACGTTTACTTACGCAAAAGGTACCTACTTAAAATATGCGTGATTCTGTATTTGTGACTTTATAACATATTATACAGATTTCAGAATGTGCATAACACTTCTACTAATAATACGTACCTATACCGTATAGGTACTAGTAGCATAATACGAGTACCGTCGTTCTGCCCGCGTAGCATCTGGTCCTATTGCCGTAGGTATTTTCCTGCGATAAAAATGTGAAAAACTGTGTTATTCCAGACTTTAATCGCTCTACGAGTATGCAACTAAATTATTCTAAATTAATCGAGTAGTTTTGCTTGAAAGAGCAACAAACATCGGTCCATAGATACAAGGTTACGTAATTATACAATTAGTAAATTAAATATTGAATCATTGATGAAGAAATATTGATGCTGCGGTGGGCTACTAGCTTGTGACGTCAGATTTTATGATCATGAGGTAGGTTCTAATCCCGGCTCCATTCTGAAGTATTTTTCTAAGTCCCAGGAGTAGTAGGTAATATAAAGTGAGCTATTTTTCCGGGATTTTAAACAGGTGTGTTTATTGCTCTGGTTTAGAGCGATTGAGACTGGAATTTCAGAGCTCAGGTAGATTTTAGCGCAAATAGCGCATAAACTTTACATCTTGAAAATAAACATTTTAAGACCATTTCTAAATACTACTCAAGTCAAAATTGCGTCCAGATAATAGTACGATCACAAATTTCACTTCGTCGTCCTTGTAGCTTTCCATAACTTTAATTATAATAGTCAGTAAAGCCGTTAACTAGTTTTGGCAACACGTTTATACATTCGAGACTTAATTAAAGTTGATATGATGAAGAGGCTAACAGGTAAAGATGGAAACGGGTGAAGTTGCAAGAACAACTTGAACCTATATACCTACAGTGTGCTATAGTATATATGTCGTCTCGATGTAGGTATTTGAAAATAGTTTCAGTTTATAGTAATTAAAAGCGTGAGAGCATTATAATCCTACGGTAAGTCGAGTTATATTGGTTTATAATCTAACATCGTTAAATTGTAAACTGATGGTAGGTACTTACAACTTTACGATGACATATTTTATACTATTACTAGCGGCCCGTTCCGGCTTCGCTCGGATTATAACCTAGACACTGTCTGCAGCGCCATCTGCTGGGCTTATTTGTAAATCTAAACCATCCTCGAACCGACTTGTACACACACAATAAAAATCATTCAAATCGGTCCCGCCGTTTAGGAGGAGTTCACTGTCAAATGAATAAATTACTAAAATGGCTATTACAAAATAGGAGTTGGTGGTAAAAGGGTAAAAATTTAGGGTTGTATGTATTTTTTAACGCCACGTTATAAAAAAATAAAAAACAAAAATTTTGTTTAAAAAATTTTAAAAATTTTTTTTGGGGTGAACAACCCTTGTCGCTTAGGGGTATGAAAAATAGCTAGTAGCCGATTCTCAGACCTACTGAATATACATATAAAATTTGGTTAAAATCAGTTAAGCCGTTTTGGAGGAGTAAGGAAACAAACACTGTGACACGAGAATTTTATATATATGTAGGCGGGCCGAGTCTCGCCATCATCATCAGTAATCGCATTCTTCTGTGGGCGTAGCCGGTGGGTAGTGTTGGATGAAAACTCGCGAACTCGCAAACACAATAGGATTTATTAAGTTCAGGTAACAAAGTAGGTTGGCCTATTATTGCTTCTTGGCAGCGTGACGTCAGCCGTGCCGACGTTATTCCATTTCAAGGATAATTAACACCACTCAACTTCACTTAAGTCAAAGTTTAGAGACGAACTTCTTGGCTTCACCTGGACTCACCGTGCGGGTGCCGGGTCCATCGTGTGGCAGAGAGAAAAACCTCAAGTAGACCCCAAGACTTGTGACTCGGGCTGTAGGTTTAAGGGGCGCCCCTTCGTGTACACGAACACTCACCTTCACTATCTTTCTCCCTTTTCGCATCTTTCTCCCTGCCCAGCCGTATGCGTGCTGTAATTAGCATAGATTCCTTGAGTTTCCAATAGCTTAGGTGTTCACTCTCCGTGCGCAGGCAAGCGACTGTCCGCTCCGCTCCCGTTCCGAGCGTAGGCAGCGATGACGTAATGTTGTTTGCGCCGACATGGCCAGACTGACATGCGCACGTCCTCGTGCGCCTCTCGCCTCTCCTTTGACTCATGTTCAATTAATCTGTAAAGAAAGAAATAAAACCACTAGGATCACCACATTTACTATGCTCGTCCTATCCTGACATACAAGACCTAATTTTACACATGTACGCGTACGCCAATACAACATCCTTCATTTGACCTCATGCAAATGAAACCAGCTAGAGGTGTCCCTTCGACCAAGACTCGTCATCTCATATGACGACATGGACCGGACGACCTCGCAGCTTCCCCTGATACAAACGTACACTGTGTGTGCTATTTGACCTCGTGCAAATAACACTCGACCCAGGTGTCCCTTCGACCGAATCATCATCTCATATGATGACTTGGACCGGACGGCCTCGTGGCTCTACTAGATAATCATCTCATATGAAATACTCGACCGAGGTGTCCCTTCGACCAAATCATCATCTCATATGAAGACTTGGACCGGACGGCCTCGGGCTCGACTAGATAACCATCTCATATGGTAACTGCGAATATAGTCGAAGACCAGTGTAACATAGCCATCTATAATTTGATATGCATCCTGACTTACTTACATTTAGGAAATCTTCACAATCTGACGCTGAAAGGGTAGCAGAGCTGGCGGTCGCAGTGTCTGAACAACAGACTGATATGGTGTCACAATCATCTTCTGATAATACCGCTCTATCCGTCTGACCTTGACCCGCCGTCCCGGCCACCTCTTCGTTATCATTTGCTGCTGTAGTAGATACTTCTTTTAAACCGTCAAGACCTCTGGGCACTATGCGCAAATTATCGTGTGCGAATTTGTAGGTACGCTTCGAGTTTAAAGATTTCAACGTGTAACGATCACCGTTCAATACTTCAACTACTTTAAAAGCTTTAAACTTCGGATCTAATTTCGGTCACTCGGTCCATAGTACAATTTATCGCTAATTGAACGTCACCCTAAAGAGTCTTGCAATGATAGAAGTTACATCCGATTGAAATAAACTATTATCATGCATGTGTTATCAAATTTACACAATGAATTTTAGTTAATATGAGTTGCATCGATGTCATGTTTTCTGCCTAACCCCGATTTAAAACTTCACAGCCTAACATGACGTCACTTTCGAAATAATTGTCCAGCAAACTAAGTAAATAATCTTTAGAGGATGATCGTTAATCACTTATGAGTAGGTACCTTCAGAGTTACGAGATAGTTGATAACCAACAAAAATAATGCAGTGTTTCTATCTGATCGTATGAACTGACGTATTTTTCAAACTACCTTCAGATACCATTTTAAGTAACCTACAAAATCTCGAAATATTTACCGACTCACATTTATCAAATGGGTCATTTTGTGCGTATAGGGGTACCTATAAATAGATTACGATTGCTCCAACTAGCAAGTGATTATAACGCACTATACCAACGAGTGAAAACTAATTCATTTTCTTCAATAGTAAAATTTTCTTAAAATAAAACCAGTCAGATTTCTAAAGTAAATAGGTAGCTGTGATGATAAACTTGATGAAACTGCTTCATGAACTCAACTTGGCATAGGGTGTGTGCTATTACAGCGATTCATCATCATCATCATCAACAGCCCACTAAACGTTCCCACTGCTGGGACTCGATTACAGCGATTGCAATCTTTAAATTAAAACTGAATGAATAGGCACTAATGACAACTAGAAACGAACACATCTGATTGACATCTGAGGCTCCTTGCTGAGCGTAGACTTCCGACTCGTCAACTTGATCTCGGTGCCGGCCGGCAGGCAGCACCTCGACAGACCCGCTGTCCATCAGCAAGCACGTTGGATTTGCCAGCCAACAGGCAAGCACTCGGGTGCGCCAGCCCCGCAGCCAGGCGGATCACGAAGACAGACCAACCGGCAGGCAGGAACGTCTACTTTTGGCTTGATCTTCGGTTGAGATGAATTCTTCCGTATTCCATCTGCTCTCCTCTCATAGTAGCTTCATTGATACATCGACTTGTGGGTTGTGAACCTTCGATGCGGTAATTTCATCTTCATTTACGTTTTTCCAAGAATTAGTCAACAAAGTGATTAATCGGCAAGTGCGGGTAGTTTTCGATATCACTTGGGTTTTCGCGATTCATTTGAATAACAGCACCCACTTTCGCTTCGGTCGAAATGTAAAAGCACCTTGTTTCCACGTAATTCCTTTGTAGGGCAATCTCAGTTAACCACGATGATGCTTCACCTCGAAACGCCTTGCTTGTGGTCGATTGCCACTGGGTCGATTTTCTTCTTTGTTCTCATCCATCACGAATCCCGCTTCTGATGTAGGCGGGCAGAGTCTCGCCATCATCATCAGTAATCGCATTCTTCTGCTGTGGGCGTAGCCGGTGGGTAGTGTTGGATGAAAACTCGCGAACTCGCAAACACAATAGGATTTATTAAGTTCAGGTAACAAAGTAGGTTGGCCTATTATTGCTTCTTGGCAGCGTGACGTCAGCCGTGCCGACGTTATTCCATTTCAAGGATAATTAACACCACTCAACTTCACTTAAGTCAAAGCTTAGAGACGAACTTCTTGGCTTCACCTGGACTCACCGTGCGGGTGCCGGGTCCATCGTGTGGCAGAGAGAAAAACCTCAAGTAGACCCCAAGACTTGTGACTCGGGCTGTAGGTTTAAGGGGCGCCCCTTCGTGTACACGAACACTCACCTTCACTACTCGCATCTTTCTCCCTGCCCAGTCGTATGCGTGCTGTAATTAGCATAGATTCCTTGAGTTTCCAATAGCTTAGGTGTTCACTCTCCGTGCGCAGGCAAGCGACTGTCCGCTCCGCTCCCGTTCCGAGCGTAGGCAGCGATGACGTAATGTTGTTTGCGCCGACATATAAGATTTGGTGAGTAAATGTTGTGTTTACCAAAAGATACTTTTTCACTTTGTCAAATGAAACTGGGACTCAATTTTTTTTTTTATTGAATTTTGATTGACATTGAAATGTTTTAATCAACGTCTATAAAACGCGATAAGTAAATAACTTTGTTTGTTTTTTTTTCAAAAGGACTAACAGACGGATAGACAGATTTTATCCCCTTATACAATACAATTATTTACAATACAATACAATTATTTATTGATTAAAAACTTCTTACAAAACATCAAAATTCTTACTTACTAAATTCAAAGAAATACTTAATATATTATGTTAGTAGTCCATTAGCAGCCGTGCTAGGTTGGAGACCTGTGTTACAGCTGCTAAGATTCCCACCTCCGGCGCTCACTCGATCACGTAAACCTTTTTTTTTTACATAACGTGACAGTCGAATCTTTAAATATTACCAATTATTTTATTGGACTGTGGGTATTTATGGTTCCAGTTAATAAAAACGTAAGTTATAATTTTTTATGTGGGTATTTTAGTTTTAAGTTAATGATCTTGTTGTATGGTCCAAGTTAGGAGAGAGCGCCTTAGATGTTCAACATCAGTTTCATAGCGTGTTAGTACAAATATACTTATCTTGTATTATCACAATATTATTCAAATTACATAAACAAAAGTATATTATGATTGATAGTCTCAAATATTTTATTTTAATGATTAAATTTAGTTAAAATCAGGACTTTTTATGTGTTTAAAAAATTTACCCGAGGAATTGTTCATGAAATTTTACCACCTTTCACAGTTTTTTCAGTTTTACAGTGCTACTTACTTTAAAAAAAATATATATCTATAAACATATTATATTAAAATAAAAAATCAGTAGGTACAAAATAATTTAAAATGATTAAAAAAAAATCAAACAATATTAAATTCACAATTTAAATAAAGATTGTTATTTTTTACTCTAGTCAATTAAATTTATGGAAGTTTATTATGTGGTCATGTGTGTAGATATGTCATAGGTTGTATTTTGTAATGTGTGAGGGTGTGAGTGTTTGTAATAGTGGTTGTGTGAGCGTGCATGTGAGTGTGTAAGGGTGTTTGTGCTTGTACATATGTCAGTAGGAGTCTGTGTTTTTGGGACTGAGTGTGAGTGTGTGACGTTTAATATGGAGTGTTGACGAGTATGTCTTTCCGATTTATGACTGTCTAATAGGTTTGTAAGGCTCATATTCAAGTATACGTAAAAGGTCTTCCGAATCCGAGAGGTCTTATGATACTTTATACTAATATATATTATATTATAAATGTCAATGTATGGATGTTTGTTGCTCAATCACGTCCTAACGTATGAACGGATCGGGCTGAAATTTGAAACACAGATAGATTATAGTCTGGAAGAACACATAGGCTACTTTTTATCCCGAAAAAAAAAACGACGGGAACAACGGGAACAGGAACTTCGCGCGTAACACCGCGGAGTGCTGCTAGTGATATATAAAACCTTCTTAAAAAAATTACAAATATGTAGGTACCTATGTGATGGAAACAAAAATGGAGCAAAAAGAAACAAAAACGAACTCTTTGGTTTTATTCTTAACAGCGCAAAGTCCGCCAGGAAAACATTTACCAGTTTTTCTATTACCAAGCAGTAATGTGCAAACATCGGTGGGTGTTCTGGTTTGATAGGCAATGTTTTGAAAATTACAGGGCATAGAAATAAATAATCTAATATGTCTGGGTGACGAGGGTAGTGCAATGGTAAGTACTATTCTATGTATAATAAGTATGTATTTAAAATTATATAAGTATTATATCAGCTATCTGGCCGCCATAGTACAAGCTTTGCTTAGTTTGGGGTCAGATGATGTTGTGTGTGATGTCCACCAATATTTATTTATTTATTATTATTCATGTTCCAATAGCTGTGTGGCACTGTGCTGCTATGGGTAGGTGTGTTGCTTACCATCAGGCATATGTCCTGGTAGTCCCGTCACACTATGTATTTAAAAAAATTATACCTACGTATTTAAGTAATGGTTATTTATACACTTTTAGTGCTTTGTAACCGTTTAAGCCTAAATCCAAACAAATTAATTTACCTACATAAATGATGAAAGAAAAAAATTGAAATTAAACAAAAATCGATCCAGTCGTTAATCTTTTCTGACAAAAGCGCTTTAAGTAACAAAATACCAAAATTATATTTATCGAAACAGTTATTTTATTCGTCTACAGAAGTTAAGCTGCCTTAAACTGGTACAAAGAGTGGCGCGAGATCTACGGAGGGTCGTCGTTTTGAGAAATACCTACCTATGTCTGTTTGCCGACGATAAGGGCTTACACAACACCAAGTACGGCTTATAAAGTATTTCAGAAACAATTTAAATAACTTAGTTAAAATATTCATATTAGGTAAATAAAAATGGAGAACTTTTACGAAGTAAGAATAATAGATGTTATGTGATTTTTTATACGGCTAACAGGTTTGGATATGCTTGATGCGGAGCAATGACGCGCTCTTCTATAGAATGTACTTACACAGTCTGATCTTACAGTCTAGATTTGAAGACATCAGGATTATATGTTATATCCACCAGGGATTACTCACTCGGGCAACTGCTTCCACCTACATGTTCTTTTAACGAATGTAGATTCAAATTACTTTGTTTGGAACATTGACCATGAATGGATGTTACTTTTGAGCTATGAATCTGCTGATATTATAAAGCTGAAGAGGCTTTTTGTTTCAACTTTCAACGCGTTAATATGAGGAAGTACTGAACCGATTTAAAAAAAATTGGCAGTTATAGGAACTGCCGATAGAAGTGAAAACTTTCTATTGCCCTGGTACTGGTACCTAGGGGCAAACGCAACTCTTTTATATTTCTGTTGTCCTGGTATCTGGAGATAAACGCTGGGCTGTTGGAGGTAGGTAATCGAAACCCTTTTCTGTTTCTGTTGCCCTGGTACCTACCTGGCCGTTTTTACCTAGTTTACCCGAAGATTTCATATCCGATCCGATCCATTATCAAATCCAAGCGTGACGATTGATGAATCCATTTCACAGCCCACGAAAATTCTGTCTATAGCGCGCCTAAAGAAGTTTTCACTTCAAAAATCTTTCACCATTGGGTGAATGTGATTTCTGAGTGCTATTGGTTATAAATTATGTACCTACCACGGGCGAAGCCGAAGAGCGGACCGCAAGTAATGTAATAGAGAAAAGCCATGATAGTATAGATCACCTAGATCAGTTGCATACTCTCCAAAACACATTCAATAAACAGACATAAACTTGCAACTTCACGGCGATATTCACCAGCGACCCGCACTGACATCTTAGGCTGAACAGAAATAATGTAAAATAGTGTAAAACAATCTGGAATAATTTCATTTTCAAGTAATGTAATGTAGGCGTAGTAGTTTTGCTGACGTAATAGCCCATAACATAAATATTATAGCGGGGAAAGTTTGTAAGTGTGTCTTCCCACGTATCTTTTTAACAGCAGAATGGATTTGATTGAAATTAAATACGTAGTACATTAGCTGCATAAATTAATTGGTTTTAAGTTAGGTATTATGCTAGTATGGTATTAAGCTTAGGTAGTTACTAAGTCGCAGGTTTCACAGCGGTGTGCAGCTGGTGTCAATTTATATTTAAAAAAAAAACAATAATTCATTGTATAGATTAACTAGACAGTTTTAGAGGGTCTATATGTGGTAGCATAATAATTTTTGTACTGATTTAAGTAGGCATAACGTTTTTAGGACAAATCATAATTTACCATAACAAACTAACCGCATAACTGTTTTCGCATAAGCTTAACTAGCATAATCATATACAGCACAACGATAACTTAGCATAATGTTTAAACGCATAACCATATATAGCATAAAGAAAACTAAGCATAATGTTTCGACGCATAACCATAAATAGCATAATGTTTAAAAACACACATTGAGAAACACATTCCAATACTTAAACATAACGACCAACGGCATAAACTTTAAACGCCTAACTAAAAAGCAAGAGCAAAGAGCGGACTGTAGCAGCATTATTTATAATACGTGGGAGTGTAAAATGCGGGTGGGTACTTTGACAACAGTATTTGTTATTCGTAATGTAAGCAGTAATGTAGGCATAACGTTCTTAGGACTTAAACACCAACGTACGCCTAATACATATGGTGCACTTTTTGACTTTTGACAGTTGGGCTCCCGCCAGAAGCTCCCGCATTTTTTGCAAAAAATTATGCAATTTAAACGGCACCTTAAAAAATATTAGAACAAATAAAAAATGCATAAAAACATTAAAAACTATTATGCATCACATGAATAGTCGAATTAAATGTAGTACATTAGATTATTATGCCTAAAACACATAACGCCTAAAAGTGATTATGCGAAAGTTGCATTATGAGACTATACATTATGCCACATTCATTATGACAAAGTAAATTAGAAACAAAAAATTATGCGTTTTAATAGGCACCCAGTTTAAGATGATCTAAAAAAACGAATAAAAATCTTATAATGGAATTAAGTGTTTTATGGACATCGTGTGGGCGTTACGTACCTAAGTGTTTGCGAAAATATTACGCTAAAAGTGTATCTGTGTCCTTATTCCAAATATTTACATAAAACATGATGCACACATTATTTCAATTGAAATGTGAATATGCTTTAATATAGACACTGTGGGACGGGTAACGATAAACTTCGACGAAGCTTTCCTAATGCTGATCAGCGCTGCTGATTAGCTCATACAATTAAATAAACTTGCTGGTTCGGCAAACGGCACAGAAGAAAAAATACCTCATTGTTTGTCTTAACTATTCTCGAATTTACTTGAACACAAAATAAACATCAAAATTAGTCCCCCTTTTAGGAGAAGTTTAATTACAAACCCACGCATGTTTTTATTTACATTTAATGATACTAATATTATAAAGCTGAAGAGTTTGTTTGTTTGTATGTTTGTTTGTTTGTTTGAACGCAAGGATCTCTGGAACTACTGGTCCGAACTGAAAAATTATATCTTTGTAGGATAGTTCATTTATCGAGGAAGGCTATAGGCTATTTAACGTTACGCTACTATCAACAGGAGCCGAGCATGAATGAAAAATGTAACAACAACGGGAAAAATTATTGCTTTTTGAGAGCTTTCGTTGCGTGACAGCATTAATGTCATATTTTAAAGGTTGCGTCATTAGAACCTAAAGTAACCGAATTTGTTCAAAATTTGGATTGGTACGACCAATTTTCGATAGATGGCGTAGCAACGCGCGCGCGTTCAGCTAGTTTAATGATAAAAGTACAAAACGCATAACCGTATTCATTACCAATCTTATTTTTTTGTACTAGGTGGGAATTGAGAGATAGAGATCACGACTTCTGTCTCAATGCGCAGACTCACTATTGACTGAGCCATGAGGCACATAGCCTGGTGTTTATTAAATGTGTGAAATAGCGGGAATATTTGCAATTTCAGGATTGATCCCTTACTTAAATTTATTTACAGCGATGAGTGAGTATTTTCCTTCTGACTCGCTACAGGTTTGTCGCGTTAGCATGTATACCCATCGATATAAACTAATGGATGTGCCCTCCCAAACTTCAGGCGCATGGAATTATGTTATCGTTGGGAAGAGTGAGCTCACTCTTTCCGTTTTAGTCGATTGTAGGAAGGATTGGTGAACGCCGGACGTTTAAACCTATCGCTATTCGTTGTCAACAACCAAAATAAGTAGAACCGCAACATACCGCCAGGGGAAGTACCACACCTTTGCCAGTTATTCTACCCAAGCAGTAATATGCAAACATTACTGTGTTCCGGTTTGAAGGGCAATGTTTCCAGGGAAATGACAGGGTTTAGAGATATAACATCTTAGATCTCTGGGTGACGAGCGCAGCGCAGTGCTAGGTAATGATTTGGACTCATCATGTTCTAATAGCTGCGTGTCACTGTTCTGTTATGTGGCAGTCATGTTGCTTACCATCAGGCACATGTACTGTTCGTCTCGTCACTCTTTATTTTAAAAAAAACCCTCGTCACTAGCGATTCTACGGGTCAAGTAGATTGGTAGTTGTGAGCCACTCACGCTATATACAGAAACGCAGTTTGTTATGAACTTCAAGGTGCTCAGGGCACATCTTTTGATATATGTCGATGGTATAACCCAATAGGTGAATCATAAGTATTATTTACATCTGCCTGAGGCTGTTATTGTCTTCAAAGGTTTCCCACAACGTGAGCGTGGGCAGAACGTCTTACAACAATCACTTCAGCGAGCTACGTTTAATTCCATCAGAAATCACAATAATTTCACTTATGTTTCTTTCATAAATTTCATTTGACATTTTCATTAAGATTATTTGTCTTCCTCGTATTTTTTATGGTAAATAAATAAGGTTACTCTTGCTTGTATTTGGTTTCTTTCATTATTTTTACTATTGAAAGTTAAACAATATTGCGCAAGGTACGTATGTAACACACATGAAACCTATTCATATCTGCATAGGGAGGAGCCTGTTCCTTGAATTACTGGTCTAGAGTCCTTTTGTGAGTAGAGTGTTTTATTATTGATGGTGTGAAGTCTGTCTTTTAGCGTAAGTTACAGTTTCAAATTATAATGTTTGGCGCGTGGAACGAGGAGTAATTTCGACGCGTTTGAAACTAATCTCATGTAACTAATCTCTTGGAAATAATTTGTATTGAATCCTTAACTTATATAAATCAGTTTTAGTGCGTTGGTATCACAAAATACATTAGTGTTACGTTACGTCATCGTAGCTTATAATTTTAGTGTGACATGTTTTATTATTCTATCTGATTGTTATTAGTAATTTAATTTGATGTCCAATTTTTATATTAATATCTGTCATATACATATAAACATATATTTAATATTGTAATATTTTTGGATTAGTTTAATTAATCCTAGGCTATCCCGAGGATTTTTTTAAATACGTTTTCAAGTCTTACTTGTAACATTCACGGTTATGACTAAATACTATGACTTTTGATATTATTAGCAACCACCGAATAATACTCCGGTATAGCTATATATTTAAAGTGAAGTTCGGAAGCATAATTAATTATATTTTAATCATCATGGAAACATCGGAATTGGTATCTTATAACAAATGTGGTTAGTATCGGCGAACGTATCAAACAATGTGAATGTATGTACGTACAGATCCGTATGGATACAGGTATGTATTTAATTCACACTTTCAACACGGACAAAGGATCAAGTCAGCATTTGCACGTAGTTCAAAATTAAATTCTGAACGGGGACAAAGAACCAATCAAATGTATTTGACACAAAACATCCCATCACTGGAACGGACGCAAAGGTACGCTCTACAATCCGAGCGTTTGTTGATGCGACTATATTTTATCTCGTATGAGCTACAAAAGCTTAGAGACCTGTGAAAAAGCATTTCAACATTTTCAGCGTTTACACCTTTGACAACCCCACAAAATAGATTTAGCTGTCAAGTGAGCATAATCAACTGAGCTTCTGTGAAACGCGGCAGATGCTTAAAAGTTGAGTAAACAAGATTAGTTGTACATTATTTCGAGCGATAATTGCGCTTCTCGCACTCGCTTTACAACGCCAATTTACAGGAGTTTAAATTGAATTGGTTACATTAAAGCCGTGTATCGTCTGTACTTTATGCGTGTACAGTAAGCTTAGAAATTACGTAAGTAGAACTGATATATAAAATTTATTCAATGTTTCAAACATTAGGTAAATAAATTTTAAATTGTTGTGTTTGATGCTCATTTCAGTTGATAATAAAGTATCGGAAAACTGACCCGACAGTCTTATTCTTTTTATATTCGAGTGCAGTGCTGTGCTAGGTAATGATTTGGACTCTTCATGTTCCAATAGCTGCGTGTCACTATGCTGTTATGTGGCAGACATGTTGCTTGCAAATGTCCTGTTCGTCTTGACACACTAAACTATAAAAAAACTAGCTGACCCCGCAAACGTTGTTTTGCCATATCAATAAAGGTATGAAAAATAGCTAGTAGCCGATTCTCATACCTACAGAATATGCATATAAATTTTGGTTAAAATCAGTAAAGCCGTTTCGGAGGAGTAAGGAAACAAACACTGTGACACGAGAATTTTATATATAAGATGTATTCTGGCCTTATTATATATTTAACACTTTTACCCTAAGAGCATTGTGTTTTTACCCTTAACTTGCTTTATATCTTTTATGGATTAGAATTCTTTAAAAAGAAGATACAATTATGATGATATTATCATGTTGTAACGTGACCACGGTTAATAAGCGTTCAAGTAAATGTAGGGATTGGACGCAGGTAAGTCTCTTTGTACATTTAAAAATTATATTTTATACATAATATTTTTACCACAATTCTGACGTTTTTTCGTGGGAAACTCACTTCGCGACTAGTCTGTTACTAGAGTACAATAACTTCAGAGTATTACTGTAGGTATAGATTTTTTAAGATAAGGTTTACTTTCTTGAATAAAAATAAAATATATTTAAAGTATTTTTGATCCAACGGCTTCTTAGAATAATAAAAATTCAGATGGGCGTTGATGAGTTGATTGTTTTTTTTGCAGGTGAGGTCAACCTGCATATTTCAGTATTTAGATATACATACAAGACACAAAAATGTACTACTCAATAAAAAAAATATCTATTTGTTTTATAACAGCGATATTTTAAATACTAATTTTGGAAAGTGGCTCCCGCAGATTTCAACGATGTTCTGGTGATAAATTCAACTTACTTCGTAAGCAAATAATCAATCTAAAGTATGCTTTTAGTACTTCTTCTTTTTAGTATTTTCTTAAGTTTTCTCATAAAGGTAGGCATACGCCTACCGCTTTAAGTAGACACAAAATTTGGAAGACAGATTGTTAATTGAATTGGAATTTGTTTTGGTAATCTATTTCCATAAACACATTTTACTTTGTACTAAAACCGTTTCTTGGAAGGACACCTGACATCTTCGAAATTGTCAAGCAAACAATGAAAGGCTCCGAGGCTTTAATCTTGAGCCTTCGGGATACAGTCTTGAAATTTAGCTTGTAGTGCCTTTGCGTTAGGGTATTTCGATCAATTTAATTTGGTTTCTCTTGGGCTCTACTTCAATTTCCGGTCGGTTTTAATTAAAAGTTTAAGTACATTTTCAGTACTTTCATTGATTAGTCAATGTTAATAAACTGATTAGTCAAGATTGGCTATTTTGAAATAAGTTCAATGATAGACTATCTTTACAGACTAGCTATAATAGCCAGTATCTACATTGTAAAATGATCACCAGAAGGTTCATAATATGAAAAATAAGAGAAGGTGTAGAGCACGTATTTTTTTTTAAATAAATAAATAAGATTAAATTTAGATCGTGTACTGTCATTACCTCCTAAAATGTAGTTATGTACATGGATTTTAAGAGTTGTAAATATCATTTGTATGTTTTATTATACGGCTGTTAAAGCCTCCTGGTAAGTTCAACAAAGCACTTAGGTATAGGCAAATAACGATTGATTTATATGAAATAAAAGTGGCCATGTGCGAGGTAGACTCTTCCATGAAGGGTTCCATAGCAGCAAGTAGCTAATAGTTAATAGAAATATAATAGAAAGTTACTATAAAAGTTATTTTAGTTCGTTGTAACTTTGATCGATGTTTTAATAATACTGTATCTATATATGACGATTACAAAAAAACTGCTTACTAGATCTTGTTCAGACCAATTTTCTGTGGAAGTTTGCATGGTAATGTACTACATGGTATTTTTTTTAGTTTTGTCATTATCTTATTTTGGAAGTTAAGGGGGGCACACAAATTTTACCACATTGGAAGAGTTTCTCGCGCAAACCATTCAGTTTAGAAAAAAATAATATTGCAAACCTCAATGTCATTTTTAAAGACCTATCCATAGATACTCCGTACAAGTAACACACACGTAAGGTTTTGATGAAAAAAAAATTGTGTGTTTCAGTTTTAAGTATGACAAGTAAGAAATAAACAATAAATTTTGAGGGTGCCGCCCAAATTATTTTCTTTGTGTGAAAATCTTAATCCGGTTCACAGAATACATCTGCTCACGAGAAGTTTCAAGAGTATAGTTCTTACGGTTTTGGAAAAAAGTAGATGTGACATACGGACGGACACACAGACAGACATGACGAATCTATAAGGGTCCCGTTTTTTGCCCTTTGGCTACGGAACCCTACAAAATGGTTCGTTAAGAATATTTTTTTTAGCAAGACCTAGAGTTGTTTGTACTGAAGTCGTGATTTAAACTTTATGAACACTAACTTTTTTTTTAACAACATAGAGTCTCATACAGCTATTGAATCATCAAGAGTCCAGATCATTATTTGGCACTTCAGTGCTATCGTCATCCTGTAGGAGATGTAAGGTCCTCTAACTGGGAATTCTGAGTGGCTTCGTCTATTATGCTATCTAATCTTGAAACAATGTTTATATCACTGAATAATTTAAATTAAAACGCAATGAAAATGATTTGGTTCCCGTAAATGGAGTTCCTTTGTGCGCGGAAGGAAACGAGGCCCGCGAATATTTGTTTGCCGCAAACAATGAGTCTGCAATTTGCGGCCGACGACGTTCGCTTTGTTGATGCGAATCAAAACCTTAACAAAATACAGCTCTAGCAAAATACTGCTTTTAACGGAACAAATTTAATTATTTTCACCCGTAACACGTGCTAACAACGTTTCGGGTTAATTCACACATGTTTGTGAGGTAAACTTAAACGTGTAACAGATTGAGATGCTTTGTTTTCAAGGTGAAATACGAGATGTTACAGGAAAGTTGTTTTACCTGAATCATGATTTAATAATAGGATAATCAAGCCAAATATAGTGGAGGTAGCAACAGGCCTTCACTTTTCACTGGCAGGCAGATGAATAGAATGAATAGATGAAAATAAGTTTAATTAGATGTTTAATATCTGAAGACGGAACCCATTCTAAACAATTTTATTTAGTATTAATAGTTTTTTTTTATTGTAAAGAATGGCAAAAAAAACAAACGACTCTTAACGACATGTTTTGTGGTCAGAAACAATCATTTTCAATGGACATCCGCAGTGCCAGAGTCATTGCAGATGCCTTAAATAACCCTGCATTGTCAAGTCTGTTTATTATAAGAAGGTGCTGTCTATCTTTAATGTATAACATTGTAATAACTGTAGCGGTAAGACTCTTTGTAGAGTCTGCCCACGGAAATCTAAATAATAATTATTTAGATTTCTGTGAGTCTGCCTAAGGAAGTACAACACCTTTGCCAGAGATTCCACCAACAAGCAGTAATGTGCAGACACTGCAGTGATCCTGTTTGAAGTACAATGTTTCTAGATACATTACTGGGCTAAAGAGATAAACCATTTTGTGTCTTCGGGTCATGAGCGCAGTCAAGTGCTAGGCGTAGGCTCTTCATGTTCTAATAGGGCGAGGCACTTGGCTATTATGGGTACCTACCCACTAACTAGGTAGCTAGGTTGATGCTTACCATTAGGCGCTTCTTATTACGAAAAAGAAACATTATGATGAAAATTATTCTAACATAATAACCAATACCCGTACAGTTAATAGCCTGCCAATGCGTTCCAAAGTGAAGATTTTGTTTATATACACTGTTAATGATGAATCACTACATCAAAGAGCAAAGAGATAAATCATCGTATATTTCTGGGTGAGGAGAGCAGAGCGGTGCTAGGCAGTGACTCGGAGTCTTTACAATCAAATAGCTGTGTGACACTGTGCAGTTATGGGCAGGCATGTTGCTTACCATCAGGCGCATATCTTGCATACCGTCACTCTTTATTATACAAAAATGTTGTGGTGTCATGGGACACCAGGTAGGACCGAAGTACTTTCGAATAATATGCTACACAATTTGCTAAAAAAATGCTTAATTTTATTACTTGTAATATATCTTAAAAATAAAGTTGGCAACATTGTACACGGGTTTTTAGTTTTACTCTATCACTTCTCACTTCCGTTATATATTTTTCTTACGGGTTTAGTCTTACATTTTTTTTGAGTTCAGTTGCACAGCAAAATCCCTTTCTTCTCCAAGCCAGCTGTAAGGAACTTCGTTCTTATATATGAACATAATATTAATAAGCCAAATTTTAGCTTAAATTGATTAATTTAAAGAATCCATTAATATTTAATTTCTATTCTATACCATTATTTAATGCATTTATGTGGAAAAAATTTGTAGTATTTTTATAGACTTATGTCGAAAAAAAATGGTACTACTTATCTAAATCAAATTCTTCCATTATCTAAGTCGCAAGAGCACCGATATATACTCCTTTGAGGTTTCAAACGCTCCAATTCCCATTTAATTTCACGCAGACAAGGCCCGCGGCAAGTTAGATGATAATCACAAACTGTCAAGACCACCTATGCTATTATAAATCGGATATAATCTCAAGGGAATCATTACAGGCTTAGTGTGCGTATTTAATTTACGTAACGTCCTGTTAGTGGAGCCTGCGCAGTATTAGTTAAAGTTTATACGATTTCCGGCTGCTAGGAAACCCAATTAGCAGTATCATCCGGCCTGCGAGTGTAACGGGAGAAGCAATAAGAGCTTGGTACAGTTAACATACTGCAAATTGCTGTTGAATTTACTTAAACACCCTCGAATATAAGATAAGTGCTGATACCGCAGTCGGCGAACGGCTGGCCGCCTGTGTAATTGTTTGAGCGTGGGGTTTGACAATTTAAACCAGGGGATATATTTAGAAGGTTTTTTGCTTTGTTTTGTCCATTGCCTGTTTAGAATGCATTTTGAAGTTTTAACTGGTACGTACCTATTTTCATATAATAAACGCGTTTTAAAAATATGTTATTGTACTAGTTTAATAAAAGTATGAAACTTTTGAACTTTAATTGATGCAATGAGTAGTCAAAAGAATATTATTCCTATTAATTCCGTTATTTTCCCGACATAAATGTTAATTTTGTTAGAATATTAGCCTATGTGTAATTCCAGGTTATCTACGTACCAAATTTCATTGAGTAGTTTTTTGAGTGAAGGACGAACGTACATTTGTACATACAAACATACACACTCACAAACTTTACGCTACTACTACTACTACTAATAAAAACAATATTACTAGAATAAATTATAAAAACAAGACAATGAAAAGGGCTTCTGTGACAATTTCATTCAAAGAAACAAGAACTTAGTACGGACACTAGAAAAAGTTGCGGTTAATCCACCCTAGATTTCTACTACAGGAAAAGAAACATTACGACAACAAAACGGTCTAGAGAAAAACCCACGACTTTGCAGACAACTGAGAGAGTAAGTACTTGAAGAAATACATTCGTTTCACAATTATCAAGGAACGTCACAAGATTCATTTTACCGTGTACTGTTTTCGAGAGTGCTTCAGAAGTTCACAAATAGGTCTTTTATCTAACTGCATCGGACGTTGCTTTGTTCCACTCCGTTGGAGTCTTACGTGATGCATAGAATCGAAGTACACACTTTGTGATATTTCGTTTGGAAGTTCCTTTTATATCTCACTAGAAGATCGTGACGTTCTATCTTTTGACGATTGCATTTGTTACTATAAAATCAGTAACGCCAAAATGAAAGTAATTCTGAGAATCTCTGAATCATGTACGAACTACACGAAGCTAGGATAATAAGCTAGCGTTAGCAAGCTTGCAAACTAGTACTTCTAGCTTCGTGTAGACAACACTACGCTAGTTGTTTTGTCTACACGAAGCTAGAAGTATTAGCTTGCTAGCTTACTAACACTAGCTTGTCTCGTGTGTGCATGATCCAGAGATTCTCCGAATGACTTTCATTTTGACGTTACTGATACAACAAGCCAGGATAGTAAACTCAGTGGTGGGGACAAAACTAGCCTTAAAATAGAACTCCATCCCATTCTATTAAAAACTGTCCTGGCTTATAAACTAGCTTGCTAGCACACCAGGGTAGAAATTAAGCTAGTTTTGTCTACACGAAGCTAGACGTACTAGCTTGCTAATACTAGCTTGTTATCCTAGCTTGAAAAACTAGCCTTGTGTAACTCGGGCATTATACAGCTATCTTTGAAGAAAACGGCTCGCTCGAAATTCAATAGGAGTTTTTATGATCATAAATAAAACATACCAATATGGTTCTGTTTCTGTTATTACTTCCGCAATATATCATAGCAAATATTTGTATTTATTGCAGACTATCTTCAAACTGGTATAAGGAAAAATAAAAATAGGTAGGTACATTGTAAGTGGAATCGCAGTCAATTGATCCCGTTAGTTAAGAAACACCGCTGTAAAGAAGTTAGGTTATAAGTTGTAAGAGTGAAAAATCGTGTTGGCAAAGCGATAACGATCTTGATCCTCGAGATCCATTTATTAGGACTAAAGCAAGTTAAGCTCTTCAATTTAATGACTGCCCTCTTGACTACTTAGTGAGATTTATTCGACAGGAGGCATTTGTCGTAGAGTAGGAATGGCGCAGTTAATTGATGAAGCTTAATAAGTTGTACGTCGGGCTTAACAGAATTTTCTTACAATTTTTTACAAGTACTAAAATCTATTTTAGTATCAGATTTTAGCTGAAATTTTGTAATTTACTTTCTGGTAACGTGTTTAACTTACATAAAAAAGACTCAGTCTAGTTCATTAACGTCTTTTATTTTAAAATAATTTGATATCTATTAATTTGCCTTGCCTCGTGACTTAGCTGGTGGTAAGTTTGCCTACAAAGCCGCAAGTCGTTGATGCGATTCCCACCCAGAATAAATATACATGTCATGAATAAATAAATACGTGTTTAACCTTACCTTTATCATATAAATATAAACATACTAGCAGCGCCCCGCGGTGTTACCCGCAAAGTTCCCGTTCCCGTTTTTCCCGTTGTTTTCCGGGATAAAAAGTAGCCTATGTGTTCTGCCAGACTATATGTAATCTATTTGTGTTCCAAATTTCAGCCTGATCCGTTCATACGTTACGGCGTGATTAAGCAACAAACATCCAAATATCCAAACATCCATACATTGACATTTATAATATTATTGGATATGTACGGAATTTATATACGTATCAAAAGTATCTCCTGACAATTACATCAGTTGCCTAATTCCCATAATGCAAACGTTGCTTAGTTTGGGCTAGATAGTGTTGTTTATGGAATGTTCCTAATTATCTTATTATTTATTTATTGAGGTTATATTTCTATAAAGCATAATTTGCATTAGGAAATAATTGGTCACAAAATTTATCGCTGTAATCAAAGTCAATATGCGGAACATAAACAGACGTCACCGTCGCGTCGATCTGACTTGACTTATTACGAGTATGATTACTATAGAATCGCAGGCAGAAGTTACACCGAAAAACACACAGCTTCGTTCTGAGCCATGGTTGTCGTAAACCGTCCCGATATTGTTTTTAAACTTTCGCGAATTGGACACATAGTTTAAACACTTTACGTGACAAAAAAAAAATTGGTGGACAAATCTATATAATATATAATCGATCAAAGCTATCATTTAATTACCTCGATGTTTCGACAGCGTTACAACTGCCGTGGTCACGAGAAGAATTTGCGGGTCGTCTCATTAGGCAATGAGGAGATCTCCATCTAATCTATCTATCTATCTATCTAATCTATCTGTCAAAAATCGCAGGGTTGCCACCACGACACATAACACTAAGGCAAATTGTCCACGTAGCTGCACGATATCCGCACGATTCCGACAATTGTCGGATGCAAGACGAATGTTTGCATCTTGCGTACAAATAATGAAATCTGTGTCCACGAAACGACAACGACGCGACAGCCGCACGTCTTGCGTTTGTCATGCAGGATGCATGCGTGCTGCAAAAAGTCACTGTTGCAGTGTTGCCATTTTACTACTACATTTTACTAGTTGCTGTGACTTTGTCACTAGATCTACTGAGTTTTTTGTCATTTTTTAGGGTTCCGTACCCAAAACGGGACTCTTACAGATTCGTCATGTCTGTCTGTCCATCCGTATATCACAGCCACATTTTTCCAAAACTTTAAGAACCATACTGTTGAAACTTCGTAAATGGATGTATTTTGTGAACCGCATTAAAATTTTCACACAAAAATGAAAAAAAAATAGAAGTGACCACTTCTATTTTTTTTCAAGTGCAAGTCGGACTCGCCCATGAAGGCTTCCGTAGCAGCAAGTAACATAATATTATATAAGTTCTTGTAGGTCGTTGTTACTCTAATTAGTGTTTTAATAATAGTGAATGTATAACGTAATGAAATAAAACTACTTACTAGATCTCATTCAAACCAATTTTCGTTGGAAGTTTACAGCATACATTTTTTATATTTTGGCCATTCTCTTATTTTAGAAGTTACAGGGGGGGGGGGGAGGCACACATTTATTTTACCACTTTGGAAGAGTCTCTTCCGCAAACAAAACTATTTAAAAAAAAAAGTCACCAGACTATTATTAAAATCTCACTAGATTATTCAAAAAGTCACTAAATTTTTTGAGGAAACTTTGTATATAAAATTTTATATCATAGCGGTAATTACAAGTAAATATGCAAAATCAGTGGTTTATTCTGACACAAAATACAACTTTTAGCATTAATTATTTACAAAAAAAAATAGCTATGTTCAAAAATTATAAACTCGAAAAAATCCTCATCAATTATTAAGTCCGTATCATTTTAGTGTTAAAATAAAATAATTTTAACAAAAAAAAGAACCGACTTCAAACAGAAAACTAAAAAGTTAAAAAAATTGGCAGTCATAGGAACTGCCTATAGAAGTGAAAACTTGTGACTCAAATGTTTTCACTTTTATTTGTATTATCTAATTTATTTATAACCTTGTCAGAAAACAAATTATTTGTTAAACCATCGTAGGTCTATGTACATTCGCATAATTTCAACACCGCTAGCTAAATCGATGGTTGCGCCATCTAGTTTTATATCAACGTAATTATACAGAATATTGCAACTCTTTACTGTTTCTGTTGCCCTGGTACTGGTACCTAGGGGCAAACGCAACTCTTTTAAATTCCTGTTGTCCTGGTATCTGGAGATAAACGCTGGGCTGTTGGAGGTAGGTAATCGAAACTCTTTACTGTTTCTGTTACCCTGGTACCTACCTGGCCGTTTTTACCGAGTTTACCCGAAGATTTCATATCCGTTCCGATCCATTATCATATCCAAGCGTGACGATTGATGAATCCATTTCACAGCCCACGAAAATTCTGTCTATAGCGCGCCTAAAGAAAATAAAATTCAAAAATAAATCTCTTTACCACAAAGTACAAAGTATTTTGATTAATTTGAACAGACATGATTAAATAAGTATTTAACAATTCTGAAGAAGGTTTTAAGTGATGGTTCGATGAATAATTCTTGAATTAGATGAGAAGATAAAGAAAAAATTTGACTAGTAGAATAATATTCACTATGATAAAGTGTTCAAATCCAGGATGGTCGGTGTACTCAGACCTGTAAAATTGTCCTCAGTACCCATGTGGGTGCCAAGTTCTCATCAATATTTAAGAGTACATGAATCAAGCACAAACACTAGCTACCTGTAAACCGTTAAACAGTTCACATAACTGTCCTTTGTCTTCATCGTCAGACCCCTAATAACAGTCACATCCCACCTAGTTATGTGTAAAGTGCTCATCGATACAGCTTTATCAAGCCTATACACAAGGTAACTGCTGTAGATCGTAGCATTAGGAGGAGCAGCATCGACTGTCTTTCGGTTCCTTCATCGGATCGACTCTAGACCTTCATACAATTGTAGTGCTTTAAAATACTTAATTGAAACTTTTTCAAACGCACTAGTCCACCCTTGTAGTTTTTAAAGGTCTTACGATTAATTAATTAGTTACAACGCGATTGAGCAACAAACATCCAAACATAGACATTTATAATGATGATGAAAGACAGTTCCAAGACATCTACACGTAAAGTGCTCATCAATACAAATTAATCAAGCCCAAACACAAGATAACTGCTGTAAATCTTTGAGGAGTTCCCTCGACAGTATTTTGGCTTCATCATCAGATCGCTTCCAAATCTTCGTAGTGCCAAACCAAAATAAATTGTAGTGCTTGTAAATATTTAATGGAAAAATTAACAATCGCGCTTGTCGCCCCTACAATTTTTGCCAGTTCTCTTCAATTTCTGCAGGATTCCATCATCAGATCCTGGTTTCCTTATCATGGTACCACTCTTGGAAGTCTCCTATCCAACAAAAAAAGAATCATCCAAATCGGTTCATATATAACGAAGTTATCCGCGAACACACGGTCGAATTGAGAAACTTACTTTTTTTTAAAGTCGGTTAAAAAGGGGTTGGTTGCTCTGTTATAATAGATGTATGTAGAAGTAGGAAAGTTGCGGTTGTATTAATTTTTGTGGTTGCGGCTAGAAATTAAAGTGGAAAAGCATAAGTTTTGGCAATGAAAATTTACTAGACTAGAAATCAACAGATTTTTTTGTCACAAAATCATACAAAAAAATGTGACATCAAAAACCCACTAAATCTAGCGACAAAGTCACTAAAACAGCAATACTGAGCGTGGCTGGCTATTTGCATCATGCAAATGCTCAGAAGAAGTGCAAATTCAGCAGCGTGGACATAGCGAAGATGAAAAAATCGCCTGCCGACATTTGTAGGATGCATGCATTCGACAAAAGACGCGTGCGTGGACAGTAGGCCTAACCGTATCACGAGGCTTCTTCAAACTCATTCACACATTAACTCATGACACAGGATTCCACGACGCCGTTAACCGAAAACCATCCTCGTGGTTGATATTAGGATGATTTTCAATTTCCTGTTTTCCAATGACTACTTCCAGTATCAATCAAATGCTCAGCAATCGCCTGGTGATTTTTTACAGCGGCAATGTGTTCTTTGATCCGTTCAGCAATTGTCCGCTTCGTTTAACCAATGTAAGAACTACCACAGTTGCAATACACCTGGAGTCTGATATGGAATGACGTCTTTTGGCGTCCTCATATGTCTCGTCTACTTGGATAATCGCCAATACACACAAGAACTGCCTGAAATGAGAATAGACAAAATCGTGACGGCTCTTGGGCAACTTAAAACTGGAAATACTGCGGACACGGAATTACAACAGTGCTCTTAAAAGCTGGTGGTACCTACTCCTCTAGTTAAAAGAGCTCCAAGAACTGTTTAATGCCAGCCATTCACAGGCATGGCTTATAAGTGTAATTACCTTATTCTTGAAACAGCACCATCTGCGTCCGGTTGGAAATGTAAGACCGAGGATCCGATTGAGTTGTTTATCGTGGAAGAGGCAAAGAGGCCCATGTCCAGCAAAGGACGAAAACAACATGCTGTAATAATAAAAAGAAAGGAAAATAGTATTGTGATAGTTCCAACATTGGCAATTAAAGTCGCTAGCCATCACATTAGTCACTTGAGTCAAGATGTAGTCAGTCAGTATTTAATACTTTATCAAATGTGGAATCACGCCCACGCCAAATATTTTGCCCCCTATATAAAGGTTTCCCGTTTTCCGTAATTGAACGAAATTCTGGAGTGTATTTTTTCTATATGTAAGGAAATATCTATCAAGGTAAGTTTCATTTGAAGTACTTTAGAGTAGTTTTATAGTTTTCCTTTGTACTAATCACAAAACTTTTCCTGATTAACCAACTCGGAAGCAGCACTATTGCCTGTTTTTATTGCTAAGCAACTCGGATAGCTCAGGAGTTAGCAATTAAAAGTTCGACAAGGCAGAGGTGAAGCGTTTTTAACGCAGCGCACGTAGGAAGTATTTTGTTTTGTTATACTGCCAATGGGCATAGTGCACAATTAGAAAGGGTTTACAGTTACGCAATTACAAAACACATACGTAATATCTACAACCACAAATATATTACACAAAGAAGTAAACATAAAATTATTCAAAATCTTATTTGCAATTGAGATTTGGAAACAGACACCATTTTGCCCAAAAAGCAATTGCAATCTATATCGTACTAATATTATGAATCCAAAAAATTTGACGTTTCTTTTACAATCACAATGTGGACGTCGGATCGGCTGAATGGATAAGGTACACAGATAGATTACAGTTTGTAGTAATACATAGGCTAATTTTAATCACGGGAAAAGTACGGGACCGGGAACTACATAGTGCAACCACGGGGTGTTGTTAAAAAATAAATATGTGATTACTACAAAATACTGTCATAGTTAGAAAAAAAATCTCAATTAATTTACTTTTTTTGTGTTGTGAATTCATAAGTATAAGCAATATTTAATGTTGTAGTTTGATTTTCTTTCATTTAAAAACTTTAACCGCCTTTCAAATAAGTAAAGAGAATTTAGTGCTGTATGATAATGGGAATATATAGTGGAAGAGTGAAATATTATTAATCTAAGTTAATTACAATATAATTATTGTTTAAGAGCTTCTAACGGTAAATTACTGAAGCAGTCTGAACACTAACATACAAATCTTGCTCACTGAAATTATCGTAGAAACTTGCCCACCCTTTAAAAAAAATACTAGTAGCGTTCCGCGGTTTTACCCGTTTGCCTTATTTTCCCGCCTAAAAAATCAAGCAAAAAAAGCCTACGCGTATTTACTTCTATAATCTAACTGGGTTTCAAATTTCCACCAGAATATTTCAGACGTTGATTTATACCTAATATTAGTAAAATTTGTGAGATTGTCTATATTCTGCAAATTGAAAAACTGGAGTAACTAACTAATCTGTACTAATATTATAAAGCTGAAGAGTTTGCTTGTTTGAACGTTAGGATCTCAGGAACTACTGGACCGAATTGAAAGATTATTTTTCTGTTGGATAGTCCATTTATCGAGGAAGGCTATTGCCTATACATAGGTATAACATTACGCTGCATTATTATCAATAGAAACGGAGCATGAATGAATAAAAGTGGCCAAGTGCTAGTTGCACTCGCGCATGAAGGGGGCGCCTAAAGCCAGAAAACGAAAAAAGGACATTTTCGACGCCGCTCACTGAAGTTAAGAAACTAAAAACTATGACAAAAAAAATATTGACGTGTGGGTACAATCAAGAAGAAGCACAATAACCGAATAGAATTTTAAAAATAGATCAGAGTTTTTTACAATAAAAAAATAAAAATGACACCGAAAAAACCCGTTTTAATTCGAGTACTCGAAATTATCAGCGATGACCCCACATTATTTTTTGGTAATAAAATTCCTATTTGTACGTTCTAGTAAAGTAACCGAACACTTTTTTTAATTTATGTTTAGTTATTGAGTAATTAAATAAAACTTGGTCAAAAATGGACTCCTGATTAAATATTGATTTTTCCTCCAAACTGTGTCATGCTATTCTCGACTTTTTGTCCATCACATTAAGAAACGCGTCGCGCGGGTGAAATCTGATTTTTTCCTGGCTTTAGGCGCACTCTGAAGGGTTTCTAGCCATAGTTCATAGCAGCAAGTAACATTATATAAACATTCTTGTAGTTCGTTGTAACTTTGATCGATGTTTTAATAATACTGTATATAGGTAAGACGATTACAACAAAACTGCTTACTAGATCTAGTTACGACCAATTTTCGATGGAAGTTTGCATGGTAATGTACATCATACGTTTTTTTTAGTTTTGTCATTATCTTATTTTAAATGTTCCCCTGTAAAACACACATTTCAAAACTTTGGAAGAGTCTCTAGTGGAAACTTTTCAGTTTAGAAAAAAAAAATTACAAACCTCAATATCATTTTTAAAGACCTATCCATATTTATACCCCACACGTGTAAGGAATAATTTGATGAAAAAACTAATTGAGTTTCAGTTCTAAGTATGGGGCACCCCCAACATTTTTAGTTTTGTTCTATTTTTGTGTGAAAATCTTAATGCGGTTCACAGAATACAAGTATTCTTCATCTATTTACCAAGTTCAACAGTATAGTTCTTATTGTTTCGTATGGCTATGACATACGAACGGACAGACAGACAGACAAACATGACGAATCTATAAGGGTGCCGTTTTTGCCATTTGGCCCTAAAAATGTAACAAAAACGGGAAAAAATATTCCTTTTTGAGAGCTTTCGTTACGCGTGCTGACGTGCGCCGAAGTCCGTGACAGCATGATGTGTCTATCTTTTAAAGTTGTGTCATTATAAGCTAACCAAATTTGTTCTAAATATGAGTTGGTACGTCCAATCTTCGATAGGTGGTATAGCAACGTGCGCAGGGTTCTGCCAGCCTTTTAGTAATTTATAATACAATTGTGTGATGTTTTCTACACTTCAAGCAAGCAACTATCAACACTCAAACATTACAATTCCATCGTTATGATGGAGTGTCTTTCCACATTTCTGTTCTGTGCAAGATCCAATATAGATGCGCAGCGATGTGATAACACCTAACTACATGTATATGGGATATTGCCTCGACAGGGCATCATTGGCAATGGGTATGTAATTATGTATCTGGCAACCTAGACGTTAGTTTGGGGTTGCAATTCTGCGTATTCTGTACCGGCCCAAATTGCTGCATGACACTCGCTCTCTAATATTACGTCCCAGAATTGGTTATAATAACTTCGTTAGACAAAGATAGTTAATGTCATGAGCCATTTACTGCGACTTCAGATAAATTCACGTTCTTGCAACATATTTTAAGAGATTCATAAGAAAACCATAACACCGTGTCAGTAGCTCAAAACAGTTACAACGTTATTTACGTCTGAAAAAATTCACAGATATCTGAGTTGTGATGATTGAGTAAATTTAAAGCTTACCTATAAGAACTTAAAGTATGTATTTAAAACTGTATAAGTATTATATCAGCTACCTGGCCGCCATAGTACAAGCTTTGCTTAGTTTGGGGTCAGATTTTCATGTGTGTGAATAGTCCACCAATATTTATTTAGTTAGTGTGATTAATTTTAAGAGAAGTATATGACAGTATGAAGATGTAAGAGAGTTTGTTTGACTCATTTGATTTTGAGATTGTTTTGAATAATTGCTGTAAATAAGTGATATTTTGTACTTAATCTCTTTGTATAACTTTAACCTTAATGTAAATAAGTAGCATTTTGTATTAAATCTTTTGTAGAAATTTTACCTTAATGAGTTTATATTATTTTGTACTCAACCTTTCCAGCATTATGACATAGAATAGATTGATTATGATAAAAACAAATGTGATTCAGACTCAACATTATCCCAAAAATACTGTAGAAATCAAATTTAAAAAAATATAATTGCATAAGTTGATAAAAAATGCATGCAATAGCTTTACCGCGGCAGTCCCCGAGTGCCACACGTCTTTTTTTCACCTATATTGGTAGGCAAGAGGTGTTTATCTGTATTATATTATAACCAGTTCACTGCTAGATGTACATACAACGATAGTCCCCCTTTTTTAAATTAAGATAGAGTAATGAAGCAATCAAGAAATGTACATAATCGTAAAACACGCGCCTTTTCATGACAGTATAGCGCCACGCAGCTATTTGAACATTAGAGTCTAAATCCTGCCTAAAGGCCTGTTTATACTTTGATTAGTGCGAGTGATCAGTGCTGGTGTTAAGTTATTAGTAGCAAACACGTGTAGATACCGACAAGCGCAGATCCATTGGTTAAGGGGGTCATTATGTATTTGCTCGGTCTAAAAGCATCGAACTCTTCGTAACAATTCGTTCGTAAGCGTTAGCGCTCGATAAATGATGCGCCGAAGTGAATAAACACTAAACAGCCGCTAAACAGTGGTAGGGAGGACAACAAACATGATTATTTGGGATATGTATTGAGTGTCAACAAAAGTTGTTGAACAAAAGATGATTGTTTAAATATACAGAACATACAGTTAAACTGATGCAGGCTGATTACCAGTAACCCTGTATAAGTACAGAATTTTCATATTTTAGTTATTGCACTTTTCATTGACTAAATTACTGTATTAGTAAATGCCGTACTGTACCGTAAGTTCTTAAAATAGGTCACAAACAAAAAAATAAATAATTAAATAACTTCATTTCATTTCAAATGCAAAGAGGCCTTAGGCCTGTTTATATTTTGAATAGTGCAAGTGCGAGTGATTAGTAATTGCGCTACGCGCGCCACGCGGAGATTTACAATATTTTTTCTTTTTCTCTGCATTTTCTCTTGAAATATTTCTGTTTAAACCTGACCACTATAATGTTTGTACATTACTGCTTGCTGGTAGAATAACTGGAAAATATGTGGCACTTTCCCAGGCGGTCTCTGCTGTTACCGGATACCTACTCCTGCCACTTTAGGCCATTCTCACATTCCACGCAATTCAGCCGATACTTTATTTAAGCCTTTAAAATCGTCGCAACCCTTGACTTTATTTTACGGAATACCAGTAAAGAGAAGAAACTAGTATATATTAAATTTAATTCTATATTGTCAGTTACAAAAACGGCATCGTGCGCTAAATAGTTACAGAACCCACTTAGATATCTTCGGAGTCAGTAAATCAATCTCCACACCACTAGCTACACGCTAAGTATGACAGTTCGTGTGAAGGTAGTCGCGGCCGCACGTTACCACGCTCTCACTCGCTGACAGCTCGTATAAGGTACGTAATTAAATTGAGCTCCGTTTACGTGTTGATTAGTGCGGGGGCGAGTGGACTTGACAGAAATCTGGCTTGAGCCAGCCCATTGGTTCATCATTTAGCAGATTATTAATTAATTATGCTGGTATCATTGACTCTGACGTAAGTACGATTTAATTTGTATTGACGTCACGTCGATTGAATTCAGCCCCATCGCTGTCGAAGTACATAAAACCTTTTGTAAGAAATACTGTACCATTGTACTCTGTAAAACATTGTTTTTTTTGTAATTTAAAACATTTCCTAGAAAGTGTACATATAATATTTTATTTAAAAAATCACAAATCGATGGGTAAAGCTTGGTATTCTTGTAAATCTTGTTTTACCAATATAAAGTTCTCACAAATTGAATAAGGCCAGACACGTTGGATGAATGGTATGCATGTTTATTTGTTATATCATTATGTTATCATTATGTTGAATAAAACAAAACTTTAATTTGAACTTTCGAAAGTCTTTCTGATGAGTTATAGATTTGACACATCTAGATTTTAATAAATAAGATACACATACTTAATCCAAAAAATATATCGTTCCAATGGCAGTGGTATAGGAACAAGTAAAAGCAATATAAGAAGTATGTATTTTCTGAGTCTCCAAGAAAACCATGTCGCAGACTACGTGGCAACGTTTTCAAGATAGTAGAATTTCAACTCAACTGTCATGGAAACTATTTATCTTAAGGCGCTGCCGCAAGACGAAACAAAAATTGCCCATCATCTTATAAACGTCTAGACTAACTTCGGCTTAATTTTGCTGCTGTACTTGGTTGAAACGACTAGTTGTGAAAAACTCACAGAAAAGTTGTGTTTTCTATTTGAATTCCGTTCAATAGCATAAATTGTAAAAAGCATTAGTTGCAATCTGTCGACGTAAGATTATAAGGTTACCTACATAATCTGACCTACAGTAAGTATAATCTCGCGCGTTATAGGGTAAAACCCGGATAGTTGCCTCAGCCGGATACATCGGTTTCAAATACACTATGTTAGATACGTTGGTGGCGTTAGCGCGTGATCATGATTGGAAGCCCCCCCCCCCCCCCCCCCCCTACTGACCTTAGTTCCATCTAAGCCGTTACAGTAAGCGCACGCGTTTTGTTCGCATGAGCGAAAATCTTCCGCGACGACACATTGACGGGCGTCAAATTTACATATGTTGTCAAGTCATTTGTACCAAATATTTTTATAATTAATTGTAGTTTCAGTCAATTTTCTGTTTCTGTTTTAAACTCTAATGCATGCACATTAGAGTTTAAATTACACTATTTGTTATCTTCTATAGTTGAATAGTTTTTATTTATTTCGGAAATAGAAAGAGCAAGTATCCGTATCAAAAAGCATGGTCGCCCTATTTACTCTTGCTCTAGGAACAACCCTGGCTTTTGGTGATAATTAATGCTAATGCCAAAGTTGGGAGTTTAGGAGTCTTTTTTTGTTGTAATTTAATAACAAAGCAAAGTTAAAACCTAGTACTGTTTTTTAATGTTGATTAATGTTGTGATTAGTATTTAATAAAGATTAATATAATGATTAGTACTAAATAAAGGATCTCAGTAATCAGTAATAAAAACTGATTACTTGAAATTACTTGAAACTTATCTGAAAAAAATACAGAGAGGCAAGTATCCCTCGAAGCATTTTTAAGGTTAGGCTACTATCCGCTATAGTAGCCAACTATCCCTTTTTTGAGAGGTCGAATAAAACAGGAATTACTCGAAACAAATATTAATTATGTTTACAAAAATGGGCTACTATGAAAGATCAAAGACCTATGTATCGATATACATATCGAATTATTCTTAATAAGTACACCTTTTTAATAACACAGCTTTATTGAAAAGTAGGGCAACTATCCGGCTTTTACCCTATTGTAAATTGACAATGATTGCAATTTTACGGTGACATTTACAGGAGTGTCGGTAATGGTATGGTATCGCAACTTCAATTGTTTTCCCCATCTCAAAAATGTCCAACACCTAAACAGGTTTTCACTTCAAAAATCACGCCATAAAAGTGAATCAATCACAACACGTTAAATCAGTTTTTTTTGTAACTGCCACATTCATCGCACCTGGATCAAGCGATGTTATTGTCTCCAAACGAGGCCTACTCCCTTCACTACCTACATTCAGAGAAGCTAAGTTAATTTGGGTTAAGCAACATTTGTGTGCGTAAACGAAATTTCTTACGTAACATTCCTTTTGCTGTCATGAGGTTTGGTACTTCCATTGTTTATTATAAGAAGTTTGAACATTGCGTTGTTTTCGCGTGAAATGGAATTAAGAACAAGGGTTGTTCTGATACACGTCTTAATCCATTGTTATACTCGATATCTGTTCTACTAGATAATAATTGGTGATGGGAGACAGTATACTCACGATTACAACTTTGTGAATCGTTATATCTCATAAACGGTGGCTCGTAGAAAAAAAGTATTCATACATTTTTTGTAGATAATTTTATGATCTACAATTTTTGTTTGCAGTATTTTTGTTATAAAACTTACCGTTTTGCTGAAAATCGCGATAAACTCATTTTTTTACCTTTGACCTTTAATAAAATTTTTCCTTACAGGGGAAAGATGGGGAACTTTAAAATTTTGTTTTTAATGATATTTCAAACAATATTACCGATTTTCAGCTTGGTGGGAATTTAGGTAACTTTACTCTTATTTTTTAGTCTAATTTGACCGGACTATAAGTTATTAAGTATAAGAAGGGGTGTAAGGGGGAAGCGCTTAACATCTAGTTTCCCCAAATGTCAACCTCTCCTGCGCGCGGTACACCCTGCTGCCGACTAACGAGGCTCTGACGACCGAACCAATGGCGGGATATCCATTTAAAAGCCAGTCCTAAATTGACCTGGCCGGTGACGGGCAGCGGCGTCATCGGTGCTAAGGACTGGCTCCGCGGTCACCAACCCGCCTGCCAAGCGTGGTGACTATGGCAAACACCCCCCCATATGATGGTCACAACAAAGAAACGGCCCCTAGTCCCCGGCGGCTCCGTTATTCCAGGCGCTGGTGGCAGCCTTGGTTCCGGCAGAGCATGGGGTGCTAAGAATCCCCGGCAGACGCCCCGCCACCAAACCCAACGACTCGACCTGGCAACGTACAACGCACGGACGCTGAGGGCTGACGAAAAGATTGTGGAGCTGGAAGAAGAAATGGACAAGTTGCGCTGGGATATCATAGGGTTATCCGAAGTCCGTAGACAGGGCGAGGACAGAATAACCCTCGAATCCGGCAACTTGTTCTACTACCGGGAGGGAGATCGACAATCCCAAGGGGGTGTCGGGTTTATCATCCGCAAGTCTCTCGTCAACAACGTGTTAATGATCGAGAGTGTGTCGAGCAGGGTTGTATACCTTGTACTTAAAATAACTGACCGGTATTCATTGAAGGTCATACAGGTATACGCACCGACCTCGACACATCCCGACGAAGAGGTTGAGACCATGTATGAGGACATCTCCAAAGCCATACATGTCTCGCCAACACATTTCACAGTTGTGATGGGAGACTTCAACGCGAAACTAGGCAAACGTAGCGGTGATGAGTTGAGAGTGGGACAATTCGGATATGGGCAGCGGAACCCAAGAGGGCAACGTCTAGCTGATTTCTTGGAAAGGGAGAGCCTCTTTATGATGAACTCCTTTTTCAAGAAACAGGCACAACGAAAATGGACCTGGATTAGCCCAGATGGTTCCACAAAAAATGAGATCGACTTCATTATGACGACTAAACGGCAAATATTCAGCGATGTCTCTGTGATCAGTAGGGTTAAAACCGGCAGCGATCACCGTATTGTAAGAGGCACGCTGAATCTAAACATTAAGTTCGAAAGATCACGTCTAATGAAGTCCACGCTCCGACCAAATTATGCTCAAATCGAAGATCCCGACAACTTTCAACTCGAACTTCAAAATCGCTTCGAAGCCTTAGATGAATGCGTAACGGCGGATGAAATAAACGACAGGCTGGTGGAAACTGTTCAAGCAGTTGGCAGGGAATTTTATAAGAGCCGACGCCAGAATAGAACCCAAAAGCTCTCCGATCATACTCTGAATCTCATGGCGGTTAGGCGAGATATGCGATTGCAGTCTTCGGTCGACATGACGGTATACAGACGGCTCAATAGACAGATTTCTACTTGTGTGCGACGCGACATACGCTGCTTCAATACTTCGTGTATTGAAGAAGCGATCAAGCGGAATAAAGGCTCGAAAGTGTTCGCAAGAAATCTGTCTTTTGGGCAAAGTCAATTGACCAAATTGAAGACCGACAGTGGTAACGTCGTCTCGTCGAGGGCCGAGATTTTGGAGGAGATTGAGAGGTTCTATGAACAGTTATACACCTCTACGCAAACACGACCTGTCCTTAGCATGGCAAAAGACCCAAGAGCCAAGCTGACCCGACACTTTACCGAAGACATCCCGGAAGTCAGCCTGTATGAGATTAGGATGGCCCTCAAACAACTTAAGAACAACAAGGCACCTGGCGACGACGGAATTACGACTGAGCTTCTGAGAGCGGGTGGAAAACCGGTACTTAAAGTCCTCCAGAAGCTGTTCGACTCCGTCATACTTGACGGTAATACGCCAGAAGCGTGGAGCAGAAGTGTGGTGGTGCTCTTCTTCAAAAAAGGTGACAACACCTTGTTGAAGAACTACAGACCCATCTCACTTCTGAGCCACGTTTATAAGTTGTTTTCGAGGGTAATCACGAATCGTCTCGCACGCAGGTTTGACGACTTCCAGCCACCCGAACAAGCCGGTTTCCGAAAAGGCTATAGTACCGTAGACCACATACATACGCTTCGGCAGATTATACAGAAAACCGAGGAGTATAATCGGCCACTATGTATAGCGTATGTGGACTATGAGAAAGCCTTCGATTCCATCGAGACCTGGGCAGTGCTTCAGTCTCTCCAGCGATGCCGCATGGACTATCGCTATATCGAAGTGTTGAGGTGCATTTACAGCAAAGCCACAATGTCTGTCCGATTACAGGACCAGTGCACAAAACATATCCGGCTACAGAAAGGCGTGAGACAGGGAGATGTCATATCTCCGAAACTGTTCACTGCCGCGCTGGAAGATGTTTTCAAGCTACTGGACTGGAACGGACATGGCATCAATATCAACGGCGAATGCATCACTCACCTTCGGTTTGCCGACGATATAGTCATTGTGGCGGAGTCGATGGAGGACCTCGGTGCTATGCTCAGGGACCTCAGTAGAGTATCCCAACAGGTAGGTTTGAGGATGAATATGGACAAGACGAAGGTCATGTCAAATGTTCATGTCTCACCTGTACCGGTTATTGTTGGGAATACCACACTCGAAGTTGTTGACGAATACGTCTACCTGGGTCAAAAGATCCGATTGGGTAGATCCAACTTCGACAAAGAGGTCCAGCGAAGGATCCAACTCGGATGGGCAGCGTTCGGGAAACTACGGCACATCTTGGAGTCCAAAATACCCCAATGCTTGAAGACGAAAGTCTTCAATCAGTGCGTGTTGCCAGTGATGACTTATGGAACTGAGACGTGGTCCTTAACTGTGGGCCTCATAACAAAGCTCAAAGTCACACAGCGAGCTATGGAGCGAGCTATGCTCGGAGTCTCTTTGCGCGACAGAATCCGTAATGAGGATATTCGCAAAAGAACTAAAGTAGCCGACGTAGCTCGAAGAGTAGCTAAGCTGAAGTGGCAATGGGCAGGCCACATCGCTCGCAGAACTGACAACCGATGGGGAAGAAAGGTTCTCGAGTGGCGACCACGAACCGGAAGACGCAGTGTTGGACGGCCTCCCACTAGATGGACAGATGACCTCACGAAGGTCGCTGGAAACCGCTGGTTGCAGGTTGCGCAGGACCGTTCGTTGTGGAAATCTAGGGGGGAGGCCTATGTCCAGCAGTGGACGTCTTACGGCTGATGATGATGATGATGATAAGTTATTATTCAATAAAGATATTTGTATATTTGTATTTGTATAATCCATTATTTTGCAATGCCGTACGAAAATCATGCGACATGGAGAAATGATCGAGGGTTGCAACCACCCCTCTTCGACTGTACTCAGTTGGACAGCTTACAACTGACGGCATAGTACTGAATCTTATTACTATATACCCTACTATCATCCTACATAGGTCTCCTGGTGGTTCATTTACTACGTAAAATTTGTTTACGGGCCTGTAGTCTAGAAGGAAAAGCGCGCGGGAGGAGGCAATTCGCAAAAAAAATTGAACGCGCTTCTAATCACTTCACTACGCAAGTTACTACACACTCGCACTAAGCAATCGCTGTCCACACATGTTTGGTACGAATCACTAAGCACCTGCACTAATCACTCGCACTCGCACTAATCAAAATGAAAACAGCCCTTTACTCGAAGTTGTACGCGCAGATTGTTAATGTATCTGTCCAATTTAAAAAATCTGTGTGTTAGAAGTTTTGCTTCAAAGAAACAATTAGTTATGCTGTCACAAATCACAAAGACGATCGCTACCATGTTGCTTCTTTTAAGCGATACCAAGATGATAATGATAACTTGACTCAAAATCGTTTTCAAACCTCTTATTTTTACTAATATTGTGCTCACCGACCACTGAGCGTATGTTTTCTGATTGCTTCCGCCTTGGAATGGACAATTTCCTTCGTTCCTTTGAGTTCCTTTTCGTTTTTGTTTCACGGCCTCGGTGTGGTCTACTTCAGTTTGAAAGATTTTTTTTGGATTTTGGTTATAATGCGTGGCGATCCACGCGTTAATACGCACCACGCTGCATGTTGCATGTTAATGCATCTACGCGCGTACTTGCGGGAATGCAGATCTATATCATCGTGCGGGGTTTTCACGCACTCAGGCGCGTTGTTGCGTTTTGTGGTCACATCGCTATGTACAATTACTATTATAGTACTAATTACGTCTCGCCCGCAAACACGCGTGGGGGTGCGTGTTTCTCCGCATGTAGGTGCGTGATCTGCATGAACGCACGTGACTGCATTTTCAGCATGTTGGACTGTGCGTGTTTTCTATACAAACGGAGATACTTACATACAACGATGGAATACGCCTTCACGCACTACGCTGCGTGGTGCAGGGCAGTGTGAAGATCACTTAAGGAAATACAAAATCACACTTTAATAATTTTATTAGGTTCCCCGCGATATGACTCTCACCTTAACATTTTTTCTCGATCATTTATTTTCGACAAATACGAGTACGATTCATGCAACTCAATCATTTTATTTAAAAATAACCATCAGGCACATATCGTGTTCGTCCCTCTATACCTATTGTGATTAAAATAACCCAAGGGAACTACTATATTAATACGATAAAAATAGCTTATGTGGTTATCCAAGTAATATACTTATTACATATTTTATTTCATTCAATTCCGATCAGTAGTTACAAAGATACATGAGACAAACACACACCAATTTTCACCTTTATAGTTTAAAGTGAAAATACGCACACGACCTCCTTAGAAAATTCTATATCTAATTATTTACAATATATACATGTAAATATTTATATTTTTGTTTCCCACACCGCCACCGCCACATTCCTAGTGCAAAGGTTGGCCATTATCATTCAACGCAGCGAACGTCATGGACCAAAGGTGCCCAAACGGGAGTAGTTCGGGGTGGGTTATACGGAGACTTGTTTTAAAGTAGAAGTTGTCATTTTTGACAGTTAACCATGAGATTCAATCATTAAGTACATATTATATTTTAATGAATATTTAGAGGAATCAAATTTTTTGTAACGCCATTTAAGTATGAGTAGGTAAGTAAGTAGATACTTAAATAAATTCTAAAATGCCTTTATATGTAGTATCTAATTAAAATCTTTTTGTGCCTATTATAATATAAGTTTTTATATTTATAAAAACTACTTGTCTTGTAATATTATTATGGCGATAACTTGCCTATAAACCTAACGCTTATTTAAAAAGTTCCATTGTTCCTGTAGAATATGTAAGATCGGGGTTCTCAGACAGTACTTACCTGTGTAGGTAGTAATTTCAAGAACACGTGCGTACACCATCAAGGTTAAGAACATGTCAAGCTCTTGAAAGCTAATTTCCTGTGACAAAATATTCGGTCCACTCGTTTTATTCCGAGAGCTAGCAGCAAACTTTGGCTAGGTATTTGAGGCAAACTGAAAGCTTGTCACATCTCACTCCTATTCTACGACAACACGGAAGTGCATACCAACCTGGCTGGTAAGTAACAAGGCAATTTTTTTGAAATTTCTATTTAATTTTTTTTTCAATAAATTCATATGTTTGAGGCAATATTATGCAATTTTTATGTATGATGTAGTTTAATGTCTAAATAATAATGGTGAAAAATGAGACAGACGATTTAGTCGGGGGCTTAAAATTATCAGTAGCGTGCAAAAATGTTTTGGAAAAATATACGAGTAAAAATGGACTCGTATTTGAGGCAAACTGACTTGTTAATAAAATTAACATTTTGACTAAAACATAGGGATTCTAAAAAATAGGATAATTTTGGTGGGACTTTCAACCTGTCAAGTGATCTAAATTGAAGGGTACATTTTGCCCCGCTACTCACCAGCCAGGTCTGCACCTCGGTTCGCTGGCTTTTCGCCGACAATTGTTTGGCCGATTAACACTTTCCAACTTTTCGCAGAATTTTATTTCTCCGAATAATCATTTGCCAAACTTATCACATAATCTTCTTTTATTTCCCAACTTAACATTTGCTAACTGTACGTTTGGTCTACCTTTTATAATGACATTTTTCAAAAGGCCAACTTTCATGTAGCGAATGTTTCAGTTAGAGTAATATTCATTTAGTTGTACAGTGTAAGAAAGTACGTGTGTGAGATTTCGAACAAGCTGCTATACTGAGTCTTCGATCAATTTATTTACAAGGATGCTATTTTCAATTGGGATAAATTATATACAGGCTGATGTTATTATTGGAATTATGAATATTTTATCCATAATTATTTTTCTAATGTAGCACATATTCAAGTGCTTTGTGTACTGAAACAAAAGCGATTTGCTTCCGGCACTTCCCCGGCCGCTGCCGCGACATGCTCACTTCACTCGCTCGGCTCGTGCATTGCAGGTCATAGTTCTAACCTAACCTAACCAATTCCTTCCAATTTCACCAAAACTTCGTGATTTTGCAAATGTATATGTAGGTTTATGTTGCGATTTGGTTTGATTTGGGCACTTTGCCAGCCGCTGCCGCAGCACGCTCACTTCGCTCGCTTGGCTCGTGCGTTGTTAGTCACAGTTCTAACCTAACATATTCCTTTCCATTTCACCTAAACTTCGCTCCGCACTTAAAAATTTTGCAAATATTTATGTAGAAATCTACTGTTGCTACAAAAATGTTTGTAAAATTAGTTTATCTTTTATAATAATATAAATGTACGAAAAAGGAAATTGATACATAGGCGAAACGTTATTCGTCTAAAAGTTGTTTGACGTACCCAGTGAAGGATTTGATAAATGATAAGTGCCCTGAACGTGTTGTGTCATTATAATAATCTGCTAAACAATAACTCTGCCAAATGAAACGTTGTCATACAATAATTTGACAATCGCTAGTTGTCAAAGTGAAACATAGGCGAACCGTTGGTTGGCAAGTGATAATCGGCCAAAAATTTTTCTGCGAAGAGGCAGGATCGCCTGCACCTCCGTGTTGGGATATAATAGGAGAGTTATATGACAAGTCTTCAGCTTACCTCAAAATTTGCTACCAGCTCCCGGTTAAGTTTATTGTTTACCCTATTATTATAGGGTAAACAATAAACTTAATAGGTTTTTACGATTGTCGTTTAATTTGAGATATTTTTTTTTCAAAAGATCAAACATCCTTCTTCAATAAAATCAAACACCTACTTCAACAAAATCAAACTAATTTACCGTTTATGATGGAATTTCTGAACTGTAACAATCGATATCTATAAATGACGAAGTTCATGAAGTCAGTAAAAATGAAGAGTGAAGGTAAAAAATAATAGAGTACGAATTCGTGTCACGAACACGAATTTGTCGAAAGTTTATTGACGTTTTTATTTAAAGATTCCTTGAAAAACTTAATTTTCTTTTATTAAAGTACTTTAGTGTAACATTTTGTTACCTGTATAGTATTTGGGCAAACGATCTCAACTACGACTATACTGTTACCGGCAACTGTGTATTTAAGTATGTACAAATATTGTGTATGCGCGTACAGTCGTACATAGACACACATGCAAAGATGCATATTGGCATTTCATGAGATGGGAAAAATAATTGAACTCGCGAATATAAGGGCGCTTTCACATTAGGTGGCAACTGGTCGAAATAATGTCTAATCATATCGTACATTCACGTCGTGATTTTATGTATGAAAAAATGTGTGCCATTTCACAACAAACAATGCTGCTCCCTCAAATGTGTTAAATAATATACCTGTTGCAGTTTTCTCTGGCCCGGGTTTGTTATTGAAATTTGCATTAAACAGTTTACATAATTCATTCCAGCTTTTCTTTTCTATGATCATGTTGCTATAATCATCGGTCCTCGAATCCCACAAAGCGGGAAGCCTTTGAACTTCAATGATAAATTGTTCTGTGTCAAATTCGCTCATTGTGCGATTAGGTTCGAACGTCCGTTTGCAACACTGCCTTGATGCCGACTGATCGCACGCTGCCATCGCACTGCTGTCGCGCTGCTGTCGCGCTACTTGCGACCTAATGTGAAGGCGCTCTCATCTATTATATGCTTGCGACACTGATATCATTACCGTAATGCTTAAGCAGCCCACTAAATGTTCTCACTACTGCGCCTCGAGGCCTTCACTCGCAAAGAGAGAGACAAAGCCATAATCCACTAAGCTGGACCAATGCAGGTTGATGGATGACGCATGACCTCGAAAGATTTTAGATACTGTTGGTTTCACCACGATGTTGTCCTTCACCGTTTTTAAGTTTCGGCTAACACACTTGGCTGCGAAAAGACAATGATGCGCGTGGGGTTTGAACCCGGGGCTACGGATCCGCAGTCGCCATTCTCCCGACTAGACCAGACGTAACTTAACATTACTGACACCTCTGTATGTTTGTATGTACATTGTACATGTAGAGTGTATCGCTTCTATTGCCAGTTCGCTTCTATTCTATTGTCGAGCGCCACTGTTTCTTTTTCATTAACAAAGTGGAGATTGCATTAGTTCACGGGGTTCACAGCTAGTACTTGTCGAGATTATTATTTTATGACGTATCTTGGTACAATAGTTATATAGCGGCTATAAGTCAGGACGCTATGTCGGAATGAGCAATAAAGCGAAATGGTGATGGCTTCATATCCGCCGTGAAAGCCACCTGTTAGTACCTATAAGTTTCTTGCTTTATTTCGTGCAATGTTATGACAGAAGATACTTTATGTCTTGATCTTAGAGAGAAAGTACATACGTTGCCGTGATGAAGAGTCGTCGTCCTGAATGTATTAATGAATATTATGATGTTGGACAATAACTTTTGAGTTAAATATTAATTATATTGGGTTTTCATCAAATATTTCATAATTTTCGTCATTTTCTAGATATTCATATTCATTTGTTCATAAATGTTATTTACATGTCAAGTTATAGAATTACAATTAAGTAATATACATAGGCAATATAAATAATCAAATTACATCAATAAATTAATAATAAAACTAAATAATCAACCTAAATGTATAATCAAAATCAACAATCAAATTAAACAAATTATAAAAAAAAATTGTACTACATGCGGTACAGTCCTCCACTTTACAGTTTAAGAATTCCGTCAAGCTGTAGAACGTCCGATCGACTAGCCAACGCCTCAGGCGAGACTTGAAAAAAGCCAGACTTGGCGCAGTGGTGATACAATTAGGTAATTTATTATATACCGTCGGTCTCATGACATGTGTTAATTTGTCGGACTTTGGCAAGGTTCTAGGAGTTTTTTTGAGCTGTCCTGCAAGTCGTGTGGGTCGTGTATGGAGGTCACCATAAGCAGGGTACAAATGCAGGTTGTTTCTCACATACACCGTGACCTGCAAACAATGCAGGGCAGCGTCATGATTCCAATCTTTTTAAACTGTGGTGCTGCCGATTTGTCGCTACTTATTCCCGCCACTGCTCGCACGGCTCTGTTTTGCATGCAGAATGCTCGCTCCCAGATACATACACACAAAACTATCTCATGGTTTACTTCTTAGCCCGATCCTCATCTATACGATTTTACTCATTGCTTTATGCATATCGACACATCATTATTTAGTATCAGGGTGTCCTACACTACGTATCTCGGATTGTGGTTTCCACTCAAGAACATGTCTACCGCAACGACTAACGGTTCTGACTCCAGAACAGCCTTGATTTTGAACGAGTCTAACATTTTCTCAAAGCTAACGCAAACGCAAATATATACATTTTTTTAAAAGTGCCATGAATACTTGCTAGAACATCCAATCGAAATGAGTGTGGCAGTTTTTGAAATATCTACAAAAACTATTTACCTACTTTGCTTAAGCTTTTTTCTACCTACGTAGATTTCACAAAAAGGGGACATTTTGAGTTTAATTTAAAATCGAAGTTCGCTTTAGTTTTTTCGAAAAATATTAAATTATAACATGACAAAATTACCCGACCGTATATATTTAAGCGGCCACGAAAATTTAAACTTTGGCCTATGTAATAAAATATCTTTTAGAGAAGAGCTTTATCTTGGCAGATCAGTAGATGCTGACAAAAAAAATATTCTTTTCTGTGTGCTTGTTTGTTTGCTGTCAATTTTGTATTATGTTATTTTGACGATTAGATATTATTGCAGAATTTGTTATTAATTGCTATGCTAGATATTACTTATATATTGTGTGGTATATATAGTTTATTATTTCAACTAAAGTTATGAATCGCAATATTTTTTAATTTTTTTTTAAATAAAGAGTGACGAGACGAGCAGGACATGTGCCTGATGGTAAGCAACATGCCTGCCACATAACAGCACAGTGACACGCAGCTATTTAGCTATTTGATATATAATTACAACAAAACAAGTAACAGACAGTTATTAGCCTCATCTATCTATCTCTTCGTTGCATTATAACCTGGTGATATTTCTAAGTGCATGTATTAAATTATGTTGACTGAATAAAAATAGTTTGTTTGTAATAACAATAATTACTTTCATAGCAGGTGGTTACTTGAGTTGGAAATCTAGTTGATAACAAAACAGCGCCGCAAAAAAATTGCATATTCCCAAGTATAAGTACGTACGTTTCATAATAATCTAACTTTATAGAAATTTACATAGTTTTCTCTAAATCAATATGTCTGTTTGTATTAAACTAACAATCCTATTGGTCTAAGATTGGATAGAAGCAATGGTACACTTCTGACTCTATTGGAATAAGAATGTCAAATCGAATCTTCCTCCCGTGGCCGACTCGCTTTGTCGAACCGAAGACAAGGAATGGAAGTTTGCTTTTGAATTTGGGATAAGTTTGAACAATAGAGTTGTCTCAATTTAGTCGTCAATTTTGACGCATCTGATCATAGATATGAATCAATCAGCATTAAATGTCGTACAGTCACCTATGTGGTGTGGGGCACCTAAAGCTGATACTGCTACTGTATGTGAAATGTTAGTATCAGCACGGCAAACATCTGATCGTTCCCTCAGACTAACAAGTTTCTCGGCTGATGAGGTATTCCGCATAGTATCCTCCAAAATACCCCCAAAAAAGTCGAAAGACATATACGGTGTGTCGATGGAGCTCATTAAACTAGCAATTTTGCCTCTAGCTCCGGTTCTCGCCACACTGTTTAATAAGTGTCTTAGAGAAGGCTCGTACCCGTCGTCGCTGAAAATATCGAAAGTGTCCCCAATATTTAAAGGCAAGGGCAAAAGGGACGATATTGATGGATATAGACCAGTATCGATTATACCAGCAATAGCCAAAGTGTTTGAAAACGGCTTGAGTTTGCGATTAGTGGCCTACCTATCGGAAACCGAGGCGCTGTGTGAACAACAATACGCATACCGCGAAGGGAGGTCTACGATTTCTCTAACGCGTGAAGTGATACGTAGTGTGTTGGCTGCTCGTGAACGTAAAGAACAAGTAGCTGTCTTGTGCTGTGACTTATCGAAGGCCTTCGATGTCGCAGACCACGAGACCTTAGCTTTAAAGCTGAAACACTATGGCATAGCTGGGAAATCATACGAGGTGTTGACTGACATGTTACGAGGCCGCTCTCAGGTAGTGGATGCTGGCGATGGCGATAATAAATCAGATCCGCTGCCTTCTTCTATGGGAGTACCGCAGGGTTCGTCGATTTCAAATATAATGTTCTCTCTCCTACTAAACGATCTCCCTGATGCCGTAAAGGGTGCAGGCATATTCATGTATGCAGATGATGTGGCTGCCGTAGTAACAGCTCTTTCAATTGAGGATTTAGAAGAGAAATTAAATATTGTAATTAACGGCTTAAATTCATGGTTTAGAGCTAATGGTTTTATGTTAAATTCAAAAAAGACTCATTTCGTTCACTTTTGTCTGTCAGGCCATCATACAAAATCGCTTAAAGTTTCGCTAAACGGTGTAAGAATTGAGCAAGTACAGACCACCACATTTTTGGGATTCGAGATTGATCGCAGCATGACGTGGGAACACCACATCGACAAGATGTGTGCTAAAGTCAGCAGTGCGTGCTTTGCTCTGAGACGAGTATCCCGAGTGGTGTCTGCGGAAGTGTCACGTGCGTGTTACTTTGCCACAGTGCATTCTCGGTTACAATACGGCGCCGAGCTATACGCGCGCGCTGCCGACTGGGAGCGTGCGTTCCGCGCCCAAAAACGTGCCGTACGTGCCATCGTTGGCGTATCGCAATGCACATCCGTCAGACCATATTTCAAAGAGCTTGGCATACTTACGTTACCTGCTATATTGATCTACCAGGTGGCTGTGTATGTCAGAAATAATCTAGAATCATACAATACGCGAGGAGAGAGACATTCTAGAAACATACGTAACGCGGACAAGCTGGATGTCATATCACACTCTCTCACAAGGTCACGGAAGCTAACTCACATTATGGGACCTGAAGTTTATAACACTCTTCCCAAAATAGTTATATCTGCCCCAAGTTTCGGCAGCTTCAAAAACAAATTAAAGTCCTGGCTTATCGATCAAACTTTTTATAGTTACACCGATTTTTTAGAGAGTGATGGCAAAGTCCTATAAAAATGTATACAAAAATTTGACATGGGTCACTACAATTGTTATAAAAACATATTATACTCATATAATGCTTGACAGTTTTCTGTACAATAATTATTATAATACAGTAAAGTGGTCATTTCAAACGTTGAAAATGTATACAATTTGTATGCTCTTTCTTTTGTTTTTATTTTTTATTTATTGACGTGTAAATTGTATATTTATGAATAAAGTACTTTGACTTTGACTTTGACTTTGTCAAATACTAGGCTACACAGTCTACTTGTTTTGACGCGGTGAACTAGTCCTAGTGAACAACTTATCTGTACATCTAAATATATAAATAAAATCGAAGTGGCTGTTTGTAATTTCAAATTACCCACTTTTCAGTAAATGCTCAAAAAGTCAGTATGTTTTTGTTACGGCCAATCTCTGAAACAGCTGTACATCATTACAACGGTATTTTCACTGGAACATAGCTGATATTACGAGAAATACTTAAGCTTCTTTTATTTTACAAAACCAAAATAAAGTTCCGAGAAAACAAAATAAATAAATATGACATTCGATAGCGTAAGCCGGGGGATGTGTATCCCACGGAGTAAACAATTGAATGTCACTCTCAAATATTGAACTCTGGCCACGACTAGTTTTATAATTTAGAGTAACAAGACGAGCCAGATATTATTCTGCACCTGATGATAAATAACTCCCGTGCTTATGATAGCATAGCGCCACGCAGATATTTGATAATTGAAAAGAACTAAACTAGAAATTGCATTTCCCACATTGTTTTAAACTATCATGGTTGGTAACACTCTACACTAATATTAAATTGAAAATGAAATGTAATGAAAACGTTTATCGTGCCAAAATAAAACATTCATAAGATAAAAACACATGAAAATATGGATATGCGACAAAAACAGTAGGTGGTACGGATAAATAGAGTGTTGGTGTGCACTGGACCCCACACTAGGGTGACCTGTGTTGTGGGAGTCCAGGCTCTTGCTCGTATTACAATTAGTACATATTAGAAAATTACGGGATAATATTAGAGAGATAATGTCTGCCCCCTGATTAGAAACTTTTGCATCAACTCCTCTCATTAACACGTTCACTGCGTGTCAGGCCGATTTCGGCCCACCGCGTGACTTCAGCTGGTGCGGACGAAGAAACCTATGTCCCTCTCGCCTGTGCGAAACGATTATCTCAGGTGTTTGTAAAAATTCAACAGAGACACATATATATTTCATCTTGTGGTCAAAATTGTAGGTATTCCCCATCAAAATATAACGGTAGGCTTTTATTGACCTACCACGCACTGACGGTGAAAAACATCCGCTGAGTGCGGCAGTGGGCCTATTTCGGCCCGCCCTCCTGTCAGGCAGCTAGCGACCCCCTCCGCACAGAGCGCGCGTCCCGCCATTTAGTGTTGTGCTTTCTAACTGATCTGATGTAGCGTGTGATCAACGATGGCAAACAATAAAAGAAAAATACAAATATTGGAAAATACAGTTATTCGCCCCGCAGTTATTGACACCGATGGTGACAGTAGTGAACAAAATATTTTCCACCAAGAAAAATAAAAATAATTGGGAAACAAATGTGCACGGAAAACGAAGCACAAGCGGTAAGTTTTGTTTACTACCTATACATATCAACATAGCCGCCTTAGACAAATAACGACGTGGGGATTTTTTATGTAATACCATTATTTTTGAAAATGATTATTCTTAAATTATTTCTTTGCTTTTAGTATTATAGTATCTGCCAACCATCTGTGAACATCTTTCCACATTTTATGTTTTAAAATTTAGTGTAGTGGTAGGACTCTTAGCAGAGTCCGCCTGGGGAAGTACCACAGCTTTGCCAAATATTCTACCGCCAAGCAGTAATGTGCAAACATTACTGTGTTCTGGTTTGAAGGGCAATGATTCCAGAGAAATTACAGGGGTTAGAAACATAATATCTTAGATCTCTGGGTGACGAGCGCAGTGTAGTGCTAGGTAATGATTTGGACTATCATGTTCTAATAGCTGCGTGTTACTGTGCTGTTATGTGGCAGGCATGTTGCTTACCATCAGGCACATGACCTGCTCGTCTCGTCACTCTATGCTATAAAAATCTAAATCCGTTCAGTAGTTTTTTCGTGAAAGTAAAGCAAACATTAATACATCTAAACTTTTACATTTAATTTTTTAACATTAGTGTTAATATTTATAGTTTTTAACATTTTAACATCAAATTAAGAAAAAAAAACATTTCAGAAAATCAAGTTAAACCTAAGGACAATGACCATGTCCTTGAGATGAGCGCTAAACGAAGAAACTGGGTAGGGTACTACGACCTAGCAAAAAAGTTAAGAAAATAAAAAAATATTGCTAGAAACGCAACCAAAAATGTTAAGTGAATAAAAACAGTTTTCAGTTCTTTTACGATAATTCTGTTTTATTTTCGATATCCGCTTATTTTTCTCTGTCCCATCACTACTAAAAATACTTTCTAGTGCGGTTCAGGTCGATATCGGCCTTCCGTTTTTCCTGCTTTATTTATCATTTCCTGCTTGGCAGATCCCGTGGCGAATCAAACCTAAGGAAGTTGGGTTCAAGGTCATTTTAACGATATAAAAAAAAATGTATACATTATGTTTCCACAAATTTATAGCAATTTTTTATCTATCCTAGTGCTGGTGGGTCTAGAAAGACCTGCCACGCACTGACGGAAATATCATGGGAGGCGCATTTTGGCCCACCGCCGCACCAGATGAAAAATTATGATTTTACTTGCGCAGTAAACGTGTTAATGAGTTTACTTTAAAATAAATGAGTTTTAAGTAGTGAGCTAGCCACTCATGAAAGGCTGCCCCGCCATCTAGCGAAAAATCCCGGGATGCGCTAATCCTGCCGGTTGGCGACCGGATGACAAGGCCAGATAGACATCCCCGGGGGGGCTCGGGCGTCCCCGCAGTCTCCAGGCTAGCTCCCCACTGGTGTATTCGTGTTGTGTGTTGTGACCAATGGTCAGTAGTGTGTGGCCTCGTTCTACTGCCGTTTTCCCACCGATTTCCTCTCCAAAAAACTATGAACAAAGTCAAAAAAAGAAACAAGGTTAAAGAGCGGCTGCACGCCTTGTCAGTCAAAGTGCACCTCACTAATATTCGAGGTCTGCACTCAAATCTCACTGCAGTCCACCATCACCTCGAGACTGAGCAGCCGACACTCTTGTTTCTTACGGAGACGCAGATAGGTTGTCCGTCGGACGTGGCGTACCTAACGTATCCAGGCTATACCCTGGAGCACAAATTCCGGCCTCGTGCTGGAGTATGCCTGTACGCCCGTGACGACATCTGCTGTCGGCGTCTCCGTAACCTTGAGGACACTAGATTTTCTGTTCTTTGGGCACTAATGGACACAGGCATAGACAAAATTATCTACGCCTGTGTGTATCGGTCGCACAGCGGAGATCTGGAGACGACTAGGCTCACGGAGTATTTAAGTGAGGCAGCGGACGCGGCTCAACAGAAGTACCCTTCGGCCCAATTAGTGTTACTGGGGGATTTCAGCGGCCATCATAAGGAATGGCTGTACCCATACCGGGACACTGATCACGCTGGGCAGGAAACGAGAAAGCTAGCTTTATCGTTAGACCTAACCCAGCTGGTCCAAGAGGCCACAAGAGTACCCGACGTTGAGTCGCATACACCTTATTGCTTAGACCTTCTGCTGACAACTGATCCAGACCGTTATTCGGTGGCGGTATCGTCGCCGTTAGGCAGTTCCGACCACTGTCTGGTGAAATCTGTATCTGTCTACCATCCGCCTGATCCCAGCCCTAGAGGCAACCGGCGGTTGTGGCGATACAAGTCAGCAGATTGGGATGAGATGCGCTCTTTCTTTGCGTCTTACCCATGGCAGTCATTGTGCTTCGCTTCTGGTGATCCCTCAGTCTGCGCGGATGCTGTGACTAATGCAATACGAACGGCTATGGAATATTTCATTCCATACTCCGACATCTCATTATCCAGCAAAGCTCGCCCTTGGTTTGGTCCTCAATGTAAAAGTGCTGAAGCATTTAAACATGAGGCCTACCTAGCCTGGGTTGATGCTCGACAGCGTAAGGCAAGGGACATACACCAGAAGAAGAAGGCGTTCAACAAGGCTGCTAAGGCATGCAAAAAGGTCCTTCAGAGGGCTCGGTTTGACCACATTAGTCGAATAGGGAACAAACTAGCTTCGTACCCAGCGGGTAGCAAAGCGTTTTGGTCCCTAGCTAAATCGGTCGAATCGAACTTCTGCCGCTCCTCACTACCTCCAATGCTGAAACCTGATGGGACACTGGCTCACACTGCAACGGAGAAAGCAAACTTGTTTGCAACTCAGTTTGCGGAATCTTCGCGTCTAGATGCTGGTAGCGCGACACCTCCTACTCAACCTGGCTGTTCGACTTTTATGTCAGAGATACGCATTCGCCAAAAGGAGGTTCGCAAAGTGCTACGCAATCTGGACGTGAATAAAGCCAGTGGCCCAGATGGTATTCCTGCTCTAGTATTGAAGGCTTGTGCGCCTGAGTTGTCACCGATATTGACACGCCTATTTAGACTCTCTCTCCAAACTGGGCTAGTACCGAAGTCTTGGAAGCTTGCCAATGTGCAACCTGTGCCCAAAAAAGGTAGTCGTGCTGACCCTGTCAACTACAGGCCCATCTCAGTCACGTCCATACTCTGCAAGACTATGGAACGTGTCTTAAACCACAGGCTCCTGACGTACCTAGAATCGAACGACCTCCTCAGTGACCAGCAATACGGGTTTCGCCGAAACCGGTCCACCGGGGATATTCTAGCGTACGTCACTCACATCTGGAGTGAAGCTATTGAGAAACACGGGGAAGCACTTGCAGTCTCCCTGGATATCTCGAAGGCTTTCGACAGGGTTTGGCATGATGGCCTTATAAGCAAGCTTTCTAGTTATGGTTTGTCTTCTGGGTTCATTGCTTGGATATCGGACTTCTTGAGGGATCGATCCATACGAGTCGTCATTGATGGCTGCTCGTCGGATCAAATGGGTATCAATGCCGGAGTCCCACAAGGGTCGGTACTCTCTGCGACGCTCTTCCTGCTACATATCAACGATCTGTTGAAGCCCGGTATCTATGGGTACGCAGATGATAGCACCGTTGTAGAGAGTTACATATCTAGCGCGAGAGCCACTGGGCAGCAAACTCAGGTACTGAGAGAGAGTCTGATCGAGCGTTTGGGCTTGACCCTTGATGCGGTGTCCAAATGGGGCGATGCCAATCTGGTCAAGTTCAACGAGAGTAAGACGCAGGCGTGTCTGTTCTCCGCTAAAAGGAGTCCTTTCCAACTGACTCCAACTTTTAGAGGTGTATCCGTGCCGGTCTCTGACCGTCTTGAACTTTTGGGCGTTACTTTGACCTCTACGCTCAACTTTGGCTCGTTTATCGAGTCCAAGGCTAAACTTGCTGCCAAAAAACTTGGTGTCCTCTCAAAGGTGCGAAGGTACTTCAAGTCTGAACAGTTGCTTACACTATATCAAGCACAGATTCGCTCCTGTATGGAGTACTGTTCGCACCTTTGGGATGGATCGGCTAAGTATCAGCTGGAGGCTCTGGAATCGATCGAGAGACGTGCCAAAAGGCTCATAGGCAACGACACTCTTGTGCGAAAAAGACTTCAAAGTCTTGAACATCGCCGAAAAATTGCTAGCCTATCGGTTTTTTATCGGATACACTTCGGAGAGTGCGCGACTGATTTGCATGATCTGATACCACCTTGTCCTTTTTTCTATCGGAATGCTCGTAGCTCGAAAAAGCGACATCGTTTCATGGTTGATGTTCCAAAGACACGAACGAAGAGATTCGACTCTACTTTTGTGATAAGAACGTCTAAGCTGTGGAATACGTTGCCTGAGTGGGTTTTCCCCGATGGTTACAATCTTTGTGTCTTCAAATCGAGAGTGAATCGGTTTTATCTAGGTAAACACGCTCCATCGTAGACCGTATCGTCGCTTAACATCAGGCGAGATGGCGGTCAAGTGTAAACCTATAGAAGTTAAAAAAAAAAAAAAAAAAAAACTTTGATAACACGATGTTTGAAAATACATCAGAATATCTCTAATCCACCATTTAACCACGGTAAATATTTCATAATTTAAGCAAATATCAAAGTTAAACTTTTGAATGAAACCGTTGTTTTTCTGGACGAATCAAGGTTCGAACTCAGAACAAAAGAGCCCCACGCTAAAAATAATACCTAAGTGGAAGATACAAGTGACATTTCAGTTTAGTACACTCTTATCGCGTAGCCTGTGGTCTGTGGTGCAGATTGTCGATCAAGCTTACTAATAATACTAATAAGTTTCAAGCAGGTTGAATATTGAATAATGTGTTATTCATCTAGTTCATCTTACATTGGATATGTAGTTCGTACTTGTAAATTATACTTTTTAGCTATTTACTTACTTGTAAAAGTAATGAAAGTATAACACGTCTTTTATCTATACATATATGGCTGTCGTGTTACATTTTAATTTCAGTATATTATAAAGTTGGACAGCTATGCATGTTATTTTACCAGATCAATATATCCGTTGTTGTTATTATCTTGACGTATACTTTCAGCGAGTTCGTGTTGGTTTATGAGGCGCCATGGAAGGTACCTAGACGTGAGGTTGAAGTCAATGGGATTTCGTACACTGTAATACAGTTATATGATTTATTGCTGATTATAAAATTAAATAAGCGCATGCGTCAAACTTACTGCATTTCTGATCTTTGCTGTGACTAAAACCAGGATCTACCTACCGCCTTATAATTATAATAATCTCGGTTTTGATATTATTAAGAAAAATAAGTTTAAGCTGTCACGATTGTTTACTTTACCAGTGTTTATTGTATCCGTGTATAATCTGCATGAAACTATATCGCAAAAAGGATACTTGTTCGTCCATTTAAGCTTTGTTTTTTTTTTTTTTTTTAAATAAAGAGTTACGAGACGTGTAGGACATGTGCCTGATGGTAACCAACATGCCTGCCACATAACAGCACAGTGACACGCAGCTATTGGAACATGAAGAGTCCAAATCATTACCTAGCACTGCACTGCGCTCGCCACCCAGAGATCTAAGTTGTTATATCTCTAAGCCCTGTAATTTCTCTGGAAACATTGCCCTTCAAACCGGAACACAGTAATGTTTGCACAAAGTTGTGGTACTTCCCCAGGCGGACTCTGCTAAGAGTCCTACCAATAGCACAATAGCAACACATCAATAGCAATCCAAGTTACGGCTTGCCTAGTCGGGAGAACGGCAACTGCCGATCCGAAGTTCGAAGTTCAGTTCCCTGGTTCGAAATCCAAGCATACCACTATATTTTCGAAGTCACGGGCTAACTTAACAAACGGTGAAGGAAAACATCGTGAGTTCCTAAAATCTTCCTAGTGCGTCAACCTGCACTTGGCCAGCGTAGTTGACTATGAACTGATTCTTTTCTTGTGAGAGAAAGCCTTGAGTACCAGCAGTGGAAACATTTAGTGGGTTGCTTATTCTTATGCATTAGCAATGTCTCAGCCGTTTTAGTTGGGCGGTCGCTTTTAAAACTGATAATATACTGTATTTACAGATATATAAAGATGCAAAATGCCACCGTTACCCAACGCTGTGAGCATTGCGTTTTCTGGGTCACTAATTTGAATTAAAATATCGTTTCATTTCCTTATGAATGTTACAGTTAGTTAACATTAGGTACTGTAATAAATGAAGTCAACGGAGGTCATCTAACTTCAGCCATAAACAAGCTCGCGATTGTTCCCTATAAACTTGTGTAAAGCTGCAGTGGAAATTATTGTTTCAAATGGGTCCGAAGTTTGGAGACCGACAAACACGTAGATACTGCAGTATTGCAAAGCACCGTTTTCTTTTTCACAGCGGGAAATAGGTCATGATCGAAATATCTGAGTGAAGATTGCACCTGTTTGCTTTCTAGAGATTTGGGAATTCATCGAACGAATTTTATTTTTATTTCGTCTGTATAGAAGACTCAATTGATTGTCACTACCTTTTTCGGCTCGTATGATCACTGCTATATCTACATAAGTATAAACATCCTCATCCTGAAATTAAATTGATTTACTTTTAATATAACAAACAATGCGACAACATTATTGGGGTCAATTTTAAATTATATTACATTTGATCGTTTCTCTTCAAACCAGGACTAATATTATTTGTTCTTTATTTAATCGGAGTAAGAATAATAAGAATAAGAATAAGAATAATTTATTTACCAACACAAGGTTAAACACTTTAACAAAATTAAATATTAGTATTGACAAAACAAAACATTTGTTGATTAGCAGTGAGCTCCAAACTAAGTGCAAGACTTGTATCTTGGAGCTCGAGTGCGAAATTTCAAAGAATAAATTCGTTTCAGTTAAACTGTAGATTACTAATAGCTAAAACTAAATGGAACATTTCACACAGTTATTACAATGAAACAAAAGGTGAAAAAGAAAACAATTAAACAAAATAAAAATTATTACAACTCTAGAAGTTGACAAGAATATCTAACCGTGTCTAACAAACTAAGCTATCCACTGTTTATGAACTATTTACTATACAAACAACCTATGAGTTCCTCAGTGCCATCATACGTAAGAGTTTGTAACCAGGCTTTTAATTTATTTTTAAGTTCGAATTTCGTCAAGTGTTCGCAGTCTCGCAACCGCCTCGACACGTTGTTGTAGATACAGACAAGCGAGTACGACGGCGCACGCCTAGCAAGGGATGACCTGGCGTGGGGTAGAGGCAGTAAGTATGCCCTGGTAGAGCGCTTAGCCAATAACGTTAAGTAATCTTCGCGGGATCTTAAGCAAGAGTGAGTCCTCATAACAGCGTTGAGCACAAACAACTGTCGAACTCTTAGAACGCTAAATTCGGAGTAGAGTAGATCGGTGGAAAAACGAAAAGGCTTCCTTAGCAATACTTTAATTAGAGCCCGTTGTGCTCTCTCAACCGTTATCAAATACGTCTTTCCAGCGCATCCCCAGACCGAAATGCAGTATTGGATGACTGACTGACATAGCGAGATGTAAATGTCCTTAAGAAGAGATATAGGTGCACAGTCCCTCAGGTTTTTCATAATATGAATCAATTTACGCACGCGTGATGATATATCGTTTATGTGGTATTTAAACGATAGATTCTCGTCAATTATTACTCCTAGGTATCTTATACTCTGGACTCCCTCAATGATGCTACAAGAGCAAGGCGAAGATTGAGATTGGTAAACTGTGGAGCAACAATGGATTTTCAAACGTAAGTGAGAGGGTGGACGAGAAACCGAAGTTTTGCCAAAAGCGATGTATTTAGACTTACGCGCGTTTAAAGTGAGCAAATTTTTAGCTAGAGTATCGGCAAGAACCGCCAGATTATCTTCGGCAAGGCGAAATACCTGACTCCATGACTCGCCATGGAAAACAATCGCAGTGTCATCGGCGTAGGTGATGATATCGGCATTGGGAAGCTCACTGTTTACTATATCATTTATGTAGAGCAAAAACAAGGTCGGACCGAGCAGGCTTCCTTGTGGAATTCCATAGTTCACTGGAAGTTGATCACTGGAGTGGTTACCGACTTTGACGAATTGCGAACGACCAGTTAAGTAACTATGGAACCAATCCTGAGCGACGCCTCTGACACCGGATGCCTCCAGCTTTCTCAGGAGCAAACCAGGCGATAAGGAGTCGAAAGCTTTAGCCACGTCCAGAAACACGGCAACACATCTCGCTCCTCCGTCCACGTAAGAGGATACCAAATTCACCAAAAGAGAAGCAGCGTCCTCCGTTGACTTACCTTGTCTAAAACCAAATTGCCTATCCGAAATAATGTTTTGTTGCTCTAGAAATTTTGTGAGTCGAGTGTTAACAATCTTCTCAAGGATTTTAGAAATTATACTGAGTAGAGCGATAGGCCTGTAGTTATCTGGAGACGATGTAGAGCCGCTTTTATGAATGGGAGATACAGATGCAATTTTCCAACAATCTGGAAAAACCCCGGTTTCTAGACTTAAATTAAATATGTGATGTAAAGGAGTCACTAGAGTTTGAAGTGACATTTTTAATAATTTGGACGGGATAGAGTCAGGCCCAGGAGTGCAGTCAGTTTTAAGGTCAGCTATAATGCACGACATTTCATGCGGGTCCGTGGGATACAAAAACAGTGACTGGGCGCATGACGGCATTGTTTTATGCGATTTTATTAACGTCTCTTCGGTTACACTGAGCTTAGATAAAATGGCATTTGCGAGGTTTTTGCCTACCGAAGCGAAGTGACGATTGCACCGGTTGAGAGGGTTTCCATCATTGCCTTTCATCAAGTCGGAGGAAGTACTACTTTGCCTGGAAGTATAGCAAATATTTTTAATGGTTTTCCAAAGTTGCTTTGGGTTATTCTTACTTTGCTCCAACAGTTGACTGTTGTAGCAAGTCCTCACGTTACGTAAAAGTTTGTTACAAAAGTTTCTGTATCTTAAATATATCAGAGAACGTTGTCTGTCATTAGGGTTATTTTTGCTGTCGACGTGCAGTTTGTCGCGATGTCGCATACACCTGATCAAACCAGGAGTTATCCATGGCTTTAGTATCGCGTCTCTACGACCCACTCTAATAGATTCTGTATGGTTTTTTATAGCATTTGACAAGAGGTAATTAAAAATATTTGTGGCGCAGTTAACATATGAACAAGAGAGTACTGGAGACCAGTCTGTAAGAGCCAGCTCTGAAGCCACGCCATCATACTTAGTCCTTAGATAGTGTCTGTTTAAAGAATTTTGTTTTTTTATTCTAGCGGGATAGCAGGCAATTGTGATGGAATGGTCAGTAACGGAAGACTGACAAACGGCACCAACAGTTTTACGTTCAGAACTGATGAATATATGATCAAGGCAGGTACGGTTCCGAGTCGGGGAGGTAATTGCAGGAAGTAAGGCGTGAGAAGCCATTACACAGAGATACTGGGAGACATGTTTATCGCCAGGATCACACAAGTTTATGTTAATGTCGCCTGCAACCACAAGGGGGGATTTAATTTTTACTTTTTCGAGGACAGTATCTAGAGATAACAAAAATGGATCTATATTTATTATGGAAGGAGAGCGATAGATTCCCATTATGGTTATTTTGTTGTCCAGGTGTAACCCTAGAGAGTCTGAGTCTATCAGATCAGGTTCAAACGACGTAGCGTAGTAACTAGTTTTGACATAAATGACTACTCCGCCATTTTTGTTTATTTGACGACTAGAACGGTAGCAGTTATAACCTGGTAGGGGCTGCAATAAAGTGTTATTCGTTAACCAACATTCCGTTAGAATAATTACATCGAAACAAGTGCTAAAGCGATCTAGCGAGACTACGAAGTCCTCGAAATTACAATTGTAACTTCTGATATTTACGCTGATGACTCTAAAGTTACCATCTAGGTTTTGGTTTAGAAACGATCCGCAGGATTCGGCTGAATCAAAATTATGACATGCAATGGATATCGTTGCGTCGATATCGTCTGTGGTATTAACCGAAACCATCGGTGGAGTTTATAGACTGAGAAAACTTAATAGCCAAATCACTACAGTATACATTGCTATAACAATTAAATAGGAGATTCGAAACCAAATGCATAATATTATTAGATAAGTGGAAAGCTACATTTATCGACTTACATAGCGGAGTGGTGTGATCAGTTAGATAAATATAACATAATATTAAATTTTTAGACATATAAAGAAAACAATTGAGCATATTATTAAAATTAAAAATAAAACCGGAAACAGCCGAAACTACACTAATATCAGACGAACGAAAAGACACGACTTCAAGGTGAAATTGCAGGTTCGGTGGGGGAATGTTCTGACTCACAGTTTGTAGCCGGGCCGAGACCACGTTCCAAGTCCGCTGGCGATCTGATGACAATCGCTGGAATTCCCTCTTTTCTGCGAGCCAAGATGACACCATTTTTGACCCAACAGTACTTGAAACCAGTTTCCTTACAGCGTTGTCTCGCAGTGCGAAACAACAGTCTGTTATCTTTCGTAAGTCGCTCGTTGAGATATAGTTTTCGGTTTGTGCCCCCGACTTCGATGTCTAAAGTATTCAATGACGGGCGACTCTTGGCGGCCTTCAGAAGATCATCGCGTGTCTGACGTCGAACAAAGCGTACGACCACGGGCCGAGGGAGAGAAGTAGTAGTGCTGACACTTGTCGACGGGCGGGAGCCGACTCTCGTGACGTAATCGATGTCTCCTTCCTTTAGATTAACGCCGAGCTTTGTAGCCGTCACGAGGGCCAAGTGGGTCAGATTCTCGCCCTTTGCCTCATTTACACCAGACAATTCCAGCTCATTTCTTAAATCGATCTGCACCTTTGCGCCCAGCTGCTGACGGAGATCGGCGACCGCCTCGCGCAGAACGCATATTTCTCGTTCGCGTGCGGTGTCGCGCGCCTCGAGTACGCGGCATTTAGAGCTACACTCGTCGATTTTGGCGATCGTGTGGTCGGTCAGGAAGTTCATTTGCTTTTTAAGGTCACCTATATCTTCCCTCATGAGCTTCAGCTCAGTATACAATAATTCCATAGGTTCGGGGTCTGGAGTTACCGCGGGTGAGCAAGCTGGTGTGTTTTTATTACGCCCGCCCGCACTTGTAGACGGCAAATTAAGGCGCAATTCACCGGACGCAGGTCGCGCAGGCGACTCCGTATTGTCGGATTTCGGCAGGTTAATAGTGCAAAGCGGACAGACCCAACTCGCTTTTGCCTCTTCGGGAATGTTGCGAATGTCGGACAAGTTCACACAGATACCGTGAAAAATGCTGGGGCATTTCGAGCATTTAACTAGTTGTACCGATCTAACGGGTTTTTTGCAAGCACCGCAGATATTTGCCATAATTTTATCGGGTAGTATGGGCATTGTGCGACGAATGAAATGGATTCTACCCGATGTTAAATATAAGTTTAGCTCACAGCACGCAACGTAGCAGACAGATCGGAAGCGTAGCACTTCGCCGGAACGTAGACTCAGTTATCGTAGTCTCAAAAACCAGTCCTCCGTAGGTTAGTCAGCCCGAAAGTGAGACAGATTTATTAGTTAGGACAGAGGCCGTCTCTTTTTTCGAGGTGAAGAGGGGCTTACCTCGGCAACGGCTCGCTCAGCGTGTGACTCGAAGAACTTTGTTGCAATAAAAGTGATGAAACGGAGACACGCCGCAATAAGGTTTACTGCACGTTGAAATTAGGGATATATTTACTTGCACTAACTGTCAAAATTATGAGATGATACGGAATACGTCTACTCTCTGAGGTGGTCAAGAATTATCTCAAACGAGTAGAATAACTGTTAAAGTGTGTTACTCCTGGGGTAATTTGTAAATGATACAAAAAGTAAATAAGTGTCCTGGAGCTGAATAGACAATGAGGAGAGGAGGTTGATAGAGTAACTCTTAATGTACTGAATTTAAATTATTTCAGGTTGTAAATGTAAAACTATTAACTACTTCAGTACCGCTCAGAGTGGGTTATTACATAACTGATGAACAATTACTTTAGAGTTGTTTACTATTTTTAGTTATAACAACCTTTGCTATTTCAGATTATAATCTGTCTGTTCCACAGAAATCATAAGGTACTTATTTAGATTTCTGTGGTCTGTTCCAAATTTCAACCCGATCAGTTAAGCCGTTCTGACATGATTTAGCAAAAATACATTTATAATTTATAATATTATAATTTTAGTAGGACAAACTTGGCGTATAATAAAGAGATTTCAAAAAGTAGTACGAGTACTTCCTGGAAAAGATCTAACAAACTTTTTTTAAACTTAAAAAAAAAAGTATCGCCAATTAGTTTACTTTCATCTCAGCAGATTTTCAATTCCAAACGTGTTGCTAGTCACCAGCTTCAGTCGTAGAAGTCCATTCCGCTATATGGCCGGGCTAGTTTCATAAGGCTGTTCGTTAGCCTCTGAGGGCTCTCTTACACTAGTCGAGTGGGAGTTGGCCCTTTGATGTTGCCAGTCGACTGCCAACCGGGCGCGCCCTTGACCTCATTAAGCCGAGTGACATCTTAACCCGAATTAGATTAAGAAGGAAATTAATACTCGAATATGAATTTGAAAGATTAATTTTTGGATTTTTTCTTTGCTACTTAAGACTTAAAAAGACTTAAAGCTTAAGAAGCCCACTTTATGTTCCCATAGTTGATACTCGCTTTAGCAAAGTGTGGAATGGCAGATAACGCATGTCTTCAAACGATGTCTTTCTTGGAGCATGCCAGTTTCATCACGATATTTTTCGAATCGATGATCATGAAAAGCCAGAGGTGACGACAAAAATTTAACTTCTGCTATGGGATAAATATTTTGCTATTTACCTACTTGCAACACAGAAAAATCTAATAGCTGATGTGACACCAAAGGCATCCAATATAAAAAGGAAGTGGGCTCTTGCTCAACATTGAGACTCAACGGACTATCGATAGGAGACTGAAAAAAAGGAAAAGAACACAATATTTGAATTTAAAGCAAAGTTGAGAAAGCTAACAATTTAACATCATTATTCCTGATCAAACTGGTTGATATGAATTTTACTTTTACTGTTGTTTTCTTTCACGTTAGAATCAGTGGTGGTGGTGGTGGTGGATAAGGATCACAAACTATATTAATTATTATAGTTTTTTATTTTATAAATATATGAAATATTTTTTTTTAGTTAATAATAGTTTTTTATTTGATACGTGTTTTACTTGAAATAGGTTTGAGTTTTACCATTTATTGCTAAATCTCTTAAGTAGTGACATCGCGTAGGATTTAGTAAGTACGCCTACTCTAGATTGGAAGATTCCCAGATTGTACCTATCGGGTGAGACAGATAAAGTTACAGCTTAGCAGTGGGAATTATAAAATAGAGTCAAGCCGTTTAGTACGAATCTTGGGTAAACCATGTATCTATAAGGCTGTCTAATAAATAATACGAGTAGGAAGGTCCTTAAGACTTTCTTAACAAAGGTATTTTTCGGAGACCATTTCAAATGCACACCGCATTTGATAATTTGATCTCCCTGATTTAGGCAGTTGTCTCACCGCCGACGAGAAAACTATTAACTATCGACTATTTTCTCGCTCAAGAAACGTACAATATACATACATTCCGTGTAATCAACAGAGATGCATGTACAAATAGTTGATCGCTGACTGTTCACACTGCCGGCGAGAACTCGCTTCACTAGTTTGTCGCCGAGCGACAAGAGCTATGAAAAATAAAACTCGCTCAGCGATACTCGCTAAGCGATTAGAACACGTCGAGAGAGCAACCAGCGGTCATTTCTCTACAGTGCGGATCTGAAAGATCCGAGTGATGCGAGTAATCGCATTTCTAATTCTAGCTCTACTCGTTACTCGTTCATCGTTGCCGGTGAGACAACTGCCTTAACACCTCCACACCTTTTTTCTATCTGGCATTTTGAAACTCGAAAAATCAACACCAATTTGTAGGTTAATGTGCCAAAAACTCAAACAAAGGAATTGTTCCATTTTGTTAAATGTCAGCCTAGCGATGGACCATGCTGACCAAGTGCTCAAAAATGCTCTTCAAAAATCTAAGCATCTTTGAACTGAGAGTGAATAGGCTTTTTCAAGGCGAGCCATCATATACCACAAACATCATTGCCTAACATTGGACAAGCGTTGCAAGTGAGTTGCAAGCGAAGTTCGAACCAATGAATTCACGAATTCAATGAATAAATCACGTCCCACCATTATGCCAGATACAACAGAAGGTATGCACTGATCTTCCTATTTGTATTGAGCTACCATGACTGTACATGCCATGAAAACGGTTCCATAAATTCTCAAAGAGGGATGATGGGTTGTGCTTGTAAACATCACTTCTGCCTATATTCATGCTTCTCTGAAACCATACATCATGTACTTCTTACTCTTACAGGAAACTTCCACCGAAATCCGAAATTGTTTTGCCTACGCCGAGAGCTGTATATCACTTAAATAAATATTTGGACGGCTAATTAAACTAGAGGAGAACAGTTAATTGATTTCGTTACCAACCAAACTAAGCAATCAACCTAACTTACCAATTAGCAACGCAACTAAGATAGATTTATTGTCAAGGAAGAATTACAAATTTGTCACCATCTCAACAGGATTTAACTCAGTTGGTAGACTGTCTGCATTCAAAGTTGTGGGTCGTAGAATTGATACTTGCCCAAGCTAAAGATTTTATGCGAATAACATACAAAATATGTGCCTCTACGCATGAGTGTTTCAAGTGTCTTAACATTTTATTTAAAAAAGTCTAAATCAGCATATAACTTATTGGGGGTATATAATTCCAGATAAATTACAGGGCTCAGAGATATAACAACATAGATCTCTGGGTGGCGAGCGCAGTGCAGTGCTAGGTAATGATTTGGATTCTTCATGTTCCAATAGCTGCGTGTCACTGTGCTGTTATGTGGCAGGTGTTATGTGTTTCTTACCATCAGGCACATGTCCTACACGTCTCGTCACTCTTTATTAAAAAAAAAACTTTACTCTAAAATTTACAGTATTTTTTGTGAAATGAAATGCATTTTGAAACCATTTCATGTAACGTATTCTCAGGTTGACTAAAAAGAATGAAATTGGAAACCAAATAATAAAACAAAAAATGCTGTAAATAATAGGTAACAAAAACCGTTCCCACGAGTTGAGGACGACAGATAAACTTAAAACGTCCTGTAGTTCAATTGCGGTCTCTACGCCAAGATGTTTTTTTATCTACAACTTTATTTTCTAAGCCCAATTTTCTTTAAAACAGAATAAATCACTTAGGTACATCTTCCGGTTGTGAGGTGCAATTAATCAAATTGTGGTATTTGCAGTAAAAACTTAGTTTATTAGAAGAACAGCAACAAAATCCGAGTTTCCATTTCATACGGAGATATTTCACACGTTCCTATGCAGTTTCCGTTTGAGTCAATTACGTACGCGCGACAATCAATGCAGATTGCTCAAAAGGAAGTTTGCCCCAAAACTTTTAAAGATAATGCAAACTAGTGTAGGGTACTATGCAGAACGGTAATATAATATTTCAGCTGCAGAGAATGATAAAAAAACAATTTTTTTGCGTTGATTGAACAAATTAACTATGTTTTGTGAACACAGATCCTGGTTTCAAAATAGTTAAATATGAATTCCTGTTGATTATTGAATGTCCACAGAGTGAATTAACACCTCAATAGGCAATGGAAGAATAATAGCGTTGTTAAAATTGCATGTACCTAGCTAGCTAGCTAGTAAATGTATTGATTGTATCTGCGATTTGCTTATATTCCCTGGATTTGTCATTTATTTGTCAGGAAGTCAGGAAAGGAGCGATACAGTGTTTCAAACTTAACTTGGAGGTGGAAAAATATTGTTTTATCAAATTCATATCGATTTTTCAGAGTCATTTAAAAAAAATGGAAGCAAATCTGACGTTACTCTTAGTTTTTACTATTAAACATACTAGATTTGTTTTACGGTCTCATTCGTCAGGACGGGTAATTAAAATGAACACATTTTTTTTCAAATTCGACTAATAGTTTGCTAGATTAATACATTAATTCGATTACATATAATGCTAGATTAACACGTTGAAACATACAAATAACAAACTCTTCAGCTATGAGCGTCAATTTGTTTTTTAAATCGAGATCATCGATCGGTCAATAAAATCGAGGATCTTAAACAAAATACATTGTGCCTTCTTGCATTTGAGAGTTGGGTGTACATGATCGAGATACCTACATGCAGACGTATCCTATTATCGTAGATTGTGTCTAGACCAGACTGCGTAATCCTAGACTAGACTAACCCGTGATGAATAGAATTTGCTCCACTTTGTCAAGATAAGCGTACGAAGGTGACTTAGCCGAAAGTTCAAATATCGAGAAATGTATACTCTTCACAACAAACTGTGAGTGACAATAAACTATATGATAGGTATTGATTTAAAAAGTTAGTAGTATTTATTAAGTGACAATTTCTTTTACTGTTTTTACTGTCCACTACTATCTATCTGTTAGTCCAAAATAATGGAAAAACCATTAAATGCAGTTAGGCATCCCTAATTGCAATTAAAGGAACGTTCCAAAATGGAATTCCGCGAGTAAATTGAGTCGAGTTTTAACGGGAATGGATTTATCAATTTTATCATTGGAATGGAATTAATAACGTTGTTCACAAGTTTCACGCAGATTAAGAGAAACCAAAAAAAAATTGAGAGATTTGAGAATTTTCAAATAGATTAAATTTAAATTGATACTGCAACTGGAATTTCTCCCGTTTGCTTTTTAATCAAATTTGATGGTATAATTTTCGAAACGAACCACTTTTCGTCGGACTTGTCAATAATCATAAAGTCAGTTCAGTTGCTAGAGTCAGTCAAACCCACATGTCGTCTAGACGTGGAACTGGAGCATGTTTGTTTGTAGTTAATCATTGACCGCATCGTCGCTTTGCACCAGGTGTGATGGACGCCAAGTATAAACCCATTGTCGAACAAAAAGGTCGATGTAGCTTAAGATTCTGTTTTCACATGGATGGCGCATAAATTAGTTCGTACCCCAAAATTAAAATGTGTTTTCATGAATACCGACTGCAGCTTGTAGCGCTACTATTGCCTTATAAGTTAGCCTTGAATTGACAATGGCAACACTAGGTGAATCGGAGAACGGCACATTTCCGGTTATTGCAGAAATAGTTCTCTTATTTCCAAGCAGATAACAAAATGGGGCCATTTTATTGATGGATCGGACGGCATCCTTAACAAGATATATGATAACGTTACCATTACCTGCTTTACTCTATCCACTTCTGACCCTTGAGCGACTGCGCTGAGGAATGTGTTTATTTTCACCTTATGACCCAGTTTATAGACTATCTCACTGTTGAGAAAGGGTCTTGTCTTATTGTGAGAAGGGTTAAGCCACCATCTAATTATTCTGTCTGTTTATTTGTCTGCATAACAAATTATTATATTGACCAGCAGAGGCAAATCCTGAGTGAGTGATAAACAGGATCATCGAAATTTATCCCTATGCTCAAGCATATTCTGGTAGTTTCGCACAAAGTCGCGCGATCGGTTTTCGAAAACTCTATTCTGGAAGTGGTAGTTTTAAGGTATGTAGGTAATAGCTTTTAGTACGATTAGATATAGCAATCAACACTGTAAGTAATATCCCTGTGAGAGATCAACCGTTTTAAGTTCTAATTTAAATTTCACAGCTTACCTACTTACTACTTACAAACAGCAATAAAGATTTTTGTATTTAAAGATGTTAATATTTTAGGTAATTAAATTCTGAAAACAAAACACATACCTACTTGTTTGAAGATATTGACCTAGTGATTTTTTTTCTGTTGTTGTAATAGTCGCCAATTTAAGAACAAAATTGTAATTGTTAAATAATGTTTTCCTATTAAAACACACTAAATCTTTTTCAAGTATATTGAGGGCAAAAATACCGAAAAAAAATAATATAATAAGACAAAAAATTTCAGTTGTTAACGAAGAAACTGTCACAATTTTAGTCACGAACTGATAAAATTATGTACGTGGCTGAGATAAAGCCGTGGAAATGAAATTCGTTAAATAAACACCTGAAACTTAGCACACATTTATATTTATTCCTATTTGAGCAGGAAAAACAAAATTATGTAGATTTAACAACGGGACTGACAGAAGAGCGGCAGAATTACCCTAATTGGGGACTTAGTCCAGTGAGATTTTCCGCGACATGCGACCATGATGTTGACTGTCTCCGCTTGGCGTTTATCGCGGCCCATCGGAAATTCAATTATGAACCTTCGTTGCTGGTTCCCGGTCCAACAGAGCTTTGGCTTCAACGAAGAAGAAAACAGAAACCAGGTTTTTATGGAACGTAGGTTTCAGATGACCTTTCGCTTCCAATCGTTGGATTAGAACATAGGTAAGGTATCCTAACTAATCTTAACTTATTGACTTAAACACAAATCTAGAGGATAGGTACTTAATATATTATAAAAGGTAGGAAGGAAGGACAGGAAGCACAGTTAACTAGATAAACGCGTTTGCGCATTACCTAAGTATTTTTAGTTAGCTTCAAACTGAACGGGTTTTAAAAGATACCTCTGAACAATACCCGTGTGGCTTTTTATAATGATGCGACAAAATGTGAGGTAAACGTAGTAGTCAAAATTTGAGTATTTTACGATGCGCATTAATGTAAGTACAATTGTGCAACTTTCTTGGCCGCGTTTGACTTGGCTCTGAAATCGCTTCATTTGCAGTGTGTTGAATAAACCTCCTTTGTAGTATGGCTAATAAATATTTAGGTTACTGTAAAGAGAGAAAGCTTTTGTGAGATTGTCTAAACAAGCATCAGAAACAAAAATGCTTGAGTTTAGGTCCTGTTTGTCGTGTCCCCATGTTGATCCTCCCGGCCTCCCAGTGGACCCCCTTGGGCAAACACGTCACCCTATCTCCTTGCGCCGACCTCAGATCTTAATATGACCTCCGCTGACACAGCGCTCACCCAAATTTGATGGCGTCAATAATTCAATAAATCATACTTTATCTGTAAGCCCCTTTGGGTACGGTTACGATACTGGCTTCGAGTTTATGTTACTAATAAGTGAGACGTTGTTGGATAGGTACAGTTTGTACTATCGATTCTTGGATAATTTATAACCGTTGGCGGAAAACAGAGTTGGATGTATCTATCAGGTTAGACTATAGTTTTAATAACCTGTCCTCGGTGAATGTACCTTTCAGGTAAGACTATAATTTAATAGGTTTTAATAGCCTGACCTCGGTGAATTGGACAGGATATACGTTATAATAAAAAAACATGCCATAACAACCCGCTGTGACGCATATAAAACGTTACACGGAAAGATTATGAAGGATTTGATATTCTTCTCAATTTGATATGTATGTATTTTGTCTAAAGAAACCAAATAAGGTTTTATTTAAAAAGTTACTACATTCGCGGAAATATACCTAGTAATGTTTTTAATCGTATAGTTAAATTATAAACTAGCAGCCCGGCCCAGCAGTTCCGGCTTTGCTCGGAGCCTATGACACTCAGCAAAAATGTGGCTTTCTATTGGTAAAAGATTTTTTTTAAATCGGTTCAGTAGATTCCGAGATTACCCCTTACAATTTAACAAACACACAAACTTTACTTCTTTATAATATTATATAGTATAGATATAGATTATGGGTAGGTATTTGAGGCAAGCTGAAAACTTGTCACATAGCTCTCCAATTATTCCCCAACACGGAGATGTAGACCTAGCTGGTGAGAGGCGGGGCAAAATGGATCCACACATTTTTTATTTTTTTTATTTACTGAATATGTGAGGCAATATGTGATTTCTATTTGTTGTTTTAATGTTAAAAGAAGAAAAAATAATTATAAGCCAGACGATTTAGTCGGGGTTTTAACATTGCCAAGCGAGTCCAAATATGGATTGCAAAATACAAAAAGGTTTGTGCCTCCGTGTAGGAATATAATACCTAGGATAACTATGTGACAAGTTTTCAACTTGCTTTAAATACCTACCCAAATTTTGCCATCAGCTCTTGGAATATAATTTACAAAAGAATAATCTTGAAGGTGAAAACAATGCGTCCGATTCGCATTATGGTTTGATTTTATAGCTTTGTAGTTACATTAGTTTCATTATTACTCGTAATTACGGCAAGTTTAGCGTGGTTATAAAATATAGCAAACTGATGAATTAAAAGAGTTTACACAACAGCTTTCCTTATCTAAGGCGGACGTACTAAACTACCGACTTTCTGAGTATTTTGAAATGATAAAATTACTTGTACTTTTTGTGTATTTGGTACGTAAATGTGGATAAAACAAACTCAATATAAAAAAAATGGTGGCATAAGTAGGTAGACGTAATTTTTATACAATACTTCATTTAAATTTAAATTATTTATTTTAAAGTATTTACAGAAAACAGACACAAATAGCTCAAAGAATACCCCGAAAATAAATAAAATTAACAGACATAACGTACAATTATTTATAGAAAAACAAAGAAATGCAATTTGACAATCTGAATTAGAAAAGGACACAACTAAATAAAAAAAATACATAATTATATTGGTGGACAATTCACACACAATACCATCTGACAAAGCAAAGCTTGTACGATGGCGGCCAGATAGCTGATATAATACTTATATAGTTTTGAAATACATCTTATATTATTATCTTATACCTTTAAACGAGCAATTCTTGTATATACATATATGGAATCAGAATCTCGTAAATGGCTTGTACGATTTTCATGTAATTATGTATGCAGGGAGTTTCGGGAACGATAAATCGATCTAGCTAGATTGCATTATTAAAAAAAGACATTTTATGTGCCTTTTCAGGCAATGAAAAACTCCTACAATTTTCATTAGAATACGATAGCAAATTTCGCCGCTATGCGCAATGTGTTCAAATGGCTCAGGCGGTAAATGGACGCCCTCGGTTTCGGGAGACCCCCTTTCGAATCCTGACGATTACTTTTTTGTCTTTTTTTTTGTTCTTTTTTGTGTACCTATGTATGCTTAGATCTTTAATACAACATAACGAATTTCAATGCATTTTTTTAATAGGTACAATATTGTACACTACAGTATTGTAGTACATTATTTTCATCTATCTCGTAGGGCACCTATTAATAAAAAGGCATTAAAATCAGTTGCGTAGTTTTAAAGATCTAAGCATACATAGGGACAGGAGGACAGCGGGAAGCGACTTTGTTTTATGCTATGTACTTATAGCTCAGTCGAGGGAGACATTGAAATAGAAAAAATTCCGGGGAGCAATTTTTGTTTTTAAAACGTCGGGGAGGGTTGTTGGAAGTATAAATCTCGATTTTCTAACTAATCCCGGTAGAGGGTTCGCCGCCATCTTGTTTTTGTGAAATAACTCGTTAATTTTCAACGTTAGAGCAAAAATGATCGTTACCAAAGTTGTTGGAAATTTAATTTCTCACAAGTTTGGTCGAAATAATTTTTACGCTAGGATCAATATTTGCAGAGTTATACTATCAAGTTTATAAAAAAAATCGTAATGAGTGTAATTTTATTTTCTTCAACTTTTGTTCTCGCACTTTTTTTACTTATTTTACTTTTAGTATTTGTTGTTATAGCGGCAATAGAAATACATCATCTGTGTAAATTTCAACTGTCTAGCTATCACCGTTCTTGAGATACAGCCTGGTGACAGACAGACGGACGGACGGACAGACGGACCGCCAAGTCTCAGTAACAGGGTTCCGTTTTTACCCTTTGGGTACGGAACCCTAAGAAGTGCGACAACCAAAATTGAAGAAAATAAAATTCTACCCATTACGATTTTTTTGATAAACTTGATAGCATAACACTGCAAATATTGATTCTAGCGTAAAAATGACAAGAATCAAACTTGTGAGAAATTAAATTTCCAACAACTTTGGATACGATAATTTTTGCTCTAAAGTTGAAAATTAACGAGGTATTTCACAAAAACTTTAAAACAAGATGGCGGCGACCCCTTCTCCGGGATTAGTTCGAAAATCGAGATTTATACTTCCAACCACCCTCTTCGACGTTTAAAAAAAAGAAATCGCTCCCCGGAATTTTTTCTATTTCAGGCTAATTTTATGTCTGCCCCGACCGTACTATTAGTGATATTTCATCAGAACATAATTTGTATCTGCTTTTAAATATTACTATCAGCGCCCCGCGGTGTTACTCGCGAAGTTCCCGTTCCCGTTGGTTTTTCGGGATAAAACGCCTAGATAGCCTATGTGTTCTTCCAGACTATAATCTATCTGTGTTCCAAATTTCAGCCCGATCCGTTCATACGTTAGGACGTGATTGAGCAACAAACATCCAAACATCCAAATATCCGAACATCCATACATTGACATTTATAATATTAGTAGGATTTATTATTTATAGTAATATCGATATAATATAAATAAGGATAGTAGGATTATAATTTAATAAAACCGAGCAAAGCTCGGTCAACCAAGTACTACTTATTATACATAGAAACACCCAAACACAGTAAAAACATTTTAATTCATCACGCAAATATTTGCACAGGGTATTCATCACACAAATAAAATTAGGCTTACGCGGTTGAGAAGAAGACATTAAGCAGACATTACCTACCAACGCACGACTATCATTGCTCGTGCCCCGTAGCCACCGAGTCCATAGTCGGAGGACGAGGACTTTCCGACTCCTTGTGACACAAGTGGCTCGAGTGACGAAGATACGACACCGATCCAACCGTCAGCAAGACCAGCCCTTTGGCTTAGTTATTGCTGTCTCCATAATTTCAAGCGAATAGAAAAGATAGAGCAATGTAACAGCTAAGACAGTTTAAAATAGGCGGTAGACTCTCTGGACGTCGCAGTTGTCCGCCGCTGCCAGCACGCTTGGAGCCTAGATGCCTGTAAGACAATCCCGCCTGCGTTCGATATCGGTGGTGTAGTGCGTCTCATACAATGGATTCAGCAAACGAATGAGAAGTGCATGTGCGCCTATTACAGAGATACACAGGAAGGAACCAACCTGGTCGCGTGCTGTGCCGAGATGGCATCATCTATTTGATGCTTTCGAACTGAGTGTCGTCTCGAACGAAAGTGAACGACTGCCAAATTAGGTGCGAGCTATTGGTGTAAACTATTAGACGATTTGGTACTTCATCAGTTACGCATGGAGGAACAACGTAGGTACTTGCCCAGCTTTTGTCTCGACCCGGGATCCGCCCACCACCTCGCAGCCGCGGTCCCAGCCTCGCATTTTGGAGGGGGTCTTCAGTATGCAGCCTCACATTTTGGGGGGACCACCACCAGTTTTTCACCAGTAGAAATATAATAAATTGAGTATAAAATACTTAACTAGTAGCGCCCCACGATTTTACCCGTAGTTGCCGTTCCAGTTGGTTTTCCGCGTTAAAAAATAGTCTATTACAACTTTCGAATTCGAATTTTTAAATTTTGTAGATTTTTAATGTAACGTATACGATTTTGGGGGAGGGGTCATGTCCCCTGTGGTCCCCCCCGGCTTCGGACCGCGCATGCCACCTCGTTGACGTTACAAAAGTAGTATTTTAGTTTTAGGTAATATGTAATTTAAAAAACTGGATTCTCTGGTGGTAGGATATAAGGGTGCAGGCAAAAAATCATGTTTGTTCATCAACTCTAAGTAAATATTGCATTCAACGTCACGTATTTTGTTAATTTTGACGAATGTCGCCAATTAGGATAAAAAAAAAAAATCAGAAAATTTCTCAAGCCTACTGTAGTGTACCAATGATTAGAGGAGGAAGGTGCATCACTGTTTTTGTTGTTGGGAACACAATTTGGACGTGATTTTTATTTGTCTAACCATTTAACCATAAAAATCACCTAAAAATAGGTACTATTTTGCCGTGAACAACCGCGATAGCTTTAAACAATCGCATCTACTTAATACATCCTACTAATATTATAAACGTGAAAATTTGTAAGTATGGATGGATGGATGCTTGTTAATCTTTCACGTAAAATCTACTGAACGGATCGGACTGAAATTTGGAACATAGATAGATTATACTCTGGAATACATAGCGCTACTTTTTATTCCAAAAAATAAAAACGAGAACGACGGGAACGGGAACTACGTGGGAAGCCGCGGGATACTGCTTGTGTTAAATACATACTTTTAAGAAACAAAACGATGCAGATGATAAAAATATTTCTTGACATATTATACTCGTAGTTTCATCTTTCATCGTAGCTTTATGTTGCCGTAGCTTCATCGTAGCAACTGGCTATTATTGTAGTTGTTGTAGCTGCTTACTACATCTTGCTACCATACTTTACGGCTGCTGTTACTTTTGTTATTTTATTATTCCTATTGCCCAAAAACTAATTAAAGCTACCATTCCAAAAAACCTAAAACAATGCACAAGCGCCGTGATAAATGACTACTCCAATTCCATTAAAATTTCAATTAGAGCTGCAGAAACCACGAACTGGAAAGCAGAAAACTGGATTAGTGAATAATAAATACAAGCAAATGTAACGGTCTTAACTACTTCGGGGGGGTTTAGTACGACTTGTTGGTGGAAATTTAAATTTCTGCCCTTGTTTACGAGACGAGCTAATTTGTTGTGACACTTTTTCAAACTTCACTCTGGAGGAGTATAACCATTTTACAAATCAAGATTTTTACGATGGCTATTTGCTTAGATTATCTTTTGGGAGATTGTACATATAACCTATACAACGACTTTTTTCCAGTTTTTGATATACAGAGGCATATCTTGATCAAAATAATAATAATAATGAGAACAGTCATGTGGGGTGTTGATATAGACGGGTCAGTGCGGCCTTATAGCGAAACGACTTGACCTCGTCGTCGTAAGAGACTTGAGCTAGACGCTTAAATTAAGGGTTAGATGCAAAAGGTGGTTATTATTGACATAACATCGCCAGATGGTTGGTCACTCTACAATCCTAATACTGTCAGCTTGGACCCTGTCCCCTGCGCGTGGCTATTACAAAATACACTGATTTCCCACTGAACGAAAACCTAGGCTGCGATCTACTACGCTGGACAAACGAAATATGTCCTCAAAAGGTGCCTGTCTTGGAACTTGCGTTTTTCTCATGATATTTTCTGTCTTCTACTATCTACTTCCACTATCAAGCTAATTTTGCGTGAATAGAGCTTCATTTTGACGAGACAATTTCCTGTAAAAAACTCTCGATTGTGGTAGCTAACAGGTTCTGTAGCTAGCAAATATATTTCTAAGGGTTAGGACCGGGATAGTGTACCATGCAATTTGTAGGACAATATGACTGTTAAGTTATATCAATATAGGCTAAGTAAAAAAATTAAAATCTGCTGGTTAGTAATCATTTATGACTTCGTTATCGATATATGTTGGAAGTCCCTCCTTCCACTAGTAGAATACTGTAGAAATTTCAAATCCAAGGTAATCGGGGGTAAATCAAAATGTTTAGTTTGTTCTTTGTTAGATCACGGCTTATAATAATTAGGTTATATTGGAAGATACGCTACCTTTACTCCATTCACTTGAATTTCTTAGCGACAGATAAGTCGGAGGTATCTGTTGATGAAATGGAAAGTTGCCAAACAATTCGTAACGTCTAGAAACTGTTGTTCTTAGTTTCGTATTCTTTCTTAACAAATCAGAACTTTTTCATTTAGAGTAAACACAAAAGAAAAAGTTTAGAAGATGGATCTACTTAATCGACCTGTTATGTTTTGACTTGTTTTTGAGTTTTTTTAGTGTTGTCGAAAGTTAAAACTTAGATACCTATAAGCAAAAACATAACAAAATGTTTCTAAGTTGGTGTTTTTTTTTTTAACTTGAATAGTCTTACACTTGACTGCCATCTCGCCTGATGTTAAGCGACGATGCGGCCTACGATGAAGGGTGCTTACCTAGAAGAAACCGATTCACTCTCGACTTGAAGACACCAAGATTATAACTATCGGGGAAAATCCACTCAGGTAGCTCATTCCACTGCCCAGACGTTCTTATCACAAATGTAGAGTCAAACCTCTTTATTCTGTGTCTTTGGAACATCAACCATGAAACGATGTCGCTTTCTCGAGCTACGAGCAGTTCAATAGAAAAAGGGGCAAGGTGGTATTAAGTTATGCTGATCAGTCGAGCATTCTCCGAAATGTATCCGATAAAATACGATAAGCTAGCAATTGTGCGGCGATGTTCAAGATTTTAAGTCTTTTTCGTACAAGAGTATCATTGCCTTATTAATCTTTTGGCACATTTCTCGATGGATTCCAGAGCCTCGAGCTGATACTTAGCCGATTCATCCCAAAGGTGCGAAAAGTACTCCATACAAGAGCGAATCTAAGTGTAGGTACAATTTAAAACAAAATTTGTAATGACAATGCGTTAAAACATACTCGTAGAATTTTATCTATTTAAGGTTTCATGGATTTCAGTTTCGACAAAAAAATCTGAAATCGGTCTAGCAGTTTCCAAACAAAGTACCTGGGTGACCGAGCTTTGCTCGGTTTAAATACTAAAATATACTTCGATAACTACAGATAAAAGACTCCAAGAAATAGATTTTCTTAAAAAAAACGAATTGAAAAAAAAAGAGAACCCGTCTGGATTCGAACCCGGAGCTACTAATTCGTGACCGCTATGAGCGCCCGACTTCCCGTCTGAGCTAATTATGCTGTCGCGTCACGCGGCGAAATTTACCTTCACATTCTAATGTTTAATTTGACAGTTTTTCATTGTCTAAAAACGCGCATAATATGCGTTTTTTTTAAATAAGACCTAGTTAGATCGATTTATCGTCCCCGAAATCCCCTGCATACATAATTTCATGAAAATCCGTCGAGCCGTTTCCGAGATTCAGATTCTATATATATATATATATATATATATATATATATATATATATACATATTTATATAGGTACAAGAATTGCTCGTTTAAAGGTATAAGATATGCTCTTCAGCTGTATAAGAGGTAATATTAGTATAGATATTGGAAAGATGCACTTAATAATATTCAATTTGTGTTATAATTTTTGTAACCAAACTCTTCTAAAGTATATCTCTCAAGATCGTATTTATGGTATGGAAATTTCGGCACTTACGTAAATAAATCCGGAATAATTCATTCGAGGCAATTCGTTCAGTTCTTCTGGAGTGGTCCGAACTCGGAGATTTATGTCCCAGCAACTTTGCCTAAGTAACGTACGGCCACGACGGCGGTCGTGTTGCGCGTGAATAAATTAAATAATTCTACCCTCTGACGACTTTTCAGTCAAATATATATATCTGCAGATTTATAGATAGAGAACTTGTTATTGCAACACAAACGAACAGAAATATTGCAGTAAAGGTACAAATTCGCGCCGCGACCGCGACGCGAGACCGCGACACGAGACCGCGACCGGAGACCAAGATAGGCACTTGACACTATGGAATTGTATGGGCGCCAGTTCGCGCCGAGACCGCGACAGGGGACCGAGACAGGTCGCGGTCGCGGTCTCGGCGCGAACTGGCGCCCATACAATTCCATAGTGTCAAGTGCCTGTCGCGGTCTCCGGTCTCGGTCTCCTGTCGCGGTCTCGTGTCGCGGTCTCCGCGCGAACTTGTACCTTAAAACGTTTCTAATGAAAAATGAATGTGTCAAAACTCACCACTCAGAATAATGTCATAAAAACATTATGATACATTATGACTAATTCCAAAAACATATTTACCACATACTTCGAAATGGAAAAATATTAAAAACTACGAAATTTACGAAATTAAACATTACGAAACAGAGATCTCGTGTTACATTAGGCAAGTCAGATAGGGGTACACAGTTATAGAAATAAAGATGACTGCAACGCTCTTCCTGCTACATATCAACGATCTGTTAAAGCCCGGTATCTTTGGGTACGCAGATGATAGCATCGTTGTAGAGAGTTACATATCTAGCGCGAGAGCCAGTGGGCAGCAAACTCAGATACTGAAAGAGAGTCTGATTGAGCGAGGGTCAAGCTAAAGCTTGACCCTTGAGGCGGTGTCTAAATGGGGCGATGCCAATCTAGTCAAGTTTAACGAGAGTAAGATGCAGGCGTGTCTATTCTCCACTAAAAGGAGTCTATTCCAACTGACTCCAACTTTTAGAGGTGTATCTGTGCCGGTTTCTGACCGTCTTGAGCTTTTAGTCGTTACTTTGACCTCTACGCTCAACTTTGACTCGTATATCGAGTCCAAGGCTAAACTAGCTGCCAAAAAACTAGGTGTCCTATCAAAGGTGCGAAGGTAATTCAAGTCTGAACAGTTGCTTACATTATATCAAGCACATATTCGCTCCTGTATGGAGTACTGTTCGCACCTTTGGGGTGGTTCGGCTAAGTATCAGCTGGAAACTCTGGAATCGATCGTGAGACGTGCCAAAAGGCTCATAGGCAACGACACTTTTGTGCGAAAAAGACTTCAAAGTCTTGAACATCGCTGTAAAATTGCTAGTATATCGGTTTTTTATTTTTGATACACTTCGGAGAGTGTGCAACTGATTTGCATGATCTAATACCACCTTGTCTTTTTTCTATCGGAATGCTCGTAGCTCAAAAAGCGAAATCGTTTCATGGTTGATGTTCCAAAGACACGAACGAAGAGATTTGACTCTACTTTTGTAGAATTGTATATGTAGAATACGTTGCCTGAGTGGGTTTTCCCCGATGGTTACAATCTTTGTGTCTTCAAATCGAGAGTGAATATGTTTTTTTCTAGGTAAATACGTTCCATTGTAGACCGCATCGTCGCTTAACATCAGGCGAGATGGCGGGCAAGTGTAAACATATAAAAGTGAACAAAAAAAGATTTATTTCTGATTCAGTCTGCGCTCCATGTATTAACGATCCGCGAATCCGTGTCGGATCTGGCAAATATAACAAAAAATCCGTGTTAATGAGTTTTAGCTTCTAAAATTAGAAAGGACCTCGAAACGGACGGACTTGGTGCGAACACACAAAAGCACATAACGTACAATTTAACACGGAAATAATGAAGCTAATGAAGATTGGTAGCTAGGTGAAGGCCGGATACTTTCCGGACTTCTCGTGAAAACTTAATTAAAATGAATCTTTTTGGGACACGCTTTTTTGAACATAAAGTTAAAAAAGGAACGCTATAAGAAATGTCCTGTTTTGTGAATTTAATATTTCTTTGTCAAATGTTTTAATTCAGCCTATTGAAAATTAAAATACAAATGTATGTTCACATTAATCATTAATCTTAACAAGTATAGATATATAATACTCATAAGAATAAGTCATTATGTTTACAGAACATTAAAAGTTAGTTTAGGTTTGACGATTGTTAGATATTTGAAGCGGTAAATACAGCAGTACTAGATATATTTTTCATTTAATGGAGAGCTCAATCGATAACTATTATTCAATTTCGTATAATCATCTTACTTAGGTTTTTTTTGTACAGTCCACATGGTGAGATACCACACTATTTTGTCATAATATAATATAATTCTAATCTAATATTATAATCAGTACCTGGGTGACCGAGCTTTGATCGGTTTAAACACTGAGTATGCTTAGATACCAGATACCTACAGATAAAGGGCTCCCAGTAATAGATTTTCTCCTAAAATTTTAAACATAATATTAAAAATATATACAATATAAATATAAAAAAAAGAATAAACTTGAAAAAAAAATCAAGTAGTCGTCTGGATTCGAACCCGGATCTACCGTTTCGTGACTTCCCACCTGAGCTATTATACTGATCCGCGTGGCGGCGAAATTAACCGTCGCATTCTAATATTTAATGTAACAGTTTTACATCGTCTAAAAACGCGCATAAAATACGTTTCTTAAAAATGAAACCTAGCTAGATCGACTTATCGTCCCCGAAACCCCCTACATACATAATTTCATAAAAATCGTTCGAGCCATTTCCGAGATTCAGATTTTATATATACATATATACAAGAATTGGTCCTTTAAAGGTATAAAATAAATTGTATGTTCAGCTGTATGGGTCCCATAGTATATGCTTAGAGTAGTGTTGGGTTAGATTGTATGGTGTGAAGAATGCCAACAAATATTTATTTAGTTAAAAACTTCTACAGTAGACGTCATTCGAAATGTTAACAGTAATATGCTTGTGAATGTTTGAACTCAGAAGAGTTTATAAAGAGTTTTGTTTTTAAAAAAAGAGTGACGAGACGAGCAGGACATGTGCCTGATGGTAAGTAACATGCCTGCCACATAACAGCGCAGTGACACGAAGTTATTGGAACATGAAGAGTCCAAATCATTACCTAGCACTGCACCGCGCTCGTCACCCAGAGATCAAAGTTTTTATATTTCTAAGCCCTGTTTTAAATTTATTTGTATTTTTTTCTGGAAATATGGCCCTTCAAACCGGAACACAGTAATGTTTGCACATTGCTGCTTGGCGGTAGAATAACTGGCAAAGGTGTGGTCCTACCCCAAGTTTCCAACTAACAGAAAGTCTAAAAATAACCAGGAAAACTATCATAAAATTTTAAATTACCTGGATGCCCTATTTCACGACCCAAAAACTTCCGTGAAAATATTTTGTGTAGCAATGACAGCCGCATTGTATAGTTTAAGTATGAACCGAGGCCCGCATTATATTTTGTTGCCAAACCCATTATTGTCCAAGGAAGGTACAAAGAAAGCAATATAGGCTCGACGGTGCAGCAACGAAAGGTTTCTTGCGATACGAATCCAAAAAATATCATTTCTATCTGATATTTTCCAATTTTTCCAATTTGAGATATTTCTGCTTATCAATTTTCTCCCGCCAATACGGATGACTGACGAAAATATCTAACGGATACGGATTCTAAAGTACGGAATATTATGAACACGTATAGAAGGGAAATTCAATATTCTGGCACACATTTCATGTCTTATTAGATCAAATACTTCACGAACTTATGTGAGTAGGAAGCGCATGTTTTAATAAAATCTATGAAATGTAATACAAGCTTATTAGATGTTGGAAAAATCGACTAAGTGTGTAAAATATTATGAAGTGAAGTATTTTGAGTAGGCAATTATGTAGGTGAATGTGGATCTACATATTTAAGGAACATAAACAGTACCTTAAAAATTAGAATTTTGACTATTTTATTATTCTGTTATTATATCTGGTTTTATCATTCTGTTATAGTAGGTAGATACTAGGTAGGTAGGTAGATGCTCGGTTTTACTTTGCTTAAAACACGAATAAAACGTTTTCTAAAAATGAAACTTAATCGCCCCCCGAAACAAGTTTGCAAGTGTGGTGAAAAACTTTGATAACAAACCAAATATAGGTACATAATATGTAAAAAGTTTAATTGCTATTTTTTATTGAAATATTTACTACTTAATACCTACTCTTTTCCACATCGTCTAATTCTACATACATAACACATAATACATCACCAATGTATACCCATGATCCTCGGGTCTATGTTTTTTAACGCCACGAGGTGCTTTTCTTAAATCGTCACTACATCTGATCTCAGGGCGTCCTACACTACGTTTGCCGGTTCGATTAGGCCCAGCCAATATTTTTTCAAAAATTTAATTATTTCTTAAATTTACTTAAATTTAGAAGTGTGTAAGACAGAAAAGTAATTGATGTTTGTAAATGTTTCTAAATTTTAAGCTAGACGGAGTGTGGCGGGTCTTCGTTAGGGTCGGTAATCCGAACCTACATATACGAAGCAATTAAGACGATGGAAGAGTTTACATTGTATCTGACGTCTACATGCGAGGTGATCTAACAGGAATTGCACAGTAGTTTCAGTGAGTTTGACGATAAAGACGTCTCGATAAGTTTAATTGTAGAAGTCATCACGCTTCAATACACATTACGAGTATGTCTCACTGTTAGACAGTGGGAGTTTTCGTCATATATACGTATAGTGCACTATACCTACATAATAATCTTATACCTACTATGTGTGTAATATTTTTGGGTGAACCGATTTTCATTTCATTTTTTTTTTGTGTGAATGGTGAATTAGTCAGGGGTTTGTTAACCATGTTTGATGAAAATAGGTTCCATCAAGATGGCCGCCGCCCCAAAATGGTGGATAAAATTAAGCATTTCTAGTCCCAGTTACTTTATCTGCACTATACAAATCTTCTTTTACTAATAAATTTTGAAAAGTGAATTGCTTTAACCAGTCGTCATGACAGGTTAATGAGTTTATCGATATCTTATTGTTGAAAGTATTTCAATGTTTGGGTATACTTTACCTACACTTTGATTTGTAAATTAAACACCACCTAAACAAAACTGGTTATAATAAATAATAATTTGTTGCCAAACTTGTGCTCCTAACAATCTTTCGTACTTACATCGAGTGCCTCAAGCATAGATGCATTTGATGTAGCTATCCAAAATGACGTAATGACCCCGTCTTCCTGTAGCTTATATGGTGCGGGCCGTAAAGCCGTCATACTTATTCATGTTCCTGTTTATGGTCATTGATATGGGCCATATAAAACGAAGGCCGCTATGAAAGGCGCGTAAACCCGTCTGCGTTGAACCGGAGTTTAACTGGGCTCTTGTTTTAATAAATGGTCAGTCATACAATGTGGACTCACCAAATGTGCTCGTGGTAAGGTAATAGCGGTTCTTTAGGCGGTGACGCTTCGTTTTTCGGTGTTAATTATTTATATAATAGCTCAGCGTAAATACGTTTCGGTTGCATCAAAAGTTTCGTCATTGCCTGAAATAAAGTTATTGATGGCCGAGTGGTGGTGTTTTAAGCTATTACGGTTTTAACACTATTTTAATTTAATTCTATTAATATTATAAATGTAAAAACTTAGATGCATGTAGAGATGTTTGTTGCTCAATCACGACAGAATGGCTTAACAGATCCGGTCGAAAGGAACACAGTTATATTTTAGCCTGCAAAAGCACATAAGCTACTTTTTAATAATGCAGGAAACTTACGGAAATGGAAACTACCCGAGTCTAACCTTGGAGCTCTGCTGATAATTTATAAATCCATATTAATCTAGATGTAATAAATTACTAGAAGTGGTAATAGGTATACCTATTAGCACTACCATACTATGGTAGTAAAGGTGATATTTACGCATTTAAATTCTCCTATTGCACCAATTTCTGTATCGTAATGTATACCATTACGTACTTGTGCGGTAATGTAAAATGTAAAACGCACGGTTTCAAAATGCTCCATCCACAGACTAGGTAGAGAGATATGCTTCGTCAATAAAAAAATATAATTTAAAAACTCAAAAACCCGACTGCGTAAAAAGTGAACCAAACTACGTACTCGCATACTAAAAAAAAAAACTGAAAAGAATAAAACAAGCATTTAGATTTCTGGTGGTCTAGAATTCTATAATATGTTATTGTATTAATACTATTGAAATATACAATATTTTCTAATTAAAGAACATTACAACTGAACAGTCGGGATCCATTGAACAATTACATTGGATGTCAAATAATAATAATATCGAATCAATTGAACAATTAGATTGTATGTCGAATAATAATGGATCCCGATTCTTCAGTTGTAATGTTCTTCTATTAGAAAATATTGTATATATTTCAATAGTATTAATACAATAACATATTATAGAATTCTAGACCACCAGAAATCTAAATGCTGGTTTTATTCTTTTCAGTTTTTTTTTAGTATGCGAGTACGTAGTTTGGTTCACTTTTTACGCAGTCGGGTTTTTGAGTTTTTAAATTACATTTTTTTATTTTATACTTTTTAGTTATGAACAATGTTGTGAATGTTAATATGCTCAACATAATAATATGCATATTTTGGTTGTTGACCAAATGTCTTCGTTTCTACTGATATAATATGTAGGATTTTCTACTGCATGTAATTCATATTTATAGTTTTGTGTTAGTATAGGTTTTCGATTGACGTTGAGTACCTACTAAATCGTTTGAAGTTGGAGATGGGCGACCGAAGCGGAGCAATCCGAGAGCGGTTCCGTTCCCACTATCAGCGGCAGAGTTGAAACCCCATGGAGGTTTATTAGTAGATAGGGGCACCATATCCATACATGATATAGAGTGCAACATAACCCGGCTGTGTCTCCCGGGCGGGGCAGTAGGGTATGCGTAAATACATTTCCTGCACGTACGAAAAAAAGGTAGTCCAATATACCTACTAGCATAGGTCGTAGAACCCAAGATGGGCCCCATCCCAAACTTCTCGGCGCACGCAATCATGTCAACGTTGGGAAGAGTGAGCTCACTCTTTCCGTTCTAGTCGGTTGCAGGACGCGGTAGACGCCGGACGTTTTTACCTATCATTATTCGGTGTCAACAACCAAAATAAGTAGAACCACAGCAAATCGCGCCGCTAGCGATTATAGGGGTCAAGTAGATTGGTTGTTTGTAAACCACTTACGATACATACAGAGACGCAGTTTATTACCAATTTCAAGGTGCTCAGGGCACATCTATTGATTTATATCGATGCCTACTAGATACATTAGTATATAATGTCCATCCACATTCACACGTACAGTTACTTATACGAAGTTTTCTGCTACCTAAAAACCTATAAATGTGAGAATGGTTGTTACTCAACTTTAAATCGATATACGTCCTAAACGGTCAGTCAAATCGAAAAACATTGAGAGAAAGCTAAACATTATTTTTTAATACCTATTCAACGATACCCCTTTTGACATATTTTGGTGATTTTAATTTTTTTAATTTGGACAATATGGCGTCCTGAATCCGCCATATTAGACTTACACTAACGTCATGTCTTTAGTGTCACTCGCCAGATTAACAGGAATCGATTGACGTGTGAATCATAAAAATCGGCCCAGCGCTTCTACCGCCTAACGAAAAACGCTTTGACGCTTTGATGTTTTGACATTGCTGTCTCTTTTCTTCTCGCTTGAAATAAAAGAGACGGCAATGCCAAAGCGTCAAAGCATCAAAGCGTTTTTCGTTAGGCGGTAGACCCCCAGGCGTTTGGTCTGTATAGTGCTTCAAAAGAACATACAAACATACATACATACATACATAGACTGTTAAACACATTACCACTCCTTTGCGTCGCGCAGTCGGGTGAAAAGGAACGGTACCTTTTTAAATCTTAGTAAAGAGTTTTTATGTCAGAAAAGTGTGGTCAACATTTTATGAATAAAATTAACTTTGAGAGGTAAAATAAAATAAAGAATTATTTAATTCGTGAATTTAAATTAATTATGACCATAAATTACAACATTTTTTCTGTAACAAAACACAAAAATATTAATTTACTTTATTACTAATGGCATACCGGCTGGTTCTGTGCCGTTGCTTAAAAAAAAAGGCGCCGATGCGCACGCATTGCTAATTTGTGATCAAGTAAATATTATTCCGCGCCTTTTTTTCGCTGTATTGTTTTTATTTGAAAATGTCGTCAGAGCTTTATTTATTTCCTCGCAAATATGTTATAAAACGTCGTATGACATACGTACAAATTTACGCTAACTGAAACCAGCTTATCGGTTTTTCGGTAACAAAATCGGTTCAATGGACCCCCCATATTAAATTTCAACCCTTATATTACACCTATCAAAATGTGTGTTAAATGGGTATTTAACACACATTTTTACATCCTTTTAACCAAAAACGCGAAAACAAAATTTCATGCTTTTAATTTAAAAAATTACGACTTTTCATACAACCCTTGTTTCACCCTCTTAGGGGCTGGATTTCGCAAAATCCCGTCTTAACGAGCGCCTACGAGCTAAAAGGCACCTCCATGCAAAATTTCAGACTCTTAGCATTTGTAGTTTCTGAGATTTCGTAATGAGTGACCTTTCGCCTTTAAGTATATATTTAGATTATCCTATCCTACTAATATTATAAATGTTAATGTTGCTGGATGTTTGGATGTTTGTTGGCCAATCACGTCCTAACGTAAGAACGGATCGGGCTGGGAATACAGGTAGTCCATAATCTGGAAGAACACATAGGCTTCTTATTATCCCGCCAAAATAATAGGAAACGGGAACTACGCGGGTAACACCGCACTGCTAGTATAACATCTAAGTCGTGTCCACAATGTAAGTTTTCATTTTAAATATCTGCACAATCCCAGTAGGTATTTAATAAAAACTTCTCCGGAGTGTACAAGCAAACAAACTAGCAAATTGCTGTTTTGCCTTGAGCTGCCGCCTCCATTGCTCCGCAACTAAACGGCTGAAAGAAGCCAGGAATGCTCTCAAGCTTGAACTTTCTCTTCAAAGACGATGTTTCACGACGCTATCTCATCAATTAGAAATGCTGCAATTTAAGATTGGTTTATCGAAAAACATCAAACGACTATTTTCAAACTTGATTTTGTCTTGTCAAATGTTTGTGTTTTTACGTAAAACTGTTTGACTCATTTTGACACCTATGTTTTAGTGCGTATTTTTCGCCATTCATATGGTATCAATTATACACGCACTTGAGAGCATTATTGCTTGTATTAATAAAATGTTGACCTTTAAAAATGCAAAGAGTAAGGCAAAGGCCGTGGGTATAACCGAGGCCGAGGTGACAACAAAGGCAAAAGCCAAGGCAAAGACAACGTTACCAGCTACCAGCATCTATTATTATCTCTAGATCTTGAGCTTCTTACTGTCAGTAGTAGTTTGGTGTGTGGTGTAAGCTTTTCCTATTTACCAAAAAGGCAAAGATTTTTATGACAGATTTAGACTGGCCTCGTGGCTTAGTCCTAGTAGCTTATGGTATTATATCAGCTATCTGGCTTCCATAGTACAAGCTTTGTGAGCAAGCAGATGGTGTTGTGTGTGAAATGTCCAACAATATTTATTTATTTAGAAATAGAAGATTAGAGAGATACCGAACAAGATTAATGTGTACTTAGCGTAGAGTCGCTTCTAGTCATGTTTCACCTAGCAGCTTACAAATAGAGTAGTCATTGTAAATTTGACTTGATTTAATTTTGTGAAGTTATAGGTAACTCACGTTGCCCTAAATGAATACATTCTGTCACTTCTTTTGTAAATCACTTATTTAAAATACATGAAATGAGGTACACCTTTGTATAGCTCGTCGGAAAACAATCGACAATAGATAAACCATGTTTGAAGTGCAGCACAAACGTCTAGTCTATACTATTTAGTTTGTTTTGTAAGGCTCCGTTCCTATTGAAGGGATGGAAGAGCGTCTACAGACGAGACTTAGGCAATAAGAATAGCGGGTAACCGTTATTGTTTTTGTTGTTTAAGTGTTTGTAATTTATTAGTGTGCATAATAAAGAGTTTCTGTCTGTCTGTCTGTCTGTAACCGCCATCTTCCAAAATTGGAAATGTAGTTAAAGTCCCCGTCACGAGAAGCTATAAATTTTGTAAGCAAGTGTTCAGGAGTTCACAACATTTGGACCAACAAAAAAAATGAATTTGTTTAAGATTTAATAAATTATTAAGTAACAAATATTTATTAACATATATTATTTAAGAATAATTATTCGTCAGATTCAGATGTTCGAAACTCGAATGACGCGTTTATTTCAAAATGGCGTCCCGATAGTTTACACGGCGGTGTCCCTGCGACGGACGCGTTCCGGTACCAAGAAACACAAACGATAGCGCTTTGCGTCGTTAAAATATGATTCGACTAAATTAAATAGGTTGTTACTTTCATATAACCCGTCTATATTTCACTCAGATATTTCATGTCGATTGAATATGGTCAATTTATTATTATCTCGCAGTATAAAATGCTTACTTAGTAAAAGATGTTTGTTTACATAATTTATAGCTTCTCTCGTGACGGGGACTTTAGTTGTTTTATCATTTATTATTTGGGTAAAGAAGATTTTGACGTCCAATGAACTTAAGGACACAAATTTGAGCATAGTCGTAAATTAGATTCGGTAAAAAGGTGGCTTGGTAAAACACAGCACCTACAGTTTAAATTTAGCCTCACTTTTTAAGTCACGTTACAAACTTTAAAGCTTAATTTTATAGGATTGGATTGTATCTATCCCGGCACCTGAGTATTTTTGAAACGCAGAAGTACAAGTTTGTTAACACCACTGGCCTTAGCAATGAAGGAAAACATTTTGATGATACCGGCTTGTTATTAGAAAGACATTTCTTAAAGACATTTGTCATCCGATCCTTAAGCTTAGATTCGTCTCAGAGTTTGACGTTGCTAACGTTGAAAATGTCTTAATCGACTCAATGTTCCGTTTTAAAGGGCGTGGTTTCCAAAGAAATTACAGGAAAAAACCAGTATGTCGATACTGTAAATAAATATTAGATGAAATCGCTTATTTAGCGTCTTGATTCTCAGAACAGTTGATTGAACCCATGTTGTGCCGGTTCATTTGTCTTCAATACGAAATCGATCTCTTTTACCCCTTACAAGGTTTTAATTCTATTTTTATGTTGCTTTTATCTGTTCGAAGATTTCAAAGAAGAACCTTCTCTATTATCTTGCTTTTATAGTGCAGACTAAATAGGATTTCATCTTTGGTGAAAGCGTACCTATTTAAATAAATAAATAAACATTGGAGGACAATTTACACACTAATAACACTTTAATCTTGTATTTCAATATATTACCTCTAGTTAATCTACAAACTAAAGATTAAATGTTACCTAATAAACAGCTTGAGGTTGATGCTAATCTAATCTAACCAAATAAAAAATGAGTTTAATTTAAATAGTATTCACGTTCTTCCAGATACTTCGAATATTATACAGCTAAGCATAGACTTTACTTAGGTCAATCCTGTCTTGAATTGGGTAGTAACGCTGCCTGCGATGCCGAGCGTCATGGGTTCGATTCCCACCCAGTGCAAATATTTGTGAGATGAATTCAAATATTTGGACTGTGTCTGGGTGTTGCTATGTATAATAAGTACGTATTTAAAACTATATAAGTATTATATTAGCTATCTGACCGCCATAGTACAAGATTTGCTTAGTTTGGGGTCAGATGGTGTTGCGTGTGAATTGTCCACCAATATTTATTTATTTTATTTATCCCACTGACCAAATAGGCTATTTGAAATAGGAGTTGGTGCATGCCACATGTCCTCGAAAGATGTATTTCTTGGACAACGCCGGTTTCGTCACGATGGTTTCACTCATCGCTAACTTTTCGTTACTAACGTTTCAATCTCTTTAATATACATATCTGCATAGGAAGTCTGTTAAAATGATGATAATTCAAAATGTGCTGCAAATCTTACAAGTTGTAGTCTACGTTAATAAATAGTTTAACGTTTGTAATTAGACCTTTAATAGCCTGCAGCCAGTACCGTAATCGGGAAACGACCTGCCATGGTCAATCAATCAATGGCCTCGTAATTAATTCGAAGGATTTTGGTAATAGATTGGATTGCGACTGCAATCTAATTGTAAGATATTGTCTATGTACCTATCTGTTTCATGTACCAATGAGTAGTATAAAATATCCATCTATACATAAGGTCACGCTTAATATTGAATATCCTAAGGTTGACCAGAAGCATTTGTTTCTGGCTATAAGCCTGCCAAGTTGTTGTTAAATTTTGAGTTTATTCTGTACATTTTTTAAGATATCTTCTTTACATACATATATATATTATCTTCGATACATTAGATAGAGACGAGCCGATTGCTGCGTACATCTAGTTTTTCTTATTTATATTGTGGTAGGAAGGACTCTTAACGGTGTCCATCTGAGTAAAGTACTTTTGCATAGATATTTTAGTGCCAAGGTGCAAATATTACTGAGTTCTGGTGTAAAGGGCAGTCATTCCGAAAAATTGCAATACAAAGAAATAATTCATCTGATCTTTTCAGGTGATGACCGCAGTGATTTTTTGTATTCTCGTAATATAACGACGGTTCGAGCAGGAGATGTGCTTGATGATAAGTAATACACCTGCCTACAACACTACAGTGTTACCCAGCTATTGGAACATGAAAAGTCCAAATCAAAAGATGATTTATTTCTATGCCCTATAATTTACCTGCAAACGTTGCTCATCAAACCCAAATACAGTGATTTAATGCAACAAATTAACCAGTTCCCTTTTCCGTGTCTTACGTCCTACTTGCGTTGTATTTTCTACAACGAATCCACACTGCCAGTATTTTGAGTCCCATTTCTCCAAATCACGTTACATTATCTGCCGAAGGGTTCGAGCATGATTGCTAGATTTTGGGTCGTGAATAATTCTCGCAAGCACGTCAACGCTCCAAAGCGGCGTGAAACCTTGTCTCCTGGCGCTAAACGAGGCTTTCCCGGCGGGATCCGACCGAGGTCGATCGCTCGAATTGAACCAAAATCATTCACAGCCAGCAGCAAATCACAGCCTTATGCGTCGGATTATATCAGCAGGCACACTGGTTCATTTCAATTTCTATATCTATCCATTACGAAAAATAAACGGATATTTTCTGTGGTACGCAGATCTCTAATGTACGAGTATAGGGTTAAGAGTATATTTTTTTCGAATTGTCTATGGGTAGCATAGTTATTGAAATTTGGTCACTAATGTAGTGTTCACACAGAGGCGATCCGAAAGCGATAGCGATCCGATAGCGAGACGATATTTTTGACGTGACAACGTCTTATAATTCGATGAAGCCGGCTGCACGCCCGCAAAACATGACGTCATGTAACGTTACCGCCGTTACATCGCCGCCGGCGTTACCTCGCTCTAAGGCGTAGTTGAAGTTGTCACGTTCAACTAACGTCAGTAACCCGACTTTACAGACAACCATTTTTGTAATGTTCGAATTTGTATGCAACCTGACACACAGCAAGCGGGCGCGATCCCATACTCGGTATCGGATCGCTCTCGCTATCGGATCGCTATCGCTACCGGATCGCCTCTGTGTGACCCGGCCTTAAGCCGTTCTCTACTTTTGCTATAGGTAACTAACAGCGCCCCGCGGTTTTACCCGCGTAGTTCCCGTTCCCATTGTTTTAAAAAGCCTAAGATAGCTCGTGTGCCACTCCAGACTGAAATCTTTGTTTCAAATTTCATCCCGATTTGTTCAGACGTTCGTAACAGCAAACATCGAACCTTTAACATTTGCAATATTATAAAATAAATGGTAAAGGAAAAGACGAATTCGGCGTATTTCAAAAAGACATGCTTCGAGGATTAGTACCATCCGCCAATCCGCACTTGGCCAGCGTCGCGGATTATAGCCTTCAATTTCTCCTTGTGAGAGAAGGCCTCGAGCCAGCAGTGGGAAGATAAAGTAGGGGTAAAGATAAAAGGTTGCTTATGCTTATACAATTATACATGCTTAAAGCATCATCACGTATCTAAGTGCGTAGCTGTAGCTTTAAAGATAATTATGAGTCAAAGAGAATTTGAAATGTTTAAAATTTCTTAAAATAATACCTGGTGACTATCAGCATATTTTGCAAGTTTTGTTTTCAAAAGTAAAATGTTATGAAAAAAAGGTGTGAAATTCTAGGGCTGGTTTTTTGCTAAACATAATAATTTTACAGTGATGTAAAATATTTCGCTTTATTTACTAACAATTTAATTTGATTTAGTGTTTGGCTGTGGTAAATTTATTTTTCGTGTTCATTTGTTCTAAAACTACTTAAGGTACAAGTTCGCGCGGAGACCGCGACACGAGACCGCGACAGGAGACCGCGACCGGAGACCGCGACAGGCACTTGACACTATGGAATTGTATGGGCGCCAGTTCGCGCCGCGACCGCGACCGCGACCTGTCTCGGTCTCCTGTCGCGGTCTCAGCGCGAACTGGCGTCTATACAATTCCATAGTGTCAAGTGCCTGTCGCGGTCTCCGGTCTCGGTCTCCTGTCGCGGTCTCGTGTCACGGTCTCCGCGCGAACTTGTACCTTTACATGTTTTCTATACTAATATTATAAAGAGGAAATATTTGTTTGTTTGTAATGAATAGGCTCCGAAACTACTGGACCGATTTCAAAAATTCTTTCACCTTTGGAAAGCTACATTATTTCCGAGTAACATAGGCTACGGCAGATGGCGCTGCAGTTGATATCTAGGTTATTATTCGAGCGAAGCCGGACCGGACCGCTAGTATTTTATAACTATATAAAACATCAGTTTGGATATCACATGTTTTTAGATAGCCAATTCAATAATATGATTGAATAAATAAAATAGCAAAATGTGGCTTTTTGGTCAATGCCAAAAAAGAGGTTTCACATTTTGGAATGTTTGATCGAGGAAAATTGGTTAAACATTAATTAAATTACTAGTAAGGTAAACCGGCGAACACATAAAATGGACTTTGAGCTCAAGCAAGTAACGTAGGAGTCAATTTAATTCAGGTTCTACTACGTTTTAAATAAAATTCTTTACAAAACGTTTTCCTCGTCAGGTCAAAGGATGATATTGAAAGAAGCACTACAATTTCCTTGCAGAAATATATAATACTTCCTACTTGCGGCTAATCTAATTTCCTTACGTGGCGGGAGAAGGTAAGTTGTTCAGAGTTTGTGCTTCTTCTCTGTGATAACATTACATGCAAAAGCATAACCATTTTAACAAGCACTATCTGTGCTACGGTTTCATACGCTTATGTAAGTTACCCCTAAATTAGGCTATACGAGGCATACATAATTTTTTGAAACTAGTTATATGGTAGATTACTTACTGCCATATTTTTAAAGTTAACTTAAGATCAATTTTGTTTGTCTGAGTTTGACGTCACAAAAGACGTAAATTTCTATACCGATTTGAAATAGCTTGAAAATTTTGATTTGTTTTTGATTCGTGTAAGCTTTGAGTACTTAGAATACGGCAGTATAGTTCAAACAAACAAGCATAGAGCAGCATCAACTAACTTTTTGGTCCCACTAATTGACTTAGGTTTATCTCATACAAGAAGAGAGTCAAGGTCTTATACCACATGAGTGTGTATGGGTATTATATCCGCCGTCCTATAATAGTGTGGGTCAGTGTGCATATGTATAAGTTGAGTGACGATGTTTTTTCTTCGAAAAAGATATCACTTTGAATGATCACTCGATGAAAAAAAACAAAATAAAAAAACTAGCTGACTTCGCACAATGGCAGGATCAGCAAGTGAAGTTGTGGTCTGCAATCAAAGAAAAAGAAAAACATCTGCAATGTTAAGATATAAATTGAATGAAATGTTATAGTGACGCAACACTTCACCCAAAGAGAATGTAATACTACGTAATCACCTAAACGGCTTATGTTTCTAAACAAAGGGTAAATTATTACATGGGGATTTTTCAAATAAATATTGCACGTAAAAACACTACGTTCACCAATTCGAGGTCTCCACTTGAGAACCAGGACGTAAATATAAAAAGGTCTCCTAAAATACCCCATTTCCCATTTCTAAATAAACCTCGTGAAAAGGTGTAGCGGTGTAAATGGCATTACATCAAGTATTCTATATCACAGCTCTCAACACAGACAAATTTGTGCAAATTGAGTCACTACTCACGTACGCAGAAAGATCGAGGGCCCATCAACCGCATTACTTCAAGCAAATAAGCAGAATATGAGCATTTCCCTACGCCTGTTTATATGAATTCCTGCTCGAAAATTATAGCTATTATTTATACCCGAGGCATATTAATGCATGTTCGCAACTACGGAAGCCTGCGACCTATTAGGTACGGCTACGGCCTCGACCGCGCAAATTCATTTACTTACCCACAACCCTTCCTGGCGGGAACATCCCTACAAAAGAATTATTATTTTGTTTAAAGGAAACCCTTAAGATGATAAGGACTTTTTATTTAATTTATCATGATATCATTTTACACATTCATGCTGATGGCGGTCTACTTGTATCTTTATAGATACAAGTAGATCGCTATCATCAAGAATGTGATAGATAACTAGGTTTTATTTATATAAAACCTAGTTATCTTGGAGCTAACTTCTGCCTCGACAATTTTTAATTTCAGTATTTTAAGTAGATTAACTGCTGTATTCCATACATTTACTTAAAAGCCTACGCTAGCTAACAACTAATACCTATGTTATTTAATCTAAGTATTGTCAAATTAGTTTATAAATTTTCGCAGTTCGTGACATCAAACGAAGTCAAAGAGACAAACTTGAGGTACATTTTAAAGTAATACGGCAGTAAATTTTTTTTTTTATAGTTTAGGTGGCCATCTTTCTTGTGAGTTCTAGCAAGGTATTTTTCTGACTATCTCTATGGAAAAAACACCTATCGCGGTGGTTCTATACTAGTATTATTAAGCTGAATATACACCTACGGAATGAACCTAATACTACGCTTACGCAGTATATTTTACTTGCAAACAGATCCGAGTTATCCTATCAATATTTAACAAAGCAAACAAAACATATCTCGATACCAAGATTAACAGGAATCGGATAATCCCGCTGCTTTGTTAAATTAATTTACCATCCCGATGTATTGCGTTACCTCCAGTCCGTTTGTTTAGCGTTATCTCGTGTTTGCTACATATTCGAGGCGCTCCACAGTCCTCATGCGAATGGCGAATCAGAAGTGGATTCGACAGTATTCCCCGCGAAAATTCCCAAACGAGATCAGAATATCAATTGCTCTCCTGCCCAATTTTCCTGTAAATTGCTACGGAATATTGTACGGCGAAATATATAATATTTGCATAACGCCGCACGCGTACACAAAAAAAAAGTAAAGTGAAAGTGAACCCTGTAACAGGTGTCATTGATTTTGTTTGCTTAGTTTTGCAAATGTTTGTGCTTCGTTATTGGCAATTGTGATGAAATATACTCGTGTGAAACGCGTTGTCTCGCTCGCCAACTGTTGTACTTTGGGATAAAATCTTTATTCGCTATGTGGCGCAGCTTGGAAACTTTTTATCCTAGAGATAACTATTTCATTGTTTTGGAAGCTATCTTCCCAAGCCTGCTTTATTTGAAATGGAACATACTGTGTGACCTCCTTTTTATTTACTGGAATTACATTGTGTAGGAATAACAGTCAAATAAATAAAACGTATGTTCTATTGATGGTTGTTATTTATTTTTCAACAAACATTAGTCGATGTAAATTTCGGAGTACTACGTTAAAAGCTTTTTGTAATAAAAATATCAAGTTTCTCTTCGATACTGCCTTATCGAGTCTAAAGTACTAGTACGCACCTTTTATAATTCTGGAAAATGGTTGTGCTTACTCTACTGGGACCGATCTATCATCATAGATGGGTACGTTGTCGCCAATAAGCCTAATACTGTGCTGTTAGACCGGTTTCAGGGCCAGGTTGTTATCGTTGATATCACCAGACCACATAACGAGAACCTCGTCAAAGTTCCTCACTCTGCAGCTCCAACCACTGGTAGCTTGGGCTCTGCCGCGCTGCCAGCGACGATCTGCGTTTACGTCTTTTACATAATGTTTTCATGTTGTTTTATTACGTAAACTAGCTTTTGCCCGCGGCTTCGCTCGCGTTAAGCGTAATTACGAGTATTAACTAAGTTGAGTTTCAAGTTTTCAAGATGTAAATTTCATGCAAATATCTCAAAGGAATAAAAAGTTTCATACAGTCGTTCATCCCCTATTTAACCCCCTTGGAGGTCGAATTTATCAAAATCCTTTCTTAGCAGGTGCCTACGTCATAATATCTACCTGCATGCCAAATTTCAGCTCGATCCCTCTAGTGGTTTGAGCTGTGCGTTGATAGATCACTAAGTCAGTCACCTTTGAGTTTTATATATATAGAAGAAGAAGATAGAAGATGTAAAATCGATCGTAGTTATTAAGTTTTTAAGTTACAGAATGTGACCGGCGGGGTAATTTAACTGTTTTACTAAATTTTTAAGAAGTTTCATGCATATAATATGTCCAAGAGATATAAAAAAATTCACACAAACTTTCATCCCTTATTTCACCTCCTTGGAGACTGAAATTTGAAAAGCGTTTTCATACGTGCTTCATGATTTTACTTGAACTTATTGTGAACGAAATGTCATGCAAATATCTCAAAGGAATAAAAAGTTTCATACAATCGTTCATCCCCTATTTATCCCTCTTGGGGGTCGAATTTATCGAAATTCTTTCTTAGCGGGTGCCTACGTCATAACATCTACCTGCATGCCAAATTTCAGCTCGATCCCTCTAGTGGTTTGAGCTGTGCGTTGATAGATCACTAAGTCAGTCACCTTTGAGTTTTATATAATATATAGATAGATAGAAGATAGAAGATGTAAAATCGATCGTAGTTTTTGAGTTTTTAAGTTACCGAATGTGACCGGCGGGGTAATTTAACCGTTTTCCTAAATGTTTACGAAGTTTCATGAAAATATGTCCAAGAGATATAAAAAAATTCACACAAACTTTCATCCCTTAATTCACCCCCTTGGAGACAGAAATTTGAAAAACGCTTTCATACGTCCTTCATGATTTTACTTGAACTTATTGTGTACGAAATTTCATGCAAATATCTCAAAGGAATAAAAAGTTTCATACAATCGTTCATCCCCTATTTAACCCTCTTGGGGGTCAAATTTATCAAAATCCTTTCTTAGCGGGTGCCTACGTCATAACATCTACCTGCATGCCAAATTTCAGCTCGATCCCTCTAGTGGTTTGAGCTGTGCGTTGATAGATCACTAAGTCAGTCACCTTTGAGTTTTAAATATATATAATAGATATGTACAAACTAAGACTTTAGCATGAAAATAAATACCTGAAACTTATAATAAAAATTAAAACAATTGACGCTTAACATCAGATCATGATGGCGATCAAGTGTAAACTTACTTATGTATAGGCGGCGCGGTTCCTAGGAAAGAGGAGCGCCGATGCCGATATAGCGGTGCACCGCTCTTTCTGTCTTCTTCAGCCGAAGAGTAGTTGGTGGTGGGACCACATGCCTGATCGATTACAGGGGCCAAGCGTTTCCAAGCACAGGGGTGTCTGGCACCCCACTGACTGGGTTATTACTCAAAGGAAGCTCTTCATTGTATGAAATAGGACAGATATTACTTAAATTGACCTTTAACTTAAATTTAATAACCATAGCAAACTGCACATACTCAACGAACATGATAACTTGATAACTAATAAAAATACATGTATATTATGTACTACTTAAACAACATGTTATGTGACGTTCCAGAGTTTACCTGAAGCTTCGAATAGATAGGACGTGAACACATTGAACGGCGTTATTGCCGGGATAGTGATACTGCATTGGCATGAAAAAGATTTATAAAATGGGCTAAGATTTTTCCCTCGCGTGTTTATAAATTTTTCGATGCATATTTTCTTATTCACAGCATTTTATCCCACTGACATAGTTATCTAAACAATGAAGAGCTGCAGGGTATAATTAGTCCACTGCTATGTCAGAGCCTGCATGAACATATTTTACTAATTATGTAGACTATAAACTTAGTTTATATATCTGCTGTGAATTTAAACTAACACTATGAATTAGTCATTGTTGAAATTGTACCTACATGCAGGTCTGGATGTTCATATCAAAGCAAATACAAAACGCCGAAGCAAACACAAACTCCAGCCAGTACGAAACGGACTTCCGTGTTGTACGGGAGTCCCGTTTGATTTAAGTTTTGTTTTAAAATATGCCGTCTTGTGTCTTCAAACATTGCAAACAATGTTCCTAAAAACAAAATAAGGAAAGAGAAATATCATTTCATAGGAAAATTTGTTTTTTTTACTGCTATTTATATAATTTAGTCGATTTCATTTTGGTGATGAATGGAACACAACACCTCAACGAAAATAGGTTAGTGTGGCGATAAGAAATTGAAATTATTTTCCCTGAAGTTAAGGTAAAAAATACAGATTATAATATTTGTTAAAAATACTCGTAGACCAAATTATTGATGGGCATTATATTATTCAATTTTAAGCCCTGTTTTTTAAATCCTTTTTTACTTAATATGAACGGACACCTCGCACTGATCCACGCCGTTCCTAGTGTTAATACAAATACTAATAATAGTGTTGATGAAAACTATAGTTATGAAGCGAGTTTTTAATACTTGTATGTATTGTAGAGTTTAATAAGGTAGGCGAGTTCTTTTGAAAGATCTAATCGTTTTAATTAACCTCACGTTATCCGGTCGAGTCAGCAGTGGCATTGTTGAAGTTTTATACGGCGCTAATTTGTGCGTAAATACAAACTAAAAAAATTGTTGTGATAAGGCCAATCGTTTTTGTCACCACAAATACTGGCCTTGCTGCCAAGGTTGGTTGTAGGTAAAACGTTGCTCTTTTGAGCTCCCTGTCCCAACCAACTCGGCTTTGATTCGTATGTGTGGGTTGTCTATGGATAGGCCTTCAAAAATGATGTTGATATTTCAAATATCATGTTTTTCTATACTGAATAATTTGCACATAAGACGCTTCCAAAGTGGTAACATGTGTGTAACCCTGTAACTTCTAAAGTAAGAAAAGGATAAATCTAAAACAATATATGATGTGAATTACTATGAAAACTTCCAGCGAAAATTAGTTTGAACTCGATTTGGTAAGTCGTTTTTTTTTTTGGGACGTCATAAATACACTATTGTTAAAACTTCGATCAAAGTTACAACGAACTACAAGAACTACTATGTGTACTATGTTACTTGCTGCAACGGAACCCTTCATGGGCAAGTCCGACTCGCACTTGGCTACTTTATTGACGTGACAACGTCTTATAATTCGATGAAGCCGGCTGCACGCACGAAGAAACATGACGTCATGCGGCGTTACCTCGCTCTGAGGCGTTCCATTTAAGGCTTGGAGTTGAAGTTGTCACGTTCAACTATGGTCAGTAACTTTACAGTCAACCGATTTTTTTTTGTTTGATGTTTGGACCTATAACAGGTAGTCTATATGGATTTTATCAAAATTAGTTTGGTGGTAAAGATGATTGTTTGAGTTTTTGTTTAACCTATCTAAGCGAGTAAATTATACTAATTTTATTATTTGCGATTCAAGTTGATTTCTAGTTGCATGCAAAATAAAAATTCTTTACTTCATAGAATGGAAATAGTAGTAACAAGAAATCCTCGCATAATATACATATATTATTATATTAAAATATTCATTGATGTGTTTATTATACGTGACGATTTCAATAATAAACAACAATAGTGGGACTTTTTTTCTTAAGACTGACAACATTACACAACTGATTTGACAACGTTCATTTGACAATTATACGTCAACATAACTAATTACGGGCCAGGGGGGCACAATAAGTGACGTCACGACTTGCGGAAATGAGATAGTCTAATTATCTATCACTTGTGAAAAAAAGAGAAAGAGATACTGATTTTCCGTCCTTATCACCGTGGCCGGCTTTTTCTCTGGCTAAATTACAAATCTGACATGGCGTTGCCATACAAAAGTCTGTTCAATGCTCAGACTCGGATTTTTTATGTTTTATTAAATATTGTGTGTATTTAAAGAAGATTTAAAGCTTGTTTGTGAAAGACTGTTACGAGGGTCAAACTGAAAGTTCTTAGAACTGGCCACTTATAAACAATATAATAAAAAAGTAATTATATAATTTGAAAATAGAACTCTTTGCCAAATTACTGAGTATATACTTCATTCATTTGTCATTTGTTTTACGATTTGGCGGCAAATTGAAAATTGTCTGTGTCACGTCAACATGAATTTAACACGAGAAAATTTTCGTGCAATGATTTTTTATGACTTTCGATGTCATTTAAGTCAACAAGAAAGTTATGATAGACTACGATTGGCCTTTCACGATGAAGAACCATCTCGTGCGACTGTTTACAACTGGTTTAATGAGTTTAAACGTGGTCGCACTAATCTCACTGATGATTTACGTGAGGGACGGCCTTCTAAGGCGACGACTGAAGATAACATCTGTGTTGTGCGGCGTATGATAGAGACTGACAAAAGAGTGACCTATCAGCAGATTCGGACAAGCTTAGGCATCGGTATGAGTCAAGTGCACAAAATCCTACACGAACATTTAGCGGTCAGGAAGCTTTGCGCCCGGTGGATACCTCATAATTTGACTGAGGCTCAAAAACTCCATCGTGTGGATTGGTGCCGTAAAATGATTGAAAGATTTAACGGAGGTGACTCAAATGCTGTGTTCGACATACTAACAGGTGACGAAAGCTGGATTTACTGTTATGATCCTGAAACCAAAAAACAATCTGCTCAGTGGGTGTTTCCTTTCGAGGAGTTGCCAACTAAAGTGAAGAGAGATCGAAGTGCGGGGAAAAAAATGGTGGCCTCGTTCTTTGGAAGGATAGGTCATTTCGCAACAATTGTGTTAGAGGTTCAAAAAACAGTTTCTGCAGAATGGTACCCTACCAATTGTTTGCCACTTGTCTTGGAAAAAGTTCGAGAGAAACGACCTCGCAGTAGGATCCTCCTTCACCACGACAACGCCTCATCGCACACCGCCAAGCGAACGATCGACTATTTGGCTACATCAAACGTTGAATTACTGGGTCACCCGCCGTATAGCCCCGACCTCGCGCCTTGTGATTTTTATTTATTTTCAAAAATTAAAGAAAAACTTAAAGGAAAGCGGTTTATGAATGCTGAAGAAGCGGTGGCTGCGTATCGCGATGCCATTGAAGAGACCCCTAAGGACGAGTGGGCAAAGTGCTTTTCCCAGTGGTTCCATCGCATGCAGCGGTGTATTGACGTGAATGGACAATATTTTGAAAAGATATAATAAAACTAATAACTGGCTAATGTAATCAGTTTTTGATTTTCTAAGAACTTTCAGTTTGACCTCGTGGTGATATTTATGCCAAACAATGTGCGTTGTGTAGTGTTATAAGCTGCAATAGCCTCTGTGAAAGAAAAATCAGTGGAATCTCATTTTACACGTAAGTAGACAATATTTGTTATGACGACTTGATAGAAATTCATATTAATGCCTTCTAGATATCTACGTGAATTAAATTTATACAATAACGGCAGTATCTAATCCAAAATTAGCAAAATATGTAAAATGTAAACATAACCTAAATAACAAAACAAACAAAAAAGTGTGACCAGTTATGTTGGCGATCAACATATGTATATATAGGCTAGTTTTTTGGATGTTTTATGATTAGTTTGGTTAAATCGGAATTTTGATGAAAACATGTATAAATGTTAGGTAAATAAGGTTTATTTAGGTAAAAATAGGTAGGGCACTCCTAATAAATATCATTTTGGTTTGGTTTATTCGGAAATATAGGTAGGGTGTCCACTTATTTACCCAACTTCAGGCAAATGTTGGTAAAATTAGGTAGTTTTTAGGTAATAGCTAAATTGTAAGCTAAGGTACCCCCCAGGAAGTTACGTTCATTTATAGACCTGGTCGTGGGCTACATTTCGAGTGGTCATTCGTTAGCCTACGACCAGGAATGGCAAAGCTATGGTGAAAATAGTGTCCATAGCATAGCAAAAATGTAAAGAATAGTGAGCCCAAAATACGGGGCTCTCTTTTAGGTAAAGGTAAGGGGGGGTACCTTAGCGATCTCGATTTTGTTCGGAGCATGCTCTGCTCAGCGGCTCCAGTTAGAAGACTCAACAAGAAGGAAAAATAAAAGGAAGACTCAAGCAACCAGCGTTTCACTACCCCGCTCCCTACTCCCCTTCAAGGTCCGCCCAAGAGGATCTCGTCGGGATCACGTCGAGTTATCGTCGGGCCCACGTCGTGTCAGCGCCGAGTCGTCGCCAAGGGCACGTCGGGGGTCACGTCAGTGGTCGTCGGTGGTCACGCCGGTGGTCACGCCGGTGGTCACGCTGGTGGTCACGTCGGTGGTCACGCTGGTGGTCACGCCGGTGGTCACGCCGGTGGTCACGCCGGGGGCCACGTCGGTGGTCACACCGGTGGTCACGCCGGTGGTCACGCTGGTGGTCACGTCGGTGGTCACGTCGGTGGTTACGCCGGTGGTCACGCCGGTGGTCACGCCGGTGGTCACGTCGGTGGTCACGCTGAGGGTCACGCCGGTGTTCACGTTGGGGGTCACGCCGGGGATCACAACAGAAGACAAGGTCAAGTCAAGATCACCCAAGGTCAAGTTCACATCCAGGACGAATTCGAGGATTGTCCCACAGCGGTCGCAAAGTGAACCCAGGGACGAGTCTACCAGCGCCCGTCGGAACGAGAGGGCACGTACTCAAGAGACCTACTTACAACAGGTCTCTCCCCCTCTCGCTGCCGGCAGACCAGGCTCGTCAAACGCATAGCGGTCGGTCACATACGGCCGGTCCGCGACAGCTGGTCCTTCGAGCCGGATTCACGCCGTAGCGACCATCGTGGGACTTCGTCGAGGAGGTGAAGACTTGAAGACATCTGCGCTTCAAGACAACGGACGAGGAGATCATCGTGCGAGGGGAAACGAAGATCAAGATGCCCGTTACAAGAAGCCAGAAGGGAGGTAATCGGCTGGAACGCCCGCCGACTGAGAGAGCATCACGTGGCATCACAATGGAGTCCGGTACGACATCCGGTACCAGAACAGAAAGTACCTTCCCGTCTGGGACGTCGTTCGAGACTACGATTAAGGCCACAACCGAGGAAGTCATAACACTGGTGGGAAGCCCAAGTTCGAAGATCTCCGAGAGGCTACAGAAATCAAAGGCCTCATCTGTAGCGTCAACAGCCAGACGAAAGAAAGAGATGGAAGCACGTGTGGAATTAGCTCAACGGAAGCTGGAAGAAGCACGGGCTGCGGCTGGGTTGGCAAAGGTAAAACTGGAGATGCTTCAACTGGAAGAAGACGATGACGACTCTGTGATCAGCGTGCCAGTAAACCGGGAAGAGATGGTGCAGAATTGGATCAGCGATTCGACGGAAAGGCTGCCAGGGAAAGTGTCAGAACCGGAGAAGCCCGGCAAAGCACAGGCAGCCACGAAAATCACTGAAGCTTCTGCTGACATCAAGGACATCGCTGAAGCGCTACGGCACGTCGTCAAGTTGTCGACGAGAAATGTAGCAGCACCTAGCTACATGTTCGATCTCCCACAGTTCGATGGGAACGCTAGCGAGTGGCTAGCCTTCAAGAGGGCATACGAAGATACGGCTGAGAACTTCTCTCCAATCCAGAACATGATAAGGCTGAGGAAGTCCATCAGGGGTGCAGCGCAAGAGTCGGTCAAATGTCTATTGTATTCGGACAATACACCTGAAGACATCTTGGAAGCTCTGCGTCGGCAATACGGAAGACCGGATGGACTGGTACTGGCAGAGATGGAGAAACTGAAAAGGCTGCCAAAGATGACGGAGAGTGCTCAAGACGTGTGCGATTTTGCATGTCGAGTGAGCAACATCGTGGCAACAGTGAAGAGTCTAAAAAAGCCTCAGTACCTCCAGTCGCCGGAAATGCTGAAGACCATAGTGGACAAGATGCCTGCGGTCATACGATTCCGATGGTTCGACTTCACGGCGGATACAGAAGATCCAGACTTACTCCAGCTGAGCAGGTTCTTGAACAGGGAGGCAGACCGGTGCAGTCAATATGCACTACAAGAAGCTGTAACCAAAAGCCAAGGCTGGAAGAGAGAAGTCACACATGCCGCCGTGGAACAAAGGGAAGATAAGGAAAATTGTCCACACTGTCAAGGAAACCATCGCCTGCACCAATGTAAGCAGTTTACGGAAGCCTCGATCAAGGAACGCTGGAAGATCGCCACTAGTAGCAAGCTATGCTTCAAATGCTTGCAAGGTCGACATCGGAAGCAAGACTGCCAGAAGCCAGGCTGCAGAGTATGCAGAAGATGGCACCATAAGCTACTACATGAAGATCGGCAACCTGAAGGAGTGAAGAAGGAACTGGATGGCAAGGAAGTAACGAACAACGTGCTTCTGGTCAACACGGCGAAAACCAAGAGGGCGTACTTGAAAATGGTACCAGTTGAGATCTACGGGCCAAAGGGAAGCGCCAAGGTTTTGGCTCTGTTGGACGAAGGTTCAACGGTGACACTGGTGGACTCATCCGTAGCCGAACAACTGGGGCTACAGGGACCTCGAGAGCAGCTCACCATAGAAACAGTTGGAGGGAAGTTGCTGTCGAACAAGAGATCCATGAAGCTCAACATGAAAGTCCGCGGAGTTCATCAGAGACAAAAAAGGACTATCACCGGGGCAAGAACCATAGACAAACTTCACCTGACACCTCAAACAGTAGATAAAGAGAAGGTCAAGCTGTATCCTCACCTACACAAGATGGCGGAGCAACTTTCCTACAAGGAAGAGCGGCCAAAGGTTCTCATAGGGCAAGACAACTGGGAGTTGATTGTCTCCAGGGGAACACGCAAAGGGAAGAAGAATCAGCCCGTCGCATCACTCACGTATCTAGGATGGGTATTACATGGATGCGACTTGGGGGCAACTACAACATCGGTCAACTTCGTAACCTGCGCGCACGTCTTTGCCCGAGACAAAGAGAAGAAGCTGTACAAAGACACAGATATCAAGATAAAGGAAGATTCTACTTGGAGAAAATCTTTGAAGGAAAAGAAGATGAAGTCCCGAGAATCCCCGATAAGAGATGAAAGAAGACCACCAGTCAAAGATCTTCAGAAAAAAGCAGCGGGGAAGATTCTTAGAGAAAAGAGCCAGAATGACAGCTCAGAGGAAGATTCCACTGCGCTCAGGAAGGGGAGGCCCCCTGAGACGTCCAAGTTGAAGAGGAACGACGCGATGACAGTAGAAAACATACCTGAAGAGAGGCATCGCTTCGGAGAACCGCCTTCATCGAGTGCGGCTGTCGACTACCCCACTGTAGTCAAGGTGGGTCGACGGCGTAAGAAGCGAAAGAGAGCCTTGTTTCGGCGAGAAGACTGCCTGCCGCGCTTACACTGTGGCGATGCAGTCCTCGCTGTGGGTTCCACTCTGCAGCGGCCAACCTCCAAGGCCGTGTTGTTGGTGCCTCCATGGGGCGGCGACGGCGGCAGTCCCAGACGTCGAGCCATCGCGTGACGGCGGCGTCGAGGCGACGAGCAACGGGCCTCCGACCGGTGAGATCGCCGAGCCAGAGGATGGTGCTGGCGCACGAAGGGGAGGATGTTGGCGATCAACATATGTATATATAGGCTAGTTTTTTGGATGTTTTATGATTAGTTTGGTTAAATCGGAATTTTGATGAAAACATGTATAAATGTTAGGTAAACAAGGTTTATTTAGGTAAAAATAGGTAGGGCACTCCTAATAAATATCATTTTGGTTTGGTTTATTCGGAAATATAGGTAGGGTGTCCACTTATTTACCCAACTTCAGGCAAATGTTGGTAAAATTAGGTAGTTTTTAGGTAATAGCTAAATTGTAAGCTAAGGTACCCCCAGGAAGTTACGTTCATTTATAGACCTGGTCGTGGGCTACATTTCGAGTGGTCATTCGTTAGCCTACGACCAGGAATGGCAAAGCTATGGTGAAAATAGTGTCCATAGCATAGCAAAAATGTAAAGAATAGTGAGCCCAAAATACGGGGCTCTCTTTTAGGTAAAGGTAAGGGGGTACCTTAGCGATCTCGATTTTGTTCGGAGCATGCTCTGCTCAGCGGCTCCAGTTAGAAGACTCAACAAGAAGGAAAAATAAAAGGAAGACTCAAGCAACCAGCATTTCACTACCCCGCTCCCTGCTCCCCTACAAGGTCCGGCCAAGAGGATCTCGTCGAGTTGTCATCGTGTCCGCACCGAGTCATCGCCGAGAGTACTTCGCCGGTTACAACGAGAGCTCGTCAGGGCACGCCGACGTGTCACGTCGTGCCAGCGCAGAGTCATCGCCAAGGGCACGTCGGGTGTCACGTCGAGTGTCACGTCGAGTGTCACGCCAGGAGTCACGCCGAGTGTCACGCCGGGAGTCACGCCGAGTGTCACGCCGGGAGTCACGCCGAGTGTCACGCCGGGAGTCAAGTCAAGTACACATCCAGGACGAGTTCGAGGATTGTCCCACAGCGGTCGCAAAGTGAACCCAGGGACGAGTCTACCAGCGCCCGTCGGAACGAGAGGGCACGTACCCAAGAGACCTACTTACAACAGGTCTCTCCCCATCTCGCTGCCGGCAGACCAGGCTCGTCAACGCATAGCGGTCGGTCACATACGGCCGGTCCGCGACAAGTTATTTCTTACAAAATTACCCATGAAATATACAAGTCGGTACATAATTGACAGTTTATTTACTGACCGTTTACTAATAATACGTACTAGATTTTGCCTGCGGATTCGCATTTGTTAGTTTTTTAAGTGAAAACTTTCTTTGGCGCACTACATACAGATTTCTCGTGAGCCGTGAATTGAACTCAAACATCACGCTTGGGAATGAAATAAATCTTCGGGTGAACTCGGAGCTATGGCCACAAATGCGTAAACATTTTGAGATGGTCATGGCGTGTTACCATGGTTACCATTATACATATCTAGTATAGATGGTCATGACGCTTCTGTTTCTACTCTACCACTGCCATTCCAACTCTTGTTTTCTGGAGTAGGAATTGCATCAAACTCCCATTAACTTACACTATCTCATCTCGCTAACAAGATAACATCATGCTTTTAGTATAAACCCTACTCACTACACCTACTTCATACCCACTCACACAAGAGACCTATCTATTGTGTGAGTAGATATGAAGCTCTAAGCTTTCAAAATAAAAGATTATTCATACACATTTTCACTTCTGATTTAACCCTTTTGTTTGAACTTTTACAGAAATAATTATGCAACTTAAATGTATCACTAGATTTCTGGTAATAATTTGGGTTGTTTTATTTATTCAAATTAATTATTATTTCGCAGATGTGCCGTTCCGAAGAAGAGGATAAAATATTGTGTGAATAATAAAGCAATATTTTTCATGAAGTACAGATTATCAAATAAATCAATCATTCTGAATTACCACAACATCTAAATAATAGTAGCCTGTCTACTACAACAAGGTCTACTAACATTGAAATGTTTTATACCTAAGTTCCGAGTTGCCCCGTGCGAAGCCTGGGCGAGCTGCTACTATGATATAAATATGACAGGCAAACTATATTTTTATAACGTTGAATGTAAAGTACAATTTGAAATAAATGTTTTATTGCCCTGTTTTTGATTAGGTATTTATTTAAGTACCTCCTATTTTAGTTATATTATATTAAACCCCTTTTTAAAATGTAATTTTAGAATGCATAGAACACAGGCTGAATTCATCGAACTATCGCAGCACTACTCTTACCTAGTGGAATATTTTCTTTATGGCAATACTTTTTGAGTATTGAATTGAAAATTGAATTGAAATTGAATTGTAATTGAGAGAACGAGAAGCACTATAGTAGTCAGGAACTTTGTAACTCTATATTGTATTCCATATTGTATTCCATACTCTAAGTTACGGGCCTCACAGTGCTGTTCACGAAGGTTCTATCTCCGTTTTATTTCTGTAATCTGTGCATAAGTATTATCTCAATATATTATTGAATATAGGTATGTGTTAAGCATTGGACATAATTTTTCCAGAAAATAAAACTAGTTCTACCAATCTTTACTACTATTGCAACTGAACTTTTAAATATTACTACTGAGTTTTTCTTAATTGATTTTTACGTAAGCTAGGTACAGTACACATACAGTCTAACACATAATACAATAACTATACAAAACAATTTATTGGCACGACAAAGAAAGTTGGTAGGCCATTAAAGATGATCTTGTCGCTAAAAGTGATCTTTTCCCGCAAAATTTCGAGTAAAGGTAAAAAATTAAAAAGCTGTACGGTCATTCAGCTTTTCATTGTAAAATTTTTTTTTAAGATTCACATTCAGTTCTCGACAATGTCAAAAAATTATACGTTTACTTTCATAGGAAATTACAAATTTAAAGTACAAATAAAAGTCATGAATTTTACCGAGAGGAAACAAAAATAACAATGAGATAGTTTCGCTCTTGAAGTTTATAAGAGGACTTTATTTCTTCAGCATATTATGTAACTAAACAGTAAAAAAACGTATTGAAATGAAATGAATTAGTACAACAAATTATTATTTACAAAGTTCTCGACAGAAATGCAAATTGTTCTATTCAATTAAACTGCGCAATTTACAATGAGTAAAATGTCGGTATTTTGTGACGAGTGGCGACTGTGACCCGAGGGTCTATCGCTAACTAAAACTGTCTTAGCTTTGATATTGCTCTCTCTTTCTTTTCGCTTGAAATGATAGAGACAGCAATAGCAAAGCCATAGCCGATTTAGTTAGGTGGTAGAAGGCCCGGGAGTGAAATGAGCTAGAGGACATAAAGCCATGCCCGACGCGGCCTTCACTCTGTGTTGTCAGTTATTATTACGAAAATTACCAAAAATCAGCAAAACCGTGAAAAACTTTAAGTTATCCTATGGGCCATGTGAACGAATACGGACACGGACACGAATAATGTCAATAAATATATCAAGCTTATAAATGTTTTTTTTTATATGAACCCAACATATTCTAATGTGGAATCTTTTCTGTTCTTTACAAACAACACTTAATTAAAAAATGTGTGATTTAATGAAACCACAATTGAGGTGAATCTTTACTTTATTTTACCTCTTGGCCGGCTGTAAAGCAAAATACTATTTGATGAACGACAAAATTTTAGAAGATGGAAAATCTTTCTATTTTAAAACCGTAGATGTACAATTTAAACTGTTGCGTTGGCTATAATAATACTCCGGGTAGAAAACACCCGGGTGTTAATTGTATTTCCGGTTTCTCCCGCGCCTCTCGCCCCGCTGGACTTATTCCGGGTTATGCAATTGATTGAAATTTAACCGCAATTAACTTTATTCTCTAAAGTTCACCGACATCGAGTTAAGCTTAGTTGATCAGCCTAACTTGATTTGGTATTCCATTTCAATTCCATTGCATTTTGAACAGCGCTTATTGACGTAGATGCGAATAGAGTGAATTGAAATCGTTGGAAGTGGATTTTATTTTGGTACCAAAACATACCTCGTTCTGGTGATTTGTTAAACATTTTACAGTTTCATTGTTATGAATTGTAAGATGTTTTGTATGAGCCACTGATTTACTCCGACAACTACACATCAACAGTCAACACCACGACGCCATCGGTCGGTTTGTGCGGTGCGTGTTGACTGCATCAACGAAGATCATCCGAGAGTTCCACTTACAGATGATTCTCAGGGACAGAAATGCGGTCGTGGTTGGAGGCTCTGAGTTGGGAGGAGGCGACTTAGAAAAATAGCAAAATCGGACCAAAGAGTTTTAGGTTAAAAATGTTAGGATGAAAATGTTATCTACTTCTTTTGTTGCTTTCTTTTTCTGCTTCTAATCCCAGGTCAGTTACTAAAATTGCCAAAATTTACCAAAAAAAAAACTTTGACAATTAATAGCCGTGTTAAATAAGTGGAAAATTTTAAAATTTTGTCCATTTGATTTTGTTTGACGTATAAAACATCGATAATTATAGATTTATTTGACTTTGATCAAACATTTGAAGGGGGTGGTCAAGTGCAAACCTAATAAAGTTAAAAAAAAAAAACGATTGAACGATTTAGCATTTATCTTAAATTGCCTTTCATGCTTGATACAATGTAAGCAACTGTTCAGACTTGAAGTACCTTCGCACCTTTGAGAGGACACCTAGTATAATCGGATTACACGAACAATTAAAAACTACAAACGATTTAATCAGACATAATCTTTGTTGTTGTTAATTAGAACATTATTGAGAACCACAATTTTTTTTTTATTATTTTGCTTACAATGCAAGCATAAAATGTATGTCAGATAATGTCAGAGATATGCCAACCTTTACCTTTTGTACACTGTATCGTGTTTTTTACGATCTTCCTTACATAGTTAACACGATTGTTAAGCTTATTTTTTTCTTCCAAATTCACTCTTGTTTCTTTCTTTTTGCAGTTTTATTTATTCCTTTTTCGGTTTTGACTTGTTATTTACCTGATAAACAATAACGTAAATTGTAAAATAATTTTTTTTAATACCTAAGTCGTACCGGTACAAATAAGGAATTTTATTCAGGTACGATTTAATTAAGGATCTTCCCCCAGCAAAATTTTAAGTGCTATCTACTCATTAGCCAAAACAAATATCAACTGGTAAAAAATACATTAAATTTTACAACTTCTTGGCTTCAAAGGCGGATTGTTACAGGGTAAGCTTGGCGAAACCCTTACACACAAACGAAGTTTTCTCTCTCAGGGCTCGTGCTGCTAATTCTGCGTCGATATGGCAAGTGCGCTAAGAGGGTTAAACAAAATAGCAAATACATTTTTTTCTCCAAAAAACAATAAAAACCGACTTCAACTTAAAATCCCATTCCGACTCTCGACCAAATTTCATAAAAAGCCATCCAGAATCACTAAGTCATCCAGATAAATGAAAGTAATTTTAGTTTTTTGTTCACATTTCGAAAAATACGGCACCGATTTCTTTAAAAAGTATATGGAACCATTTCTGAGCTTTGATCTACCAAACAAAAAAAACAGTCAAAATATACGTACAAAGAAAAACAGAGGTACAACCGAATTGAATGATTTTTTTGAAGTCGAAGATCAATCGTATAAAATAGCTATTCCAGGAATTTACTCATACCTACTCTATCATGTGGTCATCTTCATTAATATTTTGTTATAATGTATGGAACAGTCAAGTATTACAGTATGATTCATGGCCATAATCCATGACACTAGCGCAGCGCGTGTTGGTGAATGACACATAACCTCGATAGATTCTAGATACATGTCGGTTTCCTACAATGTTTTCCTTAATCGTTTTAAGCTTTACGAATATGACTTCAAAAAGGCAGTGATGCGCGTGTGATTTAAAACCAGGGGGCTCCGTATCGGCAGTCGCCATTCTCCCGACTAGACCAGCCGTAACATTAAATAATTGTAATGTTGTGGTTTAAAATTCCTTAGGACACAAGTCACAATTGAAATATACCGGCATATATATATTCTTGTCAGGAGCTCATCTTGTAACGATATCTTATAAAAAATATAGATAACGTCATATCGCTTTTCATGGTTAGTTTTACGGCTCTATGACATAAAATATTGTAATGGATACTTAGGTCGCGGTGCACTCCATATTTATTGCAAAATTATGATGGCCATAAAACAGTGTTAAATCCAGCTATTCTATTTTAATCCCAACTACATAGAAATTATCAGATGCGTTCTGCGGTTTCATCCTCTAAACCATGCTATTGACATAGAATGTGATTAAAGATGAAACTTCTCATTTCCCGCCAATCAAGACGCTCTTATCCCGCTCTCTGAGGGAAGGATTCGAGAAATAGTCAATATTTTATCAGAATTTTAAGGAAATAGGATCATGAGATGATTGGAGAGTATTTTTCAAGTTCACATTGAGCAGTGTTTGGTTGTGGAAAATCTTGTGGTTTTGGATCACCAATATGCTAATATGGAACGACTGTGACCGCAGCGGCGTAGCGTTGGAGCGACGGCGGAACTGCGGTAGGGTAGCGGTAGGCGGAACTCCTTGCAGAGTCGTCCTGGAGATGTACCACACCTTTGCCAGCTATTCTTTGGCACACGTCCTGTTTGTCTTGTCACTCTATACTATAAAAAAAACAGAAAGGCGGGACGTGCGGGTTAGATGCTTTTTGGCCGGGTGTAATGTTTGTGAGTTTCCCGCCACCGACATGCGCACAGCAGTATATTTAGGTCAGTACCTAAACGGTTTTTAAATTAAAATCTTAGCCTTAAATTAGCTCTGAAATTTCACATAATACACAATTTTACATTTTTTGTTAATCTAATATTGTCAATACATCGTTACTAGAACGCCATCAATCATAATTTCAACAAAGTCAAGGTCTGAATCAGTCAAACGCAAAGAAGAAGCCTCTCCCAGTTATAATCCAGAGCGCTTCATCAATTCATGCTCCTGACAGCAACAAGGAGGAATAATGTATGTTCGTAAAGTTTCAGAACTGATTCCGGTACCGTTGTCTGTTTCCTGACTGTACATAATTTAATACTAGCTATGTGTGAGCCTCGCGAGTTTTGCAAATGCGCTGCTTTGCAAAGGCGCCTCTGTATGATTTAATAACATTGTTGAGACAAGCAAGTGTCTCGCGAGCAGAGAAGTTTGCCATTATTTTATACTTAATGCTCACGGTTGCACGAGAACCTGAGAGGTAAACTACGTACTTTTCTTTATGGTGGCAATAGTGAAAGCACGAAGGACGTATTTTTTTGCTTTTCCTTGTTTTTTGCCAATATTGTTATCGTGGGAGTATTTATTGAGGACTTGATTTATTTGAGTTTTCGAAGCAATCATACACATTTTCCTACTTGTGCTGAACGTAGGTATAGAGAATATGGGAGAAAATTTATTTGTATATGACATGTTTAGGAAATGAAAACATAATATATTTACTTTCTTCTGTGTAAAGCGGACTTTGTATTTAGATAATAGTGGAAATGTACTGCGTAGGTACTAGTACATAGAGAGGTAGCCAAATCCATAGATGAATTATAATTGAGTGAGTAAATGAGAAAACAATTTAATGTAGAGCGCATTGATATACATACTCGTATATTTCGCATGATTGTTCGGTAGGTATATAAATCATTTTATTGTTTCAGTATTGCGTAAAGTGCTTGTGAATTTGTTGTTGGGAACAGAGTGAAATAATAATTACCATGTTATAATTGTGGAAAATTGTTTAAAAATTATGAATACGTTTCTCTTTTGGATAAGCACTTAGCCTTTTCACGTATGTCTTGAACAGATATAATTATACAAGCGAATTTTACGTTGTAGCTATTTTCTATCTAAAGTGTCAGTCACCATTTTTTTTCAAGTCAAACTATTAAGCCCTATTACTCCAAATTGTGACAAATAACAACAAAGTACTAAAGCAACCTACATAAAACTTTGAATTATTTATTAGGCCCTTTTCGATAAAAACAGAAGCTTTAGGTACTACAGATACTTAAAACGATAAAAATCAACGATCATTATAAATAATAACCGATAGCGTGAATCGTCGAAAAACTCGATAGTATAAAAGGCCCTTGACGCAGCGTTTTTTAGCGCAGAGGCCATCGAAAACAGCCATATATCATGTTGAAACCGCCCTGTGACATTTATTAAAACCTTGTCGGTTTGATTGCTTCTATTTTGGCGCCGACGTTGCGTTGCCGATATGAACACAAAGACATGAATCGCCGTATTTCAAAAATTTACTTAAGTTATAGGCTTTCCGAAAACCTGTCAAGTTTACATCAATACATACAATTAAGTTCATTTAGGAATTGTCAATATGTGTGTTGTCATCTGTATTCAAAGAGGCAAAATTGACCTTAAAAATAATAAAATACGGTAGTATGTTATGAGGATAATTGTATCTGGCGATTAGTGAAGTATTTAACTTTCCCAGTTCCAACATGCTAGCTCTGCATGCTGGCTCTAGGCTCTAGCAATATGGTTAAATCATGGTTCTCGGAATGCTGCGACAGTGGCAGTGTCTCTTGATTTCACCAACGTCTCATACTGAATATGCTGTACGCATTTCAAAACTTGGCATGTTCAAGAGGTTGTAATTGTCGAGTCGCGGGCGAGACAATTCGTGATAACTCTTGATAACAACTCTTAAGCCGAGATCAGAAGCAATATTGTCGACTTTTTAAAAATGTTATAACTTTTGTTCTTAAAGTTTTTTTAGCAGTGGCGTACCATAACCTTTAAGGATTTGTTGTAGTTCTGTCCTGACCCGAAGCTTTTTCATTTTTGAAGAGTCATTACGATTTCGTCCAGACTAACTTCAGGCAGTTCTTCTGTGTAGTGGCGAGTTAACACAGCTCTTTTGTCCTCCTATTTTGGGGAATGAGGACCTTACGATGCGTACAGCTGGATGTAAAAGTTTTTCACTTCTGAGAGAATATCTGCTTTGGATGCGAGGAATCTCCCCGTCGAGGTCGTAAACTTAGTTAGGTGGCTCCTACGTAGAGCCGGTTTTCACGGCGCGGCTGCCAACTGCGATCTGAAAAATCTACCGCGCGCGGGCGCAGCAGATTTTCATATAAAATTGAATTCAAAACACACGACGCGGTTTACGGCCGCGGCGGCTGCGGCAGCTGCGCGGCGCCCGCGTGGCGCGTGGCTGCGCGCGATTCTTGCGCAGTAGCTTTCCGGAGCAGAAACCGCGAAAACCTGCGGTCTCGTGAGTATTGAAAAAAACCGGCTCTGTTAGTGAATTGACGAACACTTTCGACCGCTAATTTTGCTCAATTGACCTTTTAATGATGAGCGTATTTGCTGATCGGAAGTCACATCGTACAACTTTGATAATTATCTTTTTAAGAGCTCAATGTTCTATTGAAGCTAACGAGGTGGACTCGGGAATGGGATCCTCTTCTCGACACAAACATGTAGCTAGAGTGGTGAGGCTGACCTGAGGTAGCATAGTATTTCCACGTGCAAAAAAGCGTTCCCGAAGATCCGGTGCAAGCGTACAGTTGAAACAACTTTCGGTTTTTAGTAGGTCTGTATTCTGTCTGTATTCGGTTGTATATGAGAGAGAATCCCACGTTTACTCAGTGGCTTCCTTGTAACGGTGGTCAACTCAACCGTTCCCTTAAAATCATTAAAAATAGACTTGCCGTCTTAGGAAACCTTTAAATTGTAAAACGGCCGTAGTTAGTGAAACGGAACGCTGTCGCGGACCAATCAGGACGCGACGAGTTTAAATCACCCAATGGCAAGAGACGACGCCGAGGGACATAAGATTATAAAAGCGAAGCTAACTTGAGGCAGAAGCCATTTTACAAATCATTTTACTAATAACTATAAAAAAATAAACCAAATTACTGTTTACTTTTAACGAAGGCTTAAAAGCCATAAGTGCAACGTAAACCCCATAGGGGTTCCATCACCGGGTTGAGACCCTAACGGCCAACTCTTATGGTCACCACCGGCTGATATACTAAAGTAACTGCAACTCTTGAGGCAGCAGTCCACCACTCACTGCATGAGAAGCAGAGGAGCTACCCCCGTGTAGGACATAGGAGCACCATCGCCATGTCCAGCTGACACCACTGAACCCCCAGAAGGACTGCGACCCGTCTCACCGCGGCTAACACAGGCCAGTGTGTCCGCCCGAATAGCAATATAATTCTCTCGATTTGCAAACGACCCCGACCCCTCTTTAAATTTAACTTATACTACCCAAAACTACTACTACATTTTGGCCACCCACCTGGTGGTACCTGTAAACTTTTATATGACAATAAATTCAAATTAATTAAACTTGTGGTTTCTATTCCAACTCTTAATTTTACTACAACTTATGTTAACTTGAGCTAGCTTGGATAATCTCTCTCTCTCTCTTATGTTAGGTGCCTAATTTACTCTACATTAAGAAGACAATTAGTCCATAAATAAAACAGCTATGATCAGTATACAGCATTATATTTCGAAATCAATCCTTCATCATACCAACTTATTCACAGCTGCCTTGTGCAGCTGAAGTAGTAAATTTTGTAAAATATTACAAAATTGAAGAAAACGCTTTACAGTACCTTAAATTCAGTAACAGATGTACAATTATCACTTTTATTTAGATGTTTATCGGTTTACTAGTACTTTTAATTTAAACCTTTCGCTTGGACTTGCTGCTGCATAATATTTTCTTATTAACCTGTTTTTTACGAGCAAAAAAAACAAGAGCTTGATTGTTTCCCGCCAAAACGATCAAGCCACAGACTATATACCAACCATACCCGGAATTGTAGGGTTGCCATAGAGTGCATTTCGATATTCTTACTATTCTTTCAATAAGAACTTACATACATTACTAATATTGCTAACAGCTCGGCCATCCTGCAGAAGCGAGTCCTCGCGCTTTAATAATATATTGTTAATTGTATACATCTTGAAGGATTTTAAGTTTATTTCACATATCTTGACTAAATTATACGAGTACTTCTGTTCTATTTCTATAGTAATAATAATAATAATAGCCTCTATTCAGGTAATGCTTACAATTTTTCATTGTTAATACAATTTAAAATTCTTAAATTTAGATTGTCATCGCACCGTCTGTTTACTTGTTGACAAAGGCCTCCTCCAACTTGCCATCAAACTTCTTCCAACTTCATCCCAAACGTAAGCTTTTGTGGTCCATGTAGCACCTGCTATCGCTTCTATGTCATCGACCCATCTTCTGAGTGGTCTGCCACGATTTCTTTTCATCTAATTATTATGTATTCATTTCCATTTAAGCTTTCTAACAGTTATTGTAGCATCATTTCTTTTTGATTTTGCTCTTAAAGTTGTTGTTCTTATTTTATCAGATAGCCTTTTTCCCATCATACACTTTTCCATGGCATTTTGAGATGTTTTTAATTTTCTTATGTGGGTATTGTTGGTCGCTCAGGTTTGACAGCCATGATGTAATAAGTACGTTATAGCCCGTATCCATTATCATTTAGTTTCTATCTATATTTTAAATAATATGTACGTTACAAGTAGTTACAATTTGTGTTTCAAATTAAGGAACATAATTTATTAGTAATGTTCGAAAGAAAACAAATGAAATTGAGCACATGGCATCATCAGTCACTATAAGTTTCTTTAAATGTGTCACTATACTTAACAAGGAAAATATTTTCGTGGTTACATTATCAAATCAAATCATGCTTTATTGACACACACAGTTTAACCATGTTTATTATATTTATATTTACAGTTCACAATAATAAGATTGTACGACAAGAACATAGTAGGTATTATTGTTGCATAATAAATTAAGCTTCTGTCAATAAATCTCAAACTAGGCCTAAGCCTTTATCTAGTCACCTGTTTACCATGTGTCCATTTTGTGAAATAATTGTACTACAAAAATATGGGCTAGCTTTATTTAACAATAGTATTCCATTCAAAATACCGAATCAGCGAATCAACGGTAGGAACAACCTTGATATATTATTATGTTTTAATTTCTGACAATTATCACATTAAAATTATAATTAGAAATATACATATCTCTAATTTCATTCATATACGATAACATATCTACTTTATTTATTTAACATAAATAGTGTTGTGTGTGAATTGTCCACCAATATTTATTTATTTATCCATACTTTGCAGTCAAAAAATAACCTGCATTTCATAAGAAACAAAACAATTATAACCGAATTATTCATATTTTATACCTAATATATAATATTGTTACGCCATAACACAAGTTTAACCCTAGCTTGGGTAACAATGCTTCTCAATCTGCATTACCAATCGAGGATAGATAATCTGTACTAATTTGTGAACTTCAAATGCCTTATAAATTTCATTTCATTTCAAATTTCATTTCATTTCAAATTTCATTTCATTTCATTTCAAATTTCATTTCATTTCGAATTTCATTTCATTTCAAATTTCATTTCATTTCAAATTTCATTTCATTTCATTTCAAATTTCATTTCATTTCAAATTTCATTTCATTTCAAATTTCATTTCATTTCAAATTTCATTTCATTTCAATAATTAAGTAACGTAACAATTGTTTACAACAGTTTTTGGTCTTAGTTGTAATAACTTTACTAAAAGTTTTAGTCGTTGAACATAAACCAAAGTAATAATTTACTCACAAATTAATGATGATGAATCACGTCAATGATTTCTCTACTAGGCAATTTAATTATTTTAGCGTATCTAATCATTTGGCATTATAACCTGTTTCATATGGGCGATTAAATAATTTTTACTTATAGGTACTTATACGGAATTCTTGATTGTTTCGTGATCAACAATCTGATAATCTCTATTGAATCATCAACATCATCGATGACTTGAGTTTATCTGCGGCTACCACGTCTTCATATCAACCGCGGCTATTAAAGGCATATCATCAATCAGATTTTTAATATTTGTCAAAGTTTATTTACAGGCCTTGAAATTTAATAGCTAATTGTATTATTACTTGGCGTTCCGCGCCTTACATTCTCACTAAACCCTAGTCGTTGAACCTTATTGATGAAGTATGCACGTATGTTTCGGATCTGATCATTGTCATTCATTACTCTATAGATGATATCTTAATTTCGACGATATATACTTCTTATACTATATTTATTATTTATACAACATTCAATTATTACTACTTTCGGATTATTTTCTGAACAGTAGATATCTTTTCAGCCTCGTTTCATAAACATGTGCGTATTGTCCTTTACGCGTAGGTATTCTATGTTATGAAGTGTGCTTATATGTAAGTATATTTTAATATATTATGTTCATGCATTATATTATTTAATAGCCACCCACCCCAGCTTCGCTTGCGGAAGGTATATTTATAGCCTAAATCCCTCGAAGGCCACGCACATATCCAACGGTGTAATAACTAAAATCAGCCTGGTGGTTCCAGAGATTAGTGCGTTCAACAAACAAAATCTATATCTTTATAATATTAGTATAAAGTAGGTATAGCAATATATATGTACCATATCTGTTTAACGCATTTACTTTTAAATGATATGTATTCTATTTGTGTAATTATTTATGTACGTAAGTACCTATATCATGGATACCACACCCATACCTTTACTTGTTACCTTGTCCTAGCAACCAAAAGGTCATCTAGAAGAGATCTCTATTAGCGATAGGACAGACTTTTGTGTACGACATTTTAATCACAAGTTTACTCACTTTTTTGTATTGTTTCGTGATACAATAAAGTATTTTGTATTACATTGTATTGTTTTCTATACAATCTTAAGAATACTCTAATAAAGTCTAGGATATGAATCCATAACTTCTCCTTGGGACTCCTATTCTAAAGCATCCAAACGTGGGTTGACAGCTCGATATTCGATGTCGCAATTGAATTCTTGGAACTACACCCTTCAACGAGCAATACACGGTACTAGATCTCTGTTAGTGAGTGTGGTTCTCGGCGCATTGTGGTCTGACAATATTTTAAGTTGCATACTCTGAAGGTTCACTCTAAATTTACCAAAAGAGGATGATAATGAGAGGGTTTCAGGTTCGAACGAGTGGAGCTTTTGCTCCTCTTTGTCTTTTTACTGTTAAAAGAGACTGTCCTAAGGACCCAAGAATACTTGCCACGCCGTACTTAGTTGAATCTGTGTGGACCGGCCAAACGGCCCGCAATCATGGAAAACTGTTTAAGCCCAGTTGGTTCTTTGATGTACTTAGAGTACCTACTTCGAAACCGCCTTCAAGTCCAGGCTTTAAACCGGTAATACTGACGCCAAACCCCAGGGGGAGTCTGTTAAGTTGTAGCGTGAAAGAAATGCCACTTCGATACTTTACTTCGGCTTTACCCGTTTTTTTTTGTCATGAGACATACGATACGTCTTGTACTCGTATATTGCTGGCTTCATATCCTTCACGTCATCAATTGTGGCAAACTCCTAAATCTTTTTATTTTTCCGACAAGAAGCAATCGCTTTATTCAACGAGCAAATTATGTAGTTACGATATTTATTTTTTATTTTTTTAATTTTGGCTGCTAGTCACAATTGAAGAAGTGCCATTTATTATCAAATGCCACGGGACTAAATATAACTTGTAGGTATGACTCGATTTACTAAAGATATCACTCATTATAACTTGTAGGTATAACTCGATTTACTAAAGTACTGTTCTAAACCGAATCTTCGCTTCAACGAGATTTCGGATAACATTTCCCTGACCATCATCAAGTGTGAATTAGGAAGGCATCAATGCAGTAATATAATGATATAGATACTAGGGGCCCGCTTCAACTTCGCTCGGAAACCTCCATACAAAGACAAACTTTCAAATTGGATCAAGCCTTACACGATGCGCAAACCAGACTACAATCGCGGAGTCCGTCGCGGACAAACAACGTAACACGTAATTTGTGTATGTCAAGATTTATTTTAGAGCTACATTTATGAATTGAACGGTTTGTTTAGATTGCCTCTTTATACTTGTGATTTTATTGGAACAGTATGTATTGCTCGCTCCGGACCAATAACAACTTCATTATTCAACTTAAGAAAAACTCTTGGTTCAGACCTAAGTATTTTCGAAAAGAGGTCACCTGGTGTATTTGTTATTTCCATATTAAATTCTTAATACAACTAGTACATGCCAATTTTACACCATCATTCGATAATACCAGAGTATTATATTATAAGCTATTTTATAAAACACAAAGTAACATTAACATTATTAGGAATAGCGAGTTCTAGTTTTTGTTCAGTTAAACCGTGATCAACTAATCCATTCAAAACTGATCCTCGACAATATATATGTCGACATTTTCTGATACAAGCTTTTATGTCTACGTTCACTTTGAGCAATGGGTCTAATGGTTTGCAATTTGATGCTCTTAATCGATCGTCAATTTTGTGTAATTAACAGTCTGCTACCTTCCGTATCTCTCTCTACATCTGCGATATTCTTCTTGTGTATGCTTTTAAGTAACAATATTGCCTTCATGAGACCATGTCTTTCAAGTTTCGCAAGCTTTAAAGCCTAATAATAATAGTAATCCGGCATGGTTGTCTCAGCGGCCGCGGGAGAATGGCTAGCTAAGCTTTGTTATCCATTCGGCCCAGCTATTAGAGTAACGTTTCTGAGATTTTGCAATGCCTGGTTATTGTGTAAAGCAATGTGGACTATTTCCTTTTCGTCCCATTCGTAAATTTTGACACATTACTTTGTAACTCAAATCATTTTGGTTCAAAATGCGATGAATAGAAGTGATATTGCAAAGAGTAAAACAAACTTTTTAAATAACTTAATGCGTCGCTAAATAACTCTTCGTTAAACCACGTCAAATTTACACCATAAATCGAATCTATATATTTATGTGCGGCTGTGGACTTGCCTGTTAAAATCCAGACTACCTTTCACATCCTCGCCTTGGTTCTAAACCGTGTCAATTTACACCATTACTTAAACAAATTCAAATTAGAGCGCTTGTGGACTTGCCTGTTATCCAGACTCCCTTCCACTTCCTGGCTGCGGATTTCAGTATCAATTTACACATTACTGAACAAATTTAAATTAGAACGCTTGTGGATTTGCCTGTCATTCAGACTCCCTTCCACTCCCTCGTTCCGGTCCTTGTCGATCGGTGGAATACTCGTTATCTGAGCGCGCCCTTTGCAGCGCTCGACTTCAGGTTCACTTTCCATGTCGCAACTTTCTTCTAATCTTTGCGGCCTTGGTACAGTCTAACCATAATCTGGAACTTCCAATAAAGTCATTAATAATTGCTCAACCTACTTTTAACTCCATCTTTCTCATATATGAGCAAGTACTTTCATCAGATCACTTTAGTTTAGAACACTGCTAAACTGCAATGAGAAGCTCTGGTACCTACTTTCTACCTTGATAATACTAGGCACGTGTGACTCTAGTTTCAACCCGTTTGTACAATCAACAACAAATGTACAATCTATAAAAGTTTAACTCTTTACATTTTGTACATACACACATTGAGTTACATCTTGGCTGAACAATAGCCACCTCAGTCGCAGTTCACAGCTCAACCCCATTCTCAAAGAATGGTACATGCTGTGACTTAAGATCAAATTACTGGCAATGTCAATTTAGTTCATAGCTATTGGTAGAAAAGTGGAGTTTAATTTAATATACGTCACATGCCCATGGTTATCTGACTCAGCAGTTAAATACAGTTTCTTTAAAATATTCTACGTGCAAAAGATTATCTCTCAAATTGAATTAATCGCTAAAACGACTAGACAAAGACAATCTTTACTCTGTCCGGATCTCCATGTAAGTTGTAAACATAGTACCAAGAAGGCAAAAGCAAATGACATATTATATTTCATAGTAATCTGAGGATATTTTATTATGATGTGTGATACGGTTTGTACATACAGCTTCAACGTCTGACCCATGATCTGACATGCATGTCTATTGAGTCACTATTTTTATTCCCACGGCTGGGACTAAAAAGGTACTTCTCTTAAAAGAAGACAAACGTCATTATCCATCACTCTAGCAAAGTGCCGCTGGACGGATAACGATTCCCTGAAAGATATCGTTCTAGGTCCATACCGGTCCCTTGTGACTTACAGGACATGTGTCATCAGGCATCATCATAATATGACTTTAGTGGTCATGACAAAGTTTCGCTAACAGAACATGGAAAAATACTCAAACATGCGGTCGGAATTCGAACCTCGTGTAAATCGAACGTTCTCACAACTAGGCGACCAGAGTTTCAAAAATAACGCTTTAATAAACCTCAAAGTAACGTTAATGGTTTGTCCAGAATTACTGACATTGCGGTTATTGGTGTTACATACATATTTATATGATTTTCGAAAACTGTAATTATGAAAGAGAATCTTTGTAAAATGGCATACCCTTTTTAAATTGCATAGAAAATATGAATAGCCGTCATTTACACATTAATTATTATGTGTAATATTGTGTGCACAATTAGACGGATATATTTTGTTTTTTATATGAAAATAATAACAAATAACTGGCTTGGCTGTTTGCACAATTATAGCCAGACTATGTTTGTATTTTAAACATCTCGATAATGCGGTATAGGTTGCAGTCTACTTGACTTATTCTAGTAATAGAGATAGTGAGGACCGCATTGCGTGAAAAATTCAAAAATGGTAAGTACCTATACGGACAAAATCCACTTAAGTGATATTGTTCACTCCAACGATCTCAATACACAAATGTGCCCTCCCAAACTTCAGGGCGCACGGAATCATGTCTTCGTTGGGAAGAGTGAGCTCACTCCTTCCGTTCTAGTCGTTTGTCACTATTCGTTGTCAACAACCACAATAAGTAGAACCACAGCATATCGCGCCGCTAGCGATTCTAGGGTCAAGTAGATTGGTTGTGTGTAAACTACTTACCAAACACATAGAGACGCAGTTTATTACCAATTTCAAGGTGCTCAGGGTACATCTTTTGGTTTATATCGATGGTTCACTCTGCAACTCAGTAACCCAAATTAGATCGTTTCATTAAACCGTACATTTTATAACAAATTAAATACTGATCATAGATTTTTCGTATTGAGTGACATTAACAAGCACATGATAAGTGTGGAGAGAAAAAAAAACATTGAAAAGAAAAAAATATATATCATGGGCGGGATCAACGGACAATTATATAATTTTCTATTATTGATTATAATATATTATAGTCTTCTTGTCCGCCGATCCCACTTCTGAATTGTTAGGTGCCTAATTTACTCTACATTAAGAAGACAATTAGTCCATAAATAAAACAGCTATGATCAGTATACAGCATTGTATTTCGAAATCAATCCTTCATCATACCAACTTATTCACAGCTGCCTTGTGCAGCTGAAGTAGTAAATTTTGTAAAATATTACAAAATTGAAGAAAACGCTTTACAGTACCTTAAATTCAGTAACAGATGTACAATTATCACTTTTATTTAGATGTTTATCGGTTTACTAGTACTTTTAATTTAAACCTTTCGCTTGGACTTGCTGCTGCATAATATTTTCTTATTAACCTGTTTTTTACGAGCAAAAAAAACAAGAGCTTGATTGTTTCCCGCCAAAACGATCAAGCCACAGACTATATACCAACCATACCCGGAATTGTAGGGTTGCCATAGAGTGCATTTCGATATTCTTACTATTCTTTCAATAAGAACTTACATACATTACTAATATTGCTAACACTTAACACAACCAAACTAGCAAGGTTATATCCTCTCAAAAGATTGAGCATTGTGGTTCCAATTTGCCACCCAAAACCAAAACCAAATTAGCTAAATAATGTGTAGTGTATGTGTAGTCCATCAACCGGCAAGCGTCACATGAAAAAACACTTATATTTTGTACCTGTTTTAACAATAAAGTAATAAAACAAAAATAATCTTACAAAATTAAATAGTAATCTAATAAGCTGACGTAACAAATGGAAATTCTAATAGAATCCAGTCAACCAAGGTATATTTTCCTGTCACCCGATGCGATAGGATTTATAAAATCTTTCTAATGTTCTAAGATTAAATGTCAAACTCAATTAAGCCGAGAAGGTTTCCAATAAAAACAAATTCGATGAACCTTGAGTCTAGTTTACACGTTCCTATAATGTTAAATTACCGAAGACGTCTCCTCAATCCTAAGTTATAGGTTTTTACATCGCACTGCCGCACTGCCGTGCCTAATAAAAGTGCAGTAAAATTACTCGAATTGCATTCTGCGATAACTGTTTTACTAGCTCAACATACTATTGTGAATATTTAAAATCTAATTTTAGATTAAATAAATGTTCTTCTACTAGAGCTAGGATAATTATGTTATCCAATTATTCTTATTCATATTTTTCGTTCATTCGTTATTATTATTAGCGGGTAGAAAACTTGAAGATGTGTGCTTGGCAGCGATCCGTGGTTTCATCCACATTTTTCCCGTTTCCGTTATTTTCTCGGGACAAAAGAAGCATAAGTGTTATTTCAAGCTACAATCTACCTGTGCCCAACATTTCAATACAATTTGTGTAGGTACTCCATCGCAATTGAGCAAAACAAACATCCAAACTTTCACATTTATAATATTAGGAAGGTGGCTTGTTTTTTTCTGCTACTAAAATGACGAGTGGAGCAAGTTGAGAAGGACTAGCAGTGACCTCCGGTTTTAGCCACGTAGTTCCGTTACCGTCATTTCCCAGGGACAAAAAGTAGATTATGTGTTCCAGCCTACAATCTAACTGTATTCAAAATTTCAGTCCGATCCGTTTACACGTTACGACGTGATTGAGAAACAATCATCCAAATGTCCATACATGCACATTTACAATATTAGTCGGATTTAGAACTAAACGCTGAACAGCATTTGAAAAAACCTCAAAAAGTATATTGTGTCAAAATTAACATCTTAATATATATAAATCTCCTGTCACAATGTTTGTCCGCGATGGATTCCTAAACTACTTAACCGATTTTAAATTAAATTGGCACCCCGTGAGAAGTCTGGTCCAACTTGAGAGATAGGATAGTTTTTTTTTCGATTGATAGTCCTTATATGACGAAATCCGAGCGAAGCCGGAACGAACCGCTAGTCTTAATATATATAAATCTCCTGTCACGATGTTTGTCCGCGATGGATTCCTAAACTACTTAACCGATTTTAAATTAAATTGGCACACCGTGAGAAGTCTGGTCCAACTTGAGAGATAGGATAGTTTTTTTTTCGATTAATAGTCCTTATATGACGAAATCCGAGCGAAGCCGGAACGGACCGCTAGTAATATTATAGATTTTGATGGATGTTTTCAATCTGTTTCCACTTATAGCGTAGCCAGGGTACGTAAAATGCAGTTTCTCACTGTGCATATTTTTGTACTAATTGATTAACCACTGACATATGCTTACAATGATTTATCTTTATTTTCGTTCGGTAAAAAAACATTCTAATATTTTGTTTAATAAAATATAGAAGGCAATGGCTGCAAATAAAAATAAAAATATTAACTGCGTTTTTCAAGGATACGGCATCACACGCTCGGTAAGTTTTCCAACTTACTAATGTGTAATCTGTGACCTGGGTGCTTTTGTTACCGAACACTGGTTAATTTTACGAGTTCCAATAAAACGAGTTGTTGCCGAGAAATTATCTGTTCAGAAGACAATTTATGCTGCTACAATTAAACAGCCCTAGATCTCCTTAAATTGCTGGCACTGCGTAATTGTATTCTCTCCTTAATAAGGAGTACCGTCTTACCTCGTAAATATAAAGCGCTTAATCTCGTTTAATTTTCTTGTTTACGAAGATTTTCCAGACGTTCGGTCCCTATGACTTTTATAGACTAGACTTTGGACATTTTACATAACTTTTGTGTTTATGTTTAGTTAGATTTATGAGAGGTTGTGTGCTATTACGTTATTAAGTTACGGCTGGTCTAGTCGGAGAACGGCGCCTGCCGATTCGGAGACCCCGGGTTCAAACCCCACAAGCACCACTGTCTTTTCGAAGTCATGTGCGTAATGCCGCTAACTTAAAACGGTGAAGGAAAACATCTTCAGGAAACCGACATGTACCGAGAATCTTTGGAAGTCATGTGTCATCCACCAACCGGCACTTGGCCAGCGTGGTGGATTGTGGCCTTGACTCTCTCCTTGCAAGAGAAGGCCCGAGTCCCAGCAGTGGGAACATTTAGTGGGCTGTTGATGTTGTGTGTGCTATTATAATAAACTAATAATGTACTAAATGCCATAATTTTTGGAAGACTTAAAAAAAAGAGAAGGTTCTAAATTCGGTTGTATGATTTTTTTTTACTTTACGCGATAGCTAATTGTGAATCAATTTTAATGGTTCTTTTTTGTTAAGTGGATCATCATAGTTCAGATATAATTATTACATATAATTTTTATCGAAATCGGTGTAGCAGTTTTTAAAACATGAACAAAAAATTAAAAGTTACTCTCGTTTCTATCCTATCTGTGCGACTTATCGATGGTATCTTTGAAATTTGGTCGAGTGTCGGAATTTAATTTTAAATTAAGTCAGTTTTTGGTTTTTTCGGAGTAAAATAAATTATACTTTAAGTACATAAAATAGCCTTTATGTGCCTAGGAATGTTGATACTTTTATAATCATCGATTAAATATTTGCATAAGATAGAATGAGATCTTTCGAAGACATGTAACACTCACGAACGCACACTTGATATGGTGGCATTTTATTTTTCCCACTAAACGACCATCGCAGACCGCACAGTTACTTAACATCAGGTGATATGGTAGTCAAGCGTAAGCCTATAAATAATTCATAAAAATAAGATCTCGTAGAGTGATGGGTAAATAAAGTCTGTTGTTTATGTACTTGTATAACTTGAAAACTGTCAAAAATGTCGTGAAATATGCTTTAGATATTATTCGACATTTTAAGACTTGCGTGAAAATGAACACATATAGGTATTATTACCAATTACTATAAATATTAACGTTCAATTTACTTAATAGGTTACATACGTTAGGTATGCTCGGTTTAGGCGAATTAAGGTTCGACCGCAATTAGCGGTCGTTTTCAAAGGGAATGCGGGCGAGTGACCGCCTCTCGAAAGTAGCCTCTGAATGAGGTTAAAACTTAAGTGGCTGGACTGACAATATCTTACACAAATAACGCGTCTATTTAAAAAAAAGTATGTAAGAACCACAGTCACTTTAGTTTTCATAGTTTCAATTATGAAAATCGAAATATGAAAGAGTTAGTAGCACGCTACTCACGGTGATACGAGTATACCTCTAGTCTTCGTTTAAAGTGTCTGGTGCGGTTTAGGCCATTCATTATTTAGGTTCGGCTGTTTCAGTGAGGCATCTGAAACGTCAGGGGACAAAGATGAAGTGTTTCGTTATTGCAGATATTCCGGTGTATTTCGCTGTTGGTGATATTTACTCCTCTGCGGAGCCGAGTGCGGTTAATATTTCTTCGCATTTATAGGTATACAATTTTCAGCGGATGCTTGTTAATGTCTAATGATACAAAAAGCCTCATGAAAATTACTTAAAGGACAATTGCATACAATTAAGAAATTTTAGTTTTTGCCAAACTTTACTCGCTGCTTTAATGCATGATGGTAACCAACAGCAATCATAATAGCATAGCGCCAGACAGTAAATTGAAAAATGAAAACTCCAAATCACTGTCCAACAATACACTGCATTCGTCACCTTGAGATATAAGATGATGATTTAATTTGCTCTGCAGTTTCTTTAAAGTCTTTTAGCTTGTTCTAGAAACCCAAAGTAGAGTAGCTGTTACACTAGTACTGTTTGGCAGTAGAATAACTGGCATAGGTATGTGTCTTCCCCAAGCTTCCTCTGCAGAGTACCACAACAAAACTTCTAATTAATGCTCGGTTTTATTCCGTATGAATCAAAATAAACATTCAAATCCGGTACATAAAATTTGAAATAAATAACAATTCTGCAGCCACCACAGATAAAGTCGCTCACATTTATTGTCAACAAATAATACCAACAGGTTTCGATCGCATTTTGGGATCAATTCCATACACCTAAGTGTGACTATGTCCGGATTTTCTCTATGTACTAAAATGTTTGTTAGTTTTCACGGTTATACTTTTTTCGTGCGTCATCAATGGTAGAAAGGTATCAAAAAGCCGGATTTTCGTTTTATTTCTGTTATACAGCGTCTATTAAAGTTGTTATGGTTTCAAAATGGACATTTTGTTTAGCGAATCTGGAACAATGCGGTGTCAGCGACCTTGTTCGAGGAAAAAACACAAAACACAGCAATAATGAAGTGAAATCGAAAAATAAACGTGGAGCTAATGAGAATGTTTTCGTTTCGAGAGCCAATTTATTCCGAGGGAAAATGGAGCAATTATTGTTAAATGACGCATTGACGATAATTCTCTTATTGAGTACCATAATTATTAACTTCTCCCAAATAGTACAAAATGCGCCAAATAAATTAAATCCTCGCATCTTATCCTTTTGATTTGTTTTGTATGTAATTTTGTATTCACCATTTCGTATGTTAACAACAAACGTGAGCCGCTAAGCGAAATTAATTAATAAAAAATATATCAATAAAATACTTGAAGAACGAGGGGTAGCCGATTGCAAAGCTTCTGGACAAGTTATGTTTTTTTTTAATTGTTTTGTTGTTAGCTAGTGAATTAACTTTATAACACACTTACTTACGAACAGCTTTATTACAGTTGATTTAGTTCCTCTGAAATAATAATAACTTCTGGCTTATTATCATTTTTGGCAGGTTTATCTAATTATTACTGGCGTTGAACAGATCACGAACAAACTATTAATAAGAGATAGTACCTACTCATGTCTCAGACATATAATTCGATTTTAAGACGGACAACAATTGAATCATACTTTTATGTATTTAATACTAACTAGGAAAAAGTACATTAATATTTTTTATAACTATAATATTTGCTACCACTAAATAACTAAGACTTGGTATAATGATCCCTAACATCGTTAAGTAATGAACCACAAGTACGGTATTACTAAGCATAACTGCTCGAGTATGTCGTAAAGTAGCTAAATTAGGTCCTAATGTAAAATGATATTCGTATCGTTAAACCGAGATTTCTCCTTTTCCGAAAGGAAAACTCTTTTAATCAAAACAGATTTACCTAAGAAAATATATCTAAGTATTGAATTGACTGTTTTCCATGTCTCTAATTTCGTTTGTTATTTTGTTGTAGTAAGCAACCAACTTTAAAAATTTGAGAAATATTTTGTGTAGGTGCTAGTTATATATACTTAAGTATAAATATATATAACTAGCTGTTACCCGCGACTTCGTCCGCGCGAAATAAATAATAAGGTAACTCAGGCAGTAGGTACCTATTTTTATACCCATTAAATTATATTATTTATATACATTTACGGTTACTAAAACATCTTATAATAAAACAATTTCATCAAAATCGGTTCAGTTGTTTAGGTGTGAAAGCAAAGAGACAGTCGTCCCCCATTTAAATTCCAATTTCATCCCCATACAGTTCGAAATAACAAAATTGCTAGGACAAATATTCGTTTACTTCGTGTCAAGTGTCTATATTCAGAGTTTCATGGTTTTATCTTCAACGGTTGGGAACTTTCATATTAACATTCATCCCCCATTTCAACCCCAATTTCACTCCTGTACAGTTCAAAATTACAAAATTGCTAGAACAAACATTCGTTAGCTTCGTGTCAAGTGTCTATATGTTACAGAGTTTCATATTTTATCTTCTACGGTTGCGAATTTCTATATTGACATTTACACCCCATTTCACCCCCGTACAGTTTGAAATAACAAAATTGCTAGAACCAACATTCTTTTGCTTCGTGCCAAGTGTCTATATATAGAGTTTCATATTTTTTCTTCAACGGTTGGGAATTTCCATATTGACATTCATCCCCCATTTCAACCCTAATTTCACCCCCGTACAGTTCGAAATTACAAAATTGCTAGAACAAACATTCGTTTGCTTTATCTCAAGTGTCATCTTCAACGGTTGGGAACTTTCATATTGACATTCATCCCCCATTTCAACCCCAATTTCACCCCAGTACAGTTCAAAAATACAAAATTGCTAGAACAAACTCTCGTTTGCTTCGTGTCAAGTGTCTATATACAGAGTTTCATGGTTTTATCTTCAACGGTTGGGAACTTTCATATTGACATTCATCCCCCATTTAGCCCCAATTTGACCCCCGTACAGTTCGAAATTACAAAATTGATAGAACAAACATTTAATTGCTTCATTACCAGTGTCTAGATATACAATTTGATAACTTTGAAAATCACGAATTTTCATACAACCGTTCATCCCTTGTTTCACCCTCTTAGGGGTTGAATTTCGCAAAACCCCCCGTCTTAGCGAGCGCCTGCGTGCTAAAACGGACCTCCATGCAAAATTTCAGATTCCTAGCATTTGTAGTTTCTGAGATTCCTTGATGAGTGACCTTTCGCTTTTATATATATAGATATATCTTGATTATGTGTAGACCTTCATTGGTATGTGGATAATTCAGGTGTGCTTAGTGTAAGTAGTTACTTAGGTATGTTGCGTAGTGTAGTTCTCATTGTGTTTTAGTTTTGTAAACAAAGGCTCTGCCCGTTAAAAAAAATATATATATTAAGTATAAAAAGAAAATCTACCGGTATACACCACTGAGTATACCGAGATTTAATTCTTAGCTCGAATTGATTAAACTGATTCTCTCCGACCGGACTCAACCCTTATTCAATTTAAATTTCGGTTACAAATGAAACGGATCTCTTTTGTAATGCGTTGCAAAGTAAATTGAGTTTGCCAAATGCGTTCCGAATGAAAGGAAGGAAACTCACGATTTACATGAACTGTTAGTTTTCATTAAAATTACGTAAAACTAGATTCTTAATTCAGAATAGGTACAATATTTGTAAGAAAAATATCGTCGAAAGCTACGCTGAAATCTGCAGCACACGGTTTGACAAAAACGCTATGCTACGTGCCCATAAGTCATGGTAAATGGTGAGATGTCGCCAGACCACTTAAGCTAGAGCTGCCGAGGCAGGAAGATTTATCGCACTTACGTGTAGATACAGTTTATAAATCAACGGATTCTTCTTAAATTTTATATAAACGCAAGGTAATTTATCGTCGTCGTAAATAGTAGTGCTGCCGTAAGTTCAATTTTAACGTTAATTAAGGTAGGCAGCTAAAAAGTAGCGCTCCGCTCGCGCTACGGAGGGCCGACACGGTGACGCAAATATCCCAATAACCGTAATATACGGTTCAACTTTACCACCTCCCCAGAGTTTAACGGGTCAACGAGTCCAACAAATGACGCATTTGATTAAAAATCCATTGCAAACAGAAAACGCAAATTGTATCTCTGATACCAAGACAGAATTCGTCGTGAAAAGGTTTATGCATTAATATTTCTTTATCCTTATAGAAAGCGGCTTTGCGAAATAAAATATTTTTTTCCCAGAGGACAAAACTTGGGTTGGTAAGGTTTATGCATAGATGAGTGAGATACAATATAGAAACCGTATGAAATCAGAACGTTCGTAATTGCCCGTATTCCGCGGGGAGCCCCGATTCATAGACTGGCGGAGTATTGCGCAAGGAAACTTAAGTGTATATTTTTTGCTCATTGCTCTGCGGCAGACAAAAGACGCTCGGATCAGGGTCCTTTGTCGTCTAACGAGCTGGTGAAGACGGCTAGGCGGTGCGCGGCTGCACAACCTTCTCGCCTGTTATTTTCTATCATTCCGAGCTGCAGCTATTTGTACGTGGATGGCAAACTTGATGCTACAAAGCAAAATACGATGGGGAAAACAACATTTTACTCAAATGACAAAGTAGATATCAAAATTGAACTTATAAATAGATACTTATCGAAATATATTTACTGCATTTTAAATATTATCAAAATTCTAATATCCGTATTATGTATATCCGTAAGATAATTGAAGCAAAAACTTTCGACCCTTCTCACGAAAATTGCGCATGCAGGGGAATATGAAGTTTTACATACCTACGTAAAGTTTATAGGTACGAGTAGGTATATACTCGTCTGTACCTCTCACTCGTACTATACGAGTTTATACTCGTACCTTTCTTCTCTATAGGAGTGCAGAATCCTTATGTTACAAAAAATGCATAATAAAACACACACACTGCATACACTACTATTTATTTCAAACAATAATAATTCAAAAAATACTATTTCGTTTATTGTTATCTTGTTACTATATTGTTAGCTTGTGGTCAAATTTAGAACAGATTAATGGCAAAATTTAATTAATTCATGGAAAAACTTTATAGGTGAATTTTGAACTATAAAATAAAAACTCCAATTACAAATTCTAAGAATTTATAACAAACTCTTACTCTAAGACGTTAGTTACGGGCTATCTGTAATAAATGAAATCTGTATTAGCAAAACAAAATCTCAAAGTACGACTAGGAAGAGATACAGCATACATACGAGTACTGATCTACTTTTTGGCACTGTAACACGACATTAATAATATTGAGAGTTTTAAATATCTTCCTTAAGATAACACATATTTTTTAACAATGATAAGTTTGGTCTTGACCGCTAACTTTACTTGCCTGATGTGAAGTGATAATGCAGTCTGCTATAGCTTGCCTAGTAATGCTTGCCTAGAAGAAACAAATTCACTCTCGACGTGAAGACAACAAAGTAAACGCAAATCTTTCCCGATTTCCAATAATTGTCAATGATTAATCGTCCTTGAGATTTGCAATCAGTTATTGAGATTGTTCTAAAACAGATTTAGGAAGGTATTCTAAATTTCTTAGAGCTTTGACGCCCCTTTGCTTGCTTTGCATAATGCAGTTGCGTGTTTTGCGTCTCTCAATGTATACAAATTGTATGTCTACAAGTTGAGAGTGAATCGGTTTCTTTCTTTGAACAATTTCTTTAACCTTAACGTAGAATACAGAGATATAACTAAATTAACTAGAAAGTTAATCCACATCATTCAGGCATGATCGGTTCCTCTCTGAGTACCTATACGTTATAAAGCAATCATGTGTCTGACTGTCCTTTGCAACGTTTGATTGGATTTTGATTATACAGAACTCGATCGATACCTATATGAAGTATCTAACGTCTTGTCTGTTTAGTAGTGATGCATTGACACAGTTTTAACATAGATGTTATTTAACTGTGGATTTTTTGCTGAATTGTATTTTTTCGATGTAAAATTACAATCCAGGTCTCTTTGATTGATGATGAATCATTGTTTACGTTAAGTATGTACGCTAAATTATGTTTTACGTTAGCTGTTTATGATAGGCAAGATTATGTTCAAGAATTATATAGTAAAATTTGAAGGAAATGATGACTCGATTGGAACTTTTATGCAAAATGAAAAATAATTCTGTGAAAGCTTTACTGCACATATATTTTTATGATATGGACACATATGTGTATAGAATTTAGATTAATTTAATCTTCATTCTTCTTTGACATTGCACATACGGATCAACTGCAAGACCTTGGATTTAAACTACTGATCAAACACCAAAACACCATCCTGTTGAAACCCAAGACGTTGGTGTAATTGTGTTAACCAAACAAATCTCACATTTATAGCACAACCGAATAGAAACCAGAAACGAATAGAAGATTAAGAATCAGATGACATACAAAACCAGAAATGAAAAAAAGATGAAGAAGAAGAAGAAGACTAATCAGCTGACTTTTTTTTTCATTGTATAATTTAAAGCTAAAACAAATTGTTTTGCCGGACATATTGCATGTCTCCTGTTTATATGGGTCAACTTTCAAAATGTTTTGTATCACCTAATTTTACCAGCAAAAAACAATAAAAAATAAAGTAAAATGGCCAAGTGCGAGTTGGACTCGCCCATGAAGGGTTCCGTTGCAGCAAGTAACATAATATACATAGTACACATAGTTCTTGTAGTTCGTTGTAACTTTGATCGAAGTTTCAATAATAGTGTATTTATGACGTACTAAAAAAAACTACTCATCAGTTCGAGTTCAAACTAATTTTCGTTGGTAGTTTACATATGTACATTATATTTTTTTTTTAGATTTTTCATTCTCTTACTTTAGAAGTTAGAGGAGGGGGACACACATTTTACCACTTTGGAAGTGTCTCTCGCGCAAATTATTCAGTGTAGACGAAAATTATTTTAAAAACCTCAACATCATTTTTGAAGACCTATCGATAGACACGTCGCACGCTTAATAATAAAGAGAATTATCTCAAAAATTAAGAATTTTGGGAAATGGCGTTTAAAGTTTAGTCTATTCGACCAGGAGCACAAAATATTAAAAATAATTGATAAATGTCGTATTTTTTCAAAACAAAAGAAAGGTAAATAAAAGTAGAAATCCTAACCTTTAATCTGGTATATCAATGTCCATTCTACATTTATGAAAACCCTGAAAAAAAGTGAAAAGAAGAAAAACCCTCGGACTTATTTCAGTTTATGACAAAACTAAAGTAGTAGTTTAATAATAAACTGAAATATCTCAAAATATTTCACAAAAGAAACAAAATATTTTAAAACAAGACTGAAATAAGTGCAAATGTCCATTTGGCAATAAAACAAGCTTAAATACTAAATGAAGTTACATCAAAATATTGCACTTTATGATTGTAAATTAATAAATAAAATACTCACGTTTTAACTTTTAAACAGCAATATTCGACTTTTGACAGACATCATGGCCGATCCGTTTGGAACGAAAGAGACGATCGATCTTCCGTTTCACTCAAAATCGTTCGAATTTAACGGCTGTCGAATCTATCCTATTCTTTTCGTATTGTTATTGCGTTTTATTACAAAAACTCGATTTCCCCAATTTTACAGTTATTTCTCTTTATTATTAAGAGTGCGACGTGTAGGTTTGATGAAAAAAAAATTTTTGAGTTTCAGTTCTCAGTATGGGGAACCCTAATTTTTCTTTTTTTTAATTTTTTTTGTTCAAATCTTAATGCGGTTTACAGAATACATCTACTTACCACGTTTCAACAGTGTAGTTCTCATAGTTTCGGCAAAAAGTGACTGTGATATACGGACGGACAGAGAGACAGACAGACATGACGAATATATAAGGGTTCTGTTTTTACGTTTTACGGAACCCTAAAATGTATTTGTAAGGTTCGTGTTACCAATTTTTGTTGCATTGCAATGGTTGTCAATTATAACTTTTCAAGTCACCTAATGAAACTTCACTATAATTGGCTTATAATTGTCCATCAATCTGGATGATAAGGAATCCTCGATACAGTGCACACAGAATTAATTGGATTTAGCTGGCCTAAGATTGAGACAAAATTACTGCAATCAAGCCATGGGCCACTCTTAGCTCAACTGTGAAATTAATTTAAGCTCATGATAACGTTGATTGTATAAAATAAAAGCGGCCAAGTGCGAGTCGGACTCGCCCATGAAGGGTTTTGTAGCAGCAAGTAACATAACATAAGTTCTTGTAGTTCGTTCTTACTTTGATCGATGTTTTAATAATAGTGAATTTATGACGTACTAAAAAAACTACTTACCTACTAGATCGAGTTCAAACCAATTTTTGGCGGAAGTTTTTATGGTAATGAACATTATATTTTTTTTTAGTTTTATCATTCTCTCATTTTAAAAGTTACAGAGGGGTCAGAGGGACACACATTTTACCACTTTGGAAGTGTCTCACGCGCAAATTATTCAGTTTAGAAAAAAATGATCTTAGAACCCTCAACGTCTTTTTTAAAGACCCATTCATAGTCACACCACACAGGGTTTGATGATTTTTTTTTGAGTTTCAGATCTAAGTATGCGGCACCCTAAATTTATTGTAAATGTATTTTTGTGTAACAATCTTAATGCGGCTCACAGAATACATCTACTTACCAAGTATCAACAGTATAATTCTTAAAGTTTCGGAAAAATGAGGATGTGATTTACGAACGAACAGACATACAGACTCGACGTATCCATAAGGGTTCCGTTTTTACGTTTTACGGAACCTTAAAAACCCGTTGCATTGTGGATCGTTCCTTTTTTTAAATCCGTTAAAAACAGCTTCAAACAAACATAATGGCAGCAGTAATTGACTAATAGACATAGCGGCGAGACAGGCTCCGTTCAAAAACTCCGATGCAAAATAAAGGCATTTTCGTAAAATAACCCGTTTATAATCGGTATCGGAGTCGGTCCCGGGAGTTGAATCAACAAAAAGGTCTGATGTCAGTCTCGGTGAGCGACGGAACGTAATCCAACAAAAATGGCTTGAAACTCTTAACTGTACGGAGTCGGGATTATCGGCGGCGCGGCGTGGGCGAATCTCTCCGCTCGGCCCTGCGCTGCACGGAAAGACAGTTAAGGGATCCCACACAAAACTGCGATGCGATGCGATGCGACGCCGCATCGGAGGAACTTGCGATGCGATTTCGTGCGGCATACTGTTGGTTAGGGTAACCATACCTTCAACGGTAGTCAGCCGTGTTGGACGTGTTTTTCGGAAGCGCAACATGGATCGCAAAAATATTGTTGTACTACTGTTATTGTTAAGTAGAGAGGAAAGAAAAAAACATTTTGGTTTCATACACATATTACGATTATGAATGCTGATGGGAACTATTTTACTCGCAAGTATTATGGGTTGAGAATAGAAGAATACATTTTTTTTATTATTTTAGTATGAGCATATCTTCATTTGAAGAACATATTTCTTTTTTTCTGTCTCAGAGCTGACTAAAATGGTGGTGACACCATTATGACCAGTATGACGTAATATCGGAGGAATGCGCGATGCAAATCAAATCGGAAGTTCTTGCGATTTATTCGTGCGAATTCGCAGATATTTCCGATGCAACGCGAATTCGTGGTTTTATCCGGGAGCCCTTAACTGTACGGAGTCGGGATTATCGGCGGCGCGGCGTGGGCGAATCTCTCCAATCGGCTCTGCGCTGCACGGAAAGACAGTTAACGTCCTAACTACGCCTACGGTAATAACGCCACTAATTCTACCCTAATAACGTTAATTATGTTATGGGAGTTGTGTTCCTACACAGTGGGCATTCGTGTCGACTGTACTATAATAATTTCATGTATTTGTTTGACTCGAATGGTTTTCGGAATATTTGGTAACCAGCTAATTGTAAAAGGGAAAGTTTACCCACATTTGTAACGTGAATTACTACACAGAACAAGCAGAATTGCAATTTGTAGTTATTACGTTGTCTGGTAGATGACTTAGTTACTCAGTCAAAGACTTGAGAAAGGGCGAAAGGACAAAATAGACGACAATTAAAGTCTTAGCAAAGTTTATTTCTTTAACTATCGTCTATAGAGGTGTATATAAATATGTAATTATGTTATGCCATATCTTTAGTTACTTTTGAATACGTCAACACGGCAATCCTTTGAAACGTCTGCTTATATATTTAATACCAGTGTTACACTCTTGTTCCTTCTGTGCTAAATAATATAGCCAATATCACTCAGGAAAACAATTTAGAAATCGGTCGTGTAGCTCCTGAGATTACCGCGTTCAAACATATAAACTATTCAACTTTATAATTTTACTATAGATTTATTATATCAGCTATCTGGCCTTCAAAGTATAGGGTTTGCTTAGTTTGGGAGTAGATGGTATGTTGTGAATAAGTGTCAACCAATATATATTTATTTACTAACATAACTCCGTGGTTTTACCCACGTTCAGGTTATTTTGCTGCAATAAAAAGTGAACCTATTTACTGTTTTAGGCTAAAATATAACTCTGTTCCGAATTTCAACGCGATCCGTATAGTTGTTCCGACTCCTTTGAGCAACTAGCATCCACATATCTAAACTTTGACATTTAATATCTTATATATAAAATTCTCGTGTCACAGTGTTTGTTTCCTTACTCCTCCGAAACAGCTTTACTGATTTTTACCAAATTTTATATGCATATTCAGTAGGTCTGAGAATCGGCTACTAGCTATTTTTCATGCCCGGCAGATGGCGCTGCAGACAGTGTCTAGGTTATGTCCGAGCGAAGCCGGAACGGGCCGCTAGTTATACCATAAAGATTTGTTATAGTGATAAAGAGTAGATAACGTGAGAACGAAATTATTTTCTTTTAATTTTTAGATTAGGTTTACGAAACGCTGAATCCAAATAACGGTTGTAAAGTAACTCGCCGGCACTACTCCGCCATTAGATGGCCAATTTGTTTGCCTACAGTGGGCGAGCCCTTAATCCCACATGGCACTTCGCTCGAGTGACGCGGTCTGACCAAGCGCCCGTTCCCACCTATTATTTCCCCACTTTAAACGCCAAATCGTCGTACCGTATAATTGGTTTTCTAGCGGAGCAATCTATCGGTATTGCGATTATTCAACGCTTTCATTTGCTCGAAAAAATGGGGCCGTTTGTTTTAGAAATGAAACGCAGTATCAATCTCCGTTCAATGGTCAACGAAAAATGGGACTCGAAAGATCCCTTCCAATCTTTCTTGTGCCAAAAAACGAGTGATAAATTGTTGAAGGTGAGTTCAGGAAACTAATTTGTAGCAGCTCCATCCAATACCTACAGAATATACGTATTCGTACGTCAAGTACAAAACTACAGGGGCTACGGTGTTACGAGGTTACGTTCGCTACGAGGCTACGAGGGCTACGTACGACGAACAAACGGAAGCTTTCAAACTGTTTATTCCCAAGTGTGTCGTCATGTCGTTTGTCTTCTATTGTTGTGGTTACCTACATATTGACACACACACAGGTAAACGTGGCACATCATACCAACTATGAGGATTTATTCGTAGACTGGTAAACTAATAAAATTTACATTCAGTGGCCTTGTAGTTTATGAATACCTGAATATGTTTAATTAAGAGAATACGGACCCTGTCTAACTACGGCGTAATGGAATTCTGAATTGTATTATAGATAAACGTGAGTACAACTTTCGGTAATAACTTAGCAACATATATTAACAGTGTTGTGGGTTCTTGGGAGGAGGCGAGAAAACGAGCGATGAAACATTATTAATGTGGGAAGTGAGTTAATTATGTCCGTCGTTAATTGACGTGAAATCTGATTATTATATTTATTATTACTTCTTCAGCTTCTACGACATTAATAAGTATATAATGGAACTAGTAGCGACCCGCAGTTTCACTCGCGCAGTTCTGTTAATTTCCCGGGATAAAATAGCGTATGTGTTATTCCAAACCATCATCTATCTATGTACAAAATTTCATCAAAATCCCTTCCGTAGTGTTTGTGTGAAAGAGTAACATACATATATCTATAAATTATTACACACTTTCGCGTTTATAATACTAGTAGCTACAAATACGCACTATCACTATCCGCCTGGGGAAGGACCACACCTTTGCCAATTATTCTACCGCCAAGCAGTAATGTGCAAACATTACTGTGTTCCGGTTTGAAGGGCAATGTTTCCAGAGAAATTACAGGGCTTAGAGATATAACAACTTAGATCTCTGGGTGACGAGCGCAGTGCAGTGCTAGGTAATGATTTGGACTCTTCATGTTCCAATAGCTGCGTGTCACTGTGCTGTTATGTGGCAGGCATGTTGCTTACCATCAGGCACATATCCTGCTCGTCCCGTCACTCTTTACTTTAAAAAAAAAATCAGAACTAAGGGTGTGCACGAAATTTCAGATCAATTTGTCAACAAGAAAGGGCGTATATCGTACAAAAAGTTGTATATGGCGATCATATTATTATGACCTAATACAATAAGTAAAGATTAACAAGTTTGCTTAATAGTACATTATGATAAAGTGCGCTAAGTTGATAATTACAGCTGAGGCTAGCTCGAGCCGAAGGCGAGAGCTATAATTACCAGAGGCTGTAATTATCAGAGCGCACGTATGTCATACGACGTTTTATAACATATTTGCGAGGATATAAATAAAACTCTGACGAAATTTTCAAATAAAAACAACACAGCAAAAAAAAAGAGCGCGGAATAATTTATACTTGTTCACAGATTATCAATGCGCGCGCATCGGCGCCTTTTTTTTTAAGGAACGGCATAGAATCAGCCAGTATGCCATTAGTAAGAAAGTAATTAATATTTTTGTGTTTTGTTACAGATATATTGTTGTAATTTGTGGTCAAAATTAATTAAATTAACGAATTAAATAATTCTTTGTTATATTTTACCTCTCAAAGTTAATTTTATGCATACAATGTTGACCACTTTTCTGACATAAAAACTCTTTACTGAGGTTTAAAAAGGTACCGTTCGTTTTAGACGGAGCATTTTGCAACTGTGCGTTTTACAGTACATTACCGCACAAGTACGTAATAAGATACATTACGATACATAAATTGGTGCAATAAGAGACCCTTTACGAGCAAATATGTTATAAAAATATTCTTGCTACCAAATTAGAAAAAACTACGCATTAATATAACGATATTGTTGTGTTTATAGGTGATAAACGACTTACACGACTTAACTACTCTTAAATTACGAATTCATATTAAATATCTTCACGCTTCTTAACAAAATTCATGTACGATAGATAATAAACATCTATATGAGAACTTAACAGCATAAGGGCTTATTGTGATTTAATTCCCAACTTTGTATGCTCGGAAGGAACTCTGATGACTTTGACGTTACTTTAAGAGAGTTGGAGTATTCTCAATATTTGGTTGAGTGTTTTATTAAACAATGATATTACCGCTGCGTATACTTTTAGCTGAGATTAAAATTAACTTAAGATATTTGCTTTTCAATTAATTATTTTGTCTGAACCTTTTAGATAAGTACCTAAATTTCATTTTCTCTTCTAAGACTTTTTAATTACAAGCGTTTATTAGCAATTTTGAAAGAAATTTAACAAATTTACATTATAAAAATTGATTCGATTTCGGTAAAGATTAGTGATCCTCCGAAAAGCCATTTATATTTTTAGTCCAGTAACTTTATACATTACAATATGCGTTAAATCCGGTAGATCTGATTTTTTGCAGACTTGTTTATAATCTTGGCCTTATGATTAATCCAAGTTTGTGCCCTCGAGCGGCGAACGCAATTTTGTCAAAAATCGAAAATACCGCGAAAAAATCGTCTATTTTTCAAACTTTGGCGATTATAACCCTAAACGACTAGTTTTTGACAAAACTTTCTTACGCCGTTTATAAAGTAGACTAAATTTGCTACAATATGATACTAGAGTTGTCTCTGTACACCCAATAGTTTCTAGGAAACAGTCTTTCAAAGTTTATAATTTTTTTCGAACTTTGCAATTTTATGCAATATTTTAACTCTTACTTGACCACTTAATAGCACAGTTACTGCGGTTTTAACCCCCGACCAAAAAAAGAGAGAGGTGTTATAAGTTTGACGTCGAAGTCTGTCTGTCTATCAGACAGACAAACATAGAGGTCTGTCTCAAGGTGTATCTGTCTATGTGTGTATCTGTCTATGGCACCGTAGAGCTCAAACGGATGGGCCAATTTTGATGCGGTTTTTTTTATTTGAAGATACATTTTTGTGTTGATGTTTTGAGCTGTTTGGTTAATATCGATTCAAGATGCCCTCCTCCACCAAATATTTCACCACAATCTACCTCAATATGGGTATCAAATGAAAGGGCTTGACTAGTAGAGTACTATACAGTATAACGAATTTCAAATTACAAAATGGCGAATTACATAATTTTTTTTTCGATCAAATGAAAGGGCTTGACTAATAGACTACTATACGCTATGACACACAGATACACAGAGAGGCAGACCTGTATGTGTGTCTGTCTGATAAACAGACAGACTTCGACGTCAAACTTATAACACCTCTTTTTTTGGTCGGGGGTTAAAACCGCAGTAACTGTGCTATAAAGTGGTCAAGTAAGAGTTAAAATATTGCAAAAAGTTGCAAAGTTCGAAAAAAATTATAAACTTTGAAAGACTGTTTCCTAGAAACTATTGGGTGTACAGAAACAACTCTTGTATCATAATATTGTAGCAAATTTAGTCTACTTTATAAACGGCATAAGAAAGTTTTGTCAAAAACTAGTCGTTTAGGGTTATAATCGCCAAAGTTTGAAAAATAAACGATTTTTTCGATTTTTGACAAGTTGCGTTCGCCGCTCGAGGTCACAAACTTGGAATAATCATTAGGCCAACATCATAAACAAGTCTGTAAAAAATCAGATCTACCGGATTTAACGCATACTACTCCATACTTTCAGGCGACAAAGTTACTAGACTATTTGGTAAGCTTAAAAATATAGGTCGTAAAGGTTTTCTGACATTCCTGCTTTCGCTTTTTATTTTTTAATAGTTATTTTAGTATTTTTGTACGAACGACATCCGAATAATTTAATCATAGTTTATTGAAGTGAACTCAATTATAGAAAATGTCACGTCACTGTTATGTCATTTGATTGATAATAATCTATATGGCAAGACAACGTTTACGAAGTCAGCTTGTTTTTATGTACGAAGTAGTAGCATCTCGCTGTATAGATAGTGCAATCCACGAAGACGCGCCCCACCAATTTTTTTCTCCACCAATCGCGTTTGCGCCGAGCTTCAGTCGCGTACCATTCCCCAGTCATTGTAGTGTGCGTGTGCATTCATAGGTAATTAATGTTACCGATAACACTCAAACATTGACGGAAGCTTGCACACAAATACTATAAACGGTTAGGAGGAATAGTGGGGCGCGTCTTCGTGGATTGCACTATCTGTATCACTCGCGTAGTTTCTGATCGCGTTATTTTCCCGGAATAAAAAGCCAATAAGTTATTACAGACTATAGTCTATCTATGTATCAAATTTCACCCATAAACCTTCAATATGTTTTACTTCAAAGAGTAACAAAGACAAAAACTTTCACATTAACAATATTAGTAGGATAGGTCAGTCAGTTAAAAAACCACAAAATATAAATTGTTTAACTTACGACATGCTGTAAAACTCAGATGGGTAAAATTAGAATGATTACCTTGACCACGGCAATACAATCTACTGAACAGATAAGCCTGTCGCTTGGAGGTTAGGGGTTACATTGGCAGGTGCGTGGTCGCTGTCAGAGAGAGTCTCTCGGGCCATTGCGTTGAAATTGGCCGGCGCCAGCGAAACTAAGCGTATTTCACGGGAACAACTCGCTGGCCGGCCTTTTGTTTTACCCTTTTTTTGAATATCGCATACGAGAGACCAATATAAACAATTGGTAATGTCGAGGGGAAAAGTACTGACTTCTAAGTTCTGATCTAGCATTCTATAGTAACTTTGAACTCCACAAATCATCCGGGTTAAATAAATAACAAACAACTCATCAGACGAATGTTGATTGTGTTATTGAAGCAATAGTTCTATGTTTTGTTTATAATTTGTGTAAATATTAAGACTGCTGCAAACTCAATGTTGCATATAAAATATTTATTTTTAAAATTTTACTCTGAAGTAGCAGACCGATGTTAGTAATAAATTGGATGAAAGAGTTTTGAAACAATGGATAGATTCATTGGAACAAGAATTCAATTGGACCTTCTTTGTCCAAATCTATAAGGTGTTCAGGAGGAAGAGTTACGGCGAAGTTGAAAAAACATTTTTTTTTTTTTTTTGCGACACCAAGCGCAGCTAAATTATCTATAGAGCAATGAATGTCTACAGATAATCAAAATAATTAATAAATAATAACAAATGTTGGTGAACAATTCACACACAACACCATCTGACCGCAAACTAAGCAAAGCTTGTACTATGGCGGCCAGATAACTGATATAATACTTATTAGACTACAGACCCGTGAACAAAATTTACGGGTCAAATGAACCACCAGGAGACCTATGTAGGATGATAGAAGGGTTTAAAGTAATAAAATTCAGCACTATGCCGTCACTTGTAAGCTGTCCAACTGAGTACTTCTAATCCATTATTTCGCAACGGTGTACAAAAATCATACGACAAGGAGAAATTATCGAGGATCGGAACCCCCCCTCTTCAACTGTACTCAGTTGGACAGCTTACAAGTGACGGCATAGTGCTGAATCTTATTACTTTATACCCTTCTATCATCCTGCATCGGTCTCCTGGTGGTTCATTTACTACGTAATTTTTGTTCACGGGCCTGTAGTCTATATACAGTGTTACTGGTAATCACCCTGCATCCGTTTAAGGGCATGTTCTGTATATATAAACAAACAACTTTTGTTCTACAACTTTCGCTAAAACTCAATAGATAACCCAATAAAAAATTGTGTTTGTTGTAATTGTTGTACTGTTTAGCGACTTTTTAGTGTTTATTCACTACGGCACATCATTTTTTGCGCGTTAAAGAGCGTACGCGCTCTTGTTACGAATTGTTACAAAGAGTTCGATGCTTTTAGACCGTGAAAATACACTTTTTATTTATTTTGTAAAAGAAAAAAAAGTCTAATTTTTTTTAAAACTGTAGAACAAAAGTTGACGTATTGAATGTACCTAACATCCCCGTAAAAGGATGCAGGCTGATTTCCAGTAACCCTGTATAGTTTTAAATACATACGTATTATACGTAGAAATACCCATACACAGTGCAATTAAGCCCACTACCAGTCGGAAGCGTGCATACTTGTGGCATTACGATGCATGACATTACTTATAATAAAGTAATATAATTCAGCACTATGCCGTCACTTCAGTACTTCTAATCCATTATTTCGCAACGCTGTACAAAAATCATACGACAAAGAGAAATGATCGAGGAGCGGAACCCCCCCTCTTCAACTGTACTCAGTTGGACAGCTTACAAGTGACGGCATAGTGCTGAATCTTATTACTTTATACCCTTCTATCATACTGCATAGGTCTCCTGGTGGTTCATTTACTACGTAATTTTTGTTCACGGGCCTGTAGTCTATATATAGTTTTAAATACAAACTTATTATACGTAGAAATACACAGTGCAATTAAGCCCACTACCAGTCGGAAGCGTGCATACTAGTGGCATTACGATGCATGACATTACTTATACGTTGGCCCAATAAACGCCAAATTTTGGTCACTCTATTATTTATAGAATGAATATTTTATGTTGCAAACATGAACAGTTAGTTTTTTGATAAAATATAGTTTTTTGTGGTTGACTGTACCGTACTATCATCGAGTGCCCAGTCCGATAAACAAACACACGCAAGGCGTGCCTTTGTTTGTAGAAACAAATTGATGTGCTATGAACTCAGTCATATATTGCAAATTATTAGCTTTATTTACTCTGCGACAAGCAATCGGATAAAATAATACGAGCCAATTGTGACTATTATGTGGGAAAGAATTATCACGATTGGTAATAAATAATGCGTTAGATTTCGATTAATGGTTATTAGTACATCTGTATTTAGGTAGAGTAACGAGATTCAATCATTGTTTTAGCAATCATGGTTGTTATATATATATATATATATTGAAATAAATAATGACGAGACGAGCAGGACATGTGCCTGATGGTAAGCAACATACCTGCCACATAACAGCATAGTGACACGCAGCTATTGGAACATGAAGAGTCCAAATCATTACCTAGTACTGCACTGCGCTCGTCACCCAGAGATCTAAGTTGTTATATCTCTAAGCCCTGTAATTTCTCTGGAAATATTGCCCTTCAAACAGGAACACAGTAATGTTTGCACATTACTGCTTGGCGGTAGAATAACTGGCAAAGGTGTGGTACTTCCCCAGGCGGACTCTGATAAGAGTCCTACCACTACATTACCATACTAGTATTATTAATTAGGGGATGTTCTTACGGCATATCCAAGCTGTATGGCCAGGAAAAAGTTTTGGTCCAGATAGAAACCTGAGCGTTACAAACTCAATTTATTAGTTAATACAACTACTTTAATGTCAAATTTCAATTACTAGCTTCCTAGGATTTTAACCTATTTCCAAAATAAATAAACGGTTAGCTGTAAAACAAATTTCTATAGGTAAGTAAGGCTCGAGTTTCTCGGAGCTAACCAATCATCAAGGACAAATTCTAATCTCCGCCTTTGTGAATAAATAATTGCGCCAGAGTTAAATACACATTTCCAAAGTTTCCAGGAATTTATCGCTGCGTAAACATTAAAATTAAGTTTTTCCTCACTCAATTAGCGACAACGCGTCGAAGTGATTCAGCTGAGAAGACTTTCTTAATCCTCAAGTCCAATTAACAAATGTGAAACTTTAGGATGTCATGGAGGTCAATTAAGAAATGTCGCATTGTGAAAAGTACTGAAATTAGACTAATTTTACTTGCGCTGTGACTGTTTAAGTTAGTAAGGAAAAATTAGGTACGGTCTGACTTTAGTCACACAGTTTGCTTAGTTGATTTAGGTCTAATTTTACCTGTAATTATTTGTTTGTTATATTAATTGTTTTTTTTATTGCTGTAAAAAAACAGACGTTATTTCAAAAAAATGTTTGTCTGTAAAGTCGGTTTACTGACGATAGACCGTGACAACGTCTTAAGAAAATACTGATGGAATGGTAGCATTTTTCAAAAGAAAATTTTAATTTCATTTGTTTAATAGATTTGTATGTAAAAAGTAATCAGTAGAATTTAGTCATTTTTAATCAAAACAATGCAAAAAAGCTTTGAAATGCCGGGGATCGAACCCGGGGCATTTCACATGCAAAGCGAACGCTCTACCACTGAGCTACATCCCCGCTTGAACTACTGGTCGAAATAATTAATACAACTGTAACAAACATGCGGCGAGGTAACGACCGACGGTAACGCGGTAACGGTACATGACGTCATGTTTTGTGGGCGTGCAGCCGGCTTCATCGAATTATAAGACGTTATCACGTCAAAAATATTAAAATAATATTTGAAAATTATTGGAATCACCCATTTCTATTACGTGATCTCCGAGTTGTATTGATCTCATAGTAACAGTATTGGTTTATAGGCACATCGCGTCCACGTCTACAAGCGAGCTTAACTAATTTGGCATTTAATGAACGCTGGTTAGTTTGTCTTTTTGTGTTTCTGCAGCAGCAGTGGGCAGCAGTTCACTTTTTACTCCCACTGCTGGGGCTTGGGACCTTTGTATTACTATACAACCCGTGCCCCGCTGTTTTCCCGCGTAGTCTTGCCAAAAAGCAGCGTAATACCCCGTTTACATTATTCCAGTCCAGCGACCGAATCCAGCGCTGGATTGCTTACTGGAATGATGTAAACCGGCACTGGAATGCATTAACACTGGATTGATGCATTCCAGTGCCGGTTTCCATTATTCCAGTAAGCAATCCAGCGCTGGGTTTGGTCGCTGGACTGGAATCATGTAAACGGGGTATTATTCCATACAATAGTAATCTAGCAGTGTTTCAAATATCAACCCAACCAATTTAGCCGTCGCGACATGATTGAGCAACAAACAATCAAAAATTCAGATTTACATAATTATTAGTAGATATACTTATATAAAGGAAACCCGAAAATTCTTCAATATGTGATTTCCATTCAGATTTAGCCTGGTAATATACTTAACTTGTTTTCCTTTATTTATGTGCCTTTATGTTCACAGTGAAGAAGCCGAAATGTCGTTTGACCTAAGTTAATCTCAAACAGACTTATTATGGCTCGTCAAAGACTTTGAATAGCAGGATTTGTAATCAAGCTCTTTTGCAAACTTGGCTGACTGTCTCTATGAGACGGAAAATTCTGTCATACTTTCCCTTTACTTTATTTGGGTTGTTTAACTTTAAAAGATTTTGTCAATTTATACTTTCTCACACAATGTAACAGTATGAGAATCTGAAGATAATGTGAGCTAATTACTCTTGCCACCACAGATCTTATACCCTGGGTTATTGTCTTTGCTTACCACCTTATTGAGCTAATAAACTGATTAAATACCAGTTTTGTCTCCGAGTTCATTTAACATCCGAAACGCCGAGAATTTATAAAGAGAGTTGACTTGAAATTCAGTTTTGGGCACGCGTAAGACTCCAGCAAATATTTTTAATATGCTGGTTAGTTGTTGAAGTAACGACTTATTTTTTCACCCCATAAAAGTTAAAAATTTAACATTGTTTTGACAAATTTGTCTTCTTTTCCTAGAGGTAGTAAAAATATTTCTAACAATATTTACCTACTCCATGTGAAAGTTAATGAAGAAGGATGTTTCGATAGAGGGAAGAATGTTTAGTAGGTAGACTTTTTAGTATAAACTACTAGACAAATTTGAGTCAATCTTTACATTAATAAAGCTAACATATTTATCAGTTTCACGAATAATTATTACTGTTGGTCACTTGCTTATAGCAACACATTACCACGCATTTATTTCAACAAAAACAAAGAATAAAGCTTTTAAATCACAGCCTAACATCATACAGCGTACATCGCTCATCACCTGGAAATTAGATCAATACTCTCTTAGACCTGTAATACTTCTGGAAAACGTCATCTTGCAATTTCTCAGAAAACATGAGTCTTGACACCGAAACACTTAAATTAGAGAATCCTGTATGGTGGTAGAATAACCGGTAAAAATGTGTAAGTATGTACTCCCCAGGCGGACTCTGCAAAGTGACCTACCACTACAAAACCATAAAGTTGAACTCAAGCAAGCTCCTCACCCTACATCTATCAGACAAGCTTTGTCACACGACAGACATTTATTACGGCAATTATTAAATTAGAAGACTAATGAATGAGTGACGTAGACAAGGGCCGGGACTAGTGCAGGTAGTTTGAAGGACCGCGTTAGACCCACGTCGAGACGCCGGAATTCCTCGACTGACAGTTCCTAATCCCATCGAGACACGTTGTTCGTACTACGATCCCACCTATCTTGTAAGACGACAGACTTGTTATGTCAGATTTTCTGCCCTTGTTCTGACATATAGCACAAGATTATCTTAGCCCTTAGTGGCGGCTATACCTTGGGGTATCCCACGATATTGTTATAGCACCATTTCGAGCACGCCTCCGCACCGGCGCGGCCTTAAAAAACGCCATTAAAAAACAGAGTCACTTTGCAATATCAAAAATTGATATTGCAAAGTGATATATTGATATTGTAATTGTATGACAAGTGATATTGTAAATAAGTATTTAGAATTTTATTAGGTAGATACATAAACTTCAATATACCGTCTTAAAACATAAATCAATAAAGTCTCTCAAAAATCAAGATGTTAGGTACATATTTTTAACTTTATCATCAAAGAGACTTTACGTCGTATTTTTCCATTTAAGCCTAATTGGAGCTTGGAGCTTTTGAACAGACTTAATAGCTAAGATTTTTAAAACGTAATTTGATATTTCAACTAGAAAAAAAAGAAAATTCACGACGATATTTTCTTTGTTCTAGAAAATGACTTGAGTTAATTTGTCTTCGCTAAAAACTTAATAATAATGACAGAAATGAATGACTACAGACAACAAAGTGACTGAACACAATAGACGTAATTATTAAGTTGAAATGAGCACAACATTTAAAAAGTTACTTACTATTTTAATTTTAAGATCAAAGAGACTCTTAGAAGTCTTATAAAAGAACCAATAAGAAGTTCATTAAGGAAATCATTCAAAATGTATCGAGGAAATCACGAGTTTCTTTCGACTCACTGCGCGTAATTTAAAAATAGATTTCCAATGCGGTTTGTAAATCTGTTGTACCGTGCTCGTAAATCCTGATACGTGTATATCTCTTTTTAAATAGGTACATTTCATAAGCAATTAATTACGCTAAAAATATTCGAATACAATTAATATTTTTGTTCTAGGAAATAATTTTAAATTATTTATCTGAATTAATTCAAATTAAAGTGCGTATCGGTTTTCACACTTTTAAAAAAAATTCAAGTGACGAGACGAACAAGACATGTCTGACGGAAAGTAACACGCCTGCCCGTAACAACACTATTTTAAACATTTAAAAGCACAAATTACTGCCTAGCGCTGCACTGCGACCCAAAGTAGTGATTAATCTCTTTGCCATGCAATGTATCTGGAAAAAAATCCTTTGGAACCGAAACACAGTAGTATTTGCAAGCTTGGCAAAAGAATACAAAGCAATAGCAAAGGTGTAGAACTCCTCCAAGCTCCGAGCATATAACAAATAATTAAGACACTAATGAGGCAATTTAATCAAAGACGCATCCTCAAAGGAATACGACAGATTCGAGCTCCCGAAATACAATACAAAATTGTGTGCTAATCCTTTACGCTTCGTCGGTGGACGTGTTCGGTTCACGCGACGTGTGGTAGCTCTCGCGGACCCAATTATAGAGTTTTAACGAACTGCACACAACTCGCCAATAAAGTTTCCCATAATTCGGATTTGTTTAATTGTTGCCGCATAAAGTCAGGCGTCAGGGCCGTGGCCACTCGCTGCTCGCTTCACGTTCCTTTAGTAAACTTTTGAATGTGCCGAAAGAGTTGGGGATAAGGGAACGAATATTTGCCGCACCCGCATGTAGTTTAAATTGCGTTTCCTTTGAGTACGGCACAAAGACGCTGCCTGCGATGAGAACTTGATCCGCAGAAAGTCTTTGCGGCAGCCTTTTTCAGCAGAACAACTTTGAAGTTGGTAAACGTGATAGGAGTTGAGAGTCATGCATGGAGGGATGAACACACGACAGTAATTAGTGCTAAGTATATAAAAATTAACGAGGTAGGTAATACGTATACCTACTTATCTACTGCAAACAAGCAGCGTGTCGTTATCAAAAAAAATATTTATTCACATTTATCACATATTTTTTTCTTAATGTTAAATCATTTCATAAATGTAGCTTTGAGCTTTGGATAGTAGAGGTGTGTCTTTTATTATACAAGTAATTCTGAAATAGACTACTGAAAAATTAAGCAAATTACGTCTATTAGGTACTACGACGACCTACTACGTAATCATTTTGTTCTATAAATTCAAATACCGTGTTATTTTATAAGTATACACGCTTTACAAAATACACGGCCATATAAATTTTATCCAGTAGGTAACACTCGTAACATGTAAATAAAGTGCTCAGTATTTTAAAACGTTTTATCTAACAACACCATTTTTTATTTTATTTTATGCCATTCGTATGAAATAAAAGCTTAAAACAAAAACATGTAAATATTATGCGAACTTTAATAAGTTCATCCTCACAGATACCTACAATAACAGTCGAGGAATCCACGTGAAACGCCCCGTAAAGGTACAAGTTCGCGCTGAGACCGCGACATGAGAACGCGACCGGAGACCGCGACAGGCACTTGACACTATGGAATTGTATGGGCACCAGTTCGCGCCGAGACCGCAACACGTGTGTCTTCTCCTGTCGCGGTCTCGGCGCGAACTGGCGCCCATACAATTCCATAGTGTCAAGTGCCTATCGCGGTCTCCGGTCGCGGTCTCAGGTCGCGGTCTCGCGTCGCGGTCTCAGTGGGAACTTGTACCTTAATAGCCATTCGAATGGCGAGGAAAATAAAAGCAGTCGAATTTGGAACCTATCGCAAAAAGAAGTTTTCATCTTCGAAACCTCAAAGGCCGAGTAGAAGTTTAAAGAAAGGCAAAAGCGAACATTCGGAATGGAAAGTTTAAACCGGGCTCCGATCGAACTGATAAAGCCTCGCTCCGCTGTTTGCTTCCATGATTTTGTTAACTTTAGTGAGTCGTTAAATCAATGTTTAAAGAGACATCTTATAATCAGACTCGTGGAATTTAGCAAATATTATTACGAATTGATTTTCTAAATTACGCAAATGACTATTTGCTTTTTGTCCACGGAGTTTTTAATGAAAATGTACAGCTTCTGAACTTTTGTAGCTTGTTCTGAATGCACTTCATTTTTACATACCTTAACGTTTGTGTTTTGCTATTCTGCAATAATTGTTGCTGGAGAAATTACTGGGCTAAAAGATAAAACACCTTATATCTCCAGGTGACGAGCGCAGTGCAGTGCTAGGTAATGATTTGGACTGACTGCGTGTCACTGTGCTATTATGGGCAGGCATATTGCTTACCATCGGGCACATGTCCTACTCGTCTTGTCACTTTATCCTACTTAACATTATAAATGTCAATGTATGGATGTTTGTTGCTCAATCACGTCCTAACGTATGAACGGATCGGGCTGAAATTTGGAACACAGATAGATTATAGTCTGGAAGAACACATATGCTACTTTTTATACCAGACAATAAATAGTGAACAACGGGTAACACCGCGGGGCGCTGCTAGTACTATATAAAAAATCAATAGGGAAGTTTTGAACGTTAATTTTTTTGATAAGCAAGTAGATATTACTTCGTCAATAGTATAGCGTTAATCGTTATTTGATCGCTATTTCGAATATCACCAGTAATTACTGAATGGGACTACACAAAAATTTACTTCGTGCACCCAAACAATATGTAAACACGAAGACCGCCCTACCTGCTCTTATTTAATCGAAGCCTAATTTTGTATTGTTAAAAGAGGGTTCACACGGCGCGGCTGCCAACCGCGCCCGCGCGCGGTCGCGGCATATTTCCATATAAAATTAAATTCAATACACACGGCGCGGCGCCGAGCCCGCGCGCGGTCGCGGTTGCCAACCGCGCCATGTGAACCGGCTCTTAGAGTCTACAAAGTGTTAAATTTAAGGTTAAATATTTTGTGATCAGAATAAATGAAACAAAATCTTGAATTTATCTATTTATTTCTGTGTAACAAACATTATTTATTAGAATCATCTACCTATTAAAATTAGCAATTCGTATAATCCTATAGTATAAGGGCGAGAGCACATCGTCGGAGCTATAACCATAATTACAAACCAACGATGTAATCTCGGCTTCAGTGGGCCATTTACACTACCGTTCTATGTTACATGTATTACTAGCTTAAAGGTACTCATACACATCAAAAGGAAGGAGACGTGTGAAGTAACTTACGTTACAATTAGCGAATTAAGTCTGGGCTACATAAACGAGAGTAGTAAGTAGGAAAGAGATAAGGCAGGGTTCACACTTACTTATATGATCCGCATAAATAAGGTCCCACAGCCCTAACTCTATCACAGTCGGATTGACGTTCGTAATAGACGTCTGTATAGTATAATAATGTTTATTCAACGACTATGCTCTTTCCATTCATATTGATTAAATAATTGCTATGCAACTGAAGCTGTGATGCGTCTACTTGCAGATTTTAGCTCAGCAATGTGTAGGTATCCATCCGTATCTTAAATTTAGTCAATGACACCAGCTTGATTTTTTTAAAAGAAAAACATTATTTATCACTGTTGTTAACAAATCCACAGAATAGATGGTTATGTACAGGAAAAAAAAAATATTGAAATTATGTCACTTTTGTCTTCCTTCCTTTGAAATGTTATAGCTTAAAGTGAAGTACTCAAAGGGTAAGATAGTTACCAAGAGCATCATTACCGTATCAACTTACCCGAACCGTGATAAAGCTGGATACCATAATAATCTAAACGATAGTAAGTGCGATTTAGTTATCTATTTTTGAGTACTCTGGGTTGTGATTGTAGCACGTGATCAAATTCCTTTTCTTGATAATACATGATTGAGTGAGAATTTCGAAAAAACATCTACCATGTTAAAACTAAACTTACAATTTCTTGGATGGTATATTTATTTCTGTGTGTTTTTACAGAGTAAAAGGAAAAAAACATCAATTTCGAAACCGGTCTTCAAAACTCACGAAAGTTGGGAATTAATAACAAAAAAAAATACCGCCACAAAAATATTGCGGAAAATATAATTGGCCTAGAATTTGCCGATTTGTTCACATATGAAAAACTCACGTTCATTGTGTAGATAGTATAACGTATGATACATTGTGTACACACGCACATTTTGTTTTGTGTGTTTTCGCTATTCTCTCTCTGATATAAAAAAAAATTATATGTATAATGTATGATGCAAGCTGCAGAGAAAAAGAGCTAAGGCGAAATACATTCAAAATTAATTTATTAATCGTTGTATGTTTAGTTAGTACTTAAAATATTATTAAGGACATTTTACTCTTCTGTTATAGAATTTGAACAAATTAACCTCCACAAAACAATCCATTTTAGGTATGTATATTTTTAAAGCCCATTAACCGAAATTGAAAAAAAAGTTAATCTATCGCGATCTCATAATTGACAATATATTACAGATACTTAGATTATTAAAGTATGATGTTATTTTAAGGGAATGATTGACGACGTTATGCGTGATATTAAATCAGTAGGTATCAGAAATAGCAAAATTACAAAATGTAGAAGAATTCAATAAACACTATTTTTGTACTTGAGTAACCATTAATTTTGTATTATTCAAAATCACCGTAACTCTGAAAAGGCAATCGGTTACAAAAACATGTTCACAGGTTTTGCAATGATATTTCTTGGTAGTTAGTTATAAAATATCTGACGAGTAGAAATAATAACACAAAAAACTTGTTAACATAACCTATGTAAAAAAAATCGTTGGTTATCTCTATGAAATAATTCAACATTTTGCCAGAAAAGTGTCTTATATAATAGAACATGAGTTTAACACAAAAAACTACAGAGCAAACCTTCTAGTTTCCTTTAGTCACAATTTACAAGTTCTGTCCAATTAAATTTGACCAAAGTAGAAACTCCGATTGAAATTATTTCAGCAATAAAAATAAAGTGGCCAAGTGCGAGTTGGACTCGCCCATGAAGGGTTCCGTTGCAAGTAACATTATATACATAGTACACATAGTTCTTGTAGTTCGTTGTAACTTTGATCGAAGTTTCAATAATAGTGTATTTATGACGTACAAAAAAAAAACTACTCATCAGATCGAGTTCAAACTAATTTTCGTTGGTAGTTTACATGGTAATGTACATCATATATTTTTTTAGATTTTTCATTCTCTTACTTTAGAAGTTAGAGGGGGGGGGACACACATTTTACCACTTTGGAGATGTCTCTAAGCCCTGTAATTTCTCTGGAATCATTGCCCTTCAAACAGGAACACAGTAATGTTTGCACATTACTGCTTGGCGGTAGAATATCCGCCTCAAGCAAGCTCCTCACCCTACATCTATCAGACAAGCTTTGTCACGCGACAGACATTTATTACGGCAATTATTAAATTAGAAGACTAATGAATGAGTGACGTAGACAAGGGCCGGGACTAGTGCAGGTAGTTTGAAGGACCGCGTTAGACCCACGTCGAGACGCCGGAATTTCTCGACTGACAGTTCCTAATCCCATCGAGACACGTTGTTCGTACTACGATCCCACCTATCTTGTAAGACGACAGACTTGTTATGTCAGATTTTCTGCCCTTGTTCTGACGTATAGCACGATTATCTTAGCCCTTAGTGGCGGCTATACCTTGGGGTATCCCAAGATATTGTTATCGCACCATTTCGCGCACGCCTCCGCACCGGCCTTAAAAAACGCCATTAAAAAAACAGAGTCCACCAAGGTCAATTCTAAAACCAACTTACCGTGAAAATTTTAAGACTCTTTGCAGAGCCTCCTGGTCAAATGCCAAGCAGTTATGACAAAACATCACTGTGTTCCGGTTTGAAGGATATATGCGCATAGCTAAACGGTGCAAAGACTCTGCTTTTCGAAGATGATTCATTTAGTAATGTTATCTTTACTGATGATATCTTTTGATAAATAATTACTAATAATTACTTAATAATTACATAAATAATTACTATAAAATGAGATCTTATCCTATGTACCTATGACTTATAAATCTAATAAATTTAAAGTATTGTCACTTTGCAATATCCTTAATACTTACTTAGAATTTTATTAGGCGAGTACATAAACTTCAACATACCGTCTTAAAACATAAATCAATAAAGTCTCTCTATTTTAAATATTTAAGAGCACACATTACTGCCTAGCATTGCACTGCGACCCAAAATAGTGATTAATCTCTTTGCCGTGCAATTTATCTGGAAAAAAATCTTTTGGAACCGAAACACAGTAGTATTTGCAAGCTTGGCAAAATAATACAAAGCAATCGCAAAGGTGTAGAACTCGTCCAAGCTCCGAGCATATAAAAAATAATTAAGACACTAATGAGGCAATTTAATCAAAGACGCATCCTCAAAGGAATACGACAGATGCGAGCTCCCGAAATACAATACAAAATTGTGTGCTAATCCTTTACGCTTCGTCGGTGGACGTGTTCGGTTCACGCGACGTGTGGTAGCTCTCGCGGACCCAATTATAGAGTTTTAACGAACTGCACACAACTCGCCAAAAGTTTCCCATAATTCGGATTTGTTTAATTGTTGCCGCAAAAAGTCAGGCTTCAGGGCCGTGGCCACTCGCTGCTCGCTTCACGTTCCTTTAGTAAACTTTTGAATGTGCCGAAAGAGTTGGGGATAAGGGAACGAATATTTGCCGCACCCGCATGTAGTTTAAATTGCGTTTCCTTTGAGTACGGCACAAAGACGCTGCCTGCGATGAGAACTTGATCCGCAGAAAGTCTTTGCGGCAGCCTTTTTCAGCAGAACAACTTTGAAGTTGGTAAACGTGATAGGAGTTGAGAGTCATGCATGGAGGGATGAACACACGACAGTAATTAGTGCTAAGTATATAAAAATTAACGAGGTAGGTAATACGTATACCTACTTATCTACTGCAAACTAGCAGCGTGTCGTTATTATAAAAAATATTTATTCACATTTATCACATATTTTTTTCTTAATGTTAAATCATTTCATAAATGTAGCTTTGAGCTTTGGATAGTAGAGGTGTGTCTTTTATTTTACAAGTAATTCTGAAATAGACTACTGAAAAATTAAGCAAATTACGTCTATTAGGTACTACGACGACTTACTACGTGATATTTTTTCTCTATAAATTCAAATACCGTGTTATTTTTTAAATATATAATTCCACGCTTTACAAAATACACGGTCATATAAATTTTATCCAGTAGGTAACACTCGTAACATGTAAATAAAGTGCTCAGTATTTTAAAACGTTTTATCTAACAACACCATTTTTTATTTTATTTTATGCCATTCGTATGAAATAAAAGCTTAAAACAAAAACATGTAAATATTATGCGAACTTTAATAAGTTCATCCTCACAGATACCTACAATAACAGTCGAGGAATCCACGTGAAACGCCCCGTAAAGGTACAAGTTCGCGCTGAGACCGCGACATGAGAACGCGACCGGAGAGCGCGACAGGCACTTGACACTATGGAATTGTATGGGCGCCGAGACCGCGACACGTGTGTCTTCTCCTGTCGCGGTCTCGGCGCGAACTGGCGCCCATACAATTCCATAGTGTCAAGTGCCTGTCGCGGTCTCCGGTCGCGGTCTCCTGTCGCGGTCTCGCGTCGCGGTCTCAGTGGGAACTTGTACCTTAATAGCCATTCGAATGGCGAGGAAAATAAAAGTAGTCGAATTTGGAACCTATCGCAAAAAGAAGTTTCCATCTTCGAAACCTCAAAGGCCGAGTAGAAGTTTAAAGAAAGGCAGAAGCGAACATTCGGAATGGAAAGTTTAAACCGGGCTCCGATCGAACTGATAAAGCCTCGCTCCGCTGTTTGCTTCCATGATTTTGTTAACTTTAGTGAGTCGTTAAATCAATGTTTAAAGAGACATCTTATAATCAGACTCGTGGAATTTAGCAAATATTATTACGAATTGATTTTCTAAATTACGCAAATGACTATTTGCTTTTTGTCCACGGAGTTTTTTTATGAAAATGTACAGCTTCTGAACTTTCGTAGCTTGTTCTGAATGCAGTTCATTTTTACATACCTTAACGTTTGTATTTTGCTATTCTGCAATAAATGCTACTGGAGAAATTACTGGGCTAAAAGATAAAACACCTTATATCTCCGGGTGACGAGCGCAGTGCAGTGCTAGGTAATGATTTGGACTGACTGCGTGTCACTGTGCTATTATGGGCAGGCATATTGCTTACCATCGGGCACATGTACTACTCGTCTTGTCACTCTATCCTACTTAATATTATTAATGTCAATGTATGGATGTTTGTTGTTCAATCACGTCCTAACGTATGAACGGATCGGGCTGAAATTTGGAACACAGATAGATTATAGTCTGGAAGAACACATATGCTACTTTTTATACCAGACAATAAATAGTGAACAACGGGTAACACCGCGGGGCGCTGCCAGTACTATATAAAAAAATCAATAGGGAAGTTTTGAACGTTAATTTTTTTGATAAGCAAGTAGATATTACTTCGTCAATAGTATAGCGTTAATCGTTATTTGATCGCTATTTCGAATATCACCAGTAATTACTGAATGGGACTACACAAAAATTTACTTCGTGCACCCAAACAATATGTAAACACGAAGACCGCCCTACCTGCTCTTATTTAATCAAAGCCTAATTTTGTATTGTTAAAAGAGGGTTCACACGGCGCGGCTGCCAACCGCGCCCGCGCGCGGTCGCGGCATATTTCCATATAAAATTGAATTCAATACACACGGCGCGGCGCCGCGCCGGCGCGCGGTTGCGGTTGGCAGCCGCGCCATGTGAACCGGCTCTTAGAGTCTACAAAGTGTTAAATTTAAGGTTAAATATTTTGTGATCAGAATAAATGAAACAAAATCTTGAATTTATCTATTTATTTCTGTGTAACAAACATTATTTATTAGAATCATCTACCTATTAAAATTAGCAATTCGTATAATCCTATAGTATAAGGGCGAGAGCACATCGTCGGAGCTATAACCATAATTACAAACCAACGATGTAATCTCGGCTTCAGTGGGCCATTTACACTACCGTTCTATGTTACATGTATTACTAGCTTAAAGGTACTCATACACATCAAAAGGAAGGAGACGTGTGAAGTAACTTACGTTACAATTAGCGAATTAAGTCTGGGCTACATAAACGAGAGTAGTAAGTAGGAAAGAGATAAGGCAGGGTTCACACTTACTTATATGATCCGCATAAATAAGGTCCCACAGCCCTAACTCTATCACAGTCGGATTGACGTTCGTAATAGACGTCTGTATAGTATAATAATGTTTATTCAACGACTATGCTCTTTCCATTCATATTGATTAAATAATTGCTATGCAACTGAAGCTGTGATGCGTCTACTTGCAGATTTTAGCTCAGCAATGTGTAGGTATCCATCCGTATCTTAAATTTAGTCAATGACACCAGCTTGATTTTTTTAAAAGAAAAACATTATTTATCACTGTTGTTAACAAATCCACAGAATAGATGGTTATGTACAGGAAAAAAAAAATATTGAAATTATGTCACTTTTGTCTTCCTTCCTTTGAAATGTTATAGCTTAAAGTGAAGTACTCAAAGGGTAAGATAGTTACCAAGAGCATCATTACCGTATCAACTTACCCGAACCGTGATAAAGCTGGATACCATAATAATCTAAACGATAGTAAGTGCGATTTAGTTATCTATTTTTGAGTACTCTGGGTTGTGATTGTAGCACGTGATCAAATTCCTTTTCTTGATAATACATGATTGAGTGAGAATTTCGAAAAAACATCTACCATGTTAAAACTAAACTTACAATTTCTTGGATGGTATATTTATTTCTGTGTGTTTTTACAGAGTAAAAGGAAAAAAACATCAATTTCGAAACCGGTCTTCAAAACTCACGAAAGTTGGGAATTAATAACAAAAAAAAATACCGCCACAAAAATATTGCGGAAAATATAATTGGCCTAGAATTTGCCGATTTGTTCACATATGAAAAACTCACGTTCATTGTGTAGATAGTATAACGTATGATACATTGTGTACACACGCACATTTTGTTTTGTGTGTTTTCGCTATTCTCTCTCTGATATAAAAAAAAATTATATGTATAATGTATGATGCAAGCTGCAGAGAAAAAGAGCTAAGGCGAAATACATTCAAAATTAATTTATTAATCGTTGTATGTTTAGTTAGTACTTAAAATATTATTAAGGACATTTTACTCTTCTGTTATAGAATTTGAACAAATTAACCTCCACAAAACAATCCATTTTAGGTATGTATATTTTTAAAGCCCATTAACCGAAATTGAAAAAAAAGTTAATCTATCGCGATCTCATAATTGACAATATATTACAGATACTTAGATTATTAAAGTATGATGTTATTTTAAGGGAATGATTGACGACGTTATGCGTGATATTAAATCAGTAGGTATCAGAAATAGCAAAATTACAAAATGTAGAAGAATTCAATAAACACTATTTTTGTACTTGAGTAACCATTAATTTTGTATTATTCAAAATCACCGTAACTCTGAAAAGGCAATCGGTTACAAAAACATGTTCACAGGTTTTGCAATGATATTTCTTGGTAGTTAGTTATAAAATATCTGACGAGTAGAAATAATAACACAAAAAACTTGTTAACATAACCTATGTAAAAAAAATCGTTGGTTATCTCTATGAAATAATTCAACATTTTGCCAGAAAAGTGTCTTATATAATAGAACATGAGTTTAACACAAAAAACTACAGAGCAAACCTTCTAGTTTCCTTTAGTCACAATTTACAAGTTCTGTCCAATTAAATTTGACCAAAGTAGAAACTCCGATTGAAATTATTTCAGCAATAAAAATAAAGTGGCCAAGTGCGAGTTGGACTCGCCCATGAAGGGTTCCGTTGCAAGTAACATTATATACATAGTACACATAGTTCTTGTAGTTCGTTGTAACTTTGATCGAAGTTTCAATAATAGTGTATTTATGACGTACAAAAAAAAAACTACTCATCAGATCGAGTTCAAACTAATTTTCGTTGGTAGTTTACATGGTAATGTACATCATATATTTTTTTAGATTTTTCATTCTCTTACTTTAGAAGTTAGAGGGGAGATTCCATAGAATCTTTGCGAACGCAAATAAAACAACGAAAGAATGCGCTACGTTTGTTTACACCAAATGAATTTGATACAGTGGGGATAGAATGAGCATTCGCTCGTCTGATGTAAATCGGCTTATAGACGTCTGTATAGTATAATAATGTTTATTCAACGACTATGCTCTTTCCATTCATATTGATTATAATTGCTATCCAACTGAAGCTGTTATGCGTCTACTTGCAGATTTTAACGATATTTTTAATAGCTCAGCAATGTAGGTATCCATCCGTATATTAAATTTAGTCAATGACACCAGCTTGATTTTCATTATTCATTATTTGTCACTGTTGTTTGTCTTAGAACAAAGCCACAGAATAGATGGTTATGTACAGGAAAAAAAATTTATTGAAATTATGTCACTTGTCTTCCTTCCTTTGAAATGTTATAGCTTAAAGTGAAGTACTCAAAGGGTAAGATAGTTACCAAGAGCATCATTACCGTATCAACTTACCCGAACCGTGATAAAGCTGGATACCATAATAATCTAAACGATAGTAAGTGCTATTTAGTCATCTATTTTCGAGTACTCTGGGTTGTGATTGTAGCACGTGATCAAATTCCTTTTCTTGATAATACAATATTGAGTGAGAATTTCGAAAAAACATCTACCATGTTAAAACTAAACTTACAATTTCTTGGATGGTATATTTATTTATTTCTGTGTTTTTTAACAGAGTAAAAGGAAAAAAACATCAATTTCGAAACCGCGGTCTTCAAAACTCACGAAAGTTGGGAATTAATAACAAAAAAAATACCGTCACAAAAAATATTTCAGAAAATGTTATTGGCCTAGAATTTGCCGATTTGTTCACATATGAAAAACTCACGTTCATTGTGTAGAAATAGTATAACGTATGATACATTGTGTACACACGTACATTTTGTTTTGTGTGTTTTCGCTATTCTCTCTCTGATTTAAAAAAAATATTATTCAATGTATGATGCAAGCTGCAGAGAAAAAGAGCTAAGGCGAAATACATTCAAAATTAATTTATTAATCGTTGTATGTTTAGTTATTACTTAAAATATTATTAAGGACATTTTACTCTTCTGTTATAGAATTTGAACAAATTAACCTCCACAAAACAATCCATTTTAGGTATGTATATTTTTAAAGCCCATTAACCGAAATTGAAAAAAAGTTAACCTATCGTGATCTCATAATTGACAATATATTACAGTTACTTAGATTATTAAAGTATGATGTTATTTTAAGGGAATGATTGACGACGTTATGCGTGAAAATAAATCAGTATCAGAATTAGCAAAATTACAAAATGTAGAAGAATTCAATAAACACTATTTTTAACGTACTTGAGTAACCATTAATTTTGTATTATTCAAAATCACCGTAAACTCTGAAAAGGCAATCGGTTACAAAAACATGTCCACATGTTTTGCAATGATATTTCTTGGTAGTTAGTTATAAAATATCTGACGAGTAGAAATAATAACACAAAAAACTTGTTAACATAACCTATGTAAAAAAATCGTTGGTTATCTCTATGAAATAATTCAACATTTTGCCAAAAACGTCTCTTATATAATAGAACATGAGTTTAACACAAAAAAATACAGAGCAAACCTTCTAGTTTCCTTTAGTCACAATTTACAAGTTCTGTCCAATTAAATTTGACCAAAGTAGAAACTCCGATTGAAATTATTTCAGCAATAAAAAGGTACAAATCTAATGAAGTTTTGCAATAAATACCTACAACTCCATCGGCTTGCAAGTTGCAGCGTACTTTATTTCTTTCCACAATTTGTCTCGGAAATGTACCAATTGATTACTGCCCCAGTACTTGTTGCTTTCCAGAGGGACTTTCTTGATTCACTCGAGTAATTTTTAATTTTAATGACTCCAAAGCGGTGTATTTAAAATTGCTATTATTTTATTGAAATGATACGCGAAACTAGTATTAGAAAGTTTACAAATAGGAATTACTCGTACGTTGTAAAATCTGACTCTTGAAAATTTGTCGATCCCAAAAACCCCAAATCAACTTAATGAAAGAACATGTCACGGTTGTTGAGACCCAATAAAAAATAAATCTGTAGGAGTTAAAACTTGTACTATTGTACTAGTTTGACCTTCAATAATGACGGTTCGTGACCTTTAAGGCTTGTTCGCATTAAGCTAGTGTATTAGTCTAGTAGAGAGTAATTTAGTAGCTAAAATACTCACTACTATTCGAAAATCGTTCGCACCGTGCTTTAGTACAGTTCACAAGTGAGTAGCGTTTTGCAACATGAAGCGTCTACAATGCAATAAAATAAATAAGCTGATTACGCTAATTGTATTTTATTTGCTTGTTTTTATAGAGCGGGGACTTAACATTCCACAAACATTCATGTTCCACATATAAAGAAACAAATTTTAATGTAGTATCTTCACTCCAGCGAAACGACATTTTGGCGGCAACCACAGACTAGTTAGTAAAAAGATACGGCAACTAATGAACTCGACTAATTTGACAGGTTCGCACTCGTTTAGCCGATGAACCAGAGAGCACAGACGCGTGGTGGGGATGCTACTCGCCCGTTGAAAATAGAACAAAATGGATTGACTCGACTAAATTATTCACTAGACTACTCGACTAAATTTTTACTGTTCATACACGTTAAGTTGCTAAATTACTCGCTACTAGACTAAATTACTAGCCTAATGCGAACAAGCCTTTAGTCCTTATTGTGACAGAGAAAAGGTCAGATAAACTTTTAACTTTGAAATTGATTTAACCTTCGCTATTCATAAATTTGATTTGATATCAACCATAAATAGATTTTATGAATAAAAATAAACGTTGTCTGTAATAATAAAAAGTTAAAGTGTTGTTTTGATTCAGTAAATATAATTGAAATAAATGGAGATACATAGTGAGTGCTAGTAAACGTACTCATAACCAAAAATCACGACATACATCTATTTTCAGTTGTTTTCTTTATGCTTAGAACGATGTTGGCTCCGACCACAATCGATAAGTCCTCTCATACACGGTGACACTAAAACACAATATACGAGCACTTAAACAAGATTTCTGTCGGAATGGCGACGGCCCGACATCGATCGGGCATCGGACCAAATGGGATGTGAAACTCTAAACTTATTTTACCCGAACACTGCTAAGTTTTTTTTTACACACACACAATTTGCGTATTCGTTTTTGGGGTTCGCTATTTCACTTTTTGTAATTTATCGAGTACAGTCCACGAAAGGTAATAGAGTAAGGTGTTAGATAGTGTAGCTATGGAGGCGGATGCGGAAGCGGCCGGCGCGGGCGTCGGCGGTCCCAGCCGAGTGTTGGCGCGGACCACCTGCGACCGCCACCGTATTGAGTACAGCGGCTGTTGTCGCGACAGCGCCACTAACCTGCCAAAACATTAATTGGTTAATGACATCGAACCACAGATCAATGCTTTTGTCATGTAATGTAATGTATGCACTAGCAGCACCCCACGACCTTTTTGAAGTGAAAGCTTCTTAAGGCGCGCTATAGACAGAATTTTCATGGGCTGTGAAATGGATTCATCAATCGTCACGCTTGGATATGATAATGGATAGGATCGGATATGAAATCTTCGGGTAAACTCGGTAAAAACGGCCAGGTAGGTACCAGGGCAACAGAAACAGTAAAGAGTTTCGATTACCTACCTCCAACAGCCCAGCGTTTATCTCCAGATACCAGGACAACAGAAATATAAAAGAGTTGCGTTTGCCCCTAGGTACCAGTACCAGGGCAACAGCAAGTTTTCACTTCTATCGGCAGTTCCTATGACTGCCATTTTTTTTTTATTATTACCCGTATAGTTCTCGTTTCCATTTTCCAGCGATAAATATCTTATAAAACGGCTTATGTGTTATTCCAGACTTCAATCTAACGGTGTCGCAAATGTCGACCCAATCCGTTCATACGTAAGAACGTGATTGAGCAACAAACGTCCAAAACATTGAAATTTAAATTTTATATTATCAAGTAAGATTATTTTGTCCTGAAAAAACCAAACCAACCGATTTTTATTTAACTAACTTAACTACATTTTGTGAAATATGTAGGTAAGTAAAGTACGAGTAGATAGTCCAGTCCAAAAACCAATGAGACAGCAAGGTTTCGGAGTAAACGAATATGGTATCGATGTAGGTATACAATTTTTAGATTTTTGTTGATTATTCAGTCTGCTGCTCTACGAATTTAGATAGAATTTATCGGACTATCGAAACGGGAGTAAACCGTTCGAAATAAAAATAAAAATAAAGGCCAAATCAGTTCAGTCGGATAATAGAGTTGAAAAAACACAAAAACCGGATTCTAGTGAAATGCCAACCTTATTCTAAAGTTGTTTAAACATGGAAAATAAAGCAAAGCTGTACATTTTTTTTGTGTTAAGTCAGTGTGTGCTACAGAAGGTTTCTTACTCTATTAATTTGATTAATGCTCAACATTTTTGTGGACTAAATTATAAATAAAAGCGGCAAAGTGCGAGTCGGACTCGCCCATGAAGGGTTCCGTAGTAGCAAGTAACATAATAAATAGATTCTTGGAGTTCGGTGCAACTTTGATCGATGTTTTAATTATAATGTATTTATGACGTACTTAAAATAACTACTCATCAGATCGAGTTCAAACCAATTTTCGTTGGAAGTTTACAGCGTAATGTACATCATATTTATATTTTTTCAATTTTATCATTCTCTTATTTTAGAAGTTAGATCGGGGCGGGGGGACACATTTTAACACTTTGGAAGAGTCTCACGCGCAAACTATTCAGTGTAGGCAAAAATGATACACCCCACACGTATAGGTTTGATGAACAAAAAAAGTTTTTGAGTTTCAGTTCTATGTATGGGTATCCCTATTTTTTTATATTTTTTGTGAAAATCTTAACGCGGTTCACAAAATCCCTCTACTTACCAAGTTTCAACAGTGTAGTTCTCATAGTTTCTGCAAAAAGTGGCTGTGACATACGGACGGACAGACAGACTTGACTAATCTATAAGGATTCCGTTTTTATGTTTTACGGAACCCTAAAAACTCAGTCCACAATCCTAACCATTATTACATGCTTAAATATTAATATTATAAATGAAAAAGTATGGATGTTTGTTACGAAGTTACGGCTGGTCTAGTCGGGAGAACGGTGACTGCCGATCCAGAGATCTGGGATTTGAACCCGGGGTCAAATCCCAGCGGCGAAGGAAAACATCGTGAGGAAACCGACATGTACCTAAAACCTTTCGAGGTTGATCACAAAATTCAGAAATTCGATCACCATCGGTTTAAACGATGAAACAAAATGATTATAAACCTGGGAGTTCATAAGAATGATATCTATCGAGGAGAATTGTCATCATCTAACCCCGACTTAGCCAGTGTTGTGTATCTCCTTGACTATCTCCTTATAAAACAGATTTCGAATCCCAGCAGAACAAACCTTAAATATGCTACGACTAGTACTGTTATTGTTTTGCAACCTACGCTTTGTTGCTTTATTTCTCAAAATTTTAAATCGTTTCGATCTACCAAAACCATTAATATTTTTTGCGAATAAAATTCAACTCTTAACTTTTATAAAAATGCGAAAAATAAAAATACACGATTCTGTTTGAATAATACTCCCTAGGTAGAACTCGATTTCAGCGAAACCCTGTTAGGTCTGAAAAATTAGTTAGTCTAGACTAAATTGACTAAAACCTGGACCACTACGAAATGGAATTGAATTTTCGCGAGTTGCCGAGAGCCACAACAAACCAAATGGAAAGAAATATAAAATAATAAAACAAACACTTTTATAGAAATATTGCCGAGCTATATAATATCTGTGGTTTGACCCGCAACTTTGTTTAAAGTTTTTAATGGCGTCTTTTAAATACACGATATAGGCAACACGAGTTTTGATACCTATTCGTAACTAACCACATTACAATAACGTTCTTATAGAACTTGGGCCGTCAAAAATATGTCCACCATACTCGTAATTCCACACAGTATCATGTTTGAAGAAAAATCAAATTCCATAACTATACTAATTAATCCATCATCATCATTCTCTTGGCCTTTTCCCTCTAGGATTCGGCACAACTCATTCTTCTTTCTTTTAGTTTGGAATCCCTCCCAATGTGACTTTTTACCAATTGATTTAATGACCTTCTAAGTAGTATTTGTTTTCATGGTTCTCTTTAGTATCCTATTCCAACTAATTTTAAAAATACATAATTTGGATGATTGTCGCTCAATCACGTCGGAACGTATGAACGGATCATATTGAAATTTGGAACACATAAGTCTGGAATAACACTTAGGCTACTTTTAACCTCAGGAAAATAACAATTACGGGCACTACGTAGGTAAAACCGCACTGCTAGTTAGGTTATAAAAATAACGAAGCAAAATAAGAACGCAACTCGGTTATTTTTTACTTAGGAACAAGATAAGACTCAGCTATCTCTTTATTAGTTTTACATTTAACATTGACATTTAAAATTTAATTTAATATTGTTCATCATTTAACAACGGTTGGGACCACGGGGCACAACTATTTCCCGGTCCATCCCCGGGTTGAAAGGAATGTTTGCGCGGACCTTTCCAAGCTTTGACAAAGATATGTTTTTACACACGGCTATCCCGAATTTACGCCTTGAAATAGCATTTGGACCTCGCCACGACCCCACTTACACGTTCCTTTAATATGCACAAAGAAAGCATCATATAAGTACCTGCATTATAGCATGCGACGCTGTATTTGGCACGTCTCGAATGTCGTATTAGGGGAAGGGACATTCATAAATAATTTATCAAATGGAAGATCTGAAAAGCGTTTTTCCTCCTTTTGGAGATTGTTTAGACCGCTCTAAAAGCTTGCGAGTTTCTTTCAGCCGCCTGTGATGAAGTTGCTCGGTAAACACTCAACATTTCACCCTTAGAAAGGGCGAATCCCTTTATATTACTCGACTAGATACTTATTGCGAAAATAGATGGTGCTGGGAGTAATTAAGGGAAAGCAAAGTTCGTTATCGTCCCAGAAAATAACATCGAATATTCTTCTTTGGTGAAAATAACTCATATCCTGTTTCGCCTATCGTTAGGTACGTTTTCCATGGCAACGAAGATCTCGCTTGTGATTTTATTATTATTTCATGTACTTAAATATATTTTCCACGTGTAACATGATAGATTATATTCAAGTTAAAAATATCAATAGGCGTATTATTTGACGTCAACATTGTATTAGTTGATTGTATTGTATAGCCTGGTATTGTTGCTAATACTTTTTAAAAATATAAAGGTGATGTTATTGATGATTTTTAACCGACTTTAAAAAAAAAGTAGTTTTCTCAATTCGACCGTATATTTTTTTTTTTTTGTTTTTTTTGGGTATATATTGTGACAATTATAAGACAATGCATTATGTACAGGTATAACATCGAGAGGAAAGCTTTTTCGCTTCGTCTTAGATATCTTTTTCAAGCTACAAAAAGTCCGATAAAAAAAAGTCGGCATTAGATCATGCAGATCAGATAGCTGGCCTTGTGGCTTAGTTGGTAGTAAGTCTGCCTGCTAAAGTTGTGGGTTCGATTCCCACCCCGCGCAAATAATTGTGTATGAACACAAATAATTGTTTTGTGCCTGGGTGTTTTTTTATAATATTAGTGGACATTTCACATACAACACCATCTGACCCCAAACTAAGCATTGCTTGTGTAATAATTATGTATATGCAACTTTACAAGTATCAGCAGCGCACTACAGTTTTACCCGTCTTCTTTCCGTTCCCGTAATTTTCCCGGGATAAAAAGTAGTATATATGCTAATCTAAGACTATACTTTAATTACATTCTAAATTTCAACCTGATCCGTTCGTACCTTCCGACGTGATTGAGCAACAAACATCCAAACTTTTCCATTTAAAATATTACCAGGTTTGTATCAGCTATCTGGCTCCCATAGTACAAGCTTTACTCAGTTTAAGGCACGATGGTGTTGTGTGAGAAATGTTCACCAATATTTATATTTATTGATTTACTAGCTGTACCCTGCACGCATTGCAAAGCCACCTGCCCAAAATAGGTTAGACCAACTCGGAAACTTTCTTTGGCTCACGCACAACTTTTTTTTACCTTTTATAGGTTTACTCTTGACCGCCATCTCGCTTGATGTTAAGCGATGATGCGATCTTACCCAGAAGAAACCGATTCCTCGCGATTTGAAGACACAAAGATTGTAACCATCGGGGAAACCCCACTCAGGCAGCGTATTCCACAGCCTAGACGTTCTTGTCACAAAAGCAGAGTTAAATCTCTCCGTTTGTGTCTTCGTAATATCAACTATGAAACGATGTCGCTTTTGCTGAAGATCATCAAATGATGATCGTCGTTGTCGAAGTTGACGATTCTATAAAGGACATACAGACAAACATTCATTTTTATGAATATAGATTTAGATAATAGTAGTAGTAGATATATGTACCTAATAACGACAGTGTTGAGCCGCCACGGCAGCGTGTAGGTGTGGTTCTTGTGCCTCGCGCAGAACGTGTAGAGGAGTTCCCCGGCCGCGGCGGCCAGGCCGGCGTCGCCCTGCGCGCCCGGGCCCGACCACTCGTGCAGTGTGATGTTCCACGAACCGCACGACTTATCCTGATCAAACAATTGATGCTATAGGTTCTATGACGAAGGATCGTTAGGCTAAAATTGATCTAACAAATACTACTATAGGTTCTAGGACGAAAGATCTTTACGCTGTTATTTATCTGTATAGATAGTGCAATCCACGAAGACGCGCCCCACCAATTTTTTTCTCCACCAATCGCGTTTGCTCCGAGCGTCAGTCGCGAACCATTCACCAGTCATTGTAGTGTGCGTGTGCATTCATAGGTAATTAGTGTGTACCGATAACACTCAAACATCGACGGAAGCTTGCACACATATACTATAAACGGTTAGGAGGAATAGTGGGGCGCGGCTTCGTGGATTGCACTATCTATAGCTATTAACATTGCATGAAAATATGCATGATGACTAAAAAAAACTTTTTTCTTTTGTTTCACAAACAAAAAATTACGAAGATACAGTTCTTAGAAGTTTCGAGTGACGTCATCTCTAGGTACAATTTTTATGAAGAAGTGACGTCACAACCTCCCATTCCGTAAGTTTGGTGATTGTATCATTGTATTTTTTTGATAATTTGATAAAGCAAAAAATATGTGTTCGATATTTTTCTATAATCCAGCGGACGGTAATTCGTCGCGCGGACAGTAATAAAAAATATACCATTCTGATATTAACAAGCCGTCATCGTCATCCCAATACACAGAGTAGCCGAATAATAAATAATCGATTGCCACAATAATACAAGTGATGACCAGATAAAGAAATAAAATCTTTATTAAATTGCCAATCAATGTATTCGATCTCGAATTTCAATCATTATTAGGTTTTAAAATAAATTATCTTGCGTACTATCGTTTCAAAGACAAAGCTTTACATTTTGAATGAATCAACGTTCTTAATAAGTATCAACTAAACTCAAAACTCAGCAAGCGAAAGTTACTGTGTTGTCGGTAAACTGTTATTATTTCTGTTTTTTTTTTTACAAAATACTTTATTGTTTGTTCAGTATACTCCCTAATCTTAATATTCATTATTGTGCTGTTACGAAACACAGTGATGTTTTGCTAACAAAAGTTGTTTTTGAATGAGCGCTTGTAAGTCAAACCTGCTCCGACGTGATGTCGATGAATAGCTGCCTCTCGACGTTCGAGTCCAGCACCCAAGTGCATTGCTGATAGAAGAACTCATTCAGGCTGCCCGTTACCGACACGTTCCGCGATGATATCTCACCTACAGAGGGAAATAAAATGAAAACACCCGAGGGAAAATAGCGAATTTTAAAACGCGCCAGTGAAACATCTACGTGAGCAATAATACGAAAAGGCGGACACAACGGGTCGCCGCAATAGCAGCGCTGTAATTGGAACTTTACGATCTTGTTCAAGGCTTTTTTTTTTCGATCCAGTGTCACCGTGGGCGTGAAACTGGGTCGTGGTACGTAATTTTCTCGGACGCGGCGCGCAGCCTCGCGTGCCCTCGCCGAGGACAATATCCGAGGCGTTTTTCCAAACGTCTGAGACGCGAGCCGAATGTCAAATACCTACCGCTGTTTGCTTTCGCTTTATGCCGCCGGGGAGTTCATTCCAGATAAATTGCCGATTATCCGTGTCTCCCAGCGAGACAACTTCATCGAATTACCTCGGGTTTTGTTTTTGTGTAGCGGATGTAATATGAATAATTTGGATGAGAGTTTTGTGTAGGCGGGGTGGGGTTTTTACTTACCGGAATGCGTAGTGTAAGTACGCTGGCCGCACATGGCGTCATCGTTGAAGCTATAAGCAGCCGCATAGTCGAAGCCGCGACTCGCATACGTGTAGTGAGCCACCGAGTACTCCAACCGTACGCTGGTCCAACTCCGTACCACCACCGGCAGCCAGGCGGCCTGCGCAAAACATCAACAGATCATTTGTGCTCACAAACTGTGAAAACTCAAACATCTACACGTATTCCTCCCGGAAATTTATTTTATTCCTTCTCACATACGCAATCTTTTCAATTTGAAAATACGTGACAGTGCGAAAATTTATGACGACACTCGTCCGCGGATATTTTTTCAATTTCCCTTTCATTTACGTTCCTAAAAATTCAAATATAAAAACTGGTTACATGAGCTTCGTCATCGTGCTCGCGTACGTGCGGAGCGTATCGATGAAATTCCGCTTGCAGCGTCCTGGCAACTGCGCGTACGTACTAAGTAATTGAATTTCCTGGGGCGAGAGTGCGAGTTGCCCCGTCGTCGGGGCGGGCGGCAATGCGCGGCCGTCGCTAATAACAGGGGCGGACGGATGACACGCCACCAGTTAGCCAGTGTTTTATGAGGTCTGCGAAATGGCACGCTGCGCTGTAGACCGTTGCTGATAACGTTCAAATTCCATTTCGCAACAATGCTAGCTCGTAACACTCGTGACGCCTACACCCGTCAACTCGTGATGGGGGTAAAGCACTGTTAATAATTAAATTAAGCGTTCGCGGCCCGAGCCGAGCCGAGAGAGGAGATAACAAAGCTGTGCGAATGTGCGACTCCCCGTTCCTTAATGAATGTGTTTACATCCACGGAAACACGGGAATCGATACCTATAAATAGATTACCTTCTCGGTGAAATATATTTGTAGTAACCTATCAGCCGAATGGGCAAGGGAATCGTTTCCTTATTTGTGTTTCACCATCGTGATTGTAATAGGCAATTCCGAAACAAAAATATGTGTAAATACCAACAATAGTTGAGAATTGATGTCATGTTATAATAATATTCCGGGAAAGCGAAATAAGAATTAGGTAAACAGTCGCGTTCTAGGAGAAACGTTCCACGGGTGGGTTGGGTTGAATTGAAGTGAATGGGCTTACTAAATTATTTAGAGGCATATTTACTTTTGTGTTGCTCCGTACACGCTCGGGTGGTCGTTCCAGGGTTTATTGCTGTTACATACTTAATAGTAACCCTCTTACTTAATTATGCGAATCGCGCAGGCGGGGCGCGGGCGATGGAAGGGTTAGCGCGTCCTACAGCCATGTTAGCATAAGACCCCAGTAACACGATTAATTTATTTGCTGTCGTCTTTTCAAAGCTCTTGCAATAATTAGATCACACGTTCTTCTTCCGGCCCGAGATAGACCTTGTGCGCTGGCCGGAAGTACTATATTCAAACTTTTCGAATTGAAATTTCGAGCGGCAGTTGCTGAAGAAATTATTTTCTCAGAAGTTACGGGTCTCTGATTTTTTCCCCACGATTACTTCCAGTGTTTCCTTTAAACTTTAAGCAAATGAACGTCAATTTATTCTGTCCCTGTGAATATTTTATTCGGCTGGGTAATTAATGTCAATCACAATTACCATCAACTGTTTCCGCGCCTTGTTTCCTGTAAAGGGAAATATTGGCATAGCACTGATATTATACAATTGAATATTCCACTTAAAAATATTATTGTTTGTTGGGACTCGATATTTTTGTATTGTAGTTGAAGTTATTACATACTAGCAGCGCCCCGCGGTGTTACCCGCGTAGTTCCCGTTCCCAATGTTCCCGTTGTTTTTCGGGATAAAAGTAGCCTACGTATTCTTCCAGACTATAATCTATCTGTGTTCCAAATTTCACGCCGACCCGTTCATACGTTAGGACGTGATTGAGCAACAAACAGCCAACTGTCCATACATTGACATTTATAATATAAGTAGGATACGAATAAGTACGTAAAGTTCTGGTAAGGTAAACTGTAAATAAAAGTGGCATGATAAATTATTATTTAACATCAGTGTTGTTTGATTCACAATGCAATTTACGGCCAGCCTATTACAAATAACTCCATGAAGGCCTAAAATAACAGCTAAGTTGAGTAAACTATCCCTTTTCAAGATAGCAACTGGTACTTTTTACGAACAAAAGCAATTAAATCTTTGAACCCTCATCCACATTCTGTATTGTTCACGTCATGTCGTCCTACTGCCTGCGTGCCCGCATTTTTTATAAATACTAGAAAGTAGTAGCAACAATCCAAGGTGGAGTCGGGATGCTCTGAATCGAATCTGGGACCTGGGTAACCTGACCGGTCCAATTATATTATTTGCGTCCAGTGTTGATTTGTTCTGCTGAGTGCTAAGTGAAATGCTGAGTTGTCACTCACCATCTGACATCGGACGGCTCCATAAGAAGGAACTAAGTACCTAGAGGTTTCTACAGAGGCAGAATAAATGAAACCTCAGCTTTCAAAGCGATATTTTGCGACATTTAAAACAAATTAGTACATGGAAGTCTGTACAGAGGCAAGATAGATGAGTAACATCACCAGCAACCAAAGCCACGTGGTCGTGATAGTAAAGAGGGCTTTCAAAGTGACATTCTCACCCAACGTCGATGTGACCTACATTTCCCGATGCCATTTGAGGTAACTTAGTACTTAGAAGTCTCTAAAGAGGCAGGATATATCACATCAATCGCACTCAGCGTCGATCTGAATCACATTTCCTGCCGCCTTTTGAGGCAAATTAGTAGTACCTGGAAGTCTCTACAGAAGTAAAATAGATGAGTCCCGATGCCAGGAACCAATTTGACGTGGTCATGATAGTGGAGAGAGCTGTCAGAGAGACACTTGCACCCAATTTCAATCTGACCCAAATTTTAAAGCGTAATTTGGGACAAATTAGTACTAGTAGTAGACTTCCAGAAGTCTCCACAGAGGCAGGACAGGTGAGTGCCGTCAACAGCAATCAACGCCACGTGATCGTGATTGTAGAGAGAGCTGTCAGAGAGACACTTGCGCCTAACTTCAATCTGACCTACGAATACATTTGTTATCGTCATTTGAGACAAATTAGTACCTGGAAGTCTCCACACAGGCAGGATAGCTGAGTGCCGTCACCAGCAACCAACGCCACGTAGTCGTGGTAGTCGAGAAGGCTGTCAGAGCAATACTCGCACGTATCATCGATTTGACCCACATTTTCAGATGCCATTTGAGACAAATCAGTACCTGGAAGTCTCCACAGAGACAGGACAGATGAGTGCCGTCGCCAGCGACCAACGCCACGTGGTCGTGGTAGTAGAGGGGGCTGTTGGAGCGACACTCGCACCCCGCGTCACCGCACGCCGTCCGACACCCACCGGCGCCATTCACGCTCGTACCACTTGGCTCTGCGCTCCACATGCGCTCAAGTCTTTGGATCTACGGGACAAAGATTTCATTATTAACTATAGTAATGACAAAAGTATGATGTTATCGGAAGTTATTTAAGTGAATACCACGCGAAGATAATGCCGTTTCTTACCTTTCATACTTTAAGATTGCCTATGTAGAGCAGTAGTTTCAAAGCCTAGCGTAGTAGACTACAGGCCCGTGAACAAAATGTATTGGTCATATGAACCACCAGGAGGCCTATGTAGGATGATAGAAGGGTATACAATAATAAGATTCAGCACTATGCCGGCATTTTTATGCTGTACAACTGAGTTCAGGTGAAGAAGGGGGATTGTAACCCTCGATCACTTCTGCTTGTCGCATGATTTTTGTACGGCCGGCGTTGCGGAATAATGGGTTAGAAAAGGTATTAAAACTGTATGGAACCAATTTATTAGATCTTTAAAGCTCAATCACGCTTTTAGATGTTAAGATGTTTATTGCTCAATCATGTCGGATCGTCAGAACGGATCGGCATGAAATTGGGAACACAATTACAACATAGCCTGACACAATAACACATAGGCTACCTGTTATGCTGGGAAAGTAATATAAATAGAAACTATGCGAGTAAAACCGCGAGGCGCTGCTAGTAATTTATATCTTTAAATGATTAGAAGCTCGAAGAAAAGCTCGCAAATCTCTGAACGTCTTATAAAAAGGTTCTGTTTTCCTGTCATAACAACCAGTAATTATTATTCCTTGAATATTTTATGCAATTTTCTGTTAGGCTTAAAAAGGTAGAACCTTTTTCAGAGTCAGAACAAAGATAAGGTGACGTTTTAATATAATATTGCCATTGTACTTTGAACAAAGATTAATAACTTTTAGAAACCAGATCTATACTTTCAATACTTTCTGGCCGCCATCATACAAGCTTTGCTTAGTTTGGGGTCAGATGGTGTTGTGTGTGAATTGTCCACCAATATTTATTTTATTATTATTTATTTTTATTAATATTATTGGAATGCAGCAAATTCTGAACATTGAAAACATGTGATTTGTTTTCCAGTGTAGAGAGAGATATAATTAGATAATCGTTGCTGATGCCAAATCTGTATTTTGTTAGTAAATATTGTCGCTAACTTCAGGTTAATATTACCCATACTATATCTATGTATAGCTATACATATGACTTTCACTTCTATAGGCAGTCCCTGTAACTCCCAGTTTGATTGTTATTATAACCAACGTAAGTTTCTTATAACTAACGTAACAATACATATTTCGTAATTATACTACTCCGTATCCGTTAAAACTCCGTAATGGTTGAAAAATAATATAGGTACTTTGTAAATTAAGCCGTCAACATTTTAAAATCATACATTTTGTTTTTCACATATTATGGACATTGTAATAAGGCGCGCACTGGTTCCGTAAATGTGAAACTACAACGTATTCTGTGATATGTACTGAACGCCGCAAACTCATTGAGACGAAAGAAGACTAATTTATTGAATTAAAAAAATTGGCGTTTAAATTAAATATTCATTTACCTGATGGTATAACAGTTTCAGTTAGGATTTTTACTTTTATCTTTTTTTGTAACACAAGAACTGTAGGAGGCGGTATTGGACTGTATTCATTATAGATAAGGATCTTCGTTGAATTGTACTAGGGCTATCCTAGGGTGCTAATATCAGGTTTGAACAACGACATAGGCCACATCGTGTTCGACATCATTAGGCAATAAATTTATACGTAGGTTGTTTTTTTAACACACACAGGTGACAGGTTTTTTTAACGGTTCCTGTGTACAATATGTAGTTATCGATTAAAATGAATACCATCTAATAAAATCGTTTGAAAAATAATAGAATATTTCTCCACCCTGGATCAAAGATGGTGCAAAAAAACTCACAGACAGAAAAATTATGCAATCTTTGCAGTAACCCGTACAAAGCTTACGATGACGACCCTTCCCTACCTCTATCTACATGTTTTACTCAATCATAGAGGGCAGGGCCTGTGTACCGTGGATATACCTCTAGATCTCATTTTCAGGTAGCTTAATTGAACGAACAATCACTTAAACACTTTTGTGTACAGTTCAGTTATTTACATGTTAAGTTATTTACATGTTTAAGTAAACTGTTGCAGAAATAAATTATTTATTTGATATGCGCCCCAGCACTCGCCAATGCGAATAAAACAGCCGATTCAACTGATAATACATAAAAGCCAAAATTTCAAGGAATCCAATGTGAATGTGAGACTTTTAGATATTCATTTTATTTTCAAAGGTTAAAGAGGTAAAATTATACTTCAGCTCATGTTATTATGCATCACTTGAAATGCGGATGGTGTGCAGAACATGAAAATTGACTGCCTTTCGGTCGTGGCCCCTGAAAACCAACTTATTGAATACAGGTACCGCATACAAAGAGATAACATGAAAGGTTGTTGTCGCGTTCGAGATGTCAATGACATGTAAAGCTCCGAAAATAATCATAAAAAATGTGATTACGACGTTGTATGACAGAAAGTAATGAGGTTATTCATTAATATTGATGACGTATATTCTTAATTGAAATACATTAATGCCTATTTAAGAGAAAAAGGAGGAAAGAAGATGGTTACTTGTTCCGCTGTTTGTATTTTTGAATGTTCGTCGTTATTGTCGTCAATTATTAACAGACGAAAAACCACCAAAATTACCTCAGGTAGGTAATCAATGCTCTCCAAGCCTCCGACACAGTTAAGGTATGCATCACCCATACTATCTTATCTCAATAACAACTAATTTTATTGAGTTCCAAAAAGTCGTTAGCGAGCAAGACACAATACCATGGGGGACTTCAACCTATAGGTACCTATACTTCTACAGAACCCAGAGTGTCCTAGCACAATGAATACAGCGTCTGAACATTAAACATACTACTACTACTTTAATGTTTTGCCCAGAGAGAAATCTAGAGTACCAATTGAAAAACTCAGTCAGTATACCGTACGATGAAAGTTCCAAGACAAGAGTCTTATACCAAACTTTATAAAACGCTTTATCCATTCTCACCGCCAAAGCATACCACCCTTACTCTTGATGTTGGTTCGGATACGGAGATATGCTAAAAAAATCAATCAAAAACCAGCCAAACGATCGTCACGGAACCCGTATTAACGGTCTCTTATTAGGTGATTATCTCCTGTTAACTGAGGACTGATAACTAGTGATTGCAATTGGACGGTAGTTTGTTACATGTATGTGGTCAATGATTGACGGTGTGTATTGTACAAAGTTTAAATACTAACAAAATAAAGAAAAATAATATTACTAGCCACGCCCCGCGGTTTTACCCGCTTAGTTCCCCTACCCATTATTTTCCCGGGATAAAATAAGGCTATTGTGTGTTAAACCAGACTATAATAATCTATTCCAAATTTCAACCAGATCTGATTTGAAGTTCCTACTTGATTTACTACAGTTATAATAAAAGAAGGATGTTTTGATATGGGCTCAAAAAAGGACACGTGTAAGTACGGTGTACTCAGCCGCTGTTAGTTGATTTCAGATACGAACCTCTATAGTGACGCTCTGATTGGAGGCTGGTATGAATCGGTGCGTGCACAGCAGCCGCTCCTCAATGTTCCAGAAGATGTGGTGGTGCGAAGGTGCTGCCACGCCCCCGTGCGCCGGCGCCGCCAGCCCGTAGTGCGTGGACGCACACGTCGCGTCCGGCGACACCGTGCCTTCGTGTTGCTCTGGGAAATAATACTCGTCTTAACTCTTGCTGCGTCTTACAACTACATAATAAAGCTATCTGAGTGTTTATTGTTTTTATCTCACACATTTTATTTGCTCACTTTACAAACTTAACACCTTTTATTAATGTATGACTTTGACACTTTGATCTGTTACCATCTTTTAAATTTCAAGACAAAATCCGTTTTTCTAAAGGACGTTAATATTGATTGGTGAATGAGATTTTTCTTTCTTAATTTCATGATTTATTTTTCCTTTTTTAATTATTACGGACATAATTTTACTTAGTAAAAGCTACTTACCATCGTGGAAGGCAAAAGCTCCATCTACGAATTCTTCTTCTTCAACCTGCGACGCTGCACGCCGCACCAGTATTGTCAAATTAGCACCTTTGGACGTCACCGCCTGTCGAAGCAGGAACCTGCCTGCTGGATCCCTGGCCTCTCTCACGGAGGGTCCACATACCCTCAAGAGAGCCCTGTCCCCCCTTTCATATCTCTCTCCTCTTTCTCTAGCCACAAATTCATGAAGCCCTTCCAAAACCTCAATATGAGATCGGCAGCTTGGCAACCTGGGAAGAGTAAACCGAGATTACAAAGTTTTAAGTGAAACTTAACGGAGTGCATGCTCCGTGCGAGTAACCGGACCCTACATGAGCGGGATTAACATTCTAAGTTGTTAGCGGAGGCCACATCTGTATTACCAGAAGCCTCTTAAAACTTTATAGATGTTCTTAATAGTAAGTGATGGCAACGAATGGGATGGGAGTTTCGCACAGCAATTAAAACTTTATTGCTACTTTGGAAATTACTTTATAAGTTCTGATGTAAAATAAATTAACATCATATCGAGACTAAGCTAAAAGTTCCTTTGAAGATTTTTAATGCGCTTTTGTAGTTTGATCTGCGCGACAATTACGTAAAGTTACTAAAAATATTAACATTTTACAAAGGATTGGAAAAGTGACACGGCGTCGAACTTTTACTAAAACGGCTTTATTGCTTCATTTAATCTAGAAGTGTATTTTCAACGGGAAGAGTTATTTGTTACGACATAGATAATTCTCCTGAAAAAAAAGTTAAAATATACATTTATTTTTAATTTATGACAAAGAGTCAATGGGAACACGAGGGCTGCACAATTAACTAGCAAAGATGTGTCATTTTTCCAGGTGGACATTTCAATGTGTGTACCCTAGACTTTTTTTTTAAATTAGCTACTCCTACTGCTTTTTTAGTTATTTCTTGAATTAGGAGAAGAAGAGGAAAAAAGAGGGGAGTTGGGAACATTTTAAACCTAATGGTCGTCTGTTGACCCGATCACTACCGGTTGGGATTCCGCTAGGAATTGACTCGACATCTTCATTTCTCTAAGCTGCCTCCCCCGGGCCTAGAGCCTCCACTACGGCCGCAGTTCTGTCCCTGATGGCCATATGTAGATTGAACTGCACTAGAGATTGATATAAATTACCTTAAATTATAATTAAAGAGTGACACTTGCACCACGTCCGAGGGTGCCCCCAGCAGGTGTATGGCGCACTGTGACCGCCAGGCGGCGCTGCGCGTGTCGAAGTGGCCGGAGCGCGCCCCGCCGGCTCCGAAGCCGCGGACAGTCGCACCACACCCCACGCGACCCCCGCTGTTGCTGGCGAATACTTCGTTCGAACCATCGTTCCCTTCTATAGCTGCTACACCATCCGCTATCACAAAAAAAAAAAACAAAAAAGATTACTGATTTGAAGCTTTCCAACAATTCCTAATGAAAAGTCAAAATCCAGATTTTCTAATTTGCTAAATGTAGTAGATGAAAAATGTCCAATATGCGGAATATCATAAAATGAGATGTTTCGCGTTTCATTGAGGTCCTTTGCATGAAACGAAACAGAAACCTTTTCTAAATGATTACGTGTTCTAATCATAAAATAATAGGTCATACTCGTACGGACAACTTTCAGTATGAAAATAATTAAAATCGGGGTAAAAATTGGCTGGTTATTACGATAAATACAACGTGGCCCTTCCGATTTAGGGCATGTTTGAGTAACTCTGTGTTGAGTGTTTAATTGAGCATTCCGCAATTTGAACATTTTGCATATCAGATTTACCGCTAGTTATCATTCTACGATTAAAACGTATCTCACACTCATGCACAATTTTTAGCACAAACAAAATAAGTATGAGAATAACTTCTATAATACGAGTAGAACCTAAATTGTATACTGCGACTACAATCTCGAACATTAAAGAAACCAAACACAAAAGTTTTTACATTGCCCTGTTTGTCTATTGGGTGAGCTGAGGTAGCTTAGACTTTACATAGATAAATGTTTTATTCAGGACCTGGAGCTGTGTTCATTCAGAATTTAATTGAAACGAGTAATCGGCCATGCTAGTGTATTTATGTAGTAGATACTCACTCGTTATGGCCGTTTTGTTAATTAATATTATCCACTTTCATGTTCGTTAATTATAACGCATACGGCAATTTGTACATCCAATATCAATGAATAAAGTAGACGAGACTAATAAAACTGACACTGACGGATATGCTTGTAATAATTCTAAATTAAAGTAAATAATTTCTAAATGGTATTTATGCATGAATGTTACTGCTTAAATTAGATCTGCTAATTTATCGATAACAACAATAATAATACTGTGTAATGTTTGAACACTGATGGACAATTTAATCAGGTAAAATGTTTTGTTTTTCTTAAGCCGGCTGTACAGTCAGCAGCAACTTTTGCGAATGTCGTGAAAATTACAGGAAAACGGGCAAAGTTTTGCGGCGTAATGTTAGAGGCTGAAAATTCGTAGCGTGTCGAGTCATCCTTACCGTCGATAAAATGGGTGAGCGCAGCAAGCGGCGCCGACGGCGGCGCGGCCGAGGGTGGAGCACCACTGGCCTCGGCTCTCTCTATAAACTCCAGCCTCGCGATGAAACCGTTGTAATCGTACGGCGGCACTAATGGCCCGGAACTGAGCGCAAAAACATATAACATCATGTTAGGAATTCCGGTGATGTATTACGAGACGACACAACAAAGGGACGGAATATGGCCCCCGCTTTATTGGCGGCGATGGAGACGCGTCAAGAATATGAGATTCTATTGTTTTCGTGTCTCATCACTTCTGCGGCGAATGTTTGCCATGTAATCTTTATGACTCGGGGCTGTGGTTTATTTCTTTTTGTTACAAAAGGCGTTCAATGAATATGAAAAGCTGGCGATAAACTTTACGCTGACATCTGACTCGTTGAAATGTAGAGTCAATAAAACTTTGACATCAATACGAGCGTGAAAAGCACAAGTTCCAAATGGATCTAACCTATAAACATGTTGAACAGTTTTAAAAATACAAATCAGCATACTTTTTTTACATTTACATAGTTATATTATTTTTTATCTTCATATTTTATCAAGCAAAATAATTTTTGGGACTTGTTTTGTATTCACAGTCGAGTATGCAAGTGACGTATGTTTCGTCCCTTAACTTACAGATTGACGTACTAAAAATTATACTTTACATTTATGGGTATGTTGCTTTACATCTTCACAAGATTAACTGATTTGTTCAAACTTTTGGTACTGAATTGATCGGCTTCATTACAATAAATAATAACTTATGAAAAAATTGTAGTTTTGATAAACTGCAGCGGTCGTTACACGGGTTTCCGTCACAGCACGGCTGCTAACGCGCTGCCTACGTAATCTATATTAACAAAAAAATACATACAGACCAACAAAGTACCTCCGCCTTTTTGGAAATCGATTAAAGTTATTGATTGTCCTCTATACATCCCAAAATAAATGATCAGACTGTGATAAAACTTTGGCCAATAGTTCTGTTATACAAATACGCAAGGGTTTAAACCTTTTTTTGTTTTTAATAGAGATAAAGAAACAAAAACTCACACAAATATAAAATAAATATATGCTTCACCCAAACTTAGCAAAAATTGCACTAAGAGAGCCAGATAGCTGATGTAATACTTATAATTGTGTAACAATTATAATAGTAAATAAATACATACTCATGATTCAAACGTACACACACATATTCATGATTCATACGTACACACACATATTCATGATTCATTCGTATCTAGACGCAGAACAAATATTTGTATCCATCAGACAAATATTTGTCCTGGATGGCTTCGAACAATCTAAGACTTACTTACTACCAGTTGGGTCAAGAAGCCAGTCAAAATAACTTTGTGATTCAAGAAAGAAAACAGTTTTTGATTTTAGTGAATCAAATAAAGTGACCAAGTGCGAGTTGGACTCGCCCATGAAGGGTTCCGTTGCAGCAAGTACCATTATATACACATAGTTCTTGTAGTTCGTTGTAACTTTGATCGAAGTTTCAATAATAGTGTATTTATGACGTACTAAAAAAAAACTTCTCATCAGATCGAGTTCAAACTAATTTTCGTTGGTAGTTTACATGGTAATGTACATCATATATTTTTTTTAGATTTTTCATTCTCTTACTTTAGAAGTTAGAGGGGGGGGGGGGCACACATTTTACCACTTTGGAAGTGTCTCTCGCGCAAATTACTCAGTGTAGACGAAAATGATTTTAGAAACCTCAACATCATTTTCGGCAAAAAGTGGCTGTGACATACGGACGGACAGACAGACAGACATGACGAATCTATAAGGGTTCCGTTTTTACGTTTTACGGAACCCTAAAAAGGATAGTGCAAGTAGCACTATCCTTAGACATTATTTGGTATTTTTTGGAAGTACATATGTATGTCTATTTGTTTATCTCGTTATTTTTTTATACTTTCGTGGCATTGCAACTCATATCAGGTACAACCAGTTTAACAAAGTTAAAAAAAAACAAAGTTTAACCTACATATACATACACGCTCACGGGAATTCACAAAACTTTAAAGAAAGGCGTCTCGTCAATGTTTGGAAGAAAATGGGAACATTTTCTACAAGCTATAATAATTATGACGACGCAAATTAAAAAAAACACACTTAAGATATCATATCAAGGGCAACGTCTGCAAGTGTCTTTTAAAGTTAATAATCATAATAACCCTTAATATCACATGGGATTGATAACACAATTTATAGTTAGACTGCTGAGACAGGCTTTTTTTAGACCATTTTTTTTCACGTCGTAAACAATCATTTGGCTTAAAATAGACTAGTATTTGGCCGTGATTTTGTTTGCACAGAGTTTGGTCTAAGAAAACAAACATTAAGGTTTTTTTTAGGTGTTTTTGAAGTTTATACATTTGAGGGAGATAGAATCTGTATACAATTTTAGACTACAACAACCCGTATGTAATTCTAGAGCATAATTTGTATTCCTAATTTCAGTCCGATCCGTTAATTTGTTACGTCGTGAATGCGCGGCGAACATAGCAAAATTTCATAATAATAATGTTTTAAATTATGCAAACATTATGTTTGCAAATTAATTGAATTAGTAATATTTGAATCAATTTTGTATCTGATTTAGAATTAGACGTGATAAAATTACTCACTTGAATTCTAACAGTAAGTTGGGTCCCGGATGTTCGAGCGTGGCGGTTCTCTCGGAGCATAGTGAGGCAAGCAGAGGCGCCGACGGGGAGCTCCCAGCTCGCAGAGTCAGGTAATCTGTCGTGCAATGGCTGTAAACAAACACCTCATTTACTATGCCGAAAGTTACTCCACACAATCTCCTCCGATACACACACAGTTTGTTTTTTCGGGATTATCTGGCCCCAAACTATCTTTGCGATTTTGTGAATAAATACAAATAACGGATAAGTACCTACGATGGATTTTTCACGGCTGCACACAAACACTTTATTTAAGTTACAGAATGTTAACGTCATAAAAGTTACTCCATACGAATCATACGACGTCATCCAATACACACACATATTTTTTTTAGGATCATTTTATGTCAAACTTTCGACGTGTGATTTTATGAAAACAAAAAATAGATAAATGAACATGTGTGTAATTTACACCACCATCTAACATCTTACTGTCTACGTGTATTTTTTTGTAATGAAACCTGTGGTGGTTGGCCTCAGTTTGATATTATTTAGGGTAGCGTAGAAGGCGCATAGAATATCTTTATAGGACTTAGAAGTCTATAAGTCAAATCAAATCATGGATTATTTACACACACAAAGTTTAAAACAATATTCACAGTACAAATACCATTCCACATAAAAACAGAGCTTCACATAATCTAGGCCAAGCCCTGTATCTTTACTAACTCTAAACTAACGCCTCGAATTAGGCGTTTGAATTCAAATCGCGAACATTCTAAAGTTACATAAGACGTGCGCAATTTTGTTTTTTTTTTAATATTACAAAAAAAGTACATCATTTCATCAATTACCTTTAAATATCCACAAATGTACATTTGTATATTATATATAATGATTGACAAGTTAAAACTTTACAGTGTACATTTTTAAGTTTAAAGGTACAATCTTATTTGAACGTTTCTGTATACAGTTTTTATTTTGTTTTTTTTTCATTTTCTTTTTATTGTTTATTTCGCAATAGTATTTTATTTTGAGAAGCAATTAGCACCCGATGCACAGTCTATGACTAATTCGGGAGCCGATGGGTCAAACTTTGTAAATCAAATCGTATTGTCGAATTTTTTTTTTTATTTGATCAATTACGTTTCAATACCACTGCTAATATTGAGACTATTAAAATTAAAAGAAAACTAATTTCATTTAAACTTTCTTCCTTATTAACATTTTTCTTAAACTAAAACTGAATTTCTGCATAATTTTATCAATACCGAAGCTATAAAACAGCAACAAAGGAATAAATTCTGTTCAAGATTCAGCTCTGCTACAAAACTTGATTCTTGCATAAATTTTCAAGTTTTAAACGACCTACTTACCTATAGACGAGTTAAATCTGTTCGGATTCATTAGAGATTTCATGTTTTTGTTTTAGAACAAGAAATCTCATCAGCATAACCTTTGAAATAAAATAAGCCCTCCATCCTTGAGCTATAAAAGCCAATGCATCTTTGATATTCAATATAGGGATATCCTGTACGCGTCGTTTCCTAGAGTTCGCATTATATTGAACGTCTTTATACTTACGTTGAGTCATAACTTTGGTTCTGGAAAAATATTAACTATATTGACTACTCGTACTCGTCCTTCGTATTGGAATCGATAACATAAATACTGACGATTTCGTTTAGATTAGAAATATATTTCATTATATCCATGAAACCCGAATGATATGTTTATAGAATTTCTGTATCTTCCAGTTAGTTTCATATTTGAAACAAATTGGAAGATACACATTTAGATGTCACGTACACCTTGATTTGTAGTACCCGGCTCGTCACGTTTTAATAATAATTAAGTAGAGCTAACTATACTCGCACAATAAATATCAGTATCTAGAATTTTAGAGAAAATATGAAACTAACTGAAAGATAATATATACCTCCCAGATTTATGGTACTCTGCTAACCACGTTTTAATAAAAATAGCGATAACCTGCGGTTTTAGCCGCGTAGTTCTCGTTACCGAATTTTTCCTGCGAGAAAATGTAGTTTGATATGAAAAATGTAGCTAGTCCAGGTTATAATCTGTGTTCTAAATTTCAATCTTAAATATACAGCCAGCCGTCCTGACGTGATTGAGCAACAAACATTAAAACTTTCACTTTGAAATAAGTATTAGTTGGATTCATTTATTTCAAGTGATTATCAAACCAATAGTTAAGGAAAGTATGTCAGAAAATATCATTATGAATGCACGAATTAAATATTTAATAATGTACAGGCTATTGAAAAAATAAAAAAACAACTAAAAAAGTTATGTCTTCGTGGCAAAAACGTGTGATTTACAGTCGTTTGTAGGTACGAGTCTCGCCTCGCATCTCTGAGTGTAAGTTTGTTATCACAACTGGCTTTATCCGTGAAGGAAAACGTGCAGATCATGAAGCCCCAGTAGTAAGGGTATACATTTTCAACTCAGACGTACCTCTACACACCGTTTATTGAATAATATTTCACGCTACGAAAGCCGCAAGTCTCTAACCTACTCGCAGTTTAAAGTGTTTATAACGCGGCAGCAAGAACGGCAAGATCTCAAGTTTGCTTAGTCCTAACAGTTCTAGCTGCCATGTTATATAGACTAACTTTTGGCCTCGATTCTAGTCATCATCATCCATCAAAGGGTCAAATGCTGACCGCAATGTGAAGAACTCGAGTTGCGCTGTTGAGCATGACTTCATTAGTGTGAAGGCAGCGCATACATTACTCACAATTGCGACTGTAGTCTACGATTCTTAAGCCCCAAAACAAAAGGAGACATGTTATAAGAAATAGAGAAATAAGAAACAATAACAAACTTTCGCATATATCATTTCATTTACGATTTTAACTTATTTCTTTTAAAAAAATAACAAAATTTTCCGTATTACTAATGAATGCCTTTCTGTACAGAAACATCAGAAACAGCCCAATAAATGATCCCACTGCTGGGACTCGGGGCTTTTTCTCGCAAGGAGAGAAAGTCTCTCTCAGTCGAGGCCATAATCCACCACGCTGGGCCAATGAGAGTTGGTGGATGACACATGACTTCGAAAGATTCTAGGGACATGTCGGATTCCTCACGATGTTTTCCTTCACCGTTTTAAGTTAGCGGCATTACGCACATGACTTTGAAAAGACAGTGGAGCACGTGGTTTTGAACCCGGGGTCTCCGGATCGGGACTAGCTGTTTTCCTGACTAGACAAGCCGTAACTTTTTATAGAAACATAAATCGTAAAAACAAACAACACACCTTCTTGGACAGTAAGGTAATAAACTCATCACCTACGCTAAAATGCTGGGCATGGCCCAGCTCTAACTCAGAACCCCCGTTAAACCCCCTACTCACAGTCTACACGTATCAGCAACTTTAACGGCAGCGGGCATGATTGAATGGTGTTTTGAGACGACTATCGCATGTCATACGGAAACGTAAAGATACGAGACATTGCCCCATAAACCGGTGCAGTAACGTAAACATTAACTTTGTCTTTGTGACATCGAGTCGAGTGGAGGAATCGGGTCCATAAACCTCTGATCAAAGACGAAACGACAACCTCGTAAATTTTACTTCTGTTATCCTTTAGCGATGAATTCACTGACATTTGTATGATGAGTTGAATTTCATAAAGATGATAATCACACATGTAATTAAACAAAATTTGGATGTATAGATCGCTTGAAGTCGTGAGCTTTGACGTCATTGGCTTAAGGCCGATTTACATCAGACGAGCGAATGCTCATTCTATCCCCACTGTATCAAATTCATTGAGGCCGATTTAAACTGAACGAACATAGAGCTAGAGCTGGAACAAGAGCATTCTTTCTCGATCTTTTAGTGTTAACGAAAGATCGAGAAAGAATGCTTAGATGCATGCTTAGGGGTTAGAATGAGCATTCGCTCGTCTGATGTAAATCGGCCTTTAGATGTAAACAAACGTAGAGCATTCTTTCGTTGTTTTGTTTGCGTTCGCAAAGATTCTATGAAATATATAATATGGAAAACGCTAAGAGTGATCTTTTGTTTACACTAAAAGATCGAGAGAGAATGCTCTTGTTCCAGCTCTAGCTCTATGTTCGTTCAGTTTAAATCGGCCTTTAAATGCTGTCTTTTTAACGATCGTCGCCTAATACTTTTGAAAATACGTTTTGTTCTTAAAAACATAATTTCAAAGGAAACAAGAACTAAAAATGTGTGATTATAACCACATGCTAAATTGTATTTTAGTGCCCTGTGTATTTTGTTCTTGCCCAAAAATTGGTAGGTAGTAGTGGCCACCTGAGACGAACTGAGATAGGTAACTTGAAAAAGTACATTTTATGTCAAATAAAATAGAATATTCGAGTAGGTATGATACAATTTTAGTATAAAAACTAACGTGGTTATTACACATTTTAAAACAAATACACGGGTAACTCACGTATAATATAGTCAGAACAGTCCGACTCGAGTTTCGATCGCGTTCGGCGATCTTCTTCAAGGCGAGTACGCGCGCATGTTCGCAGCTCGTTTAGCACTGCGGACAGCCGCACAGCGCGCACGTTCTGACGCGCGACTGTTCTGACTATTTATTATACGTGAGTAACCCGTGTATTTGTTTTAAAATATGATCCAATTATTGTAAAAATATCAAGGATTTATCAATTATATTGCAGACTATGTTTATAGACGAATTTACTTCTATAATTCGCACTTTAATGGATACGTCACTCGGAGACGAAAAAATATTTATCCTCTCTTCATTTTCAGTTCAAACCACATCCCTGTTTGTTGGTAAAATAGCCCACACAGGTATGGTATTAAACCAAGCGGAGTTTTCGAAGAGTCCTCTTTTAGAGGTTACTATTATTATTATCGCTCATAAATTTAACGCCTTTTTTACTTATGACGTAAAGTTATACGTTCAATCCTAGTATTCTAATCCTAGAATATAAATTTAATGAATCTTGATCATCAGGCGACGACAAATGCGCTTATAATTTTTAATTACGGTCTATTTAGTGTGGTTTTATAGTGAAGAGAAATCATTTTGCTCTCTCTGTAGCTTTCCATTGGCCGAATACCGTCCAGACCTTGTGAATAATCAAATAAAAAAACAACAAGTAAAACATAGATATTAGTGAAAAAAATAGGTTTAAATTAAGAATTCGTTCAGGATTGAGTCGTTAACATGAAAAGATGGTTGAGACGTCCCTGAACTACATCGAAATATTAAAGATTTGCTCCATCATCTACCTACTTATGGTAAATATCCCGTAATTGATGTACTTGTGTAGTTAAAACCGTGACAGCTTATAACAATATATTACTGTGAAGAAATACGATATAGAGCTTTGTTTTACCTTTTAATTATTATTTTAAACTTTTAAATGTTTAAACTTGACCGCCATCTCACCTGATGTAAAGCGACGATGCGGTCTACGATGGAGCGTGTTTACCTAAACGAAACCGATTCACTCTCGATTTGAAGACACCAAGGTTATAACTATCAGGAAAAACCCACTCAGGCAACTCATTCCACAGCCTAGACGTTCTTATCATAAAAGTAGAGTCAAATCTCTTTGTTCGTGTCTTTGGAACATCAACCATGAACCTGTGCCACCTCTTCGAGCTACGAGAAGTCCGATAGAAAAAAGGGCAAGGTGGATTTAGATTATGCAGATCAACTGCACACTCTCCGAAGTGTATCCGATAAAAACCAGATAAGCTATTTTGCGGCGATGTTCAAGACTTTGAAATCTTGAAGTCTTAAATTTCTAGATTTGGATGTTTTATAATACCAATTTCCATGAAAACGCTCTATAAGGCTCGGTCCGTCCAAAATTTGGTGTAAATATTCTACGAGATTGTAAACGAATCTACCACTTTCGCTTATCCCTAACAGCCTAATGACGCTAACATACATTAAAACAGTTTTAAAGGCAGATAAATGTGACGAAAATCTCATTTGTTAGTTATCACGTTGCTAACATTAGTTAAAGCCGGCTTTAAAAATAACATATGATTGAACACAACTGACGTAAATACTAGACCGAGTTAGGGACCAATCTACCACATTCGTATATTCCTCACGGCCAAATAGCGTTAATACAATTTAAATACAGCTAGAAGGGCGAGAAAATGTCATGAAAATGTAATTTGTTTGATAACACGTTGCAAACATCAGTCAAAACCGGCGTTAAATTAATAAAAGTGGTCTGCTCAGTCACCAATGTACGTTCTTGACTGGGTTACTAACTAATTTACTACTTTTGTACGTTTATCACTTACTAGCTGAACGCGCGCGCGTTGCTACGCCATCTATCGAAAATTGGTAGTACCAATTCAAATTTTGAACAAATTCGGTTACTTTAGGTTCTAATGACGCAACCTTTAAAATATGACACATGCTGTCACGCAACGAAAGCTCTCAAAAAGCAATTTTTTTTTCCGTTTTTGTTACATTTTTAATTCATGCTCGGCTCCTGTTAATGGTAGCGTTATGTTAAATAGCCTATAGCCTTCCTCGATAAATGGACTATCCTTTATGACATGATTTTTTTATTGGACAAAGAAAGAATCTTTAGATTCGGACCAGTAGTTCCAAAGATCCTTGCGTTCAAACAAATAAACATGCAAACAAACAAACAAACTCTTCAGCTTTATAATATTGGAATGAGATGGACGGATAGCGATAAAAAAAATTGTTAGGAGGGCGGGAAAATGTCACGAAAATCTCATTTATTTGTTAACACGTTGCAAACATCAGTTAAAGCCGGCGTTTAAAAATAATAAATTCTGCGCGTAGCATTTTATTGCTGCGGTTTTTTATTGCTTTGCATTTTAACACAATGTAAAATGCAAGTTGAAAATGGAATTGCAAGGTTACACAACACAATTTATTTGCTACTGTAACTATTGTTACTGCTTTTAGCTCCATTAGGTTAGACTTAGTCTCTCTGAGGCAAAGAAATATGAAACATAATACCGTACATACCTTCATGACTATCAAAAAATCTAATAATATTAATATCCTATGCTCACGGCTTCACCTCACACACAGACCAACGCATAGCTTAATATGCCAAATAATACGTAATCAAAAATCCAAAACATCTTCATAAAATTTAAGTGGCATTATTAAATGCATGTCTTTTGAAAGTGAACTAGTCTAACTACCTAATTTTTCAGGGAAAATACTAGTAAATTTAGATCTAATTATCATCAGCAACCATTCAGGTCTGTTCAATTTTGTTCGTCAAGTTTGCTAATGTACTTATGCATCCTTATTTAGAATGTTTTATTTCATGAAACGTTTTGAGGTTTAACTTGGCACATCAAATAAATTTCACAGATTAAAACCGTATAAGTATCAAAATAAATCCAAAGACAAATGTGTAAAAACCATTGAGCTAAAATGTGACAACCCAAACACTTACTGAACCGCTTCACACGAGTGTTAAAAGATCAAAACTTCCTTAAGCTCCGCACACGTTTAAGCAAAAGTAGGACATGTTACTCTAAACCGTATTAGCCTACAGATAATGGCGCGCCGTTTCCTTTACACGGTTTATATGGAGTTCGCGTTAAATCTGCCGCCGAGTATCTCTCGTGCACGTATTAGTATGTTTTAGTACAAGTACGTCTGGAAACGTATTACACCAAGATAGCGCTTTTATTTCACCCACTCCTTTGAAATTTATCGCGGAGCTTCTACCGTTTCAGTACGAATGGTTTCAATATAAAGATTAGCTGGTTGCTTTTACAGCAATCTTGGTCGTGTCTTACAAACGCTGGTTAGTTCTTTTGTATCATTGACAACGTATTGTTCAACGAAAGAAATGCATTTATCAAGTAATGAGAAGTTTTTTTTAAACCATTGATTAGTTTCTCTTGAAATCTGTTACAAGCATGACGTAGATTAATCTATTTATCTAAGTATTGTAAAATTTAGAGGTTATCCAGATGAACCTACAATTTATTTAGATCGGAAGTATGTTAGGCATCATCAATATTCGAAGATATCATAGTAGGTTTTCTCCAATACATTGAAAATAAACCATCTAGTATTTTTAATATTAAATTTCAAGTCCCCTCCCTATAAGTCTACAGCCAATAATGGCAACTATTTTAAAATTGGATTTCTGATACTCGCATGATATATAAAGTTATCGATGGCCAAAGATAAAAGCCGATACTTTGTTTTAAAACTACAATGTCTTGTTTAATACCATAGAATATTTATAAAATTATTTGTAAATAAAAAGAACGACGTCTTGCATAATAGCTTAGAAAATCACAGAATAATTTCAAAATAATATCATACTAACTAAAATGAACCCGCGTTAAATTTCGATATCAGTCCAACCGAATGATATAATATCGTTTTTCGATTTCGAGATGAGATCCAAAACTGTGGCATAAATTGTGTTAAATTGAAACACCATGTTGGCACTAACGACATGTAAATTGCGTATTTTAATACGATTTTAGATCCCGTAAGCGGTTCAATTTTGTATTTGCATCAAGGGTATTAATTATGTGATCTTACTTAGTCTAATTGCTGTAAAAATATCATTTTATGACACGCCATGCGGAAATTGTGATTTATTATTAACAACAATCAAATACAAATATCTTGATTACTGTTTGCAGGTAAGATAGGATGATACAAAACAATTTATAACTTGACCCGTACAAACTGGCATTTTCTTCTAGAGCCATGCAATATGCCTGCCAAAACAATTTGCTTCAGTATTCATTTATACAATGAAAAAAGAATGAGTGAATAAAATAATAGTCAGGTGATTAAAATCTTCTGCTTCTGCGTCTTCTTTTCATTTCTTGATTATATTCAGTTGTGTTATTTATAGGTAAGTATGTCATCTGATACTTCATCTTCTATTTATTTCTTGCTTCTATTTGGTTGTGCTATGTATGCGAGATAAATCTGAATCCTAACTGAATTCAAATTATGATATGTTTGTTACCTTGCTATGAAAATAATTACGAAATTATATGCATAGCAAGGTCTTTAGACTATTTCAGTTTAAACAACATTTTTCTTGTTATGTTACTTATAAAATGATTTTATAAAGATCCATAAGCTGTCCTATTTTCAACACAGACAGATTTCTTGTTCTGTTTGTCGTTATTTTTATCTCAGAAGAAAATTAGGTATATTTTCCGCCCCCGCAATTTCTCCTATGGATTTGAATTGAGACAATCATCTACATCTTTAGTTTTAGAAAACATTAAAGAAAGATTATAAATATAAAAAGCAAGTAGGATAATATTGTTAATTTTTAATCTTAACCGAATTACTTTTAATTCCGCACATACCATAGCGGTGACTGTTTTTATACAAACCATATTTCGAATTGGGAACACACAAAAAAAAACAAATATGTTGTGATTTTCGAAATTTTGTGACTTATTTCACCACACTGAAATGACAAAACCATGATAACAATTAAATAACTATATTTCCTTAAAATGTTACATATTATGGAATACAAATATAACAACGTTGAAGCGTAGAGGTGGAACTGAGATAGGAACGGTGGCCTTTATTATTTACTGAAACGATTGTTCACTCGCCTTTCAAAGCGAGCGAACGGATTTCATACGGGCGCAGTTCTCGATAAAAATACAGCGGATACAGCGGTAATGTCTGCCTCTGTAATGTCCTGTTTTGTGTATTGGCAACGTTGTTTGACATTATTACTTTTTCACTTATCTACTTTTCTGTATAAAATTGTTTAGAGCTTTAAAACTAATACGTTAATTTAATCAACAGAAATTCTCACTTAAGAGTTTGAGCAGCTTTTTGGATGTTACGAATCCGCACTGGGCCAGCGTGTTGGATTATTGCCTTAAATTTGTCTTTGCAACAGAAGGCCCCGAGTTCCAGCTGTAAGAAAATTTAGAGGGCACCTTACGATACGTTTTGTGGATAGCGTGAAATCGGTTATTTAGTTACAACATTAAAATTATTTGGTAAGTAGTAAACTGAACGTTTCGAATGACAATGGTTTTAATACTACCATGGTTGTGTTAAGAAAGAGGAATAAATCAAAATACATAATTATTGTGATTATAAAATTGTAAACATTATGTTTAATTTAAATGAAAGTAAAGATAAGGCAGAGACTACACTTGAGAAAATACAAAATAGCAATTAAAAATTAATCTCCGAATAACCCACCCCTAACTGCTCCCGGCGCAAAAGTGCAATCAAAATTAATATATTTACTCACGTTTATATGTTATTGGGTTATCGTTTATAAGTCAACTTTGTGTGGCTAACTTGACTATTAATAGTAAAAATTGAAATAAAATAAAGTATTTAGTAAAGTAGGAATTAATCACCAATCGGATGAAAGATGATTATGCCATCACGCACTATTGTCTTCACTTTATCGTTATTCCCACAGAAGACCTAAAATCCCGGATAAGCGAACATTTAGTGAACTTCTTACCTCTATAAAGGATGCTTATAAGTATTAGTTTTCTATTGTTCATTGAAATTAAAACCAATTTAACTACATACCTCTCTACAAAATAAGGGTGTAGCGACGTCATCTATAACTGTGCTAGTGTTGCTATGCTAGTCTTTTACTGAACAAAAGATCTAAAGTCGCTCATATCCACCCTGAAAACTATAAGAAACTGAAGTTGCCGGATTATAGGTATTCCTTGTTTGGTTCAGGCATAATACAAGTCACTAATAGTTATTTCAAGTAACATCAGGGTCGCCTAAACACCTCTCATATTATCTAAATGTAAATGAGATTGGACCTTTTCCAAGAGCACCTAACCCTACTGCACTTATATCCGGCCGACCTCAATATGGTCCCGACTTCTTAATTTGATAGGGGCTTGGTGGGAGACGCTTGAGAGATTATTATTAAAGTTAAGTGTCTTAGTGCATAAACGTCGAGTTTTTGAACGTTTTGGAGAATATCTCGCCGACCATTTTCTACATTTTAGCTAGAGCAGTTCATTTAGTTTTCAGCTTAGTTTTCAAAGAAAAATTCACGGTTTCTTTGGCACAACTTTTTTGGAGTTTAGATTGGGTACATGGAAGTTTGGTCCCATGAAATAAGGCACGGTATGTGAAATTCATTCATAGATAGTATATATACGTAGTATTCATGTAATTATTTTGTGAAGTCTGACAAAATTGAGCTTGCTTAAGAGTGCGCCTAATGCCAGGGAAAAATCAGTTTTCACCCGCGCGACGCGTTTCTTAATGCGATATACATAAAGTCGAGAAAAGCATGACACAGTTTGGAGGAAAAATCAATTTTAAATCAGGAGTCCATTTTTGACCAAGTTTTATTAAATTACTCAATAATTAAACATACATTTAAAGAAGTGTTCGGTTACTTTACTGGACTGTACAATTAGAAATTTTATTACCAAAAAATAATGTGGGGTCATCGCTGATAATTTCGAGTACTCGAATTAAAACGGGTTTTTTCGGTGTCATTTTTATTGTAAAAAACTCTGATCCATTTTTAAAATTCTACTCGGTTATTGTGCTTCTTCTTGATTGTACCCACACGTCAATATTTTTTTGTCGTAGTTTTTAGTGTCTTAACTTCAGTGAGCGGCGTCGAAAATGTTCTTTTTTCGTTTTCTGGCACTAGGCGCCCCCTTAAGCATTACGCTATGTACTCAAAAAGAAAAGATTGATTGATTCATCCATCAATACGCACCAACTCGAATATGCATCATTGCCTTTCGGAAATAAACGAGTCCATCTGCTAGCCTAATAAGGGTTATATTGCCTCGACAAACGACACCATAACAAAAGCCTATTTCGCACCTCGACCCCCCCATCCAAGACCATGATCGATCACCATTAACGTCAGGTCGCATCAAGAGTACATCAAGCATTTGCTAAGATATATATTCCCCTCTTTTCTGTCAAAACTTTTAAGAGTATTTTGAACCTTATTTCCATAAGAAAGCCTTTTGCACTGTATTTACACTTTTCAAATAAACATTGGAATCGACAGGTGTACTTGACAATGGCACTTACCATCTGTTTCGGATATATTTGTACTTTTAACGTGAGCATTACTGCTTTAGTTTACCGAGGCACTTACTATATGGATAGAACTAGTTTTTTATTCAAATTTTTCGCAAAACACAAAATTTTTCGTAATATCAGACTACTTATATTCGATTAGACTATATCTGCTCGTAATGGGATTCGCTATCATAAAAATTAACTGCGTATGAAACTACCTGCATACGGTACCTACATTTTCTAAAACACACCTTGCTTAACTATAATAGGAGTAAAAAACAATTTAGGGGTTTATAATAGCCAAATAAAAGTGACCGAATTCGTTATGCCAATGTCAATAACGTGTTTTGATATTTGAATATTTAGATGTTTGTTGCTCAATGATGTCGTAACGTATAAACGGCGACGGCTGAAATTTGGAATACAGTTGAATAAAAGTTTTAAAATATAGTTATTCCAGGAAATTAATGGGATCGGTAAACATGCGGATTGAAACCACGGAGAACTGCTAGTGACTTACCTATGTTTGAAACCAAATAAAATACCAATCACCTTCATAGTCTATAGTAGGAGCACATCTGAAAGAAATTAAGAACTATGCATACTTACTTTCTCGGCAGTAGTATTGATGTGAAGATGATCTTGACCCTAGTATGTACAGAGTTGGTCGCGAACAGGTATCTACATCTGCGGTGTGGTGGGTATAGACCAGGATAGCCCGGGCTTGCGAGAACGCAGCTTGAGCCGCGGCATGACACGTCTTGGTACAGCCAGTCACAGTCTGTGAACAATAAATACATTCATGATTTTCTCATTTTAATTGCTTCACCATAAGCAGCCACTAAAATTCTTACTGCTGGGACTCAGGGATTCCTCTCACAAGGAGAGAGTCAAGAACATAATCCACCACGCTGGCCAGCGCGAGTTGGTGGTTAACGTATGACCTCGAAAGAATCTAGGTAGGTTGGTTGTACATGACAGTGATTCGTGTGGGATTCGAACCAAGGATCGGCAGTCACCGTTCTCTCAACTAGATCAAACATAAAATCTTTATTATTCGCTGCGTTCCGTGTATTTTCTGTTTCTTAGAGACCAAATTGAGGGTAAATTGTCTCGGTTCAGCCCACGTCTGAGTAATCAACACGGGTTGTGCGAGACAGCCTGCTATGCAGTGTATGAAGAAAACAATGAAGAACAACGTGAGCTTTGAATTGCAACATAAGGTGTTGTTATTGGTGGACCTTGCGTAGCGCACATATACCTCGCTCGTATCATCTAGATTGCTCAACCGTAGACAAAGCCGAATAATTAAACTAAGCTCTTACAACAGAAAATTACAAAAAATAGTAGATAGATAGATAGATAGATAGATAAACTCTTTATTGCACTAAATAAAACAAAACAAAAAAATATTAAGGAACAACAACCTAAAAAGAAAATTTAGTTACAATTGGCGACCTTATCGCTAAAAGCGATCTCTTCCAGGCAACCGTGGTATGGAAAATGATTATAATTATAGGAAGACGGGTTCACAAACAAAGAGCAAATAGAAAAATAGGAGTAAATTGATACCTACATACTAAAACAAACAATGTATTAAATTGTTGACTATCATACATTAACAATAAACATACATTCTAATAATGTTACATTCTAATACATAAATAACATTACTATATATATACACTAATACATAGTTCATTTACAAATATAATACTAATGGACAAAAGTTAACAAGAGTATTTCAGTAAAAAAGTAATAGTGTTAGGACATCCACAGAGCGACCTTAGCAGGACTTACAGCCTGTTCACACTAGCTACTTTCAGTAGCTGCGACAGGCGTCTAGCTGCTGTATCCTGCTTCAAAAAGAAGCTGCGACAGGCATCTAGTCGCTGCATCTCGCTTCAAAAAGTAACTGCGACTCGCGCTTTTCGGAAGCGTGATGCAGCGGCAGCTGCAGGCGACTCAGTCACAGTATAATGAAAAACCCAGTAGGACGACAATATGCCATCAAAAATATAAATATGAAATTAAAATCAAACTAAATATTACTTATAGAATTTATTACAGAACAACAAAAGAAGTGAGATCTAAATGGGTGGTTGAGTGAAAAGTTTAATGGGCGATCCTGAAATATTTTCATAATAAATGAAACTGTACTCTCAGGATAATTGGTTCAAAACTAAGATCTGACTTGGCTAGTTTTCAAATACCTAATTTGCAACTGTTTATTAATTTCTTTTCCTACAGCTCAAGTGGCTCCCCATTTGCTTTCTTTGGAATGCTCATTTAACACTGCCATACCACGATATCTGAAAAACTACTTTACATTTTACAGTAGCGTACACTCTTATATCTCTTTACTCTTCTCTCTCTTATATCTCTTATTACTCTGTAATATTATATCAACCTATAATTTTTTTGTCCCTGCAAGCGTCTTCTGCACGTTGCAAAACATTCTACGGCAAATCTTTTGCATTCCAACGAGTTGAGTTGTAGAATGCCATGCCCGTGGAAATAAGATAAGCTCCGTCACTTTCCGTATTTAAAGTTCAAGGCAAAAATCAGTAGATTATGTCGAAAGCTTGCTAAAATCTGATTGAAGCTCGTACATCTTTATTATATAACATTTTGAATTCATTGTCTTTGTATTAGTATATGTAAGAAGGTTCATGGACATATGTTAGAATGTATGTTTATTATATTTAGGCAATAATTAGTACCCTTTTTAAGTAGTTTTTTGCTTCTCTGCATTTTTATTATAGTATGCGATCTTAGCGACAACAATTTTGATTGTTTGTATTCAAGTAAAAGTACCTAGAAAAACACATAAACTGGACATGCAATCATAGATCATGGCCAATGTTTTGCGTTAGTGACGCCATGTCAGTCGTTAGTGTTTTAGCGGGAAAAATCATAATTACATTACTATTGTATTTATACTCATCAAAAATACACAAATTTTTAAACATTATTTTTTTAGTCAACAAACGTTAATCTTCAAGGAATAAAAACAATTCCGAAAAAGTGTTAAAATCCCTACTGGGTCAGTAAATTGCTCAATAAATAATTAAATAATAAATAAAGCTTTAATATAGTAGAGTCAAAAGTAGCTACGAATAGTAGATAGATAGATACTCTTTATTGTACACACCATAAACAAAAAACACGTATACAGGAGATAATAACAATAAAACTAGTGTTACAAGCGGTGGCCTTATCGTTAGTAGATAGCACTGTTAGCATTTCTCCCAAATGAAAAAGCAAGTCGTCCTACTGGTATTTTTTTATACTGTGGTTGTTCTAGATTTAAACAAAACTACACTTTCGATTCAGTGTGGCCAACTTTACGTGTTTTTGCTTTTAGCGTATATCTACAATTATTAATGTCTGTTCTTAACACGGATAAAAATATTCTCGGGAATAAATTAAAAGTTGTTATGCACTTTAGTGGTATTTATTTTCCAGCGTACGTCCATGATCGTAAAGTTATAAATTTATATAATTGTAAATCCTCAATCAATTAGCAAAAAGACCTCGGTGTTATAATTACATTAAATTATAACAGCCGTACTCGAACCGTCTTGGGCGTGACGATAGCAGAAGACCTGACGGCATGACTATTGTGCATGACTATTGCAAGTATGCTGGGTACGTTCCGATTGGTAGTGGGTTTGAATATCTTGATATCTGTAGTCCTTCATTGGTCTATGGATAATTCAGGTGTGCTTAGTGTAAGTAGTTAGTTAGGTATGTAACGTAGTGTAGTTCTCATTGTATTTAAGTTTTGTTAATAAATGCTTTTTAAAATATTAAATTTAAAATGCGAAGAACACATTTCTGCAATTGTACAAAAAGCAAACTATTTTCTTTACGTTATTCTGATTCCTTTCAATCTATAACTGTAGAAATGTTTCTTATAATTTATGAAACATATGTGAGGACTACTTAAAAAAAGATATCGATTTACTTGAAAGTCTGCAAAGAAAAGCGACAATATGACCATATACTCTTCGACGTAAATCCTACACAGACAAGTTAAAAACCTGGTACACTACATTTACTACCTTACTACTTCAAAAAAAAGTACGCAATTCTATAAACTTTACATAATTTAATATTACTCTACGTATTTTTAAACCTGTCTACACTTTTTTAAAATCCAAGTTAGCAACACTGAACGGAACAATTGCTCGGCGGCCGCGACAGACGCAAACAGCCGCAAACAGTCGCTGCATCGCGATGCAGCTTCTTTTTGCAGCTAAATCGCGCGTTTCCGCTTCAGCTGCTAAAGCGCGCGTTTCCGCGTTAGCTGCTAAATCACGCGATTTTGCTGCAAAAAGTAGCATGTGTGGTCAGGGCCTTAGACAAGTAAAAGGTTTTCACGTGTTCCTTGAATACAGGAAGAGAATGAGCTTCCCTGATTTCCACAGGCAAGGAGTTCCACAATTGTGCTGCTTGGAATGCAAACGATTTTCCAAAGAACTTTTCACAGCGTGCAGATGGGGCTTGGAGTACTAAATTATACGTAGGTCTCAGAGTACGTGTCTGGGAGTTGCTCCAAAAAGTGAAACAGTCTCTCAGGTAGCGGGGGGCAGCAGGATTAAAAAGCACACTGTAGAGCAGCGAAAGCACATGTACAAATAGTACAAATTTTTCCTTACAAAAACATTATTAAAATAACAGCGAATGTTATTTCGATCAGAGAAATCATAGAAATAACATTCGCTGTTATTTTAATAATATTTTTGTAAGGATAAGTTTGTAATAACTGTAAAAAATATCGTCTGTGTCATTTTCAATATGTTTAGTTTTGAAGCAATTTTTCAAATTGAACAAAAATGTAAAAAGCTTTATTTATGACAAAAGTTGGATTTACTTCTTTACAGTTAGTTTAAATTTATTGGGAGATATAGGAGATAAAAGTTTTCCCCTAATTTAACACCTCCCTGCCTTTTTTACACGTTTTAATTTATCGACCTAGTTCCGGCCCCTTTAGGCTGAGATTCGCTTGATGATCTATAAAGCGAATCTCAAGCACTATATTTTTTTTACATATTTTACGCAAAAGTGAAAACGTACAGGCGGTCTGTTTGGTAGTATACAGTAACGTCTGCATACTGGACATCTGTGACTGCGTCGTTGGCACGTAATCTGTACTAATATTACAAAGCTGAAGTTTGTTTGAATGGTAGGATCTCGGGAAGTATTGGTCTAATTTAAAAGATATTTTTTCTTATTAATTAGATAAAACGGGAAAAAATATTTCTTTTTGAGAGGTTTCGTTGCGTGCACTGACGTGCGCTGAAGTCCGTGACGGCATGTGCCAATCTTTTAAGGTTGCGTCATTGTAACCTTTTTATGCTATTCAAATCGCGGTTAAACAGCGTGTCGCGTAATTTAAGTAAGTAAGTAATTTAAGTACTTATTTCCTTATTCTTATTTCTTATTTCCCAGCGAAGCCGGAACGAGCTGCTAGTACGTGATATAGATTTTATTTTATGTGTGATTATGCTATTGTAATACTAACGTATATCGAACTTGTACAGATTCTGTATCTCTAATTGAGAAGACCTAAACTGCGTCTCAAATATTAAGAGAGATAGATCTACATAATATATGTACCTACTTACCAATTCCATAGCTGATTAAAATTGGGTCGTTAATAATTGACAGTAGGTACTGAAATAGGTACGTAAATGAAAACATGACAAATGCATTTGAAGTTAATCCAAATTGATATTATCTTGTGGTAAGACCTAAACTGGTACCCAAATCTATAAAAAGTCAAAATATTACACAAACCACAATACGGTGTTTGACAATGTTTAAAATATAGCATAATTTATGATCATCCTATCAGATAACACATTAAATAAACATATTTCACTCTATTTTGGAATATATAGTGTGTATATTTTGTATAATACGCCAATGAAAATTGTACAAATACTGAATTATAATCTGCGACGTAAACGCTGTTTCTAGTCACGTGACGCGCGTGACGTCACCTGCCCGTAAATATTCAATCTACAGCAAACGGTTTCTTTGAGAACACTGCTTTGTTTACTGGCAGGTGACGTCACGCGGGTCACGTGACCAGAAACAGCGTTTTTGGCGGGGTTTTTGAACTTTTTACTTTAAACATTTATTTTTAATGGTAAAACAGTGAATCTTGCGGAAATATTCATGTAGTATGGTATATTGTGTAATCAAAAATCATTTAAACGGTTTTACAAATTTAGTCAAATACCGTATTAATAGTGGATCAGAAATAATTGACAGCACTGAAATACCTCAACTGAAAGATGACAAACGCAGCAAGTTTAACGAACCGTTTCAAAACTTCTAAATTATGCAACTCCACGACCAAATCCTGATTAATCATTCATAATCAAGGGTTAAGTCTACTTAGATGGAGTAGTTGTAATAGTTACTTAATCCTTTCTATAACAGTTCCAATGAGGACAATGTCTTTGGTGTGTAAATTTTATTTGTTCAGTATTACACTGTTAAAACTCTTGCTCCAACAACACAAGCTGAAAATTTTAGCCAACTATTGGTAAAGCTGGAACGATAAATAAACAACAGCCTTTTCGTACAACTTTATTGGCTAATAATTTTCGCACTTCGTTTGCCATCGATAAACAATTTTTTTTCAGAAACTCTAAGCTTACGCAAACAAAAATAAAAGTTTAATTATTTTGTCCTTATTAAAGTGACAGAATGCTGTGGCGGCATAGAGGCTACAATGTCTGATTTCACAATCGTGAGGTCGTTAGTTCCAACCCCACCTGCACATCTGAGTAGGTAATTTTTCCATGCAAGATTTGCAAGTTCGTTATTACTGCTGACTTTGACGGTGAAAAATACATCGTGAGGAAATCAGTATGTTCCAAAAAAGGCATTTTTGTTGCGTCATACGCTAACTTGCATTTGGCGTGTAGTGGATTATGCCCTAGCCAATCTTCTTGTGAGAAAAGACTCCAAGCCTTAGCAATAGGAAAATTAAGTGGGCTGAAAATGCTCGTGAAGTGATACCTACTTGTTTTTTTTTGTGAATGTGTAACATTCGGAAGGTATAGGGCATGTGAAGTGACTTTTCAACTTTGAACCCTAAATGCCTAAGGTGACCTAGCCTGTTAGGTGATCTCATTTCTATCTCACACTGCATTTATCAAGTCGTTTGTCTAGACAAAGCTCGTGAGCTTCATTGTCTGTGAAAAGAAATGTGCCTCACAAGCATACAATAATCGGATCCAATAATGACGATCGTAAAAAAATTAATACATACCTTACGTAGGTAGGTACATATTGCTTAACCTGCTAATAGTAGGTAAAATTTCGTCTGTAACCCGATATCATTTTCTTCCTCTAAATTTAAAAATTGGTCTTAAAAACAAATTTTATTTCAAACAAATTCTATTTCTTCAAAATCTAGAGAAAAAGCTGATCCAAAAATTTTTTTAAGTCATTCATTACAAACTTATCCTTACAAAAACATTATTAAAATAACAGCGAATGTTATTTCGATCAGAGAAATCATAGAAATAACATTCGCTGTTATTTTAATAATATTTTTGTAAGGATAAGTTTGTAATAACTGTAAAAAATATCGTCTGTGTCATTTTCAATATGTTTAGTTTTGAAGCAATTTTTCAAATTGAACAAAAATGTATAAAGCTTTATTTATGACAAAAGTTGGATTTACTTCTTTACAGTTAGTTTAAATTTATTGGGAGATATAGGAGATAAAAGTTTTCCCCTAATTTAACACCTCCCTGCCTTTTTTACACGTTTTAATTTATCGACCTAGTTCCGGCCCCTTTAGGCTGAGATTCGCTTGATGATCTATAAAGCGAATCTCAAGCACTATATTTTTTTTACATATTTTACGCAAAAGTGAAAACGTACAGGCGGTCTGTTTGGTAGTATACAGTAACGTCTGCATACTGGACATCTGTGACTGCGTCGTTGGCACGTAATCTGTACTAATATTACAAAGCTGAAGTTTGTTTGAATGGTAGGATCTCGGGAAGTATTGGTCTAAATTAAAAGATATTTTTTCTTATTAATTAGATAAAACGGGAAAAAATATTTCTTTTTGAGAGGTTTCGTTGCGTGCACTGACGTGCGCTGAAGTCCGTGACGGCATGTGCCAATCTTTTAAGGTTGCGTCATTGTAACCTTTTTATGCTATTCAAATCGCGGTTAAACAGCGTGTCGCGTAATTTAAGTAAGTAAGTAATTTAAGTACTTATTTCCTTATTCTTATTTCTTATTTCCCAGCGAAGCCGGAACGAGCTGCTAGTACGTGATATAGATTTTATTTTATGTGTGATTATGCTATTGTAATACTAACGTATATCGAACTTGTACAGATTCTGTATCTCTAATTGAGAAGACCTAAACTGCGTCTCAAATATTAAGAGAGATAGATCTACATAATATATGTACCTACTTACCAATTCCATAGCTGATTAAAATTGGGTCGTTAATAATTGACAGTAGGTACTGAAATAGGTACGTAAATGAAAACATGACAAATGCATTTGAAGTTAATCCAAATTGATATTATCTTGTGGTAAGACCTAAACTGGTACCCAAATCTATAAAAAGTCAAAATATTACACAAACCACAATTAATAGTGGATCAGAAATAATTGACAGCACTGAAATACCTCAACTGAAAGATGACAAACGCAGCAAGTTTAACGAACCGTTTCAAAACTTCTAAATTATGCAACTCCACGACCAAATCCTGATTAATCATTCATAATCAAGGGTTCAGTCTACTTAGATGGAGTAGTTGTAATAGTTACTTAATCCTTTCTATAACAGTTCCAATGAGGACAATGTCTTTGGTGTGTAAATTTTATTTGTTCAGTATTACACTGTTAAAACTCTTGCTCCAACAACACAAGCTGAAAATTTTAGCCAACTATTGGTAAAGCTGGAACGATAAATAAACAACAGCCTTTTCGTACAACTTTATTGGCTAATAATTTTCGCACTTCGTTTGCCATCGATAAACAATTTTTTTTCAGAAACTCTAAGCTTACGCAAACAAAAATAAAAGTTTAATTATTTTGTCCTTATTAAAGTGACAGAATGCTGTGGCGGCATAGAGGCTACAATGTCTGATTTCACAATCGTGAGGTCGTTAGTTCCAACCCCACCTGCACATCTGAGTAGGTAATTTTTCCATGCAAGATTTGCAAGTTCGTTATTACTGCTGACTTTGACGGTGAAAAATACATCGTGAGGAAATCAGTATGTTCCAAAAAAGGCATTTTTGTTGCGTCATACGCTAACTTGCATTTGGCGTGTAGTGGATTATGCCCTAGCCAATCTTCTTGTGAGAAAAGACTCCAAGCCTTAGCAATAGGAAAATTAAGTGGGCTGAAAATGCTCGTGAAGTGATACCTACTTGTTTTTTTTTGTGAATGTGTAACATTCGGAAGGTATAGGGCATGTGAAGTGACTTTTCAACTTTGAACCCTAAATGCCTAAGGTGACCTAGCCTGTTAGGTGATCTCATTTCTATCTCACACTGCATTTATCAAGTCGTTTGTCTAGACAAAGCTCGTGAGCTTCATTGTCTGTGAAAAGAAATGTGCCTCACAAGCATACAATAATCGGATCCAATAATGACGATCGTAAAAAAATTAATACATACCTTACGTAGGTAGGTACATATTGCTTAACCTGCTAATAGTAGGTAAAATTTCGTCTGTAACCCGATATCATTTTCTTCCTCTAAATTTAAAAATTGGTCTTAAAAATAAATTTTATTTCAAACAAATTCTATTTCTTCAAAATCTAGAGAAAAAGCTGATCCAAAAATTTTTTTAAGTCATTCATTAGTCGTTTATATGTTACCGGCCAAATTTTAGGATAAACTAATTTATCCAACTAGTTTAGCCAAGTCTGTATCTGTACCTATTTTTTAAATTAATTGTAAGCTCCGTCTAACAGCATTGTGTTTATCCCCGAGCTAAACAATGCTGCTAGATCTAACCATCTACACATTAGACCTCTAACTTGTCCATTACTTTCATTCCAAGATTCTATTCTGAAACATTTACAACCGAAACTTTAGAGTTTCAAACTATCCAGCACAAAGCAGTAGGTACTGTCAAATAGTTTCCTATAAAGTAGTAGTACCACGTTAACACTTTGCAATCTCCTAATGCAACTATTTATTCCATGTAACATGTTGAAAATGGACCGGAGTCCGAATGGACACTATGAGAGTGGAACTATACAGTGCAGAAAATAATACAAACACAAATACAGTATGAAACTCAAAACTCACTGTTGTTTTAAACCGAAGCATTAGTTAATGGAGGTTTTATGGACGCATGTTAGACGCATGTTAGATGTTCAATAGTACCTACTAGAATTAGCGTAGTAGTACTGTTGTTTCGGAAGGAAATAAAACTTGTTAGTTGAAGACTAATTGATTTGGTATCAACTTCAGTTGCTCATTTTGTATTAAATTTAATTCATAGCAAGTTATATTATTATACATGACAAAGCTTGAATGTTATTTTTTTTTCAATTTGGAAGTTATGGGAAAGCGAGCTGCTCGGGAAAAAAACCGCGGAGTGCAGCTAGTCTCAGGCGCGGTCCCAGCTTTGAATTTTGGGGGGGTCACGAGTAGAAATACGATATAAATCTAGTAGAAAATACTGCTATTAGCGCCCCGCGATTTTACCCGCGTAGATGCCGTTCCAGTTGTTTTCCCGCGTTAAAAATAGTCTAAGTATTTACTATTAGTTATTTTGAATTTTTGTAGGTTTTTAATTGAACTTATACGATTTTGGCGGGGATCATGTCCCCTGTGTAGTATGTTTTTTTATACATGTTAGTATATGTATTAGGATGTACAATTATTTTTATGTAGGTTTATCAGTACATTATTCATGTTACTGGATGTATTTTATTTGTTTTAATTTTTTTTAGTAATGTTGTAGAAGTATCACCTCTTTTTATTTGTACTTCCCGTTTTCCTATTTTCGTATCTGTTTTTCCATCCTACGGTTGCCTGGAAGAGATCGCTTTTAGCGATAAGGTCGCCCATTGCTACTTAAATTTTAGTCGTTAAGTTTTTTATTTTAAATTTAGTGCAATAAAGAGTTAATCTATCTATCTATCTGTGACCCCCCCAATTCGGACCGCGTATGGGTAGTCCTATAAAACACTTAGAGAACGTGAGTTTATATCATACAAAATGTCCTTACACGCCCCATACTGTTTACTAACAGTCACATGGTAGTATATCTACATTTACATAATAATTATTATAGTAACGAGTTAGTCGACCGGTGACGAGGGTCGTACGTCGCCCGCACTTGTGCTGCTTTCAGAAATCTTTCTGAGAAGTCGAGGAAGCAAAACGGTTGGAAGCAGTCCCTGAATGTGATATTAACTTCTAGTGATATGGGTATTTTAAGAGTGTCCTCTTATATTCACATTGACTGTTGAGTACACTTTATAAAATGTTTGTCAATAACTGTAGACGTCCAACTGTATGGGTACCAAATGATGGATAAATTTAACAATAATCTATTATTTAAAAAAAACTCATGTCACGGTGTTTTGGTGGTATACTCTTTTAAATGCATCAATTGATTTGAGTGATTTTAGTACCTTTTCATTCGTCAGCGTGTTTTGAAAAATATAAATCGTAAAAAATTATTAATATTGCTTAATTAATTTCTTGGCGTAAATAGTAATCAATGGTTGTAGTTAGTAAAATTGTCTGTAGAAATAATATAGTAATGTTTGTGTAACTTTTGATTATTCTCTGCCATGGCGATTTTATTTTGACCCAAACAGCATTGCAGATGGTTTTTTGATTAGCTATTTTGATTCTGACGTTTATTAACATTATATGTACTTTGTTAATATAGTTAGTTGCGATTTGACCTCATTTTGGAACTAATTGTTACTCATTCTGTGAATTAAAACTTTTAGCTAAGTTAATAAAAGCAGCCAAGTGGGAGTCGGACTCGGTCATGAAGGGTTCCGTACCAGCAAGTAACATAATACACAAGTTCTTGTAACTTTGATCGACGTTTTAAAAATAGTGTATTTATGACACTAGATCGAGTTCAAACACAGGGAGTACAGGGACACACACACACACACACACACACACGTGTCTCTCACGCAAATTGTTCTCATAAATATCTCCGAATTCGCACGAATGCATCTCAAGAACTTCCGATTTGATTCGCATCGCGCATTCCTGAGATTCTAGTCATAATGGTGTCACCGCCATTTAAGTCAGCTTTGAGACAGAAGAAGAGAAAGACTCTTCAATTGAAGATATGCACATTCTAAAATAATCAAAAAAATATCTTCTTCTTTTCTTAACTCATAATACTTGCGAGTAAAATAGTTTCCGTCAGCGTTTATAATCGTAATATGTCTATGAAACCAAAACTTTTTTCTTTCATAAATATCTACTTAACAATAACAGCAGTACAACAATATTTTTGCGATCCATGTTACGCTTTCGAAAAATACGTCCAACACGGGTGACTACCGTTGAAGGTATGGTTACCCTAACCAACGGTTTGCCGCACGAAATCGCATCGCAAGTTCCTCCAATGCGGTGTCGCGTCACATCGCATCGCATCGCAGTTTTGTGTGGGAGCCCTTAAGCAGATATCGTTGATAGGTACGTACTCAAGAAATAATATTCTTTGAGAGATTACCTATTTGATATCAACTATTTTACTTACTTTATTTATGCTCGAAAAAGCTTTTGTTGTTCGTAAGAGATTAAATCCTTCAAACAAAAGGGTTCTGAGAACTAAAATACAAAATTCCTATCAAAATAGACAAAAAAAACTTTTAGACCGTTCTTTAAAATATTCTTTCCGTTCATTATAGACTTATAGATAGTGTCTGTGAGCAAAAAAATCTAATAATTTATTTGAGATTTAAAGATACAACGAATCAAAGCCTTTATGCATAGTAATACAATTGAATTTGTCGTGGTCACATAAAATCTATATCTGTGGTACATGGTAATGTGTGCGAACATATATTTTTTACAAAACTGGAGTATCTGCGATTTTCGGGAGCTGAAAGGGCTGATCCCAGCGTTGGCGATGTAGCGGCGCTGATGGAGTCTGCAGGTTATTCAGCATGTCTCTCGATCGTCGTCGATGACGAAATTGGGAGGGGTATTGAACTAGTCGAGTTATCGAACGCTCTGACTACAAGGGGAGTATTATTATTAGTGATGGAGTAGTTGGTAGTAGATTGGGAAGCCGCATAAAAATAGCGGCGAAAGATGATGCAACTCAATGTTCCGCTCATACCAGAGGGTGCCGATTGCACTACTTGTTACTTATTTTGAATAAGTTGAAACTTATTAGGTCAAGTGGATAAATGAAAAAAAAACACGGAGGCGCGTAATAGACTACAGCCCCGTGAACAAAATTTACGTAGTAAATGAATTCGACTGTACTCAGTTGGACAGCTTACAAGTGATGGCATAGTGCTGAATCTTATTGCTTTATACCCTTCTATTACCCCACATAGGTCTCCTGGTGGTTCATTTACTACGTGAATTTTGTTCACGGGCCTGTAGTCTAGTATACCTACAGTATTTTTAGCAATAAGTAGTATTTTTGAGGATTGTACCTTATTATCTTACTACTTACTAATATTATAAATGCGAAAGTTTGGATGCTTGCTTCTCACAAAATCCGACATCTTAAGTGTCGAATATGAGTATATAAAAAAAAGGAGAGTAGAACATGTATAATTGTGTATAATATCTTATCCGTGCACGGTTGACTGGAAGAGATCGTTTTAAGCGATAAGGCCGCCAATTCAAAATATGTAATTTTCTTATGGTCCAAAACGTTACAAACATTTTTAAAACGATTAGGTATTTCTAATTTCCTAGATACATCGAGATATTCTTTGACAATATACTTTTAATTTTTCTGTTCACTGACTTCGCCGGTGACTGTTAAATTAATAAAATCCCATTTTGTTTTCATTCCACACTACGGAGTACCTGTTTATCAATGTTCGCGCATTAATCGGGCTTCGGATCTGCACCGCAGTGTCGATGGATAAATTATATTAAGTATTTTACTCCCAAGTAATCATTAAATTGAATACTGATCAATATTTTTGGCTAAATTTGGTAGCTGGAAAATGACAAATCGAGCTTATTATACATAATTATATATTCTGAAGAGCTCTACATGTACAGTACCCGGCGATAAATATTGCACATCGACACCTGGAAAGAGACAATCGGCCAACTTCGGCTTCGTAGAGCGTCATCTCTGTAGCACGAAATACAAACAGTGCGGTATCTATTATAGGAGCTGTTAAAACAATTTTAATTTGCTTCTTTTAATAATTCTTTTTATTCTTTGTATAAAATACACCAATAAGTGTTCTATAAGTGATGGCTTTAGGTTCGAGTAAAATAAAATAAAAAAGTAGCCAAGTGCGAGTTGGACTCGCCCATGAAGGGTTCCGTTGCAGCAAGTAACATAATATACATAGTACACATAGTTCTTGTAGTTCGTTGTAACTTTGATTGAAGTTTTAATAATAGTGTATTTATGACGTACTAAAGAAAAACTACTCATCAGATCGAGTTCAAACCAATTATCGTTGGTAGTTTGCATGGTAATGTACATTATACATTTTTTTTAGTTTTTTCATTCTCTTACTTTAGAAGTTAGAAGGGGGGGGGGGGGTGACACACAACTTACCACTTTGGAAGTGTCTCTCGCGCAAATTATTCAGTGTAGACAAAAATTATATTAGAAACATCAACATCATTTTTGAAGACCTATCGATAGACACCCACACGTTTAGGTTTTATGGAAAAAAAAATTGAGTTTCAGTTCTCAGTATGAGGGGCAACCGTAATTTTACTTTTTTTTCTTTTTTTTTGAAAAAATCGTAATGCGGTTCACAGAATACATCTACTTACAAAGTTTCAACAGTGTAGTTCTCATAGTTTCGGCAAAAAGTGGCTGTGACATACGGACAGACAGACAGACACGACGAATCTATAAGGGTTCCGTTTTTACGTTTTACGGAACCCTAAAAATATGTTCACATTATGTTTACGTATTTAATTATTTTGGAAAATTACAGCTGTAGTGTGTACATAATAAACACCATTGTACCTATTGTTAAAGTGAGACATTGTAATAAAAATAATTATAATTCTTATTCTCAATTACTTCCATTTCACTATCTGTGCTCTCAAAGAGGTCAATATCACTGTCACTATCAGCCGTATTTATCACTAGTCTATCAGTGTAATTGTCTAAACCGTGTTTAATGCTTTTATATTCATTCTCACATTTGATTGTGTGATCGCAAACCTTTTTCCACTCTTCAGTCCCGATCATGTTTACTTTTTCAGTCAATAACGTTTTTACTTTAGTTAAATTCATACCCACATTTCTACAGGCTACATAGCCTTTTAGTTGAGACCATATATTTTCAATTGGACTAAAATCCGGATGATACGGTAGCAATCGCAACACAGTGTGCCCATGTCCGGCAAGTACTTTGTCCACGGAAAACTCTGTATACCTCTCCTTGTGCTGACATAATTATAATGGCATAAATCTGGGTTTTTTGTTAATTTTGGATCAACTGGAATTTCGTGTCTGTTTAACCAGTTGATCATTTCCAGTTTAATGATGTTTGAGTTGGGGGGTCTTTCAACATATTTATTGTTGTGATAGGGTGCGTTGTCGATAACTAGAACGGAATCACTGGGTATATTTGGGATTAATTGATTAACCAGCCATTTCTCGTAGTTTAGGTAGTGTGTGACAGAGATAATGCTCTACGAAGCCGAAATCAGCCGACTGTCTCCCTCCAAAGGCTGATGTGCAATACTTATCGCCGGGTACTGTACGTTTTATTAATAATTATACACTGGCATTGCCCCGCGGTTTTACTCGCGCAGTTCAGATCCGTTCACACGTTACGACGCGATTGAGCAACAAACATACACACATACAAACATTACCCTTTATATTATTAATAGGATAATAGGATTATGAACTAAAGCCTCACTACAATGTTTTATTGAAATAACTTTGAAAATCAGACAACTTTCATACTAACTTAGCATTCCTGTTTTACCCCTCTTTGTTGGCTACACTGACCCTGCGGAAAATAGTGGCCCGAGTATATTTTGTTATGTCCAGCGTTTGAATTGCTCTCTTCAACATGTTTTACTAATGATAGATATTTAACTTCTGTCCCGTTTAATTACCGTACAGCGCTAATGTCCACTCGTCTTTAAGCCGTCTTAAAGATACCTACTTTATGGCACCAGGAAATTTATATACATTCTATTAGAAATGTCAGTATTTGGATGTTTGTTGCTTAATCTCGTAATAACGCATGGACGAAATTTGGAACACAGACAGATTATATAGTCTGTAAGAAATCATAAGCTACATACTTTTATCCCGGGAAGATAATGGAAACGAAAACTACGTGGGTAAAACAGTGGGGCAATCATCATCATCATCAGCCTGTATTCGTCCACTGCTGGGCATAGGCTTCTCTATGCTAGCTATGATACGCTATTAGGTTAATTCCGATCAGCCAGGGAATCCGCCGCGAGTCCGATCGGCAATGATTACCTAGATGTTTAATTATACTAAGCTACTCTGCTACCACACAATTTAAACGATTGTAACGTTATTTTAAATAATAAAATATATAACTAAACGGTACCTTGTGTAACTAATTTCCTCTGGTAAGGGTGTATAGTCTAAGCTTATCCCCTCGAAACTACCCCCGTTTCCCGTGTAGCTAATATTGATAATAAAACATACGCCACTCAGTCCGATCTTCAGTCTTACTTTTCCAACCGCCACCAGCTGATTTTATCCCGAGACGATAATGGAAACGAAAACTACGCGGGCAAAACCGCGGGGCATTGCTAGACTAATATAAAATGATACAATAATACATAGCGTAATGCAGTGCTGTAATTAGTTAGTTACCTGTGTGAGGAATCCTCGAGCCGCCGCGCGGGTGGAACCCCACTCCTTGCGTGTTGCTCAACGACGTGAAGCTGAAGAACGCTAGAAACTGAGACCGCACCGTCTTCTCTGTTATCCTGCCGGAAATACGTGCACATTAACACGAACGCTCGTAAAAATAACAAAAGACACAATTAAACACTAAGTTATGCCACACAAATTATAGTTAGGGTATCACGTCTGGAAGTGGTTGAGCTCTTTTCTAAATTACAATTAAGTATTTTGTTCTGAGATTTATTTATTTCTAATATCGTAAATGTAAAAACCCTTCTTGCAGGCAGGTAAAATATGAAAGTGTGTATGACTATTACGGATTCCTCTTGAAAATACTGATACAATTTGGTACAAACACGTACCTACTACTTTAAGGTAAAGTAAAGGTAAGGTAAAGTAAAGGTACAAGTTCGCGCTGAGACCGCGACACGAGAGCGCGACAGGCACTTGACATTATGAAATTGTATGGGCGCCAGTTCGCGTCGAGACCGCGACCAAGGCACATGTCGCGGTCTCGGCACGCACTGGTGCCCATACAATTCTATAATGTCAAGTGCCTGTCGCGGTCTTCGGTCGCGGTATCCTGTCGCGGTCTCAGCACGAACTTGTACCTTCACTACTACTAAGCAAACTGTCAGTGCCAACCGAGCAGCGGTCGCCCGCGTGCAGGTGCACTCTCCTTGATAAAAGTCACCGGACGTGGCCAAAACTTGAAGTCAGACTAGACTGACTATACATAAATGTATCACGTGAGTTACCCGTGTATTCGTTTAAAATGTGTAATAGCCACGTTAGTTTTCATACTTCACTACTACTTTTTATTGTAAGAGAATTATAGGAACGTTAACTATGCGGAGAAAACCACGAGCTACTATTAGCATTTATACCAATACTAGCAGCGTCCCGCGGTGCTACCCGCGTAGTTCCCGTTCTCATTATTTTGCCAGGATAAAATGCCTATGTGTACTTCCAGACTATAGGTAATTTACATGTATCTAAATTTCAGCCCAATCCGTTCATAGGTTGCGACGTGATTGAGCAAGAAACATCCAAACATCCATACATTGACATTGTTAATATTAGTAGGATTATAAAACTGACGATGAAGCTTTTTTGTTTGAACGCGCTTATCTCAGAAACTACTCAACCTATTCGAAAACAAAAAATTTCACCGTTGGATATTTATATGGGAACGTGATCCTTGAGTTCTATGTATCCCGGGCAAAGCTGGGGCGGACCGCTGATTATAAATATTCCCTTTTGTATTTTCGTAAAGGAGCATCAGACTATAGAGGTATATTTAAATCAGCCGAAATACGAAATAATTGCCAAATACAACGTTCCTTGCTATGTAAATACGTACAACGTGAGCTCTTTGCCTTACCTACGATGGTGGATTAAGCAATTTCAGACGAGAGAATTAATCTCAAATTAGGTCGAGAGATGGCACTGTGCGTTAAGCGCCCCCTTAATCCAAAGCAGCAAAGCTTAGCAATCTCAGAGTAGTCTCCTAAAAATAGGAATGAAACAAAACAGCAAAATGAACAACGGCAGAAACGTTCGCCACATTTTAAGCCACACAAAGAAGTCTTCACATTTTGACCCGTATGCCGGTGCTATTTTCAGACAGCAGTAATAACGCGATAGTAGGCAAAGTCGCCAAATAAAGCATTTTCAGTGTCGTCAGCTGACACGAGCATTAGCAGCTATGTCCGACGTCACAATTTCGATCCGAGCATTGCCGGTTCCGCTGTGACGAGCTTTTGTTCCCGTTCAAACGGAACTCGTTCGCCGAACCGAACTGCAAATGGAGATAAATTTTGAACGTTTTACGGCGGCTCTTCACTAGCCGGAAATAGCTCTCATTTCAGTGTTCGCCATCCCTATTAACGAGCGAAAATGTAATTAATTAATTGTTCATTGTGGCCGGATTCATTACCGCTGCGGAATGACTAGCGGATTGCTACTACCACGATCCATGCCCGATTACCTAACTACTTCACCACATTCTCATTTGTATACGAAATCAATAGCGATCTGATTTCTATTCCCAATTCAAAATAGTTTCGTCGGCAGGATGGAATTTATTCAACTTACTTGTGTATGAATAGACCATGTTCATTTACTGTGTTAACTAAACGTAACAAAGTTAAGGATTTCCATAATAACTATCAAATTAGGCTACAAAAATCTATTCTATAGTCTTAGTCTTGTATAGGCATATTTTATAAACCACATCAAAACAAATAAAAATCACAAGATAAGAAACCAATAAAACTAATGACATATCGGCCACGTAACATTTAAATGATTTCTTATAGGCAACCTTAAGAGAAATAGTTATTTTTTGAGAGTGCAAAGTTGCTTTTTAACCGCGTGATCAATTTTGATGACCGAACAAGCAAAGGATTCTAAAGTTGAATCACGAGCGCAACGAGGGATTCAAAAATTAGAATCCTGAGCGTAGCAAGGGAATCAAAAGGGCACAAGGTGAAAAATCTTTGCACTAGAGTGCGACACGTATTTTTTCATTCTACCTTGACAAGGAAATTACTAAATGCTTTGAGCATTATTAACAGTTTCAGTCAATTCTGTTGGCGTCAAATAAACTTCTTGGTCGCTAGAATCACTTATTTCGGTTTTTCACTTGTATTCAATAGTTCTGTTTTTAACGTAAGGCTTTGACTTTGAGTTTAGAACAATAACAATATGACGTGAAAGTATGGAGAGTTGACCGGCTGAGGTAAGGAGTGTCATCTGTGTACATGAAAAAGTGTCCGCCCAAATGAATTAAATTATGGTAGCGCTAAATCAACATCAGGGTAAATTTTAAAGGAAATAAATAAACGTACTATTCAAAATTTATGAAAAAATAATATTCTAGGTACATACATGTTTTCTCAGAATAGTAATTATTTGATGTTATATTTACTACATTATCTTGTACTTCGCAAGTAGTTGAATTTAGTAACTATTTTAGTCGACAATAATACTAAATTGTTTAACTCGGCATTCTTCAATTCGTTTACAAAATTGATTCATTCATAGCATTTTAAAATGTTCTACCATTTGATATATCATTCCTTACCTCTATCCTCCATACGTGAAAAGAAAATTGCGCGCCAATTCTTTTCAAAAAAGTGCACCAAGGATGTTACGAGTCTGAGTTTTTTACAAATTAAACAAAATTCAATCCGATCGGTGTAACCTTTCCGACGTGATTAGGCAACAAATAATAAAATATTCACATTTAATTATTTTTCGATAATATTTTTATTTTATAAAATTTGTAGGATTCATTGACAATTTTTTATACTAGAAAAAGCAAATTTACATGGCAATGATCAAATTAAAATGTAAGAAAAGTCGGCAAATAATAATCTAAAAGAAAATATACAACAAATAAATTGACATGACAGCAGTTTCGATAGATTAAAATGAAATTTTAAAAAATACGTTAAAACTGTTTAACGTGTCCTCTAAAATAAACTAGCAATGCAGAAATTCACACGAAGTTATATCATAATTCGACTGCATGAAAGGGAAAATACTTGCAGTTAAGTTCGTAATGTGCAAAACTTCAGAGTCAAACTAATTTTACCTTATTAATTTGACCTAGTGGCAAAGAATGGTAGTACTGCTATAAACTGAACTACTCTATAAGATCAAGTGGAGTACGGGAACTACATAAAATATTAGGTAAACTGAAATAGTGCAAACATTACCACGCAAATAAATGAGCTACCACTAGAGCTGGACACAAAATGAAATATTTTTTACATAAACCAAATTGGAATCCGGTACAGTAATTTTCTAGTTGGTCTTCGCCAAGACTAAGGAAACAAACACCAGCATAGTATGGGTAGAAGGAGAGACTACGCAAGACCAATTTTAGTAAGTATACTAAAATAAATATGATATAATTCACATGGTAAACGTGACTGTTCTTACCTACTTTTTGTATGGGTGTTTTAATGCAAGTCCACCAAAAAAATAAGACTATTACTTTGCTCAAATAATAAAGCGTAAAACACAAAGTGACAGCGTGATTTACAGACTGTTTCAGAGTTAGCATGTTTCGAGAATAAGTGGTGCTTGTCTTACGAGCATATCCAATCTTTTCTGTATCATTAAGTTGCATAAACGATTCTTATGCACCATTACAGGCAGTAACTAAAGCGGTCTGAACGGATGCAGATTCACGAAAATGTTTCATGCAGCCATACTTTATAAGCTTAGTATATTTTATTGCCAAACTGGGGGAGAATAGACATAGATCAATGTGTTTTGTGGTGCTGAGAGTCAGAAAGTTACATTGTTACTTTTCCTTATTTCTCATAGCAATGTAGATACCAAAATCTCGAGCATTGCTCTACGATTGAACATACATACATAGTATGTAAGGTACATAATAATTTTAACTAATAAGAATTGAAAGTAGCTACTAAATTATTGAGTCGCATTTTAGGACACGGAGACTTTATGGAGACAAAAAAGTGTGCCAGTAAGGCAGGCAGGCACCCATGACAGCGTTTGTTTTAAATCACTGATTTGCTTTGCACAGTGTACCTAATAGTTTAAAATAACATGTTTTCATGAAAAAAGCTTCGATGATTAATTGCACAATGCAGAAACCATCGTCGTAAATATCTCGAGAGCTCAATAGCATTGGTGGATTGAGCAAACTCTGATTAACAGAAGACGTGAAAAGTGCAGCCTTGCAAGAAGTATAAGAAATTAACTTTAGTATCAATACTAACGTGATTATTACACATTTTAATTTGATTTATGGTTCATTCATGTGTGTTATAGTTAGTGAGTACCTGGGTGCCCGAGCTTTGCTCGGTTTAAATACTAAATATACTTAGATACCTACAGATAAAAAACTCCAAGAAATAGATTTTCTTAAAAAAAACGAATTGAAAGAGAACCCGTCTGGATTCGAACCCGGAGCTACTAATTCGTGACCGCTATGAGCGCCCGACTTACCGTCTGAGCTAATTATGCTGTCGCGTCACACGGCGAAATTTACCTTCACATTCTAATGTCTAATGTGACAGTTTTTCATTGTCTAAAAACGCGCATAATATGTTTTTTTTTAAATAAGACCTAGTTAGATCGATTCATCGTCCCCGAAATCCCCTGCATACATAATTTCATGAAAATCCGTCGAGCCGTTTCCGAGATTCAGATTCTATATATATATATATACATATTTATATAGGTACAAGAATTGCTCGTTTAAAGGTATAAGATATAGTATACGAGACCCGTAAATTGATTTCAAATGAACATTGAAGTCTTAAAACACTAAGAAGCGGCACGCGCTCTGCTACGATCCCAATGCAAAATCAGGTGACGTCTCCTGATTGAGTCTCAGTCGCAACAGGAGCCACAAGTTGAGTGGACGTTCGCTAACAATTCAAAAAAATCCTATATGAGCCGTAATAATGTCGTATTCTGCTTTTGCAAGGTGCACAAACAGTTCAAAGACCAAGAACAAGTTCCATGGTATCACTTTTCATGCGTAAGTACACAAAATCTTTAATTATTTCCATAACAGTTGAATGATTATTACATCTAAAATTATTTTTCTGTTGTAAACAATTTTACAATTGGCCATTTCTAAAAAGAGACAGATATACATACAGCGTAAGAGTGCAACACGACCGGCGATATGTTAGTTGCAGCTATTTTGTCTCTTTCACGCCAGTGCATTTGTATGTCTTTCTATTCTTGTCGAAAAAAATATCTAAACAAATGTGATGTATAGCTATCTCATTTGCATCTACTGCCTACTTGTCATGATGTCTTTGTCATTCATTCAAACGTCTCTCACGATGCAAGTGAAGCTGTGTGCACATTGCGTATAACTTGTGTGATATTTTCGGCATATTATGCTGTCTTTATATTAGAGCGTACCTTATCTTCGTTTACTTAGTTTCATCAAAGCAAATGAAAGAAATAAATGCTGTAAAAGTGACTTTACCTAAATTCTAGCGTAGACGCGCCTTCGTCGGCGAACAACACGACGGGAGGAGCGTAGCGCTCGTTCGCGCCGCAGAGCCGCATCTCCGCGGAGGCCGCGTCCGCTTCCGTGCGCACCGCGCCTGCGCTGCTCAGCTGTAGCCAGCCGCCCACGCAACTACCCGCAAATATTACAATTACATTACAGTACAGATGAAAAAATAGTTACTACGTAATACTTAAACCGATAACTGTTTCCATCAGTGAAAATACATGTTTTCATTGATTCAAGCTAAAAAAAATCTATAAATAATATCCTGTGATTAGTACATATACACACGGAATAGATTGTTTTTTTTAAATCCTGGAAGACATTAGTAAGAATCTAGTAGGTATATTCAGTCAGCTTTTATAGCTTGTCAGATGACAGTATTAGCCTCCATTTGATTATAGGTACCCCAAATGACGCAAGATGGTAACTATGGGACAAATGAGACAAGACGGTTCCAGAGAAATTACTGGCTGTGTGGGTTTTTACCGAAGGTTACTCGATGGCCCCGATGGATCTTGGTGGTCAAGCGAAAAACAATTGAAGATAATGAACAGGTTTCTTCCAGGCAAGCACGCTCCATCGTAGACTGCATTCTCACATCATCTTACGTCTTACATCAAGCGAGATGGCGGTCAAACACAATTAAAATACAAAGGACAAGATAGAATAGGCTTATTATAGGGGTTTTGTACGCTACGGTAATCTATATCTCACCCTTGCCTCAGTGTTGGGAATAGACATAGACATTGACCCGACTTTCGATTGATGTGACAACGCAAATTTATTACACACCCTGCCGAGTCACCTACCTGCACCTGCGTGTTGTGATTATTCTCATATGTAAGCAATTTCGGAAAGAGGTGTGCCAAGTCAACCTTTGCTAACGACCTACATATTCGCACAATAGTGCGGGCCGCGCGCCGGAGCGGGGCGACCGCGGTTACCCGAGACGGGGAGACCCGATATTCAATTTGACGGGACATTGATCATAGCCGCGTATGACGAGCCTACCGTACCCAATACTTTTCTACCATTACAACCGATCTGTCTTTCGTGTAAGTTTCCCATTCCCTATATTTGCATTTTTATTATTGATCTAGTTGGATAGAGTTTGCGGAGAGCCCCTGGTGCGGAAAATAGGTACGCGTATCTCGCGAAACTCCCGCAGATAAGATTATGTATTTCGTATTATGACGGGATAAAATTGAATTCACGAAACTAGATGCGGATTATCCTTTGAAATGATACCATTTTTACATAAAACGGTTTGCTTTACCTCTAAACATGTAATACGATATTGTAACTCTCTGCTTTGATTTTCTTGAGAGCTCAAAAAATTACCTTAACTTGACACAATCTGTATTCGTATTTACCAAAATGGTGACATATACTAGTACATTTTGGCAACTGAGTACTTTGAAAATAATAAGAGATTCACAAAAGACTGTTCCTTTTATACAAAGACTTCTAAAAAATGATGAATAAGTGAAAATAATCGTAAACAAAAGTAATTAACAACAAAACTAATTTGTACCATAAATGAACTCTCTAGATCTTTGTGTTAAACTTGGCTAGACCTAAAGACAGGTGACATGTAAATAATTATCCGAACCATTAACATCATTATCTACCGCAAATAGTATGTTATTTGATATACACTAAAGTGCGTTCCAGCAAGGTGTGTAGAAAACCAAAACAAACCAAAAAAAAGGTGATACCATAACATAAACATTGTTTAATCTTAGTATTTTTATGAAATTGCCCTAAAATATTTTTCACAAATAGGATTCGACTTTATTGCGATCACGATTTTTAAGTACCATATACTTAGATTTGTATGGATCAAATAATTCTATACTATCTTATTTTAAAAGTTATAGAAAGTAATGGTAGGATGATAGAAAAATGATTTATTTAAGTACTAGCAATTTGATCTGTGTTTCTCAAACTCTCAATGTTCAAGACATTTATACTTCTTTTCATCAAATTATTCTTATTAAGGACGCGCCTATTTTTCTAACATACCCCTCTCATGCCCATATTGTGAAAATGCCCATTTCCATTATATTCAAGTATGGATTAATTTTACTCTATTTTTGTCATTCATTAGGATGTTTTAATTGTAATGTAATTTGATTTTAATGTAATGTATTATTTGATTTTTATTGTAATGGGATCTTAAATTGACGTCTGTTTTTTTTTAAATTATTGACTTGTATTGGTAATATTTTAATATCTTGAATATTATGACATGTAACTACTCGTTATCAATAAAAGAGTAAGAGTATGACTAAAGAACTCCGAGAAAAAGGGTTCGTGTGTCGTAACGAGTTGAGAGAAAATCGCAAACCTCTAAATACGTGTTCCAAATTACGCTGTTTACTATCAAAAGCTTGTATAATTTTCACTCTAAAATGCCATAAATTTTGTGTTATTTTGATCGAAACTTTTGTATGTGTTTCCAGAATATTACATCATAGTGTTATGATCAGTTTTGGGTAATACGAGGACAATTTGAACGAGATTTAATTATTGTTAAAAATAAAATGAACGTTTTCATATAAGGAAACATCTAAATTACTTTTCTAAGTCACTGGTTCTAGTGTTACATTCTTCTCCGAACTCAAATGCTTTGCCTTTCGTTTTTTTACGTGGGGGAAATAAATGTACGTATGGCCGCCATACTCTCATTATGAAATGAGAGGAGATCTCCATCTACCCTCATTTGGGCTTCAAAAATCGCAGGGTGACCAACACTACACACAACACTAACCATATCAGGTTTCTCCAAACTCAGTGCGCTATGCACACATTTATTTATTAGAGGATTCCGCGACGCCGATAACCGTAAACCGGGTAGTTTTCGGTTATTGGCATCGTGGTCATCGCGTCGTAGTTGAAATATATACCTATGTTTTTTATTTTTCAATGCTTCCCGAACCATTCTTGCGTAGTAATGACATTCGGTAGATAGAACCTTCGGGTCGTGGATCTCGATCCAATGGTATGGTCCCATCTGGCCCGGTGTCTCGGCCCGGTGCCGGGCCAGATGGGAAAAAAAGTTTTAACTGGCCCGGTGATATACATACCGGGCCAGATGACACAAATCAAGTGCCATCGTCCCCGGTAACGGGAGATAAGAGGATACGACTCATAATTTGTGAAATACTAATTACATGCATCTACGAAAGGGATTGAACTTACAAATCAAACTACTTAGTAAACAATTATCAGTTTACATTGTGAATGACGCAATATCAACTTCTGACATAAAACTTTACCTGAAATAGACTTCATAGAAGTGGATCATTTTGAAAATTCACGCAATATCAAAATTTTTTATGATAATAAAAATAATCAACACAGCCAAAATGCCACGAATCAAACAAAATGAAGTAGGTACTTATTATAACACACAAACAGTCTCCTATATGTTTTATTATGACTTTCTTTTAAAATCACAGCTTCGAACAGAATTTAGGTTGGTACTATCGCATTTTTTCTACACCTGACCGACCGTTATTTGACTGGTCACCAGCTCCGAGGATGTCTCTTGAAAACACTCTTCTCGACGCATGGTCTCCTCTGTTGATGCAGTTTAAAACTAATTGCCTGTGACCTGTGATGTAAGTCAATCAGTCAGTTACTGTCAGCCAAGCTAAATGTGCACGTGGTATGTATGAACTGCAACGTCTGCAACATAATAAGTGAAATTATATTTGATTTACGAGTATTTAACATTTCTTTTATCAAAGGAGACGGCCCATTTTCCATGGGCATTTGCCCCACAGAAAAAGTGCAAGAGACTTGACCAAAATTGGATCATTGTATAGGATTTTTAATATATATTGAGGAACCGTTTATGTTTTTATCCTGCATAGCGGGGTTTGAAAGATATCAACTAAAACATTGAAAAAAAATAACGCCGCAAGTAGGTAATCAAGAACGTGATTATGTACTTACTACTAAAAGAAGGTAGTAAATTCATTACTTTGCGACTTAGGTACTGTGCTCAAAATAATGTCGACTCAATACAGTTACAGAGAAGGACCGGAGATTCGGCCAAACCACAAAAAAAATACGAAACCTTTGGAAAATTTAAGAAATTCCATGTGCTGTGTGAGTTTCGAGCGAATCGATTTTCGAACGAATTCTTACTGTACGTAAACTTCAACTAAACAATAAAAGAGAAAAACATGTCTGGCTTTGACTATAATCTGTACATATAGATATTTAGGTATAAATAATAAGAATGTTCAAATGGGGTACCCTACTGACCCGAAGTCAAATTACGAACTAAACCTTAACAGGCTTATTTAAATTCACAAAAACTTCGCAAGCGTGTTTTAGCGCCGTACAACGCCATCTAGTTTGGTTTTATGGAACTACAGTACCTTAATACAAAATTACTTCTACATAGTCATTCAGGTACTTTTAAATCACCAATTTGCAATCCCCGCTTGGCAGGTTAGTATTGAATGTATAGTTTGAATTATTTAATTATATGTTATTTTAATTAAATAACTTGTTTAGGTCTCCGGGGCTAATTAAGTACCTAAACTTGAAACGACTTGGGGCAGAAATGAGCCGTCTCCTTACGAGCAGTAAAAGATATTCGTTGATGTAGTAGTACTGATTAAATAACACGTACATTTCAGGAGCTATGATCGACAAAAATCCAAGTTCAAATGACATATCGTCTTTAATTTATATAAAAAGAGGCGGCGGCTCTGTCCTTCTTCACGCTGGATACCAGTACACGTTAAAAGAAAAATACAAGAATGGGACAGTGGCATGGGAATGCATTCATAGGAAGAGAAAAAGATGTGTGAAAACAAGAAATTTATGTGTTAAGATATCAATATAATCGAGGTCATAAGAGCGCTGTATACTGACGCCTCTTATTACAACACAAGATTAATTCAAATTGAAAATAATATACCAATTAATATAAAATCTCATCCGACAAAGGAGGCCATGCTTCGAAAACGATTTATTCAGGAGGCTACCACGGAGCTGGTGACCGGTCAAATAGCCGTCGGACATTATTTAGAAAAAATGCGATAGTATCTAAATACCTAGTACCTATATGCTGTATTTTTTTTAACTTTTATATATTTACACTTGACCACCATCTCGCCTTATGTTAAGCGACGATGTGGTCTACGATGGGGCATGTTTGCCTAGAAGAAACTGATTTACTCTCGATTTGAAGACACCAAAGATTATAACCATCAGAAAAACCCACTTAGGCAACTCATTCCACAGTCTAGACGTTAAAAGTAAATAAAAACAATTATATATTTTATTTAAGACTATCCATGTTCGAAGCTGTGATTTTAAAAGAAAGTCATAATAAAACATATAGGAGACTATTTGTGTGTTATAATAAGTACCTACTTCATTTTGTTTGATTCGTGGCATTTTGGCTTTGTTGATTATTGTTATCATCATAAAAAATATTGATATTGCGTGAAGATTCAAAATGATCCACTTCTATGAAGTCTATTTCAGGTAAAGTTTTATGACAGAAGTTGATATTGCGTCATTCACAATATAAACTGATAATTGTTTACTAAGTAGTTTGATTTGTAAGTTCAATCCCTTTCGTAGATGCATGTAATTAGTATTTCACAAATTACGAGTCGTATCCTCTTATCTCCCGTTACCGGGGACGATGGCACTTGATTTGTGTCATCTGGCCCGGTATGTATATCACCGGGCCAGTTAAAACTTTTTTTTTCCATCTGGCCCGGCACCGGGCCGAGACACCGGGCCAGATGGGACCATACCGATCCAATGACCAGTTTTAGCATCAATCAAATGTTCAGCAATTGCAGATTCTTGTGTCTGACGATTTTTTACAGCGGCAATGTGTTGATTGTTCCATGTCCCAGCAGTGGGAACATATATTTGGGTGTTTATGATATGCATACATAATATATATATTTAGCCTTGTTTTGCGACGAAAATTTAAAAGGGCAAGCAATGAAAGGTACTACAAACTATCTTGTAAAACAATGGTTGAGAAATGGTGGTCTGTCATATTGAGAGTGACATTGGTTTGTTTACCTTTTATTCACAGAAATTTGGAATGAGGTATAGTAAACGTTTGTAAACTCTGAAACCTTAATCCAATATGCCGAGTACCTCAACATCTTACCTATTATTTTTAATCCATACATAAATATATCTGTTTTGTTTTTAAATAGAATTGTCAAAGGAGACTCGTTGAAAATTCCGTATTACTCACCTCGTTCCATTGAATCTTCCCACAGACACGAGCCTGTAAAGTTGCAACTCGACTCTCTGGCCCGCATCAGGCTGAAGGAAGTATGAACAGGAACCAGGACCTTCGATGGACGGCGACTTGATCTGGCCGAAAGTCTTTCCAGATTTATTCTTGAGCACCCGAGAATCGATCGTGATGTTGCACACTGCGAGAAAATGTTTTAATATTAGTTCAAAGAAATATACAGCCGAATTGAGATTCTCCACCTTTTTTGAAGTCTGTTAATGAAGAATCGACTTCAAACATTTCCTGATAATACTATATTATATGGTATGTTAATCACAACGAACAATTTGCGCAATGCACATCATCAATTAATTCCAACTGACTGATCCAGTTTAGTGAACGTATCACGGTAAATAAATTGTTGTAATCTGATAAAATAAAATTCAAAACAAAGTTACATTGAGAGTTGTAATTCAGTGTTACAAATCAAGTCTACGGAATCAATAATATAAGAAATAAACAATTTGTTTCAAAAACGGTTATTAGATACATTTTAAAAGCTTGATGTAATATAATCTGCAATGCTTTCAGTAAGTAAATATCACTTTGTAAACAAAGGCCGAAACAGTCATCTTCACAAAGGAGAAAATTTAAGAAGCCTGCAGGGATAAATAAAAGGAAACAAGCTTACCTACGCTCCCAATAAAAGAAGATTTTAAATCTCTCCGGACAAGACCATTGTAGAGGTTTGATGGCGGCAAGGGTTAGTAATGGTTCGTTATAGACAAAAAAAAAGGTAAGTAAATATATCGTACATTTCAAATACCCAAAGGATCGATACTTCACTACAAACAGATGTGTTCTTTTCTTTAAAAAAATGATAAAAATAATTACGTGAGTATGTTTTTAACAGGCTTAGAAAAATTCGAGCACCATATTTTTTTTTATGTTTGCTAGCTGATTTCTAATGATCTTTTTTAAATGAATACACATGTAACTCACGTTTGATATAGTCAATCTAGTCAGAGTCAAGTTTTGATCGCGTCCGGTGATGTTTTTCAAGGAGAGTGCGCGCGTGTTCGCTGCTCGTTTAGCACGTTTATGACTTTATCGAATGTGAGTTTCCCGTGTATTTATTTAACATGTGTAATAACCACGCTAGTTTTCATATCTTTTTTTTGTTCGGATGCGTATGATTTCTGAATGGTCTTATATATGAGATACATTATGTATTATCGAAATTGCTCGGGTGGTTTTTGAAAATATGAACAAAACACTTAAATAAGCCTACAATGTTGTCTAGACGACATGGTTGTGATTTAAAAAAAAAAATGAAATTCGATACTACAAAATTGTGTAAATGCATTAATTAAAACTTGTTTTTTTTTTAACTAAAAAGGGGATAATAAATTCTTTATAAATAAAACAAATAAGCAGACTTCAAAACCACAAATAGGCACTTAGAAGCTAAAAATATGTTAATATCTTATACCTTTAAACGAGCAATTCTTGTACCTATATAAATATGTATATACAGGGTTATTGGTAATCAGCCTGCATCCTTTTAAGGGGATGTTAGGTACATTCAATACGTCAACTTTTGATCTACAGTTTTTAAAAATTTATGTTTTTTTTTATTTTACAAAATAAATAAAAAATGTATTTGCACAGTCTAAAAGCATCGAACTCTGCATAACAATTCGTAATAAGAGTGCGTACGCTCTTTAACGCGCAAAAAAATATGTGCCGAAGTGAATAAACACTAAAAAGTCACTAAACAGTACAAAAAAGGGCAACAAACACTATTTTTTTTTTGGGTTTTCTATCGAGTTTTAACGAAAGTTGTAGAACAAAAGTTGTTTGTTTAAATATACAGAACATGCCCTTAAACGGATGCAGGCTGATTACCAATAACCCTGTATATATAGAATCTGAATCTCGGAAACGGCTCGACGGATTTTCATGATATTATGTATTACAGGGGATTTCGGGGACGATAAATCGATCTAGCTAGGTCTTATTAAAAAAAAACGCATATTATGCGCGTTTTTAGACAATGAAAAACTGTCACATTAGCCATTAGAATGTGAAGGTAAATTTCGACGCTTGACGCGACAGCATAATTAGCTCAGACGGAAAGTCGGGCGCTCATAGCGGTCACGAATTAGTAGCTCCGGGTTCGAATCCAGACGGGTTCTCTTTTTTTTTCAAATCGTTTTTTTTTAAGAAAATCTATTTCTTGGAGTCCTTTATCTGTAGGTATCTAAGTATATTTAGTATTTAAACCGAGCAAAGCTCGGTCACCCAGGTACTTATTATTATAAGCGCTACTAACTCATCCATTTGAAGTCAGTATAGTGAACGGCAAACAAGTTGACCCAAACTATGGGGCCAATCATCCCCAGCCGCGACAAAAGTATAACACTTCCACAAGAGCGACAAGACAAGAGCGATCAGACCCGTGATTTCGGTGTAAAAGCGTTTGTTCTAACTCTATACTTAGTAAATGTAAACCAACGATCTCAATACACAGATGTGCCTTCCCAAACTTTAGGGCTCACGGAATCATGTCATCGTTGGGAAGAGTGAGCTCACTTTTTCCGTGCTAGTAGTAGGAAGCGGTGGACGCCGGACGTTTATACCTATCACTATTCGTTGTCAACAACCACAATAAGTAGAACCACAGCATATCTCGCCGCTGGCGATTCTAGGGGTCAAGTAGATTGGTTGTTTATGACCACTTACGATACACACAGAAACGCAGTTTATTACCAATTTCAAGGTGCTCAGGGCACATTATTTTTTTAGTATTATTACTATTGGTTTAGTAGTAGTAGTAGTGGACTCTCGGCAGAATCCGCCTGGGGAAGTACCACACCTTTGCCAGTTATTCTACCTCCAAGCAGTAATGTGCAAACATTACTGTGTTCCGGTTTGAAGAGCAATGTTTCTAGAGAAATTACAGGGCTTAGAGATATAATATCTTAGATTTCTGGATGACGAGCGCAGTTCAGTGCTAGGTCATGATTTGGACTCTTCGTGTTCCAATAGCTGCGTGTCTCTGTGCTGTTATGTGGCAGGAATGTTGCTTACCATCAGGCACTCTATACTATAATAGGCTTGTGTACTAAATTTTAAAAATTAGGTAATAATATAGCTTAATGTTTATATTATTCCGAAACATCTATATTTTTGAAAAAACTTACATTTACAATATGTATTGCGCATTTCAAAAAATCAAACAAACTTCTGCACAAAAACGCTCTAGACTGTCATGGCGTCTTGAATGACGTCACTCCGTGGCAAACATATTATGTGTTTGTCTAAGGACGTTGTCAATGTTTTTAATTTAAAATGGTTCCCTCGTATTTCAAGAGCTGCATAGTGCCCCAGTGTACAAGCACAAGTATAAATACGCCAAACAAATTATTAATGCATGTTCCAAACGATCCATAAATACGAAAAAAGCGGCAAACGCTTGCGAGGAGGAATGATGCCCACGAAAACAAGATTGTATTTTTGTGAAGATTATTTTGATGAAAAAATTTTACACAGTATAATCTTAGTAATGCAAATGTAAAAAAAAGTATAATTTTCCTCAAGAATAGCGGTAAAACAATAACAAACAGTTCAGTAAAGCGGCTGAAGAACTAGAAGAACTATGACGAAGAATAAATAAAATTATTATTCACTCATTTATTCATTTTCTTAAGTTTTTTACAATATAAATAAAATATAAACACTATAAAAAACTTAAAAACTAGGATGCCGCCAGCAGCGGGGCAGGGCCCAAGCTACCGGTGGTTAGGGCTGCATCATAACAGATTAGCAAGACGCGCGCATCGGCGCCTTTTTTTTTTTTAAGGAACGGCACATAACCTTCCTCAATGCCATTACTATTAAAGTAAATTAATATTTGTGTGGTTTGTTACAGATATATTGTTGTAATTTATGGTCAAAATTAATAAAAATTAACGAATAAAATATAGTAGAGAATTTTACTATATTTTACCTTTCAAAGTTAATTTTATTCATAAAATGTTGACCACTTTTCTGACATAAATACTCTTTACTAAGATTTAAAAAGGTACCGTTCGTTTTAGACGGAGCATTTTGAAACCGTGCGTTTTACATTATACATTACCAAACAAGTACGTAATAAGATACATTACGATACAGAAATTGGTCCAATAAGAGACCCTTTACGAGCAAATATGTTATAAAAAAAATTATATTTATATCGATGATGTAAACTGTTTGGGGCACTCACTGTTAGCGCAGTACTGCTCCAGCCCGCACTGCGCGCACCGCTGCGGCGTGGCGCCGCCGCATGCGCAGGCGCCGTCGTGCGCGCAGCACGCGCACTCGTCGCCCGCGCCGCCGCCGCCCGGGCACGCGCATCCCGTCGCCGTCTGCGTCCACAGGTCCACCTGACCTGCGATCATTACACCATCAGACACGAGAACACGAAACCACAATCCCATTTGATGGGCAGTTAGTAATTAAAATTATTAGACTCCAGGCCCGTGAACAAAATTTACGTAGTAAATGAACCACCAGGATACCTATGTAGGATGATAGAAGGGTATAAACTATCTATGTTCCGAATTTCAGACTGCTATTATCTATCTATGTTCCGAATTTCAGACTGATCCGTTCAGTTTTTATAACGTGATTGAACAAAAACAACCAAACTTTGCGATTATAATATTCGTAGTATGGTACATTTAGGTGTGAAGTTAGGTAATCAAAGTAGATACTCACTGCTTCCATCGAGGAAGATCGGCGTCCAAGCGATCTGCGCGACGGCGGCGGCGCAGGCGGCAGCTAGAAGCAGCAGCGCGCTCGCTTGCGGCATGGTCGCGGCACTCACCGCGCCCCGCGCGCCGCCACCCACCCCCTGCGCACTCCCATCACCACCCACCACTCACCCCATAGGCCACCACAACCTCACAAACCGCACACTAACACATACGCGTTAACTATCAAAATCTGACACACGTTTGAGTACCTACGCTTCCATCGACTGCATTCTATTTTATTTTAACACAACAATCCCGCTAGTCACGTAAAACAACACACAGCACTGGCATCAAAACACGAGACACGCATGATCGAGTAGATCTAAACTCTTTACTGTTATTACACCGGCTAGTTTATAGCGGTTTTATTACAAATCTCTTCGGTCTTCCCTTTTCCGGTTGATTGAGTTTCGCAATCCGCTCAAACGGTCCTCTGTAACAAAATAAAGGCTGTAGTATAAATAAGCACAGGCAAATCAAATATCATTGTTATTGCGTCAAATAAAATAGAAAAGTAAACATAAAATACTAACAGAATTGTGGAGGGTCTTCGCAAAATAGCGGTTTGTCAAGCTGTAACCGTGCTCTTCATGCGACACTCAACTCTTGCCTCGGTGACATTTAGGGTATCTACCTACATAATAGGTAGGTACATAAATAATCTCAACATTGTTGTAGATACTATAAAAGATATGATAGTATATGACAGATAGCGTGTAATAATCGCAATGTTTAGAAAGCCTATGTTGACTTTACGATCTAGTACTATGTTAATTTTAATTTGTTAATTTTATCTCTATTTTCAGCTCTTATTCTCTAAAATCGACAAAGCAATAAAAACAAACATAAAAACAACACATTTTATAACATAGCCGCCAAATTGTTAGGGCAATACAGACACGAAAGAATTTATAGACCAAACGACTCACGTTACACACAATAAAAACAACAAGATTTGGGCGGGTCCACGTCCACTATTCTGGCATGAACACAGTCAACATATTGGCACTCGGGACTCGACACACATGGCCGGCACTGACGACACGGGTACAATGGACTTTGAGTACAAGCAGAGCAGAGTGGATTGCAGGGTGGATCGCATGGTGAACTGCACGGTGGATTGCACGGAGTGGGGCACGGTGGATGGCACGGAGTATGGCACGGTGGATTGCACGTTTGATTGCACGGTAGGTTGCAAGGTTGAGCAGGGATGTGGTTATGATGGTGGTGCGGAGGAAGCATTGGTTTCTTCTTACGTTCAAAATGGTAGCAACAGTTACCCTGGGAAACCAAACAAAAGAAAAACTAAAACTTCTGCAAAGTCTAGAGACTCAATTTTCTAACAAATTACGTGTTTTTCTTCTATTTATTTATTTTATAACGGGTAAGGGAATTTCATTTTTCAAGGATAAGCCTTCTGTAGCCAAAAACAGAAATTTTAACAATGTTTTCCTTGGCCATTTCAAGCATTGGAATCTCACAGAAAGTGGAACATCAATGTTATACGAACACTGTCTAATGTCCATCTCAAGTTTGGCTGAACCAAAATCCTTTCATATAATGAAATTATAAGATCGCCATAGTAAGTTTAGTGATTTTATTGTTTTTGTGTATTGTATTTGTGACTTAATGACGGGAACAATAAATAATTTTCTATCAATCAATTATTATTTTTGTGTGGTGAAAATTGCACACTATTTTATTAATAAGAAGCCTATGATTAAATTATCCAAATCCAAAGGTCTCCTAGTTTAGTATTATTATTATTCACTGTTTTACTTTACCGTAGTCTAAAATTACGAACATTGGAATCTTCCGTAAACTTTGTTTAATTTAAAAATGTTGAGAGTTCGGGCAATCTTTATTTGCATAAACAGATATGTTTCACAACTGGAATCCCATTAATTAATGCGCAGGTAAAAAGCGAATCGTAATTCCTATTCGGAAAGTTTCGTATTTTGGGTAATAGCTACGCGCTCTCCGTTAATTAGATACTAAGCTTTTAAGCTCCGAGAAGTTACTGTTTGGGTGAAAGATAATTCATCAATGTTGTTTTTATTAATTAATCAAATTAATCTTAAAATTACAGCGGAGTCAATGTTTTAATCGTCATTATCAACGTCAGCCCACACTAACCTGGTGCTGGATTTAGGCCTCTCCTATTACACTATTATTATATTGTTATTCACTCACTTATATTATTATATTATTATTATTCGGTTACAAAGCCATTTTTTAGATCAATTATGCCCAAAACTAGCGTTGCGTAGTGTTGTCTACACGAACCTAGAAGTACTAGCTTGCTAACACTAGCTATCTTAGCTTGAAAAACTAGCCTCGTGTAGGTCGGGCATTTCTCGCTTCACATAGTAGAGATGGCATTCAAGATCCAACATATCATTGATAAAAAAAATTTGCTCAACAAATTATTACTACTGGATATTGATGAATTAATGTGTAAAGGGTGGGGTGTAAAGGGGCCTCAACATCTAAGTGCCCCAAAACTGTCAACCTCACCTGCCCGTGGTGCACCCTGCCGACCAACAAACGAGGCTCTGACGACCGACCGATGGCGGGATATCCATCCATATAGCCGTGCTGTAAATATAGCTGTGACGGGCAGCAGCGTCACATGCATAAGACAGCACGGTTCTGCGGTCGCCAACCCGCAAGCCCAGCGACTATGGGCAATAACCTCCATATGATAAGCCAAACAAACAAAAGGCCCCTAGTTCCCGGCCGCCCTGCTATTCCTGGCCAAGGCGGCGGTCATGGTAATGGCAGGGTAAGGGGTGCGAAGAATCCCCGGGTTACAGTAGGCCGCCCAACCCAACTGACCCTGGCTGTGCATAACGGACGTACCATTCGTGAAGACGAGAGGCTCGCTCAGCTAGAAGAAGAACTGACCCACATAAGATGGCACATTCTCGGGTTATGTGAAGTCCGAAGAGAGGGAGAGGACACCGTAACCTTGGAATCAGGCCATCTTATGTACTATCGTGAAGGTCACCAGCTGTCGCAAGGTGGTATCGGGTTTCTGGTCCATAAAACTCTCTGTAACAACGTTTTGGAAATTGCAAGTGTGTCTCCGAGGGTCGCGTATCTTGTGCTGAAGTTGACCGAGAGGTATACCCTCAAAGTGGTCATGGTATACGCACCCTGGGAGGCATACCCTGATTCAGAGGTGGAGGCTTTGTATGAGGATATATCGAAAGCCTTACATAACACCTCCAAAGCCCACTTCAACGTTGTTATGGGGGATTTTAACGCCAAAGTGGGAGTACGGACTTGCAGTGAATCGGTAGTAGGACCATATGGTTTGGGAAGAAGAAATGACAGGGGCCAAATGCTAATTGACTTCCTCGAAAAGGAGAGGCTGTTTCTGATGAATTCGTTCTATAAGAAACAGCCTCAAAGGAGGTGGACGTGGCGAAGCCCCGACGGACGGACGAAAAATGAGATTGACTTCATCATAGCGGACAAACGGCGAATATTCAGGGATGTCTCAGTGATCTCTCGGTTTGCTACCGGTAGTGACCACAGGCTTGTTCGAGGCACCCTGAATATTAATTACAAGGTTGAACGAGTCCGTTTGATGAAGTCAACACTCCGTCCGAACCTTCTCCAAACCATAGTTGGGTCTGAAGCATTCCAGTTAAAACTGGAGAACCGGTTTGCTGCCTTGGAAACCACAAATAGCGCTGACCAGAAGCTCGAAAGTGTAGTGGAAGTCCTGCGTGATGAGGGCACAAAGTTTTGTGAAATGCGGCGCAAAGGCAGAAAGTCAAAGCTTTCCAGTGAGACCTTAGAACTCATGGAGGAACGACGGAATCCCACGTTAACTTCGTCGGAACAAGGGGCTCTTAGCAAGAGAATTACCAAGCTTGTACGACGTGACCTCCGATTAGCTAACACGCTCTTGATTGAAAAATCAATTGAGCAAAATCGGGGGTCAAAAGTGTTCGTCAAGACCTTGGGTAGAAGCCACCTGACGAAGTGAACTACCTCGACGGGGACAGTCGTTTCATCCAAAGCGGATATTCTCTCGGAAGTGGAAGACTTTTACAGCCAGCTGTACGCATCGCATGCTCCACATCTCCCACATAATGAGGACAAAAGAGCTACTTTGACTCGCCATTACACTGAAGAACTGCCAGAAATAAGTATGGACGAGATCGCGATGGCTCTTGGGCAACTTAAAAATGGAAAAGCCGCGGGCGAGGACGGAATTACAACAGAGCTCTTAAAAGCTGGTGGCGCTCCACTTATAAAAGAGCTCATAGAACTGTTTAATGCCGTCCTCTTTACCGGGAGAACTCCACAGGCATGGCACAGAAGTGTGGTCATCCTATTCTTTAAAAAGGGAGATAAAACCCTTTTGAAGAATTATCGACCAATATCGCTTCTGAGCCATGTCTATAAGTTGTTTTCGAGAGTTATCACGAATCGTCTCGCCCGAAGACTCGATGAGTTTCAGCCTCCTGAGCAGGCCGGGTTTCGAAGTGGGTACAGCACCATAGACCACATTCACACGGTACGGCAGATTGTACAAAAGACAAAGGAGTACAATCGGCCACTTTGCTTAGCGTTTGTGGACTATGAGAAGGCGTTCGACTCGGTCGAAACCTGGGCTGTTCTGGAGCCCTTACAGCGATGCCAAGTCGATTGGCGATACATCGAGGTGATGAGGTGTTTATACGACGCCGCTACGATGGCGGTCCAAATCCAAGATCAGCAGACAAAACATATTCCTCTGCATCGAGGCGTGAGGCAAGGGGATGTTATTTCCCCGAAATTGTTCTCAAACGCACTGGAGGATATGTTTAAGACGCTGGATTGGGGTGGACATGGCCTAAACATCAATGGCGAATACATCTCTCACCTACGATTTGCTGACGACATCGTCATTATGGCAGAGTCGCTGGAGGATATGCAGTGGATGCTGGACAGCCTGGCTAACGCTTCTCAACGCATCGGCCTTCGGATGAATTTGGATAAAACCAAAGTCATGTGCAACGAGCTCGTTGCTCCGGGGCCGATTGCCGTAAGTGGAACCACGCTCGAAATTGTTCGGAGATATGTCTACTTAGGGCAGATGCTCGAACTAGGTAGATGTAGCTTTGAGAGTGAGGCCATGAGAAGAACCCAGTTGGGCTGGGCAGCGTTTGGCAAACTTGGTCGAGTCTTCTCGTCACCCATCCCACAAAGTCTCAAAACAAAAGTGTACAACCAGTGCGTCCTACCCGTTATGACCTACGGTGCTGAAACGTGGACACTGACAGTCAAAATGGTCCGAAAGCTCAAAGTCGCTCAGCGAGCTATGGAACGGGCTATGCTTGGAGTATCTCTGAGGGATTGCATTCGTAATGAAGTAATTCGTCAGAGAACTAAAGTCACCGACATAGCTGAGCGTATTAGCAAACTGAAGTGGCAATGGGCCGGTCACATCTGTCGCAGACCCGATAACCGTTGGGGTAGACGGGTTTTGGAGTGGAGACCGCGAATCGGCAAACGTAGTGTAGGACGCCCAGAGACCAGATGGAGTGACGATATACGAAAGATAGCTGGTGGCAGTTGGAAACGTAAGACCGAGGATCGGGCTGAGTGGCGTATTATAGGAGAGGCCTATGTCCAGCAGTGGACGAACACGGGCTGATGATGATGATGATTGATGAATTGCTTATTAACACTAAAATTAAATACATTAAGCATGCAAGTCAAAAATTACAACAATAAATACGAGAACTGGTGAAGAGCGCAGTGCAGTGCTATCGATTTAGACTCTTCGAAGATCAAATAGACGCGTAGCTCTGTGCTGTTACGAGCAAGCGTGTCGCTTACCATCAAGTGCTAATCTTGTTCGTCTTGCCACAATATACTAAAAAAAATACTTAACAAAAAAAAATTGGGACAACATAAATCAAACTCAAATGCAATAGAAATGTCACGGTTAAGAGAGAGTTAAACCTTAATATGGTTGTTGACTTAGTTTAAGTATCCCATTTTACGTGACTCGCGGCTTTCTCCCTCAGGTTAGGCTAAGAGCGTAAGGTAAATAACACAACTAGAATGATTGAAAGTATGAAGGTATCTATGATTGATAAAATTAAAAAATAGCGAGAAGGGATAATAATAAAATTTTACAAACCAAACAGAATAATTTAAGGATTGGTTATTTAAATGTACGTTATGGTAAGCTTAGTCCTTTCCGGCTTATCTGTTGAACAGATTTATTTTTAGTTAATTGATAAAACTAAACGTGACAGAATGAAATTAAAAATCGTGACTAAATTTAGAGAACGTGTTCAAGAGAAATGACGGCAGATTAAGTATAAAGCACGCTTGGGAAGAGTTTTGTATGGCTTCGGATCACTGAGGTAAACCAAACCCAGTTTCAGCGGTGTGCCGGTAAATTATCTCATATTCTCATTACCGCCTATGATCCTTGGTATTATAAGTACGACATTTAGATGATTTTAGTGGTAGGACTCTTAGCAGAGTCCGCCTGGAGAAGTACCACACCTTTGCCAGTTATTCTACCGCCAAGCAGTAATGTGCAAAAATTACTGTGTTCCGGTTTGAAGGGCAATGTTTCCACAGAAATTACAGTGCTTAGAGATATCACAACTTAGATCTTTGGGTGACGAGCGCAGTGCGGTGCTAGGTAATGATTTGGGCTCTTCATGTTCCATTAGCTGCGTGTCACTATGCTGTTATGTGGCAGGCATGTTACTTACCATCAGGCACATGTCCTGATAATCTCGTCACTCTTTATTTAAAAAAAAAATACGCGTACAGGAAATTGTTTTTACCATTGGACTTTGATGTTTCACAACGATTACGAATAATCTATTTTCTTAAAAAAACCGACTTAAATTTTAAGTTAAATTCAGACACTCGACCAAATTTCATAAGAATCTATCACTATATCGTCTAAAAATGTGAAAAAAATTGTTGTTCATATTTCTAAAACTGCTACACCGATTTCGATAAAATTTACTACGTCTGAACTATGATCTACCGAACAAAAAAAGATCATAATCGATTCACAATTGGCGGCGCTATCGCGTAACATACATACAAAAAAAACATACACCCGAATTGATAACCTCCTCCTATTTGGAAGTTGGTTAAAAACTAACAAAGTATGGATCAACCCCCCATTGTTTGAATTTCGTACGGAATTGATATACATAATTTACTCTTATTATACTTGTGTTTCACATCCTTAAAAATGTTTGTTTTAAATGTTGAGTGACGAGAAGAGCAGACCTTTACACGACTACTCATAACAGCTTAACAGCACAGTTACACGTAGTCATTGATACTAGAAGAGTCCAAACCATTACTGTAATACGCTTGTCACCTAGAAATATCAGATTATTTATTTCTATGCTCTTTAATTTGACAGCAAAAATTGCCTTTCAACCCGGAACACTGTGATCAACAGCTGTGATGTGGTGTGATGTGAGAACGAAACCTTCAATGGGAGATGTCCACTTCACCATTGATACCTAACTATGATGTGCTCTTTTTGGTATGGAATAAAATTAATTTCATTTTCATCGTTAAAGCTAGTGGTGATGCATTTTTTTTTATAGCTCTATGCCATAGAGTGACGAGACGAGCAGGTCATGTGCCTGATGGTAAGCAACATGCCTGCCACATAACAGCACAGTAACACGCAGCTATTGGAACACGATAGTCCAAATCATTACCTAGCACTGCACTGCGCTCGTCACCCAGATATCTAAGATATTATGTCTCTAAGCCCTGTAATTTCTCTGGAATCATTGCCCTTCAAACCGGAACACAGAAATGTTTGCACATTACTGCTTGGCGGTAGAATATTTGGCAAAGGTGTGGTACTTCCCCAGGCGGACTCTGCTAAGAGTCCTACCACTACTAAACTCAGCATTCAGCACTTGTACATTCCACCATAGACTTCGAACTTGTGACTTCACGATTGTGAATCATTTGTACACACTCTTTCCATTAATTCACTTTGGCTTTGTCGGCCCAGCTTACTTACGCTCCAAGTAATTCATGGATAAAAATAACAGGCAAAGCTGGTCTCCCAGGTAACAAAGGGTCAGCAGTCTGAATACCTGATGTAATATAATTATATACTTATGCCCGAGCTATACAAAGCTAGTTTTTCAAGCTAGGATAGCAGGCTAGTGTTAGCAAGCTAGTAACTTCTAGCTTCGTCTAGACTACGCTACGCAACGCTAGTTTCGTCTACATGAAGCTAGAAGTACTAGCTTACTAACACTAGCTTGCTAGCCTCGTGTAGCATGGACATAAGTGTATAATTATATTACATCAGATATTCAGACTGCTGACCGTTTGTTGCCTGGGAGACCAGCTTTGCTTGTTATTTTTATCCATGAATTACTTGGAGCGTAAGTAAGCAGGGCCGACAAAGCCGAAGTGAATTAGTGGAAAGAGTGTGTACAAATGTACTTGATATACTAGCCTCGTGTAGCTCGGGGCATTAGTAAACTCACAATGTAACATCTCGGTAAAGCCACAATCACAGTGGGTATAGCGGTTGCAATCAATGCGGTAACATACCAAAGCAACCAACCCCCAAATTACAACAATCTTGCGTAATTTACCCGAAAATAGCCTGCGATGCCTCGATCCAATTAAAATCAAAACGAAGGGAATCTTCTTGACATTGTTCATTCAACCGAGAGTTACGTCTTCTGTGAATGAACATTATATCCACAGTGCATGCTACTAAATGAGATACACGTTTAAGGGGTAAATTTTACTTTTACGAGTACTGTACCTACGTGATGGTATTCTCACCCTAAATTAATTCTTTTTGTGATCGAATAAATTAAATTCTTTCGGAATTCACGTTGCAGAAACTACAAAAAAAAGTAAGTTATCCATTTAGGCTTCAAGATTTTAACTAATTCACTAGTTAAATAACTAACGATTCTGTAATTTCATTTCGTACTAATAATACAGTTCTAAATAGAAAATAAAAGATTCATTATTAGATCTTAGGCCCCAAGTGAGACTTAATCCTTTATTTTTCTAGCTTTGAACCGGGCTTGTAATAAAATTGAATTTCTTGCCATCGTCGCCGACGACGCGGTGTGGCACCGGCGTTTATTTGACTTTTTGCTTTGCCGTCTAAAAGGATATTGCGTGGGAATCAATTCAGGTGCCGCTCTCCCGACCTCAGACTGAATATTAATTTTTCATAAAATACCGGGTTCAATACGAATAAATGGTATTAAGTGAGCCCGCCACAAAGAAGTTAAAATTATATCTCGAGATCTTAATCTCCTTTTTAATTATTCTTTGACGTGATTGAGTTCTAGCCTCGGCTGCGAAGTAATTTGAATATATCTTAGTTGGATTTAATTATCAGAGTTGTGGATGCAATCAAATTACCTAAATTTTTGGTAATATGTATGTACATCGTTGTCGTGCGATAGGATTGTTTTTGTAGTGAGAGTATTCTTTGCATAATCTGCCTTGGACCATTGTCTTTTAATCTACGGTTAGTAATGTGCAAATATTATGTTCCGATGTGAAGAGCAATGTTTCCAGAGATGTTACAGAGCAAAAAGATAGTAATATCTTCTATGTCTAGGTGGCGATCGCAATACAGGGCTTTACAATGTTCAAATAACTGTGTGGCATTGTGCTTTTATGGGGAAACGTGTTAGTATTATCAGGCGTCTTGCTCGTCATGTCCCTTTATATAAAAACAAAAAATATTTTGTGAAGCGATGTAAAGAACAATGCTGGCGATAAAATTATAAGTCAAAAAGAAACACTGAAACACAAAAAACTAATTATAGCTATCTCGTTCAGCCTGACTACAATTACTATAAGATAGCCGCCTATAGCTATAACAATCCAAAATACGTATTTCTTTAATAAAATGCTGATTTTTTTATCTATAATAAAATTAAGAAATTCATTCCAAAGATCCGTTTTGATTTTGTAAACAAAACTTACAAAGTCTACATTATCTCATTAGTGAAATAGTGAGAGTCATCATAGACTACTTTTCTGTAATAATTAAAGTCAGGGACATTTAATGTGAAAAAGATTTGACAATGGTTGATGTGATGAAAACTAGCCAAGTGCCCGAGGCATTCGAAGGCAACAAGCGACAACGATAAACAGCTTTGTAAAACTTTACTGTTGATACCGGAAATATGTAGCACTTGTGCGGTCATACCAAAGTACTTTAGGCGAACATTTTTCGTTAGTGAATAGTTAAATCTGACTGGCCTCGTTGCTTAGTTGGTAGTAGCTCTTCCCGCGAAGCCGAGGGTCGTGGGTTCGATCCAAACCCAGTGCAAATATTTGTGTGATGAATTCAAAAGTTTGCACTGTGTCTGGGTGTTTCTATGTATAATAAGTATGTATTTAAAACTATATTATATCAGCTATCTGGCCGCCATCATACAAGCTATGCTTAGTTTGGGGTCAGATGGTTTTGTGTGTGAATTGTCCACCAATATTTATTTATTATTTATTTAAATCATAGTTAATAATTTTCAACATTTGAACAAATACTGAAACAGTTATTATGCAGTTTTAAAAATCGAATAAATGCCAAAGAATTGTCTACGTGCAAGGACAAACTAGTTACTCGGTTGAAGTTGAAATCGGTAATTCGAATTATTTCTCTGAATGCACTTGTTGAAATTTAGCAACTTAGTTAGCATAAAGTTAATGGGGTTTGCATTTAGTCCATTAAGTAAGCTTTGTCTGAGAAGTTTGTCAAAGCTCCAAAAGAGAAGTCAAAATTTCTACGAATCCCTGCTTAAATTATAAACGCGAAAGTGTGAATATGTGTTATCTATTAAGCATCCACACCTAAACGACTAAACAGACTTAAATGAAATTGAAGTTTGTATTTAACTAAAATAAATTGCTGTGAAAAACTGATAAGACGCGGGGACTCCGTGGGACGCAACTGGTAACATATTATGATTAAATGATAGTTCTAACAAAACTAACTGTTCAGTTATAAGATACCCGTTCATCTTCAGAATGGAAGCGACGCACTTCGCCGGTTTGATCAGCGCTAAAAGATGTCTCCACGAAAGGTTTTTTCCGAAGTCGCGAACCCACAGCGACCTCACAAGCCCGTCGCATCAGTAATGTGGGCTGATTAACCTGAAACAATCGAAAAAATATTTAAATACACGGCATGAAAAACACGTTCGCAAAAGAACTCTCTAAACATTACTCAACGAAATTTCAATTAGGCCAGAATTTACGTATTAAAACAAAGAGTCCGCTTTGTAAACATTTCCCAAAATGAAATCCGGCATGACTTGAACCCCAGCGATAATACAGAAATCCGCTTACGTTAGCTACTCCCCTTCATATTCGACCCTCATTCCGTGTGGATGTACAATTTTTCAAATGTCACAGTTTTCCTTTATTGCGTTCGCTAAGAAATGCCGATTATTAACGAGTTTAGTCGTCTATAATGTCTTGTAGTGATACTTTGATCGGTTTCTTCTTTAGGATAGCGCAGCCGAGCTCGGGAATTGCTCTGCAACATGGCACTTTGGCCGGATCGGCCACTTTGACGGCGTCGGTGCATATTTCACACTCAACCATGACGTCACGAGGACATCGTGTGAGGAAGTTCGCAGAACCGAGCATCTTCGAGTGCTCTTGGTCCTGCATTCCGTTACGCTTGAATGCAGTCACGGGTAGCCGGCGCACCTGCAACCGACCAGACAGCACTGGTTAGTGCCTCCTCTATATACGTATTCTATATGAGTTTACTCTCAATCACTTGCTGATACGAAATTAGATGTTTGCCATGTTATGAATTGTACTTTTACCGTTCACGTCATTTATGCCGACCATTTTTCACAAACCCCGTTGTCAGCAACGTTATCCGTATGCAACTGCGCAATCAATTAGGACTATTATTGATTCAAAGTGTACGCACCCATTATTTAAGATTTCTTAGGAACTTTTACAGAAAGTTTCTTCGCCGGCTTAACCGGAATCGCGAATGGGTGATTGCTCCATGTTGCATTATGCCAACATTTGCGTATGTACGAAACAGCGCCGCACTCGGCGAACTTTTGGTCCTGGAGTCCGTTCCGCTTAATCGCAGACGACGGTAACGGCGTGGCCTGTTAGAGTATTCTTTATTGTCATATTTTCAAAATCCAAGCTAAATTGGAGTCAATTTATTGTGAAACAAGTTCCGAAGTTGCTTTAGAAACATTTTTTCTCCTTTCTTCTTTTTACGGGTAGCGTTTCCATGGTAACTTTAGGATAGATTCGACGCAAGGGCTCAACAGCCATGCAAACACAGCACCCGTAAGGTCCTCGTTCAGTACACAAATATTTTTGCGCTCCTCTATAGCCGTGTACTTGATCCTGCATTCCGTTCCGGCGGTATGCGGACATCGGAAGCCTACCATGTCGGGTCGGAACATACCGTTCCTGAAACCAACAAAACAATACTGATCCGAAGCTTTTCGCAGGTGCTGCGATGCGGGAACAAAGTAAACTAACTCAATTTTGAAATGGTTTTGTGAATCTAGATTTTTACGAACTTGTAGTGGACAAGGTAAATAAAATGATTGAAACGTGTACATTGTTGGCTTCAGAAGCAATATGTTTTAAAAACGATATCTCTAATTTTTAAACTAGCGGATCGCCTTGGTTTCTTTCGAGTAGCACAACTGAAACGAACCGGACTGAAAATTGTAACTCGAATGGCTTATAAGTACTATTTGTAATGAAAACCATTACAAACCAGAATAAAACTAGGAATCACCTTAACCTATGTTACTAATACATTAGTGAAAGAATGTTTGAAGTCTGTACTTTGCTAACAGACTTCAAAATAATAAGGTTCACAATTCGGTTGTATGTATTTTGAAGTGAACATTTCTTATGGCGCGCCAGACAGATTTTTCGTGGCCTGGTGTCTGGCGTCACGCTCGGGAATGATAAGAAGTTTTCGGGTAAACTCAGGACCATAGCCATTGCCCATCTAGAAATGAGTCAGTATCATTTCTGGATGGCCACGGCTTCCGGTTTCACCCGCGTAGTTTCCAAGGTGAGCTATCAAATTTTGAGTTAAAAGTTTTCACTTCTATGGCCAGTTCCTATGGCTGCCAATTTTTTTTATATGAAGCTATGTTTTACGATAGTTCCACTAATTGTGAACTGACTCCACTAATTTTGATTAGCTATTTTATAAAAGCGCAATAAACTTACTATTCTGCCATCTTCGTATCTATAACAAGGCATGACGTATTTAGTTTTAACAGGTTTGCATATGGGTTGACAGCAGGTGGGGCAGTGGTCCGAGGATTGCTTGCGAGGTGGCGGCGGACGAGGTTGGAGACACCGTTGAGGTGAGTGGTGATAGCGTGGAGGTGAGTGGTGACACCGTTGTGGTGAGTGGTGACATAATTGTGGTGGTTCATGACACCGTTCAGGCAATCGGTGACAGTGAGGTTCTTGGTGGCTATCACAGTGATATCGACACTCATAGCACTCGTCATTTTGTTCACAGTACACCGGAGTTAGCCTTGGGGTTTTTGGTCGCTTTCTTTCGGAACAGTATACAACGCCTTTAGAACACTTCGGCAAATACGGATAGCATACGGGCAATTCTTCGCAGCAATTCGTGGTGTACGGTGCAACCAACATAGGTGATACCGCATACTCCCCGCACACTTCGGGGTAATCACAACAAGCCATATTTTTTGATTTACTCAGTTATGCCGTATTTCTTTTAAATTTTAATCTTACATAATATTTTTAATTTTTAATTTCACTAAAATTTTCCGCGTTTTTACCCAATTTTTTATGCAGTTGTCATATTTTTTTAAACAATGTTCGATTATTCTTTCATACTTTCTTGACGTTTTTCCTTTTTTCTTTTAGGAGTGCAAGAAGGGTTTCTTCATTTCTTTCAAGTTCTTTTACGTTTAGGTTGATTTATCTACATAAAAAAGAAAGTAATACCCCGTTTACATTATTCCAGTCCAGCGACCGAATCCAGCGCTGGAATGCTTACAAACCGGCACTGGAAAGCATTGGTACAGGATTGATGCTTTCCAGTGCCGGTTTCCATTTATCCAGTAATCAATCCAGCGCTGGCTTCGATTGTTGGAGTGGAATAATGTAAACCGGGTATAAGTATAAATCTCCAAAACATTTACCTAGTTAAATATAATATGTTAACAATTGTACAACAGATAAATATATAGACTACAGGCCCGTGAACAAAATTTACGTAGTAAATGAACCACCAGGAGACCTATGTAGGATGATAGAAGGGTATAAAGTAATAAGATTCAGCACTATGCCGTCACTTGTAAGCTGTCCAACTGAGTACAGTCGAAGAGGGGGGGGGGGGGGGGGTCGATAATTTCTCTTTGTCGCATGATTTTTGTACGGCATTGCGAAATAATGGATTGGGAGAGGTATTGAAACTGTATGGAACCAATGCCGTACATGATCAAATGCCCAAATTTAATCTGTAAATCGTCGGATAATCACGAATTTTTCCGACAAACTAATAATTAAAAACTTAAAATTTATATTTTTTAAAGTTTCAATACCTCTTCTAATCTATTATTCTGCAACGCCGTACAGAAATCATGCGATAAGGAGAAATGATCGAGGGTTGCAACCCCCCCTCTTCGACTGTACTCAGTTGTACAGCTTACAAGTGACGGCATAGTGCTGAATCTTATTACTTTATACCCTTCTATCATCCTACATAGGTCTCCTGTTGGTTCATTTACTATGTAAATTTTGTTCACGGGCCTGTAGTCTAATAGGAAATGTTGTTACTCATTTGAATATTTGGAACACATTATTATACGCTAATTTCAGAACAGAAATTTCTGATCTAATTTCTCATACATACATTTATCTTTTTCCTAACAGAAGGTATTGTTTTCTGTTTATTATAACTAGCGGCCCGCTCCGGCTTCGCTCGAATAATAGCCTAGATATCAACTGCAGCGCCATCTGCCGGGCTGATTTGTGAATCTAAACCTTCCAGGGCCCTACCCAAACGTATACAAAAAAAATCATTCAAATCGGTCCATCCGTTTAGGAGGAGTTCAGTAACAACGAAAAGTGGCATTGATTTTTATATATATAGATCAAATAAATTTTGTTTATTTGTCAGTCTTAGAGCATTCAACAATTTGTCAGTGGTCCAAATAAAACATCAAAAACATGGTAATACGATAGGATATTTACCGTGGGGTGCGTGGCTCGGGAACCTTCACGTGGTGCACCCTGGGCATCACACAACAACTTGCCTCGGTGGCATCTTGTTGTGTGATGGCGAATCCCGGCCGGGGCTGGGAACTTCTACACGCGCTCCTCACCCCCCTTGAGCAGTACGTGTAGAGGTTGGGGAAGGGGACTGGAAGACTTAGGAAGGTTATTCGGCTGAAATATCGACCAAGTTAAATTCCTAAGTCTTCCAGATGAGGGTCCTCCACGAGCACTCTGATTAGCAGAGTGTTCAGTGGGAGGACAAGGGGCGCGATGCGGCCGTAGAGGCACAGAGGACCCTCACCACCGCGGCTATCCCTAGCCGCGGTGGTGAGGGCAGACCTCTCGCTGCCGATCATCTTCACCATGAGAGGTGAGATGAAATCTTCTCGTGTGAGAGGCGGAAGTGGACACGGGGCGAGCCTAGAGAGTCACCAACTCTAGGCTCGCACCCCGTCTCCACAGGAAGGCCTGAGGCGTTTGATGTTTAAGGCCGTCCGACGACCCACCTAGGGATACCCTTTGAAGAGGTGACGCGCCGCTGATTTCCGATGCGTTCATCATCATCATCAGCCGTAAGACGTCCACTGCTGGACATAGGCCTCCCCCCTAGATTTCCACAACGAACGGTCCTGCGCAACCTGCAACCAGCGGTTTCCAGCGACCTTCGTGAGGTCATCTGTCCATCTAGTGGGAGGCCGTCCAACACTGCGTCTTCCGGTTCGTGGTCGCCACTCGAGAACCTTTCTTCCCCATCGGTTGTCAGTTCTGCGAGCGATGTGGCCTGCCCATTGCCACTTCAGCTTAGCTACTCTTCGAGCTACGTCGGCTACTTTCGTTCTTTTGCGAATATCCTCATTACGGATTCTGTCGCGCAAAGAGACTCCGAGCATAGCTCGCTCCATAGCTCGCTGTGTGACTTTGAGCTTTGTTATGAGGCCCACAGTTAAGGACCACGTCTCAGTTCCATAAGTCATCACTGGCAACACGCACTGATTGAAGACTTTCGTCCGATGCGTTACTAGAGCCAAATGCGGGGGTACTAACGCCCCCCGCGAGGCGGGTCCGCAAGGACAGTGGCAGGTGGGTCAGGGTCGTCGTAGAAGTGCGAAAAGTGATCCCGCGACCCTGACCCCTGGCTATGCAGGAGAAATCTGTGGGGGTTTTAGTCGGTAGGGGCGCCATGTCGTATCCCGTGGTGTCGAGCCCGACATACCCCACCACCACCATGTCCCTACATGGTGGGCGTACGTAATAGTATTTCCCCCACATAAAAATAGAAAAATATATTTACTGTGGTTATCTAAATGGTACAGATTTCACTGACGTTGACGACTATCAGTTGTGATTGCTATTCGTAAAGTATCTACAGTACATAAAGCACAAAACCACGAATTCGCGTCGCATCGGAAATATCTCCGAATTCGCACAAATGCATCGCAAGAACGTCTGATGTGATTCGCATCGCGCATTCCTCCGGTCTTACGTCATACTGGTCATAATGGTGTCACCACCATTTTAGTCAGTTCTGAGACAGAAGAAGAGAAATACGATGACAGATTTAGTTAGATACTAGCTGAACCCGCTACTTTGTTCGCGTACGTTGATCTTGCGACCTTATTAGTACATTAGTAGTACTTAAGTAAACATATTTGGATGGGTGGCCATTACACAAACAGAGTGAATTTCTTTTTCCACACAATAATATATTTATTCGAGTTGAGCAACTTCGTATTTTATATTTTTAGCAACATCAAACATACTCGTAGTAAGGTTGTGGAGAATCAAACATAGCCGCAGTGTTAAGTTTGTAGGATTTTTATGGGATACATTACGAAGAGTATGTAGCTGATGTGCGTGACCTGATACTTACCTAATTATTTTATAGGTGATAGACTTTTTGGCCGATATGATATTTTAGACTCTAAGCCATGTGTGTTTCAAATGTCAATCTAATTGGTAATGTCGTTCTGTCGTTAATATTTGTTTTGTTAGGGCCCATGCTTATGTGTTTCAAATTTCAACCAAATCATACCTTTACTAATCTATATATATAAAAATCAATGCCACTTTTCGTTGTTATTGAACTCCTCCTGAACGGCTGGACCGATTTGAATGATTTTTTTTGGATAATTTTGGGTAGGGGCCTGGAAGGTTTAGATTCACAAATCAGCCCGGCAGATGGCGCTGCAATTGATATCTAGGTTATTATTCGAGCGAAGCCGGAGCGGGCCGCTAGTATACATATACAACTTAGTAGTAAGATAACATATTACTCAATTTTCGAAAAACAACGGTCTGATTTGGTCGCTGAAGCTTGTTAAATACTAAATTTAGTACTGTATTTGGATTGAAATAATATCCGAAAGAACAAAAACTGACTTCAATTATTATCATTTCACGTCAACTAACTAACTTCTAGTCAAGTAAAAAGTTCACTCGACTAATTTAAGAAGCCATAACTACGTCGTCCAGATGAATAGATACAACTGATGGACAATTCATACGCAAAACTTTGACTTTTTCCACCGTCATTGTCCATAGGTACTCAAACCGGAGTGGTCTTACGCGTGACGATGGCAAAAGACCTGACGGCATGACTTTAGTGCCTTGGAAGTTGAGTCGGCCCCTAGTGTGGGACGCAGCTTGCGTCGATACTCTGGCACCATCACATCTTCCAGAGATACATAGTAGGGCCAGTTCAGCGACTAATTTAGCTGAGCTGCTCAAACGGCGGAAATATGCAACCCTCGGTAGTGGTTTTATATTTAAGCCTTTTGTGGTTGAGACGTCGTGCCTGTGGGGGCCGGGAGCTCACCTCACCTTCAAAAGCCTTTCCGAGCGAAAAGCTTTTCCTTTGGCCGACGCAACGCGTGGCCAAAATGCTGGCGTTAATTTGACCCAACCGATAAACATTGCCATTCATCGTGGTACTGACGCCAGCATGCCAGCATTTAACATCTTGTCATCCAGTTTTTGTTAATATTCAGAAAACCGCCCCCCTGTTTTCCATATAATATATGTACATTGTAAAAACGGGACCCTATAGTAATAGGGTCAGGCGACTTCGCTGTCCGTCCGTCCGTCCGTCCGTCTATCACCAGACTGTATCTCAAGAACGGTGATAGCTAGACAGTTGTTATTTTCACAGATGACGTATTTATATTGCCGCTACAACAACAAATACTAAAAACAACATAAAATAAATATTAGGAGGGCTCCCATAGAACAAATTTGATTTTTTTAGCTTTTCTTGCTCGATACTAATAATGGTGACAGGTAGACGCTTTAATTGTTCACACAATATTTTGTTTTATGTTGTACCAGGGATGAGCTAAGTTTAAGTCAGTTAAGATTAAGTCGGAACTTCCGATTACTTTTGCAACTTCGGTTCCGATTTCGGCTCCAAAATTTTAAAAACGGAGGTTACAATTGGAGGTAAGGTGTTTAAATATGACAGATAATATCTTATAATAAATGGAAATACAAAATTCCAACTTCCTAAATCAATTGCTCGTCAATGTTAACCGTGTCCACGTGTTTGGCAAAAAAACACATACCCAATAAAAATGTTTCTCCTGCCACCACATCTGATCCTGCCTATGTCTCCGACTTCGGTTCCGACTCCGATAAATCAAATTTAAAAACTTCGACCGCGCCTTCGGTTCCGAGATAAAATGACCTCCGTTACATCCCTAGTGTTTACAGTGCCATAGAATACTTAGAAGTTAGTATGTACCGATCGTATTATTACCGTTATTATTTAATTTCTATGTAACTTCCGAACCACACGACAAATATTGTTAAAAATTTGATGAGATCATATTAAAAATGTGTTCTTTCTAACAAAATAAGAATAAACGAAATTGAACAACCCAAACATGAGTTACAACCAAATACACATTCTGACTTTCACCCTTTTCTGTTTTATAGATTATTTTAGACATTTAGTACTTAATAAATTATTTTTTGTAATTTTGTGATATTGTAACTTGATTTGATTATTTTGATTTGATGACATGACTTTGTAAAGTTTTCTATTTTTTTGTATCTATATAGTTGAAAGGTGATTTTAATATAAGGAGCGAATTGTTATGCTAATTTTGTGACTAGACTTATAAACTATCATTTAAGAATTTGAAAAAATATTTGTATGCTTACCATATCAGGCAAAACAAAAACGACAAGCTACTTTGAAATTTTGTGACCTATTATGTATCAGGCATTATGTGTGTTTGTAATTTACTCATGTTTTGAACAAATATATTATCTTTTTTATCTTCAAATGAAGATATGATAATTCCAAAATAATAATAAAAAATACCTTCTTCTATTCTCAACCCTTAATACTTGCGAGTAAACTAGTTCCCATCAACATTTATAATTGTAATATGTGTATGAAACCAAAATCTTTTTTTTTGTTTCATATCTACTTAACAAAAACAGCAGTACAACAATCTTTTTGTGATCCATGTTAAGGTACAAGTTCGCGCAGAGACCGCGACACGAGACCGCGATAGGAGAACGCGACAGGCATTTGACACTATGGAATTGTATGGGCGCCAGTTCGCGCCGAGACCACGACCGCTACCTGTCTCGGTCTCCTGTCACGGTCTCGGCGCGAACTGACGCCCATATAATTCCATAGTGTCAAGTGCCTGTTGCGGTCTCCTGTCGCGGTCTCGTGTCACGGTCTCAGCGCGAATTTGTACCTTTACGCTTCCGAAAAACTACGTCCAACACGGCGGACTACCGTTGAAGGTATGGTTACCCTAACCAACGGTTTGCCGCACGAATTCGCGTCGGAGCAATTCAAATCGCAAGATCCTCCGATGTGGCGTCGCATCGCAGTTGCAGTTGCAGTCGCAGGATGTCTGGCAACACTGGCCAAGTAAACAACTAATAGCGAACTCTGCTCGTTTTTAAATCGATTTAATAGTATAAACTCAGTTAAAAGAACTTACAGTACATCAACCATCATCACAAATAACCTGCAAACGAAATCCCAACAAAGGACCACCAGGGTGAGCTGTATCATTGCTGATTATCATCTCAAATACTAAGTGCTAATCGTTGCACAGTTCAAACTCTCACGCACACAACCAAGATCCTGAACTTGTTTTAGATACACTTAAAACTATTACGTGTAGATTGAACAATTTATTGAAAAACGATAATAACAAATAGAAATAACACAACTGACAAGTGACAACTGAAAGCGGCTAAAGATTTGAGATTGACAAGCTAGACTGTTTCCAAATTGAAATTGACAATTGACACTAGAGCTTACGAGACCATAGACTAAGTAGATTGAACGGGACTTGTACCTATTTGACGCGTAGTTCCGTAATTACGTTCGGATACACGCAATTGGTTATTTATTATTGTTGACTGTTCCGTGAAATCCGTGCCGGTTGCATAAATCACAATGCCGCTTAAGAGAACCCCACCTGCATCGCCCGCTCTTCCAAATGTACTTAATATCGAGGCCAAGCCAATCGCTCAAGATAACGTGCAAAACATAAACAGAGCAAAGAAAAGGAAGAATAGCGACGGTTACACGAACGACATGCTGACTAATTTTATGGCCGAGATGAAAAAAATGTTCCAAGAATTTAAAGAACACCAGCAACTTAGTCTCTCCTCTCTAGTTGATACGGTTCATGAAATGGGTGAACAAATCAGCTCAATGCGTGATACAATAAGCATCATGTCTACACAACACCAGTCCGCTGTAGAGAGGATTTGCAAATTGGAAAAGGAGTGTAAAACCTATCTCGCTTCCGTACAACAACTGACAGAGAAGATAGAATACACGGAACAATATCAACGCGCAAGTAGTGTGGAAATCCGAAATATACCCAAGCCTACAAGCAAAGCTGAAACCAAAAATGAGTTGGTGGAGTTGTTGAAAGGTATAAGTCAAGTGATTAGGAACCCCTTGGTGACATCAGACATCAAAGACATTTTTAGGGGCAACTCCAAAACAAAACACAGGCCTATCATAGTGGACTTTACGACCGTTCTTCATAAAGAGAAGTTCTTACAATGTGTGAAAACATATAATACAACATATAGAACGAACAAACTAAACACAAGTAACCTGAAGATAGAAGGTCCGCCGAATCCTGTCTACATCACTGAAAACCTCACCCCAAAGATGCGGAATCTGTTTTTTAAAGCTCGTGAATTCGCCAAGGTAAATGCCTACAAATACTGCTGGAGCTCACATGGTAAAATTTACCTCCGAAAAAGTGATGGAGCCCCGCATATAAAAATTTGCTCTACAATCGATCTGGAAAATATGACTTCATTTAATGATCAATGATGATAATCAATATGACATAATTTCATTGATAGTCATGCATTTGAAATTGTATAGATATATTAACCCTATAATAACTCTACAATGTTGTAAGCTCCCAGAAGTTAACCCATGCAAGGTCGACCTAGAACTTAATGAATTCTCGTTCACACAAGACACAATCAATTTTACTTTTACTAAAGCTAAACTTATCGGATTCAGACGTATATTAGAATTATTTCATCGCGCCCTCCCATGCCTTAGGCTAGCAGCAACTAACTTATGGACCTTCAATGAAGTCCCCTGTAGTGGTTTTGTTGCCTGCGTCATAGAACTGTGTCCTCTCTTCGATTATGTTTCCAATGGATAATACACTACACACACACAATATTGACTCTTTATGCGTAGCAGAGTCCTTCACCTGTTTGCCAGAGCAGTGCAGGTTATTCATAGCTAAGTCCGCCAAGTCCCTCACTGTACTCCATTGCAACATACGAAGCATAAACTGTAATTTTGACGAATTGCTGATCTTACTGTCTCAAATAGAGGTTTCTGTAGATGTTCTGGTCCTGTCCGAGTGTTGGTTGAGTAAAGTGTCGAGCCTCCCTACCTTAAACAACTACACCAGCTACAAGTCGAGCTTTCACAACCAAAATGACGGGGTGGCAATGTACATAAAAACCTGTATAGACTGCCGTGTCACTGAAGCAAACACTGTTGACAGCAATTGCCTAGTTGCAAAATGTGAACCAGACACGGTTATTGTTGCTGTGTATAGGTCTCCATCGGTTGCCTGCCCGAGTGCATTTGTGGATAGCCTGGCCGAGCTCCTGGAAACTCTATCAGTACATAGCACGATAGTAGTCACAGGTGATATTAATATAAATATAAAACCGGAGGTAAAGGATAAATTCAAGGAAATGTACCTAGATGCAGTTGCGTTCTTTGGATTAATGCCTACACACTATCTACCCACAAGAGGAGATAATTGCCTAGACCATGCACTTCTGAAGTCAAGGTTCAATAATGCAACGGCACTCGTACTTGACACGGGTATGACTGATCATGCTCCAATACTACTCAACTTAAACTGTTCTGTTATATCTGATAGGCCGTCTAATCACGTGAGATCTCGTCTAGATGTGCAAGCGATAACTACTGAGATGAAAGAAACTGATTTTACGCCGTTGTTTGCTTGTGATGATGCAGAGGCTGCCTCCGATCTGCTTATTGAAACAATCGCAGGTGTCATCCAAAGGCACACAAGAGTGGTGAAATTCTCACGCACAACTCTTATGATAAAACCCTGGATGACACCTGGTGGACTAAGGTGCATAAGACACCGCGACAAACTGCACATCCAAACGAGAAAGAACCCGGACAATATGGTGCTCAAACTAGCATACAGTCGATATCGCAATTATTGCACTAATCTACTTCGCAAACTTAAACATAGCTACGAGCGTCAAGAACTGGAAAAAGTAAAGCGAGACCCAAAAGCAACATGGAAAATAGTGAAAAGTATTGCCAATCTGCGAACGAACTCCGCACCCGCTACTGACTTACTGAAGGTTTCTGATAGTCCGCGTAAATCGGCAAACCAAGTAAATGAACACTTTGTGGCTATGGGTCGGAAACTGGCGGATAAAATTGTGGCAAATAATCTATATGGCCATAGGGGACTTTGTCCCAACTCGAATGGTGACTCAATGGCATTACTTCCCACAGATCACATAGAGGTAGATTCCCTTATTACACAGCTCCGTAACGACTGTGCTACCGGGTGGGACAACATTCCTGGAAATATTCTGAAAAGTGCCAAACAGTACCTGGTACCGCCGGTCACCCATGTCTTTAATCTTTGCATTTCCAAGGGTATCTTCCCAAAGTCCTTTAAGAAAGCAATTGTACACCCTATCTTCAAGAGCGGCTCAAGATCGGACGTAAATAACTACAGGCCCATTTCTGTTTTGTCCAGTCTTTCCAAAGTCTTGGAAAAGATTTTAAACAAGAGACTTGTAGACTATTTGGAGGCGCGTCGTCTGATTGCGGATAATCAGTTCGGTTTTCGTAGAGGGAGAAGTACTGAGGACGCAGTTCTGGAACTTACAAACTGTCCAGTTGAAAATTTGGAATGTAAAAACAAGACTATTTGTATACTTCTAGATCTCTCGAAAGCGTTTGACACAGTATCAATCCCCCTTCTGCTCACAAAGCTGGAGACCATGGGAGTTCGAGGCTTGGCTCTGGATATTTTTACGGACTATCTAACGAACAGAACACAATCAGTAAAGGTAGATAACGTCATCAGCTGTGAACAACGTATAACGTGTGGCGTGCCGCAGGGCAGTGTGCTGGGGCCGACGTTCTTTACCGGCTATGTGAATGACGTTTGTAGGCTATCCATTCCAAATTGCAAAATTTTGATGTATGCCGACGACACAGCACTAATAGTCCACGGAACTACTTGGGAGAATGCAAGGGAAAATGCTGAGAGGGCTCTCGCGGTGGCGATGTCGTGCCTATCGGAAAACTTTTTAACCCTAAACATAGGTAAGACTCTATACATCGCCTTCTCACCAAGCACAAATATGCGACCAACGCCTGACTCCCTAAAGATTAGAGCTCACACATGTGGTCGGGTTGGCGAGGTATGTACATGCCCGGAAGTCTTACGTGCATCACACGCTAAATACCTGGGAGTGACCATAGACGATACGCTAAATTGGAGTTTACACTTGCAGAACGTGACCGCCCGCACCAGAAAGCTTATGTTTATTTTTAAAAGACTGAGAACAGCTGCAACACTGGAGCTCTTAAGGACCGTGTATTATGCTCTTGTGCAATCGGTATTGACATACTGTATCACGGCATGGGGAGGTACCTATGTTACCAATATGCTCCGACTGGAGAGAGCACAAAGAGCTGTCTTAAAAATCATGACCGGTAAACCACGCAGGTATCCGACTACACGGTTGTATACAGACTGTTCTGTGCTCACGGTGAGACAGTTGTACGTGAAACAGGTACTTCTTCGCAAGCACTCTACACTCCCATACTATCTGTCTAGTAAACGTAGAAACTATTCTGTCTGCCCGATAGTCCCCACACGGACAGCTCTTGCTGATCGGCACTACAATGCTATTGGTGCACGACTGTATAACCGGGTCAACAAGGTATTAAACATTTATAGTCTGAATCAGATAAAATGCAAAACTGCACTTGACAGATGGTTGAGGAGCTTAAATTATAATGACACCGAAAACTTACTCGCAATCACCTCGTAATGCTACATATCATAATATTTTGTATCTTTCTCTACCTCAAACGCTCACACACACACTTAAACACACATAGGCTCGCGCGCGCTCATCCTTATCGACTTAATGTTTGGTTTGATTTCTCATCAATTGCACTGTGAAAACTCATTCGATTCGCTAAATATCATCTGATTGCGGTCTTAAAAATAATGACTTTTACTTTGATTTTGTATTCTTATTTAGATTTTATTCTTGACTGTGATTTTAATTTTGATTACTTATGATTTTTACTCTGATTATGTTTACAATTTGATTTTAATTTTGGTTCTAAATTGACTCTCACTATGAAATTGACATATTTTCATTTCTTTGACATATTTCGATTTTTTTTATTTTAATTTTGACTTTATTCTTGATACTGATTTAATTTTGTTTATGATTTTAATTTTGATTATGTTTTAATTTTAATTTGGTATTAATTTTGATTTTAAGTTAATAATTATGAGAAGGAAACTATGAAATTGACATACCTACTCAACATCTTCTGAACAATATTCAATGACAATTGTTTTTGTTTGATTATTTTGTTTCTTTTTTTTCAATTTTAAAATGTTTTATGATTTCGAATTTACTTACTTAACATGTTTAATTTTGACGAAATGTACATAAATTGATTTAAAACGAATAGACCTAATACCCAAAATACAGGTGTGTTTCACACCTAGTTTGGGAAATTAGGGACACACATGTATAACGTACCGATTATTGAAATAAACAATTATTTAATTTATTATTTACTAGCGGCCCGTCCCGGCTTCGCACGGGGTCAATTTTTTTTGTTCAGTAGGTATGCTAAATGAAATGTAGGTACATGACCAAATTTTTCCAAATGATCAAAATTAAAAACCAAAACGTGAGGCTGGCCTGGTGGCTTAGTTGGTTAAAGGCCGTTTTGTAAAACGGCGGTTTAACGATTAGCTGGATTGAATACAGCTGATTTAAAAACTACCGGAATGTATTCAACGCCATACGTTAATCAACACGGCTAGCCGTAATGTAATAAAGCGAGAGATTAGCCGCTTCTTTGACAATTTTTAGTTCCGATTCTTAACACTCATGGCGCTCCCTGACATAACAACAACCATGGCGTTGAATACTGTGTGTTCCTAAATTGCTAACACGGCTAGCCGTAATGTAATAAAGCGAGAGATTAACCGCCTTTTTGACAATTTTTAGTTCCGATTCTTAACACTCATGGCGCTGCCTGACATAACAACAACTATGGCGTTGAATACTGTGTGTTCCTAAAATGCTAAAGTGACAGTGGATTCTGGAGTTTGGAGGAATCGTACACAATATTATTAGGGTGGCACTTGTCACCCTGGGCGTTACTTGGATACTATTTCGTTTCCACCGTCCACCTTGTTAAGACTAAATCGGACCGGGTTGGTTACATGAGACCCAGATCCGACCCGGAGCACCCCGACTCCACCTAGTCTTGGCGCTACTACACCTAGAGTGTATTTAAAAGAATGCGGGAGCCAGAAGCTCAAGGGAGGAGCTGAGTGGAGCGAGCCATGCAAGTAGCCGTAGTGGAGCGCAGGCCGAGTATGGAGAAGCGACACTCAAGGTTGACCGCAGAGCTTATGGCGGGACCCGGAGTCAAATCTTTTTTTAAAACTATAATAGGTTCGCACTTGACCACCATCTCACCTGATGTTAAGCGACGATGCTATCTACGATGGAACATGTTTCGATAATAGACCCTTGTCTATGGAAGTGCACCATGTTTCTTAGGTGTACCGTCACCGATTTCAAGTTATGGGCTTTCAAACTTTACGTTTGAGGTAAAATGTTGTAAAAAAAAATAGTACGGAATATCGTACGAAATAATCGATAATTTTTTTCAGATAAATGAAATTAACTTAGATTTTGTGTTGTTATTTTTTGAAATATGGTCTCCTTAATTAACATAAGTAGTAATACAATGCGGCTGAACGTGGACCGCCTTATTGAAGAACGTATTGCAATGACAATGCGGCTAATCGTTGAACCGCCGCATTACAAAACGGCCCCGTTTTTCAAAACGGCTAGCCGTAATGTAATACGGCGAACTATACAATCCGGCTGTGACATATACATCATAATCCGGATCTCGTTGTTGGGCTGTATGTTTGATGTCTTGACACAAATTGTCTTCAAAAATGTGCCATAATTCCGAAGGAAAACAAAATAATAATATTACCACAAACAACTCTCTCAGCCTCAACGGACACCGAGAAATTGAAGCTTCTCTCAAAGTGATTTCTTTGATTTTGAGTAGTCTTGAAACGATGTACCTTCGTGGTACATGATAAAGAAGTATTCTGAGATAAAATCACTCTGACTGGGATGAACGCTGCGCTGTACTGTATGTACACTCTTCATAATTCTGCCGCCCGTCGCGTCGTTGCAAATATTTAGGATGGATATTTTTAATTTCGTAATATATTTTGAATGGAATGTCCGATTTTAATAATTCAAAAAGGAATCAATAGGTATTAAAACAGTCTTCATTGAGAAATAATTTATTTTGATAAGAATTAAAACAAATGTATGAATAGCATGGTCTTAAGTTGATCGGCATTTTTATCTTCTTTTAAAATGTAAAAAAGCAGTTGTAGCGACGTAATTACTGTAGTTAGACATATGCTCTTGCGAGGTTTTTTGTAGATTTTAATACGTTCTACAATATTGTAGAACATTGTTTTGTTCTATCATTGGTACTTTCCGCAGCGTATGCGATGAAAGCCATTTTATGGCTGTTTTTTTTATACCTTGCGTTGGTTTTAGTAAAAAATTCCAAGTATCACTATTTTTTTCTTGTAATAAAAATAGCCTATGTTACTCAGTGACAATGTAGCTTTCTCTTGGCAAAAGAATTTTTGAAATCGGTTCAGTAGTTTTTGAGTTTATTACATACATACAAAAATACAAAAATACAAATCTTTCCTCTTTATAATATTAGTATAGATTTATTTAGTTTTGTGTGGGACCCCTAAAGGTCAAAGAAGAAGAAGGACAGTATACGGATTTGCTAAGAAGAAGAGTATTTTGGTATATTAAATAAACAAAGAGTGGGTTCTAATAGATGACACTCTCAAGAGGGCGTGGGTGCAACGAGTGCTGCCCGCCAACAAATTCTCCTTAGTTTTGGGAGAATTTAAATAAACTCTATAACCACAAAAAAAAAACATTAGTTGCTTGCAAAAAAACAACTAATCAAATATTTTTGCTATAGTTATGTTCTGCATGAACTATGTCGAGAGCTTGCATAATACAAAAGTCTTCACCATCTTCTTCTTGATAATTATCATCATTACTGGTTTCTTCGCTCTCGGATAAATATTTTTATAATGCATTTTTTTTAAGGAATTTTTTCACTCTATTTATGAAATGGATTCTTTATACATAATAACTATTTTTCCTGGAGTAATAAATTTAGTAGATAAAATACTTCAACCTATTTTTTCTTCATTTCCAATTCCATTAGTTTTCGGGGAGTTTTATAACACAAAAATATTTGGATTTACTTTAATTGCGAGAGAAAATATGTTTCATACTTACATAGGCTTGTAAGCCTATAACTTTACTTGTTTTATTTGCTAACCGACTTATAGTTTTACCTGGCTGTGAGTACCTGCATACTACCTAAAAGACCTTTGGGCTGTCCCAAAAATAAACACGGAAAGAGACATTGTTCTCAAAATTCAGATTTTTGCACTACGCTACTAACAAAACAATGCCCTACAATATGCAAAGACTCTTTTTTAAAAGAGGCTATCGTTTCCGAAATAAAAAAATACAAAACACAGTAAGTGCACGAGCTAACACACAATCCCCAACAGAAAAAAACAACAAAGACCAATAATATGAAAAACAGCAAGTCGCATTTACTAACTGTTTCTTGTTGGTAATTGAGACTTACTAGGTTTTCATTTTGGGGTTCATAGTAAAAAATTAACAGCTTTAACTTTATAATATATCTACAGTATAGCACACGTTTGTCAACACTTTAAAGGTCTTTAGTTCTTTATAGTCCATTGAAAAGTTACATTTGGGGTTGCGTTTTTTAGAGGACGCAATTTAATTTTTTTGATGTGTACATATTTCTCCACGTGCGGATGTATTTTATTGTTTTTAATTGTGAAGACGATTTCGAATAATTTTAGATACGATTTAAACTTCAGTGATAACTATATTATTTTTATTAGCTATTCGCTTATAACTTTTTTATTTATAGTTCTACGACAAAAAGTTACTGAACCAAAGTTGTAGAGAATTTAATTTGCAACAAAAAATAGTCACATTTTTTTTTATCAAATAAATAGTTTAAGAGATATACCGTAGAAAACATTTCAACCCCTATTTTCAAGATGGCGGCCATGGGACAAGGGTTGCGACCCCACAAACTTGGTTTTAGCTTTACACTGACCCCCCCTACACATCAAATAAATAAAATTGCGTCTTCTAAAAAACGCAAGGTAAGGCCAAAAAAATGTCATATTTCAATTGACCATTAACTTTAGCGGGAAACTGCAGAGACAGTGTGATTCTGAAAGAAGAATACAGGGGCGATGGGGGACAAGGTAGCCGTAGTGTCTACCGTCCATTATATCGGCGCGGTGGCGGAACTCTTTAAATCGTGTCCTGTGATTAAGACTTGAGGGCGCATATTTCTTTCTTCGAATTAATATTGTTATTATATGAGTCAAAGTAGAAAGATTTTGAACGCTGCGTTGGCCGTAAAAATTGCCCAGAATACAGAGAAACGATCTTTTCAGTCTGAGTGAAAGTACTAACACTATTAACTTTACCGACCCCGTAGAACAAGACATTGAAGATTGGTTGAAGTGCAAAGTAATTGTGACGACTCTGTGTGAGTTGTCATTGACATTCTTTGACATTGCACACATGGATCCTGCAAGACCTGGGATTCAAACTGCATACTGATCATACTCCAAAACAACATTCTGCTTAAACACATGACGTTGGCGTAGTTGTGCTTACCAAACCTATCTCACTTATATAGCACAAGCGAATAGCAGCCAGAAATTAATAGAATATGAAGAATCAGATGACATATAATACAACACAACCGATTAAAAGCTAGAAATGAAAAGCAGAAGAAGAATACTTTTATCAGTTGACTATATCTACATATTTTTATCATTGTATAAATTCAGACCAATACAAATTGTTTTGCCAGCCATTTTGCATGCCGCTAGAAGAGGCTAGTTTGTATGGATCAACTTTTAAAATGTTTTGTAATATCTTATCTTACCTGCAAAAAGCAATAAAGATATTTGTACTTTTTTGTATTTATTGATCTAAATTTTATTACAGAGATTAACTGGAACAGACTCTTCCGATAATAAATTTCAAAATTTTAATTTAAGTATGCTACTTTCCGTCAACGAAAACCTGCAGAAAGAAAAGAAAGAAGAAGCTGCAGAAAATTCGTCAACTTTTCAAGCTAATAGATGAAGTAACTCCAACACTGCTGACTTTATTGCAATTTATAAAGGACCAATTAAAAGGGGAGCATTATATTTCTAAATTTGATCATCAAATAGTGCCAGTACCAACAATTACATCTGATATTTACTTATTGTTGTTTTGATATGTTGATTAATTATGTTTGCTATGTTTTTACACTATATATGCAAAGATCTATGCCATTAAGTTATGCAAAAATTGTTATGAGAAGCTAATTCAAAAACCTAGTAAGGGACCATACTGTGTTTATTGTTGGTAGTTAAGGGTTTAAATAACCATTTGAAAGTTAGTAAGTCTCATAAAACATACACAGAGACATTAAAATGATCTTTGAAAATGAAAACATACAGGAAATCAACTTATCTACAACATATAATAATTATTTTTGCAGAATACCATGTAACCTGGAACGACATGTCGAAAATGTGTTTTTTTGTTCTACTGTAAATAAATGTTTTTGGCATTTACTGTGTTTATTTTTGGGACAGCTGCTTTGGGTTAACGCGGAGTTACAAGGCTGATACCTGAAAAAGAATTCAGGCTAAGCCCTAGTTAACATCGAACTATCTGATTTATACATACATACTGAGTGCTAGCACTCGTCGACGCCATCAATCGGTTTGTACGGCGAGCGTTGGGTGCAACACCGAAGATCATCAGAGTTCAATTTGCAGATGGCGATCAAGGACAGATAATATATGCAGTCGTGGTGGAGGCGCTGAGCTGGGAGGAGGCGACTTAGAAAATAAAATAGTCATAAAATTTTAAGGAAAATGTTCCCTATTATAGGGGGCCTATTTTCTTTTCTTCTCCTAATTCAAGATTCATGTAAAAAAGAAAACAAATGACAATAGTCACAGACCCCGGAGTCTGTGGAGTAACTAAATCAAAAAAAAGTGCTATCGGTGCGCAGCCGCACACCCCCCGCGATATCTACCGAGATTAGTAGGTATCGGAACTCTGTACAAAATACGTGATGTGTCTGTATCGGCTGACTTACTTGAGGTAAAAGTTTACGTAAAGGAGACGGCCCATTTTCCATGGGCATTTGCCTCACAGAAAAAGTGCAAGAGACTTGACCAAAATTGGATCATTGTATAGGATTTTTAATATATATTGAGGAACCATTTATGTTTTTATCCTGCATAGCGGGGTTTAAAAGATATCAACTAAAACATTGAAAAAAAATAACGCCGCAAGTAGGTAATCAAGAACGTGATTATGTACTTATTACTAAAAGAAGGTAGTATTCATTACTTTGCGACGTACTGTGCTCAGAGTAATGTCGACTCAACACAGAGAAGGACCGGAGATTCGGCCAAACCACAAAAAATTTACAAAACCTTTGGAAAAATAAAGAAATTCCATGTGTTGTGTGAGTTTCGAACGAATTTTTACTGTACGTAAACTTCAACTGAAATAAAATGAGAAAAACATGGCTGACTTTGACTATAGTCTGTACACATAGGTACAGAACGGAGTGTTCACCGTAGTACTTATTTCTTGGGTACTGACCCAAAGACAAAACACGAACTAAACCTTAACAGGCTTATTTAAATTCACATAAACTTCGCTAGCGTGTTTTAACGCCGTACAACGCCATCTAGTTTGGTTTTATGGGACTATAGTACCTTAATACAAAATTACTTATACATAGTCATTAAGGTACTTTTTAATCACTAATTTGCAATCCCCGCTTGGCAGGTTAGTATTGAATGTACAGTTTGAATTATTTAATTATACGTTATTTTAATTAAATAACTTGTTTAGGTCTCCGGGGCTAATTAAGTACCTAAACTTGAAACGACTTGGGGCAGAAATGAGCCGTCTCCTTTGGTAAAATTTCCTACATTTACTTTACGAGGTTTGGTACCAGTTGCAGTTGCGACACGCTTCAGCTGGGATTATTTTCTTCTTAAATTTAGGGACTTTACTTTCAAATTTTGGAAAAATTGGAAATCGGGCATCGGCAATCTTGGGTTCGACGGGTTGGGGACGGCGTTAGTTCCCATTTTGGTCACGTGCCATTAGATCCTTGTAGCGCTGTATATTCGAATGGTATTTCTCCAGTACTCGACAGCGTGGCGCCCGCCGTCTTCTGGAAGTTGACTCTAAAATGCAATTTTTCCAATGCAAATCGACAGCATCTAGACAGATTTAATGTATTTCACTTGCCGATTCAGATTACTGTAGAGGTTCGGAGTTGAAGCTAAGTCTCCGTTCAAAGACGGTAATTTACTCAAAAGTACATAATTTGATAATTCTCAAACTCCAGAAATCTTTAGTAACAAAATGTTAGCATCCAATTTTAGTCGGCACCTCTCAACTCCGATCAAACTTTTGATGAAAATAAACAACTTCCCAGAGTTAATATACACATAATTTCTGCCTTAATTTATAAACTTTTAAGTAAGTGATCCGTGGTATTGTGAGAGATATTCAAATATGAAGTCATTACTTTAGTGTTTACTAAAAGTCTTTCTTCTTTAAGAATAAGAGATATTATAATTATGTATTATGTATAAGTCGAATGTAATTAATGCCTGTCTGTCCTGTAATGTGTGTTAATTAATGTCGTTGCCTGAATGGGTAATTCTTAATGGATATAATGGGTTTCCTAAGTGTCTTCAAATCAAAAGTGAATCGGTTTCTTCTAAATTTCAACAAGAACATCGTTACTTAACATCCGGCACGATGGCGGTCTAGCACAAATCTATTAATAAATATCGATAAAAAACACCTTTTCACGTATTATTAGATATAAATAAAAATAGTTGATTATTAAAAAAACTGCATCGATGTCTATAACTCCCAAAGAATAACCTACCAAGATAAATATGTTTACATTGTACGTTCAAATGTCGGCAAGTGACCCTACTCAGCGGTTAAAAAGTGTCGGAAATAAGTATCACGATCATTGGAAATGTCCTCGAGTGCATTATATTTATTCGGTGCGCGTCGGAAAACATTTTGCTCTAGCTACGGTGAAATGTGTTCGAGCGACATTTTTCTCACACTCCGCGTTGCGAGATATTTATTTACATTACGACCATATTTATTTTGCCTGAGAGGAATACTTTTAAACGCAAGCTCTGCAATCCTACGATGCCACTACCGTAGAGATTGCCTTCACGATATGTGCCTAGCTATGTAAAGAGGTTAAACCAAACTATTACAGTGACACACTTGTACCATTTAGATCATGTTAAACTACATTGAAAGTTACGGATGGTCTAATCGAGAGAATGGCGACTGCCGATCTGGAGATCCCGGGTTCAAAAACCACGCGCACTGTTGTCTTTTCGAAGGCATGTCTGTAATGCCGCTAACTTAAAACGGTGAAGGAAAACATCGCGAGGAAACCAACATGTACCTAGAATTCATGTAGAATAGATGTTAGGAAGAGCATAGTATCTATTTCATCAAATGCTGTTGGACTGGATTCGATTAGCCGTAACATGATTATCCCTTTCCTTGATCCCCTGCTGGCTATCCTATGTCATATTTTTAATTTTTCCATATCCAATTGTGTGTTTCCTTCCTCCTGGAAAGAAGTCCAAACAATCCCATTGCTGAAAAAATCGAATCTTCAATCCTTTTCTGAATATCGCCCAATTTCTATCCTTCGTTTCGTATCCAAAGTTCTAGAGCGTCTAGTTCACAGCCAACTAAATTCTTATGTCACTAAAAGTGACCTTCTTAACCCGTTCCAGTCAGGTTTCCGCACAGGGCACAGTGCGGTCACATCGCTTTTTTAAAATCACCTACGACATTCGTCTGGGCATGGAAAATGGCAACTTGATCGTGCTGGCGCTTCTGGATTTTAGGAATGCTTTTTGTTCCGTTGATTTTTATGTTATACTGGCAATACTTCGCTCTGCCAACATATCTCCTGCAGTAGTTGAATGGTTTCAAAGTTACCTGTGTGGGCACCGCCAGAGAGTCCGTCTTGAAGACAACATCTCTTCTTGGAGTACTATATCGGCTGGCGTACCGCAGGGTGGTGTCCTATCTCCTTTGCTTTTCGCTTTATTTATAAACGCCATATCTCGTAACCTTTCTTCATCCTACCACCTTTACGCAGACGCCCTACAATTATACTGCCAAGCTCCACTGGGCTGGCTATCGGAAGCTGTCGAGGCTTTAAACAATGATTTGCGTCGGATTTTACAATGGAGTATTTCTTTTGGATTGAAGGTGAATCCTACAAAAACGCAAGTCATAGTTATAGGCAGTTCTCGTAATATCAACCTAATTGACCCATTAGTTACAAAGTTTCTTTTTTGTTTTGTTTGTGTTTTACTCTGTGTGGTCTTTTAATAAAGAGTTTTTATTTATATATTATTATTGACTGGAGTTCACTTCCATGTGTTGAAATTGATAGGGTTACAATCCCTATTGATAAAACTGTGCGTAATTTGGGTGTTATTTTTGATCAGCATTTGTCATGGGGCCCACAGTTAGTGGAAACTAGTCGCAGATTATTTGCATCTTTAAGGTCTTTACGTAGATTAAAGATTAACATAACTTACGAAGATTAATTAACATAGCAAAAATAACACACTTCTTGTGCATTAAACTAGCCCACTAAATGTTTCCACTGCTGAGACTCGACTTGACATTGCCTTTCAATGTACAATAATAAATGTGTGTCCATCTCGGCAGAGTTAAGTTAAACATAGATTTATGTTCTTCTTCTTCTTCACCCCGTTATCGCCCACTGCTGAGCATAGGCCTCTCTTCGTGTAACGCCACTTGTCTCGATCCTTTGCTAGTCTCATCCATGCATGGCCCGCGACTGTTCGAGTGTCATCGACCCATCTATAGCCAGTGGGCATCCAACACTACTCTTGCAAAACATAATTACTTATTATATAATTACCTATAAAAATAATAATCCTACCGTGAAATAAGTAAATATCTAAATACGCTACAGCCTTGAACCTTTGTAAGCTCTTAACTACGGCTACAAGAAACACTTTGCCTCGACATACTTGTTTTAACTCCGGAGCGATAAGAGTAAGCCTAGCATTCGCATTACCGCTCTGAAAGTGTCTATTACTTCCAATCGAAGTGGCGCTTTCAATGTGTCCCTTGAAACGATAGCGACAGATACCTACAGTGATATTTCCACTTTATAGCGGTTGGTTCAACTATCATCCCTATAAGCTCCACTGGGTGTAAATTGTGAATGTAATGTAAGACATTGAAATGATATCAAGGAATAATATTATTCTTTAATAGAAACCTATTTGGTTCCAAGAACTTTACTTAAGTTTATTCAAGCGCGAAAAGAAACTTTGTTTAATAAAGTTTTATTTTCTTGGGTAGGATACAGGTAATCTGTACCAGACGTCGGAGAATCTTTCAATAAGACAACTCCACACGATAAAAAAATTTGGAAGATTAAATGTGAAATGGAAAGAAATGTGCAAATGATGGCCCTAACTATGCTTTTTAGGGTTCCGTATCCAAAGGGTAAAAACGGAACCCTATTACTGAGACTTGACTGTCCGTCCGTCCGTCAAAGGCAATGTATTTATTGAATGTTTGTTTAAACGATTTAAAACGTTTTTTAAACGATTTGCTAACGATTTGCTGAAATTTAAACTGCTTATGCAAATATTGAATATATGTTCTCTTCAAATCTCAATGTTGGTTCTCAATCTGGACTAAACTCTGGGATTTACTAAAAAGTAGGACTCTTTGAAAAAGAGTCCTCTTCAGGAAATATTTTTTTTTTCAGTAATTTTACCCCCAAGTAGTAATACTGTGTTCTGGACTGATGGGAGAAGTTACAATGCAAAGAGATTCAACTATTTCATGTATCTAGGTGACGAACGAAATATAGACAGTGATTTAAATTCTTCAGTGTGGTGCTTTACTGGTTTGAGTATGTTAATCATTTCGTATCTCTGTAATTTTAAATTTTATAATCCGTCTGGTTGTTTTCAGTTTGCAGATTTGAATAATGCCTGTTATCTAAACTTAGCATAACTTGTTATTGAATCTCACTGTGTTTTTTTTTTCTAGGAACGACTCAAAATACTTATCTATTGCTTATAAGATTTGCCTTTGTAGATAAACATAAAACACTCAATAACAACGAACAACTCATAGACAAATTCGTGTATATTCACAAAGACATCTATTTACCATTATTTACAGAAGGAACGTTCGAAGAGGGCAAAGTGGTGGATGAAAGCGTAAGAATGTATTTATTTACGATGCTTTTTGTCAATGGGTCTTGGGTTCATTTGTGTGAGTTATGACCGTTCCCACAAAGAGGGTTTCGTACTTATGTACCTATCTATTTATCGGGATGTAATAAATTCTTCCGCTTGTATGGCATATATTATTTAAATGTGGGATTTATTTTCCATAAAAAGGAATATTTTTGAATAGGACGAATTTGTCGTGATAATAAACGTGAATGATGTTTTCGTATGGAAGTGTGAAATGTGGCAAATGAAATTTTGGAGCATGGAAATAAATCGTATAGCCGATACTTTTCAGACATATATCCTGCACCATATCCAAGTTGAATTTTGAAGAGCTATTTCGAGGAATTTGACTTGTATATGTACCATGTAGTGAGCTATTTTTGTAAATCTCATAGATGAAGAATTTTTTTTGCTACGCAAAAAGATCAACAAAGCGAGTGAGCGAGAAATCATTTTCAAGTGGAAATCGCTCGAGAGAAGAAGAGAAAGTGAATGAAGTAACGTCATTACAATATTTTAGTATACCCGAACGTAGCAGTCTGATTTCGTCGCGGTGAAAATCGTGTATTTTTTAATTAATCCTTGGATTGCAGACGATTTTATTAAATTATTTATATTATGGCATGTTCTGTGCGTGAATGTGATACAAGACAATATTATAATCCGAATCATTACACTAGTCACCAACACATGTAAATATGATTTTTTATCAGGTCTCCGAGCAGCCTTTGTATGTCTTTTACATTTGACGTCTTTGGTAAATCTTATATTTTAAAGAAACGATTTTAAGTAATTTATTTTCTCCAAAAAACAAAAACCGACTTCAATTTGAAGTTAAATTCAGGCACTCGACCAAATTTCATACAAGCTATCACCAATGTCTTGAGAAATAAAAGGCAGTTCTTCGCACATTTTACCACTTTGGAGGCGTTTCTCGTGCAAACTCTTCAGTTTAGATTTTTTTGAATTAAAACTTCTTCATCTTCATTTTTGAGGACCTACGTATGGATACCCCACGCGAAAGGTTTTGATGAAAATATTTTTTTTTAGTTTCAGTTCTAAGTATGGGGCACCCCAAATTTTTTTTCTAGTTTTGTGTGAAAATCTTAATGCTGTTCACAGAATATATCTACTTACCAAGTTTCCACAGTATAGTTCTAATAGTTTTGGATAAAAGTGGCTGTGACATAAGAAAAGACAGACATGACGAATCTATATGTGTCCGTTTTTTGCCATTTGGCTACGGAACCCTAAATAATGGCGGCAATTGTGATAAAATGTTTTTTAACTGGCAAAGCTTTTAATAACAAAACTAAAATACACTGAAAACTACTTACGCTACGCTACATACCTAACTAACTATTCACACTAAGCACATCTGAATGATCCATAGATCAATGAAGATCTATAAATAGTCAGGATATTCAAGCCCACTATCAGTCGGAAACCTGCCCAGCATGCTGGCGGTATTACCATGCCTAAATACGCTGCTTTCTATGTAGCATATAGCTAGTAGCAATGCTTAAATACGCTGACCATATACTTAAAAGCCAGCATTTTGGTCACGCGTCGCGTCTACCAAAGGCTCGGAAAGACTTTTGAAGATGAGATAAGCTTCCGGTCTACACGGCCAATGTCTCAAATCCAAAGGGCAACCCCAATATGTAACCACTTCCGAAGGTTGCATATATTTCCGCCGTTTGAGACGCTCAGCTGAATTAGCCGCTGCGACGGCTCCTCTATGCATCTCTGGAAGACATGATGGTGACAAAGTATCGACGCAAGTTGCGTCTCAAACTGGGAGCCGACCCAACTGAAATGTTTTACTTGAACATTAATATACTAAGTTATTTTGCAAACTTTTACATTTAATAATACAGTTTCGATTTCCACGATGATAACGAAATGAAATGAGACAACGTTTATAAACACACAATTTCAGCCGCCGGGATGGAAGAATAAAATGCTACGGAAAATGGTAAAGCATTGTAACGAGCCGTCATTTGCCAATAACGCCGAGATTCTGAAGGCGTCTGTTTTATAAAGCAGTGTTCAAACCATAGCACGAGTGTAAATTACAAAATTATAGGTATTATTATATTTTATGACTATCGTCTTGTCAGTGAAGACATGAGTAATAGCATTAATCTAGTAATTTTTTAGACGGTCATTACAAAATGGGTATGACAAAATCCTGTGGTTGTGCACATAGTGCAGTAATTTTATACATTACAGTATGCGTTAAATCCGGTAGATATGATTTTTTGCAGACTTGTTTATGATGTTGGCCTCATGATTGTCCCAAGTTTGTGACCTCGAGCGACGAACGCAACTTTGTCAAAAATCGAAAAAACCGCGAAAATATCGTTTATTTTTCAAATTTTGGCGATTATAACCCTAAACGACTAGTTTTTGTAAAAACTTTCTAATGGCATTTATAAAGTAGACTAAATTTGCTAATATGATACTAGAATTGTCTCTGTACACCCAATAGTTTCTGAGAATAAGTCTTTCAAAGTTTATAATTTTTTTCCTACTTCGCAATTTATTTGAAGATAAATTGTTGTGTTGATGTTTTGAGCTATTTTTGGTTAATATCGATTCAAGATGGCCGCCTCCACCAAATGGCAGACCAAATATTTCATCACAATCTACCTCAATATGGGTATCAAATGAAAGGGCTTGGCTAGTAGAGTACTATACAGTACAACAAATTTCAAATCACAAAACGGCGAACTCCATAAATTTTTTTTCACTACTGCCATAATATGAGTGTCAAATGAAAGAGCTTGACTAGTAGACTACTATACGCTATGAAAAATTTATATTTATACCATATCGAGGTAGTTGTGAAAAAAGAAACGTATTTCGTCATTTTGTGGTTGCGGTCATCATGGATTTGAAATTTGTCATAGTGCATAGTAGTCTACTAGTCAAGCCCTTTCATTTGATACCCATATTAAGGCATTAGTGAAAAAAAATGTATGTAGTTCGCCATTTTGTGATTTGAAATTTGTTATACTGTATAGTACTCTACTAGACAAGCCCTTTCATTTGATACCCATATTGAGGTAGATTGTGATGAAATATTTGGTCTGCCATTTGGTGGAGGCGGCCATCTTGAATCGATATTAACCAAAAATAGCTCAAAACATCAACACAAAAATCTATCTATCTATCTTCAAATAAAAAAAAACCGCATCGAAATGGCCCATCCGTTTCAGCTCTACGCCGCCATAGACAAATACACACACAGACAGATACACATAGAGACAGACCTGTATGTGTGTATTAAACACAGTATTAAAATAAAAATAGATTTCCTATTACAATCATGATATGCATGTAACACTACTAGTAACTGCTAGATCATGCTCACATAGAATTCACGAAAAAAATATAGCCTACCTTAGATATAAGCCTTAAGCCTACCATTCCTTTTTTTATATTTATTTCTGTCTTTTTTGTTCTTTAATCCAGATTAATACTTTTAAAATTTTTAAATGCATTTTCACGCAGTTTTAGAACATCCAACATAATCTATGTTTCAAATTTCAGATTGATTCGTTTACTTATTACGTGAATAAGCATTTTACATCTAAATATCCAAATTTTCCTTTTTATAAAATAAGTAAGATAGTCTGAATAATTATGATGTTGCCAGTCACACCGCGCTCCATCTCTCGCGGGGACGGCCCGTAACAACCTGAATAAACTGAGAACTGTATACTCGCCACCCAACTCAGATATATAACGAACTATTCAAAAGGAAATGACACCTCGGATTTTATGAAAGCACCATTATTGCGCCACAGACTGTGTGGTGCAGTCTCTTGAGAACCTATTTCACTTTTCACCTCAAGTTTAAGAATTTGTGTTTATTTTGATGATATCTTTAGCGTGTTTTGGATTCAAATTAATTGAGTCGTTTGCTCGATTTCCTTTCTGTTTTAGTACTTGTGATGTTTGTAAATCTAGCTTATAGTTCACTTATCTTTTAAAATTGGCGAGGAATACCTATACGTTTACTTCGGGAAAGGTAAATTAAACAAATATATGTGCTTTTTTGGAACTTGTGTGTTGTGTACGCACTCTAATACAACAATACCTACTTTTGTTACAGAATGTAATGAGATTGGCTATATTTAATGTTTAATGAAAATATATTTTGTATTTATTTTTTTGTTGTTTTTGTTCCTAACGTAAAATATACGTAATTTATTTTGTAATTAAGAATTTTCATCGCCAGCAATATAGGCGTTGTTCCAGGTCCCGCATTTGGGTACATCCATCACTAAAAGGGTGTTAGAGACTTTTGATTTGTAAAATACAACCAATGATGAAGCAAAATTACGTACAATGATTTCAGCTCATGTTTATTCTTAGAGAACCAGAAAAAAATGTAAAAGCCATGAAAAATAACTTGTTTTTTTTTAATGAAAATACCTATTCGGATCGAATGCTGTACCCAATTGAAGCGCAAAATTTTTGGGTCGCTTTAATAACAAAACCGAAACGAAAAATCAAATATGGAAAGGGGAAAATAAAGAAAATTTTCATTACTGGCCCGCGGTCCGCAGTGGCAAAATGGACCACGTTTAATATTTGATAGGGCACTCCCTATCTCTGCATCAATGGAAGGGACTGTCAGTGGACGCGCCCTCGGTTTTATTAAGAGCTTTTTACCATTGTTTTATGACGTTTAATCGAGTGCCTTTGTGCCTCATCCTACTTAATAGATACATACATTTTTACGGAATTGAATATAATTTTTCTTGTTGTATTTCAATGTTTCTCTCGAGAATTGATCGCGATTTTCGTAACATCCTAAATTTAGCATTGCACAAACACTCAGGAAAACGTTCAAATAAATGAGCATTCTTAAATCCACGTCGAGTTATTTTTCATCAGAACACGTTATGATCATTTATTTATTCGTACCTTCAAATAGGTACTTAAGGAAAATTGCAATTATTACGGAACGGAATGAATGAGATCTCCAAATGGAATAGGAAACGTACTTCAGAGTAATATTTAATTTTGTACAAAGAAGGTGAGCCGGACAAAGAAACTGAACAACTTAATACCACTAATTACGAAGTATCTTTAAGTGGATTGTTACAATGTCTCAGATGACAAAAGTTTTTGGAATTGATTCATGATAAATTGATGCGACTGCTTTCTTAGCTCTGGTATGAGCGAGTGGTGACAAATATAGGTAGGCACATATCTTATTTGCACTTAAAATTCATTGATTGATTATGTATACTCCACCCAATACAACTTTTGCTCTTAGTGATTGATATTTCTTTTTGAGTTTTTCTTGTATTTTGTTTTTATTATTCAAGTGCAATAAAGAGTAGGTATCTATCGATCTATCTAACTTTTGGGAGTTGAGTTAAGTGCACAACTCTAAGGATTTTATTCCATAAATCTTTGATTTATTAGCCACTTCTCATAAACTATACGATGTGGCTTGCTACTTAACTACTACTACAAAAGAATTTAATCGTGTATGTACAGTCTTCGAAACAATTAGGTACAGTGTGCAAATGTCTCATGGTCTTTCTTTTCTATCATTGTACCTTGTTGTTTGAAAACTGAAAAATCTTAGAGTTCTTAAGTGTGTGTGTAAAAAGTACTTGGTAAATTTGTGTCAAAACTATGAACAATTTATTTAAAAAAGAAAGACAAAAAGATCCTAGGAGACATCTGTGTAGCTTCTCTCACTATAACAATAAACAGAAAACAATCTTGTCGTCTTACTTAAAACACAGCCAAGAAAAGGAATTATAGGAAAAGTTAACTATATTTATGTGTTTTGTGGTCCTGTGATGTCGAAAAGCAGGAAAACCTTGAGGGAAGATTTATGATTACTACAAAAAAGGGTTTTTGTTTCACGATAATTGTTTTTTCTCTGTTGCTGTTTTTCGCTAATTGGTAACGCTGACTCCATAGAGATTATCTTTGCCCGGAAATGGCGTCGGAAAATGCTTTGACGTGTTTTAGTACCGCAATTCTATCTGTTTTTATTAGTAATGTTCATATATTTATATGAAATTTTCACAATTTTAAATAACATAGTATATGAACTGTATTTTTTATGAGTGACGGGACGAGCAAAATATCCGCCTTATAGTAAGTGACACGCCTGTCCATAACAACACAGTGCCACGAAGCTATCTCTGCATAATTAACTCACATTACTGCCTTCCGAAGCACTGCTCTCATCACCCAGTGATGTAAGAGGATTCGTCTCTTCATCTTATAATTTATCTGACAATAGAATTCAAAACCGGAACACAGTAATATTGTAATATTTGCACATTGCTCCTTTTTGTAGAGCAGAAAGCTTATCACACTCGCCCTAGTAGGTGCTGACTCTGTTATCTAGTAATCACTACATCTATATTTTTCTTTACACTGTCATTTACACCGGTGCTATGAAAGCAAACTTCTAAAAAAACTGGCCTATTCCAAGAAAATAATATATTGAGAACACGCGTCATCTACCAACCCGCATTTGACCCGTGTAGTGGATTATGAACGTGACTCTTCTTGTGAGAGAAAGCCAAAGAGAGAGGCTGCGTTTCCACCAGAGATGTGCGAGGGAAATGTGTCGTGCGAGGATGTCTAGCTGTGCTGTGAAAATGTGTATGTTTTCCACTAAAGCTGTGCTAGGATAATATGTAGTACGAGGATGTGTAGCGGAGCTGTGAATAATGTGTGGTACAAATGGAAGTAGTCAAGCCCCAAGAGGCAAAATTTGGGCAAAACCGGTTTTGGGACTTTAAAACCTTATTTTTTCATTATAAACATACTCGATTATTAGTTTATTTTGATACCTTAGAGATAGGTGATAATATTTATCAGTACATTGTCGTTTACAGACACACAAAATTTGGTTTCATTTTTTAGTTATGATTTTTTGTGTGACGTCACGACGCCGGCCGCGTCGCGAGTCGGGTTTAATGGGTTTAAACGAGTCGGGTAAAACGGGTTTAAATAAAAGTATTTTCTTTTTCCAATTATCCATATCTATTTTGCGCACTTCTACTTCCAACTAACTCCGTCTATGGACTGGCTACAGTACGTCGCAAACCTCGCAACACATCCCTCGCACATATCCTTCGCACACATCCCTCGCTGTTTTTGTAAAATCTAGCTCCGCTGAGCCGTTTCCACCAGAGCTGTGCTGACCGAGGCGAAGTAAATGAAGCAATGGTATTGGTTCTTTACAAACACATCCCTCACTACGCATCTTCGCACATCTCTGGTAAGCAGCCTTATGCTATCGGCCAAACTCCATCCGAGAAAACTTTTTGGTTAAATTTTCTGCCATAAAACAAATTTTAAAACACTTGACGCGACGTGAACATTGAAGTAAGAACGGCCGCCTCTGAGCGTATCCGACCGGCACCGCCAAACTCGTTGAAACTATTCCCCTATAACTTAATGCGAACTTATAAGTATTAGTGTGATATAAACTTCTTGTTATTTGGCATAAAATACTGTCCTTGTTTTTTTTTGCGAAAAGGTGTTTTCCTAACTACTCTACCTACTCGTATTTTAAGAATTAAACAACTTTAATATGAGATACACATATAAATAAATAAATATACTTATTGGTGGACAATTCACAAACAACACCATCTGACCCCAAACTAAACAAAGCTTGTGACGGCCAGATAGTTACGAGTAATATTATAATACTTATATAGTTCTAATTACATACTTATTATACATAGAAACACCCAGACACTACAAATATTTGAATTCGTCACAGTAATTGCACTAAACAAATATTTGCACTGGGTGGGAATCAAACCCACGACCCTCGGCTTCGCAAGCAGAGTTACTACCAACTAAATGTCTAAACATCACTGTGTCCCAATTTGATGACCAATGTTTGCTGAGAAATTACACGACATAGATGTAAAACACATATATCTCTGGAAGGAGAGTGCAGTGCAGTGCCACAGATAAGAAATTAGTTACTTGCAGTGCTATGTAGTGGTTTGGATGTTTGATGTACCAAAAGCTGATACTATGCTGTAATGATCAAATGAGTTGCTTACTATCAGGCACACATCCTGCTCCTGACGTTAGTCTGTAATATAAATTACAATACGTAAACAATAAACAGGTAGTGGAATAGATGTATTTATTAATTACCACATGACCGCAGCCCATACATTTATTTACATGCTTTTGCAAATTTTAATCGGACTATTAATTTGTAATATTATAGCAGTCGCCAAGTGGGCGAAATGAAACCATAATGTGGTAAATTTGACCACAAAATGTATCAAAAAACCAAAAGAGTACCTATTTATGTGTGTGAGTCAAATACATGGTATCCTAAACATATACATATTCGTGAACATATTTTTTTATTGATTTAATTTACGGATAATTAAAAAAAATAGTGTCGAGCACTCCATCTTTATATTTTATACACTATACCTAAGTGTATTCATATTCCACGAAAATTTCGTAAAAATAGCTTACGTGCGCAAACTATTTTTGTAACGTGAAAATAACGGGAATGGGAACTGCGCGGGTTAAGCCGCGGGGCAATACTAGTATAAACACATAAAATGAATATTCAACACCAGAAAAAGCACAAACTTTTAAATAAAAAATTTAACTAGTTGTTTTTAGTTTTAGCGTTGCATGCCTGCCATTCCTAGAATGATGTTGTTGCTCACGGCTGCTATTGTGGCAATAAAGTGGCCAAGTGCGAGTTGGACTCGCCTATGTAGGGTTCCGTTGCAGCAAGTAACATAATATACATAGTACACATCATAGTTTTTTAGTTCGTTGTAACTTTGATCGAAGTTTTAATAATAATGTATTTATGACGTACTAAAAAAAAAACTACTCATCAGATCGAGTTCCAACCAATTTTCGTTGGTAGTTTAGGTACATGGTAATGTACATCATATATTTTTTTTAATTTTTTCATTCTCTTATTTTAGAAGTTAGAGGGAGGGGGAAACACATTTTACCACTTTGGAAGTGTCTCGCAAATTATTCAGTGTAGACAAAAACTATATTAGAAACCTCAACATCATTTTTGAAGACCTATCGATAAACATACCACACGTGTAGCTTTGATGAAAAAAAATGTTTGAGTTTCTGTTCTAAGTATGGGGGGCAACCCTAGCTTTTTTTTTTTTTTGACGTGATAACGTCTTATAATTCGGTGAAGCCGGCTGCACGCCCGCAAAACATGACGTCATGTAACGTTACCGTTAGTTCGTCCTCCGTGCCATGCGGACGAAGCTGAGCGCTGAGGGCGCCATCCGCCGAGTCGAGCGGTATCACTACTCGCGCTATCAGCGTACTGATTTCAAGTTGATGACGTTGTCACGTTTAACTATCGTCAGTAAACCGACTTTACAGACAACCATTTTTTTTGTAAAAATCTTGATGCTGTTCACAGAATACATCTACTTACCAAGTTTCAATAGTGTGGTTCTCATAGTTTCGGCAAAAAGTGGTTGTGACATACGGACGGACAGACAGACAGACATGACGAATCTATAAGGGTTCCGTTTTTACGTTTTACGGAACCCTAAAAAGCAACAATGCATCTTTCGCACCAATGTTCGGATAGTTGAGCGTTCGGACTAACCAAGTCTCGTTCGGATAATTGAGGCTTCGGATGATCGAGGTTCGGATAATTCAGTTTGTATCTATAAGGTCAAAATAACGTTCCCTATATTCATCTAAGAGAAATACGAATACTGGTATCTCCGTTAACTCGTATAAATACTAGCAATATTTAAAATATATTGCTTACTAGCGGTCCATCCCGTCATACATAATAGAGAGCCTATAGCACTCAGAGATTACGTACATATTCAACAGTGAAAGAATTTTTGAAATCGGTCCAGTAGTTCCTGAGATGAGCGCGTTCAAATAAAAAACCTCTTCAACTTATATTTTTAGGTCCGCTGAGGGTGTGTTATTCCAATATTCCATACATTTGCTAACGTGCACGTTACCGGGTATACTAACATTCGTATTTTCCCTACTCGTGGTTGAGCTATGGTGGACCAGTGCCGATATTCTTTGTTTTACTGATATAAAATAACAGGTAGGTATCTTAAACCTTTAAATGAGCAATTCTTGTACCTATATAAATATGTATATATAATATATAGAATCTGAATCTCGGAAACGGCTCGACGGATTTTTATGAAATTATGTATGCAGGGGATTTCGGGGACGATAAATCGATCTAACTAGGTCTTATTTAAAAAAAAACGCATATTATGCGCGTTTTTAGACAATGAAAAACTGTCACACTAGACATTAGAATGTGAAGGTAAATTTCGCCGCATGACGCTACAGCATAATTAGCTCAGACGGGAAGTCGGGCGCTCATAGCGGTCACGAATTAGTAGTAGCTCCGGGTTCGAATCCAGACGGGTTCTCTTTTATTTTCAATTCGTTTTTTTTAACAAAATATATTTCTTGGAGTCTTTTATCTGTAGGTATCTAAGTATATAATATAGTATTTAAACCGAGCAAAGCTCGGTCACCCAGGTACTTATATTAATAAGCACAAAAACGTGTTGCTTACGTGTCATTTAAGTAGTTTCGTGTAGCCATACTTAGTAATTAACAAGTTGACATTCATTAGAGCATGAAGAGAGATAATAACGATCATCCTAAAGGGAATCAGCACTCAATCAAAACGGATTGGCACTGAGCGTGGTAGGGATTAACCAGTCCACACAGGTATACGGTAGTTATTTGATTCGAGTATGATTGGATCCGCAACGAACCTCAGTCCCCGAAGTACACTATTTAGATATTAATTAAAACAGCATTAACAAGGTTGCTGATACGTTGGCGCAAAATGAAGCAATTAACTTCATTTGCAAATACAAGCTGTTTGTTGTTTTAATCACGATGCAGGTATAGTTAGTAGGTGATTGGATGAATGACATTTCAGGCAAATGGATTATATATGTATATTACATATATAAATTATAGTGACCGTTTAATTTTTTGAAAAATCTTTTTTTAAATTTTTGCGTTGTAATATGAACGCAAGTCCAAATTACATAGGTTAAAATGATTATTTAAACATGTCATTTTAGTGAAATTTGTAAGAGCTCAGAATGTTGCTTTACTCTGAGAAACGAAGGAAATTTATTAAAAACAATGATAATTGGCTGTCAGGTTACATATGTAAATCATATCATTATCTACCTTTATATTCGTTTCTTTTATTGATTATTATTAATGCAATAACCAAATTATTATTACATTCTATCCAAAATATCGTTTTACCACAAATTACGGAAAATTCTGCTAGTCCCCGTAATAAATTAAGTTCGAGTAAGATTTCAAAAGCCGTGTAAATTAGAGGTGACATTTTAATTTTACAGCCTTTGCAAACACCTGATCAACCTTATAAAGGCTTTGTTTTAATCAACCATTAATTATTATTAGCCGTTCATTAATCGTGCTTAAGAAGCGAAATAATTTCCATTGTCCTCCGTCTTACCGTTTCGTAAAATGGGTCAGTATTGATTTTGTTCGAAAGACGTAAACCAGCTTTAATGTACAGGAAGAATATTACAAATGGATGAAAATCGATCGCTTAGAAAATTAAAGGCCTCGAGAAACTTTCAGAATGGAACGCATATTTTAAGATTATCGGTTCATTCAGTACTCAATCTTCCCGATATTTTACTACACTGCGTAGAAACCAAAATATCTGAGAGATGTTTACTTCGATGAAATCAAACGATCATCGTATTATCTCGAAACACTTTACCCCGAGTCGTGTTTTAAAACATTGAGGCGGGAAATTCAATAAGACTGCAATTTGTTGAATAAAGTAACCGAATTTGAATTGGCAAGTTTGCGCCATACATATTCAGGGATCGGTGGCGACGCAGTGCGCAAAACTTTTGGCACTCTCGCTTGCATACAAAAAATGAAAGTGTCTGCGTCCTCGTCTACGTGGAAATGGTACATCATCACAGGAATAGGTCACCTACTAGTCAAGCCTGATTCTGTACTGCTATCAGACATACATGTCATGTATTTAGTTTTTATTATCGAAGGTAGTTTCAAAAGGTGTTTGCGTTAACGTTAAATTAGGCTATTGCTGTTGTTTACTATGCAAGTATCAGTAATTGCGTAATTTTAGAGCTGAATATTTTGTATTAAGATTTGTTATAATACACTATATCTTATATATCCTAGTATAATAACATTATAGTAGTATTTGACTTTGACTTTACTATAATAACATTATAACCGCGAGAGTTTGTAAGTGTGGATGGATGGATGTTTGTTACTCTTTCACGTAGAAACTACTGAACGGATCGGGCTGTAATTTGTAACATTGATAGATTATAGTCTGGAAAAGAGAGACGAACTTCTTAGCATTCCATGGATTCACCGTGCGGGTGCCGGGTTCATCGTGTGGCAGAGAGAGAAATCTCGAGTAGACCCCGAGACTTGTGACTCGGGCGTAGGTTTAAAAGGGGCCCCTTTTGGTGACGTACGTCAACACTCACCTTCACTACTCGTATTTCTCTCCCTGCCCAGCCAAATCCGGTATGATCCTACTAGTGCAGCTTTAGATACTCGTTCTAGTATAGAACTTATTGCACTTCTGGACAAGCCAAGGTCTTTAAGCAGGTTATAGAGAGATTTTGCTGGTATACCTCTCGCTCCTACTTCTACAGCGTATAAATTAACTACATAGCCATTTTTTGTTAATTCGTTTTGAAGGTCGTAATACTTGTTTTGTTTCATCGTGCGGTCTTTAGGTATATTAGTTTCACTCGGTACGGTAAGTTCTACAAGGACTATGCGTTTCGTAGCCCTAGAAAAAAGGAAAATGTCCGGTCTGAATGACGAAACACCCACATCCTCTGGGATTTTGTAGTGCTTTTCATACGTGTCCATTAAAATAGTCCAATCAGGTGCTGAACCCAGGATTGAGTAAGGCTTGTTCTTGGAGTTTGAAGTTGAGCCCTCTTTTACAAAGTTAATTTGTCTTTTGTTTATCGTCAATCCCTTTTGGGCTCTAGCTACCGAAAGGCTTACGGCTTTACGTATGATTTCAAGTACTCTGTCATGGCGCTGTGAGTAATGACCCCTATTAAGGAGCACCTTGCATCCCACCAATATGTGCCTTGCTGTACATATCGCCTCACCACAAGTATAGCAACATTTTTCAGAGGCTTTTCCCCACCTTACCAAGTTACTCTGGTCAGGGAGGGTAATTTGGAAAGCGTTTAGATAAAATTTTAATAAGGCAGGGCACCAGTCATATAGCAAGGTGCGCCACTTTAGAGCTAATGAGATACAAAACTCGCCTATGGTTAACCACTCACTTTGCATTTCTAAATTCATAGCGTGCACTTTACATAGACAAATTTTTATCTCGAAAAAAATGGGAACGACGGAAACGGGACCTACGCGGGGCACTGCTTGTAATATTATAAAGCGGAAGAGTTGTTTGAACGCCCTAATCTCAGGAGCTATAGGACTGATTTCAAATATTATTTTACCGTTGGATACGTCTCTGATCACCGAGTGCTACGAGCTATATTTATGTTCCACGTGCGAAGCCGAGGTGGATCGCTAGTCTAACGTATAATTACGCTAAATATACTGTAGTTGGTGTTCAAACGTGGATCTAAGCACGTCAAAAAAAAGTTCGGTATACTAATGAACTTACATAAGGTGCATTTAATATAACGATCATCGAAACAATAATAATACTCGTATGTACAATGTACATCTATTAACTGTATACCATTAGTTACATTGTATTGAATACGTCAACAAATACTTATTTTTAACATTTTGTCATACGGGCAATGAATAGGTACACTTTTTTTAGCTCGTAATTATTTCCATCAATCTGTGACGCATTTATATTCAGAGTGAACTGATTACTTTCATGTAGAAAATATTATTATTTGCACTAATTGTTGTCGAACAATACGAAACCAAATAAACGTGATAGGTCCGTAAACACAATCGAACAGTTAAGAGTCCCACTAATATTACTGTATCAAAACAAAATGTTAATCAGCTTATTACTCCTGTTATATTACGTTGAGAAGCCATGATAACCTAGTAGCTACAACGAGCGATTCGCAAAATGAGGTCGTAGGTTCAAAGCCCTCCAGCATCTCTGAGTATTTCTTTTAGACTTTATATATATGATTTAGATAATATCACTATTGATTTTAACTGCGAAGAAAAACATAGTAAGAAAATCTAGGTGTATGTCCCAAGAATCTTTCGAGGTCCCACCTCATCCTTCTACCCGCGCTGGGCCATCTTGATGGATTATAGCCTTGATTCCCACCTTGCGAGAGAAGGCCCGAGTTTCTGTTGTGGAACATTTATGCTTAATTATGCATATTACTCATTAGTTTCCGACGTAATAGTTAGTAGATACGATTTATTTTGCTGATAGATTTGTGTTTTCACAATAGACGTGAGAAACTGGATTTTGGATTTTTTTTTATTGTGTTTAAATTTGTATTGTAGATTTGTTTGGTAATTTTTGTTTGTTTTTTGTGTTCTTGCAACTTTAAAAATAAAATCGGTCAAGTGCAAGTCGGACTCGCCCATGAAGGGTAGCAGCAGCAATTAACATAATACTTAAGTTCTTGTAGTTAGTTGTAACTTTGATCGAACATGAAATTACATCCAGATTGAAAGGTCGATTGTTCGACTGTTCGTTTGTTACTGTTTTATAAGTGTGTTCTTACAGCACTGCATTATAACTATGTGTACAAAGCGCGAAAAGGAATTGTAAATCGTCGTAGGGCGCCCAAAATACAGGCTTTGCCTAGTTTGGGGCCCGATGTACTTCATACTATCTGTAAACACGTTATGCTATGCAATTTGTTAATACTACTGTACTTTTTTGGAAACAATAAATATTTATCTTATCTATCTATCTTAAAAAAGTTTCAATAATACTGTACATATTTATGACGAACTAATAAAACACTACTTGCTAGAACAAGTTCAAACCAATTTTCGGTGGAAAATGACATGGACATCATATATATGTTTTAAGTTGTATAATTCTCTTATTTTAAAGTTACAGGCCCCCCTGTAACATTTTACCATTTTGTCACTCGCACAACTTATTCAATATAGAAAAAAAACTATTTTAGAAATCTCAACATCATTTTTGAAGACCTATCCATACGTATGGGATTAATGAAAACATTTTTTTAGAAATAAAGTGAATGCTTCTAGCCACTTCTAGCAATAAGATTATACAAATTTTGTACTTGGTTTGGAGCTTACTGCTAATTTACAAATGGAACGTACTATTTTGTTAATTCTGATGTTCCTTTTTGTGTGTTATGTGTTTAAAATAAATTATTATATTTCTTTCATGATTTTGAAGTTAGTTTCTTTACTTTTTTAAATATTTATCTAGATAATTGGATAAATGACTATTATCTTACTTCACAGTAGATACTCGTTGCCGCTTGCCTAACTAAGCGTGACAGAGCCATTGCTAAGTGCATTACTGAAGCTTCCGCCGGCTATGTGAAGTTTTCTCTAGCTAAATTTTTTACACAGTTCGCTAACATTTTGAACTATTCGTTTTGTTGAACATCTCTAACTCTTTTTGTTTTAAATCTGTAGTTTTTACTGATTTTACTGGCATGCTCATGTCATGGATATTTGAAGCTTTCTGTTGTCCGTATGTTAACGATTTTAGAAAAATAAAAATTACTTTCAAAGATTGTATTAAAAACTAAACAATAAATTACTTTTAAGTATCCCTTGTTATTTATTTTATAAAATATTAATGTGTTAAGTTTGTAAATAATTTGTTACTGCAACATAAGGAAATAATGAAAATGATCTAAACCTCTCAGATCTTTTAGATTCAAGAAATACGACGCAATTCCTTTACATTACACCTGAGCACCGAAGAGCATCGTCATTATAATAAATGAGGATAAAATTGCGATAAAATATTCCCCTTTTGAAATGAAATCTGATACTTTCTTCCCTCGATTTCATAATATTTTTCCTTTCTTAAAAATTTCTTTATTTTCTCAGGACGTTAGATTAACAATATTTGAAACAATTTCCAAGGCTCAAGGCCTTGTTCTCCGCAGATTAAGAACCACTTGTCTTTGATCTGTTGTCGAGAACTCTACTATGAAACCCAATTATTCTAATACTGTTGGCTTTATAAATTGCCTCGATGTAGACAAGGGAGGAATGTAGACTCCGAGCTAGGCATCCCAATCCAATTTATAAGTTCTGAACTTGTTATAATAGAATATATCTATGCACATTCGAATGTACACGTACGATGTAAAAACATGTCATCATGAAGTTATGAATTCTATTCTGAATTCTATGCAAACAGATGTGAACGAAACTCAATATACAAGTGTGGGTTTTTTATTAATGCCTCCTAAGGTAATTGACCTTAGGTGTCAAAGGTAGCCTAGATGAACTTAGGATCAAATAAAACAGACTTACACCTGATTGAACGTGGGCCTAAACGCGATAAAAACTGATGATTTATCTAACACTTACTCATAAATGTAAACTATGCTATAGAATATATTTTAAATACTAAGTGAAAGATTAAACGTGAAAACACTGAGTTACCAAATATTCTATGTTCATGCCCGTTATTGTACTAATGTGATCCTCATAATTCGAAAAATAGATTAAAATTTCGTCAAAACTTCTACAACAATATGAGCAAAATGTCTCACAACACGGAGTGTAACTTCTATTACAAATGCTTTGACTAAACAAGTATAATTTCCAAATTTGTAAAAACCATATAAAGATCACCAAAGTTACACAATACAAAAACATAGTTCAACTTCATCGAGGAACGATGCCCACCATTTCCTTAAAACTCAATTTCACGGTAGGAATCGTATTTGCGTCGGTGGCGGCGTAACCAACTTACCTGAGGTCACGTGTATATCAACTTGAGAGCTGTCCAACGAGCGTCTAAACTTTCCGCCAGTAATATCAAGCACTGTCTAGTTCACTCACTCACTGATGGTTTTAAATTTGAAATGGGTGCACGCTTTAAGTCCACTGGCGCGGCTGGGTTGTTAAGTTTATTTTTTCGCGTCACTTACGTAAGTGAGCGTTGGGCGGGCGGTTCTGTCGCGCGCCCTCCGCGGCTTGCCGGATGCCACTGTAGCCGTGAGACTCGTCGCCCGGCGCCGAGCGCGCATGCCTCTCTACGATAAACCCGAGATCACACCCGTTCCTCAAAGAGCTCGCACGCCCTCTCGACTGTTTTTTATTTACACTCTAACAACTCTATCGACACTACAAGATATCAAGTGTTTCAGATTCGGCACTCTCCGGAGTCTCTCCGGCAATTTTCTGAACAGTCATCCCGTGTAAACGTTACCTTACCAGTCCACCTTTTAACTATTCATGAACGGTCGCTCTTATATTTGCCGAGACGATAACTGACTGGCTGATAGCTTCCTTATCGCATTTTTAGAGCGGTCATAGTTTTCACAGTGAAGTAAACTGACGCCCAAGATGCTGTATCCGTTTGCCTACTTTACGATTTATTTATAGCTTAGTAAATAATATTGACTAACATTTCTCTCATGAAATATACTTGCGAATCTAGCTTGCGAAAAAAGGTAGCTTTATTAACATAATCGTAAATGTAAGGTTTTATAGAGCTATATAACTTATCGAATAGGAAAGATGAAAGGATGTAAAAAAGTTCATATCTTCTTTATTTTGTAAATGTTAATGGCTTCCTCTGTAGAATATTTATCTCTGTCTACCCCGACATTCACTTTTGGCGTGGTCAATTTGGTTCAAAATGATTAAGGGGGCGCCTAAAGCCAGAAAACGAAAAAAGGACATTTTCGACGCCGCTCACTGAAGTTAAGAAACTAAAAACTAGGACAAAAAAAATATTGACGTGTGGGTACAATCAAGAAGAAGCACAATAACCGAATAGAATTTTAAAAATAGATCAGAGTTTTTTACAATAAAAAAATAAAAATGACACCGAAAAACCCGTTTTAATTCGAGTAGTCGAAATTATCAGCGATGACCCCACATTATTTTTTAGCAATAAAATTCCTATTTGTACGTTCTAGTAAAGTAACCGAATACTTTTTTAAATTTATGTTTAGTTATTGAGTAATTAAATAAAACTTGGTCAAAAATGGACTCCTGATTAAATATTGATTTTTCCTCCAAACTGTGTCATGCTATTCTCGACTTTATGTTCATCACATTAAGAAACGCGTCGCGCGGGTGAAATCCGGTTTTTTCCTGGCTTTAGGCGCACTCTTAATATAATTTATTTTCTCTCGGTTTAGTTGCAGACCGTTAGAAAAGAAGGGTTCTGAGATAGATTAGCCATGTGTGTGTGTAATTTGCTTCTATGTATGTGTTTATTACCATTCCACGTTCTATCAGCTTATATATTTGACTAGCGGCCCGCTCCGGCTTCGCTCGAATAATAACCTAGATATCAACTGCAGCGCCATCTGCCGTAGCCTATGTTACTCGGGAATAATGTAGCTTTCCAAAGGTGAAAGAATTTTTGAAATCGGTCCAGTAGTTTCGGAGCCTATTCATTACAAACATACAAACATACAAACATACAAAAATAGGTACAAATCTTTCCTCTTTATAATCTTATATATAAAATTCTCGTGTCACAGTGTTTGTTTCCTTACTCCTCCGAAACGGCTTTACTGATTTTAACCAAATTTTATATGCATATTCAGTAGGTATGAGAATCGGCTACTAGCTATTTTTCATACCCCTAAGTGGCAAGGGTTGTTTACTAAGGCAAAACAACGTTTGCGGGGTCAGCTAGTATTAGTATAGATAAGTAGTAGTAATAGTAAAGTATGTGTTAATAAATTCACTTATTATATCAAAACGAGCGTAAAATAATATATGCCTATACCTATAGGTATTCCATGCCATTGTATTGCTGGAATATACTAAGTGTCAAATACTTTAAGACCGTAGTCTGTGAGCGTGGGAAAATAAAATTGCATAACTACATTGACAACATTACTCACACAGATATAGCACTATTCGTATTCTGATAGGCGCCCACAGACAGAGCCATAGTTTCTACGAAACGGGGATTCCGAAGCAGGTGCGAACTGCTACATATGCCATGTTAAGTTACTGTTACGTATTCAATATCATACACCATTTAGGAATATTAGACTTTAGTGTGCTCTGTTGTAAGTTGCATTTCGATTTGGAATGTGACAATAACAAACGGCTATAATCTCAATGTTCCAAACTGTCATTCAGCAAAACACATCCACATAATATCCAAACATTGACTTTCATAATAGCAAATAGGTACTAATAGGACATTTATCTCTACAGGGTTACTGTAACGAACGTGCAGGAAGGACAAAGTGCAGGGTTAGATAGAAAAAGTGTTTTACATAAGTATTTTTTTAGGTTAAGCCATTAATTTCATATGAAGTAAAAAAAATCGCCGAAAAATTACTAGCTTACCGGTATTTTATCGGATACACTTCGGAGAGCCGAGAGTTGTGGGTTCGATTCCCACCCAGTGCAAATATTTGTACTGTGTCTAGGTATTCATATCCATAATGAGTATGTATTTCCTACTATATAAGTATTATATCAGCTATCTGGTTGCCATATTACAAGGTTGCTTAATTTTGGATCAGATGGTGTTGAGTGCGAATTGTCCACCAATATATAAGTATTATTTATAATATTACCGTGAAATAGTTTTCCAAGCTTTGAGCAACACATTTGCTAACATTCAAACATTTACATACATTTGTAAAGACCAGCAGCTCCTCTCGGTTTTACGGTTTTAGGGTCTATATGGGGTGGCATAACATTTTTTGTCCTATTTTAGGTAGGCATAACGTTTTTAGGACTAATGATAATATACCATAACAACTAAACGCATAACTGACTTCGCATAATGTTAACTAGCATAACCATATATGACATAACGATAACTTAGCATAATGTTTAACCGCATAGCCATATATAGCATACAGATAACTTAGTATAAAGTTTCGACGCATAACCATAAATAGCTTAATGTTTAAAGGCACACATTGAGAAAAGCATAACTATACTTAAACATAATGATCAACGGCATAAACTTTAAACGCCTAACTAAAAAACAAGTCAAATGCGGGTGGGTACTTTGACAACAATATTTATTACTCGTAATGTAGGTATCTACTAATTAAATGGAATATCATTGCCAATAGTATCTGTCATTATCGCATTCGTGTTATCATACTGTTGCTGTGAAATTATTTAGTATATTTTGAGGATTAAGAATCGTTGGTCTGAGAATAACACCATAATTTTTTTATGGTAAACACCATTTTTATGGTAGGTACTATAAACGGTATTTATGCAGTAGTATAGCAATGTTTGTACTAATTTGTGTAGACAACATTTTTAGGACTTAAAAACCTACATACACCTAAGACAAATGGTGCACTTTTTGACTCCGGGTGGGCTCCCGCCAGAAGCTCTGCGGTCAGCCCTGAGTGTTGCTTCTCCATACTCGGCCTGCGCTCCACTACGGAGGTCACCGCCTCGCTTCGCTCGCCTTCGCTACGCTTGGCCTCGCATGGATCGCTCCACTCAGGACCTCCCTTGAGCTTCTGGCTCCCGCATTTTTTAAATACACTCTAGGGGTAGTAGCGACAAGACTAGGTGAAGTCGGGGTGCTCCGAATCGGATCTGGGTCCTATGTAACTTGGTTATTTATTATGTAGCACAACAAATAATTAAAAAATGTCTAAATGCGTCTGAGCAACGGTCAAATCAAATGTAGTACAATAGATTTTTATGATTAAAACACATTACGCCACAAAACGACTGTGCAAAAGTTACATTATGACACTATATATTATGCTATATTCATTATGACAAAGCAAATTAGGTGAAAAATAATATGCGATTTAAAAGGCACCTTAAAAAAATGAGATCAAATAAAAAAATGCCTAAAAACTATTATGCGTCTCATCAATAGTCGAATTAAATGTAGTACAATAGATTGTTATGCTTAAAACACATAACGCAAAAAAACTATTATGCGAAAGTTGCATTATGACACTATACATTATGCTACATTCATTATGACAAAGTAAATTAGGAACAAAAAATTATGCGTTCTAATAGGCTCCCACGGTTTTACCTGCGTAATTCCTGTTCCCGTATTTTTCTGGGATAACTATATCCTATGAGTTCTTCCAGGCTATAATCTAACTGTGTTCTAAATTTCAGCCCGATCCGTTCTCACTTTACCATGTAATTGACCAACAGATATCCAAACATTGACATTAGGAAATTTACCTCTACAGGGTTACTGTGACAAACGTACAGGAAGGACAAATGCAGTGTTAGAAAAAATGTTTTACACAAGTATTAGTTCATTAATTTCATATGAAGTAAACCTGTTTTTATTCATTTCTTGGCTAGATATTTTCAAATTCGCCTGAGTAGGTACCTAAAATCAATATTCACAAAAATCGATCAATTGTTATTGGTTTAAAAAATTTAATCTGATGTTGTAAGATTATAACCCTATCATTGCTTTACGATTGTGAGTCATCTTCTTCTTTAAACTTTTTTAAAAATCATCATTCTGGTCATCTCATTTCAAATCATACATTGTCACTACATAGTATAAAACAAAGTTACTTCCCACTGTCTGTCTGTCCCTATGCTTGCTTAGATCTTTAAAACTACCAAACAGATTTTGATGCGGATTTTAATATATAGAGTTATTTAAGAGAATAATAAAAAACTCTTTATTAAAAGACCACACAAGGAAAAAAACTATCAATAACTTATAAAATAACGGATGACACTTTTAATGACCTAAATAAAAATAATTAAGCTTAGGAACCCGCTCCAAAGAGAAACAAGTAAAGCCGCAGTTGCTTTTTTGCTTCCTGTGATGATGATGAAGGCAAAATACCATTAAACTCTCCAACATTGGTGTTTTGTACAAAAAGACTCTGACGGAGCACTTCGTTTCGGACGTACTCCGTCAAAATATGTTAGACATCCTCTATCACATCTCACATCACATTCTGAACACTCCTTGGGCTAAACCAACTCCCGTAGTTCGGCATAATGTGACATTGTCATCTATCGGAACCAACAAGACTCTTTCATGAAGAAATTGCCATAGATATTTACAGAAATCTGATCCCACTTCCAAACCATCCAATACTTGCAAGAGACTTGTTATATTATTGACGTTGATGTAGGCGCTTTCTATGTCTAGTGTCTACAAAACAACCTGTAGTTGGATAACTTTCTGTGTGACCAATCTGAATATATGACCTAGCTAAATTATCAAGGTATGATCTAGACCGCCTAAAACCGACAGTTTCCTCTGAAAATCAGGTCTTTTTCTCAAGAAACCAATCAAGTCTACGAGTAAGTATAGCTTGTAAAATTTTAGTATGGACAGCTGACGTTGGCCGGTTTTCATTTCATGTTTTTGGTATAGGAACTATCTTAACTTTCTGCCATTGTTTGGAAACAAAATTAGTACTCCAAAATCGAATGTATAAAGAAACTAGATTACCTATATCTGGAAGGTTTTTAACCATAAAGTACGAAATATTGTCCATGCCGGGAGCTGTATCTGATCGTTTAATGCAGTTTGATAGTTCCTCTATCGAAATTTGATTGGATAAATTCTGATTACATTACATAAATTGGGCCATTTCTGGGGATGCAAAATCTGGTGTCAAACTATATAAGGGCTGTTCATTAATCACGTGATGTTTTTTTTTAAATTTTTAACCCCTCCCTCCCCCTTGGTGATACTTGGTGAGGTTTACAACTAAAACCAAAATCACGTGTATATTTAATTTCTACAAAGAATCCAATTTTTTTAATCTTTTTTTTAAATACCGGTATAAAGTAGAATCTAATCCTATTCTAGGCGCGCGAGGTCTTCGTTCGTTACCTTAACGGGGAGTCAAGGTTTACACTACACGTCGATTTTCGATTTAAAATCACGCGGTTGACGAAAAATAAATACACGTGATATCTTACTATCACGGAAATGTCTATTTTGTATATGTTTAACTCTTGCTGAATTACCGTCTTGTTAAATTGTGTTGTATTCAAAGTTTCGGAAATAAATTATTAATTTATTATTTATTTTAAGAATACACCACAGCCCCCGTATCCAAGTGACTTTGAAGCCATCTGTGCATCCTTACTTTTCTGCTGCCACAGCTATATTTTGATTTTGCATTAATTTGGATATTGTATATATAAACATATTGTTATGTTTATGGGTGCCTCAAGAAGTGTTATTTCTTTCAGAATCCGTTGCAGTTTTTTTTAGTGTCGTGTTTCTATGTTTGTTCTTAGTTTTAGGGTATATGCCTTTATGATTAAACTAGCTGTTGCCCGCGGCTTAGTCCGCGAGAAATACAAATTAAATATTAAGGCAACTCGAACAGAATTTTCTCAATATTCCCAAATCCGTACTAAACGGTTTGAGTCCACTTTTCTCGTACGTACAGATTTAGAGTGGAATAAGTTGTCGGCCTCCTTGTTCTCTGAAAGATACAATTTAGAACTTTTCAAGGTTAGAGTGAATACGTTCTTACTAGGTCAACGTGCGTCATCTTCGACCACACCGTCGCTTACCATCAGGCGAGTTGGTGGTCAAAAGAGGACATATACGCGATAAAAAAAACTCACTGTCTATATAGTAACCCTGTATACGTGTTTAAGAACAGTACCCACCTTTTGAAGAAGTCTAACCACCGATAGATGCAGCCGAACAAAACAACGTATAATTTTTATCACAAACGCGAAGCTTGTGATGAAAAAAAAACATTATGAACGTTTGTTCATAACCACTTACTGTGCCCGCCCGTTTTGAGGGTTTCCTTTTTCTAATTATTTTCCTCAAGTAAGAGTAACCTGTCATGCCTTAGGAAATCTTTAGTATTGGTAGGACTCTTGGCAGAGTCCGCCTGGGGAAGTACCACACCTTTGCCAATAATTCTACCGCCAATCAGTAATATGCTAACATTACCGTGTTCCGCTTTGAAGGGCAATGTTTTCAGAGGAATTACAGGGCCGAGAGATATAATATCTTAGATCTCTGGGTGACGAGCGCAGTGCTAAGTGAGGATTTGGACTCTTCATGTTCCAATAGTTGCGTGTCACTGTGCTGTTATGTGACAGGCATGTTGCTTACCATCAGGCATATGTCCTGCTCGTAAAAAAAGAGATCAGCTACCTATGTGATAGTGCAAGTCATGTCATAATCGGTCCAACCTTTTCGGAGATTAACCGGCACAAACAAAGAGATAGACAAAAAATAGTTTTTAGGTATAGGTACCGTAGGTATTTAGTTTCATTGGAGCTAAGTGAAAAACTGTTAATTTGATATTACAAACAGACGACCCAATTTTATTTATTTGTATAGGTATGTATAGATAATATTTTTATAATTTTATTACATTGCATTTAACAGATTATAGCAATCAATCAATACCTAGTATGTGAGAATTCTATATCGCACATCGGCAATCAGTTTCTACCTAGGTGTACGCGAAAAAAATATTGAAATGCACCTCTACATGTAGGTATAAATACATACCTATATCAACTCTTTCGAAACATAGCAAACGTAAGTACAAAACGAGCGAGCAACCAAACAGTGGCTGTCATTATGTATTCTATGGCTGGCACAGATTATGATAATAGTTACTACTGTGAATAACGTGGCCGAGCAACTACAAAAACGCCTGTTGTTTGAGTGATAGCAAATACATCTGTGCAACATGTATTTGCTGTCACTCAAACAACAGGCGTATTCAGTAGGCTTTTTTTAAAAACTTTCAAAAACTATCCCTGGCTATCTGCTGATTAATAAGTAGATTGGCATACAAGATCTAACCCATATATGTATCTACATAAAAGTTAGAATCTTTAAAAACACGGTTTTCATATAATATTTTCACATCAAAATTACGGGTGAAAACAAATTTGGCCAAACCAATTTCATAGTTTCAAGAGACAAGAAGCATATGCAACGATTTTTAAAAGTTCAGATTGAAATTCAGGATATGTGTAATAGTATGTATTAATTTCACACTTCCACATAATGTATTATGGCCATGAATTGGCTACAAAAACACATCGATTTCGTTAAAATCGCAGACGCGCCCCTTAAATATAGAAGAGTAATATAGACTGACCTTTTTTCAAATTGTACTTGATTAAAAAATATTTTTGTTTTTTTAAATATTTTTTTGTTATGTTTATCATGGTTTTATCCAACACACATTGACAATCGCAATACGCTTAATATTACGAACAAACACATGTGTTTACAAGCTCATTGCAGTCGCTACGTGATCTGAATTAAGCAACGCCAGCCTTCGTTTTTGCACAACGCCATCACTGCCGAGCTAAGCGTCCATGAAAACATGTCCGCATATATTTCACTTCTTTACCTCTCTTTCGTAGGACTAAAATTTACTTTAGCGCGTTCGGTGCCCTGAATACTGATATGATGTGTCTATTCGATCAACGTATGTGTCAAAACATCTGAGAAGTTGCGGCTTCAAAAACCGTTTTCAATTATTCTTATCCTATCTCATTTATGAAATACAAATGTACAACCCTACTATCCCACTAATTTCCTACTTAATATTATAAATGTCAATGTATGGATGTTTGGATATTTGAATGTTTGTTGCTCAATCACGTCCTAACGTATGAATGGATCGCGCTGAAATTTGGAACACAGATAGATTATAGTCTGGAAGAACACATAGGCTACTTTTTATCCCGGAAAATCAACGGGAACAACGGGAACGGGAACTTCGCGGGTAACACCGCGGGTCGCTGCCAGTAACAATTATAAATGTATTTTTTATGTTTGTTGCTCAATCACGTCGTACCGTCCGAACGGATCAAGCTGAAATTTAATACACTGTTAGATTATAATATGGAAGAACACATGGAATATTTTTTATCACGGGAAAATAAAGGGAACAGGAACTACGCGGGTGGAATTGTAGAACGCTGCTAGTGTTGTATATAGTAGCGATAAGTATGAAGTGACGTCATTCGTAGCGCAAAAATGTTTCTTAAATTTTTGGAATAACAAAATTCTATTTATTTTCAGCTAAATTTAATGACTGTAAGAATAAAATTATTAGAAAACGAAAAAGGAAGGCACTGACAACTATGTAATGAAATGTTTGCAGAATGATGTTAGGAGTCATATCACTCTAATAGCAATATTTGATAGTAACAATGATAATATAAAATAGGAATGAAAACAAAATCTGTATGGCATGAATTTCTCGAATAAATTAATCTCGAAACACATATTTAGTTTGATTATGACTAATATTACTATTACTGTTATACGAAAATGGATGTTCTGAATTAATTACTTAAAATTCATAACACAATTAATGGAAATAACATCACTATCAAAGTTTAACAACACTGATATAAATATACATTAACTATTAGCACGGTAACGATAATATTGTGATGATATTCAATTTGATTATGACTACTATTACTACTATCATACGAAAATGGATCTTCTCGAATAAAATAATCTCGAAAAACATATTTAGTTTGATTATGACTACTATTACTACTATTTTACGAAAATGGATGTTCTGAATTAATGACTTAAAATTCGTAACACAATTAATGGAAATAACATCACTCTCAAAGTTTAACAACACTGATATAAATATACTTTAACTATTAGCACGGTAACGATATTGTGATGATCAAATTTCACCACACTCACACAACTATGTACGTATTTACACATTCAATTAGTTTCGCCATTACAATGAACAGATTGAAATTGTATATTAAAATTTCTCAAAACATTTTATGTTCTCAAAACTACGTTATTTGTAGTTTGTGTTAGTTATGTAATTCATTCATATAATATTAATACGATATGAATATGATAATATGAATGAAAAAAAACCTTTTTTATGCAGTTTGACATGAACTTACCAAAGACACATAGTGCGGTTTCTACATTGTTATTTGTAAGGGTTGTTTGTATTATAAATAAAAATATCCGCTTCTATATAGAAACAAACCTCTAATACACACCGCCCTAAAAAGCCTGTCAGATTTCGGCCTCGAATCCTTAATCCTTATATTGCTAAAAACAGGAAAACTGTAAGCCAGATTACCTATGGCTGCGTAAAGACCAACAAATGGTTGTAGAGCCGGTGGGGTGGAATAAAAAGGGCACGCCAAAAATAGAGATATAAAGAAAGACCAGAAAGTGGAAGCCAAACGAATGGGGTGTTTTTTCATCGTGTGTCCAATAAGGCGATACCGACAAGCGCGGTGTATCACCGACACAATGATATGTCGCCCGGCGCCCTCGCCAAAGGTACGGAACGGCCCGTGTATCGCAGTCACGATGTTATCGCTCTACACTAAAAATATTCCGCTGACAATATCTTCAATAAGTTATCCAGAGAATACAAGATTGAGAATATGTTTTTCTGTAAAACAAAACATAACAAGTAACAAAGAATTGTAAACGGAACGTATTCTTTGACAGATACAAATAATAACTTATCAAGAGGTAAAAATATGTCACAAATGTTTATATTTTTTATGTTTATGTTTGTATTATTTTTTCGTACAGATTTGAATGAAATTCGATAGTTTTCAGTTAAGAACGGTGAGAAACTAGATTAACTGCTATTTTCTACATCAGTAATACTATACCTTTAAACGAGCAATTCTTGTATATAAATATGTATATATATATAGAGTCTGAATCTCGGAAACGGTTAGAACGATTTTAATGAAATTATGTATGCAGGGGGTTTCGGGGACGAAAAATCGATCTAACTAGGTTTCATTTTCTAAAAACGCATATTATGCGCGTTTTTAGACAACGAGAAACTGACACATTAGACATAAGAATGCGAAGGTACATTTCTCTCTTTTCATTCTCTCTTTTTTTTCATGTTTTTTTTTCTAAGAAAATCTATTTCTAGGAGTTTTTTATCTGTAGGTATCTGAGTATATTTTGTATTTAGACCGAGCAAAGCTCGGTCACCCAGGTACTGTCTTTATAAATCACAGACTGAACATTTCTGAACTAATTCCCAAATTTTAACTCCGTTTTGGCAGGAATCCTTGAAAATGTTATTTTATTACAGATACAACGATAATAATTTGTTTTGTTCTTTATTTGCCGATGAAGTATGTCAGGTAATAATGATTTCTTAGAAACGGCTGCATTACCCAAGTAAATCTAGGTTTATAGGTGCACGATATCGACATCGTCGCTCAAAATAGCCCAATCAATAGCCCTCGCGCATTATTTAGTGCCGCCTAGCCGCCCGCCGTCATTCCCAATCCAATATTTTCAACAATACGCTTCTGAAACAATGCTCCGCAATTAATATCATATTTGGGATTGACGCTGTAGTTCAATAAATCAATACAATTGGGTAATACATTTTTATGGTTTAGTGGACGAGATCAACTGACTACCGACAACAATTAATTACTAGGGAAAAGTGTTTGTACCTAGTGGCTGGCTCAGGCTTAATTTTTTTATCTGCGCGTCTATAAAAACTTGACACATATTTATGACAGTATTTGCCGTACCTAACTTGACCTCAACTGCATTTATTTAATTATAGAATATTATGAATGCCGTAAAAATGCTTTTTGATAAATAAATTGAAACATGTACATTTGCACATTTCAAATAGATACCCATTTTCAATAAAAGATTCACTACAAAGATATAAAATATATCCTCTGCCTCATCTATAGAGCTCATGATCTGTGGTACATGTTTATTTTCCTTTTAAAGGGCCCTTTGATGTTTTCAAATGAGATTCTCAACTCTTTCTGCCCGCAACAATCCAAAAACTTGGAGTTCACACACATACATGCGTCAATTGTCCACAAAAACCGCTGGGCCAGCTCAGCCAACCTAATTAATGACGCCCGCCCCCCTCGGGACAGATTAAGCCACATAAAACCTTCTGGCCGCGACATACGCTCCGTGGCGAGCGCCTCAATTGATCGATCTATTTCTTGCTCATTGGTGTCAATCAGGACTAAATTATAACGTTCATTTGTTAATAACTAATCCGTTTCTTTTTCTTTTTTCAATTTCATGTCACTGCAAAACTTTGGGATAACAATTTGGACCTAGTTTGTTTAAAATAGTATTAGGTATTTGTTAAAAAAAATATAATTCTCGAACTAATATAAATTTATTGCAACACTTCTAAATTAGGTACATTGTTTTGTTTAAATATAGTTCTAATATTGCACGCCCGATATTATAGGTAATCTGATGATTTTTTTTAATAATGTAACAGCTAGTGTACACAGTCACATGTAGTCACAATAAAAAAATGATTTAGTCAATACTAAATCATTTTTGATCAAAACGGGTAAAATCAATATTTTACCCGTTTTGATCACATCATTTGTAGTTAATCTAGTTTTCAATAGTAGTCCCGGTGCCCTAATCTTAAAATATCGATAACTTTTCACGATTATGTGAAATAATAATTGCCTTAAAATGGATAGAGATGAGAGAGAGAGAGAGAGAGAGAGTGTGACAGAGAGATAAAGTAAATTTCTAGAACTAATAATGGATACGCTTAAATACAAGGAAAGTGATAACAAAATGGTGTAGTTATGCCAGTATGTACATTTTTTTAATTTCTAACATTAAAATATTTGATACATTTTGTATTTATAAACATAATATATATTATATCACCAGTTTGAACAATCACAAGAAACATTTCAAAATAGGTGTATACCCCAAAACTCGGCCACAATCAAATTACTAGGATTTAATTTACATAGGACACTTTTTAAGCCATATATTTTGGCTACAATAGTATCACTACTTTACCTAGAGACAAGACTGGGCAGTAAAGGCTTTTTACGAGCCTCTTAGTGATATTACTCTTATAAGCGTCATAATTCTATATATACCCAAAAATTGGCGGACCATAAACCTTTTATACCTCCTAGCGGACGTAAAAGATTTGGACCACACAAAATTTTATTGTGGCGCGTCTCGAGGTCGTCATCAGTGCGACTTTTATACGCGGAACGAACGTGAGATTTCCATAACAACAGCAATTCATTGAAATGCAGCGACGTCTGGTGCCGTCACACAAATCCACACTTTGCAACTATTTCGCGTCTCCCTCTTGGTTGTAGCAATACATTTTGACATTGTCACTACAAAAACCGTACAAGCAATTCTTAATTTTGTATTGCCTCGTGGCTTAGTTGGTAGTGGCTCTGCCTGCAAAGCCGAGGGTCGTGGGTTCGCTTCCCACCCAGTGCAATTTAGTTCTTCTTTTTATTCAAAATGTCGGTTATTTTACAAGGACCATTACTTGAACAAAATCGAGTACGTAGGCTAAAATTTGAAACCAGTTTATGACCATAGCAGCCATAGTAAGCCTTTGATAGAGTTGTGTCCAACCAATGCATAGCAAAACCCATGTAGTTCCACATTTAAAAGGCATTCAAAAAGAGAACGAGGTCTGATTAATGAACAAGAATCTATCTTGTCGTTTTAATTTATACGTGTAATTATTTTAATCTACACTTATAAATACCCAAAAATGTTGTACTTTTCGCTCGGTTCTTTCCCGTGGTTCACCTATTTTGTCCACCTGGTGGACCACGGGTAAACATATTCTTCCGTGGTCCACCAGGTGAACTAAGGTGAACCATAGGAATTTATTATTTAACCGTGGTCCACCTTTGAGCACACAATCTTTTTGGTCTTTCCTTGACGTGCTTCACTGTAATTGAATCTTTTCAAGTGCACCTCTTTTTCAAGAACTTACAACGTATGCTTTTATTACAACGTTTGATTTTTTTTTTTTAATTCATTTATTGAAATAATTTACTTCAATTAAAATGATGATTACTTAAAACTAAAATTGCTCTCAACGTAGTTTCTCCAATGCGAAATTGATTGGAATTTCACCATTTAGTAACTGTAATTGTATCCCCATAATATCATCGTCGTTATCTATATATATTTTTCTTCTCTTCGATGTTGTCTTGAAACTTGATGTTTCTAGTTTTGTTAAACCTTTTAATAGATTTATTACCGTTGCATTTCTTTTATTTACTTCTTTATTCAATTTCGAATGATAAGACTCTGCACTATTATTGGTGCGGTGTCTTTTTACCAAATACGCACAAAATTTCACTGAATTTATCAGTCAGCCAAAAACTTTCAACGTACTGCATACGTTGTAAGTTCTTGAAAAAGAGGTGCACTTGAAAAGATTCAATTACAGTGAAGCACGTCAAGGAAAGACCAAAAAGATTGTGTGCCCAAAGGTGGACCACGGTTAAATAATAATTTCCTATGGTTCACCTTAGTTCACCTGGTGGACCACGGAAGAATATGTTTACCCGTGGTCCACCAGGTGGACAAAATAGGTGAACCACGGGAAAGAACCGATTTCGCTTCTGTTGTCTTAAAATATGACAATAAAGAATAAACTTTTGTAGCTCTTACCGAGCATACAAACACAACCTCGTGAAAAGCTCCCAAATGATTCACAATCAAAATGAATTCTTCACATTTGCCACATTGAAATGAAATGTTAAAGTTTCTAAAAATCCATTACAGTAACAAATGCATGTATGTGGACTATTTCGTTTTCTAGTACATTTCAAAAGAATTAAAATTAAGTACGAGTTGGTATGTCTGTCTGTGCACACAAAAATTTACCGTCACTGTCATTATAACTGTGAAGTATTTTATACAGTAAAATTATAAGAGTAATAACTAAAAACAAGTTTTATGAGGACTTGTTTGTCAATTTAAAATAAATAGAATTTATTCAAAATTAAAATAGACGCTCGATAAAATTTCACAATTTTTATGACATCTACAAATACATCGTCTAGGTAAGGATAAGCAAATTTTAGTTTTTTTGTTGATACTTATTTCAAAAAACGCCACACCGATTTCCATAAAATGTATGTAAAACCACATCTGAAGTATAAGTTAATCTAGCAAATAAAAAAATCAAAATCGATTTACAATTGGCAGAGCTAACGCGTAACATTCATGCAAAAAACATACCATTGAATTAAGAACCTCCGTCATTTTTTTTAAGTCGGCTTAAAATTTTCATATCATAAATGTTGACGAACACGTGAAAGCTAGTCATAATTTGTAACCAAATTTTACACAGGTAACACTTCGATGGGCACGTTAACAAAGTAAACATTTCAAATTGAATAGCCAACTTGAAAGCATTTACAGCAGCACTCTAGCCAAACTACCAAATCCATTCTCAGTGAAAGCAGCTTAATTTAAAAGCCTATGTAAAAGAAGGTAAGGTTGAATTTAGTGTTGTTCTGATCGGAATTATTTGCACCCATCTAAAATAAACACTATAAGACATTGCGGCTATTCACTACACGAATATTTATCAATTATAGGATATTTTTACAGTGATTAAATACTAGAGCAACTCTCCTATATTTCCAAGCACTAGTGGAGTAAAAGACGAATTGTGGGAGTTGAAATTTCAAACGTTAGACACGTTTGATTTTTGTTTGATCACGGCTAATTATATCAAATTAACCTCTTTCTCAGTCTTTTCGGCAAAGTGGAAGTCCAGAGTAAATCTCAACACACCCACTGTATCACTGCTTTTATTATTTGGAACACAAGCTAGACCCGTATTTTAATTTTTAAAATATCCTTACGTTTTAAAACTGTTATTTTACTTATAACTTTACTTGTTTGCATCCCCTCAACAGATCAAGTTTAAATTTGGAACAAAAATAAATTATAGTCTGAGATGACAATACATAACTATGTATATTATGCTACTTTTCATCCGTAAAAAAAAACGACAACTACGCAGGTGGAAGGACGGAAGGTGCTGTTAGTTTAAAACATTAGTAGCAAAATAGGTTTTTGTTGAGTCAAGTATTCTTTCTATTCGGGCTGTTTGTAATATTTACGCTGCGCTGTGCACTTGTTTAAGTTATGGCTGGTGACGATTCCCAGCCGGATGGGGCGCCGGCTCAACTTCCCGCTGACGGGAAACTTCTTATTATTCATTGCAACACCGGCTAACTGATAATAAAACTTGAACGCGCCATTTTGAATGTCAGCATTTAATTTCTCAAGAAACTTTCTGAGATAACACGAGATTTTATCCGGGCTGTAGAAAACTATGTAAAGCTGAACGACGTTAATCGTTTTAACATTGGACAATTGGACATACTCGTTTGATTAATGATACCATATTTACTTTGAATCATTTTGTACGAGAAGATAAGTGAGTCTTGTCGTGACCACTGCGCGAGGGTAATTACTGTAGGTAATGCTGAAACGTCGAGGTAATTGAATAATATTTTGGGTCGTGATTAAGTCCTGTATAATACTTACAATAGTGTTCAAATCGCAAAAGTTAAAAACAAAATTTGATTCATTTTTTGACGTGATAACGTCTTATAATTCGATGAAGCCGGCTGCACGCCCGCAAAACTGTAACGTTCCGCCGTTACCGTTAGTTCGTCTTCTGTGCCATGCGGACGAAGCTGAGCGCTGAGGGCGCCATCCGCCGAGTCGAGCGGTATCACTACTCGCGCTATCAGCGTACTGATTTCTTAAGACGTTGTCACGTTCTATCGTCAGTAAACCGACTTTACAGACAACCATCTTTTTTTTCTTTTTTTTTCTACTGGTCTCGTGGCTTATATTAGTTGGTAGTAGGTCTGCCCGGAGTGGAGTAGTAGTAGGAAGTTTGATTCTGACACAGAAGAAACACCCGTACGTAATAAATATTTGTGTGATGAATATAAATCTTTGTGTTGTGTTTCAGTGTTTATAAGCAACTTATTTGAGTTACTATTTACGATTAAATACCTAAGCATTATATATATTTAACTAGTAGCGCCCCGCGGTGTTACCCGCGAAGTTCCCGTTTCCGTTGTTTTTTCGGGATAAAAAGTAGCTTATGTGTTCTTCTAGACTATAATCTATCTGTGTTCCAAATTTCAGCCTGATCTGTTCATATGTTAGGACGTGACTGAGCAACAAACATCCAAATATCCAAACATCCATACATTGACATTTATAATATTAGTAGGATTATTAGAGGCAGGTTGGTGCTATGTAAGGAATGTACAATAAAGTTTGCGATAATATTAGCTTATATTTCCGCAAAATGTCATGCAACATACATACATACATACTAACTGACGAAAAAAGTTAAAAAGCAGAAAGTTCAGTATCTCTGGGTGACGAGTGCGGTGCAGTGCAAGGTAAAGATTTGGACTATTCATGTTCCAATAGCTATATACTACGTGGCACTGTGCTGTTATAAGCAGGTATGCTGCTCACTGTAAAGCACATGTTCAGCTTGTCCCGTCAGTGCTACACTATAAAAAAGTTGTCAGAAAAGTCCGTAATCAAGGCCTTTGGGCGATACATTACGTACAAAACATTGCATTCAATGGCTGAGTATTATATTTTTTCATAAAACAATGTGTGTTTTAATAAGGTATGTTTAGCATTTTGATTGCACATTCTATCAGACAAATTACCAGCGTCATAAAATATTCATTTTGAAAAGTACAAATATCCTACGGCAGCATTACTGAATGAATAATGCATGAAATCATCGCAAACCGTTTACAAAAATACCGGTATCCACCCGTAGCTTCATACTACACAGTATTTTATACTCAAACCCGTAATACTCCTACATATTGTCGCCAGCGACGCCACTTAAGCTTAATCATGAGCTATTAGGGGGATTTTTACGAATAAAAAAGAGGGTAAAAAATTATATTTTTGCGTGAAAAGAGTACGATTGTAATCTGAATGGTCTTTATTCATTACATTAGGTTGGGAAATAAATTCACGTCCACAAGTTGGCGTGATAAGATCGGCATGCTATTGCTAAGTTTTGGAAGTGGAAACATTGAATCGTAGTATTTATGGTTGCGGTACAAAGGAGTTCTTTATTGAAATGACTAAATTTGAACAAATAAGCCAGTCAGTTCCAGTCTGAAGATTTTTGGGTATTTCATTTGTTAATTAAGCTAAGTTATTTGAAGAAAATAAAGGACTATTTACAATTGATTTACAACACTGGAATGTAACCATAAACAATCATTGCATTTCTAAGCTAGTATAATATAAAGCGGGCACTGAGAGAATTTGAGTGCGCAAAATTTGAGAATCGAACTTACTTACTTTTTTTGGTTTTGGACTTAGAAAAGCTTGCCAGATTATGATTCTCGATGTTGCCAAGAGGTGTATTGATCCATTTTTTTAGACCCTAAGAATTCAAGTAAATGAACTGTACACCTGTATAAATAAGGTTATTGTGGGTTATCCCTAATAAGATATAGGTAGATATATACCACCACGCACTCTTTTACAAACATTTTAAAGGGGTACAATACTGCGGTACATTATTTAGATCTATCTTGTACGATTCAACCAGCGTTTGCGTCCATCCAAAATCATAATCTGCATGCTTTTCTGAGTCCAAAACCCAACACCGAGTTCGATCCTCATATTTTGCACACTCAACTCCACTCAGCGCCTGCTCTATAATATGTGAAGTTCATCTTTCTTAAAATGACGTAAGTCTGGGGTGACTGTGATCTTGGACTACACCGTTCATTAACGTAAGGTTGTTTATTTCGATGAAATTGTAATACCACGTCACTTCACGTCATTTAATTTAGTTGTTAATTTATGAGTTCGTTTATGGTCAACTTAAAAACTATAAAATGTATTTCCCCCTGCTACTGAAAAATTCTGAATCTTGCGCGAAGTTGAAATGCCGCCAGCCGGTAACATACGTCTATCATAAAGGATATCTTTCCCCTACACTCTATCTCTTTATGATACATCTACTGTATGCCTCGAAACTAATCATAATGAAACACTTTAATCACTGCCATAGAAATGTTAAGCAGCGAAATAAGTTCCTTTACAAAGCTGCAAAGAGACGTATATAACAGTTTCATGATAATTTCCTGTTAATAACACTTATAGCAGCAGTTCCGGGCACATGGCGCCGACCATTTCACTAGATAATAGGATTTTAATTGAGATGAAACTGCACTGAATAGAAGGCTATTCTGTCGCCTATAAATTTTTATTCATAACGATTATCGCCATCCAGCGGGTAACGATTTAGAAGCGTTCCATGCTACGCTAGTTGCAGCACAGCTACAATAAAGTCTGTGTAATTATTTTTTCCGGATTAAATTGAAAATTCTCGATTTTTCCATCCCCCGAATAAAAATAAATCGAGCGACGTAACTACGCCATAACTAATGGCCCAATCTATTCAAACTCTACATGCGAAATTCATTTTCCATTTTGTACCTAGTTTCGCGTTGTTGACTTTACATTAATAACGTTCCTCGCGCGTTTTCTATTGTTGTCGAATTATTTGTCGTATTTATGGTAATTTAATGAAAGTTGAACTTTATGACGGGGATTTACGACATTACATAACAATTTAAGAAAAACAATTACAAAAATACGAAATTGAGATTACATGTTGTAATTTACGTTTTGAGGTAAAATGCGATCATTGTCCATCAGGTTGGTAATCGGGCCATCTCACTCTAATAAAGGTATATTAGATGTTTTTGCGGTCATGGACGTCCCGTGATGAGAACGTATGATTTTAATAGCGTCAGGTCGTAAGTTCCACTATCGCCTTTACTTCTGAGTATTTCGCTAATAGACTACAGGCCCGCGAAACAAAATTTACGTAGTAAGTGAACCACCAGGAGACAATACAGTACAATACGAAAAACACTTTATTATACCACAAAACAAATAAACAGTGTAAAAACTTAAGATTAAACATTTTGGGCACAAAAGGCGATCTTATCGCTAGCGATCTATCCTCAATCTATCAATCCTTGATTATTTCTCCTTGTAGCATGATTTTTGTACGGCGTTGCAGAATAATAGATTAGAAGAGGTATTCATGCGACAAGGAGAAATGACCGAGGGCTGCAACCCCCCCTCTTCGACTGTACTCAGTTGGACAGCTTACAAGTGACAGTATAGTGCTGAATCTTATTACTTTATACCCTTCTATCATCCTACATAGGTCACCTGGTGGTTCATTTACTACGTAAATTTTGTTCACGGGCCTGTAGTCTATTACGTTTTGAGGTAAAATGCGATCATTGTCCATCACGTTGGTAATCGGGCCATCTCACTCTAAAATAGGTATATTAGATGTTTTACGGTCATGGACGTCCCGTGATGAGAACGTATGATTTCACTAGCGTCAGGTCATAAGTTCCAGTGTTGCCTTTACTTCTGAGTATTTCGACAAAGTTGCCGTCATTAGCACTTAATTCAATGGTAAAGAAAAACATCGTGATGAAAGTAATATAAGTAAGTAAGGTTATTCTAGTACATCTATGAAACTGTACTTGCCCAGCTTGATGGAATAATGCTTTACGACAGAAGACTCTGAGTATCAGCAGTGGAATCATTAATTGAGGTATATAAACTGTTATCAAAAACGCTGCTCATTTAAAAGTTTTACAAAAAGGAAGTTTCGTTAAGCCGTATTGAACATGAATGGTTGACTTAAAATATTGACATTATTATTAGCTTTTTGCGAACAACAATAATTGGACTCTGGACAGATAAGTAATTAAATTTTCACTTCCAGCGAGTGCCTCACGTGCGTCAAAACTCCGTCGACTCACTTGATGTCACACGCATTCACTTTATGATAGTAATATTTTAATAGTTCGGTTCTGCAGGATAATGTGAACGTTCGATTTTATGCTCAGCAGCACTTGGGAGATAAAATTGGAAGATCATAAAATGGATCCGTGGATATTTAACGGCGCCCATTAACATGACACATTAACCGTGACCACCCCGGAATTAACGGGCTTCAGTTCTCGCTGCCAACCGACAAGGACCCGTACCCAGAGCTTTTATGGAAAAAATGTATGTTTCATTAATGTCAAACTGTTTGTGATGATATTATGAATCGTGACCCCCAGCTATAAGGTTCGCGATCGCAGGACACGAAATATGAAACGTTATTAAGTCGCAAAATTATTGTAACAAGAAAAATCTTGGTACCGGTCAAGTCGACGACTATTCGCGCGCATTCACTGATTGAACTCTACTATTGTACGTACACTGGTTTATTTTTTACAGATTATTTCCAACCAAACAACAAACCAGACCGCAAATAAATATTTTTATGTAATATTGTTTTATTGGTTAATATGGTATAAGAATCCCAGGATGCCAGACCTTCGTCACTTTATAAAAGCTGATGGCTGGTTAGGGTATGTTTCCAGGGGTACGAGACTCGGGAATATCTACGTAGTGCACCCCGGGCATCACACAACAACTTCCTAATGCTTAGGATAATTTTGTTGTTTTATGGCTAACCCCGGTCGGGGAGGAATGAACTTCTACGCGGGGTCCTCGCCCTCTTGAGGGTTGCGTGCCCTTGCGAGCTCTGATGAGCGGCCCCACCTTCTGGAATGACTTAGAACGTTACACGGCTGAGAGTTTTATGTAACCGGGTAACAGTTCAAAGTCATTACAGAAGGTGAGGCTGCTCACCGGGGCTTTGAATTGCTAGCCGACGACGATACGATCAGGAGCGAGTTGCGTGGCGTAGGCGGTGCCAGCGCGAATGCGACGGGCAACGATGCTTCGAGATAGATATCGTGGCAGTAGAAGAGAGACCGTGGTGGAAGTGGATGGCCGGTATTGTGGTGCGCCCGAATAGAAGAAAAGGAGGCCCGGAGACGGATAGCCCGCCGTTGGTTCGCGAAAGCATGCGAGAGAGTTTTAAGGCCGGGTCACACAGAGGCGATCCGGTAGCGATAGCGATCCGATACCGAGTATGGGATCGCGCCCGCTTGTTGTGTGTCAGGTTGCATACAAATTCGAACATTACAAAAAATATCGTCTCGCTATCGGATCGCTATCGCTATCGGATCGCCTCTGCGTGACCCGGCTTTAAGTTGGTAGAAGCACCACTCGTGGTGTCAAGTCAGATTTAACCAACCGACCCCTTCACATATAGCATTTTCTCCACAAAAAAATAATTTAAAAAGGTGTACACGGTGTACTGTGGCACGGTGCCTTCTTTTGTGCGAGTTAGCATTTAGTTTCTATTTATTAACCGATTTCTGTTCGTCAAACTTCAAACTGTGAGTAATGTTTAAAAAAATAAATGATTTAATTTATTCCTGATAAAATCGACCAATTGTTTTAATTTAGTCCAATTCTCAGAATACAGGTTGATAGAAATAAAAATATGAAGAGATGGATAAAAATAACAAAAAAAAAACAAATCTAACCTGTTATTACAATATTAATCCGAACCGCAAAATAACTGTTATTTGGTTCGAGCATTTTGAATGTTCACAAAATTATGTATGTAATCAGAAACATAAACAGTAGGTATTGGTTATATCAATAATATGATAATTGTAGAACGATATTCATTAGCTCAACCAAACATTGGTAGGTAGGCAGAGCTCTGATTAACTGGCAGCCTAATTCCGTTCGAGTTACACATCTAAAAAATAATCACGATTTTTTTGTGTTTTTTGAAATTGACATAATTTTACCGACAAGCTGCAATTCTAATTTAGCAAGTTTTTTTTACAGCTGCATAAAATATTACAATTTTAATTTAAAAAAATACTTTACCATGTGATTTAAATTGAATCGAATATATGAGGTGAACTGAAAATAATGCCCTTTTCAAATTATGAGATTAGATCAATCCGGCTTTCAAATGATTTCCGATTATGTATGACCGATGAATTTCTAATTCAATTTTTGCTCAAAAAGTTTACAACTTTATTTTTGTTTAAAAGTTAATCTATTTTGATGTAGATTATAAACAAACTACATTTACAGTGCACGGTTACAATTAAGACTTCTAAAATAAAAGTAAGCATTTTTTGCCATATTTCAACAAGTCTCTAAGCTTAAGCTTACCATCAAGCGCATGACCCGTCGCTCTATTTATAAAAAAATGGTTATAAAAGTATATCCTTACACCAGCTACAACTTACTAAGCACTAAATTTAAATTAATAAAAAATAACAAAATTGGATACACATAGATATCAGCAGGCTACTTTATGTTCCCTTTGCTGGAGCTTTGTGGTATTTTCTCACAAAGAAGAAGACAATTTCGTAATCGACCACGTTAGCGAAATTCGAGCCTATAACCTCGCGAATGTCTAATTGGACATTCTCACCACCAATCCACCACAGATTTTTAATTAGGTACAAATAGAGAAGAAAATTTAATGCTACAACATAAAATTGCTTTATAAAAGTACGAGTATTTCTAAATGTATTACCTTTTTATGTTTGAAATCCAATAACCTGTGAAAACGAAAACCGATTTATAAAAATGTTTATTCGTTCGGACATTTATGTTGAAGGTTAAAGATTTGTTAATTAATTCAGATTTGTTGGTGGCAGGTCATTGTCTAATGAATAATTCATTTAGTTAGCCCGTTAGCTTTCTGGCTTCTATTGTGTCTCAATAGATACACAATAGGATTGTATTTGATAGCGCTAAGGGTCCGCTGCCACTGGATACAATTTCTATTATGATAAACAGTTGTTTTGAGTTTAGTTTCACGTTTCGCTTTATCTAATTACGCGGACACTTGGAAATGGTTAAAGTGCGTACAAAAAGTGCCTTTATTGTCCCTACAATTTATAAAATAGCATCTTTAAACGTTTAGATAATTAATTGTAATTATGGAGTGACGGCTCACTCTTTATTGATTAGATGCCATATGTGTCATGAGAACTCAATTTTGTATTTATATTATTATAACTTTATTTTATTATTCCTGTAATTTTTGTGGTGTTTAATAAATATTTTTTACTGTTTTTTTTTTGTCTGTAATACGTAACTTACCAAACTAGCTTTTCTTTGATGATCAATCTGACTGTTTACGAATGGAGAGTAGGTAAGCCGGTTCCTTCCACAACAGTGCACTCCAGAGTAGACTCACATCATTGCTATACATCAAGCGAGATGTCAGTCACGCGTAAGCCGATCTATACCAACAATAAAGCTTATAACGCATCAAATACTGAACATCGAACATGAACTTTTTCGACGGGGACCAACAAATAGAAACTAATGAATAAGCTGATAAGCTGAAATTGTGACGAAGAAGCAGAGCAGGACGAGCGTTGGATGCAAGACATTTTGTGACATTACGTCACCGAATGCGTAGTAGCAGTATATCTGTAGCTATACGAGTATAATGTATTATGCAACTTTATACCTACTCGTATTTATTAACACTAAATTACAAAGTTAAAGGTTTTCACTTCTATCGTCAGCTCCTGCCATGATTGCCTCCGTGATTGCCAATTGTTTTTCGTAATAATTATTTAAGACCATAGACGTATAAAAAGTCGAACGTAGTCTCGCTAAAACAAAAACTGTCTCTATAGAGTCGGCCACGTATGCACGTGTGCGTTGTTACTGATAGGTTGACACGCACACATACACACAAGTGTGCGCGTGTAATGATCCACTAATGTGTGCGTTTCAGCCTGCATGTGACAACGCACACGTGCATATTTTGTGGCCGACTCAATAGACACAGTTTTTGTTTTTGCGAGACTACGTCTGTTTTTTTATACGTCCATGTTAAAGACTTATGGACTAAGAGAACGTGAACCTGTGACAAACTTTCAGCTTCGTTAAAATAACGAAGGTCTGGGGTTCACGGGCTCTCGCTCTATCAGCGGTTATAAAACAGAATAACTATTAATGCGATAAAATCAATTCAAACTCGAGAAACGTAGAACACGTCCGTGTAACAAGCAATTAACATTTCCGCAGCAATCGGAAGCAGGATTGCGGTGCGGTGTGAGCGGCTCACGTGACGCCCTCGATTCAACACGCAACGCGCATCGGATACATTCGTTTCAATTATGAACTGAGGATGCAATCACTTTACCTACAGTATGTAATTAATTACAAAGTATTTTGTGAAACTAATATTGAAATGGAATGGACACGCTGTACTTGACTTTTAAATACTGTCGTTCGTTTGCCTCAATTTGTTTAGGTTTGGTATTTGATTTTTTTTCCGTTACTTGTTGAAGTTACAGGTAGCTCTTTAGAGTCAAGTTCAAGTTAATAATAATCGAGTAAAAAATGTTATCTATTTTATAGTTGAAATTAAACCTTATATCACGAGAAATAAAAGAAGTAGTAGATATTACTTTATTCACGTGATTAACAACCAAAGATTCACAAAATATTGTTCAGCCAAATGCTAGATGATTTTCGTATGAAAATTAGCACTCAGAGGATATCAGATAAAAAATATGCTCTTGGTAGATATAGAAGTAAAATTATTGACTTATGCTTGTAAAATGTTTAAAACAAAACGATACATTAAACACTACAAATATATTTGTTATGTATCTAGGTGTATCTATGATTAATACAAATGTACATGTTTAGAATTACTTAAGTATTGTCTCAGCTATCTGGCTTTGGCAATATTTATTTATTGAAGCCACCTGTAGCGCAGTCGAGTGTTCACTATCGTTGACTGACTTTTAAGTATTCAGAAAACGTCTCGTTGCAAAAATATTTCAAAAATATTGCATTAAGCTATTTAACTGCATCGAGAAAACCAATGCGAACAGAACGGAAAACAGGAAGAAAACTCCGAACGAAGAGATAGAAGTACCCACTATCATTAAACTTTTTACCGCGCAGTCCGGACACCGCTAAAAAGTGGCGCGGTTATTCTGCAGGCGCCGCAGATAAATCCTCGGCGATGCTATCTGTGAAGGCAATTAAGATAAGCGAACATTGTGCTGTCACTGTAGCTCACTGGCTCCGTTTAGCGGACGCACGCTCGATTTATGCGCTCCGGGATCAAGCATTGCTGCCTAGTTTATTAGATCCGAGAAAGATACTAAATTGAATAAACAGTCTTTTAAAATACCGTCTTTCTTTCTTCAATTCTACTGTTAATAATAATAAATATCTGTCGTTGCATTAGCAAACGACCCAAGCGAAAAACGTCGACCAACAGCTTAAGGGACTTTCGCTAGATGGTTGGATGCAGAGGGTAGTCATTTAATTTTACTGGTAGCATAATGACAAATTAGATTTATCTTATATACAAAATTCTCGTGTCACAGTGTTTGTTTCCTTACTCCTCCGAAACGGCTTTACTGATTTTAACCAAATTTTATATGCATATTCTGTAGGTATGAGAATCGGCTACTAGCTATTTTTCATACCCCTAAGTGACAAGGGTTGTTCACTAAGGCAAAACAACGTTTGCGGGGTCAGCTAGTTATTTTATAAAAATACTAGCTGACCCCGCAAACGTTGTTTTGCCTTATATTATATGGCAAACTATTACATGATGACAAAAAGACGATAATTGATCAGTTATCGAGCGGGATGAAAAATGATTAAATTACTAAAATTGCTATTAAAAAATAGGGGTTGGTGATAAAAGGGTAAAAATTTAGGGTTGTATGTATTTTTTTACGCCACATTATAAAAAAATAAAAACAAAAAAAATTGTCCGAAAATTAAAAAAAAAATTTTTGAGGTGAACAACCATTGTCACTTAGGGGTATGAAAAATAGCTAGTAGCCGATTCTCATATCTACAGAATATGCATATAAAATTTCGTTAAAATCAGTAAAGCCGTTTCGGAGGAGTAAGGAAACAAACACTGTGTCACGAGAATTTTATATATAAGAAGATGTTTGTGAGTGCCCTGCGGCTTTATCTGCGCAGTTTCCGTGCTCGTAATTTTTTCTTAATTTTATTTTATTTTTTATTAGAAGTTAACATCCAAACTTTCGTATTACTAAGATGAGTATACACTGGGTAGTGAATGTAGTTAGTATTAGACAGTAATTTTAATATTCTCATATTCAAAAATAGTTGGCAATGTACTGTTAAGGGTACACCGTCCTATCGTTTAACATCATGATGCCAATTTTGATTGGCTTGTCTCTATCGTATTAAAATTATATAGAGGTAATAATTTGATTATTATTATTTGATTTAATATAATTGGATTTTGTGGTGCGATTTTAATTTACAGGAGTTTGATTTTTATTGTACGATATGATTATTGTTGTTGGATTTTAAATTTACATCTAACTGGTAGCAAGTGTCTTGTATTTGTAGTTAATTTGAATATCTTTAAAATGACATGTAACTACTCGTTATGAATAAAAGAGTATGAGTATGAGTAATATGTTCTGTGGGACAAGAAGCCGTGCAAATTATTAATTTATGTGGAAAGTATTTCACAATACTACCTATTTTAAAGTTTGTTTCGGTTGTGGCTATGGATGGTGATTATATGTAGTTTTTACCTCTTCTCTACGCTCTAACAAAGTAGGTCTCCACTTGGTTAAGATTCTCGACTCATGTCACAATAAGTGATTAGATTTGATCTAAAGCAGCGTATTAAGGTTTGAATGCACAAATGTTCTACTTACCCGTTTTCCTAGCGTTCAAACAAACTCTTCAGCTTTATAATATTAGTATAGAAATATAGACACAGTATCTACAGATACTGCACTTAATGGCACAAAAGTAGCTATAACAACGTAGTGTCACAAACAGATAGTTTAGTCTATTAGGGTAGTATATCACGTTTAGATGGTATAGTAATTCATATTGAAACACAAGTTTTTTACCCATTAAAAATATTGTTTCACAATGAGATGCAAAAGTATTTAGTTAGCAGTACTAATAATGGACAGAACGTAATTGCTATAACACAAAGTTAATTGATAAAGAAAGGTACAAAACTTTTACGACGATGTAATTACACTAGTTGAATTAAACATGAAAAACACATTACTTCCACACGACTTAATTATACATAGCAATTTTCTTTAACACGACAGAAACTTACGTCCCCTTGAAATATAGGCCACGGTCCGAATAAAGCCGTCAATGTACTTACCTCTAATCACAGCTATACGTCAGTGCTACGACACGATACGTGCTACGTGGTGCTACGGTTACGTAACTCACGTTGCTTGTACAATAACAGTGACAAATGTGTACTCTATTGTAGGACAAACTGACCGCTACTTGCGGTAAAGGTGTGTTGTCGTAGACGACCACATTGCCTAGGCAGTACGCAGATTTCCAAAATGGCGGCAGAGTACGGTAATTTACGTGTACTACAAACTAGACATATGGAAATCCCATGAAGAGGGAACGACTAATGTCGGTAACTTTATTAATAATATTTATTTAATTACTTAACTGGCACTGAACAGGATACGTGGCCAGGCATGGTGACTGTGAAGTAGATCTCTGACAGTAGCTATAGATTCCCGATAAATTTTCCATTGGCCAACCACCAGCCAGATACATAGATCGATGGCATCAAACCTATTGCGAGGGCTACGTGGAGAAGTTGAGCTCAGGATAGAGAAACTTGTGTGCTTAGTTTAGCACAGAAGAGAGGTAGCATTTACATACCAGTGGGTAGACAGAGGCTGAAAATGATCAGGATGATTTCAAACAAGATGTGATGGTCTAATTTTAACATAACTGTTAAGAGCAATTTTAAACGTGATTCGGTTCTCACCACTCAGGTCTTATTATTTGTTCGTGTAAGTTGGTATCTAAGAACTACTACTCTTTCTAGAATTGAATTTTTAGCGTAGTAAAAATCACATATTTTTTGTTACTTTTTACCCGCTATGCGGCGCAGAACTCATATCGGTTTGGCGCCGGATATGACGCATCATGTGAAAAAAATAATTAAAAAATTTGATCTACCCTCAATTTTTTTTAATCGTTTTGACAAAACAAATCATAAGTGAAGCTTTATCATATAATTTTTTTCGCGGCAGCAGAAAACAAAAAAACTATAAACTAATTATATAAATCAACTAGCGGCCCGTTCCGGCTTCGCTCGGACATAACCTAGACACTGTCTGCAGCACTATCTGCCGGGCTTATTTGTGAATTTAAACCATGTTCGAATACACACACAAAAAAAAAACATTCAAATCGGTCCCGTCGTTTAGGAGTTCACTGTCAAATGATAAAATTACTAAAATGGCTATTAAAAAATAGGGGTTGGTGATAAAAAAGTAAAAATGTAGGGTTGTATGTATGTTTTAACGCCACATTATAAAAAAATAAAAATAAAAAATTTTGTTCAAAAATTTAAAAAAATTTTTGGGGTCAACTACCCTTGTCACTTAGGGGTATGAAAAATAGCTAGTAGCCGATTCTCAGGCCTACTGAATATGCATATAAAATTTGGTTAAAATCAGTAAAGCCGTTTCGGAGGAGTAAGGAAACAAACACTGTGACACGAGAATTTTATATAAATCAATAGAATTTGTCTTACTGTTACGAGTTAAGAACATTCGAGTTTATTTTATACTAGCATACAAGCATAAAACATACAAGCTTAAAACATACAAGCATTTACACACATCAGATTATATTCACTCAAACAATGCATTCCACAAATGCATGAAAATTTCAACTGCCTAATACTATGACGATTGATCAGTTATATCCTGGTGACAGACGGACAGTGGAGTCTCAATAATAGAGTTTTATTTTACCTTATGTGTACGAAAACTTAAAATTAAATAGACATTTCATTACCACCATCTCAATGGTCAGAGATAAATTTACACACCAAAACCCTAATGAAAATGAAAAATATGTATTGTAGTACCGACTTTAGTTATCAAAGCCACTATTTTAAATTGTCAATTATACTTAGTTATCCGATAAGGAAAAAACCAATGTCAGCAATGTTGCTCAGAGGTAGATAAATATAAGCGATATTATATTACAAAGGCATGAAAAATACTTGTATGGGTAGAAAGGCTCTTTGAAAAAGTACCCCAAAGCTATAAATTTAAAAAGTACAACTCTCGGCCTTTTGTTAACAAATTATTCTGCCTACTATAATACCTTTGTAGGATTATTCCGTCGGATTTTTACGGCCTCACTCCCTCGCTAGCTTCTCGGTGAAGTGAAGGAAGTCAAGGCTAACGATGAATGAGCACGCTTTCTTATATTTTTATGATAATATTATATTACAATATTATACCGCGATTAGATGCGTATTCGGTGATCCGTTATTTATAAATCGTATCGTTTCGTTTTCATCATCATCGTTTCAAAAATTGTAACGTATTTCATCGATCACGTTTCAGAAAATGTGCATGTTATTCATTTGATCTAAACCAACTAGGCTTTTTTTATCTACCTTCGGAAAATAAAGAGATCGCACAATCGGTTGTTTGCATTTTCTTTCTGTCGATGTTTCATCAATTTTAAACCGTTTTTTTCCGTAAAGAGAGTATAAAGAAAGAATTAAAGTTATTGGTCCCGAAAAGATAATGCAGATGGTACAAAGTAATACATTACAAATACTGCATTTATTTTGATAACTTTTTGATAATATTTTGAACAGAGGTCGGCAACGTTTCGCCATGGGCCACATATTGAATAAGTAGATAAAACACACTTTAAAATTTTGTAATTCTACACCCTATAAGTAGCGAACAAGTGTGTAAGTATTATGTCAGCTATCTGGCCGCCAGTAGTACAAGCCTAAGCTTGGGATCAGAAGATGGTGTTACGTGTGAATTGTCCACCAATATTTATTTATTTATTTAGAGTCCGTCTAGGGAAGTACATTTGCCAGTAGTTATTCGGCCGCCAAGCAGTAGTGTGCAAACATTACTGTGTCCAATTATAAAATAATAAAACATTACTGTTGTCCAGTTTAAAGGCCAGTGTTTCGAGAGAAATTACAGGGCTAAGAGATAAAAATCACTATATATGTCCGGGTGACGAGCGCAGTGCGATGCTAGGTAAAGATTTGGATTATTCGTGTTCCAATAGCTGCGTGTGACTGTGCTGTTCTGGGCAGTCATGTTGCTTACCATAAGGCACATGTCCTGCTCGTCTTTATATTCTATACTATATAATAAAACTACATAGACTATGAAATGTGCTACCCGAGTGGATGTTTCAGATACATACAATCTGGCTGTTTTGACATAGATAGTGAATTAGCTTGTGATGGGCAAGCGCATTCCATCCATCATAGACGCAACCTTGTTTTACATCATGCGAGATGGCGGCTATGCGCAAACCAAAAGGTAATAAAAAACATTACACAGTAAACCTAATTTAAATTGTAAAATGTATGAAACAAGGTAATGTACAAAAAAAAACAAGATTGTTTTAAAAGTACACATTTAAAATAATCTGAGAAGATATTACGTTATTACCGCAAGCAATCTCCGAGGACACAAAATATGTTTACATATTATAGCTGCAAGGACCGCAAAAAGTAATAAGCAAAAAGTGCCTCGTACGCAATACTGAAAAATTAACTCAACTTTATTCTGTTGCTGTTAGAGTTCGTTACCGTTTGGCATCCTTAGTTAATAATAGCAATTATTGTAGAGTATACGCGGTTTGAGGGCGTGTTAAATGCATAGAGTACGTACACGCGAGCAACGACTACTCGTTCACTTGAAACGTTGGAAAAGAATCTAATTAAAAATGTAATCACGTACGTTACGACCGAGAATACTGATTTAATAAAAAACAGGGCTGCTCCGTGATCAAGAGAAATTGTAAATCGACCGTTTTAAATTCACGTCTTGAACGGAGCCCCTAAGAAAAAATAGTCTGCTTTGGGACTAGAACGAGTTATCTCTCAAGGACATCGCGTTGAGTTGTCTAACACACGACTAACACGTAATTTGCTTAGTAGCCTTTGAACGTACATTCAAGCTATACAAACCAGCTAAGAGGCGTGTAAAGAAAATATCAACTTGGTATGTAACCAATATATTTTCCTAGCCGTGCTTACAAAGCTCTGGTGAAAGCTGAGTTTACACCGAAAAACAAAATAATGTGTTTGAAGGACGTGTACGAGTAATGTGTGCTTAATTGCGTGCTAACTAATTAAAACATTCCGCTTCGCCTTTTTTTACCGTTTATGCCTATTTGACATGGGAACAGCAAAGAGAGACAGAACTGTGGGCAGCACAGTACAGATACTGTTAACTAAATGCACAGAACAGTATGTACTACTGTCTTGGCAGTAATTGAGACACCACTTATTAGCCCGCCGATCTATTTTTGGGACGGTTGCTTCCTCCACCATCTTTTTTGCTCATCCGTCTTGTGGTTGGACTGATGTGAACGCAAGGGCAGAGCAGTGTATGAGCAGGTATGCTCCAAAGGTTTTCTTTTTATTTAGAGGTATTTTATTATTTACATACTCAATGAACTCATACATAGCTCTGCCTAAGTGTCACTATTTTTAGTAAACGACGAATGATGCATCGTTCAACTAAACTGTTATATAACCACCATTGTCCATCCAAACTAACCTACTGTTCTGTTTCACTGTTTTGCCCCCGTATAAAATAGGCAACAGCTACACATTGTTGTACATCTCTTATTATCACAAAATTATTCTCAACTCTTCGCTACATATTCCCACAGCACAGCACAGTTTCCTCGCTCAGCTTAGACGGATGCTTAGCCTAACGCGGCAAACGGTGCCAAGAGCAAGATCGAGCTAGCGCTAAGATTACTCGCCAAACTTGTTAGAGGTCTCAGAAAGCCTATGCCTCTTTGTCTCCTTATCTTTCACATTCGGTGCGCTAGTAGATGCCTGCGCTTGCCAACGACAAAAGCTCGGGAACGATACGAAGATGCTTACTTCGACAAGATATGTTTTGTGTTTTCTTCTATAAATATAAACTTACACGGAGTAAACTTTGGAGTCAATTGGCTTAACTATGTAGGATATTGATTGTAACAACTTTTGTAGTATACAGAATAGAAAAATAGTAGAAGGTACACATAAATATATTGCAAACGTCTCACACACATTTAAAATGGTAATCATCCTGATAGGATTCTACATTTTCTCACCACATCCACACATCATTCTGTAGATACATAGATCAACGAAGTGTGAGAAATCTAATGATTAAAACAACATAGTTGTCTTGGAAAATACGAGTATTGTAATTTATAATACTTGATTTTTCACTATTCAACGCTCAGAACTCACAACAACATTTCAGAAGAATTAACTACCTTAGAGATAGAAAACTTTATTAAACTCAACGTTTTTGCTTAATGGTCCAGCCATTAAATACATGTGTGAACCGAGAAGTTCAAATATTGGATATTAATTTGGGTTTTTGGGTTATAAAAACTTAATTTTAAATTTCTGGATTTCGTTCAGTTTTTTAGATTCAGTTTTTTATAATAACTTTGTTGGGATAAGAACATTTCTACAACATACAACATTTTGTTGTTGTTTTTTACGATCTACGTGAAAAATTAATTGTTTTATTACATATCGTTCGCATTCATTCCGATTCCGATAAATTACCTCGCACGCATAAATAAATGCATTATTTGGCAAAATCAGCGTACCTACCTATGTCATTAATTCGTCGAAACTCCTAACAAAGGCACCTAAAGGCAAATACCGCCGGGAAACATCGCTACTACCGCATTCTGAAATACATTTGATGGACTATACGACGATATGGGGGATTGGGGGAATATTATTATTAAGATATTAATTTGTGGACTGCTACTATATAATCAGTGTTATATGAGACATACAAAACGTGTTACATTTGTCCCTTATAAGACGTCAAATTTTAAGAGTGGTTCAACATCAAACATTGTAGGTATTACTTTATATTTTATGTCGCAGAGCGGTGTGACTCGTCTATCACCGAAGTCAATTACAGCGTTAGTGTTACTTCCTATCCGGCACTAATCACAACTAATTTCGTAAGATAAAATCACGTCCTACGTAATCTATGGAAAGTATAATAATTATAATCTGTAAGTTCAGAAAAGAAGTAGTTTCCGAAAATGCCTGTGAATTTTCAAAAACGAAATTGGACTTGAATACTTTATTTAAGTTCTTGAAGTCATTACACAAAATATACTTCTGAAACAATACCGCAAGGCTTAGAATAAGGAATATCAAGGTAATTTCCATACTGACGTCACCTAACGATGACATGAGTTTGCGAATTTCACTTATTTTTTTCTTTCACTTTTACTTGAAAGCCCTATGTAATTAGTAATTTGCTGTGTCATACGCTTTGAAATAAGAATAATTTGATTAAAAAAGGGTTTACCATTTTTTTTCTGACTTTCATAGAGCTTATAACTAATAACATTCTTCATAATTATCAATCGTCATTATTATAAAGTTATACATTTGAAAATGCATTGAACTTAAAAGACTACATTTTGGATATTATGTGATACAGCGAAACTTAACTTCAAATTGTTTTTTCTACATTTAGAACATGTTCCGCGATAAAAATGGCAAAACAAATTTTCCGAAACTACTTAAATTTTTGGCTATTTCTAACTATTGATCTATTTCTCAATAACAATGAATGATAGGTGCAAAATATAATAAATATTAATTGTACATCGTAGAAACAAAAATAAAGTCACATTTGAAAAAAAAAGAACTGTTCTATATGCCAAAGTAGTTTTTGTAAAAAGCTTTTCAAGGTGGTGGAAAATGCATATTGGAAATCTTGGTCGACAATTTGAAGTTTTCTTTTTTTCTTTACGTAATTACCAAAATTAAGACTTTATGATTCACATGTATTTCAAACTGGTTTCTCGGCATATTAGGCATTTAGGATTAGAAAATAAGATTTAAAAAACTAATAATATTATCGAATGCACAATAGTTATTAATATTATTAAGGTATAGACAATATAATTCAGGAGGACATCGTTATTGATTACATGACGAGTGGGTAATCACTGTGTTGCGGTTTGAGGCCAATATTTTAAAGAAATTTCAGCATTAACTAAATCTGAATCATCTCACGTCTCCGGGTGACGAGCGTAGTGCACAGCTAAATAGTGATTTAGACTCTTCATATCTAGATAGCTGCGTGGCAATATGCTGCTACAGGCAAACGTGTTGCTTATTATTGTGTAAGCATTATTGTTTTCCGGTTAGAAGGGCAATGTTTCCAGAGAAATTACAGGGCTTAGAGACATAACAACTTAGATCTCTGGGTGACGAGCGCAGTGCTAGGTAATGGTTTGGACTCTTCATGTTCCAATAGCTGCGTGTCACTGTGCTGTTATGTGGCAGGCATGTTGCTTACCATCAGACACGTGTCCTGCTCGCCTCGTCACTCTTTATTTAAAAAAAATGGCAGTCATAGGAACTGCCGATAGAATTTAAAACTTATAACTCAGAATTTGATAGCTTACTTTGGAAACTACGCGGGTGAAACCAAAGGGCGTGGCTATGAGCATGACCATCTAGAAATGCGTCCGCATTTCCCATTGGCTCACGCGTTTCTAAGCCATGCCATGATGGCCAGACCACCGCCCTTTCAGCATTTCCCATTAATTGACGCATTTCTAGATGGCCAATGGCCATGGTCCCGAGTTTACCCGAAGATTTCTTATAATACCCGAGCGTGACGCCAGAAATAAATTCACAGCCTACGAAAAATTTGTCTAGACGCGCCAAAATAAATTTTCACTTAAAAAAAATATTAACGGTATGTTTCGTTCGTCCGTTGTTCTATATTTTAAATAAAATAAAGTGGCCAAGTGCGAGTTGGACTCGCCCATGAAGGGTTCCGTTGCATCAAGTAACATAATATACATAGTACACATAATTCTTGTAGTTCGTTGTAACTTTGATCGAAGTTTCAATAATAGTGTATTTATGACGTACTAAAAAAAACTACTCATCAGATCGAGTTCAAACTAATTTTCGTTGGTAGTTTACATGGTAATGTACATCATATATTTTTTTTAGATTTTTCATTCCCCTACTTTAGAAGTTAGAGGGGGGGGGGGGGGACACATTTTACCACTTTGGCAGTGTCTCTCGCGCAAATTATTCAGTGTAGACGAAAATGATTTTAGAAACCTCAACATCATTTTTGAAGACCTATCGATAGACACCACACACGTGTAGGTTTGATGAAAAAAAATTTTTTGAGTTGCAGTTCTCAGTATGGGGGGCACCCCTAATTTATCTTTTTTTTAAATTTTTTTATTCAAATCTTAATGCGGTTCACAGAATACGTCTACTTACCAAGTTTCAACAGTGTAGTTCTCATAGTTTCGGAGAAAAGTGGCTGTGACATACGGACGGACAGACAGACAGACAGACAGACAGACAGACAGACAGACAGACATGACGAATCTATAAGGGTTCCGCTTTTACATTTTACGGAACCCTAAAAAGGTATTACGATGTTTTAAAAGGCTTACTTGTTAATTTATACGTTCTGTTTCTTATTTTATATCATTTCATAAGTAACAAAACGTTTGTTTAAAAATAAACAAAAGGGAAAGTTACACGAAACCAAATATCTTAGTAAATCTCTGTCAAACGCTTGCCGCAAGTCAAGCAATAGTCAGCAGTAATATAGTATCGCGCATGAAGTTCCGTAACCGATGTCTCCCAGTTCGTGTCTCTGCTCCAATCATAGAACCGGGAGAAACAACAACTGGGAACGAGCTCACTTCATTCCTGCCTTCGCAACTTGGGGAATAACTTAGAAATTCAATTTGCTGACGGTGAACGACGCTGTGGAGGCCTGTACCTAACCATCGCCTTTGCAGCCAGAACTTAGACATCGCTGACGCTGCGAGCCCCGAGCCTGATTTTAACACCGCAACAGACATTGTACCGAAAAACTTCGAAACATGAGCAACTTTGTTCGATTCTGAAGTTGCCACGAGTTGTATGTTCTGTGCGAACATTTGTAAAGAAATATTTTTTTAAAGTGAGACTTTATTCTAATATATTTATCGATAATAGTATTAAAAATTATATGTTCTCTATTTATTAAAAACTAGCTGAACCCGCTACTTTGTTCACGTACGTTGATCTTGCGACCTTATTAGTACACTAGCTGTGCCCCGCGGTTTCACCCGCGTCTATTTGAGGAAAATCCATACTAAAATATCAATTTCTTTAAAAACTATGATCCGTAAGAGAACTGTAGAAAAACAATAAAGGAACGCCAGGTAAAAGTAGTGTGATCTACTGAAATGTGTATAGTACAGGTATTTTAAAGTACTTAAAAACACTGTGTATACGATGGTTTTAGTTTTCTTTTCTTGCGATAGAAGAACAAATTGGTTATCTCTGTAACCTGATCCTCTTGATAGTGCAATATATGTATTTATGTATACCAAGTTGTACGTATGAAAATCAGTCTCGGCGTGAATCGATTTCTTGGCGCTTAAATGTTTGCCCCTGTGCTTTAATAATAGTTACAGCAAACGACTCCTTAACGGGAAATTGTATTACAATTTTGAAATTAAAAGGTAAATGGTACCATTTTATGTAGAGGTAATGCATTAACATACCCTTCCGCTTGAAAGGAATGGTCGATTTGTGTTGGATTCGACAACATGAGTGGTGCCCTACCGACTAAAACCACCGCAGTATTTATTACCTTTGCCACACACGGCGCGAACACGTGAATGCTCTCGCACTCTTTTGCAAACTCGCCGCGGGACAATGCACGCCGTGAACACCTCGGTGACCAGCCGTGGGAGCCAGACGTCCTCACGTCTGGACACCCTTGGTCTCCCACGTCGGGTTAAATGCTCGGCCTCATCACCTATTACCATCCAGCTGAAGATGATGGGAACACCGATATACTGGCACTCCTCTTCTCCTACAGTCCCACCGCATCCGCCATCATACTGCTGTGGGCAGGGAGTACGGCGCAACATAATACCGGTATTCCTCTCCAGCCAAGGAATCCCCTCTACAGCCACAGTGCCTGCCACCAAGCATCACGGCACGTCTCAGTCGTGTCGGCACCGTCTATGCCGCGCAACTAACCGCGTCGCTTGGACCGCAAACCTTGGAGCCTATTTCCCTGGCGAACAGTCCCACTGTTGTTTCTTTTAGCTTCACTGTGGATGACCAGGCCACTGCTACTGGACCTCCGCCTCGTCAATGCGGGAAACTCCTCGAGAAGGAAGCAAATGGTATCTTGTAAAGCAACCGGCGGCCGACCGCCGTCTTCTTTCTATTCGCCGTGATCTTTTATTAGATAGTAGTTGAAAATTATGCGCATTTTTTTATGTCGGCGAACAATTACACACGGTCACACATTGACAAATTGACATAGTGGGATATATCGGGAATCGACATTACTCCCGCAGGTTTCTCCAGCCGTAGGCTGGCAGCAGAGTCTTGGGACCCCTATCGCACTCGACCGCGACTCTGCCATTGCCGCCGCCTTTTGTGAGAACACCTCGCGGAAGGCGGCCGAACCAGTGCATTTGGTTACAGTGACGCGTCAGAAACCAGCGACGCGTCACATCCTCGGGAAATTATAATCATAGGTGCGGTGCCGGACCGGCTTAAACGACCGACACCCCAGACCCTCCAGTGGCAACAGGATCCGAGTCAAGTGCACCTCTAGGATCGCTCCCGTGTCCACTTTCGCCTCATTGGATGATATAAGAGGTCATGGCGTGCTCTCACTCCTCCAACTCACATGAACTTTCACTGTCCAGCATCATGGCTAAGATGGTCGAGAGCGAGAGGTTCGCCCTCACGACCGCGGCCCGAGATGGCTGCGGTTCCGCCTCTGTGGCTACATCATCTCGAGGACCCTCATCTGGAAGACAATGCAATCTGAAATAAGAAACATCACTGGACCACGTGACCACAATAAAGTGGTATATTATTTTGTTGCAGAGTTGTTTTAAAACTACGGATATTATTTTCTAAAGTATTCATTAAAAGTAAATAATGTCAAGGCAAATTCTGCTCAAAATAACATATACATATGTTTGTGATAAATAATGTATTTATTCGGATAAATATTAACATCATGTTTATGAAAATTCCTATGCAAACGATGTATTGTTCTTCTTTTTTCTTATGGCTTGGAGTATGATTTTTCATTCAGGTGATCAATTTTCTTCAGATAATCTTAGCTGGATTGTCGGAAAACCCTTTAGCGTAAAATAGAGGTAGCAGGTTTCTTGCTTTAAGTATTTCCAATGCTCGGTTGTATGAATGGTTATGTTAGTGTATAAAAACCAACGGACAAATATAAACAACAATAGGTACACAGAATAGAAAAGAAAACATATTAAATTCGATATTACAAAAATACGTAAATATGCAACAATACCTTGTTGTAGAACAAATGTGATTACTTCTAATGACACAGACTTCAAATGTAGACACGCGCTGTCACAGACTTCAGTGACCAAAGAGAATTTAAATTCACGGTACTAAAGCTCTCAAAGAGAAATATTTTTCCCCGTTTTTGTTACATTCTTCACTCATACTCCGTACCTATTAATAGTAGTGTTATGTTATATAGTCTATAGCCTTCCTCGATAAATGGACTATCCAACAGAAAAAGAATCTTTCGTATCAGTCCTGTAGTTTCCGAGATCCTAGCGTTCAAACAAACAAACAAACAAACTCTTCAGCTTTATAATATTAGTATAGATTAGTACTTAGCTAAATATATTTGGATAGGTGACCATTACAAAACCGAGTGAATTTGTTTTTCAACACAAAAATATATTTTTTCGAGTTTAGCAACTTCTTATTTTATATTTTTAGCAACATCAAACATACTCGTAGTAATGTTGTGGAGTATCGAACATAGTCGTAGTGTTAAGTTTGTAGGATTTTTATAGGATACATTACGAAGAGTCTGTAGCTGATGTGCCTGATCTGATACTTACCCACTTATACATTTTTACAGGATTATAGCCTAAGTAGGTGACAGACTTATTAGCCGATGTGATATTTTAGACTCTAAGCCATGTGTGTTTCAAATGTCAATCTAATTGGTAATGTCGTTCTGTCGTTAATATTTGTTTCGTTAGGGCTCATGCTTATTCCGAGATGATAAAAAGTTCACTCGACTAATTTAAGAAGCTATGACTACGTCGTCCAGATAAATAGATACTGGTGGACAATTCACACACAAAACTTTGGCTTTTTCTACCGCCAATGTCCCAGCCATACTCAAACCGGAGTGGTCTTACGCGTGACGATGGCAAAAGACCTGACGGCATGACTTTTGTGCTGTGGAAGTTGAGTCGGCCCCTAGTGTGGGACGCAGCTTACGTCGATACTCTGGCCTGGCTAAGCCTTTGGGGTTGAGACATCGTGCCTGTAAAGGCCGGGAGCTCACCTCATCTTCAAAAACCTTTCTGAGCGCTTGGCCGACGCAACGCCTGACCAAAATGCTGGTGTTTATTTGGCCCAACGCATAAACATTGCTATTCAGCGTGGTACTGCCGCCGGCATGCTGGGCACGCTTCCGACTGGTAGTGGGCTTGAACATTTTGTCATCCAGTTTTTGTTAAAAACCACCTCCCTGTTTTCCATATAATATATGTACATGTTAAAAACGGGACCCTATTACTGAGACTTCGCTGTCCGTCTGTTTGTCCGTCCGTCTGTCACCAGACTGTATCTCAAGAACGGTGATAGCTAAACAGTTGTAATTTTCACAGATGATATATTTATATTGCCGCTACAACAACAAATACTATATTACACATTTTCTAATAAATATCAGATCGTGTTTCGTACCATGAGCTGCCATCTGTAGTTAATGTGGAAAAACATTAGAAAGGTATTTTCATATTATTACCTGACGATAGATGACGGATGGCGGACTTGAGCGCGGTGTGTGTACCGGGGATGAGCTTCGACTCCGACTCCGATAAGTTGGAACTTCCGATTACTTAGTACCTCTTCGGTTCCGATTTCGGCTCCGAAACTTTTAAAACGGAGGTTATGATCGGAGGTAAGGTGTATAAATATTGCAGATAATCCCTTATTGTGGTGGATTGTAAATAAAAATACAAAATCCCAACTTCCTAAATCAATTGCTCGTCAATGTTTATCGTGTCCACGTGTTTGGCAAAAAATAATTATACCCAATAAAAACGTCTCTCCCGCCACCACTTCTAATCCTGCCTATACCTCTGACTTCGGTTCCGACTCCGATAAATCAAATTTTAGCTTGAACTAGATCCAATCTAACTGGATCCAATGTATTGATATTAGTCCATTGACCCCGCTACAATTTTCATTACGTATATATGATACGTAAATTTAATCTAGGATAGATCGTTAAGAGTCTGGCAATGTAGCATATTTAATACATTCAATAAATCCTGAATCGAAAAACGAAATATTTTTTTTTTATATTTTTTCTGTAATTTAAACATACCTAAAAACACACAAAGACAATAATTGATGAATATTTTAGGAAAAAAAATCTTTGCCAAGTTGGTTAAAAATGTGTTCTTTCTAACAAAATAAGAATTATCGAAATTAAACAACGTAAACATGAGTTACGACCAAATACACATTCTGACTTTCACCCCTTTCTGCAAGAAAACCGTGCAGAATTTGGGGATTAAAAGTAGACAGTTACCATCTCCTTAGCATGATCTTAAGTCAAGTCAAGTTTCATTTGAATTGAATCAGTAGTTTCGGCGTGATGAGAGTACCCTATACAGAAAGACAGACAGACAGACATAAAAGAAAAAAAAAGAAAAAAAAAAGCATCAGTATCGACCATGGAGTGCTCCTAAAATGTTTTTTTTCAAAATATCTTCAATGTACAGAATTCGACCCGCTACAGTTTTGTTATAAGTATAGATGTTTCAAGAAAGAAAGAAATACTCCTACAATTACGACTTACCACCAAGACCAGCGGACAGTCTACGTATTTGTCAATTTTTATTTTATAAATAAGTAATTTTGTCCAAAAGTCAAAAGGTCTATTACATTTTTGCACAAACTGTCAACTTGTAGAGCATAGCGGCTTCCGATAACTAACTTTTGCATTAATTATTTACACAAAATTTAAATCCCCATACAAGTTTTTCAAAAAACGCTCGACAACTTGTTTTTGAATTCATAGATTGAAACAACAGAATTTAGAAAATGATATGAAAAAAAATTATAACAATGTACAATAAACATTGATCTAGTTCATAGCGGCCCTAAAATCTTAATACGATATTAGATTATCTAAAAAAAAAATTATACTGAAGTACAAATTCACTCGAAACGCTCCAGAATAACGGCTTACATCTCATTACTGCATAACTATTACCTACTATGATTTTTTAAAATCAAAATAATGCTTTAATAGTTGGTGGATGACGAGATGACATATTATATATCCTCGAAATGTATTGCGTGCGTGTTTTAGTACAAGCGGGTTTCCTCTCGTTTTCTCTTACCGTTAAAGCCAATAAAATCAGCCAAGTGCGAGTCGGACTCACCCATGAAGGGTTCCGTAGCAGCAAGTAACAAGACCTATAGTCAAACCACACGTAAAGGTTTGATGAAAAAAAAATTTGAGTTTCAATTCTAAGAGGCACCCCCAAAGTTTATTGTTTTTTTTTGTTAACATCTTAATGCGGTTTACAGAATATATCTACTTACCAAGTTTTAACAGTATAGTACTTATAGTTTCGGCACGGACGGACAGACAGACAGACATACATGAGGAATCTATAAGGGTTCCGTTTTTACGTTTTACGGAACCCTAAAAATGATGACGGGGTCAAGATAAAGTACAAAACAAAATACCGTTATAATAAGTGACAAAGTGGCATTGTGGCAAAAAGTCTTATCCTCAGTCAGCAGTTGGTTAATAGTACATCTATATATATAAAACTCAAAGGTGACTGACTTAGTGATCTATCAACGCACAGCTCAAACCACTAAAGGGATCGAGCTGAAATTTGGCATGCAGGTAGATGTTATGACGTAGGCACCCGCTAAGAAAGGATTTTGATAAATTCGACCGCCAAGGGGGTTAAATAGGGGATGAACGGTTGTATGAAACTTTTTATTCCTTTGAGATATTTGCATGAAATTTCGTACACAATAAGTTCAAGTAAAATCATGAAGCACGTATGAAAACGTTTTTCAAATTTCAGTCTCCGAGGGGGTGAAATAAGGGATGAAAGTTTGTGTGAAATTTTTTATATCTCTTGGACATATTTGCATGAAACTTCGTAAAAATTTAGTAAAACCGTTAAATTACCCCGCCGGTCACATTCGGTAATTTAGAAACTCAAAAACTACGATCGATTTTACATCTTCTATCTATCTATCTATATCTATATTAATTAATATATATAACTCAAAGGTGACTGACTTAGTGATCTATCAACGCACAGCTCAAACCACTAAAGCGATCGAGCTGAAATTTGGCATGCAGGTAGATGTTATGACGTAGGCATCCGCTAAGAAAGGATTTTGATAAATTCGACCCCCAAGGGGGTTAAATAGGAGATGAACGATTGTATGAAACTTTTTATTCCTTTGAGATATTTGCATGAAATTTCGTACACAATAAGTTCAAGTAAAATCATGAAGCACGTATGAAAACGTTTTTCAAATTTCAGTCTCCAAGGGGGTGAAATAATGGATGAAAGTTTGTGTGAAATTTTTATATCTCTTGGACATATTTGCATGAAACTTCGTAAAAAAAATATGAAAACCGTTAAACCCGCCGGTCACATTCGGGAATTTAAAAACTCAAAAACTACGATCGATTTTACATCTTCTATCTTCTATCTATATATATCTATAAAACTCAAAGGTGACTGACTTAGTGATCTATCAACGCACAGCTCAAACCACTAGAGGGATCGAGCTGAAATTTGGCATGCAGGTAGATGTTATGACGTAGGCACTCGCTAAGAAAGGATTTTGATAAATTCGACCCCCAAGGGGGTTAAATAGGGGATGAACGATTGTATGAAACTTTTTATTCCTTTGAGATATTTGCATGAAATTTATATCTTGAAAACTTGAAACTCAACTTAGTTAATAACTACGCTTAACGCGAGCGAAGCCGCGGGCAAAAGCTAGTTATGATATAAGTGCGGTAAGTTGATAATTACAGCCGAGGGTTTATTGCTATAATTAGCAGAGGCTGTAATTATCAAAGCGCACGTATGTCATACGACGTTTTATAACATATTTGCGAGGAAATAAACAAAACTCTGACGACATTTTCAAATAAAAACAATACAGCGAAAAAAAACGCGCGGAATAATATTTACTTGATCACAGATCACAGCACAGAGTAAGTAATCACTATGGATCACAGATTAGCAATGCGCGCGCATCGGCGCCTTTTTTTTAAGCAACGGCACAGAACCAGCCGGTATGCCATTAATAATAAAGTAAATTAATATTTTTGTGTTTTGTTACAGAAAAATTAAAGTAATTTATGGTCTAAATTAATTAAATTAACGAATTTAATAATTCTTTATTATATTTTACCTCTCAAAGTTAATTTTAATCGTAAAATGTTGACCACACTTTTCTGACATAAAAACTCTTTACTAAGATTTAAAAAGGTACCGTTCGTTTTAGACGGAGCCTTTATCTCTCTACCTAGTCTGTGGACGGAGCATTTTGAAACCGTGCGTTTTACATTACACATTACAGCACTAGTGCGTAATAAGATACATTACGATACAGAAATTGGTCCAATAAGAGACCCTTTACGAGCAAATATGTTATAAAATATGTATTACAATAAATTACATTTCGCAAAAAAGATTTGCAACAATATAAGTCTGGATTAGCTTGAAAGTTTTTGTTTTGTTTTCCTGGATTGCTATTGGCCAGGAAAACTAAGCATCTTTATTTGAAAATTTAAAAACCAATTGTAATTTCCAATTTAAAATCTACAAATAGTTTCATATAAAAATAAGCAATAAACGAAATCTTTAAACCGTCCCCTTTATCCGACTATTATTTTCCCATTTTAATTGGGGCGAAGGTATTAAATGCACGATTCTAAATGAAATTAAGTTAGTCGGTAGTAATTTGAACGAAAGGGGGGGACGGAGCGTGAAAAATGGCGGGCGGAGGTCGTGTCGGGAGCATCCCCGGACCATCACTCTTGTTTGATGCACGACTGTTTGCGTCTCCCCGCTGACGGATTTAGAGCCGACATGCTTGAGAGAGATTATCTGTAATTGCTGGAAAAAAACTCCCGGACATACGTTTTTATTGGAAAGAATGCATAGCCTGATTCCGCCCGGTTTGATCATCTAGTGCGCTACTATAGTCTATTATAACCTTGACCAATGTACCAACCAAAATTGTGAACAACTTTTTCAAAGCATGTGTGTGAATTGAAGTGCGAAGGCAGTCGTTCCGACGATTACCTCAATCATATAACAAATTATACGAACTTGGCAATCTCTTTTTAATAATATTTCTCTAAATATACCAACGACACCAGCTTATTATTGCTGGTAAGGTAACGTTAAGCAATGCATCAGCCCATAACATCCAGTATTCTGAACAAGCAAGGTTTGAGAGCATGCGCCACCCAGATCAAATAAAAAATATCGTAATCATTCATCTAGAAGGATTACTTTTCGAACAGTACTGTCGGAATCTTAGATGAATTTAATACATTACATTGCAACGTACCTTTGCACGTAGGTAACTGACAAGGGCGTGTAACAGTGTAGAACCATTATCACTAATTACGAGATATCTTCTACCGAAGTTATGTGGTGGCGAGAGTTCCGATATTTCAATATTGTTGCATTCGTGACATTCACAAGTATGCAAAAAATACCACAAATAACCATTTATGTACCAATAATAGAACATTTGTAATTAACAATTAACAGTGAAGTGAACAACAGTGTCGTTTTAAAACCATACAGAATAATTTATTTCTGCAAAAATACAAAAACTGACTTCAATTTAAAATAACATTCAGACACTCGATCGAATTTCGTAAGAATTCCAAATACACGAAAGAAAATGTTAGTTTTTGTTTATATTTCAACACCTGCCACACTGATTTCGAAAAAAAATTGTATGGGATCACCTCTGAGCTATGATGGTCTACCAAACAAAAAATACATTAAAATCGAGGTATTACATTACAATTGACGGCGCTATCGCTAAGGCCGATTTACATCAGACGAGCGAATGCTCATTCTATCCCCACTGTATCAAATTCATTTGGTGTAAACAAACGTAGAGCATTTTTTCGTTGTTTTGTTTGCGTTCGCAAAGATTCTATGGAATATATAATATGGAAAACGCTAAGAACGATCTTTCGTTTACACTAAAAGATCGAGAAATGCTCTTGTTCCAGCTCTAGCTCTATGTTCGTTCAGTTTAAATCGGCCTTTACAGACATACAAAAATAAAAATAAAACCGGCTCGCGCACGAAGGGTTCCGTACCATTATCTGTAACCTAATTTTGCAACTAAGATACACTTTTCGCAGACGGCGACCACTTATTTTATTGTATGGGAGCCCCCTGAATTATTTATTTTATTTGAATTAATTATATTTAAATATAACATTAAACTAGATATTCCGTGAATAGTTAAAGGAGCGTTTACCTGTCACCGTTATTAGTATCGTGCAAGAAACGGTAAAAAAACAAGTTTGTTGTATGGGAGCCCCACTTAAATATTTATTTTATTTTATTTTTAGTATTTATTTTTATAGCGGGAACAAAAATACATCATCTGTAAAAAATGCACCTGTCCTAGCTCTCACCGTTCTTGAGATACAGCCTCGTGACAGACGGACGAACAGCGAAGTCCCAGCAATAGGGTCCCGTTTTTACCCTTTTCTAAAAAACACGCAATTGAATTTAACACCTCCTCCTTTTTGAAATCACTTTAAAATAACAGATTATTATGAGACTATTTAGTCCTAAATATTTACTTTACAATGTTCATTGTTCGCCCGAAAATATTCCTTCCATTAACTCAGCCGTTTCCTATAGAACATTGATGTTGACAGATGAGGGCCAATGGCCAATCCATTCTATAAATTAATCTGGGCGAACCTATGAAAATATTAGAAGCAATAAGCATAAAAACTTTTTCTATCACCTAATGCGATGCTAAAGTAGAGGATTATAATAGTTGATAACACCTATATACATACATATATTGGACTTTGAAGACAACAGAGCGCTCGAGACACACAGTTATCTCGTTTGCGAATTTCGATATTATTAAACGATTTTCAATTTATTAGATGATTCTTCTAGAATTATCTTATTTATTTACAATCAAATTAGCTAATACAAGCTATTTTATTAGCTACTAGCGGCCCGCTCCGGATTCGCTCGAATAATAACCTAGATATCAACTGCAGCGCCATCTGCCGTAGCCTATGTTACTCGGGAATAATGTAGCTTTCCAAAGGTGAAAGAATTTTTGAAATCGGTCCAGTAGTTTCGGAGCCTATTCATTACAAACAAACAAACAAACAAACAAATATTTCCTCTTTATAATATTAGTATAGATTTTCTGAAGTGGACACTGGTGATGGAATCGTTCATCCTGAATAAACTATCGATAGTGAGATCCTATAAGTTACGGTGGTCTAGTCGGGAGAACGGCGGCTGCCGATCCGGAGACCCCGGGTTCAAACCCCACACGCACCACTGTCTTTTCGAAGTCATGTGCGTAATGCCGCTAACTTAAAACGGTGAAGGAAAACATCGTGAGGAAACCGACATGTACCTAGAATCTTTCGAAGTCATGTGTCATCCGCCAACCCGCACTGGGCCAGCGTGGTGGATTATGGCCTTAACTCTCTCCTTGCGAGAGAAGGCCCCGAGTCCCAGCAGTGGGAACGTTTAGTGGGCTGTTGATGATGATGATGAGTGAGATCCTCGTCCGTGCAATGCGTACGCAGTGTCCAGTATTTGTCTCTAGGCCTTTGTTAAGACACACGTTGAGTAATGTGCAAGGTTGCTAGACAGTTTCTGTCAATTTAAGACCACTACTAGACCAGTCTCGATAGCTTTTGAAAACAAAATAAGTAATAGTAGGATGACACCCATTGTAAAAGGAAGAGAATATGACAAAAGTGAGAGGAAAAATAATTTACGGGTGACCTGAGGTCGGGAAGTGGTAGGAGGTCCGTTTTAAGGGTACAACGGTTTATCTCGATTTTAGGCAAAACTACAAATCTTATGGAAATAATTTGTATGACAAAGTTATAGATAATAAAAAGTTCTACAATTTTTGCATTGATACTTTTTTCACATAACCTCAAAATTTATGAGAAAAATGGAAATAACTAAGTTTTAGGTTTGTAACTTTTTCTCAAATAAAGAAAATCACTCACGAAATTTGATCAAAACTTGCCTTTTTTATCTCAAATACACTGTATTTTTTTTTAATTAATATTATTATAATGTCGAAAAAGTACCAGAATTTACAATCGAAAAATCTTACGTCAAAATATTGATAAGTGTTTTGTTCTTTGAAATCTCTTCTTTCTGATAATGTAAAAATATCCATACAGTACCTTGGTAAATATTCTCAGAAAACACAAAGAAAGTAAGACCACACGGATTCGATTTTATTTATTTTGGAATAAAACGCATTTAGATTGAAGTTTTTTTTAAATATAATACTTAGCTTCCAATATAAACTAACAAGTCTGAGATCTGAGTTCGTCACACAGTTGCTTAAAATGACAAAACATTTTTTTTTTAGCTTATAATAGATCATTACATTATAATGCGGGTTACGGCGAATATTCGTGTTAACGTGATGAGTGTGGCCGGGTTTATCGTGTCGTAGTATTCGGGCGAAGACGGTGTAGTATCGGGGAGCTGTCGGTAAATTGGCGCGGATCAAAGGGATTTGTCAGCACAATTTTCGCTTGGGTGGCTACACCTAGCGATGCATCGCATCAACTCCCGCCCTAATACCCGCCCGCCCGCCTTAATGTAGACAAGAACATCGCCTATGCCCGAACACGATGTTTTTGTCGCGCCAACTCGATACGAATCTTCGCCCGCTAATGTAGCCGAAGCATAATAGTATAAAATTAAAAAAAAACTGGAATTAAATCAACTTTTAAATTTCAAAATAAAGTGCCAAAAAGGCACGTAGGGTGAAAAGAATAAAATCTGATTCACTGCGACAACAATAAAAAAACAACAGGTGTCACAACAGCTAAAACATTTTCTCAGCTCCTCGTAATATGTTTAAAGTTAGTGCGACATTAAACCTCTGATATAAAGCGTTAGGAAAAGATTTCAAGCACAAACTCATTACAACTAAAATTGTTACAAGCAACAGCACGGTAAAGAGTACGCCTCGCTTTTTCACGAAGAATTAAAGAAGACTCGAGCGTCTGTTTTTTCTATATCAGATAAGTAATAAAATAGCGTCAACGTTATTTATTAAACAAAGGGTCACCACGATAAGTATCTCGAAACTTTTCGCTCTGTATTTTCTAACGCGAAATGTGTTTCCCTTTTTCCGTGAGTCGAAAAAACAGTAACAAACAAGGGAATAATGTTCGAAGTTGACTGCGAAGTGCTATAAATATTATTTTTCTTGTGTGTAATCGATATTGTCAGCGATTTGCCGCGTAACGACATGATGGATGTTCCGCCGACCGATGCTGAAAACATAGCCTTGTTTTATCTTTCACTTTAGTTAACGATTTCGAGGCTACAACTTCTATTTTAGGGACTTTTGGATGAATTATGAATCACTTTTTACGTAACAATTTCGGAAAATGTTAGAAATATTTCAGACAATGATCCAAGTCGTACACACCAAAAACATGAGTGCGAAAGCATAATTAATTATCCATTTCAGGTAAGAACAGAAGAAAATGTAAGACAGCTTGGCCCTTGAGAAAATGTAAACTTGCTAAAATATATCTGAAGCTTATAAATAATTATGTTAACATTAGAGACTTTAATTTAGTGTAGTACAATTTAGCAAATGATTTGCTACTATAGCGCCAATTTTAAGAACTTCTGAACATTAGAATACTACATTCTGCGGAAAACTAAGACGCCGTAAAATAAGCTACGGATAAAAGCGAGTAGGTACCTTTAAAATGATTAAATAATGAGGTAGATAAACATAGACCGTAATTACTTTATATGTTCACATGATATGGATCTTAAAGCAATTTTCAAAGCACTCAGCTCCATCCTCGGGGGATGCATTATTATAAATCACGAGCATTCGTAGCATAACCTTATTAATCTTTGAATATTTTTGAAGTAAGATTTTTCCCTTTACTCAAGGAGGTGTGTTGCCTTCGACTCAAAATAAACAGTTGTAATTTCCCTCGAGCTGTTTGTGGCACGCCGAGCGAGATAGCAATTTGCGCGTTTCATTATCGGCATTGTTTGTACAGGAAACATATGTACAGTTGTGTGCGAGTTTTGAGTTACTTTCTTAATTCCAATTAACTCCTATAGAGGACTGGAACTGTGCTTATCAAATTTTTGAGATGACTCCTGTAACGTCATTGACAAAGGCACGTATTTTAGATTGATTGTAAAGTAGGTACATTATGTTTCGATTTAAAACTCTAAAAATGAGAAAGTAGGTAATTATTAAATCAAATATTGAACATCAGGATGGCCTAAAGCCTATGTATAACTAATAGCTCTCCGCGGTTTTACCCGTGCAGTTCCGGTTCCGTTATTTTTTCGTGACAAAAGCCTACGTGCTATTCCAGACTATAATTTAATTGTATACTAAATGTTAACCCGATCGGTCCCGACGTGATTGAACAACAAACAACCAAACCTTCGCATTTATAATGTTAATAGAATATCTAGGCTTATTTTTATATCCAATTTCACGTTTTGTACAGTCTGAAAAAAGCCATGTTGTTGAATAAAACAAACTAAAAATGAAGAATAGCTGAAACTTGCTGTCGTTAAGTAGAAGTCGTTAACAACGCGAGAGCAGTACACAGTATACACGGGATACAACCGCGCTAACACGGTAGTTAACCGTGAGTTCATGCCATTACCTGCATTACCATTAGCACACTAGTAGGCAAAATCCCAGGCGGGAATCGCTAGCTTAATTCACACAAGAAACGCTCGCTTGAACCGTTCCCTTGAGTGCTCTCTAAAGACTTGCCACGAAAAACTTCCTAGCGCTTCGCCACTTGTACAATTTATGGTGGTAGTTAGGCCAACGCAGCGCTATACCAGCATCAAACAGCCGCAGAAGTGCCTGCGCCTGTTCCTACACTTCCAGAAATGGAAACGTTGAAGAGTAACAAAGCAGACAACGTGGTCTCATATTAAATAGAAGAGCGCCAGGCCAAGCAATATACAATCAGGCTGAAGACGCGACGCGAATGCCTGATGAACTTTAATTACACCGGCGAGGCGCAACCGGCGTGGAAGCAATTGGCTGGCTGGTGTATTAGCATAATCATTTTGTAGCCCTCCCGAGGTTAACTGATGCGAAATTGGTAATATACTGTGCCAATTTTCACAGAAAAGTTATTTCTTTAATTACAGTTCTTCACCGTATCTAATTTTCGAAATGGAGGTGAAACCCTATTTTCCGGAGAAATTATCCGAGGCTGAAATTTTTCCGATATGGCATTAGCAATTTTATCACGTGATAGCCAGCTAATAAAATCATGTTATAATATAAAACGGGAATGTGTCGGATGTTACGGGAAAATGATGTCCCCGACCAAAAGGGCAGGGGAATAGATAAAAATGTTAACGGCAAGGTAGTTCTCCGCAGCAACCCTTGCCTTTGAGATTTATTGCAGATTATCCCCCAGTATTGGGCTATTAAAATCCGCTTTATATTTTACGACTTGCAATCTCTTTTAAAATACTGGAACCCATTACTTCTTTAAAATGAACGTGATGAAAAGTTAAAAGCTATGGCGTTCTGGGATTAGATTAACTTCTGTAACATTTCAATGTGACGTGGAGTTACAAACAATACAGAACTTTTTGATTTCTTTGTTTCTTTTAAGTTGAGAAGCATACATATAGATTGAAACATAAACCATGTGTCGATCATGACGATAACTTATAGTAATGGATAGATCCAAAAACTTCGGAGTTTTTCCTAAAAATGGCGCGCCCTCATTGTTCCGCGAAAGTATTTTAAATTCAAATCAGCCAAGGATGAGTTCAGACGTTACTTTGAGAATATTAGGTACTCGAATCTTGAAAGAAGTGAACGTAAAATATTTTGCGAACCTTTTAGGTAAACAAAGTTATTTTTGCACAAAAAAAATGCTTTCAAAAAGGCGAGTGAAAGTAATACGTTTCAAGTTTTGAATTTTAGCACACATGAATAATGATTTATGCTTGATATAACTATACTAAGTTGAGTGAATTGAGTAAACAAAATTATAATAGGTGACCGAGAATGAGTAGCAACTCAAAGTTAAACACTAAATTCCTGTTGGGTTTCCATCAGGTTATTTGTTACCAAACGCTGCGCAGCGCTGGCCAATTTCAACATAATCAGCGTAACAAACCCATTGTTGCAATTATGGGTAGATCTCTACCCGGTCACTGTCTGTGTTGTTTGATGTTCATCAGGGTCGCCCCGCCATCGATTTTTTAGTACGATGCAACATTGTTTCAGATCTGGCTATCACTGAGTGGTGGTCTTAGCCCAACGATGATATGAGATCCAACTGACATGTCCAGCCTCGTCCCAATTAAGGCGAGGTGGGCCAAAAATTAAATTTTTTAAAACAATTTTTAGACCTATAAAACAGTGTTTGGAACTCTGAAAAAAATATATGTGTTAGTTAAGGATCTAGTCTAGGTTAATTCGCAGTTAATAACACGATTTAATTAATTTTACTATATAGAAAAAAATCCCAAAGTTACCCCTTTTCGTAAAGTTTTATCAACTTTATGACTAAACTATTGAACTTTTACACTAAATTTTTGTACTCAACGAAAGCCACTAAAAAGTTGTAGGTAAATTTGTAGGATTTGAGTTGATAAAAAGTATCAGTTATTTACTATGTTTAAATTATTATTATTATTATTATTATTAGCCTAAATTGTCCCACTGCTGGGCAAAGGCCTCTCTTCCCTCCTCCCAGATAGCCCGATTTACGGCTTTGGTGGTCCAGTCTTTATCGTGCGATTCCAATTCGTCACGCCACCTTCGTCTGGGTCGACCCGGAGGTCGTTTAGTTGTTGGACCCCAATCAGTAGTGATCTTTGCCCATTTGTGTTCCGGCATTCGGTTAACATGCCCTGCCCAATCCCATTTTAATTGACCAGCTTTGAAGCAAACATCTGTGATTTTGGTCTTAGAGCGAAGCGTTGTGTTTCTAATCCGATCTGAGAGACTAACGCCAAGAACACTGCGTTCCATGGCGCGTTGGCAAACCCCGAGCGTATTTTTCTGATCCTTAGTCAAAGACCAAGTTTGTGCGCCGTAAGTTAGGATTGGAAGAATACATACGTCCATGATTTTGCGTTTTAGGCATAGAGGCAAATTGCCTTTCAGAAAGTCTTTCATGGCCCAATAGCTCTTCCAGGCGTTTTCGGTGCGTCTAGCAACTTCTTTATCTTGTCTCGCCTGGAATGAGACTATTTGGCCAAGGTATACATATTCATGAACGTATTCAATCTCATCGCCTTGTAATAATATGCGATGTGGAGCGCGGTTGGTCATGACTTTGGTCTTCGACATATTCATCTTTAAACCCACTTCGAGGCTTGCCTTGCTCAGATCTTCAAGCATTGTTGACAGTTCGGTAGCTGTAGAAGATAATAGTACAATATCGTCAGCGAAACGAAGATTCGTGAGGTTGTTATCGCCAACTCTAATGCCCTTCTCCTTCCAGTGTCCCGACAATTTTCTAAAAACTTGTTCTAGCGTGGCAGTGAACAATTTTGGTGATAGGGGGTCGCCCTGTTTCACTCCATTAGTAATGCTAAATGATGGACCACTGCTACATAATTTAACTGCTGCTGTGCTACAGTGATAAATTTTGCGTAAGAGGTTAATGTATGTTGTATCGATACCTTGATTGATTAATGCGTCAAAAAGTGAAATGTGGCTGATACTGTCAAAAGCTTTCGAGTAATCGACATATGCTATGTAAAGGGGAAGTTTAAATTCTTGGTGCTTCTCAATTAGTTGATTTAAGGAGTGAAGATGGTCAGTAGTAGAAAACCCACGTCGAAACCCGGCTTGTTCGGGAGGTTGGCTAGAATCCAACTGGGCTGATATTCGGCTTTCGATGACTTTAATGAAAATTTTGTAGACATGTGAAATGAGACTAATTGGTCGGTAATTATTTATGTTTGCTTTGTCACCTTTTTTGTGCAGTAAAATAATAGTCGAATGACAGAAATTAAAAGGAAGATTGCCAGTTACTAAAATTGAGTTGAATAAGTTGGTTATATGAGGAAGAAGTGCAGGTCCTCCAACTTTGAGAGCTTCGGTTGTAATGCCATCTTCCCCGGGACTTTTGCTATATTTCATGCTGCAAAGAGCGCGATGAACTTCATAGCCACTTATTGGCACGATCGATTCGGAGCATGAATATTGTCCTAACGGTTCGTTGGAGATACCTGGTATGTTTAAATACCTAGAATATATATAGCGCGCCGTTCGGCAGGACCGCTCAGTCGCGTTTCGGCGCTCGCGGACGATGGACCTGTGCTTGTTTTTGCAATTTTGACAACCGATAAATTTCTAATATTACGATCGCATTGTCACAGTATAACAACATCTTTAGGTATTACTACTGAAGAGCACTATGATCTCAATTACTGATACCGTTTCCATTGGAATAGCAAATAGGTACTAATACTAATTGGTATGCTGTTTACTTTATATAGTAGGCCAAAAGGGCAGCCTCAAAAACTGATGTGGTCTCAGTAATAAATTCTCTTACCAGCGGATTAAACGGAAAATAGATAAGAATAGGTTAAAATGTTTTTCATTAAATTAAAAGTTGGGAGAAGGAAATAATAAGAGGGGAAGAACTCCCTGCGAATGCATAAGCATAAATAGCCCACTAATTGTTCCCACTGCTGGGACTCAGGACCTACTCTCGTAAGGAGAGAGTTAAGGCCATAATCCACAACGCTGACCCAGTGCGCTTTGGTAGATGACACATAACTTCGAAAGGTTCTAGGCACCTGTCGGTTTCCTCACAATGTTTTCCTTCACCATTTTAATTAAGCGGCATTACGCAACAGGTCAACTCTTTAGTAGCAAGGTACTTACTTAGAATATAAGTCCTAAGTACTTAACTACCAAAGAATTGAAAACCTGATAAAGCAGGATAAGATTAGTTTAAGTAGTGGTAGGACTCTTAGCAGAGTCCGCCTGGGGAAGTACCACACCTTTGCCAGTTATTTTACGGCCAAGCAGTAATGTGTAAGCATTACTGTGTTCCGGTTTGAAGGGCAATGTTTCCAGATAAATTACTGGGCTTAGAGATACAACATCTTAGGTCTCTGGGTGACGAGCGCAGTGCAGTGCTAGGTAATGATTTGGACTCTTCATGTTCCAATAGCTGCGTGTCACTGTGCTGACATGTGGCAGGCATGTTGTTTACCATCAGGCACATGTCCTGGTCCTCTTATCACTCTTTATTTAAAAAAAAAATACGCGTCCACGGCGGCTGGGCAAATCCGTCAGTCGCATCCTGGCACTGGCGAAACTTCTGATTTGTACCCAATTTTGCAGTTTCACGAAAAACTATGTAGTTGTTGAAAGTTATTTAATCACGATGGGTAAAAGATACAAGCGAAAAAAGTCACACCATGTTATAAAAATAACAAATAATGCTCTCTGGATCTGTGAGCATTTTGTGATCTTAGTAAGTGATTTTTACCTCATATAAAAAAATGGATCAGAAATGTAGTGCAAAGTTGACCAAAAAACCGTCTATTTTTACTGGCCCTTAAGTTTCTGGAATTATGGATTAGGAAACACTTTAAAAAGATGAATGAAATTGTTAAAGCTGTTCTCAGCTTACAGCATCACCAAAAAAGAAAAAGTTTATTTTTGTATACCGACAAGTGTAGAGAAATATTTCTTGCTTTATATGGCTACAAATTTTTTATCACTATTATAAACAAATCTTAAACAAAAAATGAGTTTAAATTACATATGTAGTTAAATTAAGTCAATATTTTACTGTTATTTCTGCACTGTGTCACCGATTCCGCACAGAGCGGCGCATGACAACGGTCTGCGAGACAAGACAGCGTTCAATGCTTACTTTGACAGAAATACCCAGCCTTAAAATTGGACGGCTTGTGGGTCACGTTAGCTATTTTTGTCATGGAACGCAATTTACATTTCGACATGACAAAAAAATAATATTGATCTCGCAAATTAACATCTTAAAATAAATAAAACTGAATCGTTGACACAAATCTTTAGTAATTGATATAATAGGAGAAAAGCTTACTTAGAAATAAATGACCTCACTGCCATCATTTCCGTGTTAAAAACGAGGGACAAAATATTTTGCATTTGGAAATTTAATTTATTTGACAAGGAGAAACAGCCTTATTTGACATGGGTACGAAATGTAGATTGCTATAAAACAATTTGCATTTTTATCGAGATTTCTTTGCTTGGAAATTATTAAACATTCGTAAGTTATGTTTCAAAAATATTACTTACGTATTAGGCCATATGTCTTCTTTTGTATTTTATTGTGGTATATGCATAACATGATTAACGCACAAATAGTGGCGTTAATCTTTTTATGCATTTACTCATTTAATTCCTCCTTGCACTTTTCGAAATGGGAGTAGTAGTTATCTTACTAATTACTGGATATACCCAGGGTAACACATAACTAAGAACTTAAATTTGTATTTTTGTCACAAAATAATGATAAAAATTCTATGATAAAGAACATTGAAATAGTTACAAACTTTTTGTGGCTGTAAGCTAAATAATCAACCAACAAGACACCGCAAGATACATTAATATCTTCGCCGCTTCGCTCTAATTTTTCAGTATTAAAGCTGACTACGACTATGAAAAATTGTCTGAAGCCGGTGTTTTTCGTTTTTAATTTAAAATAAGGAGGTATTTTAATTTTGCTAAACTTCAAACTGTTAACAAATATATAAAAATGCTTAGTTATTCATATATTGTTTTATATTATCTGTTTTTTGTGGCTTTTTAATAAAGAGTTGTTGTGAGTGGTTGTGGGGACCGAGTCACCTTCGTCCGTGGGGAAGCACCTAGATATTGAAACCTCACACGTGGTCCCTGGGTGGTGCTAATCAGGTGACAAATTACCGGTGGTAGGCTTCGGCCGTGGTTGGTGACCACCCACTAGACTAAGTCACGACGCCAAGCGGCCTAGCCGTGTTCCGTCGTGTTGTCTAGTGACACCATTTAGGGAAAACGGGTCAGAACAGTTGCTGCACAACTGCAAGACCGGTCTGTCACACACCAATACTGTACATCGGGAAGCTAGTCATGGAGGGTAGCGGGATCCGAGGCACGGTTGCCGCGACCGACCGCAGATAGTTGGGGGCCCAAGTAGTGAGCTAGCCACTCATGAAAGGCTGCCCCGCCATCTTGCGAAAAATCCCGGGATGCGCTATCCTGCCGGTTGGCGACCGGATGACAAGGCCAGATAGACATCCCCGGGGGGGCTCGGGCGTCCCCGCAGTCTCCAGGCTGGCTCCCCACTGGTGTATTCGTGTTGTGTGTTGTGACCAATGGTCAGTAGTGTGTGGCCTCGTTCTACTGCCGTTTTCCCCACCGATTTCCTCTCTAATAAACATGAACAAAGTCAAAAAAAGAAACAAAGTTAAAGAGCGGCTGCACGCCTTGTCAGTCAAAGTGCACCTCACTAATATTCGAGGTCTGCACTCAAATCTCACTGCAGTCCACCATCACCTCGAGACTGAGCAGCCGACACTCTTGTTTCTTACGGAGACGCAGATAGGTTGTCCGTCGGACGTGGCGTACCTAACGTATCCAGGCTATACTCTGGAGCACAAATTCCGGCCTCGTGCTGGAGTATGCCTGTACGCCCGTGACGACATCTGCTGTCGGCGTCTCCGTAACCTTGAGGACACTAGATTTTCTGTTCTTTGGGCACTAATGGACACAGGCATAGACAAAATTATCTACGCCTGTGTGTATCGGTCGCACAGCGGAGATCTGGAGACGACTAGGCTCACGGAGTATTTAGGTGAGGCGGCGGACGCGGCTCAACAGAAGTACCCTTCGGCCCAATTAGTGTTACTGGGGGATTTCAACGGCCATCATAAGGAATGGCTGTACCCATACCGGGACACTGATCACGCTGGGCAGGAAACGAGAAAGCTAGCTTTATCGTTAGACCTAACCCAGCTGGTCCAAGAGGCCACAAGAGTACCCGACGTTGAGTCGCATACACCTTATTGCTTAGACCTTCTGCTGACAACTGATCCAGACCGTTATTCGGTGGCGGTATCGTCGCCGTTAGGCAGCTCCGACCACTGTCTGGTGAAATCTGTATCTGTCTACCATCCGCCTGATCCCAGCCCTAGAGGCAACCGGCGGTTGTGGCGATACAAGTCAGCAGATTGGGATGAGATGCGCTCTTTCTTTGCGTCTTACCCATGGCAGTCATTGTGCTTCGCTTCTGGTGATCCCTCAGTCTGCGCGGATGCTGTGACTAATGCAATTCGAACGGCTATGGAATATTTCATTCCATACTCCGACATCTCATTATCCAGCAAAGCTCGCCCTTGGTTTGGTTCTCAATGTAAAAGTGCTGAAGCATTTAAACATGAGGCCTACCTAGCCTGGGTTGATGCTCGACAGCGTAAGGCAAGGGACATACACCAGAAGAAGAAGGCGTTCAACAAGGCTGCTAAGGCATGCAAAAAGGTTCTTCAGAGGGCTCGGTTTGACCACATTAGTCGAATAGGGAACAAACTAGCTTCGTACCCAGCGGGCAGCAAAGCGTTTTGGTCCCTAGCTAAATCGGTCGAATCGAACTTCTGCCGCTCCTCACTACCTCCAATGCTGAAACCTGATGGGACACTGGCTCACACTGCAACGGAGAAAGCAAACTTGTTTGCAACTCAGTTTGCGGAATCTTCGCGTCTAGATGCTGGTAGCGCGACACCTCCTACTCCACCTGGCTGTTCGACTTTTATGTCAGAGATACGCATTCGCCAAAAGGAGGTTCGTAAAGTGCTACGCAATCTGGACGTGAATAAAGCCAGTGGCCCAGATGGTATTCCTGCTCTAGTATTGAAGGCTTGTGCGCCTGAGTTGTCACCGATATTGACACGCCTATTTAGACTCTCTCTCCAAACTGGGCTAGTACCGAAGTCTTGGAAGCTTGCCAATGTGCAACCTGTGCCCAAAAAGGGTAGTCGTGCTGACCCTGTCAACTACAGGCCCATCTCAGTCACGTCCATACTCTGCAAGACTATGGAACGTGTCTTAAACCACAGGCTCCTGATGTACCTAGAATCGAACGACCTCCTCAGTGACCAGCAATACGGGTTTCGCCGAAACCGGTCCACCGGGGATATTCTAGCGTACGTCACTCACATCTGGAGTGAAGCTATTGAGAAACACGGGGAAGCACTTGCAGTCTCCCTGGATATCTCGAAGGCTTTCGACAGGGTTTGGCATGATGGCCTTGTAAGCAAGCTTTCTAGTTATGGTTTGTCTTCTGGGTTCATTGCTTGGATATCGGACTTCTTGAGGGATCGATCCATACGAGTCGTCATTGATGGCTGCTCGTCGGATCAAATGGGTATCAATGCCGGAGTCCCACAAGGGTCGGTACTCTCTGCGACGCTCTTCCTGCTACATATCAACGATCTGTTGAAGCCCGGTATCTATGGGTACGCAGATGATAGCACCGTTGTAGAGAGTTACATATCTAGCGCGAGAGCCACTGGGCAGCAAACTCAGGTACTGAGAGAGAGTCTGATCAAGCGTTTGGGCTTGACCCTTGATGCGGTGTCCAAATGGGGCGATGCCAATCTGGTCAAGTTCAACGAGAGTAAGACGCAGGCGTGTCTGTTCTCCGCTAAAAGGAGTCCTTTCCAACTGACTCCAACTTTTAGAGGTGTATCCGTGCCGGTCTCTGACCGTCTTGAACTTTTGGGCGTTACTTTGACCTCTACGCTCAACTTTGGCTCGTTTATCGAGTCCAAGGCCAAACTTGCTGCCAAAAAACTTGGTGTCCTCTCAAAGGTGCGAAGGTACTTCAAGTCTGAACAGTTGCTTACACTATATCAAGCACAGATTCGCTCCTGTATGGAGTACTGTTCGCACCTTTGGGATGGATCGGCTAAGTATCAGCTGGAGGCTCTGGAATCGATCGAGAGACGTGCCAAAAGGCTCGTAGGCAACGACACTCTTGTGCGAAAAAGACTTCAAAGTCTTGAACATCGCCGAAAAATTGCTAGCCTATCGGTTTTTTATCGGATACACTTCGGAGAGTGTGCGACTGATTTGCATGATCTGATACACCTTGTCCTTTTTTCTATCGGAATGCTCGTAGCTCGAAAAAGCGACATCGTTTCATGGTTGATGTTCCAAAGACACGAACGAAGAGATTCGACTCTACTTTTGTGATAAGAACGTCTAAGCTGTGGAATACGTTGCCTGAGTGGGTTTTCCCCGATGGTTACAATCTTTGTGTCTTCAAATCGAGAGTGAATCGGTTTTATCTAGGTAAACACGCTCCATCGTAGACCGCATCATCGCTTAACATCAGGCGAGATGGCGGTCAAGTGTAAGCCTATAGAAGTTAAAAAAAAAAAAAAAAAAAAAAGAGTTTGTTGTATTGAATAGAGATGACTGACACTAATCACAAATTATTATTTAGTGTTAATTTTATGATAGTTTGTATTAATAGAATATCGAAACTCACATTTTTATAACTTCAAATTACTTAGTTCATCATCAATCATCATCCACAGCCTTTCTTATCCCACTGCTAGGTATAACCCTCTCGTTTTCCATGTCATCTTCCTCGGTCCTGTGCCAATCGAGTCGAGGTTAGACCCGCGACAAAGATGATATCGTCGACCCATCTTGCAGCTGGACGTCCGATGCTCCGCCTTGCTTAAAAATTATTTTTATTGTAAATGATTTTAAATGCTATATTTTAATATGTTGTCATGTGAGAGCAAACAACGATATGGCTTGTTACGTCACTAACCGCAAAACAATATTTGAAATACTGACTAGACTGCTTACTTCTTTGCATTTTTATTATAGTTTTTTGTTTGTGTTAGACGACGATTTTGATTGTTTGTATCGAGTAATAATAAGAAAACATAAACTGGACATACCGCGATCAATATTTTGCGGTTAGTGATGTCATGTCAGTCGTTAATGTTTTACCGGGGAAATTCAAAATTACTTTATTATTGTATACCTACCTACTTATCACGAAAATAAAAATATTCACTCATCGAAAATAATAATATTTTAACTAATTTTTTTTTATGGTCAATAGGTTTAATTCCGGCCTGCACATCGATACGAATACCTACTAATATTTACTGAAGCTAAAGAAGTTTTTTTTTGTTTGAACACGCCCTTCTCAGGAACTACTGGACCGATTTCTACAATTCTTTCACCTTTCGATATATACATACATGGTTCCTGAGTGCAAACTGTTGATACCAAACTTTTCACTTAACACCATCAATGTACACGGTTTTAAGCAATAAAATTTATTTCTATTTCTATATTTCTATTTCTATTATGTACCACTGGCGAAGCCAAAACAGACCGCTAGCCTTAGTACATTTCAAACTGCAGATGTGTCAATGAGTCTGTCATCATCACTGGCTTCAATGGTAAAGAAAACGGAATGTGACAAGAAAAACCTCTTTCGAGGACTTGTGTGATCCATCAACCCGCACTTGACCATCTCCTTACGAAAGGAGAACTCGAGTTCTAGCAGTGGGCTGCTTATGCTAAGACAGCAGATTAGATCATCTCATCACTATCCAAACTGCATCAAAATAAAAGTACTTTTTTAATTTTACGTTTATTTCAAACACTATTTTGCTTTTGTAAGCTACTTATACGAGTACACACTGCACCGCCCTGCGGTGTACCCGCAGCTTACCTAAACTAGTAAATGAATTTTTTTATAAATTTTAATGTAGTATACGTTTCTTCTCATAACGTCAGGAGCTATCTGTTAGTAAATATCCCATTAAAATCGGTCCAGCCGTTTCAGAGATTAGCCACAAGAAACAAACATAGAGATACCTATCGATTTTTTTTAAATATCATTATTTCTGTGATTGCCATAAAATACTTATACTTACAATATTTGTATTTAGCGTAAAGCTGTTAATTTCAGACAAACATACACTTCAATGTTATTTATATGTATAGATCAATCGATACTTGTAAAATATTACAAGGGAACAATGTGAAAATGTATCGAATCGGTTTAATTTCCGTTCAATGTCAGGACAGTCATTATTGCGAATTCATAAATGATGAGTCGATTGACCTAAAAATTGTGGCGCTCGACTCGTAGGAGTAGGTAGCTGGTAGATAGGTCAGAATGAATGGCCTAGGAGGGATTTTCTTTATTTATTGCAGCCTGCGACCATGGAAAGCTGGGGAGCGCACAGCAATTAAAATCCAAGTGAATAGAGTGGATGCATATTGTAGCGGTAAGATGCGGTCGCTCTGTTATCTGACCGGGGTTGCTTTCTACGTTTCAGTATTTTCTATTTCATGGAATTAATTCAAGAGACCAGGAACAGTTTTTTTTACTTTTAGCACTGTATCTATATATATAAAAGCGAAAGGTCACATCACGAAATCTCAGAAACTATAATGCTAGGAGTACGAAATTTTGCATGGAGGTGTATTTTAGCACGTAGGCGCTCGCTAAGACGGGGTTTTGCGAAATTCAACCCCTAAGAGGGTGAAACAAGGAATGAACGGTTGTATAAAAAAAAATATGTCATTTCCAAAGTTATAAGCTTGAAATCCAATGAGCTGATATTAATGAAATTTTGTTACACATATAGACTAGATCCTAAAAAGGGACATAGACCACTTTTGATTACGGAAAAAAGGGTTGAAGGGGTTAAAAGGGGGGATTAAAGTTTATTTGGAGGTTCGTAATTGTTGTAGATAAAACATTATATGTGTAACTAGACACGAAGCAAATAAACGTTTGTACTAGCAATTTTGTAATTTCGAATTGTATAGGGACAATATTGGGGTTGAAAAGGGAAATGCAAGTTTTTATGGAAGTTCCGAATTTTTGAAGATAAAACCATGAGACTCCATTTATCTAAACACTTGATGCAAAGCAACTAAATGTTTATTCTAGCAATTTTGTAATTTAAAACTGCACGGGGACGAAATAGGGGCTGAAAGGGGGGATGCAAGCTTGGGGATGGAAGTTTGTCAATGTTGAAGATAAAACCGTAAAATTTTGCAACTAGACACTTGAAATCCATACTATCCTACTAATATTATGAATGTCAATGTATGAATATTTGGATGTATGTTGCCCAATCACGCCATAACGTATGAACGGATCGGGCTGAAATTTGGCATATAATAAGATTGTAGTCTGGAAGAACACATAAGCTTTTTATCCCGGGAAAATAACAGGAACGGGAATTACGCGGTAGAAACCGCGGGCCGCTGCTAGCTGTATTATAAATGTAAAAGTAACGCTGTCTGTCTGTTACGCTTTAACGCCTAAAACACTGAATGATTTTCATGATATTGGATAAAAATGTTTTAATATAAACTGATTTCAGTAAATGTATATTTGTATGGGTGTACAAATACTGCCCCAGTTACATAAATATACACCTATATCGCGCGGACGAAGTCGCGGGTAAAAGCTAGTTTACTATAAAACTAAACAACGCTGCTTACCATTGTTTTGTAAACATAACACAGAATTGAATCGGGATATAAATTACTAGCAGTGCCCCGCTGTGCTACCCGCGAAGTTCCCGTTCCCGTTGTTTTCCGGGATAAAAAGTAGCCAATGTGTTCTTCCAGACTATAATCTATCTGTATTCCAAATTTCAGCCCGATCCGTTCATACGTTAGGACGTGATTGAGCAACAAACATCCAAATATCCAAACATCAAACATCCATACATAGACATTTATAATATTAGAAGGAAGTAGGATTATTTAATTACCTCGACGTCTCGAAAAGGTTACAACCACCGTTCTCACGAGAAGACCACAATGAGTTCAAATCGCCAAAGTTTAAAAACTACAACTGCTTTTTGTTGTTTAGCTTGTCTTGTAACTCTATATTGAAACAAAAGATCTGGTGGCATAGTACACCAGGAAGGAACAAAGTTCCTTCGGATAATATAGAAGCAACACAATTTACAAAAAAAAAACTGCTGAATTTTATTATTTATGGTACGATCATCTGAAAAATAAAGTCGGCAACACTGGTCACAGACAGTTTTACGCGTCACTTTCATTACTTATATATTTTTTTATATAGGTTTTAGGCTCATTTTTTTTTTCTGTTTGGTTGTGCAGCAAAATCCCTGTCTACTCCAAGTCTGAACTAAGAAACTTTCTTAAAAAAAAGAGGGAGCGCGAGCTCCCTGAGTTTTTTACTGCACTATGCACAGACTCTTTGCTGTTGCTTTGTCAGATTGGATAATAATAATAATAATAAGCCCCCTAAAGTCAACCACACGTCCGAATCGAACATCTGATCACGTGGGGGGCGGACAACGCAATTTTGAAATTACTGGTGCGGCCAACGTGGCTCTGGAGTAGGTAGGGAGTATGTAGGTAAGTTAGTAGGGTAAGTAGTAAAAGTAAGTTAAGTATATAAGTAGGTGTTATCTACAAGACAAGCTATCTGGAGCTTGTGAACTTGTAAGTTCTTGTAAGGTTTAGATAGAACAGGCGGCATTAGTGTAGGATGTCGGCTTAGGGTGGCGGCGGATGAGTATCTAGCATACCAACGGTGGCGCTCGCGAGCTCAGTCAGTGTAGCTCACTACACACTTGTATACTTTGGACAAGTGATACAAGTTATTTGCAGTCCACAACCTCGTAATGATGATAAGCACAACAATAAACAAGCCCCAAGTGCCCGGCGACGCTGCGGGAGAGGCCGATGACAGTAGGTTGCGATCTCGTAGGGTCAGGGGCGAGGTGAATCTCCGGGCGGGATTCTTAAACTGTCAGACGACTAATGCTTCACGTAACCTGGATTCCGAAATAAGCTCAACGACATCGGCTGAGGATGTGGCACAAGATGCAAGTAACAGCATTCTTGTACCCACCAAGGCAAAATCTAGTGTGCGAAAAAAGTGGACGGAAGAGATGAACAAATTTATATTGCGCACTTACTACATAATAACCAACATGGAAAATAACACAAGAACATACTTAACCGAGTTACACGAAAAATTTACAAATACATTTCCAAATATGCAAGTTTCTAAACAGAGAGTAGGAGACCAACGCCGAGCAATTTTCAGGAGTAACCTTTTAACTATAGATCAAATACAGGAAATAAAACATGAAACAGAAAAATATCTTAGTCATTCACAACAAAACGAGTTCAACTACCAAGACAATGTGTTAGATATAAGATCAAGAAATTATAGTTTGCAAATCATCAACGAGATTAATAACGAACAAGATCACACACAATTACTAGAACTACATCAATCTAATAGCATTACATTCAACAAGGAGCCCCAAGAGGGCTCCCCAGCTAGAAGTGCTTCGCAGGTAGCCTTGTCGGCACTGAAACCTGCGACCACCAAGGCTGGTAAACCACGTGTACGCATGAAGTGGACATCAGATATCAACATATTCATAATGCGTACATATTTCAAAGTTACAGAACTAGAAACAAACTTAACAAGCTACAGGCAACAGCTTTATGACGAATTTTCTCAGCATTATCCGGATCTGAACGTCTCAGAACAGCGACTCTCAGACCAAAGAAGAGCGATAGTTAATAACGGGTTCCTTACACAAGAACAAATTAAGAGTATTAGAGATGAAGTAGCTAAAGAACTAGAGGATAGTGAAACACATAACCAGAGAAGAAGTCAAGTAATTACACAAACACAATATCGAAACAATAGACAATATTATCATTCTAACATCATAAATAAAACACAGCCAACACCTGACATACTGACTAATAATACAACTGAACTTGATATTGGCACACAGATAATTATACCCACAACCAACTCTGATATACAATGTCATTTTACATCATTATCTTTTGCAAGCCAAGAGTCATCATCTACAGTTAATGAACATTTAACAAACCAACTAAGCAATAACTTTTGCACAAACCTAATAAAATACCTCGATACTGACCCCACAGACAGTCCTCGGCTTCCAAAAATAAAACAATCCCGAATACTTACTGAAGTAATTTTTATATTCAACAAAATAATCTTACCAAAACACATACCACACTTAATAGATATACACCAAACGCACACACTTATATACTGTTGTGCTTTAACTATCACAGAACACTTTAAACTCAAAACTCAGAATAGAATAGGATCCAATACACAAAAGCAAACTAACAAACCTAGATGGCAACTAAGACTAGAAAAAGACATTGATAATTTAAGAAGAGACATTGGTAGGCTAACGCAATACAAAAACGGAAACAGAGGTCATAAATTAACTAAAAATGTAAATAAAATTATAGACAATAACAGAACACACAGTAGTCATGAAGATTTCAATAAAAAAGTTGCAGATTTTTTAGACACTTTGAAACAAAAGCTATCTGTTAAGACCCACAGATTATCGAGGTATAAAAAATCATTAGACAGAAAAGAAAATAATAAAGTGTTTCAAACAAACGAAAAGCAGTTCTATAGAAAACTTAAAATAAACACCACAATAAACGAAACTCCTTCAGAAAAAGATTTAACTGACTTTTGGTCAAAAATATGGTCGAAGTCTGACAACCAAAGTAATATCGAACATCTTAATAATGAGTGGATAGATAGAGAAAATGAAAGAGTTCAAAACGTAGAAGAAATGTCATTTGAAAATATAAGCACAGAAGAATTAACCAAAATAATAAATAGAACACACAATTGGAAAGCACCTGGATGTGATCATATCCAAAATTATTGGTTCAAAAAACTTATAAGCGTACATAACATCCTAGCAAAGCAAATAACAGAAATAATAAAAGGTGAGACCACCTTACCCACATTTTTAACCAAAGGAACAACATTTATGTTACCCAAAAGTAATAAAACCAAAGACCCAACACAATATAGACCCATAACATGCCTCCCAACGCTTTACAAAATAATAACATCATTTATCGCAAATAGAATTAATAATCACATAGAAGAAAACAATATACTAGCAGAGGAACAAAAAGGGTGTAGACGTTATCATATGGGATGCAAAGAACAATTAATAATAGACTCAACCATTTTAAATCACGCTAATAAAAATAAAAAAGATCTGTACATCACATATATAGATTACAAAAAGGCATTTGACAGCGTACCACACTCTTGGCTTATAAAAATATTAGAAATTTATAAAGTAAACTCAAAAATTTTACATTTCATAAAAAACACCATGCAACACTGGAGGACCTCCTTATACTTACGAGCTGAATCAAACACAATTGTAACTAAAGAAATAGCTATAAAAAAAGGGACATTTCAAGGAGACTCTTTGAGTGCTGTCTGGTTTTGTCTGGCCCTAAATCCATTGTCCCATGAACTCATAGAAAGCAATAGTGGATTTGACATAAAAAATGGAAGACAAAAATTAGCACAACTAACTCATTTACTTTACATGGATGACATAAAATTATACTCTAGTAGTGACAGCAACATGACAAACTTGCTAAACATCACAACACAATTTTCAAGAGACATTGAAATGGAATTAGGTCTAGATAAATGCAGGAAACTTAACATTAAAAAGGGAAAAATTATTGAGGGAGACTACAACATCGATGAAGATCAACAAATAACAGCAATGAACAACGAAGAAATGTATAAATATTTGGGATACAATCAATCAAAAAATTTAGATCATACCAATATCAAACAAAAACTCTAAAATGAATACTTGAACAGGCTGAACTCACTTTGCAAAACTCAATTAGTAGGTAAAAATCTGTTTAAATCTATAAATACATACGCAATTCCAATTTTAACATATTCATTTGGCGTGATAAAATGGACTAAATCTGACTTAATTGCTTTAGAGACCAAAACAAGAACCACTCTAACACAGTATAGATACCATCACCCAAAGTCAGCAAAAGAACGTATAACCATTCCTCGCCGATAAGGAGGGAGGGGCATGATAGACATAACTCTGTTACACCATAGACAATTACAAAAACTCCGTCATTTCTTCAGCTATAAGAAATCATTTAGTTCATTGCATAAAGCCACAGTTATAATAGATAAAAACTTCACCCCACTAAATCTGAGTTCAGAAAATGTAGAATCAATAGATATAAACCAATACCTCCAAAATACGATAAATACCTGGAATAGCAAAGAGCTGCATGGAAGATATTTAAAAGATTTAAATCAACCTGGCATCGACAAGACAGCTTCACAAAAATGGTTAGAATGTAGTGGGTTATTTCCTGAAACTGAGGGCTTTCTCATAGCAATACAGGATCAAGTGGTTGCAACAAAAAACTACAGAAAATTTATAATTAAAGATAATACATTACATAACGATTTATGTAGGAAATGCCGTAGTAAACCCGAAACAATTCAACACATTACAGGAGCATGTGTGACGCTCACAAAAAATGATTACACTCACAGACACAACCAAATAGTTAATATAATTCATCAAAAACTTTGTATCAAACACAAACTCAGTAACACCACTCCTACACCATACTACAAATACTCACCACAAGCTGTCTTAGAAAATTCCACCCACAAAATTTATTACGATCGTACTATACTAACAGACCACACAATATACAACAATAGGCCTGACATCACACTAATCGACAAAGTAAACAAACACGTATTTTTAATTGACGTAGCAATACCTAACACAAATAATATTCAAAGTACAATATCTGAGAAAATAAGGAAATACACTGAACTGCAACAAGAAGTAAAAAGAATCTGGAAAATGAACACAGTAACAATAGTACCAATAGTAATATCAACAATAGGAGTAATTCCCAACCATATATTTTGGAGCCTTGAGACACTTGAGCTGCATAAACTAACATACATTCAGCTACAAAAAGCAGCTATACTTAATACATGCCGAATAGTTAGGAAATTTTTACAACTAGACACGGATAATGCTGACCCAAATCTCGAATCAACGGGATAACACTTGGTACCCACCCGTGTTATTTCAATTTACCAGGACAAAAATCCTGAGAAACAAAAGTTTAAACTCATAATAATAATAATAAACTCTTTATTAAAAGACCACACAGAGTAAAACACAAACAAAACAAAAAATAAACTTAGTAACTAATGGGTGAGACTCTTAATTGGCGGCCTTATTGCTTAAAGCAATCTCTTCCAGGCAACCTTGTACGGAAAAAGGATATAATTTGTACAAAAATGGCCCTTAACTTATTTAGAGATGGTCAGAAAAAACACAACTTAGGTACACATACTTAACAATCTATAGCAAACACTGAATAAACAGAAACACAAAATTATGTACATAATATGCAACACTCATATACCTACATACAATTTACTTGTTACTTAAATTATACATACATAAATATAATTTACACATACATATATACATATACAACTACAGATATACATACATACAACTACATATATACATACATACACAATAAATATAAACAAAGATGGAATAGTAGCTATAATTCAAGATAGTATGCCTTCACGCGAAGCTTGAATACGTCAACAGAGGGTGCACGTTTGATTTCGAGGGGCAAGTCATTCCATAACTTCACAGCCTTGACTGTAAAGGAGCAAGAATAAAAAGAAGTGCTGTGCTGAGGAATATCCAAAATAAGGGAATCCGATGATCTTAGGGGTCTAGTCAGGAGGGAACTTCGAAAATTAAAACGCTCTTGTAAATAGTGAGGGGAAGAAGGATTAAATAGAACGTTATAAAGAAGGGAAAGTATGTGGACATCCCGGCGACGTCGAATGGGCAGCCACTTGAGCTTAGCGCGAAACTCAGACACGTGGTCATATTTGCGCAAACGAAAAATGAACCTTATACAAAAATTTTGAAGGCGCTCAAGTTTATCCAGCAACTCTTCTGTGAGGTCTAAATAGCAGACGTCAGCGTAATCCAAAATGGGAAGCAAAAGTGACTGTGCAAGCGCAGTTTTAGTGGTTGTTGGCAGAAAATTTCGTAGCCTACGAAGAGATCCCCCAGACGCAAAAATTTTACGGCTTACCTCCGTAATTTGAGGAGCCCAAGAAAGATTGCGGTCAAAGAAAATGCCTAAGTTGGAAATTATGGTGGTAGGACTCTTTCACAGACTAGGTAGAGGACTCTTTGTAGAGTCCACCTGGGGAAATATCACATCTATGTCAGTTTTTCTGCCGCCAAGCAGAGTAAGTAAATAACACTGTGTTCCGATTTGAAGAGTAGTGTTTTCAGAGAAATTACAGGACATATACATATAAAAAATAAAAATAAATTAAATAGGAGTGTTTATGTCTGGAGTATATACTTATGTCATGGATATTTGTAATATCAAATTAACAGCTTTCTTCTAATTTCAAATGAAAGTATTGTACATGGTGGCTATTTCTAAACAAAAAAAAATAATTATTTAATTATTTTAAAATCTGTCTGTCTGTCTGTTTCTTCCGACTAATCTCCGAAACGGCTGGACCGATTATGACAATATTTTCATTATCATATGGCTGATGTTCTTACGCTTAACATAGATTACTTTATTGAGTAAAATAATAAGGGTTCCGTGAAAAATAAGTAAACTCTTAAAAAGCAGATAAAACCGGAGGCACAGCTAGTTAGAGATAAATCCAGTGATGAGCGCAGTGCAGTGCACTGCAGGTGATGGTTTCGACTCTTCATATGTAAATATCTGTCTAAGTGTCTAACATGGTGCTGTTATTATGTTAGTTATGGCAGACGTGTTGATTATCATCATCACTGTTTCCAGAGAAATTACAGGGCTAAGAGAAATAATATCTTAGATCTCTGAGTGTAGAGCGCAGTGTAGTGCTAGGTAATGATTTGGACTCTTCATGGTAAAATCGCTGCGGGTCACTGCACCATGCCACGTTGCTTACCATCAGGCATATGTCCTGCTCGTCTCGTCACTACACTATAAAAAAAAGCATAATATGTTAATTCCGTCTGTCTTTACTAATAAAAAAATACTGTAAGTAATGAGACGAGAAAGTAAATCTGCTACGAGTAGTAAGCACTAGTAATAGGTGTGCTTATACCTTACCATTACAACGAAGTATAAGGAAAGTGGCTTTACGGTTTTTAACTAAATTTACAGTATTTACAAAGCACAGGCACACAAAGCTGCTACTGCTAAATCCGTGTGGAAAATTAACCCTCCGCACTGTTGCCGGTTGGCGAGACCTGCTGGATAAGCTCAGAATAGCTCGGATCAATACAAAACCCGATCTAACTATTTAGGCGTGTCGCCTTTACAAAATAAATCCAATTGCAACTGTAACTGGTAAAGTTCCATTTTACCAACGTTTCATTATAAAGACCTATGTGAAATATTTTAGGTTACACGTATGTTTGTAAGCTAATAGCTCATTTAGGAAATACGCAAACGTGAACACTTTTGTATCAGATACAAACCGATGACCATTTGATTTCTATAGAACCGGTATGTATTTATCCACTCTCTGCGCATACGTATTTTTTTTTGTGTGGGCACAAGCCAGAAGCCACGAAGATAATTTTCATTTCTCATACTCGGAATGTAGTGTTGTTTTAATCTGATTATTGGGTAGAAAATGCTGCTTCCGTCCATAGAGAGAAAAAAACTCATACAACCCAACTAAGGGCCGGTATGAACTTTAAAAATAGAACTACTGTCAGCTGTGAAGAGTTTTATGTAAAAAATAATAAATAAAGTACCTCGGGAATTTATTCTTTCGACCCTCGGTTAACAATCTACTAATTTATTTATCGACCTCTACATGGTACCGACGGAAAACAGTCAACAAATTGTACTAGCGGTCAGAAGTAACAACCGGAACTACTAACTAACTAAAATAACTGAACGGCTTTCGATAAAACATTACGACTTTCATAAAAACCATAGATTTAATTTTTTTATGCTAATAAGAACACTCACGACTAATTCACTCAAACAAAAAAACAAATGCACGCACAAAACGGCACAAACGTTAAACTTACAATACTTCTGCCGCTGCTAGTGCGACTCACTTTATTACAGCAATGTACTAGTAGTTAGCATAATTTTACATTCAAGATCTTTATGCGTTGATGTTTTCATTGCGCATAATGAATTCTCGTATTCTCATTGGGGTTACGGCACCGGGCGGCAGCGGTGACTGGTCTACTGTATTATTCAGGCGCCTAGTTGAGATGGATTTATAATTTGTTGGGCAGGTTCTGAATTGGATTTTGAAGTCGACGAGCTAGTGCTAATTTTGCTGGAAATCCATACATTCTGAATAATTTTAAAGTGTTAAGGAAGTTTCTGAGATGATTCAAAATATGATATATCGAACATGCAGAAATTACAATTCTGTTCATTTATTGGAAAAATATTCGTGTACTCCTACATAAAATGTATCCTATTTAATAAAATATTATATGATGATATTTGTAACTCAATCACGTTGCAACGTCTGAACGGCTATGATCCAAATTTCAACCTACGGAGTAGGTTGCTAACGAGCTGCTTGCTAAGGAACATAGCTAAATTATAGTCTGGAAAAACACATAGGTTACTTTTTATTCCGCGAAAACAACGGGAATGAGAACAACGCGAGTAAAACCGCGGGGCTCTGCTAGTAAATAAATATTATTATATATTCCTCACACAACACCACCTAGCCCCAAAACAAGCAAAGTTTGTAGGTACTAAGGTGCCAGATAGCTGATATAATTTTTAAGTACATACTTATTGTACATAGACATTAGACACCTAAACCCAAATATTTGTATTCGTCATTCATATATTGGGTAGGAATGGAATCCACGACCTGGCTCTGAAGGCAGGTTTACTACCAAGTACCAACTAAGTAAGCTAGGCCAGTCTGAACGTAGAATAACTGTATTAAGCTCTAATGCTGCCCTTTGAATATAGATAGACTAGCTGTGCCCCGCGGTTTCACCCGCGTCTAATTGAGGAAAGTCCCTATCCATTGTTTTAAAAAGCTATGATCAGTTAGAGAACAATAGAAAAACAATGAAGGAACGCTAGGTAAAAGTACAGGGGTCTACGAAAATGTGTATACTTAGTACTTACAGGTATTTTAAAGCATTATGTTTAGTTTTCTTTTCTTGCGATAGAAGAACAAATTGGTGATCTCTCTGTAACCTGATACTCTTGATAGCGCAACATATATCAAGTTGTCCTATGAAAATCAGTCTCGGTGTGAATCGATTCCTTGGTGCTTAAATGATTGCCCCTGTATTTTAATAATAATTACAGTAAACGTAATCCTTAACGGGAAATTGTATTACAATTTTGGTATTAAAAAGCAAATGCAAAACATACCCTTCCGCTTTAGGGAATGGTCGATTTGTGTCGGATTCAACACCATGAGTGGTGCCCTACCAACTAAAACCTCCGAGTATTTCACCTTTGCCACACACGGCGTGAACACATGAATGCTCTCGCACTCTTTTGCGAACCCGCCGCGGAAAAATGCACGCCGTGATCACCGGTGACCAACCGTGGGACGACGTCCACGACGTCTAGACGTAGTCTAGACGTCCTCACGTCTGGACACCTTTGGTCTCCCGCAGCGGGCCAAATGCTCGACCTCATCACCTATCACCATCCAGATGAAGAAGACGGGGACAGCAGCTCACCGATATACCGGCACTAATCTTCCCCTACAGCCCCACCGCATCCGCCATCATACTGCAGTGGGCAGGGAGAACGGCACACCGTAATACTGGTATTCCTCTCCAGCCAAGGTCTCCCCTCTACAGCCACAGTGCCTACCACCAAGCATCACGGCACGTCACAGTCACGCCGGCACTGTCTGCGCCGCGCAACTCCCTCCTGACCGCGTCGCTTGGACCGCAAGGCTAGGAGCCCATAGCCCTGGTGAGCAGTCCTACTGCGGGTTTCTCTTAGCTTCACTGTGACTGACCAGGCCACGGCTACTACTGGACCCCCGCCTCGTCAATGCGGGAAGTCCTCGGGAAGGAAGCAAATGATATCTCGTAGAGCAAGCGGCGGCCGACAGCCATCTACTTTCTATTCGCTGTGATCTTTTATTAGATAAGTAGTTGAAAAATATACGCATTTTTTATGTGGGCGAACAATTAAGCACGGTCACACATTGACATAGCGAGATATGTCGGGATCGACGTTACGGACGAATATGGTACCCCTACCGACGAAAACCCCGGCAAGTTTCTCCAGCCGTTGGTTGGCAGCAGAGTCTTGGGACCGCTATAACACTCGACGGCGACTCAGCCATTGCCGTCGCCTTTTGCGAGAACACCTTGCGGAAGGCGTCCGAACCGCAGTATTTGGTTCCAGTGACCCGTCAGAAACCAGCGACGCGTCACGTCCTCGGGAAATCATATCCCTAGGTGCGGTGTCGGACCGCCCTAAACGTCCGACACCCCAAACCCTCCGAGGTGCACTTGATCCGAGTCAAGTGCACCTCTAGGAGCGCTCCTGTATCCACTTTCGCCTCATTGGATGAGAGAAAGGTCATGGCGTGCTCTCGCTCCTCCCACTCACACGGCCTATCACTGTCCAGCATCTTGGCCAAGATGGTCGAGAGCGAAAGGTTCCCCTCACGACCGCGGATAGAGATGACCGCGGTTCCGCCTCTGTACCTACCTACATCACCTCGGGGTCCATCATCTGGAAGACAAAGCTAAGAAACATCACTGGACCACGTGAACACAATAAAGTGGTATATTATTCTGTTGCAGAGTTGTTTTAAAACTACGGATATTTCCTAAAGTATTCATTAAACTCAAATAATGTCAAGATGTTTGCGACAAATAATCTATTTATTCGGATAAATATTAACATCATGGCTGTATATGAATATTCCTATGGAAACAATGTATTCGTCTTCTTTTTCTTTTTTCTTATGGCTTCCATTCGGTAATAGGTATCACCGCAATTTTATTACAATTAAAACATTACACATAGAGTATCGATAATGTTCTAAATGTTCTTCATTGGAGTAGGTATATTTTTTTATTCAGGTGATCAGTCTTCTTCAGATAATTTTGCGCTGGATTGTCGGAAAATACTTTAGTGTAAAATCGAGGCAGCAGGATTCTTACTTTAAGTACTTCCAAAGTTCGATTGTATGAATAGTTATGTTAGTGTATAAAAACCAACGGACGAATTATAAACAACAATAGGTACACAAAATAGAAAAGAAAGATATTAAATTCGATAATACAAAACGTAAATATGCAATAATGCATTGTTGTAGAACAAATTTGATTACCTCAAATGACACAAACTTCAATAAATATAGACACGTGCTGTCACAGACTTCAGCGACCAAAGAGTATGTAAATTCTCGGTACTAAAACTATCGAAGAGAAATATTTTTTCCCGTTTTCGTAACATTCTTCATTCATACTCCGTATCTATTAATAGTAGCGTAATGTTATATAGCCTATAGCCTTCCTCGATAAATGGACTATCCAACAGAAAAAGAATCTTTCATATCGGTCCAGTAGTTTCTGAGATCCTAGCGTTCAAACAAACAAACAAACAAACAAACAAACAAACAAACTCTTCAGCTTTATAATATTAGTATAGATAACGAAATACTGTTGCTGTGGGGTTATTCAATAAATAAGAAAAAATAGATAGATATAAAAACTTTTTATTGCGCTTAAATATTAAAAACATGATATGTACATCTGATCTGTACGTTTTGTTAAAGTTCAAGTTTTGTTACTCATTTTTCAAAATGTCTAAATCTACAATTTGTGGATAGACGAATGATCAGAATTTTACATCTATTATTTTTATAATTTACACACCATCAAGGTGATTAGTTTTATTTAAACTGTTAGTTTTATATAGTTTTAGTTGGAGAGTATTTAAATTAGTATATTGCTACTTCTATAAAATGTAATTAATGTATTTATGCAAATGGCGATATAAAATGTCAATTTCCAATGCCTATCCACCTTCTGGAAAATAAGTCGGTAGCATTTCTATCTGCTTTTTTTTCTATAAAAGTATCAAAATGCAAAATGTTAGGACCTTTATCCAAACATCCGTACTTCTATTTACACCTTGGTAGAAGTTGGTAACTGGCGTTTTCAAATGAATTATTGTTACTCGTCAAAAGAGTCAGCTAAGCCGGCATCAAATGCTTACAACTAGTACCACCAGACTACAAATAAAATATGCAGTATCGGTTCTGGAAAAATACATGAGCTGTTTACATGGTCTTTTGCTCTTTGGCGGACTCTTTGCAGAGTCTGCCTGGACAAGTACCACACCTTTGCTAGTTATTCTACAAACAGTAATACGAAGACATCACTGTGTTCCGGTTTGATGGGCAATCTTTCCAGTAAAATTACAGGGCACAGAGATAAAAGATCTTATATCTCTAGGTGACAAGCGAGGTGCAGTGCTAGGAATTTGAATTTTCATGTTCCAATGGCTGCGTGTCATTGTGCTGTTATGGACAGGTATGTTGCTAACCATCAGGCATACGACTGGCTTAAAGAAACATAGGTAAACTGATTCAGAAGCGAATTCACCAGCAATGTTGTCTTTGTATTTCTGAGATCGGTTGCTGAGAGAGGAATGAAGGACTTGCAGTTGAAGGTTTATTTCTAAACCTAACTAAATGCCCCTTATTCTTCTTAGTCTCCCTTAATCTGCCTCACTCCTTCTAAAAGAGATCAGAATTGGCTTCGAGGCAATTGCATAAATATACGTTACCCGGTGTCGCGCACTAGTCTACACATCGACGCTGTTGCAGTTGTGTAGTCGCCACATTGTTAAACACAAAGTTACACACGAACACACAATGACAGATTGTTTATGATTTCTAAACGTAAAGTAGGTAGGTAACGAGGTTCGAACTAGCCTTCAGTCTGGCTCCGACATTTTTTTTCAGTAAATATGTATATACCAGTAAACCAGTAGATATGTTTTAATTTGATAAAATCCAACATGTTCCAATAAACAGAACTTTTAATAAACATTTAATTTGGTATGCTCACTAAATAAAACATTACAATAAAAAATACAAACAAATATTTTTCAAGGCCATATGGCCATATGACATACGTACATACTCTTCTGGTCAACGTAACTGTGTGATGAATTATTTTTGATTCATCAACTGACTATAATCGTAACTGGCTGTTTCTCCCTATCCCTCTGTCTGTCTCCCTATCGAAAAACTACCCGAGTCGTACAACAGTAGGAACATGAATTAGGTTTCTGAAGGTGCTGATACTTATGACAATCTAATAAATGATAACTACAATTTTTAAGGTATCATAATTTAAAAGTTTTCATGAGACATGAAAATCCCTACAAGCAAATTTAATGTGGCATTAGCAGTCTAAATTTTGTATTATTGCTGAGACTCGTGCCTTCTCCCTTGTATGACCATAATCCTCAGCGCTGAACAAATGCGGTTTAGCGGATGTTACATATCCTCGAAAAATATCTTTCTTGGAATATGTTGGTTTTCCTTTAACGTTTAAGCCAATTGCGGCGACAAATTAGTGCATTGGCACTTGGAAGTAGGTACCCATAGTCACAGACGGGATTCGAATCCAAAATTTTCAGGCTTTTGATCTGCAGCGATTGTTCTTGCCACTAAGTTAAGTATCTTATTCAATTGTAAGCCATGTTGGCTTACAAATTAAATGACAATAATTATATTACGGAAGTGCAAGCGGTTAGCGAAAAGTTTGTGTAAAATTAATAATCTAAATAACATTCGAATTCTTGAACTTCTCAAAAAGATTCCGTACTGTTTGTGTAGCGTAGACTATAAATTCTGCAGAAACGTGAAACTACGCCGTGGGGACGCGAAATATTATGATACTTGTTAGGAAAGGTGGCACTGGAGCCGTCTAAACGTACAGATCGTAAACTATACACCTGTCTTACTTAGCCTAGTAGGTTTATTACTCTAAAAATAAACCAGTCAAGCGCTAGTTGGGCTTTTACACCAATGATTGCGTAAACTACAACAAATGCAGATAGAAAGTTTGTTACAAGGACGGTTCAATACAAAGATACCATGTTATCTAGAAGAGATCGCCTTTTGTGCCCATTTTGTTTGGTTATTAGATGTGTTACTTGTTGTCAACTTTGTTTATGGTGCCAATAAAGTGTTTTTTGTATTGTATTGTACCATTGCGATACCGTTTTGACTCATTCGCTACAAAATGCATTTAGCTCACCTTGCTCTCTAACAGGTTATGATGTTTGTTAATGTACGTACACTAAGTTAAGCTTCATAATACCTTTAATTATCATGTACTTTGGAGTGAAAACTTCTAGCCTCATAGAGTAGTAGTGTAGCATATATAAGAGTTTTTGGTAGGAGAAAATCTTCTCGGTTCATGTCTAAGGCACGCTAATGCAGCGGCATATTGGCGAACAGGTATGTGGCGGTAGGTGGTGTCGGAGCGGCAGCGGAGCAGCGAAGTAAGACGTGACCACGTTAGTCTATTTTTGAATGGGTGAAATCTTGTTAGTTCGCTTCACCGGCAATAGCACGATATCTGTTGATATAGGTGGTGGATTGTACTAAATTAGTGTTCTTTAATACTACAATTCTAAGTTTTGACTTCTACCGTCGTTATCTTTGACTGACTTTTTGTTATTTAATCCAGGTTCGAACCAAGGTTCACGCTTTGTATACCTTATGTACATACTATGGCAAGATTGAGTGTCGTGGCATTTTTGTTTGCATTGATGAAATCCTCAAAGCCTTTTTCCAATAAAACAAAAAACATGAACAAACTCTTTAGTTATACTATAAAGACGAGCTTATAATTGATGATAAAGAAATATTCTAAATTTATTACATTACTTGCATCAGTCCGCTTTGTCCACGTAGAATTTAAAAAAAAACCTATTCCCTAAAAGTAATTCTACGTCTTTTCGGAATGAAAGTAGTAGGTATATTTGTTATTCCAAACCATAATAACATACATACATTTTATCGAGATTTTTTTTAACAAGGCATTGCCTTTATGAACAAAACTATATTACAATTAAAACGATAAACTGACTATAAGCCTGTCTCGATTACCTACAGACCAATGGAGATCTATTTATAACTGAATATTTTATTTCAATTTCTGGCTTAGCTTTTTAGTAAAATTTGTTCATATTGGTTTGTAGAACATGGCCCTTTTGAACATTTTACTGAACCTTGCATAATGTAAGTCATAAGTTGTGAACTACAGCGTGACTAAAAAGGTAGGTGAATAAGAAAAGGCGCCATCTACTGCGGCGGGCGCAGGCTATTTTCCGCCACGTTGGCTCCTGGGGAAACGGTCCCTCGAGCTTTGATGAAAGACGACATCTTACATCTTTGCCATCTAAAAAGAAACTGATTTAACCCACAAATAAAACTAAAATGTAATTCAACAAACACAGCGTTCATATAAAAGTGTATTAATCTAGTGTATCTAGTAAGTACTTAGTTTGGAACTTTATTTTCCTTTTGAAAACATCTAATTATGTACGTTTTAAAACTTAAAATGTTTCTTACAAGAAGAGCCTGGCCTTTTAAAACAAACGCTTTTTAAAACAGTTTTTACAAAATCAAGGTGTAATAGATTTAATGAACGAGTATCTATACCTATCTATACAAATGCGTCTCCAATCTGCATGTAATATGAAATTAACAGCTTGTTCATCATCAACAGCCCACTAAATGTTCCCACTGCTGGGACTCGGGGCCTTCACTCGCAAGGAGAGAATTAAGGCCATAATCCACCACGCTGGCCCAGTGCGGGTTGGTGGATGACACATGACTTCGAAAGATTCTGGGTACATGTCGGTTTCCTCACGATATTTTGTTGATGAACAGCTTGTTAACAAGTTCAAATAAAAGTATCAATGGTAACTATTCTAAAAAACTACATTCATTTTGTTTTGTCTGCCTGTGGGTATGTTTGTGCCGACTAATCTCTGAAATAGATAGACCAATTATGACGGGAATTTCACTACCAGATAGCTCATATTCTAAGGCATAACATAGGTTACTCTTACTTCGGGAAAATAATTAGGGTTCCTTGAAAATAAACCCTTAAATCGCGGTTGAAACCGCAGCCAGAGTTAGCAAATAAAAAACGTGGATTATCCTTTACGACAACTTTACTTCCTGATTCTTTTACATTTTAAAGCGTAGTGACGTGGTATTTTTTGTTGTGGTGATAAAATAACAATAATATAGTAAATATCATTTATAACATATTTGCTCGTAAAGGGTCTCTTATTGGACGAATTTCTGTATCGTAATGTATCTTGTTACGTACTTGTGCTGTAATGTGTAATGTAAAACGCACGGTTTCAAAATGCTCCGTCCACAGACTAGGTAGAGAGATATGCTCCGTCCACAGACTAAGTAGAGAGATACTCTGCTCCGTCTAAAACGAACGGTACCTTTTTAAATCTTAGTAAAGAGTTTTTATGTCATAAAAGTGAGGTCAACATTTTATGAATAAAATTAACTTTGAGAGGTAAAATATAATAAAGCATTATTTAATTCGTTAATTTAAGTAATTTTGACCATAAATTACTTTAATTTTTCTGTAACAAAATTCAAATATATTACTTTATTTTATTACTAATACATACCGGCTGGTTCTGTGCCGTTGCTTAAAAAAAAAGGCGCCGATGCGCGCGCATTGCTAATCTGTGATCCATAGTGATTACTTACTCTGTGCTGTGATCTGTGATCAAGTAAATATTATTCCGCGCCTTTTGCTTTTTTGCTGTATTGTTTTATTTGAAAATGTCGTCAGAGTTTTGTTTATTTCCTCGCAAATATGTTATAAAACATCGTGTGACATACGTGGGCTTTGATAATTACAGCCTATGCTAAATTATATATAGCTCTTGCCTTCGGCTCGAGCTAGCAATAAAGCCTCGGCTGTGATTATCAACTAGCGCACTTATATCATAATGTACTATTACAACACTACAAACTTATCAACAAATACAATTTAAATCTAAAGTTACACTAAGTTAAACTAGATTACGGGAAAACAGTTTCAAATTTAGTTGTAAATTGAAGCCATACAAGCAGAAGAACCTTCAATTATGTTGCATTTTCTCTCATACCATATTCAACTTTTAATTACACGGGTCCATGGACTGCTCGGGGCTAATTTGCGTATTTCGCGCCAGTTTGCAGTTATATTTTCACGCGAATTCAATAGCTATTCCCGAATGAATTATTGAGTCATAAAATTACATTGAAGGGTGGTTCGCGGTGGTTCTTCGGCGCGGGCCGGTAGTTATTTAAGTAAAGCAATAAACCGTGTTATGTCTCGCCCGGTGCGGCGCCGGCCCGGCCTCGTAATCAAATAAAACGAAGTACAACCAATGGATTTACGACCAACCGAGAAAATCCTTACACTTAGATACGTGGATAAATACTCACTATTACAAAATTAAGAAACAAAACACTATTCAAGTGATTGCTTAAATCTACCTCTATATATCAGTATGTGTATGTTTTTGTTCAGTATTTTTTTATGGATGCTAGGTTTGCGCTTCACCGCCCTGGTGTTAAGCAACGATGTGGTCTAGGATAGAGCGTGCTTACCTAGAATAAATCGAAGACATCATGATTGAAACCATCGGGAAAACGCCACTGAGGTAACATATTCCACAGGGTAGACGTTCTTATCACAAAAGTAGACTCGAACATCTTCGTTTCAGTCTTTGGAACGTCAACCATAAAAAAGATGTCGCTTTTTTGAGATACGAGCAGTCCGATCAAAAAGGGCAAGGTGGGATTCATCATCGTCATCATCATCAGCCGCAAGACGTCCACTGCTGAACATATGCCTCCCCCTTAGATTTCCACAACGAACGGTCCAGTGCAACCTGCAAACCAGCGGTTTCCAGCGACCTTTGTGAGGTCATCTGTCCATCTTGTGGGAGGCCGCCCAACTCTGCGTCTTCCGGTTCGTGGTCGCCACTCGAGAACCTTTCTTCCCCATCGGTTGTCAGTTCTGCGAGCGATGTGGCCTGCCCATTGCCACTTCAAGGTGGGATTGCATCACGCAAATCAGTTTCACACTCTCCGAAATGTATCCGATAAAAACCCGCTAAGATAAAATTACAGCAATGAGACTTCACTCGTCAGAGATACTCAATAATTACCTACTTAATCAATTTTTTGTGTAAATTTCCGGAAAAAATCCCTTCGAACCTGTATTAAACTGAGGTGTTCGGGTTAACAAGTGTCGCAATAATAGTACTATATGCTAAATCTAGGTTACATGCGCGCCCTAAATTACGTAGTGCTGATCTAGCATAAATTAGCTTTAGAATGTTCAATGAATAAACGGAGCTGAACAAGTCAACATGTTTTATTCATTCACCATTAACACCAAACATTACATGGCGACCCTACCATCGTCGAACACCTCACCTCTGTCTGTTACCTAAAACGTGTCCACAATTTATAAATATTAGGTAAATGTCGTATTTTTCGGTTCAGTTTTATTGTTATCATCATTTCCTCTGTCATATAACAAAAATTCTTCCATTTTGACGTCAGCAGCATTGACAACGTTTTCATTAGTTACTGGAACGTCTGCAACAAAATTTATATTAATTACACTAATAATAATTTTACTAATGTAAAAGTCAGTGAGGGTGGGTGTTCTTGTGTTACACTCTTACTCTTCAACCGCTCAACGGATTATGAAACCTTATTATGAAGATCCGAAGGTAGCTTAGGTCGTGAATTAACACTTAAGCTATTTTTATTCCATTTACTATTTCTTTGTGATAGTTGGTGAAGGAATGTTGCTAGATATTCAAACATTATTAAAACACAATACCTCAATGGTGAGGTCGTTCGTTCTACACCTCTGAGTATTTTAAGTGCAGATGTACAATTTTGTGATCACCACTAGCTTTAGCGGTGAAGGAAAACATCGTGAGCATAACGGTATGTTCCTTAAAAAGACGTCTTACGAGGATATCTGCAATCTCACAACATGCACTACGCCAGCGTAGTGGTAGTGGGGCGTGAACCCTCTCCGAGTGAGAGAAGGCCCCGAGTCTCGGCAGTAGGAACATTACGTTTTTGGCTGTCGGTGTGCGTGCGTCGCTTTAGAATACACTCTCATATTTTCCCAAGCGAAGAATAGAACACCAAAAGAAGAATAACTTCAAAAATTAAATAGTCAATATATCACCTAATTCTATAGTTATTGGATAAGCTAGATCACGATTTATTTGCAATGTAAAAAAAACACGGTGCAAATTAATTGTTTCATTTTGCGAAATTATATAGTTAGTTGTATTATGGTATTAAATAATTTTAATCCCTTTGCTTCAGATTGGAGGGTACACTTACCGACAAATACAAATTTGCTTGTATCGTAGCCACTGTCACATCGCGATGCCTGTATAGCTTCTCGTAACGCATGTACCACTACGTGAGCCAACGTTATTGCTGGCTCTCCCACGCCTGAAATAAGTAATTAAATAAGTTTAAATATTTAAAAATCTCTACGCAACTGTTTCAAATTTCAGGTCACACGTTTGTCTGCTAGTATAGCAAATACTCATTATGTATCTCGCGTCAAACTTAAAACATCCTGTATAACAAAAATTTGTTCCGTTCTAACAAACTAGATGGCGCCACTAGTAAAATTAACACGCGCTATCGAGTTTTTCCATAGAACCACTTAAGGCAAATATCCAAAGTAATGTTTGTGTCGCTTCGTAGGGACTTCCAAGTTGCACTGTAATTGCTTCCGCCTCGCTAGGACAATTTACTCGAAAGCAAGGAAACACCGTTTTGCCTATAGATGGAACTCGGGTAGATTCCTTAGTGGAACTACTTGGATGAAAGCCTGTCTGTAGAACCTGCGATAGTTAGTATATACGGAATCCGTAATCTATAATATAAAAATGAATCGCAAAGTTGGTAATGTGTTGGTAAGCGCATCACTCAACAACGCCTGGTCCAATTTGGACAATTATTTTATTTAAATGTTCGTTGAAGCCCAAGGATGGTTTTTACGGCGAGAAAAAAACCAATAATTGTCGGGAAAACCCTGAAACAGCCCTTTTTTTTTCCCATACACACGTTTTCTAACTAAAATTTTAAGGCAATTTGAGCTTTATTGCTATGTTATAAAGTTCATATTAAATAAAGTGCTTTCCCACGTTTTCTAACTAAAATATTAAGGGAATTTGAGCTTTATTGCTATGAAATAAAGTTCATATTAAATAACAACACTTATGTCTAAGCAATATATATATAGGTGTTCCTAAAGTCAAGGAGTCAATTTGCACTTTATTCCCGCTGCACAAAGTTCAAATTCCATCATATCTATCAAAACAGGGTGCAGGGGTCTTCCTATTCTCCAACGCACACAGCGTTGGAGAATAGGAAGATTTGAGGTAGATCTAATGTCGTGTTCCGAAACTGACTCAGAAGAAACTCAACAAAAGAGATAATATCGCGAACCAGATCAAATTGAATAGTCACAACACGTAAGACTCATACATCATTAGTACTGGTTTTCAATTTGGTCAGCTTCACTATATAATTTATTTTGATTTAGTTTCGGCACGCGACGTAAAATGCGTCAATTTTCACGTCATTATATCAAGTGTCAGTCAAAAACAAACCGCGTTACCAAAAGTGTTTTATTATTTTGAATTATTAATTTAATATCCCTATCTGTGCAAAATTATATAAATACACACGTTTGCCAACGGGCTCTGCGCTCCGTGCAGTATTTTTGAAGTAAAACTAACGGACAGAATATGAAACACCATACTGCATTCCAAAAGCGGAATAGCCGATGTGACTCAAAAATCAGCCAATTTGAAGTGGGATTGGGCAGGACATGTTTGCCGCATGTCGGATGATCATTGGGCCAAAATTACCATGCGGAGGAAGCCAGACTCCAAACGATGACGCGGCAGACCAAAGAAACGATGGCGAAGACAACCTCCACAAATATCGGAAAGACTACACTTAATAAAGTGCAGTCTTGTTATTCTATGGCTAATAAGCCATAGAAAGGAAAAAGTGGAAGGAGGGTATAAAAGCCGTTGCCAAACATTGGGACAAGACAGCTACATGATAATTTAATATTAATATTACGTAAATGAGATGGATGCAAATGAATTAAATTTCAAAATTCGAGAACAAATTACAGGCGAACTGAGGATTTATAAATCAGTTAATTCGGTGACTAATCAAGATGATGTCGTCAACAACTATGCACCGGAATTTTTGAATTTGCTGGTAATCGGTAGCTAAAATGTTGCGAAATATCAACGAACCGCGTCTTTGCAACGGCACACGGTTAGCTATCAAAATACTGAACAACGTGATAGAAGCAACTATGAAAGGAAAGTATAAAGGAGAAGACGTTTTGATACCACGCATCTCAATGATTCCAACTTATGTACCATTTAAGTTTAAACGACTACAGTTTCCAGTACAGCTTGCTTTTGCTATGACCATAAACAAGTCCCAGGGCCAACCTTAACACGTTCAGCGCCAAGCCCTATATGCAAATACTACAAAATTTCCACAACTTTCAATTTTTGTTTTTTTTGTGTTGTGAGTTGTGAGGTGTTAAAATAGTATATAAAATAATCAGACCCCCTCCCCCGTCATCCCTTTCTTTTTTACCAGTGTGTATATTTTTTTGGACGTGGCCTGTGTATACTTTTTTTAGATAAACTATTCCCCAAGCATGTGTATCAATAAAGATACATATTTCGTAATATTATTTCTCTTTGTTTCTCTCTTGAATGCACATTTATTGTTCAACCAAATATTATCTAAAACTTACTATCACTCAATTCAGGGAGCAAATAATTGTAGTTATACTAAAACGATCTGCTCAGTTAGCTGGAAATAAAGTGCCATCAGCCCCTATTATGACAAGAAGATCATTTAATGTAAAACATTATCTCATAAGTAACAAAGTTGAAAAGAAAATTTTACACTGAAGATGTGCAGAGGTGCTATAAAAAGTATGACAGGAAAGTTATTGATGGCAAGGCTTTCAGAGCAGCTCAAACAACTACAAAATGCTCTGTATGTGAAAGTTTTCTGTGTCAAAAATGTTTCAATAATATTCACTGATTTATTTTGAACTAAATAAATTGATTATTTAGTTTCTAAGTAACTTTATTTTTTTTAATAAAATTATTTCAAGGTGATTATTCTTTTTCTCTTAATATCTCCGTAACTGATTGTCCAATTCCCAACCCAAAGCCACTGGGAAAATTTATAGGAAGCGTGCGCATTTCGGATACACACTGCTTTTACTGAAATGGGTAGTGTGAATCATAAACTATACACACTCCTTATGTCAGTGTGTATCCTAAACGATACACATGGCGCTGAGCGTGTTATTAGTGAGTGAGAGAGTGAGAGTGAGCGCTGAGTGTTTGCGGTATTAATCTAGAAAACCCATGTTTCTCACATGGTCGATTGTATGTTGCATATTCCCTCCCGTGTTCGAAAACCATCAGATTTGTTTGTTTATGTGCCAGGTAATCAAACAAAAAAAATCGTAGGTAAATCACAAATCACTACAATGAAAATAAAACTGATTTTTGGTAATAACTTGATTAACAATAAAAGGATTCATCATCATCATCATCAGCCTATTTAATATTCGTTCACTGCTGGACGTAGGCCTCTCCTAATGAACGCCACAAAGCGCGGTCTTCTGCATTCTGCATAAAGGGATTATTACTTGCGTTTAAATGCTTTAAAACGTTGAAATAAATATGTTATTAATAAAATGCTTACTTAATGCGGTTCACAGAATACATCTCTGACCAAGTTTCAACAGTATAGTTCTTATAATTTCGAAAAACACATTGGTTGTGACATACGAATGGACAGACAGACAGACATGACGAACCCATAAGGGTTCAGTTAGTACATTTTACGGAACCGTAAAAATGGATCTTCGAAATGTATGTACGCTCATAATTTTGAATGACTGCACAAAATATGATGATTCTTTATTTTATGTATTTGTTATTGTCAGGACAAGATTTGTGCAGCAGAAAGTTTAGAAAATGTAGACGAAAAAATACATGGTGGTACGAAGTTCACCGGGTCAGCTAGTTCGTAATAAAGTCGGTACCAGAAGTTCTCAGTTGTTTCGTATCCCATGCCGAAGATCCCCGCTACAACTGTCGTTTTTAACCGACTTCAAAAAGGAGGAGGTTACCAATTCGACCACCATATTTTTTATTTACGTATGTTACCTGATTCATCGAGAAAACCCGAACTGATTTAAATATTTAATTTCGTGTATGCTTTCCGAATGGTCCCACATAAATTTTATCGAAATCGGTATGGTGGTTTTCAAAGTATGAAGAAACAACTAAACTTTGTCTACGATTTTGTCTGGATGACGTGTTGTCGATTTCACAAAAGTTATGGAACTCAATCCTATCAACACTAAATTGTGTAAATGCATTAATGAAAACTTGTTTTGCACCAAAAAAGGTAAAATAAAATATTTTCTGCAAAAAATTAAACCGATTTCAAAACCACTAATAGGCACTCAAAAGCGAAAAATAAACTGATATAAGTAATTATTATAAGCGCTACTCACTCATATATTTGAAGTCGGTGCCAGCCAAGTCTAACAGGTAGTACATAGATATTACTTACCTATGCCTACCTACTTACTACGTACATATATCTTTCTACCAGTTCTTTGACTAGACTGCCATCGAATTCAAATATATGAGTGAGTAGCGCTTATATTAATTACTAGCTGAACCCGCTACTTCGTTCGCGTACGTTGATCTTGCGAACTTATTAGTACAGTAGTAGTACCTACTTATGTAAAAATATTTGGATGGGTGGCCATTCCACAAACCGAGTGAATTTGTTTTTCCACACAAAACTATATTTATTCGAGTTTAGCAACTTCATATTTTACATTTTTAGCAACATTAAATATACTACATAGGTTGTGGAATATAGAACATAGCCGCAGTGTTAAGTTTGTAGGATTTTTATAGGATACATTACGATTTTACGATGGTGATGATCATTTTGGTGCTGACGCAAGCTGCGTCGATACTCTGGCACCATCACATCTTCCAGAGACACATAGTAGGGACAGTGCAGCGGCTAATTCAGCTGAGCGGGTCAAACGACGCAAATATGCAACCCTCGGTAGTGGTTTTACATTTAAGCCTTTTGGGGTTGAGACATCGTGCCTGTGGGGGCCGGGAGCTCACCTCATCTTCAAAAGCCTTTCCGAGCGCTTGACCGACGCAACGCGTGGCTAAAATGCTGGCGTTTATTTGGCCCAACGCATAAACATTGCCATTCAGCGTGGTACTGCCGCCAGCATGCTGGGCACGCTTTGACTGGTAGTGGGCTTGCACATCTTGTCATCCAGTTTTTGTTAATATTCAAAAAACCGCCTCCCTGTTTTGCATATAATATATGTACATGGTAAAAACGGGACCCTATTACTGAGACTTTGCTGACCGTCCGTTCGTCCGTCCGTCTGTCACCAGACTATATCTCAAGAACGATGATAGCTAGACAGTTGTAATTTTCACAGATGGTGTATTTATATTGCCGCTACAACAACAAATACTAAAAGCAACATAGAATAAATATTTAATTTAAATATTCCCATAGAACAAACTTACCATTACTTGCTCGATACTAATAATGGTGACAGGTAGACGAAAAGACGCTTTTACAGGCTGTTTTAGCCAATCGGATCAAAAGCAAAACTAAATTCCCAATAATACTCAAAATTAAAGAAGATCTTTTGAAGGCACATGAATTAGGACTACAAATAACTTTAGCCTGGATCCCAGCTCATACAGGCATTTTAGAAAATGAGTGCGTCGATTTCCATGCTTAACAGGCTACCACTTTGGGCAATAAAGAGCACTACCATGTGTACTCCCATGACTTATCTGCAACGTGCCGACCTAAGTTACTTGAAAGTTGAAATACACTCTGGTCTCGTACAAAGTCTATAACTGGCAAATTTTATGGTCAAGTACAGCCTACAATTCCCCCTAAACCCTGGTTTTTTAAATACAAAAATATCCCCAAACGGACCACATCTACTATTTGCCGCCTGCGGTTAGGTTTTGTCTGCACTCCGGTGTTCCTCTCAAAATTAAGAATCCGAGATAACTCTCTGTGTGAATGTCGGTTAGCTGATGGTACCACCGACCACATTTTTTTTGAGTGTAGTAGAAATCAATTCTCTCTCTATGACATGATCCCACCTGACCTTCCCCGTCCCACTAACTTTTCCAAATTACTCCTCTTTGTATTTTCCTCATTTGTGTATGTCCTTACTTAGTAAATACATTCAGAAAAATAATATTAAATTGTGATAGCTTTTGTGTAAATTAGATAATTATATATTTGTATTTTAATTCTACTATAAGTTTTATCTTTTTATGTCTATTTTGTGATGTTATGTTTGTATTTGTCCCATACAGTTATCTATCAGATTATATGAAGTACATATCTACTAACAAAAGTGTTCAAAGTTGACCGATCATCAGAGCCAAGAATCCTGCCTGTTCACCGATTACCAGACGTTTTTGATTTACCTTCCATTACCATTCCTTCGATTACCATCATGAAACCCAAGACTACCTGAAGTGGACTGATCACCTGTGGCAAGACTCCTATCTCTACTACAAAATAAACTTCAGAAGACTATAACAACAATCAAACGCTGGACATTGGCGAAATTACGGTAACATTACCGAATGGAAGCCATACAAAAAAGTTGAAGTTGTTGACGGATGGCGGATTTGACTGCGGTGTCACACACCGCCAGGGATGAGCTTCGACTCCCGGAATTCGACATAAGTCGGAATTTCCGATTACTATGACACCTTTGGTTCCGACTTTTAAAACGGAGGTTTTAATAATTGTAAGGTGTATAAATATTGCAGATTGTTTAGGTTTTCAACGTCAAACACAATATTGTAATGATTTATGGTTTATTTCTAAACCAGTTTTGTAATATTTTACATTAAGGCTCCGAAACTTTTAAAACGAAGGTTATAATCGGAGGTAAGGTGTATAAATATTGCAGATAATCCCTTATTGTGGTGGATACTGGATAGTAAATGGAAATACAAAATCCCAACTTCCTGAATCAATTGCTCGTCAATGTTTATCGTGTACACGTGTTTTACAAAAAAAAAGATATATAGCCAATACAAATGTCTCTCGTTCCACCAATTCTAATCCTACCTATGCCTCCGACTCCGATTAATAAAATTTTAATACTCCGACTCCGAAATCGGTTCGGATAAAATGACCTCCATTACATCTCTAGTGCTTACAGTGTCACAGTATACTTAGAAGTTAGTATGTAACGAACTTATTATTACCGTTATTATTTAATTTCTATGTAATTTCCAAACCACACGACCACCAATGTTAAAATTTTGATGGAAATATATGTGTTCTTTCTAACAAAATAAGAACTAAAGAAATTGAACAACGCAAACATAAGTTACAACCAAATACACATTCTGACTTTCACCCCGTCCTGCAAGAAAACCGTGCAGAATTTGGGGATTAAAAGTAGACAGCTACTATCTACTCAGTATGATCTTAAATCATGTCAAGTTTCATTCGAATTGAATCAGTAGTTTCGGCGTGATGAGAGTTCCCTATACAGACAGACAGACAGACAGACAGACAGACATGAAAGAAAAAAAATGCAGTTTCGCCATCAGTATCAACTATGGAGTGCCCCCAAATTTTTTTTTTCAAAATATCTTCAATGTACAGAATTCGACCCGCTACAGTTTTATTATAAGTATAGATAGATATCAGTTTATTTTTCGCTTTTGAGTGCCTACTTGTAGTTTGGAAGTCGGTTTAATTTTTTGAAGAAAATAGTTTATTAGGTCAGAAATTACAATAATGAATGTTATAATTTTTTATGAAATACTAGCGGTCCGCTCCGGCTTCGCTCGAATAATAACCTAGATATCAACTGCAGCGCCATCTGCCAGGCTGATTTGTGAATCTAAACCTTCCAGGGCCCTACCCAAACGTATACAAAAAAAATCATTCAAATCGGTCCAGCCGTTTAGGAGGAATTCAATAACAACGAAAAGTGGCATTGATTTTTATATATATAGACTAGCTGACCCGGTGAACTTCGTACCACCATATATTTTTTCGTCTACATTTTATAGACTTTCTTCTGTACAAATCTTGTCCCGACAATAACAAACAAAGAATCATCCTATTTGGTGCAGTCATTCAAAAGTTAGGAGCGTACATACATTTCGAAGAACCATTTTTACGGTTCTGTAAAACGTACTAACTGGACCTTTATGGGTTTGTCATGTCTGTCTGTCTGTCCATCCGTATGTCACAACCATTTTTTTCGAAACTATAAGAACTATACTGTTGAAACTTGATACAGTTAATAACATTTTACTTCAACGTATATAAGCATTTAAAAGCAAGTAATCCCTTTTTAGTTACGGCTGGTCTAGTAAGTTACGGCTGGTCTAGTCGGGAGAACGGCGGCTGCCGATCCGGAGACCCCGGGTTCAAACCCCACACGCACCACTGTCTTTTCGAAATCATGCGCGTAATGCCGCTAACTTAAAACGGTGAAGGAAAACATCGTGAGGAAACCGACATGTACCTAGAATCTTTCGAAGTCATGTGTCATCCACCAACCCGCACTGGGCCAGCGTGATGGATTATGGCCTTAGCTCTCTCATTGCGAGAGAAGGCCCCGAGTCCCAGCAGTGGGAACGTTTAATGGGCTGTTGATGATGAATACCTATTATGTAAATGAGATAGATGCAAATGAATTGAATTTCAAAATTCAAGAACAAATTACAGGCGAACTGAGGATTTATAAATCAGTTGATTCGATTCAAGATGATGTCGTCAACAACTACCTATCCACCGGAATTTTTGAACTCGCTGGATTTTCCAGGATTGCCACCTCATACCTAATCTTCAAGTTGGATCGGTAGTTAAAATGTTGTGAAATATGAACGAACCGCGTCATTGCAACGGCACACGGTTAGCTATAAAAATACTGAACAACGTGACAGAAGCAACTATACTGAAAGAAAAGTATAAAGGAGAAGACGTTTTGATACCACGCATCCCAATGATTCCGACTGATGCACCATTTGAGTTTAAATGACTACAGTTTCCAGTGCGGCTTGCTTTTGCTATGATCATAAACAAGTCCCAGGGCAACCTTAACACGCTCAGCGCCAAGCCCTACATGGAAATACTACCAAATTTTGACAACTTTAAATTTTTGTTTTTTTAGTGTTGTGAGTTGTGAGGTGTTAAAATAGTATACAAAATAATCACACCCCCTCCTCCGTCATCCCATTTTTTACCGGTGTGTATATTTTTTGATACACGTGGCCTGGGAAATACTTTAAGGTATATAGATAAACTATTCCCCAGGCCATGTGTATCTATAAAGAAACACATTTCGTTCGTTCGTTCATTAATAGGTATTAATATTTATTTATCATGTGGTTGTCTTGTCCCCATATTGGGCAACGGCTTCCATACCCTCCTTCCACTTTTCCCTTTCTATGGCTAATTAATACAGTCCAGTCTTTCCGATATTTGCGGAGGTTGTCTTGCCATCGTTTCTTTGGTCTGCCGCGTCGTCGTTTGCAATCTGGCTTCCTCCGCGTGGTAATTTTGGCCCAATAATCATCCGACATGCAGCAAACGTGTCCAGCCCGATCCCACTTTCAAATTGGCTGCTTTTTGAGTCACATCGGCTATTCCGGTTTTGGAACGCAGTATGGTGTTTCGTATTCTGTCCGTTAGTTTTACTCCAAAAATATTGCACTCCACAGCACAAACATGTGTATTCAAATCATTTCGCACAGATAGGGATATTAAATAAATAATTCAAAATAATAAAACACTTTTTTTTTTATTAATGGCTCTATGTGGATTAGTCAATAAACACTTTTGGTAACGCGGTTTGTGTTTGACTGACACTTGATTGATATAATGACGTGAAAACTGACGCATTTTATATCGCGTGCCGAAACTAAATTAAAGTAAATAATATCGTGAAGCCGACCAAATTGAAAATCAGTACTAATGAGTCTTACGTTTTGTGATTATTCAATTTAATTTAGTTCGCGATATTATCCCTTTTGTTGAGTTTCTTCGGAGTGGGTTTCGAAACGTGACATTAGATCCTCCTATCATCCAACTGTTTTGATAGACATGATGGAAATTGAACTTTGTGCAGCGGGAATAAAGTGCAAATTGACTCCTTGACGTTAGGAACACACTTATATTGCTTAGACATAAGCGAGTGCTTGTTTTTTAATATGAACTTTATTTCATAGCAATAAAGCTCAAATTGCCTTAACATTTTAGTTAGAAAACGTTTGTATGGGAAAGCACTTCATTTAATATGAACTTTATTTAATAGCAATAAAGCTCAAATTGCCTTAACATTTTAGTTAGAAAACGTTTGTATGGGGAAAAGAAAAGGGCTGTTTTTAGAGTTTTCCCGGCAATTATTCGATTTTTTCTTGCCGTAAAAACCATCCTTGGACTTCAACGAACACTTAAAACAAAGAATTGTCCAAATTGGTCCAGTCGTTGTTGAGTGATGCGCTTACCAACACATTTTGCGATTCATTTTAATATTATAGATTTTAGATTTGCCATAAGCTCCGGGAAATTTTAATCGAAATAGAGTGAAAAACATTTACAAATAAAAGTATTTATGACGTACTAAAAAAAACTACTCATCAGATCGAGTTCAAACCAATTTTCGTTGGTAGTTTGGATGTACATTATATATTTTGTTTAGTTTAATCATTCTCTTATTTTAGAAGTTAGAGGGGGGGGGACACATTTTACCACTTTGGAAGTGTCTGTTGCGTAAATTATTCAGTGTAGATAAAAATGATTTTAGAAACCTCAACATCATTTTTGAAGACCTATCGATAGAGACCCCACACGTGTAGGTTTGATGAAAATAAATTTTGAGTTTCAGTTCTAAGTATAGGGGGCAACCCTATTTTTTTTTTTTAATTTTGTACAAATCTTAATGCGGTTCACAGAACACATCTACTTACTAAGTTGTAACAGTGTAGTTCTCATAGTTTTGGCAAAAAGTAGCTGTGACATACGGACGGACGGACAGACAGACAAACAGACAGACACGACGAATCTATATGGGTTCCGTTTTTACGTTTTACGGAACCCTAAAAAGACTATAATTTATCAGTTATCGAGCGGGATGAAAAATGATTAAATTACTAAAATGGCTATTAAAAAATAGGGGTTGGTGATAAAAGGGTAAGAATTTAGGGTTGTATGTATTTTTAACGCCACATTATAAAAAAATAAAAACAAAAAATTTTGTCCAAAAATTAAAAATATTTTTTTTGTGGTTAACAACCCTTGTCCCTTAGGGGTATGAAAAATAGCTAGTAGCCGATTCTCAGACCTACTGAATATGCATATAAAATTTGGTTAAAATCAGTACCTAAAGCCGTTTCGGAGGAGTAAGGAAACAAACACTGTGACACGAGAATTTTATACATAAGACGAGAATTTTATATATAAGATTAGCGCTAGACCTCTATTAGATCTGATGTAGATGTAAATCGAAAATGAAAATATATAACACTCAAAGAATGCCGACAGAATTGAAAACACAATACATAAATACACTTAGTACTTACTAGCAGTGCCCTGCGGTTATGCCCGTCATAGTACCCGTCCCCGTAATTTTCCCGCGATGAAAAGCCTATGTGTTATTCCCGACTGTACTCTATCTGTCTTCCAAATTTCAATCGGATTCGTTCAGACGACGTGATTGACCAACAAACATCCAAACTGTTGCATTTATAACAATAGTAAGATATCAGTAACAGCCCTTACTATTACCGAACAAACAAGTTACTATTAACAATATCGCGAGTTCAATAATAATTGTTTTCCCCCTATCTCAAGCAATACCTAAAGAAGTGCTCACGTCGAGCGAACATAGACTGAAACAAGTGTAAAGAGTGTTATGATGAACTTCGTATCACCCACTAAAACACTACGAATATGATATCGCAATAATCTATTGCGTATCCGTACAATATACACGCATAGTGAACCTCTAGTATTTATAAAACACTAGCAGCGCCCCGCGGTTTCACCCGCGTAGTTCCCGTTCCCGTTGTTTTATCGGGATAAAAAGTTTTCCAGACTATAATATAACTGTGTTCCAAATTTCAGCCCAATCCGTTCATATGTTAGGACGTGATTGAGCAACAAACATCCAAACATTGACATTTATAATATTAGTAGGACCAACAGAGCCCCACAGTTTCACCTGCATTATTATTGTTCCGTTTTTTTTTCGCTATAAAAAGTAGCTTATGTGTTATTTTAGACTATAATCTGTCTGTGTTCTAAATTGTAACCCGATCTGTTCAGGCTAGATTAAGCAAAAAACGTCTATTTTAACTTTCGCATTTAGAAAAAATAGTAGTAGGTATAAAACTAATTTATAGTAGTAGTAATAAAAGGTAGACCTACAATCTATATCTATATCTTCTATCTTCTATACTTATAATAAAACTGTAGCGGGTCGAATTCTATACATTGAAGATATTGTGAAAAAAAAATTTTGGGGGCACTCCATAGTCGATACTGATGGCGAAACTGCATTTTTTTTCTTTCATGTCTGTCTGTCTGTCTGTCTGTCTGTCTGTCTGTGTGTATAGGGAACTCACATCACGCCGAAACTACTGATTCAATTCAAATGAAACTTGACATGATTTAAGATCATACTAAGTAGATGGTAGCTGTCTACTTTTAATCCCCAAATTCTGCACGGTTTTCTAGCAGAAAGGGGTTAAAGTCAGAATGTGTTTTTGGTTGTAACTCATGTTTGCGTTGTTCAATTTCGTTAATTCTTATTAGTAGTTAGAAAGAATACATTTATAATATAGTCTCATCAAAATTTTAGCATTATTGGTCGTGTGGTTCGGAAATAACATAGAAATTAAATAATAACGGAATTAATAAGTTCGGTACATACTAACTTCTAAGTATTCTGTGACAATGTAAACAACAGCAGGTCTACTACGAAGTCCGATAAACGATATATCGGCCGAACTTATGAAGTTTCCGACCACGAAAGACAATCGATCGGTTGATCAGATCGGCCGTTTCGTTGGATCCGACCCTTATCCGACCTAAGTCTATATACTTATCTATCTATCTATATCTATACCTATAATAAAACTGTAGCGAGTCGAATTCTGTACATTGAAGATATTGTGAAAAAAAAATTTTGGGGGTTTGGGGGCACTCCATAGTCGATACTGATGGCGAAACTGCATTTTTTTTCTTTCATGTCTGTCTGTCTGTCTGTCTGTCTGTGTGTATAGGGAACTCACATCACGCCGAAACTACTGATTCAATTCAAATGAAACTTGACATGATTTAAGATCATACTAAGTAGATGGTAGCTGTCTACTTTTAATCCCCAAATTCTGCACGGTTTTCTAGCAGAAAGGGGTTAAAGTCAGAATGTGTTTTTGGTTGTAACTCATGTTTGCGTTGTTCAATTTCGTTAATTCTTATTAGTAGTTAGAAAGAACACATTTATAATATAGTCTCATCAAAATTTTAGCATTATTGGTCGTGTGGTTCGGAAATACGAGTAACATAGAAATTAAATAATAACGGAATTAATAAGTTCGGTACATACTAACTTCTAAGTATTCTGTGACAATGTAAACAACAGCAGGTCTACTACGAAGTCCGATAAACGATATATCGGCCGAACTTATGAAGTTTCCGACCACGAAAGACAATCGGTCGATTGATCAGATCGGCTGTTTCGTTCGACCCGACCCTCATCCGACCTAAGTCTATAACTTCCGACCCGAAATGTATCGATCCGAATGTTTTTCGTAATAGGCTACAATCCGATTCAGCTGTCGGTCAGATGCGATCATTCGGAGTTTGTTTTCGTAGTAGACCTGCTGGGATGTAACTGAAGTCATTTTATCGGATTCGAAGGCGGAGTCGGAGTTTTAAAATTTTATTTATCGGAGTCGGCACCGAAGTCGGAGGCATAGGCAGGATTAGAAGTGGTGGCAGGAGATACATTTTTATTGGGTATTTTTTTTTTGCCAAACACGTGGACACGATAAACATTGACGAGCAATTGATTTAGGAAGTTGGGATTTTATATTTTAATTTACTATCCACCACAATAAAGGATTATCTGCAATATTTTTATTGCATAATGTAACAGTGGCAACACTAGCCGCGTAAACAAGTGACTATCTTAGCTCTGTGTAATTTGTCAACAAACAAATAATAGTGAAGGATATCAGCAACTTACAGTTAAAGGATATCAAGCAACTTAACCTCCAAACATCCTTAAACATTTGGACGATGGTGAGATGAACAACAATTGAGATATTCTTCATATTATCATCACTCATATTGGTACAAATAACCGTTAACCTTTCAAATTGTACCCGTAACTCATTATTTCGTTGTTTTGACAATAATTAATAACAGATTTTAAATAAGTGACTTCTAAACAAGGTACAAAGAAATAAATCAGAACTACAGATACAGAACACTGATATTTGCAATCAGCTGATACTGACTGTTAATTTGATTTGACATCTGAAATTATATATTCTGACAGTATTGACATTGATATCCGTAGTGACGACTAGCTGATTATATTTATGACCATTTACAAATAAAGGGACTTATTCACGGACTGATTTACTTACTTCAATATGGAATCGGAAAATATTACTTTTAGACCGTTGAAGACAAAATCAAGTTCGATGAACAATCTGTCTGCTTCGATTTTCCTAGAAACGACAGTATTAAGTCTACCCGATAATACTCTGAACGAGAGTCACACATATTATGTAAATTTAAATAAACAATTAGAAAGTTTAACCACACAATTGCAATCGGCTAATCAAGAAATTGATAATCTTTGCCTCGACAATTACCGACTAGAAACAGAAAATAAAAATTTAAAACAGATTGTAAACAGATATAAACAAATTGGTCTTGTTGGAAGCCCAATTATATCAAGAAATAAACTGCGCACCGTGCAAAGAGACAAGGGTAAAAATAGTATAAATGAGACCCCTAAACGGAAAAATATTACTGGAAGTGTTAAAAACAAAGTAAATATGAACGAGAGGGGGACTCCATCCACTTGTTAAAATCCAATAAAAATGTTAGTACCTTTAAAGAAATTGTATCATCATACAACTTAAAGTTTATGATCAACGAACCCACCAGACTTGCAAGTGGCACTTGTCTGGACAATATTTTGGGCAATATACGAGGGAGCAAGGGCAAGACAATTGAGCTTGCTTTATCAGACCACACAGCGCAGTTGCTTTCATGCCCCGTTAAACCAACTTGCTCGCTTAAATTTTGGTATGTTGAAAAGCGTGATTACACCCGGGAAAATATGGACAAGTTTAAGAACTGTTTGAGCTCGTTGACATTTAGTGATATTTTTGAGCAAAGTGATCCCGATGTTGCGTTCAGTGAATTTCACGATATTTTCTTGTTGTTTTACAATCTATGTTTTCCGATACACAACGTTAAGATAACAACTAAGAAAAGACCTAGGTGGCTTACTACTGGAATACGATTGTGTTGTAAACGGAAACGAGTTTTGCTCTGGGCATATCGGAAACAGCATACTCGTAACAATAAGCGTAGATTACAAGAGGTATCATCAAGACTCTCTTAAATAATTCAACTTACGCAGAAATCCCAAAATGATCACTTTATTTATAATGCGTCAAATAAGAGCCGAGCAATGTGGCAAATTATTAATGGCGTCAAAAATAATCTACCTAGGGATACTATAGAGCTTAATGTTAATGATGGTTTGGTAAAAGAACCCCGTAGCGTTGCAAATGTTTTCAATAAGTTTTTCACTAACCAGAGCGAAGCGACAAACCCAAGGAGGGTAATCAATGAACCATCCCATACTTCGTCTTTGTTTATGGCCCCGACAGTACCTCACGATATCCATAAAATAATAATGGCTCTCAAAAGTACAACCAGTACTGGATATGATTCTGTATCTACGAAAGTTCTGAAGCATGTATCAAGCGCTATTTCAGATATCCTTAGTCACGTCGTTAATGAGTGTGTATCCAAAGGAGTTTTTCCAGAACGGTTGAAAAAGTCAATTATCAGGCCACTTTTCAAAAGCGGGGATAAATGTAATTTAAACTGCTATAGACCAATAGCTCTTATCCCCATATTCTCTAAAATCTTCGAAAGAGTCATGTATGATAGCATTTATGGATACTTTGAGCAGAAGCAACTGTTTGCATCAGAACAATTAGGTTTTCGTAGAAAAAAAGGTATAAATCTTGCTATTTATAAAATGCTAAGGACTGTTTTGACTAATTTAGATGCAAATATGCCCGTCTGCGCTCTATATATGGACCTGACAAAGGCTTTTGATTACGTCGATCACAAGATACTATTAAAAAAACTACACACTTACGGTATCAGGGGTAATGTAAATAATCTTGTAGAGTCTAATTTGTGTGGACGTTATCAGTGCACACAGATAAGTAACGTCTGTAATATTTCGAAAAGAGAAAAAACATATACCTCTGATTATGAAGAAGTTAGGTGTCCCGCAGGGAAGTGTGTTAGGACCGTTGCTCTTTATCATTTATATAAATGATTTACCTAAAGCAACGAAACACCCCACAATTCTTTTTGCTGACGACAGTACAGTGTTGTTTACTGGCAAAAATGTATCATGCATAGAAAATGACATTAAAGAAACATTGAATAATATTATAGAATGGTTGACATTCAATAATTTAAAAATTAATTTTAATAAAACAAAAATTATGACATTTCGAAATAGAATAAATAAATTGAATAACCTTGACATAACATATTCTGGACATAAAATTCAAATAATTGATTCCACCAAGTTTCTGGGATTGAATGTTGATTGCAATTTGAACTGGAAAATGCACACTGAAAGCATATGTGCAAGAATAAACCAGAACTCATATGCGCTTTATATGTTATCGAAAAATGTTAATAGACCTACTTTGCTATCTGCTTACAATGGTAATGTCTCATCGCTACTTCGATACGGCATCTTATTCTGGGGCAATAGTTCGGGAAGAGACGCAGTTTTTACATCACAAAAAAAATGTGTGAGAGCCATCAGCAAACTCCGTCAGAGACAGTCATGTAAACCACATTTTAAAAAGTTAAACATCTTAACTTTACCGTCTTTGTACATATATGAATGTGTAATGTTTGTGCGAAATAATTTAAACTTATTTGATAAACTAAACAGCCAACGCCATAAGCATAAAGTTAGGGTACCTACTCGTAATACAACGCTACTCGCAAATAGCGTACTTTGTATGGCCCCGATGATGTACAATCACCTACCAATTAATTTATTAAAAATAGATAAAACACATCTCTTCAAGAATAAATTAAAATGTTTCCTAGTAGAAAAGGCGTATTACACAATTCAGGAATATCTGGCAGATAAGTTTGAAATTTGTCATTTTTTTAAATTTTATTGACATGACTTTATATTTTTAATATCGGGACATATATTTGTATAAACTTAATTTATTTCAATTTGACATTATGATTTGTTAACAAAATGTTAATTTGTAAATGGTTGATTGTATGACTTTTAAATTATTATATTTTTATTTTTTATAATAATTATAATATTGTAGATTTTATTCTTATTAATTTGACATTTTGCTACTGTTAATTTTAATTTTTTTACATACACTTGACATTTTATACAATTTGGAAGTAATTAATTCACCCATGAATGGGCACCTTTATTTGCATGTTTGTATTGATTGGTATTGACACAATGCTTAAATTATGTGGGTATTTTGGTGTTCTGGCAACACTAGCCAGGTAAACATTGAAAGTGTTAAGTCTGATAGTTTTTTAATTATAATTATTGGAATTTATCAAGTAAAGTGGACTTACGGGTCATCAAAACACTGAAACATAACCTAGACATCGCACAGCATCACAACACATCAGTGGTGAGAAGTATCAACCTAATTATCTCAATCCAAAACATTGTGCACAATCGTTACGAACTTCAAATTTCACGCACACCACAGTTAAACATTTCATAAACACTCAGTACACGAATGTATGGGTAATTAACTGTAAAACTTTAATGTAGGTAAATCAAATAATTGCTCGACATTCGACTGCAACTGCCTAGAAGGTAGGAGACATTTGACATTACCGATTAGAGACAGTTGACAGCCATGACATTGACTGATTGAGATTTAAGATGACACTGGCCAACGTTCCGAAACACTCTTGATTTTGTTTTCGTTTATACCAATTATAATCGATTTGGCAAATGAAAAATTAATCGACGAGTTTTTATTATAAAAATTAAAACTTGAAATAAAATCGATTGTTATTTGGTGAAATAACAATTATGAAGACTAGGCAAAACAGCATACGTGAGCTAGAACAAAAATTAAAACTAACATTACATGACTTGCAAAATATCCAAAAAGAAAACAAAACATTACTACAGGAAAGAGATGAAGGAGAACTGGAAATTAAAAATATTTTGGACCAAAATACGCGTTTAAAGAATGAAATGAGAAGTTTTGAAGTTGAAATTAATGAATTGAAATACCAAAATGATAAATTACTGGCAACAATTAACATCACCGAGAACAGAAACATTGAGTTAGATGAAGCGTATACAAAAATAAAGGATTTGCAATGTCAACTAAACCAAGCCAACACGTTAATAACTAGTCTAGATTTATATAAAAATCAGAAAGACACAGAAAATATTTTAGGTATTTACAATGAAATAATAACAAACAAAAACAGTTCAGAAACGATTGAAACTATTGATCTTACTGGAGATAATGATAGTTCAAATACTAAAAATTACACGATTCAAGGAAGAAATAAACTAAAAAAATACTTGAAAGTAAAAAGACTCATAGTAAAATATAAGAAAAATGTAACATACAAAAACTGCTCCAGTATAGAATTGATAAAAAATAAAATGAAACTAAAGGAAATGATTAGAGATGATCAAAATACTATCGTGACTCTTAAACGGCAACATGACGAAAATTCAAATTTAATCGATACGTTAGAAGTACAACTAAAGGATTTAAACCACAAATATAGCTTAGCTCAACGAGAAATCGAACAACTAATAAAAGCCATGAATAATTTAATAGGCATGAGTCCTTCAAAGCAAAGACAATCACTCTCTGACATGGATGTTTCATCAGACATACACAAGTTTTTAGCAAATAATCAATCTTCAGACGACCATACAGTGGACCATTTATCATCGTTAATCGAACATGAATCGCTAAATAGCCAACAAATTGCGATTGAGACGACTATGCCCACTGATTATATGACCAATGTAACAAAAATAGACACAAGTAAACCAAACTTCGAAAAGTGTAATAGCGTTGAATTCTTCTGTGATGAAATTGGTTTAGGCATGGGAGACATCTTCAGCAATATAAGAAATCAGCTTACCGTCACTAACACATGCGTCCCTAACACTACTTTTAAACAACTAATAGATAGAATAGTGCTCAGTAAATTTGTGCAAAACTCAAACATTGTGATAATGGTGGGCAACACGGGAGGAGTAAATAAGAATAGTCTTATAAAATGTATTGAATCCCTAATAACATTCCATAGTCGAGGGACAGCTGGTAAAATTGTACTGTGTACATTTCCGTATTCCCCATCATTGACCGATAAAGAAAATCTGAAGATATATTCCTTAAATGTAATCTTGCATAATCTACTCTCAAATAGAGGTCAAGATTTTTTGTTACTTGACATAAACAAATTTATTTACAATTTTAGTCTGACTAAAGAAAAGCAGTTTTTACATAGACATTTAAAAATAAAATTAGCTAAACTGATTTCTTTTGTTTTGCTAAATGAACGAAATAATGACATCAGAACACTAACGAATATTGTAATAGTCGATGATAATTATTGTTTAAACTGACCTGTATGACAACAGGGAGGCCTTATCATATTTCGAAAAAAAAGCAAAACATTAAAGGTCTCCCTTGCAGCACAAAAACTAGAAATAAGGAATTTAAAACAAGCTCTCTGAATGTATTATATCAAAATATAAATCGCTTGTTAGGTAAACTCGAAGAGATTGAATTGTACCTAGAATGCTCAAACCGTCCAGATGTAATTTGTTTTACTGAGACGTGGTTGAAAGAATCTGAGATGAAATTTTTTCTGACTAATTATTCTGTTGGTAGTGTATTTTGTCGGAAAACGGCTATGGGAGGAGGCTGCTTAATTTTTGTTAGCAATGGCGTCAAATTTAAAACACGCAAAGATATTGAAAAGTTCACAATCGAACGTCATTGTGAACTAGCGTGTGTAGAGTTAGACACTTATATAGTTTTATGTGTGTATAAGCCTCCCAGTGCCAACATTGAGACCTTCTTAACGGCCTTGGAAGAAACTTTGAGCACAGTTTCTAAAAAAAGCAAGAATATAGTGATGTGTGGTGATTTTAATACGGATTTATTAACAGAATCCCGCTCTAAAAACAGCGTATTATTGTTATGCCAATCATTCGACTTGGCAGAAGTGTTCATAGAACCAACAAGGATAGCATCAACCAAGACGGGAAGCTCTGCGACTTGTATCGACAATATTTTCGTGAATTGTGACTATCTTCACTCCGAAATTCTAGATCGACTTCGATCAGACCACAGAGGATTGAGCGTTACTTTTCCGATAGGTACAAAAAAGACAGCGGAAAAGAAAGTAGTTAGACCCATTACACAAACTCGAATTGAAGCATTCAACACTGTGATAGATAATTTTTTTTATAATTTTGATTATGACATAACTATTGATAATGTTGACATTAATTATAATTTATTTTTTGACATGCTAAATACTCAATTTAATAATATTTTTCAGACGAAACATGTCACTATTGGCTCAAAACCGAAATTTGCCGAATGGGCTACTCCAGGAATATTTATAAGTAGAAATAATTTATTTAATTTATATGAGCTAAAGACATATTGCACTGATGACGCAACAAAAAGGCATGTCAGAAAGTATTCTAGTATTTTCAGGGCGATATGTGTTCAGGCTAAAGCGATTTACATTCGAAATCAAATTAAAAACTCAAATAACGTTATAAAAAGCACATGGAACGTTATAAACAAAGAGACTGGAAAGTCCAGAGCGATAAATACAGTTGACAAGCTCAAAATTGGTGATAAAATTATCACCAACAAATCTGAAATGGCAAATGCGTTCGAACATCATTTTTCAAGAATTCCTTCAGAATCAACGAAACATCTGTCGTCTTCTCCTTTTCTTGCTGACGCAATGTTGAGGGAGAATCTAAATAGTCCCTCTTCTGCATTCAAATTTTATGAAGTCACTGCCACTAGAATAATAAAAACTTTTAAAGACATTAAGGTAAAAAAAAGCGAAGATTTATGGGGCATGTCGGTTAAAGTACTGGAAGGTATAATCGTGAAAATTGCGCCTTATCTTGCTAAATTGTTTAATGCTAGCGTTAGTAAGGGTATTTTTCCAAACTTAATGAAGCACAGTAAAGTCGTACCGTTATTTAAATCCGGTGATAAAGTTGAACCCGGAAATTATAGACCAGTCTCAGTATTACCCTGCATCAGTAAAATATTTGAGAAATTAATATTAAACCAGCTTCTACATTACTTTAACTCAAACAATTTGTTACACAACCATCAATTTGGTTTCACTAAAGGACGCTCAACCACTGATGCGGGTGTAAAGCTAACTAAATATATAATGAGTGCGTGGGAGGATCATCGCGATGTGATAGGGGTATTTTGCGATTTGTCCAAGGCATTTGACTGCGTTCATCACAGTACACTTTTGAAGAAATTAGAATTTTATGGGATTTCTAAACCCGCTTTGGACCTCATTACGTCATACCTTAAAGATCGAGTGCAGACTGTTGAAATTGACGGGAATAAATCTAAGGGATTTCCTATGACAATGGGTGTACCGCAAGGTTCCATCCTTGGACCCTTTTTGTTCCTTGTGTATGTAAACGATCTGCCCTTCATGTTAAAAAAACAAACAAACATAGAAATAGTTATGTTTGCTGATGACACGTCACTACTATTTAAAGTTAAACGAGGGATAAACGATTTTAATGAAATAAATAGAATATTGGATATCGCTTGCAGATGGTTCGACGCAAATAATTTGGCACTAAATCCGAGTAAAACAAAATGCATCAAATTTACACTATCTAATGTGGCCAGCCCTAATATCAACATAAAATTACTCGATAAAACTATAGAACCAGTATATTCTACTACTTTTTTGGGTGTTACCATAGATGCGAAACTCCAATGGACTCCGCACATTGAACTATTAGCTAACAAACTAAGCTCAGCTGCACATGCGGTTCGACAGATCAGAAAAATATCAGATGTTGCCACCGCTAGATTGGTTTATTTTGGCTATTTTCATAGCGTTATGGCCTATGGAATCCTGTTATGGGGGTCGGCAGCAGATAGAAATGTCGTTTTCATAGTGCAAAAACGAGCAATCCGCGCTTTGTATAAATTGCCAGCTAGAAGATCTTTGAGGAAGATTTTTAAAGACATAAATATTTTAACGGCTCCATCCCTATATATTTATGAATGCATTATGCATGTCAGAAAAAACCAGGAGAGCTTTAGTAAAATCTCTGAAAAAAACCCTAAAGCACATCACAAAAACTTATTAGACATTCCTAAATGTAGGCTACAAAAAACACACAATTCTTTTATAGGAAACTGTGTTCGCTTCTATAATATCATACCGGAGCAGTTGGCAGGTCTTAATGAAAAAAAGTTCAAAAATGTTGTAAAGGCCTATTTAATGGATAAAGCGTATTACAATGTTGATGACTTCATTAAAGATAAGAATGTATGGAAAAAGAGTATATCACAAAAAATATTATAATTACCGATTAAGAATTTTCCATGACAATTTAATTTTTTTTTATTCATATTGTATCCAAACACTTTTATTTTTATTGTATCTTTGACAAAGCCCTTTTACAGCTGCTTAATATGGACAAGGCCTCTTTACAGCCGCTTACTTTAAATGTTGACATTTTTGATAATTGTGTATTTAAACTGTTTTATTATTTAATTTTTTGTCATTGACGTTACCAAGTTTTTCTTGTAAAATAATGGTTCGAAGAAATAAATTGAAATTGAATTGAAATTGAAATTGATGGATGCCCTCTAAATTTTGAATAATTTTGTTTCGAATTTGCATACCGAAAGGTTGACTATGGAGTTTTGTAAACATATTTTAAGATCCCTTTGTACCCATTTTCGCAAATAAAGATAAATATGAAATATATGAAATATGAAATATTTATACACCTTACCTCCGATTATAACCTCCGTTTTAAAAGTTTCGGAGCCGAAGTCGGAAACGAAGGTGTAATAGTAATCGGAGGTTCCGACTTATCGGAGTCGGATTCGAAGCTCTTCCCTGGTAGGCACACAGTACTCAAACCGTCATCCGTCATCTATCGTCAAGCAATAATATGACAGTACCTGTCTTAGACTGGCCTTGTGGCTTAGTGGGTAGTAGCTCTGCCTGCGAAGCCGAGGGTCGTGGGTTCGATCCCCACCCAGTGCAAATATTTGTGTGATGAATTCAAATGTTTGCACTGTGTCTGGGTGTTTCTATGTATAATAAGTATGTATTTAAAACTATATAAGTATTATATCAGCTATCTGGCCGCCATCACACAAGCTTTGCTTAGTTTGGGGTCAGATGGTGTTGTGTGTGAATTGTCCACCAATATTTATTATTATTATTATTATGTTTTTCCACAAAATGGCAGCTCATGCTACGAAACACAATCTGATATTTATTAGAAAATGTGTAATAAATTATTTGTTGTTGTAGCGACAATATGAATACCCGCTTGCTACACCGGCTGCTCTTCGCGTTTACAAATTTGGCGGGAAAACGGGTGTCAGATTACCTAAGTGCGTTTGTTTACGCTTCGGCATATGAAGTGGCGCGTTACTTGTACGTGTTTAAGCCCATTATTCTCAAGAGCGTTTCAAGACGCTTCTAGCGGTATCGTTTGTTTATATTTAATGTACTTAAAATGTAAACTAACATTTTTGACACTTGAGATTTTTTTTTTGCGATTTCTCAAGTAGTCGATCAGCTATTATATTAATAATTTATAAAGGAGACAGTGGTTTTGTGGCTTAAATGTGTTGTATACGAAATAACAAACTCGAATAACCAAAAATAACTGCATTCGATAGCACAAATTATTTTTTAAAATTTTTTCAATACTTCGGGACCATTTTCCCGCCAAAAAATTTAATTTTTGTTTTTTTTTAATTTTACGATGTTTTTATGTAAATGAACTCTAATTTTAATGTAAATTATATCAAAATAAAGACTAGTTCAAGTAGACGCCATTAAACAAAAATTAATCGATATAGCTTCCGAAATAAAAACACGAAAAATGTTTTTTCCCGCCTAAAACCCGACCGCAAAGTTCATTTTGTATTTTTTCGTCATTTGGTGTAATATAGTTACCAAAGTGTATCAAGCGGATACATCATCTGTGAAAATTACAACTCTCTAGCTACCACCGTTCTTCAGATACAGTCTGGTGACAGACGAACGGACGAACAGCGAAGTCTCAGTAATAGGGTCCCGTTTTTACCATGTACATATATTATATGGAAAACAGGGAGGCGGTTTTTTGAATATTAACAAAAACTGGATGACAATATGTTCAGGCCCACTACCAGTCGGAAGCGTGCCCAGCATGCTGGCGGCAGTACCACGCTGAATAGCGATGTATATGTGTTGGGCCAAATAAACGCTAGCATTTTGGTCACGCGTTGCGTCGGCGAAGCACTCGGAAAGGCTTTTGAAGATGAAGTCAGCTCCCGGCCTTCACAGGCACGATGTCTCAACTCTCAACCCCAAAGGGCTTAAATATAAAACAACTACCGAGGGTTGCATATTTCCGCCGTTTGAGACGCTCAGCTGAATTAGCCGCTGCACTGGCCTTACCATGTGTCTCTCAAAGAAGTGATGGTGCCAGAGTATCGACACAAGCTGCGTCCCACACTAGGGGCCGACTCAACTTCCAAGGCAAAAAACTCATGCCGTCAGGTCTTTTGCCATCGTCACGCGTAAGACCACTTTTTACTTGACTAGAAATTAGTAAGTTGACGTGAAATCATAATAATTGAAGTCGGTTTTTGTTTTTTCGGATATTATTTCAATCCAAATACTGTACTAAATTTAGTGTTCAACAAGCTTCGGTGCAGAAGCAGAACCAAAGCAGAACCAAAGCAGAACGTTGTTTTTCTAAAATTGAATAAAATGTTATCTTACAATATAATAAATATAATAAATATAATACTTAAATGTTATTATTATGTAAAGGTTTGATTTGGTTGAAATTTGAAACACATATAGTTTATATAGTCTCATATACTACCTATCATCTCGGAAAAAGCAGGGGCCCTAACGAAACAAATATTAACGACAGAAATGACATTACCAATTAGATTGACATTTGAAACACATATTATGGTTTAGAGTCTTAAATATTACATCGGCTAATAAGTCTATCACCTACTACTTAGGATATCATCCTGTAAAAATGTACAAGTGGGTAAGTATCAGATCACGCTCATCAGCTACAGACTCTTCGTGATGTATCCTATAAAAATCCTACAAACTTAACACTGCGTCTATGTTCGATACTCCACAACCTTACTACGAGTGTGTTTGATGTTGCTTAAAATATAAAATATGAAGTTGCTAAACTTGAATAAATATATTTTTGTATGGAAAAACAAATCACTCGGTATGTGTAATGACCACCCATCCAAATATTTTTACGTAAGTACTACGAATGCACTAATAAGGTTGCAAGATCAACTTACGCGAACGAAGTAGCGGGTTCAGCTAGTTATAAATAAACTAGTATTCTATTAATAGAACGATTCTAAAGCTTCAAAAAATAAGACCTATAATAATCAGAACAATTGAAAAGTCATTTTATGTTAAACAACTCCTTGGTAAAATAACTATTTTCATTTGATACATAGTCACGTTGTTGCACAACACTTTGATCCTTCACATTTACAACATTTCGCATTATTCATAACCTATTCATAGTTCCAGTTTCATAAAAGACTAGCTAAGTTATTTAATCGGATGAAAAACAAAAGCACTTTTATTTTTACCTTTTGATCCAAGTATCCCGACAGGATTCACAGTATTACGTCGTAAATACACACGATAATCATGAGGTATGTCTTTTGCGCCTATTATCTTGTAGTTCCATGTTCGGTCTGTATATATTTCTCCTGTGTAGTTATTATATTTTGCGTCTTCCATCAACCACAATGACAAGCCTTGGACAAAAGCACCTTCAATCTATCGGATCAAGAATAAAATAAAATTAAAAGTTATAATTTTTCTAAAGTAATGCAATCTTTTTACTTAATAACTTCGTAGAAATTATAACAGAATCAATATTATTACCTGAGCAATGTCTATAGCTGGATTTACGCTTCGTCCAGCATCTACTAGTAAATCGGCACGTACCATCCATTTGGTACCCGTTAAGATGTCTATTTCGACTTCTGTTGATGCTATGCCAAAAATTGAGTATGGAATCATTCGTGGGTCAAATTCGCTCGATTGATAATTTGCCTGCAACAGTATTCCACGCTTGTCTGCTTCTTCGACGATTTCCTCCCATGTTGCTTGCGGCATCTCCGCTCTAATTGGAGCCAACCTCGCATTTATTTGGTCACAACTACGTATAACAGAATACATAGATGACGGGGAGGTAATACTTGAAGCAGTACACATATTATTTGGGGAAGCAAAATTGACCGACGGCAATACAGCTACTTTTTCCACAGGTATTTTAAATTCATTGGCAGCTGTCTGCATGAGACGAGTAAATAAGCCTTGACCTAATTCTATACCACCTACGTTAATGATGACACTTCCATCGCCGTGATAAACAGACACTAAAGCATTATAATTTCCAAGATAAGGTGCAGGAAAAGCCATGTTTGAGAGTTTCAAACCACGTTTTTTCCAACGATTGCAAGCATTAAACTCAAGAACTTTCTTTTTCCTCTTTTCGTACTCGATTTTTTCCATAAACATTGGTACAAGGACAGGTAAGTCATTATCTTCACGGCGGTAGTTTGCTACACGAACTTGCATTGGATCCATATTAAGCTCTTCTGCTATATGATCCATAATATGTTCTATGCCCGAAATGCCTTCGAACCCCCCTAAAATCAAAGAACGACTTAAAAACGACAGCAAACAATAAATACAGTCAACTTTATTTTTTTTACCTGGCGCTCGCATGAATGCATTTGTAGGCGTGTCAGTTATTACTCCAAAGGAATCAACTTTCCAACGACGAGTATCGTAACAGTTTTCTAAAGAACTTGTAGCATATGCGTTCTCATTTTCATTTGATGAAATACCGTCGTTGACATAGAAAGCGCCATCCATATATTGAATTTCTCCCCGGTTGTCGACGCCAATCTTAAGTAGATCATAAAAAAATATAATTTTAAAATAATAATTAGCTAGTATTATGCGGGCGTTCAAGTATTACGTAAGCAGATTTATTGCAATTATTGATGATGATAAATATTGATGGACATTTTTCACACAACACCATCTAGCCCCATACTAAGCAGAGCTTGTGCTGTGGAACCCAGATAGCTGAAATAATACGTATCTACTTGTAAATACATTCGTATTATACGTACAAACGCCCAGACATAGTGTAATTATTATCTACCAAGTGGTTTAAAATAACATTAACAAAAACCAATCTGCATAAGTGACAAAGATTTAATTTTAGACAGAGAATTAACGTGTTATTTTATAGTTATGTACAATATGTACATACAATAGCAACAGTATTTATATAGTACTAGTGATATAGTAATAAAGCCACGTAAAAATATTGATTACAGTAGGTACTAAAAAAACTTCACCTCATAGTCAAGTCTAGTATTTGGTCTTTTCCCAGTTACACGCATAATATCCCTCATGTGCATGGACATTCTGCAAGGCTTGTTCAATAATTTTGCAACTAGCGCTGTTGCACAAACAGCAAAATTGCATCTTCCTATCTTACATCCAAAGCCACCTCCACACCTTCGAGCTCTCACTCGCACACTTGAAAAGGAAACAATGTAAGATAAATTATTTAAATGATGCCTCATTCACTATTGTTGTAATGTTTTACTTCAGATAGGTCAGACATGCAACAACTGATCAAGTTCTGGTAATACGTACGAGTGTTCTGGTATCTTCAATAGTGCCGCTACAACAGATTGTACAAGATCCATCCATTGGGTTGACGAATAAATTTCGAATGCATTATCTACAGGAACTGAGATTGTTGTATGCAACTCCATCATGTGATGATATTGATGAGGAGAAACGAACTTCCCTTTTATTATCCTTTGAATATTCATTCCTCGATCAGTGGGTACCAATCCAGGGTAGGTAATAAGTCTATTTTCTTCTTTTGGTGCACGAATCGCGTCTTCTATCGTCACGACAGCTGGTTTCTTTGGTATATTTTTATACGTGACTTTTACTAAAGAAGACATTTGGTCTGCAAGAACTTGCGTGTTTGCTACAACAATTGCCACAGGCTGATTGTAGTACATAACTTTTTGACTGGCAAGCAATTCTTCATTTTCATACAATAAACGGAAGAAGTTTCGCATGATTGTGTTTAATCCTGGAATATCCGCTGATGTTATGACAGCAATGCCACCTGATTTCTGAAAAAAAAAACATAAATTAAATATTATTTGAAAAATTTCAAAACAAAACAGAATTTGAGTATCTAAAGTAATGTACGTACCAAAACTTCACTGCCATCAATTGATTCTATGTCTCCTTTGCTCACGGTAGACAGCACAAAAGACGCAAACACTTCGTTTTCTATTTTAGGTTCATCGTCACTATATACGGCTTCTCCAGCACACTGATTTAAACCCTCAGCTTTGAGTAATGGTTGTGTTAATGGGTACAGTGACTGATTTGTATCATACTCTTGATAACTACGGCTGACTGGAGGACGATCTTCCGCAGTTGTAGTACGCCCAGATTCATAACGCGGACCCAAAATATCCCGCGGACACAATTTTATTATGCACTGAAAAATATTACGGTTGCGTTAATTATAACCTAAATCTGGATTTAATGGCCATCATTAATATTAATTATACAGTTGAAAATTTACAAGCGCCAGACCTTGTAAAATAGACGTAACGCCAGTTTTTCTCTGAAATATGGAGACGGATCGGGCGGACTAACATCTGCATACACTTCCTCGTTTAAACATTGTAATGCTTTTTGTAATGTTTCGTTGTTGAATATGTTTTTTCCAACTAAAAATTTCTCCGTTTTATATGCGTGCGAAAACTTTGGGTTGATTCCACCGTAAACTAAACTAGCTTCCTGGATGTATTCGGTATTTTTACTGAATTTAAATAAAAAAGCTGCATTAACTTCAGCATGGGCGTTTTGTATTCTTGGTGTAATCTGGAAAATACAATTTTATGCTCTAAACATTTTAATTCATAAATTACCTTTATACCTTTTTGGTAATTACAACGACATTTACCTTATACGTTACAATCTCGTAATTTTTAGCAAGAGGTGGAAGTTTTATTTGCGTTATAATTCTTCCTTTCATATTTGTAGTTAGGAAATCTGTTAAGCTTATTTCAGTTTCGTCTAAATTTTGGTTAACTGAAAATGTAAGGAAAAAAAACATAAAAACAATCGTGCAGCATCACTATTAAAACTTCACAATTACTTAAAAATACAGTTTTTACACATATAATATTTGTAATAAACTAGATATGTATGGTTCACTAATGTTTCACAAACATTTTTTAACAAAACATCACTTTAAAACCAAAAAATCGTATAGTATTCATTGCAAAAAAACTTTACAATTTAAAAACGTTTTATTTCACAAACAACGTATCGCCTAATATTCATTTTAAAATTATCTTACATCGACAAATGATTTATATATATCGAATGATACATTGTTTTTTGTAAATATTTTATGTCAGAAATTATTATTTTTATAAATAAAACAATTAATTAAAATAAATTTTGCAACAAATATTTTGAAAGTAAGTAAGTACCCGATATTTTTTCTATGTAAACTAAACATTCTGATAAAACATTATCAAATAATACGTTATAAATTGAAAGTTTGTGAAATAATTATTACTTTGAGATATAGTCAATTTGTTAAATATTGTTTTGTGTAATATGTAATCATTTGATGACCCGTGAACTTGTCGAATGTTTTTTATGATGTGTTGATTTTTGAAAAAAGTTTGTGATAAGAACGGATACCATAACTCTGTATTTATGTACTTTGAAACATTAATATTTAAAACTGACAAACAAAGCACACAGTGTAACTTTATAAACAACGTATTTTAAATGGTTATTCCAAGTATCTAGTATTATTTATTTTATATTTTTTCATTCCGCGGCACATGTTTAATACCTAATTGCTTTTCATTATCAGAACCAGGACTTTAAATAAATTACTACACAACATAACTCTCAACTAACAAAAATACTCCACAGGTAATGAAACTGCTACTTTTTGTAAGAAAATGTACATTTCAAATGTTACTATATTGATGAAGTATCCTTAATGTTAGCAGACGTCTATACACTGTAGATTCCGTGATATTATAAGAAAAAATATGTAAATACGGTGGTTATTGTCCAATTTGGTCTATTGGCTAGAAGTTACTTTTAGTAATGGTAGGACAAAAGTAAACGTTTCAAAAAAAAATTTGCCGTGGTGTTGTAACCCCTTACCAATCGTCAAGATTGCTCCAACACATTCAAACAATACAAAAATGTCGGACTGGAACTCCGGGAACATGTTTTTTGTCATCAAATTGCCTGCCAATGTTCCAATCTAGAAAATAAAATGACTAAGATAACGATTCTTTGACTCAATCCGATAGCGTAGCTTAGCAGTGAACGTTACTTGTTCTGACGAAGAATTGAAAATATGTATCATTTTCAGTTTTTACTACTGTTTACTATTAATTGCTTTGATACAATCTTTTAATTCAACCGGTTTATTATTAAATTTCGTAATGAGACGAATTGTAGATTTTCCTTTTTCATAAAATCATACGAGAACTTGCATTTATACACAAAAAAATGTTCAATTATTTAAAAGTATTTGTAATTCTTTATACTAAACACACGTATTGGTACTTACATTACGAACTGGTATGTGTGCAACCTTTTGCATATGGTTCAGAAATGTTTCTAAATACCAGAAGTCGTCATTTTTCTTGGTCAGTTCACAAAATATGTTCATTGTTTCGGTCAACGTGATATTACCTCCCAAAATCAAATTTACATCCAGATAATGCGTAGTGAGTTCAGAGACTTTACTGATATCAATCAATAGTTTTGGATATTTTTTTATAGGTTTCACTCCTGTAACAAAATATGATTGTTAAAAATATTTTTCTGGAACGACATATACCTACATATTTTTGACGACTCCGTTTTGCGATATCAAAAACATCATCAATAACATTGTTTTTAAGGTCTCAAGCACAATTTATCATTCATTAAACTATTTGAGTTTGTCCCGTACCAATCTTATGCAACATTCATTATTGTATGTGTATAAGCGCTTAATAATGCGTAATAACCGCAAGATCAAAACTTCGGCAACCAGTTTCAAATTCGATTACATTACGCCAATAACATCTGTCTAAATTTTAAGTCTACGCGTTCTTTGTCGTTGCGTACGTGTTTAAGTGATCCAGTTTTCACTAAGGCCAATGATATAATGATCAACCATTTCTGTCTGACATTCCGGGGATATTTTGCAAGAAATATTACTTAATAAATGTTCTTTAGATAACAATAAAACATCAGGCATAAATGAAAAAATGGTAAAAAAAAACTCGTTATAACCCTATTGTAAACTTTGTTGATACAGTCTGAGACACGTGTAATTGCTTACACCTAGATCACACTTGATGATTATTCTGTGTAAATTGTTAAAAAAATATACCTTTTGCAGTGTTTCCTGCCACTAACATATAAGAATCGTAGCCGTTTTCTTCCAGAACACTAAATATAGATTTAACATTATTAACGGCATACCACAATCTTCCGTCATGAAGAGTAATTTTTTTGGGCATTGTGGGTTTCTTTACGTCAATAAGACACCAATCCTCGATATTTCGATCACAAGTACCACCACACTTTTTTCCGCTTTTTGGACAAATATTATTATCTATTTCTTCGATGTCTTTGATTTTGTTCAATATGTCATCGCTGGGGTTATTCGTAAGAGATTTGAAAGCTTCTAAAATGGGCCGGTAGCCAGTGCAGCGACAAAGATTACCGCCAAATGCATTCTCTACTTGTTCTTGAGTTAAATGGTGACCGCTATCTTGGACAAGACTGTTAAGAAGAAAATGAAATAATTAGAGTGAGTGCCATGGTTGTTGATGAGGACGTATTTTTTTAGCGAATTGAAAAAATGTCCCAGGGTTTTAGCTCTAACTCTCACATAACAGCATATTTATAGCCAACCAAGTCTGTGTCTGAAGTGGTAGGACTCTTTGCAGATTCGGTATGGTGTTGTATCACACCTTTGTTAGTTAGTATACTGCCAAGCAGTAATGTGGCAACATCACTGTGTTCCGGTTCAAAGATTCCACATAAAGTACAGGACATGGTGATAAACTATCTTGTAACTCTGGGTGACAAGCGCAGTACAGTGCTAGGTAATGATTTGAACTCTTTATGTGCAAATAGCTACGTGAGTGCGTGACACTGTGTTGTTATGAGCAAGTGTGTTGCTTACCATCGGGCATGCTCAAAGACTCATAAGCAACGACACCCTTGTTCGAAAAAGACATAGAAATCTTGAACATCGCCTCAAAATTGCTAGCTTGTCGGTTTTTTATCGGCTATACTTCGGAGAGTGCAACTGGCCCTTACTAAACGATCTAATGAAAATTTGCCCTTTTTTCTATCAGACTGTTCGTTGCTGGTAAGCGCGAGATTGTTTCATGGTTGACGTTCCAAAGACTCAAACGCACATCAAAATATTCACAATACCTCACCTGTACATGCTCATGACAAAACCTGGACTGCAGTAGCCGCACTGAGAGCCAAAGTATTGGTTCAGTCGTTTCTGTACGATGTTGTATCCGATCTTCCTGTTCCCGATGCCTTCAACGGTAGTAACGTCCCATCCATCGCAAGACAGTATAGATACCAGACACTGGAAACATTGTTTTATATCAGAGGATTAAATATTAAACAAATGCTATTTTGCACATAATATCCAGAACCTGATAAGCTGATAAAATTCAAGGAGAAGGGAAGATGGGATGGAAAAAATAATAATATTTTGAAGCAATCATAACTAAAATATGAAAAGAGTTCAGTGAAGATTCAAACCAGCGCCTTAAAAACTATGCAAGTGTGTATTGTACTAGAATCCGGTTCTCTGTGTTCATTAAAAGTTGAATGCAGCGATCGATGAGATTCTATGTAAGTAAATAAAGTGGCCAAGTGCGAGTTGGACTCGCCCATGAAGGGTTCCGTTGCAGCAAGTAACATAATATACATAGTACACATAGTTCTTGTAGTTCGTTGTAACTTTGCATTTCAATCATAGTGTATTTATGACGTACTAAAAAAAACTACTCATCAGATCGAGTTCAAATTAATTTTCGTTGGTATTTTACATGGTAATGTACATCATATATTTTTTTTAGATTTTTCATTCTCTTACTTTAGAAGTTAGAGGGGGGGACACACATTTTACCACTTTGGAAGTGTCTCTCGCGCAAATTATTCAGTGTAGACGAAAATGATTTTAAAAACGTCAACATCATTTTTGAAGACCTTTCGATAGACACCTCACACGTGTAGGTTTGATGAAAAAAAATTTTTTGAGTTTCAGTTCTCAGTATGGGGGGCAACCCTAATTTATCTTTTTAATTTTTTTTTGTTCAAATCTTAATGCGGTTCACAGAATACATCTACTTACCAAGTTTCAACAGTGTAGTTCTCATAGTTTCGGCAAAAAGTGGCTGTGACATACGGACGGACAGACAGACAGACAGACAGACAGACAGACATGACGAATCTAGAAGGGTTCCGTTTTTACGTTTTACGGAACCCTAAAAAGAACAAAATGGGTAAATGCGCATGGCAATGGAAAATATCGCTACAAATCTGCTCATTTTTTACTTACGGAATTAACAGAGAAACTGGTGATTTCTTGCGAAGACGTGTTGATGGCTCGCACGTGGACGACGCATGCGCCACAACCACCTTCCAGGCACATATATTTGGTACCGCGCAAACCAGCGTGCTTCCGGATATATTCATTGAGTGTCGTATCCACAGACAACTCACTGCCAACTGTCGTGGACAAAAAAAAATTGTCGAATAAATTTATATTATATAATAACTTCAAACGAGCAATTATTGTAGGTATTTTATTCAATATGTATATTTAATCAGAATCTCAGAAATAGTTTCAATAATTTTCATGAAATTTAGAATGTATGTGGTTTCAGGTGAGATAATTTATTTTGATCTAGCTAGAATTCATTTTTAGAAAACGTAGTTTTATCCTTGTTTTTCTTTTGTCATCTTTTAAGTAATCGTTAAATTAAATTAGGTATTTGACTACCGAAATTCCTGGTCACAGTGAAATGCGACAGTGGTACCCCACGACTCTGCCGTCAAGCTATGGCTGAAGAAATCTATGGGGGGCTTTATTCGGTAGGGGCACCAACGCTCCGTAGTGTCGATCCCGACATACCCCACCGTGTCCTAGCGCAGCCGACGATGCGAAAATGCATTTATCCTACATAAAAAGGTGAATAACGTCGTTTAGTGGAGCGCCGTAAGGTTTAATCCTCGGAATCCAGGGCCAATAAATCTTTTTATAAACTTTGGCAATGTGTTTTTAATAGCATATAGAAAAATGTTAAAAAATATGTTTTGTGCGATCTTAATTTTTTAATAATTATTATAAATAATTATTAATTTTTTGGAGTTTTCCTTAAGTTATATTAGTGTAAAATTAGATTTTAAAAAGAAGAACTATTACAAACATCATCTTGGGTCTCAAGGGACTGCAGGTATAACGATGAAGGGTGGGGAGGGGAATAGAGGGGGCAACAGCAGCTGTTGGGTGTTGTTAACGCGGGCCCTAACAGAATAGTACACGTGGCAACTTGCTAGGCTTGATACGTAGTTGTTGTTTGAATGACAACCAATTGTGGTGACGCCCAGCAGTTTATCCAGACTGCTGTATTTGGTTACCAGCCAATCCATAGTAACTGACGGTTCCTCCGTCACAACGTGGACTCTGAGTCCAGTCAGCTCCTGCATGGAGGTGCTCGGTGGGTTGCTAGCCCAGGACTGCTCCGGGCCGGCCAGCCATTCCCGTCCCCACCAGAGAGAGTGGTGTATCAGCTCCGGTGCTGTACATCCCCTGGACGCGCAATCCGCGGGATTCATCACCCCCGGTATATGACGCCACATGATCGGCGTCCCGATTTCCTGAATTTGGGAAACCCTGTTTCCCACAAAAGTTTCTAGCTTGTGCGGTGCCGCGCGTATTTAAGCTAGGATAACCTGACTGTCAGTCCAGGCATGGACGCTCCTGATGTCCATTGTGACATTGGGCCCCAATTCGGTGGACACGTGACTGATCAGTCGGGATAACATATGAGCTCCACATAGCTCAAGCTTCGGAATCGTGAGCCTCGTCCGAATGGGAGCAACCTTGCTCTTGGCCAGCAGCAGTGTGACTCGAAGCCGTCCTCTAGAGTCCACTGTCCGCAGGTAAACCGACGCAGCGTATCCTCGCTCTGACGCGTCGCAGAAACCGTGCAGGCTGGCCTGGTACTTGCCCGGCGGTAGTATTTTTCTTGGCAGGGCCACCTGGTTCAGATTCCCCATGGTGGATATCAGCCGCAGCCACTCGTCCAAGGGTTCTCCTACAAGGGGCTCATCCCACGAGACATCCAACGTCCAAAGTCTCTGAAGGAGACATTTGGCGGAGAAGAGGACGGGGCAGATCCAACCATTGGGATCGAACATCCGTGCCATAGTGGAGAGGACCGTTCGCTTGGTCCACGCCTTAGGGGCCTCCAAGTCCACTCGGAACGTAAATACATCCGTTGCGGGCTGGTATCGCATAACCAATACCGCTACCATGTTGGGATCCTCAGCATCTTCAAACAGCTGAGGGTTCTGCTGGTGGTCTTCTGGAATCCCTGCCAGAAGCCTGGGTTCGTTGGACAGCCACTTGCGCCACAGCCACAACAATTGTTTGTTGTATCAAAAGAGTATATTTACAAGTTCAAACATGGTTCGGAAAAGAAATATCACCAGAAGAATGGGGTCGGAAATATGAACGCGGAATATTGATACCGCAAACAATGATGCAGCGACCAGCTCCAGAATCTTTACTAAAAAATATTTTTTGCGCATGCAAAACAGGATGTGGAGCATCTTGTGAGTGCAGGAAAAGTGGATTAAACTGCACTGCAGCTTGCTTAGAATGCAATGGTGATAGCTGTACTAATCCTTCACCTACAAACTACATCAACGAAATCGACGACGACGACGACAACAAGAATGAACAATAATCTATATATTTAAGGTTAAATTTTCTTTTGTAAATCATTTTTTTGCGCAAATCTAATAAATTAACATTGAATTTACTCTGCGAACATAATTTATTACATATAAAATTAAGATATTTACTGTAAACATTTTTTTCCCCTTGCGCCTTTCATTTTTCAGTAAATTGTTTATAAAAATTGTTGTAATCGAGATCGGCCAATTTTTTTTTTAACATTTTTATTTGAGTTTTTAATAATGCAGTCAAACACTTGTTATACAAATTCATTGACTGGCCCTGGGTTCCGAGATTTTACCATTTTTATGCCTTACGGCGCTCCACTAGTTGGAGTATAAACTGACGGTATTTACGATTTTCGGTGACATATACAATACATACATCCATTTTTTACAATCGAAACCGAAATCTCCACCAACTTTCAATTCGGTAACAAGGAAATACATCAACAGAGTTAACACTTTATATTTACATTTCATTCCATTTAGTGACTAGGCAAGAAATAACCTATTGGTATATTACCGTAAATTTTGTAAAGTATTCAGAACGTTTTAATCACTTACCGCTGTATTCCTTGCCATTTATTTTAAAATAAATCCTGTCCATTTTTATACACTTATTTTAGTACATAAACAAAAATTTATTAGATTTTTGTCCATAGCATTGTAATTATCAGTTTATGAAAATTTATTCACAGCACAAACTAAGTTATTGTGATAGTTGCGTTTAAGCACTATAAAGTATAGTTAGAACAACGAAAAACTAACAACTAAATTATCCTGAACAATTACGTATCGAATGCTAGTAAGGTGGGGATTATACAGCAAGTATTCTACGATTACTGGTAATTACTTGACCCAGTTTGTTAATCAACTTACATTGCAAGCTAAGCTGGAAAAAAATTACAAATAGGAGTGCTATTTCTAAATGGTAGATTTAGCCGGATTGCATTGCATTTGGTATAATTATCACTAATGATTGATTTGGTTTTGCGTAATAATCTATTTTCTCCAAAAAAACAAAACTGACTTCAATTAAAAATTAAATTCCGAACTTGACCAACTTTCATAAGAATTTATCACTTTATCGTCTAAATAACATGAAAGCAAATTTTATTCGTTTGTACATATTTCCGCCACACTGATTTCGTATGGGACCACCTCTGAACTATGATCTACCAAACAAAAAGAAGAACCATCAAATCGATTCACAATTGGCGACGCTATCGCGTAACAAACATACAACCGAATTGATAACCTTCTCCTTTTTTGAAGTCTGTTAAAAAGATGAAGATTACGTGTTGCTTGTGCGTCACTGACTAAATTTCATAATTTTTGTGAAAGACAAAATAAACAGACTGTTCCAATGAGACACCGTGGTTATGGAGAAAATGAAGTTACCATCGAAGTAGGTATGCAATTTTTAGGTTTTCGTTGATATTATTCCATAAGTCCCTTAACCGATTTCGACAAAAAATATGTGGAACCGAATTGAGTTCTTTAAAGTTGGTTAAAATATAAACTGTGATTTATCTCCATTTTTATTCACCACTCAATGGTTGTTCGTATAAACACTTACTGCGTGACGTTTAGAAAAAACAGAATTGGGGATCGAATAAATTTAAATATCAACACCGCGCGAACAATTATTTAGGTCGACTTGTATCTCAACTAAACATTACTTTTTATGATTCAAAAATATTGTGTGTATTGATTTTTTATTTTCACGTATAATTGGCAAAGTGATAAATGTATAGTTGGGATAGAAATCCGCCACAAAATCTGGCACGGTGCCGGCGCGGCGGTTGTTGTGAAACGGTTGTGTGGCGGTAGTTTAAAAAGTCTCCATTGAAGTCAACCGAGAGAAGGATGAACAAGGTACTCTCTAAAATCACTCATATAAAAAAACATATTTTCTCAACATGCCAATGAAAATACTACAATTACCTGGTCGCAAGAACCCATTCTTTTTGTTCGGATTGTAAACATTAGTGTACCAATTATGAATTGTTACATGGAGAATTTCCGGATAAGTAACAACATAATCTAACTTTTCTAGTACCGTTAACGAAAGCCAATGATGCCGAAACAATGTTCGATGTTGGGAAACTACTCATGGGCACTCGTAAAGTTAAAACGGAAAATCGCAATTTGCTCAGCTCTCCAATTCCGAGAAAGATAATGCCACAGAGTGATCCATTTAAAGCATGGATCATTCTTTTATTGTTTCCGTGTACATTGTGGACCGTTAATTAATTAAAAGTCGGGCTCGACCGCCGTATTGTTTAAAAAATAAATCAATTAATTAAATGTGGAACTTTCCTGAGCTGAATGTCTTTGTGGAGCTAATAGCGTTCATTGAATGTGGGTATTTTAAAAGGAAAATTGGTTTCGAGTTGTCTCGGGAAATACATTTTTTTTTCAAGTTAGTGCCTTTTTGACCCAAAATTTTGTCAAGTCACAAAACGGTGCAAAACAATAGAGTTATAAATAAATATTGGTGGTGGACAATTCACACACAACACCATCTGATCCCAAACTAAGCAAAGCTTGTGTGATGGCGGCCAAATAGCTGATATAATACTTATATAGTTTTAAATACATACTTATTATACATAGAAACATCCAGACACAGTGCAAACATTTGAATTCATCACACAAATATTTGCACTGGGTGGGAATCGAACCCACGACCCTCGGCTTCACAGGCAGAGTTACTACCCACTAAGCCACGAGGTCAGTCAATGTAGATTGTTAGAAGCAGTTTAATAAATACATGTTCAAATACAGTGAACATTTTTCATCTATCTATATCAGTATCGTTCACATATCCTGTCAAAAGTGAAGGTGTCCACTCCGCCCCGCCTTCCCCTATACGTTGCTTACAATAGAGTAAAAGACACCAAGACTGTTACTTTTAAAAAAAACTCAGGCCACGCATAAAGTCAATAATCACAAAAATAATAAATACTAATGTAATTACATCGTTGGGCCCTTATAGGGCTGCTTACCTCATTTTCAGAAACTTTTCCACGTTTGGTCGAAGCGACGCATGATCAAAGTTGGTGTTTATTTAGCTCAACACACAAATTTTGCCATTCGGTTTGGTTATGCAGCCAGCATGCTGTATAGACTTTCAATTGGTAGTGGGCTTGATCATCTTCATTATGTCTAGACCGTCATAGGTCATAGGCATTGATAATTTGCGAGTAAATAGTTAGGCATACATTGTAATAACGTAGTTCTCGTTGTAATTTACTTTTGTTAATAAGTGTCTGCCCCATAGCATTATTTTAGTATGTCTATTTTTATTAATCCCAAATTGTATTTCTTGTTACTGTCACTTTCACGAACGGTTTAATTAATTTGTATCTCACCTCGATCCCTAAACTGTGAAATACTCCGTGGGATATTATAAATGCTAAGAAAATCAACAGACCAACTTTGTAATTGGTTGGTTATAAATTAACTGTTAATGTAAATAAATAATAAAGCTTTTGAAACACAAACAGCGTTAGAAATGAATATTAAATTGTAAGGAACTTATGGAAAAATGATTTGCTCGGGTGAAGGAGGAAAAGTAATTCAGGATCTAGTTAATTATTCAGATGGCTGGATTGTTTCAGTGGAAAGTGCTCTCTTGAAACCGATGTTGGTACCTTTTACGCACGCCTCGTGATAAATGTACAATAATAATAGAGTATAGTCGTACGACTTGTTAAGCAAGTTTATTGCGCAATGATAATAATAACACTTTCCAAATTCTTTCCAATTTTTTTCACGATTATTTCCAAATTTTTTTCGAAGTTTCCAGTATCGTTGGTTTGGTTAAAAATAAATGAGTTAGCACTCACAGCTATGATGGCCTAGAGATGGGAACGTCCGATTTAACAAACAAGAGTATAGGTTCGATTCCCGCCTTCACATCTGAGTATTTTTCTAAGTACAGATGAAGAGGTTTGTCATCACCACCACTGACTTTAACGTTAAATTAAAAAATATTTTTTTTAACCGTAGCTAGGCCTCCGCTTGCCCGCCATCTCGCCAGAGAAAACTGGCATGTTCCATAAATTATATAATTCAAAAATATACCTACGTCATCTCATCGTCAGCGTGGTGGATTATGGCCTCGACTATGTCCTTGTGAGAGAAGTCCACGAGCCCCAACAGTGCGAACATAAAGTGGATTGCTAATTTGGTTAATCTGGTTAGGAAAAGACTACGACGACACTAATAATATTGGGCTGCACCTTCGTTTGCATAAGTAATATCTAGTAAATTAAAGGTCGATTCACACATATCAGTGACCGCTCAGTTCAGTATCAGTGCTTTAGTGTTGCGTCAGTGATTCAATTCACACGTCAGTACTCAGTTCACGGAGCTTCAGTGAAAACGTGTCCGTCGTCAAGTATCGCGATTGCTGTTGTGGCTCTCTGTTCAATACTGCGGAGCTAGATAATATAATATAATACAACAAATACATACATAAATAAAGTATTGGTAAACCTATGTGATGGTATTTACCATCTAACATTTAACTTTTGCGCTCCTATTTTGTTCCACAAATTGGTTTTGTATGTCGAATCCATGTACTTTACCCTTACTGTACTTTTTAACCCGTATGAAAACAATATGAAAGAATATTTTGCACTGTGCCGGTACTGTGTCGGCACTGTGTTCACTGATATGTGTGAATCAACCTTCCGTCCGTGATTGCCGGTGTCGGTACTGACACTGAGAGCACTGTGTCGTCACTGATACTGATAAGTGTGGATGCGTTCATAGAGAATGTATGAAAGAATATTTCGCACTGTGCCGGTACTGTGTCGGTACTGTGTCGGCACTGCGCCGTCACTGATATGTGTGAATCGACCTTTAGACTTATCTATCGGTATTTCAAAAGTTCGGCCTGATCCCGTTAGTCATACTTCTGGTGATTAATCAACAAACGAGAAAACTTTTATCTCTACAATATTAGTAGGACACAATTCAGAGAGTGTGAATATAATGTATCGAGATGATATACTACGGCACTGTGATCCTTATTTTTTCATGACTATTAAAAATACATTAAAAATATAGGTAAACCGAATTGATAACCTCCTCCTTTTTTTAAGTCCGTTAACAAGTTGACGAACAACCAAAAACAAGTAGTAAATGATAAAAAGATATAATACACATAATAGGCATGTTACCACAAAATTGCAAACACTGGCAGTTTAGAACAAAACGCGTGAGATTATAAACCTACAGTAGGTTGTTAGAACATATTTTTAGTCACTGTTATACAAAGTATCATGGAACTCGTAGATTTGTTTCAGCGGGCAAATGTATGGTCGTTTGTCTTTTTTGATACCTAATTGATATAACATAATTATGTGCCTTGGATGGGTTTAAGGCTTCTAACAAAAAAATCACTCATGGTCGACATTTCAATGTTACTACTGTAAATAATTTACGTCTCGCATTGTGATTAAAAGCCGGGTCACACAGAGGCGATCCGATAGCGATAGCGATCCGATAGCGATCCGGATCGTATGGGATCGCGCCCGCTTGCTGTGTGTCAGGTTGCATACAAATTCGAACATTACAAAAAACCCCGTCTCGGATCGCTATTGCTATCGGATCGTCTCTGTGTGACCCGGCTTTTAAACGTTTTTGCAACCAACTCATGCTCAAAGAAATCAAACGTAAGCATAAATCGAAAGTAAAATTCTAAATTCGGAATGTCAAAGTAACACAATAAACAGTACCTTTAACCCGTCCAGGGCACGACGCGTAAACAAATGCATGTACCAAAGTGCCACGCTTCCCGCAAAAAATTTTTTTTTGAGGTTGGGAAGATTCTAAATTGGATAAATTTTGATGTATTCGTTAATTATATTGTACAAAATATACATCACTGCAATGGTCTTGAACCGCTTTATCATTTTTACGATTAATAGAGATAATTACACTTACCGGAATTTAGTATTTCTGTGTTGAATATGATGTTTACAAATTTTTGGTCGTCACCTCGCACAATTCGCATGATTATGGCACTTTACGATGTAATTATTACACTCACAACACATTCACGACAAAGAAGGACCTTTTATGCACCCATTTTAGTAACACTTTCACCACAAAACGAAAATCTAATCAAGAAAAAGATTTAATTATCACGAAACAAAACGGTCCGCCATTGCGTAACACAGCCGCTACACCGGCACTGCCGGCAAACAAAAGCACTCAGTTGACGAAAAAATAGTTTACGTTAGTTTTTATTGCTGTAAACTTGACACTATCTGGTATGAAAGTGTTCATAGATATATTATACGTTAGTTTCCAGGCGATATGGAACACTACAATCGCTATATCGAGTATTATTTATCTAAATAACCTCCATGACGGACAATTTCGTACGCTTGACAAAAGTTTTCACATTTTATTTCGAAATATAAGCATCTATCACTAAAAAAAACACTGTTAGTACCTTACACATATATATTTCAGTAGATTACAGCACATTTACTCATCGTTTACGGTTTCCAGCCATTTTCGGAGACAAATAATCTGAAGCACTTGCACTCGAAAAATTGCAAAATGGCGGATCTAAAAATTTATGTTGACGAAATTTCTTTGATAATTATTTTTTTGTAATGTTTGTACACTTGGACTGGAAACAGCCAATAGAAATCGAGATTGTTATCTTGGCAATCGATTCGTGTAACGAAAACAAAGGATTGTCTATAGGCGACCGAGACAAAAAATAACAAATGAACGGCGCTCGCTTAGTATCACCCGTTAGATACTAAAGCGCTCGGGGGATTTGTTCCTTAGTATCACCCGTTAGATACTAAAGCGCTCCGGGGGTTAAATCACTTCACGTTAATGAACGACGCGACGGTTCAATTACTTATTTGGATATTTTTCACACAAAATGTAAAATATTATGTCACCGTAAAATTGTCAACACCGTCAGATTACAAACCAGCGTTGCCAGACATCACGATTTTGGCGGGACGTCCTGATTTTTATAAGTTGGACGGGATATCTTGCGCGGGACAAGCTCTGTCCCGTTTCTCGGGGTTGACTCGACCGTCCATACAGCGTGCTGAAGAAGCGCGACCAGCAAGTATCCCAAAATTTGTCCCTCCAAAAATACCCTAAGGCCCTTCGTACATTATGCTACGCAAATCTTGGATACTAATGTTGTATACTACATTAGTATCGTGTCGCGAGTATCGAGTAGCGCACGATCCGTACACACGGCATTGAATCGCAAGACGTGAATTGCCTACTCAGCCACTACTGACATAGCGGCTAAACAGATCACACGTTTACAATATGTCCACAAGTGATGATGAAACTATAATTTTGTACTATCTTTACCGGAAACAAAGAAAACGTCGTAACAGAAGATACTGGGTTCAACCGTACATAGAAAAAAACATAAACTGCAGAGTGTTTGTTGCTGCAAAAGAATTACAACAAACAGATGCGAAATTCCTATCATTCTACAGAATGTCTAAAGAGAGTTATAGACATTTAGTAGATTTAATATTCAATAACTGCTCCGCCATCATGAAAATCGCTGCGACTTATGTAACGACGATCTCGGCAGGCAGGTAGCGCACGACTGGCGCGACGCGAGTCGCGGGACGAATGTCGGCGACGCAACTAGTGTACGAGCTTCAATGAATTTGTATGGCGGTAGTCGCTTGGAGACTAAAATCGTCAAGTATCCAAGATTTGCGTATCATAGTGTACGAAGGGCCTTACGGTAACCTGATTGAAGATACCATGTTTTTGTTACAATACACTGTTTTTTCTTTCATGCAAATGTAATTTAAAACTAAAATATTCAAAATACTTCTGGTATACCTAATGAATAAGCGGGATTCTTTCGTCGAAAGCTGGACTTGGAAAAAATGTAAGTACCTATGTTTTAACATGTCCCACTTTCGACGAAAGAATCGCTTTTTTGCACCCAAAAGGTTTCAAAGTCCCGACTTGCCAACAAAAAAAAATTGGCAGTCATAGGAACTGCCGATAGAAGTAAAAACTTATAACTCAGAATTTGAAGCCTACTTTGGAAACTACACGGGTGTACCGGATGGCGTGGCCTGACCATCATGGCATGGCCATCTAGAAATGCGTTAGCATTTTCCATTGGATCACGCATTTCTAGATGGTCATGCCGTGATGGTTAGGCCACGCTCTTTCAGCATTTCCCATTGGCTGACGCATTTCTAGATGGCCAATGGGCGTGGCCCCGAGTTTATCCGAAGATTTCTTATCATACCCGAGCGTGACGCCAGTGACGCTAGAATTCAATTCACACCCCACGAAAAATCTGTCTAAAAGCGCGCCTGCGCGCCAAAAGAAGTTTTCACTTCGAAATACTTGGGAGGTGTCAAGGGACATTGTGATGGAACGAAGTTGTACAAAATATTGCAACTCTTTACTGTTTCTGTTGCCCTGGTACTGGTACCTAGGGGCAAACGCAACTCTTTTATATTTCTGTTGTCCTGGTATCTGGAGATAAACGCTGGGCTGTTGGAGGTAGGTAATCGAAACTCTTTACTGTTTCTGTTGACCTGGCCGTTTTTACCGAGTTTACCCAAAGATTTCATATCCGATCCGATCCATTATCATATCCAAGCGTGACGATTGATGAATCCATTTCACAGCCCACGAAAATTCTGTCTATAGCGCGCCTAAAGAAGTTTTCACTTCAAAAAAATTTATCAACGCTGTTGCAAACTAACCCAACCTACCTTGAGATTAATAATCTCACGCGTTATATTATAATCTGACAGATGACAATGACAATTTTATGGTGTCACAATATGACGTACACAGATAATAAAAAAATCCTATCGAATTGATAACCTCGTCTTGTTTGAACTCTGGTAAAAATCGAAATCAATAAATGTAGCGCGCACGAGACACGAGATTTTTAGACATTAGCAGCGTCTCGCGTAGTTCCCGTTCTCGTCATTTTCCCGTGATAAAACTATCTTATAATATTCTACTTCATATTATAATCTAAGTTCCGTTTTTTGATTTTTCGGCCGTTCCAACGTTATTGAACAAGAAACGTCCAAACTTTTACCATATATTAATACTATGTATGTATTGTAATATTAGTAGATATCGTTAGTCCTTTACTATCATTTGTCTGGTTTAAGGGAAACTGCACGCGGTGCGCACAAGTATGACGCACAAGTTAGATCTCGAACAGGGAAAGTCAATTCCAAGTGGAAAGTTTCCCACCATTCCAACAGCATTCACCCGACCTCTAGCATTGATTTTTTCCCCGAGTCTACGTTATTGCCTTCCTGCGAATTTCTTTCCAATAAAATCTTGTTTTATAAGTACATTTTGAATTAACAAATTACGGTTGCTGTGATCGAGAAAGAATGAAGCAGGAGCCTAAGTAGGCCTCGGCTCATTTGAAGTGCGATTTTTTACTGAATCAATAGTAAAAGAAATATAGCTGGGTAGGACATGATTTGAAAAAACAAATGATAGGGGTAGCCCTTCTATTTCTTTTATTCAAATCAAATCATAAAACACTAATACATTTTCCTACATAACTCTGTTACTTACTGGGCTCAAACTCGATATCTGAACATCAACTTAAACCAGCGTCAACTGAACTGATATAGTTTTAAAATTGTACTTTAATGTAAACAAATAGAGACTTCATATTTTTTTTTCTTAAGACATTATATAGATATTTTTCAACATTATTGACCACAATTTATAAGAACGTGGTCGACATGTGGTCGACATTCAACCTTAATTTAAATAAACAATGGAGTAGGTATATCATACCTATGCATGTGTGTGTCGAATGCGTGCTAGTGTTGGTAATGTTTTTTATTGAAGTGAAAACTTCTTTAGGCGCGCTATGGACAGAATTTTCGGGTCTATATGGGGTGGCATAACATTTTTTGTCCTATTTTAGGTAGGCATAACGTTTTTAGGACTAATGATAATTTACCATAACAACTAAACGCATAACTGTCTTCGCATAATGTTAACTTGCATAACCATATATAACATAACGATAACTTAGCACAATGTTTAAACGCATAGCCATATATAGCATACAGATAACTTAGTATAATGTTTCGACGCATAACTATAAATAGCATAATGGTTAAAGGCACACATTGAGAAAAGCATAACAATACTTAAACATACTGATCAACGGCATAAACTTTAAACGCCTAACTAAAAAACAAGTGTAAAGAGCGGACATAAATAAAAAATACGTGGGTGTGTGAAATGCGGGTGGGTACTTCGACAACAATATTTATTATTCGTAATGTAGGTATCTACTAATTTAATGGAATATCTATGCAGGACTATGCAGTAGTATAACAATTTTTGTACCAATTTATGTAGACATAACGTTTTTAGGGCTTAAAAACCTACATACACCTAAGACATATGGTGCACTTTTTGACTCCGGGTGGGCTCCCGCCAGAAGCTCTTCGGTCAGCCCTGAGTGTCGCTTCTCCACTCAGGACCTCCCTTGAGCTTCTGGCTCCCGCATTTTTTAAATACACTCTAGGGGTAGTAGCGACAAGACTAGGTGGAGTCGGGGTGCTCCGAGTCGGATCTGGACCCTATATAACCTGGTTATATATTACGTAGCACAACAAATAATTAAAAAATGCCTAAATGCGTCTGAGGAACAGTCGAATTGAATGTAGCACAATAGATTTTTATGATTAAAACACATAACGCCAAAAAACGATTATGCAAAAGTTACATTATGACACTATATGTTATGCTTCATTCATTATGACAAAGTAAATTAGGAAAAAAAATTATGCGATTTAAACGGCACCTTTAAAAAAAATAGAACAAATAAAAAAATGCTTAAAAACTATTATGCGTCTCATCAATAGTCGAATAAAATGTAGGACAATAGATTGTTATGCTTAAAACACATGACGCCAAAAAATGATTATGCGAAAGTTGCATTATGACACTATACATTATGCTACATTCATTATGACAAAGTAAATTAGGAACAAAAAGTTATGCGTTCTAATAGGCTCCCGAATTTTCGTGGGCTGTGAAATGGATTCATGATCACGTGATCATCACGCTCGGATATGATAAGAAATTTCGGGTAAACTCGGGATGCTAGAGCGAGAAAGATAATGTGGTCAACAAACGTGCCAGACCGAGAAAGATAATTGTTAGAGGAGGACATGGGACAATAGATACTCTCTCTCTCTCTCTCGCTGCTCGCTACCGGCAACCAGTGTTGACACCTTAGCGACTTTGTCGCTGAAACTGGCGAATTTTTAAAACCTTTTAGCGGATTTAGACGACGTGTTACCGACAAAGGGGAATATACTAGTGTAGTGTAGAAGGTTGGAGAAGGAAAATCACAAGGTCATTGGGAGTCAGATCATATTTATAAGGAAATTAACTCATTCTCTCAAACATAAACAATACGCACATTATAGCAGGAACTTTCCCAATTATATTATTAACATTTTATTCAATCATTTGTATTTTCGTTTGAATCTTACATGATAATAATGTTAATTATTGCCTTAAGTTATTCCTTTTCCCATTTAATTTAAATTGCTTAACATTGTAGGTACTTAGACCAGTGCCATTTTATATTCTTACTAGCAGCTATATTTCCGGGATAAAAATAGCTTATGTATTCTTCCAGACTGTTATTCCCTTAATAATTCAATCAAAACCGGCGACTTTGTTTCATAACTATTTGGCAACAAGCTCAAAATCATAGTGGCAACACTGACGGCTACCAACTCCAAAAGACTTTTCTTTTGGCGGGAAAACACGACGGGTGCTTTAAAATTTTCACAATCAAATTAATTCGTTTTGCTGTGTAAATATTTCGTTTCTTTCGTGTAAATATTTAGTTTTGTATATAGTCAATAGTATAAATAAATATGAGCGTCGCTAGCGACGGAGGTGACCCCGTCGAACAGACCAAAAAAAGAAAACTATTGAAGCCAAATCCAAGTGAAAATGTTTCTTACAAACTATTTAGAAAACCCCTTTATAAGAGAAAGAGACTATTCCCAGAAAATAGTAGTGGAGACTGTGTAGTGTATGTGGAATCGACGGAACAGGAGAAAGTTGGTAACAAAAATCCTATTACACTCACCAATCTTTTTGCGGACAATGTTAGGGGCATCATAGGGGTGCACCGTGTGAATGCATACAAAGTTGGAGTAACTTTTAAAAAGCCGGCCCCGGCCAACAACTTTTTGAACATGGACACTTTTTTTACTAACCATAAATGTGTATACAATCTGGGTATACAAATAAGTACTGCCTGAGTAACCATAGTATTTATTTCGCGCGGACTAAGTCGCGGGTAACAGCTACTTTGTATATAAATAAAATATCAATAAATATTTACTTTAATTTCTGGCTTGTTTTACTCGTTTATTCAACTAATACGATCCATAATATTTTATTATAATACGATATACCTATCTAATACAAAAATCAGCTAATGAAGTTTTCACTTCTGCCGTGTGGTCTTAAGCACACACCTTTTTTTGATTTTATCTTTCTATTTTAAATAATTTGTTTTCATTATTAAAATAAATACATATTTTTCAAAATATGGGCAGAAGTGCAGAATTGCACTTCTTCTCTGTATAAACATTATTATAAACATAAGTGTGCGAAATTTGACACTGCTCCGTCCGTGAATTTCGTAAAAATAGGTACAAAACTTTAGCTTGACGTATATGTAAGTAGATATAGTAGTAAATTATTCAGTTTCTGCGAAAATACAACGTCAATGGCCATTGATAAACAGTAAATATATTATTGTCCAATTCGTAGGAAAGGTCACAGGACGCCGGGTGAATGTATGTCGATAATAATATTTTGATTGGCTTATTGAAACTTATATTAGATTACTTGCCTAATTGGAAAACTTTTCCTATTTGGTGGACCCTCATCTAGTCTCAACGTTCTGATGGGGAAAATATCCGAATATTTATTTTTTTCGTCAAAATTGATTTCTATTCCTATACGGGTGTCCTAATCGAATAAGTTACAGTATTAAATTAGTTATTAGGATTTCCAATTTTGCTTCGAAATATTCTTAACTGTTCGTTGCCGGGATGAATTTTCTCTCATACAAAATTGTTTTTGATAATTACCCTCCAACGTAATTTTTTTCTCGATGTAAATCTTTGGTTTGGTTTTATAAACGCTTAATTTGTTAAACGAAAAAGTAGCCCATCAACTATTCATTCCGAGTTCATAGGATAAAGCCGGCGGATTAATAAATAAAGTTTGACAGTGTAAGAATGCCGAAACCACTCTCGCTCAAGTAGAAGTATTATCACAATAGATCCCCAACATCTTCTAATTAATTACGTGAACAGACTTATTGTGCTATTGTTTCGACGCGAACGAACTATTCCATATTTTTATTCTGTTAATGAGTTTCTTGAGGAAGTATTGAGTATACTTAAGTGGAGGAATATCCATGTACCTACTTACTAAGAGAACGAGATGTTAGAACAAAGCGTTAGACCTTACTTGATCTAAAATATTTATAATATGTTTACCAAAATTGTGTGAGTATTTTTATATGTCTTACTTATATCCGGTTTGAAGGGCAATGTTTCCAAAGAAATTACAGGGTAAATGTAAAGAGGTAAATCATATTATATCTCAAATAACGAGCACAATGTAATGCTAAGACGTAGATTGGCTTTTCGTGTTCAAATAGCTGCGTAGCACTGTGTCTGTTATCTGTTCTATGACTGTACTGTCACTGGCAGGTATATTTTAAATGAATTTAAAACTGAACGTTACTGAAATGTATATACCTAACCTATGACACTAATATAACCTATGACACTCAAAAACAATGTGGCATTCTGTTCGTAAAAGAGTTTTCAAAATTTGGTTTTGTAAATGCAGAGATTTACCACTTACGACCTCACAAACTCGCAAACTTTACCTCCTTTTAAAAGGAGTATAGATAAACGGGAAAATTATAATACATACCATAATTTTAGATTAGGTCAGAACGCATCGGCGCAATAATCCAACAATGCGGGAATGGTGTAGGCAGAACAAATGTCGTAAGTATGCAGATATTGCGGTTATTGTCGCGCTTGGCGCTCTTGTGGCGGAATCTATGAAATCCACGATACTCGGACCGCCACAACGGTGACGCAGTATCTAAACTACTGAGAACGTCTAGCAATGTCTTTAGTAAGATACTGGGAGCGTATTTCAACGTAAACCGTCCTACATCCAAACATACAATATTGAGCATTGCATACCGTGAAACATCGATTTTAAAACAAAAATTGATTTTGCGAGCAAAAAACGCGTCCACAATTATTATTTATTACTTATTTATTTGTTTGAACGCGCTAACGCACATCACATAACTTTGGAATGGACGAGATGTTTGTAAGCCTAGATAGATTAACTCTTTGTAGCACTTAAATTGAAAACAAAACACCAAATATTAGGGCATATCTGGAGGATGACCGCAGTGCAGTGCTAGGTAATAATTTGGACATTTCATGTTCCAATAGCTGCGTGTCACTGTTCTGTTATGGATGGACATGTCTCTTACGATCAGACATATGTCCTGCTTGTCTCGTCTCTCCTAACAATACAAAATAAACGTGCATTAACCTAAGTATACCTTTTTTTTATAAAATCAGAATCTTAATAACAACAAATGATGATAATAGCGTACTGTTTAGTTATCTCACTACGTACGTTCGTACATTTGCAATGTAGGTATAACAAAATGCCTCATAAACCGTTATCTTTGCTACTGCGAAGATGATTGCAGCACCCCAGTGATACTGGCTGAATAATGAATGCTGCGACCCGCCATATTGCCCCATTTACTTTTTTAATTTACCGTTATGAGCGGGATTGTTATACGCGGCGAAACGATACACGGAACATTCATCTTCTCTCGCCATCATATTGAATGGCTCCACTTTTCTTTAATTAATACACGATTCCCTATAGTCTGCTGTGGCGTCATGCTATAAAGTTGGTTGACGTAAATAATTTCTTTTGAGGAAACAATGAATTTAGTTTACCCTTGTTTTTGGCGACATTTAATGAATGCTATTTTAAGATAGCTATATGCTACGCGGAAAAGAAATGTAGTTTGTTCGTTTCGAAATGTACTTATTTTTATTTTTACTTTTATAGGTTTACACTTCTCCGCCATTTCCACCAATACTTATCTATCTAGCTCCTTTTCCACCAACCCAAATTACTTAATCCTACTTGTTTTGTTCAAATATTGTTATTTAATTTTGAAATTTAAATTAATGGGCGTTTTGGCATACCATCTCCTTCCTATCTTTACACCATCGCCTGACGGATGTTGATTTTAGCGGTAAGGCCGCGAATTTATTTTTAATAAGTAATGTTTTATGGTATTTTAGTGGAGAATTGTTGTATTGTAATAATATAACTCTGATAGTTTTGGAACTATGACAGATAATCTAAGTACGCGTAATATCCCAACTGATAAGCAAATTTAATTTCACTACAGACATTTCACTTTATAGCACCAGAATCAGTGCTTTCTATTGGCAAACATTATATTAAAATATTTTATTACGATTTAATCATTAAAATTCTAGGTTTCCGTAATTTTTACACAAGTCATGGGGGTTGCGAGTTTTCAGAACCAAACCAACTATAAGTACTTGACTAACCACACGCTCTATGTTTTGGTAAGTAGAGAACTTACCGGAAAACGGAGAGGAAAACGGATCTTCGTTAATCTATGGATAATTTAGATCCGTTTAATACAAGTACCTAGTTAGTGATGGCACTATGCTGTTATGGGCAGACGCGTTGCTTACCAAATCCCGCTCGTCCCTCTATACTGTAAAAAAATTAGTAGTAGTGTATGTAGTGTAGTGTAATTCTCTTAGATAAAGAATAAGTAAATAGATCCGGTTTTTCCGCACGTTTCCTTTGTACCAATCGTAAGCAGATGAGGTGTATGTTAGCTATTGCGACATAGTGATGTCCCGCGACAAAATTATGACATATCCACAAGAGCGATCAGACCCGTGCTTTTACTTTAAAGCGTCTGTTCTAACTCTATACGTAGTATATGTAAACTCTTTGGTAATTCCCATTGAAATTTGGTTTTCTTAAAAAAATAAATCTGCCCCCAAAATTAGAAAACGAGAATTCAATACTATAAGAAAGTAAACAAAAATAACATACCAAATAAAAAAATACCACTCATAAGTCGCAACGATCATTTCACAAAAATCTTGGAAAAGAACCGCCGGAAAAACAAGCCGGTATTGGAATGGAAGCAGAATAGTGGATTAATGAAGACGTCCCACCTCGGCCGAAAGCCCCTCCGTGGCACGTCGCTCCCGTGCGACGATATCCGGTGCAGCTCAATTTCCTGAACTGTGGAAATTTCCACAGAGCTTTTATTTGCTCCTGTGATTCGTTCGGCGAGTAATACTGCGTAGGAACAGGAGAGGGGGCTTGTTTATATAGGTAAACTAGCACGTTTCATAGACTGATCTAAACATAACGACGTAGCAACCTACCTACCTACCTACCTACTTCATGTGTCGATAGCGAACCTGGCTAATTTCGATTTTTGGGTTCAAAAACGTATTTTGTTAAAATCTGTATTGCATACCTAAAGCTACATCGATTGTGGAAGCTTCATGGTACACAAGAGTCATACAAAGATTTTTCTGACCTTAGAGCATCACTGAAAACACGTATTACGACGGCCCATGAATCTCACCTTAAAAAAATTGAGCAAAATCTGTCCAAAAACCCCAGGGGATTTTGGCAACATGTTAAAAACTTGCGATCAAAGGGGGGTTTTGAATCTGAGTTTAGTTATAATGGTGAAACGGTTAGCGGAGTTAAGGCTTCGGAAGCTTTTGCTGAGTATTTTTCTAGTATTTTCTTGCCAGAGATTCCCAAATTAGACACAGAGCAGATAACTCGGGCTGAAAGCACTGCCAATAGCAAAAATGTTAGTGTTTCTAAAATATTTCCTAGGGAGGTTGCCTCTAGTATAAAATACTTAAAATCTGGCAGCTCGAATGGGCCCGACTGCATACCTCCGTGGTTCCTGAAACGTGGCAGTGAATTTATAGTTCAGCCACTTTGCCACATTTATAACCTTAGCCTTGCCAAAGCAATATATCCGGTACAATGGAAACTGACCAGAGTTACGCCTATCCCTAAGACATCCAGCAAACTATCGGTTGAGGACTATAGACCCATTGCAATCTTATCAACACCAGCAAAATTATTTGAAAGAATTTTACACCAAGAAGTTTACAAGCAGGTTGAGCAATACTTAGCCAACGAGCAACATGGTTTTAGGAAAAAACGGTCTATTGATACTAATCTCTTAGAGATGACAGACTTTATAGCGGAATGTTTAGATAGAGGCAATCAAGTTGATGTACTCTATTTCGATTTCCGCAAAGCCTTTGATAGAGTCAATAACGACGTGCTACTTGCCAAATTAAATGAGCTGGGATTCGCCCCAGGCTTGCTCAAATTCATCGCCAACTACCTGAAAGACCGAAAGCAGTTCGTTAGGTTGGGTTTCTACGACTCGCTTCCCTACCATACACGGTCAGGAGTAAGCCAGGGATCCATTTTTGGGCCTCTTCTGTTTATTTTTTTGATAAATAATCTCCCTTCAGTGGTCAAACACCCAAAATGTCTATTGTATGCGGATGATTTGAAACTGGCTATCGAAGTAAAATCTGAAAAAGACTGCCTGCTCTTGCAAGAGGACGTAGATGCTGTTAATGCTTGGAGTCTTCTGAGTGAAATGGAGTTCAATCCACAAAAATGCCATGCTATGTCTTACGGGAGAAAGCGTAACCCAATCGAATACAAATACTTCTTAGAATCTTATGAAATTAGTAGGTCCACGAGTGTTAAGGATTTGGGTATTATCTTTGATCGTAAGCTAACTTTCAACGAACACATTGCTACAGTTGCGGCAGAATCTTACAGAAGACTTGGGTTTGTCTTGAGAAACTGTAAAGATTTTAAAGGAACCCGCGTAGCTCAATTACTCTTTGAAGCACTTGTCCGGAGTAAGCTTGAGGCTGGTTCTAGTGTATGGAGTCCGCATGAGGAATCTTACACAAACATGATAGAGAAGGTACAGAAAGCGTTTCTACGTTTTCTATATAAGCAGAGATTTGGTTACTACCCCTATATGTACCCAACCGACTTTCTCCTAGGCTGTTTGGGGTACAACTCCTTAGAAGTCCGGCGGCAACGTAACCAGATGGTTATGATGTGTAAGATTCTTCATGGTAGGATTGATGCACCGAACCTGCTGAATAAGTTTTCTCGACTGTTCGTACCAGATCCGGGTAGTTTTCCGCGTCGCGGGCAGCACTCGCTGTTCGCGGTCCCTCCGGCTAGAACCATAGCGCACGGACAGTCCCCCATTCATTGCACTCTTACTAGCTTCAATGCTCTCCTGGTTGGGACACCTGAGTGTGACGTGTTTGCGGATGACTGGAAGAGTATATTGTCCGAGTGTTCGAAGTACTGTGAGATGAGGGCGCGCAAGATTAGTGAGAATGATGAACTCTAAATTAGACAAGCTTTTTAATTTTGACATTTTGTATCTAAATATTGACATTATTATTATTATTTTTTGTACACTATTGTATCTCTGACATATAAATCTAATTTATTTTATGTTTTGCTATAATTTTGATTAGACCTAGAGGTCCAATGATTTACAATCACTTGACATTTATTAATTCAATAATATGAAACGTGTATGTTAGTCTCAACAATATAAAAATCTTGTTTGTTTTGTTGATAACATATTGTATCAAAGAGCCTGTCAACTAATGTAATTGGTTTATTTATAAATCGTTTTAGTTGTTAAATAAATAAATAAATAAATAAATAAATAAATAAATAAATAAATACCGTACGATCACGGACTAAGTACGGTCCCAGCGTCGAATTTTGGAGGGGGTCACCAGCACAGAGCCTCAGATTTTGGGGGGGGGGGGGGGTCACGAGTAGAAATACAATAAATTGAGTAAAAAAGACTACTAGTAGCGCCCTATTTTAAGGTAACGTATACGATTTGGGGGGGGGGGGGTCATGTCCCTTGTGACCCCCTCCCCCCTTCGGACCGCGCATGATCATGGCATTGGCATGGCATTGACGGTGTAATCCATGTTAATACCACTCTACTTAGTCTGTGGTTAATACCGATTAAAGGTGGGACCGCACTGGGCGACGCGACGCGACGCGACGCGACGCGACGCGCCGCGGCCAAATAGTCACAGATCACAATATACTACTAGCACAGATAAGTAATTTTACGTTCACTCATTCATTCTATGCTGCCATATAAAAAAAATAACAAAACTGGCCAAGTGGGCTTTGACATTTTGTGACCTTCGAAACGGAACACAGTGATTGTTGCAAATTACTGCTTGGCCGTAGAATAACTAGCAAAGATGGTAGTTCCCCAGGGGGACTCTGCAAAGAGTCCTACCACTACTAAACTATCTATGGGTGTTGAGCGCTTTGCAGTGTTAGGTAATGATTTAGACTTAAAGAGTCCAAATCATGTTCAAACGCTGCGTGACGCTAGGTTGTTATGGCTTACCATCCATGTTCTGCTCATCCTGTCGCATTATACATATGCCTCACTTTATATAGGATGAAACATTATGGCATTAAGATATAGTTATATCAAACTTTTTCAGATTAGAAAACTGTTAGGTTTATTCCGAAACTTGATCAAAAACAACTTCAACTGGTTGCATAGCCAAATGGACAAGATAATACCACAATTTAACTATATATCGACTGTGTTAACATTAAAACGCTATATATTTATAAAGGAACTACGTAGAGATATTCCGGTATGCATTCATAAAGCAATCTACATATAAGAAGTTCAGTTCGATTAACTCTTTTGTTGTACGACCATCTTGTTTTACTTTTCACACTAAAAAAAATGGCAGTCATAGGAACTGCCGATAGAAGTGAAAACTTATAACTCAGAATTTGATAGCTTACCTTGGAAACTACACGGATGTAACTGGAGGGCATTGCCTCGCCATCTTGGTATTGCGTCTAGAAATGCGTCAGCATTGGCTGACGCATTTCTAGATCGCCATCGAGAATCGAGAATAGAATCGCCAAGGTCCCGAGTTTACCCGAAGATTTCTTATCATACCCGAGCGTAACGTTAGAAATCAATTTACCCCCCCCCCCCCCCCACGAAAAACTTGTCGAGGCGCGCCTGAAGAAGTTTTCACTTCAAAAAATAATTTATGGTGATTGTTAATTTCGTAAGATTCCATTCAAAAGATCGTATATTTTGCGTACGATCTTTGCAATCGTACATCGTACATGAGCCAAAAAGACCTTATAAATACGATTTAAATCGTATTAACTAAATCTTTGTATTAACTCGTATCGTTTGGCAACTCAGTTCGTAACAGTAATGTTTGTCACTGATTCACTGACACTGACATTTAATAATATCTCGAAAATGACGGCAGCTTCAAGATTTACTTATCTGTGCTAGTAGTAGACTCCGTGCCATCACTGAAGTACTTTGGCGAAATTATTGAACTAAGCCACTATAATATCATAGGTTTCATCTGTCATTGTGGAATACGACAGTGGCTCCTTTTGCCAACGGTCACGAGTGTTGGCGCGGAGTCTATATTGTGATCTGTGACGATTTGGCCGCGGCTCGTCGCGTCGCGTCGCGTCGCCCAGTGCGGTCCCACCTTAAAGAAGGAAAAAACCTGTCTTCACAAAGGCACATTTTATATTTTTAGAAAAAGTCTGAATGGTAGCGGAAACTTGTCTACAAGCCAAAGTTTTATGCTTTATAGTAAAGCTCAAACTTTTTAACTTTTAACTCTTAACTATTTAATGTATTTAAAAAACGTACAATGCACAGATGCACACTTTGAGAATTTAATAGTTGGTCTGACCTTTTTCTTAAGTCTGTGAGATGCACAGGTACAATGAAATGTCATTTATCCTTCAGAAATGCTTATTATGTCAAATATTTGCCACATTTTGTTATCTCGAAATTTTCTACTCCTATTACTTACTCTTTGTGAGTTTAATAATTATTCGTTTTCAGTGATTGCGGACAGACTGTTAGTATTTTATATTGTCTGTTGAGTTGTTGGCGTAAAACGATTTGCGATGCCGTGGGGTTGGGAGTGTCGTGCGAAGTTGATAAAGCAGGTGCCGCCAAAGACGACGGAACGCCGCGGGAAGTCCAAAACGCTGCCCACACCAGCGCCTAACCACTACGACCAACCACAAATATTCTGTAAGTATCCCGCTTATTTACACTTACTGTTATACTTATAATACCATGCCATATAAAATGATAGATTAAATTTCAACACAGTCTGGACACTGGGGTACATACAAAAAGGTTTAAATACATTAAATTTATTCTCATCCTATCCTATCCTACTTCCTACTATCTTACTAATATTATAAATGTCAATGTATGGATGTTTGGATATTTGGATGGTTGGATGTTTGTTGCTCAATCACGTCCTAACGTATGACCGGATCGAGCTGATATTTGGAACACAGCCAGATTATAGTTTGGAAGAACACATAGGCTACTTTTATCCCGAAAAAAAAACAACGGGAACAACGGGGACGGAAACTACGCGGGTAACACCGCGGGGCGTTGTTAGTATAAGATAATTATCACTTCCATGAGAACACTCATAAATAAAAACATTACGTAGTTCGTCGTTCGCTGCAGAAAACTTAATACCTAATAATAAATTATTTACTAAAACAAAAACAGTTTTAAATAATTGAAACCTATACCATAAACAAATGATTACACGTTCAACAAAACAGATTTAAAGCCGGGTCACACTGAGGCGGGAGCCGCGAGAAAGCGAACGCGATCCGGGACTGGATTTTTTGTAATATTCGACACATAGCAAGCGGGCGCGATGCGATCTCCCGCGCGATAGGATCAGGACGACAAACAGGAATCGCTTCAAAGCGGGAAGAACGCGCCGCAGCGCGGGACGGGCGGCCGGAGCGGGCGCTGTATTCTACGGTAGTCAGTACAAACTGTCACACAGGGCAAAGCGATCGCGTAGCGGTCGCGATCGGATCTCACGAATAGTATTTTTATACAACTTAAATATGCGATAATTCAATTTTAATTATGAATCGAACTAAAAAACTGATTGAATTAGTTAGGCAACACCCATGCCTATGTCATACTATAGACAGAAACTGAAAATACGTTTTTGATACAAAAGTAATTTGATCCACTGTTATTGGGGCACTTAATTTGTACGTACATGTTTGCCATCAATGCTACCCACACAGTTTGGAAAATTCCACATCGTTCTTTAGCAAATTTCAGACTTTCACCATAATAATATATTTTCTGTGGGTGTGGGTAAACATATTGGATGTCATCATCATCATCAGACCGTGTTTGTCCACTGCTGGAGATAGGCCTCTCCTATAATACGCCACTCAGCCCGATCCTAAGTTTCCTATTTTAACTGGAACTATTCAGGGCGGGAACCGATTCGTGATCTCCACTCCAGAATCCGTATATAGCCCTTTCTATAGCTTGCTGAGCGACTTTGAGCTTACGTACCATTTTGACTGTCAGTGTCCACTTTTCAGCACCGTAGGTCAAAACCTAATAAAATGGATGTAATATACTTCCCAAATTACTTGTGAAACTTGTTTTACAATAAAATTGTGCTCACTGTACTGCGGCCAACACGATAGAAAAATGCGATTGTAGTAAAATTAATGAAAGGTCGTGAACAATTTGACCGATTTTGATGTCACACCGGCTGTGTTCTCGCCACCTGCCCGCCGCGGGCCGCGGGCGGTAGCCGTGTGTGACGTGGTACGGACCGCTATCGCTTCGCACTGGATCACTATAGGATCGCTTTCTCGCGGCTCCCGCCTCTGTGTGACCCGGCTTTGAGTGGTTAGGTGCCTATTTTAGCTACACTTGCATCTTAAGTACATGCGCAGTAAGTCTCTTTTTGAATGCGTTAAACGAGTTAATTTTTTTAATATCCGAGGGTGTTTGATTAAAAATGCATGCACCTTCAGAAGTTATCATAGATTTGTCGTCGTTAGTCCGTACCGTCGGTAATACAATGAAGCTAGCGCAGCGAGTGCAGGGGTATGAAACAATTTCTTTCCGTTTAATAAATAGCAATTTTGTGTGAATATTTTTACTTATAGTTTTTCGTACAAATATGCAAATAAATAATAAAAAAAATTCAAACGTAATTAATTTGGATATGCAGCGCACATTGTCCCGGAACCGGAACCGGGAACCGGGAACCTTCGATTGTTACCAATTTCTTTTTAATGTAGTCAATATGAACTTTCCATGATAGATGGGTGTCTATATGTGAACTGAGGTATTTTTCAGTGGTCTTTTCTTGTAATTGAATATTATTTATTGTGAGTGGTGTACGTGTAGGTATTTGTTTGTTTTTAGCTTTGAATAGAATGTAACAGGTTTTAGAGATGTTTATTGTAAGTAGATTATGTTGAAACCAATTATGAAGAATGTCTAAATCGTATTGGGCTTGATTAAACGGTGCGTTCTTATTTCTTACAGCATAGGTACATAACTCGTTACGTCCATCCACAACTATGTGAAAACGTAAGGAAAGTTTAAACTTAAAACTACCTGAAACTTACCTGAAAAAAAATACAACTTGAAAAATTATGAAATCCCGCACATTGGTTTGAGAGCTCTGCCTGTGTGGCCTGTGTGACTTTGCATTTGCGACATAATCTTATTTAAAACTAGCAGCGCCCTGCGGTGTTACCCGTAGTTCCCGTTGTTTTTATTTCGGGTTAAAAAGTAGCCTTTTGTTTTTCCTGACTATAATCTATCCGTGTTCCAAATTTCAGCCCGATCCGTTCATACGTTAGGACGAAATTGAGCAACAAACATCCATACATTGACACTTGTAATATTAGTAGGATAGGATAATTTCTAAAAGTTTACTCTTTTAATAGGTGGTCCTGGTGTGGATAGAATAAAGAGAGCTCCCGCGTACACATTCGGTTTGAAGACCAAGCTGATTACTACTAAGCCGGTCACTACTAAGAATGCTCAACTTTTAAATATTCAGTACATGATAAAGAAAGGAGGTAACATTTTATTTTACTTCCATTATTTTTAGTTTTAGTAACATCAAACAAAATCATCATTTGTCGTCAGTCGCTCATAGCCCAAAACATCTTATACTGAAACTTTAATTAAATAGCTTGGTCAATTTAGAAGGTATTTCACTTTTTTTTTTTAATATAATATAGTGATTGAACGAGCAAGAAAAGAGCCTGATTGTAAGCTACATGGCTAGTCAGAATGAAACACTGTACCACTCGGCTATTTGAACACACTACATCGTAATGCCACAGTCTATCAAATCATAGAGTCGTTCGATGAAGCCGTCTAGACGGAGCAATCGTGCGTGCGGAGTGAGACGTGGGAACCGCGCTCCTGCATTGCCTACATTACAATGCTAGTATTGCAGGAGCGCGGCTCAGGGCTGACGTCTTCCGTATGTTTTAAATTTATTTTGGAGCCACGTTTTTAAAATTGCGACAACCCTACCCGTGTCTAGACTTTATCGGCGTTTCTCCCAATGTCAAAGGCGAAAAACTACTGGTAGTATTTCTTTATACTGTGGTAATGCACTGCGCTCCAAAGGTGTGATACTTCCCCAAACGGACTCTACAAAGATTCTTAGTACCTACTACAAACAGTTTTGAAATTGTTCGACTGAAACGGTGTATGTATACCTACGCTACTATACATTTTGCTTCAAATCACTGTGAGGCAGAATGCTATACCGATATTTACTATATTGTATACTAGTAATATCCCGCGGTTTCACTCGCGTAGTACCCGTTCCCGTTATTTTCCCAGGATAATAAGTAGCCTACGTGTATCATTCCAGACTATTATCTATGTACCAGATTTCATGTAGATCTCTTTAGTAGTTTTTGCTTGAAAGAGTAACGAGCATCCATACTTACGTACAACATCGTTTCATGGTTGATGTTCCAAAGACGAAGAGGTGTGCCTCTTCTTTTGTACTTTTGTGAAAAGAACGTCTAGGCTGTAGAATGCATTGCCTGAGTGGATTTTTTCCGATGGTTACAAACTTGGAGTCTTAAAATCGAGATTGAATCAGTATCTTCTAAGTGGACACGTTCCATCGTAGACCGCATCGTTGCTTAGCATGAGGCGAGATGGCGTTGTAGTGTAAACCTATAAAACAAACAATTTTCCGCATTTGTAATTATAGTGGTAGTGGGATGCGGCTGACTTGTATATGTCGTTATATTTGTTATACGTAAATTACCTACTACTCTAGGAACGACTCGTATAACCCACGGTCTGGTAACTCCGCACATCGAGCCCGTATTCTTCGGTACAAAGACTCCTGGTCCGGCGGTCTTCTATCCCCCGATGGACAGTCGCTGCAAACGACCACCCGCTTACGGCATACGACAACCCGCCAAACCGCCATTCCGACCCTTCGACATGTGGACCCCGCCGCCTAATATGTACCGCCCACCGATACTTGCCAAGTTAGTTACAATCTGTTTGTATATGAATATAATTTGGATATTGATAAGTTGAACTACTCTAGCACGTTGAACTCTAGCTAGCGAAATTATTTTAAACTTTATTAGAAGTTTTGATTCAACTTTTAAAATTCATGTTACTTTTGTGCGCACGCAAGAAGTTAAATACATTTTTTTTTTGTTCCTCATGCTAACAAGTCTAACTTCCATCATAGAATGGATAAAGGCATAAAGTCGCGCTGAAACCGCGACACAAGACCGCGATAGGCACTTGACATTATAGAATTGTATGGGCGCCAGTTCGCGCCGAGACCGAGACACGCACGTGTCGCACGTGCCGCGGTCTCGGCACGAACTGGCGCCCACACAAATCCAAAACGTCAAGTGCCTGTCGCGGTCTCCGGTCGCGGTCTCCTGTCGCGGTATCAGCGCGAACTTGTACCGTTAATATATTTTAACCCAAGCCGTAGGTATTAACCTGAAATTAGTTAAAATGTTGACTAGCTTATTTCAGAGTATCGGTTAATTGTGACGGTGTGCATAAATGTTTACTCATTATTTTTCCTTACCGCGCTAAAATAAGTATAGATCTCTCCAAAAATGTTTGTATCAAGTTATCAATTATTTTTGCAATTCAGTAAATAACATTAAAGTACATTAAGATAATTCCTTATTTGGTCATGGGAACCCAATAGTAAGAACGTCTGATTGAACCTCAATTGCAATTTATGCCCGAGCTACACAAGGCTAGTTTTTCAAGCTAGGATAACAAGCTAGTAGCTAGCTAGCTAGCTAGTTCTAGCTTCATATAGACAAAACTAGCGCTGCGTAGCGTTGTCTACACGAAGCTAGAAGTACTAGCTTGCTAACACTAGCTTGCTATCCCAGCTTGCTATCCTAGTTTGAAAAACTAGCCATGGTGTAGCTCGGGCATAAGTATTTTTTTAAAGGCGAATGTACAAATATGTCGTAACATTAACTTGTAACAGAAAAAACAAGACGAGAAAAGCAACACGTTCATAAAAATAACAACTTTCGGGGATATTTGTGATCTGCTAACCCGCAACTGACCAGTATGGTGAGTTAAACCTCGAGTCCTAGCTGTAGAAACATTAAAGCAGGCTATTTATGCTATTAAAATGTATTTATAATTGAATAATAACAATACAAAAATAGGTAGTCCAAACTCTACGTAGGTACAGAGTTCCAGAACCGACACGAGAGACATTCAGGCTTGTTTTTTTTTTTGTGTAAATTACGAGACAAGCAGGACATGTGGCTGATGGTAGGCAACACGCGTCCCCATAACAGCAAAGTATTACACAGACATTGAAACATGAAGAGTTCAAATCACTTTAAAGTACTGTACTGCCCTCGTCACCAAGAGAATATTTATCTCTATGCCTTCTGTGTCATTTTTTTAAACACATTGCCGTTCAAACCTTAACACGGTGATGTTTGCACATTATTGTTTGACGATAAAAAAACTTACAAAGGCTGGTGCTTCACCCGGGTGGGCAGGAAAGTCAGCAAAGAATCCTTCCACTATAAAACGTTTGTATCTGTAACCGTAAAATTGTATACCTGTCAGATTACAAACCAACCTAACCTACTATGAGATTACAATCTCACGCGTTAGATTATAATCTGACGGTGTGGACAAGTTTACGGTGACATGTCTATAAATTAATCGTACATTTCCAGTCTTGTTATTATGTGGTATTTTTAGATCGGAACCAGCATATACGTTCCCGTACCCGGTGAGGTTACTAAAAAAAGCTGAAACACCAGGCCCAGGCAACCACAATCCGAATTTCAATTACGTCATTCGCAAGAAGCCAGCTTACTCTTTCGGAGCTCCTTTTAGGCAGTTAAAGCCGCCAAAGTCACCAGCACCCAATACTTATTGTGAGAAAAAGGTGAGTAAAACGTTCCCTACGAATTAGTCTTATTTCTGCTCGCCTAAGACGTTGAATACATTTAATTAAAGCCCAAGGTTTAATCAAAGGTCCAGGAGAGGTATCTAAACCAAACATCAGGTGCCTTTTCGCTAGACAACAATTCGTCTAGTCTTATTTATTCTAGCGGATTTAGGTTTGATCCCAACAAGTTTTTCTCTTCTCTTGAAATAACAACTTCAAAGAAAATACATCACAATCGTTTTCAACAAATTCTTTTAACTCACCCACTTTGTAGTACTTTTATCTATTCTGTGCCTAGGTTCACAAGAGATTGAGGCCCGTAATCTTTGATTTATTTCAAGAAGGCCTTCTACGGGGATGAACCAATAAATGAATAATGTTTTTGCTGTTACTGTTATACTTGAATGGATAGTGATATTATATAGGTACTTGGGTTCAAGTCAATAGTTGAGATGAAACGACTGGAAAACTATCGTGACCTTCACTTCTCAAACTATAGTGGCTTATTTCACAGCCTTAAAACGATCCGACTTTCAGGGAATAATTACTTTTTGAGTAGGTTTCAAAAAATTCTTCCTTTAAACTTCATGTTACCTCTTCATAGTACAGGCTTAGTTAATACGAATATAACCACACGTATATTGTCACTAGTATAAGTTACGGTGGTCTAGTCGGGAGAATGGCGGCTGCCGATCCGGAGACCCCGGGTTCAAACCCCACACGCACCACTGTCTTTTCGAAGTCATGTGCGTAATGCCGCTAACTTAAAACGGTTAAGGAAAACATCGTGAGGAAACCGACATGTACCTAGAATCTTTCGAAGTCATGTGTCATCCGCCAACCCGCACTGGGCCAGCGTGGTGGATTATTGCCTTAACTCTCTCCTTGCGAGAGAAGGCCCCGAGTCCCAGCAGTGGGAACGTTTAGTGGAATGTTGATGATTGATGATATTGTCACTAAGTATTCATTTGAGACACGTGTGCTGCAATTACTGTAACGTGAAAAGAAAAATATAATTAGATTAAGCAGCACATACTTTACCAACCATACACATCTATCCACTGTCTGAGTCCATGAGTCTAAGGGGATGCTACTCAAATTCAATCTGCAAATTTTTAACTGAATACTTACGATTTTACAAGTTAATGTTTAATTGCAGTTTATGGTGTCATTGCCTCGAAACCCTGCTCCATCGTTTGGAATTCGTCACAGCCCTTACATCGGCGAGCAGCAGGCCCATTTGAAGGCGTCAAAACAAGATATAGCTCTACAATAGAAACTATATTATGCTGCCATATTTTACGTTAATTTTGTGTTGTGTTATTAATATTCATTGGCAATAAAAAAATCTATTAAAACTTATGTATCTACAAGCAGCACCCCACGGTTTTACCCGTGTAGTTCCCATTCCTGTTATTTTCCCGAAAAAAAAAGCTTATGAGTTCTTCCAGACTATTTTCTTATTATAATATACATACGTGTATTTTCTATCTGTATTCAAAATTTCAACTCGATCTATTCATACGTTACGACGTGATTATGTATCGTAGGCTTACACTGTCTTAGGTCTTGGGCTAAATAACTAAATTTATACTCTATACTAATGTTATAAAGCTAAAGAGTTTGTTTGTTAGTCTGTTTGAACGCTGAGATCTCGGGAAGTACTGGTCCAAATTGAAAGATTATTTTTCTGTTGGATTGAGGAACTAGGAGGATTTAGGCTATAAAACATTACGCTACTATCAATATGAGCGGAGCATGAATGAAAAATGTAACAAAAATGGGAAAAAAGTTTTTTTTTTCGGAGATTTCGTTGGGCGCGCTAACGTGTGCCAAGTCCGTGACAGGATGTGTATATATTTTAAGATTACGTCATTATAGCCTCTGACGAGGCTCTGACGACGGAATCAATGGCGCTATGTCCATTTACAAGTCAGTCCTAAATTGACCAGGTCAGTGACGGGCGGCAGCGGCGTCACTGGTGCAAAGGGCTGGCCCCGCGGTCACCAACCCGCCTGCCCAGCGTGGTGACAGTGGTGGCGTGGTTACAGACCCATATCATTTCTGAGCCACGTTTATATTAAGTTATTTTCGAGGGTAATCAAGAATCGTCTCGCACGCAGGTTTTGCGACTTCCAGCCACCCGAACAAGCCAGTTTTCGAAAAGGCTATAATACCATAGACCACATCCATACGCTTCGGCAGATTATACAGAAAACCAAGGAGTATAATCGGCCACTATGTATAAAGTATGTGGACTATGAGAAAGCCTTCGATCCCATCGAGACCTGGGCAGTGCTTCAGTCTCTCCAGCGATGCCGCATCGACTAACGCTATATCGAAGTGTTGAAGTGTATTTACAGCAAAGCCACAATGTTTGTCCGATTACAGGACCACTGCACAAAACATATCCGGCTACAGAAAGGCGTAAGACAGGGAGAAGTTATATCTCCGAATTTGTTCACTGCCGCGCTGGAAGATGTTTTCAAGCTACTGGACTGGAGCGGACATGGCATCAATATCAACGGCAAATGCATCACTCACCTTCAGTTTGCCGACGACATTGTCATTGTGGTGGAGTGGTTGGAGGACCTCAGTGACCTCAGTAGCGTATCCCAACAGATAGGATTGAGGATGAATGTGGACAAGACGAAAGTCATGTCAAATGTTCATATCTCACCTGTATCGGTTATTTTTGAGAATACCACACTCGAAGTTGTTGACGAATACGTCTACCTGGGTTAAAAGATCCAATTAGGTAGATCCAACTTCGACAAAGAGGTCCAGCGAAGGATCCAACTCGGATGGACAGCGTTCGGGAAACTACGGCACATCTTGGAGTCCAAAATACCCAAATGCTTGAAGGCGAAAATCTTCAATGAGTACGTGTTTCCAGTGATGGCTTATGGAACTGAGACGTGGTCCTTAACTGTGGGCCTCATAACAAAGCTCAAACACACACACACAGCGAGCTATGGAGAGAGCTATGCTCGGAGTCTCTTTGCGCGACAGAATTTGTAATGAGGATATTCGCAAAAGAACGAAAGTAGCCGACATAGCTCGAAGATTAGCTCAGCTGAAGTGGCAATGGGCAGGCCACCTTGCTCGCAGAACTGACAACCTTTTTTAGACTGGTGGCTTAGCGGGGAGTAGGTCTGCCTGCAAAGCTGAGGGTTGTGGGTCGATTCCTACCCAGTGCAAATATTTGTGTGATGAACTCAAATATTTGCACTGTGTCTGGGTGTTTCTATATATAGTAAGTATGTATTTAAAACTGTATAAGTATTATATCAGCTATATGGGCGCCATAGTACAAGCTTTGCTTAGTTTGGGATCAGATGGTCTTGTGTGTGAAAAAAAATAGATGGGGAAGAAAAGTTCTCGAGTGGCGACCACGAACCAGAAGACGCAGTGTTGGACGGCCTCCCACTAGATGGACAGATGACCTTACAAAGGTCGCTGGAAACCGCTGGTTGCAGGTTGCGCAGGACCGTTCGTTGTGGAAATCTAGGGGGGAGGCCTATGTTCAACAGTGGACGTTTTGCGGCTGATGATGATGAGTTGGTACAACCAATTTTCAATAGGTGGCGTAGCAAAGCGCGCAAGGTTCAGCTAGTAAGTAGGTACATAATTTTAGACATTAAATTAGAATTTAAAAAGACCCCAATGCTGTGGTTTAAAATTTTAGGCCACACATATTTTCAAGTAGAACTCATATGTAGCAAATACCCCCATTATGTGTCTAAGACTATTACTAGATAAACCGAGTTTGATGTAACAGCAGACTCTACTAATTCACTTTTAAAACAATTCAAATCGATTCATCCGTTTGTAAGCTACGTTATAAAGTTATCACAGACCGACACACAGAAACGTCAAACTAATAAGATCGCATTGTTTTATGTGTCGAGGGTTAAAAATATAAAAGAATTGATGAATGACAAAGTGGACACTATCAATTTTTATTTCAAATCAAATTAAAGTTAACATTTTTTCCTAAAAAAAACGTATTGTTGAGAACGGAATAGAAACTAAAAGTTAATCTCATATATTGCAACCAGGTTGTAGCTCGCATATGCGATTTAATCTCTTGCACCTTTGCTCAGAAACTATTGTCCGAAGTTGAAAATTTTGATGCAAAACTTGAAGACAGTTTCAAGAGTCTACTTGACGTAAAGTTCGTAAGAAACTAATTCAAAAAGTGGTTGAATAAAAGCGTCTAGTATAAACTGTAATTTAATGGTTTGGCCACGCAAATGGAACATTAAAACACGATCGAAGTAAGTTTTGCAGCAACTCGGCCACTGCTCTGATTTGTATGCAATGTTTTACCGGCCACTGTGACGTAATGCTACTCCGCGAGCTTCTACAGGGGCACTTTAAACTTTCCCGGCTTTTTCCGCGCATTTCATATTGTACGCAAACTCCATTCAGTGGCCAGTGAAGAAAACGGACAAGTTTAAATACTGTTGTTACTAAGTATCTTGTATCGTGCTTTTGTAGTATTCGTGTTTAGAATTTGAAATTTGGATTCTAAGTATTTTGGCACAATTTTCGTGCAAAAATAACGAGGTTATGTAAAAAGTACAGGCTTCGGTATATTCGGCTAAAACCAGTATCTTAGAATATATTCAAAGTACAGACACGATAGCATGTACTGCTTTATGTCATGTCTTGTCATTTGTCCACAATGGTCTGATACATTTGTCTCTAGGATGGTGTTCTATTTGTTTATGATGCCATTGAGGCAATCTCAACATCAATCTCAAGTCCTTTCGAATCACAATAAAAATCAGACACCGATAAATAAACCTATCTTCCAATTGTGACGTAAATATACTTTCTGAGTGTATTTTCTTGTCGAAGAATTTTTGACATCAAAATAAGGTATGACCTAAACCCAGCATTGAAACGTAATTGCAAGTGTAGATTAAGGCGTATCTTGTGTTATAGGTCACTGTGCGTTATTGTAGTTCAAAGTGAGCACCTTCTGATTTATACGTTATAGGAAGACGTATTGAACGGTCGGGTCCCATACACAAACAGTAACAGAGAGCACAGTACAAACGCCGAAGTCAAACACATCTCGGCAGGGAATGGCCGTAGGTGGCTTCAGGCGACGTAGGTACTGTTAGTTTTCGATGATTAGGTTTGCGTTGCCAAGTGATAGCGCCGCTCCTTATTTGACTGGCGAACTCAAACATGGCCTTACTCATTAAGAAGCTAAAATGTAAAACTCATAGAAATTAGCTTAGGTTGATTGCTTAGTAGTGGTAGGACTCTTGGCAGAGTCCGCCTGGGGAAGGACCACACCTTTGCCAGTTATTCTACCGCCAAGCAGTAATGTGCAAATATTACTGTGTTCCAGTTTGAAGGGCAATGTTTCCAGATAAATTACAGGGCTTAGAGATATAACAACTTAAATCTCTGGGTGGCGAGCGCAGTGCAGTGCTAGGTAATGATTTGGATTCTTCATGTTCCAATAGCTGAGTGTCACTGTGCTGTTATGTGGCAGGCATGTTGCTTACCATCAGGCACATGTCCTGCTTGTCTCGTCACTCTTTATTTAAAAAAAAAAATATGTAAAAAAATATTCAATTCAATTCATTTATTCCTTTAAGATTACAACTATATTTTACAAAGAGAGTTTATAATTACTTCAATTATCAATTTCTTCACTGTTAACGTTGAGCCCCAAACTAGGCTGAGCCTGTATCTTGGGAGCTCTGGTCCAGATATCTGTTGGGCAACAATTTGTAGCCTTCCGTAGGTACACAGTTATTATTATTATCTAGATTTAATTGATTATCAATAAACATTACTTATAGATAAGGGAGAGTATGTAGAGACATTGTAGTGATAGACTAATTACGAAAATTGCTAAACGTGAATCATCATCAAATCACCTTCAGTCTAGTACTGCACATAAATATCTATTCTAAGCATAAGCAGCCCACTAAATGTTCCCATTGCTGGGACTCGCTAAGAGAGAGTCAAGGTCATAATCCACCACGCTGGCCCAGTATGGATTGATGGATAACGTATGATCTCGAAAGACTCTAGGAACACGTCGGTATCCGCACGAATTTTCCTGCACCGTTTTTAAATTAGCTGCATTCAATTACTTAAAAAAAGACAATGGTGCCTGTGGGTTTCAAACCAAGGGCTCCAAATCGCCATCAATTTAAAATACCGTTGTTATCAATATCCTACCATAATCTGAAAGCATGCATCCTGATGCTTGCTTTCTGGGACGGCCTAGGATGGTTGGAGTAGAAAAGAAAAATATGAGTCACGCACAATTTTTCTGCCACATAACAGCACAGTGACAAGCAGCTATTGGAACATGAAGAATCCAAATAATTATCTAGCACTCACTGCACTGCGCTCGTCACCCAGAGACCTAAGATGTTTTACCTCTAAGCCCTGTAATTTCTCTGGCAACATTGACCTTCAAACCGGAACACAGTAATGTTTGCACATTACTGCTTGGCGGTAGAAAAACTGGCAAAGGTGTGGTACTTCCCCAGGCGGACTCTGCCAAGAGTCCTACCACTACTAAATAAAGAGCCAATAAAAAGGTTATGTGCGGAAAAGCACCCGTTAAACTAAAAATAGTAGGCAGGTGCACTAGGCCGTAGCTAAGAGTGTTGTAGGTGATGTTGAGGCCCTATAAAGTTCCGATGACTAAGAAATAACGCCATTATTTGAGCTAGTGATTCATGTCTTATGTGAATATATTTCGTGTCATGATATGTGTAGTGGTAACTGACGAACGGTTTTAACCAATTTTTGTTGTGTTTATATTTAGGTTTTATAATTTAAGGCCGTATTGTATGTATGTCTTCTACCCTCCTGCCTCCAGTTTTCGTTTTTTAATCGCGATATAATTATTTTTGTGAAGTGTTTTACATGAAGTATCGAATTACTCCAACGACGTTATCTCTCATAGTAATCACTGGCCTAATTCTGAATCTCTCAGTACGTTACGTTTACGTACTTTGTTTCTATGGAGCCCAGATAGTTGCCAATCACTGAATTGATGGATAAAATGTGTAAATTGCTTAGAAAATTCAGTCCAATTTAAGACAAACTGAATAACATTTTTAGTTGGTAACAGCGTTACCGGTAACTAGGTATCATTAATTGGCAGTTAGCGAGCGGAGCGGAGCGCGGTTAAATGGCGTTAAATTAAAACGGCGGAGACGCCTCTCGGTCGCTCCAGGCGAACCGGTAACAGTATGTCAAGCTAAAAGTTATTTAATTACATTTTCAAATACTAAAAAAATAATGAGAAATCAAATAATAATAACGTAGAACGCTAACTCTAACTGGTGTTTTTTTTTAGCGTTATACAAAACGCGTTCAAACTTTTTATCAGCTTAACAATAAATTCACCTTCCGTACCCACATCCTAACCCGATTCAAATTGGCTCACACAAAGTTTTTATTTAAATGTTTGCATTGTTCGCGACAAAAAAGTATTTTGCGGACATTGTGGAATGTACGAACAATAAACCCGGATGATATTAAAATAAGCGTTTTTGCTTGTAATGCCTTATATTTTCCCTCGAGTAGGCGTGTCTCATTCATTTGTATGGTAATTAATCTCCTTCGACATTTAGCGCCCAGCCCGCGACAAAGGATGGCTAGTAAAGGGGTCATTTGAGCTTTGTTAGCTAACGGAACAAGCGAACCATCTCTTTGTTTAGTTTTGAAATATCATCCCCCCGATGGTAACGAGCACGTCGAGATTCCAATAAAAACTGCCCTGATATTATGAGCAGGTGTGGCTGCACTTTTTATCATAAAAAACATATACCTATCGTTTTTTTAGGTATTTTTCTAAATTCCACGTTGTCTAAGTCGCAAGCAAAATATAGAACTTAGATGCGTACATCATCAGCGCAAGAGCCAGTGGGCAACAAACTCAGCTACTGAGAGAAAATATGACCGAGGGCCAAGTTCAAACTTGGCCCTTGAGGCAGTCTCTTAATGGGGCGATGCCAATTTGGCCAAGTTTAACGAAGGAAAGACACAGGTGTGTTTGTTCTCCATTATAAGGAGTCCACTCTAACTGACTCCTACTTTTTGAGGTGTATACTCATATACAAGGTGTTGCAGAAAGGTGCAACAATATTTATGGTAGTTCATCTACATTAAGTTTTGAATCACATATGTGAAAATTAGGCATGAAAACTCAAAAAAATTTTTCCATAAAAAAAAAATTTTTTGGTTGTTATTTCATTTGACATACCCCTAATGGCCAGATCTCCTCACGGATTTTTGTACGACGTCGCGGCATCGGCGGCAAGGTCGTTTGTCTGCTGTACATGCTTTAGGGTTGAAGCTGGTGATTTGGTGGAAATTTTACGTCAAACTTTGACTCGCATTATCTCGTGATCTACCGTGCTGAGGGGAAAGAGACCTTGGGTGATGACGTTTACATCAGTGTTAGAATGGACTGTTAAAATATTGTTGGGGGTAAATCCACCACGTTGTATATCTACTATATATCTCGAGCTTTTGGGCGTTTCCTTGTCATCGACGCTCAACTTTGGCACATAAATGTACATTTAGTCTAAGGCTAAATTAGCCGCTAAAAAACTAGGTGTGCTTTCAAAGGTGCGAAGATACTTAGAAGATACAGTTGCTCACTCTATACCAAGCACAGATTCGCTCCTTACACCTTACCTTCACAATACCACCTTGCCCCTACTTCTATCGGACTTCTCGTATCTCGCAAAAGTGACATCGTTTCATGGTTGATGTTCCAAAAACACGAACGAAGAGATTTGACTCCACGTTTGTGATAAGAACGTCTAAGTTGTGAAATGCGTTGCCTGAGTGGGTTTTCCCCGATAGTTACAATCTTGGTGTCTTCAAATCGAGAGTGAATCGGTTTTTTCTAGGTAAGCACACTCCATCGTAGATCGTATCGTCGCATAACATCAGGCCAGATGGTGCAAGTACGAACCTATATTAGTTAATAAAACGTACATCGTTACGTTTTTTTAGTCGTGTACAAAGTATTACTCAATCCCTTTATCGTTAAATTATTAAAAATTTAAAGTATAAGAAATCAAAAAAATTGCAAGTATACTTGGTAATCAAAACAATGATACTATAACTACATAACACACTTAAAGCTTCATAATGAAGTAAGTACTAATAAGTATAGTTTTTTAGAGAATAGTTATATTTATATACATAGTTGTGTGTGAATTGTCGACCAATATGTATGTATGTATGTATGCATTAATAATAATTACTTCGAATAAGATGAAATAATGTATGTTCTTATTGTTTTCAGCAGCCAGATTGTTAGAATAAATAAATAAATAAATTCAAATAAAAAATTTACCACATCAAGTGCGACGTGGATTTCACAATGAAGGTTCCGTACTACCACAACCCACAACGAATACGAATAGAATTTCATTTCATAAATGGAAACAAATATAAATTATTGTTTGGCTTTTTTTTATTCAATTTAGCAACTTCACAGACTCCGGGGTTCGTGGCATTTGTTACTTATTTGTTTCTTTTTTACACATATTATCTTGAATTGTGCGAAGAAAGAGAAAATAGGGAACGATACGGGGTAGGAAACATTTCCAACCTAATTCTAGACTATTATAATTATATACTTATGACTACTATACCACCTCCCGGCTCAGAGCCTCCACCAAGGCCACATTTTTGGCCCTGATGGTCATCTGTATATTGAACTCTCGGATGGCCTTCGGTGACGCAGCTAACGCTGGCCATACGGACCGACCGTTGGCGTCGTCGGTGTCGTCAGCTCGTATATCAATCCCTAAGCTTCACGGATATTAAGGATGCGTGACTCAGTGCCCGACCTGGAACGCTATGCCAGAGTCTCTCTCCTCTAAGGACTTTATACGGGGTACTGAAGAGTGCATACCTGAACATATTTCCCTCAGCGTATTTGAGACATCCATCGGGTTGTGTGTGTGCAAAGCAAGTTCTGGCTGATCTTTGTTCCCAGATTCGGGTGATGATAACTCATTTCGGTATTCGAAGAATTAATTTTTCATAGAAATATTCAAAGATTTTCCCACGGATGATTTTCCCAATCGATGTAAGGCAGCCGATTGACGTATCCAAAATTCACCAACACCACACCGCCGTAAAACCATTACAATGGCTCCAAAATTGTACATGGAGCTTCGTCAACCATAAAGCGACTGAAATTCTCTTTTCCAAAATCATTTACCAGAGCAAAAGCCGTGGTTAGCTCTGGTTTTGACCAGGCTTCCGATACGGTGCGATGGCTTTTCTCTGAGATCTTTTTCTGCCTTAGTTGTTTAGGTGACGATGGCTTCTTTGTCCACGTCGAAGTGTTTAAACAAATGTTGTCTTACCACATCTTGGAACTCTGTTGACCTACTGTATTTTTGGCGTCTATTACCAACCGACCAACCACGCTGTCCACCTAGTTGGTCGGTTAGTAAATTTTATTCCTAACCAACAACCTAGTTGGTCGGTTGATATTTTTTTTTCTTAACCAACAACCTATTTGTCGGTTGATACATTTTGTTCTTAATCAACAATATGGTTTGTTGGTTGATATATTTTTGCTAACAGATGGGTATCTGGTTTGTTGTTTGACTTAATTTCATTCTTAATCGACAACCTGGTTTGTCGGCAATATTTGTTTTTCAAGTCACCACCTCTTAGCTTGCTTGCAGCTTTTAACAGTTACAATTATATTCTAATTATATTCTAATCACATTCATTCAAAAAGAGCCACACAGAAAGAGCTAACTGACTACTTGAGTAGGTACATAGAAGATAAATGGATCAAAAATATATCATTTTTACACAAATTCAAATAAATAATTAAACCCGTCAGTTGCAACTCATTTTAAAACAAATCATATTAACTGATTTCACTAGTTTTTCATAGTTTTTTTTATACTGTTGCCACAAAAATGTTTAGATGATAAAGCTTCACTTATGATTTGTTTTGTCAAAACTAACCCCAAAATTCTTGAGAGTAGATTCAATTTTTTTCACATGATGTGTCATATTCGGCGCCGAGCCCATGCCGCTTGAGGGGGACTTTTTTTCTTATAATATTATTTAAACTGCACTATTGCAGAGTAGTAAAACGGTTGGGAACTCCTAAACTATACAATGGTCAGTTGATAATGAAAGTTTATTAACCAACAAACCATTAAATTCATTCTTATAGTTTGTCGGTAAGGATCAAAAATGGAGATTACTCACAAACAAACTATGTAGGTTGTCGGTTAAGACAATTACTATCAGTTCAACTTGGTGGACAGTGTATTTTGTCGGTTAGGATTATAAATGGAGATATTAATGGATGGATGTACCTAGGTTGTCAGTTAAGACAAATAATTACTATCAGTCCAACTAGGTGGACACCGTAGTTTGTCGGTTAGGAATAAAAATGTAGATTACTAACGGACAAACTATGATAGTTTGTTGGTTAGGAAAAATATTTACTAACCAACCAACTAGGTGGACAGCGTGGTTGGTCGGTTGGGAATAGACGATTTTTGGTACCTCCCAGTTTTCCATACCTGCTTTGACGTTTGAGTTTCCTTCGACGGAGTAGGCCATCTCTAGGATCTTGTCGTATAGCATAATCTTGGTGCATCGGGCGGTAACTACATTTGGCTCCTTAGGTGGTGTCGCATAAACGAAAACTACTTAACCAGTCATCGTGACACTTCGTCCACATATTTATGTAGGTATTAGAAGTAACATAGGCTACTTTTTGCTCTGGGGAAATAATGGGATCGGGTGAAACCGCGGGGCACTACAAGTCACATAATATGTACATTTCTTAATAGTTACTATTTAACCAGTTATCGTGACACTTCGTCCACATATTCATGTAGGTATTAGAAGTAACATAGGCTACTTTTTGCTCTGGGGAAATAATGGGATCGGGTGAAACCGCGGGGCACTACAAGTCATTTTTCACTTTGTAATGTTCTGGATTTCATTTAGCAAATTCAAAATACGAGTACTATATCTTTTTTTCTTTTTTTTTTTTATCGCTAATAGGGCCGCGTTTGACCACCAACTCGCCTGATGGTAAGCGACGGTGTGGTCGAAGATGACGCACGTTGACCTAGAAAGTACCTATTCACTCTGACCTTGAAAAGTTCTAGGTTGTATCTCTCAGGGAACAAGGAGGCCGCGGATCTTTTACGGAACCCTCGGTTCGCGAAACCGACTCGCATTTTGCCGGTTTTAGTATTATTTAAAGTAACTCAAATGAGTGGTTATAACTGTTATGTTGATTTCTCGTCACTCGCAGTTAGTAGCACACTTAATAAAACAATGGCGTAATACAATTAAATTTTGCACTTAAAATTTTAATTTGGCGTCACTCGATTAAATGCTACCGATATGATAATATGTATATAGTAATGACGATTCTTAATGGCAATTCATTGTTTGTCGGGTTCTGCGATGTTCTAGATAACAGAATATTTACATAAAATGTATTAAGTCAAGGAAAATACCAATGCTGATTTCGGGATAAAAAAGAGGTATGTGCTTTTTAGGGTTCCGTAAAACGTAAAAACCCTTATAGATTCGTCATGTCTGTCTGTCTATCCGTCCGCGTCCGTCCGTATGTCACAGCCACTTTTTTCCGAAACTATACCAGCTATCCTATTGCTAAGTAGATGTATTCTGTGAACCGCATTCAGATTTTTATACAAAAATATAAAAATAAAAGTGGCCAAGTGCGAGTGGGACTCCCGCATGAAAGGTTCCGTAACTTCCGTACCATTAGCAAATAAACGGCGAATACCTATTTGGCTTTATTTGAATTCCGTATACATAAACCATCGCAGTTTCCAACCAACTCAATGACAACAATGAGATCGAATGCGCGTTTTAGTGTACTAGTGGCGCCATCTTGTTTGCATGGAACGGACTAATCGAGCAAGAAACGGTAAAAATCAAGTTTGTTGTAAGGGAGCCCCCGTTAAATATGTATTTTATTTTATTTTTAGTATGTGTTGTTATAGCGGCAATAGAAATACATCATCTGTGAAAATTTCAATTGTCTTGCTATCACCGTTCTTGAGATACAGCCTGGTGACAGACGGACGGACGGACAGACAGACGGACGGACGGACGGACGGACAGACGGACGGACGTACAGACGGACGGACGGACGGACAGCCAAGTCTCAGTAATGGGGTCCCGTTTTTACCCTTTGGGTACAGAACCCTAAAATACAATAAATTTTGGGGGTTATTAGAACTGAAACTCCAAAAATTTGTTTTTCATCAAACCCATACGTGTGGTGTTTCTAGGGATAAATCTTCAAAAATGATGTTGAAGTTTCTAATATTATTTTTTTCTTTACAGAATAATTTGCGTGAGAGACACTTCCAAAGTGGTAAAATAATATGTGAAAAACTCTATTTGTGTTCCGAATTTCAATCCGATCTATTTTATCGTTCCAAAGTGTAGATATGATCTGCAAACATGCAAACTTTTTATTGTATATATATTAGTATGAATGACATTATTATAAAAGGTACGACTAAACCAGTCAGATGAACAGCAACTACCGTTCTGGTTCGACTTCCACGCGCACCACTAATGTGTTAAAGTCATGTGTGGAACTGCCGCTTACTTAAAAACCGGTGAAGGAAAGCGTCGTGAAGAACCCGATATGTTCCTAGAATCTTTCAAGACCAGGTGTCACGTGATGGATGGATTGGCTATCTAATAGATTATCCTTCTTGACTCTCTCCTTGCGAGAGAAGGCCCCGAGTCCCAGCAGTGATAATATTTTGTGAGCTGCTTGCGCTGTAATAGGATTGTTAAGAAATAATGAGATTAAACATTAATAAATTATAAAAAATATTTATACGATGCTAAAACAACAAAATAAAATATTTCCTCTAAAATTGAAGCTGCTGAGCTTATAGGCCTCGGCCTTAGATGTTCGATTAACGCCGCGCGGCAAAAATCGTGCGGCTTTAGTCACCCGTGTAAACTCCTCATAAAATAAAAAACAAAAAATTAGTTACAGATTCTCGTTAACTTCACGTTCACTTTCTATGAAATACTCGTACAGACATATATCATAGGCACCTTCAATGCAGCAGCAAGGAGCATACTCCGAATCTCATCCCACTCATCACCCCCCTTGACGTCAAGGACCCAAAACGCAGCTTCACAGCAACAAACGAGCCGAACGAGAGCCGACATGGGACAGGTTGAACCGCCCCGCTATGTCATGGCTTCGGAGCCGCGGAGTCATGCACGTAACGCCTTCATCGAATTCCTAGCCACACTGAGAGTGACAAGACAAGTCAACCTCAAGACCTGCGAAAACATCATGCAGTCCTATAGGCTAGGAAGTGAAAGCCTCTTAAAGGCGCAACTCGAGGAGGCCGAAGCAGCCATTTACAATAATGTCACTTCCCGGGTCATCAAGGGAACCATGACAGGAAAGTATATGGCAGCTTACAGTGTAGAAAATGGCTTCGTGACACTGAACGAGAAAGAGACAGAGCGCGCGCGGGAATGCCAGTTTATGCGACACCACCAAACGACCCAATCGTAGTTACCGCCCGATGCACCAAGATTATGCTGGACGATAGGATCCTTGAGATGGCCAAAACCATCGAAGGGAACTCAAACGTCAAAGCGGGTTGGGAAAACTGGGAGGTACCGAGAATACAGTGGGTCAACGGAGTTCCAGGATGTGGAAAGACAACATGGGTGATTAGACACTTTGATGTGGACAAGGACGCCATTATCACTACAACAACTGAGGCAGCAAAAGATCTAAGAGAAAAGCTATCGCACCGTATCGGAAACCTGGTCAAAACCAGAGTGCGAACCATGGCTTCTGCTCTGGTAAATGGTTTCGGAAGAGAAAGTTTCAGTCGCCTCATGGTGGACGAAGCTCTCATGAACCATTTTGGAGCCATTGTGATGGCTTCAAGGCTGTCTGATGTTGGTGAAATTGTCCTCATCGGAGACGTCAATCAGTTGCCTTATATCGACGGGGAAAATCTCTTCGAAATGAGGTATCACCGCCCAAACCTGGTAACAAAGATCAGCCAGGAGTTGCTCTGCACACATCGCAATCCGATGGATGTCGCATATGCGCTGAGGGAAATATACTCAGGTATGTACTCCTCAGCACCCCGTATAAAGTCCCTAGAGCAGAAAAGGTACAAGGGAGCGCAAATACCCAACACCCTACCAAACACCCTCTTCTTAGTTCACACTCAAGAGGAGAAGGAGACCCTGACAAACCAGGGTTATGGGTCAGGCACCGGGTCACGTATCCTCACCATCCATGAAGCTCAGGGACTGACATATGAGTCGGTAATCGCAATAAAAACCAAGGCAAACATGAAGCTGCACGAGAGCGTGCCCCATGCGGTTGTTGCAATCTCACGGCACACGGGGACTTTCACGTACTACGCTGACGACACCGATGACGCCATCGGTCGGTTCGTGCGGCGAGCGTTGGCTGCATCACCGAAGACCATCCGAGAGTTCAACCTACAGATGGCCATGAGGGATAGAAATGCAGCCGTAGTGGAGGCTCTCGGCCGGGAGGAGGCGGCTTAGGCAAATGGCAATAAGGCAAAGAATCGATGTCGAGTCGATTACTAGCGGAATCCCAACCGGTAGTGATCGGCTCAACAGACGAGCACTAACTAGTATTAGGTTTAAAATGTTCCCAACTCCCCCCTTATTTCCCTCTTCTTCTGATTATCCAAGAAAGATGTAAAAATAAATAAGATTTGAAATGACAAAAGTCACGGACCCCGGAGTCTGTGGAGTAGCAATTTTGAATAAAAAAAAAAAAAAAAGACATATATCATAGGTACTTGTAATCGATATTTTCATTGTGTTTAGTAGGTACTCTGGTAAAAAATATAGTGTTAAGCCGTTATTTGCACATCTGTGTATCTTTAGTCAGCTACAAAAAAAGAAAAACAACCTTGCATTATACTCGTATCAGGTTGCATTACATCATTATATATGTCAGTACAACAGTATATCAGTACAACATAGGCGTTCAATGTGTGTGGACGGTGGTCCTAAAGAAATGGTTTATTTGAAAGCTGAGAAAGCTTCGCTTGCCGATGAAAAGCCGTGCCCTACTCAGCATCCAAGAATTTCGAAAAGGATTATCACTCTTCGACAAGTAATTGTTTTGTTTTTTAAATCTTTATTTTAGAATGACAGTCACGTCTAGGCTGTAGAATGCGATACCTGAGTGGTTTTTTCCCGATGCTTACAATCTTGGTGTCTTCGAATCGAGAGTGAATCGGTTTCGTCTTGGTAAACACGCTCCATTGTAAACCTCGTCGTCGGTTAAAATAAGGCGAGATGGCAGTCATGTGTAAGCCCATGAAAGTTAAAAAAAAAGATCTTATATTTAAACTGCTGGCAGAACAGTCATTCTACAGAGTAGATGAGTTTTTATCCAGGTCAAAAGAGTATGGGTGATGTGCGCAGTCGGCGCTATGATTAATTTGTATTAGTTATTGTAGGTACATTGTTTTTTAATTTTTATTTTTATAATTTTTTGTCTGACTGGTTAGAAACCCTGTATCGTTTAGGGACTATATCAGCACGGAAAAACTAATCAAAATTGACTTTTAAATTACTCAAACACACAATAATGCATTCACATCCATATACCTACTTACAATAAATTTAAATTCTCATTTTCATATTCACCCATATTACTTACTAAATCAAAAATTGTGCACACTCACAAACAAAGACACTAACTTAATAGGACTGCAACTACAAGCAAACACAATACAGACGTACAAATATACATAACAAAACAAAAAATATAGTACCTCGGAAGAGAACTGGTTCCCACAAACACAGGGTATCCTAGTGCCAGTGCCAGTGCCAGTGCCAGTGTGGGAGCCAGGGAAAGAAATTACCTCATTAGTACATCTGCATGTTGTTGACGTGATTGTTGATCGTTGCGTTGCTAATACTATCTACATTTAAGTACTTGTCATGAAATAAACGTAATACTCGCAATATGTAAATATACGTACTTAACAGATATATTAATAATCATACTAATCATAATCATAATCATTTATTTCATAAAACCAATTTACATGTCAGAAATTGTGAGTATACACAAACTATAAAACAAAATTCGGCATACAATAGGTATCTTTGCACAAACAAGCCAAGGTCTTTAACCAGGTTATAGAGAGATTTTGCAGGTATACCTCTCGCTCCTACTTCTACAGCGTATAAATTAACTACATAGCCATTTTTTGTTAATTCGTTTTGAAGGTCGTAATACTTATTTTGTTTCATCGCGTGGTCTTTAGGTATATTAGTTTCCCACGGTACGGTAAGTTCTACAAGGACTATGCGTTTCGTAGCCCTAGAAAAAAGGAAAATGTCCGGTCTGGGTGACGAAACACCCACATCCTCTGGGATTTTTTAGTGCTTTTCATACGTGTCCAATAAAAATAGTCCAATCAGGTGCTGAACCCAGGATTGAGTAACGCTTGTTCTTGGAGTTTGAAGTTGAGCCCTCTTTTACAAAGTTAATTTGTCTTTGGTTGATCGTCAATCCCTTTTGGGCTCTAGCTACCAAAAGGCTTACGGCTTCACGTATGACTTCAAGTACTCTGTCGTGGCGCTGTGAGTAATGACCCCTATTAAGGAGCACCTTGCATCCCACCAATATGTGCCTTGCTGTACATATCGCCTCACCACAAGTATAGCAACATTTTTCAGCAGCTTTTCCCCACCTTACCAAGTTACTCTGGTCAGGGAGGGTCATTTGGAAAGCGTTTATATAAAATTTTAATAAGGCAGGAGACCAGTCATATAGCAAGGTGCGCCACTTCAGAGCTAATGGGATACAAAACTCACCTATGGTTAACCACTCACTTAGCATTTCTAAATTCATAGCGTGCACTTTGTAACTATCATTTTCGTCTTGTTGTAGAAAGGTTTTTACCATGTCTCGGTCTTCCCTTTTCTTTCTCGCACCCAACCCAGCTGTATTTACTTGCGCACCTGCCATAAATTGTTTGTGGAATTGAAGTCTAGATTCAAGGTCCGAAGCGCTTTTGTCTTTTGGGAGAGATGCGATTAATTCGCCTTTCGACTTTCCCAAAACATGCGTTTTTGTAACTCTTAGGTGTTTGTAGAGTTCGGATGGTTTTTTTAGTTTCAGGTCAAAACTATTGTGATCCCTAAAGAGAGTAGAGGGATCAGCCGGATGTGCCAATCCAAACCATGACTTCAATATCTTTATGACATTAGCATCTAGTTTTGCCAGGAGGGTTTTACCGATGTCATATACTAGGAAAGGCCAAGTGAGACGTTATGTGAGATAGTTGTCATATATCCATGCTTTTTTGATATTGCTGATAGGCTGTTGGTCTACCTTATTGAGGTCGTTCATGAAATTTCCAACAACTACCTCTAATGATGGTGTACGTCCTTCGTAGTCTATCTTTCTACCAAGAAATTTGAAAGGCACTGCCTCTGCAATTGTGGCAACCTTTTGGCCACTTATGGAGAGTCCCAGATCGTGAGAAGTAAATTTGGTATCTCGTCTACCCAGACATAAACAATGACATTTACTTGGTTTTGCTCTCATTCCCTCCGTCCATGTATAGCACTCATCAACATCATTCAACAATTCTTGACACTGTTAGGGATTGCGTGTAAGTATTGCAAGGTCGTCCGCAAAGGCTAAAATTGACTCAGTGTACTTATTGTTGATTTTAAACGGGTAGCCCCATTTCTTCTCACGGGATATTAATTTATCTACTGGAATATTTATAACTATATTAAATACTATTGGTGATGAGCAGCACCCTTGGAATAGTCCCACATTATATTTAAGTGGTTTTGAGTATTCCTTGTTTACAGCTATAACGAATTTTAAGTGACAAATACCAACACAATACCAAAATGTCCGTACTTTTTTTACATGGACGACGCGACGCGACGTATTCATAGATTTCACAAAAATTAAAAATTAAATGTCGTCTGTGTTTGAGTTAAATTTAAACCGACTTCCAAAAAGGAAGAGGTTGTCAATTCGACTACCATAAATATGTTTTTTGTGTATATTAACTGAATTCTCGAGAACGCCAGAACCGATTTTAATATTTATTTTTTTGTTCGGATGGGTATGCTTGCCGAATAGTCCCATTTTTTTTTTCGAAATCGGCTGGGTGATTTTTGAAAGATTGAACAAAAAACTAAAATTTGCCTATAATTTTGTTTGGATGATATAGTTGTAGATTTCACCAAAGTTATATTCAATTGTTCATAGAAAAAGATGCAATCATAGATGCTTTTATATACGCAGCTGTTAATATAAGACGTAATGGCATATTTGTGAATGCAGTTTAAATTGTCTTTTAGTACATATTTAATATTCTGAACTACGTGTAGGTTTTGTAGTGAGATTTTTTTATTTTAACGCAATGGCATCTTATGCAAATATTCCGCAGGTAAGAAAGATAATATTATATTTTGGAAATCATACGTTAATCGTCTTTAACATTCAAGTTATATGTTTTTGTACCTACATTGGAAAACATCGTTGCATGTAACCTTGACCCAGTTAGAGCATTAATTAATAACATGCCGTAACCAAAACCCAGTACAAATTCTAGCTAATTTAGTAAAAGCTGAGTTTCTGACTATACCACACGTGAGTTACCCGTGTATTAATTTAAATAACCACGTTTGTTTTCAAACTAAAATCATTCCAAATTTCAACTTGATTTCATGAGTTCTTACGACGTGATTGAGCGCAAAACATCCAAAGATCTAAACTTCACACTTATAATATTGCTAGAATTTATGGGTTATATGTTGTTTGTTGTCACTATCCTTTTGGCAAAGGCATATTCTTATACCTTTAAACGAGCAATTCTTGTACCTATATAAATATGTATATCTATACTAATATTATAAAGCTGAAGAGTTTGTTTGTTTGTTTGTATGTTTGTTTGTTTGTTTGTTTGAACGCAAGGATCTCTGGAACTACTGGTCCGAATTGAAATATTCTTTCTTTGTAGGATAGTCCATTTATCGAGGAAGGCTATTATAGGCTACTTAACATTACGCTACTATCAACAGGAGCGGAGCATGACTGGAAAATGTAACAAAAACGGGAAAAAATGTTGCTTTTTAAGAGCTTTCGTTGCGTGACAGCATATGTCATTATGTCATATGTTAAAAGTTGCGTCACTATACTCTAAGCGCTGTAGCATGAGTCCTATAACAGTTCCGACTAATTTCGTAACACGAAACGTTTTATAAAAATTGCCGTGATTTACAATATTATTACTTAGTATTACAGCTGCTCCACATTTGTAATATTTTTAATCATTAATAGCTATTATCAATAAATTAAATAAAACCCAACTAGAATGTTCTAGCCCACAAATAAAATAAAATTGAAATTAAATAAACGAAATTTTATGCGTACAACGTAACACAAAAAATGTATTTAGTGATGGGATGGATGGGGCTGCAAAAATGCATAGTCAAAATAGACTGAAGCCTAGGGTGGCAGTTTTTAGAGGGCGGCAAATTTAGTAAAAAATTGTATGATGTTATTACTTTTTAGAGATCGATATTTTTTCTTAACAATTATGTCATTGATCGATTTAGGAATTAAAGATTTGAACTTGGATCAGTATCCTTGATAAGTTACTTTTCAAATATCATTTACGATGTGTTTTCTCTTTTGGTAAGCTTATTAAGTCAAAAGACAGTTTGGAGATGAGAATTGAGCCTCCTTATTCAAAATGCACCACCATTATATACCACATTGTCGCTTAACATCAGATGAGATAGTAGACATGTTTGTGTATCCTATAAAAGTTAAAAGAGGATGTGGTGTCACGGACACCAGGTAGAAACGAAGTTCTTTCAATTAAATTTAATACAAAATTCAATTGGCAAAAAATTGCCTAATAGGGATGTTAACAATTTTTCGGAATTGCTTTTATATTAAAGATTGACGCTGGTTGGCCATAAAAAAATTGTTTAAAATATTAGTAATATTAGACATAACATCACTAACCGCAAAACATTGGTCGCGATTCATGACTGTATGTCCGGTTTATGTGTTTTCGTGTTTTATATCATTACAAACAATCAAAGTCGTCGTCGCTAAGATCGCAAACTGTAATAAAAATGCAGAGAAGGAAACAGTCTAGTCAGTCTTCGATAGCTTGTTTTGCGGGCAGTGATGTAATAGTCATATTTGTGTGCAGTCACGTGACCGCAGATAAATACATTTAAAATTATTTAAATAAATTTACTAAGAAATATTTAATTACAAAAATGTAATTTTCGATATTCTTTTAATACGAACTATCATAAAATTAACACTAAACATTAATATGTGATTAGTGGTAACATCCCTTTTTTTTATTATTTTTGGTACGTTTACTTGAAAAAATAAAGTTGGTAGCACTGGTGATGTACAGTTTTTACGCGTAATTTCCGTTATATATTTATATTACAGTTTTAGTCTCACATTTTAGTCAGTTCGGTTGCTCAGTAAAATATATATCTCCAATTAATCGATATAAGTAGCCATCGATGACTGTTCGTTGGATCAAATAGCTATCGATTCCGATATTTCTTAGGGGTCTCTACTTTCTGCGACGCTTTTGTATCTTATCGATTCTACGTAGCAACGATATGTTGAAGCCCGGTATCATTAGGAACCCAGATGATAGCACTGTTGTAGAGAGTTGATGATTGGCCCCTTATATTGGTCTGTCTTATTGGAAAGAGCTTTAAAATAGTTTTCTGACGAATATATTGACAAATGGAGTATGAGAAAGTAGGTGAAAATAGGTGAAGTAAGTATTGTTTGAATGTACCTTGATAGCCCCATATCTCAAAATTGGCCGTCTAAGCAAGTTAGCGAGTAAGGATTGGTTTTTTGTACGTACTATTTCTGAGCGCTGTAGCATGACCCGTATAACAGTTACGGCTAGTTTCGTAACACGAAACGTATCATGAAAGTTGCTGCGATTTGCTAATATTTTTACTTAGTATTACAGATACTCCACATTTCTTATATTTTTAATCATTAATAACTGCACCAGTAAATTAAATGAGACCCAACTATGATATTCTAGTTTACAAATAAAATAAAATTGAAATAAAATTAAGATACATGTTATGCATTTAAAGTAACTTCATTATTACAAAAAACACCAAATAGCAATTAGCGCCCCCCTCTCAGAACGAAAACAAACAAAAAAATCAAGCAAAAAACAAAATACATCTTCCAAGCCGGTTGGTCACCGTGGAAGATCACGACCACGACCCTCCAAGGAAATATAATAATAAAATAGCAACAAAATTCTACCTTATCACTTACAATGTTAAATCGTTATCAACACATGGAAGGTTTATAGAATTGAACGAGGTATTGAAAGACATAAAATGGGACGTAATTGGATTATCAGAAGTGAGACGATTGGGAAGCAAAATAGAAGAGTATGAGAACGCGATACTTTGCCATACAGGCCACACACCTGGACAATATGGTGTAGGTTTCTTAATACAAAAGTATCTCAAGAAAAATATAGAGAGCTACCACGGATTCACAGAAAGAGTAGCTCTACTTAATATGAATCTAGACGGCACCCTATTGTCAATTATTCAAGTGTATGCCCCCACAAAAAAGAGTAGCAGCGAAGAAATAGAAGACTTATACACGGAAATCAACAAAGCAATACAACTATCCCACAGCAACGTCATCTTAATGGGCGATTTTAATGCAAAAATAGGTCAACCAAAAAATGAAGATTTCCTAGTCATGAAACAAAATGGATACGTTATAAGAAATGAAAGAGGTCAAAGACTGATTAATTACGCTTCTGAAAATAAACTTACAATTATAAATACCTTATTTAAGAAGAAAATGAAAAACAAATGGACTTGGCGATCCCCAGACGAAAAATATAAAAATGAAATTGATTTTATATTATCAAATAAAGCACATCTATTTCAAAATATTGAGGTACTTAACGCTAACTACCCTTCGGATCACAGACCCTTAAGAGCAACAATATCTCTCACACAAGTAAAGAAGAGTAGAAAGAAATACCAAAATACTCAAAACAATAACCTGAAAAGTAAAGAAGAAATAAATAAATATATAAAATGTTTAGATTCACTAGAATCACGCTCTATTCTAGAAAGGAAAGAAAATATTACAATACAAAAATACTACGACGATATAATCAAAGTAATAAAGAGAAGCCTAAAAAATAGTCAAATCTTAAGCAACACCCGCACAATTTTGTCTGATCGCACTTTAAAGCTCATAGAAAGAAGACGGGTATTACAGAAAAATACTATAAAAAGTAGACAAATAAAAAATGAAATTTCGGCTCTTTACAAACTTATAAGCAAATACATAAGACACGACTATGCAAACCATCGAACGATTACTATTGAAAAGCACCTTACCCAGAAAGGAAGTACGAAAAAAGCATACAAAGAGCTTCGAACGTGTAAAACTTGGATAGAGGGAGTAAAACAGGACAATAAAACAACACATAGGCGAGAAGACATTATCAATGAGGCGACCAACTTCTATAGAAACTTCTATAACACAAATTACATCAATAAATATCATTGTACCAGTCAAGGACAGCTAACCACAATAAATTACGAAAAAGACGCGAACCAAATTGAAATAGAGATCAGTGAAGTAATAAAAGCTTTGGAAAACCTCAAAAATGACAAAAGCCCAGGATCAGATCATATCACAAACGAATGCTTAAAAGTAGCCACCCTAATCTTAGCTCAACCTTTAACTGATTTATTTAATGACATAATCCTAACCGGAGAAACACCTAGTCAATGGGGAGAATCAAATATAATTCTACTGTATAAGAAAGGCGACCCACACAATATTGCAAACTATAGACCGATAAACTTACTACCCAGTATCTATAAGCTTTTCTCCAGCATAATAAATCAGAAGATAAGTAGCGCAATAGAATCAAATCAACCGATAGAGCAAGCTGGTTTTCGAAAAGGATATTCTACTATCGACCATATTCATACTCTAGAAATAATAATAGAGAAATACCAAGAGATGAGAAGACCACTCTACATCGTCTTTATCGACTACCAAAAAGCTTTCGATACAATATCGCACGAAAGTATATGGACAGCTTTGAAAACGCAAAAAGTAGAAAACAAATTATTGACTGTAATCAAAAGCATTTACAGTAACACAAAAAGCAGGGTCCAACTAGAAACGACCGGTCCTTGGTTCCCAGTAAGAAGGGGTGTTAGACAAGGTGACCTATTATCGCCGAAACTATTCATAGCAGTGCTGGAACAGATTATAAAACAGGTAGAATGGAAAACAAAAGGCATATCTATCAATAAAACCTATTTAAGTCACCTGCGTTTTGCGGACGACTTGGTTTTGCTATCTGAATCTAGCGAGGAGATACAAGAAATGATACTATCTCTTAATGACGCCAGCAAACAAGTAGGTCTAGAAATGAACCTTACAAAAACGAAAGTAATGACAAATAGCACCAGAAAAGCAATAACAGTCGAAAACATTCCTCTAGAATACACTGAGCAGTATGTATACCTTGGCAAACAAATTGGACTTGATATAAAAAATAACGAGCTAGACATTGAACGCAGGGTACAATTAACCTGGAATAAGTATTGGAGTTTAAGAGAGATATTCAAGAGCAATCTACCAATATATATAAAAACAAAAATATTTAACTCATGTCTTCTACCATGCTTGACCTATGCTTGTCAGACGTGGAAATTTACCAACAAGGCTAATAGAAAAATAATAACATGCCAAAGAGGTCTGGAACGTAGTATGCTGAATATACGAAAAATCCAAAAAATCCGTCACATCGATATACGCAAGTATACGAAAACAACTGATGCATGCACTTATGCTAAATCCCTAAAGTGGAAATGGGCTGGTCACGTGGCGCGTCTTCAAGACATGAGGTGGACATATAGAGCGACAAAATGGAACGGACCTCACGGCACGCGTAGACAGGGTCGACCCAGAGCAAGATGGGAAGACGACATAAAACAAATAGCTGGACCAAACTGGCTACATATAGCAAAATGTAGAGACGATTGGCACACCTTGGAGGAGGCCTTTACCTGCAGAGGGGTTCTTGCGGAAAATCAAAAATAAGTATTTTTTAAGTAAACTTTAAATTATAATCTTTTACAATAGTGTAATAAAATATAAAACAACTAGGTACCTACTAACCCTTACTATTCTCAAATTCATTATAAATGTAACGTGTACTAATCCTAGAATAAGCTTAGGATAATTAAAAGATAAATAAGTTTACTGTTATATCCATTGTTAATTTTAATTTTAAGCAAGAAATAAAAGGCTTTTTATTTTATTATTTAAAGTAACGTAAAAGATGTATTTAGTGATGGGATATACTGCTTAGATGAATTGTTCATATAGGCTGAAGACTAGGGTGGCAGATTTTAGGCCGCAGCAAATTTAGTAAAAAAAATGTATATTTGCATGTCATAATGCCTTTTAAATTAGGGGATTTAAAATGCGATTGGATTGCCATTGTAGACAGACCGCATTGTCATAAAGAAAGTACTACTTAAGATTACAAGTAGTTAAAACTGATCAAACTGCTGAATGATCCAAATAATTTCACCATCCATATTATGTACCATGCATAGTGCATTTAATAATTATTGACAGTAAAGTACAGTTACACTTGCTAGTCGTTCAGATATTATCTTAGAATATAATACGTTTTAGAAATTAGCCATGTCTTTAGCCTAGTGTTTATATACAGTTTCATGGTTTTATTTTCAACGTTTGGGAACTTCAATATTAACATTCATCCCCATTTCAGTCCCAATTTCACCCCGTTCAGTTCGAAATTACAAAATTGATAGAACAAACATTTAATTGCTTCGTTTCAATTGTTTACATACAAAATTTGAGAATTTTAGAAATTGCGAATTTTTATACAACCGTTCATCCCTTGTTTCACCCTCTTAGGGGTTGAATTTTGCAAAAGCCCGTCTTAGTGAGCGCCTACGTACTAAAAAGCACCTTCATGCAAAATTTCAGATTCCTGGCGTTTGTAGTTTCTGAGATTCCTTGATGAATGACCTTTCGTTTTTATATATATTATGTAGATTATGCTAGAAGTAAAAATGAAATATATCATCTAAGTTTGCGAGGGCGGCATTTTTTAGTTTTTGCCTGCCTAATATTGAAGATCCGGTGCTGCATAAAGTCATATCTCTAGTTACAGGCGTACATGAATCTAATGGAATGGATGAAATTGTAAAAAGGCTACCCAGATACAAAATCTCCTTAATTTTGGGGGAATTTAAATAAACTATCACCGCAAAAATATTTATATTTACATTAATAGGATTTAACACACAATGCTAATAAAAATCTAAAATAATGTATCTTTGAAAGATTTACACAAAACAATGTCATTTATAAAAAAGCAAAATAAATGTAATATCTCAATTTCAAAATTCATGTTTCTAATATATTCTTCGAATGTCTAAAATGCTTTACGACGTCAGTGGCTCATGTAAACGAAAAACTTGGTTATTGTTTTATTTTGATAATTTTATTTTTTTCAGTTATTATTATTACACAATTGTCGATGTTCTGTAACAGCAATAGAGAATAAAGTTTCATTATGGAAGACGGCTAAAATATTAAATAGCTAGCTGACCCGACAAACTTTTTTCGCCATATTTTTCAAATCAAAGACTTAATATGTTCTATGATAAAATTAAATTAATTCATACAAGATAACATCTGTTTTTAATAGGCTTATAGATTGAAATAGAGTTTTAAAAAGATTATGCGACTGTAAATAATATATTTATCACATTAATTTGTCTACTGAGAATTAAAAATTATATCAATAAAATTTTAAGAATTATGTTACACACCTATTTACCCAATAATGCTTCCTGCTCTGGGTTCGTATATCTTCAGTCCTACAGTAAAAGCTGCTTATTGGAGCTTCCTTCATTGAAGTTTTCACTATTCGCGGATTTTGCTATCCAATTCCTGAATTCATGGCTACAAATTTCTTTATTAGCGTGTCAGTATATTTGTGAAATGGACTAATAAAAAAGTGAAACTGACCTTGTTACAATTACGCGTATCTAAATAAGTTGTTAGGTGATATCGCCGCTGCATTGGTACAGTTTTTCCTTTTCTTTTTGGAGCCTTCACCGCGGTTGATGTTTTTGAGAATGTAAACAGGACGTTTAAGTAAAGTAACCTAAATACTCAATGCATAAAGTAGGTATATTGTTAATTACTGCTACATGTTAGATGTTCCGACTTTTGGTAAGAAGGAAAGATCAACTTTGTGTGTTTTATATTTGCATTCGTTTATTCAAATTCATTCTCCATTTGTTCATATTATCTTTACAGAAATAGTATTCAGGCTGACATAGTAGACAATAATTTTTATGATCTCTTTTTGATCATTTCAACCATGAAATTCTCAATTTTATACTAGTTGGCACTTGAAGCCATAAAGTTTGCGGGGTTTTAACACTTGTATTCTTACAGTCCATCACAAAACCAATGATATGAACTGTAGCTATTTCATCATTAATTTGCAAAAACATATTTATTCCCTTTGAGAAGCGTATTATTGTTTAAACCACTAGTGACGTCACAAACATGCCGATGTATTCGCCGGTGTTGTTCCTCGAAATTCAAAATTGAACATTTGAAAATTATTTGGTTTAGAAATGTTTGTTTATTATTTTTTTATGTTTTCTTATCAACTAAAGATTAAATTAAAATACTTTTAGATAAAGGGTGTATTAGCCTATTGCGGGGAAAAAATGTTTCAGAGCTACGTTCAAACGTTGGCTACATTTACTGGATATGGTACATATCATATACCTGTAGCATAACGCCACGCTTCAGCTGGAATGAATTACTCCCTAAATTTTGAAAATTTTGGGAAAATCGGGCGACCTTAGTTCCCATTTTGGCCACGATCCATTAGATTTTTATACGCCTTTACGTGATACTGACAGTTTCACGTCATACTTACACATATTATTACTTAATCTGTGTAACACTGTCACGTCTGTCTCAGGAATCATGCTTAAGGCTCACGTAGTATAGAACCTAAAGTAACCGAATTTGTTCAAAATTTGAATTGGTACGACTAATTTTCGATAGATGGCGTAGCAACGCACGCGCGTTCAGCTAGTATATATGTATAGCATCTGAATCTCGGAAACGGTTTCTGCGTTTGTTGTTAAACGTTTTTTATTGACATCTCCGTATAAATGTAACAATTTACTGCAACCTCCACCGCTCGAGGTCGTAGGTTGTGGTCTGATGCCGAGGGACTCATTCATGTCTCGGGGAATAGACGCGGGGACAGGACTGGTCTGCACTGTGCTCGTCGTCCAGAAGTGGAAATAAAACACGGAACTGCTAACATGCATGTTGACGCGTGACTTGGCTTTTCTAAAGTCACTGAGTTACCATCGGAACCAGCCAACATTTACACTTCTGGACACATTTGTGTAATGTGTTGTTAGTGTGTTAGATGTAAGTATAATTGATTGACTTGGGAATATGACGATGATTTTTTTGAGTTAATCTATACTAATATTATAAAGAGGAAATATTTGTTTGTTTGTTTGTTTGTTTGTAATGAATAGGCTCCGAAACTACTGGACCGATTTCAAAAATTCTTTCACCTTTGGAAAGCTACATTATTCCCGAGTAACATAGGCTACGGCAGATGGCGCTGCAGTTGATATCTAGGTTATTATTCGAGCGAAGCCGGAGCGGGCCGCTAGTATTTAGTATTAAGTATGTAATTGATATGGTTTTTATACACATTTCCCCTTTTGACCTATTGTCAGTCATAAATCAAAATTGTATGTTACTTGATAATATTTTGAATTCATGGCATGTTATTACACATTTTTAATTTCATAATATTTACAAGAAAAATGGAATGTAAAAGATGAGAAAAATTGTTTTTCTAGTCAAATAGAGCAAAGTTAGAAAATTTAGCTCCGAGTAACTCACCAACGTAAGTTTAAAGAAGCTCGCCTCTACACTTGTTTGTGTGGCGTTGTCTCATTGTTGTGCCTTTTGCAGTAGATAGATAGGTAAATAAAGACTGATAGCGTAGCTTTTTACATTTTATACCGTCCGTTAATTTAGAATAACCATGAAGTTAAAAATATTTGCTCAAGGTTAGATTGTAATTAGAATGAATATAATGTCTGCACAGCGTCTTCCATTTTGTACGCATTCGTGACCTAGTCGGTTATCTGTTATCATTGGGGCAGTGGTCCCCGCTGTGGCGAGGCGCAGGCAGCCTGCTCGCGCCTCGTACGGAGGTAGGCTGGACTGCCCTCCATTCAACTGTACTCACCATTCTGAATCATCGTTACTGTCGAACGTTGGGCCCACACGAAAACAGACAATGAAAAACAACAAAACGAGTTTCACGAACCTTTCGCGGTCGAAGCCTCAGTAACAGCTGCTTACTCTCACTCCACATAACAGACTCCACAAATCATTCACACAACGAGCATATCCGTTTAAGGCACCATTCCTGTATCAAAAGCTGGATAAGTCGATTGATCTGCTCAACACATCCAGGTTCATTTGTAAGCGCAAACTCGCATGCTGGCTCGCCTCGCTGCACTACGCACAGACAGAAACATTTATCTCGCCCGTTATATCACACGGAGGGGTCTGTTCCCTCGCCACCGCGTGCGTACGGACCCCGAAACTATACAAAATTCATCATCCTTCCCTTCACTCACAACCAGACCATCACCAATCAATCTCTTTTTTTAGTGTGACATTTTTCTTTTCTTCCTCCTTTTAGTTTTAAGTTTATCGCTGAACAGATGTAATTACCACCAAGGAAGGCACTGGACCCCTACGACACAGGACCTGACCTAGTGCAAGATCCAGGGTTCCTTAATCCTTACGCAATATTACTATGTATTATTGTACTTACCACACTGTTTTTTATCAAATAAAGCTATTATCATATTATTATTATAATTTACCTCTAATTTCGTACGTGGAAGCAATAATGTCTCCAGCAAGTTCTCCGGAATGTAACTAATTGACAAGAGATGATATCTCGTCGTTCTTTTCTTGTTCCGCTTGTAGCCAGGAACTCGATATTTGGATTCTGTTACGCTGGTCCGGTGATGATAGTATACTATCACCCTCATCTTACCATCAATACGTTGCATTAGCATAGCACCGTAATTATCGGCGCTAGGATCTGTACGGAGCTCTGCAGGAACATTTGGACAATCTAGCATCGTTTGATTATGATTTGGCGGGTCTTTTCCAAACCCGGTAACCAATCAATTTTACCCTTATCAGATGTTAGCTTATACAGAGGAGCAAACATTAGCGAGAAATCAGGGGCAAATTGTCTAAAGCTAGCCCTATCAACTGACGATAATCAACAGTCTGTGAAATCCGTCATTTTTGTACATAAGTCCGCTGGAATTGCAAAAGGTGAATTGCTCGGACGCATAATATCGCCGTCTAAGAGTTCTCTCTAACGTTTCCGTACGATAACGTACGATTTCACGTTCACTTATAAATACTCTCACACGTTTCTACATTGCACTTATAAATTGGGATAAATTAAGTTTATTTTTAGATGACCTGTAGTTTTTTTGATTTAGTAATACCCGCAACTTATCCTGATATTGTGTGTTGTGTGGGTATGTCACATTGAATTGACTCAGAGTTGTGTGTTTTTGCCGCTACATTGCGCACACGGACCGCTTTAGTTTCTTTTAGCACAATAAAATACTGCGCTTTAATATACCACAAAACATTACAAAAAACATTGACTAACACGAGTTTGTTTTCAAAAACTTCCATTGAGAAAACTAGGAGCAACATATCGCGGGCCACCATGATCTCGAATTAAATACTGTTGTTAAACATGAAACAACAATGGCACTGAAAACCCCTGAATAAGTACTGACGCATGTAATTGCAGATCACAATTCACGTCAGCGCCACCGATACCTACCAGTCTCACTGAGTTACAAGATTGAACGCCGCAGAAACGTTCTACATTACTTTGTTTTGTTAGAGAACACTCCGAACCAGAATCAAACAATATGAAAACTGCTCACCGGGATTTACGAGATGATCGAACGCTGGTTGGACAGAACAAGCGTTCACACGACGTTCCACTCTAGTGTCGCTGTGTTCTCTTTCTTTCTTCACATTTTGACGCGATATGTCCAACTTCTCCGCAGTAGTAGCAGGTGGGAGCCGTCACTTTATTTTGCTGATGTATTTCATCACTCGCATGTTTTTGTCCGGTTGTACTTGCGATAGGAGCTGAAAACTTAAAAGAACTGTTGACGGTGGAGTCACGGCTTAGTTTGGATCTACATTCCACCGTAATGTGACCTAATTTTCCACAAGTATAACATTTCTTCAATCCTGCTAGCCTCGGTCTTTTCACTTCTGAGTAACCAGACTTGTCTTCGATCGGCACCTCCTTTTTTCGATAAGTATAGGCCATCAACTCTTGTTGTAGCTTGGTATGGGTACTTATGTCATGTGTACAGGCAAGTTGATGCAATCGAGGTTCCCCATTTTGGCTACATAAAAGTTACTGCTATGGCAATTTGTTCGTTGGACATGGCACTCCATTGATTCGTTAGAGTATTTAATACACGATTAGAATATGCCGCCAAACATTCTCCGTCCTTTGGTTTGCCGTTTAGAAGGTGGTACACCATGGCCGCGGGTGTCTCGACGATATCAAAACGTGCCAGCAACAGTTCCTTTAAGTGATGCCAGCGAAGCTATGCTGTGTTAACCACGTAGCTGCGCTACTCTTTAGGACCTTACTTATCGCTAAAATAAGTTTACTTCCACTTCGTAGTGTTTCTTCCATGCACAGATCCACGGTCCTGCACCACGCACGTATATCGTGATCAGGTGAATCAGGGTTAAATTCCGGAAACGTAATCGAATCACTTTTAGTATGACTCGGTTCTTTAAGGGCAGTAATTAATTCGCGTATCGTGCGTTGTTGCATATCCAATAACATCTGTCACCCGTCATGGTCGAGATTACTGTTAATATTACTCTGACCTGCATCTTGTTGGTGTGGACGTTGTCGGGATCCCACTTCTGATGTCGGGGAAACAGTTGGATCGCCCGACATCAGTGAGGGCGGATCAGCCATTTTCCGTCAAGAAGGGTTATGCGTCGTTTCTTCAGTTGTGGGTTTATTCAAATCAACGGTTGACACGAATCAGCGAAATTATTTATTCGGTTTCACAATCAATTTGATACAATTTAATCACAGGTAATTGAAATTAAAATGGATTTAGAAAATAACAGATTTGTACGTGCTCAACAGACGTTCACCCACCGAGATGGAATGGCATAGAGCAAAAACAACAAAGAGGATGTAATATTGAATAACGACTTATCAACGCCACTCCACCTCAACGTAAGCGACCGGTGTTGCCACGTACGACCCTGTTCGAGTAATACTCGCTCTAAATCCAGATACACCAATCGGAAGGGTAATCTGCCCGCCCCGTCATATATATATATTAATACTTAAATGAAAAAAAAAAAAAAAAAAAAACCCCTGCATACATAATTTCAAAATTATTAATATATATATATATAGTTATATCAATCCGTCAATTGTTGATCATGCGTGCTATATCGCGAGCACTTTGTTGATCCGAAAACCTATGTTGATCCGGGTGGTTTTTGTTGATCCAATGTAATATTTTTCATACAAATGTGGTTCCGGCCGGATCAACGATTTACTCCGTTGAAGTTTAGGAAACGCAGCTGAAATGTTGATCCAATATACAAATCCACTCCGATAGTTGTTGATCCGATTCAAATGGGCCAATCAGAAGGCAGCAAGTCCTACTGCACATACTTAAGGTATATGGATGGTTTAATTCCTATAATTTATTGCAAGACCACCTAATCTTTAACTTTTCTTTATTTATTAAGTTTTTATGTTTATAGGTATGATAGATAAGCCGGAACGGGCCGCTAGTATATAGAATATAGATAGATTTAGTAGTGGTAGACTCTTGGCAGAGTCCGCCTGGGGAAGTACCACACCTTTGCCAGTTATTCTACTGCCAAGCAGTGATGTGCAAACATTACTGTGCTCCGGTTTGAAGGGCAATGTTTCCAGAGAAATTACCGGGCTTAGACATATAATATCTTAGATCTCTGGGTGACGAGCGCAGTGCAGTGCTAGGTAATGATTTGGACTCATCACTGTGCTGTTATGTTGCTTACCATCAGGCACATGTCTTGCTCGTCTCGTCACTCCATACTATGAAAAGCTTCCCCAGCGAGACTACGCAGTCATACCAATACTTACACTAAGCTCGTCTGAATTGGTATGACGCCTGGCTCAAAACCATATACCATTCTAATAATAATTAGTCCATCAGCTAGATCAGGGGTCGGCAACGTTTCAGGAGCCATGGACCACAAGGTGAAAAAATGTAGATAATAGCGGGCCGCTAGTGTGAGTTTGTGAAATATATAGAACATTTGTTAGCCGGGAATCAATTATTTAAAATCGATTTATTGATGAATTGGAATGATACATTTTGAAAACCGTCGTGGGCCGCACGGTGGTAGATCCTGGGCCGCGCGTTTTCTGACCCCTGAGCTAGATCATGAAAAAATTTGGGACACGTATTTTTTGTTTTATCAAAAAATTATTAAGTATACTCCCCATCCTTACGTACGGCGCACAGACATGGTCTTTGACACGCAAACAGAAGTTCAAACTCGGGGTCTGTCAACGCGCAATGGAGCGCAGTGTACTCGGAATTAAACTCACCGACCGCATACGTAACACAACAATACGCTCAAAAACTAAAATAACAGATGCCACTCAAAAGGCGGCCATGCTCAAATGGTACTGGGCGGGTCATATATGCCGAATGCCGGAACAACTCTGGGCCAAAAGAACAACTAATTGGGTCCCACAACGTGTACGACCAGCCGGGCGACCCAGGAAGAGATGGCGGACCGAACTCGATACATATAGGGAACTATATATAATAATATAAATATAAATACTGCTGCTCCACCGCCCGCCCCTGCCCCTGCCCCCGCCCCTGTCCCGACCCCCTCTGGGTCTCAGGCGACCTCCGTCGCCCCCGCTCCGACTCCGATTCCTGTCGTTCCCCGTCCGACTCCGACTGTTTCTTCGAAGAAGAAGAAAAAGTCGAAGTCAAAAGCGAAGCCCAAGGTTTCCCGCCTTGCCGCCAAGCTCTCCATGCCCGTCCTCAACGGGCTCATCCAACAGCCCTCCGGGGTCCGCGCTGCTCGCGATCGTTCGCGATCTGCGAACAGCGCGGCCTCCATGAGGTCTTGTTCCCCGGTCCTCCAACCCGTACCTCCCTCCGTGGCCGCGCCCGTCAAGGACGCGGCCTGCGCCGATTCTGTTGACGACGAAGGCTTCACCCTAGTCGGCAACAAGAAGAGGAAGCGCTCTTCTCCGACCCCGGAGGCTTCGCCCTCTGACACTCCTGTCCCTCCTCGCCGTGTCCGCCCGCCCCCGGAGTTCATCCTTCGGGACGTCTCTGCGTGGGAAAAGGTTCGCCTTCTCCTAAAGGAGCGCGACCCGGGTTTTCTCTCCTGTGGCCATCGCCTGGGAATCAAGATTAACCTCACCACTTCCGACGCCTACCGTGAGGTTACGCGTCGGCTGACGGCTGAGCACGTCCATATTCACTCCCATCCTCTTGAGGACGAGAAAGTCCGTGTAGTCATACGCGGAATTCCCAAGGAGATCGTTGTCGGCCTAGTTCACACCGACCTCCAATCCCAGGGCCTCCCGGTCCGTTCCGTTTCCCGCATGACCTGCGGGCGCACCAAAGCTCCTCTTAATCTGGTTCTCGTCGTCTTAGACAAGACGCTCGAAGGCCGGAAAATCTACAACGTCAAATCGGTGTTAAACCTTGATAGGCTTAACTTCGAAGCCCCACACAAACGAGGCATCCCTACCCAGTGTCATCGGTGCCAGGAGTATGGACACGCGTCCCGCTTCTGCACCGTTCCACCCCGCTGCGTTAAGTGCGCCGGTGCGCACGGCACTTCCGAGTGCAAACGCAAGCGTGATGATCCCTCTCCGCCCTCCTGTGTCCTCTGTGGAACCTCAGGTCATACCGCGAACTATCGCGGTTGCCCCAAGGCCCCCAAACCCCGACCGGACCCCCCAGGTCCCGCTCACCGGCGCTCCGCGCCTGCCCCGTCAAGAGTGCGTGAACACTATGTTCCCGCGCAACCACCCGTCTTCAACGAGTGGGCTTTCCCGCGCCTTCCGCGCAGCCCTCCAGCACCCGCACCTCTTCTTGTCGCGCCTGCCCCTGCCCCGGCCCCTGTCGCCGTCGCAGCCCAGGCTAAACCGACCGAGCCCTCCACTCGTCGTGATCCCAGGCCGCAGGCTCCCGCCAGCGCGCCTTCATCCGGTCTTGAGGACTTACGTTTCCTCATGAACATTTCCCTCACAGTTGATTTTGACGAGGTCGACCGCGTCATGTCAACCATTCGTCAGTTTGATGTGCTGCATGCATTAAACGCTCATCGCGCATTCTTTGCGAAAATGCGCTCCCTAGCTCTGTCCGTCCCTTCCCTTCCCCGCTAGGTCGCCTTCGTGCGCACGGCTCGCTCGATAGTGACCACCGTGAGAACCCGGGTTACTGGCGCGTTACCGCCGCCGCCGCCGCGGCGGAGGCGGGCACGGGCCAGTCCCTCGGCTCACAGCGGTCAAGAGAAGCCACTTGTGGTATAGGCGCCAGATACCAATGGCTCCCCGTTCACCTCACCGGCGAGGTTACCGGGTCCCCCTAATCCATCAGCGGATTTTAGTCTTTGCCAATAATAAGTCAGCTGACATAAGAACTTTCATAAAGCCTCACCCGCCTCTATTACGTATCTCTTAATAATCAGTCAGATGACACTCTCTCTGAGTAATCTAAAAATAAGTCAGATGACAAAGTTGATTGGGTTCCCACATAATAATAAGTCAGATGACATAGCTAATCAATAATCAGTCAGCCGACATAGGTCGTCTAATACAATACTAAGCCAGCCGGCAAAGTCTCTCTTTGCATTTTCCCCAAAAATAAGTCAGACGACATAGTAACTCGCGTTCTAATACCGGGTTCTGATACCGTCACGATTCGGTGGGTGCAGGCAGTAATTCTGTAAATAGGCACCAAGTGCCGAACCTTGAACTCCTTCCCGGCGTACAGCGCGAGCCGAGGCCGTGCCTCCGAGGCAGCCCTCGTGTCTGTTGTTCGTCGTAACGCGTCTCATCCGATAGCACTTTAGGTTAGGTAGGTTAAGTTAGGTAGTTTTTCTCTCTCGGGAGGTACCTGTGTAGGGTCGCCAGAAGGGAGGAAACCCCGGTGTGCCACCGGTGCGGTTGCACGGAAGACACTGCGCAACACGTGCTGGAGGCATGTCCGGGGGAGGAGGAACCGCGGCTATCCCTAGCCGCGGTCGTAGGGGCGGACCTTTCGCTGCCGATAATCTTAGCTAAGATGCTGGACAACGAGAGGTCGTGGGAAGCGGTGGTCTCCTTCTGCGAGACAGTCATGTCGCGGAGGGAGACCGAGGAGCGAGAGAGAGAAATGGATCCTCTCGCTCCTCCGCGGAGGAGGAAGCGGACACGGGGGCGAGCCACTCGGGCTCGCACCCCGTCTCCTCTTGGAGAGCCTGGGGCGTCGAGTGTTTAGGGCCACTCGGTACCCCACCTAGGGATAGGCTCTCCCGAGGCGGTGACGCGCCGCTGGTTTCCGGTGCGTCACTGGAGCCAAAAGCGGGGGTTCCGTCCCCCCGCGAGGCGGGCCCGCAAGGGTGTTGGCGTTGGGTTGGAGTCGTTGAAGGGAGTGCGCAGAGTGACCCCGCGACACTGACCTGCTGCCATGCCGAAGAAACCTGTGGGGGTTTTAGTCGGTAGGGGCACCACTTTCAGTGGTGTCGAGCCCGACACACCTGCCGTGTCCCTACACGGTGGAAGGTGCGTCAATGCATTTACCCCACAAAAAAAAAAAAAAAAGGTAGTTTTTCTCTCAGCTAGTTAGTTCGATTTTCTTTATGGTATGCTTTTAAGCGTAAGTATTGTCAGGTTAGGTTTCACTTTGGGTCCTGCGCCTCCGGTGCTAACCCTATAGGGTCAGTTAAGTAGTACAGGCGTCTCGTGGCCCGCTACAATATAGTCAGTCATAAAAAAAAAAAAAAAAAAAAAAAGATGACTGCTCTGAACCGGGAAAATTGGAAGGAGGGGAGAGAGGCCTTTGCTCTGCAATGGGACAATTTATAGACTGAGATAATAATAATAAAAAAATCGACACAGATATAGACTTATCAAACTTCCGAACTGGAGGCTTGTGACGTCACTTCAACGTAAAAATCGTACCATGAAGTGGCGTCAAACAAACTTCAACGCGCTGCCGCTGTAACGTCGTCAATTTTTATTTGTGAATCAAAAGAAAAAAAAAACTTTTTTTATATAATCTGATGGACTAATTAGTTTGTTAATTAATCATTATCGACGAATCTCACGAATCTGAATTTAAGTACCTATTGCGAAGATTTAAAAATAATCAGATAATCAAGCGAAAAAGTAGATATCAAATTTTAATTAATGTTTATCTGTGTCCGTTATATGTCAATATGGCTTTAAGGGCTTATTACACTTCGCTAAATTTAGTCGCCTGAATTCAGAAGCAAATTTAAAAGCAAGTTACTCGACTGAATTCAGAAGAATATTTAAAAGCAAGTAAAGCAAAAAGCAAGGCAAGTTATGGCTGGTCTAGTCGGGAGAAGGGCGACTGCCGATCCGGAGTCCCGGGTTCAATCCCACGCCCACCACTGTTTTTTCGAAGTCATTTGCGTAATGTCACTAACTTAAAACGGTAAAGAATAATGATACTTTATTAGTGAATGATAAGTACTTTATTAGTCTGTGAAACTAGGTCTACTACAGGTGTGTGTTTTTTTTTTAATTAAGAGTGACGAGACGAACATGTCATGTGCCTGATGGTAAGCAACATGCCTGCCACATAACAGCACAGTGACCAGTGACACGCAGATATTGGAACATGAAGAGTCCAAATCATTACCTAGCACTGCACTGCGCTCGTCGCCCACATATCTAAGATGTTATACCTCCAAGCCCTGTAATTTCTCTGGGCACATTGCCCTTCAAACCGGAACACAGCAATGTTTGCACATTACTGCTTGGCGGTAGAATAACTGGCAAAGGTGTGGTCCTTCCCCAGGCGGACTCTGCCAAGAGTCCTACCACTACGAAGAAGCGAAGCGCGAATGCGAATAAGTTAGTCATTCATTAACATCGTGAGGAAACCGACATGTACCTACAATCTTTCGAGGTCATGTGTCATCAACCAACCCGCACTGGGCCTTGACTCTCTGTTTGCGAGAGAAGACCCTTGAGTCATACCAGTGGGAACATTTAGTGCTCTACTGAATTCTGAATTTACCATGAACTTAGTATAATTTAGTAGAAGTAATAGTGGAATGCGGAGCGTAAGTTACGGCTGGTCTAGTCGGGAGAACGGCGCCTGCCGATCCGGAGACCCCGGGTTCAAATCCCACGCGCACCACTGTCTTTTCGAAGTCATGTGCGTAATGCCGCTAACTTAAAATGGTGAAGGAAAACATCGTGAGGAAACCGACATGTACCTAGAATCTTTCTAAGCCACGTGTCATCCACCAACCCGCACTGGGCCAGCGTGGTGGATTATGGCCTTAACTCTCTCCTTGCGAGAGAAGGCCCCGAGTCCCAGCAGTGGGAACGTTTAGTGGGCTGTTGATGATGATGATGATGGACGTCCACCAGCAAGATGGGTCGCCGATATCGTAAATATCGCGCGTCGAACCTGGACTCGATTTGCACAGGACCGAGGAAGATGGCATGGGAAAGGAGAGACCTATACCCAGCAGTGGGATAGAGAAGGCTGTTGATGATGATGATGAATTGTAGAACTTAGTAGAATTTAATGGAACTAAAACTGAATGTTATACACTTCACTGAATTTAGTGGCGACTAAATTCAGTCGTCTAAATTTAGCTAAATGTAATAAGCCTTTTATGTTGACGAGCGTAGCGTATTTTTGCTAATTTATCAATCGTCGAAATGTTATCTTGTTAACTAATCTAGCTTCATTAAAACTTTAATTAATTAAATACAATTCCGGATATGTATTACCAGCAGCGCTCAGTGATTCAATTCGTGTAGTTCGTTTTCGTAACTTTACGGCGATAAAAAATAGCCTATATGATGTTCAAGACAATATTTTAGTAGTGTTCCAAATATCAACCCGATCTGTTAATACCGTTACGATGTGATCGAGCAACAAACACAAAAACTGTTAACTATAAACTAGATATTCTACCGCCAAGCAGTAATGTGCAAACATAATTGTGTTCCGGTTTGAAGGGCAACGTTTCCAGAGAAATTACAGGGCTTAGAGATATAACAACTTAGATCTCTGGGTGACGAGCGCAGTGCAGTGCTAGGTAATGATTTGTACTCTTGATGTTCCAATAGCTGCGTGTCACTGTGCTGTTACGTGGCAGGCATGTTGCTTACCATCGTGGCAGGCATGTTAGTTAGTAAGATTGAGCATGAGCATGAATATAAAACGGATGCACATTTGACTCGTCGGTATAATTTTTGCGACCGTTACGGATCAACAAAAACATTTTGTTAATGTATTTTTTTATGGCAAGTATGTTGCAAAGCGACCGATGCAGATCCCCAAACAACCCTTCCATTTCAAATTCGGATCAAAGTATATCAGTTATATTTGTAAAGAGCCAATTATACACTGTAAAAAGGTGGATCAACATTTATTTTAATATCTTACTGGATCAACCTTTACATAGAACGGTTAATAATATATATATATATATATATATATATTATTATTAATATATATTAATTATATATATATATATATATATATATATATATATATATATTAATAATTTTGAAATTATGTATGCAGGGGGTATTTTTTTTTTTTTTTTCATTTAAGTATTTAATAAAAGAATAACTATTTCTAATAACAAAAGTTGCCTTAAAATCTAGTCGATTTATCTAGACAACCAATTCTCGCCTCAAAATACATTCTACCCACAAATACAATTAATAATATCTCAAAACATTAAAACTTATATTATATGTACAAGAATTGCTCGTTTAAAGGTATAAGATGTTTCATTTTTATTCAGTTTTAACCTCGTCCTGCCCAATTAAAAAAAAACAACTTTCCAAGTTCTGCCCAATGTCATTTTTAAAGGACAATTTGTTTATAGTAGCTTCTGCCCAGAACAACATATGTAAAAAAAAATGTCTTAAAGTTGTAGTATAATTAAATTTTTATTTTTTGGGTATATATTTACCTATTCCTAATCGGTTCACAGTATTTTGAAGTCAATATCTTTTGTTCTTTTAAAAGGTCATTGGGCAGAACTTTCAAAACCGTCTTTTATTTTTTTTGTCCTTTATAAATGACATTGGGTAAAACTTTATAGAATCACGTGTTCTATAAAGTCTGATTTTCTAACGAAATCTCCCAAAAACGAACAATGTTACCAGGTTTTGAGTCAAATATTCCTCACAACATTAGAAAATATATATGATGTTATTTCAAAACTCACGAAAATTTCAATATTTTTCTAAGAAATTGCAAAAACGAAAACGAAGTAATTTTTATACCAATTTTGTTTTTATACTTAGTTTCAGAAAATTATTCAGTCTGAATAAACATGGCACGTTATCATTATCAGTCACAGCTCCAAGTAAACTTACTCTAAGTACTTATAACATACTTCTAATTCAGTAGAAACTTAATCAAAAATCACAATCTTTTGTACTTATTTGCGATGAATCTAAAACTAAATAGAGATCAAAAACAATCACAGCAGTCATAAAACAAATAGTTTCAAACTAAAAAAAATCTCTATAAAAACTTAACTCAATTTTTCAATGTCTCAAAATTTATAGAAAACACTAGGTAATAGAAATTTTAAAAAATAAGACTTAATATTTCAACAATTGTGAAAATCATAATAGCAATTTCTCCGTTTAGTAATACATAAATAAATGTTACATGTAGTGCACTTAAAATGGGTTTTATTATAATGGCAGGATCTACACCTAGATTGTTTTTCGTCGACATTAGGCAAATGTTTTGCTTCGAAAGTGCGACGTTTCTTTGTTGGTAAGGGAACAACTGAAGGTTTTCCTCGTTTACGTGGCTGGTTTTCAAATTCATTGTCATCGGAGAATTCTTCAACGGGCCGGTTATTTATGTTTATTTCATCAATCATATCTTCACCAAGTTGTAGTTTAAATTCCCTTAGCATCAGTATCTTTCTTTTAGGAGTACCTTTTTTAATTTCAGTGTTTTTATATTCTAGCCAAGCGTTGCTCACACACAAGTCTATCATATGCGAAAATAGCCTTTGCGTCCATTTATTGGTTTTGTATCTGTTAGGACAAACAGCAAGAAAACGATCGGCAAGGGCCACCCCGCCCATATTCTTATTGTACTCGCGAACAACTTGCGGTCGCATTACAGTCACATATCTTTTTGTTGACTTACACCAGCGCGAACAAAAATCAGATATTTCTTCGGCTTCCAGGGTTGACATAAAAATAACGGGTTTATTGTCAAACCATTTAGTTACAGCTAGTTTTTTGTCTGGCCTTACTAACACGTGACAGCTCCCTCTGCCTTCTTCTTTCAAAGAGCGGTCGTCTTTTAGCTGGCACCCACGTGGAATACGGTTTTTCATCAAAGTTCCCGAACATAATATTCCCCTTGAAGAAAGTTCATCAGCTAATTTTTGCGAGCTAAAATAACGATCGAAATATAGTACGTTACCTGGAACAAGCTGATCCGCAAGAGATAAAATAGCTTTTTCAGCTAGACCAAAGCTTGTGTTATCATACTCTGGATATGTTGTAGTGCCTTGATATATGTGAAAGTCGCACACTACTCCGTTTGGTGTTGCCAAAACAAATGCTTTTAATCCCACAGGATTTGGTTTTCCTGGACAGTATTGCTTTATCCCGCAAGATCCTGTGAATGGGATAATCATTTCATCTATACTTAAGTTTTGACTCTTATTTTATTGTTGACAACCTTTCTGAACCCGATTTATTAGAGGTCGTACTTTGTACAATCTATCTTTGGCTTTCTCTTCTGGGGTAAAATCGTCATCAAAAACTAATTTTAAAGAATTTCGAAGCTGCTGGTATCGATTACGGGACATTTGATCAGAAATCATAACGAATTTCCATCTCTCCATCCAGTACATACGAAGAATCGGGTAGTTGATGCTTGCCATAATTAAGCTCAAACCGATGTACAACTTGAGCTCTGATAATGTAAGATTTAAGCTCTGACCTGATAATTTCACTGCAGTTTGGTTTGTTTTCTCTACACATATGTTTAACAAATCGTCATCAATGTACTGTCTGAATAGATCTAATTTAGAAAAACAGTCTGTATCATTTGGCACATATGAAGGTTCTGCTAAAGTTGGATAACTTGGGTGGAACTCCTGTTGCGTCCATTCTGCATGTGTGGACCCTGATGTGGAAGGTGTGACACTGTGTCGCACACGCTGTCGACGTCCACGGCTAGGAACACCACGACTACCACGTCCAGAATTTCCGCGTGATCGTCCTCTAATAAAAGATGTACTCACGTCAGGTTCTAATTCATTAGGTTCATTAGCTTCATTAGGTTGATTAGCTTCATCATCTTCAGAGCTTGAGTCGCTGGCAGGTTCTCTTACAATCTGAGGAAGATATTCGGGATCGCCAAAGTCATCGTCTGAAGGCACAAAGTCACCGATGTCCGAATTTTCCAATAAATTTTCTATGTCTTCGTCTCTTAAACCTGTAAAAAATCATTTTTTTTTTCATTAAATTAATAAAATAAAATAAAGATTTTATTAGAGATTATAGTTAACAATTTTCATAAGAAAAAATTCACAAAATAACCACTTAATTTTAATATTTTACAATGGAAATTTAATATTTTTGGTCTAGTAACACTGAATTCTTCTACCAGTAAAACTGCCTATTGTGATTTTAAAAGGACATAAAAAAATATTCTTTGCCGAAAATTTAAATAACTAACGAACGTCAAAAATAACAACTGCACATTGTTAATTAAGGATTTTTCTTCATTTCTGTAAATAGGCAATCAAAAAACTCGAATGATTCTACATAAAATAATGCCATAATGAAGTTTCAAAGGGCCTCTAACGGTTGGACAAGCTGTAAAATGACACTTCACACTGGTTCACCGATTGGCTAATATTTCAACCAATCACGGTGAGGTTAGAAAACGGACAATAGAGTAATAATTCATGCGTGAGGCGCGAAATTCGAATATGTCAAGAAAAAAGGACACTGGGCAGAAATTTGAAATTTCATATTTTATGTTTGGGCAGTACTGGTCAAGGGTATTTTGTGATTTAAAAATACCATTGATTAGGACGAGGATAAATTGCTATTGTGACGTAGCTATAATTTACACATATAGTGTTGCAATATTTCTTGTGGGTAACGAATGGTGTGCTCTGCAAAGCTATATTTTTGGCAGGGCACGCGAATGACGTAAGAAATTTTATAGGTTTTATTTACATTGAGTTTCATTATTGGAGTTTTCGTCGGAACTCCAAACAGACTCGGACATCAAAATATTGTTAGTCTCTATGTTTTTGTAAATGTAGTCATTTTTAGGGTTCCGTAAAACGTAAAAACGGAACCCTTACAGATTCGTCATGTCTGTCTGTCTGTCCGTCCGTATGTCACAGCCACTTTTTGCCGAAACTATGAGAACTACACTATTGAAACTTGGTAAGTAGATGTATTCTGTGAACCGCATTAAGATTTTTACAAAAAAAATTAAAAAAAGAAAAATTAGGGTTGCAAGTTGCAAGTATATGGGCATACTTAGAACTGAAACTCAAATATTTTTTTTCATCAAACCTAGATGTGTGGGATGTCTATCGATAGGTCTTCAAAAATGATATTGAGGTTTCTAATATAGTTTTTGTCTACACTGAATAATTTGCGCGAGAGACACTTCCAAAGTGGTAAAATGTGTCCCCCCCCCCCTCTAACTTCTAAAATAAGAGAATGAAAAATCTAAAAAAAATATATGATGTACATTACCATGCAAACTACCAACGAAAATTGGTTTGAACTCGATCTGATGAGTAGTTTTTTTTTAGTACGTCATAAATCCATTATTATTAAAACTTCGATCAAAGTTACAACGAACTAAAAAACTATGTGTACTATGTATATTAGATAGATAGATAGATAGATAACTCTTTATTGTGGCACAAAAACAGAAATATTACAGTAAAACACTTACGAACTAGCACCACAAATGGCGGCCTTATTGCTTAGAGCAATCTCTTCCAGGCAACCAGCTTAAAGGAAATTCGCCTACATACAAGGCGAAGCGAGGTGACATCTTTCCCAATACTACTAATTAAATACTATATAAAACAAATTAATACATAATCAACCAAAGATAACTATAATTTAACAATAACAATAGAAATTGTGAAACATAGTTAAATACAACTTAAGTATATTAATTAAGTAAATACAACTAATAGTTAAAACCCCGTAACCCCGAATACAAAAAATATGACTAATTTATATCCACCTACACAACAAAAATGTGACATGAAATACAGCACTACAACTAGCAGCGGACAACCTCATTACTTACGATTTACTGGTGACGACAGCCGTGCATTGTGATAAGTAAAATTCCTTTACATTGCTCTTAAACACGTTTAGAGACTGCGACTGTCTTACAGAGGCCGGCAAAGCATTCCACAGGCGAACAGCCTTGACGGAAAAAGAATCTTCATAGAAAGATGTTCTGTGTGATGGAGTGATGAGGTTAAGCGCTACTGCCGCTCTCAAAGGACGGGGACGTGAAATTTCATGGTAATAGGTAAAACGTTTCTTAAGGTACGACGGGGAGGCAGGATTAAACAGAATGGTATACAAAAATGACAGAATGTGTGCATTTCTGCGAAGGCGGATAGGAAGCCACTTGAGCTTAATGCGAAATTGAGATACGTGGTCATATTTGCGCAGGCCAAAAATAAACCTTATGCAGAAATTTTGAAGGCGCTCAAGCTTGTTTAACTGTTCCTCAGTGAGATCCAGGTAACAAATGTCGGCGTAGTCAAGGATAGGAAGTAGGAGGGATTGGACAAGCGCAATTTTAGTGGAAGTTGGAAGAAAGTTACGCAGTTTCATTAATGCTCCTGCCGAGGCATACAATTTTTTACTAGTAGCTTGAATCTGCGGACCCCAGCTCAAACAACGATCTATAGTAATGCCCAGATTCTTGACAGTGCTGCTGTAGGGTATTGTAACACCATTAAAATCAATTTTTGGAAGCGTCGACCAATCAATGCAGGATATTTGTCTCGAACTACCTAAGATGATAGCCTGCGATTTGTTAGGATTTACATGCAGACCATAACATTTGCCCCACTTACAAACATTAGCCAGATCGACATTAACAGTGTTTATTGCCTCAGAAATGCTGGAAAGGGGAGCATGGGAATAAATTTGAAGATCATCAGCATACAGGTGATAGGACGACGAAAAGTTAAGGGAAATGGAATTGATAAAGAAGGAAAAGAGCGGAGGAGATAGGACACCACCCTGGGGAACACCGGCAGACGTCAGACACCACGAGGACGAAGCGTCCTCAAGGTGAACCCGCTGTCGACGACCACAGAGATAGCTGTTAAACCAGTCAGTAGCAGAAGAAGAAAAATTAGAGGAGCGTAGCAAAGCCAAGAGAACATCATGATCGACGGTATTGAAGGCATTGCTGAAATCAAGGAGGACCAAAACAGTGAGATTGCGATTTTCCATTGAAAAACGGATGTCATCAGTGATTTCAACCAAAGCACTGACCGTACTGTGCCCCTGACGAAAGCCTGACTGGAAAGGATTTAACAAATTATGACTGGAAAGGTACTTGTTAAACTGATTGTGGGCTAAACGTTCGAGAACCTTAGACAAAAACGGGAGGATTGATATAGGTCGAAAATCTGAGAAAGATTTAGGGTGGGGTTTTTTTGGCAAGGGAATAGTTTGAGCGTCTTTGTCTTTCCAAGAAGAAGGAAAAACACCAGTAGAAATAGATGTATTGAAGATGATACAAAGAGCAGGAAGGAAGTGTTCAAGGAAAGGGACCAACATGTTGCGACTAATGCCATCGAGACCGACTGCGTTAGAAGTGATAGACATGACGCTCTTTCTGACCTCGTCAGCAGAAAACTCGTTGAAGAGAAAGGGTGAATTATCCGGGATAGGCAAGGTGGAAAGAGAAAGAAGGGTGCTGGTTTTGGTTTGGATATCAATATTCGAAGAGGATGAGAAATGGAGGTTAAGCAAATTGAGGTCAATATCCCGGGGTATACCATCCATCCTAGATTTTCCGATTCCCATTGATCTCAGAAATTTCCACACCTTAGCTGGATCATCATTATTGACAGAATTGTGAACGTGACGTCTTAAAGCATCTCTACAAGAAGTGTTACATCGATTTCGGGCTTTTACATATGTTGCCTTACTACGATCTGTAGGATGACACTTGTATCTGAATCTTGCAGAATCTCTTTTATGCATTAGGAGCTTGATGTCGTTGGTGAGCCATGGAGCTGGAAGGTGTTTTATTTTTGTAGGTCGTAAAGGAGCATGCTTATCGTATAACTTGGTTAAACTAGAATTGAAAAACTCAACTTGATCATTAACTGATTCGGCTTCAAAAATTGGTGACCAGTCAACATCTCGAGCATCCGCTTCAAATGCTTCTCTGTCCATTCCAACAAAATTGCGCTGAAGATTAATTTTAGGTTTGGATTTGGGAGGTCGAACTTTGTAGGACAAAAAAAGGAGATCGTGATTAGAAAAACTAGCAGAACACTGCCCATTCTTGGCGACGTGACTGGGTGAAGAAACTAAAATTAAATCAAGTAGCGAGGGGGTGCAGTCAGGAAAATGATGCGTGGCGTTCAAAGGAAGAATTTGCATGTTAAATGTATTGAAGTCGCCCATGATAATACAATGTTGGTACTGTGGCAAGAGATCCTCTCGTAGATTTTCAAAAGAAGGGAAATAGTTTACATGCAGAGAATGAGAGTAGTAAACCCCAAGCAAAATCTTCGTATGAGAAAGAATAATCTCAATAAATAAATGTTCACCAGCATCAGAAGGAGGTGGTTGAACTGACGTACTAATTATGGAGAAAAAAATGTATATTATGTTACTTGCTGCAATGGAACCCTTCATGGGCGAGTCCAACTCGCACTTGGCCACTTTATTAATAGAAATATTTCCTTAAAGCCATCCTGTACTTTTTCAGTTTATTTATATATCAAACTGAAAGACAAATCTTATCCCTCGGGTAGGTGTATACACAGAACAGAAATCAAGTAGAAGGCTCGTAGCTGAATCTCACTAGGAAAACCACCGTATCACGTTTGCACACAAACGTGGTTTTGATATATTTTAAACACATTAAAACAATGCTAGTGATTTGTCCCATAGTGACGAACCTAAAATGATGTATTGCATTTAGTTACGTACCTAAAAATGAACCCTATTGCTAAACACAATAAATCTGTTATTGTCAACTATTCAAAATGTTGTTACGACTTTCTTGGATAACTCAATTTTATCTAATTACAGGAAAAAGTACCGTATCCTGAATGTGACTAAGTCGCTTATTATGTACCATTATCAGGACTTATAGGGCGTATCGCATACATCAGTGCTACGAACTTTCTAAACTCAACCTTAGTAGAATAGAATAAGGTGGTAACTACTAACATCTTTCAAAAATGTAAGTTGTTTTCACTAGTGCGCACTAGATGTCACTAATTGTAAGATTAGTGACATCTAGTGCTCACTAGTTCTGCTACTTCATACTAGATGACACTTTATGTAATTTATGCAACTATGAACGCTACCTTTTTTAAAATAAGGGATTCGTAAATATAAGCCGGTCGTGCTAATAGTAATAAGACAATGCTTAAGCATTTTCATTAAATTATCGATATTACGTTATTCAGTTTACGTACCTATCGTATAATGTAATCATAATATTATGATTAAATTTGTTCATGTACCATCTTAATTTTATTAACTTTAGAGTGAAGCGTAACAGAGTTTTGTAAAAGAACGTAATTACTAGGAAGAAACTACAAAAATACTCGGAGGAAACTAAATAAATATCTTAAGTAAATAAATTAATGATGAAATTCTTCTAGTCTTGGCAAGTAGCACTAAAATTTGTATTTTAGTCGAATGATATTTTTCTTGAGTGAGGTAGAGATAAATAAATATAGGTGAAACATTTACACACAACACCATCTGACGCTAAACTAAGCTAAGCTTGTAATATGGCGGCCAGATAGCTGTTATAAATACTTACTTATTACACATAGAAACACTCAGATACAGTCAAAATATTTGAATCCATCACACATATATTTGCACTGGGTGGGAATCGAACTCACAATGTAAGGAAATAGTTATTTTCTTTGAGGGACGACCTTGTCATTTAAGTTGTTGTCAGTAAAAATTCAAGATGTTTTTATAACCATGAATAGAAACTTGAGGAGACTAAAATAAACAAAAGGGATATAGAAAAGGAACAGGGTTTCAGTAAAAACAATACTCGAACTAATAAAAGTTTATACATAAAAATCAACAACAAAAACAGGGCAACAGGGCAGTACCTATTTCCTTTTTTTTTATTATAAAACCGCTGTCTAAAAAGTGCTCAGAGCAAATCGTGCTTGTTTTGGAAGGAAACCAATTTTGCCTTCCTGTAGCTTCTATCCATTTCTCCTTAACAACGGGACTTTTAGGAAAACTGAAATGATAAAATGTACCTAATTAAATTATTCAAATACCATATAACAAAAGATAATATATTTGTTTCACAAAACTGTACAAGTTAGAAATATCGATATTAGCAATTTCAACAGCTTGTGTACCATCTTTAATTGAGTAGCGCTACTGAGTAGCGCTACTCGCATGCATAGAATGATCGAGAATATCATATATAGCTTGAATGAAAATGGACCTTATTGCAATGACTTTAAAGTTGACTTCCTTTAAATCATTTCTCTCTTTAAGCTAATATTAATTTATTTTCACAATAAAATCAAAAATAAATAAAATAAGACTTACCGATGGTACGATATGCCTCCTTTGGATAAAGTTTTAGCACGGCTATCGTTTTTACACTCAATAACTGCACAATACGGCATGACTGCTTACTTTTTATTCAAAATCGCGGATTCAGGAGTACTGCAGTAGTGGCAGAGCACGACTAAGTATTCGGAAGTGGGCGTACTCTCTAAGTATGCGGAGATTGCGCTTACTTAGTACTACGATTGCCCCGCCTACTTGCTACTTCTTCTTGATTTCTGTTCTGTGGGTGTATACATGTTATGTAGGTACATGTATGTTATGTAGGTACATGTGGGGGAGATACATATATGCTGGTCTTGTAATCAGGGGTATGACGGGCTCGATACCAGGACGTCTACTCTCTTTCTACGAAAACGTAATTTCGAAATAAACTCGCTACTTTCCTACTCCGATTCTACTTCGATCCGTCGTTTCGTCCGCTTAAATGTTCTAAGCCCACTCTAATTAGAGTAGGCTTAGAACATTTCAACCACAAATAATGTTCGATCGGACGAAACGAAGTAGAAACGGAGCAGGAAAGTCGCGCGTTTATTTCGAAATTACGTTTTTTGTAGAAAGAGAGTAGACGTCCAGTTAGATAGTTAGATGCTGCTCGTACCGGCTAAATCCCCTCAGGTTTCTCCGACATTGGCTTGGCTTGAGAGTTTCTTTCCCATATTAATTCAACCATGCATATTGCTGCAGGACCTCCACCATCCAATCAGTGTAGTGATTTTGTCTGACATCTTGTTATAAAGTATTCGCAATTTTTGAATTTTATTAATGATGACATGACATGAGAACAATAATTATTGGCATAATTTGGAGTTAAGTTTTGTTATTTTAATAATGATAATGATTAATTTATTGTTGTGTTTAGAGGTATTGCGATTATTTTGTTTGTCTGCTTAAATTTATGACCTACCTATTAATTTAAAAAACTTGAATTTTGACTTTGTATTAGTGTAATTGGTTGTTTTGTAAGCCGTACTAATATGTAAATAAATAAATAAACCATTTCAAATTTGAGACAAGGAATTAATACTTACATGTAAAATTTTAGTAAATAATAGATAATTCTGGTATAGTGAAAATCTGTGATAGCTTAAATAACATATACAGTTCAATTCCATCCCTACGTTTAACTCACATCTCCAAATTTAAAATTAGTTTCAGGGGTTTCACTAAAATTAATTTTCATATTAGGTACTCAAAAACGGTTATAATAACAGCCTTTGAAGGTCGGTAACATATTCGTGACGTCACTAATGAGTAATCTGTCTGCTTGCTTCCTCCCTATGCTGGGAAATTTTAATGTAAAACTGAATTAATTACTTTTAAAACAAATCACACTCTCGCGAAGACATGGTGGTCTAGTGACGAAAACGTGCATTACACTATCGTCAGATCGTAAGCTAGAAATCCACCTAAACTTTTGAGTATTCTTCATATTTATGCAGATATTATACTCGTTATTAGGGTTCCGTAGCCAAATGGCAAAAAAACGGAACCCTTATGGATTCGTCATGTCTGTCTCTCTGTCCGTCCGTATGTCAGAGCCATTTTTTCCGAAACTATAAAAACTATAGTGTTGAAACTTGGTAAGTAGATAGATGTATTCTAATTTTCACAAAACAATAAAAAAAACAACAAACTTTGGAGGTTCCCCATACTTATAATGTGAACACTTTACAGGACTTAATCACGATCAAAACTAAGTATCATTTTTCTAATTACTTCGACGTTTCGGCAGCGTTACAGCCGACGCGCCGGTCAACAACCGGTCACGAGAGAACTTCGAATTGAAACTCATTGTTTTTATTAAACCCGTACATGTATGGATAGTCCAGTCGGGGCAGACATAAAATTAGCCTGAAATAGAAAAAAATCCGGGGAGCGATTTCTTTTTTATAAACGTCGAAGAGGTATCCCGGTAGAGGGTTCGCCGCCATATTGTTTTAAAGTTTTTGTGAAATACCTCGTTAATTTTCAACTTTAGAGCAAAAATTACCGTATCCAAAGTTGTCGAACTGAATAGTTTGCGCGAGAGACAATTACAAAGTGGGAAGATATGTGCCCACCGCCGCCCCTCTGTAACTTCTCAATTAAGAGAATGATAAAACTAAAAAAAAATATTATGATGTTGATGTACATTACCATGTAAACTTTCACCGAAAATTGCTTAAAACGAGATCTATACTACGTGAGCCTTAAGCATGATTCCTGAGACAGACGTGACAGTGTTACACAGATTAAGTAATAATATGTGTAAGTATGACGTGAAACTGTCAGTATCACGTAAAGGCGTATAAAAATCTAATGGATCGTGGCCAAAATGGGAACTAAGGTCGCCCGATTTTCCCAAAATTTTCAAAATTTAGGGAGTAATTCATTCCAGCTGAAGCGTGGCGTTATGCTACAGGTATATGATATGTACCATATCCAGTAAGTGTAGCCAACGTTTGAACGTAGCTCTGAAACATTTTTTCCCCGCAATAGGCTAATACACCCTTTATCTAAAAGTATTTTAATTTAATCTTTAGTTGATAAGAAAACATAAAAAAATAATAAACAAACATTTCTAAACCAAATAATTTTCAAACGTTTATTTCAAATGTTCAATTTTGAATTTCGAGGAACAACACCGGCGAATACATCGGCATGTTTGTGACGTCACTAGTGGTTAAACAATAATACGCTTCTCAAAGGGAATAAATATGTTTTTGCAAATTAATGATGAAATAACTACAGTTCATATCATTGGTTTTGTGATGGACTGTAAGAATACAAGTGTTAAAACCCCGCAAACTTTATGGCTTCAAGTGCCAACTAGTATAAAATTGAGAATTTCATGGTTGAAATGATCAAAAAGAGATCATAAAAATTATTGTCTACTATGTCAGCCTGAATACTATTTCTGTAAAGATAATATGAACAAATGGAGAATGAATTTGAATAAACGAATGCAAATATAAAACACACAAAGTTGATCTTTCCTTCTTACCAAAAGTCGGAACATCTAACATGTAGCAGTAATTAACAATATACCTACTTTATGCATTGAGTATTTAGGTTACTTTACTTAAACGTCCTGTTTACATTCTCAAAAACATCAACCGCGGTGAAGGCTCCAAAAAGAAAAGGAAAAACTGTACCAATGCAGCGGCGATATCACCTAACAACTTATTTAGATACGCGTAATTGTAACAAGGTCAGTTTCACTTTTTTATTAGTCCATTTCACAAATATACTGACACGCTAATAAAGAAATTTGTAGCCATGAATTCAGGAATTGGATAGCAAAATCCGCGAATAGTGAAAACTTCAATGAAGGAAGCTCCAATAAGCAGCTTTTACTGTAGGACTGAAGATATACGAACCCAGAGCAGGAAGCATTATTGGGTAAATAGGTGTGTAACATAATTCTTAAAATTTTATTGATATAATTTTTAATTCTCAGTAGACAAATTAATGTGATAAATATATTATTTACAGTCGCATAATCTTTTTAAAACTCTATTTCAATCTATAAGCCTATTAAAAACAGATGTTATCTTGTATGAATTAATTTAATTTTATCATAGAACATATTAAGTCTTTGATTTGAAAAATATGGCGAAAAAAGTTTGTCGGGTCAGCTAGCTATTTAATATTTTAGCCGTCTTCCATAATGAAACTTTATTCTCTATTGCTGTTACAGAACATCGACAATTGTGTAATAATAATAACTGAAAAAAATAAAATTATCAAAATAAAACAATAACCAAGTTTTTCGTTTACATGAGCCACTGACGTCGTAAAGCATTTTAGACATTCGAAGAATATATTAGAAACATGAATTTTGAAATTGAGATATTACATTTATTTTGCTTTTTTATAAATGACATTGTTTTGTGTAAATCTTTCAAAGATACATTATTTTAGATTTTTATTAGCATTGTGTGTTAAATCCTATTAATGTAAATATAAATATTTTTGCGGTGATAGTTTATTTAAATTCCCCCAAAATTAAGGAGATTTTGTATCTGGGTAGCCTTTTTACAATTTCATCCATTCCATTAGATTCATGTACGCCTGTAACTAGAGATATGACTTTATGCAGCACCGGATCTTCAATATTAGGCAGGCAAAAACTAAAAAATGCCGCCCTCGCAAACTTAGATGATATATTTCATTTTTACTTCTAGCATAATCTACATAATATATATAAAAACGAAAGGTCATTCATCAAGGAATCTCAGAAACTACAAACGCCAGGAATCTGAAATTTTGCATGAAGGTGCTTTTTAGTACGTAGGCGCTCACTAAGACGGGCTTTTGCAAAATTCAACCCCTAAGAGGGTGAAACAAGGGATGAACGGTTGTATAAAAATTCGCAATTTCTAAAATTCTCAAATTTTGTATGTAAACAATTGAAACGAAGCAATTAAATGTTTGTTCTATCAATTTTGTAATTTCGAACTGAACGGGGTGAAATTGGGACTGAAATGGGGATGAATGTTAATATTGAAGTTCCCAAACGTTGAAAATAAAACCATGAAACTGTATATAAACACTAGGCTAAAGACATGGCTAATTTCTAAAACGTATTATATTCTAAGATAATATCTGAACGACTAGCAAGTGTAACTGTACTTTACTGTCAATAATTATTAAATGCACTATGCATGGTACATAATATGGATGGTGAAATTATTTGGATCATTCAGCAGTTTGATCAGTTTTAACTACTTGTAATCTTAAGTAGTACTTTCTTTATGACAATGCGGTCTGTCTACAATGGCAATCCAATCGCATTTTAAATCCCCTAATTTAAAAGGCATTATGACATGCAAATATACATTTTTTTTACTAAATTTGCTGCGGCCTAAAATCTGCCACCCTAGTCTTCAGCCTATATGAACAATTCATCTAAGCAGTATATCCCATCACTAAATACATCTTTTACGTTACTTTAAATAATAAAATAAAAAGCCTTTTATTTCTTGCTTAAAATTAAAATTAACAATGGATATAACAGTAAACTTATTTATCTTTTAATTATCCTAAGCTTATTCTAGGATTAGTACACGTTACATTTATAATGAATTTGAGAATAGTAAGGGTTAGTAGGTACCTAGTTGTTTTATATTTTATTACACTATTGTAAAAGAGGCTAGTCTGCCAGTCCGTTTTGGCGGTTTGGGGCTGCGGCGGTTGCACGAAACTGGCCCCATCGCTTTTCTTGCTTCTTCGCATGGGGCTGCCGGATTGGTTGCCACTATGCTGCCGAGCTTCGGAGACGCAATGTGCGTACCTTTTCAAGAAGATGCTCTCACCGCGTGGTCCTCGTTGTATCCCGAGGGCGTTCTCCCTGAAAAGCCTGAGATACAGAGAAACTGGGATAACCTGTTAGGAGCACACATTCTGGCACAGTTACGAAGCGAAACATCGGGAGTCGGATTGGCTCGACTCAATGCTGCCTCTCAGCCGGAGTCCGGTGCTTGGTTGCATGCCCTACCTTCCCCACAATTGGGCACGCTCCTTGACGACGACTCTATTAGGGTAGCGACGGGTTTCCGGCTCGGCTGCGCTATATGCGAAACACATGTTTGCATTTGCGGTGCGATGGTGGACGCAACTGGACTGCATAGTCTCAGCTGTTCTCGCTGTGCAGGACGAAGACCGCGACACCACGCCTTAAACGATATTATCCGCAGAGCGCTCGTTTCAGCCGACATACCCTGTGTCCTCGAGCCTCCCGGCCTCTCCCGGTCGGACGGAAAACGACCGGACGGACTCACGTTAATCCCTTGGCAACGTGGTCGCTGCCTTATTTGGGACGCCACGTGCGTAAGCACTTTTGCGTCTTGCCATCTCCCTGCAACTCAGCGGGTTGCTGGTGCGGGTGCAGAAGCGGCCGCTAGAGGTAAACACCTGAAGTATTCCGCATTGGAGTCTGCATATGAATTTGTTCCGTTCGCGGTGGAAACGGCGGGCCCATGGGGTGCGGAGGCCAAGGATTTTGTGTATGCGTTGGGTCGACTCCTGAGAGATAAGGGGTGTGATCCCCGGTCCGGTCGTTTTCTGGTTCAGAATGTCTCCCTGGCGATCCAGCGTGGGAACGCCGCAAGTTTAATGGGTACTTTTGGGCGGGGATCTGACGATCGCGGGACTGTTTAAAAATTTTTTTTTTGACTTGTTTTAGTTGATTGACATGAATGGATTGTACAAGATTATAATTTAAAGTTTACTTAAAAAATACTTATTTTTGATTTTCCGCAAGAACCCCTCTGCAGGTAAAGGCCTCCTCCAAGGTGTGCCAATCGTCTCTACATTTTGCTATATGTAGCCAGTTTGGTCCAGCTATTTGTTTTATGTCGTCTTCCCATCTTGCTCTGGGTCGACCCTGTCTACGCGTGCCGTGAGGTCCGTTCCATTTTGTCGCTCTATATGTCCACCTCATGTCTTGAAGACGCGCCACGTGACCAGCCCATTTCCACTTTAGGGATTTAGCATAAGTGCATGCATCAGTTGTTTTCGTATACTTGCGTATATCGATGTGACGGATTTTTTGGATTTTTCGTATATTCAGCATACTACGTTCCAGACCTCTTTGGCATGTTATTATTTTTCTATTAGCCTTGTTGGTAAATTTCCACGTCTGACAAGCATAGGTCAAGCATGGTAGAAGACATGAGTTAAATATTTTTGTTTTTATATATATTGGTAGATTGCTCTTGAATATCTCTCTTAAACTCCAATACTTATTCCAGGTTAATTGTACCCTGCGTTCAATGTCTAGCTCGTTATTTTTTATATCAAGTCCAATTTGTTTGCCAAGGTATACAATATACATACTGCTCAGTGTATTCTAGAGGAATGTTTTCGACTGTTATTGCTTTTCTGGTGCTATTTGTCATTACTTTCGTTTTTGTAAGGTTCATTTCTAGACCTACTTGTTTGCTGGCGTCATTAAGAGATAGTATCATTTCTTGTATCTCCTCGCTAGATTCAGATAGCAAAACCAAGTCGTCCGCAAAACGCAGGTGACTTAAATAGGTTTTATTGATAGATATGCCTTTTGATTTCCATTCTGTTCCATTCCTGTTTTATAATCTGTTCCAGCACTGCTATGAATAGTTTCGGCGATAATAGGTCACCTTGTCTAACACCCCTTCTTACTGGGAACCAAGGACCGGTCGTTTCTAGTTGGACCCTGCTTTTTGTGTTACTGTAAATGCTTTTGATTACAGTCAATAATTTGTTTTCTACTTTTTGCGTTTTCAAAGCTGTCCATATACTTTCGTGCGATATTGTATCGAAAGCTTTTTGGTAGTCGATAAAGACGATGTAGAGTGGTCTTCTCATCTCTTGGTATTTCTCTATTATTATTTCTAGAGTATGAATATGGTCGATAGTAGAATATCCTTTTCGAAAACCAGCTTGCTCTATCGGTTGATTTGATTCTATTGCGCTACTTATCTTCTGATTTATTATGCTGGAGAAAAGCTTATAGATACTGGGTAGTAAGTTTATCGGTCTATAGTTTGCAATATTGTGTGGGTCGCCTTTCTTATACAGTAGAATTATATTTGATTCTCCCCATTGACTAGGTGTTTCTCCGGTTAGGATTATGTCATTAAATAAATCAGTTAAAGGTTGAGCTAAGATTAGGGTGGCTACTTTTAAGCATTCGTTTGTGATATGATCTGATCCTGGGCTTTTGTCATTTTTGAGGTTTTCCAAAGCTTTTATTACTTCACTGATCTCTATTTCAATTTGGTTCGCGTCTTTTTCGTAATTTATTGTGGTTAGCTGTCCTTGACTGGTACAATGATATTTATTGATGTAATTTGTGTTATAGAAGTTTCTATAGAAGTTGGTCGCCTCATTGATAATGTCTTCTCGCCTATGTGTTGTTTTATTGTCCTGTTTTACTCCCTCTATCCAAGTTTTACACGTTCGAAGCTCTTTGTATGCTTTTTTCGTACTTCCTTTCTGGGTAAGGTGCTTTTCAATAGTAATCGTTCGATGGTTTGCATAGTCGTGTCTTATGTATTTGCTTATAAGTTTGTAAAGAGCCGAAATTTCATTTTTTATTTGTCTACTTTTTATAGTATTTTTCTGTAATACCCGTCTTCTTTCTATGAGCTTTAAAGTGCGATCAGACAAAATTGTGCGGGTGTTGCTTAAGATTTGACTATTTTTTAGGCTTCTCTTTATTACTTTGATTATATCGTCGTAGTATTTTTGTATTGTAATATTTTCTTTCCTTTCTAGAATAGAGCGTGATTCTAGTGAATCTAAACATTTTATATATTTATTTATTTCTTCTTTACTTTTCAGGTTATTGTTTTGAGTATTTTGGTATTTCTTTCTACTCTTCTTTACTTGTGTGAGAGATATTGTTGCTCTTAAGGGTCTGTGATCCAAAGGGTAGTTAGCGTTAAGTACCTCAATATTTTGAAATAGATGTGCTTTATTTGATAATATAAAATCAATTTCATTTTTATATTTTTCGTCTGGGGATCGCCAAGTCCATTTGTTTTTCATTTTCTTCTTAAATAAGGTATTTATAATTGTAAGTTTATTTTCAGAAGCGTAATTAATCAGTCTTTGACCTCTTTCATTTCTTATACCGTATCCATTTTGTTTCATGACTAGGAAATCTTCATTTTTTGGTTGACCTATTTTTGCATTAAAATCGCCCATTAAGATGACGTTGCTGTGGGATAGTTGTATTGCTTTGTTGATTTCCGTGTATAAGTCTTCTATTTCTTCGCTGCTACTCTTTTTTGTGGGGGCATACACTTGAATAATTGACAATAGGGTGCCGTCTAGATTCATATTAAGTAGAGCTACTCTTTCTGTGAATCCGTGGTAGCTCTCTATATTTTTCTTGAGATACTTTTGTATTAAGAAACCTACACCATATTGTCCAGGTGTGTGGCCTGTATGGCAAAGTATCGCGTTCTCATACTCTTCTATTTTGCTTCCCAATCGTCTCACTTCTGATAATCCAATTACGTCCCATTTTATGTCTTTCAATACCTCGTTCAATTCTATAAACCTTCCATGTGTTGATAACGATTTAACATTGTAAGTGATAAGGTAGAATTTTGTTGCTATTTTATTATTATATTTCCTTGGAGGGTCGTGGTCGTGATCTTCCACGGTGACCAACCGGCTTGGAAGATGTATTTTGTTTTTTGCTTGATTTTTTTGTTTGTTTTCTTTCTGAGAGGGGGGCGCTAATTGCTATTTGGTGTTTTTTGTAATAATGAAGTTACTTTAAATGCATAACATGTATCTTAATTTTATTTCAATTTTATTTTATTTGTAAACTAGAATATCATAGTTGGGTCTCATTTAATTTACTGGTGCAGTTATTAATGATTAAAAATATAAGAAATGTGGAGTATCTGTAATACTAAGTAAAAATATTAGCAAATCGCAGCAACTTTCATGATACGTTTCGTGTTACGAAACTAGCCGTAACTGTTATACGGGCCATGCTACAGCGCTCAGAAATAGTACGTACAAAAAACCAATCCTTACTCGCTAACTTGCTTAGACGGCCAATTTTGAGATATGGGACTATGAAGGTACATTCAAACAATACTTACTTCACCTATTTTCACCTACTTTCTCATACTCCATTTGTCAATATATTCGTCAGAAAACTATTTTAAAGCTCTTTCCAATAAGACAGACCAATATAAGGGGCCAATCATCAACTCTCTACAACAGTGCTATCATCTGGGTTCCTAATGATACCGGGCTTCAACATATCGTTGCTACGTAGAATCGATAAGATACAAAAGCGTCGCAGAAAGTAGAGACCCCTAAGAAATATCGGAATCGATAGCTATTTGATCCAACGAACAGTCATCGATGGCTACTTATATCGATTAATTGGAGATATATATTTTACTGAGCAACCGAACTGACTAAAATGTGAGACTAAAACTGTAATATAAATATATAACGGAAATTACGCGTAAAAACTGTACATCACCAGTGCTACCAACTTTATTTTTTCAAGTAAACGTACCAAAAATAATAAAAAAAAGGGATGTTACCACTAATCACATATTAATGTTTAGTGTTAATTTTATGATAGTTCGTATTAAAAGAATATCGAAAATTACATTTTTGTAATTAAATATTTCTTAGTAAATTTATTTAAATAATTTTAAATGTATTTATCTGCGGTCACGTGACTGCACACAAATATGACTATTACATCACTGCCCGCAAAACAAGCTATCGAAGACTGACTAGACTGTTTCCTTCTCTGCATTTTTATTACAGTTTGCGATCTTAGCGACGACGACTTTGATTGTTTGTGATGATATAAAACACGAAAACACATAAACCGGACATACAGTCATGAATCGCGACCGATGTTTTGCGGTTAGTGATGTTATGTCTAATATTACTAATATTTTAAACAATTTTTTTATGGCCAACCAGCGTCAATCTTTAATATAAAAGCAATTCCGAAAAATTGTTAACATCCCTATTAGGCAATTTTTTGCCAATTGAATTTTGTATTAAATTTAATTGAAAGAACTTCGTTTCTACCTGGTGTCCGTGACACCACATCCTCTTTTAACTTTTATAGGATACACAAACATGTCTACTATCTCATCTGATGTTAAGCGACAATGTGGTATATAATGGTGGTGCATTTTGAATAAGGAGGCTCAATTCTCATCTCCAAACTGTCTTTTGACTTAATAAGCTTACCAAAAGAGAAAACACATCGTAAATGATATTTGAAAAGTAACTTATCAAGGATTCTGATCCAAGTTCAAATCTTTAATTCCTAAATCGATCAATGACATAATTGTTAAGAAAAAATATCGATCTCTAAAAAGTAATAACATCATACAATTTTTTACTAAATTTGCCGCCCTCTAAAAACTGCCACCCTAGGCTTCAGTCTATTTTGACTATGCATTTTTGCAGCCCCATCCATCCCATCACTAAATACATTTTTTGTGTTACGTTGTACGCATAAAATTTCGTTTATTTAATTTCAATTTTATTTTATTTGTGGGCTAGAACATTCTAGTTGGGTTTTATTTAATTTATTGATAATAGCTATTAATGATTAAAAATATTACAAATGTGGAGCAGCTGTAATACTAAGTAATAATATTGTAAATCACGGCAATTTTTATAAAACGTTTCGTGTTACGAAATTAGACGGAACTGTTATAGGACTCATGCTACAGCGCTTAGAGTATAGTACCTGAGTAGTTTTTTTTATTACGTCAAATCGTAAACCACAATTTACCTTTCATTCATGCCACTTTTTGTCAATACCACTGTATTACATTTAAAAGGAAAATACTAAAAAAAGTATTGTTATCTCATAACTCAATATTGCATAAGCATGGTGTCCAGCGAGTCTCATGCATCTTCAAGCGTTTCATGCATCAAACTCTTGGGTGAACATGAAATTGTAGGAGGCTCGCTCCACCATTTATTACCTAAGTACCCCGCAATTAATGCTGTGAGTATAGTAAAGAATCATGATTATTTAAAACAATATTCCTGATTCTTTATTTCTCGTAAGAGTCAAGCACCTTACCGATATAAAACACCCGTGTTCCCAATATAACATGTCGTGGTTTTGAGTAGCAGTTCGCTTCTAGGTACTTTTTACAATATTATAGAGACGAAAAGAAAAGAACATACGCCTGATGGCGCGCAGTTCTACCCAATTATTTGAACACGAAGAGTCTAAATAACAGAGTTACACGGAAATTATCTATTACTGTATCAACAACCTTTATAAGCCGTAGTCTGGTAGTTCCACACACTAAGCCCGTATTCCCTTCTTTGGTATAAAGACTCCTGGCCCAGTTGTTTAAAAACATTGGATGGATAGTCGCTGTAAACTATCTATGGTTTACAGCCTACGGCATTTTCCAATCCACTTAGCTCAAAATTAAAATATTATTCCAGTTGATGGTGGTGGCGTCCCCACAATTGGCAGCGTTATCAGCAGGGGGAGCGCTGGTCTACCCAACAATACTGATGCAACAGTTCAAGAAAGATCCTTCCATGCAGCTTGATCTTGGAACAATTTCTTGGCTAGGTAAGATCCTCTATTTTATCATTTCTTATTCTTCACCAATGTTTTTGCTGTTCTATTATTTTATTCCTCCGTAAGTATTAAGTTGGAAAGTTTATTTCCCATCAGTACTTAGAAGATAAACTATTTCCTAGCTAATAATTAAAAAAACATACATAAAATACCGTACACACAAAAAAGGTTTAGCTTAACTTAGCTTAAGGTACGAGTTATTTAAACTTTTTTACGTTAACGAATTTAGGCAGACAATTGGCCTCTAAAACTTACTTGTTCAGAGAATTATACCCGATGGATATGTAAATTTAACGACATGGATGCGAATTCGTGGCACAAAGCCACGAATTCGCATCGCATCGCATCACAAGTTCCTACGATGCGGCGTCGCGTCGCGTTGCATCGCATCGCATCGCAGTTTTGTGTGGGAGCCCTATATTAGAAATCATTTTCCACACAGTTTGGCATAAGATATTCTTATTACATTTTTTAACATTATTTAACATTTACCAAAATTAAATTTGGAACAAATATTTTAAAAGTACCTGACAAACTGTTTGTGTAGACTATCAATTCTGATTTGGTTCTGTCTTTGACTATTGACAACCGGTCCGAGCTCGCAATATAACTCTGCGCGTAGCAAAATATGGAACTAATTGACAGGCCGTCAACTTTTTATTTACGTCAGTTGACAAAAGTTTGTTTACGTTTGGTGTATTTATTAATTTCCAAAATAATTAATAGCTTTTATTATGCCGAAAGTGATTAAAAGTGCTGGCCGTGGCTGGTTCTTGAAAATCAATCGTGGTTGTGAAGAAAAACGATACAATAACGGGTCAAAAGTGCAGTTTTCCAAACGCAGAGCTATTTGACAACTTACATGTAGGGATACCATAGCAATCAAATCTCCACCTACTATCGGCATATTTTAAAGCTGAGGCTTTAGGTTGAGGTGCGGTTTTGGGTTTGATTGTTTTATCGCCAATTTACCCGTGGGAAAAAATGTGTGTGCTTAAGACCGAATGTGAGAAACTAGTTATAAATGTGTTTTTTTTCATAATATACAAATCAAAATAGAAAACACAGTGACACAGCAGTGAAGATCAGCTGATTGTATCTTTCTCGCTCGGGTACACTCGTACCCGAGCGAGAAAGATAGGCGGTTCCATGTTCACCCGATCGACCCTTTCACCTAACAGCGGTGCGCCAAAAGAAATTTTACTTAATTTTTTTTGACGTGATAAAGTCTTATAATTCTGTGAAGCCGGCTGCACGCCCGCAAAACATGACGTCATGTAACGTTCCGCCGTTACCGTTAGTTCGTCGTCCGTGCCATGCGGACGAAGCTGAGCGCTGAGGGCGCCACCCGCCGAGTCGAACGGTATCACTACTCGCGCTATCAGCGTACTGATTTCTTAAGACGTTGTCACGTTTAACTATCGTCAGTAACCCGACTTTACAGACAACCATTTTTAAATTTTTATTTTTATTTTTTTTATTACATTTTTAAAAATGAAATAGATTCCGACGATTGTAGGACAAATCCGCAGTTACTCGAATAAAGAGGCACAAAGAAGATCCACAATACCAAGTAGAATAACTATTAAAGGATCATGGACAGGAACTTTTGCGGTTACCGCCGTGATTCATCGTGATTTTAACCCTATTGAAAAAAGAAGATGATTCTATGGAAGCCAATGACTCATTAAAAGAACGTTTATGCGCCAAATTTTCAAATAGTGTTATTTTTGGTCTCAATAAAAGATTTACAAGTTTAAATTAAATTCTAGTTATTTCGATGTTGGTGTAGGTTGAAAATGACAGATTTTTTATAATGTAATAAACTATAATAAAGTTTTCCTGGTGGTAAGAGACTCAGACAGCCTGTACCAATTACCAATGATACTTGGTCATACTGAACCAAACCAGCACTGCAAAGGCGTTCATTACTTCGAGACATTCGTTCTTGAGTCTCAGTTGTCGTGTAGTTACTTAAATTGCTTCCCTGAAAAATCCCTTCCCGTACCTGTTTTATGAAGTTGTACATTCCCAATGAACGGGAAGGGAACCTATTAGCTTGACCTGGCAACATTAAGTACGCCACCAGTCGCGCGCAGACTTATACTGCAAGCACTTATACTACGTGAGCCTTAAGCACGACCCGCGAGACAGTTGTAAACAGTATGACGTGGAAACTGTCAGTATCACTTATAGGTGCTCAATAATCTTATGGCACGTGGCCAAAATGGAAACTAACACCGTCGTCAAGACAACCAGGATTACCGATCCCCAATTTCCCAAAATTTTAAGTGTGCGAGTGTGGGTTGATTTCATAAGTGTGAAAACTCCTGGAGCGTTATGGCTTCAAGTGCCAACTGGTATAAAAATGAGAATTTCACGATTGAAATCATCAAAAAGAGATCCGAAGTTAATATCCACTAAGACTAAAATAAATACGATTTCTGTTAGATAAAAGTGTATAGCTCTTTCACACAGACAGATTCTCTATTGTTGTTACAGAATATCGAAAATTGTATAATAATTACTGAAATAATTATATATTTACATAGAAAACAATGACCAAGTTTTTTGTTTACACGAGCCAGTGACGTCGTATAGAGTTTGATACATTCGAAGGACAGATTAAAAGAATAATTTTGAAAATGAAATCTTAAATTGTTTAAGTAATTAATTCGCCCTCCTGACCATATTATTCCAGTGCCGTTAGATTCAGGTACGCCTTTATTTAGCGAGGGATGTAACATTATGCAGCCCCGGATCTGAAATATTTTTAGGCGCGGCAAAAACTGAAAAATGCCGCCCCCACCCATTTAGATATGTTTTGTTATGACCTTAAGCATCTTTAAAATTTCATCTACCAAATGTCCTCTACTTGATTCACATTTCGACATAATTCTTCCGCAAGTAACACATCCATTGTTGTTTTTATTTATTATTCCATGTAGGGAAAACGCATGACCACCATGCACGGACATAGCACGGGGTATATCGCTTTCTCATTTTGGGATCGAACAGACAAGTCTGCATATTTTCCTCGCCAAGCATTACCTCGTTAAGCATCGCCTTATTTAGAGACTGTTTCAACGATCAATTGTGAATGCTCGATCATACTTTCTTAATACCTGAATTTGCTGCCCACTTCCTCTCGTGCGTCATCATCTGCGTTCCTAATGATACCGGGCTTCCACATATCGTTGCTACGTAGAATCGATAAGATACAAAAGCGTCGCAGAAAGTAGAGGCCCCTAAAGGTGCGCTTACACGAGGGCAATAATTGCTCGGCGACACGAATGGACCGATCTGGAGCAATTAATGAAGCAATTTCAACAAATTGCGGCAATTATTTCGGTGATATTGCTTCTAATTCCTCCAGATATGTCATATCGCTCATTGTCGCAGATACGAATTGACGAATACCCAATGGGCTTGGAAATTCCTAGCAATGTTTGTATATATCTCATTCGCACTTGTTTCTTTTGCGGCTTGCCGTCTTGCTTTCGCGGGGAGAGTGAGAGGTCGGGTGGCGCCTAGCTGATGAAGTTGCGCCATATCGCTCAATATTGTATTGTGCAGTATTGATGCTTGTTGCCGTTGCCGTAAATTGCTTAATGTAGTCGTGACGTCATAGTTGACGAGTATTGACTGGAATTGAGCAATTTTAAATGCCCGTTTAAGCGCACCTTAAGGAATCTCGGCATCGATAGCTATTTGATCCTACGAGCAGTCATCAATGACTACTCATATTGATTGATTAGAGATAGAGATTTTGCTGAGCGACCAAACTGACAAAAATATGAGACTAAAACTGTAAGAAAAATATATAATGGAAATTACGCGTAAAAACTGTCCATCACCATTCTCATTTTTTCAGATAACCGTACCAAAAATCATTCAATTTTTTACTAAATTTGCCGCCCTCTAAAAACTGCCGCCCTAGGCTTCAGTCTATTTTGACTAGGCATTTTTGCAGTCCCATCCATCCCATCACTAAATACATTTTTTCTGTTACGTTGTACGCATAAAATTTCGTTTATTTAATTTCAATTTTATTTTATTTGTGGGCTAGAACATTCTAGTTGGGTCTCATTTAATTTATTGATAATAGCTATTAATGATTCAAAATATTACAAATATGGAGCAGCTGTAATACTAAGTAATAAAATTGTATATCACGGCAATTTTCATAAAACGTTTCGTGTTACGAAATTAGTCGGAACTGTTATAGGACTCATGCTACAGCGCTTAGAGTATAGGGTATATTACTGAGATTTGACTACAGGTGGGATTTCCGCCAGAAGCTCTGCGGTCAGCCCTGAGTGTAGCTGCTCCACTCAGGACCTCCCTTGAGCTTCTGGCTCCCACATATTTTAAATACACTTTAACGGTAGCAGCGACAAAACTAGGTGGAGTCGGGGTGCTCCGAGTTGGATCTGGGTAATCCTAATCCTAAGTAACCTAACCGGTTCGATTTGGTTACTTAGATATTCAAAAATAACAATCAAGTTTTTGTTTTATAAATTGAGTTGCTTGCCAAACAACACATCTATATCTATACTTATAATAAAACTGTAGCGGGTCAAATTCGTAAAACGTTAGGCCAAATAATCGCCAGCATTTTGGTCACGCGTTGCGTCGGCCAAGCGCACTCAACGCCAAAAGGCTTATATATATAAAACCACTACCGAGTGTTGTATATTTCCACCACTTGAGACGCTTAGCTGAATTAGCCGCTGCACTAGCCCTACTATGTGTCTCTGGAAGATATGATGGTGCCAGAGTATCGATGCAAGGTGCGTCCCACACTAAGTCCGACTCAACTTCCAAGGCAAAAACTCATGCCGTCAGGTCTTTTGCCATCGTCACGCGTAAGACCACTCCGGTTTGAGTATGGCTGGGACATTGGCGGTGGAACAAGCCAAAGTTTTGTGTGTGGATTGTCCACCAGTATCAATTTATCTGGACGACGTAGTCATAGCTTCTTAAATTAGTCGAGTGAACTTTTTACTTGACTAGAAGTTAGTTAGTTGACGTGAAATGATAATAATTGAAGTCAGTTTTTGTTCTTTCGGATTATTTCAATCGAAATACTGTACTAAATTTAGTGTTTAACAAGCTTCGGTGACCAAAGCAGACCGTTGTTTTTCTAAAATTGAATAAAATGTTATCTTACTACTAAGTATTATATGTATATTATGTAAAGGTTTAATTTGGTTAAAATTTGAAACACAGATAGTTTATAGTCTCATATACTACCTATCATCTCGGAAAAAGCATGGGCCCTAACGAAACAAATATTAACGACATAACGACATTACCAATTAGATTGACATTTGAAACACACATGGTCTTAGAGTCTGGCTTAGAGTCTAAAATATCACATCGGCTAATAAGTCTATCACCTACTTAGGCTATCATCCTGTAAAAATGTATAAGTGGGTAAGTATCAGATTACGCACATCAGCTACAGACTCTTCGTAATGCATCCTATAAAAATCCTACTAACGTAACACTACGGCTTTGTTCGATATTCCACAACCTTACTACGAGTATGTTTGATGTTGCTAAAATATAAAATATGAAGGTGCTAAACTCGAATAAATATATTTTTGTGTGGAAAAACAAATTCACTCAGTTTGTGTAATGGCCACCCATCCAAAAATGTTTACGTAAGTACTACTAATGTACTAATGAGGTCGCAAGATCAACGTACGCGAACGAAGTAGCAGGTTCAGCTAGTACCTATCTAAGATTGAATTTGGGAGTGTAATTATATTGTGAAAATATTTGAGTAATAATAGGTTCTAAGAACAATATGACGACATCTCTTAATCAATTTCTCAGGTTGATAAATGGTGGAATCCAGTATAGGATTTATTAATTACTAACAACTTGCGCTGGCTTCGCACGGATGCAATGCTGATACAAAATATACTAATAAGAATGATTATTGTGGGTTTTTCCTAAAAGATATATAGAGATAGAGATAGTTAGACCTACACTATTGCAAACTTTTTTGAAGACCTTTTAAAGGGTTCAGCCCTTCAGCCAGCGTATGTAGTGTAAGCGCAAAAAATGTGTTTATTTATGACATTACATTAGAAACCTTTAAAATTATCAGTATTTCTCTGCTATTTTATGCACGTATCATACATATATAAACCTTCCTCTTTAATCACTATATTTATAAAAAACCCGCATCAAAATCTGTTTGGTGGTTTTAAAGATCTAAGCATATAATTATTGGGACGGACAGACGCGGGAAGTGACTTTGTTTTATAGGTACCTACTATGTAGTGATGATAATTTAGGATTAAAGTAGGGACAAGATAATAGGTCACTTTTGACAGATGTCAGTTTTATATTCATAGTGAGGTGACCTGCTTAAAAACATCGATTAAATGAATGAATCGAATGAATCGATACAGACTTGAAACATATGTGAATTTTAAAAATGATCATGCGAATCCCTGTCCCATTATAATTTTTTCTTTCATAAATTAAAGGAGCAAAATAAGACAAGTACCTACGTAATTTAACAAAAAAATTGCTTTTATTCACTTGAACTATCGGAACTGCTATCTTCATCACTGCTGTCAGCACTCAGAGATATTATTAATTCATTTTCAATAATATTGTCTATTCTCACATCTCGTTCAAAATCTTGTAAAATTATTTTCTTTGTCTTCTCCACGACTTTTCGCCAGTCTTCTGTAGTGACTTCTGCACATGCAGTTTGTAGCAGAGTCATCATTTTAGCAGTACTGAAGGGTGGTTCAGTATTGTTCCGCGCTGCATGACCCTTTATTTGTGCCCAAATAAGCTCGATGGCGTTATACTGGCAATGGTAGGGAGGCAATCGAATAACTTCGTGTCCATGCTCTAGGGCTAGTTCATCGATTACATAGCGGAGCTTGGACGGCTTAGTTGCTTTTACCAGATTTAACAACTCAACTTTTAATAAAGTTGGACTTGCCTCCACACCATTTCTTACCAGCCACGAGACAATTTCTTGCTTTTTATTTGCTTGAGTTGGTGGTTTATCAACTTGTACAGAATGATACGGAGCATTGTCCATTATAATTTTCGATGAGTTTTCTAAGCTGACTAGCAGCTTTAAAACCACTCTTTAAAAACATCAAAGTTCATTTCCTCATGATAATCTGTTATAGATTTAGAGGCGAATGCGAGGAGGCAGTCTAGAATAAAACCTTGAGAAGCTGATCCCGCGTGACATATAATAAGTCGGGCTCCTTTTCCCGATGGAACTTTTGAGGTGGAGGCCGCTGTATCATCGGTCCATGTCCGCGCAACCGTATGGTTCGCATTCAACCATGTTTCGTCAATAAACACGACATTGTCCCAATCCGTAATTTTATTTACCTGACGTAAGAATGTTATTATCTTCAAAATAATATCGTAGCGTTCTAGCAGGATTTTCCGCTTGTCGGATTTTTTAAATCTAAAGCCAATCGATTTCAAAACCTTTGATAGAGACGATTTGCCTCCAAAAAATAAGCCTGCACCTTTTAACGAACTCAATAGCTTTTCCCGTGTAGGATATTCTTTTCTCGAGTAATATCCATAAATGTGGTTGCGAATTGCAGCAGCATCAAAATTATCAACGTCAACAATTTTCTTGTCCCTCTTTCGTTTTTTCGGTGTACGTAAAGTATTATCTTCTGAGCCTGATGGTCCGTATTTCTCTTTCAGAATTTGAGTTACTGTCTTCTTCCCTATTCCCAATGCTTCGGCAACGCGTTCTCTCGGTGGTTTCAATGGTAAAAGAGGCCCATCGTTAACTGATTCACGTCCAAAATAATTGTACAATTTCAGCACTAGTTCGTGAGATTGACTGTTTAGAGTTTTCCCCCGTTTCGACATAGTAAGACTGTAATGTTTTTCTTGTTTAATAATCGTTAAGCAATCGGAGTCCAATTTATAGCCAGGTAAACGTAGTCAGTAAGATCAGTTCAATGAAAAAGCCGGATCAGAAGAAAATAACAGAGAGCACACCAAAAACGCACAGTCACTTCGCACAACAACAAAAGACTGCGTCATCATCATGTTATGGCGACATGACATGCGTCATCGACAGGCACTGGTGTTGCCAGCAACATCCACCTAAATTGCACCCAACATCAATGACCTTTCTATTTAGTTATTTTTTTGTATTTTTATAGTTAGTTAAAAGAATAATAAATATGTATAATTAGGTTTTATTATAATCACAACGTGGTTATAAATGTATGGTGATTTTTCTTCACAAGTAATCATTGCATTCGATTCAACTTACAATCCTATCAGCTTTCGATTTTTAGAGTAACATCCCTAGTGTTTAAAAAGAAAAAGGGTTGACTGACACAACATTGTAACGACGTTCAGTTCTTTAGATCAGAAATTGTTTATTATGTTTAGAATGGTTTATTAGTGAAAGCAAATCGTAAAATTACTCGTATCGGTCATTATTACAATAAATATGTAAACGTAATTGAAAAAAGTTAAGCAATTGTGCAGTTCTTATTTTATGCCCGCCGTTACAAGGTTACGTTGTTGAATTTTGATGAAATGTCAAAAGTGACCTATTATCTTGTCCCTACTTTAGTTACTTCCTTAGGATTGCATAATTGTCAAAATCTCGTCTCTGGGGGCTACTTACAATCATACAATGTACAGTCTTCTAAAAGACGGTCACTTGGCTCATTCAAACTTATAGATTACCTAAAATTAGATTCAATTTACAAAATCACTTGATTTGTAGGGAGTTTTTTAATTTATACATAATGTTAAATTTTATAATAATACATTTTCAGTTAAACCAGAAACCACTCTTATAGTAGACATTTTGTAGAAATGTGTATTAGAAGAATGTCTTTAGTTTTCTTTATATATCGAATTTGGAATGCTTATAAACCTACACAAATAATCCCATTTCAATTCGTCTAAAATATTTTGTTTTGGTTTTATTTCAGGGTCGATCCATGGCCTGGCAGGAATTCCTAGCATTCTATTGCCAACGTTGATGCAGTGGAAAGGGCGGAAAATAAGTTACATAGTAACTTGTCTCATAATCATCACAGGGTGGTGTATTGCCTACCTGTCCACCGGCATTAACACTGTACTGCTGGCCGAATCCTTCCACGGTTTGGGCACCAACAGCTTATTTGCTATCAGTCAGCTGAGCATTACCGAAATGATTGACCCAAAATACAGAAACGTATCTCTACAATTATTTGGAACATTTCAAGGCCTCGGCTCGGTCCTGACCGGAATTATCGCTCGATATCTGCACTGGAAAACTGTGGCACTAGTAATGTGTCTCCCAATTGTAATCGGCATGTTTATCGGCTTCGCTTGGCCGGAGTCGCCAGCGTGGCTCGCCTCGAAAGGCGAATTCGATAAATGTGAATATGCATTTTCAAGGCTCCGAAGAACGGATGACGAATCTAGGAAAGAGCTACGTGAAATTATATCCACTCAACAGAAAAATTTACTGGAGAGAAAATCTTTCAAATCTTTTTCTCTCTTTAAGCTCTTGGGTACTTTAACAAGCAAAGATTTTTACGTGCCCAGCTTCCATATGTTTATTTTGATTAATTTAATGTATTGGAGTGGAAACATGGTAATTATTATATATTCCGTTGACCTTATTTCAAAAATGACCTCTGAGGATATAGCTTCTTTTGGAAGTATAATAATGAATGTGTTGTTGATTGTCGGACTTGCAGTAGGGTGTTTCTTCATAAATAAGTATAAAGCAAAACCTGTATTGTTAATAAGTACATTTTTTGCGACTATGTTTCTATCTGTTACTGCGTTAGTAGTTTATCTTCAAGGTGTGAATATTTTATCTAAAGACTCCTTGTTAGGCTTATATTGTTTAATAGCTTTTATGTTATCTAGCAGCTTAGGATTGATTCCCATCACTTTCTGTATAGCATCGGAAATAATGCCTGTTAGACATAGAGGTACAGGGGGAGCTTTGTTCGTGATTTACATCTGTGTTTTAAATTCCTCGTCATTAAAAGCCGCACCATATTTGTTTCTCTATCTAAATATTTGGGGTACGTTTCTAATCTATATCACAAATGCAATTTTTTGCAGTTTAATAATATGGAAATTTGTGCCTGAAACAAAACACAGAACACTGCAAGATATTGAACATTATTATAAAACAGGGAAATTTATTCCTAAGGATAACATAGATGCTGAAAGCAATCTCATTAGTTAAAATTTAAAAACATGAAACAAATGTTTATCCGATATCAAACCGATCTTGAATTTACTCGAATTTAAATTGTAAATAGTCCAGTTAAACTACTGCGCTCGACGCTCACGCCTGCCTATGAATTTGGCTGAATTACCGTACACTATTGAAGTTTATTTCGATTTCCGTTCGTTATTTTGACATTTTCGAAGCGTGACCTTTTCATGAGGCAGGAAATTGAATATTGACGAGATACAGTGCCGGTAAATATGGTATATTTCGTATAGGAAATTTTATTTTCAGCGTTGCATTAAATTTATTTTATCAGTAAAATCGATGTGTATTTAATTAGGCTGAGAGTTAAATCATCGTTATCGCGGCATAATACTATTTGTCAGCCATTCATGGGCTTATTCTATGCGGGTTGGATCTCAACAACCTATTTGCATTTCTCATTTTCACCCCTCTTCTTTACATTCTCTCGAGGACAATTTCTACTCGAAACGTGCGCTCGTCGCGGCCACCACGATTTCAGGATTCCTTCCAAATGAGAACAATGTGTGTGAAAATATTTGTTGTTTTAATAAAGAAGCGTAAAATGAAGTAGGCATTATTAAAAAACCTTGTCTCATTCACATCTCTTTGAATTTTTATATTCTTACCGACGGATACGTCGGTACAAATAATATATTATTGTATATTAAGACAAGATATTATTGATTATACGTATATATTGTCATTTTTGACGGTGAATGATAATTGTTAAATTTTGCAACCATTTATTTTGTATCACATAGTAATAAAGCAAGTTTGATTATAAAGTGAATAAACCAATGTAATATCGTGAGTGATTTAATCAGATGAACTCTGAAACTGATTACTTATACCACAGATTACAGAAATAAACCCAGATGGAACGCGCAGAACAGAGAACCTGAAGCAGACAAAACAAATACAAAACACCGAAGCAAATACAAACTCCAGTCAGTACGAAACGGACTTCCGTGTTGTACGGGAGTCCCGTGTCATTTTAAGTTTTGTTTTAAAATATGCCGTCTTGTGTCTTCAAATATTGCAAACAATGTTCCCAAAAACAAAAAAAGGAAAGAGGAGTATCATTTCATAGGAAAATTTGAATATTTTTACTGCTATTTGTATAATTTAGGCGATTTCATTTTGGTGATGAATTTTAAGATACTCGTACACCAAATTACTGATGGACTTTTTGTTTTATTCAATTTAATTTAATTTCAAATTTAATTTTGGTAAATGTTAATGATAAAAACATGATAATGGTAATGTTAAAAACAAGTACAAAAAACAAAAGCATTCATATATCATAAAATTAGTACGTGTATTTATTTATTTCGTAAGTTGTGCAACTTACTGTGCACTGCCCAAAATATTACAAATTTAGTTTCCTCATTAATCAAAAGATTATAAATATGGAAGAGATCTTAGCGATAACATCGCCTTTTGTGCCCATTTTGTTTTGATTTAATATGTGTAACTTGTTGTCAACTTTGTTTATGGTGCCAATAAAGTATTTTGTATTGTATTGTAATGTCATTCGATATATCATCTAAGTGAAACGGTGGCTATACAATTAGTTATAAAATGATGGTTTATAAAATAAATCATTTGTTGAAGGAAGATATTTTGGAAGTAAATATTATGCGTAACGTTGCTTGTAAAATGAAACATGTTTATATTGTAAAGTTTGTTTAATATTATTTAATTAATTGGTTTCAAAGTGTTGTATTGTCAAAAAAAAAAGTGAAACATAAGTAAACCGTTAAAATTATTATTTTGTTAGTGGTTTTTTTGTTTGTTGTTTGGACCTATAACAGCCTATATGCATTTTATCAAAATTAGTTTGGTCGTAAAGATGATAGTTTTAGTTTTTGTTTAACCTATCTAAGCAAGTAAATAACACTAATTTTATTATTTGCGATGCAAGTTGATTTCTAGTTGCATGCAAAATCAAAATTATTATCGTCACAGAATGGAAATAGTAGTAAAAAGAAATCCTTGCATAATCAGTGTAATAATATTATTATTTTAAAATATTAATTGATGTGTTTATTATACGTGAAGATTTCCGAAGCTACGACAACAATAGTGGGACTTTTTTCTTAAGACTGACAACATTATACAAGTAATTTGGAACGTTGATTTGACAATTTTACGTCAACATGACTAATTACGAGCCTCACAGTGTCGTTCACGAAAGTTCCATCTGGGTTTATTTCTGTAATCTGTGACTTATACGATTTTGAGAACACTATATATAATAAATATAATTAAATTACGTTAAATTATAAATTGACACCGTTATAAGTAGTAAGTAAGAAATAAAATTTAATACCTACTTAAAAAATAGAAGTTACGATGGCTAACTTTTTTATTTCATTTTTTTCTGCGGCAATGGACAAAACAATATAATTATTGTTATCAATGATATCAAATATGTTTGGGTATATAGACGAAATGTTATTTAATCTATCCTTATTATCTAACTCTGCCCAAGATTAGATATATAATATCGAAGGGCTGCGAACGACGAGAGCCAATAAAACGCCTATTTATTCGAAAGCCAGCAGGGCTTGCCAGTAATGAAATTCCTCGCAAAATATTAACGCATTTTTTTTCAACAAAAGAGGTGATGTTTTATGAGGATGGAACGCGACCGCGGGTCTCGATAGTGTACTCTGTAGCTCTATTGCTCACTCTATTTTACTGGTAGGTACCTTACCTAATTTCTTATAGAATTTTCGACAAATTACCCTATTAGCACACTACTGGTCAAATTCCAAACATTTACTGAAACTTATGAGTATGGCCCTGTCTCTAAATGTATTCACTCTTTTTTCAAAAATAATTCAGTACTTAGGTATTTATATAACTAGAATTGTATTAAGTAACTATTTAATATTACAATATCGGGATATTTATCGTAGTTAAATGTTGGAACGAGTCCCTGATATTTCGATGCAATGCGTCATATTGCATCGAAATATCAGGGATGATGATCACGGGTCAACTGGCGGTGGCTTGAAATAAAGTTTTAACTATTCGTTTTTTTTATAGAAAAAAATACATACTTTTAAAATCGCGGTGTGAAGGAGAATTATAAATGTTGAAAACATTTACAGACTAACCTCAATAATTAAATTATTTATTTTTATAAATTTACGTACGCAATATAATAATAATTAAAAGTTATTTATTTTATACAAATTTCAAAGGCTGACATCGAAATTGTTTGTTCGAATTACAAACGACTGCTATATAGTTTAGAGTTTAGATGAATAGTTTAGAGGTTGGAATCGATAACGGCAAAGGTTTTCTCTGAAACTATACGCGTTCCATGGAACGCAGGATTCATGAATCCTGGCGATTTATTCATCTGAATCCCTACAAATTACATAGGCTGTAACTGGTGTTGAAACAATCACAGCCGATGATCCGGCTGTGTTATGCAAATCTGGGCTTTGCTCCTAACAACAGATAGTATCGTGAAGCCGTCAGCCTACATCCGTTGCTACTAGTTACCCATTTTCGTATCTCTTGTCGTAAATTGCATTTGTTACGTTGATAAGGTCTGTTTTCGATATTTGCATTGTAGATTTTAGAACATTTGGCTAAAGTTTAAGTCTATTCGAATGGTAAATAAATGGCGAATCGCGTGGAATTGAGATGTTACGATTATTATTAGGTACGATAGCCATTTACAAATCGAACAGACTGCTATCTTACAGAAATTTACACAAGCTATTCATAAGGAAACCGTGTTGACCTGGTGGCAAGAATGAGTATTAATATTTTTGTATTTCTCTCTGAGTCTTTTTTCCAATTATTTACTTGTACAAGTTTGTCATCACTACTGGCGTTAACGATGAAGGAAAAGATGAAGAAACCGGAATGTTTTAAGAATTCACGTCTTTCATCATGTCTACTGCGAACCCGTATGTAACCAGCGTAAATAAATTTAAGCCACCATCCACCAGCGTGGTGGATCATGGGATTTACTAACTTCTTGTAAGAGAAAACACAGAGTCCCAGCTGTGGGGAACATAGAAGGGCTACTTATGATGTGTTATTTAAACAGAAACTGCTAACAAATACAGTAGTATTATTAAAATTACGGGATATTTGCTTACCAAACACTTATAAATGTGTAAAAGATTTTTTTGTGTGGACCTATCTAGCAACTGATTTAAGCATTGGTTACTTTGTATTTCTAAATTAATCTATTCAGTAGACATCGAATGTAAAATCGGGACTAGTTTTAAAACATTCCTAGAACGTGTTAGTGGAAAGTTTTACCCCAACTTCACCCTTGCGTGTGGAGAGCAGACACGCCACGTGAGTCAACAATAGGGCGCGTGGAGCACCGTCGCGGGGCGCAGTGAGTGCCGTCACTCACCACGTAATCACTATTCTTGAAATTATTCGATGTGAATTAATTTTTGTCATTAAAAACAATCACTACTAAGTGTATGTTTAAAGACACATATACAACTGGGAGATGGGAGAGGTCTATGTCCAGCAGTGGACTAAAATAGGCTAATGATGATGATACAACTAACAAGAGAGATTTTCCAGAAGTTAGTTTTTCTAGTTTGGCTAGGAATTGATATTAATAAAATAATCGTAGAGTACTCTGGCTATGATTATTAATTCTAAAACAATTGCTGCGGATTTTTGGTGCATTTTTCAGAAGTTACGTTTGAAGACGTTGGCTGTAGACTTGTGCTGTGGAATTCATAATGCTCATAATCTGCTGGCTCTTGATCATGCTAGACGCTAGACCATGATTCTTTCTGTGACGGGTGAGACTTGAAAAGTTCCACGTTGTGCACCCTGGAGATTCGTTAACAACTCCTCTCAGTGGAATCTTGTTGACCGATCCCTAATACTGGCCGCGGTGGGAACGTCTATTCGCACTCCTCAGTTTTCGAGCGCGTATAGATATTCCGTGAATGGTGAGAATGGAAAGACTTAGGGACGTTACGTGGCTGATAACTATATCTGGCCAAGTAACAGTCGTTAGTCATATCAGAAATATGCATATGACTTTGAGTGAGATGGTTATGAAGAGCGCTGGTAAATCAGTGCGTCGCTCTCCCTGTCCTCTGCAGCTGAAAGGTGATAGCCGATAGATGGTGCTAAATATCTAGGCCGACGCGAGGAACCAAGGGTGTCCAGGTGTGAGAGAACAGAAACGGACAGGCCGTGACTTGTTCACGGAAAGGTAAACGTAAATGCATTTCTTCCATGAAAAAATAGATTTATACATTAGTCTAAGATCCCGCTATACAACGACCTTCACCGAGATGCTTATTTGATGAAACTTAGTTTATACTTAATTCAATAGGACAATAAATATATTGCATATGGAATTTTAGTCCAGAGTATGATTATTAAAAAAATAAAAAATAAACATTTTTTTCACCGTTTTGGTTATTAGATAAATTATATACCAATCGAAAGTATGAAGCCCATAGAATATGCAATCGTTGGGTTGCCTGGTCTTTTCCTGTCACAACTCTCGGGTTGCCAGGTATAAACAGGTACATCGATACTAGCATTTTGCAACGGTCTGATTATTGAATTGAAATTAAATAAAATTAAAGTTTATTTTATTATGAAAACGGTGGTATAGGGTTGCCTGCGAAAAATCAGTCCCGAAGTCCGGTTGCCGAATTTTTAGGGTTCCGTAAAACGTAAAAACGGAACCCTTATAGTTTCGTCATGTCTGTCTGTCTGTCTGTCTGTCTGTCTGTCTGTCCGTCCGTATGTCACAGCCACTTTTTGCCGAAACTATGAGAACTACACTTTTGAAACTTGGTAAGTAGATGTATTCTGTGAACCGCATTAAGATTTGAACAGAAAAATTTAAAAAAATGAAAAATTAGGGTTGCCCCCCATACTAAGGACAGAAACTCAAAAAAATTTTTTTCATCAAACCTACACGTGTGGGGTGTCTATCGATAGGTTTTTAAAAATGGTATTGAGGTTTCTAATATAATTTTTGTCTACACTGAATAACCTGCGCGAGAGACACTTCCAAAGTGGTAAAATGTGTGTCCCCCCCCCCCCCCTCTAACTTCTAAAGTAAGAGAATGAAAAATCTAAAAAATATATATGATGTACATTACCATGTAAACTACCAACGAAAATTAGTTTGAACTCGATCTGATGAGTACTTTTTTTTAGTACGTCATAAATACACTATTATTGAAACTTCGATCAAAGTTACAAAGAACTATAAGAACTATGTGTACTATGTATATAATGTTACTTGCTGCAACGGAACCCTTCATGGGCGAGTCCAACTTGCACTTGGCCACTTTATTAAAAGTAAAACATTGCTGCGAGCTTGGCCAATACCACGGAAACTATAAACTTTAGGGCAAAAATGATTGAAGTTGTCATTGTAGAAAATAAAATTTTGCATCTTTTGTGAACTAAAAACTATTCTGCGACATGTACCGTTTACGATTTATGGCCTATTTAATGAACCGGTTTTTCTATTGCAGCCGATAACTCTTGAAATATGACGAGATCTTCTTAGCCGGACCTTGAAGTGGGAGCAGGGAGCGGGGTAGTGAAACGCTGGTTGCTTGAGTCTTCCTTTTATTTTTCTTCCTTTTCTTTCTTGTACTGGAGCCGCTGAGAAGAGCATGCTCAACAAAATCAGGATCGCTAAGGTACCCCCTTACCTTTACCTCAAAGAGAGCCCCGTATTCTGAGCCCTCTTTTCGGTTCATTTTCACTATGGCATTACCACTTTTTTGACCATAACTTTGCCATTCCTGGTCGTGGTCTAACGAATGACCACTCGAAATGTAGCCCACGACCAGGTCTATAAATAAACATAACATCCCGGGGGGTACCTTAGCTTACAATCGTATTATTTTCGTAAAAACTATCAAATTTCCAATATTTGCCTAAAGTTAGGTAAATAAGTAGACACCCTACCTATATTCTTGAATAGACTAAACCAAAACAATGTTTATTAGGTATGGCCTACCTAATTCTACATAAACCGAATTTACCACAATATTTACCGTTAAACTAAATCTTAATACAATTTTACCAAAGTGTTATAAAAATCGCTATAACTAGTTATGTACATAGATATGTCGATCGCCAACAGCACAATATCCTTTTTTTAATGTATTTCAATTTAATTTTAATGACATTTCACATGGCAGTCCCATCATTTATTATTGGTTTTGATTTTGTAAATAATAATTCATTTTAAAATGACCTTCGCTAGTAAGTTATTGACAGGCTAGTGGCTTAGTGGGTAGTAACTCTGCCTGCGAAGCCGAGGGTCGTAGGTTCGATTCCCACCCAGTGCAAATATTTGTGTGGTGAATTAAAATATTTGCACTGTCTCTGGGTGTTTATATGTATATATAATAAGTATGTATTTACAACTATATAAGTATTATATCAGCTATTTGGCCGCCATATTACAAGCTTTGCTTAGTTTGGGGTCAGATGGTGTTGTGTGTGAATTGTCCACGAATATTTATTTCACTTAAAATAACAAAGTACGATTTGAAAATAAACTCCAAATCACGAGAGCACAATGTACAAGAGAGTGGTACAATGTACGTATCGTCTAAGCACTGCGATCTACATAGTTTCATGACGTACCTCCTTCTATGTATGGAGGGAAATTTGAAGACGTCGTTGAGTGGAATGAGGCATTGACAATACAATGACACTTGTATTATGAGTCACAAGAGTACCTCCCTCGCCGTTCCAAATGTGAAACTACAGGAATCGACAATATTTATATAAGTGCGTGTATTGGCCACATTAAAAAAATTTAAAACATAAGCAAATGATTGCATTCGCCTGCGTAACGATTTCATAACTTTAATGATCGAATATTACATCACTTGTAAGTGCCACACAACTGAGTAACGCGAACGTGACGCCGTACCTAGAGTTTGATGCAAAATTGTAAACTTTGTCAAAAAAGTTATTAGTTTATGATAGAACCGACTTAAAAAAAAGAGGAGGTTCTCAATTCGGTTATGTATCTTACGCGATAGCTCCGCCAATTCTGAATCCATTTTGATGGTTGGTTTTTAGTGTGATAGATCATAAGTTCAGAGGGCCCCATTTAAATTTTATCCCATTTCTATTTAGGTTTGGGAAATAAGAACAAAAAGTTGACTTTGTTTCTTGTAAAATTTGGTTGAGTGTCTGAATTTAATTTATTTGAAACTAGCAGCGCCCCGCGGTCTTACCCGCGAAGTTCCCGTTCCCGTTGTTCCCGTTGTTTTTTGGGATAAAAAGTAGCCTATGTGTTCTTCCAGACTATAATCTATCTGTGTTCCAAATTTCAGCCCGATCCGTTCATACGTTATGATGTGATTGAGCAACAAACATCCAAATATCCAAACATCCATACATTGTCATTAAAATATTAGTAGGATTTAGGTCGGTTTTTGTTTTTTCGGAGAAAACAAAGTAATTGCTTACGATTTTAAAACGACTGGCTACGTCGGTAAAATTAGCCGCCAATCAAAATGCTAAGTAAACAGTATGTTAATTTTGTTTGATGTTTTCTGTTTTTGTAGCCTTTAATAAAGAGTTGTTGTATTGTATTGTAAAATATGTACCGATGGAGCTTGGGCTTCTCTTATTTACATGTTAGGTACTAAAACAAATCAATTGAAAATGGCAAAAATGTGCTAAACAATTTAAAAAGGAAGGAAATAAACTCCGCGAGCACGTTTTAGGATTGAGTTTGCTGTAATCAATTACATTTTGGACTTGTCTTTGAAAAGGGTTTTGTACAAGTAAATTTCAAAATTTCCTTAATTTTTATCATAATTAGCGTTAAGGTACAAGTTCGAGCTGAGACCGCGATAGGAGACCGCGACCGGAGACCGCGACCTAAAAATTATGGAATTGTATGGGCGCCAGTTCGTGCCGAGACCGCGACACGTGTGTGTCTCGGTCTCCTGTCGCGGTCGCGGCGCGAACTGGCGCCCATACAATTTCATAATGTCAAGTGCCTGTCGCGGTCTCCACGCGAACCGCTACCTTTAGTACGTAGTGCTTAATCCGTCGAAATAGCTTGTAACATACAAACAAATATTTTGTTTAGTCCAGTAACAAAAGAACGATGGTTCTTGCCGAACCATAAAAGTCAATGTAGTTATATTCTGAGAAGTACGAGTACTTACGGTAAAGTTGAGTGCTGCGCCAAGTTAGGAGAAGTTTGAATACATAAAGGTCTCAGAAAATTGTTGAAGTTTTGATATTAGCTGCACAATTCTTCAGACACATATCATAATAACGATTGCGAATAAAAACTTAAGACTGCGACTTTCGCGTCAATTTTGAAACTGAATAATTCGAATTCACAAACGGAATATACGAAATTTAATATTATGATTATAGAATTCCACCGTAAGTTCAGCCAAAATGTTTGCGTCTGTGTGAAATCAAGATTACTATAATTTCAATAACGATTTTTGGATGTCCTTACACCTTAAGTTTTTATTACTTTTATATATTCTTCATCATCATCATCATCAGCCGCAAGACGTCCACTGGTGAACATAGGCCTCCCCCCTAGATTTCCACAACGAACGGTCCTGCGCAAGCTGCAACCAGCTGTTTCCAGCGACCTTTGTGAGGTCATCTGTCCATCTAGTGGGAGGCCGTCAAACACTGCGTCTTCCGGTTCATGGTCGTCACTCGAGAACCTTTCTTCCCCATTGGTTGTCAGTTCTGCGAGCGATGTGGCCTGCCCATTGCCACTTCAGTCTACTAACTCTTTGAGCTATGTCGGCCACTTTCGTTCTCTTGCGAATATCCTCATTACGGATTTTGTCGCGCAAAGAGACTCCGAGCATAGCTCTCTCCATAGCTCGCTGTGTGACTTTGAGCTTTGTTATAAGGCCCACAGTTAAGGACCACGTCTCAGTTCCATTAGCCATCACTAGCAACACGCACTGGTTAAAGACTTTCGTCTTTAGGCATTGGGGTATTTTGGACTCAAAGATGTGCCGAAGTTTCCCGAACGCTGCTCATCCGAGTTGAATCCTTCGCTGGACCTCTTTGTCGAAATTGGATCTACCTAATTAGATCTTTTGACCCAGGTAGACGTATTCGTCAACAACTTCGAGCGTGGTATTCCCAACAATAACCGGTACAGGTGAGACAGGAACATTTGACATGACCTTCGTCTTGTCCATATTCATCCTCAAACCTACCTGTTGGGATACTTTACTGAGGTCCCTGAGCATAGCACCGAGGTCTTCCAGCGACTCCGCCACAATGACTATGTCGTCGGCAAACCGAAGGTGAGTGATGAATTCGCCGTTGCCACCGCCATATCCGTTCCAGTCCTGGCTTCTGTGCCAAAAGCCTAGTACTTACTTAGTAGATGCTTTGAGGTGTTTCTGTTTTCAAAAACGGTTATACCAAAGTTTTCGCGTACCATGGAACTTATCTACTAATAAGACTATCGTTAGCTTAAAAATAATGCTATAATATTAGATTATGCTACAAGTTAATTATATACTTATATAGTATAAAGTATAAAGTTGGTGATTACCGCTGAGCCGCCATTAAGGCCTAAGCCAAAGGCCTTAAAAGAGCCAAAGTCGTGTATTATACGACGTTTTTCAACACACTTGAGAACAAAATATCAATAAAAATCATTTCAACAGTGAAAAAGAGCTATGGACATATAATTTTTTTCGCTTTGGCGGGAAAAAATATATCAGTTGTCACATTATGCGCGCGCAACTAAGCCACAGACTAAATACATACCTAAATAAGTTTTCTTTTTATTTTGCTTTCATTCTGACACATACAAGTTAAAATTATTTATTTAAAGACGAAGTTGCATGAAGTGTGCAAGCAATAGCTACATTAATACATTTGTTCTGTTGAACACCATCTTTTTTGTATCGAAACAAAGCAACTCAACCCATAAAAAAACTATAACTCAGTTGTGAGTAATACATAGTAATGAAAAAGTCACAGTTTCATTATAGGTGTCATTACATGCCTAATTGTGGTGAAATGAGAGCCACTTCATGAGCAGGTGTGTTGAAAAGATACGTTTCCAAAAAAAATCATTTTAGACAAGCGGATAATAGTATTGTCCATAGGCAGCGGTGAGGACCAGTTTCAATCAGGTGGCCATTTCCATAAACATGTCTCTCCTCGTTTTATCAAATTCAGCTACTTCCGTAATGTTCTAAACAAAATGATCTAATGTGTAATGGTATAAATAACATTCACAAATATTCCATGCCCATGGACATTTCACAACTACTATATACGAATTTCACGCTATCAAATAAGACCCACTCCACAAATTTCCTAGCCCTGATCCAACTCTTCACCTCAACAATTTATGCGTTCAAGTGACCGAGGGGCGAATGATACGATGCACTTACCGTGTCACCTGCATAGCTTTTGATATATTCATGAGCTGATGCACCGTCACTAACCTTACAGGCAATATTCAACTCTGTTTTCTTTATCACAATGGTTTATTTCTCCATGGACATAATAAAACCCGCGTAGTCTCCAGGTACGGTAGCCTGTAACTAGTTTAGTTTGTAATTCCCTTGTGGCTTGCATAAAATATTGATAGCTTTATTTATTGTCGCAAGTAATGGAAACATATTATTTCTATATATTATTATATTATTCTTTTATATCCTGGATTTCAAAATATTTGGTATTACACCATTATAAGGGTTCTTTCTGCTCATGTAAATCGTTCTCTTTTATTTAAGTAGGGACCTACACGAGGCATTTCTTTGAATGTTGCTGCTTAAACACGCCATTAGCCGTAATTATCGACATCAGGGGCCATCAGTGCACGTTCGCACCTCTCAGTAAACACTCGTTTAGCGGACTAACGAACTAATGTAAACAAGGAAAAATCGTCTCCGATGCTTAGGCGGTGTGTTTACGTAAACAGGTGTAAAATGGATCGTTATGCGGCCAAATTACCATAATGTTTGTTGTCGAAATATTCGCTCGCCGAAACGGAATATGTAATGAGCGGGTCGAGTCAGCCGCCAGATTTTACACGTTTATACGGCTTGATGTTCGTTAAGAGTAGCCCGTAATATTATGCACTAATAAATTAAACTCATACTTTGTTTACGGGGGCAGTCTTTCGTTCACCTAAAATGTAAAACGTCACATATTTCCCGAGTAATCCTCGTAGCAGATGTGGGGCCACCCCGTGGTTCGGCCGTCTCGGTATTAAAGTATCTGGATGCGTCGGGTGAATTTTTCAGATTTAATATATTGGAGCGGAGTTGGAAGACCTTAATCCACACGTGCAGTGTGAGCGATGGTGCAGTGAGGCCGGAATATAATGCGAGTGCGATGCTGGCCTTCGCGGCCGCCGCCGCCCTGAGCTGCATGGCGACTCCGGTATGGGGCGTAATGAATACAAAGTATTCTTGCAACTCGGCGGCTTGCATTGTACACCGCTGGCGCGCATCCAGCGCTGACGAGCCGCACCGCCGCTTACATTTATTTATCATGTCCTCCTCCGCTAATATTCCGCGTAAATTATCATTCATTTACATATACACACTTACTCGTAGTTGGCACTGCGTTAAATTCAACTTCAACGCTCCCGCTTCGGAGCCGTCATTACCATATCGCAAATTTTGTGAATAAACTAGTTTCAAAGAAAAATAACGTTTCTTAAATTATGAAAACTGAATTATTTTAACCATTTTCAGGTTTGAATAACATAGCTGTTTTAACAGGTATCTACTACCTACCTATGATTTCAGGGAATTTCATAATCGAGAAGTAACAAATCGTTTGAATTTCTGAGTTTAAAATAACCGTTTTAAGGCGCTAATAAAATAAACATGGAATCAGAGTGGTTCGAATATAGAGTTTATTTAAAATTTAATGTACTCATTAAATATACTTAAAAAAAAATCTTAAGTAAGTAAATACTCTGCGATTTTTTATTTATTTATCCTGGAACTACACCTGAAGCGAAAAACCGCAAATGCAGCTAGACACAGACAAAATTGAAACAGAATGGATTTAGTAGTTTTGAATATTTGAATTTGAGTCTAAAGTATCCGGTGCTTGGCCTTCAGCCAGCCTTGTTCCGCACATTTCTTGAAGCGGGGTTAATCCTGTTATCAACTCGAAATTCGATAAAGTTTACACAGTTCGAAGTTAAAGCAATGCGCGGAATGCTTCATCAAGGTAATAACTTTTTTTATTTCCCGTCGATTGTCCCAAGTTGAAATTGTGTGCGCGTGTTATGGTACTCGAAAAGTTTAGCAGTAAAATCTCTGCGACATAATTTACGATGTGGCGCTTTGTTTCAACTTACTTAATGAAACGACTTTGTTCAGCTATGCAGTTATACAAATAAACATACTTTTCATTCACAATACGTACTTTAGAAAAGTTAAAAAAAGCAGTAAGTTTTCGGTGCGAGGTGATATTTTTAAACATACTTACAAACAAGATAAATTATATATTTCCCATGACAATAACCGCCGCATTATAATAGTAGCTCAATTTAATTTCTTTGAACATTTTCACGGTAACGTAAAAAAGTCTACAACGATTTGACTTCGCTCAAAAATTTGATAAACTTTTGCTGCTGTAAATGTTGAATAAATATTATGAAATACGGCGCCGATGGTAAGACTCTAAATATAATAATTTGCATTTGGTGAAATCCTGTTAGTTTCATTCTAAATGTGAAAGTTTGAATGTAAGTTGGAATGGAATTGATAGGCTTGAGAATACAGTTAACTCACTATAATAAATTAAAGTCTGGAATAGCGAAAAAAAACGAGAATGAGATAGATATACGCGGGGTACTGCTAGTATGTCATATTTAGCTAATAGTAAAAGTTTGCCATAAGACGCATGTTTTGCTACTACATCATTAAAAAAAGTGATTGCTACATTGTCAACTCTTCAGGTGCCACTCACTAAGCAATTCTAAATCTTTATAGACTCTTAAAGAGTTACCCCTATGCACAATTATAAGCTGCCCACTTTTACCTGTCCACAGCTGGGGCTCAAAGCCATAAAAAAACGATAATTAAGGTCATAACCACACCACACTGGTTAAGTGCGGGTGAGGTGGATGACATAAGTCCTCGAGATACGTCTTCCTTGAAACATGCCAATTTCCTCGCTATGTTTTCCTATGTACGGTAGGTACCGTTAAAGCCAGCGTTGATACCGAATTTGTATATCTGCACTTGGCAAAGTAGTCAAAGATCCAGGCGGGATTCGAAGGTAGGTACAACCTCATGATTGTGAAACTGGGCGTTTTAACCACTTGAATACCACGGCTTTTATTATTCGGCGATTAAATCGGTAGTTTTTCCGCTCAACCGTTAAACCATATTTCAAAGGTTACGTACCTAAAGCCCGTAGTCGTTTGATATATTGTAGGTACGACTACCTACAATGTATCAAACGAGTAGGTAAAACCATTGTGTTCCCATGTGGGCCCAGCCTCCATTCGCCAAACTTAAGTGCTATAACTAAGTTTAACTTGCGAATCGATTGTTCCCAGGCACCGAAACAATTTGTTCCTCGTCGATCTATGAAGGAAAATGAAATCAACAAGTGCGAAACAACTCGTAATTACTTTTGTCGTAACAAGCTACAAGCTACTCGGAAATTAGTTGCTAACATTGGCTCCGGACATTTGCGTGGGACTTTTTTATTGCTACCGGACGTGTTTCTACAAAAAATACGTTTTTATATTGCAAAAATACTCGTATTTTAAAATCGTGCATTTGAGCAAAATATTTAAGAGTTGATCGAGTATTTCATTTTTAATCCACAAAGTAAAATTATTAACGCTCTAATATTTTAGGTTTGAAATTAAATTTAACGGTAACATAATACTTATAGCAACTTAAGTCTGCGTTGGCGTCGAGGCTTTTCTAGTAGGTAAAAATATATCGAATACACTTTCAAACTTGCTTCTGTATTCCAAAGATTTAACCAAGGCTTGTGCGAACTAAACACTTAAACACTTTTTTTAAGGGTACAAATTTGGTGCAGGTAAACTAGAAGCTCCAAAATTGAACTCAGGTTTAGTTTAGTAATACGGCGCTAATTCGATGATTTAATTTTATCACCATTGATAAGTTAAATTTGAAAAAACTGCTGGCAACCCTAGCCGCGTAAACATGTGTCCCTAAGAGCTCTATGAAATTCAATTGAAAATTTACAAGTAAACAGTGAAATAGTGAAACATTTGTAGTGCAATATTAAGATATCTAACCTCCAAACAATTTCACACAATTGGATCCTGGTCAGGTGAAGAACTCTGTAATTTAATCGCAATTTGAATTTCAATGGAAACTACTAGGAAGACCGTTAATCGTTTGTCACTTTGAACTGCACAGAAATAAACACCTTTCTTGTATTTTGACAATAATATGCATATGCAGACAACGACTTCTGAGTAAATCAAACACAAGTTCAAACTGACTTGACTTCAACTTCAACTTCTTAATTTAATGGCGCGCGCTGTGACATATGATTGTCACATCTCTGCCAAAAACTGACTTGACATTCTCAGCTGATCCAGCACTCAAGTCAGTGACAGTGACAGCAGACATTGACATAAGCCCGACACCAAAGAAAAAAAAAAAAGAATAATCTGATACTGTTTCATAACATATTTTTAGAAGGTGAGGTGTTCCGAATCGTACTTGTAAACTGTTTGAAGAAATTGAGACTCGCGCAGAAAAAGCGGTGGCGTCTGTAGACATTTAGTATCGATCCGTAAAGAATCGATTCAAGTAGAAATACGTTAGAACTTTGAGATAACGGGTTGCAGTGTAAAGTTGAACTCCAATTAAGCAGATAGTAAATTAGTCAACTGGGAGATTCCGGTGCGCAACCCTTGGACTTACATCGCACGCGACGCAAGCGTGCTACGTATAGGTGTCCCTTTCGCACTGTTCGCTGTTTTGGCGTTTTGAACGATTGCGTTTTGTTATCGCTTCTTGAACACACTACCACTTTCACTACTATGGATAAATATTTGAATATTGGTCATGGTAAAGGGGAAGTTAACTGCGAGGCCTGTAAACAAACAATAACATCAGTAAATTATATGAAGTGTGGCGTCTGTAAGGCCTCATACCATCCTATCTGTGTCAACATACCATCTACGGAGGTCGCGAAAACACTGGAGTGGAAGTGTCCAGCTTGTCGTGGAACAGAGCGCAAAACCTGCAATCAAAAAGTCCCGGCGCTTGCACAGGACCGCACTGGCAGTCCGTCCACCAGCAATGTCAATACGCGACCTTACAAACGCCCTGCTCTTAGTTCACCTGGTGAGGTGAGGGAAAGCAGCGACGAGTCGCAGTCCAATATTGCCACGGATCTGCGCGGTCTTAGGACAGATTTGGCTGAAATAAAATCAAGCCTCAAGATACTTACCGAAGGAATATCGCAGTGTAATTCTCGGCTGGATAGTTTTGATACTCGAATTCGGACTCTCGAGGGTAAGGATACGATTATTTTATCGTTGCGGGAAGAAGTTGATCAATTAAAAGTTCAACTAAACCATCATTCGCAGACGGCGTTGCTAAAGGAATTGGAGATTATTGGGGTCACAGAGTCAAATAGCGAGAATCTCCATCACATTGTAATGGTCGCGGCCGCGAAGATGGGAGTAGAACTTCCGGATAACGAGCTAGACTGCGTTTTCAGAGCTGGCCCTAAAAATGGCGGCAAAAAGAACACGGATACAATTTCCCCTAGGCCAATAATTGTCAAACTGTGTAGGAAGGCTAAAAGAGACGAGATTTTGAAGGCGGTTAAGGCTCGACGGAGGTGCCTCACATCGTCCGACCTTGAATTGAGAGGCTCTGCTCGAAATATTTACATAAACGAACATCTGACAAAGAATAACAGGTTGTTATTTCGTGAGGCTCGGCTACGGGCAAGGGAGTCAGGATATCGTTTTTGTTGGGTCAACAATGGCAAGATTCACCTTCGAAAGGAGGAAGGAAAACCGGCAGTATGTGTCGATGGCATCTCTCACTTGCATCGTTTGCTGGGAGGTCACGGTAGAACCAATGCTACCGAGAGCCCCGAGACAGTCAACAACATTGTTTGAGATGCTAAATAAATCTGACGAGTATCGGAAGTTCCTGGATCACCGGAAACCTTTCATCATGAGGAATGTTGAAATGATTGTTTTAGATTCTAAGTTTTTAAATATTTATTCTTTGCATGTTTTAATTTTTTTCACACGTTATTTCATTTTGTTAATATTTATTATGTTTTTTACTCTTCGTGCTATCACAAAGCATAGCCTTTGGCTTGGACTAAATGTGATGACACTTAACCATAATATGTATTACTACTGTGCAGGTAGACACAAAATTGATATCAACATATACACTTATTTAACTCTAATTACACTTACTGTGCAGGCTTTGTTTCGGTATTTGATGTGTCTCCTTGGGAAGAAATTATATCCATCACGGCAGAATCAATTGAAATCTGCCAGCAATCTGGCTTCACAAAGGATTACATGTCAACTTTGGCAAGCATTTCAACACCCTTCACTTATGCCTCGTGGTGCGGCATTTTCCCCATATAGATCAACACTTTTAAATCAACGGATTAATTGTGATAATGGGTAACTCGGATGTTTATGATGATATTGAAGACACGTTTTCGATAGAATGCCGCACCATAGATACACCTGAATCATGTCGTGATCTCATCGCACCGTTCAATTTTAAAATATTATCTTATAACATCAGAAGTCTGAGCAAAAATTTTGATAGGTTACTTCCAACACTGAAACGGCTACAAACTGAGATAGATGTTTTTGTTTTCTCTGAGTGCTGGTTGCAGGAACATACCCAGTTGCCACAATTGCCCGGATATGATATTTTTCACACTAAAAGGTATATTAACAAATGTGGCGGTGTTACCATCTACGTGAGAGACTGCTGGGCTGTAACAGAGCAGGAGCCAGATTTTCAGGATGCCAACTGTCTGGTCATTACCTTGGAGAACCAATTGAAGATCGTTGGGGTCTACAGATCTCCGGCTGTCAGCGACTTAAAACGTTTTAACGACTCCCTGGAAAGTGTCTTGATCGCTGCAAGAGACGAGTCTAGTGTTATAGTTACGGGTGACATTAACATTAACTTGCTGGACGAACACATAAGTAAAGGAAATGAGGAATATCAATGTTTAATGGCCGAACATGGGTTTCTTCCAGCAATTACAGACATTACCAGAAGACAGACAGGGTCATGTCTTGATCATGCTTACGTGAAAACGAAAAGGGAAGCGCTAGGTATAATCTGTAGAAGTTCTGTAACTGATCATGATCTCACTGTGGTTGGGCTGAGAGCACAAGTTAAGGCTTCCAACAGAGGAGATAGAATTATCCACAAAACCAATTACCATGAACTTGTGACTGCTCTTGGGAACGCTGACTGGCAGCAAGTCTTACATAAGGAAAATGTTGAGGAAGCGGTATTGGCTTTCAACAGCATTTTGCGAGAGAATATCACAAAAACCACTGAGAAACGAAAAGCAAGTAGAAGTAAATACTGTCTTAAACCATGGATAACACCGGGACTAGTAAAATGTATGCGCCATCGGGATAATCTACATTTGAAACTAAGACGCGATCCACAAAACGAAATCCTAAAAATATCATACAATCGCTATAAAAACTTTTGTAATAATCTTCTGCATAGAGTAAAATCAGACTATGGGAGATCGCAACTACTGCAAAATCAAAATCACCCTCAAAAGTTGTGGAATTCTATAAGAGAAGTATGCAATATTCCCTGCAACAAGAAGATAAATCGGGACCTATTAGTTGGTGCAGTTAGTCGTGAGAAAATACTTAATGACAGTAATAAACACTTTGCTTGTGCCGGAAGTAGCTTGGCTTCAAATATTCTCCACAAATTGGGTACTACCGAGGACGCACTATGCCGGCAAGTACCGTCTAAGCACTGGTGCACAAATTCTCTCTTCTTGACACCGACAGACCACTGTGAAATACTGGGTATCATTCAGGAACTGAAGCCGGACAGTGCTCCAGGAAACGATGATATTACACCTTTAATGCTGAGATATGCCAAATTTGTGATCACTGAACCACTAGTTCACATATGTAACCTTAGCATGGCTTCTGGCATTTTTCCTGATTGTTGGAAGACCGCAATCGTGATCCCGGTACACAAAAGCGGAGATAAGCGGAATCCAAGCAATTATAGACCCATCTCACTGCTAAGCATAGTATCCAAAATTCTTGAAAAAATAGTGAACAGAAGATTGTTAGATTACTTGCAAAAGTTTCAAATACTTAATGACTGTCAATATGGCTTCAGACCTGGAAAATCGACTGAAGACGCGGTACAACACCTCACGGAAATCGTCTCATCTCATTTGGACAGTGGAAAGCGATGTATCGGGGTGTTTTTAGACATTGCAAAAGCGTTCGACAGTTTAAGTTTAAAAATTCTGCTGAAGAAGCTCGAAAATGTCGGAGTTAGGGGTTGTGCACTCAGCTGGTTTGCGAGTTACCTGACAAACAGGCGACAATGTCTCAAAATAGGTGACCAAAAGAGCAGTGAACTGTCCATTGATTCCGGGGTACCCCAAGGCAGCGTTTTGGGTCCGACTCTGTTCACTATCTACATGGACGGAATACTGCGTCTCAATCTACCAAATATGGAACTGATATGTTATGCTGACGACACCGTCGCTGTTTTTCATGGCGCAAACTGGAGGGCTGCATTTTCTGAAGCTGAAATTGGCATGGTCGCGCTGACCCGTTGGCTTGACTCAAACTTGCTGACCCTAAACACAAAAAAAACAAATTTTGTAGCATTCTCGATTACACAGGCGGCTAGTACGGAGCTGTACCAACTGCGGATCCGTGGCGGCTGCTGTTGGGAGTCTACCAATCTCAATATACCCAAAACCTCGTGCTCTTGTTACTTCATTACAAGAGTAACGAATCTTAAATATTTGGGGGTAATGGTAGATCAAAACTTGACTTTTAAACAGCACATAACTTACACCGCAAAGAAGGTGCGAAAACTGATACATATCATGAAATCCCTAAGGGCAGCAGCCAAAATGGACATAAAGCTGCTTGTTTACAAGTCACTTTGTGAGTCGATTCTTCGGTACTGTGTGGGGGTTTGGGGAGGGGTAGCTCAAATACGCATAATAGAGGTTGAACGGGCTCAAAGAGCATTGCTCAAAGTCATGATGGGCAAACCACGACGGTATCCAACTATAAAACTCTATGAAGAGGCTGACGTGCTAACGGTTCGGCAACTTTTTGTTCTTCGGGCCATCGCCAAGTGTTACCATCTGATACCGAGACATGACCCCACCAAAAGAAAACGCCGGCGTGACCTGACCCTTCCGAAGATTAATACGACGTTCGCTTCGAGGCTACCAAGGTATGTCATTATCTTCACATTTAACTCGGTCTTCAGACACTTGGATGCTGCCGGCAGTAGTTTTTGGGAAGTCAAATACAAAGCAAAGAAGTGGCTGAGATCGCTGACGTACACGCAAACGGAAGAATTACTAAAAATCAACGAAACTAAGTAAATAATTAATAAATCCCAGTAATAACAATAAAGATATACAACGCATCCCGTGCACGCTAACGCAAACCACATATACACACACACACACACACGCGCCGTACACCCACACACAACATCCATGCCATACCATACGCACGCACACGCAAACGCCCCCCACACATACATACTTGCACAGAAGTAATTATAAAGTGTGTCAAACCTGAAGAAATGTACCTACCTAACATAAATTGTGAAATTATCTCAAGTGTGAATCAATTATTATTATTATTTTTATTTCTTTTTACTTCCCGCCTTTGACATTTTAAGTATTTGAAACTAACAATAATGTAACATTTAAGAAAAAAAAAAACTGATTGTCAGTTTATTGTAAAATTTGTATCAGTTTAATCCATAATTATGCTCTTCAATTTAAAGTTATAAATTTGTACTCAAAAACAGACGGTATAAGCGAAATAGCAAACAGGCAACTGCGGACAGGGCGCCCAAGACACAGGCTCTGCCTAGTTTGGGGCTCGCTGGAAACTGCAATGCAATGCTGCAAATCTAAATATGACTGACCACTGTGCATAATTGTTACAACTATTGTTTGTAGATTGCTAATGTAAATCTTTTTGTGAAATAAATAAAAAAAAAAAAAAAAAAAAAAAAAAGTTAAAAATAGTTGAATGATATTTCTCCTTCACATCCATTGCATTTATATTGAGTTAAAACTTATTTGAGACATTTTAACAGTAATGCTTAAGATGGCATTTAAGAAGATGATTCGGGGTTCATTAACCATTTACTTTTTAATAATTTCATGGCATCCCAAAACCAGGGCCCGGATACATAGCTTTTTTATTATACAAAATAACAGAACGAGCAAAACGTGCGGTTGATTGTAAACAACACGTCTTCTCATAACAGTAGAGTGCCACGCAGCTCTTGCGCTCGTTATCTGGAGATATCAGATAATAATTTATTTATTTGCCTTATAATTACCTACTCTAGAAACAGTTCCCTTCGAACACATCTATCCACCCATCGACAGAAACTTTCACATTTATAATTTTAGTGGGATATGCATGCGTCGATTATTATCAAAGCCACCGATAGTTCATATTCGTAAAAAATCATTTGTAGACAAATGATTTTTGTATACAACTCTATTCCCACCTTTGATTACTAACAAAGGGGAAATGAAAACCCCGTGTAGATAGCGGTCAGTTTTCCCCACGGCTAGAGCCGACAAAATACCTCCGCCTCGGTAACTGCCGCCATAAATCCTGGCGACTTCAGCGGATTCGTGGGGACTCACCTTGGAAACTTTTAGCACGCGTCCTCGAGACAAGGTCCAACATACTCGAGTGGCCCTTTATGGTTTTTGCCAAATTACGGGTAAGTATTATAAGTGATGAGTAGTTTGTGCGGGTTTGTTAAATGGAAAGGATTTTTTGATAAAACATGAAAAGTGACTCGGGGTGAGGTTTCAGCGAGTGAACAAAATTGTAAGGAGTCAATTATAATATCTTAAAAAGAGAGAATAAATTTTGTTCGTTTGTTTTTTTTCATATGATTTAAGAGCTACGGGACGAACAAGACAAGCTTGATAGTAATTAACAGGCCTGTCTTAACAACACAGAGCCACGTACCCATTAAAGACTTCAAATTGCCACCAAGTATACTCCCCTGGTAAACTCTACAAAGACTACCACAAATTTTTTTTTGTTTAGGTTATCTATGAAACTATTGCACTTTACATAACTTTTTGATATTATAATATAAAATAAACACTTTACATAAATGCGTGGTAAAATGGTACGACATATGAATTACAAGCAATGCGTCGCAGTTTTACCCGCGTAGTTCCCGTTCTCGTTCTTTTTTCGGTATAAAAAGTAGCCTATGTTTTCTTCCAGATTATAATCTATCTACGTTTCAAATTTCAGGCCGTTCAATTCAGTAGTATCTTACGTGAAAGAGTAACAAACACTCGTTCATCCATACTTTCGAGTTTATAATATTAGTAGGATTTTATCGTTGTTGTAAGATCATATATATCAAATAATGCTTACAAAATAAATCGCTTTTGACAAAAAAAAGGTCTTGGGTTACTTATTCAAATTATTGTAAATAAAACATCCTTGAGAGATAACGTTCTATGAAAAAGCCGGTTTCCTCACAATGTTGTTCTTCAAAGCCAGTAGGTAAGTAGTGATGACAAACTGGTTCATTTTTGTTTGGTGAAATACTCAAGAGGTGCAGTCGGAATTCGAGTCATGACCTCACTACGGCCTCTCCTCCATTGGTTCATCACGACTTCATGTTGTAGGATACTAGAATTTCAAGATTTTCGAAGGTGATGGACCTTGACCAATCCAATATTCAATACCAGTGATTTTTATTGTAAAAATACGCGGGATATTGATCCCGCAATTGATGGCTATTGTGCTATAAATTTAATATATTATCTACTAAAATTGGTATGAGTAGTGATTTTAATAAAATTATGATAAATGCTTTTTTACAAAAAAGCCATGTATTTTTAAATTATATTAGAATATAATTGTAGATACTAAATTTAAAGTAAATTTTACTTTTTGTTTGATTTTTCTAAAAGCATTTTATAGAGGTAGTTTCGAGTGACGAGACGAGCAGCAAAGTACCTAACATGCCTGCTTATGACAACACAGATACACGCAGCTATTGGAACAAAAAGAGTCCACTCGTCACCCAGAGATATAAGATGTGTTGTTATCTCTATGCCCTGTTATTTCACTGGAAACATTTCTTTCAAACCGGTACACAGTATTTTTTCATTTTACTGCTTGGCGGTAGAATAACTGGAAAAGTTTTATTTCATTGTTTTTACCTATTTTATTTATACCTATATAGGATAGAATCAAAAGATGCTGAAGTATCAAGCTGATAAAAGTATCAATTTGATACCCTACATTTGTTTTTTTCTTAGGTATTATAACAGCGTAATTCTAACAATTTAGGCAACTTTGCAAAAGAGGTTATGCGCGCAGTTAATCCCCCTCAGCTATATTTATAAAATTGAATTTTCCCCGAAAGCCGTACCCGATCCGAGGAGGCAATGGAGAGCCTTCATATTTTCCCTTTCCATTTTTTTTTCTGTTACACCCCAATATTATGCAAATACGAGGTTATAATCTTTAATTGCACACTCGGCAAGTCGGCGCCACCATGCCTCGCGAAAATAAAATATTCCTAACGTTTAAAGTTTCTCTAACATTTTTTTCCCTCTACTGTTTATTTTACAAGCTGTTATTAGCACCCCTAGTAGCTAGCTTGTTTCAACTTTATAAAAACACCATTATTTTTAATACAAAACATAAATGGTAGAACGTACCTAAATACTGCAGCGCTATAACGATGCTTTATGAAGCTATAGTTCGGAAGAACAACGAAATATTGTTTTACTATGCAAAATGTTGAATTTTAACGATCATAAATAACAAACAGAATTAATATTAACATAGCCTGATAATAACCCAACCTACTGTGAGATTCACTATAGTCTTATCTTCATCAAATTAAATTTATTCACACGGCACCTAAACCTTATAGAGTAAGATCCCAGAGCTCCCAGACGTCACCTATTTTCTGATGAATGAAATGTGGACGATTGAGTAGAGTTAATAAGTACTAAGAACACATGCTTACTCGGTAACTTGCTTAGACGGCCAATTTTGAGACATGGGGTAATGAAGGTACATACAAACATTACTTACCTACTTCACGTATTTTCTAATAAGTGATTTTCACTTATGTTGTAGGCAATATCCTTAAAAATAAGGTCCCAATACTCCCAGACACTTTCCGTCAGCCGTTTTGCTTCACAACTCCAAAATAATAATTTAACTTCACTTAAATTCTCATGCTCCATTTGTAAATATGTTCGTCAGACCACTATTTTAAAGCTTTTTCCAATAAGACAGACCAATCTAAGGGGCCCATCATCCTTTAAACTCAATTTTAAGTCAATGTTTCCGAATAAATGTCTCACTCAGTCTCCCGCTCTTACCCATAGAACATAGTTGAGTTTAGGCGATGATTGCCCCTTTAAATTGGTCTATCTTATTGTAAAAAGCAACAAAATAGTTGTCTGAAGAACATATTTTCAAATGGAGCATGAGAATTTAAGTGAAGTTAAATTATTATTTTGGAGTTGTTAAGCAAAACGGCTGATGGAAAGTGTCTGGGAGTATTGGAACCTTGTTTTTAAGGATGTTGCCTACAACATACGTGAAAATCACTTATTAGAAAATACGTGAAGTAAGTAATGTTTGTATGTACCTTCATTACCCCATATCTCAAAATTGGCCGTCTAAGCAAGTTACCGAGTAAGCATGTGTTCTTAGTACTTACTAACTCTACTCAATCGTCCACATTTCATTCATCAGAAAATTTACATCGATTCATGATTGACAGGTTTGACTCAACTTTTGTGATAAGAACGTCTAGGCCACTCTCGGGTCTAGGCTGTGGAATGCGTCAGTGCGTCACCTACGTGGCGTTTTCCCGATGGTTACAATGCTGGTGTTTTCAGGTCAAGAGTGAATCAGTTTCTTCAAGATACGCACTATCGTAGATCACATCGTCGATTAACATCAAGCGAGATATCGGTCAACTGTAAACCTATAAAAGTAGTAAAAAAAAATAAAGAGTGTGTTAAATCCACAAATAATATATAAACGTTTGACAAAACACACCTCAATCTAATAAGAAAGGTTGCCTTGCCCGCCTTCTTTCTAATTCACTAGCGAACTCAATAAAGCTTGTCTCCATATCTCCCCATAAATGTACAGCATAATGAATAACAGGGCCCAGTATGAGTGAAACAGCGGGAAAATTGGGGACACTGCCAAGCTTTTTCCACTCCAAAGTGCTCCCTGCATGTTTAGAGAGATGGACAGATAAATTATGTATGTTCTTTGAATGTCTCGTCCGCGCATCATTTTCATAATCGTGTAGGTACGTCCCTCGAGCGATCAAGCAGAGTGCAAGTAGTAATATTTACTCGAGACAAATTGTACAACGCGATGTGTATCTTTTTAAAAGTGTTTTGGAAGAGGAACAAGCCATTTCATCTGCTAGTAATATTTTTGAAGTTTTACTTCTTATTCTTTTAATGCATTAGGGATAAAAACATGCAGGGTTTTTAGACGAACAAGTCGTCGTTCTCAAATTCAAATTCAATTCGTCACTCAATCAAACATTTCGTGACGGTGGGCACACCATGTTTGATTGAAAATCCTTGATGTTTGCTAGTCACTGTTTTAGTAAACATTGTAACTAACTTAATACCTTGTTTACATTATTCCAGTCCAGCGACCGAATATAGCGCTGGATTGCTTACTGGAATAATGTAAATCGGCACGGAAAAGCATTGGCACAGGATTGATGCTTTCCAGTGCCGGTTTCCAGTGTTCCAGTAAGCAATCCAGCGCTGCATGCGATCGCTGGACTGGAATAATGTAAACCGGGTATTAGTTGAAGTTTGTCTTCTTAGCACGAAGAACAAATAAATGAAGTATTCACTTCTCGGATGCGTACAGAAGTATATACACACTTTTTTTTTATAGTATAGTGATGGGACGAGCACTCAGACGAACTATTTTATACTCAAAGGACGAGCAGGACATGTTTTTATCTGATGGTAAATAACACGCTTGCCTATAACATTACCTAGCACTGCACTGCTCTCATCACTCAGAGATATGAGATGATTTATCCCTCAAACCTCAACACAGTGATGCACAGTAGGTACTCCTAGTAGAATAACAGGCAAAAGTGTAGTATTTCCCCAGGCAGACTGCTTTAAAGAGTATCTACCACTCTACCACTACAACTATATTACGTTTTCATTGACCTAATACAAAACCATGCAGTTGTAATTGTTTTTTTTTTTGGGCAGAGTGTAAATATTACGAGTGTAAAAATAAGTTTTTAAGGTTAGTTAAGTTCGGACATGATTTGAAAAACATTGTGAGGTTACTCTAAAAATACATGTTATTTAAAATGATGTAGCAATTGTTGCAATAGATTTCTTTTTGTAAATTAATCAAATCTTTTCTACCGTGTTGCCATGAAAAGTGAAAAATTTAGTGTGAGTACAAGTTGGACGTTCTTAACGGATAACGGAACATTTACCGCGACCGCGCAAGCTCAACTTCGATAGCATTCAGTATTCAGAGAAGAAAATTATTTCGGGACCATTACCTCGCGCAGCTGCCACATGGAACTTTTATGTTTGCATTAGAATTGCTATGTATGTACTGGCTGAAATGAGGCGCTTATATCATTGTACACCCGGCAAGTGACTACGCGAATTCAATTTGGTTGCATTCAATGCGAAGTACAAAGAGCCCGACACTGCTCTATTAGGTTACGTAGCAAGTGGCTGAAGGGGCTTATTGGTGCTCATGCGCTAACTTAATTTCTATATATGTTTCAATTATACTGCTCTGTGCGCTACACTGCTCTATGTGATATCTCGTTATACGAGAGTTGTTTTTAACTACCTATTTATTTTGTTGAGTATAAGCATAGCATAAGTAGTCGATTAAATGTTCACACTGCCGAGACTCGGGGTCTTCTCCCGCAAGAAGAGAGTGAATGCCATAATCCATCACGTTGGCCCAGTGCGGGTTGGTAGTTGACGCATGACCTCGAAGGATTCTAGGTAAGTATATGTCGGCGGATTCTAGGTAAGTTACGGCTGGTCTAGTCGAGAGAACGGCGACTGCCGATCCGGAGACCACGGGTTCAAACCCCACACGCACCACTGCCACCACTTCGAAGTCATGTGCGTAATGCCGCTAACTTAAAACGCTGAAGGAAAACATCGTAAGGAAACCGACATGTACCTAGAATCTTTCGAAGTCATGTGTCATCCGCCAACCCGCACTGGGCCAGCGTGGTTGATTATAGCCTCAACTCTCTCCTTGAGAGAGAAGGCCCCGAGTTTCTGGGAGCCCCTGGTTCTGGTTCCAGATTGGTGGCCCGTTATACTATAGGTACTAGACGCTATACCATACTATACCAGCTATACTCTATACTATAGCAGCCATAAATTATTTTGTACTTTTAACCAAGTTCAACGGGACGAGTTTATCAACTATTTAAATAGATGAGTGGGTAGCGATTACAACAATTTAATTTATTTATTTTTCGCTTTTGAGTGCCTATTTGTGCTTTTGAAGTCGGTTTTTTTTAAACGTAGATTGTTTTATGTTTCATGGGTTTAACCTTTACGTGTTGATTTTACGCTACTAGTATTGTAAATATGAAATTTACATTTGTAACGGTAACGGAAACAACTTGGGTAACATCGCAGGACACTGCTAGTCTATTTATAATACCAGAAACCACCCTCCTGATAGTCAATGTGGTTTCTGGCTTTCTAGAAACACTATGGATGCAATTTTTGTACTAAAGCAAATCCAAGGGCCTTGAGTAGCAGCGGTCTCTATAGTTCTATGTTTAGTTAATTTCATTTATTTATGATTGTATCCTAATATAAAAAAAATATGAGTGAGATTTACAAAACACTAAAGGAACACTTTTTGACTACTACCTAGTTAGGTTGCATAGCATTTACATAACATTTTCTAATGTGATTGGATTAAACAAATGAAAAATGTTAAGTAAGTATTTATCGTAATAATCATCAATTTAGTAGTTCCAACGTGATTAATGAATGATATTTTAAAACAAGTAATATTTACATCTATACAACGTTCGTATTTTCACACAAATTGACTTGTAAAGCCAAAAATTGCTTATTTAGGACAACTATCAAAGTCCAGACATTTGTTCCAAAAAACAACTAATGTTGAAAGCTTGACGCCGAAATGCACTCAGACTACACGTCGCCCTATTTTCGCTCATGGAGGGCTTTTAATGCAAATCGCTGGCGACCTGTTTGTTTTCCAAGTCTATTCCAGCAATAATGAAAAGTTTAATAAAACCCCAGTTAAATTATATCAAAAAACTACACATCAATCTCTTTCTACGCTTCTAAGATTACAGGTTAGATTACACGTTGAATTCCCCCCCAAAGGGGTTCCCGCATCGACGAGGCGGGGGGGGGGGGGGGGGGTCACAATAGCCGTGACCTAGTCAACCACGGTAAAACCATGGACGTATAAAAAAAGTCGGATATAGATTCGATAAAACAAAAACTGTGTCTATAGAGTCGCCCACATAATATGCACGTGTGCGCTGTCACATACAGGCTGACACGCACACATACACGCATAAATGGGTCATTACACGCGCAAACTTGTGTGTATCAGCCTATCAGTGACCACGCACACGTGCATATGTGGCCGACTCTATAGACACAGTTTTTGTTATAGCGAGACTATGTCCTACTTTTTTTACACGTCTATGGGTGAAGCGAAGAGGAACCCGCAGCGGGGCCGCTCGCCTGGGCTTTGGGCTTCAAGCCGACGGTGATGTGGCCAGGAGTCGCGGCGCAAGGCGCAGGTGGCGTCAGTGCGGCTGAGGACGGCTGCGATGAATGGCGATGGGCATTGCGGCAGGAGAGGAGAGCGGTAGGGTTAGCGTAAAGGCATTTCCTCTGCGAACAAAAATATATATTATGTTGAACTTTAGGTAGGTATCTAAAAACATTTTTTTGAACACAAGCAGGTGCCGCGCGTCTTATCCACATAAGTATTTTCCGTTCCTATAATTTACCCACAGTAAAAAGCACAAAAAGTGTCATTCCAGACAAGAATCTAATTGTGTTTTAAATTTCAACTCTGTCCGTTCGGGCTTTCCGACGTTATTGATCAACAAACATGCAAACTTTCCGATTTATTTTAGTAGAATACTTTTATGTTATTTTATCATTGCTTCTCTTCAAACATTTGTTGATTGAACAATTGTTGATTAGCCATCAACAAGCATCAAGCTGTTATCTTACAACTTAACTTTTACCAAGCTGCCAAAGTTCTACGAAACTCACGAACGTTGAAGACGGTGCACACCTCATAAAAATTCTAGCCTCCTCCTGAGCAGATGAGCATTCCCTGAAGCGTGAGATGTGTGTAATTAAAAGCTGACTCGTTAGTTTCACAGGAGCCGGGCGCCAGCATTCTCGCTGCAAATGTAATCCATCCCCCTCCTCTCGTTTAGCCCAGGTAGATGGAACTCAATTACCAACAATTATTCAGACGACGGCGACACCAACCAAAAGTTTCGCCGACTATTTCGTAATTAATTTTGTTTCAAGCGACCCCGACTCGACTTGTCTCAACTCCGTTCACCCTAACGTTTATTTACCAATAAATTATTTAAAACGCACCTCCGAGCTAGTTTTGCAACGGAAACAACAATTGCGGAAGACTTACGTATATCAAATGGGGCGACAAGGGAAACTTTCCGATGGTTTTCACGCCCGCTACTACATAGCGGTCCATAACGACCATATAAGGCCGATTGCTTTCTTAAACTTATCCCATTTGTAGAGCCCGCGCGAAGGAATTGGAACTTCTTTATTGTGTCGAAGTTACGAATGAGAGCGGCCATTTCCATTTCTATTGAATAGTAGTTGAAAGACATAAATTATTGAGCCGCATATATATGAAGTACTAGATCATACCGGAGCCAGATATTCGTAAATGTCGATATAATGTTAAAAATGTAAAATAAGAAAATAATACATATAGCTGTGACTATTGCATTTGAAAAATTATTGAATTAAAAAATACACATGTAGAGGTTTAAATTCCCTTCGCATTTCTAACTTTTTTCTTTTATTTCCGTGTATTGAGTACTTCAAATCACACAAAAAACTAAGAACAGAATAAATTTAACAAGTAAATGGAAATATTTAAGTTTTTTTTTTCGTCCATAGGTCCGCGTTTGACCTCCAACTCACCTGATGGTAAGCGACGGTGTGAAAATACCTATTAACTCTGACCTTGAAAAGTATTAGATTCTATAATTTTGGGAACAGGAACTTTCTTTTGGAACTCATGAGGCAAGTGGACCCAAATCGTTTGGTACGAATTTGGTAATACCTACAATGATAGGTGGTAATACGCGGACTTACAACTTATACTGTGGTGTAAAGAGGAAGGCAAGATAATGGGGCGTTTTCCAGATGAAGATAGACTTGTCAAAGACAGTTCCCTATTTCACCATAACTGGCGCCAATGTTTCATTTTGTTAGAGAAATTTCACAAAAACAAACAGTGGTGCCATAATGCCATGCCTTGGCAAAAAATTGAACTATTTTTGACAAGTCTATCTTCATCTGGAAAACGCCCCATTTAAGTCCACCGCACATTTCGAAATATCATCTGTAAAACATTGCCAGACTATCCACTTTTCTACGATATTCAACTGTGAAATCAAACGTCATTATAAAACTATCATAAAATTCTTAACGTATGTCGAGGTGGAAATCAAGCATTAAAATATGATCAATAATAATTAAAGAAAAAAATAAATCTTATTTGTATTATATTTCATCACAGCTGAAAACTTGTGCCAGGGTACTGATACGTAAAAGCTCTTTGTCAGATATTGTTAATTCCTCGGTCTATTGTGGTAATAACGAGGCAATGAGCCACGTAATTAGAAAGGTCCTATTTAAATTACACATGATTACATGAAACGTTTCGGGCTTGCAATATTGGTGAAACAACGCGCGAATTGGTCGGCTCGGTGTAAAGACCCATATTAACATAGTAAGGAACCCATTTCCATTATCATCCCCAATTTCGTACTCGGGAGGCACTTAAGCACTTAATGGGTCTCAGCTCTCCGTAATTTACCGGGACGTTGGATTGAATAAAATCGTAAATCTTAACACCGACCGAGCAAAGGTGTTATTACCAGGAATGATTCGCAATTATTCTTCTCTGAATGAAAGATCATCGCGCAAGATAAATGATCTCTAAAGTAATAAGCGTTATCAGACGAGTTAATTAACAATTTATCAAACTAGCTTCAGAATGGGGTTTATTTGATTTAGATTAGGCAGGTCTGTTTGAGTTTACCTTTTGGAGTGGGATTAAATATTGAACGAACGGACGCGCCACGCCGCGTCGACTTTAAATTTAGTCGGCCTCGGGTCGAAGCAGACGAGGTTGCTCCGCCAGAATGCACCACTCCACAAATAAACCAAATCAATAGCCGCCGGCGGCGCCCCGCCCCACCAGGTGACCTAAAATCTAACCGATTTTCCGTCCTCGAAATCGATTATTTTAAACTAATCTTATTAAATGCTTCACTCTTCGCGACGTTTTAGGATATTTTAGCTTACATATTACAGCATACAGTAGTTTGGAGCAAAAAGTCGAAGATCGCGCGTTGCGCAGGAGAGGCCTATGTACATCTGGAGCTAGCAGGTATAGGTTAATCATGTTGTCATCAACCACTCAAAACATGTACCTAAGTGATTGTACATCATAATAAGAATTGTAGATTAATTTAATACACTCACCTCAACTTTTTTTATGAGACTCTTTGCAGGCTCTGGCTGGGGGAATATACACCTTTGCCAGTATTTTTTTCTGTCAAGCAGTAAAATGCAAACATTACTTAGTTTTGGTTTAAATGCTGTTTATACGTTTAGTACGCAGAAATTTGGACTATTTATATTTAAATAGCTGCGCGGCACTGTGTTGTAATAGGCAGGTGTGTTGTTTAATTAGCGCTAGGGCGTATGTTTTTCTCGTGCGTTCCTTTAATTTATAAAAAAAGAAATTATGTACGTACATATAACCACTACAGTTCATTTGCTGATTGATTTTTTTTTAGGATAAATAAAATGCCTTAAATGCTCTCTACTGTCCAACAAAAACGGGCGACCGTAGAAAACGCAAGGCCTTACTAACTTAAACATACACACATACGTCGAATATACCTAAAATCATTCATATACCAAGTAAGCCCACCGTTGAGGGATAATGTAAACAGGTAGATTATTACATTTAGAACGGGCAATTCTACAATACACAGGAATATTTCAGAACCCCATTGGGAAATACAAATACTAATACAATCAGGCAATAAAACATTGTTCCGTGTGTTTTCATGTAAATCCCATAACTACGTTTGATCTTCGTGTCCCATACGGATTGTTGTTTTGCGCATAACTTGTCTACGAATATATGAAAGCGTTGGATAGAGATGTTCTTAGTTCTAGCTTCACTAACTAGTGAAGCTGAAGCACATCTCTAACAAATAAAAATAAACTATCAACGCCCCGCAGTTTTATCCGCGTAGATCACGTTCACTTTAATTTTTCGTGATACTATATAGACTACGTAATATTCTATCGATCTATAATTTCGTTAAACTATGTTTACTGGTTCGATAACACTAAAAAAACATATAATCAGATCAGGAGTTAACTGGTTTCAGTAACCGATTCACAATCAAATGCAAACTTGCCTGATATTTAAATAAGACGTAATATATAGAGATACATAAGAGTATTCACATACTTAAAATATACAACATAAAACACACAAAAATAACTCCTTGGTGTAGGCGTTAGTGGTCAGAATGCCCCTGATTGATTTTGACCCTGATTTATATGATACCATTTCCATTTTCACAGTACCGATATACCAGACTATTTATATAAACATATACACTATACAGTAGTACTATATTTGTTTAAAAGAGATTAACTGGTTACTAATGGTTAATTAATTATTACTAAGTGGTAATTAATGATTGTGAACAGCGAATTGACTCTGTTACTAGTTACATTTTAAAATTACGAAACAATTATTTTTAACTATACAATGTTGTTTAATTTCACTACACACAATGTAATAAATACCTACAACATTTTCCTAATAATTGCCTTTACTGCATTGTCGTGTGTTGACCTCACACTGCACTGCACACTGCATTGTTGTGTGTTGAACTCTGTTCAGAAACTAACATTGCTTTGGATATCTTTTGTGGATTAGCTTTTACCTATACTTTTACTTTTCATTACTTAATCTTTCATTCCATTACAAGGATTCAAAGGTAGTTTTGTGATCCGTACCTTTCGATTTACCATGGCTTTTATAATAAATACTGCCATTGTTATTTTTCTTTGAGAGACTCTAACAGAAGATTACAAAAAAGTAAGTTAATTCAAATTAGAAATTTAATAACAAGAACAAAATGGCCCTCACAAAGCGCACAATTCGGCATCGGTAGATAAGTTACTTACTTAAAAGTCAGAGAGTAAGGGTTAAAATGGTAATTGAATCTCGGATTCCGTCTGACAAACCTAATTACGGATCCCATTACATGCAATGAAATAGACAGAATTTCAGATTAGGAAATCCATTTCAATCTTCAAACAGCTAAAGTGATTCACTGAAATCTAAATAGTAGAGATCAAAAGTCTTCAGAGACAACCAGCCATAGAAATATCATACTTCAGTTGAACGAAGTTGACGCGTAAGTAGAAGAGTCAATTTAAACGAAGACGTTTGTGGTTCAATGTCCGTTTTTTTTACAAAAATCTGCAAACGAAGAAAATAAACATCGATTTATAACAACCGTTTTGAAAACCATTTTAAAGACATACAAACGTCGTTGGGTAAACAGCTGTCGGTTAGGTCACATTGTGTGTCAAATCGTAATATTATTGTATCAGTGGTAGGTACACAGGCACAATATAGAGGCACACAATGTTGTTTGGTTTAGGCTCGGCTTCACAACATGACAACACTATTGTGTGTTAGCCTAATGGCCGATAGTGTTGTCTGGCTATGCTTCTACGTACTCATTATGTATTGCGGTCTTCATTTTCGGGTAGCGTATGAATGTTAAGCTTTTGAGCCGTCAGAATAGAGAAACAATTAGTAGTTAATTGGTTAAGCTCTGACCAACAGGTTGACACGTGTAATGTAGTAAGCACCTATGTAGAACTATATTACTATATTCTTACCTGAACAAAAATACATTAAAAATTAAACTTTAAGTTAATGATTAAAATGTTAACCATATTTCAATCGGGTCTATATGGGGTGGCATAACATTTTTTGTCCTATTTTAGGTAGGCATAACGTTTTTAGGACTAATGATAATTTACGATAACAACTAAATGCATAACTTATTCGCATTATGTTAACTAGCATAACCGTATATGACATAACGATAACTTAGCATAATGTTTAAACGCATAGCCATATATAGCATACAGATAACTTAGTATAATGTTTCGACGCATAGCTATAAAAAGCATAACGTTTAAAGGCACACATTGAGAAAAGCATAACAATACTTAAACATAATGATCAACAGCATAAACTTTAAACCCCTAACTAAAAAACAAGTGTAAAGAGCAGACTGTAGCAACATTATTTAAATAAAATACGTGGGTGTGTGAAATGCGGATGGGTACTTTGACAACAATATTTATTATTTTGTAGTCAGTAATCATCCATCAATAAACCATCAACTCATAGAAATAGAAAAAACAGAAAGAGGAACATCGCCACCAAAAAAAAAGAAGAGAAACACAGACAAACAAAATCGTATTGATAACATCATCAAGAATAAAGAAAATTACACATCAAAAACAGCATTTTTATTAGCGATAGCTAGTAATTTAAAATTGAAATAAAAATGTTACCTCGTCAAATACGAGGACATTATTTCATTCATTTCATATATTTATATTGAATTGAATTAATTTATACGCTGTAGAAGTAGAAGCGAGAGGTATACCAGCAAAATCTCTCTATAACCTGCTTAAAGACCTTGGATTGTCCAGTAAGTTCTATACTAGAACGAGTATCTAAAGCTGCACTAGTAGGATCATATCGGATTTGGCTGGGCAGGGAGAGAAATACGAGTAGTGAAGGTGAGTGTTGACGTACGTCAATATAAGGGGCCCATTTTAAACCTACGCCCGAGTCACAAGTCTTGGGGTCTATTCGAGATTTCTCTCTCTGCCACACGATGGACCCGGCACCCGCACGGTGAATCCATGGAATGCTAAGAAGTACGTCTCATTAAATTTTGCATATTATATAAAAAGTAATAATAATAACAGCATATGAATATTTCAATTGAGCTTCATTTTCATATTAAATATGCCTTGCGTTTTTATGGTAGGTACAATAAAAGGTCTTTATGCAGTAGTCTAACAATTTTTGTACTAATTTATGTAGACATAACGTTTTTAGGACTTAAAAACCTACATACACCTAAGACATATTATGGTGCACTTTTTGACTCCGGGTGGGCTCCTGCCAGAAGCTCTGCGGCAGCCCTGAGTGTCGCTTCTCCATACTCGGCCTGCGCTCCACTACGGAGGTCACCGGCTCGCTTCGCTCGCCACCTCCCCTCTTCGCTATGCTTGGCCTCGCATGGATCGCTCCACTCAGGACCTCCCTTGAGCTTCTGGCTCCCGCATTTTTTAAATACACTCTAGGGTTAGTAGCGACAAGACTAGGTGGAGTCGGGATGCTCCGAGTCGGATCTGGACCCTATATAACCTGGTTATATATTACGTAGCACAACAAATAACAAAAAAATGCTTAAATGTGTCTGAGCAACAGTCGAATTGAATGTAGTACAATAGATTTTTATGATTAAAACACATTACGCCAGAAAACTAGTATGCAAAAGTTACATTATGACACTATATGTTATGCTACATTAATTATGACAAAGTAATAAGAGAAAAAAAAATCTGCGATTTAAACGGCACCTTAAACAAAATAGAACAAATAAAAAAATGCCTAAAAACTATTATGGGTCTCATCAATAGTCGAATTAAATGTAGTACAATAGATTGTTATGCTTAAAACACATGACGCCAAAAAATTATTATGCGAAAGTTGCATTATGACACTATACATTATGCTACATTTTTTTTATTTATTTTTTTATTTAAATTTTACAGCTCCACAGACTCCGGGGTCCGTGACCTTTGTCAATCGTTTTCTTTTTTTGTTACATGAATCTTGGATTGGAGAAGAAAAGGAAATAGGGGAGAGTAGGGAACATTTTCTTGCTAATTCTAGGACTATTTTATTTTCTAAGTCGCCTCCTCCCGGCTCAGCGCCTCCACCACGACTGCATTTCTATCCTTGATGGCCATCTGCAAATTGAACTCTCGGATGGTCTTCGGTGTTGCAGACAACGCTCGCCGCACGAACCGACCGATGGCGTCGTCGGTGTCGTCAGCGTAATATGTGAAGGTCCCCGTGTGCCGTGAGATTGCGACGACCGCATGAGGCACGCTCTCGTGCAGCTTCGTGTTTGCCTTAGTTTTTATTGCGATTACCGACTCGTATGTTAGTCCCTGAGCTTCATGGATGGTAAGGATGCGTGACCCGGTGCCTGAACCATAACCCTGGTTTGTCAGGGTCTCCTTCTCCTCTTGAGTGTGAACTAAAAAGAGGGTGTTTGGTTGGGTGTTGGGTATTTGCGCTCCCTTATACCTTCTCTATGGACTTTATGCGAGGCGCCGAGGAATACATACCCGAGTATATTTCCCTCAGCGCATATGCGACGTCCATTGGGTTTCGATGTGTGCAGAGCAACTCTGCTTTAACAACATTATGCTACATTCATTATGACAAAGTAAATTAGGAACAAAAAGTTATGCGTTTTAATAGGCTCCCATTTCAATCACCACATTAAACCCGCGATGCGAGGCTAGTGTACACAAAAGATACCGTTAAGGGATAGACTAGCCGCGCCTAACTTATTTTTGCGAGTTCTATATCGATGAGAATGAACTTAACGTCTTGTTTCAGTTGAGCGACTAGAATGTCTAGTTGAAGTAACCTACTTCCTTGAACTTCAAGAAACCACATTGTCCGGCCATTGAGTGCCAAGTTTACATTTAGTATTCAAGCTCACGTACTCTCAGAGAGTGCCCAGACGCTGTTTTGTGGTCGGGAACCGGGGTCGAACCTCATGTTCTGCCTTGTTAGAGGCTTGTTATGTTAATATTTCCTGTAGACAGCCTTCAACAGAATGTTTCCAGCTTTCCCTTATATATCCGACAATAATTAATCTACGTTGATATAATCTCGATAGCTGAGGTATGCCGTAATAACAATATCGATTACAATTCCTCGCATGGGGTTTGGAATGTTCCAATATTATACGTGTGGATAGATTTTCTTTGGATAATACCTTTACCGTATGGGTTATAATGACACAGCTTCGTGGAGATTATCGTGAAATAATAATATGAAATAAATCAATCGATTTTAACCTGTCCTGTTAACATTACTACAGTTTAAAAAAAAGGAGCATTTTGACATTTGTTATTGCGACGTAACAAGTGATGTAACCTAAACTAAATGTGATGTTGCAAAACCGTAAAGTGATGTAAAAACACCTGATGTTCCTCTTTCAATTTCGTTACAAGTTACATTTTAGGTTATTTCTCAAATATGAAAAAGGCCTTTTATACCTATTTTGTTTTTTTTTTTCGCCCTTTTAGTTTTTATAACTATAGGTACCGTGTCAACGAAATCACAACATTTACAAACCACGAACAAAAAGTAATCCGCTTTTAGTACTCGTAGGTAGATGCAAATCAGAATAAACTACAAGGCCCTTAATTTATTTTTTAATTATAGTTTTCTCTTTTTATTACAGCACTTATTAAATGAGTTACGTACTTCTACGTGTTTAGTATGTACAAAAAATACGAAGTGTTTAAAAAAAATACACCAACTTTTTACCTTTTTAGTATTGTCTTGTTTATCTTTTAGTTTCAATTATTGTTTCTGATTATTACATAAAAACATTATATACAACTTAGTTAAGCTGCCAGTCTTGTAGATCCATTTCCTCCTAGTTTACGGGGCGAGAAATTTCCTGTGTAGATTTATTTAGTTTGCTTTTTACCTTGTATTTTTTTTCCAACAATTGCATCTTAGCGTCTTGACGCTTAACAAAAAATAATATGACACTTAATAAAACATATTTACTATTTATTGATCCAACTGATTACACAAAACTACAAGAAATAAAGAAGACCGATCAAGTGCTTCAGGTAATTTCATTTCCATATCGGAAAACAAGGAACAAGAAGGAAGTAGAGCTCAACATAATAATAAAATTGCTGGTTAGTCAACATTGAACAAAACAAACAACTTCCTCTTATTAATTTTCCTTTTTCTCCTGTTCGATTTTCTCTAATAGAATTAATTCATTCATTGGCTTCCTTGTGTAACTTTGATTCGCTGTTCCTATCTTCATTTATATTGTAAATATCAATAGATTTTTTTATTAAAGTTAAGACGTACAGCGAAGGATGGAGCGAGGAAGCTTTGCCTAAGCTTCTTAGAGATATTTTTAATGGACGTTTTACCGTCAATCAAAATAATTTAAAGAGAGCGTTTTAACTTAATTATCGTCATTTATAGTAAAAATATGATGAAATTACAAAAGTGGAAGAAATTTAATCTGACGACAAAAGTATAAAATGGATGTGTTTTGCTCAAGCACATGGAATGCCTGAATGGATCGGGTTAAAAATTTTAACACAGATTATACGTTGTCTAGAATAGCACAATGATTTTTATATATATCATCATCATCAGCATCAACAGCCCACTAAACGTTCCCACTGCTGGGACTCAGGGCCTTCTCTCGCAAGGAGAGAGTTAAGACCATAATCCACCACGCTGGCCCAGTGCGAGTTGGCGGATGACACATGACTTCGAAAGATTCTAGGTACATGTCGGTTTCCTCACGATGTTTTCCTTCACCGTTTTAAGTTAGCGGCATTACGCACATGACTTCGAAAAGACAGTGGTGCGTGTGGGGTTTGAACCCGGGGTCTCCGGATCGGCAGCCGCCGTTCTCCCGACTAGACCAGCCGTAACTTTATATATTATATTAATCTTCTTAATTGGCGCAATGTGAGCAGTCTGGTCCAACTTGAGAGATAGGATAGTTTTTATTTCGATTAATAGTCTTTAAATGACAATATCCGAGCGCAGCCGGAATGGGCCGCTAGTATATTATATAATATATTTTTCATATTTATATGTATATGAAAATCAGGGGTAGGGAAGGGCGCTGCTAGTAGGTATGTTTATAAAAGTATTTTCTACAATCACGTTTAGGGTCAAAAGTTATTTTTGTTTCCAGTTCGATTTTATTTATTTTTTGCTTTTATGAAGGATTTGATCCGAAAGGTGTACCTTACACATGTAAAATAAATCCACGAGGTAAAACTAGAAAGCCCTAATGTGATAAAAAAATGGCTATGTACTATTTGTTTTTATGCAATAAGGTAAAGAGTAGTATGAGAATAGTATAAAACCGCGGACTCAGAAGACGATGCGTCACTGTCGTCGTTGCAGACACAGCGCCGTGTTTCGCCCCTGTTTACGTGGTAATTTAATCCCCGCTTTAAATTAGAAATTTCCTAAATTCCAGGTGAAGGATATTAGGTATGCATCAAGGTGTCGAGAGCTGCCGCTCTGCTGTCGCCGTAGCGCAGCTGTCCATCGTATAAGCGGATTAGTAGCGCCCTCTCGTGTTTGTTGTGGAAGCCACAACAACACTGGTGCAATGTTTATTAGAACGATGAATATTCAGTTCTTAAGCTGTAGTTTAGAGATTTAGCTGCATTCCAGGCTTTTATTTTTTAGGGTTAATAAAGGCACTGGCGTTTATTAACCCTTATGATAACTAGCAGTTTCCTGCAGTTTCGTTCAGTTAGTTCCCGATCCCGTGTTTCCAGACTATCTACCCATGTGCCAAATTTCAACCACATCCTTGTTGTAGTTTTTGCGTGAAAGAGTAACAAACATCCATCCACCCTCACAAACTTTCACGTTTATAACATTAGTAGGATGTTACATATTATAACTGAAATACACGACTACATCCGTTACTAAACTACCTATCTATAAATATACATAGAAACCAGCCATAGACCGCCAGAGGTCCGAAGATAATTCACATACTCCAACCCAATACCAGTTTAAAGAATGCCTAATATGCTGACGGCATTACCACTAGGAATGGCAACACAAATTTTCAATTATTATGCAAGACCAGATGTTTTCACTTACTACAACAAAAGGATAACAACACACATCAAGAATATACATATGTATAAGTATATATACGTTATTATCTACGTATATCACATGCAATGATATATGTCAATGATCACATGTAAAGAATTGACTCATTTCTATAATTTACTTCGATGATGAAAAGATTTAAATCTTACCAACAAAGTGATCATTGTGAGATGACTCTAGTTTCACTAAACTTGTTTGATTAGCAAACTTTCGTGGGTAGATTAAATCCAGTCGGCATTTTGTGTCTACGTCTTTAGAAAGGGTTATTTACATATTCACGAAACTCTTATTGTAATTATATTACTACATACCCTTTACCAAAAACATTTGTATGAGAAAATAACAAGGTCATACTTTAACGTCTAGACTATAATAGCTTTACTTATATACACAGATATGTAAATAAATAATACTTAGTCGAAATTGTTTCATAAAGCACTAACTAGCCACAAACAAGCATAGCTAGGTAGTATGGAAGTCAAATAGCTGAAATGTAATAAATACGTACATATTTATAATGATCCACAGAACCACCAAAAAACAGCTTAAACAGCCGTATGCATCACAGAAATGTTTGTCTTGCGTGGGAATCGAACTCAAGACCTTCGGCTCATTAAGTTCACTATCAACTGAGCTACGAGGCCAGTCAGATGACGTGTTTAACACTCGCAAATGTGTGAGCATTATCTAGGTAACTATAGTGCATTCCAATAAGCTGTGTAGAAAACCAAAACAAACCAAAACAAAGGTGATACCATAACATAAACATCGTTTAATCTTAGTATTTTTATGAAATAGCCTTAAAATATTTTTCACAAATAGAATTCGACTTTATTGCGATCTTAAATACCATATACTTAGATTTGTATTGATCAAATAATTCTATACTATCTTATTTTAAAAGTTATATAAAGTAATGGTAGGATGATAGAAATATGATTTTAAGTACTAGCAATTTGATCTGTGTTTCTCAAACTCTCAATGTTGCATTCAAGACATTTATACTTCTTTTCATCAAATTATTCTTATTAAGTACGCGCCTATTTTTCTAACATACCCATATTGCCCATCATGCCCATATTGTGAAAATGCCCATTTCCATTATATTCCAGTATGGATTAATTTTACTCTATTTATTTTTGTCATTAATTTAGAATTTTTAATTATAATGTAATTTGATTTTAATATAATGTATTATTTGATTTTTATTGTAATGGGATTTTAAATTGACGTCTACTTTTTTTTAAATTATTGACTTGTATTGGTAATATTTGAATACCTTGAATATGACATGCAACTACTCGTTATCAATAAAAGAGTAAGAGTATGACTAAAGAACTCCGAGAAAAAGGTTTCTTGTGTCGTAACGAGTTGAGAGAAAATCGCAAACCTCTAAATACGTGTTCCACATTACGCTGTTTACTATCAAAAGCATGTATAGTTTTCACTCTAAAATGACATACATTTTGTGTTATTTTGATCGAAACTTTTGTATGTGTTTACAGAATATTACATCATAGTGTAATGATCAGTTTTGGGTAGTACGAGGACAATTCGAACGAGATATTTTTTTTATAAATAAATACTGGTGGACAATTTACACACAATACCATCTGACCCCAAACTAAGCAAAGCTTGTGTGATGGCGGCCAGATAGCTGATATAATACTTATATAGTTTGAAATAAATTTTTATTATACATAGAAACACCCAGACACAGTGCAAACATTTGAATTCATCACACAAATATTTGCACTGGGTGGGAATCGAACCCACGACCCTCGGCTTCGCAGGTAGAGCTACTACCAACTAAGCCACGAGGCCAGTCTTATTTAATTATTGTTAAAAATAAAAGGAACGTTTTCACATAAGGAAACATCTAAATTACTTTTCTTCTAGTGTTACATTCTTCTCCGAACTCAAATGCTTTGCCTTTCCTTTTTTTACGTGGGGGAAATAAATGTACGTATGCCCGCCATATTCTCATTATGAAATGAGAGGAAATCTCCATCTACCCTCATTTGGGCTTCAAAAATTGCACGGTGACTAACACTACACACAAGACTAACCATATCACCAGGTTTCTCCAAACTAAGTGCGCTATGCACACATTTATTTATTAGAGGATTTCGCGACGCCGATAACCGTAAACTGGTTAGTTTTCGGTTATTGACATCGTGGTCATCGCGTCGTAGTTGAAATATATACCTATGTTTTTTATTTTCCAATGCTTCCCGAACCATTCTTGCGTAGTAATGACATTCGGTAGATAGAACCTTCGGGTCGTGGATCTCGATCCAATGACCAGTTTTAGCATCAATCAAATGTTCAGCAATTGCAGATTCTTGTGCCTGACGATTTTTTACAGCGGCAATGTGTTGATTGTTCCAAGTCCCAGCAGCAGTGGGAACATTTATTTGGGTGTTTATGATATGCATACATATATATTTAGCCTTTTTATGCGGCGAAAATTTAAAAGGGCAAGCAATGAAAGGTACTACAAACTATCTTGTAAAACAATGGTTGAGAAATGCTGGTCTGTCATATTTTGAGTGACATCGATTTGTTTACCTTTTATTCACAGCTTATTGGAATGCACTATAGGATTACTATGTTGATGTTTGGCAAAAAACGTTTGCCAAACTATCACATGCCAAAGTATGTTTCCCAAACTTTCATTTGACAAAGCAACTTTTCGCAATTATATTGAATAAATACATTTAGATAAAATAGAAACCTTTCATTAAGTACAAGTAACATTGCACTAAATAAAGCATTGTAAACAATTCTACAACGTGAATAACCATAAATGACATAGCATCCTACTATTGTCATATTTTCATCAAAATTCTAAGCCGATGCCAACCGAGAGAGAGAGAGAGATCCAGCAATGAGTGCTTTTCAAGTCCTTGGCACTGCCTGAGAGGTGACGAATTAGATAAAACGGGCATTCTATCTAATATTACCTATTATATACGTCAACTTCAAGTTATTTATTCCCTAATCTCTTAAAATACCAATTTAACCCAAATCCTTATTTGAAAGCGCAATTCTGCAGTCTCATTTTGCTAAAATACGATTTCTCAAGTATTTAATTACACGTTAATAACTGCAGCAAAATAAAAGAAATTGAAAGAAACGAATGCATTTCCATTCTACCTCTAATTACAGTTTTTGCATCGCCGTAACGCCTGGCTCGGTTAAATGGGCTAAAGTTTATGAAAAACTTCGGTTGCATACAAAGTAGGTCCATTTGCGAAGCTTCGGAACAAACGTTGCTGCGGACGATTTCCGAACGCCGACCAACGCTTATAGGACTACCAAAAGACTGGAAGTTTTTGGACACGCAATGTGAGTAGTTTCTAGAAAACTTTGGATTCAAATCCCACGCAAATCACTGTCTTTTGAAGTTATGTGCCTAACTTAAAACGGTGAAGAAAAACATCGTGAGTGTTCCGTATAATTGGGCAACATTATATCGGCCGGGAAAATCATAGCGGATCTATGGTTGACAGCCGGCTGTCACTTGTACGTTGTCTCTGGTCGCGGGAACGACAATGACTGGTTTTTTTTGTTAATTTTTCTAACTGGTGTTTTTCGGGATAAAAGCTTTAATATTGTGCGGGAACACGTTATTAACATTAATTGTGACTACTGGATTAGTGCTGGACTATTAATTGTGAAGTGGCTGCTGGATTGGACCCTACTCCAACGCAGGACCGTTGCTTGTGCTGGGACGGGAGATCGCCTGGAATCTGTCTGGTTTGGTTTCCATATTCCCCTTTGCTCCCGTTCCTTATTCCTCTCGACCAAACTGGGCTTTGGACGACGCCGGGAACCCTACGTAAGTGATTTCTTTTCGGTACTTTGTTTGCAATTAGGGGGTAAACATTAAAATCGGTATATCTGCAAAATAATAATGTTCTAGACTTGCTATGGGCCCCAAGTCGGTATTTCTGGCATAAATACTAAACAGTGAGGAAACCGACATGTACCTAGAATTTTTCAAGGTCACGTGTCACCCATTAACCCTCACTGGATTATGGCCTTGACTCTCTTCTTGTGAGAGAAGGCCCCAGGTCCCAGCAGTGGGAATAGGAAGTGGGCGGGCCTTAGACCGTAACTACGCAGTTCAGGTGAGTCAGTCAGAGCTACGGCACTAAGGTACACACTTCAACATTCCTCGTATTCGAGGTAGACGCTGGTCTTACTTGGGGGAACCATCTAAACTAACTTTTTAACACACACGTTTGGACACTTACCAGTAAAGTTTTGCTTGGACATAATCATAACCTTACTGGTTAAGGTACAAGTTCGCGCTGTGACCGCGACAGGAGACCGCGACAGGCACTTGACACTATAAAATTGTATGGGCGCCAGTTCGCGCCGAGACCGTGACAGGAGACCGAGACACACACGTGTCGCAACACGTGTGAGACTTAAGAGATCGTGTATGTGTTTATTTAAATACTCATAGTGCTAGTGACAACGAATGCTTTTGATCAATTTTTATGAACGTAATGATCGGACCATCATCAATTAAAATAACGTATCGTAAGTCTTTGATTTTTTAATGTGTAAATTTTTACAAAATGCTTCAGTTTCAGCAGAGATTTATCTTTAAATCTTGTGAAACGTGGTAACTCTAGGCACAATTAGAAATCGGGCATCGTTTTGTGTTTGTATCTGACGATCTGTTGTTTCGCAGTTTGTTCACGCAATCTACAAAATGGTATGAACTTTGCGCGCCTCGGGGCAGCCAACATTTTAGAACTCCGTAGGTGAGCAATCGTGTGTGTTTCGTTTCTGAGAATCAGTTTCAGTTATTGTTGCGAAAGCTATCCGGTACCACAAAGGTTGTTAGAACAGAGTTTGTAAAGTAACAATCATTGTTATACATTGAAGTCGCACAGGCGCATATTGCTAATTATTATTTATGAATACTGCTACTACTATATTATGATAGTCAACGTTTTAACGGGTCAAGTTGAAATTTGGAACACGTCTTATAGTCTGGACGAAGACATAGGGTACTTTTCGTACCGGTGACGGGAATTACGCCGGTGAAACCGTGTGACGAAATTTCCGTTGTTTTTTTTTCGGGATACATGTATGTGTTATTCCAGACTTTAATCTATCCATGTTCGAAATTGCAACTCGAACCGTTCAGATGTTTGATTGAGCAACAAACATCCAAACATAACATTGACATCCTCCTTATACTCGTATGATAAACTCGAAAGTTTGTAGGTATGAATAAGTATTAATGGATGGATGTTTGTCACTCTTTCACGTAAAAACTACTAAACGGATATGCTTGAAATTTGGTACATAGATAGATGATCGTCTATAACACAAAGGCTTTTACTTTTTGTTCCAGGAAAATAACGGGATCGTGAATTACGCGGGTGAAACCACGAGGCGCTGCTAGTGTATGATATTAATAGGATGTCTTTTATTACAATTATTGTAATAAACAATGTAGATTTTTTTACAGTTTTATTGAAAGTTTGCCATCATTAAAAACTCTCTGTAACTTTAAAAAGTTTGATCGATAGGCCAAGATCTAAGTCCTAAGGCCGGTTTTTATAAGTTTTAATGTAAACTGTAAATGTAGCTAGATGAAAATAAACCTGTCAAGTTCACGTTTCAAGTTTTGTTTAAGTTTTGTTTTTTAAGTTTAGGTTTCCGCACTTAGTCCCTGACTTGGACCATTGTACGTGAACCATGGGCTGTTATTCCATCCAGCCCAAATCCCTCCAGAAGCAGATTAGACTTCCCAGTCTCCTCAGTGCATCCACTAGGGATCTCGGTGATCCTAGGGTTACTTCACGTATTTCGGCGACGTCTGTGCATTTGAGTAACACATGCGCCACCGTTTCTTCAGCCGCCATGCACGCCCTGCACAGAGGACTGTCCGTGACACCTATTGTGTGAAAGTGTTTATTGAGTGAGCAGTGTCCGGTGATGGTCCCTACCACCAGGCGCAGGCTTCTTCTGTCCAGCCGCAGAAGGCGCTTGGGCAGTCTGTTGTCCAGAGACGGCATTGCCATCTTGGATTGCCCGCAGCCTGGTGTCAAGGTCCACCATCTCTCTGCCTGTGTGTGTGTGCGTTCCTGTAGCCATCTACGTAGCTGATTAAAAGGGATTGGCACGATGGGTTCGGGACCGAAAACCGTCATGTTTGATCCCCTTCTGGCTAGTTCGTCAGCCGCATCATTGCCCAGTGATCCACTGTGTCCTTTTATCCATTGCAGCGTTATTTTATTACCATAAGGCACTGCAGCTCGCTCCAGTGCCCTATGGCACTCAAGCATTAATCCGGAGGTGAAGTTTCGTTTGTTTAAGGATTGGAGGACTGAGGCGCTGTCGGAGACTATGCGAATGTGCATATCCTTGACCTGCCTAGTTTCTATGGCATGTGCCGCCCGGATAATGCCCACGCATTCCGCCTGATAGACGGTGTTTAGCATTCCCAAGGGGCTGGAGATATTTATGTTCAGGTCATTCGAGAAAACTCCAGCGCTTGTACCAGAGCTTGTCTTCGATCCATCAGTATAGATTCTTAGCTCTTCTGGGCCAGAGCAGTCATGCTGTTCTTCGGTGAGTTGTATTTGGTAGTGCTTTTCCAGACAGTATGTTTTCGGGATTCTGTCATTGGGTGAGGATACCATGGGTTGCCATTTAGTGATATCCTCTTTTATCCGTGTGTGTCTAATTCTGGGGTCTTTACCTAGAGTGCCAGCTATGCTGAGTCTAAGAGCTGCTAGTGCTGCCTCCTCCTGCACAATAAGATGTAGGGGTGGCAGTCCGAGCATTGCCTGCAGGGCGGCAGTGGGTGCAGTTCTCATGCTACCGGTGATGGCTACGCAAGCTAGCCTCTGCAGTTTTTCAAGATTTTGTTGGGCTGTGATTAGGTCTGTCCTGGGCCACCAGACTAAAGAGCCATATGTAATGATGGGTCTAATGACTGTGGTGTATAGCCAGTGAGTAATTTTGGGGCTGATGCCCCAGTTCTTTCCAAGAAGGCGTTTGCATTGCCACATGGATATGCTGGCTTTTGTTGTGATGTAATCTATGTGTTTTGCCCAACTCAGCTGCTTGTCCAAATATATGCCCAGGTATTTGGTCTCGGTTGAGAGGGTTAGGGTCATGTCAAAGAAACGTGGTAGCCGTAGTGGTGCTAATTTCCTTTTTTTTGTGAAGAGAATAAGTTCAGTTTTGTTTGGGTTTACCGCTAGTTGATATTCGTTGCACCAGTTCTCTACTATTTTTAAGGCTTGGCGCATGAGATCACATAGGGTGTTTTCGTGGGTGCCATTTATTATTATTGTAATATCGTCAGCGTATCCTACTGTGAAGAAGCCTTGGTCATTAAGCCGTTTGATGAGGCTGTTCACAACAAGGTTCCATAGTAGTGGAGAGAGAACGCCTCCTTGAGGGCAGCCTCTCGCCACAATGGCCCTTGTGGTGTCATTCACCGTGACTTGTACAGCCCTTAGTTTGAGCATGTTGGTGATCCACCCACCTAGTGTTGGGTTTACACCGTGTCCCTCTAGGGCCGTACTGATATTATGGAAAGTAGTTTTGTCGAAAGCGCCTTCAATGTCAATGAAGACCGCCAAGGATGAGCATTTGTGGTCCACAGCGCATTCAATCTTTCAAACTACACTGTGTAGCGCAGTTTCTGTTGATTTGCCTGTAGTATATGCGTGTTGTTGTTTGTGAAGTGGTCTTTCTTTTAGTGGTCCGTCGCGGATGTAGCGATCGCAGAGTCTTTCAAGAGTTTTCAGCAGAAATGATGTCAAGCTTATAGGTCTGTGAGCTTTTGGTTGAGTGTAATCAGGTTTGCCTGGTTTGGGGATGAAAATGACTTTCACCTCGCGCCATGCTTGTGGTACATATCTATGCGCTATGCAGGCTCGATATACTCTCACCAGCCATGGTGTTAAGGAATCCAAACCCCATTGTAATAAAGCTGGGAAGATTCCATCTAGGCCTGCAGATTTGTATGGTTGAAAAGTTTTGACTGCCCATTTTATCCGGTTTTCTGTTACTATAGTGTTAGCTATGAACCTGTCTTGATCAGTAGGTGTCCTTACCGATTCACTTGCCCATGTTCTGTCCCCGGAGAGGACACAATCTGGGAAATGAGTATCAAGAAGAACTTTGCTGGTGTCATGGTCTGTCATTGTATAGGAGTTATCAGGTTTTTTCAGCACGCCAAGGGTGCGATCCTTATCAGTTGATAGGATCTTCCTTACCCGTGCAGCTTCGTTGTTTGATTCGATGTCTTCACAGAAATTTCGCCATGCTGTTCTTTTGGCGGCTCTGGTTTGTTTTTTGAAAGTGTGCAGTGTTTCTTTATATAAGTCCCAGTCTTCGGTGAGTCTTGAGTTTTTGGCTTTGTTAAATTGTTTGCGTAGTGTATTTCTGAGTTTACTTAATTCAGCATTCCACCAGCGGTTTCTCTTACCTTTGGTGTTAGGTCCTTTTAGTTTGCAGCATGTCTGATACGCTTCGATTATAGAGTTTGAGAGTTTTGTAACGGTTTCTTCTATTTGTATGTGATCTGTTAAGTTAGAAGGTGTTAAGTGTTCGTCCAGTAATAGTGTTAAAAGGTGTTTGTATTTTGGTATGTTGGTTCGACGCGGATTTCGTTTTGGTGTAGGTTTATTTGTTGTGGCTAGTAATTTGAAACGAATTCTTCTGTGGTCTGAACAAGAAGGTTCATTAGATACGCGCCACTTTGAAATTAGTTCAGTTGCTTTTTCGGTAGCTAAGGTTAGGTCTATAATTGTTTGACTACGGCGTGTGACCCAAGTGGGTTCTGAACCGCGGTTGATAATGTTAAGGTTAGTGGAGAATAAATATGTGCATAATACCTCTCCTCTGGTGTTGGGTTCCTCACTGCCCCACAGTGGGTGGTGAGCGTTTGAGTCTGTGCAGATGATCAGCTCCATGTTGGTGCTCTCACAGTGGTGCACCAGGTCAGACATCTCTTTTGGTGGTATGTCGTCGCTCTCTCCTGGCATGTAGACGGAGGCAAGTACGATGTCTGGTGTGTCGTCTCTGGTTTGGAGCCTGACAGCTGTCAGATCTCTGGAACAGAATTGGGTGAGTGTCGTGGTCGGTATGTCCTGGGGTATGAATACACAGGTTCGTGGTGCGTCAGTGTTGTGCGTGTCCAGAATGAGCTTACCTCCGATGTTGTTGAGGCCGCACACTCTGTTTTTCCTGATCCACGGCTCTTGGATCAGGGCAATGGTATGAGGATTTATCTCCAGCGCTCTGCGTAAGCTGGCCGTGGCAGTCTGGCTGTGCTGGAGGTTTGTCTGTATGACTTCGAGGGGAATGTGTGTGGATGATGACGGCGATGGGGCGGGGTTAGCAGGAGACCGATCCATCGGAAAGTTCTCCTCCCTCCCCCTCCCCACGTCGGTCATCATTGGGCGACGAGGCGAGCAGTTGGTCCATCCACCCAGACGATGTCGGTGGTGCGGCATCCGCGTCGGCCATTGCTGCTCTGGCCATATCCTCCTCTAGTGTCTTTATGTCCTCGTCATCAGTTTGTGTTGCGGGTTGTGTTGGTGTAGTGTCTGTATCTTTGGTTTGAGTGTCTGTGGGTTGGGTACTAGGGTAGAAGCGAACGTATATTGATCCAAGAAGGTACGATACACGTCGCTCCCGCCCCAGGACTTTTTCGGCTTCATCAGGTGGGATACCCAGGGTCAGATAAGTCCCGTGGTTATCACCACCGACAGCTGTCGCTCTGTATAGGGACCACCTGTCGATGTCGTACCAGGTGTTCTGACGTTTCAGAAGACCCTGGAGTCGCGCTATGTCCCCCTTGTATTTGGGCACGAAGAGCGCAGCTCGGACACGTGTAGGTACATCGGATTGTCTCATGACCGTCAGCGTCATGTTGGTGTCAGGGAGTATGATTTTTGGTGCGTTCAGTGTCAGCCAAGTTAGGGCGTAGTCGTCCTCACACCACATCTGCACGGTACCGTCCGCTATCCGTGGATAACCGCGGAAGGCCGGGAGTGGTGTATTGAAGTCCGAGTCCATTACTAGGCCCTCCAGTGTGTCCTTGATGTGGATGGCCTCGTCGAGTGGCATGTCTCTAGACGGGGGTGAGAAGCAGATAGCTACTGCAAGCCGCGCCGGAATATCCTTCGTGGCTCGCGCATAGGTTCTCCGCTCCCCTTGTGCTGACTGGGTTCTCAAGCGTTTGGGGTCCCCCTGTAGTGTACTCGGTGAAGCCGTGTCATCAGGTCGCACTCTCTTCGCCGTACCACTGGTCCCGGGTCGTGGCTCTGAGGTGCGTAGAGGGTGGTTTACCGAGATCGCCTTGTGTGAGGCTCCGGCCCGCTTCCCTCTTTTCCTGATGCGGGGTCGGTCGTGGGTAGTGTGTGTGCCAGGACGGTTCCGTTCCACGTTTCCGGCTTGTTCTGGTGCAGGCAGTGACGTCTCGCGCTGGGTTGCCCCTTCGCGTGTCAGTCCCCGCTCATGCACTTCCGCGTCCGGCTGCTTTTCGCGCTGGGTAGTCCCTTCGCGTACTTGCAGCTGGTCGCGGTCACCTTTATCAGCGGCCGCTTGCACACCGCGCTGGCTATCGCCTTCGCGTATTTTGTGCACTCGGTCGCTGAGTTCTCGTTCTCTTGCCATGATCTTTCCGCGCTTTTGTTTAAGCAGGCGTACTTCATGTGAAGAGATAGAGGCAGAACCACCAGAGCCGTCGTCCGTTGCCGTCCCAGGGTCCGCGTCTCTCAGCTTGGCATCGATCCTGTCGCGCTGGACTGCCAGCGCGCGAAGTTCGCCACCAAGACTTGAGAGATGGGCGCTGTCTTTGTCATTGTCGGGGTTGTTAGTGACGCTGTTCCGAACGAGGTTCTGTTGCCAGGCACTCGTGGTTGGTACACTGTGTGTTGTCGTAGTGAGTGGCGCGGAAGTCGCAGCCGTTGTGGTATCGCGGGGCGTGTCGAGTGGCGCGTTGATCGCAGCCGGGGTCGTGGGCGCTAAAGCAGCCGACCGCGTTGTAGGCGCGGTAACAATAGGCAGTTGGGTGTTCCCCCCATATTACGTTGGGAACTCGCCGCGAGGGCATGGGATTCCCCGGCTTGGCCGGGACCCACAATAAACCTTTTCAGTAGTTAGTTGTAGTTTCTTTCCTGCGGGAGGATACGTTTGGATTACAAATCTATAGTAATTCTATAAACATGAACGAGTTTTTGACGTGACAACGTCTTATAATTCGATGAAGCCAATATTATACGTGTGGATAGATTTTCTTTGGATAATACCTTTACCGTATGGGTTATAACGACACAGCTTCGTGGAGATTATCGTGTAATAATAAGTACCTGGGTGACCGAGCTTTGCTCGGTTTAAATACTATATATACTTAGACACCTACAGATATAAGACTCCAAGAAATAGATTTTCTTAAAACGAATTGAAAAAAAAAGAGAACCCGTCTGGATTCGAACCCGGAGCTACTAATTCGTGACCGCTATGAGCGCCCGACTTTCCGTCTGAGCTAATTATGCTGTCGCGTCACGCGGCGAAATTTACCTTCACATTCTAATGTCTAATGTGACAGTTTTTCATTGTCTAAAAACGCGCATAATATGCGTTTTTTTTTAAGTAAAACCTAGTTAGATCGATTTATCGTCCCCGAAATCCCCTGCATACATAATTTCATGCAAATCCGTCGAGCCGTTTCCGAGATTCAGATTCTATAATATATATATACATATTTATATAGGTACAAGAATTGCTCGTTTAAAGGTATAAGATATGAAATAAATCAATCGATTTTAACCTGTCCTGTTAACATTACTACAGTTAAAAAAAAAGGAGCATTTTGACATTTGTTATAGCGACGTAACTAGTGATGTAACCTAAACTAAATGTGATGATGCAAAACCGTAAAGTGATGTATAAACACCTGATTTTCCTGTGTCAATTTCGTTACAAGTTACATTTTAGGTTATTTCTCAAATCCCAAAAAGGCCTTTTATATCTATTTTGTGTTTTTTTCGCCCTTTTAGTTTTTATAACTATACCGTGTCAACGAAATCACAACATGTAACAAACCACGAACAAAAAGTTATCCGCTTTTAGTATTCGTAGATAGATGCAAATCAGAATAAACTACAAGGCCCTTAATTTTTTTTTATTTATAGTTTTCTTTTTTTATTACAGCACTTATTAAATGAGTTACGTACTTCTACGTGTTTAGTATGTACAAAAAATACGAAGTGTTTTAAAAAAATACACCAACTTTTTACCTTTTTAGTATACTCTAGTTTATCTTTTAGTTTCAATTATTGGTTCTGATTATTACATAAAAACATAATATACAACTTAGTTATGCTGCCAGTCTTGTAGATTCATTTCCTCCTAGTTTACGGGGCGATAAATTTCCTGTGTAGATTTATTTACTTTGCTTTTTACCTTGTATTTTTTTTTCCAACAACGAGTTTTTGACGTGACAACGTCTTATAATTCGATGAAGCCGGCTGCACGCCCGCAAAACATGACGTCATGTGCCGTTAACGCCGTTACCTCGCCGCCGGCGTTACCTCGCTCTAAGGCGTAGTTGAAGTTGTCACGTTCAACTAACGTCAGTAACCCGACTTTACAGACAACCATTTTTTTTCAATGCGCTAATCTCATTAACTATGGGACCGATTTCAAATATTATTTCCCCGTTGGATATGTATATGGACGCAAATTGTTATGTATTGCCAGTAATTATCTAATATTGTTTTTATTTCATTATACTGTCACAAAAATATCTAAAACTCGTTATATTGATGTTTAAATGGGTATTAGTAAATACAAAGCCTTAGAATTTAATAGATGTTGTGTTGATTATTTACTAGTATTGACTATTTCGATATTTTTGTTGCATGTAATTATTAGATTATATATCCAATATACTCTGTAAATGCTTAAAAATATAAAATATTGTAATTACTAATATTTTAAATGATATTTGATTTGTTTATGCATAAATAAATGTCGTTGTTATTTTATGTTTGTTAGTGGCGCGTCTACCGACAAACTGTAGTTGTAACTCTTGATAATATTAAATAAATGCATTTTTGGTAAATTAAATCATCAATAGTTTTGTTTGGAATATTAGACTGCATTTTCTGTAATTGTTATGGAAGTATTTCATATTTTTATTGTAAAGTAATTTGTGCTTGTTATAGTTATGTCATGTATTGTGAGAATGATATAAAAGCGGTTGATTTTGTAAAAGAGGGTCACTTCGATACCAACGGCAAGAAATAAAACTATCTCATTTACTTTGAGTTCTTATTCTGATGGAGTCTGAACATGGAAACCCTGGCGAATCTCCGACATGTACGTGGTGCCTGAGTGCTATAGGCTATAGGTGTAGGTATAGGTCTCTCATGTACCATGGTCGAAGCCGGAACGGACCGATTGTAGAAGTAAAAAAAATAACCAACGATTTTTTTAAGCTGCCAGTTGAACTCGTCCATTTTTGCTATAGGCTAACGAAATGACAAAATAAGAACAGCAAAGTACGCAACTGGACTGTTATTATGAGCAGTCCATTAAACTTGACGCAAGTTTTGTATCGCGGATGTGTAACGGGGACCTGGGATGGCTGGAATGGCCAAAATATTCAATTGGCGTATAGCAGGTTGGCCGGGGGCCAGGCGGGTGTGCATACTGATGTGCCAACTTTTGTCCGACTCAGCTCATCGAGGCAAACTTCACGAGCCAACCTGCCAAACGATAGGCACGCGCTGATCGCATGAGCTTAATGATGTGCCTCCAACAAACGAAATGATCTCGCTGCGATCGCTAATTATCAATTTTGGCAGCTAAATATATACCACAACGTTACCTACGTAGTTTCGTAATGTACACTAGCTTGTTTACGATTAGCCTCCGCAAAGCAAAGTGAGCTTCATCTTATTCGTTTTTCGGCAGACCTTAAAAATGTAATTTCAATATCTGTCGGAGTCCTTGCTAACATCGTCCAACTTTTTTGGTATCTTCAAGATCAGCGGGTTCTACCTTCGACCACGCCGTCATTTAACATCAGGAAGAAGAGAAAAAAACATGTATAAAAAAGACATGTTTTTTTAAACATATTTTATCAGCTTTGAAGATCAATATTTTTTTTTTTATTGGTTTGAATAGCAGAAGGCTGAGAGTAACAAGAAACTATAGACGAAATAACCAGTTGTGACTTCGTGGCAACTCTTTGAGCGGGTGGTGATTGTAATTATGTGATTAAAAACAAATAAATGACATTCTAATTTTATTTTGATACATCAAAATCTTATTAGCAAATACTTAAGCTTTATTAGTGAACTAGCTACATCGCAGTTGTTCTGCAAAAACTAAAAAATATTGGGGGCATTCGTCACACAACACTTAATAGCCTAAAACCAAGCAAAGTTTGTATTATGTTTGTACGGAGTATGTAAGGAGCCAGATAGCTGAAATTATGCGACTATGTCGCAATAGCACCACATCGCTCGAAAGCACAAATAGCTGGACATGCAGGATTTCATACCTCCCATCATGTATAACTATTTAAACATTAACAACATTATATACATACTAGCGGCCGTTCTAGCTTCGCTCGGATAATAACCTAGATGCCAACTGCAGCGACATCTGCCGGGCTGATTTGTAAATCTTAACCATCGAGGGCCCTACCCAAACGCATACAGAAAAATTCATTAAAATCGGTTCAGCCGTTTAGGAGGAGTTCACTAACAACGAAAAGTGGCGTTGATTTATATATATATAGAGATTAATATTATAATTATTATTAAATTAATATTTAATTAATATTATTAAGATTTATTGTTGAAACCGTTTTTTGATTTGTCAGTCTTGCGAAGTTATTTCGCGTTAACTTTTGCAAATATCGATAACATTTGATTCATGGACCAAGCTGTACAGCTCTACCCCTATACTACTACCTTTAATATAATACTTAAAAAGTTATTTTATTTTAATAATGAATCGAATGTAAAATGGATAGGAAGAATAGCTGTGCTGTGTTGCATTGTGTCTATTTTCTAAATCTTTTTGTTCTACAAAGTTAGGATAACTAAAGCTGTCGATTCCTTACCAAGTTTTTCAATATGACAGATATTATTATGGCGGTGGTAAAGTAAACTATAATATCTTCTTTCATAAATCGAACAAAGATCAACTTTGGTTTGATGGATGAGCCTCCACCGCTGTTTGTAGGTATTCCCCGGGGTAAGCAAAGAAATCTCGGGAAATAATGCCGCGGTATCCTTGGCAGAGCGGGTACCGATCATAGCATAATATTTACTAGAGCTTGTATTAATAAAGTTATACTTATGCCTCCTTTATTCATTCAATAATCAAAACAAATATTTAACTTTGTGTTCGATTAGGAAATTGGTAAATAATGTTAGAGATCGCAAAAGCGACATGAAATGCTTTAGAACGAACATATTCGGTTTTTTTACATCCTTGGTTAGAAAATAATCGTGTATGTATATACATATATATCTTTATTTTAAAAACGTTACACAATATAACCGCTTACCTCAAGTTTGTTGTATTTAAAAAGAAACCATTTTAAATTAAACTGAAAATTAAGATGGTACCTTAGTATTATTAATTAGGGGAAATGTATCGTATATTATAGAGCTACTATGGTCAGTCTACCTATGAATGTGATGCATGAAAGTACATCGAAATATCGGTGACTTGCTCCAACCTCTATTCATAATAAATAATAAATAAGCTAAAACGTAATTGTTAACAACGCTAAACTGTGAGCGCTAACTCTGCATTCCTGAGTATAGTGCAATTTTAATAGTTATGTTACCGGGAGCCCAAAATACAGGCGCAGCCTAGTTTGGGTCCCACTGTACAAATTGCTGAGTTACCTACCATAGGATAGGACTACTTGTAAAATGTACTTATAGCTTTAATAATTGTAATCTGTAATGTTTTGGTAAAATAAATTATTTTATTTTATTATTATTATAAATATCCCGTGATTAGTGGTAGATACTAGTGCAGTGCACCATCGTAATACATTAGGTATAATACGTAATACATACTACATAAATAAAACAGAATATACTTACCATCGTTACAAGCACCTCAATTAAGTTTGCTTTAGTATTTAGTTGAAGTACACAGCAATTAAATATGATTTTAAATCTTCATTATATATTTATGCAAACGCGGTTGTGCTCTTCCTAAATTAATAACTAAATAGTACTTTCATATTTTTAAATACATAGGTAGGTAGGTCCTTATTAAACATAGCAAACTCCCAGGCACACATATTTGTATTTATCACGCAAATATTTATACTGGGTGGGGATCGAACCCACGACCCACGGCTTCGCAGGCAGACTAACTACCAACTAAGCCAACATGCCAGCCAAGTTTTAATATCAATTGGATTATTTTACTCAACAACTCAATCATGAAAGTAAACTATGTATGCTCATAATTAACAGTATGTAGAAATAGTAGATTATAATAACTTTAGCAAGCAGAATAATATCTACACGAAAATAATAACACAATCAAACAAGTCTTTTGTTATTCTACTCTATCATAAATTTGAATTTCAAAAGTTTTGTGAAAGAGCACATAGCACTTGGATAAAGTTGTTCCTCCACTCAGCTACATACACGCCTAACATCACCCGCTTACTTACTTCTTCCTGTTTCCTCTTGCTTCCATTTGCCACTCCTATAAACCCATCTAAACTTTTGATACACAGCCGCGGAATGCTCTTAATTCATGTGAAAATTTCCCCGAATCAGTGTGTCCAGTTTAAATAATATCTCTATTTTGGGTAAAATGGACTAAATACTAGAAATTACGATGAAACAATTGGGAGATTTAATCTAAAACTTTCACCGTAAAAAATAACTGCGGTTCATTAAGGCTAGAGTGGCCGATTGACTCTATGTAAACTAATTGAAGATAACCAAAAAAGCTACTGTTTTAACTAAACTTAACGAGTCCCACTGTTGGGGCTCGGGGCCTTCTCTCGCAAGGAATAAGGCTTATAATCCACGCTGGCCCATTGCGGTTTGATGGACGACACATGACCTCGAAAGATTCTAGGGTATGTCGGTTTCATCACGATCTTTTTTTCTTTTTGAAGTGAAAACTTCTTTAGGCTCACCTAGACAGATTTTTCGTGGGGTGTAAATTGATTTCAAGCGTCACGCTCGGGTATGATAAGAAATTTTCGGGTAAACTCGGGTCCTTGGCGATTGGGCATCTAGAAATACGTCAGCCAATGGGAAATGCTGAAAGAGCGTGGCCTCGCCATCATGGCATGGCCATCTAGAAATGCGTGAGCCAATGGGAAATGCTGACGCATTTCTAGATGGCCATGCCATGATGGCGAGGCCACGCCCTCCCGTACACCCGTGTAGTTTCCAAGGTGCTTACCTTGGAAACGATATCAAATTCTGAGTGATAAGTATTCACTTCTATCGGCAGTTCCTATGACTGGCAATTTTTTTAATTTTTTTTTTTTAAGTTATCGGTATAATGCGCTTGTCTTCGAAAATACAGTGGTGCACGTGGGATTCAGAGAATCAGGGGCTCCGGATCGGTAGTTGCGGTTTTCTCGACTAAACCAGCCGTAACTTATAAGTAACTAGCTGTTACCCGCGACTTCGTCCGCGCGAAATAAATACTGAGGTAACTCAGGCAATAACAATAACTAATTTACACATTTACTAAAAACAGCTTATAATAAAACAATTTCATCAAAATCGGTTCAGTTGTTTAGGTGTGAAAGCGTGAGAGACATTCGTCCCCCATTTCAACTTCAATTTCATCCCCATACAGTTCGAAACTACAAAATTGCTAGAACAAACATTTATTGGCTTCGTGCCAAGTGCCTATATATAAAGAGTTCCATAGTTTTATCTTCAACGAATGGAAGCTTCCATGTATACTTTCATCCCCCATTTCAATCCCAATTTCATCCCTATACAGTTCGAAATCACAAAATTGTTAGTTTGCTTTGTGGCAAGTGTCTATATTCAGAGTTTCATGGTTGGATCTTCAACGGTTGGGAACTTCCATATTGACATTCATCCCTCATTTCAACCCCGTACAGTTCGAAATTACGAAATTGATAGAACATGCATTTCATTGCTTCGTGTCAAGTGTCTAGATACAAAATTTGATAACTTTGAAAATCACGTTTCATACAACATTTTCATACAACCGTTCATCCCTTGTTTCACCCTCTTAGGGGTTGAATTTCGCAAAACCCCGTCTTAGCGAGCGCCTACGTGCTAAAAGGGACCTCCATGCAAAATTTCAGACTCCTAGCATTTGTAGTATCTGAGATTCCTTGATGAGTGACCTTTCGCTTTTATATATATAGATAACCTTCAGGGAGTGCCTATTTAAAATTACGATTATATCTTTTGATTCGTAGTTTTGTTTCTTTCTAAGCGCGCTCATTCGTAGATCGTTTAGTCGCTTAATATCAGGCGGTAAAGTGCAAACCTTTTGTCGGTTACAGAATTATTATTATAATCGCTATAATATGTTTGTTTAGCTTTATGCAAGCTTAACCTCTTTCCTTTCGTCTCCAACAAGATACATAGACAGACTAAGTTTGGTAGACAGATTAAGGCCCCTATAACATTAATCGTTTACATTTTTAGTTTCAGCAGCTTCAAAAACAGATTAAAACGCTGACTGGCCTCGTGGCTTAGTGGGTAGTAGCTCCGCCTGTGAAGCCGAGGGTCGTGGGTTCGATTCCCACCCAGTGCAAATATTTGTGTGATGAATTCAAATGTTTGCGCTGTGTCTGGGTGTTTCTATGTATAATAAGTATATATTTAAAACTATATAAGTATTATATCAGCTATCTGGCCGCCATCACACAAGCTTTGCTTAGTTTGGGGTCAGATGGTGTTGTGTGTGAATTGTCCACCAATATTTATTTATTATTTATTTATTTATTTACTTATCAACCAAACTTTCTAAAGTTGCACGACATTCTTTGAAAATGATAGTACGGCTACAATAAAATTGTAAAAAAATAACAATGTTAATTACAATTGCAATAAATATCAAGTAGTTATCTGTTAAATTCTTATCTGTACGACAATTATTACTGAACAGTGAAATGTTCCATCTTTTACTTTGCAAGTGTGTACGTGTAAGTATATTATTCATACTCTTACTTTTATTGTTTTAAATGTTATCCGCTAATTGACGTGTAAATTGTACATTTGTGAACAAAGTGCTTTGACTTATTTCAGTAATATTTCTTAAAATTGGCCACGACAACATCAAAGTCCAATTATTATTTTTTTAATCTTAACGAGCTATCATCAGAAATCACACAAATCGAAAAATAGGCTGATAAAACAAAATTGGTCGTATTTAAATCCTACTAATATTAAAAATGTTGCTCAATCACGTCACAACAGATCGGGTTAAAATTTGGTTTATTCGATTATAGTCTGGAATAAAATTATAGCCTGGCTTACTTATTTAATTATACCTTTTTATCACGGGAAACCTAAGTGAATCAGAACTACATATATGCGTAAAAACGCAACGCAATGCTAGTATTGTTTATTTACAAGTTTAGTGACTGGAATATTAAATTCGTGACTAGTAACACCACGTAGAATTTATCTGCATTTCTATACTAGATAAAACTCAAACGAACTGGTTGTATATCTCGTTAAGAAATAGCAGAAGAGAAGCGAAGTTTCATCCAACTCGTTTATACGCCGCCAGTAGCACGCCCTAGAGGCCTAACCTCTTTCCTTACAACCTTAAAACCTGCCTGATGTACTTCGTAACCAGAGTCAAAAGTTTTCCCCTCGACTCGCAGTAAATTGCAGGTAGTCTGTGATCTATATTTTGCTCAAAGAACCATGCAGGAACGAATCACATTTTGGCGATAATACAGTAATATTTCAAATTTAGTTTTACTTGCATGATTATGAAACATAATTTTAGACGATACTCAAGATATCATAATTTTGACGACTCTTTTAAAAATATGAAGTAATCTGGGAAACATGGACATCTAAACAGGGCAGGAAGAAATAAAATATATCAAATTTAATTTTATCTTCACCATAAACAAAGTTACCAGATATGTATGATTATTTTCTTTTACTTATTTTCATTCAGCGTGGTAATGCCGCTACCATACTTGGCACGATTCCGACTCATAGTGAGCTTCTTTAGCATCTTGATTACCTTTAGAACTTTATTTTCTTTCTTCTTTGTCTAATTCAGATGCGCTTAGTGAAAGTAGTTAAAAATGTAGTGTAGTGTTTAGTTCTCTTTGTATTTTACTTGTATAAAACTAACTGTAAAACCGGCTATACATATTTTTGGAAATGGTCTGAAAGAAGATTTGCTGTGTTTCTGTTCGTAGGTAAGGCTTAGCCGACTTTTTAATTTTTATGTGTATATTTGGTAGCTATAAGAATTGGTTGAGAGTTGTTTCACCCCACTGCTTTAAAAAAAATATCCCGATTTTATAACTTTTGTAAGAACAATATCCAAATAATTTAAACATCGTTTCTTGACGTTAAGCCATTTATTTAGGTACATGAGGGGATTTTGGTGCGCGACCGAACTGATAAAATGTGAGACTTGTAAAAACTGCCAGTCACCATTGTTGCTATCTTTATTATTCAGATGTTGTTATTTTAATTTTCAATAGAAACGTTATCCCAAATCACTGTTAAATCTACCGAGAAATCAATTAAACCTAATATAATTGTAATCATCTGAATAAATATCGTTATTACTTCGCCAAATATTCTGTAACGCCTCATAACATTACAACTCTTTATCGCTATCATAAAGTACAAATGAATAGATGTTTTAGTACCAAATTCCGATCTATTGTCGATGAAATATTTCCTTTCCAGTGATTGATTGGCCCGTCGTTACATTGTAATCGTAGTCTTGATCGGTGACTTCATAGTTAATCGCACTTCCACGAAATGGGGATATTATTTTATTTCACTACTTCGAGGGAACTTATTTTCCTTTTTCATCTAAAGATTACTTACGCTAAAAGTAAAATAGATTTATAGTAATATCTGTTGATACAGATTAATGTTTCTATTATAATACAAGTAGCTTACTTAGGTACCTACTACTTACTGTATTTCTGTAGCGCGTTTATACACCGCCTATTTTTTTAACATTTATTGGTTCTCTCTTGTTTACCTTTTCGTCTGATTGAGCGACGATGCAGCTTACGATGGAGCGTGCTTACCTAGAAAAAAACGATTTACTCTCGTCTTGAATACACCAAGATTGTAGCCAGCAAGAAAAACCAAGTCCAGCAACGCATTCCTATACAAGCCTAGACGTTCTTATTACGAAAGTGGAGTCAAACCTCCTGTTTCTAGTCAGTGGAATAGTGGAACTAGGAAAAGATGTCGCTTTTTCGGGTTACGATCAGTCCGATAGAAACATGGTAAAGGTGGTATTAGATCTTGCAGATTAGCTGCACTCTCTCCGAAATCTGCCTCGTTAAGCTGCGGAGATAATCAAGGCTTTGAAGTATTTTTCTAAGCAAGGTGTCATTGCCTTTGAGCCTTTTAACACATCTGGTCGGTTCCAGTGCCTCCAGTTGATACTTAGCTGACTGAACCAAAAGGTACGAACAGTATTCCATACAAGATAGATTAGAGTTCACCTTTAAGAGAAAACCTAGTTTTTGGGCAGCTAACAGACTCGTCAGTCAGCCGCGGACTCGATGAAAAAGCAGAAGTTTAGCGTAGATCTATACTAATATTATAAAGCTGAAGAGTTTGTTTGTATGTTTGTTTGTTTTAACGCAAATCTCTGGAACTACTGGTCCGCATTGAAAGATTATTTCTTTGTAGGATAGTCCATTTATCGAGGAAGGCTATAGGCTATTCAACATTACGCTACTATCAACAGGAGCGGAGCATGACCGGAAAATGTAACAAAAACGGGAAAAAATATTGCTTTTTGAGAGCTTTCGTTGCGTGACAGCATATGTCATATGTTAAAGGTTGCGTCATTAGAACCTAAAGTAACCGAATTTGTTCAAAATTTGAATTGGTACGACTGATTTTCGATAGATGGCGTAGCAACGCACGCGCGTTCAGCTAGTGATAAAATAAAACTCAAGAGCTCGAGACGGTCAGCAATAGAAACAGATACATTTTGAAAAGTTTAAGTCAATTAATTGACTTATTTTCGCAGAAAACAGACACGCCTGCGTCTTTCTCTAGTTACGTTTGGACTGAGTGGCATCGTCCCATACATATACTGCCTGAAAATGCAAGCTGACGCGCTGAATCAAACAATAATGAGTAACTAAAGAATGAAAAACTCTTTAACTCTCCTTCAGAACTCTCTTTTTTTTATATATATAAAGAGTGACGAGACAAGCAGGACATGTGCCTGCTGGTAAGCAACATGCCTGCCACATAACAGCACAGTGACACGCAGCTATTGGAACATGAAGAGTCCAAATCATTACCTAGCACTGCACTGCGCTCGTCACCCAGAGATTTAAGTTGTTATATCTCTAAGCCCTGTAATTTATCTGGAAACATTACCCTTCAAACCGGAACACAGTAATGTTTGCACATTACTGCTTGGCGGTTGAATAACTGGCAAAGGTGTGGTACTTCCCCAGGCGGACTCTGCTAAGAGTCCTACCACTACAACTAGTCTCTCTCTCTCTCTCTCTCGTTGTAAATGTAGCAAAAAAACACAGAGAGTACCAACCAACCCTAGTGATTACACTAAATCCAATGTCTTAATTCTTACCACATAATATTACATAAGCGAAAGTAAGGTTGGTAAATGTATAGGTATTTTTACTGAAGTTAAATATTTTGTAAGTTGCCTACCTTAAGTACCTTTACTTTTGGTAAGTTAAGTAGTACACCTACATTACCTGGATTGAATTTAGTGATTCCAGTACGATACCTTCTTGATAAAATAATTCATCTGCGTGAGTAATAGGTATTCGGATATTGAGGGAAACATCACACCATTACAATTACAAGACTTAAGGTACAAGTTGGCGCTGAGACCGCGTCGCAAAACCGCGACCGGAGACCGCGACATGCACATAATATTATGGAATTGTATGGGCATTGGGCACCAGTTCGTCCCGAGAACGCGACACGTGTGTGTCTCGGTCTCCTGTCGCGGTCTCGCCGCGAACTGGCGCTCATACAATTTTATAATGTCTAGTGCCTGTCGCGGTCTCCGGTCGCGATCTCCGTTCGCGGTCTCCTGCCGCGGTCTCGTGTCGCGGTCTCAGCGCGAACGTGTACCTTTAGGTAGCTTTAGACCTTAGTAGCTTTAGACGAAGTTTAGTTAGAGTTTACCTACTGATGATAAGAATAAAATATTGCAATCATATTTTTATCAGAAACTATTTGCGCAAAGCTAGAACTTACATTTGCTCGAATAATTACAGTAGGAGTAGCGTAATGACTCCACCACGCCATATAGACTTCGCCCTATGAATATTCAGGGCCTCATATTGCTAGATGAAGCTCAAAGGGTTTAGCTAAGCGATAAACGCTTTAATTCCCCGAAGCATATAGTTAATAAGGCTTCTCTGTAGCAAATACTCGTGTGTTTACTGCTAAATCCACTTACAAGTTATAAACCCACGTTCCTACCGCAGATTGGCTAATGGTTTGTACGTGTGATAAGCACACACGCCAACAGATTGCTATCTTACTAATAGATACATTACGCGAAGGTGCAAACGCTCAACATGCATTAGTTGGCCAACAAACTTACTACAACGGAAACTTTGAGTCAATGTTTAGAATAGGTATTCATATTTAAATAAATTAAATGGACAACGTCTTATTTCTATGAAATTATGTATTATAGTAAACGTATCGCAACATTTTGTGCTTTCATTCCATAGTTTCTGTTCTGAAATTGCGTAAATTGCAACCAAGCAATAAATTCGGTTTGAAGGGCAACGTTTCCAGAGAAATTACTGAGGTTAGAGATATAATATCTTAGATCTCTGGGTGATGAGCGCAGTGCAGTGCTAGGTAATGATTTGGCCTCTTCATGTTTCCCATAGCTGTGTGTCACTGTGCTGTTTTGTGGCAGGCATGATGCTTACCATCAGACACATGTCCTGCACGTCTCGTCACTGTGCTTTAATATAAAAAAAAAATCTAAATCATTGCAAAAGGTACTTACTTATTATATTTTAGTAATTATAGTTGAATCCTAGTAATATTATAAATGTCAATGTTTGGATGTTTGGATATTTGAATGTTTGTTGCTCAATCACGTCCTAACGTATGAACGTATCGGGCTGAAATTTGGAACACAGATAGATTATAGTCACAATGGAAGAGATGGAAGAACACATAGGCTACTTTTTATCCCGGAAAAACAATGGGAACGGGAACTACGCGGGTAACACCGCGGGGCGCTGCTAGTAGAACATAATTGAATAAAGTGGCCAAGTGCGAGTTGGACTCGCTCATGAAGGGTTTCGTTGTAGCAAGTAACATAATAATTATACATAGTACACATAGTTTTTTTATTTCGTTGTAACTTTGATCGAAGTTTTAATAATAGTGTATTTATGACGTACTAAAAAAAACTACTAATCAGATCGAGTTCAAACCAATTTTCGTTGGTAGTTTGTATGGTAATGTACATCATATATTTTTTTTAGTTTTTTCGTTCTCTTACTTTAGAAGTTAGAGGGGGAGGGGGACACACATTTTACCACTTTGGAAGTGCCTCTCGCGCAAATTACTTAGTGTAGACAGAAACTATATTAGAAACCTCAGTATCATTTTTGAAGACCTATCGATAGACATCCCACGCGTGTAGGTTTTATGAAAAAAAACATTTTTGAGTTTCAGTTCTAAGTATGGGGGGCAACCCTAATTTTTCTTTTTGTAAAGATGTTAATGCGGTTCACAGAATACATCTACTTACCAAGTTTCAATAGTGTAGTTCTCATAGTTTCGGCAAAAAGTGGCTGTGACATACGGACGGACAGGCAGACAGACAGACAAGACATGACGAATCTATAAGGGTTCCGTTTTTACGTTTAACGGAACCCTAAAAAGCAATCCTTATAGAAAATAACATGTTGTATATTGAAAACTTCAACTAAAACTTCGATCAAAGTTACAACGAACTACAAGAACTATGTGTACTATGTATATTATGTTACTTGCTGCAACGGAACCCTTCATGGGCGAGTCTAACTCGCACTTGGCCACTTTTTTTTCCTTTCGGTCACTCAGTTTATAAAATGGAAAACTTGAAATATTGCGTCATTTAAAAGTACGAGTTCCATCGTGGCTTCGTGGCACCAGTGCTGCAGAAACGGCTCGAAAGGTAAACGATGTGTATGAGGGCGGTGCCGTAAAACAAAACACAGTGCGTTTTTGGTTCCAACGTTTTCGTTCTGGAAATGACCAAACTTGATAATGAAGAATTAAAAGCTATTGTGGAAGCGGATCCATCGCAAACTACGTCCGAGTTAGCTGCAGGCTGCGGTGTTAGTCATAAAACTGTTTTAATCCACTTGAAGCCAATTGGAAAGGTGAAAAAACTTAATAGGTACCATAAATTGAGTGCAGCAAGCCGACAAACGCGAGTCGACTGCTATGTTACTTTACTCAATCGGCACAATAACGAAGGGCTAAACATTACTTGTAAGCATTTGGTGGACTAGTGCCGGTGTCGTTCACTACACCTTTCTTACATCTAGCCAGACGATTACGGCAGTTATCTGTTGTCAGCAACTGCAAACAATGATGGAAAAGTCAGCTGCTCAACAGCCGAAGCTGGTCAATCGCTCTTGGCCACCGCTGCTTCAGGACAACGCTTAACCCACACTGCACAACAGACGGCTACCAAAATTAGCTATCGGCTTAAATTGGAATGTTTAAGAAATACACCGTACTCTCCGGACCTTGCTCCAACAGATTTCTTTTTTTTTTTCAATATTTTGATATCTTATAGCTAGGGAAAAAATCAACTCCAATGGGGCAGTCCAAAGCACAGATTTTATTGATTCCCGCCCGAATTGTTTTTATAGTAAAGGGATCAGAGAGATGGCAAAAGTACATAGATAGCAATATTTAACAAATATTACAAAAAAATAACCTTTTGTTCCTTCCTTACAAAACACCAATTTCGTAGGACCGATATTTTTAAGATAAAATATGTCCCTATATAGACAATGAGATATTAACATTTTGTAATTAAATATAATATGCTATTGCTAATTCGGTGAGTATCTAACGTTCACCACATATTTGAGAAGGCTATATTTATGAAATCAGAAAAAAAAGTGAGTCTAGTAAAAAATTACAAATTATGACGCAAATACGAGTACATTGAAGTATATCTATGTCTACGATACAATGTAACTAGCCTATTGATTAATTGCTTTTCAAAAAAATCGAAAATCATTGCTTTTAAATCTTTGAACTATATCTTTGGTCTAAAGAAAAGTCTAAAATATTGAACATTCCGAAAAACTCCCTACCCTGTCCCGCTTCCAATAAAGTAATCACAACAGCAAATTGAAAAGTTATGTCCCGATTTATTGGGAAGAAATTTAAAAGGGGCAAAGATAAAATGCGAAAATGGCACAAAGTTTGATGGATTCAAATATCTTTCAACAAAATATTTTGGAAAGAGTTTCAAGGATCGTGAATGATATTCTATGGGGATGATAACACAGATAGCTAAGACAACTGTAGGTACATAGAATGTATACTACATGTTCGAGCTTTATAAATTAATGGCTTGAGGGTAGTTAGAGATTCCCTCCAATACTTGCGGCTGCGACCGCTGACCGGGAGTCACTTGTGTAGTTATCTGCCAATTTGATAACGCCAATGAAAGCAGACAACTAGATCGGCTTTCCGTATACAGCGGAACTGAAAGCAGATTTAGTTGTCTGTTTTCATCGTCGTTATCAAATTGGCCGATGATTTCACAAATTAAATAATAACAGAAAGGAGGAGAGTAAGGCAGTTGTCCCACAACCGACGAGAACACGTGTGACTATTTTCTCGCTCAAGAAACGTTATATATTCATATTCATATTCATATTATTTATTGATAAAATATTATTTTACATGTCAATCAACAATAATTACATTAATGTAATTTGCCATATTATAATAAAAATTGTACATAATCAAATTAATAAATTGAAGTCAAATTAATTACACTATAAAAATAATAAAAAATATTTCAATGGTAATCAAATAATTGGTATACAATACATGAATATTCAATTTAATTTCAAAATTTTAAAATTCCCTATAATCATAGAAGCATTGCTCGATCAGCCATTTTTTTAGCCAGTTAGGCGATAGACGTGCGGGCGTCGGGCTTGACAGTATGGATGGGCATGATGCCCCGGTACCAACTAAAATCTGCACGGAGTTCCTTTTCACCTTTGCCGCTAGCCGCGGGAAAGCGGCAGCGTGAACCTGTCGCGGATTGCCCATGCGAGCCCTCTTTTGGGGCACATCCCCTTTACTGAAGCACCTGAATCGAAGATACGGAGTTACCACCTCAGGGACTCTGATCCCCAGGATCAGTAATTGGATGCCAGACGCCCTCGCCTGGATACCTGGTTTTATCCGCAACGGGTCAGGTCTAGTTCAACACCTTTTGGCTGTAGAGGACTGGAAGAGCGACGCACCGCAATACCGGTAATCCTCTTCCTTTTACGTAAAAAAATCATTGATTTAGCAAATTTATCGAATTTACCTAGCACTGCTTGTAAGAGCTAATGCCAAATATAAAGGGTGCCAGCGGGAAAATTCGATTTCAAAAATTCATAAAAAAATAAAATTTTGTACAGTATATTAATACGGATTTTACTTTTTTTTAATATCTAAATGACGTCCATTTATTTTTACAGATTTTTTCAGTCAGGGTCTTTCAAATCCCCATAAAAAAGTCACGTGGTGACATAACCGGTGAGCGAGGTGGACAGGGTATGTCTCCATACAGGCTGGTCATTTTTTTCCGAAAAATTGTTCTCAGCTTCTCCTTCGATACTCTAGTTGTGTGTGGCGTAGCATCGTCTTTCTGAAACAGTGTTTTATTGTTGTGCCTGGGTAGCACTTGCAGTTGCTGCAACAGAAACTCGTCTATTATTTTACTAAAGACCGCATCAGAGACAGTTTCTGCCTCGTTAAAAAAAATTAAAGACCAATTTTATTCCTTGAGCAGGAACTGCGCCACACACTGTCTTTTTTGGACAGTGCAATCGCTTTTGATGGCGTCTCCTGGCATTGTCAGAGCTTCACTATTGCATGTTTTGCATTTTCACATAGCCTTCGATATGAAAATGTGCTTCATCTGTAAAGAGTATGTTTTGGGTGTTCGGAAACGTTCCAACATTGTTTTACGAAGGTTTCATCTAAGTCATTTTCGTTAAAAACTTCCGTGACTTGAATTTTTTAATGGAACTTTAATTTATTTTGCAAAATAACGTGCTCTGTTGATTTTTTAAATCCAGTAGAGGCTGCAATCTTTCTTACCGATATACGACGATTTCGTGCAATTTCTTGTTAAACTTTAACAACATGGTCTGGCGTCATTGCTGACGTTAACGGTTCTAGAGAAGTTTGCTTGATAATTGTTTCCCGTTGTCAAAATTTCTGCAGAACCGACTAGATAAGTTGCATGCTCATTCCATCACTTATGCGGCGAATATCGAAAAGAATTCATAAAGCACGAAGAGGTCGAATAAGTGATTTGTCGCACTTCAAATATTGTTCGACCACAAACTGACTGACTGACACACTGACAAATCCGCATCCTGTGCGCTTCAAACGGTGCTACTCCTTGCCTTTCTAGTTCTTCAACAATTACAATTTAAAGTCGAAAGTTTATCTCTGGTCACCCTTGTGAGAGAAGGACCCCAGTCCCGATAGAGGGAAAATTAAATGGGCATGCTTACTTAACGTATCCTATCAATTAGTCCCACAAATTTCACAATAATAATTAATATCTGTACAGGTGCATTTAATACGTTAAATTCTTCATAAGTTACTCATTGTTGTTTGATGCTAAGTAAGGTACTGCTGTATGTAATTATTGTTGTTGGCTTTAAAGTTGAAATGTCTGAGCTGTCGCACATAAGCCAAAAAACATTGAGAGTTGCCAACCGCGCCCGCGAGCGGGCGCGGCAGATTTGTATGTAAAATTTAATTCAAAACTCACGACGCGGTTTACGGCCGCGGCGGCTGCGGCAGCCGCGCAGCGCCCGCGTGGCTGCAAGCGGTTCTTGCGCAGTAGCTTTCCGTAGTAGAAACCGCGAAAACCTGCGGTCTCGTGAGTATTGAAACAAAACCATCGCCCGCCGCGGTGCCGCGCCCGCGCGCGTGCGCGGCTGGAATCCGCTCCATGAAAATTGGGCCTCAATATGTAGATGACAATCTTACAAAAAGTTCTACAAGTTTTTTGCTTTACTAAAATGAATCATAGTCCCATCTAGGTTTAGTTGGACTATTCAAATACCAGTAATAAATAAATAAGTAGGTATTGCTGAACATTCCACACGTATTCAAAACTAACCTTAAACTGAGCAAAGCTCCAGTCAATGGGAGCCAGATAGCAGAACTGATATAATACTTATATAGGTAGTTGTAAATTCGTACTTATTAGTTGCACTGGGTAGGAATCGAATCCACAGCCCACGGCTTGGCAGCCAGGCTTACTATCAACTAAGCCACGCTAGTCAAAAATAAAAATTGCGTTCCCGTATCTTTCATCAGAAATGAAATTTATCAATCGGTGCATTGCTACTAAATTTCGGTCTTCTTGAGGCTTACTTAACAGTTTTATCGTGTAAAGAGCTAATCTTTATAGATTTTTAACTCTGTTGATAACCACGTATCCATATACCATATAGTCTAGTCAACAAGTTCAAAAACGTACTAAATAGAAATAAAGCTCCTAGAAACATGTGCGGTACCTCATTCGATTCGGAATTTTATTTTAAGGGTTTATTATTAGCACACCAAAAATTGCGATTGTTATTAGCAAAATAAGATAACAAAAAGAAGGTATTTAGTAATTCCTTAATAATTTATTTACTAATGATACTTAAGAAATTTTGAAAGAAGGTCCTGAAAGCGGAGGAAATTACCAATATAAATTCTAGAATTCTTCTACCTTTATTATTTATACACTTTTTTAACGCTGAAATAGAGTTCAGTGTGTGAACTTTTTAATAGTGTTTTATGAAAGAACATATATTTTTAATTTAAACTGGTATTTCAGAGAAATTACACAATTTTTTCTCTATGTTTATTAAGTTCAAAACTATAATAAAATATCATTTTAAGTGTAAAATGATATTTTATTATAGTTTTGACTCGTCAGAATAAGAAAGTATAAGAGATTAACGATTTGATAAATCACTTCTTAATGCGCTGTTTAATTCCCGCAAAAATCGTGTACAAAATGGTTGATCGACTTTTATTAAAATTGTAGGTATACATTAATTATATCATTGAGTGCCTTAGGTTTGCGTTCTTATTGATAACTTGTTTAGGTGCTTTTTGGGGAACAAATATCATGGAATTTTCGTCATCGCATCGTGCAACGTCCCGAACGATTTCCATGACCTATATCTATCCACCTATACTGTGTGTGTATGTACCATTGTACATAGATATACCTCCGTGTGTAATAAGTATACGTTCATTGTAGATACAATACAAAAATAATAATTTAATATTTCTAATGGTACTAGATACCATTACATCAAAATATAAAAGTAAAAGCTTGTTATACCAGCATCAACAAAATAAAATAAAAGGGTCTGAACAAAATTTACGAAAGAATAAGGGCAAGTTGCTAGGAGCAAAGAAAGGGCGGATTGGGCTGCAAACTACCTACGTAAACAAGGGTCTCATTGGTTTTATTTGGAAAGTTCGGATGATCGCGGTTTACTACGTCACAACTTTCTGGAGCTGTCTTCATTACGTAAAATCAACCCAAACCACCGAATACAATCTCAATATTAAATTTGAAATTACATTGTCAAAGCAGGTAGGTAAACAAAATCAATTTCAGCGATAGTAATTTGGAGTTTAGACAGCGTAATAGTCTCATCAAACGGTTCCTATTTAAATTTATGGAGTCGGTAGGTGATTTAGTCTCGTGAAGCGCTCATTGATTGGTTGATTCTGTATAAAAGCACAAATGTACCTCATGCAAATCAATATTTACGCATAACAAACCTAAATCATAAAATCGTTGGCATCACTGTCATCACAATATCACGATAAATCAAAGACATCTTCTACAGCACTGGAACTTCTATGCCAGAGTCTCAATTCGATATTTCAAATACCTAGGCTGGATGGACGCTGATGAGAAAAAAACACATTCAAGTTAAAAAAACAAAACTCATCACGGGCGGAACGCCCATGTAGGATTCATGACCTCCATGTCGAATAAAAATGAAACATATGTACATATTGTACAATATTGGCATTTATTATTGATGCATCAAAGTATGATTTGTTGAATGACATAATATCTTACTGGTAAGAAAGTAAGTGTGCCCAAAATATAATCCTACAGATTTTATAGAGGTGTACGTGAAAGTATAGATGTTTGATAAGTATTTAATCACGTTGGAATGCCTAAACGAAACGGGTGAAAAATTTGGAACATGTTTATTGTTTGAAATAACACAAACATGTGCTACTTTTATCGTGGCAAAATAACGGGAACGGGTCCTACATGGGACGTCGCTAGTATGATATATGTACGTTAACTCTTCCAAAACCATTGACAGCAGTAAAGCTGCGGCTGGTGCTAGACAGGCAGCGAGCGCAGTCCCCATTGTTTCACACTCACAATCGCAAACTAAGCGACGATGGGATAGCGCCAACGTATCTGATGACGGGGCGCTTCCAGCAAACGGCACTCATAATCTATTCCATCAATGGCGTCAGATAAGATTGTTCCGTCATTATTGAGCCGTAATTAATCTTTGTCATTGTTGCTCCCGTTTGCAGATCTGCCGGCGAGAGATAGATCGAGCCTGCTCTTTGTTACTCATTCCCGTTTATGACCCTCGCCGTGACAGACGAGACAATACGGAAGATTTCCTCAGATAAAAGGCGAAACAGCAATATTAATTACTGTTGATCTTGAAATTTGGCAAAGACATTCAAATATGTACAATTATTGTTTACTACCAAACAAATAACAGAATAGCTGGAAAATATGAGTTATTTAGGTTAATTTCAGAACCATTTCAGCGCCAAACGGACTCTTACACAAAGCTCAAAAGGATATCAAAATTCCTGGCGAGAACGAGATGGTGAGTATTTCATAAGCTGAAAGTAATCTGTGCGTCGAACGCTGACTGCGATGCTGTCGTAGATCTTTTGTAGTGGAGATTAAAGAGGCGATGCCATGGGCCGATGCCATCTATCTCAGTTAATGCTGTTTCGACGTCGAAGCCCCGCCCGCCATCACTGTTCCAGTGTTCGCGACGCCGCCGCCGCGCCGCGCCGTCGACCGGTGTTCATAGCGGAATAAGGCTCTTTATGCTCAGTTTGCCAATGATTGATGTATAGCTTCAAGCTTTGATAGTTTCAAACTACGTTAAACTCTATTCCACTCCAGGTATAATACTGGATATATTTCGTGGGATACTTTGAGCTGAGCACGCTGGCTAGTATTAGGTATCTATTTTCTATTTAGGGTACTCAATTTGGGGTAAGAAATGTAAATGAAATAAAAATATATTTACTTATGCATATTTATCTTTTTAAACGATTTAAAAAGAGGAGCTTCTTAAGTCGTCGGTTTTTTTTAAAGGTTACTAATTTTGATTCTCACTAAAATTGAGGTTGGTTGATTGTTTGTGTTTTTTTTTTCGAATTAAGAGTATAATAGTTATTTGTTATACAAGAGTGCAAAGTGGCTTTTTAACCGCGTGCTCAATTTTGATGACCGAGCAAGCGAAGGATTCTAAAGTTGAATCACGAGCGTAGCGAGGGATTCAAAAATTAGAATCCTGAGCGTAGCAAGGGAATCAAAAGGGCACAAGGTGAAAAATCTTTGCACTCGAGTGTAACACGTAATTTTTCATCCCCCCCTAGCGAGGAAATTACTAAACGCTTTGCGCATTTTCAGTTTCAGTCGATTCTGTTGGCGTTAAATAAACTTCGTGATCGCTAGAATCACTTATTATTATGGTATTTCGGTTTTTCACTTGTATTCAATTTTATAAGTTTTATAATTTTTTAGTTAACTTACGTTTATTTAGCCATGGTTTTAACAATAACAATATGACGTGAAAATATGGAGAGTTGACCGATTGAGGTAAGGAGTTTCATGTGTACATGAAAAAGTGTCCGCCCAAATGCATTAAATTATAGTAGTGCTAAATTTGCATCAGGGTACATTTTAAAGGAAATTAATAAACGTACTATTCAGAATTCATGAAAGAAAAATATTGGCAGTCATAGGCACTGCCGATAGAAGTGGTAACTTATAACTCAGAATTTGATTTTTACTTTGGAAACTACGCGTGTGAAACCGGAGGGCGTGGCTATGAGCATGGCCATCTAGAAATGCTGACACATTGTTAAATGGCCAATGGGAAAGGCTGAGGCATTTCTAGATGGCCATTGGCTATGGTCCCGAGTTTACCCGAAGATTTCTTATCATTCCCGAGCGTGACGCTAGAATTCAATTGACAGCCCACGAAAAATCTGTCTTTGGCGCGCCAAAAGAAGTTATGACTTCAAAATATATTGTACCTACATGTTTTCTCAAAATAGTAATTAGGTATTTATTTGATGTTATATTTACTACATTATTTTGTACTGCACAAGTAGTTGAAATTATCTATTAATTACTATTTTAGTAGTCAATAATATTTCATTATTTAACTCGACAACTCGGCATACTTCAATTCGCTTACAATTGATTCATTCATAGCATTTCAAAATGTTTTGCCATTTGAAATAACATTCTTTACCTCTAGCCTCCATACGTGAAAAGAAAATTGCGCGCAAAGCAAAAAAAAAAGTACACCAAAGAGGTTTCGAGTATGAGTTTTTAACAAATTAAAAATAAATGTATGATGAATTCGGCACCTAGGAGGTAGAACTAAATAGGTTAAATTATGTTTTGAATTCAAAACCTCAGTACACACGATGTTCTAAATTCAAATTTACTTTAACCTCTAGAGGGTAAAAACGACTTTTGCGCCCTGATATCGAGGAGCAAAAGTACTCTTTCCGAGCTGGTGGGATGAAAAATTATTTATGGTGCACACAAGCTAAATAGGTTATAGTTAGTTTTATACTCTTCGATAGGTTGGTGCCGGCCAGATAGGTCGATGATATTCGCAAAATATTTAAAAATCATCGTTTGAGAATAGCGCAGAATGGAGACAAGTGGAGAGGCCTTAGCTCAGCAGTGGACGTTAACGCTAATTAATCTAATTGATTTCACTAAATGTATGAAATTAATATAACTAAATAGCCACGTTGTTTAATGGTTAACTTCGTTGGCGTAAGCAGGTCTTTAGTGTTACATCCATAATGTAACAAGTAACCATATGTTTGTGGAAAACTTCGGAACTCTAAATGAATGATCTAGAAAGTCTATTGTTACCTCTCATTTTCGTTGTGCTCTGTCAGCGTGCTAGTTAGCTTTCCACCGAAACAGCAGGCTCGTAAACGTCCACATGAGAACAATCTATAGCCAGTATTGGTGTTGCTTCAATGCAATGTCTACGTCAGCGCAGCACTGTTTGTACATTTGGCAGCGCCGCCATTCAGCTCGGCGTAATAGCCCCTAACCCGAAGCGCGTTCGTAATACACGACCGACTCACCCGTTCACATTCGCATTCAAACACCATTCATAGCTCCCATTTATAAAACTCAACGCTTTTTTAATCACAAGGAATATCCATAACCATTACGTGGAAATAAAATGAAAAATAATATTAAAGTTTGTTTATTCGTTCACTTCTTATTTAACACGAATATCACAATAACACGGAACACTTATGTTAATAAATTGTCCAATTTGCACTATTCAGCTTGTTCAGCACCAGGTGTCAGATACTACGTATGATGTAGGGTAAGACCTGCAACAACGAACAACCCAATTTATCATCTAATTATGATACAGCTATTAGCACATTACGGGATTAAAAATAAATAGAATGTTACAACGAAATTAACAACACATTCGTTTTTTTTTTACAGTTTATGTTGGTACTCTAAAAAATATAACCTAAGTACATCCTCCTTGCTGAAACGTCATTCGAATAACACAAATAACAAAATGAGGAAGCTATTTTGTTGGATTCCAAAAGTAAGCCCTTTCGACATAGTCCTACCACAGTCTTTTTAGATCATAAAAGTGAATTTGTTTCACTATACCTGTAACCACCGAAACTGTGTCCACCGTAACCTCCGCCGTAACCGCCGCCATAACCGCCGCCATAACCGCCGCCATAACCGCCGCCATAACCGCCGCCGTAACCGCCTCCGTAACCGCCTCCATAACCGCCGCCGTAACCGCCTCCGTAACCGCTGCTATAGTGTCCACCGTAGCCGCTGCCGTAGCCGCTGTAGTAGCCGCCATAGCTGCGTCCGTGGGAGAGGGCGCCGGCCGCTAAAGCGCCGCCGACCAGACCAGCCTTAGCACCGACTACGCCGGCGCCGAGGAGGCCCGCACCGAGCACGCCCGCGCCGATCGCACCTGCGCCTAGGATACCAGCGGCTCCGGCGCCTGGAAGTAGAATAGAATAGTAAATCGTTTATAATAATTTTGTATTAATCATGAACATAGTTATATTTAACTAGCACCATCCCGCAGTTTTACCCGCGTAGTTTCCATTCCCGTTATTGTCCTGACAAAAAGTAGCCTATGTGTTCATCCTGACTACGTATACTTAAACCGTATTCCAAATTTCAACCTGACCCATTCTGACGTTACGACGATTGAGAAACAAACATTTACATTAATAATATTAGTAGGATTAAATCACGGGATTAAATAAATAAAATAAACAAAACAAAATTAAAAATGTTGACTAACTACTACCAATTTGTGATTTGAACAATATTCTACAAGTCAAGCCTTATCCTTTGATAGCCATATTGAGGGAGTAGTCAAAAAAGAAATGTAATTCGCGATTTTGTGGTGGCAGCCATCTTGTATTTGAAATTTGTCATAGTGTATAGCTGTATAGTATCAACAACACCATCCGACCCCAATCTCAGCAAAGTTTCCCATGGGAGCCAGATAGCTGGTATTTTTTTATAGTGTAGTGACGAGACGATCAGGACATGTGCTTGATGGTAAGCAACATGCTTGCCACATACCAGCAGAGTGACACGTAGCTATTATGACATCAATAGTCCAAATGATCACCTAGCACTACACTGCGCTCGTCACCCAGAGATGTAAGATGTTTTATCATAGAGATAATTATCTCTATGCCCTGTAATTTCACTGGAAACATTGTCCTTCAAACCGTAGGAGGTACTTATATAGTTGTAAATACATACTTATTATACAAACAAAACAAATATTTGTATTTATCAAGCAAATATTTACACTGGGTGGAAATCGAACCCACAACCTTCTGCTTTGCAGGCAGACTTACTACCAACTAAGCCACCAGGCTATTCAGTTTCAATAATTGTTAAATATTAATCCTACTACACGGGATTATTACATTACATTTGACTTATCTCACACACACAAAATATCAAAGGTGTTTTAATTCAGTTCAATTATGATTATTTCAAAATTACCGTTTTAGTATTGAGATACTCGTAGATGAAACCGTCGCCTTGTGAACCGCATGTGGACCATAAATAGTTATTAAATAGTATTTAAATGGTATTCATAGATATTTATTGAAAATCCTCCTAAACGAAACGCTTCTAATTTAATAAGATTTGCCTATTGTGTGATAAAATGTTTACCAGCACTTATACTGGCTGCCCCCCATTGTGACCCACGACTTCATCCAAATAACAGATTTGGGCGATCTCAGAGGTACGAATGCCCTTTAAAACAATCACCTGTGTACCATTTACTTTGGCAGGATAAATAGTAGACTATTTTTTATTCCAGGTTATGCACTTACTACATATTTAATTTCATAGAAATCCGATCTATCGTTACACAGATACATCGAAACAAAGATACATACTTATAAACACCCAAAGTTTCGCTTTTATAGAGGTAATTAATATTCATTTGATTTGTTTATAAAAAGCAATCGCAGTACGTTGCCATCCAACCCAAAAAAACATTTTTTATCTCATTGATACTAGTAAAATCACTGTATCATTATTTTTTCGTTCTAAATCCAATTTACCTCATTATTTTGATAAACCCAACGACATTAAATATTAATTTCCCGTCTCTCGTTACAGTATCAAAAGATATTCAAGTAGAAGTTCAAGGCCGAAGAGAGAATAACATCGCTGTTTGGTGATGTTTATTCTGTCTATTAACATATTTATGTAGGCACCATACATTCTAACCGCCACAACATTAGCACACAACGGCTCCATATTTGCTCAGTAACGTAATATTCCTTAACATTATTATAATATTGACTACCTCGAGGGGCAGAAAGTAAGTCTGCCTTAAGGGAACCGAGCGTATATTACTTACCTAACTACGTTTATACCTGTATCTGTTTACATAGCAAATACTATGTGGGAAAACCAATTAACAGGTTTGCCTTTGTTTAAGTAAAGAGTACATTAATCATCTCTATGGAAATTCTTCCGCTAAAATCGCACGTCATCATGTCGTTACGCTTTTTGTCTGGCCTCCAATATTTAAATGATATTTATATAGATCTTAATACATAGATCTCGATTTACATTGCATTTAGCTAAACAGTCTCGAAATCAAACCAAATATTGGGTTATGAGCAAAATTTTAATTTGCTCCATTGACGAAGTTTGATCTCAAATGTTTGGTAAATAACGAAAATAGGAAATGTACGTTCTCATCCCATAATATATTTGAATAGTAAGATTAGATAAAGAATAGAAGAATTTTTGACAAAATTTGTTTCTGTAGTTAATATATGTAAACGTTCATCTAGGTTTACGGGTAAACCCGTAAGACACTACTAATAATCCGTATGTTATACAAACACGGCGTTGAACTCTTTTGTTCACTTAATCAGACACATTAATTAGATCTTCGTTAACTGTATCTTAGCACCGTAGTTTATTTGTTGAATTAGGAAGGTCTCCAATGAGAGTGAAATAATTAATACTTATTGCCATTCGCTATTACACAGTAATGAGATATAAGTAATTTGTTCAGGCGAGAAACATAGTGTAGTGGGAGAAGGAGATTGGATTCAATTGAAAATAAAATGTGATCCTAACTACAACGTGATTACTGTTCCATGGTATAAAGTAGCTTTGTTCAATATGAGACAAGATGGCCGTCAAGCATAAGCTTACAAAACAAATCCCAAAGACATTTAAAACGAATTAAATGAAAAAAATACCTAGTAAGGCTTACCAAGCACCAAGTATATACTCAGTTCAGACATTGGAAGGTCAAAATTCACCACAACTACAGGACAACATGTAACTTGCAATTCCAATAATCTTACTAATATTGAAATGTTTATTAAAAGTTATTTTTATACCTGTTGCTCAATCACATCGGAACAGCTTTTAGAAACTTTCAGAGCTTTTTATCCCAAGAAAATAACGGAAACGTGAACTACGCGGATAAAACCGCAAGTGCCGCTAGTTTATTATAAATACTGTGAATAAACGTAAATGAACATCACTGTGTTCAGATCTGAAGAGCAATGTTTCCAGTGAAATTACAGAGCATAGCGATAAAACATCTTATATATCTCGGTGGCGAGCGCAGTGCAGTGCTGGGTAATAATTTGGAATCTTTATGATCCAATAGCTGCGTGTCACTGCAGTAAAAGAAACTTACCAAGCAACAAGCCCCTCTTCTGCCTCTGCAGAGGTGCGGGCTGGTAGATAGCGGGCTGCCCGGGCTGGAGGGCAGTGATCAGGGGACCGCGCTCATCCAGAGCAAACACCGCCACCGCAGCCAGCAGAACACTCAACACGGTTGTACTCACACGCATCTTGTCTGCTGCTACAAAAATATTTAAAAAGATTTTACGTTTGACCCTTAAGGGTATGGTTCCACTGAGGCGGAACGGAGCAGAGCGGAGACGAGCTGTGCCGCGATTTACCAGCAAGGCTTGACATCAACATAAATCGCGGCACAGCTCGTCTCCGCTCTGCCTTAATGGAATTTCACCCTAAGGCTCCACTTACACCAAAAATTAGACGCAAATTCGGAATTCGGAAACTTTACATAATTTTTTATCGACCACACTGACTTACGTTATTCCTTAACATTAATTATTTATTTTATTACATACATATACATACATACTGATTTCGAATTTCAAATAGGTTATTATTATATTTGTGGCCACAACTAGTTTTATGTCCATACAAAAAAAAGTATTAGGTACCTAATTGAATCCAAAAATAGCACAAATTAAATAAAACATGTCGAATAACTTTCAAATTAAATTTCTTCAAGTTCCATTTGTTCTCTACAACAACCTCACTCTACAACATTCATCTTTAAAGATTTGAAAAACCAACTAAGCCACAGTTTTGCTTAGTAAAACTAAGCTATGAAGGTTTTCAACAGTTAAAGTTTCTTTAAAAATAAAAACAGTTCATTGTTGAAATTTCAAAAACTGCCACACCGATTTCGATAAAATGTAAATGAGACCACCTCTGAAGTATGTTTATCAAACAAAAAAAAAACATCAAAATCGATTTACAATTGGCAACGTTATCGTGTAACATACGTACGAAAAAACACAACCGATTTGTGAACCTCTTTTTAGTCCTTTTTCGAAGTCGTTAAAAAAAAGTAATATTAGTAATGTAAAATGGTATTCGAAAACCCGCACCCACCTGTTAATTAAATCACGGTGTGTCACAGTCACTAACTGGCACTAGTCTGGTGTCCGACCGGATCCTGCTTATGTCTTTTATAGGTCGGCATCCTCGTGGCCGGCAAGAATCACATAATAATAACGTAAGAAAAGGTATGTCACTGCCCCACCTTTGAACCATATACTACTCGTACTCTAGAGTTTTCGTAAAACATCGATACGTTCAATCTGTTAAGATCAGGGCGTCTACTCTAATTCAACGAAAACGTAATTTCGAAATAAACTCGCGATTTTCCAACTCCGATTCTGCTTCGATCCGTCGTTTTGGCCGTTTAAATGTTTTAAGCCTACTCTAATTAGAGTATGCTTAGAACATTTAAACGTCAAACAATGTTGTATCGGACGAAACGAAGTAGAACGAGAGAAGGAAAGCCGCGACTTTTTTTTCGAAATTTCGTATTCGTAGAAACAGAGTAGACGTCCTGGTTATTTTATTAACTTGACTGTTCGAGTATGTACCTACTTTGTGCTTACATTTTTTGTATTATTTTTACTTTACAAATAAGGTACTAATAATAACTATAATATACTAATAATAAGGTACTAATCTTCAAATTTAAAACAAACAAATAATTTGTTGGGACAGTAAGATTTAAGACGATTATGTAAGAGACGCACAAAGTGTTTTATTGTGTGTTTTTCGTTGTTTCCGAACTTATTTTCCCGTGCCAAAATGATAATCTTCATAGTATCCAACTTATATCACTGTGCCAAAAATTGTAAACATTATTTTTTTCTCGTCAACTATGATAAATTGATGAAACATTATTTTAACAACAAAAACAATGGTACTTATGATAAATTTACATTTACCAAAACGATTGAACGGACGTGTAAATAGCGTAAATTACTTCATTGTGGCGTGAACAAATAAACTAAATTTGACCAAGAAAATGTGTCGATGCATTTAACCGACATATCGATAAGTGTAAGTGAAACAACCCTATCATCAACAAAATAGAACACGCAACTATCCCCCTGTGAGGAGTACGATATCTCCAGACGTTCAATATTCATTAGACAGTATTACAAACATGAAGCTACTGATGGGCATAGTTGCCGAACTCGGAAGTTTGTTGCGATGCGGAAATACCGAAGGAATTAATCAAAAGCTAGTGTTTCGAGCACTTCACTTGTCTACCTGAACACGAAGATTGATGTTAATACAATTTATAGTTTTAATAACATTAAATTTGGTTACTCTACTATACATAAATCGCACTCAAAGCAATCAATTTGGAAAACCATTCAACATCCATTCCGCCTCGTTTCAAAGCGCCTGGGTTGTAATTCCACGATATGCACCTCTGTGTTTTCATATGCGTGTGTGCTTTTACTTCCGCTAGATTATTAATTATACTGTTTTAATGTTATATGTAAATAAAAGGGTACCAGCGGTGCTAGGCAATAAGCTCAAACATGCTCAAACATTGAAAGACGCACACATTACCAGACCAGGATCAAATTTTAAGTCATGCTTGGGAACTATGATACTGTTCCTAATTATAAACAAAAGCCTATTTTTTTACCATGCATGTATCAATTTCTGAGTTTGGATTCCAGTTCCCACTGAATACTTTTTTGGATTAACCCTTTTACATTCATTTATCTATGTCAATACAATATTATCACAAAAGTTGCAAGTCATTTAGCCTGTGTCATAATTAACACATTTGTAATTGTAGGACTTTTTGCATTGTCTGCTTGGGGAAGGAACACACCTTTATTAGTTGTTATACCTTTAACCAGTAATGTGTGAAGTTGATCTGCTCATCAATTTCTTCTAGGTAAGCACGGTCCATTGTAAACCGCATCGGCGAGATGGCGGTGAAGCAAATATACCATTATCAAACAAAAAAATTAGACGATGCTGACAGTCTTTTATCACTTATCACAAAATTATCGATTCGCTTAAATGTTTATACGTGTGAATCCGGAACAGACGGCTATTAGTTTATAAGTAAACATAAATATACTTACGATTATTTCAGTTGTAGTCACGAAATAATATGTAAATTAGAGCTTCTCTGCTAATCGTAACCAATTGTGATTTATGAATAGAAATGTTCGTGGGCCTAGCGAGTTACACCGGCCGTTCACCTTATAAAACTAGTCGTCTGGGTAGAAATTGGGAAACCCAAACATTACTTAAACAGGCAATAAATATATAACACTTCTTAAAATATTCGTCAATTAACGTGAAAATTAAATATTGAATCAATGAAAAATAGGAATAAAAAAAAAGAACTTCGTAAAAGAACTTTTCTTTTACGAAGCTTGTTTTATTTTAACGTTCGGTTCGTCAAGAATGCATTTATAAATGAGTGAGGAAGGTCGAGGTGAAGGTTAATTCCAATATTAAGAAAAAGTTTAATGTCAAAATTTGTTAAGTATTAAGATTGTAATCGAGTCAATGAACTTTAAGGACTTCTTTAATTTTTTAACGAACGTAAAACAGAAAAATGGTCAGATTCCATTGTCTCTTTTTACGAAATGTTGACTCATTTTTATGTTTGGCGATCTCTCGACTGATGGAAAGCAACGATGTAACCTGATATGGAGCACGCTTTCCCAAGAAGTGCCTATTCTCTCGAGTCTCAACTCCTCGAGAACCCTTGTTGTATGTATCTGTATGTTACCTGCTAGCAACAGCGCAGCAATCTTAACAACAGCTCATCTTTTGTTTTTATATTACTCTGAATCGAGTATTTAGCAAAGATTAAGAACAGCCTGTCAAGCTATTTGTAGATGATAATCTGTTTTTGTAGTTCGGGAAATTATCATAAATCGTAATTTTGAATTTAAAATTATATTTTGTCCATTTACAATGAGCTAATGAAATAATCAACCTATTGTCAAGAACGGAAAGCTACTAGCGAAGTATGAAACTTTTAATAATTTATTTTTGAAAGCTGTCTAGCCCCGGGAGGCCAGATTTGGGCAAAACCGGTTTCGAGACTTAAAAACCTTATTTTTTCATTATATACATACTTGAATATTAGTTTATTTTGATTCCTAAGAGATAGGCGATAATATTAATTAATTCATTGTCGTTTACAGACACACAAAGTTTGGTTTAATTTTTTAGTAATGATTTTTTGTGTGACGTCACGACGCCGGCCGCGTCGCGACGTCACAAGCAATGAGACGAGCAAAACGTGTGGATAGTGACGTATAGGTTGAGCCCATAGCAGCACTGTGCCATTTATTTATTTATAAAGAAGCCACGAAGCTATTTGAACATTAAGAGTTCAAATGACTGCCTATTATCGCACTACGCTCGTCACGCAGACATATCATGATATTTCATCTCTTTTCACTGCCTTAAACCAGAACCCCAGAACGTAGCATTATTTGGGCATTACTTATTACTTGGCGGCAGAATAACTGCCAAAAACATGATTATTTCCACTACAGAATTGGTTTGAATAAGACATTTGTCGTTTCGATTACCGGTAATTAATCTTAACAATGACCCCCGATATAAAGGTAGTGGGTTAAAAATATAGACGTTGGCCTCCTAGACACCTTGTTTTACCCAGTTTCTTCGAACTTCAAAAAGAAGGCTGAATGATTACGATTTCATTATACCTATCTACAGGCATGTGTATTAATAATTTATTAACGGTATAATTAACTTTACAGAAGTATCAACGGTAAAATGTATGTATTTATTTATTTATTTTTATATTATTTACGTTCTACTCATAGATATATCGTTTTACAGTATAGAGACGAGAGGTACGTGTGCCTGATAGTAAGCAACATGCTTGCCCATGACGACACAGTGACATACATAGCTATTGGAAAAAGGAGAGTCCAAATCATTACCTAGCACTGCACTGCGATCGTCACCCACAAATATAAGATGTTTTATCTCTAGGCCTAGGAAATCTATCACTTGGACATTGCTCTTCAAACCAGAACACAGTGATGTTTTCACAGAACTGCTTGACGGTATCATAACTGGTAAAGGTTATTTCCCCAGGCGGACTCCTCGGTCTCCTCGCAAATAGTCCTACCACTAAGTGGTAAAAAGGACATAAGATTATGTCGCAGCCCTGCAATGTCTATGAAAGGTAAACATTGCATTTGCATTGCTAACCTAACCTTACCTAACCTACCTATTATAAACAGATATCAAGTTCAAGGTAGATAGATATTAGGTCCTTATTATATGAAATTGGTGTTTTGTCGTACAGTGCAACTTTGATCTCGAATATCTCCTCTTTGGTTAGGAATTCCAATTTCAAATGTATACAGCTATTTTCCCATGCTTTTGTGTTTTGAAAACCGTAATTATTATATTTTTCTTTCGCTCACTCAGTTTACAAAATGGAAAACTTGAACTTCAATTCTCGCTTGGGGCAGGATTTGTCTAGTTCGCCAGGGTTCAGCCATTGCGATGAGTGTTTCCGACTATTGTATTACAGGATCCGGTTTAGGATCAGGATTTGAAATTGGAATTCCTAACCAAAGAGAAGATATTTGAGATCAAAGTTGACCAGTACTACGAAATACCATTTTCAAATGTAGATAAGGACCTAATATTATGTCAATTATCTATTATTTTCTTGCTACGTATCAACGATCTGTTGAAGCTCGGTATCTTTGGGTACGCAGATAGCATAGATACGTCGCAGAGAGTTATATATCTAGCACAAGAGCCAGTAGGCAACAAACTCAGCTAATGAGAGGAGGTATGATCGAGCGTTTGAACCTTGGCCCTTGAGGCAGTCGCTAAATAAGGCGATGCCAATTTGGCCAAGTTTAACGAAGGAAAGACACAGGCGTGTTTGTTCTCCGCTAAAAGGATTCCAGCTGACTCCTACTTTTCGAGGCGTATCCGTGCCGGTTACTGACCATCTCGAGTTTTGGGCGTTTCTTTGGCATCTACACTCAACTTTGGCACGTACATTGAGTCTAAGGTTAAATTAGCCGCCAAAAAACTAGGTGTCCTCTCAAAGGTGCGAAGATACTTCAATTCTGAACAGTTGCTCACTCTGTACCAAGCACAGATTCGCTCATGTATGGAGTAGGTACTGTTCGCACATTTGGGATGGATCGGCTAAGTATCAGCTGGAGACTCTGGAATCGATTGAGAGACGTGCCAAAAGGCTCATAGGTAATGACACTCTTGTGCGTGAAAGACTTCAAAGTCTTGAACATCGCCGCAAAATTGCCAGCTTTTCGGATACACTTCGGAAAGTGTGCAACTGATCTGCATGATCTTATACCACCTAGCCCTTTCTTCTAGCGGTGGGCGATTATGAATGATCGGCATAATCGATTTATTTTGTATTACTAATGTTGATAATCGATTATCGAATTAGTAACTAATATATTTTCATAATCGAATGATATTAGTAATTAGTACTACTAATCGTGTTTTATGAAATCGACGAAAGTTCTTCCGTGACTTTAGTAGTATCGACATAGAATTATTTGTTTTCTTTTGTTTGTATTACGGTGTCGGTGGTGTGAAACGTGACACTTTTTACTTATAAATATGTGGATTTAATTAACGGTAAGTTTACCGATTTTTGTATTGATAGTTTGTAAGTTTTAGGTAGCTTTTTTGCTGTCCCTCTTTTATAGCGGGTCGCTGAGAGACCGCATCGTGTTGTCCCTTTCTCACCCCACGCGGCTGTGCTGTGAGTAAATCGAGTCGCGCGCGACTAGCGACCGTGCGTGCGTGACTGGCTACTAATTAGTAACTACAAACTGTCATAATCGAGATATCTCGAGACATTTTCATAATCGAATGATTTCATTAGTACCTATATCTCATAATCGCCCACCTCTACTTTCTTCTATCGGACTTCTCACATCTCAAAAAAGCGACATCGTTGCATTGTTGATGTTCCAAAAATACGAACGAAGAGATTTGACTCCACGTTTGTGATAAGAACGTCTAGGTTGGGGAAAGCGTTGCCTGAGTGGGTTTTCCCCGATAGTTACAATCTTGGTGTCTTTATATCGAGAGTAAATCGGTTTCTTCTAGGTAAGCACGCTCCATCGTAGATCGCATCATGGCTTAGCATCAGGCGAGATGATGGTCAAGTGCGAACCTATAATAATTTTAAAAAAAACTTTACCGTGAAAGACCTAACCTTCATCCTGTTCTTATTTTTATTTCGCAATAACTTTCATGAATCATGTCTATTAAAGATGATCAAGCATTTTCAATTGTTCGCACATTTTTAGCTTAAAATGATGACATCATTTTACATTAGACCCCTTACGATAAATTACGGGTGAAAACATTGAGCAGGATAAATTATAGTTTCGTCATCTTTATGAGAAAATCGCAAAAAAATCTCTGAGAACATTTTTACGATATCTTCATTTAATTGAACTAGAAGTTGTACTATAAAATAATCTTTGTCGTAAGCAAAATAGTGCATCATCATTATTACACAATACAAAATTCACATACCTATACGTGGTTACATACTTAGTGATTATGTACATGGAATCTAAGTAATATAATTAGTACGTACTTATTCAAGTTTATCAGTGGTAGGTAGTAGTTTTAAAACTAGTACCACCAGTTACTGGTGCTACGGTACTGTACCGTAGTACATAATATAAATATCATCGATATAAACCAATGGATGTGCCCTGGGCTCCTTGAAATTGGTAATAAATTGCGTCTCTGTGTGTATCGTAAGTGGTTTACAAACAACCAATCTACTTGACCGCTAGAATTGCCAGCGGCGAGATATGCTGTGGTTCTACTTATTTTGGTTGTTGATAACGAATAGTGATAGGTAAAAACGTCCGGCGTCCATCGCTTCCTGCGACCGACTAGAACGGAAAGAGTGAGCTCACTCTTCCCAACGAAAACATGATTCCGTGCGGGCCGAAGTATGGGTGGCACATCTGTATATTGAGACCGTTGATAAATATAGCACTCAGCGATCACGTAACGATGAAAGAATTTTTGAAATCGGTCCGTTAGTTCCTTAGATTAGCGCGTTTAAACAAAACCCCTATTCATCTTTATAATACGAGTATTAGTATAAATGACTACCTACTTTTTAACGGTCAAATAGGTCTTGACTATCTCGCTTTTCTCGCTTGATGTTAAGCGACGATGTAGTCTACGTTAGAGCGTTCTTACTGAGCAGAAACCTATTCACTTTCAACTTGAAGACACGCAGATTAAATCCATTATCTAAGGAATATGATTGTGATTGGGATTGCGGTGATGGGGACTATAATTATTAATTAATACCGGCCCAGGCAAAGTCTTCCATATTTGAAATATTGTCTGAAAACGGAGTCCGACTGCTTCAGTCAAGACTGTGGAACGTCAATCATGAAACGATGTGGTTTTTTTACCGACAGACAACAAAAATAACGAAATCTCGTCTCTATTAGTTTTAGTAAGAACATACGGAAGCATACTATTATAGGTAGCACTCCTGTCAAAATCTATCTATAAATATCTATTCTATCTTATCTCTCTATACTTATAATAAAACTGTAGCGGGTCGAATTCTGTACATTGAAGATATTTTGAAAAAACTATCTATATCTATTCTATCTTATCTATCTATATCTATCTTTATCTATACTTATAATAAAACTGTAGCGGGTCGAATTCTGTACTGTAATTGAAGATATTTTGAAAAAAAACATTTTGGGGGCACTCCATAGTCGATACTGATGGCGAAACTGTATTTTTTTTCTTTCATGTTTGTCTGTCTGTCTGTCTTTCTGTATAGGGAACTCTCATCACGCCGAAACTACTGATTCAATTCAAATAAAACTTGACACGATTTAAGATCATACTAAGTAGATGGTAGCTGTCTACTTTTAATCCCCAAATTCTGCACGGTTTTCTTGCAGGAAGGGGTGAAAGTCAGAATGTGTATTTGGTTGTAACTCATGTTTGCGTTGTTCAATTTCGTTAATTCTTATTTTGTTAGAAAGATCACATTTTTAATATGGTCCTTTAAAAATTTTAACATTATGTGATTCAGAAATTACATAGAAATTAAATTATAACGGTAATAATAAGTTCGGTACATACTAACTTATAAGTATTCTGTGGCACTGTAAACACTAGGGATGGAACGGAGGTCATTTTATCGAATTCGGACTCGGAGTCGGAGTTTTAAAATTTGATTTATCGGAGTCGGAACCGAAGTCGTAGGCATAGGCAGGATTAGAAGTGGTGACAGGAGAGACATTTTTATTGGGTATTTTTTTTGCCAAACACGTGCACACGGTATACATTGACGAGCAATTGATTTAGGAAGTTGAGATTTTGTATTTCCATTTACTATCCACCACAATAAGGGATTATCTGCAATATTTATACACCTTACCTCCGATTATAACCTCCGTTTTAAAAGATTCGGAGCCAAAGTCGGAAGTCGGAACCGAAGCTGTAATAGTAATCGGAAGTTCCGACTTATCGGAGTCGAAGCTAATCCCTGGTACACACACCGCTCTCAAATCCGACATCCGTCATCTATCGTCAGGTAATAATATTACAATACCATTCTAATGTTTTTCCACATTAACTACAGATGGCAGCTCATGGTACGAAACACGATCTAATATTTATTAGAAAATGTGTAATGTAGTATTTGTTGTTGTAGCGGCAATATAAATACATCATCAGTGAAAATTACAACTGTCTAGCTATCACCGTTGTTCTTGAGATATAGTCTGGTGGCAGACGGACGGACGAACGGACGAACAGCGAAGTCTCAGTATTAGGGTCCCGTTTTTACCATGTACATATTATATTATACAGAAAACAGGGAGGCGGTTTTTTGAATATTAACAAAAACTGGATGACAAGATGTTCAAGCCCACCACTTGGCTCACCAGTGGGAAGCGTGCCAAGCATGCTGGCGGCAGTACCACGCAGAATAACAATGTTTATGCGTTGGGCCAAATAAACGCCAGCATTTTGGTCACGCGTTGCGTCGGCCAAGCGCTTGGCAAGACTTTTGAAGATGAGGTGAGCTCCCGGCCTTCACAGGCACGATGTCTCAACCCCAAAAGGCTTAAATATAAAACCACTACCGAGAGTTGACTAATAAAATAAATATCTACTACAAAAACATATTTAGCGTTATACTCGTATATAAACCAAACTGTAAATCACAATATATTTTTATAATAAAACTAGCTGAACGCGCGCGCGTTGCTACGCCATCTATCGAAAATTGGTCGTACCAATTCAAATTTTGAACAAATTCGGTTACTTTAGGTTCTAATGACGCAACTTTTAACATATGACAAATGCTGTCACGCAACGAAAGCTCTCTAAAAGCAATATTTTTTCCCGTTTTTGTTACATTTTTCATTCATGCTCGGCTCCTGTTGATAGTAGCGTAATGTTAATTACCCTATAGCCTTCCTCGATAAATGGACTATCTTACAAAGAAATAATCTTTCAATTCGGATTAGTAGTTCCAGAGATCCTCGCGTTCAAACAAACAAACAAACATACAAACAAACTCTTCAGCTTTATAATATTAGTATAGATAGCCGAAATTCTTTCTGCCAGCAGTATATTATCTAAATACTGAAAACGACACGCGTTTAGTCACTTGCTAAAAGCGAAACTACACGTGTGTTGTTGTTTTGATGGCACGGACCTTATAAAGCTGCTCATGCTACATTTCAAATATAAACTGTCGTCATTTATATTTAGTAAAGACGTTGTGCCGAGTCACTGACCGGTTTTCTCACTGACAGAATACGGAACGTAGAAATCAACCAGCCCAGCTGAACATGCAAACTTGACTAGGCACCTAGTTACTTCGTTAGTTTAGCGGGGCCTTTTCCGCACCTAGCCTCTTTATTGGGCCATTGTGCGTGACTCATACTTCCCTTTCCTACTCCAACCAGCCCAGGCCGTCCCAGAAGCCAAGCATCCTGTTAAGGTTGCGACAGGAATCCGGAACAGACGACGGAGATTGGAGGAATTCTGCCCGTTGATCTGCCACACTGCTGCACTCCACAAGTACAGGCTGTGACGTTTCTTCTTCCTCCATGCATCCTCTGCATAGAGGGCTGTCTGTTACACCTGTATGTAAGTAAGTGCTTATTTAGGGAACAGTGACCAGTAATTATACCTATAACTTTACGGATTTGGTCCCTGTTTAGTCTGCTGAGGTTGCGGGCAAGTTTTTTAGATGCTTCCGGAACAGCATTTTTTGTTTGCCTTCATCCTTCATTGTTATTCCATTCAGTAAAGTGGGCTTCTTCAGTTTCTACGCAGCCATGTTTTTATTTGAGCCTGGATCTTAGGCACTAGGACTAGATGACAGTTATGACTTTGTGCTAACTCTTATTTGTCGACAATAGATATGCACTTGACCACCAGCTATGCGGTATAAGATAGAACGCGCTTAACTAGAAGAATTTTTTTCACTTCAGACTGGTTGTCTTTTCCCAGATCAATCCATCAGGGAATACTCAGGTATATATAGATAGATAATCTGGATGATGAGTCAAAATATGCTATTCTAATTAATCCGTCAGATAGATTTTGGAAATAATGGGACACATATTTTTTAATTTATCGAATAAAAAACCGACTAAGATATAGATCATCAAACTTCCAGAGGAGAGGGTTGTGACGTTTACTGCTCGTAGCTCGAGAAAGCGTCATCGTTTCATGGTTGATGTTCCAAAGACACGAACAAAGAGGTTTGACTCTACTTTTGTGATAAGAACATCTAGGCTGTGGAATGAACTACCTGAGTGGATTTTCCCCGATAGTTATAATCTTGGTGTCTTCAAGTCGAGAGTGAATCGGTTTCTTCCTAGGTAAGCACGCTTCATCGTAGGCCGCATCGTCGCTTTACATCAGGCGAGATGGCGGTCAAGTGTAAACCTATTATAGTTAATTAAAAAAAAAAAATATATAAAATAAAGTTAAATATAAAAAAAAAAAAAGACATCACGTCTACATAAACATTGTATATAGACATGACGTCACTCGAAACTTCTAAGCACTAAACATCTTCACCATTTTTTGTTTGTGAAACAAGGTAAAAAATACAAGTAAAATTGTTTTAATAATCTAACTGACAGACAAATTGTGTTTTAATCATCATGTCTATTACGAAAGTAGAGTCAAAGCTCTTCGTTCGAGTCTTCTCTCTCTCTTTATTTTCAAGTGCAAATATAGAAAAAAGCAATATCAACGCAAAGACTATTTTAGCTAGGCGGTAGAAGTGCTAGAACTCCTGCACCATAACATAGACCATACCATTCACTATTAATAACATTTACTATTGGACCAAACTTGGAATCCAAGAAAGAAAATAGCTTTTTCACAAAAAAATAACTTTGAATTTGGCAAACGGTAAAGAATCTTTTTCACAACGCCTTCTTCGGAAGAACCTCTTTTTCTACATTGTCAAAAAGAACGCTGCTTTGTCGCGGTTTCAGGGTTGCTTGCATTTTTAATTGGGAACAATAAAAATCGGTTATAATGATTACAATGTGTTTTTTTTTTTCGACGTAGTACAAGCGCATAACCCTATATTGTGTAAAAAATAATCTTTGAGGTTAGTAGACTAAGTAGAGTAGAGTAGACTAAGAGAAATCTCACAGTTTTGCTGTGTAAACCTTTGCAATACCTAGGTACTATAAACAAACATCGCAGTTCTACAATCTTTGACTAAAAGTAGTAAAAAAAATATTCTTGATTCAGTAAACTTTCAAAGTTCTGAAATGAGGTTTTACATATTCCCATATTAATTTAATTAACTAACTTGCAACAAATTGATTTGTCGTACAATCTCATGAAAGGTTTTATTTATGTCAGAAACTCGAGTCTCCTATGAAATTAACAATAGCAACTGAGCAACTGGTATAGATGAATGGTGGTTGATAAAAAAGTGTAGGTACTTGTATAATAATGCTAAAAACATTATAATAAAATTATCTGAACCTCATGACGATCGTGATTTAACAACCATTGACTTATTATTATGTGATAAAAAGCAGCTTACTAGTACCGACATGTGAATTCAGGTAATCTACTTACTACGTATTGAATTTAATTTACTTCCGTTCACTCTTACGCGGATGCAAACATACACATTTATAAACACACAAACTTTCGCCTTCAGAATATTAGTGTTACTACCAGGAACAAAACAAAATAATATGATGCCACGTGGAAGTAAAAACACAATTATTTTCTTTTCATTTATTCAACATAAACAAAATCAGGCTTTTCGTAAATTTTATTGGCACATTGTTATAAATGTTATAACAAGTCTCCTCAATATGTTGCACTGACCACACTCAGAAAAAGGTGAAAAAGCGTTAATAAGGCTTTAGTTTCATAACTGAGCAGTTATCATGATTTTGAGATATACGTACTCCGGGTGTCGATTCATAAAAGTGAGTCTAAATTTCATAGTTTGCAACTTGCAACACGATACTTACATCTTTTTAAGCCGAACACCTTAAACTTAACGTATAGCAACATTTTGTTGGTACAATTCCATTTTTCAGAATAAGTATCGGTTTTGATCATAATATCTTCAAAACATTTCATGTGTCCGAATGTTCCAACAAAATTAAATGGATACGTGAAACGCATACAGAAAATGGTTCATTACCCATGAAATAGACGCGGAGAGTAATTTCACCGAAGTTATTGTCTTCAAAATGTGAATAATGGTTCCAATGGCACAACTCGTTAAGCATTCATTACTTCAGTATGAGTATAATGTTCTGATTCTATGGCCACCGAAGAACTCCATTTGAAAAAGTAAATCTTATAGAATTTACTGTACAAATTCATTTTCACTTATAAATATGCTGCTTTTTTCAAGATATTACAATCTGCACTAATACTTCAATAAAGAATAAGCAAATAGAAAAAACAAGTATTATGCAACTGTAATATAATCAAACAATTTTAACAGAAGCCATTGTTTTTTTAAAGGATCTGTGGCAGTCGACTGCTTACCGAACTTAAAGTCATAACTCATTTTATTGTTCTCCCGTAGCCATAGCAATCCATTTAAGATCATAATTACATGAAGCTCAACGAAAAACTTTAAAATTAATATACTCGTATGTAGCTTTAGTAACAGTCAGTATCTTTTTACAAAATATTCCCATCACAAAGTGCAGCCTCTACTGATTTAAAACTAACTTATGGTACTTATAGTAGCTACGTGGTACTGTACACTTGACTTCTACGGAGAAAACTCCCAATGCAGAGCAGTCTTTAGCCGGACCAGCTGAAAAATAGAGAACATACATTATTTTTAACTAAAACAAACATACGCCAGTATAACATGACCTGCAGTTGTACATGAATACATAGAGTCAATTGAGGTAAGTTAATACAGTTGAGGTCAATTTATAAAGACAAACACGGCCAAATTTTTCGTTAAATGAAAGAAGGTTAAGCTAGATAGATACGAGTAGATAGATAACTATTTATTGTGACACAAAACACTTATGAACCAAAGCCACAAATAGCGGTTTTATTGTTGAGAGCAATCTCTTCCAGGAAACCAGCTGTTATCATATATATATTGATTATCATTTGGCATTACTGTCCGTATTCACACTTTTATAGTTTTCATCAAAAATAATGGTAAGAAGTGATACAATTTATGGAGGGCAATCGATGACCGAAACATCTTTGTACTTTGACTAAAAAGGTATGTGAATTAATATCACAAGTCAGTCAGAAAATCCGCATTCCGAAAATGTGATGGTATAGATTGACCCAACCAGAAATATTATGTCAACATAAAAGCGATAATGTATTCATAGAAATCCCAAATTATTTAAGAAGACTTGATTTACCGGTCATGTTTACATTATAATATTGTTAACTTTTTTAACGCCCGTGTATTATTTAAATTTTAGATACCCCAAATTTTAGCCTTGATTTTTAAAGTAAGTTAGTTAATATTTTGTTATCATTTTTATAAATCCTATACTTGCATCATCCCATGCTCGTTAATATAACACAAAAATATAAAATGTTAAGGTTAAATATCACGGCATTTTCATAATATGCTTCAATCTACACCCCTGTGAAGTTGTTTTGTGTATATTTCCTGATTTGTTGAAAATGTATTCAGTGGAACATACGTACCTACTTAGAAATCATGCTCGACAAAACGTCTCGTACTAACACCAAAAACTATTTAACTAAAATCTTCCTAGGAGTAGAATTGTTTTTCAAAATTACATGCTGCGATCACATTGGAAGAGACCTAAAATATAAGTTAAAAAATGTAACTCTTTTTCAATTAACATTGACTTAACATCCAAACATTGCAATAATTCTAAGAAGTCAAGTGCATGGTGCGTTTAACTCATCTCCACATATTGAACTGAAGCAAGAATAATAGAATGTTCAATAACTAAGTGCCGATCCGTAGGAAAATGTGAAATACATATTAGTTCGAAATATAATCTAGTCTAGACGATCTAACGGAATTTGTACAGCAGTGACAATATGAGAAGATTCCAGTGCACAGTAAACTACAGTGTACTTGTATCTATACAGTGCAATGTGATAAACCAGTACCAATTTAAATACGACTTACTCATGATGCTCAACGAAGGAATGAGGGATTCCAACATGATTATGTTGAAATTGATGATGTTTGCTGCAATTTTTAAGATAAGTTAACGTCACCTAAATAGCTTTAATCGGAAGAATGTTTCGAAGAAAGTAATCTACTTAGTAAAAGCCTGGAGTCAAAACTAACAAAAAAGCATCCAAAACATTTAGAAGTAGGAACATAGCAGTTTGTTCAAAGGATCCATGTAAGACAAAAGATACAAACATGAGCGAACATAACATACTTTGTCTTTGAAATACGCCACATGGGCAGGAATATAGCTTTTTGAATTACGTCATTTCACTAATATTTATTCTGTGGTTTCAGTTTTTCTAATTTCAAAATTTGTAACAAACACAATAGTAGTGGTAAAAATAATACAGGGATTCGTTTTAAAATTAAAAGGGACAATTAATAGGGATACGTTATAAAAAGAGGATGAAAATTCCAAAAAATTGAATTTACAAAAAAAATAGCTGAGAAAATAAAATCAATAAAGTTGAAATACAGATAGAGTGTCCTTGCTATACGAGTGTTTAAATTTGACTAAACCACCACTTTCGACTCACCTATGTACTTCAATGGTATGGTCGGGGCGCTTATGGCCATGGCTGAAACGGTTGAGATAATCAGTACATAATCGTCAGGCAATGGCAATTCTAAGTTTACAGGAGTTTTTTGAAAGTTATAAGTAGACCTCTGTAATTATTGAAAAGCCTCAACGAAACTTAAATACAGGTTTTGCTAAAATTACGGCCTAGTGTATACCTATCTCATTATAAGTTTTGAAATTTATGAATAAAATGCCCGTACTATTCTGTACCCATTAAGGAACAGACCGACTAAAGTTGTCATTTTGCAAAATACCTGTTATGGAAAAAAAACTCAAAATAGTCAACGGAATTACGATATCCAAATTTATAAATATAAGTATATTTTACCATAATTTAATGTAGTAAAGAAAACGGTTCAACAAATGACGACCCATGAAGGACTGCCATAGCAATCGTATAAAAACAAGTCATGATAAAACAGGCAATAAATCAGTGATTGACTCAATGAACGACCACCTGTTTCCTAAAATTGTGGAAAATACAATAACAATAACAAATCAAATTTATGAGCAAAGTCAAAATAGTTAAGAAATGTTGTGGCATGAAACGTGGAGACAAACTTGAACTGCAGTCAGGTTCTGTAATACGGCCAGCCGTAAGTATTAGTAAATCTCGCTCCTGTCTTAGGTCTTAAAGATACGAGTAATGACTCGATGACCACTTACTTGTGAGCTACTTATTGAATAGCAATAGTTGTTGTCGGTAATCAATTTCATGTATTTAAAAAAAAAACAATAAATTTATGGTGTGTGAGTATTTTGTAATCACCAAAACTCTTGAACAATTTCAAAAATTTTAACAAACTTCGTACAGGTAATTTATTTTAAAATAATTTATCGACTATTTCATATTATGAGTTTTAACATTGAATAAAAATTAACTGTAATTTAGATATTAATACTGAAATTAACATTGCCAAATTTAATTGGAAAAATTAAAGGGCAATAACGTCATTCTTTTTAAATTAATTGTTCTAAAAATATGTAGTCAATAAAAGTATGCTGTTTAGTTGTCTGATTAAATACCAAGACTTTTATGATGTATGATTTGTTCTGTAAATTATCTTATTTGTGTAGACATACAATAATAAAATTACAGAAAAAATAAAGTAATAGAATCAGATCATTCATACCTAACCAAATTTTCAATACGTTACCTACTAATTATATAAATAATAAATCATGTAATAATTTTCACGTGAACTAGATTTGTCTGAACTACAGAAACGCGGTCGTGATGGAAGCTCTGACCCGGTCGGAGAAAAAAAAACAGAAGAATCGCCTTGTTCCCCACGGCACTACCAAGCTGCACTAATGGTAGTGTCATGGGGATTTTTTTTCCCTTCTGCACTACTGGCCAGTAGTGTCGTGGGGAATTTTTAAAGGTCATACATCTTCATTCCCTTCTACACTACTGGTACAAAAACGTTTTATCAATAGAGCCGTAGGAAATATTTCTTCACTACCAGCCAGCAGAATACCATAATACAAGTTCTAGAATTTAAAATATTCCCTGTGCCCCGTTATTTTCCTTTTCTTTTCCTAATTTAAAAAATAGCCCAAATGGTAAAGGTCACGGGCCCCGGAGACTGTGGAGTTGCTAATTTTCAAATAAAAAAATACAAAATCATTATTGTCTAATCTATGAATAAAACGCAGCGTGCATTTATTTTTTCAAGACTTTTGAATGCATCACAATGCATCAGTTAAAACATTCTAATTTGATCGTAACTTAAAATATAGTACCTATGTTTAAGTATGTTTGAAATATGTGACGTTCCTTACCCGGATTTGCCCTTGAGGGCGAGTGCTCCCGCAACTCCCGCTGCGCCGACTGCGCCAACCTTCACTGCTTTTAATCCAAGGGCACCTGGAACATTGCCAAAAGTACTTACTTAGAACTTAGCTACGTTGCGTGCAAACCTCCCCTCAATGGAGGCGTAGGCCATTATAATTCACAAGTTGACAATACGACATTAAACATAATGTATATTGAGTGGTTACTTAAAACTAGTTCACTCGAATGGTAAAGTTTAATTTCATGAAATTAAATGGCGGGTCGATTTTTTAGGTAGGTTAAAATGGTTCTAACACATTTACCATTCATACTCATCAATACTAATTCTCTAAACAAAAAAAGTTTATTCTCTAAAAAGTTGCTGGTGCCTCACCTTATATTTTCTCTTTCTTTTAGTCATTATTAAAAGTTTTATCACTCTGCAAAAATGTGTCTATGAGTGTAATACAATGTCTTAACGTGAGAATTCAACGGTGTCTAGTCTAAGCATAATTAACTCCTCAATTTATTGTTGTAGGTACTTGATAGCAAAGTGTTTATAAAATTACTGAACACAATGGGCCACATCATTCAATCAAGACGCTAACTTGTTGAATAATATACGAGTATCTTATCAGATGCACGCAATGCCTACACAATCCTCGACCGGCATACCAATATTCGATAATGTATCAAGAGCTCGATGCTTTACGTAAATATCTGTTTAACAATTCCTCGAGTACGTTGTGTGAAACCAGAAGCTAACAAAGCGTCTACATAACGTCAAGTGACGTATGCCGAATGACATTGACCCGATTATCCAAATAATACGTATGCCTAAATTCAGGTACATAGGTCACCGGTTGCCTTGGCGATGTACGGAATTATGTGTTTGTTGATAATTAGATTGCCTCAAATATTTGGCATTCCAACTAAGATGAAGGCGTCGTTAATCTTTAAATACACATAAGACGTGCGTTAGTTAGGCAGCAATCACAAATTCCGGAAATCCTTATTTGACTATTTAAGCTCAAACAAACGCAAATCTAAATTCCTGCCAAAAAAAACTAGCCTTTGAAACGGGGAATATTTTTTTAATAATTTTATTTTAATAGGTATTTCTTAGGCATTAAAATACATAAAATAACTTAAGATCAGTTTTCCACCAGCACAGATCAGATACTCAGATTAGAATAGGTGGTAGCGTTAACTTTTAATGATAAAATAGGGCTCGTCTTCCTTTGGTTACTCACTCTAGTTTTAAAATATGTTTTGCCATAACGACTTTTTATAAACAGTTTTCTATGGTCCGATGCAGCAGCCATCATTTCTTTGTTTCTAAACTCTTTCTACTAATTTAAATGAATACAATATTTCTGAGGTGTTCCCACCGTCGAGTAGTGACGGAATAAAAATTAACAATACACTTTAAAACTAGTGCGACAACTTGCCGGTCTTATTGCTAAAAACTACCTCTTCCAGTATATGTATTATAATATTACAGTAGTAGTACCTGGGTCACCGAGCTTTGCTCGGTTTAAATACTAAAAATACTTAGATACTCTTAGATTTTCTTAAAAAAATAATACTTGAAAAAAAAAGAGAAGCCTTCTGGATTCGAACCCGCAGCTACTAATTCGTGACCGCCACGAACGCTCGACTTCCCGTCTGAGCCAATTATGCTGTCGCGTCATGCGGCGAAATTTACCTTCGCATTCTAATGGTTAATGTGATAGTTTTTCGTTGTCTAAAAACGCGCATAATATGCGTTTTTTTTTTAAATGCAACCTAGTTAGATCGATTTATCGGCCCCGAAACCCCCTGCATACACAATCTCATGAAAATCGTTCAAGACTTTTCCGAGATTCAGATTCTATATATATATATATACATATTTATGTATATGTACAAGAATTGCTCGTTTAAAGGTATAAGATTACTACAGTATTACCAGAATATTTCTACAGTATTTCTACAATATCACTAAATTATCACAATTAATAGAAGTAATGAATGAATTTAGCACACGTATGTTACATAACGTCACATCGAATATGTCAACGAAAGCAAATAACAGTGACCCTGGCCGAGGCTAAACTAAATAAAAATAAACACCGTGTGTTATGTAAAGCGGGAATCGCGCTGGATCCGTGAGATTGCCGACTAGAGTAAACATCTTGAAGGCTTTTCATTTTTAGCGAAGTCCGGCGATGTAGCGGAAGGTCAGAGTTGAGTTTTCTTTATGTTTATTTGTCTACGCTGAGAGGGATACAACCCAACCCGAGATGTTGACATTCATATTTAGAAAGTGGAAAGGTGCGCTCAAGAAAGGGTACTCTGACCTTTTTTCTTTAGATACTTAATAGTACCCATAACAGCGACTGTCCTGTGTGATTTATGAATTATTTATTCTGAATTTCTTGTCACTATCGTAGGTATACGTAATATTTACCGCATAATACTGCCATCTTGGGTTTCACCCGCTATTTTAATTAACAGTTTAATCTTGCGGGATAAAAAGCAGATGCATATTTATGTTATCTCACCTCTGTATGCTTACCAACATGGGTTCAGTTGCCATAAAGCATACGAGCATGAAGAAGTAAGATACTCAATAGTAGTTTAGTACGCTCTTTATAACACGCGTACTTGTTGTATTTATGTGAATCATTATCATCTTACCCAAATTCCACTCAATCAAGTCCATATGGCAATGTTATGGCGAGCCCACAAAATTGACTTATCAAAACAATCATATGTTATCCTCCGTCGGCTGTCAACAAGGTGATCCCTTCGGCCCTGCGACCTTCGCCTTGGCCATTCACCCTATCATTCAACGTCTCCAGTCCAAACTAAACGTTTGGTACTTGGACGACGGAACTTTGGGGGGCGATGTGAATACTGTTCTAACTGATTTACAAAAACTCATAGACGGTTTTCGTCTGATTGGTTTAGAACTAAATTTTTCAAAATGCGAACTTTTCGTTTGCGACACATGTCCAGATAAAGATTCGATAATACAGAAATTTAATGATCTGGCCCCCAACATCAAATCAGTTGACAAATGTTCCCTGCGCCTCCTGGGTTCACCGATTTTAGAAGAGTCGTTACCATCTTTTGTCGAAGAAAAAATTCAAAATTTCACGAGAGCCTCCGATAGGCTACTCAAAGTAAACGCCCATATGGCGTTTACAATTATTCGGCAATGTTTATTTGTTCCGAAATTTATGTACGCTTTACGGTGTAGTCCACTGTGGAAACATGGTGAGCTCCTTGGGAGCTTAGACAATGTCGTAAAGGAATCTCTAATATCGGTGTTGAATGTGGATCTGAGTGGGAGAGCCTGGTCACAAGCCTCACTACCCATACGGTTGGGAGGCCTAGGGGTCCGCCAAATTTCAAGTGTAGCTTTACCGGCATTCTTGTCCTCAGTTCATAGTACTCAAAATCTAATAGACAAAATTCTCGCACCCTCTTTAGGCCATTCGGAATATTCTGATGTAGTAGTAGCTAATTTGTGCGAGGCTAAGAATGCTTGGAGGCTGGCTTGTCCAAACAACGATTTCCCCAGATGTCTGTCATCTCAGAGACAGTGGGATCGACCGATCTGCGATCTAGCACGGAACTCTCTTCTCGATACGTGTCCTAGTATCGCGGATCGTGCTCGTATCCTTGCTGTGTCTGTGTGGGAATCGGGCCTTGGGTTACAAGCTTTGCCATCTTTCAATACCGGTAGCCTATTAGATCCAACTGCATTTCGTCTAGCTGTTAGCTTGCGCTTGGGTGCGAGGTGCTATGAAGCCCATCGCTGCCATTGTGGTACTGCCGTCGACCAACTCGGTCACCACGGTCTCTCTTGCTCGAAAAGCGCAGGTCGTATTGGCCGCCACGCCAGCCTGAACGACATCATACGCCGGGCTTTTTCCACCGCCAATGTCCCAGCCATACTCGAACCGAGTGGGCTTGCGTGTGACGATGGCAAAAGACCTGACGGCATGACTGTTGTGCCTTGGAAGTTGGGTCGGCCCCTAGTGTGGGACGCAACTTGCGTCGATACTCTGGCACCATCACATCTTCCAGAGACGCATTGTAAGGCTGGTGCAGCGGCTAATTCAGCTGAGCGACTCAAACGGCGCAAATATGCAACCCTCGGAAGAGGTTACATATTTGAGCCCTTTGGGGTTGAGACATTGGGTCCGTGGGGGCCGGGAGCTCACCTCATCTTCAAAAGCCTTTCCGAACGCTTGGTCGATGCGACGCGTGACCAAAATGCTGGCGTTTATTTGGCCCAACGCATAAGCATTGCCATTCAGCGTGGTAATGCCGCCAGCATGCTGGGTACGCTTCCGATTGGTAGTGGGCTTGAACATCTTGATTATCTGTAGACCTTCATTGGTCTATGGATAATTCAGGTGTGCTTAGTGTAAGTAGTTGTTAGGTATGTAGCGTAGTGTAATTCTCATTGTATTTTAGTTTTGATAATAAAGGCTCTGCCCTATTAAAAAAAAGTCCATCTTGTTTTTGAGTTTACTATATATGGCTAAATACAATAAATGTGAGAATTTTGCAACGCCCTGCAATTTTACCCGCGTAGTTCCCGTTCCCGTCTTCCTGTGATAAAGAGTAGCCTATGATTTTATTGAACTGTGTTCTAAATTTCGACCTGATCCGTTTAACCGTTCCGACGTGACCTATCAACAAGCATCCAAACTTTCGCATTTATAATATTAGTAGGTAAGTAGTAAGATAATAAGGTACAATCCTCAAAAATACTAATTAGTCCGTCAGTTAGATAGCAAAAAATATTGTACACGTATTTTTTCTTTTGTTTTGTTCTTAGAAGTTTCGCGTGACGTCACTTATGGGTACGATTTTTACCCATAAGTGACGTCACGACGCCCACTCTGGGAGCTTGATGATCTATATATCTCTGTCGATTTTTAATATTTTGATAAAACAAAAAAAAAACATTTTCCGTATTTTTTCATGATCTAGGTGACGGACTAATTTTGGATGCTGATGAAAGAATGGTGTATTTTTACCCAGTCCGATACCCTACTGTGAAGTAGCCAATCTTACCGAGTAAGAGCTTCTTCTTGAGGAGAAGTAGGCCTCTCTTCGATCGTGGACTGGAGTCGTGTGTGGGCGTGTCCAGCTCAGCCTCGTAGACTCGCTCCGGAGCCGGGTAGTGCTCGTACTGGGCCGCCACCGCCGCGGCCAGGAGGCAAGCGAGGACGATAACTGTTGACGTCTGCATTCTGGTGTCTTCTGGAACCAAAGTGGAGTTAAACATTAGTAGTGTGTAAAATCATGGCGTTAAATATTAATGTTGTAGGTATAAAATCGTGGCGCAGTTAAGCTTTGGCTGTCTAGACCAAATGATTAAGTCTGATTCAAAAATCAGAATCTAAACTCGTTTGATATACGTCTTAAGTTCTGGAGGTCCGATTACACGTCTGAAGTAGTCTACGAAACTAAAACCTTTGTAACTATACAATGCAACGAACATGCATAAAATACTGTTTTTTGAAAAAAAATCTCGTTGTGGTGATGTCAATGATTAAAGTAGGGACAAGATAATAGGCCACTTTTGACATTTCATCAAAATTCAACAACGTAACCTTGTAACGGCGGGCATAAAATAAGAACTGCACAATTGCTTAACTTTTTTCAATTACGTTTACATATTTATTGTAATAATGACCGATACCAGTAATTTTACGATTTGCTTTCACTAATAAACCATTCTAAACATAATAAACAATTTCTGATCTAAAGAACTGAACGTCGTTACAATGTTGCGTCAGTCAAACCTTTTTCTTTTTAAACACTAGGGATGTTACTCTAAAAATCGAAAGCTGATAGGATTGTAAGTTGAATCGAATGCAATGATTACTTGTGAAGAAAAAACACCATACATTTATAACCACGTTGTGATTATAATAAAACCTAATTATTTATTATTCTTTTAACTAACTATAAAAATACAAAAAAATAACTAAATAGAAAGGTCATTGATGTTGGGTGCAATTTAGGTGGATGTTGCTGGCAACACCAGTGCCTGTCGACTTATTATATGTCACGCGGGATCAGCTTCTCAAGGTTTTATTCCAGACTGTCTCCTCGCATTCGCCTCTAAAACTACAACAGATTACCATGAGGAAATGAACTTTGATGTTTTTAAAGAGTGGTTTGAGAAGCTGCTAGTCAGCTTAGAAAACCCATCGAAAATTATAATGGACAATGCTCCGTATCATTCTGTACAAGTTGATAAACCACCAACTCAAGCAAAATTAAATAAAAAGCAAGAAATTGTCTCGTGGCTGGTAAGAAATGGTGTGGAGGCAAGTCCAACTTTATTAAAAGTTCAGTTGTTAAATCTGGTAAAAGCAAATAAGCCGTCCAAGCTCCGCTATGTAATCGATGAACTAGCCCTAGAGCATGGACACGAAGTTATTCGATTGCCTCCCTACCATTGTCAGTATAACGCCATCGAGCTTATTTGGGCACAAATAAAGGGTCATGCAGCGCGGAACAATACTGAACCACCCTTCAGTACTGCTAAAATGATGACTCTGCTACAAACTGCATGTGCAGAAGTCATACAGAAGACTGGCGAAAAGTCGTGGAGAAGACAAAGAAAATAATTTTACAAGATTTTGAACGAGATGTGAGAATAGACAATAATATTGAAAATGAATTAATAATATCTCTGAGTGCTGACAGCAGTGATGAAGATAGCAGTTCCGATAGTTCAAGTGAATAAAAGCAATTTTTTGTTAAATTACGTAGGTACTTGTCTTATTTTGCTCCTTTAATTTATGAAAGAAAAAATAATAATGGGACAGGGATTCGCATGATCATTTTTAAAATTCACATATGTTTCAAGTCTGTATCGATTCATTCGACCCATTCATTTAATCGATGTTTTTAAGCAGGTCACCTCACTATGAATATAAAACTGACATCTGTCAAAAGTGGCCTATTATCTTGTCCCTACTTTAGGTTTAAATTCCTAGAACATTACTTATTTACTTATTACTTCTCTATTTTTTTTAATATTTCTATGATTTATTGAAATGCATAAATATTTGTTTGATTTGAATTTGGAAAGATTTCAAGATTTTGTCTTTGGTATATCAAAAATCTCTCCACCTATTAGATCCTACTCTATACGTTACGACCCAGGGTTGACCACAACGCCCGTAGGCGATAGAAGAACATGGTACACTTGACAATGTTTAAAGACTAGTCAGATAAACAATGTCAGCTTGTTGTGAAAATTGGTCAAATTATATTATTTACGCAAACCTATGGGGAACGAACACAATTCAATAGCTCGTAAACTAATACAAAATTCACTTAACTGTTCATAAGCGTAAAGAAAATACAACAAAACCGCCTCACGATAATCAGATACAAACTTCCCTCGCTTGCTATCGAGATTGAAACATCAATATGCAAATTTTAAAAGTAGGTAGTGGTCAAAATTACGTGTGATACCCTTGCATTGCACATGATATTTTCCTGGAATCTATTGAGAGTTTTTTTGGTCTAAAGCTAATTGACTAATACATAATAGGTACCTATAGCCTAAGCGTTATAGAGTCCTTTACATTTTGCGCTAGCCCAGAGTTCAGCAAAAAGTAGAGACCACCTGACCATCTTAGCTATCATAGGTTTCACAGATAACAAAATTCGCTACATGAAACATAATATCGGCTCGGAAATTCGAAAACGATGGGCCGTGGATTCTTTGGAAAATCATTCCAATTTTGAACAGCACTATAAATTTGATTGATTATTGTAATATCGCGTTATTGGTTATTTGACAATGTTTGTTAGTTTTTATATTACATGCTACTATTTCAATAATGCCATAGGTACCTAAGTACCTATGGCAATTTTTTAAACTGAAAAGAGAGAGTGCAATTTGTGTTCGTAAAAGACTGAAATTAGCTGGAAACGGCGCGCTATTTTCCCAACAGGTATGTACTTATAGTTTATTTCAGTAGAAGTGTTTTACTACTGTTAATTACAAAATAAATGAGCTACTCCACAGAGTCCGGGAACCGCGGCTGTACGAGACTGTTTTTTTGAAGTGAAAACTTCTTTAGGCGCGCCTAGACAGATTTTTCGTGGGCTCTGAAATCAATTCTAGCGTCACACTCGGGTATGATAAGAAATCTTCGGGTAAACTCGGGACCATAATCATTGGTTATCTAGAAATGAGAAATACTAAAAAGGTGTGACCTGCACACCATGGCATGGCCATCTAGAAATACGTCAGCCAATGGGAAATGCTGACGCATTTCTAGATGGTCATGCCATGATGGCCAGGCCACACCCTCCTGCTGTAGCAGGTGTGTAGTTTCCAAAGTAAGCTTTCAAATTCTGAGTTATAAGTTTTCACTTCTATCGGCAGTTCCTATGACTGCCAATTTTTTTCAATGTATTTTTTACCTACCAAGTCACCTGATGGCAAACAACCGTTATGTTCCGTGATGAACCGTGGTTAATGGTTATCTTAACCGCATATACCTATATTTATAAAAACTTTGAGACTAGCAATCAGATTTATTTAAGGAATTAATTTTTCAGCGGTCTGTACATTAATCGGTATAGTGGCCATATCCAAAACCTCGCTTATCGAATTTATGACGGGTGTCAATTCATATTTCGAATCGGCCGCATTCGTAGTTCCGGTATTCCGTTTCCTCATAGGAAACTACCAATTCAAATGATTTACAGACATTAAAAACAAACCATACGAATCAAAAACATTTTACGCTACGATATTTTGCATTTCGCCGAGAGCATGCAGGTAATACGAGAGGTGGGATGTTTCGATATATAAATTGAGTAAAAAGAAACGTCGCAATTTTAGTAAGGAGCGTTCGAACGGAAATTGAGACATTTCTATTTGGTCTTGGTGAACATTTCCTAGCCATCTCGTCGGGATCCGGTTGCGGCGGGAGCGAGGAAAACATTTGCTTCTGCTATCCAACCAAGTGCACTGAAATACTTATTACGTTCAGGTATATGAAAAACAAAAATACCGTAGCTTGGGCGATCATCGATGCTTCCACGGAATTGAAATCGAAAACGAAAAAGAAATGGAGTTCGAAAATGCGATCTATATTCCGAGTTAGAGATGGTGAGCATATTACACTATTGAGGATACATGTAGCCACATATATACCTATAATACAATACGTGCTTACTTAATAGCTAGAGTAATTTATTACTTGAGAAGATGTGCTAAAATTTGCAGCAAATAGGACCACAATCGAAATCAAGTTTTATTTGCCTGCCCAATTAGGACATTTACAGTTATCAAGGAAAATCTTAATAACGCGTATCCTGATAGTTTCTATCTTACAATCAATAATTCCGCGGCTATTTCATGTTATTGAATGTTGTTGTCTTGATTTAAAATCAAAAGGTATTCGGTGTTCTAAACTCGCGCCATAAATTTTCTTTAAAGCTTAGCGATAATACTGCAAAGCTTGCTCGGTCCTGATCCCACGTGGTCCCACATAAAACCTCTCGAATCTGTTGGATAAAGCTTGTCCAAGTTTTAACTGAGACATTTTCCAAAACATTTTCCCAGGTCCTGAGGGAAACGTTTTGATTAACCATTAAGATTATTACAAAACGAGCCAATTAAGCGGTTAATTGTCGATTTCACACAGATAATAATTTTCCTAACATAAATTAATAATTATGCCAAAAACAGCAATAAATGTAATTAACAATTAAGTTAACGTAATAAGCAAAACATATATAGGTAATAGGTATACTCGACCTGCTATCATACTTATTAATTTTATTTCATACTTTACATGATAATAATCACTAATATTAAAAAAATCTCAAAAAATGTTTAAGTGAAAGTTTAAATCATACCCTAAAAACTATTAAAAATTGAGATCAATTTCAGCGTCCCGGTACCTACTTCAAATCCACACACGCGCCTACGTACCGCGCAATCCAAACAAAAGATGTGCCGTGCAAACAGTTCACAAGTACCTTGGCAAGTCAAGTATAGATGTACACAACACAGCACTGCTGCAGTCACTGACACACAGATGACAAAGCCTCCTTGTACAATTCTTTTATAGACTGCATCAGTGAACCGAGAGGAGGGCGCTCCTACCCAGCACTTCGCAAATCGTAAGGGTTCAAGGAATAACGTAAACTGGCTATTGACTCTCTATTTATTTATTTGCACAGAACAATATCCCATGGTTTAATGACGTTCTGACGGCATTATCGGTTCATGGGCTTGTGGGAGACTAATTGAATTCATAAGTGGGTTCATAAGTAAATATTCTTCCTGACACACTTTGCGCTGTCCCCAATAACTAATAACATTTGACGCGACATTTTGAGCAATAAGCTTAGAATGAGGTGTGCAATGAACAAACGTGGCTTTTGACGACAGTGATGTGCCATATTTCAATGTTTGAAGATAGATGATTATGTGAATTCAATGTCATAATCATGGTTGTCAGATTTTAACAATTGGCGATAAGCATCATTGAATACATCTGCACCTGTGAACTATGAATACATGTCCAATGCCTTGACCGAATTCTACTGGTATTATTGTTGAATTGACCGCAAAGTAAATAACTTCTATTAATATATAGGTAACCATAACGACAATAAAATTCGACGAAAATTAATAATTGATTAATAGGACTAGTTTAAATATTAATTAGAAAATTAAGCGTGGATTCGCGAAGATGTCAGGGATGCTCAATTACCAGAAGCTTATTAGACTGATTAGACCAAACAATAAGAAAATATCATGATCATCATTAATAATATTGGATATTTTTCATTTACAACTAACTAGTCCCAAGCTATGCAAAGCTACATAGACTCTGGCTCAGATCAAATAGTTAGTATTTATCACAAATATTTGTCCTGGATTAAAATCTAAACCATGACCTTCGGCTTTGCACATTACTGCTTGATGACAAAATAACAAAGGAGTGGTACTTCTGCAAGCGCATTTTCCAAAGAGTCCTACCGCTACTTAAAAGCGTTCTATAGATAGATACGAGTACCTACTTTGAAAAGGTTCGTGGTTTCTAGATTTAAACTTATAAAATGCTGTAATTATTACATCGTTCTAGATCGGAGCACAGGAAGGGCAAATGTTTCATTAGTTGTAGTTACTACATTCTCATAGGAGAAACTTTGATGCAGTCGTAAATACTGAAAACCAATAAATTAAAAATGAGAATTAATCTGCAAGAAGAAGAGATTAAGTTAAGTATTAACTACTAAGTATATGTATTTGTCCACCAACCCGCACTGGGCCAGCGTGCTGGATTATGGCCTTAACTCTCTCCTTGCGAGAGAAGGCCCCGAGTCCCAGCAGTGGGAACGTTTAGTGGGCTGTTGATGATGATGATGATATGTATTTGTAGTGGTAGGACTCTTTGCAGAATCCGTCTGGGGAAATACTTAACACACCTTTGCCAGTTATTCTGCCGTCATGCAGTAATGTGCAAACATTACGTTACATTGTGTTGCGGTTTGAAGAGCAATGTTTCCAGAGAAATTACTGGGAATAGAGATAAATAAATCATCTCGCATCTCTGGGTGACGAGCGCAGTACCTACAGTGCTAGTTAATGATTTGGACTATTCATGTTGGAACCGCTGCATGACACTATGCTCTTATGGGCATGCTACTCTCTACTAAAAAAAAGTTTCTGAGTTTTATATCAGCTTGATGGTAAACTTTTGCTTAATCCTTACCACCGATAAAAGAGCCCTGAAGACAGCAGTGAGACATTGTGTACCTACCTGCTTGTAATTCTATTTTCAGTATAACTAAACAATACCGCTTCAAACGAAGCTCTTCCTTAAATGTCTTTATAACGTAATGAGGTATTTTTGTGCGTCACGACAGGCTTTTGTTCAATATCGGTTAAACATGATCACAATAAAGCTGTTACAAGCTTATTACTTGATCGATTACACTCTGTTCTGTGATTACACTATCCTTGTGTTGTCTTTTTTCAAGAATTCGGAAGTAATACGGTGGTTGGCCTTGAATTTGAAATGAAAGAACGGCAGGAAGATGAGCGAAAACAATCATAAAATTCGTGGCGTTTATGTAATCGGTTTTATCAACAATAACACCATAAGAAAATGTAGTCTCGTGCAGCGATAAAATGGTGTGGTTCCTGTTTGACCAATCTTAAATGCTTTTAAGTTGCTAAAATATGTTAATACATGAAGATCAGTCTGATGGAGATGTTATCATTGCAATTCTTGAAATAGGTATATTTTCATTCCGGATAAAATGTTTGTCTAAAAGAAAGTCTACATCAGAGTGCAAGTTTATATGTAATTACGTCCAATCAACGGCTTTTTCGTTTGCCTAATGTACGATCTTGGTAGGAACAAACGTAACCTCAAAGGAACAATATTGGCCGATAGAGGCTACGAATGTCGCCGGGATAAATACTTTGTGGCCTTTCTGTCGTGGTGCTGTTGTACTAAGATCCAATTTTGTTTCGGCATCTTTGCATCGGTACGGAACATTCGCTACTCATCTCGATTTAGTAAAGTTAGTTACTGGTAGGTGGTAGGTTTATAATATGGCAAGTGCCATGGATGTGATGGTGATCAATGGAATAGCATTTTCAACTTGTACAAAGGTAGAAACGCTGTATTGCAATTATTTTTATTAAAAGGTTAGGCAAATAAAAACTCTAACAAGAGCGCCAGATAATCTTCAATCCGTATTAAGATACCTAACCGACTTCCTTAAAGGAACTATGTATTTCATTGATAGTATAAAAGTGGATAAGTAGGTATAAAACCCACTTTTATTCTATCAATGATGAATTTACAAAAAAAAACAACTAAAACAGTTCTAAAGTAAGCAATAAGTAGAAAGATTTATAAAAATATGACAAAAATGTAATTAGGGCATTAGATAGGTATATTGAAACATATTGGATATTGAAAGCTTCGTGTGAAATATGCGTTCTTAATAAATCACTTGACACCTATTGAATGCACAAAACGTACAAAGCTTTACAAATAAGAAAAATGAAAAATAATAAGATCCGTATTGCGGTGATAATGCTGAGTCACGATACCACAGCCTTCAATGGGCAGTAGATGGCACATGGTGTTGTAAGATGTGATAATCAAACAAGAGGAAGGTTTGTCTACTCATTCCTAGTAACGCGTCTTTTGATGTAATGCGTGAAAAAGACACGTTAAATTTTAAAATAAAAGTTACTCGAACTCCACCAATTTCTAATCGACAACGGCCATAATTCAAGCGTAAGAATTGTAGTCGTTGGATTGAATCCAAGTTTGATTTCTTTCTCGAACTCTTTTTGTAATAGCTTTTTTGTCATTGAAATTTCGGAGCGCTGTTTGCAGAGACCACGGTACTAAATGTGGATTTTTCAGGCTTAGTTAGTATCTATTGAGTTTTGATTTTACGGAGGTCGGAAAAAAAAGTTTATATAGAAAGGGGGTATTATACATTAATTTGAGGAAACATGCTACAATCAATGGAATTCAAATATACTTAGTTTATTTATTTAGCTTATGAACATCGGATCGGCATTTCCAATATTTCTAAGTAAATAAATTAATATTTATAAAGGTTTTTTTATTAGTCAATTTTGAAATACCTTAATCCTATCTACTTTATATTTATTTTCAACAAAGGAAACTTATCAGCATGTAGATTGCAAATCATGATATAGTAAACTCGTTTTTTATGCGTAAATGACTATGTTCGTTACTCTTTAAGAGAAAATACCTGAACATTGACCTGAACCAATTTAAAATACCATTCAAAGTGCCATCACTTAATGCGACATCTGACAAACAAATTGACAAATCTGGCAACATATCAATGAAATTCAATAAATAGGTACCTACCTACCATCCAAGTGCAATCACTAATATTATGAGCAACGCCTCTCAAAAATCAAAATATTTAACATATCTAATATAACGCTTAGGTACTATCTGTACCTACTACGGACATTATGTTTTTACTATACCTACTCGTAATCTATCTCTAGTTTTTCAATATGATTATGAGCATCTGATGCTATTAAGCGATACGACCTTCTGATGTTTGTCGTCTATCTTAAGTCCACTCATGATTTTGCAATATGTATGACCGTGATTCCGGATGATCAATAACAGTAAAACGTATGCTAGAGCCAGTGTAATCTGACCTACTATTTGTTAAAATCGCAATGAGTTGTGAGTTGAAGTTAAAGCTGCTATACGCGACTACGTTACGGAATATAGGCTCTGAGAGAAAAACGACACACCAAAGTTTGATCAACAACCGTGCCGTTCCGTTCTAGAAAGTCTGTGTTTGTGAATCACATTAATAAACTGTTCTTACTCTTTTATTAATTAATTAGTAGTCCTACTCCAGCTTTGTACAAAATTACACGTTCTCAAAAGAGCTGACTCATTTGCTTCCCCCCCAACATTTTTTATTCTTTTTGAACCATCGCTTTTTTGTCCTCTTGGCGTCGTCTGTGATGAGTAAGGTTTCGAGACCTTAATCTAAAAATCACGGTGATACAGTGATATCTTTAGTTAAATCATAGTTATTTAAAAAAAATATATAATTATGTTAAAATCTAGACTAACGATATTTGTATTTCTAGTCCTCCAAAAAGGCTCGACTGATTTTTATGTGCATTTGGTAGATTATATGAAAAATCTTTGTAAAGTATTTTTCATAATTCTGTCCCCCTAACTTAATCTTAAGATTTCATGAGATCTCATTTTGTTAGGTAAATAACATAAGATTGGCCCCAAGAGTTCAACGCAATCTAGTTAGATAATAATATAGCTCCTGAACGAAATAATTAAAGTAAATATCTGGGGAAAATAGCTTAGGTAATTGACCAGAGATTTATTAGCAATTCGTTTGCGAAATAAATTTCATTTGGTAATTATAAATTGAAAGAATTTCCAATTACCCGAAAAACTAAATAGGTACTTAGGTATGGAAACTATAGGTAGGTACTCAACTTTCTTTTGATAATCTAGATAGGTTATAGGTTATGTTTCGATTTTTTTATTAAGTACATATATTTTTATAAATGTAAAATTGTAAAAACCGTCAGATTATAATCTAACAACGTTATTGTTGTAAACTAACTTAACTAGTCTCAGAAACAGCTAGACATTTTAACGAGATTTTCAATTTTCAATGGCATATGACTAATGTTATAAGGAGTAACTTAGGTAAGTTTTATTTTAGAAAAACAAAGATAGTTCCTCTCAAATAAAATAAATAAATACCTACATACGACATCCAATAGTTTAGGTTAGCGGCGGATTACACCGTGGCTTATTAAGTGGTGGGACGAACAAGATGCGATTTTTAATCATTTTATTTAGGTACTTAAATGTCGTGTAAACTGTACCTACATTTATGAAAATTTTTGTTAATTGAAATATGTCAATGTCAAAGTACTTTTCTTTATTGTATAATCTGAACAGTCTACGATGAACCAATTATCGCCTCGTTTTTAAACTAGCTGAGAGATATGTGTTGGTATTATATAATTTGCGCAATATTAGCGGTTCATTTATTACCATGTGTAACGGTCGGGTGCGTGAATCGTTTCGTGCGCCTGCGCTTGGCTCATGTAATTTCTAATTACGTCAAATTGCGTGGCCAAAATGACATAAGGTTGTTACCGTCAGCGTCATACTAGCGTCGACAGCTTGTTTTTTTAACAGCATTTGGGTAACCTTTTTTAGGGTTCCGTACCCAAAGGGTAAAAATTGGCAGTCATAGGAACTGCCGATAGAAGTGAAAACTTATAACTCAGAATTTGATAGCTTACTTTGGAAAATACACGGGTGTACCGGAAGACGTGGTCTGACCATCATGGCATGGCCATCTAGAAATGCGTTAGCATTTCCCATTGGCTCACGCATTTCTAGATGGTCATGCCGTGATGGTTAGGCCACGCCCTTTCAGCATTTTCCATTGGCTGATGCATTTCTAGATGGCCAATGGCCGTGGCCCCGAGTTTACCCGAAGATTTCTTATCATACCCGAGCGTGACGCTAGAATTCAATTCACACCCCCCGAAAAATCTGTCTAAAAGCGCGCCTGCGCGCCAAAAGAAGTTTTCACTTCAAAATACTTGGGAGGTGTCAAGGGACATTCCGATGGAACGAAGTTGTACAACATATTGCAACTCTTTACTGTTTCTGTTGCCCTGGTACTTGTACCTAGGGCCAAACGCAACTCTTTTATATTTCTGTTGTCCTGGTATCTGGAGATAAACGCTGGGCTGTTTGAGGTAGGTAATCGAAACTCTTTACTGTTTCTGTTGTCCGGGTACCTACCTGGCCGTTTTTATCGAGTTTACCCGAAGATTTCTTATCATATCCGAGCGTGACGATTGATGAATCCATTTCACAGCCCACGAAAATTATGTCTATAGCGCGCCTAAAGAAAGTTTCACTTCAAAAACCCAAACCCTATTACTGAGACTTGGCTGTTCGTCCGTCCGTCCGTCCGTCTGTCACCAAGCTGTATCTCAAGAACGGTCATAGCTAGACAGTTGACATTTTCACAGATGATGTATTTCTATTGCCGCTATAACAACAAATAAATACTAAAAATTTAATAAAAAATAATATTTAAGGACAACTAAATATATAAAAATAACTCATACAACAAACTCGATTTTTTACCGTTTCTTGCTCGAATAGTCCGTCCCAAGAAAACATCCATACATTGACGTTTATAATATTAGTAGGAAGTAGGATACTCGTAGCTTGTAATTAAACGACATCGTATCGTAGTTGACGTTCCAAAGACTCGATCAAGGAGGTTTGACTAATTTGCAGTAAATCGTCTAGGCTGTGGATTGCGTAGCCTGAGTGGGATTTTCCCGATAGTTACAACCTTGGTCTATCAGGTGAGATGGCAGTCAAGTTTAAAGCTTAGGTACACCTAGCTTTAAAATCAAATAGATAAAAAAATTGGACTTACGTTTGAACTTAAGACGCTGACAATCACTAAATGGCACTTTTTTCAACACAAATTTAGCAAAATGTGTATGGTTTGAGATTATGAATAAAATGTATGTTATTCTTGAACATACTAATAATTGTCATAAAAACAAGATTTGGAAAAAAAACTCTCGATAGAAAAAAATCGTAAACTCTAAAAATTTGCTTTAGACCTAGATATCTATGTCATTAGTAGACGAACATTATTATGTTTAAAGAATAGATAACGTATAGGCGATGTTGATTTATATTTTGGGTTTCATGTACGAATATTTCACAACTTGGATATTGGGTGTGAAACGCTTCCCTTGCCTTGGTTTCTACTTTTATTTGAAGACATCTAGTTCTAGATTATACGTCGGCGAAAACGATACAGGACGTCTACTCTATTTCTACGAAAACGTAATTTCGAAAAAAAACTCGCGACTTTCCTACTCTCGTTCTACTTCGTTTCGTCAGATACCTACAACATTGTTTTACGTTTAAATGTTCTAAGCATACTCTAATTAGAGTAGGCTTAGAACATTTAAATGGACAAAACGACAGAACGAAGTACCTAAGTCGGAAATCGGAGTTGGAAAGTCGCGAGTTTATTTCGAAATTACATTTTCGTAGAAAGAGAGTAGACGTCCAGGTTTGAAGCCCATGAATCATGATGGCATAATAGCGAGAACGTACCAGCGAAAGTTCGTAGGTTAGAATTTCCTGCTGAAATTGATTTGAATTGCTGAAAAGGATTGCTCATGAGGTTATTATTCACCGTTAGAGCAGTAGTGCTGTAGACACCCTTTGAAAGTAAGGGCTGGTCTAGTCGAGACAACGGCGACTGCTGGTCCGGAGCCCCAGGGTTCAAATCGCGCACCACTGTCTTTTCGAAGTCTTGTGCATAATGTCCATAACTTAAAACATCGTGAGACATGTACCTAGAATCTTTCGAGGTCGTCCTCCAACTCGCACTGGGCCAGCATGGTGGATTATGGCCTTGACTCTCTCCTTGCGAGAGAAGGCCCTGAGTCCCAGCTGTGAGAACTTTTAGTGTGCTGCTTATGCAGAGGAGAAGTGATAACAAATTAGTAGGTACATCTGCACATAGAAAAATACTCATAACTGCAGACGCGATTCGAACCTCCGACCTCTAAATGGGAAGTCTAACATTCTTTCCACTAGGGCTTTCACTGCTTTGCAAAGGAAAGAGGCCAGTCAAGATATTTAATATGCACACGTTACACACGCAACTAAGCGTGGACGGTCAATTGCAACGCAGGACGACTGGACTGCTAAACAGCTGAAGACACTGTACTGCAAATTAACGAATGTGACAGGTAATTTACTGCCACTAGAGTTAGACCATTAATCTTCCGGGCCATTCCGTATGCGTGCAACCCTACTACAGAATACAGATACATGTCGACATGTAATGTGTTATTTGACTATGAAAAGTTTAAATTTGCCGGCAATTTTATACATGACGATTTGATCAATAATTTTCAACCGACTTCAAAAAAGGATGAGATGGTCAATTCAGTTGTATGTAATTTTCTGTGTAGATATGTACCTACGAGTACTTACATATTTTATATGACGCGATAGCTCCGCCAACCGCGAATCGACTTTGAGGATTCTTGTATTTGTAGACTATATTTCAGGGAAAGCTTTCTGTATTTATTTAGATAGCCATGTACATAGCTTAAAATAGCTTTGAAAAATCTAAAATGGGGTAATGGTCATCGGGTTCCCTGGGCGGGGGAACTTAGGTGGGTCACTAATTAAAACGCACGACCCGCGATAAGTGGTACATGACCTACTTATCTCACGGTCTAAGATCTAGGACGTTCGAAGCTGTGAAAATTTGAGAAACAATTCCTTGAAAATAAAAACTCTGTTTTTACTTTTTACAATTGAATTAGAAAATACAAAAAAATAATACACAATTACAACGATATTTAATATTTATACGTCAATGCACAAAATTACTATAATTCTTTAACGTCAGTGAAATATAATTGAAAATAAAGTAAAGTGTATAGAGTAATTTTCATCGTCTCTTCATGTGGCCTCTTGGTCTAGGGGTATGATTCCTGCTTTGGGTGCAGGAGGTCCCGGGTTCAAATCCCGGAGGGGCCCATTTTTGCTGGTTATTAGTATTTTTTAAGTTTCGTTTATAAATAAATTCCATTCAAAATTTCATAACACTAAAATTAATTACATCACATTTTGTAGACCAACAAATTTGCAAATTATTTTGATTAAGCGACATCTATCAGTATTTAATAGAAACATTATCAAGTACTGAAATTTCGACACAGAACCTAAAACCATATGGCGCTTAGAACAATCGTTCTAAATTGAATAAAGCGACATCTACCAAAAGTATTAAATATCGCAACAGATGTCGGTAGTTGGCCCAAAACAGCTGTTCGTCAAGTGAATAGTCAAGTGAAATGTTTTTCTAAGAAGTTCGACTGTCACTGTCATTAGTGTCAGTTCAGTCAGTCGACCAGCTCCATTGCTTGCTTTGCGTTGCTGCATAATCAAACAAAACAGTGAGCAGTGGGAAATTCGTGTTCGATTTCGTGAGTTGTGTTGTGCTAAATCGATTAATTGGACAACAAAACATATGGACTATATTTTATAACTGTTTTGTTTCGTACAACCTGTAATTCCACAAAGGACTTCGGAGTTGTTGAAAAAAGCAGTGTGCTATAAAAAATCTTGTGCGTTTACCTGGCTCCTTTCACAAAGGATACCGGACAGGAACGATCCGTTTCATTCGTGAGAATTTCGCCACATCGCCGTGCAATACGTAAGTAAAACAGCTTATTTAAATCGATAGACATAGAGATTATGCGATAATAATAGTCCCTCATCAAGATGAAAATTTGTAACAGTAGTGACGTTATTTCTTCTATTTATCGTTCAGTTATCGTTATTTACTAATTAATTATTACAAAATAACTTCTTCCCTTTAGAATGTAACGCCATGTAGTAATGTGTCCATATTTTTCTATTTTAGACTTGAATTTTATTATTAGGTACCATGCTCATATTTTTAGTGGGGATCTTGGAGATCCAGACCCTTCATTTCCTTGGTCTCAATCCCAAATAAATCATTTCTAACCATCGCATGCTCATTAAAATGTACATATTATTTACTTTTATAGTAAATAAAAAAATTATAACTAATTTGCAGGAAGAAACATGACAGGTAGATATTTAATGTGTGTGCCAAATTTTTTTATCACTAAACCGTTGCTTTTAACAGCCACTTAGTGGGTATGTGCTCTTCTGCATTCTGCAACAGTGTAGTTCCGTTTATGAGATATGCCAAGGTCCAAAGAGTACTTTTTTTCATACATGGGTTAAATTAATAAAAAGATACAAATCATAGAAACCCTAAGCATAGCAATCATGTCAACTTTTAAATAAACCAACATGTATCAAAATTGATCCATTTGTTTATAAGATCCTAGACCCACATATAGAAGAATTCGTACAGAGCTATAACACTCTGATACATCCATCCATCCCTCTTTTACAAAACACTTGATTGGCACCACAAACAAAGTGCACAAAAAAGTTTACAAATAAAATACAAACACAAAGGGCACAAACACAATCTAATTGTTAAAACTGAACTCTCCCAGATAACCTATTGATTCATTAGGAATCTGTTTTAAATCAGCTGTTTAAAAACTTCATCTACATCCATTGTACTGACATATTGTTAATAGATTGTATTGCTAGAAAACCCTAACAAAATGTGTTTCTGTTTCCAAAATAGACTTTTGCCAGAGTCCCAGCAGTGGGAACGTTTAGTGGGCTGTTGATGTTGTTGTTGTTAACATGAACAATGCCTAGTAGCACTGTCCAAGTGTCACCAGATGTTAACTCTGTGATAAAAACAAAAAGCATGCTTGTTCATTATTTTTATGTGAATTATCTTAGGGTATGTTTTATTTCCAATAACATTATTATACTAATAACTGCAGAGCCCCAAATCTCTGTTTCTAACCTAGCATCCAATAAATTACACATTGACAAGCTTCGTAGTCTTCATAAGTTTGGGGCTAGATTTTGTAGTGTTAAAATTGTAAATCAATATCTGTTATACTTCACTATTATGGCTTGTCATCATCATCCTCTAGCGGCACTAGCCAGTTTAGAATATCCTGTAATTTAAACCACCTTACATGGCATACAATATAAACAAACATATCTATATATATAAAAATCAATGCCACTTTTCGTTGTTAATAAACTCCTCCTAAACGGCTGGGCCGATTTGAATGATTTTTTTTGTACACATTTAGGTAGGGCCCTGGATGGTTTAGATTCACAAATCAGTCCGGCAGATGGCGCTTTAGTTGGTATCTAGGTTATTATCCGAGCGAAGCCGGCACGGGTCGCTAGTTTTGTTATAACATAGAATTATGAGATGAGTAAAACATGTGCCTGATGGTAAGCAACATGCTTGTCCATAACAAGACAGTGTCCTGCAGTTATTTAAACATTAAATCACTGCCTTGCACTACACTAAAATCTGTACTCAGGGATTTCTCTTTGCCTTTTAGACATAGACATTGCCCTTGTAACCAGAACATTTTTTTTTTACTGGAGATAAGGTTGCTCTCGACGTTCTCGACATCTAGAATACATTCATATTTGCACATTACTGCTTGGCATTAGAAAAAACAGGTAATCTTGTAGTACTTCGCCACACAGACTCTGTAAAGAAGCTAACTATAAAACATGTTGTCAGATCTTAACCTGGATTTATAATGTCCTGTGGTTATGATTTAAGAACTCATCTATTTACATCAATAACACTTTGAAGCCTTGCTTATACCACAAAGTATAAAGAAAACTTTCATAAAATGGTATACATCTTTTCTAGTACTAGCAGCGCCCCGCGGTGTTATCTGCGTTGTTGTTATTTTTCGACTATGAAAAGTAGGTACCCTATATTATGTGTTATTCCAGACAATAATCTGTGTTTCAAATTTCAACCTGGTCCATTCTAACAAATACACCAACATATTAAGTAATCCAAAAAAAAAACAATATGCATTTATAATTGCCTCGGTTTTTTTTCTGTCTACCCTCGGTTTTTTTCTGTCTACCCTCGGTTGAAGAAACAAGTGTTGAAATATCGTCGTATTTTACATTTTGACGAAAAATTGTTAAATTGGTTTTAAAGGACTGTATCAGTGTTTATCTAATTCCTTGTTGCTTAAATATCATACAAAGTGTTCAATTTTTGCGAAATTATATCTCTGGTTTGAAGGAAATCGTGACAAAAATCGCAACCGTTTTTTCTTGTAATTTTTTTGTATTCTTGTCCAAATTTGTTAATCGTCTCTACAAAATGCAGTGTTTTAAGTGTGAAAGCCACTTAAATAATGATGACAACAATGTGCAGTGTGATGGATGCAAGCGGCACATCTGCTTGCAGTGTAGTAACCTCACTAGTAGTGAAGCGCGCGTCATGGGACTGAAGGGTAAACGTACGCTTCTTTATCTGTGTGATCCGTGCAGGGAGGCCCTTTTCCAAGTGCCGAAATTGATTAAGTCCTACGACGGGCTGAAAGCGGAGGTCGAAGAAATCAAGGTGCTCCTGCTAGAGACGCGTAACTGTAGGCAGGATACAACACCTGTGCCCTTGTCGGGAGGTCAGGATGGCACGTCATTAGTGTCGCCGTCGTCATCACAATCGTCGCCAGTTGCAGTTCCCAACAATAATTCTATTGTTGAAGAGCTATTAGAACGTGAAAAGAGGGCAAATAACCTGATAGTGGTTGGTGTTAAGGAAAGTGCAGCTGATGACGGCAAGACTAGAAAGTTGTTCGATGAAAAATGTGTGAACAAAATTCTGCACGATGCGAATGGTGGCAATTTTGACGATAAGGTAGTGTCGGTGCAACGCCTCGGTCGCCGTGAGGCGGGGAAGCAGAGGCCTATGAAGGTAATCCTCAAGAGTCGACAAGATGCTCTTTGCATATTGAAGAATAAGGGCAAGGCCAGCCGGGAGGTAAGAATATACGATGACAAAACGCCAGAACAGAGGGCAGAGCTGGGCAAACTACGTGAGGCACTTAAGCATAGAACGGAGAATGGGGAAAGTAATTTAACCATTAAATATATAAAGGGCACTCCCAAAATTGTTCCAAAAAACTAATCAATTTTAGCAATAAAAATCCATACAGTGACTTTACTATAATGTACACAAACCTTTTCTCGTTACGTCCCAAATTTGACCTTTTTATGGCCCATGTTAACTCTTACCAACCATCAGTGGTTGTAATCACTGAAACTTGGCTGAATTCTAAAGACCGTAACAGCTCATATAATATACCAAGTTACACTTTATTTCGATTAGACCGCAAACACAAAAAGGCTAAATCTGAAGGTAAGACGAGGGGTGGCGGTGTAGCGGTGTATGTGAAGGATCAATTGAGTGGTGTTCCTATTGTAGCGAGAAAGAACCATAGATACATGTGTGATGAGGTGGAAGCACTTTACATTGATATTCAATATGGATCTAATCATTTTTTGGTTGTTGGGGTTTATCGCTCAGATGATACAGAGGAAGTGACTTGGAAGATTCGTGATAACAAATTAATGCAGAATCTTTTATCTGCCTCTCAGCATAACATTGTAGTGATAGCTGGGGACTTTAACTATAGACACTTAAAATGGCCTATCACTGTAACTCAACATCGTAGTAGTGACCAGATTTCCAAACCTGAAGATCTTTTTGTCGACATGTATTTATCCAGTAATCTGCATCAATTAGTAAAAAGTCCTACTAGACACCAAGTTAATCAGCAGGCATCAATGTTAGATCTTATCCGATCGTAGACACCAAATAGTGCGCACGCGTTCAGACAACCTGCATCTGTTTCTATCGCATACGACGATACGTACCTACTCGCTGCGCTAACGCCACTGACTACTGGTTGCGTTTCTCAAACTTTTCTCGGCACCACCCAAGAACCTCTATAAGACGCAATGGAATCTTTTAAGTGCAAGCTGTGTGATGCTGAGTTCAGAGATGGCGCTTTGTGCTCCATCTGCCGGGGGCGTTTTGACTTCCCCTGTGCTGGAATAACCGAGAACGGTTATCGTAAACTGGGTGAGAGGAAGTCGAACTGGAAATGCCCGTCTTGCAAGACTGCCACCACGAGTCCACTTCTATCTGTATCTAGAAAAAATTCGGCGGGGTCACCAGTACCTGCAGATCTGGAGAGCATATCCCTGGACATCAAGCGGCTCAGTGCTCAGATAGCATCATTGCCAACTTTGATAGCTTCGGTCAAGGCAATTCAGGCTGACATCACGGATCTCAGAACATTGAAGTCGGACATAGCGGACCTAAAGCTTATGAAGCCTGATGTTGCGGACATGAAGACCTCTGTTGAATTCATGCATAATGCCGTGGAGTCACTAACTGAGAGGATCTCGGAAATCAGTCAGGAAGTCCAGGGTCTTCTCAAAACCAAGGACGATGTCCGTCTTCTGCAGCAGCGGTTTGATCAGTTGGAGTATAATTTGGGAGAGATTGAGCAGCGATCTCGAATGAATAATATGGAGATCAAAGGAGTCCCAATTTCTCAATCGGAGAACCTGTTTGAGATCGTTACGAAAATTGGTAACCAAACGGGCTGTGTAATCGCGAAAGAACAAATCAATTATGTTGCAAGGATCCCTATGAGAAATGACAAAGTTAACAAAACGATCTTGGTCTCCATCCACAATAGGTACATCAAAGAGGATTTCGTAGCCGCAGCAAAAAAGTGTACCATTGTTCCAACGGACTTGGGTTTGCGCGGAGACAAAAGAATATTTATCAACGACCATCTCACCCTGGACAACAAAATGTTGCTAAACAAGGCAAAGAATTTGGCCAAGGAACGAGGATTTGCATACATATGGGTCAAAGGGTGCAAAATTTTTGCGCGGAAAACTCCTACATCCAACGTCATAGCCATAAAAACCGAGTCAGATCTAAAAAAAGTATCGTAAAGCAGGAAGTAACATTTATAATTTATTTTTCATTCTTATGTTATGTTTTATGTCAAGATCAAGACCACTCTAAAAGTTTGAGAGGCTTTGGTTCGCTCCCTCTCCAGTGCGCCTTTTGCTTTGGTACGCGCGCGCATGCCTCGCACCTCTTAATTAATATATCGCTCCATCTCGCTTCCACTAAGCTGTCCATCCTCTATTGTGCCATTATCTCGGTTATCTTTTCTCTATTTTACACCATTCGGAATACATTTAAATGTCTTTATGCCTCATTGTTAATTTATGACCATATTTGTGCTTTTTTCTTAATTGAACTAACTTTTATTCAAGTGTTATTATTCAGTTTTAATAATGTATAACATTTATTACCAAAACGTTCGTGGCTTACGAACGAAAACATCTGATTTTTACAGGAACGTTTCTCTAAATAGTTTTGACATTATATGTTTGACGGAAACTTGGCTATTAGATGGCATACGTAATAGTGAGTTGTTTGACGGCCGTTATATAGTTTTCAGGCGGGATAGGGACTATCACAAAACAGGCGAGACAAGAGGAGGTGGTGTGTTGTTGGCGATTCGGCGGGAAATTATAGCCGAGGAACGTAGTGAGTGGTGTTCCAATGCAGAAGATTTGTGGGTGACATTAACATTGCACTGCCGGAGACCAAGGGTAGTTTACAAGCTGCATCTTTGTGTTGTCTATATTTGTGAGGAAAATGCAGGTAATTCTATGACGAAACAGCTGGAAACTTTTTCTGACAATATTACTGATATTATATTAAAACACCCTTGCGATAAAATTCTCATTATGGGAGACTTTAACATGACTAACTTATCTTGGAAATCGTCTGATGAGAGCTCAGGTTACATTGCCGACAATATTATAGGACCTATACAACAAAATTTATTCGACGATTTTAATCTATGCAATTTATCACAATATAATAATATCTTGAACAGTAACAATAGAATACTTGATTTAATATTTTCAAATAATGAGGTAGGAGTCTCTCTCTGTCAGAACCCACTGTCCAAACTCGACACGGCACACCACCCCGCTCTTTGTATTTCTGCTGACTTCGTCCAATATCACAAACTTAAACCTCGTCCATACGTTAAGTATTTTTATTATAGTGGAGATTATGACGTCATCATCTCCAAGCTAGACGACATTCGTTGGGAATATGAACTATACGACAAATCGCTGGAAGACGCTGTTTCATATTTTTATAACGTTTTATATGATCTTAGAACAATTCATATACCTTCCAAAACAGTCACGCCTTCACAGAAATACCCTCCCTGGTTTAAAAAAACACTCATCAAAGTTTTGAAAGAAAAATACAAATATCACCGCAAGTTTAAAAATTACGGTAATCGTTCTGACCTGCAATCATTTATGATTTTAAGGGATCGCGCAAAATTTTTAGAAAAACAGATGTTTGATGAGTACATTTCGAACATTGAATTAAATATATCTAAAAACCCTAAAGCTTTCTGGTCATATGTTAGATTAAAAAAACAAAATAACGCTTATCCCGCAGTGTTATGTTTTGGTCAGCGCTCGTCTGACTCCGGGGAAGATATTTGTAATATGTTTAGTGATTACTTTCACTCCACATTTTTGGATGGTAACTGTACTGATTACTCGCTCGACGTATCTGATAGCAATATGTCGGTTTCGGATATAGCAAATATTGAGTTTGAGCGTTTCGAAGTTTGTAGACTCTTAAAGTGCCTAGACCTTGGTAAATCTGCCGGTCCTGATAGTATTCCGGCAATATTTATAGTGAAGTGTGCTAAAAGTATCTCCACTCCACTTACTATTCTTTTTAGGCGATCAGTATCCGAAGGTGTCATGCCTATGATATGGAAATCTGCGTATATTACACCTATACATAAAAAGGGACCCAGAAATCGAGTTGAGAACTATAGGCCCATCTCTAAGCTATGTCTGTTTGCTAAAGTGCTAGAAAAAATAGTATACAGGCAGGTTTATGCGTCGTTAAAGCACACACTTAGCTCGCTTCAACACGGTTTTTTAAGAGGCAGGTCTACTACATCAAATTTGATTATATGCAGTGACTTCTTATCCGAGCATATGTCCAAACCTTCACAGGTAGATGTTGTCTATACCGATTATTCTAAATGTTTCGATAGAATAGATCACAATATACTTTTGCGGAAGCTCCAGGCAGTAGGTATCCGAGGTAACTTGTATAGGTGGTTTACGTCCTACGTACAAAATAGATGTCAGACAGTAGTACTGAATGGCTATACGTCATCACCTATGCGAGTCCCCTCGGGTGTTCCTCAAGGATCATTATTAGGTCCACTGCTATTTACTCTCGTTGTTAACGATATTTCTTCATGCTTTAAACACTCTAAAGTATTATTATACGCAGATGATATGAAGATATTATGCCCCATTGATTCCCACAAATCCTCGCAGTTACTGCAAGAAGATCTCAATCGGTTCGACGAATATTGTCTTGTGAATAACTTGGACCTCAATGTATCCAAATGCTACTTTTGTGCGTTTACTCGTAAGCCACAACCCCTGAATTATAATTATAAGCTTAAGAATTCAAATCTTACAAAAGTTGATTCAATTCGTGATTTGGGGATTATTTTTGATAGTAAGTTACTTTTTGATGAACACATTAATACTATTGTCAATAAGGCATCAAGGGCACTAGGTTTCGTTCTGCGCTTATCAACTGAATTTAAATCAATCAAAACCATAAAAATTCTATATTGTTCATATGTGCGTAGTCACTTAGAATATGCCTCACAAGTATGGAACCCGAGATATGATGTCTATAGATCGCGCATTGAGCGTATTCAGAAGCGGTTTTTGCGACATCTGCAATTTAAAATTAAAGATTATTTGCCAGACTATAAAAAGCGTTGTCGTAAATTCCACATTCTTCCTTTGCACATAAGACGAGATATTGCAGATGTGGCCTACTTGCTGAAGATAGCTAACGGCGCAGTGGACTGCCCTGAGCTGCTTGAGCAAGTAGGTCTCAGAGTGACAGCTGATCCGAGGAGGAGACCGTGCTCGCTGTACATACCCGCAGCTAACACTAACTACAGGCAAAATAGTTACCTGCTGAGGGCGAGCCGGAGTTTCAATAGCCTGCTTGCTAAACATGATCTTGACGTATTTAATACTTCTATTATACAATGCAAGAGACTTCTCACACAGGAGTACTTTGTTTGAGCTAAATTACTGTATTTATTTGGTATTGTTTAAGCTTTTTTTTTGTACGTTTTCATGTCAAAAGTCTACTTGATTTACTTAATCTTTATTAATATCTACAAGTGGAATTTTTTAATTGGCCTTTTGTACCTATTATGTTATATATTTTTGTACCTAGCTGTAAGATTCCCAAACTTAATAAAATAAAATAAAATAAATTATCTTAGTGAATGAGGACACTCTTATACATGATGTCTCTCACTTGCCTCCCATAGGAAAAAGTGACCACTCTGTGTTACATTTTACCATTCAATGCTTAACACGTAAAGAAAATTCTATACCTAGGCTAAGAAGGAACTACAATTGTATTGATTATGACATCTTTAACACTGAACTTAGCAACAATTTGGAAATGATATCTATATCTAATGACCCTGAGCAACTATGGAGTGGTATTTTAAATGCAATCAACATCACCACTGATAAACATGCCCCATTGAGGCAAGTAACATCCAAGCCAAAAAACAAGCCATGGATTGATAATAATGTTCTTAAATTGATTTCTGAGAAAAAAGCACTATGGGTCAAGTGCAGAGCTTCTATGAGTGTAGATGACTATCACAAGTTTAGAGAGGTGAACAACAGATGTGTTGCACTATGCAGACAACAACGGAGCAGTTATGAAACTAAAATTCTCAGTAAGGGTGACAAAGCTTTCTACTCCCACATGAGACGATGTACTATGTCAAAAGTTAGCATTCCTCCGGCAATTAGGAATCACAATGGAGACCTTGTTACCCAACCTTGTGAGATAGCTGATGCTTTCGCCGATGAATTTGTAAAAGCTTATTCAAATGAACCTACTCTTGATCCTGGTATGACAGTTTCATCTATTCCACGTGTAAATGATAGCTTGTGTGACATATCCTTTTCTGAATCAGATGTAATAAAAACTCTTAAAAATTTTAACACTCAGTCATCTCCAGGTCCAGATCAGCTTCCAGTCTGCGTTTTAAAAAATTGTGCTCACACACTTGCCCCTGCTCTCTCGGTTCTGATGAATGCATCCTTTGAAGCTGGACAACTACCACAAGATTGGAAGCACTCTGTGGTCACTCCCATATTTAAGAAGGGGGACAAAATGCATCCAGAGAATTATAGACCTATAAGCCTTACTAGTGTTGTAGTTAAGATAATGGAAAAAATTGTAAATAGGCAGCTGACACTGTTCCTTAATAGACATTGTATCATATCTACAAAACAGCACGGTTTTGTTGAGAAAAGATCCACTATCACCAACTTGCTAGAGTGTGTCCATACTTGGAGTAAAGAAGTGGAGGAACGAAATCCAGTGGACATTATTTACTTAGATTTTCAGCGAGCTTTTGATAGAGTCCCTCATCAGCGTCTCCTGATGAAATTAGACCATTATGGTATACGTGGGAGGCTGCTCAAATGGATAGAGCATTACTTGACTGGCAGAACTTTTCAAGTTCGAGTTGGAAATTCCCTGTCACAGCACAGGAACGTGTTCAGTGGTGTGCCTCAAGGATCGGTGACTGCTCCTCAACTCTTTGGGATCTACATAACTGATTTAATTGAAACAATTGAAAGTCAATCTGCCTTCTTTGCTGATGATAGTAAATTTTTTGCAAACCCATTGGTTAGTTCTGGACGGCTCCAAAAGGATCTAGATCAAGTGCAAGTATGGACCATGGATTGGGTTGTCAGTTTGAATGTTGGAAAGTGTGGGGTCTTACATCTCGGCAAGAATAACCCACTAATAACCTATTATCTCAATGGTGTTGCTTTATCCTCAGTGAATCAGCAAAAAGACCTTGGTGTTATAATTACATCAAATTTAAAATGGGAAGAACATATTTCTGCAATAGTTAAGAAAGCAAACTCTTTTCTTTATGTCATTCGTGGATCCTTTCAATCTATAACTGTAGAGATGTTTCTTAAAATATATAAAACTTATGTGAGGCCGCTACTAGAATATGGTTATCAAGTCTGGAGCCCCTACTTCAAAAAAGATATTGATTTGCTTGAAAGTGTGCAAAGAAAAGCGACAAAATGGCCATATGCCCTTCGACGTAAATCCTACACGGACAGATTAAAAGCCCTACACCTCACTACATTGGAAGAGAGACGGTTACGAGGAGACTTGATCGAAACATTTAAAATACTGAATGGATTTTATAACCTCCCTCACATAAAGAACCTGTACAGATTAAAGGAGCATAAGAGAGACAGTCGGCGTCATAAGTCCCAGTTGTCCCACGCACCATCACTGACAAACACTGCACATCACATCCTCAGCAACAGAGTGGTTTACAACTGGAACAGGTTGCCTGAGGATGTTATTTCAGCAAAGTCATTAAACTCTTTCAAGAACAGATTGGACAAATGGATAGTTAAAGACAAAATCATTTTAACAGACAATTACCTATAATTTGTTATTTCAACACTGAGATATAGGCATATCAGCTAATGCTGCTCGCCTATTATTCAATAAATAAATAAATAAATAAATAATATTACTTAGTAGGATTTACTATTACACAGCATGATAAACATAAATGTCAAGTCATTTTTCTGCATCTTGAGTTGTCAGCCTATGCATCTGGAATCTGTATTCAACAAGAGTCAGAATTTGCATCTGGAATCTGCATTATAATTCTGTTACCAGAATGGCTTATTAACTTACTCCAAAAATATCCATTTGGTGTTGTGTTATACAACTACGTATCTAAATATAAATAACTATTGGGTCTCATACATAATATTACGCAACTAATTTGAATTTTATAGAAAAACCTTTGGCTTAAACGTTGGTCAATGTGTTACTTTATTGAATATTATCATCATCCACAGCTTTCTCTATCCCACACTGTGCTAATTGAGTCCAAGTTTGACCTGCGATAGTTACAGTATCATTTATAGAATAAACTAACAGCGCCCCGCGGATTTACCCGCATAGTATACGTTCCCGTAATTTTCCCGAAACAACAAGTAGCCTATGTGCTATTCCAGACTATAAACTGTGTTCCAAATGTCAACCAGATCAGTTCAGTCGTTTCGACGGGATTGAGCAACAAACATGCAAACTTTCACACCTATAATATTAATACCCACCGTGTCCTGTGGTTTTAAGCGCACAGTTCCCGTTCCTGTTATATCCTCGCTATGACAGTAACGAAAGTGCTATTCCAGACTATAATCTAACTGTGTTACAAATTTCAACCTAATCCGTTCAGACGTTCCGGCGTGATTGAGCAACAAACATCGAAACTTTGTAACAACAACATTTATAGTATTAGTAGGACTGGATAGTAAGGAACGAATGACGATAGGTAGGATGGCAGATAAACCTGAGTAGACAATCAAAGGAAAATAATTTATTGTGTTGCTCGACAGTAAAGCACAGATGCAAACGCCACTCCATCATCGAAATCTGCCTGCGACGGCATTATTCGGTGAGAACGATATGAGTGTTCAACTTCCACCGTGTGTAGATTAAATGTATAATAATCAGGGGCCTAGATACATAAGATAGTCATTAGCTGCATGCTAGGTGGAGCAATGGAGTGGGTCAGCAGTCAGCTCGCGCTTCCGGATATATATTTATGTATACGTCCGCGCGGACGCAAATTGCAGATTATGTTCTGTCTTTGTTTTCTTGTTTCAACCAACTATTGTTTTTGGTAATAGAACGGACAATCCCGTTCACGAATTTCCGTAACATGTATCACTACTAACTGTTTATCGCTTTCTTTATCTCACTTGATGTATCAGTCTACGATGGATCGGATTTTCTGGATGAAACCGACCCACTTTCGATTTGAAAATACACAGATTTATTTTCTTGTTCCAACCATCGATTGTTTTTGGTAGTGGAACGGGCAATCCCGTTCACGAATTTCCGTAATATTTGATGTATCACTACTAACTTTTTATCGCTTTCTTTAACTCACTTGATGTATCAGTCTACGATGAATCGAATTTTCTGGAAAAAACCGACCCACTTTCGATTCGAAAATTGTGTCTATTGGGGAACACTTACTCGGGTAATCGGGGTAATAATTATGTTCCACAATTGGTCGTAAGTCTATACTTATTTATACTTAGTTTTCTATAAAAGGAGAAATCAGTCAGGCTGACGCTTCAATTTGTATAGGTCCTAACCATATCCAATTAATATCCATAGAATAAATTACAGTACCTACCTACTAACCGATACCACAAAGTGAATGTGTGCTATTGTTACTTTTACATATTAAAACTATTTAATAACTTGAAGAATTTAGAAACGAAATAACTTACATTTAAATAATTCATAGGCAATTAATTATTTAAATCTAATTTATTTTAAGTCCAGTACAGAATAAAAAATTGGAAATCCAAAAAAAAAAAAAAATTTCTGAAGAACAGCTAGTTTTAGCAAATTAGCATAAAGCTATCAGTTGGTGTAAATGTACACATTTAATAATAACTGTTTAACATTTCGAAAACTACTTACGTAGACGCCTTCAGTAGTTATTTGTATTCTTAACTACCTATTAGTGATACGACTTTCTATTTTTTAAATGATACCGTTCGATAATTCGAAAATGGCAATAGTAATTCCCTTTTTACAGTTACTAACGACATCGAGAAGCAAGTCCCGTTCCAAAACAGTTCCATGTCAAAAATATCACTCTTCAACTTTTGAACATTTTCTGATGGCAACAGTTTCACTTAACCATTCCGCCTGTCGATGAAACTAAAAGTACCTAGTAGATACGTGTTTACGTTTTATAAAAAGGGAGGTCTATAGTGACTTAGTCCATAACTAAACAGCCAACAGAAGTTCTCCACCTAATATTCCGAGAGCTGGCATCCAATGTTTGAGGCTAGCTGAAAACTTGTCACATAGGTAGCTCTCCTATTATACCCCAACACGAGGGTGCAGACCTGGGTGGTGAGTAGTGACTTTTTCTATTAGAATTCCTTTCGCAGTCGTAGATTTTTTTATGTCTAAAGTAAATCAAGAAATTTGTCATCTCCGTTAGGTATGAACAGCGAGCATTAAAAACAAGCAATGCGTGGTTTCCGCGCTCTTAAAATAAATGTACGGAGCCAGACTTATTATTGGGCACTATTTCCATTAGGGTCAACTTGAAAATGAAGATTTAGGCAATCCACTAGTAATTTGACAATAAAGTAGAGGGGATGCGGCCTCGCTGTCAAAAATGTTGTCCAGCGATACGGTAGTTATAAACTGGCAAGATATACATATAATATTTATGTGCAGTTGTCGAAGCTAAAACTTTTCTAGGGCACGGCTTGGTTAATGACTACCGCATGCTGCATTGATCGCATGCATGCACATTGTCGGTGTAATCTTGACCCAAATCATCGGGCTCGATTCGCGTTTATTTACCCATTCATCGCTTGAATCTCACGTGCTGTTTACTTTCGTCAGCAATCAAAAGCAAACATGATCTTTCTTAACATACGGTGGTAGGCACGTATAATGGGCTGTGTATTTAATGATAGCAATACGAGTCAAACAAGAAAAATAAAATATCTATTATCATGCGACCAATTGAATTATGCTGGTATTGTGTCAGCAATGGAAAAGCTGAGTATACGTTTTCTGAGATTTTAAATAAAGTATTGAAGCCAACGTTCGACAAAAGAGAATGACACGCATCAACTACGACAAAACGGAGCAAAAACGTGACCACTATGAACCAAGTCAACAATAATTTTGCTCTTTTTATAATATGGATACTGAAAAGGGATTCTGTGAGATTGTGGAAGGCCTCCAGATCACGATAATGTAATGAATTCATTCGCCAGCGCAACTTCTCTGAGACCTTTCCTGACGCAACGTGATAGAGTTGCGTAAACTATCGCTGATTGGCTGACCAACGAGGCTACCTACGCGACCCACCTCGATGCCACCATTATTTGCTGAATGAAACCATATTTTTACCTTTTTATTCAAAATATCTGGTTACTATTATTAGGTTCATCTGAAAAAGGCGCTGTATTTACAAAAGTACCTTGTATATCGTAGCTTCACTTAAAGCTGTGTAATGTGTATCGCTGCGCTGCAGTCTACAACAGTTTTGGAATCGGCTACAGATATGGCTGGCCTACTGCCACTCCAGTTTGCTAAACTGTTAAGCTGTGTCTGTAAAAGGGACTGACGACTAAATTCGTTTCCAGTTCATCGTTATCGCTTAAACCCAGAGTGTATTATTTTTTTGGTTACTCACTCTTCGCGGGTCGAGAATCCAAGGTGTAAACTACATCCTAATCTATTAAAATGTATGTAAGTATACGGCGTGGCAAGCATAAATAAATATAACGTTAAAACAAATATAACGTTTAATATAAAATTCTGAGAGCTGATGAAGTAGGTATAGAATCCGCGTGACATACAAAAATATCATTGAACAAATACCTATACGGTGCTCTGCAAACTGTATGAAGATGTGATGTCAGATATGCTATACTTAGTGTAGACCGAAATCTAGATTCAAGACAAGGTTTGCCGCCGTCTGCGATACTCTAATCAACCTACGTACATTGACTGCATAGTGCAGTACAGAACTGTAGACATGTTAAGTAGCTTGGTACCTTCCACCACTTCCACGGTCCGTTCTCTGATCTCCGTGTATGAAAGTGGATCTAACAAGGTCGTTATAGCTGGTTCATGTACGTACCACCAAAGATAGCATTGTAAATCGTATCTAGATGGAATGAACTTCTTTTGTTATAGAATAACGCTACGCTCTATTGTGTAACAGTTCGTAAGGTAACCTTGCCTTAAAGTTTTGGAATTGGAAACTGCACCACAGATCAGAAAATAGTTACTTCGTACTGCACTTTGAATTGTTTGTTATTATCGAGAAACAAAATCAAAAGATTTCTATTTCTTTGAAATAAAACATTTTATTTTATTAGTTTATAATTTTGTTGTTGGGCTTATGAGCAAAATTTGAATGGTGTGAACTACCATTATTGCTTATAGAAAAATTTAAAGTAATAATTCCTCTCCGAATTCAATGTAGTGTAACTATTTTATTATCAGTAATCCAAATAGTACAACAACACAATTTTGTTACCATAATCGTCCATGGCGCTATTGATTTTGTGCCCAATATAGAGGGTTTTGAAAGCCGCTTAGGTTGCTAATCATCTATGGATCATCTATTAAACATACTAAGTAAGAAGATTCACAAAGAATGTAACATAAGTACTTACAACGTTAAAAAATATATATAGGTCAGATATTAATGCGTAAATAAAACATTAGTCAGTAAAGCACAATTCAAAAAAAAATCCGCCTCAGTAGCAACCTAATTGGGCACAAAGGGGAGTAAATTACTTACTACAATGATACCACGAACAACTACGACGTTACTATTGTACCGTCACTTATGCTCCATTTAGATTAGTACTTATAATTTAATAGTGTTTCGCACAATAGGCTGGACAAGGCCGGTTAGATCGCAAGTCGGCCCTATCCTATCAGAAACTATGAAACTATTGTCGTATGATGTCTACTTATTGTTCGATCTACGAGCTGCGAGCCTTTGTTTGGTTCTCAGACTTCCATAGAAAATACAGTATATAACAGCTTTTTCAAACGGTGTGGTGGGTTGAAAATCTATCTGATGTTCTGCAACAGTAAGGGCTCCCGCACAAAACCACGAATTCGCATCGCATCGGAGATTATCTCCGAATTCGCACGAATGCTTCGCAAGAACGTCCGATGTGATTCGCATCGCGCATTCCTCATTCCCATCAGCATTTATAATTGTAATATGTGTATGAGACCAAAATCTTTTTTCTTTCATTAACAATAACAGCAGTACAACAATCTTTTTGTATCCATGTTACGCTTCCGAAAAACCACGTCCAACACAGCTGACTACCGTTGAAGGTATGGTTACCCTAACCAAAGGTTTGCCGCACGAATTCGCATCGGAGCAATTCACATCGCAAGATCCGCCGATGCGGCGTCGCATCGCAGTTTCGTGTGGGAGCCCTAAAAGGAACTCTATTGAAAAACGATGTCTAAGATGATACTCAGCAATTACTGAAACTGTATTACTTGGTTCTTTTCGAGCGTATCTTATGAAGCTCAGCAAGCTACACCTACAATTCGCTAAAATATGGAAAAGTTTACTAGTGACGTGTAAGTGAGGCGTTAACGCTTTAATACAAGCATTTGTAACTAAGTTGATCAATGAAATCCAAAAGCCGACACGATTTTGTTGCGTGCCAATGTCACTATTGAGCAAGGTTTCGATAGTTTTTTTTTAGACCATGGTAAATTGCTTCTTTCGAGGGGTTTCGGAACCAACGGTAGCCAAAGTTATCAGTTGTTGTGAAGTCATAAAAACTTTATTAATGTAATATGTTTGAAGCGAACAAAAATCGCAGTAAAGTCTTTGCGAAATTGCGAAGAAGCCATTGAAAATGTGTGGGCAGGGCGAAACTTACGACCTTGGAAGGTCGTCGGCGCTACTTTGCCGCATGCCGCTAACTACGCAGCTACGCACCTAACTCCTGAAAACCAAGGACCGCATTGACCGCATAATCACTTATCCAATACTAGGTAACTTATGCTCACAATAGAAACACATTTCAAACAGTCCCATAGGTACATGTCTTTTGTATTATGACAATATTTCAGATCACGCCATTACAAATTTCAAGCAGGCATCTAAATTCTACGCTTCATGCTGGGCTATGTAGTAATTCAGGGCAAACTTTGAAGCTTTGCTTACTATTAGACAAATCTTCAAATCTATATGAGTTTATTAAAGACGTACGTTTGTCGTGAACTGGGCTAACCAAATGAAAAAATGACTAATACCCGGTTTACATTATTCCAGTCCAGTGATCCAGCGATAATCCAGTCCAGTGCTATTAACGTCTACATTATTCCAGCTACATATTTAGAAGCGGTTGAAGTGTGAACACTACAGTGCCGATGATTTCAAGAAGAGATCAGTGTGGTAAAGCACTGGATTGGCTGTCTACATTATTCCAGTTGCACTGGATTGATCACACTCGATTCAAAAGTAGACTGCCAATCCAGTTACTGGACTGGAATGCTAACTGGATTCATTGTATTCCAGTACCGGTTTACATTATTCCAGTAGGTAACCAATCCAGCGCTGGATTCGATCGCTGGACTGGAATAATGTAAACCGGGTATTATTGTTTAATTCCGACTAGAATTCTCTGATCCTGACGTGCCCAAACAAACAAACCAAGAATCACCCCTTTAATTGTTATAAATAACTAGCAGCGCCCCGCGGTGCTACCCGCGTAGTTCCCGTTCCCGTTGTTTTTCCGGGATAAAAATTAGCCTATGTGTTCTTAATATAATTTCTATAATCTATATGTGTTCCAAATTTCAGCCTGATCCGTTCATACGTTAGGACGTGATTGAGCAACAAACATCCATCCATAATATTAGTAGAAGATAGTCTAAATAACATTATCAAGAATCGAGTGCGAACTCGCAAACTGAGAGTTCCGTAGTTCAGCACTACCACAACCATTATTGTTAGAAATTACGCTTCGAAATTCAGAACAACATACAATCTAGTGATATTCCGTCAATAATTACGGCGATGATACGGAATCTTTGCCGGTGCTAGACCGGTTTTTTGGTAAGTAGTATTAGTCAAATAATTTGCAACAACAAGTTCTAGATACCGTGTAAATTATTTATTTATTTCAATTGCTGATATGTGCTTACAGTATAGCCAACACGCACATACAGCCACAATACAAAAATAAAATATTAGATATCAGACACATTATTACTAAAAACACACAAAAAGAACATATCATTTTTAAATCATTTCAACACTGCAATTAGATTAAATACAAACAAAATTTAAGTACACACATAATGATATATTATGATAAATACACAATTTTATTTTATTTTACAACTACCTATCACAGTTCCACAGGCAAATCTCAATTGATCGGACGGACAAAAAACAGCTCTTAGTAATAGTGTCCCATTTTTATTTATAGAAAATGGAAAGGTAATAAAAGTTAGAATAATAGGACGCCATCAAGACGAGGAAGATTCGCTTGTGTCATGTTGTAAACCTATTATGAAGCCAAATAAAGGCTCTACATTTATTCCGTTTTAAAATACCATATTTTTACATATTCACTAAAGTTCACGATATCATGTTTGGGTGAAGCTTTTACAGACTTGTTTTTATACGGACATCGGGCGCGGCTATACAAAATGACGGCGTCCTGACCTTGTCTGCAGCTTTATCGAAAATATCGATTTCCGTGTCCATAAACACTATTCTGACGACGACTAGATTTCAGTAATGCTGATGTTTAGCTTATCCTGGTCAGGCTTATTTTTTTCCATACAACTTATATACCTACGCCGTCTAAAGTCTGAATGACTGGAACAAAATGTTGTAACACCTGCTTAAGTTTCAGTCACACAATTGGAAAGTCTTTTCAATTTTAATCAACCGTCTCGAATCGGCCGAACAAAGTAGGCAGGTTGCTTAATGATTTACAATAATCTTTAGTAAGTATTCATACATTCCCAATTCAGTGGTGAAATAAGAATGAAGTCCATTTCCTCTCTGATTTAAACAGCTGCGCAGAGCGTTGATAACGCGAGGTCACACATGACTACTTGCTGATAACAGCCTCAGAATTTACTGACCTCTATAATGTTCAAATCTTGTTATAATGTTGCTTTGATCTTTAATCTCTGTAGACGCGTTTGTGATGCGACCCTGTCGTTCGCAGATTACTTTTGACACAATCAATCACTGGATTTGAAGATTTCCGGTTCTATGTTTAAACTCGTGAAGGTCCGACTGTAGCCGCGACCCCATTACTATAGTCATCTTAATAATATCAAATTAAATTATTCGCAAGAAATTTCTTTATTTATTAATACTATAGTACACTTAGTACAGTAGTAGTCGCCAGGTGCTCGAAATAAGACCATGAAGCAATATTAATCTAATCTCAATTTGATCAGAGACATCTTTAAAAAATCATATAGGTACACGGTAGTGTTTGTAATGTTTTTTTTTTATCGATTTAATGTATGTTAATGCACAATTTAAAAATACATAAATAAAATTCAGCAGTTGTATGAAATTTCATACTCCTCCGTCCGCTAAATTTTCGTAAAAAGTGTTACAAATTTTTTTCTTCACTTGTTAATAATGTATATATAGACATGATAATAAGTTTTGAGTAAGTACATAAAATATAAAATTTTCCATAAATTCAATACTGTGCTTAAATACCTGCAGCCTTATCGAATGCTCACTGGGCGCATTCAACCTCATGTCACAGTGGTTTGGTTAGAAACGTCCTTTGTTCGCTTGTCTTGGTCTTGACTATGGAGACAAAGAAAATTGAATCGTACGTTATCAGATATAAAGCTGACATTTAAAGACTGTTTGTATGTATTGTTGGGTATAGAAAGTGCAGCAAGTACTGGGATCACGACGCGCATTTTAATTGCACTGGTTCTAGGAAAGGACAACTGTCAAGCTGCTTTTAATATTCTTAGGAAGCATCTCAAAACCATTTTTAGTTTTAGTGAATTTGTTACTACTCGAGTATTTTGTAACTATTACAGTACTTACCAATTGCTGTCGTATTACATAACTAAATTGAAGCTCAATTTATTCTCTTTGGGTTAGGTTGAAGTTACAAATATCGAAAATTTAAATGTAGGTAATCGATTCAATTTTGCGGATTTAATTATAATTTTTTTTTAACAATGTCAAATTCTTTTTTTGGTTTTTGTTTAGTTTTTGGCTCGCTTTGAATACATTCTTGGAATACGAAATACGACAGTTAGTGTTTATGGCTATTTTAAGGTACACAACCTAACTCCTAATAATAACCTAATAATCTAACTCGTCATTGTCATTATTTTAAAGCAAATTATTGTACTGCATCAGACTTCTTCAAAATAGTAGCTTTTGTGTACCTGAACTGTCCTTTTTATCTACTTTCGCTTTTAATAATGACTTAGATACACGAAGAAACTATTTTCTGATCTCTGCCGTGGTTTCTTTTCCAAACCAATTGCATGGTATTTAGATTGTTTAATTATCTATTTTGCGTTTACGGGCCTTGTTATTGTTACACTGCTCTCAAAGCTCCCAGAGTTGTATTGCGTAAGTCAAACAATAATGACTTACCAACATACCTACTAATTTATTTTATCGCATATAAATTTATAACTCGGTAGCGATACAGTATTGTATGTTATAATTATGAAACAGATTTAATCACCGTAGGTACCTAATACGATTTCGTTATGTGTGCGAGATTGTGTTTTTCGGGTTGTGACATTGCTCGCGTTATTTGTACGGTAAATTATTTCCTGTGTGTATTCAGCTTGTGGTAGTCTTTGTCACCACCAATCAACATAATGGGCACGTTACTGTACCGAAAAATTGTTTCTCCGCATTTCTCTTTAAAGTATGAGCTAAATACAGAACAATAAGCATTTACGTAGGTGTTAGTACATTTTAAAGCGCGCATTTCCAATAACAACTTTCTAGCCATTCATCTCTCTTTATCAGATTACGTACTAGAATATCTTAAATCACTTTAGGCGATTTGGATTTATTGGAGCGGTGAATTCGAATGAAGTAATCGCTCCGACGCAGTTATATTTCGATCTCAAAAAGGATCGTTTAGAGATTGCGCAATAGCGACGCTAGAGCAACGAAACAGTACATTATAGAGATGATTCACGCGAGAGGCAGAAGAGTGCGCGACGCGACGACGTTGACCCAACACTCGGTCGCTCACCTCGTCACAATCTACCTGGACCCCAGTCCGCACATTGCTATCGATACATACAAATAATGGCTTGAGGGCGTTGAAGCTCCACCTAAAAAATCAAGATTCTCTACTTCTAAAAATCTCTGCATCAAAACATTTCAATATCAATACTTAACAAGATAACAGCAGGGAACGACCCAGCGATGTCACTTGGCACAGTTAAGTGGTCAAGCGGAGATGAGTATAGTAAACAACTCTCACTCGCATGATTCAGGCAGCTTCATTGTTATGGATTGTTCTATGCTGAGTCTATTTCAAAATAACGTTCTCACACTGCATCGTTATTTCCTAATTATTTGTAATCACGTGCCTCACGTGCGGGTTCGGTAGTGGAAGTATTATGATGAATAATACAAATGACATCACAGAAAGAGAAAGCTTCGAATTGACCTCAAAACTCTGATTTTAAATTATGCTGACCGTGTATCAATGTCAAACGAAGAGAAAAGTCCGTACTCTACTGTTCTAAAACGTAATACAAGTTATTCGCACAATGTTACTTATTCATCTCAGAAATATACTAATACGTGACCTTTCTAAATAAGTGAAGGTAAGACTGAGTAAACGAATGAACCAGAAACAACATGTCATTAGTCTGTTTATTCAGTCCAGCGGTGCTGATGAACTATAATGCCTTCCTCGCCCTAAGCGTCCCAATTTCCTTTTCCCAAGAGTAAGATACAATTTTCGCGTAGCCGAACCCCCCAACATTGTGAGAGGAAATACTGCTGCGTAATATCGGACACAGATACTTTATAAACACAACAGAATATGTAGGTACGTGAACATCGATATTTCTGGTTACAATTTCTTTCTAAGGTCCTGGTTGCGTGAGCATTTTCTACATAGATAGCAATCAGACATTTATAATCGCGTAGTAATCATTTTCCTAAAAAAATAATTTTGAACTTGTTAGAACGCTACATGATCGTGACATTGGTACTGGCAGGCTAGAAAATAGTTTAATAACATACAGAAACATACTTCATTCTATAAAATTAGAGCTAGCGTCACATCATTGTAATGCAATCACCGGGTTTGTTTGTATCCAGATAACAATGAGGCACAGTCCGGGCAAACACTGCTTCTGTAGCTACTGTAGAAGTAGTTTAAATCTGCGCTCACGTGATGATATAATTGTTTAAAAACAAATTTTAACGTTCTTTGTTCATATGAGATCTATTTACCAATTTTAATTTGTCATTCGATTCGAAATAAATAGGAACATAGAATTAATTATATCTGTTTTCACCAAGAGTTTACGAATAAGTAATCAAATCTAATAAGTCATCAAGATGTAGTGGTGATATTTCGTTTCCAATACAAAATTAAGGAGTTCGCGTTCATACATCAGTTAATAGCCAAATTCAATGTAGGTCAGTAGGTCATGACACGCAAAGTACTTTATGTTCCTTCACAACATTATTTTGGTACAAAAGTCGATATTCTATGTAATTAACTTATGTTTGATTTGTTTCAGATATTTACTGGAATGCAAACAGAACTTTTCTGCAGTGAAACTCTGTGATAAAGGTATGATGAACGTCCTACTAATACTATAAATGTCAAAGTTTGGATGTTTAGATGTTTGTAGCCTTTGTTTGTTTTAGACTTTTTATCAAATAAAAAACGATAACGGGAACTAGGCGGGTAAAGCTCCGGGACGCTGCTAGTGATTGTATCATTTTTTTTTTCAGAACTCTTGTGTGAATATAGCATAATATAGGAAAATAATATTCTATGATTTATCCAATTAAACCAATATCGTAGAGTGAATTGTAAATGAGTCATCATGTCCGACTGGCTGGACAAAACCGGTCCCTGGTCGAGTGATGTTGGCCAACGTTCATTGCCACTGCACCGACCCTCTGCGAAGTAACTGAACAAAGAACTTAGTAATAGAACATATCCAAATATATGTACTTCAAATTTAAACTATACCTAAAGGACATCGAATCTTCATATATTTTTGTTTATGTATATCTATGTTTTAGATGAACTGGCATTTTTGTTAATTCCAATTCCACAGTGGTTTTTACACTGTACATAAAATGTAGCATCTTCACAAACATTGGGGTCCGTGACCTTTGTCATTTGTTTTTTTTTATATACTGAATAATAATAGTATATCTTGGCTTAGAAGAAGAAATTGAAATAGGGGGAAATGGGGAACATTTTTAACCTATTCTATGTGAAATTGATTACGGCGGCAACATTAAAAAATGTTAGAAAATGTAATTTAGTCACAATGTTAGTTTTTGTAACGTGTCAGTAGGTATATGAATTAGCCTTAAACGTATGTGTTGTACATACTAACCTTTTGTTGATCAGTAGCAATTAAACTATTATAATTAGTATTCAGGTCATTTCTCGCATTTGAATCCCTTTTATATTATGTACTAAGGGACTGTTAAACTGTTCTGTACACCTGTACAAATGGTAGAGTTCATCTGTAAAAGGGTAAGTTTCTATAATTTATAGAGACCACATAGTCCTGTCTATCCATCCATTACCTACTACAGTAGGATAGTTTGCGAGGTTAGAACGTTTGTCCTTCTGATGATTTTCTGCTGTAAAAATATGGTTAAATAGAAAAAAAATTTGGCACGAATCCCATGTTTAAAAGTTCCTTGCATATCGCATACTTCTCTGACGTCATCCACTCGTGTACTGATGTACTGTGACGAACGAAGCTTTTTGGACATTATAACAACTAAGAATAATAATGGCCAAAAAATAAGGGTAGTGCAGGAACAACAATAATTGTAATATTGTCTTAACCTATCACGAATGTGCACTGTGAAACTGTGCATAAGACTGCATCTAAATTTCTAAATATCATGTATTCGCGTAATTCGTGTAACAGTACCTACTTTAATTTATGTAATCAAAATTAGACACTTTTTGTACTAGCTAAGAGTAACCCATACCTACGTAGCTTGATTCGTGTAGGCCTCGTGCTGTAAATCTAAACCCTCTCCTGCGATACATCGATTCCGCTTGACTGATTTATTTTTAGTAGCCTGACTGTGACATCTTCATTGTTCGTTCCCATGTCAACGAAATGGATCCTTTCTGCCATCCCATATACATATTAATAAGTTAATGGCATCCGAACAAGCTCTGACCCGATTGAGATTATTACTTGCCTCCCTCCATGACTGTGACCAAAATAAATAAAACTTCCTACCATTGAAAATTACTGAATGACTTTTTCGTTACGATTTATGTTTTATTTTATTTCTAGTACGGTTCAGAAGAAAATTGTGGTTCAGTTTCTACATTCATGTAGACAGTATTTTTTAAATTACTTGGTCAAGTATCAAGTATGTTGTATTGATTCAGCAGTAAACACGTCGCGACGGCAAACCTGACCTTCCATGAGTTACGTAATTGTCATGGCACTCTCAGGTTCATGTATGCATTTTGTTGACATTTTAGAAGGTTCCTTTTCGAATTATTCGTCTTTCAACAACTCAAGAAAACCAAATGACTCACAGAAAGTCATTTGGTTTTCTTCAGTTCTCGTAATTTCTTTTTTTTATATTTATTTACAAAACAGAATAACCGGACGAACAAGACCTAATGTTAAACAACACGATTGCCTATAACAGCACAGTACGACGCAGTTGATAGAATATATTCAGGAATATATATATTAATCCAGTTCTAATCTAACAATTATGCCTTAACATTAACTGTCTTAGCTAATCGTATTATTTATTCACAATAGTTATGTGAAACAGTGGAGTCGATAAACACCATTACAGTACCCGGCGATAAGTATTGCACATCGGCCTTTGGAGGGAGACAGTCGGCTGATTTCGGCTTCGTAGAGCATTGTCTCTGTCGCACACTACCTATGTGACGTTTTGTCAGTCGTTGTTTAAGTGCGATAGAGTGCAGTCGCGTCCAGTCACACCCCGGACACTCGGCCTAAAATCTATACAGACGGTGCAGTTGACATACCTACACTCACACAACTACGCATATGTCGTTCGAACGCATTTACGCATGTGTGCGTGTCATCTAGGGATACGTTCGTTCCTTCGTTGAGTGCTTCTCGCGTTCTTGCGGGGTAGGAAGCTTGAAACTGGCGGGGGGTGGGGAGTGTGCGTTCTATCTGTATTATCTATTCTATGGTCCAGTTCAAAATATATAATTAGAGTTGTTAACACCCCCAAATTTAAATAATTTAAAGTTGTACTGTGGCATCTTTAGGAAAAAAGGGAAACCTTTACGAGGTCAGTCACGCCAAATTATATACAATGTTTATAAATGTTTTGTAACCGAAGCTGACAGATTTTTAAAAAATGAAGATGAAAATGTAAGTTGTTATTTTAAGAAGGTTCAAGCGCAAGTTGCAAATCCCACTGGAATTTCAAGAAGAACTTTGAACAATATATTAAACGAAGTCAGTACTGAAACACATTCTACTGAAATTAAGTTTAGCACTCCAAAAAAAGGGAGACCAAAAAAGCAATTTCGTTTGGATATGGACGATTTTGATTATGATGTTGTTCGAAGAATTGTGTATGATTTTCACTTACGATTTAATGAACTGCCAACAATAAAATCATTAAAAGCTAAATTGTCTGAAGCTATTAATTACAATGGGTCTGAAAAGACGTTGAGAAAAATACTTCACGAGATGGAATTTCGGTTAACTAAAATGGAAGATAATCGAAAAGTTTTAAAGGAAAAGCACGATGTAAGTCTCAAACGAATGGAATATAAATCGATAAAATACACAAATTTCGCGAAACAGGAAAAAATATCGTCTACATGGATGAGTCTTACATACATACATCCCACACTAAAGGGAAATCTTGGAGTGATGATAAGAAAAAAGGAGTAAAAAAGCCAATTTCAAAAGGTCGACGTTTGATAGTACTTCATGCGGGAAATAAAAAAGGCTTTGTAACCGGCGCCTTTTTAATGTATAAATCCACGGATACTACAGGTGACTACCACAATGAAATAACGAATAACGATAACTACGAGAAATGGCTGGTTAATCAATTAATCCCAAATATATCCAGTGATTCCGTTCTAGTTATCGACAACGCACCCTATCACAATAAATATGTTGAAAGACCCCCCCCCAACTCAAACACCATTAAACAGGAAATGATCAACTGGTTAAACAGACACGAAATTCCAGTTGATCAAAAATTAACAAAACCCCAGATTTACGCTATTGTGTGTATTACTACCTATGTCAGCACAAGGAGAGGTATACAGAGTTTTCCGTGAACAAAGTACTTGCCGAACATGGGCATACTGTGTTTCATCCGGATTTTAATCCAATTGAAAATATATGATCTCAACTAAAAGGCTATGGAGCCTCTAGAAATGTGGGTATGAATTTAACTACAGTAAAAACGTTATTGACTGAAAAAGTAAACATGATCGGGACTGAAGAGTGGAAAAAGGTTTGCGATCACACGATCAATGTGAGAATGAATATAGAAGCATTCAACACGGTTTAGACAATTACACTGATAGACTAGTGATAAATACGGCTGAGAGTGACAGTGATATTGACCTCTTTGAAAGCACAAATAGTGAAATGGAAGTAATTGAGAATTATAATTATTATTATTTTTATAACAATGTCTCACTTTAACAATAGGTACAATGGTGTTTATTATGTATACTACAGCTGTCATTTTCCAAAGTAATTAAATACGTAAACATAATGTGAACTTTTTTATTTTATTTAACCCGAACCTAAAGCCATCACTTATAGAAAAAATTGTATTTTATACAAAGAATAAAAATAATAATTAAAAGAAACAAATTAAAATTGTTTTAACAGCTCCTAATAGATGCCGGACTATTTATATTTCGTGCGACAGAGATGACGCTCTACGAATCCGAAGTTGGCCGATTGTCTCTTTCCAGGTGTCGATGTGCAATATTTATCGCCGGGTACTGTACAAATATTAAATTCCGGATTAGCATCAAGGAAACCACAACGTGACATTTAATCAATTCAAAGCAGGCTCTGCTCTAGATACGGTAATAGTTACTAGTCAGCATCACAGATTAGGAAGCAGACAATATTGACTTTTCAACAGACTAAGAAAGAGTATCTATTGACTACACCCACGGTTGTCCTCGGTGGCCTTTCCCTCTATGACGCCGTTCGTGCAGAGGCCGCAGTCCAAACGCACAATCGCGGACACATTCGACAAACAATTATAAAATCATTTGCGAATATTGTTGCCATGGCCATGCCACAGTGTAGTTAGTGGCCATTCGCCTGGCAACTTTTGGTATGATTTTTGGACTTTTCGAAAACGGTTTTTATGTTCGGCTTTATGTAAGAGTAATCGATGTTCCCGCCATTTATTAATCGATTTAGATTTGTTTTTCTTTATTCGAACTGGCTCAATTCCAAGTTGGTCCTATTTTAATCTAAATAAATGTTCAACCCCTAACGGGGAAAAATTAAGCGATGAATAAAGTTTTACGGCTTTGCGTCCTTTCTTCGTTCGTAGTTTACCAAGATTAACCCAAACACTATAAAAGATAATAAAGAAGTTGTCAAGGGCAAAAAAAAGTTTTACCAATTTCCTTTTAAGTGATATTTTCATAGTAATTTGAGTGATGAGACGAGCAGGAAATGAGCCTGATAGTAAGCAACACGCTAGCCCATAGCAGCACAGTGTCCAACTGTGGAAACATGAGGATTCCAAAGTGTTCGTCACCAAGAGACATAATTATTCCATTACCTACTAACCTAAATGAATTCATGTAAACTCATTGTTTTTGTATAAGTACAGGTTATTGTGTATGTCGGTTCTCTTATAAATTTTTACCATATCATAGTAAGGCACAAAATTCATTATGATTTATGTCTTGCTTTTCCCCAACTGTCTAAGGCGTCTACCATACATATCCGAGGCGACTAGCGACTAAAAAGACTTATTCCGTTACTATTGCTCTCTTTCTTTTAAATCTCGAGCGCAATTAGAAAGAAAACAATAGCAAGAACATAAGCCTTTTTTCAAGCTATCCACGCAGAAAGGAAATGAAATTACTCGTTGTAAAGAGGAAGAGTATTATCGGTTTTCTCATTTTTTAAGGCCTTGGGGAATTTCTATTCCGATTTTTGCTCGGTAGCAAGTATTGATTACGACATAATATCAAATTATTTTTCAAAAAACTTGGTTTGCTATTTGTAGATAAAATAATGTATTTGATGATTATTTTGGTGTTGTTGATAATCGTAAACTAGTAATGACATTTCTAGATGGCTGAATATTCCATTGTAGAGATAAATACGGAAGTATGTATGATTCAATTTATCTTAATGGCAATCTAAATCAAAACACTAGCTAATAATAGTATTCATGATAACAAAGAGAAAACGTTATTCAGAAAATGACATTGCTGTGTTGTGTATTCGTATTAATATTTCATTATATCATTTGCGAAACATGTATTAATTAATAAGGCAGCTAATTTAAAATTGGGCTGTACATTTCTGCCCAATGTTGGATGATCTTTAGGTTAAAACTACCATTCTGTAATCCAGATCGAAAATGACGTTGCGGCAGGGCTAAAAAGCATTGGAGGGACGACCGAAAGTGGAAGGAATACTCTGTTTCCACGTTGCTTTCGGGAGGTCTTTCCCTAACAGTGGGACACATCGGACTCTCAATAGTAAATAACATTAAACATCTACTAGATACTTCGCTAGTTAATTTTAATTAATTAGTTATTAATCAAATAAGGTTCGTATTTTCTAAAAAAATATCAAGCCTTGAAAACAACTATTAATAATATAACATTGGGTAAATGTCATTGGGATATTGAAATCCGGTTTCGCTGGCAGGAACTAGTTTTGGCGAAACTCTGAGGCCCAATTATCTAATCAAACTCTCGAGTGTTGGTTATATAACCACATAAACAGATTATATTTCTGCATGTTATTCTTCTAATAGCAAAATGATAATAACATAAAATAGCCAAATGTGTTTACATAGATTCGGAAGAATAATGCAAAGAAAATTTTTAAGTTTCCCGTGGAAGCTGTCTGGTCTTTGTCCTAGGTCAGTATTTGATTAAATGACCCTAAACCAATCGCCAACGAAATGGTTGTGATATCGACCACGCCATGACCACGACCACCATTCTGTCAACTGTCAATAGCCTTGGTCTCACACCGTGATTCGCAGGGAGAACCTCCTACTCTTCATTAATGAACATAGTCTCTGTTATGTAAAATAATGTTTGGTAGGACTAAATCAAAGCTTAGGTCACACAGCTCAACGTAATCTTTTCTTTTATTGCCCGAGATATCTCTGCAAATTTCTATGTTTTCAAGTGCGCTGTTTACAAAAACATAATATATTCATGAAAGTACTGAGTGTGCACTGGTTTTAATGCTCTTTGCCTAATATTTTACAAACTTCTGAAAGGTGTTTTATGTAGCATAACATGGGTTTGACGAAAATAAAACAGTGCGGATCTTCCGAAATCATTTGTAGTTTCGTAGATTGTGAATATAAATATACATGTCCTAAAACAATATTTTACTAAATACAAACACAAAACTACTGTTGAGCAGTGGACGACTCTTGTAATGTAGTAGTGGAAGAACTCTTAGCAGAGTCCGCCTGGGGAAGTACCACACCTTTGCCTAATATTCTACCGCCAAGCAGTAATATGCTAACATTACTGTGTTCCGGTTTGAAGGGCAATGATTCCAGAGAAATTACAGGGCTTAGAGACATAATATCTTAGATCTCTGGGTGACGAGCGCAGTGCAGTGCGAGGTAATGATTTGGACTATCATGTTCCAATAGCTGCGTGTTACTGTGCTGTTATGTGGCAGGCATGTTGCTTACCATCAGGCACATGACCTGCTCGTCTCGTCACTCTATGCTATAAAAAAAATGTTTCCTACAAGTGGTACCCTTCTAATTTTGCCTTTCATTGTAAACAGAAAACTTCGCTACATCGTCGTTTAACAAAGTCAAAGTTCTTTATTGATAAATGTACAATTTACACGTCAGATGACATGGCAATCAAAAGTAAACCTATTATATGATTATAAAACAATCTTATAAGCTTATGCGTAGGTACATTTAAGTAACAATAATCTATAACAGACTGAAAATGTGCAATATTTCTGCGGTATTCTGCGAACTTCTGTTCGTACACAAATTTAAACGTTCCAGCTTTTGTATTTCTTTATATTTACACTACTTTTATACATTGTTTCGCTGTATTATTATTTATAATTATATAAACAGGTGTTTTTCAAGTTTTATTTGCTACAGTGCTACGTAGCTCAGGAATTAAATCCAAAAGATGTTTATATAATTTTAAAATACTCTACCTACTTACATCCCATTAACATCGTATTCTTACGTCATTTTGTTTTTACTAAATTAATCTATTACATGCGTTTCATCCGTGCACATAGAAAGCTTATAAAAGTTATAAATTATGCAACATAATCAGGATAACCAGTATTTTAACGGAAAAGGAATGTAGGCTACGCAGATCACTACCATGTGGTTACCTATTCAAATCCATTGAAAGTAAGTATTAGGAATTAATAAGAACAGCTGAAGCCCTCGTCCTTGCCCTTCGTAACTTTGATGATAAGTTTAATACATACGTATACACTATACATATGTGTTGTACAAGGACCAAATTAACAACTTTAATGGCCAATAAATTAATTAATATTAATGGTTTAGGTTACGCTTATTCTGTTCAACAAAAGTCGCTTACAATCTAATTTGAAAGTATAGAAATTTGTGAACCTATCCAGTCTAAGTAGATCCTCTTGGTCTACATTAGTGTCTGAATACAAATGTCCTGTTTTCTCTAAAGAATCCAGGCAGAGAAAGTAAAGGATGAAACAACTTCATTAGTATGATGTTGAGACTTCGGATATTAAACGTGGTTTCGTCCCCACAGTCACTTGCTTCACCGAACGACACTCCCAGTCCTGTCGACTATCGGCAGCAGCTGTGTTCGTATCGGAGTGAGATTTTGGCATCCGTCCTACTCTGCGAAAAGGTTACATAACAATGCAGGTAAATGCGCCCACAAAGATGTTTCATCGATTCATATAAGTATTTATATGCTATTGTACCTTTTTCATTAATCACCTCGCTAAAATAAGTCGAAGTTGGATCTCCACATCCATAGTTTGGTCTTTTTTTTTCGTAACCAGTCAACTACCCAGTTTCCATGCTATTATTGTAAGTATACCCTACTCTGGTATTTATTTCACGCCATAAGGTTTACGGTACTGTGCAGCAGATGGTGCACCTATAATTTTCAACAGTTTAACGTGCTATCTCAAACGATCCTTGTAATTTACGCGAAACACAGACGTGTATGTATTTCTATAAAAACTTAAAACAAGTTCGTGGATGTTTTTAAAATCAAGGTCGCGAATGAAGCTTTTGGTTGTCTATTATACTGCCGTTGCTGAATTGAATTTAATAAAATCGGTAATAATACACTCCCACGGCCTTATGTGTTCATTGTTCATTAACTAGAACTGCAAGGTGCACGAACAGTTATACAACGTCATTTTAACCGTAGCAGGTCGCTATAAACTCATTCCGCTACCTTACCGTTACTTACGCGGTGTGAAAATCTATACAGCAATGTCAGCAATGAGCGTTCCCTGTCACTACAACTGTTAAATTCTACTCGTAGCTTAAATACTTAAATCAGAATCATTTATTGCTTAACTGTGTACATAGGAGTAAGATGGTATTTAACATATTAAAGTAATAACAGTTTACCCATTTCGGGCGTGCAATTTTAAGTTTTACCTAATAATATAAGTTATGAAAAAATACTACTTTACAAACAAAAATTATTATAGGTATTTAAAGTATTACTTAAATCAGTTAAACAAGTTATTATATCATAAAATCTACACTAAAAGATAAAGCTATTTTCAAATAAACATGTTTGTATCTCTATAATCACAACATTTTATTAATAACCCGTATCAAATACTTAGTTCCTGGTAGTGGACACTTAAATTAATAAACTAAACAAACAAATACATTTTAGATTGCTTTTTAACCGTACCTATTACAAACAAAACTTTAATTTTCCTCTATAGGTAATTAATTTTCAAAATGTTATGTTATTGCTATAACGCTTTAGTATCACTATTCCATATCAATGAGTTTAAATATTTTAAGTTGGAACTACTACTAGTGTAGTGTAGTGTTACCTTTATCGAATTGTACAAATAAAGGTCAATATGAATAATAATTAAGTAACACGCCCGATTATACGTGGAATAGTTCACAAACTCCAGTACCCAAAAACGAATAGTTTGATTAAACCAGTATGCAAATTTTGACCGATCGATGCGACGTTATAAAAGCAAAAGTCGGTCATTAAATTTCGACTTGTATAATTTGAAGAAAGCTAGTTTCGTTAGTGTTCCTTAGACTGAACTTATAACTGCATAGTAATTAGCTAGCGAAATGTATACCACGTTGGCAGACAGCGTTCAATGCAGCCAGGCTTAATTGACTAACCACACATGTTTCACTGCCAAAATTCTAAATATTCCTTCCGTAATGCCTGCCTCGTTACATTCTCAATTTATATATTTCCTGAACTCAACGATTGTACGTATATAAACCCTATAGTTACAAATGACACCGAAAGGGAAAAATCTAATAGTAACTAATAATAATATTATTTAGGAATTCAGGGTACTAAACCAATAAATTTAGACTATTTCAATATTCGGAACAAAACGTTATAACGATTATTCGCTACAATTCCTTGGTTATTTTGTGAGTTGACATCAAATAAGTATAATTAATTATTACTGTTGAAAATTTTACAACTTAAGTATCCCACTTTATGTTTCCACCGCAGGGATTTAATAAATCGATTTTTCTTAATATTACATATATATAGCACTTAATTTACTTAAAAATCTAAAATTACACCTGAATATTGCTATGAAAGCGAATATTTTTAATTCTAGCCGGAGAGAGCACACCAGATTTCCGTCTCAAAAATACGGCACTATTTGATATGTAAATAGCAAGAACATTTATAACCCGTTATATTGTTTGAGGAGTCTTTTAAAACAGAACCATTTTTTTATCGCGATCTGGAGATAGAGAATTGTTTTAAGTTTTTTTTAGCATTATTATTTGATAGTCTGTGTTGTTTTGTGTGAATACAATAATTACTAAGAATAACCTACTTACAAAGTTATAGTGTTATCTTACCTAAAAACAACAATAACGATTTTTGTATTAATTTACCTATTTGTATAAAGAGCTGTGGCCCCGATAGACTGAACGCAGTGCAGGTTAGAATTTTTCTATTATTATTGTGTTGCTAATATATGTATATTTGTATTGTTTAATTTTGATTAATTACTGGATGTAAATCTGGAAATAAACTATTTAATTTCATTTTCATGTTCCACCATGTTCTAATATTACGTGTGTACCTAGTGCTGAGTTTTTGTCGCTCGCGCACGACCTGCACCTCTACCTCCTAACTAAATCGACTATCGCTTTGCTAATGCTGTCTCTATCATTTCAAGCGAAAAGAAAAGAGAGAGAAACATCAAAGCGATGACATTTTTTGTTCGGCGGTAGACCAGGGGATCGTCATGTCACTCTGTCCAATAAAAAGTGAAGGGAGTACAATACAACACACATACATACAAATACAACGAACTACTCGTACTTTTGTGGCGAGTATTTCTAAGCGCTATTCAGGCAAAACCCTAATATACATACTACATACGTACATTGTTTTAAGCCATCACTGTTGTTAATCATACTTGTATATGAAATATGAATACAACAATACAATTACGGTATATTTACAGTGGTTATATATGATGAACCAGTTCCCTATAGGCAGTTTCATTCGCCATGTTCACGGGCATATAGAGAATTCGTTCTACCATACTATACAGTGAAATTTTTAGGTTTACTTTGTGCTACAAACTCAAATCTAGCTGGTACTATTTAGGCGCATGGTATGAATTTCCGATTATTCCATCAATAATGGTTACGGTTCGATGACAGTCCAATTCAGATTTGACCCGTTTATTTGATCTAGTTTTACGCCATGGCCTATGACATCACCGTGCACATGGTAGTAGGTAATGTACCTATGCTAACGACGCTGGGGGTCAAGTCCTGGAAAATAACACGCTAATAATAAACAGTCGACCACACTGCGCCACGAATGCTCCGATTATAAACAAGCCAGCTTTTTGTGAGGTTGCTTCAAAAATAAACTATTTAATCCGTGATGGTCTTATTTTACAGTCAGATGACTGCATGCAGCGCCGGCTGTCTTAGTTATTGTCGTCGATTACTCTTTAACCTTTTTTTAATTAGAACTATAATATCTTTAGGATTAAGAACATACTTCAATCATTTTGACAAGTTTTTCGTATGTTAACGCAATAAGAATTCCTATTATTTCATAGTTTCATGTTTTTAAACATTTACGTACTAAAAGTGAAAAATATCAATATAAAAAAAACATAAATAATTATAAAAATATTAGTTTGCGATAAACTTTGGAAGTACTTAAATGTTGTTAGGTTGTTACTGAGATAAACCGGCTAAAATTGCGATACGCAAAACTGCGATAGGCAACTGAGTCAGTTTTGAGGATAAAGCTTCGACGATTCCTACGAGAGCTTAGTATGGAAGATCGAAATAAAATGTATTCTAATATCTTTCTTCGCTATAGTTATAATAATAGGTGGTGTGTTATAATTATGGACGCCGAAATCGACAACTGCGAAATGCGCCACGCCACGTTTCTACGAACTGCGCCATGATTGGTCGAGCGCGCTCATATAGCTTAGAATAAGTCTTAGATTAAATTTAGTACTAAACCATTTAGGTAAATACGGTAGTAGAGGCTATTTGGGGCCGACTGCTGTGGGTCCTTCTCGAAAAAAAAACTAAAATAGACATGGTTCGATTGAGGTTGAACGGTGGCAACGTCAAAATCGAGCTTACGAGTCAAAATTCTTAAGTTTTTCTAATACAATCCAAAGTTTTTCTAATACAATCCAAAGTTTTTCTAATACAATCCAATAAGAACCCCCGTCCGGCACCCCACTTAGGGGTAGGCCTTTCCATGGAGGTGACGTACCGCTGGATTCCCGCGCGACACTGGAGCCAAATGTAGGATAGTCCGTAGGTACCCCCGCGAGGTGGGTCCGCAAAAACAGTGGCAATGTCAGGCTCACGAGTCAAGATCGAATGCGAGAGCGGTCCCGCGACTCGGCGCCCAACCCAGAGCTGGAGAAACCTGTGGGGGTTTGAGTCGGTAAGGACACAATGTCCGTCCGTGATGTCAAGCCCAACATATCCCGCCAAGTCCCTGCAAAAAGGACATGCGCAAATGAATTACCGGAGGTTACCGCCACTTTAAAAAAAGTCCTAACAGTATGTCCTAACAGTCTGGACCTTGCACCTGAGTAGGCTAGTCAGTCAATCTCCAACACGGTGAACTCCGTTTACCCCGGATGATAATAAATGTTGATAGCAGTTAATTTCTATTGCTCTATTCATTATATGTATAAACTAGCGGCCCGTCCCGGCTTCGCACGGGGTCAAATTTTTTGTTAAATAGGTATGCTAAATGACCAAATTTTTCCAAAAGATCAAAATTAAAAACCAAAACTTTAAAGTTCAAAAACATTAAACTGCCTGGCCTGGTGGCTTAGTTGGTTAAAGGCCGTTTTGTAAAGCGGCGGTTTAACGATCAGCCGGATTGAATACAGCTGATTTAAAAACCACTGGAATGTATTCAACGCCATACGTTATTCAACACGGCTAGCCGTAATGTAATAAAGCGAGAGATTAGCCGCTTCTTTGATAATTTTTAGTTCCGATTCTTAACACTCATGGCGCTGCCTGACATAACAACAACCATGGCGTTGAATACTGTGTGTTCCTAAATTGCTAACACGGCTAGCCGTAATGTAATAAAGCGAGAGATTAACCGCCTCTTTGACAATTTTTAGTTCCGATTCTTAACACTCATGGCGCTGCCTGATATAACAACAATTATGGCGTTGAATACTGTGTGTTCCTAAATTGCTAAAGTGACAGTGGATTCTGGAGTTTGGAGGAATCGTACACAATATTATTAGGGTGGCACTTATCACCCTGGGCGTTACTTGGATACTATTTCGTTTCCACCGTCCACCTTGTTAAGACTAAATCGGACCGGGTAGGTTACATGAGACCCAGATCCGACCCGGAGCACCCCGACTCCACCTAGTCTTGGCGCTACTACCCCTAGAGTGTATTTAAAAGAATGCGGGAGCCAGAAGCTCAAGGGAGGTCCTGAGTGGAGCGAGCCATGCAAGTAGTTTTAAAACTATAATAGGTCGTAACTGGACCACCATCTCACCTGATGTTAAGCGACGATGCTATCTACGATGGAACATGTTTCGATAATAGACCCTTGTCTATGGAAGTTCACCATGTTTCTTAGGTGTACCGTCACCGATATCAAGTTATGGGCTTTCAAACTTTATGTGAGAGGTAAAATGTTGTAAAAAAAATAGTACGGAATATCGTACAAAATAATCGATCAATTTATTCAGATAAATGAAATTAATTTAGATTTTGTGTTGTTATTTTTTTAAATATGGTCTTCCTACAACATAAGCAGTAATACAATGCGGCTGAACGTGGACCGCCTTATTGAAGAACGTATTGCAATGACAATGCGGCTAATCGTTGAACCGCCGCATTACAAAACGGCCCCGTTTTTCAAAACGGCTAGCCGTAATGTAATACGGCGAACTATACAATCCGGCTGCGATATATACATCATAATCCGGATCTCGTTGTTGGGCTGTATGTTTGATGTCTTGACACAAATTGTCTTCAAAAATGTGCCATAATTCCGAGGGAAAACAAAATAATAATATTACCACAAACAACTCTCTCAGCCTCAACGGACACCGAGAAATTGAAGCTTCTCTCAAAGTGATTTCTTTGATTTTGAGTACCTAGTCTTGGAACGATGTACCTACGTGGTACATGATAAAGAAGTATTCTGAGATAAAATCACTCTGACTGGGATGAACGCTGTACTGTATGTACACTCTTCATAATTCTGCCGGCCGTCGCGTCGTTGCAAATATTTAGGATGGATATTTTTAATTTCGTAATATATTTTGAATGGAATGTCCGATTTTAATAATTCAAAAAGGAATCGGTAGGTAATAAAGCAGTCTTGATTGAAAAATAATTTATTTTGATAAGAATTAAAACAAATGTATGAATAGCATGGTCTTAAGTTGATCGGCATTTTTATCTTCTTTTAAAATGTAAAAAAGCAGTTGTAGCGACGTAATTACTGTAGTTAGACATAATATATGCTCTCGCAAGGTTTTTTGTAGATTTTAATACGTTCTATAATATTGTAGAACATTGTTTGGTTCTATCATTGGTACTTTCCGCAGCGTATGCGATGAAAGCCATTTTATGGCTGTTTTTTATACCTTGCGTTGGTTTTAGTAAAAAATTCCAAAGATCACTATATTTTTCTTGTAATAAAAATAGCCTATGTTACTCAGTGATAATGTAGCTTTCTCTTGGCAAAAGAATTTTTGAAATCGGTTCAGTAGTTTTTGAGTTTATTACATACATACAAAAATACAAAAATACAAATCTTTCCTCTTTATAATATTAGTATAGATAGGTACTCTACACTCATTTCATGGAATATGTTCGAACAATAATACCTCTAGAGAAGAAATATCAAGTAACATAATATTATTAATACATATTGTACAATTCCAGATTTCCGGCATTACATAGCCGGGATGGGAATTCTATGAATAATATAATATGTCACAAGTAGACGAAAGTGCTGATTTAGTTGTATTATTCGTACTGATATAGCGAATATCAAAAGGTTACTGCTAACTACTGTGTTACTGTACCGTATCGTCTCATATGTCCAAATTGATAAATTATGATATCAATACTCGGAAAGAAAAAATATGAGCTCTATTTTAGCTCTTGGTTTTACTCGCTTTTAAATAACCTATACATATTATTGTCATAAATTTTATCCTCACTACTGTAATGTCGAGCCTACCTATGCTCTTAAAAGTAAAACAAAATAATAATATAAAGAGTGGGTTCGTTTAAAAAAATCATATTGTTTACACAAAACCGCCTGCCCTCAAACTAAGCAAGAGTTATACTATTTAAGCCACATATAATTATGTAAAAGTTTATATGTTTGTTACTCAATCACTTCGGAACAACTGTACGGATCGGGTTAAAATTAAATAATACTAGCGGCCCGCTCCGGCTTCGCTCGAATAATAACCTAGATATCAAGATATCAACGGCAGCGCCGCCGGGCTGATTTGTGAATCTAAACCTTCCAGGGCCCTACCCAAACGTATACAAAAAAAAATCATTCAAATCGGTCCAGCCGTTTAGGAGGAGTTCAATAACAACGAAAAGTGGCATTGATTTATATATATATAGATTACACCAAATAATAGACTGTTAAATAATAGTCTGGAATATCACGTAGGCTATTTTATCGCGTCAAAATAACAGGAACGGGAACTATAAGGGCAAAACCGCGAGACTTTACTAGTCCAAATATTTTCTTATCTACTAACATGTGATACAAAACAAACATACTAATATTCATCACGCTAATGTTTGTCTTGGATAGGGGTTGAATCAACGATCTGCGACTCAGTCAGCAGGCTCCCTAACTACTGAGCCTCGAGAGGCCAGCCAGATATAATATATGTATTAGGATGTCTTAATAATAGTAGAGATCACATCGCGTTTTTACACGGACTATGAACAGATAGGTATAAAATTCTAAGTAAATCCGGCGGGCGCAGTCATCAGAAGCGCAGTTGTTCCAAACAATGCTAATTTTAAACGGTATTCTCTAAGCATGTGTGTATGATTTACAATCTTCAACACATTTCTACATGACGTTTACGACAAAGACGAGACGTAAAATCAAAGAGCTCTTTTCGCTTTGACGCCGGTGTTTTTCACGTTGGCAACCAAATGCGTTATGCCAAAACGGTATGTGGTTTCTGTGGATGTGAGTAAAATTCAAATAAGTATAATATTTTACAAAGAAACACTCCAGTCAACGTCTTTGTGCTATGAAAAAATGACGTTTATAGTTACATACTTACGCAAATCTGACCGAAAGTATATATATGTATATCTATACTAACAACATAGTGGTTATATCCTCTTTGAACAGCGCCTCGCGGTATTACACGCCTAATTCCCGTTCCCGTAATTTTCTCTCGTTAATTTAATTGTACAATAATATGTAAAATATAGGAGCCTAAATCCTTTTCCAGACTATATTACCTATGTTCCAAATATCAACCCGATCCGTTCAGCCGTTCCGACATGAGTGAGCAACACACGTCCAAACATACAAACGTTCACATTTGTAATATTAGTTTCGAAAAATGATTAATAATTTTTCGTAATAAAAGGTATGTTGTTGTTTTAGGTGGAGAGGTTACTGGAAGATTGGAATGGGCGTGCGGTGAGGTTCGAATTAGTACACAAAGATGACGGAGGCAGAAAAACAGCAGAATGGGGGCGGCACCAACGCCGCCCCTCAGCACAGGAAAGGACACAGGTATGTTTCGTATTTTTATCTACTAGGGGCCACAAGAGATGAGTAACAAAAAATCAGCACTAGCAATTTACTTTTTACCCGACTGAAAGAAGGGTTATGTTTTTCGTGCGTATCTAGTACTAGCTGTTACCCGCGACTTTGTCCGCGCGAAATAAATACTAAGGTAACTCAGGCAGGACCTATTTTTATACCCAGACACATTTACGGTTACTAAAAACTAAAAACAGCTAATAATCAAACAATTTCATCAAAATCGGTTCAGTTGTTTAAGTGTGAAAGCGTAAGAGACATTCGGACATTCGTACCGCATTTCGACTCCAATTTCATCCCCATACAGTTTGAAATTACAAAATTGCTTGAACAAACATTTATTTGCTTTCTGTCAAGTGCCTATACACCGCGAGTTTCATGGTTTATCTTTAACGATTGGGAATTTCCATATTGACGTTCATCCTCAATTTCAACCCCAATTTCATCCCCTTACAGTTCGAAATTACAAAATTGCTAGAATAAACATTTGTTTGCTTTGTGTCAAGTGCCTAAATACAGAGTTTCATGATTTTATCTTCAACGATTGGAAGCTTCCATGTATACTTTCATCCCCCATTTCAATCCCAATTTCATCCCTATACAGTTCGAAATTACAAAAATGCTAGAACAAATATTCGTTTGCTTCGAGGCAAGTGTCTATATTCAGAGTTTTATGGTTTTATTTTCAACGGTTGGGATCTTCCATGTTGACATTCATCCCCCATTTCAACCCCAATTTTACCCCCGTACAGTTCGAAATTACAAAATTGCCAGAACAAAAACATTCGTTTGCTTCGTGTCAAGTGTCTATATTCAGCGTTTCATGGTTTCATTTTCAACGGTTGGGATCTTCCATGTTGACATTCATCCCCCATATCAACCCTGATTTAACCCCCTAAAGTTCGAAATTACAAAATTGCTAGAACAAACATTCGTTTGCTTTGTGTCAAGTGTCTATATACAGAGTTTCATGGTTTTATTTTCAACGGTTGGGATCTTCCATGTTGACATTCATCCCCCATTTCAACCCCAATTTCTCCCCCCTACAGTTCGAAATTACAAAATTGCTAGAACAAACATTCGTTTGCTTTGTGTCAAGTGTCTATATACAGAGTTTCATGGTTTTAGCTTCAACGGTTGGGAACTTCCATATTGACATTCATCCTCCATTTCACCTCCGTTCAGTCCGAAATTACAAAATCGATAGAACAAACATTTAATTGCTTCGTGTCAAGTGTCTGGATACAACATTTTTGCTTTGAAAATGACGAATTTTCATACAACCGTTCATCCCTTGTTTCACCCTCTTAGGGGTTGAATTTCGCAAAACCCCATCTTAGCGAGCGCCTACGTGCTAAAAGGGACCTCCATGCAAAATTTCAGATTCCTAGCATTTGTTGTTTCTGAGATACCTTGATGAGTGATCTTTCGCTTTTACATAATATGTATCTATATATTATATAGATGTTTGTAAATTTCTTTATTCCCACGTGTCTTCCAAACGGCTGAATGGATTTTGACAATTAAGATAACGTTCGATTCGGCTCAATCACCCAAGTGCCCTTCGATAGTATATTGTTTCATATACTTACATAATGTCTTATCTCCTATTTTTTTCGCAGTCGGGTTTTGTAAATTAAAGTTATTTATAATAGAGTTTAAATCTCTAAAATAGTAGAGAAACACTGATAATTTTAAAGATTTCTAATGTAATGTCATAAATAAACACATTGTTTTGGGCTTGCATTGCAAACGCTGGCTTACCTCTACGAGATATATCAAAATAATGTACCTACTGCAGTATTGTACCCCTTAAAAAGGTCTACAAAAAAGTCCCCGATAGAAGGCATACTCTATGTCTATCTAAGGATTACCCGCAATAACCATATTTATTAGTAAATTTAATTTAAGCAATGCATAGGGCGAGTCGCTTGTATATAATTATAAATTGAGTGGATATAACCATATGAGTGGGAATATAAATAGTTGGCTTGCTTTCTAGTGCTATCTTCCCTTCTCTATCAATTCGCGTACCTACTATATTCAGATTTATAATATTGATGTACCTAATTGGAAATTTTACTCGAAATCATAAGTAGAGCAATTCGAGCAATCAATAAGAACAGATGCTATTAAAGATCGCAGATGTTCGTCTGTTCCTACTACCGTATTGCAGTCATTAAAACAGCACTACATCAGAATTCAAAACCCATTAAAAATGTACGAGCACTGCTGCAGCTAAATTTGAGAACATAGTGTAGTAGTAGGACTATTTCCAGCGTCCGCCTGGGGAAGTACCACACCTTTGCCAGTTATTCTAACGCCAATCAGTAAAGTGCAAACATTACTGTGTTCCAGTTTGAAGCGCAATGTTGCCAGTGAAATTACAGGGCATAGAGATGAAACATCTTATATGTCTGGATGACGGGCGTAGTGCAGTGCTAGGTAATGATTTGGACTATTAATGTTCCAATAACTGCGTGTCGTGCTGTTATGGGCAGGCATTTTGTTTACTATTAGGCACATGTCCTGCTCGTCTCGCCACTCTATCCAATAAAAAAGCGTTTGACTTTTATTGTTACCTACTTCGGCTTTGCATTGACAAGTTTTGTGTAACATTACATTTCGACAGGTTTCTGTTATTGCTTAATGTGGACGGGATGATGTTTTTAATAGGCGAGGTCTTTCATACGCAACCAAAAGACTTTCTGCCCTAACCCGTGGTCCAACCCACATATCTTTTATATGTATAATAAGATTTTGAAAGAAAAGGAAATGAGAAGCCGCGATTAAGATCTGAGATCATGTGAAGGAGAAATAGAAAAGTTACAGTCTGACAGTGCTTTTGACCCTTTCAAAACATCAACTTCATCGGATATGAAACCCAATTCTGCAGCTTCAATCAAAGTCAGTACCTCCTCTCCTATGAAACTCGTATCAATCATATTATCATGATGTTTTGACCCACTTATTCTCGCTCCGCTCTGATTGCATGTGGCCTTAGTGATTTCAATAATGACCGCAGCATCTATTTCATAGTGGCCATTTTAATTTCATCTCGTACGTACAATTGGTAATTTTGTTAACAGGAGGACGATAATTTGGCTATTTAGGCTATTTGATATCATTGAACCCGATGTGTCTACGTACCAACGCTTGTCTAGGATCTATTCGTTTTTTTTTAAATAAAAGTAGAGATAGTTAAATGGTGTTGAAAATGGAATAATACTGTAACACTTACAAATAAATATTCTATATCCTGGTTTAGACTTGTATTGTAATGCGGTATTGCCACTTGTTCTAACGAACTATTAGCACTTCTTTATCTATCAGATACGTATAATTTGCACATGTATGAGTATTATATTGTCATTACCTAGTTTAGTCATAATGTTAGCTTGGGGCTAGTTGTTGTTGTGTGAGAAATGTCCACAAATATCCGTTTATAATAGCGTTTAGTATTGGAACGTTTCATCTAATTTAATACTAATAGCAAACGTCACCTCGCCTGAAATTTGTAGGACTATTGAACCTGCCGCCACTTATCTAATTACTTTCAATCGGCACTAATTATGCTTTACTTCATATAATTTCATACAGATTACGTACGATGATTTCATATTAATGTTAATTGTTTTGCCGCTAGAAACTTACTGCAATGAAGACTGCAGAAAATTAAAAAGGTTTATGTAGGTAGTCTCTTGCATTTTAAGATCGTTATAAAAATCTACCTAAACATTTTGTATTTTTAATTCCTTCTCGCTCTCATCTCAGATTAGCGATCTCATGCGTAAACTCAGCTTTGATAACAGAAATTAATGTAGGCGGAGAATATACGCGGATAATTATTCTGAACAAAGGGATTTTATAAACGGCTTTATATGAGAAAATTGAGTTCAGTCCACACAACGCCGGAGGTTGTCAGTTTCTTTCATAAATCTAAATATAGCGCAAAGTTTCAATTGACAGCTTGAAAAAAAGCGAAAGCCGTGGTGGCTTAATGCCTATAACTAACGGTTTCACAATCGTGTAGTAGATAGGTTCAATTCCCGCTAGGCATTTGGGTATTTTTCCAAGTTCAGATGTACGTACGAATTTGTGAGGAAACAGATGTTCTAAAAGGGATATTTTCGTGGACATGTATCATCCACCAACACGCATTTGGCCAGCGTAGTGGATTTTGGCTTGACTCTGCTTGTAAGAGAAAATTCCAAGTCCGAGCAGTAGGAAGTAGGAACATATAAGCCCAAGCATACTATGCAATTGACTTCTTGGTTGGCCGAATTTGCAGTTATTTTTATTTACCTAGGTAAAGTATCTTGATAGTGTAATCGAGTGTTAGTACTACAGTAACATAGTCATCATAGTGATGAATCAGGATATTACTAAACCCGCAGGTGTCTACGAATAAACTACGATTGTCTCTTATCTATAACATACATACCTAAATATTGGCGGTGATACCAATGTAGGTATAGATAATGCCAATACGTATCGGTATTCTAAGAATGTTGATAATTTTCAAGAAACGCCGCTATCTATGTTTATACTAAATTATAAAAAAGTGGATATGAGAATTACATTTACTAGGGTGTACCTATCCATTTAAAAAGACACACATTTCCTTATGGGTTTTTTCATCTGAGATGTGTAAATGTGTGTGACATTTATATTTAGAGTGGCGTTATGTCCTTGTAAAGTTAAAACGAATACAGAAGTTATTGATTGACACTTCATAGGTATATCAAAATATGGCAAGTGCTTATCTGTAAAAATGTGATGACTGTACCCTTTTTTACATGGGGGAAATGCATTTACGCATAGGTTCTGCATAATGAGACGGTTATGGTGGTCATACTGACTAATACGCATATGGCAGGAAAGCAGAGAAACTCTTATATCTTAGTTTTCTTTTTCTTTTTGAAAGTTACTTTGTTTTACCTCAGATTGCCACTACTGCCTACTCGAATTTTGGGCTTGCGCAGAAGACGTAGGTCTCTACTAACCTAAATTTCCTGACACACGAACTCTAATCATACCCGAATGTATTTCATATTATGTTATAATTTATTACTTTATTACCATACTCACTTAACGTAGAATATCTCGTACGACAATTTTAGCGTAAGGGCACTTCAGATGATACAATATTTTTGAAACATGTAAGTAATCATTGTTTCATCATATATGTAAGCAAAAAAATCCGACACCTTCAGTACTATTTATTACTTTACTAGCTACAAGAATATACAAGTATATTATTATGCATGTCGATCTATCACATTTTCCAACCCTCGGCTACGATTTTATCTGTTTTGCCACTTGTTACATAGGAGACACTTGTGTTGAGACGAGAATAGGACAAACACGAGCTAGTAGAGAGATGTACAACATATAGTTCCGAACATCGTATCGAATGTTAATCATATCGCCGCGCCGCATTTAAATACTGAAAGATGCTGAAAGAGTTTTCTAAGTTCAAGTATGACCAAAACATCCCGCTTTTGGCTCCTTAAAGCATAAAATCAAATTAAATTCAAGCAATTTTGTAGAAAAATATGAATGTAAATATGAATCTGATTGCCTGATTTTTTTTATTCATAATTTTCGTGTTATCTTCGCTCTAAAACTTGTTGACGCCAATGGATCTAAATAAACACGTACTGTTTGTGTTAGTGATAATGAAGGAACACCTTTTTTCCGTGGTGCATAAGCGTCATTGATTTGGTCGTTACTTTTCAATGCTTATGTGAAATACAAATTAATGTTGATAACATAAGTTATTATCAAAATCAACACACACGTGTATGATTTCATAAACAAAACGTTTGTTATTCATGATATCATGATTCATCTGCGACTATCGGCATGATTCAATGTAATTCCACGCGCTCCCTTTAAAATCGGGTGATAACTCGATAAGCATGTCATCGTATCACTGATGTGTGATAGCAGATAAGCAGGCAGGTAAAGCTCAGCAACAAACAGTATCACAACAGTGCGCCCACGCATTAGTATCTCGGTTTTCATGGCCAAATAACGTTATTTACACAACTATTTATCACATCTAAAGTACTGTTTCTAGCGGTTATGCTAAAAACCTTTCGTAATTTGTAAACGGGCTCCCATCCATACGATTTCTTCTAACGTTTCGTATTATAGCTGAAGTACTGTGGCATCTTGCACTGTGTCAAAAGGTTTGCAACACTTGTCCCATATTCGTACGTAATCGTGCGTTCTCGTATCACTAACCGTACACAAAGCTCTAAGTTAGTCATCCTTGTGTAATGTTTGTTTGGGCACGCGACATGCTTCTTCTCTCGAATCTCGAAATTCGTCAGTGTTACCAAGTGCCATCGTGAGTGTACCAGTTTCTATGTGCTATTCCACGTTTATAATTAACTCTCATTTATAAATATATCGCGAAATCGGGAAGTAAATGTTTAACAGGTGTGAAATCGTGAAGTGTATCAAATATGCCGGAACAAACAACAGAACAGCTACGCTGTTTATTGGAAAGGTAAAGTTATTGTTTCTTTAATGGTGAGAAAATAAGAAATTTTAAAAGGCAATTCAGGCAAGGATACAGAGTCGACCATACATAGAACCTTTTCCTTTTTCGTAGCCCGTTAAAAACATTTAAGATTTCTATATTGATAATAGAGAGTCTTCCAAAAAAAACTATCAAGATGTCTACTCGTATCTTCATAATTTGCAGCTTAATTTAATTTTTATAGCATTTTATTTTGGTGTTCATATGTATAGATTGACAACAACAATGTCATTGTGGTCATTTTCACATTTAAGTATCGATAAAAAATATAATATGCCTGAAATATTCTTACTTTGTACGTACTTGTTCAAATATTATTGCTTATCTTCTATTATTTGTGTTGTACAACAACAGGTACCCCGTTTATTGGTGTCCTAGGTCAAGGATTATATTTGTCCCATATCGATGTCACGTCTACTTTATCATTAATTGTGTAAGGTTAAACTTAAATAAGGGATTCGTGACGTATCCCTAGACGTATAATACGTCTAACTAAATAGAACAAAGATTTGGTATGACAATTTCAAACATTTTTGTTTGGTGTTGCCGATATGCCTTGTTGCTCGTCGCTTTGTTGGTAGGAACTCTGCCCACGAAGCCGGAGGTCATGGATTCGAATCCGGAAACCCACCAGGGGAAATATTTGTATGAAGAATACAAATACTGATTTGGTGCCTAGAAATTTCTCCTATTTTATGTGTGTAAACTATTGTATAAGTATTCTCAGTTTTCGAGCTCCCATAACACAAGTTTTATTTAGTTTGAGGCCTCGTTAGTGTTGTGTAAGGAAAGTCCACCAATTTTTTGGTGTACCATGATTACCTCTTCCATTACCAGTGCTGTTGTTTACACGTCTCAGACAATAGTCAACGAAGAGTTCTCCCACGCTTACTTCATCACTTTGTGCTGTTCTCATCAGAATTATCAACTGATATTTTGTTGCCACCTTTATCGGGAAGCCGCTTTGTTTTGTTTCATTTCCTTATGTAGGATTGAACCATTGAATAAGTTCTTTGAAACAGTTTTGCGTAAAATCGATAAAAACGTACACGCTCGTGAGGCCGGTAATTTAATATAAACACACGTTTTCACACGACGCGACGTTAATATACGATAGTGACCTCTTTAGGATCGCTAATTACGGTATGGTATTATTGTAGAGTCGCACCTAACAAAATGACACAAAATCGATCAAGATTATGTGAGTAGTAAGGAGGTTTAAGAAATAAAACAGATTTTAAATTGTTAATATTCCTTTCGGATTGTACCTAGTTGTGAGGGCGAACTATGACCTTTAGAAATACGTGGTTACGTGGTATCTTCTATTCTAAATCGCTATTGCTTAAGCAATTTCAGAGCAACGAAAAAGTAATATAATATCTTTGGGCGTTGTTCACAATGATTTGGAAACTTCATGTTCAAATAGCTGAGGGGCACTCTGATTTGTATAAAGGCAGTCATAGTGCATATCTAGATCGTCCCGTCGCTTTACATTATAGAAAAGAAGCAATTGCAGCCACCTCTAAAATGTAGCTCTGAAATTTTAAATATGAATTTGTCTGATAGATAAATAGATACACTTTATTGACACACTAAAAGTATACGATACACAAAAAGCTTCAACGATTAACTTTAAAACTAGAGCGACAAGTTAGCAAGCAACAAGTAGCCTTATCACTAAAAGCTAAAGATATTGAAACCTAAAACGTATAATTATCATATTCCGTTTCAAGCTTAAGGGTACAAAGATGATTTGAGCTTATTGTTAATTTAAAGCTTCGACATTATTATTCTATGAAACAATATATTTAGTTGCGTAATCATAATCAATTATTAATAATATCCGGTACACGTTATCCATACAAAACATTGGTCAATTTCAATTAGTAATGTTCAATTATGTTTTCTGTTGTATTTACAGCAAGAGATTATGTCATAGTATGAAGTATACATAATATAGTTAGTTTTAATAGATTTAATACATTTCTAAGCTAACAATAACTAATTGTGTGTAAAAACATTTAATCAATAGTTCATATTATTAAGTTTGTAAATGTAATTGTAAATTAATAAGTTAATAATAAGTTTGTTTGCAATTGTGAATTAAGTTTATATTAAAGAAACTTAATTTACAACTTCAATTTAATGAATTAATCGTAGGTATATTGGTGGTGGGCATTTCACACATAGTACAATATACTATCTAACCCCAAACTACTTATATGGTTGAAAGTATATGTACTTATTATAGCTATAGAAGTTCTAATCGAGAAGCCAACGTTTGAGCCGCGATTTAAAGCTAGAGTTACCCATCGTGGGTGCAGAGGTGATGGTTTACCTGGAGTTTATTGCGTAGCCAAAACTAGGTCAATATTCTAATAATACGCATTTTATTTCACTTTTTTTTACCTTTATAGATTTACACTTAACCGCCATCTCGCCTGATGGTAACTTTAAGCGATCGATGCGATCTACGATGGAGAGTGCTTACCTAAAAAAATCGATTCACTATCGATTTGAAGCCACCCATATTGTTACCACCGGGTAAAACCCGCTTAGACAACTTACCAATAAATGTATTTGGTGTACAGGAGGCAAGAGTCCATGTACGCCATGACTGGGCTGTACGCGGAGTCCGGGGGCGCCGAGGGCGAGGAGGCCGGGCCGAGCACGCCGCCGGCGCCGGCGTCGCACCTGCCGCGCGACTCCGTCAAGTGCCACAGCCGGAACCCGTCGGCTGGCATTTGCGACAGGTACCTAATCCAATTCTACATTCATTTGCACTATTGTACACTAACGTTGTGAAGGTAGACATTATACTGCCGTTATATGCGGCAACTTGTGACACATTTAAATAAACATTCATATTCGTGTATTCAATTGTGGATCCAGCTTTGGCTCCAAGGTGGGGGCGGGGGTCACATAGTCGCGGTCAAGTCACAACACTGCGATGCATGAATGCTTTTTATTAATCAGTGGTCCACCTAGGTACTGGAGCAAGCCCAGGGGGTGTCATTACCCCTATGACACCCCCTGGATACCCTGGATCCGCGCTTGCTACATGCATTCTTGCCAAAATAGCCACCACAATAGGGTGTTATCTGTCCCGCCTGCACCTCTTGAGTATGTTTTTAAGTGGAAATGTAAAAATTCGTCATCACCACTGACTTTAACGATGCAGGAAAAAATCGTGATGAAACAGGCCGGTTCCAAGGCATCTTTCGATGACATGTGTCACCCGCCTACCCGCACTTGGCCAGCGTGGTGGATTATTGATTTGATTATCTCATTATGAGAGATGATCGCGATCCCGTCAGTGGAAACATAAAGTGGGATATTTATGTGTGTGTGTGTGTGTGTGTGTATGAAGCTGCGAATTTAAAGCCTACCCGATACTGTACCTACTCGATACAGTGGTAGCACATGCCTTGTACCTAAATGTTCTTATATAGACAACTCTGTAAATTTATCGTTGAACTACCAACTATTAGAACAGTTGTGAACAGAAAACTTCCAGTTTCTCATAGTTCCTTTCGGATACACGAGCTAGTTTAATAACGTTGACAAACTTCGTCAGCTTTAATATCGAAATATTTTTCTCCCCAGGGATCGCGAACGAGAAAAAGACAGAGAGAAACCACGGCAAATGTTCCCAGAAATATTAGACATTCCTCATGACGCGAGAGACTGCGGTATCTTGTCCTGGAGACCGCTATTCATCCAGAGCTTTTCTAGTATTAAAGTAAGGAACTCGGCAAGCGCAGTTTGAAATTTTCATTTATATTAAGAACCGGAGTAACATTCGTTTTATTTTCAGGTATTCGTATTTTTCCTTTCGATCCTGGTGACACTACAGCAAGCGCTAAGCTCTGGTTATATTAATTCTGTGATTACAACGATCGAAAAACGTTTCGAGATCCCGTCGAGTCTGTCGGGTCTTATCGCGAGCAGCTACGAGATCGGAAATGTCATAACGGTGATCTTCGTTTCATATCTCGGCAGCAGAAGGCACATTCCAGTATGGATCGCAGTCGGTAAGAACTACCGTTAGATACACGAAGCGAAATCAGTTCGCTTTTTATTTAATGAACCGCAAAATGTTTGTGTTCCAGCTTATCACTGACGCAGTTTTATTATTTCAGGTGCGGTAATTATGGGCATCGGATCGTTAGTGTTCGTCGTCCCGCATTTTATAGCGGAAGTGAACAGCGAAACTTTGATGAACAATAAATCTGACGAGAACATCTGCCGACTACCTCACGCTCTCGAGCAGGACATGACTGGCATCGGCCGGCTCTCTCAAGGCTTGCCGCCTAGTAATTTAAGACCGGACAACTGTATCAAAGTACGTATTATCATGAATCACGGAATTAGAACTGCATTATTGTAATCTCGAGTCCTGAATAACAGTGAATGCATTTGGCAGAGTACCCCGAGCACATTCCTGCCTGTGATGGTCTTCATCGTAGCTCAACTGCTTCTGGGGTGCGGAGGTTCCCCACTGCTGACACTCGGTACTACATATGTAGACGACCACGTTCGACCTGAATCCTCCAGCATGTATATCGGTAAGCTCCAATTCTTTTGACCTCAATCAAACGTTCTCAAGGACAAGAAAATCGATATGTAAAGACATGTTTTCGCTATACTCTTTGCCCTTTATCGATCCGTTGGTATCATATGAGTTGGAAGTTGTTGTCTTTATTGTCGTGCTGCGACTGGTGGCGGGATCGTTACTTCATAACCCTGCGGTGTCTCGTAAACTTCGCGAAACAACAGATGTCGTTGAACCTAGACCAAACGGAGACCTACCTACCTTTTTCTTATTGTTGTACTTGTACTTACGTAAGGCTTCTCCACATTCACACAGTTCCGTTCCTTCAGATAATTATCAACATTGAGTAAAGACCACTTTTCCTTGAACGGATATTGATTTAGTAATTTTAATTCTCCGGAAGTTTTAGGCTGACTCATTCAGATAGGACCACCATTACATTCAAATGTATCCTTATTCTGGTGTAAAAAGAATATTCAAAACAGTTCGTCCTAAAATATTAGTCAGCTCAAATAAATATCACAAATATCTGAACGTTATCTTACAAAGATTGAAGTGGACGTGAGAAATATGTGCCATACCAATATAAATATCATTAATAGTAACAATTACGGGAATTACGTCTGGCTCGCGATATAACGGTTTGATTCATAACCCGAGCCGAGGGCTGCTATAAAATTGCAGGATCGGACCATTCGCTCAACGAATTCACGAACCAGGTTGTTGAACCCACACGCGGTGTCATGTCGCGTCTATATTTGAAGCTCTGCATTCTCGATGTCCATGTCAACATGCTATAAAACTTCTTGAACGTTTGCATAGGTGCGACGCGACGGACAAACTCGTAAAAGCAAATTGCAGTCGCGGCACGAACTCGCCCTTTAGACGATTAGACATATGCGTGGACGCCAAGATAACACTCAGCTGTGTAAATTAATGATACTTACATTTAGTTCATAAAAGCATGTAGGTTATTGGCTTTGTCACCTTTCATCTTTTTCTCCTGCATGTTTATCGTTAGATAACATGACATGTTAGTATCAACCTACAGACGCTTACATTTTTTATTTACGGTTATTTAGTAGCGTGATACCTAGTTGGAATACTGCAGTAAGCTGAAGGTTGTTGTGGTGAATTGTCGCGTGGCGTGGTTGCTTCGAATCCATTAGGTGGGAGTTGGCGCGAGCCAGGTGCCATGACGCGGCGCTCCGCTACCCGCGACCGCGGCCTTGACCGGCACCGCCGCCTCGCGCCTAAACTCATACACAACACTAATCGAATTTACTGCCCGAAAACAAACACCAATCAACGTACCCTCATTTTACCATAGTTTGTATCACGCATATTATTCACACCGTCTCATTAACGCCTCTAGTAACCTTCACGAGCCAGCGAACTTGTCAATATTCTCAGGTGATTCGGACCGACTAACCGAACTAGAATACTAGACTTTTTCACCTTAGACTAGCCGAAGACGTCGTCCCAAGTTGAACGACAGTTCACGGTCAGCCCTGACGCTGCGCAGAGGTCGCCCCAGGCCAAAATGGGCGATTAGCCAAATTCGCCCATGTTCTGGAAACCACGGCTATTGCACGTACCTACCGCATCCTGCGACAAAATTATGATAAAACATTTAGATCAGAAAGCCTCGTTGCGACGAAGATTACGGCAACTTTGCAACTCATAAAAATATGATTCTAAGTGCCAACAAATTTACTTTCTATGTTGTCGATCTCGTGCAGATGTCTTCAAAGTACGATCTTTAGCATTTTAGACTTAGTAGGTACCTACCTATGTGAATAAATAGAGGGTTTTAAGATAAGTAGGTACAGCGTACGAATTCGTAATGCGTATGCCAATACTTGTTTAACAATATAAAGATTAAAACTGTTATAAATGTACATTTGAAAAATGAAGAACAAAAAAAAATCTTCTTTTCTTTTAGAAAATAATAAAATATTAGCTTTGTTGTCAGTTATGTATTTATTAAAACGTGTCTAGAATCTGACCTGAAAATGGAGACATTAGTATGCCTTAAAGTTACTACAATTTTATATTAACTGTTGCTAATCTACAGATCAACCACCCGATATTTCGGCAGTTTTATGCATTGTAGGTACTGTAGGTACCGAAATATCGACAGCTCGATTCGCCGAATAACTTAAGCCTTATAATTCTATCCTAATTCCAAACATTACGATGAATGTGAAAGTTTGGGTGTTGCGATATATGGATGTTTGTTGCTCAATCACGTCGGAAAACTGGACGGATCTGGCTTCAGCTAGATCTATTAATGGAATTTAGATAGATTTGCCTCTGAGCTAGCATCATACGCTACTGTGCATCCCGAAAAAAGTTAAAAAAATCTTAAGGGAATGGTTGTTTAAACAACGCGGGCGAAATCACGTGTAGTCCATAACTAGTAAAATTGCAATAAACACCCGTGATCCAACGGCTCAAAACCATGTTACGGTAATTTTATCTTCCTACTTTACCTTTGTAAAATATTTACCAAGCTATTTTTATAAATAAGAGTCTTTTAAAATTAGATTTGTTTCATGTAAGATTATTACAGAGTTCTCAGCTTTGGCTGTTTTTGAGTATTTTTTATTACGCAAAGCGCCATAATAGGACCCTTGGAGTCAAGAGGTCGCAGGCACGACCTCAAGCCAAGAGTCTCTAGTGCTGCTTGGCGGCAGATCATTCTTTCCCTCTTATTTACAGCGTAGTGGAAAAAAACACTTGACATTTACGCGGCTCTTGGGTTCCTTTGAGACGTTCACCTCGCATTCATCAAGATAATATGAATATGACTCGTTAAATGAAATATGTTTTAAAAACTGGATGCTTACACGATACTGTTACACGTAGTAAGTACCTACGGACGCTGGTAATGAAAATTGCAAAGTGGAAGCGACGTAGGCACGCAACCGTTTCATAATAGATTGGGTTTACGTATATCGTAAATATTACGTCACAACAACACACCTCGTTCTCGCAGTCCATTTAGTTAATGAAAACTGTTTTTCTTTAACTGTTTCATTTCGTTCCACTCTCCGGGCACATGGCGCAGTGGAAACGTTCCAAAAACTCGCGAGTGCTTTAAGTACTGAGTAAAGTTTGGCAGCGATAAGTCATTGATATTACCAGCGAGACCCTGCACCATTTGTTAGCGCACAAAACAACTGTGACCTACATTGGGTCCGCAAAGCGAGTCACCGTCGTTTGATACGGGCACTTAATATAGGTACAAAGTAGGTACCTAAAAGAGGCGGACGTGAAATTACGCTAGCTACTTTTTATACTGTGCATATGTGAAGACGCGAGAGTCATTACGTGTTTTCGGTCCTATTCATCAAAGTTTAGTAGAGTCACATTAGTTTTAAAAGAACGTTGCGTTTTCACATGACACAATTACTTACCGTGAGAACAAAGTTAGCAAATGGCAACTAAAACGAGTTTATCAGTCGTGTTGTATGTTACAAGTAAATATTTGTCATATCATTTGCAGGATGCATGTACAGCATGGGAGCATTCGGTCCCGTGCTGGGTTTTCTGCTCGGAGCCTATCTACTGTCGTTCCATATGGACTCATTCTCTGGTCAAAATATACCTATAGGTAAGTTGTGTGGAATATTTTCAGGATAACTCTTATAGATAGCTATTTTCAGAGATATAGAATGTACAAATTTTACCCTGCTTTTACACATTTACCATTGTATCAAGTAGCCTAGCTCTCCTGCTGCAGTGCAAAATTACGTTTTATAATATTACATCAGTCGACCTACTACAAAAATTATAGATATAGATTTAACTCGTTTTTTTTTCGATCCTAAGAAGACTACCAAATAATTTTAAATATAGAAAAATAATTTTCAGCACACACCTACATATATGTATGTAAAACTTAGAATATACACATACTAATGGAGCATTGCGGACAAGAAACCTAGAATCTGGCCATCTTCGGTATGGATTGGTAACTGAATTTCATTATGCGTGACTTGCTTTGTGGCCATTTCCAATTATACTTACGAGTATAATTGCCTTGTAGAAAATGGAACCTAAATGTCTTAGAAGTTCAGTTCAGTTTAGAAATGATATTTAAATCTCTAAACTGCTTTTTATTGCCCCTAATTTTTATTCTCGTCTCGTGCCAGATGCGAATGTTTGAAATGGAGTCTCGATAAACGAGCCTTGACGATCAAAGTTATTAAAAGTGAAGCCAAACATCACAAAGATCTTTTATGCTTTGATAGGATTTTTGACAGGTTTCTTTTTGGGACAAAAATAGCTTAAATTGGATTAACAATCTTACAGGCTATTGATCTTTCCTTCACTTCGCCGATTTTCAACCGTTAACAATCGCTTAATGCTTAATGGCTATAGGTTAGCAACCGTTTTAACTTAATAAATATTAGCTAGGCGAATTGAAGGCGAAACGTGATTTGCATATGCAAGACCACACGATAATAACTGGTAAACAATGTGAGTATGCCTATTGAAACAGGCCTGCTCTGTTCTGCATAATCTGTTAGTCACTATATCTCTTTCTTTCCAGACCAAGGCGACCATCGCTGGGTAGGCATGTGGTGGGGTGGCTTTCTTCTCTGCGGGTTCCTACTGATCCTGGTCGCGATACCTTTCTTCTCATTCCCAAAGGTGCTAGTTCGGGAGAAGGAGAAGATCAGACTCGTGGAGAAGGCAGCGGCGGCTAGTGGAGCATCCACCTCCAAACCACCTCCCAAGCAGACGGAACTCAAGGACTCTGGATATGGGAAAGATATAAAAGGTGTGGTAAATTATTGTAATCTCATCTTAGAATTCTCAATGATTGCAAACTCACTGCTCGTACTCGGACTGCTCGTAGCTCGAGAAAGCGTCATCGTTTCATGGTTGATGTTCCAAAGACACGAACAAAGAGGTTTGACTCTACTTTTGTGATAAGAACATCTAGGCTGTGGAATGAGCTACCTGAGTGGATTTTCCCCTATAGTTATAATCTTGGTGTCTTCAAGTCGAGAGTGAATCGGTTTCTTCTAGGTAAGCACGCTTCATCGTAGGCCGCATCGTCGCTTTACATCAGGCGAGATGGCGCTCAAGTGTAAACCTATTATAATTAAAAAAAAAACTCAACTTATTAGTATCAATCATATAAGTACCTATTTGTTATTGATAATATGGTTTGTTGAAATGGTAACAGACTAAACCAGCTTCACTTTTTATCTCGACGAGGAAATAGCTTTTAAATGTTATTGTATGTCAGTATATTACTGTAAACTGACTACTATTGCTTTCAAAGTCAAATCATACTTGTGTAAAAAGTGAACGTCACTCATATCATTTTCATTAAATATTACGAGTACAATAAATGCCAAGATGTGGAATGGTCTACCGGTTTCGGTATTTCTATAGGTTCCTCATGCTCTGTCTTAGACCGCATCGTCGCTTTCGATCGGGTGAAAATTAGAATAATGTAGGTCAAACACTGGCTCCATTTCAATATAAAAAAGGTCACACAACACAAAGCACAAATTTCCACACTTTATAAGAAGTTATGAACAACATTGGCTTAAGACTTTGCCAAAGAAAAACGAGATTTCTGACCTGTAGAAATTAAATAAGCTGCCTGTGATAATTATGACCATCACATGCTGTCAAGTGTGTAAGTACGACTTTACCACGCTAAGCAAATTCCAAAATATGCTACGACTATTTCATGGGTATGTACTATGTTTTCCAGTGACTGCGTCGCGTATTCATCAAGACAAATTGTAGTGCCGAACAAATTGCATGGCTCTCGAAGAAGCCAGTTTGTATGGGTCAACTTTTAAATATTTTTGTGTCATCTTATCCTACCTGCAAACAGAAATAAAGATATTTGTATTTATATTGTTTATGTGTGGTCAACAGATATACCGGTGTCAATGTGGCGGCTGCTCAAGAACCCGGTGTATGTGGTGACCTGTCTCGGCGCCTGCATGGAGCTGATGATTGTGTCCGGGTTCGTGGTCTTCCTGCCCAAGTACCTCGAGACGCAGTTCAGCCTCGGGAAAAGTCAGGCCAGCGTCTTCACTGGTAAGCTGTTATTTGGAAGCTACATTTCGAATAGTGTGCCACTGCCTTGCATGATCTAATGCCACCTTGCTCTTTTATCTATCGGACTGATCGTAGCTTGAAAAGGCGATGGGGTCGTAGGTTAGAATCCCGCCTCGTGACTTTTTTTCCATTGCAGTGGTATAAGTGTATCATCACCACTGGTTTTAACGGTGAAGTAAAACATCGTGAGGAAATCGCCATGTTCCAAGACATGCGTCATCCGCAATCAACACTTAGGCAGAGTGGTGGATTATGGCTTTGACTCACTCCTTGTGATTTACCCCGTAATGTGGCAACATAAAGTATGTTTAAGGTAAATATTGTCACGATTGGTGTTCTTGCTAATTTCATTGTCGCTTTAAGTTAATCAAAAGGAAATGCCGAATATGTCAAATATTTCAACTTTACCTAAGTTACCTATAATAACAGTTTGAACTATTTAGCATGAAGTAATGAGTATTATGTTAAATGCCAAAATAACGTGTTTTAACGCAGTACCAGCGATCAATCAAAAGATCTACGCCGCACCGCGTCGCCACAGGCACGCGACGGTGGATAAACTAGACCGAGTATTAATCACTTAGGCATCGTAGGTTGCTCGAATATGTAAAATTTAATAATATATACCTACACCCTAAAGAGGCTATACGGGGTTACGCAAAGCAGCTAATTTATTTTGCTATTTCAGATTTGGATTTAATTCAGAATACAACAGAACTGTTCTGTGGATTATTTTTAACCGATTCGATCCGACGCTCTTTTTTTCAAACTTTTTCGCCTGGCTGCGATCGAATATTTTGTGGGTCCTCTGTGGCCCCTAACGCCATGAACTTTGATGGCACCACTGAGGCACCTTCTCAGTTTTTTTCTTTTGTTTCTCCTTGCTGTGGGATTAGTCACCCAAAGCCGAATATAAACCAGCAGGTCTACTACGAAGTCCGATAAACTTATGGACGTTTCCGACAATCGGTCGATTGATCGGATCGGCTGTTTCGTTCGATTCGACCCTCATCTCCTAAGTCTATAACTTCCGACCGAGATGTATCGATCCGAATGTTTTTCGTGGTAGGCTACAATCCGATTCAGCTGTCGGTCGGTCAATCATTCGGAGTTTGTTTTCGTAGTTTTTCCGACCCGGTGCGTTTAACAGTGCAGACGTGTTTCAAATCATCCTAAAACAATAATCTTTTTTTGCGGGAAATAACGAACTAAACCTTTATAGAACTGCTGAAATTGCCATAAATTAAGTGTGACACAACGAAACAGTGTTAGTTATAAAGAAATCGTTTGTTAAATTGTATATTCTTCGTCTTTAAACATAGAACATCGTGAGTGTTTTCCAAAAGTGCCTGCAACTTCAAAAGTGTACTGGTAACAGGTGTTCTCATTTAACACAACTCAAAACCGTTACCCTCTTAATTGATAATCAATCGTGGAACCTGTTGGCTAATTTCGACGAAATCAGAATCGACGGGTTGTCCTATTCGATAAGGTGCCTGGTCTAAAAACCGATTCGCACTGGGATCAAATCCCATTAGAGGCGACTTGTTTTTGCATTTGAATTTGTGCAGTTCGTCCACGAGAAGACTAGAATTTGAACTTTCGGTAGGTAAATTTAAATGCGACGGTGCACGGGTTCGAATCTTGATTTGAACGATCAATTTTTGAACTTAAACTGACTCACTGCTTGCCGAGCAGTAGCGAAGATTCGTCACTAAATATAATTGCCAAGTGGCTAAATTGTCAGAGCGCTGTCCTGCGGATCGGGTAACCCGAGATCGAACCTCAAAGAGTCGAGTTGTTTTTGCACTTCAAATTTTTCTGCAACATGGCGACTAAGTGCAGTGGGTGTAACAAACCCATACTATCATTAGATTTTCTTGAATGTAATACCTGCCAAGAGACTTATGACTTACTGTGTATTGGCATGGATATTGAAAACTTTGCGCGACTTAGCCAAGAAGCGAGGGAGCTCTGGGCGTGTCCTTTGTGTATTAGTTCACGACCGAAAGGCGATAATTCGGACACCCCAATCGGAAGTCCCGCTGGGTCATTTAACAGCACTTATAACACGCACGATCGCGCAAATACAACACTGGATCGTGTAAACCAACTACGCGGAACTCGCAGGCTCATACCTACTACGCCGACTCTTGCTGATTCCGCGTCCGATGTGTCACAGCTCATTTGTGAAATACGACAACTGAGAGAAGAAATAATAATGGTAAAGGAACAAAACCGAGAAATTGCTAATCTACGACAGGAGATCCGTGAACTGAAGGACAAAATATCGTATTGTTCTGTTTCTGCTGTGGAGACAAGCGAAAAAAGGATTGCCGATCAGGCTGCTGAAATTTCTGAGCTTAGAATGGAGACTGATAATCTGAAAGGGCTGCTCAACTCACGCGAACAAAGTAACCTTAGAAATGAATTGGAAATATCGGGAGTTCCGGAGTGTAACAGTGAAAATCTCCAACATGCGGCGTTGGTATTGGCCTCCAGCCTGGGCGTCGAATTGAAAGCTGCTGATATCGACGACATTTCCAGAGCAGGCGCCAAGCGTGTTCAAAGCAACACTGGTCGGAACTGGCCAAGACCAATCATCGTAAAACTACTACGTCGTTCGCACAGAGACGAAATTTTACGGGCTGCCAAATCGAGACGCAACCTTACCTCTGCAACTCTGGCCCAAGGCACTTCAGAGAAGATTTACATTAATGAGAGACTGACTAAGGATAACCGCTTTCTGTTTAAGGATACAAGACTTCGCGCAAAACAGCATAATTTTCGTTACTGTTGGACGCGAAATGGTGCCATTCTTGTACGACAAGCTGCAAATAAACCAGCTTTGCTTATCCAGTCGCATCTTGATCTCGACCGGCATGTGGGACCAGCACAAGCAACAGCCACAGAACCAGAAACATGCTCTTAGACATCAAGAGTTTATTATTTGCTATGTACTTGTATTTTTGATTTCGCAATTTCGTTGTGGCTTGGAGACCACTTGTGAGATTACGCTGCTCATAAAGATAGTAAATATTTCATTTTGTTACACTATTACATTGCATTCACACACCACATCCCACTCATTACTACACATTCCCATACCCATACACAAAGCAAGTTACCTTAAACCACAGACGTACTGCCTCAGAAAGGTAAATACCAAGTTAATTGTTAGTTGTATTCTTCTGTTTCAACTGAATTCGTTGGATCCTGTTTCTACCAAACCTCCATCAGCCGCTATCTACGTAGATATGGAAAACAAAACTCACAAATGATGGCACGCATTGACTTAGACACTGTCAATGATCTGGATAACGTCTTGTCTATCGATTGTCATACTTTCGACCAGTTGGAGGATTGTGAGGGAATTATCGATGAATATAACTTTAGAGTCCTGACTTTCAACATAAGAAGTATAGGTAAAAATTTTGACCAATTTCTAGTAGTCTTGCAACGACTAAATTTTAATATTGATGTTATAGTCCTCACTGAATGCTGGCTCGGAGGCGATCCTATAATCCCCCAAATCCCAGGTTTTGAGAATTACAGCACCCAACGTATTAACAACAAATCCGGGGGTGTAGTCATGTATGTAAAGAATACTTGGAATCCCACAGTTACTGAACCAATCATCGAAGACTCAGAATGTCTAAAAATTGTCATACCTAAAATAGCTACAATCTTTGGTATTTACCGATCTCCCTCCTTTAGAAATACAGATAGATTTTGTGGCTCTTTCAGCTTAAGGCTAAGAGAACTCAAAACTGAAGCTCCTGTTATAGTAGCTGGGGACCTAAATATAAACATCATGAGCCCGGTGGATGAATCTGGCAGCGAATATCTATGCATGATGAGTGAGCATAGCTTAAGGCCCGCGATCACTGAAGCCACCAGAGAAAACAGGTGCCTTGACCACATCTTCACCGATGCTAAAAAGACGAAAACAGTGGGAGTTGTCATCAGAACTTCCGTTACTGATCATGCTATGGCAGTGATGGGGATGTCCTTGGATTTTCGGGGTCATGTGAAACCAGCAACCAGAGTTATGTCAAAGACTGACTACAAAGCAGTTTCTGATGAGCTCGGCAAAATTGACTGGTCACGCATAACTGACGAAAATAATGTGAATCGAGCTGTTGACATGTTCCAGGATATAGTCACGTCTGCAATATGCAAACATACATACAAAAAGAAAGTTAGCAGGTCCCAATATCCACTAAAACCTTGGATCACACCTGGACTCATGCGATGTATGAAACACCGTGATAAACTACACCTAGATCTGAAGAAGCATCCAGGAGACACAACACGAAAGTTAGTCTACCAAAGGTATAGGAACTTTTTTAACAATCTTTTACGCAAACTTAAAAGGGAGCACGAAACCAGAGACCTTGAATCGAACAAAAATGATCATAAAAGATTATGGAAGTCTATAAAAACAATTCTGGATACTCCGAACAGATCGTCATCCGCTACAGAACTCCTGAAATGTAAAGATAACCAACTAAATTCCATAAATCAATGTAACAAGTATTTTACTAGTGTTGGTTCGGAGTTTGCTAACGAATTATTGGGGTCTTTACAAAAGTCCGAAACAGACCTTATCTCTGGCATCAGCGGCATACCTATCGCCCCAGTTTCCTTTTACCTGCACCCAACAGACGAATTAGAAGTCAGCAGACTCATAGACAAGCTCAAAACAGATAGTGCGCCTGGTATAGACTGTATTAAACCAGCATTGATCAAGGCTGTGAAAAATGAAATATTAGTCCCGCTCACTCACATATTTAACTGCAGTCTTTCAACAGGCATATTCCCGCAGCAATGGAAGCTAGCGTGTGTGACACCAATTTATAAAAAAGGCCCTAAAAACCTCCCGGAGAATTACAGGCCGATATCTCTATTAGCCAGTTTCTCCAAATTGCTCGAGAAGATCGTCAACTTTCAACTGGTTTCTTATTTAGAGAAGCACAATTTGATCTCGGAAAATCAGTTCGGGTTTAGGAAAGGGAGATCGACTGAAGGTGCTGTTGAGCTATTAACCAGTAGAGTGGCATCAAGAGTGGACAGTGGTCAGAAATCTATTGGTGTGTTTTTGGACCTTGCCAAAGCTTTTGATACGATTTCTGTCCCCCTACTGATGAAAAAGTTGGAGCTTTCTGGTATAAGGGGTTTGCCTCTGACTTGGTTTCAGAGCTACTTGGAGAAAAGGAGTCAATGCGTTAAGATAGGCGACAGTATCAGTGACACGCTGGAAATCAACTTTGGAGTGCCACAGGGCAGCGTGTTGGGTCCAACTTTATTCATTTTATACATTAATGACATTCAGACTGCTTGTTCTGCAGAAGTTGACCTAATTTGTTATGCAGATGATACTGTTGCACTGTTTCACGGAAATACATGGACTTCAGTGTTTGCTAAGGTGGAATTGGGAATGACTCGTATTAAGCAGTGGCTGGATAGAAATCTGCTAACTTTAAACCTAGATAAAACCCAATACCTATGCTTTCACAAAACCAAAGCTTCTGAACCGAACCCAGCATTGAAGATCAAAATTCACTCATACTGTGCTGGTAATCCATGCAACTGTGTAGTTATCTCACGGTTTCCATCACTGATATATTTGGGGATAACCATTGATGAGCGGCTATCTTTTAAGGGTCATGTTTCAACCTTGGGGAAACGGGTTCGCAAGCTCATATACATAATGAAATCATTAAGAAACTCAGCAAACTTCCGAGTTCTTCATATGGTTTATACTGCTCTGTGTGAATCAATTATATCATATTGTCTAATAGTATGGGGTGGCACAGGCGTTGTAGCAATGCTCGAAATAGAGAGAGCACAGCGCGCGGTACTCAAGGTAATGCTTAAACTGCCGTACCGTTACCCGACGACAGATGTATACACTGATGCAAAAGTGCTGAGCGTACGAAAACTTTATATCCTTAAATCGACTCTATCGGTACATCAGAAAAGGATCTCAGTACATGACGAAGGAACTCCGAAGAGAAGACCTCAACGAGTTACAGAACCCAGGGTTAAAACAACATTCGCCCAACGCCTCCCGAAATTTAGATTGCCTTACATATATAACAAAATTAATGAAATTTGCGGTATTAGAGATAAGTCTTTCAGAAAATGTAAACATGAAGTTTACAAATACCTACATCTTCTTACCTACAAAGAAACCGAAGACTTATTGAAAATTGTCATTTAAAAACTTGCCTAACGTACACACACACACACACACACACCTACACACAAACACACCCACTCATGCACACACACGTACACACCCTCTCTCACAAGTACACACATTCACACACTCAAACGCACCCTCGCACGCACACACATTCACACACGTACATATACATGAACAAGCACATAGCACAGCTGCATTTGATATCCTTATTTTGCAACTGAATTTGCTAACTCGAAATTATGATTTGAATTGAAATTATTAATGTTGTTTTTAATTATTAATTTTGTCTAATTATTTAAGTTATTATTTTGATTGAATCAAGTTTTTAAATTCTAACTAACTAACTTTAATCATATTGTAGTACTGTACTAACATCGCACCGCGAACGCCATTCCATGTAATCGGAACAGAAATGGTCCCTGCGATACAGGTCCCACCTAGTGCAGGGGCTATAAGCACTTAATTAATCAATGTAATTTTTATGGCAAATAAACATTTTGTATTTTTTTGTATTTGTATTGTAGTAGACCTGCTGTATTATGCAAGTTTTGTAGGTTTTATTTTGTATCTTCTGGGGTGCCACCCGCCATTAACAAAATATAAACATTTTTTCGTGAAATTACGTGCCAGCTCTTGAGGCCAACTGATATAGATCTTTTTAAAATAAACGTATTTTGGTTTGTTCAGGTGCGATTGCCATCCCTGGCGCGTGCATCGGTATCTTCATGGGCGGCTGCCTGCTGAAGCGGCTCGAGCTACGGCCCAAGGGCGCCGTGCAGTTTGTTCTCATCTCCAACATCGTGTGCCTCTCCTGTTACGCTCTGCTCTTCTTCCTCGGCTGCGATAACATCAAGATGGCCGGCACCACCATACCCTATACGAACAACAGGTAAAATCATATCGAATACCTCTACCTACTACACTACATAATTATTGTCTTTAGATTGTTTAGAGCAGAGGTCGGCAACGCGCGGCCCGCGATCTACCGCCTTGCAGCCCGCGATGGTTTTGAATATTTAATAAATTTATTGATTCTCTACCTATGCATGGGGGCGAAGAACGACCCGCGAAGTGCGGCCCGGTTTTATCTACTTTTTTCACCATGTGGCCCATGGCTCCCAAAACGTTGCCGACCCATGGTTTAAATTAGTAGAGGATACATTTCGAAGAATGTGCAACTGATGTGCGTAATATAATTCCACCTCGGCTTTTTTTCTATCGGACTGCTCGTAGATCGAAAAAGCGCCATCGGTATCGTTTCGTGGTTGACGTTCCAAAGACTCGCACAAAGAGGTTTGACTGTACATTTTTGATATGAGCGTTTTGGCTGTGGAATGCGTTGCCTGAGTGGGGTTTCCCAGATGGTTACAATCTTGATTACTTTAGTCTTCAAATCGAGAGTAAATTGGCTTACCTAGACGGTACGCACGCTCCATCGTAGAACGCACCGATTACCAATCGATCACCACATATGTAGGTACATGTGGATTTATCAGTTGAAATTTACTATAATATAAATGGATCCTCTGCATCCGTTCATCTATGAGCGTTATTCCCTTTATTCTGATAATGTGTGTCGTTGTTTCTAATCGGTATTGTATATTGCAGCAACTTGGAGCCGTTCAAAGTGAACCTGACGGCGGCGTGCAACTTCAACTGTCTCTGCACCGAGACGGACATGGAACCGGTGTGCGGGAACAACGGGCTCACTTACTTCTCGCCGTGCCACGCCGGCTGCGCGGCCTTCTCGTCTCGCTCCAACTTCACGAATTGCGCATGTGAGTGAGAGAGATAGAAATAGTCCTTCGTTGTCACGACGGTTACGGAATACCCAGTCATTTATTTAACAAAACACATAAATGTATTAGATCGCAATTTAACTTCTGTATGATATTTCCGATTTGAGTTCAAGATGCGGAAATTAAGTTAATGTTTAGACAAAATTCAAATTCATAGTAGGTAAAATCATACTGCAAGTAATTTTGTTTCATCTGCTATATTACATTGGCCACTGCAAGGTCATAGTATTCCCAAAGTCAAAGTTCGTTATTCATAAATGTACAATTTACACGTCAATTTAAAAAAACAACAAAAGAGTATACATTTTTTAAATTTAAATTGAACATTTTATTGTACTATAATAAGTATCGTGCAAATAAGTGTCAACCATTAAAATATAATATCCCTCCCAAGATGCGGCTTTACGGACTTTACGATTATACAAATAATAAAAAATTTATAAATTATCTAATCAGTTGCCCTTCACTCACGAATCTAGTTCAGTTAGTTTATCCAAAGTTTAAACATTACAAGCCTTGACACCGAATTAAGATTTGCAGTTAACCTATTTTCGCTCGTCATCCCGGGTTTGCAGTCTGCCAGAATTCTCAGAAGTTGATGGCAGTTTTTTTATTAGAAATCTGTGTCAGTTTAGACATGGCCTCATGTTTTGAATATCGCATTAATATTTTAAAGGCGAAAGTTTGTGCGTTAATAAGTATGTAGGTAGTTATGTTTGTTACCAAGTAGGTATCTCTCGGATTTGAATTAAAGTAAATACGTAGTTAGTGCATTACTTGGCTTAACAAGGCCAACGAGGTTCATCCCGTTAATGTTACATTAATTCCGGTTCTAAAGGGATACTTCATTAAATTATTTATTGGAGTGAATTATACTTGGCGAAAATATATTCTTGTAAAAAAGTGTTATGCCGCGAAGCGCAACCAATAACAATATAACGTAAAAACAAGGTATGCTGCAAAATCCACCGCAAATAAACTGCATCTAGAATTAAACTCATTGAAGGGAAAAAGGGTCATCCAGTCTAGACGAAATCTCATTGTTTTCATTTGCTAACAAAGTTAACAGTCATTTGTTCTATTGAAATAAATTGTAACAGTGCACAATTGTCTATGTAGCGCCATTTATATCCCGACGGCTAACTGTGCTAACGACCTATCTTGCGTTACGTCGGTGTTGTGTTCCGCGCCTAAAATAGCATCGCAACCTTTCGGTGAACCAAAACACATGCCGTGTCAGAGTTCAATTCGGATCTAGCTTACGTGTTTTGTGTTTACGACCCATATATCACGTTTTCTTTTTTTCATCGATCGATAGATTTCAGTAGGCGTCGAACGATGTACGTCGAAAGGATCCCGCGATATTCGCAGCGATAAACACACGCATCTATGACTAGCTAGGTCTCGATCGGATGACCAATCATTAAAATTAAATTTGGGGTGTCTGTTCGTAATTCCAAATTAACAGCTTTTCGCTAAACGCATAGGTATAAAAGATTTACATTTTTCTGTCCGTCTATTGGTTTCGGCTGATGTAAGTAAACGGCTCGACCGATTTTAACGGGACTTTCACTGGCTTATAGCTGATAATATAAGGAAGAGTAACTTAGAATGCTTTTATTTTAGAAACCGCATACTGCGGTGCTACCTGCGTAGTTCCCGTTCCGGTTATTTTCTGGGGGAAAATATGGCTTGTTTGTTATCTCAGACCATTATATGTCTACATATAACTATTTCTACTATGTTATTGGAACCCCACATTGGGTAAATAGACCAGGGTCGATAATTTTTAAAACCAAAAAAAATAGTAGTAGAATGAAACCCATTAGAAAAGGAGGGGAATATTATAAAAAATAAAGGAAAAATAAATTACGGGCGATCTGAGGTCGGGAAGGGGATGGGGGTGAGTTTTTAAGGGTAAAAAACGGTTATTCTCGATTTCCGGCAAAACTAAAAGTCCTATTGAAAAAAGTTACATGGCAAAGTTGTAGGTAATAAAAAGATCTAAAACTTTTGCATACACACTTTTTTCACATAACCTCAAAATTTATGTGAAAAATTCAAAAAACCAAGTTTTTGGTTTTTTATTTTTATCTTTTACAAAAATATTTTTTTTAACGAAATTTGGTGAAAACTTATCTTTTTATGTCTCAAATACGCTGTAATTTATTTGATCAAAAATATTAATTTTTTCACATTATTTTGAATGAATATCGAAAAAAACACCCTAACTTTCAATCGAAAAGTCACCCGTCAAAATATCAGCTTTTTTCAAAAATTTGGTATGTTTTCTGTTCGTTGAAATCTTTACTTTCCGATGGTGAAAAAAAATAAAAATGTTACCATAGTAAATCTTCTCAGAAAAAGCAAAAAATCGAAAAAAAACTCGAATTTGATTATTTTTTTTCATTATTATAAAAAAATTTGAGCTATTTATTTAAATTAACACTTTAATTACTCGAAAAACGTTAGATTACATGTTACATTGATAAAAAAAGAAAATTGCAAATAAAAATATACTACTATAATTAACAAACAAATAAGTTAATACAATTAATATTTAATAAGACATCTACAATATTTGGAGAAAGTTGTCGAATTTTCTTTAAATTATATGCGTAGATGTCTATTTATTACTATTTTAAGATAAATTATATACCTGGACGTCTACTCTGTTTCTACGAAAACGAAATTTCGAAAAAAAACTAGCGACTTTCCTACTCTCGTTCTACTTCGTTTCGTCCGATACAACATTGTTAGAAGTTTAAATGTTCTAAGCATACTCTAATTAGAGTAGACTTAGAACATTCAAACGGACAAAACGACGGATCGAAGTAGAATCGGAGTTGGAAAATGGCGAGTTTATTACGAAATTACGTTTTCGTTGAATTAGAGTAGACGTCCTGAGTGACCTACGAAAAATAGTAGCCCATCAAAAGGTATTTTCAAGTGGGGAAGGGGCTAGGCGGGTCTGGGTCTTACTACATACATACCTACTATTTCGTAGCAGTTGTTACTACCGTTAGATGATGATGAGAATGTTCTCATTGGTTAAAGATTTCATACGGGCTGAACGTGCAGGTAATTGGGAATTTTGTTTAAAATGCGTGGAAAGAATGCTTACTTATTTTCATGCAAGTGGGCACTTTCTATACGCAAAATCTGCTCATCTTTATCTCCAAGATAAGCGTTAGCTTAAAGTATGATCATTGTTAATACGAATTTTGTTAAAACACTTTCAGACAAACCACGACCATGTGGAAGTCCACCCTGAGTTTTCATAGATCTCATCAAAACTTGCTCGATCGTCATATCTGACCAAACTCCCGACCAAAACTTGTCAGTACGTCTAATTGTAAAGAATCCTTCGGTGAATCGCGTAAATTCATAATCATAATTTATTGTGTCTTTAAGCTTACGCATATCTTGGAGATAAAGATGAGCAGAGTTTGCGTACAGAAAGTGCCCACTTGCATGAAAATAAGTAAGCATTCTTTCCACGCATTTTAAATAAAATTCCAAATTACCTGCACGTTCAGCACGTATGAAATTTTTAACCAATGAGATCATTCTCATCATCATCTAACGGTTGTAACAGCTGCTACGAAATAGTAGGTATGTATGTAGTAAGACCCAGACCCGCCTAGCCCCTTCCCCACTTCTCCATGAAATACCTTTTGATGGGCTACTGTTTTTCGTAGGTCACTCAGGTATATAATTAATTTATCTTAAAATAGTAATAAATAGACATATACGCATATAATTTAAAGAAGATTCGACAACTTTCTCCAAATATTGTAGATGTCTTATTAAATATTAATTTTATTAACTTATTTGTTTGTTAATTATAGTAGTATATTTTTATTTGCAATTTTCTTTTTTTATCAATGTAACATGTAATCTAACGTTTTTCGAGTAATTAAAGTGTTAATTTTAATAAATAGCTCAATTTTTTTTATAATAATGAAAAAATGAATCAAATTCGAGTTTTTTTAGATTTTTTGCTTTTTCTGAGAAGATTTACTATGGTAACATTTTTATTTTTTTTTCACCATCGGAAAGTAGAGATTTCAACGAACAGAAAACATACCAAATTTTTGAAAAAAGCTGATATTTTGACGGGTGACTTTTCGATTGAAAGTTAGGGTGTTTTTTTCGATATTCATTCAAAATAATGTGAAAAAATTAATATTTTTGATCAAATAAATTACAGCGTATTTGGGACATAAAAAGATAAGTATTCACCAAATTTCGTTAAAAAAAAAATATTTTTGTAAAAGATAAAAATAAAAAACCAAAAACTTGGTTTTTTGAATTTTTCACATAAATTTTGAGGTTATGTGAAAAAAGTGTGTATGCAAAAGTTTTAGATCTTTTTATTACCTACAACTTTGCCATGTAACTTTTTTCAATAGGACTTTTAGTTTTGCCGGAAATCGAGAATAACCGTTTTTTACCCTTAAAAACTCACCCCCATCCCCTTCCCGACCTCAGATCGCCCGTAATTTATTTTTCCTTTAATTTTTATAATACTCCCCTCCTTTTCCAATGGGTTTCATCCTACTACTATTTTTTTTCACTTTTTATTATTTTTAAAGGCTTCTACCCTGGTCTAAAAGGCATCCTCTAGCTTACTCCAGAGTTTTCTATCGTTTGCTTTGCTTCTCCAATTTTTGCCTGCTACTCGGATTATTTCGTCGATCCACCTGTTCCTTGGGTGACAACAAACATTAAATACCTATTATCAATTATTCATTTATTATTTTTTATTAATTATAGCACACAATCTTTTCTATTATAACTAGCTGTAGGTACGCTGCACGAGTATGCTACCTGTTGAAAATTGGTCGTACAAACTCAGATACCTTCTTTGACTCACCCACAACAACTTTTCTAAAGATCAAATACAGATAGATAAACATTAATTTATGTATAAATATAGATTATTATCAATTACTAGCGGCCCGAGCTTCGCTCGGATAATAACCTAGATACCAACTAAAGCGCCATCTGCCGGGCTGATTTGTGAATCTAAACCATCCAGGGCCCTACCTAAATGTGTACAAAAAAAATCATTCAAATCGGCCCAGCCGTTTAGTAGGAGTTTATTAACAACGAAAAGTGGCATTGATTTATATATATATAGATTCAGTAGTTTTTAATGGTTATTTCTTATGTTAGTTTTCTCTTCTGCCGTGTGGTCTAAAGCATATACATATTTATTAATGCAATGGTGTGTGTTTGTGTGTAGGTGTGCACGAGAACGTCCGCGAGATGGGCGGTCTAGGAGCGGTGGTGAGCGGCGCGAGCGCGGCCGCGCTGACGGCGGGCGGCGGCGCGCGCGAGTACAGCGAGGTGACGGTGGTGCCCGTGGCCACGGCCGGCGCCTGCAACCCGCCCTGCACCACCATCTTCCCCTTCCTCGTGCTGCTCTTCTTCATGACCTTCGTGGTCGCCGTCACGCAGATGCCGCTACTCATGATTGTACTCAGGTTAGTAGAATTTGTTTGTAACGGTGGGTAGTCGTGAAAGAAAACGTTCTAGAGATGGGCGGTCTAAGCGCGGCGGTGAGTGGCGCGAGTACAGCGAAGTGACGGCCACCCTCGTCCTGCTCTTCTTTATTGATTATCTTGGTAGCCGTCACGGAGATGACGCTCCTCATTGCTCAGGTCAGTGGATATTGTGTTTTGTGGGTAGTCGTCCGAGAGAACGTTCGAGAGTCTAGGCGCGGTGGTTAGCGGCGCGGTACAGCGAGGTGACGGTGGTGCCCGTGGCTACGGCTGGCGCCTGCAATCCGCCCTGCACCGCCATCTTCCCCTTCCTCGTGCTGCTCTTCTTCATGACCTTCGTGGTCGCCGTCACGCAGATGCCGCTACTCATGATTGTGCTCAGGTCAGTGGACATTGTTTGTAACGGTGGGTAGTGAATGAGAATGTTCGAGCAATGGGCGGTCTGAGCGCGGTGGTGAGCGGAGCTGATGGCTTCCCTTGTACTGCTCTTCTTCATGACCTTCGTGGTGGCGGTCACGCACATGCCCCTACTCATAATTGTGTAAGTAAATGAGAACGTTCGAAAGATGGATGTCCTGCTCATCTCGCCACTCTATCTCTATAGTATAATAAAAACTAGTTTAGCATGTCGGTGACGCGAACCGCTAAATACGTTTTCTTCAATTATTCCCAGGTCTGTGAGCGAGGAGGAGCGCTCGTTCGCTCTCGGCATGCAGTTCGTGATATTCCGCCTGTTCGGCTACATCCCGGCGCCGATCCTGTTCGGGAACCTCATCGACTCCACCTGCATCCTGTGGAAGCAGTCGTGCAGCGGGGAGAAGGGCGGACGCTGTCTGCTATACGACATCGAACAGTTCAGATATAGGTAACTAAAAGAACGATAACTAAAATATATAGATCACTTGAAATCACTTATTAAATTTGCTATTTTATTATTTCCTTTATAATATGACTACAAGGGTGGATCTTGCTTTGGCGCCAGGGAGAGATCACAGAGTTGTTGTCAAGTCACAAGACCTACGATAAGTGCATGCGTGCGTTTTAATTAGTGCACCACCTAAGTTCTGGACCCAGCCCAGGTGTCATAGCTCCCAGGACCCTAACCTAGCCAAATTTTTTCTAAATCTGAGTTAGTACGACCAATTTTCGATAGGTGGCGTAGCAATGCGCGCGGGGTTCGTATAGTATGTAATATACTGTGTCCGTAGGTACGTGGGCCTGTGCGGCGGCATCAAGATCGTAGCGCTGGGCATCTTCATGGCGGACTGGTGGCTCGTGCGGCGTCGGCGTCACTTGGAGGCTTCGCCCCCGCTCGACCACAAAGACATCGCCGGCTCCATCATCAGCCTCGACAAACGTAAGCCAATACCTCCACTCACTTCTGAATAGGCTTCTTGCCTTCTGGGATAGCCTGGGATGGTTGGAGTTGAAGGGAAGTATGAGCCACGTACAATGGCCCAATTGAGAGGCCCAGACAAACTAACCAACCACTATTAACTTGTAAAAGCCTATATATGAGCTCTCGGAATAGCACGTTTCTTATAGACTAGCAGTCCGTCCCAGCTTGCACGGGTAAACATTAAGATATCGCCGGCTTCATTATCAGCCTCTACAAACGTGAGTCGATATTACTAGGTACTTGTAAAAACCTAGAGCTCTGGGAACAATATGTTTCTTATAGACTAGTGCTGTCCTGGCTCCAGACGTGTAGACATGTCACTGTAAAATTGTAAATAGTCAGTTAATAAAAAAACTAGTGAGATTAGACCTCCCGTAGGTTATTTTATAATCTAAACTCGTTAAATTATAGATTAGTTTATGATGCAACTTCGATAGATTATTAAGTGATGGTAGGTTTTTGCAATTTTACAATGACAGATATTTATTAAAATGAAACAAAATTAATTGATTTACATTACCTATAATACTTGGTGATAATGTAGCGTTTTATTAGAGACAGAATCTTTAAAGTTGGTCCAGTACTTTTAGAGTGTATTAATTACAAACAAAAATATAGATCTGATTTATTGTTTTCGTACATTGATGTTTGGTTTACCATGTTTATAGGAAAATACGTTTGCAGGGTCGGCTTGATTTTTTGTCACCATGCCCGCTCACGTTTTGTTGGGGCCTCGTGTTTTTCCGTTTGTCTTACACACACAACACAAATAGATATCCTCACCATGCAGGGACATGGTGAGGTATGTCGGGCTCGACACCATGGCGACGACAGACATGGTGCCCCTACCGACTAAAACCCCCACAGATTTCTCCTGCATGGTCAGGGTCGCGAGGTCGCTTTTCGCATTTCCGTCAACGACCCTGACCCTTGCCACCGTCCTTGTGGACCTGCCTCGCGAGGGGCGTTAGCACCCCCGCATTTAGCTGTAGTGACGCGCCGGAAATCAACGACGCGTCGCCTCCTCGAAGGCCTATCCCTAGGTGGGGTGCCGGACGGCCCTAAACGTTCGACGCCCCAGGCCTTCCGGTGGAGACAGGGTGCGAGCCCAGAGGGTCGACTCTCTGTGCTCGCCCCCGTGTCGTATCCACTTCCGCCTCAGTAGAGGAGCGAGAGGCTTCCAACTCTCGCAAGTACACGTCTCAAGTTAGAGTAGTCAAGTCAAGCATCACGGCGAAGACGGTCGACAGCGAGAGGTCTACCCTCACCACCGCGGCTAGGGATAGCCGCGGTTTTGCCTCTATGGCCACACCGCGGCCACGGACCACTCTGCTAATCAGAATGGTCGCGGAGGACCTTTATTTGGAAGACTTAGGAATTTTACTTGACCGATATGTCAGCCGAGTAACCTTCCCACGTCTTCCAGTCCCCCTCCCCAACCTCTACATGCACTGCTCAAGGGGGTGAGGAGCGCGTGTTGTAGTTCCCAGCCCCGGCCGGGATTCGCCATCACACAACAAGATGCCACCGAGGCAAGTTGTTGTGTGATGCCCAGGGTGCACCACGTGGAGGTTCCCGAGCCACGCACCCCTTGCGGACCGGCCCAAAGGTTACTACGCCACAATGTAAAATGACTACGCCATATCGCTCCCTCTGGAATTCATATAATTACTCACTCCTTATTACAATTTGTAATTTAAAGATCATATTATTTACCTATACCAAAAGGCACTTAAGAGTTGCAGATAGTTCAACTCATCTGTGCGCGCGGCGCTATGTGTGCGTGCGCTTGTAATAATTTAAAGATCATATTATTTACCTATACCAAAAGGCACTTAAGAGTTGCAGATAGTTCAACTCATCTGTGCGCGCGGCGCTATGTGTGCGTGCGCTTGTAATTATACAACTTTCATTTGTGTGGCAGTGGCGCGGCAGTCGTCGTCCGAGTAAAACGTGACGAGCATACAAAGTAACTGTATATGTACAAGCTTACCCACACATAGGCCCGCGCGCACAGATGAGTTGAACTATCTGTAAGACCTGCATCTGTGTTGTATACCGCTATTGCGACGTTATTTATATAATAATCTTTCATGCAACGTGACAATGATGGCGAAAGGTTTTACATAAATCATTTCGTAGGTATAATTAATTGTATAGGTAACTTATAACCTGATAGCATTATCTATCTTTTCTCACGGTTATTAAACATTGAGTGTGGTGATTATTATGACTCATGGAAATTTACACAATATGTGACGGAATAAAGTATCTACTGATAACAATAGGTTTACAAATCACGGTGCCAAATACGTTGACCAAAAGTGGGTCAACTCGATATTTTGAAATAGGTATCAATCGCTGCCTGCGATATCAGCGGACTATCAGACCCGCATCTAAACAAAATTAAGCTGACTTCGCAAACGTTGTCCTATAGGTACATAAATGACTAAGACGCCCCGGCGGTTTTACCCACATAGGTAGTTCTAATATCTAAAGTTTGACGCATTCGGGAGGGCCATTGTACTGTACGGTATTATTGTATTTGTTTTTAACTCGTCATCATAGAAATACCACATAGGTACGTCGGATGTATGTTTGAAGTTGTAACGTAACTCCTAAAGCAAATTGACTGATTTATATGCTGTTTTTTTTATTGAAAGCTGCCACGATCGGGACGATTCTTCGCTATAATTTGTAATTGAGATAATAATACATATTTACAATAATTATTACATTGCAGTGTTCGAGGAATTGCCGTCGGCAGACAACGCGAGCGGGTTCCGTTCGGGCGTGACGTCAGGCCTCAGCTCGTGCACGGGCACGCCGCTGGAGGGGGAGGGCGCGGGCGCGGGCGGGCGGCGGCTCACGCGCACCGACTCGGCGCTGTCGGGCGCGGGCGGCGAGCGAGTGCTGGTCGCCTCGCGCCACCTCCGCAACGACTCCAAGACCATCCAGCTGGAGCCGAGACGACGGCCTTCACGCGACTTGGCTCTCGACGCACTGAGGCAGCTTACCGCGCCGCCACTAGACGATGAAAGCAAGAGGCTGATAGAGGGAACAGTTCTCCGGCACCGACGCACGGGTTCCCGCGACCTGAAGCCGCCGCACGCTCGCCACAAGCGCACCTCCTCCCACCACCTCACGCTCGAGCCGCACGAACTCGCGCTGCCGGTGCACCGCGGCCGCAGCGTCGACACCCTGCCCCCGCCCCCGCCCGCGCTTGCGCCCCTCGATCGCACCCTATACCTGCGTTGAGTGCCTGTGAGCTTATTCACTAGTCGATCGCGTTAACGTAACGTTTTCAACTGACTACGTAATATTAACTCGGTGGTATTATTTGTTGCAACAGACGTACAACTCCGTAAATCATAGATTTAATTGAATAATTATTTTTATTGTAAAAGAAATGAGATGGCTTATCAACACCGTTTCTGTAGTTTCGGGAAATGAGTTGCTTAGTATTTCAGACAAAAATGATTATGTATGGAATACGATGCCATCTAGTATGTATCACATTGTAAGTGTACCTACTCAAATTTCATACAAATTGTAGTTAACGATAACGCGATACGTCAAGTGTTTTCTCTGCAAAACTCACGCTAAGCACTTGAATCTCATGAGAACTTCGCCAGCGACTATGGACGATCGCATCGCGAAGAATTTTATGTTAAACTTTGTCGAATTATCAATTAGACTTTTTTTGTGTTTCGATTTAACGAATGAGTGATTTGGAATCATATCGTAGTATTAATGTACCAGCTTGTTTAGATTTAGATTTCAAGGGCTCGTGTAGTGTCACAGTGTATCGATCAACCTCTTTCCCGAACGCGAGTGATCCTGAATGACTTTGGAAATTATAACAATTTAGTTTCTGGTTACAAGTTATTTTTGTCGTTCAAAATACGCTGCAAACTGTACGCTTTTGTTGTGATATCAAAATAATTTTCTAAATTCTTATTGTACATAGACTTATTTTGTACGAAGTAAGGAAACCTGGTGCAATTTAAATGCTAAAACGAACATTCTATAGTGATAAGTGAACAATGCTTGTTGTACTTAATTATCTGTAATTATTCAGGAGTAAGCAAATCTAATTGAAGTAAAAACACGCAATTGAGTAGCTAGTGACTGCCGGTTGGCTTCAAAGATGTTGTATAGACAGTGTTTTCATAGCACTTTTATGGTATACAAGAAATGTTGTACCAACACATTAATACAGTATGTAAAATGAACATACTTATTTGAAAACCTTACCATAAAAAATGTCAAGTTATATTTTGTTGTGAAGATCTAAGTGATTCAGCATAATGATTACGACTGTCAATATCATTGTATTATACTCGAGTTGCGTTAAGAAGCATTTATATCACAGCAATCATATTTTACCTGTATTTGCTATATTCAAAAATACTTAGTACTCTAACAATGAGAGTACACCCATCCACTCTACAGACTTGCCAAAACTCACTACACACCAAGTCAGTGTCCATCCTTATCTTTCTCTGTCTCTGCTGTACACATACACACTGCATGTTATGATCATGTACTTATTCTATGCACATACTAAACTCTTTGTAATCGAGTGGATCACAAACGGTTGTTTACTTTTTTGTAGCATAATTAAGCAGACATTCAACTACAAATCACACTTTATATTTTTGACTAAATAATAATTTCATCATAATTCGCGATTTGCCGCCATGCTAGTTGATAGACTGTACTATAAAAATACACATGCACGTGTGTTACCTTTCTGTATTTTCCTAGTATTGGTAAATAAAGCCTTGTCTTTACGCAGCTCGGGTATATTAAATTTAAATTGGAGATGTAAAGCTATGATTGATAAGTCTTTAATTAATATTGTTGGTAGGATTCGTAGAAATTGTGTAGACTGAAGTGATATCACGGGAACTAGAAGTGGAACAAACATGGTAGACAAAATTACATGTCATGACACTGATAAGGTAACCCCTTGAAATACTAATAGAGTAGCACAAACTAAAGATTTTATCAGAGGCTCGCCTCACTTTGCTATTATGTTTTATGTTGAATAGTGGACCAGATTCTGGGGAAAATTAAAACTACAATTCCTAATTTTGATTTGAAAGGTTGTTATAGTGAATTCTATTCTATTCTGAAGACACATTCTATGAGTACAAAGTTTAAAAAACTTATGACTAATTGTTACACATAGATTATCATAAAATAGACAACTATATTTTAAATGTTTTTTTTTAATTTTGGAATATGTTTATTTCAGAATTAAAAACATAAAATTAGGAATTATAGTTTTCAATTTAAACTGCTCCTCCAGAGTTGGACCCAGTAGCCCTTATTCTGTAGGTTCAATTTAAACTTAAAAAGCCAACTTAATTAACACTCCCTAGTGTTAATTTTTACTGCAGTCTGTTTGAAACAAGAGCAATATTTTAAATGGCTTTCTAATTTCTAACATGCTTTACTAGGGTCTAGTAAGATTTTATTTTACCTTAACAACATTCCTCATAATAAAGCACAAGAAACAGCAGCTAAATACTTTGATTTGTTGTATATGACAAATGTATTCATAATGATCTCAAACGTCGAGTTTGTAATTTAGCAGAATTAATAATGATCACAAAATGTTACATAACAGTTTTTTTATGCTAGTGTAGTTGCATTTATGAAGCTAGAATTAAATTCAAACCACAAAAAAATCAGGCCTATGCATAGCACGCACTGCCTTGCTTTTTTACCATTGTTTAACAAATAATATAATCTGTGAAGTATGAAATGTCATAGAACTAAGAGCATTGTGGTGAAATAAACGCACACGGTAAATGTGGCCTCGGTGCAAATTTGCGGCAAGTCTAACACATATCTATCTATCTAGAGATCTAAGAAGCTCCACGTACTGCGATGAAAAAATCGCACTGAAACGGAGTTTAAATTTGAACAAAACGTGCGTTTTCTTCGCGGCAGTCCGTGAACTTATCTTGACCGTACGTTAGAACAAATGCAGCCACTTTCACGGCAAGGCAGTGGGCGCGCTCCGTAGAACATACCTATTTCCTGTATAACTAAACTGATGTACATTTGGGTCATACAACCAAATGGAAGCCAGAAATAAAGAAGAAGCAGAAGAGATACATTTGGCAGTCAATACAAATTGAGAAGGTTGCTCACACAGAGCAGTTCATAGTAGAGTAGGCTATCTAAAACAAACTGCCAAGCAGTGATAACAATTTTGCATAATATTCAACAAAGAATTATCTGCAGTAGTATTACATACTCCAGTATTTGAGGAATCAATGACTTACTCCAGCCTGTACCAATGCATATCAGTTTAGTTGTAAAACTTGAACCTATTATTTGTTTCATTTGCATCAAGATTAAATACAATAGCTATGGTAATATGTGGCAGTGACTCCTGTCTAACATTCCAAACTAGAAAGTAAATTGGTAGATGGGAGGAACATAATCTTGCCAAATATTACTTAATAAGTTAATGTTTGCTATCATTACAAACAAACCTTTACTAAAATTTCAGGTAGTCTTATACTACACTACAAAAACAGTTTAACAATTCAGTGGTATGTTGTGTTTCCTTTTTTTTTATCACCACTGAATAATTTTCAGATATATTTTAGCAGTTATGCTGCCTTTTAGCTGTATATTTTGTGTTAGTTAGTAATTCTATGTATTCTGTAAAATTTAGAGTCAATTACAGAATGCAAGTATTTAAAATAATTTTACTAGTTCAATGTGATGAAAGAATTTGCAGTTGTGTGATTGTAGTGCTTATTTTATTTTAATTTATTGTCTTATAAATATGTTCACTACCATATTGATAGAAACAGTAAGAATTTTAAATTTAAATAGTATTAAAAAATATTTAGAATATGTTCAGCTTTGTAACATCTAAATTGTTCAAAAACTAACTTATGTTCATAAAAGTCGAATAAGAAATTTTTCAAAAAGTTTTATCACTGGAAGTACTTCCAAAGTTCTAGCAGATTATATTTTTTAAAATTAACATTGTCAATTTGTAGGCTGCTCTTCTTAATATTAATGCAATTATTACTTGTAGAAACATTATTTTAGTATGAGATGTGCATAAAGCAATATATTTATCTTAGATAAAAAAAAGACAAAACGGTGTGTGTAAATTTTGTGAAATATGTATATGTAAGAGAGGTAATAGTTTGATATGAAAGAGAGTGTTTTATCTAAAAATGCCTTATTACTACAATAGGTCTTAAGACTTGATAGATACTGACTTAGATGTATGTAATTAAACATGTTGTTACATCGATCACACCTGTAAAGATGACAGCAACTCTTTAAACTAATTTGTTGCATTTAGTGATTAATAAAAATTGCATACCTATTTTCATACTGTTTTTATTCCACAACCAAAGTAAATCATAATAATAGACAGTATAATTACATTTATAGAACCAAAAATTACCCAAGTTGTTATGGTATCCCAAAGGATTCAACTTGAGTTTCAACTCAACATTGGACAGTCTTCATGGCTGCAAGATCCTCTGCATAACTACCTGGATTTACAAAAATGACTAACATGTATTTATAACCTTTTGATAGAAGAGAAAATTATAATAGATTTTTAAGGACTTACTAGAAAAGATTAAGAACCGTTAACAATGGAGATATGTTTACCAAGTTTTTAAATATTTTCCATAGTGGAGAGACGAACTTCTTAGCATTCCATGGATTCACCGTGCGGGTGCCGGGTCCATCGTGTGACAGAGAGAGAAATCTCGAGTAGACCCCAAGACTTGTGACTCAGGCGTAGGTTTAAAAGCCCCTTAGTGACCTCATATATCCAACCGTGTTTGTGTGTTAAATACGGGACTGACATAGTCAAATATGACTCAATGTCCCAAAATAAAACCAGATAAAAAAAATACCTTTTGAACAAAAACTTTTCTGATATTAAGAGTATCTTTATGAACACTCGCATGTTGAAAAGAATATTCTAGTAGACCATGTTATGTGTGAAAACCTCACAAGATTAGTGCATTATGATTTTTTAAGTGACTGGAGATGCTGTCAGTCATGGCAATAATCCTAGTTTTTTAGCCAGTGTTACTTTTAAATTGGCATTATTCTGCCTAAGATGTAGCATGCTTACCTAGAAAATAATACATAAGAGCTTTGCTCTGGAAACTCAGATTTTACCCATCAAGAAATACAAACTAACATGTATTCCAGTTTCAGTGTGAACAAATTTTATGAATATCCACCATGGTTGGCAGACTTGGGTCTTGTTTGCCTGTCTTTCAATTATTAAAGGAGACGGTTTAATCAAGTTATACAACTCTGTTGGGAGTGAAGTAGAAAGATGTTAAATTTTAAGTCATTTCATCTTCTACCACACTGTCACTTACCATCAGGCGAATGGCGTTGGTGGTCAAATGCAGACCTATGCATGATAAATAAATTGAAAGCAGTACTGTAATCAACTTTGTTTACACACACACAATGGTTATATTAAGACCATTGTATCATGGATCTATCAGAAGGAATGTTATTTTTTGATGCAACACAAGCTACTACTAACATGACTAAAACCAAACAAATGGCTTCTGTTTTCTAATTAGTTCATAGTATACCTTTTTAAGCTGTAATACCTGTAGTTTTGTAATTATTTACTACATATTATAATACATGGGAACTATAATTATAATGTAGTTCATAAAAGGGACAGGAAAGTAGGATATGAATTCAACTAGGTACAGAAGTGCAATGACACAAATTTTCTATAATCTACATTTATTACAACAATAACAGCAATTTATACTTAATGACTACTCTAACTACCTACTCAACTTACCAACTCACCACATTCTGCAATCACAATTTTCTTGGATGGTTTTCCACTTTTTGAGCCCAATCCCTCCATTTTCTGGACGACATCCAAACCTTCTACTACTGATCCAAAGACTACATGTTTTCGGTCCAACCAGGGAGTCGCAATTGTAGTAATAAAGAACTGAGATCCATTGGTATTGGGACCAGAATTTGCCATAGATAAAATTCCAGGCCCAGTGTGCCTCAACTGGAAGTTTTCATCTTGGAAAGTGCGTCCATAGATAGACTTGCCGCCAGTACCATTGTGATTCGTAAAGTCTCCCCCCTGGCACATAAAGTTTGGAATGATTCGATGGAACGACGAACCTTTATAACCAAAACCTTTCTCTCCCGTACACAGAGCACGGAAGTTTTCTGCTGTCTTAGGAACTTCATCAGTGTTGAGCTTCATTACAATGCGACCAAGCGACTCGCCGTCCGCAGTCACATCGAAAAATACTTTCTTCTCTGGCTGAGAGGAAGCAAATCTCAAGGCAGCAGCAGAATACAGTGTGCCGTTTACCAACGTACGGCGCAACATAGCCGTAACCGCCATTATAAAATATCTAAAAGAAACAATCTGTATTTAGTGTAATTCATATTTAAAACAAATACCATATTTTCATATAAAACTAAGTATAAAAAAAGAAAACAAACTCTAAAATTTCTAACCTTCTTTTCACACCTCGTTACGGTATTTTCCTATTTTCAGTATTTTCTGTTTTTTTTTTCAACCACAGACTAGCTATGTAAAGAGAAGACGAAGATAAACGCTTTTGATACATCCGCATCCCGTTTATTTCCCTTGACACTACTGCTTGGCACTACTGGTAGTGTCATGGGAAATTTTACTTGCCCGTGGCACTACTGCTCTTATTGGCTGATTAAACGCCTACTGTAAAATTTCCCGTGGATTATCTCATTACCCATGGCACTACTAAAGTTTACAAAAAATAAAAGGCCCGTTTAAACATTATAGAAAGAATGTTAGGGAACAAAACTAAGCTAAAAGAAACAATTTTTTTTTTAATTTATTTCCAAATTTTATTCATTACAAAAGTATGGGTTCAATAATTGAACTTTTAATATTTATATCAATGGGTTTAGTGGTAAAAAACTCGTTTTGAGGTAAACGCGTTTCAATGTATGAAAATGTATATCTGCTTAATACCATGTCTACTAAAACCCAAATTTAAACACATTCCTTTTCTTCGTGTTCAGCAAGTTTGAGTGCACCGATGGCAGTTCAAGTTGTATTAGTTGTTTTATACGATTAGTTGAAGATGATACTGTGTAGTTTTAAAACGTCAAATATTACACTTACTACTCTTTAGCATTTTAAATTAAACTGTCAATAGAAAATTAATTCCAAATGCTGTTTTAAATGGTATTCATTGAACAGGAAAAATTTAGTTTAAATAAAACTGTATAGAAGAAAATAAATATGTGTACATATTTTAAGCAGGAGGTGGACGGTGGTAAGTGGCCCTACTTACCTCCACCACCAGTGAGACCACGTGGGTGATCCGTGGAAAACTTTTTTACAACGGCTCAGCTTTGTCCACCTGGGTATTCCTTGGGAAATATTTAGTTTCCACCGTCTATCTAGTTAACTAACGGAATCGGACCGGTTAGGTTACATAGAACCCATTTCTTTCAACTAGTGAAAAAAATAAATTAAACTAGTGAATTTCGATAAACAATTTATGGGACAACCTCTGAACTTTAATATAACAAACAAAAAAATAGCCAAGGCTGTTTGGCTGTACTATCGCGTAACATACATACAAAACAAAAAAGGTTCGTCCTTTTATGAAGTCAAAGGCAGCAATAACGTAATTCACCTAAATTTTACATAGCACTGTGTTAAATTAGTAGAAGTAAAATTTGAAAAATAGGGTGTTTATAGGTGCATCCCAGTAGTATCATATAGTACAGATGGGATACTAAACACTAATATGAGGACTCAGCAAATCTATGGACCTACAGGTATGGCTAAAGTCAATAAAAACAGGTGCATCCCAGGCCTTGATGCCTTTCCATTAAATGCCAATGAAAAATCAATCAAAAGTCAATAAATATCAAAGAAAAATAGTCACACGTGTCACGGGAATATTATTTTGCTAGTGGTGTCAAGGGAAATATTATTTCCCATGACACTACTAGAGACGGGAAATTTACTTTTACCCGTGGCACTACTGGTAGTGCCACGGGCAAGTAAAATTTCCCATGACACTACCAGTAGTGCCAAACAGTAGTGTCAAGGGAAATAAACGCCGCATCCCACCATAAAGCTACCTACACCTACATATACGGGCACCACAGACTAGGTAGAGAGATTTCTCTTTTCGGGCACTTTCACAAAAATGTGTAGTGTATACCCCCCTGTTCAGTTTTAGGCCTGTCCTCTCTCTAGTCTGTGGTAATTACTTACAAAATAGTTTTCACTATAATCTATTTTTTAACCGACTTTAAAAAAAAAGTAGGTAGTTTTTTTTTTTTTTTATGTTTGTTCGCGGATAACTTCGTTGTTTATGAACCGATTTGGATGATTCTGTTTTTGTTGGATAGGAGATATTCCAAGGGTGGTACCATGATAAGGAAACCTTTGTAGGAGTTGAAGGAAAATTTTGTAGTGGTAGGACTCTTAGCAGAGTCCGCCTGGGGAAGTACCACACCTTTGTCAATTATTCTACCGCCAAGCAGTAATGTGCAAACATTACTGTGTTCCGGTTTGAAAGGCAATGTTTCCAGAGAAATTACAGGGCTTAGAGATATAACAACTTAGATCTCTGGGTGACGAGCGCAGTGCAGTGCTAGGTAATGATTTGGACTCTTCATGTTCCAATAGCTGCGTGTCACTGTGCTGTTATGTGGCAGGCATGTTGCTTGCCATCAGGCACATGTCCTGCTCGTCTCGTCAATCTTTATTAAAAAAAAAAAAAAAAAAAAGAACCAGGATCTGATGATGGAATCCTGCAGAAATTGAAGAGAACTTGCAAAAATTGTAAGGGCGACAAGCGCGATTGTTAAGTTTTCCATTAATAGACCAGGGTCGATAATTTTTAAAACCAAAAAAAATAGTAGTAGAATGAAACCCATTAGAAAAGGAAGGGAATATTATAAAAATTAAAGGAAAAATAAATTACGGGCGATCTGAGGTCGGGAAGGGGATGGGGGTGAGTTTTTAAGGGTAAAAAACGGTTATTCTTGATTTCCGGCAAAACTAAAAGTCCTAATGAAAAAAATTAAATGGCAAAGTGGTACATAAAAGATCTAAAACTTTTGTGTATACACTTTTTTCACATAACCTCAAAATTTATGTGAAAAACTCGAAAAACCAAGTTTTTGGTTTTTTATTTTTATCTTTTACAAAAATATTTTTTTTTTAACGAGATTTGGTGAAAACTTATCTTTTATTGTCCCAAATACGCTGTAATTTATTTGATCAAAAATATTAATTTTTTCACATTATTTTGAATGAATATCGAAAAAAACACCCTAACTTTCAATCGAAAAGTCACCCGTCAAAATATCAGCTTTTTTAAAAAATTTGGTATGTTTTCTGTTCGTTGAAATCTCTACTTTCCGATGGTGAAAAAAAAATATGTTACCTTAGTAAATCTTCTCAGAAAATGCAAAAAATCGAAAAAAACTCGAATTCGAATTTTTTTTTTCATTATTATAAAAAATTTTGAGCTATTTATTAAAATTAACACTTTAATTACTCGAAAAACGTTAGATTACATGTTACATTGATAAAAAAAGAAAATTGCAAATAAAAATATACTACTATAATTAACAAACAAATAAGTTAATAAAATTAATATTTAATAAGACATCTACAATATTTGGAGAAAGTTGTCGAATCTTCTTTAAATTATATGTGTAGATGTCTATTTATTACTATTTTAAGATAAATTATATACCTGAGTGACCTACGAAACATAGTAGCCCATCAAAAGGTATTTCATGGAGAAGTGGGGAAGGGGCTAGGCGGGTCTGGGTCTTACTACATACATACCTACTATTTCGTAGCAGCTGTTACAAACGTTAGATGATGATAAGAATGATCTCATTGGTTAAAAATTTCATACGGGCTGAACGTGCAGGTAATTTGGAATTTTATTTAAAATGCGTGGAAAGAATGCTTACTTATTTTCATGCAAGTGGGCACTTTCTATACGCAAAATCTGCTCATCTTTATCTCCAAGATATGCGTAAGCTTAAAGACAGTATATTTTTATTTGCAATTTTCTTTTTTTATCAATGTGACATGTAATCTAACGTTTTTCGAGTAATTAAAGTGTTAATTTTAATAAATAGCTCAAAACTTTTTATAATAATGAAAAAAAAAATCGAATTCGAGTTTTTTTCGATTTTTTGCATTTTCTGAGAAGATTTACTAAGGTAACATATTTTTTTTTTCACCATCGGAAAGTAGAGATTTTAACGAACAGAAAACATACCATTTTTTTTAAAAAAGCTGATATTTTGACGGGTGACTTTTCGATTGAAAGTTAGGGTGTTTTTTTCGATATTCATTCAAAATAATGTGAAAAAATTAATATTTTTGATCAAATAAATTACAGCGTATTTGGGACAATAAAAGATAAGTTTTCAACAAATCTCGTTAAAAAAAAAATATTTTTGTAAAAGATAAAAATAAAAAACCAAAATCTTGGTTTTTTGAGTTTTTCACATAAATTTTGAGGTTATGTGAAAAAAGTGTGTACACAAAAGTTTTAGATCTTTTTATTACCTACCACTTTGCCATTTAATTTTTTTCAATAGGACTTTTAGTTTTGCCGGAAATCGAGAATAACCGTTTTTTACCCTTAAAAACTCACCCCCATCCCCTTCCCGACCTCAGATCGCCCGTAATTTATTTTTCCTTTCATTTTTATAATACTCCCTTCCTTTTCCAATGGGTTTCATCCTACTACTATTTTTTTTCACTTTTTATTATTTTTAAAGGCTTCTACCCTGGTCTATAAGTATTTACAAGCACTACAATTTATTTTGGTTTGGCACTACGAAGATTTGGAAGCGATCAGGGTAGCGATTCTGAAACCATTCGGTTGCATCCGACACGGAATCTCATCTCTCGGTCTTTGTCTTATCTTCAGAATCGCTACTCTGATGATGGAGCCAAAATACTGTCGAGGGAACTCCTCAAAGATTTACAGCAATTATCTTGTGTTCGGGCTTGATTAATTTCTATTGATGAGCACTTTACGTCTAGATGTCTTGGGACTGTCTTTCATCATCATTATAAATGTCTATGTTTGGATGTTTGTTGCTCAATCGCGTTGTAACTAATTAATTAATCGTTAGACCTTTAAAAACTGCAAGGGTAGACTAGTGCGTTTGAAAATGTTTCAATTAAGTATTTTAAAGCACTACAATTGAATGACGGTCTGGAGTCGATCCGATGAAGAAGCCGAAAGACAGTCGAGGCTACTCCTCAACGATCTACAGCAGTTACCTTATGTATAGGCTTGATAAAGCTGTATCGATGAGCACTTTACACATACCTAGGTGGGATGTGACTGTTATTAGGGGTCTGACGATGAAGACAAAGGACAGTTATGTGAACTGTTTAACGGTTTACAGTAGCTAGTGTTTGTGCTTGATTCATGTGATACCGCTAGAAGCGTCTTGAAACGCTCTTGAGAATAAATGGGCTCAAACGGATACAAGTAAGGCGGCACTTCAAACGAAGCACAAACACCGCACTTATGTAACCTGACACCCGTTTTCCCGCCAAAATTGTAAACGCGAAGAGCATGCGGTGTAGCAAGCGGATATTGATGTGAACTTGGCACCTACATGGGTACTGAGGACCATTTTACAGGTCTGAGTACACCGACCATCCTGGATTTGAACACTATATCATAGCGAATTAGCGAAATCTACTAGTCAAGATTGCAAGAAAAATAATGCTTTATCTTCTCACCTAATTCAAGAATTATTCATCTAACCATCACTTAAAATCGTAAAATAAAATAATTTTAACAAAAAAAAGAACCGACTTCAAACAGTAAACTAAAAAGTAAAAAATAAATCTCTTTACCACAAAGTAGAACGTGCTTTGATTAATTTGAACAGACATGATTAAATAAGTATTTAACAATTCTGAAGACGGTGCCAAGTAATTGTTGCAACAACCTTCCTGTCTATCTTACATATGTCCGGTATGTCCCCAACAACTTCTTTATGTTTCAAATGTCAGTTCGATTTACTACTCTACGAATGTTAGCTTCAGCTGTATTTGTTTTACTTGGCACCGACTTCACAATTGTTAAATACTTATTTAATCATGTCTGTTCAAATTTATCAAAGTACGTTCTACTTTGTGGTAAAGAGATTTATTTTTTACTTTTTAGTTTACTGTTTGAAGTCGGTTCTTTTTTTTGTTAAAATTATTTTATTATTCACGAGTACATAATTTTTAAGAATAAATACAACTTATACAACACTTGAGCCTAAAATAGTAAAAAAACTATTCCGAAATGGTTAAGTTTTTGCTTTATGTTTTTTTTTTTTGATAAAGTTCGTGTACATTTTGTAAATAAATATATTTATATGTAGTTGTATATATAATTGATACTTCTTAATCGTATGTTATTTTAATATTATTTTGTAAATTCTTCTTGTCCTGAATAAAACAAATAATTAGTTTTTGCTGTCCCCAACTATATTGAACTCCTTAGCAATATTGCACTTTTATTATAGTCGTTTTGCAGTTTACACGCCCTCATCACTGGCTAAACGGCGCGAGCTAAATACCTACTCGTTCGGGTCCTCCCGGGTGTACTAAAATCACAAGGCCGCCGGCCGGTTGCCGGAGTTGACGTGCGAACGAACACCGAGTGCGCGCATAAATAATGTCGCGGCATTATTGTAATATTGTGAATGGCTGCAATAGCAAGGCACTAAAATGTAGTAGTAATTTATCTTATTTCAAATTGCCGAAACAGGAAGCAAGGGAAGTGTTTTTATTGTTAATATTTATTTTTGAGCCAAATTTTGGTAGTTTTCAATCGCACAGAATATAGAAACAGTAGTGTGTAATATGTATATTGTATAATATCTGTTTATAATAGATACAGCAGAGATTATGCATACAAATTATTTTGTCTAAAATACCTTTTTATCCCATCTTTATTATGTCTCATTAAGTTTAATATAATTTATGACGACATACTTTTTAGGGTTCCGTAAAACGTAAAAACGGAACCCTTATAGATTCGTCATGTCTGTCTGTCTGTCTGTCCGTCCGTATGTCACAGCTACTTTTTGCCGAAACTATGAGAACTACACTGTTGAAACTTGGTCAGTATATGTATTCTGTGAACCGCATTAAGATATGAATAGAAAAATTAAAAAAAAAGAAAAACTAGGGTTGCCCCTCATACTGAGGACTGAAACTCAAAAATTTTTTTTTCATCAAACCTTCACGTGTGGGGTGTCTATCGATAGGTCTTCTAAAATGATGTTGAGGTTTCTAAAATCATTTTCGTCTACACTGAATAACTTGCGCGAGAGACACTTTCAAAGTGGTAAAATGTGTGTCCCCCTCCCCCCCCTCTAACTTCTAAAGTAAGAGAATGAAAAATCTAAAAAAAATATATGATGTACATTACCATGTAAACTACCAACGAAAATTAGTTTGAACTCGATCTGATGAGTAGTTTTTTTTTAGTACGTCATAAATACACTATTATTGAAACTTCGATCAAAGTTACAACGAACTACAAGAACTATGTGTACAGATAGTTCAACTCATCTGTGCGCGCGGGCCTATGTGTGGGTAAGCTTGTACATATACAGTTACTTTGTATGCTCGTCACGTTTTGCTCGGACGACGACTGCCGCGCCACTGCCACACAAATGAAAGTTGTATAATTACAAGCCCACGCACACATAGCGCCGCGCGCACAGATGAGTTGAACTATCTGTACTATGTATATTATGTTACTTGCTGCAACGGAACCCTTCATGGGCGAGTCCAACTCGCACTTGGCCACTTTATTTGAATATTCATGTACATACTGAATGATACTAATTTGTTCATTTATTCGACGGTATGAAAACAACTTAAAACTACCTACATTGTAGAACTAAAATATACTCCAGTATTAATTGACTATAAAACATACCTACCTAAAAAACCGACAGAAATTTTAACCGGATTCAAAGAAGGAGGTGGTTCTGGCCTTAATTTTTATTGGTTGTAAGTATGTTTAGTGATAGCTCAGCTAATTGTGAATCATTTTTTAACCCCCGACCAAAAAAGGGTGTTATAAGTTTGACGTCGATTTTTTTAAAAAGGTTTATTTTTGTGCGGTGGTAGCTATGTTTGGTTAATATAGATTCAAAATGGCCCCCTCCACAAAACGGAGGACAAAAAATTGCTTCACAACCTACCTCTATATCAAATGAATGGGCTTGTCTAATGGAATACTGTAGTGGTAGAGCTCTTAGCACAGTCCCCCTGGGGAAGTATCACACCTTTGTCAGTTCTTCTACCGCCAAGCAGTAATGTGCAAACATTAATGTGTTCCGATTTGAAGAGCAATGTTTCTAGTGAAATTACAGGGCTTAGAGATATAACATCTTAGATCTCTGGGTGACGAGCACAGTGCAATGCTAGGTAATGATTTGGACTCTTCATGTTCCAATAGCTGCGTGTCACTGTGCTGTTATATGGCAGGCATGTTGCTTACCATCAGGCACATGTCCTGCTCGTCCCGTCACTCTTTGTTTAAAAAAAACACAGTAATGTTTGCACATTACTGCTTCGCGGTAAAATAACTGGCAAAGGTGTGGTCCTTCCCCAGGCGGACTCTGCCAAGAGTCCTACCACTACTACCACCTTCCACCATTTCTTACAACCCTAGCACGTTTGGTCAGTGACGTAAGCAGACGACAAGTCACGGTATTTACAACTCTACGTGTGTGTGTTAAGGTGTATTTTTGCTTGCAAGTAATAGTAGGTAAGTAGTATACGACAGTTTAGGTTATTATCGTGTAGGTATTTGCACTTTTGTATGGCAGTGATGCATCTGTTACGAAGTAACTATTTTCTGATCTGTGGTTTAGCACCGCTCCGTAGGTAGAATGTAGAATCGAGTTGGCAGCCCTGCACCCTGCTGTTTGGTGGTTGTTGACATTGACAGTTGTTGACTTTTATCTTTTTGGTTAGGAATCCATGAATCCATGATCTAAAAAATAACATTGTATTTTTTGGATAATAATGAATATTTTGTACGATAAAATTATCTAAATAACTGTTCAAAATATGTATTGCGCAAGAGCATTGATTTCACGTTTGAGTCAAACATTTCAATCGACAAAATCATTCAGGAAACCACTACATAATACCAAAGGTTATTCTCAAAACAAATTCTTTTCTACTCAAGTAGAATTTGAAGACAAGTCAGGTGCGTATTTCCTTATGAATATAAGCTCTTTTCGATACCATTTTTGTTTAAGACCAGAGCATTTCTTCTTACCTATTATTTTTGTATAGAGTGACGGAGCATGACCTGTTTGTGTCTCATAGTTAGCAACACGCCTGTCCATAACAACAGTGTCACACAGCTATAAGAAGCTGCACATGAATTTAAATAATTATCTAGCACTACACTGCGCTCGCCACACATATGGGAATTATAGGATGATTGATCTTTATGGTCTGTAATTTCTCTGGAAACTTTGCCCTTCAAACCGGAACACAGTAATGTTTTCACATTACTATAATATGTAACTAAAGTTAAGTTGTGTAAATATCAAATTGCTTGCAATGCATGCACACAGTCACGAAAAAACAAACACTGAAGTTGACTTACAAGTCAACATTTTAGTAAATATAACAATATAGTTAATATAAATTTAGTAATAATTTATAACATTTAGTAAAAAAAAAAAATTTTGTAAATATAAAATGTAATCTCAAGTTCATACTTCTTGCATTTTTTTTTAATTGTAGAACACATTGTCCACTCAATATGTCAAGAAAATTCAGAGCTGGAGAAAAAACTTAGAATACTTATGCTAGAAGTAGAGGTTATGCGCCAAGATGGGAGAAATGCACCAAACAATCTTACTTTGGACCAGTGGCAAAATCTGTTGGTACTAAAGAGTAGAAATCAGCGATCAAATTACTTGACCTTCTTGTGGAAGACAGAAAAGGCTAAAGAGAGCCAAAAGGTATTAAACTAAAAATTGATAATATAAACATAATGATAATATTTATAATGTATACAGTTCTAAACAACCAGTTCCCATAATAAAATGTAGCCTATGTGCTATTCCTGACTATAATCTGTTTTCCAAATTTCAACGTTATTATTTTCAATCATACAGTTTTGTACATTTCTAATATTAGTAGGGTACATATTTTATTTTATGGAGAAAGGCACACAGGCACTATCATTTTGAATTAGTGTCTATTTTAATTATTGGCTACCTTTCTTCTGAATGGTTGAACAATTTAATGGCACAAATAATTTCTAGTTTATAAAGCCTAGCCTTCAGACATTATCTACTGATAAATAAATAAATTTGTCCACCTTATTATAGCATCAGTATTGTTTAACCCCTAACGAGGCATAAGCCCACTGGTGGGCTCGGCCTCTTCCTGTTAATTTAAATCTAAATTCCTGTTGATTGAGTCCTAATTTTGTTTAACTGGGTTTGTCTTCCCGTTCCAGTAAGAAGTTAATATGATTATTTTCAGGCTAAAAAAGAGGCTAGAAGAAAAGAATTTGAAGAAAATCCTATTGAAGAAACTAGAGAACATCCAGATGACCTATTGTATGGCATCAAACATCAATCATTGTTTATAAGGATACGAGATCAGTCCATCAACATGTTTGATAACTACAGGTAGATTTACTTTATTCTTGCCCCTGCACATTTTAATATTGTTAAATAGAAAAAAAAAACATGTAAAATAAATTCCATCAATTAAATATATTTAATTTGTTTCAGAGCATTACAAGCAATGATGGGTGGACAATCTGTTATTATAGACTGTTCATATGAAGAGCATATGGTTTTTAGAGAAACAGTAAATGCAGCAAAACAGATGACATTTGTTTTTGGAGATAACAGAATACATAAGAATCCATTTAACTTACACTTGTGTAATGTCAGATCAGAAGGTCCATTTATGAAACAGCTAAGAAAAAACATTCCTTCTTTAGAAGAACCTTGGTTTCCTCTCAACATACATTCAGAAAGCTATTTAGATATGTTTCCTAAGGAGAAGTTGGTTTATTTGACCCCACATTGCAGACAAGAATTGAGCCATTTTGATCATGATGCTGTGTATATTGTTGGTTGTATGGTGGATAAGGTATGATATATCCATTGATAATATTGTTACTAACATAACTTCAGGTTTACATACAAAGCAGGTTTAATACAAAGCTATTAAACTACACATTCCACACCCACCCATTTCTGGAAATAGTTCAGCAGAACTTTTATTGCATTCATCTAAATATATAGGTTGAGTTTAAATTTTCATGAAAGTTAGTGTGTAAACCTTTACCCTGGATTAATTCTACTATCTATAGTACATAACTAAGCTATATAACCCTGGTAATATGTATGAATTTTTTTTAGATGAATAATGAACCATTATCTCTAGCTAAAGCTAAAAAGGATGGCTTGAAAATGGCTAAATTGCCATTGGAGAGATACCTAGAATGGGGGCCGGGAGCCAAGAAAAATCTGAATATAAATCACATGATTCCAATTTTACTAGACTTGAAAGCAACAGGAGATTGGGAATATTCCCTTAAACACATTCCCAGAAGAAAGCTCATGGAAACTACAATACTGGGTATGGAAAGAAAGTTACAACACAACCGCTTCCAACCGCTTCAGAATGATGCATTCAAGGATTTCAAAATGAGTAAAAAAGGAGTAAAATTAAATTGGCAAGAAAAGAAAACAAACTCTAGGAAGTCTTTGAAAGATGATGATAACTTTTAATAAAACATTAAATCTCAATGTTTATTTTATTTTATTACACATCTTAGATAAAACATAAAAAAGAAAATAATCACTATGCTATAGAGAAACTATCAATTAATCTAATTTTGTACAGTAATTAATTTTAAAGCAACTATAATATTTAATTAAACTCGTCTTATGTACAATAAAGAAATATTATTTCTTTTTAAAGACTGAAAATCCATAATGATTTTTAAATCGGAATAAGTACAACTGATTCTATTGCACATATTCTAAGTGACCCTTATGTACTTATAATTTCTGTAGTAGTCATAAAAATATTGCCACACAATCTAAACATGAAAAGTGAGGTATTTCACCCAACATACTACATGTATATAAAAAAAAAGTCCTCTGTAAATATATCTTAACGATAAAATGTATTAAAATGCAGGGGGTATAATTGCACTATCAATGAATTTTGTGCTATTTGTTACATCTAGAACTGATCCAAAAATTTATTATTTTTTAAACTCTTGATATAAATCGAGTTGTTATAAGTTTGAGATGGGTGTCTGTGGTATCATAGCTTCTAAACAAATTTGATTTTGAAGACTTGATGATGTGATTGATTAGATTCTTAGTCATATTTGTTTCAGATATTACTGAAATTTGTATGCTTGTTTATGAGTCCGAAACTTACATCAATATTTGAATTTGCATAATTATTTGTCAGATCAATCATTTTACTGGGTTATGTTGCTACATGCCTGTCGAATATGGTATATCTGTCATCATAAAATCGAAAATACCAGTTATATCAAAATGCATGAGATTAAAATTGATGCTATTTACGATTTTACGGTGACATATCCATTGAACAATAAATCCAATTAATTGTTACAATTCTATTCATTGCCTCTCAGTATCACTTCTAATAATTGCCCTTCAAGACTGAAAATCACATCAAATGGAGAATTCTTAATCACATATGGCTCAGCCAAAAAATATATGACACCTCAGTAATCAACTACAAAATAAAGTAGTTGTGGCCAGCGGATGGAAGATTGCAGCGCACCTACTACAACAAACAATGAAACAACGCATTACACTGCTCTGCAGTTAAGTCGAACTTAAGACTTCAAGTATTGACTTCTATACATATAAATCACTGGGCTTGACACAGTAGCCTTGTGAATTGTGGTCAGTCTACAGTTCTAACCATACAGTCTTCTAACCCATGAAGATAAATGGATTACGTCTACGGTAGAGGCATATTTCTCATGTCTACGTCGCCTGAAGCCTCGGATCGCTGTTTGATGGTGGCGAGAATCTCTTGGAGGTTGGAGGGTAGGGCGATGTCCGCGAGGGTGGACGGCACGCCGCTCGGCGGGGTCATCGGTCGCGACGGGGAGTACGCTTCGTCCTCCTGCAAATAATAACACGGATTGCAGACAACGTATTCATTCGTACGGTTTAACACGCCCATATATTTAAAATAGCGATACATGGCCTTTGGTCGCTGGCATGCCAGTACCACTCTCATTTCGTCAGATGTGTCTCTGCATATTTGATTTGGAGTAAACTGTTAAGTATTCAGATGTTTATCATTAATAGTAGAAAATACTAACATATGGCCGGGACTTTCTTTGCGTAGAACCCTATGCTACCCTAAATTTTTCGAGATAAAAAAGCCTATGCACTTTTCGAGACTATAATCTACCGGAGTTCCATATTTCAGATTGCTCCGTTCAGTAGTTCTTAAGTGTTTACGATTAAAATAACAGGTTTTCTAAGTAGGTAACCAACAAGTGAATTGCCTCACATGTGATAGAGAATGTATACAACGGTAAAAAATACTAATTAATCCGTCCGATTATTAAGTGACGTCACTTCATTGTACGATTTTTACGAAGACGTGACGTTACAACCTCCTCCCCCCTACTCCAGAAGTTTATTTGATCTATATCTTTTCTATTTTTGACCTAGTTGATCATCCTAATTTCATTTGAAAAATCCTCCAATCACCAGCATCTGACCCGGAGGCCTTTTTCCGACCTGAAAAGGTCAAGTAAATTGGTGGTTTGTAAACTACTTACGCTACACACACAGACCCCACCTTCAAAGGGAGCATCATGTAATTGTTTATATCGACGGCTCCGACAAACTAAGTTCCATTAGTAAAGCAACGAACCTCTCCGCCGACCGAGGAGTCCGCCTGCGCCATCCTGAGGATCTGTTGCTTCTGCTCCTCGATCTGCCGGTTGAGCTCCTCCATCTTGGAGCGCAGGTTGGCGGGCGGCGCGGCCGCGGGCGCGGGCGGGCCGCCGCTGCTGTTCGACGACCCCGGGCTGTACGCCTCGTCCATGTCTGCACTCGCTGCAAACATCATTACATACATATATTAAAAACCCTCGACAATTTGTGGTGGCGGCTAATAATTACCTAAATAAAATAAAATTGGCAGTCATTGGAACTGCGATAGAAGTGAAAATTTATAACTCAGAATTTGATAGCTCACTTTGGAAACTACGCGGGTAAAACAGGAGGGCGTGGCCATGACCATGGCTATCTAGAAATGCTGACGCTTTTCTGGATAGCCAATGGAAAATGCTAACGCATTTCTAGATGGCCAATGTCCATTGTCCCGAGTTCACCCGAAGATTTCTATCATTCCCGAGCGTGACGCTAGAATTCAATTGATAGCCCACGAAACATCTGTCTGTGGCGCGCCAAAAGAAGTTTTCACGTAAAAAAAACAGGCGATAATTATTAATGGTGGCGGCCATCTTGGATTAGAAATTTGTCAGTACAGTATTCTGCTAGTCAAGCTCATTTCATTTGATACCCATAACCATATTGAAGGAGTTGTGTAAAAAATAAGGGTTCCGTTTTTACGTGTTACGGAAGCAATAAAATAACACTAAATGAAAAAAAAAACGATAATTTGTGGTGGCGGACCCTCTACCCTCACAAAGATATAAACCACCTCATTTCCCCTCCAGCTTAGTTCAAGTTACTAGTACATAATAACATTTTATGTCTAAAATACAATACAGCACAATAACATGATCAAAGTTTGCACGAATTAGTATGATTGTTATTGATAGATGTATGAGTATCACATACCCAAGGAGGCGGCGATTTTGTCCTTAACCGAAGTAGAGAGCGCGGTGGAGGTGTAGGCGGGCAGCGGCAGCGTGCGGCGCCGCGGCGACGTCGGCGGCGTGTACGACCGCTTGCGGGACACGCGCGACACCTGCACACGACGATACATCATATTTATTCATAAAAAATATTACACGTCACAACATTTAATAGTTCAAATTACACGAAATCTAATTAATTAAAAACAAATAATGCAAAGGTATTTTAAAATAAATTAAAATGTCAGACAATCATCAATACAACCAAATCAATAGTAATTAATTAATTGAATACAATGATGGTTGATGTTCCAGAGAGACGAACTTCTTAACTTTTCATGGATAGGTTCTCCATGTATCCTCTTGGATTTTTCATACGCTCCGTTTTGGGCTCTAGCTACTGAAAGGCTTACGGCTTCACGTATGATTTCAGTTACTCTGTCATGGCGCTGTGAGTAATAACCCCTATTAAGGAGCACCTTGCATCCCAACAATATGTGCCTTGCTGTACATATCGCACGTTCGGGAACAAAGGGTCACTTCTGCATGTTTTCCAACTTTACAGAAATAGCATTTTTAGTTTTATTTTGGCGTATTATTTTAATAACTTTTTACTGCTTTGAAGTTTTAAGAAAATTTTGATAGCTTTATATTGTATAGTTTTACACGTATCATCGTCGCAAATAAAAATAAAATACAAGATGGGGTTTGGGAGAAATAAGCCATAAACTGAAGGAAGGCTACCAAAAGTGACTTTTTGTTACAAATCACTAAGTGTTGTAATGAAAAAGTGACGTTGATAAAAAAAAATAACTCATGAAAGTGTTATTATTTTATTCTTTACGTTTATTTTTATAAAAAAAATAGTTTATTGGAGACAAATACAAATTGAAACTAACTAAATAGTCAGTAAAATTCTTTATTTTAATTGAAAAAATTGTGTTTTGAAATTATGGCACAAAAATAAACAAAAAAAAATAAACATTTCCAAAGAAATTACAAAATAAAGTGGCTGTCATGTTACTGTATCTGACAAAACCTTAGTATGTACTTATCTATCAAAAATTATATTGTTATAATACTGATAAAATGAAAACGTTTGCTTATTTGAGGTATTAAAAGAATGAGCTACAATTGCTTAATTTTGTTAATTTGGTACCTACTCAATGACATTTATACAGGACAGTTTTGACCTTCTGTGATAGGTGCATCACAGAAGGTCAAAACTGTCCAAAATTAAGCATTTCCACAACTAATAATCTTAAACTAAATCAGTCATCATCAGTCTTAGAAATAAAGTATTCGTCTAATTAAAGAAGTATAGCAATAAACTCTTAAATTAACATAACAATAATTAAGTACCTTAATTTTAAACAGTCTCATTGTATAATGATTATGTTCATAACACAAACATCTTTTTATTGTTACATAATATTATTAAATTACCTACTTTAATCACATTTTCACAGCACTAATTATTATGGACCTTGATATCCAATTAGGAACATTAACTTTGGTAGATTAACTACAAAGAGGTTACAAATCAACGTTATAAACTAAAGATAAATCAAAATATTGTGTTTTAAATAGTTTCATACATTTTTGGTATAATGTTCGTATCTATTAAGTTTTGAATATCTGTCTTCTTCCGAGGCGCTAAAGGAATTTTACTTTCATAAGCCTGCTTTAATGCTACTCTTTGAGGTGGCTGGACTCTTGCACTTGGTGTTATGGTTTGGTTACGGTTGACTTCAATCCAATCGCCGTCGTATGTAGTTTTGAAGTAATAAACATCACTATCCTTTATAAATTTCAAATGACTTATTTCAGTCACTTTATTGTCCATTACTGGCCTTGGTAAAATTCAAACTAATATCTTCAGCAAGACTTTTAAGATTATAAAAGTCGGTGAAATTCATTTCTTTTAAAATGAAAGGGTTTCCTGTCTTTTTAGCTGATCTTATTAATTGAGCATACTGGGCTGGGATGTAAATGGGACCAGATTTTTTGGCCCGTTTGACAGCTTTTTCTATGACAGAATGGGCACTATCAGTGGCACTTTGTGTATGTCCTCTAATAAGGAATTTATGCTGGATAGAGTTTATTTGCAGTGTATTTACTGCATAATAATATAAGTTGAACATAAATCTGAAATCAAAAAAAATCGATTACTAAAGTACATAAACTCGCATATACATAAACTAAGCATTGTCGCTTGATGCACTAGTGACGTTTTGTTTCAAATATAAAGTTAATTTTATTGCTATAAATGTTATTTATGCGATGAAGTAACTGTTATGTTTCCAGCATACAAATACAAGTTTGGTAACAAAACGTCACTTTTATTTAGAAGTAACATTAATATTGCAATATTTACGTAAACAAATAAGCATTACTTACCGTAGTGCCTCTGCGTCGTAGATGCACAATATCACGCCTTGGCTGTCAACGCACTACTGGCAAATTGAGTCGTTTCATTTCAAGGGCATGGACCAAAAGCGAATAATAAAATAACGACTTCCCCTCCCTCAAAACTGTATTATTCAAGCGATTGTCACCGTTTTTGGTGAGTATATAGAGTCGATAATCGCAGTTTTTTCTGCATTATTAAGTCATTTTTATGAAAACTTGCAGAAGTGACCCTTTGTTCCCGAACGTGCGATATATCGCCTCTCCACAAGTATAGCAACATTTTTCAGAGGCTTTTTCCCACCTTAACAAGGTCAGGAAGGTTTATTTGGAAAGCATTTAGATAAAATTTTAATAAGGCAGGATACCAGTCATAGATCAAGGTAAGCCACTTCAGAGCTAATAGGATACAAAACTCACCTATGGTTAACCACTTAAAATTCATTATATTTCATTAGTCATTATTTATTCGTAATTATATTACGTTTTTAATGTCAATTGCATCACAGTCAAAATCCTACTAGGACCTACTTTAAATATATATATTATGTGCCACCTAAACTTTGTTATTGGTGTCTTTAACCTCATGCGTAAATATAGAGAAAACAAAATCGAAGCCACGCTTATTTTTTCAATGGAAGGAATTTAGTTCGTCGGTAGGACCCTCAAAAAGTATATTACCTAACTAAATCCTTACTGTCTTCTCTTTATCAAGGAGAGAGCAACAGCTCTCTGAAAACTGAAATAAATGAAAGAGTCATTGCTAAAAGCAGTCAATTTAGACAAGTCCAAGAAGATTAGGGTAATGTATGGACGCAGTTACAGAAGCTCGTCAAAGGCACAAAAACCTTAGTTACGCGCATAACACTATTGATTATATAATACGTGACTAGAATAACAAGTAGCGGCAAAAAGCGCAGCAATGATGGTGAGAAGACTATAGACGACACATAACACTTACGTCATTCGTAACGTCGCGTCGGTAACGTCATTTGTATGTCCTTAGAAGTTATTATTTTATTGATTCCCATAGTTTACAAGCTTTGAATACTTTAGAACTAGATAGGAAATATGTGAGAAATGCCCACCAATACTTATTTATCAGACAGCAATTGCTTGACTCTATGGTAAACTTTTAAGCAGTCGTCGAAATTAATTAGAAGTACCTGGGTCACCGAGCTTAGCTCGTTTTGAATACTAAAAATATTTAGTAACTCTTGGATTTACTTTAAAAAAAAAGGGGAACAGTCTGGATTCGAACCCGCAGCTATTAATTCGTAACCGCCACGAACGCCCGACTTCCCGTCTGAGCCAATTATGTTGTTGCGTCACGCGGCGAAATTTACTTTCGCATTCTAATGTCTAACGTGACAGTTTTCCATTGTCTAAAAACGCGCATAATATGCGTTTTATTTTTAAGTGAAACCTAGTTAGATCGATTTATCGTCCCCGAAACCCCCTGCTTACATAATTTCATGACAATCGTTCCAGCCGTTTCCGAGATTCAGATTCTATATATATATACATATTTATATAGGTACAAGAATTGCTCGTTTAAAGGTATAAGATAAGGAACTTCGTTCCAATAAACAGTACCTACCAATCACAGTATGATTCATTATAGGTATTTAACATGGTTGTGTCAAGTGGTAGCAATAAAATTGACATAGGTAATCTCATTGCAAGTGCGCCAATTATGTTTTTATTAATAAAAACCATTAAATATTTTCGATTTTATTGATTCACTTGTTATTTTCAACCCATTCATTTCCTTGCAATAACATGCACTTCGGATTAGATGTATTGTTATAAGTTAAAACTAGTCGTGTTTAATAAGTTTATTACCATCTTGTGTAGAATAGAGTAATAAACTATTCTGATAACAAAGTTTATTATAAGCAATTATACTGGATTAATTTATTCTATTTCACATGCGAAGTAAGCAATACATCGTAAATAAGAATACGGTTTCCACGTTAATTACCTATTACGAAATGATTATGTAATAAAGCAATTTCTAGCAGCATAAGTTGTTTGTTTACATTTAACCTCGTAATTATAACTAAGAGCCTAGAAACTGCATAGCAGTCGATTTTAGAATGTATGATACGTAGATATAATGTTTATCGAAATCTACCATATGATAGTGTAACTTATCATTATCATAGATTTGTTAAATCTATAATTGGCAGTCATGCATATCATGCACTGATAACGTTTCATACAAATGCAGCGCCATTTGCGAAATATCGCAACTCTACGATGTATTATCATCATAAGGAGTTTACAAATGAGGATACAGGAGGGATATAGGGTCAAAAACCTATTTAGCATCTTTATTTCTTTCCTATATAACGAGACCGAGAAATAAACAGTCGTACAATAAATATTAATTTTATTTACACTTCGTTCGACGAACTAACCTTTGCCGGTATTAATTCTTGAGGAATGTGATGGGCCAATCGTTTTCTCTTCTGACGGACGATGATGGCGATAAGGAGGTGAGTCTTGATGTCGCCGAGGCCGGGCCCGTCGAGCGGCAACAACACCGGCTGGAGACCAGAGTTGGCGGCCAGGGGCACGATGTAGAAGTCTTTGACGGTCGTCGTGTTAGGCACCTTCACCACACCTAGCCTATAAGCCAGTTAAAAATATATATACAGCTGATATAGCCTATAAGTTTAATAAATATATAGCTGACAGAACCTTCACATTTATTCAAATCTATAGAAAATTTCTATCATGTGTACTAATGATTTGCTTCTGAGGTGTCTCATATTTAAAATGTAGGTTATATAGATTTTAATATTTTAAACCATAATGGATAGTCCATTACTGTTGAAAATTCAACTATTATTAACATTTACTTTAAATAAAATAAAAAAAAATCTCATAGCAATTATTGTCTATAGCAGTAACACACAAATCTCTTTCAGTTTAAAACAACCTTTCGGTGTAGTTCTTTGTATCCCTATTTTAATATACAAATACCTCGGAAACAAACTCAAAAAGAAAGAAAACAGTCGATCACGAATGAAGGGATTCAAGGATGGGACAATTTTATTAAAGTTTAACATTACACACCTATTACGACTACTAAGGTAACTATACAACGCGATGTATTGCATCTTCTCTTCGTCGTTGGCGGCCTGGAGCCTCAAGATCACGATGTCCTTGTTGCTTGTCTTCTTAGTCTTGGTTATGTAGTCCCACACTGTGTCTGGGTTGATCCTACCCACTATATCTAATTCTGTGGTGATATCCTCTTCTAGGTCCAAGGCGCTGCCAGACACCTGAAAATACAAAAGGCAAAATTTTGAGACTATTTTTGATTTAAGTATAATGGGCTGTCGGTAGATAGGGGTATCTAAGAGAACCCATCAAAAATTATTTTTTATTTGAAATCAAAAAGACAGCAAAATCGTAAACTTTTCAATCAGGCGAAAGGCAGACGACGTAGAATTTAATAAAGAAAACTTGATAGTATGACTAATGTTCCACAATTTTCAGTTAAATAAGCTATGTAAATAATAACCTCATGTGCAGAAACATAGAATCTGGCGACATCAACCATGTTGATGCAACCATTCCAGACAGTCGCTGCTGCATTGTCAACTGTACTACTGGGCTCTTGATCGCTTTCAACTTCTGAAAATAAAGAAAAACACCACTGTTATTAAAAGAGAGTTTTAGGCAACTTAATCACACAAGAGGCTGATACAACTTAAATATGTTCCAAGCACCCACCAACTTGATGTATTGATCCTTGGATAAGACTAGCAGATCAAAATATTTTTTATTTATTAATAAAGCCCCATTCTAAGCCGATAACGATCTCATAATGATATTTATCGAAACGTACACTCTCATTTAATTTGCGTTTTCTAACGCCAAGCAATGTGCAAACGTCACTGTTTTCCGGTTTGAAAAGCAATATTTCCAGAGAAATTACAGAACATAGAGTAATAACCATCTTATATCTCTGGGTGACGATCGCAGTTAAGCACTACTGTTATGGGCATGCGCGTTGCTTACCATCAGGCACATATCCTGCTCGTTCTGTCGCTCTGTTCTTTATTTATAAGTCATTCCTCTCAAATTGCAGGGCAAAGGCGTCCCTACTATCACTCCACTTAATTCTATCCTGAGCTGTTGTCATCCAATCATTTCGATGCGCATCGATGTCGTAGCGCCATCTTTTTCGGGATCTATCGAGAGTATACTGTAGAATCTAGAGAGTACTTAAAAAAAGTTATGGTGATAACATTTGGTCAGTTCATCTCACCAGTCGGTTTATCCTGTTGCGGAGTGAACGTCGTGCTTGGCAAGATGACGCTTGTATCCAGGGTGAAGGACTTGGTAGGGTCGTACTCTAGGCCCGAGTCCAGGATGTCCGCTTTATAGCTGTCCTCGTAACCCTCGTCGGGCTTTCGGAGGTCCTCCTCGGAGAAGGCGGACGTGATCATCGGCTCGTGGGGGTCGTACTCGGGGTGCGGTTCCTTCTGCATAGCCGACTTGGGCCGCTCGACGGAGTCAGAGTCTGTTGAACTGGAATTAACATGTTTACTCAATATACGTCTACTGTTTTTGGAAATATTTGATTCATTTTTAATACTGCTGCTTTGTGTTCAAGTATGGGTGTTACTCAATCATTTCGGCTGAAAGGATCGGTTTGAAATTTGGAACACAGATAGAGTGGAATAGCACATAAGCTTTTTATCGTGAGAAAATAACGGGAACAAAACTAAGCGGGTAAAACCGCGGGGCTCTCGCTACTGGCTAGTAATAATTTCATAGTAAATTACTGTTTTTTTTAATAGTGTCACGCAAATTTAAAATATGCCTCTGGTTCTATCTGACTTGTGACACATTTAGCCATATTTTTAGAATAAAATAGCACATGTTAAAAATAGTTTGCCAGTAGGTATTGTTACATTACTTATCACAACAGTAGCTTGTGGACATTCTAATACAAATACTGTGATGGTATAACTTTTCTCAAGATCAGTAGAGTTGCTCTAATTAAAATGGAATCAGGAATCTTAGACCAATAATAAATTAAGACTTTTTTGGGAAGTTGTGTAAAAATATTGGTTGTGTTGTTTACATTGCATGTAATTAAAAATGGAAACCTACTCAGTCTTATTTTTAATATAATTTTCTTGAGATCTGGATCTGTGGACGGAGCGTTCGTCGCTCCGCGCTGGCTTGGAGCGCGACCGCCGCCGCGACCGCGACCGCTCGCGCCCCTTCGACGCCGACCGCGAGTACTCGCGCGCCTTCTCCGCTTTCCTATCCTTCGACTTCGACCTGCGTCTCGAACGCTCCGCGCGTTCGCTCGAATCTGACTTCTCCTTCGAGTCCGACTTGGAAGCGTGCCGCGATGACGACCGCGCCCGCGACTCCTTCTCCGCTCTCCTACTCGATCTTCTGCTCTCCTTTCTTTCGCTCAAGTCTGACTTTCTCCTCGATCTCTGTGATTTCCGATCGGAATCGCGGCGGGAATCGCGCCGGCTCCGTTTTGAACGACTGGAACTGCTATCCCTTTCACGTTTTCTGCTTTCTTTTTTGGTTTCTTTCTCTTTTTCCTCAGACTTGCTTTTGCTGCTGAAAAAATGGAAAAAGATTAATTATTAATTTAAAATGTAATTTGTAACACAGAGTGATTTTTTTAAAGTAGTACTTACTCTTCTAATACTTCTCTAGTGACTTCCTCTCCAACCGTGGAGTCATTTAAGGCAGTCACAACGTCTTCAACGGGTACATTTGGATCCAGTTCTAATTCTGTAGCCTCTTTAGTTTCCATTACCTGTAATACAAAAATATATCAATCAATAGGATAAACAACAATGATTGTTTTTAAATAACATGGCCTTAAGGAGTTGTAAATATTACCTCTTCCCCTTTATGTGTTTTCAAGACATAAGTTTTGCTTGCAGCAAGTAAGTCTAGTTCTGATTTCTTGATCAACTCCAACTGATATTTAGACTCCTGGTCTCTCCATTCTGCCAGTTCTTGGCTCGCTAGCTCTTCAGGGGATAGCCTGACCTGTGAAACATTGACATTTACATTTATCAACATTTTTTTTTTTAACACGTATTATAGGTTTACACTTGACCGCCATCTCGCCTGATGTTAAGCGACGATCAACGACGGTCTAAAATGTAAACAAACTAAAAATTAAGTATTACTTTCGAAGCTTATGTGCTTACCAACTGTTTGGGTGTTATAGATTTGTCGCATATTTTCTCCCATAGCGTCAAATTCTTACGATCTTTGATGTTGAACATTAGCGACCTGTATTTAGCTTTATACTTCATGCCGGTGTCTCGGAACAACTCGTGAAGCTCGAGTTCGGTGTCGTCAGCGAACTGTTGTATCTCTTCCTCTGTCAATTTAGATTTTTTCTTTTCGGCCATTCGCAGGCTCATCTGCTCCTGAAGCGATTTTCTAACATTTTCTCTGATATCCAACTCTGGCGCGCTCATTTTTCTTTCCGACACTGTGGAATCTTTCCTACGCGACGGCGACGGTGAAGGCTGTAACATAATAATTACCATCAATACGCCGATCTGGACCTATAATCAAAATGCAAACAGAGCCAAGGCTATTGTTTCACGATGACATACGAGTTCAAACAAAGTAATTTTAGTTTAGAACACTATTATATCCTTGCCGAGATAATAAGCGTTCTAACAATTGCAATATGATTAAAATAGCAAAATCTATACGACAAATTTAACAGAGTAAATACCAAGTACTGGGGATTACATTTTAGGTACTATGGAGCAGTATGTCGTGAATACTATAATGTTGATGCTACACCTGTTAGAATGTTTAGAAGCGACCGAATCGCTAATATCGTTCTTCGTCAATACACATGTTCTAAAAAATATTTACAAACAAACCACTGAAATCACTGAAAAAAATAATTGTCATGTTTTGTGTGTAAAAACACACAAAACATGACAATTATTTTTTTCAGTGATCTCTAGTCCGCACCGGCCACTGAACAGTAAATAAGTGTCACTATTCGGCAAAGCCGGTGTCACCTTGTATGAGCAGTGAGCACGCAACGCGTAACTTTCCGTATTTTGATCACCTACTGGGCATTGGGGAGCGCGCTTTGTTTATGGCGCGGAAAATTACGTCATCTGAGATGAGTCAAAATTATTATCTACTCTATACTCGAAGTTCGAGGTTTTTAGTATTATTATGGTAATAGTTTACTGCGAGTGTTGTATGGAACAAACGTAGCTTTAATAGAGAGTACCTATTTAATCAACGTTACTTTTACAGGGTAGAAAACCCTGTAAATGTAAAGTTCATTACGGTATAAAGTATGTGGGTAAACTTTTAAAATATAAACGATGGAAGGAATTATCTTAATACTCGTAGTACACCCACCCTAAAAATCTTATTGCAGCATATTTTATGAGAGGACATTCCTGAAAAAAAAATATCGAAAAAGGTAAACACATTTCATATTAGGTTGGGGAAAAAGCCTTTTCGCATTATAGTATGTATTATGAAAATTAAAATCTCTTTGGTTTTATACTATTTGTATCTGGCTGGTTTTGGTATCATTAAATGTTTAAATTTTAAAGAACATAATTCCAAATTAAAATTAGGAAACTGTGTGATTTTCATTTGTTTTTCGTACTGTCAAGATGAGTGAATCTAATTAATCGATACATTTTAAAATTTGACTACAAAAAAAGTAAAAATGCAACGCAAGCCGCGAAACCAAATTGCGATATTTACGGATCCAGTGCAGTGTCTGTGAACACGAATTTGGTTTAAGTGTTTTCAATACGGAAATTTCGATGTCAAGGAGGCACCGCGCTCTGGTCGCCCTATTACGGATTTTTGAAAAAGTGGATCAAGATCGGCATATCAGTAGTTTCGATGTATCTGAAAAACTGGGAATTGACCACAAAACAGTTTTGGCGCATTTGAATTTTCTTATAAAATGCGAATAAACTTTTCCCCCAACCTATTATATAGCATATCCAGCCAACAACAAAATCCCACTGCTTGGGGCAAGGGCAAGGAAAGTTTTTAATCCACTATACTGGCCCAGTGCGGGTTGGCAGATAATGAGCATGACTTTGAAAGATTTTTGAAACATGTCGGTTTCTTCACGATGTTTCCTTCACAAATAAAGCCAGTGGTGATAAAAAGGTACATCTGCACTTGGAAAAACTCGAAGGTCCAAGTGGGATACGAATCTACGACTTCACCTAATTTACACATGCTTACCTAATCTTATACCTTTAAACGAGCAATTCTTGTACCTATATAAATATGTATATATATATATAATCTGAATCTCGGAAACGGCTCGACGGATTTTCATGAAATTATGTATGCAGGGGATTTCGGGGACGATAAATCGATCTTACTAGGTCTTATTTAAAAAAAACGCATATTATGCGCGTTTTTAGACAATGAAAAACTGTCACATTAGACATTAGAATGTGAAGGTAAATTTCGCCGCATGACGCGACAGCACGTTTATTTCCCTTGACACTACTGCTTGGCACTACTGGTAGTGTCATGGGAAATTTTACTTGCCCGTGGCACTACCAGTAGTGCCACGGGTAAAAGTAAATTTCCCGTGACACTACACCGTCGCTAGTAGTGTCACGGGAAATAATATTTCCCTTGACACTACTAGCAAAATAATATTCCCGTGACACGTGTGACTATTTCTTTGATATATTTTATATTGACTTTTGATTGATTTTCCATTGGCATTTAATGGAAAGGCATCGGCCTTTCCATTGTATGTAAACGGGTGCATCCCAGTAATACTACTAACTTGGATACACCTGTTTTTATTGACTTTAGCCATACCTGTAGGTCCATAGATCTGCTGAGTCCTCATATTAGTGTTTAGTATTCCATCTGTACTATATAATACTACTGGGATGCACATATAAACACCCTATTTTTCAAATTTTACTTCTACTAATTTAACACAGTGCTACGTAAAATTTTGCAAAATTACGTTATTGCTGTCTTTGACTTCATAAAAGGAAAGTTTTTTTGTTTTGTATGAATCTTACGCGATAGTACAGCCAAATGGTGTAATTTTGATGGCTTGGCTATTTTTTTTGTTTGTTATATTAAAGTTCAGAGGTTGTCCCATAAATTGTTTATCGAAATTCACTAGTTCAAAGTTTTTTTTTCACTAGTTGAAAGAAATGGGTTCCATGTAACCTAACCGATTCGATTCCGTTAGTTAACTAGATGGATGGTGGAAACTAAATATTTCCCAAGGAACACCCAGGTGGACAAAGCTGAGCCGTTGTAAAAAAAGCTTTCCACGGATCACCCACGTGGTCTCACTGGTGGTGGAGGTAAGTAGAGCCACTTACCACCGTCCACCTCCTGCTTAAAATATGTAGGTATACATATTTATTTTCTTCTATACAGTATTATTTAAACTGAACTTTTTCCTGTTCAATGAATACCATTTAAAACAGCATTTAGAAATAATTTTCTATTGACAGATTAATTTAAAATGCTAAAGAGTAGTAAGTGTAATATTTGAGGTTTTAAAACAGTATCATCTTCAACTAATCGTATAAAACAACTAATACAACTTGAACTGCCATCGGTGCACTCAAACTTGCTGAACACGAAGAAAAAGAATGTGTTTAAATTTGAGTTTTAGTAAACATGGTAAGCAGATATTTACATTTTCAAACATTGAAACGCGTTTACCTCAAAACGAGTTTTTTACCACTAAACCCATAAATATTAAAAGTTAAATTATTGAACCCATACTTCTTTTGTTATGAATAAAATTTTTAAAATAAATTTAAAAAAAAGTTTGTTTCTTTTAGTTTAGTTTTGTTTCCTAACATTCTTTCTATAATGTTTAAATGGGCCTTTTATTTTTTGTAAACTTTAGTAGTGCCATGGGTAATGAGGTAATCCACGGGAAATTTTACAGTAGGCGTTTAATCAGCCAATAAGAGCGGTAGTGCCACGGGCAAGTAAAATTTCCCATGACACTACCAGTAGTGCCAAGCAGTAGTGTCAAGGGAAATAAACGCGACAGCATATTAATTAGCTCATAGCGGTCACGAATTAGTAGCTCCGGGTTCGAATCCAGACGGGTTCTCTTTTTTTTTCAATTCGTTTTTTTAAAGAAAATCTATTTCTTGGAGTCTTTTATCTGTAGGTAGGTATTATATTTAGTATTTAAACCGAGCAAAGCTCGGTTACCCAGGTACTTATAATTAAGCAAACAATAAGAAAACCTTACCTTATCATTGGACTGCGATCTGTTCAACGTGCTACGAACGATTTTCCGAGGTTCATTCGCCGATTTTGGTGTAGAAGGGCTAGCTTTGGGCGTATCTGCTTGCAAATGTGATTTTAGAATGTTTGATGTTTTTGGGGTCGGCGGTTTTTCTTCTTTCGGCGATGGTTGAACTCTCCTCTCCCGACCTTCGAACTGGTGACTGCGCGTCGGCGTACCGTGGTCCTGTTTCCTCGGAACACGTTCAAAATTGAGGGTAGTTTGTATTTTGGGAGTGGCATCAGCCGCAGGCCGCTTCTTGGAACCGGGTCTGAACGAGTTTAGAGCACCCGGCCGCACCACTTCGAACGTCGGGTTCTTCTGCAGCCACGCTTTTAAGTTCTCAGCCGTAGGGGCATTGGGGCCTGCCAATAACCTTCCGGATTTCCTCTCATACACAATTACCTATAAATAATTATATTTTTGAATTGCCATACTACTTGCCTGTTAAATAGGTTGTAATAATTTAAATTTATTTACGTAGATATAAAAGTATTTTCTTATTACAACGTAAACATATCTTCCATAATGTCACGAAAGTTTGGAGGACCGTAAATTTAGCTATTATTACATGTATGTCCTCATCACTATGTACAGAGGTTGATAAGCCTTCCATGAAACTTACAATCTGTTTTATAAAGTATAGGTACTATGTGTGTGTGTGTACAATAATTACAGAGACTAGTGATTTCGACAATTAAAAAAATGTACACGTCGACTTGAGGGCCTCCTCCGATTTTTTTCGTCTGTTTAGAACAACGAAGACGATATGTGTCCCACTTAAACGTGTCGGACGTTTATCAATTCTCTATTTTAATTTACTGTTGATATGTTACTTCTAAAGCTAGATAAGGATCAACAAAGCGACAATTCTAAATAATAATAATAATAAATAATAATAAATTTCCGCAACAGTGAGTCCGGGATGCATCGCGATGTTGTGGCAGTTGACAGGAGCTTCACGCCTCTTTCATTGGCAAACGAGAACTGGCGCAAACCATCGGTGCTCAGCACTGATGATCGCAAGGAGGTATGGAAGAGCAAGGAGCTACACGGGCGATTCTATCGGGCCCTGACGGGACCCGATGTGAATCCGCTCGCGTCGGTGAACTGGTTGCGCTTCGGGGACCTCTTCGGAGAAACCGAGGGTTTTGCCTGTGCAATTGCAGACGAAGTTATCAAGACGAACAATTACCGGAAATACATAATGAAGGACGGTACGGTCGACATTTGTCGGGCATGCCGCCGTCCAGGCGAATCACTTCGTCATGTTATTTCCGGTTGTTCGCATCTTGCTAACGGCGAGTACTTGCACAGACATAACCTAGTAGCCAGGATCATCCACCAGCAACTTGCTCTTCGATACTGCCTTGTCGAGTCCGAGGTGTCGTACTATAAGTACGCACCTCTGCCAGTTCTCGAGAATGGTCGTGCGTTGCTCTACTGGGACCGCTCTATCATCACGGACAGGACTATTGTCGCCAATAAGCCTGATATCGTGCTGGTAGACCGGTCTCAGCGCCGGGCTGTGATCGTCGATATCACCGTACCACATGACGAGAACCTCGTGAAAGCCGAGAAGGACAAGCTAAGCAAGTACCTTGACTTGGCTCATGAGGTTACCGCCATGTGGGATGTTGACTCGACGATCATAGTCCCAATAGTCGTGTCGGCAAACGGCCTTATAGCGAAGAGTCTCGACCAACATCTAAAGAGACTTTCGTTAGACGGTTGGATTAAGGGTCAGATGCAGAAGGCGGTCATCCTCGACACAGCGCGCATCGTCAGGAGGTTCCTCACTCTGCAGCCCTAACCACCGGTAGCTTGGGCCCTGCCCCGCTGCTGGCGGCTATCTAGATTTAAGTTTTTATAATGTTTTTATGTTGTTTTATTTAAATATTGTAAAAACTTAGATTTAAGAAAAGAAATAAATACGTAAATAATAATATTGGTGGACAATTCACACACAACACCATCTGACCCAAATATAAAAGAAAATAAAATAAAAGCAAATAGACAATCCTAGAGAAAGTCGTGATTTTTGTCTAAATGAAACTTTGTTTGCTCACAGTCTGTGATCTGACTTATTATGTAAGCAATGTTCATGTTAATTTGGACTGTTGTCTTTAGGCAGTTACTTGTTTTTAGATCCAGACAGCTTATGACACTTTTTGAATAATAAATAGCACTTACCCTTGAATCAGATTTCTGCTTTTCCTGTGGTTTCCCTGGCTCAGCTTCTGTCTTGGTGGGCGGCGTTTGGCTTCCCAACGAATCCTGTGCGTGTTTAAGAATGCACGCGTCACTGCAGTAAATGCTACTTGCGCGTGCCGATTTCTTGCAAACAATGCACCCAGATTTGGAACTACTGGGCAGTGGCGTGCGAGGCATCTCCGGTGGTGACTCAGCAGCATCATATTTCTTTGGCGCTGCAGCCTGTAAAACACAATCATGTCTGAATACTTGAAAACCTATCGCATTAACATTACTTCAGCTGTAAAACACTCAACCGGTTTTCACGCAACTCAAGACCATACTCTTTTCGTTGTTCAACTTGTATTGCTATGAATACTATAGCAGGTTTTCGAAATAAAATCTCGATGTGAGTGACCTAAAAGCAATGCAATCAATCAAGTTTAACGGTGTTGTTATCAAAATTTCACGGGGTCATATTTACCGCACAATTTGAATTTAGCTACGCTGCATTGAAACATAATTATTATTGTTATTGAGACTGCTGGAAAATGCGTGCTTATGCAAAAATCATAATATTTTAACTCCAAATTTTAGTTGCTGTATCCCGTGTGGTCTATAATGCTTCAGAACTACCATGAGGGTGTACACTGTACAGTCCACTTCTAAGCTCAATTAAATTCGTCTGGCACCCACTTACGGACTGGATACCGAGGTGGTCACGGGTCACGGGGTATCTTCGGTTCAATCAAGTGCGTCGGTATCGGGGGTGTGCCCCATAGGAAACGGGCAAGCCGCGGCGGGTTCGCGGAAGAATGCGAAAGCAGTGCCGCGTTCCCGCCGTAAGCGCCAAAGATCACCATACCACCATCCGTTCATGGTGCCGAGTCCGAAATAGACCGACCGTCTCCCCAGGCGGAAGGGTATGCGTAAATGAATTAAGTTTATGATCTAAAATAAACTAACCTAACCTAGACACACCCTATTGTGAGACCAATCGGGAACAGGCTTCGGACATTTGCCAATTTATCGCGCGACGGATTGTGATCTGACGGTTTCATTTCGATTGGTTACAATCTATCGAAAAATAATGCATTAAATTGTAAGCAGTATGTGACGGTTCACAATATTTCGAGATTGTAATCTAATGATGTTCAAATCTTATGATGACATACAACAAAGTGATCTGATGTTAAAGTATTTCTCCAGGGACAATTTTTTTTGGATGTGATTCATTATTAAGATTTGTTGTCGTTTCTTGTTCTTGTTGTTTGAAGCCTGTTGTTTTGTTGTAATAAACAGTAAACAACAGGTCCTATTATGCTAAGCCAAAACTGCTTAAGCAGGTCACTTTTTATTCCCACAGCTGAGGCTCTAAGACTAACACCAGAACAAGAGAGTTAAGACACACATCCACCCCACCTTGCTAGTCATGTGTGGTTTAGCAGTTGCATATGTTCTCAAAAGATGCCTTTCTTGGAATATGCCAGCTTCCTCAAGATATTTTCCTTCACTAAAACGAGTAATGATGACAAACTTGTACTTCTGCACTTGGAAAATCGGTCAAAGAGCAGGCAAGATTCAAATTTACGACTTACGTTTATACCACCACAGCTTACAAAAGTATAACATGGATAAATAGCAGCAACCTGCGTATTTCCTGTTATTTCCCCAGGATAAATAGTAGCCTATTTGCTATTTCAGACTTAATTCTAATTATCAACACTATCTGCTCAGTCGTTCAGAAGTCATTGATCAATAAACATCCAAAGCGTCTCATTTATTATTAGTAGGATAGTTAGAACAAAATAGGTATGTACAATTTTAAAATATGTTACCTTACTACCCCCCGATTTAGGTGTGGGAGTCTTAGTCTTCTTAATACAGTTGGGACATCTCCATTCAATGCCCTGTTCTTCCATTTGTTGGCCCATGGCTTTGGTGATATTGACACACTTTCCATGGAACCAGTCCTCACAACCGTCACAGCATATCATGAAGCGATTGTTATGTGGCTGTCGGCAGATGCACCATAGCCTGGAATATGAAAAATATTTAATCACTTGTCGTCTTTGGTTCTCTTTCTTTTGGCAATAAAATGTACAGTACAGTGAAGTATTGACATCGCTGTGTTCCTACTATTGTTTAAAGGGCAGGGCACAGACATAAAATAGCTTATAGCTCTGGGTGACGAACGCAGTACAGTGCAGTCCTAAGCAACGATTTGGACTCTTCATGTTCCAATAGCTGCGTGTCACTGTCCTGTTATGGACAGGAATGTTGCTTACCATCAGGCATGTGACCTGCTCGTCTCGTCATTCTATATTATAAAAAAATACATACCTGTATGGATCATCTTCTGAGTTCCAGCTTTCTTGTGATTCTGCAGATGCTTTGTCCACTGGTGGAGACGGCTTAGTTTGTACTTCTTGCTTTTTAGGCATTAATTTTTTATTTACATATTGTTTTGAGATTATAGGTTGCACCAGTTGAGGTTCTGGAGTTATTGATGACATAGGAACTGAAGCCGATACAACAGGAGATGGTACTTCCGGAGCGCTCACAGGGACTTCACTGGTCACTTGACTTTTACGTTTAGAAGATCTAGTAGCAGGTGCTTCTATTGGAGGCAGAGTAATCACACGCCCGTCGCGACGTACTATCTCAATAGGTTGTTTCTGGGGCAAAACATTTTTCGGAATGGTTTTGGAAAGTGTCTGTGTGTATAAATTAGAAGCGTGGGCTTGCTGGAATGGAGATTGAACTGTCTTTGGTGTGGTATCAACTTTAGCAAGAACTTGTTTATCTATTACCTCCTGCAAATTTTCTGAACTCTCAACTAGTTGCGCTACATGCATAAGTAGTTCTTCTGGTAGGTCTTCTTCAGGCTGCAATCCACCAAGCAAGTCCAGGGTTGGTGACAGTGGTCCAGCCAATCCTGGACTTGCCATACTTGTAGGAGTAGTTATGATAGTTTTTGCTGTACTAGTTGAAATACTTGTTGTGTCTTGTAATATCTGTGCTAGACTTACATCGTCTAGATGCGGAATCAAATCATACCCTTTAGTAGGTTTCTCAACAGGATTTAAACTCTTTTCTTTCTTTATTATTTCATTACTTTTTACAACAACTTTAGTTTGTTGTGATGGCTTCTTTGAAAGATCGGTTTTGACATCTTGCTCTTGTGGTTTAGGAGTCACAATGGTCTGTTTATCAGTTGGCACACTTTCCTTTTCAGGTTTGCCTGGAGTTTTAGCATCAGTTGAAATTCTTCTGATAACATCTGGTGTTGAGAATAATGCTGTCATGTCCGTCAATAATGCAGGATGGGCAGGAGCTTTCTTTTCCTTCTTTGCCGGCTTTGAACCTTGTTTCACCACAACTTTATTGAACTCCGGAGCTGGGGGTGCATTATTCACAGCTATTTTAGAAGTTGGAAGTAGACTTTCTAAGTCTATTTGTGAATCATCAGTTATGGGTACAGCCGGAACTTTTGGTTGTGTCTTAATTTCTTTTGGCTGAATTGAAGCTCTCGCTTGACTCTTGCTTTCTCTTATTTCTTTCTTTACAATATGCTGGATTAATTTTGGTTTAGAAACTTTAGATTCTGCTCTCCGAGACTTTGCCAGCATAGCAGGCTGTGATATTCGAGTTTTTGCTTTTGGTTTCTTTATCTTTGCTGAAGTTGGTTCTCTTCTATCTGTGTAGTCAGAATCTGAGTCTCTATCTGGAAAGCTTTCACCAGAAGAACTAGACTCAGTGCTTTCTTCACTACTCTCCTGTGCTTTCTTCAACTCTCTTTCAATTTGCTTTAGTTCTTTTGATTTTGAAACTGGTAAAGGTTTACTCAATGCTTCATTGCCTTTCAAGATTACTGGTGACTCAGGTGTGTTAATTTGGAGTTTTTTGCCCTTGGGAATTATTTTTTGTTCTAATATTGTGATTTTCTTAGAACTCGGAACAGGTTTAGGTGGTGGAGTGTGAGTTATCTCAATGACTGGGTCATCAAATGTTGTAAAACTCTCACTTCTTTGTGGCTGCACTTGGCTAGGAGATGTAAGTGGTGTATAGCAATGGTCATTTTGAAAACCAAGTAAGCTATTCTCTCTGGTTTCAATCCTGAGTGACTGTAACATTTCTGCACCACTATCTGAAAACGAAAGAAGCATAATATTGTGTACATTAAAAATAATTAAGATTTATTTTAGCAGAAGGGCAGATACAGTTTACTAATGCAGATAGTATGAATATTCCCGTGTACATATTACAGACAGATTACAGATTATATTACAGAGATTATATGTATTACAAACTATATTATTTAAACAAGACAGTAATGTTTATGAAATACTAGCAGCGCCCCACAATTTTACCCGCATAGCTCCCATTCCCATTATTTTCTCAGGATAAAAAGTAGCCTTTGGGTTCTTCCAGCCCATAATCTAATTTTGTTCAACATAATTGCGCAACAAACGTCTAAACTTTGACATTTATAATATCAATAGGATAATGCTCTCTCTTCAAATTTTTGCAAAAATTAAACTTTATCTATTGATGATATCCAATTATATAACTAGACTCATCATTTCATGTACATACTTATAATGAGTCAGAATGGCTCTGTCATAATGGAATAAATCTCCATATATGTAAATGGACACTAATATTCCAAATGTTGAATAAATATTGGTTGTCCAATCTTCTTTTCATACAACACCAGCTGCCTACAAACTAAGCAAAACTTGTACTATGACAGCCAGATAATACATACTTAGCCATAGTCACAAACATCCTGACAGAAATAAAACAATAATTATTATGATTTACTGTGTAATAGGGGTCAAGACCAAGATTTTGCTAAAATATTATAGAATACTTACCATATTTTATGATACTGTTGGGTTCATTGTAATAACTGTCAACAGTTAGAGTAACATGCGGGATTTTATCATCTTCACTTTCTGAATCTGTGGCATCATCTGGCCGACCTTCATGGCCGACGCGGACCACACTGATGCCAGCACTTTGTGAGCCATCTGTACCTGAAACATTAATTGTGTAAGAATTAGACAACTCTAGAAAAGTTTGAATCTTGGGGTGAGCCCAGTGCAAACAACTGTCTCAACATTTTGGGTTATTTGGACAGTGTCTGATAATTAGTTTTCCTCAACATTTTGCAGTCTATCAGAGATAGTATTACATGTTTAACAAATAGTATTTTAAGGCCAAACACAAACATCTCATTCTATATTCCCACAGCTGGGACTTTTAGGCTTCTCTCACAGGGAGAGTCATAGTAGGAGATCCCGTTATACAACAACCTTCACCAAGATGTTTTTTTAATGAAACATATTTTATATGTAATTTAATAGGTCAATAAATATATTGCATATGGGTTGCCTAACAAATTTTAGTCCAGAGTATGATTAATTAATAAATGAAAAAAACTTGCATCAATACTGCATTTTGCAACGGTCTGATTATTGAATTGAAATTAAAAAAAATGAAAGATTATTTTATCATGAACACGGTATAGGGTTGGCTGCGAAAAATCAGTCTGGAAGTGCGGTTGCCTAATTTTTTAAAGTAAAATATTGTTGCAACCTTGGCCAATATCTCGGAAACTATAAACTTTAGGGCAAACATTATTAAGGTTGTTATTGTAGAAAATACAATTTTGCATCTTTTGTGGCATGAACACTTTTCTGTAACATGTACCGTTTACGATTTAATAAAAAAATAATTTTTCATTTGTTAATTAATCATACTCTGGACTAAAATTTGTTAGGCAACCCATATGCAATATATTTATTGACATATTAAATTACATATAAAATACGTTTCATCAAATAAACATCTTGGTGAAGGTTGTTGTATAGCGGGATCTTAGACCATCAAGTGAGCAACCAATCTGTAGATTGTTGACAGATGTCACAAGTCCTTGCATAATGTTATTCAAAGAACATATTGGTCTCCCAATTGTTTTTGTAGATGACAAACTTGTGTTAGGCCAATTGTCCACGTAGCTGCACGACATCCGCACGATTTCGACAATTGTCGGATGCAAGACGAATGCTTGCATCTTGCGTACAAATAATGAAGTCTGTGTCGATGAAACGACAACGACACGACAGCCGCACGTCTTGTGTTTGTTCGTAGAATGCATGCATTCGACAAAAGACGCGTGCGTGGACAGTAGGCCTTACTGCATTTGGAATTACTTACTGTTTTGATATTAATTAGTGAACATATCACTATGGTCATATTTTCAGCCATTGTCCCACAGAAATGGCCAAATTGTCATTTCTGTGGACAATGACATCAACATAAAAAAGTAGCCAGTATAACTCACTGATATGCAAATCAAGAATAAAATTGATCCCTCACCTCATTACACAGTAATAGTTGAATAAAGGAAGCAAAACACACTGATAACATTTGTTGTTTATAACTGTATGTTTATTTGTAACTGACTTCATCAGTCAGTTTTAGAGATAGACAATATTAAAGATAACGTGACCATACATCCAACTCTCAGACAGTCTATCTGTCGGGGATCTGCCGCCTGAGGAAAATGATCTTAAGTTTGACATTGCTCTCTTTCTTCTTTTCCCTCAAAATTTTAGAAACAGTAATAACAGGAAACCCAAAGCAGATTTAGTTAGGTGGTAGGAGGGCTAGCATCCCCAATGAACCCAACATAGTCAGCCCTGTTTTAAAGACAGACCAAATGATAATTTCAAATTTATTTTTTCCTGTTAGAAATTCTACAATTCTAGTTGTAAAATTAGGATTTTTTTTAATTATTTAATTCCGCAAATGTCTTGTTTTTACACTAAAATAAATGGACACTTCACACTTATTCCAGTGTTTGAAGGTATTATGTTATCTCTTTTAGAAAATGAATAGAATAGAAACAAAATCAATAAACAAATGTTACATTAGAATGTAGTACACATTCTAATGTAACATTTGTTTATTGATTTTGTACTCAAATTTTGAGGAGATTCTCGAGCTAGTATTAATATAATTACAAAGACATCAAATACATAGCTCAGAAACCATAATCAGATTTGAAATTGGCGCCAAATCTAAGGAGTTGAAAACATAGCATATAAAATAATAAAAATAGACCCTGAATATGTGTGGTTGCCGGCGGATAATACAGCAAATGTTAAAGGTATATCGTAAATATGTTTGGTTGTTTACAAAAACGCAATAAACTAACTGAACGAAAATATTTACCTCAGTAGTTTTGTTTGACGTTTGATAAGTAGATAGTATTTACCTATTGTAGAAGAAATGTGAATTATTATTTATATTGTCAATAATCGAGACTTACCCATCAAAGTGCCGAGTAAATTCTGGTCTACGGAGAGCGATCCATCCTTGTTTACAATAACAACAACAGAACTATCCGCTTTTGACGAGGGTCCATTTAGATCCGTATAGTTTGTTATCACCGTATTAGACATTTTTCATTACTATTTGTGAATTCACTCCTATGCAACTTGGCTAAAAATAGCCATCAGAGTTCCACTTGCACGGTGTGCATCTATTTCTGACGCATCTGAATCTAAAAACTATCAGATGCCGCCATTTTGTACAATTTGAACCAGAGTATGAATAGTTTTAGATTTTCACAGTTCCTCAGACATATGTATGCATAAATATTATTTTGAATGATTCTTGAAATCAACCATAACGTTTTGGTTTAATGAATTTTGCTTCATGTGCCTCCATTGAAGCAATATTTTCGAAAAACGCAATGAGAAGCGTGCTTGTTCACAGATAATACGAAAACCATAGACCAACCATAGACTAGACCTCTACTTCTAGACTACGGAGGTACGGAGATTTTTTTTTAAAGGAAAATTACTAAGTGGTCTACGTAAGTCGATAGAATAGACCAGCCGGAATAAAAATTTAGTGTTAGTGAAAAACAAGTGAAAAATATTAAGTTTGCCGTTTTAGTGCTTGATTTTAGCTTAGAAATAAGTTAATTTTAATGTCTTTAAAATGTACCTATTAGCAACGAAAAAAGAAGCAGTTCGTTTTATTTTGGGTCTGCGTAGCGATTCTAATTCTAAATCCATTCGGTTGCATCCGACACGGAATTTCATCTCTCGGTCTTTGTCTTATCTGTTTAGCATGACAGAGACAGGGATTGTCATTCCGATTCCTAACCATTCGAATTGCATTTAGAATCGCTACCCTGAACCCAGTCGGCAGCCGGATTGTTCTTAACACGGATTCAAACCTCACTGTCCTTGGTAGCGATTCTAAAACCATTCGGTTGCATCCGACACGGAATCTCATCTCTCGGTCTTTGTCATGCTAAACAGATAAGAGATGAGATTCCGTGTCGGATGCAACCGAATGGTTTCAGAATCGCCACCCTGGGTAGCGATTCTGAAACCATGCGGTTGCATCCGACACGGAATCTCATCTCTCGGTCTTTGTCATGTTAAACAGGTAAGACAAAGACCGAGAGATGAGATTCCGTGTCGGATGCAACCGAATGGTTTCAGAATCGCTACCCTGGTCTTATTTGGAACGACAGAGACAAGGGTAGCGATTCTGAAACCATTCGGTTGCATCCGACATGGAATCTCATCTCTCGGTCTTTGTCTTATCTGTTTAGCATGACAAAGACCGAGAGATGAGATTCCGTGTCGGATGCAACCGAATGGTTTCAGAATCGCTACCTAGGATGATCTTTCCGAATTGAAGCCACGTTGCGTTTAGAATCAGTACCCTGATTCTGACCGAAATGTGAGATTCCATGTCGGACCAATCCGACTGGGCTTAGAATCGCTAGATAGAACCTTGAAAGATTGAAATAGACCAATATTTATGTGGTTTATATGGCAGCACAGTATGTCTCCTGTGTCTTGTATCCATAGCAAAGATAAATAAAAAAAAAGTTTCATACTGTTACTGTCAATTGTCAATGTAAGAAAACAAAAGCTGTAATTGTCAAAAGTACGGCAAAACTTGCGCACCCAATCGTGTTTCTTTTGCGTGCGTAACTTTCACGCCAGCGCGTACATGATTTTAAAATATAGCAAATTGTTTACAAAACCAAGATGAGTTACTCGAAGTTTGATTTAACATTTAAAATAGGTCAATACTTAGACCGCCACCTTGTATTTCCACTGCTAGAATTCCTGGCAGCAAAAGATGTAGGTTATGTTTTGAATCATCATATTTACCATGTTTCTAACGTATTTTACTTCTTCTTACACATTATTCGTTAAAATAACTCTAAATACTATGAATATAACACCGGCCGAGTGTAATATTTTAAGTATATTTTGTAATTTCAGACATATGACCAGTCAGAGTTGCTACAGGCCAAGTTGGAAATTCTCAGCAAAACTAACATGATAGATTATGTTATTGACATCAGGGGAATGCTTTATCCCGATGAAGATACGCCTGAGGTAAGTCAAAGCCAAAGACTGGACTAGTGAACCCAACAAACATTGTGCAATCTTAGTTTCAGCATAATACTTACTAAGATTTCTATTTTGATTGTAAGGTTTTTTTTTTGTGCTAGTGCTACTCAATTCATCTACATCCTGCTGTTAGGTTCCAAATGCAGATTTGTGTAATATTGTTTAATTTAAAATGGTTAACAATTGCTAATCAGTGCAACAACCATGTGATAATGTTTGAAATTCCTATTTTAGTCCACCTATAATTAGTTTTCACAGAACAAAAACAGCATATTATATCCTTTAACTGGTGATAAAATTGTGAAGAGCAATAATTACAGAAATCAATGTTCATAGACAAATTCTAACTTCATTATACAGGAAATCAAATCCCGGAGAGAGGTGGTGCTTTCACAGCTGCAGGAACTGCAGGATGCTGTTGAGCCCGTTCTGAGGCTAATGCAAAGAGATGATGTCATGAAAACAGTGGAAACCATGCGAGACCCCAAGGCTCTCATCAACCATTTGACATCTAACAAGGAGTTTGAGGTATGTAAAATAAATTTTGAGGTCTTACACACATGAAATAATAACAAAGAATAATGCTATACTTAAAAATCTCATATCAGAACGGAAACGGTGGGCCCATGGGGCTCGGAGGCAAAGGATTTTGTTACTGCTATGGGCCGACCCTTGAAAGAGAGGGGATATGGTCCCTGGCACCTGGCAATACATTGTGGGAATGCCGCCAGTTTAATGGGCAGTTTTGGGTGAAGGTATAACCAACATGTGACAGTTTCCACTTGTGACGAAGTCACTCTTTTGTATATTTGTCTATCATGTATTGGCATTGTTTAATATTGGTACATGGATGTTATATTTTGATTAAATAAAAGATTACCTGGAAGAGATCACTTTTAGCGATAAGATTGCCTTCTGTGCCCATTATGTGTTGTTTGTTTTTAAGTTACTAATTGTAAGTCTTCGTGGTGCCAATAAAGTATTTTGCATTGGACTTATGATAGTAATAAACACAGAGACACAGTATAAATATAAACATCTATATTCAACACTCATATACTTATTTCTCCTGTTTAGAAATTGAATTATCATCATAATCAATTGAGAATAATGTATTTTTCAGTTCAAAGTAGAGATGATTGACAGCATGTTCAGGCTAGCTAAGTACCGGTATGAATGTGGTAACTACGTGGAGTCAGCATCTTATCTCTACTTCTGCCAACTCGTCATGTCACCCACTGACAAGGTAACAATTCCAATATATTTAAACATACATATTTATATATTTTTTAAATATTATTATACATTTAATACATACATTTACATGTATAAATCCATACTGGATATTATACTCATACATATTAGACTCATACTGTAAATAAAACTTTTATACCTAATTAAATAACATAAATTGGTGTTGTGTGTGAATTGTCCACCAATATTTATTTATTTATTTATAAATATAGAAGATGTATATAGACTAATTGTAGAAATTATTATTTTTATAGTAAATCCAGTTTTATTTAGAAATGGAAGATCAACCTTCCTGCAGGACCTGAATGAGTGGAGGGAATTGGGGGAGACCTTTGCATAACAACTGAGGTTTCATAAAAAAAAAACAAATAACAGCTAAGAATTATATGCATAGATGCTAAAATGTCATAGACATGTCCAAGTTATAATGCCTCTTTACAGTGGAAGCTAAACAGTAGCATAAGCAGCCCACTAAATGTTCCCACTGCTGGGACTCTGCCTTCTCTGACAAGTAGAGAGTCCAGGTCAAAATCCACCATGCTAGCCTAGTGTGGGGTAGTGTTGGAGGATGACCCATGATCTCGAAACATTAAAAAGAAACTAGAAACATACTTGGAACGTGCCAGTTTCCTCACTATGTTTTCTTTCACTGTTAAAACCAGTGTTGTGATGACAAACTTGTACATCTGCATTTTGAAAAAATATTCAAGAGGTGTAAAAATTGCGAATAAAAAATATTAATAAATTGAACTCAATTATTATTGGAAACCCATTAAGTATGTTAATAAGTACTGATAAGGGCTGTTATATTATAAAGTACCATTGAAAACTACTTCGCCCAACTTGAAGGATGACAGTGCAGGTCTTAAATAAAAACAACATGGCTCATAGCAATATTTTAATATCAAAAATAACCATATCTCACAATATCCAAATAGATTAAGTATTAGACTTAATTCAAATAATATTCATTCCCATGTGTATGGTAATTGTCACTGGTTTCGTTTCCCGTTCCTTCCTGGAAGGGAGAATTTCGTAAATTACAAGACATCAATTAATTTGTCTGTTTGTAAGTGTGTGTTTGTTCCCACATATAATTATCACTGTAACAGCTGGACAGATTTAATTGAAATGGTTTTTTCTTATGGTACACCATAGAAGACCCTATTACTAAACCATCCTATGTCGTAAATACGAAAGTTTGGATGATTGTTGCTGAATTGCTTTGTAACTCCTGAACAAATAAAATTCGTAAATCCTGCGGAAAAGTCGCAGGGTGCTGCTAATATTAAATACATACCTCTTTAGCGTAAACAGTGGAATCATTGAGTGGATGATGTTGACTTCTATGGGCAATCATCTGTGGTATGGAATTGTACCACAAGGCACAGAGCTCGCATTGATAAACCAACATGCCGAGAGGTTTTACTGCACCGGCACCTACAGAACCTTGAGTCTTCGTCATGAAGTGACCCACTTTATATCTGAAACCAAATAGAAAACACATGTGAATTACGGCCATCAAATCTCAAAAATGTATATCAACGAAGATAAGTACCTATATTGTTTCTGAGATGTACATATTTGTATTTTCTTTTTTACGCGTCCTTTCGACAAGGATACTTAATATATCGATCGATGCCCACGTTGTCTAACAATATGGGTAAATGTTGTTTTAAATTGTTTTTATTTTGTGAATCTGCTAGCAATATAAAATTGGAAAAAAATCGACTTGTGGCGCCACTCACCTGTGGTTATACAACTGCTCGTAACTTCGAAACTTGCGGTCACACGCGTTGCAGAGCAACATCTTGGGCAAAGAAAAGCAATAGTAAGCATTGAGCCACGGACAGACAGGCCAGTGCTGCTCGGCCGTTTTATACGAGGAAAACGAAAGCTGACAACTGTTACACTCGTAGTTGCCGGCAGTTGTGTGTATCTTAGAATGCCGCAGTAGACGAGGAATGCTGGTATAAACCTTCTCACAGAACTCGCATTGCAGCAACAGCGATGTTTTTATTTCTCTGACGCATTCTTGGTTGTCGGCAAAGGACTTGCAGCACTCAATGGAATGCTTCACAGCCTGATCTTGTCGCGGCCAAACTTGGAAGCATTGTATGCAAGTCCAAACGACTTGCCAGCGAGGCTGCATCTCGGCTATAGCGTGCCGCATGGCGTAGTGGCGACGCAAGCCTGTCTCGTAGACGAAGCATTTTCCGCACGAGTTGCACGGAAAAGTTCGCATCGATTTTGGGCAAATTATATCTAGTATCTCCTTCTTTTTAGTGTAGTTCAAAGTTCTGTTTAGGATATTTATGTTTTCCATGATACGAGCGTTATTCTCTTTTACTTTTTGTAGACTATGTTCCAACGGGTTTGCGAACTCGAAAGAATGAAATAAGTTAGTTTTGTCGTATTTTGCTTGGTATTGTTCTGGTTGATCGGCGGTGTTTTCGCGCTCTGGTTGGCAACACGGTTCCGCAGGACTGCTGAGAGGAGCCGACACCAATGCGTCTATCGTTGAACTGTTTGAAAGAACGCCTGTTTCAGGCCTCTCCTGGGAACAAGCGTCCAGGTCGATCTTTTTCAATTCTTCTCCAGAAACTATTTTAACTACTAAGCGAGAAGATTTCACAGTCTCCTTGGGAATGATCGTACCTTCGCTCCATTCGCTAAATTTGATATTAGTAGAATCGTCTTCTTTCGGAATTGTAATAAATAACGATTTACAAGTCGAGCCATCTTCGAATTTATTAATTCGTAGAGTTGCAGTTGACATCGTTCTTGTGAAATGACGGAAGTGACACTGAAAAATGTAGATTTTGTTTGATTGACTTTTGTAAACGAAAAGAAAGGAGTTTTTATTTTGACATTACCAAACAGTATTTACACACTTGGTGTAGGAATAATGTAAATTGATTATTCAGTGTTATGCCTGATATGCTGCTTTTATATCTATTAAATTGTTACGACGTGATTGAGCAACAAACAACCAAATTTCTCACATTTAATAATATAGAGATACTAGCATCTGCCCGCGACAGTGTCCGCGTAGAATTTGGAACTCTACCGTTTTTGGGATAGAAAATACCTACTTTAAAAATAGTGTACCTACTATTTCAGACTATAATCTAAAATCCAAGCTCAGGCTACAGGCTCGTTCGGTCAGTTCTCACAACGTAATCTAGCAAAAAACTTCGATACATCCAAACTGTGGCAGTTATATGACTGGGGACATGACCCCTCCAAAAATTCGTATATTCGTATAGGTACATTAAATTGCTGAATCAGGTCAGAACGGCTGAACGGATCGGGTTGAACTTTGGAACACAGTTAAATTATAGTCTGGAATAGCATATAGGCTATTGTATACCGCGGCAAAATAACGAAAACGAGAAACGAGGGTAAAACCGATGGGCGCGTCTTGGAAAATAAATTTTACTCGACATATTGTACATATCGACGGTTAAAAGGAAATACGGTATAAGCGCCAAAAAGTGAAATGTTCAGGAGAGCCGTTCAAAGTTTTGAATTTTAGAAAAACTGACGTATCTCTGTTATTTATTAGCATTTCGTGAAAATTGAAACAGTTATGAAATGGGAAAAAAATGGGGCAGTTACCGGTATTGTCAGTTTCAATGATTTGTTGCTATTTAACGTGGTTTCTGTCGCTTATAACAATGGCTTTTAATTTTCCAATGAGGAAATATGGCGTAAGCGACAAATGACAAAATAAAATATTAATGGATAAGAAGCCTAAACAACATACCGATATCTCACGTCGCGAGGGAAAAGGGGTATAAGAGACTAGACAGTTCAATAAGTGTTATGGGAAAAGAAGGATAAGATACTTTTCACAGTGGTTGTAAAACAGATAATAGAACACAAGTAACAGTCGACTTTCACAAAAAACAGAATCATAAGACATTAGTGACACACAATGTAGCTTGAAAGTAAAGGAAAAGAAGGATAACTAACATCTGGCATTGCGTGAGTCTAAGGAAGTATAGATGAAAAGACATTTCCTAAATAATGAAGTAGCACAACCAACACGATATCGTTTAAGTAATTCTAATTTACGCTAAATTATGGTAGATTTAAAAGGTGATTGCTAATTTTTTTGCATTATTTTCATGTCACCTTTTCACTAACAATCAGATAGTACGATGTTTTAAATAAAAACAAAACAACATTTCTGTTATTATATCACGAAAAATCAAGGCTAGAGTTGGTAGGTATCAACCTACTATTTTTTGGAAAAATAATACTTAAGCTTGTAGGTAGGCACATAACTAAGGAATAAATTTAGGAAGCTTGGTATGTATTTGTAATGTTAAACGTTTAAAAAAATAACAAACAGTATAGAAAATACTCTCGAAAATTTGCCGGGGCGTACGATAACAGTCCGGTAAATCAAGATATTTTGTTTTTGATACGACTTCAATACGATGCTCGGGTGCCTCCGAGTCCATCGAGTATTTGACAGTTGATGATGTGCAGTTCCTTTTAAAAGTAGCTACTTGTATTTTACTAATCTAGCCAACATGATTACCCACGAAGAATTTGTCAGCGAGAAGGTCCCATCTCTAAAAGTCTGTGTGATTAACTTTTCCAAATCAAAAGGCTTTGGATGTTGCCGTGTGAAACATTGTATATTATTGTGATGGAGCCTAGATAGTGGTCACGAAATCACGAAGGCCGTCTGCCGCTTCGGCTGTCGCTTTGATTGGCTGCGGTTTTTTCCTCTGCTGTGCTCTTTCGGAACCGGTTTGGTTGGTCAAACTAGCTGTCTGTTGCATCTATCCCCAGCTGTCTGTTGCATTTGTCAGGTCGTGCGAAGGGGCTCTGAGGAAGCTCAGATTTTCTCCCCTATTTTCGTACACGACAACCTCACACACGGGGTGTTTCACTCGCATTTCTGCTAAGATGTACAAGCAGCGCACTTGCCTTTATGAAAGGCGTCCGACTTTCTCAGTAGGTACTCTATTATTGCAATCGTTTTGTTTCTCGATCGCACCAACCGAAATCGGTGGCCGTCTACCTTAAGGGTTGGATTTCCATCCGGCGAGCTTACCATTGGAATGGTCTGTACGCAGGCTTCATGTAAACTAGCTGTGTAGTCCGGAACCATCGACTCCAGTTCCAATGGAAATTCACATTTCTCCACTAAATCCGGCGAGAGCTTTCCTTCTTGCAGGGAGGATTTTAACTGTGTTTTAACTGATTTTAACATAAAGTTTGACCACTGTGCCTTCTTGGTTTAGTATTTGCATGTTGTTATTATTGGTATCTGTTGTTTGAAAGGTTTAACTAGGCGCAAAACGAAAGTGATTGCGTTGTGGTCTGATGTCGTAATACTTTTGTCAACCTTCCATCCCAATTGTTGTCCAAATGATTTTTCCCAAGAGAGACCCGCTGCACATTGTTACATCTACTATGCTTGTGCAGAGTTTGCCTTCCCTAACGATCTCGAAGATTGGTGTATCGCCGTAGTTATAAATTTATTCATTTATTGATTGATTGTTAAGGTACACAAAACAGTATACAATTAAATTAAATTAACAAGGTTACAAAATAATAGGTTCAGTTCCAAATCGTATACCTAAAATATGTGAGCGTGAGCTAAAAAATATTATTACGATGACGAAAAATTTGTAGAAATAAGTCCATTTCGTTGAACAATGAGTTTAAGGCTTCTTCTCTCTCATTTTGGGATGTGCTTCCTCACCAGTGGGACTACGCATTCACGTCACCAGCAACAATAAGGTCATTTGTCGCTAGTTTTTTGCTGAATACCATAATCCTGCTGAGGAAAGGTTCGACTTTTTGGTTCCTTCTAAGTAGAGAGAAATTACTCCCAGTTTTAGGCCTGTGCCGACCAACAGAACATCCACTCCCGTTTCGGTAACAAATTAGGGGGCATGGATTACCACCAGCCTGACACCGAAGACTATTATGGCTGCCTTAATTGGTTTTGTCTGTTTTAACTGCACTGGATAACGCGAGTTCCAGGATATTGTTTCATTACGCCTTTATTTCCCACATAGGGATCTTGAATAAGGGCAACTGAAACTCCCCTTTCTATCGCTACCTTCAGGAGTTCTGCCGTTGCGAGCACTGCAGGTTGGCTTGGATGAACCGTATACTGGAGACTGAGCTACTTTCCTCATGAGTGCCCTTAGCAATAAGATATTCTAGAACGCGCTATACCATCCCATTTTATCCTTTCAGGGCAATCGCTACTAAAGGCGTTGTGAGCGAGTTCTCTGTTGGGGCTGTTGGGATGAGCAATCGTACAGTTCTTGCATTTTGGTGGCAGGTTTTTTTTTTTTTGCCTTGCATTGTGTCCAGGAGTGGGTTTTTTTCCGCAGCGTCTGCAGGACTCATCCCTTTCCCGGCAGATCGCCTTTGTATGGCCGAAACCTAGGTACTTGGAGCACTGCACCAAGGGCGAATGGTCTGCCACTGGTCTGGAGTCTGGAGTCCTATGTAGACCTTTTCGGCGTCCAAAAACGCTCTGTGAATGCGAGGTGAAACCTCGATCAGTGGATGACATCCATGTGAATTACGCCTTTTTTTCCTGTATAGCACTCTGATCGAGCTCTCTTGCAAATCAATCCTCTGTAGCAGATGTTTATTCTGCTCCAGAAGGTTTTCCACTACGTTTCGTTATCTTTGTGATAAGACGTCTCGTATGATGATCTGTGGATTACCCGCTTTCACGGTTTTCACCTTTAGAAACTTGTGTTGCTGCACACGATTTTTGACCAGGACAAAGTCTTCCTCTGTGCTACAATTCAGAATGACTTTCCTGTTTCGACCTTTTCGTACTTTGTCAACTCTTGCTCTAGTCTTCTTCGTGTGTACTTTAGTGATATCAAATGTCATAAGCACGGATTTGGAATGAAATCCTCATTGTGTATCACAGTATAAATGACGTATTACTTTGATCGTTGATCGTGGAAGTAGGTTGTAATCGACACCATGGTATGTCGTTCAATTTAAGTAATAAGGGATTAGCAACAAAAACGTGTGTATATTCTTAACGGAAGTGAGGAATAACCAACAGCGTGATATTAACATTAAATTAGGTAATAGGGTATAACCGACAGAGTGAAATAGAAATGAATTTTGGAAAAAGGGTACAAGGGTCAAAGCTATGTTCAATTACTAAATGGAAATAGGCTATAAACAACGTTTGTATTTTTTGAGGAAATAGCTTAGAAGGCATAAACAACTGAAAACTGGAGACCCCTATGAAGTAAAAAAGCATTACCGACAACAAATCGAGATTCGATATTTTTTGCAGGGGTACAAGCACCTTTATAGACAAAATGACCTGAATTTACGTCGGTTACGAATAGTATAACTAGGGAAATGTTGTTTTTTGCTCGGGCATAAGCGCCAAAAAAGTCATCGTAGAGCTATGAGAGTCAGCTCATTCGAAAGAGCGGAAAATTTTAAGTAAAATGGCATTTAAAACTGATTTTTGACCAAAATGTCGCTTATGCCCAACTTCCTTTTAACCGTCGATATTATTATGGGTGACCCAAAATTTGAGGCTGCGACCGAGCCTGGTACTTACTGTGGAGTATATTGTCATCAGAACTACCTGCCTGCGCTATGGGGCAAGCTGGCGAGCGAGGTGTTGGTCCAGAACTGGGACGGCGCCCTCGAGGACCTGACCAAGCTTCGGGAGTTCATCGACAACGGCGGCGGCGGCGCCACCGCCACCAACATGCAAGCGCTGCAGCAACGCACCTGGCTCGTGCACTGGTCTCTCTTCGTCTTCTTCAACCACGTCAAGGGCCGCGATCTCATCATCGAGATGTTCCTCTACAAACCACTGTAAGTCTCGATTGTCGACATTACCGATTTATAGCAGCGATCCTTAATACCCGGTTTACATTATTCCAGTCTAGCGACCGAATCCAGCGCTGGATTGCTTACTGGAATAATGTAAACCGGCACTGGAAAGCATTGGGACGGGATTGATGCTTTCCAGTGCCGGTTTCTAATTTTCCAGTAAGCAATCCAGCGCTGGATTTTTACTTCTTGCTGGATTGGAATAATGTAAACCGGTTATAAGGCGCTCACTTATACGACTCGGCTGTCAGCGAGCGGTCTGCTAATTTGTGTTGCCTATATAATTTGTATCTTAACGTGCATGACATAAAGCCCATATTTGAGTGTATTTTATTTGTACGTGGTAGGCGCGTCGTATAAGTCAGCGCAGCCGCCGAAAATCGATTCGAATTTCGAATTCCAAAATTTCGAAATTCGAAAATTCGAATCGATTTTGTCGCCGTCACTAAACTACGAAATTTAGAACGACTCTTTGTTTAAACTATGTTTTATAGCTTTACACTTTACCGCCGTCTCACTCGATGTTGAATGACGATGCGGTCTGCGATGAATTAGTGGCGTTTAGTAATATTAGTAATTACTTCTTATTTCAACTGTGAGAAATGAATGGCCGCGGTTTCATTCCTCTTAAAATCAGAGTCGAGAGTAAATTGGTCGCTTTTATTTTATGGTATAGAGCAGGGGTCGGCAACGTTTCGGGAGCCATGGGCCACATGGTGAAATAACTAGATAAAAGCGGGCCGCACTTCTGAAAGTTTGTAATAGAATGCGCACTTACTGTTTACCTTTGAAAAATCGGTTTGTGAAATATTATAGGATATTTTGTGAGCCGGGATTTTTAAAAGTCGCGGGCCGCGCGTTACTGACCCCTGGTATAGAGTGACGGGAAGAGCAGGACATGTGACTGATGGTAACCAACACGCCTGGTCATAACAGCACAGTGTCACGCAGCAATAGGGAATATGCATGTAGTTTAAATTGGCTTGATTTTTTTTTCGTAGAATCTTTAATGTCCGGCCATTATGCCTAAATCATTATTTTATCATTTAGTTAGTTATTAATTGCAAAAAAATATTAATTAAAAAGTGCAAAATAGGCGAGGGAAATTCAAATTTGCGAAACGCATCACCATTGGTCGAAACAAAAGTGACGTCACATGACATGTTTTGTGATTTAACGGTGTCGATATTCGTACTGTGCTTGAGAGAAAAGTCGTGTTTATTTGTATTTATTGTAGTGTTTTGCATTAGCTTGTGTAATTTTAGCATTCTGGTGATATTAGGGATCATCTAGGACTATGACTAAAAGTGGTTTTGTCAAAGCACATTCGAACAATCTACCGAAAATAGATGTATTCATGATGACGGCATATTTTGCATCAAATCCAGATTTTACGTTCGCTGAGGTCAGAGGTGTGAAAGCTACAATGTAATTATTAAAAATAAAGTGGCCAAGTGCGAGTTGGGCTCACTCATGAAGGGTTCCGTTGCAGCAAGTAACACAATATACATAGTACACATAGTTCTTGTAGTTCGTTGTAACTTTGATCGAAGTTTCAATAATAGTGTATTTATTACGTACTAAAAAAAAACTACTCGTCAGATCGAGTTCAAACTAATTTTCGTTGGTAGTTTACATGGTAACGTACATCATATATGTTTTTTAGATTTTTCATTCCCTTACTTTAGAAGTTAGAGGGGGGGGGGACACACATTTTACCACTTTGAAAGTGTATCTCGCGCAAATTATTCAGTGTAGACGAAAATGAGTTTAGAAACCTCAACATTATTTTTGAAGACCTGTCGATAGACACCCCGTGACAACACGTGAAGGTTCGATGAAAAAAAAAATTTTGAGTTTCGGTTCTCAGTATGGGGGGCAACCCTAATTTTTTTATTTTTTTTGTTCAAATCTTAATGCTGTTCATAGAATACATCTACTTACCAAGTTTCAACAGTGTACCCAACAAACAAATACGTCGTATAAGTCTTGACTTGTACGACCTAAAGTTGGATAGCACTCTTACAATGGTAATGAGATGACTACCAGGTCCTATAGATGTCTTTAATGCAACTAATTAGTCGTGCGACGAATATGTCATAGTAAACTGGTATTAGCAACGTTGGGGAGACTAAACGATACGACGTTATATTACAGTCTTAGCTAAAACGTTTGTACGACAACGCAATAGTCATACTAACGTTATAGTCCAATAAACGTTTTGAACACACCAAATTATGTTTTTGGAAAACCTTTATACAACATTTATACAACGTGGATGTTATATAGACGTTTTCATAGTGCCGTTTATATAACAATCAGTTCCTTGTTTTACAGCGGTCAATTAAATACTCTTAAATGACTGGGTTGTTTATTGACGACTCAAATATAACCTTTATATTACATGATGTCCGTTTAAAGTCCTGTCCTGACTTTAGTCAAACTTGCAGTCGCATTTAAGTCAGGTTTTGACTTTATAATGATTAGACGGCCATATTTACGGAAGTTTGATGAATTTTTCCTACGAAAAACCGCACTGCACTATGAAGTGTTCTTTCCTGAAATAGATTTACAAATAATAAATTTTGGTGAATATTGACAATACGAAAAGGGTTAAATGTTTTCGAGGAACTCTAATAGCTAGCTGTCATGGCGACCATCGTCATCATTATCAGGTCGTACAGAGGTAAGTGTGCGACAAAAGCAACAGTCAGACATTTTTAGAAAAAAATAAAACTATTTTTGGTAATGAAAATATGATTATACACACCCCGGACACTCGGCCTAAAATCTATACAGACGTTGCAGTTGACATACCTACACTCACACAACTACGCATATGTCGTTCGAACACATTTACGCATGTGTGCGTGTCATCTAGGGTTACTAAATTATTTTATGGAATAGCTATGACCCGTGAGTTGACCTGCCTGTGTTAAGTGTCCTATAATCTTACCTAGTTAGTGTTCGATCTTTAATGTAGGTAAATATAACTTTCATCAACAATCAGTTTGCTTATGCTGAAACCAGTCGGTTGCACCCGAACCGAATCATTCGATAGCGGTCCCGCTACCGAATGGTTCGGAATCTGCGATTCACAACGCCAATCGGATTGGCGTAGGAATGTCTTTTGGCCAGACCAAAGACAAGCTATCCCACCTAGTTTTCGAATACAGATACAAATTTGGTAGAAAAGTTAACTCATTGTAGGAATATACAAATCGTCGTATTTCGGGTTTATTTTGTGGTTTTGAATGACTTTTTTTACATAGAATTTGTATAATAAACGAGTAAATCGAACAATAACCTCTGGAAATTTGCATCTGCAACACAATAAATCATAGTTTACATTTTTCGTTTTACCTTCAATTTGTCAATCTGTTGATGTTGTCAAAGTCAAAGGAACTATTGTTTGTTTTGTTTGGAAATAACCAAATAACAACAAAAAGTAATAGCTTCATAGTGTTTGTCCATTACAGTTATATATAACATATCTAAAAGTAACCACTAACAAAAGTATCTACACTCCACCGATCATCTGAATCAATAATCCTACATCTTCACTGCACATATGCCAGAAGTCTGTCATCAAACTGAAGACTACCTGAAGTGGATCGGTCATCTGAACCAAGACTCCTACCTACCTGTCATAGTACCTATAACTTTGGGGATTTTGTCCCACATATCTAGCTATATCTAAGTAAGTTTAATGTTTGTTAAATCATGCCGTACACCGGCAAGGTGCTACTTTTATATACACCTACGGGGTCTGCGTATAGGGATTGGGGACCAATAAGTTCTGGCAGAAGTACATTTAAGTAACCTTTCCTTCATCTATAGATAGAACTAAAGTCGAACGGATAGGTACGAAAATACTGTTTGTTATACAAGGACCAGAGGGGTTTGTGGGTCACCCCTTTTGGGCTGGCACTAAGTAATATTATAGACGCACGCACTTATCACACGGTCTTCTTACTTAGTTAGCTCCGACTATGTTTGTGACCACCACTGACCACTGGGGCCAAAGTTGTTTCCGCTCTTGCTGTTATATCGTTGTTTGACGTGATGTCTCGTATCTCCAATGTTTCTTTGTGGTTTCTTGGCTTTTTGCTCAAACAACAAACATGTTTCATATTTTCATCTCAAAAAATAAACAATATCAACAAATCAAATGTGGCAATAATCTATTTCTAGCAATTCTTTTGAGCACAAACTGCCAACTTTGAAAATTTCATAACCCAAAATTCCAAAAACTAAACACATATTATACACTAAAGTTAATAAAAATTCGTTTACTGTCCATAATCTTACAGAACTATTGAGAAAAACAGAGAAAAATCAAGTAAATACAATAATCTGAAAATCGTATTTAGCTATCCACGACAAAAAAGCTGTCCGAATCCCATCCGATTAGAAAACAGCTGGTAGTCGGTTGCAAACGTCAAAAGTAATCGGAATTGGCGTTGAGAATCGCAAATTGCCCGAACCAGTCGGTAGAGGCCAGTTTCCGTGGATCAGCCCGACCCGAATGGTTTCAGAATCGCTACGCAGAATAGCTTAACCTTTATACGACGTTAAATTGTTACTTGGGTAGTTTTCATAGTTTCGGCAAAAAGTGGCTGTGACATACGGACGGACAGACAGACATGACGAATCTATAAGGGTTCCGTTTTTACGTTTTACGGAACCCTAAAAAACAATAATTATAATTTATTACATAGGTTTTTATGCATTCAGCAGTAGGTAAGCAGTACCTATAAATAATATTGGAAAATGGAAACTGCTGATCTACTGCCTATATTATAATAATTTATAACTAATAAGTTTATTCATATTCATTAAGTTTATTACGTTAAATAATTTTGTTGAATTATATATAAATTATTTTGTTTAATGTTGAATAGGTACTTCAATGTTGATAAGTTACGGCTGTCTAGTCGGGAGAACGGCGACTGCCGATCCGGAGATTCCAGGTTCAAAATCACGCGCACCACTGTCTTTTCGAAGTCATGTGCGTAATGCCGCTAACTTCAAACGGTGAAGGGAAACATCGTAAGGAAACCGACATGTATGAATCTTTCGAAGTCATGTGTCATCCACCAACCCGCACTGGGCCAGCGTGGTGGATTATGAGCTTGACTCTCTCTTTGCGAGAGAAGGCCCGGAATCCCAGCAGTAGGAACATTTCATCATCAACAGCCCACTAAACGTTCCCACTGCTGGGACTCGGGGCCTTCTCTCGCAAGAAGAGAGTTAAGGCCATAATCCACCACGCTGGCCCAGTGCGGGTTGGCGGATGACACATAACTTCGAAAGATTCTAGGTACATGTCGGTTTCCTCACGATGTTTTCCTTCGCCGTATTAAGTTAGCGGCATTACGCACATGACTTCGAAAAGACAGTGGTGCGTGTGGGGTTTGAACCCGGGGTCTCCGGATCGGCAGCCGCCGTTCTCCCGACTAGACCACCGTAACTTATAGGTTTACTTGTATTACCAATATACAAAAATCACAAGGAACATTTAGTGGGCTGTTTATGTGTACGTGTGAAAAGATACTTCATCTCTTTTCATTACTTTACACCATCGTGTTTTCGCATATTTTGGAACAGCAAAAAAATATTTTTCATCCCACCAGCTCGGAAAGAGTACTTTTGCTCCTCGATATCAGGGCGCAAAAGTCGTTTTTACCCTCTAGAGGTTAAAGTAAATTTGAATTTAGAACATCGTGTGTACTGAGGTTTTGAATTCAAAACATAATTTAACCTATTTATTTCTACCTCCTTGGTGCCGAATTCATCATACATTTATTTTTAATTTGTTAAAAACTCTACTCGGAACCTCTGTGGTGTACTTTTTTTTAAATGCTTTGCGCGCAATTTTCTTTTCACGTATGGAGGATAGAGGTAAAGAATGTTATTTCAAATGGCAAAACATTTTGAAATGCTATGAATGAATCAATTGTAATCGAATTGAAGTATGCCGAGTTAAATAATTAAATATTATTGACTACTAAAATAGTAACTAATAGAGTAATAGATAATTTCAACTACTTGTACAGTACAAAATAATGTAGTAAATTTAACATCAAATAAATATTTACTGTTTTGAGAAAACATGTAGGTACAATATATTTTGAAGTCAAAACTTCTTTTGGCGCGCCAAAGACAGATTTTTCGTGGGCTGTCAATTTAATTCTAGCGTCACGCTCGGGAATGATAAGAAATCTTCGGGTAAACTCGTGACCATAGCCAATGACCTTCTAGAAATGCCTCAGCCTTTCCCATTGGCCATTTAAAAATGTGTCAGCGTTTCTAGATGGCCATGCTCATAGCCACGCCCTCTGGTTTCACACGCGTAGTTTCCAAAGTAAAAATCAAATTCTGAGTTATAAGTTACCACTTCTATCGGCAGTGCCTATGACTGCCAATATTTTTCTTTCATGAATTCTGAATAGTACGTTTATTAATTTCCTTTAAAATGTACCTTGATGCAAATTTAGCGCTACATGTACACATGAAACTCCTTACCTCAATCGGTCAACTCTCCATATTTTCACGTCATATTGTTAAAACCATGGCTAAATAAACTTAAGTTTAAAACTTATAAAATTGAATACAAGTGAAAAACCGAAATACCATAATAATAAGTGATTCTAGCGACCAAGAAGTTTATTTAACGCCAACAGAATCGACTGAAACTGAAAATGCGCAAAGCGTTTAGTAATTTCCTCGCTAGGGGGGGATGAAAAATTACGTGTTACACTCGAGTGCAAAGATTTTTCACCTTGTGCCCTTTTGATTCCCTTGCTACGCTCAGGATTCTAATTTTTGAATCCCTCGCTACGCTCGTGATTCAACTTTAGAATCCTTCGCTTGCTCGGTCATCAAAATTGAGCACGCGTTTAAAAAGCCAGTTTGCACTCTTGTATAACAAATAACTATTATCGGGTGTACTTCTCATAGTGATTTTGCACTTTGGTGCAAGGCGATACCTATAAAATATTTTTTTAGGTTTTTTCCATCGTTTTAATAGCTAGCACAACTCAAAAATCGGTACATAGTAACTGCAACACTTGTAGACTTGTAGTAAACAAACTTAACACAGAGCATGGCCTGTGACGTCATGCCAGGCGCGGGAAAGATGGCGGCGTTCAAACAGGTCAAATTTTATCGATGTTTTCAATATTATTTTAAAAATCAATTTGAACATTTGGAAGAGTATTTATATTTTTTATTGTGTTATAATAATGTAATAAGTGAATTAAAAAAATTAAAAAAATCATGCATATTCCCTATTGGAACGGATCATTACCAAGCTCTGCATTGCAACCACGAATTCGCATCTCATCGCAAATATCTGCGAATTCGCACGAATGCGCCGCAAGAACTTCCGATTTGATTCGCATCGCGCATTCCTGCGATATTACGTTGTACTTGGTGACACAATTTTAGTCCGCTCTGAGACAAAAGAGAAAGACGCTCTTCAAATGAAGATATGCTCATTCTAAAATAATCAAAAAAATATCTTCTTTTATTCTCAACCCATAATACTTGCGAGTAAAATAGTTCCCATCAGCATTCATAATTGTAATAAATGGATGAACCCAAAATATTCTTTTTCTCTCATAATTATCTATTTAACAATAACAGCAGTGCAACAATCTTTTTGCAATCCATATCACGCTTCCGAAAAACACCTCCAAACATGGCCGACTACCGTTGAAGGCATGGTTACCCTAACCAACGGTTTGCCGCACAAAATCGTATCGCAGCAATTCGCATCGCAAGTTCTTGCGATGGGGCGTCGTATCGCATCGCGGTTTTGTGTGGAAGCCCTTAGAGTGTGTGTCTTTGCCCCGTAATTTGTCTGGAAACATTGTCCTTCAAACCGAAACACAGTAATGTTTGCACATAACTGCTTGTCGGCGGAGAGGTGTGGTACTTCTCCAGGGCGAATTCTGGAGCGATCTACCGCTACAAAATTAGATAATGTTTTTTCCGAGACCATAACACTCAGATCCCTCTCCGAAGATGAGACCTACAAATATCTCGGTATGTCACAGTCGATGGGTATATCAGCAGACGACATAAAAAAATACGTGAAGGAACGCTTCTTTTTCCGGTTGACAAAAGTACTTAAAAATCTTCTGTCAGGCGGTAACAAAGCGCGAGCCTTCAACGGTTGGGTAATGTCTCTGCTTATATACTCCTTTGGCATACTGAGATGGACTCAGCGAGCCTTCAACGGTTGGGTAATGCTGCTGATATACTTCTTTGGCATACTGAGATGGACTCAAGACTGAGCTCGAAGCCGCGAGCCTTCAACGGTTTGGTAATGCCTCTGCTGATATACTGCTTTGGCATACTGAGATGGACTCCGCGAGCCTTCAACGGTTGGGTAATGCTGCTGATATACTCCTTTGGCATACTGAGATGGACTCAAGACTGAGCTCGAAGCCCTGGACAGAAGGGCTCGTCAACTGCTCACAATACAACGCATGCTACACCCGCGCTCGTCTGTTATGAGACTGTATATGCCGCGGAAGTTGGGGGGTCGAGGCTTTTAAAATCCCAAGAACCTTCGCAACCGCGAGCTATGCAGTCTCAGGGATTATTATCGCAACAGCGAGTCCGGGATGCATCGTGATGTTGTGCCAGTTGACAGGAAATTCACGCCTCTTTCATTGGCAAACGAGAACTGACGCAAACCATCGGTGCTCAGCACTGATGATCGCAAGGAAGTGTGGAAGAGCGAGGAGCTGCACGGACGATTATATTGGGCCCTGACGGGTCCCGATGTGAATCTGCTCGCATCGGTAAACTGGCTACGCTTCGGGGACCTCTTCGGAGAAACCGAGGGTTTTGCCTGTGCAATTGCGGACGGAAGTTATCAAGACGAACAATTACCGGAAATGCATATTGAAGGACGGCGCGGTCGACATTTGTCGGGCATGCCGCCGTCCAGGCGAAACTCTTCGTCATATTATTTCCGGTTGTTCGCATCTTGCTGACGGCGAGTACTTGCACAGACACAAGGACACAACCTAGTAGCCAGGATCATGCTCCAGCAACTTGCTCTTCGATACGACCTCGTCGAGTCCGAGGTGCCGTACTATAAGTACGCACCTATGCCAGTTCTCGAGAATGGTCGTGCGTTGCTCTACTGGGACCGCGTCACGTCTATCGTCACGGACAGGACTATTGTCGCCAATAAGCCTGATATCGAGCTGGTAGACCGGTCTCAGCCCCAGGCTGTGATCGTCGATATCACCATACCACATGACGAGAACCTCGTGAAATCCGGGAAGGACAAGCTGAGCAAGTACCTTGACTTGGCTCATGAAGTTATTGGCCATGTGGGATGTCGATTCGACGATCATAGTCCCAAGTCCCAATAGTCCTGTCGGTTAACGGCCTTATAGCGAAAAGTCTCGACCAACACCTTAGGAGACTTTCGCTAGACGGTTGGATCAAGGGTCAGATGCAGAAGGCGGTCATCCTTGACGCAGCGCGCATCGTCAGGAGGTTCCTCTCTCTGCAGCCCTACCCACTGGTAGCTTGGGCCCTGCCCCGCTGCTGGCGGCACCCTAGTTTTTAAGTTTTTATAATGTTTATATTTTTTATACCTCTTGTAAAAACTTTGAAATTAAGAAAAATTATTAAATAACTGCATAATAATAATTCAATAAAAAAACTTTATTTGAGCCAAAAAACAGTAGTTACAAACATAATGTGCTACAAAAATAATACAAAACAACATAACATAACAACATACTTCACGAGAGCTCATTTGAAAACAGCCGCACAATAATTAATAATAACAGCTAAATGACATTTGTAGTATGAAAACTAAATTGATTGGTACAGATTTTTATTTAATTCACGGGCTCTCACTTGTCATATTCTCTCTGGTAGACTTGTACACCAGCCGCACCCAGCGGCATTTTTTAAAGGATAGGATAGCAAGCTCGCGACCGCAACAATTATTTTAAAACATGCAGTTTAAAGTGACGAGACAAGCATGACATGTGCCTGATGGTAAGCAACAAGCCTGCCCATAAGAGTACAGTCCAAATGATTACCTAGCACTGCACTGCACTCGTCACCCAGATATATAAGATGGTTTATCTCTATGTCCTGTAACTTCACTGGAAATTTTGCCCTTCAGACCGGAACACGGTGATGTTTTCACATTACTCCTTGGCGGTAGAATAACTGACAAAGGTGTGGTACTTCTCCAATCCTACCACTACAATAAAGAAAACTAGTAATTCCACTAGAAAGTATTTTATTTCAATAAAGTTTTTCAAAAATACTTATTTTGTATTTAAATACAGAAAAAGGTTTTTGTAAGTATTTGTAATTTGTAGTTAAACACTTTTTTTAAAGTATTTTTATCATCTCTGGTGACATTATCTCTAGAGTAGACTTAGTCCGACTTAGTTTCAGCCGCATCCGGCGGCCTTTTTCAAGGAGAGTGCGCGCGCGCGCGACAGCAACGTCCTGCCACTACACATATATTGTCGTGGGCCCATCAGTGTACAACATGTTGCCATATAACATCACTGGAGCTACTAGCCTTGCGTCGTTTAAATCTCGTCTAAAGTGATGGCTTATTGAGCAGCCATTCTGAGATGTTAAGAGTACTGAAACCATAGTTGATTATTTCAATGAAGAACAATGATGCTAAATATCTTTTTTGTATTATTATTGTGATATTAGCTGCTGCAATTTCATTAATATTTTTCTATTTGACATTTGCAATGAATTATTGAAACATTAAAACATTTTTTTTATAAACTGTGGACTTGTACTTATCTGTGTTTTGGTATCAATAAAAAATTATGAATGATTGCAATGATTTTGTTGAAACAGGTACCTGAACGCTATCCAGACGATGTGTCCGCACATACTGCGCTACCTGGCCACCGCCGTCATCATCAACCGCTCGCGGAGAAACGCTCTCAAAGACCTCGTCAAGGTCATACAACAGGAGGCCTACACTTACAGGTTAGCAACTCAACGCTACTATTTTGAACCCCCAACCAAAATAAGGGGTGGTATAAGTATGACGTCGATGTCTGCCTGTGTGTGTATGTGTCTGGCTGTGGCACTGTACAGCTTAAACGGATGGTCCGATTTCGATGCGTTTTTTTTATTTGAAGGTTAATTTCCGTGCGGTGGTTTTTAGCTATGTTTGGTTAATATCGATTCAAGATGGCCGCCTCCACAAAATGGCGAATTACATTTCTTTTTTCACTACTCTCTCAATATGGGTATCAAATGAAAAGGCTTGATTAGTAGAATGTTGTACAGATTACAAATCCGACGTAATCAGGGGTAAATCAAAATTAATTTTGTTCTTGTTAAGATTAATAAGGACATATTGGTGGACATTTCTAACACAATGCCTCAAACTATGCAAAGGTTGTATTACGAGAGTCAAACTGCAAGTACAAATTGCACTTGTAGTTAGACTGATGGTGAGAAGAATGTAGTATGCATAAATTATTATCATTCTATCACTTTGTAGAACGAATTAAAAAACTCGCCTAATACAATTGTCAAAGTAAATGCATAAATGTACAATTTACGTGTAAACTATCACTGAACAACGTGTTGATCCTTGTATGTGGAACTGATAACAAATTAAGGCCTTCATTATCCCTCCACTGTCTTGACTATAAGAAGACTAATGTCCCAGTTACACATTCCTCCAATGATTGAAGGATGATATTAAATTAATGCATTACCCAATCCATCAATGTATATTACAGTTCTAGCAGAATTATGAGTATATGACAGTGGAATTTCAGTAAAATCTTATGGATTCCTCCCATCTTCTTCCTATTCGCATCCCTGACAAGGAAAAGGAGAGTTTTCACAGATCGATTGTTATTACAGAGACCCAATAACGGAATTCATTGAGCATCTGTACGTGAACTTCGACTTTGAGACGGCGCGGCGCAAGCTGAACCAGTGCCAGGCAGTGCTTCTGACCGACTTCTTCCTCATCGCCTGTCTCGAGGAGTTCGTCGAGAACGCTCGCCTCATGATCTTCGAGACCTTCTGCCGTATCCACCAAGTTATCAGTATTGGGTAAATAATACTTGCTACTTTTTTTTTTTAATCTTTATTAATTAAAAGGAGTTTTGTGATGCAATGACTATGTCACTCCCGTAACTAAATACAAATATAATTAAGATTTATGTTATTATTACTTACATTACTTTTTTATAAAGATGCAACAATAAAGAGCTGTTGCAAATACCAATATTAAATATCTCGTCCTGTATCAAATCTCTTCTTTGAGCTTCGTTGCTAACACACTCCTGATGGACATCTTCTACCACTCCATATTCTAAGCAATTTGGTGAGTCGGTGATACCTGTTGGAATTATCTACATTTATATTGGCAATACTACACTGTGGGTCTATGACGCTCTCTCTGGCTCTATGGTTGTTACAAGAAAGATGTGATTTTGTAAATCTTGATAAGTTTATAGAAATAAAACTAAGTAAAGTAATCCACGGGAGTATTCATTTCTTCATATTAAGATGGTAGCAGAGCGTAGTTTGAAAAAGGACAAGTGAAAACAATGGTTTGGGTTTGGAAATAACAAGAGTAAAAGGAAAACGACAACGTGTAAAATGGCGGCGAAAAACAGTGATATTAATATCCCTATCTTTGACGGCTCAGATTATAGCAATTGGAAAATACGTATTTTAAAATTCCTACAATTCAAAAGGTGTAAAGATGTAACAATGCGAGCTAAAACAAAAGACGACAATGCCGCATGGGATGATCGTGATATTCAAGCTACTAACTACATTTATAGCGCAATAACAAACAGACAACTAGAATACATCAGTGATTTAGAGACGGCCTACGAGATCATTCAAAAGTTTGATGAAATGTATCTGAAAAAGTCGACGGCTTTGCAAATTGTGTGCCGACATAACCTCGAAAATGTCAAAATGAAAAATTACGCAGAAGTTTCTTTGTTCTTCGACGATTTTGAAAAATGTGTGAACGAATTAAAACAAGCCGGGGCGGCTATATCAGAACAAGAAAAACTTAATTACATGTTGAAATCTTTGCCGCAGAATTATAGTCATATCGGTGACTTAATTGACGTGCTCCCAGAAAGGGATAGAACTGTGGATTATTTAAAAAGCAAAATAAAGTTAAAAAAGGCAGAAGAAGAATCGAATGACACGTCACATGATAGTTCTAATGCTTTTCGAGCGGAAACTAAGACATCATCACACAGGAACTGTTTTAATTGTGGCAAACCGGGTCATTTTCAAAGAGATTGTCGTACCCGTACTGAACATACGCAAAGAGGTCGAGGTCGTGGATATTCTGGAAGTAGAGGACGTGGAAATTCTGTTGTTAGAGGACGTGGTACATATAATACTAGAAACTTTCATAGACGAGGAAATTATTACAACGAACGACCCAGGAATGATCATCATGACCAATATGGAAATAGTTTTCACATAACTGTTGCAAATAATACTACAACAAGCGAAAAAGACAAGACAAAAACAGGAGAAATAGAATGGTTACTTGACAGCGGCTGTACAGACCATATTATTAACACAGATGAATACTTTGAATCACATGAGACATTACAGAATACTGTGAAAGTCAAAATTGGCGATGGAAGAATATTAGAAGCTACGAAGGTTGGAAATATTAAGGCATATTTTCTAGTTTATGGGGAAAAGTCAGAAGTGACACTGACCAATGTATTTTATGTTAAAGAAATGAAAGCGAGCTTGTTAAGTTATTCAAGAGTCACAGACAAAAACTCAATTGTGTCAAAGGGCAGATTATCAAAAATATATAACTCATATGGAAAGGTAATAGCGATTGCAATTAAAGATGAAAGATTATACAAAATGAAAAGTTATGCTAATGAAAATAACCTGGAAGCAAACTTATGTAAAAGTAAGATGACTGTGAAAGAGAAACTACACCGTACATTGGGGCATGTGAACTTCAATAACTTAGAAATAATGTGCAGAAATGGAACATTGGAAGGATTGCCGAAAGAAATTGAACGAGAATATTTTAAGTGTGTGACATGTATAGAAAATAAAATGCATAACTTACCTTTTCAAAATAACAGAAGAAGAGCAGACAATATATTACAAATAGTTCACACAGATTTGAATGGCCCACATCAAACAGCAGGAGATCATGGTGAAAAATACTTTTTAAGTTTTATAGACGACTATAGTAAACTGGTTAGAGTGTATTGTATCCGGACAAAAGATGAAGTATATGATTGCTTAGTGCAATATGTAAATGAAACACAAAATATCACTGGTAAGATGATAAAAGAATTACGTTGTGACAATGGCAAGGAATATATAAACTCAAGAGTTTTTCAGTTTGCAAAAGAGAAAGGAATCATAATAAAACCTTGTCCAGCTTATGTTCATGAACTTAATGGAACTGCAGAAAGGTATAACCGGTCTTTAATGGATATGGCAAGATGTCTCTTATCAGAAGCAAAAGTTGAAAGAAAATATTGGCCAGAAATAATTAAGACGGCTGCGTATCTCAAAAATAGAACCTTGACTAACACTATTGAAAGAAAAACTCCCTATGAAATATTTTTCAAAAGGAAGCCTACAGTAAAGTATCTGAAAATGTATGGCAGTAGAGTCTTTGTACGAATACCAGAAGAGAGAAGGAAATCTAAATGGGACAAGAAAGCAGAAACTGGAATTTTACTGGGATATACAGACACTGGATATAGAGTATTAATCAACAACAGGTTGATAATAGCGAGACATTGTGATATCATAGAAGAAGACATTACATTGTGTGGATTTCAAGATGAGAAAGATGAAAATATGGAAGAAGAAAAGGAAATAAAAAAGGATATTCCAGAATATGTTGAAGGAAATGATACAAGTGAACTCAACAGTAACAATGATATAAAAATTAATGAAGACATGAATAGAATGAAACCAAAAAGACAAGTTAAACCTCCAAAGCGATTTGATGAAGAGTTTGGCTATTATTGTATCAGTGTAAACTACTGTGATGCTATGACCCCAGCAAATTTTCAGGAGGCGATGAACTGCGATGATGTAAATAAATGGAAGGCAGCCATGGACCGTGAGATGAACAGCTTAGTGGAAAACAAGACATGGAAGCTCGTTAACAAGCCAACCAAGGACAAAAAGGTGATGGATGTGAAATGGGTCTACAAAAGGAAGAGTGAAGGTGAATATAAAGCCAGATTAGTAGTTAGGGGATTCCAACAAATTGATTGTGTTGATGATACATATTCTCCTGTAGCAAAAATGCCAACCTTAAAACTTCTATTGTCATATTGTTGTCAAAATTCTATGGAAATCCATCAGATGGATGTTGAAACTGCATTTCTAAATGGTAAAGTTTTATCTGAAGTTTATGTAAAACAGCCAATGGGCTATGATGATATGTCTGAAAAAGTTTATATGCTAAATAAATCATTATATGGTCTAAAAGAGAGCCCGCGTGCATGGTATGAATGTTTCAACAATTTTTTGACTGAACTAAAATTTCAAAGATGCAAATATGATTATTGTTTGTATTTCAAAAAGAAAAATGATTTAACTGTTTACATTTTATTGTTTGTTGACGATCTTTTGATTTGCTGTAGAAACCAAAATGTTATTGATGATATTAAAGTGAAACTGTCAGATAAATTTAAAATGAAAAATTTAGGTAGAGTGAAAAATTATATTGGGATAGACATTGAATATAACTATGAACAAAACAACATTTTAACCTTGAGTCAGGAACATTATATTGAGTCTTTAGCAAAACGCTATAATATTGAAAATGCAAAATTGTACAAAACACCTATGGAAATAAATGTGAAGTTAGAAAAATGTAAGTTAAATGAAAACATCAAGTATAGAAATTTAATAGGAGCATTGTTGTATATAAGCTGTGGTACTAGACCGGATATTTCATTCTCTGTAAATTACTTAAGTCGTTTTCAGAACTGTTGTAATGAGACACATTTTAAATATGCTCTGAGAGTGTTGAAATATTTGTTTTTGACAAAGACATTAAAACTAAATTATTATAAAAATCACAATGCTGATATATTAGACTGCTTTGTTGATTCTGATTGGGCAGGTGATATAGTGGACCGAAAATCTACAACTGGATATGTAATTAGATTATATGGAAATGTTATCTTGTGGAAATCAAAGAAACAAAACTGTGTGACGAAATCGTCTACATTTGCTGAATATGTTGCACTGTCTGAAGCAGTTACAGAAATCAAATTCTTAATAAACCTAATAAATGATGTATTTACTAAAATCTGTAAACCAGTAAACGTGTATGAAGACAATTCGGGTGCTGTAGCCATAGCGAAATATGGAAATTTTACCAAGAACTCTAAGCACATTGAGGTGCATTATCATTATATTCATGAAAATGTCAAAGAAAAGTTCATTGAAGTTGTTAAAATAGAGTCAGAAAATAATGTAGCAGATGTATTAACTAAAGCTTTGGGAAGTGTTAAATTTCTAAAATTTAGAGTATTCTTAAACATTAAAGATTAGAGTATTTATTATAAGCATAACTTGATTTATATAAAACTGTGAAGTCACTCGAACCTGTTCTACTTTTGAAATTTCAAATTACAAATTGTATTAGTTATTAATTGTTGCAATATAAATGTAAGGAGGCGTGTTGGAATTATCTACATTTATATTGGCAATACTACACTGTGGGTCTATGACGCTCTCTCTGGCTCTATGGTTGTTACAAGAAAGATGTGATTTTGTAAATCTTGATAAGTTTATAGAAATAAAACTAAGTAAAGTAATCCACGGGAGTATTCATTTCTTCATATTAAGAATACCTACCAGATATTTGAATTTGTTCAATGGGATATGTCCGGAACGAAGTCTCATCATAAGTACACAATCTAATCTATTCAATATTTTCGAACCATGAGCAACGCGGCGGCTACTACTTGCTACTTATTGGTCACCACGGTCAGACTAAGCCGAAAGGGCAAATTACAAAACTTAATACTACGATAACCGATACTCAGCGGGTAGCTGGTAGAAAATGCGCCTTAGCATTAAGCTTTCCGTTTGTACATTATTTTTGTTATTGTGCATTAAATATTAAATAAATAAATAATATTTTAAATTGCAGAATGTTAGCGGAGAACTTAAACATGCAGCCCGACGAAGCCGAATGCTGGATCGTGAACTTGATTCGGAACGCGCGACTGGACGCCAAGATCGACTCGAAGCTGGGCCACGTGGTGATGGGGGCGCAGCCTCTATCGCCGTACCAGCAGTTAGTGGAGCGCGTCGACTCGCTCGCCGTGCGCTCCGAGGCGCTCACCTCGCTCGTCGAACGGAAACAGAAGACACGCACCCAAGAGGTATGTTCTGACGTTCATCTCAAACAGAAGACACGCACCCGAGAGGTATGTTCTAACGTTCATTTCAAACAGAAGACACACCCGAGAGTTATGTTCTAACGTTCATCTCAAACAGAAGACACGCACCCAAGAGGTATGTTCTAACGTTCATCTCAAACAGAAGACACGCACCCGAGAGGTATGTTCTAACGTTCATTTCAAACAGAAGACACACCCGAGAGTTATGTTTTAATGTTCATCTCAAACAGAAGACACGCACCCAAGAGGTATGTTCTAACGTTCATCTCAAACAGAAGACACGCACCCGAGAGGGATGTTCTAACGTTCATTTCAAACACAAGACACGCACCCGCTAGGTATGTTCTGACGTTCATCTCAAACAGAAGACACGCGCGCAAGAGGTATGATCTAGCTTTAAGGTGATGTAAATTGTGATAAACAGCACGGTACTTCAAAAAAGTTCAGATGAACTCACACTCGACGCTAGATCGTAGCGAACCTAGACAAGCCTTGGACATATCAGGTATCCATCCCAATCTATATAGAAAAACTCCAGAGTTCCAGAATTCAGTTTTTAAGGTTTTTGAGCAAAAATCATTCAAACTTTTACTCTAAAATATTTACTAATAAAGAATGGTTGCTGTATAGGAAGAATATCTTGGCAAGCTTTTTATGGTGTACTCCTCAAAAACAAGCAACTCTCTGGAGTTACCCGAAAAATATACACAATAATAGTAACAACATATTTGTATTAACATTTTAATGTTTGTTTCAGATCCGCTGGGGAGGAACAGAATTCTAAAACAGAAACAGTTGCAACATTTCCTCTTTTTTTGTATCTGCAATTGTAAAATAAATTGTCGCAAAACTTCCCTACTTAAAATAAGTATTTCATTCTTGTTATGAGGTACCTTATATTAAATATACATATTTATAGAACTACCTGCAGTTATTTTTCTGTATGTAACTGATTTCTGTAATTTTCTATTAGTAAGCAGCCTACTGAATGTTCCCACTGCTGGGACTCGAGGCCTTCTCCCGCTAGGAGAGAGTCAAGGCCATAATCCACGGCGCTGGCCCAGTGCGGGTTGGTGGATGACGCATAATCTCGAAAGATTCTAGGAACTTGCCGGTTTCCTCACGATATTTTTCTATCGCCGTTTTTTTTTTAATTAGAGGCATTACGCATATGACTTCGGGAAACAGTGGTGCGCGTCGGATTCGAACTAGGTGCTCCGGAACGGCAGTTGTTTTTCTCCCAACTAGGCGAGTTGTCAATTTTATATTAGTAAAAATAAATAAATATTTAAATACAATAAAACAAATGAGGAGGATGCCTAACAGTGGTAAACTGTCGGGCTGTGAGTATTAAAACCCATGCAAAACTTAATGAGCTCATTAATAAGAGCATCCTTTGTATTGTGGAACTTTTTTTATTACATTTGTATTTTCAAACAAGCAGCACCCTGCGGATTTACCCGTTGGTTCATGTTTCTGGTGTTCCCGTATCAATAGATAAAAAGTAGCCTATATGCTGTTCCATTACAGTCTGTTCCAAATTTCAATCCAATCAGCTCAGCCGTTCTGACTTGATGGACTGATGGAGTCACACGTCAAGGGGGAGGGAGGGGGTCAATCACAGAAATCTAAATAATAAGGTAATAGAAATGGCATAACTCTCAAATTACTTGCAAAACGCTTGTCGCCACATTTCCCCTACCCCCGCGGTCACTACTACATGCGCGTACTATTCCAATACAAATTCACTCACACAGCAACAGCTGCACATTATCAACCTGGGTCTGTGATTGCACCACACACATCCATAAACGCTTATCAGTGAACCTACTAATACATTGAAAAAGTAACAATTTTTCACATATACGCTAGTGCTTGACAAAAATTAAAACATATCGATATTTCAAAGTACGGTCCAATTTTAACATTCGATAAAGGTTATTATTGATTTCATTAATTAGGTGTATTACACTACAACAAAGTCAATATGCCTACCTATAAAATAAGTGCATCACATGGGGTATACTATTGTTTCGATCACTGAACTATGTAATTCTGACACCACATGGACTTAGGTATAGTTGAAGAACAAAGGTTGTTGAATATTTTGTACATCGAGCAACTCGATCTTCCGCGCAAGCACGGAAGGGAAGTAGCCTTAGCTAAAAAATATTGTTCAAATCTTTCTGTCATTTCTTGCGGGAGGGGAAAGTTGCACACTAGCGTAAAGCCGCACTATTACATACAAAACATACCTGTACCGATCCATTGCCGACCATACTCACACAGCCAAATCACTAACACATAAAAAATAAAGCACCATTCACAAATCTAGCCCCGCCCTCAGTGTATTCCACGCCACAGTATATTATCAAACTCCATGGTCCACGCGGACTTGTACTTTGACAGAGGGGAAACGCTGTGTATGCCTACTCCCTTCCGTGTTGCTCGCTGATTTTGTATGAAAACTAATAAAGTCTTAAGAATAAAAGCTTACAATAGATAAATACTGCCTCAGTTATCTTAATATTTATTTTGCACGGACGAACAATCGCGCGTTATAGCCAGTATGTATATACTTTTGTTAATAATTAATTAATTATGAAGTAATGTTTACCGCGAATTAAAATATTATTAAAGTATTGTAATGTTAATTGCGTACAATTTTTTTTATCGATTTATTATGTTACTTTATCGATAAAACTATGTAAAATTTAAAATAAAATTTTCATCGTTTATTTTTGGGCAAGTAAAATTGGACCGTCACAGCACTAACTCACAATCGCTACCTGCGGTTGTACCATGGAAGATTAGAGGTTATGACGATATCTTTAATTTTACATTACATTGCTGTTTATGCATGTACCACTTTAGATGTTAATTAATGTATGCAGCAATGGTATGCAAAATGACGATCACACCAAAAATTTATAACTATCATAGTGAATCATTGGGCTCCGTTTATTTTATTAAAAAATGCAATTAAAATAAAATAAAATACCTATCAGTGAAATGTAATCTCATTATTGGTATAATTGCAAGTTGTGGAAGAACTTCCACAGTTTTTTATGCTCCATAACACAAGTTTCAAAGATGATACACGCCTGCCGGTTCGAACAAGACTAAACTACAATTCGAGCACTGGTGGCCTACAAGTCACCTGTGCGTCGACAATGTCACGCGGTCATGCGACTTCTTGTACCTTATTATTTAGATTTCTGTGGGGTCAATAAAGTGTGACAAGGGGCAGGGAGGGGTATCAAATTTTGTGACGTCACATAAAAAAATGTCGTATTCTTAAATAAGTATTAAAACACGAAACGAATATAATATTGGTGGATATATATTATTAAAACACGAAACGAATATTACAAAATATGTGACGTCACTCTAGGTAGGGGGGAGATCTCAAAAATGGAATTATAAATATGACAAGGACCAGAGAGGGGTATAAAAATCATGAAATTCGTGTGCCGTAATTTATGGATGGCCCCAAACGCAGTAATCACTAATCAAAGATTAGAAGCTATTTGCTCAATCACCTCACAATAACTGTTCATCACGAGAAAATAACGGGGAACAACAACTACGTGGGGCGCTGCTAGTTTATAATACTAGTAGAATACATCCGTATTAACCGTGGTTAAATGGTAGAGCGAGTCCCGATATTTCGATGCAATTTAATGCACCATGTTCACAGGTCAACAATGTCACTTTTAAAAAATAATGCTTTGCAAAAAGAGCAGAGACTGCTGACAAAGTGAAAATGTATGATTTATAATTTTAGTATTCTACAGCACTAGGTAATATTGCACATGTATAACAAGAGATATACTAATTTTAATTATCATAATACAAACAACGGTGGTTTTATATTACTCATTTATTCAACTGTTTTCAACTACATTACAAACCGACGTTACAATAGAGAATCCCGAATCTCCCTTCTTTTTCTCGTACCATAGACAAATGCCGTGTTGCCAGTCGTATTCGACCCAAAGTTACCACAGATATTGCCAGAAGTACGAATACTTATTCCATATAGAATCTAGTACTGTTCTACAAAATAGAACAGTACGACCCCTCGTTAGGGATTCTTAACAGTCGGCCATCCTGAACCAGTGTCTGTCCCAGACACAGATATTATTGGCAATGTATGAGATAACAGGTAACTCAAGTAGCAGACTCTGATTCGGGTTGAATTAGATAATAATACTATACAATTATTAATAATTATGTTCCTTCTTCAAAAACAAAATTATGATATCAAATTATTAGCCTAATGGGTAAGTTAACACTTGTAGTAAATTTACATCTTGTCAAACAGTAATAAAAAAAATATCACAATGCTGCGACCATCCTGATCACTAGAATGTCCCCATTCTAAAAACGACTGATAACATTGTGCAGAATATTGCTGAACAGATTTAAGTTGCTAAATTTTGAACATAATTCTGATGCCAACTACATATTTCATTGTACATTGTACTACGCCCTCCACATAGAAGGGAACTCGGTGCATCTAACAATATGCTCCGGCCTCGGTGCTGTACATAGCTTATGAGGTCGGGGTACTATTTGCACGGCCAAGGAGCTTTCGGTCTCCTGTGAAAGGTAAATGAACAGAGCATTTGTAACTTGCACACGCAAGCTTCTTCGATCTGGTTTTAAAACAAGTAACTGGGGTATCTGGGTACAGCTTGCACACACAAGGTGCTTCGATCTCGTTTTAAACGTAATTAAGTAGAGTATCTGGATACAGCTTGCACACACAAGGTGCTTCAATCTCGTTTTACAGTTAATTTACTAAAGTATATGGGTGCCACTTGCACGCATAAGGTACTTCAATCTCGTTTTAAAGGTAAGTTACTAAAGTATCTGGGTACCAATTGCACGCACAAGGTGCTTGAATCTCGTTTTAAAGGCAAGTTACTAAAGTATCTGGGCACCGCTTGCACTCACAAGGTGCTTCGGTCTCGTGTTAAAGATATGTAGTTCATCAATCTCGTTTTAAAGGTAAGTTACTAAAGTATCTGGGTACTACTTGCACGCACAAGGTGCTTCAATCTCGTTTTAAAGGTAAGTTACTAAAGTATCTGGGCACCGCTTGCACCCATAAAATGCTTCGGTCTCTTCCAGCCAATGATTAACTCTTCTGGGTACCGCTTGCACACGCAAGGTGCTTCGGCCTTCTCCTGTAAGTAAATAACATAAATAATCTGGATACCGCTTGCACCCATAAAGTGCTTCGGCCTCCTCCAGTTAGTGATGAAATCGCCTGGGTACCGCTTGCACACGCAAGGTGCTTCGGCCTCCTCCAGGAAGTAAATAACATAAATATTCTGGATACCGCTTGCACCCATAAGGTGCTTCGGCCTCCTCCAGTTAATGACTAAATCGCCTGGGTACCGCTTGCACACGCAAGGTGCTTCGGCCTCCTCCAGGAAGTAAATAACATAAATATTCTGGATACCGCTTGCACCCATAAGGTGCTTCGGCCTCCTCCAGTTAGTGATGAAATCGCCTGGGTACCGCTTGCACACGCAAGGTGCTTGGGCCTCCTCCAGGAAGTAAATAACATAAATATTCTGGATACCGCTTGCACCCATAAGGTGCTTCGGCCTCCTCCAGTTAATGACTAAATCGCCTGGGTACCGCTTGCACACGCCAGGTGCTTCGGCCTCCTCCAGGAAGTAAATAACATAAATATTCTGGATACCGCTTGCACCCATAAGGTGCTTCGCCCTCTTCCAGTTAATGATTAAATCGCCTGGGTACCGCTTGCACACGCAAGGTGCTTCGGCCTCCTCCAGGAAACAAATAACATAAATATTGTAGATACCGCTTGCACCCATAAGGTGCTTCGGCCTTCTCAAGTAGACAAGTTTATCAGGACATCTTCGGGAAGAACTTGATTCTGCCTCGTTCTGGTGTTGCAGCACTATGCAGCACTAGCGCTCACAAGGCGCCACATTGCCGACTCCATCGTCACTCCAAGACGTGCTCAGCTGTCTCTTTGCGCGGTTCATTTAGGAATTGGTTGAAGGAAGGGTAGCTTAAGCGTATCAGAACCAAGGGCAAATTTAAAACATCTCAGCGGTTTTAGAAAGAAAACAAGAATATAATCAAGGTTGTTAATGGACCAGTGCAGAGTAACGTTGACTAACATACTTTGTATAAAATACATTTTTATCAATCAAGAACACAGTTCGTAAGCTTACGCAAACTGAATCATAATACATTTCATAGTTATTTTAGTGCTTTATATATTTTTGTTTTAATTTCCATCACTACTTTCCTTCCGAGCCGTCAGATCTCATCGAAGGTTACATTTTATCCATTTGAAAAATGTTTACGTTTATCTTTCTCGCGCTATTCTTGCGCTATCTATACTTTAGAACCTATAAATTGTTCAATGCTACTTCAATACTTCAATGATACTTTTATTCGTCTGTGAAACTAGGATTAACAAAATTGTGTTGTGTCAGAGACCAGAAAAACGTTCGCTAGTTTCCATCAAAGTTTGGTATACAGACATATAAATGGATTATAAATCTTCAGCGAAATTTAAATTTGCTTCAGCGAATTTTGTTCAATGCGAAAACATCTCGAATTGCAGCTCTAGAAGTTTTAGTCTTCGTGTCCGCTTTCGTTCTCTTTGATATTTTAAACTTAACAGTCTTTGATATTATACATTTAATTTAACTATCGATAAGGCCTATAGGATAATGCCTTAGGGTATCTATTGTCTCCAACTTTACTTTTCTATTTCTGTAGTCTATTTTTTTGTAATTAAAATTATAATAGTGGAGCGACTCCCCGATATTTCGATGCAGTATTTTACGCCGTGTTCATGGATAACAAATTAGAAATTTTGTGTCAATTATGCAAAAGTTTCTGACCGCAGGCAGACTTATCAAACTACCCTATTTCTCAGACTTTTTAGGAAAATTACTAGTCTTATTAGTCAAGCTTAAATTTTGACAAAACGTAGTCACTGTTTCACTATTCTTTTTTTTTTTAATTTATTTGGAGCACAATGTAGAGTTTTATTATTATTTTAAACATCTTACAGCTTTTGGAAAAGAAGTTAATAATTTTATCTGCCATTCCGCGCCAGCATATTTGACTCTTATTGGTCGATCAACCAACTAGCTAGCTTTTACTTTTTAAAATGGCCAGAGTATCGTTTGACTTTTCAACCAACTCAAAACATGTGCTGTCGGCTCAAAAGCTTTGCATAGCCAATCCTTGATTGTTTGTAAATAAAAATCTTGAGGATTGGAACCCTCTATACCAGGTACCTAATGCTCTTGCTCCGTTCTCTCGCCAATTTATGTTTTGTCGTTGCCGCATCTTACCATGTGCTTTAAAATATAGAACATCTGAGTTAGATGCGACAGAATACCAGTTTGATATCCGTGACAGTCAACAAACAGAAGCCAGATTTCAAATCGTTGCGACCAACATACACATCATGTGTGATGACGGCGCCACTACCACGGTTTTAATGTGAACAAATATTTATGACATAGGAACTGTTTATTACCTGTTTCTAGGTATCTTTTATCAATACATATATTTGTCGTACTCTGTTTGAAAATTATATTTTGTGACCACTGCGCTTCAATATTATGAAGCGCTTTATACAAAATTATCAAATTACTAACTGTAGTACGTATTATTACAATCATATTCGCCAGATTTAGCAGTCCGTTCTTTTTTTTTTTATAAATGGAAAAGGAGATATATTAATCAATTTCTAATGTGGACCCAAAAAAAATATACCACGTACAGTAAATAACTTTGTGTTCGGCACGACCTGTATTACGTCACGCATTGCATCACAGCTTATAAATCTTGAAATGCTTTTCATGCATGAATTCAATCATAATATTTATTTCTTTATTCTTAATATTAACTACCACGGGCGTACAGACAAATTACTTTAGTTAACCATACATCTAAGAGTGTAAATAATAATGTATCTCATTTACAGTAATTCAACTAAGAGGTATAAACTACACTTGCTCTAGGTATGCATTTAAATTAAACCTCCATTACTTAATTTCGGGCACTGAATGTTCTTAGAGCCATTACTTCCTTTTTTTTTTTTTTAGTTTACCTTCTGCTTATTTAGGCTAGGCTAACAGCCATCAGAGAGTGAAGAAAGTACGCTTCGTTATCAAGTAGATAATTTTAAACTTTAGTAATTGTCTTGCTAATGTCCATTTCAGTAGTCAAAATTTTTTTTATTTTTTTTTTACTATGTATGCCTTGCACATTATACTTAATGTCAACATTTCATTTACATTTCATACTGATTGCAGATCTAAATAGTAATTTCTGAATTTTAGAAAGGAAAACAAAATGTTCAATCTGGGACTTTTGTGTTTGATGATTTTCTTGATAGCGGGTAGTACAGTGAGAGTACTCGCTTCCAGGTATAAACAGATTTCATTGTAATTTAACATTAATGACGCACATTCCTTATGCATCCCGTGGGACGATAAGAGCGTTAAGGATTGAAACTATTAAACATCGGAATGTTTGAAATTGTGTGTCACGACTAATGCTGTTATTCATGTTATTTTATTTTTCTATTACAATAATAGCTTGCTTGCGCTTACGCACATGTAGCCAAACATAGTAAACAGCATAACAAAGTACCTATTTACAACGAAAGCAATGTATCCAAATATGTTTTTTTTTTGTTATAAATGTTTTTGTCACTCATTTTTTTTTAAATATTTTTAGAGCTTGAACTATAATCATCAAGTAATCCAATTCTTTATCTTACCTAATGTATTTTTGTGACGATTTATCGTTACCTTCAACTTATTAAATATGTAGGTACTGTTTATTCGACTAACGACTTGTCGAAGTTTCACCAATAGTTATTTATTTTACAAACAAATAAATATAGGTATTTGAATGATGTTAATTTAAAAGCCTTGGTTATAACCCAAATATTCTAAGAATGTTTAATAGTAAGTACAAATATTAGCATTTTATTTTTGTAACTATTCCAGAGTTTTAAACTACGTAGTACCATGAAAATCTCCGCAAATAAGATCCGCTATATAACTTCAGTTATTCAACAAATCGGAATACTAACGAAATTTCACCGTAGGCAACAAATGTTTGTATTCATCAGACAAATATTTATATTGGATGTGAATCGAATTTATGACCTTTGGCTTCGCAGGTAGACTCACTACCAACTAAACCACGAGTGCTGTCAAAGTTATCTTTACATTTTCATTAGACATACTAGCTGAACGCGCGCGCGTTGCTACGCCTTCTATCGAAAATTGGTCGTACCTACCAATTCAAATTTTGAACAAATTCGGTTAGTTTAGGTTCTAATGACGCAATCTTTAAAATATGACATAATTATGCTGTCACGCAACGAAAGCTCTTAAAAAGCAATATTTGTTCCCGTTTTTGTCACATTCTTCATTCATGCTCGGCTCCTGTTGATAGTAGCGTAATGTTAAATAGCCTATAGCCTTCCTCGATAAATGGACTATCCTACAAAGAAATAATCTTGCAATTCGGACCAGTAGTTCCAGAGATCCTTGCGTTCAAACATACAAACTCTTTAGCTTTATAATATTAGTATAGATTAGTACATGATTGGAAGAATACCTACCTCGTATACGGAGACAATAACAACAAGTGTTCTCTTGTGTTCAAACTACATACCTATTTGAAGTTTAATCAAAACCTTAATTTCATGTTTCAAAAATTTTAATCCAACATATTTATTTTTACAATAAGTGTATGAGAAATTAGAACTTTTACTTAATTAACATGTTACAAATTAAATATTTGCTTCTTAGCAGACCTACAATCTTCGGGCTCAAATTAAATATGTTTTTATTTATTTATGATTTGAATTTAAGCAACATACCATGAGCTATTACGCTGCAAACCAAAACTTCAATTTCAGTTGAAGAAAAATGTTGCTAATATTCTCAAAGTAAAACACGATCCCTTACGAGCATTTATTTACCTACTCGTGACACACCCCGGCTTCGCACGGTTTAATTGGATAAGTATTAATGCCATTTTACTCAAAATTACTTCGTTCACAAGCCATTATTCCTACTAATAAGTAAAGGATACATTTATCTTGGGTTATTTCTAAGAGATAAGACAAACATACCGTCGCGGGCTTTATATAGACATTTTTAAGGCGTGCAATACTGCAATATATTATTTTGATCTATCTCGTAGGGTTCAATCAGCGTTTGTAACGTAAGCGCACAAATCACAAATGTATTTATTTACAACATCACCTCTAATATTACCAGTGTTCATCTGTCAAATTTTAAAAGTTTTACAATTATTAAATTTTTTTTATACGTTTCCTTTCATAAAATCCTTCTCCCAACAATAACAAACACAACTACGAAAGAATTAGCGAAATCGGTCCAGCTGTTCACCCATGATGCGATGATAAATGGATTCATTTATAATATAAACATTGGTGTGGTTTGCGTAACAAATCACTTTAATTCACAGTAGTGAAATGTCGATTAGTAACATTATTTTGAATTCCTTCCTAGCACATTTTTTTTTTTTTTATTATCAACCAGACCTTATGAAAATTTAAAATAAAGAAATTGCTTGATGATACTGGAAATAATCTAATTTCAAAACAGTAATTTTTAGTAGATGCCACCAAATCTAATTCATTAACCTTGTCTACACTTATTTTTCTAAATCCGTGTTAGCTGCATTTTTAGCCGTGTTAGCGTTTTTTTAGCATAGCGGCGATCATCCACGAATATCGGACTATCATCACATCTTTCGCGTGATGACGACATCGTACTAGGTATCAGTTGAACTAAGATAGACAAGTGAGTGACCGCGACTCCCACTGCACCTCGTCAGTGATTCATTTACATCTCCCAATCACTAACATTGCGACGATGGATTTACCGATAGCTAGATCGTATTCAACATCCAAACTAATAACCCACGGGCAACACGAAAACAAACCTTTTGTTCTGATACGCTAAAGGTAATAGTTCAAGTAGGTACCAAAAGGGATGGGAAAAATATGGATTGAACTGATTGCTGTAACATTCCCACATAGTAAATAAGTACACAGTAAGCAGATCATGCAAAGAGTACCTACAATAAAAATACATGAAAAGGAGAAAACATAAAATAAGGTAATTGGCTGTTAATAATCAACCTTCATTGTAGGGTCAGTCTCAAAATATATAGGTACTAAAAACACGTTAAAAATATCAAATCAAATAAGACACTGGAAAATGCCCGATGAATTTTATGCGCCAGTTGTCGGTAGATAGACATAATTAGCTAAGCAGATAGATAGATGGATGTAGTTACTTAGTCGTTATTATAAATCTTCGTCATAGAACTCAGTTGCTACCCGCGTAATAGAGAGGTACCTAGTACCGTGTACAAAAGACACGAAGCTACCGATCTTCATCGTAGTACCTTCTCTTCAAACAGTAAGCTAGAACCATATTTATATCTGAACACTGAACACGTAACTAACAAACACATTAGAAGGTTCAATAAACATGTTGAAAGCGTTAAAATAGCAAATGTAAAATCAATTCATTGTCAAAATCAATATTTTGTCTTAGTGTCCAGTCCCTAGAGGCTCATTATATTCAAATAGGTACTAACACAAATAGGTAGGTACAAACCTCATCGAAAATAACTTTCAGCTTTTTTTTAACTCGTATTCTTGGTTATCGAAAAGTTGTGCAACTCACCCAAAATATCACCATTTTTACCTTACGGCCGATAGCGCAAATGGGCTATCTCGATATCCCGTCTTCTGAACTTTTAATTATCATAATACAAACAACGGTGGTTTTATATTACTCATTTATTCAACTGTTTTCAACTACATTACAAACCGACGTTACAATAGAGAATCCCGAATCTCCCTTCTTTTTCTCGTACCATAGACAAATGCCGTGTTGCCAGTCGTATTCGACCCAAAGTTACCACAGATATTGCCAGAAGTACGAATACTTATTCCATATAGAATCTAGTACTGTTCTACAAAATAGAACAGTACGACCCCTCGTTAGGGATTCTTAACACTAATTACGCATGTCGGTGATGCGAACTCGAAATATTTCACCCATCGCGCACGTCCCGATGTCCTGCTCCGATGCTACACCGCCATTTCAGTATTTATTTTTCTTCTTTAATAAGTTTTTTACAGCAGATACAGGCCCAGATTTAGAGGTGTGGCGGCCCCGGGGCCGGGGCTTCGTTGGTACGTTGAAATAACGTTGACGATGCGCGCTGTGTCGAGGATGACCGCCCTCTGCATCTGACCCTTGATCCAACCGTCTTGAGATGTTGGTCGAGACTTTTCGCTATAAGCACCTAAGGCCGTTTGCAGACACGACTATCGGGAGGTCTACCGCCGAACGAAAAATGTCATAGCTTTGATGTTTCTCTCTTTTTTCTTTTCGCTTGAAATTATAGAGACAGCATTAGCAAAGCGATAGCCGATTTAGTTAGGCGGTAGAAGCGCGGGACTATGATCGTCGAATCAACATCCCACATGGCGGTAATTACGAACCCACAATATTTTCCCCTACAATCAAAGGTTAAAAGAAGTTTTCTCTTCAAAAATAGTAATTTTAAGTAGGTAATGTGCTACAAAATTAAATTGTCAAAATCAACACTATATCAAATGCACGCTATAAACCCACTTCGTATCACTATTATAATCTAGAATGTAACGGAGGTAATTTTATCCGAACCGAAAGCAGAGTCTTGAGTTTATAAATTTGATTTATCAGAGTCGGAACCGAAGTCGGAGGCGTAGGCAGGGTCAAAAGAGGTGGCAGGAAAGAGATTGTATATGGAACTAATAAAACATTATTTATTCAAACTTTTTTACACAACACAAAAAATTGGCATGTTTTCAAATAAACAAGAAGTTATATTAGATGATTTGGTATTTCGACCTCGGTGCGTTTTACAGTGCAGACGTGTTTCAAATCATCCTAAAACAACAATCTTTTTTTTGCGGGAAATAACGAACTAAACCTTTATAGAACTGCTGAAATTGCCATAAATTAAGTGTGACACAACGAAACAGTGTTAGTTATAAAGAAATCGTTTGTTAAATTGTATATTCTTCGTCTTTAAACATAGAACATTGTGAGTGTTTTCCAAAAGTGCCTGCAACTTCAAAAGTGTACTGGTAACAGGTGTTCTCATTTAACACAACTCAAAACCGTTACCCTCTTAATTGATAATCAATCGTGGAACCTGTTAGCTAATTTCGACGAAATCAGAATCGACGGGTTGTCCTATTCGATAAGGTGCCTGGTCTAAAAACCGAATCGCACTGGGATCAAATCCCATTAGAGGCGACTTGTTTTTGCATTTGAATTTGTGCAGTTCGTCCACGAGAAGACTAGAATTTGAACTTTCGGTAGGTAAATGTAAATGCGACGGTGCACGGGTTCGAATCTTGATTTGAACGATCAATTTTTGAACTTAAACTGACTTACTGCTTGCCGAGCAGTAGCGAAGATTCGTCACTAAATATAATTGCCAAGTGGCCAAATTGTCAGAGCGCTGTCCTGCGGATCGGGTAACCCGAAATCGAACCTCAAAGAGTCGAGTTGTTTTTGCACTTCAAATTTTTCTGCAACATGGCGACTAAGTGCAGTGGGTGTAACAAACCCATACAATCATTAGATTTTCTTGAATGTAATACCTGCCAAGAGACTTATGACTTACTGTGTATTGGCATGGATATTGAAAACTTTGCGCGACTTAGCCAAGAAGCGAGGGAGCTCTGGGCGTGTCCTTTGTGTATTAGTTCACGACCGAAAGGCGATAATTCGGACACCCCAATCGGAAGTCCCGCTGGGTCATTTAACAGCACTTATAACACGCACGATCGCGCAAATACAACACTGGATCGTGTAAACCAACTACGCGGAACTCGCAGGCTCATACCTACTACGCCGACTCTTGCTGATTCCGCGTCCGATGTGTCACAGCTCATTTGTGAAATACGACAACTGAGAGAAGAAATAATAATGGTAAAGAAACAAAACCGAGAAATTGCTAATCTACGACAGGAGATCCGTGAACTGAAGGACAAGATATCGTATTGTTCTGTTTCTGCTGTGGAGACAAGCGAAAAAAGGATTGCCGATCAGGCTGCTGAAATTTCTGAGCTTAGAATGGAGACTGATAATCTGAAAGGGCTGCTCAACTCACGCGAACAAAGTAACCTTAGAAATGAATTGGAAATATCGGGAGTTCCGGAGTGTAACAGTGAAAATCTCCAACATGCGGCGTTGGTATTGGCCTCCAGCCTGGGCGTCGAATTGAAAGCTGCTGATATCGACGACATTTCCAGAGCAGGCGCCAAGCGTGTTCAAAGCAACACTGGTCGGAACTGGCCAAGACCAATCATCGTAAAACTACTACGTCGTTCGCACAGAGACGAAATTTTACGGGCTGCCAAATCGAGACGCAACCTTACCTCTGCAACTCTGGCCCAAGGCACTTCAGAGAAGATTTACATTAATGAGAGACTGACTAAGGATAACCGCTTTCTGTTTAAGGATACAAGACTTCGCGCAAAACAGCATAATTTTCGTTACTGTTGGACGCGAAATGGTGCCATTCTTGTACGACAAGCTGCAAATAAACCAGCTTTGCTTATCCAGTCGCATCTTGATCTCGACCGGCATGTGGGACCAGCACAAGCAACAGCCACAGAACCAGAAACATGCTCTTAGACATCAAGAGTTTATTATTTGCTATGTACTTGTATTTTTGATTTCGCAATTTCGTTGTGGCTTGGAGACCACTTGTGAGATTACCCTGCTCATAAAGATAGTAAATATTTCATTTTGTTACACTATTACATTGCATTCACACACCACATCCCACTCATTACTACACATTCCCATACCCATACACAAAGCAAGTTACCTTAAACCACAGACGTACTGCCTCAGAAAGGTAAATACCAAGTTAATTGTTAGTTGTATTCTTCTGTTTCAACTGAATTCGTTGGATCCTGTTTCTACCAAACCTCCATCAGCCGCTATCTACGTAGATATGGAAAACAAAACTCACAAATGATGGCACGCATTGACTTAGACACTGTCAATGATCTGGATAACGTCTTGTCTATCGATTGTCATACTTTCGACCAGTTGGAGGATTGTGAGGGAATTATCGATGAATATAACTTTAGAGTCCTGACTTTCAACATAAGAAGTATAGGTAAAAATTTTGACCAATTTCTAGTAGTCTTGCAACGACTAAATTTTAATATTGATGTTATAGTCCTCACTGAATGCTGGCTCGGAGGCGATCCTATAATCCCCCAAATCCCAGGTTTTGAGAATTACAGCACCCAACGTATTAACAACAAATCCGGGGGTGTAGTCATGTATGTAAAGAATACTTGGAATCCCACAGTTACTGAACCAATCATCGAAGACTCAGAATGTCTAAAAATTGTCATACCTAAAATAGCTACAATATTTGGTATTTACCGATCTCCCTCCTTTAGAAATACAGATAGATTTTGTGGCTCTTTCAGCTTAAGGCTAAGAGAACTCAAAACTGAAGCTCCTGTTATAGTAGCTGGGGACCTAAATATAAACATCATGAGCCCGGTGGATGAATCTGGCAGCGAATATCTATGCATGATGAGTGAGCATAGCTTAAGGCCCGCGATCACTGAAGCCACCAGAGAAAACAGGTGCCTTGACCACATCTTCACCGATGCTAAAAAGACGAAAACAGTGGGAGTTGTCATCAGAACTTCCGTTACTGATCATGCTATGGCAGTGATGGGGATGTCCTTGGATTTTCGGGGTCATGTGAAACCAGCAACCAGAGTTATGTCAAAGACTGACTACAAAGCAGTTTCTGATGAGCTCGGCAAAATTTGCTGGTCACGCATAACTGACGAAAATAATGTGAATCGAGCTGTTGACATGTTCCAGGATATAGTCACGTCTGCAATATGCAAACATACATACAAAAAGAAAGTTAGCAGGTCCCAATATCCACTAAAACCTTGGATCACACCTGGACTCATGCGATGTATGAAACACCGAGATAAACTACACCTAGATCTGAAGAAGCATCCAGGAGACACAACACGAAAGTTAGTCTACCAAAGGTATAGGAACTTTTTTAACAATCTTTTACGCAAACTTAAAAGGGAGCACGAAACCAGAGACCTTGAATCGAACAAAAATGATCATAAAAGATTATGGAAGTCTATAAAAACAATTCTGGATACTCCGAACAGATCGTCATCCGCTACAGAACTCCTGAAATGTAAAGATAACCAACTAAATTCCATAAATCAATGTAACAAGTATTTTACTAGTGTTGGTTCGGAGTTTGCTAGCGAATTATTGGGGTCTTTACAAAAGTCCGAAACAGACCTTATCTCTGGCATCAGCGGCATACCTATCGCCCCAGTTTCCTTTTACCTGCACCCAACAGACGAATTAGAAGTCAGCAGACTCATAGACAAGCTCAAAACAGATAGTGCGCCTGGTATAGACTGTATTAAACCAGCATTGATCAAGGCTGTGAAAAATGAAATATTAGTCCCGCTCACTCACATATTTAACTGCAGTCTTTCAACAGGCATATTCCCGCAGCAATGGAAGCTAGCGTGTGTGACACCAATTTATAAAAAAGGCCCTAAAAACCTCCCGGAGAACTACAGGCCGATATCTCTATTAGCCAGTTTCTCCAAATTGCTCGAGAAGATCGTCAACTTTCAACTGGTTTCTTATTTAGAGAAGCACAATTTGATCTCGGAAAATCAGTTCGGGTTTAGGAAAGGGAGATCGACTGAAGGTGCTGTTGAGCTATTAACCAGTAGAGTGGCATCAAGAGTGGACAGTGGTCAGAAATCTATTGGTGTGTTTTTGGACCTTGCCAAAGCTTTTGATACGATTTCTGTCCCCCTACTGATGAAAAAGTTGGAGCTTTCTGGTATAAGGGGTTTGCCTCTGACTTGGTTTCAGAGCTACTTGGAGAAAAGAAGTCAATGCGTTAAGATAGGCGACAGTATCAGTGACACGCTGGAAATCAACTTTGGAGTGCCACAGGGCAGCGTGTTGGGTCCAACTTTATTCATTTTATACATTAATGACATTCAGACTGCTTGTTCTGCAGAAGTTGACCTAATTTGTTATGCAGATGATACTGTTGCACTGTTTCACGGAAATACATGGACTTCAGTGTTTGCTAAGGTGGAATTGGGAATGACTCGTATTAAGCAGTGGCTGGATAGAAATCTGCTAACTTTAAACCTAGATAAAACCCAATACCTATGCTTTCACAAAACCAAAGCTTCTGAACCGGACCCAGCATTGAAGATCAAAATTCACTCATACTGTGCTGGTAATCCATGCAACTGTGTAGTTATCTCACGGTCTCCATCACTGATATATTTGGGGATAACCATTGATGAGCGGCTATCTTTTAAGGGTCATGTTTCAACCTTGGGGAAACGGGTTCGCAAGCTCATATACATAATGAAATCATTAAGAAACTCAGCAAACTTCCGAGTTCTTCATATGGTTTATACTGCTCTGTGTGAATCAATTATATCATATTGTCTAATAGTATGGGGTGGCGCAGGCGTTGTAGCAATGCTCGAAATAGAGAGAGCACAGCGCGCGGTACTCAAGGTAATGCTTAAACTGCCGTACCGTTACCCGACGACAGATGTATACACTGATGCAAAAGTGCTGAGCGTACGAAAACTTTATATCCTTAAATCGACTCTATCGGTACATCAGAAAAGGATCTCAGTACATGACGAAGGAACTCCGAAGAGAAGACCTCAACGAGTTACAGAACCCAGGGTTAAAACAACATTCGCCCAACGCCTCCCGAAATTTAGATTGCCTTACATATATAACAAAATTAATGAAATTTGCGGTATTAGAGATAAGTCTTTCAGAAAATGTAAACATGAAGTTTACAAATACCTACATCTTCTTACCTACAAAGAAACCGAAGACTTATTGAAAATTGTCATTTAAAAACTTGCCTAACGTACACACACACACCTACACACACAAACACACCCACTCATGCACACACACGTACACACCCTCTCTCACAAGTACACACATTCACACACTCAAACGCACCCTCGCACGCACACACATTCACACACGTACATATACATGAACAAGCACATAGCACAGCTGCATTTGATATCCTTATTTTGCAACTGAATTTGCTAACTCCAAATTATGATTTGAATTGAAATTATTAATGTTGTTTTTAATTATTAATTTTGTCTAATTATTTAAGTTATTATTTTGATTGAATCAAGTTTTTAAATTCTAACTAACTAACTTTAATCATATTGTAGTACTGTACTAACATCGCACCGCGAACGCCATTCCATGTAATCGGAACAGAAATGGTCCCTGCGATACAGGTCCCACCTAGTGCAGGGGCTATAAGCACTTAATTAATCAATGTAATTTTTATGGCAAATAAACATTTTGTATTTTTTGTATATTTTTGAATCCCTAAGTAGCATATTAAGTGTATAAAATTACAAAAGAACATATTAAAAATAAATGAACAAAAGCTTTTTGTATTTTCATTAACTATCCAACATAATGAAGAGATTATCACTAATACTTACACACCTTACCTCCAATTAAAAACTTTGGTTTAAAAGTTTCCCACCCAAAGTTGTAACCGAGGGTGTTATAATAATCGGAATTTTCAAGTCGGGGTCAGAGTTCCATAACATCCCCGATTATAAAACCAACACAAGTACCAGTCACCAGTGCAATCAGTAGGTCAAATAATCACAACAAAAATAGAATCAAGATAAATATTTAATGACTACATTATTTATCATAAAAACACTTAACACTAATCTTCTACGGGTTTGATAGTTATAAATTTAGACAAAACAAATGCAACCAGTATAGTAGAGAAAACAAATACGACCACAAAGACATAGAATGAGTCTTCTGAGAATACGTCGGTGAATGCTGGTATATGATGGTACAAGTCACTGATGACTTTGTGGGCTCCTTTTTTTCCCATCTTTGGTTTACTTCTTTTTTGTCTTCTTTTTCTCTAACTTAGTCTGAATAGATGAGACTGGTTGTTCAGCAGGGGCTAATGATGAGACGTGCTTGTTCAGAAGTTGGAAGAGCTCTAAACATGTGAGATTGCCGCTTTTGAAAACTACTTTCTTTAGGTTTGCTGTTTCTGAAAGGTAAAACAAAATCTTTAGACAAGAAATTATACAAATTTAACTTTGTATTATTATGCATTATGGTTTGACGGAAAAGTTTGTACTATGAGAGACACATAGTTTATATAATACTGATATAATGTAAATACATACTAATTACATGTAGAAACACCCAGACAACGAACAAATATTAGTATTAATCGCCCAAGTATTTGGAATTTGGTTTTGCATGTAGATTGGCTACCAACTAAGCCACTAGGACAGTCAGTGAACCAGTTTTCAGTGAACCACTTTAAATGTAATTTCAATTTAACCTTTAGACCGTCAGGACCATAATATAGCATTTTCGTGCCATTTCGTGTTAAAAGGCTTATAGGCAATAACACTCTTGTGCGAAAAAGACTGCAAAGTCTTGAACATCGCCGAAAAATTGCTAACTTATCGGTTTATTATCGGATACACTTCGGAGAGTGTGCGTCTGATCTGCATGATCTAATACCACCTAGCCCTTTTTTCTATCGGACTTCCCGTAGCTCGAAGAAGCGGCATCGTTTCATGGTTGATGTTACAAAGACACAAACAAAGAGGTTTGACTCTACTTTTGTGATAAGAACGTCTAGACTGTGGAATGAGTTGCCTGAGTGGGTTTTTCCCGATGGTTATAATCTTGGTGTCTTCAAATCGAGAGTGAATCGGTTTGTTCTAGGTAAGCACGCTCCATCTTAGACCGCATCGTCGCTTAACATCAGGCGAGATGGTGGTCAAGTGTAAATCTATAAATGATAAAAAAAAAAAAAAAGATAGTTCTCTCCTATAAATCCCTACTCAACCTTAACCTCAGCTTTTTGTTCTTTATCTGCCACCAGCTACTACTTTCCTTATTTCACAACAATCTAGTCTCGGGGTGGCTTATATTATGTACTAGCTTTTACCCGCGACTTCATCCGCGCGAAATAAATACTGAGGACACATTGCTAAAACCAGCTTATACCCAATAAAACAATTTCATCAAAATCGGTTCAGTTGTTTAGGTGTGAAAGCGTAAGAGACATTCGTCCCCATTTCAACTTCAATTTCATCCCCATAAAGTTCGAAATTACAAAATTTCTAGAAGAACAAACATTTATTGGCTTCGTGCCAAGTGCCTATTTAAAAGTTTCATAATTTTATCTTCAACGAATGGAAGCTTCCATGTATACTTTCATCCCCCATTTCAATCTCAATTTCATCCCTATATAGTTCGAAATCACAAAATTGCTAGAAAAAATATTCGTTTGCTTTGTGTCAAGTGTCTATATTCAGAGTTTCATGGTTTTGTCTTCAACAGTTGAAATCTTCCATGTTGACATTCATCCCCCATTTCAACCTCAATTTCATCCCCGTACAGTTCAAAATTACAAAATTGATGAAACAAACATTATTTTGCTTCGTGTAAAGTGTCTATATACAGAGTTTCATGATTTAATCTTCAACGGTTGGGAATTTACATATTGACATTCATCCATCATTTCAACCCCGTACAGTTCGAAATTACGAAATTGATGGAACAAACATTCGTTTGCTTCGTGTCAAGTGTCTATATTATACAGAGTTTCATGGTTTTATCTCCAACAGTTGGGAATTTCCATATTGACATTCATCCCTCATTTCAACCCCAATTTCACCCCCGTACAGTTCGAAATTACACAATTGATAGAACATGCATTTAATTGCTTCGTGTCAAGTGTTTAGATACAAAATTTGATAACTTTGAAAATCACGTTTCATACAACCGTTCATCCCTCTTAGGGGTTGAATTTCGCAAAACCCCGTCTTAGCGAGCGCCTACGTGCTAAAAGGGACCTCCATGCAAAATTTCAGATTCCTAGCATTTGTAGTTTCGGAGATTCCTTGATGAGTGACCTTTCGCTTTTATATATATAGATACCAATTCAGTTTCTACTGCATATTGTAATATGCAAGTTTGGAGGCAATAGCATAGGTACATAATAATTTATGTTATTGACTGGCTTGTTACTACCACTTTAGACAGGCCCCAATTAAAATATGAGTGAATAGACTATCATATAATATTATCAAAGGAAGGCCAGGCTAGTACATCAATTAAGATGTATTTTAGTTTAGTTCATTTTTTTATTGTTGTTGAATCATCATCGTCATAAATAAAAATTGGTGGATATTTCACACACATCTGACCCCCAACCTAAGCAAAGCTTGTACTATGGGTGCTATATAGCTAATATGTAAATACATACTTATTATACAAAGAGACAATAAATATTAAGATATAAAACAGACTTTAATATTAGATTATTTCAGGAAATACACACCTGCAGTAGAAGGAACTAGGTTTATTTCAACAGTAGGTTCACTACGATCACATACCACTTCAGTCTTTAGAACACAATTAGGATTAGTGAGACTGATCTTCGGAGAACTAATATAATGCAGGAAGTCTCTGAAAATAAATATCAATAGTTATGGACACATATCTTTTTTTAATGTTTATTTACATTTACAATCGGTATGGTTAGTACCAAATCAAATCTCAAAACTGTATATTTTCTAGAAATATAATCAAAGCAGTGACGCAGATTCTTAGACCCTCGTTGAAGTCGACAATATGCCTTTATTACAGGGAACCGCCAGTTTAGTTCACTAGCCAAAAAGTATAGTAGTAAGTAGATACCTAGTGTGTGTTACGTTATTTCCAAAAGGGTCGAATTTAACCGTGATTCGCTTGGCAGCTTTTAAATTAACACTCTTCAATTGCTTCGCAATAGCTGAAACTACTCCACCTGATCTCCTGAACGTTCCACTAAATGGGATAGACATATTGTGTCAACGAAATAAAACCAATCGATAAAAATAACTCAGTAGGTACATAACGTATAGTCAACAAAGATAAACGAATAAAGGTTAGGTTAGGTGTGTTTATAATGCAACGACTGAAACCACAGATAACCAGATAAGTAGGTAGTGCAGACAGTGCAGTAACTTTATACATTACCTACCTATCCGCTTAAAAGTCCCTGGTCCCTTTGGGGACCACTAACGCAAACCAAACAAGCTAATCTTTTGCGGTTGTGTTTTTGGCGCCAAAAAAAAATTGTTCGTCTTTTAATTTGGGAAGGTATACCACGTAGTGATTACTTACTCTGTGGGTATACCCATATTTTTTTGTATAATGGCATCTCCTTGAACCGGTCTTTATTTTGACGTAAACTACATTTAAAAATTAAAATGAGAGGGTTTCCGACGAGACAAAAACAGTTCCACCGTACGCACTAGATGGCGTAGTGTAGATTTGGCAAGATCTGTCTCTACCATAGAATCTCAAAAGTGTAATCACAACGAAACCCCTCCCCATTTTCAAGGAAAAATCGAATCTAAATTCTTTGTGATAATTTAAAATTTTAGAGTTTTCGTTAACACATCAATTTCTTATATACTTAAAGGACAATGCCCATTTTTGACCCGCTAAAATAGTTGTTGTGTAGACATATGAGTTATATATTAAAAAATTGGTGATTTTTTGTTGTACTCGTGTGCGAAGTTATATAACTTTCTAACATTCCAAAATAAAATAATTTGCATTTGTTTAAATTAAACCTACCATTTACCAACAAAGCTGACTTGTAAAATATTGCAATAACGAAACGGTACCTGCGTTTCGTTTTAGTGATCCGCGTTAGATTGAAATTGAAAATGGATATTATGTATATCAATTTCTTTCACAATGTCGTTTATTTACTACTTTTACATATTTAAATAACGATATATATAAATACGGCGACAAAGAAACTATCAAAGCTTTTTTTGGTAATGTAAACGAGGAAAAAGGTGGCATGCAATTTTCACCAAATCCAAATTGGTCAAAGATCAATGTCAAATTGACAAATCAAAAAAAAGTAAACAAGCAAAATGCATGGTTTTCTTCCTAACTTTGGTTTTCTTCTTGTTTAAATTGGTTTTAACAAAACTGGGAATTATGTGATTCAGTGCTCCTTATTACTTACATAATTGTGGTAATAATTACATAAAACCATATATTGTGATGGCTTGCTTGTGTTTTCTGATGAAACCCTCGATTGTTATGAACCTTCTAAGACCACTGTCTCGAATACCAAAATAATGAAATATTTATATCACAATTAAGATATTCCTTTCTGTGACAATATTTCTATGCGAATGAAGTGTTCATACTCTACAGGAAATACGGGGATAGCGCTAAGTTGCTACAAAACCTATGCAATTACCAATTTTAAAACCCTGAGTTGCTTTTAGAAGACAGACACAAGTTGAAGCAAATAAAATAGATATAATATGTATATTTTCGTTGAAAATGATAGGGACAACCAGCAGAGGCCATCTTTCAGTACTGCTGTACTTGCATTGCAGAGTTCTTCGTGAGATTTCTAGGATGGCCAGACACCAGGACCACATAAATCCACGAGCAGAGTATTTTGGCTATGTAGTAGTTTTGGGCTATTAAATATATAAAGTTATTATTAAATGTAAATATAATTATATGATAGCAAACAATATATTTTATTTATCCTCTCTTGCATTTGTTTGAATATAGATTCAGTAGAAAGATATCGGTGAACAGTCTACACTGATTTAAGTATTTTTTCAGGAAACCATGATAGGATGAGCGAAACATGTGCCTGATGGTAAGCAAGAAACATGCTTGCCTTTAACAAGACACACTGTCTTGTGTCATAAATTATTAGAACATGAAGACAAGTCTACATCATCAGACCTAGCCCTGCACTCAGTTTAAGGCTTGTTTACCCTATGATAATTCCATCCGAGAACTATTTTATGGTAATCAGTTGGTAGTGAGAAGTAGGTACTATTATTCCTATTTATTCTGATAAGAAATATGTTTTGAAAGACAATACCATAGTTTTTTCTTTTCTTTTCTGTTCTAATCCAAAAGAACACATAATTCTAAAATATTTTGACAGTAAACATAACCTTACTTTTGGTTTAACTGTAACTCATTTTTGGTATTTAGGAAATGAAAAACACCAACAGCAGACGTTTATAGAAGCATTAACAATCCTAATTAGATACTATTCATCTCTATACACTTTCAGTATCAAAAAAAGTTGGCCAGGTTTTTCAATGTATGGGACGTGGGCATTGTCCTTTAGATACTTCTCTTCTTGGCTCAGCTGATTAGTTTGGTATGTCTACCTTCTATAAAAAAAAAAATGGTTGTCTGTAAAGTCGGTTTACTGACGATAATTGAACGTGACAACTTCAACTACGCCTTAGGTAACGCCGCATGACGTCATGCGGCGAGGTAACGGCGGTAACGGCGCATGACGTCATGTTTTTTCGTGCATGTAGCCGGCTTCATCGAATTATAAGACGTTGTCACGTCAAAAAACCTAAATACATGATGTAATTTCATACTAAGACAATTTTTCTTCTTACCTTTTATGTTAAACTCTTAAAATATTGGGAATAAAAATAGCCAATTAAGTTGAATGTAATAAAAAACCGTTACTGATCACAATCCATTTTTACTAAAAATCTTTAGAAATCCCGATCCATTAGACACCAACTAAGCCAAAGTAGAAGGAAAATTCAAAGATATAAATAGCAACACTGATACGACATTATTGTATCCACAGACTAAGTAGAGAGATACTCTCTCGGCTGAAGGATTAGTATCCATAGCTTTAAATCCATAAATTTAAAAAATGTATATTTTGTCTTTCATCGGGTTTATGAATTTGTTTTGAAATTTGCATGTTTTGATATAGTTTTCATTCGAATGAAATGCGTACATAGACAAAGTAGTTTATTATGTATTACTAGAAGTCGTGCTTTCGCAAATTGAATGAATTGAGTCCCATTATGCCTACCGCTTTTGACAACAAACCGAAAGACCTACAAGCGCCTCCTATTATCGTTTTATTAAACCATATTGTATCGTCTCGTCGGAAAAAGCCTCATTAAAGTTCATTTACGTAGAAACTTCGTAAAATGAAATTAAAAAAAAAAAGTTTTTTTTGGCGGGAAAATGGCCCCGAAATATTGAAATATTAAAATAAACGAATATATGCTATAGAATGCAGTTTTTTTGTTTTTTCATGTTTGTTATATAGTATACAACAAATTTAAAACAAAAATCACTACGTCTATATTATAATTTTAAATCTTATAGATTCAGAAAACTTGAGAAATCGAAAAAAAATCGAGTCAAGTGTCAAAAATGTTAGTTTACATTTCAAGTCCACTAATTATAAACAAAATATACCGTTAGAAGCGTCTTGAAACGCTCTTGAGAATAATGGGCTTAAACACGTACAAGTACGGCGGCACTTCATAATTATGACAAAGCGTAAACAATAGACCTGCGTAGTGATTCTGAAACCATTCGGATCGGGCTGATCCACGGAAACTGGCCTCTACCGACTGGTTCGGGCAATTTGCGATTCTCAACGCCAATTCCGATTACTTTTGACGTTTGCAACCGAATACCAGCTGTTTTCTAATCGGATGGGATTCGGACACCTTTTTTGTCGTGGATAGCTAAATACGATTTTCAGATTATTGTATTTACTTGATTTTTCTCTGTTTTTCTCAATATTTCTGTAAGATTATGGACAGTAAACGACTTTTTATTAACTTTAGTGTGTAATATATGTTTAGTTTTTGGAATTTTGGGTTTTGAAGTTTTCAAAGTTGGCAGTTTGTGCTCAAAAGAATTGCTAGAAATAGATTATTGCCACATTTGATTTGTTGATATTGTTTATTTTTTGAGAAGAAAATATGAAACATGTTTGTTGTTTGAGCAAAAAGCCAAGAAACCACAAAGAAACATTGGAGATACGAGACATCACGTCAAACAACGATATAACAGCAAGAGCGGAAACAACTTTGGCCCCAGTGGTCAGTGGTGGTCACAAACATAGTCGGAGCTAACTAAGTAAGAAGACCGTGTGATAAGTGCGTGCGTCTATAATATTACTTAGTGCCAGCCCAAAAGGGGTGACCCACGAACCCCTCTGGTCCTTGTATAACAAACAGTATTTTCGTACCTATCTATTCGACTTTAGTTCTATCTATAGATGAAGGAAAGGTTACTTAAACGTACTTCTGCCAGAACTTATTGGTCCCCAATCCCTATAATGACAACGCAGACCCCGTAGGTGTATATAAAAGTAGCACCTTGCCGGTGTACGGCATGTGATTTAACAAACATTAAATTTACTTAGACATAGATATGTGGGACAAAATCCCCAAAGTTATAGGTACTATGACAATTGTCCTCTAAACAAGCACTTATTCAATATAGGTGTGACAAAAAGCCCTCTATGCAGGGTACAGGATGCATGGAGGAAGAAGTAATGCCACAGAATGTGGTTGTGGAGTGCAGGAGCGTGGCGGACAGAATTCTTCCACTCTCCAGCAGCAGTCCCGGAGGCCTTCAACAACAATTCAGATGTATGAGCAACGTCCAATGGCCTAATTAAGAAGCTAAGCGTGGAAAAGACCCCGTCTAACTAACTATAGCAATATATTACTGTGTTGTTTTACAGATATATTTTGGAAATAAAATAACATGTAGACCACAAATTATCCATTATTTTGTCCTACTCAATATGTAATGTAGGAACATTACATATTTCCTACATTAAATATTATTATATACTTATTTATAAAGCCGTGGTGGCATAGTGAGAGAATGTCAGACACAATTGTTTTATCATAGATTCTAATACCGCCTGTTGTACCGGATTATCTATTTCTGCAAGTTTAAAACTTTGCTGCTGTAATTTGATTAAAGTTTCCTGGCTATTAACAAAAGGACCAGTAATTTCTTCATTATTATTATACAAGGTGATTATTATAACTAAAAGATCAAATGAAAAAACATTTATTTCCATAAGTATTTTAATAATCATTGAAGAATTTATTAATGCTTTATATTCTACATCATTTAGCAATAAAGTTGAAACAAAGAGATAGTGATTTCTTCATTATTACCATACAAGGTGATTGTTATAACTAAAAGATCATTTATTTAAGTAAGTACTTTTAATAATAATTGAAGAATTTATTGATGCTTTAAATTCTGCATCATTTAGCAATAAAGTTGAAAAAAGAGATAGTGTACTAGACTAAAATAAGCAGTGCTTTTTTACCATTGAGGACAACTGTTAGTAAGAGACCAAACAAAAATTTGTAAAAAATGGTTTAGTAATAAAAGCCTCTGAATTATGTTTTTGTGTGTTTTTCCACATACAATAAAACATACTTTTTATTCATACCACATTTAATTTTTCTAATTATAGACATAATACAATCCTAACTAACTGCATAATAATACCTAATTGGTATTTTGTAATTTCTAAAGCTATTAGAATTACAACAATCCCAAGTTTTTACTAACTACAAGGATTTTTCAAATCAAATCAAATCATTTATTTCCTTGTGGGCCTAGGTTATACCGATTTTAATTAGGGTTAGTAACATTCTCCAGGTCCTGCTTGGTTAGCGTACAAGTCATAATTCAAAGTTACAATTACCAGGTACATCATAAATACATTGTTACAACTATAAGAATGTTTTCAAAGAAATATTAAGGCATTCTAACAATATCAAAATGCATTAACAAATAAATATAAATTCAAATACAAACATACATCAAATTAGGTAATTTAATGAGTGTCAAAGCAATATAAATATAATAAAAAATGTCGTCATGAGTTCAGTGAAACATACATGTCATTTATTTACAAGGAGATACTAATATTTCAGATGAATTTACTAATTACATAATATGCATTTATATACATTACTAAAAGCTGCAGTGTTTCTTCTACATAATTGATAGGATATTTAAATACCTAAATAGAGCAAAAACTTATTTAACTTATATCACAATTGATGTTAATATGTACGTACGTATTATTTTCTTACGAAATGAAATTGGACTTAAGATTAGCTTACTGATTAAATGTGTTACTACCTTATAGTACTTAAGCTAATGTTTTTACATTATAAGATGAGTTCAACAACAAAACGAAAACAGGCTGACTTCTTGTATCTGGCTTTTTTTTTTTTAAATAAAGAGTGACGAGACGAGCAGGACATGTGCCTGATGGTAAGCAACATGCCTGCCACATAACAGCACAGTGACACGCAGCTATTGGAACATGGAGAGCCCAAATCATTACCTAGCACTGCACTGCGCTCGTCACCCAGAGATCTAAGTTGTTATATCTCTAAGCCCTGTAATTTCTCTGGAAACATTGCCCTTCAAACCGGAACACAGTAATGTTTGCACATTACTGCTTGGCAGTAGAATAATTGGCAAAGGTGTGGTACTTCCCCAGGCGGACTCTGCTAAGAGGCCTACCACTACAAATTTATACTATTTACTACTTACGCTTATGGTATTATAATTTCTTTTGTTCATCTCTTCTTGACAATTTTATGAATTTTCCATAAGCTTTGTTTAGTAGTTTCGAGTATAGCATCCTGTGTAGCTTCAAATGCCGAGTTGAGGTAAGCGGTACGCGCGACATCACTAAGTCTATAGTTATTCTGAACGATTCCCACCCAGTGCAAATATTTTGTGTGATGAATTCAAATGTTTGCACTGTGTCTGGGTGTTCCTGTGTATAATAAGTATGTATTTAAAATTATATAAGTATTATATCAGCTTTCTGGCCACCATCGTACAAGCTTTGCTTAGTTTGGGGTCAGATGGTGGTGACTGTGAATTGTCCACCAATATTTATTTACTTATTTAGACCATTGAGAAGAACATTTAATAAGAGACCAAACAGAATATTGTAAAAATGAATTAAACATAATAGCTCTCCGTACAAAAGTCAGTCAATAAAACATTATTTTTTTTGTACATACCACAATGTTTTATTTTCCTAATTAATTAATACATAATACAATCATAGCTAATTTAGTTTACTTTTAAACTTCTAAACATATTAAAATTATAATGATCGCAACTCTTTAGTGACTAAGGGCTACCTGTTAACACAAAACTGTGATGCGAAGTGATGAAGAAATGTCCATGGATTTTTAATTACAAAGAGAAAGACAAACTTCTTAGCATTCCGTGGATTCACCGTGTGGGTGCCGGGGGTCCATCGTGTGGCAGAGAGCGAAATCCCAAGTAGATCCCGAGACTTGTGACACCGGTGTAGGTTTAAGGGGCCCTTTTCTGATGTACATCAACACTCACCTTCACTACTCATATTTCTCTATCTGCCCAGCCAATTCTGATATGAACCTACTACTAAGTTCTTTCAGCAGGTCATACAGATATTTTGCTGGTATACCTCTCGCTCCTACTTCTACAACATATAAATTAACTACATAGCCGTTTTTAATGTAAGTAATTAATTATTTATGTAATTATATACATTAATATACAGTCTAAAAAGTTACCATGGTTTGTCACAAAATTAACATTTATTGAAGGGATATATTAAAATACCTAAATAGAGAGAAAACGAATTTAACTTATATCACAATTGATGTGTGTGTATTGTACCTATTATACTTATATTATCTTTATCCAACAAAATGAAATTGGATTATAGGTAAATCAGTACTAAAGCGAATATTTTTACTGAAAATCTGCTTTAATTTTCAAGGTGAGTCAACGAAAAAACGAAAACTCTCTGGCTTCTTGTATGGAGTAAGTATAACATTATTATAACTTCTCTTCTTGACCATTTTATGAGATCCATGTGCTTTGCGAGTTGAGGTTGGCACGACATAAATATAATAAGTCGTTTTAAACAATGCATCACATTTGCTGGCTTCTTGTATTAAACTATAACTTATCTTCTTGACAATTTTATGAGTCTTCTATATATGATTTGCTTGTCCAACTTCAACTTTTTCATATGGCTTCCATTCGGTAATTTCATCGGAATTTCGCCAGTGTCTAGCGTTTCTCCGTTAAGATAGTCTTCTGAACTTTTATTCACTTAGAGGTAGGAATCTTGCTTCAGATGATCGGTCCACTTCAGGTAGTCTTCAGTTTGATGACAACTTCTGGCATATGTTCAGTGAAGATGCAGGATTATTGATGATCGGTGGAGTGTAGATACTTTTGTTAGTGGTTACTTTTAGATATGTTATATATAACTGTAATGGACAAACACAACTGTGAAACCATTACTTTTTGTTGTTATTTCCAAACCATGAACACGAAGTATACAGATTCATGTTCCAAACAAAACAAAAACAAACAATGGTTCCGTTGACTTTGACAACATCAACAGATTGACAATTGAAGGTAAAACGAAGAATGTAAACTATGATTTATTGTGTTGCAGATGCTAATTTCCAGAGGTTATTGTTCGATTTACTCGTTTATTATGCAAATTCTATGTAAAAAAGTCATTCAAAACCACAAAATAAACCCGAAATAGAGTTATTTGACGATTTGTACCTATATTCCTACCATGCGTTAACTTTTCTACCAAATTTGTATCTGTATTCGAAAAGTAGATGGGATAGCTTGTCTTTGGTCTGGCCAAAAGACATTCCTACGCCAACTACGCCAATCCGATTGGCGTGTGATTGGCGTTGAGAATCGCAGATTCCTCACCATTCGGTAGCGGGACCGCTACAAAATGAGTCTTATCGGATGCAACCGAATGGTTTCAGAATCGCTACGCTCTGCGTAGTGATTCTGAAACCATTCGGATCGGGCTGATCCACGGAAACTGGCCTCTACCGACTGGTTCGGGCAATTTGCGATTCTCAACGCCAATTCCGATTACTTTTGACGTTTGCAACCGAATACCAGCTGTTTTCTAATCGGATGGGATTCGGACACCTTTTTTGTCGTGGATAGCTAAATACGATTTTCAGATTATTGTATTTACTTGATTTTTCTCTGTTTTTCTCAATATTTCTGTAAGATTATGGACAGTAAACGACTTTTTATTAACTTTAGTGTGTAATATATGTTTAGTTTTTGGAATTTTGGGTTTTGAAGTTTTCAAAGTTGGCAGTTTGTGCTCAAAAGAATTGCTAGAAATAGATTATTGCCACATTTGATTTGTTGATATTGTTTATTTTTTGAGAAGAAAATATGAAACATGTTTGTTGTTTGAGCAAAAAGCCAAGAAACCACAAAGAAACATTGGAGATACGAGACATCACGTCAAACAACGATATAACAGCAAGAGCGGAAACAACTTTGGCCCCAGTGGTCAGTGGTGGTCACAAACATAGTCGGAGCTAACTAAGTAAGAAGACCGTGTGATAAGTGCGTGCGTCTATAATATTACTTAGTGCCAGCCCAAAAGGGGTGACCCACGAACCCCTCTGGTCCTTGTATAACAAACAGTATTTTCGTACCTATCTATTCGACTTTAGTTCTATCTATAGATGAAGGAAAGGTTACTTAAACGTACTTCTGCCAGAACTTATTGGTCCCCAATCCCTATAATGACAACGCAGACCCCGTAGGTGTATATAAAAGTAGCACCTTGCCGGTGTACGGCATGTGATTTAACAAACATTAAATTTACTTAGACATAGATATGTGGGACAAAATCCCCAAAGTTATAGGTACTATGACAATTGTCCTCTAAACAAGCACTTATTCAATATAGGTGTGACAAAAAGCCCTCTATGCAGGGTACAGGATGCATGGAGGAAGAAGTAATGCCACAGAATGTGGTTGTGGAGTGCAGGAGCGTGGCGGACAGAATTCTTCCACTCTCCAGCAGCAGTCCCGGAGGCCTTCAACAACAATTCAGATGTATGAGCAACGTCCAATGGCCTAATTAAGAAGCTAAGCGTGGAAAAGACCCCGTCTAACTAACTATAGCAATATATTACTGTGTTGTTTTACAGATATATTTTGGAAATAAAATAACATGTAGACCACAAATTATCCATTATTTTGTCCTACTCAATATGTAATGTAGGAACATTACATATTTCCTACATTAAATATTATTATATACTTATTTATAAAGCCGTGGTGGCATAGTGAGAGAATGTCAGACACAATTGTTTTATCATAGATTCTAATACCGCCTGTTGTACCGGATTATCTATTTCTGCAAGTTTAAAACTTTGCTGCTGTAATTTGATTAAAGTTTCCTGGCTATTAACAAAAGGACCAGTAATTTCTTCATTATTATTATACAAGGTGATTATTATAACTAAAAGATCAAATGAAAAAACATTTATTTCCATAAGTATTTTAATAATCATTGAAGAATTTATTAATGCTTTATATTCTACATCATTTAGCAATAAAGTTGAAACAAAGAGATAGTGATTTCTTCATTATTACCATACAAGGTGATTGTTATAACTAAAAGATCATTTATTTAAGTAAGTACTTTTAATAATAATTGAAGAATTTATTGATGCTTTAAATTCTGCATCATTTAGCAATAAAGTTGAAAAAAGAGATAGTGTACTAGACTAAAATAAGCAGTGCTTTTTTACCATTGAGGACAACTGTTAGTAAGAGACCAAACAAAAATTTGTAAAAAATGGTTTAGTAATAAAAGCCTCTGAATTATGTTTTTGTGTGTTTTTCCACATACAATAAAACATACTTTTTATTCATACCACATTTAATTTTTCTAATTATAGACATAATACAATCCTAACTAACTGCATAATAATACCTAATTGGTATTTTGTAATTTCTAAAGCTATTAGAATTACAACAATCCCAAGTTTTTACTAACTACAAGGATTTTTCAAATCAAATCAAATCATTTATTTCCTTGTGGGCCTAGGTTATACCGATTTTAATTAGGGTTAGTAACATTCTCCAGGTCCTGCTTGGTTAGCGTACAAGTCATAATTCAAAGTTACAATTACCAGGTACATCATAAATACATTGTTACAACTATAAGAATGTTTTCAAAGAAATATTAAGGCATTCTAACAATATCAAAATGCATTAACAAATAAATATAAATTCAAATACAAACATACATCAAATTAGGTAATTTAATGAGTGTCAAAGCAATATAAATATAATAAAAAATGTCGTCATGAGTTCAGTGAAACATACATGTCATTTATTTACAAGGAGATACTAATATTTCAGATGAATTTACTAATTACATAATATGCATTTATATACATTACTAAAAGCTGCAGTGTTTCTTCTACATAATTGATAGGATATTTAAATACCTAAATAGAGCAAAAACTTATTTAACTTATATCACAATTGATGTTAATATGTACGTACGTATTATTTTCTTACGAAATGAAATTGGACTTAAGATTAGCTTACTGATTAAATGTGTTACTACCTTATAGTACTTAAGCTAATGTTTTTACATTATAAGATGAGTTCAACAACAAAACGAAAACAGGCTGACTTCTTGTATCTGGCTTTTTTTTTTTTAAATAAAGAGTGACGAGACGAGCAGGACATGTGCCTGATGGTAAGCAACATGCCTGCCACATAACAGCACAGTGACACGCAGCTATTGGAACATGGAGAGCCCAAATCATTACCTAGCACTGCACTGCGCTCGTCACCCAGAGATCTAAGTTGTTATATCTCTAAGCCCTGTAATTTCTCTGGAAACATTGCCCTTCAAACCGGAACACAGTAATGTTTGCACATTACTGCTTGGCAGTAGAATAATTGGCAAAGGTGTGGTACTTCCCCAGGCGGACTCTGCTAAGAGGCCTACCACTACAAATTTATACTATTTACTACTTACGCTTATGGTATTATAATTTCTTTTGTTCATCTCTTCTTGACAATTTTATGAATTTTCCATAAGCTTTGTTTAGTAGTTTCGAGTATAGCATCCTGTGTAGCTTCAAATGCCGAGTTGAGGTAAGCGGTACGCGCGACATCACTAAGTCTATAGTTATTCTGAACGATTCCCACCCAGTGCAAATATTTTGTGTGATGAATTCAAATGTTTGCACTGTGTCTGGGTGTTCCTGTGTATAATAAGTATGTATTTAAAATTATATAAGTATTATATCAGCTTTCTGGCCACCATCGTACAAGCTTTGCTTAGTTTGGGGTCAGATGGTGGTGACTGTGAATTGTCCACCAATATTTATTTACTTATTTAGACCATTGAGAAGAACATTTAATAAGAGACCAAACAGAATATTGTAAAAATGAATTAAACATAATAGCTCTCCGTACAAAAGTCAGTCAATAAAACATTATTTTTTTTGTACATACCACAATGTTTTATTTTCCTAATTAATTAATACATAATACAATCATAGCTAATTTAGTTTACTTTTAAACTTCTAAACATATTAAAATTATAATGATCGCAACTCTTTAGTGACTAAGGGCTACCTGTTAACACAAAACTGTGATGCGAAGTGATGAAGAAATGTCCATGGATTTTTAATTACAAAGAGAAAGACAAACTTCTTAGCATTCCGTGGATTCACCGTGTGGGTGCCGGGGGTCCATCGTGTGGCAGAGAGCGAAATCCCAAGTAGATCCCGAGACTTGTGACACCGGTGTAGGTTTAAGGGGCCCTTTTCTGATGTACATCAACACTCACCTTCACTACTCATATTTCTCTATCTGCCCAGCCAATTCTGATATGAACCTACTACTAAGTTCTTTCAGCAGGTCATACAGATATTTTGCTGGTATACCTCTCGCTCCTACTTCTACAACATATAAATTAACTACATAGCCGTTTTTAATGTAAGTAATTAATTATTTATGTAATTATATACATTAATATACAGTCTAAAAAGTTACCATGGTTTGTCACAAAATTAACATTTATTGAAGGGATATATTAAAATACCTAAATAGAGAGAAAACGAATTTAACTTATATCACAATTGATGTGTGTGTATTGTACCTATTATACTTATATTATCTTTATCCAACAAAATGAAATTGGATTATAGGTAAATCAGTACTAAAGCGAATATTTTTACTGAAAATCTGCTTTAATTTTCAAGGTGAGTCAACGAAAAAACGAAAACTCTCTGGCTTCTTGTATGGAGTAAGTATAACATTATTATAACTTCTCTTCTTGACCATTTTATGAGATCCATGTGCTTTGCGAGTTGAGGTTGGCACGACATAAATATAATAAGTCGTTTTAAACAATGCATCACATTTGCTGGCTTCTTGTATTAAACTATAACTTATCTTCTTGACAATTTTATGAGTCTTCTATATATGATTTGCTTGTCCAACTTCAACTTTTTCATATGGCTTCCATTCGGTAATTTCATCGGAATTTCGCCAGTGTCTAGCGTTTCTCCGTTAAGATAGTCTTCTGAACTTTTATTCACTTAGAGGTAGGAATCTTGCTTCAGATGATCGGTCCACTTCAGGTAGTCTTCAGTTTGATGACAACTTCTGGCATATGTTCAGTGAAGATGCAGGATTATTGATGATCGGTGGAGTGTAGATACTTTTGTTAGTGGTTACTTTTAGATATGTTATATATAACTGTAATGGACAAACACAACTGTGAAACCATTACTTTTTGTTGTTATTTCCAAACCATGAACACGAAGTATACAGATTCATGTTCCAAACAAAACAAAAACAAACAATGGTTCCGTTGACTTTGACAACATCAACAGATTGACAATTGAAGGTAAAACGAAGAATGTAAACTATGATTTATTGTGTTGCAGATGCTAATTTCCAGAGGTTATTGTTCGATTTACTCGTTTATTATGCAAATTCTATGTAAAAAAGTCATTCAAAACCACAAAATAAACCCGAAATAGAGTTATTTGACGATTTGTACCTATATTCCTACCATGCGTTAACTTTTCTACCAAATTTGTATCTGTATTCGAAAAGTAGATGGGATAGCTTGTCTTTGGTCTGGCCAAAAGACATTCCTACGCCAACTACGCCAATCCGATTGGCGTGTGATTGGCGTTGAGAATCGCAGATTCCTCACCATTCGGTAGCGGGACCGCTACAAAATGAGTCTTATCGGATGCAACCGAATGGTTTCAGAATCGCTACGCAGGGTAGAAGCCTTTTAAAATAATAAGTGAAAAAAAATAGTAGTAGGATGAAACCCATTGGAAAAGGAGGAGAATATTATAAAAATAAAAGGAAAAGTAAATTACGGGCGATCTGAGGTCGGGAAGGGGATGGGGGGGGGGGGTCCGTTTTAAGCGTAAAAACGGTTTATCTCGATTTCCGGCAAAACTACAAATCCTATGGAAATAAGTCATACCGCAAAGTTGTAGGGTTTAAAAAGATCTACAGCTTTTGTATGGACACTTTTTTCACACAACCGCAAAATTTATGAGAAAAATTCAAATAAGTGAGTTTTTGGTTTTTAATTTTTTTCTCATGTAAACACACAACAATTACTCTAAAAATTTGGTCAAAACTTGCCTTTTTATTGCCTTTTTATATCTTAAATACACTGTATTTTTTTTTATTGAAAATAATATTTTTTCTACCTTATTCATATTGAAAAAGTACCCTAATTTTAATTCGAAAAATCTCCCGTCAAAATATCAGCTTTTTCAATAAAGTTGGTAAGCTTTTTGTTCTTTAAAATCTCTTATTTCTGATAATGTAAAAAAAGTTATACATTACCATAGCAAATGTTCTCAGAAAACGCTTTGAAAAAAATACCACATAAGTTCGATTTTTTTATTTTGGTATAAAACGCATTTAGATTGAAGTTTTTTTTCATATAATACTGAACTTCCAATATAAACTAAAGTTTAATACTTGAGTACTATACAGTATAACAAATTCCAAATCACAAAATGGCGAACTACATAATTTTTTTTTCACTAATGCCTTAATATGGGTGTCAAATGAAAGAACTTGGCTAGTAGACTACCTACTATACACTATGAAAAATTTATATTAATACCATATCGAGGTAGGTAGTTGTGAAAAAAGAAACGTATTTCGTCATTTTGTGGTTGCGGCCATCATGGATTTGAAATTTGTCATAGTGCATAGCAGTCTACTAGTCAAGCCCTTTCATTTGATACCCATATTAAGGCATTAGTGAAAAACAAATTATGTAGTTCGCCATTTTGTGATTTGGAATTTGTTATACTGTATAGTACTCTACTAGTCAAGCCCTTTTATTTGATACCCATACTGAGGTAGATTGTGATGAAATATTTGGTCCGCCATTTGGTGGAGGCGGCCATCTTGAATCGATATTAACCAAAAATAGCTCAAAACATCAACACAAAAATTTATCTTCAAATAAAAAAACCGCATTGAAATCGGCCCATCCTGTTGAGCTCTATGGTGCCATAGACAGATACACACACAGCCAGATACACATAGAGACAGACCTGTATGTGTGTCTGTCTGATAGACAGACAGACTTCGACGTCAAATTTATAACACCTCTTTTTTTGGTCGGGGGTTAAAAACCGCAGTATTAACTGTGCCATAAAGTGGTCAAGTAGGAGTTAAAATCTTGCTAAAAATTGCGAAGTACGAAAAAAATTATAAACTTTGAAAGACTTATCCTCAGAAACTATTGGGTGTACAGAGACAATTCTAGTATCATATTGTAGCAAATTTAGTCCACTTTATAAACATCATCAGAAAGTTTTAACAAAAACTAGTCGTTTAGGGTTATAATTGCCAAAATTTGAAAAATAAACGATTTATCCGCGTTTTTTTTCAATTTTTGACAAAGTTGCGTTCGTCGCTCGAGGTTACAAACTTGGGATAATCATTAAACAACATCATAAACAAGTCTGCAAAAAATCAGATCTACCGGATTTAACGCATCTTACTCCATACTTTCAGGCGACAAAGTTACTGCATTAATAGAGCAAGAGCCCACGAGGGCCAGACCTTCGTTATTTTATAAAGGCTGAAAGTTCATCTGTGCATGTCCCCTATACAGGTAAGGACGACCAGGGACTATGAAGTTTGGGTTGTGGTTACTTGGGCAGATAACCGGTAGTAAATGTGTACAAAATAGTACCTTACATTCGTTAAAGTATAAAGCTCAATTTTTTTATATTTTGTTAAAGATAACTTTAGAAATCTCGTCATCCATTGCCAGACACTTATGACAGTTGCTACCCCCTGCCAGACACCCCTAAACTTTAATAAATTATAATTATACTTTTGTTATAGTATAAAAGCTAAATTTTATATATATGTTACTTGGGGACCTATGAAAAGATGCTACCTCAATAGCCGGACAGTTTTAATGGTTTTTATATATTGCCAGACACATCGAAAGTCCGCTGAAAGTGCGAGCGCGAGGTAACAACTGTTCCACAGAACATATTATATCAGGAAGAAGTAGCAAGTAGGCAAACGTAGTACTAAGTTAGTGCAGCTGAGTGCCCGCGCACGGTGTGACAAACCGACATTTTGGAGCCCTGTAATTATTTTTAATTTTGTTTAATTGTATAGGTAGATAGGTAATTTATTTTTAGTTTATTATGAGGTATAATTAAACAAACAATTTACTTAGTCATAACCTTATTCTATTCATTTACTGACAATAAATAAATAAATAAATATTGGTGGACAATTCACACACAACACCATCTGACCCCAAACTAAGCAAAGCTTGTGTGATGGCGGCCAGATAGCTGATATAATACTTATATAATTTTAAATACATACTTATTATACATAGAAACACCCAGACACAGTGCAAACATTTGAATTCAATCAATCATTTGAAGACAATCGTATTTAATTAACAGACTTGAAATCAAATATATTCTTATGGTCTTGGAACAACGAAAATTAAAAAATATATTCTTGAAACAAACCTAAAAAATCTTCTAAATCTTAAGACCGTAGTCTGTGAGCGTGGGAAAATAAAATTGCATAATCATAATCATAATCATAATCATAATCATCATTTATTCATAACATATTGTTACAAGTCATTATAACATATTCATCATTAATAAATTAAAATATTTCATCTTAATTCAATTAGCAATAATAATTCCATAAATTTGAATGCAATGTCAATTTACAAATAAAATAATATTAAAGATATAATTATTCGAAACAACTATAATAATGGGAAAAAAATAATTGCTATGTACATTAATTTGTACTTTACTTTCTATCAATAAATTCAGTGAAGCTGTAGAACGTTTGCTCGACAAGATAGCGTTTGAGTCTCGACTTAAAAATTCCCATAGTGGGAGACGAGGTGATGCTCTCTGGGAGTTTATTATAAACCATCGGACCCATAACATGTGTCGACCTGGCTGACCTCTCCAGCGTGCGGTGCACCTCCGCGAGCCTGCCTCTGTGGCGGGAGCTGACCAACGTCTTGTAGGACGCGTGATTCAGTCTCGCGTTAATCGCTATTTGGAATATTAGCAACGCTGGTACTGTTAATATCCCAAACTTTTTAAAATGTGGGCGTGCTGACTCATCCTGGGGCACTCTAGCGATGGCTCGGACTGCGCGCTTTTGGAGTTTAAAAACGCGCTCCCATTCCGCTGCTCTGCCATAAAACTCTGTACCATACTGCAATAGGGAATGAACAGTAGCAAAATAGCACGCTCTCACTACATCTGTGGGCACAACCCTAGCGACTCTACTAAGGGCGAAGCATGCGCTTCCAAGTCTCCCACAAAGCTTGTCAATATGTATTTCCCATTTCAAACTTCGATCGATCTCGAAACCGAGGAAATTCGTCGACCCGACCTGGTCAATACGTTTACCTCCCACTTTAACATTAAGCGGCGGTGTTTGATGACCAGATAAGACGAAATGTAAGAAATGAGTCTTTAATAAGTTTAAGGCCAGACCGTTATCGCAAAACCAGGTAGTAAGCTCGGACGCTGCCTTATTCAACATCTGCTCCAGAGCACTCACCGTAGGTGCTGTGACTACAGCGGCGACGTCGTCAGCATACATATATATTTCCGCTGCAGTCACAGCAGCCGGCAAATCATTCAGGAGCAGAGAGAACAGGATGTTGGAGACAGAGGAGCCCTGTGCCACACCCATCGTCGACGTCAGCGGCTCGGACCTCACGGAGCCACCGCAAGCAACAACTACCTGTGATCTATTTCTCATGAGGTCCACCAGAAGGGCGTGTGACGCACCTCTCAAGCCATAATGCCGTAATTTCACAGCTAATATGGCGTGATCGGCGACATCAAACGCCTTCGACAGGTCGCAGCAGAGGAGCGCCACGTGTTGCTTCTTCTCTCGGGCCTGCAGTATCTGGTGGATCACTTCCCGAGTCAAGGACGTGGTGGACCGGCCCTCGCGGTACGCGTACTGCCGATCTGATAATCCGTCCGTTGATGTTAGGAAGTCCACCAGGCGACTGCACAGACCATTTTCAAAAATTTTTGCTATCGCAGGTATACTTAATAGATACAGGTCTGTAGCTATCTATATTTTCGCGTTTTCCTTTACCCTTGTATAGCGGCGAAACTTAACTTATTTTGATCGCTTCCGGATACGATCCTTCCCTAATGCACCGATTAAAGCATTCAGACAGTATATGGGCCAATGAACCGATAACTGACCCAATCAATTTCATTGACACTCCGTAAACGTCTTTTGAGGTCTTCGCCGGAATTCGCGTAGTCACGATACGAAAGACCTCGTCCGCGCTAAACCGCAGAAACCGCAGAGAGCGGTCCGCGGGCGCGCGCGCCGCCCGCAGCGCCTCGCCGGCGCGCGCGCGGTCGGCGCGGGGCGCCCCGCACGCGGACGCTGCCTCCAGGAACCGCCGGTTCATCGCCTGAACGATGTCTCTCTTTGTTTCGAATCGAGTTCCGTCTAAGTTACACACAATGTCTGCGAAATCGTGAAATGGAACGTTGTTCTTACCCCTTTCTTTATTAACAACCGCCCACATAGTTTTCGAAGCATTATCCCCGTTTTTTAATACGTGAGAGTAATGTATGGCCTTACTGGTTTTAACAAGTCGAGCATAATGCTCCGTCATCTCGGTAATTAATATTTGAATACAATTATTGTTATCTTTAATAGAATTCGCAATTTCAATAATGTCAAATAATAATGATTTGTAATTCTTAACATCAGGAGTTACCCATGATGAGTCATTGTTTTTATTATTAGAATAGATTCTCCGAAGTGGAAAGCAAATTTCGTATTTATTTTTGATGATGTTGACGATTGACGAAACAAGCTCCGCGGCGCTTTTACATAACTACATAACTACATTGCATAACTACATTGACAACATTACTCACACAGATATAGCACTATTCGTATTCTGATAGGCGCCCACAGACAGAGCCATAGTTTCTACGAAACGGGGATTCCGGAGCAGGTGCGAACTGCTACATATTCCATGTTAAGTTACTGTTACGTATTCAATATCATACACCATTTAGGAATATTAGACTTTAGTGTGCTCTGTTGTAAGTTGCATTTCGATTTGGAATGTGACAATAACAAACGGCTATAATCTCAATGTTCCAAACTGTCATTCAGCAAAACACATCCACATAATATCCAAACATTGACTTTCATAATAGGTACTAATAGGACATTTATCTCTACAGGGTTACTGTAACGAACGTGCAGGAAGGACAAAGTGCAGGGTTAGATAGAAAAAGTGTTTTACATAAGTGTTTTTTAGGTTAAGCCATTAATTTCATATGAAGTAAAAAAAATCGCCGAAAAATTACTAGCTTACCGGTTTTTTATCGGATACACTTCGGAGAGCCGAGAGTCGTGGGTTCGATTCCCACCCAGTGCAAATATTTGTACTGTGTCTAGGTGTTCACATCTATAATAATGAGTATGTATTTCCTACTATATAAGTATTATATCAGCTATCTGGTTGCCATATTACAAGGTTGCTTAATTTTGGATCAGATGGTGTTGAGTGCGAATTGTCCACCAATATATAAGTATTGTTTATAATATTACCGTGAAATAGTTTTCCAAGCTTTGAGCAACACATTTGCTAACATTCAAACATTTACATACATTTGTAAAGACCAGCAGCTCCTCTCGGTTTTACGGTTTTAGGGTCTATATGGGGTGGCATAACATTTTTTGTCCTATTTTAGGTAGGCATAACGTTTTTAGGACTAATGATAATTTACCATAACAACTAAACGCATAACTGACTTCGCATAATGTTAACTAGCATAACCATATATGACATAACGATAACTTAGCATAATGTTTAACCGCATAGCCATATATAGCATACAGATAACTTAGTATAAAGTTTCGACGCATAACCATAAATAGCATAATGTTTAAAGGCACACATTGAGAAAAGCATAACTATACTTAAACATAATGATCAACGGCATAAACTTTAAACGCCTAACTAAAAAACAAGTCAAATGCGGGTGGGTACTTTGACAACAATATTTATTACTCGTAATGTAGGTATCTACTAATTAAATGGAATATCATTGCCAATAGTATCTGTCATTATCGCATTCGTGTTATCATACTGTTGCTGTGAAATTATTTAGTATATTTTGAGGATTAAGAATCGTTGGTCTGAGAATAACACCATAATTTTTTTTATGGTAAACACCATTTTTATGGTAGGTACTATAAACGGTATTTATGCAGTAGTATAGCAATGTTTGTACTAATTTGTGTAGACAACATATTTAGGACTTAAAAACCTACATACACCTAAGATAAATGGTGCACTTTTTGACTCCGGGTGGGCTCCCGCCAGAAGCTCTGCGGTCAGCCCTGAGTGTTGCTTCTCCATACTCGGCCTGCGCTCCACTACGGAGGTCACCACCTCGCTTCGCTCGCCTTCGCTACGCTTGGCCTCGCATGGATCGCTCCACTCAGGACCTCCCTTGAGCTTCTGGCTCCCGCATTTTTTAAATACACTCTAGGGGTAGTAGCGACAAGACTAGGTGAAGTCGGGGTGCTCCGAATCGGATCTGGGTCCTATGTAACTTGGTTATTTATTATGTAGCACAACAAATAATTAAAAAATGTCTAAATGCGTCTGCGCAACGGTCAAATCAAATGTAGTACAATAGATTTTTATGATTAAAACACATTACGCCACAAAACGACTGTGCAAAAGTTACATTATGACACTATATATTATGCTATATTCATTATGACAAAGCAAATTAGGTGAAAAATAATATGCGATTTAAAAGGCACCTTAAAAAAAATGAGATCAAATAAAAAAATGCCTAAAAACTATTATGCGTCTCATCAATAGTCGAATTAAATGTAGTACAATAGATTGTTATGCTTAAAACACATAACGCAAAAAAACTATTATGCGAAAGTTGCATTATGACACTATACATTATGCTACATTCATTATGACAAAGTAAATTAGGAACAAAAAATTATGCGTTCTAATAGGCTCCCACGGTTTTACCTGCGTAATTCCTGTTCCCGTATTTTTCTCGGATAACTATATCCTATGAGTTCTTCCAGGCTATAATCTAACTGTGTTCTAAATTTCAGCCCGATCCGTTCTCACTTTACCATGGAATTGACCAACAGATATCCAAACATTGACATAAGGAAATTTACCTCTACAGGGTTACTGTGACAAACGTACAGGAAGGACAAATGCAGTGTTAGAAAAAATGTTTTACACAAGTATTAGTTCATTAATTTCATATGAAGTAAACCTGTTTTTATTCATTTCTTGGCTAGATATTTTCAAATTCGCCTGAGTAGGTACCTAAAATCAATATTCACAAAAATCGATCAATTGTTATTGGTTTAAAAAAATTGGTTGCCTGTAAAGTCGGTATACGGGCGAAAGTTTTACGTGACAACGACTTTGAGTGGTAAAAGCGAATCGGCGACTCGGGCATGGTTAGCCCGCCTAAGAGCGAGAGAGACATACATAAAAAGTGAAAGGCACGCGTCCCTCTCACTCGCTCTCATTGTGAGCGCATAACGTGAGCGGAGCGTAACGCAGTTTCTTGAAGTGTCACCCGGCAAACCAATTTATAAGACGTTGTCACGTCAAAATTTAATCTGATGTTGTAAGATTATAACCCTATCATTGCTTTACGATTGTGAGTCATCTTCTTCTTTAAACTTTTTTAAAAATCATCATTCTGGTCATCTCATTTCAAATCATACATTGTCACTACATAGTATAAAACAAAGTTACTTCCCACTGTCTGTCTGTCCCTATGCTTGCTTAGATCTTTAAAACTACCAAACAGATTTTGATGCGGATTTTAATATATAGAGTTATTTAAGAGAATAATAAAAAACTCTTTATTAAAAGACCACACAAGGAAAAAAACTATAAATAACTTATAAAATAACGGATGACACTTTTAATGACCTAAATAAAAATAATTAAGCTTAGGAACCCGCTCCAAAGAGAAACAAGTAAAGCCGCAGTTGCTTTTTTGCTTCCTGTGATGATGATGAAGGCAAAATACCATTAAACTCTCCAACATTGGTGTTTTGTACAAAAAGACTCTGACGGAGCACTTCGTTTCGGACGTACTCCGTCAAAATATGTTAGACATCCTCTATCACATCTCACATCACATTCTGAACACTCCTTGGGCTAAACCAACTCCCGTAGTTCGGCATAATGTGACATTGTCATCTATCGGAACCAACAAGACTCTTTCATGAAGAAATTGCCATAGATATTTACAGAAATCTGATCCCACTTCCAAACCATCCAATACTTGCAAGAGACTTGTTATATTATTGACGTTGATGTAGGCGCTTTCTATGTCTAGTGTCTACAAAACAACCTGTAGTTGGATAACTTTCTGTGTGACCAATCTGAATATATGACCTAGCTAAATTATCAAGGCATGATCTAGACCGCCTAAAACCGACAGTTTCCTCTGAAAATCAGGTCTTTTTCTCAAGAAACCAATCAAGTTTACGAGTAAGTATAGCTTGTAAAATTTTAGTATGGACAGCTGACGTTGGCCGGTTTTCATTTCATGTTTTTGGTATAGGAACTATCTTAACTTTCTGCCATTGTTTGGAAACAAAATTAGTACTCCAAAATCGATTGTATAAAGAAACTAGATTACCTATATCTGGAAGGTTTTTAACCATAAAGTACGAAATATTGTCCATGCCGGGAGCTGTATCTGATCGTTTAATGCAGTTTGATAGTTCCTCTATCGAAATTTGATTGGATAAATTCTGATTACATTACATAAATTGGGCCATTTCTGGGGATGCAAAATCTGGTGTCAAACTATATAGGGGCTGTTCATTAATCACGTGATGTTTTTTTTTAATTTTTAACCCCTCCCTCCCCCTTGGTGATACTTGGTGAGGTTTACAACTAAAACCAAAATCACGTGTATATTTAATTTCTACAAAGAATCCAATTTTTTTAATCTTTTTTTTTAAATACCGGTATAAATTAGAATCTAATCCTATTCTAGGCGCGCGAGGTCTTCGTTCGTTACCTTAACGGGGAGTCAAGGTTTACACTACACGTCGATTTTCGATTTAAAATCACGCGGTTGACGAAAAATAAACACACGTGATATCTTACTATCACGGAAATGTCTATTTTGTATATGTTTAACTCTTGCTGAATTACCGTCTTGTTAAATTGTGTTGTATTCAAAGTTTCGGAAATAAATTATTAATTTATTATTTATTTTAAGAATACACCACAGCCCCCGTATCCAAGTGACTTTGAAGCCATCTGTGCATCCTTACCTTTCTGCTGCCACAGCTATATTTTGATTTTGCATTAATTTGGATATTGTATATAAACATATTGTTATGTTTATGGGTGCCTCAAGAAGTGTTATTTCTTTCAGAATCCGTTACAGTTTTTTTTAGTGTCGTGTTTCTATGTTTGTTCTTAGTTTTAGGGTATATGCCTTTATGATTAAACTAGCTGTTGCCCGCGGCTTAGTCCGCGAGAAATACAAATTAAATATTAAGGCAACTCGAACAGAATTTTCTCAATATTCCCAAATCCGTACTAAACGGTTTGAGTCCACTTTTCTCGTACGTACAGATTTAGAGTGGAATAAGTTGTCGGCCTCCTTGTTCTCTGAAAGATACAATTTAGAACTTTTCAAGGTCAGAGTGAATACGTTCTTACTAGGTCAACGTGCGTCATCTTCGACCACACCGTCGCTTACCATCAGGCGAGTTGGTGGTCAAAAGAGGACATATACGCGATAAAAAAAAACTCACTGTCTTTATAGTAACCCTGTATACGTGTTTAAGAACAGTACCCACCTTTTGAAGAAGTCTAACCACCGATAGATGCAGCCGAACAAAACAACGTATAATTTTTATCACAAACGCGAAGCTTGTGATGAAAAAAAAAACATTATGAACGTTTGTTCATAACCACTTACTGTGCCCGCCCGTTTTGAGGGTTTTCTTTTTCTAATTATTTTCCTCAAGTAAGAGTAACCTGTCATGCCTTAGGAAATCTTTAGTATTGGTAGGACTCTTGGCAGAGTCCGCCTGGGGAAGTACCACACCTTTGCCAGTAATTCTACCGCCAATCAGTAATATGCTAACATTACCGTGTTCCGCTTTGAAGGGCAATGTTTTCAGAGGAATTACAGGGCCGAGAGATATAATATCTTAGATCTCTGGGTGACGAGCGCAGTGCTAAGTGAGGATTTGGACTCTTCATGTTCCAATAGTTGCGTGTCACTGTGCTGTTATGTGACAGGCATGTTGCTTACCATCAGGCATATGTCCTGCTCGTAAAAAAAGAGATCAGCTACCTATGTGATAGTGCAAGTCATGTCATAATCGGTCCAACCTTTTCGGAGATTAGCCGGCACAAACAAAGAGATAGACAAAAAATAGTTTTTAGGTATAGGTACCGTAGGTATTTAGTTTCATTGGAGCTAAGTGAAAAACTGTTAATTTGATATTACAAACAGACGACCCAATTTTATTTATTTGTATAGGTATGTATAGATAATATTTTTATAATTTTATTACATTGCATTTAACAGATTATAGCAATCAATCAATACCTAGTATGTGAGAATTCTATATCGCACATCGGCAATCAGTTTTTACCTAGGTGTACGCGAAAAAAATATTGAAATGCACCTCTACATGTAGGTATAAATACATACCTATATCAACTCTTTCGAAACATAGCAAACGTAAGTACAAAACGAGCGAGCAACCAAACAGTGGCTGTTATTATGTATTCTATGGCTGGTATGGCACAGATTATGATAATAGTTACTACTGTGAATAACGTGGCCGAGCAACTACAAAAACGCCTGTTGTTTGAGTGATAGCAAATACATCTGTGCAACATCGTTCGTTCCACAGATGTATTCAGGAGGCTTTTTTAAAAAACTTTCAAAAACTATCCCTGGCTATCTGCTGATTAATAAGTAGATTGGCATACAAGATCTAACCCAGATATGTATCTACATAAAAGTTAGAATCTTTAAAAACACGGTTTTCATATAATTTTTTCACATCAAAATTACGGGTGAAAACAAATTTGGCCAAACCAATTTCATAGTTTCAAGAGACAAGAAGCATATGCAACGATTTTTAAAAGTTCAGTTTGAAATTCAGGATATGTGTAATAGTATATGTGTAGGATATGTGTAATTTCACACTTCCACATAATGTATTATGGCCATGAATTGGCTACAAAAACACATCGATTTCGTTAAAATCGCAGACGCGCCCCTTAAGAATAACAATTGTTGAGATACGTATAACATCAAACTAATCAAATTTCGTGATTCACTAAGCAGTCAGAGCACATCATAACCTATATTCTAAACAGCAGAGTTTTGTACAAGTAGAGCAGTTGTACCGCGCTTTTCTATTTATTTTTAAGACAAAACTCACAACGTCTGTTTTTATTATGAGATGTATCTAGCTGCCAATACAAAACCATCTAATTTGCTTACTTAGGTTACCCTCAGCCTTAGAGATCTTGGCAAGGAAGCAACGAGAGCCCGTCTTCTAAGGTGGAAATTTATCAATTCGTATGATAGACTTCAAAAACTTTCTGCGGCTTACCTGTTGTACTCTGAACAATCTGATTAATAAAGTTTTAGAGAACAACAACCTTCATATTTCTAGTGGCTTCTCCGTATTCTAGCTACACCTCTAAGACCCGGCAGCTGAGCCACGAGGTTCCTCGCACGACGTTTAACTTGAAGTAAAATAGGAGTTTTATTCCGTCGCGTTTGCTGGTCTTTTCCAGTATTATAATCACGAATGTACTTATTGTAATCGATAATCATCCTCTTGATTCAATAACTGCGTAAAACTTTCTTCGTAGACTTTAGCATTGTCTTCTAAGTACTGTACTATCAAATTCATCGTCATAGTTGGTCTGTATTGTCTTTTTCCAACAAAAGCCTAATTTGATCGTCGTTATTTGTAATGCTAATACGCACCTAGATATATATAAATGTTTAAAATGCAGCTTAGTAAAAACAAAATGTGTAAAACAAATGAAAAATATAAACATTAAAAACACTAAAATAAACAAAATAAATCTTACGTGAAAAGTTGCGAATATACCCGCGTCGGTCTCAAAGGCCAAACGGCGCAAAATACACAAATTACTCAACAGCGTGAAGCATACTAATTTGAAGATAGAGCCAAATTATACAGCTAGCAAAAAGTTCGAACTCGTAACTGCACGAGAAAAAAAATAATCTCAAAAAATGGTTGTCTGTAAAGTCGGTTTACTGACGATAGTTGAACGTGACAACGTCTAGTTTTTGTGTTAAGCGCCATCTAGGTAAAACATTCTGAAGCTTTTTGAAAAGCTGTTCAAAGCGCCATCTCTGGGTACATCATTATACTAGCACAAGTTCTTAACTTCATATCGTCGCTTTTCTAAAATATGGACAGACTCCTTGAACGTAATACACATTTCACTCACTAGATGGTGCGAAAAGTAATAAGGCGAGGTAACGGCGGTAAATATTATCTAATCTATGGCGGTAACGTTACATGACGTCATGTTTTGCGGGCGTGCAGCCGGCTTCATCGAATTATAAGACGTTATAACGTCAAAAATTACTTAGAGCTGTCTCACAGACATGTGCGCGGGTATAGGAAGGTTAACGATTCAGAAGTGGAATCGGCGGACAAGTAACCCATAATAATTGTCCGTTGGCCCATGTGTTTTTTTTCTTTTCAATGGTTTTTTCTCTCCACGCTTATTAACTGCTTGTTAGTTTCACTCAATACGAAAACTCTATGATCAGTATTTTTGTAATTTGTGATAAAATGTACGGTTTAATGAGTTGCAGAATGAACCATCGAAATAAACCAATAGTATGTATGTGCCCTGATCACCTTGAAATTGGTAATAAACATCGTCTCTATGTGTGTAAGTAATTTACAAACACAAATCTACTTGACCCCTAGAATTGCTAGCGGCGCGATTTGCTGTGGTTCTACTTATTTTGGTTGATGACACAGAAATCTAAATAATAAGGTACTAGAAGTCGCATGACCGCGTGACATTGTCGCCGCACAGGTGACTTGTAGGCCACCAGTGCTCGAGTAGGTATTTTTTTTTATTTTAATTGTATTTTTTACTAAAATAAACGGAGCCCAATGATTCACTATGATAGTTATTAATTTTTGGTGTTATCGTCGTTTTGCATACCATTGCTGCGTACATTAATTAACATCTAGAGTGGTACAAGCATAAACAGCAATGTAATGTAAAATTAAAGAAATCGTCATAACCTCTAATCTTCCATGGTACAACCGCAGGTAGCGGTCGTGAGCTAGTGCTGTGACGGCTCAATTTTACTTGGCCAAAAATAAACGATGAAAGTTGTATTTTAAATTTTACCTTTTTTATCGATAAATTAACATAAAATATCGATAAAAAAATTGTACACAGTTAACACCCATACGTAAAATCTTTTAATTCGCGGTAAACATTACTTCATAATTCATAAATTATTAACAAAAGTATATACATACTAGCTATAACGCGCGATTGTTCGTCCGTGAAAAATAAATATTAAGGTAACAGAGGCAGTATTTAGCTATTGTAAGCATTTATTTTTAAGACTTTATTAGTTTTCATACAAAATCAGCGAACAACACGGAAGGGAGTAGGCATACACAGCGTCAACCTCTGTCAAAGTGCAAGTCCGCGGAGTTTGATAATATACCGTGGCGTGGAATACACTGAGGGCGGGGCTAGATTTGATTTGAATGGTCCTTTAATTTTTATGTGTTAGTGATTTGGCTGCGTGAGTATGGTCGGCAATGGATCGGTACAGGTATGTTTTGTATGTAATATTGCGGCTTTGCGCTAGTGTGCAACTTTCCCCTCCCGCAAGAAATGACAGAAAGATTTGCACAATATTTTTTAGCTAAGGCTACTTCCCTTCCGTGCTTGCGCGGAAGATCGAGTTGCTCGATGTACAAAATATACACCAACCTTCAACTATACCTAAGCCCATATGGTGTCAGAATTATATAGTTCAGTTTTCGAAACAATAGTATACCCCGTATGACTCACTTATTTTATAAGGATATTGACTTTGTTGTAGTGTAATATACCTAATTAATGAAATCAATAATAACCTTTATCGAATGTCAAAATTGGACCGTACTTTGAAATATCGATATGTTTTAATTTTTGTCAAGCACTAGCGTAAATGTGAAAAATTGTTTATTTTTCAATGTATTAGTAGGTTCACTGATAAGCGTTTGTGGATGTGTGTGGTGCAATCACAGACCTAGTTTGTTAATGTGCAGCTGTTCGTGTGTGAGTGAATTTGTATTGGAATAGTACACGCATGTAGTAGTGACCGCGGGGGTAGGGGAAATGTGGCGACAAGCGTTTTGCAAGTAATTTGAGAGATATGCCATTTTTATTACCTTATTATTTAGATTTCTGTGGTTGATGACAACGAATAGTGATAGGTAAAAACGCATCAGACCAGAATGAAAATAGTGAGGACACTCTTCCCAACGATGACAGTCATGATTCCGTGCGCCGTGCGCCCTGAAGTTTGCGAGGTGATCTGTGTATCGAGATCTTTGGAGTGAACAATATCACGTAAGTGGATTTTTCCGTATAGGTCTTACCATTTTTAGGGTTCCATACCCAAAGGGTTGGCTGTCCGTCCGTCCGTCTGTCACTTGGGGGCGTTGGTTCGTTAAGTTGATGGTACATCCTGAAGGTGATGGTTCCTGGAGGTAATAGATATTTGAGGTGATGGTTCCGGGAGGTGGTGGTTCCTGGAGGTGATGGTTCATTGAGATGAGGAGGTGATGGTTCCTGGGGTGATGGTTTCTGAGGGTTATGATTCCTGGAAGTGATGGTTTTGGGGGGATGGTCCCTGGGGGTGATGGTTCCTAGAGGTGATGGTTTTTGGGGGGATGGTTCCTGGGGGTGATGGTTCCTGGAGATTATGGTTTCTGGGGATGACGGTTCCTGTAGGTGATGGTTCCTGGAGATGATGGTTCATGGAGGTGATAGTTCCTGGTGATGATAATCCTGGTGGTGATGCTTCATTGAGACGAGGAGGTGATGGTTCCTGGGGTGATGGTTTCTGAGGGTGATGATTCCTGGATGAATCACGTCCTAACGTATGAACGGATCGGGCTGAAATTTGGAACACAGATATATTATAGTCTAGAAGAACACAAAGGCTACTTTTTATCCCGGAAAACAACGGGAACGGGAACTTCGCGGGTAATAGCGCGGGGCGCTGCTAGAATCTAAAAATTAAGAACTGTGCAAGAAAGTTATTAAGTTTAAAATTATTTATTCTTGCAAGATGAGCATTTGTGACATTTGGAATTGCAAAGAATGTTTGATTACTTGTATTTACAACGTTTTGAATTGCAGTGACTACAGTTACAATGTTGGAAGCCTTGTCCATCAAAATGAGTCTTCTCAAGCACATTCTCGAATAGTAATATCAACTTTTAGAACATCGTCGATCGAAATGAACTTTTCTTTACACACAGTAAACTCATTTCTGTAGTACAATTGGTTTAAAATATACCGTGTTTAGTTCCATGTTTGTAAAGTTTTTCTTTCTCGACATATATATAATAATAGCAATTATATTACGACAATCCGTCTTGGTTCGATCTTTTTTGCATTTGAACGCATCAATTTTTTTTGGCTTGTATATCAAGTGATATTTTAGCTTAGCTTTAGAATTAATTATTCATACTGTCCGGTCCAAGTGATAGATTCAAGGTATCTCTAACACCGACTTATTACATGGACCACGGGCCGTCGGGCATTATTAATAATGGCCGATCAAAGTGATAAATTAATCACTTTGCCCATCGCTCTTGGGCATTATTAATAATGACTGGTCCTTAATAATAATGCCCAGTTAATTACGTTGCCCGTAACATAATATATACATTCATTTTCTAAGAAATTATAATAACAGTAAAACGTAATCAATTTATGTCATATATCGCCTCTTTACAAGAGCAACGTGACATCTCATAAAAACGTTTTTTATTATTATTTGATATTCAAAACCGCGATGTCGAATTTTATTTTCTACAAAAACGCGGCATTTAAAACGTGAATAATGGAGGAGCTATGAGTGAAAGAGACGACACGACCGTGGCAAATGGTGTAATCACGTTGTCTCTTTCGTTGTGGCGCTCGACTTCGACAACGCGACATGTTGGTTTGCCCCGCGCGCGCAACGAGTGAAGTGCTCCTGTTTTCGACAAAAAAAATGGCATCACGAGTATACCACGTTTTTAGTGCAAAGGTATGTTTTTTGTTGTTTTTAACTTTAACTTGAATAATGTGATATTAGTTATTCAACTCGTTTTTGTTGTAAAACTCGTTAGTATTGAGAATGAGATAACGAATATTGTCACACTATTGATGAAAAAGTTATAAGATTTCTTTAGGATATCTTTGAATGTAACCATGTTGCTGATGAAACTTTTTCAAATACTATGGGTTATTTTATTTTACACCATTATTTTCGAAAACCTTTAAGTTTAGGTTTATATTATGCTAAAATGTTACATTATACATGCTAAAATAAAGTAACTTTTATGAATTTGTTTTTCAGATAACAGCACTATCTAGGTCATAATCGGCTATATGTAGGTGTTAAAAATAATTTGTGTAAAAAAAAGGGTGCAGCTAAGTACCTGATTCAAACTCTCAGATAGAAATTTTAACACAAGACAAGAAAGAAAATATTAAACGCTCTTCCAATACATTGCAGACATCAAAAGTAGGATTATTTTCACTTGTAGGTACTGTTTTTTTTGTCTAGTTGTGTTTCTATAATTTCATTACTTCAATCCTTTTTGTGGACAAAGACATCGCAGTATAGACTACAGGCCCGTGAACAAAATGTACGGGTCAAATGAACAACCAGGAGACCTATGTAGGCTGATAGAAGGGTATAACGTAATAAGGTTCAGCACTATGCCGTCACTTGTAAGCTGTCCAACTGAGTGCAATTGAAGAGGGGGGGTTGCAATCCTCGATCATTTCTCCTTGTCGCATTATTTTTGTACGGCGTTGCGGAATAATAGATTAAAAGAGGTATTGAAACCATAAAAAATATAAATTTTAACTTTTTAATTTTTAGTTTGCCGGAAAAATTTACAGAGTACGAGTAATTTACAGAGCAAATTTGGACATTTGATTAAGCATTGGTTCCATACAGTTTCAATACTTACCTCTTCTAATCCATTATTTCGCAATGCCGTACAAAAATCATGGAAAATCAAATGCGACAAGGAGAAATGGTAGAAGGTTGCAACCCCCCTCTTCAATCACACTCAGTTGGACAGCTTACAAGTGACGGCATAGTGCTGACTCTTAATACTTTACACCCTTCTATCATCCTACATAGGTCTCCTGGTGGTTCATTTGACCTGTAAATTTTGTTCACGGGCCTGTAGTCTAGTAGATTCCATCCGACCTCGTAGTAATTTGACTAACCTAGGGGTTCCTTTCTACCAGTTTTTCGAACAGTGACCCATCTATATCTCCAGGTAATTTTATTTAAAGTGCAGAGGGATCTGTTTAGATGTTAGGATAAAATATTTTATATCCCACTATTCTCACTAAATTCCAAGCTAATTGATCAAACCAATACCACGCCACTACACTTCAAGAAATTGATTGTATTTAAAACGTTTCAGACAGCGGCGACTCAGTCAGATCCTGATGAATCCCAACCAGCAAACGAGTATTCTTCTGATACTGTTGTAGAACAAAATATCACTACCAACCAACCATAATTACATTTCGGATGATCAAAATTTGGTAACATCTAATATGATCTTCAAAAAGTGTTCCATGCCCCAAAGAAGACGTCTCAGATTTTATTACAAGTCCAAACTAGCATAAACAGCCCGTCAAATGTTCCTAATGCCTTCTCTACTAAAGAGAGCGTCAAGGCCATAATCTATCACGCTGGCCCAATGCGTGTTGACTTTGAAAGATTCGAGGTACTTGTCTGTTTCCTCACGATAATTTCCTAAACCGTTTTCAAGTAAGCGCCATCACGTACATGGCTTCGAAAAGACAGTGGTGCGCGTGGGATTTCAACTCGTGTCTCCGGATCGGCAGTCGCCGTCCTCTCGATTTGACCAGCCGTAACTTGAAATTTAATATAACTAACAAATTCATTCAGTTAAGAATGATGATAAATGATGATAGGATAAGTCTAATGCCAATAAAGGTCAACGAAATAGCTACCTGTGTTTTAAATACCTGGAGAAAATTACCGCAACGCCTGAAGATCTCGATGATGTTTTTTGATTGATTTTGAATGTTGATGACAGTTTTGATTGGAAAAGTATAATATTCACTCAAATGAAATTTGCAATAACGAAATATGAAGACAATAATATTGGGAAACTGACTGAACTGAAGATGATAAAAGTTCAGAGCTCTGATCCCGGTGCCATATTTTTCAAATAATCATATTCTGACGAATTATTCAAAAAGGTAAAAAAAGAAAGCATCATAGTCAAAGCATTAATTTAGACTTGCAAAAGACATATTTATCTTCAAAAGCCTGGACTAGCAGAGAGAAAAAAAACTGATCTCATGGATTTGGTCAGTAAAAATATCTTTATATATTATTATAATTAAAGCAAGTATTAAATAATATGTGATTGATTGATTTTCTTGTTTATGATTGTGCCATAAAGTGAATTCAAGGTGGAAGTAAGCCATTGTTTTCGTTAATTTGTATTTTTTAAATACATGATCTTTACTTTTATAGTGTGTTATATTTTACTTATCACACAGCCTTATACCTAAATTTAACATATTAAATGTGATAACTCAAAATGTTACAAGCGTTTTATGACATATTTTCACTAAAAACGTGACATATGTGTCTGTGTTTTTTTAAATCAGTTTTTTACTTGTTTCGTTTTGAACTGAGTTTTATTTTGGTTATTTTCAGAAGCAATATTAATTACCGCAACAATCTGATTGTTTTCCTACAGTAAAATTATCAATATTTTAGAATTTATCAACACTTAAATGTTTAAAATTGCTCTCCTGTAAAGTTGTGGTTTTAGAAATATCACATTGTTCTTGTAAAGAGGCGATATGTCATGTCGTGATAAAATAAATATGGTATTTTATGATAATTACATCCATTCAAATATTAGTCATTATCATCAAATATTAGTTAGGGGTGAAAGGGGGAAGGGGTTGTAAGGGGGAAGCACACAACATCTAGCTTCCCCAAGTGTCAACCTCTCCTGCGCGTGGTACACCCTGCTGCCAACTAACGAGGCTCTGACGACCGAACCAATGGCGGTATATCCATTTATAAGCCAGTCCTAATTTGACCTGGCCGGTGACGGGCAGCGGCGTCATTGGTGCAAAAGACTGGCTCCGCGGTCACCAACCCGCCTGCCAAGCGTGGTGACTATGGCAAACACCCCCCAATATGACGGTCACAAGAAAGAAACGGCCCCTATTCCCCGGCGGCTCCGTTATTCCAGGCGGTGGTTGCAGTCTTGGTTCCGGCGGAGCATGGGGTGCTAAGAATCCCCGGCAGACGCCCCGCCACCAAACCCAACGACTCGACCTGGCAACGTACAATGCACGGACGCTGAGGGCTGACGAAAAGATTGTGGAGCTGGAAAAAGAAGTGGACAAGTTGCGCTGGGATATCATAGGGTTATCAGAAGCCCGTAGACAGGAATAACCCTCGAATCCGGCAACTTGTTCCACTACCGGGGGGGAGATCAACAATCCCAAGGGGGTGTCGGGTTTATCGTCCGCAAGTCTCTCGTCAACAACGTGTTAATGATCGAGAGTGTGTCGAGCAGGGTTGTATACCTTGTACTTAAAATAACCGACCGGTATTCATTGAAGGTCATACAGGTATACGCACCGACCTCGACACATCCCGACGAAGAGGTTGAGACCATGTATGAGGACATCTCCAAAGCCATACATGTCTCGCCAACACATTTCACATTTTTGATGGGACACTTCAACGCGAAACTAGGCAAACGTAGCGGTGATGAGTTGAGAGTGTGATAATTCGGATATGGGCAGCGGAACCCAAGAGGGCAACGTCTGGCTGATGTCTTGGAAAGGGATAACCTCTGTATGATGAACTCCTTTTTCAAGAAACAGCCACAACGAAAATGGACCTGCATTAGCCCAGATGGTTCCACAAAAAATGAGATCGACTTCATTATGACGACAAAACGGCAAATATTCAGCGATGTCTCTGTGATCAGTAGGGTTAAGACCGTCAGCGATCACCGTATTGTAAGAGGCACGCTGAATCTAAACATTAAGTTCGAAAGATCACGTCTAATGAAGTCCACGCTCCGACCAAAGTATGCTCAAATCGAAGATCCCGATAACTTTCAATTCGAACTTCAAAATCGCTTCGAAGCCTTAGATGAATGCGTAACGGCGGACGAAATAAACGACAGGCTGGTGGAAACTGTTCAAGCAGTTGGCAGGAAATTTTATAAGAGCCGACGCCAGAATATAACCCAAAAGCTCTCCGATCATACTCTGAATCTCATGGGGGTTAGGCGAGATATGCTATTGCAGTCTTCGGTCGACATGACGGTATACAGACAGCTCAATAAACAGATATCTACTTGTGTGCGACGCGACATACGCCGCTTCAATACTTCGTGTATTGAAGAAGCGATCAAGCGGAACAAAGGCTCGAAAGTGTTCGCAAGAAATCTGTCTCTTGGGCAAAGTCAATTGACCAAACTGAAGACCGACAGTGGTAACGTCGTCTCGTCGAGGCCCGAGATTTTGGAGGAGATTGAGAGGTTCTATGAACAGTTATACACCTCTACGCAAGCACAACCTGTCGTTAGCATGGCAAAAGACCCCAGAGCCACCAGAGCTGACCCGACACTTTACCGAAGACATCCCGGAAGTCAGCCTGTATGAGATTAGGATGGCCCTCAAACAACTTAAGAACAACAAGGCACCTGGCGACGACGGTAAATAATAATTAAATATAATTTTTTAAATTTTTATTAAAATTAAAATTATTCATAATACCTCCAATAAATTGTATTAGGTAACAATATAAATTATAATTTAAAAAAAAAAAAAAATTACGACTGATCTTCTGAGAGCGGGTGGAAAACCGGTACTTAGTTCTCCAGAAGCCGTTTGACTCCGTCATACTTGACGGTAATACGCCAGAAGCGTGGAGCAGAAGTGGAGAAGAAGGTGCTCTTCTTCAAAAAAGGTGACAACACCTTGTTGAAGAACTACACACCCATCTCACTTCTGAGCCACGTTTATAAGTTGTTCTCGAGGGTAATCACGGATCGTCTCGCACGCAGGTTTGACGACTTCCAGCCACCCGAACAAGCCGGTTTCCGAAAAGGCTATAGTACCGTAGACCACATGCTCACGCATTTCTAGATGGTCATGCCGTGATGGTTAGGCCACGCCCTTTCAGCATTTCCCATTGGCTGACGCATTTCTAGATGGCCAATGGCCGTGGCCCCGAGTTTACCCGAAGATTTCTTATCATACCCGAGCGTGACGCTAGAATTCAATTCACACCCCACGAAAAATCTGTCTAAAACCGCGCCTGCGCGCCAAAAGAAGTTTTCACTTCAAAATACTTGGGAGGTGTCAAGGGACATTCTGATGGAACGAAGTTGTACAAAATATTGCAACTCTTTACTGTTTCTGTTGCACTGGTATCTGGCCGTTTTTACCGAGTTTACCCGAATATTTCTTATCATATCCGAGCGTGACGATTGATGAATCCATTTCACAGCCCACGACAATTCTGTCTAAAGCGCGCCTAAAGAAGTTTTCACTTCAAAAACTGTGAAACGAAATGTACCCACATAAAACTGAGTGCAAACATACAATATTCAACTAGTAAATAAGTATCTTAAATGTAAGGAGTATAAGAGTCTTTTTGTATATTTTCTATTTTAGTAGGTATCTCTGCAGTCTATTATTACTTGTATAAAATCAGAAGCCTGGATTCCACAACACGGGTTGCTCTAGTGTGGGTCCAGTGCACATTAACACAATAATTATATTTTGTTCCACAACAGTTTCAGAAGAATATTCGTTTGTTGGTTGGGATTCATAATTAGGATCTGACTGAGACAGCGGCGACACGCTGTCTGAAACGTTATAAATACAATCAATTTCTTGAAATGTAGTGGTGTGGTATTGGTTTGATCAATTAGTTTCGAATTTAGTGAGAATAGTGGGATACAAATTTACTCCAAACATCTAAACAGATCCTTCTGCATTTTAAATAAAATTACCTGGAGATGTAGATCGGTCGCTTGAAAAACTGGTAGAAAAGAATCGCTAGGTTAGTCAAATTACTACGAGGTTGGATGGAATCTACTGCGATGTCTTTGCCTACAAAGAGAATGGAAGTCATGAAATTATTGAAACATAACTAGAAAAAAACAGTACCTATAAGTGAAAATAACCCTACTATTGATGTCTGTATTGGAAGAGCTTTTGATATTTTCTTTCTTGTCTTGTGTTAAAATTTATATCTGAGAGTTTGAATTAGGCACTTAGTTGTTTTTAGGGTTCCGTAAAACGTAAAAACGGAACCCTTATAAATTCGTCATGTCTGTCTGTCTGTCCGTCCGTATGTCACAGCCACTTTTTGCCGAAACTATGAGAACTACACTGTTGAAACTTGGTAAGTAGATGTATTCTGTGAACCGCATTAAGATTTGAACAAAAAAAATAAAAAAAACAAAAATTAGGGGTGCCCCCCATACTGAGAACTGAAGCTCAAACATTTTTTTTTCATCAAACCTACCCGTGTGGGGTGTCTATCGATAGGTCTTAAAAAATGATGTTGAGGTTTCTAATATAATTTTTGTCTACACTGAATAACTTGCGCGAGAGACGCTTCCAAAGTGGTAAAGTGTGTGTCCCCCCCCCCTCTAACTTCTAAAGTAAGAGAATGAAAAAACTAAAAAAAATATATGATGTACATTACCATGAAAACTACCAACGAAAATTAGTTTGAACTCGATCTGATGAGTAGTTTTTTTTTAGTACGTCATAAATACACTATTATTAAAACTTCGATCAAAGTTACAACGAACTAAAAGAACTATGTGTACTATGTATATTATGTTACTTGCTGGAACGGAACCCTTCATGGGCGAGTCCAACTCGCACTTGGCTACTTTATTTTACACACATTAATTTTAACACCTACTTACATAATATTTATAGCTGATTATGAACTAGATCGTGTTGTTATCTGAGAAACAAATTCGTAAAAGTTTCTTCATTTTAGCATGTATAATGTGACATTTTAGCAAAATACAAACCTAAACTTAAAGGTTTTCGAAAATAATGGAGTAAAATAAAATAACCCATAGTATTTGAAAAAGATTCATCAGCAACATGGTTACATTCAAAGATATCATAAAGAAATCTTGTAACTTTTTCATCAATAGTGCGACAATATACATTATCTCATTCTCAATAGGTAGGTACCTACTAACGAGTTTTACAACAATAACGAGTTAAATAACTAATATCACATTATTCAAGTAAATAACAACAAAAAACATACCTTTGCACTAAAAACGTGGTATCTCGTGATGCCATTTTTTTTGTCGAAAACAGGAGCACTTCACTCGTTGCAGGTGCGGGGCAAACCAACATGTCGCGTTGTCGATTGTCGAAGTCGTGCGCCACACCGAAAGAGACAACGTGATAACACCATTTGCCACGGTCGTGTCGTCTCTTTCACTCATAGCTCCTGGAACATTCAAGTTAAAAATGCCGCGTTTTTGTAAAAAATAAAATTCGACATCGCGGTTTTGAATATCAAATAATAATAAAATAAAGTAGCCAAGTGCGAGTTGGACTCGCCCATGAAGGGTTCCGTTCCAGCAAGTAACATAATATACATACATACATAGTACACATAGTTCTTGTAGTTCGTTGTAACTTTGATCGAAGTTTTAATAATAGTGTATTTATGACGTACTAAAAAAAAACTACTCATCAGATCGAGTTCAAACTAATTTTCGTTGGTAGTTTTCATGGTAATGTACATCATATATTTTTTTTAGATTTTTCATTCTCGGGGGGGGGACACACATTTTACCACTTTGGAAGCGTCTCTCGCGCAAGTTATTCAGTGTAGACAAAAATTATCTTAGAAACCTCAACATCAATTTTTAAGACCTATCGATAGACACCACACACGTGTAGGCTTGATGAAAAAAAAAAATTTGAGCTTCAGTTCTCAGTATGGGGGGCATCCCTAATTTTTGTTTTTTTAAAAAACTTTTGTAAAAATCTTAATGCGGTTCACAGAATACATCTACTTACCAAGTTTCAACAGTGTAGTTCTCATAGTTTCGGCAAAAAGTGGCTGTGACATACGGACGGACAGACAGACAGACAGACAGACAGACAGACAGACATGACGAATCTATAAGGGTTCCGTTTTTACGTTTTACGGAACCCTAAAAACGTTTTTATGAGATGTCACGTTGCTCTTGTAAAGAGGCGATATGTACCTACTCGATCATGGTATCTCATGGTATGGTAACTGATGAAATAAGGGCACTTTTTCACTTTCAAACTTATCAAATTGTGTACTTATCTGTACACTTGACACGAAGCAAACAAATGTTTGTTCTATCAATTTCGTAATTTCGAACTGTACGGGGGTGAAATTGGAGTTGAAATGGGGGATGAATGTCAATATTATGGAAGTTCCCAACCGTTGAAGATAAAACTTTGAAACTGTGTATGTAGATACTTCACACGAAGCAAACGAATGTTTGTTCTATCAGTTTCGTAATTTTGAACTGTACGGGGGTGAAATAAAGGATTAATGTCAATATGAAAGTTCCCAACCGTTGAAGATAAAACCATGAAACTCTGTATATAGACACTTCATACGAAGCAAACGAATGTTTGTTCTAGCAATTTTGTCATTTCTAACTGTAAGGGGATGACATGAGGGATGAAAGTTTATTTGGAAGTTCGTAATTGTTGAAGATATAACCAGGAAACTTCGTATCTAGACACTTGAAACGAAGCAAAATAAATGTGTGTGCTAGCAATAATGTAATTTCGAAATGTATGGGGATGAAATGGGAGATGGAAGTATGCACGTCGTTGTTGAAGATAAACCCCTACCAAACCAACAAAATTTTGCAACTAGACACTTGATATCCATATAAGTAGTGATATTATAAATATGAAAGTAGCTCTGTAGGTCTGTTACGCTGTTACGCCTAAACCACTGAACAAGTTTGATGAAAGGAGACGGCTCATTTCTGCCCCAAGTCGTTTCAAGCTTAGGTACTTAATTAGCCCCGGAGACCTAAACAAGTTATTTAATTAAAATAACATATAATTAAATAATTCAAACTGTACATTCAATACTAACCGTGTGCGTTCGCCCAGCAAAAAAGTATCGCCTTTCAAGAATTGAATGATGCAGATAATTAGTGCCCTATCTCGTGTAAATGTGCCCGAAATTTTAAATTTGTGCCCCCTAAGGTTTCAGATTTATTTAAGAAAAAGAGATTCTGCTGCACGAACGTTCGCCCAGCAAAAAAATTTTTAAATGTTGGGTTTAGCTGGATATTAAATATGCAAAAAGGTAGCTTATATACGAGTATAAATGTGCCCTGAAACTGAAATTTGTGCCTCTTCAGGTTTCAGAGAAATTTCGTTTTTTGCTGGGCGAACGTTTTGGCGATTGCTATATATCGGAAACGGTTGGACGCACAGTCATGATTTTTTTTACACAGATACATTAAATTTGTGCATATTTGTGCCGAAATTTTCATTAACTTGACTAGCATAGTTCAGGAGTTATTATTTTATTTCCTGAAAAATTGAAAAAAGCTCTGGCTCTCGAACGAACAAGACTAAGGACTTCGCGTTTGTGCCGACTGGTACCTATCATATATACACACGATCCTGGAAAGTTTTGCCGATCTACTACATATCATTGGCGAGTTATTAACGATTTTGTCTGTTTTTTGAGGTTATCTTGAACGAAAGTATTTAGCATAAGAAAACACTACTTTTATGTGAGCTGGCTTATTACAAGCTTCAACACTAATTAGAGCGCTATTTTAAGAATACGTGTGCAAAAATTCAGTTATGTATACCCGTTAGTTTAGACAGTAATGCTAAGAAACCATTCGAAATATTTACGGCACAGTAACCGACTAAATACGAGTGAACATTAAAAAGCGGACGCACGATACTTCATGCTAGCCTTCTTAAATCGTCATGATATAATTTCGTGTCTGGAGAACGTTGCGTACAAAAGTAGAATCGTCGTTCCAAAAATAAACCTTTGCACTCGTTTAGTTATAAATGTTTATTGTTAAGTTAATAATTGTGCTCATTTTAACAAATAACTAAGCAGTAAGTAGTAGTTATGTGTTTTTATGCTCCTAAATTGTACCCCAGCTATTTAAGAAAATAATCTTTGGCTCATTTTCAAATAAATCATTACCTAGTAGGATGTTTATCTATTTTTATTATTAGGTAGGTACCTACTAGAGATGAAACGGATAGTAGTTAGTAATAGTACACCTATGTTTTTTATTTAATTAATGTTATTGGCTAAATCCTAACACAAACAAATAGTATGTCAAATGGATATGTGGCTGAGTAGAGACTGGCTACATGACTGGCCTCGTGGCTTAGTTGGTAGCAGCTCTGCCTGCGAAGCCGAGGGACGTGGGTTCGATTCCCACCCAGTGCAAATATTTGTGTGATGAATTCAAATGTTTGCACTGTGTCTGGGTGTGTCTATGTATAATAAGTATGTATTTAAAACTATACTATAAGTATTATATCGGCTATTTGGCCGCCATCATACAAGCTTTGCTTAGTTTGGGGTCAGATGGTGTTGTGTGTGAATTGTCCACCAATATTTACTATGTATATTTACTAATATGCCTTAATTTGATTATAATATGCCTTTCTACTCGTTGTTTTAGTAGTAGTAGTAACAGCACCTACACAGTTTTGTGATAGTATTTTACTGTGATTTTGAATTAATAAGAAATTGAATAGAATTAATGACTTAGGTTAGGAGCGATTACGAAGTACAACATTTCTTGTCCATCATTATGATCCATTATTTTTGTTAAGTAATAGAACACGATTATGTTTAAGAAATACGTTGTACCTACTTGCTTTTTTTGGAATGTTACTTTTAATGTACACCTTTTAATGATCTTAAATGTACTCAGATAGGTACTTAGTACCTAAGTACATTGTCTACCAACAATAATTCAATAGGAAAATTATCAATATTGTTTTCTTATCTTCTTATATTCAAATTGCTTTCATTTCAATCTATTGATGCCACCGATATACCGTTGTCTAAGGACAATTTATTTTTAACAATGCATTACAAGTTATAGTGCAGTAATAGTAATATAAAACACAACATTTTGTTTTATTTACATTTTATTTCATGTCCCTAATACAAAATAATTTCCAACTTAACAATTCTGTACGCATCTGTACCATAAAAAATTCATTACAACGCCATCAAGTGAAGAAGGCTAGCATGAAGTATCGTGCGGCCGCCTTTTAATGTTCACTCGTATTTGGTCGGTTACTGTGCCGTAAATATATCGAATGGTTTTCTATCATTAATATCTAAACTAACGGGTATACATAACTGATTTTTTGCACACATATTCTTAAAATAGCGCTCTAATTAGTGATGAAACTTGTAATAAGCCAGCTCACATAAAAGTAGTGTTTTCGTATGCTAAATACTTTCGTTCAAGATAACCTCAAAAAACAGACAAAATCGTTAATAACTCGCCAATGATATGTAGTAGATCGGCAAAACTTTACAGGATCGTGTGTATATATGATAGGTACCAGTCGGCACAAACGTGAAGTCCTTAGTCTTGTTCGTTCGAGAGCCAGAGCTTTTTTAAATTTTTCAGGAAATAAAATAATAACTCCTGAACTATGCTAGTCAAGTTAATGAAAATTTCGGCACAAATATGCACAAATTTAATGTATCTGTATAAAAAAACTCATGACTGTGCGTCCAACCGTTTCCGATATATAGCAATTTCCAAAACGTTCGCCCAGCAAAAAACGAAATTTCTCTGAAACCTGAAGAGGCACAAATTTCAGTTTCAGGGCACATTTATACTCGTATATAAGCTACCTTTTTGCATATTTAATATCCAGCTAAACCCAACATTTAAAAATTTTTTTGCTGGGCGAACGTTCGTGCAGCAGAATCTCTTTTTCTTAAATAAATCTGAAACCTTAGGGGGCACAAATTTAAAATTTCGGGCACATTTACACGAGATAGGGCACTAATTATCTGCATCATTCAATTCTCGAAAGGCGATACTTTTTTGCTGGGCGAACGCACACATACTAACCTGCCAAGCGGGGATTGCAAATTGGTGATTAAAAAGTACCTTAATGACTATGTTTACGTAATTTTGTATTAAGGTACTGTAGTTCCATAAAACCAAACTAGATGGCGTTGTACGGCGTTAAAACACGCTAGCGAAGTTTATGTGAATTTAAATAAGCCTGTTAGGTCAGTACTCCATAATTAGTCTTGGGCATAATAGGTCGCAACTGAGATCGGTCATTTTAGTTCGCCGCTCTAAAACGAACTAGGTCGTTCTTCTAGTTCGTTAGTTCGCAGTTCCAATAAGACCGATCAGCCGACCCCATCGTTCGCTCGTTATAATACTGTTCCTCCTGCATAGGTCGGCTCCTGCAGCATGAAACAATATATTTATGAAATACTTTGTATTTTTGACTTCTATAAAATAGAAAAAAAGCAGAGACGAACTTCTTAGCATTCCATGGATTCACCGTGCGGGTGCCGGGTCCATCGTGTGGCAGAGAGAGAAATCTCGAATAGACCCCAAGACTTGTGACTCGGGCTGTAGGTTTAAAAGGGGCCCCTTATATTGACGTACGTCAACACTCACCTTCACTAATCGTATTTCTCTCCCTGCCCAGCCAAATCCGATATGATCCTACTAGTGCAGCTTTAGATACTCGTTCGATAACATCTGACACAAAGCAAACAAAAATAATCAAATAATAATAAATAACATTGGTGGGCAAACTTTACATGTTCCTGAATGTAAAAAGCTGTCTGCTGTCCCGTGCGCATGACGATCTTCGTTCAGCTGACGTATACCTCGTCAGTTCCACAAGAACTAACGAACTGCGGAGCGGCGAATGAAGGAACTAGGTCGCGTAGTTCGTCAGTGGGAGCGCTCTTTCGACCTAGGTCGTTCGCGAACTGTACAAGACTATCCATAATTAAATACTACGGTGAACAGTGAATACTCTTTTCATTTGTGTACCTATGTGTACAGAGTATAGTCATAGAATAGATAATGTATAGTCAAAGTCAGCCATGTTTTCTCATTTAAGTTCAGTTGAAGTTTGAACGTTTGAAGTTTGCGTACATTAATTCGTCGATTCTTCCTCCAGTCGTTGGTCGAACTAGTCGCATCGTTCCTCGCCACTGTGGCCTGTGACTCATTCTGTCGATTACAAATAGCGCTCGAGTTTTGTTGTGTGGTACAAGTTACAAGCAAATTTCTTGGAGTGAAAAACTTTTAAATGCCTTCAGATATCGATATGCATACGGACACAGAGACGGGAAAGGTTAGCAAAACTAGCATAAACAAACGCAAGAGACTGTGTGATGGAGGAAACGACCCTTTGAGTGAGTTGAAGAAAGATCTCATTGAACTCATAGATATGAAATTTTCAAAACTGGAGAAACACATAATTGAACTAAAAAATCAGAATACAGAATTTTGTAAGACCTTGGAATTTATATCCGCAAAACAAGACGATTTGGAAAAGGAAATGGCGACTATTTTAAAAGAAAAGGAAGACGATAGGAAATGTATAATTGAATTGCAAAATAAACTCGAAGTAGCGAATAGAACGCAGAACTCGTACTGCATAGAAATAAAAAATGTCCCAAAAACCGATAAAGAGACTAAAACGGATCTCCTTAAAATGGCGGCCAGTCTAAGTGATTCTCTCAAACTAGAACTAAACAAACATGAAATTGATGATATTTACAGAATAAAAATTAAATCTGAGACTCACCCGATCATTCTTGTGAGATTTACAACTATTACACGCAAAGAAGAAGTTATGAGAACAGTAAAAAAGTACAATAGAGAAAACGCAATTAAACTGACGTCTAAACAATTGGGACTACTACAGCCACCTGAACCAATCTATGTCTCAGAACATTTGACTCAAAAGACTAGAAGTTTGTTTTTTCTTGCCCGAGATTTTGCTAAATCGAACAATTATTTATTTTGCTGGTGCTCTCGTGGAAGAATTTTTCTACGGAAAAAAGAAGGAATGCCACAATTATACATACATTCTGAAATACAACTGGCTGCGATCAAAACTTCCACTGCAAATTAACCGGATAAATTTGTCTAAAACGGTGCACGATTTGGTAAATTACTTTTTTAATTATGTATTGTCATTTTATTTGGCAAATAACACTTACAAACACTTCATTACACACACAATAATATTCACTACACATCTTCTTGACACACACAGCAAAGTAAAGAGGTATGTCGTTTGGTTTCTGTCTTTAAGACGGGATCAGAGCTACAGTTGTTATGATTCTGAGCCAGCATTCTCTAAAAAAATTCACAAACCTACGAATATAGGACTCATGGACATACATCCGTCTAGTAATGGATAGCCAGCACTTAACTAATGAATTGGATGGTTACAGTGTATCGGATCCTTTTGAGTGCGACATACTAGGTGCGAATAAAATCATGAGCGCTGCTAATACCACAAGAAAATTAACAATAGTTTGCCAAAACATTAGAAGCATTGGTTTTAAAATGCCACACGTCGAAATCCTATTATCGCGCCTCGAATTTGACGTGGATATTCTCATCCTTACTGAGTGTTGGTTGAGAAATATTGAATTTACCCCGACACTTTTCAATTACGTTACTTACTGTTCTAAATTTAATAAAACCCAAAATGAGGGAGTCGTAGCTTTCGTTCGTGAAGACTTAAATGCTGAAGTTTTAGAGCCTCCCGCATTTGAAGCAAACTGTCTAACAATCAAGCTTGGAAAAGATACCGCCATAGTGGGTCTATATCGGCCGCCAGCTTACCGTAGGCTTGAAAATTTCTTTGAAAACATTAACAATACACTATGCTCACTTAAATCTTTCAAAAATATTATTTTAACTGGCGATATCAATATAAATATTAACAGATTACTTGACGACGATTGCAATACTTACTTGGACTTGATGGCCTTCCATGAGCTTTTGCCTGGTCATACATTTCCAACTAGAGAATCCAGTTGTTTGGATCACATATTTCTTAAAACAAGATTAAAGTCTACCGCAATGGTGATTTCAACTTCAATTACCGATCACTACACAGTAGCAGTAACGCTACACAACCCTGAGCAGTCTAAGAATGTGTATCGTCTCAACAAGATAATAAACTATGATGATATTCATATGCACCTAGATGCAAATGATATTTCATCCGTAGTCGAAATTAACGAAGTCAATCAGGCAACGGAACTGTTGGTTAAAACGCTAAAGCAGGCCATTCATAAAAGTACAAAAACAATCAAAGTCCCCTACCGAAAAATAATTAAAGTACCATGGTTGACTCCCGGATTACTGCGCTGTATTAAACATCGAGATAAATTACACTATGATTCTAAATGTGACCCAAGTAACCTAACTAAATTAAACATATATAAAAGATATAGAAATCACTGTAGAAATATCCTGAAAAAAGTCAAATTGGGCTACGATCGAAATCTAATTTTAAAGGCAGGCAAGGACTCAAAATCTACATGGGCTGCGATTAAAAGTATTACTAACTTGAACTCTAAACGAAAAACTGACACTGAAGACTCTCATTTATTAAAGATTAAAAATAGCTCTAAGGCGTCACTGAATCATATTAACTCTTATTTTGCGAATGTTGGAAAGACGCTGGCTGATAACATACTAAGCAGTAAGACATCTAAAAATTCACCCCTCTCTTCTCTTACACCATCCTGCAACTCACTTGCGCTTCTAGACACAGACGCTCAAGAGGTTAAAACTGCAATCGAAAATCTTAGGGTAGAATGTGCGGTTGGGTTTGATGATATCCCTACAAAAGTATTGAAGGAAACTAGACATGTTGTTGCCCCGGCTATTGCCCACATTGTAAATCTTAGTTTTGGCTCTGGTATATTCCCAACAATGTTCAAGACTGCCCTCATAAAACCAATTCACAAAGGTGGTGCTAAAGATATAATTGGAAATTATCGACCCATATCTTTACTTACGTCACTATCCAAAGTGGTGGAACGGATTATGAACAAAAGATTGACGTCTTATTTAAACAAACATCATCTATTATCTGAAGATCAATTTGGATTCATGAAAGGGAGATCTACCGAGCAGGCGGTTCATGAACTAACTAATTTCATCGTTCAACAAATGGAAGGCAAAAATAAGTGTATGGGTATATTTCTAGACCTTGCCAAAGCGTTTGACACTGTTGATATTTCCGTTCTTAATGGGAAGATGGAGAGGCTGGGAATTAGGGGAACAGCGCTTAAACTTTTTGTCGACTATCTTTCTAATAGGAAGCAAAGGGTTAGAGTGAGAGATGAGGTTAGTGATGATGATACTGCTGTATATGGAGTTCCTCAGGGTAGTGTATTGGGCCCTACATTGTTTCTGATCTATGTCAATGATCTTTGTAATATAAATCTTGCTGGTGGAAGGGTGATAGCATTCGCAGATGATACCGCCCTTCTCTTTTCTGCACCAACCTGGGATGAAACAAGATTAATGGCGGAAACAGGCTTAAAACTAGTAATGGCATGGCTCACAGACAATTTTCTCACTCTTAATTTGGACAAGACAAAATACCTAACTTTTTCGAAATCTTCAATCGGTCAACCAAGGTCAGAAAGTGTCAAAATTAGAGCTCATGTCTGCTTTAATCAAGATACAAACAAATCGTGTTCATGCCTCCAGCTTGAAAGAGTCAGATCTGTCAGGTATTTGGGTGTAACGGTCGATGATTTGCTTTCTTGGAAGTACCATATCCAAACTTTGGTTGGACGAATTCGAAAACTTATGACAATTTTCAAAAAGCTGAGACACGTCGCTGAACTACACATTATCAAAAATGTGTACTTCGCTCTTTGTCATTCCTTAATTACGTATTGCGCCCTAAGCTGGGGCGGCACATTCAAAACGTACATGAAGCGTGTGGAGGTTTCTCAACGGTCGATACTTAAAGTGATGCTTAATAAGCCTTATAGATATCCAACGGAATTGCTATATCGTGAATTAAAAATTCTAAATGTTCGGCAGGTCTTTATTTTAAAGGCTATATTGCACGTCCACACCACAGTTTCTACAATGCCTAAACCTACCAAATCCCGCAGAGAGCAGAGGCCTATCAAAGCTCACCCTTTTTCAACTCAAATGGCGAGACGACATGTTTGTTTTTTGGGACCTTATCTCTATAACAAAATTAACCAATACCAAGAATTACCCCCACTTAATAATAAATTATGTAAACATGTTATTTCAAACTACCTGGCTAATCTTACATATGACAAGACAGAAGACCTATTACGTATTCTGGAATTTGAGCCTTACAAACCTATGAGACAATCATGAACAAAATCCTAACACATACAAGCTCTTACGGAAACACGCATAAATAAACACTCACACATACACATGCACACACCCTCACACATGCACACACCCTCACATACACCCTCTCATCCATATACTCATACACACAGTCATACCCATATATATAACCTATGACACACCTTCACACATTGTCATACATTTCAGAAATTTAATTATCTAAAATAAGAAAAATGCAATTTTTGTTTAATAATGTAAATTAATCGTATTTTTTTTTAATTTCTGTAAATAACGTGTATTATCCTTTTTTAAATTAATATTTATTAAGTAGCACCGAAACCGACTGTAATATTTAAAATGTAATCATCAAAATAAAATATTTTTAAGCTTATCAATAATTATGTACTATTTGGCTTTGAAATAACTATTACGTAACTTTAATAATATTGTAATAACATACATTCTAATAATTGTTCTAACATGCTATGAAATTGACCAATGTGAACATCTAAGGCGCTCCCTCTTAACTTGGACCATACAACAAGATCATTAACTTGAATCAAAAGTACCCACAATAAAAAAATTACAACTACGTTTCTATCAACTTAAGCCAAAAATACCCACAGTAAAAATGAAAATTAATAACTACTTTAAAATAAGTAACATTCTGTAGACAAAAGGGTTTACGTGACTGAGTGAGCGCCGGAGGTGGGAATCTTAGCAGCCGTAACACAGGTCTCCAGCCTAGCACGGCTGCTAATGGACTACTAACTTATATTAAGTATTTGTTCCAAGTAGGTAATTAAGTATTTTGATGTTTTTTAAGCCAAATTAATGATTGAATCAATAAATTTTTATTATTATTATTTTTAAGTTACACTTTTGTGTTCTCTCCAATTACGGAGGTTATACAAAGACACGGGCCAAAGCCAAGTGTTTTTAGAGGTTCAGAAATTTTCTAACAATTCTACAAGTGTTTAAAATGACTGCTTTTTGTAAGAGTTTGAATGTAGATTTGTGGATGTCGAGTAATTCAAGGCTTGTGATGAGTGTTTTGGGAATGACACCTGTAGTAGAGAGAATTATTGGTATTGTCCGGATGTTATTTATGCGCCATTGTGTTTTTATTTCAATTGTTAGGTCTGTGTATTTAGCAATTTTTTCTGTATGTGTTGTCTGTAAGTTATGAGTGTTGCAGATTGCTATGTCTATTAGAAAAACTTCTTTTTTGTCTTTATCAAGAATGGTGATATCAGGCCTATTGTAATGGATGGTTTTGTCAGTAATTATGGTTCTATCCCAGTATAACTTAACATTCTGATTTTCAAGTACGGATTCCGGTTTGTATTTGTAATAAGGTTTTTTGTCAGTTATGAGTTTGTATTTGTAGGCCAGCAGTTGGTGAATACCTGCGGCTACTTGATCGTGTCGATGTTTATAGTCGGTTTGTACTATTGCTTTGCATGCTCCCGTTATGTGTTGTATGGTTTCAGGATTACTACTACATCTTCTACAGCTGTCGTTGATATCAGGACGTTTAATTATATACTTTTGGTAGTTTCTTGTGTCTATAACCTGATCTTGGATTGCCAGCATGAAAGCTTCGGTCTCAGGGAAGATCTCACCACTGCGTAGCCACGCGTTCGACGCTTCTTTGTCGACATGTGACTGTTGCAGATCGTGATAGTGACGACCATGAAGAGACTTCAGCTCCCATGCGGCGAATTTATCTTCAGGCTTTGTTATCCTTTCATTTTTTTGCAAATTAGGATTAGATAAATTTAAGGGAGTGAGTTTTTTATCGGATTCAGCTATTATTTTGTGCAATGGTGATTGCTGTAGGCGTTTTGTAAAGAAATTTCTCATAGTTGTGATTTGTTTGTTGTGTAGGTTAATGATGTCTATGATTCCCCGTCCTCCGTGTTCTCTAGGCAGTGTGAGTCTTTGGACGCAAGATCTTGGGTGATGCTTGCGGTGTGTAGTTAAAGAAGTGTTTATGGTTCGTTGAAGTTTCATTAGATCGGTTTGGGACCAGTTAATAATACCAAAGGTGTACGTAAGAACCGGGACTGCATATGTGTTAATTGCTTTTATGAGATTTTTCCCATTCAACTGTGATTTAAGAATAGTGTTCAATCTTTGTTGGAATTTACTTTTGATATCAAATTTAGTTTTATTGTGGGGAATCTGGTGATTTTGTTCAAATCCAAGGTATTTATAGTAAGTGTCTGGTTCCATTGGGTCAATTTTGTCTCCTGTGTTAAGAGTATATGGCTGGGATGTAACTGAATGTTGTTCTATGGAGTAAGTTTTACATTTTTCAATTCCAAATTGCATATTTATGTCATTTGAAAAAGTTTGTGTGATATCTGCTAGCTTATGAAGTGCAGTTATTGTGTTGCTATAGAGTTTAATATCATCCATGTACATCAGGTGACTTAATTGGTGATTATTATTACTATTGGATATAGTTAGGCCAGCGTTGGACGTGTTGAGCATTTTAGATAATGGGTTTAATGCAAGACAAAACCATACTGCGCTGAAAGTGTCTCCCTGGAAGATTCCTCTTTTGATTTTGATTTCATCTGTAACTATTGTTTCTTTACCGTTCTTAATTGTGAGTTTTGTCGTCCAGTGTTTCATAGCACTCTCCAGAAGTAATATCAACAGCGGGTGGATTTTGTAATGACGTAAGACGTAAAGAAGCCAGCTGTGAGGAACGGAATCATACGCCTTGCGGTAGTCAATATACATTGTCATCAGGTCTTTTTTATGTTTGAGTGTATGTTTCATTGATATCGCATCTATAATAAGTTGTTCTTTGCAGCCTTGACTGTTTTTTCTACACCCTTTCTGTTCTTCCGCCAAAATATTGTTATCTATGATGTGTTTATTGATAAGGTGTGATATGCAAGAAGTCATGATTTTGTAGATCGTTTGTAAGCAAGTTATTGGTCTGTAATTTGCGGGGTTATATGTGTTTTGGTCTTTTGGGAGCATATAAGTAATACCTTGTGTGATGTAAGAAGGCATGGTATCAGGTGATTCAATGAATTGATTAATGTAGTTATGTAGTAGGGGGTGAGTTGAGGTGAATTTTTTGTACCAGTAGTTTTGTATATTATCTGTTCCGGGTGCCTTCCAGTTATGGGTCTTAGCGATAACTTGTTTGAATACATCCACTGGAATTATTTCGTATTGCATGTCTGTGTAGGCTGTATTTTGTAGATCTGAATTTATCCATTCGGCTTTATCATTGTGATGTATTCCATTACTCCAAATATTAGACCAAAACTTGTGCATGGCACTCGAAGTTGGTAGTTCTGTATTGGCTGTATTGTTAGTGGTGTTACGTTTAAGAGTTAAATTTCTGTAAAAAGATTTTTCGTTGTTTTGAAATTGGATATTTTGTTGTTTTCGTAGTGTACAGTTGTTGTATCTTCGTAGTCTGCTGCTGGTTGCACTTAACTTTTGTTTCAAACTATCTAATACCTGTTCATTTGTTAAATTCGGTTCTTCGTGGCGTGAGTGTGAGTAATATTTAAATTTTATAGAGTCTACATGTGTTATGAGATTACGACTTCTTATTCCTGCAATGTATTGTGTCATACGGGCAATGTCTCTACGAAGGTTTCTGACTTTGGTTTCTAATCTTTTTTTCCATGACGGGGTTGAAATATGACTACTGTTGGTTTTGTCTGTGTGTCTAGTATTGTGTGGTGTTAAGTTTTTTGTTTTTGCTCCGTTACATGTTACTGCTGTATGGGCAGCTGCATAAATAATTGTTTGGGTGGTGGTGAAGCTATCGTCTTGTGATAAATACTTTGGTAGGATGTCGGTATCTATATAGTTCACAATGTATGCCAGTTTTCTTGATGTATTTTGTCGTGGTAAGAAGGGTCGTTTTGTTGGATCTGTATTTATGAATTTTTCAAGATCGTTCATGAATGTTTCATTGATTTTAGAGTTCAGTCGTATACTATTAGGGTATGAATGTTGCAATGTATTAACTATTTGTGGTATGTGTGTGTTTTGTGTTACATTCGTTTGTTGTGGTGTTCTTGTATCAGTATCGTTTGGGTGATTTGATGTGTTAAAAGTACAAAAACTAGTTGACGGTACGTCGTCATATGTGGTGTTTTCATCGCATGAGTGGATTAAAGTTTGAGGGCGCCGAGAAGATATAAGATCTTGACGGACTTCCTCTTTCAGTGCTTGGAGTCTTTGATCTGTAATTAATTTATTATTTACGATGACTCTTCTTTGATCAGCAATTCGCTGTTCTGATACGTGTGCTACTTGTGGGAATTGTTCTATAATAGTGCTGTGTAATTGTTTTCTGTAAGCTGTTTTATTTTGTTCTAAATGTGTGATTTGATAATATGTTTTTATTATGGCTTCATTGATATCGTCGGTCCATCTAAGTCTAGCCTGTGTTGTTATTGGTTGATTAGTTGTTGGGTTATTGTAATCGGTTACGTAGGAATTTTCCCTAAGAAATTCTTCAACTTCTTTTCTAATGTTCTGTAATGTGTTTTCAGACAAAAGTTTGCTCCTCAATATGGCCCTACGCTGATCACCTATCCTTTGCCGCGATACATTCATGTCCGGGAATTTTTCTGTGAAGTGTCGGTGAAGTTGCTCTAAATATGCTCTAGTTTTAGTTTCGTTTTGTGTAATTGTTAGATAAGTGCGCCATATAAATTCATTCATGCTAGGTGTCCATTTCTTTCGCGCGCGTATACAACCTGAGGTGGGTACATTATTGTCGGCGACTGCCTCTTGTACAACATCCTCGGGCGTAGCTAAGCTTGATGCAGATGGATTATTATTATTAAAAATTCGTTCGAAACTCACACAACACATGGAATTTCTTTATTTTTCCAAAGGTTTTGTAATTTTTTTGTGGTTTGGCCGAATCTCCGCTCCTTCTCTTTGTTGAGTCGACATTATTCTGAGCACAGTACGTCGCAAAGTAATGAATTTACTACCTTCATTTAGTAGTAAGTACATAATCACGTTCTTGATTACCTACTTGCGGCGTTATTGAAGTGAAAACTTCTTTAGGCGCGCTATAGACAGAATTTTCGGGGGCTGTGAAATGGATTCATCAATCGTCACGCTTGGATATGATAATGGTTCGATTACCTACCTACCTCCAACAGCCCAGCGTTTATCTCCAGATACCAGGACAACAGAAATATAAAAGAATTGCGTTTGCCCCTAGGTACCAGTACCAGGGCAACAGCAAGTTTTCACTTCTATCGGCAGTTCCTATGACAGACAATTTTTTTTTTTTTTCAATGTTTTAGTTGATCTTTTAAACCCCGCTATGCAGGATAAAAACATAAACGGTTCCTCAATATATATTAAAAATCCTATACAATGATCCAATTTTGGTCAAGTCTCTTGCACTTTTTCTGTGGGGCAAATGCCCATGGAAAATGGGCCGTCTCCTTTGGTACACAGATAGACTAGGCTCAGAAAAAGACAAGATCTACTATTTTATCACAGAAAAAGAGTTGAAGGGGTGGAAATCAGGAATAATTGTTTACATGGTAGTTCGTCAATGTTGAAGACAAAACCGTTAAATTTTGCAACTAGACACTAGAAATGTAGAAATCCATTCTAATATAAATTATTATATTATGTCAAAAAAACTCTGTCTGTCTGTTACGCTTTATCACGTAAACGACTGAACCGATTTTGATGAAATTGTATAAAAATGTTTTAATGTAAGCTGTTTTTTGTAAACGTAATTTGGTATTATGTACACCTACTGCTTGAGTTACTTTAATATTTATTTTGCGCGGACAAAGTCGCGGGTAAAAGCTAGTCCTATATATTCTCAATCACTCCGTGGCTACGGGCACGTTTCCAGTAATATGGAAAGAAGCCCAAACCATTCCTCTTCCCAAAAAATCAAATCCTGAATCCTGTTCTGATTATCGTAGTATTTGTATCCTACCTTTCCTCTCTAAAGTTTTAGAACGGTTTACCCACCAACAACTTTCCTGTTATCTTGTCAAAAATAATATCCTTAATCCCTTCTTAATCTGGTTTTCGTATTGAGCATTGTGCCACTACTGCCCTTACGAGCAACATTCCTGCCATATAACAGCACAGAGACACGCAGCTGTTGAAACATGAAGAGTCTAAATCATTACCTACCACTGCACTGCGCTCGATATAAGATGTTTTATCTCTATGCCCTGGAAATTTCACATTACATAATGGTTGTTGCTCCTATGTTCGCACATTACTGCTTGGAGGTAGAAAAACTGGCACAAAGGTGTGGTACGTCTCCAGGCGCACTCTGGAAAGTGTCCTACCACTACAAAGACTTCTCATAATCACATTCACTATGATACTACCTACCGTAGGTATCTACTACCCAGGGCCGGATTTAGGGGAGGACAAAAGGGGACATACGCCCCGGGGCCTCCACAATAGACACTTCGGGGGAAAAAAAAAACTTTGACAGTAAACATCTTTTTAAACCATTTGTAGTCCGAGTTTTTGCTTGAGAAATCTTAAACTAAGGGGGGGGGGGGTGTATTTCATCGACCCAACAAAGCTCTGCCCCGGCGCCACCACACCTCTAAAACCGGCCTTGCTATACTACCCTTTGACCTGCGAGGTATTTAAGCGTGATGGTACACTCATTTACACTTACAGAAAGTATTAGCAAAATGTAACATGTTTATTTTGTGATGTTGTAGATAAAAACCCTTTGATTATACACTTTACAGGTACTGTAAAATGTATAATCAAATATACCTAGTCTTGCATTAATGCAAAGTAATTTATTAGAATAAGGACAAGGTAAGAACTTATACTAAGGGACGAGGAAAATTCCAAAGGATACTTACTAGAGGTAGTGACTGGTAAAAAGGAACGAACTTCTAGGGCCAAAAAAGAGTTAGACACGATTTTCACGGCGCGGTTGCCAACCGCGCCCGCAGCAGATTTGTATGTAAAATTGAATTCAAAACTCACGACGCGGTTTATGGCCGCGGCGGCTGCGGCAGCCGCACGGCGCCCGCGTGGCTGCGCGCGGTTCTTGCGCAGTAGAAACCGCGAAAACCTGCGGTCTCGTGAGTATTGAAACAAAACCGTCAACCGCCGCGGTGCCGCGCCCGCGCGCGGGCGCGGTTGGAATCCGCTCCGTGAAAATTGGGCCTAAAGACTTCATCACAAGATTAAGTCTTAGTAAAACATTGCAGTTGTATATTTTAGTTGACTATAATAAAATAATATACTTAACCTATTAATTTCATGTGCAAAAAAATAATAATTTACAGAGGTCAATTAACTATTAACGTTATTCTAATGCAGACTATCTTATAGTACTTACCCTACTGTAATATACATGTTAACACTTAATCCAAGACACACTTTGTGTTTAACTTCAACCCCTTACTGTATATTATATGTAGTTGTAGGTACGAATATTATATCAATCACGACATAATGGACATTAAAATAGATTATTTATCACTTTACTGTTTCGTTTGCGTTTCTGTATAGTATTGGTCTAATATTCATTTATTATAAACTGATAACTTTATTTTATTTTTTTAAATTCTACAATACATTAACAATAATGTTGATAAATTACATTAACAAAGGATTTTTATTATTCATGGTTTTCACATATGTATAAAAGTTAGGTGCCCAGCACTAGCTATAAAATAATTTAAAAAAACTGCATTCATATTCAATGCGGTTGACGAGAGTCTACAAAAACAAGACCATCTATACTAACCAGACCGTCTTAATAAACATATTATTTATTATACTTAGATTATTTATAAAAATGACCTTCTGTTTATTTTGACAAAAACTCCTTTATTGCAATTGTCATACAGATGAAAATTTCCTAAAATTGCCATAAGGTTGAAAAAATATATATAAAAATGGTATTACATGCAGAAAAACAATAAAAATAAAAATCTTGGGGATACAAAGTGCCAGTTTCAGTGGGATGTTTTCAACAAATGCTTCACAAAAATTGAGTTTATAGGTAATAGAAGTTCTTAAAACATTCCCATTGGGAACAGAAAAAAGCTAAAAGGTTACTAAAACTATTCAGCTATGAACTAAGAAGAAAGAAAGAAAGAGAATTAGTGGTGCAAACATAAAGAAGTAGTTATTGGAATTGACTGAAAAGTCTCGACTTGATAATTAAACCGTACACATCTCTCCCACAATAGTGTTCAACCGGCAACATCAAAATGTACTATAGAAATGCTACAAAAAGTATAAATATATATGTGGTAGTACAGTAGCACAAAAATGTTCAAAGTGATAATTTGTGATAGATCTGAATGGTGTTGATACATTTGACTCTATGTATAAAAATGTCAACGAAACAGTATACGGAAGAATTTTCATATTATTACAAAGACCCCAATAAATTCTTGGATGATTTGTACTTTTAAAATAAAGCTTTATTGCACTTGTGTAATGTTTATTATTAACTAGAAGCGCCCCACGGTTTCACCCGCATAGTACCCATTCCCGATATTTTCCGGGATAAAAAGTAGCATATGTGTTTTTCCAGGTGTTGTTATTATCTATCCATGTTCCAAATTTCAGCACGATCCAGTCATCTGAATGACGTTACGACGAGGTTACTACGTAATTGAGCAACAAATATCGAATCATTGACATTTATAATATTAATAGGATAGTGTCAGTAGTGTTGATAATGACAGGCGTGTTTACTTATCGACTATGAAAGCAGGACGTCTTCGCTCTTTCTACGAAAACGTAATTTCGCAAAAAAACTCGCGACTTTCCTACTCTCGTTCGACTTTGTCCGTTTCTTTTTGTTTGTTTTGTTTTTGTCTTTCTGTAGACGATGAGCCAAAGAAAGTAGAAAGCAATTTTAAACTTGTATCAACAACAAAGAGAACAACCTGTTATCCATGCTTCTCTTACTTTACACTCCTTGTTCCCGAGGCTGCTGAACTGTGGGGCCAAGGGCAGATCCAGTTTTGGCTCCAGGGGGGGAAACAACGAGTTACCCGGTATAAACATAGATTAAAAACACTACCACAGACTCTAGAGTCTGTAAGGTTGATGCATGTCATGGGCACGGCTATATATAACCAACTACCCGAAGATGTACTTGAGTCCCCAATACTACCCATTTTCAAAAACAAACTCAAGCATTGGCATATTAGCCAAGCTTTTTATAACATTGAAATGGAATACTTGTCTCATAAGGAAGCAATGTATGTACACTGAGGTAGCTTAGGAACATTTGCCAATTTTATTTTGTTTTTAGTGTAAACTTATTATTTTTGTTTTAGTCTATGTTTCCAATTAATTCTTGTCTTATACAAAATTATAATGTGTGATTATGATTTTTGGTTATGATTGACATTGCCAAGCAATTTTATTGTATTTAGCTGACATTATTTGGTATATTATGAATTATTATATCATTTATTTGTACATATAATTATTGTAAACATTATTAATTCTCTGTAAAATTGACGTGTATTTGGTGTATGAATATTAATAACTTCTAAGAATGGATATATGAGTTCTATAAATGTATAGTTAGTTATGTAATTTGTATAATTCTGCACATAATGCCAAGTTTGTCTTAGATATATTTTTATGAAATAGTTTCCTATAAGGTGGGAGAAAGCAAAATTAATATGAATATAAAAATACACTTTATCATTCCATTAAAAAACTGCAGTAAGGGGTTAATTTAGAAAATAAAAAATTGTTTCTGATTCAGTACTGCAATTCAATGAACATGGACTGCTTTTAAAGCATGTATGTGGTGACACTGATAAGAGATTCAGTGAGTTTACGTTTTGATTCGATTTTCCTTATCCATAAATAGATTCAACTTATTGGGGTCACCACACCATATTTGGATTACTATGTAGTAAGTAGTTCACTAGAATAAAATTACCTAGTTCGATTGAAATAAAAATAAAATATTGCTTACGCAACGACTTTCACATTTCCGTTCTATACACGTCCGCCGTTACGGGCGAGCCCAATATTTCAATGGAATCGCTGCCAAAGTAAATTTGAGTGTCCATCCGCTGAGGTTCGCAAACTATAATAGTTTGAATCCACGGGTCGCGATCTGTGTTTATGCGAAGTACATGACTTTTTTAGTGATGGCGTGAACTTTGATGGCTCGTTCCATAGCGACGACGGTGCGGTCTTCGCTCGAGACAGACTGGTGGCTGCCCTCGCCCGAGTCGTGCTCCTTCTCGACGAGGTGGTAGCGCGCGCGGAACGCGACCAGGTGCGCGTAGTAGGCGGGCGCGGGGATGGACACGGAGCGCGTGCAGCGCACGTACGTGTGGCACAGCTGGTACGTGAGGCACTGCAGCTCGTCCGACCCGAAGTGGTTGTCGTCCCACAGCACGTGGTAGTGCGACGGCCGCGACGTGCCCTGGATGCCCTGGTGCGAGCACAGGTAGAAGTCGAACTCGGTGGGGTGCGTGATGCCCAGGTCCACGGTGGTGCCCGCCGGGATGTTGCCCGACTTGCCCGACTGCTCCTTCTTGTCCGCGCAGAACAGTCGCGTGTGGTGACGCTTCTGGACCGCAATGAACGTTACACCGGGCTTGTATTCAGCCTCGAGCTGAAACAAATTAATCGATGGTTAGTTATCGATTGAATAAATAGAAAATTTAAAAAAATACTAATAAAAAGATGTGTGTACCGCACGGCAGAAGTGAAAACTAAAATAGGAAAGAACTATAAAAAACTTTTGAATTATTTTAATAATAAAAAAATGGCAGTCATAGGAACTGCCGATAGAAGTGAAAACTTATAACTCAGAATTTGATAGGTCGCTTTGGAAAGTACGCGGGTGTAACCGGAGGGTGTGGTCATGACTTCTTTTTTCTCTGATTTCTTATCATTCCCAAATTCAATTCAAAGCCCACGGAAAATCTGTCTGTGGTGCGCCAACAGAAGTTTTCACTATAAAAATGATTGCATATAAATTGAACATGTAAACGCAGTGACAGATGCGGCTGAAGGACTAGTATCCATTGCCAAGAATAAATTCAAAAAAGGCAATGACAGCAGCCAGATTGTAGCAGCAACAGCTGACTGTTTCTTTCTCGCTCTAACACAAATCTGTGTGGTGCGGTAAAAGCAGTTTTCACTTCAAAATAAACGAAATTGTTTAAAAACCAAAACCACAATCGCCTACTTGATCTTTTCTATTTATATTTTCATTTAACCCATTTTATACTACTGCATATTACAAGTAGGTACATATACATTTTACACTTTAATTTGACATTTCACTTTAAATTAACAGATTAATTGCTTTTTTGTAAATTACGTTACCAAGTGTTCTTCTTAATTTATGGTTCAAATAAATGAATTGAATGTTTAGCAGTATTTGGAAAAATCGAAGATCGGCTGCATTAGGATCGATCATTGATCCAACAGCTTCAGAATCTACTGCTCGATATATCACAGTATCGTTACTATACTCGATTTGTGGACGAGCTAAACTCTTCGTCACTCTTGAGTTTGTAACTCTATCTATTTATTTATTTGACTATCTAGCTGTATCAACACAATACTCACAGCGAGGCAAGCTTCCCGAATAGCAATGAGTTCGTACTGCAATACGTGTTGGAACTGGCCCTCGGAGATCCCGTCCCGGTACACGATGATGCGGTAGGGTTTGAACCCGCCAGTGCTCTTGTAGAACATTATCAGCAGTTCCTTCACCATGCTGCTCATATCCTGCACGGTGTCTTGTCTGAAAACGTTAAAACTAACGAGTGCGTAAGATTGAAGACTCATTTCAGAATACTCTCGAAAACCACGGTCCAGCATGCTGAGTGCAAGTTTTGACGAAAACATACACATTTTACCGTGAGCGCGTCATCATCACATAGGTACTTAATACTTATATAGTGCCTCTAGCGTCACTGGAGTTCTTTAGGGTCGGTACACATATGACGAACAATGCGCCGCGTATTATCGATCGTGTAACGTAACAGAAATATCTAATAAAACATCCACCTTTCACACTCAACTTCATGCGTTTGTACAATCGATGATACGCTCGACGCATTTTCCGTCCGATGTGTACCGATATAAATACTGTGTTTTGTTGTCAACAAAACTCTTTCAGCATGCTGAAGTGATTTTAAGTTCCGCAATGAGTAAAGGTGGAAGTTATCATCGCGCTATATGGTTTACGACTATAAACCATTGGTGCAAGCTTACAGTGTTCACGATTGTTAGAACTCTACGCCTAAGATTGGGAAGTAGCCGAAACTAATAAATGTGCAAGTTTGGCTGAACGGATTGGGTAGAAATATGTAACACAGACTATAATCTGTAATAACACATATAAAATATGGTACGTACTTACACCGTGGAGAAATTTCGGAAACGGGAACTAACTAAGCGGGTAAAATCGAGGGGCGGAACTAGATTTTTTAAACAAATAACTATTGGTGGACATTTTTTACACATCACTATCTAATCTACCCCGACAACAAACAAAGCTTAGTATACTATGGAAGCCAGGCAGCGGGTATAATATATAATGGTTAATACACATTTAAAACACAGAAACATTCAGGCACAGAACAGAAAATGATATTAATTTACCAAAGTAACACATACAATAAATAAAGGAATTATAGCTGCTGCTGCTATATACCTAGAAGCTGCTACGATTGTGCTGTAAATTCCTGTAGTGAAGTTATGTTTTGTGAAGTTGTGTGTTTCTTAAGAAATGTATCGATGCGACGGTGTATGTAAATAGTCTTTTACTGCCAAAATTGTAGGTGACAATTTTCCTCGAATGTAGAATGTATAATAGGACATTGGTAGTGGCATCAGAAAACTTTTATCAGCCCATGTAGTATTTATTGACAGTATTATATAAATATACATCTTATATATAAAATTCTCGTGTCACAGTGTTTGTTTCCTTACTCCTCCGAAACGGCTTTACTGATTTTAACCAAATTTTATATGCATATTCTGTAGGTATGAGAATCGGCTACTAGCTATTTTTCATACCCCTAAGTGACAAGGGTTGTTCGCTAAGGCAAAACAACGTTTGCGGGGTCAGCTAGTATATATATATAAAATTCTCGTGTCACAGTGTTTGTTTCCTTACTCCTCCGAAACGGCTTTACTGATTTTAACCAAATTTTATATACATATTCTGTAGGTATGAGAATCGGCTACTAGCTATTTTTCATACCCTTAAGTGACAAGGGTTGTTCACTAAGGCAAAACAACGTTTGCGGGGTCAGCTAGTACATATATATAAAAATCATAAATTTATTTAAAAATAGTACATGCAAGGTATCAAGTTCTCTTGATGTTAAGTTTATTTCTATTGTCACAATTTGGATGTTAGTATGCGCTCCAAAATTTGGTCCGTAACGATCGCGGTATGCACTTCAAAATTTGGTCCGTAACGATTGCGGTATGCGGTTCAAAATTTGGTCCGTAACGATTGCGGTATGCGGTTCAAAACTTGGTCCGTAACGATTGCGGTATGCGCTTCAAAACTTGGTCCGTAACGATCGCGGTATGCGCTTCAAAATTTGGTCCGTAACGATCGCGGTATGCGCTTCAAAATTTGGTCCGTAACGATTGCGGTATGCGGTTCAAAATTTGGTCCGTGACGATTGCGGTATGCGCTTCAAAACTTGGTCCGTAACGATTGCGGTATGCGGTTCAAAACTTGGTCCGTAACGATTGCGGTATGCGCTTCAAAACTTGGTCCGTAACGATTGCGGTATGCCCTCCAAAATTTTTCCGTAACGATTGTGAATTATCACAATCGTTACGGAAAAATTTTGGTAATCGTTAATGATAAAAAAATAAATCGTTAATGGTCATCAAACAAATGGTCACAATAATCGGTTTCGATACGTCGCTTCGTCAGGCGTCGTGACGTAATTATCGTTTCTTGGGTACCTCTTCTTTAATCTAAGTTGTCTTTTTTGGTAGCTAACCGTCGATTCCGAAAATTTGACTTTTGGCCGGCTAGAATGGAGATATTAACTTCTGCGTGTTCGCAAAACGCCGTATAAGTTCACTTGTAATGTTTTTGATTGTAAAGTTTTATTTCTGTTTGCAGTGAAAACGGCGGGCCCATGGGGCTCGGATGATGCAAAGGCTTTTTCTATTGGAACATGAAGAGTCCAAATCATTACCAAGCACTGCACTGCGCTCGTCACCCAGAGATCTAAGTGGTTATATCTCTAAGCCCTGTAATTTCCCTGGAAACATTGCCCTTCAAACCGGAATACAGTAACTTGCACATTACTGCTTGGCGGTAGAATAACTGGCAAAGGTGTGGTACTTCCCCAGGCGGCTTTAGCCACTGTGCTGGGTCGACTCCTGATGAAAGGGGGCTACTGGTGTCTCTATAATATCAAACGAAAAGAAAAGAGAGAGCAATGTCAAAGATAAGACAGTTTTAGTTTAAAAACCGGAGGTTTTAGTGTAAAACCTCCGGTTACTTTTTGACCCAAAACATCTCCCTGGCGATACGAGGGTCAAACTGAAAGTTCTTAGAACTGGCCACTTATAAACAATATAATAAAAAAATAATTCTATAATTTGAAAATAGAACTCTTTGCCAATATTACTGAGTTTATACTTCATTCATTTGTCATTTGTTTTACGATTTGGCGGCAAATTGAAAATTGTCTGTGTCACGTCAACATGAATTTAACACGAGAAAATTTTCGTGCAATGATTTTTTATGACTTTCGATGTCATTTAAGTCAACAAGAAAGTTATGATAGACTACGATTGGCCTTTCACGATGAAGCCCCATCTCGTGCGACTGTTTACAACTGGTTTAATGAGTTTAAACGTGGTCGCACTAATCTCACTGATGATTTACGTGAGGGACGGCCTTCTACGGCGACGACTGAAGATAACATCTGTGTTGTGCGGCGTATGATAGAGACTGACAAAAGAGTGACCTATCAGCAGATTCGGACAAGCTTAGGCATCGGTATGAGTCAAGTGCACAAAATCCTACACGAACATTTAGCGGTCAGGAAGCTTTGCGCCCGGTGGATACCTCATAATTTGACTGAGGCTCAAAAACTCCATCGTGTGGATTGGTGCCGTAAAATGATTGAAAGATTTAACGGAGGTGACTCAAATGCTGTGTTCGACATACTAACAGGTGACGAAAGCTGGATTTACTGTTATGATCCTGAAACCAAAAGACAATCTGCTCAGTGGGTGTTTCCTTTCGAGGAGTTGCCAACTAAAGTGAAGAGAGATCGAAGTGCGGGGAAAAAAATGGTGGCCTCGTTCTTTGGAAGGATAGGTCATTTCGCAACAATTGTGTTAGAGGATCAAAAAACAGTTTCTGCAGAATGGTACACTACCAATTGTTTGCCACTTGTCTTGGAAAAAGTTCGAGAGAAACGACCTCGCAGTAGGATCCTCCTTCACCACGACAACGCCTCATCGCACACCGCCAAGCGAACGATCGACTATTTGGCGACATCAAACGTTGAATTACTGGGTCACCCGCCGTATAGCCCCGACCTCGCGCCTTGTGATTTTTATTTATTTTCAAAAATTAAAGAAAAACTTAAAGGAAAGCGGTTTATGAATGCTGAAGAAGCGGTGGCTGCGTATCGCGATGCCATTGCAGAGACCCCTAAGGACGAGTGGGCAAAGTGCTTTTCCCAGTGGTTCCATCGCATGCAGCGGTGTATTGACGTGAATGGACAATATTTTGAAAAGATATAATAAAACTAATAACTGGCTAATGTAATCAGTTTTTGATTTTCTAAGAACTTTCAGTTTGACCCTCGTATAACGTAAGTCTGATGAGCGCGGGACGATATGATTTTTGATAACTTCACTTTTTTCTGTACCTATTTGTTTATTGACATGGTGTGATTTAATAGAATTTATGTTTGACATTACTATTGTAACAGTTAACCCGAAGAAATAAATGTATTACTTAATTAGTTTAAAAATATATATTGGTTTTTATTTGATCAAAATTAGAGTGTACCTGCCCCTCGATCGCCTGACTAAAAAGGTTATCGCAACGCCATTGCTGTCTCGCTCATTCTGAGATGATTCTAAATTGATTAAAAAAAGTTATAAAGCAAAAGATTAAAATTTTGGAGAAACGTTTGTTTATTTTTTGTTTAAACTTCTTTATGTTTGAATTTTCAGGATAAGGTAATATAAGCAAATTGATAGAAAATTACATTTTAATAAAAAAAATTGTAGGGTTGGTAGTTTGACAGATATATTAAAAAAAGGCGTTTTAGCGGCTATCCCACAAACTTAGGGTTACGCTTCTCTTGACAACTTGTGGGTGTACACCACGCAAAGTGTATTGTAAGGGGGGAGGGGGGGGGCACACATGTTCCAGCAATAAAGCAAAGCAAAGCTCATGTAAAATTTCAATGGACTACTTAGAGTATCGCTGATTTACATTACAAAGGAATCGGCTTTGTAGTAATTTTGAGAAATAGTCTCGGTTCACAAGTTGTTTCAGATGAGTACCTACCTATCGCCAATCAAACTAAATACGAACATAATCAGGCCCAAATAGATTAATAACTTTGTCTACACTAGATTACCGTAAGAATTAAATTAAAACATTAACATAATAATGTGAAACAATAACTTAAAAACTTGATTTATAGCTTGTCAGAATGAGAACTCGTAAATTGACTAATAAGAATTTAAGAATACTTAACTCATATAACTGAAAAAAAAAATAGAAATATATATATATAAAATAGCTAACCAAAATTAAAAAAGGTACCTACAGAACAGATCAAACTAAGAATTCCGGTATGAGTATACACCTTAAAAATGTAGTATTTATGTCACCGTAAAATTGAACCACCATTACTATATTAATTAATTTGAATTTATTAATTAATTAAATTGAATATACCACCAGTGTATTATTTAACGACATTAGATTATAAATTAACCAAAACCCATCTCGTTTATAAGGTTTGTGATCTCACGCGGAATAATGCGAAAACGATCCCGCCGTATACGGCAAAGATACCTCGTGGAGGTTTTAGTCGGTAAGGACAAAGGACACCATGTCTGTCCGTGGTTTCGAGTCCGATATAACCCGACCGTTTCTCACAGGCGGAAGGGTACATAGATGTTAATCAAAGAGATGCCCTCCCAAACTTCAGGCGCACGGCATTATGTTATTGTTGGGAAGAGTGAGCTTACTCTTTCCGTTTTAGTCGATTGCATGCAGCGGTGAAAGCTGGATGTTTATACCTGTCGCTATTCGTTGTCAACAACCAAAATAAGTAGAAGCGCAACATACCTCGCCGCTTGCGATTCTAGGGTTCAAGTAGATTGGTAGTTGTAAAGCACTCACGCTAGACGCAATTTGTTAACAATTTCAAGGTGCTCAGGGCACATCTTTTGAATTATATCAATAGAACGGTATGCGTAAAAATACATTTCATCCAAGTACAAAAAACAAGTTTATAATCACATGCGTTTTATTATAAACTGACGATTATTAAAATGTTACGGTGAAATCAGCGTTGCCAGACGTCCCGATTTTTATGTGTTGGACGGGATATCCCGCGCGGGACAAGCTCTGTCCCGATTTTCGGGGTTTATTCGACCATCCATACAGCGTGCTGAAGAAGCGCGACCAGCAATTTCTCCCTCCCAAAATACCCTAACGATAGGGCATATCTGATTTAAAATACCATGTGTTTGTTAAAATACACTATTTTTGCTATCACACAAACGTAATTTAAAACTCAAATACAAAGGCAAATATTCAAAATACTTCTGGTGTGATGAATAAGCGAGATTCTTTCGTCGAAATCTGGACTTGGTAGAGAAAGTAAGAACCTACCTATGAATTAACATGTCCCGCTTTCGACGAAAGTATCTAGTTTTTTCACTCAAAAAGTTTCAAAGTCCCGACTTGCCAAAGAAAAAAATTGGCAACGCTGGTTGCAATAGACATAGTAGGTGGTTAAGTTATGTAGGTAGTTCGTCTGATAAGGTGCCATGGTCGAATATCGCCAGTGAATTCTAATAATAGTAGTGTCAGTGAGGTAATGTAGTCTTACTTCTTGTAGTCCTGGCATGCGGGACTCGACTGCGAGCCGCTGGACTCTCTGCTCGACGGCCAGTCTGCCACCGGCCTTCGGAAACAAAACACGACGTCAACATATCTAACCATCATCAGCCACGCAACTACCAACTCTACACACACTATCTACAGAGTCTAACTTTCAAACTCAGGTTGGAACTGGAATTATCGTTGTTAATAACCGAATTGTAAGGCCAAAAGTATCAATGTGTTGGCCATATTCGACCCACGTACCTTATTTTATAGGTAACATTTCATTTGTAAACATTTTTGAATAAGGTGTATTTCAGCTACAGATTAGAAAGGGTATTATTAAAATGGGTTATACACATTAGAGGCGATGGCTCTGTGGTACAAAATAGTGTGGTAAATCACAGTGTTGTTACGTGTACAGTCTGGTCAAATAGACTCTACACTTGATGTCGACAACATGTCATCAAACTGTAAGAACGACAGCATTTTAGTAGCATGCCGCATTACAGAAGCAGAGTTAATGTGACCATACTGCAAAATAATGTACCAAGTTGAGTTTATAGAGAAGTAGCCTGGGATAGGTACCTGTGTTGCTGCACGCGCACTGTGGCCGCGTAGCGCGAGGGGTGCGCGTCCATCGAGCCCACCACGGCCGCGATGGACGGCTTCTTGTTGTCGCCGGCGGGCGGGTGCGTCACGTCCACGCCCAGGAAGATCACGGGCTCGTTGAACACCTGCGACACACGCACACGTCACTATCTCGCTCGCTCGCACGCGGCCGCGGGCGCGGCTCTCCCGCTCGCACGCACTCACCTTCGGCCGCAGCGACGGCACCAGGATCGAGTTGATGCCGCCCAGCTTCACGTTTATCTTGAGGCACAGGTTGCTCAGCGTCTGCGGCGACGTCTTGTTCACGTTCTTGGCTTGCACGCACTGAGTCGCCATGCCCAGCACCGTGTCGCCGACGCGCTTCACCTCCGCTGCGGGCGAGAGAGAGAGAGAGAGAGGGCATGAGCGGGGGCGCACGGGGGAGCAGGACGGCGCTAGGCGCTCGGCGCTCGCTCACCGTAGACGGGCGTCTTGCCCGGCAGCACCACCACCACCAGCTGCAGCTGCACGAACGTAGACTTGAGGTACTTGAACATGGGCTCCACCTGGTCGGGCCCCGTGGCGTACTTGCAGAAGCACGGCTGCCCGATGATGGGCATGCCGGCGTCGTTGGAGATCTTCTGCAGCTGCTGCGTGAAGTTCCTGCGGGAGAGCGCCGGGTTACTCTGGATGTCGATGTTTACAAGTCGCGGGTCCGGGTGACGCGAACGCGCGCGGAACACTCACTTGAGCGCGTCCTCGCGCACGGTGCGCTGCGGCGCGAAGCACGCGATGGCCCACACGCGGATCTCGACGCCCATGAAGAACTGCTTGCCGCGCATGTCCCACACGCCTTGGTTGGGTAACGCCTACATGCAACAAAGGAAGCAGCTGTAAGCGGGTTTCTAGTACGGCACGGACGGAGACAGAGAGCGAGGGGAATGAACGCATTACTTGTCCGCCGAGCGAGGAGACGCGGCCGCCGTACTGCAGCTTGGGCGGCGGCAGCACGCGGCCGCGGACCTCCATCATGTTGTTGGAGATGGTGAGCCCGAACTCCTTCACGTACAGGTCGGTGTTGAAGTTGGCGCGCCGCACCAGGTTGTTGATCTCGCGCTCTCTGCGGGCGGACGGGGCGAGTGAGAGAGTGTGAGAGTGAGAGAGTAGAGAGTGAGCGAGCAAGGACTCACCGGTCGGGCGCCGAGCGCGCCGTGGCCTTGATCATCGTGGAGGTCTGCATGTCGGTGAGCTTCTTGATGCAGCGCTGGCCGGGCACGATGTTGCACACCTCCAGCGGCAGGTACGTGTGCTTGTGCTCCTGCCCCACTTGCAGGCACGGCAGGTGCGGGTAACGCAACTTCATCCGATACTTCTCACAAAAATATTTTGCTACTGTACATTCCACCGTCTGTCCATTTTCTAGTTGAAGTGGGAACCTGCAACATAAACATGAGTTTCCAATCTCTCCCCATAATTTTCTGCTTTAAAGCTTTACATACCATTGCCTTCATAACATATTTATTACGAAACTACATGTACTTAAAATAAAAACATCTAAAGAGGACCACAATTCCAATGTCTCCAACAACTTACGACTGCATTTGAGCTGGCCTCCTGGTCACGTTACAAACTCTGTATTTTCTCTTCATTGTCCCACAATGTGTGATTTCTATTTTAAGTCCTTTAATTTCTTTAGTAAACTTGACTCGCTGTGAGTCTGTCAGAGGTTTCCTTTGTTCATTAATGTCTCTTATATCTAATACTTCGCACATAAACTCTATAACAGGCTGTGCTTTGTAGAAGGCAGTGGCGGATACTGAAATGTAATGTTGATTGATGAAATTTTATGAAAACCAGTAATACAATTATTATGATACAAGATATATATTGTATTCAACTGTAGATATTACCATCAATGTTTAGCATCATTTTCCATTGACTTGGCCGTACTGACTGGTGAAAGCCAAACCAAACTTCCCTGCCGCCACCCAGAGGGTGGTAGTATCCTTCTGGTGATGAGAAGAATGACCGCCCAACAGGAGTGTATATCATTGAAGGTAGGTGTCTCATGACAACATCCAGTGCTAACACCGGATCATGAGGGATTTGTCTCGTTCTTCCTTCAAGGGCTTCTTCTAATGCCGAAAATGATACCTAAAATAAGTAAAAATAATATGCTTAAGTTCATAAGGGATTTCAAATCTGATCCTTTTAAATCTGATTTCTGATTTAGAAGACCAAAGTAACATCCTACTAATATTATAAATGCAAAAGTTTGGATGTTGGTAGATGAATCACCTTGTATGACCTGAATATGCCAGATTGAAATTTGGAAAACAGATTATGGTCTGGAAATACATATGAGCTACTTTTTATCATGGGAAAATAACGGGAATAGGAACTATGCCGGTAAAACTACAGGGCAATGCTAGTTTTACATAAAACTTCAACATACCTGTGAGACCCACTTTATTCCGACTCTGAAAACTCTATCTTTTCCTTCACCTGGCAGAGTGACTTCTAAATCAAGTCGATCTCCTGGAATCGGTAAAGGATCTCTTGTGTACATATTGCTTCTACCGTCAAAGACTGGTTTGAGTCCACCAAAATATTTACTATTGCGATCTACCATGGTCTCAACTATGTCTCTGTTAACCTGAAATATTACAATTAAAATGTTTTAAGTAGGTCACACATGTTATGACATTATGGTAAAGTCAAACATATGTTTTGCAGATTAATAATGATAACAATTGATTCACATATAAAGGTTACCTTTCTGGGGCATTTGTCTGGTTGTATAATGACTTCGTAGTGATGTACAAAACCTCTTGGCATTGATATTTGGAAATGATTTGCACGGAGTGTAATATGTCTGCCTTCGTGGCCGATGTCAGGACGCCGTGGGCAAGGAAGGTTGGGGAGATTGAGTGCTGGTGGTAGTGTGGGTGATACGAGAGCAACTGGTCCAATGCCACCAACTGCTCCGGCTGGAACAATTGCCCCTGCATTGGGGGTCGTGGTTTGTGGGCCTATTGCAGAGCTGGTGGTGCAGGTTGAGCTCACTGCTCCTGCTACACCGATAGTGCTTCCACATGTTTCACCGGCTGGGGCTGAAAAAGTATAATATACATTACACATAGCTAATTTCAACTATTATTTTCAATTGTTATATTTTATATTATTAATATTTTAAAAACTAGGAAGGTACAAACAAGTATTTTCATTAATTATTCATTCAAGGTTATCTTTGATTTTACACATAGCAAAAGAAAACCAATATTTTAAAGGACCCTAACTTTACGTAAGTACTAATACGAACAAACTTTGACTGATCACAACTGATATTCTGGGTTAAATATTACAGTGAAGCTCTAATGTTAGATATCATTCCATTGTCATAGCATTCAAGCATCTCACAACTATTGGTAAATTAATTAATTATTATAATGATGCCTCCTACATCATAGATGTTTACTTTTTGATATTGTATTGTGTCCAAACTTATTACCCATAGCTACAACTAAAAGACAATTTCCATAAAATAAAACCACCAAATTACAAATAATCTAGTATTGCAACACAGTCAAATTATCATTCACTAGAGAACATTCCATAGAATAATTAGCTAAATATATGGTATAGATTAGTTATAAAGTATTAACATTAATATTTATTGGACTCGAAATGTTAATTGGTATTTGGAGACTCATCAAATTCCTAAGTAGGCCAAGCTCTATAGGGCTCCTCACAGAGGTATACTACTATTGCTATTTAGATGTTATTCAGAAAAATGCCACAATATTATCTGATGTGATAGCAAAATTAAGTAATTATAATGAAATACTGCACAAAATCAGATGGATAACATTAAGTTTCAGAGGTATCTTCTTGAAAATATGCAACATTCCAATAGTAGTCATGTACCTAAACCACATTACCTTGACCAACGGGAAACATTTCTTTTAATGTTATTTATTTCTAGTATCCACGGTGACTGCACTACACTGAAAACAAATTAATATTTTGTTTACAATACTACATAACAATTTTATGAACATTGGGTCTGCTCTTCTATGCACAAAGAAAACTGAATTTTGCTTTGCTTCATGGCCGGTGCTACCAGTACCAATTAGCAAATTCGGCAGAATAAGATTTTTTTTTTCTAAATCGTTGGAGTAACACAGTAACAGTTAAGCAAACTAGTTACAATCAATGCACTAGAACTAGACCATAGATAGCGGAAATATGCTTTTAGTACATTAAGACCGTAAATATTTTGCTAATGACTTGTAATTCATTAGACTAACTAAATAAAAAATAGCAAAGCATGAAAGCTGATTTTGTGTCATCGAATTCCTAATAAATGTTTTATTAATTTTAAATTTCAAAAAACTCTTCTATGAGCAGATGCAGACTGTAATATGTTTAGTAGCGATAACTCTCAGGACTACATTTTTCGGTAGTGAACTACAACCACTACATAATGAGTTTGTCTGCTATATTTTGAATTAATAAATTACCTAATTAACTTTATTTTAATTTACCGCTATGTTATAACCTGAAAAAATAATTACCTAAGGATCAAAATCAAAAAATTAAATTATATGATAAGAAATCTTCGGGTAAATTCGGGACTATCTAGAAATGCGTCAGCCAATGGGAAATGCTGACACATTTCTAGATGGTCATGCCATGATGACCAGGCCACACCCTCCGGTTACACTATGTGTCATTTCTAAAGTAAGCTATCAAATTCTGAGTTAAGTTTTCACTTCTATCGGCAGTTCCTATGACTGCCAATTTTTTTATTTGCTTGGGTTTTTGCGCGCGGCCCCTGCAAGAGCGAGGCCCCAGGCGATTGCCCCATTCGCCACCTCTTAAAGCCGCCACTGCCTGCTCATACCTTCTTCTCCATCCTACGGTTGCCTGGAAGAAGTTACTCATAGCGATAAGGTTGCCAATTCCTACTTACTGTATTTTGTTTTTATTACTTATGTGCAGTAAAAAGTTTATCTATCTTTCTATCTACTTTAAAAACTTTATATTGTTTACAAGATTTGCATACTGCTCGTTGATTATGTTTCTACTAAAATACTAGCACAAAAGTCATGCATTATGCCTTTATAGTTAATGAACTTTGCTATAGCTTTCGTAATGGAGATTTAGCACAAAACGTGTTTTATTTATAAGCACCGCAGGAGTGAGTAGGTACATAGTGCATGTACGTAACAATTTTATTGTTCAGTGAATATGTAAACAAGTGAATAATGACTGAAGCATTTACATAAATTTTAGGGATATTACTAGCTATAGCTTGATTTAATTAACAAAAATGGTTAAAAACAAAGGAAAAAGTCAACAGAAAAATCCGAAAATTGTACTTTAATATTTTTTATTTTCTGGCAATTTTTGTTAAAAACAGACGTCATTCTTCTCAAAGTGTCGTTTTCAATGCAACTCTGACACCAAGTGCTTTGTTTACTTTTATTCCTGTTTCTGAGCTGAGACCACGCTGAGACCAAAGATAGGCTGAGACCCACTGATACCTACTCTAAAGAGGTAAAGGGTAGTGAGTGGCTCTGAGGGCTACGCTTGTAGCCTTATAGCATTGCCTTTAGTGATTTCTGCTTTTGTTTTATTTATGTACTAAGATAGTCCACTACAGTTTCTTTTTTGGCACATGAACCAAATTTACGTGCCAATAAAAAAAAACTTTTGAAAATCGTTCATATCTGTCAAACTGAGCTGTCAACATTTGCTTTGCTTTACTGTCATCGTGCGTGAATGAAGTGGGTTATGTGTTGTTTCGTTGATTTTGTGGTTGATTTTTAGCTTTTATACAAAAATCAACGAAACAATTACTATTTTAATATGTTTCCTAGTGGCCAAGGTGAGCAGTCTACTGGTCATAATATTACAAGCTGGTCAAAATATCTGGAGATACCTCCGACTATCCTCATCCGAAATGTGTTTAATTTGTTGTCGGTGTGCTTTTAGAATAAGAAGCTTTAACATGGATAAATTCCAGTATTTCTGCTATATTTTTATAAGTTTATATTACGTTAAGTTTATCTGACCATTATCCACAAAAGTAATTTCGTTCATATAAAAAAATCTAAAAACATAATACGTTTAACACTGCATGTACCAGGTTAAAAATATTCTTATTCGTTTCAAAGTAAGCCCCCAGGCGATCGATAAAATCAACTGTTCAGTAGTAAAAATAGTGGTTACCTTAAAGTTAATTTTGCGTTGTGGGTAGCTATGCCGTAGTTATATGGAGCCGTGTTTGATTGTAGCTCCCTCAGGGGAAGCCAGCAGCGGCACCGTTGTGGCGGGAGCGGTGACTCCCGGTGCGACGCCGGGTGCCCTGGGCCCGACGGCTACTACTCCTACCCCTGGTCCTCTGGCGCCCGGTGTAGCGGTCGGAGCGCCCGGGGCAATGGCCCTTGTCTCCCCCGTAGTGGCCCCTCCACCCGACCTGCCTGTCTTGACGTGCCCGCGGCGCCCCAACCTTGGTCATGAAGGACGACCTATCATGCTTCGTGCCAATCATTTTCAAATATCCATGCCGAGAGGATTTGTTCACCACTACGATGTTAGCATACAGCCTGACAAATGTCCCAGAAAGGTAAAGTGGCTAATTTTCCTCTTTTTGGAGTTGAAATTGAGAATTTCAATATTTATTGTTATCAATGCATACCTTTCAGTATGAGTAAAATTTAACAATTGAAAAAACCACACATTATGGCACTATGTAGGTACAATAAGATTATCTTGAAATAAATTTAAAAAATGACAAAAATGAAATATTTTACTATTCAATAAAAAATCAATACTATGACAAAAAAAAAAAACATAATTTTATAGACAATGATTTATATTTCTAGGTCAATAGAGAAATAGTTGAATGTATGGTGCACAGCTACAACAAAATATTCGGGGCAATTAAGCCAGTGTTTGACGGCAGAAATAACCTGTACACCAGAGACCCGTTACCTATCGGCAATGATAGAGTGGATTTAGAAGTGACATTACCTGGCGAAGGCAAGGATAGAGTATTCCGGGTAGCCATTAAATGGGTAGCTCAGGTAAGATATTATTAATTTATTAAGTAATGTTTGTTAAATAATTTGAGTATTTTTTTAAACTTTCATTATTTCAAGTAATACACTTTAAAAATTATGTTAGTGAACATTTATGAGATAACTGTGCATACACAGTGCATGTCTAGGCTATACATTGTATTAGCAAAGTAATGATACAAATAAGTAGAATTTGGTTATACTAATATAGATACAAATGAAAAGTTAAAATAGGTTTCTGACAAATAGAAAACTATGAAATATAATTTATTTTAATATGCTATAATATCATTCACATGTACCATTATATCCTGACATATCGGATGAGTAAAATGAATAAATAAAAATTTAAAAAAATGAATTACACTAATGTTATTGAGGTGAACTGTGCTTTGTGTCTCAGTAACAATTAAACAGTCTTGAATTAAATTAAATATGTATTAAGCACATTAACTGGACACAGCCCATTTTATATTCCTTTAAAGTTAGTAGTTGGTAAGCCACAGGTTACAATGCTGTGCTGGTTATACTTTACCTTTACAAGAGATTTCATTCTTAGTTCAGTTAGCCACTCAGTTGTAAAATCTACAATATTGTGCATCCACAAGACAAGTCTGTCATTAGTCTGTTGTTTTGCCTTTCAGCTGAAGTCCAGCTTTTAATTTTCCCATGTTTCAGGTATCACTTTTTGCACTAGAAGAAGCTTTAGAGGGTAGAACAAGACAAATACCTCATGACGCAATCCTAGCATTGGATGTAGTGATGAGACATCTGCCATCTATGATGTACACTCCAGTGGGGAGATCGTTCTTCTCATCCCCAGAAGGGTACTACCACCCTCTCGGAGGTGGCCGGGAAGTGTGGTTTGGTTTCCACCAGTCAGTCAGGCCAAGTCAATGGAAAATGATGTTAAATATAGATGGTAAACTTTAATTTTATTTATTTTGTAAATGTGGGATCTTGACATTACTTTATTAACAGTCAAATCTCCAATAATAATGCAAATCTAATAAATGTTCAACATTACGTACGATGCTGATATGTTTGAATAACGGGCAAACACCTTAACGTTGCTTTACTACTAATATTATAGATCTCAATGTTTGGATATTTGTTGCTCAATCACGTGGTAAGATAAGAAAGGATCGGGCTAAAATTTGAAACACAGATTATAGTCTGGAAGAACAGATAGGCTATTTTTATCCCTAGAAAATAACAGGAACGATAACTACGCGCGTAAAACCGCGGAGCGCTGCTAGTATTATCTAATTCCTTCTACGTCTACCCTTAGAATTAGCTTATAATTTAATTATTTTATCTATTTCAGTATCTGCAACCGCCTTTTACAAAGCACAACCTGTTATAGAATTTATGTGTGAAGTGTTAGATATAAGAGACATTAATGACCAAAGAAAACCACTGACAGACTCACAGCGAGTCAAGTTCACTAAGGAAATAAAAGGACTTAAAATAGAAATCACACATTGTGGGACAATGAAGAGGAAATACAGAGTTTGTAACGTAACCAGGAGGCCGGCACAAATGCAGTCGTAAGTACTTTTCCTGTTATTGACTAGGAGCATTGTTTAAATCTGTCTGTCAAAGTTTTTTTTATCTGTTGCTAATATTTTATCATCCTCATTATTTATAGCTCATTGTAACTCATTTCATTTAAAGATAACCATAATAACCGTTTATTCTGACATTGTTGCCGCCCTTCGTGGTGCAGCGGTGGCGGGTCGAGGAAGCGGTAGTGTGCGGGAACGCGGCGGGGGTGGCACGCGCATGACGGGGTGGAACAGGCATGTCAGTGAAGCCCATAACTTGGCTAGGGCTAAATTTAAAGACTGGATGTTTTATGGTAGGCCTAGGTCAGGTTACATTTATCATGAAATGTGTAACAGCCGGAGAATATTTAAGTCTAAATTAAAATGGTGTCAAAATCATCAACAACAAATTAAATTAGACGCCTTGGCTGAGAAACACTCTAAAGGGGACTTTCGCGGTTTCTGGAAGGCAACTGCTAAGGAGAGTGCACGACCTGGTCTTCCGAAGAGTGTCGAGGGGGTGAGCGATCCTAATATTATCGTGAACATATTTCAAAAACATTTTTCTGTGACGTCCTCGGTAAGGCCGTTGCGGGGAGTGCTCAGTGCTGATATGAACGGGCAACCTATGGGAATGACTTTCCGGGCGAAAGACGTTTCAAAAGCCATAAAGCTTATTTCGAAAGGCAAGTCTCCGGGACACGACGGACTCAGTATTGAGCACCTCCAACACGCAGGACCTCATATCTCTAGAGCACTAGCCATGTTCTATTCGTTATGTGTGAGCCACTCGTATTTACCTAGTGATTTTATGAAAACCGTAGTTGTGCCTATAGTTAAGAATAAGACCGGTAATCTCGCGGATAAAAGTAATTATAGGCCTATATCTTTAGCTACGATTATAGCAAAAGTGTTTGACGGTTTGCTTAATACACAGTTGAATGGATACGTAGCGCTTCATGATAATCAGTTTGGGTTTCGTCCTAGGCTGTCCACTGAGAGTGCAATACTGTGTCTTAAGCATACCGTCAAATACTATACAAGACGTAAGACACCTGTGTATGCTTGTTTCCTCGATTTGTCACGTGCTTTCGACCTGGTGGTGTACGATCTTTTGTGGGAGAAGCTGAGGGACATTAATTTACCACAGGAACTCGTTAGAATGCTTCAATATTGGTACACGCACCAATCGAACTACGTTAGGTGGGCGGGGGCAATGTCAGCGCCTTATCAGCTCGAGTGTGGTGTAAGGCAGGGTGGATTGACTTCCCCGACTTTATTTAACCTGTACCTGAATGGCCTTATTGTGGCGCTCAGTGGTCACCATGTCGGCTGTCACATTGATGGAGTTTGTGTCAACAATCTAAGTTTTGCTGACGACATGGTTCTTTTGAGTGCGTCGGTTTGCGGTTTGCGAAGGTTAATCCAGGTTTGCGAGGAATATGCCTGTGTTCACGGATTGCGGTATAATGCAAAAAAGAGCCAGTGGATGGTTTTTGAGGTGGGCGGAAGGTGCACAGATCGTATGATCTTTCTCCCTGTTTTGTTGAACGGTATTCCCTTAGAGCGAGTTGATCAATTTAAGTACTTGGGGCATGTACTCACCGCCGACCTCAAGGACAACGAGGACATTGAGAGGGAGCGGAGGTCTCTGACAATCAGAGCAAACATGATCGCCCGCAGGTTTGCTCGTTGTTCAGCTGAAGTCAAAGTTACGCTCTTCAGAGCGTATTGTACGTCGCTGTACACGTGTAGCTTGTGGGCCGACTACACCAAGAGGAGATACAGTGACCTCCGTGTCCTGTACAACAATGCCTTCAGGATGTTGTTGGGGCTGCCCCGATTCTGCAGCGCTTCAGGCATGTTTGCGGACGCGCACGTGGCCTGCTTTCACACGACCATGCGGTTGCGAGCTGCATCGTTGGTGCGCAGAGTGCGGGCCAGCTCCAACACCGTCTTAAAAATGGTAGCGGCTCGATTGGACTGTGCTTTTCTCGGTCATTGCTGTAACAGGCATGTGTCTGTGCCGATGCCCGAGCGGAGGTACTGACTAATTTACTGAAAGACTTTATAATTTATTCTAATTTTTATTATTAATTTTGTTCATTTATAATTTAGTTTTTCGTATTTTTATTTTTGTTTGACATTTGAAATTGTATTTTTTGACATGTTTAACTTCCCAGACTATTGATTTATGACTGAAAAAAATATGATGATTGAATTATTATTGTGTGCTATGTATTGTATATGGGTTAAGTTACCTGAAATAAATTGATTTTGATTTTGATTTTGATTTGAATGAGCACATTAGAGTAATGAAGGTAATATATTTATGATTCATAGTAATGATTATTTCTTGTTAATCTATCGATCCATTTACAAACATGCATTTATGAAGAGATAACATATTCAAAGAGCTTTGTGAGATTATTTTTACTTGCCAAATAAAATACCGTGAAGTTCATTTGAGTTGAACTGTTTAAATAAATAAAATAAATAAATATTGGTGGACAATTCAGACACATCACCATCTGACTACTAACTAAGCAAAGCTTGTATGCGGCCAGAGAGAAAAAAAAATTGAATAAATACAAATAATACAAAATGTTAAGAATACAAAATTGAATAAAATCTTTTTAAATTAATTTTTGGGTCATTCATGTGTGATGTTGGGATATGTGCTTGATGTGTGAGTGAGCACAACTTAAGTTTCAGCCAAACGGCACTGCCTTTTATAAAGCAGAAGTTGTATGGCGTCCCATTTAAAATGTGTTACAAGTTACAACCATGTAATATTATATATTTTAAATTTTGTTAATACGAAAGTCTCTCTGACTCAGACTCTATCTGTCTGTTACGCTTTCACACTTCACACCTAAACTATTTAATCAATTTCAAAGAAATTTAGACTACTTTTTATCGCGAGGAAACAGTTGGAAGGCGACGAAAGTTTGTATGGAAGTTTGAAGTTTGAATCGCTTTTTTGAAGCTAAGAGATTGTAATTTATTTTTTGAGTTTTTGTTTGGATCTAAATAAATAATCTATTTATATAAAAGGCAAAGGTGATTGACTGATAGCACAATGCACAACCCAAACCGTAAGAGCTAGAAACTTGAAACTGCGCAAACATATTCTTCTTACAACGTAAGCACCCAGTAAAGAGGGATTTTTCGAAATTCGACCCCCAAGGGGGTGAAATAGGGGGTGAACGATTGTATGAAACTTTTTATTCCTTGGAGATATATGCAAGAAACTTCGTAAAAATTTAGTAAAACCGTGAAGTTACACACCCCGTCGGTCAAATACGGTTTCTTAAAAACTCGAAAATTAGAATTGATTTTTCATGTAATCTTCTATATCGTATATAAAAGGCAAAGACTGACAGATCAACGCACAGCCCAAATCGTAAGAGCTAGAAAGGGTTATAATCATTTAAGGTATTATTCGACAGTTTTTCAAAGTGGGAACCTCCCATAAGAAACTTAGAACGCGACCGAAGCCGCGGGTTAAAGCTAGTTATAATATAAATTAGCTGACCCGGGGAACTTCGTACCACCATACTTTTTTTTCGTCATAGTTTTCTTAATTTACTGTATAAACATTGTTACGGCTGGTCTAGTCGGGAGAACGGCGACTGCCGATCCGGAGACCCCGGGTTCAAACCCCACACGCACCACTGTCTTTTCGAAGTCACGTGCGTAATGCCGCTAACTTGAAACGGTGAAGGAAAACATCGCGAGGAAACACTTGCATGTAGACCCTGCATGTACAAGATGTGATATTTAAAGTTTGTAAAATTTACCCAAATAGGGTAAAACAATAAAGGGGATTTCAGTTTGTTTGGTAATATGTAAACTACCTACGTTTATGTATATGTGAATTTTTCAAAAGTTTGCGACAAGTATCAAATATCGGAACTATTCTGGTATCAAATGTAAAATATATAAAAATACAAGGAATAATAATAATTAACGTATGTAGTGGTGACATTAACGGAACAAGAAACTTGTCAAGCGCCGCGCCGTACACAAAAACTTGTAACTTGTAATAAGCGATCTATACCTACTCTACAAATTGACTAACTTAAATTCTCGCTCTTCACACGTCCTATAACTTCAGAGACCCGCTAGCACCATTGGCACTATATACCTACGGCTTATGTACCTACGCAGCAGTTTGGAGTAGAAAGCGAAAACTAAATTAGATTCCCCTGAAAAAAAAGTATTGCCTCATGATTAAGGTACAAGTTCGCGCTGAGATCTCGACACGAGACCGCGACAGGCACTTGACACTGGAATTGTATGGGAGCCATTTCGCGCCGAGACTGCGACACGTGTGTGTCTCGGTAGACACACACGTGTCGCGGTCTCTGCACGAACTGGCGATGATACAATTCCATAATGTTATGTGCCTATCGCGGTCTCAGCGCGAACTTGTACCTTTAAGAAGTTCCAACGTAAATTCACTTCCTTTACTTATCTATAAAAAAATGTGTACGGGTACTATCCATATGACATGTGTCCGTCACTATTTGTTTACGGAATTGTAGGATTGTACAGTTTGGAATTGAGGCGGAAAATTCAGCCGCTAGTTCGCTACTATTTTCTATTGAATAACAAACTGTACAATCTCGATACATTGAGCGGAGTGCAGCTGTCAGGGCCGAAGCGGACGGTACGATAAGAAATATGGTGCACTTTTTGAATCCGGGTGGGCTCCCTGCCAGAAGCTCTACACTCTAGGGGTAGTAGCGACAAGACTAGCTGGAGTCAGGGTGCTCCGAATCGGATCTGAGTCCTATGTAACCTGGGTCTATATTTAGTAGCACAACAAATAAATAAAAAAATCTAAAGACTATTTTTATTTATGCGTCTCTTCAATAGTCGAATTGTATGTATTACATTAGATTGTTATGCTTAGAGCACATTATGCAAAAACGATTATGCAAAAGTTACATTATGACACTATACATATAATATTATGTTACATTCAATATGACAAAATAAATTAGAAAATAAAGTTATGCGTTTTAAATGTCACCCCGTACTTTGCGTATTCCTGATAATGTCGCGCTATTTTGTCTAGCCGTACGTCACTCAAATTTTTAAATATTTTAGGTTCCCTCTTCAATTAGAAAATGGACAAACAGTAGAATGTACAGTATCAAAATATTTCTGTGACAAATACAAAATGAAGTTGCGTTACCCGCACCTGCCGTGCCTGCAAGTGGGGCAGGAGCACAAGCACACGTACCTGCCGCTGGAGGTGTGCAACATCGTGCCCGGCCAGCGCTGCATCAAGAAGCTCACCGACATGCAGACCTCCACGATGATCAAGGCCACGGCGCGCTCGGCGCCCGACCGGTGAGTCGTTGCTCGCTCACTCTCTACTCTCTCACTCTCACACTCTCTCACTCGCCCCGTCCGCCCGCAGAGAGCGCGAGATCAACAACCTGGTGCGGCGCGCCAACTTCAACACCGACCTGTACGTGAAGGAGTTCGGGCTCACCATCTCCAACAACATGATGGAGGTCCGCGGCCGCGTGCTGCCGCCGCCCAAGCTGCAGTACGGCGGCCGCGTCTCCTCGCTCGGCGGACAAGTAATGCGTTCATTCCCCTCGCTCTCTGTCTCCGTCCGTGCCGTACTAGAAACCCGCTTACAGCTGCTTCCTTTGTTGCATGTAGGCGTTACCCAACCAAGGCGTGTGGGACATGCGCGGCAAGCAGTTCTTCATGGGCGTCGAGATCCGCGTGTGGGCCATCGCGTGCTTCGCGCCGCAGCGCACCGTGCGCGAGGACGCGCTCAAGTGAGTGTTCCGCGCGCGTTCGCGTCACCCGGACCCGCGACATGTAAACATCGACATCCAGAGTAACCCGGCGCTCTCCCGCAGGAACTTCACGCAGCAGCTGCAGAAGATCTCCAACGACGCCGGCATGCCCATCATCGGGCAGCCGTGCTTCTGCAAATACGCCACGGGGCCCGACCAGGTGGAGCCCATGTTCAAGTACCTCAAGTCTACGTTCGTGCAGCTGCAGCTGGTGGTGGTGGTGCTGCCGGGCAAGACGCCCGTCTACGGTGAGCGAGCTCCGAGCGCCTAGCGCCGTCCCGCTCCCCCGCGCGCCCCCGCTCATGCCCTCTCTCTTTCTCGCCCGCAGCGGAGGTGAAGCGCGTCGGCGACACGGTGCTGGGCATGGCGACTCAGTGCGTGCAAGCCAAGAACGTGAACAAGACGTCGCCGCAGACGCTGAGCAACCTGTGCCTCAAGATAAACGTGAAGCTGGGCGGCATCAACTCGATCCTGGTGCCGTCGCTGCGGCCGAAGGTGAGTGCGTGCGAGCGGGAGAGCCGCGCCCGCGGCCGCGTGCGAGCGAGCGAGATAGTGACGTGTGCGTGTGTCGCAGGTGTTCAACGAGCCCGTGATCTTCCTGGGCGTGGACGTGACGCACCCGCCCGCCGGCGACAACAAGAAGCCGTCCATCGCGGCCGTGGTGGGCTCGATGGACGCGCACCCCTCGCGCTACGCGGCCACAGTGCGCGTGCAGCAACACAGGTACGCATTTCAAAGATAAGAATGGGAAATATTTCATGTAATTACTACGGATTACTTTACCGGATATTTTTTTTTATCGGATTCAATATCCGATAATTAATTCATGAAAATTAGCAATATATTTATGTAAAACGTTGATAAGCTTATAATTGACCGCCGGCGCCGTCTCGCTTGATGGTAAGCGACAATGCGGTCTACGATGGAGCATGTTTACTTGGGAGAAACCGATTCACTCTCGACTTGATAACACCAACACTGTAACCATCGGGAAAAACCCACTCGGGCAACGCATTCCACAACCTATAGACATCATCCTTATTACGAAAGTGGAATCAAACCCCTTCGTTCGAGTCTTTCGAACAAAAACCATGAAGCGATATCGCTTTTTCGATCGGCTTGATAGAAAAAAAGGCAAGGTAATATTAGATCATGAGATCAGCTGCACACTCTGAAATGTATCCGGTAGAAAACTGATAAGTTAGTAACTTTACGACGATGAGTACTCGGTAGATCGAGAATTAAATAAATAAATATTGGTGGATATTTCACACACGATACCATCTGACCCTTAACTAAGCAAAGCTTGTACACCACCAGCAACTTGCTCTTCGATCCGGCTTTGTCGAGTCCCGTACTATAAGTACGCACAATTGCCAGTTCTCGAAAATGGTCATGCATTGCTCTACTGGGACCGATCTATCATCACGAACAACTATTGTCGCCAATAAGCCTGATATCGTGCTGGTAGACCGGTCTCAGCGCCAGGCTGTGATCGTCGATATATATTACCGTACCACATGACGAGAACCTCGTGAAAGCCGAGAAGGACAAGCTTAGCAAGTACCTTGACTTAGCTCACGAGGTGACCGATATGTGGGATGTTGATTCGACGATCATAGTCCTAATAATCGTGTTGGCAAAGGGCCTTATAGCGAAAAGTCTCGACCAACAACTCAAGATACTTTCGCTAGACGGTTGGATTAAATTCCGATATTACAAGCCCTAATCTGACCCAGAATGTCAGATGCAGAAGGCGGTCATCCTCGACACAGCGCGCGTCAGGAGGTTCCTCACTTTACAGCCCTAACCACCAGTAGCTAGGGCCCTGCACGCTGTTGGCGGCTACCTATGCTGCAAGCTTGTAGCTTGCTTGTTGTAAGATGGTGGTGGCGGCAATTAAATAGTAGAGTTGTGCTTGACTATTTGAGATTAGAATGTTCATCCCAAAACGATTCACCTTTACTCCGCAGTTGAAAGCAAGCGGTGACGGTCATGGACCGTGTTTTTTTATAGAGCATATACGGGACGAGCAGGATGTTTGCTTGATGGTAAGCAACACGCCTGCCCAAAATAGCACAGTTTCACGCAGCTATTGCAACATGAATGAGTAGTCCAAATCATTACCTATCCCTGGACGGCACTCATCTCCCAGAAATATAAGATGATTTATCTCTACGCCTTGTATTTTTCTGGAAACAATCCCCTTCAAACCGGACCAGTAATGTTTGCACATTACTGCTTGAAAGTAGAATAACTGTCGAAGATGTGGTAATGCCCAAGGCGGACTCTGCAAACAATGCAAACCTACCACTGATACGTTGTTATCATTGTGCTATTTTCAGACAAGAAATAGTACAAGAAATGAGCAGCATGGTACAAGAATTGCTGATAATGTTCTACAAGAGCACGGGCGGTTTCAAGCCGCACCGGATCATTATGTACCGAGACGGCATCTCGGAAGGACAGTTCATGCATGTGTTGCAGCATGAGCTCACCGCTGTCAGGGAAGCTTGCATCAAGGTATGTATCACAAATTGAGAGCGAAAACATCATTAAGGTCTATTCATTTACAGTTAAAACGGTAGGTTCTGCATGCGGTTGTAGAATGTGGCATCGGTCCCCCCTGCCTGTGGGAAGATAGCGGTGCGCCAAAAGAAGTTTTCACTTGAAAAACAACGGTTCCTTGCTGAAAAAATTGGCAGTCATAAGAACTGCCGATAGAAGTGAAAAGTAATAACTCAGAATTTGATAACTCTTTTTGGAAACTATGTGGGTGAAACCGGAGGGCGTGGCCATGACCATGGCGATCTAGAAATGCTGACACATTTCTAGATAGCCAATGGAGAATAGTGACGCATTTCTAGATGGCCATCGGCCATGGTCCCGAGTTCATCCGAAGATTTCTTATCATTCCTGACCGCGACTCTAGAATTCACTTCACAGCCCACGAAAAATCTGTCTGGGGCGCAAAAAGAAGTTTTCACTTCAAAAATAGTATTTTTGTAAATGCTGCGGTAGCGTAGACGAAATCGTAGACAGATACTAATAAATTACAATTAACATTAAAACATTCCAGCTGGAAGCGGAATACAAGCCCGGCATCACGTTCATCGTGGTCCAGAAGCGTCACCACACGCGGCTGTTCTGCGCGGACAAGAAGGAGCAGTCGGGCAAGTCGGGCAACATCCCGGCGGGCACCACCGTGGACCTGGGCATCACGCACCCCACCGAGTTCGACTTCTACCTGTGCTCGCACCAGGGCATCCAGGGCACGTCGCGGCCGTCGCACTACCACGTGCTGTGGGACGACAACCACTTCGGGTCGGACGAGCTGCAGTGCCTCACGTACCAGCTGTGCCACACGTACGTGCGCTGCACGCGCTCCGTGTCCATCCCCGCGCCCGCCTACTACGCGCACCTGGTCGCGTTCCGCGCGCGCTACCACCTCGTCGAGAAGGAGCACGACTCGGGCGAGGGCAGCCACCAGTCGGGCACCAGCGAGGACCGCACGCCCGGGGCCATGGCCCGCGCTATCACCGTTCACGCTGTCACCAAAAAGGTCATGTACTTTGCATAATCATGTTCCGCCTAGAGCTTGCCGCGGGCTGCGGTCCGCGGCGGGCGCCTCTCCGCCTTTACTACTCGTGACTTGGCTTCCTCTGTACGAGTGCGATCGAACCGAATGCTATTTCAGGTGACTCGTTAAACACCTTTGTGACAAAAATTTATAACGCGAGTTTTTAATTTAGTCGATAACGTTGGGGTAGCCCAAGTACTGACCGAGATAATATTAACAAAAACTATAAATAGGTGATTTGAATCGAAAACGTTTCTCATTCGTCATTTTATGCCACTTAATTAGCAGTTACTAAACAACTTTGTATATTATCCGCTCTTTCGTAATGAAAAACTATGCAATGTTTGTTAAAGCTGCAACGCTTTATAGTCGAGCCGATATAATCTTGATAATTGATTAGAATAATTCGGTAACAAATTACCGAAAAGAAAACTACCTCTACTCGGAATAAAATCCTACTAATTTCATTTTGGCATACTTCTGTGCCCTGGTTCACAACGCATTCGGATTGATCTCGACACGGAATCAAACTCGGTCTTTCGTCTTATCCGTTTAGAATGACAAGCCAAGGATTCTCATTCCGAATTTGAATCGTTCGGATTGCGGTGTGAATCAGTACCCTGGTCACCTGATGCTCTGGTTTTGAACGGGCTGTACAGGGGAAGCCTAGCTCGGCATGATTAGTTCGCCGTGTATGTATTACCGCGGACGCCTTCGGACGCCGCCGCCTCTTATCGTACGATCGTACCGGGCCGCACCGCCTCTCCCTCGGACGGATGCTCATATATTTATTTTCTACACGTTATGAAGTCCCGAAGAGTTCGCATCCTCTCGAAAAAGCGCACGGTACGAAATGGTATTGACAACGCCGGGAATTATAACTATTTTGTAGATAAAATAATCTTTTAAACGCTTTATTACATGAAATCTGTTAAGAATCGAGTGAGAAAGATACACGTTATTTATCGCATACAAAATATCGTAGGTTAAGTAATAAATTTGTAGATTAGAAGCTATTTTCGACAGGCACTTATTGTTCATAACGAGCTAGCTACCTTTTGCACTTAAAAATAGATTTAGCAGCTTAAAAAATTGTGAAGCAGCTAGCATGTTCTGTAAGGGCCACTTAACACCTTGGGGTTTTCGTTTTTTTTTTTCTTTTCTTTTAATATGAAGTGTCACATTTTGGTGTTTTGTTTATTCCCTTTCAATATCTTAGGGAAATCTTAAAGGCTGGCCATGAAAAAAAAACTACTAGTAATATGCTGCTATTTAATACTGCCACTACTGACGCCAAATTCCAAAGATAGAGTATACCAAAAATTAGCACAACATTTTCCATAGAAATTAATAATATGAACAGGGTTCAAATCACGTAAAATAGAATAAGACAAACTGTACACAATTTTATATTGCATTGTCATTGGTTCTCGATAATTGTGCAAATTTTAAAATCCAATTCGTAGTTTAAAAAGTGGTGAAAATAACATTCAAAGATTCGATTACGCAGTTACATAGATTCATACATACCCAGCTAATAAAAGCGTGTTAATTCAAAATGGAATGCTTCACTAGTTATGTATTAGTTTACGAAAAGACAAATTTTCCCTTGTTTCAATTGTTTTACTTGGTAAATAAAACGATTTTTGACGTTATATTCACTCGCGTTTGATCCGTGAAGTTGTGTAATAGCCCAAGAGCCTAGATACAAAGAATTACCCAATTTTGGTATACTAAGAGTACATCAGTCTGCTACTGGTAACCAATTTAAATGAATATAATTGTTTGCTAGTCCCAAGCTGAGAACTCGACACGTAAACTTTTGGGAGATTTAAAATAATTCACAAAATGTTATTTCGTAGTGGAAACTGCAAATATTATTGGGATACTATAACATTGATCAAAATCTTTCTTTGAGCATAGATTCAGCTGTTTCTAACAATTTGTTACTATTAGCATTCACAGTAAGGTATAATAAGGCTTTATCAACTTTTTTATTGCACATTATTGCCAATCTTAATGTAGAGTACTTACCGGAAAATTCAAAGAATTATATTTAGTGTAAGTAAGTATTTTACTATCTTAATTACATTTTAAGAAAATGCTTTATTAGTTAGATCTTAGTAACTTTAATATGTTGACGACGGCAAAATGAAACACAGAATAAAATTAGAATAGTTAGAATAAATAGAACTTCAGAAGGATATTGTAGATTTTATGGAATTGTTTCTAAGCCCATAAGTCTAAAATTGTCTTATTACATATATGCTTATTATTACTCATTATTATACATACTTAACAATGTAGTATCAAATCTAGTTAAGTAAGCTATACTTTTTATGCACTGGGTACATATGAAAGGGAATAACAAGGGAATTAAAAAATAAATAATATTTTAAGAAACTTTCGTAATAAAAGCGTCTCTTTATCCAGGGTAAGCATGCACTAGGTAGACTGTCTCAATCACCTGTAATCTATGTAAATGCAGATGCAGACAAGTATTATTAAACCAAGGCAAAGGAGTCTGTTATATGGACAAAAAGTCTTAAAAATGAGTAAAGTATTAAAATAGTACTAGTAAATATCATTATTATTAATAGTTCTAGTAAATGTCATTATAAAAGTATAACATACTCCTTTAGACTTGCTCATTTTTAAAGAGGAGACAGTAAAACTCATCTTTGTGCCTAGTATCAAATCAGTCTACTCATACAATTTATACATTCATCAGAATTTACTGGGAACAAATCTTAATATTACAAATTGTCATCCGAAGTTCATTGAATCCAATTTCGAAATCATCAGTAACGACTGAAAAAATACTATTTGAAAATTGTTTGTAGTATCAACACATTACGGCATACACTACTGGATCACAGTGGGTTGTTCATTCATCCTTTTAAATTTCGGATTGCAATTTTCAATTAAAAATTGTAATCTTTATAATTATTATTTCCTACATTTTTAATTTTATATTTGTAGTTGGAAGTTGCTTTTATAATAAGTATGGATTTAGAACAAAATACGTTTTTCTACTAATACATATCTACAAATAAAAAACTTATAAATAAAATATCTATGCAAACAAAAAGTATAAGTACAAAAAGTGTCCGCGCGAGATTAATAATGAGTGAACTACAAATCATATGCAAATCACGATCAGATGTATCACGTCAGCTGAATGCTAAAATCTTTCAAAAATTATTGTCTATATCATCATGGTTTGTGTTAATGTATTTTTTTAGAGAAATTGGACTAGCATGTCATGTTAATTATTTGGTATATGTTTTCATCTTTTTGTTACGTGTAATAAAGTCGTAAATAAAGTGTCAACTTTAACTGCCAATGACAACACATAATACATATTTATGGTTACGGACGAGTTGTGATTGGTCGTCATTGCCGATTTGATTATCTTTTATTATAGACGTTTAAATTGAATTACTTACATAAATTACGTTCCTTCAGTAAATCTGATGTTAATGTTAATTCTGTAATCGTCGAGATGGTATTGATAAAATAACATTCAATATAATAAGATCACTTAGAAAAACTTGAAATTAGATTATAATTAATTGCATGCCGAGGTTTTAGTACCTATGTAAAAAGTGATAAATATATCCATTACTTTTACATTATATATATACATTGGCGTTTGGGTGTATGTATGTTTATGAGTAAATTAGGTGTTCGGGAAAATGATGACATTGGTATTAGAGCGTTAGGACGATGCCATAGTAGTATGAAATTCATCTCATTTAAATTGAATTCTGTGGACGGCGCGACGCTCAGTTTTTGTAACATTTCTAAGTTCTATAAAGTAATAATATGACTGGAAGTGAAGGGTTGTATTCAATTATTTATTTAAGCGAAGTGATGAGTCCCGCGACTAGAACGACTGTTATGGTACATATTGATCTGTTACCCTCCTTCACTTCTAGCTTATAAATAGTTTTGTTCTCGTTTGTGTTTATTCCGGTTTTCGATGTTATCTTTGTCCGACCAGCTTCAAACAAATGTGAACTGCTCGAAATTTCGTAAGTAGAATTGTTCGTTTTTCTAATTTATATTCTGTTCCAGAGTTTATACTTACCGCACATTAAATAGAAGAATGATATGAAACTTGATTTTCAATAAATATTATGTTACTCTTCTACTGTTATTATTATACTTTTAACTTAGCAAAATAATTAATAAGTAATTAATGATAAATATATCTACAGATTATTTTGAATGAAATTGCTTATTTCATTGATGTATTGTTACATTATGGAGTAATCCCAACAACAAATTAGTATGATAAGTATATTTCTATAATTAAAATATTTATAATACTTAGTAAATAGCACAATGTACATTCAGACCTTGCGATGCCACAATGCAAATTACCTACTAAATAAAAGCAGTCTTGCTGATTATTGACGGCTATTAAATTAAGATAGATTAGGAAACTTCCTTCATCTGTACTATGTATGTGATTATATGAGGTCTTATTTGTAACAGAGCACACAGAATGCATTAGGTTAGGTATATTTGTGGACAAATGCTATACTTACTTAGCTTTTGTGCCTTAAACGACAAACGACCGAAATTGTGCGTGATCAGTAAAGCAACTATGTTTCGCAATGCAATAATGATGCCCCCTGGTAACAGATTTAGACTTAGTTAATTAGAATAGTCAGATTATATCGATTACATATTTAACTTGTTAAGTTACACATTTGTATGTTACCTCGGTTTTTTATGAGACAGATTTTTGATACTATTTTAGCTGTTAGTTGTAGCTTTTATCAGCTATAGTTTTAGCTGAAACTTCTCAGAAAATGATTTAAGTTTTGAGAATAAACCATTATACAGGTCTGTTCTCAAATGATGATTGTTTTAGAAAATCGAGGTGTGAGTATGGTTTTTTGCTGTTGATATTTTTGTTTTTATTTTGTTTGGGTACACTTACGCATTTATCTAAAATATTTGGTGATACCACAAAAATCAAAAATAAAACATAATCTTGACAGTAAAAATATATATTTAAAATTATGCATTAAATTATATTTAATTATAGAAACTGTATGGTCCGCTATGAAGTAACTAGAATAGTAGTATGCTTTATAAATTGTTGAATCGATTGAAAAGTTATATGTCATGTCATAGTGTTGTATTCGTGTAACTGTTATATGTATTTAAAAAAATGTTCAGATACGGTAACAGATTTGCAAAGAAATACATAGTTTTCATAGTATTCCTCCATTCATTTAGTCAGATGGTGTTGTGTGTGAATTGTCCATCAATATTTATTTATATTATTCTTGATAGAGAAATAGTAGGTATCCTGAAGGGATTATCACCACCATTCTCAGCCCATTATCGTCTACTGCTGCCCATAATGTCATCCAGGTGTATTCGAATATGATACCGGATACTTCACATCCGACGTTCCAGAATCATAAATTAATTATAAGTGTTCCAGAAGCGTGAATTAATTATAAGTAATCATAATCGTAATATTCAATTCAGTTAGTTCCAGAGGGTTATTTATTATTTGAGCAATAATAAGCCTTTGGAACTAAAGTTTGAAAGTATTCTTCAAATCCATTACCATATCTGACACATTAGTGTAATTAGCGTAGTTTTAGTATAATATTTCTTTACTTAGGTATTTGGCTTTTAATTCAATGGTTTTGTGTCCACTGGATTTGTAGGCTTATGAAGAAAAAAATATTGATTTTACATTTAAAACACCAACGCTTTCTTTTGCAATTTATAGAATAAGTATCATAAAATTGTAACCACTATACAATACCGAATCTATGAATAGGGGTATATACATAATATGTTGTTAAGTTAGTTTTTTTTTAATGGAATGCTAAATGCGACAGGACACAAATCGCCATCAAAGAAAAGTTTTATGCATTAAGGACGGCGCACCATTTATATATTTAGAAACAATTTTTATTTTATTTCTACTAAAAAAAAGTCGATACGATAAAACACGGCTTCCGTTTTGATTACTTATTTTTTTAACATACTTACAAAAGATATAGCTTTTTCAAGTTCACAAATTAAATGTACTTGATACAGCTAGACCGACATTTTTTGCAGCCTTAACTTTCTAGCAACTTAACATGATGTGTGCAAAACTTTTCTTTAATGGCGCGAAGTAAACGGTTTTTAATACTAATTATGTTTGTGTATTTAGTCAAAATCTTGTTTCAAATATAACTACATATATGTATATTTTTATCAGACAGTGTTCTCAGAAGTAATGGTACAGATAACTTAACAGATAAACTTAATATCTACGTTCTTTCGCAGCTTGTAATATTGTGAAGACTCCAACTTCAACCATACTGCTTTCACTACACCAGAACTAGTTGTTTTCGGATGAGATAAAATCGATATTTTTTTATCGCTGTTATCTCATCCGAAATGGTATGGTAGATGGCGCTCATCAGACGCATAAACACGACTTGAACAGATTTTGACCAAATCTAAGACCAATTTCAATTGGGCTGATTAGTGTATATTTTGACAAATTATGTTCGTAAGACGAATTCTTTCTCATGGTTTGGCTGAGTGTTTTCCATTTACTTATAGGCGTCAAATACGCAAAAGTCGTGGATCAGTCAGTTGTTCGCGTGTAAAATGTATGTACATTTACATATGCTGAAAATAGCAGCGCCCCGCGGTTTTGCCCGCGTCAGTTCTTTATTTTTCCAGGATAAAAAATTGCCTATGTGTTCTTCCGGACTATAAGTAATCTATTCCAAATTTTAGGCCGTTCCGTTCAGACGTTACAACGTGATACGCAAACAGTGATTGAGGCGATATAATATTAAAAACTCACTAATGCGGTAGGTACGTACCTACTTACTTTGACACATTTTTTTCTTCTGAAAACGTTGATGGTCGTCAGTCACTTGCATATTCTATTATTCTAGTTGAGCTGTCCTCAAACTCATAAAAAAACAGTTGAAAGACCAAGACTATAATTAAATTCTATGTAATAATAGTGTTTTAACTCACTTTGGCACATGTATTTTGTACTTTACAATGTGGTTTGTACTTTTACCCACTAGCTACCATCATTATCGTATTGGGACGCTGCGGCTAGCTTGTGTGACGACGGCGTAAAAGTTATCGCCAGAAATTGAGCTAAACTTGATAGCTATGATACTAGGATTCGTAATGCGGTTAGGTTCTGGATTGAACAGTGGACAGTTATACACTGGTGATTATAAATGCTTAACAGATATTTGACAAATGATTAGTAGATATTCTGCTTGAGACACGCTCTGTCGTTAAGAACGTCTGATTTTTTTTTACTTCTTATACACCTTTGACAAACCGATGAGTGTGAGCACAAATCTATTTGCCAATAATGACTAGCTCTGATGATATTATATGGACGGACTTTTGAATTAATAGAAACATATGCTTTGGATTATAGCGGAGGGTCTTGTACTCAGAAGTATCTACACCCTTTGACGCGTGTCATTAAAATTGTAATTAAGTAAGATTAATTTATTGTAACACTAATCTTGTACTTTTGCGTATACAAAACGATGAGCTATCGTGAATAAGTAGGTAGGTACATGATTAGTGTCGCGATTTATAAAAGTGAACAGCGTCGGATTGGCCATATAGTTGAGATGGCATTTGCCAGCCGGGCCCCAGCCTGCGCGGGACGGTGGATAAGGTCTCGGGCCCCGGGCTTGTGATCGCCTAGGCGCCACACGGGCCCATTCGGCCCAGTCCTATCCTGAAAGTAATGGCACACACAATGTGTTTTAAATCAATAAAAAGTTAAGAAAAAAAAATGTTGTGACTTGCCTTATTCTTTCTTTACTTGGTATGTAATGGGCGTTTCAGTGGGATCTTTCGTTTGCTGGAAACTTTTAGTGCTACAACAGGCCTTTATTTAATGAGTTTAAGTTTGTTACGTATAAAATAACACTGACTTGGCGCTGACTCAAATAAAACTCGGCTCACATTATTTAATGCCAATTTTACTTTTATATTATGATCCTTCTTATATTAAAATAATTCACCTGGTTGAAATCTGAAGTGGATATGTTTGTTTTAAGCTATGGTGTACCAAAACCATCCATCACCATCCAAACAACCATCCTAGACCATATTATGGTTAAAAAATAACGGTACCTTTACGGTACGCTAGCAAATGTGTGGATAATACGGTTTTTTTTACATTCGCTAGCGCTTGCGAGCCGTTAGTATTCGTATTTTGCTAAGAGACAAGGTGGCGGTTAAAAATCATTTTATTTTCGGTTAAGAAGTCTAATATACTTGTTTCACGCCCGATCCATGCATACGTGGAAAGTAGGTAATTAGTCTCGTACTACTTTTAGAAGAAAAACATGAGCGAAACAGCTTCACGCACGATTTTTAAGGGCGTGGATTGCCTCACACACTTCGTGTTCAGAGTTGAATCAGCGTCACGTCTTGATTTGGTACAGTCAATATGTCGTAATATACTTACATTTGTTTACACTTTCTAAATTCGTTTGAAGATTTGTTTTTTGTATCTTTTTTGCAAAATTTCCGATCCAATTTTCTAGTCTGTTTGAGAACTAACAGATTTCACAATTTAGAGCCCTGATTCTATACCTACTGTTTCAATGTTTGTGATATTATGTGGAAGAAATTTGTCTCAAATATAAATTAGGAAATGAATTATGATGTCTGTGCTTTTTGAAATCGCCACGTTATTTTGTTATTATTTATCATCAATTTTAAATGTTACACATTACGAAATAAATTTTCAACACTATCATTTTACATGTGGTTTTCATTTATCACTTCCGTGATTTAAGACCCTATAAATTGTCCGAATTGCTAGAAATAATTCCTACGTCATACACAATAATTTTTGTGTATGAGTTTTTAAAAGTATTTTTTCCTTCCGGATAAACTACGACGCTGTTTTTTATAGTAGGTACTATAGAGTGACAAGACGAGCAGGTCATGTGCCTTATGGTAAGCAACATGTCTACCCATAACAGCGCATAACAGTGACACGCAGCTATTGGAACTCAAGAGTCCAAATCCTTACCTAGCACTGCACCGCGCTCGTCACCCAGAGATATAAGATGTTTTATTTCTATGCCTTGTTGTTTAACTGGAAACATTGCTGAAACCGGATCACAGTGATGTTTTCACATTACAGCTTGGCGCTAGAATAACTGGCAAAAGTGTGGTACTTCCCCAGGCAGGCTTTTAGATCTTAGCCTAAGATTCCTAAAGTAGCTAACAATAAAGTGGCCAAGTGCGAGTTGGACTCGCCCATGAAGGGTTCCGTTGCAGCAAGTAACATAATATACATAGTACACATAGTTCTTGTAGTTCGTTCTAACTTTGATCGAAGTTTCAAAAATAGTGTATTTATGACGTACTAAAAAAAACTACTCATCAGGTCGAGTTCAAACCAATTTTCGTTGGTAGTTTACACGGTAATGTACACTATATATTTTTTTAGATTTTTCATTCTCTTACTTTAGAAGTTAGAGGGGGGGGGACACACATTTTACCACTTTGGAAGTGTCTCTCGCGCAAATTATTCAGTGTAGGCGAAAATGATTTTAGAAACCTCAACATCATTTTTAAAGACCTATCGATAGACACCCAACACGTGTAGGTTTGATGAAAAAAAAATTTTTGAGTTTCAGTTCTCAGTATGGGGGGCAACCCTAGTTTATCTTTTTTTTTAATTTTTTTTGTTCAAATCTTAATGCGGTTCACAGAATACATCTACTTACCAAGTTTCAACAGTGTAGTTCTCATAGTTTCGACAAAAAGTGGCTGTGACATACGGACGGACAGACAGACAGACATGACGAATCTATAAGGGTTCCGTTTTTACGTTTTACGGAACCCTAAAAAAGGTGATAACTTTGAAACGGTGAATCGATTTTGATGAAACGTTTAGCTAAGGACACTTCAGACTAATTCACCTCTCAAACAAAATCAATATCGGTTCATCCGTTCAAGAGCTACAATGCCACAGACATATTAAACTTATACCATCCCATAGTTTTTGCGTCGGGTTAAGTTTAAAACAGTGACAGAAAACATCGTGAGGAAACCGACATGAACCTAGAATCTTTTGAAGTGATCAGTCAACTGACAATCAACGAAATAAAAATCACGCATCCTACACTTGCATGGCAAACAAAACAATCAGTCAACTAACTCAAGACTAGACAATCCAAAAAACAAAAATTCATAAAGATGCTGGGTCGCGTTGGATGCGACTGGATGTGAGGTGCAAATGAATTATACAAAGTTTTAAGAGGTGGGGCCCGCTTTTATCTGCTTTTTCACCATGTGGGCCATGGCTCCCATAAGGTTGCCGACCCCTGTCATAAACGATACCCAATTGAAATTTAAAATTGCTTCAGCAGATACATTTTTTATGCACGCGTCTGGCAATGTACAATGTCCAAATCAGCATGCTTTTTTTTTCTGTAAACATCAAACTCAAACTTTTATTTTTTAAATTTAGCCACTCCACAGACTCCGGGGCCCGTTACCTTTGTCATTTAGGTTATCTTTTTTTTAACATCATTACCTACCGGTTGGGATTCCGCTAGTAATCGATTCGACATAGTCATTTCCTGTTTTTATGCCACCTTCTACCGGCTCAGAGCCTCCATCCACCACGGTCGTATTTTTGTCCCTGATGGCCATCTGCAAATTGAACTCTCTGCCTCAAACATATTTATTGAAAAAATTTTTTTTTTTTAGTATTTATTGATTTTATTTTGCCGCTACTCACCACCCAGTTCTACACCTCCATGTTGAGGTAAGAGAGTGTGGCGTACATGCTGGTATGTCACCCGTGCGAATCCAAATCATAAAAGAACAGTTTTTTATATTGATTAAAACCGCTATCGTCTATAGCGTGTAGCGCCTCTTTTCTCCATTGGATTCGCAGGTGACATACAGGCCGCGCATGCGAGGAGCTTGCGGGAAGAGAAAAACTCTCTGACGTCTTGCGCTTCTCGCCACTATATTAATATTTCTAAATTAATTCCTTATTTCTGTTAATACTAATCTCATAGTTTATTTCTGTTATTCGTGTTCTGTTAATTATTATTTTGTCTAACATATATTTTCCAAATTTTATATTTCGCATTTAATTTTAACACCCTCTGCACTTCGCGACCTTCTACTCAACAGTGGCTAGCCGTCGGGAGTTCGTGCCTAACTGATTACCTAAGCGACTCCCCAGCTAGTCGCCACATTGGTGACCCCGAAGTTTGGACAAAAATATTCAAGTGCAGATCAAGTTCTGGATTTTTCGATTGAAAAATTGACGTTTGGTCCAAGATTTGAGCGGTGAGCGATTTGATTTTGTTTTTCTTATCAAAACTAAAAAATGACTTCCAAGAGCGAATTTCACGATGCCCAGCCCTTCGCAAGCCCAGAAATACTGCGTGTTGGGGTCAGAGTCCCACCTTTTTGGCCAGAAGAACCGGCTTTGTGGTTCGCCCAACTAGAATCGCAATTTAATTTGTCCAAAGTGACAGCTGATGACACAAAATTTTACTATATCGTTTCTCAGCTAAATCATCATTACGCTGCAGAAGTCAAAGACATCATCACTAACCCTCCTGTCACAGACAAATATTTAAAATTAAAAACTGAACTGATTAAACGTCTTTCGGCATCACAAGAGAAGCGCGTCAAGCAACTGTTAATGTACGAGGAGCTCGGAGACCGGAAGCCCTCACAATTTCTACGTCACCTGGAGAGCCTTGCTGGTCCAACTGTACCCAAGGACTTTCTAAAGACCATCTGGTCCAGCCGACTGCCTGCCAACATCCAGACGGTATTAGCCTCACAAGTGGACCTCGACTTAGACAAATTATCAGATCTAGCCGACAAAGTGTACGAGATAGCTCCATCTATGCCTCAGGTGGCTAGTACTTCCAGGGCTGAACCTTCATCTTCATCATATGATGATTTGACTCGGCAAGTGTGTGAGCTCACTAAGCAGGTGGCGATGCTAACGCAGGAGAGGTACAGCGGTGGACGATCACGCTCGCAGAACCAGAGGAGACGAGACAATCGTTCGCGCTCACAATCACGCTCACGCTTACGTCAACCTCCTCCAGACCATCCTCACTGTTTTTATCACTTCAATTATGGAGTCCAGGCGAGGAAATGTAGTAAGCCTTGCACCTTTAAGACGTCGGCGGGAAACTCTCAAGGCAGTCGCACATAGCGGCTAACGACTGCCGCACTACTCAAACAGGCCGTTTATTCGTCTTTGATCGTGATTCCAAGATGCAGTTCCTCGTGGACACTGGTTCAGACTTGTGTGTCTTCCCACGGTCAGCAGTAAAGACGCCCTGTTCTCAGTCGAAGTACACATTGACAGCTGCCAACAACACGGTCATTCACACTTACGGAACTACACAGCTGCATCTAAACTTAGGACTTCGACGTGCGTTTACCTGGAGTTTCACCATCGCGGATGTTTCCAGGCCTATCATAGGAATAGATTTCCTCAGCTTCTATGGACTTCTTGTTGACTGTAGGAATCAACGACTTGTTGATACCGTCACTTCGCTCTCAGTCAATGCTCTCTATTCTGGATCATCTGATGACTCAGCTTCAATCAAGGCTGTAACAGGCGAATCGGAATTTCACTCTCTACTGAAGGAGTTTCCAGAGATTACTAGACCTGCAGGCGTACCTTCTTCTCCCAAGCATAATACGCTACACTACATCAAAACTACTCCTGGTCCACCCGTTTCTTGCAAACCTCGACGTTTGGATCCGTCTCGACTTAAAGCTGCAAAAAAAGAGTTTGAGGACATGATGTTAAGTGGTGTAGCTCGACGCTCTAAAAGCCCGTGGTCTTCTGCTTTGCACCTGGTGAAGAAGAAAGATGACGGATGGAGACCTTGCGGTGACTACCGCGCTCTCAACGCACGCACTATTCCTGATCGGTATCCAGTTCGCCATATTCAGGACTTCTCCCACCAGCTCTCAGGCTGCTCCATCTTCTCAACGATCGACCTGGTTAAGGCCTACAACCAATTGCGCGTAAATCCAGAGGACGTGCCCAAGACTGCTTTGACAACTCCTTTTGGATTGTTCGAATTTGAGTATATGACTTTTGGACTTAGAAATGCTGCTCAAACTTTCCAAAGGTTCATCGATGAAGTCCTACTAGGCCTCGACTTCTGCTACGGGTACATAGATGACATACTCTGTTTTTCTTCTTCAATGGAAGATCATATGAGACATCTTCGTCAGCTATTCGATCGCCTCAAGCAGTATGGTGTGCTGATTAACACTTCCAAGTGTGTTCTAGGGAAGTCTGAAGTAGACTTCTTAGGATATCGCGTCTCTGCTGCTGGCACACGACCACTGGACACCAAAGTTCAAGCGATCCAGAACTACGCTGTTCCAAAGAACGTCAAAGAACTTCGTCGCTTTCTTGGGATGATTAACTTTTACCGTCGTTTCATCCCCAATGCCGCTAAACTTCAAGCGCCGCTGAACGCTGTCTTATCTGGCCCGAAGGTTAAAAATACTCACCCTGTGGACATGACTCCAGAACTGATGCGCGCATTTGAAGAGTGCAAGACTTCTCTTTCCCAGGCAACCCTGTTGGCTCATCCGAATGCTTCGGCTGAACTCGCAATTGTCACAGATGCATCAGACACTTCTATAGGTGCTGTGCTGCAACAACGAGTAGGTGCAAACTGGCAACCACTAGCTTTTTATTCGCATAAGATCTCCAGCACACAGTCCAAATACAGTCCATACGACAGAGAACTACTCGCGGTGTACGAGTCTATCAAATATTTCAGGCACATGGTCGAAGCCAGAACTTTCGCTATCTTCACCGACCACAAGCCTCTGACCTTCGCTTTTTCGCGTTGCAAAGAACAATGCTCTCCCCGACAATTTCGCCAGCTTGATTTCATTTCCCAGTTTACGACAGATCTTCGATTCAAATCTGGGAAGAAGAATGTTGTGGCAGACGCTCTGTCTCGTGTAGAAGAGATCACAAACTGTATCGACTACCAAGCTCTCGCTCGATTCCAGGACGCAGATGAAGAACTTAAGAACTTGCTTAAAAATGGCTCAAGTTTGAAGCTCCAGAAGATACCATCTATTGACAGTAATGTACCTATCTTCTGCGACACGTCTAGTGGTCAGCCTCGCCCTTTCGTCACGCCACAGCTGCGTAAACAAGTTTTTGACATGCTTCATGGACTTCACCATCCTGGGTGTACAGCTACTGTGCGACTGGTGACACAGAGATTTGTTTGGCCAGGGATTCGAAAAGATTGTAGAGAGTGGTCTAGGCAATGCATACGATGCCAACAATCTAAAGTTACCCGTCATACTAAATCTCCACTTTCTTCATTTCATACTCCATCCTCGAGGTTCTCTCACATCCATATCGACATCATAGGACCATTACCCCTGTCTTCTGATTTCAGGTACTGCCTTACCGTCATCGACCGATATACTCGATGGCCTGAGGCGGTCCCGCTTAAAACAATTACAGCAGAGTCTTGTGCTGCTGCTCTTGTATCCTGCTGGATTTCCAGATTTGGATGCCCTGCTCGTGTGACAACGGACCGCGGTCGCCAGTTCGAGAGTCAACTCTTCAAGTCTCTCGCTGCATTGGTTGGTGCGCATCACTTCCGCACTACCGCTTACCATCCTGCTGCGAATGGTATCGTCGAACGAATGCATCGGCAACTCAAAGCCGCTATTATGTGTCACTCTACCTCACAATGGACTGAAGTCCTCCCACTGGTGCTCCTTGGTATGCGCAGCGCCTGGAAGGAAGATCTTCAGACTTCAGCCGCTGAACTGGTCTACGGTGAGCCTCTCTTCTTACCTGGACAATTCCTATCTCCGAGAGACGACCCTACCTCTGATGACATCACTCAGTACGCGACCCGTCTCCGAACTCATATTCAAAAGATGACGCCTCGTCCTACCTCTTGGCATACTTCATCTCCATTCTACATTCCACGTGACCTACAAAGTTCATCACATGTGTTCCTGCGGCAAGATCATGTACGTGGTTCTCTAGAATCACCATATGCTGGACCTTATCTTGTCATCGAAAGGCAGCCCAAGTACTTCACCCTAGACGTTAAAGGCAAGATGACAAACGTCAGTGTCGACAGGTTGAAACCAGCATACATGGCAAAAGATGCACCTACCCCACCTACATCTTCTACATCTTCTACCCCTACACCTGCTGAAGAAGCCAGACCGACCCCAGTTCCGGTAACATCACCACCAACCGTGGAGATGAGGACCCGAAGCGGCAGAAGAGTGCGGTTTACTGACTTTTATCGACCGTAGTCACGGTCTGGTCGGGGGGAATATGTGGCGTACATGCTGGTATGTCACCCGTGCGAATCCAAATCATAAAAGAACAGTTTTTTATATTGATTAAAACCGCTATCGTCTATAGCGTGTAGCGCCTCTTTTCTCCATTGGATTCGCAGGTGACATACAGGCCGCGCATGCGAGGAGCTTGCGGGAAGAGAAAAACTCTCTGACGTCTTGCGCTTCTCGCCACTATATTAATATTTCTAAATTAATTCCTTATTTCTGTTAATACTAATCTCATAGTTTATTTCTGTTATTCGTGTTCTGTTAATTATTATTTTGTCTAACATATATTTTCCAAATTTTATATTTCGCATTTAATTTTAACACCCTCTGCACTTCGCGACCTTCTACTCAACAGTGGCTAGCCGTCGGGAGTTCGTGCCTAACTGATTACCTAAGCGATAGGGATGCCCGTTACGATACGATATATCGGAATATCGATACAGCACTATACGATATAGCGATATTTGATGCGATATTTTGACCATACGATACGCTTCGATATATCGCATTCTTATGTAAATATCGCATTACCGTATCGTATCAAACTATGTCGGTGATTAATTTGTGTATCACTTATCTATATATATACTAGCGGCCCGTTCCGGCTTCGCTCGGACGTAACCTAGACACTGTCTGCAGCGCCATCTGCCGGGTTTATTTGTGAATTTAAACCATCTTCGAATACACACACAAAAAAAAAACATTCAAATCGGTCCCTTCGTTTAGGAGTTCACTGTCAAATGATTAAATTACTAAAATGGCTATAAAAAACAGGGGTTGGTGATAAAAGGGTAAAAATTTAGGGTTGTATGTATTTTTTAACGCCACATTATAAAAAAATAAAAACAAAAAAAAAATACCAAAAATTAAAAAAAAAATGTTTGGGGTGAACAACCCCTAACACTTAGGGGTATGAAAAATAGCTAGTAGCCGATTCTCAGACCTACTGAATATGCATATAAAATTTGGTTAAAATCAGTTAAGCCCTTTCGGAGGAGTAAGGAAACAAACACTGTGACACGAGAATTTTATATATAAGACTAGCTGACCCCGCAAACGTTGTTTTGCCATATAAATAAAGGTATGAAAAATAGCTAGTAGCCGATTCTCAGACCTACTGAATATGCATATAAATTTTGGTTAAAATCAGTAAAGCCGTTTCGGAGGAGTAAGGAAACAAACACTGTGACACGAGAATTTTATATATAAGATGAAAAATAGCTAGTAGCCGATTCTCAGACCTACTGAATATGCATATAAATTTTGGTTAAAATCAGTAAAGCCGTTTCGGAGGAGTAAGGAAACAAACACTGTGACACGAGAATTTTATATATAAGATATCAGTTGTCGCAACTTCAGTTCCTTCTGAACGCCTGTTTTCTTTAGCTGGACACACACTTTCCGAAAGCCGTAATAGGTTAAATCCACAGCGCTTATCAAAATTATTATTTTTGCGTTGTTTAAGTGCTGATCAATGGCAATTGTGTTTTTTTTGTTGAATAAAACTATTTTAAATACATAATATAATTAATTGTTTCTTTTAAAAAAATAAAAGAACATAGTAAAACTACTAAAAAGATAACCCTTTGCACGATATATACTCATTATATCGCATATTAATTGAAAGGCATGCGATACGGTTACGATACGATATATCGATACAAAGGAAATCGATAATATCGCGTATCGATACAACCAAGTTCGATACAGTTACGATGCGATATATCGATACAATACACTTTTTTGGGCATCCCTACTAAGCGACTCCCCAGCTAGTCGCCACAAGAGCTATGTGATAAATTCTCAGTTTGCCTCAAATACCTACCCAAAATTGACTGCCAGCTCTCGGAATATAAGCTTCAGAATGGGAATATAAAGGCATGGCACTATTTTCAACCCTATCATCAAACTGATCCTTTAACTGGGCTTCTGTAGGTATATAACGGAGAAACCCTTGCAAGAAATAATACAAATATAATTAATACATAAACTTTATTTAACATTCTCAAAGGTATTGTAAATAGTGGAAATATTTTATAAGTAAGGAAAGCTAAGCATTTTACAAAAATATCATATTTATATGTAGTTTAAATGGACCTAGCAGGCATCGGCAAATTGTCTTTTCAACGATACTCGCTTACGAGTGATAGTATTAGCTTTACAATCGTGTTGTTTTTCCGAAACATCATACCTCAAAAACATTTTACAAAGTGTCACACCATGTATTAATAAAGTGTACCTAATAACATTTAACAATATCGTCTCATTATAATTATGTGTAATTTTGTGAGCGAATAGAACTTTTACATGGAATGCAAATATAAAAGATATTGGTGATATTAACGTGATTTCGCGTAAACCACGCAAGCATAATGAGCAGTCTCATTTTCTAGCCACGCCGCTATTCGTATTAAATAAATAGACAACTAAAGCGCGAGCATACAACTAAATATAAATATTAGACGCACGATTTTTGTGTAAAATATAACAAAAATGCAATAATAGACTCATGACCGCTGCTCAATTTTTTTAATACAAAACCCGGGTAAGTACAATTAAATTACTTCATTGAGTAAACGCAATAGTGTCAATGAGAGCAAAATAAGCATGTCCGACTGCAATTAATATCAAATAACTTAATAATACTTTGTCATCTAATCTTGTGTCTAACAATTTGCAATGTAGTGCAATTACTCATAAATTGAGCTGTTATTGAAAACAGTATATTCACAATTTAGAATAATTGTCCCATTAAAATCACCAACGAATTGATTTGCGAAGTATTTGAAAATGATTTGAGTAATGTAATGTCATTCATGTGTATATCTGCCGTGGAACCGAAAGTGAGAGTGGGAAAGAAACGCAGCATGCGGCGCGGCGTAATGTGTCACGGCCCGACCGCTGTCTACTGCGCTACGCTAAACAAACCAACAGAAAAACTAGGATGAACCCCGCACAGACCTGCGAACTCTACCTACCTGGTGGCAACCCTGCGATTTTTGAAGATTGGAGATCTGAATCTGGAGATTGAGAAAATGAGGGTAGATTGGAGATTTTCCCAATGAGACAGCTAGCAATTCATTCAGTCTTCTCGTGACCACGGTTGTAACGCTGACGCGGTTGTACTCAACAGATGATGGTCACAGTCGAAATACAGCTACCAAAGACAAAGCTGTCAATCGTGATCATAGATTAACAGAGATTGTTTCCAATTGAACTTATATCAAGAGCCGTTTATTACCGAAATATACGGCATATAGACGATAAGACTAATTGAGTAGTTAAATTTCAATTATAGCCATCTGCATACACTTTAGATATGGAATTATCTACCAAATTTAGTAAAAATATTAAATTTAGGCCGTTCTGACTGAGTTGTTTTAACAATAAATAGACGTATTATAAAATAGATACCACACAACGAATACGAACGCAAAAAATATGGAAATGTAATAATGTTCATGAATCTTAGATAATTCGCATGCCGTTCTGTGTTTATTTATCACTGAGTAGGCAATATTTGAAATGTAACTCCTCAATTAAGTAATTATCTTTCAAGACTGCAGCTGTTAAATACGATGCGGTTACGCCATCAGTCACGTTATCAAACTCAGTTTTTTTTTTTTCATGTTTAATGCATTTTGATGTAAATTCGATTGTGCAACGTTGCATTTGAATGCACAAAGCGCAGTCTTGCAGTCTAATGCCGTGATAATTCAATCGTATGTGGTAGTTAAATACAGATCAATTCTCACGATTGAAAGACAGTGTCACCGTTAGTTAGTACTGACGGGAAATAATACAGTTACAATCGTCATAATTATTACACTTAAAAAAATTAGAAAACGGGAAAAACTCGCGTGTATGTCACACGCGAGTTTCCAATGTTTAATATAAACATAATTAATTTAATTATATTTTAGGTTTCCCTCTACCTTTTCCTTTAGTTGTAAAGACTACAAAATGTTAGGTTCCCTATCTTTGAAACTTCAAGTTTAGTAATTTTAAATAAATACACGTTTGATATAGTCAGTCCAGTCCGATTCAAGTTTCGATCGCGTCCGGCGATCTTTTTCAAGGAGAGAGCGCGCGCGTGTTCGCTGCTCGTTTAGCACTGAAGTTAAAGTTTAGTGTTGCGAAAGGCAGTTTTTCGATCGCTTTTTCGGGGTTTTCTGGGGGAGAGTTCGCATGTAACGTGTGTTTAGTTAATGTGGCTACCTTTTGCTTTAGTTCCAAAGACTTGCCCAAGGCAGTTTCAACCGCTTTTTTCGGGGTTTTCTGGGGGAGAGTTCGCATGTAACGTGTGGTTAGTGAATGTTGGTCGCAGAGAGCAGTAGACGCGGCCGGGCGGCTTCAGGGGCGGACTAAGGCAAGGGTTTGTGCTCGGGAATGGTTGGGGAGGTGGCCCCGCTGGCGGCGCGGCTCGCGTCGCGCAGCGCGTCGTCGAAGCTCTGCGTCGAATTCGATCTCGAGGCCACTTTGCCCTGGAACGACAACGATTCAACATACATATGACGTAGGTACGACGGGTAAGTTGACCCAGAGATGAGAGGGAATTACAATTACAAAGAGATAATATATTATTCTACATATCCGAACGAAGTTAAAGTTCTTTATTCATAAATGTACAATTTGCACGTCAATTTAAAAAAACAAAAAAAGGGCATACAATGAGTACATATTTTAAAAGTTTAAATTTAACATTTTATTGTACGATAATAAGTATCGTACAAATAAGTGTCAACTATTAAAATTGTATATGCATTTATTACACAATTGTAATAATTACAATTAATTAACAATGTCAATTTTTTACAATTTTATTGTGAGTTTACCATCACTCTTTAAAAAATCGCTGTAACTATAAAAAGTTTGATCGATAAGCCAGCTTTTTAATCGGTTCTTGAAGCCGCCCAAACTCGGGGCTGATTTAACTATTTTAGGAAGAGTGTGACCGGAAGTTTATACTTCCTGTCCCATAATGTGAGTCAGCTTTTCCGATCTTGTGAGGGAGTGTGGTATCCTGTCCAGCTTGTCAGCGTTGCGTATGTTGCAAGAATGTCTCTCTCCTCGCGTGTTGTATGAATCTAAGTTATTTCTGACATACACAGACACTTGGTAGATCAAGATTGCAGGCAACGTAATTATGCCAAGCTCTTTGAAATATGGTCTAAAGGATGTGCATTGCGACACGCCCACGATGGCACGTACGGCACGTTTTTGGGCGCGGAACGCACGTTCCCAGTCGGCAGCTCGCGCGTATAGTTCGGCGCCGTACTGTAACCGGGAATACACCGTGGCGAAGTAACACGAACGAGACACATCCGCAGACACCACTCGGGACACCCGTCTTAGTGCAAAGCACGCACTGCATACTTTAGCACACATCTTGTCTTGTCGATCTTGTCCCAAGTCATGCAGCGGTCAACCTCTCTCTCTCTCGCGTATTTGAATGCAAATTTCAACTAAATGTAATTTTTCTAGTTCTTTCCTCTGGTGTACAGAAATCGGGAAATCGGCGTTTCTTCACGAAGTTTTCCTTCACCGTTAAAACCGTGGAAAAATTTGAACTGGAACTCTTCCAGTTCAAATACCTGTTTGAAATCAGACACAAGTTGTCTCGTTGCTCTTATAAAAACAAATTAAACAGATCTCTTCTAATTTATTTTTAATTACTACACGTCACAAACTATAGTACCTACTGAGACCGAAACGTAGCGTCGGCAGGTAATTAAAAACATGTATATCGCACTAGCAGCGCCCCGCGGTTTTACCCGCGTAGTTCCCGTTATTTTCCCGGGATAGGAAGTAGGTAGTATGTGTTCTACCAGACTATAATCTGACTGTGTTCCAAATTTCAGTCCGATCTGTTCATATATTAAGACGTGATTGAGCAACAATCATTCAAACATTGAGATTTATAATACTAATAGGATTTAAATCCTGTATAATATTGGACTTTCGGACAAAATTCAAAATGTTACGGAGAAATTCCAGTTACTCAATGGTGAGAATGTATGTTCGAATCGTACCTGCACTTCTGAGTTTTTTCAAAGTGCAGATGTAAATTGGTAATCGCCACGGTTTTAACGGTGAAGGAAAACTTCGTGAAGAAACGCCGATTTCCTAAATCCTGGATTTCTGTACACCAGAGGAAATACTAGAAAAATTACATTTAGTTGAAATTTGCATTGGCTGCAACAAATTTTCTAATTTTCAGCAAAGTTAAACGTCGTTTTTCGAGATTGAATTGAGTAATCTGTTTTTAATTTAGAAATATATGTCGTAATATTGTAAAAACGGTCCAAGAATATTTACAGGTCATACGTCATCCGCTAACCCGTACTGACCATTGTGGTGGATTATGCCCTTGACTTGATCCTTGCGAGCGAAGGCCTCGAGTCCCAGCTGTGGGAAGTATTATATCGAGAAATGCATAGCCTAATATACAAAATAAAACTGCCGAATTTCCCATTGCATTGGCGGCAATGCAATAGGCAACTGATGCTCCTATTAAGCCATTTCTCCAGTGCCCTATGGACTGGAGAAATGGCTTAATAGCAGCATAAGATGCGTCTGAACCTCTATTGATGCCCGAGCTACACAAGGCTAGTTTTTCAAGATAGGATAGATAAGATAGCTTCTAGCTTGAAAAACTAGCCTCGTGTAGCTTAGGGCATAAGTATTAACTCATATATCTGGCTTCAATAGTACGAGCTTTGCTTAGTTCGGGGCTAGATGGTGTTGTGTGTGAAATGTCCACTAATATTTATTTATAATATTATGTATTCTTTCTACCCAATAAATTGTATAGCACTCTAGCTTAAGTTTGTTTTTCTTTTTAATAGAAACTCCTGACACGCTGCTTAACAAAACATTTAAACGTCTACTCTATTTCTACGAAAAACGTAAATTCACTCGCGACTTTCCTACTCCGGTTCTACTTCGTTTCGTCCCATCGAACATTGTTTGACGTTTAAAGTTCTAAGCCTACTTAAATAAAGACCGATTTAAACTGAACGAACATAGAGCTAGAGCTGGAACAAGAGCATTCTTTCCCGATCTTTTAGTGTAAACGAAAGATCGTTCTTAGCGTTTTCCATATTATATATTCCATAGAATCTTTGCGAACGCAAACAAAACAACGATAGAATGCTCTACGTTTGTTTACACCAAATGAATTGATATTGATGAATTGATATGAATTGATTATTTGATACAGTTAGAATGAGCATTCGCTCGTTTGATGTAAATCAGCCTTTAGAGTAGGCATAGAACATTTAAACGGACGAAATAACGGATCGAAGTAGAACCGGAGTAGGAAAGAGACGAGTTTATTAAAGTGTAAACTTCTTTAGACGCACCACAAATTGATTTTTCGTGGGCTGTGAATTGCATTCCAGTGTCACGCTCGGGAATAATAAGAAATCTTCGGGTAAACTCGGGACCATGGCTCTTGGCCATCTAGAAATGCATCAGAATTTCCCATTGGTTGAGGCACTTCTAGGTGGCCACACCCTCCGGTTTCACCCGCGTAGTATCCAAAGTGAGCTATTAAATTCTGAAGTTATAAGTTTTCACTTCTATCGGCAGTTCCTATGACTGCCAATTTTTTTTTCGTAGTAAGAGTAGATGTCCTGTTCACGGTCCTCAGCTTACCTTTACGTTTTCATAGGCGGACCCGACGCGCTCCTCGATGGAGCGGAAAGAGTCCGAGTTGCGCATCTGGCCGAGCTTCGTGGACACGCCGGCGGTGATGCCGCCGAGGATCGACGTCGTCTTCTCGGCCGTCGTCTTTATCACAGATTCCGTTTTTTGGTATCTGAGCAACGAGAAAAATGTTACACGGGGGTCGAGTCAATATAGTGCGGAAGCGGCACAACGAGGGCTACGTTTTTGAAGTCGCTTTAGGATCAATTTGTAACTAGTAGGGACCTCATTTTAGCCCCTTAAGGGTAACGTTTTTACAAACTTGGACTGTCATATTTTAATCTTAAAATCCAGTGTCATGGTGTTTGCTTCCAGTGACATCTTCAACTTCTTCCTGACCAAGTCAACCAATATTCAAGAAAGTTGGCATTTATGTAAATTATCTTATACAGGGTTACTGGTAATCAGCATGCATCCGTTTAAGCATGTTCTGTATGTTTAAACAAACAACTTTTGATAAAACTCAATACATCTCTCAAAACGAAAAATGTTTGTTGTCCTCTCTAGTAATGTTAGCGGCTGTTTAGTGTTTATTCACTTCGGCATATCATTTATCGAGCGTTAAAGAGCGCGCGCGCTCTTGATACGAATTGTTACGAAGAGTTCGATGCTTTTAGACCGGGCAAATATACTTTTTTTCGTACTTTTCGTTTCTGTATATGATTTTTTATAAACTGTAGAACAAAAGTTGACGTACCATGTATTTAATGTACCTACTTTACATCAGGCATGCAGGCTGATTACCGATAACCCTGTATATATGTAATCACTGATCAGCGCAATGTAGTGCTGGACAGTGATTTGGTCACTTCATGTTCAAATAGCTGCGTGACACTGTACTTTTATGGATAAACGTGTTGCTTGCCATCTTGTCTTGATAGTCCAGTCACTCTATCTCTATATTAAAGAAAAATCGCGAACTAAATTTTAATTATCTCCCGATGCGACGTTTCTCGGACGGGTTACAACGGCAGCGGTCACAAGAAGACTAGATAATTAAATTAGATCGCGGTTACATCCAGTGTTATGTTATAATACAATTTTGCATAAAACATTGATGTCGTTTTGCATAATTGTAAAAAGTGTAGTAATAAGTACTGAGATACAATTGTTAATAATCAGCCGGAACAAACATATCTTTACGAACATTTCATTAATTCCTTAATTACTTTGTCAATTTACTTAATAGAAAGAAAATTAATATGTGACTGACTTCAAAAATGTGACCCACGTTCTAACCACTCATCTCTGTTAATGAACGCTTGGTTTATCACACATGTTTAGTAACCTCATATTTTGTCCCAACTGCGCAAGAGGGAGGATTATATTTTTATACTGTACAGGCTAGTCTAAACAGCTTCATGGGTTTTGATATGCTGACATTATCGTTCAAACCTTTAATGGCGGAAGTAAACGGCGGAGATGAAATAAATGCTGTCTAACATGGCTATGCAATAAAAACTAAATCAGTTTTGTACCAAAATATAAATCTGGTATGATGATGTACTAGGTCTAAAAAATCTCTTTGAGTTAATAACTTCAAGTTAATTCAGACCGAAGTAATTTCTCTCTCAATCTTTATTTGTATTCGGTCAATCGTTTGAGTCAATTTGAAGTGTTATTGCATTGTTAAACTGTATTATTATCAACATAATCGGGTTTAACCTATTTAGTGTGTGATTCCGTACTTACAAGTGTATTATTCCTTCCATGCTATTGCTTTGACTACCAAATTACTGCAGGTGCTCCACAACAATAAAATTATTGTAAATTACACAAATTTAGTTTTTCCTTCGGGTTAGAACAAAATAAATATAATAAAAAAATAGACAGCAAAAATCCCAAAAGCAAAGAATAGTTTGAAATTATTTTGAATGTGTAGAAGTGGACTTACATTGGTGCTTCAGTGATGGCCTTTGTAAGCGCTGCTGCTCGCGTTTCTATCGACTGATAGCTGTCGTGTAACAAACCAAAGATAAAAATAAAACCAAACTAAAACGCCACCAAAATCTACTAAAAATCAGCGAAAGTTCTCAAGCAAAGCCACCGCTACCGTCGGCAAACAAAAATGTTCTAACCCTCGAGAAACTCAGTACATAATTTCGAGGTAAAATAGTTAATTTGTACTTACACTTGACTTTCTTTCACATTTTTCAATCCCTGATTAACATCTTCAGTGATTTCCTTCCAAACTGTGATGCCAAGTTTTCGTTTTAATTCGGAGCTTTGACGAATCTGGAAATTAAAACATTGTATGCTAAACACAGCAACAATTACATTCTGATCTTTTGTATCTACGTGTGATACCTTCTTACCTTTTTCAGGTATTTGACAGTTATCCTTGTTTATGGATGTATGTATCCGAAGTTAGTGTGTTGTACTTTGCTCTCTGAAGAGTGGGTAGACCTGTTTTTGTGTAGGGTCCTAAAGACCATGGACCATGAGACTTAACAAGTCTACGAATCCATCCCATACCGGGTGGAAGATCGATAGTAAATAAGTTTGGGTACTACGAGTAGATCCAAGGATGCCATGATCCATGATTCAAGGATCTGAATTTGATCGAATTTTCCTTTTTTTTTTTAAATAAAGAGTGACGAGACGAGCAGGACATGTGCCTGATGGTAAGCAACATGCCTGCCACATAACAGCACAGTGACACTCAGCTATTGGAACATGAAGAGTTCAAATAATTACCTAGCACTGCACTGCGCTCGTCACCCAAAGATCTCAAATGTTATATCTCGTAAGCCCTGTAATTTTTCTGGACACATTGCCCTTCAAACCGGAACACAGTAATGTTTGCCCTTTACTGCTTGGCGGTAGAATAACTGGCAAACGTGTGGTACTTTCCCAGGCGGACTCTGCTAAGAGTCCTACCACTACAAAATACTACTTTTCTATGGAGAGCTAGCAGTCTTGTTCTCAAGTTCAACGCTACGAGTTTTTATTGCTTTGTTTTCTCGGGCGCCAGTCCCCTTTCAGCTTCTACTGGCTACCCATGCGGGATGGGAGATCAGCTGTCGGTTTAGATAATCAGTCTCGGCGTATGGATATGGCGAAACCGAACCGAGCCAGGCAGTCTGACGGTAAGTAATACGTCTGCGCCAAACAGCACAGCGCCACGCAGCGAATATAAGGAATTTAAATCGCTGCCTAGCACTGCATTACGGCGTCACCCTAAATTTAAGAAAAATTATGATCTCTTTGCCCTCTAATTAGTCTCGCCGGCAACCTGTAACCTAGAACATATTAACGTAACTGTGTGTCGGCAGAATAACTAGTACAAGTTTGGTACTTGCAACACCTTAGTTAATTACAAGGTTGGAGAGTCGCTAGACTGACCATCCACAAGTTGTCTCTACTAAAGCAAGCTGGTCAGAGTGGTGCAGTTCAAGAAAAATCCTTGCATCTCTTTCGGAGACGCCAGGTTAATCCTTAAGTTTCCTATAGGCGGCAAACCAATCCAAGGTGGTAAAGACTGAAGTGCCCTTGCGTTAGTCGTACGACTGGACATACTGGACCGTACATCGGTGAATAGGTTTAGCATTTGGAATGCTTTATACTTTAAAGTATGCTTAATTTTTACTTTCAGGAACGCTTTACGTGTACGTAAGTATATTTAAGTAAGTTTAGGTTAGTAAGGTCCTGAACGTCTGCTCTCTACGAAAACGTAATTACGAAATAAACTCGCGACTTTCCAACTTCCGTTTTACTTCGATCCGTCGTTTCTTCCGTTTAAATGTTCTAAGCCTACACTAATCGGAGTAGGTTTAGAATGTTTAAACGTCATACAATGTTCGATCGGACGAAACGAAGTAGAACCGGAGTAGGAAAGTCACGAGTTCATAGCGAAGTTACGTTTGTCGTAGAAAGAGAGTAGACGTTCTGCGCCAGCCCAAAGTTCGGTAGGCAGTAGACGGTTATGTGCTATGGTCATGACCCTCTCCCCCCGCAGTACCTAGGTGGACCACTGATTGAGAAGCAAGCATGTAGGTACTTATCGCACAGTTTTGTGACTTGACCACGAGACCACTACTATGTGACCCCCTGGAGTCAAAGGTGGATCCGCCCTTGTGTATTACCTTGCTCTGCAGCACGGTCCGCAGCGTAGCGATCTCGTCCTCGACGCGCGCCAGCTCGCGGCTCCACTCGGCGCGCAGCTGCTCCGCCTGCTCGGGCGTCAGGCCCGCCAGCTCGTCGACCACGTGCGCGTCGCCGGCCGCGCCCGCGCCCGCGCCCGAACCCGGCATCGCTTCTTCAGCTGGAAATAGACAACACTGCTTTATTAATACATGTACAATTTACACGTCAAACTCCTCGCCTTCCGAGCGCCGCGACGTTCAGTCTAATATCTCGGCCACATTTGACCGTTTAGGATTGCATTAAAAAATAATTGGCAGTCATAGGAACTGCTGCTTGAAGTGAAAACTTATAACTCAGAATTTGATAGCTTACTTTGGAAAGTACGCGGGTGAAACCGGAGAGCGTGGCCATGAGCATGATACGTCAGCATTTCTAGATGGCTACTGAGAAATGCTGACGCATTTTTAGATGGCCAATGGCCATGGTCCCGAGTTTACTCCAAGATTACTTATCATTTCCGAGCGTGACGGTAGAATTCAATCCACAGCCCACGAAAAATCTGTCTATGGGACACACCATAAGAAGTTTTCACTTCAAAAAATAAAAAGAAAAGAAAGAGCATACAAATTGTATACATTGTAAAAGTTCGAAATGAACACTCCACTGTAATAGGCTACACTAGGGGCACTAGCAGTGCCCCTCGGTGTTACTCGCGAAGTTCCCGTTCCCGTTGTTTTCCGGGACTATAATCTATCTGTGTTCCAAATTTCAGCCCGATCCGTTCATACGTTAGGACGTGATTGAGCAACAAACATCCAATCATCCAAACATCCATACATTGACATTTATAATATTAGTAGGATTATAATATTAGTAGGATTACACGACTTCATCATTGTGGTTTAGATGGTGGTTGGTGGTAAGTCTGCCTGCAAAGCAGGTGGTTCGGTATTTTTGTGATGAATACAAATATTTGTAGTGTATCTGGGTGTTTCTTTATTAAGTATATATTTACAACTATTTAAGTTTTATATCCGCTATCTGTCCGCTTCCATAGTAAAAGCTTTGCTTAGCTAGGGGTGAGATGGGGTTGTGTGTGAGATGTCCAGCAATATTTGTGTGATGAATACAAATATTTGTACTGTGCCTAGGTATTTTCTATATAACAAGTATGTTTTAAAAATATATAAGTATCATAATATATCAGCTATCTAGCTTCCATAGTAAAAGCTGTGCTCAGTTTGGGGTTGAAATGAAATGTTGGTTTACACATAAACAAACAGTCACAGACGTCAGGTTTTTGTGGAGGAAATAAGATCACAGATGATATGATGTCCCTTAATAACCCAGGTTTTGTGATTCTAGGCAGTATATAGCGTCGTATGGACTATTAAAGACGCAGACAAAATCGCATCAGCATTTCTTTCGTTCCCAATAAATATAAATATGGAAACAAATGGAAAAGTAGGACTAGGAGGAAAACTAGCTTCAGTAAAGTAAAGATATAGTCAATATTTTTTAGTTTTATTTAATTTAAAATTAAACGAGGATTTTAAGGGCTGGCGGCCCCTTTAAGTGATAGTTATTATCTATTCTATGGTGATAGGTCAAACTGCGTGCCCACATCGCCCACGCCTAGACGCCTCTGGTTCTAAGATTTCTAAGCAAATATCAGGAATAATTGCAAAATGCTGAACAAATCATCCTACAATACAACACAAAATTTTGAGCACTATTGTACGCCCGAATTGGCCAGATTAGGTTAGTAGGGCCATCTGAGACAACTGCCATAGTTCCCTAAAAATATGTAAGCAACGACAAGACGCGTGCTTACTTCAGCTAACGCCTAAATAAAATGCTTTTTATCACACTATGAAAGGGGTTTCATCACTACGGAACGTTGACATTGATACGCGTGAAATAACTAGTTCCCAATTCTAGAGTATTACGTGACTGCAGCCATAAATATATCTTTTTGCAGAATTAATTGAAAACAAGTTTCATAATTAAACATTTATAAAATGTCAAGACTTTTAGTCGCCACGGTCAGATAGCAAATTATCTCCACTAGCAGACCGTTCAGCCAACAAACAGACTGTGGCCTAAAACCTGGACAACTGATTTTTTTTCAAACAATGACAGATTTATTTTCTTATATTGATTCAACGCTTTGAAAGATTACCTCACACGTGTGAACACGACTGGCAAAATTGGCGTTCTCTCTGTATCATTTTAGTCTGGGGAGGTACCACACTTTTTACAGATATTCTAGCAGTGAAATTCAAACGTTACTGAGTCCTGGTTTCGAGGACAATGTTTACAGAAAAATTACAAGGCAAAAAATAATTCATCATATAGCTTCGGGTGATTGAGCAGTTATTTGAGCTTCAATTTCCAATAACTGCGTGACACTGTACTGTTATGGGCAAACGTGTTGCTTACCATCAGGTGCACGTCTTGCCCGTCTTATTACTCTATCTAATAAAAGACTACCTATGTGAAGAAATAGTCTCAAAAATTTCATAATAATAAAATGTATGTACAGTTACTTGGTTGCCGAGGCTCGAGACCGCAATTAGGAACAGTTTTTAGTTGAGCAATACACATTTCATAGTGACCTTGCGTGCTAGTCTTATTTCCATAGCGCTTAACCATTCCTTTTACTGAGTCTACTATTGCCTGGGTTTCGAAAACAGGCACAAATTAAAATTATGAAAAAAGGTATTTTGATACAGTGTTGCTACTGTCAACGATAACTTGGCATATTTTTATTTTCTACCCACGGTAAAATTAATTGACCTGTACTACAAGGAATATTATTACGGGTCCTATGACCAGAGGTAAAACTATCTTTGTATGACCATATGCCTCTGCAATCATATCTACGTAACAGGGTGACATTGAAATAGATACACAATACCACAGAGGTTGATTGCAATAAGATGAATCTGAGGGAAGCAGGTTAATCTGCTATAAAATGTATATCCAAAAGACATTTAAGGTCGTCAGAACCACAAGATCTATAAAATCAAGTAAACAGCTGTTACGCCAATTACCCAAGGTCGTGGATCCGTTACATTATGATACAGCACTAGCAGAAAAATCGATGGAGTATATAAAGTATAACACAAAAACGTGAACAAAGACGTAGGTACCTATACTTATCATAAAACCATGTTGGACTATTTAGGGTTTTAGAAAAATGTTTTTTTCTTTTTTCCTTTCTGGGGCTAGCTGTTCACAATTCCAGTTACGTATTGCACTTTAAATTAATATTTCAGTAAGAAAAATATATAGTAAATCTCTACTAGGAAATTACTAGGAAGTAGGAAACCAACCTCCGACGGCGATACCTAAAAACTTCTTATAATTGGTATGACTGGACATCTTGGCAAGATAGGGCTTCGAGAGATCTTGGAAGGTGACCCGTACGTCACGCATTTTTTTTCTAAATATCCGGAGTCTTCGGCGACGGTTGTCGACGTAGAATTCTGTTTCTATGCAGAGGGCGGACTCGGCGAGGTCTGGCAGCGCGCGCCAGTCCGCGTCGGGGTCCGCCGGCCAGGGCGCCGCCTCCAGCTCATCCAGCTCGTCCACGGCCACATCGAAGCTCGGCGTCGAGTCGTCGTCCGGCGGCGAGAAGTACGGGTCCTCCATGTACTCCAGGCTCGCCGGGCCCGCGCTGCCGCGGCCCTCGCTCGACATCGCACCGACCCGATCCTCTAACACATCTCCCGATTATCCGTTCCAAAACTATCACGTTACGACCGGACACTCGCCCGATTTATTATTTACGTGTCACGTAATTCTCTACATTACATAGGCAGCGGCCCGCTGTCACATTATAAACAATGTTTTCGCAATAAATAATTGGCACGCGGCGCACATGGATACGTGCGCGGACGGCGCGCGGCGGAGTAGGTTTCTTCCGCCACGTCGGTGCCGCGCTCGCGGCTGCGGCTCCGCGCCCGTCGCGCGCCGCTGCCTCATCGCTCGTGCTCGCCACTTTCACCGGCGAGCGCCAATCTCGTCCATTACAATATGTATGATCGACCTCCAAAATATAATGCTCCCTAATTTTATAACAAAAGCCGTTAAATTTGTGCAGGTGTGCGGTTCTCTAACGAACCATGGCGCAGGACAGGTTCTGAGCGGCACGCGCAAAACGAAAACTGGCTGAGCTCACCTTGTCGGCTAAAGTTTATTGACAGCGCCCGCGGCGAGAGACGCGCGAGCCGGACCACAAGAAATGTTGCGTCATTTCGTAACTTGTTCGAAGACAACAAAAAATATGATATTGCGCGGCGCGGCGTGAGTCACCACTGAAGTCGTGCTAGCTCATTCGCATTGTTAGAAGCTTTCCTGAAAGGTCTTATCACGTAATGGACAGACACAAAAACTTCAATTTCCAATGAACATTAAAAGCATCATTATGTAGTTTGGTGAACTGAACTTGGTAGTTATAAATAGCCATGCATAGTCAAATTCCTGATAGAATGCAAAATTGGAAACATATGCCCATGCAGTGTGTTGAATAAATGTAAATTCTTCTATATCTGAGAGAATTCTAATTTGAAGACCTTTGGATAGCCAAAGTTTAAGCTACGCTAACGAATTCTGGTCTATTGGTTACAATAGTTAGTACACTACCTACAGAGAAGTTATCAGTACTGCGCGGATTAATTGCTACAGTTTGCCACTCACTCGACATCGGGTGAGCGCTGAAGTGATTCGAATCCGTGTTCCGAGTTAACTAACGAACAATCAGAAACTGACTGCTCATCCAAACATTTAAACACGATCTGACTACAATACCAACATCGGAATAGCACCATTTATTACGCGAACGCACAAAATGTAATTTTACTAACATTTATGTATGTTGGTCTGTATCTGTTTGAACAGTACCATCTGCATCCTGCAGCGCGGCTTTTATGTGTCGGATTATGAGCACAACGTATTACGCATAGATACGTCATCGACATTGAAGTTGTTAAATTCAGTCTCATTTTCAATGTAAAACAATAGTTAAATTAGAAACTAAAAAACTTCACAGATCGTCATATTTAGTACACAATAATTCTGAGGTGTGTTTTATTTAGTGCATGTAGTTAACATAATATATCTTTTAATACTTAAACGTGTCACGGAAAAATATTAATAATATATTTATATAAAAGCGAAAGGTCACACTCATCAAGGAATCTCAGAAACTAAAAATGCTAGGTATCTGAAATTTTGCAGTTTCACCCTCTTAGGGGTAGAATTCGCAAACCCCCGTCTTAGCGAGCGCCTACGTGCTAAAAGGGGCCTACGTGCTAAAAGCACGTAGGCGCTCGCTAAGACGGGGTTTTGCAAAATTCTACCCCTAAGAGGGTGAAACAAGGGATAAACGGCTGTATAAAAATTTATAATTTTCAAAGTTATCAAATTTTGTATAGACACTTGACACGAAGCAATTAAATGTGTGTTCCATCATTTTTTTAATTTCGATCTGTAGGGGGTGAAATTGGGGTTGAAATGGGGGATGAATGTCAATATGGAAGTTCCCAACCGTTGAAGATAAAACCATGAAACTTTGTACATAGACAATTGACAAGAAGCAAACAAATGTTTGTTCTAGCAATTTTGTAGTTTTGCGAAATTCAATCCCTAAGAGGGTGAAACATGGGATGGACGGTTGTATGAAGATTACGTAATTTTCAAAGTTATAAGCATGAAATCTACAGAACCAATTTTAAATAAATTTTGTACACAAATAGACTAGATTCCAAAAAAGGACAAATGTTACTTTTTATTACGGAAAAGTGTTGAAGGGGTTGAAACGGGGGATGAAAGTTCGTAATTGTTGAAGATAAAACCATGAGTATCTAGACACTTGACGTGGAGGAAATACACGATTGTTCTAGCAATTTTGTAATTTTTAACTTTACGGGGTTGAAACGGGGGATGAAAGTTCGTCATTGTCGAAGATAAAACCATGAAACCTTGTACCTAGACACTTGGCGCGAAGCAAATAAATGTTTATTGTAGCAATTTTGTATTTTCAAACTATACTGGGATGAAATGGGGGATGAAAGTTTGTATGGAAGTTCGTCATAGTTGAAGACAAACCACGAAATTTTGCAACTAGACACTTCACGCGAAGCAAATAAATGTTTGTTCTAGCAATTTTGTAATTTTGAACTGTACGGGTATGAAATAGGGGTTGAAATGGGGGATGAAAGTTATATCGAAATTTTTCACTGTTGAAGATAAAACCATGAAATTTTACAACTAGACACTTGATATTCATACTAATATTTTAAATATGAAAGTAACTGTCTGTCTGTTACGCTTTACGCCGGAACCACTGAACTCATTTTGATGATATTGTATAAAAATGTTTAAATATAAGCTGTTTTTAGTGAACGTAAAATTGTATGGGTGTACTGCATCAGTTACCTCAATATTCATTTTGCGCGGACGAAGTCGCGGGTAAAAGATATATTTTGATATTTATACTACTAGCTACCCGTTCTGGCTTTGCTCGGATTTTGTCATATTAAAACTATTAATTGAAATAAAAACTACCTATCCTCCTATCCTATTTTAACAGCACACGGTGTGGAAATTTGATTATAATCGGGTAACTAATTTAAGAGTCTATCGCATAGCAGACAGATAATTTATTTACATAAAAATTTAACAAGTAAGTAAATTATTCTGAAAATCTTCTTACTGAGAACATTGTGGTCTGTGTGTAATGTTGCATTTTTTTTTTATTTACATATAAACTATCCATTTCTCAAGCTGGACTAAATTACATATACTAATGCCAACTTTCATGAATATTGGTTAACTTGGTGAAGAGTTTACAGAGAATGGGATACATTGACCTTCTAATAGTTTTCAAACAGTTGTGGAAATGTTTGTAAAAAGGCCTTGAACTGAATGGCTCAGTTAAAGCTATCTGTTGAATCATCACAGAACTTTTCTAATGTTCTGAAGCCATTTCACAATTAATCAACAGAATCTTAAGCACCTTTACTCATGAAACTGACCAACACATTGACTTCACATTGGTACAGCAATAAACAATTATCGTAATACAGTACATAATTGCACAATGTGTGCACAACCTTCAGGTTCAACAAATACTACAATTCAATGTGCTAAATATGAAGATATAAATAATATAATGTAAGTATATGCAGACAAAGACATGTCTCACAGAAGAAGGTATGATATGTAAACTTGTTATTTGTAACATTGTACAAAATCTTATTTATACCTTTAAACAAGCAATTTTTATATACACCTATAAACCTATATATATAGAATCTGAATCTCGGATACATCTTGAATGATATTCATGCAATGACTTCAAAGGAAGGAACATTTATTGGTATTTTAATGGCCAGCAAAAACTCGTTCACTCCCTCTCGCGGACTGACCACTGTGAACTGAGTCGCATATTGCATGTGCCTAAAAATGGAATTTTAGGCCCAACGCAGTTGGCCAGGTCCTTATATATATAAGTCTATGTATTCATGAAATTATATGTGCAGCGGATTGTGGGGACGATAAATCGATCTAACTAGGTTTTATTTTTTACGCGCTTTTATTATTAGCTTCACTTGTAAGCTTGTAACTAGATAATTATGTAAATGTAAGAAAGTCTTGGAATATTAATTTGACCCACTTCCCGGTCTTCGATTAGGATGAAATTTTGCACACGCTCTGAATTCTGATGACAAGACATGACTAGCTAAGAAATGTCATTACAAAATCCAATATGGCGGCCTCCCCAAGATGGCGGACTGGCTGTTAGAAATCCACCCCCAAGATATGGGTATCAAATGAAAGGGTTTGCTGTCAGGAATACGAAAAAATTGTCATGTGACTTAAATCCAACATGGCGGACATCCAAGATGGCGGATTGACTATTTGAAATGGACCATGATATGGGTATTAAATGCAAGGGTTTGCTGGATGGGAAACGAGTGTGTGCTAATAGCGTGTTTTTAGTTTTTTAAGCTATTATTTATTATACTCAGTGTTTAAACTGAGCAAAGCTCAGTTACCCAGGTATTTTAACATTAAATTACTGAAAATGACAATGACTTTTTGCCCATATGGGCAAAAAGTTATTTAAAAAGAATTGATTCATAACCAAAAATTCCAAAAGAAATCCATACAACATACATGGTTGACTGCTACACTATTTAGCAATAAGTCTGCCAGTTAAAACCCTCATAAAATTGTTTTATTTTTTCAACTGTTATTGTTTATAATTATTGATTATATTAAGACTATGTACTGGCAATCGCCAAATGGTTGGAATAATTGGGCCAAAAAGCAATATTATGCTATTAATTATCAATTTGACCATGTAGTATCCGGCGCCCCAGGCGACCGACCCCGTCGCCCCACCCTAAAGCCGGCACTGTCTGCACTTCATTTCTTTACAACCTATAACAGTGCGAAATTTCATACTTTCCCATATGCATGGTATAGGTGCCGGCAAACAAGTTGACCCAATGAAGTTAGCTGCGCATGGCTGCTCAGAAACGTTTTTAAGGTCTTTGGGGTTTAAGGGTGTTGGAAACTGGTGTGTCAGTTTTTGAAATATGAACAAAAACCTAGTTTCCTTTAATTTATCTGGATGACTTTGTTTAGCTTCTTATAAAATTTAGTTGAAAAATGAATTCGTTTTTGTTTTCACATGCTTTGCTTAGTTTGGGGTCAGATGGCGTTGTGTGTGAATTGTCCACCAATATTTATTTTTTAAAGAAAATAAATTATTTATTGCTTTATGTCTTAATATACATGTATAGATTGTGTAGCTAACAGAATACATGTGTGAAGGTTAGCTTATCATAATATTATTATTGACAACGAACACCTTATCCTCAGCAGACTAATGTTTTGCAATAGGTACAATTTTTGTTTCAATGACTCATATTGATTAGACAGTTGCCTGATAAGATGGGAAGTAGGTTACTCACAACTTCATCATTTGTAGTATCTTAACTGAATCAGAAACTATATTAGTCAATAAATAAATTCTACATTTAAATCTAAGCTTAATAATATGAATTACTAATATTATTATCCAAAAGTGTATTGTGTATATCTGTATCAGGGATGTAACGGATGTCATTTTATCGGAACCAGATTCGGAACCGAAGTCGGAGGCATGGGCAGGATCACAAGGGTGACAGGAAAGATATTTTTACTGGGGATAAAAAATAAAACATTATTTTCTCAAACACGTGAACACTATAAACATTGATGGGCAATTGAACTCCTGAAGAGTTGGGATTTTGTATTTCCATTTACTTTCCACCACAATAAGGGATTATCTTAAATATTTATACACCTTACCCCCGATTAAAACCGAAAAACATAAAAATGTAATAAATAATAAAAAAACGTATATAAGTAATTTATATAGTTCTTTGAACTAAAACAAAAAATATTTAGGAAACATTATGTTTAACTAAAAAAGAAAAATGGGAGACAAAACTTGCAAATAATGTAATTTTTTAAGTATTAATTTGATTCAATTTTAAGAATGACAGGATAAAAATATTGTTGCAAGTTCTTAAACTCTTTATTTTTAGAAACTGTTTTGAACAATAGGCAAATTTACCTATTTCTTTTTATGATAACTCTCAATCCCTATGGCAAATGACGGTTAGGTTATTTCAATAAAAGTTATATGTGCACCAGATATAGGATGTATTATCCCTTTGAGTAGTTCAAATTAAGAAACTAACAGCAACCAAAAGTACCAGAAGTCTGTGATCAACTGTTGTTTTTAATGTATTCTCTACGCTATTTAAACTAGAGCAGATTCTCGCAAATTACTAACTACAAACAAGACATTGGCAAAGTTGTGGCTTTGCAGCTTAAAGAAGCCATTGCTAAAGTTGTATTTGAAATAGAATTGTCAAATTCTGTTATCTACTAAGGGTAAATTAATTAATGAGTTATCCACAATCAAGCCTCTTAAAGGCTACAAAGGCTTAAAGGTGGTCCTGGAAACATATTTCACAATGTAAAGAATTTTCTCCTTTGTGATAGGTGATTCCTAGGTAACCTTTTTTGTGATACACACCCAAAATGGAGCAGCAAATTCAACTACAAAACTTAATAACTGAATGATTGGAATATAATATGTTTGGGTCTTGTATATTGTACAACTTCTGAGGTATTTCAATCTCGTTATGGTACAGTTATGTAGAAGGAAATCTGTAGCAGGATTAGAAGTTTCACTATGAAACAAACACCATTACAATGATACCAACAATATTTAAATTTGTACAGGGACACAGTTGTCATTTGTAAGAAAGCCTCAGCCATAGGTAAATAAATATATTTCATGAGCAACAATTAAAACCTAATTAATGTAGCTAAAGAAACCTAGGCATCAAATTTAAGGAATATTTTTTTATTTAAATTATATAAATTTTTAAACCTATACCAGAAGAAATGACAGAGATAATGACTAATACAGATCTAATATCTAATACAGGTATCCAATTAGAATTTTAAAAAAACATTCACAAAATGATGTACTAATTACAACTATGGTCATCTACCTTCACCATTCGTAAGAGATAGCTAAATCATTAAATAAGACACAGAAAGGCCGCCTACAATTAAAGTTCAATACCCATATAATTAGAAAAGCTTTACAAACTATAAACACAAAACTAATCAACTCAAATCTGTGATCACATACCTGGCTGTACACCACTCATGATGCTATATACTAGATACAATGGTAAAAAGTAATGAAGAATACTTATAAGCAAACTATTGATAATGGATCACCGGATTTTAAGTTTTCTTGCAAATATTACAGGAAACTCAAACTGTGAGTCGACTGATGACAAAGAATCTCACTAAATTCAGTGTTGCCAAAATGTTCGTACAAAACAATTCAATTCAACCACCGTGTAACGGGCTAATGGGCCAGGTACGAGCCGAGGACGTCGTTATAGAAATAGATCATCGAAATTTTCAGTTTTAAATCAATTTAATGTTACTAAATTAATTAATAGTTTGGTATTTTGTTTTGAGAACAGGAAAAGGCGGTATCACTCATTAAAATATCCTGAAAGAAGAATGTCGTGTTTATTTAAAAAAAACACATCCAACTAATATTATCGAGCTCAATGTTTGGATGTTTGTTGCTCAATCACGTCAAAACTCGATCAAGCTGAAATTTAGAACACAAATAGATAGCTTATAGTCTGGAACAATACATAGGCTACATTTTATCCCGAAATAATGCACAGTTCCTTAGAGATCACGTATAAATGTAGCATCAGAACGCCGATTTTGTTGAAATTTGGAACACAGATAGTTTATGGGAGTTCAGTACGGGAGTTCAATAACGAGTAAAAGATACAAACACTCCGTTGTATGTTGTAATTATGAACACACAAAGTAGGATAACAACTCTACATTTTTACCAGTTTGAAAAAGCAGTGAATTTATACACAGACCAAATATAAAATTCTACGCGGACGAAGTCGCGGGTAACAGCTAGTATATGAATGAAAAGTGATGGCTTCGCCCGTGGTGAGAGAGACGCTCGTAGACGATGTACATAACCAACGATTGAAGCATACCCGGGGAGAGGAGGAAAAGGAATTCGGAGAAAAGTGATAGTAAAATACTTCAATGGATAGGAAAGTTTGTTTTACAGTCTATGAAATCTATTGACTCAGAGCCCTAGTTCGAGTCCAGTCGCGTAGGTATATATTATTTTTGACGTGAAAACTTCTTTTGGCGCCCCACAGACAGATTTTTCGTGGGCTGTGGATTGAATTCTAGCGTCACGCTCGGGAATGAAAAGAAACTGCATTACGGATAGTTTGACTTCAGACTTCATATATGTTTCGCCAAACAATCTTGCTACATCATATTGGGAAATAATGCGTCCAACATGTGCTTTCTGAAAGACAGAAACTGCCTGCTCGAAATAGATTTTCAGAGGCCCATAAACACACGTATCAAGTGACTGCATACGGTGCTATGTGTGCGGAGCAAGTGAAACAAAAATCACATGGTTTTTAGATGCGAACCCCAATACTTCGAGGTGTTTATGGGACTCAAGGTTATCCATTGCCAAGAGAACCTTTTTGTCTGGAGCTGGCCTAACTTTGTCTACAAAGTGCCGCATCCATTCCAAGAATGGTGGTCCATTGATCTATCCGATATCGGTGCAAGTAGCTGCTCATTCTGGTGGAGCGCCATTCAACAGTCCATCTACCATCCTTTTTCTGCCAACGACCAAGAACGGCTGTACAAATGAACCAGTGGCACTACAGCAGCAAATGACAGGCATTAGTTATCTCGTTCTACACTGGATATCATACCGACCTGTTTTTTTCCAGTTTTCCATATCACACATATGACTGTGTTTTATTGTTGAATTAATACGCGTTATCAGTAAATAGTAAACCTAACTTAGCACTTTTTCTTTACTATGGCAGCTCTTTGGATTTTGTAAGATTGAATGTTAAAGCAACGTCAGCAATTGTAAAAACAAATAATGTCACTGTCAATATCAAATTCTATCAACATAGATGTCAAAGATTATTGTCATTTTCGTCGCTATTGTTAAGAAGGGTCGAGATAAGGAGTGTCACGTTTGCACGTAAAAATGGTTCGGGGAAATATAATAGGGTACAATTAGTTTCTAATACCATTGGGTACAATCTTCAAAAAAACCAAGTAGCCCGTTAGTTAGATTGCCAAAAAATATTGTACACGTATTTTTTCTTTTATTTCACAAACTAAAAATGACGAAGATACAGCGCTTCGAAGTTTCGTGTGACGTCACTTGTGAGTACGATTTTTACTCACGAGTGACGTCGCGACCCCCTCCCCCCACTCTCGAAGTTTGATGGTCTATATATTTGACGATTTTTAATATTATGAAAAAACAAAAAATACGTTTCCAATATTTTTCCATGATCTAGCAGACGGACTAGATTAGGATGGTGTATTTTTGACCCAGTCCGGTACCCTATTACCTACAGGGTGGCACGTGGCACCACAACAACAAAAGGGTAAATTTTATAGGAAATTTGCTTTTACGCGTGACTTCGTCCGCATAAAATAAATATTAAGGTAACTGTGGCAGTACATAGTTGTAAACCCATACAAATCATGTTTCGATATAGTTTTAATTCGAAAAATATACGTACATGGATAAAGTAGTTTATTATGTATTACAATAGGTCGTGCTTTCGCAAATGTAATAAATTGAGTCTCATTATACCTAACGGTTTTGACAACTAAGTGAAGGACCTACCTGCAAGCTCCTTCTAGCGTCGTTTTATTGATCCATTATATTGCCTGAGTGGGTTTTCCCTGATAGTTACAATCTTGGTGTTTTCAAATCGAGAGTGAATCGGTTTCTTCTAGGTAAGCACGCTTCATCGTAGATCGCATCATGGCTTAACATCAGGCGAGATGGTGGTCAAGTGCGAACCTATAATAGTTAAAAAAAAAATGTTTGTCTGTAAAGTCGGTTTACTGACGATAGAACGTGACAACGTCTTAAGAAAATACTGATGGAATGGTAGCATTTTTCAAAAGAAAATTTTAATTTCATTTGTTTAATAGATTTGTATGTAAAAAGTAATCAGTAGAATTTAGTCATTTTCAATCAAAACAATGCAAAAAAGCTTTTAGATGCCGGGGATCGAACCCGGGGCATTTCACATGCAAAGCGAACGCTCTACCACTGAGCTACATCCCCGCTTGAACTACTGGTCGAAATAATTAATACAACTGTAACGAACATGCGGCGAGGTAACGACCGACGGTAACGCGGTAACGCTACATGACGTCATGTTTTGTGGGCGTGCAGCCGGCTTCATCGAATTATAAGATGTTATCACGTCAAAATATGTTTGTCTGTAAAGTCGGTTTACTGACGATAGAACGTGACAACGTCTTAAGAAAATACTGATGGAATGGTAGCATTTTTCAAAAGAAAATTTTAATTTCATTTGTTCAATAGATTTGTATGTAAAAAGTAATCAGGGTAGCGATTCTGAAACCATTCGGTTGCATCCGACACGGAATCTCATCTCTCGGTCTTTGTCTTATCTGTTTCATATGACAAAGACCGAGAGATGAGATTCCGTGTCGGATGCAACCGAATGGTTTCAGAATCGCTAGGCAGTAGAATTTAGTCATTTTCAATCAAAACAATGCAAAAAAGCTTTTAAATGCCGGGGATCGAACCCGGGGCATTTCACATGCAAAGCGAACGCTCTACCACTGAGCTACATCCCCGCTTGAACTACTGGTCGAAATAATTAATACAACTGTAACAAACATGCGGCGAGGTAACGACCGACGGTAACGACCGACGGTGTAACGGTACATGACGTCATGTTTTGTGGGCGTGCAGCTCGGGCGCTCGGGCGCTAGCCGTATGTGTAAGCCATTACAACAACATACGTGAGGGCGTCTGCTGCCCACAGGCCACATTTCGAAGAGCTTAGGATTTGACTTCATGAAAATTGCAATTTCACTAATGAATAAACATGGAAGAGTGAATATTTTAAGCCGGATAAATGTGTTTTACATGAGTCTGCAATTTTTAGTCCGCAGATTGATCTTATGCAACGCTTTTGTGCTTTAGATATTTTAAGGCGATCCGTTGAATTGACCCAAAAAATTACGCCGTAGCGGAAGATAGAAGCTACTTGGCCGTGATTTGCTTATATTATGGAAAAATATTTTTTTTTTAAACCGACATGAAAAAAGAAGGAGGTTCTCAATTCCGTTGTATGTATGTTACACGATAGCTCCGCTATTGAGAATCGATTTTGGTGTTTTTGAAGTGAAAACTTCTTTAGGCGCGCCTAGACAGATATTTCGTGGGCTGTGAATTGGATTCTAGCGTCACGCTCGGGTATGATAAGAAATCTTCGGGTAAACTCGGGACGATGGCTATTGGCCATTTAGAAATGCGTCAGCCAATGGCAAATGATGAAAGGGCGTGGCCTCGGCGTCATGACATGGCCATCTAGAAAAGCATCAGCCAATAGGAAATGCTGACGCATTTCTAGATGGCCATGCCATGATGCCCAGGCCACGCCCTCCGGTTACATCCGTGTAGTTTCCAAGGTAAGCTATCAAATTCTGAGTTATAAGTTTTCACTTCTATCGGCAGTTCCTATGACTGCCAATTTTTTTTTAAAATTTGTTTGGTACGAAATACTTGACAGGTGGTCCCATTTAAATTTTATCGAAACGGGTGTGGCGGTTTCCTAGCCGCTCATTACTCCCTGGTCTCTTTTCGGATGTCTAATGGAAACCAAATTAGCTTATCTTTTGCAGTTGGGTTTTTGGCGCGAAAAAAATAATTTCGTATTGTTATTTGGGAAATTTTTTGGGCATCTCCTTGAACTGGTTTTTATTTTGACATAAATATATAAACTAGAGTGCTCGCAATATAACTCTGCGCGTAGCAAAATATGGAACTAATTGACAGGCCGTCAACTTCTTATTTACGTCAATTGACAAAAGTTTGTTTACGTTTGGTGTATTTATTAATTTCCAAAATAATTAATAGCTTTTATTATGCCGAAAGTGATAAAAAGTGCTGGCCGTGGCTGGTTCTTGAAAATCAATCGTGGTTGTGAAGAAGAACGATACAATAACGGGCCAAAAGTGCAGTTTTCCAAACGCAGAGCTATTTGACAACTAACATGTAGGGTTGTAGGGATACCATAGCAATCAAATCTCCACCTATTATTGGCATATTTTAAAGCTGAGGCTTTAGGTTGAGGTGCGGTTTTGGGTTTGATTGTTTTATCGCCAATTTACCCGTGGGAAAAAATGTGTGTGCTTAAGACCGAATGTGAGAAACTAGTTATAAATGTTTTTTTTCATAATATACAAATCAAAATAGAAAACACAGTGACACAGCAGTGAAGATCAGCTGATTGTATCTTTCTCGCTCGGGTACACTAGGCGGTTCCATGTTCACCCGATCGATCCTTTCACCTAACAGCGGTGCGCCAAATGAAATTTTACTTAATTTTTTTTTCAACGTTAGCTTGGATGCTCTTTGATCCTTAACTCTGTATTCATTACTGTATTTTTATTGTAGGCGTTTCAGAACATACTGGCACGTGGTAATGGACAACGCATTATACCACTACACTCAGATAAATAAAGCGGCTACAATGGGTAATGTAAAAGAAGAAAGCCAAAAGTGGCTTAAGAAAAATGAAACAGATTTCGACGATTGTAGGACAAATCCGCAGTTACTCGAATAAAGAGGCACAAAGAAGACCCACAATACCAAGTAGAATAACTATTAAAGGAACATGGATAGGAACTTTTGCGGTTACCGCCGTGATTCATCGTGATTTTAACCCTATTGAGAAAAGAAGATGATTCTATGGAAGCCAATGACTCATTAAAATAACGTTTTTGCGCCAAATTTTCAAATAGTGTTATTTATGGTCTCAATAAAAGATTTACAAGTTTAAATTAAATTCTTGTTATTTCGATGTTGGTGTAGGTTGAAAATGACAGATTTTTTATAATTTAATAAACTATAATAAAGTTTTCATGGTGGTAAGAGACTCAGACAGCCTGTACCAATTACCAATGATACTTGGTCATACTGAACCAAGCCAGCACTGCAAAGGCGTTCATTACTTTGAGACATTCGTTCTTGAGTCTCAGTTGTCGTGTAGTTACTTAAATTGCTTCCCTGAAAAATCCCTTCCCGTACCTGTTTTCTGAAGTTGTACGTTCCCAATGAACGGGAAGGGAACCTATTAGCTTAACCTGGCAACATTAAGCACGCCACCAGTCGCGCGCAGACTTATACTGCGAGCACTATATTACCATTTGTACGAGGAAAGGACAATGCCCACGTCCCATACATTGAAAAACCTGTCAAACTTTTTTTGATACTGAAAGTGCGTAGAGATGAATAGTGTCTAATAAGGATTGTTAATGCTTCTAAAAACGTCTGCTGTTGGTGTTTTTCGTTTCCTATATACCAAAAATGAGTTACAGTTAAACCAAAAGTAAGGTTATGTTTACTGTCAAAATACATTAGAATTATGTTTTCTTTCGGATTAGAACAGAAAAGAAAGAACTATGGCATTATCTTTCAAAACATATTTATTATCAATTTAAATAGGAATTATAGTACCTACTTCTAACTACCAACTGATTACCATAAAATAGTCCTTAACTGTGGGCCTCATAACAAAGCTCAAAGTCACACAGCGAGCTATGGAGAGAGCTATGCTCGGAGTCTCTTTGCGCGACAGAATCCGTAATGAAGATATTCGCAAAAGAACTAAAGTGGCCGACATAGCTCAACGAGTAAGCAAGCTGAAGTGGCAATGGGCAGGCCACATCGCTCGAAGAACTGACAACCGATGGGGAAGAAAGGTTCTCGAGTGGCGACCACGAACCGGAAGACGCAGTGTTGGACGGCCTCCCACTAGATGGACAGATGACCTCACAAAGGTCGCTGGAAACCGCTGGTTGCAGGTTGCGCGGGACCGTTCGTTGTGGAAATCTAGGGGGGAGGCCTTTGTTCAGCAGTAGACGTCTTGCGGCTGATGATGATGATGATGATGATGAGTTCTCGGATGGTATTATCATAGGCTACATAAGGCTTAAACTAACTAAGTGCAGGGCTAGTTCTGATGATTTGGACTTGTCTTCATTTTCCAATAATTTATGACACTGTCTTGTAATAGGCAAGCATGTTTTCTTGCTTACCATCAGGCACATGTCTCGCTCATCCTGTCATTGTTTACTAAATAAATTGGCAGTCATAGGAACTGCCGATAGAAGTGCAAACTTGCTGTTGCCCTGGTACTGGTACCTAGGGGCAAACGCAACTCTTTTATATTTCTGTTGTCCTGGTATCTGGAGATAAACGCTGGGCTGTTGGAGGTAGGTAATCGAAACTTTTTACTGTTTCTGTTGCCCTGGTACCTACCTGGCCGTTTTTACCGAGTTTACCCGAAGATTTCATATCCGATCCGGGGGTTTACCGCCTAACGAAAAACGCTTCGATGCTTTGACGCTTTGGCATTGCCGTCTCTTTCATTTCAAGCGAGAAGAAAAGAGACAGCAATGTCAAAGCATTAAAGCGTCAAAGCGTTTTTTGTTAGGCGGTAGAAGCGCCGATCCATTATCATTTCCAAGCGTGACGATTGATGAATCCATTTCACAGCCCACGAAAATTCTGTCTATAGCGCGCCTAAAGAAGTTTTCACTTCAAAAAATACTTTAATCAGTGTAGATAATAGAATCCGTTTGTGGAATGTTTTGGCGACCTCTTTGAGACAGTCACATAGTCACAGTCACAGTTAATAAAGAGCACTGAATCACATAATTCTCAGTTTTGTTAAAACCAATATAAATTCCGTCATTGAAACATTTGATCTGGGTAGCGATTCTGAAACCATTCGGTTGCATCCGACACGGAATCTCATCTCTCGGTCTTTGTCATGCTAAACAGATAAGACAAAGACCGAGAGATGAGATTCCGTGTCGGATGCAACCGAATGGTTTCAGAATCGCTACCCTGGTAATCGGAGTTTATTGTGGTGAATAATGCATAAATATTACACCGCTTAGAAAACAACTCGAAAACAAGAAGAAAAGCATTCATTTTGCTTGTTTACTTTTTTTTGATTTCTCTGTTTGACATTGATCTTTGACCTATTTGGATTTGGTGAAAACGTTTCGTTTCACAATTGCATGCAAACTTCTTCCTCGTGTACATTGCTATAAAAAGCTTTGATAGTTTCTTTGTCGCCGTATTTATACATATCGTTATTTAAATATGTAAAAGTAGTAAATAAAATACATTGTGAAAGAAATTGATATACATAACATCCATATTCAATTTCAATCTAAAGCGGATCAGTAAATCGAAACGCAAGTACCGTTTCGTTATAGCAATATTTCCCAAGTCAGCTTTGTTGGCAAATGGTAGGTTTAATTTAAACAAATGCAAATTATTTAATTTTGCAATCTTAGAAAATTATATAACAAAAAATCACCGATTTTTTAATGCATAACTCAAATGTCTGTACGACAACTATTTTGGCGGGTCAAAAATGGACATTGTCCTTTCTGCTACGGTTGGCATGTTGGCAACCCTGTCTATTGCTATTGTATAACCAGGAGATGAGATTGCTTTTTCGAATGATTCTGAATTTGTAAAAAAACACGCTTTGAAACTGATTTGTGCATTTCTTGAGTTCTTCGGAATTTACGTTACGTCTGTAATTAAACTTGGTAAGTGTCATTTCCAGAAATAAAGGTAACGTTTCAATGAATAGCTATGAAGTAAAAGCGTCTTTTGAATCGATTTTCGACAGCATCTATCAGATACCGATTATAATATTTCCTGAAGTCCACTTTGAAATATCTTGCTGATTATCTGAAATAATAATAGTTAGTAAATCTTAAGATCAATAATATATGTACCATTGATATTTTCTGACTACCATTTCCTAATTTTCAGCAACAACATGTCTGCTACTGCGTTATTTGGCAATACTTCTGCCCTTGGTGGTAGTTCCGGAGGAAACAAGCATTTGGTAGAGTTTCGTGCTGGCAGAATGACTCTGAAAGGTCGTATGGTACACCCAGACAAAAGGAAGGGACTTTTGTATGTTTATCAAGGCGATGATTCGCTGATGCATTTTTGTTGGAAAGATCGGGCAACGGGGGAAGTTGAGGATGACTTGCTGATTTTTCCAGATGATTGTGAATTTGTCAGAGTCAATGAATGCACCACTGGCCGAGTTTATGTCCTGAAGTTCAAGTCATTTTCGAAGAAATTCTTCTTCTGGATGCAGGTACTATTCCAAAACTTATGTTCCTGTTGTCAGGTTTCTTGCTTCACTTTTATCACTGCTGAAAGCTAGAAAACATCTACATTGAAATTGAAAAGTGTTATAACTTTTTGAAATCATTACACTATTGCAAATGTTCTAATCTAGTCATTTTATAACGAGTGAATTCAACCTAAAGTTACAAAGATTCATTCAAAAATTCTGTTTGAATAATGAATTCTGGTTTATTTTAAATAAGACAGAGTAAGCTCTAAGTGTCTTCTATGTTGTTTTTACCCATCATAATCAAAATGTCCTTACACCTTGTTTCATGGTTATGTTGTGATTTTAGGAGCCAAAGACTGATAAAGATGATGATTTCTGCCGTCGTATCAATGAAGCCTTGAACAATCCTCCAACATCTGGTGGACGTAGCGGTGGCACAGGCGGCACCCAAGAGGGGGAACTGCAAAACTTGCTGAATAATATGTCTCAGGAACAACTTATGCAGCTCTTTGGAGGAGTGGGTCAAATGGGAGACCTCTCGTCTCTCCTTGGAACTATGGGGTAAGAATTTTGAAGTGGAATATCAATTTTTATTTTTTCAGCTTACTAAGCTTTTATAATGTAAAGTGATAACTAGATATTAATAACATTTACTTCAAAATATGTATTCCTAGATAACTAGATATGTCCCATAAAGACCAGGGTCGATAATTTTTTATGGGTTTGGGGTGGGTTTTAAGGGTATAAAATGGTTTATCTTGATTTCCGGCAAAACTATGTACAAGTCCTATGGAAACAAGTTCAATGGCAAAGTTGTAAGTAATAAAAAGATCTACAACTTTTGGATGCACAATTTTTTCAAATAACCACAAAATTTAGGTGAAAAATTCAAATACCTAACCAAGTTTTTTATTTTTATCTATTTCTACAAAATTTGGTGAAAACTTTCGATTGAAAATTAGGGTGATTTTTTGATGTTAAGTTAAAATTAGGCGAAAAAATAAATATATTAAATCAAATAAATTACATTTTATTTGGGACATAATAAGGTAAGTTTTCACCAAATTTGAAAAAGATTAAAATAAATAACCAAGATCTTGGTTATTTGAATTTTTCACCAAAATTTTGAGGTTATGTGAAAAAATTGTATCCTTTCATTTTTATCATATTCCTTTCCTTTTGTAATGAGTTTCATCCTACTGTAATTATTTTTTTTTTACCATTTTGGAAGGCTTTGGCCCTGGTCTAATAGTGTAACCTGCCCTACAGTTTTTTTTAAGATAATTTATTTTTGCCAAATACCATTCATGCAAATCATATTAATATTATTAATATCAATGGTTAAATGATTGCAATATTTTTTATAATCCAACTGATGGACAATTTGTTTTTAATCACCATGCCTGTTCCAATCTGTTCAGTCATTGCAGATATATGCATGTGCAAACAAACATATTATACTGTAACAAACCCACTAACATAACCTTTATAATATACCTATCACTGTTTTAGTAAAACAAATTGAAAGTGACATAATTCTTGCCTAGTAAATAGTTTAGATGAACTGTGTTCTTAATTTCAACCTGATCCTTTCAGTAGCTCTCACATGATTGAGCAATAAACATCCAAACTGTCACATATATAATATTAGTAGGATTTAACTTATCCCTGTGTTAGATTGGAATATGCTTTCTTATATATAAAAATAATGTGCATGTGCATGTCTATGCAAATATTTCTTATAAAATTTTGTGTACATCAAAAAAACGCAAGAGATATACTCTTATGGAGAGGTTTGACTCCACTTTGATAGGTATGTATTCCAACTGGGGGTATGTTTAAATTAAATTTTAAAAAACTGTGTGCTTAGTACCTACACATGGCAGAAATGAAAACTTAATTGGAAATCTTAATTTATATGGTTCTTAATAGTTAATAATAATATTGTGTACAATTATTATGAATTGTATAGTAATAAATGTAATAGTTGGATAAATGAGAAACAAGTTGGATATTAAAGTTATTATGACTGTATCTTACTGACAAGCCTCATTCACAGCCTACAAAAAATCTGCATGTGGTGTGCCAAGTGAAGTTTCCATTTCAATAACATTGGACATTTCACACACAACATTATCTGACACCAAACTAAACAAAGCTTGTACTAAGGGAGCCAGTGAGCTGACATAATTGTTGTACCGTTGTAAATACATACTTATTTTACATAGAAACACCCAGACACAACAAATATTTGTATTCATCACATAAATATTTACACTGGGTAGAAATCTGTCCCATGACCCTCTGCTTCACAGGCAGACTTACTACCAACTAAGCTACCAAGCCAGTCACAAATAGATAGTGAATCGATTTCTTCCTGGTAAGGGGCCATTAACAAATTACGTCACACGAGAGGATGAGGGTCGATGAAGTGCGACTTTGTTTGACAAGGGGCGGGAAGGGGTTTCTTAAAATGTCGTTTTTCATAAAATATGTAACTAAGTATTACAACATTAAATTGAAACAAAAGTTGCAAAATATGTGACATCACACTAGGTAGGCGGGAGGTCTCAAAAATGTGATCAACTGTGACAAGGACAGGGGAGGGGTATAAAATTCATGAAGTTTGTTAGACTTAAATTTATGGATGGCCCCTAAGCTCACTCCACTGTATAATGGCGAGTTGCTTAACTGGCAAGAAAACAGAGCTCTAATTGAGAAAATAAAATGAGGTTAGTCATGTAGGCAGCTAATATTATTGTTATTGTGGCTGACAGCACTTTATTAGAATGAAATGTAAAGTATATCGGGCAACAGGAACAGCAGTTCGTCTGCAAGGCAGTCTGGTGGCAGCCAGGCGTCGTCCCGCGGGGGCAGTGCGCCGCGCAGCTCTGCGCCGGCCGCCGCCGCCGTCGCCACCGCCGCCGCCGCGCCGGCCGCCTCCACGGCCGCCTCGGAGGCTCCTCGCACGCCCGCGCGCGCGCGCGACGCTCCCCCCGCCACTGCCACCCCGCCGAACACCGCCACTGCCACGCAGCCACCGCGCAGTAAGTTAAAACCCAAAAGATACTTCTTCCATTTTAGTGCTCTGACAATGTGATGAGGAAACTTGCAACTTCATTCATTTCATAGTCAACCACTATTAGTTAGTAGTTATTATGTGATATCAATCAACCCAAGATTTTGTCTGCATAGAGGTTAGAGAAAAATCATTGCTAAAAGGAAGTCTTTTTGTGACAAAGTATTCTCTGTAGTATTTTAAATTCCAAATTTCAGATTGATCCGTTTAGTACTTGCAATGTGACTGAGCAACAAACATCCATACTTTCACATATATGTATGATGTATAACATTATTAGTGTGTGTTATCATATTTCAATTTTAGTAGGATTGCCAGTAAATTTGTATGATGGTGAAGTTGGTAAAAAGATTATCAATTTCAAGTTGTTATTTGCCTGTGCCCTTACATGAATTTCTGGCTACTAATATCGATTTTTTGTTAATCTCCTGGCTGCTTGTAACCGGCATTTCTGATTTTGAAAAGAATGTCAATAATAAATTTGATATAAGTCTCTCAATCTCAACATTCCATCATAAATGACAATTCTTATAAAAAAAATGTAACATATGCCCAAAAAATCTACCTATCCTGTAGGGGAAACCGTACCACTGGAAAATAGAACAATGTAAAGACATTGGCAAAATTAAGGTAACATTACCGAATGGAAGCCATAAGAAAAAGTTGAAGTTGAAGAACAATGTTATGTGTATTTTTTGTTTTGTTCCTACTGTTCTTAAATCTGGCAGTTTAAATACCCCTCGCATACATCGGGATATAAAGTTAACGTGTTTATTCCAGGTGGGCAGATCTTCCTGTCGGATTTGCAGCGCTACTTCTCCGGGCTGGGCACGGCGCCGGAAGGCGAGGGCGGCTCGAGCAGCGGTGCGGGAGCGGGCGCGTCGATGCTCGACCTGAGCGCCGCGCTGGCCTCCCCCGAGGTGGTGGAGCTGGCCAGCCAGCCGGCGCACGCGGCACGCTTGCAACCGCACCTGCCGCCCGCGGCGTCACCGGCCCCGCAGGACGATGTAAGGACCACCCTGCTCTCACCGCAGTTCGCGCAGGTGAACCCTTACCCTTAGCGCGTCCGGGCCTCGTGCCCGGCTGCTAATCCTTTCGCCCGTCGACATGACGCGCGGGTGTGCCTCTCGGTATATGCTTGCATTCACGCGTTTTAATGCGACGGGCCTACTAATCTCATATCCATCCGGTTCCTTATTCACCACGTCATTTGATTAACTTTGTCTACCCTCCATTCATCCTGACATAAAAAGTTAACAAACGGCGTTGGCGTCGGTCGCCTACCAACCATGACTACCTTGCATTCATGCGTTTTAATGCGATGGGCCCACTAATTCTCGTATCTATCCCATTCCTTGTTCACCACATAACTTGATTAACTTATTGTCTACCCTCCATTCATCCTGACATAAAAAGTTAACAATCTGGGCGTCGCCGACGCCTACCAATCATGACTCTTACCCTTAGCGCGACCGGGCTGCTAATCCCTTCGCCCGTCGACATGACGCGGGTGTGCCTCTCGATATTTGGTACTGACTGCTTGCATTCACGCGTTTTAATGCGACGGGCCTACTAATTCTCATATCCATCCCGTTCCTTGTTCACCACATCACTCGATTAACTTTATTTGTCTACCCTCCATTCATCCTGACATAAAAAGTTAACAAACAGGGCGTCGGCGTCGCCTACCAACCAATCGTGGCTTGGTACTTGTTTTGTTTAACTCCCTGGGATGTTTAGAGAGTTCTCAACTGAACTGTGTTCCATACCTCTTATAATTACCTAACTCCTAATCACAACTCGTAATTTTGACATTAAGAAAAGTCAGGTTTGCTAGACATTTTCTTGGTGCTTGATACTGGTACAGGTATTCATACTGTCTCATTTATTGTGATCCTCTTTTGTAGCACAAGTACCAATTACGACTAGTAATTCTGCCAAAAAATACTAAATGGACTAGAGAAGGACCATGATTGGTTGCCATTTCACCATTATTCTTGTGCCATTTCCAAAGTCCTCTGTGTGATCTAGATATTATACTATTTCCATCCAAATATTAACTCTCCATCACAAATAGCATTATTGTAACCAAGATAGTCATGGATTACGAGGAAACCAGACATTCAAACTTAGTTTGGAGAAATGGAACCAAACCCACATCCACTTTATCCACATCAACATTTTACCTACTACTCTAAATGGGTCTTTTCCTTGCTTTTATTACTCACCTGACCTGCTTTGGGAATTTTGCACATTGCTTTAATATAATTATCCATAACACTATATAAAGGAATTGGCTAGGTGGATTCACTATTGAAGTATACAAGTTCTATCATTTAAGATAATAACATGCTGTGTTGTTGTGCAAGATATCTAAAGTGGACTGAATATGAATACAACATTTTTTTCTGAAACGCATGCAATGTGTTCGAAATACATAATCATTATGTATGCTTAATATTGGTTTTCGGGAAATTAACACGCCATCTCATTTTGTGCATCCTTTCATTAATTTTAATTTAATTATTTTTTACTTTTACTTAACTAGTGTTTGGTTGGTTATAACATCCAGGTGAGAATTTTATTTTATTAATTTTATCCTTTTTTACTTTTTCTTTATAATCCCATTTCATAAAAATCAAATAATACTAAAACATACATACTGTATTGGAATAATGGTTTATATAGTTGTAAATGACAATTGCAGGCGGCGAATCAGTTCGCATCGGCGCTAGCGTCAGGTCAGATGGGTCCAGTGATGACTCAGTTCGGTTTGCCGGCGGAAGTGGCGGCGGCGGCCAGCTCGGGCGACATGCAGGAGTTCTTCAAGGCCCTGGAGAATACGTCCGCCCCCGCCGACGGCCCCAAGCCTTCTGACGACGACAAGAAGAAAGAAGACAAACCCAAGGACGGCAACGGGAAGAAGGATGATGATGCCGATATGGCACTCGATTAACCAAGCAGCTGAAGATTATAAGCGCGTCTGGAGCGCTTTTTATTTTATCACAACTTTTATTTTAGACTACACGTTGCTATTCCGATAAATTGATACTGATAATAAAGGTTTCATTGTGATTCATGGTTTTCTTTTTTGTTGCTAACAAGTTTTATATAAAAATTATAAAGAGAAGACACTAATTATGTGTTTCTTTAAATATTTTTAGATGGAATATCTGACGATATGGGACCACTCTCACCTATCGGATTTGGAGAGCCAAATTTTTTAGTATTGCTATATTTACATTGATATTAGTATTTCAAATGAGTCGGGGCGAGCCTCTAGTATTTTCTAAAGTTAAGTAAACTTTAACAGACATAGTATGACTCAAACTTCACCTACTTCAAATACAATCCAAAGGTCTCCGAATACTAGCTTGTACGTACTGTTAAGAATCCCTAACGAGGGGTCGTACTGTTCTATTTTGTAGAACAGTACTAGATTCTATATGGAATAAGTATTCGTACTTCTGGCAATATCTGTGGTAACTTTGGGTCGAATACGACTGGCAACACGGCATTTGTCTATGGTACGAGAAAAAGAAGGGAGATTCGGGATTCTCTATTGAACGTCGGTTTGTAATGTAGTTAAAAACAGTTGAATAAATGAGTAATATAAAACCACCGTTGTTTGTATTATGATAATTAAAAGTTCAGAAGACGGGATATCGAGATAGCCCATTTGCGCTATCGGCCGTAAGGTAAAAATGGTGATATTTTGGGTGAGTTGCACAACTTTTTGATAACCAAGAATAAGAGTTAAAAAAAAAGCTGAAAGTTATTTTCGATGAGGTTTAATTGGTACTGTGTACCTACCTATTTGTGTTAGTACCTATTTGAATATAATGAGCCTCTAGGGACTGGACACTAAGACAAAATATTGATTTTGACAATGAATTGATTTTACATTTGCTATTTTAACGCTTTCAACATGTTTATTGAACCTTCTAATGTGTTTGTTAGTTACGTGTTCAGTGTTCAGATATAAATATGGTTCTAGCTTACTGTTTGAAGAGAAGGTACTACGATGAAGATCGGTAGCTTCGTGTCTTTTGTACTAGGTACTAGGTACCTCTCTATTACGCGGGTAGCAACTGAGTTCTATGACGAAGATTTATAATAACGACTAAGTAACTACATCCATCTATCTATCTGCTTAGCTAATTATGTCTATCTACCGACAACTGGCGCATAAAATTCATCGGGCATTTTCCAGTGTGTTATTTGATTTGATATTTTTAACGTGTTTTTAGTACCTATATATTTTGAGACTGACCCTACAATGAAGGTTGATTATTAACAGCCAATTACCTTATTTTATGTTTTCTCCTTTTCATGTATTTTTATTGTAGGTACTCTTTGCATAATCTGCTTACTGTGTACTTATTTACTATGTGGAAATGTTACAGCAATCAGTTCAATCCATATTTTTCCGATCCCTTTTGGTACCTACTTGAACTATTACCTTTAGCGTATCAGAACAAAAGGTTTGTTTTCGTGTTGCCCGTGGGTTATTAGTTTGGATGTTGAATACGATCTAGCTATCGGTAAATCCATCGTCGCAATGTTAGTGATTGGGAGATGTAAATGAATCACTGACGAGGTGCAGTGGGAGTCGCGGTCACTCACTTGTCTATCTTAGTTCAACTGATACCTAGTACGATGTCGTCATCACGCGAAAGATGTGATGATAGTCCGATATTCGTGGATGATCGCCGCTATGCTAAAAAAACGCTAACACGGTTAAAAATGCAGCTAACACGGATTTAGAAAAATAAGTGTAGACAAGGTTAATGAATTAGATTTGGTGGCATCTACTAAAAATTACTGTTTTGAAATTAGATTATTTCCAGTATCATCAAGCAATTTCTTTATTTTAAATTTTCATAAGGTCTGGTTGATAATAAAAAAAAAAAATGTGCTAGGAAGGAATTCAAAATAATGTTACTAATCGACATTTCACTACTGTGAATTAAAGTGATTTGTTACGCAAACCACACCAATGTTTATATTATAAATGAATCCATTTATCATCGCATCATGGGTGAACAGCTGGACCGATTTCGCTAATTCTTTCGTAGTTGTGTTTGTTATTGTTGGGAGAAGGATTTTATGAAAGGAAACGTATAAAAAAAAAATTTAATAATTGTAAAACTTTTAAAATTTGACAGATGAACACTGGTAATATTAGAGGTGATGTTGTAAATAAATACATTTGTGCGCTTACGTTACAAACGCTGATTGAACCCTACGAGATAGATCAAAATAATATATTGCAGTATTGCACGCCTTAAAAATGTCTATATAAAGCCCGCGACGGTATGTCTTATCTCTTAGAAATAACCCAAGATAAATGTATCCTTTACTTATTAGTAGAAATAATGGCTTGTGAACGAAATAATTTTGAGTAAAATGGCATTAATACTTATCCAATTAAACCGTGCGAAGCCGGGGTGTGTCACGAGTAGGTAAATAAATGCTCGTAAGGGAACGTGTTTTACTTTGAGAATATTAGCAACATTTTTCTTCAACTGAAATTGAAGTTTTGGTTTGCAGCGTAAATAATATAAAATAAATAAAAACATATTTAATTTGAGCCCGAAGATTGTAGGTCTGCTAAGAAGCAAATATTTAATTTGTTACATGTTAATTAAGTACAAGTTCTAATTTCTCATACACTTATTGTAAAAATAAATATGTTGGATTAAAATTTTTGAAACATGAAATTAAGGTTTTGATTAAACTTCAAATAGGTATGTAGTTTGAACACAAGAGAACACTTGTTGTTATTGTCTCCGTATACGAGGTAGGCATTCTTCCAATCATGTACTAATCTATACTAATATTATAAAGCTAAAGAGTTTGTTTGTTTGTATGTTTGTTTGTTTGAACGCAAGGATCTCTGGAACTACTGGTCCGAATTGCAAGATTATTTCTTTGTAGGATAGTCCATTTATCGAGGAAGGCTATAGGCTATTTAACATTACGCTACTATCAACAGGAGCCGAGCATGAATGAAGAATGTGACAAAAACGGGAACAAATATTGCTTTTTAAGAGCTTTCGTTGCGTGACAGCATATGTCATATTTTAAAGATTGCGTCATTAGAACCTAAACTAACCGAATTTGTTCAAAATTTGAATTGGTAGGTACGACCAATTTTCGATAGAAGGCGTAGCAACGCGCACGCGTTCAGCTAGTATGTCTAATGAAAATGTAAAGATAACTTTGACTGCACTCGTGGTTTAGTTGGTAGTGAGTCTACCTGCGAAGCCAAAGGTCATAAATTCGATTCACATCCAATATAAATATTTGTGTGATGAATACAAACATTTGTTGCCTACGGTGAAATTTCGTTAGTATTCCGATTTGTTGAATAACTGAAGTTATATAGCGGATCTTATTTGCGGAGATTTTCATGGTACTACGTAGTTTAAAACTCTGGAATAGTTACAAAAATAAAATGCTAATATTTGTACTTACTATTAAACATTCTTAGAATATTTGGGTTATAACCAAGGCTTTTAAATTAACATCATTCAAATACCTATATTTATTTGTTTGTAAAATAAAGAACTATTGGTGAAACTTCGACAAGTCGTTAGTCGAATAAACAGTACCTACATTATTTAATAAGTTGAAGGTAACGATAAATCTTCACAAAAATACATTAGGTAAGATAAATAATTGGATTACTTGATGATTATAGTTCAAGCTCAAGAAATATTTAAAAAAAAAAATGAGTGACAAAAACATATTTGGATACATTGCTTTCGTTGTAAATAGGTACTTTGTTATGCTGTTTACTATGTTTGGCTATATGTGCGTAAGCGCAAGCAAGCTATTATTGTAATAGAAAAATAAAATAACATGAATAACAGCATTAGTCGTGACATACAATTTCAAACATTCCGATGTTTAATAGTTTCAATCCTTAACGCTCTTATCGTCCCACGGGATGCATAAGGAATGTGCGTCATTAATGTTAAATTACAATGAAATCTGTTTATACCTGGAAGCGAGTACTCTCACTGTACTACCCGCTATCAAGAAAATCATCAAACACAAAGTTATTTACTGTACGTGGTATATTTTTTTTGGGTCCACATTAGAAATTGATTAATATATCTCCTTTTCCATTTATAAAAAAAAAAAGAACGGACTGCTAAATCTGGCGAATATGATTGTAATAATACGTACTACAGTTAGTAAGTTGATAATTTTGTATAAAGCGCTTCATAATATTGAAGCGCAGTGGTCACAAAATATAATTTTCAAACAGAGTACGACAAATATATGTATTGATAAAAGATACCTAGAAACAGGTACTAAACAGTTCCTATGTCATAAATATTTGTTCACATTAAAACCGTGGTAGTGGCGCCGTCATCACACATGATGTGTATGTTGGTCGCAACGATTTGAAATCTGGCTTCTGTTTGTTGACTGTCACGGATATCAAACTGGTATTCTGTCGCATCTAACTCAGATGTTCTATATTTTAAAGCACATGGTAAGATGCGACAACGACAAAACATAAATTGGCGAGAGAACGGAGCAAGAGCATTAGGTACCTGGTATAGAGGGTTCCAATCCTCAAGATTTTTATTTACAAACAATCAAGGATTGGCTATGCAAAGCTTTTGAGCCGACAGCACATGTTTTGAGTTGGTTGAAAAGTCAAACGATACTCTGGCCATTTTTAAAAGAAAAAGCTAGCTAGTTGGTTGATCGACCAATAAGAGTCAAATATGCTGGCGCGGAATGGCAGATAAAATTATTAACTTCTTTTCCAAAAGCTGTAAGATGTTTAAAATAATAATAAAACTCTACATTGTGCTCCAAATAAATTTAAAAAAAAAAGAATAGTGAAACAGTGACTACGTTTTGTCAAAATTTAAGCTTGACTAATAAGACTAGTAATTTTCCTAAAAAGTCTGAGAAATAGGGTAGTTTGATAAGTCTGCCTGCGGTCAGAAACTTTTGCATAATTGACACAAAATTTCTAATTTGTTATCCATGAACATGGCGTAAAATACTGCATTGAAATATCGGGGAGTCGCTCCACTATTATAATTTTAATTACAAAAAAATAGACATACAGTTAAGAGTTACGATAGGCGAGTGCCTAAAAGAAAAAAAATCGAACAATGCCAAGACAATGTCAGTCGTTCCCCTTATGAAGAAACGTAGTCTACTACTGAACTACTGGTTTGCTAAGTTAGTACGATTTGTACGCAAATCTATTTGAACCTTTCGATAAAAGTAAAGTTGGAGACAATAGATACCCTAAGGCATTATCCTATAGGCCTTATCGATAGTTAAATTAAATGTATAATATCAAAGACTGTTAAGTTTAAAATATCAAAGAGAACGGAAGCGGACACGAAGACTAAAACTTCTAGAGCTGCAACTCGAGATGTTTTCGCATTGAACAAAATTCGCTGAAGCAAATTTAAATTTCGCTGAAGATTTATAATCCATTTATATGTCTGAATACCAAACATTGATGGAAACTAGCGAACGTTTTTCTGGTCTCTGACACAACACAATTTTGTTAATCCTAGTTTCACAGACGAATAAAAGTATCATTGAAGTATTGAAGTAGCATTGAACAATTTATAGGTTCTAAAGTATAGATAGCACAAGAATAGCGCGAGAAAGATAAACGTAAACATTTTTCAAATGGATAAAATGTAACCTTCGATGAGATCTGACGGCTCGGAAGGAAAGTAGTGATGGAAATTAAAACAAAAATATATAAAGCACTAAAATTACTATGAAATGTATTATGATTCAGTTTGCGTAAGCTTACGAACTGTGTTCTTGATTGATGAAAATGTATTTTATACAAAGTATGTTAGTCAACGTTACTCTGCACTGGTCCATTAACAACCTTGATTATATTCTTGTTTTCTTTCTAAAACCGCTGAGATGTTTTAAATTTGCCCTTGGTTCTGATACGCTTAAGCTACCCTTCCTTCAACCAATTCCTAAATGAACCGCGCAAAGAGACAGCTGAGCACGTCTTGGAGTGACGATGGAGTCGGCAATGTGGCGCCTTGTGAGCGCTAGTGCTGCATAGTGCTGCAACACCAGAACGAGGCTGAATCAAGTTCTTCCCGAAGATGTCCTGATAAACTTGTCTACTGGAGAAGGCCGAAGCACCTTATGGGTGCAAGCGGTATCTACAATATTTATGTTATTTGTTTCCTGGAGGAGGCCGAAGCACCTTGCGTGTGCAAGCGGTACCCAGGCGATTTAATCATTAACTGGAGGAGGCCGAAGCACCTTATGGGTGCAAGCGGTATCCAGAATATTTATGTTATTTACTTCCTGGAGGAGGCCGAAGCACCTTGCGTGTGCAAGCGGTACCCAGGCGATTTAGTCATTAACTGGAGGAGGCCGAAGCACCTTATGGGTGCAAGCGGTATCCAGAATATTTATGTTATTTACTTCCTGGAGGAGGCCGAAGCACCTTGCGTGTGCAAGCGGTACCCAGGCGATTTCATCACTAACTGGAGGAGGCCGAAGCACCTTATGGGTGCAAGCGGTATCCAGAATATTTATGTTATTTACTTCCTGGAGGAGGCCGAAGCACCTTGCGTGTGCAAGCGGTACCCAGGCGATTTAGTCATTAACTGGAGGAGGCCGAAGCACCTTATGGGTGCAAGCGGTATCCAGAATATTTATGTTATTTACTTCCTGGAGGAGGCCGAAGCACCTTGCGTGTGCAAGCGGTACCCAGGCGATTTCATCACTAACTGGAGGAGGCCGAAGCACTTTATGGGTGCAAGCGGTATCCAGATTATTTATGTTATTTACTTACAGGAGAAGGCCGAAGCACCTTGCGTGTGCAAGCGGTACCCAGAAGAGTTAATCATTGGCTGGAAGACACCGAAGCATTTTATGGGTGCAAGCGGTGCCCAGATACTTTAGTAACTTACCTTTAAAACGAGATTGAAGCACCTTGTGCGTGCAAGTAGTACCCAGATACTTTAGTAACTTACCTTTAAAACGAGATTGAAGCACCTTGTGCGTGCAAGTAGTACCCAGATACTTTAGTAACTTACCTTTAAAACGAGATTGAAGCACCTTGTGCGTGCAAGTAGTACCCAGATACTTTAGTAACTTACCTTTAAAACGAGATTGAAGCACCTTGTGCGTGCAAGTAGTACCCAGATACTTTAGTAACTTACCTTTAAAACGAGATTGAAGCACCTTGTGCGTGCAAGTAGTACCCAGATACTTTAGTAACTTACCTTTAAAACGAGATTGAAGCACCTTGTGCGTGCAAGTAGTACCCAGATACTTTAGTAACTTACCTTTAAAACGAGATTGAAACACCTTGTGCGTGCAAGTGGCACCCATATACTTTAGTAAATCACCTTTAAAACGAGATTGATGAACTACATATCTTTAACACGAGACTGAAGCACCTTGTGAGTGCAAGCGGTGCCCAGATACTTTAGTAACTTGCCTTTAAAACGAGATTCAAGCACCTTGTGCGTGCAATTGGTACCCAGATACTTTAGTAACTTACCTTTAAAACGAGATTGAAGTACCTTATGCGTGCAAGTGGCACCCATATACTTTAGTAAATTAACTGTAAAACGAGATTGAAGCACCTTGTGTGTGCAAGCTGTATCCAGATACTCTACTTAATTACGTTTAAAACGAGATCGAAGCACCTTGTGTGTGCAAGCTGTACCCAGATACCCCAGTTACTTGTTTTAAAACCAGATCGAAGAAGCTTGCGTGTGCAAGTTACAAATGCTCTGTTCATTTACCTTTCACAGGAGACCGAAAGCTCCTTGGCCGTGCAAATAGTACCCCGACCTCATAAGCTATGTACAGCACCGAGGCCGGAGCATATTGTTAGATGCACCGAGTTCCCTTCTATGTGGAGGGCGTAGTACAATGTACAATGAAATATGTAGTTGGCATCAGAATTATGTTCAAAATTTAGCAACTTAAATCTGTTCAGCAATATTCTGCACAATGTTATCAGTCGTTTTTAGAATGGGGACATTCTAGTGATCAGGATGGTCGCAGCATTGGGATATTTTTTATTACTGTTTGACAAGATGTAAATTTACTACAAGTGTTAACTTACCCATTAGGCTAATAATTTGATATCATAATTTTGTTTTTGAAGAAGGAACATAATTATTAATAATTGTATAGTATTATTATCTAATTCAACCCGAATCAGAGTCTGCTACTTGAGTTACCTGTTATCTCATACATTGCCAACTATATCTGTGTCTGGGACAGACACTGGTTCAGGATGGCCGACTGTTAAGAATCCCTAACGAGGGGTCGTACTGTTCTATTTTGTAGAACAGTACTAGATTCTATATGGAATAAGTATTCGTACTTCTGGCAATATCTGTGGTAACTTTGGGTCGAATACGACTGGCAACACGGCATTTGTCTATGGTACGAGAAAAAGAAGGGAGATTCGGGATTCTCTATTGAACGTCGGTTTGTAATGTAGTTAAAAACAGTTGAATAAATGAGTAATATAAAACCACCGTTGTTTGTATTATGATAATTAAAAGTACAAACAACGTTGGGAGGAAATGACCGAGACAACATTGTCGATAGGTACTAATCTTTCTAGCCAAAGGCTAATTGAATACAAGGTTATATCGAGAGGGTAGAATTCGAAGGAAAATTTCTCCGCGAGTATGAAAGTTACCTATGAAAGTTTTCGACAGTAAACCCGGAGCTTTAATTTTCGTTAGATCTCATTGTAGGTTGTAGAGACAATAAATAAGTCTTGAGTTTCAGTAGGTATCTAAAAACCCATGTCCCATGTGACTCAGTGTATTCTGCCCAGTAGGTACCTATGACTACAAGTGTAGGCTACATTATACTTTGAAGTCATACTGGGCAGAATGGACTGATTCATGTGGGGTTTTAGATACCTACTGAAACTCGAGACCTATTGTGTCTCCCTAATATTGCTAACGATAATTAAAGTGCCTTAAACCACGGGCTCCTGACGTACCTATCAAGCGACCTCCTCAGTGATCGGCAATACGGATTTCGCCGAAACCGGTCCACCGGGGATATTCTAGTGCACGTCACTCACATCTGGAGTGAAGCTTTTGAGAAACACGGGGAAGCACTTACAGTCTCCCTGGATATCTCGAAAGCTTTGGGTTTGGCATGATGGCTTTATAAGCTTTCTAGTTATGGTTTGTCTCCTAGGTTTTTTATTACGTGGATATCAGACTTCTTGAGGGATCGATCCTTACGAGTCGTTATTGATGGCTGCTCGTCGGATCAAATGGCTATCCGTCGGATCAAATGGCTATCAATGCCGGAGTCCTTCAAGGGTCGGTACTCTCTGCGATGCTCTTCCTGCTACATATCAACGATCTGTTGAAGCCTTTGGGTACGCAGCTGATAGCACCGTCGTTGTAGAGAGTTACATATCTAGCGCGAGAGCCAGTGGGCAACAAACTCAGGTACTGAGAGAGAGCTTGATTGAGCGTTTGACCTTGGCCCTTGAGGCTGTGTCTAAATGGGGCGATGCCAATCTGGTCAAGTTCAACGAATGTAAGACTCAGGCGTGTCTTTTCTCAGCAAAAAGGACTGACTCCTACTTTTCGAGATATGTCCGTGCCGGATCGTCTTGAGCTTTTGGGCGTTACTTTAACATCTGCGCTCAACTATGGGTCGTATATCGAGTCCAAGGCTAAATTAGCTGCCAAAAAACTAGGTGTCCTCTCAAAGGTGCGAAGGTACTTCAAGTCTGAACAGTTGCTCACGTTATATCAAGCACAGATTCGCTCTTGTATGGAGTACTGTTCGCACCTTTGGGATGGATCGGCTAAGTATCAGCTGGAAGCTCTGAAATCGATCGAGAGGCGTGCCAACAGGCTCATAGGCAATGAAAAATACTTCAAAGTCTTGAAAATCGCCGAAAAATTGCTAGCCTATCGGGTTTTTATCGGATACACTTCGGAGAGTGTGCTTCTGATTTGCATGATCTAATACCACCCTGCCCTTTAATCTAAATGCTAAATCTATACTAATATTATAAAGAGGAAAGATTTGTTTGTTTGTTTGTAATGAATAGGCTCCGAAACTACTGGACCGATTTCAAAAATTCTTTCACCTTTGGAAAGCTACATTATTCCCGAGTAACATAGGCTACGGCAGATGGCGCTGCAGTTGATATCTAGGTTATTATTCGAGCGAAGCCGGAGCGGGCCGCTAGTATATAATAAATATATAAATCTTTAATCGGAATGCTAGTAGCTCGAAAAAGCGACATCGTTTCATGGTTGATGCTCCAAAGACACGAACGAAGAGATTTGACTCTACTTTTGTGATAAGAACGTCTAGGCTGTGGAACACGTTGCCTGAGTGGGTTTTCCCCGATGGTTACAATCTTTGTGTCTTCACATCGAGAGTGAATTGGTTTTTTTTTCTAGGTAAACATGCTCCATCGTAGACCGCATCGTCGCTTACATCAGGCGAGATGGCGGTAGAGTTTAAACCTATAAAAGTTACAAAAAGCTCCGGGTTTTCATAGGCATAAAATGCAGGCCTTTCATTCATTCATTCACATTAAATAGTGTAGGTACCGTACACATGAGGCTGTGCAAAGTTAGAGTAACGCAGAGAGCGGCATGATAGAACGTCTTTGTTTCAAATTACAAAATATCGTAACATAAATCAACAATGAACTAAGTTGTAATAAATAAACGACATACATATTTATGTCGTTCTACCCTGCTGTTGTTGTACCCTGTGCACGTTGCTACGCCACCTGTGGCAAATTGGACGTACCAACTCAGAAACCTTCCTTGGCTCATGCACAGCAACTTTGCCAAAGCTTATACTTTATCTAAGTACACGACAAACTTACTAGCTGAACTTGAATTTTACAAACAATTCAAGTTATATATTGTACTACTATCCTTGCCTTTCTTCAGCAAACTGCTTTATTAAATCATTTATAGCTGACTAGCTTTTACCCGCGACTTCGGCCGCACGAAATGAAAAATGTTAAGATGAATCTGTAACTCAGACAGTTCTTTTGAAGTGAAAACTTCTTTTGTCGCACCTTATACAGATTTTCCGTGGGCTGTGAATTTTACTCAAGCGTCACGTTCTTTAATGAAAGAAATCTTCGAGTAAACTCGAATGATCTAGATGGCCATGATCGTGGCCACGGCCAACGGTTTCACCCGCGTACTTTCCAAAGTGAGCTATCAAATTCTGAGTTATTAGTTTTCACTGGGATCCTGCCTTTTCGCAGAAAATGATTTGGCCGATTATCATTTGCCAACCAACGGTTCGCCTATTTTTCATTTTGACAACTAACGATTGTCAAATGTTTGTAGGACATCGTTTCATTTAGTAGATTTATTGTTAAGCTGATTATTATAATGACAGAACACGTTAAGTGCACTTATTAATTGCCAAATCCTTCACTAGGCCAAACAACTTTTAGACGAATAACGTTTCGTCTGTGTAACAGTTCCCTTTTCGTACATTTATGTTATGATAAAAAATAAACTAGTTTTGCATGCAATTTTATAGCAACATAATCTACAAACAGATTTGCAAAACTTCAAAGTACAGAACGAAGTTTAGGTGAAATCGAAAGGCATAGGTTAGGTTAGAACTGTAGTGGTAGGACTCTTGGCAGAGTCCGCCTGGGGAAGGACCACACCTTTGCCAGTTATTCTACCGCCAAGCAGTAATGTGCAAACATTACTGTATCCGTACTATGTAGAATCCGGTTTGAAGGGTAATGTTTCCAGACAAATTACAGGGCTTAGAGATATAACAACTTAGATCTCTGGGTGACGAGCGCAGTGCAATGCTAGGTATTTTTTTTTTTTTAAATAATAATTGACGAGACGAGCAGGACATGTGCCTGATGGTAAGCAACATGCTTGCCACATAACAGCACAGTGACACGCAGCTATTGGAACATGAAGAGTCCAAATCATTGCCTAGCACTGCACGGCGCTCATCACCCAGAGATCTAAGTTGTTATATCTCTAAGCTCTGTAATTTCTCTGTAATGATTTGGACTCTTCATGTTCCAATAGCTGCGTGTCACTGTGCTGTTATGTGGCAGGTATGTTGCTTACCATCAGGCACATGCCCTGATCGTCTCGTCACTATTTAAAAAAAAAAAACAACAATGTAAGAGCCGAGCGAGAGAAGCGAGCGTGAAATAAAATTTTGCGAAACGTTAGGTGGCAAGTGATAATCGGCCAAACAATTTTCTGCGAAAAGGCAGAGAACCGTTTTCACCATCGGCAGTCCATCTGTCAATAACTGCCAACTGCAGTCCATGACTGCCAATTTTTAGGGTTCCGTATCCAATGGGGACCTGGACTTGGCTGTACGTCCGTCTGTCATCAGGCGGTATCTCAAGAACGGTGATAGCTAGACAGTTGAAATTTTCGCAGATGATGTACTTCTATTGGCGCTATAACAACAAATACTATTAATAAAATAAAATAAATATTTAAGGGAAATTTATAATCTAATAAATTTAAACACAATAAACTAGATTTTTTACCGTATCTTGCTCGATTAGTCCGTCCCAAGCAAACTAGATGGCGCCACTAGAAAACTAAATCGCGCTATCGAATTCGTCGTTAGAACCATAACGTAAAATCAAAATTTTAGTAAAGCTTTTTGAATGAAAGCCTGTCCGCGGAAACTGGGATGTGTGATATGTATACGGAATTCGGAATAAAGCCAAAAAGTTTTTTGCCGTTCGCCGTTAATTCGCTAATGGTACGGAATCTTTCGTGCGGGAGTCCCACTCTCCCTTGGCCGGTTTTATTTATACGTATTTTGAAAAAATACTCGTACAAATTTAAGCATACCAAAAACAGTTTATTATTTTTTTCTAATACCCAAAATACAGGTGTGCTTCACCTTGTTTGGGAAATTAAGGATACGCATGTTAATGTGCAGATTATTAAAACAAACACTTTTTTTCTACACCCATAGGTATTAATCAAAATCGGTGTCGGGTTCGGGCATGCAAGCCTGATTCAATGCGGGCCTCATTACGAACTTTCATCCCCTATATTATTCCCATAAAATACAAATTTTCAAAATCGGCGGAACATTTATTTTCTTCATATCAAGTATCTTCATACAAAATTCCATGGGATAATCTTTAACAATGACGAACTCTCATATAAAATTTAAAAATTTTCACCCTTTGAACCCTTTTACTTGTGATAAAGAGTAGGCTATGTTCTTTCTTGGGGTCTAAATCGGTCCAGTGGTTCAGGCATAACTTAACATACAAAGTAACTTTCACATCCATAGGTAATATTAGTATGGATTTAATGTCTCTAGTTGCAATATTTCATGGTTTTATCTTCAACAAAGACGAACTTCCATATTTATAGACTTTCAAACCCTATTTCATCCCCTTATAGTTCGAAATTTGCAAAATAGACAACAAACATTTATTGGCTTCGTGTCAAGAGTCTAGGTACGAAGTGTCATCGTTTTATCTAGAACATTTCTTTATCTAGTTTTATTGGCTTCGTGTCAAGAGTATAGATACGAAGTTTCATGGGTTTATCTTAATCATTGACGAATTTCCATATGAACTTTCATCCCCCATTTCAGCCCCTATTTCTTCCCCTTACAGTTCAAAATTACAAAATGGCTAGAACAAACGTTTTTTGGATTTGTGTCAAAAGTCTAGATACGAAATTCATAGTTTTATCTTCAACATTGTCGAATTCCCTTATAAACTTTCATCCCTCATTTCATTCCCTTACAGTTCGAAATTACAAAATGGTTAGAACAAACATTTATTGGCTTCGTGTCAAGAGTCTAGGTACGAAGTTTCATCGTTTTATCTTCAACATTGACGAATTTCCATATAAACTTTTATCCCCCCCCATTTCAACCCTTCTCAACCCTTTTTTCTCAATGAAAAATAGGCTATGTCCTTTCTCGGGGTCTCAAATTGTATCTAATCTATGTACCAAATTTCATCTGGCTGCACTGGCTAACAACGGTAAATCGTAACAGACAGACAGAGTTACTTTCACATTTATAATATCAGTATGGATGATGATTTTAGTTTTTCAAAAAAATCTGGCTCTATGGCCAATAGTGGCAGGTCTGACAGGCGTTCATACCCCATTGAAGTTCATAGGTATTTTTTAAGTTTTAGTTCAGAAAAAAAAATTGTTTAGTTTTATTAATTTCGCTTACGCACGTCGGAGGGCCCGTGACTCGGGGGCCCCGTATAATTGATACCTACGGTGGTAGCTACGCCCCTGCTTCCCTACCGGTGGCAGCTCGAGCCGAGGCCGAACCGTCTAAGGTTATGCTAGTTGTACGAGATACTATGGTATGTAAATGGAAAGGTGTATTAAGGTATGCTTTATGTACCTATGTGCGTAGGTATAGTAAGTACAGATTCCGTATGTAGGGCTCTGCCTGCCCGTTTTGCGCTAACCCAAAGTTCGGTAGGCAAGAGGTCTCTTGAAGCCAACTGCCTTTAGTCCCTATAAAAATATTTAAAAAATCTATCGCCCAAAAATGGGTGACAGATAGAGTGTGAGATCGTTATAGGATGGTAACCGTCTTCGGCTCTACGGTCATCGACGACGGCCGAGAGTTACACTGTGATTTTCCCTTTACCGCCCAACTATTTACTGTTAACTTATTGCTCTCTATAAAATTGCAAGTAAAAATAAAGAGAGCAATATCAATACCAGATTAGTAGACGACCCCATTGCCGCTATCATCGATGGCGCTGGGGTCAGCTGAACCCTCAGATCCAAGGTTGTCATAAGTAGAAAAATACGTCGTTTTTGGTAGACTCGCTGGGTACTGACTGGCTGGCTGGTTGTGGTTAAGTGACGGCTGGTGTGTGTCCTCCACCAACCAGCACTGGGCCAGGGTGGTAGATTATGGCCTAGGCTCTCTCCTTGGAAAGAAGGCCTTGAGTCTCGGCAGTGGGAACATGTACCTAATGGGCTGGTTATGCTGGGTAGGTACCGACTAACGACGGCAGCTCCGTCAATATCACCGGCGAGGTAAATTACTTTCCTCGGGATCCTATTTGCTTTATGGCAAAAATTAGTCGCACGACAGTAGCACTACTCCCTAGAACTAGTCGCCCGCCGACCTCCTTCAATTCCTCGACAATAAGTCTTTCGACATTACTAATGTAACAAAAAATTTGTCGGTATAGCAGAAATCAGTAATCATTCAGTCGACAATGATTTCTTGACTTTTGCAACGGGATCCCCAACGCTTATCTATGTATATGAAACGACTCACTCTCGACGTGAATACACCAGATTGTATTGTAAGGTGGGTTTTCAGATACTGAAATACAGTCTCAGTGATATACATACTAATATTATAAGGCGGAAGAGTTTATTTTTTTTTAACGCGCTAATCTCAGGAGCTGCTGGTTCGATTTCAAAAATTATTTCACCATTGTATAATATGTATAACTACGTGACCCCTGCGTGATAGTCCAGTAACTTTGTCGCCTGAATGTATGGAGTAGGATGCGTTAAATCCGGTAGATCTGATTTTTTGCAGACTTGTTTATGATGTTGGCCTAATGATTGTCCCAAGTTTGTGACCTCGAGCGACGAACGCAACTTTGTCAAAAATCGAAAAAACCGCGAAAAAATCGTTTATTTTTCAAATTTTGGCGATTATAACCCTAAACGACTAGTTTTTGTAAAAACTTTCTTATGGCGTTTATAAAGTAGACTAAATTTGCTACAATATGATACTAGAATTGTCTCTGTACTCCCAATAGTTTCTGAGAATAAGTCTTTCAAAGTTTATAATTTTTTTCGCACTTCGCAATTTTTAGTAATATTTTAACTCCTACTTGACCACTTTGTGGCACAGTTACGGCGGTTTTTAAACCCCGATCAAAAAAAGAGGTGTTATAAATTTGACGTCGAAGTCTGTCTGTCTATCAGACAGACACACATACAGGTCTGTCTCTATGTGTATCTGTCTATGGCACCGTACAGCTCAAACGGATGGGCCGATTTCGATGCGGTTTTTTTTATTTGAAGATACATTTTTGTATTGATGTTTTGAGCTATTTTTGGTTAATATCGATTCAAGATGGCCGCCTCCACCAAATGGCAGCCCAAATATTTCATCACAATCTACGTCAATATGGGTATCAAATGAAAGGGCTTGACTAGTAGAGTACTATACAGTATAACAAATTTAAAATCACAAAATGGCGAACTCCATAATTTTTTTTTTCACTAATGCCTTAATATGGGTGACGACAGGAAAAGTCGGCCCTCACGACCGCGGCTAGGGATAGCCGCGGTTCCGCCTCTGAGACCACATCGCGGCCCTTGGCTTATCATCTGGAAGACTTAGGAAATTTACTTGGCCGCTAAGAGTATTCTTATAACCTTCCCAAGTCTTCCAATGCCCTACCACCAACTTCTAGACCCGCTGCTCGAAGAGCCTAGGAGTGCGAATAGAAGTTCGCTCCCCGGCCGGGATTAGTTATTACACAACAAAATGCCACCGAGGCCAGTGGTTGTGTGATGCCTAGGGTGCAACCATGTGGAGATTCCCGAGCCTCGCAACCCACAATGGAGGTCCTTTTTTTTTTTTTTTTTCAGGGAAAATTCTTTATGAATTCCACCGTCCTCGGGGAGCGCGGTGGATATGTGGGACTCTCCACAAAGGTGGTCTACCCACTAAATACCCTGATTCATCCGTGAGCCGTGGTGCTGGAGTCACGGGAACGCTTTCGCACACTACCGCGGCCCCGGCGGCGCTTGTCCCTAGGACTCATCCTTTTATTTGGGTAGCTTTCTACCCACACCTATATAGCACCTAGAACGTGCACACCTCAGGGGCTATAGTTGTCGAACGATGGGCCCCTGTTGCCCAGAGCCCCTTTTCATGGAGGGCGTGGAAGATCCTCCTCCGACGCCCAGGGCGTCGTTGACGCATCGGAAGATCAGAAATGGCCTCCCGTTCGCGCTCGGCTGTTTCCTTTTGGAACATTACCTGTTCGCAAAAGGAAACAGCCGCCTCCCACGATCTCTCGCATGCAAGCATTGAACTCATCAATGCTGCAAGAGAGAGATCGTTTCCCACAGCCTCCACGAGGGCCTGACGCTCACTCGTCCATGCTGGGCATTCCACCAATGTGTGCTGCGCTGTGTCCTCCTCGCAGCTGCAGTGGTGGCACATGGTCGTCGGTTCTCTTCCGGCTATACGGCATAAGTACTTACCGAAGCAACCATGCCCTGTAAGCACCTGTACCAGCCGGAAGGTAAGCGACCCATGTACCCTGTTTAGCCAGTCTTCGAGAACGGGTTGAATAGCCTCAATGGTCCAGCATCCAGCCCCAGGTTGAGCCAGTCGCACCTTCCACTCTTCCAGCATCGACTCACGAGCTTGGAATTTCCAATCTTCGACCTCCCTTGTCGTTATTCGCTGTCCCTGGCGGCGGAGCTCCCTGCGCCATTCGTAAATGTTCGCATGAATCTCCGCCTCCAGGTCCCACGGGGGTGACCCAGCCAAAAGGCACGCTGCCTCTCCGGAGATGGTGCGATATCCCCTAATGACATCTATTGCCATAGCCCTCTGCGGCCGCCTCAAGAGAGGGATTGTCTTTCCATTTAAGGCCTCTGCCCACAGGGGCGCTCCATATAGGGCCATTGATCGCACCACTCCTAGATACAGCTTTCGGCTACCTGCTTTTGGACCTCCAAGATTGGGCAGCAGTCTCTTAAGAGCCCCCGCCACACCCATTAATCGAGGCACTAACATCGCAAAGTGCTCGTGAAAGTTCCACTTTGAGTCGAGGTAAAGCCCGAGATATTTGATTGTGGACTTCACCTCGAGGCGTACCCCTCCGATAGCAATGTAGGAGCCTCCGGGAGGCGCCTTTCGAAGGCCATGGAAAGCCATGACTTCCGACTTTTCTAACGCCACCCAGAGTCCCAACATTGATATCTTTCTAACAATTAACTCCGTCGTCTCCATAGCCAGACGGGCAGCCTCCTCAAAGGTCTCGCCCCGGGCAGTCACAAGCGTGTCATCTGCATAGCAGGTCACGCTGGCACCCGGGTTGAGAACCTCTCTTAAGACTCTGTCGTACCCGATATTCCACAAAGTAGGCCCAAGAGCTGATCCCTGTGGGACACCGCATGTCATCTCCTTACGTAAGAGTCTACCTTCTTTTCCAGTAAATGAGACAAATCTCGCAGAGAGGTAAGAACCAACAATTCGGCTGAGGTCGAAGGGCACCTCATGGAACTTCAGTGCCTCGTCTATGCAGGCCCATGGCAACGTATTGAAGGCATTAGCAATATCAAGAGATACTGCTACCAATACGCCACCCCGGGACGTCACCTCATCCGAGAGAGCCTTAACACGCTTGATGGCATCGTTTGTAGAACGGCCCGCTCGGAAACCAAATTGATGTTCTGATAAATTTGGACCTATACGCTCAAGATGCTGAGTGAGGCGGCCAGCTATTACACGTTCGAACAGTTTGTCCGCCTCATCTAACAATACGATGCGAATAGAAGTTCGCTCCCCGGCCGGGATTAGTTATTACACAACAAAATGCCACCGAGGCCAGTGGTTGTGTGATGCCTAGGGTGCAACCATGTGGAGATTCCCGAGCCTCGCAACCCACAATGGAGGTCCTAGCCATAGCTGGGCACCGTTAATCAAATAGTTAACTTCGTTAATCGTTAATCCGTTACAAAAAAAGTTAACTTCGTTAAACGTTAAAGCGTTACATTTCGTAAGAATTAACGGAAGTTAACGTTCTAATTCTAATTCTAATTCAGGGTGGGGGTGATAGGCCTGCACTGACGTCCCGCTAGGGGTGTATTGTGCACTTCCCCCCTGCCCGCCTACCCAAACCAGCCGAGCTCCTTAAAATAGCTGACCACGGCCTTGGGTCGCCGGCATACCAGTTCCACTCCCATTTCGTCAGGTGGTGTGTTTCTGTAAACTTGATTTGGAATTCTTTCAAGGAGTCCTGATCTTAATCTTATGTTTGCCGTGGCCTCACAGCGTAGGAGCACATGCTCCACGGTTTCATTCTCCCTCAAACAGCCCCTGCAAAGGGGACTATCGGTGAATCCTATTTTGTGAAGATGGTAGTTTAACTCACAGTGGCCAGTGATGAGGCCTATCATTAGACGGATATCTGGTCTTGATAAATTTAGGAGTTTATTGATAGTTTTTTTATCCATCAATGGGAACACATATTTTGTGTGTTTACACTTTATGGATTTGTCCCAAAGTTTTTGTTGCTCTTTTTCTGTGTGTAGACATAGCAGGTTCCGCGTTTCTGAAGCAGTAGGCTTACACATTTCTGCTATATCTACCCTGATGTTTTTCTTTGAACCTGCTTTGGCAAGTACGTCTGCTTTTTTATTTCCTTGGCATGTACTATGGCTTTTGGTCCACTCCACAGTGACATCATGATTGCGTGCAAGACTCTGTAAAGTAGAGTGACACTCAGCTATCACTTTTGACCTGGTTGTGGGTCTTCGTAGAGCGTAAATAGTAGCTGCACTGTCCGTTACGAATTTTAGTTCTGGTTTGCTGCTACGTCTTTCTATTTTAAGTACTGATTTAGCTGCTAACAAGAGGCCCATGGCCTCTGCTTGCAATACTGTTGTGGTTTTGTTTAGGGCTAATGATTCTGCCAGGTCTAGCTCTGGTGAGTGGTATCCACACCCTGCTCCCAAACTATTTTTAGCACCATCAGTGAAAATGTGGCATACGTTATTGCTATCCACAGCAGTATTTGTTTTGTCATGGTCTTCTGTAACCAAACCATAATTCTTCCCATCTAGATATGTCGTGGCTATACGATCCGTGCCTTGGCATGCGCCTGGAACAATTCTCGTTGCCCGATCTAGGATTTTACAGTGATTTGTGGGAATCCCGGAGCCTTTCCATTGGTCTGTCGATTTAATTCTCAGCGCTGCCGCCATTGCCTCCTGCTGTATGTGCAGATGAAGTGGTGGCAGGCCGAGTATTATGTCAAGTGCTTCGGATGGTGTCGACTTTACACATCCGCTGATTAGTGAGCAAGCCAACCGCTGAAGCTTTTGTAATTTGGAGATTGTGGTCACCAGATTGGTTCTAGGCCACCACACCACACAACCGTAAGTGAGTGCTGGTCGTACTACTACTGTGTACATCCAGCGACATAGTTTTGGTTTAAGTCCCCAATCTTTGCCAATCGCTTTGGTACACTGCCATAAAATATTTGTAGCCTTTGTGGTAACATACTCAAGTTGTTTTGTCCACAGTAGCTTACTGTCCAACCATATACCGAGGTACTTTACCTCCTTGCTGAGCGTCAATTGCGTTCCGAATAGCGTGGGAAGTTTTAGTTTTGTTATTTTGGATTTACGCGTGAATAATATAATTTCTGTTTTATTTGGATTAGCAGACAGATCTCGATTTCCACAGAACTTTTCAAGTATTTTGAGTGCCATTTGCATTTTTACACACAAAGTTGATTCGCAGAGTCCAGAGACCATAATTGCTAGGTCGTCCGCATATGCTACGGTAGTTATACCTTCATTGTTTAGGAGCTCGATCAGTTCATCCGCTACAATTACCCATAAGAGAGGAGACACTACTCCTCCCTGTGGGCATCCCCTCGTGAGTATGCAGCGCGACTCTGTCGAGGATTCTATGTTAGCTGCTCTGCTCGACAGCATTTTTGTGATCCATCCGTTCACTCTTTCATCGACATTGTGTCTCCTTAATCCTTCCTCTATACTAGGAAAGGTCGTTTTGTCAAAAGCCCCCTCGATATCGACGAAGGTTACCAAGCATGACTGTCTTCTTTCCATTGCGCTTTCGATTTTGTGTACTACCTGATGCAGAGCGCTTTCAGTCGATTTGCCCGATTGGTAGGCATGTTGGTTCTTATTAATTGGACTATCCAGCAGCGGACCATTTCTAATATATTTGTCACACAGCCTCTCCAGTGTTTTTAGAAGGAAGGAGTTTAGACTGATGGGCCTAAATGACTTAGGGTTTGTGTAGTCTGATTTCCCTGGTTTAGGCAAGAAGACTACTTTCACTTCTCTCCACGCTTTAGGAATGTACTTCCACGCGAGGCAGCTTCTGTATAGGGTTGCAAGGTGCGCGTTGATCTTTCTCATGCTCCAATGCAGGAGTGCTGGAAAGATTTCGTCAGGTCCTGAAGCTTTGTAAGGTTGGAAAGTGCTGATCGCCCAGGACAGTGCTTCATCAGTAACTATTGATGACGCAAAGTCCCAGTCCTCCCTACAAGGCCTCTGATATGTTTGGCTATCCCACCCTTCCTCCGATTCTAGTCGGCAGTCTGGAAAGTGTGTTTGTAGAAGTAATTCAAACTGTTCTCGTTCAGACATGGTGTATGATCCGTCCGGTTTCTTTAACGTTCCCAGTTTGGTTTGAGGAACATTGGTTATTAGTTTTCTTAGCCTAGCAGTCTCGCTTTCTGATTGAATTGAGCTGCTGTATTTATGCCACATGATTTTCTTGCTTTTGATTATTTCTCTTTTTAACATGTGTCGAGTTTTTCTATATTCCTGCCAATCTTCATCTTGATTGGTGTTCATGGCTCTGTTAAATTTATGTCGTGCATTCTTTCTCAGTTTAGTGAGGTCTTTGTTCCACCATCTGTCTTTTTTGTCCAAGGTTTTGATGTTCTCTGTTCTTAGAGGACATGAAGATTTAAAACTTTTAGTTAAGGTTTTGGTTAGAAAGTCTACCATTTCCTCAATTTTATTTATTGTAAGCTCTTTTTCGGCTGCTTCCTTTCCGCTTTCAAGCAGTATCTTATCAAGTGATTCCGCGAAAACAATTTTGTTAGTTTTTTTCGGATTTCTGTATGTCCGTGGATGTCGTTTACTTACTTTCAGGTTGAACCTGATCCTTCGGTGATCTGAGCCGGAATATTCGTCTGTCGCTACGCGCCATTCGTTTATGGTTTCGGCAATAGCGTTAGTTGCTAATGTGATGTCTATTATAGTTTTGGCCCATGAAGTAACAAACGTCGGCTCCGCTCCTTTGTTCAGGATGTTGAGGTTGTGCCTTAGTGCAAAGTCTAGCACATCTTTACCTCTTTCGTTTGTGTCATGGCAGCCCCACACAGTACAGTGTGCGTTTGCATCGCTACCGATGACACATTCGATATTATTGGTGTTGCAGAAGTGCATTAGTTGTTCTAGTTCAGGTGGTGGTGCAGTTAGTCCTCCATCGAAGTATGCTGAGGCTAGTAAGATGGAACCGCTTCCACTTATTAAGCCCGTATCAAGTCTTATCACCGTCAGGTCGTCGGTGCATAAGTGTGTTACTAACGTTGCTTTTAGAGATTTGGGTACATATATAAAAGTACGCGTTTTGTTTTGAACCGGAGGCGTGAAAACGTTGCCCTTAAGGGCTGTATACCCGCTTACCTTGCCTTGGTGGAGATAAGGTTCCTGGACCAGTGCTATTGTGTTTGATTGTTCTTCCAGTGTTCTTCGCAGGGTGTTGGAGCCTGTGACACTGTGTTGGACATTAGTTTGTATGATGTGTATTGAGACTACGCTCTCGTTTCCTGTCGATTCTGAGACACCAGAATTGTTGGTTTTATTTTTATTATTACTAAAGTTCGAATTTTTTAAGTGTTTATCCATTTTTAAGAATGTATTCCTACTCCTACTTCTTATTCTTTCTTAATTATCTAGGGAGTGGTCAGAGGCAACGCATTCCCGCTCTGTATCCATGAGCGACAAGGGCGAGAAGATAGTCAGGCCCATAATGTCGCCTGTGATATCGTCCTCGCCCTCGCCGTCCACTTCCAAGAGACGGTCAACTTCCTCTCTGGTCCACTCCTTATCTTCCGGGGGTACCGCTTCCGCACTGGTTGCGGCCACAGAGGAAGTGCCTTCACCGCTTTCCACGGCGCTGGCGACCCTCCCGGCCTCCGACCTTGGTCTCGCTGATCCCCCGATTTTGCTTTCCTTCACTTTGACGTAGACTGATCCAGTGGTGTAGTGAAGGCGGTTGTTCACCTGTTTAAGCTTCTCTACATCCACTGTCGGTATGCCCATCACAAGAATGTGATTGAAGGTTTGGCCATTCTGTCTCACAATGTGCTTGAAGATTGGCCAGCCTTCTATGTTTAAGCATTTGTTTAGTTCGGCTAGGAACTCTCTTAATATGAAAGGCCATCGCTCGAGATCATCACGTTCCTCATTAAAGTCTGGTACATAGATTATACCTGTGTTGTATCTCGGCAACTCGCTCTCAGGTATTACTCGGAATCCCCTGGATCCTTCCCACATTGGCGGCATATTTTCGAGTGCCGAAACTAGCCACGCCAGCGAGAAGTCGTCGCAGGGTGTAATTTTAAGGCAACCATGTAAAAGTCTGGCAAGGCGTTGTCCAAACACTGGGAGCCGTCTCTGGTCTTTAGGCACAGCACGGTTTGCTTTAAAAAGCTCGTACTGCGCCTTATCTATGGATTTTCGGAGTAGGGTCGCTTTAGTCGTATCCATCATAAAGCCACTTCTGTCCTGCACCACCACACGGTACCGTTTAACAGCAGTGGCATATGACACCACCTGCGGCCCTTCTCGTCCAATAGCCCTTCCCTCGGTTTCGCCCAGTCTCGTCAGATCAGTAAAAGACCCGTGAGCCATGCACAGTTTCTTGTCCGCACCGGCAAGACCCGGCGACACCTGGTCAGAGCTTCGTTGGCGTTTAGTCGGTCGTGTTGAATCTACGCCCTGACATGAAGCACCATTAGCCTCAGATACCACATCAGCCCTAATCGGCGCGGTTGAGGCACCGTCGCACCCCTTTTGCACCCCGCCGACTCCCTTGTCCAACGGACATGGTGTCTGCAGAGGCCTACTCGGGAGCTGGACCTCACCGTTACCTTTTGCAACCTCTGTTGGTATCGTTGGCTTATTCTCCTTAATTTTCCTCTTTTCGAGGTCTTTATTAATTTCGGCATTTGCCGTTTTAATCGGTTTGCGGTCCGTCACAACCGCGGATCCGTCTGCACAGCCGCCCGGCACACTGTCCCTGACGGGAAGGGCCGAATGGTGGGACATCACCACTGAGTAGTTTGGGTCCGGCGCCCCGTCGATGACTACACCTATTTTGCTCGGGTTTATTCGGGCCATGCACGCCATGACAGCCGGCGCAAGTTCCGTTAGCCCCGTAACCTTTGCATTGCCTTCTAGACACTGATTTATGGCATCAGCTCTTACGGCCTCCTCTTTGAGGTAGGCAGATTGTTTTTTTCGGTGGTTTTTACCACCGGTTTTGTTTGGCAAGGTGGAACTAGGCCTCGAAGCCTCGTTGCCACCTCGCCCAATACCTTCTGCGCCCAACACAGCGCCAGAGGACGCCTCCAGCTGTCGCAGCCTCTGCATCCTTCTCTTCGCTTGTCCAGGGCGCCTCTTCTTCTGCACCGGTCCAGGTCCATTTGACCGCGCAGCCATCTCCTTTGCCGCAGGTGTGGCCCCAGTAGCAGCAGCGGTCGGCAGAGCCTGGGACTCCACTCCACCGTCGCCTTCGGTAGCACATTTCTCACTCTGCAGCCCGGGTACCGTAGAGCGCCGGTCGCTAGCCGGATCGCATGGCACAACGTATTCTTTTACTGTTTGTCCTTCCATATCAAAATAATGTAACTTGAAATCTGAAACTGAGATCTCATTATTAGTTGGGCATTAAGTGCTAAGCGAAAGCAGTGGCCCAAGCTACTTCTCCCCGGTATTTCGCATGTAGATGGTGAGCGGGCCTGCCCGAGAAACACACGGATGACCTCAATCTCCACCTAACACGCCGGCCACGGGCAGCCGCGAGGTGGGATGTTGTGCACGGCATACCAAGTGATGATTTGAAATGCCGTTCACCCCATCCCTCCCCCCTAGTGCCCTCCCTCTTTATCCGTTTAAGTTATATTAAGTTATTTTATAAGTTAACGTTAATCGTTAATCCGTTAATATGCGTATTGGATTTTTATATCGTTGCGCTAGTGAACTTATAAAACCTGTTGGTTTAGGTTCTGGAAGTTAACAGGTTAGGAAAAAACCAGATACTTGTAGAGTTTAATTTTATTATTGAAGTGAAAACTTCTTTAGACACGCCTGTGAATTGAATTCTAGCGTCACGCTCGGGTATGATAAGAAATCTTCGGGTAAACTCGGGACCATGGCTATTGGCCATCTAGAAATGCGTCAGCCAATGGGAAATGCTGAAAGGGCGTGGCCTGGCTATCATGGCATGGCCATCTAGAAATGCATCAGCCAATAGGAAATGCTGCTGCTTTTCGATGGCCATGCCATGATGACCAGGCCACACCCTCCGGTTACACCCGTGTAGTTTCCATGGTAAGCTACCAAATTCTGAGTTATAAATTTTCACTTCTATCGGCAGTTTCTATGACTGCCAATTTTTTTATTTAATTTAATGTGTAATTTAACCGTCGGACATAATGCGCATAGGTATCTATTTCCCCTCATGAATATTAACATGTCGAAGTTCTCGTCTGAAAGCGAGGCTCGCTTTGGTGTTAAAATGTATTTACTCGTGGATAGCAGACGTTCAACTGCAGCGTTTGAGGGCTGTTTTCCAAATTTCAACCCAAGCCTTTCCCGTTCCCAGACGTTCTGACGTGATGAAACAACAAACATTACAACATCCAAAAATTGCCATTTACAATATTAGTAAGATGTTAAACACTGGAATTTTCATTGTATACCTCCATTTCTTGATCCTTATACATTGATTTGTTCATTTTATTTAACTTTTCTTTGGTTAGTTGAAATTAACTACCACCGATTTTATTAAAAGAAAGTTACAATACAGATAAACGATCGAAAAAGTATGATTGAATTTATCGGGGAGTTCCCCACTAGCTATGGATTACTATAATCTATCTACTTGGTTTACTAGGGATGTGTGAAATATTCAACTAAATTGTAAACGTCAGTCAAATTCGAGTATGTCTATGCTCAAATTTTCAGCCAAAAAGAACTTGAGATTATCGGAAATATGACTTATGATAACAAAATTATATTTGTTTTCATATAACGTCAACCGATCATGCCACAGGCTAAATGACGCCTCAATCCTGCCAAAATTGCAGGAACCTGCCACATATGGTCACACTGCGCCCAGCACTTTTCGTTTCATACTTGTCTGAACCTGTTTTTTGCGCCGCGCCGAGGTGCCGTATGGTAAATAGTAAGCATTAGATTAACGATTAACGGACTTCTGCATAATTAACGGAAGTTAACATGTCCGTTAACATTTTTAAAAGTTAACTTAAAAGTTAATCCGTTAATCAAAATGTTAACTTCGTTAATTAACTATTAACGGATTAACGAGTTAATGCCCAGCTATGGTCCTAGCCCAACAGAGTCAGAGTAAATGCTTACGATTCACATTCCCTTAATTAATAATACCAATTGAATGATTGAATACCTAAAATTAACATATAAATTCGTAAACATCAAGTTTCACTGTAGTGTGTGTGTGGATATCTTCAACTCAACTATCAGTAGCTTGCTACTTAGACCCCCAGATAACAATTTTAAGTCCTGTTATCATTGGTCTTATTTTGGTTTGCGTATAAAGTGAACTCATAATTTTAGATAAATATGGCGCCATCTTATTGGTTCAGATTCTCACTTCCGTTTCCCTTAAATGCGGCCAGATGGCGCTATTCAAACTTGTTGTTCTTGTGACGTCGCGTTAATGAATGCGTAAAACGCGACTCATACCTACATAACATACCGCGATACCTTCTACAAGTTGGTATATTTTTAGAAAACCCATTCAATTATGTTTCATTGAAATGAGCATATTAATTATTTTGCTATTTGTGTTTATATGAAAGACTGATGCTCTCGACGGGCTAGAAATGATTATGTAGTGTGGTGTGGGCACAGGGAGCAAATGTAAGTTTGCCGTTGAAATAACTCTTTATAGTCCTTGTGCCGTATAGAATAAGAATCACCGATCCGAACACGATTCCGGTCTATGTTAACATCTGTCCAGCTATGTAGATGTTTAGTGTGTAATACTTACTTTCAATTCGGTAGTAATATTCATTCTCCGTCTGCGTTCAGTGCGGAGCGCGCGCATTCTTGTTACTCAATTTATCGCGCAAATTACGATATCAATGATTTCTATTTAGTATTCTCGGTATTGTTAATAGGGTGTTACGTGGAAATAGTGTTGTGCCAGTTGATAATGTAAACAAACGTTGTAGACGAGTGTATTGGAATGGATGCAAGTTTTGCAAGATGTATGAGTAACCAATGACCGCAGGGCATCCCTGCGCGGGCGCGCGGAGTGCGGCCACAGCGGCGGGCGGCCCGCGAGCGCACTCGATCCTACGCATATCACCAGTGAGTATACATACATACATATTATACATCATTATACATTTTACTACATTAGGCGCTACCTGTTGCCCGCCACTTCGCGCTTTGACTTTATGGTGGACTGTGAAGCGTAAGCGTATGGTACTCGGACGGAATTTTGCTAAACTTTCGCTTCGGAAGTATTTAGGTCGCCTAATGTAATACTTGTAATATGTACATACTACTAGCTTCATATCGGTATTGTATATGAAGTTATTGGTATTATTATAGCTTATAGCCCAGGGGTCGCCTTTTTTTCCAACGTTGCTATTAATAATTTCAGTTTTTTTCGCAATGTCTTGGAGAAGTCACACTAATGAAACAAGTAATAAGTATAACAATATAAGTATGCCAATATATGAACTAATGTCATGACAACCAAAGTTTGATAAAAATTTGGGGAGAATAGCCAGTCCTATTTTCTTTATCTCAACAAAAACTTTGGTAAAAATGCTCTTATTACAATAATAACATCGAAGTACTAAATAAATTTCCTTGGTAGGTATAATTCCAAAACATATTGGCGTCATAAGTAATTTAATTTCTCAGTTAAAAATATTTTTTAATCAGTTGGTTGAAAGTTTGAAATCCTAAAACTTAACTCTTGTCTACATTCGTAATCTTAGATAAGTAGGCATGCATAATTTTGTATAAGTCGGTATCGAAAAAAATATTTCGCCACACTGACTAGACTTTAGTCGGAACCCAACTGATTATGACAATTCCCTGATAGCTTATCGAGATTCGCGAAAATACGTAAACGCCAAAGTATGTAACAGCGAAAATTAGAGGCTGAAACCTTATCTGCATATGGTCGTTTATCTTCCACAATATCTATAGCTAGGATAAGCCCATTATCGAGTCCACAGTCAGAGTGATTGTACTCGCTGAACCTTAAGTCCTTTCCAATCTTTTATCTTGTTTCTTGGAAGGATCGTTGTTTACAAGGGAATATCGGAAGTTCAGGTAAATATCGTAGCTGTAGTAAACGCTTTGCTTATACCATATTACGAATTCATAAACAAACAAAATTGGTTACTTTTGTACTGAACGCACGTGTTAATTTGTATCTGTTTTTTTTTCCTGCCAAAATTATGTGTAGTTCGTTAGGCCCCGCGTCGTCATAATTCAAGACGACGTAAGATTTGTAAATAAAAAAAAAATCTTTTGCAACATTTACTATGTAAACACGCAGAAATTGGCAATGCAAAACATTTCGCGCCGCTAAGATATGAAGACATTTGCCATGGACGGCAAACTCCGTCGGTCTATTTTAAATGTCGAAATTGTTTCGTGAATAAATTGTGAGTGGTGTTTTGCGAGAGGCAGAAAAGACACGGGCGCTGTGACCTCGAGAGCGGAGGCGGTGCGGGCGGGACGCGGGGCTGGGGAATCCTTCTGGCGCCAGACCGGCATGAGCGTCTGTCCCCTCCCGCGCCGCCCGAGCCCACTCGCACCGGCCAACTCGAAATAGATGCGCGGTGATTTACGCCTCGGCCGTATGAGTAAATATGTTGGTTGCCTGCCTGCCTTGGCATGGCACGTCCGCTCATAGCTCGCCCCCGCCGCGTGCCGAACTCGCTCCCATCTCGCATCGCTCCAACGGTGCCGATGGTACGCTCGTTTAGCGACGCTCTCAATTAGTAATCTCCTCTCTGAGAATGAAACGTCTGCATGATGAAGCATATTCTACGATAAAGCACATACACTAATAACCAAACCAATCGTACTCATCTATATAGATAAGCTACCTAACTATAATACACGTGGTAGGTACTATGTTAACGTCATCGACAAATGAAGGAATTGATAGTTAAGTGTAATTACCGACACTTCTCGGGTTTCAGTTCAGTTAGTTCCGAAATTCAGTATTTTATAAGACCCAGGAAGTAATTATTTGTGTATCGAAAACTCCAGTATTTATTTGGAGTTGGTGTATTTAATCCCCATAATGTCATTATTGGTTTTCCAACTATAATACCATATTTATGAATTTGTTTTGTCATTAGACACAGCTTGGTTTCCACTTTGCGCCACACATTTGCAATGTTGATTGCGCCATTTCGCAATACATCATAATAGATAATTTATTTATTTGCAATCCAACCCAATGTGCATTATATTTTGTTTGCTAAGTTCTGATATAACGGACTATCCTGTGTAACCGAAACCTGCGTACTCGGTAAATAGTACAAACGTACAAAGGATTGTGTTGGGTTGGGTACCTACTTTACACAAACCTTCGCCGCGCGACCGGTTTTCTGGTCGCTGGGAGTTTCGGTCGCTAGCTACGTGCCTTCACTGCCACCGAGTGCCACCGCCGCGCCGGCGCCCGTCCATTCAGGTTCATTTCTTACTGTTTAGTGTCATTGTGTTAATATCAGAAGACTTCAAATTAATGAGTGCCACCAGGCACGTTCTGAAGGAGAAGGCCACAAGATAATAATTCCCCCACAATCGTATTTGAAAAAAAATTACAAAATAAAAAAGCATTTTTTTGCCCCTAGATGCAAACGCGATGCATTGTATGGTTTGCTAACATCTAACGGTGTTTTTACGTTTCGTTTGTTATGTATAATTTGTGCAATACAATTGTGTATTATTGTGCAATCAAGTCTAATTTACTTGAAATAATTTTGTAATATTTTAGTGACGCCCTCAAAAATTTCAGACTACGCCCGAGCCTGAGTGCTCCTGCTACTAAACATACGATTTTACTGCTATTGTAATAGAAGAGGTTTAATGACGGATATAAAGTGTAATGGACTAATAGTAAAGAATATAATGATTAGTAATATTTCTTTATAGTAGCATGCATTTTAGGAACTGTAGGCACCACCTATAGTGTACAGTGTAGGTGATGGCTAATATTTTTGTGTCAATTTTGTTGAATTGCGTTTTTGCATTCATGGAGTGCCATAAGGTACTGATTCGTTCCACTTATTATCTTCTCGTTTTGAAAAATGAATGTAATATAAACCTATGGAATAAGTCTTGTAATTGCGAAAAACGAGTTAATCAGCTGTTCCATTAAAAACTGTCCATTACGATCAACAAAACGAGGTTGTGATTGTATGTGTGACGTTCCAAAGAGTCCGGACGAAGAAATTTGAGTCCATTTTCGTAATTAGAACATCTAGGCTGTGGAATGCGTTGCTTGAGTGTCTTCAAATCAAGAGTTCTAGGAAAGCAAGCACGTTCCATTGTAGACATGTCTTCGCTCATGAGGCGCATTGTTGGTAAAGTTTTTTTACAATTTTAGGGTTAGTAGTAAAAAGTGTTTTAAACGATGACGAGAACGCACCCTTTTAGCTTAGCACAGGTGTTTTCAAAAGCATAAAAACCTGTGTTGTTAAAAATTATAATGTTTAATGGGCATCTGCAACAGTATTAATAGCGGTGGTAGTTAACCGGCCACCGGTGGGAGGTTGGCGCAACCCCGGCCGCCGGCGTCCGGTCGCGGACGGTCGGTCTCGGCAGGTGCTACGAGGGACTTCGTCCTCTTACAGGTTTACTCAGGCTATTTTTAGCAAAGTTCCACATCAAAGTATATAAATATTTGCGAATACTTGCCTTTCTTTTGAATTTCGTAGGATTTTGGAAGAAAGCAGTATCTTAATCTTACCAATATTATAATTGTGAAAGTATCAATGATGGGATGTTTGCAGCTCAATGTCGTCTTTAGAACTACCTAACGGTTTAAGCTAGAATCTAGAATTGGAGCTCTCATAGATCACAGTGTGGAAAGCAGATACCTACTTTTTGTCCCAAAAATGTAGTTCCTTGAATTTGATTTGGTTCTCGAGTTTATACCTACCTTTTATAAATTCTATGTAGAGGTACTTAGTCGCGGGCAAATACTACTAATAGTTTAGTTTGAAAACTATCGTGTTTCTTATAGGTACATTTTTGGTTAATCCACGAGCAAATCACGTGTGTTATGGTAATAAGGGATAAGGCCGCCATATACGGTCGAAACCTAGTTTGACTGCACCGCTACATCAGCATGTCATACAGTACCCGGCGATAAATATTGCACATCGACACCTGGAAAGAGACAATCGGCCAACTTCGGATTCGTAGAGCGTCATCTCTGTCGCACGAAATACAAATAGTCCGGCATCTATTAGGAGCTGTTAAAACAATTTTAATTTGTTTCTTTTAATTATTATTTTTATTCTTTGTATAAAATACAATTTTTTCTATAAGTGATGGCTTTAGGTTCGGGTTAAATAAAATAAAAAAGTTCACATTATGTTTACGTATTTAATTACTTTGGAAAATGACAGCTGTAGTATACATAATAAACACCATTGTACCTATTGTTAAAGTGAGACATTGTTATAAAAATAATAATAATTATAATTCTCAATTACTTCCATTTCACTATTTGTGCTCTCAAAGAGGTCAATATCACTGTCACTATCAGCCGTATTTATCACTAGTCTATGAGTGTAATTGTCTAAACCGTGTTGAATGCTTCTATATTCATTCTCACATTGATCGTGTGATCGCAAACCTTTTTCCACTCTTCAGTCCCGATCATGTTTACTTTTTCAGTCAATAACGTTTTTACTGTAGTTAAATTCATACCCACATTTCTAGAGGCTCCATAGCCATTTAGTTGAGATCATATATTATATTTTCAATTGGATTAAAATCCGGATGAAACACAGTATGCCCATGTTCGGCAAGTACTTTGTTCACGGAAAACTCTGTATACCTCTCCTTGTGCTGACATAGGTATAATAGCGTAAATCTGGGTTTTTGTTAATTTTGGATATAAACATATTTATTGTGATACGCACCCTGCGTTGTCGATAACTATAACGGAATCACTGGATATATTTGGGATTAATTGATTAACCAGCCATTTCTCGTAGTTATCGTTATTCGTTATTTCATTGTGGTAGTCACCTGTAGTATCCGTGGATTTATACGTTAAAAAGGCACCGGTTACAAAGCCTTTTTTATTTCCCGCATGAAGTACTATCAAACGTTGACCTTTTGAAATTGGCTTTTATACTCCTTTTTTCGTATCATCACTCCAAGATTTCCCTTTAGTGTGGGATGTATGTATGTAAGACTCATTTATGTAGACGATATTTTTTCCTGTTTCGCGAAATTTGTGTATTTTATCGATTTATATTCCATTCGTTTGAGACTTACATCGTGCTTTTCCTTTAAAACTTTTCGATTATCTTCCATTTTAGGTAAACGAAATTCCATCTCGTGAAGTATTTTTCTCAACGTCTTTTCAGACCCATTGTAATTAATAGCTTCAGACAATTTAGCTTTTAATGATTTTATTGTTGGCAGTTCATTAAATCGTAAGTGAAAATCATACACAATTCTTCGAACAACATCATAATCAAAATCGTCCATATCCAAACGAAATTGCTTTTTTGGTCTCCCTTTTTTTGGAGTGCTAAACTTAATTTCAGTAGAATGTGTTTCAGTACTGACTTCGTTTAATATAATGTTCAAAGTTCTTCTTGAAATTCCAGTGGGATTTGCAACTTGCGCTTGAACCTTCTTAAAATAACAACTTACATTTTCATCTTCATTTTTTTTTAAATCTGTCAGCTTCGGTTACAAAACATTTATAAACATTGTATATAATTTGGCGTGACTGACCTCGTAAAGGTTTCCCTTTTTTTTCCTAAAGATGCCACAGTACAACTTTAAATTATTTAAATTTGGGGGTGTTAACAACTCTAATTTTATATTTTGAACTGGACGCGACTGCACTCTATCGCACTTAAACAACGACTGACAAAACGTCACATAGGTAGTGTGCGACAGAGACAATGCTCTACGAAGCCGAAATCAGCCGACTGTCTCCCTCCAAAGGCCGATGTGCAATACTTATCGCCGGGTACTGTACTTGAGTTACCCGTCAATTAATTCAGGTATTTGTTCTATATCAGAGTGTTTGTCACATAAGAAATGTGTCATAAGTATGTACTTATTAATTACTTACGATTATAATTATATTATGTAGTCTCATAGTTCAATCTTTGTTTGGCTTGGGCTAGTGTCGTGTGAGAAATTTCCACCATTATATTTCAAATACATACCTTTAAACATGGACGTATAAAAAAAATACGCGGTCACATCAGTGGGTCATTACACGCGGTACTTGTGTATATGTGTGCGTGTCAGCCTATCAGTGACAACCTGACAACGCACACGAGCAAATGTGGCCGACTCTAGTGACACAGTTTTTGTTTTAGCGAGACTACGTCCGACTTTTTTATACGTGCCTTTAAACGAACAAAACAATTCTTGTATTATGTACAAATATCTATATATATAAAACTCAAAGGTGACTGACTTAGTGATCTATCAACGCACAGCTCAAACCACTAAAGGGATCGAGCTGAAATTTGGCATGCAGGTAGATGTTATGACGTAGGCACCCGCTAAGAAAGGATTTTGATAAATTCGACCCCCAAGAGGGTTAAATAGGGGATGAACCATTGTATGAAACTTTTTATTCCTTTGAGATATTTGCATGAAATTTCGTACACAATAAGTTCAAGTAAAATCATGAAGGACGTATGAAAGCGTTTTTCAAATTTCAGTCTCCAAGGGGGTGAATTAAGGGATGAAAGTTTGTGTGAATTTTTTTACATCTCTTGGACATATTTGCATGAAACTTCGTAAACATTTAGGAAAACGGTTAAATTACCCCGCCGGTCACATTCGGTAACTTGAAAACTCATAAACTACGATCGATTTTACATCTTCTATCTTTTATCTATATATATAAAACTCAAAGGTGACTGACTTAGTGATCTATCAACGCACAGCTCAAACCACTAAAGGGATCGAGCTGAAATTTGGCATGCTGGTAGATGTTATGACGTAGGCACCCGCTAAGAAAGGATTTTGATAAATTCTACCCCCAAGAGGGTTAAATAGGGGATGAACCATTGTATGAAACTTTTTATTCCTTTGAGATATTTGCATGAAATTTCGTACACAATAAGTTCAAGTAAAATCATGAAGGACGTATGAAAGCGTTTTTCAAATTTCAGTCTCCAAGGGGGTGAATTAAGGGATGAAAGTTTGTGTGAATTTTTTTACATCTCTTGGACATATTTGCATGAAACTTCGTAAACATTTAGGAAAACGGTTAAATTACCCCGCCGGTCACATTCGGTAACTTGAAAACTCAAAAACTACGATCGATTTTACATCTTCTATCTATATATTTATATAAAACTCAAAGGTGACTGACTTAGTGATCTATCAACGCACAGCTCAAACCACTAAAGGGATCGAGCTGAAATTTGGCATGCTGGTAGATGTTATGACGTAGGCACCCGCTAAGAAAGGATTTTGATAAATTCAACCCCCAAGAGGGTTAAATAGGGGATGAACCATTGTATGAAACTTTTTATTCCTTTGAGATATTTGCATGAAATTTCGTACACAATAAGTTCAAGTAAAATCATGAAGGACGTATGAAAGCGTTTTTCAAATTTCAGTCTCCAAGGGGGTGAATTAAGGGATGAAAGTTTGTGTGAATTTTTTTATATCTCTTGGACATATTTGCATGAAACTTCGTAAACATTTAGGAAAACGGTTAAATTACCCCGCCGGTCACATTCGGTAACTTGAAAACTCAAAAACTACGATCGATTTTACATCTTCTATCTTCTATCTATATCTATATATATAAAACTCAAAGGTGACTGACTTAGTGATCTATCAACGCACAGCTCAAACCACTCAAGGGATCGAGCTGAAATTTGGCATGCTGGTAGATGTTATGACGTAAGCACCCGCTAAGAAAGGATTTTGATAAATTCTACCCCCAAGAGGGTTAAATAGGGGATGAACGATTGTATGAAACTTTTTATTCCTTTGAGATATTTGCATGAAATTTCGTACACAATAAGTTCAAGTAAAATCATGAAGGACGTATGAAAGCGTTTTTCAAATTTCAGTCTCCAAGGGGGTGAATTAAGGGATGAAAGTTTGTGTGAAATTTTTTATATCTCTTGGACATATTTGCATGAAACTTCGTATACATTTAGGAAAACCGTTAAATTACCCCGCCGGTCACATTCGGTAACTTAAAAACTCAAAAACTTCTTATATCTATATATATAAAACTCAAAGGTGACTGACTTAGTGATCTATCAACGCACAGCTCAAACCACTAAAGGGATCGAGCTGAAATTTGGCATGCTGGTAGATGTTATGACGTAGGCACCCGCTAAGAAAGGATTTTGATAAATTCTACCCCCAAGAGGGTTAAATAGGGGATGAACCATTGTATGAAACTTTTTATTCCTTTGAGATATTTGCATGAAATTTCGTACACAATAAGTTCAAGTAAAATCATGAAGGACGTATGAAAGCGTTTTTCAAATTTCAGTCTCCAAGGGGGTGAATTAAGGGATGAAAGTTTGTGTGAATTTTTTTACATCTCTTGGACATATTTGCATGAAACTTCGTAAACATTTAGGAAAACGGTTAAATTACCCCGCCGGTCACATTCGGTAACTTGAAAACTCAAAAACTACGATCGATTTTACATCTTCTATCTTCTATCTATATATATAAAACTCAAAGGTGACTGACTTAGTGATCTATCAACGCACAGCTCAAACCACTAAAGTCACATTCGGTAACTTAAAAACTCAAAAACTACGATCGATTTTACATCTTCTATCTTCTATCTATCTATATATATAAAAGCGAAAGGTCACTCATCACGAAATCTCAGAAACTACAAATGCTAGAAGTCTGAAATTTTGCATAGAGGTGTATTTTAGCACGTAGGCGCTCACTAAGATGGGGTTTTGCGAAATTCAACCCCTAAGAGGGTGAAACAAGGGATGAACGGTTGTATGAAAATTCGTAATTTTCAACGTTATCAAATTTTGTATCTAGACTTCTAGACACTTGACATGAAGCAATTAAATGTTTGTTTCATCAATTTTGTGATTTAGAACTGTACGGAGGTGAAATTGGGGTTGAAATGGGGGATGAATGTCAATATGGAAGTTCTCAACCGTTGAAGATAAAACCATGAAACTCTGTTTATAGATACTTGACACGAAGCAAACAAATGTTTGTTCTACCAATTTTGTAATTTCGAACTGTACGGGGATGAAATGGGGGATGAATGTCAATATGAAAGTTTCCAACCGTTGAAAACAAAACCATGAAACTCTGTTTATAGATACTTGACACGAAGCAAACGAATGTTTGTTCAAGCAATTTCGTAATTTCGAACTGTACGGAGGTGAAATTGGGGTTGAAATGGGGGATGAATGTCAACATGAAAGTTCCCAACCGTTGAAAACAAAGCCATGAAACTCTGTTTATAGATACTTGACACGAAGCAAACGAATGTTTGTTCAAGCAATTTCGTAATTTCGAACTGTACGGGGATGAAATTGGGGTTGAAATGGGGTATGAATGTCAATATGAAAGTTCCCAACCGTTGAAGCTAAAACCATGAAACTATGTATATAGGCACTTGACACGAAGCAAATAAATGTTTGTTTTAGCAATTTTGTAATTTCGAACTGTATGGGGATGAAATTGGAGTTGAAATAGGGGACGAATTACGCTTACGCGTAACTAACGCTTTGAAATCTAAACAACTGAACCGATTTGGATGTAATTGTATAAAATTATTTTATTATAAGCTGTTTTTAGTAACCGTAAATGTGTCTGGGTATACAAATAGATAACTCAGGTTACCTTAGCATTTCTTTCGCGCGGACGAAGTCGCGGGTAACAGCTAGTGTAAATATAAAATCTAAATCTCGAAGATGGCTACTATGCAAAGGGTTTCCGGGGCGATAAATCGATCTACCTAGGTTTCATTGATAGAAAACTTTTTATCCGCGTTTATACCGAGCAAAGGTTGGTCATCCAATTTAAGTAATTGTAAAAGGATTGGAAATTTTCAAATTATTCCGCGTGTCGATCGAGTGACAGTGTCGTGATAGAGGTAGGTACGTATTTGTATATTGTCGTGGATTTCAACGCCAACAAGTAATTAATTATGTAAGTATCGCAGAGGTCATGACGAACACAATGAGGGGGGGGTGAGAAATGTTTTACATTAATCTTATTCTCTATCAAATTATTTTGAATAGATATTACAATTTACCTATTAGAGATAAAAACTATTTATTTACTACTTACTTTTTTCCATCGTAGATCGCATCGTCGCTCAACATCAGGGGAGATGGCGGTCAAGTGTAAACCTATACCTATAAATAAGTTTAAAAAAAAGTACCTATTGGTGGGACTCTTTCCAAGAGTCCGCTTTTGGCTGATATTTTACCGCCAAGCCGTAATGTACAAACATTGCTGTGTGCCGATGTGAAGGGCAATGTTTCAAGAGAAATAACAGAGTAATGATATAAACCATCTTATATCTATGGGTTGATTTGCATAGTACGGTACTGGGTAGGTACTGCCATGAATCACTATACAAATTATATCTGAAACAAACGATCCTCTTGTGTCCTTTCTATCACTGTTCACAACATGACCTTCTAAAATCAGAAAACGGTAAGGAACTTCTCTTTAGCCAAAAATAAATAAGATGGCACGCAAGCCAACTGTGGTGACGACGCCGCGTGCCTCGTGATTATTGCCAAAAATATTTCCATTAATTCCGTAGCTATGTATCACGTTGTCAATGGCCAAATTGTTTGCCACTTTTATATCACTCTGTGATCTTTGACCTAAATCGGTTTAACAGAGGCCCCTAATTAAGTACGAAATCAATCGACGTCAGTGGATATGTAGATTCCTCACGATGACTATCGTAGGTGCACAGGTACTTAAACACGCCTCGTTACGCACACAATGTGAAACAAAATAATATCAAGACAACAAACCATAGATGTATATTGTTATGTAACTACAAAAAGAGTACTTATAGGTAATAACCTACTTAATATTCCACTGCATAAAATATAGAGACTCACTGGTGGGCACGTTTGTAGCTTTACATGTATAAACACTGGCATCAAGAGAATGGCGTCATTCTCTGCGAATTCCGGCGTTGGCATATCAACGACTAAAATACGCCATATGTTTGAATGTGACAATAATATTCGTGAGTCAGACCGAGCCGGGTAGCACTTGACCAAATAAACAACTATTCACAGAGCTCGCCAGTCTTTCCTCAATGACGCTTCTCCATTGTAAAGTGTGCTATTATAACAGGTAAAATCAAAGATTAAGCAGAAAAGTAATAATAATAACTAACATTTTTAAATAATTTTGAAAGAAAAGACTAGATTGAGAAAAAATATTTGGTGTTACTGTCGCTCGTCTTTAATCTTTTAAAATGATATTGTTTTTAAATTCTAAGTTTAAATTGAAGTTAATTTATGTGGGTATAATTAACGATATTCATTATTTTTTATTACATATTCGTAACAATGATGCTACCAGCGTTGTCGAAAATAGAATCTGACGGGCGACGTCACACACGTATTAAACGTACATCCGTGTTTGTATTTGTCGAGTTGCGTCTGTGCCGAATTGCTGAACAGACGCGAGAACTTTCACCGGGTCTTCTTCTCCTAATAAGCGAACCGTATCCTCATAATAAGTGACACCACATTAGAATCGCAATTTCGTGATTCATCAACGCATTCTTATTCGATTGCATAGAAGCGCTTCGAGCGATACCGTATCAATCTCTTTCTACCCACAAGAAAAACTTGTAAAAGTTTACGATTCAAAAATAAAATGTATTTTTTGCGCGCTTGATGCTGAAAATAGAACAGTGGATCCCCGCTACCTCAATTACGCAAAGACTGTACTCGGTGCGGACGGGGACCGACGGTACTCGGAATCATCTTTTGGAAAAGCGCCAAACGGTGCTAGAGGTATTCCCACTTCCGACGTGCATTCTCTACAACTTTACATTATACATTCAAAAATATAATCGTGTTAGCACATTTTTTGGCAAATCCACATAGTAGATATGATATTGTTATTTATCGCAGATCGCAGCTGTGTCATAGATATTTTATTTAACGAAAATATGTTTCGTACGAGAAGGGACCAAAGATGCAATGAAACAAATATGTAGAGTTACCCGATAACCATGGGTAAATTATCATCTTGGAGAAAAAAGAGCATAGACAAAACTGTTCATAAGATAACATTAATCACAGAACATTAACTGAGAACACCTCATTTTATTTTTGACTAGCGGCCCGTTCCAGCTTCGCTCGGATAATAACCTAGATACCGACTGCAGCGCCATCTGCCGGGCTGATTTGTGAATCTAAACTATGAAGGGCCCTACCCAAACACATACAGAAAAATCATTCAGATCGGTTCAGACGTTTAGGAGTTCACTAACAACGAAAAGTGGCATTGATTTTTATACAAATATATAGATTACCTACTTCACGTCACCGGCTTTTCCTGTAGTTTCATCGGTTTTAGTAACAATGTGGTTAATATTACATACTTTCGTCCTCTTTGACGTATTCGTCAAAGGCTTACTTACGCTGCTAGGAGTGGTTCTGTGCGTTGTCGCGGTGCCGCGGTGGCTCACAAAACCAAGTAATTAATACGAATAGGTATATCTACTAACATAGTTAATACATAACCGATCCAACAATAGGATTCATCATAATCCGTTTACGTAATATACTACAGGTTAAATTCCTCCATAATGAACAGAAGTTTAAAATAAAATAATTATTTTACCTATAGCAACATGCAAATTCATGCATGTTTTATTGTACTTAAATCAAACTTTGTAGATAATAGCTTGATGACGTTGACTAGTTACATCGGCTGATATATTATAAAGTGTGATAACAGTACTATCTAAGCAAACGTTGATAGTAAAACAGTGTTCAAAAAGTCGTGAGTCATCTCCGTCTCATAAATACCTAAACTCGTATATAATGTTTTACCTTATAGGTTGGTTAATTATTATTTTGATACGTTGGTCTGTTTGGTTATCGGTAACTTAGTAACTCGGGTTTAGTTATTTCATAGGATTTACCTGAACTGTAACCGCAATGGTTATTTGATTGGTTTATTTGAGTGTATCGTAATTATTATGGATAACTGAATTCGATAGGAATTTTACGACAGTAAGAATGCACCAGCTCACTTGTTCCTCTCACTCATAATAAGTATATTAAAGATTTTTACAAACATAATAAACTCCGAACTTTGAAAGTTCTCTAGCACTCAGTACTAACTTGTAATTTTTTTCTTTCATTCGAGTTTAATTATTTATAACAGGACAAAATCTATTAAACATGACCCTAGGTGGTTACGCAGTCGTTAAGTTAACGGCGGGTAAAACCGCGGGCAGTACCTACTATCCTACTAATAATATAAATATATGTCTGTTTGGATGTTTGTTGCTCAATCACGTCTGAACGGATCAGAGAGCGGTCAAGTATTAGGTACGTAACGCATTTTTTAAAGATTTTATAGCCTTCCCTCTCCCCCTCGTACGCAACTAAACATTTTTAAACGAACACCCTTCCTCTCACTCTCCGTAAACATTACGTGACATCCAAGTGTCGTTTTTCTTAAAAGACACCACACTAGTGGCCAACTAGGGAGATTTTAATTTGCTGATTATTTTTACCGTAACGTTTCACGGTCAGGTTAGGAATATCTACCTACCACAAAAGCCTACTTTTTCTTAAGAAAAAATTAGACGTCCTAAGAGGAAAGATTATCTTAAAATTTTATGCAGATACAAATCTCGGGTTAGTGCTAGTAAATTATTGTATTTCGAAAGCTACTTTCACACAAGACCACTTTTTACGCATAGGAAAGTAACGGGAACTACGAGGGAAAAACCGCGGGGCATTGCTAGTTTAGAATATGAGCATGTACCTATATAAAGCGGCAGTTATTAGACTTGCATGTCCAGTCAGTGTGCAATTCCCAGAATACCCCGAAGCACGCGTCGCCTCTCGCCTCTCAGTAATAAACTCACGTCAACCCACGAAGCCTTTTCACATTTACCATTCCGATATTTCCAAGAAACCTCTTCGATTCCCTCCGCTATTATAAGAGTTATTTTTACTGTGCAGGGGCGTTGTTTTGTTTCTGTTACTTCTGGCGAAATGAACTAAAAACTAAATTGTTTTTTTACCAGAATACAGCAGACGGGAGTACTGAGAAATTTTGCTCGGCTCTGTTCTATAGAAACTAGTGTAAAAGAAGGTGATGTGTTACGCATCATTAAATGTGTCCTAATTAGGAAGAAAATGTATAGTGACTGAAAATTCGGAGAACTTTTACCATGCGTTCGTTTCTTTGACCACTTGAATGCACACGCCACAGAAATGAAGTCATGCATTTTACCCAGATAAGCTTCTTAGCTACGAATTAACGAAAGGTTCTTTTGTCCGTTTCGTATTAATCATAATCATCTTTTTCGTGATGTCAGAATTGCAAGAATATAAGAAATATAAAACATAGGTTGGGTTTGAATCCCTCTCGGATAGTAAATGTTAGTTCTGTTTTTTATGTATTTACAACAATTAATATACGTACCATTATCAGCTATCTGGGTTCCATAATACAAGCTTTGATTAGTTGGGGCTAGTTAGGTACCTAGTGCTGTGTAAAGAATGTCCACCATTTTGATTATTAGGTATACAAATCTACACAATTACAGTGATAAAAATCTATATATGAGAGCTGTCCTTTCACGCTACAAGGGTGCTACGTAATTTTTAGAATGTATACAGGGTTATTGGTAATCAGCCTATCTCTTTTTAAGGCATGTGTACATTAAACAAGTCAACTTTTGATCTACAGTTAAAAACAATGTATATTACAAAATAAAAAAGTGTATTTGCCCGGTGTACCTACCTAAAAACATCGAACTCTTCGTAGCAAGAGCCCGCGCACTCTTTGACGCTCGATAAAAGTACCGACCCGAGTAAAGTTAAACAGTGCTAGAGGACAAGGGACAACAAAACCTAAAAAAATAATATGGGATAAGTGTTAAATTTTAAAAAAAGTTGTCGAACTAGTATTGTTTGCTTGAATATACAGAACATGCATGAATGGATGCAGGCTGATTATCAGTAACCCTGTATAATATAACTACCAATTTTTTTTTATTTTTTTTTTGTAAATTAGAGTGATGGGACGAGTAAGATATGCGCCTGATGGTAAGCAACACGCCTGCCCATAGTCACAGTGCCAAAAAACTATTTGAACAGGAAGTGAAAAATCACTGCCTAGTAGGTACCGGTTAGGTACAGCTGGTATAGTCGGGAGAACGGAGACTGTCGATCCGGAGCCCCGGGTTCAAATCCCACTCTTTCGAAGTCAAATGCGCCATGCCGCTAACGATTAAGGAAAACATCGCGAGGAAAACGACATGTATAGAATCTTTAGAGGTCATTTGTCATCCACCAACCCGCACTGGATCAGCGTGGTGGATAATGACCTTTACTCTCTCCTTGCGAGATAAGGTTCGGGATCCCAGCAGTGGTAATATTTAGTAGGCGGCTTATGCTTATTAATTGATGATAGCTTCTTTACTACGTACAAGGATTACACCACAATTAGAGGTCAAAGTACATTATAGTAGATCCAACCGTTTATCCTCTTTTTGACAGCACCAATAGAACGTAACTGCGTCATTTTACGCAAAAGTTAACTTTTAAATGCGAGGTTTTAAAAATATGACAACTGCTTAAATTTGCTCCTTGATCCCGTATAATAATCATCTTTCACAAAATGAGTCCATAAGTGCAATAGTTTTTTTATTAATTCCATAAAACAACAAACGTTTTTAAAAAATTACGTTCTATGGCTATCAACATAGTGATGTTACGAAGTTACGATTGAGATATCGATATTGTTTATGAACTATTTTTACACGGGTGTTTTCCGTTCTCGGCACATAATATCGGATTTATTTTTATGTAAAACCGTTATATTGATGCGCCTCAGGAAAACATACAGCATTATTTGAAGACGTGTTTATCTCCTGGTGTATATCCAAAAAAGAACAAGGTTATGATGACTGAAACATTTGAATACTTATTAAAATAAAGTGTTAAATAACATTTTGTAGTTAGGTAAATTATCAAAGTTTATTTATGTCTGATTGACATTGAAGAACATGATGTACCATTTTCGTTAATTTCTAAATAAATTAACCTGATATGCTTAATGTGTTAAAATATTTCCATATTTGGCTTAATAATGTCTCATCAGTCGGTTGGGTATTATTTCATCACCCAAAGGTTACTGCTGTACCTGATCTACGTCTACTAGTTGTGCGTCTATAGTACTGTTTCAATAGACTGAACATATCTAATTTTTCAATAAAAGGATGTTAAGCAACTGCTATAAGTAAAATTTATTTAATATGACTCGAAATTTATTCGGGTTTTCTTAGATAGGGACTAGTAATATGTGATAGCACACAAATTATCTTCGTTTTCTATGATTATACTACCACCGCAACAATACTTATGTGTATTCGGTCTGTAACATTTAAAAAAGGTAACAAATCTACCCTTATTCTCGGAAATGTCTAGGGTATTATCAATACTCGTGAAGATGTTAATGTGATGACATCTTTCAGCGACATGTACAGCGGACCAGCACGGCGGGCCACGGCCTTTCCCCGAGTTCTAGTGGTGGGAACGAGCCAGAAGGCTGGGTATGGGCATCTTTCGCCATTTATGGCATATCCTGGGGTTTGTGCTAGACATGACATAGTATTTACTCATGGTATTTCGGTTGCCTGGAAGAGATCGCTATTAGCGATAATGTCGCCACTTGGTTCACTAGTTCTAGGATAAGTCCCTGTTGTTTAAGTATTATATTGTGGATAATAAAGAGTTTCTATCTTTTTAAAGTCTTTTATGATATTAGTTGGCTAGTAGAGAGCCACCACTTTAAACGTCATTGTTGTATAGTTCAAATGTATAGTATGTATTTGTATAGTTTGAAATGGATATTTTGAATCCGTTAATTATTTATCTTCTAGTTTGCTTTCTATTCTCTCTCGCTTCGTCTAATGCTGACTTTCATTAGACTCAGTATCTGTTTTTTCCTACAAGTACAGAGTTTTTGTCGTCTAACATAACCACAAATAAAACAATTGTTCATTTTAATACAATTCATTAATTTATAATGTTTTTGGCAGAATAACTGAATTTAAGCTTCTTCTAACTCAAAACGTATGAACATAAGAAAAAAAATTAATCGAAAGTTGTAGGAAATAAACTAGTCTTTAAAAAAGGTCTGATGCGTTTTATTGATTAATCTAATATTTCAAGAGTTATCGGCTGCAATAGAAAAACTGGTTAATTAAATGGGCCATAAATCGTAAACGCTACATGTCACAGAAAAGTTTTCCGGCCACAAAAGATGCAAAATATTATTTTCTACAATAACGACCTCAACAATTTTTGCCCTAAAGTTTATAGTTTCCGAGATATTAGCCAAGCTCGCAGCAATGTTTTACTTTTAAAAATTCGGCAACCGGACTTTGGGACTGATTTTTCGCAGGCAACCCGACAAAATGTCATGTTCTTATTTGCCAAAATAATCTTTAATTTTATTTAATTTCAATTTAATAACCAGACCGTTGCAAAATGCTAGTATCGATGTACCTGTTTATACTTGGTCACAACACTATAACTGACAAATTAGATCTGCCAAAAAGACAATAAATGGTTGGATTCACTATAATAGCAAATACTTCGTCATTTAGATCGTTACAAGTCGGCCGGACGCAGACATGGAACACAGACAAAGGTTTTCTGAACTAAAGCGAATTCCATCCGAATAGGTGTGGTCATAGAAAATCTTAAATTTTCTAGTCTCACAGACTCAATCCGTAGTTTTGTGAATCGTTTAGAAACCATAGCTTTTCACTCTGAAATTTAAATTCTATCTTGAGAGGCGTTATTTGCTCTGCACGTTGATAAAACCTCATAGTGATTGTAAATGCTGTTTGCGTCCATGCTGTGAATTCATTGTATATAAACAGCCTACTCCGGTGACTAGGGCTTCGCTCACAAGGAAAGTGTCGCTGTAGAGGTCATAATCCACCACGCTAGCCAAGTCAAGCCAAATCCAATATCTGCTGAAGTAACCACTACCCAAGCTCCATAGTCGCTGGTCGTTCCTATCTCCATAGAAGACATGCCCAGACAAACTTTCAGCTTTTATAAATTAACGACGGTCTGGCCGTCGTGGGCTTTTGCTCTATATATTATGACCATCAATCGAGATCTCGATCAGGCGTAAGTATGTAATAATTTAAAAAAGATAAAATAGATCAATAAAAGTAACATAAAAAAAATCATCAATGATAGTAGTACCAATACTAAGCATAAAATATTTAAATTCACACATTAATGCGGCGTTCTCCGACGAGATATATTTTTTTAATATAAATGCGCGCCTTTCTAACGCTTACCATGACTTGAGCATATTCTGCCCAAATCCAAAGTTCTGTCAATGTGAATTGGGGTGATTGACGTATATTTTGATAAATTACATTCTTGTTATGGTGTGGTCCTCTCCCTTTTCTTTTAATGTTGAGCGTCCTCGTATTTAAGCACGCCGAATTTATGGAAGATTCTGTTCAGGTGAAATTTATATATCCAAGGTAAAAGGTATCCAATTGCAGCGTGTAGGGACACAGTTCGGTATACCAGCTTTCATAATAATAAGCCGAGGTTTATAGGACCTAACCCAAAAGCTTAGGTAAGGTAGGTTAGGTAAGCAGTAGACAAAGTGATCTTTAAATAAAAGCAGCCAAGTGCGAGTCAGACTCGCCCCTGAAGTAGTAATTTGCTTTATTATAACATAACTAGCGGTCCGCCCGGCTTCGCCCGTGGTACATATATATGTTATAGCACTCAAGGACCACGTATACATATGTAGTTAATATCCAATGGTAAAATAATTTTGGAAATCACTCTCGTAGCAGGTACCTGAAATTAGCGCGTTCAATCAAACTCTTCAGGCTTATAATATTAGTACAGAAATGCTTTTGAACTCTGATAAAATCATAACAACCATCACTGTATGTACTTAATATAGGTAAATATAATGAACTTACACTGTTCTCGAAATCGTTTATCTCTTGTGGTTTAGAGGACATAATTTTATTATGTATAGTGCTCGGTTTTCGTGGAATGAGTGAATAATATGTAGCTTCAAGAGGTAACTTTTCAACATTTAGTAAGTAACTTTCTGGATGATAGTAATTGCGTTAATTTATAATTTGATGACTGTACCTACATGTCCACCAATATTTTTCCTCTAGATTCGAACTCTACATTTTTACTTACGCGAAATAGGTAAGTACTAAATGTTTTGTTGCGCTGCGATTGCAGTAATCATATTATGAAGATTTCGATTTTTTTATAATAATGTTTAAATAAACTGATCACGTGAAAGTTGAAGTCTCGCATCTAGGGGTACCACAAACAGTAGATATCAATAGAATTTCACTTCATTCAGCTGGAATTTCGTACCATAGGTATAGGTACACTCGAATTACATTTGACCAGTTTTTTAATACTTTGTGTTGAACGCTATAAGATAAGATTAATAATGTTGCCAAGTTTCAAGGCTATGTGAGCTACAGTTTTCCCTATAGAGTATAGGTTCTCAAAGTATTTTGCCCTCTGATATACCTACTACTGAAAATGCAAATGTTCTCATCGCTAGCAGATTTTTGAATTTCCAAAACTTGTACACGTAAGTATAACAACAATGATTTTACCGAAGCGTGGCAAATCCGGGCATGGGTTTTCTTGAGCGACGGCGACGGGTAGAAGAACCTCTCCAGTTTTTTGTATAGGTAAAAGGCTAAAATCTACGGCAGTTGCCTCTAGTCTGAAAACCCATGGCCTTTTAGAGTTCTCTACAAAACGGGACCCTATTACTTCGGTATCTGTATGCCTGTCTTATTTTTTGTAAATTATTTGTTGAAATGATATAAATTAAACTTTCATTTCGTAATTTTCTTACGTGGTAATAACTAAATATGGTCGGGAACATAGTAGGTATAGTAAAAGTGGCTTTCAATGCATCTGCTCGGTAGCTAGGTACAAACATCAAAGTCCTAACGTGTAAGTTTAAAATTTAAGGAATGTCAAAATAATTACATATAGGTATACAAAAGTAGCTTCATAACAATACTGTATGATGTATGATTCATATTTCGTCATTGCATTCGAAGACACTGTAAGTACCTATTTATCAAGTAGCTTTTATAGCGTTGAATGAAATGGCTCGTATAATAATGATCGAACTTCACTTAGAAGATTGTTCTATAATTTTTTCTTAATTTATTCTTAGACATTAAAATCAACTTTTTAATTAAATCTTCAAATGAAACGACTCCAAAAACAGATCAAACTTAGAAGTTCGTGTGATCATCTATAATAATCAAAAACCGTGTGTTGGTCAAGAATCTAAACTTCTAACTATAGGCCAAAAAGAGACCAAATATCTAACGCATGAGAATGTTCAGCGATCGGTTGGTAGGGTGCGGCCCGTCTCGACGGCGGCGAGCTGGCGTCAGCGAAGCGGTCGAGCCAGTCAGGCAGGCGATGACCTGGTTCCAAGGGAAGCCCGAGCGAACTGGCCACACGACACTCGGCCCGGCACAACGGCCGTTTCGAAAGGCTTCATATTGAACACATTTCTCAGTCAGCGATCATTTCACTGACAATACCCCCGAATGCTGCGATTAATTAATCTCGTTTGATTCTGTAAACGATGACTGTTAAAATACGTTCTGTACTCTAATGTAAATTAATGTTACGTAATAAAACCGACAAATTCGACTACTTTTATTTATTTAATTACTAGCATTTCGTTAATACCGTCGTCACCCGGATGAATGAAACCATCTGTTGATTGATATCACGACTCTAAGAAGATTTAAGTACAAACAAAAACGCCAAAAGATCGCGACTTGATGTTATCAATTTTTTCTTTTTTATTTGCAACAAACGGTTTCCTGATAAATAGGCTAGCAATTGTACAGTAATAAATAAAAATAAACGGTCGAATTAGAATCGAGAAGCCTTTTTTTAAGTCAGTTAAAACAGCAAATAAAGTACCTAAAAATTAACACTCTAATTGAAATCTTATGACTATCAAATAATATCTATAAAAAAACTATTTTATAAGTAGGTACCTACCTATAAAATATATATGATAACAATATTTTAGAAACTTAAATTAATTAACGCTCATATTGTGTTTTGGATAGTTAAGTTTGATATTGTTGCTGAGAAGACTGGTTTCATGGTTTCCCGCCTACCGCCTACGCGACTCCGTGGCGCCTGACCGGACCGACATAATTATTCAATACCAGCGTTGCCAAATGCTTCAGTTTGGATGAATACAAATTATTTAGAATCTTGTACCTACGTTTCGATTTAATAGATAAAGAATTCTTAAATTTCTTCTAGAAATAAATTCATCAATTAAGTGCAAGTGTAATCAGAACAACACTGAAATATTAATGACTAGTGGTTTTCCCAATTTAGCACGGGTAAAAAATATTTACCCTTGCGAATCAAACGTATTACTATAGAACTATAGATTACTAAAATGTGTATAAAATAATAAAATAAAATAATTCAGGGAAAATTAAACGTTCTAACGGTGGCAGAATTCTTGAAATTGTCAAATAAAGTAGGTAATACCTAATATTAGTGTAGACGTAGGTATTGGTGTAAACTTCAGAGCAGTTAATCTAGCTAGTCAGATATTTAAAGAATGTAGAAGACCTACAACAGTCCCTTGAAATGAACCACTGCCCGAATAATCCTCGAATCGATTGATAATAGAGCCCAATCAATACAGATAAGTAATCAAGACGATAATATCGAACTCTGTAGATTAACACATCGATATCCAAATATGGCGTAATGCTAATGATCTCAGATGCAAGGGACATAGAGTAAGCGACGACACTCCCCGTGCCGCGTGGCTCAAGGCCGAGGCATGACGTCGTCGGCAACAGGCGGCGGCTTCGAGCTCCGAGCCAACCAAACAACGCAACAAGTGGCCCGCGCCCGCGCGTCTCACATGCCATTCGCAAAACACCAGCTGTCGGACTGTCGGACGACGGACCAACCATCGCCGTCGCTAGCAGTCGCCCTTGCCGCCAACGTCATTCACTTGCAGAGTTCGTAACAGTGCAAGCACCAACATAACATTTTAATATCTGCTATAATTACAGAATACATCTAACTACAGCATAACTCAAACTTATTGTTGCGTCACCCGATTTTATTACACAATGTGTACTTATCTACTACACCTAGACGGTGTTGATTTATTGAAATTATGAAGTCATTTCAAGTTATGGAATTCATCAACGTCGAAAATAACTTTGTCTTTATCCTCATTTTAATGATCGGAATCGTGTTTGACTAAGTATTCGATTGTGAGAGGACAATCCCCAGCGATATGGATGCCAAATGCTACGTGTACGAATGAAATAATAAATACTTACGGTGGTATCAACCAGATATGTGCAGACTATGTAGCTATTGTAACTGCAATGTTATCGTCTCGTATTATCATATCTTTTGTTTTACTTTTGTTGGTTTGTCATTTTTTTACAATTTTCTCAATTATTTTTATCATTTAACCACAATAATTTCTGCGGTCGTCAAAACTTTCGATAATTTTATTTATCTAGAGCACCATTCAAACTTGAACATCCTCGAATGAAAACGCGTGCGTCACCGGCTCCGCACGGCTGATAAGCACCTACCAATTATCATTGCAAATACTCTGTTTATATTAACTGTATGCTTGTATCTTTGTATACCTAATCAGTTCAAAATAAAAGATCGTGCTTTGCTGATCTGTGCATTGTTCGAAGATGTTGAACTTTGCTTCACTTTCAGCACGTGCGCCAATCCACCCTGGCAAGATTAGAATTAATAGACGGTCAAAAATACAAAGGCAAATGAAACCAGTATCTTAACTAGATTAATATTACGCCAGGCTTATTATTGTCCAAGTAAAATTCATAAACATAAGATAAAGGGGTCTCACTGATACTTAGTTCACGAGATAAGTTTAAATATAGGAAAATACCAAGCATACAATTATTATTCAACATCTATATTTCCAGTATTCATGTTTAATTAATGGTAGGTTTTGTGTCGCATAAAAACGTAGTATGTACCTAAAATAATGTTATTATGAGAATACTAAATTTTGATCTGTTGACCATGGGCCTAAACAAAATGAGAATGTTTAGTGGACGGTTGGACGGCAGCATACAAACCGATACCCGTTTCTAGTCGAGCGCGCAACCGTTACGAAATCAGTGCTGCATGAAAATTACGCTATTGCCGTGTTGTGATGCCTTCGACGCAAACCAGGAGAGGGTAATTACAGCGCACTCATTACTCTACAAAAACTTATCATACAAAAACAAAATGCCTGATCTAATTCAGGGAAAAATTGCAAGCGTACAATCAAAATTGATATTATTAGATATGGAGCGATAAATAACTTTGTTATTGCTAGAAAGTAATTCTTGGAATACGATAAATGCGTAGGGGTTCCCTTGTTATAATATCAATGTGGGGTACGGCGATAATGCCACATTTTATAATAGGGTGGCATTATAATATAGAAGACGCGCAGGTTAAAGTCCGTGCATATAATGTAGATGCCTACGTATAAATAGATTACGAAGAATAACCGATCCGGTTGCGGCGAAGGAGGGAGATAGATAAAACGCGACATGAATCACTACCAGCGGGCGCAGAGTCAGTGCGGCGCGCGCGGGTGGCGGCGCGGGTGTGCGGGGCGGCCGCGGTACGGAACGAACTGACTGACGACACGAACAAACAGTCGAACACTCATCCGCTGCGCGACGCCACCTCGCGCTCCGCCGCTCTGCGCTGAATCGAATGTACACGACCACCCAGGATACACAATATTTACATTTTATAACACTAGCCGAATAGGAAGTAGTTAAGATTCGTCTCTTTTGACTATAGACTTGTGTAAAAGAAAGTGTTACGACCGCGAATCGGAGTGCAAGTGAGACGAGTGACGATAATACAGGTGTGTTTGTGTGTGTGAGCCGACTGGCGTGGATCGTCGCGTAATTATTAACGATGATTCACTTGCGCGCGGGTGAAATGCTGCCTATCAGACTTGTTGACATTCCCTCTGGAGGAGGAACAAATGATACCACAACAATGCTCAAATTATAATGGTGGACTGATTTCTTGCAGCACGGTACGTAAGCTTTCGTTATTACAAACTGGAATATGAGTTATCTAAGTTTTTATCTAAGGAAAATAAATGACTAAAACCGAGAATACTAATATCGATCGGTGAAAATATTTGGAAAATCTGCAATGGCAATCTTAAAAACGGCTTTATCAAAACTGTATAACCTTCTAAATTAGTCTCGGAATGAACCATATTACGTATGAATAATTAGACACGATTACTGATTTAAATGTAATATTACAGCACAGCAATACACTTTCTTAACTAAACAAACCTACAAGAAAAATGTCAATTGAGCTTATCAATCAAATAGGAAACTTCAATCTAAAAGATACTATCATTTAATCACATAGAATGATACCGAAAGATAAAGATGCGCATCGAACTGAACCTTGCCATGTATACAGAGTTAGTAATTAAGGGTAATGGAGTGCCGCTTGTAGAATAGAGTAGGTGGGATAGGTAAGCAATGAAAGTTGGCGGCGTGCTGGCGGCAAAACAGACGACGCCAGGGACGGCTGGCGAGGCGCCAGGCAGGCGGGCGGCGGCTGGTCGACGGGATTCCTTTGTCTCATTACAACACCACCGACCCGGCGCGATGCCCAGACTCGAGCCCCGACTCTTACAATTTACCCTTTAAATCGATTTACGACATCAAGTTCCAAAAAAGCAAAAAAATACTGAAGCGCACTTCAAGTTAATACACATTTACAATGCCATTGGGCAGTGGACGCTGCTAATTAAATCGTTGTACCTATTCACACAACACAAACATCTGAACGGCACGAATACCGGTATTGCGCTCATGGTAGTGTGTGTGGCAAGTGCGTACTGAGCTTATTTGCTTGCTCGTTTTGAACGCGCCCGCTGGCTTGCCTGTCTCCGGTTCTCGGAAATTGTAACGCCTTCTCGGAACGCACTAACATTGCTGTCCACAAGCGACTCAACGTAAGTAAGCGCACAGCGAGGTCACCCCGTCGCTCGCCGTATCTTTGCAAGCTACTCGTTATTATACTATTGGTGGTGTGTACACTAAAAAAAATCAACATAAGGTAGTAATTTTATCAAATATGTCGCAGTATTGTTATCTATCGAATGGTCATACGAACTTATTATTAAGTATGATAAGCACTACTTTTTGGCACAAACCCAAAAAAGTCAAAGATTGCTTTTATCTGTTTCTTTTTATGGTACATAGTATTGTCGTGGTGATTTGGTTGGCGTTACTGCAGTTTTTTTTTTAATGAGATAGAAGTCGAGTACAGCGTACAGCTGGCGACCGGGGACATCCTCGTCTAATAGCGCCGACGTCACGATGATGTCACACAAACACCAATAGAAGCGGCACATGCGCGTTGCGTCAACTCGCTCGCCGCAACGCAACGCGCCTGTGTTGACTGATTTTCAACACAATCACAATACTGAGCTTTGTTACTTAGTAGCGCCCACTTGTAAGATAGACTAAGATACACTAAAAACTTACTAATTTGTGCGTACATCCATAGGTATTTATTCAAATTAGTAATTTAATATTTTTATACGATTTAACGTAGTGTTCAAAGGTTCAAACTAACACATGCTAAAGTATGTTTGTCACTTTCTTTATCTATATTAATACAGTTTGTTAGAAAACATGATAGCGTTAATATTTTACAATGCTTTGTTTTGTTTCAGGTACTAAAATAGTGGGTACGATGCCGCTCACGCAGGAGAAGCGTTTAGACGCTAATTTTTCTAATAACAATGACCACAGCTACCTGCACAAAAAGTTCAAGAAAATGGCAACTACTGCAGTGTTTCCTCAAAATGTTCTCAAAGGAGACAGCAGACAAAGGGAAACTAATATAGCTAATAGTCCTTGCAGCGTTTCAATTTCTAATGGAAGTATAGCTGCGGCTCACCCAGAAGTAGAGAAAATAAAAGAAGATCGGAATCACCTGGATCGTCAGGAAGTGGAGAAAAATGTACAAATTAGCTATAGCGATGAAAATATTAGATTAAGTAATGTAAATAATATTGTTCAAGTATCTGGTCAGACCAGTTTTACTGAAGATTTTTCAAATAAGACTGATATCCTTGAAAGTGATTTAATCAGGGATAACTACAACGGAAGTGTAGGAGGGCGGGGCTATGTATGCCCTTATTGTAAATTATCTTGTGCCAAGCCTTCAGTACTCCAAAAACATATCAGAGCTCATACTAATGAACGACCTTACCCCTGCGTTCCTTGTGGATTTGCTTTTAAAACGAAATCGAACCTGTATAAGCATCGGAGATCTCGAACGCATGCTTTAAAATTACAAGGCGCAGATGTACCTGCGTCTATGAATGATGATGACTTTTCTGGCGGATCGGAAAGCGATACGTCTATTCCGCCAACAGCTTTATCAGAAACCGGCTCTGACTCATCAAATGTGCGAGTCGACAATTACGAATACAGAAGATTTTCGCCCAGTGTATCGCCGGAATCGATTAATGAAAACATGACACCATGTTATAGCATACCTTATTCTTCTAATTTAAATGATAATAAAACAAAATCGATTTACAAACCTAAATTTAGGGCCGCATTGTACGAAGAAGGAAATGAAAAAGACAAGTTAAAGAAATCTATTTCTCCAAATGCAGATTTTCTTACGGAACATATCTCTAAAATAATATCAGACAATGAGGCCATAGTAGATGTCATAGAAACACCACTTCAGAAGAAGTATGGAAAAATTAAGCAAATCGCAGAGAGTAAACAATTTTTACACGAAAATGTTGATATGAAGCATGATTCATCGCCTCTAAACTTAACGAAGAACAATCAAGAAGAAGAGCATCATTTTAGAAAAAGATCTCACTCGGAAAGTTTTACTCATATTGATCATCACAAACATCCCTTGAATCCGGAGGGTTCAATTATAAAAGACTTATTACTTAAAACCAAAATTAATGGGTTAGCTTCTTTATCCGGCGAATTATTAGAGGGATCTCTGTATGTGTGTCCTCTATGTCAGATAATTTTTCGAAGTGCTGATAATTTAGAAACCCATAGATTGTACTACTGTGGCAAAGGCAGCGTTTCTAGTTCACCTGTAAATCATCAAAAAGAGATAAAGGTAATAAGGCCTGAAAATATATTTTTACGAAGTAATTCCATCAACGTCCGTTTACCAGAATCGCAACCTTTTGTAAAAACAAATATTACGAATAATTCGCCGCCTTTGAGGATTAAACCAGAAAATCTGGTTATCATGAAACAAGAGTCAAGTGACGTTATAGCTCCATTACCATCACCGGGACCTTTACTAGGAAATACAAGGCTTGTTGATACAAGAGTCCCGTCTGATTATTCGAGAAAAAATGAGAGCATCAAATTAAAGCCTATAATAGCAAGCCCGAAAAGGCGACTCGATAGCAGATCTGATACATACAGTCCTAGATTGGTAGAAAATATTTCGCCTCGGTCAGCAGATTTATACGCTCAATCTAAAATACGATGCCTAGATGCAAATTCAGCAGCGTTACGTGCAGTGGAAGAAATGACGCAACATATGAGACACAATTCTACATCTTTACAAATGTTTGGAGGTGAAGTTAAAATAGTTGATCATTCTGGAGGGACTACTACGCTACGTATTGAACCCAACAAAAACCAGTTGTCTCCGATACTGATACACCAAAACCTTTCACCATCTAAACTTGTAAATGAAGCGGAGGCGAGTAGTGTTGTAGTAAGATCAAGTCTACAGTCAGGTGGAACTATTATGCATAATCCTCCAACTCCTAAAGAAAGCATGAGTACGCCACAGCCCCAAACACCTAGAATAACGATATCGACCCCTGGAACGTCTAGTTCTAATTTACCGAATATCCACGATAGAACCCATTTTCAATTTCCACCACTGAGTGCAATAACAGCTTTCAATCCATTGACGTTGCCACCCCTAAGCCCGTCATTATCTCCTAACGGAGCAACCACTATCTTTCATGGAGGAAAATTAATTCCGCATGTGCCAGGGATTCCAGGACCAAATACGCCAGGATTATATGTAGGCCATCAAAATGCAGCTATGAAAATCACTATCAACAGTGATCATTGTAAAAAACCCTCTACGCCTGTGCGTGAGGATTTTCACAGCAACATGTTACAAATCAATATGCAACAGTCAAAAGGCACAACTAATGCGAAATACGAAACGCAACAACTGCGTAACACGAGAAGCCCACATTTAAGGTTAATCAACAATGAGACTGAAAGAAATAGTCAAAATCACGGAAGTAATAGCGATGGACAACATGGAAATCAACATTACGCCTCGACAGTGCCACTCATAAAAATTAAAAGCGTAGACGAACCCAATCCTTACTCAAAAATGAATTCACCAGGAGCTGCTAAAACCGTACTCAGACAAGAAGGGGCTTTGAAAAGGACAGCAGATGGTTTGCCGCGAACTCCAGTTTTGAAAGAGAATAACACGCATTATTTAGTAAATAAATCTAAACAGCGTGATAAAATGAACATTCCCTTGATAAAACCCATGGATATTAAAACGGAAAAAGACAACAAGAACTTCAATTTTGAAAACCTAATAACTAAAGCAGAAATATTCAACAATCAAATACCTAGCTCATCAGAAGTGCAAAAAAATACTAACGCTCAAGAAACACCTACGACTGTTCAACATGAAAGATCCGAAACATTGTATTTCCAAAAGAACGTACTTGTAAAATCGAGTACTGAAGAAAGAAAACCAAAATTTTTGAGACCTTCGACATTGCCTTTGAAACCTGGAACTTATACGCCGAAAAGACACCACGGTATAACTCCTAACGCAAATACAATGCCGTTAGTGTCGCCTGAAACCCCGAGACCGGCAAAGGCGTACGGCCAGCTTTACTTAAACGGCAATGCGTATACTTACCTGGGTCTGAAGTGCTCAACGAAAGTTTTTTACTGTACAATCAATCGTCCTCAGCCTACTTATGTTCCTAATCAACACTTTTTGTCAATGTACAGTAATTGGCAGGTAATTATCAAAAACAATGTTATGAAGTTTAATTTAGATGTACGGTACAGAATATGATAAATGTGTGAATATGTTTACAGTTATTATCCGAGCTGACGCCAGACCCGCTGGGGCTGTCAGCCTCGTCTGCTATGTCTTTATATGACTCACGTCATCGACCGCAAAACGTGGCTCGCGCTGTGATTAAACAGGATCTCCTATTGACTCATTCATCGCAGTGGAATAAGAATTTTAAGGACCATAGACAGGTACGGCGAGAACTTGATATAAATGCTTATAAATAACTGTTACACTTGCTTGTCTAGCTATGACATGTTAATGTTACTTTTCGGTAGATTTCTGTATCCTGTATATTTATCAATTATTTGATTTCAGGCTATACAAACGACAGATACAAAAATACTAGAAGACAGTAAAGGTCAGTCCTCCGACAACGTAATGACCCCTAAAAAGGAATTAGCGGGAGGCTTTGAAAGTAACGAAGAGTATACATATGTCCGAGGACGCGGGAGGGGGCGGTACGTTTGCTCAGAGTGCGGAATTCGCTGCAAAAAACCGTCAATGCTCAAGAAACACATTCGCACTCATACAGACGTACGGCCGTATACGTGCATTCATTGCGCCTTCAGGTATGAGTACGTTACTGTCCATGATTTCTACTTTGTTGATATTAAATACAGGTTTATTAGAATAGTCACTAATTAAAAAAAAATATTACAGTTTCAAAACAAAGGGCAACTTGACGAAACATATGAAGAGTAAAGCCCACTACAAAAAGTGCTGCGAGTTGGGCATAAATCCGAACGAAGGCAACGATGCGGACAACGGAGAAATGCCGACATGTTCCGGAGAATCTGGCGACGACACCGACTCCGACGGGGACGAAGGAAATGAAGGGGAAACGGAATCAAGTGGTAAGTGAATACATTATTTTTATGTTAATTCGTAATAAGTATCATTATTTGGTCATCATATCGGATTTGGCTGGGCAGGGAGAGAAATACGAGTAGTGAAGGTGAGTGTTGACGTACGTCACTAAGGGCCCCTTTTAAACCTACGCCCGAGTCACAAGTCTTGGGGTCTATTCGAGATTACTCTCTGTGCCACACGATGGACCCGGCACCCGCACGGTGAATCCATGGAATGCTAAGAAGTTCGTCTCTCTCTCTCTCTGCCTAAAGCAATTAACAAAACCTACAAAATAAGACCGATGTACCTACCCAGCCACTAGGTCTACATGATGTGAAATCAATCCAAACCAGCTGACCCGTGCCGATTTCGTTGGGCGTTAAACATTTTAACTTGTGATCTATACTTCATCATCATCATCCGCAAGACGTCCACTGCTGAACATAGGCCTCCCCCCTAGATTTCCACAACGAACGGTCCCGCGCAACCTGCAACCAGTGGTTTCCAGCGACCTTTGTTAGGTCATCTGTCCATCTAGTGGGATGCCGTCCAACACTGCGTCTTCCGGTTCGTGGTCGCCACTCGAGAACCTTTCTTCCCCATCGGTTGTCAGTTCTGCGAGCGATGTGGCCTGCCCATTGCCACTTCAGCTTGCTTACTCTTTGAGCTATGTCGGCCACTTTCGTTCTTTTGCGAATATCCTCATTACGGATTCTGTCGCGCAAAGAGACTCCGAGCATAGCTCTCTCCATAGCTCGCTCTGTGACTTTGAGCTTTGTTATGAGGCCCACAGTTAAGGACCACGTCTCAGTTCCATAAGCCATCACTGGCAACACGCATTGGTTAAATACTTTTGTCTTTAGGCATTGGGGTATTTTGGACTCAAAGATGTGCCGAAGTTTCCCGAACGCTGCCCATCCGAGTTGGATCCTTCGCTGGACCTCTTTGTCGAAGTTGGATCTACCTAATTGGATCTTTTGACTCAGGTAGACGTATTCGTCAACAAATTCGAGTGTGGTATTCCCAACATTAACCGGTACAGGTGAGACATGAACATTTGACATGACCTTCGTCTTGTCCATATTCATCCTCAAACCTACCTGTTGGGATACTCTACTGAGGTCCCTGAGCATAGCACCGAGGTCCTCCAGCAACTCCGCCACAATGACTATGTCGTCGGCAAACCGAAGGTGAGTGATGCATTCGCCGTTGATATTGATGCCGTATCCGTTCCAGTCCAGTAGCTTGAAAACATCTTCCAGGGCGGCAGTGAACAGTTTCGGAGATATAACATCTCCCTGTCTCACGCCTTTCTGAACCTAGATATGTTTTGTGCACCGGTCCTGTAATCGGACAGACATTGTGGCTTTGCTGTAGATACACTTCAACACTTCGATATAGCGATAGTCGATGCGGCATCGCTGAAGAGACTGAAGCACTGCCCAGGTCTCGATGAAATCAAAGGCTTTCTCATAGTCCACATACGCTATACATAGTGGCCGATTATACTCCTCGGTTTTCTGTATAATTTGCCGAAACGTATGGATGTGGTCTACGGTACTATAGCCTTTTCGGAAACCGGCTTGTTCGGGTGGCTGGAAATCGTCAAACCTGCGTGCGAGACGATTCGTGATTACCCTCGAAAACAACTTATAAACGTGGCTCAGAAGTGAGATGGGTCTATAGTTCTTCAACAAGGCGTTGTCACCTTTTTTGAAGAAGAGCACCACCACACTTCTGCTCCACGCTTCTGGCGTATTACCGTCAATGGCGGAGTATGACGGAGTCGAACAGCTTCTGGAGGACTTTAAGTACCGGTTTTCCACCCGCTCTCAGAAGCTCAGTCGTAATTTCGTCATCGCCAGGTGCCTTGTTGTTCTTAAGTTGTTTGAGGGCCATCCTAATCTCATACAGGCTGACTTCCGGGATGTCTTTCGGTAAAGTGTCGAGTCAGCTTGGCTCTGGGGTCTTTTGCCATGCTAACGACAGGTTGTGCTTGCGTAGAGGTGTATAACTGTTCATAGAACCTCTTCAATCTCCTCCAAAATCTCGGGCTTCGACGAGATCTTCGACGTGATCTATACTTATACATGTCGTTTTATCTCTATATCTCAAATAACCTTATTATTGTCCAATTTACATAAAGATGCAAAAAAAAAACTTTGTGTTTGTGACTATGTTTTGAGAACACTTGAGACGATAAACTCCATACAAGCCCAATAAACATTACCCACCCGATTTTAATTTTTTTTTAAATATAAAAATCTACTTTTTAGACTTTAATAAACAAACGTTTTTTTTCATTAGTTTTTTCTCACTTATATTGCAAATCCAATTACCGTGAAAGTATTTTTTCGGATTAATATGTAGCCTATGTACTAAGCCTATATACCTAAAGACCACGTGATGAAACAAAATAAGTATTACGACCTACAAAATGAATTAACAAAAAATGGCTATGTAGTTAATTTATACGCTGTAGAAGTAGGAGCGAGAGGTATACCAGCAAAATCTCTCTATAACCTGCTTAAAGACCTTGGATTGTCCAGAAGTGCAGTAAGTTCTATACTAGAACGAGTATCTAAAGCTGCACTAGTAGGATCATATCGGATTTGGCTGGGCAGGGAGAGAAATACGAGTAGTGAAGGTGAGTGTTGACGTACGTCAATGTAAGGGGCCCCTTTTAAACCTACAGCCCGAGTCACAAGTCTTGGGGTCTATTCGAGTTTTCTCTCTCTGCCACACGATGGACCCGGCACCCGCACGGTGAATCCATGGAATGCTAAGAAGTACGTCTCTTCAAACCAACAGGCTCACAAGTAATGTGGCTATCTATTGATAAAAGATATATAATTGATCTGTAGGTAGGTACCTACATCCAGATATTATTACCTCTCACAAAGTATACTTCTCGAAGAAATTAGTATAGACTAATTTACCTAACATTTCCCTGTAGGGTTTCCGTAACCTAGTGGGAATTTCGTTAGTTGTAAAAGAAGTGCAAATGCCCCATCCATTTCTTCTAGATTTAACCGTTTTTTTAAACACAAAACCCATAACTAAGCGGTCCTCATGAATATCCAAACTTATGGTGACATTTGCAGTTGTAATTGCAAATCTCGTAGGTCCTATTGGTTGTGATTCACTTTCAGACGAGAAAAAAAAGATAGATAGCACCTATCTTACTAATAACAAGATCAAAATTATTTGTCCAAATCTAAACGCTCCTTATATTATTTGTGAAACATTCAACAAGGCTGATGATGATAAAAAAGTTTTTTTTTTAACATTAAATAACATATTTTTCTTCAGTCTCGTTCAGTCATAGCAAAAAAAATATGCATCAGACTAAACTCCCACAGTAAAACTTCATACCTAATTAATCCTGATGCGTTCAATTTTCCGAGTAATCAATAATGCGTTAGTAGTAACGGCTAATAGGCGCGCGGAGTATTTGCACAATTCCACGGAAACTCTTTCGCGCGTGTAGTTTCACGCTTCGCGAGTGATCATGATCACTTATTAATTATACTTCTTGTAGATGCTATAAACATATTGGGACCCTCTATAACGTTAACTAGCAGCACTCCGTGGTTTATTTTCCCGGGATAAAAATAGCCTATATAGTATTTCAGACCATTCTCTATTTTTTTTACCAAATTTCATTCAAATCTCTTCAGTAGTTTTTGTGTGAAAGAGAAAAAACATATAGATCTATACATTCTTACAAACTTTCGCTGTTTATTATTAGTAGATACTACTACGTAATAAACGTATGTTTTAACTAAATGGTAAGGCCATTTACATCACCGTACCTATATTCATTAGACGGAAAAACTATAGTAGGTAATACGAGAATATGTACAAAATATCTTAAGCATCATTAGTTAAGAAATTATTAAGGAATAACTAAATACCTTCATTTTGTAATCTTATTTTGTTAATAACTTTCGCAATTTTTATGTGGTAAAAAACCCTAGCTAGATAGTGTTGTGTGAGGAATGTTAAGAGGGCGCCTAGTGCCAGAAAACGAAAAAAGGACATTTTCGACGCCGCTCACTGAAGTTAAGAAACTAAAAACTATGACAAAAAAATATTGACGTGTGGGTACAATCAAGAAGAAGCACGATAACCGAATATAATTTTAAAAATAGATCAGAGTTTTTTACAATAAAAAAATAAAAATGACACCGAAAAACCCCGTTTTAATTCGAGTAGGTACTCGAAATTATCAGCGATGATCCCACATTATTTTTTGATAATAAAATTCCTAATTGTACGTTCTAGTAAAGTAACCTAACACTTTTTTAAATTTATGTTTAATTATTGAGTAACTAAATAAAACTAGGTCAAAAATGGACTCCTGATTTAATATAAATTCCTATTTAGGAATTTTATTACCAAAAAATAATGTGGGGTAATCACTGATAATTTCGAGTACTCGAATTAAAACGGGTTTTTTCGGTGTCATTATTATTTTTTTATTGTAAAAAACTCTGATCTATTTTTAAAATTCTATTCGGTTATTGTGCTTCTTCTTGATTGTACCCACACGTCAATAATTTTTTTGTCATAGTTTTTAGTTTCTTAACTTCAGTGAGCGGCGTCGAAAATGTCCTTTTTTCGTTTTCCGGCTTTAGGCGCCCCCTTAAAACGGTGAAGGAAAACATCGTGAGGAAACCGACATGTACCTAGAATCTTTCGAAGTCATGTGTCATCCACCAGCCCGCACTGGGCCAGCGTGGTGGATTATGGCCTTAACTCTCTCCTTGCGAGAGAAGGCCCCGAGTCCCAGCAGTGGGAACGTTTAGTGGGCTGTTGATGATGATGATGAAATAACTGTAAGGATGTAAACCTAATGTAACCGTTGTAATTTTCAGATACAGAAGCGTGTAAATCACGATTGCCGGAACACGAGGCAGCGCATTGCTTATTGTCATTGAGCTCGCAGCCAACGTCGTCTGCAGCGCCAGGACTGATAACCAGTGCTAGACCCACCACCTACCCGTACACTCCAGCAGGTTTAGAAATTGCAACCTTGGAAATACCCGAAAGATCGCCGCTGCATTTGACGCGAAATTCGCCAGTCGAACTCAGAATAGATGTCGAAAATGAACCTATGGATTTAAGTAAAAGTGATGCAAAAACACCAACACCGAACATTCCTGAAATCACTACTCCGAGAGAATCGAGCGTACTCGCGTCGCTTGCTTCTAACACAGCAAAACTTCCACAACAACAAAGCCAATGGACTAACGGGGAACCCATGTTACACACATATCTAACGGAACGGGCGCTTTTAGACACGAAAATAAAGCAAAGTCAACTGTCGTGTAACTTTGGAAAATTAAGGAAAGTGGATCTGGAATCTTCTTCGTTTTCTGAGAAAGTGAAAAAAGAAGAGAACAGCAAAGCCCCGCAACCGGTTAATAGCCCGGTTGTGTCCATTTCATCGCCTCAAATCGTGAAAGATAAAAACGTTACATTTCCAAATGAGAACGAAATACAAAAATCTATTGATGTGTCTAAAGAGGTTATTGCGATGCCTAAAGAATCCCCACACGCTAAAAATGTAAATCAAGAAATTAAGCGTCACCCTGGACAAAGCAATAGTAACGCAGAAAACGCAAAACATGTGGTTTCTGAATATTTAAAGCACGCTCGAATTAATCAAATAAAAACTCACGAAGATCACTTGCTAAATCAAAATGACAACACATCAGAAGATGCTAGTCGTAGTAGTAATATTGGACTAGAAGACGCCGCGAAAACTGAAGAGATGAATTTATCGGATTCGGATTCAAATAAACTACCGTCTTTAGAACACGAACCTATCGCAAGGAAGGTCGTGATAGGTGTCGGCGGAGTGGCGTTCAAGGTAGCTAAAGGAAAAGAATTTGATAGTGGGTCGTACGCACCCGGACGACTCATGGAAGACGGACACAGAGTATGTGATTTTTGTAATAAGACATTTACTAAACCTTCACAGTTAAGATTGCACTTAAACATTCATTACATGGAAAGACCTTTTAGGTGTAGTGTATGCGCTGTAAGTTTTCGAACTCGTGGTCATTTACAAAAGCATGAACGCTCGGGGTCTCACCACAACAAAGTGTCGATGACATCGACATTTGGTGCTGCAACATCAGTCAACCCGCGACCGTTCCGTTGCTCGGATTGTAACATCGCTTTCCGGATACACGGGCATCTGGCGAAGCATCTCAGAAGTAAAATGCATGTGATGAGACTCGAATGTCTGTTCAAACTACCTTTTGGAACATTCACTGAAATCGAACGTGCCGGTGTGAGTTTGACGGAAATCGATACCACTGATTGCGCGAGCTCCCTGGCCAGTCTCCAGGCGCTTGCGAGAAAACTTCATGAGAAGGATCCTACGAAGTTGGAGTATAGAGAGCCCAGTGCCGGGAATATACCTCTTGCTGGCCGAGACTGTTCCGAAGATGAAGAAACTTCCATTAATTATGAAAACGTGAGTGAAAGTGAAAAAGATAGTGAACTAAAAAACATTGAAAATGGCGAAGGACACGAAGACGAAACAAGAGTTAATTATAGTGCCACAGATATTTAGTGCCAAAATTACTTTAAGTAGTTATTGCAATTTTGTTTGTTGTTATTTTTAAGGTAACTATTATTCATGATGGGTCAGAAAAATGAGAAAACAAAATAATGCGCTTTAATCATATGATGTATAGTTTGTACGTAATTTCTAGTTATAAAAATACGTAGTGTAAATAATTGAGATAATTTTAATGTTGTTAAATTTGCTTCCAATGTAAAAGCTTATTATTCGTTATTTGTAACTCTAAAATAGTCTTACGACGTAAATTGACAATTTACAAATGAACCCCAATTGAGACAGGTATATTCGACAGAAATGTATACCTATGCTCCATCAATGAGGGTTATATACTTCCAAAACATTTTGTGGTCCATATTCTAGATAAACAATGCTTCAAATATCAATGAGACATATTGAAAAAGTAGTAGAATATCATAAGGGTCAGGATGTTAATTTGTATATATTTTTATACAAAGTATATAATTCATATGTCTTATACTATGTATTTACAATCCGGTGTATGACTTCCAAAATCTAAACTAATGTAAAATAAATTGGCATATCAACTTCCAGAAACTTTAGATGTATCTATAATTACGATCCTTGAAGAGTCTTCCATATCAAAAATAGTGTTTGTGCTAGAACAGTTCTTAGTACCTAACTCACTCTTCATGCGAGTAACTCGAGTGATGTCTACCTACCGACGTTTTACAAATAAAAATAACACTTGTTAGCAAATAATGTTCCGTAGTTTATAGCTTTACTATTTTATAATAGTAAAGTACATTTTGAGAATGTTGTATTTAGTCTTTTATAACATTTATTTGTACATACATATTTTATCACTTTAGCTATCCATATCAAGGAATGTACTACATAAATATATCAACCAATATTGCTACTTTTAAATAGCGTAATGTTTATAATGTAAATGACAAGCGTAATTAAGTTTTACGCATTAATGAGGCATTTAAAAAAGTCTTATATTCAGTGGCGTAGCGTGCCTTGGCGGTGCCCCGTATAAAAAATTTTTTGGAGGTAAAGATTATGAAGGGTAATGATTACTCACAAAAAAAAAATGTTTACTCACATAAAATAAAAAACAATGTCGAAATTATCTGTCTGTTTTCAATTTTTTTAGAAACAATCCATATTAAATATTTTAGGTACCATACTGGCCTTTTTAATAGCTGATGATTTCATTTTTCTAAAATTTCTGCTTCTATGGGCAATAGTGACAAGTCTGACAGGCGATCATGTCCCTTTGAAGTTCTTAGGTAACTTTTTGTAAGTTTAAAATTAGAAAAATTAAAAAATTGGTAAGTTTTTTTTTGATTTTGCATACGCACGTCGGGGGCCCCGTATAATTGATACGGCATATACGGCGGTAGCTACGCCCCTGCTTATATTGCCAATATATCATGGCGCAGAACGGATAGATAGTGTCAACATTATATATAATGTTTAGTAAAAAGTTACTTTGTAACATATTTTTTTTATACTTATGTGCCATTGGCACTCTCCTTTTTATGCGCCGTCTATCGATCACCACGAACGGTAAAAAATATTTTCTTTTTTTTGTCTCATTGTGATCCTATGATTTGTATTTTTTCCACATATTGATTATTGTGTATATATCCAACCGTGAATGATAAGTTCGAAGTGATTTGCGATTATTGTAGAATTTTAGAGTTATAAATTTTCTGATGTTTACTATATGAAAGGGATAAATTTTACAAAATTGTTGGAAAAGCTATGTAATGAAAAAATTACATTAAATAATTTGAGTTATTTACTTTTTTTCTTTTCACCTCTTCGTTAGTTCATCGTCAAAAAATTCGTCAAATGGCGAAAGGACGAAGACGTCGGTACCTACTACGATAATACCTATACGGTAAACCTAAAGTAGAGATTGGACTGGATAAGATAACGGAAGCGGTGATAATTAGTGGAACAGAGCTGACCGAAGCTACTCGTAGATAGGCGGAGTTTTGTGCCAACTATGGTTTATTTAAGAGTAAGTACAGAATACGAAGTACGAATCTAAGTTCTCCGTAGACGGACACGTCAAGGACGATTATATTATCGCGGGTCTAACTTGATCCCGTAGGTCTACCGCCTAACTCTAAAGCATTCGGAAAGCATGAGATGTCTTCATTGCATTTGTAATGTAATGCTTTCATTTTAGAGCGATCGCCTAACTACTATTGCTTTAAAATATTGCTCAAGTAATCACAGATTAAAAACAATTGAAGTAAGGCATTCGTTATTACGTTTCGACACCACGTAATCGGTTTCGTCAAACTAGTCAATGCGAAAATATTTTATGAGTTTGTACAACAGCTAAAACGTCAAAAAGCATCAGTTCATATTTCAAATTACTAGATTTGCTATAAATCTGTTTTATTTTATTTATTTAGGTCAATATGGAAGAGCATTATTAGCACTACGATTAACCGAAGATAGGAAAAAAACAAAAAACGGAACGCAATATTTGACAATTACTCTAAGTGTTCCCACCGTATTTTTAAATTTCTTCCTAGGGTTTATTTCTAAAAATCTACATAAATTTCAAATATCCGTAATTGATAGAAAATCGTCGTTTTTCTTTTCAAATTCAGTGAAAACATTTTTAAACAGAAGTTTTCATTGCAAGAAAGTGTCACAAGTTACCTATTCTTCGCCAGAGTTAATTGTAGTAAAAAAAATACCCACGTAAGCCTAGCATTGTTTAGATATATTTGGCTGGCAACATTGTTTTTGTGTATACTTTTCATAACCTCCATCTGAGGTAAACATTACAATTATTTATTTATGATAAACAATTATAACATAATATTATTATAAATATCTAATATAATATTTGTTATCGTGATATTTACTTTTTAAAGTCATGCAGTTCGCTCACTCTTGCTTCAGGAGCTATCTAGCTAGCGATTCCCTATAAAAACACTTCGGCGATGACAAAAACAAGTATTTGTACACTGTATTTTATGAGGTATGTAATGATAATAGGTAAATTTTAATAGTGTCAATCGTTGTTAAGCTTGTTTTCACATTTCGTGAGGTTGTGGGTTCGAATTCCGCTTACATCTCCGAGTATTATTCTTAGTGGTGATGTATACTTACGTAAGTTTGTCATAATTTGTCCAGAGTCCCAGCAGTAGCATAAATTGGGCTGTTTTATAATATTAGTATAGATATAATGTTTGTCGAAGCGGCGGCTCAGGTGAACTGGTGTGTCTTTAGAAGTGATAGGTAGATGTTCCTCTTGGTAAGCAACAAACCTGCCCATAACAGCACAGTGTCACAAACCTATTGGAACTAGAGTCCAAATCATTGCCTAACACTACACTGCACTTGTCACCTAGAGATATTAGATGACTATCTAATGATAGAGATAGAGATCACAGGGATAGATAGAGATTATCTAGGCCCTGTGATTTCTGTGCAAACTTCACCCTCCTAAGTGATAATCCTCCATAATAAACTTGTAGTAGTCCTGATTCTGTTTGCGCATTACTGTGTGGCGGTAGAATAACAGGCAAAGGTGTTGACTTCCCCAGGCAGATTTTTATGTGCTTGATGGTAAGCAACCTGCCTGCCACATAACATCACAGGGACGCGCAGCTATTGAAACATGAAGAGTCCAAATCATTACCTAGCACTGCGCTCATCACCCAGATATCTAAGTTGTTATATCTCTAAGCCCTGTAATTTTTCTGGAAACATTGCCTTTCAAACCGGAACACAAACTTGGCAAAGTGTTACCACTAGATCAATAAGTTACATGTTAAAAATAAAAGTTCTTTGTTTCAGATAATATATCTATTGTTATGCGTTATGGTTTGCAGTGGCCGATACATCAGGCTTATCTGAAACCATCTCGACTCCCAGAACACCTTCCTGAAGTGATGTTGCTGATTTATTAAAACAAATATTTTAAGTGTGATTGTCAAAGTACTGAAAATTCAATTTATCTGTTGCATCAACAACAATAACAATCCATATTGTGTTTTAATTATTTTTTTGTATCCTTAATGAGAATTTTATTGTAGAATATTATGATTACAATGTTATGATTTCTTAATGATCCATGAATCTACACTGATTGATTTATCTGTGTACATTCATGGAGAAGTCCTAACCATACTTAACCGTCGACACCTTGAGATTGAGATGTAACAAGGTTTTCTATTACAGTTATTAATATTGGTGGTGGACATCTCACACACAACACCATCTAGCCCCAGATAGCTGATATAATATTTATTTATATCAGATGCACCAACAAGAATAACAAATATAATTGTTTTAATAAATTTTCTGTATCCTAAATGAGAATTTTATTGTAGTACACCAATGTAATGATTTATGAATATACACAGATTAGTTTAATCTGTGTAGATATATGGAGTAGAAGAGAGATGAGATAATGCCTGATGGCAAGCAACCATACAACTATTGAACAGGAAGATTTCCTATTAGTTATTAAAATTGCTGGTGAACATTTCACAAACAACACCATCTAGCCTCAAACTAAGTAAAGCTTGTAATATGGGTGCCAGACAGCTGACATAATCATATTATATAAGTATGTATTTAAAAAATGCATACTTATTATACATAGAGAACACCCAACCACAGTACAAATATTTGTACTGTGTGAGGATAGAACCCACGGCTTCGCATGGCAGACTTACTACCAACGTACCTCTCTACTTAGTCTGTGCTACCAACTAAGACACCAGCAGCCATACTATCCTACTAGCTGTTCAAACTGAATATGATGTTTGCTCTTGGTCGTAGAATGATTTAGACAAAAGTTTTCTATTTCCTCAGGCAGATTATGGAATCATAACACTAAAGAAATGTATTATATTGTATAAAGGGTGTATTTATTATCAATCATTTTCTAACAGTTGAATGGGTTTGATGACCCAATGTCTTGCTTGTGAGACAACTTGTTTTCTTGTAAGCTACGGGAGCAGCCCGCAGTCTTGACTCCTAAAACAAAAACAAAATCTAATTATATTGATATAAGATATTAACATTTCATCACATGAATAGCAGCACCCCATGGCTATATCCGCACAGTTCCATCCAATTATTTTGCTGTTATGAAAAGTACATATTATATCTTTCAATCATCACAATCTTTCACATTTACAATATTAGGAGACTGGTTCATAAATTACCTATGTAGGTATATATATTTATGGAATTGAATACTTGCTAGTTATTACCTATTTTGAACCACATTACTGCTTGCAGCTTGCTATTTTATATTCAAAAGCATCATAATATTAGTGCCTTAATGTACTGCTGTTTGTTGATAACAGTCGAGGTAATGATAACGGTCTCTCACAGTAATATTGATCTCAAGCAGTTCTGAATGTTTAAAATAATGACTTATTAATTTACCCTTCTTTTAAGATTTCATCACATTTTCCTTGGTATTCATTCCAAGCTACCAGTTAAGGTGAACATGAGGGACCCAACATGTTCAAAGATTTTGTTTTACTTACCATCAAACAAGAGGAACATTCCAATTCTGGAATATTTTTTTCTTTTATGGGCATCTGTCAACCTTGCAATATCACTGTACTCGCATCAATGAGGTAGGTAAGTATAGGAAAATCATTCTTAGACTTCTTTGAATACTAGGTAGGTATTTAATGCAGCCAGTTTCTGTAACAATTAGTGAATGTAAGTATTAAATCACAAATGATAATAAATAAAGCTAGGTATTACTTACTATCAAAACAAAAAGGGTTTCTAGTTATTTTTATAAGTTGCTTGTTACCTTTATCTTAGGTTTGATGTCTCGTCTGTCGTCTTTCAGGAAAGATGCAAGAGGGAATTACGCCCTCGAAAGTGGTCTTCCCCATAGTAAAATTGTAAAATTCAGTGACACACTTATTTTTAGTAAAATCACTATTTCTAAGACGAATCTTGTTATGTTATTGGTATCCCAGCAATAGTACATGTTCACCGTGCTATGTTTGATCTTTACAAGGCAGTATCTAACGAAAATATTAGAGAATTACACTACTAGAATTCCAAAGCAACATCAAATTTGGTAATGTCTTCATGACAGAACTTGAAAGCATTAGTTCAAGGCTTGAAAGCAGGATAAAACATTAGGCGGTCGCTATTTCAGAGCAAATGTATGGAGTTTCGTTCATTCATCTAACAACAAATGCTTTCCTTAGAACGGAAAGCATTTGTAATGTTCGGCTTTCATCGGCGGTACCAAATTGGCCGATGACGTCACAAATCAAAGCATGACCGAAAGCAAGAGCGTTAGGCGGTAGACCTACCGATAGGCACAGGACCGAGGATGATGTGATAAAAGAAAGGCCTATATCCAGCAGGGGAAGATAATAAAGGGGATTTGACTAGTTCATGACATTCCGAAATTTCCCTACGCTTGAATGGTAGGTATGAATTTTAGTAATGATGTTAATAATAATAAGTCAAGTTCATTTAACCTGGAAAATATTTAAAATTTATTTTTACATAGGTATTAATTTATAAGTAAATATACAGAGTACGTTACTCTAGGCACTTGGAAAATAGCAAAATCGGACTAAAGAGCATTTTATTTAAAACTTTTATAGGTTTACACTTGACCGCCATCTCGCCGGACGTTAAGCGAGGATGCGGTTAACGATTAAGCGTGTTTACATAGAAGAAGCCGATTCAGTCGCGATTTGTAAACACCAAGATTGTAACCATCAGGAAAAACCCACTCAGGCAAAGCATTCCACAACTTAGACGTTCTTATCACTAAAGTAGAATCAAACCTCTTCGTGCGAGTCCTTGGAACATAACCATTAAACGACGTCGCTTTTTCGAGCAACGAGCAGTCTTATAGAAAAAAGGACAAGGTGGTATTAGATCAATTGCACACTCTCCAAAATGTATTCGATAAATTAAATGCTCTAGAATTAGGTTCAAATGTTTACTATTCTATTTATTTATTCATGAGTCGCGGCTATTTTCCCTTCTACTAATCTATACTAAGCTGAAGAGTGTTTTGTTTCAATTTTTGAAATGTATTATTCCGAAATTACATTTTTCGTAGAAATAGAGTAGACGTTTTGTTTTGTAGTGGTAGGACTCTTAGCAGAGTCCGCCTGGGGAAGTACCACACCTTTGTCAATGATTCTACCGCCAAGCAGTAATGCGCAAACATTACTGTGTTCCGGTCTGAAGGGCAATGTTTCCAGAGAAATTACAGGGCTTAGAGATATAACGACTTAGATCTCTGGGTGACGAGCGCAGTGCGGTACTAGGTAATGATTTAGGCTCTTCATGTTCCAATAGCTGCGTGTCACTGTGCTGTTATGTGGCAGGCATGTTGCTTACCATCGGGCATATGTTCTGCTCGTCTCGTCACTCTTTATTAAAAAAAAAAGACGTCCTGAAACGTCGCAGAGCACTAAGGGTAGCCAGGCGCGAATGCGTCTGGCACTTACTAGTTGGTTCCCGGAGGTGGTCACGGTGTATCTTGGGTTCAGGTGCACCGATGACGGGAGAGTAACCCAGTAGGGCCTGAAGACCCCTCTTTTTGTTCGGGGTTTAAAAACGCGACTTCTTCTCAGAGTTGCTCTGAAATTTCTCTGGAAACAGCTGAGCTTCAAGCCAAACCAGGCGCCCTCCCAGCCTCGAATTTTGGAGTGTCACCAGTAAAAATATAATAAATCGAGTAAAAAAGACTACTAGTAGCGCCCCACCATTTTACCCGCGTAGTTGAATTTTCAGTAGTTTTCCGCGTTTAAAATAGTCTATGTACCTAGGTACTTACTATTAGATATTTTTATTTTTTTTAGCATTTTCATTTAACGTGTACGTTTTGTATGATTTGGGTCATGTTATTATTCATTGTTAAAAAAAAAAATGGTTGTCTGTAAAGTCGGTTTACTGACGATAGCTGAACGTGACAACGTCTTAAGAAAATACTGATTGTGTTAAGCGCCATCTAGGTAAAACATTCTGAAGCTTTTTGAAAAGCTATTCAAAGCGCCATCTCTGGGTACATCATTGTACTAGCACAAGTTCTTAACTTCATATCGTCGCTTTTCTAAAACATGGACAGACTCCTTGAACGTAATACACATTTCACTCACTAGATGGTGCGAAAAGTAATAAGGCGAGGTAACGGCCGTAAGTTATTATCTAATCTATGGCGGTAACGTTACATGACGTCATGTTTTGCGGGCGTGCAGTCGGCTCCATCGAATTATAAGACGTTATCACTTCAAAATATCCGCGGATCCGGATCTAATTGCGGATATTTGGTCTCAAGATCTGCGGATCCGGATACCAAATATTATGCAATATTTAGGCAGTACCTAAATATTGCACGTGGACCTTTGAATAGACAGATTTTTTTCTCATCATTAAAGAAATCTCATGACTTACTGTAATACTTATGGGTATATTCTTTTTTAGGGTTCCGTAAAAAGTAAAAACGGAACCCTTATAGATTCGTCATTTCTGTCCGTCCGTATGTCACAGCCACTTTTTGCCGAAACTATGAGAACTACACTGTTGAATCTTGAAGGTAAATAGATGTGTACCTATTCTGTAAACCACATTAAGAGGGCGCCTAGTGCCAGAAAACGAAAAAAGGACATTTTCGACGCCGCTCACTGAAGTAAAGAAACTAAAAAGTATGACAAAAAAAATATTGACGTGTGGGTACAATCAAGAAGAAGCCCAATAACCGAATAGAATTTTAAAAATAGATCAGAGTTTTTTACAATAAAAAAATAAAAATGACACCGAAAAAACCCGTTTTAATTCGAGTACTCGAAATTATCAGCGATGACCCCACATTATTTTTTGGTAATAAAATTCCTAATTGTACGTTCTAGTAAAGTAACCGAACACTTTTTAAAATTTATGTTTAATTATTGAATAATTTAATAAAACTTGGTCAAAAATGGACTCCTGATTTAATATTGATTTTTCCTCCAAACTTCGTCATGCTATTCTCGACTTTATATGTATCGCATTAAGAAACACGTCGCGCGGGTGAAAACTGATTTTTCCCTGGCATTAGGCGCACTCTTAAGATTTTTACAACAAAATTAAAACAAAAAAAAATTTGGGGGACCCCTAGACTACAGGCCCGTGATCAAAATTTACGTAGTAAATTAACCAACAGGAGACCTATGTAGGATGATAGAAGGGTATAAAGTAATAAGATTCAGCACTATGCCGTCACTTGTAAGCTGTCCAACTGAGTACAGTCGAAGAGGGCGGGTTACAACCCTCGATCATTTCTCCTTGTCACATGATTTTTGTCTACCCATACTTAGAACTGAAACTCATTTTTTTTTATCAAACACACGATTGGTGTGTCTATCGATAGGTCTTCAAAAATGATGTTAAGGTTTCTAAAATATATTTTGTCTACACTGAATAATTTGCACGAGAGACACTTCCAAAGTGGTAAAATGTAACCCCTTCTAACAAACTACCAACGAAAATTAGTTTGAACTCGATCTGGTGAGTAGTTTTTGTAGTACGTTAAAGACACTATTATTAAAACATCGATCAGTTACACCAAACTACAAGAAATTATTTATTATGTTACTTGCTGCTACGGAACTCTTCATGGGCGAGTGCGACTCGCAGTTGGCCGCTTTTATGTTTTTTTATATTTATATACTTATTCATCATTTTATTAATAACGGATACGGACCTTTATTCTCCTTCGGATATCCGCGGATACGGATTCGGATATCCAGTACATCTCTAATTTTAAATCACAACTCTCTTTTGTACTGTAGTTTCAGCTTTCAGCAAGTGAAAGGAAATGAGAAGATATTATATTTGAACTGAAAACTTCTATAGCCACGTCAAACACTTTTTAGAAAGGGAAAGTTTTATAGGTTTGCATCAAAGATCGTAGGTTTGCATCACCGACATGGTAAAGTAGCGGCGGCGGAGCGGGACGTGCGAGTTACGACGCTTTTTGAAGGGGTGAAATTTTATAAGTTATTACTTCCATCGGCAGTCCTTTTCACTCAGAATTTAATATAGGATAGGATATAGGTCAAATAAAAAGTACAATATGCAATTAGAATATTACTATATTAAGTAAAAGTAACGTAATTAGATTAGAAATATCACTGCTTCTGTCATCCTTCCACCTTCAACGGGCATCGAAAACCACCACTGAAATATTTATTAAGGAAAAAATTTAGGTATGTTTGTTATTAAAATCATATTTTACAATAAAAAAAATGTAAATCAAGTCAAATTGACCACCACACATTATAAAATATTCCGAGAGCTGGTAAGTAGCTGGCTGGTGAGTAGCGGGGAAAAATTAATCCATATATTTTTAATACCTATCCAAAATTTGCCTCCATTACCTACCCAAAATAAATAACAAATAAATATTAAAAGAACAATGAACCATTTCCAGAACAACAGATATGAGAGTATCTTATGACACAAAAATTGTCCAATAATTTTAAATAAATAAATAATTATCATTGATGTTGAAAAATGTCAATGAAAGTTTGTCTAAGAAAGAAAATGCAACATTCATGCCACATTGGGCGAAATTGAGAATTATTTGTTAACAGGAAAAGGGCTAACTGAATAGTACTTGATGCATAAGCGTAACATAAGCAGCCCACTAAATGTTGCAACAGTTAGGAGTTCGGCCTTCTGTTGCAAGCAGAGAGTCACGGCCATAATCCACAACGCTGGCCAAGTCAGGTCAGTCAGTGTTTTCCTTCACCACTTTTGACTTACACAGGACTTCAAAAAAACAATTGCTAACAAAGGGGTTGTGGATCAGCAGTTGCCGTTCCTTTAACTAGACCACGCTTGTGCTTGGCAGAATTTTGTGCCTGATGCGAAAATGCCTAATTATGCACAAGCCTAGAGCCAGAGAAGGAGTCATCTATTATTTCAGGTCTATTTGACCTAAATTAATTTGATTACGTTATTATCTATAACCTTAGTAGCCATAAGAAAACAAAAACTGCATTAGGGATATCATCCATGGTTATATGGTGAAACACATCCTCTCTGCAGTATATGTATATGCCACAATTGATGATATTAGGGTTGTGAATAAATATAGTAACTTAAAACAATGTTAAGCAGTAGCAGAATTTAAAAAAATGGAGATTAAATAAAATAATACAACCAAGCAACATAAAAAAGCATTAGAAAACAAAACATATTAAATACTTGCCTTCCAAAAATAATATTGTGTAAATCCAAAAGCAACCATCACTATTATCATGCCAATATGAACAGCAGCAAGCAAAATAAATATAAGTTTAGAAACAGACACATTTATCACATAAATAGCATTAATTGAGTGACTTAGCTAAAAAAATTACCGAATTAGTTTTAAAAATCAAGAGACTGACTTTTTTTCAATTTATTGGGAATTGGAACTGAATTTCCAAACCATTACATAAAACCTTTGCCCACTCTAAGGCTGTGTATTTCCACAACTCTACTCCATCGAGAATTGGGCAGAAACAGTTTAGTCTTAGTCAGGTGGCGGTTGAGACTATATAAAAGTTTTAGGATTTTATCACGTAGCTCTTTAGAATGAGTTCTAACCATTTAGAAGAAGCTGATACAGCCATGTTACTAAATAAATACATCAAAACAATGTCAATAGCTGTAGTTTGTCCATTATAGCAGAATTCAGATGTTTGCACATTACACGTCAGATCCTACTAATACTATAAATGTGAAAGTTTAGATGTATGTTGGTCAATCACATCGGAACTATGAATGGATTGGGTTCCAATTTGGACCACAGAATAAGTCTGGCATAACACACATAGCTGAAAACCCGTCCCATAGCAAAACACATAATATTTTACATGTAGAAAAACCGCAGGGCGCTGCTAGTAAATAGAAATGCGTCAGTATTAGATAGCTATGCTCATGGCCACACCCTCCCGTTTCATCTGCATAGTTTCCAAACTAAGCTATCAACTTCTAAGTTATTTGTCAACTTATATGGACAGTTCTTATGACTGCCAATTTTTTTGTAATATGTAGTGAGATGAGACAAGCAAGATATGTCTCTGATGGTAAGCAACCATCAGACTCAGCAGTAAGATTCACACCAGCAAGTAAGATTTGAATCATGGTATTTACTTAATTCAGTGAATTGACATGTAGGTATACCATTTCAATAAATTGTATCAAACATTGTGTTAAATAAAGCTCACACATCAAAGGCAAGAGCATGCTATTTTTAATTTGGTAAAAACAACTTTAGTAACTGATAGTTAAGTAAAACCACTTACTATTAAGACAGGCATATGACAAAATAATTAGCTGAAAACCCGTCCCATAGCAATATACATAACATTTTACATGTAGAATGTGTGTTAAGAGTTTATAGTAATTTGTTCTAGAGTGCAGACCGCAATTAGGCAAACGTAGCATAGGATGCCCTGACACCCGAAGGAGTGACAATGTACGTAAGGCTGCAGGCAGTGGCTGGAGAAACAAAAGCTGAGGTTGGTAGCGCTGATTGGCGTATCATGGAAGAGGCCTATGTCCAGCATGCTGTGTGACTATGACTAGAGTGGGCTGATGACGATAATACATAAACATATTAACATAGTCTACTGATGTCTCTATTTATGTCTCTAAAAGGATACATCTTTTCGTTCTCTTCTTGTACATGATTCGGTATCCACACTCTCTGCATCTGATTGGGTCTCTAGGTTTAATTTCGTTTTCTCTGTGACATTCTGTAACAAGAAGAATAAATACATTCCATTTACAATGTTTCAAAAACAACTAACACGGAAAAAGCATACTACTGAGAAACAAAAATTATATTCTAGGTTAGTTTATTTTCACCTCCACAGACATATATCATGGGTACTTTGGTAACTGATTGTTCTTTATTGCTAGAATCTGCCATTGTTTTAAATGGTCAGGAAATAAACAAACTATCTAATTCAATTTGTAAATTTGTATTTTGTATGCCCAACAAATCGTATCTGCGCGATCCAGCGATGACTAGAGGTGGGCGATTATGAGATATACTAATGAAATCATTCGAATATGAGAATGTCTCGAGATATCTCGATTATGACAGTATGTAGTTACTAATTAGTAGCCAGTCACGCACGCACGGTCGCTAGTCGCGCGCGCCTCGATTTACTCACAGCACAGCCGCGTGGGGTGAGAAAGGGACAACACGATGCGGTCTCTCAGCGGTCAGCGGCCCGCTATAAAGGAGGTACAGCAAGCGAAAAAGCTACCTAAAACTTACAAACTATCAAGACAAAAATCGGTAAAGTTACCGTTAATTAAATCCACATATCTATAAGTAAAAAGTGTCACGTTTCACACCACCGGCACCGTAATACAAACAAAAGAAACCAAATAAACCTATGTTGATACTACTACAGTCACGGAAGATCTGGCGTCGACTTCATAAAACACGATTAGTAGTACTAATTACTAATATCATTCGATTTTGAAAACATATTAGTTACTAATTCGATAATCGATTTTCAACATTAGTAATACAAAATAAATCGATTTTGCCGATCATTCATAATCGCCCACCGCTAAGCGATCCACAATCCACAACAGTGTGACCATCTCTAAATCACAAAATTCACGAATCCTGCCATACTACGGGTGAAATCCTGTCAAATCCTGCCAACGCTTGGGGCAAAAAATGCCAAAATATTGCCAACCGCAATTATCGCTGTATTTATCAAAGAAAAACCATAAATAAATAAATATTGGTGGACATCACACACAACACCATCTGACCCCAAACTAAGCAAAGCTTGTACTATGGCGGCCAGATAGCTGATACAATACTTATATAATTTTAAATACATACTTATTATACATAGAAACACCCAGACACAGTGCAAACATTTGAATTCATCACACAAATCTTTGCACTGGGTGGGAATCGAACCCACGACTCTCAGCTTCGCAGGCAGAGCTACTACCCACTAAGCCACGAGGCCAGTCTAATTCACTTAATACACAATTCAATTCAATGAATACACAAGATTATGTCGTAATACAGCGCCCCGGGTTTTTCTCCGCACAGTTCTCGTTCTTGTTATTTTCCCGGGATAAAAAGTAGCCCATATTTTCTTCGAGACTGTAATATAACCGTGTTACAAATTTCAACAAGATCCGTTTGTACTTTACGACGTGATTGAGCAACAAACATCCAAACATTGACATCATCATAGTAATATCATAAACTAGTAGTCCCCGCGGTTTTACTCAAGTATTTCGCGTTTCCGTTATTTTTTCGGGATAAAACGTAGCCTATGTGTTTTTCCAGACTATAATCTATTTGTGTTCCAAATATCAACCCGATGCGTTCAGACGTACAAACGTCATTCTGACATTAAAATCTCCAAACATTTCCATTTATAACAAAGATTTTTGACGTGACAACGTCTTATAAATTGGTTTGCCGGGTGACACTTCAAGAAACTGCGTTACGCTCCGCTCACGTTATGCGCTCACAATGAGAGCGAGTGAGAGGGACGCGTGCCTTTCACTTTTTATGTCTGTCTCTCTCGCTCTTAGGCGGGCTAACCATGCCCGAGTCGCTGATTCGCTTTTACCACTCAAAGTCGTTGTCACGTAAAACTTTCGCCCGTATACCGACTTTACAGGCAACCAATTTTTTTACCTCAAGATTTATATTGTTCATGACTACTAAGTGATTCTCGTTATTTCAATTACAATTCAATTTCAATTCAATACTCAAAAAGTATTGCCATAAAGAAAGTATTCCACTAGATAGTATGGGTAGTGCAGCGATAGTCTGATGAATTCACCCCGTGTTCTGTGCATTCTAAAATTACATTTTAAAAAGAGGTTTTATGTAATATAACTAAAATAGGAAGTACTTAAATAAATAATCAAAAACAGGGCAATAAAACATTTATTTCAAATGGTACTTTACATTCAACGTTATAAGAATGTAGTTTGCCTGTCATATTTATATCATAGTAGCAGCTCGCCCAGGCTTCGCACGGGGCAACTCGGAACTTAGGTATAGAACATTTCAATGTTAGTAGACCTTGTTGTAGTAGACAGGCTACTATTATTTAAATGTTGTGGTAATTCAGAATGATTGATTTATTTGATAATCTGTATGTACTTCATGAAAAATATTGCTTTATTATTCACACAATATTTTATCCTCTTCTTCGGAACGGCACATCTGCGAAATAATAATTTGAATAAATAAAACAATCCAAATTATTACCAGAAATCTAGTGATACATACAAGTTGCATAATTATTTCTGTAAAGGTTCAAACAAAAGGGTTAAATCAAAGGTGAAAATGTGTATAAATAATCTTTTATTTTGAAAGCTTAGAGCTTCATATCTACTCACACAATTGATAGGTCTCTTGTGTGAGTGGGTATGAAGTAGGTGTAGTGAGTAGGGTTTATACCTACTAAAAGCATCATGTTATCTTGTTAGCGAGATGAGATAGTGTAAGTTAATGGGAGTTTGATGCAATTCCTACTCCAGAAAACAAGAGTTGGAATGGCAGTGGGAGTAGAAACAGAAACTGAAGCGTCATGGCCATCTAGACTAGATATGTATAGGTAATGGTAACCATGGTAACACGCCATGACCATCTAAAAATGTTTACGTATTTGTGGCCATAGCTCCGAGTTCACCCGAAGATTTATTTCATTCCCAAGCATGATATTTGAGTTCAATTCACGGCTCACGAAAAATCTGTATGTAGTGCGCCAAAGGAAGTTTTCACTTAAAAAACTAACAAATGCGAATCCGCAGGCAAAATCTAGTACCTATTATTAGTAAACGGTCAGTAAATAAACTGTCAATTAAGTACCGACTTGTATATTTCATGGGTAAATTTGTAAGAAATAACTGGTCACACTTTTTTGTTTGTTTTGTTATTTAGGTTATGTTTACATTTTACATATTTTGCAAATTTTGGATTAGATACTGCCGTTATTGTATAAATAGTTCACGTAGATATCTAGAAGGCATTAATATGAATTTCTATCAAGTCGTCATAACAAATATTGTCTACTTACGTGTAAAATGAGATTCCATTGATTTTTCTTTTGCAGAGGCTATTGCAGCTTATAATCATACACAACGCACATAGTTTAACATAAATATCACCAATCTCTTAACAGTCTTTCACAAACAAGCTTTGATTCTTCTTTAAATGCACACAATATTTAATGAAACATAAAAAATCCGAGTCTGAGCTTTGAACAGACTTTTGTTTGGCAACTCGGTGTCAGATTTGTAATGTAGCCAGAGAAAAAGCTGTCCACGGTGATAAGGACGGAAAATCAGTATCTCTTTCTCTTTTTTTCACAAGTGATAGATAATTAGACTATCTCATTTCCACAAGTCGTGACGTCACTTATTGTGCCCCCCTGATTTATAATATCAGTGGGATGTTAAGCATTGCAATTTTCATTGTATACCTCAATTTTTACATGTTTATACATTGATTTATTCAATATATTTAACTTTTCTTTGGTTGGTTAAAATGAAATACAACCGTCATAGAGCTGAATGTTACGACTTACGAAAGTTACAGTACATACCTACAAAGGAATGAAGAAGTATAGTTGAATTTATCGGAGAATTCCCCACTAGTGACGCTTTACTATAATCTACTGAGTTTATTAGGGATGTGTGAGAACTAATCAACTAAATTGAAAGCGTTAGTCAATTTTGTCTATCGTTATGCTCTTATTTTCACCCCCGGGTGGTCATTATCGGGAATATGAGTTATGGTAACAAACATTTTTTCTGATCCACCAATACTGCCAAAAACTGCCAGTTTTCATAAAACGTCCTATCATACCAAAGGCTAAAATAACGCCCAAATCTCGCCAAAATGGCAGGAACCTACCACATATGGTTACACTGTTCCACAAATCCACAGACCACAGACTAAACTAGAATCTAGATTAAGTAGAGAGTTAGAGTGCAGTGTTGCACATCGATAATGGACCATCGCTAAACTATCGAAATAATATCAATAGGTGACATATTTCAAAAGTATCGAAAGCCTATCGATACTATTGACCTTATCGAAACTATCGATAGTGTAATACAGGGAAATAGTATTGATAAACAGCAATAGTATCTATAGTATTGCAACTACTTGATTCGATAGTTACGATACTATCGATAGTATTGACACTATCAGCTTCAATTGTATCGATAGTATCGAAAACCAGTGAATGTTTATGAGCAATACAATCGATACTATCTCATACTATCGACAGTTAAATAAACTGCAATAGTATTGCCTTTCAAAAATCAATCACATATCTAGTAGCTTCCTCTTAAAATCAAATCCGATCACTTCTAATACTCAATCACTTCTAGTGTTCTCATGGCCATCTTCCAACTTCATCATCAGACCCTGGTTTCCATCTAACACTAAAGTACTCATCAATACAAATAAAACGAACCTAGATTTGACGGGATTTTGTCGTTTCATCGCAGTGTTCTTTCAACCACCTTCCAAGTCCATCATCAGACAGACCTTGGAAAAGGGATAGGTGAAACTATACTACGTGAGCCTTAAGCATGATTTGCGAGACAGACGTGACAGTGTAACACAGATTAAGTAATAATATGTGTAAGTATGACGTGAAACTGTCAGCATCACGGTAAAGGCGTATAAAAATGTAATGGCTCGTGGCCAAATTGGGAACTAAGGTCGACCGATTTTCCCAAAATTTTCTAAATTTAGGGAGTAATTCATTCCAGCTTGTAGTGAAACACACGTAGTTGGTTGAACACTGACTTTATTCCCATACAAGTACTTACATAGAGGGTAGACTTATATGTCATACCCTCATTAATATACAACATCTCATCCCTTTTAGAAAACAAAGAAAAAGAAATACTCTTAAAAATAAATCAACAAACCTATCTTAACAAAATACATAAATAGTATAAGACACATGCCGCATACCTAATTTACTTGTAAGAACATAGAAATAAAGTGTACCTACTGGGGAGACGATGAAACTTAATTACTTTTAGAATCGTAAAGGAAAACAAATATCATAAAAGCAAATTTACAAAACATTTTACCAAAACAAAAAAAATGTATGCTTAGATACACTTAAATACCTAACTTATTTATAAAAACTTGAAGATAGTAACTGTGGGGTCAATGAAACCTAATCCTTTTTGGAATCAATCAATAGATTAGTAAGCATTCGCGCGGTTCGTTCCCTCGACCTCGTGACGGGCACCGCGGGCGGGGCGGGCGACCCCGGCGCAGACGAGCTGGACTCACTCGAAACACTTTGACAGGTGTCGTCCTGGTTATCCGTGACGTCATAAACGTCTCGCGAGTGAGCGCTCTTCGGTGAAGACTTTGCGCTCTCAGAGTCAGAGGTTACTTCCGTATCCGGTTCCGACACCTGTCGCTCTTCCCTTGCCGTCTTAAATCGACGTTTTCGCGTGCTAGTCGACCACATAGAATATTTCTGACTACTTGTCAGCTCAACATTCATTTTTGGCTGTACCGGGGGTTCCGCTTTCGAACGCAAGATCAGGTGACTTCGAGTGCGTCGATACCGACCGCCGTTCGCATCTTCGACCAGATAAGAACGAGGTTCACACGTACGTGCCACTACGGACACCGGCCTTCTGGCCCCGGCATCTATCATGATCGCCGAGTCTCCCGGCGACAGACGATCGAGCGACCTGGCCGTGCGGTCATACTGGCGTTTTACACTCGCTCTGTTGTCCATTAGCGCCCGATAATTTCGCTCATTGTCTACCGGTTCCGTCAATAATTTGGAATGCGTAGGCAATTTTGTATGTAAACGTCTACCCATCAACATTTGAGCCGGAGAATCCAAACCGTTCCGCGGTGTAGCTCGATAATTGAGTAAACTCATCGAAAAATCTTGACCCGAGTCAACACATTTTTTAAGTAAATTTTTGACCGTCTGAACGGTCCTCTCGCTCTTCCCATTCGATTGAGCATAATTCGGCGATGACGTTACGGGCGTCACTTCCCAGTTCAGCAAGAAAGTCTTGAACTCCCGCGAGGCGTAAGCGGGGCCATTGTCGGTTACTAGCTCCGACGGGATCCCGTGTCGCGAGAACTGCTCCCTCAAAAACTGTATTACCTGCTTGCTGCTCGTATTCGTTAGTTCGCTGACCTCCACGTAATTAGAAAAGTAGTCCACTAAGATGATGTATCTTTTCTTCTTATACTCGAATATATCGGATGCGAGCTTACGCCACGGCAGCGCCGGCACGTCGTGCTGCAGCAGCGGCTGGCGGCGCGCGCGGGGCGCGTGCAGCGCGCACGCGGCGCACGCGCGCACACAGCGCTCTATGCCCGCGCCCTGCCCCGGCCAGAACATCACCTCGCGAGCGCGCCGCTTACAACGCTCTATTCCGAGGTGCCCCTCGTGTACGCGGTCTATCATCTCATCCCTGAGGGCGAGCGGTATGAAGACGCGTTCACCTTTAAAAATGATTCCGCCGACGTAGTGTAGTTGTTCCCGGTACGGCCAAAACACGGCACTCGCCGCGTTCACCTCGCGCCTGTTGTTAGGCCAACCCTCCGTTATGTACCGAATTAAAGTCTTGCAATCTGCGTCCGTCTCCGTCGCCTGCCTGACCGCTTCTAGCTTCACATCGCTGAAGGGCACGTTCTCCAACATGAAGCACGTCTGCACGTCCACTTCGTCCGTGACCTCGTCGAGCATCGTCTCTCCGAGCGGCGCTCGCGACAACGTGTCCGCGATGTACATGTACTTACCCGGCGTGTACACCACCTTGAACTCGAAGCCCTGCACGCGCATCATCATCCGCTGCAGCCGCGCCGGCACGGACACGAGCGGCTTGGCGAACAGCGCTTCGAGCGGCTTGTGGTCCGTGTGCACGGTGACATCGGCGCGCCCGAGGATGTACTGCCTGAAGCGCTCGACCGCGAACACGATGGCCAGCATCTCCTTCTCGATCTGCGCGTACCGGGTCTGCGCGTCCGACAGCGTCATCGACGCGAACTCCACCGGGCGGCCGGCCTGCAGCAGCACGGCGCCCACGGCCACGCTGGACGCGTCCACGGACAGCACGAGCGGCGCGCGCGCGCAGTACAGCGCCAGCACCGGCGCGCTGCTGAGCTTGCGCTTGAGCTCGTCCACGGCCGCGCAGTGCTGCGGCTCCCACGTCCACTCGGAGTCCTTTTTCAATAGACCACGCAGCACGTTCACTTTCTCTGAATAATTTTGTATGAACTTAGACAAATAATTCACCATGCCCAAGAATCTTTCTAGCGATTTTTTATCATCCGGGTAAGGCATCTCTGAAATGGCCTTTATTTTAGCATCATCCGCACGCATCCCGGTCGCGTCGAACTTGTGGCCGAGATACGTTATCTCCGATACTCCGAACTTACACTTATCGCGGTTAAATTTAATGCCGATTTCTCGCGCGCGTTGTAGGAGTCTGCCCAGTCGGCGGTCGTGTTCGACCCTGTCTCGACCCCACACGATGACGTCATCGATGAACGATTCTACCCCTTCCAAATTTTCGAGGTGTTGTCGGAGTCTCGCATGAAAAACTTTGGGTGCACAATTTATGCCGTAAGGCAAGCGCAAGAACTGATAACGGCCGAAAGGTGTACCGAAAGTGCAAAGGTCGGCGCTCGCATCATCGATTTTCACCATCCAGAACCCGCACCGGGCGTCGAGCACGCTGAAGACGGCGGCGCCGCGCAGCCGCACCGCCAGCTCGGGCACCGTCGGCAGCGAGTAGTGCGCGCGCCGCACCGCGCGGTTCAGAGGTCGAGGGTCGAGGCACACGCGGATACTGCCGTCCCTCTTAGGAACTACAACGATTGCATTGACCCACTCAGTCGGCCGTGTGACCTTCCTCACGACGCCCAAATATTCCATCCTATGTAACTCTTTCAAAAGTTTATCTTTCAAACCGAAAGGAATTTTTCTGGTAGGACACACGACCGGCTGCACGCTTCTATCTACAGAAATACCATATTGCCCTGGCAATTGACCCAAACCTCTAAACAAATCATCGTACTCGCTAATATTAATCGTGTTCACCTGAGCGATCAAGCCCAATGTGACGCATCCTTCCAAACCTAATACGTTTTGACAATTTAAATCGGCAACAACAAACGGTAAATAATAACATTTGTTACGGAAGGTGAATGACACGTTATCGGTTCCGATAATAGGTAACCTGTTTCCTGTAAAAGAATGTACACGTTTAGGAAACGGCTTAAGGTCGCTAATCGACAGACCCAAGAATAAATATTTTTTCATCCCACCAGCTCGGAAAGAGTACTTTTGCTCCTCGATATCAGGGCGCAAAAGTCGTTTTTACCCTCTAGAGGTTAAAGTAAATTTGAATTTAGAACATCGTGTGTACTGAGGTTTTGAATTCAAAACATAATTTAACCTAATTATTTCTACCTCCTTGGTGCCGAATTCATCATACATTTATTTTTAATTTGTTAAAGACTCATACTCGGAACCTCCATGGTGTACTTTTTTTAAAATGCTTTGCGCGCAATTTTCTTTTCACGTATGGAGGATAGAGGTAAAGAATGTTAATTCAAATGGCAGAACCTTTTAAAATGCTATGAATGAACCAATTGTAACAAAATTGAAGTATGCCGAGTTGTCGAGTTAAATAATGAAATATTATTGACTACTAAAATAGTAACTAATAGATAATTTCAGCTACTTGTGCCGTACAAAATAATGTAGTAAATGTAACATCAAATAAATAATTACTATTTTGAGAAAACATGTAGGTACAATATATTTTGAAGTCAAAACTTCTTTTGGCGCGCCAAAGACAGATTTTTCGTGAGCTGTCAATTGAATTCTAGCGTCACGCTCGGGAGTGATAAGAAATCTTCGGGTAAACTCGGGACCATAGCCATTGGCCATCTAGAAATGCCTCAGCCTTTCCCAATAGCCATTTAAAAATGCGTTAGCATTTCTAGATGGCCATGCTCATAGCCACGCCCTCCGGTTTCACACGCGTAGTTTGCAAAGTAAGCAATCAAATTCTGAGTTATAAGTTACCACTTCGATCGGCAATGCCTATGACTGCTATTTTTTTTTCATTAATTCTAAATGGTAATGTTTATTTATTTCCTTTAAAATATACCCTGATGCTAACTTAGCGCTACTATAATTTAATGCATTTGTCCGCCCGGACACTTTTTCATGTACACAGATGAAACTCCTTACCTCAATCGCTCAACTCTCCATATCTTCACGTCATATTGTTATTGTTAAAACTATGGTTAAATAAACTGAAAGTTAAAAATAGGAAAATTGAATACAAGTGAAAATCCGAAATACCTAAGTGATTCTAGTGACCAAGAAGTTTATTTGACACCAACATAATTGACTGAAACTGAAAATGCGCAAAGCATTTACCTAGTAATTTCCTCGCTAAGGTGGGATGAAAAATTACGTGTTACACTCGAGTGCAAAGATTTTTCACCTTGTGCCCTTTTGATTCCCTTGCTACGCTCAGGATTCTAATTTTGAATCCCTCGCTACGCTCGTGATTCAATTATAGAATCCTTCGCTTCCTCGGTCATCAAAATTGAGCACGCGGTTAAAAAGCCACTTTGCACTCTTGTACAACAAATAACTATTCTTTAGAAATAACGTTTAGCATGGAACCCGTATCTATTTTTAGAACAACATTCTTTCCGTTAGATATAATACATTCAGTCCATTCTCTGCACGACTTACGCATTTCTTTGTTGTCACTGATGACGCCGACATGAAACATATTTTCCGAATCCTGTTCAGGGTCGCTGCCCTCATAATCTACATCTAAATTGTACACGTTACCTACAGTTTTCTTCTGTTCACACACTCGCGAAAAATGGCCCTTACGATCACACACAAAACACATCGCGTGACAAGCCGGACACCGGTCGCCGCCCGCGCAGCGAGCCCGCCCGCAGGCCCAGCAGCCGGGCCGCGCGCGCTGCGCCGCCGCCGGGCCGCGCCCGCCCGGGCCGGCGCCGCCGCCGGCGCGCCGCGCGCCCGCTCGGCTCGCGCCTCGGCCTCCGCTTGCGGCTCGCACCGCGTTCACTTGCACGTTCTCCGACGATGAGCTACCGATACATTGGCTTTCTTCTTGCGATATTTCAGCCGCCTGACAGATTTGTATCGCTTTAACTAATGTTAAATCGTCCGTACGTAGCAGTCGATCCCTGAGCGTGGTGCTCATGACGCCGCACACGATTTTATCTCGCAGTAAGCTCTCGTTCAATTCGCCGAATTCGCAATGTTGACTCAGCAGCCGTAACGCCGTCACGTACTGGTCGACGTGTTCGCCATTCTCCTGGCTGCGCGTGAAGAACTTGTACCGCCGCACCGTAATATTTGGTTTCGTACCAAAATACGAATCGAACTTCTTCAAAATGCAGCTGACGTCATCTTCGCTTTCTCCCGCGTCGAATGCGAAGGTCGAGAAGACCTCGTACCCCGCCGGTCCGATGAGGTTCACCAACAAACTAGCCTGCACTTCCTTAGGCTCTTTGCTCACTCCAGACGCCTTTAAAAACACCTCAAAAAGCTTCCGCCATTTGCGCCACGACTCCGAGCGCGAGGCCGGACCGCCTTCGAGTGATAATTCCGCTGGAGGACGCGCGTGTTCCATTGTTTAGTGCACACAACTCGCACTAAACTAATAAAATAATGTTTTAAACGGTTTTTAATCTTTTTCAAAGAAAGAATATCCCACCGCTGCCACCATGTAGTGAAACACACGTAGTTGGTTGAACACTGACTTTATTCCCATACAAGTACTTACATAGAGGGTAGACTTATATGTCATACCCTCATTAATATACAACACAGCTGAAGCGTGTCGTTACGCTACAGGTATATTAAAGGTACCATATCCAGTAAGTGTAGCCAACGTTTGAACGTAGCTCTGAATTTTTTTTTATTAAAAAATACACCCTCTAACTAAAAAACTATTTTAATTTAAACTTTAGTTGATAAGAAGTAAGTAAAAAATTAGTAAACATTTTTAAAACAAATAATTTTCAAACGTTTAATTCAAATGTTCAATTTTGAATTTCGAGGAAAAACACCGGCGAATACATCGCCATGTTTGTGACGTCACTAGTGATTTAAACAATAATACGCTTCTCAAAGGGAATAAATATGTTTTTGCAAATTAATAATGAGTTAATTGGGTCAATCAACTTTTCGACCCACACTTTTGAGAGGATACAATTTTTTTATTTTAATTTTTTTTTTTCGTCAATCTTATTCATCGAAGTCTTAGAATAAGGAATATAATAATCGAAGTATATTTTCAAATAGCTTGAACATTGAAGCATGACATGTGTAAATGGGCACGACGTCTGTTGTATGATTTTTACTATATTCATACAAAACTTAAACAACCCCCACAAAAGAGTCTCTTGCGTTACCAGAGAGTATTACCTCAGTAACCGAAAATAAAACTCAGTTTCAACTTACTCTTATATATTTTTTACTTTCGGATGCATAATCAAACAGTGTGGTATATTCAGTCCTAATTTAAGTTACATACCTGAGAACATAATATCAACAATTTGTATTTAGCGTTACCACCGAGATCCAAAATTTATATTTATTTTGCATAATTCTCTGTTGAGAGTGACAAACGCTTCAAAATCTTTATAAAACGAAAACCAACTTATAACACCTGCACTGTATTCCAAGCCGAACTGTTGGCTATTCTAGAAGCATGCAAATGGGCTTTTAACCACAAATGTCCAATAGTAATTGTTTTTACAGATTCCATGTCGTCACTCCAAGCCTTACAGGATCGGAGTAATACGCATCCACTAGTTTCAAACATACATTTAGTTATCAGAAATCACAAAGCAATAGGTGAACTCAGCTTCTGCTGGGTAAAGAGTCATGTGGGGATCGAAGGAAATGAAGCCGCAGACAGGGCTGCCAACTACCCTTCTAAGCAACTTGCTCCACCTGTATACTCAAAATTTCCTTTGTCCTACTTAAAACAAACACTGCACCTAAAGAATCAAGAAACGTGGGAGCATCGTTACTCGAACGCGTCTCAAGGTCAACATACTCGTAACATTTTCCCTACTTTTGGTCATATAAAGAGGTTTTGGAAATCAGTTGAGACTTTATTATGTATGTAGTTGTAGGTAGGAGCGGAGCTAGTGACAACAACGGTGGTTAAATGCGAACTGATTTATTCAGGTAAGAAAGTGGCGGTCGCAGCCGCCACATCTATAACTACCTACATACGAGTATTTGTATACCTATACAACATCTTTCCCCCCTACAAAAAAAATTGTCTGTACTGGACATCGGGCCGGTCTCGGCGGACACGGCGGCCCGGCGCCGGCGGCTCGCTGCCGTCGTCCGGCGTCCGGCTCGGGCGGCGCGCTGTCCTGCGCCGGTGTCCTGAACTCCGGGCTGCTCGCCGGCGCCGGCGCGCGGTGCTCGGGCGTGCGCGGCGCGGGCCGGGCCGGGGACTGTGCGCCGGGGCTGTCGGCCGCGTCTGCGGCGGGGCTCGGCGCGCCGGCACCGATACGCTCGGACGGCCCGGCGGGCGGCGCGTTCGGCAGTCCTCCAGGTTCCGGAAGGCGCAGTGGGCGGCGAGCCCGCGCAGGCGCGTGGCCCACTGTGGGTGTGTCTCGCCGGGGTGCTGCGCCGCGTCGTAAAACTTGTACCTCTCGGCAAACCCGCATCGCTTCGGAGTGAAGTGATCGTCGAGGATCTGAAGGATACCCTCGAAGTTCTTTGTATCTAACTCGTCAGGCAGCGCGAGATTAGCCGCCAACTGATACGTGTCCTCGCTGAGTGCGCTGAGGAGTATGGCCTTCCTCCTAGCGCCCGTTTTGTCCGTCGCCTCGTCCACATTGTTTGCGATGAACCACTGGCACAGTCGACTCATGTAAATTCTCCAGTCTTGGTTCTGATGGTCGAAGTTGGTAACCGTACCAGTCGTTACTCCGAACATTCTTGAATTTTTTTTCCTTCACGTGTGGGTAAACCTCGTCGCCAATTATTATGTATGTAGGTAGGAGCGGAGCTAGTGACAACAACGGTGGTTAAATGCGCACTGATTTATTCAGGTAAAGGTGACATTTGGATCACGGCAGTCGCGACCTGGCAGTGGCGGCTAACTGCCGCAGCCCATTGTCGCTGCTGTGCGGCGCTGCCAGAAGCTTTCGGATAGCAGCGTCCGCGACCCGGGCAGCGACTGCCACGTGCAGTAGCCAAACAAGAGTCAGTGCGAGCGGTTGTGCATTCCAGTCGTGTATCGAACATTAACTATGTCTGACAATTTAAATAAACAAAAGCGAGATCTCGTGAAGAAACTGCTAGAGGATGAGGAAGAGGGTGATGAAATAATGTTGCTCTTACTTTCATCAAAGAGGAATAAAATTGATTCATTATACAAGTCCAGAATCGATGAAGGCAGCTATCAAATCCTGATAAAACGACACTTAAATTTAAAGGAACTGAAATTTAGAAAGCACTGCAGACTAAATAAAACTCAGCGGGCAGCGCGACCGTACTGCCTCCGGAGCGGCTCGGCGGCGCTGCCAAGGTCGCGCGTAGGCCACGCCCCCCGGCCGCGCTGCTCGGTCGCTTGCGTCGGAAACTAGCGCCTATAAATCCCTACAAAGCAGTGCGGCGCGACCACGGCTGCGGCTGCAGGGCCGCGGCTGCCGTGCCGCTACTGCCGTGATCCGAATGATACCTTTAGAAAGTGGCGGTCGCAGCCGCCACATCTATAACTACCTACATATTTGTATACCTATACAACAGACTTCTTTCTTCGTAACACAAGTAATTACTGGACATGGTTTCCACAAATCCTACCTGTTTCGCTTCAAAATTATCGACTCGGATAGGTGTCCATGTGATAACAGATCCATACAAACGGTTGAACACTTACTTAAGCAATGCCCGGAGTTCTCTGCTTTCAGACATGAGCATGAAGAAGTGTGTCGGTTTCTGAGCGTTTCGGCCTATGACTTAGATACACTAATTTTAAAAGAAGCAGCTATTCAGTCATGGACAAAATATATTGTACGGATATATAGCTATTTAAAGATTTTTAATGGGACATAGCATTTGTAATACTAATACATATTGGGTTCATTATACTTTCTTTCATGTCATTAATTTTTCGCTCAAATTTCACATTTATTATACTTTGTACATTAGAAATATAGGTTGTATACCTATTTGTAATATTATGCTTAGACTAGTATTTTATAAATTACTTACATTTAATGTAGTACCTCTGAGGTACTTCGGATCCGTGGGAGCCTGGGAGCATTGATTGTATCAAATAGCAGCTTCCTCTCACAGATACAGAGGCTCATAATTTCTAAGTCTGATAGATATAATACCCCGTTTACATTATTCCAGTCCAGCGACCGAATCCAGCGCTGGATTGCTTACTGGAATAATGGAAACCGGCACTGGAATGCATTGGCACTGGATTGATGCATTCCAGTGCCGGTTTCCATTATTCCAGTAAGCAATCCAGCGCTGGATTCGGTCGCTAGACTGGAATCATGTAAACGGGGTGTAAGGCACTTTGTAAAACATATTATAAAAGATTAAAAATAAAAAAAAACTACGGTAACTACAGACTGTCGAGACTATCGAGACTATCGAGATATCTCTATAAGCTACTATAATATCATAGGTTTCATCTGTCATTGTGGAATACGACAGTGGCTCCTTTCGCCAACGGTCACAAGTGGTGGCGCGGAGTCTATATTGTGATCTGTGGCCGCGGCGCGTCGCGTCGCGTCGCGTCGCCCTGTCGCCCAGTGCGTTCCCACCTTTACTCTAAGGTGTTGTATAACGTAGTGATTAGTTACTCTGTGGTTTCTGTGTTTTCTGTTTTGCTTTTTGCTGTTTTCTGTTTTGCTTTTGTGTGTTTGTAATTTGTAGTATTTGTTATTTGTACGCATTGACAGAAAACAGCGGATTTATTTTTTACGAGACTCTTGCTGCAAAGTAAATTCGATATACATTTGACAAATTTGGATTCCAATAAGTTAGTATTTATTTAAATTGTAGAAATATTGTGTATTTCCGGTTATATTGCTTTGATTCTAAACATAGGTGTTAACAAATTATTAAAGCACTATGCATTTCTTAAATAACTTTGACCCGGAAACTTCAGAGCGTGAACGTCGGAAGCTGAATAGGAAAAGTTATTATATGAAGTAAGTGGTTCAGTTTATTACCTACATACTTACCTATGATATTCGGTACTGTAGTAGGTACCTACCGCAAAACGAGGTGTTTAGCGACAAAGCGGTGAATAAGGCGTTTTCAAGATGCAAATAGATCTGTCAAAGGTACTTCTCATGGTCCTCGCTTCTCAGTTACACCATTGGCTTGTTAGGGAAATTTTGCAAAATCCAACATTTAGAGTCGCTTGTAAAAGCCTCATACAAAGCTAGAAGTTTTCAAAGTTAAAAATAAATTATGCTAATTATAACATTGAACTGATGCAATTGCACGAAATTCATAGTTCATTAATAATCCTATTACCTAATAAATTAGTGAACTGTGGAATTAATATTTCAATTGAAGTTGGTTGTTTCATTATTCAGATTAAAATAATTATTTTAAAATGATAAGGCATCCTGACGTAGGTTGCCGAAGCCATTCATTTATGCAATGCTATCTCACATGCAAACTGCACTGACGCGACTTGCAGTGAGAAAAAGATGTAATGCTAAGTTTCATATTGGTATAGCAGAATAATGTTCCAGAGTGAATAAAATTGATGTACTAAGAGCCCATGAACCCCAGACCTTAGTTATTTTATAAAAGCTGAAAACTTGTCAACACATGGTCCCAACACAGGTAAGAACGATGGACCATTATGAAGTTTGGATCTTTCTGACTTTGGCTGATAAACGGTACTAATGGTATACCTATGAAAAACCGATCTAAATTTGTCAAATTATAAAGTCGGATATTTCGGTAATACCTTCAGAATATTATTAAAAATCACACCAATAATAAATAAATAAATATTGGTGGACAATTCACACACAACACCATCTGACCCCAAACTAAGCAAAGCTTGTGTAATGGCGGCTAGATAGCTGATATACTACTTATATAGTTTTAAATACATACTTATTATATAATTGCCAGACACTTAACATCGTTGTAAACACTTGCCAGACACCCATGTTGTGTTAATGTCCATGCAATAATGTTTCTACTTGTGTCATAATATGCACGCTGATTTTTTATATATAATATTTGGGTAACAATTAGCAGCCTAATTATCATAAGCACCCACTGAAAGTTCCCACTGCTGGGACTCGGGGCCTTATTACCATTTATCTGCCAAAGCCAGGATGACCCAAACTTGATAATGGTCCATCATTCTTACCTGTGTTAGGAGCATGCGCTGACAAGTTTTCAGCTTTTATGAAATAACGAAGGTCTGGGGTCCACGGGCTCTTGCTATATGAGGCGCTGAGCGGCTCAGAATGGACAACACCAAACACAACTACAGACGGCACGACACAATGACATCCACACTTAACTTGGGCTTTTATATCAAATCTAAGGCCAAATTGACTCCCAATAAACGAGGTATCGTCAATGTAATCAATACCCTGGAAACATAGGCTATCTTTATCTAAAAAAAATAATGACTTACCAGATCGAGTTCAAAATAATTTTCGGTGGAAGTTTGCATGGTAAAGTACATCATATATTTTTATAGTTTTATTAGTCTCTTACTTTAGAAGTTACACACATTTTACCACTTTGGAAGTGTCTCTCGCACAAATAATTCAGTATAGAAAAAAAAAAAATTTACACTTAAACCATTCATTATTGAAGTATAGAAGTGATAATATGATATGACGTTACATCAGCTAGTTTCGTAATAAAGATGCTAGTTAGTAAGACTCGTTACATTTAGGTCCTAAAATATATTCATAATTAGGAAAACTTCCTTAAAATGTTTAATGCAGTCTAGTTTTGTCTCTGTTCACCCCGTTTTATGGTACTTCCACTTGACATGATTGTCACTGTGTGAATACTCTGGGGTCATTTCTTGTTTCAGCCGCAAACACAGAGCCACTAAATCTTTGTACAATGAACGAGGCCAAATATCTGCCACTGGTAAGGACTTATGCGACTGTTTGGAAACAACATGCCCAGGGTGCCATTTCCCATGTCCAAAATGTACTTCGCCTAAATGTGGACATGAGTGCAGGTAAGCACATTATAAAGTACTAGCAGTGCCCTGGAGTTTTACCCGCGTAGTTCCTGTTGGTTCCCTGGTATAAAAAGTAGCATATTATGTGTTCTTCCATTACTGTGTTCCAAATTTCAGCCCAATCCTTTCATACATTACTACGTGATTGAGCAACAATCAGTCAAACATTGACATTTATAATATTAGTAGGAATACTGTGATGGCAGGTGGTAAGCCCAAATCTGCCATCAATATGTTTATAACAATTTTAATCTCTCTCTTTAATTTCGAGTAACACATAGTGATGATTTTCCTACTAGTATTATAAACACAAAATTTGGTATGTATGTTATTATGGATGGATGTTTGTTACTCTTTCAAGCAAATTACTGAAGGGATCTCAGTGGAATTAGGTACATAGATAATATAGTCTGGAATAACATGTTTTAATTCAGGAAAATAATGAAAATGTCAGGAACTAAGAGAGTAACACTGTGGGATGCTATCTATATCATCATCATCATCATCAACAGCCCACTAAACATTCCCACTGCTGGGACTCGGGGCCTTCTCTCGCAAGGAGAGAGTTAAGGCCATAATCCACCACGCTGGCCCAGTGCGGGTTGGCGGATGACACATGACTTCGAAAGATTCTAGGTACATGTCGGTTTCCTCACGATGTTTCCCTTCACCGTTTTAAGTTAGCGGCATTACGCACATGACTTCGAAAAGACAGTGGTGCATGTGGGGTTTGAACCCGGGGTCTCCGGATCGGCAGCCGCCGTTCTCCCGACTAGACCAGCCGTAACTTCATCATTTATTCCGTTGCTATCTATATGGGTGTAGCTATTTAGTTATGCAGTAGTTGATAAGGGCCCTGCCCTTTCTTTTTTGTCCAGGGAAAATTCTTTATGCCACTATTTGGGAAGTAGGGTGGAAAACAATATGTGGTCCTCCTCATTCTTACTACCGTGTGGCCTACCCACTAAAAACCCTGAGAGGATTTGTCTGTGCGGTTATGTGCCGGAGCTACGAGGATGCGTTCGCATTCGCCCGCGGCCCCGGATGCGCTTGTCCTCTTCGGACCCTTTCCTGCGTTCGAAGTGGAACTGGTTATCCACAACTTTTTTCCTTATCTGGCATGCAGTAACACTGCACACAATCCAGCTTTCAACCAAGGATCCAGCTTTCGGGCACATAATCGTGGTCATGTCACTAAACTATCCTATAAGTATAATATGTACCTATGCTTTTTAATAAGTGGTCCCCCTAGGTACTGCATCCAGCCCAGAGGGGGATCATGACTCCCATGCCCCCCCCTCCCCCCTTAATCCGCGCTTGGCTGCGCACGCCTCCTCAGAGGCTGTCGTCGTTGAGCGGTGGATCCCCCAAGTCCGTCGCTCAAGGCCCTTCTACATTGAGGTTGGAGGAGGGCATGGAAAACCCTCCTCCCTGTCGTTGATGCATTGGAAAATTGGAGATAATCTCACGTTAGCGCTCGTGTGTTTCTTTTTGGAACATTACTTGTTCACAAAAAGAAACAGCCGCCTCCCACGGTCTCTCGCATACCAGTATTGAATTAATCAGCACTGGAAGCGAGAGATCGTTTCCCACAGCGGCGACGAAAACCTGAAGCTCGCCTTTCCCATTCTGGCCATTCCTCTCCAATGTGTGCTGTGCCATGTCCTCGCAGGCTGATGGGGGATGGGGATCGAACCTACCTCAGCAGCTGAAGCGGTGCTGATTAATAGTAACGCATGTTGGCTCGTAGCGCGAATTGTAGGTTAATTTTTTTATCTCCCTACAAATAAAATAATGGTTATTTTGAAATAATTTACGCTTGATAGATTTAATATCCTAGTACTTATGCTCAAGAACCTATCTTCTGTAAATATTGAGATTTTTTTTAAATCAGAGGGATGCGATTTTTTTATCCAGGTAATTTTATGGAATCGTGTTTTCGAATCGTAATAAGTATACTATAGGTACTAAACATACATATAGATAAGTATAGAGATATCCTGAACTTTTATCATATTATATTAATTCCTAATTTAGTTTTTATTTTAGGTACAAAAAAAAAAGATGCCATTTGAGGTCTTGATACAATCATAATCAATAGTAATAAATATGTTACCTCTATCAGTGGTTAATCATAATAATTATAGTGGTTAATCAATAAACTGCATGGTGTCACATTTTAATTATTTAATTTTATTACAGAGTCAACAGAAGATGGATGTATGATAAAATTGAAGTCGAAGGGAATGATTTTGTACTAAAAAATGAATTTAACAAGAAGTAAAAAGACAAGATCTTTATCAAACGTAATGTATTAGATGTTATGTTTGATTCAGTAAAGAAATCTTTGAGGGGATTTCATCTGTATTTTAACACAAGTGTAATCTAAGCTATGGATATAGAATATCATCATAATATTGCACAACCAAAACATCACAACAGAAGAATTGTCCATAATGGTGAAGATTGCACATTTAGGAGAGAAATATCAATTGACATAGCCTCTTTATACACGAATGAAAAATTTGTAATATTTTATTCAGTGGCCAAGAGCTTAAAGAAATATTCCACTTCCAATTCACCATCTTCGGACAGGTCTGTGCAGTGAACTGCGTTATGCAATATTGTTTTTCCGTATTGTGCCCTAATGGAATCTGGATACAATTGACGACATAAATCCTGAAACAAATAAATTATGCTAATAAAATAAATTACTGTTTGTTATTTTACGTCACTGTTTTAATAATTATGTTCAATTAAAATAGTTTCCATAAAATTCAGAAGGCAGGAAGAGATATATGTATAGTTAGTTATTATTGATTAGGGGAGGGGAGGGTATTGCCGTACACTAACTTCAAATATTTTTTTCATCAAATTAGTTCAGCTTAAAGCCAAGTGTCACGTTCCAGATAATGCTAAATATATTATAGTACGTGTTAGTAAATATAAGAGCAAATTTATAAATATATAAATACGAAAAAAATTAAGAATTTGAAAGTGAGGCATTTACGGAATTACCCGACGCTTGAGTGTAATTCCGTACGTTTGTCTAATATCGTACAAGATTAAAAGCCTCAATAAATTCGGTTTATTAGCATATTATCGACAATAAAAGGTTTATTTTTTATCATAAGTCAATATCTATTAAAAAGTACACAAAAGTAGTAATTAGAAATACTTATTCGCAAATTACACATACGTAATTTACAAAAATTGTAAGTAGGTTTATATTATAGGTTAACAACATAAATCTTCGCTAAATTTATCAACAATGACATGTCATTACAAAAAATTGTAATCAAAATCCAATTACATCTTATTTTTTGATGTCACAAAACTATAAAAGTAACGCCGCAATCACGTGCCCACCAATTTCATCCCGGCCCGGACTGATCCCATAGTGTGCGAAAGAGCGAAACAAGACACAAGGAATGCGCGTAACAGAGACAAACGTATATTACTCGGTGTCTTCTTATTATTTTGAAGTGTACGGAAATGGCCACTGTACGGTAATACCCTCCCCTCCCCTACACGCTTGTGTTTTGGAGTGTTTTGAACATTGGAATACCTAAATAATTACTTTTATCACATCAGGATTTTTTACAAATGTTTCAAATTGAATATCACCCCAAAATTGCTAGCTTATCGGTTTACACTTCGGAGAGTGTCTAATTGATCTGCATGATCTAATACCACCATGCCTTTTTTTCTATCGGATTGCTTGTAGCTCGAAAATGCGACATAGTTTCATGGTTGATGTTCGAAAGACACAAACTGGCTCGACTCTACTTTTGTGATAAGAACGTCCAGGCTGTGGAGTGCGTTGCCTGAGTGAGTTTTTCCGGATGGTTACAATCTTGGTGTCTTCAAATCTAGAGTGAATCGGTTTCTTTTTGGTGAACACGCTCCATTGTAGACTGTACTGTCGCTTAACTTCTGGCGAGACGGCGATCATTATCATAAAACTTATTGGGTACACTAACAGCGTCTATTTTGGAAACATCAATAATTGAGTTACAAATAATATGTATCCACATATTATCGTAGTCATAGGCACTTTTGGCGCATTAGCGAAACATTATAAGAGTATTTTTTTACAATGGGCGCGCACACCGTCACAAAAAATCGACACCCTGAAATTACCTAGTCAAATATTTTAGTAGGTAAACATTGTAACTTTGGATTAAGTAATAAGTACTCACTGCGTTGAAGATTAATGATCTTAAGTATTCTATGCACTTAGCGGATGTACCTACAATCAATGATTCTATGTTTGAAGTTAGACTTCTTTCAGCACGAGGAATTAAGATAAGCATTAACTTGCGTGCGTACATAAGTCGGTACCGACCTACAGTATTTTTGTAAATCCTAATTGAAAAAAATGTGAATAAGGGACGAGTAGGAAATACGCCTGATAAGGTAAGATAGGTAAGTAAGCAACGTCATAAAAGCACAATGTCAGGCAGCTATTAGAACACGAAGTCTCAGTCTCATTCTCAATCATTACTTAGCTCTGCACTGTGCTCGTCACCCAATATATGCGATCATTTTTTTTTATAGCATAGAGTGACGAGACGAGCATGCCATGTGCCTGATGGTAAGCAACATGCCTGCCACATAACATCACAGTAACACGCAGCTATTGGAACATGATAGTCCAAATCATTACCTAGCACTGCACTGCGCTCGTCAAGAAGAGATCTAAGATATGTCTCTAAGCCCTGTAATTTCTCTGGAATCATTGCCCTTCAAACCGGAACACAGTAATGTTTGCACATTACTGCTTGGGGGTAGAATAACTGGCAAAGGTGTGGTACTTCCCCAGGCGGACTCTGCTAAGAGTCCTACCACTACTTAATCATTCAGGATAAGAGCTCGTGGAACGATTTTCACCCGGGCGCCGGTTTTATTTCAAAACTCACGAGACCGCTGAATTTCGCAGCCGCCGCGGGTGAAATTATCGCCCGCGAACATGATGACCGACGGAGGCCGACCGCGCGTGGTGCGGGTGTAAAACGCGTCGTGAGTTGTACTTTACCTAATACAAAAGGCGAGGTTTATTTTTATATTAACCACTCATTCGTAGATTATATTATGCTGAATAGATTGGAGATGTCGTATGTAGTCTAAGAGATCTTACGATGGTATACTGATGGAATGTCTAGTTACCGGATCTCTTGGTCCGCACAGTTTCCGAAATTCACAAACAACATTGATCTTAGGATCCACTGCCTTCACTTCCAATGCCACACAGTTTCCTTCTGCCAGCTGAATACACATACTCTGAAAATATTTAAAATTATGAGGCAAGTACCTACCTAGTTACTCGGGTATAGGTAGGTAGGTACATGAGTATGTACCTACGTAAAGGCACGCAGAACTCAAATTGGTCGTGACATTTTAATAATGTAGGATACCTAGGTACCTATGCTACGAGTAAATTACATAGTGAAAAATTGCCTCATTTTTGTTTTAGTTGTGGCTCAATATACCTACCTAAGTATATTAGGTAATAGTGATGGAAAGGTAAGGTATGTCGTGGGCTTATCGTTGAAATTGACTTTTAAAACACCGACGCTGGCACGTCATGATTTGTTGGCAATCTCGTTATCTGACTTGAAAGAGTCTGATGGATATAATTTGTCGACATTTGTCGTTGACACAAATTACGTGAGGTCTTTTTTTGAATTTTCTGTCCCTCCCTCCCCCTCTGGGTAGCGATTCTGAAACCATTCGGTTGCATCCGACACGGAATCTCATCTCTCGGTCTTTGTCTTATCTGGCATGACAAAGACCGAGAGATGAGATTCCGTGTCGGATGCAACCGAATGGTTTCAGAATCGCTACCCAGGTGAGATGTCGTGAGATTTTATTCAACCCCCTCCCCATCCCCCAATCTCACGTGAGATTTTTCAAGATGTGGGATTACGTAAACACGTTAGATTGTTTTATTCTTTGTGTTCTATTTGAGTATTCATTTATTTTTTTGTTTCTCGACCCACAAAATGGGTTTCATAGTCTGAACATATGAAACAAATAAAAATACTCAATTATTAGTTTATTCTGAAGCCTGAGATAATAGGAGATATTATATCAATTAGTAGGTACATTGTCGTTTACAGACATACAATATGGTTTCGTTGTTGAGTAGGTAATGATCTTTTTTGTGTGACATCGCGACGCCGACGGCTTCGATTCAGCCCGAGGGGCGTTCGTATTACGATTACGTTTAAGATTAAATCTTAATAAGCATGTACAATTAATAAATGAAAACTCTTTATTGTTCACACCTTAAAATAGTACATAAAACATATAATAGAAATACAGTAAAACTAGTGAAACAACTGGCGGCCTTATCGCTGAAAGCGATTTCTTCCAGGCAACCTTGGGGTGGACATAGAAACTAGGAGAAGTCAATCTGGATTAAATGGAACAAAATAGTATATATTTTTTTGTTTCAAGGAAAATAAATTGCGTGAGATTTGACTCGACCCCCTCCCCCCCTTAAACACCTCACGTAATTTATGGACGCCCCCTAATTATAAATCTTTAGATTTTCAAAGAAGCCAGATCGTCAGATCACATAATGTACTAACACACATATTTTTGGGAAAGAAGCGGAGGAAATAAAATTGTTTTCATCACTCACAATAAAATTCATCGACATCGAGATATCGCTGAACTGAATTATGTAACGTGCCTAAAAGTGTCAAATGCCTCACAGTGTCTAATTTATTGGATATCCAGAGCAATAACGTGTCACGATGTGCGGGATGCGCCCGCAGATTTCACGGTGTGACCAATCAAACGTTCAGCACACTACTGGAACAATGTTAAAATATTTGACCGTATAGTCACCTCATATTCCTGTAAAACTCCTTTGTATAATTCATAGAATTCTTCTGCATTAGCCAACTTTACTCCAAACATCGCTATGGCAGAAATATAAAATTTTTTACTCATGGCAATTTGTTCCAAGATAGAACCGACGTTACCATCGATAACAGCATGCGGTTTGATAACGCAACAAGTGCAATCTTTGTACGTAGCTCGAAAAGGAATTCTTGCCAATCCATTCTCATATCCGAAAAAAAGGTCCAGGATCTATTAACAAACAAACGTACCTATTTTTAGTGAATATAAAATAGTTATTTTTGTATAAGATGATTCCATTATGTTTATTTAGTGACTGTAGTAGGTACCTAGATATTTGAAAGAAATAATTTGATTTTCTCTGAAAAAAATAAAAACGGTGTGTGTGCGATTCACACACGATAGAAGTGAAACTTCAGTAAATCGACAAAAGAATGAGATGAATAAATATAACAAGGGTAGGATAAACAACCCAATTTTAATCACTAAGTGATTTAAGTCTGTGAATCTTTAAGTGATTAAAAGTGAAGATTGGCTTGCCAGTGACACAATATTTTTCTTAATTTTTAAACTCAGAATTTGATAACTTACCTTGGAAACTACCGCCTAAAGAAGTTTTCACTTCAAAAAGCGTGCAAAACAAAAATCTTGAAACAGGCCATGGTAAGGATCGAACCCGGCACTCAACAATCGTTAAGCCGAGACCGTAACAATTGCGCCAACGCCGGTTGAAAGATGCGTCGAAAATGACGCTTACTTGCAGTATGGGACAAAATAGTATGTATATTGCTGTTTCATTCTTTCCTGCACATTTTTGTATGTGTGTCTCTTACCTGTCGTTTTTTCCGTTGCATCCGGTTTGAAATCACATCGATTCTAAAGAAGTTTCAGTTCAAAAACAAACCCCGACTTCTATTTTATAATTACCTAAACTCTCCATTCCACATTCCACTGAATTCCATATTTTGTGAAACCAACTAAATACCTAAACTGTTCCGATAACATAGCGAGGTTTCGGAGTAAACAAAAATACCATCAACGTAAGGAACTTTTGGATTTTTTTCTAAAAACCTCTTGTGCTGAGCTGAGAAGTATAAATATACCTACCTACCTACAATTTTGACTTTTTTACGTGTAGGAAATGTATTTACGCGTAGGTACTATACCGACAAACACCTCAGCGGGGTTCCATATTTGCCGCATTTGGGAACACGAGGACGCTTTCGCATTATACCGCGAACCCGGTGGGGCCTGCCCGTCACCAGGCCCACCAGCGCACCAGGACACCCATGGCATGCCGGGGCCATCTCGGGGAAACAAGACGTGAGTATCAGACGCTATTACATCTGGACACCCTTGGTCCCCCCCGCCAAGGACCAGATTTTCAGCCCACTCGACCTCTATCATTCGACTGTAAAAGACTAGAAGAGCGGCGTACCGATATTCCGGCACTCCTCTCCTACCACGGTAATTCTTCTAAATCCACGATGCCTATCGCCAAACAACAGCCCGTCTCAGTCAAGCTGGCGCCGCCAACGCCGCACGACTCTCTCCTGGCTACATCGCCGTCGTCTTGGAGCACAAAACTCTGTCGAGCGGCCCCATCTTCCATTGGAATTACCTTGCACTGTTACTCAAATACTCAGCTAGATATAATTATTAACCGAGCAACGATTCATATAATTCCAATCCCCCAATTGAATTCCACACGATTAATCAGGCTACAAGAACCTATCAGGGACTGGGAAGCTGTTGCCTGATGTCATAGAATAGATAATACAGATAGAACGGACACTCCCCACCCCCCGCCAGTTTCAAGCTTCCTACCCCGCAAGAACGCGAGAAGCACTCAGCGACACGACATAAATGACACGCACACATGCGTAAATGCGTTCGAACGACATATGCGAGATGTGTGAGTGTAGGTATGTCAACTGCACCGTCTGTATAGATTTTAGGCCGAGTGTCCGGGGTGTGCTGATGTCTAAATTAGCAATATACCTTACTGCTTATTTAACTCGTCAAGCGGCAGGGAGCCGCCCATATGGGCTCAGCACCGGATATGACTCATCAAATGAAAAAAAAGAATCTACCCGCAAGAATTTTGAGGTTAGTTTTGACAAAACAAATCAAAAGTGAAGCTTTATCATCTAAACATTTTTGCGGTAGCAGTATAAATGAGGCGTTTTCCGACGAGACAAAAAGATATGGTTTAATAAAACGATAATAGGTGGCTATAAAACGCTTTTAGGTCTTTCGGTTTGTTGTCAAAAGCGGTAGGCATAATGGGACTCAATTCATTCAATTTGCGAAAGCACGACTTCTAGTAATAAATAATAAACTACTTTATCCATGTACGCATTTTATTCGAATGAAAACTAAATCAAAACATCAAAATTTCAAAACAATTTCGTAAACCTGATGAAAGACAAAATGTATATTTATAAAAATTATTCTTGGCTATGGATACTAATCCTTCAGCCGAGAGAGTATCTCTCTACTTAGTCTGTTGATAAAATATTGTCGTATCAGTGTTGCTATTCATATCTTTGAATTTTCCTTCCACTTTGGTTTAGTTTTTAGAAAAAAATTTTAGAACTCCCGATCCAATAGACACCATTGGATCGGGAGTTCTAAAAATTTTTACTGAAAATGGATTGTGATCGGTAACGGTTTTTTATTACATTATCAACATAATTGGCTATTTAATTTCCAATATTTTAAGAGTAACACAAAAGGTAAGAAGAAAAATTGTTTCAGTGTGAATTTCCTTCATGTATTTAGGGGTTTTTATAGAAGGTAGACATACCAAACTAATCAACTGAGCTAAGAAGAGAAGTATCTAAATTTAATTATATTAATAATTGATGTGTTAACGAAACCTCTAACATTTTAAATTATCACAAATAATTTAGATTCGATTATTTTCTTGAAAATGGGGAGGGATTTCGTTGTGATTACACTTTTAAGAGTCTATGGTAGAGACAGATCTTGCCAAATCTAAACTACGCCATCTAGTGCGTACGGTGGAACTATTTTTGTCTCGTCGGAAACCATCTCATTAAGGATTTGTCTTAAAATGAGTCTCAACTGACGGGTTAAATTAATGATTAAAATAGACTTGGTTTCATCAATCGCTACAATTCGCGACAATTAGATTCTAAAAACATGAAGTTTGCAGCAAATTCACGACTTAACTATGTTTTTTATAATACCTATACATAGAGAGACGAGGCCAGCAGGCGACATGCCTACCTGCCCATAACAGCACAGGACACGCAACTATTGGAACATGAAGAGTCCGAATCATTGTACCTACTGCGCTCGTCACTCAGAGATTTAAGATTAACTCCATGCTCTGCAATTTCACTGGAAACATTGCCCTTCGAATGGGAACACAGTGAGATTTGCACATTACAGCTTGTGGCAGAATAACCGGCAAAGGTGAAACTTTCCTAGGCCCCAGGCGGACTCTGTTAGAATCCTACCACTACTATATATCTAGGTAGGTACACAGTTGAAACCTGAGCAGCCTCTTCTTGGGTGTTGCATCCATGTGCTACGTTTTTCAGCTTATTTTCCCCAAACAGTCTACGCAGGGTACCAGGTGCTGCTTTTGCTGGGTCCGTTGCGCCAAGACATTTTCGCCACTTTGTTATCGCTTCGGGCGCCACAAGTTCCAATCCTATTACCTCGCCTGTAGTCACATAGTCTATGATTATTCTGAAAACGAAGGCCGAAGTATAAATTAGGTTGTGCTAGCCCAGACGGCACAGGTCCTAAAGTCAGAATCGCTACGCTGAACGCAGTCGGATTGGTCCCGACATGTATCAAACCTCTGTGGTCTGTGTCATAAGTCATAAACGTTTAAAATGACAGAGATAAGGATTGTCATTCCGAAATCTAGCCGTTTAGATTGCGTCATTGCGTTCAGAATCAACAGTATAGTAAACAGTGCCTGATTAAGAGTTCTGACCGCCCTAGGCTAATGATGAGGACGCGCCCCCACCAGAGGGTCTACCGCCAAACGGAAAGTGCTTAGCTCAGAAGTCTTAGCTTTGGTATTGCTATCTCTTTTCTTTTCGTTTGATATTATAGAGATAGCAATGGCCAAAACCGATTTAGTTTAGCAGTAGAAGGGCAGGTATCTTACGGTCGGCCTAAAAAGTACCTAGTATATTAGTTTTGACTTTGTTTCCTAGTGTACAAATTTAAACCTGATTTATACCAGGGCTTTTTTGAGGAGGCACGCAAGAGCATACAGTACCCTCAAAGGATTCGAAAGTATACCCCGGGTTTCTCCGGCAGTGATTTGGTGACTGATTCGCGAGAGCGCTCTCACACTCGACAGCGACCTTATCGCTGACTCTATCGTAGAGCTGTCACTGACCCTGTCGCGGGGGACAGAACCCCGAACCCACACCAACCATGCAACGGAAACCAGCAGTACTTTAGCGTCACCTTTTCGGGAGGGCCACCACCTCACCTTCTGAAATAGGGTGCTGGATGGTATTGATCGTCCGACACCTCAGGCTCTCTTAGTGGAGATGGTGTAGGTACGAGCCAGAGTGGCTCGCTCTCGTCACCACTTCCTCCTTCGTGGACAAGCGAGAGTCCACCTCCTTCTTGCTCCTCAGCTATCTTCATCTGCGACTTCTGCGAGATAATGATTCCTCAAAAGGAGACCACCGCCTCCCATGACCTCTCACTGCTAAACATCTTGGCTAAGGTAGTAGGCAGTAAGAGGTCCGCCACTTCTCCCGGGTACATCTTCAATGCGTGTTGATCGGTGTGATCTGCGCAATTGCACTGGTGACACACCAGCCTTTCTACCGCCTAACAACATCAACTTTGGTTTTGCTATTGCTGTCTCTATAATTTCAAGCTAAAATAAATAAGGTACCGTCTGATGCACCCGTGCCCTATAGTACCTATGTCGCTCTCACTGAACCCACTCAGCGTTGGGCCTGAGACAGTTCGCTCTTCAAGTTGACGCAAATACCGAAAGAACAATGGCAAAATAATAGTTAGCTTCATGGTAGCGTCTAGAAATAACGTTTATACGAAATTTATTGTTTTTTCTAAGATTTTTCAAATAAATATTTGTAGTAATAGAAGCCACAAAAAATATTACAAATTATTGGGTTTTCATATGATTAAAATAACCTAGTACACCATTTCAATGTGACCATATTCTTCTTATACCATATATATCTTACTATTTTGGAAGTAATTGTAAAACAATAATGACGGAAAAAATATATTATATTTCGAGTTGGTTATCATTAGTATATAGAATATTAGTAGTTATAAAAATAAAAGATGGTAGTGGATATAAGTTTCATTAAAACTTATTTCCGTAATATTAATAATATCAATGTTAAAATATTGGTATAATTCTATTTTAATGTTATGGCAACATCAAAAATTCCCTTATGTCACTGCGGCTGAAGAACTAGTATCTATAGCCAAACTCAAATTAAAAAAATATATTGTGTCTCTAGCATGTCAATGTCAGCCACTAATACAGAGTATCTCTGTCAAATCTCTCTATTTAGTCTGTGACTTATCGAATTTTATAAACTTTCGAACGTAAATATCTTTATTTCTAGGCCTTTTGAAGACAAAAATCTTTCCATATCTTACTCAGGGACTGACGGTCAACATTTTAAGATATTTTTATTTTTTTATTTAATTTTTTTAGATTTATTTAGCTAACATTTCGTCTCAACTATTTTGAAGTATGAAAGTCTGCCATTGTTCTTTATACAGTGTCAGCTTGCCAGCGACAGACACGCCACACACCACAATATTAGAGGCTAGAGCTTGCAGGTGCAGGTGAAGGTGTCCGTCAGAAATCACGGAAACAGAATAGATGGCCTCCAACTTGTGAAAAACCACCTCTAGGCCGATGCTCCTAATCCTGGCTACCACTGTCGCCAGCACCGCCACCTCGTGAAACCTCCGCCCCTCTCACAATAACCAGCGTGCCGTTGGCATAATAAACGACACCGATGCAACGCAGTTTGCAAGTCGTAAGTCGGCCCACTACCACCCATACACTGTGGATATTCCCAAAATCCGTACAAAACGGTTTGAATCCACTTTTCTCGTACGTACAGCTTTAGAGTGGTATAAGTTGCCGGCCTCCTTGTTCCCTGAGAGATACAATCTAGAACTTTTCAAGGTCAGAGTGAATAGGTACTTTCTAGGTCAACGAGCGTCATCTTCGACCACATCGTCACTTACCATCAGGCGAGTTGGTGGTCAAAAGCGGACCTACACGCGATAGGAAAAAAAAAAGTTAGCGCTTCTTATTTGTAACCGAACAACCGAAGTGCCACAGGGGTAGCGTAAGAGCAAACTCCTGTCGAACCCCACGTGATATGAGGATAAGCTCCCTCCCTTTCTAATGTTGGGGACATCACCTCTCTGTAAAAGAGGTAGTCTCTTACGATGCGCCATAGATATTGGGCTACTCCAGCACTTCTGTAGAACGCGTTTACCTACTATGTTAGGAGACACCGTAAACAATACGCCGCCACTGGAGCACACCTTCCTTCGGACCTTCGGACAAACGGCTTCGGTCGTGGAGAGGTCTTTCTGAAACCTGAACTGTCCCTTCGACAAACCCAGATGATTTCAGCGCGCCCCTCCAGATCCTCGCGCCCTAGGCTGCAGCCTAATTAGCCTAAGGGTTAATCAGGCCCTGATAGTAAAGAAATCTTCTAAAAATGGCTCATTGCTTGGGAGTTAGGTACCTACCGTGGTTATATGATGCGAGCAACGAGCTTGCATCGTTGGTACAATCGTACAGCTTAAAATAATGATTGCTCTTGTACTCGTATCTAGGTATTGTTGAATGTAATGTCATAGAATAGATAATGTAATGTCGTAGTCCGCTTTTACTGCTTTATATCAGTTAGAGTATGAGTCAGGTTATTAATGACCGGTTAACAATTAAACTAAGTATACAAACGGCATCATATCACTGCCAGCGAGGTGTGTATAGAGTGACATCGCGAAATCTTTACTGAGTTTGCCATTCTTCATTCGCACTATTCGAAACCCCTGCTGCATTATGAATGTAATTATTTTGCCATGGTTGCTCGGCGGAATAGGTTTGATCATGGCGAATGTGCTGTAGAGAACAGAAAATAATTATTTAGTAAAAATTAAGTATAGCGGCTGCATCGTATATTTCATATTTTAAGTGCCCACCTACTAACTCCATTGCCTTTATTCATTGTGTCCGTAGCGGATAAAATAAATCGTATAACATAAACACTAATAACGTAAATATTAACTACAACTAACAGTGCTCCATTGTATTAGGAAATAGTTATAAGCAACAATCACATTGTAAAAGCAAGGAGTCAGATATTAAGCACCATCACGTGAACACGCATTTTATTTTGCCTGTCACCACACCTTCACGCACCCATCGGCAAATTAAGAATTCTTATTTTTCGTCATGGCTTCCATTCGATAAAAAAGTAATTATAATAGAAGATCCAACCGTTTATTTTCTTTTTGACAGTACTAATAGAACGTACCTAACAGCGTCATGTTACGCAAAAGTTCACTTTTAAATGCGAGGTTTTAAATATAATATGACAACTGCCTAAGTTTGCTCCTTGATCCCGTATAATACCTAATCATCTTTTGACAAATTTAGTCCATTAGTGCAGTGGTTTTTTAAAATTAGCTCTGTCAACTAAAAAAAAAACGGTTGGATATATTATAGGTTGTACCTATTATACTAAACGGGTTGATGACAAAATATTTATGGCAAATTATCAACATTGACGTAAGGTCGTCAAAAAGCTAATCAAATTAATTTAATAAAATGTTAGTTAACGTCAACTGTGACGCAGTTAAGAATAATAAAATGGCAGATTTTTCATTCAACTGATATTTAGAAAAAGCCTTGTCATATTTTATGTACAATATAAACTATACGGCCATTACACATTTATACGAGTTGGGCATCCCCGTAAGGCTCGGACACAAACATGTTGGATGTTGCACACAATTATAAATGTAAAGAGACATTTCGAAGATGAAATAGACCAATAGGGGTCAACGATTGTTATGTTGCCAAAGTTTCGTTGTGTGAAATTTTTCGAGGAAAATGAGATAGTGGCTTAGTAGCACACCTGTTATGAAATTAAGAACTAATGTTGATAGGTAGGTCTATTTGTTCCAACACCTCATTGTGAGTCCCACAGGAAAGTCCAGACTCACAGGCGTAGAGCGAGGTACGAAAATGTTCTACGATGATATTAAACTATGAAAGTAATCATATTTATATGTTAAACATCACCTCTCAACGTGGTTAAATAGATTGCGTAGAGTCGCAGGAGCACAATCTCTGATGATAAGTAGCTTGCTAAATATGTTGACGACGTTGCCAATTTGCAACATTTGTAGGGACAAAGCTGGTATTTGCACGCGCTTCAGCAAATTTCTTCCTCGCTTAGAATCGATTACTTGCACAGAGTTATCGAAAGGGAAAAAATTCAACACAAGCTCCCTGACGACATCTGCGTCTGCGTCGTACATATCGCATAGAAACGTGTATTTGTCGAAGTAATCGTAAACCTGAGGCATAGAATAGATTATGTTAGCCTTAGGTCATTTAATTTGTTAAATCTCGTTAGTGTAATTGGCGATATGCCGTTTTGACTGATTATAAATAAATAAAATAAATGAGTTGAGGTTGAGCGTGTGCAACCGCACACGCAGTTTCTAAAATATTAGGTCCTTATACATAGTTATGAAACAGGCTTTTTGTCGTACTGGCCACTTTGATCTCAAATATCTCGTTGGTTAGGAATTCCAATTTCTAATTTATACGGCTGTTTACATGGGTTTGTATTCTGAAAACCTAACTGAAAACTTATATTTTTTAATTTGTTTTTTCGTCATAGAGGAAAAAACAAATTAATTTTTTTAGTAAGTTAAATAATTAAGGATTTGGCTGCTTCGCCACGGTTCTGCCATTACGATGAGCATTTCCGACTATTGTACAGGATCCACTTTTCATGGCACTTGATTTAAAATCTCTTCATTATTGTGCCGGTTGAGTAGAGTAACACAGCGGTCGACGCACGTTTTTCGGTTTGCTGCACTCAATTCATGAGGTTCAAGTTTCTTCACCTTGCCAATTTGGTTCCAGTGGATTAAAACAGTTTTATCACGAATATAGCAGCTTGCAGCTGCGTTTCCACAATAGCCTTCAATTTATCAATATCAACTGTGTTTTCTCTTGCGACACCACCTTCATACACATCATTAATCAATCGAGCCATTTCTACACACGCTCCTCATCCCCTTGAGCAGTGCGTGTGTAGTTGGGGGAGGGGTTAGAAGACTTGGGAAGGTTACTCGGCTGACATATCGGCCAAGTAAAACTCCTTCAGATGAGGGTCCTCCACGAGCAATCTGACTAGCAGAGTGCTCAGTGGAAGAACAAGGGCCGCGATGCAGCCATAGAGGCGGAACCGCGGCTATCCTTAGCCGCGGTGCTAAGGGCTGACCTCTCGCTGCCGATGATCATCGCCGTGAGGGGTAAGGTGAAAGGTCGCTCGGCAATGAGAGGTCCTGTTAGTTAGGGAGCGCGAATTGGAAACGTCTCACTCCTTGACTGAGATGGAAGCGGACACGGGGCAATCCTGGAGAGTTGCCTCTCTGGGGATCGCATCCCGTCTCCACAGGAGGGCCTGGGGCGTTGGACGTTTAGGGGCGTCCGACGCCTCACCAATATCCCTTCGAGGAGGTATTGACGCTCCCCGCGAGTCGGGTCTGCAAGGGCGGTGGCAAGAGTTAGGGTTGTTGACGAGAGTGCGAAAAGTGAAGTGGGGATACGTAAATGTATTTATCTCACATAAAAAAGGCTTAGTATTCATAGGTAGGTACTTTACAATATCTACCGGAGGAGTAAGAACCATCAAAGCGCATATAAAAACTGGGCAGCGATTCTAAATTCATTCGGTTGTATCCGACACGGAATCTCATCTCTCGGTCTTTGTCTTATCTCTTATCTGTTTAGCATGACAGAGACAGGGGTCATTCCGATTCCTACGGAATATACAGAAATGCATTTACGTATCCCACTTCACTTTTCGCACCCTTCGGAATCGCATTTAGAATCGTTACCCTGATCTCATTTGACCAAATGTCAAAAGGATCGTTAGAGACTTACCTAAGTACAAATATTGATGTCAACGTAACAAATCGCAAAGAAATGCGCCGATCGCGTAATCAAAGTGTCTCGACTCAAATCGATCTTTAAAATAAGTTTAAACGACACTGAGATGAACAGTTATGACCGCAAATAACACTTAAACCGGGCGAGTACCATTTGGTCTAAATAGCATTTATCACACGTGTACAACAAATTCTGCAAGCTATAATGTCATGCTCAGTCCTCAGTCAAGGATTGTATAACTCGATTGAAGTTCTACGATCTTTGTGTTCAGTATTATATTAACTAGGTAAATGGTTCCCGTAATACAAACTTTGCTTCGTTTGAAGCTTAATGTTTAACTATATTTATTTATTATTATTTATCTTGCTAAGTGCACTAAGATATCTAAACGAAACATAACTCGTAGTTCTTGCCCCTGTACATATTCCTGCTTTTTAGGTGGTAAAGATGCAGTCTATAAAATACTCATACCATGGTTGTGTTACTTCTCTGTTTTAGCTGATTAAAATTCTGATAAGATGTTAATTTGGCAATTATTTGCAGAATTATCACAGACTAAGTAGCGAGATACTCTAGACTAAGTAGACACAGACTAAGTAGAGATGTAAGTAGATAATAATTTGCTTTGTTTAGAATTTAAAATTAAAACACAAGCGAAAGTAATCCACAATATAAACATTGATAAACATGTCTCTGATCTGTCACTCATGTTCGATTATTTACTTATTAATTACATACTCTTTGCCATTTTCAACTTTACCAAAGAGGATGTTTTGTAATAAGTAGGTACACAGACTAAGTAGGGCTTTGAGGACTTAAATAGTCGGTCTGAGTAAGTAGGGAGATATTCTAAAGAAGTATAAAGAATAGACTACAGGCCCGTGCCAAAAATTAATGGGTCATTTGAACCACCAGGAGACCTACCTATGTAGAAAGATAGAAATAATGGTATAAAATAATAAGATTAAGCACTATGAAATGAAAATGAAAATTTTTATTTCACACACAGAGAAACTAACACATACATTATAAAAAAAATTAAGTCTAACTTACATAAATATACCTAGTCCGTCCGTACGTGTGGTACAAGAATTATCGGTGGACCCCAAACTAAGCACATAGCTTGTATCTTGAGGTCCGAGTGCTTAGATACAGTGTTCTGGGTAAGAATGTAACAGTTACCATATTTTTGAATACAGAATCGTTACCCTATTATTAAATAATTAATTATATTACTAGATCTAGATACAGTGGAGTAATTAAAAGAAGTGCTAAAAATACAGTTTAACATTTTTAAAATCGTGTATGAGTGTCTGAAGGACCAAATTACAAGAAATAATTACTACCGCTGTATTCAGTACCTACTTCACTACCTACTAGTCCACTTGTCGCTGTACATGCCGTGGAACAAACTTTCATTCTCATGGTATGACGTTCTTAGGAGTAAGTCCCTTACGTTTTTTTAAGAATACAGAGGTAGGTCATGTTGATCTTTCTTTAGCTTTCTACAGATATTATTATCATTAGATTATTACTATGCCGTCACTTCATCACTTGTAAGCTCAGTAAGCTGTCCAACTAGTGATTACCTAGTCCCGGGAAATCCCGGAACCGAAAGTACAGGGAAATCCCGGAAATTAGCGACGTTTTGGGAACCATTATTTTAATAACTAAATCCCGGTTCTTCCGGTACAAAAAAAAAGTAATAAATTATAATCCGGTAAAAAGTGGATCCTGTACAATAATAGTCCAGTAACTTTGTCGCCTGAAAGTATGGAGTAGTAGGTATGCGTTAAATCCGGTAAATCTGATTTTTGCAGACTTGTTTATGATGTTAGCCTAATGATTAAACCAAGTTTGTGACCTCGAGCGCTGAACGCAACTTTGTCAAAAATCGAATAAAAACCGCGAAAAAATCGTTTATTTTGCAAATTTTGGCGATTATAACCCTAAACGACTAGTTTTTTTAAAACTTTCTTATGGCGTTTATAAAGTAGACTAAATTTGCTACAATATGATACTAGAATTGTCTTTGTAGACCCAATAGTTTCTGAGAATAAGTCTTTCAAAATTTATAAGGACAAATGAGACTAGAACGAATGTCTCGTAGTAATGAACGCTTACGTTACAGTGCTGGTAGTCCAGTCGAGGTAGACATAAAACTAGCCTGAAATAGAAAAAAATCCGGGGAGCGATTTTTTTTTATGAAACGTCGGGCAGGGTTGTTGGAAGTATAAATCTCGATTTTCTAACTTATCCCGATAGAGGGTTCGCCACCATCTTGTTTTAAAGTTTTTGTGAAATAACTCGTTCATTTTCAACTTTAGAGCAAAAATGATGGTTACCAAAATTGTTGAAAATTTAATTTCTCACAAGTTTGCTTCATATAGTTTTTACGCTAGGATCAATATTTGCAGAGTTATACTATCAAGTTTATCAAAAAAATCGTAATGGGTGCAATTTTATTTTCTTCAACTTTGGTTCTCGCACATTTTTTATTTATTTTATTATTAGTATTTGTTGTTACAGCGGCAATAGAAATACATCATCTGTGAAAATTTCAACTGTCTAGCTATCACCGTTCTTGAGATACAGTCTGGTGACAGACGGACGGACGGACGGACGGATGGACAGCCAAGTCTCAGTAATAGGGTTCAGTTTTTACCCTTTGGGTACGGAACCCTAAAAAGTTCGAGAACCGAAGTTGAAGAAAATAAAATTCCACCCATTACGATTTTTTTGATAAACTTGATAGTATAACTCTGCAAATATTGATCCTAGCGTAAAACCTATATGAAGCAAACTTGTGAGAAATTAAATTTTCAACAATTTTGGTAACCATCATTTTTGCTCTAAAGTTGAAAATGAACGAGTTATTTCACAAAAACTTTAAAACAAGATGGCGGCGAACCCTCTACCGATATTAGTTAGAAAATCGAGATTTATACTTCCAACAACCCTCCCCGACGTTTCATAAAAAAAAATCGCTCCCCGGATTTTTTTCTATTTCAATGTCTGCCCCGACCGTGCTATGGTTTGGTTCAGTATGACCAAGTATCATTGGTGGTAAGATACTCTGACAGCCATTAACCTGTTAATGGCTGTCTGAGTCTCTTACCACCAGGAGAACTTTATTTTAGTTTATTACATTATAAATAATCTGTCATTTTAAACCTACATCAACAACTAAATAACAAGAATTGAATTTAAACTTCTAAATCTTTTATTGAGTCCATAAATAATACTATTTGAAAATTTGGCGTATGAATGCTCTATTAATGGGTCAATGTCTTCCATAGGATCATCTTATTTTTCAATAGGGTTTAGATCACGGCGGTAACCGCAAAACTTCTTGTCCATGTCCTTTTATGAGTCATTCTACTTAGTATTGTGGGTCTTCTTTGTGCCTCTTTATTAGATACATTGTAGCCTCTTAATTTATCTGAGTGCAGTGGTATGATGCGTTGTCCATTACTACGTGACTGTACGTTCTGAAACGCCTATAATAAAAAATACAGTAATTAATACAAAGTAAATGATTACAGAGCATCCAAGCTAAAAAAGAATTGTGTAAAATTTCTTTATGGCGCACCGCCAACAGATTTTTCCTTAGGTGGTAAATGAAGCTGACGCTGTTTGGTGACAGGCTCGATCGGGTGAACGTGGGACCGCCGAGTTTACTCCGGTACAAAGAAAAAGATACAATCAGCTGCTCTTCACTGCTGCTGTGTTTCCTGTTTTGATTTGTATAAAATTAAAAAAAAAAAACAATTATGACTAGTGAATTGACAATTATGACAATTATATTTCACGTTCGGCCTTAACATTCTTAACATTCACTCACGCCATTAAAAAAAAAAAACATTCACTCACATTTTTTTCCCACGTGTTGTAGATATTGGGGATGAAAACAATCAAACCTCAAAAATAAAGCCTCAGCTTAAAAATATGCCGATAATAGGTGGAGATTTGATTGCTATGGTATCCCTGAATATTACCTGTCGAATAGCTCTGCTTTTGGCAAATGGCACTTTTGGCCCGTTATTGTCTCGTTCTTCTTCAACAACCACGATTTATTTTCAAGAGCCATGCCCGGCCAGCACTTTTTATCACTTTCGGCATAATAAAAGCAATTCATTACTTTAGAAATTAATAAATACTCCAAACGTAAACAAACTCTTGTCACCTGACGTAAACAAGAAGGTGACGGCCCGTCAATTAGTTCCATATTTTGCTATGCTAAATTAAATTCAATTTTGCTATGCCAGAGTTAAATTGCGCGCACTTTATAGCTAGTTTCGTTTGGCGGCGTTAATTTCTGTCGAAGTTAAAAAGTTTAAAATTTTTCCTTACAAACATAACGGTTTCAAGTTTAGAGAGATAGTCAAATATGACTCAATGTCCCCAAATAAAATGAGATAAAAAAATATATATATAGAGGAAGGGTAGGGTCAAAACTTTTTCGTTAGTAAAATGAGGATTACAGCTATTTCTTTGTTTATTGTTCGCTATTATTTTTGTCTTGTCATATCCGAGCGTGACGCTAGAATTCAATTCACACCCCACGAAAAATATGTCTAGTCGCGCCAAAAGAAGTTTTCACTTCAAAAATTACAACTTGAGGAAATTGTGATTCTCCTTTCCCGTGAACGTCGAATTCAGTGGCCTAACAAAAGAACAATTAGTGAATAAACGAGTTTACTAACTATCTATCGATCTACAACCTACAAATACACACCATATACTTGTCTATTCATAGTAATTCTATTTTCTAATGATATACTGAGAAAGAAATAAAATAATAGAAACGAAATTGTTGTTTTTTGTTCCGTTTTTTCATAAAAATTATTAAAATGTTACAATATTTGTCGATGTTTTGGTAAGCACATCACTAATAATCGATAATAATTTATGTATTTTCAGCTATTTGTGAGACGTCACCATTGCGTTTGCGACCCTAGCGCTTTTGCGGAAACATTGGAACTAAGGGTCACAATATCGAAGTGTCCCATCTGTAGTAAGTTTCTGTAGTATATAATCTGTGATCAAAGCCCTATTATAATCAAAGCCCCAAGCCCGTAGTAGATCCTTGATTGTTTCTACCGTAGGTAGCGGCTATCTGCAGATCGAAGGTATCGGTTAGAAGCGAAATTATCCGTTAATCGTTAATTAACGAAGTTAACATTTTGATTAACGGATTAACTTTTAAGTTAACTTTTAAAAATGTTAACGGATACGTTCATCATCATCATCATCAGCCGCAAGACGTCTACTGCTGAACAAAGGCCTCCCCCTAGATTTCCACAAAGAACGGTCCCGCGCAACCTGCAACCAGCGGTTTCCAGCGACCTTTGTGAGGTCATCTGTCCATCTAGTGGGAGGCCGTCCAACACTGCGTCTTCCGGTTCGTGATCGCCACTCGAGAACCTTTCTCCCCCATCGGTTGTCAGTTCTTCGAGCGATGTGGCCTGCCCATTGCCACTTCAGCTTGCTTACCCTTTGAGCTATGTCGGCCACTTTTGTTCTTTTGCGAATATCTTCATTACGGATTCTGTCGCGCAAAGAGACTCCGAGCATAGCTCTCTCCATAGCTCGCTGTGTGACTTTGAGCTTTGTTAGGAGGCCCTGTTGGCCTCCTAACACCACGGACCACGTCTCAGTTCCATAAGCCATCACTGGCAACACGCACTGGTCAAAGACTTTTGTCTTTAGGCATTGGGGTATTTTGGACTCAAAGATGTGTCGAAGTTTCCCGAACGATGGCCATCCGAGTTGGATCCTTCGCTGGACCTCTTTGTCGAAGTTGGATCTACCTAATTGGATCTTTTGACCCAGGTAGACGTATTCGTCAACAACTTCGAGTGTGGTATTCCCAACAATAACCGGTACAGGTGAGACATGATCATTTGACATGACCTTCGTCTTGTCCATGTTCATCCTCAAACCAACCTGTTGGGATACTCTACTGAGGTCCCTGAGCATAGCACCGAGGTCGTCCAGCGACTCCGCCACAATAACTATGTCATCGGCAAACCGAAGGTGAGTGATGCATTCGCCGTTGATATTGATGCCATGTCCGTTCCAGTCCAGTAACTTGAAAACGTCTTCCAGCGTGGCAGTGAACAGTTTCGGAGATATAACATATCCCTGTCTCACGCCTTTCTGAACCTGGATATGTTTTGTGCACCGGTCCTGTAATCGGACAGACATTGTGGCTTTGCTGTAGACACTTCAACACTACGATATAGCGATAGTCGATGCGGCATCGCTGAAGAGACTGAAGCACTGCCCAGGTCTCGATGGAATCGAAGGCTTTCTCATAGTCCACATACGCTATACATAGTGGCCGATTATACTCCTCGGTTTTCTGTATAATCTACCGGAGCGTATGTATGTGGTCTATGGTACTAGAACCTTTTCGGAAACCGGCTTGTTCGGGTGGCTGAAAGTCGTCAAACCTGCTTGCGAGATTCGTGATTACCTTCGAAAACAACTTATAAACGTGGCTCAGAAGTGAGATGAGTCTGTAGTTCTTCAACAAGATGTTGTCACCTTTTTTGAAGAAGAGCAAGTTTGACGTATTACCGTCAAGTATGACGGAGTCGAACAGCTTCTGGAGGACTTTAAGTACCGGTTTTCCACCCGCTCTCAGAAGTTCAGTCGTAATTCCGTCGTCGCCAGGTGCCTTAACGGATTCGTTAACTTCCGTTAATTATTCAGAAGTCCGTTAATCGTTTACCATCAATGCCTTCTATGTACCGCACAGCACCACGGCGCGGCGTGAAAAACAGGTTCAGACAGGTATGAAACGACAAGTACCGGGCGGCCCGAGCAGCGAGTGAAACAAAAACAAAATTAGATATATTTTGCCGGCGCGTGAAAGTGAGAAAACTGATAATTTAATTACTTAGCGCCGGTGCTTAGAGTGACGAGAGTTTTGTTTGTTGTTACTATAAATTACTGTCAGTGATCATTTGCGTGTTGATAAAAAAGAGCGCAGTGTAATGTATTTAGGTAGAAAAAGTGTACTGCTATCATCATGACTGAAATGCTTGCCGAAAACACCAAGATAAAAGTACATGTGACAAGCCTGAATTATTTGAAACAACGTTTATGAAGGGTACATGAGTCATAAAACATACAGTTTGAAGATATTGTTAAGGGCAGCCTCTAACCGGGGACAACACAAAAAGGAGAACTCATTCTGACAATAATAGTTATGATAGCACAAGTAGCGGTAGTTAATCCCGTTACAAGAAGAATACAACAGGGTCGACAACTGATCGTCGGGAAATCGTTCGGAATAGCATCTACTGGCAGACGAGAACTTCAACATGCTAATGAAGGGAAATATGCACCTTAGGAAGTGTTCAAGTATTACGTAAATGCAATTTGTATGTATATTTCTTTCCCATCCCCCCAAATCGAGGTATAAAAATGTGTGTGCTTAAAACCGCACGGGAGATATAAAACTAAAATAAACCATAAGAAATAACCATTAATAAATCTTATTGAATAATGTTCATCATTAAAATTTAAAACGATCAAACGAACATGGTTAATGCGTCTGAAGGACTAGTATCCACGGCCAAGACAAAAAAATAAAAAATTGGCAGTCATAGGAACTGCCAGGAGCTGCCGATAGAAGTGAAAACTTATAACTCAGAATTTGATACACAGATTATAGAAATAAAACCAGATGGAACGCGCAGAACAGAGAACCTGAAGCAGACAAAACAAATACAAAACGCCGAAGCAAATACAAACTCCAGACTCCAGTCAGTACGAAACGGACTTCCGTGCTGTACGAGTCCTGTGTGATTTTAAGTTTTGTTTTAAAATATGGCGTCTTGTGTCTTTAAACATTGCAAACAATGTTCCCAAAAACAAAAAAAAGGAAAAAGGAATATAATTTTATAGGAAAATTTGAATATTTTTACTGCTATTTGTATACATACTTAATTTAAGCGATTTCAATTTGGTGATGAATGGAACACAACACCTCAACGAGAATAGGTTAGTGTGGCGATACTAAATGGAAATTATTTTACCTGAAGTTAGGGTAAAATATAGATTTTTTTATTTGAAGATACTCTTAGACCAAATTGTTAATTTAATTTAATTTTGGTAAATGTTAAATTTGTAAAATGAGTAATATATGACATAAAAATGTACAAAAACAAAATCATTAATATATCATAAAATTAGTACCTATGTGTTTTTATTTATTTCGTTAGTTGCACCACTACCCAAAATATTACAAATTTAGTTGCCTCATGAATCAAAAGATTATATGAAAGAGATCGCTTTTAGCGATAAGATCGCCTTTTCTGCCCATTTTGTTTTGTTATTATATGTGTTACTTGTTGTCAACTTTGTTTAAGGTGCTAATAAAGTGTTTTGTATTGTATTGTAATGTCACTCGATATATCATCTAAGTGAAACGGTGGCTATATAATTTATTTATTTTATTTATTTATTTAATAGGTAACAAGTACACGTGAACATACATTTGTTCTAAATACAAAATGACAAAAAAAGAAAAGAAAAACATTATTGTGGGGTACCCTAGACTCTGCACTAGGCAGTGCCTGTGTTGCAGAATCTAGTCTCTTCCATTTTATCCTGTAACTGAATACAGGACTAAATAATAACTATACAAGATATGCAACTTATAAATATACTTATGTGTACGTGTGGGTGTGTGCATGCGTAAGATGCGTGCGTGTGTGTGCCCTTTTATGTGTAAGTGTATTTATATGTGAGTGCCCATCAGTATGTGCGTCTGTTACAGAATCTTATATAATTCTAACCATACAACAACAACAAAACATTGGCATAAAAACATGTGTATCTGCGCTTGCGTTTATGTATATATATATGTGTATATAGTCAGGCATGTGAAAGGGTGTGTTTGCTAGTGTGTGTGTGATGTGAACCTATGCTACCTGTACTGTTCCGATTCGACAAAAATGTACCTGCATTTGTGTTTGGACTAGTGTTAAGGTTTATGCTTTTCTACGTTCCATAAAGTTCCGTCTGCTACAGTAACGGGTCAATAAGAATCTCTGTTTGCCAGTATCCCAGGGATTTAATATATTCTTCCACTTTATGCTTACATTTATACCTAGTGTCTTTCAGAATTTGAAGTTTCTTGTCTAATACTGTGCAGATATAAACACTTTTATATGCATACGATCTCTGTGCAAAGTTAGTTAAAACAAGTGGAAGTAACCATTTATGACGCCGTGTACAAGCCTGTGGATCAACTACTGTAGCGAGGGCCGTTTTATGAAACCTAAGTATGACAGCCACTATGAAAACCTGCCTCACGTTAAGATATTTCGTTTCGCGATACAAGTCATCTGTTGGATATCTAAAAGGCTTTCTGTGAGCTACTTTTATGACCGCTCGCTGTGCGCGCTCCAGTTTAACTAATAGTGTTTTTACAGCAGACCCCCAGCATAATATCCCATAGCTTATTATTGATTGGCATAAGGTTAAATATACAATTCTGAGCGTATTTGTGTCTGCAATTTGTCCCAGATTTTTAAATATATGAATTAGTTTTCGTACCCGACTACATAGGGATTCTACCTGTCCTGCCCATCCTAACTTATGGTCTATAACAACGCCTAGGTATTTCAGCTTATCAACCTCTTCAATTACTGCACACTGGCAAGGAATTGATCCATAATTAAGGCACCTGTGCAATTGTAGCTGTATATGATTTTTAGGTTTTGTTCTATGCGTTACTCGAAAACTTAAAAATGTTGTCTTGTGTGTATTCAGAGTCAAAAGGTTATTCTGTAGCCAAGCAGACACAGACGCAAGACCTTTCTGAGCTACATCCACAGCATCTTTCCAAGTGTCTCCATAAAACAACAGAGCTGTGTCGTCAGCAAAAGCCAGAATGCTGGTTCGGTCCAGTTTGAGATTGCACAGTGTGTTAATGTAGACTAAAAAGAGAGTAGGTCCTAACACGCTTCCCTGTGGAACGCCGTAATCAACACCCGCATAATCACTAAGCATGTCACCGATCTTAACTTTTTGCTTTCGCTCTGTTAGGTATGATTTGAACCACTCAAGTGGTAAGCCACGAACGCCCAGAAGCTCCAACTTTCTCAGGAGAATTGGCCTCGAAACCGTGTCAAAGGCCTTGGCTAGATCCAAAAAGACCCCAACACATTTCTTACCCTTATTTAACAGTCCATTAACAGTATCAACCAATGAGAGAACTGCATCCTCTGTAGATTTGTGACGGCGAAAACCAAATTGGTTTGGTGATAAAAGATTGTTGTTTTCCAAGTAGCTTATTAAACGGCTGTTAATCACCTTCTCCAACACTTTGGAAAGAGTTGGTAACAGGGAGATAGGTCTGTAATTGGTCACTAATTTCTTATCACCAGATTTATAGATCGGACTAACTATGGCTATTTTAAGAGACTTAGGAACAATTCCAGTCGTAATGCTCAGATTGCATACGTGAGCAATTGGTTCAGCTAGGACGTGTTTAGTTCGTTTTAGAACGTCGTTGCTTATTCCATCCCGACCCTGCGCTGAAGATGATTTGAGTTTAGTAATAATTTGAGTAATCTCAATAGCGTCTGTTGGCGTTAAGTATAAGGAACAACCAGGGACATCACTTTTTGAAATCTCATCAGCCAGATCTACTTCTTCTTTTTTTAGTTCGTTGAGTATATTATTAGCCAAATCCTTGCCAATACTAGAGAAAAAATTATTTACACGGTTTACAGAATCATGCGCAAGCGGTTCCGTTTGTAATAGGTCAGATGTATCCTGTTTGGTTGTATTTAGGCAACAAACATTTTTGACCGTATCCCACAGTTTTTTGCTGTTGCCACTACATGTTCGTAGGGCATCACGGTTGTATTGTAGTTTTAAACGTTTTATGATATTATTACAACAGTTGCGATATCTTTTATATATGTTTAGTAAAATTTGATCGCTCGGATTTTTTTATACTGTACGTGCAATGCAGCTCGTTTCCTCATACACTTAAGAATATTATTATTCATCCATGGTTTGCATAAAAATTTCGAACTTTGTATCTTTACTAATTGAGTACTACTTTTAAGGCAATTAGAAATGTTATCGATTAAGAAGTCAGTAGCAACTTCAACATCGTTGCAATTGTATAAAATAGACCAGTCAGTCTGTTGTAAATTAGAAATTAAATCATCGTAGTTGGTTTTATCAACGTATTTTGATTTTTGTGGAAAGGTTAAGCCAATTTCGAGCTTCGTCAAGACCGTGTAATGATCCGTTATGTCTGAATCACATACAATTACTTCTGCTGATGATTTCGATTTTATAAATGAGTGATCCAGGCAAGTGAGGCTATCCCGAGTAGGTAGAAAGTGCCCAGGTACGAAACCATAGTGTGCTGTGACATCCAATAGATCCATGGCCCTACTGTCTTTTGAATTTTTAGAAATATCAATGTTTAGATCACCTGTGATTAAGGCATTTCCATGTATATTTGAGATTATGTCTTCTAAGGATTTAATAAACTTCTTGGTACAGTGAAAAGAGGGGGAGCGATATAGTGCTATAACGGTAAAAGAACCTTCAATTTTTATAAGTAAGCAGTTTGCATCATGAAAACTAGGTTCTTGTATTTCAACCGAAATATCATTTCTGGTATAGATTACAATACCATCATTTTGATTTAAATATTGGGTCGAATAATGGCATGTGTAGTTAGGTATATAAGTAGGGTGATAGGTGTCATTTAGCCTACATTCAGTTAAAACAATCACATGCGGTAATAGTTCTAGCCTTCTGAGAAATACTGAGAGAAAGTCTAAATTTTTTCTAATACTCCTTATATTTTGGGTAACTACAAGAAAGCGGTTACCCATTTGCCCTATAATATATTTACAATCTTCAGGTGTGTTAGTTTGGCAGCTTTTAACTAATGTAGTGTCGTCTATAAAATCAATTAAATCTAAACTATTCATATTTACAATATATATATTTTTGAAGTGAAAACTTCTTTAGGCGCGTTATAGACAGAATTTTCGTGGGCTGTGAAATGGATTAATGATCACGTGATCATCACGCTCGGATATGATAAGAAATTTCGGGTAAACTCGGGATGCTAGAGCGAGAAAGATAATGTGGTCAACAAACGTGCCAGACCGAGAAAGATAATTGTTAGAGGAGGACATGGGACAATACATACTCTTACTCTCTCTCGCTGCTCACTACCAGTGTTGACTGACACCTTAGCGACTTTCTCGCTGAAACTGGCGAATTTTTAAACTTTTTTATCACGACATTAACTTCTAGGTACTTACCACATCAATTGAACCTGTCACGAAATGTTAAATTTGCATTTCACGTCCATTGCAAAAAAGTTATGGTTGTAATATTTTATCACAGCACTTACACTACGTAAACACACAAAATGATACCCATTTTCATAAGAAAGTGCTTACACAAATACACTATAACACAACATATTTATGCATTTTTAGCGAAATACATAAATATGACATAACTAAATAGCAAACACTAAAAAGCTAAAAACTTGTGAGCGAAACGGCTTCGAACGGCATTTTCGACCCGCGTAATTTTTTTTTAAATTTATTCTTGGCCATGGATACTAATCATTCAGCCGTAAAAGTTTTAAATTAAAATTATTTAGTAGCCTTTATATAGTTAAGTATTTCTTATTTTAGTTTTCACTTCTGCCGTGCGGTTTTAAGCGCACACATTTTTTTAAAATTATTTATGCAATTTTTGCAACATACAAAATTGCGGAATAGACAGAATAACAAAAGACAACAAATACAAAATTTTACAGCTACCAAACAGTACCCTATTATTATAACCATTCTCAGTAAAATCATAAAATAAATCAATGAATAAACTTCCCATTTAACCTGTTCAATACTGTAAATTTTAAAAGTATTAGCCGAATCGTGCTTAAAATGTGGCCTAATAAACAAACACGCTCGGAACACCACTGCTGTCTTGCGAAAATAATAATATCCCCATATAACTTTATTTACCCTGTGCGTATTGTAAGGAATCCTTGTATTTATGTTTTGTTTATCTAAAATAATCGTATTACCACCTGTTGATTCAATTCGGAGACGGCACGAGTTTTTGTAGTTGTTCTGCTCGCAGTTGCAGGTCGGCCGCCACCAAGATGCGCTCGCGCAGTCCATTACACCGCAGGATGAAAAGACGGTCGTAATTAATACGTTAAAATATGTTTTAGTGCGTAAAAGAACGTAGAAGGCAAACAAATGAAAGCTAAAAAAATGTGTGAATCCGTTCAATGAAGACCCTTGTCTAGAAGGTCTAAGTAAATTTAAATGTAAGGTGTTCAGTATTGCGCATTTTTTGTCGGTAGGAATAGGTACGTTTTCAAAGTAAGGTGTAGGTGTTTGGTACAAGTTTGTTGTTTTATAGTGTGTAAAGTGAAGTGTAATATGTTTATGTACAATTTTTTTTATTAAGACATGGAATATACAGAAAAATATAACGTACAAAAAAATAAGCTGAGAAAAGTAAATTGGTAATTGGCTGTTACAAAAGTTATTATTTAAAATGCTATTATTTTCAAAGAAGTACATAGGCCAAACCAATGAATGAAAAACAAATATAAGTAGTCATTTGTTTAGCGCCAATTTGATTTCTTGTAGTTGGATTTCATTTTTAATCTGAATGTACCTCTCGCCGTCATTCCTGCGCAAGTAAACTTTTCCATGAGATACCCAGCAGTGGGCAAATGATTCTTCTTTTTTAAATTTGCGGGTAAAGTGGAGAAGCTTTCTTGTTCGCTGTGTAAGTCGCTCAGATATATAAACAGGCACATCGGGAATCGTTTCCCCCAGTACACCAAGATGCGACGATCTTATTTGTGTTGTAGGGTGCGCTTTATTGTATTTCTTTGCAGCCATTAATATCTCTGACTTAATAAGGGTACTGTGGAGGTCAAATACTACAGTCGATTCTTTTATCTCAGGTTTGGATGGAACACGATATGAATCACGTACGTTGGATTGCGAAATCGAGCATCCTAATTTTTTACATAAATTATTCAGCATAGAAAAAAGAGTATTCTGAGTCTCGGATTTCATCTTAGGGACATTGCGTATTTCAATGCAAGTCTTAAGTGCGTTGATACTCAGATCTTCCATTTTATCATCAAGGGTATCGATACGCGTCGTGATGTCTTGTCGTTCTTGTTCTAGGCCAGCGATTTTGGAATCCATTGCTTTGATTTGAGCTGAGATGGTTTCAACAGATTTTTCAATTTTTGGAATCGGAGTATTTTGCGCTTTAACTTCCATGATTAGTTGTTCTAAAGCACACATTCTTAGAGTCTGGCTTTCAATTAGGTTGGTTACCAATTCTTTGAGTTCTCCGATCTCGTCAGAAACACTACATTCCGGGGAAACACCACGTCTACGCTTCTTGGGATCCGGCTCAATTTCGGAGGTCCCACTTTTAATTTGCGATAAGATATTTGATTCCAAAGACGCTTTTTGGATATTACTTGAAGCAGTCAAAATACGAGATTGTACCGGAGGACGCGGCATCTTGCAGAACAAGATAAAATAAATAAAAATATGTAAGTTCCTTGTTAAGAGCAAGATGTGTCCGTCTCTTTTACGCTTGGATAGTCTGCGTTATGTTTTCCCGTTCTGGCGCTGTACGAACTACTTATGCAGTGTAAATTGACTATTTTGTATGACTCACTACCAGTATTTTTTAAAACAGTGACGGGCGGCACGTCCGTTCGAGTCGGGGTCAGAGGAGGAAGGGGATTGCTTATAAAATGATGGTTTATAAAATAAAACATTTGTTGAAGGAAGATATTTTTGAAGTAAATATTATGCGTTAACGTTGTTGTAAAGTGAATCATGTTTATATGGTGTTGTGTGTGAATTGTCCACCAATATTTATATTTATATTGTAAAGTTTTTTAATATTATATGGTTACTTGGTTTTAAAGTGTTGTATTGTCAAAAAAAAAAAAATTGTGAAACATAAGTGAACCGTTAAAATGATTATTTTGTTAGTTTTTTTTGTTTGTTGTTTGGACCTATAACAGGAAGCCTATATGCATTTTATCAAAATTAGTTTGATGGTAAAGATTATTGTTTTAGTTTTTGTTTAACCTATCTAAGCGAGTAAATTACACTAATTTCACTTCATTAATTATTTGCGATTCAAGTTGATTTCTAGTTACATGCAAAATCAAAATTCTTATCTTCACAGAATGGAAATAGTAGTAACAAGAAATCCTTGCATAATCGGTGTAATAATATGATTATTTTAAAATATTAATTGATGTGTTTATTATACGTGAAGATTTCCGAAGCCAAGACAACAATAGTGGGACTTTTTTCTTAAGACTGACAACATTATACAAGTAATTTGACAACGTTGATTAGACAATTTAACGTCAACTTAACTATAGTGCTCGCAATATAACTCTGCGCGTAGCAAAATATGGAACTAATTGACAGGCCGTCAACTTCTTATTTACGTCAGTTGACAAAAGTTTGTTTACGTTTGGTGTATTTATTAATTTCCAAAATAATTAATAGCTTTTATTATGCCGAAAGTGATTAAAAGTGCTGGCCGTGGCTGGTTCTTGAAAATCAATCGTGGTTGTGAAGAAGAACGATACAATAACGGGCCAAAAGTGCAGTTTTCTAAACGCAGAGCTATTTGACAACTAACATGTAGGGATACCGTAGCAATCAAATCTCCATCTATTATCGGCATATTTTAAAGCTGAGGCTTTAGGTTGAGGTACGGCTTTGGGTTTGATTGTTTTATCGCCAATTTACCCGTGGGAAAAAATGTGTGTTCCGAATGTTAGAAACTAGTTATAAATGTTTTTTTTTCATAATATACAAATCAAAATAGAAAACACAGTGAAACAGCAGTGAAGATCAGCTGATTGTATCTTTCTCGCTCGGGTACACTCGGCGGTTCCATGTTCACCCGATCGACCCTTTCACCTAACAGCGGTGCGCCAAAAGAAATTTTACTTAATTTTTTTTTCAACGTTAGTTTGGATGCTCTTTGATCCTTAACTCTGTATTAATTACTGTATTTTTATTGTAGGCGTTTCAGAACGTACTGTCACGTGGTAATGGACAACGCATTATACCACTGCACTCAGATAAATAAAGCGGCTACAATGGGCAATGTAAAAGAAGAAAGCCAAAAATGGCTTAAGAAAAATGAAATAGATTTCGACGATTGTAGGACAAATCCGCAGTTACTCGAATAAAGAGGCACAAAGAAGACCCACAATACCAAGTAGAATAACTATTAAAGGAACATGGACAGGAACTTCTGCGGTTATCGCCGTGATTCATCGTGATTTTAACCCTATTGAAAAAAGAAGATGATTCTATGGAAGCCAATGACTCATTAAAAGAACATTTATGCGCCAAATTTTCAAATAGTGTTATTTATGGTCTCAATAAAAGATTTATAAGTTTAAATTAAATTCTTGTTATTTCGATGTTGGTGTAGGTTGAAAATGACAGATTTTTTATAATGTAATAAACTATAATAAAGTTTTCCTGGTGGTAAGAGACTCAGACAGCCTGTACCAATTACCAATGATACTTGGTCATACTGAACCAAACCAGCACTGCAAAGGCGATCATTACTTCGAGACATTCGTTCTTGAGTCTTAGTTGTCGTGTAGTTACTTAAATTGCTTCCCTGAAAAATCCCTTCCCGTACCTGTTTTATGAAGTTGTACGTTCCCAATGAACGGGAAGGGAACCTATTAGCTTGACATGGCAACATTAAGTACGCCACCAGTCGCGCGCAGACTTATACTGCGAGCACTTATAATTACGGGCCTCACAGTGTCGTTCACGAAGGTACCATCTGCGTTTTATTTCTATTATCTGTGATTTGATAGCTCACTTTGGAAATTACGCGGTTGAAACCGGAGGGCGAGGCCATGGGGCATGGCCATGGTCCTGAGTTTACCCGAAGATTTCTTATCATTCCCGAACGTGATGCTAGATTTCAATTCACAGCCCACGAAAATTCTGCATGTGGTGCGCCAAAAGTTTTCACTTCAAAAATGGGAAAAATCTAAATACGGATATGAGATAGAAGACAAACAAACAACCTGTTATATTAATAAGATATCCTATAATCAAATAATTAATAATTTTGAGAACTAAAACAAAAACCTCATACCTACGCTGGCAGTTGTAGAAAATTAGACCTGGCAGCATTTATTTTTTTTGATCATCTGTCGCCTGTCGCCGTTGGTTTTGTTTCCGCTTTCCGTTGCTTTTTATTTATTTACATTTTTCAAAGAAAATATTTTATCGCACTAGATTAATAAACATTACTGCTCTTAAAATTGCTTTGGTAGTGTTGTTCCAAATTATTAGATTTATTCAACGTATACTGCTGAATAAATAAAGAAAACTATTGTATCTGTTCTTCAGAAGATGGTTAGTGCATATTTAGATAAGTATTTAGATGAAAATTATGAATTTTTGAATGTTACGTGCTAATAAGTTATTATAATTTTTTAAATATTCCTTGATCATATTACAGGAAGGAGCCTATAGTGATAAATATTCATTCGTCGGCGAATGGTATGATAACCAGGCGAGCCTGGTACGAAGGTTCAATGTATTTTACTATCCTACTGACGATACCATTGAGATGTTCGATTTAAAGAATCGCAAAACTTTTGTTAGGCGTGTGAAAGTCAATGGCATTACATTGGAAAACTTTTACATTGGTGGCACTTTGTATATTTTAGGCCGCTTGGTAAAAATAGTTGATTTTGCATGTGATGATACACGAAAAAAATTGCACAAGGATATGCAAGTGTAAGTATAGTTAAAAATGTTATATTTATCAGGTACTATGTATACACATACATACACATTCATTATTCTCATACGAGTATAATGAATAATTAAATATTGATGAACAGTTCTCACACAACAACATCTAGCCCCAAACTAAGCCATGCTCGTACTATGGAAGCCAGATAGCTGATATAATACTTATATAATTGTAAATACATACTTACTATACATAGGAACCCCCAGACAACAAATTTTTGTATTCATAACACAAATATTTTCTCCGGGTGGGAATCGACCCCACAACCAGCGGCTTTGCAGGCAGACTAGCCACTAACTAAACCACTAGGCCAGTCGTAATTATACTGTTTTATGATTACTGTTGTTAAAATTCACAATCTTTTTTAGGGTATTTAATTTAATATTAATAAATAAGTATGAATAATTTATTTATTAAAATATCCTCATTTTATGATTGGTGCAAATCAATAAATCATATAAAATTGAAACAACCACATTGATTTCGATAAAATTTTAATGGTACCTCTGAAGCATTTTCTACCAAACAAAGAAATCATAAAAATCAACTTATAATTAGTGGAGCTATCGCATGACATACATAAAATAAGCATACAACCAAATGGAGCACCACCTTGTTTGAAGCCTGTTAAAAATTGTAAATATTATTTAAAATGGTATGTGTTTGATTCCAGAACATTTGCTATGATTAAGCCAATCCCTACAACATTGGCTGGAAAGATATTCACCCATTTCCATGAAAATAATCTACGTGTGACTAAGTTGAAAATGGCCCGGCTCACAAATGAAGACATTAATTTTATTTACAGAGCAAGGCTTACTGATCCTACTTTTCCGTAAGTCTCATAAAACGTTTTAAAAATGGTTGATGTGACTAATTATTGACTTATTGCATCAATACATTCTTAAATGGACTGGGCCTATAATCACTTTTTCAGGGTGTATGTACAAACACTGAGAAAATTTTTTGCAATAATTTCTCACGCCTTTCTGTAGCCGGATATGTCTTGTGCACTGGTCCTGTAATTGGATAGACATTGTGGCTTTGTTGTAAATACACCTCAACACTTCGATATAGCGATAGTCCATGCGGCATCGCGTGGAGAGACTGAAGCACTGTCCAGGTCTCGATGGAATTGAGTGGACTGTAAATAAGTAATAAATTTAAACTTTAAGTACTTTAAGTAGTAAAATCAAATTGCCCTAATCAGCGAAAATTAACTGTTAAGGTCCTACTCTCAATCTGTTTTCATTTAACATGTATAACTGAGTACATGAGCCTGTTCAACAGTCTCATGTACTTAGTTATACATTTTATTATAATGCAATCTATAAACTGAAAGAGTGGAATATTAAAGAAATCCAGTGTATTTCAATATCAAACAAGAATGGTTTCTTATTTTTTAAAAGTTATTTCACCTGTATTTTCATAAATTCCAGGTTTTTGCTCGACTACTTGTCTGGTGGACTAGTGTATGGTATGGAGCTGGTAGGCAAGGATGCAGTAGCTACATGCTTGAAACTCCTTGGTAATGAAGACCCTCAAAAAGCTGCTCCGGGCACCATCAGGGCCATGTATGGATTAGACCCTGTCAGAAATTGTGCCCATGCAGCCTCTGATTCTGAAACAGCTATGGAGGTAACTTATTTTAATAAATAGTAGGTGAGCTTATTTATGAATAACTAGCTGAACCCTGCGCGCGTTGCTACGCCACCTATCGAGAATTGGTCGTACCAACTTAGATTTAAAACAAATTCGGTTAACTTATTTTATATTGACGCAGGAGTGCGTGGCTCGGGAACCTCCACGTGGTGCACCCTGGGTAACGCACAACAACTTGCCCCGGTGGCATCTTGTTGTGTGATGGCGAATCCAGGCCGGGGGTGGGAACATCTACACGCGCTCCTCACCCCCTTGAGCAGTGCGTGTAGAGGTTGGGGAGGTGGACTGGAAGACTTGGGAAGGTTACTCGGCTGACATATCGTCCAAGTAAAATTCCTAAGTCTTCCAGATGAGGGTCCTCCATGAGCACTCTGATTAGCAGAGTGCTCAGTGGAAGGACAAGGGCCGCCGTGCGGCCATAGAGGCGGAACCGCGGCTATCCCTAGCTGCGGTGGTGAGGGGGGACCTCTCGCTACCGACCATCTTCGCCGTGGTGCTCGACTGTGAGAGGTCGTATGAGCAGGAGGAGCGAGAGTTGGAAGCCTCTCGCTCCTTAACTGAGGCGGAAGTGAACACCGGGGCGAGCTTAGAGAGTAGCCAACTCTAGGCCTGGGGCGTTGGATGTTTAGGGCCGTCCGACGCCCCACCTAGGGATAAGCCTTCGCGGAGGTGACGCGCCGCTGATTTCCGGTGCGTCACTAGACCCAAATGCGGGGGTACTAACGCGGGGGTACTAACGAGGCGGGTCCGCAAGGACAGTGGCAGGTAGGTCACGGTCCCTACGACGACCCTGACCCTGACGGTTGCGAAAAGTGACCCCGCGGCCCTGACCCCTGGGCATGCAGGAGAAATCGGTGGGGGTTTTAGTCGGTAGGGGCACCATGTCGTAACCCATGGTGTCGAGCCCGACATACCCCACCATGTCCCTGCATGGTGGGCATACCTAAAAGTTTTTCCCCCACACAAAAAAAAGGTTGACGCAACCTTAAAAAATAGACACATGCTGTCACGGACTGCGGCGCACGACAGCGCGCGCAACGAAATTTCTCAAAAAGGAATATTTTTCCGTTTTTGTTACATTATTCATTAATGCTCCGCTCCTATTGATGGTAGCGTAATGTTATAATACAGCCTATAATCTTCCTCAATAAATGGACTATCCAACAAAAAAATAATCTTTCAATTTGGACCAGTACTTCCCGAGATCCTAACATTCAAACAAACTCTTGAAATTTTAAACCATAAACTTAATAATATTGGTATAGTTTTTAATGGTTTTTAGGAAGTAGCTGCGAGATGGGTTGACAATGTTATCTTTATTACAATGCATACAAAGACACAATTAAAATATGGCTGAGGAAGATGCCACAATGAAAGAAAAGACTATACCCAGTACTAGGATAAAGGAGGCTGCGGATGATCATGACCTTTAATTACACGGCTACTATGCCTACAGTAGCCGTGGCCTGGTCACCCGTTGTGAAGCTGAGAGGTATGTACTGCGGTGGAGCCGCTCGGCGACGCTGAGCCGATACGATGACTATGCGGCCATGTAGGTTGCAGCCCGTTGCACGGTATTGGTTATCGGCATGGGTGCGACCGAGGTGGGGCGCGATGTTGTGGGGTGAGCCTCGTGGCTGTGGGGTGGACTGCCGGTATTATGGTGCGCCGCTCTCCCTGCCCGCCGCGGCTTTGTCGGGGCTGCAGGGAAAGAGGAGTGCTGGTATTAAGGTGCACCGCTCTTCCTATCCTCTGCAGCCAAAAAGTGGTAGGTGGCGGGACCACAGATCTTACCTACCTATTGCAGGGGACCAAGGGTGTTAAGACGCGCCGGCGTCTTTTCTGGTTGGTCCCCGATGTAGTCACGGTGTATCTTAGGCTCAAGTGCACCGGTGACGGGGTTGTGCCCTATAGGAAGGCCTGCAGAATGCGAGTGCGAGAGAGAGGTCCCGTGTTTCCGTCGTAATCAGCAAAGATGGAACCCCATGGAGGTTTTAGTCGGTATGTTCACGTTACATGGTGTTGAGTCCGACATAACCCGTTCGTGTCCCCCATATGCCCAAGCATGTCCTCCAAGTAGGTATTACAAAAAAGGGTACCTACTTATAAAAGTCTTGAAACCCCGGTGTGCCACCGATGCGGTTACACAATATGATTAATAAAAGTTCCCTCCCCGGCCGAGATTAGCCATCACTCAACAAGTTTGTGTGATGCCCAGATCCATGCCATGATCACGTCCCGACACTTCTTAACTGTGTTTTGTATGGCGTAAATGTATCTATAAACGCACCGTCCACGCACGGCTGGTGTGTCGAACTCAACACCACAAGACTAAAACCCCCACAGATTTTCCGGCATGCTTGGCTTCAGAGTCGTGGGATCCTTGTTGACCAACGATCCTGACACAGCTGACGCCCTTGCGGGCCCGCCTCACGGGGCTTCCGCATGTGGCTCCACTCATCATCATCAGCCTGTATTCGTCCACTGCTCGACATAAGGTTCTCGTATAATACGCCAACTATCCGAGGATCGCCTCAGTCTTACGTCTCCAACCGATACCAGCCGTATTTCGTATATCGTCGCTCCATCTCGTCTCAGGCTCTCAGGGCGTCCTACACTACGTTTACCGATTCGCGGTCTCCACTCCAAACCCGACTACCAATTGGGTCCAGTGACTCGTCGGAAACCAGCGGCACGTCACCGCCTCTGGATTTTGTGTGATGGCTAAGACGGCTTATGTCAGACTTAGGCTGAGTATCACACGAAATGTGTGAAGCATGGTATCTGTGATAAACATCAGCACAATTCTCCTTTCACATTTAAGTGAATTTGAAGTGATTGACGTCAGGTACGTTATAATTATGTAGTTAGTTAGTGACGATATTTGCTGTCGGCGTCTCCGTAACCTTGAGGACACCAGATTCTCTGTTCTTTGGGCGCTGATAGACACAGGCATAGACGAAATTGTGTATGCCTGTGTCTATCGGTCGCACAGTGGGGATCTGGAGACAACTAGGCTCATGGAATATTTGAGTGAGGCGGCGGATGCGGCTCAGCAAAAGTACCCATCAGCCCAACTAGTGTTGCTGGGGGATTTTAACGGCCATCACAAAGATTGGCTGTTCCCATACCGGGACACTGACCACGCTGGACAGGAAACGAGAAAGCTAGCTTTGTCGTTAGACCTGACCCAGCTGGTCCAAGGGGCCACTCGGGTACCTGACGTTGAGTCGCATACTCCTTATTGTTTAGACCTTCTGCTGACAACTGATCCAGATCGATATTCCGTGGCGGTATCTTCGCCGTTAGGCAGCTCCGACCACTGTCTGGTGAAGTCAGTATCAATGTACCATCCGCCCGATCCAAGCCCTAGAGGCAACCGGCGGTTGTGGCGATACAAGTTAGCAGATTGGGATGAGATGCGTTCTTTTTTTGCGTCTTACCCATGGCAGTCATTGTGCTTTTCTTCTGGTGATCCTTCAACTTGCGCGGATGCTGTGACTGAAGTGATGCAAACGGCTATGGAATATTTTATACCATACTCTGACGTTCCAGTATCCAGCAAAGCTCGCCCTTGGTTTGGTCCTCAGTGTAAAAATGCTGAAGCATTTAAGCATGAGGCTTACCTAGCTTGGGTTGATGCTCGACAACGTAAGGCAAAGGACATACACCAGAAGAAGAAAGCGTTTAACAAGGCTGCTAAGGCATGCAAAAAGGTTCTACAGAGGGCTCGATTTGACCATATTAGTCGAATAGGGAACAAACTAGCTTCATACCCTACGGGCAGCAAAGCGTTTTGGTCCCTAGCTAAATCAGTCGAATCGAACTTCTGCCGCCCCTCACTACCTCCCATGCTTAAACCTGATGGGACGCTGGCTCACACCGCTATAGAGAAGGCAAACTTGTTTGCGTCTCAGTTTGCGGAATCTTCACATCTAGATGCTGGTAGTGCGATACCCCCAACTCCACCTGGCAGTCCGACTGTAATGTCTGATATACTCGTACATATTCGCCAGAAGGAGGTTCGTAAAGTGCTACGCAATCTAGATGTGAATAAAGCCAGTGGCCCGGATGGAATTCCAGCCATAGTACTGAGGGTTTGTGCACCCGAGTTGTCTCCAGTACTAACACGCCTGTTTAGACTTTCTCTCCAAACTGGGCAAGTGCCGAAGTCGTGGAAGCTTGCTAACGTGCAACCTGTGCCCAAAAAAGGCAGTCGTACTGACCCTGTCAACTACAGGCCCATCTCAGTCACGTCCATACTCTGTAAGACTATGGAACGTGTCTTAAACCACAGGCTCCTGGCATACCTAGAATCGAACGACCTCCTCAGTGACCGGCAATACGGGTTTCGCCGGAACCGGTCCACCGGAGACATTCTAGCGTATGTCATCCACATCTGGAGTGAAGCTATCGAGAAACACGGGGAAGCACTTGCAGTCTCCCTGGATATCTCGAAGGCTTTCGACAGGGTTTGGCATGATGGCCTTATAAGCAAGCTTTCGGGCTATGGTTTGTCACCTGGGTTTATTGCGTGGATATCGGACTTCTTGAGGGATCGATCCATACGAGTCGTCATTGATGGCTGCTCGTCGGATCAAATGGCTATCAATGCCGGAGTTCCTCAGGGGTCGGTACTCTCTGCGACGCTCTTCCTACTACATATCAATGATCTGTTGAAGCCCGGTATCGTTGGGTACGCAGATGATAGCACCGTAGTAGAGAGTTATATATCCAGCGCAAGAGCTAGTGGACAACAAACTCAGCTACTGAGAGAAGGTATGGTCGAGCGTTTGAACTTGGCCCTTGAGGCAGTCTCTACATGGGGCGATGCCAATTTGGCCAAGTTTAACGAAGGAAAAACACAGGCATGTTTATTCTCCGCTAAAAGGAGTCCATTCGAACTGGCTCCTACTTTTCGAGGCGTATCCGTGCCGGTTACTGACCATCTCGAGCTTTTGGGCGTTTCTTTGTCATCGACGCTCAACTTTGGCACGTATATTGAGTCTAAGGCTAAATTAGCCGCCAAAAAACTGGGTGTCCTCTCAAAGGTGCGAAGATACTTCAACTCTGAGCAGTTGCTCACGTTGTACAAAGCACAGATTAGATCCTGTATGGAGTACTGTTCGCACCTTTGGGATGGATCGGCTAAGTATCAGCTGGAGACTCTGGAATCGATTGAGAGACGTGCCAAAAGGCTCATAGGCAATGACACTCTTGTGCGTAAAAGACTTCAAAGTCTCGATCATCGCCGCAAGATTGCTAGCTTATCGGTTTTTTATCGGATACACTTCGGAGAGTGTGCAACTGATCTATATGATTTAATACCACCTTGCCCCTTCTTCTATCGGAATTCGCGTATCTCAAAAAAGCGACATCGTTTCATGGTTGATGTTCCAAAAACACGAACGAAGAGATTTGACTCCACGTTTGTGATAAGAACGTCTAGGTTGTGGAATGCGTTGCCTGAGTGGGTTTTTCCCGATGGTTACAATCTGGGTGTCTTCAAATCGAGAGTGAATCGGTTTCTTCTAGGTAAGCACGTTCCATCGTAGATCGCATCGTCGCTTAACATCAGGCGAGATGGTGGTCAAGTGCGAACCTATCATAGGTAAAAAAAAAAAAAAAAAAAAATTTGCACAGTAATTTAATGTTTTTTTTCAGTTTAAGTACATAACTTTTAATCGAGGAGAATAATCACCTTTAATTTTATACTTGTACCGCCTCGCAGTTTCACCCGAGTAGATCTCGCGAGAAAGCAGCCTTTCGCGAGAAAATATAAACTTGTAGTTTACAGAAGAAAAGAAGTTTACAGTTTAAAAAAACAGTGAAAATAAACTACAAGTTTATATTTACTTTTTTTTTAGATTCGTGCGTTAATGTTGTTATTTTGGTTAAAGAAAGTATTTTTGTTTGTGAACAGGACGTAGAGTTCTTCTTCCCACCGCCGTCGCTGCGAGTGACACGTCTTAGCCTCACGGCTACGCTGTCAAACTGCACGCTATGCATAGTGAAGCCCCACGCCATCCGCGACGGTAACTTCGGGGTCGCCTTACAAGCGGTGCACGAGGGCGGGTTCATTGTCACGGCGCTCAACATGTTCATCGTCGAGAATATCAATGCGGCCGAGTTCTATGAAGTTTACAAAGGAATAGTACCCGAATATAAGGTGCGTTTCTTATGTGAAATAATAAAACCCGCGATTACTAGCTTAGATACCTAGGTAATGATTTTCTCATCTGCTGACCTACTCCCACTCATTTGCGGTTGGTACATTATGTATTTAAGTACGTTTCTTTCATTAACCTTCATAATTTGCTTTCCAAAACTCACTCCCTGGTATTCGTATCATCGTATTTACATTTAGTACCTGGGTGACCGAGCTTTGCTCGGTTTAAATACTAAATATACTTAGATACCTACAGATAAAAGACTCCAAGAAGTAGATTTTCTTAAAAAAAACGAATTAAAAAAAAAAGAGAACCCGTCTGGATTCGAACCCGGAGCTACTAATTCGTGACCGCTATGAGCGCCCGACTTCCCATCTGAGCTAATTATGCTGTCGCGTCACGCGGCGAAATTTACCTTCACATTCTAATGTCTAATGTGACAGTTTTTCATTGTCTAAAAGCGCGCATAATATGCGTTTTTTTAAATAAGACCTAGTTAGATCGATTTATCGTCCCCGAAATCCCCTGCATACATAATTTCATGCAAATCCGTCGAGCCGTTTCCGAGATTCAGATTCTATATATATATACATATTTATATAGGTACAAGAATTGCTCGTTTAAAGGTATAGTACCTGGGTGACCGAGCTTTGCTCAGTTTAAATACTAAATAAACTTAGATACCTACAGATAAAAGACTCCAAGAAATATATTTGCTTAAAAAAACGATTTGAAAAAAAAAGAGAACCCGTCTGGATTCGAACCCGGAGCTACTAATTCGTGACCGCTATGAGCGCCCGACCAGCCCGACTTCCCGTCTGAGCTAATTATGCTGTCGCGTCACGCGGCGAAATTTACCTTCACATTCTAATGTCTAATGTGACAGTTTTTCATTGTCTAAAAACGCGCATAATATGCGTTTTTTTAAATAATACCTATTTAGATCGATTTATCGTCCCCGAAATCCCCTGCATACATAATTTCATGAAAATCCATCGAGCCGTTTCCGAGATTCAGATTCTATATATATATACATATTTATATAGGTACAAGAATTGCTCGTTTAAAGGTATATATTTATAATATTACATTTATGTACACGGTTCAACCACACTTATTGATTTTTTTAAAGGATAGGGTGACAGGATGAGCAAGACATGTTTGTGTAATGGTAAGCAACATGCCTGCTCATAACAACACAGGGCGCACGCAGGTATATAAAAGTGTAGCCCAAATCATTATCTAGCACTGCATTACGCTCATCACGTAAAGATATGAGACTGATGGTTTATTTGCATACAAATTTTGAAACAAGGCTTTTTAAAATGTAACACAGTGATGTTTGCATATTAGGTACTAGCTGTTACCCGCGACTTCGTCTGCGCGAAATAAATAGTAAGGTAACTCCGGCAGTACCTATTTCTATACCCAGACACATTTACGGTTACTAAATACAGCTGATAATAAAACAATTACATCAAAATCGGTTCAGTTGTTTAGGTTGAAAGCGTAGGTAAGAGACATTCGTCCCCCATTTAAACTCCAATTTCATCCCCATACAATTCGAAATTAGAAAAATTGCTAGAGCAAATATTCATTGGCTTCGTGCCAAGTGCCTATTTAAAGAGTTTCATAGTTTTATCTTGAACGATTAGGAACTTCCAAATTGACATTAATTCTCCATTTCAACCCCATTTTTATTCCCGTACAGTTCGAAATTACAAAATTGCTAGAACAAACATTTATTTGCTTCGTGTCAAGTGTCTACATTCAGAGTTTCATGGTTTTATCTTCAACGATTGGGATCTTCCATGTGTACTTTCATCCCCCATTTCAATCCCAATTTCATCCCTATACAGTTCGAAATTACAAAATTGCTAGAACAAATATTCGTTTGCTTCGCGTCAAGTGTCTATATTCAGAGTTTCATGGTTTAATATTCAACGGTTGGGATCTTCCATGTTGACATTCATCCCCCATTGCAACCCCAATTTCCTCCCCGTACAGTTTGAAATCACAAAATTGCTAGAACAAACATTCGTTTGATTGGTGTCAAGTGTCTATATACAGAGTTTCGTGGTTTTATCTTCAACGGTTTGGAACTTTCATATTGACATTCATCCCCAATTTCACCCCCGCACAGTTCGAAATTACGAAACTGATAGAACAAACATTAGTTTGCTTCGTGTTAAGTGTCTATATACAGAGTTTCATGCTTTTATCTTCAACGGTTGGGAACTTCCATATTGACATTCATCCCCCACTTTAACCCTAATTTTACCCCCGTGCAGTTCGAAATTACAAAATTGATAGATCAAACATTAAATTGCTTCGTGTCAAGTATCTAAATACAAAATTTGATAACTTTGAAAATGACGAAAGTTTCATACATCAGTCGATCCCTTGCTTCACCCTCTTAGGGGTTGAATTTCGCAAAACCCCGTCTTAGCGAGCGCCTACGTGCTAAAAGGCACCTCCATGCAAAATTTGAGACTCCTAGCATTTGTAGTTTCTGAGATTCGGTGATGAGTGACCTTTCGCTTTTATATATATAGATTTACTGATTGCCGGCACAATAACTAGCAAATCTGTGATTCTTTGGGCTCCGCAAAGAGTCTTATCAAAAAACCTTCCACTCTCATATTAATTGTCTTATTTGTAAATTAGCCCGTCATTTTTGTTCTTATAACATGGCTGAAGAATATGATATTGTTCAGATACTGGTGCGGTTTTCACACTCTGTCTAAAAAACATCATTTGTCTTATCTTCATGAATGGTCTAATATGACCTAGCCCTTCTAACTTAATAACTTTTGAATGAATAATCAACGTTCAGAGACGGATTATTAATTGCAATTAAATAATCTGTCAGTCTTATACATTGTATCTGTTATAATAGCTGAAGCATGTTCTGAGTAAAACGCGTTTTATTTAGTTGTAACTAGTTTTATCTAAGTACCTTTACTACTAGACTTGACTGATACTCAGACTATACTGATTGGCACTGAACAATGAAAATAAGTTATAGTCAATTCTGATTACAGAAAACGTGTTGTGACGAAATAATTCAATTGAAATTGTTATATGTAATTAACAAAAGTTATATTGTGCTTTGTACTGATCAGTCGCGAGATGTTTTAATGTTAATTACAAATAATAATCTTACACTAATGTAAGGTTAGGTATCAACATGAAAAAAAATCAATCAAAATCAACGTAGGTATTTTTGTAGATGTTTAATTTTGAACATCAGTAATCAGGCACATGTCCTGCTTGTTTCATCACTCTACCAATACTTCTATAAAAAAAATCTAAATTTAGAAAAGGAGTATGGGAGTATAAGGAGGAGCAATGAGTAAAAACTGCTTTTGTCTGGGAGAAGACGCTGTTTTACTAAAAAAGGGGGTTATAATAATTGTAAAATTGCTAACATCTGAAAAATGATTTTTTTGTAGGGAATGGTAGAGGAGCTTGCTAGCGGTCCCTGTATAGCTATGGAGGTGGTGTGCAAGGACAAAAGCCTCAATAGTGCTGTTGAATTTAGAAAACTAGTTGGCCCTACAGACCCCGTAAGTATTTTTCACCATTTCTCAGGATTTTGAAATGACCAAAGCCCCTAAAGAGGTCAAAATTTTTAATTCATTTCAACATATTTCAGGAAATCGCCAGATTACTGCGACCACATACGTTACGTGCCAAATTAGGAAAAACAAAAGTACAAAATGCTATACACTGCAGTGACTTAGCTGAAGATGGTCTGCTAGAAGTCGAATATTTCTTTAAAATCTTAAACTTATAGACTCACTGAGTTTGTTAGGTTTTTTTAAATAAGTATATTTTGTATTTTATTGAATAGATTTTAAACTAAAAATTTACAGTGTGACTGTGTCTACATGATATCGATAATACTCTTTAGAAGATTGATTTGTGAATGCTCAACACGCACCTCGCTTTAGCAACATGATGTGACAAGTATGATTTTATTCACGAATGCACGATATGCAAATAATGCTATTATTGTAGTGGTTTGTCAGTTTCTGCTGGCCAGAATCTCCCAAACTTTGATGCGTTAAGTTATTTTATCGATAGATTACTTCAGCCACTATTTGCCTACGGCATTGCTTGCGTGGACTAAGGTTTGTGGACTTTGTTAGTGCACTGAAAACGCGGACCTAACATTAGAATCACTTAGAATGACATTTAAGTTGGCAAACGCATATTTAGTTCAAGAAAAAACAAAATGGCGGCTAGGAGGTAACAAAATGGTCGAACGTCTTGTCAATCAACGTCAAACGGTTTATTGAGTAAGTAGAAACAATCTGGCCTGTCTTCCTTAGGGCTTCGCATTTAAAACCTTAGACCTTTGTTATTCGAGATTCGATATCTATAGTTCACGCGGGCAAAACCGTGGGTATAAGATAGTATTACTATACAACCTACAGCTACTACCTTTTACGAACTAGTTATATATAACATCTGTTTGTCCATGTGTTTCAATGTAAAGTCTTCAGTTGTGCACTTTCAGCTCAAAAATTAGTTATGAGGCAGATGACTTTCGAAGTGTGTGAAAATAAGATTCCAATCGTAACTGACAAAACGCGTAAAAGAAAAGCCAAACTGGTTACCTTCTTTGCTGTAGGTACGCAACAAATATTAAAATATTACGATAAACAATGATTGGTCTCAACAAGTTCCTAGTAAAAAAATAATCTCCCGACTTCACTTCCTGACAGATATACCTAATCTGGAACTTTTCAAGGTCAGAGTGTGAGATATGTGAGGTAGGTCAGCGTGTTGGTTGGCAAGTTGGTGGTTAAACGCGGACCTATGTTTTAAAAAAAAATGAAGGTGTAAGACACGACGTAGATATACGTATAGAAACTATTGTCCACTATACAAGAAAAATTGGCAGTCATAGGGACTGCCAATAGAAGTGAAAACTTAAAACTCAGAATTTGATAGCTCACTTTGGAAACTAAGCGGGTGAAACCGGAGGGCGCTGCTAGTCTGGAATAAATCGTCATCGTGTAGGTACATATTTACATAAGTCTTCTAATTCTAAGCATGGCCATGGTTAGATGTGTAAATATGTACCTAATGGCAACCATGGCAACACGCCATGGCCATGTAGAAATGCTAACGCATTTCTAGATGACCGTGATCCCGAGTTCACCCGAAGATTTAATTTACGAACGTGACCCTTGAGGCCAATTCACAGCCCACGAAAAATCTGTGTGTGGCCAAAAGAAGTTTTCACTTCAACAAAACAACAAAAGGACATATCTTGAATTGAAAGCCAGCGATGCGAAGCAAATGGCGACCTTATCGCTACGAGTGACCTCTTCCAGGCAAGCGAAGGCCTATTCTGCCGAAGTGATATTCATCATCACCGAAGCTACTACGAATCACACGGCTCCGTAAAGCTTGTAATTACAAGTTATTTATTTGTAGCTGTGGTAAATGCAAAAATACAACAAAATATCGTACAGATGGTATTCAGATTGACAGTATCACAGTCATATTCTTGCCGATTTCAGTGTACAAATTTAATGACAAAAAAGTAATTGAGAAAATTTTAGTTTAAAAATTAAATTGCAGAGTTATTCGATGGCAGAAAAGAGAAAACTTCGTAGATAAATTTTGAACGAAAGTGCACAATTGGAGACAGGTAGTTCCTATAGCAGGTGAATATCCAAATGTTTTACTTACTGGGTCGTGCAGAACATCTATATGCCGAAAGGGGTCGTTATACTCATCCTAATGAACAGCTTTTGCTATGGGATTTGCAGTTTATGTCCAGGAAAAAATACAAAGACGTCAACAGTGTTAAAAATTGTAAAAACAATAGAATTTTGTTTTTATTATTTCAGGGTTCTTATGGTAAAGGTTGTTCATGCAGGTCTTTGCTCATAACACTGCGTATCAGAAAATGTGTCAACCAATAGCAATAGTGCTACTTCAATTTTCTTGGTGGTGCTTGCCATGGCCGGATTTAGAGGTGTGGAGGCCCCGGTGCAGAGCTTCGTTGGGGACGTTGAAATACACCCTAGGTTATGATTTCTCAAGCAAAAACCCGGACCGTAAAAGATGTTTACTGTCGAAATTTGATCCCCGAAGTGTCGATCTTCTGTTGTGGAGGCCCTCCCGTTTGTGGAGGCCCGGGGCATATGCCCCGTTTGCCCTCCCCTAAATCCGGCCCTGGTGCTTGCGATATTGGTCAACGTTTTCTTCACGAAACGCTCAGCTGTCTTAAGCCGGCCATACACGCTACGGTCTGCCGTAGAGGTCTACCTGTGCAGGTATGACTGCGCAGTTCAACTGAACAGAATTGATTTTCGATTTTGCTCCGGTCGCCTGCGCAGGCTTCCCACACACACTCCGGTCTACCTGCGCAGGCATAACTGCACAGGTAGACCTCTCCGGCAGACCGTAGCGTGTATGGCGGGCATTATGTGGATATTCAACCTACTATGGTATTCAATCTGGCAGTTACTTATCAGCTTTTTCAACTGTTTTGTACCTTAAGCATTTTATTAAATAAAAGACTGACGCGTGTATAATACATCTAAAGCAATTTTATTCCAACCTGATACCACTAACTACGTTCTATTGTCCAAACGTCGAGGTGGAATTGTCGTATAAGAGAGGCGACAAAAAAAAAACGAATTGGTCTTTCATTAACAAAAAAATTATTAAGAGACAGTGCTTAAAATTCCAGTGATGTCACTTTATGGTACGATTTTACGATAAATAAAGCATTACCCCACTCTTGACGTTTGATGACCTACATACTTATATTTAAAACAATATGAAGATACAGTGCTTAAGTTTCCAGTGACGTCACTTTATGGTACGATTTTACGATATCGACCGCTTTTGTTGGGTTTAGATAGATAGATAGATAGAAACACTTTATTGCAACACAAAGAAATTAAAATATTACACAGAAATAACTTATTAACTAGTGCCACAAGTGGCGGCCTTATTGCTGAGAGCAATCTCTTCCAGGCAACCAGCACAAAGGACACAGCCTACATATACTCGTAGACGGGGGAAGCGACATTCATTTAACAATACTACTACATATTTATATCATTAACTACATACAATAATAAATATTTATCTACCTATAAAAATGAGACTATACAATCCAACTGACAAATACTATAAATATTAAACAATTAACAAAAGTGCGGACATGATAAACAATAAATTGATACAATAAACAGTGTATTACAGCTTCAACCAGCAGATACCAACAGTACTAGCACCTACAATTTACTCGTGTCAACAGTTTGTACTCGACAAATCGTTGATGTGGGCAGATCGCATCGGTAGTTTATGTGTACTTGGGCGGGCATGTTTTGCGTTGTGGCGTATTTCCGCGGTATTACTTACCCAGAAAGATGGTCCGACAGTGCTATTACCTATTACGCTTCCGTGCACTCGCTCATTCAATACGGTATCGAGCTTTGGGGACGTGCTGCCGATTGGGAGCGTGTCTTCATAATGCAAAAACGAGCTGTACGAGCAATAGTACGAGTCCCGGAGGAAACGTCTGCGCTTCAATTCAAATCGTTGCGAATTCTCACCGTCCCGAGCCTGGACGTCTACTCTGTTTCTACGAAAAAGAAATTTCGAAAAAAAACTCGCGACTTCCCTACTCTCGTTCTACTTCGTTTCGTCCGATACAACATTGTTTGACGTTTAAATGTTTCAAGGATACTCTAATTAGAGTAGGCTTAGAACATTTAAACGGACAAAACGACGGATCGAAGTAGAATCGGAGTTGGAAAATCGCGAGTTTATTTCGAAATTACGTTTTCGTTGAATTAGAGTAGACGTCCTGGTGTGCTACGCGCGCTTTGGAGAGTCGAGGCCGCAGCACGAGGCGCGGCACGCTGACCGGCTGCACGCCGTGCCGTGCACGCTCACTCGGACCGGGAAGCTGGTTCACGCCACGGCGCCAATCATCTACAACAGGTTGCCACATGACGTGCGCGATGCGCCCTCCAAAGGAGCATATAAGCGCAAACTGAAAGACTGGCTTATCGGATAGGCATTGTATAGGTTCGATGAAATACTGAAGAACTGTTTGGTTTGAGTTATTTTTATTTGGTTATTCTGTTTTTTTTTTAAATAAAGAGTGTCGAGACGAGCAGGACATGTGCACGATGGTAAGCAACATGCCTGCCACATAACAGCACAGTGACACGCAGCTATTGGAACATCAAGAGCCAAAATCATTACCTAGCACCGCACTGCGCTCGTCACCCAGATATCTAAGTTGTTATATCTCTAAGCCCTGTAATTTCTCTGGAAACATTGCCCTTCAAACCGGAACACAGTAATGTTTGCACATTATTGCTTGGCTGTAGAATAATTGATAAAGGTGTGGTACTTCCCCAGGCGGACTCTGCTAAGAGTCCTACCACTACGAAATTGTTCTCCTAATAGTGTTAAATCCTAAATTGTTTTTATTAGTAGGTACCACTTTTTTATCTGACATGTCTACATCTGACTATTAGTATTAATTTATTTTATGTGACATGTTATATTATTATTTGTTTGGTATTATTAATTTGTTTTATTCTGTCATTTTATATTATTATCTGACATTATATGTACATATTATGTTAAATGATTGTTAGTACCTAATAGTTTTCTGTAATTAATGCAATAATTAATTAATCCTCGCGTATATCGAGATACTTTTCGTATAGGTATAATATATATAGGTATTATACCTACCTACTGTTTTTTTTGTAAGTTTGACATAAATAGTTATGAATAAATACTATGACTATACATAAAGCAAAGTCACATAACCCCCAGTCTTGACGTTCGATGATCTACATTCTTATATTTAAAAAAAAAATGAAGACACATTGCTTACGTTTCCAGTGACGTCACTTTATGGTAAGATTTTATGATAAATAAAGCAAAGTCACAACTCATAACCCCCACTCTGGAAGTTCGTTGATCTACTTATTTATATTTAATTTTGTCTTGTCATTTGTCGATTTTTTATAATTTGAAACAAATTTTACAAAAATAAATTGGCAGTCATAGGAACTGCCAATTTTTTAAGTGAACACTTATAATTCAGAATTTGATAGCATACTGTGGAAACTACGTATGTGAAACCGGAGGGCGTGGCCATGAGCATGGCCTAATAAAATAATAAAAAGTAGAATAAATACATTTTAAAAGCGACAAAAGAAGTTTTCACTTCAAAAATACGTGTCCCATTTTTTCCATAATCTAGCTGACGGACTAATTGGAATGGTATATAAGTATGTATATATTTGACTCAGTTGTCATCACAATTTTAAAATGTCAATATTTTTTATTTTACTTGTAGATTCTATGTGCGAGCATGGTATATTGCATGAACCCTTTAAAGAAATCTAATATTGAAGCACCGATCTACGTCATTGAAGTGAAAAGTTCTTAAGGCGCATTGCTCGTAATGCTACCGCCAAGTAGTAATGTACAAACATCATTGAGTTCCGGTTTGAAGGGCAATGTTTCCTAAAAAATACTGGGTATAGGTAGACATAAATCATCTTATATTTCTGAGTGACGAGTGCAGTGCAGTGCTTTGGCTCTTCAACTCTTCATGTTCCAACAGCTGCCTGTGCTGTTATAGACAAGCGTGTTGCTTACAAACCAAGGGCATGTCCTGCTCGTTCCGTCACTCTATACCTAGATATCATAAAAAAGTACTTAACGAATATTTAAAAATAAGGAACTCTTTCTTGCAGATATGTATGTATATTAGATGCATTAAATCTATATAACCCATTATTTTTTTTGTATTAGCAAAATTTTAACAGGCTATGTAGACAAGATAGCCCATTGTAACTGTGCAATAAGTTTACTCATAAACTCGACGATATTAAGAATCTGTGACTAGTCCAAATTTACAAAAAAATCTGCCTAAAAGTATGGTCAATTGGTCATGTTTGTAAACAAAACATTACGACGTCATTATCAATGAAAAATAACGTCGTAGCATTATCAGCTGGAGACTGGAATCGATCGAGAGACGTGCCAAAAGGCCACTCTTGTGCGAAACAGACTTCAAAGTCTTGAACATCGCCGGAAAATTACTAGCCTATCGGTTTTTTTTATCGGATACACTTTAGAGCAGGGATGCACAGACTTATTAAGACTAGGGGCCACTCGGGCAAATCATGAACTGATGGCGGGCCGCCAGAAGTATATGTAATTAAAGACAATAAAGAATTGATCATCATCATCAACAGCCCACTAAACGTTCCCACTGCTGGGACTCGGGGCCTTCTCTCGCAAGGAGAGAGTTAAGGCCATAATCCACCACGCTGGCCCAGTGCGGGTTGGCGGATGACACATGACTTCGAAAGATTCTAGGTACATGTCGGTTTCCTCACGATGTTTTCCTTCACCGTTTTAAGTTAGCGGCATTACGCACATTTATCAAAGAATTGATAATAATGTATTAAAATTGAAAAAGAATAAATTAAAATTTTATATAAATTATAAATTTATATAAATTTTATTTTCTCTTAACAATTTGGCCTTATTCTAAATTAATATACTTAAAGAAACTAACATGCAGATTATAACTAATTTAACTAATCATTTAAAAACTAAGTGACGACCAAATTGTTCAAAAATCACATGTAATTATGGGCCCTAAGTCTCACACTAGGGGGAGCCTGTGTTGTGAGGCTTAGTGCTTTCTCTTCTTACTGTAACGTTTTAAGTACACTAACTAACTAAACAAGTATATGAATAAAACTAGGATAACTAAGGCTAACAATATGCAGGTTTCTGCTTTGAAAATGATCTCAAAAATAGTCCTGCTGTACAGTTTGGTGAAATGTGAGGAGTGTGGTGAGTAAGGGAGTGTGTATTGATGGTGGAAAAAAATGCTGAGATGAGGGAATGATGTGAGCATAGTTTGTGTAGGTATATTGGTGGGGTCTGTTTCTCGGTTTTCCTTCTGAGCTGCCTTTTGTGCTGCCGATTGGTCATTGAAGTAGTGATAGGAAGCCGAGAGATAGACCCCTTAAGGTTATTTAATAATTGTCAAGAGATTTTCCGTTTCCCCATAATCCAAGGATAAGAGCCAAGATGTTATATTCCTTTTACATACAAAACGTGATGTATTTAATGTAGAGAGAATTTTATCAATGTGCTGATATAAGAAAGGACCTTTGAAGAAAAATGATTTCTGAGCAAAAGTCGTTTTCGTACTTGGAATCTTCCATAAATTACGACGCGCTCGTCTAGTGTTTTGTACAATTGTGTTCAAGGCCGATTTGTGAAATCTTAAGGCTACATTTAAGATATATAATTGTCTAACTGTTAGAAATTTTGTTTCGTTATATAATAGGGATGTTGAGTAGAGGTATGGCTTCTTATAGGCAACTTTCAGTATGAGTCGCTGTGCCCGTTCCAATTTCATTAGAAGTGTTTTATGAGCAGACCCCCAACTTACAATGCAATAGCTTAAAATAGATTGGCATAATGCTAAGTATACCAATTTGATGGTATTGTGATCTGCCACGCAGCCAAGCTTTTTGAAAATATGGGACATCTTGCGAATTCGAGAAGATAAGTTATTTATTTGAAGATCCCACTTCAGCCGATTGTCTATCACTACACCTAGATACCTGATAGAGTCGACTCGATCCAGTTGCGGACAAATACATGATTGATTTGTTTTGGAATTACATGTATGTAGTTTTAGATTTATAGTTATAGGATTGGTGCTTTGTGTGATACTAAAGGTCATGTATTTTGTTTTGGTGGCATTGAGTGTTAGGAGGTTCTTTTGTAGCCATAACGCCACCGCCGTAAGCCCTTGCTGAGCGTTAGCTATGACCTCTGTCCAGGTATTGCCTTGGAAAATTAGAGCCGTGTCGTCAGCGAAAGTGAAAAGTTTGGCTTGGTTAACCTTGAGCTGACAGAGATCATTTATGTAAACCAGGAATAGGGTAGGACCAAGGACACTACCTTGAGGGACGCCGAAAGAGACAGAGTCATATTTGCTGTGAAAATTTGAAATGCGAACCCTTTGTTTACGATCGCACAAGTACGACCGGAACCATTCTAGCGTTGATCCTCGAATACCAACTAGTTCAAGCTTCCGGAGAAGAATTGGCCACGATACGGTGTCGAAGGCCTTGGCCATATCTAAAAACACACCTAAACACTTCCTACCGCGGTCTAAGCAGTCGGTCACATGGTCAGTCAAGTCTACCACCGCATCCTCAGTTGACTTTCCTATTCTGAACCCATATTGGTTGGAGGATAAGATGTTGTTGTTTTCTAGGAAACTCAGAAGCTTCTTATTTACCACTTTCTCTAAGATTTTCGAGAGAGATGGTAGCAGTGAAATAGGTCGATAGTTTGATACTATTTCTTTGCTCCCTGCCTTGAAAATAGGGCAAATATCTGCAACCTTGAAGTGACTGGGTACGATACCCTGCTCCATACTTAAGTTGCAAATATGAGAAATTGGGGAGGCTAAAATATGCTTTGCACGCTTAAGTACATCATTACTAATATTGTCACTACCGGAAGATGATGAAGATTTTAGACCAGATATTATTTTTGGAATTTCTTGTGTGTCGGTAGGTGTTAGAAAAAGTGAGTTAGCTGGGGAATTATTTGTGGTAACAGAGACAGTCAAGATTGCCTCAGAGCTGTGTGTATTGGTGAGAATATTTTGAGCTAGATTTTCGCCTACTGAAGAAAAAAAGTGATTAACTGCGTTTAAAGATTCTATGCTAGTAGGTTTTATATTTAAAAGAGCATTACTATCAGATTTAGGGGGCTTAATATTACACATATTTTTGAATGCACTCCATAAATTTTTACTGTTAGTTTTGTTTCTTTCAATTTGGCCTGATTCATATTTTTTCTTCTCTGATTTTAAAAGCGAGTTACAGTGTTTTCTGAGACTTTTGTACGCATCTTGAATTATCTGATCGTTAGGGTACATTTTAGCCTTAAGATGCATAGAGTCTCTTTGCCTGGTGTATTTGAGTAGTTTTGGTGTCATCCACGGCTTATTAATGACTTCAGTACATCTAAGTTTCCTGTTCGTAGTGTTATTACTCAGTGCAAGGCATATCGTATTGATTAAAAATTCAGTTGCCAGAGAGACATCGGTTTCGTGATAAAAATCTGTCCAATCTGTATTTTCAAGACAAACAGCAACTCCGTTAAAGTCTATTTTATTTATTGTTTTAGATTTACAGTTTTTTTCCTTATTAGAACTGTTAATACCGATGATAAGTGCATCATGGTGTGTTACATTTGAGTTGTTAACTACTACGCACGTAGTTCTTTTAGATCTAATTAGTGCGTGATCCAAGCAATTTGACAACCGAGTTGGAAGGACATTACCAGGAATGAATCCGTACGAAGTAGTAAGGTCTAAGTAGTCCGGAGACTTTGAATCAACGTTATCAGGCTTAATGTCTATATTAATATCTCCAGTGATAATGCATGTGTCACTTGAAATATTCTTTATGGTATTTTCAAGAGATGCCAAAAAGTTTGTTGTATTATTGTACGACGGAGAGCGATAAATTGCTACTATTGTGAGTTTGGACCCCAGTTTCATTAAAAGGCAACTGGCATCATTGAAAGAAGGTTCGGTAATTTCAACAGTTAAGCCAGCTCTGTAAAATATCATCAAACCATCGTTTTGATTTCTAAAGATAGTAGAAGAGTGGAACTCGTAGTTGGGTAAATAAAATTTTTGTATAACGTTACGGCCCCAACATTCTGTGAAAATTATAATTTCAGGTAAAAATTGTAGCCGAGATAGGTATAGCACAAATTTGTCAAAATTTTGCCGTATACTTCTTATATTCTGCACAATTATGGTAGTTTGTGAAAGATACTGTCCTAGTATTTCTTTGCAGTCTTCAGCTGAATTAACGTAAAAATTATCCATAAGCGAAGTGTCATCAATGCTGTTTATTAAATTTAGACTCGTTGTCATTTTTATTTAATATAAATGATAGTAAAATCAACACAGGACACCCTGTGTACATAAAGGAAGTTTGTGTTTAAGCATTGATGACAGTACGCGCTTGAATATTTAATTAGCAAAGAATTTAAATTTAACAGGACAGTTTCAATCAAAATTTTACACTTTTTCATATACTTCGCATATATTCTAACACAATCTGCGCTAATAGCTTTGTTTAACAAAGACGCACTAAACATCGACGCCAAAAGACTAGCAAAGCAAACGTTCCGAAGTGAAAGTATTGCGTCGCCATCAGTTGCACCGCGCCGGCGGCCAGGGCCGCGCGCGAGTGTTTCATGGCATGATTTATTTGTATGCAGAAATAAGTATAACGTAAATCGCGGTATAATATTTGCACATCTTTCCAAATTACTTATTTTTAGTACTACATGCAGTACAGTGCAGTTTTTGTTAAATAATTTTTCAAGGTTTTGTGTGATAAATCCATTGTTATAGGGACATAGATAAAAATGAGATATCCTAGTTAATTGTTTTTCTTTGGTGCATAGGAAGATATTTAAGGCTCGAATCCTACAAAGTGATGAAACGGAAGAGGTTATTGTGAGTGTTATAGTGGTGTAGTGTGCGTATCCAAAAGGATGAATTGATAATCTGACAATAGTACGTACATAACAGGAAATCTTGAGACCATTATATTTCGCGTTCTTGGTAAAAAAAGATTTAATGCAATATAACAAAGACTTAATACTAATAATAAGGTACAACATTTTTTTAAAGATAATAATAATGAGAAAAACGAGCAGAAAGTTAGAATTAAAAAATAATTCGTTCTGTAGTTGTTTTTTGAATAATTACAAATTTTCGTGTCGTCGGTATCTGGGGTTGAATTTAGTCATTTTCCATTTAGATTTTCGAGGTCAGTTTCACATTTAATACGAATTGGCTGGGAACCCAATTCCTGACGAAGAAAAATACTACCAAATGACATCCAACAAAAGGCGTATGGGTTCTTATGGGTATGGTATTAGGTATGGTTCTTGGCGAATGTTCGTGCGTGATAAAATAGTTTGCGCATATTTGGAGTCATATTTTCGGATAGATATACTGGTTGGGTAGATCCTTCAATGTTAATGAGGGTAGTATTCAACTTTGCGTCTTCATGACTTCTATTGTATTTTTTATACGCATTTATAAAGCTGTCTTTCATACTAACTGAAGCAAATTCAGTAATTATTGGCCTAATAGGGGCTTTATTGTTTACTCGTTTACTTGTGGAATGTTTTGCAGTTCTATGCTAGAACTACGAATGTGCCGTTGCAACATTTCTACTTCTGATTGCAACTGTTGAATTTGACTTTTATGTAGCTTTCTTTCCTCTTCTAGGATATCGATTTTTAAGATAGCTTCTTCGTATTTTGAAGTCATTTCATTTATAGACGCCTTAATTTCGTTGATTGAGCACAAAATAGAACCAAATTTTTCATCTTGACAAAGTTGGATGGTGGCAAACATATCAAAAATCTCTTTTTTGGATATTTCTTCGTCCCGTTTGCGCTTAAATCGCTTCGTCACGTTGCGTGGTGCTACAGTGCTAGGGCCGGCTTCTTCTCCGACCTCGGAGATATTCGAGTCAGACGGGTAACTGTGCATCTGCTGTAGTGGGGTTTCATACGGCGACGGTAACGGGGACATGGGTGGAGGTGTTCGTTTAAGCGGCATGGTAGGTAGATAAGGTGTGTGTACAATTTGCGGATGAAGCGTACCTAGAACCCTTTTTATTTATATATGAGGGTAGGTATGTAGATGAATATTACGTAGACTTTAGTAACTTCAAGTAGGTAATCAAATCTGGTGACACAAATTCTTCAATGACGATCTGTTTACTTAGTGTTTGTTGTTAGACGTACATATTTATAGTAGGTATACAGGTTGAGCTGCAAGCGTGCGAGTAAGTAGGTTTAAGTATGTTACAAACACTCACGAGAGGGGATGTAGTGGGGACGTCTGCTCGCGTCAGAGTCTCGAAGAGAAGAGCCATTGTATTAATTTGAAGCGTGACATTGCATAGTGCTTACAATCTTTTTTATATTTGGCTCAAATTTACTTGTAGCAACACGTAAAACTGCTTCCAAGCTTTCATTTGCCAGGCGGTTTAGATTTTTTGTTGTATTATTATTTCGTATTGAAAAAGTTTGTTCACATACATAGGTAGAACCAAACAAGCTGGCACATTTCAGAGCGTTTATGTGCATTTCTTTGTACGTATTTTTATCAATGCAGTGGTAAAAGTTCAGCAAGTCTCCTTCGTTGAATTTATTGCGTAAATCTTGGTCGTTTTGAATGTCGATAATTTGTAACTGCATTGACTCTGGCGCATTTTCAACTAAGATTGTGAAAGGATTGCTGAAATTTTTTTTAGAACAGAGGGTTTCTTGGTGCTGCTATTGCATGCAGTGCTTCAGATCTTCAGCGTTTATGTTTTTTTCTTGCAGATACTTTTTTAGAAAAGTAACTAGCCCGGAATTGACACCAATCATCGAAGGAGCACCGTCAGCCGTCAGCAAGTCCCCTTCGTTGAATTTATTGCGTAAATCTTGGTCGTTTTGAATGTCGATAATTTCTAACTGCATTGACTCTGGCGCATTTTCAACTAAAATTGTGAAAGGATTGCTGAATTTTTTTTAGAAAAGAGGGTTTCTTGGTGCTGCTATTGCATGCAGTGCTTCAGATCTTCAGCGTTTATGTTTTTTTCTTGCAGATACTTTTTTAGCAAAGTAACTAGCCCGGAATTGACACCAATCATCGAAGGAGCACCGTCAGCCGCAACTACCGATAATTTTGATAAGTCCAAATCAGTTTTTGAACACTCATCCAAAAGTACATTGAGTATATCAACTCCTTTGGTTTGACCTTTCAATGAACACATTCCTAATAACTCTTCTAAGACTTCAAAATCTTGAGTAACACCTCGTATGCATATGAGAAGTTGAGCTGTGGAACTAATATCAGTGGATTCGTCGAGTGCTAATGAAAAAAAATCAATGATCTTAGTTTTTTTCAGTTAATTGTTCCGCAATATTACCTGACAAAGACATAGTTCGCCTTTGGATAGTCATACGATTCAGTTGAATTTTCTCAAACTTTTTTGCTGCTTCTGGACACATTTTCTTAGCGGCAATTTCTATGCATTCTTTTACAAAATCCCCATCATTGAAGAGGCGACTTCGTAGCTGTTTCTGAATCTTGAATGGGTTTTGTAAACATAGCTTGCTAACCAATAAAACTATATACCGCGCGTATAGGGTCGAAAAATCTCGAAACTGACTCTGGAAGCTTCGTGTATTTACGCGAGCAATCGGGAATTCGGGACTATTGCTATCTCGCTTGCTGACATCGCGCTAGAAATTTCTTGATTTCTCTACTATTTTTAACTTTATATAAAGGCGGCAAGCGATGTTACTTGACTTAGTATTTTTGGGCGCTTGAGGTGGCGTGGCCGCGGCGTCGTTTCATTCATGAACTGGCGCGGTATTTGAATGATTTTCATACGTTTTATGGACTTCGCTCACAATATCAAAAGAAACAAAGTACTTTCATATTTATTATTTTGTAATAATCTTAGTAAATATAATAAAACAGTTTTCAAATTACTTAATAGCGGGCGCGCGAGATTCAAATTACTTTTCGAACATATTTTTTTTGGTTTTATTCTCGAATAGAATTCAATATTTTTGGAATGTACGAGAGTATTATTTTTGCTGTCGGCGGGCCACCAGTATTCCACCGGCGGGCCGCATGCGGCCCGCGGGCCGCGTTCTGTGCATCCCTGCTTTAGAGAGTGTGCGACTGATTTGCATAATCTGATACCACCTTGTCCTTTTTTCTATCGGAATGCTCGTAGCTCGAAAAAGCGACATCGTTTCATGGTTGATGTTCCAAAGACACGAACGAAGAGATTTGACTCTATTTTTGTGAAAAGAACGTCTAGGCTGTGGAATACGTTGCCTGAATGGGTTTTCCCCGATGGTTACAATCCTTGTGTCTTCAAATCGAGCGTAAATCGGTTTTTTCTAGGTAAACACGGTCCGTCGTAGACCGCATCGTCGCTTAACATCAGGCGAGACAGCGGTCAAGTGTAAACCTATAGAAGTTAAATAAAAATCTTTTGCACAGCTATTTGCATCTCTCTCACACTGTTCAACCGTTTTGACAACCGCGCGCAGCTGCCTTGCAAAACTACCTTATTTTTTGTAATTTCAAATGATGTACCTAGTATTTTTTGAAGTGAAAACTTCTTTAGGCGCGCCTAGACAATTTTTTTGTGGGGTGTAAATTGAATTCTAGCATCACGCTCGGGTATGATAAGAAATCTTCGGGTAAACTCGGGACCTTGGCGATTGGCCATCTAGAAATGCGTCAGCCAATGAGAAATGCTGAAAGGGCGTAGCCTCGCCATCATGGCATAGCCATCTAGAAATGCGTGAGCCACTGGGAAATGCTGACGCATTTCTAGATGGCCATGCCATGATGGCCAGGCCACGCCCTCCGGTTACACCCGTGTAGTTTCCAAGGTAAGCTATCACATTCTGATTTGAACGTTTTCACTTCTATCGGCAGTTCCTAGGACTGCCAATTTTTTTTTTCAAAATTTCATGGTCCTAGACCGGCACAATTACATTCAGTTTAGTTAGTTTAACATTTACACGCTAGATAGGGTTAAAAATAACATGTTTTTGGCATAAATATGCAAAAAGTTGTAAACAGCTGTTCCAAATAATTTCCACCACCATAATCAATACACACACGCCCTTACTCCTCTGGCACCTCACTTCCTTTTAATACTTGTCCAGGGTCGGATTCAGCAAAATAAACACGGCGTTTTATTTCACTACCAAAAAAAAAGATCAGTACACCTGTAAGTATTTAGTAGTAGTTCACTAGTATTTTTACCGCATACACTACGATATCATCAACTCTGAACTTGACAGCGATCGACACGTAACTGAATGAAACTGAATGCAAGTTTATTCCTTTTGTTTTTCAAGCAACTTGAGGGTAGGCGGGAGTCACGGTTGGGTGGTCGTTACTCGTGACCTTGACCATGAATAACATGTAAATACCTACTACGATACAATACGCATACTACAAAACGCTTGCGTGTCAGTGACCATAAATTGGATATTTTACGTGAACATTTTCATCTTGTTGTGTTCAGTAACGGCAATCGAAAAGTCACTCATCACGAAATCTCAGAAACTAGGTTTCTTTTATCACGTAAGCGCTCGCTAAGACGGGGTTTTGCGAAAGGGTGAAACAAGGGATGGAAGGTTGTGTGAAGATTCCGTAATTTTCAAAGTCATAAGCATGAAATCCACATAACCGATTTTAATGAAATTTGGTATACAATTTACACGTCAGAAAAAGAAAAAAACAAAAGAAATAACTTACAAATACCTAGTACCAACAGGTACATTTTTAAAAGGACAATGCCCACGCCCCATTCATTGAAAACCCTGTCAAACTTTTTTTGATACTGAAAGATTAATGAATAGTGTCTAATTAGGATTGTTCATGCTTCTTAAAACGTCTGCTGTTGGTGTTTTTTATTTTCCAAATACCAAAAATGAGTTACAGTTAAACCAAAAGTAAGGTTATGTTTACTGTCAAAATACATTAGAATTATGTTTTCTTTCGGATTAGAAGAGAAAAGAAAAGAAAGAACTAAGGTATTATCTTTCAAAACATATTTCTTAGAATAAATAGGAATAATAGTACTGCTCAATACCAACTGATTACCATACGTATGAACACTTCATTTGCATATAAATATTGTCACAGAAGGGAATATCTTAATTGTGATATAAATATCTCATTATTTTGATATTCGAGTTAGAGGTTTCCATCAGACAACACAAGCATATATGGTTTTATGTAATTATTACCACAATTATGTACCTAAGTAATAAGGAACACTGAATCACATAATTCCCAGTTTTGTTAAAACCAATATAAATTCCGTCACAAAAACTGGATGAGTTGTCGTTGACGTCCGATTAGGAATTAATAATATTCTTCTAATTCCTAATATTTCTCTACGCACCGCAAAGAAGCTCAAAAAATATTCCTGGAGCAATCTCTTTTGAACAATCGGAATAATTTTACTGTGTCTGAAATCCGACATTGAAACATTGGTAATCGGAGTTTGTTGTGGTGAATAATGCATAAATATTACACCGCTTAGAAAACACGAAGAAAACTATAATATAGGACGAAAACAATTCATTTTGCTTGTTTACTTTTTGATTTGACAACTTGTCAATTTGACATTAATATTTGACCACAAAGATTGTCTTATTTTACCTCTTTGTTTGACCAATTTGGTTTGGTGAAAACGTTTCGTTTTACAATTGCATGCCAACTTCTTTCTCGTTTACATTGCTATAAAATGCAATGATAATTTCTTTGTCGCCGTAATTACATATATCGTTATTTAAATATGTAAAAGTAGTAAGTAAACGACATTGTGGAAGAAATTGACATACATAACATCTACATTCAATCTCAATCTAACGCGGATCAATAAAACGAAACGCAAGTACCGATTCGTTATTGCAATATTTTCCAAGTCAGCTTTGTTGGAAAATGGTAGGTTTAATTTAAAGAAATGCAAATTATTTTATTTTGTAATGTTAGAAAGTTATATAACTTCGCACACGAGTACAACAAAAAAATCACCGATTTTTTAATATATAACTCATATGTCTACACGACAAATATTTTGGCTAGTCAAAAATGGACATTGTCCTTTAAATGAACATTCCCTGTACCTACCATAATTATCATTATTATCCAGTTATTATCGTAGTAATCGTTCTTTTGTTTTTTCTTTTACTATTATTGGTTTACACTTGACCGCAATATCGCCTGATGGTAAGGGAAGATGCGGTGTACGATTGAGCGTGCTTACATACTATGAAAAAAAAAAAAATCACTCTCGATTTGAAGACACCTGGATTGTAACCATCTGGAAAAAACAACTCAAACAACGCATTCCGCATAGACTCTATTTTATCACAAATGTAGAGTCAAATCTTTAGAACGTCAACCATGAAACGAAGTCACTTTTTCGAACTACGAGCGGTCTGATAGAAAATACTGCTAGGTGGAATCAGATCATGCAGATCAGTGGCACACTCTCCGAAATATATACGATAAAAATCGAAAAGCTAGCAATTTTGCGGATTCGTACAAGGGTGGGTGATTTTGTCTATTAGTTTTTTGGCACGTCTCTCGATCGATTCCAGAGCCTCCAGCTGATATTTATTCGATCCCACATAGTGTGAACAGTACTCTATAGACTCTATACAACAGCGAATCTGTGCTTGGTATAACGTCAGCAACTATTCAGGCTTGAAGTATCTTCGCACCGTTGAGAGGGCACCTAGTTTCTTGGCAGCTAATTTAGCCTTAGACTCAATGAATGAGCCAAAATTGAACGTGGATTGATTGATTGAGCGTCATTGGCGTTCTACACACATCGACATCATCAACATCAACAGCCCATTAAACGTTCCCACTGCTGGGACTCAGGGCCTTCTCTCGCAAGTTCTACACACGAAGTATCCTAATTGTATAGGTACCTACTCCTAGCGTGAAATTTACGAAAAACGCTTCTCGCAATCTCTGCGTGGTATTAGTATTATTTACTTTAATGGTGCTTCAGAGAAGAAATTGTGAGTCTAGTTTTGAATGTATTCAGGTAATAAAATGTGGTTTATAATTTAAATTTAATTAATCTGTACCTATTTGTATAATTATTTATACATCGTTATTTAAATATGTAAAAGTAGTAAGTAAACGACATTGTGGAAGAAATTGACATACATAACATCTACATTCAATCTCAATCTAACGCGGATCAATAAAACGAAACGCAAGTACCGATTCGTTATTGCAATATTTTCCAAGTCAGCTTTGTTGGAAAATGGTAGGTTTAATTTAAAGAAATGCAAATTATTTTATTTTGTAATGTTAGAAAGTTATATAACTTCGCACACGAGTACAACAAAAAAATCACCGATTTTTTAATATATAACTCATATGTCTACACGACAAATATTTTGGCTAGTCAAAAATGGACATTGTCCTTTAAATGAACATTCCCTGTACCTACCATAATTATCATTATTATCCAGTTATTATCGTAGTAATCGTTCTTTTGTTTTTTCTTTTACTATTATTGGTTTACACTTGACCGCAATATCGCCTGATGGTAAGGGAAGATGTGGTGTACGATTGAGCGTGCTTACATACCATGAAAAAAAAAAAAAAATCACTCTCGATTTGAAGACACCTGGATTGTAACCATCTGGAAAAAACAACTCAAACAACGCATTCCGCATAGACTCTATTATATCACAAATGTAGAGTCAAATCTTTAGAACGTCAACCATGAAACGAAGTCACTTTTTCGAACTACGAGCGGTCTGATAGAAAATACTGCTAGGTGGAATCAGATCATGCAGATCAGTGGCACACTCTCCGAAATATATACGATAAAAATCGAAAAGCTAGCAATTTTGCGGATTCGTACAAGGGTGGGTGATTTTGTCTATTAGTTTTTTGGCACGTCTCTCGATCGATTCCAGAGCCTCCAGCTGATATTTATTCGATCCCACATAGTGTGAACAGTACTCTATAGACTCTATACAACAGCGAATCTGTGCTTGGTATAACGTCAGCAACTATTCAGGCTTGAAGTATCTCCGCACCGTTGAGAGGGCACCTAGTTTCTTGGCAGCTAATTTAGCCTTAGACTCAATGAATGAGCCAAAATTGAACGTGGATTGATTGATTGAGCGTCATTGGCGTTCTACACACATCGACATCATCAACATCAACAGCCCACTAAACGTTCCCACTGCTGGGACTCGGGGCCTTCTCTCGCAAGTTCTACACACGAAGTATCCTAATTGTATAGGTACTCCTAACGTGAAATTTACGAAAAACGCTTCTCGCAATCTCTGCGTGGTAGGTATTTAGTATTATTTACTTAAATGGTGCTTCAGAGAAGAAATTGTGAGTCTAGTTTTGAATGTATTCAGGTAATAAAATGTGGTTTGTAATTTAAATTTAATCAATCTGTAACTATTTGTATAATTTAAATTTCCAATCGATTTGTATGATTTAATAGAACAATTCAAACGTTTTATCACACATGTGTTTCATGTCATAAGTATATATTTTTTATAGGTTTACATTTTACCCGCCGTCTTACCCAATGATCTGATGCTAGTCGACGATGCGGTCTACGATGAAAGTTATACCTACACCTAGAAGAAACCTATTCACTCTCGACCTGAATTCACCAAGATTGTAGGTAACTATCGGGAAAAACCCATTCGGGCAATGTATGACACAGTCAAAACGTTCTTATCACAAAAGAGGATTCAACCGCCTCGTTAGATTCTTTGCAACGTCAACCATGAAGTGGTGTTACTTTTTCGAGCTACCAGCAGTCCGATAAAAGAAAGAAAAAGGTGGTTACCATGCAGATTAGTTGCAAGCTCTCTGTACACATAGATATATCACATATGTAACTGATAAAAAAACTTTTTTTTTTAATAAAACAAAATTGTGATTCGGGTTTCCCGATTTCTGAGTTGATCCTGCAGTTAATAGTTGTTTATGATGGTGAGTAGGATTGACATTCTCTGCGGATTACTCTTTGTTTGTAACTCTGTTTATGTTACCTTATTTTATGTGTAATTATGTCAACGGGTAATTCACATGTGATAGGTATGGTCAGTTCAATCCGACTCAAGTTTCGGCCGCGTCCGGCGACCCTTTTCAAGGAGAGTGCGCGAGCGTGACCTCTACCTGTTTGACACTGACCTATCACGTGAGACGTGAGTTACCCTAAACGTGTACCACAACCACGTTAGTTTCCGGCCTTATTTTATTCCCTTTTCAGATTAGTAAAATCGTTACTACAAGATCCTCCAAGGATACGTTATTTTTCAGAAGTAAAGGATATATCGGAAAACGTTTTAAAATCGATCCACTTGTCTGTTACCATGATCAGAGTTGAGTTTTTTGAAGAATATTTACGTGTCATTTTGTACTTATTGCAAAAAATATTTATCTTCGATTTTTTCCAGTGAAATTACAAATTGGCAAAGAGATAAAGGGCTCTCCGTGATCAAATTGCTACCTGGCACTGAGCTGTTATTGCAACTAGCATGCCTGTAAGTTTTTAGTGGTCACTATTTACTCGTAATAAATAAAAAATGGCAAAAGTGTTGCTTGCTGTGGAAGAATTGAAAATTACGTCCACCGATGCACACAAGAAATATAAAATAAGTAGGTTTAGGGCTTAGAGCCATGATATTTAAAGTCATCATGTTTGTATTATTATTTTTTGCCAATCTGACCACTGGGTATATTGCCAATTGCCAATAACAACCTGGCGCGAAAAGTAGATATAGAACATTTCCATTATTTAAATAAACTGATATTTTAGATCCACCAAAATTACGTCCACCGATGCACACAAGAAATAGAAAATAGGTGTAGGGCTTAGAGCCATAGTATTTAAAGTCATCATGTATATTAAATTGTTTTGCCAATCTGACCACTGGGTCTATTGTCAATAACAACTAACATGCCAAGTGTATTGGTGTGTACTTTCCATGCTAGAAGTGGTGTAGTGAAGTGCCGCGACTGGGGTGTTTGAACAGCGAACAGCGACAGCGTGCAAGTCGACCGGCGCAGGCGCAGGCAGTCGCGGATCGAACATTCCGTGTCGCGGCCGCACGCGCGCACCTTCTGACATCAACGCGCGCGCATTTCCTTGAACCGATAAACGCGTCGCGCCGATCGACATACGCATAAATAAACAATATCCAGTGAACGAACGTTAAAACCGAACTGCAACTTGTGTGCCTTTTTATGCGAATTTCACGATAACAACTCAGGCGCATTTTTGTTTCCTTGATAAGGTTTTTCAATTTACAGCTGCTGTGAGTACCTAGCCATAATACTTTTCTATTTTTTATTTCGATGGAAATTTGAGGATTATTTATTATTTTAAGGATTGCATAGTGTGCAAGATGCACCTTCCTGAACCGTCGAAAAGACAGAGAAAGAGTTGTTGTGCTTACTTGTCGTTAATAAATATTAATTTAATTATAACGGGACCATTCTTAAAAATAGTAAAAAAAACAATCAACAGAACAATCATGCACTTTCTTAGCATAATCTTTGGAAGTCGCTCGTATTTGAAAGGTCACACTAATCTAACATCTACTCGACGAAAGAGTTCCGTTCTATTAGCATGCGCGGTCTAAAAATTTAATGTTGACAGAATGCAATAAAATAATTGTTTCGTTTGCCAATTATTTAAAACAAATATATCTATGAATATTAGTAATTGTACCCTGTCTCTGTTAAATTTTACTTTCTTTAATGCTTTGTTTTAGTGTGTATTGTCTGATGCATAAAATCATGTCTCTTCAAACCGAGAAAGATTTTTTTTCAAGGAGGATGCAAAGCGTATTGTTGCATCCTCGCTTAACAAAAAATGGGATGAGGGTTAAGCGCTGGCCTATTATTGTTGATAAATAATTTATTTTGGCTGAGTGCATTAGACAATTACATGGAATTAAAATAATGACAACTTTATTTGTGTTGCCGGCAATGTGCGTCGCTTCGTGTTGCAATGGATTTTGAACTCCTGCCTATCTCAATACGTAGGTACCTACATAATATATATTACTAGCGGCCCGTTCCGGCTTCGCTCGGATAATAACGTAGATACCAACTGCAGCGCCATCTGCCGGGCTGGTTTGTGAATCTAAACCTTCCATGGCAACCCTAAACTTTAATAATAATAAAAATAAATGTTTATTTTTATTTCAATTTTAGATTTGCCATAAGCTCCGGGAAATTTTAATCGAAATAGAGTGAAAAACATTTACAAAAAAGACGATAATTGATTAGTTATCGAGCGGGATGAAAAATTATTAAATTACTAAAACGGCTATTAAAAAATAGGGGTTGGTGATAAAAGGGTAAAAATTTAGGATTGTATTTTTAATACCACACATTATAAAAAAATAAAACCAAAAAAAATAAACCAAAAATTAAAAAAAAATATTTAGGTGTGAACAACCCTTATCACCTAGGGGTATGAAAAATAGATAGTAGCGGATTCTCAGACCTACTGAATATGCATATTATAAAGTTTGGTAAAAATCAGTAAAGCCGTTTCGGCGGAGTAAGGTACGTAACTGACATTGTGACACCAGAATTTTATATATAAGAAAGATTAACGCCATTTTTACGCATCGCACTTGTAATAAACTGAAATGGTAACTTTTACAACAGAGCCAACTCGGAAATCGCAAAAAAACAGCTGTTTCATAAATTTAGTTTTTCTAGTCAACTTCCAAAAATTATGGTAGGACGAGGTAAAGAGTCTGCTTGGTGCAGAACTACCTTTCCTACGCATTCTAAGGCCAAAATATAATGCGTAAAATCATTACATTATTGTGACTTGATTTGAGGGATGATGTTTTCATATTTATGTAGATATTCGATATAAATTAGGTACTGGGAGTGTTATAAGTTAAACTTGTCGTATCTGTCGTTGTCTGAAACATTTTAACTTTTTGTTGCTGGAAAGCCAATGGGATCGAGATGATACATAGACAAAACGTAATATATTGGGAGCTACTTAAAAAAATCCCTTGTGTCCATCCGTCTAGTATTTATATCTATAGATTAGTATAATAGGTTTGCACTTGACCGCCACCTGGCCTGGTGTTAAGCGATGCGATGCGACGGAGCGCGCTGACCTAGAACACACCGATTCACTCTCGATATATTAGCATCAACGTTACGAATAAAAGTTCCAGGATGTTGTGTGCAGTTGCTATAAACTTCATCTTTATTTAAATACTAGCTGACCCGGCGAACTTCGTACCACCATTTTTTTTGTCAACATTTTTTATTTTTTTTGCCATTCAAACATTGTTCCGACAATAACGAATAGGTACTTACATAAAACAAAGAATCAGCCAATTTGGTGCAGTCATTCAAAAGTTATGAGCGTACATACATTTCGAAGATCCATTTTTATATTTAAGATGAATTGTGAAATCAAATCAAAAATATTTAATTACTAGCAGTGCCGCGTAGTTCTTGTTTCTGTTATCTTCCCGGGATAAAAAGTAGCCTATACTACGTCTAATACCTTCAAAAATATGTGTACAGTTTCATGATGATCGGTTAAGTAATTTTCGCGTGAAAGAGTAACAAACAAACTTGCATTCACATTTATAATACTTATTTGTAGGATTCCTGCAAGCTTGCTAATTTAGATATGATTTTTGTGATTTTTCCAGTCCATGTCCAGCAACTTTCAAGCAAGTTGAGACTTATGCAAAGTTTCATATGCCACACTTGCAAAATAAACATTTTATAGCATACATGATGTAAGTTCATTGCCAGGAAACCAGTAACTTTGATTTACGCTTCCGTAAAATATTACATGACGAATTTGTAATAAACGTTTACTCTCGATATTTCCAATTTACTCAAAGAACAACAGTCAGATTCAAGCCACTTGACTTATTGCATAAGTAGCTATAGCTATCATTTTTGATGTTAATAGTTTAAAAAATGTTTAAAGTTATGCAATTTACAATTCCATTTAATTCGTTACCTATTACTATTCCATTGTATTTGATGAATAAAGCATATTATACTTAACATCGTAAGGATGGACGATCAGTCGTAAGAACAATAGTGATAGTTTCACATGACATAATTGGTCTCTGTGTCGACGTGTATTTTTTTTGCTAATTACGCTGTTAACTAGTATTCTCCATGATATTTCTAATAAAACATATCTGTATAAAAGTCTCGAGTCACGGTGTTTGTCTTAGTACTTCTCCGCAAGGGATCGATATTTTTTTTAATTTATTTTTTATGTAGAATGTCGTAAAATATTTTGACCTTACTGCCCCCATCTTTATTATCGCAGTATTACCTATATTTGTATGAAATTTTCAAACAATTTTGTTCATTGATTTGAAGTCTTATACCGACATGAACTATCGCGCTACCTACTTTCATATTATTCATATTTCATTCTGTAATTTATATGACAGAACAAAGTTTGCGGAGTCAGCTAAATTTTACATACCTAAATTATAATGCCTGGCTGGTTGCTTGGAAGAGATTGTTCTCAGCAATAAGGCAGCCATTTGTAGTACTGGTTCATAAGTGTTTTAATGTAATATTTCTATCTGTTTTTGTCAGAATAAAGAGTCTTATCTATCTATCTAATAACACAGGCCAAAGCGCGGTAGCAGGCTATTGTAACAATTCAGCAAGTAACTAAATAAAGAAAAGTGTTTACGCATTGAAAAAGTATTTCGAAACTTAATTTTTTACTCCAAGCTCTTGAAACAGAAACTTGTAATTTTATTTTTACGAATAAATAATTTTGTTTCAAAGCCATGTGACGTCATTAGGTTGTAAAATGTTCTAATCTTTCGCTCATTCATTTCTCTGAGTAGAGTACAGGCTATGAGGTAGGAACTGTCAAGTAATTTACTATCAAAACAACGCCGTATCTCCATTTCGCCAGAGAAATTACGTCTAAGGGTCGAATGGTCGAAATATGTTAACGGAAAATTAAAATATTGAAATTAGTTGCATAACATAACATCTACAAGACTAATACTTATGTATATATGTTACCGGCCAAACCCGATTTCAGGACAAACTAGTTTTGCCTAGGCTAAACTAGTTCTTCCAATACGCGATAGGATTAACTAGTATAGCCTAGTCCAAACTAATTCAAACTATCAGGTCCTCTCACTGCCGAGAAACATTTCCCCTCACCTCTCACGGCGATGATGATCGGCAGCGAGAGGTCCGCCCACAACACCGCGGCTAGGGACGGCTATCCCGCGGTTCCGTCTCAGTAGCCGCGTCGCGGCCCTTGTCCTTCGTGGAGGATCCTCATCTGGAGGATTTAGGAATTTTACTTGACCGAAATATCAGCCAAGTAACATTTCCAAGTCTCCCAGTCCCTCTTCCCAACCTCTACACGCACTGCTCAAGGGGGTGAAAAGCGCGTGCGCGCGTTAGCCTAACCTAACCTAACCACCCACATTGGGGTCACAGCTCGCGGGCCCGGTCCTCGAGGTCCCAGTCATAGGAACTGCCGATAGAGGTGATAACTTATTTATAACTCAGAATTTGATAGCTTACTTTGGAAACTACACGGGTGTAACCGGAGGGCGTGGCCTAGCCATCAGGGCATGTCCATCTAGAAATGCGTTAGCATTTCCCATTGGCTCACGCATTTCTAGATGGCTATGCCATGATGGCCACGCCACGCCCTTTCAGCATTAACCATTGGCTCACGCATTTCTAGATGGCCAGTGGCCATGGTCCCGAGTTTACCCGAAGATTTCTTATCATACCCGAGCGTGACGCTAGAATTCAATTCACACCCCACGAAAAATCTGTCTAGGCGCGCCAAAAGAAGTGAATCACCTCAAAAAACTCTAACCTAACCTAACGCGTATTTATATCAGAACAAACTAGTTTGGCCTAGGCTAAACTGGTTTATCCTATCGGGCAAAGGACACAATTAGTTTGGACTAGGCTATACTAGTTAATCCTATCACGTAGAACTAGTTTATCCTAGGCGAAACTAGTTTGTCCTGAAATTGGGTTTGGCCGGTAGCATATATCTATGTATATAAATACTGAAATAAGTTTACGTAACAAATTCGTTGACAGCTGCACTGTGACACGTTTTACACCTAAACCGGTCAAATACGAATTCTCACACCGAATTTCTCTTGACCCCCCATCTCACCTGATGTAAAGCGACGATGCGGTTTAAAGTGGCGCGCATACCTAGAAGAAACCGATCCATTCTACATTTGAAGACACCCAAATTGTATCCATTGAGAAAAATAGGTAGGTAGGTACACTCGAACAGCACATTAAATTCCGTACGTATAACAAAATTGTAGTCGTTTCAAAACAGCTTCGTTCGAGTTTTCGTAATGTCAACCATGTCCTGGTGTCGCTTTTTCCGGAGTTTCTGGACGTCCGGCAGGATCCCACTCCACACTCAATACTTTTAAGGTGCAAGTTCGCGCTGAAACCGCGACACGAGACCGCGACAGGAGACCGCGACCCGAGGCCGCGACACATAATAGCGTTGGTTTGTTACACTTGACATTGTATGGGCGCCAGTTCGCGCAGCGACCGCGACACGAGTCTCGCGACTCGTGTCTTGGTCTCCTGTCGCGGTCTCGGAGCGAACTGGCGCCTATACAATTCCAATGTCAAGTGCCTGTCGCGGTCTCCGTGCGGACCGCTACCTTTACAATTTCACTTTACTTAGGTCTAAATATGTACTTTCACGTCAGATTCACACTTGGTCAGTTTTTCAGCTTTAACAAAGGACAACTCTATAGAGATGTCCTAAATAAATCTATTGCAGTACTTAGGTATAACAAGTTCAATGAAACACGCCCTGTACTATTGTATTCATATTCGCATTCGCACTGATACTGTTATAGTTCATTGTTCATTCTCGGTCGAGTTTCGTCTTCTATTACTAAATGTCGCAGTGAAAACTTTCGCATACAATGAGACATTTTTTTATAAACCATGCGAAGCATACCTTTACATGGTTTCAGGAAAATAAGCGTAGTTTATATATTGTGAGCGCTCCATAAGGACTGATGTCGTGACAACTTCCGAACGATGACCTTGACCACATGGGAACCAAAAACAACCTATTCAATATTCTAGTAGTGGTAGGACTCTTAGCAGAGTCCGCCTGGGGAAGTACCACACCTTTGCCAAATATTCTACCGCCAAGCAGTAATGTGCAAACATTACTGTGTTCCGGTTTGAAGGGCAATGATTCCAGAGAAATTACAGGGCTTAGAGACATAATATCTTAGATCTCTGGGTGACGAGCGCAGTGCAGTGCTAGGTAATGATTTGGACTATCATGTTCCAATAGCTGCGTGTTACTGTACTGTTATGTGGCAGGCATGTTGCTTACCATCAGGCACATGACCTGCTCGTCTCGTCACTCTATGCTATAAAAAAAAAAAAAAAAAAAATTCCCACAGCCGGAACTCAGGGCCTTCTCTCGCAAGGAGAGAGTCAAGTGCATTATTCATCACGCTGACTTAGTGCAGGTTGGCGTATGCCGTATGACCTTGAAAGATTCTTGGACAATGTCGGTTTCCTTACGATATTTTCATTCACCGTTACAACCAGTGGTAGTGATGACATATTTGTTGTACCTACATATGCACTTGGAAAAATACTCTCTAAATACTATACTAAAACCGGCCAAGTGCCAAGCCAATAAAAACATTATTTAAACATTTTTATTTAATTTAAACATAATTTTATTAATTATTTATTTCCCATACAACAAACTTGATTTTGCTCGATTAGTCCGTCCCAAATAAACTACACAACGCCAAATAAAAATAGAACGCGATATCGAATTCATCGTCGGAATCATGAGCCAAAAATAAATATTTTAATGAAACTTTTTGCCTGTTTGCGGAAATTGAGATGTATAAGAAATTTCGATTAGAGCGAAAGGTTTTCGCCGTTTATTTGCTAATGGTACAGAAGTACAGAACCTTTCATGTGGGAGTCCCACTCGCACTTGGCTGGTTTTTTTTGTATGTATGTTATGCGACAGCGCCGCCAGTTATATGAATCGATGTTGATGGTTATTTTTTTGTTTGGTAGATCATTATTCAGAAGTGGGCCCACATATATTTTTTTTGAAACCGGTGTTGCGGTTTTGGAAATATTAACAAAAAAACAGCTAAAATTTACCTTGATGACACAGTGATTGCTTCTTCTGAATACAGACTGACCTTGTCGCTTAGTGGTTAGTAGCTCTGCCTGCGAAGCCGAGGGTCGTGGGTTCGATTCTCACCCAGTGCAAATATTTGTGTGATGAATTCGAATGTTTGCACTGTGTCTGGGTGTTTCTATGTATAATAAGTATGTATTTAAAAATATATAAGTATTACATCAGATATCTGGCCACCATCGTACAAGCTTTGCTTAGTTTGGGGTCAAATGGTGTTGTGTGTGAATTGTCCACCGATATTATTATATTAATATGGTGAAATTTTGAATGATTTGATTTTAAATTAAAGTCGGTTTTTGTTTTTTTAAAGAAAATATATTATTTATCTCGCGATTAAAAATTGTGCCGTGCTTTTTTCCAAGCTACCAGCTACATCGCTTCAAACTAGGACAAATACGGACGGATGTCAACCTTAGTTTACAGGACGTTCCATTGGAAGAACTAGTAAAATAGGCGACTATCGCTATGTGAAGAGGTACCAATGTTTTCTTTGATGCTCGGCGATGTTATGAAACATGTAGGAAGTAAAATAACACAATGGGTGAGCAAAATTACGCGCCTTGTGTAATGTTTATAGAGGTATATAACGACATAAATGTCATAGTTGAAGTGATTACGATAGTGTTTCTAACATCTTACACGCTATTATGCTTGTATGACTAAAGCTTTGACCACGATATGTCTGAAACATTAAGTACCTATGTTGTAAATTGACAGAAAATGCAAAAATGTTGGCATATTTCTTAATTTTACCATAATCAGGCGTTTCATCAACCGTCTTAAAGATAGTTCTGGTATTTATGATATTAATTCGCGAAAGGTTGCGCCAATATGTATTTTTTGCAAAAATAGGTAGGTTTTTTTTTTTTTTTTTTTTAACATTTATATGACTTGACCACCATCTCGCCTGATGTTAAGCGACGATGCGGTCTAAGATGGAGCGTGCTTACCTAGAAGAAACCGATTCACTCTCGATTTGAGGACACCAAGATTATAACCATCGGGAAAACCCCACTCAGGCAACTCATTCCACAGTCGAGACGTTCTTATCACAAAAGTAGAGTCAAACCTCTTTGTTCGTGTCTTTGGAACAGCAACCATGAAACGATGCCGCTTCTTCGAGTTACGAGAAGTCCGATAGAAAAAAGGGCTAGGTGGTATTAGATCATGCAGATCAGATGCACACTCTCCGAAGTGTATCCGATAATAAACCGATAAGCTAGAAATTTTTCGGCGATGTTCAAGAGTTTGCAGTCTTTTTCGCACAAGAGAATTATTGCCTATGAGCCTTTTTTAGTTAGGTTAGGTTAGGTAGTTTAGTTTGTTATTTAATCCTGTACGATGTATAATGTTTGCAATATGTGTTCTAATCGCGAAAGCTTAAAAACAATAAATGTGTCAATGTGTTGTGTTTAAACGTGTTAACACGATGTGTTAGGTTTTTTAATTAAAACTACTTTTGGCGCACCGTACACATATTTTTCGTGGGCTTGTGAATTGAGCTCAAGCGTCACGCTCATAAATGAAATAACTCTTCAGGGGAACTCGGTACCATGGTCTGAGCATGGCCATCTAGAAATGCGTTAAACTTATTGAGATATTTCGAAGACTTATTTAGACTACAATGCCTTGAAGATTTATTCCAGATAATCAGTGCCCTCCGGTTTCACCCGCGTATTTTCTGAAGTTCCGAGTTACAAGTTCTATCGGCAGTCCCTATGACTGCCCATCTTTTTTACTTTGACTGAGTGTTATAACACTACTGTTTATACAAGATCATCCACTGCTAGGCAGATAACTTTTTTTTTTTCATCACTTTCCTCCAGCTTTGCCAGTAGGTATCATAGCATGATCTGCGACTATTGGAATGTCATCGAAAAGTGTACGCGTTTAAATGGATTTTTATTACAACTGAATAAATATAGAAATTCTGCATCTACATAGTGACGGTGTTTAAGGGGGCGCCTAAAGCCAGAAAACGAAAAAAGGACATTTTCGACGCCGGTCACTGAAGTTAAGAAACTAAAAACTATGACAAAAAAAATATTGACGTGTGGGTACAATCAAGAAGAAGCACAATAACCGAATAGAATTTTAAAAATAGATCCGAGTTTTTTACAATAAAAAAATGAAAATGACACCGAAAAACCCCGTTTTAATTCGAGTACTCGAAATTATCAGCGATGACCCCACATTATTTTTTGGTAATATTTGTCCTATTTGTACGTTCTAGTAAAGTAACCGAACACTTTTTAAAATTTATGTTTAGTTATTGAGTAATTAAATAAAACTTGGTCAAAAATGGACTCCTGATTAAATATTGATTTTTCCTCCAAACTGTGTCATGCTATTCTCGACTTTATGGACATCACATTAAGAAACGCGTCGCGCGGGTGAAATCTGTTTTTTTCCTGGCTTTAGGAGCACTCTTAAAGTTTGGGTCACAGCATTTTATGGTAATGTGCTGGCACCCATCGATCCAATAATTGAGAAATGCCAACTTTCGGTAATTGAAACCGTAAAGTTCCAAGAAGGGCAGTGTTTTTGAAGTCAGCATTGTAACTGAAATCAGTTTATTATTCCTGTACGAAAAAGGGGGATCCCTCTTATCTATAAAGTGGACCTCAATGTAAAGCAACACATTTCAACTTTGCAATATGTTTTACATGAGTTGTCGATATCAATACATAATTTGTACATTTGATAAAAAGTGGTATGGTTTAAAGGCTTATCACGCTTGGCTAAATTTAGTCGCTACTGAATTTAGTGAAATGTAATAGCATTGAGTGCGCTTGCATTCTAAATTCAAAAGCGAGGTTTGCTTGCTTCTAAGTTGCTCATGAATTCAGTCAACCTTAGGTTTAGTCAACCTAAACCTAACCAAAGGTTAGTCAACCTTGCTTCTAAATTTGTTTCTGAATTCAGTCACTAAATTTAGACAAGTGTAGGTAATAAGAGCTGTACCTAGAGTACCTAATGGCTAGAACACGCGATCAACGTAGCTCTGAGCTACGACAAGTTTAGACCCTCCGAAATTTGTATCCACTGCTACCAAAATTGCATTTGCATTCTCTTCTTTTCCATCCTGGACTATGCAGACGGTTGCTATTTCGACTTCAACGAATACCAGTTTAGTAGTGGTAGGACTCTTAGCAGAGTCCGCCTGGGGAAGTACCACACCTTTGCCAGTTATTCTACCGCCAAGCAGTAATATGCAAACATTACTGTGTTCCAGTTTGAAGGGGAATGTTTCCAGATAAATTACAGGACTTAGAGATATAACATCTTAGATCTCTGGGTGATGAGCGCAGTGCAGTGCTAGGTAATGATTTGGACTCTTCATGTTCCAATAACTGAGTGTCACTGTGTTGTTATGTGGCAAATGTCGAGCTCGTCTCGTCACTCTTTATTAAAAAAAAAAAGAATACCAGCTAATAAACTTTAGCATGTCCAAAATGATTGCACACAACTATTTACACACATTTACAACTATTACATTTGGGTTGCGCAAATTTGATCACGTGTCTCAGGTTCGAATGCAGCTCAAGTGGCCTCCCATTCGCCTTCGACGGAATGCTCACATTTTATCTCTAGTCTATACTATATTATATACTCAACCCTCGTCTTCACTGCAATTCAAAAGGCCTTCTTACCTTCTGAAGCAATGCTGCTGTTGAGATCTAAAAATAACTCGTCGCTTCAAACACTCACGGTACACAGTGAAATATTTTACGGCAAGCCGTTTGTTTTTCAAGCTGTTCAGTTGTGGAACGCTTCGCCCATGTCGACTAGGTAAACTGTATCGCTTTGAGATACCATATTTATTATGAAACAAATGTATTTGTCACAATCGTCATCTAGTTGAAGTTATCACTCTGTAAATAACACTGGTCAACAAAAAAACACTTTTTGCATGTAACATGAAAATGTTTGCCTTGGTATGTTTAGGAGAAGGATAAGAATATTAGAAATGAAATTTATTTATTTAGGTATACAAAATTAGAATGTTTAATAACTAAAATTTGTTATTTATGTATTAGTACTTATGTATTAGTATATCAAATATTGTTTATCTAAATGTTGTCTATTTTTAATATTACAAAAGTATTCACCATTTTTAAGTTCCATTTTCCTATTTGCTTATTTATTTCTTTCTACATGTTACGGTTGCCTAGAAGAAATCGCTTTAAGCCAGGGGTTCCCAAACTTATTTTATCTGCTGCCCACTTTTTGACATTGAGTTATTCTTCAACGCCCTCTCCCCCCCTGTTTTCGTGATTTCACATATGTACTTAAAAATCACTGTAACTCCAAATTAAATTCGTTAATTGTTGTGAGCTTTATTAGCGGAGATTAAACATTCATTCTAAACGAGACTTTTACTATAACCCGCAAGAGTCCTTAGTTGAGACCTGAGCCTCTACACAACGCCCCCATTTTTTTCTGGGACTCTTACTGCCCCCCTTTATGTCTTTAGTGCCCACAAGGGGGCGTTATCGCTCACTTTGGGAAAGGCTGCTTTAAGCGAATAAGCGATAAGGTGTAAAAAAGTTACTTTCATTTTAGATTTTACTAAAAAAAATGTAATACAGAGTTACTCTATCTTTAACACCTCTATAAGTCAAGCGCAGAATAGATTGGCGGAGGGTGGTGTAGGTATACTTTTGCTCAGCAATCAAATAAATAGACAGAATTGTGGATAGTCCGCATGCTTCATTTGTTTTTCATGCTGCCACTTATTTTACTTGAGTCCCAGGACTCGATAGTTGTTCCTAAGTTTTATTTGTGTTTTTACGCTATTTGTGTATTTTACGCTACGCACAATTTGACTGATCTAGTTTTATCTATCCGTTCACCTTGCAAACAAGAACCATATTGAAGTGAAGTACTTATCATTATCTTATCGCGTTTTACATAATGACCATCTTGACATGTCCTAATTAAAATTTAATCTAGTCTTTTAGCATTATTCTAGGTTTGCTAATATGAGATAGATAATGATGTATCAATTATGAATGGTATCGTAGTAAACCGGCCTGCGGAGCTGTAAGTCGTGGGTTCAATCCTCGCCCAGGGCAAATATTTCTGTGAATAAATACAAATACACACCGATTTGTTCTATGACTAGGTGTTTTTAACTACAATAAGTACCTATGTTCAAGTTTAACTTCTTTTCCTTCTCACGTTTGTCTGAAAGAGATCGCTTTTAGCGATAAGGTCGCCATTTGCTACTATATTTTAATTTTGTTTTTTTAATGTTTGTTTTGTTAAGTGCAATAAAGATCTATCTATCTATATAGTTCGGTTGCCTGGAAGATATCGCTTTTAGCGATAAGGTCCCCACTTGATTCACTTGTTCTAGGCTAAGTCTCTTTGTTTTGTAAGTATATATGAGCTATGCATTAAATTTGCTTTGTTTGGGGTTAGATAGGGTTGTGTAAGAAATATCCACCCTTATTTATTTTGTCTTATTTTTCATTATTATATGTATTTGTCAAAATAAAAGTCATGTTTTGACATTTGTTAATGCGACGTAACTTGTGATGTAATCGTACGACTCGGTACTCAATACTCACGATTCACGTTAAATGGATTGAATTTTGTACGAGTATTTGTAATTGAATTTTCATTCAATAATTTTCTTCGGATGATGAGCCAAAATCGTCAGTTGTGCTATTCAACAACATCAACAGCCCACTAAACGTTCCCACTGCTGGGACTCAGGGCCTTCTCTCGCAAGGAGAGAGTTAAGGCCATAATCCACCACGCTGGCCTAGTGCGGGTTGGCGGATTGGTTGTGCTATTGCCACCAGTAAAAATAATTTTATTTTCAGTTTTATCATCAATATATAATATTGATGTCTGATGTCAATATCTGTCATAATTTTCTTTTTTAAATCCCGACACTAAAACAACGGGGTTATAAGGGTGTTATAAGTTTGACGTCTCTTTGTGTGTGTTTGTGTCTATCGTAGCTCCTGAACGATTAATACGAAAAATGTGTATTATTAAAAATAAAAATATTATTTTTATGTTTGAATGGTGAACTAGTCGGGTGTGTTCTTCGCTATGTCCGATCAAAATCGGTCTATGATGACCGCCGCCACAAAAGTGCGGACAAGACAACATATATATATTTTTGTACGAATCCCTCAATAAGGGCACCGCTATAGTACTAATCGTTGATTACCTAATACTGTCGCGTGTTAAAAACTCAATTAAGGTGTGGCCCGCATCGTTAAAACCTAAAGATTTAAGATATCCTGGGATATTGCCCGATGCCGGTGCGTTCCAACGGAGATCCCAGTGTCAACAACGGATACTTGTACCCCCAAACCCCAAACAGCCGGTTGTATGTAAAATATTTGCTTCCGTAATAACAAAAAGTAAAATAAGTTTACTAAGTGAAACTGTTATGCAACCAAACACTACAATATACAATGTTTCTTGTCTATGGTACTTCCAAGTGTGGTACTTCCCTAGGCGGACTCTGCTAAGAGTCCTACCACTACAGAAGAGAAATTACAAGGCTAAAGGTCAGTACTCACATACGGTATTACTCGATCGAGCTAAACTGTCGAGTAAAACCCATGGCATGGGCTTTCGTCCACACATTCAGCATTGATCTATCGAGTGAGGCGCGCCGTTCAGTATTCACCGAACCGTTCGAGCCAAAGGATGTCTATGCAACAAACTAGACGGTGGCTGTATTTAGCAAATCTCGCAGTGCTTTATAAGAAAATCAAAGAAAATGAAAAGAAAAAACGTAAAAGAGGTACTGGGTTAAACTCGCAAATCCATTTCTCTTAAAAACACGTGTTTCAATCACGATAAACAATACCAGACTGACGCTCGCCTCGCGCCACTCACTCGCAGTCACGTAGGTACACACGTACGAGTCAAGATTGACGGCTCGCTTCGAGTAGGTTCGAAGGAAATTACTTTCATTTAATTCCATCGAGCCGTCTCGGTGCGAGCCTTCGAGCTGTGAGTTTTGCGGTCCACACGTTGATTTTTACTCGACTTCGAGTAAAACTATCGAGTAATACCGTATGTGAGTACTGACCTTTAGAGACATAACAACTTAGATCTTTGGGTGGCGAGCGCAGTGCAGTGCTAGGTAATGATTTGGATTCTTCATATTCCAACAGCTGCGTGTCACTGTGCTGTTATGTGGCAGGCAAGTTGCTTACCATCAGGCACATGCCCTGCTCGTCACGTTACTGTTTATTTAAAAAAATAGAAGTGGGTATGTTTGCCAAAGATTTCGAACCCATGATGAGCCCTCCCAAACTTCAGGGCGCACGGAATCATGTTAACGTTGGGAAGAGTGAGCTCACGCTTTCCGTTCTAGTCGGTTGTAAGAAGCAGTGAACGGTGAACGCCAGTCGTTTTACCTATCACTGATTTTGACCATTTTAGACATAGGTAAATATAAAAAATATGCCTTCCTGTGCTTTCAAAAAGTGTTCTAATATATAATTCAAGAAAGACAAATAAATCTAATGAAAATACATTTCATGCGTAAGTACTGCATTCAAAATGATTTTTAAATATTTTCTAATTAGGTACCTACACACCCAATAAAATGTTAAAATGGCTAGCTTAATTTTGTAGTGGTAGGACACTTGGCAGATTCCACCTGGGGAAGTACCACACCTTTGCCAATTATTCTACCGCCAAGAAGTAATGTGCAAACATTACTGTGTTCCGGTTTGAAGGGCAATGTTACCAGAGACGTTACAGGGGTTGACGAGCGTAGTGCAGTTCTAAGTAATGATTTGGACTCTTCACGTTCCATAGCTGCGTGCCACTGTGCTGTTGTATGGCAGGCATGTTGCTTACCATCAGGCACATGTCCTGCTAGTCTCTTTAGAAATGCTGACGCATTTGTAGATGGCCAATGTGCATGGTCCCGAGTTTCCGAGTTTACCCGAAGATTTCTTATCATTCCCGAGCGTGACGCTAGAATTCAATTCACAGATCACGAGAAATATGTCTGTGGCGCGGCAAAAGACGTTTTCACTTCAAAAAACTTTGATACATAAGTAGTATATGTTATATCTGTGCGTGTAATACATAATCATATTAAATTCTCTATGACTACTGACATAAGTACTAATATTTCATGATAGATATTTGAATAACCGTTATGATATATATTTTTTTCTTTTTTTTTTCTTTACGATTTTGTATGTCTTATTTACGCACCCCGTTTTCTCATTTATAAATATATAAATATAAATATTGGTGGACAATTCACACACGACACCATCTGACCCCAAACTAAGCAAAGCTTGTGTGATGGCGGCCAGATAGCTGATATAATACTTATATAGTTTTAAATACATACTTATTATACATAGAAACACCCAGACACAGTGCAAACATTTGAATTCATTATCCTCAAATTATTTTCCATCCCGAGGTTGCCTGGAAGAGATCGCTTTTAGCGATAAGGCCGCCGACTTGTCGCACTAGTTTTAAATTTATATTTAATTATTTTTGTGCATCCTGTCGTTATGGTGTGTCAATAAAGTGTATCTATCTATCATAAGCATGACCCGCCCACTTCTTGTTCCCACTGGTGGGATTCCGGGCCTTCGTCCACTAGGAGAGAGTCAAGGACATAATCCACTATCATATAAACGCTGGCAAAGTGCGGGTTGGTTGATGATACATGTTCTCGAGAGACTTCTTTCTTGGAACACAGTGGTTTTCTCACGCTGTTTTCCTTTATCATTAAAGTCTGTGGTGATGACGAACTTTTACATTTGCACTGTGGAAATTACTCGGAGGTGCATGTGAGATTGTGAACCTACTACCTACCAGGTGGTAGGTTCTACCGACGACCTATGTCTACCAATACCATTATTCATCAAGGTGCATTACTAACTACTACTAATATTATACTTAAATATCAATGTTTGGATGCTTAGATATTTTGATGTTGGTTGCTCAGTCATGTCGTAACGTATGAACGGATCGGGTTGAAATTCGGTACACAGATTATAGGCTGGAAGAACACATTAAACGAACCACTTTTTATCCCGAAAAAATACGGGAACGGGAACAAATCGGGTAATGGGGAGCTGCGAGATAAAACAAAAAATGCCCGTGAAAACCTTGTTAGGTAGATACATGAACAGAAAGAGAAAATAAAAACGGTTCGAGAGAGGGAGAGAATTGTTAAACCATTAAAAAAAAAAAATAGTCCGAATTAGAATTTAATTATTTTTTAAATAAAGAGTGACGAGACGAGCAGGACATGTGCCTGATGGTAAGCAACATGCCTGCCACATAACAGCACAGTGACACGCAGCTATTGGAACATGAAGAGTCCAAATCATTACCTAGCACTGCACTGCGCTCGCCACCCAGAGATCTAAGTTGTTATATCTCTAAGCCCTGTAATTTCTCTGGAAACATTGCCCTTCAAACCGGAACACAGTAATGTTTGCACAATACTGCTTGGCGGTAGAATAATTGGCAAAGGTGTGGTACTTCCCCAGGCGGACTCTGCTAAGAGTCCTACCACTACAATTTAATGTGATTCAGCACGTTTTTATAGCTATTTCGTATCCGGAATCACCGCGTGAACGTTTCAATCACTTATGTACAGAACTTTGTTTACTTGTAACGCAACTGCTCAAATAACGGATGTTGTGTGGTAAAAAAGCTGTATGCACGTTACAGATACTAGGGTTTCAGTTAACGTGGCGTAAACGAGACAAATGTATGGGAAATTAAAACAATACTAGCCGCCCGTTGCATTTTAAGACATTACCAGCGAAGCTAGCTCGGGTATATCATAGTATTATAGAACCTAAGTTAGTTAACTTTTAAAAAAAAATAGTGATCACACAAATCTACGGGAATATATTACTAAACCGAGCACGATTATCCAAAACAATTATGCTACTTCGATTACAAGTAAAACTAAGATACATAGTGTCTCAATGAGAACCAGCACGTCCGAATGCCACGCAGAGAATGCCCGAGGCTCTTTTTTTTTTTTTTTTTTTTGAATTAACATATGGCAGCGGGCCACTAGACGCCTATACTACCGATCTTGACTATTCGGGTTAGCGCCAGAGGGCGCAGGACCCGAAAATGCCCGAGGCTCAGTGAGCAATCGTTTTTATAGGGCCGATATGGGGGTAGGCAGGTATGGGGTAAACTAGATTCGGTAATAATAGAGTAAACAAATAATTTGCTGTAAAAACTATTGCGCCTATAAATTGAGCTAGGTATTAACTATTCCATCTCTCAGGTTGGATCCACGAATATCGGGTTGGATCAAACTACACGCTGAAAATTTGAGTAAAATCGGGCTAGTAGTTTAGACCGTCCGACGCCCTACCTAGGGATAGGCCTTCGAGGAGGTGACGCGCCGCTGAATTCCGGTGCGTCACTAGAGCCAAATGCGGGGGTACTAACGCCCCCGCGAGGCGGGTCCGCAAGGACAGTGGCAGGTGGGTCAGGGTCGTCGTAGGAGTGCGAAAAGTGACCCCGCGACCCTGACCCATGGTCATGCAAGAGAAATCTGTGGGGGTTTTAGTCGGTAGGGGCACCATGTCGTATCCCATGGTGTCGAGCCCGACATACCCCACCCCTGCATGGTGGGCATACGTAAAAGTATTTCCCCCACATAAAAAAGGGCCAGTAGTTTAGAAGTTTATCGCTGACTCACAACATGAAACGAAATTTTCATTTATAAACATATTAATTTTCCAGATAATACTCTGCAATAATATGGAATAACACATAGGCGATATTAAGCCTATGCGTTATTTTTTCAAGCTAACAGTATAGGTATAGACATATTGTATTAAAAAGGGTCGTGGCACCGAACGGTTATTTCTATGACCGCTAGGTATATTGGATGTTGATCATAATTTAAGGCAATCAACCCGTCTATGAAAAATATATCTTGGCTGCTAAATAGCGCAAATAGCAAGTAGGCCTCTTACGGCAAATACCAAATTTAATACTACTTCGACAAACCAAATTAATCATTTTTGAAGTGAAAACTTCTTTTGCCGCATTTTTTATTGGCTATGAATTGACCTCAAGCATCACGCTTGGGAATGAAAGAAATCTTCGGGTAAACTAGCGCTCCATAGTTTTCTCTTAATGTCCAAATCAAGTACAATAGTTCTAATGGTAAATAACACCATATAAATATTAAAGGCACAGCCTACTTCAAAAACTTATAGAAAAACTAAAACATTGTTTTTCTTTAAGTTTTTGTTAAATCCGCTAGCTTAAAAGCTATTTGAAGTCGGTGCTCATTTAAATCTAGAGTTTTTACCTATGCATATAAAAGTGCATTGATTAGTATTTTCCGTTAATAAGCGCGTCTGACACACGGTAATGATAGGTGATAGCTGTAATTTAAGTATTTGAATAACTGTCAATTGCCGTAAAAATTATGGAACGAGGTGTTGTCGGACGAATCAAACAACAGCTTAAGAGTACGTTCAGATGACAAGCGCTCAACGCGCGTTTTGATAACGCGCGTTTACAACTACATACATTTTATTCAGGCTGTACAAATGTTAACGCGCGTTTTAATAAAGCGCGCTTTGAGATCATTGGTTTTCTATATTTCCGTTCAGTTTCAGTTGAGCGCGCGCTTTTGACGCGGATAGACGTATTTAATTAGGGTTCTTCAGTATCAGTCCGTCCAGAACTCGAAGAAGAAGTTAAAAAAATTGGGTCCGAATTGCCTTAACTTCGGATACAAAATTATGTACTGGCTTTCAGTCAGCCTGTGTGACAAAATTGGGTGGATCCAATATCTCCGTCTTCTGTCGCGCGTCGTTTCTGCCGTCGGTGTAGAATCACTGTTAAAACTGTTTCTACATATTTAGCAAATGTAAGAACTGTACTGAATACCATGGCGGTCGCGGCAACGCGCGTTCGACGCCTGACAAGCGCGTGTCATGTAAACACTATACAAAAATATATCATCTGAACGCAGTCTTAGTTACGTTCAGATGACGCGCGTTAACATAATGTGTACCTACAGCCTGAATAAAATGTATGTAGTTGTAAACGCGCGTTGAGCGCTTGTCATCTGAACGTAGTCTTAAAAAAATGATAGAGGGCACCGATTTGACAATCAAAATGATTTTAACTTTATTGTCCAAGTACATTTTGACAAATTTAATTCGTAACTCTGACGTTCCTGCGGTCATGTTTTGATTTTACTTTTACGCATGACCCTCTGTGCGCATGACCTAATCACGCTAAAGTCATGGAATAATTGTCAATTGCTTTCTTGAAGTTAACACGCATTTTTACTGAGATTGAAACATATAAAAATATGTGTTTATCGGTAGTGAGAATTTAGTGCTAAAATCAACTATCGCCATGTAGTATCCTACCTCTATCTACATCTACATTACTAGTATCTACATTTTTGGAACTATTTTGTTTTAGACTGAAACCAGCACAATGCATGTGATACGAGTTCAGAAAATAGAAAAATAGTCATAGCCTACTAAACTGTTTCTCTGCTACGCTAGGTCAATCAGCTTTGCGACGATGGCTTTCCATTATACATATTATACTAAGTAGGCCTATAATTATTGCTTATTATTTTGTTACCAGCTTGCCATTGTTCTCGGTCCTCAGCCATTGTTCTCCAACCAGGGCGTCAATGAGTAACTGTATGTAAACCCGCACAAGACGTTTACTACGATACATTGCTTCTGTTCAATTTATGTGTGAGTTCTAATGTCTGGGAAGTGTATCTTATTAAATTAGATTAAGACTTCCATAAGGCGGCTTATTAATTATTATATGGATGATTTGGAAATTAAATTAAAGCTGATTTTAGTATTTAGTTGTTCGTTTGTTGGACCAAGTTTATTATAGATACCTACGTAGTTAAGTCAACTTTCATGCACTAAAAGCCTTTTCTGCAGTCGTAATTTTAAGATGTTTGCTCTATTGTCCCTAGCGAGTACAAAATGTGCAACATCAACAAATTTGTGAAAAATACATGTGCATATATGCAATACATGTACTAGAACAAAAACAGACTGACATTTCAAATCAGGTTTAATTCCAATAAAAAAGTGCACCTAAAACTCTAATTAATGTTAATTAACTCAATTCACTTGTTTTTATAGGTTTGACTATAAATTGTTGTTCTCATGACTTCGTTTTTGAATTAATGCTAGGATAAGTTTTTTCGTAATTTTTTTTTCGGAAATGCTTTGCTCTTGCATTGTAATTAAAATGACGTTAAATATAACACATATTGTTTTTTTTTTAATATGAGTTACATCTCCATTGAGCTGTGATTTCATTGGCATATAGTTTTTTTCTATCTCCAGAATCAGGTCTGATTTTTAAGACACATGCACCTTTGCTTATTACTTGGGTTACCGAAGAGTTACTGACTAAAAGTCAAAACTGCAATGGGTCTCAGGACCCATTCCTTATTTGCGACGTGATTAACAGCCCTTTCGGGCTTCGCTGGATTTTTAAATGTTAAAATGTAGAGGCAATTTATTGAACTGCTGTATAGACGTTAGTAAATATTACCATGCACTTCTGTACCTCTTTCAAGCAGGCTCTTTTACGAGACTCTCCAGTTTTACGTTGAAAATAATCATGTTAACTCCCATGTCTCTTTACGACGTTTTAGATGCATTTGTGGATTTGGCTGGGCAGGGAGAGAAATACGAGTAGTGAAGGTGAGTGTTGACGTACGTCACCAAAAGGGGCCCCTTTTAAACCTACGCCCGAGTCACAAGTCTTGGGGTCTATTCGAGATTTCTCTCTCTGTCACACGATGGACCCGGCACCCGCACGGTGAATCCATGGAATGCTAAGAAGTTCGTCTCTCTCTGTAAAACTGCCGATTTTACAATCGCGAAGCAAAGTGTAGGTCCGAATCCCACCTATATCTAATCATGAGTTTTTGAAAAAGAAGTTATCACTGTTTTGGCGTACCACATGCTGATTTTCCGTGGGCTGTGAATTGAACTCAAGCGTCACGTTCGTAAATGAACGAAAGCTTCGGGTAAACTTGGTTGATCTAGATGACCATAGATAGCCACACCCTCCGGTTTCACCCGCGTAGTTTCCAAAGTGAAGTATCAAATTCTGAGTTATTAGTATTCACTTCTATCGGCAGTCCCTGTGACTGCCAAATTTTTTCCCAAGTGTATGAGTTTATCACTATCACTGACTTTAGCGGATTAGGAAAATATCGTTAAGAAATCGTCTTGTCCCAAGAAAGACATCTTTGGCATTTGGCCAACATGTTGTGGAGTCTCTTCGTGTGAAATAAGAAACAAGGAGGTCCGGTCATGCCAGCAGTGAGAACATAAAAGTCTGCATATACCTCTATTAATCTTGATTTCATATTGTTACAGAAACCAGAGCCGATAACCATCTTCCATGTATCAAGAACATCGACAGATAAGCATTTATGAGGGTGGTTGGGTGACGAAGGACTTCCCTACTTAGGCCCCTTGCTGGGAACTTTCAACTTTAGTTGTAAAAGGAAACGTCAAGATGCAGTTCCTACGATCATTCTTCAAGAGGATAACAGACGACCTCAAGCAGAAGAAGCTCATACCATTGAAAATACTATTCTTTGTTCATGCTTCAAGTGAGTACGTCATTAATCAACTATACAATTTTTTATCGGAGTTTTAAAATGGAGGAGGCTCACGATTCTATTGTATGTTTTCCTTATACTCATAGTAATGACATCGATCTCTTCACAGGTATGGTACTGATTTCAATGATTACGTCTTTGATGGATTATTCTAAATGTTATCTATAGGTTTGTCCCTGCCGAATTAATATCAAAATTCGTTAAGTAGTTTAGTGTCTGAAAAATTCACCGATTTTGACATTTCATGTAAAATACAAACAGGTAGGGTACTGATTTCAATGATTAAGTACGTTTTTGATGGAGTGTTCCAAATGTTATCTATACTTAAGTTTGTCCCTTTCGAATAAATATCAAAATTCGTTAAATAGTTTAGTGTCTGGAAAATTCACCGATTTTTACATATCCTGTAAAAATCATTTTCGGGGGCTTTCCTACAAAATATTGATGTATTTTTTTTTTTTATTAGACTTGTGGTCCTGGGTTACAAATAGATGATGCAATGATAATAGGGATCTCCAGTTTCCGCTTTGTCAGCATGCAAGCTGTTAATTTTTTGTAAACAGGATATAATAATAAAATATATGAGTAATAATTTGACACCGACATTAAATTCGAAATTAAGAATTAGGTAATACAATAAAAAAACATATTTATTTGTTAATGGACTTCAAAAACGGAGGAGGTTCTCAATGTTACGCGATAACTCCGCTAATTGTGAATCGATTTTGATTATTGTTTTTTTTTCTAGATAGATAATGCTTTATTTAGAGCTGGGGTCGGGGAAACGCCCGGCCCGCAACGGTTTTTAAATAAGATAAAAAAAACCCGGCTCACAAATATCTTATATATTTTATAATCTTATAACACGGCTACAAAATCGTACGCTTGTAATATTTCATTTGATCCTTAACGTTATTTAAATACCAGTTTACCGATCAAATACTAAATAAATAAATATTGGTGGACCCCCTAACTAAGCAAATACTGCGAAAACGACTCAGTGTTAGGAAATACAAAGCCTTTTTCGAGAGCTAAATCAGCTGGAACAAAGAGTCATCCATTTACAGAAATTGCAGCAACTACAGCACGGTTGTAAATAATGTTCTACAGCTTAAGTAAAAATACAGTACCGATGTTTATTTTTAGTTCCTGATTATTGCACTCCATGTGATATTAAAACATTTGTTCGGCTAATTTTCAAATACTATAAAGATACGAGAACCCAAGTCCTACTATCGGCAAAAATATATTTGACTAAGTATAGTCTTAAAAAAAAATAAGAACACTGTTGTAAAATTTGAAAAATACTCGCAATACATTATTACTTGTAAGTGCCAAACGCACCGTTTTCAAACACTTTACGCAATGAGTTATTATTTTATTGATTACCTACTTATTTCAGTTTGGAACAAAGATTTTTTTTTAGAGACTTTATTTTAGAGTATTTTTCAAGAAACGGGCCTTTTATTTTTGAGAAGGATTTTATGATGAAATTGGTCTCAAAATTGGGGTTGGTGTAGACTGGTATTGCTTGCATTCTAGAATTGTAAATTATTTCAGGAAATAATTGTTATTTATCTACCTAAACTATTAGGTAGGTAGGTATGCTAATGCTAGAGGAAAGTGAAAGTTTTATCGGAATCGGTTTAAATCATAACATTTTTTTTTCTGATATAACTATAATTATGATTAATTATTATTACCCAATGCTGCCCATCGATGTTTATGCTTATCTCCGAAAGAATGCTAGTACCTACTTACCTAAATGAAAATGTGGAAATACTCCATTCACTCGATAGACTAAAAGCGTGTTGTTGTTGCAGCTCTATTTGTTCTATACCCGTACCTGACGATCCACATGCGAGAGCTGGGCATCAATGTGGAGGAGACGGCCATAATGTCCGCTGTGACGCCCGTCGTGTCCATTGTGATGCCGCCACTAGCGGGCATGCTGGCGGACAAAATCGGAAACTTTAGAGTAAGTATGCTTAAATCTTCAGTAGATGTCTCTCTAGTGGTAGGATTTCGTGGCTCAGTTGTTAGTGGGCAGACTAACTAATAGTTAGTCTGCCCACTCGTGGGATCGATTCCCAGGACATATATAAAAGTATTATAAATACAGACGTCTGTTATGTGTTTGGGTGTTTCAATGTTTCCAAGGATGTATTAAAAATTTTATGTAAGTAGCGTATTAGATGTCTCTTAGTAGCTGTGGCTTGGTCACCCACGGTGAAGCTAAGAGGATCCCGCGTTTGAGGTGCTCTTCGAAACTTTGCCTCTGACGTCACGACGACGAAGATAAGCCGACGACGATACGGCCATGTAGATAGCGCGGTACGCGGAGGACCGCATACGTTACAGTGCACGGCTGGGTCAAGGACGGATCAAGAGGGGGTCATGGGGGTTGACCCCTCCCTGGGCAGGGTCCAGTACTTAGGTGAGCCACTAATTAAATACGATGCATGTACTTATCGCACAGTTTTGTGACTTGACCACGACTATGTGACCCTCGTTCTCGTTATTTATTTTTGACTGGCCTCCTGGCACACCCCGGACACTCGGCCTAAAATCTATACAGACGGTGCAGTTGACATACCTACACTCACACAACTACGCATATGTCGTTCGAACACATTTACGCATGTGTGCGTGTCATCTAGGGTTACTAAATTATTTTAGTAAGTTAAGTACACTTACCCAAAGAGAAAACTTTATTCTGACAATATATTAATTAATCACTCCACATATTTCGCGTATTTCATTATAGACTAGTCACAGAACATTAGATTAGCTATAACTACGTTCATAAGATGCATTAAAAAGCGGTATCACAGTTTACTATATCAGAGTATTATACACTGCACAAACTACTTATTAATTATTAACACATCATGTCAGCGACCAGTAAAGAGAAAGCACATGATTTTTCAACTCAAAACTCCAAATTAAATGTTGTAAACAAACATTTACTAATTGTTATCAACTATGGCCGATAATGTTGCTAGTTCCGGATTTAATTTATTACTAATGCTTAAAAGAATATTACTTTTGTATGTTGATAAATAGTGATTTATTTATTCGCATTATAGTAAGGATCGCATAAAACTTTAAATATTGTGAATTTGCGCCGAATAAACAAAAATCGGTTTCAATTTTAAATTAAATTCAGAAACTTACTTGACCAAATTTCAACGACGATCATAAAAAACTTGAACAAAAATAAACGATGGTAATTTTTAGTTTTGTTTTCATATTTCAAAACTATGATCTACCAAAAAAAAAAAAGAAACATCATAGAAGACATGGCCCAAATCGTACCCTGACCTCGGCACAAAATAATTGTATCTAATCTCAAAAAATCTAATAATTGTATGCAAATATATTTTAAGAAAAAAAATTACATCACTCCCATAACCCAAATTAGTGGCTAACATGTTTTTTTATCAGTGTAGTTTTGTAGGCGTTTTTTTTTAAAGTTCACCAATACTGTTTGCAATCCGATGTAATCATCATCATCATAACATCTTAGCATACACCTCTCTTCAAGTACGCCTCATATCCCAGGCCTATGTTAGTGCTGTGCTTGTGCTAGTACTTGTCCAGATTTGACCCGCGATGTAAGCATACTGATAATTGAATACAAAGTCCAAAGTACATTACCAAAAATAAGCGTATTATCATGAATTATTTTACTTTTACTCGTTAAATTTGAATTCAATTCCAAGGCCACCCATCGCGAAAAGAACCTAAGCATATTCGTGCATTGTTTGATATATATCTTTATGACTCAGCCGGTATATATTATTTTTATATCATTAACACCAAATTATACAATATATTTTGTTCCATAAAACGAGCTTTTGACACGAACTTCTACAGGCAAAAAAACGCAGGTTAGCCACTCAAACGGATGATGATGATAGTTTAGAATATTATTACTAATAACTTAAAATCCGAGGTACATCAAAAAACCCAGGTGTGGCACCTGGGTTTTTTCAATGTGATTTGGGCTTATGTCCTTTGTTTCACAATAAATGGAGCTATCACGTAACAAACATATAAACGAATTGAGATCCGTCTCCTTTTTTGAAGTTGGTTAAAAATTAAACTAAATCGTAGTAGTACCGGTAGTACTAGAACCGGTAAAGTATATAAGTCAATGTCAAAGCCGTTAATTACTGAATAAGAACCGGTAAAGTTTATAAGTCAATGTCAAAGCCGTTAATTACTGAATAAGTTTTAGTTTAAAAATATCGTTATTTTTTTTTGGAACTATCCATTCCAATAGTCAATGTACTCGTATCCTCTTACTGGTTTTAATGAACGGTTGTTGCGAAATCTTAAATAAGCATACTACTTACTAGATGAAATCCTATATTCATTGTTCACTATTGACCGACATAATATATACATTATACATGGACGCACATAAAAGTACAGATAGTCTAATATAGAACCTGTTTCTTTTTTTTGAGTCGGTTGAATGCTAAGAAATAATCACTTATCAATAAATCTGAATAGTAGCAATCTTAGTAAAAAAATCCACTAAATTGGCAACACTAGTGACTAGTAACTTCGTGAATTGCGAACTATACCTACTCTGCGCCATCACTCGTTACCATACGTTATTGGCGCCACTGACGTATTTCACAACGATTAACGAAAGCCGCAGTTTAAAAACAACGAGTTTAATAATTTCGTCACAGGACTTCAGTGTTGTCGCGTACTTCTAACCAGAATAGCTTAACACAGTTTATAAAAATGATTCAATCTTTGTAGAAATTCTTATGAAATGAAAAATCTCTTATTCTTGTTTCGTATAATAGACGAAAAATTTGGTACCATTTTGTTAAATAATACAGCATCATGGTCGTATTCGCGTAGAAAATTATCGTCCGATATAACCCTTCGTTGAGTGATTCTCGCGTCCTTGCGGGGTAGGAAGCTTGAAACTGGCGGGGGGTGGGGAGTGTCCGTTCTATCTGTATTATCTATTCTATGCTCCTGGCTTAGTTGGTAGTAGCTCTGCCTGCGAAGCCGAGAGTCGTGGGGTCGATTCCCACCCAGTGCAAATATTTGTGTGATGAATTCAAATGTTTGCACTGTGTCTGGGTGTTTCTATGTATATAATAAGTATGTATTTAAAACTATATAAGTATTATATCAGCTATTTGGCTGCCATCACACAAGCTTTGCTTAGTTTGGGGTCAGATGGTGTTGTGTGTGAATTGTCGACCAATATTTATTATTATTTATCTTCAACCGGCGTATACTACGATTATCGCATGCGAAACCAAAACGTCCAGCTATTCAATACAGTGATCTAATGTCCCGGTTCAATATAATCAAGTTAATCCGCATCGTCCGTAACGCGAATTACGTCCAATTCTGGCCACAATAACCTTTACCTTGCATTGTGCGCCATTGTGCGCGCGGTCGTACGCTCGCGGTCAGCAAACAGCCGGTGACACGTACCGAACTTTGACATACGCAGACCAGAGAGTCTATCGCCTTACTAAAACTATCATTCCTTTGATATTGCTCTCTCTCTTTTCTTTCCGCTTGAAATGATAGAGACAGCAATCTGGGGGCACGGCAGTGCCCCCGCCAAGTCGAGCGCGAAGCAAACACTGCCGTACCATCCTTTACTGGAACCATTTCGCCGCATTTTCAGGCCCCTATTTGAGAACCTCTAGATAAGACCAGAACGCTGAAATTTTCGTCATCTAGTAAGCTATAATCGTGTACATAAAATCCAAAATTTCAAGTCTGTACGTCATTTAGTTCCGAAGTTAAGCGAAAGCAAAGTTTCGCATTTACGACACTCATTCACTCACTCATGATCATCAAAATAGAACTAGTACTTCCCATAAACTCAGAGAGCTGAAATTTAATACAGACTTAGGGTTTAATGGCCACATAAAGGGAAAACTATAAAAACTAGGAATATCGAAAATCTGGGGTACCTTGTGGTATACCTGGTTATTTGAAAACACGCCTTTACAAAAAATATTCAACTTTGTTTGCCTCTTCATTTGATGTAAAAAATCGAAGGTCTGAAGTATCTGATGAAGAACCCTCAGCTTGTCCCAGCTGTATAAGAGATATAGTAATGCCCCTTTCTACTATTGGTACACAAAAAAATCGACTGTCATTGCAAAAATCCCGCATAGTGGGACACATCTTCTAATTTAATCTAGCCTATTGCTTCCCACTACTGGGCGAATGTTGCTAATATACAAGAACAAACAGAACCGGAAAAAAAGAACATGTGTCAAATAATACATCTAATATAATAAATCGATAAGTCCACGTTTCTACAAAAAGTAGTGAAATCCCACCAAAAACATTCTGTAAAAAACTAGCCAAGTCTCGATGAAGGTGCATATTTATCTCTAAAAAGTTGTGCCTTGGGTACCTTGTGGTATACCTGGTTATTTGAAAACACGCCTTTACAAAAAATATTCAACTTTGTTTGTCTCTTCATTTGATGTCAAAAATCGAAGGTCTGAAGTATCTGATGAAGAATCCTCAGCTTGTCTCAGCTGCATAAAAGATATAGTAATGCCCCATTCTACTATTGGTACATAAAAAATCGACTGTCATTGCAAAAATCCAGCGTAGTGGGACACATCCTACTGGCAACCCTAGCCTAGTCAACAAGTTTATTGGCAGATTCCGTGTAAATAATTAACAAAAACTATTAAATGAAGACTTAGTGAAAAATAAGATACATATAAATCAAGCCATATAACCTGAAAACATCCCGAGATATATCCAACACTGGTGAGATGAACATTAGTAGTTTTATTCAACTTCATAATAACATAACACACAGAAAGTATTGCTGTTGAATGTCCGTTGCACAGTTTAAATCACTTCGTAACTTCGTATTGGCTAAAACTTTAAATATTCAGCATTGAACATTAACTGCAATAAGATAATACTAATTCAGGACTACCCGCTTTCATCATTCACTAGATTCGGACAGTAATAAAAGTCACATCGACTGACAACATTGACACATAAATTGGGCACAGACAGCAAAGACGAATAAATTCAAGGCGTTCCGAAACATTTCGAAAAATAAAGCGGCCAGTACACAATCGAACTAAAAACGAAATTGAAAAATGGACTCAGAAAATATTACGTTCCGGCCATTAAAAATAAAATCAAGTTCTTTAAATAACATTTCGCATTCTACAATACTTGATAGCACGATTTTAAGTCTCCCAGAAAATATATTGAATGAAAGTGATACATATTTGCACTTAAGTAAACAAATAGAAAAACTGACAACCGAACTTCAATCCGCTCACCAGGAGGTAGAAAATTTATGTTATGAGAACATGCGTTTACTATCTGAGAACGAAAGTCTCAAAAAAGTGGTAGACCGGTATAAAGAGGTAGGATTGGTGGGCAGTCCAATTATTACCCGTAAAAGATTCCGTTTAGCAAATAAAAACAAAGATTTAAGTAGATCGGATTTAACTCCTATACGACGTTGCGTACCAGATACTGACAGTAAACAAGAAGATATACATACTCAACCTGACTCAAAACTAACCAACACCAGTCATACCGTGCTAAATTTAAAAACAATTCACATCAGAGGAAAAGATATTGACAATACCAACAATGCACATTCAAATACAATTAAAGCACATACATTAGAGATAAATAATCGGACAACTGATAATTTTCACACAACTGAGAAAGATGCATCTAGAACTAACCAGTGTAAGGTGCTCATACTTTCTGATCAACAAGGTAGTGGCCTGGCTACTGTACTGCGGAAATTGATGGGAGAGTCATTTACAGTTCAATGCATAGCAAAACCAAATGCAATGATGTCGGAAATATTAAAGAAAACGGCAAATCAATTGAAAAATTATACTGAAAAAGATTTCATCATAGTTCTGAGTGGAACAAATGATAGCAACCCATACTACATGTTATCCCATCTTAATTTCTTTCTACATCAATTGACTAATACAAATATAGTGGTCTGCCAAGCAGCCTATAATAATCAATTGAATATAAATAAACTTAATTATGAAGTTAGACTACTTACGCGCTTATTTGGCAATGTGGTGTATGCAGATATGGCCTACGATCGATATCCTCCTGGGAAAGGCTATGGTTTCACAGTTAACTTAGCCCGAGGTTTACTGAGAGAAATTCTACGCATTAACAATAAAAATAATTATATACGCCATAAAACAGAGGCAGGTGAAAATAAAATAAGTAAAATCAACCAATCGACACAAACGTGTGAAGAAATTGTTCAAAGTAATATATATGAGGAAAATACTTTTTTAGGAAAAACTATTCAACAGGATCCTTAAGTGCGATAGCAACGGTGAAAGTAAATCTCACATTATCTAAAAGTAAAATACCTCAAACTGTACACTCCAATTCTGAAACTTCTCATAACGGAAACCGTCTGAAATGTAATAATACAATGGTGTATGGCAAACAAAAAGGATTTCAGATGATTCACTTAAACTGTAGATGTATTAGAAACAAAATGACAAAAATACAAGCGTTACTAGAGACATGCAAACCTGATGCTGTAATATTGACGGAAACATGGCTTAACACAAGTGAAGTTGAGAATGTAACTTTCCAAGGTTATGGTCACGTCAATTATTTTATTAGAAAAAAGCGCATACACGGTGGGATATCAATTTTTGTAAAAAATGAACTAAAGGCTAAAAAGTGTAAATATATTGACAAATTGACTTCTGAATATCACTGTGAGTTAACATCAGTGGAACTAAACATTAACAATCTTAAACTTATCATAGTTGGTATATACCGGACCGGAAAAGGTGACTTTAATATTATGTCAAATATATTAGAAAATGTGTTCGATTATCTGTCTACTACGACTGGTACCAAGGCGGTGTTTACTGGAGACTGGAATACAGATTTTTTGATAGAGTCACCTAATAAAACGTGTCTAAACGACATAATTAAAACGTTTGGGTTTAGAAATATTGTAAACTTCCCTACCAGGTTTGAAAATGACTCTAAAACATCAATAGATTGTGTTGTGACCAATATCAGAGATGAGGATATACATGTTGAATCTTTGGCTCCTGGTATAGGGTCGGATCATGACGCTCAGATGGTGTTTGTGAATGTAAAAAGAGAACACATACCAAAATTTAAAATCGTACAAAAAAGGTTTTATGATCAATGTAACATTGATGAATTTTGCGGTGCAATGGCGGCATACGATTGGGATACAATATTTAATGAATATAATAGCAGTACATTTGATAATTTTTTTGACAAATTTCGATTTAATTTTAATTTATTTATGCCTATTAAAACAAAAAGAATAAGAAATCTGAAGAATTGCAAATGGATTTCTGATGATATTATAAGGCTACAAAATGATATTAATGATCTTTACATTTTTCAAAGACAACACCCAGATCTTTATAGAATCAAAGAAATCATAAAGAATAAGACAGAAGCAAGAGATACAAAAATCAAACAAAATAAACAAAAGTATATTGAAAACAGGATCAATTACGCCACAAACATGAAAAAAGAAATTTGGAAAGTGATCAAAGAAGAAACAAACAAAAATGCTAAGGAATGGAAGTGGGATCTAATGGATGATATTAAACACGTAAAAATTAGAAAAGAGCAAATAGCAAACCACATAAATGATTACTTTATCTCTATTGGAAACAGTATTAGAATAAGTAGTATGCCCGTCTGTCAAGAAGCTGTAAATCAAATGAAATATGCAAATCAAAACATGGAGCTATTTGAATTTCATTCTATTTCACCATTGAATTTGATGAAAATAGCAAAATATAAAATAAGTAACTCTGAAACTAAGGACTTGTATGACATTTCAGGCAAGTTTTTATATAACTGCTTGACTGCCCTAGGCGACCATTTGTTATTTCTCGTAAATAGCATACTACAGTCAGAAGAATACCCAGCATCACTAAAAAACACAAGAGTCACTCCTTTATATAAAGGAAAAGGAGATTCATCATTGGTGTTTAATTACAGACCGATCACAATAGTGCCAACTATTTCGAAAGTCATAGAGTCTATCATGTCAGACAATATAATGGAACATCTGAACAAATATAAAATTATAGATGACGCTCAATACGCTTACAGGAGAGGAAGGTCGACAACATCTGCAGCACAGAACCTTGTCGAAAAAATAGTGAAGGGATTAGACAAAAAGAAAAAAATGGCAGCGGTGTTTTTAGACTTATCAAAGGCTTTTGATTCAGTTAATCATGATTTATTGACACATAAGCTTATGGTTTATGGAATAATAGGTAAACCGCTGAAATTAATCAAATCATTCTTGGAAAATAGGCAGCAGACTGTGGAAATAACAATAGAAAATGATATCCTAAGATCTGGTCATCAGAGAGTGGAAATTGGTGTACCTCAAGGATCTTCTTTGGGTAACACTATGTTTTTAATATTTGTAAATGATTTGCCTAAAATTGCCTTAGAAGGTGAATTATTACAATATGCAGATGATACAAGCATAATATTAACGGCGGATACGAATGAACAGCTGGAAAAACTAATTAAAGAGTCACTGCTAAAGTGTGGAAAATGGTTTGACGTTAATGGGCTTAAATTGAACACCGAGAAAACAAATGTTATGTTCTTCAATGCAATATCTCCCAAAATAATAACCAACCCTATAACACTATACGATGGAACTATTTGCACAGTATCGAACCACGTCAGAGTACTGGGCTTTGAACTGGATCCTGCCTTAACTTGGAAAAAACACATAGACACGACTTGCCATAAAATGTCGAAAGGAATATATGCCTTGAAGCAGCTGAAAGAAATATCTTCGCCAGAACACCTAAAATCAATGTACTATGCCTATATTCACTCGATCCTGTCGTATGGTATAATTTTGTGGGGCAACTCGACGGATCACGAGAGAATCTTAAAAATGCAGAAACGAGCGGTGAGGGTGCTTGTAAGTGGTAAATATAGGGAATCATGCAGAGATCATTTTAGAAATTTAAAGATACTTACGTCTGTAGCTCAATATATCCTCGAGATATTAAAATACGTGAAGAAAAACATACAATTATTTCCACTTAAAAAGAACAAAAGCTCCAGAGTCAGAAAAAATGTGGAACTTTTTGAACCCACCTGTTACAGACTAGCGATGTGTAAAAAGTTACCCGAGGTCATAGGCCTGCATCTGTACAACAAATTGCCAGCACACGTACAAGATTTAAGTAGTGAATATGAATTCAATAATGAGGTCAAAAAAATTCTACTGGAAAAGACATTATACTCAGTGAAAGAGTACATTGAAAATGACTATAACGACCTAAAAGTTTGATGAAGTTTAACAATAATAATCATGAAATTAATTTATTAATGAATGCAATAAATAATAAGAATAAAATAGAACAAATAAATTAATGCCAGAGCCATGATTAGATAAAGGAGTGCCCAATCATGAAGAACTATGTGCCCAAACAAACCACAACAGCCCGGCCAACGTCACAGGTGAAACGTGATCAAGAACTTTAATAATTATTATATTACTTGTGACGAGTCTGTACAGAAACTCATGCTTATTGTAACTAATGATGTGTGTTTGTGACTGACATGACAATAAAATTATTTCATTTCATTTCATCTTCTAATTTAATCTAGTCTATTGCTTCCCACTACTGGGCGAATGCCTCCCTTTCTGCTTTTAATACGCATATAAATAAAATTAAAGTAAAACTCTGGATAAGGCTAGACTGGCCTTTATTTATTTGCAAGCTTCTTCCAATCTTCTAAAGTTATTTGCCTATTATGGAGAGTCTACTGAAATAATGAACGCGAAAGGGCAATACGAAAAACTGTTGCTACTGTACAAGAATCAGAACCGGAAAAAAAGAAAAGAAAGATTTGTAAAGTTAGGATAACAATATAATGTATGGTCAGAGTCAAAATTTTAATACGCATATATGTATATAAATAAAATTAAAGGAAAACTCTGGATAAAGCTAGACTGGCTTTTATTTATTTGCAGTCTTCTTCCAATCTTCTAAAGTTCTTTGCCTATTCTGGAGAGTCCACTTACATAAATAATGAACGCGAATGGGCAATACGAAAAACTGTTGCTACTGTAATTGCTACTGTACAAGAATCAGAACCGGAAAAAAGAATATGTGTCAAATAATAAATCAATAAGTCCACGTTTCTACAAAAAGAAGTGAAATCCCACCAAAAACTTTCTGTAAAAAACTAGCCAAGTCTCGATGAAGCTGCATATTTATCTCTAAAAAGTAATGAAATCTAGACAAAGCCGTGCCAAGTCTAAGGTTCCTTACTGCGATTTCTTTATTATTATAGTTAATGTTGTGTGACTTGGCCGTTGAAGATTCGTATACGATTGATATACGTTAGCCCGTTAGTGGATAAAAGTCAGTTTTGTTTACACGTTATGTTGTATCTGTTGTAACTACTTATGTTTGTTAAGCGAGATAATACCCTATACTGGTATTGGTAATTAGACGCTAGTGTCTCTTAATAGGCTGTTGTTAATCAACAGCAAGCACCTGCATTCAGCATCGAATGCTGACTTCTGCAGACGGTACAGACGGTCGTCTGCTGTACACACGGACTTCTATCAATGAATAGAAGTACGTCTAGACTGGAAATATTTTTTAAACTGTTTGTTTCTGGCTCGCTTACACATAATTATTACTGAAATTCTTTATTGTTCACACCATATAGGATACACACAATTTAGGTAAATAGTAAAACAAAAACAATTGACTGGTTATTGAATCAACGTTTTCCAAGTGGCCATTTACAAGCGTCAATGGTAGCGGTTCTGGCGACAGATTGGTGCAATGGTGTCATGGAGCACCTGGTTTTGTACCCTTGTGTACCCTTCAACGGCCAATTCACACAACATTAACTATAATAATAAAGAAATCGCAGTAAGGAACCTTAGACTTGGCACGGCTTTGTCTAGATTTCATTACTTTTTAGAGATAAATATGCAGCTTCATCGAGACTTGGCTAGTTTTTTACAGAAAGTTTTTGGTGGGATATAGTTAATGTTTTGTGACTTGGCCGTTGATCATTCTTATACGTTAGTCCGTTAGTGGATACAAGTAAATTTTGTTTACACGTTATGTTGTAATCTTGTATCTGTTGTAACTACTTATGTTTGTACTTGATAAGCGAGATAATACCCTATACTGGTATTGGTAATTGTACGCTAGTGTCTCATATTAGGCTGTTGTTAATCAACATCAACACATGCATGCATTCAACAGCAACACCTGCGTTTAGCATCGAATACTGACTTCTGCTCTATTTTTTTTGGGAGCGTCAAATCGACCACCTATCTAACATAAAATAGACGTACAGACGGACTTCTATCAATGAATAGAAGTCCGTCTGGACTGGAAATATTTTTTTAAACTGTTTGTTTCCGGCTCGCCTACACATAAGTATTATTGAAATTATTTATTGTTCACACCATATACATACAATTCAATTTAGGGAAAATAGTAAGACAAAAACAATTGACTGGTTATTGAATCAACGTTTTCCAATTGGCCATTTTACATCATCAATGGTGGTGGTTCTGGCGACAGATTGGTGCAATGGTGTCATGAAGCACCTGGTTTTGTACCCTTGTGTACCCTTCAACGGCCAATTCACACAACATTAACTATTATAATAAAGAAATCGCAGTAAGGTACCTTAGAGTTGGCACAGCTTTGTCTAGATTTCATTACTTTTTAGAGATAAATATGCACCTTCATCGAGACTTGGCTAGTTTTTTACAGAATGTTTTTGGTGGGATAAATATTGGTGGACAATTCACACACAACACCATCTGACCCCAAACTAAGCAAAGTTTGTATGATGGCGGCCAGATAGCTGATATAATCTTAACCTATATAAATCTCCTGTCACGATGTTTGTCCGCGATGGATTTCTAAACTACTTAACCGATTTTAAATTAAATTGGCACACCGTGAGCAGTCTGGTCCAACTTGAGAGATAGGATAGTTTTTATTTCGATTAATAGTCTTTAAATGACAATATCCGAGCGCAGCCGGAATGGGCCGCTAGTACTTATATAGTTTTAAATACATACTTATTATACATAGAAACACCCAGACACAGTGCAAACATTTGACTTCATCAATTTATATTTGCAATGGGTGGGAATCGAACCCACGACTCTCGGCTTCTCAGGCAGAGCTACTACCAACTAAGCCACGAGGCCAATAGCAAAGCCATAGCCGATTTAGTTAGGCGGTAGAAGGGTATTGATTTTGCTCTCTCTTTTCGTTTCGCTTGAAATTATAGAGAGCGATAGCGATATAGAGCGATAATAAAAGCAAATAGCAAAGATTTAGGCTTTTTATAGTAGAGTGACGAGACGAACAGGACGTGTGCCTGATGGTAAGCAACATGCCTGCCAATAACAGCACAGTGACACGCATTGGAACATGAATAGTCCAAATCATTACCTAGCACTGCACTGCGCTCGTCACACAGATATTTATCTCTATGCCCTGTATTTTCGATGGAAACGTTGCCTTCAAACCGGATCACAGCGATGTTTGCACAATAAATAACTGGCAAAAGTGTGGTACTTCCCCAGGCGGACTCTGCAAAGACTACAAGTACTCGGTAGATGGTAGAAGGGCCGCACCCACGATTGCCTGAGCATAAATGTTATGTCTTTGCTATTCCTCCCTCTATTATTTCAAGGGAAAATAAAGATAGAAAGATGTCAAACCCGAGACTGTTTTAGTCGGCGGTAGACCCCACTCTCCAACGTATACGCACCTCAAAATTTGCATTTACTCTTGATTTCACTGCGCTATAAGTACTTTTCGAATAGACTGGTTATTTGAATTAAATAAGTGCGTATGGAGATTTAAAGTTTTGGTTTGATATTAGGTATAAAATACTAGCAGCGCCCCGTGGTTTTTACCCGCGTAGTTTCCGTAATTTTCCTTCGATGAAAAGTACCTCTTCTAATCCATTATTTCGCATTGCCGTACAAAAATCATGGTAGAGGGTTGCAACCCCCCCCCTCTTCAATTACACTCAGTTGGACAGCTTACAAGTGACGGCATAGTGCTGAATCTTAATACTTTACAGCTTTACACCCTTCTATCATCCTACATAGGTCTCCTGGTGGTTCATTTGACCCGTAAATTTTGTTCACGGGCCTGTAGTCTAGAACGGTTGAACACAGAATTTTGGCTGGAATATCACGTAGACTGTTTTTTATTTCGGGAAAATAACGAAACGGGAATTGGCGGGTAAAACAGCGGGGCGCTGCTAGTCTACTTTGAAAAAGTAACATTAACAAATACTAGTCTGGGAAAGACAAGTATCTTTTGTATAATATTGTATGTTAACGTTACAAAATATTGATCCAAGGAACGATCGATTGTCGACACAGCCGCTCTACTCTTCGAAATCTCAGATCTATGAATATCTGTCAGTTATAAGCGTCCAAAATACATACAGCTCTGAATGTGTCTTATCGTTATGAATCCTGGGCTCTAGTTCTGAGCTCATTTTCGTAACCAGTGTCGAGTTCGCTGGAATAAAGAGCTGGGAGTGCGGTCACCGTGCGTCACAGCCGATTGCTGGCCGCTTCGACCGGAAGCCTGGCCGTAGCCGCTATTGGTTTACCACTTACGTCAACTCCTTTATAGCTTCCCTAATTATACAGCTACTTAATGAGCTGCTACTTTTCTTATCACGTTTGTATTCAATCTAAAAGGATAGACTTAAAGCGTGTGCCATAGAACGAAGTGATGCTAGCTGTCTGAGTTGACCCTCGCCTTGTTTACATAGAAGATACATTTTCAAATCAAATGTGTTGGTGGTGGACAGTCCTTACATAAAAATAAATAGCCTCAAACTAAACAAAGCTTAATACACTTATATAATTGTCAATACATACTTATGATACATAGAAACACGCAGACAGAACAAATATTTGTATGCATCACACAAATATTTGTTCTAGGTGGGATTCGAACCCACGGCCTCAGGATCCGTGGGCAGACTTACCACCAACTAAGCCAACGGGCTAATCGATTCAACTTGAAGATGCTAAGATTGTATCCATCGCGAAAAATCCACTCTGGCGTCCCAGTTCACATCCTCGACGTTTTTATAACGAAAGTAGAGCCAAACTGCTTCGTTATTGTCTTTGAGACGCCAACTATGATACGATGTCACTTTTTCGAACTACGAGCAGTCTGACAGAAAAAAATGCAATGTGGTAATACATTAGATTAATTCAGTGCGCTAACACCTTTCAGGATGTAGGTATTATTGAAAGATCGTGTATTTATTGCGAATGTCACCCTTTGAATTACATGTTTCTCGTGCTTCGTGCTCGTGTTGATAATAATTACATCATCATTTTGTAAATCTGACGTACTTACTTATCTTATTAGAAGTTATTTTTTTAACACTAGCTTTGGAATTGCTGTTTATATTCCAATTATTATTAGGAACCCTTACTTCTCGGCGCTTTGTCTAGTGACATACTTAATTTTAAAATTCAACAGGATTACATAATTCTACCGCCAAGCAGTAATGTACAAACTACTGTGTTCCGGTTTGAAGGGCAATGTTTCCAGAGAAGTTACAGGGCTTAGAGATATAACAACTTAGATCTCTGGGTGGCGAGCGCAGTGCAGTACTAGGTAATGATTTGGATTCTTCACGTTGCAATAGCTGCGTATCACTGTGCTGTTATGTGGCAGGGCTACATGTTGCTTACCATCAGGCACATGTCCCGCTCGTCTCGTCACTTTTTACTTTAAAAAACTAAAATTATATGTAACCTGTTCAATTATTTATTAATATCCTAGAACATGTATTTCACAATAATGAGATCGTAGATTCAAACCCTGCTTACATTTTGGAGTATTTTTCCAAGTGCAGATTTTTGACTGCATACATTTTGTATTCGACACTTCAATTCAATTCATTAATTCGATCCATACATTCAAAAGAACACTTAGTAACGTTACAAAATAACAAATATGTATCTTCTTCTGTATGTTCTGTATATCTGCTTCTTCAAGTGCGTCTTCAATGTTGAAGGTTGGCCGTCAGCGTCTTGAATTCGTCCCTGTCCATAGCCATCCGGAAAAACTTCTCGATGCTGTGTATTTAATAATATAAAAATGAACAATGTCAAATATTAATAAAGCAGCTATAAAGGGGCCTCGTCAATTAAATACAGCTGTAAAAAGGCTTTGTCATAGTCAAAATAACAACTAACCGAAATAGTTAATTCACACAGCATAAAGATTTACATTAGTAGATTTACATAAGTATTATTTACCTTATTATTATTAGATTCTAATTTCGACATATTTTTCTTCCATTTATTACTGTCTTTAATAAAATCGTATAGGTACCCTACATATATATAAATTTCCTTTCCTCAATAGTTTTTTTATTACCTGGTTTCATTGAGACCTTCCACTCGTGCAGGGATTGCATTGTAGATGCAAATACCACAGGCTTTGCTGCTGAAAGAAAACATAGTGAGGAAAATGGCATGTACCAAGAATCTTTCGAAGTCATGCTTCATCGGCCAACCCGCACTGGGCCAGCGTGGTGGATCATGGTTTTGACGCTCTGTCTCAGCCGCAGGCTAAACCAGACGACTAAAGATTAGTAAGTGTACCTATATAATAGTTGTTCATAATCTAGGGCGCTTGAAGATAACTGCTCAAAATTCCTTTCACCTTTAGCATTGAAGGAGTTTATTAGTCACATAGTTAGAAAGTATCGATGCGGTGTAGGATGTGCTTTACGCGCCAGTCAGTTCTAAGAATATTATTGTAAAACCATAACTTTTTTTGATAAAATAAATATTTTTTGGCTGGTAAGCAGTGAAAGCTAACTCTATAGGACTCTTTAAATAAACTAAAGATGTTTATCTCGCGAAAGTTAGGTATATAAGCTGATTACATTGACATTTTTTTATATCTGCTGTAGTTTACACGTTAGAATTTTGCACGTTTAATTACACAACTGAACGAACGGTTTTTGATGAAATTCCTGTGGGGTAAATATTTTGATTAGGTGTGTGGGATGAATATTTACATTCTTAAAAACAGGACATTCCAAATTGTTTTATAAATAAGGTCTTAGATCTCTTAGGAAATTTTATTAATTTACATTTAAAAAATGGAATAGAAATGATAGACTCTTTGTCTTTGGAAGTTGGTTGAAAAATACCGGGCCACTTTGTGTATTCTCGTGGGATTTTTTTTTCTATAAGAATACACAATGGCGCAATTACTGTGTCCTGCCTGTTCGTTGTCCGCCTATGTGGCCGTGCCTCTCTGACTAGCGCGTACTACGGAAGAAGTCAGCGATGATCAATAACTTAAACGTATTTATTTACCGATTAATGTTAACTTTTTTTTATAGCATAGAGTGACAGGGCGAGCAGGACATGAGCCTGATGGTAAACAATACGGCTGCCCAGAACGGCACGGTGACACGCAGCTATTAGAACATGAAGAGTCCCGATCACTAGATCATTACTCTGCACTGCACTGCGCTCATCACTCAGAGATAAAAAATAATCCATCTCTAAGCCTTGCAGTTTATCTGGAACATTGCCCTTCAAACCGGAATACTGTGATGATAACACATTATTGTTTGACTGTAGAATGATTAGCAATGCTGTGGCACTTCCCTGGGCGGATTCTGCAAGGAGTCCTCTTTCTGCAGTATTATAAAACTGGACTTCTATAGGTACATTAGTATTATAACACACTAAGTATTAACAAAACAAAATAATGGTAGGTACTGAGCGAACCGGAATGTATGTAAGGACGCCATAAGGGGTATAATGTAGGTATATCACAGAACCCTTAAATTGAGAAACCAATAGTTTTAGGTTTAGTGTGATTAGTTGCAAGGGTAATATTAAATTAAAACGCTGTTTAGACACAATAGCGATAAAACTAATAACTTTAAAATGATAACCACACTACGTACCTATACCTAGCTAAGCCCTGCCAAATTATTCGTATAACGATGAAGGTGTAAAGATAATCAGGATCATTAAGTTCACCACCAGTTGGAAGTGTGTCCAGCATACTGACGGCATTACTACGCTGAATAGAAATGCATAAACGGCGAGCCATAATTATAACCGCCAGCATTTAGTTCACGCGTCGCGTCGACCAAGCGCTCGGAAAAGGAAACTTGACTAAAGCCACAGATAATTCTGTGAATTAACACAGGCTAAAGCTGTATTTTGTCTCTTTTAGTTTATTTGACAAACATCGGAAATATTTATATCGATTTCAGCCTGTATACTGGCCGACTCTATAGACAAAGTTTTTGTGACTATGTCTGACTTTTTTATACGTCCATGGCTTCACGTTATTTTTCTCCGTTACATGATCAATCTTCAATAGTTGGTACTTACGATAGTGGCGTTGCCACTATTTCATACTTTTTTGTTAAGCGGTAAATCACATATCGGAATAACGGTCTACCGCTTCTTGGTCGATCTTAATACGGCCGCAGGTGATAAATTAAGAACACGACGTTTTAAAAAAAAGTATATTGATTCGGTCAGTAGTTAGCTTAATAGAATTTAACGGTATTGAGTGCTATAGAGCTAATATTTCAAACTAGATATAGATAGACATAGTGTGTTCTGGGGTTCGCGACTGCCTACCTATTTGAAGCCCATGGATTTATGTGAATACTGTTTTCGTAGATGGCTACTTGTTCCAAGATTCGTGGTTTGCAATTTACTATGATTGCTGAAAACAAGTTAATGTCAATCAGTGCCAGGAAGGTAAACGATGCGAATTATATATATGTATTATATTGGATTACTTATTTAGAAAATGCTGGATACTAATTTATTCTTACAGATTAAATTAACATTTATTAACATGCTGATTTTGTAAAAACACTATAATAGGGGAGGGGGGCCCAAAGAGAGCACCCTAAGGGCGTATGAGAAAAATATATGCAAAAATCAACATATGCAAACAAGTATAGTTGTTATCGGATGCTCAATACACCGTAGCTTAATAGTATGTTCACATATTTACAATTATATTTGAAAATACAAACTGTGCAACACTTTACGAAATCCTAACAAAAGCCCACTTTGCCCGGAGGGAAGCCTAAAGCGGGCACGGCTTGTGGGCAATACGAGCACACAGAGGGCAAAGTGAGCATACTGGATTTTTCTGAGATTTTCGTTAAATTTACATCCATTAATAGTAAAACAAAAGGAAGTCTGTAACACAGAAACAAAATTGAGAATTTGGAGACACACTTTAATGCAAAACTAATATTCATACTCGTAAAAGATACTTTAGGAACACATTTTTTTTAATATTAAAATTATATTTCTTATCAGTCATCGTAATAATCAATCAATCATTAATATTGATTTATTTAGTTGCGTAAACTATCCAACTTATGCAACTAAATAGATCCAGCTAATCTTGGCAACTGTCACAAAAAAATGATCCTATACCGATGTACGCAGTGCATGCATCGTGAGCCCACAAATGACAGTCACTGCATTGTATCCAGTCCTCTGTAGGAGGATCTATAAATGGCTCGTTGCATATGAGACAGACGTAGTTCTCTTTGCGTTGTGATATATTCTTCTTTGGTTTCTTTGGCATATTTTTTGTTTTCAAATCCTTCTTAAAATTTTTCAACACAACTTTTGCTCTTTCCGTTCGAAGTTTTTTAGCCATTTTGCTTCTCTGTTCTTCTTTTATAGGAGTACTAGTCAATACTTCAGCTTTTTGAGTTTTTCGACGCCTGGTAGTTTTATTTGGAGCTACTTTTGGTAGTGGTCTGATCATCGAAGGACTCTGGTAACTAGTGGTTGGTTCAATATTCATTAAAATTTCTTCTGTATCATTTGAAAATGTAACTTGCTTTTCGGGTGTTGCAGTACGTGGTACTATCAGAGGCCTCTGGTTACTAGTGCTTGGCCCGATGTCCATTAAAACAGGTCTGGTATCATAACTGGTCGTCATTGTATTTAACGCTATTGCGGGTTCAACAGTCTGAGAAACATCTACCATATTATGTGCTTCTTCAGGTCCAAGAGGCTGCGCGAATAGGTCAGCCAGAATTCGTGATTGTTCAATCTGCTCAATCGTTGAAGGAGACGGTGTTCTATCATGGTCAACTTCTTCTGGCAGTAATGATCTTTCATTTGGTTGATCATTGCTTTCTGGGTTGATTAGTGGGTTTTCTGTAACGGTCGCAGGCAAAAAATCTGATTCAGCAAAAATGTATCTATTAACTGGGTAAAGACCCGTTGTTTTAAAGCCATTAACTGCATTAAGAGCCGTAGCAGCTTTCAGGTAAGCGACTGCGAACAAACTGGCAACATCACTTTGGTTAATGATCCGCCCTGCATGCGCTTTCTGGAACGAAGCAACAGATTGCTCAAAATATGTTTTGAGAGGACCGTAGACACAATAGTCCAATGGCTGCATCCTATGGGTCGTGTGCGGCGCCAGTGAGACGAATATCACACTATTTGCAGAAGCTAACTCCAAAGCGGGTAAATACTTGTGGGATTCGTGATTGTCCAGCACAAGAATTACTTTTTTGTCTGGTGTTGGCCGGACCGTCTCAACAAAGAATCTGAGCCATTCCAGAAACGCTGGCCCATTGACCCAACCATTGTCAGTACAGGTTCCCTGTGTGCCTGGAGGAGCGCCATCTAATAGCCTGGAATTCATTCTTTTCCGGGCAAAAATCATAAATGGCGGTATGAATGCGCCCGCAGCATTACAACAACATATGACTGTTGATAAGCGCCCTCGTTCAGTGCTTGCAATCACACCAACTTGCCGTTTCCCAACTTTTGTTAGGACTCGAGGTGGTTTGTTTGATGAAGTCTGAACTCCTGTTTCATCCATGTTGTACAACCGAGTAGCGTCGACATCATGCTTTGCTATTTGTTCCTCGAGTAAATCGAAAAACCTGTAGACCTGAGGCTTATTAAACCCTCTGGCTCTTGCAATGGACGTTGGCTCTGGTTTTCTCAAGGTTAAGTCAGGATGTCTTTCTACAAATCCCTTGTACCAGTCTAATCCTGCAGCACCATCCTTAAATGGATGAATGATTTTATTTTTCTCTGCAAATTCGAAAGCAAGTTTAAGAAAGTCTTCCTTCGATAATCCATAAAATAATTCATCCATATGGAAAACATATTCAATGAGTTCAAGCTCTTGCTCAGTGCTAAAAACTGGTATGAATCTCCCCAGCTTTTTAAGGCAGGAACCTGATTTTAAGTGTCTTTGTAACGTTGCACGGGGGATTCCATATTTTTTCGCCGTTGCTTTAATTTTTTGTTGTAATTCTTTTACTTCCTTGATAGCTTTCTTCATTGACTCCTCATTCCAGGAAGCTTGTAACGTCTTTCGTTTATATTTATTCACCATCTGAAAACAATTGTAAATATAGATACTTGGTAATCGTCTAGACGATGGGCACATTCTAGAATATCCTTGTACTCCTAATTAATAAGAAAAAATACTGTGGGGTAATCCCAGAAATCTCCAATCGAAGTTGTTCCATATGAAAAATTTGTTGACCTTGGACAAAATGTATGGGACAGCTGAATTGTTTTTCGCAATTTCAGGACAGTCCCCATCTTAAAAGTTGTCCTTTATGATAGTGCAAGAATTTCTTAGAATATGCCTGTCGTCTAGATGAACACCCGGTATAACAAACACCACTTCAAACATAAAAACCGGTATATGCTTAAAATATGTTTATTTTTTTAGTTTTGCATAAAAGAATTAAAAACATGCAGTCGAATTGATAACCTCCTCCTTTTTTGTAGTCGGTTAGTATATATACAAACAGTATCAAATTAATTTCCCAAGACCACCTTCCATACATGCCAAACAGGGCAAAGCGAGCAAGGGCCCACTTTGCCCGGCTCGCTTTGCCTTTTGCATCACAAGCAAGCTCATATAGTAACTAACCTAATATAATGTTACTTAAATACAAACAAATATTACTAAAACACAGCAAAATAGTCAACAAACAAATGTTGGATTTTGAAATTGATCAACTATAATCACAAATACTGAAAACAACCTGCACATACCTTGCATTTTTCCATAAAAAATTACGAAATTTGATTTTTTGTCGCGCGAGCCGCGTGGTCGATCTCAGGTCTACGATGCAACTGCCGCGGGTCGCGGGGGGCGGGACCAATGTCCTTGCGCGCGGTGAGACGCGTGAGGTTTTAAACGTTAGAGTTATAGAAGGTGCTCGCTTTAGGCACAGTGCACGCTTTAGGCCCCGCTCCTATACCTACTACTCTACAGACTACGCTATCGTAATACGAATAACTATCATAATATTGGACGCCTTGGACGCTTCACGTAATGGACACTCCCTTTAAAAGAGATAAGTGTTCATAAAAAGTTTGACGTAAAAAGTTTGAATGCGGAAAAAGTGTAGCAAATGTGGAATTCCGTCAGTGGCGCAGAGAATGACTAGGTATTCAAGATGACACGACACATTGCCTACAATTGCACGCCGAACCCACAATTTGCAGAAGTTCAATTGATCGCGGCCCCTAAATGCAGCTTCCTGTTTTTCCTTCAGACACAGCAATTTGTGTTTTCAATGACCGATTATTACACGAATGACTGCCTTCAGTAATGCAAGGTTCTACGACAACCACACACTCATCGGATAACTAGATTATTATTTGCGAAATGGCTTCAAAGGTCAATTTGAAGTATTCAATTATTAGAATTCACATTTAGGTCTATATATGGTAGCATGACAATTTTTGTACTTATTTAAGTAGGTATAACGTTTTTAGGACTAACGATAATTTACCATAACAACTAAACGCATAACTGTTTTCGCATAATTATTACTAGCATAACCATAAATAGCAAAAAGACAACTTAGCATAATGTTTAAACACATAACCATATGTAGCATAAAGATAACTTAGCGTAAAGTTTAAAGGCACACATTGAGAAAAGCGGACGGTACGGTAAGAAATATGGTGCACTTTTTGACTCCGGGTGGGCTCCCGCCGGAAGCTCTGCAGTCAGGCCTGAGTGTCGCTTCTCCATACTCGGCCTGCGCTCCATTACGAAGGTCACCTGCTCGCTTCGGTCGCGACCTCCCCCATTCGCTACGCTTGGCCTCGCATAGCTCACTCCACTCAGGACCTCCCTGAGCTTCTGGCTCCCGCATTTTTATATACACTCTAGGAATAGTAGCGACAAGACTAGGCGGAGTCGGGGTGCTCTGAGTCGGATCTAAGTCCTATGTAACCTGGGTCTATATTTAGTAGCACAACAAATAAATAAATAAATCCTAAAGAATATTTATTTATGCGTCTCATCAATAGTCGAATTGAATGTATTACATTAGATTGTTATACTTAAAACACATTATGCCAAAAAACGATTATGCAAAAGTTACAATATGACACTATATTATGCTACATTAATTATGACAAAGTATTTTAGGAAAAAAAAGTTATGCGTTTTAAATGGCACCTTTCACATTTAGGATATTTTATGACCATAACTCGTCCTACTTGGTTGGAAACTACGCGCCTAAGTCGCTTCAAGCAGTCATTTGCAAATATTACTATGTTTCGATTTGAAGGAAATGTTTTCAGAGAACTTACTGGGCAATGAGATAAATTATTTAAAATCTTTGGGTCACACAAAAGTTTAAGTAAGTTTAAGTCCAGGAGTTAATCACGATCTGAATTATTATTAAATTGCCTCGACGTTTCGGCAGCGTTACAACCGCGGTAGTCACGAGAAGACTGAAGAAATTGCGGTTAAGTCCTCTCTTATGTTTACGAAATTAGTTCAAGTCAATGTTTCCAGTGAAATTACAGGGCCATCTATCTATCATTACATATAACATCTTATACCTCTGGGTGACGAATACAGAGCATCTAGGATATGATTTGGACTCTTCATGTTCCAATATCTGCGTGTCACTGTACTGTTATGGCCAGGCATGTTGTTTACCATCAGGCACATGTCCTGTTCGTGTCGTCACTCCATACTAAAAAAAAAATTGCCAATCATCAAAATCGGGACTGCCGATAGAAGTGAAAACTCAGAATTTGATAGCTCACTTGCGAAACTTGTGAAACCGGAGGGCGCTACTAGTCTGGAATAAATCTTCAAAGCCTTGTCGTCTAAATAAATCATCTAGCATAGCCTACTTAGGAGTATGGCTATCTAGTCTAGATGGCCATGGTCCCGAGTTCACTCGAAGATCGTTTTCATATGCGACGCTTGAACTCCATTCACAGCCCACGAAAAATCTGTATGTGGTGTGCCAAAAGAAGTTTTCACTTCAAAAAAATCGCGAAATTTTATAGATTGTATTTGTTTGTCCAGCTTCTCCTGGCGCTGTCATCGGTGCTGGGCGGTGCGTCGGCGCTGCTGCTGCTGGCGGTGCCGGTGGGCCGCATCACCGTCACCTTCCCGCCCGCCGTGGAGCTCGCGGCCGGCTGCCACGCGGCGGCGCTGCGCCTGCGCAACGTGCAGGACTACCCCTGCAGCCCGCTGCATCCTTACGCTTACGATATCAACCTCACGTGAGTCATTGTAATCAGGGTCGGACTGGGCCCGGGTGGCTCCATGGTGATCACAACCCCGGGGCCCGGGACCTTATCCTATCGGTTGCCACATGCACCGCAAGCCAGGCCCGTAGGCATCTGGCAAATCCCACCTCGACGATATAGCCAGTTCGACGCTGACTGTAATCATATAGTTCTAAGTCACCTCTGATACGATGCTTCCCACAAAATCAAGTGTTCTATTTATGTAAAGTTTACCTTACAAAATCAATTGTTCATCACAGGGTTCTATCCTGCGGCTTCGTGTGTGAGCTACAAGAAGATGTGACTGATGATGAAATGGACTCCATCCTACGTATGCCATCGTACGACGTGCATTTACAGTCGAAGTTGGATTCACGTCGCCTATTATACCGGCATACGGTGACGTCCCATCTAGCGCCGGCACCCCCAAAGCGCGACCAATCCACCTCCAGGATAGTCACCAACGATCCCTACTTCAACATATCGATTTCTAAAGTATCTGACTCCGAGGTGTTCTTCCCCACTCCTCGATTATTCGACATGGAGTGTTCCCACGATTCCGTCAACGCCACTTGTCGGTTCGGGAAGGCGGACCTTTTCGCGGAACCTGACGATGATACGCGGATCTATCGCGCTAGAATATCGCACAATGCGCAGAAGCCGCCGACCGATGTGAAGGACTATTGGGTCTCGGCCTTAACGATTGGGAATGTGACGAAATTCGATTACGACTATGACGGCGTCGATAGCATCACATGTCAGGATAATTTTGATAAGGTGACTATGATATTTACATTACTTTTTGAAGTTAGTCTTAATTTTGTCTGACTGACAACGAATGAAATATAATTTTACCGTTATGCTTGTTAATTTCAAACACTAATAAATTTTGATTACATTTACAATTCACAAGTTTTAATATTTCACTCTTCACTTTCTGTTAATTACTATGCACAATTGCTAACTGCTATTATATTGGAATGTTACGTTACCCATTGTGGTTGTTTTTATACTACCTATAGTGTCTTTATTTATTAGTGCATGCAAACAAAATTGCTTTTATGGGTATCCACCTAAAAGGCATTGAACAATTGTAGCATTTTGAAATGTATCCGCTAAATACCAGATAAATAAATAAATAAATATTGGTGGACAATTCACACACAACACCATCTGACCCCAAACTAAGCAAAGCTTGTATGATGGCGGCCAGATAGCTGATATAATACTTATATAGTTTTAAATACATACTTATTATAAATAGAAACACCCAGACACAGTGCAAACATTTGAATTCATCACACAAATATTTGCACTGGGTGGGAATCGAACCCACGACCCTCGGCTTCGCAGGCAGAGCTACTACCCACTAAGCCACGAGGCCAGTCTCGTATATATTTGATTATAGACACTGGATTCAACAAAGACAGGATAATACACTCAAGAGGGTGAAACTTACCTTACGAAGATAAAGCTGTTAACGCTAAAACATCGCCCCAATCATTTAATTCTAAATTAAACCCTTTTAGACCAATCTCGATAGCTTTTGAAAAGAAAATAAATTAAAGTAGGATGAAACCCATTGTAAATGGAAGAGAATATGGCAAAAGTGAAAGGATAAATAATTTACGGGCGATCTAAGGTCGGGAAGTGGAAGGAGGGGTCTGTTTTAAGCGTAAAAACGGTTTATCCCAATTTCTGGCAAAACTACAAATCCTATGGAAATAAGTTGTATGACAAAGTTGTAGGGCTTAAAAAAACCTACAACTTTTGTCTAGACAGTTTTTTCACATAACCTCATAATTTATGAGAAATATTCAAATAAGTGCCTTTTTAGTTTTTAATTTTTTTCTCGTGTAAAAAAAACAACAGTTACTCAAAAAATTTGGTTAAAACTTGACTTTTTATATCTTAAATACACTGTATTTTTTTTTCATATAAAATAATTATTTTTTTACCTTAAATTGACTTAAAATTGAAAAAGTACCCTAATTTTCATTCGAAAATTCTCCTGTCAAAATATCAGCTTTTTCAATTAAATTGATAAGCTTTTTGTTCTTAGAAATCTCTTCATTCTGATCATATAAAAAAAATTACGTTTTACCATGGTAAATGTTCTCAGAAAATGCTTTGAAAAAAAGACCACATGAGTTCGATTTTTTTATTTTGGTATAGAACGCAATTAGATTGAAGTTTTTGTTTAATATAATACTGAGCTTCCAATTTAAACTAACAAGTTTGATACTTGACCATAAGTGTTATTGGATTTTTAAGTGGTTTAGGATGTATGATATAGCATATATTTAGGACAAAACGGAAATTTTTGTTGTAAATTATCTGTATTCAGTACCTTTATAGCAATCACAAAAAACAAAAAAAATGCATTTCATAGCGTATTTTTTTTTAATGTTTAATTTCGAAACACTTTTTTTTGTTAAATTACGATGTTTCTGTGTTATTACACTGTTTACAATTAATTTATAACAGAACATCTCTATATTTTTCTAAAACTTATGATATAGAATCTCAAACAGCTTGGCATCCGAATGACACTTATGGTCAAGTATCAAACTTGTTAGTTTATATTGGAAGCTCAGTATTATATTTAAAAAAAAACTTCAATCTAACTGCGTTCTATACCACAATAAAAAAATCGAACTTTACCATGGTAATGCGTAACTTTTTTTACATGATCAGAAAGAAGAGATTTCTAAGAACAAAAAGCTTATCAATTTTATTGAAAAAGCTGATATTTTGACAGAAGATTTTTCGAATGAAAATTAGGGTACTTTTTCAATATTAAGTCAATTTAAGGTAAAAAATAATAATTATTTTAAATGAAATAAAATACAGAGTGTATTTAAGATATAAAAAGTCAAGTTTTAACCAAATGTTTTGAGTAACTGTTGTTTTTTTTACACGAGAAAAAAATTAAAAACTAAAACTTATTTGAATATTTCTCATAAATTATGAGGTTATGTGAAAAAGCTGGCCAGACAAAAGTTGTAGACCTTTTTAAGTCCTACAACTCTGTGATACAACTTATTTCCATAGGATTTGTAGTTTTGCCAGAAATTGGGATAAACCGTTTTTACGCTTAAAACGGACCCCCCTTCCACTTCCCGTCCTCAGATCGCCCGTAAATTATTTTTCCTTTCACTTTTGTCATATTTTCTTCCATTTACAATGGGTTTCATCCTACTATTGATATTAAATAAATAAAAATAAATAAAATAAATACTATAAATTATTTTTGGTTTTGCCATTTTCAAACGCTTCTGCACTGGTCTATTTGTTACCCCACCGGATACATTTCGAAAACATGTTCGAAAACAATGGAACTGTACAATACGATATTCCAAGATTCGTTGCATCGCTAAACGAGGAAAGTCTCGGAGAACAGTGTTCTTTGGAGTTTAATGGAAGTCATTCCCCAGGGTGATGGGGAAGGAATTCGAGTGGAGGCAGGCCCCCTGCACCTGACAGGTTGCTCAGCAGCCTGCACCATCGCCGTCCCGCGCAAGTTACTCTGCGACAACAAGCAGCAACAAATAGAACTGGACCCTGCCTTCACTTTCTGGACATACCTTGCTGTAAGTACCTATTATCTAGTTGCCGAATATATTACATTAGTTGAACAGTTTTTTTTTTTTAACTTTTATAGGTTTACACTTGACCGCCATCTCACCTGATGTTAAGCGACGATGCGGTCTACGATGGAGCGTGTTTACCTAGAAGAAACCGATTCACTCTCGATTTGAAGACACCAAGGTTATAACTATCAGGGAAAACCCACTCTGGCAACTCATTCCACAGCCTAGACGTTCTTATCACAAAAGTAGAGTCAAACCTCTTCGTCCGTGTCTTTGGAACATCAACCATGAAACGGTGCCGCTTCTTCGAGTTACGAGAAGTCCGATAGAAAGTGCGCGCGTTGCTACGCCACCTATCGAAAATTGGTCGTACCAACTCAGATTTAAAACAAACTTAAAAGATGCTGTCACGGACTTTGGCGTCACGTCACTTCAAGGCGCGCAACGAAAGTTCTCGAAATATTTTTTTCCCGTTTTTGTTACATTTTTAGGGTTCCGTAAAACGTAAAAACGGAACCCTTATAGATTCGTCATGTCTGTCTGTCTGTCTGTCTGTCTGTCTGTCTGTCTGTCTGTCTGTCCGTCCGTATGTCACAGCCACTTTTTGCCGAAACTATGAGAACTACACTGTTGAAACTTGGTAAGTAGATGTATTCTGTGAACCGCATTAAGATTTTTACAAAAGTTTAAAAAATAATAAAAAATTAGGGGTGCCCCCCATACTGAGAACTGAAGCTCAAAAATTTTTTTTTCATCAAACCTACACGTGTGGGGTGTCTATCGATAGGTCTTAAAAAATGATGTTGAGGTTTCTAATATAATTTTTGTCTACACTGAATAACTTGCGCGAGAGACGCTTCCAAAGTGGTAAAATGTGTGTTCCTCTAACTTCTAAAGTAAGAGAATGAAAAAACAAAAAAAAATATATGATGTGCATTACCATGAAAACTACCAACGAAAATTAGTTTGAACTCGATCTGATGAGTAGTTTTTTTTTAGTACGTCATAAATACACTATTATTAAAACTTCGATCAAAGTTACAACGAACTACAAGAACTATGTGTACTATGTATATTATGTTACTTGCTGCAACGGAACCCTTCATGGGCGAGTCCAACTCGCACTTGGCTACTTTATTTATTCATGCTCCGCTCCTGTTCATAGTAGTTTAATGTTATATATATGGCCTATATATAGCTTACTAGACTAGGGCCGAAGCCTTCAAAAAGGGTAAAAAAATTTAAAAAAATACATTAGGATGAAACCCATTAGAAAAAAGGGGAATATGATAAAAATTTAAGGAAAATGACGGTCGATCCGAGTTCGGGAAAAGGGAGGGGGTGAGTTTTCAAGGTGAAAAATGGTTTATCTTGATTTCTGGCAAAACTACAAGTCCTATAGAAAAAAGTGCAATGGCAAAGTTATAGGTAATACAAAGATCTACAACTTTTGTGTTCACAATTTTTTCACATAATCTCAAAATTTAGGTGAAAAATTAAAATAACCAAGTTTTTGGTTTTTTGTATCTTTAAAAAACTATGAAATTTGGTGAAAATATACCTTATAATGTCCTCAATACACTGTAATTTATTTGATTTAAAATATTTATTTTTTCGCCTTATTATAACTTAATATCAAAAAATCACCCTAATTTTCAATCGAAAATTATCGCGTCAAAATATCAGCAAAATAAATTAGTGTATTGAGGACATTATAAGGTATATTTTCACCATTTCGTAGTATTTTTTTTATAAAAATAAAAAGCCAAAAACTTGGTTATTTTAATTTTTCACCTAAATTTTTAGATTATGTCAAAAATTGTGAAGTAAAAAATTGTAGATCTTTGTATTACCTACAACTTTGCCATTGAACTTTTTTCCATAGGACTTGTAGTTTTGCCGGAAATCAAGATAAACCATTTTTCACCATCAAAACTCACCTCTCCCTTTTCCCGAACTCGGATCGACCGTAATTTATTTTTCCTTTCATTTTTATCATATTCCCCTGTATCTGCGATGATGCACCTACGTTTCGCAGGGTACGAGGTTACGAATCCAAAACATCAACACTTTCAGTTCAACTTAAATCGTTCCTTCTGCTTAACCCTCTGTTCTTAATGAGAAATTGCTTTAGACGTAACCTCGCATATTGCCGCTGTACGCCAGAAGTAATTCATCCATCAATCATTTTGATGAACCGCAGAGCTGCTATTTACCTACTAGTTTTGGGCAGAATAAGGATGTATCGTAGACAATACCGAATTAAGAGACTCGCGCGTCGGTAGATTGCCTAGTTGGAAACTATAATATACTAGCGGCCCATTCCGGCTGCGCTCGGATATTGTCATTTGAAGACTATTAATCGAAATAAAAACTATCCTATCTCTCAAGTTGGACCAGACTGCTCACGGTGTGCCAATTTAATTTAAAATCGGTTAAGTAGTTTAGGAATCCATCGCGGACAAACATCGTGACAGGAGATTTATATACATATATTAAGATAAGATTATGTTATAAGGGGTTGCCATTTCTAACAGTAAGGAATATACCACACTATTTGGAAAACACTTTAAGCTGAAATCATATTTTCAGAACTCAGAAGCCAAAAAAATCTGTGCAAATAGTTCTCAATTGTACCAGCCACACTTGGTACTAATATTTTATCTTGTTACAGAAATTTGATAATTTCCATTATTTTACATACATCCGTTTGTCTGTCTGTTACATATCTGTTACATATTCTTAAAATACATAAATTAATTACAAATAAATTCTGAAAAAAATCAACTCTTAAGGGGTATAAAATAAGGTTTAAAATCCTCAAACCATCAAGTTTATTGGTTTTCTCCAAAAAAACAAAATACGACTTCAATTGAAATTAAATTCAGACACGGCCAAATTTCATAAGGTCGTTCAGATAAATGAAAGTAAATTTAAGTGTTTTGCTCATATTTCAAAAACCTTTACACCGATCTCGATAATACATACATGTACTTATTTATATGGGACCACCTCTGAACTATGATCTACCAAACAAAAAAAGAACCATAAAAAACGACTCACAATCGGTAGAGCTGTCGCGTAACATACATACAAATAAAGTGACCAAGTGCGAGTTGGACTCGCCCATGAAGGGTTCCGTTGCAGCAAGTAACATAATATACATAGTACACATAGTTCTTGTAGTTCGTTGTAACTTTAATCGAAGTTTTAATAATAGTGTATTTATGACGTTATGACGTACTAAAAAAAACTACTCATCAGATCGAGTTCAAACCAATTTTCGTTGGTAGTTTGCATGGTAATGTACATCATATATTTTTTTTAGTTTTTTAATTCTCTTACTTTAGAAGTTAGAGGGGGGGGGGGGGGGATACACATTTTACCACTTTGGAAGTGTCTCTCGCGCAAATTATTCAGTGTAGATAAAAATTATTTTAGAAACTTCAATATCATTTTTGAAGACCTATCGATAGACACGCTACACGTGTAGGTTTGATGAAAAAAAAATTTTTGAGTTTCAGTTCTTAGTATGGGAGGTAACCCTAATTTTTATTTTTTTTGTGGCAAAAAGTGGCTGTGACATACGGACGGACAGACAGACAGACAGATATGACGAATCTATAAGGGTTCCGTTTTTACGTTTTACGGAAACCTAAAAAAACCATACAACCGAACTGAAAACTTCCTCCTTTTTTGAAGTCGGATAATTAGAACTTTTTACTTGGGGTTCCGTTTTAATTACTGAAGTAAAAGTGCAAAGGCGTTTATACATGAGATGATGAGCTAAGGTTGAGTATCAATACTCGAAACCATGAAGCAAGGGACACATATCAGAAGAAGAAACCGTCTAACAAGGCTGCTAAGTTCAGCAAAAAGATTCTTCCGAGGTCTCGCTTTGACCGTATTAGTCGCATAGGGAATAAACTAGCTTTATACCCCGCTGATAGTGAAGCGTTTTGGTCCCTATCAAAATTGTTTGAAGTGGAACTTATAACGGTACGCTACCTTACATCGCAAAATCGCAATGGAGTTACTAAACTTGTGTAACCAAGTATGCATTAGAATATTTAGAGGGGTGTAACTCGGTTTGCGGAATCTTCACGTTTATATAGATGGTGTTAGCGCGATATATCTGACTTCACTTGGTAGTTCCAATTTTATGTATAAATTAGACATCTGCCAAATGGAGTTTTGTATATTTAAAACGTTTATAATAAAAGTTGTCGTTATACTCTGATTGTCAGGTAAATAGTTTTACTATCATAGTAAACCTAAACTGTTTATAAGTTTATCGCGATAAAAGATAAAATCATTGTCGAGGAAATAATGTTCAGCTATTTCGGTAAATAGTGTACGTTTTTAAATTGAAGAACGTAATATTGCACATATAAACTCGATATATATGTAGATTATCCTTACTTACTGTGTGTTGGTCTGTGTTGCGACGTGAGTACAGGACACGTGGCCCTGTACCGTAAAAATACGCAGATTGGGCGGCAGCCGCTGATGGGAAGATTGTCGCCTAATCGCCGCTTAACTGGGTAATGGCGAACTTGATACGGACCGGGCGCGCTCCTTGAGGCTGATCCCGAGGGGGACGGCTGTTTCTCATACTTTATTTGACCCTTACTATTTGGACTAGTCCTTTGACGTTCCGTTTTACGTCACGATCATGAAACTATTCCATGAATCCGGTATGGATCCGTTACGTAGGTAGTAGTTTTTTTTAAATTTTACTGCTCTCTTACTTTTAGAACCTTTAATTTGTTAAAGGAACTAACCATAAATTTATAATCGGTGGGTGCCTTCCTGACCCGTTTGTTAAGATCAGGCCTTAAACTATTTTTTTTTAATTTGTATTTTTCACCCACTAGATACCTACGTAGAAGTCGAAGCAATGATTTTGTTATACTAATTTTAAGTTTTTTCTCGCATAACGAAATGTAAAGTTTCTTGCTGAGGAATAAAATTCTTTAACCAGAAAGGATAGAGTATCCGAGCTAGTAATCTGCCTAGGTATAGATATCATAGGTAGGTGAAGCCCCTGCCTTTAACAGTGCTTCACCACGCAGTAATTCGAACGTGAAAGTTCAAATCGCGGCCTAGCACTGCACTGCGATCGTAAATAAATAATCAACCTAGAGATATAATTATGTAGGTGTTGTACAGTACTAATCGTTGTGTATCTAATTACCTTCTGGTTTTGCTGGAATTATAGCCGTTTAAACTTGAACGCATATTACTATTATTTGGAAAGTAATACTTCCATAAGCAGAGTCTGCATAAGAGTGCTACCACTATTATCATCTTCGACTCTTTTTGGCGGGATGAAGTGGCAATATTTGTTAAACACATCTTAATTGCTTTTTCCGGATTGTTATTTACTCTGCAAAGAATAGGTAGGTACACTACTACACATTTTATGGACTTACTTAAATAGAGTTAACCAAAACCTTCTATAATTTTAGTGCAGGAAGAGCATCAAAACATGTGACACGAGATATGATCAAGTGAGCATAAAACATGTGACACGTGAGTCTGAAATACCTCTTTGACATAGTTATACTTATTATAAAACTGAGTAGATAAATTATTGAAATATGTGTTATGTAACACTTTTTGTCACACATATATCTAGTTGTCCGTAAGATAATCCGCGTTTCAAGTTCTCAGGTTCCAAATAACTTAAAACTTAATAATACTCGTACCTACTCTAATCACATTGCGGTTTGTCCTACTAATTATTTGAAGAACTTTCTTGAACTTTGTACTGTATTGTGCTCATTTAATGCGTATTATTTTCTATGTAGCCTCATCTTTTTGCGGATAGCACTACAAAAATAAGTAAACTGTTCTGTCATACGTAATTTAATTACTTGGTATTATTTGAGTAGGATACACAAACACTGTTTTAAATAACACGTACAATATGTACAAGTAAATAGGGATTTTAATTTTTCCGTATTTAAGTGCAAAATCATCAAGACTATTGCGTAATAAATATTTTCAGTTGTTACCGTTGAATCCTATCGTCTAAGTTTGCAGCATTTTTTGTTTCTTCTTGTTTTTAGGGACCTATTGTTGGCCTCAGGTGGTCTCTGCTGCCTACTAAACTTGGGCTAGCTCAGTAACCAAGCTTACTGACCTTACTTTTTCACATATGTAGGTACGTAGAGTATAGGTAGTACTTACCTGAAAACATTCATGAACCATACTCAAAGCATACTATATATACCATACTGAAACCATTCCATATATTTACCACACTCACTGTACTCAATGAGAGCTATACCTACGTACATCTCGTACGAGGACTAACGCAAGGGCACCTCAGGTGGTAGCTTTACTACATTGTTACATTCACTTCGAGGTTTGTTGCTTTTTTTAAATTAAAAGTAGGTGCCATAACATCACCCAAGTAGGTTTGGAACTGAACGGAATTGACCTGATCCGATTGCGTTGATCGTTGCCTTAATTAAACATTTAAATATGTTGGTCGAAGATCATGGTAGTAATACTGAAGTATCGGGGGCCTTCACGGATGCTAAGCCAATTTTAATCCTCTCTTTTAGCAGGACCCGACCCAAGCCGAGGTCATACCGTCTGAGGTGCCCTTGCGCTAGTCGTCACATGAGATGTGGGACTCGTTGAGTGGGTACGGTAAATAAGTATATAAGTAGGTATGATAAATATATGGAATGCATGCGGATATGCTTCATGACTGGGGACTTAAAGTACTTATGCGTATGCTTTATATAGATGCGTAAGTATAGTTACTAAACAAATAAAGTAAAAAAAAAAGGTGTGTGCTTAAGACCACACGGCAGAAGTGAAAACTTCATTAGCTGATTTTTGTATTAGGTAGGTATGTCGTATTATAATAAAATATTATGGATCGTATTAGTTGAATAAACGAGTAAAACAAGCCAGAAATTAGAGTAAATATTTATTGAAATTTTATTTATATACAAAGTAGCTGTTACCCGCGACTTAGTCCGCGCGAAATAAATACTAAGGTTACTCAGGCAGTACTTATTTGTATACCCAGATTGTATACACATTTATGGTTAGTAAAAAAAGTGTCCATGTTCAAAAAGTTGTTGGCCGGGGCCGGCTTTTTAAAAGTTACTCCAACTTTGTATGCATTCACACGGTGCACCCCTATGATGCCCCTAACATTGTCCGCAAAAAGGTTGGTGAGTGTAATAGGATTTTTGTTACCGACTTTCTCCTGTTCCGTCGATTCCACGTACACTACACATTCTCCACTACGATTTTCTGGGAATAGTCTCTTTCTCTTCTAAAGGGGTTTTCTAAATAGTTTGTAAGAAACATTTTCACTTGGATTTGGCTTCAATAGTTTTCTTTTTCTGGTCTGTTCGACGGGGTTACCCCCGTCGCTAGCGACGATCATTTTTATTTATACTATTGACTATATACAAAACTAAATATTTACACGAAAGAAACGAAATATTTACACAGCAAAACTAATTAATTTGATTGTGAAAATTATAAAGCACCCGTCGTGTTTTCCCGCCCAAAGAAAAGTATTTTGGAGTTGGTAGCCGTCAGTGTTGCCACTATGATTTTGAGCTTGTCGCCAAATAGTTATGAAACAAAGTCGCCGGTTTTGATTGAATTATTAAGGGAATAACAGTCTGGAAGAATACATAAGCTTTTTCCTTCTCCAACCTTCTACACTACACTAGTATATTCCACTTTGTCGGTAACACGTCGTCTAAATCCGCTAAAAGGTTTTAAAAATTCGCCAGTTTCAGCGACAAAGTCGCTAAAGTGTCAACACTGGTAACCGGTAGCGAGCAGCGAGAGAGAGAGAGAGAGTATCTATTGTCCCATGTCCTCCTCTAACAATTATCTTTCTCGGTCTGGCACGTTTGTTGACCACATTATCTTTCTCGCTCTAGCATCCCGAGCTTACCCGAAATTTCTTATCATATCCGAGCGTGATGATCACGTGATCATAAATCCATTTCACAGCCCACGAAAATTCTGTCCATAGCGCGCCTAAAGAAGTTTTCACTTCAAAAATTGCTTAAACTTAAATAAATTAATAAATAAACTTTTTTATACTGAAAAAATCAGAGGAGTTCTTTAGAGAATAGCAATTTTCTTAATTCTATTCGGAAGAAGATCGCGGGCAGATGTTAGTTGGTAGATTATGAACGTAAACCAATAATAAAAAAAACAACAGTGTACCAATTTTTTTTGACTCCATCATTTAGGTTTTACCCGATATCCGTAGGTTTTACATATTTTATTCCTTACTCCTAACACAATATTCAAAGGAATTAGTAGATCTTATTATAATTAGATGGTATAGTGTAGTGCGTTCAGCCTTACTTAGCAAGATAGTGTTTCGCAATCAGAGGAGACTTGGAACGGCCTTGTGCCCGATGCTCGTAAGCTTAGATTTACAAGTACATTCAACAATCATACATCGTGGAGTGTAGATAATGTCGTGTCTTTATAAGTACCCACCTGGTTCTGTACACTTGTTCTTCTATAACTATAAGGTGGCCTCGGTCTACATAAACCTTCAATAAATAAATACATCTGCATGTATTCATATATGTGATATGTACGTAAACATTTAGAAGAATGACATGTGGTATTTTTATTAAATTAAAAAAACATTTAGATGTTATTTATGACTGACATTTATATGATTGCATTAAAATTCTGGAATGTATTATGTAGGATTTTACATTGCAAAGAATATTTATTGTAAAAAAGATACAGAAGTAAGTATACAAAAAAAAAAATCTATTGTTACAACTGAATAACAAGTCAGGAATGTAATATTTTCCGTAAGCTTACTCGTATCTAATTAGGTATTAACGTAGCTAAGAACAAGTAATAGGTTTCTAGGTAAGAAGTATCTTTAGTTCCCACATGAAATCATTTTCTGACAGATATTACTTGCAACCATGCTTTCACGGATTGCGTAAAAAAGCAATACGATCACGACATCAAGAAGTTATCTTTTTCTTGTAAGGGGTCCTATTTTAGTGGCTACAGAAATGGCATGTTTTTATTACCATTAAATCTTAGATTTTCACAAAATTTTGAGAAACTCGGCAGTATCCCACTATCCCACTAATATTATAAATGTCAAAGTATGGATGTTTGGATGTTTGTTGCTCAATCACGCCGTAACGTATGAACGGATTGGGATGTAATTTGGAATACAGTTAGATTATAGTCTGGAAGAACACATAGGCTACTTTTTATCCCGTGAAAATAACGGGAAAGACGGGAACGCGAACTACGCGGGTAAAACCGCGGGGCACTGCTAATTGTGATATATTTATGCTATAAACATAGTTTTACATTTCTATTGTAGACCTTTTTAACCGACTCCAAAAAAGGTTCTCAATTCGGTTGTATGTTTGTTTGTATGTATGTTACGCGATTGCACCGCTAATTGTGAATCGATTTTGATGATTCCATCTTTGTTTGGTAGATCATAGTTCAGAGGAGGTTTCATATAAATTTGATTGAAATCGGTGAGGTGGTTTTGAAATATGAACAAAACCTTATAATTTGCTTCCATGTAATTTAGACGACGCGACGCGACACGACAGAGTATCTCACTACTTAGTCTGTGGACACGTCGACGTAGTGATAGATTCTTATGAAATTTGGTCGAGAGTTTGAATTTAATTTTAAATTGAAGTCGGATGTTGTTTTTTTCTCATAAAATAAATTATTTATGAGGAGGCATCTTCAAAGCTTTTTATTTTTTTCTATTTAGGTCACCAGTCACTGTGTCATATTGAGTTTGGACTCATTTGGCTAATACATTTATTCTAGTCGGAACTAAATTTGACGTAGTAATGATGTCGTGTCGGTGGTCTTGGGCAGTTATTATGAGGTTTAATTTCCGAGTGAGGTTGTTTTTTATGTCATTTGTTTGCTTCCATGGAGTCATTAAGCGATCTTGATAAACGATTCTAAGTTCGTTGGCGGTTTTATTAATTACTCCATGTGTTAAATGATATTGGTTACTTAGTTCACCTCGATCCAGATTGGCCTAAAATATAACAATAAGCTATATCTTGCCCTCATAACTTAAAACAACGTGTATAATAATACTGGTTATAAGTTCTTGGTTGTGTTATTTGCAGAAAATAATATATGCCAGAGTTACACCTAGGTATGGATCGTAGGATGTTACATTCTGCCTACATTTTTTATTGCTAAGAGTCTGTAGAGTGATGAGACGAGCAGGACATGCGCCTGATGGTAAGCAACATGCATGCCTGTAACACTACAGTGAATCGCAGCTATTGGAACATGAAGAGTACAAATCATTGCCTAGCACTATAATACTGCACTCGTAACCAGAGATGTGAGATGTTTGATCTCTATACCTTGTAATGTTACTGGAAACATTGCCCTTCAGACCGAAATACAGTAATGTTTGCACATTACTGCTTGGCGGTAGAATAGCTGACAAAGGCGATACTTCCCTAGGCAGACTCTGCATAGAGCCGTACATGTTGTTATTTGCAGATACTAAACTCACGATTCACAAATGGAAAGAAGCCATTCACATAATTGAATTTGAAAGTGAGACCACGTCTGTATGGTAATATTAAATTGACTCTCGAGTTGTGGCCCTTGAAGGGCTCCGTCGTTGACTAGCTGTTGATTTATATGGAGGGAAAATAGAAACTAGAATTTATCTTATAATAAACTGGTATACGATGCGACATGCGACATCTGTAGTAGTTGAATAATGAGGTAGGTAAAACCTTCACTGCACGTTCCCTCGTTGGGATTGCATAAAATGAACTTAAATAAAAAACATCTTCTGTTTCTAGGTAACTTTTCAGAACATTTTAAATACCAATTTATTTACGAAAACGAAGAAACGCTAAAGAACAAAATTCTCAAAATGTAGCCCTAGTAAGATTGACTTATTTTGCTTATACCGTTTAAGTATCGTGCCAATTATGAAAATTTATGAAATTTGGTCAAGTGTTTGAATTTAATTTTAAATTGAAGTCGGATGTTGTTTTTTCTCATAAAATAAATTATTTATGAGGAAGCATCTTCAAAGCTTTTTAGGGTTCCGTAAAACGTAAAAACGGAACCCTTATAGATTCGTCATGTCTGTCTGTCTGTCTGTCTGTCTGTCCGTCCGTATGTCACAGCCACTTTTTGCCGAAACTATGAGCACTACACTGTTGAAACTTGGTAAGTAGATGTATTCTGTGAACCGCAATAAGATTTGAACAAAAAAAATTAAAAAAAAAGAAAAATTAGGGTTGTCCCATACTGAGAACTGAAACTCAAAAAATTTTTTTTCATCAAACATTCAGGTTATGGGTGTCTATCGATAGGTCTTTAAAAATGATATTGAGGTTTCTAAAATCATTTTCGTCTACACTGAATAATTTGCGCAAGACACACTTCCAAAGTGGTAAAATGTGTGTCCCCCCCCTCTAACTTCTAAAGTAAGAGAATGAAAAATCTAAAAAAAATATATGATGTACATTACCATGTAAACTACCAACGAAAATTAGTTTGAACTCGATCTGATGAGTAGTTTTTTTTTAGTACGTCATATTATACACTATTATTAAAACTTCGATCAAAGTTACAACAAACTACAAGAACTATGTGTACTATGTATATTATGTTACTTGCTGCAACGGAACCCTTCATGGGCGAGTCCAACTTGCACTTGGCCACTTTATTTTTAGTGGTGGCACTCTGTGCAGAGTCCGCCTGGGGAAGCACCACATCTTTGTCATTTATTCTGAAGCTTCCTCCGCCAAACAGTAGGTAATGTGCAAACATTGGGCTGTTCCAAATTGTTCCGGATATCAGTGATATTACAGGACAAAGAGATAATTCATCTTATAGGTTTGAGTGACGAGTGCAGAGCATTGCTAGGTAGGCAATGATTTTAGGAAGCTAGGGAAAGCTATATGGGTTCAGCATGATCTCTAGATTCTCTGTTATTCAGCGCAGCTGTAGGTCAAGTTGTACCGACCTATGTTTGTTTGCTTTTTGGTTATCAATTTATGGGAGTCACGATCCTGCGTAACACGTTAAAATAGACTTTATTACTTATTTGACTGACCCTGAAATCGTATAAAGAAAAATCGACCAAGTGCGAGTCGAACTCGTGCACGAAAAGTTTCGTGTATTGGATTTCGGAGTTTGGTCCACTAGACAAAAGTCCAAATCCACTAAACAGACCACGTGCAGGTAAAACCAACAGATGTCCACCAAATTTGTGTATTTTTGAACATTTTGCTTTTTTCATCATGTTTTTCTTTACTGTCAGCGCTAGTGATAATAACAAACTTGTACATTTGCTCTTAGAAAAGTGTTCAGTTTTATTCGTGGTTGACTAATGTATTTTCTAATGAGAAATACATTATCTTAAACTCATAATTCAAGCCTGGTTACATGGTTTTATTTCTCACTATTCCAGGTGCGTGTCTTCATTGGCATCATCGGCGGGACAGCATTCGCCATGTTTGAAGGCGCCGTGATCGCGATCGTTCGGGAGCAGAAGGCGGATTACGGGCTCCAAAGAGTCTACGGCAGTTTGGGCGGCATGATCTCTTCGCCTCTCTCCGGGATGCTCATAGACTACGCTAGCAGGGGCAAGGGATATACTGACTTCAGGTTTGTTTATAAGGTTCTTAATGCAAAACTAATAATATGTGTCACGGTACCTCAAAAGGTACCTTCTGTAAAGGTAATTTCGAAATAAACTCGCGAAATTTCCTACTTCGGTTCTACTTCGTTTCGTCCGATCGAACATTGTCTGACGCTTAAATGTGCTAATTAGAGTAGGCTTAGAACATTTAAACGTCAAACAATGTTCGATCGGACGAAACGAAGTAGAACCGGAGTAGGAAATAGGACAGTTGCGAGTTTATTTCGAAATTCAAAGTTCGGTAGGTGGTGGAGGCCATTTGAGGCTACCTGCCATAGGTCCTTTCATAAAAATAAACTATCTTCTGCTTGTCTGCGGCGAATGTTTATTCTTGAGCTTCTAAATTAATGCTTTTCCCAAACATATTTTCACATTAATCTGATTTGTACCTACATATTTTAGATGATAGCTCTTTGATACGCAGCTTCCACCTGCGTTAAACTACTGTTTGGCTGGTTAGTGGTAGTGGTTCTGATCCCTGAGCTCGACTGAATTATGGGTTCGATTCCCACCCAGGACAAACATTCGTGTGTTGCATGCAAATGTTTGTTCCAATCGGCGTGTTTCTTAATATAAAAGTAAAAGTATTTAAAATTTTATACATCCAACTAATATCATAAACACTAAAATTTTAAAGTATGGATGGATGGGTGTTTGTGACTCTTTCATTTAAAACTACTGAACAGAGCGGGCTGAAATTTGGAACATAGATTGTTTGAAAAAAGTATATATTTGTATAAGAACACTGTATTGCTCGATTTGAAGAGATTGGGCAATCAACATTGGGAAGACCTTGTCTCAAAAACCCCTACTGACGGAAATTTTTATTGTGTCATTACTCAAATGATCTCACTCATAAAATTATAACTTCAGTGCTAACTTTTCCTCTAAACCGCAAGACTAAAAATAGAGGAAAAAAACAAACACTCAGCAAATTGTAACAAAAGTTCACCATGAATATACAATTCCAAAACTATGTTTATTCCAATAAACACAAAACCAAACATTATATTACACGTTTTACACACAAAAAAAATGATTGAAAGAAATGCTCGTAGTAGACCTGAGTAAAGTTGTAGAAAACCATTTGAGGTAACATTGTGCTAAAAAGATATTTATAATTATAGTACATTATGATATAAGTGCGGTAAGTTGATAATTACAGCCGAGGCTTTATTGCTAGCTCGAGCCGAAGGCGAGAGCTATAATTAGCAGAGGCTGTAATTATCAAAGCGCACGTATGTCATACGACGTTTTATAACATATTTGCGAGGAAATAAACAAAACTCGGACGACATTTTCAAATAAAAACAATACAGCGAAAAAAAACGCGCGGAATAATATTTACTTGATCACAGAACACAGCACAGAGTAAGTAATCACTATGGATCACAGATTAGCAATGCGCGCGCATCGGCGCCTTTTATTTAAGCAACGGCACAGAACCAGCCTGTATGCCATTAATAATAAAGTAAATTAATATTTTTGTGTTTTGTTACAGAAAAATTAAAGTAATTTATGGTCTAAACTATTTAACTTTACGAGCAAATATGTTATAAAAATATTTATAACATATTTGCTCGTAAAGGGTCTCTTATTGGACCAATTTCTGTATCGTAATGTATCTTATTACGCACTAGTGCTGTAATGTGTAATGTAAAACGCACGGTTTCAAAATGCTCCGTCCACAGACTAGGTAGAGAGATATGCTTCGTCTAAAACGAACGGTACCTTTTTAAATCTTAGTAAAGAGTTTTTATGTCAGAAAAGTGTGGTCAACATTTTATGAATAAAATTAACTTTGAGATGTAAAATATAATAAAGAATTATTAAATTCGTTAATTTAATTAATTTAGACCATAAATTACTTTATTTTTTCTGTAACAAAACACAAAAATATTAATTTACTTTATTATTAATGGCATACAGGCTGGTTCTGTGCCGTTGCTTAAAAAAAAAGGCGCCGATGCGCGCGCATTGCTAATCTGTGATCCATAGTGATTACTTACTCTGTGCTGTGATCTGTGATCAAGTAAATATTATTCCGCGCCGTTTTTTTCGCTGTATTGTTTTTATTTGAAAATGTCGTCAGAGTTTTGTTTATTTCCTCGCAAATATGTTATAAAACGTCGTATGACATACGTGCGCTTTGATAATTACAGCCTCTGCTAATTATAGCTCTCGCCTTCGGCTCGAGCGAGCAATAAAGCCTCGGCTGTAATTATCAACTTACCGCACTTATATCATAATGTACTATTATAGAGAAATTCGTATTAAATTACGGTAAGGTAAAACACCTACCCATAAGTGATTAGTTCGCTAATGTAAGGGGTGTGTGAGGGGGTTGTCGAAATCGAGTTTTGTTTTTTTCCCATTGTCTTTGTCTTGCCTTGTTAATAAGGAGAATATTTCTTATATTTAACTCTTTCGGCATTGTTCTAAATTTTAGATCAAATAAATAACATCATCTTCTGCGCCGTCTCTCTCTATACCAATTTTTTGGGAATAAAAAGTACGTCCTAATTTTGAGTGAAGTGTAGGATGTTCCTGCAATATTTCAGCAATGTATCCTTCTAAACGTTCACCTTTTTGAACTTAATGTGATCATAATGCGATCAAATCAAATAAAGAGCGGCTGATAGAATATCGACGTTGAATTTTTATTTTATTTTTCTTTCATGTTTAGGTAATTTTTAATCTTTCACTATTTTAACTCATTTGCAAACATTACACGAATAATTAAGAATTAAGATTGTGAAACATTTAATTACCGCCGTAAGTGTAATAACACTAATCTAAAAATAACCTTCATTTTTTTACAGAAATTGGTTAGTTTAATAAATATTGGTGGTGAACAATTCACACACAACACCATCTGACCTCAAACTAAGCAAAGCTTGTAATATGGCGACCAAATAGCTGATATAATATTTATATAGTTGTAAATACATAATTATTATACATAGAAACACCCAGACACAGTTGACCAGACCCAGACACACAAACATTTGAATTCAGCATACAAATATTTGCGCTGGGTGGGAATCGAGCCCACGACCCTCGGCTTCGCAGGCAGAGTTACTACCCACTAAGCCACGAGGCCATTTATAATAATTTCAGTAGGTATTTCAGTACTCTAATATATAAAGGGGGAAAATTTGTGTGTTTGTAAGCGCGTATATTTGTTCCCACGTATCTCTGCAACCACTGTACGGATTTTATTGAATTTAATAAGTAGATAGGTACGTAGTAGGTACATATAGTACCTACACTACCTAGATTAACGTACATATTGGATTCCTATTCTTCCGTCAAAGTTAGTGGTTCCGTTGCATTGGAAATTATAAATTTGCAAGAATCGAATATTGCAAAAAAAATATGAAAATGAAATCGCAGGTTTTGTAGCGTGTTAAACCATAAATTTGAGTTGCTGTATCGATTCGATCTACCCTTGACATCTCGGCGGATGGCGTACAAACGTGTACGCTAGGCTTAGACATACGGGCACAAGCCGCACAACTCACTGTAATGTTGTAATAAGATGTTGCGATATGTTTGTTTATTTGGAGGTTGCGTGACATTGATCTATTCATTTGATAAAATCTAAAGTTTTGAATTGTCTTAACTTCTTTTTAACATCACTAAATTACAAAAAAGTGGCACTGCTATGTTATGACCACAGAAATCTATCTTACATCAGAAATAGATTTCTGTGGTTATGACCAAGCGTGTTGCTTTTCAATCAGGCGTGTATCTAGCTCGTTTCGTCACTTTACATTATAAAAAAGTGTAAATTTCATGTCATTTCTTTTTTACTTACATCATCCTGCTTATTCTTATCTCACTTATATGTAGTCGGTACTACACATATGTACGTTTTTTCTTTCTTATAATATTTATCGCTTGTCATCTCAACATTCACACAGTTCATGCATACGTACTTTATTCGATCTTTCTCTACCAATAAACCCATTTACTCGCATAGTCACCATATTTTGTGTTAGACGGCCATTATCTTTTTTCATGGCCTTCTCTCGTCCACGGGGCTAGGAGAGAACACCCCGAGTTCCAGCAGTGGGAACATTTAGTAGAATGCTTATTGTTTGTGACTTGTGAGACACACACACACATCATCCCTGAAAAACACTGCACATTACATCCTCAGAGTGTGCTTTACAACTGGAACAGGTTGCCTGAGAGTGTTATTTCGGCAAAATCAATAAACTCTATTAAAAATAAACTGGACAAATGGATAGTGAAAGACAATATCAGTTTAACAGACAATTAGGTACCTCTGATTTGTTGTTTCAATACTGAAAGATGTAGGCTTATCAGCTAATGCTGCTCGTCTATATAACTAAATGAAAATAAAATAAATAAATATGTAATTAATGTATGTTCCAGACCAGCGTTCTACTTGTACGCGGTGTTGAAGGTCGCAAGCGGTGCTCTGATGCTGAGCATCGACCTTCAGTTCAAGCAGCCCGCGCAGAACCTTCTAGAAGATGTCATCAGCGTCTTTAAGAACGTCGAGATCGTGGCGCTCTTCATCGCCTGCTTCATCATGGGTAACAAGCTGAGCATAGATAATATAACACACATAATAACACTCAGCTCTACAAAAATATGTATTTACATATTTAAATATGTATGTATGTATTTGACTGACCTCGTGGCTTATTGGATAGTAACTTTGCTTGCGAAGCCGAGGGTCGTGGGTTCGATTCCCACCTAGTGCAAATGTTTGTGTGATGAATCCAAATATTTGTACTGTGTCTGGGTGTTTCTATGTATAATAAGTATTTATTTACAACTATATAGATACGTATTATATCAGCTATTTGGCCGCCATATTACAAGCTTTGCTTAGTTTGGGGTCAGTTGTTGTGTGTGTATTGTCCACCAATTTATTTTTATTTATATATTTTTTTAGTTTAGAGTGCCGGGACAGGAAGGGCATGGGCCTGATGCCTGATGCACAGCCCATAACAGCACAGAAATACGTTTTTGTAAATTTTTATTGAAATCGGTTCAACCAATACATGCCAATACAGAGATCAACTGTCGGTACAACATACACACAAACTTTTATCTTTATGATATTAGTGTGGCATCCCCATACAATACAATACAACACAAAATAAGTACTTTATTGGCACCACAAACAAAGATGACAATAAGTAACACAACTTAACATACAGGATAATATAGTGCTGAGTTCTGATTATACAATGTTTTGAAAGAACCATGTACTCCTAAGTACCTACGTTATATAATAAATCTTAGGACTTTCTAGATTTCAAGTCGGCGGCATTTTCACAACGCGTCGTCATTGCAGTATTGTTTACCGTGAAATCACAGCTGCGAACAACACTGTTGAAATTGGTACACATGTGGGATTAGAATCGCAACAAGCGTTGTTACAGTTTATTAACTTAAATTTATTAACGGTAAAATCTATCTAGATACCAATATATCTGGTTAAATATTTTTATTTCTCAGCAAGACACTTAACAATTCACTTGGTATGCGAGAACAAAACAAATTGAAGTAAACAAAAATTTTAGATACTTCGACTTTTGGTTACAGTATGTAATGGGTAAAAAAGAAATTTGAGAATATATTTAGTGCCTAATTTAATCGAGCGGCTTCAGAAGGCACTAACCAACTTACTACACTACACTGTATGTTTTATATATTTTATCTTTCTATCCTGTTAGTTGTTTGGAAACGTTACCCTTAAAACCGGACTACAAAAGTAAGCAGATTATCCGAAAAATAATTGGCAAAGGTGTTGTACCTACGTCCCTATATGGACTCTGCGACTATTCCTACTCATAAAATCCTGGAATAATATATGCACAATGGACATAGGTACCTACGGCATAACGATTTTAAAATCTTTATTAAAAGTCCACACAGAGAAAAGAGAAACAAATTAAAAAACTTAGAAACTAACGGGTGTTGACGTACACAATCTGAAGCTAGATTTCAATATTTTCTTTGATGAATGAGGCAAATTTAGGGGTGAAGGCCTTGGCTATCTTAGTTCAAGCATATAAGGTGTTGGGGTTGGTCTCGTATAGTTGTAAGGTGTATATTTAAATCGAATTTAAATAAATAACTAAAGCGATAAAATACTATTCCATTCTACACTGTGTACTGTGTCACGTCTTACCCACTAGTGAAATGGCACGTTAGGTTTCATATTTTGGCAATGCGTCGTGCTATGTCATGTTACCTACATAGTACCTAGTGACGTTAGATTTCTAATTTTGGCAAACGATGCTTTGTATGGGTCATTTTACTGCCCTTTGTAATGTGTTTGTTCGATCTGGTATCATTTATTGACGAGATTGAGAGGTGACGATTATTAGTGATCAATGTAGGTAGGTACCTACTTCCCAGGACAGATTAGGGCATAGGTAGGCCGCATAGGCCTCTCCTACGCCAGTCAGCTTTTGTTTTCTTTTTAAGTATCACATGTTTGCAATTGACCATCTCGCCTGATGTTAAGCGATGATGTGGTCTACAGTGGAGCGTGCTTTCCTTAAAGAAACCGATTCACTCTCGATTTGAAAACACTAAGATTGTAACCATCGGAAAAACCAGTCAGGCAATGCATTCCACAGCTTAGATGTTCTTATCACAAATGTAGAGAGCTTAAACCTTTTGCTTGAATCTTCAATCTCCTATCTTATCCTATCTTCTTCATTGGAACCTTCTTCTTCGTCAACCATAAACGATATCACTTTATCCTCGCTCTATCCTCGCCTATTCTTCTCCAGCCTCTGGGTCCCTGGATGCTGGCTTATAGTAATCGAGTTTCAGTGTGTCCTAAGCTACTTTTGCCAGTTCCCAATCTCCACTCTAAGGCACGTCTAACCCAACAGTTACCAGTCCTATACCAAATATGACTAGTCTACTACCACTTCAGCTTGCTTGTTGAGTTATGTCGATAAACTCAGTTTGTAACACGATATGTTATATTTATGTGCAACTAGCGGCCCGTTCCGGCTTCGCTCGGATAATAACCTAGATATCTACTGCAGCACCATCTGCCGGGCTGGTTTGTGAATCTAAGCCATCCATGACGTATACAAAAAAAAAACTGTTTAGGAGGAGTTCACAAAAGAAAATTTTATGCTTGTGTTATAGTTCTTAGTTCCTTTTGTAATTTTTCTTTGGTGTTGTGGCTTTTAAAAAAGAGTTTTATTATCTTGTTTTATATTTTGTTCCAGGAACCGCCTGGGGCTACATCGAGAGCTTCCTGTTCTGGCTGCTGCAGGACCTGGGCGCGTCGCGGTCGCTGATGGGCGTCACCATCACCGTGGGCGGCGTGGCCGGCCTGCCGCTGCTGGTGCTCTCGGGGCCCATCATCCGCCGCCTCGGACACGCAAACGTGCTCTTCATTGGATTCGTCTTCTATGCCATACGGTTACTAGGTCAGTGTGTGATTAGTATATCTATGAACGGACTGTTCGTCTTCTATGCCATACGGTTACTAGGTCAGTGTGTGATTTGACCCTGGAGCCGGGGTCGTAACAAGAATTCAGCTTCGGTATACCCTGGCTATCGTAAGAGGCGATTAAAAGGGACTCGTAGACGGATAGGCTTGGAGTCCTAACGTCCTACGAACAACGAACCCATCAAAGGACAGACCACGGCATGGTGCGGTCCATGTCGTTTAGTCCATATTGTATCTATAAACAGACTGTTTGTTTTATATGCTATACAATTACTAGGTCAGTGTATAAATATTATATCTATAGATAAACGAAAGTTTCGTCTTCTATGCCATACGATTACTAGGTTGGTGTGTAAACACTATATCTAAACTGACAGTCCGTCTTCTATGCCATACGATTACTAGGTCGGTGTATAAAACTATATCTTTTAACAGACTGTTCGTCTTCTATGCCATACAATTAGGTACCAGGTCGGTGTAGAAATACAATATCTAATAACCGACCGATAAGGAAACCGACATACTTATTCTTAAAAGATCATCTTTTCAAGACATGTCCTCTATCGACCTATGCTTAGCTTAACAAGCGTGGCGGAATTCTTTCCTTCAAAAAGTATATCCCTAGTCCCAGTACTGGGAACAAACGTGGACTGTTCATGTAAAGTACTTCGTTAATTTACACCCAAATGTTTGTCCAGGTTACTCCCTGATCTACAATCCCTGGCTGTGCCTAATCTTCGAGGCGCTGGAGTCGGTGACGTCATCGCTGTCGTTCACCGCCGCCGTGACGTATGCAGCGCGGCTTTCCTCGACCACCACCGATACCTCCGTGCAAGGGCTGCTCGGGGGAATCTACTATGGAGTCGGTATGTATTCATTGTTTACTAGATGATACCAAAGCAACTATAGCTAGGTATACTAAAGCAGCTAGTTATAGTTTTTTTACACTTGACCGCCATCTTGAAGCGCAGGCATACTATCTTTTAATAACTATCTTATGTTAATAAGTATTTCTGTGTAATATTTTAACTTGTTTGTGTCACAATAAAGAACTTATCTATCTATCTAACTATCTCATATTAGGGCTAGTTAATCCATGAAGAGAAACAATGAATAGCAGTAGGAACGGTAACATGTCAAGCAAAGTTATTATGATAAACGTTGAACCTTAAACTACCATATTTATTAGCATGTATAGACGTTTTAAGAATGTTAGATGAATGAAACACACCACATGAATAGTTCTCGGTTACTTACACAGCAGGTACAACGACTGAAAGGTAATCTCCGCCTCTATGACTGAAACAAAGTTACGGGCGCACAGATTTGGTTTTTGATTAGGAATCATAAAAATACTCGTACACTCGGGGTTTGCCAGCGCGTTACGTAACGCAGTGTTCATGAGGTTTAACTCATGATTAGGAACCCCACGTTGCGCTCCAAATCCAAAATCATAAATGTTTAATAAAGCCAATTATATAAAATGGGATTGAGCAGGACATGTTTGCCAGTACCGGAACATAAACAAAAAGTATTTAAAAGAACTCTGGTTTGGTCCAGACGAACTTGGCGTGACGAACTGCAATCAGACGATGATAACTGGACCACCAGAGTCTCAAATCGGGCTATGTCGAATAAACTTAAGGCTTAGAAGAGGTCATAGACCAATAGGTCTAAACTGTCCCTCTTCTAAGCCTTAGAATTCTAATAAGTTATAGTAATAAAAAACTCATGTGTGGTGTTAATACTTATTTTTGTTAGAGAAATTTGATAAGCATACCTACGTCATTTGACATACCTATAATATGTGAAATTATTTTTATCGTGTTATCTTTTTCTAATATCTTGTTTATATGTTCGTAATTACCAGGCAAAGGCGCGGGCAGCTTGATCGGCGGATACCTGATGAAGTTCTTCGGCACCCGGCCCACCTACCAAATATTCTCAGGCGCCACCTTCATCACCGGCTGCATTTACTACCTATTCAACAAGTTCTACCTACGACAGAGAGCCGCGAACGACGACAACGACCTCTGTAAGAAGAAGCCTAAGGACGTCGAAAGTCCCGCGAAAGAGGATAAGGTTACAGAGGGCGCCACTAAGGTGGAAAGCACAGATGTGGTGATGTCAGAGACGCGGACTAAGTTAGTGGCAGATACCACAGATGGCGGTAGCGACTCGGGCGTCGACAACCCCGCGTATAACGACACCGAAACCGCAGCCAAGAAAGACGGGAGTAAAGTCACCGGCTGAAGTGGTATGAATGTGATACGCACGCAACTGATCAAGGCTTCGTGCTGTTTGGAGAGTGGCGTGGGCACACGTAACAATTATATAAATACTAAATTACCTATACGTAGAAATACCAACAGCATTTCGCGGGTTCATCCACATAGTTCCCGATCCCGTTACTTTCCCGTGATAAAAAGTAGCTTATTTTTCCTATTTTTATCTAAGTATATTTTTTTTATCTGTAATAACTCCAAATTTCAATTTGATCCATTCTGACGTTCCGACGTGATTGAGCAACAACAGCAACAATTTATAATATTAGCAGGACAGTAGAATAGCAGCGTTCCGCGGTTTCACCCGTATGGTTCCCAATGCCGTTATGCTCCCGGGATAAAAAATACCGTTGGTATGTGTTATTTTCTTGTTATTATCTACAAAATTTAATCTAGATCCTTTTAATGATTTGATTTGATTAATATGTTTTGAAGGAAAGGGTAACAAACATCCATACATAGGTACATACTTACACATTCTCGCGTTTATTATATTTGTAAGGATTACCAAGATATGTTGCAGTGATCACAATTTCTAAATAAATAACTGTTTTGAAAAAATACTCATACATACATCTTACATTAAAAAAGTTTCGGTCCATATAAATGCCCAAAGCATTTATAGTTAACGATACTACTGCCTGCGCCATTCTCGATCAAACAGTAACGTCTTTGCTTTACAAAGTATATGTAGTGAGATGTCGAATATTAGTTACCTATAGTTTATGTAGATTAGTATTTATATATAGATATACCTAATTAGTTAATTGTTAAAAATAAGCAGTTGTTTTTAACCTACTTTAGAAAAAAAAGAGTTCTCAGTTCGACTGTGAGTCGACTTTTTTCTAGACCTTTTTTTCATCATACATTTTTATATGAAACCTGGTGTTTCCCATGGTGTTTCACAATTTAAACTGTAAAATTGTTTTAAGATTTGACTAGTAGTTTTCCTTAATAATGCTTATTTTATTGATTTTGATAATGAAAACATGCTTTACCATTTCTTACATTACCTACGTCAAAAAAAATTACAAATGTTTTTTAAAATTACATTTAATATTGGACTAACTCGATCCACACTGGTATCGGCGCGAAGGCGCTCAAAATGCTGGTATCGTTACCGCGCAGGGTGGCTATTGTATATACTTTTGTATTTAATTCAAATGTAAGACACCATTCTTCGAAGGTTGACTTCAATCACATAGATGATGTTCGCATTTAATTTTCTCTTTGTTTTCCTTAACATAAGTATGCACTTTCAGATTACTAGTTTCAGATACTGCCACAAAATTAACTTTGATTGTTTATTTTACACATGAAGCCGGTTTTTGTGTTTTTCGAAGAAAATAATTATATTGTGATAGAGACACCTATGTACAAATAGAGAACTTGTATTTTAAATGTAAGTATTAAAGTGACGTAAAACTCTCTACGATTAAATTTTTAGGTTTTTTGTTGACAAAGCTCTAAACAATAAGTTGTACCTACCTACCTATTATAAATTACGGAGAGAAAATCTTACTACGATGACAAATAATACATTTGTTCGATAATGTTTGATGACAAATCTTTCCTAGTATTTTTTTATATCTATTTGGTCTATCTACAATGAAAAAGTGAATCTAAAACTGATGAATAAACTGTTATTTTTAAATACTTTGTGAAAGAATAAAAAAAGATATTCTCTTTAAATATTTTTTTACTGATTATCCTAATCACATATTGTTTAAAGTACCCGTTTCCAATTCTAATATCTAAGTACTACGCTTAATATATAAAACATTATTTATTGTTTAGTTTAGGTTCGGAATAAATACTCATTGGACTCAGAGCATTGACACGATTTAGTAGGGGTCCTGTGTCTTCTCTTCTGCGTTAGGCCAAAGCTCGGTAGGCAGTAGGTAATTTCAGGCCAACTGCTTTAAGGGCGTTTAAAAAAAGAGCATAATTAATAATTAATATATCGTTATCGTAGATATTTTCATCATTGTCAGTCAATTTCAGCCCCAAGGTATAAGCCTCTTATTCCAATAACTAACATAATAATAACATTTGTTTCGGCCAATGTCCCCTGTGTGTTGGAGCCTCCGGGCCTTTGTAGGTCGGATGGCAAGAGGCCAGATGGCTTGACCTTGGTTCCCTGGAAGAAAGGAAAGTGCTTGGTGTGGGACGCAACTTGCGTTAGTACTGTTGCGGCTAGTCATCTTGCCCGCTCAACCCGCACGCCAGCAGCTGCAGCTGAGGATGCCGCTAATAAGAAGCGGCATAAGTACGCATCCATGGAACCTCTTTATGATTTTGTCCACATCGCAGTGGAGACGCTGCGCTGGGCAGTTGGGGCATTGAGGCGAGGGAGCTAGTTAAGGAATTAGGACATCGAATGAGGGAAAATGGAGGTGACTCCCGCTCTGGCTTGTACCTGGCACAAAGATTGTCAATCGCTATTCAGCGTGGTAATGCTGCCAGCGTAATGGGCACTTTTGTGCCGGGTACTGTTAGGAGTGGGTTTTTAATTGATTAATTTGTTGTAGACTTTATTTTATTTTATTTTTGACATTAAAAGAAATGATCTATTGGTATTCCAATAACTTTCCCTAATTTGTACCAATGACATCCAGGTAGGTACATATAAGGACGTTTTACTAAGGCAGGCCACATTTACTGCGTCCTTGTTAAATTCGTTGTTATGTTCTTATAAAAAATCTAAGTTGTTACACATATGTAGTTAATAGACGAGGTGTGGTATGATAGATAGATAGATAAACTCTTTTTTGTACTAAATTAAAACAAAACTTCAGTGAAAAAGAAAACATAACCTAAAAATTTATAAACAATTGGCGGCCTTGTAGCTAAAAGCGATATCTACCAGGAAACCGTTGGTATGGAAAGGGATTTAAAAAAATAAAGGAAGGCGGGAGTTCACAAACAAAGAGTACATATTAGGTATACACCTATTACACGCTGGCCCAGTGCAGGTTGCCGGATGACACGTGACTTCGATAGATTCCAGGAACATGTCGGTTTCCTCACGATATTTTCCTTCACCGTTTTAAGTTAGCGGCATTCCGCACATGACTTCGAAAAGACAGTGGTGCCTGTGGGGTTTGAACCCGGGGTCTCCGGATCGGCAGTCGCCGTTCTCCCGACTAGACCAGCCGTAACTTATTATAAGGTCTTAACTTATAACTGCCGTAACTTATGGTATGGTCGGTCAAGCTGAATTAAGTTTCAGCCATGATACTCACTAATACTTAAAAGTAAAAGTGTGAAACTAGGTATTTTTGACAGATGTGTCAGGGTTCATAATTTGGCCTCATTAGTCCCAATCGTGGACGGATTCCTTTTTGCTTTTGGAACGAAGTTCCTTATCGCGCGTTATGAAAGGGAGCTAGACGGAAAAAATTCTCACGAAAAAGTTGTAACGTTTCGTGCCTATGACGTCATAGAAATAGAAGAATTAGAATACGATAACAAATTTCACCTATGTTAGCAGTGACCGGTTAGCGCAATTAGTAAGTAAGGGGTCACCTATGAAGAAAGGTGCCCCCGGTTCGAGTCCCGGTTGTTACCGCAATACTCTTTTTGTTCTTTTTTCTCTCAACATTCTTTTTGTAATTTTTTTCCTGAGAATAATAGTTTTTATAAAGGATCCCTCTTATCAACGCATTTCATTTAAATCTAAGTATTTTCTAACAAACAATAATGAAAAAAAAAATTTATTGGCGATTTATCACTACAAACTGACTCTTGCGCTTAAAAATAGATGGCGTTGCACAATCCCTATGAGTATTTGGTTAGAGGCTAGACCAACACTAATTTACGACCACTGCCCGAACCCACTTGCACATCAAAGTTCCTATAATTACCAATAGGTGGCGCAGAACTCAAAATTTAATCAGCTGTGGACTGTATCCTACTCTAGTGTCATAGAAAATCTGGAGAGGTCACTACCGGTACGATAATTTTGTTCTTTTTTTCCTGAGAATTTATGTAAAGTAATCATTCAGAACCGCAAAATAAACCCGAAATACAGTTATTTGACGATTTTCTTTCACTTTTGTCATTATTCTCTTCCATTTACAATGGGTTTCATCCTACTATATTCAGCTGCAGGCATCAGTCACAAAACTTCGAAAGTTCAGACGTAGTACGTCACGTTGCGTGTAATGAACTGATAGTGTGATTGGTTCGAAAGACCTAGCTACCTAGAGTACTAAATTCAGACTGACTAGGTATAGCTTCTCTGATTCTTACTAATGCTAATAGATAGAACACTACACTTACTAATGCTAATACACTACACTTAAATCAGTAGCGACTAAATTCAGTCGACCTTTAGACAAGTGTTGTATGCTATCAATATTGTACTTTGTCTATGAAAGGAAAACATTAAAAAATAAACGTCATGATTTATTGTCTATTAATTGATACGAGGATTTTAAGGTTATTGTTGTTGTTTTCCTCGAATCACAATATTTTAAATAGTATACTTTGTTTTAGCCTTTGGTTTTGTTTTATCTTGTATAATGCCTGAAATAGTAAAATATCGCGAGAGAAAGAAATTACAAAATACAATGGTACAAAACATAACTGCAGAGAGATCAGATGAATGTAGTGAGACTGATCAATTACCAGCCAAAAAACCTAACACTAATGCAGAAAGAAGAAAACAATATTACGAGAGAAAGAAATTACAAAATACAATGGTACAAAACATAACTGCAGAGAGGTCAAGTGAATGTAGTGAGACTGATCAATTACCAGCCAAAAAACCTAAAACTAATGCAGAAAGAAGAAAAAAACATTATGAAGCACAGAAATTAAAGAAACAAAAACAAAAAAAAACACTTATAACGTTGGCCTCAGATCAGGGAGGATTACCCGCCTTAATCGACAAGAACTTCGTTCCATCCGGGTGTCCCTTGACACCTCTCAACTTTTTTTTCATCTAGGATAGATATTTGGCAGTTTTATAAGGGAGCATGTATATGCGATCACATTCCGATTAGTAGGTACGCCAATCAGACCCGATCACATCAAGCGAGAAATAACTCGTCGATTAATTAAAACTCTTAGTTTTGATTTAAAATAGGTACATCTACTTTTATATGGGCTTCATCATCAGGTAATTTGACAATATAAACTTATGCTTAGAAGTTAAGCCAACTCCTGGTAGGATCGTAACTTGTAACACGACAACGAACCGTATTTTAGAAAAAAAATAATAGTTGCCTACATAAACTAGATGGCGGTTATATGTTTTTATTGCTACATTCTCACTACCAATATTAACTAATTGCATTTTAATTAAAATTCCATAGTGCTACAGTCAGATAAATAGTTGGATTCAGAACTAAATAAGTACGGATCTAGAGGAACAATGGGATCAACGCTATTATAATATCGATTTATTAGATTACACTCTATGAAAACGATAAATGCACACCATTCATCGTTATAGTTCTACTTTCCACTGAGGTAGCCCCCAATATTTAGTTCAAATATGAGACACTTTCTACAAAGGCGCGCCCGGGAGCGACATTGATTACTGCGCTAATGGTGCAAATTGTCTCCGTGCTCGCCGAGTCGTGCTTCAGGCGTTCCACATACTGAAGTACCGCAACCAATTATCGCGACTTTACACCCGATATTGCATAGCTTCTTGAAAATATTAGGCCTTACATTATCATTTTGGAGTCAGTCCACGGGCTGAACGCTCGCTTTCAGTACTCGACAAATGTGTTCCTAAATAAAGTTACCCGTGAATAAAGTCATCATGGAGAAGTTACTCTTCAGTATTCTGTTAGTGTGTTTATGTAAACATGGGGTTAGCTCGCTGAACCTGCCGGGACCCCTAGTGTACGTAGTGACTCCATCGCCACGGCCTCCCGGCGAAGCTCGCGCCGCACCTTTTTACTACCACAACTGGAGGCGTAGAATGGATCCCCCACAAAACATCACTACCACGACGACGCCGACGCCGGATCTCATCTTTGCCGAATTCGAATCGGGAAATAATATGAAATCCATTCGAAAACTTTTAGAGAGAGAAAAGATCACACCCAAGACGACGACTACGACATCGACTACAGCGAGACCAATTTATGTTCCCGAACCGAACGATGTAAATTATGCTAGCCAAACCGAGAAGAAAGAAGAAACAAAGCCAGTGGATATGACCGATTACTTCGCTCTATACAATAACTTGTACAACCCTAATAGTGAAGCGCAAGTGCCCGTGTACGTTCCTTCAACATCGAGCACCACAAGTAGAACCACGACAACAAGATCAACGACTACCAGACCCACTACTACCACCACTACGCCGAGCTCCGGCCCCGGTGTTGAAAATATTTGGCAAATAATCGACAGTCAGAAGCACGAACAGTACTCAGGGCAGTGGGAAGAGGAATCGCTAGACAATAACGACGTCACGACTACCAACGCACCCGAGCCCCAAGAAGATGACAAAACTGAGGATCCGGATCAGGGTGTCGATGAAAACTTTGCTTTACCAGGGTGAGTTTCGTTAACTAGTACGAGTAAGTCTTTGTGTAGCAGTCTTGTGTCGCATTCGTTATATCGAAATATTATACTTAAACGCAGCAACAATAAACTGTTACTAACCATAGCTATTGTGTCATAGGTACATAAATTTACAGTTTGATATTTTTCGCAGATTTGCAACAAATCCAGGAAATGGAGCTGAGAATGAATCGCGAGCAATCCGCACGGAACCCAACATGCGCTTCCCCTATATTAATTTGAAACCTTTTCAAATGAAGACTCAGAAAAAACCTATAATGAATTCTATATCTAGCAGCAAAAAGGGGAATAACATGTTTACAAGCTTAGACAATTTCCAAGAGGTAAAGAACCCCGTGAGAGGAGAAGCGCAAGACGTGGTCATGATGAGACAACCTATAGACCGTTATAATCCCGCTCAACCGTATTTACCGGATTACGGAACTAAGTCCAAACAATCCGGCCCTATTTCACCTCCCAAAAAAGCCGTGGCTAATTTGGTTCCTCCACCACCGCCGCCTCCGCCGAAAATTAGTGATGGTAATTTCCCCGCTCCATCAAGTTACGAGTCGTTCCCTCCTTACGCCCCGAGTGCTCCTCCCGCCAGTCCGCCGTCTTCACCAAGCTTCAAGGGCGATAGTTTCCCCGCTCTGTCAAGTTACGATTCCTTTCCGCCATACGCTCCGAGCGGCCCTCCCGCCACGCCACCACCACCTCCTCCTCCCGCTCCCACACCTTCAATATCATATCAACCTCCTGTGGATATGTCTGACGACTCAGGTCCCGACATGTCTCCTGGCGACGGTGATGCTCCGATGGACCTGGGTTACCGCTACAAACCTCCCTCCGCTCCTTCCAAGCCATTCATTCCAACTTTACCACCATTGACGAAACCCTCCGGTTACTCTTACGACAAGCCTAAGCCTTTCAATGGATACTCTTACGACAAACCACCGATGGCAGACGATTCGCCTCCTGCGTCCGATGACAAACCCGATTTCCAAGGATACCATTACAGCAAACCAGATCCACCGGCACCACCCCCGCAAGATAATCCTCCAGCCAGCTATGGGCACGATGCTCCCTCGTATGGACACGATTACCCTGAACTATTTTATGATAACCATCATGGAGGTAAGAAAGGCGGCGACGATATGAAAGATATGGGAATGGTTCCGCCGCCTCCGCCTCCAGACATGAAACCTGATATGGACAGCGGATCTCCTCCCGATGACCACGGCTTTCCTCACGATTTCCCCGGAGATATGAAGTTCCACCACGATTTTGATGATCACGATCACGACTTTCATCATTATCACCATCATACCACGACAACTACTACCGAAACGCCTCGTGTTAACAGATACAGTTACTATTATTTGGGGAAGAAGCTGTATTACTTGCCACTCTATTTCAGCGTTTACTTTATCGTATACGTAGGGGCACTTATCATCAAGGCAGTGCTGCGTCATAAGATCGTGTATCCTAACAGTTGGAGGCCGAATGATCAAACTGCGGGATTCTTCTCCAAGCGGTCGGTGGACTCTTGGGATCTTTCGAACGAAAATCTTCACGAAATAACGGGAAAAGTTACTCATGCTATAGCAGTCGCTGGAAAAAAATATTTCGATCAAAAGAAAAAGAAATAACCTTAAAATGTTGAAATTGTTTTTAAGAAAACAGTAGTGTACATAAATAATTGTAATTTTAGATAGATTTAGTTTTATAAGTTGTGGACTGGACACGTTCAAACCCCAGTTAGCCGGCTCTCTCGAATTTGAATGTAGTTCATTACCACAACGCTTGAATGTACCTATGAAGTAAACGATTTGCTCAATTTCGTAATCATTTTGTTTTACTGATTATCTTATCTTAATTATCCTATCTCGAATATAACGCAAAAGTATCTTCATTCTTCCTGACATTAAATGCTAATTATTTTAGAGGTAGTTTTCTGTCTTCTGTTAGAACTGACGTTTACTAGGGACGTTAAGACACTATTACCTATGTGTACCTACTGATTATCTTATCTTAATTATCCTATCTCGAATATAACGCAAAAGTATCTTCATTCTTCCTGACATTAAATGCTAATTATTTTAGAGGTAGTTTTCTGTCTTCTGTTAGAACTGACGTTTACTAGGGACGTTAAGACACTATTACCTATGTGTACCTGTACTCGTTACCTATATGTTCGTATTTGGTACTGATATGTTTTTAAAATGAGTTATTGCCGTGATCATCGGTTTCGTACCAAATTAGTGATTTTTCTTATTCGTAACATCGCCATCGCACCTAATAATCAGAGTATACGAAAACGTACAGTCTCGGTATAAGGTATTTCAACTGACTTTTCGAATTCATCCAACCACAAAAAAGACCTGGTGAAATGAAATGATACCAAAACTTACTTACTTTTTAGTTAAACTTTACTTAATTTATCAAATAACCTATGTATATGGCTAGAGTAGGTAGGTAATATTAAAATATGTAGGTACGCGTATAATATGTGATTTGATACTCCTCTGTACACATAACAATAAAACCACATCTTGGTTAATTACTTTTAATTAATTGGTTGGTAACCTTTTTGAGATTTTTTATTCAATTTATAAAACAAATCCCAAAATGCCATTCGGTCGTGAAACACACTGCTGATATTTCTGATCCGATGTTCAAATAGGTCATAGTATCCTGAGATACTGCAGCCCAGGTTACAGGTAAAAGATCAGACTTTTCTGGCGTAGGGTTTCTGAAAATATAAAAGGTTAAACGATATGGAGAGGTATTTAGACTTTTAACTTCTTTTTCGTACCAAAATTACTTACCCGCTTTTTGCAAAGTTAGTCCATAACGTGGTAATCTGGTCAATAATAAGTTATCCTTTTTCGATATATCAATGTTACTTGACGGTCGAGTGAAAAGATAACCCAGCTAGCTCATCACCATGTGATGCTCCAGTTCGACTTAGGTATATTAAATACATTTGGTTCAATGTGGAAATCGAAGTTTTGGCCACCATTGTAAGAAAATACATAGAAAAATAAGGAGGTGGCTCCGTTTTCTAAGTAACGGTTTACGCTTCTTACTGTAGGATAGTTATTTGTAAAATCGGAACTGAAGTCTAAAATTGACATTATATTCGATTTGTTAATAGGCTCATCACCTATGTAGAAATTTTTGATAATATTTTCCATTGCATTTAATTCGTCACTTTCAAAGTTAAAGTAAGTCTTTAAATTCTTTTGAAAAATTTGCTCTTGCAAGCTTAAAATACCGTGCACCATACCTAAACTTTCTTCATCATTGTGCCCGATTAATATAGGAAAATCTTTTAGGTTTCCTAAACTAGTGTTAATCGGAGAATTTCCAATAAACCTTTCGACGGATTGAAATTCTTTTTCAACGCATGGGCTGTATTTCAAATTTAATTATGTCGATGCTGCTATGACTAATTCGGGACTTATCGTTGCTAGATAAGATAAAATTTCTTCAATGTTGCTACTTTGAAATCCAAAAATTTGTGTTATTTTAATTAGAATAGACTGGTCAGATTCTTCAACAGCCCATGGGCAAAGAGCACTTCCACTTTGTAAAATTGCTTTGTTAAACAATCTGTTTTCTGTGTAGTACAAGTGCAAATCTACAGATACCCCACCTGCACTTTGTCCGAATAGAGTGATGTCATTATCATCTCCACCAAAAGCATCTATATTATCTTTGACCTACTTTAAAGCTAACTGTTGATCTTTCAAGCCTTGATTACCTGGTACTTTAGGCGTATCTAAGCACATAAACCCGTAAGGTCCCATCCGGTAATTCAAAGTTACCAAAATTACATCATGTCTTACTAAGTTTCTCGGTCCATACCAGTTTCTTCCGTAATAACCCATGCTGAAAGCACCTCCGTAAATCCATACTAATACAGGTAACCGAAATTTTGAGTCGGCTTTATTTGGTACGTAGACATTCAAATGTAGGCAATCAATATTCCCGATTGCCAAAGTTCTATCGTGATTCATTTGGGGACAGAATGTTGAATCATCGTAGGCTTCAAACACTTCATCAAACTTAGGAAAAGGTGTTGAGGGCTGGAATTAAGGATAATTTATTTTAAAATGAAATAATTAAATCATTAAATCATTATTCACTATTATAATGTATAATCTTACCCCAAAAGGATTATCTTCTTTGACTTTAGCATAAGGTATGCCCAAAAACATGGCATAATCTCCATCAGGAGCTTGCAGCCCACGAATTAATCCTAACTTTGTATCTACTAATGCATCAATTCGTGAACTAGCCTTCGCAATTCGAAGTAAACAATATAAAATTGTAATAGTTTTAAGAAATTTCCTTAGAATACTGTGCATGATGGTAAATTGAAGACGACGACCACGATACTGCTCTTAAACATTACTCACAGAACTAAACTTAATCTAAAAAATAAAAATAACGTTGAGATGATAAGGCCTACTTGAATGATAACATTCTTATGGATTGTGTGACTAACTGAACAGATAAAAAAGCAATGTACCACCAAATTTGGTAATTAATTCATTTATAAATTTCCCATTTATTGCCGTTATTATATTATTTATTTTGTAAATATGCAGTGTTTATATATTTAAACAATTAAAATTACCTATATCCATGCATATAAATAAAACAGGGTTTTTTAGTTAATATATCCAGTGTTAACTATTATTTATTTGTTGTCAATATAAAATATTCCCATTCGTTTTTTTATTGATAAGGTTGTATATGTCAAACGGTTTGATCTAATTATGTTGATAACTTTTTTGAACTTTTATATTCAACTTGTAAAATAGATCCCAAAATGCCATTCGATCGTGGAAAGGTCTGCTTTTAACTTCCAACTCTGATCCGATATTCAAGTATGTCATGGAGTCATTGGATACTGGAGTCCAGGTCACAGGTAAAAGTGTAGATTTTTCTGGTGTAGGATTGCTGAAAATATAAGAAAATAGCTTAAAATTGGTTAAAGAAGGAAGTAAAAATAAAACTCGCCCATAAAGGGTTCCGTAGCAACAAGTAACATAAAACATAAGTTCTTGTAGCTCGTTGTAACTTTGATCAATGTTTTAATAATAGTGTATTTATGACGTACTAAAAAAAACTACTAATTAGATCGACTTCAAACCAATTTTCGGTGGAAATTTGCATAATGTAGGTACATCAAATATATTTTTAGTTTTATCAGTCTCTTAATTTAGAAGTTACAGGTACACATACACACACACACACACACACACACACACACACACACACACACACACACACATTTTACCACTTTGGAAGTGTCTCCCGCGCAAATTATTCAGTTTAGAAAAAAAAAATAGAAACCTCAACATCATTTTTGATGACCTATCCATACTATCCATAGATACACCAAACGTATGATTTCTGAAAAAGTGGCTGTGACATACGGACGGACAGACAGACAGACATGACGAATCCATAAGAGTTCCGTTTTTACGTTTTACGGAACCCTAAAAATTAAAGGTACATGGTACATATGTACTTATAAAACCTTTAATAAGATTTGCTTACCCGGTTTTCGCAAAATTAGTCCATAATGTACTGATCTGATCACTCATGAGTTGATCTTCTAATGTCGCATCATTGCTATCCTGATAAAATAAGTAATTCAGCTCATCAGCATGCGCAGCACCATCTTTGGTAATATTATATAAGCTAGATTCTATATTCATTTCAGACGTTCGAGCGCCATTATAAGAAAATACATAATAATATACTGATGCGGCTCCATTCTTTAAGTACCGGCTTACACTTCTTGCTGTCGGGTAGCTAAAGATGAAATCTGAATCAAAATCCACCATAGACATGATGGTAGATTGGCTTACTGGTTCATCACCAATGTAAAAGTTTCTTATAGTTTGTTCCATTTCAGTTGCTTCGTTACTATCAAAGTTAAAAAATTGTTCTAAATATTCTCCGAATAAATCTTGAAGAGATGCTGTGTAATCAACCATTTTTAAGCTTTCCTTGTCATTAAACCCTAAAAGGATAGGGATATTTCTAATTTTTTGTATATCTGTGTTAAGTGGATATTCCCCAATAAATTTAAAAACATTTTCGAAATCTTTTTCCACGCATGGTCTGAATTCCAATCCCAAAGCTGCAGATGCTACGACAACTAATTCTGGAGTTGTTGTAGACAAAAATGACATTATTTCTTCAATGTCGTCGCTTTCAAATCCAAGATATTGTGCTATTCTAATTGGAAATACCTCGCCCGATTCTACAACAGCCCATGGACAAAGGGCATTACCACTTTGTGCGATTACTTTATTAAATAGATTCTGTTCCGTGTAATGCAAATGCAAATCTACTGACACACCTCCGGCGCTTTCTCCGAATATGGTGATTTCATCAGCATTTCCTCCAAAAGCCTCGATGTGATCTTTAACCCACTTTAAAGCTAGCAGTTGATCTTTCAACCCTTGGTTTCCAGGTACTTTAGGTGTATCTAAGCACAAAAAACCATAAGGTCCCACTCGGTAGTTGAGTGTTACTAAAATTACATCATGTCTTACTAAGTTGCTTGGTGAGAATCGGGTCCTGCCAAAGTTGCCGACTTCAAAAGCTCCTCCGTATATCCATACCAAAACAGGCAAACGATTTTCAGAGCTCGCCTTATTTGGCACATAAACGCTCAAATGAAGACAGTCCAGGCTTCCTATTGCTGAACTTATGTCATCTCGTCTCATTTGTACACAAATTGCAGAATCATCGAATGCTTCGAATGGTTCCTCAAACTCAGAGAGAGGTACTGATGGCTGGAATGTAAATCAAGTTACTAGAACAAATGTATGGCTATTCAATTAAGGTTTGACTACTAATCGCCATATGTATGTCTTCAAATCTAGAGAAGCCTTGATAAAACGATTGTTCCTAAGCAAATGCTTGCATGGTGGCGTATTTGAAAAAAAATGACTCAAGACTTATGCGAGCGAAAACATTGCAATTTTTTTGAATAAAGTAATATTAGTACCGAAATTTTCGTCGTTTATGGCGCTAAACGAATTCAAAAAGTTAAAGTTGAGCTTAGATCAAGTTTTATAATACGGGTAAATTGTACAATAATATCAACATTGCCATCTTACCCCAAAAGGATTGTCTTCTTCAACTTTTGCGTACGGTATGCCTAGAAACATGGCATAGTCTCCATCGGTGGCCTGAAGACCGCGTATCAATCCAATCTGCGTTTCGACTAATGGATTGATCCGTGAGGCTAACTGAGCATTTTCAATAAAAAGGAAAAAAAATATGGTTCCAAACAATATTTTTGCTAACGCCTGCATATTGAGCGACTCACAGGTACAATGTTATTATCTGTTGCTCTGCTGGAGGTAAAAATAGCCCCGAGGAGATAAATATCTATGATGAGATAAAATTATCATGACTTCGAATGACTAGCTGATAGTTGAGGAGTGCAAAACGGAAACAACAACAAGCATCTACGTATAGACTTACCTATAGGTAGATGAGTGATGATTAAGGAGTTCTGGGTTAACAAACATTTCATCTGTAACAATCCTTGAATATTTTGAAAATAAATAGGTATATATTATGTAGGTACTAGCTGAACCCGCTACTTCGTTCGCGTACGTTGATCTTGCGACCTTATTAGTACATTAGTAGTACTTACGTAAAAATATTTGGATGGGTGGCCATTACACAAACCGAGTGAATTTGTTTTTCCACACAAAAATATATTTATTCGAGTTTAGCAACTTCATATTTTATATTTTTAGCAACATCAAACATACTCGTAGTAAAGTTGTGGAGTATCGAACATAGCCGCAGTGTTAAGTTTGTATGATTTTTATAGGATACATAACGAAGAGTCTGTAGCTGATGTGCGTGATCTGATACTTACCCACTTATACATTTTTACAGGATGATAGCCTAAGTAGGTAGATAGACTTATTAGCCGATGTGATATTTTAGACTCTAAGACATGTGTGTTTCAAATGTCAATCTAATTGGTAATGTCGTTCTGTCGTTAATATATGTTTCGTTAGTGCCATTGCTTTTTTCGAGATGATAGGTAGTATATGAGACTATAAGCTATCTGTGTTTCAAATTTCAACCAAATTAAACCTTTACATAATATACATATAATACTTAGTAGTAAGATAACATTTTATTAAAGGACAATGCCCATTTTTGACCCGCTAAAATAGTTGTCGTGTAGACATACGAGTTATATATTAAAAAATTGGTGATTTTTTGTTGTACTCGTGTGCGAAGTTATATAACTTTCTAACATTCCAAAATAAAATAATTTGCATTTGTTTAAATTAAACCTACCATTTACCAACAAAGCTGACTTGTAAAATATTGCAATAACGAAACGGTACCTGCGTTTCGTTTTAGTGATCCGCGTTAGATTGAAATTGAAAATGGATATTATGTATATCAATTTCTTTCACAATGTCGTTTATTTACTACTTTTACATATTTAAATAACGATATATATAAATACGGCGACAAAGAAACTATCAAAGCTTTTTTTGGTAATGTAAACGAGGAAAAAGGTGGCATGCAATTTTCACCAAATCCAAATTGGTCAAAGATCAATGTCAAATTGACAAATCAAAAAAAAGTAAACAAGCAAAATGCATGGTTTCTTCCTAACTTTGGTTTTCTTCTTGTTTAAATTGGTTTTAACAAAACCGGGAATTATGTGATTTAGTGCTCCTTATTATTTACATAATTGTGGTAATAATTACATAAAACCATATATTGTTGTGATGGCTTGCTTGTGTTTTCTGATGGAAACCCTCGATTGTTATGAACCTTCTAAGACCACTGTCTCGAATACCAAAATAATGAAATATTTATATCACAATTAAGATATTCCTTTCTGTGACAATATTTCTATGCGAATGAAGTGTTCATACTCTACAGGAAATACGGGGATAGCGCTAAGTTGCTACAAAACCTCTGCAATTACCAATTTTAAAACCCTGAGTTGCTTTTAGAAGACAGACACAAGCTGAAGCAAATAAAATAGATATAATATGTATATTTTAGTTGAAAATGATAGGGACAACCAGCAGAGGCCATCTTTCAGTACTGCTGTACTTGCATTGCAGAGTTCTTCGTGAGATTTCTAGGATGGCCAGACACCAGGACCACATAAATCCACGAGCAGAGTATTTTAGCTATGAAGTAGTTTTGGGCTATTAAATATATAAAGTTATTATTAAATGTAAATATAATTATATGATAGCAAACAATATATTTTATTTATCCTCTCTTGCATTGGTTTGAATATAGATTCAGTAGAAAGATATCGGTGAACAGTATTATCTACACTGATTTAAGTATTATTTTCAGGAAACCATGATAGGATGAGCGAAACATGTGCCTGATGGTAAGCAAGAAAACATGCTTGCCTTTAACAAGACACACTGTTTTGTGTCATAAATTATTAGAACATGAAGACAAGTCTACATCATCAGACCTAGCCCTGCACTCAGTTAGTTTAAGGCTTGTTTACCCTATGATAATTCCATCCGAGAACTATTTTATGGTAATCAGTTGGTAGTGAGAAGTACTATTATTCCTATTTATTCTGATAAGAAATATGTTTTGAAAGACAATACCGTAGTTCTTTCTTTTCTTTTCTGTTCTAATCCAAAAGAAAACATAATTCTAAAATATTTTGACAGTAAACATAACCTTACTTTTGGTTTAACTGTAACTCATTTTTGGTATTTAGGAAATGAAAAACACCAACAGCAGACGTTTATAGAAGCATTAACAATCCTAATTAGATACTATTCATCTCTAAACACTTTCAGTATCAAAAAAAGTTGGCCAGGTTTTTCAATGTATGGGACGTGGGCATTGTCCTTTAGAAAAACAACGGTCTGCTTTAGTCACCGAAGTTTGTTGAATACTAAATTTAATACAGTATTTGGATTGAAATAATATCCGAAAGAACAAAAACCGACTTCAATTATTGTCATTTCACGTCGACTAACTAACTTCTAGTCTAGTAAAAAGTTCACTCGACTAATTTAAGGAGCTATGACTACGTCGTCCAGGTAAATAGATACTGGTGGACAATTCACACACAAAACTAACCTAACTGTGTTTACTTCCTAACTATTACTAACCTAACTGTGTTTACTTCATAAGATTGCGAACGGGTCACTGGGTAATGAATTGGTTGCCGCTGTCAATTATTCGACTCGTAAAATATCGGTCCGCAGACCTACTCGTGGGCTTTTTGATATTCCACCTACCAAAAACAACGTGGGGCGTAATAATCCACTGTATCGCATGTGTGATCTATATAACAATATCTGTTCCGACAAATGTGATGATCTCGATATCTTTTATCATAATTTTAATCACTTCAAAGCATTGCTGTACTCTTCGAATATTTAATTTATTATACCTATCAGATACGTCCTAAGATGAATCGCATAACAATAATTGTTTTTTTCTTTGAACATATTTTTATAAGTTGTCGTTGTCTTATTGCAGTAATTGTTGTCAATGCCGTGTACGACATTTAGGTGAACAAATTTATACAGTTAAGTTTATCATAAATAGTTTATTTAAGTTTCAATTTGTTTATTGTTATCGTACCAATAAAAAAGAAACCTTTGGCTTTTTCCACCGCCAATGTCCCAGCCATACTCAAACCGAAGTGGTCTTACGCGTGACGATGGCAAAAGACCTGACGGCATGACTTTTGTGCCTTAGAAGTTGAGTCGGCCCCCCTAGTGTGGGACGCAGCTTGCGTCGATACTCTGGTACCATGACATCTTCCTGAGACACATAGTAGGGCCAGTGCAGCGGCTAATTCAGCTGAGCGTCTCAAACGGCTGAAATATGCTACCCTCTGACGGATGACGGATTTGAGCGCGGTGTGTCAATAGCATGTTTTTTCCACATTAAGTACAGATGGAAGCTCAGGTACGAAACACGATCTGATATTTATTAGAATATGTGTAATGTAGTATTTAATTTTTTTGTTGTAGCGGCAATATAAATACATCGTCTGTGCAAATTACAACTGTCTAGCTATCACTGTTCTTGAGATACAGTCTGGTGGTCTGATATTTATTAGAATATGTGTAATGTAGTATTTGATTTGAGCTTTGATTATGAAGATGAGATTAGAAAGGTATTATCATATTGATGACGGATGTACGATGTGTACCAGGGATGAGCTTCGACTCCCACTCCGATAAGTCAGAACTTCCGATTACCATTAATCCTTCGATTCCGAGAGACTTCGGTTCTGAAAATTTTAAAACGGAATCCGTTTTAAAATTTTCAGAACCGAAGTCTCTCGGAATCGAAGGATTAATGGTAATCGGAAGTTCTGACTTATATATATATATAATCGGAGGTAAGGTGTATAAATATTGCAGATAATCCCTTATTGTGGTGGATAGTAAATGGCAATACAAAATCCCAACTACCTAAATCAATTGCTCGTCAATGTTTATCGTGTCCCCACGTGTTTGGCAAAAAAAATATACCCAATAAAAATATCTCTCCTGCCAACACTTCTAATCCTGGACGTCTACTCTGTTTCTACGAAAACGAAATTTCAAAAAAAAACTCGCAACTTTCCTACTCTCGTGTTACTACGTTTCGTCCGATACAACATTGTTTGACGTTTAAATATTCTAAGCATACTCTAATTAGAGTAGGCTTAGAACATTTAAACGGACAAAACGACGGATCGAAGTAGAATCGGAGTTGGAAAATCGCGAGTTTATTTCGAAATTACGTTTTCGTTGAATTAGAGTAGACGTCCAGCCTATGCCTCCGACTTCGGTTCCGACTCCGATAAATCAAATTTTTAAACTCCGACTCCGAAATCGTTTCCGATAAAATGACCTCCATTACATCTCTAGTGTTTAGGTACAGTGTCACAGTAAACTTAGAAGTTAGTATGTACCGAACTTATTATTACCGTTATTATTTCATTTCTATGTAATTTCCGAACCACACAACCAATAATGTTAAAATTTTGATGGAAATATACTAAAAATGTGTTCTTTCTAACAAAATAAGAATTAACGAAATTGAACAACGCAAACATGAGTTACAACCAAATTCACATTCTGACTTTCACCCCTTTCTGCAAAAAAACCGTGCAGAATTTGGGGATTATAAGTAGACAGCTACCATCTACTTAGTATGATCTTAAATCATTCAAGTTTCATTTGAATTGAATCAGTAGTTTCGGCGTGATGTGAGTTCCCTATACACACAGACAGACAGACAGACAGTTGTCACTTCAATGTACAGAATTCGACCCGCTACAGTTTTATTATAAGTATAGATATAGATATAGATAGATAAGCTATTTTTAGTAAACAAATATATTTTGTTTTAAGAGGACGGTTCGTGTTTTCTTTTACTAAATAAAGTGGCCAAGTGCGAGTTGGACTCGCCCATGAAGGGTTCCGTTGCAGCAAGTAACATAATATACATAGTACACATAGTTCTTGTAGTTCGTTGTAACTTTGATCGAAGTTTCAATAATAGTGTATTTATGACGTACTAAAAAAAACTACTCATCAGATCGAGTTCAAACCAATTTTCGTTGGTAGTTTACATGGTAATGTACATCATATATTTTTTTTAGATTTTTCATTCTCTTACTTTAGAAGTTAGAGGGGGGGGGACACACATTTTACCACTTTGGAAGTGTCTCTCGCGCAAATTATTCAGTGTAGCCGAAAATGATTTTAGAAACCTCAACATCATTTTTTAAAACCTATCGATAGACACCCCACACGTGTAGGTTTGATGAAAAAAAAATTTTTGAGTTTCAGTTCTCAGTATGGGGGGCAACCCTAATTTATCTTTTTTTTTTATTTTTTTGTTCAAATCTTAATGCGGTTCACAGAATACATCTACTTACCAAGTTTCAACAGTGTAATTCTCATAGTTTCTGCAAAAAGTGGCTGTGACATACGGACGGACAGACAGACAGACAGACAGACAGACAGACAGACATGACGAATCTATAAGGGTTCCGTTTTTACGTTTTACGGAACCCTAAAAATGTTATTAATGTGTCTATCATTTCAACGGCATGGCTGTTAATTAATTCTCACAATATCCACGAAAAATGTGTGTGCTTTAACCGCACAGCAAAAGTGAAATCTAAAATAAGAATGGTCAACCCTTAAAAACTATTGAATAATTTTAACAATTAAGTATAGTGCTCGCAATATAACTCTGCGCGCGACTGGTGGCGTACTTAATGTTGCCAGGTCAAGCTAATAGGTCAAGCTAATAGGTTAATAATTTGCAGGGAAGCAATATAAATAACTACACATATAAGTTACACGACAACTGAGACTCAAGAACGAATGTCTCGAAGTAATGAACGCCGTTGCAGTGCTGGTTTGGTTCAGTATAACCAAGTATCATTGGTAATTGGTACAGGCTGTCTGAGTCTCTTACCACCAGGAGAACTTTACTATAGATAGATAGAGAATGTGCTGCACCTTCCGTAGTTGCATTTGCAAGTACTTTCCCTATGTTTCTTCCTCCGTCGTAAGAAAATACATAATGGTATACTACTTTAACGTCATTTTCCAAATATTTAAGTATGCTTCTTGCGGTTGGATAGTTAAATATAATATCTGAGTCGAAATCTATGATTCCCTGTTTGTTATTCTCATTGACATCTCCATCTCCAATGTAGAAATGTTTGATTAGCTTTTCATTTTCCTCTATTTCATCACTATCGAGATTGAAATAATCTATTAGGTAAAGGTTTATTAGCCTTCGAAGAAACTCTATATCTCGATAATATTCTAAAAATACAGAACTTTCGTTACTCGTGTGCCCGATAAGAATTGAGTAATCTCTTCTGGCTATCCCAATATTAATCGGATGAATTGTCATAAATGGTTCTACGTCTTCAAACTCTTTTTCTACGCAAGGTCTGAAAATTAATCCTAATTCTGCTGAAGCTGCTGTTATAAGTTTTGTATCTGATTTTGATATAAAAGATAAAGCATCTGCGGTATTATCAGTTTCGAAACCAAGGTGGTTTGCTATTTTTATAGGGGCCATCAAGTCAGGCTCCAAAACTCCAAAGGGACTCAAAGCAGTACCACTTTGAACAATCACTTTGTCAAAAAGCCTTTCGTCGTCGTAATACAGATGTAAGTCGACAGAAACTCCACCTGCACTTTCTCCAAATATTGTAATCTTATTGTTGTCTCCGCCAAATGCTTCTATGTTATTCTTAACCCATTTGAGAGCTAGTAGTTGGTCTTTCAGGCCCTGGTTACCCGGAATTTCAGGAGTATCCAGACACATGAAACCAAAAGCACCAAGTCGGTAGTTTAGAGTTACCAAAACAACATCATGTTTCACCAAGTATGTGGGTCCGTAAAAAGAGTTTCCTCCATCACCCCCCTCAAAGCCGCCGCCATGAATCCATACTAACACAGGTAATCTATTTCTTGAACTGGCTGCATTAGGCACGTATACATTTAGATGGAGACAGTCAAGGTTACCTGTTGCCTCAGAAGTAAATTCGTCTAATTGAGGGCACATGCCTGAATCACCATAAGCTTCAAAAACGTTATCAAAACCTGGATGCGGTATAGCAGGCTGAAAAAAAGTGGGGCATGTTATATGGAGGAGCCAAAATAGTTAAGAGTAGTGGCCCGTCGCGTCGTAACTGCCGGAATGTACAGATAATATTAATAATCATAATTGTAAAAAGCTTTTGTTTTTATGTAGATATCGTGACTCTGCATAATATTTGAAGAATGTGAACAAACTTACGAAATTGGCGCTCTTTCTTCAAAGTACAATTTGATAACGCATTCATGTTTTATAATTAGAATAATCCTCGTAAAACAGAATGAAGACTTACCCCAAAAGGATTATCTTCGTCTACCGTTGCGTAAGGGATTCCGGTAAACATAGCATACTCTCCATCGTCGGCTCTTAATCCCCGAATCAAACCTACATTAGTATCTACCAGAGGGTCGATTCTAGCGGCACTTCGAACATTTTGTATAAATGTACAAATTAATACCAAAAATAATAAATTCTGCCCCTGCATGGTGCCCGAGACGAGATAAACTAACTGAACTCTTTCTGAGATGGTTATTTTAATGGATGCAAGTTTTCAGATAGCATTAGTATCATCTGATAAATTCGTTATCTATCATGCCTCAAAGAACTCATCAATAAGTGTCATTTGGTATCTATTCTTCTCATGGTTTTTCTTGTTGTCGCTTGACATTGCTCTAGATTTTGTGCTCGATTCAATTTATGATATCATCATTTTATCTGGCTCAGCAACACGTGAAAAGTCGAATTGATTGTAAACTTATGAGTAACTCATACAACACATTTACCCTTATCTGACGCGTGACCCTGGGCTGTCACTATTTTACATTTAGTTCAGTGCAATGGTACTGAACTGTTGTAATCACACTATTTTCAGCGCCAATTGTTTAATTTGTCGTACAAATTTTTTGTACAATTTGTTGTACAAATTTGTCTACAAAAAAAAACTATCCAGCTTAATTCATATCCATCTTCAAATGACGGATGCCAAGTACAGTGCCAAGAAGCCCAGTAAATAATTAAAGTAAAAAAAGCACAGCGACATACATAGGTCATGCATTTCAAATAAGAACACAAAAAAACTCATTATGAGAACTATTCTACCGAAATGAGGAAAAGAGACACATCTAACATTTTTTTCGAAAATATGCTGAATGTTTAAAAACAGAAAAAACGTAGATGTGTTTTTTATTTCCTCTAATCTAGCAACAAAAAATATGAGCTGTTTATTTCCTTTGTGCCTGCAGAATATCTATAAGATATTTTTAGTACACGTGAGTATAAAGATTATTAATTTATTATTATTATGTTTACACTGATAAGGTAACAAGAAGGTAAATTTAATTACTTTAAAACATTGATACTTTATTATTTATTTATTTCATGATCATTTCAAATTCAAATCATTCTTTATTCATCGTCTTTGTATCCGTTTTGAAACTGCGTATTGAGGTTGTAGAAGAGATCCCAAAATGCCATTCTTTCATGGAACGGACGTCGTTCTAGCTTTATTTCTGAGTCGATGTTTAAGTAGAACAGAGTGTCTTCAGTCACCGGAGTCCATGATACGGGCAAAAGTTCTGATGTCTCTGGAGTAGGGTTTCTGAAATAAATAATTATTTAAATTCAATTACCTATAAGTTTATTAGTGAGTTAGCAAGTAGATAAATTCCATGGACAATAATTACCCATATTTAACAAAGTTGGCCCATAATGTAGTTATTTGGTCAATAATGAGTTGATCATCTGAGGTAGGTACATCCTTCATATAAGAAATATCGAATAAGAAGCTAATCTCATCGGCATGAGCCGCGCCGCCTATCGTCATATTCAGTCTTTGTTTTACAAAATTTCTCTCTCCTGTGTATGAAAATAAATATTGGTAAACCGTTTGAGCTTCATTTTCTAGATACTTTGCAACACTTCGTTGTGTAGGGTGATTGAAATTAAAATCGGAATGGAAGTTTGCTAGGCCCAAAGCACTATTCTCGTTTATATCTTCGTCACCAATGTAGAAATGTTTTACTAACTTTTCCATGTTAGCAAATTGATCTTCGCCGAAATTGAAATATGTAGAAAGATCTTCGTGAATTCTATCGTACGGTGGCGATAAAATATCTGTAATTCGTTCATCATTGTTGTGGCCTATCAGAACGGGAATATCTTTGATTCTTGGTATATCTATATTAAACGGATGTTCTGTCATGAAATGTTCAACTCCATCGAATGTTTTTTCTACACATGGTCTGTAAGTGATACCTAAGCTAGTTGAAGCCGCAATCACTAATTTTGTATCGACTCTATTTAAGAATGTCAAAGCTTCTTCAACGTCATCGGTAGAGAATCCCAAATAATTTGCTATTTTTAATGGAATAGTGGGATCTGAATCCATTACGGCCCAATTTGCCATAGCGGTACCGCTTTGTAAAATCGCTTTGTTATAAAGGGTTTCCTTGTTATAATGTAAATGAAGATCAACTGAAGCTCCCCCAGCACTTTCTCCAAATATAGTTATTTTGTTAGAATCACCACCAAACGACTCTATGTGTTTTTTAATCCATTGTAGAGCCAATAATTGATCTTTAAGACCTTGGTTGCCCGGAATTTCGGGAGTATCTAAGCACATGAAACCATAAGGTCCTAATCTATAGTTAAGGGTCACCAGAACGATATCGTGACGAACGAGAAAACTAGGACCATATAAATGTCTCCCGGAGAATCCGATGGTAAATCCGCCGCCGTAGATCCAAACTAGAACTGGCAGTCTGTTTCTGGATGTTGCACTTTGGGGCACGTAGATATTTAGGTGGAGGCAGTCGAGAGTCCCTACGATGGTATTGTTGAATTCTTCTACTTGGGGACATATCGCAGAATCATCGTACGCTTCAAAAACCTCATCAAAACCGGGATGCGGGGTAGACGCCTGCCAAAATAAACGAGAAATTAATGAAAAAGGCTATCCGCTAACTCGCTTTTAAACAGCATAGTGGCCCCAAGTCCCTCTTGTGACATCACAACGTGGGCTGCTTGTAGTGTGTATAATAAAAAAAGCAGTTATAGTTCAGAAGCTGCTAGAAGCTCGTTATCAATTTGAGGCTACGGTAACAGCCAGAAAAATCGGTGAAAACTGATCAGTGATATGATTAAAAGTAATAGATAGCGGAAAATTACTCACACCAAATGGATTGTCTTCATCTACCGTTGCGAAAGGTATGCCCATGAACATAGAATATGTGCCATCGGTAGACCGCACACCTCTTATTAATCCAATATCAGTTTGCACCAGAGGATCGATCCGAGAGGCAGCTTCTAAATTTTGTACTAACACGAAAAAGTAAATAGCCAAAAAGCTACATAATTTTATGCCCTGCATGATGAGGGACTGAAACTGAACTAAGTAATCTTGAGTCTGTAAGATCACGTCTGCATACTTTAGGCACTATCATTAATCATACACTCGAACAATGTTTTTGTCAAGGACCCCTGTAAAGATAAAATCTATGTGACAAAGCAGACAGGAATTACTTATAAAGATTGATAGTATCCAATACTAAAACTGCTTTTTGTCAATTGCTGTGTTTGTATGAGCATTGTTTATTTATAGACAGAAATTACCCGTACTAAAAGGATTGTCTAAATCTACCGTTGCAAATGCTATGCGTATGAATATAGAATATTTGCCATCGCTAGACCACAGACAAAATGTAAGACAAGATTTTCTATGAAATTATCGCTATTAAATACTTAAAATGTTAGCTTAACATTTGATGATACTAAACCGAGTGAAATAACAAGCCGAATGGTCGCTGTATCTCTTTTCCATAGCTATTGCTTAATTTTTTTTTCATGAAGCCGCCAAGGACTAAAAAGTGCTGACAATAATGCGTATTACAGATTATCGCTATCAAACAAACAAATAAAGGAACAGATCTTTATATATTAGTAATGTAATCAAAACGCAGATGTTGAAAGTACTGCATGAGCGTTATGACAACGTGATGAAATGGATAAACTCTAGAGTGTTGTTATTCTCATCACTCGCAGCATTATCCTTATCATCAAAAGTCAACTTTATCTCAATGACGTTGTTTTCAACTGTATGTGTTAAGAAAATGTAGACTACGATGAATGATAAATTTTGTCGATATAAATATTTGTTTTTTGGATGAATAAGACATGCACCTGATGGTAAGCAACACGCTTCTCCATAGCAACATAGTGCCAAGCAGTTACTTGAACATAGGTAATCATAAAGCTTTCACTGTCTTCCACTACATTCGCTCGTCGCCTAGCTAAATAAGATGAATTAAAAAATAAATAAAAAAAATATTCATGGATATTTCACACACATTACCATCATTCCCCAAACTAAGCAAAGTGTGTACTATGGCTATGTACTACTTATATATTTTTAAATACATACTTATTATACATAGAAAACACCCCGGAACAGTACAAATGCTACGTGGAGAACTTTTAATAGGAGAGTATCACAATATATTCTTCAAGGGTTATTCTTCGTCAAGGGTTCGAGTCATCGTCGGGCGGTGAGGGTGGCATAGCGATGTAGTGTCAAAGAGGCAGCGGAGCAGCGGAGCGGAACGTGCAGTTATGTGCCTTTTAGATGAGTGAAATATTGTGAGTTTGCTTCACCAATGCGAATTCGTTGCTTTGTGACCGATTACGGTAAATGAACACACACTGGAAATTGTTCAGATCTACGTTTACCTAGGGCAGACGCTCAAACTAGATAGAAGTAGATTTGAGAGTGAGGTCATGTGAAGAATCCAGTTCGGCTGGGCAGCGTTTGGGCAACTTCGTTGAGTCTTCTCTACACCCATCCCACAAAGCCTAAATACAAAAGTGTATAACCAGTGCGTCCAACCCGTTATGGCCAACGGTAGGTACTGGTACGTGAACACTGACAGTGAAAATAGTCCGTAAACTCAGCGAGCTATGGAATGGGCTGTTGTTAGGGTATCTGAGGGATTGCATCCGCAATAAAGTAATTCGTCAGAGAACTAAAGTCACCGACGAATTTTGGCATACTGAAGTGGCAGTGGGCCGGTCATATCTGTCGCAGACCTGATAACCGTTGGGATAGACGGGTTCTGGAGTGGAGACCGCAAAATCGAAAAAACATATCGCAGGACGCTCTGAAAACAGATGGAGTGACGATATACGAAAGATAGATGGTGGTGGTTGGAATTGTAAGACCGAGGATCGGGCTGAGTGGCGTATTACGGGAGAGGCATATGTTCAACAGTGGACAGATACAGGCTGCTGATGCTGCTGATAAGTTTTAAAAAAAAACATCAAATAAGTTGTTTTCCGACGCCATTTTTACAGTTTGGGGCAATGATTTCAAAGTAAATACGCAGTAATATACCTATAAGTCAATGGCTTGGGTAGTTTCGGCACTAGGTGGCAGAAAGTGGAACTATATTGAAATAAACAGACTAGGCAAGGAATTAAATGTTAACTATCCAATTTATTTGCCTAGCTGAATGGCTGGATGTCATTCAGGCTATTAGTTAAAAGGCACTGTTTAGTAAACAGACTGAATAAGCGAATAAGCAGCGACATATGTAGATACTACCTATATTTTCATGTTATGTCTTATCTCCCGACGCAACGTTTCGGTCACGTAACAACGGCCTAACGGCAAACTATGATCGCTATTAGTACGTATTGTGGAATGTTTTGAATATGAACTCAAATCTCGAAAGTATAATACTTAGGTAGGTATACCAAACTTAGTTTCTCAATGTGTCTAAAACAACGTACTTACCTACTTTGAATTAAAAAAATCGATGTGTTCTTTGATAATTATTGACCATTTTCAAACACACACTCGGTTTACAAGATAGTAGTTAAAAAAGTTAAACCTTAATTTTTTTTAATATACAATGATGAGATGAGCAAAACATGCGCCTAATAGGGAATACATCTGCCCCTTCCAGTAAAGTGCCACACAGCTGTTTGAAAGTGAAGAGTTAATTACTGCGTAACACTGCACTGCACCCGTCACCTAGAAGCTTAAGATGATTTATCTCTTTGCCCTGTAATTTATGAAGAAACAGTGAAACTTTTCCCTTCAAGTCGCGATTCAAATACAGTGATGGTTGCTTACTAATAAATAATTGGGGAAGGTATGATTCTCCCCTAGCCCCTAGGAGGGATTACTACCTACAAAAACAGTTTCAACAGTCCTCTTTTTACATCGATTGTTAAACTAGTCAAACAAAGATAATAGTACGAGATCCGGCTGCAGAATCTCTACGTTCATCGCGTATTTAATACAATTCACATTTGAACAAACATTTATGATTAGGAGAATACATTGATAATAGGTTGCCAGTCAATAAGTGGCCGCAAGTAATAATTTTAACTAAACTGATGTTAATTAATTTTCGAAAAAAAAATGCGCTTACTTGTTTTTTAAATTAAATATCATCCACATCATAGCAATGTATGTAAAGAATTCGAAAATCGATGGGTGCCGGTGCACAATTGGCCGCAACTACTTCGCAGCCAGGTGTTAACAGGTAATATTTTGGTGTATTTATACGTTCATAACGTACATTTATGATTTATATATCAAATGAAAGCTAATTTTTTTCTGTTTATTATGATATACGGTTGCTTAGTTAAATCTGGCCGCAAATAAGGGTTGCTGGCTGTTAAAAATGACAAATCTTAAAGATAGAGTGAAAGAGAGCTAGCGTGTAACATCACTAGTCAGACGAGGATAGCGATTGCCAGCTGCACGATGATCTAAAGGTATTGCGCATGCGTCGAATCCTAGTGTTCTCAACAGCTGCACCATTTCTATTCTAACATGAAAATCACGTTGTTTTAGAGTTCGTAATAAATAACGTTATATATCGATACCTTTGGGTGTAAAGGTCGTATAAACCATTTTGGCCAAATCAACTTATTTAATATATACCACTAGCTTTTGCCCGCGGCTTCACTCGCGTTTTGTAAGTCGTTGGCGTAAAGCCAAAGCGTTTATAAGAAATTTTCATCCTCGTTAACCCTTTTTTTTCGGGTTTATCTGCAATCAGCTGTGCTATAAGCACATGGCTGCTGATAGCTGATAGCTGATGGTGCTGAAGGCGGGTTTAGTGTGGACCCATTAGAACCACTACTCTATATTTAGAACCATAACTCATGGATTGTTGCCATTAAACCATTGGCAACATGTCAGCATACCATGGCAACATATGGTAATGTCAGCGAGGCAGTCGCATGTGGATTTAGGTGCAGCAACAGTCTTCTCAGTCGCAAGAAGCAGCCCCAGAGGAAGTGGACTTGGCGAAGCCCCGACGGACGGACGAAAAATGAAATTGACTTCATCATTGCGGATAAACGACGTATATTCAGAGATGTCTCAGTGATTTCTAGGTTTGCTACCGGGAGCGATCACAGGCTTGTACGAGGCACCCTGAATATCAATTATAAGCTTGAACGCGTCCGTTTGATGAGGTCAACGCTCCGTCCGAACCTTCTCCAAACCATAGTTGGGTCTGAAACATTCCACCTAAAACTGGAGAACCGATTTGCTGCCTTGGAAACCACAGACAGCGTTGACCAGAAACTCGACAGAGTGGTGGATGTCCTACGAGATGAGGGCACAAAATTCTGCAAAATGCGGCGCAAAGGCAGAAAGTCAAAGCTTTCGACAGAAACTCTGCATCTCATGGAGGAACGACGAAATCCCACGTTAACTTCGTCAGAACAAGGGGCTCTAAATAAGAAGATTACCAAACTTGTACGACGTGACCTCCGGTTAGCTAACACGCTCTTGATTGAAAAATCAATTGAGCAAAATCGGGGGTCAAAAGTGTTCGTCAAGTCACTAGGTAGAAGCCACCTGACGAAATTAACCACCTCGACGGGGAGAGTCGTTGTATCCAAAGCGGATATTCTCTCGGAAGTGGAAGACTTTTACGGCCAGCTGTACGCATCGCATGCTTCTCATCTCCCACAAAACCAGGACAAAAGAGCCACTCTAACACGCCACTACACAGAAGACCTGCCTGAGATCAGTCTGGACGAAATTGTGATGGCTCTTGGACAACTGAAAAATGGAAAAGCCGCGGGTGACGACGGGATTACAACAGAGCTCTTAAAGTCAGGTGGAACTTCACTTATAAAAGAGCTCCAAGAACTGTTTAATGCCGTCCTCTTCACCGGGAGAACTCCACAGGCATGGCATAGAAGTGTGGTCGTCCTCTTCTTTAAAAAGGGAGATAAGACCCTTTTAAAGAATTACAGACCAATATCGCTTCTGAGCCATGTCTATAAGTTGTTCTCAAGAGTTATCACAAATCGTCTCGCCCGAAGACTCGACGAGTTTCAACCTCCTGAGCAGGCCGGGTTTCGAAGTGGGTACAGCACCATAGACCACATTCACACGGTACGGCAGATTGTACAGAAGACAAAGGAGTACAATCGGCCACTTTGCTTAGCGTTTGTGGACTATGAGAAGGCATTTGACTCAGTCGAAACCTGGGCTGTTCTGGAGTCCTTACAGCGATGCCAAGTCGATTGGCGATACATCGAGGTGATGAGGTGTTTGTACGACGCCGCTACGATGGTAGTTCAAATTCAAGACCAGCAGACAAAACAAATTCCTCTGCATCGAGGCGTGAGGCAAGGGGATGTTATTTCCCCGAAACTGTTCTCAAACGCACTAGAGGATATGTTTAAGACGCTGGATTGGGTTGGACATGGCCTAAATATCAACGGCGAGTACATCTCTCACCTACGATTTGCAGACGACATCGTCATTATGGCAGAGTCACTGGAGGACTTGCAGTGGATGTTGGATGGCCTGGCTAACGCTTCTCAACGCATCGGCCTCCGGATGAATTTGGATAAAACCAAGGTCATGTGCAACGAGTTCGTTGCACCGGGGCCGATTGTCGTAAATGAAATCACTCTTGAAATTGTTCAGAAATACATTTACCTAGGGCAGACGCTCGAACTAGGTAGGAGCAGCTTTGAGAGTGAGGCCATGAGAAGAATCCAGTTGGGCTGGGCAGCATTTGGAAAACTTCGTCGAGTCTTCTCGTCACCCATCCCACAAAGTCTTAAGACAAAAATGTACAACCAGTGCGTTCTACCCGTTATGACCTACGGTGCTGAAACGTGGACACTGACAGTGAAAATGGTCCGAAAGCTCAAGGTTGCTCAGCGAGCTATGGAAAGGGCTATGCTTGGGGTTTCTCTGAGGGATTGCATCCGCAATGAGGTAATTCGTCAGAGAACTAAAGTCACCGACATAGCTCAGCGTATTAGCTGACTGAAGTGGCAATGGGCCGGTCACATCTGTCGCAGACCCGATAACCGTTGGGGTAGACGGGTTCTGGAGTGGAGACCGCGAATCGGTAAACGTAGTGTAGGACGCCCTGAGACTAGATGGAGTGACGATATACGAAAGACGGCTGGTGGCGGTTGGAAACGTAAGACTGAGGATCGGGCTGAGTGGCGAAATATAGGAGAGGCCTATGTCCAGCAGTGGACGATTACGGGCTGATGATGATGATGATGATGAACAGTCTTCTCCCATAACACGTACCTACTTCTTCCGCCACTGTCGTGATATTTGCGTATTGATGTATTTCGGAGTTACGAATGAACCATGGTACATTACATATGGTGCGCAGTATAGCATTCTGCATTCTTTGCAACATTCTAATATTAGAGTTGCTGGCACTACCCCACAGCTAGATGACATATGTCCAAACTGGTTTTAAGATGGTCCTGTATATCAACAATTTGTTGTCAGTGTACTCCCCGTACACTGTTTCTTCCCAAGATCCAGTAAAGATTCTTGAACCGAAGATTCAGCTCTTCCCTTTTCTTTTTTATGTGTTGGTTCCAGGTTAGACGACGGTCGAGATGCAGGCCCAGATACTTCACGCTGTCCCTGTGAGGAAGCATGTACAGCTGGCAATCGCTATCCTCGTCTGACTAGTGATGATACGCGCTAGCTCTCTTTCACTCTATCTTTAAGATTTGTAATTTTTAACAGCCGGCAACCCTTATTTGCGGACAGATTTAACTAAGCAACCGTATATCATGATAAACAGAAAAAAAATAGCTTTCATTTGATATATAAATCATAAATGTACGTTATGAACGTATAAATACACCAAAATATTACCTGTTTACACCTGGCTGCGAAGTAGTTGCGGCCGACTGTGCACCAGCACCCATCGATTTTTGAATTATTTACATACATTGCTATGATGTGGATGATATTTTATTAAAAAAACAAGTGAACGCAATTTTTTTTCGAAAATTAACTAACATCAGTTTAGTTAAAATTACTTGCGGCCACTTATTGACTGGCAACCTATTATCAATGTATTCTCCTAATCATAAATGTTTGTCCAAATGTGAATTGGATTAAATACGCGATGAACGTAGAGATTCTGCAGCCGGATCTTAGACCATAACTGATAACTGAATAATCATTAGGGAAATAATCTTATTGCCACTTTTGAAAACTTGCCTAAAGCTCAATTTTACCTCTTTCAGTTTATATGACGTCGAAATATCTACAGAGATTTGACTATTATGTACTAGTAATGACTTTTTTTACGTAAGCCTTGAATAAATGTATTAGTTACGTTGTATGAATGAATGAATGAATGATAACTCATTTCACGATTTTATTGTTTTTTGAGGGTAGGACCCCTCAAGTACCACAACGAGCTCTTGTTTATTTTTGCAAAATAAATTACAAAAACAAAACTGATCAAGACGAAACCTAGTGCAAAGTGTTTTTCAAAAGTGGTGTTCCGAGTGAAGTAGAAAAACCCTAGTGTCTAAATGGTGTTGGCTTAAAAATTAAACAAATTTAATTTCACTGTTACCGTGCTTCAATTTCTATTCAAGCTTAGAAAACTACCAAAAATTGATTATAATCTACAAATGGTTTTGTGGCATATCTAGTGACAAATGTATTATTGTGAGTAAAACAGTTATATTTACGAAAATATACATAAATTGTATTTTTTTCAATCGTATCCACGAACAAAGACACCACTAGCGCCATCTGGTTATTATTACCCATACTAAATTACTGTATTTCGTATCTAACAACGAAGGCACTACTAACGCCATCTAGTGGAAAACCTTTGCGCTACTTTGCCACCTGATTCGCAACAATAATAGTACTCGATACTCAAAACTATTCATTGTGCAGGAACTAACATAATCCGCCAGGTGGCGCCTCTTTGATAATAAAACGCACAACAAACAAGATTTCTGTCCTTTGGTAACGATCGTTGTTGTGGTGATAGATTATTTTAAATTGCATAAATTCAACATATTTGCAAGATGCCGCAGACACGAAATCAGACAGCATTAATTGAGGCGCAACGTAAAATAAAAACATTAACTCTGGACTTAGAAAAAACACAACAACTTAATATTAAACTGCTGCAAGAGCAAGATGAGTGCGCAGATGAATTCAAGCGCTTGGTAGACGAAATAACGCAACTGAAGTCTAAATTAGCTGAAAAAGAGGCTGAAATTATCGATATTGTTGCAGAAAAATCTCAGCTCAAAAACTTAACTGAAATAAGATTAGAGGACTTAAATGAGTACAAAAATGCCCTCAAAATTATTCAGATGCATAAAAAAAAACTACCCTTTTTGAAACGCTACAAAAAACTACTGAACAACAATTTCAAGAAAATATTGACTCATTGCATAATAATATTCAAACATTAACAACACAAATAATCAATGTACAACATGAAAATATACAACTAAAGAGGAAGCAACTTTCTGTCGAGTTTTGCTCTTTATCGGCGGAGACCAAGGACATACATTCAAATATATCGGAATTGAATGGGTCATCCACAGAAAGAAATGAATTTTTTGAAGAGCTGAAAGAAAGAAATACTTCACCTCCCATTTTGCACCTTGACATAAATAAGAACCCCACTGCTGCTATTGAAAATGTACTTAATTCAAACAAAAAAACACAAGTAAAAAATAGTGATCACTTGGGGTCTACATTAAAACAGATGTTAATTTTATGTGACAATTATGCCAAATCTCTTGCAGAAAACTTTTCCAGCTCTAACAATTACGTGATTACATCGGACTGTAAACCAAATGCCACACTTGGAGAAATAGTAAAAAATGTGGCAACACTGACTAAGAATATGAAAGAAAATGACGAAGTTATTCTTATCGTTTCAGGGGTAAGTTATTACAAGATAGGTTATATTACAAATTTAATTAAACTATGTGAAAGTAAGAAGTTTAAACTTCAGATCTCTACAATACATTACCAATATGGGAACTCTACTGATAACATGCATAACTTAAAAAGGTTTAAAATTAATGAGCATTTATATAAGTTAACTCTACGATTCCCATTTCTTTCCATAATTGACATAAATTAATTTGATAAAAACATAAATATTTACGTATCGCAATAACTTGTGAAAGAATTTTATTAAATTTATGTGTAATGAAATATTGAAAAATTTTAGATTTGAGACAAATAATAATAACAATAATTTGATATATTTGACTGGTATAGATACTCACGAAACACAATATAGAGCTTTAACTTTACAGGACCGCTCTGACTCCGAATCATTTTTAGATCGTGAATCCAAAAAGATTTGTGTGATATAAGCAATGACAATTTAAAAATTTTGCATCAAAATATTAGATCCCTTAACACTAAAAAAGCTCTGTTTATACAAGCAGTAACGCTTGTTTATAAACCAGATATATTAGTATTGTGTGAGACCTGGTTAAATGAAAGTAATTTTAGTAATGTATTAATTCATGGATATAATCATACCAGCTGTTTTATCAGAACAAAACGATTGCATGGAGGTGTATCAGTATTTGTTACTGAAAAACTGACATGTAGGCCATTTAAACGAATTAACGAATTGTCTGTGGAATTTCATTGTGAGCTTGCAGCAGTAGAAATTGTAAATTTAAATAGGCTTCTTGTAATAGGTATGTACAGAACGGGTAACGGTAATTTTAAATTGTTTATTAAAGTCATGAAACACTTATTCCACCTGCTGAACAGTTTTTCGAATAGAAATGTGATTTTAGCAGGTGACTGGAATGTTAATTTCCTTGTAAGCTCTCCTAATAAAATAAAGCTAACTGACTTGATGCGCTCTAGTAGTTATCGCAATGCAGTTGATTTTCCCACGCGATATGAAAACAAGTCTAGTACATCTGTAGACTGTATTGTTACTAATATACCGGAGCAAGAAATTAATATAGTACCTATGGCTACAGGTATATCTGACCATGACGCACAACTTGTCAACATTGTATCACACAAAAAACTTAAACGAAAAGTAATTACCTAATTACCATAGAGAAACGCTTTTTTACCGACAATAAAATAATCGAATTCTGTAATGCTATGTTAGCGTATGATTGGGACAATATATTTGAATCATATAATGGAAAGACCTTTGAAAACTTCATAAATAAATTTCTTTGGAATTTTGATATTTTCTTTCCTTTAGTAAAAACAAAAAATCGACTAATGAATCGATGTCCGTGGATTACGGATGATATTGTTGAATTGCAAATAGAAGTAAACGATCTATACCAATTGAGACGTCAGTTTTCGGGGTTATCTGAAAGTATTATACAACAAAAGAAAAAATGTAGAGACGAACTAATAAAGGAAAAAAAGGAAGAATACATTCAACATAGAATAACAAATTCTAAAAATCCTAAGAAAGAGATATGGAACGTTATCAAAGAGGAGAGTAATAAAACTGTTAAAAAATGGGACTGGCATCTTGTAGATAGTTCAGATAATATCTCCATAGCAGAAGACAAAATAGCGTCACACATCAGTAATCATTTTGCGACCACAGCGCATAACCTAACCATCGCAAATTCCCCAGATTTTGATAAATCTATACTATTTTTAAAAAGTAGAGTCAATTATCAATGTGAATTTCAATTTGAAACTATCATACCCTTGCATTTAATAAATTTAGCCAGAAATAAAATTAAGAATTCGGTCACTAAAGATATATATGACATATCCGGTGATTTTTTGTATCGTAATTTGCTTTATCTGTCAGATCATTTTAGCTTCTTAATTAATAACATATTACAATCTGATTGCTATCCGAAATACCTAAAGAAATCGCGATTGACACCACTCTACAAGGGAAAAGGCGAAACAGAGTGCGTTAAAAATTACAGGCCTATTACTATTGTACCCACAATTTCCAAGCTTATTGAATCAGTAATGTCACAAACTATAATGGCTTATTGTAACCGAAACTCTATTATGTCTGATACACAGCACGCGTATAGAAATGGCCGGTCTACAATTTCGGCTGTTCATGATCTTCTAGTGAATACGGTAGAGAATCTGGACTAAAAGCTTAAGGTAGCTGCAATCATGTTAGATTTATCTAAGGCTTTTGATTCCGTGAATCATGAGTTCGTATTAAGAAAACTTATGGTCTACGGAGTTAGGAATAAAAATCTGAATCTATTAAAATCTTTTTTAAAAAATAGGGAATATATAGTAGAGATAAAAACTGAAAACCGGCGACATAGATCTCAACCAGAATGCATAAATATAGGCGTGCCTCAAGGTTCTTCGCTCGGAAATATGCTTTTTTCTTTGTTTGTATACGACTTTTCTTTGTTGGACATAGATGGAAAAATAATACAGTATGCTGACGATACCACCGTGCTATTAACGGCGGATTCTACAGATAACTTGATTTTAAAAATACGTGAAGCTGTACATAAATTTAACAGCTGGTTCCAAATGAATGGTCTACAGCTGAATGGTGATAAGACCAACGTTATGTTTTTCAACTTAAAATCGACAAAGCAAATAATTTACTCTGTAAAATTAATGGACGGGACAGAAATAATGAGCACAAACAGAGTCAAACTGTTAGGCTTTGAACTGGATCCTGCTCTTAACTGGAAACATCATATAGATGCAATCTGCAAAAAAATGGCCAAAGGCACATATGCATTAAAACAACTGAAATATGTCACGTCTCCACAAAGCCTAAAAGACATATACTATTATTACATACATTCCATTATGTCATACGGTATAATTTTCTGGGGTTGTTCAACAGATTTCCAACGCGTGTTATAAATCCAAAAACGAGCAATACGGATCTTAACTAATGCAAAATATAGAGATAGCTGTAGAGATCTTTACAAAAACTTAAGCATAATGACATCAATTGCACTCTACATATTTGAGACTATTAAATACACTAGGGAAAATATAGATAAATTCACAATAAAGGAAAAAATAGACCGGAGATTGGGTAAAACTAAAACTGAGCTACAACCGTTTCAATGCAGACTCTCGGTAGCAAAAAAACTGCCAATTAACATGGGTAGACTTCTTTATAATAAATTGCCAGAAAATGTGAAAAATATATCCAGTAGCGCAATATTTGTTAGTAAAGTCAAGCAACTGTTACTAAAAAAGACATTGTACACAATAAATGAATACATGACTTGTGATTATGACGACGTTGCCTGATATTAAATGCATTAAGAATTCATTAAAGTTGATTTATATTATTAAAAATGTACCTACCTATTACTAGATGACCTCATGTCCTGAAATAGCTACTATTTGTTTAGCTATTTATTTATTGAAAATGTTTATTTTTTAAATGTAATTTTTAATGTAAAATCTGTAGATTGTAGAGTATAGTTATAAGATTATTATTTTTAATTAATATTTTGCCCATTTACAGCAGAAAATCATTTTTTTAATTTTTTTATTGTAATAATAATACGAGAGACGAGACATATTACTCACTGTATTTAAGTTTTGGTTGACAATGTATTTTGCGGCTAAGTTTGATATATGTGTTAAGGTCAGTACTCACATACAGTATTACTCGATCGAGCTAAACTGTCGAGTAAAACCCATGGCATGGGCTTTCGTCCACACATTGAGCATTGATATATCGAGTGAGGCGCGCTGTTCAGTATTCACCGAACCGTTCGAGCCAAAGGATGTCTGTGCAAAAAACTAGACGGTGGCTGTATTTAGCAAGTCTCACAGTGCTTTATAAGAAAATCAAAGAAAATGAAAAGAAAAAACGTAAAAGAGGTACTGGGTTAAACTCGCAAATCCATTTCTCTTAAAAACACGTGTTTTAATCACGATAAACAATACTAATACTAGTCTCGCTTCGAGCCACTCGCAGTCACGTACACACGTACGAGTCAAGATTGACGGCTCGCTTCGAGTAGGTTCGAAGGAAATTACTTTAGTTTAATTCCATCGAGCCGGCTCGGTGCGAGCCTTCGAGCTGTGAGTTTTGCGGTCCACACGTTGATTTTTACTCGACTTCGAGTAAAACTATCGAGTAATACCGTATGTGAGTACTGACCTTTAATATGTTAATAAATGCTTATCTTATCTTATCTTGTTCACACCTTAAAATCTATATTATTAGCCAAACTTGCAGTAGGCAACACCGATCCCAACGACTGTTAATAAAAGCGGAAGCTCAGGCCAATGCGGCCTATTTGCTGCTCAGTCGTCCGTCGGTAAGGTTGTTGGTTTCGACGTTGTTTACTGGGAGTTCATTTTATGTTATCTGTGGTCATTTTCTTGAATCTTGATTTATGGTGATTATTTTCGGTTGTGTGGAAATTAACGGTGGTTTTTATTTGTTTGGAGATTGATTTAATTAATTATTGTGTAAAAAGTTGTATTGTAAATTAAACTAGATCAAGTATGTCTAACTGTTTGTTTTTTTAATGTTTTACACTTCTGATTCCTAAAATCAGAACCGGGATTCAATCCATTTGCCCACTGTCTTGTATATTTGATCGAAGCTTAAATAAAAGTAAGGTTAGAATCGAAATAGAAAAATAGCAGATTTAGAATGTCGTCTCAGTAGCTACGGCAATCTCGATGAAAGGTACGGAGAACCGACTTGTATCTCCGCTTTATGGAACACCATGGAAGTGATCTTATTTAGGCTTTCAGTGTTTGACGAGCAATTTGCGGCAGAGCCTCTGTGAGGCGTCGCTGTGGCAGTTCCTGGCGCTTGGGAACAGGCCGGGCTAGCACAGGTTCAGCTGGCCTCATCACCACCACACAGCGAGGCTTTAAGCCTTGCCCCCGCAGATGTTACGAGGCGTCTCATTTACGTGCCTAAAGCAGTACCTTCGCATACTTGCCGTGCGAGCGAGTGGGAGGCGAATGTTTGCCTTGCTGGTTGGAGCGAGCTGCCGGTGTGGTCCTGGTGGTGACTGCAAGGCTGCCAAGGTGCCGGTGCAAGGTGCCGGTGCAAGGTGCCGGTGCAAGGTGCCGGTGCAAGGTGCCGGTGCAAGGTGCCGGTGCAAGGTGCCGGTGCAAGGTGCCTGGAGCACTCTGTTGCGGCAGATGTGTGCATATGCACGGAGGGCGCAGTCCCGTGAAGTCGTGTTCCTTGAATACGCATCAGGTGCTGTCCTGGGGGATCCGTCCCGTGAAGTCGTGTTCCTTGAATACGCATCAGGTGCTGTCCTGGGGGATTCGTCCCGTGAAGTCGTGTTCCATGAATACGCATCAGGTGCTGTCCTGGGGGATTCGTCCCGTAAAGTCGTACGCATCAGGCGCTGTCCTGGCAGGCGCAGTCCTGGTTCACGTTTGACGTGGGAACTTGCAAGTTCAAAGTATGAGCATGACTGAGCTGTTCCGAGTGAAGATGTTTGGCATATTTTTGAAAGCGAAGTGTTTTAGTCTGTTATGAGAGTGTGTTTCGTATGAGGGCCTTGTATGCGTGATGAATGACAGAATAGGCAACAACGTGTGTTAGCATTGTTAATGAACAACATTTTTCACGCAGATGACAACTCTGATGATGACGATGCCGACGAACCCTCCAGTGCTCCCATGAATTTCGCTGGTACTCTTAGTACAGGCGAATCACACGCGAGCGAAGGCAGCGAGTAAACTCCCGCTGCAGTTGCCAGTGCTGCTGAAGAGGACAACCCCAGTGCGTCCGAGGACGGCGCACAATCAGGAGAGGCCGTATTAGCCAAACTTGCAGTAGGCAACACCGATCCCAACGACTGTTAATAAAAGCGGAAGCTCAGGCCAATGCGGCCTATTTGCTGCTCAGTCGTCCGTCGGTAAGGTTGTTGGTTTCGACGTTGTTTACTGGGAGTTCATTTTATGTTATCTGTGGTCATTTTCTTGAATCTTGATTTATGGTGATTATTTTCGGTTGTGTGGAAATTAACGGTGGTTTTTATTTGTTTGGAGATTGATTTAATTAATTATTGTGTAAAAAGTTGTATTGTAAATTAAACTAGATCAAGTGTGTCTAACTGTTTGTTTTTTTAATGTTTTACACTTCTGATTCCTAAAAATCTATAATATAATAAAGTGGCCAAGTGCGAGTTGGACTCGCCCATGAAGGGTTCCGTTGCAGCAAGGAACATAATATACATAGTACACAGTGTTTTTTTAGTTCGTTGTAACTTTGATCGAGATTTTAATAATAATGTATTTATGACGTACTAAAAAAAAACTACTCATCAGATCGAGTTCAAACTAATTTTCGTTGGTAGTTTACATGGTAATGTACATCATATATTTTTTTTAGATTTTTCATTCTCTTACTTTAGAAGTTAGAGGGGGGGGACACACATTTTGCCACTTTGGAAGTGTCTCTCGCGCAAATTATTCAGTTTAGACGAAAATGATTTTAGAAACCTCAATATCATTTTTGAAGCCCTATCGATAGACACCCCACACGTGTAGGTTTGATAAAAAAATTTTTTTTGAGTTTCAGTTCTCAGTATGGGGGGCAACCCTATTTTTTCTTTTTTTTAATCTTTTTTGTTTAATTCTTAATGCGGTTCACAGAATACGTCTACTTACCAAGTTTCAGCAGTGTAGTTCTCATAGTTTCGGCAAAAAGTGGCTGTGACATACGGACGGACAGACAGACAGACAGACAGACAGACAGACAGACAGACATGACGAATCTATAAGGGTTCCGTTTTTACGTTTTACGGAACCCTAAAAATGAATCGCAAAATGTGTTGGTAAGCGCATCACTCAACAACGCCTGGACCAATTTGGACAATTCTTTTTTTAAAATGTTCGTTGAAATCCAGGGATGGTTTTTACGGCGAGAAAAAATCAAATAGTTGTCGGGAACACCCTAAAAACAGCCCTTTTATTTTTCCCATACAAACGTTTTCTAACTAAAATGTTAAGGCAATTTTAGCTTTATTGCTATGAAATAAAGTTCATATTAAATAAAGTGCTTTCCCATACAAACGTTTTCTAACTAAAATGTTAAGGCAATTTGAGCTTTATTGCTATGGAATAATAAAAGTTCATATTAAATAACAAGCACTCACTTATGTCTAAACAATAAATGTGTGTTCCTAACGTCAAGGAGTCAATTTGCACTTTGGTCCCGCTGCACAAAGTTCAAATTCCATCATATCTGTCAAAACAGTGTGCGTGTTGCGTTGAACTAATGTCGCGTTCCGAAACTCACTCTCAGAAGAAACTCAACAAAAGTGATAATATCGCGAACCAGATCAAACTGAATAGTCACAAAACGTAAGACTCGTAGATCAAATTAGTACTGATTTTCAATTTGGTCGGCTTCACGATATTATTTATTTTGATTTAGTTTCGGCACGCGACGTCAAATGTGTCAGTTTTCACGTCATTATATCAATCAAGTGTCAGTCAAAAACAAACCGCGTTACCAAAAGTGATTTATTATTTTGAATTGTTAATTTAATATCCCTATCTGTGCAAAATTATTTAAGTACACACGTTTGACAAGGGTTGTGGAGCGCAGTATTTTTGGAGTAACACTAACGGACAGAATACGAAACACCTTACTGCGTTCCAAAACCGGAATAGCCGATTTGACTCAAAAAGCAGCCAATTTGAAGTGGGACCGGGCTGGACATGTTTGCCGCATGTCGGATGATTATTGGGCCATGATTACCACGCGGAGGAAGCCAGATTGCAAACGACGACGCGGCAGACCAAAGAAACGATACCGATGGCAAGGTCGTCTTGCCCCAAATATCGGAAAGACTGGTTTGTATATTAGCCATAGATAGGGAAAATTAGAAGGAGGGTAGGAAAGCCGTAGCCCAACATTGGAACAAGACAGCCACATGATAAATAAATACTAATATTATGTAAATGAGATAAATGCAAATGAATTAAATTTCAAAATTCAAGAACAAATTACAGGCGGATGAGATTCTATAAATCAGTTGATTCGGTGACTAATCAAGATGATGTCGTCAACAACTATCCACCGGAATTTTCGAACTCGCTGGATTTGTCATGATTGCCACCTCACAACAATCTTATAATAAGAGTTGAATCAGTAGTTAAAATGTTGCGAAATATCAATGAACCGCGTCTTTGCAACGGCACATGGTTAGCTATAAAAAATACTGAACAACATGATATGTAGTTTAAACGACTACAGTTTCCAGTGCTTCTTGCTTTTGCTATGACCTTAAACAAGTCCCAGGGGCAACCTTCACAAGCTCAGTGCCAAGCCCTATATGCAAATACCACCAAATTTTCACAACTTTTAATTTTTGTTTTTTTAGTGTTGTGAGTTGTGAGGTGTGTGTGAAGATCACCTCCGTTACATCCCTGATTTTAATCAGGGATGTAACGGAGGTGATCTTATCGGAACCGAAGTCGGAGTCGGAGTTTTTAAATTTGATTTATCGGAGTCGGAGTCGGAACCGGAGTCGGAGGTTGGGTCAGAAGTAGTGGTAGGAGAGAGATTTTTATTTTAGGACAAATAAAACATTCATTCAATCTTTTCATTGTTTTGTTTCATGAAATATCACAAAAAATTAAAAAAAAAATAGAATATTAAAAAATAAACAAAAAATTCAATTAATTGAATCCCAAAGTACCATATAAAGTAGGTTAAATGAACAAAAGTTTTCAAACAAATTAAATTAAATACATTGACACCAAAAGTGTGTATATGTACTTTATGAACATAAGCTTTGAAGCTGTCTCAGTCTAAGATATTTCTTAAGAGTGCGCCTAATGCCAGGAAATAATCTATCTGATTTCACCCGCGCGAGGCCCTTCTTAATATGATATGCATAAAGTCGAGAATAGCATGACACAGTTTGGAGGGGAAATCAACATTAAATCAGGAGTCAATTTTTGACCAAGTTTTATTTAATTACTCAATAATTAAACATAAATTTAAAAAGTGTTCGGTCTAATATTTATTCTGTGGTTCGGTTACTTTAATAGAACGTAAAATTAGAAATTTTATTTTTAAAAAATAATGTGGGGTCATCGCTGATAATTTCGAGTACATGAATTAAAATAGTGTTTTCAGGTGCCATTTTATTTTTTTTCTGTAAAAAAATCTGATCTATTTTTAAAATTCTATTCGGTTATTGTGCTTTTTCTTGATTGTACCCACACGTCAATATTTTTTTTTATAGTTTTTAGTTTCTTAACATCAGTGAGCGGCGTGGAAAATGTCCTTTTTTCGTTTTCTGGCACTAGGCGCCCCCTTGTAGATTAAATCGACGAAACCACTTGTAAAGTAAACTGTTTTTACTTGATCTATGACTAATTTTAATATTCAGCATCTATACATTTTGGCCATCTCGTGACTTTTATCAATATTAATAGATCTGCAAACGAGAAAATTCGAAATGGGCTCTGGCGTACAGTCATAGCAGGGGTAGATTGACAAGCAAAAAAATCAAAGGTGCAAAATATATCTCTATTTTGCACCTTTGATTTTTTTGCTTGTCTTTAGTTTTAGTTTACTTTACAAACATTTAATTAATATATTGTCGTAACATCATGATGACGAAGACGCCGCCTTCTGCACCACGTGAAGTGGTTTATAATTCTAGAAGAACTCTTTGAAGAATCTGCCAGGGAAAGTGCACCTTTGTCAATTATTCTACCGCTAACCGGTATTGATTCAAATATTGTTGTTGTGAAGAATAATGTTTACAGAGATATTACAGGGTAATCTTATATGTCAAGTTGACGTGTAGTACTAGGTAGTGTTGTGGAGTTTTCATGTTCAAATAGCTTGGTGGTACAGTGCTGTTATGTGCAGGGTTTCTGCTTACCAGCATGCCTTGTAGCCACGAACACAATTAATTATTATTCAATTACTTATGTTCTTTAAAATTATCTTTATCTGTTGTGTCAGAATCTACGGGTTGCTCCAAACGCCCCTCGCCTGCGTCTTATTGTCATTATGTATTGTGTCCATTCTTAAAAACTGAACTTGACAAGCTCGCATTTTGCCATAAGTTGACCCCAGGACTCGTTATCATTGTTAGCATCAGGATGTCCATCAATATTTGTAAACATCACAAAAATCGCTGCTTAGGAGGTATAATGAGTAGGTACTGTATCAGGTACCTGATGTAGAACTCTGATTGTAGAACTCACGTTCGATTTCTTAAAAGTTCTGAAGTAGGTACTGTCTAGTCGCAAGTCGCGTCACAGCGTAGTACTCAAACTTGAAAAAAATCCAATCTATAAATATTTCATAGATGGTTAGTAGGAAAAAGTTAAACACACGTCTTCAAATAATCACTGATTATTTTATTTACAAATAATTAATTTACTAAAGAATAAGTCCAAATCACACCGATTGACGCATTTCGGTGTACTAAGTACCTAACTACTAACCTAAGCTAATTACCCTAAAACAATTTTGCTCGACTATTGCTTGAAATGCCTTTTGTTTCCATTAAACTACTATGTAATGTGACGAATTAATTCGTACAACATAGGTTACCTTCAAATACTTTATTATTATACTTTATTTATTATACTTTATTTCGAATTTGCAAGTAAAATTCGAGAAAAAATTCTTGAAAACGTAGGAATGACGATGGTTAGTCGTCATTTTGAAATCCCGCTTGCGCTTTCTCGTTTATTTTATAAAATAGATCCATAAATGCCATCCGCGCATGGAGAGGTCTGCTTTGAATGCTGAGTTCTGAATCGATGTCCAGGTAGTAAAAAATATCTTTTGTTGCTGGCGGCCATGTGATAGGTAACGAATTATCTGATTCAGGTGTTGGATTGCTGTAATACAGAAAATTTATTTAAATAATATAATTTTGAATATACAATTACGTTTGATATGTAAAGAGCTCCATGATATTTTTACATACCCATATTTTGCAAAATTTGTCCAAAGTGTTGACATCTGATCGATCACGATTTGATCATCAGGTGAGATCTCTGCCGTGTTCAATGTCTGACTAAATAAATAACCAATCTCGTCAAAATGTGCTGCACCTTCTGTAGTTGCATTTGCAAGTACTTTCCCTATGTTTCTTCCTCCGTCGTAAGAAAATACATAATGGTATACTACTTTAGCGTCATTTTCCAAATATTTAAGTATGCTTCTTGCGGTTGGATAGTTAAATATCATATCTGAGTCGAAATCTATGATTCCCTGTTTGTTATTCTCATTGACATCTCCATCTCCAATGTAAAAATGTTTGATTAGCTTTTCATTTTCCTCTATTTCATCACTATCGAGATTGAAATAATCTATCAGGTAAAAGTTTATTAACCTTCGAAGAAACTCTATATCTCGATAATATTCTAAAAATACAGAACTTTCGTTACTCGTGTGCCCGATAAGAATTGAGTAATCTCTTCTGGATATCCCAATATTAACCGGATGAATTGTCATAAATGGTTCTACGTCTTCAAACTCTTTTTCTACGCAAGGTCGGAAAATTAATTCTAATTCTGCTGAAGCTGCTGTTACAAGTTTTGTATCTGATTTTGATATAAAAGATAAAGCATCTGCGGTGTTATCAGTTTCGAAACCAAGGTGGTTTGCTATTTTTATAGGGGCCATCAAGTCAGGCTCCAAAATTCCAACGGGACTCAAAGCAGTACCACTTTGAACAATTACTTTGTCAAAAAGCCTTTCGTCGTCGTAATACAGATGCAAGTCAACAGAAACTCCACCTGCACTTTCTCCGAATATTGTAATTTTATTGTTGTCTCCGCCAAATGCTTCTATGTTATTCTTAATCCATTTGAGAGCTAGTAGTTGGTCTTTCAGGCCCTGGTTACCCGGAATTTCAGGAGTATCCAGACACATGAAACCAAAAGCACCAAGTCGGTAGTTAAGAGTTACCAAAACAACATCATGTTTGACCAAGTATGTAGGTCCGTAAAAAAAGTTTCCTCCATCACCCCTCTCAAAGCCGCCGCCATGAATCCATACTAGCACAGGTAATCTATTTCTTGAACTGGCTGCATTAGGCACGTATACATTTAGATGGAGACAGTCAAGGTTACCTGTTGCCTCAGAAGTAAATTCGTCTAGTTGAGGGCATATGCCTGAATCACCATAAGCTTCAAAAACGTCATCAAAACCTGGATGCGTTATAGCAGGCTGAAAAAAACAAAAATAAGATAAGATAACATATTTTTGTTGGCATAAATTGAATACATACATTACTATTGTTATAATAATATAAGTTACATTTATGGCCTCGTCAGATTTACAATTAATAACTTCTTTAATTTGTACTGTGAGTACTCTTGAAATACTCACATCAAGACACTTATTAATCACATCAATTATTTTGAAATACATACATTAATTTTTGATCGTCATGTTATTTAATACATAAATTCCATACATTTGGAATAATCACTTCGGTTATAAAAGCTGTATAAGGGCATTCGGTGGAAAAAATATTTAACAAAACATAAAAAAATATTTAACATAAATTACCAGCGTAATCTTCGTCAATGGATGTTTTATACAATAATAATTATAATCAAATTGTTAAAATGCAAACCTAAGAAAATGAATAAATGAGTGAATTATAATCATAGATACTCATTTTTCATTAATAAAACAAACTACTATTTTATAGTCATCGTATTTGTTTTTCATATATTCTGCTACTTTATACAAGGTTTTCGACAGAAGCAGATTTCTTACATTTTGATAGAACGCATTGTCAGATGCACAATATTTTATACAATTTGGCAGTTTATTATAGAGTTGCTGACCTATCACAATAGGATTTTTTGTAGACAAGTGCAACCTATGCTTCACATGTAACAAATTATTTTTATGTCGAAAGTTTAAATGTGTATAATCACCACGAGTCTGATAAAGATGAAGATTTGATCGAACATATTTTATTACTTCATAAATGTATACCGATACTGAAGTCAAAATCCCCAGACTGTTAAAAAGTTCTCGGCATGATTCTCTATATTTTGCTTGTACTAAAACCCTTATGGCACGTTTTTGCATTTTCAGGATGCGCTCATTATCAGTAGAATTACCCCATAATATAATACCGCACGTCATAACTGAATGTATATACGCATAATAAACTTCCTTCAGGTAGCATTTTGTTGCCATTGGTCGCAATTGAATTAATGCGTAAATCCCTCGAGACATCTTATTACTGGTAGTATTTATATGCGTTTTCCAAGTTAAAGCAGAATCTATCTCGAATCCAAGAAGTTTAACCAAAGTAGTGGTTTTCAACAGCTTTGCATCATCTATTTGAGGAATAGTTACTATTGGTTGTTTTGGAGATACTGCATTAAGTACCATAATGTAAGTACCATAATGTAGAGACAGAAATGCGGCTGTAGTGGAGGCTCTGGGCCAGGAGGAGGCGGCTTAGGCAAAAGACGATGTCGAGTCGATTACTATCGGAATCCCAACCGGTAGTGATCGGCTCAACAGAAAAAAAAAGTACCATAATGTTAGTTTTCTCCGAATCCAAGTTAACTCCATTCATATTAAACCAATTACTCAACATTTTCATATTCCATGCAATTTTTTCAATCAAATCTTCCATATTATTACTAGAAACAATGACTGTAGTGTCATCGGCATACTGAATTAATTCTCCATGTAATTCTAAATAAGCCAAATCATTTAAAAATAAGAGAAACATTGTATTTCCAAATGAGGAACCTTGAGGCACGCCAATATTTAGTTTTTGTGGTGCAGATCTAACTGATTTTCCATTTGATTTAATTTTTACTATTTGCTGACGATCGGTCAAAAACGATTCTATCAATTTCACGAATTTACCTTTCATTCCGTATACTTTTAGTTTGTTTGTTTGTTTATTAAAAGTTCGTGATTAACCGAGTCGAAAGCTTTCGATAAATCTATGAAAATAACTGCAACTTTCAATCTTTCATCAAAGGATGTTATAACTTTATTTATAAAAACATGTGCAGCAGTTGTAGTTGATTTACCCTTTCTATAGGCGTATTGAGTATCTGACAATGCATTATGTTTATCTAAGTGTGACATAATTTCTCTAGATATTAATGATTCTATTAGCTTTGAAAGTGTGGGTACAAATTAGCTTTAAAAGTGGGATATGTTGTATGGAGCCAAAATAGTCAAGAGTAGTGGCCCGTCGCGTCGTAATCGTAACTGCCGGAATGTACAGATAATATTTATAATTGTAAAAAGTTTTTGTTTTAATGTAGATATTGTTGCTCTGTATAATATTTGAAGAATGTGGACAAACTTACGAAATTTGCGCTCTTTCTTCAAAGTACAAATTGATACCGCATTCATTCATTAGAATAATCATCGTAAAACAGAATGAAGACTTACCCCAAAAGGATTATCTTCGTCTACTGTTGCGTAAGGGATTCCGGTAAACATAGCATACTCTCCATCGTCGGCTCTCAATCCCCGAATCAAACCTACATTAGTATCTACCAGAGGGTCGATTCTAGCGGCACTTCGAACATTTTGTACAAATGTACAAATTAATACCAAAAATAATAAATTCAGCCCCTGCATGGTGCTCGACACGAAATAAACTAACTGAACTCTTTCTGAGATGGTTATTCTAATGGATGCAAGTTGTCAGATAGCATTAGAATCACCTGATAAATTCGTTGTCTATCATGCTTCAAAGAATTAATCAATAAGTGTCATTTGGTATCTATTCTTCTCATGGTTTTTCTTGTTGTCGCTTGACATTGCTCTAGATTTTGTGCTCGATTCTGTTTAGGATATCATCATTTTATCTGGCTCGGCAACACGTGACAAGTCGAATTGATTGTTAAATTATGAGTAACTCATACAACACATTTACCCTTATCTGGCGCGTGACCCTGGGCTGTCACTATTTTACATTAAGTTCAGTGCCATTGCACTGTATTATTATTGCACAATATGTTGTAATCACACTATTTTCAGTGCCAATTGTTTAATTTGTTGTACCTACAAAAAAACTATCCAGCTTAATTCGTATCCATCTTCAAATGACGGACGACTAGTATAGTGCCAAGAATCCCAGTAAATAATTCAAGTAAAAAAAAATGGTTGTCTGTAAAGTCGGTTTACTGACGATAGACGTGACAACGTCTTAAGAAATCAGTACGCTGATAGCGCGAGTAGTGATACCGCTCGACTCGGCGGGTGGCGCCCTCAGCGCTCAGCTTCGTCCGCATGGCACTGACGACGAACTAACGGTAACGTTACATGACGTCATGTTTTGCGGGCGTGCAGCCGGCTTCACCGAATTATAAGACGTTATCACGTCAAAAAAAGCTCAACAACATAAGTAATTTCAAATAACAACACAAAAAAACTAACTATGAGAACTATTCTACCGATATGAGGAAAAGAGACACATTTAACTTTTTTTTTTTAAATATGCAGAATGATTGTTTAGAAACAGGAAAAACGTAGAACACATCTACGTTTATTATTTCAACTAATCTAGCAACAAAAAATATGACATGTTTATATCCTTTGTGAGTGCAGAATATCTATAAGATATTTGGTGCACGTGAGTGTACAGATTATTATTAATTTGTGTTTACACTGATAAGGTAACAAGAAGGTAAATTTAATTACTTTAAAACATTGATACTTTATTATTTATTTATTTCATGATCGTTTCAAATTTAAATCATTCTTTATTCATCGTCTTTGTATCCGTTTTGAAACTGCTGATTGAGGTTGTAGAAAAAATCCCAAAATGCCATTCTTTCATGGAACGGACGACGTTCTAGCTTTATTTCCGAGTCGATATTTAAGTAGAACACAGTGTCTTCAGTCACCGGAGTCCATGATACGGGCAAAAGTTCAGATGTCTCTGGAGTAGGGTTTCTGAAATAAATAATTATTTAAATTCAATTATAAGTTTATTAGTGAGTTAGCAAGTAGGTAAACTCCATGGACTATAATTACCCATATTTAACAAAGTTGGCCCATAATGTAGTTATTTGGTCAATAATCAGTTGATCATCTGAGGTAGGTACATCCTTCATATAAGAAATATCATCGGCATGAGCCGCACCGCCTATCGTCATATTCAGTCTGTTTTACAAAATGTCTCTCTCCTGTGTATGAAAATAAATATTGGTAAACCGTTTGAGCTCCATTTTCTAGATACTTTGCAACACTTCGTTGTGTTGGGTGATTGAAATTACAATCGGAATGGAAGTTTGCTAGGCCCAAAGCACTGTTCTCGTTTATATCTTCGTCGCCAATGTAGAAATGTTTTACTAACTTTTCCATGTTAGCAAATTGATCTTCGCCGAAATTGAAATATGTAGAAAGATATTCGTGAATTCTATCGTACGGTGGCGATAAAATGTCTGTAATTCGTTCATCATCGCTCCATCCAGGCGCGCGCTCCGCCGCCAGGCAAGCCCACGCCACCGCGCAACCCCACACCACCACCGAGCCAGCCCGCGCCGGCCGTCAATACGCCGACGCCTACCCATCGCACGCCGCCGCGCAACCCTGAACCACCGGCGGGCCAGCCCGCGCCGGCCGTCACTACGCCGACGCCTAACCAGCTCACGCCGCCGCGCAACCCTGCACCACCAGCAGGCCAGCCCGCGTCGGCCGTCAATGCACCGCCGCCTAACCAGCTCACGCCACCATGCAACCCGACGCCGGCCACCACTGCGCCGCCGCGCCAGCCCGCACCACTGCTCGCACGAGCACCGGCTCCTACGGCTGCAACGGCGCCATCGCGGAAACGCGGCAAACGCGCCCTGGTGTCAACCACAGAGTCGTCCACCGATAAAGACACACTATCAAGTTTTGATTCAAAAACGACCAAGCAACAATCATCAGCTCGAGATTCATTGTGGCAGACTGTGACGCGGCGTAAAGATCGATACTCATATACGAGACAAGTCGTACGCGGAAGTGGCACTTCAGACGCGGAACTAGAAGCAATTGAACGCATGAAAAATTACACGTATGCTTCCTGAAACCGACAACGACTCCGGACACTTTAAAAACATACATGGACAAGAAAAATCCATGTGTCGAGTATCATGTCGAGAAAATTCTCCTGAAGCATACGCACTACGAATCGTTTGCCGTGACCGTACCAACAAGCAAATATGAGTTTTTCATGAAAGCTGATAATTGGTCAAGTAGAGTCGAAATTAATCCTTGGTTTCGACGCGGCGACCGGCGGGCGATGCGCCCGTCCTCAGACGCCGCAGATGACGCAAACAACACTAAAACTACCGCGGCCTCGGGCGCGGGGCGGCGGACGCAACACCACCCCCGCCACTCCACCGGCGGCCCCCCTGCGACGACAGCTGGCGGCCGTAGTACAAAACTCAGTGTTTAGCATGAATGCGCAGTGCTTACCACCGAGACAGTTGACAATATGCCACCAAAACATTAACTCGTTAAACGATAAGACTCAACGATTAGAAGTTCTCTTAGAATCTGATCTTAAGTGCGATGTTTTTGCATTAACAGAACACTGGCTTACAGCCCCGAATTTACAATGTATACACTTAAAAGGCTACAAGTTAGTGTCTAGTTTTTGTAGAAATAATGTTATCCATGGCGGATCTTGCATATTTGTAAATGAAGCACTAAAGTGTGTCGAAAACGTTGAGTTATCAGCATTGTCAGAAGAAAGATTTTGCGAAATCTCCGCGATTGACGTTATGGACTTTAACATTACTATCATTTGCATTTATCGCACAGGCCTAGCTCATGTTAGAGGTTTCTTAAGTGGCCTGGAACGTTTGCTCGATAAGCTCAGTGAAACCGATAAAACATTCATGATCCTCGGTGACATAAACAAAAATATTTTAGACAACACTAGCACTGACTTTAGAAATCTTAGAGTAGTACGCGCGCGCTGCCGACTGGGAGCGTTCCGCGTTCAAAAACGTGCCGGACGTGCCATCCTTGGCGTATCGCAATGTACATCTGTCAGACCATATTTCAAAGAGCTTGGCATACTTACGTTACCTGCTATATTGATCTACCAGGTGGCTGTGTATGTCAGAAATAATCTAGAATCATACAATACGCGAGGAGAGAGACATTCTCGAAACATACGTACTTAACGCGGACAAGCTGGATGTCATATCACACTCTCTCACAAGGTCACGGAAGCTAACTCACATTATGGGACCTGAAGTTTATAACACTCTTCCCAAAATAGTTATATCTGCCCCAAGTTTCGGCAGCTTCAAAAACAAATTAAAGTCCTGGCTTATCGATCAAACTTTTTATAGTTACACCGAATTTTTAGAGAGTGATGGCAAAGTCCTATAAAAATGTATACAAAAATTTGACATGGGTCAGTACAATTGTTATAAAAACATATTATACTCATATAATGCTTGACAGTTTTCTGTACAATAATTGTTATAATACAGTAAAGTAGTCATTTCAAACTTTGAAAATGTATACAATTTGTATGCTCTTTCTTTTTATTTTTTATTTATTGACGTGTAAATTGTACATTTATGAATAAAGTACTTTGACTTTGGAAAAAAAGAACATTCAAAGTTTAAATTTGTTGTTTGCCGACGCCATTTTCACAGTTTGGGGCAATGATTTCAAAATATATACGCAGAAATTTACGTATAAATCAATGGATTGGGTAGTTTCGGCACTATGTGGCAGAAAGTGGAACTATATTGAAATAAACAGACTAGGCGAGGAATTAAATGTTAACGATCCAATTTATTTGCCTAGCTGAATGGCTGGATGTCATTCAGGCTATTAGTTAAAAGGCGCTGTTTAGTAAACAGGCTGAATAAGCTAATAAGGTGCGGTAGATACTACCTATATGTATTTTCATGTTAAGTCTTATCTCCCGACGCAACGTTTCGGTCACGTAACAACGGCCGCGGCTACTAGAAAACTATGATCACTATTAGTACGTATTGTGGAATGTTTTGAATATGAACTCAAATCTCGAAAGTATAATACTTATGTATACCAAACTTAGTTTCTCACAACAACGTTAAGTACGTTGTTGTGAGTTACCTACTTATTTATAAAAAAATCGATGTGTTGACCATCTGGTCAATTATTATCAAAGAACACATCAAACACACACTCAGTTTACAAGATCGTTGTTAAAAAAGTTAAACCAATGATGAGATGAGCAAAACATGCGCCTAATATAGAGTAATACATCTGCCCGTTTCAGTAAAGTGCCACACAGCTGTTCGAAAGTGAAGAATCTCAATTACTGCGTAACACTGCACTGCACTCGTCACCTAGAAGCTTGAGATGATTTATCTCTTTGCCCTGTAATATCTGAAGAAACAGTGAAACTTTGCCGTTCAAACCGTGATTCTAGTACAATAATGGTTGCACATTAATATATAATTGGGGAAGGTATGGTTCTCCCCTAGGCGGATTACTACCTACCTACCTACAAAAACAGTTACAACAGTCTCCTTTTTACATCGATTGTTAAACTAGTCAAACAAAGATAATAGACTGAATAATCATTTGGGAAAGTATCTTACTGCCACTTTTGAAAACTTGTCTAAAGCTCAATTATTTTACCTCTTTCAGTTTATATGACGTCGAAATATCTACAGAGATTTGACTATTATGTACTAGAAATGACTTTTTTACGTTAGCCTTGAATAAATGTATGTTATTACGAAATAAACGTACATTCTAATAATATTAGTATTACATGCAAATACTTAAGTTATACAAAATCAAAATACACTAATAAATAAAACCTCCGGGTCTTAGTAGGTCGGATGGTAAAAGACCCGACGGGATGACGTTAGTGCCCTGGAAGAATGGTAGGTGTCTGGTATGGGGTGCTACTTGTGTTAGCACTGTGGCGCCCAGCCATCTTAGTCGATCCATTTTGGCACCGGCAGCTGCTGCGGAGGACGCCGCAAGGAACAAGAGGCTGAAATACTGTATGTTAGAGTCATCATATGATTTTGTCCCATTTGCTGTGGAGACTTTGGGTAGTTGGGGAACTGAGGCGAGAAGTTTGGTGAGCGAGTTGGGACGTAGACTACGAGACAAGTCGGGGGACTCCCGCGCCGGCTCGTACCTGGTGCAAAGGCTGGCCATGGCAATTCAGCGAGGCAATGCGGCCAGTATAATGGGCACTTTTGCACCGGGTGCTGTTTGGGGTGGGTTATTTTAGATTATTGACGACTACTTTTCGTATTATTTGTTTTAGAGTATAGTAAAAAGTTTTTGTATTTATATTAGTTATCAAGTTTGTATGTAATTAATCAAGTTTTTATTTTAAAATTAATCAAAATACTTTCATTTTTAAACAATTAAACTTTGTAATTATCCTACCCTTGGTATGCATAATATAAAAAAAAAAAAAAAAAAAACTAATCATACATACATAAACATACGTACTATTAATTGACAAGATGATAAATTATATGACAAATACGAGTAACTAACCGGTAACAGATATTCATGCTTGTAACAGTAAAGAATAATCATCTAAAATTTTAAGTGATAAACGCAAGTAAAAAAACAAAGAAAATAATATGAGACAACGAATATTATAGATATATATATATTATATAAATAAACCATTTTTAATACATTAAGAAAAACAATTACAAAGATTACTGCTTCGACGATGATGATGATGATGAAGTAGAGTTAAACCGTTTGAGTGTTTGAGACGAACTTCTTAGCATTCCATAATGGATTCACCGTGCGGGTGCCGGGTCCATCGTGTGGCAGAGAGAGAAATCTCGAATAGACCCCAAGACTTGTGACTCGGGCGTAGGTTTAAAAGGGGCCCCTTTTGGTGACGTACGTCAACACTCACCTTCACTACAGCTCTCTACTACTCAACTATGAACTATTTCCGTATTTTTTTTAATTTACCGGTTCAGCACAAATCAGGGACAAGTGTAACTCTGCGAAAACTTTCTGAAAATTTGCGGCGATGTCAGAGGCCTGTTAAAATAAAACCTACTTCTCTAACCTAAAATGTAGAGCATCTAATCTAGGGCATGATTAGTCCGACTCTAGTTTAGCTCATGCTGCTCTCAAATTATACCGACGGTGAGGCCTATTGAAAACTTCTTAGACAGGGAGAGTATGGCAATTAGAACATTTAGACACTACTTGATAAGTGAGAGTAAACGCTGTCTCGCGTACTTTGTATTGTATATTTTTAATTGGATCACTCTTTACACGACTGTCTACAAAAAACATACGTTTTAAGGTTTTCATGTCAAACAATTCTTTTTAGTTATATCTTTATTTATATCAATTAAATTAAGCCTTGCGATGTTTCGTGGAAACTCTGTCAGTGTTCTGATCACTCTTCCCTTTACCAAGGAAATTTGAGAATCCAGTTTTTTTATGTTTATGTACCTTTTAGTTTTATTGGCTTAGCTAGAATTAGTAGTTTTCCTAAAAGTGTTTATAGGCTTTATATTTAAAAACGAATCTTCCAAATGTATGTACGCTCATAACTTTTGAATGATTGCACCAAATTGGATGGTTCTTTGTTTCAATTACGAACACTTATTTTCAGGAGAAGGTTTGTTCACAAGGAAATTTAGAAAATATTAACGGGAAAACGGATGGCGGTGCAAAGTTCCGCCGGGTCAGCGAGTGTTAAAAAAAAGATAAAAGATATTTGTTTGAAAGTGTGAAAATTGGTTTGATTTCACATATTATTTCAAAACCACACTATTGAAAATTCTTGTCATGTTGACGGCAAAGTATGTCACGAAGTCACGATGTATATAATCTCTGTGCTTATTTACACATCATAGTGTCAAATTTGTAAATATCCCATAATTAGAATGATCAACCTACATAGTCTCTTGGTGTTCTCAAAGAGACAGCTGGCGTTGTTATCATCTCGTAAACACTCACAAATGTGCGGATAACGTCATCTGCGACGTCACTGTCGTTCAGGCGAGTTTGTGTTCAAACGTGGACTTATTTTCGACAAAAATTCCGATACAAACGCTATTCTAATACCTATGTAATCTACGCGATGGTAATGTGAATTCTCGTATTTGTGTTTTTTTAACGCGAATAAGTCTGCATGTGACAACAAACTCGCTTGTTTGTTAGTGACTACGACGAAAAGACAGTGAGGCAGTGATGTGGCCAAAGATGAAGCAAGCAGGTTGAATTACTTATTCACTTTGACCTTAAAAACAACTAGTTTAAAACTTAATGTTGTTCTAAGCTTTTAACGGGAAGATTTATATTGGAAATTGTCTTTTTGGAAATAATTTTGTAACAGAAGACTTTCTCGCCTACCTAGGTAGGTAGCAAGTATCTAATTAGACATAAATCCTAACTTTCTTTTCTCTCCGTAACTCGAGTGTGCCATATGCACCTTTCAAATTAAATTTACACGTAACGTTGAGACGTAGCGCACGATTTGTTTACAGAAGTGATATTTCAGTGCTCCCCATGTGCTGTTAACTGGGGCGGTGCTTTACTAGCCGGTCAGTTGGACTTGCACCTTCGAACTATGAGCATCGATAGGAAATAAGAAAAGTGAAACCGATGTTGTACGAGTAAACTAGAGATATTTGGCTGCAGATATATAAGTTAGGGTGTTTGGAGTAACAGTTGGGATGGTGTCTAAGGGTGTGTTTCTGCTGTCTTGTCATGGGTTGGTGTGGGCGGGCGCGATCGCGCTGGCTCTGTGGGCGGGCGCGGCGAGGGCGGCGGTGCGCTACGACACCGCTACGCCGTACGCGACGCCGTACAACAAATACAAATATATTCCTGTGCAGTAAGTCTTTTTTTTATTACTCTCACTAACTCATTATTTATTGTGTTTTGATAAGTTCCTTCCTATTATTCTATGCCATTGCTGACGTACATTTATTTTCTTCTTCTTCTTTTTTCGTCATGGCTTCCATTCGGTAATGCTACCGCAATTTCGCCAGCTTCCAACGTTTGAACACTGAAAGCGTATTAGTTCTATATGTATGTTCTTAATTCATACATTTATTTTATAACTCCAACTTCGAAGTTTAAATTTTCGATGATTTATGTATTTTAAATTTGTTTTTACATTTTAGGCGTTTGCCACTAAATTTCGGTTCGGTACTTTGTCTCTAAAATGATATACTGTGCAACTCTTTGGGTACAACTCGAGAAAATAATCCGAAAAAGGGTTGTAATTACAAAGTAAATTTATCTGGGCAGTCCAATTGTGTGACTTTTTTCTGACCGGTTAAAGACTTCTGATAATGATCTTGCAGTCGATATAACAAACAACTGTGATCAACAATTTTCTCTGTCTTGAGCTAAATATAAAATACAGGGAAGAGAGCCCTAAGAAAAACATGGTCAAGTTGTACAGCTGTTCACAATTTAAGAAAAAATACTTAACTGTATTTTTTTTTTATAAATAAAGATTGACAAGACGAGCAGGACATGCGCCTGATGGTAAGCAACATTCCTGCTACGTGACAGCACAGTGACACGCAGCTATTTGAACATGAAGTGTCCAAATCATTACCTAGCACTGCACTGCGCTCGTCACCCAGAGATCTAAGATGTTGTATCTCCAATTCCCGTAATTTCTCTGGAAGCATTGCCCTTCAAACCGGAACACAGTAATATTTGCACATTACTGCTTGACGGTAGAATAACTGGCAAAGGTGTGGTACTTCCTCAGGCGGACTCTGTCAAGAGTCCTACCACTACACAATACACAGTATTGATTGTATCGCCGCAAAATTGCTAGCTTATCGGTTTTTATCGGATACACTTCGGAGAGTGTGCAGCTGATCTGTATGATCTAATTCCACCTTGCCCTTTTTTCTATCGGACTTCTCGTAGCTCGAAAAGGCGGCACAGGTTCATGGTTGATGTTCCAAAGACACGAAAGAAGAGATTTGACTCTACTTTTGTGATAAGAACGTCTAGGCTGTGGAATGAGTTGCCTGAGTGGGTTTTTCCTGATAGTTATAATCTTGGTGTCTTCAAATCGAGAGTGAATCGGTTTCTTCTAGGTAAACACGCTCCATTGTAGACCGCATCGTCGCTTTACATCAGGCGAGATGGCGGTCAAGTGTAAACCTATAAAAGTAAAAAAAAAAAAACATATCTCTATTAACTGTATCGAAGTATTGAACATCATTTGTCATTCGCCTGCATTCATAAATAAAGTCACTTGAGGTAAGCTGCTATTCAATTCACAACTCTTTATCTCCATTTTTAGTTGAAAGTGCATTGTATTTGTTTCTTACCATACGCACCTGCTTACTTTGGTTCTAGATATTGTAGGTTTAAAAATCTTGTTCGCTATATATAAATGTAATGTCGCTAATATGTAAATATATATATTACTATTATTAATATATATATAATTACATTTATTTGGACTTTATGATTTGTCACATTTTGGGCTTACGCTTACAACTAGCAGCTCTATTTTCCAAAATCATTCGTCAATTTTTCTATTGTACCAGGTCCATACATCCTTGTCACTCGTTGTCCAAGAGATTAAATTGGAAAGGCTTGATCGACGCTTTCGCCCCATAATTTGTACGACGGCAATAAAAGAATCAAGGGTTTAAACATCTGTACAACCTATCCCAAATACCAATTTTATTATTTTGATTTTGTAATGGACAAAACATACTACATATTCGTTATAGGTATTAAGTTTTAGTGAAACTATATCTTTGGCTATTTAATTCTTTTGCAAACATATGTAAGTACTTATAGATTATTTGATATAATTATGGCTATAGTTTGACCGTAACGTTACGTTGTTTCAGCGGCGACGATGGGTACGATCCGGTGGAAGAGGCGGCCGCGACGGAAAGGGCGGAGCCAGAGGGTCCCAGCGGGCCACACGTGTCTGAGTTCATCCTGTCCGCACTAAGGACAGCGCTGGACGCCATTCGGAACATGAACAAGCAGCGGTCCGCTACTAGGCGGTACACCAATACTACTGCTGTGGCGGTAAGTCGAGCTCTCCTATACGTTTCGCCTAAGGTCGTCTTTAACCATCATACTTCACCACCCTGCCTTCAGTCTTCATTGAAATAAGCCTTACTTATATGCTCTATCTCACAGATTGAGTTTGTTGCTAAAAGAAAACGGCAGGCACCATCATTTCGTGAGATTTTTACTATCATAATCTAGTAGCAGAATTGTCATTTATATAAAAATCAAAACGACTAGTTAAATTGCTACCTGCAAAAGCATTAAAATTCCGTTTCAATAATTATATGCACGTACTAAACAGTATTTAAGCAATTTCGAAAATTATTGATAAGATGTCACCGATTTTGAATTTTAATTTCACTAATTAATCTCATATTTACAAAGAAGTCTTTTTAAAAACCTTGTCATGGGTTCATGGGCATACAAAGAGTTACAAAATGTAACAAGATACCATTGCAGGACGCATTGCATATTGGACTTTATTAACAACAAAAAAAAATCAGATTAAAAGCACTTGACAGTGTAGATTAATTAAATCGGCAAATCCAACACGATAAGGTCACCATCTTACCACCCTGTCAGAAGGCAATGAGTTATTAATCTGACATAATAGTACTCGTACATCACTTCGTTTAATAGCGCAGTAATCATCATTTATTACATCACAAAAAATACAACCCATATATGGAGATGTATGAATTGACATGTATAGATTATTATTATTGTTATTTTACTTTAATTTACAGTAACAATATACATATTTCTTTATTCTATCAAAGTATATTCTATCAAAGTAATGATGACGATACTGATCGTGATGGCTTAGATGTGGATTAGAATATTATATTTTAGGTTTCAGCTATTATATTTCTGTAATGTATGCAGATTTACACTAGAATGGTTAATTACGGAATATTTAAATAGGTATGTAGTTGTTAAATAGCGGAGCAAGTTCCCGATATTTGATGCATTTTTTTGCGCCATGTTCAAGGGTTAAACAAATTATTGTTATGTTATGATTATCCACGATCTATATACCATAATAAATAATAATACTAGTGTAGTGACCAAGTGGTGGGTGAAGCAAGCAAGCAGAGTGTAGGATGTCCAACTGCAAGATGGGTCGACGATATCGCGGGTCGAACGTGGTCTCGATTGGCACAGGACCGAGGAAGATGGCATGACTAAAGAGAGGCCTATTCGCAGCCTTCTTTATCCCAATGCTGGGTATTGGGATAAAGAAGGCTGCGGATGATAATGATGATGATATGCAGCGAACTAGCTCGAAAGCTTAAATTATGTGAAGTTGCTTGCATTGCATTATGCATTTCAAAAGATATTCAGTTAGATATTGCTAATAATGTGTTGCTTATGTACGTGTAAGTAGACGGTGACATTTGAACGGGGTCACAGTACGGTACTAGCGCGACCTGTAAGTGGGTGACCTGTTGTAGGGCGCTAAACGCAATAATTACTTAGCACCCCTGTTTGGATAAGGCATCTTCAGCACGGTTGGCAGCCAGGTGTGAATAGGCTCACACTTCTAATGATCTTAGTTCCCGAAATCTGCCAGTTTAATGGGACACTCAACTTTCTCCTTTACGGAAACGTTTTCCTTATTGGAGCAAAGTTCCTAACGAGTATCGTTAATCGTTGAATTGATCAATAACATTACTTGTTAATTTAATTTTATCTGTGAAATTAAAAACCCCCTCCAATAGTTCACTTTTTAAATTTCTTTTTGGAGTTTTTGTTCAGAACTGTTCAGGTTTTATAAATGTATTTTTCTTTTATCAATGATTCGTTGTTTTAAATGTAAACACACTTTGTTTATAACCCGTAGATGCCTATCTACGGAGGAATCGGTTTAAAGACTATAAACATATGATTTTCAATTAAATTTTTTTAAAGGATAGTTGTCGTCTACTCTCATTTATAAATCCTTAAGATAAGAGTTACATGTAACTATAAAAGCACTTTGAGTTTATTCATGGGGACTTGTCTATAATCAATGTTTAATCCACTTCTTTACATATTGTAGCATACACATATTCTAATTATTTAGACAAATAGATTATTTTTTTATTGAACTAAATAAAATAAACCCTTAAGAGCGTAGTCGGTGAGCGTGGGAAAATAAAATTGCATAACTACATTGACAACATTACTCACACAGATATAGCTCTATTCGTATTCTGATAGGCGCCCACAGACAGAGCCATAGTTGCTACGAAACGGAGATTCCGGAGCAGGTGTGAACTGCTACATATTCCATGTTTGTTACTGTTACGTATTCAATATCATACACCATCTAGGAATATTAGACTTTAGTGTGCTCTGTTGTAAGTTGCATTTCGATTTAGAATGTGACAATAACAAACGGCTATAACTCAATGTGTTCCAAACTGTCATTCAGCAAAACACATCCACATAATATCCAAACATTTACTTTCATAATAGGTACTAATCTACTAATAGGACATTTATCTCTACAGGGTTACTGTAACGAACTTGCAGGAAGTACAAAGTGCAGGGTTAGAAAACGTGTTTTACATAAGTGTTTTTTATTTTTAGATTAAGCCATTAATTTCATATGAAGTAAAAAAAATCGCCGAAAAATTGCTAGCCAATCGGTTTTTTATCGGATACACTTCGGAGAGTGTGCGACTGATTTGCATGATCTGATACCACCTTGTCCTTTTTTCTATCGGAATGCTCGTAGCTCGAATAAGCGACATCGTTTCATGGTTGATGTTACAAAGACACGAACAAAGAGGTTTGACTCAAGTGATAAAGAACGTCTAGGCTGTGGAATACGTTGCTTGACTGGGTTTTCCCCGATGGTTACAATGTTACAATCTTTGTGTCTTCAAATCGACAGTGAATCGGTTTTTTCTAGGTAAACGCGCTCCATCGTAGACCGCATCGTCGTTTAACATCAGGCGAGATGGCGGTCAAGCGTAAACCTATAGAAGTTAAAAAAAAAGCAAACCTATATTTATGCATCTCTTTCTTGGCTCGATATTTTCAAACTCGCCTTAGAAGGTACCTACAATAAATATTTACAAAAATGTATCAATGGTTATTGGATATACATTTATTTAGGTAAGGTTAGTTTGTAATCTGACGTTGTATGATTATAATGTGATGGTTTTTACAATTTTATGGTGATAAATAAATATAATATTGTAACTATCACATTAAAATCGTCAAACTCTATAAACACAAAACGAAAGAAATAAATATTGCATATATAACATAAACAATTATGACATTAACATTATTTCACATCATTATTTCACAATTGAGAGGCATCTTCTTCCTTATTTACATTTATTTAAAAAGCTGTGATAGATTCCTGGTCATCATACTTCAAAACATATGTTAGCACTACATGGTACAATACAAAGGCACTTTCTGTTGTCTGCCTGTCCGCTGTGTCTGCTTACATCTTCGAAAAGGGTTTATCTATAATAAAAAAGGTAAAAAAAAATTTTTACCTCTTACCTTTATTTTTTACCTTTTTTATTTATTTTTTTGCCTTTGCTATAGACGCTTCACATACATTTTCATTTTTACGCTTGTTTGCTCTGCGTATTTCTGCTCTTTTTTTAATTGCATTTAACAAATAATTTGGCTCTTTTACCTCCATTTTTCTGTCCAATCTGGAGTCAATAATTTCCGGCAGCATACAATTAAGATAAAAGGTCTTTAATTTTTCTTCCATTTTGTTTTTCCAGAAATTATCATTTCTTTTAATTGTTTGAACTTTCATGTCCACATAAGTCCAAGCCACGAAAATGCATTCCGTTTTTTTTGTGATATGCAGCTGCCCTTGGACTTGGTAATACCAGTCGTGGTTAGTATTTATAATAAGGTCTCCTGTTACATTTCGTTTCCAGAAAGTGATCTTTTTTTTATTGATCCCGTCCTCGATAGACATATTGGCACACGAATATGGACATTTTATCTCGATAATTTTATCATCGTCCAATAACCCATCCGGACTTGCTCCTAAATAGGGTATTTCTGGATCTACAAATAACCCACATTTTTTTATGTCACATGGAAAATCACGGCTTTTCAAAAAAAGTGTAAGCTGTTCTAAAGCGATATTTTCATGGTCTTTCCCATGCTGTACCGATTTAATATTTTCTAAATTGGCTCCTCGAAGTAAATTTTTCACAAGAGGCCCACATTTTATAAGACCTCTCTTACACACTTTACCAAAACTAGATGCTGTCAGACGCTTTCGTCTCTCTTGGATCCATTCCATGGAGTTTGATTGCAAAATAGTTTTCCTTTCTAGATCAATTCTTTCCTTATTTGTTAATTCTAATTTTTTCAAATGATCGGTTTTCGCAAAATCAAAGTCAATTTCATTTAAGTCTGGCTTCTGACAGAAATATCCATAGTCTTTATCCGTACTCGTATTATTGCTCGGTTTTAAAATATTTCTTTTGCTGGGTTTGATTTTTCGACGCATTTTATTTTTTAATTCAAGACGAGCTATGAATGTATTGGGCTTTTTGTGGAGCACCTTATTATAAAGGTATGTTACTGGTTGCTTCATGTTAAATGCCACCACAGAAGTTGCACAACGCGCCGCGTAAGATTGTCTACTTGAATAGTTGATCCGTTTCCCTCCCACAAATTTGGCTATTATACTGTTAAAAACTTCCGCAATGTTGCTATTTACGTTATAGATTAAACTTTTTGCATTATTTACTAATCTTGAAACAAGTTTCATTAGCGCATTGTAAAATGTACACGATTTCATCTCTGGCACAAAGTTTTTATCAGGACTTATTTCATTGTCTGTATCCGTGCTATTTAGATGTTTGCAATAATAGGACTTACAAGCCAAATGGTTACCAAACACGTGATTTGGTCCATTTAGTAAATCTGTTTTGAGATCGGAAATTTTTTCGTTGACGGTTTTTTCCTTTTGTGAATTATAATACTTGATGGCACCAGTTACAGCACGTCTTAAACGTAAAATACTTTGGGACAAAACCTTGCGTAAATTCAGGGGATGACTAGTGTTTTTCGCCAATTCATCTAATTTTGTACAGTAATTGCGAAGTAAGTGGTTGGTGCATTCTATTTTCTCTACAACTATATTACAGTAAGGATTAGCATCTAATATACTTTTGTAGGTACTGGAATCTCCATCAGCGATTAATTTAGAATATATTATACCATACATTTCTACAGAGCTTTTAAACCCTTCTGTTATTGCAAGAGCCTCCATTCCACTTGATGAACCACTGTAGTTTTTGAAACAAATATGATCCGGGCAAGTAATATTACGATTTGCTGATCTGGCACAAATCATACAGTACTTGTTTTTAACTGCCATATAGAGGACTTTCTTTGTTCTATACCCAATAATTACAGCAGCTCCTGATAAGGCTGTATAGTTTTTTCTATATGATCTCTTAGACCAGCACGCGTCTGCCACTACTGTAATCATTGGTACTCCGTTAGCGTCTACATCACCATTTTGTTTGGCTAAATCGTATTCTTCCTTTGCAGCTTCTTCCATGCATTTCTGTTTTGCTAATTCCCACAATTCACAAACCTTTGAATGACATTTAGCGTAAAGGTCTTTAGACATGCATGGTATCCCAAGAGATGATGATACTTGTTCTAAGCCTGCAAAACCAGATCCTATCGACATAAAGCTAGAAACGGCAGTATCATTAAGATCTAGGTCATTTTTATTCTCCTTCGATTTACAATTGTTTATTTGTAATTTAACATTACACAATTTACAGACAAATGTAAATTCAGAGTAAAACCCTTTCTTGCGCTCTTTTAGAAGTTGCAAACAACTGAAATTACACCCTAACGGTGAATTGTGGTTGGAAATCCTTTGCAATTCCTCGTAAAAATATTCGAAGTCAATAATTCTGCGCCCATCTACTTTAAATTCTTCGTTTTTTTGTGCTTCTTCTACGACAAGTTCTGGTGTATTCCGTTCCGATGTTGCCTGGAATAATATTATTGTATTATTTGATGATAATTTGATTATAACGTGATGTTTTTTTTATAAAATAAGTGAAAAGTATTTACAGCTTTTGTGGACATTATATTATTTTGCATGTTTTGAATTTCCAGAAATGGCACTCTTGTTGCTTCTTCGATAGCAAGTTCTGGAATGTTTTGCTTAGGGGTTACCTGAAAAATACATAATTTTGTGCACAATGTTACTATTATTTATTTTCTTTTAAATACATATATGCATAGTTCTCCTTTGAATTGGTAACACTTACAACTCCGCTGCACGTATCATCATTAACATTTTTGATATTATTTATAGAAACTTCTTGTCTCCTGAAACAGGAAAAATTAAATTACAATTATACAGGCTGACTATTTGAACACTTTAGATATTCAAGGATATGATGTATCATAGTCACATGAAGGGCTTCAAAATATATAATTATAAAAATACAAATAAATTACAAAGAAAACCTTCATTACATTAATGTGCGAAGACAATATTTAGTATGAGCATTGCACCTATGTAAAGCCGTGGTGGGTCGCTAGTCTATAAATAAAATATAATACCTACATTCTGATTTGTTACACCATGTGAAAAATTTAATGTAATACCTAAAAGTGTTGCAGGGTCCAGGGTCAGGGGCCCCCTCTCCCCTACAGGTTTAGTGCATAATTTATTCACTGTCTTATAACCTGTAACCCTGTACAGTGTACACGAACAGTACCCGGACATCTTTGAACAAAACTGGCCGCGCATCGATGAGCCCCTGACATGAGTCTTAGATCGGATTTAGGTTTTGCCATCCACAGCCAAGCAACTATGGAATGTGCCTAAGAACTGTGAACTGCTATTCCTATGTCGGGACCGAGCCTCGATGTTCGGGTCGTTTGTTCCCGCCGAACAAACAAGTCTTTATGTCATTTGTGACGCTGAAAATGGGCGCACGGTTAGGTTTTTATTATTTTTGATCAGTCCAAATCGTTACTTGTGCAAAAGTATAGGTAAAATTAAATATAAGTAATAAAAAGTGTTACTTATACTTTTTTAGTTGATAATAATAATGAATTCACTATCATACATACCTACCAGCTGGTTTAGCTAATAGGTACAAGTGAATAGGACAGAGATGGAGTCTTGGTAGGTAGGTAAGTAGCACAGCGCCCAGCCTCCAGCGCCCGCGCCCGCGCGCCGAACGCTGCGCGCGCGGCGCCAGCGCAGCGGCGCGACATTGTAGGTAATTCTAAGCATTGATCTAGGTACCTAGCTAGGTATTCTACGTTCTGACACACGAAGCCGGAGTACCGAAGTAGTTGTTATTGTAATGCCTTTGATGTACTCACTACCGACGCGACAGTCTTCTACTTGTGGCTCTCGCAAACCGTGTGTACTTAGGTACTTAGGTTACTAAATATATGTAAAATGTAGATAAAAAGATACTCACTCTCCGGAATGTAACATTTCCCGTTTTCTTTGCCGGGCACGAACTGATTTAAAACCAATTCTTTTTCTTGTCAACCTCACTGATTTTGTTGGTTTCCGTCCTTGCTTGTTTCCCATATTAGTATCGCACTAAGTAGTCACTTTATTCACTCCACTACCTAAGTAGGTACATATAAAAATCGCAAATACGTATCAGTTCGTCAAACTAAAAATGATTTACAATATTTTCTATCTAAAATTATAATTACGATCAATATCGCTGCATTCATTTAGTAAGATGAAGAAACAGTATTGCCAGTGGCATGGAAACTTTTATCTGTAGTGGAAATTGCAATAATCTGTATAAAAGCTGTGTGCTTTTTTTATGAAAAGAAAGGATATACTTTATGAATTGGTCTCAGCTAAGCTTTAGGTATGATATAAACACAATCTGACGCGAATAAACGAATCATACGCGTAGGTTGTTAGTAGGTACCTAGGTATCTTGGAGACAACACAAACATGTTGGTTAGTGAATATCTCCATGTAAATCTATATTAAAAACGAGCTGAAAATAAATTAACCATAAAGAATGTAGGCCTACAATAATACTATAAATAACATTTAATTATAATAGGAACTTATGTTTATAATAACGGAAGACATTAGAGTGTTTTAGCAGATTATCGCAATTTAGTCAATAGTTTGTAAAATCTCTGTACGAACATCCAATGCAAATTTGTATCGAATATCGAAAATATGTTTGTGTACGGAAAAAAGTTCTTATATATGGCAATGACTTCGAAAATAAAACGAAATACAAATAAGCGAGCTGAGCTCACAAAAATGCCGCCATAGAATAGATCATAATTATTGAACACGAGGTAGGTCTGTACGCAGCCGGCAGGCGGTGCTCGCACGTCATAGTAACTATCTACCGAGACTGTGGACCGTGTACCTACCTCCGCCCGCGCCGCGCGCTCCACTCTTGGCTGTTCTAGCAGCCATCTTGCTCTCTAGCGATAGCGGTCTGAACACGATTATTTGTAGCGCCTGTCAAAATTATGATAGCTAGCGCGCCTGTCCAAATTATGATAGCAACGAAATATGTGTCATGGAGTTTTTTTTTCAGAGGGAGCTTTCAGAAAACTATCCCTGGTTACTGGATCCCTCCTATCCCCTACTGCTGATACACAAATCAAATAACATAAAAGGTCTAACCCATACATGTATCTACATAACAGTTAGAATCTATAAAAATCCGGTTTTCCTACTTTTTTTTAAATATCAAAATTACGGCTGAAAATAATTTGGCCAATAGTTTCAAGAGACAGGAAGCATATGCAACGTTTTTTAAAAAATCAATATGAAATTCAGGATATGTGTATTAGTGTGTATTAATTTCAAACTTCCACATAATGTATTATGGCAATGAATTGACGACAAAAACACGTCGATTTTGTTAAAATGGCAGACGCCCCTCTTAAGAAAAAATACTTATATTATTTTTCAGCCAAGAGGAGCCCCGAAGAGGTCGAACAGCACATCAACCGGCACCGCACGCGCCCTCGACTCAGACGGCTCGAACGGCACGGCGCTGGTGAGCGGCCGAGGGTTCGACGACTACTACGACGACCACCACCACGAGACCACCACCACGCCCAAGCCCATGAAGCCACGTTACACGGACCCCTGGGCCGGGTACTACGACTGGATCATCAACGAAGGTTCCTTCAAATTCTGGAGCGTTTTCCAGGTTTGTAACCTTTTCAACTTACTTACCTAGTCTCCTTACAGTTTATATTTTTTAGTTCTTCCAGGTTAGTAACCTTTTCAACTTACTTACCTAGTCTCCTTACAGTTTATTTTTTTTAGATCCAGCATGTTTTCTTATCGAGGAAATAGCGAGATAAAAATATATGACTACTAGCAGCACCCCGCGGTTTCACACGCGTAGTTCCCATTCCCGTCTTTCCTATCATTTTTGCGGGATAAAAAGTGACCTATGTGTTCTTCCAGACAATCTATTCATGTTCCAGATTTCAACTTGATCTGTTCAGATGTTGCGATGTGATTGAGCAACAAACATCTAAACATAGAACATTTATTTTATTAGTAGGAAGTAAGATACTCGTAGCACCGGTTGCGCCCTGCAGTCATAAAATAAACAACCGCAGTTAAACCCGCACTTAGCAACTACTGACTTTTACGGTATTAAAAGTAATCTTTTGTGTTAATTCATACCTGAATTACGTTATTTCATACCTGAACGTACTAAATAAGTATTTGTTTTCATTATAAACCGTTCAGCTATTGCGTAGATATGTGGATGCACACTTAGGTATATATACAAGAACTGTCGTGTTTGTAATGTAAGTCCGATATACTAAGATACGAGTAGGTACATCTAGAGATTAGAAAAATGAAAAAAAATTGTCTTGCGAAATTTTTTTTTAGGTTTTTGATTACCAAGCACACTCAACTGGCTCAGCATCAAACAAATCAATACGGGGGAACAAGAACTGGCAAGTTTTCTCACGATGCGATTTCCTTGCATTTTGTTCTCAAAGTTTAAAATGCGGATTTTTTAAAGAAATACTAAACTATGTAACATTCTTGATGTGTCAAAAATCACAATAATGTTACAGGAAAATGTAATGACGTCCACAACACCATTATTCTTTGTTAATTCACACAAATAGATTCGGCCTCCGGCGCAGCGTAGCGCATCGTACCGCAAAAATATTGTTGTTAATTGTTTCATATGAAAAAAAAGACGATTACTTTTGTCGTTTGGTATCGAGTCAGTAGGCCCAGGAGTGTGGCAGACATAACATTGACACAGTTACATTGGGTTCTTCAGTAAGAGTGAACTATACTAGATGTGGGACAATACTTTAAGTCCCAAAATGTTTATTCTGTTAATTTTGTTTCCAAGCCTGAAAAAGTTAGGCACATAACGTAGAAAATGTATACAAATATCAATATTGTTTTTCATTACTTCTATTTTTACAATGGTTGAAGTTGTTTAATAGTGGGTTCAATAAAAAAGCATGAGTGTCATTACTGGCTAACCTAGCTGTAATGTAGCATAATGACTGCTCTGTCAAGCATGGGTGACGCCACCTCGGCTGACATAATTCAAGAACGCTGCAGTCGGCCTTGCGGATGCGATTATAGTCTTTTATTTCCTTGATTTATGTTTTTGTTTGTCTTGAGCACTGTTAAAGTAACATACGTGTATATACAAACTATGAGATAAATATGATAGATTTAAAACGCCTTAAAAATGTTCATGGCAATAATAACTGAGACTCTATATTCGAAACAAAAAGGCTCTACTCGATATTCAAGTATTGGAATTTCTATCATTAATAAAATGGCCGTAAGACAGATTTGGTATTTTACTAAGCTTATTATGTGATATACAACAGGATCTAATAATACTGAATAATCTACTTAGTAAAGGTTCATAGTGAGTTAAGATTATTGTTAGCATAAATAAGCGGTTATTGACATGCGCACTACAATCATGATTGCTGAGGCGTGATGATCCATGGCCATCTTTTAAGTGCTTCTATATCATAATTCCGCATTTTTTGTTATTAAGATATTATACGGTTAAATTATGAATTAACTATTATCTACTAACAAATAAACGTAAATGTAAACAAAAAATAATAATTTTAGACGCCTCCGTCGTGGGAGTCGAGGCGTACAAACTGAGTTTATATAACCAGAGAACCCGGTTTTTGCTGTATCTACATATTTCGACACTGCATTCGACTACATCATTATCATCAACAGCCTTCCTTGTCTCACTGCTTTCTTTGCTATCTACGAAGTAGATAGAGAAAAGATGTGTGCCAATCGAGTCTGTAGTCAACCCGTGACACTGTTATATGTTATATTATATAGCCTTGCAGGCGTCAACCACATAAGAAAACAACTATTTTGTAATCCGCGTTTAAACCCGCGTAATATCCGTTCCCATAATTTTTCTCGCAACTAAAAATAACATGTGTTATCTGAGACTAAAATATATCTCTCTACCTTCTCTCTATCTAAATTTCATATATTTCTTTTTTATTGCTTAGAGTGACGAGACGAGCAGGTCATGTGCCTGATGGTAAGCAACATGCCTGCAACATAACAGCACAGTAACACGCAGCTATTGGAACATGATAGTCCAAATCATTACCTAGCACTGCACTGCGCTCGTCACCCAGAGATCTGAGATATTATGTCTCTAAGCCCTGTAATTTCTCTGGAATCATTGCCCTTCAAACCGGAACACAGTAATGTTTGCACATTACTGCTTGGCGGTAGAATATTTAGACCATTAGATATTTCATTTCAGTAGTTTTTGCATGAAAGAGTAACAAACATTCTCACACACATACAAACTTTCGCGTTTATAATAATATATACGTAAGATAAATAAGAGAAGCACAGGACCGAGGAAGATGACATGGCAAAAGAGAGGCCTATACCCAGCATTGGGATAAAGAAGGCTATGGATGATAATGATGATGATCACACAGAAGAATCAGAAGAATCACTGTTATGATGTAAGTGTGCTTATGATGCTGTTTAGAAAACTCAGAAGACTACATATTCCTTCAAATATTTCTATAGTCTTTTTAAGCGACTTCTCGCTGTCTAGCCACGAATTGTTCAGATTTTCCGCATCGCATTTTAGGAAATTTAATTTTAATTTCCATTCAGAAGCAACAGCACTGTATTTAAGTTGCATTCTCATCGTAGCTTGTTATATTTGACGGACATAATTTGATAATGAGCTCGTCCATTAGTATGTTAATGGTATTATTCAATTTTACTTTGTTCTCATGCTCGTCAATGAGTTTTTATCTCGCTGTTGAATAAAATCTAGAATACGTATGATTTATTTTTATGAGTTACGTAGCAAATAAATTAACAATGATTCCAGTAGCTACACAGTAGCAAGCACGTATTTTGGACTATTCATAATCCGGGTATGTTAGTTTGCATGAATTTATAAACTAATTCCGTTTGTTTGAGGATTGTATGTTGTTTTGAATTAAATGGAATAAGATTATTAAGTAACTACTAATTGAAGACAAGGGTCTTCGATCATCGAAAAGGATCGAGTTTTTTTTTCCTAATTCGACTATAGTAATAATAGCTCGAGTGCATGCGAGTTTGTGTTTTTTTAGCAATAGTTAATTCTTCAAACCTTTCTCCTATGTTCCCCGCGCCTTGTATCTGTTACTCGCGCTATCAAAGCGCTTCGATTGTATGCACTTGATGACAAAAACAAAGGAAATAGAATATAGATCATTGATCATCACAAACTTTTTTCATCAGCTTTTATATATCTACGTTTTTATATTTATGCCTTGATACAAGTTATCTCTCTCTATTTTTGTGTACTACCCACAAAATTATAATGTGTGTGTTCGCGAATAACGTTGTCGTTTATGAAATAAGTTTTATCATTATTCTTTTTTAAATTACGTGGTCACGTGGAGGCTGAAGAATATACAGTCAGTACATTTTGAAATAAGGGAATCTCCATCTATACTCTCATTTGACCTACGAAAATCCTTAAACCATTTTACGCCCCTAGTGCCTTAATACGAGTATACTATCAGATCGACAGTATTGACTTAAAATGAGGTCCTTGGTTCACAGACCTTCTACTCTATTTGTGAATAGTAGAAGTAAGGGGATAAAACTTTAGTCTAATTTTAACGGTCTTGCGCTGTTGGAACCTATATTTCTTGGGTTCAGCTTGGCTGCCCTACACATCCCGTGATTTTATTGAAGGACTGTCCTGTCAACAGAAAACCGCCGTATTCTGTCTTACCATTAGGCGCAGAAAAAAGTTTGTCAATTTCTATGATTTAATTCTCCCCCAGTCCATTTACTATATCTGGCTAATTCTCGTTTTTACGATTCTCATCGTCACCTTCATGGAAAAAATTAATTACTATTTATTTGAATTGGTTTTCTAAACATACAAAAAACATTCAATATGAAAAGTAATATTTTTGATTCAGTAAGTTTAACTTACTTACTTTGAGCCTTGTTCAAAAAACAACGTTTTGAATTTTTAGTTCCCACGTAGGTGACGTTACAATTCACGAAGGTGACGCAGAAACTTTGTAGGTATTTAAAAAAATATTTAGGTAAGTATGAACTATTTGAGTATAAATATTCATTAGACAGTAAATGATAACGACGAAACTAATATCAAGGACATAGACATTCATAAATCACAGTGATTCACCTTTTTTTAATCTGATTGTCAATCACCTTCATGGAAAAAAGGCCCCAAAGGGGACGCCACGTAGGTGACGAAAATATCCCTTTCTTTTTTATTCTGGTGAAGTTTAGGTGTTTATGTTTTAAAGTACGATACATGCAGACGATCAACCTAATAGAATTTGTGATTGGTTGGCGTCACTGGGTTCAATAATCAGCAGTTTGTGACGCAAATCTAAAGTAACCAAAATTGTGTGACCGACACATTTTGTGTTTTAACTTCAAAATTATTGTAAAAAGATTTTTTGTTTAGTATTGTGTGTACAGTGTATATTATTATGATGACACTAGTATATGTAACATACAAATATACTGGAATTTAGTGAAGCAGTAACCAAATGTTTAACTGCGCCGGGAAGTGTGACACTGTGAGAATGCGAAAAATGACCCAATTTTGACCGATCGTGTTAATTTTTAGTATAAATAATTACTTCTATTGAAACAAGTTTAATATGTCTTGTAGAATATTAAATGTTTTATTCACCAACTCTCAACATTAGTTTCTAACATAAACTGTTTCTAAAAAATGTCTGTGTGACCATGAAATCTGAGCTGCGATGAGAAATAGCCTTTAACATTTGATCTTTTTCTATTCCAGCTGTTCACCGCAGCGCTTCTCCTGTACGCGTGTCTGTCAGCCATCTACTACGCCAAGTTTAACCCGATCCTTCCCGACTACAGTATGGAATACGATGACTACTTCCTCGAGCGAACCGTGGGAAGGCACGCCAGGAGTCTAGAACCCTCCGACCTACCCTCGGGCCTCAGTTGGATCAACCCGAGGACGTTCCAGTTTATACTGGACGCTATTTCTAAACATTACGAAAATGAATCTTAGTGTATATAGGTAAGGTATTTAGTAGAGGACGTCATAAACGATTTAGGGAAATAAGAAGATTCAATTCTACTAGTCTGAGGTGAGATAATTATTGTATTAGTTGTGATGATTTTTCGAAACGAAGGATAGTCTAAATCTACTACAGAATTTCCATAAGTCACGTATCGGAGGATAGAACATGAGGACGTCCCTCTATTATATTTAAGTTGGGGCAACGACGACAATCACATGTAAATATATTTTGACTAGGTTTCAGTTCTCAACTCGTTCCATTCATTAAGATAGCTTTACCTTTTTTGCCCTTGTTGCCCTAAATTAAAGATTTTCGCAATACTGCGAAGAAGAAATCTGATTTGACAGAACTTTATTAAGGACAAAGTTCTCTTTGAATCGGATCTCGCATAAGTTAGCGATATGTACCTATTTAGAACGTTTGCTCAATTTCCTAGTTCCTAGCTCAATAAATTATTGTACATTTTCTAATTCGAGTTTTTATTCCATTAATCTAGCCTGGAGGTGTGTAGTGCCGTGTAAGCGTGGTGTGCGGTAAAGTGTTTCGTGAAGTTTAACAATGTTAGTGGTCGTGGAGGGCGTTTTATAGTTACGGGAAGCATAAAATAAGGTTCATTGGGGTCTCCGATATTTATGGTCGTATGTACGTCGGGAGAGGAATAACCGGGACCGCAGCATGGGTTGTATTAGGCACAGCGTTTAGACATTCATTCTTCGTAATCTTTGTTGGTTTCGTAATGGATGATAATTGCTGATATTTGCTTTGGAGTATTGCTGATAATGATAACTGTGATGGGTACGGTGATGTTTTCTTAGCCGATTTTGGCTGATGTCACTGTTTGTGTATTTTTAGTATGCTTTAGTTTATTATCAAGTAAATTTGTACAAGAAAAGGTCTGAGTAGACAGTAGACGCCTTGTAATGTAATGCTTTCACTATTACCTGGCATTATGCTCCGAACTATAAATCCTTCATTAATGGTTTTAGTGTTTTAATATTTGTGATGTAACACGACCTGTTTAAACTGGTCGTCAGTTCGCCATTGTTGTTCACCTTTTATGTTGATTAGGTTGATAAAGACACGAAGTATGTGTAACTATAACTAAGTACATTTTAAGACAAAGCTGAAATTAAAAAAAACGTATGTTTTCTTTTTGTGTAAATTCCGTGATTTCGGTTGTAAATATTTAATGCCCGTACAACCTAAGCTAACGAACTGTATTTTGAGGCATGTGTTAAATCCAAATTATTTTGAGGAAAAGATGCGCACTCCATGCAACAATTATCGTCTCTATTTTCGAATGATCCGCTCGACATATTGTCTATTTCAACTCAATTTTAGCGATGTTCCAAGAAATCGTTTGCATCGTGACTTGTGTTATACGAGCATGAAATTAATAGTCCTGCAGTACCTACGGCTCTAATGGGGCGGCGGCGCGGGCGCGGGCGGGGATCGCGGGTTCGATGCCCGCGCGCAGCCTAGGATACGGCAGGATGTCGCTATTATAGCCACCACTTTAACCGCCACCTCACCCGTGGAGCCACCATTACATCCTCGAAACATTGATTGTTAAAAACATGTAAGCTAATTTCGTCACATCATTTGATCTACTTCACAATAATTCTGTCTGTCCATTTACCACAGCACAGCACTCTATGCCTAGAATTAATCCGAAGTTACGGCAATAATAACACTAAATTTGCCTATACTTCACATGTATTTACCTTTTTCTCAGTTTAATTATCTTCATTTCTGTATTTTTTACAGTTACGCAACTCTATTGTTACTCAGTTTTACAAAAATTATCATTCACGTTTAATTTTGTTTTAAGTATAAATGGTGGTGTTAAGTATTCTTAAGTAGGTACTAACTTATTAGTTAGGTATTCTTTGTTTATGAATACGACCTTGCGTCTTCTTTTGTTGTGAACACAGAGCTCTTAATTGAAATAGCTTATTAGTTATAATATTTCAAGTATGTAACTGTCCGCATATTCGTAAAGATAACGAAATCGTAGAGTTAACTAGATTTGCAGAGTTGTATAAACACATCTTTGCGTGAATGGGTGGTCATGAGTAATGAGTTATTCTAATGCCCACATGTGAAGTATGCACACATGATGTGTTAAACGTTATGTAAGGTGTTGCTTTGAAATAAGTAAAATAATAGTAAATAAGTACTCTATCTCAGTATTTGTCTCCGAAACTCTGATAAATCATTTTAATTAAATGATACAATTGTTCACGTCGTAAATGATTCACAATTTTGTAAAATACTTACATGAATATTTATTATATTACAAAGTAGCGGCTTTGTGACTTCTGTGTTTAGTCTTAAGAAGTTTATTTTCCTTAACTATTAGATATAATAATTAGTAAAGTTTTAATTATATTGAACCATAAAATTACGAAAAATAACAACTGTAAAAAGTTTCATAAATTTAGTTCAAGAACACAAATGGTCTGAAATCACAAATAGGTACAATAAATACAACTTAGTTCAAATTCTTTATATAAATAGCCTAGTATAATTATGTATATAGACGCTATTAACAGTTATCTGCTTTACACTATCTGTTAAATTGCAATATGAGTGAAATTAATGGTTTACCACATCTAATAACAGATAGCACAATTAATACTTACAACTTTAACGTACTTTATGGATAATAGTTACGTATCTAAGTGTAACATACTGCTACAGATATATGGAGTATGCGGAGCATACGAAATATATTGTAAAATAGATTTGAGACTGCTCATGAACGATCAATTAAGGTATCAGCTCACGCCGCGGTGGCCGACCGCAACACTGTTTCCGAAATGCCTTTGCGGTTCTGTCCATTGCCCGCATTCGTATTTCGCTACAATTACTTTGGATGTACGTGAGGTGCTATCCGACGGAGTTGTGTAAGTAGTCTGCAGTAGGCGGCTCGTGAACGAAACGGTGCCTGTTTCGTTGGCCGGAGTGGCGCGCCAGTTCTGCGTTCAAGTCTCAAGTGCAGCGCTCGCGCACATTCGTAGAGTCTGTTCTCGCGCGAGGCTGCCTGACTCGAAGCCTCAAGCCGCGTTCCACTTACGAAAACACGAGTTATACACGAACTGATAAATTGAACGAACTGTTTTCTTTCCGAGTATCATTGACTGACCCCGCGTGTGTTGTGTGTTGACAAAGTTGGCGCAGTTCCCGCCGGAGCTGATTTTGGGGTCGAACACGAAGGTAAATATCATTTTACAGTTATTTCCGATACAGTTAAGACTTGCAGCATCTGTCTGCACTAATTTGAGTTTTTGTGGAGTATTTGTTCTAAAATAATTATTGTCAGCTTAGTTATAATACGTAAATATTATAATAATCAATTACCGCCCGCATATTTGAGTTAAATGTTAAAAAAAAATAGGTTTATTATGTATGTTTTGCTATAATAATTCACAACAATAATTATTCTTCTCATACATTTTGCCAATAAAATAAAGGGTTATACGTTGTAATAGATAAACATTACTTAGACGAAGGTTAAAGTGATATTTGTTAGAGAGATAATAATTACACTGTTAGCCTTAACTTACTAAACTGATATTTTTTTATCCAAATAAAAGAATGTCACAGAGCAGGTAATAAATATAACTTATCAGCATGTTATAATTAGGAGCTGAGAGCCGGTGGTGTAGCTGGAGTCGGTTCGTTGAAAAGAGTTCAACGCGGTGCGCCCGCGCCGGTGCGGTGATACAATTAATTGATAACGTGTAATGATGAGATTTGTCCCTTGGTTTTTATTATTTAGATGCTCTCATGACTCACATTCATACTAATATATAGGTTACTTTGAACGCCTGTGTTAAGCGGAAAAAATCGCGTACTACTTATTACTATGAACAGTTTTTACAATGGCCTGAACAATGCAGAGGCAGGACTCATTCCGCCTGGATAATTAGTGCTTTGTAATAGTACTGCGCGCATCACCGTGACTTATAAGACAATTTAATTAATTGTCCAGGAATTTCTTTGGAAATATTTCCCTTTAAACTAGAAGATAGTAACGTTGTTAAATACTACACCTTACCCAATTATTCCGGCATGTGGGACGAGCCCAGTGTAATGTCAAGCAGTGGTTAGGACTCTATATATTCAAATAACTATGTGAGGCTGTGTTGTAATGACCAGACGTGCTACTTACAATTAGGCACAGGTTCACAGGTCTTGTTCGTTCAATGAGCGTTAGAAATTAAATCAGTTTTTTCAAACTTTTCGCAAAGACTAAAGAAGACAATTTCTAATCGAGACAGCTGATTTTGTTTAGCGATATCGTGGTAAGAGTCGTAGTTAAAAGTTGTCTTTGGTGTAGACGTTATGTACGTACATATACAGTTGAATAGTTGCTTATTGTTTCGTTAGATTTTTAAACGTACTAATCAAGCGAAGTACCACTCACATTTGATTTATTTTGCATTTCCCAATAAAAGTACCTAGTTATATACTTATTTGCACCTTAACCATGCGATCGTAGAGCACCGTTACTTAATTACAAATGTTTGAAATAGAGTGATTGAAAAATCATATCTTTTAGAATGATAAAACGCCAAGATATAACAGAACAGTGGTACGCAACAGTTCGAATTAGAAAAGTCTAAAATATGTACCATTCTGTGCTCATCAAGTTTTGGTGGTTTATGAGTTTATTAACTGATTGCCCTTCGAATCGAAGAAACTCACGATTAGTGTAGGTATCATACGAGTACTAGGTGGACTGAGGTATACCATATAAATAATAGTTCTACCATCAAAATAAGCTCCCATAGTCTACTGAATTGCTCTACAAATTGTCTTTTTTACATTGGCGCGAAGTTGATTGGTTTCATTCTTACAACATTAAAATACTTTCTACTTTGTTGAAAGCCCCGTAAAAAGTAAACGTTTGATTTTATTTACAAATAAACATTAGCACATTTTATTTCTTTCTTATTTTATTTCGGTGGTATTGATTGATAGGTAATTGCCGTAATGAATTATAAATTAATTATATAGTATTTGAACTACACTATCAATATTTTTAAGAGGATTATTTTCGTAGTTCTGTTAGAAATCTGAAAGAATTCTAAAATAAATTAATTATTTTAGTGAGTGTATCTTCACTTTGGATATACATTTTGTTGTATTTTGGTTTCTTTTGTTTTTACGAGTATAGTTAATAATAGTTAACCCTATTTTTACTCTTGATCACTTTTTAATAAAAATCGCAGCCACAGATGTCGATGAAACCGGTCAATTAACCGGCGATGAATTCAATCATCTCATTCACCGTTAACTAATAAATTGAGTTAATTATAGTGTCCAGTTTCAAGTAAACACGGCTGTAAATAAATGCACGTCTACAGCCTAACAGTGATTACAATTTATTAAATTATCTATTATTATTTATGTAGTCTGATTTAATCAACACTGGAATCGGATGCCATACTTGGATTTAATGGTTTGATATTGTTTATCAAGTAGGTACCAATCATGAACTTTTCTAACCGACTTCGAATAAACGGTTCTTATAAAATCGGTCTTTTTTAGTATGTTCACCGATTTCATGAAGACGCTTGAATTGATTTGGAAAAATACTATGAATTTATTTCAAAAAGTACCTATGCTTCTCATTTACATTTTACCAAATATGATTGAGATGCTTTTGAAAAGCCAACAAAGTTCAAAAAATTGTGTACACTAATTACATTTTGCTTACTCTGAAACCTTGCTATATTCTTAGACCGTTTAGTTTGCCTACTGTTTCTTATTTGGTTTCATATACTCGTATTTCATTAAAATTAATTGAGTGTGTAACCTACATTTATATATTTTATAGGTAAATATTGTAACGTCCCGGTTTGTTTGTTTCCATTATGTTTATTAGCGTTGAAGAATTTATTACAATCAAAAATAAAATCACATTTTTTGAAAATGATCTGCTAATATCTAAACTTCTTTGAATAGAGATCTCATAGGAATTTACTACACGCAGTCTAAATGATTTATGTGACAACTAATTCCAATACAGGACGGGGGTGGTAGGCTTTCACCAACTTACCGCTGAGAGTGTGTTGGCCACTTCCCCCGACCAGCTTACTCAAACCATCCTAGCTCTATAAAATTGCAGAAAACAAATGTAGCTATAGTTGATATATCAGATATGGCTGATATACATTTCACATCATTTTATCAGATGTTATGTGTCTGCATACTTGAATTCAGGAGCTTCTTCAAGGTGTCCCGATCTTGATCTGATACTTCCTGTGGCTTCACAGTGTAGAAGCAAGTATTCCAAGCTTTCATTCTCCTGCAAAAAACCGATAAAAAGAGCGATGTCTATCTATTTTTGTGAATATAATCGTAGTTTAACTATCATTTGACGAAGATGCGATAAATTTAGGAACTTAAGAATGTCAATAAAAACATGGGTAAAAGAATCGCAGCCAAAGAATTTCAAAACAAAAGCTCGATGGCTAATGATCTTCTGAGAACATCTGAATATCAACTCCATTGTTTTTAGTTCTTTTATTTTCGTTTTGTCTTCAATAATTTTGCACAGTTAAATGAATTCCTAACTTAATTTTGATTGCTGTCTAATGGCCGAGATACACGAGGCTAGTTTTTTAAGCTAGGATAGCAAGCAAGTGTTAGTAAGCTAGCAAGCCAGTAGTTCTACCTTCGTGTAGACAAAACTGGTGTTGCGTAGCGTGGTCTACACGAATCTAGAAGTACAGTCCGCGAGGTATAAGCTGAGCTTTGCATTAGTGTGAGTGATCACATGCATACGCATCTATTACCAAAAGTACAGTCAGACAACAAACTCTTAAACAACAAGCTGACATTAACTATCCAGGATCAATATGGTCATTGCGAAAAGAAGTATCTCTTTTAGGATTCAAATGGTCAAGGACAGAGAATAACAGAAAAATTTTAATGAAAAAGCATGAGATCCGTCACCTACGTATAACTTATTTACTTAAAATTTCCGAATACCGTATTCAGGGCAGGCCTATCGTTTATACCGATGAAACATATATTGACACCACTCACACTTCATCAAAATCATATTCAGATGGCAGCACTTCTGGTTTGAAGAAACACCTTATTAAGAGAACATGGTCACAGCGTCCTGCGTCTGACTGTACTTTTGGTGATCACTCACACTAATGCAAAGCTCAGCTTATACCTCGCGGACTGAACTAGCTTGCTATCCTAGCTTGAAAACCTAGCCACGTGTAGCTCGGGCTTAAGGCATTTTAGTTGGTTGTCGTGCAAATGTATAATTTTATACAAATTATATCGTTAAATTAGTTATGAACACCGCTATCCGTGGCAATTTGTAACGGGAAGCACGGCGAAACGAACAAAACGGTGGTTCACGGTTTGTGACGAGACATGACATGACAGCCGATTCACACCATCCGTGATTCAACACACTCATGTCAATTACCGCGGCGGATTCATTTGGATATCGTCTTGACATTGTTATTTGCAGAAGCGAGGTAGTTGAACTTGTTGTTCATTTATTCATTGTAAGAGGTGATTTTATACAACTCTGAACATAAAATTATACATACTCTACAAATAAGAATATTTGAAAATCCACTAATGCCATTAATACTATTCGCAAATATTCTTCAATGGCGAAAGATTGTGGATTTTTGTGTAGGTAGTATCTATGTTTGTTTTCATGTATCTCTGTCTGAACAGATTAGAATGCAATAAATATAGAGTAAGTACATAATCTAGACGAAAATCAAACTCGTCTCGACACCTACCTATATTGACTAGCAGCTCCCCGCAGCTTTACCTAAGTAGTTCCCGTTTCCGTAATTTTTCCGGGATAAAAGTAGCCTATGTGTTATTCTAGACTATGATCTATCTGAGTTTCAAATTTCAACCCATTCCGACGTGATTGAGTAACAAACATCCAAAAAACAAAATAACCAAACTATCACATTTATAATATTAGTAGAAAAATGTTATAAGGATAGATCGAACGCAAATTTGATTCAAATCACGGGAAGATAGTACGACGTAATATCACAAAGCTGTGTTACTTTAAAGTTCGTACAGTTACCGTGAACCTAACCCTGCGTTGCATAGCGGAACGTAGTTGACATACTTATGACTCCCCTGCACTGTATCCAAGCGATAACTGCATGCAAAATAACACCAACTCGTTCGCATAAACTTGTTCCCTGGCGATCTTAGCTTGCCACTACTAGTGATAAACACAAAAACACAAGCTTGGGTAGCTATTACATGGCTTATCTATAAAGAAATCAATCAAGCATATAAATAGTTATGCACATAAGCAGTACACTTTTGGAACATGAGTGTTGGGATTCTCAGCCGTCCGTCACAAGGAGAGAGAGTCAGTGACGTAATCCACCACGCTAGCCAAGTATGGTTTGGTGGATGAACCCCCACGTTCTATAAATATGTCTTGAAAAAGTTTGGAAGTGTTTTCTTTAAAGGTGATTATGATTATGATGACAAATTCTTACATAGTCTGCACTTAACAAAAATAATCAGAGCCTACGATTTGACGATTTTGAAATCGGATGTCTCGCCACTAGGTAAGTGTTTAACTACAAACATACTATAAACGTATCATAAACTAGCGGTCCGTCCCGGTTTCGACCGTATTCCATGTATAGTTTGTATAGCCTTATAGCACTCAGGGATTACGCACATATCTAACAGTGAAAGAATTTTTGGAATCGGTCCCGCAGTTTCTAAGACAGCTTTATAATATTAGTATGGATTTTGGTGGATATTCCTTACAACACTAACTCCAAACTAAGTAAAGTTTGTATTATGAGAACCAAATGGCAGATATCCAACTAACATTTTTAATGTAAAAGTTTGGATGTGATTGTTTGATGTTTGTTGCTCAAGAACATCTGAGCGGATTGGGATGAAATTTGGAACACATTTAGATTAAAATCTGAAATAAAACTTAGATTACTTTTTATCACTGGAAAATAACAGAAACGGGAACTGCGCGGTTAGAACCGCGGGGCGCAGCTAGATCCAATAGTTATAGAAATACAGAACCAATATAAGTTGTTTTATATCTATGTCCAGTAATTTCTCTGGAAATATTGCCCTTCAAACCGGAACACAGTGATGTTGACGCATAACTGTTTGGTGGTAGAATAACTGGCAAAGGTGTGATACTTTCCCAGGCGGACCCTGCGTACTTAACTAGCTACTTACACTGAGTACCTACATCTGAATTATTATCCATAGACGAATGAAGGTTACATTTGTGATATTAGCATTTAGCACGATTACATTATCCTGTTTAATGGAACCTCTTATCACGAAATGTTAAATCTCAACCAATATCAATGCATAATTAACTCATCACTTTGTTCCTTCACAGCCAAAATCTTGAAAAGTTTCATATTAAGTTTCATATTAAAATTAAAACTGACATAACGGAACTGTTATCTGGCAATTTGAAGTCATCATTGTGAAGATTCCTAACAACGATAGCATAAACCTGTTTAACGTCGGCAGTCTTAACAAAACCATTAGCGAAATGTAGGTAAAATAGGTTAATAATATGAACATTTTTACTACAATCTCTGCTGATGACAGTTAACACACATTTCAATAAATTAGTCGTTTATCAAAAAAACTAGTTGTAATAAAAATGTTAGTTTTCTATTGTGGATTTTATAGACACCCAAAGATATCAAAGTTTAAAAGTAGGAAACTTATCGACTTTTGTCGGACACATTTCGGAGAGTGTGCAGCTGATCTGCATGATTGAATATCACCTTGCACTTTTTTGTCAGACTGCGTAAAAGCGATATCCTTTCATGGTTGACTTTCCACAAAGAGAACGAAGAGTTCGAAATAAGAAAGAATGTAGGCTGTGGAATGCGGTGCCTGAGTGGTTTTTTCCCGATGGATACAATCTTTAAATTGCGAGCGAATTGATGTTTTCTAGGTAAGTGCATCGTCGCTTAACATCAGGGCCGGATTTAGGGGAGGGCAAACGGGGCATACGCCCCGGGGCCTCCACAAACGGGGGGTCTCCACAACAGATGCTTCGTGGAAAAAAAAACAAATTCGACAGTATTACGTTAAAAACCATATATTAGGTTTCCACTTGACCGCCATCTCGCCTGATGTTAAGCACTGGGATACACTGAAACGTACCTACTACTTAAAAGAAACCGATCCACACTCGACTGGAAAACATCAAATTTGTAAGGTTGCATCTGGGAAGATGCACTCAGGCACTGCATCCCACTGCCTCCGTTCAAACGTTCATATTATAAATAAATAAATAAATAAATATTGATGGACATCACACACAACACCATCTGACCCCAAACTAAGCAAAGCTTGTACTATGGCGGCCAGATAGCTGACATAATACTTATATTATTTTAAATACATACTTATTATACATAGAAACACCCAGACACAGTGCAAACATTTGAATTCATCACACAAATATTTGCACTGGGTGGGAATCGAACCCACGACCCTCGGCTTCGCAGGCAGAGCTACTACCCACTAAGCCACGAGGCCAGTCTTATAAAAGTAATGATCGGCTAACATAGCATTAGCAGCGCTCTGGGGGACACTTCTGCAATGCTTTTAATTTGGAATTACAAATAGATACATCATCAACTCATCTGCAGCCTGCAAACGTCCACTGCTGGACATAGGCCTCCCCTAATGATTTCCACAATGACAGGTCTTATGCCGCCTCCGTCCACCGACTTCCCGCGATCGAGACAAAATCATCAGTCCATCGCGGTGGGCCGTCCTACACTGCGTCTGCCGGTTCGTGGTCGCCATTCGAGAACCTTTACTCCCCAGCGGTTATCGGTTCTGCGAGCTATATGGCCAACCCATTGCCACTTCAATGCATAATAATAGATACATGATACGTAGAATTACGGAGAAAAGCTCAATTCACATTTTTTTAAATCACACATTTACCTATTGATAAGTATCTAAGATTATAATGTGTTTACTAAAATATATTTGTGAAACTCAAGGCAGTGGTTAACGTTTTGTTTTTCTAAGAGTAAGACGATGAGGCCGCCGCTCAAGACAATTTTCTCGATGTACCTAGATTACTATTCGTTACGGACCAGGCGCGTGTCTTACAATGTGTTGGCAACAAATCTTTCACGCTACAAACGCTCTATTCTCTGTCCAATTTATAACTCGAGACTTGAAAGCTCGGCGGCGCGTGCCGAACCATTAATTTTATTGTTTCAGAATCTCGCAAGTGTACCGTTAGCTGGTGATCGCTCATTTTCAGATTACTGATAGACCGGGAAATTAATTTGGACCGGTTTCACGCGACGCGGACGATGCGTTTCCATTTGAATATTTAATACCGACCTTAATTTTGTGGGCGTGTGCTGGCAGACGTTAAACTTGTGACCTATTTATTGGTAGCTGGAAATTCCACTTTACTTTGAAGGCGAAGCGCCTCCTTGTAAGGAGCCATTTCATTATTACCTACATTTTCGACTAACATGATAATTTTAGTCCACACAAAGGGCTGTTTATCAAACAATATCTAGCCAGAGCGTGCGACTTCCATGGTTTATGCAAGGTCAAGTCCACAACCTTGCGTGGAGACACATGAGATAACTACTAAGAAAACAACTTCAGTGTCAAGTTAACGAGCATCAATTTGTTCTTGCAGGCAATTAATTCTAGATATGAGTAATGCACCGGCCATGGTTGGGTTAGGTAATTTGAGTAACAGAAGCGGCGGTGTGTGGGTAATTGTAGTGACGTCACCGAGATCTCACGGGCTGAGGTTCTGTTCGTGACATGATACAGCATCACGGCAGCAGGAAACATATACGATTACACGCTCATTATGCTGTGTTGTGCTTACCTTCATGGATCTGTGTAATTTGAAAGTATTACCCATCTATAAGACTGAATCCAAAAAAAGTATTCGCACTTGGATACGTTTTTAGGTAATATTTTGCTAAACTGTATCTATTTTACAACCTTATTATTACTTTATCAGAAATTTTAGAATAATGTTTAAATCTGTATTCTAGATGGTCATAATAATCAATTACTTTTCTTTAATTTCACTTTTCTCGTACGTACAGCAGCTTTTGAGTGGAACAAGTTGCCGGCCTTCTTGTTCCCTGAGAGATACAATACAGAACTTTTCAAGGGTGAATAGGTACTTCTAGGTCAACGTGCGTCATCTTCGACCACACCGTCGCTTACCATCAGGCGAGTTGGTGGTCAAAAGCGGACCTATACGCGATAAAAAAATAAAATTACTTGTACAGAAAATCAAACTTTGTCTTCCTATTTATGAGGTCGCCAAGTAATAACTAATTTTAAACAAGTGGTCGAAATTCGACCAGAGCAATATTAGTCTATCAATTTGACCACAGACTGTAAACAAAATCGTATATACTATTTATTCGCGTGTTCCGAATACATAGTACACACTACATGTAAGGTTATTTTTATTATTTAATGTATTTTTATGCATAACTTGAAAAAAAAATAACATTCTTCACTTCGTGTGTGTATAAACTTGCGTATTAACATATCTTAATATCTTCTCTTCTTTATATATATAAATCTCCTGTCACGATGTTTGTCCCCGATGGATTCCTAAACTACTTAACCGATTTTAAATTAAATTGGCACACCGTGAGCAGTCTGGTCCAACTCGAGAGATAGGGTAGTTTTTATTTCGATTATTAGTCCTTAAATGACAATATCCGAGCGCAGCCGGAATGGGCCGCTAGTAGAATATAAATAATTAAAGATGTGGTGTCATGGAACTCCAGGTAGGAACGATGTTCCTTAAAGTTTATAAATAGTACAGATAATAATTGCAAAAAAATAGTTACATAAGAGTGGAAAGTTGCTTTTTAATCACGTGCTTAATTTGAATGACCGAATTTTAAAGTTGAAAAGATTTCAAAAATAAGTATTTTTTTTTAAATGTAGAATGACGAGACGAGCAGGTCATGTGCCTGATGGTAAGCAACATGCCTGCCACATAACAACACAGTGACACGCAGCTATTGGAACATGAAGATTCCAAATCATTACCTAGCACTGCACTGCGCTCGTCACCCAGAGATCTAAGTTGTTATATCTCTAAGCCCTGTAATTTCACTGGAAACATTGCCCTTCAGACCGGAACACTATATATACCGGTAGAATATTTGGCAAAGGTGTGGTCCTTCCCCAGGCGGACTCTGCCAAGAGTCCTACCACTACAAAAAAAGTATCCTGAATCTTTGTATTTGAGTGCAACATGTGACTTTTCATTCTACTTCAGCGAGGACATAACTAAATGTGTATTGCATATGCGCATTATTAACAGTTTCAGTTAAGTAATTCTGTTGGCGACAAATAAACTTATTAGTCGCTAGAATCTCAAATTTTAGGTTGTTAACTTGTTTTCAAGATTCTTATTTTTTTAAAGAAAAGAGCGCGTAAAGCAAATAAAAAAAATATTGGCAGTCATAGGAACTACCGATAGAAGTGAAAGGTTATAACTCAGAATATGATAGGTTACTTTGGAAACTACACGGGTGTGTAACCGGAGGGCGTGGCCTGGCCATCATGGCATGGCCATCTAGAAATACGCCTGCATTTCTCATTGGCTGACGCATTTCTAGATGGCCATGGTCCCGAGTTTACCCGAAGATTTCTTATCATACCCGAGCGTGACGCTAGAATTCAATTCACAGCCCACGAAAAATCTGTCTAGGCGCGCCTAAAGAAGTTTTCATTTCAAAAAGTAGGTACACCAAAAATGTTCCTAGTCTAAATTTTTAGCAAATTAAAAAAGTTGTATGATTTCGGCCCTATTTAGGTAGAAGTAAATAAAGTGGCCAAGTGCGAGTTGGACTCGCCCATGAAGGGTTCCGTTGCAGCAAGTAACATAATATACATAGTACACATAGTTCTTGTAGTTCGTTGTAACTTTGATCGAAGTTTTAATAATAGTGTATATAAGACGTAATAAAAAAAAACTACTCATCAGATCGAGTTCAAACCAATTTTCATTAGTAGTTTGCATGGTAATGTACTTTTTTAGTTTTTTCATTCTCTTACTTTAGAAGTTAGAGGGGGGGGGGAAACACATTTTACCACTTTGGAAGTGTATATAAGACGTAATAAAAAAAAACTACTCATCAGATCGAGTTCAAACCAATTTTCATTAGTAGTTTGCATGGTAATGTACTTTTTTAGTTTTTTCATTCTCTTACTTTAGAAGTTAGAGGGGGGGGGGAAACACATTTTACCACTTTGGAAGTGTCTCTCGCGCAAATTATTCAGTGTAGACAAAAATTATATTAGAAACCTCAACATCATTTTTGAAGACCTATCGATAGACACACACCATATAAAAAGGGTATAATGATAATGATACTTTCAATGCAGAAACTAGTGAACAGGATGTTCTAAATTCAAATTGACTTTATTTTCTAGCGGATAACACACTGTTATATATTTTTTACGGTTTTAATCTCACATTTTTTTCAGTTCGATCGCACAACAAAATGTCTATCTCTTCCAAGGCTGTCGTAAGGAACTTCGTTCCAAAATAAAGCAGTATATTTTCCGGAAGTAGCATCCAAGTGCTTCAGAACTCATGATTATTGAGTGCTTTGTTTCCGGCAGCGTCTCATCACCGCCGCAGCCAGCTGCTGGCTAATTCTCATTAAACGTAATTATGAAAACGTTTGAACACGTGGCGTATTGTTAGTGAATGAATAGACAGATAATTACATTCGCTCAGCACAATCGGCTCGTAATGGATGTTTATCTGCAATCCAATAGAGCTTGCGGCGGCATCCGTGGAAATACTGCAACGCCCTATTTAACCCTGCGTGAGTGAGGCCGGGTATGTCATACCCGTTGGTTTGTAAAACATGAAATATTTCAAAACTGTGTGATTTTTGGAACTCGTCCGGCTCAGTAGCTGGAGAGGGTAATACGGAAAGTGATTTTAAATGGCAGTTACTGAATTGTCGGTTGTTGAATAAGCTCCATGGGCACAAACACATTGCGGGTATGTAACACCCAACCTCATAGTCGGAATAATCATTTTGTATCCTACTACTAAACAAACAGAAAAAAATCATTCTTTGGCAGATGTCAGTTTTATGGTGGTAAGTAAACAAGCAGAGCTGCACCGCTCGAATCTAAGCCATAGATATATATAATTTGCGACTGTAATGTGATGGTCATTTTGCTTAACATCCAATACTCAACTTGGTTTCTATACTATTATGTAAAAAAAACGTCTGCAAACTTTTATTGAATTGGAACTTTGGGCACTTTTAATCCAGTAGACTAAGAAAGCAAAGCAATCGGCGAGAACATTAATAAAAACTGACAGAGACAATTGAATGGCCAAACTGTTGGTAGTAAGTTCAATTCCCATATGCTCTACGTTTTAACGAGTAGCTGATTAGTTGACATTATTGTATAATCTCGTCCCACAATCCGCATTGTGTTTCGAGGTCGTGCGACAAGTATTAGAGTGCGTGTACCGTACTGTCCGAATTCCGACATTCGCGTTATCTCACCCACATTCAAATGGACTGTGATTCTTCAAAATAACGTTAGCATACTTAGGTGACACGAAAGTAACCCGCTACACAACCTAAACTTACCAGTAACGAGAAGTTGCCATAAAACAGATTTACCTACTAAGCTAATATTCAAATTGTTAGCAGGACTTGTAATCCTGGTGGTCAATGGCGTGTGTGTACAAGTTAATCTTTTTAAGACTCGTTATGATCTTGAACAATCGCAGGTCAAATGACTGACTGTAGGTCATGCGCGGCTCCAGGGGGGGGGGGTCACGGGGGACATGACCCCCCCAAAATCAGATACCAGGCCACTCAGAAAGTTTTGCGAAAAAAAGTTTTTATGTATAAGACACTGGCCACTTGTAATTATTTTGAAAAACTTCGATTATTTAAAAGTAAAAATGCAACTGTGCGATTTTCCAATTTCCCTCCGCATTTTTTTGAGAGCCATTAAAATTTTTTTGTTTTATAAAAAAATGGATCTGCGTCGAGAACATTTTCGTGCTATGATTTTTTACGATTTAAAATGTGGCTTAAAACCTGACGAGTCATTTGATCGACTTCGAATTGGTTTTATGGATGAAGGATCTTCAAAAGCAACCATCTACCGCTGGTATAGCAAGTTCAAACGCGGTCGTTTTACTTTGGGGGATGACCAAAGGAGTGGTCGTCCTACGACGGCTGTCACCGAAGAAAGTGTGCTGGCAGTAAAAAAAAATTAAGAAAACAGACGCATTACTACGTACGAAGAGATTCAGCATACTCTGACAGATTGGTTGACATACAGTTTGGTTCAGGAAGTGTTCACAAGATTTTGCACGAACACCTTCGCGTAAGGAGGATAGTTTCCCGCTGGGTGCCGCACAACCTCACCGAAGCTCAGAAGCAGGCCCATGTGGATTGGTGCCGTGATATGATACAACAATTTGATGCAGGCTCGTCACGGCGCGTTTACGACATTGCGACAGGTGAGGAATCCTGGATTTATCAATACGATCCAGAAACAAAGCGTCAGTCGACAGTACTATATATGGTATAATATATACTGGTATAGCGACTTCAAACGCGGTCGTTTTACTTTGGGGGATGAACAAAAGAGTGGTCGTCCTACGACGGCTGTCACCGAAGAAAGTGTGCTGGCAGTAAAAAAATTAATTCAAGAAAACTGACGCATTACGTACGAAGAGATTCAGCATACTCTGCAGATTGGTTCAGGAAGTGTTCACAAGATTTTGCACTAGCACCTTCGCATAAGGAGGATAGTTTCCCGCTGGGTGCCGCACAACATCACCTAAGCTCAGAAGCAGACCCGTGTGGATTGGTGCCGTAATATGATATAAAAATTGGATGCAGGCTCGTCACGGCGCGTTTACGACATTGTGACAGGTGACGAATACTGGATTTATCAATACGACCCAGAAACAAAGCAGTCGACAGTTTGGCTGTTTCAAAATGAACCAACACCTACGAAAGATAAGCGATCGACGAGCGCAAGGAAAATTTTGATCGCTAGTTTCTTCACTTTGACGGGGTACCTAATTTCAATTCCACTTCGAGACCAAGGCAGTATCAACGCCGAATGGTCCAGCATAAAATGCTTGCCAGAAGTTTTTTCTGCAATGAAAAACAAGCGACCGAACACCGGGCTCCGCGGGGTCCTTCTTCACCACGACAACGCGCCCGCGCACTCAGCCATCAAAACGAGGGACTTCCTGGACTCCACACCGATCAGAGTCTTGGGGCACCCTCCTTACAGTCCTGATTTGGCTCTCTGTGATTGGTTCAGACGCATGAAACTTTGTATCGAGGCTGGTGGAGAGTTCTTTGAAAAGATTTAGTAAAAACTTTTTGAAGTGAAAACTTCTTTAGGCGCGCTATAGACAGAATTTTCGTAAGCTGTGAAATGGATTCATCAATCGTCACGCTTGGATATGATAAGAAATCTTCGGGTAAACTCGGTAAAAACGGCCAGGTAGGTACCAGGGCAACATAAACTGTAAAGAGTTTCGATTACCTACCTCCAACAGCCCAGCGTTTATCTCCAGATACCAGGACAACAGAAATATTAAAGAGTTGCGTTTGCCCCTAGGTACCAGTACCAGGGCAACAGAAACAGTAAAGAGTTGCAATATTTTGTACAACTTCGTTCCATCAGAATGTCCCTTGACACCTCCCAAGTATTTTGGAGTGAAAACTTCTTTTGGGGCGCAGGCGCGCTTTTAGCCAGATTTTTCGTGGGGTGTGAATTGAATTCTAGCGTCACGCTCGGGTATGATAAGAAATCTTCGGGTAAACTCTGGGCCACGGCCATTGGCCAACTAGAAATGCGTCAGCCAATGGGAAATGCTGAAAGGGCGTGGCCTAACCATCACGGCATGACCATCTAGAAATGCGTGAGCCAATGGGAAATGCTAACGCATTTCTAGAAGGCCATGCCATGATGGTCAGGCCTTCCGGTACACCCGTGTAGTTTCCAAAGTAAGCTATCAAATTCTGAGTTATAAGTTTTCACTTCTATCGGCAGTTCCTATGACTGCCAATTTTTTTTTCATACAAGTTAGTTTTTTAGTTTCTCAAAACTTTCAGAGTGTCCCATGTACATTAGATTAAATATCAAAATGTCTAGTAGTACATAAACTATTTTTAAACGCGGGAAAACAACTGGAGCGTCAACTACGCGGGTAAAATCGTGGGGCGCTATAGTAAAGTCTTTTTTACTCGATTTATTGTATTTCTACTCGTGACCCCCCCCCCCCCCCCCCCCCACAAATCTGAGGCTGCGTACTGGTGACCCCCCCCAAAATTCGAGGCTGGGACCGCGCCTGCTGTAGGTACTGATGTGTTTGCCTATTGGCCCACGTACCTAACATAAGCAGCTCACTAAATGTTTCCACTACTGTAATAGTATAATCATCATCAACATCATCATCAACAGCCCACTAAACGTTTCCACAGCTGGGACTCGGGGCCTTCTCTCGCATGGAGAGAGTTAAGGTCATAATCCACCATGCTGGCCGATTGCGATGTCTTCCTTCACCATTTTTAAGTTAGCGGCATTACGCAACTTTGAAAAAACAAGAGTGCGTTTAGGATTAGAACCCATATTATATGCCAACAAAGTAGACAACATAATTAGTACAGTATACAAAAAAGATTTGTTAAAAAGTGATAAATCTTCACTGACTGTCACTGTAGAAAACCTTACATCTTATCTCATCTTTTTCCTCTATAATTTAAATATTATATTTAAACAGTGACAGTCAGTGAAGATTTATCACTATATCCGGTTGTCCAGGATTCAGGGTGTAAGCATGAACATGTTTGTGTGTCATATATGTACATGTATACTAGCTGACCCGACAAACGTTGTTTTGTTGTATAAATTATAGAGACGAGTAAAAGGTTGTTGGTAGAAGGATAATAATTAAGGGTTAAATGTACTTTAATGCCTAAAAACTAAAAAAATATTTGGTGTGGTCACCCTTATCACTTAGAGATATAAAAATACTTTACAATAAATTCTCTGTACTACCGAATATGCAAAAAGTAGTATTAAACATCAGTCGACGTGTTTCGGAGGAATTTGGTTACAAACACTGTGACACGTAAAACATTTAATTAATACACGTAAATTAAGTAAGTCGTCGTTCGATACAATTACATAAATCTAAGATTAAGGCAGTCATAAACGGTCGTGAGGGTTCAAACAGGTTCGTCCAAAGTATCTTTCCTGTGAATTCAAAAATAAACGAAAATTATAATACCAGTTTTCCGAATCCCTTCCTCAAAATAATGGCTTTACCTTCCATTTGGGTTCACATTCTCGGTTGAAGCCATGTCAATGGAAAGGTGACATTGACATTGCGTCCAAGCGTAAGGCCAGCTTCTTTCAAATCGTTGAACTCTGTTGGTATTTTGTTTATCAACATTAGGTATGGCGTATGGCCTACGTTCATAAAAAGTCCCAGCTGTGTAAAATTCAGGGTTAAATACTAACTTAATCATAATAATATTATTCTTTTTTACAACCACTAATCTAACTATAAGTTTTAACGTTTAAATTAATTAATAATATTAAAAAAGAAAAAAATCAGAGCAAGGGAAGGTGGGGGGAGGGTTGTTCAGGGCAGGGTATCACTCAAATAAATTAATTTTAGCAACTTTTGTATGGAGAAACGTTTATTTCTCAAGCACACTTTTATTTGCTTGTTTTACATAGTATTGGAACGAAGTTTGAAGTTCCTTATTTCGTGTTAGATTTTCCGAGCGGATGGCAGCTAGACCGAAAAAGTGTGAATTAAGACTTTTTTCTTGCTATTGTTACAGCCATGTATGAATTTCGTTTCGATCGGGGTCCATAGACCTCTCACGCGTTTTTTGTATCATAAATATGTGGATCTCATTTGTATGAATATTTCTGTTAAAATAAGTCTCAACCAAAGGTGGTTTTGTAGTATAAGGATAGAGGATAGTACAAAATATGCATTTAAGTATTATATCACCTAGCTAACTTCCATATTAGGTACAAGCTTTGCTTTGTTTATGACATGCACCATGTTGAGAATAGTATACCCATTTTATTTGTGGAATAATCTGTTGTTTACTTGATTATAAATATAAATTTACAAATTTTTATTTACCATGAAATAATAAATAATTATTGTTATATCTTCCAAACACTGAGTTTTTGTAAAAAATTGGCTAAATTTGTCAGACAACAGTGTGAAAATACTATGTTCACAAAATAACATAGCTAAAGATGCACTATACCAAGACTGAGTCATGAATTACGCGATGCTCCCGGATAGGTTGTAATGCGATAAAATATTTTCTAAGCGATAAGTTTACTGGCCATTGTTGCTTAGTAACGACCTATGCAACGTTGGCAGATAAACTTGTTCCCACGGTGGCTACGGTGTAGTACGGTGAGTCAGCGATGGCCATCAAGGCAACTCACTGCTCCAGTTATCTTACCCATGAAGTACGCAGCCATCAAGCTACGTGCTAACTGCCGTAAAATGCGCCTTCAAAACATAAGGGTGTTATTATTAGATGTTTCGTCATCCAGATGATAAATACTTCGAGACAAGTATAGCTCTCGATGGCTGGAGGGCGATACTCATTAAATTATATTTAACAAAAACGGACCACGACTTTGATTATAATGCGGAAGATAATTAAGTTTGGAACATGTCTGCAAGTACCGAAGAACTAGATGCTCAAATGTTTCTCACGAAAGAGTTGTTCTAGGTACTTGAGTATGTCATGGGTTAAAAAAAATCATTGACCATACGAAATTTACTAAAACTTGAAACTTTTTAACTTAAATTTTTTTAACAGAACCTTTTAACTGCCCGAGATGTAGTAAAATAATCTTACACTCTATGCAGAGTCCGCCTGATAAAATACTACATCTTTGATGTCTATTTTTACCACCAAGCAGTAATGTGCAAATATTCTTGAGTTTTGGTGTGTAGGCCACAATTCTTCCAGAGAAATAAGACTTATTCAGAACACAAAAATAAATATCAAAAAATAGTTCTCAATTACGTAAAAGATGGTGCCAATGTTTCAATTTGTTAGAGAAATTTGATCAAATGTCAGTGTCATTAATTCGCCCTATTTTTTCACCCATTTATTACTCATAATATGTTTTATTCTGATACTCCCTTGCCATGTTATAAGGCAAGGCAACAAATTATCTTAGATTTCGGGGTCACAAGCGCAGTACAGTGATTTAGTGGCACTATGATATTAGTGTGAGTAGGCGTGTCGCTTACCATCAGGCGCAGAACTTTCTTATTCCATCACTCTATATACTTAAAAAATACTCGCGAGTAAAAATGTGACGAAAAGTTTATCTTATTTATGATATTACAGGACGATTTTATTACGTGAGAGATTTTAAAAATACATTTTTAGCATTTGTAAATGTAACGAAAAAATTAAAACAGGTAAGATGTTTTGCTGTTTTGATGTATGATTTTTTTGAAATCACGGCAGCGATTCTTACACATGTCATAACATCGTATTGGCACTGTATTTCTGACAGGCATTCAGTATTTTTTGCACCGTTGTTGGCGCGGCGATGACCAGAGCAGGCCCCGATACCATCGACAATTAATTTCGAGATCGGTACATGTTTTTATAAGCACTCGATGCGTGTAATTTTTATGACGTATCATTCAGGAAAATTACCATGTAACCGAGCCTCAGAGATGTAAGCCGAGGTTACACATGGCTGTGGGAAGGTTATAAGGAAAATAAGCTGTTCTGAGTTGAATCTTAATGTTTGTGTCACATAACCCTTAGCTACGTATTACAACAAAACGTTGCAGTGTTCAAGGTATGTGTTGTATGATGGTAGCGACGTTTAAAAACTTACTATATTTACGTGTAGTAAACATATTGCCTGGCCTAGTGGTTTAGATCCCACCTTTATCTATGTGATTTTCCAAGTGCATATATAGATGTTTTTCTTGACTGTTGCTTTAATGTTGAAGAAAAATATCGCTGGAGAACCGGCATGACATGATCCAAGAAAGGTCATGACAGGACATCCATATTTCAAGGACATGTGTTTTCTACCAAACCGCACTTGGCTAGCGTGAGGGATTATAGCCTTGAGTCTCTGCTTGTGTAAGAAGGCCTCTAAGTTTCAGCACTAAATGAGCTGCAAGTCTAATAATACGTCCATGCTCTATTCTCGTCTATTAATAAACTGCCTCTTCACCTTACAAAGCTCTAGAGGTCGCGGCGTTTATGGTTTTCCGGGAACTGCCGGATTAAGAGGTTATTATTACGTTTTTACTGTTGCGATCGAGCAAATAGTAGCACTGCGACCAGCGACTAGCCGAGGTGTTTGACCGATTATTTGTTTATAATTCTCAACTTCGGTTTGACCGGTTTTTTTCGTTCAAGAGTAGACATTATGCAAATACGTGGGCAGTTGTAGAGACGGTGACACACAGACACTGTAGCGAGGCTTTCCCGTTATATAAATGCATTTTTGTAAGTAATTTATTGTTTCCGTGAAATAAAACCTGTTTTTATGTAGGTAACAGTATTTTATTCAATTTAGTTGTCAACATGGAGTTTATTGAGTTAATCAATAGCTATTACGGTGGTTATGGTGTCGTCGGGAAAGTACGTTAATTTGTAGACCGCGGCATTCTTTCCATATTGCCATCACATGGGCCTAAAACTTACTACTTGCATACCGTTTATTATTTTTTGATGAACATTTAGTAAAATTATACGATTCCACTTACGCTGGTACAGAGACAGTGTATAGTCTGAGAAAGGACATACTTTGGCTACTTTGCAAAAAAAGGCTTTAGGGCGTTGAACTCTTCAAGTCTTGAGTCAACCCTTATTGGTTTAAAGTTTTAATGAAAGTTTCATCATTTTTTAAGCTAGATGAAGGTATGGTATGTGACTGGAATGGTAGTGTGTTTAGTGATTTTATACTGTTTTATAATGCATAATTTAAAAAAAAATAGCCTTCCGCATTTTTTTCTATATAAACTTTTCTTATAATTCTCTGTATGAATGTAAGAAATCTCATACTCCACCGTCCACGCTATTTTCGTAAAAAAGGTAAAAAAAAATCGCTCTACATACGTATTCATATGTTATGAATAAGTATGTAGAGCTTTAGATTAAACTTATGTTTGTAGAACGACTTCAGCGGTAGCCCAAACTTAGATCTTTTTGTTTTCAGTTTTGTTTCTGTGTTTCAGTGCCCGTTTTGATTTGTGTCATTTTAAACATTGTTTTATTATATCAATAATGAAGGTGTTATTATAATTTATCGTTGAACAGTTTTTATAAAATTCAATAATGACCACGTAATAATGAAGTATAACTTAATAAACAATAACGGATATATTATCCGACTATGCATAAAACATTTGAAATAAAAACTCTGTAAGCATACAGCGCTGTTTAAAATGCGTGACAGCACCATCTTGAGTTATTAAAGCGATGCATGCGCTTGCGCTGCTCTTATCAACAATAACGCCTACGGCTTATATTTATATCAAAGTGACCGTTAAACTAATCATAAGGGCCCACAAGTTGTTTAAAAACTGTGATCAATATTGGAATACAAAAACGTTACAGTTATTTATATTAACATGATTTTTTTTCTTGAAGGAAAAAATGAAAACATGATGACTTAGCGGCTAGAATATCCGATCTCACAACTGTGAAGTGTTGTAGGCTCGTGTATTCCATTATTCCAAGTGCGAGTACGAGTTTGTCATTATCCATCAGGAAAACATCGCGAGGAGACCGGCGTGTTTCAAGGAAAACAAATTGGCTAATTGGCTTTGACTTGTGAGAAAAAGCCCCGCGTCACAGTAGTGTGTAACCACACGAAGTATCAAAACTCGGCAAAAAGTTAAATAGTTTTCTCTCATTTTGTACCCATAAATTTATACTAGCAGCGCCTAGTTTTCCACGATGCAAAACCCAATGTAGCTATTTTGGTGTTTTGTTTTGTATTTTTGATGTTTGTTGCTCAATCACGTCGAAACGTCTCAAACATTTGGAACACAGTTAAATTATAGTCTGGAATAATACAAAAGTGCCATTTATCCAGCTGCATTTCCGGAAGTTTCTTGAAAATATCCATTTTCTAAGTTCTAGATAAACAAAGTCGCGGGATGATAATATTACTAGTATAACAAAGCGTAGTTTAATGTTAATTGTTTTTTTTTGTCCATAAATCCCCTGTGATATTTCGGAAGCGGATTTCTGGACAAAAATTCCACAAATCCCCTGGCAGGGGAAAACCTAAGGGGATTTCGGGAATAAGCCAATTATAATTGTAACCCTTAAACCTATGCCCGAGTCACAAGTCTCGGGGTCTACTCGGGATTTCTCTCTCTTCCACACGATGGACCCGGCACCTGCACGGTGAATCCATGTAATGGTAAGAAGTTCGTCTCATAAAGACTAAATAAGGGCGTGTTTGTTTCTAGGGAGAGCCATGTGAGGTGGCCCGCGCCCGAGAGCCCCGGCCACGATGCACACCATGGACACGATGGGCTACGGCGGCCACAAGAAGTACCGGCCGCCGCTCTCACCCACCAGCTTCTACCAGCCTGACTACTACTCGCGACACACCACATTGCGCCCACAGGTACACTCGCATTTATTTTTTTGTCGGGGAAATGCATGACTGACGTCGTGGCTTAGTTGGTAGTAGCTCTGCCTACGAAGCCAAGGGTCGTGGGTTCGATTTCTACCCAGTGCAAATATTTGTGTGATGAATTCAAATGTTTGCACTGTGTCTGGATGTTTCTATGTATAATAAGTATATATTTAAAACTATATAAGTATTACAACAGCTATCTGGCCACCATCATACAAGCTTTGCTTAGTTTGGGGTCAGATGGTGTTGTGTGAATTGTCCACCAATATTTATTTATTTATTTATGCACCGGCTGCCGTGAAAAGACAAGACGTGTGCATCCGACTCGATACAACTAAAAGTAATGCCCTGAAACCCCCACGGGTTTCTCCGGCATAGCTTGGGGTCAGAGTCGCGGGACCGCTATCACATTCGACCACACGACCTTGACACCAAGTTTAGTCACAAACCATAACTAAATGTACGTTTTGGGGCCCTCTTGAAGGGAAAAATCTTAGTTTTTTGTTGAGAATGGTTGATAAATGAATTATTATGAATTAGTAATTATTTTATTGGCAAGTTTGACCTATGCCAAAACAGAATTTACTTATTTCATGTGTTCATATGTGTGCTGGACATAAGCCTAATTTCAGGAGTTACCTTGGAAAGAATATTTACCTGGAGATGTTTATCATGTTAAGCAGTAAGAAGGGAGGCATTGGTTCTGTTGCTGGGCCTACTTATAGTTAGTACTTTCATGTATGTCTTCCCAAGTGTTTTAAATGCTTGATTTAACTACATTTTCGCAAGAAGCTAGTAAATACTCAACGAAAATTGTTACACCACGAAGCGCAACTAGTATCAAATATAAACAAATATCTAAGCTATCATGCACGACCAATTGAAATCTTTCAACCATGGCTTTACAACGTTACCCTAAATCAAAGCGATAGTTTCCGAAACCCCGGCCTATAATTTCGAGATAATCCGTTTGATCGGCGACGCGACGGGCGTAGGGCCGTCCCGTTACTTGAACGGTACCGACAATGGACGGTGGAATATCTAAATGCGCTCGCTGTCGCTGCAACGAAATCCAACACTTCACGGGATGACAAGCAACAAAACATTCTAACCTTCAAATGAAACACTATTACAGAACAATCGCTCCAAGCTAAAATACCACACGAAAATCTTCAAAATCGGTTTTTATTCATAGAAAAGCCAGCTATACTAATATCACAAAGCTGAAAAAGTTTTTTTGTTTGAACGCGCTAATGCCAGGAACCAATGGATCGATTTCTAAAATTCTTTCATCTCTTGGATTTGTACACAACTTACATATAATTCACAGAAACATGATCGATTTTCGAAAAAATTAATAAATAATAATAATAACGCAATTTTTTTAAAAGTAGGTAGGTACTACAGAAAATTGTGTTTAAAAACAATTTCTAGCTAGTGATTCAAGAGGGGTTTTATCCGTCACTAAATCAGTTACCCGGAGAAAATCTGTGCTTACTTTTCTTATGAATACTTCAGTAATATACCAATATCAATAATTTTTAATTTGAATACACCAATACTTACAACGATACTGCAAATATTGTGGTCGATCACCTATCTCAACTTTTTTGAATGTCAAGTAGGTAGTTAACCTGCGCTATTTGTTTTAAACCTCATAAATTGTCATCCCATCAGTCACGGTAGTACTTATCCGGTCATCTTAAAGTCAAAAAACAATAATATTTATCAGTTAATAAAATTGGCAGTTTTCCTAATGTGTTCCCATTCATAATCGTTAAGGGTTTAAAATGTATTTATTTCTGTTAATGTGTTTACTAAACATTTTAGGTTTGAAGACCGTGAGTTCTTATTCAAAGAATTAAATTCATAATGCTTTGAGCCATCTGCTATTTTTTAAATGAAAGTTAAGTAGGTAGCTAGTAATATATTATTGGCGGAAATATTTTTTCTTAAATTTACTTGAATTGTAGACCATAGTTTAAATAATTCACAGCATTACCTATATTGTTCAGTCCCAATGTGTGTCACTGTATCTTTAAATTGGATTACAATACAGTAAATATTTATTAAAAGGCCACAAAATACAGGGTAGAAATTACACTTAAAACTATTTATATATATTTATTTAATATAACTTAATAGTTTATGAAGCATTTTAATCGAGCGATCTTACCAGGTAACAGTGTAGCAGAATTAAGTTTCAATAGGAGGATTTTGGTACTGTATGCTCATGTTACGGCGTAGTGACACTATTAATGGCATGAATAGAACTGATTAAAAGTTTGTATGTCTCGCAGAATTACGTATCTCTTACCTTAAAACGAAGCAATTCTTGTATATTATATAATTTAATTCTAGGAAATGGCTCAAACGATTTCAATGATATGCAAGAAATTTGGGGTTCGCTAGGTTTATTCTTTTAGAAAACGCAATATTTTTCGTGTTTAAACCGAACAAAGCTCGATCATCCAGGTATTTGTTTTAAAACAAAAATATTTACCAGATGTTTCGTGTTTCAAATTTCAAGTAACATTTTACGCTTGACCATAAATAACAATTGATGGCATGTTTACTGCAGTTTAGATCCTGAAGTGGTTGGTAACGTGTTGATCATTCGATTGCATTATCGATGATGCACGAGCGTTGATCGCACGGAGTCGTTCACCGTGCCCCATGGCATCGCTACCGTTACCTCCGCTTCGATTGTACCTTGATTCGATCATTATCGAGCATCGATTGAACTTTTGTACTCACCATCTATAGAGAACCATTCCTGTACGGAAATAACAGTGGCTATTGTGCACGGATGTTTCGGAAACTTGTCGGCGTTGTTAACATTGAATTATTACGTTTGATTGTTGATGTTCTACACTGAATGAAGTACGAATATTGGTCGTGTAAATGCAAGTAATAAGCAAGGCAATTGAATTAAAAATTATAGGAGCTTTCCTAACTGACATTTTTTTCCTGCTGCTAGTACATATTACATAGTAAACAGTATTAATAACAGTGTAATAGTATATATAATATAACAGTACAATTTATGTGAAAACTTTAGTAATCATGAGATAAACTTAACACAAGACTGGCCTTGTGGCTTAGTGGGTAGTAGCTCTGCCTGCGAAGCCGAGGGTCGTGGGTTCGATCCCCACCCAGTGCAAATATTTGTGTGATGAATTCAAATGTATGCACTGTGTCTGAGTGTTTCTATGTATAATAAGTATGTATTTAAAAATATATAAGTATTATATCAGCTATCTAGCCGCCATCACACAAGCTTTGCTTAGTTTGGGGTCAGATGGTGTTGTGTGAATTGTCCACCAATATTTATTTATTTATTTAAACATACAATATTTATTTATTTATTTAATACAATTGAATCTTGTAGGTTGAAATTTTTATATCAATGATGTGGCAGGATCTGTTGCGACGTTTTTAGAATACCAGATGAACTAAAAAATCTGTAAACAAAGTTCTCGTTTGCGTTACAGGTATCGTTAATGTTCAATTTTATTATATAGATAATTTCTATTAGTACATGGTTATAATTTAACACATTTTTTCCACCCATCTGTCACACATATTTTATCTCTCACTCTGAGAAGGCCATATTCTATCAGTCCAGTTCATTTAAGCTCAGTTCCAATGGAGTATTATTTGTCGGGCCCAATTTTACAGGCCGTGCTATTGTTTTTTCGCCTAGTTTACGAGTAGCTATGTGCTGGAATCCATAGCTTCTGGCATAATCTCGATTGGTCTTTGATTTCCCAGCCGACCGCAGTCCGCAGATCGCTCCCAATCGATTACCATCGAAGAAGTAAAAAACCTCGAAGTATCATGCTCTAGTGAGCTACATCGAGTAATCTGAGCGCTCATTACCGCCGCCGCTGTTCACCATGACTGTCAGTTGCACGCGTAACGTGTTACTTACTTTATGTAACGGTACAATGAGATTTATGGAAACTTTTTACAAAGCCTGTGATTTTATCGCGGCACATAAGTATATGAAGAATTTGATGGCAATCTTCTTCCTTAATTATTTTACTGTTGTTAGGGGAAGTGCAAAACTACTGATAATATTACTTATAACGCAATATTTTGGCATACTGAAACCCCTATCATTAAGATAGATGTTAGGAGGCTTTGTTTATATCAAGAATTATATAGCAGGCATACATATGCAATTAAATATTGAAATTCATTATTGATACATGGTCCCGGCCGGATATGGGATTTGAAACATTCTGATCTTAAATCGATTGCAGTACCAGCGAGCTAAACAGGTTGTAATTGATAAAAAATGGCAGGAGTAACCTTTTGAAAGCGAAGTATAGAAGAAGAAATAGTATATATAGAAGTAAAATTTATTGAATTTGGGCCATCTAGTCCACGTGCGCATGTGACCAGATCAAATTGCTGAAGATACGTGCGTATAAACTGCTAGGTTAATCGATAAATCTGCCATTTAGGTACAATACTGTCGTTTTATTTGCAAAAATAAGTACCGATTACTTTCTCAATAAATCTAAATTTAAAACTTAACTTTCTTGTGCTTTTAGTAGAACAGAGGCTTTAGCTAGTGATTATTTCGGAAAATTTTAATGGGTCCACACGTTCGGGTCGACGTTATTACGAGTTGGAGAGTTGGCTCTGTTTTTTGAATAATTTGATCATCTCTGAGAAATTCACACTATACATCACCTTCCTATAGTGTGTACTGGTTTAATGTGAGTCTATGAGATGTAATAATAAATTAAAGACGAACCGTTAACTGAACCAATCCCATGGACCGTGAACTACTGAGAATGATTTCCATACGTTATGATGTAAGCGAGCACACGAGCGGATCCACCGCGCACGCGAGCTCCCGGCTCTGAACCACAAAAACCAAGGAAACCCGCGAAGCTTTTAAGCGATACTGCTAATGAATACTGATGTATCCACTTCCGCGTGCTTTTAATTAACACTCTCATACGCCACCGCAGATGTAAGAAGCTTCAATAAGCGCTGAATGCTGCATCATTTGGCGCTCGTCTGACCGTGAAGACACGCGTGGCCAATACTGACGTGATAAATGAACCGACGCTTTATAAAACTAATTAATAGTCAATATAACATAACACGTTTGCAATTAGTAAACAATGGGCTGACAGTGCGCGCTGAGAGCGCTGAGAATTTTCCGCGATACGCGTTTACATAGTAAGTATGCCAACTGTATTAAAATTATTTAATAATGTTAATACTACGGATGTTTGTTGCTACAACTCGTTTTTATGGCATAGTTTATATTACTACAATGAGATTATAATTAATTAATATTACTAACAAGGTTCCTTACGAGCCGATGAAGCTTTGTTGGCTCAGAGATGACAGCTTCCGATTCCAAAAACGTGGTGAGGTCGTAAGTTCAAAACTCTTCTGCACCTCTGAATGATTTTCCAAATGCAGATGTATTAAGTTCACCATTGCCACTGACTATAACAAAACTTTTCGTATAAGCAAAATTTTAGCTTGACTAGACTAGACTTGCTTCAAGAAAAAGATCTATCAAGGACATCAATTGCCAAACCGCTCTGGGCCAGCATAGTGGATTTATGACCTTGGCTGTCTCCTTGTGAGAAAAAACAATTTTACAATCATTTTAAGGAGCACCAAATTTACCAGAAGCATAATAAAATAACAAACCAAAGCATGTATGTTTGGTATGTTATAAAGGACACACGGGAAGTTATCACTTCGACGAATGCTTTACGACAAGCTTTGGTAATGATTTACTTGAAATAAGTGTTATAAAGTGCAGTGTTCCATTAAATCAGTTTAAACTAGCTGCTTGATATGCGTAAAGATGTTATCAGACGCGTGGGAGTCACGCATTGTCCAAACATGGGCTCGTTGACCCACCGCGGGTCATGTGTAAAACGGTGTTTTTGGATGTAAACCTGATTAATTTAATTACTTTTTTAGAAAATATATTTTCGAGAGCCAAACATGTATTTTTCTCTTTTAAAAATGTGTGCTAACAAATCAAATACCAATCGTGTAATTAAGAAATTTGTAATTTATGGTTATAGTACTCTGTAGTTTGCTTGGGGACGTACCTCGCCTTTGCCACAATTATTCTGTCGTCAATCATCAATATTCCCACCATTACTGTGTTCCGGTTTGAAAAGCAATGTTTTCAATAAAATTACAGGGCAACGGGACAAATTAGATTATATCTTTGGCTGGTTGAGCGCAGTGAGCCTCTAGGCAGTTATTTGTACTCTACGTGTTCATACAATGGCTACTAACATTATCCTGTCATGGGCATGCTCAAGTTCAATACTATCAGGCATGAGTCTCAACGCCTTACTCTATATATAAATTAAACAAAACACAGATAAACAAGAAGAGTTAAAATCATTGCCGAGCACTGCAATGCGCTCGCCACAGAGACATTAATATCATTCATCTCCATGCGCAACAAATGTGCTGAAAAATTATTGAATGTAAATATTTATTTTGCTAATCGAAGGAGTAGAAAGCGGTTTCACACGCACAATAATATTTATAGTATTAGTATGTTCTAACTGTACTGACCCAATATAAAGCTGATTGGAAATTCCGCCGGTTTATAAGCAAATAGTGAACCATAACTGTATTACGGAACCAGTCCGGCGCCCAAGGTCTTCGTTTCGGTTTTATTGAGATGCCTTGGGGACATTATTTTGTCTGCAAATTCTATCTATGCGAGAATCTCCGTAACTTAAATTGCTATCTTAACGAAAATAAAAAAACACTTTGATTAATTACGTCGGTTTGTATTTATAAATGGTATTTGGTATATTTTAAACAATTTTAGAGAAAACCGTGTAGTAACTAGACGTGAATACTAGACTTTACTATAACCTGATTTTTTACAAAGGTAAAAAGTTCGCATTACATATATACATTTACACTAGGTAAACTAAAATGGTTTACGCTTTTACATAGCTCTTTACGTTCCCTTTAAATTAAAGAGAGAAAAATATCAGACCCATAAATGTTTTAGTTAGGGAGCCTAACTCCCTAACGGTTGATGACAGCAGGGCTTTCTACAGTTTATACATTCATATGCATTTTATCAAAAGCGGATATTTTAAGATTACAAACATTTTTATTTATTTGTATAAATGATAGGAATAGGTAGGTATTATATCGAGCTACTGCAGTGAATATTCGCCCCCCAGTAGATAATTCCGTAGCAGCAAGAGTGCCAATTACAAGCGATGCGTATGCAACGAAACATAAGAATAGTACACGAACAAGTGTCGGTATTTCTTAGTTACGCCCGTATTACGTGCGAGGCGAGTGGTTCGCCTTGCACTTGGCTCTTCAGTGCAACAGCCGCGGCGGCGCAACCGGCTCGCAATCGGGTCAATATAACTACAACTTTATACTATACTAGTTGCGGCTCATTGTTTCGCTCTTATATGAAAATAAATAAAAATACCAATCGATTTATGAGAAATCAGGTACAGACAGATAGACAGATACACTTTATTATGCACACCAAATAAGATACAAATCATAAAATATTTATAACTAGTGCCATTAATGGCAGCCTTGTCGCTAATAACAATTTCTTCCAGACAACCTTTAGTGGCGGGAAACACACAAAGATGGAATAGAGTGGGTACATATACAACTCCTTATTAAAAGCCTCAACAGAGTCCCTGCTATGCCAATAACTTAGCATAACCATTGAGGAATATTATACTTATTCGTTGTTTCGCATGAATTGTTTTTTTTTTATTAACTTGTACCCATGCGTTTACACTTGATCGCTATCTCGCTTGATGTTAAGCGACGATGCGGTATACGATGAGGCGTGCTTACCTAAAGAAACCAATTCACTCTCGACTCGAAGACACAAAAATTGTAACCATTGGAAAAAACTACTTACCTACTTATACACACAGCCTAAACGTAGGTACTCATCACAAAAGCGGAGTCAAACCTTCGTTGAAGTCTTTGGAATTTCAACCATGAAACGATGTCTCTTTGCTACGAGCAATCTGATAGAAAAATGGTAAGGTCGTATTAGATCATGCAGATCAGTTGCACATTTAATACAATTCGACGCAGACCGAGTCACAAGTGACCCAAGGAATTCTAGACCCTTGCCAAGGTCGGTCGGAAAATAAGGTGCACGTTGCAATGAGCACATTTTAATGGCGTGTGTTTTCCTTTTTTATTTTGTTTTGTGTTAAAAGAAATATCATTGGGCTCGTTCGCGCATCTTCAGTGCAACAGCCGGCCCTGTGCGGACCGGTCTTCTATCAGGTCAATAATAACATAACTGGTTACATATGCACACTAAAGGCTTGAAGTAAGTACGTGTAATCATTTGTTTTAGTCTACTTTCAATCATGGATTTGGTTTTACTGAATTATAAACAAAACTAGCAGTGCCCCGCGGTTTTACCCGTGTAGTGGCCGTTCCCGTAATTTTCTTTTTTTTTTTTTTTTTTTTTTAAATGTACATTGACGAGACGAGCAGGTCATGTGCCTGATGGTAAGCAACATGCCTGCCACATAACAACACAGTGACACGCAGCTATTGGAACATGAAGATTCCAAATCATTACCTAGCACTGCACTGCGCTCGTCACCCAGAGATCTAAGTTGTTATAGTAGTAAGTATTTCTTGCGTAATCTATAATCTGTGTTCCAAATTTCGACCCGTTCTGTTCAGTAATTTTAACAAATACGAATTTGATTGATTGAATTTCTGAAATTGATTGAAACCATTGAAGTGTTTAATTTTTGTATTTGCAAAAATAATTTTTGTTTTAATAATTATGGAAAAAATATTGTAATACTTATATTAAATATTTTTTTACATTTCTCACACAACAATAACACGCAAACAAAGCAATGCTTGCCCTAAGGAAACTAGTTAGCCATGTGATTTGAATGGGAAGATAACATAAAAAACGAAAAAATGCTAATTGAATATCGAACGCCACATTGAAAGTTTAGAATTTTCTGGACTCCTGACTACGAAAAATAAATAAATAACATTCCCGATTATTATTTTCTACCAGCTCATTATAAAGTATGTGAACTATATTAACAGGCTTTTCTGCAGGTTAAATGGCAACTCGTTAGTAGTTTATATTTAGCTCCGGAGTCGCCTGACGGCCATCCCGGCGACTCCAGGGTATTCACACCAACCGACTTCTGAATGTCGCCACAGATAAAATATAAACGGCTTCTAAAGTAAGTTGGTTCACTCAACGTCTCTTGGACTATCTAAGAAGTTTGTCATCTTGGTTTATTTTTAGAAAATGTTGGTCAAAGTTTTGGAGTAGAGTAGGTAAACTTACAAACATCATACTAAAATTATAAATATGAAAAGTTTATTGCTCAATCACGTCAAATCGCAACGTTTCCTTTTAATGTTCAAATATGAAATCTTTGCAGTTAAAAAGTCTACGGTTCATCTGTTCGGGAGCTACGATGCCACAAAACACACACACACACACACACACACACACACACACACACACACGACTAACTTAAACACCCTCTCGTTTCTCGTTGGGAGCTAAAAATGACAATATCAAATAAATACTTATACTGCATTACATGAAAAGCGCACCCATCATACAGGACAGACTCGCAACAGAAAGGGTAAAAATCTCTCCCTCGGATGTGTTAACATCGGAAGGAGAGTCTACTCAATTTGCAAAAAGTTAACACAATGATTTACGTTCCTAAAACAGATTTAAGGCATGCAAAGAGCAATGACGCAAGGAAAGTAGTTAAATGTGTGTCAGTAGGTCCAGGCATTCACCTTTCTCTTCATATACCTACCTATTATACGACTGACAAAAATATTTTTGTTTCCCGCCGACTCCGTACAACATTCGAAACAGAGGCCGAAGAAAGTGTCCAATATCAGCAAAATAAATGAGCTGTCGTGGTTTTATTTTGGTGAGATAAAAGTGAAAAATACCTACAGACAGTGACTTATTGTTTACCAAAATAATGCCACTTTCACTCCGTTGTAGACAAGTAGTAATAAGTAACCATAATGGAATGTGATAAGTTTATAACACATTTTTGTGGGACGCGTGCTATTACAATGCTAATAGATTTACTTATCAAATATTTGACGGTGTCTCAGTAGATATGTAGAAAAGTAGGTATCAAATAACGGGAAGTAGTTTCTTATGAAGTCTATTATTATAGATGAATAACAAAGACAGAAAAGGATGAGCAAAAAGTCAATTGAGATACCAATGTAAGCGATTGATTTCTATTGAATAAATTCTAATGATGCTTGTTTGGCAGGTAAATGAACTTAGTGTAGGTATTTGGGAGATCGCTATATTTATTTTAGCATTCGTTTTTTCGCGCATACATCCACGTTTGACTATCAACTAGCCTGATGGTAAGCGACGGGTCGCAGTTGACTTACGCTGATCTAAAATATACTTATTCACTCTGACCTTGTAAGTTCTACATTAGATAGATAGATAACTCTTTTATTGTGGCACAAAAAACAGAAAAATTACAATAAAACACATTATAAACTAGCGCCACAAATGGCGGCCTTATTGCTGCGAGCAATCTCATCCAGGCAACCAGTTATATTATGTCTCTCAGGGAATAATAAATCCGCCAATTTGTTCCATTCTAAGGTTGTATTACGTTTGAGGAAAACGTGCCCAAACCGCTTGGTACGAAATTTGGGAAGAATCACATATAATAGTGTGGGTTCATAAACTTATCCTGTGATGAAAAATTCATTATGAACAAATTTTCAATAGTTTCAGGCCAGTGGTATGAAAAAGTGTCTTCGATATTGTAGTTAGGTATTAATTAAGAATTTGTTATTCAATATTTTGTTTTGTAATTTAATTGGTTTAAAAATTAAAAACTTGAATAGAAAAACAATCTACTTAAAACTATTTTATGCGTGTAAATTGCGTGTATTGACACGTACTTCGAGGCTTTTTATATCCTTGTTTGATATTCTAATTTAATATAAACTGCTGTAAACCAATCAGCTATAAATTCCCTTCGATTTATTTCCGAGCCTCTATCACATGAAGGGTTGTGACTGTAAATACAACCTTTAATGGTCGAAGGTTCTTTTAAAACCGAGCCTTTGAGAGGTAAAAACAAATATTATGGCAGCGATCCTCGCACTGCAAGGCTTTTGACCTGGCTGAGGTCACTGACCGCGACTAGACCGTACCTGCCTCCATGCTAATTACGTGATCATCGTATAAAGGCTATATATAAATAAATCATTGCATAAGCAACCCACTAAATGTTCCCACTGCTGAGCCTTCTCTCGCAAGGAGAGAGTCAAGGCCATAATTCACCACGCTGGCCCAGTGCGGGTTGATGGATAACACGACACATGACTTTGAAATATTCTAGATACATGTCGGTTGCCTCACGATGTTTCCCTTCGCCATTTTAAATTAACGGCATTACGCACATGACTTCGAAAAGACAGTGGTGGGATTTGAACCCGGGAGCTCCGGATTGACAGTCGCCGTTCTCCCGACTAGGCCAGTCGTAACTTGTAGATCACTGGGCACTGGGGTTTCATCATTAACCGCCAAACGGATAACTCGATAGAAAGGCTTTCGTCCTGCTAATTGCCAATGAGTTCCATTTAGAACTGGTTTCAAGTCGGAATGCAGACTTCATTATTTCATCAGAACAGTGTTTATTATCTAGCCTCTTCTTGTACGTCTAATAAAGTGTGGTGATTTATTCGCTGAAGGTGCTCGTCGGTTGTAAATTCAACTAAACAGATTTCAACTAAATAACAGATGAATTTACATGATCGATGTTAAAAACTACACAATCAATTTTATTAAGAACATCGCTCCTTTTTAAAGTCGGATAAAAATAATGTTAATAACTGTACTTCGAGAAAATTAGGGAAGCTAGTGGCGGCTATCTCCGCGACCGCATGCAAACAAATCTTTATATTGTAAAACTTGTGATCAACGTTTAACAAACAAACTACATGCTACTAGAACATGTAACAAAGTGAAGTGAAATATATTACTATACTAGTGAAATTTTCGTGCTAACAAAATTGTATTTTTTTCTATAAATACCATTATTAAATGTTGAGACCTATAACTATTGGCTTCGTCCCCCCAGTCAGACTGTTTTCACGGACTAATGTGTAATATTAATTTAATTTATAATTATTCTTATACAAAGCAAGTATCAGTATAACATAATTTATGCTACATTTAACAATGTGCATAATCAACACTTGTTAACAATGAAAATACCGATCTTAGTATTATAAGGTATATTTACGAGTTATATCTTAATGTAGACCCTGAGGTATTGCACGTGCACTCATTATAATATGGAATATTGATCACGTCAACAATTTTTAGTATGTGAAAGAAGATCACTACTTATTTTTGTATCGAATTTTAAATTAATCTTTGGCCACAATGCGTGCACAATGCTCCTTTCTTTCTCTTTTGATTTGTAGCTTAATAAGGAACGCAATTTCGTAGCTTCATTATCTTTCAAAAGGTTCACTCACGTATGAATATACCTCTCATTTATCATTTTCGTGATGAGACACTAAATTGCATGTCTAATTCAAGCCTTATTCAGAATACCTCGGAAATACTTAAAATAATAAATTGTTTCCAAACCAGTAAATTACTTTGAAACTTTAAGATATTCAATGAATATTTTTTATCCCTGTTTTGTGTTAAAACAGTAAAATCACCAAGGTTTTCATACGAGGAAGCTCCAGCTGAGATCACGTATAATGTTTGTAGTCGTGATTTACTCTACCTACTAACTATTAAATATTGCATAATTAAATAGTTACGTTAGTTTATCTGCGCACTTAATTGAGCAGAAGCTCATGCGAGACTAATACGGAAAATAATATGAATGACTACGTATGTTTGCGGTTTTTCACACGTAGGTACTTATTTTTTGCAGAATAAAGTATTCGTCTGTACGTTGACCTGGCATAAGTACTTAATGTAAAGTTCCTGAATGCTATTTGGAGTTTTGAGTAAATCTATTGAATCGTTAGTGCCTGAAAGAATAACAAAGTCACATATTTATTTTATTTTGAGTCAGTGATGTCGCAATATTTGATGGCCTCTATGGCCTCCGCTTCCTTCTTCCACTGATGTTTGTTGACGGTTATTGCATGCCATTTCTTTTCGTTGGCGCTTAGTTTCTCTCTTTTTATCTCTTTCTGCACCATTCCGACCGATCTATTTTCGTTTATCCTTTGGGACCTATGTAGTCAGTAGTAATTTAGGTCATAGATCTTGTGACATTCGGCAGACATATCATGCCCAGTCCCACTTGTCAGTATTCTGAGCTACATCGATAACCTCGGGTACAGAGCGTTCTACATTACTAATGTAATAAATCATTATCATAACAAAGACTCTAAAAGAAATCAGCTTGAGTCTGTTTGTGGTAATTTGTTCTTAATTTTAATAAATCACCAATTTGGCACATGTTACAAACACAAAGTAGGTATCTCCACCAAAGAGACATAAGGAAAGTTTTTTAGTAACCTGAATTTTCACTTTTACGAAGACGTGCAAGCCTCTTATTTCGCAGAATTTTAAATGTTTGTATTTTTTATTGGGACAGTTGTGGTCAAAGCAGTCTTTTACAACGGGTCATATGAAAGACATAAACGCGCATGCGTGTGCGCTTTTTCCCCTTACTAAAATATTTACATAGTTTTGCTCCGATTAAAACGTTTATTCATATCACCCAAGCCATCACACAAGCTTTGCTTAGTTTGGGGTCAGATGGTGTTGTGTGTGAATTGTCCACCAATTTATTTATTTATATTGTACAATGACGAAATCGGCTTATGAAGTATACTAAATTCTAAATAAATAAGTGGACTAAATCTAAAAGTATTAAATAAATAAATATTGTCGGACAATTCACACACAACACCATCTGACCCCAAACTAAGCAAAGCTTGTGTGATGGCGGCCAGATAGCTGATATAGTACTTATATAGTTTAAATACATACTTATTATACATAGAAACACCCAGACACAGTGCAAACATTTGAATTCATCACACAAATCATTTGCACTGGGTGGGGATCGAACCCACGACCCTCGGCTTCGCAGGCAGAGCTACTACCAACTAAGCCACGAGGGCAGTCAATTGATAGATAGATTTTTTTTCCTTTACTATGAATTTATGTACGGATTTAATTTTTAAATGACAAATAATTGAACCCTGCAAATATTTTATTAATTAAAAAACGAATCTCCGAATAACCCACCCCTAACTGCCCCTGGCGCAAAAGTGCCCATGACAAATTAATTAATACAAATGACAAACCATTTAATACTATTACAAAATACTGTTTGCAAATTAATTCCCGTTACTATTCCTATCAGATAAAGCTGATTTTAGTCTCACGCCGACCGCACGCGCACCGTCGGCGCTGATACCTCAGCGCGTCGTTCTCCGACCACCGTGAGCGCTGAGAGCTACGCTTCATTCAAAAACGCTTCTGCCTCAAAGTTCATATATCTCGGCCATCAGCGCCGACGGTGCGCGTGCGGTCAGCGTGAGACTAAAATCAGCCTAAGTCTTCTACAAACTGTTTAGATTTTAACTTATAGTAGGTACCCCTAAACTTTAATAAGATATTAGCAAAAAAACAATAATTCTTAAAAATAAGCTTCATGTTAAAGAGTTTGTTTTTCGTCACCACCAGTTTTAACAGTGAAAAAATGAGCGTTCCAAGAGCCAACGTGGTGATTATGGACTCTCTCCTTGCGAGAGAAGGCCTCAAGTCCCAGCACTAAGAACTGAGAAGAAATTATGTTAAGGCGTTAAATTCACTTTTTCCACACAAGAAATGAACAGGAAATTATGTGTATATTTGAAAAAGAACTACAAAAATGTAAAGTAATAAAATATTTATCGTCAAATATGATCACGTCACAGAGGGTCTGCCGTGCGTGGGAGGGACGAAACCAAATGATTCGGTGAGTGACCGAGTCCTTGACCCACACCGGCCGGTCCATGGTCATTATTAGGCTTATTTACCCCACGGAAATGACGTCTGGGTGAGTGAGTGGGCGCTTCGCGGTGAAAGTGCCCGATCATGAGATCAGGCGACGAACAAAGCGGCTACACAGTCCGAACGAGTACTTAGATCAACAGGCAATTTCATCTGCTAGATGTGATGGTAACTGGGTTTGATAGTATATTTAACTGCGGATTTGTATTATATTGAAAATAGTTATTAATGATACGACTCATCTAGGTATACTAAATTCAAAAGTTGATTTAAACGATGGAATTTTCGTAACTTTTTTGTTTGCCGCTCGAATGACAACTGCAATTGAGAAAAGGACATGTAGATACCTAGGTAGCTTATTTTAAAGGAACATGCAAGCAGATAATATAGATATGTATGTACCTTGTACCTATAGTTGAAAATGGCACTTTGGCTACTTATTCCCGTAATAGTAACGTGGTTTGCTTGGATAACATGCTTACTCGTATTTATGAGGTATGCAGTGTAGTATACTAACTTTTGTACTGGAGATAAGCTTCTCAACATTTTTCTTTCACGTTTTTAAAATTAAGTCGCTTATTATCAAGCGAGTTGGTAGTCAGACGTGGTTACGCGTCAATAAAGCAGCTGTGCAGATTTTCTAATAACCCTTTTTATAGTAAAGAGTGACGACACGAGCAGGACATGTGTATGATGGTAAGCAACACGCCTGCCCATACCAACATAGTGTCACGCAGCTATTGGAACATGAAAAATCCAAATCATAACCTAGCACTGCATTGCGTCCGTCACCCAGAGATATATAAGATGTGATGTCACTGTCACATCACTGTGTGTGAACACAGTTATGTTTAAACATAACTGCTTGGCGGTAGAATAACTGGCAAAGGTTACTTTCCCAGGTGAACTCTGTAAAGAGTCCTACCACTACAATCTACCTACAGTTGCAGTACTTCAAATTCAAAGGTTTACTGAACAAAACAAATGATAAGAAATATTGAATCTACACGTGGTAGTTCTGATGCGCAATATAGTCGTATTGTGTTTACAGTAATTATATTACCACCTTATCGCCTTGTAGTAAATTACTATTTATTCCAACAATTTGCATTTAATTGTTTCCGCCGTGAAACCGCCGTTTAACAGTGAAAAAATGAGCGTTCCAAGAGCCAACGTGGTGATTATGGACTCTCTCCTTGCGAGAGAAGGCCTCAAGTCCCAGCACTAAGAACTGAGAAGAAATTATGTTAAGGCGTTAAATTCACTTTTTCCACACAAGAAATGAACAGGAAATTATGTGTATATTTGAAAAAGAACTACAAAAATGTAAAGTAATAAAATATTTATCGTCAAATATGATCACGTCACAGAGGGTCTGCCGTGCGTGGGAGGGACGAAACCAAATGATTCGGTGAGTGACCGAGTCCTTGACCCACACCGGCCGGTCCATGGTCATTATTAGGCTTATTTACCCCACGGAAATGACGTCTGGGTGAGTGAGTGGGCGCTTCGCGGTGAAAGTGCCCGATCATGAGATCAGGCGACGAACAAAGCGGCTACACAGTCCGAACGAGTACTTAGATCAACAGGCAATTTCATCTGCTAGATGTGATGGTAACTGGGTTTGATAGTATATTTAACTGCGGATTTGTATTATATTGAAAATAGTTATTAATGATACGACTCATCTAGGTATACTAAATTCAAAAGTTGATTTAAACGATGGAATTTTCGTAACTTTTTTGTTTGCCGCTCGAATGACAACTGCAATTGAGAAAAGGACATGTAGATACCTAGGTAGCTTATTTTAAAGGAACATGCAAGCAGATAATATAGATATGTATGTACCTTGTACCTATAGTTGAAAATGACACTTTGGCTACTTATTCCCGTAATAGTAACGTGGTTTGCTTGGATAACATGCTTACTCGTATTTATGAGGTATGCAGTGTAGTATACTAACTTTTGTACTGGAGATAAGCTTCTCAACATTTTTCTTTCACGTTTTTAAAATTAAGTCGCTTATTATCAAGCGAGTTGGTAGTCAGACGTGGTTACGCGTCAATAAAGCAGCTGTGCAGATTTTCTAATAACCCTTTTTATAGTAAAGAGTGACGACACGAGCAGGACATGTGTATGATGGTAAGCAACACGCCTGCCCATACCAACATAGTGTCACGCAGCTATTGGAACATGAAAAATCCAAATCATAACCTAGCACTGCATTGCGTCCGTCACCCAGAGATATATAAGATGTGATGTCACTGTCACATCACTGTGTGTGAACACAGTTATGTTTAAACATAACTGCTTGGCGGTAGAATAACTGGCAAAGGTTACTTTCCCAGGTGAACTCTGTAAAGAGTCCTACCACTACAATCTACCTACAGTTGCAGTACTTCAAATTCAAAGGTTTACTGAACAAAACAAATGATAAGAAATATTGAATCTACACGTGGTAGTTCTGATGCGCAATATAGTCGTATTGTGTTTACAGTAATTATATTACCACCTTATCGCCTTGTAGTAAATTACTATTTATTCCAACAATTTGCATTTAATTGTTTCCGCGTTTCCTTATTCCGATGCATTCTGAAGATATCTATTGGTTATGTAATAAAGCCTATTTATTTATTATCTACAAGAGAATTTGAAATAACTATGTTTGTGTCAGTATCATAAGGTAATTAGACATTAAAATAAAAGGTGCTAAATGTTTCTCAGTGATGGATTACAAATTGTGAGTCGAAATCAGAGATGTTATGGATATCCGAAATAAAAATATATCCGTAACCGTATACGGTTTACAAGTTTCGGATATAATCGACTTACAGGTGATAAGACTGCGAAATTACTTTTTGCTAAATATAATCTTCCTCTGCTCAGATTTGACTACTATAACTGTAAATCAGTTTAATATCCGTAACCGAACCTCTAATGGATAATTCGATATAATTACAAATCCGTAACCGTATCCGAAACCGATATAATTTTATTCCTATATCCGTATCCAGATCCGAACTATCGTATCCAAAACATCTCTAGTCGAAATCGAAAATTAAGTTTCGTATTCACCTGTGATAACGACCACAAAAGAAAACAAATATTTCCAGGTTTTTCAACGAAGACATCATGGAAACCACACCTTACTTGTTTGTGGTATCCAGACAACAAAAAAAATGCAATTTGTCTAATAAACCGTTGTCAGTCCACTCCGACCTGGGGCGGACTGCCCCAGGCAGTAGCGCACGCGCAGCGAATCACAGCTTACCCAACAGTTAGTGCACAAAACTTATGGAGCGAGTATTTCGTATTCTGTGGCTAAGAGTCTTCACCGTGACGCGCCTACCGTTACTCGACACACTGGAGACGCCGCCGCGGGCTCAAAGCCATCCTGCTTTCTAATTTATTTATCATTAAATCCTTGCGTGAGGCGCGAGCAAGGACACCGCCCCTAGGAAACTTAGTGTAAAGACGATCCCTGGGAATAATTAGCCGGAGTTTTTGCTAATAAAAACACGTTGTGATACTCATTTAACTACTAAGAACCTGATCCTCTCTAGAATTTAAACTGACTGTAATTGTAAGCTAAGCCATCATTATCGTATCTCTCTGTTTTGTATGTACAATTGTACATATACATATATTCTAGAGGACTATGAATAGATATGAGGTAATTTAGATTTGTAGAAGATATACTCTGTAAAGTAAGCTTTTAAAGTTTCAGCATTGTTGCATGCGTAAATTTTTTAGGGTTATCCATCGAATACGACGAACAAAAAAGGTAACCATCAAATATCACAGCTTTTAGTTATCGTGGTTGTTCACTTTACTATTTTATTCTAACCGTACCACTTCTACTTAATCTACCTACTACTCTACTCTGCCATAGGAATACAATTTCTTGTTACAATAAGATTAATGATTACAAAATTAAAGAATGTCTATTTGAAGTTAATAAACTTGAAGGAACAATTATGTTTCAAAACAGAATTAAATTCAGTTTTTTTTCACAGTCACGCTTACATTTCTTATCCATGTTACAAAAGCTATAAATTCAGGAAACAAGAAACCATCGATGGCTCGAAAGTAACACATTACGTTTGTGTTAATGGATTTTAGATAGCTACAATGTTGTTAAATAGAATGTGCGCGTAAACCGCTATTCACGCATTCTTCTACATCATCAGAAAATCGATTGTGCCGACGACAATGCCATGATTTATTATGTTGGTACAATGCGGTGCTCATAAAGATGGAATCATCTGGCTTTGGAGGAATGTGGAGGCGGCCGACGCGGCGCGGCGTGATGCGCTCATGTCGTCGGCTGTTTGCACTGAATTCCTCAAATCATGTACGCGCATTCTTTGCAAGATTACCTCCGATAGAAAAACTACGTTCTTACGTATCTTTGTAAACCTCTGCGATGTTTAATGATACGATGAAACATGAACTGTAATGTATGTATAAATATTAATAAATAAATTAATAAACAATAGTTCGATATTTGTTACACAACAATATACACAAATGCCACTGATAATATACATAAAAGCCACTGATACAATTCACAAAATTACATAAACTGTTTTCATCGATAAATTGCATAATACACCCAGAAATATATATTTTTTTTTTTTTTTATAGCATAGAGTGACGAGACGAGCAGGTCATGTGCCTGATGGTAAGCAACATGCCTGCCACATAACAGCACAGTAACACGCAGCTATTGGAACGTGATAGTCCAAATCATTACCTAGCACTGCACTACGCTCGTCACCCAGAGATCTAAGATATTATGTCTCTAAGCCCTGTAATTTCTCTGGAATCATTGCCCTTCACACCGGAACACAGTAATGTTTGCACATTACTGCTTGGCGGTAGAATATTTGGCAAAGGTGTGGTACTTCCCCAGGCGGACTCTGCTAAGAGTCCTACCACTACCAAAATTATATTATATTAATATTGCATCTATTGTATAGTATTATTATAAGTTGATTTAATTGAATCGATTAATTTCTCTGAAAATTGTTTAATTTAAACACAATTCCTTGGATTTTTATCTGAATATCGCAATATTTACAGATATGGAAATATACAGGATATCTTTCCTTATTTGTAGGTACATATTTATGTAGGCTACTTTGCAAGAAACTCTGCATGTTTCGAAGTGAAAGTGCTGTTCCAGACTACGATTTTTGAAGTCCCAATTTTCAGACTGATCCCTTTAGTTTTACAACGCAATTGCTACAAATATCTAAACATCCAAACCTTCACATTAATAGAGGAAGTAAGATTGAATTTCAATCAAGTGTTCAAACAAATTAGTAAGAAAAGTGTAGGTACGTGTGTACCCACCGGTGTGAGTTTTAGGCATAGTGTAAATGAAATTAACCAAAATGAAACCAAGATACTTTGTGCTTTTGTTATTCTATTTATTAAAATTATATTAACACTAGCAGTTTTAATTTCTTTACATTATTTGTTAATAATGATGAAGTTTTTCGGCTTAACACATTTATACAGCATAACTCTGGCCACCATTGCACAAGCTTTGCTTAGTTTGGGGTCAGATGGTGTTGTGTGTGAGTTGTCCACCAATATTTATTTATTTATAGCTGTCATTATTAACAATTGACCACAAGACACAGCTATTCCGTTTCGTGAACTCTCACTCGAAATGACAGCAAAAACGAACCATTAAAATACTTATACGGATATCTTTTTAGTTGCAATCTGTTTGACCATTCTAATGGCTTGGTAGATTGTAATCATCGCGACAATACCCTCACTTTCCATGACAATAAGTCGGGAGGAACTTGATTAAACTTTCCTCATGACAATGGCGATAATAACTGCTTAGTGGTTACTCTGTGATAGTCTTGAGGAAGATATTATACGGACATAGTTATATTCAAACTTTGTTCGGTAATAGATATCATTCAACTCAAAAACAAATGTACACTGGGTAAACTACCATAATGTAATGTACCACACATTTGTAATATAAGGTAGTAAGAATGTTTTTGCATGTTTTAAAACAGAATAAGCGACATTTTGTTCTTGTTGTTGATAATAAAGAAACAAAAACAGCGAGAAATAAATGAGAAGGGAAAAAAATGGTAAGAAAATAGAATGCCTTCCAAAATTACACTAATTTATAATTTTCGCATAGTGCGAGAATTCGAGAGTAGTAAAACTGTTATCCAAAATGAATGATAGCTTCTGAAAATTTCAGCAGAAGTTATCTCTTTATGCACTTCAACTTGTCAAACACAAGACGGATTAATTAACGGATAACGAAGCTGTTTAATTAACTGCCTAACTCAGACACACTTCAAAAATGGACTCCACAGATCGTTCAACAATCGTCTTTGTAAATTATGAAAAGTATTCTATCCATAAAACTAATCAGCACGTGGTTATAGCCTCTACATAAAAGGATTCGACCTTGACATTGAAGCACCTGTTTCTATGTCGTTCAGTAGCTTATACTAGTGTCCCATTTTGGTTATCTGTCCGCCTAAACAAGAAACAGGCCTATTGTGTATCTTCAAAGTTTGAACCCACGCAACGTTTTTACTATAGAACCTTTAAAGATCTGACGTCACAATTAAGCGCCTTGTAAAAAGTAACAAGCAATGGATTTTGATGGCATCTTTCTATGCCAGCGACCCATAGCTTCACTCGGGTATTTCATGGAGCTAGGCTGACTCGGGTGAGTGGTGGTGGAAAAAGTATAAAATACGAAATACCCTGAGCGGATTTTCTGTACTGACTGACTGCAGGACTCATCGCCCCAAGTCAAATAAGGTTTAATAGAACTGAATTACAATGAGAACTACACTTTTTCTACTACATATCTAACTACTTACACTAAGCACATCTGAATAATGCATAGACCACAGAAGGTCTAAAGATAATCAAGCCCACTAACAGCCGGAAGCATTTCAACATTCTGGCGACATTATCATGCTGAATGGTACCTAATGCTTCAATGTTGGGCCAAATAAATGAGAAGTTTATGAATTAATGAGATGAGTTCCCGCCCGTAGCACGGAATTTTTCGGAATTTTTGAACGGATCAGGATCAGAATACAGTTAGATTATAGTTTGAAATAACACAGGCTACTTTTTATTCCGGGAAAATAAAGGCAACGGAAACAGCGCGGGTAAAACTGCGGGGCGCTGCTAGTTTAAAATAAATCTCAAATCTCTACATAAATCTAATACCTTAATTATAATTACTTTCGTTTATTAAAGTGCAAAATTATCTTGTAAATTCCAAAAAAATCCGTCATAAACAAAGCCATACATAGTCATTTTTCACACCACACCTCTTAGTTTTTCTACCTTTAAATTAGACTAACAGTTGAGTTTTGACCTTGATACAGTTCAAAGACTTTTTGTCAGTTATGATTTTTTGTCTATTCGAGCTATGTTCAAAATATGTCCATTTTTTTGGCAGCACCAGCAGCGTCCAATGATGATAATTACCTTAAGGTACCAAGGTACCATGAAACTAGAGACAAACTCGACTAATGACTCATAATATGCTTGGAGACGTGTTGTCTAACGTGTTTTGTTTTTTGTATATCTTCAAAAAATAATTATAGCGCTGATAAAATATTCAAAATACTTAGTTTTTATTTAACTTCTCAGAAATCAATATACCTATTACCTTGTGATGAATTCAATAAAAAAAACTATTACTCAATTTTGATTTATAACAATTTCCTACCTAAAACAACTAAGTAGCATCACGATTAATGCTTCTCATACACTTCAGTTTGATTTTTTCTGCTTATTTGTTGCTCGACTGATTTGTCTAGGTACTGTATTTATTATAATATTGTAATACAAGCTTGAAGGTTTTCACGACAAAAAGTTTTCCTGTATATAATAGTGATAAAATAATGAGTACCATTACAGTAATCTGGCCAGAAGGTTGACAGTATACAACAATAGCTATCGTGTCAGGGATCGCTTGCATGTTAAAAAAATTAGGGATAATGCACATCTTCGCGTAATGACATCATAAATAATTCAAATGGTAATACAACACAATAAAGACACGACAACTTTGTCGTTGTAACGTCATTGAATATTTATTCCAACAGTATCAATCAACTGATTCATTAACTATTTTTTTATTTTAATTTGATTAACTGATTAAAATTGCAGCGTGCAGTAAATCAGCATCACGTTTACGTTTAATGAATTATAATTGATTACAACTCAGCGTTTGCCATTGCTTCGTGCAGTGTCAGTCATGAACGCATTTTCAATGCTGATCTGACTAATATGTTCTCAACGAACTCATGAAAATGTGAGTAATGTTTTCCCGTGTATACATATTACCCATGACCTACAACCTCGGACCTTGTGGGCCAATTAGGTAATGCAAACAGTAAATTTGGCGAAAACTTACTAACTCCGTCAAGTTCACGTTCAAACTACTTCATTAATTGCTAGAAACTTGCGAGTTAAAGGCTTGATTAGCAGGCAGCTTACGATAAATGAAATATAATATATGCGTAGTGCGAATATTAAGTGGGTAGAAAGATAGATTATAATAATTAATCATTTACCAAACTTAATTTCATAATCTAATATACCGAAAAACCAAAAAAAAATTGCATCTCGTGACTTTATCACTTAGAGTGGCCTTTCAGGCAACCGTTGGATGAAAAACGAGACATGAAAATATATTAAATAATATATTAGTTGCATGGCAGATGATATCAAGTAGGTATGTATCAAAGAATTACACTACAGGCAAGGACGATTAAAAAAAATTGGCAGTCATAGGAACTGCCGATAGAAGTTAAAACTTATAACTCAGAATTTTATAGCTTACTTTGGAAACTACACGTGTGTATCCGGAGGGCGTGGCCTGGGCATCATGGCATGGCCATCTAGAAATGCTTCAGCATTTCCTATTGGCTGATGCATTTCTAGATGGCCAATAGCCATGGTCCCGAGTTTACCCGAGGATTTCTTATTATGATAAGAAATCCTCGGGTATGCCCGAGGGTGACGCTAGAATCCAATTCACAGCACACGAAATATCTGTCTAGGCGCGCCTAAAGAAGTTTTCACTTCATAAAACTTTTTTTAAACGCCCTTGACTATAGGTAGGTATATATTATAAAAAAATATACGGTATATTTCCAACACTAATGGAATTTTTTACATCAAATAGCTAACTAATTAGGTACACTTTAATTATTAAAATTTAAATAATGTGTCAACATTTAAACACAAAACAATGATAATACTTTTTTAATTCGTGATTTATAGAAGAAATCGAAAAAAAAATAGGCAATAACATCACTTTTGTTAAGCTTGGATAAGCTTAACAAAAACTGCAGATTTTGACAAATAAACAATAAGTCAGACGCCCTTTGTCATCCAAGGCAGTCCAACAAGCAAAAGCGTTACGAGGAATCTCTTAAAACAAAGGCTGGTTCCGTGAACCCGATCCATTATGTCTCAGCAAACACCAGCGAGGCTCTCCGCGGGTCTGTTCAATGAACAAACAGACAAACACGTTCATTAGCGGGTAGCGTGTATGTGGACCGAGGTTGGTGCCGCCACTGCAAGGCCGCCCAAGGGTCTAACGCCTAACCAAAGCTGTCATAGCTGTGATATTGCTATCTCTTTTCTTTTCGCTCGAAATGATAGAGACAGCAATAGCAAAGCCATAGCCGATTTAGTTAGGCGGTAGAAGGGCCGGTGGATCAACCAGACTCCTGACTTAATAAACACTGATCACACCAATATTTGAACATGTATACGAGGGCTTGTGGCCCGTTCCAGCTTCACTCGGATGTTGTCTTGTAAAGACCGTTAATCGAAATAAATAAAGTGGCCAAGTGCGAGTTAGACTCGCCCATGAAGGGTTCCGTTGCAGCAAGTAACATAGTATACATAGTACATTAGTTTTTCATTCTCTTACTTTAGAAGTTAGAGGGGGGGGGGGACATTTTACCACTTTGGAAGTGTCTCTCGCGCAAATTATTCAGTGTAGACAAAAATGATATCAGAAACCTCAACATCATTTTTGAAGACCTATCGATATTACACCCCACAAGTGTAGGTTCGATAAAAAAAAAATTGTGTTTCAGTTCTCAGTATGGGGGGCAACCCTAATTTTTCTTTTTTAAATTGTTTTTGTAAAAATCTTAATGCGGTTCACAGAATACATCTACTTACCAAGTTTCAACAGTGTAGTTCTCATAGTTTCGCCAAAAAGTGGCTGTGACATACGGACAGACAGACAGACATGACGAATCTATAAGGGTTCCGTTTTTACGTTTTACGGAACCCTAAAAATATCCAAACTCAGCAAATCAAATTTGGATCCAATTGCACATTTATCATGAAGAGTCTTAATCATTATCGAGCACTGCACTGCTCTCGCAACCCAGAGATATAAAATTATGTAAGATGATTTATCTCCATGGCGTGTAATTTCCCTAGAAACATTGCCATTCAAACCGGATGTGTGACCGCACTGATGTTTACATGTTACTTATATACTAGCGGATCTGACAAACGTTGTCTTGTACGTACTTGAACACGAAAAGTTTCATCAAAATTGGTTCGGTCGTTAAAGAAGAGTTTAATTACAAACATACGCTCAGAAGATGAACCTATGTAGATTACCTATGTATGTCGTAGGAGAATTTATTAAACCGTGTTTTTCCAAAAATCCTTATTTTTTTCAGTATGATTGAGAAATTTCATAGCGATTATCTAATTAATTATCCGTGTTTATGCGAAATTCCTAGGATTTTTTGCGTAAATATGGTTTATCAAATCATCCTACGACACATGATTTTGAAAGATATTCACGTAAAACCATTGCTTCTCATAAATATGTGTATAAGAACTCAGTTCTCAAAGAGTTACGTAGTTATTACCTTGTTCTATCGAACCTTTATCCTTGTTCTTCGTAGTTTATAACTTCCATCTGCCTAAGCCCCGAGGGAGCTATTAGGCTTCCATAGGAACATTCTCGAAAAGGCTCGTGAATGGCTGTGTAAGTTCTCTGAAAGTTTATAATAAAATATACCTACAGTAGAAAATATTGCAGTTCCCACACATTTTGCATTTTCGTTATTATTAATTAGTTGGTGAAAAAGAATAGATAAGAGCAAAGTATTAGTAGTAATACTACTAGTATTCATAATATCCAGAATAAACAAATTAAACCGATAGTAACGTCCATGGATAACGAATAATAATTATATTTTAAAATAATAAATTACGATCCGTATAATAAAGAAACAAGAATCAAAATCGCAGTCATAATATAGTAGTAAAAAAAATATTTTGTTCCAAATTTACTGTTGGGTCACGACCCAACGTGTTTAAATGATTTTTATGTGAATCTGTAATAAATTATCTGATTAGAGCCCCATACTGAGAGGATTTGGCTAGAGGAATACCCGTATTGTCTTCGTCTGGATTAAACCACCTATGTAGGTATGCCATAGAAATCTTAAGAAGGTATTTTCATTTGGTTTAATGGACGAATATTATCATAACTTTTATGTTATTTGTATTTACTAATACAAATAACAACATGTACCAATCTGAAACAATGTCAGTTATGGGGGGTTTCGACAGTAATTATTTATAGATAGTAATTACTGATAGAGGTTACCGCAAATATATATTTTTTTTATATCTCCAGGCGGATCCTGCAAATAGTCGGTAACTATTTGCAGGGTCCGCCTGGAGATATACAGAATATTTGTCAATAATTCGACAACCAATCACCAAGCAGTAGTGTGCAAACATTACAGTACTCTGATTTAAAAATGTGTCCAGTGAAAATACAGGGCTGAGAGATATTATATCATCTTATCGGGTGACAAGTTCAGTTCAGTGCTGAGTAGTGAGTTGGACTTTTTATATTCATCCAAAATATCTACAAGGCATTTATATTATATTTATATTACATAAATACTAGTACGTAATTTAATAGTGATATTAAAATTAAAACACCGCAGTCAGTTGTTTAAAATTATGATAAATACATGCAATCAAAATTATGCTCTAAAGTGATTCGATGTCAGGACATCCTGCAATTTAGTCTTAAATTAAAAGAATATAATTATGTTTAAGTATTGTACAATAATAATAACGAATAGGCATTATATCTGCAATCTAGGAGACGTTATAGCTCCAGTGTTATTAAAATGATTGTTGTTATATAACGTGGGCCGTCGTGTCAAGGCATCTGACAAGAATACTTAATTTGGACTTAGTGCTTAATTGCCTTTTTATTGCTCATTTAGCTATGAGATGTAGAGGTAAACTGTGTTATATGAAATAGGTACCTAGTGCAATTAATGTCTTAGGTATATACACTTATGAGGGCATTTTTGTTTTATATGGTAGGCATGAGAATAGCTAGCGAAATATTTTAACCCTTTTGGGTAGTAGGCCTACTCTCAATTTTTAGTTGCGGCGCAAAATTTTGGTGTAGGTACTACTGTATTATACTAGTCATATATTGCAGAACAATGGTTACGGGGTCAGCTAGTTATTCTATAGAACATAATACTAGGTAGGTAAGAACATCACAAGAGGGGTAAAGAAACAACATCAGTAGTTGAAGTACTGGGGTCTACTAGGTCTTCGTCTTCTGACGTACTACGAATACTACCGTCTCCGTAAATGCTAGTAAACGTATCGTACACTAGTACTCGTATCTGGCCACGATTGCATCCGCATTTAATTAAAAAAAAACTCATTCTTAAGGAACTCGACATTTTATCCTGAACAAAAGCAGCTTATAAGCTTTGTCATAACAAATCTAAATTGCAAATATCACGTCCAAACTTTCACATAAAATATTTATAATACCCGGTTTACATTATTCCAGTAAGCAATCCAGCGCTCGATTCGGTCGCTGGACTGGAATAATGTAAACCACTATAACACTAGTAGGAATAGCTTTAGACCATCTGACGTCAGTACTTAGTAAGCTCTCCGTATTTACGTAGAGTTTGCAACACAACACAACATTGCTTGCTCATTTGAGCAAGCAATTGTTTGCTTATCACCAGGTGCTTGTATTGCTTGTGACTTGTGTCTTGTGACTATTAAAAGCACATCCAACTAAGTAAACGCGAAAGCTTGTAAAAATGTGTGGATGTAGGTATGTCTGTTAAAGTCCAGGTTCGCGTTGAGACCGCGACTGGAGACCTCGACCAAAGACCGCGACAGGCATTTGACATTATAGAATTGTATGTGGGCGCCAGTTCGTGCCGAGACCGCGTCAGGACACCGCACCTTCTTCCACGCAAACACCACTGAAGGCATTTGGGTGAAATTTAGTACATGAATTAAAGTTTGGGATAGACTACTTGTTATCCCGGGAAAATAACGGGATCGGGAACTACGCGGGTGCTAATAAATAAATACGTATGCATATCATAAGTAGCGTAATGACATGTAAACGCTATCAATTGTATTGATCATTAGAACAAGGAAACCCTACATACATAGGATAAAGGACGTAAAAGTGACCGCGTCGTCGATACATTTACAATAGTGCTTCTACTTCTATAAAATGCGTCCGAAAATGCAGTAAGACATTCAAAACTCTATCAAACAAAAATGCAGAGATTCAGCACGCTCAAGACGCAATGGTCTTGTGATAGAGACATAGAGAGAGTTCTCTAGTGTCTAGTAGAGACCGCGTTTGGCAAACATAGTGAAAGACGCCATGCGACCAGATAGAGTGACGAAGTGCGTAGAGTAGCGGTTAAAAATAAAACCAAACCAGAGCACACTGAGCTCAGTGGCGTGCTTTAGCAGAGGACTACATCCAACAATGGACAGCTATGGGCTAATGATAATGAGGATGGTTAAAGTCAAATAAAAAATCCAGTTATGCACTAATTCAACATTTTGTGCTCTATCTTCAAGTGTTATTTTATCTTCAACCGAATCAACTCCGATATTTATAAATAATATCGGATTTCCGCTGTTTAATTTCGTACATAACAGCCGATAATAATTTACTGATTTACCGAAGTTTAACCGTAAAGTTAATTTTAATGTCGACACGTCTTCTTTTCAGTATAATATAGGTACATTCTGATGAGATGAATGAATATTTTTAAGCGTTCAGGTTTATTTATATAATTTATTTATATAATTTTTAACCAAAGAAAATGATATACATTACTATTTTTCATAGTACAAACAATTTATACCGAAATTTATTGTTGTAGCATTCGAGAAATTATGCTGCATTAAATTTGTGATCGTTTTACTTGATTTAACACTTTATTTGTTTGATTGAATGAGTGTTGGTTCTGCCCAGTTATTGCGGGCCCAGTAACGGATCGGAGCAACATTTAGAGGTCACACATCTGGCCCAGGGTCAGCAGGTCACCAGGTTCCACATCAATATCCCATTCATACACTTCAACTGTCCTTATATTAGGTATGTTACGTATTCAAAATGACTCTTAAGTCTATTCTTGGATACGTTGGCGCGGTTAGTTGGGCAAGTCTAGCTGTTTCTACTTCTATTCTTATCATATCTGTTACATTGTAAATTAATTATTGTAATTATCTTTATTTATTGGGGTTGTATTTTATTTATTACAACAAATTTTGATAAGACGATAGCAATTATAAATTTGGCACCTAATTGCAACGGTTCCATGGTGTAATGGTTAGCACTCTGGACTCTGAATCCAGCGATCCGAGTTCAAATCTCGGTGGAACCTGTTCTTTTTGTGAATTTTCTTAGTTTCAATTTTTTTGTACTGTTACAACAGTATTCTATTTGAACAGACGCCTTCTAATTATATTTATTTGAACAAGTGGAGAAATGAATACGTGAGCGGTATAAATGATGAATAGACAACACGTCTCATCCTGTTTAAATAAGTGTAAACATGGTGGCCGTTTCCTGGCATTGTTTATTTTTTTTAGATGTAACCAGTAAATGCAAATAACAATAATGTGTTGGCGGTTACTGAATCATTTCATGATATATTTTGCCAGGTTATTAATTAAAAATTGACCTTAAAACCGGAACACAGTAGGGGAGAGTCGGTTATATCGTACCACTTTTTACTTTAACTTAAATATTTCGCTTATGACAAGACTTAGAATAATTGATGGATTTGCAAAATAAAGTCTTATATTTTACCTTGCTAAGCCCGAGAAATCAGTTCCATATGTTTACTCTAACATCCATAAAAATGTTTTTTTACAAGGGACTACCATCGGTACAATTTAGCCGACTAGTCGGTTTAATCGTACCACTAAGTTTTTAAATCGTACCATGGGTGTTTAAGTCGTACCACTGAATTAAAAACAGTAAATTTTTTAACCAAATCATTTATTTTTAACTCTTAGGTTAAGAAATATTATGAATACGTCTTAGGTGATAAAAGAACAACACATCTATAAGATTTCTTATTAAAATAACATGATTGTATTATAATATTGAGATCAATCAACACAACTATAATAATAATGAGAAAAATACATTTTAAGTGTCTTATCTGAATCATCGCTACTAGTAATGGAAGAGGGTCGGTTTCTCTTAAAACTGTTGCATTTGCTTTTGGATATAGCTGTTTTCTGTTCTTTTTTCACTGTTTGGTATTTTTTTGGTTTGCAAACCTTTCCTTTCTTTAACTTAACTTTCTTCTGCTTTATCTTCTGTTCTAGTTGATTTTTATATAGGCTTGTTGTAATTTCAATAACGTTTTGTGTAGTGTTCTCCTGTATTCTGTCTAATGTTTTTTTAATATCAGCAAGCGTAGCATTTAGTTAAATGTATTGTTTTTTCGACGTCGATGATTGTGCATGTGCTTCAGCAAGAGAAGAAATCAAATACTAATTTCTTTATTGTAATTTTCTTTGTCGTCCTTTTTTTATTATGATTTTCTTTGTTGTCCTTTTCTTTTTGTCATTTTTTTCGTCCTTTTCTTATTTATACCTTTTCTTTTTCTGTAGGTCATCTTTTTTTCTGACTTTGAAAATTGACTTAGATTTGACTTAGATTGACTCTGAAAATTTTGTAACGCTTTCAGCGTTACAAAATTTTCCAAAGTCAGTCTAAGTTTTTGAAATTTTATTCAAACTTAATTATTTGTTTTTGTAAGCCAGAATAGCTATTTCTAGGTCTTACTTGTTCCAATTATAATATTCGATTTTAGTTTTTGAGTCCGTCATCTATAACAATATTAATACAGTCTGTAAAATATACTTAAGTACTTTTAGACTAGTCGGCTAATTCGTACCAGTACAATTTACCCAACTGCGAGTGGTACAATTTAGCGAACTAGACCATTTTCAAAAAAAAAGCAACAGTCCGGCATAACCACAAAACTTAGACAAGCAACAAAAACCACCAGTAATCTAGTATAAAATTGTAATAAAATAATGAAAACTGTGTATCTCTATCTTACCTTGTTTACGAGTCATATCCTTACGAATTTACAACAAAATTTGCAATAACTTCCACAAAAAAATGTTTTTGTCACTCACGCGCATAGTTCAAATCAAATCAATTACAAATGGCGGGTGGCGGGGGGTTGTGCAGGGCCATGATTTGGTGTTGCTAGTGTTGAAAAAAATATCCTTAAAGTGGGAAATTTAGAAGTGGTACGATTTAAATGGCAGTACGATATAACCAACTCTCCCCTAATATTTGTTCACTACTGCTTGGCGGAAGAATAACTGAAAAAGGTGTGAAATTTCCCCAGGCTATGCAAAAAGCCGTAACCACTACAAAAAGTTACACATAAAATAATGCCAAACAACTAAAAACCACTTGCACCCACAACTTGCTAATAGTATTTTCATTAAATATACGAGTACGTATTTATTGAATAACATTAGAGACTTATGAATGACTTCCCTAAATCTACTATGATATATTAAATTATGCAATACGTTGAACTACGAGTAAGTACCTATATAAGAAACTAGCAGTGCACCGCGGTTTTACCAGCGTAATTCCCGTTCCCGTCATTCCCGTTATTTTCCCGGGATAACAAGTAGCCTATGTGTTCTTCCATTCTATAATCTAACAGTATTCCAAATTTCAGCCTGATCCGTTCATACGTTACGGCGTGATTGAGCAACAAACATTCATACTTTGACATTTATACTATTAGTGGGATTTGTAAGTTGTATGCGACATCATATCATTGCATTGACAATACGTGTAGATATTACAGCTGATAATGAATCTGGACGAACAATTACAGAGGACATTACCGAGATGGATAGCAATGCAGTCCTGGGAGTACCGCGGAGTACCGCGGCCGACGGGTTCAAAGCTCTCATTAGCACTCGCATTACGCAACCTTGTTGCAATTAGCGGACTCCGATCAATGTTCAACAATATCTTGTAATTTAATAAACCTTGAAGCGAAAACTTGATGCGGCGCATTGAGGTCTTTTCGGTAGGGGAAAATCATATGGGTTGGAGTCACCGACACGCTAATGTATCAGAGAAGCAGCCGAGATATGTAATATCCATAGATTATATTTTTTTTTATGTCTTTGGTAATATCACTGTATCTATAGATGTACATGTGACGTTATGTGCAACATTATTGCTGTTTTACCCAAAGACGTCAAATGTAAAAGACACACAAAGGCTGCTCGGAGACCTGATAAAAAATCATATTTATAACATGTGTTGGTGACTAGTGTAATGATTCGGATTATAATATCGTCTTGTATCACATTCACGCACAGAACATGCCATAATATAAATAATTTAATAAAATCGTCTGCAATCCAAGGATTAATTAAAAAATACACGATTTTCACCGCGACGAAATCAGACTGTTACGTTCGGGTATACTAAAATATTGTAATGACGTTACTTCATTCACTTTCTCTTCTTCTCTCGAGCGATTTCCACTTGAAAATGATTTCTCGCTCACTCGCTTTGTTGATCTTTTTGCGTAGCAAAAAAAAATCTTCATCTATGGTTTTACCATCTATATATATCATTGGATGTGCCCTGAGCATCTTGAAATTGGTAAGAAACTTACGAATGAATTGTAATTCCCTTGGATTTATTTGTGTTTCTTGAATTATTTGAACACTTTCTGAAGGCACGGGGAGGCAAATTATTATATTTATGTATATACTTATCAAAACCAGTGATAGGTAAAAGGTGCTGCGTTCACCGCTTCCAACAACCGACTAGAACGGAAAGAGTGAGCTCACTCTTCCCAACGCCAACATAATTGCCTGCGCCTGAAGTTTGAGAGAGGACATCAAATGATTTATATCGATGCTGTTTACTACATTAATAACAACAAAAATAAAATAACCTAGATTAATAATTCTAAGTTGATTCACTTTTCATTACAAGTCCTAGGTACCTATAGCACAGATCAGAAAATAGTTATTTCGTAACCTATAGTTGAAGGTATTAGTGTTAAGAATACTTAATTTGTCTGGAGTTAATTCTCAAAATATTTAAATCATTAATAAATAGTCATCATGTTTCACTTAAATTACTAAGACAATTAATAGTCCCCAACAATTTCAGCCACGCAAGATAATGGCACCGAAGTAATTACATCATTTAGGAACTTTCCTTGGAACAAAGCCAACATTTTCGGAATGTGTAAGCAGTTTGTTTGAACCGTACGATTTACCGCGAGGCCTCTGACTGATTCCATTCTTTCGTCCTCCCCAGGACGAAAGAATGGAATCAGTCAGAGGCCTCACGTTTGAAATCCTTGGCATAGAATTATTTGTTGCCATCAAATAAAATAATAATACACATGGCGCAAACATTAGTCATTTATTTATTTAATTTTTAATTATAAATATATTAAAATAATTTAAAAATTTTAAATTTTTAAATTTATTTCCTTATTTAAGTAGTTCGTTTCTCACACACCGTTGGATTAGGATAGATCGAACTTTGCACAGTATGCAATAGCAACAAAAGAATAACTTGCGAACGCGTTTCAAAAACGAGGCCCCAGAATGTCAGACATCGTGTAACGACCGTCGCTTCCATGGCATAATTTGAGCCGCCAAAAAAGCGGCTGCATTTTTCGTCATCGTTACTTTGTTCCTGTTCTGAAAATGATGCAAAACATTTTTGGAATTCAGTAAAATATTAACTGCGATTTAATTATTTTCAGGAACTTTCCCACCGAAGTACTTTTATAAAATTATTCATTATTTTTCATATTCATATATGAAATGTTGATGTGTTAGCGATACCTACATGAAAATGAACTTAACGGAAAGGAACATAAGCTATAAACACCTAAACACACTATCGCAAACCCAATTTTGAAAATGAGAATAGGTAAGCATCGTTCTTTCCCCTAACCTAGGATGTGCGAGAGATGGACTGAAATACACTAATGGGTGTACTATGTGTTTTATTTGATAGCAACAAAAAACAATTCGAAAGTTTGTTGATAGTTTTACTTACAGCGATAAAACCTTTGAATATCTGTAGGTACAAAAAGCGCTTTGAACCAAGATCCGAGTTCAAAATTGAACTATCAATGGTAACGCTGTCAAGTTTTTCTAACGTGCCATTATTATACCTTAATTACCCCTGAAGATTGTTGGCAAATCAGTGGGCAATTAATCCCAATTTTCTGTCGGCACGCTTCGCAAGTCGCATTCCCATGCGTTTCTGCGGAGATTGGCGACGGATGATTAACGGCGGCCGGTGACAGCGGCCGATGGATCGATGGATGGACACCGCGGGCGGTTCTCATATCAAGCGACCTTGGGTACAACGAGAACAGTCTCGTTCCCATCCCGAGGTAATCGTCTATAACGAAGCAAAACTTTCATTTGCTTTGCTGAATTGGACTTCATACTTGGATTTGGACTTGGATTCCATAGCCTTTGATTTTTTGGCCTTTGGGTTTCAAATAATAAGAATATTTACAGTAGGCAGGCGCGCTGCTGGCTCCTTCGTCGCCCGCGTGCAATGCCGATTACGCCGCCCTACGACTGCTTATCCTGAGTATAAAAAATAAAGTGGTCAAGTGCGAGTTAGACTCGCCCATGAAGGGTTCCGTTGCAGCAAGTAACATAATATACATATAGCTCAGTCGAGGCAGACATTGAAATAGAAAAAAATCCGGGGAGCGATTTTTTTTTTAAAACGTCGGGGACGGTTGTTGGAAGTATAAATCTCGATTTTCTAACTAATCCCGGTAGAGGGTTCGCCGCCATCTTGTTTTAAAGTTTTTGTGAAATAACTCGTTAATTTTCAACTTTAGAGCAAAAATGATCGATTCGATCGATGGAAATTTAATTTCTCACAAGTTTGGTTGAAATATTTTTTACGCTAGGATCAATATTTGCAGAGTTATACTATCAAGTTTATCAAAAAAATCGTAATGAGTGTAATTTTATTTTCTTCAACTTTTGTTCTCGCACTTATTTTACTTTTAATATTTGCTGTTAAAGCTGCAATAGAAATACATCGTCTGTGTAAATTTCAACTGTCTAGCTATCACCGTTCTTGAGATACAGCCTGGTGACATACAGACGGACGGACGGACAGACGGACAGCCAAGTCTCAGTAACAGGGTTCCGTTTTTACCCTTTGGGTACGGATCCCTAAGGAGGGCGACAACCAAAGTTGAAGAAAATAAAATTCCACCCATTACGATTTTTTTGATAAACTTGATAGCATAACACTGCAAATATTGATTCTAGCGTAAAAATGACAAGAATCAAACTTGTGAGAAATTAAATTTCCAACAACTTTGGATACAATCATTTTTGCTCTAAAGTTGTAAATTAACGAGGTATTTCTAACTAACAACATGACTAACAACATGACTAACAACATGACTAGGTATACAGATATTTCAAATCAAGTCAATGAAGTTCAAATAATAATTAATTCCAGGTTCCAGGTAAGAAACAATCGAAATGTCAAAAGGGTACAAACATAACAAAACATTTATTATTAACTAATAAAGTAGCCAAGTGCGAGTTGGACTCGCCCATGAAGGGTTCCGTTCCAGCAAGTAACATAATATACATAGTACACATAGTTCTTGTAGTTCGTTGTAACTTTGATCGAAGTTTTAATAATAGTGTATTTAGGACGTACTAAAAAAAAACTACTCATCAGATCGAGTTCAAACTAATTTTCGTTGGTAGTTTTCATGGTAATGTACCTACATCATATATTTTTTTTAGTTTTTTCATTCTCTTACTTTAGAAGTTAGAGGGGGGGGGGGACACACATTTTACCACTTTGGAAGCGTCTCTCGCGCAAGTTATTCAGTGTAGACAAAAATTATATTAGAAACCTCAACATCATTTTTGAAGACCTATCGATAGACACAACAAACGTGTAGGTTTGATGAAAAAAAATTTTTTGAGCTTCAGTTCTCAGTATGGGGGGCACCCCTAATTTTTGTTTTTTTTTAAAAACTTTTGTAAAAATCTTAATGCGGTTCACAGAATACATCTACTTACCAAACAGTGTAGTTCTCATAGTTTCGGCAAAAAGTGGCTGTGACATACGGACGGACAGCCAGACAGAGAGACAGACATGACGAACCTATAAGGGTTCCGTTTTTACGTTTTACGGAACCCTAAAAACATACCTAGTTAATATTTTCGCAACACGGCGGAGAAAATAAAATACGGAGCGAAGATAAAACATGTATTTTAAATAATTATGTACCTACATGTTATTTTTGTTTACTAATGTGTAAAACTATGTCTAAATCTATATCTTACCTTATTATGCATTACATGTAAAAAAATCAAATGCTGTTCGTTAGTGATGCTGAAACTTAAGAACGGCTAGAATGATTTGGTAAATTTTTGTTTTTAAATTATTTGTGAAAAACCAGAGAAGGTTTAAAAAATGAGTAATTTTTTTTAACCGACTAGATCGCCATCTAGCCTGATATTAAGCGACCATACGATTTACTATGGAGGGTGCTTACCTAGAAGAAACTGAGTCATTCTCGATATAAAGACACCAAGATTGTAACCATTGCGAAACTACTCAGGCATTCCACAACCTAGGCGTTCTTGTCACAAAAGTAGAATAAATTTATTTTTTTAATGCTTGGAACATGGACCAAAAAAAAACGTCTTTTTTAAACGTCCTTGGCTTGGAATATAGTAAATACAACAATTTCGCTTTTCCTAAAAACGATGCCTACATTTAAAACATTTGATGTTCGTCCCGTAGATTAGGTTAAATTTAAAAGTCCCGATCCGTTCATCCGTTAGGACGTGATTGAGCAACAAACATTCAAGCATCAATACATTGACATTTATAATATTAGTAGGTAAGATTAGTAGGGTAGCTAAAACCCCACTATATCCGAATAATCCAACAAATTAATCTTACAAAAAAACAGTTACATACCTACTCTATTCGGAGGCTATGCTGCCACAGCAAGACAGACATACATACACATACACTTCAAACTTATAAAATTCCGTCGTTAGCAAAGAATATTTTTTAAGAATTAAAATCCCTTATTTTATTTTTCTTTTGAACAGTAATTGTTGTGATAAGTCTATAAATAAGCGTAAGTACTTACCATAATTATGATTCCTCTGCACTTCTGTTTTTTTACTGGCGGATAATTGAATTATAATCACAAAATCAAATTTAAATAATATCATTAGCTAATCCGAAGCCAAAAAAAGTCAAAAGAAACATTATCTTAATAATTGCAGCACAAATCATAAGTTCGATTGCGTAACCGTAAAAGACTCTAGGTGTGTACCTAAAACTTTCCAATTGGGAACGGGGAAAAAATCTCTAAAGGGGATTCCCGCAGATTAGATTATTATTTAAACTTCCCCAGACCTGGGGGTCTACCGCCTAACATTGCCGTCTTTTTCATTTCAAGCGAGAAGAAAAGAGACAGCAATGTCAAAGCGTTTTCGTTAGGCGGTAGACCCCCTGATTTTCTTACAATAACGGGATACGTTTGGTACTGCATCTTAGTTAACGGACGCCAATAGATGGCGGTATTTGCGTTTTTTTGTCATATTTCCCGTGCTATGATATTTCTTATACATACCTATGGTGGGGTAGGTATTATGAGATTATGACAATGACTTCAAATACTTGATGAGTCGCTCGGTTTGCCGCCCCCCTGGGCGTGCCGCCCGCGTGCGGTGCACGCCTTGCACGCGCCGTTGCGGCGGGCCTGACAGTAGGTATTGTTTTCTATTTACAAAATTAAATAATGTAAATCTTTAATACAAATCATAAAAGAATACATATATTTCCCGAGGTTTCTGTTAACATTTTGGAGATAGATGGAATTCCCAAACAACGCAAATGTTAATGGCACTCAATGCATAACAATAACTTGAAAACATGACGAAGAGAGAATCTACTAAAAGGTACTAGCTTTCTATCTCAGTTTAGCCTATCTAGTTCGATTACAACGAATTATTTAAATTGGTATGTTGTAACAAACAAATAATCGAATCGTCTCCTCAATAGTATTGATGGTCTTTATATAAATAAGTTGACGTAATATTTCTTCATCCATAACAACGAATAAACGATACCGTCACAGAAAAAGTCAGACACATAAGTATTGTAAAAACTACTTCGATGACTTCTTTCCGAACATAAAAAAGCTTTATGATACAATTATGTTTTTGCTATACTTTTTATCGGGAAACTTTGCAAAAACTGTCGTCAAAAAAGCCAAAGATCATCGCCTTGTTTATGCCGCTCTACATGACGAACGGTTGAGATTTATTTTTAGAGCTGTGTAAAACTTTTTATTTTGATTTATTACATTCGCAATCACAAAGATTTCATATTTTTTTAATAGCAATTTCAAACACTCTATGTTTCTTACTGGGACTCGGGGCTCTTTCACAGGAAGAGAGTCAAATCTTTATGCTGCTTGCTGCAGCTGGACTACTCACAGCGCAAATGCGATATTCATATGAATCAGGGTAAAAAAAAATTAAATTTTGCTCACGAATAATTTTAACTAGACTTTTTATATGTTTGTCTTCTGTTCATAAAAAGCACAGACATTAGAGGCCGTGGAGTGTAATTATTGTTAAACCACAAAAAATAAACATGTGCGTACCTACTTACGGACCTACGCATGCAAGATGTTAATACTTTTTCTTTTTATTCTTCGTGGTAATAAGTATAACTTCAACAATATAATAAATAGATACTATCTTCAACGCAAGTAGTATTAACCTGATAATAATTAATTACAATGTTTACTAAAATGTTAGCTAACTTCAGAGTATCGGTTATTCGTGAGAATGTGTGCGCATTTTAAAAGTTAACAAAATGGTTATTTTATTATTACAAACAGACTCCTTCAATTTTATTTATATGTATATAATATATAGATTATAACTACTAATAGAATACTGTAACGTGGCGTACACGAAGAGAGGCCTATCCTCGCCAGTGGGCGATAACGGGCTGAAGAAGAAGAAGAAGATATTTAATTTAAGAAGATATAATATAATGGATTGAAGTCAGTTTTTGTTTTATCGAACAAAATTAAATTATTTGAAGTCGATTAAAAACCTCAATAGTTGTCCACTGAATGTTTAATCATGATGTATTTGTTCGATAGCTTCTGACTCCTGACTCAAGTCGCTTGTAATAAAACAATCACATTGGTAGTGCAAGGAGTGAAGAGCATTTATTCATCAAAATACTTACCCTAAATCATTTTACAAACGATAGCGCGATCTAGAAAACACATCACGTCATCTAGAATTTGTCTTAAGAACTATAAATCACAATATTATATTTTTTCTGACAATTCTCAATAAAGTTTTTATTCTTCATTTTGCTATTATTTGAACATTCCGCCCCCCAAGAACCACTGTTCTTAAATGTTTTAACCGAAACTTTGACGAAAATAATTAAGTAATAAAGGTAATATGAAAAATAAAAACAAATCACAATCTATTCGCTTAGAGGCAAGACACATACTTTGGAAATATGTCTCTTTATAACAGAATTTTTACATTTTAAAGCCACTACTCTCGTAACATTGTCAGGCCCCGGAAACTTTTGTGTTATGCGACCTAATAACCATCGGTCTGGAGGCAAAAATATCATCTTCCTTAATAAGGACCTCAGGTTCTCATTGATTGAATTTGTCTAGGTTTCTTTTTATCTTCTCCTACATGTGATTACTGTATCTGCCCACCAATTTGGAGTATTCCAACTTCATCAATGTAAGGATTACTTAAATCTGACATTTCCTCATGAATTCCCTTTTCCTGTGCCGTCTTGACCATTCCTGTTAAGGTTTCTTCTAGTTCTTCCTTTTCAACAAGTTTACACTTATGTCTTTTTCTTTTTCAGATTATGGCTTACTTCCATTTCCCAAAAACTTTTAATTGATTCATCAACTTGAAATTCCTTTTCAACTTGTGTATGCATACTCAACATATTATTTTGTTCGCCATCCGTTTTACAATAGCCACTAAGTATCCAACCAAGGGATGTATTTTGTGCCACTAATGACCCAGTGGGATACTTGATTATTCCTTCTTTTATTATTGCTCCATAAATCTCCGCTCCCAATAAGATATCAACCTTGTTAGGAGTGTGATAATTAGGATCTGCTAAGGTGGTTTCTTGAAACTCTGGCCAAATATCTGAAGCAAAAGTAAACCTTTTTGTTGGCAAGTGCGATGTCAACTTATCTAGCACGTAAGCCTTTACATTGATAGCGCCGCTTGCATTGTGGCGGGGCTTGATAGATATGTCTACTGCCCATTTGATGCCCAGACCGTTCATTCCACCCAATCCCGATACCCGACTCCTCACTGGTTTCTTCTTTAAGCCCATCATTTGTACAGCTGCTTCCGTAATAAAAGAGACTTGTGAGCCTTGATCAATTAGTGCACGTAACAGATGGTTGACATTTCTCGCTTCTACATTTACTAACGCTGTTGGTAATAAAACGTGGTGAAGCGATCCATTTGAGAAATGACTGTTGATATCTAACCGATTCTCTGGTAGTGGTTCTGATTCCGATGATTCGCGATGCTGCGGTTTTATGACACTACAATTGCATTGCAGGCCGGTTGATTTACTTCTTTCAACAGGTTGAAAAGCGTCCTTGTTATGCAACAACGAATGATGAAGCCTTTTACACACCTGGCACGAGGTCGCACAACGACAAAATCTAACGGAATGATTATCTGCTAAACAGTTAAAGCACAACCTATTATCCTGAACAAAATTACGCCTCGAGTTCATATCTGTAGCAATGAACCTTTTACAATTACTGATTCTGTGATCATTCTGTCTACAAAACGCACAAATACTTTCAACAACATGATGACTAACGTTTGCATTACTATTACCTCTTGCTATATTACTTTGTTTGGTATCAAGAAACTCCAAAGAACGGAATTTAGTTTCTAAGAAATCTATAAATTGTTTATATGTTGGTAAAGTTTTTGTTCTCGCTTGTTCACTAACCTTAGCTTCCCAATCCATTCGAGTTCCTTGATCCAATTTCGAACTAACAATATAAATTATGATAACATCCCATGAATCTACATTAACCCCAATATTTTTTAAAGAACTCAAAGTGTCCACTGTAGTATCTAACAACTCCTTAATCGCTTTAGAAAAAGCCGTTGAAATACTCTTTAATTCAAAAAACCTCCTTAATATATTATTTGCCAAAAACACCTTATTGTCATATCTGTTCTCCAGCAACGCCCAACATCGTGCATAGTTGTCATTAGAAATCGGTATATTACGCAACAGTTGTCCCGGCTCTCCAGTCAAGTATCCTTTCAAGAAATGTTGCTTCTGAGACCCAGCATACTCATCATTGTTATGAACAAGCGATACAAACAAATCCCTGAAACTTATCCATTCTGTGTACAGCCCCGAAAATATAGGTATCAATATCTTTGGCATCTGAACCTTTGAACTCTTGGATGTATTAACTTCACTTTCCGTTACTTGCTTTGGCTTTCTAAGTGTGTCTTTGTATTCTTCCATAATAGCCTTAAATTCTATGAAAAATTCTTGTACCTGATCATAAATTTCCTTCTCCATGTATTCCGACTCATCTGCATCTTCAAATTGTATAATCTTGTAGTGGGTTTTTGTAAATTCTTGCCAAATTTCATTTAACACATTTATTCTGCCATCTACATACTGTACAGTTTTCTTTTCTTTGCCACATTTGTTGTAGTTTTTCTGCAGATTAGTCATTTGCCGTTGAACCTCTATTTGTATGTTTATCAATTGTTCCATTGTTTTCCCTTTTTATTAACAAGATCAGATCAAGCTATCAAATTTTTCTAAGTGTTTGAGATAAAGTTACTTCTGACCGACCTCGAGCATAGGTTCCCCGTCGGTTACGTTTTTCTCAATCTATTCTAAGTCTTAGACAACACTTAGCCAAATTTCATCTCAAAGTTTGTACTTCTCGAAATTTTTACCAGCCCAAAGTTACTTGAAATTCTGCTAAGTCCATAAAACTAGTAATGTATACTACTCACATTTCAAGTCTTCAATGTATTCAAAACAACTTTCACCCAGTATGACAGCTGACGTCTCCACTGTTGTCCTTTTCGTGTATTATATCTTCCTCCGTCTCGATCTCCGTAGATGTAGTAGTGCTGCGCTGCCCCAACTTGCTCTTCTTGACTTCAGAAACTTGCGTGTTTCCAATACGCGTTCGCTTCACGGGAAGCAGGAACCATCAGCGACAATCCGCCACTGCTTCGGTCCCGAAACGGTACAAAAAGGACAAACAGGTCAACTTCAGCCTTCAATTCAACATCCGGCTCGAAGGACCATGTTCGATAGCTTCTGACTCCTGACTCAAGTCGCTTGTAATAAAACAATCACATTGGTAGTGCAAGGAATGAAGAGCATTTATTCATCAAAATACTTACCCTAAATCATTTTACAAACGATAGCGCGATCTAGAAAACACATCACGTCATCTAGAATTTGTCTTAAGAACTATAAATCACAATATTATATTTTTTCTGACAATTCTCAATAAAGTTTTTATTCTTCATTTTGCTATTATTTGAACAGTATTTTTTAATTTCCAGAGTGAGTACCGTTTCGCCGGCGGAGGGTACCCGGTGAGCGCGTCGAGCGGCGCGCGCGGCGGCGGGCTGTGCTCGGCGGCGCTGGTGGGCGGCGCGCTATTGGCGGCGGTCGCAGTGCTCGCCGTCGCGGCGCTGGCCTTCTACATGGGCGCGCTGCGGCCCGACAACGGGGAACGTGAGTACACTAGGTTCCAGTTTGCAGGGAAATGTTTCAGACAAACGGGGCTTAAGGTACAAGTTCGCGCTGAGACCGCGACAGGAGACCTTTATAATGATTTGGACTCTTTCTGCTGCGTTATCGCTGCGTGACACTATACCTATTGTTATGGGCATGTCCTGCTCATCTCGTCACTCTAAAAAAACTTCACTTCCCTACCCCCCTACTTCTAGTACTCGGAGACTTCTGTCTCAAAAAGAGAGTTAATTCCATCCATCATAATCCACGATGCTGACCGAGTGTAGGTTGGCGGATGACGCATGTAATGATATGTTTCTTTTGAAATCTATTTTGTACTAGCTGTACCCATTTTTTCTACGTCACCTATCGAAAATTGGTCGTACGAACTCAGAAACCTTCTTTAACTCATCCACAACAACTTTGCTAAAGAACATCACATGATCAAATGTATAGCTTACAATTCTATTAAGTTCTTAATAGAATCCATCATTTATTGTTATGTATGTTAAAATTGTAACTGTTTGATTTCCAGCGATAATGTCGTTCGAGGGTAGTCTGCGCGTGACGCGTGGAGACGTGTACGGCGGCGCGCCGGGAAGCCCCGCGTGGCGCGAACGCGCGCGCCGGTACGGGGCGGCGCTCCGACAGCTGTTTGCCGGGCCTTCGCCCTTGCGTCGGGCCTTCACCGGAGCCCTGGTCACGGGCTTCGGAGACCGACGACTCGATGTACACTTCAGATTGTATTTGGACAGAAGAAAAATACCAAGGTATTGACCGTAGTAAAACTTACTCCCATTGTCGTTTCATAAATAAAAGAAAACCGTTATAGTCATTACACACAAAATTTTAAGTCAATACCTTTGTCAGTTCCAACGCTCGTGGTTTGAAAAACAGAGCCTTCTTACACGTATTTTAAAACGTAAAGCATCCCATCCATTCTTATAAAATCTACCAAATTTATAAATAGCTAAAAAAGTACATGATTTAAAAAAAACTGTTTCTTTTCAGTACCGTATCTAATATAGAAGAAACACTAAAGAGTGTTTTAATACAAGATATTAATTCTAAGCATTCAGCTTTCGGACCAACGATAAAGATAGACCCCTCCAGTATTATTATTAAAAGAGATTTAGAACATACGTATCACTCTGAATCATATGTTAAAGAAGCCATGAATGAAAGTATGGCAACAAACTATCCAAAAACCTTAACACCTCAGACAGGAAAAGACAAAACTTTACAAACTAGAGTAGGCGTCGTTAGGAAAACCACAGTAAAACCAAACAAAAATGACCCGGATGAACCAGATATCGATACAGAAAATATTCCAGTAGTGCAAGGTTCATTCCAAATTACCAAGACTGAAGCAGATATCACGGAAAATAAACAAAATTCTAGTCCAGTTCGACACGAAGACAAACCGGGGCACAAACCAACCGCCGCTAAAAGTACAACAACAACGAAAGCACCTACTACTAAAACGACAACGACTAAACGTACGCCTACAACTACATCAAAGACTCGACCTTTCACAATTAAATCTAACTTCAACGTTAAACCTAAAGAGTCTACGCCTAACAAAGAAATGGAACGAACTACTATGAAAACTATTCCTTCTACAACAAAAAGCAGTACAACAACGACAACGACGTCAACACCTATACCTAGTACAACCAGCAACGTGTCACAAATATTATTTGATTTATTAACTAATAATGAAAACCATTATAAAGATTTGCCGAAAATTGATAGCCTTTTCACAGTGCCTCATGTCATTGATAACGAACCATGGCGGCCTATAACACAACCTTATTACGAAACATCTAATAAACCCACACCCATTCCAACTATACCAGATGACACTGAGCTAAATGCGGAAGACAGAATGGGGGTTGCAGAGGTTGTTGATGATGTATCAATATTAGAAAGTATGCTTACACCAATACCTCCAGTAGTAAACCGAGACAAGACAACACGAAAACCAATTTCCCTACACAAAGAGCCATACTTTGGATCAGATAAATACCCTCCAAATCCAGTGTATACTAGTTTCACACTACCTACGTATGTATCACCAATAAAAAATATGGAAACTTTAGGATCTAGTTACCCAAAGCCATTTCCAATACCAGTCGATAAAATAAGTTCCGTAGTTGAAGTCTCCGCTGATCCAAATGACAATGACGATGGCATGCCTATGCAGAGGCCTCCGAAAGATAAAAGTACTTCTGCAGTTATAAATGTCTTAGAATTGGACCAGCACGAGGATGACACAGAACGCATTTCTATTGACGGTGCGTCGATTCTGAAAAAACAAAATGCTAGTACCTCTACGTCTAGTTCATCAACATCGACAAGTACTACAACCTCAACTACAACTAGCACCACTCCAAAACCTACAACTATGGTTTCTACCAGTTTGAGTTCAGCTGCAACAAAAGAAGAACCGAACCATAATACCACCGTAGATGTCAAAGCTCAGCACACAGTAAATTTTACAAACAACCACACGACAAGAAGACCGAATAACAAAGTCTCTATTATTCCAACGACCAGTGCTCCTCACCATACGTGGGAGCTAGTGAATACTTCAACAAATGAAAAAAATGACACTCTGGGCAAAACTTCCCCTGAACAATTTTATAATGACACTTTGCAAGCCATAATTACTAGAAATGATGCTATATTTCCAAATACCACCCCTAAATTTCCTAGTAAGAATTCCATAATGAGGAATTTAACAGATATCATCAAGAAATATTCTCAAAAAGCACAAGATAAAGTTAACAATGAAGAAACTGTAGAAGTAGAAGAACGCCATGGTCAAAGTAAAGGAACAGTGGAAGTTGTATTAGAAGACGAACTAGAACCTACCACCGTAGGATCAGTAATCACTTTACTGCCTGCAAAATCCAATCTTGGTGTCAATCGTCCACTGAGACCTCGACCAAAGATCAAATCAGAGCCAGAATCTGATAACGTGAGAAGTTTTTTTCAAAACGATCAAGAAGCAGAGAAATTGATTAGTAATTTGAGTACAGAAAACTATGTTACAATGAATCGTGAAGATGACGCTATTACTGAGAGTGTTGAAGAAATCAACCCTGCTGCTTTAAAAGACGATGAGGAAGAATATTCAGCAGCAGCTACCAGTAATATGAAAGTGTATGATTTTACAAACTCTGCTGTTACTGGAAACAGATATCCTAAATCGAATGATGAATTAAGTCAATCAACCAGTAATGCCATCAAAAGTGAAGAACTACCAAATGTCCCAGACGGGACGTATAGGGTATCATACCATGTCACCGGTAGTGTAAGCAGTAAACAGGCAAACAAAACACAACATTTACCGGCTTACGAGTTGGCTTTAGAACCAGATATTGTCTTAGAAATACCAATAAATCAAAGCAATACCTTGACTATTGATAAACTCCGCCAACTAGCTAGTCTAGCTACAGTTTCAGATTCAAATAACAATACATTTTTTCGTACCCCCGGAGGAGGCGTGATTTCGACAAAAGCAATCCCATCAAGTTACACGCTAAATCAGGCGGGGTTTAAAATATTAACAAAAACTTACAATAAAGCTCAATCTACCAAACAAGACAACAAGGATAATAGTTTGGACAAACCAGAGAAAACATACAATAAACCAAGTAAACCACAGAAAGAAAAAGAAACCGTTACAGTTGAAGAAGCAGTTAAAGAAGGTAAAAAGCATGTAACATGTAGCGAAATATTCGTTTTAAATATCAATGTAAATTACTAAAAACTGATTTATTTTTAGATCAATGTGACAACATGACGTCATTTAGGTGTAAAAATGGTGCATGCCTCCCGCTAACATCTCGGTGTAACCGATTGCTGGACTGCCCCAATGGAGAGGATGAAAGAGCCTGCTCCTGTGCAGATTATTTGCGGGCGGAGTTCTCACATTCCAAAATATGTGACGGTGTGGTCGATTGCTGGGATTATTCTGATGAGAACCAATGCGGTATGAACCTTTACCAGTTGTGGCTAAAGCTTTTTCGCTAATAGTCGTAACTTTTTGTGTCTCATGTGATATTCTTATGGTTTTCAGACTGGTGTAAAGAGAATGAATATGTCTGTGCAAATGCTAAACAATGTATCGAGATGGCGAAAGTTTGCGACGGCCAACCAGACTGCCCTCTGGGAGATGACGAAAAGAGCTGTGTCGCGTTGGGAGACGAATTGGAGGACAATGAAGTTGTACCCTATAACGAAGAAGGTAAATAAATATCTAAACCAATATTAATTATCATTTAATTTCCCACAATCTGATAAAAGTGAATTTCAAAGAAGTATTCTAACGATACTTAGATATTTTATCCCATTATTTCCAGGATACGTGATGGTGCGGAAACGAGGAGTCTGGGGCAGGTTGTGTGTGGAAAGTTTCGCAGATGTTGTAGAACAGGCACACAGTTCACTCAAGCTTCCAGATCTAGGAAGGGCCGTTTGCAGGGCTATGACTTTCGAGTAAGATTCTCATTTCTTATTGTTCTTCTGTTGTTCGTCCATTAATCTCACGATGTGTCATCTAGGCTGCGGGGAATGCGTTGCCTGTGTTTATCGGTAACAATCTTGGTATTTTCAAATCGAGAGTGAATCAGTTTCTTCTAGGTATGCACCCTCCATCGTGGACTTAACATCAGGCGAAATGGCTGTCAAGTGTAAACCTTTATAGTAGTTTCAAAACGTACTGTTTTTACTACTTTTGTCGTTGTATTTTTGTTTTCTATTCATGTTTTTTTAGTTTTTGTTTCTGTGTGTTGCAGGGACGCGGGTTGGGCGCGGGAGGCGCGCGAGGGCCGCAAGGCAAGCTCGTCGGGGTACTGGGAGGTGTGGCACAACGCGGCGGCGCGCGCGGCCGACACGCGACTCTCGTTCCGCCGCGCCGCCTGCAGCCGCCGCCGCGCGCTGCGCGTGCGCTGCGCCGGCCTCGACTGCGGGATCCGACCACACGCAGACGCACAGCAACCAAGGTATATACGTTTTCTTGTCTGACCTTCCCTTTTGAGGATTTACCTTGAATAGTTGGCCGGTTAGTTGGTCTAAGGACCTTCCCTTTTCTACCAATTTCTGCTCGTATCTCGAAAAAGCGACATCGTTTCATAGTTGTTGTGCCAAGGGCACGAACTTTGAGAGGAGAGAAAAGCTTCGACTCTACTCTTGTGATAAGAACGTCTATGCTGTGGAATGCGTTGCCTGAGTGCGTTTTTCCCGATGGTTATAGTCTTGGTATCTTGAAATCGAGAGTGAGTTGGTATCTTTTAAGTTAACGTGCTCCAACGTAGACTGCATCATCGCTAAACATCAGGCGAGATGGCAGTCAAGTGTAAACCTATACTTACGTAAAAGTAAAAAAAAACTCCCATTCTAAAGAGGATGACCAGTGACTACTACAGTTGACTACTTCTGTACCAGGCCTTGAGAGTTCTCTCAGTGAAGAGAACACATTAAACAGTTCTTGGAGGTCGACCAGACTAAGATCTCTTTAATAAACCCGTCCTCGGCCGCGGCTTTCCATTTTTAGTTCGTTGGTTTAATCTTGCCTTACTCTGTATTCCTTAACACAAGTCGTAAGTCGGCGCACTACCGATATATATTCTCCATATAGACATTGTAGATATTCTCAAAATTAGGTTTTGAGTCCGTTTTCCTCATACGTACAGCTCTAGAGTAGAATAAGTTGCGGGTCCCTCTTTTCCGTGAGATACAAAATTTAGAACTTTTAAGGACAGGGTGAATGGGTCTTTAATACTATAGTTTTTAGTCCTAACCACCATCTCGCCTGACTATAAGCGATGGTGTAGTCGGACCCATACGCGTTACAAAAATCCAATTTGTTTCTGTTTCCTTTAAAATAATGGTGTTCGATTTCGTATAATGTATAAACAGCTGTTTAGCGCATTCATATCGTCGTCCTTTGGCAAAGAAAGGCAAAGCTAAACATGCCAATGAATGTTTACATTTCTCAATTCATTTTAGCAGAGTGATTTTTTAAGGGTACCTAATGTTTCGCAAATAGATAAATATATTGCAGCGCAGTGCTAGGCAGTGAATTGGACTGTTCACATTCAAATAGCTGCGTTACAGTGTGCAGTTATGGGCAATCGTGTTCCTTACCATCAGCAACATGTCTTGATCGTGTCGTCATTGTATAATTTTATTATTACAGTAGAAATTCGGTTATTATCTGAACTAATTGAGTCTGGAACTATTTCAGAAAATCTTTTTTTTTGGACTATTTTTAATTTGAGATTTTTTATTTAATCATAAACTGTTGTGATTTTTTTTACAAAAAACCGTAGATATGCACTTTAAAAACCTATGCACATTAAAATTGGACATGCATACCTATTAACGTTGAAATATTTACACATATTATGTACCTTTTCCACACCTGTAAAACGTCGAATACTTTTACTTATATATTTTTTTAATAAACCGTTTTAGCGAGCATCAAGTTCGGATAATCGAGGTACGGACTCAAAGGGAACGGACATCGAGCAATTGATGATCGTGGATACGATAATCACGGTTCCACTAGTCAAAGTAATCTACTGATAAACGACGGTTACGATAATCGAAGTTCTGATAATCGAGGTTCTACTGTACATATACAATAAAACATGTATGAGTATTAGCTGGCGTGTGGCAACATCCGCGTGTTATATAACCGCGGGTGTTGCCGCACGGCAGCGTGAGTGAGCCGGTGCGTCGGAGCAGGGTGGTGGGCGGCGACGGCGCGGCGGCGGGCGCGTGGCCGTGGCAGGCCGCGCTCTACCGCGACGGGGACTTCCAGTGCGGCGCCACGCTCGTGCACAGGCAGTGGCTGCTGTCTGCTAGCCACTGCTTCTACCAGTAAGTTATTTATTCACATTACTATAACGAACTATTAGTTAGAAATTGAAATTAAAAAATAAGACATTTTGTGATGACCGCCATTTTGCAATTTGAAATTTGTGACTAATACGTTGTGCTATGTCTGTAACCTTGGCTCTCTGACGAATAACTTCGTTTTGAATACGATGCCTTAGAAAACCTCCGACCTATTTTTGCACATATTATTTACTAGTAGGTAACTGTTTCTATTTCTGCATAAACCATTTACAGCGAATAACTGCTTCTATTTTAGCATAAAAAACTTGTTTACAAAAAAATCGGCAGTCATAGGAACTGCCGATAGAAGTGAAAACTATAACTATACATATATACTCAGAATTTGATAGCGCGGATGAAACCGGAAGTCGTGGCCATGAGATGGTCAAAAGGAAAAGCTGACGCATTTCTAAATGGCCAATGGTGTTGGTTCCGAGTTTACCCGAAGAATCATTCCCGAGTGTGACGCTAGAATTCAATTCACAGCTCACGAAAAATCTGTCTGTGGCGCGCCAAAAGAAGTTTTCACTTCAAAAATAAACTGCTTCTATTTTTACACAGAATATTTAGTAGGTACAAGTAACTGTTTCTATTGTAGCACAAAATATTACAACAAGCAACTGTTTCTAATGTAGCACAGAGCATTCACAACAAGCAACTGTTTCTATGCACAGTTTGACAGCTCAACCGATGATTACAGAGCGACGGAAGCGCACTGGGTGGCCCGCCTGGGCGCGCTGCGCCGCGGCGCGTGGCCGCGCGGGCCGTGGGAGCGCGTGGCGCGCGTCCGGCAGCTAGTTCTACACCCGCGGTACGCGCCGCGCGGGTTCCGCAACGACATCGCGTTGCTGCGCGTCGACCCGCTGCCGCTGCACGCGAGACTCCGCCCCGCCTGCCTGCCCCCCGCCCGCGCCAGCCCACCCGCGGGACACCACTGCACTGTCGTCGGGTGGGGACAACTCTATGAACACGAGCGTGTCTTCCGTGAGTATTACTCGCATCTAATTTGTAAAAATCTCGTGTCGCGGTATTACTGTTTGTTCACCTCCGAAACAACGTGAATGTACTTTTTCATGTTGTTATGACAAATCAATTTTAAAATTACACTTTTGATCTTTTAAACGGTAGTACAACTTTTGCTAGCTGTTTGGTAGGTAGGATTTCAGAGAGATGGTCCCATATAAATCTTATCGACATCAATTGAATGGTCTTTGTCGTTGTAATATCAACAAAAATAAACGTAGTAAGCAGTAAGTATATCGATGCGATCGTTTTAGAGAATAGTTATATTTTTCACGGATTTTTAAATTCTGAGTTTGATTGTATTGTCTGTTTAGCGGACACGCTCCAAGAGGTGGAGCTGCCGGTGATCTCGACGGCGGAGTGTCGGCGGCGCACGCGCCTGCTGCCGCTGTACCGCGTCACGGACGACATGTTCTGCGCGGGCTACGAGCGCGGCGGCCGCGACGCCTGCCTGGGCGACTCCGGCGGCCCACTCATGTGCCAGGTACTATATCTCTCGACGGCCGCGACGCTTGCCTGGGCGGGTACCATTATCCTGACGCATGTCATCCGACAACGCTTACTCTGCCAGCGTGGTGGAGTATAATACTCTTGTGAAAGAAGGCACCTACTCCCAGCAGAAATAACACCTGACGGCATACAACGTCCGGCGGTTTTCCCCGTGTAAAATACACGAGGAACTACCGTTCCCGTAATGTCGCCGCGATTACGAGTAGTCTATTTGCTATTCGAGAATATGATCTTACTGTACTTCAAATTTTAACCGAATCCGTTCAGTAATTCCGACGTGATTGAATAACAAACATCCAAACTTCCGCATTTATAATTTTAGCATTTATATTAGTAGGATGTATGTCACGCGACCTACATTTAAAAACATTACCCTACTAGTCAGTGGGTAAAACTGGTGGTGGTGGTAAAACGTTTGACACGCCCGGTGTATCCCACTATTTCTATTTTGTATTTCTATTGATAGAAATACTGGGCCTGATTAAGACTGATTGTCCCACTATTTCTATTGCTGTCCGCTGCGACAAAAAACACTGCATTAGCTCGTATGACTGCGTGCACTTAGAAACTATTTATTTATTTCCTCTTTAGATAAAACCTCTTGTTGTCTCATAGTTGTAATTAACTGTTATTGATTGATAGACAGCTGTCATAGCTATTATTGCTTTACGGGATAGGCGTTGGTTTTGAATTATTTAAATATTGTTAAATAATGGAGTTAATAAAAAGGGGGAAGGGTGTTATACTGTTGTACGAGGGTTATGAATACACTAGGCAGATAGTTTATAAGAATAACAATACGTTATGGAAATGCAATAAGCGCCACAAAACTAATTGTAAAGGTTCGATGACAGTGTCCCCGGTAAGTTTCTATCACTATAACAGAGGCTGTAAGTTGGCCATTTATTTTGTATAGGTACTGTATGTTTTATTAATATACTTATTTGAAATTTTATAGGATAACACTATAGTGAGAACCATTGAGCACTCTTCTCACTGTATTTCCGACAGCAACCAATCCGCGATCGAAGTTGCAATGAGTTGTAGTTTTGATCAAGCTGCAATGGGCAAAATAACAATACCTAAAGCTTTCAATAACGCTATAAATTCTTTAGTTGACAAAGGAATTCCATTACTTGGTAAACCATTGCCACAATACACCTCTAAAAAGTCTTCCATGTACAGACGTCGTAACAAAGTACTAAATATTAAAAAGGTGTGTTGCAAGACCGTTCAAGAAGTACAAATTCCAGTAATATTTGAAGACTTTGTTCTTGCTGATTATCTTGACACTGATTTAAGAATAATAATATTTTGTCGTGAAAAAACTAGATGTGAATTAAAAAGCGGTAATTATTTCATTGACGGGACATTCTTTGCGTGTCCAGCACCATTTACACAATTATTGTCAATCCACGCTGATTTTGGCAGTGACTTGAATCAAAGCAAAGTGGTACCAGTGATTTATGCGCTTTTATCGAGTAAATCACGGAAAGCGTATTGCACTTTATTTTATCTTATTAAAAGATGGTTACCTGAATGGAGACCTGCTAAATTTACCGTTGATTTTGAAAGAGCTTTGATTTCTGCATTAACAACAAGTTTTCCTACGGTTCAAATAAAGGGCTGCTATTTTCATTTTGTGAAATCATTAGCTAAGAAAGCTAAATCTCTTGGCATGAATAAATCCATCCGCATGAAATTGATAATTCAACTTTCCTTCAGACTTCCACTTTTGCCCAAAAATAAAATACAAGATGGTTGGAATTATGTCTTAGCAGAGATGGGTGACAGTGAAGCCGAACATAAATTTAAAAACTACATAGAGAACTACTGGATGAAAAATGATTTTTCAAGGGTGTGGTGTGTGTTTGGAGAACGTCACCGCACTAATAATGCGGTGGAATCTTGGAATAGGAAATTAAATAGACTGGTGCCAAAAAATGTTAATATTGTTCAACTTTTGCATATATTAAGAGATGGTGATAAATCAAACGAATACTATGTATCAAATAATTCCCGAAAACGAGTAATAGCCGAAGTGCAAAAAGATGAGATGATATTAGATGAACAAATGAAATTTCTCCAAGGCGATGTAACACCTGGACAATTTTTATTAAAGATGGTCCTTATATTTAAACTAAGCTGAAATTTGGAATGGAGATAGGTGTAAAACTGGAATAACACATAGACTACTTTTTATTCTGGTAGCATGTTTTATATAAAACCTTCATGTTGGAAATTTTGATACTGCTTGGTGGAATACAAAAATCGGTTACAGTCAATTGTTTCAAAAAATTTAAAACAACATGTTAAAATTTAAAATCTATAATCCAATAGGTACAATAAAAATCAATTTTGTATAATGGATGAAATTGTGAAAAAAATTTTTACAAAGACTCCAAAGACACTTTATGAAATAGCTTTATCGAATGTGTTAAACATTTTACATTCACAAATAGATGGAAACTTACAAAGTTATGAAAACTCGGTGCTGGAAAATGTAACAAGTCATACGACCATGTTTTTCAAGTATGTTGAAATTATTCTATTTCTAATATTATATCGTCTTGTTTACAGCTACTTAAAATACGATTATTGTTTTATAACCTTAAACTACCGACAACAATATGGGTTGATTTATTTTTTAAAGTAATACCAGACGGAGTAATATCGTTAAGCGATGAAGAAATAATGCCAACGGAAAAATGTGAGGAATACAATCACAAACAATCATCCACACATCTGTGTAGTGACGAGGTGGCTTTGTGTGATTTATACTGTCGAGAATGTGGTGGAGAATTATTTAATAAAACTGCAGATTATTAAGTAAATTGTTCTTCATTTTTTTTAATACCGGGAAGTCATATTTCAATTTTAATCTATTCGATAAAAGTGGTACTTTTCAAATAATACAAATTCTTCTGCGTTTTTTTGTCGCAATAGAAATAATGGGATACAATTTTTATAAAATGTTAGTCCCACTATTTCCATGGAAATAGTGGGATACACTCGACACGCCTCACTTTTCTTCTAATACAGTGTTGCGTAGAGCAGGTAAACTAAGCCAAAAGGAACGCGCTGTACTCAGCATATCATTATAAATAACTGCACGACATAAAACCTTCTGAATTCGATTAAATTTATGAAACGTTTTTTCCCCCGGGTCCTATACTAAAAGCACTCTCACATTTTAATACAATGATAAACTTGACTAATTCAAAGATAAAATCTCTTTCACAGGAATCGGATCGCTGGTACGTGTACGGAGTGACGAGTAACGGCTACGGCTGCGCGCGCGCCAACCGGCCCGGCGTCTACACCAAAGTATCCAACTACATCGAGTGGATCGACAGCGTCATGGAGGCCCACACTCCCACGCACAACGACACGACCGTCGCCGACGAAGGCTACGAGTCGAATGACGACTTCTACGCTGATTTAGAAACAGCCGAAAACAGACGAGCAGCGAGAATAGACACTTGCAGGGGATACAGATGCCCGCTAGGAGAATGTCTCCCCGCCTCAAGCGTTTGCAACGGATTCCTCGAATGCTCAGACGGTAGCGACGAGTGGCAATGCAACAAACTCAATCTCAACAACTCAAGCATAGACCCAGACTAGTATAGAATAAGCCACCATAGTAACTTTAGTTCTGAATTCGACTGATATTTTGTAAGTAATAGACGTAAGCCCATTCTCATATCGTCGGAGTGTAACAGTTTTCTATCGAACAAAATCCACTCGGAAACATATCGAACCATTTTCTCTGCCATAACGTTTAACGATATTGGGCTCCTTTGTATATATAGCTATTATTTCCTCCGCCCAATTTGTTTTTACCGTTGCACGTCTCATACCGTATTTATTGAAATGCTTATGGGTCACCTTTTCCGTTTGAATTGTATGTAATGTGACGTTAAAACGTCACATTTGAATGGACGACGTGAACCATGACAATATTGAAATAAACGTAATGACCAAAATGTATTCTTTAGTTTCATTTTCCTGACCTGTAAGATAAGCATCATTACCCACAGCCTTCTCTATCCTACTACTGGATATGGACCTCTCTTACTTTGCCATCTGCCTAGGTCCAGTTTTTATCAAGTCCAGAGTCAGCCCGTGATAGCCACAAAATCGTCGGCCCATCTTGCTGGTGGATGTCCGTGGGTCCGTTACTTTACCTCGGCCACCATTCCATCACAACTTTGGCGCATTTCTCGTCACACCACATAACAATAAGTCCTGGCCAATTTAGTTTTGTCACCGCTGTTCCAACGTTCTGAACTTTTCTTCGTCGGATTTCGGTGTTACGAACTCGATCTTGTAGTTTGATGCCGAGCATGGACCTTTCCATAGCTCTCTGTGCTACTCTAATTTTATACATAGGCTCGTGTTTCGTCCATGTCTTAGCACCACACGTTATGGTGGGCAGGATAGACATATTAACAAGGCTAATTAATTATTATTTAGAGATCATTACTAAATTAAACATGAGGGTACAAAATCCGCCTCGATTTAGAACGTACTCAAACACGTAAGCCTAAATTTGAATGAACCAGTAAACTTTTACCTATTAATCTGGTAGGTACAATTTTTGTTTTGAACCATAATTTTACAGAAGTGAAGATTAAATTTGTGCAGTTGAAATAACAATCTATCCTTTAGCGGACTTCCACGTGAGATAGAAATGTATTGATCGTGACAGAGGGCGATTGAGTAGGAATGAGTTTAATTCATGCGGACGGCTATTTCACTTTTTGAATATCTATATCACTATAATGTAGTAGAGGATTTTACACTAGATTTCAAAACACGTTGGTTTCTTAAAAATAACTTTAATCTCTCGACAAATAAATTAACAAAATGCAAACATTGTAATACAGTATTTATATTCTTCGAAATAAGGATGGCATAATAAATAATTAAGTAAGATTATTTAGACTCCACAAATACACAGAAAGACATATTTCTTAGGTAATACTTGAAAATAATTACAATAATCATAAATTATTAAATAATAAGTCTTCAATTAAAATTGTGTAAAGCTCGTACGAAAATTACAAAATTCAGTTAAAAAATCGTTTAGTAATATTAGAAAAATCAGACCCCTCATAGATTAGGTGACCGTGGGGTTTCATTATTACTGCGCGTAATATATTAATACAAAAAAATATAGCGATAGTCGAGAAAGCAAATAATTTTCTAAGTTTACTCGAGACAGTCACACGGCTTACAACTAAACTTATCCCGTACCGAACGGTACTCGAAAATACTCGAACCATCACTCCCTTGATCGTGTCAAAAACTGAACCTCGAAAAACGAAAAGGAACATCTTTACAATACACAAAGGCCAGTAAATACTTGTGTTACATTAGTTATATCTACGTCATATTATATTAGATTTATATATTTAAAAGTGCTACGAACGAGCGAGATGAGCAAGAAATGATAACTTACATGATAATACGATAGTGAAACATCGAAGGCCGAGAACGCGTCGGTTTGTGCTGTAGCTACCGAGGCGGGCGCCGATGGTGGACTAACATACGGAACTAGTGTGCGGGGTAACCCGCCTCCTTAGTAATAGACAACTTCCCACGCAGTAGACACGATACTTTATAGACTCAGGCAACACATTAACGCGAAATGTATAACTTGAATGCTACTAAGTTATTACTTCGGTTTCTCTCATCGACATCAAAAGTAGGTACTAGTTTTTACTAAGTTTAGGCGCATACAAATGTTTAGGCAGCCTCAGTTTTGCAATAGCACACTATGTATTTGACACAAAAAGATTGGCAACAGACACCATTGGAGTAGGCCTGTGTCATTTTCGTGACGAAGTAAAAATCCAATCGCAGTAACAACACTTCAAGATTTAAATTTACATGAAGTTGTTTATATCAAATCTACAAGGTGAGAAGGTGTCGCTAGCAGCTAATGAAAGTACGTAGGTATGATTGTGAATACTGTCCGAGTGTTCCCGGGCCGACGTGGCGGGCGCGCCTAGCCCTTGTTCTCGACGGGCGTGGTCGACAGACCCGACTTGGTCGCGTTCAGAAGCGTCTTGAACTGCTCCGGGACTGGATGCTCCGACTGAAATTGTATAAAATTTGTATCAATGTTTGTTTTAAGGATAATGGAGAAGAATCATTCATACTCATTTTGGAAAGGTGTAAGTATTAAAGTGTCGAGATGTGTAGTACCTCCTCCACATTCTAGAGTTAAAAGTTTGATATGAATCAATGGCTACGAATCAGGGCCCTGCGCCTTCTGTGCTAGTCTAAGGTACAGAAGAGGCCAACTGCCATATATCTCTTTAAAAATAATTACTGAAGAACAAAATACAAACAGATATAACAATATATTTGCAGATGAACGTTTTGCACCTGATAGCCTAGTTTTTTTTTTTATAGCATAGAGTGACGAGACAAGCAGGTCATGTGCCTTATGGTAAGCAACATGCCTGCCACATAACAGCACAGTAACACGCAGCTATTGGAACATGATAGTCCAAATCATTACCTAGCACTGCACTGCGCTCGTCACCCAGACATCTAAGATATTATGTCTCTAAGCCCTGTAATTTCTCTGGAATCATTGCCCTTCAAACCGGAACACAGTAATGTTTGCACATTACTGCTTGGCGGTAGAATATTTGGCAAAGGTGTGGTACTTCCCCAGGCGGACTCTGCTAAGAGTCCTACCACTACAATACGTAGTTCACGTGAAAGACGTACCTAACATACAAGCTAAGTGACATCTTTAAGACGAAACCGCGTAGTACAATTACTATCAATAAACGAAATTAAAAATTTGAGTTACGACCGTCCCAATTGAAATTTGTCACAGTAAATAGCATTCTACTCCTCAAGCCCCTATATTGTCCCAGTAAAAAGAATAACTATTTTAGACTGTGATATTATATTTATTGAGGACTTCGTGAAAATATTCATGTTTTCCGCCATTTTGAGGCAGCGGCCATCTTGCACAGCTTTTCATCAAACGTGCTACGTGCTCATTCACAAGCTATGTTTGCTGTGTCGGGTGTTAAGGGTCAATACTCACGTAGTCTCCGTTGGGCTTGGGCACCAGCACGTTCATCTCGCTGGACTTGGAGCTGACGATCTCGACGCCCAGCGACTCCGGAGACAGGTAGATCTGGCAGCCGTCCGTCTTGTCGATCGATATAGTCGGCACCTTGCCCAGTACCTGCAATACAATACAATAATAAGTTGAGTATAATGAGGAATACTACTGGTGTTTATGGAATTTAATCAAAGAATATTTATTTTTTAAAGATTTTGTAGTCGAAAAACAGCTACAAAAATAAATCAAATTGGTAAAAAGTGAGAGAATAAAGGAGGAGTCATTTTCAACTTGTTTACCAATTTTGAAGTCGATCGCATTTTTTCACTTTTTTATTGTTTAGTACCATTATGCAGAATGAGATTGATTCAGCCCGAACTAGACACACAGAAAAAAAATCGGAAGACTTTGGAGATAGTTCCGGAAGAGCTCTAGGAAGACCGTGAAATGTAGAGGAAGAAATAAGAGAGAGACCTTTGCCGTGCACTGGAATAGTACATAGGCTAAAATGAAAAAAAGTAGATGTTCACAATCTTTCTTCTTTTTACAAGATTTCTTCTAGGTAAGCACACTCCACCGTACACCGCATCGTCGTTTATCAGGCGAGATGGCGGTCAAGTGTAAGCCTTAAATAGTTAAAAAAACACATGTAAAAATAAAAGTACTATTCCGTAATACCTTTGTTCTTAAAACATACGTAAATCAAACATGGTAGGTAATCGGTTCGGTTTACATTTTCGTACACAAAATGTAAAACTTGCGCGGGAGGTAATAACGAAGGAGGAAGGGACGCCGGAAGGCACATTTACAAACGAACTAATCACGACTCCCTAGAGTCGACTTGTTGTTGTTACCAAAGGGTTGTTTTAATGTTTAACGTGCTGTTTCAAGGAAGAAAGTTTTATCATAAGTGTGTTTCGTGCGTGTGAATACGTGAAAATTATTTTAAACTTTTATGGAATTTTATTGTTGATTTTAAATTATAAAAACAACATATACAATTGATGTTGACTTTTACAATTTATAAGGAACATTAAAAGGGCGTAACTATTTCATCGATTATTTATTTCATTCAAGTATTGCGTCTGGTCTAGTCGGGAGGACGGCGACTGCCGATTCGGGGCCCTAGATCGAATCCCACGCGCACCACTGTCAAGTGTACAATACCGCATTTTCGCACATCATGTGCACAATGCCGTTCACTTAAAGACGGTGATGGATAACATCGTGAGGAAACTGAAATGTACCTAGAATCTTTGGAGGTTATGCATCATCCACCAACCCGCACTGTGTCAGCGTGGTGGGTCATAATTAGGGGGTTGCTCATTATGAGTATTCCGAGAAGTATAAATGCAATGATGTTTTGAGTTTCGTAGATAATAAGCCTTCTACTGGAAGGTTTAATTAAGCCGGCTCGAATAGTTAAAACTATTTTAAATTGTAATTACTGAAAGAGTATTTCACGACAACAGTATCAAATACTTATTTTAAACAACTTGTCAAATACAGAGAAGAATTACAATCGCTCAAGTGACATAACGCGTCAAGTACAACTTACATTTCTATCAAAATTTCAATATGCGATATATTTCGTAATGTTTTTTGAATAATCTATATCAATAACATAATTTTCTATTTTTCAGTCGTTTCGTTTTTATAAATATGAGTTTTAATGAGGAGAATGTGTATAAGGAGGATATGGAGGAGGGTACCGATAGAAAATGGATCACTGTTCTATTTACTTACCTGGATTTGTACGGGTTGAGTTGTGTGCAACAATGCGTTAGCATTTTATACGCGGCCTATTTGAGGCTTACTCTTATGAATATGGTACGATGATGTTTTTGATTTAAACTAGCAGTATTACGCACGGGGATATCATTGATAGTAGACACTAACTGTATAAAGGGAGAGTGTGGGACATATTGATATAGTAAAGTGATGAGGCGAGCAAGTCAAACTCCTGAAGGTAAGCAACGCATCTGCTCGTAATAGCTCGTAATAGCGGTGCCCATCTATTTGAACATAAAGATTCCATAACACTATGTAGCACTGTACTGCGTCCGTCACTCAGAGACATAAGATGATTGAACTCATTGTTACATTATCGTTCAAACCGGAACACAGTCATATTAGCACTTACGCTTATATTAGTACTGTTTGGCGGTAGGATAATTGGTAAAGGTGCAGTACGCCCCAAGCGGACCATACGACACAAAACCAAACAAGCGTTTGGATTTGTGTGGCGTTCTAAATGTTTTTAATTACAACGTCCCAACTTTTCGGTCGCGTTACGTTACAATGGCCGTGTTCACAAGAATATTCAATTACCGAACTCTAACCCTGTATACCTAATTTTTGTATTCAATATGAATTCAAAGCGAGAGACTTTAATAGACATATTTGTTTTTTTTTTGTATATTTGACGTAATTTCCAAAACTACTGTTCTGAACAGTTTTCACTGTTTGAACTTTTTTATCCGATATTGTTGTGTAGGATAATATTATACTACATATTGTAGGTTTTAGTCATTCAGACCAAGTCAGGTGAAATTTACTAAGGTAAAAAGTGCCCGCAAAGACGTAACTTAACCGGTGTATCATCACTTCCCAGATTCCGTGTATAAATCACTACTATCTTGCATGAGTTACTGCTAATCGAAAATAGAACAAACAGACCCATATTTCTTTGTTTAGAAAGAAAACTAAGACATACGCTACCTAGCTATTCAGATTATCATGTGTTTTTTATTACAGACCAACCCCTAGGTATTCAACCTTCAACTTTCGCAGAACCCAAATAGTTTTTTTACGGCTAATATGTTATTACGCATGCCTTCAGGCCATATTTTTCCTGAAATACGTCCCGACGGGCCTGTATTCGTACAAGCTCATAAAAAACATCTACCGGACGTCCCGAGAGAGGCTGAAGGAGAAACAAATGGAATTGGAAGACATCCAACTTCAGGTAAAATGCATAAATATTATTAGCCCGCTAGCGAAAAAAAGGAACAATCGGGACTGATGTGAAATGTAGTGGCAGAGTCCGCCTGGGGAAGGACCTTTGCCAGTTATTCTACCGCCAAGCAGTAATGTGCATACATTGCTGTGTTCCCGTTTGAAGGGCAATGTTTTCAGAGAAATTACAGTGCTTAGAAATATAACAACTTAGATCTCAGGGTGACGAGCGCAGTGCTGGGTAATGATTTGGACTCTTCATGTTCCAATAGCTGCGTGTATGTTGATTATCATCAGGCACATGTCCTGCTAATCTCGTCACTCATTATCTAAATAAAGTGGCCAAGTGCGAGTTGGACTCGCCCATGAAGGGTTCCGTTGCAGCATGTAACATAATATACATAGTACACATAGTTCTTGTAGTTCGTTGTAACTTTGATCGCAGTTTCAATAATAGTGTATTTATGACGTATTAAAAAAAAACTACTCATCAGATCGAGTTCAAACTAATTTTCGTTGGTAGTTTACATGGTAATGTACATCATATATTTTTTTTAGATTTTTCATTCTCTTACTTCAGAAGTTAGAGGGGGGGGGACACACATTTTACCACTTTGGAAGTGTCTCTCGCGCAAATTATTCAGTGTAGACGAAAATGATTTCAGAAACCTCAACATCATTTTTGAAGACCTATCGATAGACACCCCACACGTGTAGGTTCGATGAAAAAAATTTTTTTGAGTTTCAGTTCTCAGTATCGGGGGCAACCCAAATTTATCTTTTTTTTTAATTTTTTTGTTCAAATCTTAATGCGGTTCACAGAATACATCTACTGACCAAGTTTCAACAGTGTAGTTCTCATAGTTTCGGCAAAAAGTGGCTGTGACATACGGACGGACAGACAGACAGACAGACAGACAGACAGACAGACAGACAGACATGACGAATCTATAAGGGTTCCGTTTTTACGTTTTACGGAACCCTAAAAAACGGCTTTGACATATTACACGTTGGTGGCGACGCCTTTCAGCTGCCCCAGTCAAGTTTGGCGCACTGTAATGTTACGTGACTTATTGGTGCCTCATAAACAAGGTTCGATTCATTCCGCGTGTCGCATTGTCGGAAGGTAATCGCATTACGTATCTCCGCTTCATTTGCCGCAGCTTCTTTCCTTGTTGGATGAACGAAAGGGGCTTATTACTTTTACGAACGTGGGACGATCCTAACGACTATTACATATAAATGTGATGAGGGTAAAATTCGTTATCATAAGATCTTACAACTTCTAAGGAAAGGCTTTAAGGGCATAAAGCAGAAAAATTGCAGTGCATGTCATGACGTTTGCAATCCCCATTTTCACATTCACAAAATATCCAATACAAATTAAATGGCTGTGATTCACAAGCCAATTAAAAAAATCATAATTATGCCTTGACTAACCGTAACAACTATTCTAGAAACACAGTACCTATACTAGAGGCACAAGAAAGTCGGGCTACTGATAGCAAACAACAGAGTGCCTCTCAATAATTTTGTAATAAAAATTCGAATCAATGTACTACAATCCCGAAAAATACGACACATCTAGTATCTTGTCTATTAATAGCGCTGGGATACTCTTTAGTGGCAGAGGAATAGCAAAAAATATGTAACGTGTCTGATGGTAGGCAACACGCCTGAAGAGTAACTGGCAAAGGTGTGGTATTTCCTCAGGCGCACTCTGCAACTATGTACCACGTGAAACATGAAACAAATTTCAGATCCAAATAGTGAATACGAAGCTGTGCGTCCGAGACGCAGAGTTCACGGAACGCTCCGAGCTGCTACGTCGCGAGGCGGGGCGTCTGCGGCAGGTGCGCGCGCGCGTGCGTGACGTCATCGCAGCGGACCAATCACTGCGCCGCACGCTCGACGCCGCCGCCGACTGCTACCCCGATCTCGACGAACACGTCGCTCCCGAAGAAGGTAATTTTTGAAGTGAAAACTTCTTTTGGCGCTCTACACATAGATTTTTCGTGGGCTATGAATTGAATTCTAGCGTCACGCTCCGGAATAATAAGAATGCTTCGGGTAAACTCGGGACCATGGTCATATTGGCCAACTAGAAATGTGTCAGCATTTCCCATTGGCCAGATCCCGATCCGGTTTCACCCGCGTAGTTTCCAAAGCGAGCTATCAAATTCTGAGTTTTAAGTTTTCATTTCTATCGGCAGTTCCTATGACAATTTTTGACAAAAAAAATTAACAACTCCTAAGCGATAATCAGTTTTCTAGTCGCGTCCGATTGTCGCTTGACTACAGGCGAGATGGCGATCAAGTGTAAACCTATATTAGTTAAAAAAAAATGGAAAACAAACATGATTTACACCACATTCCTGTACTTACAAATAAATAAAAAAATGTGAATAAAAAAAACAGGTCTTAAATCACAAAAAATCTACTTTAAGTAAACAATGCAATCGGAACAGCGATATTTGAGAGCGTAATGAATTATCTAATAAACTACGAAAAAAATGCAGAATTTGTAGAAATCAAAACGAATAGATTTACTAGTTTTATCTTTGAAACACAAACACGTTCCTAGTAGTATATTGTACTAGTAGGTATGGGTACGGAGCAATCGCAAGTTCGTGACAGGACTGCGAACCTAGGCTATAGACTACCGTGTTATGTATCAAGAAAGATAAAGGTATCAAAAATGGTTTATCTTAGGAGAGCTGTGCTCCACGGTTTCACCCGTCAAAGTGAAAAAGGAACTATCACGCGAAAAACACTATCCGGACCGACAGAAAGACTTAACTATGCACACCAGAAAAAAAAACAATTTAACAATACAATCCATGATTTCTAGTGCCATAAATGTCCGGCATTACAACGATAAATGTAAGAAAAATTACTAAAAAGAATAGAGTACGAAGGTTGAGTATATAATACGGAAGTAACAGCAAGTACAAAAAAATATGAATGTGTCGTCACAAGTAGAAAATATACTCCTTAGTTTTGTATCGGTATAGAAGTACTGCATAAAATATTTTCATTTTCAGCATTTATTAACACTACAAACGTTTCAGATAACGAGATAATAAACGAGCTACTGAAGAGTTTGAAGCGCGACCGTACGATGCCCGACCTGGAACTAGGCAAGGCCGTGGAAGCGGAGGGCGAAGCGCCCGCGCCCGACCACACCAGCCTCTACGCCTCCCTGAGCGACACGGACGTCCGGCCGGACTGTCGCGTCAAGATCGTCAAGGTCACCAACGTATACAAAGTCGCGTACCTCAAACACTACATCAAGCAGAAGAAACTGCGACGCGCCACCAAACGGGCTGCATTGAAAAAGAAAGTAAGACTCGATGTCGGCTCACGACTCGATTGGGTCTCAAATCTGTGATCATATCTACTTTAATGAGACGACCTTCCATACAGTCAGTCGTATAGTTACCCTTGTGTTGATATAAGTAATTATTTCTTGCTTCCAGAATTAAAATCATGTTTTTTTTAACTCTCTCAAACTCCAAGCGTCCAGGTAGTGCCACTTTTTGTGACAGCGAGGAGATAGGTAACAATGTCGCGAGTTCAATTGTTTTTCCCATCTCAAAAAATTACCAACCGTCCAAAGAAGTTTTCACTTCGAAATTGTTTCTGATACCTATCAAAGTTCGAATCTTTTTAGTCAGTATCGAAAATTCGTTAACCAGTGGGTTAATACTTAATGAACGAATCGATTATTCGTTCTTAGTTTGCAATCGTCAATAAGCGACCACATTCAATAGTTACTTCGTGTCTTCGATGGCCGTAGTAATAAATAGTACCGTAACGTGAAGTCAATTAAAAACATTGGTTCGTAAGTCCTGTGTACCTAATACTTTTGTTAACGAAATGTGTTTTTACGGAAGTATCAGGAAAGTAATTTTCGGCGTAACAGCCTACAAAGAATAATAACCGCTGTCACATTTGAAATTCAAACAACATTCATTTATTCAAAACGACTGTGGCGAACGTCAAAAGATCCACTCGTATTTCAGCGCAATAAATGAGAAACCCTTGTAACGTTTTCAAACGTTTACGCGGTAATGACCAAGTGATTGTGCAACTGCAAAGCCTGAAAGAAAGCAGGTATCTTAAAAGTTTTGTTTAACGTGATAAATAAACATATTTTTTCATGATAACAAAAGTCTTTTTTTAGGCTAGGCTATTAGCTAGGTGAATATCTACATTTAAAATGTTTGCCTGTATTTTTGTTTTAGATGGAAAACATAAAAAAGATACTAGACGAATGGCAGAACACTTTAAACATGGTGATCAACAGCAAGCTGACAATACTGAACATCGACCCCCACCCCATCGACGTGGCGTCACAAGAGGCGATGGGGGATTATTCCAAACCGCGCGAATCATCGGACTCGGACAGCGATAACAGAAACGATATTTACTATGACGAATACAGTCTCAGTTGGGCGCAGAACCCGTACCGACCCTATGGGTATAACTTTGAGGTTCGTATATAAATAGATATTTGTTTCACCGACCAGTACTATGTTGCATCTCTGCCATACATCAACTGCATTAAACAGTAAACATTTTGATATGTCACGATGCGTAGCGACCATAGCAATAGTGAAAATTCTACAATGGTCTTATTGGACATCAATAGCAAATACAACACCGAACAACAGTCGAAAAGGTTTGCAAAACGTACACAACCCTCACAAAGTTCTACTTTAAGTTAGTTATTGCATCAATATAGTTACAACTAACAAAGTTACTGTCATTCTCACGGGCCATTACAGTCAGATAGACGACTTTGTAGTAGTTGTAAGAAATGTCGGATCTAGTACCAATGGTGAATGTAGAAACCCACAGGCTAATATATATTTATCTAGCATCCAAACACCAATAGCAGCAACGCTAACATCGTAAATTGTTTCCACAAAAACACATGAGCTATCATTAGCTTATATCGATCGCATACATTTGTATTCTATTAACAGAATAAAATTGCCGCTTTGCCTAGACATGCATTCTACAGCACACAATTCAACAGCTCTTTTCACGTTCACTACGGGATTAGGGTATTTCGTAATTTGGACCACTAGGCCGCAGATGTTACTAGAAACATCTTTATAGTGCGACCAAACAAATGGTCCCGAGATTACCCGGACTTAGTATAACCCGGTTCGTATTTGTTGCGGGCTAAAATTCCAATTACTGAGGATTCATACGATGTCCGGTGAGTATTAAATTCGGGTGTTACTAGCTTTTATAGCGGTACACATAAAGTAGAGATTGAGACCCAAGTTTAGGAGTTTGATAAGTAAGTTTTATTACCTCTTTTAATGACCGATTTTGTAATAGAGAATTATGGTCTAAAAAGCAAATAAATTAAAATATATCGTTGGAAGCGAATGGCTCGCAAGTCATTTCTATATTTTAACCCTACATTTTTGCACTTCTCGAAAGTGAAACTAGTACGTCCCGCTTCAAAATAGGTGTGGTAAAATGTATCGTTACCATTGACCATCGATATTATATCGCTGCCATAGACCATCGACTAAATCAATGGATGCGCCCACCCAAAATTTAGGCGTACGGAATTAGTGATCTCACTCTTTCCGTTTTAGTCGATTGTAGGAAGCGGTGAACGTAGAAGTAAAAAAGGAACATACCTCGTTCTAGGGGTCAAGTTGATTGGTAGTTGTAAACCACTCACGCTACACACAGAGACGCAGTTTGTTAACAATTTCAAGGTGTTCAGGGCACATATTTTGATTTATATCGCTGCCATAGACCACGTTCAATCTGTTGTTTCGTTTCGGCGATTCATTTTATTATGGACTTTTAACATGGTAGTGATCAAGTACTACATTTTAAACACTTGAGACACTTGTCTTTAAAATGTACTTGAATTTCTGGTAAAGCATGGATATTCATAGCAAACGAGTATATGTAATAGTTAATATTTTGGTGTTTCCAGGATGTCTCGGACACAGCCATAGTCCAGGACTTCTACGAGCCGCCCGACATCGGCGAGCTGAAGTACTCGGCGCACATCCAGTGCGAGGGCATCGCCAAGTACCCCAAGATGATGTCCATCGTCGAGGAGACCGGCAGCCAGGTGGCGGTCGAGGAGGTCTGCTGCGACGCCGACGACGGCGACTGCAGGGACCACGTCGCGATATGAGCGCTGCTCTCTTTGAATATATCGAGTTTGTGAGATAGCGTTTAAATTTACTTTTGAATGACCAATCCTACGTACAAAACAATATTATTGCGACAGCACGTTATGAAATAATTAACAGCGCTCCACGGTTTTACCTACGTAGCTTCCGTTCCCGTTATTTTCCCGGGATAAAAAAGGGCCTATGTGCTATTCTAGCCTATATTCGGTCTTGGTATGCCATCATACAGGTTGCCAAGTAGTACCAAGAGTGGCTTACTTGGATTAATGTAAAATTTGACTGTATTACCTTAGATTCTATATTCCGAATTTCAACCTGATTCGTTCGGCCAGTTCAGATCACGTCGGAACGCGACGTGATTGCGCTACAAACAACCTTTCTTTTCGCCCAACTTTCGCATTTATAATATTAGCAGGATAACAAGAAAATGCAAGCGCGTGGCAAATACATAGGTGTTAAAATATTAAGCGTGTTAAGGTGCTGACAACACATAAATGAAATTCACAAATTCAAATTTAAGCCACGCCTCTTCAAAACTTCGATAAGACAGCGCCCCCACATGCAAACCGCGTTCAGCCGACGACATTATTAGTTAGTATTGATGGAAACAAAAAGCTACCGCGCGAAGATCATAGATGGCGCTTTTTAAAATATTTTGTAATTTCATTCAATATCTTTTTGCACTTTTTCAGATTGTGAAGAACATTATCGAAATTTTATGAGTAAAGCCTATAAATAATAACTAACTTTCCACCGCTTACAGACATAATGAGATTTCTTTTCGCCAGATTGTCTAATTTTTGTCTAATGATTTTAGTGAATGTACGGTATACAATTACAATAATACACAATTACTAATTAATTTATTTTATACACAAAATTAAACCGACTTCGAAATCACCAATAGGCACTCGAAAAATAAATTAATTTAATTATTATAAGCGCTACTCACTCATCTATTTGAAGTCAAATAGATTTATTCGACACGAACATTAATTGCATAAAAGTAGCTACAGCAAAAAGCCAACATTACATAGTGTTCCCATTCCCAGGCGGTCACCCATCTAAGTACTGACTACGCCGGCCGTTGCTTAACTTCGGTGATCGACGAAAGCTAGTGTTTTCAACGCGCTATGAACGTTGTCAATCATTAAATACGTATGTATATTGTATAATAGTTATCATCATCATCAATAGAGGAGCCCGCGAGTTAATAATCCACAACTATTGCTCATTACAACACGAAAAACAAGATTTTACAACAATACCATTTTGCTGCTTTGTAACGAAAGGTCCACAAACAAAATTTTACAAAATTATTTTTATTTCAAAAGTTATTATTATGTTTTAAAAATGTAAAACATGCGAAACGTTTGTAAAATGAAACATTTATAAACTGTAATGGAAGAGGTTTTGGAATAGGCTTTTGTACTAAATTTAAAAAATTGGTTAATAATATAGCTTAATGTTGATAGTATTCCGAAACATCTATATTTTTGAAAAAAACTTACATTTACAATAATATGTGTTTTGCATTTCAAAAAAGCAAACAAATTTCTGCACAAAAACGCTCCAGACTGTTATGGCGTCTTGAATGATGTCACGCCGGAGCAAACATATGTGTTTGTGTAAGGACTTAGTCAACGTTTTTAATTTAAAATGAATCCCTCGTATTACAAGAACTGCATAGTGCCCCAGTTTACAAGCACAAGTATAAATACGCCAAACAAATTATTCATCTATGTTCCAAACGATCCACAAATGCGAAAAAAGTGGCAAACGCTTGCGAGGAGGAATGATGGCCACTAAATCAAGAATGTATTTTTGTGAAGATCATTTTGATGAAAGCATTTGACACAGTATATTTAATCTTAGTAATGTAAATGTTAAAAAAACTGTCACTTTTCCTCAAGAATAGTGGTAAAACAATAACAAACTAGTTCAGTTAAGCGGCTGAAGATCTAGTATCCATGGCGAAGAATAAATAAAAATAAAAAATAATAATATTAGTACTATAAAAATGTCAACAACATTAGTAATGTCTAGTGATGTTTAGTACGGTGTGACGTCACATTTTCTGATTGGTGTTAACTGTCACGTGACTCAATGCCTATTTTTTCAGATTTTCTTTACTAAAAATATTAATAATCTTTACTTATTTTGATAAACTGTTTTATTTTTTTAAATCTCTATATCTTAATCAATAGTAAGAACCTCTAATCCATCCAATTAATTCTTAGTGGAAACAAGCCTATTTATATCATGCAAATGTCTTTGTTTTAAATGGTTTTAAAATGTCAAATAACAATGTAGATATTAAAATTTCAGCTGTAAAGGAGTCTCGTCAATTACAACAACATTTGTAAAAAGGCTTTGTGAAAGTCAAAGTAACAAAAAATAATAATTACATTCAGTATACATACATATCCTACATGAGTATAAATTCGTTTTATATAAAGGGGTTTGAGTAAAGTTGGCGTCGTTTTTTTTGCAATCAGATTTGCTGTAAGTCATATCGGAACTGAGTTTTGGCTTTTGTTTTTCTGTGTATTTTTATACGGATTAGTGGTGCCATTTCCTTCAGCGGCCAAAGATCTGTTGTCACTTTTTTAAAACATTACCATACCTCAGGGGTATTGGTTCAATCAGATTTAATTTACGTCAAATTGGAGCTGAGTAATGGTCTTTCAAAGTTTTTTTACATGGACTGGTATCGCCATATTCTAAAGCGGCCAAAGATCCGTTGTAACTATAATGTTTTTTTTTAATTACCCAAAAAAAACTTTGAAAGGCAATAATTCCGCTCCGACATAACTTACAGCAAATCTAATTGCACGAATACCCTTGATGTAAAGTAATATTTCAAAAAAGCTCTAACACATCTTTAGCCGCTAAAAAAAACGAAGCCTCTAAGCCCATACAAAAATACAAAAAATAAATAACTTTGATAGCCCATAATTCAGCTCCGATATTACCTAGAGCAAATCTGATTGCACATTATATATAGCGTCAAGGTTATTCACTGATATAATAAAGTGATAACAGATCTTTGGCCGCTAAAAAAAAAACAACGCCACTAGTCCATACAAACGTACCGAAAACCGAAACGCCTTTGTTGTTGTCCAATTTCACTGATTATGTTTATATTTGAAGAAAAAAAATGTACAATAAATTGTACAAATGTATCTAGAATAAATTATGGCTGGTCTCACACGCCACACGCACCACTGTAGTTTTGAACTTTAAAAAAGTGATGAAGGAAAACATCGTGAGGAAAGATTAAGTGTGGTGGATTAAAGCCTGCATTATCCTTGCGAGATAAGGCCCCGAGTCCCAACTGTGGGAAAATTTAGTGTATTACATGGGAGTGTTACGGCTAGTTGGGATAACGGCAACTACTGATTCGGAGCCTCTCGTTCGAATCCAACGCATGCGCACCACTGTCTTTACGGAGTCATGTGCGTAATGCCGTTAATTTAAAAACAAAAAAAATAATAATAGAATGGTAGAGAAAATAGGTAGGTAAATAATGATTAACTTATGTTGAAAGTTTGATTGACACTTCTTATATATGCACTTGATTACCACGGATTATTACCTAGTTTAAAACACCAAAACTTTTGCCTGTCGACTATTGGTAAATTTTATTAGACTGTCCGCGCACTAATGGGGATTAGGTCATAGTCTAAACTTTACGTCAATTTTATTAATATAAACTTCAGATTCAGATTCTTTATTTCAGACCTTAGGTATAACAGATATACACTTGGTAGCGTCATTTACAAAATACAAAGAATAGTTTAAAAAATTCAACAAATTTAAATTATACTATACAAATTTAAATTATATTCAAGTTATAAAGAAGTATATAAAAGAAAATAATTTAAAAATAAATAGCGGCCATTCAGTTGGGCCTAGTCAGTTCAATGCAGCGATAGAGAGGCGTTGTCAGAATGTATGAAAACGACAGAATTATATTGATTGTAGAAAATGATTTTGTCCAATTATTTTTGTCCTTTAAAAATTGTTTGTCTTCATAGTAAGCCCTGCATACCAGATATTTTTTGACTTCATTTTTAAACTTTGTCTCATTTAGGCTTGTTACCTTTTCTGGAACAATGTTATAATAACGAACACTGTTTCTTATGAAAGAAATGTCCGTCTCGTGTAATCTATAACGCGGATACACATGTCTATTTTTATAATGCGATGCATCGGACTTATTAGCATAGTGACATCTATTTTTTCTAGCATACATGATGCACTCATATATGTAAAGCGATGGCACTGTGAGGATTCCAATTGTATTAAATAAATCTCTCAAATATTGTCTCGGGCCTAACTTATAGATAGCGCGTATTGCTCTCTTTTGTAGCACAAATATTGTATTTCTGCCGCCGAACCCCACAATAATATACCGTAAGACATTATGCTGTGGAAGTATCCATGGTAAACAAGCCTGGCAGTTGCCACATCTGATATTCCTCTTATTTGGCGAACAGCATGTGCAGCTGAACTAAGTTTGTCCGCCAATTTATTTATATGAGGACTCCATTGGAGTTTGGAGTCAATAATTATTCCTAAAAATAACGTGGATTGGATTTGTTCAATTATTTGACCTTTTATAGCTATTTTCACGTTAAAGTTTTGTAAATGTGACAGTGAAAAACGTATGCGTTTTGTTTTTCCCGGATTTAAAGCTAAGTTGTTGGCGTCGAACCAGTCGCTCAAAATATTTAAATTTTTATTGATACAACAGTAATCCATTTGCCCCCCTCTCTTAATTTTAAATAACACAGAGGTATCGTCTGCGAATAAAACAATTTAAACTATGATAATAGTGTCAATGCTATACGTCACCACATTCGAGATAGTATTAGCACGAAATTTTGGTTTCTCTGCCGCGAAATCAGATTCTATTGCGTCCTTTCTAACCTACAGCGCGACCGCGTCGTAGCTCGTGACGTCACACGGTGAACGCGCCGCGCGGCTTTTTGATTTTTAATTAGTAATTTTAAAATGTTCACAGATTCGTCATTTATTGAGATATCCAAGTATTTTTTGCAGTTTGTATAATTTATTTCTATTATCTTTAAATCTATGTAATCATTTTTTGATTTTATCCAATTGGAAACTTCCTTATTGTAAAAAAGTGTCATAAATACAAAACTTCGTCGATTCGACGAGTCATGGTTGCTGGTCTGGCTCTCACAGGCCTATATAAGAAATATTACCGTGTGTTATGAGGGCAACGGCCCAACTAAGACTATACGGAAGCAGCAATGGGTGCGACAGCGCACTTAAAATTTATATTTTTTTTTTTCACATTCGCATCGTCGATCCGACGAAGCTGGGTAAGGTTAATGGGTTTTAGAGGGCTAAGAGACTAATTACACGGTATTTTTACATGATACATAAGATATATCAAATGTATATAAAATAAGCCAAGTGTGTGCCAAGTGCAAGTCGAATGAACGAATGAAGTATCCCGTACCAATATCTATGAAAACGGTAAAAATCATGTCTATTTTATACAAACCCCGCTTCCACACATTTATATTAATTTTATTCTTATGATTATTAATTTTAACACAATGTAGAAATAATCAAGTAATAGCCAATTAAAATACATAGAGAATGGTAGAAAATCGACAGAAGTAGGAAAGTTGAAAAATAAAATAACTGAATTTTGAGTTGTGGCTCTTTTGTCTCAAAGCAGCGATTTATTTTCAATACATCGCCAAATCTAAAAATGTAGTATTAAAGAAATGACGTCTCTTGCAAAATTAAACTACGTAGGGCCATCTTTCCGCTTAATCATCAGACCTGGTTACAATCTGCGTAAGCAACCCACTATTTATTCTCACTGCTGGGACTCTGGGCCTTCACTCGCAAGGAGAGATCTAGGCTGGGGCTAGGTTATAAATCCACCACGCTAACCAAGTATGGGTTGGTAAATGTCACATGAGGTGTACCTACACTCTAGGTACAAGTACCTAGTAAGTTTACATGTCGGTTTCCTCACGATGTTTTCCTTCATCGTTTATAAGTTAGCGGCATTACACGCTGACATCGAGTGGTGCGCGTGGGGGTCCGAATCGGCAGTCACCGTTCTCCCGAATAGATGAGCCATAACGTAGACTTTAACAGCGTCTTAGAATTTAACACCAATGTACTCGTTTAATTACTGTCATCCCTTAACCACCTTCCAGCACCTTCATCAGACCCTGGTTGCCATCTAGCACCAAAGTACTCGTCAAGACAAATCAAATGATCCCAAGCTCGATGGGGTTATTGGGGTTACGTCGTTTAATTGCTGGGTTCCTATGACCACCTTCCAGTTCCATCATCAGACCCTGGTTGCCGTCTAGCACCACAGTACTTCTCAAGACAAATCAAAAGAGCCCAAACTCGGTGGGGATATGTCGTTTAATTACTGAGTTCCTATGACCACCTTGCAGCTCCATCATCAGACCTTGGTTACCATCTAGCACTAAAGTACTCGTCATGACAAAGAAAACGAGTCCAAACTCGGTGGAGCTATGTCGTTTAATTGTTGAGTTCCTATGACCACCTTCCAGCTCCATCATCAGACCTTAGTTACCATCTAGCACTAAAGTACTCGTCAAGATAAAGAAAACGAATCCAAACTCGGTGGAGCTATGTCGTTTAATTGTTGAGTTCCTATGACCACCTCCCAGCTCCATCATCAGACCTTGGTTACCATCTAGCACTAAAGTACTCGTCAAGACAAAAAACGAGTCCAAACTCGGTGGAGCTATGTCGTTTAATTACTGAGTTCCTATGACCACCTTCCTGCTCCATCATCAGACCCTGGTTACCATCTATCACCAAAGTACTCGTCAAGACAAAGAAAATAAGTCCAAACTCGGTGGGGCTATGTCTTTTCATTCCTGAGTTCCTATGGCAACTTTCCGGCTCCATCATCAGATCAGCATCATAAAATTTTCATACCATTGTTTGCAATAAAATTTACACACGTACCTATAATGCGAGATTTCAACTTTTTGCAAGATTTGATAATAAGCTTCCGGTTTCGTAGTAACTATTTTCTAATCTGTGGCTTTGGGACAGGTGAAACTAAATTTTAATATAGTATAAAAGCTTGAAAACATCGGAGAAAGAATCTAACAACAATGTTATGAAAAAAAACATGCAAAAAGATTTCACAGTGGTGAGGTTCGATCTCAGTGTTACATCCGTCCACCGCTGACGTACGTTGCTCACTAACCGTTGAGCCAAACTTCCTGATTACTAAGGTGTCAAATTTTTAGACCATATGAACTCAATTAACGTTTGTAAGAATTGATCATTTTTATTTATTGAATATTGAACGGCGAACGGAGCAAAGAGCGACGTGCGTCCGTGTAGCAAGACGTCTCTTCCGACACTGTCAGATCTTATAAGAGTGAAAGAGAAGGAAGATGCGATACGTTTCGACTTTTTAAAAACAATTAAATAAGTGTGAGTTTTTTAATTAAACCAAAACATAAACCAGCAATGTCCTTTGTCAAAATATAATACGTCATAATTTAAAAAATTACTAGTGTCCGTCTCCTAATTACACTGATATCTAAGTCTAAAACTAATTTTTAGAGGTTTGTTTACGAATTTTTTCTATCGTGATTTTTTTACCAAATCTTGTATTTATGACCTCGGGTCACTCATAAATATGTTCAAGAATAACATATATTTTACTCATTATCTCAAACCATACACATTTTGCTAAATTGGTATTGAAAAAAGTGCCATTTGGCTGTTGTCAGCGTCTTAAGGTGTACTATTGTCTGACTGTGTGAATTTCGTAAATTATTTTCATAATCATACATCGATCTTTCCAATAACAATGGCACATATAATTTTAGTTTTCAAAAATTTTCGTAGTAACATCATGAAAACAGATTTATATGTAAATGGAATATATTATAGATGGTCGAACGTTTTTCCGTAGGTACTGTCGCGTTGACATGTACACTATACGATTCAATTATTTATTATGAGCATTTCAGTCACGCGAACCCATAAGATACTTCCGTTAACGCTGCTAAAGACTTTTCACTTCAACAAAATAGCGTTTTTTACGTTGTTAGTGTTGTTTCGTACCTGCATCTGCACGGACTGACAGTTGACGAACTCGACGCTGGACACGAGGTTGTCGAACACGACCGCGCACTTGGTGCACGAGTCGAGCACGACGCCGTTCACCTTCCCGCGCACCGTGAGCGCCGAGTCGCGGCACCGGAACATGTACACTACGTTGTTCATGTCCGCGTTCTCCACTACTAGGTTGCTGTTGCCCTTCTGGTATTCCTATCGACAAAAACAAATGTGATTATTTTATTACTACCTTAGGTACAGTCAATATCGTAACTTTGACAGAAAACTATTATAAGGATTTTTTTAAGTGGTGAAAAATGAAAAAAAAATGAAACATAAATTTTGTGTTTTAGTCACAAATAGGAAAAATGAAATGGTATGGCTTATGGTATTCGCCCTTAAAATTATAAGTACTGGTTAGTTTTCCCAACTAGAGCAGTCGAAACTAACTAGACCATTTTTTTTAACCTAAGGATTTTTATGAGTTCCACCGTCCTCAGAGGAGACACGAAGGTATATGTGGTAGTCTCTGCCAGTCTAGCACTGAGAGGCCATATCTGGCCGCCAGGTCGGACGCTTCCGAGAAGAAACGCCATGAACGTTAGGCCGACGTGGGTTAGACGACAGCCTACATACTAAAAGCATTCTGGGGCGTTTCTTCCGTCTTTACGCCTACTTTGGAGCTATACGGGAACACTTTCGCACTCTTCCGCAGCTAACTTACTAGACTTAGACTAGGTGTAACTTAAAATTACGTGACTGAGACGTGTTGTAATTTTCCGCGGGTACTCACAATGAGCCACTTCTTGCCGTCGCGCATGAAGACCGGCGGCTTGTCCGGCAGCGCGCCGGCGCCGGGCATGGGCAGCGGCTTGGCGACGCCGGCCGCCGACCCGGCCGCCGGCTTGAACGGCGCCGGGCCCTGCCGCAGACCCGGGTTCTTGTGCGTTTGCATCTCCGATGTCACTTTACGGAGACCTGCACAAATACAACTCTTAATGTATCCGTACTAAATTATACAGCACATAGACAAATACCTTTATTTTTGAACTTAAAAGACATTTGATGCTTCGATAAATCCTATGTGTCAATTAATTATTAAGTCCTGTAAAGTGTTTTCATTAAGTAACACACTTATTTTATTGAAGTGAAAACTTATTTGGGCACGCCATGACGCCACTGAGAGATTTTTCGTGGCCTGTGAATTGAATTCTAGCGTCACGCTCGGGAATGATAAAAAATCTTCGGGTAAACTCGTGACCATGGCCATTGGACATCTAGAAATGCGTTAGTACTTCTAGATGGCGATACTCATGGCCACGACCTTCGGTTTCACCCGCGTTTCCACAGTAAGCTATCAATTTCTGAGTTATAAGTTTTCACTTCTATCAGCAATTCCTATGACTGCCAATTTTATTTTTCAACACCTGCTCCTGAATATCTTACTTACCTGTATTATATTATGTGGCGATGTATACGTCAAATAAATAAATAGTTTTTCCAGAAAAGAATATCGTAACAACTCTAGATCAATCTTATCTAACATATACAGGATATGTACGTCATATAGAAGCGCTAAGAGTTTGCCCGGTAGTGGTACCGAACTAATGTAGTGTTCACACAGAGGCGATCCGAAAGCGATAGCGATCCGATAGCGAGACGATATTTTTTGTAATGTTCGAATTTGTATGCAACCTGACACACAGCAAGCGGGCGCGATCCCATGCTCGGTATCGGATCGCTCTCGCTATCTGATCGCTATCGCTACCGGATCGCCTCTGTGTGACCCGGCCTTAAACCCGATAAAGCTAAATATTAGCGAATCCTAACCATCTGATTGGTCGAAACACACTGTGCACACGTTACTTAATAATGCTCTCTAGTAAAATGGAAGCAATTTCGCTGCCCTCTGTAGTTTGACAGTAATGCCTCCAATACTGGAGTTTCGCTGTGAAGGCGATTTGCATGTCAGCGGTTCCATTTACCGCCACTATTGTGTTTGCCCAACGACCGTAGTAGTATCAACGTGTTCAATCATGCATACTAATTCGACACAATTGCCGGTAGCGACCCATTGAGGCGACGATAACATTAATAGATAAACGCGCAATTTGGGGTGACTAGGAAAGGTGTATTAATAGGTGAAATAATTATTCACAATGAATGGAAATATTTTACATAATATTCTACGGCAAACTCTGTTATAATCCTGTAACGTACTTACTACAATATCCGCAACAAGGAACAGACACCGGGTCACCACTCTATAAATATACGCATGCATACTTACTAGTTGGAGAACCAAAGCTAGACCAAAAATGCAGTTAAGCCTTGGCATGATGCAGCAAAGATTAACCATCACTGATATACCGTAAGCTGATTAAAAAGTTGTGAGGTGGGCACTTCAGTTCAGATAGATCTAGAACCATCACGTAGATAGTAGATAGCCACCAGGATACCAACGATTTTTCGTAGACGAGGATAGTCTGGTCTGAACTTTTATTCAAAGAAACGTCATTCATGTTATACATGCCTCCAGATATTTCAGTTTTAGTGAAACCTGAGGGTCTACCGCCGAACTGAAACGGTCATAGTTTTAATACTGCTCTCTCTCTTTTCTGTTCACTTGAAACTATAGAGATGGCAATAGCTACGCCAAAGCTGATTTAGTTAGGCGGTAAAAGGCCGGAACCTGTACCAAGAGTTCTTATTACGAACGATCGTAATAAGAACTCTTGGTCCAGTCGACTTTCAAGATTTCACCACTGTGAACCATTCTACCAATAACTCCCTGGTCACGGTTCTCGAAACGATATATGTTGTCCTGCGAAATCACTGCAATAAGATCTCATGGTACAAGGCCACAAGGTACAGATTTGTGTGTACTCACTGCTAGTGATGCCCTCGCCCTGGTTGATCTCGGCGAAGAGTGCGCTGCGGTCGTCCACCGACAGGTTGGAGAAGTCGACGTCGGGCAGCACGGGCGGCGGCGGGGGCATGCCGCCGGGGGGCGGCGGGGGAGGGGCACCCGCGCCCTTGCCTGTGCAGTTAGCGGTGGCTCAGTATACAGTGAGGATACCGGTGACAGTTGCAAAAGGGACAACGAAACAGATGACTCGAGCGTAAAATGAGCCATTCGTAGTTGACTGGCTGGCATTTTAATTTGTTAAGTTTTAAAATATGTAGTAATTTAAAATAGTTACTGTTTCATTTTTTGTCAAATAAAACCAACGTCCCAGACGAAGTAAAAGTCATATTGGTAGTTGGAAAATCGGGAATCGGCCTAAACCTTTTGTAACTGTCATTGAAAAGTAATAAAGTGCCCAACACCTAGTGCAGCTTAGTAGCTAGTGATTTTTATCAAGCTATTCAGTACGTATTAGCTTCCTTATTCATAAGCGCCTAATAAGAACATCTTAGTTTAAAGTTAAAATGTTTTTGTTCACTTTTGTTGAACGAGAAAAAATGTTAATATCTTTGAACTAAAACGTCACTTTATAAGCGCTTTATACATATTTATGTTGGTCTAAGATTATATAGTCGAAAGTTTTAGGTACAACCAGCCATAACCATAGAACTATATTAAGAAAGATAATATTAAATCGGCTTAAAATAACGCTTCAAACTAGGTGGATTTGTTTTAGAACACGTCAATAATAATACATCACACAGTTCTTTTTACACGGGCACAAAACTTCCCGAAACTCTTAAACCTTTTTTTCTCAGTTCATGGCATAATTGAAACGATATCAGAAGCTTTCGTTCCGAAAGCCTGTTTCCAACAAAAACACGCAACTAAGGTTAGGGTCGCCAGAGAATTAAATCCGAACGTCTTCATTGTCTCAAGAAAGGGCTGTGGAAAGTTTTTGTGCAAACGGCTGACAGCCCGCATTATCCTCGTATCCTCAAGGCCGAACTAGAGTAAGCCTCTCTCTAACCTTTTTCCGCAACTATATAAAAGGATCGTAGTCGAGTGAAGGTTGTCAAGTAGATTTCTTGTTGTTGTTGGTTAAAAGCTGGGGTCAAGAAGAGGCTGAACTCGTTATCAATAAATTCAAAATGTTGCTAAGCTGTTTCGGGAGTTGGGAAGTTTAGAATCACCTCGGTAAAGGCCGTCCCAAGAAAGGTTAATGGAGGGGACGAGTCATTGATCTGTGTAGTATATCGACCGTGACCCCAGGAACTGAATAAAAAATCAAACGGGTAACATTCTAAACGAATTTTTATCCTAATGTGATAGATAGACTTACTAACAACCCTTCTGAAACACAATGCAATTCAAAGTTGGAATGAAAATGCATCTTCTAGGTTAGCGTGCTTTATGTGCACTGTGTCTGGGTGTTTGTATGTATAATAAGTATGTATTTAAAACTATAATTATAAGTATTATATCAGCTATCTGGCCGCCATCATAAAAGTTTTGCTTAGTTTGTAGTTAGATGGTGTTGTGCGTGAATTGTCCACCAATATTTATTTATTATTTATCGATAACACCGGCGGTCACCATGAAGCAAATTTGCCGTGAATGTATTCTTTTAATCGTAGTTGCATTAGTCATTCATATTCACTGGCGTCCAGACGAAAATCTAATTATCCTCTTTCACAGCGTATTCAAGATAACTAAAGCTGCACCACGCTCATCTAATTATTTAGCGACGGCACTAGTCTCGTGCACAATTTAACATTTTGGAGTTCACGACCTTTCATTAGTCAATTCTAAAACCGGTGGCAGACCAAAAAATAAGCTAGCTTAGTCTAGCAGAGTAAACTTTTTTACGTATAGATCCCTCAAGTGATGTTTTTTTAAATGGAATTTGTTTTTTTAATTAGAAATACTGTGGCAAACAAACAGACAGCTCACGCTGACCCTTACTGTTAGGTTGATGTTTACTTTTGTGGAAACTATTTAAACTAACCAAAGTAAACGAAACTATCGAATCGTACCAGTTAGTTATTTGTAAGTTTACCATTCCGAAGCTACGGTTTCGGATGTAGGCATTAGTCCGAGGCTATTCAAACCTCTTCTTTTTCGGTCAGTTCAGTCATGTCAGTTTACTTGTAACTTTATCTACAATCAGTATGAATGCGATAAATGTGGATGCAGTCACTACAGTCATGACTACATCTGCAGACATTAGAATGTGTCCATCGTCGTTATTAAGTAGGCGAATATAATGTTGGGGAGTTAAGAGCCCTGTGTTACGCGGATGTATTTGACCCAACGATACGATCTTACAATTACAATGACTCCATCCACCATATCCTTCTGCACGACCCGACACTTTGTCCTTAAAGTCGCGGAACAGTTTTAATTGCTCCAGTTTTAGTGGCACCATTAATCCTATAGCGTCTCAACTTGCCACCAGAATATCGTGGTCCGGACATCGAAACCCTTCGAACCCCTCGAAGTGATCTTCTGCGACTTGCTTTCGATGAGTTAGTGTAATAAATATGGAAATTATTACCCGTAAATATGTGAAACGTATGGTAATACATTTTATTTAAGGAACTCTGTAAAAGACGGCAGTTAAACGTAACCCCTTTAAACAAACGAGCTGGATGTGACAGCCCCAAGAGGAAAAAATAATTTATTTCCCATTAGCGGAGCGTTTACACAAATTTATGTTTACAAGCAATTTTGGCGACTAAATTCTCCGCGAGCTCTGTATCCTACACCACTTATAATATGGACGTAATGGGTTTGCCAATCGGAAAAATACTTTAATGTCAATGCAATAAGTGTTGATTCGAATCAACATTCGGTCAAGTTATCTGATCTCGAAAGACCCGAATGACTTTTGTACTGTTATTGGATTAATATGAAAGTCATTTTTATTACTCTTATTGCGTTAATATACGGGTGTTTTTACTCAAGTTGATACGGAAGTCTAACGGCTAGCAAAATTGTTTACGCCCTTGCTATCGGCTACTTTAAATTTCGATAGAAAATAAACAGTAGCAATAGCAATGCCATAAAAATATGTCAAGCGATAGACCTAATTTAGCTTTCTAGCGCTAAATTGTTGCTTTCTCTTTCTTTATTTTCGCTTGAAATCAATATTTTTTTGATACAATGATAGTTAGTTTAACGGGGCCTTTCCGCACCTATCCTCTCTATTGGGCCATCCCAATTTATACAATGATATGTTTGCACTTGACCACCAACTCACCACGTTAAGCGACGATGTAGCGTGATTACCCAAAAGAAACATTCATTGGCAAAACTATTCTCGACTACCTACCGATGCCGCTCTATATAAAATGAGATAAACCAAACTGCAAGCACGCCTAGCATGATCGCGACATGGCGATAAGGATTCATGAGGCGTGTCCTCATGAATCCTTATCGCCATGTCGCGAAGCGTAGCAGTGTCGGTGTTTTAAGCAGAGGATAACAGTACATCCATAGCCATTTTTATTAGGCAGTAGACACTGGTCTTCAAACGTGATTATACTTATACGCATAATCAGCGGTAAAGTTAACGATCATTAGGTGAAAATAAATTCTTAAAAACCTGACAATAGCAGAAAATAGGATTAAAGTGTAAACAATATTGGAAGTAATTTTGTTGGCTCGCGTCGGTCAAGCGCATACCTGGTTAAATTATTCAAAGAGCGGGTCTCGTCAGGTCTCGCGGGATTAGAGACAGCTTTAGCAAGTAATGAGAGATTTTTAAATGTGAAACATTGAAGCTTGCCGACGTTTGATGTGGCATTCAAAATTAGGTCTGACGCAAAAGGTTTTTATTTTAATATTAGTACTGTCGTCTTTATTGAAAAACTAACTTAAGTTTTTCTTTAACAGTGGGGACAGGAGTAGTTTGAGACGTACTGAAGAGGTTTGGTCATATTTTTATCTCTTTTTAACCGACTTCAGAAAGGTGGAGATTCTCAATTCGGCAGTGTTTTTTTTTTGTATGTATGTATGTTACGCGATAGCTCCGCCAATTGTGAATCGATTTGGATTGTTTTTTTTTTTTCTTTGATAGATCATAGTTTAGAGGTGGCCCCATATAATTTTTATCGAAATCAGTGTGGCGGTTTTGAAATATGAACAAAAAACTAAAAGTTTATTTTATTTATCTGGACGACGCGACGTAGTGATTAAGTTAAAGTCGGTTTTTGTTTGAGAGATTCGGAGAAAATAAATTATCCATAATATTTTTTTGGCTGATCTCAAGGCTTAGTTGGTAGTAAGTCTGCTCGCGGAGGTGTAGGTCATGGTTAGTTTATTTTTTTTCTATAAGTGGGAACACAGTTCTTATGTGTGTGTTGGATTTGGTATAATAATGTATGATTTGTATGATATACTACGTATCTCATACCTAAATGGTAACAGCTGGTTCTAAGATTAATTGTAAACAAATTTGATATCAGCTGTTTGATGACTGAAAGTGACAATAAGGCTACGGGCACGAAACTAGCGACGGACGAGCGATGGCGTCGGCGGAGCGTTGGCGTAGTGGCAGAGACGTATTCGTAAAGGATATAGCCCACTTATACGACTCTGATCCTGCACCGCTCCCACCCAACACCGTTCTAAACTAAGACTACTGACGACTACAACGAACGAATCAGCCCTAACTCGAGGTAGGGACAATTCAACTCGAATTACCTCGAGTTGAAACTCGAGTTGACCCATCACTATGCTCGCAGTCCACGCGCCGACAGCTAGCAGTCGCCCAGCTGTCCACGCGCCGACAGCTAGCAGGCACTCAGCTATTCGCGTGCGCGCTCATTCTTCTGTCTACTACCGACCGACCGACCTACCGACTGCTAGCAGTCGCGCAGTTCGCTTGCTTACAGCGGGTGGCCAGCGAGGCGTCAACTACCGAGCAGTCTGACGGCAGTAAGCTCGCTGTCGGCGTGCCGTCTGTTAATTTATGTTGCCAATGTAATCTATATCGTAACGGTCATAGCATAAAGTCCATATTTGAGTGATATTTTATTTGTCGGGTGGTAGCGGAGTCGTAGTCTGCTAGTACCTATTAAGGACGGCCCCGCTCCCGCCCGTTTCGTGCACGCATCTGTACTGCGCAATGCTTTTATACACGTCGCCGTCGCTCTGCCACCGCTAACGCTCGGCCCTCGCTAGTTTCATGCCTGTAGCCTAAAAGTGCAAGTTTGCGCCACGACCGCGACACGAGACTGAGACCGGAGACCGCGACAGACACTTGACAGTATAGAATTGTATGGGCGCCAGTAGGTACGCGCCGAGACCGCGACAAGAGACCGAAACACGTGTCGCGGTCTGAAGCCTTTACAATTCCATAACGTCACGTCAAGTGCCTGTCGCGGTCTCGTGCCGCGGTCGCAGCGCAAATCTGCCTCTAAGAGGTATAACACGCAGGGGTACTGACCGGACCAGACCAGACCCGTGGTGTGGTACTGCTTCACGTAGGCTTGCAAGTCGGACAGCAGCTGCACCCAGGTGCGGCACCACTCCACGTGCTTCTTGTCTTTCTCCTTCCACTCCTTCAGGACGCGGTTCGTGTAGAACTGGCCGGCGTCGTTCATTTCCTACAAAAACATTGACAAGTTATTTTAAGCCGACTTCAATAGAGGAAGTTCTCAATTCGCTGTATTTTACTTATCACTGTTTCACATCACATCAATCTTTCCAAGCCTTTTCGTAATGTCACTGATTACGAAAAGGCTTGGAAAGATTTGATGAATACAACCTAGATCCTCCCATTTAAATTTTATCTAAAACAGTCAATCAGTTTTTTAAATGAACAATAATCTAAAATCTATATCTATTAGTTAGATACATCGACAATATTTTAAAACAACTTTAATGTGGGATCTATTAATTTGAAATCGCGAAAATCTCAAACACAAAAATTATACAGACACAAAATTATTATTCTAGTTAAATACTAATATCATGTAAGATTTTAAACAAAAGAACCGCATCAAAAACTGTCAATTCTATTAGAAAATTTACATCAATCGTTTTACGTGGGCGATCAACGATATAAAATATAACTTTCGGCATAGTACTTTTTCTGCTTAGACCGACCGGTAAAACTAACAGCCTCTTTTCATGAATAACTACATATTTATTTTATAAAATAAGCTTCTGCAGTGAAATATTATCATGCGAAGAATTTAATAACAAGATGAAATAGAGAACCTTAATTAAAACAAAGTGTTATTAGCTAATTAAAAATAATCAACAGTTTCTTGAAAATGTAGATAGTAGTTTTGTTCTATTTAGGTATACACAACTGCATTGAAGAGAACGCTATTTATGTCGACTTTTGTATTAATCTTAATTTAACACTAAAGTGACTTTGTCAGTAGTAAATAGACAAAGCGAAAGATTATTTGCTAAAATTACTGGATTCAGAGAGATACATATGTAACCTTATCCTTTCAACACTGTTCCTATTTTTAGAAAAAATCAAGTGACATGACAAACAAAAAACTCTTCTCCAAATATATATGCTAAAGATACTGTTTCGCCCCCATCTTTAGTTACCTTCATGATTTTGTAGTGGTACGCCTCTTCGCCAAATCCGCCTGGGGAAGTATTACACCTTTGCACGTTATCCTACCGACAAGCAGTGATGTGTAAACATCACTGTGTTAACAACTAGAGACAAATCATCTTACATCTCTGGGTGATGAGCGCAGTGCAGTGCTAGGAAAAGATTTCAATAGCTACATTACGCCATGGTTACCTTGACATATGGCGCAGGAGTTGGCAACAGGGCGACCCATCCCAGCGCCGGGATGCTCTCGGAGATGGCCGAAAGGTGGTTGAACAGCGGCGAGGCTCGGTTCTTCACCCGGAACTGTTGGATGGCGGAGATCTGTTCGCTGGTGGGAGCGAGCAGCAGCACTTCCTACACCTACACCGGCTTAGTGCGCTGCGGGTATTCTACCGTCAAGCAGTAATGTACAAACCTGTGTTCCGATGTATCCAGAGAAATTACAGAGCATCAAGAGACAAGTCTTCTTGTATCGCTGGGTGATGAGTGCAGTGCTAGGTAAAGATTTTAATGGCTGCGCTACGTTATGGTTACCTTGACGTATGGCGCAGGAGTTGGCGACACGGCGACCCATCCTAGAGCCGGGATGCTCTCGGAGATGGCCGACAGGTGGTTGAACAGCGGCGAGGCGCGGTTCTTCTCCCGGAACTGCTGGATGGCGGAGATCTGTTCGCTGGTGGGAGCAAGCAGTTGAACTTCCTGCGCCTGCGCCGGCTTGGCTTGCGCCGCCGCTAGCTGGATGTAGCGGAGCTGCGCCCTAATGGAAAAAATAATGACATTACATATTATAGACTCATTTATTTTTCTCATTCTTCGTTAATCTCGGAATGTTGTAAACGGATTTTGCTGTTTTTAATCAAAATGAAAAGGTTTATCTCACTGATATTTGCAAAAGTTTGAATGTCTGCTGATGGATCACGTCGAACAGCCGAACGGTTGAAATTTTTAACACAGGTCTATAGTGCGGAACAGCACAAAGGCTACTTTTAAAATACGGGAACGGGAACTATTCGAGTTAAAACGCGGGACGTTGATAGCAATAAAACATTTTCTCCAAAAAAATAAAAATCGCGTACAATTTTACATTAAATTGAGACACTCGACCAAATTTTATAAGAAGCTTATCACAAATAGTAGTCCAAATAAAAGAAAGCAAATTTTAGTTTTTTGTCGGTATATCAAAAACCGCAACACCGATTTCGATAAAATTTATATGGGAGACCACCTTTGGTGGTAACCGTTCTTTTAATGAGCTTTTTTTCACAAATCGACATGTGATAACCAACGCTAGACAAACTCACGGGTAGTGAATTGATCATTATACAAAAAAATATTTAACTAATTGGTTATAGCTCAAAGTAATTATTTGACAAACATTCATTCTATAACGTATTATTTGACAAATTATACGTTTAATATATTTATCTGTTAACTACCAAACGCTTAAAAACAAAACCAACGCTTGACAAATTTTCATTTTATAATGTGTTGTTTGGCAAGCAACCCAATTTATAAAACAAACATGTATTATATTACATAAAAACTTGATCGTAATTTTTGAATGTCTAAGTAACCACATCGGAACGATTAGGTTACTTAGGACCCAAATCCGACTCGGAACACCCCGACTCCACCTAGTCTTGTCGCTACTACCCTTAGAGTGTATATAAAAAATGCGGGAGCCAGAAGCTCAAGGGAGGTCCTGACTCAGGGCTGACCGCAGAGCTTCTGGCGGGAGCCCACCCGGAGTCAAATCTTAGTGATAGACCCTAATGGAAGCGGTGTTCAAAAGTCAATGATAGAACCAAATCAGAATTGATAGTTTAAATAGACAATTTATCGAGTAATTTTAAAATATTTGTTGCAAATTTTATTTTGGTAAATGCTAAATTTGTAAAAAGAATAATTAATGAAATGAAAAATGTACAAAAAACAAAATGTCATTCGATATATTGTCTAAGTGAAACGGTTTGCCATGTAATTGGTTATAAAATGATGGTTTGTAAAATAAAACATTTGTTGATGTAAGATATTTTTGAAATAAATATAATGCGAAACGTTGTTTGTTAAATGAAACATTTTTGTATTGTAAAGTTTTTGCAATGAGTATTATACGATTAGTTGGTTATAAAGTGATTTTTTGTCAAAAAATGTTTGTGAAACATTAGTGAACCATCTTTAATATAATATATGATGATCTACCAAAAAAAAAAAAACAGGACCATCAAATCGGCAGATCTATTGCGTAACACACATAATACCGAATTGAGAACCTCCTCCTTTTATGAAGTCTGTTAAAAACAGCAAAATAACAGGGCGAAAAGAAAATGTATGTTATATTTACGGTTGACAAGCTTAGTGCAGCGCTAGGCAATGATTTGGACTCTTTATGATTAAATAGCGTGGCACTGTGCTGTTATTCGCAGGCATGTTGTTTACCATCAGGCAAGGGTGTGCCTCTAGTCCCTCTAGCCACTCTAAATCTATACAAATAAATAAAATCTGTGTGTCTGTATGTTTTATCAAATTATCAGCTTTTTACTAAGTTCAAATAAAAGTATGTGTAACCTACGGTAAGGTACAGTATATCTAAAAAACAATTTTTATTTTTTGTCGTCTGTTCCAGCCAATCTCTGAAACGGCTGGACTGATTGTGACGAGAGTTTCACTACCAGATAGCTGCTCTTCTAAGGCATAACATAGGTTCCTCTTACTTGAGGTAAATAATTAAAGATCCATGAAAACAATGGAAACTCTATAAAGCGTTGAAAGCGGTGAAACATATAAAAGAACTTGCAGCGCCCCGCGAATTACTCGCGCAGTTCCCTTACCATTATATCCCCGCCCCGTTATACATAATAAAAAAGATAACATTTAAAGAGTATATGTTGTGCTATTCCATATTATAATGTAACTGTATTGCAAATTTCACCTCGATCCGTTCAGCCGTTCCGACGTGATTGAGCAACAAACATTTAAACATTCTTTTTACATTTATAATATTAGTAGGATTACATCTATGTCAGAAGAGTTGCGATTTTGCGATCGTAAATGATACGGGTATCTCTGTTTGTATTTCGCCCATTGATCATCCTGAATACGGCTAATGGATAACCAAATTAGCCGTTTGACTGCTTTGAAGGGAATGCGGGTGAAATCGAAGGAATACTCCTAAAGTAAGTAGGAATAAATTATGTATATTTACTACATTTGCATGTTCTAAGGGGGCCTGAAGCTTAATAGTTAATTTCGTAAAAGAATTCCCATTAAACATGGAGGTAATTTTCCTGAACGCAATTAAAGTTTTTTTTTTTATGGGACGAGCAGCATATGTGCCTCATGGTAATCAACACGCCTGCACATAACAGCACAGTGTCACGTAGCTATTGGAACATGAAGAGTCCAAATCGTTACCTAGCACTGCACTGCACTCGTCACCTAGAGATGTAAGATGATTAATCTCCATGCCCTGTAATCTCTTTATAAACATTGCCCTTCGAACCGGATTTAACAACTAACCAACTACGAAATAATAGAAACGAAAGAAAAAAAACAAAGGAATAATTTCTGAGAAATATTTCGAGATGAAGTTTCCACGAAAACCCACAGTTATATTGGTAAAGTTGATATGAATATATAAGTTTTGATTGGTTTTGATTAGGGTATGTTTATATCCCCCGTGATTTACCGAATATTGTTTACTTTATAACTAGCAGGGATCCGCGGTTTTGCTAGATAACATAATTTCAAATTAGTTTGTAAACGTATAGCTCAAAAATAACATCACTGGCGTACGAGACAACGACGCAATTTTCTCTTTACTAATACAATAATTGCAAGTACCAAGACAAGCAGATGGAAACACTACATTATCCACTTCAGAAATGCAATAGAGTGAAAACAAATAACAAATTACATATCCTAGTGCCATAAATTACGGCCTTATCGGTTACAGCGATTTCTTCCAGGCAACCACCAAGTGCAAAAGTACTAATTCGTTGGACAGGCTAGATCCGAGTCGTCGAGTTAAAGAAATAGTTACTGTCATGTTGTACTGGAATGTTTCTGTTAAATATTTTACTCTGAGACTTTTTATTGATTCTTTCATTCGGGCACCACGTCCTTTTCTGTATATTGTCCTATTCCATAGAATTAAACCACATATGGTTTTAGATTTTGTAGTGTAATTGTTTCACGAAGCACAGAATGGTTGTATGATAAACAGGTCTCTGGACTCCCAAGATACAGGATTAGCGCAGTTTGAGATCTCTGACAGAAGGTTATATGTATTTATGCGACAATTATTTCTACTATGATCTCGTGTAAAATATTATGGTTAAACTTGGTGTGTTGAAATAAGAAATAAAGCAAGATTTGATTTGTATTGTTTGTATTATACTTAGACATTGCTGGCGCACAATTCCCTGAGACGCATGTCACGTACGTATATATGACTATGTCGGTCAAAAGGTTAAATGTACAATATTAATTAACTATCATAAACTACTAAGGAGATTACTAGAGAGCGAGAGAGATTATATCTAAGATCCGCCCTTTGACAAACAGAGAACTTCCGTGTTGATATGAATGTGTAGATATTTTGTGTGATAAGCCCGCGGCGGATTTACCCGATATTAATAATAAAAGCAGGAAAAACACATTACACTCGGGCCAATTTGTATTTGTGTGATTATAATATGAATATATCGTGGGCTGATCCTCGGATCAAAGTAAATCCCTACTAATATTATGAATATGAAAAAGTAACTCTGTATGACTGTTACCATTTCAAGCGGAAACTACGGAACTGATTTAAATACAATTAGGTAAAAATAGTTAAAAGACTGAAAAAGGACTTATGTTTTTTTTACAATAGGTACTACAAAAGGAGCTGTAAGGAGTTGAAAGGGGCACTTAAAGTTTGTTTGAAAGTCTCGTCATTTTGTAAACTAGATGCTTGAAACTTAATTTTAGGCGTATGATTACGTTTTAATATTTTTTTTTAAATAAGCTGTAAAAGAGTAAAATCCCTGAAGTTTAGGTAAGCCGCGAGTTAAACCGCGGGTACGTGTAGTATACAAATAAAACAAATATAAGACCTACACAAGATAAGAAAAGATATAAAACGAAAATAAAACAACGCGAGACAACGACGTTATTTCTATCTTCATTACATAAAATATTTTGTGATAATATAAGTTAGAAGTCTAGACCCAAAACCGTAATGTATATTGTACACGATAAAAATCCCGACACTATCAGACTGCTGGATATATCAAGAGAGATACGTGGTCTCAAGTTTCATACAAGAAAATCCTTTTAGCAGCAAACGTGTTCTATCTTTGATTCGGTTTCTGATCTTTAGAAACTTGTCATAACTGTTTTCTAATCACAATTGGATGAACATATTTTAAGTACCTAGTACAACATTAAACATATTTTTATGTAACTGTATGTAAAATGTTATGTAAATGTATGTTGGTAGACATTCTAGCAGCGGCTCGCGGTTTTACTGGCGTAGTTCCCGTTAGTTTCCGCGATAAAAATAGCCTATGGACTAATACAGACTATAAACTGTGTTCCGAATTTCCATCCAATCCGTCCAGCAGCTCCAACGTGATTGAGCAACCAATATCCAAACTGAGATTTATAATATTAGTAGGATAAATTTTATTTTGTAGAGGATATATTATTACATGGCCGTGACTCTATTGCGGAGAGACGGTTCCGAGGCCCGACAGTGAGAATATAAAGTATGCTGTTTATGTATTACTAGCAGCGCCTTGCGGTTTTACCCGCGTAATTCCCGTTCCTGTTGATTCCCCGGGATTAAAAGTAGCCTATGTGTTCCAAATTTCAGCCCGATCCGTTCATACGTTGAGACGTGATTGAGAAACAAACATCCAAATTAATATCCAAACATCCGTACATCGACATTTAAAATATGTTTTAGTAGGGAGTCCTTGATATCGTAGGAGGAAGATAACTTACTGAAAGGCCGCGTTGACGAGGATGGCATGAGTGGCCACATCGCCTCCGATCTGCTTCGAAAGCTGCAGGTAGGTCTGCAGAGGACCCTGCGAACAAGAAATATTGTAAATCAATAAACATTTCATAAAACACGTCTACCTGATTCTGTAAAGTACCATGTTAGTACTACTTTTATTTAAATAATGTGGTTACACGTTACAAACTGTTATGTTCTTTAGCATTAGTATTAAAGAAACAAGGATATCAGGCGGAGTTAAAACCTTCAGCCAGAAATTAGAATGAGAAATATAAACATTTTTGGATATTTCTGTACAGTATCAAGTGTGATCCAACTACCAAATCTAGACAGATATCTTAAACAGAAAAGTCTAGGCCCAAACTAAACAAAGCTTATTATTAGCCAGAGAGCTGATATCGTACTTATTTATTTGTAAATCCTTAGTTATGGTACATAGAAATACCTGGAACAAATATTTACCCTGCGTGTCAAGTAGTGGCTTAGTTGGTACTTGGTAGTAAGTCTTTGAAACGTGTACTTTATCTAAGTCTACCGTAAAATATACCTATATTGTGACCCATATAGGTCAATATCAATCACCCTTTTGGTTATCCCCAATTACTAGTAGGCATGTGTAGTTACCAAATACATTTCAGAACGTCCCCGGAAATTCCCTTAAGTACTTACTACAGTAATGGACCTACCGGCCCGTCTTTAACAATCAAAGTACGAGCATAATAGATATTGATTTTGTACAATTTCAGTCGCAAACAGTTACCTAACTGACCGATGAATTGTCGCATGACCGAAGGTACATATTTGAAGAAGCCAGTAAAAACGGCCGGCAAATAGATACAATTACAAAGGCCGGGCCAATTACGAACCTCTCCGGAATAGTCGAGGACGGCGGGGTGACTGCGGGGGCGTGCGGGATCTATCAAGAGACAATGGGCAGTAAAAGCGCGTTTACATTGTGGTAAATGGATCCTACGAGTATGTAATATGTACGTATACAATTTGTAGATATTACAGCTAATAGGTATCGTGTAACTAAAATCTTCTACGTACACATAACCACACTAATATTATAAATACGAAATATTGTGGGCTTCTCAGTATTTCTCCAGGATTTCAATATTACGTGGTATGCGTATTACCTGGATTTACACATGTAGGTAACTAGGTAACTTACTATTTATCTCATTTAAGTTAGTTGTGCGTGGCATATTTAATCTGTGTGAATCGTACTATCGTGCAAAACAATTCAACCGCGGCTTACGTATCGGAGCGCAGCTAATGGGGAATAAATCTTTACTACAATTTTCCTTTTTTTGTAATAATATTATCCTCAGATGGCCACTACTGCCTGTGTAACTTTGGGCTAGCGCTCAGAGGGCCCTACTACCCTTAGGCTACTAGCTAACGCACATACGTAGAGCATGCATTGAAACGTATCATATACGGACCGTACTCTTACTGTAACATTTTGTACACTTACTGTAACTATTAAAAAAACGCGTGATGGCCTAGTAGCTATAGTATTGTCCGATTACACAATCGTTAGGTAGGTTCGAATCCCGCCTGAGCTTCGACTATTTTTTCCAATGCATATGTTAAAGTTTCTCGTCACCACTATCTGTAACGGTGTAGGAAAATCTCGAAGAAGCCGGCACGTTCCAAAATGTTTTCCAAAGCCGCACTGGGCCATCGTGGTGGAGTATAAGCCTTGACTCTCTCCTTGTAAGAGATACCTCTTCCGAACCCGCACTTAGCCACCGTATAGCCTTGAGTCTTGTGAGAAAATTCTCCGAGTGCCAGCAGTGAGAACATAAAATGGGTTGCTTATGCGACTATAAATATAATTCTGTCTAATGTCTTTATGGTACGACGTGAACGGAGAAGCGTAACTAGCAAATAGCCGTACTTGTCAAATGGGCAAACCAACTATTTATCTCAGTATCCGGATACCAGTTTTCCTAGACTACCATTAATATTTGCAATGTACTTCCATTTACCGAAAGTCAAATGTGCTTTTCTGAATCGTCTTTTCTACACATATTATACGAGGGTCAAACTGAAAGTTCTTAGAACTGGCCACTTATAAACAACTAGCGGCCCGCTCCGGCTTCGCTCGAATAATAACCTAGATATCAACTGCAGCGCCATCTGCCGTAGCCTATGTTACTCGGGAATAATGTAGCTTTCCAAAGGTGAAAGAATTTTTGAAATCGGTCCAGTAGTTTCGGAGCCTATTCATTACAAACAAACAAACAAACAAATATTTCCTCTTTATAATATTAGTATAGATATAATAAAAAAATAATTCTATAATTTGAAAATAGAACTCTTTGCCAATATTACTTGAGTATATACTTCATTCATTTGTCATTTGTTTTACGATTTGGCGGCAAATTAAAATTGTCTGTGTCACGTCAACATGAATTTAACACGAGAAAATTTTCGTGCAATGATTTTTTATGACTTTCGATGTCATTTAAGTCAACAAGAAAGTTATGATAGACTACGATTGGCCTTTCACGATGAAGCCCCATCTCGTGCGACTGTTTACAACTGGTTTAATGAGTTTAAACGTGGTCGCACTAATCTCACTGATGATTTACGTGAGTGACGGCCTTCTACGGCGACGACTGAAGATAACATCTGTGTTGTGCGGCGTATGATAGAGACTGACAAAAGAGTAACCTATCAGCAGATTTGGACAAGCTTAGGCATCGGTATGAGTCAAGTGCACAAAATCCTACACGAACATTTAGCGGTCAGGAAGCTTTGCGCCCGGTGGATACCTCATAATTTGACTGAGGCTCAAAAACTCCATCGTGTGGATTGGTGCCGTAAAATGATTGAAAGATTTAACGGAGGTGACTCAAATGCTGTGTTCGACATACTAACAGGTGACGAAAGCTGGATTTACTGTTATGATCCTGAAACCAAAAGACAATCTGCTCAGTGGGTGTTTCCTTTCGAGGAGTTGCCAACTAAAGTGAAGAGAGATCGAAGTGCGGGGAAAAAAATGGTGGCCTCGGTCTTTGGAAGGATAGGTCATTTCGCAACAATTGTGTTAGAGGATCAAAAAACAGTTTCTGCAGAATGGTACACTACCAATTGTTTGCCACTTGTCTTGGAAAAAGTTCGAGAGAAACGACCTCGCAGTAGGATCCTCCTTCACCACGACAACGCCTCATCGCACACCGCCAAGCGAACGATCGACTATTTGGCGACATCAAACGTTGAATTACTGGGTCACCCGCCGTATAGCCCCGACCTCGCGCCTTGTGATTTTTATTTATTTTCAAAAATTAAAGAAAAACTTAAAGGAAAGCGGTTTATGAATGCTGAAGAAGCGGTGGCTGCGTATCGCGATGCCATTGAAGAGACCCCTAAGGACGAGTGGGCAAAGTGCTTTTCCCAGTGGTTCCATCGCATGCAGCGGTGTATTGACGTGAATGGACAATATTTTGAAAAGATATAATAAAACTAATAACTGGCTAATGTAATCAGTTTTTGATTTTCTAAGAACTTTCAGTTTGACCCTCGTAGAATAAACATAGTGCGTTTTAATAGATAACTCGTCGAATGTTATTCTCGATTTAACCAACATCCCGCCCCCGGTTTTGCCGGCGCAGTTCCCATTCCCGTTATTTTCCCGTGATAAAAATGCCTATATGGTATTCCAGACTATAAGTATCTTCTGAATTTCGATCCGATCCCTTCAGACGTTCCGACGTAATAAATATCCAAACTTTCGCATTTATAATATTAGTAGGTAAACCTTCTGAGTTGGTTTATTAGATAAAAACGTATTTTTCGAAAATTCGACTGATCATTTCAGAAATTGAGCGTTCAAATCATATATATTACAGAATACAAATGGCACTTAATAAGGCTGCGCAGGGATGAAGACCACATAATCAAGAGAGCCTATGAATATGAAAGTGGACGGGTGTTATGGTAGAGGGCGCCCAAAGATGGGGTAGATGTATTGTGAGGAGAAGGACATGATTAAGAATGGTGTTAACCTAGATATTTATGACGAATGATAGAGATGCATCGAGGAATCGGACGTGTTGTAGCGAACCCACATAAAAGGCCACAATCCTTAATAACCCTAATTAGTCCATCAGCCAGATTACTAAAAAAACTGGATACGTATTTTTTCTTGTTTCATAAAAAAAATGACGAAGATACAGAGCTTAGAAGTTTGGCGTGACGTCACTTGTAGGTACAATTTTTACCCACAAGTGACGTCACGATCCCCCACTCTGGAAGTTTGCTGATCTATATCTTTGTCGGTTTTTAATCATTAGATAAAACAAAAAATACGTGTCCCATATTTCTCCATGATCTAGTTGACGGACTAATTAGAATGGTTTTTATTGACCCAGTCCGATACCCTATTCCAATGTTTCCAGAGTATATACAGGGCATACAGTGAAACGACGAATGACGAGTGCAAGCAGTTCTAGGTAATTATTTGGACTCGTCTTTACGTCCCAATAGCTGCGTGAAACTATACTGTCACGGGCACACGTGGTCAGTCACATATTATCTTGCTCGTCCCGTCACTATACTACAAAAAACGTGGGATAATATAAGAATAGGACGAAAGATGGTACATTTCGTCAATATAACTCACAGCCTATTGGAAAATTTCAGCAAGAACTGGGATACGTGTTTCAGCAGAGCTTTAAATTTCTAATAGGCTTACTTCCAAATCCCGAAACATTTAGGCATTTATTCAAAAGTTTTACGCGCTTAAAACGAATATAAGGGACGGAAAGGTAAGACCTTTTAAACTTATTTAAATTGGAAGGCCAGATCAAATCGAATGTTGTGGGTTCTGTAAATGTATACTAAGGTATCGGAATCTATTAAAAAACGGGCTGGTGATCTAAATACGAAAATGAAAATGAACAAAAATTTTAATCGTATTTTCATTTCCGTTAGAATGTAGCGTGGTGGTATGTATGTCTACGAGAACGTTCGAGAATGTCCAAGTCTCCAAGTTCACGAACGTGAAGTCTTAAGTTCGAATTCCGCTTCTGCAACGCTGTGTATTTTTCAAGTGCAAAAGTACAAATTTGTCATTATTATTAACTTTAAGGTGACGGTAAATATCGTGAGGATACCGGCATGTTCCAAGAAAGACTTCTTTCCAGATGTTTTATCCGCCAATCCGCAATTGGTCAGCGTGGTGGATCATGGCCTTGACTTGTGAGAAATAGCCCGGAGTCCCATCAGTAGGAAAGAAAAGCGGGTTGCTTATAAAACATTTTTAATAGTAACTGTAGTTTGTATTCTCATGAAATATTCAGTATCTACACCGCCGGCGCCGGCCGGCCTTTAGGCAGCTATGACGCTAGGTTTGGCCGTTAGCGTTGCCGGGGCTGTACTTCGATCGCTTTTTCCACAGTAAGTAGTTTTGTGACTACGTCTGAATTGGCACCGATAAATAATTGAAGACCCAGGAAAAGCTAGCGGCGTGAGTAGATACTCAAGTACTCCTCCGCAAGACTTTCAATATGCTACCAGATTTTCGCTTCAGTTATTTAATTTGTGGTAGACGAGCTGGCAGCGACAGAGTGGCGGGCCAAAAAGTGACGAAACTAGCTAGATAGAGACACAAGAGACACATGGAATTCTTTGGAGGCCTTTTACTCGAAGGTGATACAACAATAAATATAATAATTTCTATTGTCGTATCACCTTAAATCCAAATACTCACAACAACGAAGTAAAAACAAAAACCTGTTTCCCTGTTTCTATACAGTCTGTACAGGATCCCTTCGCTTATACAGCGCTTGTATTTGAAGCGAGTATGGACATGTGAACATAACTGGATTTATGTTTAAGCCTTATAAAGGTATACGCTTTTCCAAGCCACTTTCTATCTCATAAAACGTCTTCGACGGAGTGAGAGACAGTAGCAAACAGGAAAGTCGTACCGATACGGCAACACATCGGCGAAACGACCCTTTTCAATCATATTTAATGACGGCCATTTAGACCATACATATATTTTCTTAGGACGGCTCGTAAACTTAACTATCGCAAACGATAAACAAAGATTTCTTTCTTCGCATTTTAACCTGCGGAGAATAAAAAGAAGTAAGTTTTGACGTATGTTTGTCATACTCGTAAAGTGTTAATATTTTGTAGTGGCATAACCACGTATAACTCTGTTTACAGATGGTGTTTGAGGCAGGTGTGCATGGCTCGGGAACCTCCACGTGGTGCACCCTGGGCATCACACAACAACTTGCCTCGGTGGCATCTTGTTGTATAATGGCGAATCCGGGCCGGGGCTTGGAACTTCTACACGCACTGCTCACACCCCCTTGAGCAGTGCGTGTAGAGGTTGGGGAGGGGGACTGGAGGACTTGGGAAGGTTACTCGGCTGATATATCGACCGAGTAAAATTCCCAAGTCTTCCAGATGAGGGTCCTCCACGAGCACTCTGATTAGCAGAGTTCTCAGTGGAAGGACAAGCGCCGAGTTGCGGCCGTAGAGGCAGATCCGCGGCTATCCTTAGCCGCGGTGGTGAGGGCGGAGCTCTCGCTGCCGATCATCTTCGCCATGAGAGGTGAGATGAAACTCTCTCGACAGTGAGAGGTCGTGTGAGAGGCGGAAGCGAACCCGGGGGCGAGCCCAGAATGTCGACCCTCTGGGCTCGCAACCCCGTCTCAACAGGAAGACCTGGGGTGTTGGATGTTCAGGGCCGTCCGACGCCCCAGCTAGGGATAGGCCTTCGAGGTGGTGACGCGCCGCTGAATTCCGGTGCGTCACTAGAGCCAAATGCGGGGGTACTAGCGCCCCCCGCGAGGCGAGTCCGCAAGGACAGTGGCAGGTGAGTCAGGGTCGTCGTAAGAGTGCGAAAAGTGACCCCGCGACCCTGACACCTGGTCATGCAGGAAAAATCTGTGGGGGTTTTAGTCGGTAGGGGCACCACGTATCCCATGGTGTCGAGCCCGACATACCCCACCATGTCCCTGCATGGTGGGCATACGTAAAAGTATTTACCCCACATAAAAAAGGGTGTTTGAGGCAAATACCACACCTTCACCGCCAATTTTTTCTTTCTGAAGTTATTCTACCGCCAAACAGTGATGTGCAAATTTTACTGTGTTCCACTTTGAAGGACACTGTTTGTAGAGAAACTGCAGGGCTAAGAGAGATAAATCAGGTGCATTTGTTCCTCGTCCCCTCTCTTTTTTTATATTGAAAACGATTGTATTGCTTCCTGACAGGCGACGAAATTGATTTCATTTTTTATAGTGCCGATTTAATAACTTACATAACTACTTACATACTTAACATTACTACTTTATACTAAATCTTGAAAAATTATGAATATTCAAGATTTAGTACCCATTAGCCACATGTACGGTTGGTTAACTAAGTATTCAATTAATCCATGTATTTCAAGCTTAATTGTAATAATCGGTGTCACCGCCACCTCTGACTATCAATGTTTAATTACTGTTAGCACTTCAGTGACGAGTTTCGGCGAAGCCCGACCCTAGCCTCAAGTGTATGAAGTTGTGATCACATTCTATTTATTTAATGAGTTGGTTAACATAGCTTTAAAATTTAAAGTTACTAGCTGTTCCCTTTGATAACACCGATCGATCTTATAAAGCCATCTCTATTAATTGAGCTATCAGATGCAAATATTTTCCAAAACCAATCAGACAGTTTTCGTAATAAAACTTAAGGTAAGAAACCTTAAGTTTTATTACGAAAACTCTCAAATTCCCGAAATTTTTGTTCCCAAAAAGATTTGTTTTCTTACTAGAAATATTAAACTTATCAGAGCTTTATTGGATCGGATTTCACGGTAGTCAATTGAACGCCCTGAGCTGGTTTCTAGTCTAAAGATCAAAGCAATATCACAAATCCAAAATTCCATATTTTATCGGTATACCCTCAAAGATAGGTCCAAATATAGTAACCTAATGTAAAAAGTTTCAGACTTCACGACATATACAAGTTTTTACGCCCTGAATTATTCACTTTTACAACTAAGGATAAAGTATCAGAAGATGGTACAAAATGTAATGAATATAAATTACAACAGGGACCATCTTTGAAACATGCAGAGTTAAGGCCTGTTTTCATTTTGATTAGTGCTAGTTCGAGTGAGTAGTGCAGGTGTTGAGTGATTAGTAGCAAACACGTGTGGACACCGATTGATTATTGCGAGTGCATAGTAATCAATCGCGATTACTCACTCGCACTCGCAATCGCACTAACCACAACGCAAACCGGCCTTTAGTTTAAGAACGCTTTTGAACTTTTGCTTTACTTTGGTATTTTTTTAACAAGGTTAGTAGTTACCTTACGTACTTACGTGGATATGGACGATTAAGATGAGTCATAAAACGCGTACATGTAATACATACACCGACTCACCGTTATTTTGTCTAGAGAATGAGTAAATAAACTACGGGTTCGATAAAATCATAATTTTAAATTCTATTGGTATTTCAGTCTCAGAAATTCTTTATTCTTATCTGCATTGCGATAACAATACACCTTCTAAATTTAAAGTCTAGCAGGTTTAACTCAACGTTATCTGCCAATAGCCTCAGACTCAGAAGACAAAGCCTGTCATAATTTTCTTTGATAGAAACGAATTCATGACCCGAAGGTATTTAACCCCAAATCATAGTCAAATCTCAAGATTCAGAGATCTATTCTAATCGTTTATACACAAACGTCAGACTTTTTTCCGTGGTCTCTTTTACAGGTTCGTTAATCTTGGCACAAAAAGTATATGAATTGAATTTGCTTGACAGTTAATTATTATCAATAATAATACTTATTAATTTATCTTATTATCAATAGTAGTCTTATTATCAACTTATTATCAAAAATAATAACTGATGTAGTTAGCTGGTAATATATTTATGTTGTAGGAGCGATAGCCGTTGAGCTAGACGTGTCCTACAGTGGAGACCACGAATCAGCAAGCTTTAGAAGAAAAACCGAAGATTTGAGTGGCGTATAGGCTGAACATGATATATCTTATTATTTTCCAGCCCGTGGTCGTCCACTGCTAGACATAAAGCCTTTCCAATGTTGTGCCACCAAATCCGGTCCTCTGCTCTCCGCATCCATCCGCTGCCTGCAACTCTCTTCAGGTCATCGGTCCACCGAGCGGGAAGCCGTCCCACGGGACGTCTTGAACATGGTGTCTCTGTCGCAGCCGGATTGTATAATCCGCTGTATTACATTACGGCTAGCCGTTTTGAAAAGCAGGGCCGTTTTGTAAAACGGTGGTTTAACGATTAGCCGGATTGAATGCGGCTGATTAAAAAACAGCCGGAATGTATTCGACGCTATACGTCATTCAACACGGCTAGCCGTAATGTAATAAAGCGAGAGATTAGCCGCTTTTTTGTCAATTTTTAGTTCCGATTCTTAACACTCATGGCGCTGCCTGACAAAACAATAACTGTGGCGTTGAATACAGTAGGTGTGTTGCTAAATTGCTAAAGTGACTGTGGATTCTGGAGTTTGGAGGAATCGTACACAATATTATTGAGGTGTCACTTGTCACCCTGGGTGCTACTTGGAAACTGTTTCGTTTCCGCCGTCCACCTTGTTAGAGCGGTTTCGCAGTACGTCCGATCCGAACCCCATACGAACCCGTGAAAACATGGATCTAGAAAACTCGCACCGACGGTTTCGCACTAAATCTGATCCGATATACAATAAGCTGCCAAATAACCTGAAAAAATTACCATTTTATTAAATGTCTAAAGAATATATTAGAATAAATAGTTTTACAAATAATAAGAGTTTTGTGTTTGAGTTTTGAGTTTGCCACTTTTGCCATACCATGAATGATTCAATTCGGACGCAGTGCGGGGAGCGTTCATCATACAAATAATACTATGGCTCGTCAATTATCTATTCGGAATAGAAAATTGATTATAATGGAAATTTACGGATTACGGAGACAATTCGGATGACGGAAATCGGATCTAGTGCGTAAACTACCATACAAATAGCTGGACGACAACTTCGGAAACTGTTTTCACGGATTTGAACCGGACCTGGATCGGACGTAGTGCGAAAGCGCTCTTAAGACTAAATCAGACCGGGTAGGTTACATAGGACCCAGATCCTACTCGGAGCACCCCGACTCCACTTAGTCTTGTCGCTACTACCCGTAGAGTGTATTAAAAAAATGCGGGAGCCAGAAGCTCAAGGGAGGTCCTGAGTGGAGCAAGCCATGCGAGGCCAAGCGTAGTGAAGGGGGGAGGTGGCGAGCGAAGCGAGCCGGCGACTTCCGTAGTGGAGCGAAGGCCGAGTATGGAGAAGCGACACTCAAGGCTGACCACAGAGCTTCTGGCGGGAGCCCACCCGGTATCAAATCTCAATGATAGACCCTTGTCTTTGTAAGTGCACCATGTTTCTTAGGTGTACCGTCACCACTATCAAGGTAGGGCTTTCAAGCTTTATCTGAGAGGTAAAATGTTATAAAAAAAAATTGTAAGAAATATCGTAAGAAGTAATCTGTCAGCTTTTTCTAATGAATAAAATAAATTTTAATTTCAAACATTATTTATTTTGTAACTATGGTCACCCTACAACTTAAGCAGTAATACAATGCGGCTAAACGTGGGGCGCCTTATTGAAAAACGTATCGCAATGCCAATCCGCCTAGTCGTTGAACCGCCGCATTACAAAAGGGCCCTTCTTTTCAAAACGGCTAGCCGTAAGGTAATACGGCGGATTATATAATCCGGCTGCAACATCTCCACTACAGACCCCGTCTTCCCAACGTCCATCGGCTGTGCGACATATGTGACTCGCCCACTGTCACTGCAGCTTGCTTATTCTCAATGCTATCTCGGTTACCTTAGTTCTTCGTCGGATATCCTCGTTGCGTATTCTGTCCTTCAGAGATACTCCGAGCATTATTATTTTACTATACTATAGCATAATTCATTCAAGGACAAATAATCTCGGGCTCTTGAACAGCGGCGTCAGATCTATGCAAACAGCAGTGTTGACACAAGGGCGACCATTCGGCAACAAGGAGGGTAGTCGGGTAAATTGAGCGGTGACGGAACACTTCCGCCCACGCCTGCTCTGTGATCAGGATCAGAGCTAATCTATTGCCCATTGTGGCAACCCTGACTGTGCAGCCGACTCTTTAATATTCCCTAATTTACATTTCAAAAAGAAAAAGTACATTTTAATTTACAACCCGCAAATGGAGTCTGTATTACCACAAAAGGATTTAAAAATAGGATCTGAGAAGTTAATCTGGTTCTTAGTTTCCGAAATCGAGGAAAATCTACCACTTTTTGGCAAATATTTTACGTTAAAGCAGAGACGTAAATTAAAGGTTTTATTGTAGTCTCGGTTTACGGCAATCGAAGCTTGGTGAGGATTCGCATCACGTTTCTGTGAGAACTGGGACCGTTGAAAAAGGGCACCATCACGGTATCCCGCGGAATAATGGAGACAATTTCAATAAATAAGCCACTGTAGAAAGCGGGAATAATGACGCTAGCGAATAGGGAATACTCTAAGAGTCGACGTCGAACGCAGCAAATTGCAGACTTTTGAGATAGAAATCACTAAGAGTACTTATGAGTAGTCTGCTATGAAATTGTTCAATAAATGAAAATAATCGTCTATTTATATTTATTTTTAACTGGCAATGCCCTGCTATTTCACCCGCGTAGTTCCTCCCGTTCTCGGTATTTATATCTCAATATCCGTGGTCTTAACGGATCGGGCTGAAATTTGGTACATAGAGAGATAATAAAATAGTCTAGAAGAACACATGTGCTACTTTTTATCTAGACTATAATCTGTGTTCAAAATTTCATACCGATCCGTTCATACGTTACGACGTGATTGAGCAACAAATATCCAAACATTGACATTTATAATATTAGTACGATATTATTAGCTGGTGGTCGGAATATTGTTTTACAGGGTATCACGCAGCCCTGTTTGACCTTCTCCTTCCAGCGAGATGGTTCTATAGTGTAATGTGCTTTCGAAAATATCTTTAAATCTGAGAAATTGGTTATCTTGTATTAATTTCCCTTTCTGGAGTTCAGATAACAAAACACACTTAAACATGTCACGTGACGAAAATATTGTTAGTTAATAAAACGTTGGATATCCTTGCAAATGGGTTTGGGTGATTTGTCTTGATAGGCCTTTTCTTCGCTGTCAGGGAGCTTACGCCGTTATATGAATAACGAATAAGGCCGTGATAAACTGCTTAAAAGCAACGACGACATTCTTTGTAATGTCCCACTTAAGATTATGTTTAGCCCCGCTTAATAATGGGGATTTATTTCAATATGTTTTATCTTTATTCGGATAGGCCCCGTAATAAATTAATGTATTATCTTTTAGCATTCGTCTTTGTAAGAGGTCGTGTAACCTGAGGGAAGCAGCCGCGAGGCATGTCCGGTCTCGACGAAAAAATTCGACCGTTTACGAGGATTTTTCCCTCACAAAAGTATTAATCTTGCGGGACTAACGGAAGCTATTTTATTGGAATGGCTATTTATCACAGATTGCGGTCATTCATTAGATGCGGAAAGGAAAAAACAGGTGTTTCGGACAGTAAAGTCCACTACACACATCTGACATGATTTATCTCTTCTAAAAGAAGGAAGATGGATGGATAAGGCTATCAAGGGAATGCGTGGATCAGCCCAAATGAAAATATACGCGTAAAACTTGTTATAATAAGGTAGAGATGGAACTGGCTTCATAGATTTTCGAGATAACAAAGTCAGATAATTTGGTAGTTACGAATGTCAAAAAATAACGCGCGATGCTTACAAATCTGTAATTATGTAAACTACGTGACACAAATACAGCCATAGCCCAGAAAGTAGGTTATTCCGGCTTCCAAGCGCGAGAAAGCAATATTTATATTAATATCATAGGTTCAAATCTTACCCAGGGCCTGCATCTCTAATTGTTAATTTTTCCAGAAGTAAAAGTTATTTTTATTTTGCTTTGACGGTTAACGAAGACATTTTTAGGAAAGAAAGGAATCTTTAGAAGACACCTGACATCCGCCAAGCTGTACTTGCCCAACAGGGACGATTCTTAGCTTTTTCCTTATGAGACAAAACCCAGAGTCACAGCCATTGTAATTAAAAAGAGAAGTTTACGTAATTGTCGAGGAATCGTATGAGATTTCTATGGTGTAGGCCAGCAAATCAATCTTCAAGATATTCTGGCTACACGTATTGAATCTCTGGCAAAATATTCGTGTATGATAAGATCATGCATGACTGGCTTCGTGACTTAGTTGATAAGTCTGCCTGCGAAGCCGAGGGTCGTGGGCTCGATTCGCACCTAGTGCGAATATTCGTGTGATGAATACAAATATTTGCACTGTGTATATCAGCTATCTGGCTTCCATAGTACAAAGTTAACATTTGTACAAAGTTAGACATTGTCAAGTGTTTTTAGACCTAGTTTCGCAGACTATTAAAGTATCATTGAAAGTTTTGCATAGTTTGGGGTGGTACTGTTTGTGAAATGTCCACCAATATTTATATATTTTTATCGTAGGTACAATAAGCACCAACCTGCACTATGTCCTGGTACCCGTTGACGCTCATGTCGTCAGTTTCTTCGATCTCCTGCGGTTGCGGGGAAGGCGCGGACGCGGGGGAGGGCGCGGGCGAGCGCGGGGGGGTGGGGCTGCGTGCGCGCAGTGCCGGGAGCCGTTCAAGGCGTGACGTCACACGCTCCAATCGCTCGATCAGAGCCTCGAGCTCCGAAGCCGGACTCTGAGTAGCCACACGTTCCTCGGCTTCTACAGCTGGTGACAAAAGAAAACATTATAAAGCGACAGTTAAGGTGTTCGCCTACAGTTCATCCGCGTTATGTACGTTTTACGTTTGCACTGGTAAATTTGCAGTCGGATGGAACACACAATGGCGACAGAGGCAGGACGCATAACCCCTGTGGTAAACATAGGACTAATAGCGACAGCCGCTGCAAGATAAGAACTGTTAGTGTTGAGGTTATAAGCGGCAAACGAGATATTCTGTGATGCTAGAAACTTCATATCAATACAAACATTTCGGCGTATGCATGGTGTATGTTCAATTAAAAATACACCATCAGCGCTTAAAGCCACCTCCATTCAATACATGCATTTCTGAATATGCCTTAGCTGTACTTTAATGAAAGTTTAATCAAAAACCCACAAACATGCCAAATTTCTAACCTGACAATGGATAATAAGATACATGAAGTTAATTGCTATCTCTATAAGCAACATCATGTCTGTAGTAGCTCTTGAGCCGGTTTCGTTCTTACTAAATTACGGATTATTATAATGAATAAACCGTCCAGCGGAAAGAGGGCCATATATTTACTCTACAAAATTGGTTTTGGTCGCGAACAAAAACAACAGTCATCAGTGAATTTTCCCGATCAGCAAATATTGCGACGCGATAATGTAATCATTGCTTTAGGCCAAATACAATATACTCAGTTAATAAACCTTAAATATTGCTTTACGCCGACAAAGCAAACGTTTTAGTTAGTTAACTTCTCTTCACAAAGTGCGATATCTTTATTCTATTTCCTGAGTATAGAGTTAGCTTTTACGATTATATCTTCAAACAAAACGTTTCCTTATCCCGGGGTTTGTCGCTCGCTCTGAAATCCGCGAATTCCTCGCTAGTTCGTTCCCCAATTCAGATTCGACGCCGCACTTCCGATTATTCAGTACTACGAGTTTATATATCGTAGTTTCGCCCGCATTCCCAGTGAAATGATTTTACACGCGTATTCCTACGTTACTCACGTCAGAATATTGGGACGTGTCATGCGAATTTCGCAACAAGGCACATTTGATATTCCACTTTAGGGGACAGCCACATGATAAAGTATGTAACAAAGTAGCGCTACGGTAAAATCGACGCTTGAAAGGCAAACATAGAAACCGACATGTTGGGCGATATTAAGTTTTACACATAATCGAGATCAGCAAAAAAAACCGCTCTATTGATCTTACTCCCGTCCCGCTAGGACGAGTTTTGATGTCACTTAGTTACCTGGAAAAAAAATATTTTCGCAGTTTTGGGCAACCAAGCGACTAGAATTTAAACGATAAATAGCTTTTATTTGGTAGGTTCCAATTTGGTTTGGCAATTCCATTAAAATCATAAAGAATTAAGTGGTTAAGACTAATAGGCAATTTTCATGATTTTTTTTTCTCAAAATAAAAACTTCAAATCGTTCTGCCAGGTGTAAAGTTATCAAAGTGTCGCTTGGTAATGTTTGCCTTTCAAGCGTCGATTATGATGCGGTATGTTCTGCATCAAGACTCTATAACAGTAACTTACAGTGATTGTTCCGTTACAGGAGTACAGTTAGATAATAAATTGAAAGTCTCATTAGACGGTACAGGAGTGTAATTTGCAGAGCTGCGAGGAAAGATTGTAACGAGGGCACATCCGTACCGCTAAAGGGCGCCTGACGAGAGCCTTAATGGAAGCGACGAACAATGTTGATTACCATCTTGTGGTAAATTGCAAATTAAAGCGACGCGCATGGCAACACAATCGATGCCGACGACCTTGAAAACCATCTAATTATGCTATTTATACCACACAGACTAATTAGAGTAAGTAAGTTCGTTGTTTGTTCATCTACACGAATCAAAACATTAGGAAAACGAAGACACAATAGAAGTGATAAATCGTAAAAACACGAACCGACGCGACGCGACGCTTGTTTTACCCACAATATCAAATATAAAAAGAATTCCATAGCGAAAATATCAAAAAACATTTCTCGGTGTAAAAAGCCTCCCTCGAAAGGTATTGTCTTCTCGCCGAGGTGATGTTGAAACGAGCCTAATTTTCCGCCGGACCACAAAACTTTTCTTGGAACAAAGGTCTGTCCCTACAGCGTAAATAAATATTTTACAAGTTACAACGTACCCATTGTCCTAAAGCTTCTCTACGAACTCTATAAGCATAGCCTGCGGACAGATTAGTTCTTTCAGAGACTGAAAAATTATTTTGGAGCGTTGAATATTTTTTTACGTTCAAGACCAGCAGCACATATACCTGATGGGATAATCAATACACCTGCCCCTATGATAGCATAGCGTCAGGCAGCTATTGGACAACATGAAGCCAAATACCTAGTACCGCACTGCACTCGTCACCCAGATATACATATGATATATTTATATGCCCTGTAATTTTTCTAGAAACATTGCCCTTCAAACCGTAACACAGCTATGTTTGCATCGTACTGCTTAGTGGTGCTTTGTTACATAATTATTTTTGATCGTCAACATCCTTATTGGATTAATTGACTTAATGAAAATTTTGGAATATTGATCAGCTCCTCTTCTGATTTGAAGTATGGTGCGTTGGTGCGGGAACATGGAATTTATTATTTCTTCTTCTTCGTTGATTACTAAATAAGACGTTATGTATATAGCATTATAACCGAAGCATAGCACTGCATAAACCCATTAACTCTTCGTGTTCTATTAACAACATGACACTGGGCTGTCATTGAAAGACACGATGCTTATCATGAAGCTCACGTTTTTCTCGTCCCGTAACTCTATATTTAAAAAGTAAATAAAGCGTCACTTCGCCGGTTCTAGGAAACAGGTGCCTTCCATGAGTCGCTTGACACTGAAAAGGGTGCGTGAATAAACTAAACATGCTTATACTAAACTGCTTAGAAGAGCGATGACTTTCCAGCCAGCGTTCTTTTCAAACGAAGTAATTTAGAATTCGAAATTGGCGACATGCTCAGGCGTAAGCGCTGAGTAATTTACGTTTATTGCTTCAGACGTAGACATTTTATATATCCTGTGAGCTGTTTATAGAATACCGGTACAAAGACGGAGAAAGGGACAAAAAATGATGTTTACTATAAATACAGATAATAACTAAACACGACTGGTATATATCTGCTGTATCGATATTTGCCAGAGAAAAGCACGCATCACCAATATAGTGTTGTTGTTAAGAGTGCGCCTAAAGCCAGGAAAAAATCAGATTTCACCCGCGCGACGCGTTTCTTAATGTGATGTACATTCATTTCACAAAGTCGAGAATAGCATGACACAGTTTGGAGGAAAAATCAATATTTAATCAGAAGTCCATTTTTGACCAAGTTTTATTTAATTACTCAATAACTAAACATAAATTTAAAAAAGTGTTCGGTTACTTTACTAGAAAGTACAAATAGGAATTTTATTACCAAAAAATAATGTGGGGTCATCGCTGATAATTTCGAGTACTCGAATTAAAACGGGTTTTTTCGGTGTCATTTTTATTTTTTTATTGTAAAAATCTCTGATCTGTTTTTAAAATTCTATTCGGTTATTGTGCTTCTTCTTGATTGTACCCACACGTCAATATTTTTTTTGTCATAGTTTTTAGTTTCTTAACTTCAGTGAGCGGCGTCGAAAATGTCCTTTTTCGTTTTCTGGCGTTAGGCGCCCCCTTAATGCTACATTCCAAACCTGATTAACATTTTTTTTTTTAAATAAAGAATGACGAGACGAGCAGGACATTTGCCTGATGGTAAGCAACATGCCTGCCACATAACAGCACAGCGACACGCAGCTATTGGAACATGAAGAGTCCAAATCATTACCTAGCACTGCACTGCGCTCGTCACCCAGAGATCTAAGTTGTTATATCTCTAAGACCTGTAATTTATCTGGAAACATTGCCCTTCAAACCGGAACATAGTAATGTTTGCACATTACTGCTTGGCGGTAGAATAATTGGCAAAGGTGTGGTACTTCCCCAGGCTGACTCTGCTAAGAGTCCTACCACTACAACATAAATCCAAGCATTTAGAATGCCAAGACTCAGAAAATCCTAAAAAACAAAATAAATATATTCATAACGGCTTTTCTGCATTAGTAATCTTTTAGCCGTAGGTCTTTTCCTTTAGAAGATAGCTAGAAAAGAGGGATTTCTAGCTATCTTCTGCTCGACACATCCAGTCGCGGCTTCTTTGCCGTCTGAGGTCTGAAATAACCCAGCGTTATGTTGCAAATTTTTTGAAGTTATAATGTTTATACGCGTTAGGGAAAAATGATAGTACAATTTTTTAAAGCGAACGCACACCGTCACTAAAAACCGACACCCTGAAGTTAGCCTAGTCAACATTTCAATGAACATTGTAAATTGTAACAAATTTCAGGTTAATTTCTTGCGTAGAAGACATATATTCTGTGGTTGAACATATCGACTTCTTAGCGCGAGAAATAAACAGCAGAAATACTAAATTTCTTGCGTGCGTAGGTTTACTTGACCGTCATCTCACCTGATGTTAAGCGACAATTTGGTCTACTATGGAACGTGCTTACCTAGAAGAAACCGATTCACTCTCGATTTTAAGACACCATGATAGTAACTATCGGGGAAACCCACTCTAAAGACTACCCACTATACAGCCTAGGCTTTCATATCACAAAAGTAGAGTAAAACTTCAAAAAAATCTGGAGAAAATAGGTTCTCTTAACCGCTGACTCTGGAGTATTCGGTATTCACAGATTATTGTACATATTAGCTAGTCCTCAAGTACTTCCACGTAATCTTGCAAGTTTTGCCCCACTGCGCTATGTTTGCAGATTAGAGTGCCAGTTATGTATTATGTATACCTAGAGCGAGGTTAAACGCCTCCCGTGTTGCATTCGCAATATCCGTTGTATCATCTTCGTCCGCGTTCGCTCTGCCTTCGAACATTTCAATCACGTTCCGTATATTCCGCCGTAACTTATTCTCCGCCATTGTCTATTCTAACACAACACAACCGATGTTAAATGAAAACGGTATACTTTTAACCGATCGACACTAACACTAACTAAACCACACAAGATATGACACGATATGAGCAATACTTTATACAGAACTCCCTAATCGTATAAATCGTCAGTAGATAAAGATATGAGTGATAGATAAGAACAAACGACTTGAGGAAAATGGTCTCGACTGCAGCGCCGTCGCTATATATGGTAACATTATGATTATCGTAGCTCAGAATCAAAACAATATAAACCCTTTTATGGCGAAGTTTATTGGCGAAAAAATGGCAGTTTTATATTCAGAGGACCGTAAGGACGCTCCTGAAGCAGTTTAACGAGTTTTTTACGTTAAGTGGCAAGTAAAACTTGTGCGACAAATCCACAAACAAGTTGTGCTGTTACAGTGTAATTAAACTTGTGGAGTCGTTGGTAGAACTCTACTAGAGACTACGGTTAAGGTAAACAACCTGCTACTTTTAGATGCGCTAGGAGTTAATCTCATGAGTCATGACTTCGAGTTGAGCTAATCTTTACAACACTTACGGCACCAGGCACCACGATATATCACATTTTCTGCGTGTTTACTACTAAAGTTACACGTTTAATTTACTACATTATTAAAATATATGCATTACATTTAAAAAAAAAAACTATTACTTACTACTATTGTTCGGTGTAACACAAAACACATCATTTACTTACACGCGCCATGCGTCGTCAGCATTCAATGTCGGCGCATGAAACGCATACATTTTAATGCACTTTACGGAACCGCTGCGACCGGGTGCATTCGAAAAACATTTAGCATTATTAAACATTACAAACATTAGTCAAATCCAAAATACTTTTCACGTGCAATTCTCAGTCTTTAAGAGCTACCGAAACAACTATGCATCCGTTTCGCCTACATTTAAATGACCATAATTAGCTAATGTCGTGTCCGGCATCATTATTTAAAGTATAATAAAACGAAAATATAATTTTGGAGTGATAGTCTAACTCATACTTCATCGTGATCATCAGCCTTTCTTAGTCCACGGCTGGACATAGGCCTCTCCCATGGTTGGTCACATGGCCACTCAGCCCTATGTTCAGCTTTACGTCTCCGTATATCGTCACTCCATCTAGTCTTAGGGTGTTCTACACTACGTTTTACTCAAACTCATACCTAATACTTGCCTGACTTCATGCTATGTAAAAGTTGACTATAAATAAACGATATTGTCCCAATAGTTCTACTATAGAGTGAACACTATACTTCATGGGCAAGCGTGCTCCATCTTCTACATCATCGCTGCTTTCCATCGTGCAAGTTGCGATGTAACGCTAAACCTTTTCTACTAAACTACTAACTAATAAATACTAATATAATTTGTAATAAAGTAGCCAAGTGCGAGTTGGACTCGCCCATGAAGGGTTCCGTTCCAGCAAGTAACATAATATACATAGTACACATAGTTCTTGTAGTTCGTTGTAACTTTGATCGAAGTTTTAATAATAGTGTATTTATTACGTACTAAAAAAAAACTACTCATCAGATCGAGTTTAAACTAATTTTCGTTGGTAGTTTTCATGGTAATGTACATCATATTTTTTTTTTAGTTTTTTCATTCTCTTACTTTAGAAGTTAGAGGGGGGGGGACACACATTTTACCACTTTGGAAGCGTCTCTCGCGCAAGTTATTCAGTGTAGACAAAAATTATATTAGAAACCTCAACATCATTTTTTAAGACCTATCGATAGACAACCCACACGTGTAGGTTTGATGAAAAAAAAATTTTTGAGCTTCAGTTCTCAGTATGGGGGGCACCCCTAATTTTTTTTTTTTTTTTAACTTTTGTAAAAATCTTAATGCGGTTCACACAATACATCTACTTACCAAGTTTCAACAGTGTAGTTCTCATAGTTTCGGCAAAAAGTGGCTGTGACATACGGACGGACAGACAGACAGACAGACAGACAGACAGACAGACATGACGAATCTATAAGGGTTCCGTTTTTACGTTTTACGGAACCCTAAAAACATTACTAACACTAGCAAATGTTTGCACTAAGTAAAGAAAACGGAAGCCATTTTTATTTCCCTAATAAATTGGGCAACTTTTGCCAAGAAAGTGACCTATTATAATGTTGATGGGTAGCGTCACGTCAGTTTCTTGCTGGAGTGACGTCAGTGTGGACGAATCTTCATAAACATTCATAAATTACTCGGGATTAAGGCGCGTCCATGGTAAGCGCTCATTAAGAGGTAAACAGATTCAGGGTACCACGGAAAAAATATTTAATAGCCTCAGATTACACTTAATTTATGAGGATTTCAAGCGGTCCCTCAAGCCTCTCTCCCTTTAGCTTGTTTTCAACAAACAGTTCCGCAATTTTGGCAAAATTCAAATCGAATAACCTGCTATCGAATACAACGAACATGAATGTAATAGAAAATCGATGGAACGGTTTCCATAGAAAGATAAAAATACACGGGTGTATTTTCAAAAACTGATCGAGTCTCATTCTACAATTATGTTTTAAAAGAAACACAAAACTTATGATGCTACAGAGATGCATATAAAAACCGACCAACATCAACGATCCGCGAACCGTTACAAAAAGACTACTGGTTTTCACATAAAGAATGTGGAAACACAATTGGAACATATTTATACTGTAGGGACCTCTTACAGATGCTTTGCATGCATCTGGCATGGCGTTGTCACCCTAATTTAAAATTGTGAATTATTATATCGTGATATCAAATCAAAGCCTGGACTTATACTTCAGTTTTTTTTTCAGGCACAGGTGTACAAATGTATGATCACCATTTGAACTGTTATGGCTTTAACTTTAACTGTGAAGTGATGGGAACATCGTGAGGAAACCGGCATGTTCCACGAAAGTCATGGTCTAACGACATGCGTCATGCGCCAACTCGGATATGGTGAGCGTGGTGGATTGTAGTTTTAAGTCATGCTTATGAGATAATGCCCGGAGTCCCACCGGCAGCACAGTCAACACAGGCTCCTAAAGAGAGATTCGTAAGATTATCTGGTAAAGGTCGCTTTCAGCGATTAATAGGCCGCCGGTTATTGCACTTGCTTGTTTTATTTTTAGGTACACAAAATAGAGAATCTATCTAATTAAACTTAAGAGACTGCGTTGGACTAAGTGTTTATTAAACCGCAGTAATCTTTCAGCGTAAACCGCTATAAGGACGCTATCGGGGTCACCGTATGGCCGAGTGCAGCCACCGCAAACTCGCTATAACCGCACTTGTGGAAACTTGATATAGAAAACACGAACGAAAGAACTTTCATAAACATATCACAATGCAAACATGACCGTTTGTAGAGTAAAAAGGTTCTCATGTTGCCGATATTAAGTATCAATAAAGTAGCCAAGTGCGAGTTGGACTCGCCCATGAAGGGTTCCGTTCCAGCAAGTAACATAATATACATAGTACACATAGTTCTTGTAGTTCGTTGTAACTTTGATCGAAGTTTTAATAATAAGTGTATTTATGACGTACTAAAAAAAAACTACTCATCAGATCGAGTTCAAACCAATTTTCGTTGGTAGTTTGCATGGTAATGTACATTATATATTTTTTTTAGTTTTTTCATTCTCTTACTTTAGAAGTTAGAGGGGGGGGGGGACACATTTTACCACTTTGGAAGCGTCTCTCGCGCAAGTTATTCAGTGTAGACAAAAATTGTATTAGAAACCTCAACATCATTTTTTAAGACCTATCGATAGACAACCCACACGTGTAGGTTCGATGAAAAAAAATTTTTGAGCTTCAGTTCTCAGTATGAGGGGCACCCCTAATTTTTGTTTTTTTAAAAAACTTTTGTAAAAATCTTAATGCGGTTCACAGAATACATCTACTTACCAAGTTTCAACAGTGTAGTTCTCATAGTTTCGGCAAAAAGTGGCTGTGACATACGGACGGACAGACAGACAGACAGACAGACAGACAGACAGACAGACATGACGAATCTATAAGGGTTCCGTTTTTACGTTTTACGGAACCCTAAAAACACACGCATAGACAAGGAAGTAAAGCAAGCTACAATAACCCAGTTTAACATTTTTCGACAAAATTATAATATACATATTTTTAAGCTTTTTCCACTAATTTTATCAGGATAAATAAAGTAGCCAGGTGCGAGTTGGACTCGCCCATGAAGAGTTCCGTTCCAGCAAGTAACATAATATACATAGTACACATAGTTCTTGTAGTTCGTTGTAACTTTGATCGAAGTTTTAATAATAGTGTATTTATGACGTACTAAAAAAAACTACTCATCAGATCGAGTTCAAACTAATTTTCGTTGGTAGTTTTCATGGTAATGTACATCATATATTTTTTTTAGTTTTTTCATTCTCTTACTTTAGAAGTTAGAGGGGGGGGGACACACATTTTACCACTTTGGAAGCGTCTCTCGCGCAAGTTATTCAGTGTAGACAAAAATTATATTAGAAACCTCAACATCATTTTTTAAGACCTATCGATAGACACCCCACACGTGAAGGTTTGATGAAAAAAACAATTTTGAGCTTCAGTTCTCAGTATGGAGGGCACCCCTAATTTTTGTTTTTTTTTTAAACTTTTGTAAAAATCTTAATGCGGTTCACAGAATACATCTACTTACCAAGTTTCAACAGTGTAGTTCTCATAGTTTCGGCAAAAAGTGGCTGTGACATCCGGACGGACAGACAGACAGACAGACAGACAGACAGACAGACAGACAGACAGACAGACAGACATGACGAATCTATAAGGGTTCCGTTTTTACGTTTTACGGAACCCTAAAAACAATATTTGTGTTAATCCTGGTAAAGTACTTAATTTCAATAAAGTTCTTAATTTCAATCAAATCCGACCGTATAAATACTGGATCGAAATAAAGGGCATAAGCTTCAGTGGAGCTTATCCTTTATGGAGCTGCTCCACCATAAATATAACTACTAAATCCCATAATCGATGATTCTAATTATGTCATAAGTGCATCGTTATTTCAGATTACGAATTGTGATTGGGAGGCAATTGGTGGCCCAGACAAGGTAAACTGTGGCTCGGACATTCACCAGCAAGATAGGCTGACGATATTGTACCGTTGTACCGCCACTTGTGGTGCTAGTTCATAAGTGTTTCACTGGCATTTTTTAATTTGTTGTATCACAATAAAGAGTTTTCTATCTATCTATCTACCGCTGGTCGAACCTGGACTCAATTAGCACAGGACTGAGGCAGATGGCGAAGTAAGAAAGAGATCTCTATACCCACCAGTGGTTAGAGAACGCTGTGGATGACGATGATTAGGAGTTACAATAAATGATGTAGGTTTTGTGATATTCACATTTTCTATGTAAAAACCTCGTTCACGATGTTACTGTTCAAAATCCTCTGGATCAACCGATGTTTCTGAATGTTTCCATGTGTTTTAGCGGGTGAGAATGTCGGTCGTAAAATATTTCTAACTTTCCTGCCCCATTCTTTTATTTTAGAATCGCCATTTTAATTATGTTGTACGAACAAAATAATAAAAATGGCTAAATAATTTAACCACCGCGCATCGCGTGAAGTCATTCACATGAAGTGTCGCGTCACTATGAAATTTCATTATGTTGATAATAATTTATAGGGCACAACGGATACGGGGGTGAGACAGTTTTTTTTTATAAGAGCTAAACATAATTCACCAGTCAATGAAAATTGTTAATAGTCAAAACTGTCGAAACCTTTATATATCCACCTACCATCTAGGTGCCTACAAAGTTTATGAAAATAAATATATTGTTATCCTTATTCATAAAAAAATAATGAAATTTGGTAAGTGATAAACTTTTCGGGATTTTCACATGAGTACTGGCTATGATACCAAAAATGTACACAAGAAAACGAATAAAGCCGTGGATCACTACTAGTTCCATCTATGTATTGAAATATGAAAAGCCCGTGAAAGTTATTCGGTCCATGAAAGCCTGTGGTTTATACAAGAAATCAAAGTTTTAATTATGAACGGTTAAAACTAAGTTGTTTTACATTCCTCTTCTAATTGGGTCCTTTGTACCGTATTTTCCATTTCTGTGGAAATGAAAAGTCGTATAGAACTCAAATAACTTTACTAATTATGCCGGTACTGTTACTTAACTACTATTTATTTGATTTATTTTGTAAGTATAATAATATAACCTAATGTTGTAAAGAATTGTATAACATAGGGACCTGTGTGATGTTTGGCTTCAGACGACTACACCTACCGAACTTTGGACTAACCCAGATAAAATACACAGTTCAATTTAAAAAGAAAACGCGATTTTGCCTGTTCTGTGGCGATTTTATTACTAATCAGTATTAATTTGACTAGTATTACTTTTTATTCGTTTTTTAATGTATGTAATATTGTTTATACATAGATATACACATTACACAGTGGTTTTATAAAAAGCAAGCAATAACCTTGAAGCACTATAACACCATACAACCACCGCACCGTAATGATCGTAACTACTACACCAAAATCAATAAATACCAACCTACTACCATAAAAATACACCTAGGAAGGTACAGTTCTGCAGATGGATATGAGCCGAAATTATTTTATCAGTTTAATCCATATTAGCTAAAGTTATGACGACCTTTGACACGTAATTCAACTGTCTTACTTATACAGTTACGGCTGTATTGTCTTTTAGATTTCAAGGAAAAATAAAGATACAGCATTATCATTTTAATTAGGAGAGGCGATGTACCCCAGACGATATCGAGACGGGCTTCTCCTACCAATATTAAAAAGCAAAAGTTTGGATGTTTGTTGCTCAATCAAGTCAGAACGTCTGAACGGACAGGGTTCATATTTGGAACACAGTTTATAGTTTGGAATAGGACATATTATGCTACTTTTTATCGCGGAAATGTATTTCATTTTTTTTAAATAATCCAACGAATTGAGAACATCATCCTTTTTGAAGTTGGTCAAAGAGAAGCTTAACTTGTTCCACCACATAAATCTGTGTGATCTATGAAATAGCTGGCACTGGATCAACAACATTCTATTTAACAGGTCATCCCACTATCCCTAATATTATAAATGTATATGTATACAAAGTATATACAAAGTATGGGTGTTTGGATATTTGGATGTTTGTTGCTCAATCACGCCGTAACGTATGAACGGATCAGGCTGAAATTTAGAATACAGTTAGATTATAGTCTGGAAGAACACATAGGCTACTTTTTATCCCGGGGAAATAAAGGGAACTACGCGGGTAAAACCGCGGGGCACTGCTAGTAATATTATAAGCAAACGTAGGTACGATATTCTGTTGAATAAGAAAAATGGTAATACCACATAAGTAACACCTAGTAATTTATAAAGTAGGGGAACGGGAAGTAGAAAAAGCGAAACTTACAGGCACAAAGTTTACTGGATCCCGAAAAAGAGAAAAATACATGCCAGGATCGTAGTAAACGGTAAACATGATCGTTACACCTAAGAGGAAATGCGAAATTATACATCACATGCGTGATGTCAACACTCATTCAACATTAACGTAATATCATAATATACAAGCTTTATGTCAAGCGAACGTAGCACCTGCTCATAGTGTATCTACTGTGATATTTTTAGGGCGGCTAAAGAGCCGGTCGGCTTGATTACGTAAACTTGTGCAAATTAATTTACTTCTGAACTTATAGCAGGTAAATCAAGGACAGGCTTGAAACAAAACAACGACTATTCGGGACATTACCCAAAAACTGTTGTTTACAACAACAGGTTTGCGATAAAAACAACAAGATAGGGTTTGGCCGAATATCAATAGAAAGGGGAAGCTCCGATAGGCGCCGGAAGCGGCGATATCGAGTGACGCAGCTTTCTTTCCCAAATTTAATTATTTCAACGAAAATCTTGTGAAAATGCTACACGATAGGAACGTGTTACTGGATTTGAAGGTCAGAAATGATCTCGAATTTTAACATTATTTTAAGATGACAAGATTGCTGCCCGAAGCCCGAGGCAGGATATGTTTACATTTCAACCTATAATACAAATGTATTTTGCCTCGTGGAATTACCACGATCAAATACACATTAAGATCCCAATTAAGCATTTAAATACGTAAAATAACATAAAGTAATATGGAAATGATTTCCCAGTAACCGGAGATAAAAGATTAGAGATCTCTCAAAGGAAACCGGACAGGGATTCTGTTAGAAAGTTTGGAGTTTGAAATCACCTTTTCGCGTTTTACGTAATTCATTTCACGGAGTGCCTTGTACGTTTTTATTTAAATTCTCGCTGGAGAGCTGAAAATAGAGCGGTATTTTGGTATCTACATGGATTCATTCATGTTGAAATCAATCGAAGTTTGTGATTGCGAATACAACAAAGGACTGAAGTAAAAGTATAGTGATGTATGTGATAGAAAACATTTAAAAATATTTTGAAGTGAAAACTTCGTTTGGCGCACCACATCCAGATTTTCTGTGGGCTGTGAATTGAGCTCAAGCGTCACGTTCGTAAATGAAAGAAATCTTCGGGTAAACTCGGATGATTAATATGGCCATGGTCATAACCAGCCCTCCGGTTTCACCCGCGTAGTTTCCAAAGTGAGCTATCAAACTCCGAGTTATTAGTTATCAGCAGTCCCTATGACAGCCAATTTCTTTTATGTTATATTCCAGACTGTATTCTAATTGTGTGCTAAATTTCAAGCCAATTCGTTCAAATGTTCCGACGTGATTGAGCAATCTACACTTGGAGAAATATTCACGAGGTGCTTCAGGACTTGAACCGAAGACCTTACGAAAGTGAAATCGAACGTTCTAACTACTAGGCAATACCAAGCAATCGAGGCTGAATGTGAGTGTTAAATTTTAAATAAAAATAAATTATTCATCTCTCTCTCTTCTATAAAATTATACTTCATTCAGTACGACTAAATTATAATAAATCATAATAAATCGTGCATTATTCTAATGTTCTTAGCGACGGAAAGCAGTAAAATGCTTTTGCAAAGATTTAATTGCTTTGCAAAAAATGAAAAAGCTAGTTTACTGTTCTTTGATCCAGTTAGTATTTTAAAATAGAAACGGAATAAAAAAAGATTTAGTAAGTGAATTACAATAGAATTTCTTAATCCAAAAAAAGCGAAGGCAATTCGACTCGACTTATTCGACTGATTTTATGATTTTTTACCCGACGTTCTTAAAATGGTTGAATTTATAATACGCACCTGAGACGCCTGAAACGATTTAGACAATTCTATGTGGTGGTGATCAATTGCGTAGGATGAACAGTTGAACGGTTCGAGTCTAAATTTGGAACATATGTAGTTAGATTATAGTCGGGAATAGCACATAGGATACTTTTTATCGCAGGAAAATAAAGGGAACTCCTCAGGGGAAACCCCGGGGGGCACTGCTAGATAATATAAAAAAAATTGCGAGGAATGCGCGGATGAGATATGCTTAAGAACATCAGTGGGGAAAGGGATAGGAAATGAGTCGATACGGGGTGATGATTAATGGAGTTATAATATCCCTTTTTTACCCGACTGCGCGACGCAAAGGAGTGGTAATGTGTTTAACAGTCTATGTATGTATGTATGTATGTTTGTATGTTCCTTTGAAGCACTATACAGACCAAACGCCTTGGCCGATTTTTATGATTCACACGTCAATCGATTCCTCTTAATCTGGCGAGTGACACTAAAGACATGACATTAGTGTAAGTCCAATATGGCGGATTCAGGACGCCATATTGTCCAAATAAAAAAAATGAAAATCACCAAAATATGTCAAGAGGGGTATCGTTGAATAGGTATTTAAAAATAATGTTTAGCTTTCTCTCAATGTTTTTCGATTTGACTGACCGTTTAGGATGTATATCGATTTAAAGTTGAGTAACAACCATTCTCACATTTATAGGTTTTTAGGTAGCGGAAAACTTCGTATAACTAACTGTACGTGTGAATGTGGATGGACATTATATACTAATGTATCTAGTAGGCATCGATATAAATCAATAGGTGTGCCCTGAGCACCTTGAAATTGGTAATAAACTGCGTCTCTGTTTGTAACGTAAGTGGTTTACAAACAACCAATCTACTTGACCCCTATAATCGCTAGCGGCGAGATTTGCTGTGGTTCTACTTATTTTGGTTGTTGACACCGAATAATGATAGTTAAAAACGTCCGGCGTCCACCGCGTCTTGCAACCGACAAGAACGGAAAGAGTGAGCTCACTCTTGACAACGTTGACATGATTGCGTGCGCCGTGAAGTTTGGGATGGGGCCCATCTTGGATTCTACGATCTATGCTAGTAGGTATATTGGACTACCTATTTTTCGTACGTGCAGGAAATGTATTTACTGCCCCGCCCGGGGGGCCTACCGCCTAACGAAAAACGCTTTGACGCTTTGACATTGCCGTCTCTTTCATTTCAAGCGAGAAGAAAAGACACAGCATGTCAAAGCGTCAAAGCGTTTTTCGTTAGGCGGTAGAAGCGCGGGAGACACAGCCGGGTTATGTTGCACTATATATTTTATGATGTATGGATATGGTGCCCCTATCTCCTAATAAACCTCCATGGTGTTTCAACTCTGCCGCCGATAGTGGGAACACGGAACCGCTCTCGGATTGCTCCGCCTCGGTCGCCCATCCCCAACTTCAAACGATTTAGTAGGTACTCAACGTCAATCGAAAACCTATACTAACACAAAACTATAAATAATATGAATTACTTGCAGTAGAAAATCCTACATATTATATCAGTAGAAACGAAGACATTTCGTCAACAACCAAAATATGCATATTATTATGTTGAGCATATTAACATTCACAACATTGTTCATAACTAAAAAGTATAAAATAAAAAAATGTAATTTAAAAACTCAAAAACCCGACTGCGTAAAAAGTGAACCAAACTACGTACTCGCATACCTACTAAAAAAACTGAAAAGAATAAAACAAGCATTTAGATTTCTGGTGGTCTAGAATTCTATAATATGTTATTGTATTAATACTATTGAAATATATACAATATTTTCTAATAAAAGAACATTACAACTGAACAGTCGGGATCCATTGAACAATTACATTGTATGTCGAATAATAATGGATCCCGACTCTGCAGTTGTAATGTTATTTTATTAAAAAAATATTGTATTTATTTCAATAGTATCAATACAATAACATATTATAGAATTCTAGACCACCAGAAATCTAAATGCTTGTTTTATTCTTTTCAGTTTTTTTAGTAGGTATGCGAGTACGTAGTTTGGTTCACTTTTTACGCAGTCGGGTTTTTGAGTTTTTAAATTACATTTTTTTATTATAATCAGTATATATTTTTAAATGACATTACTTGTACACGTTTCAATTGTAAAATACGATGTTTAAATCAACCAATAAAATTAAATAAAATCATTTCTTTTAAGTGATTCAGTAGGATTTATACTCTAAACTCAAATTAATAATACCATGTGGTAATCACATTTAATCATTTAAATTGTAATAAACAAAAAAAAAAACGCGTACAATTTTAAACGTGTTTGAAGTTCGAATGGACGGTAAAAATAATAATTTCATTATCAACACAGTATGTGATCTGTTTCGTCCCACATGTGTCTGCAATGTCGTTGACTTCTAAACTAGGGGGTCTAAAAGATCACATTCAGACGACCATCTGAGAACTAATCAGTAAAATTAATTACGTTGATTATACCAGTGAAAATTCATTGTTCCAATTTTACACATGATCCATTGGGTGATTGATCATTTTAAAGCTGCCCTTTTTAGCGTTCTCTCTACGTACCTATGTGATATTAGGAATTTAATTTCAATGTAGGGTAAGGGAGTATCAAAATTTGGTACACAAAATATTGGGCAAAACGATTGTGTACGAACAACAGCCAATAACAGACAACAAGGCGTCCCGTACCATTGGGGGACGATATTAAAAAGGTCAAACCTGGATAAGACTCGCAAAAGACCGGGATGAAAGACTTAGGAGCACGAAGAGAGGCCAATGATCAACATACAACTGTTTAGTTGTGGGTTGGCTTGCTACTCGAATACAATTAAGCACGATTCGATGGTATTCGAATAATAAATTAACGATGATAATGAACAGCAACTTTTTTAAGAGTGATCTTCAGATGTATGTTGTACTAGTTTTTTTAGATTTACATTTTAGATAGTTAAGCTTAAGAACGTAAGCGAGTTGTTACGAGTGTATCAAACATTTTAGCGCAGAAGTAATGAAAGATTTGTTTTTCACACCTTTGTCAGAGATCTTTTCCAAAGACAAACCGAAATAATCCCATTCGAATTCAGACGTTGAACTCCATGATAAAAATAAATTCGAAATCAAAGAGCTGCGAAGCCATAACAACATTATGAATGTACAAAGCTTTACGAGTGCCGACAGTAATCTAGTGATATTAATAAACAAGGAAATAATATTAATATAAGGAAGGTAGGATAATGGGCTCTATTTATGATACTTATTACCTACATTTAGAGGCAAATTGTTTGATTGACACATATTGTATGAATACGTGTCAATTAAAAGCGCTGCTACAGCTCCTGTCTAATGATGAGCTCACTTATTTGTATGTTTGGTTGTAAAAGGTGTACTATTGTAAAGTTTAAAAGCGTTGATGAAAATGTGCAGTTTCCATTTCAGATTCTATGAACGTTAAAAAATAGGCAGATAGTGTGTTTAAAGAATAAGATACATTGGTTATGTATGGAAGGTATTCAGACACAGTTTCGTGACACACGAAAAATAATAACAAAAATCTATAAAAGACTTCAAGAAGTGAAATACAACCAAAATTCATTAAATAGTTTACTGCAAAAGAAAACGTTCTGCGAAATCTTTAGAATTAGTGAAGGTTAAGTAACATTTGTGTATGTCTGAGTGTGACTCCATTTGGGAACTCTTGTCTCCAACATTATGTAATTACATTGTGTCGTGCGATTCAGTGTCTTCCGTTGTGAAGTGGTTAATGAGCTTTTATTTATGTGCAATACAATTTGAACTGACGATCTAATTGCATAGCCGAACTCTTTCAGACAACACTAATCTAGTCTTAAGTACCTATAGCAAATACAGCGATTAAAAAGCACATCGTAGCCATCACAAGTAGAGATAACGAGTGTAGTTATTATGGACCATATAGGACCATATGTTGCGCGCTACATTTATGGATCCATGACCACACCATGTGGCGCTCTCGTGATACGATCTAGCCAATAAAATACAGGACAAACGTTAGATGGAACCAATAAAACGCCACGCTTGACCTGATCCGAACACACCTATCGCTATCACTATTATATTGTGTTAAATTAGTCTATGTGCTATTCCAGACCGTATTACAAATTTATAAATAAAGTCATTTTAAAATTAGTACAAATTTCAAATCTGTTTAGAAGTTCCGATGTGACTGAGTAACAAACATCAAACTTTGACATTTATAATATTAGCAGGATTACTATTGTGGTATTCAAATGTAGTAATTAACACGAAGAGCTACCTTGCAGATTGAACACTTTGTTATTTAAACTTTACAGTTAAAACAAATGGTAGCATGGAACACATTTTTTGAAACGGGCTAGAAAATTAAAATGAATCGCTGCCAGCTCGTGACCCTACCGTTAACCTTCATCCCGCGAGTTTATAAGCAACGATCAATATTCCCCCAAAACAGCAGGAGCAAACGGGAAGGTAAGCTTTATTACCACGAATGAGGCAAAACTGGTATGATTACGGTAAAGGGTAGTAATAATTACATGGCATGCGAGGCAGTACTCGACAGTCGAGATTCTTTAAAGGTGAAAGAAGCGAGAAACATGAGAGTTGGCCCTTGAAACGTTCCACATTCGCTACTGATGCCGGAGTGAGGGTAGGACTGCCGTTTCTAGTTAAACGACAAAGGTCCGCTTTCATTTTTAATGAGCCCGACCTCTCAGGGTCGCGCCGTCAGCTCTCCGCTGAAATATTTGTTTCAGAAGGTGCACCGGTTGCGGTTTTAAAATGCATCCGACCTAGGTCCAAGGGCACCGCAACTTCAACATATTATTAACGCGAGAGGTCGCAGTTACGAGAGCTGATGTCAGATTTGCCTTCCAGTAATATTCTCCGTTCTATATTTACATACGCCTGGGATTGGTGCCAGCTGGTGGATCAGACTAGCGTTTCGATTCAAACAAACAATATTGAATATTTTGTGAGAATACATAGCTTTTTATTGTTTAACTTAAACAATGGAGTAGTAAACACATGAAAAAATAATACATGGACAAAATGTAGCACATTGTACAAATATGCCAGTATTACCAGACAAAAAAGGTTTATTTGTAAGCCAAAAAAGAGAGAATTAGTTTTTTTTAATAGTGGGAAAATAGAGGTTGTTTAAAAAATATCATTTTCATTTCAAATCTTACAATTAATTATTATCATAGCCTTAAATATCCCCGTAAATAAAAACACACCCAATATTTACTTACAGAAAACACAAAAGGGTGCACTCACGTAGGCAATGGGAAAAGGACGCTGTGAACAATGGCTAAAAGCAAAATGGAAGGTTTTAGAAAATCAAGATACACCTACATAATTGACATAGCAACCGCACTTAAGAATTTGAAGAAACTTTTGGAGAGTAAGCTACGATAGTTAGCTATTTAGATTTATATGTGGCGGATGACTAAAACCTTGGCAAGTCTCCAGAGGCTTGAGGAGGCTTCGAACATCGTAAATATTTTTTGCGACTTTTCTTCCTGGTGAAACGAAAAAAAATGTCGTTGATATTGAAATGAGAATATTCTCAAGGAAATATGAATAACTTTAACAAGATTATGAGTTCTCTATATAACATGACGGTACCTATATGTTACTAGCTGTCCGTTCCGGATTCACTCGGATATTGTCATTTAAAGTCCATTAATCGAAATAAAAACTATCTTATCTTTCAAATTAGATCAAACTGCACACGGTGTGCAAATTTAATTTAAATCGGTCAAGTAATTTAGGAGTATATCGCGGACAAACAACGTGACGCGCAATTTATATACATATACCTATAATTAAGATTTAAAGATGACGGACGGAAAAAACTAATAATCTGCATCTACAGATAAGTACTGTATACAGAACATTAGACGTAGAACCTTACTAGACATACTAACTACCTACGCACAAACTTGGAGCATACTTGGAAGCTATAGCCTATTTAGCTTTCATAGCCGTTATTTAATGCAACGCATATAATTACTGTCGTGCTGTCATGAGTAATTAACTGTTCACGCTTCATAACTTTTCATTGCTCGCATATTTTCCTACGATGCCTGATTTTCATTTCAAAGGTCAGTACTTAAAATAATGTTTATTGTAACTAGTCAAAGGGACGTCGATGCAACCGGAACCTATCGATTAGTGACGTTGTTTTTATGAGATGATAAGATAATAAATACATTATCGCTAGAACTTTCACCGAGAATGTGCGCTAATAACATTTACGAACAAATTCAATTACACATCACTTTGTTAATTTTTATCTTTTAGCGTTATCGTAAATAAAGCGAAAATTATGAGTTCATTGCTGGTTACTAATTTTACTTATAATTACGAGTCATTGTCTAATTGGAGAACTTTCTTAAAACCTTGATGTGGCTACACTTGACTGCCACCTCGCCTGATGTTAAGCGACTGTGTAGCCAGCCTATGATGTATGATGGAGCTGGTTTACTCTCTTAACTTGAAGATATGAAAATTGTATGGATCGGGAAAATCAAAGAAAAGTATTCAGAACGGTCTAACTGTTCGTACAACGAAACTGACTTCAAACCTCTGCGTTAGGATCTTGAATATTAACTACACAACCAAAGTAGTAAGTCAAAACTTTAACATAAACCCCCTAATAAAATACCAAATGGTTTAAAATCGAACAAACTAAAACCTCAAAATGTTTTGTCAATCTAACAAATACATAAAACGACTATCAAGCAGAGCAGACTAACATTCCTAATATTATAATAATCAGCGACCGGAGGTACTACAGTGTAGGAATTTAAACAAGGCAAATAATGTAATAACATTGACTAAATAGTTTGTTACTCTGGTCTAATTTTATATTTAGCTTACCGGTAATTTTTGCAAAATCCAAAACTGGCAATGAACGCACTGTAAGCACTAAGCACAGGGAACCGTTGTTTTCATGCACTGATAACACTAGTTAAGACTGCGAGATGCGTGCGCGCATACGTCGGATAGTCGGATACTGGCAACGGGAGGTTAGGACGGATGCGCGGCGGACCGGTGATTCACAAACCACACAGGCGAGTGGCAAACGTTCTCTAGAACTCTACCCGGTGACCGAAGCACTATCTCATCGGGCAATGACTCACATCGATGACGCCACATACATTAACGATGCCGGCGACGGAAAACGCTACTAATCACAACAGTAGCAAATCCGATCATATCGAACCCGTATTCCGTTCCGGCTGTGAATATTTTATTACTCCTTTGTGAGGTGCGCCGGTAATGTACGAGGAATTTATGCCGAAATACATATGTGTGTGAATGAGCATCGAGACGCACAGCGAGAATATTAACGTGGAAGAGGGAAATCGCGTTATCAAAATAACTCACCAATATTCATATTCAAAGTAGGAGGAAGTAGCTTGATCAATTTTGTGATACTGGTAATTTTATTTAGTATTATATTATTCTGATGTATAACACATGGAGTTACTTATTGTATGAGTACACAATGATTAATAATTCCGACACCTATTTCAATAATGCACCGGGCCAACTCTACTACATCTTTTTCTTTATGGTATAGAGCAGCCTTTCCCTAAGTGGGCGATAACGCCCTTTTGTGGGCACAGCAGGCCTAAAGGGGGGCGGCACGAGATCCAGAAAAAAATGGGGGCGTTGTGTAGATGGTTGGAGCTGGACGGGTTCGGGTTTCAAGTCTCAACCAAGGGCTCATGCGGGTTATAGTAAAAGTCATAATGGTAGACAAAACGCCTGCACATAACAGCACGGTGTCACGCAGCTATTGGAACACGAAGAGTCCTAATCATTACTTAGCTCTGAACTGCGCTGGTCACTCAGAGAATTAAGACGATTTATCTTTCTGCCCTGTAATTTCAACAAGTTTGCTTCACAAAGACATGGATGTAGAGGGCTGTATTACCACAATAACTTCTATGTACCTATATTAGAGTAGGTACGCAAATTTGATTGATTTCCTTTACAAAGCACATGTTTCATCATCCTGTCTCTATCGCGCTTATCGTGCTGAAAACACACCATACATGTAGTAACTTCGTAAAATAAAAATAAAAGTTGATTGAAGTCCTTAAATGTACATATTTACACAACAATCAAATTGAATCGTACATTGAGTTAGATAATCCGATTTTACAAATAACCGTACGGGATACCAGCAACATACCCATGTTACGTATGCCAGTTATCCCAATGAACCTCCCGACAGAAATACTCCGCATTCCCAAAGATCCAAGCATCTCAAATAGTAACATTCACACTCAGACTAGCTGTGCCCGTGGCTTTACTCGTGTTTAAGTATTTTTTTTCACGGAACCCTAATTAATTTCTTCGAGTATGAGTAACATTGGCTATGTTATGCCTTAGAAGATTTCTGGTATCTGGTAGTTAAAGTGCCGTCATAATCGGTCTAGCCGTTTTTGAGATTAACCGGAACAAACAGACAGACAGACAAAAAATAACAATAGTTTTTTCGATATTAGGTACCGTATCCATCATTTGACCTTGATATAACATAAAAACACTCCAATTTCATTTATTTGTTTCGATTTTTTTTTTAAATATTGGTGGACAATTCACACACAACACCATCTGACCCCAAACTAAGCAAAGCTTGTATGATGGCGGCCAGAGAGCTGATATAATACTTATATACTTTTAAATACATACTTACTAGCAGCCCGTTCCGGCTTCGCTCGGACATAACCTAGACACTGCCTGCAGCGCCATCTGCCGGGCTTATTTGTGAATTTAAACTATCTTCGAATACACACACAAAAAAAACATTCAAATCGGTCCCGTCGTTTAGGAGTTCACTGTCAAATGATTAAATTACTAAAATGGCTATAAAAAAAACAGGGGTTGGTGATAAAAGGGTAAAAATTTAGGGTTGTATGTATTTTTTAACGCCACATTATAAAAAAATAAAAACAAAAAAAATTGACCAAAAATTTAAAAAAAAATGTTTGGTGTGAACAACCCCTAATACTCAGGGGTATGAAAAATAGCTAGTAGCCGATTCTCAGACCTACTGAATATGCATATAAAATTTGGTAAAAATCAGTAAAGCCGTTTCGGAGGAGTAAGGAAACAAACACTGTGACACGAGAATTTTATATATAAGAAGATAGCCGATTCTCAGACCTACTGAATATGCATATAAAATTTGGTAAAAATCAGTAAAGCCGTTTCGGAGGAGTAAGGAAACAAACACTGTGACACGAGAATTTTATATATAAGATTATACATAGAAATATATTATAATTAGATTATTATTAATTATAATCTATACTAATATTATAAAGAGGAAAGATTTGTATTTTTGTATGTATGTAATAAACTCAAAAACTACTGAACCGATTTCAAAAATTCTTTTACCAAAAGAGAGCTACATTATCACTGAGTAACATAGGCTACTTTTATTACGAGAAAAAATTAGAATTACTTTCATTTCTTTACTAAAACCAACGCAAGGTATAAAAAAAACAGCCATAAAATGGCTTTCATCGCATACGCTGCGGAAAGTACCAATGATAGAACAAAACAATGTTCTACAATATTATAAAACGTATTAAAATCTACAAAAACCTCGCGAGACCATATGTCTAACTACTGTAATTACGTCGCTACAACTGTTTTTTTATATTTTAAAAGAAGATAAAAATGCCGATCAAATTCAGACCATGTTATCCATACATTTGTATTAATTCTTATCCAAATAAACTATTTCGTATTCAAGATTGCTTTAATGCCTACTGATTCCTTTTTGAATTATTAAAATCGGACATTGCATTCAAAAGATATTACGAAGTTAAAAAATTCCATCCTGTCGAAATAATAATTATCGACGCGACGGGCCGGCGCGGCGCGCCGACTGTAGCGCGGCGCGGCGCAACGTGGCGGTACAATGCCAGCGATACAAATCAATGGATGTGCCCTGAGAACCTTGAAATTGGTAATAAATTGCGTCTCTGTGTGTATCGTAAGTGGTTTACAAACAACCAATCTACTTGACCCTATAATCGCTAGCGGCGAGATTTGCTGTGGTTCTACTTATTTTGGTTGTTGACAACGAATAATGATAGGTTAAAACGTCCGGCGTCCACCGCGTCCTGCAACCGACTAGAACGGAAAGAGTGAGCTCACTCTTCCCAACTTTGACATGATTACGTGCGCTCTGAAGTTTGGGAAGGCCAATCTTGGGTTCTACGATCTATGGTAGATGTAGAATAAGGAAGAGTGTACAGCGTTCATCCTTCCCAGTCAGAGTGTTGTTATCTCAGAATACTTTTTTATCATGTACCGCGTTGGTACATGGTTCCAAGACTTTAAAATCGTGTAAAAGAAACTTACCAAGCCGCATGCCGAGACGGGGGTTTGTTACAAAATTATAGCCAATGGGAAATCCCTTTGAGAGAAGCTTCAATTTCCCGGTGTCCGTTGAGGCTGAGAGTTGTTTGTGGTAATATTCATCGATATAAATCAATAGATGTGCCCAGAGCACCTTGACATCGGTAATAAACTGCGTCTCTGTGTGTATCGTATCTGGTTTACATAAAACCAATCTACTTGACCCGTACAATCGCTAGCGGCGAGATTTGCTGTGGTGCTACTTATTTTGGTTATTGACAACGAATAATGATAGGTAAAAACGTCCGGCGTCCACCGCGTCCTGCAACCGACTAGAACGGAAAGAGTGAGCTCACTCTTCCCAACGTTGACATGATTGCGTGCGCCCTGAAGTTTGGTAGGGCCTATCTTAGGTTCTACGATTTATGGTAATATTATTATTTTGTTTCCGCCGTATTACATTACAGCTAGCCGTTTTGAAAAATAGTGCCTTTTTGTAATGCGGCGGTTCAACGATTAGCCGCATTGTCATTGCGATACGTTCTTCAATAAGGCGGCCCACGTTCAGCCGTATTGTATTACTGATTATATTATAGGGTGACCAAATTTAAAAAAACATAATTTAAATAAACAAAATCAAAATTAATTTCATTCATCCGAAAAAACTGACCGATTACTTACGGTATTCCTTAATATTTTTTTACAACATTTTACCTCTCACATAAAGTTTGAAAGCCCATAAATTGATATCGGTGACGGTACACCTAAGAAACATGGTGCACTTCCATAGACAAGGGTCTATCATCCAGATTTGACTCCGGGTGGGCTCCCGCCAGAAGCTCTGCGGTCAGCCCTGAGTGTCGCTTCTCCATACTCGGGCTGCGATACACTACGGCTACTTGCATGGCTTGCTCCACTCAGGACCTCCCTTGAGCTTCTGGCTCCCGCATTTTTTTTAATACACTCCAGAGGTAGTAGCGCCAAGACTATAATATAGTCTTGGCGCTACTACCTCCGACTCCATATTATGGAGTCGGTGTGCTCCGAGTCGGATCTGGGTCTCATGTAACCAACCCGGTCCGATTTAGTCTTAACAAGGTGGACGGTGGAAACGAAATAGTTTCCAAGTAACACCCAGGGTGACAAGTGACACTCCAATAATATTGTGTACAATCCCTCCGAACTCCAGAATCCACTGTCACTTTAGCAATTTAGCAACACACTTGCAGTACCTATTCAATGCCATAGTTGTTGTTATGTCAGGCAGTGCCATGAGTGTTAACCCATTGTTCCGGCCAGCGACGCCGCCGGCGTCGCGACGTTACACAAAAAAATTATCACTCAAAAATGAAACTAAATTTTGTGTGTCTGTAAACGACAATGTATTTATTCATATAATATCCTATCTCTTAGGCATCAAAATAAACTAATCATCGAGTATGTACATCATGTAAAAATAATGTTTTAAAGTCCCAAAAACCGGTTTGGCCCAATTGGGCCGCTTGGGGTTAAGAATCGGAACTAAAAATTGTGAAAGAGGCGGCTAATCTCTCGCTTTATTACTTAACGGCTAGCCGTGTTGAATGACGTATGGCGTCGAATACATTCCGGCGGTTTTTTAATCAGCCGTATTCAATCCGGCTGATCGTTAAACCGCCGCTTTACAAAACGGCCCTCAACCAACTAAGCCACCAGGCCAGCCAGTTTAATGTTTTTACTCTTTAAAGTTTTGGTTTCTAATTTTGATAATTTGGAAAAATTTGGTCATGTACGTTTCATTTAGCATACCTACTTAACAAAAAATATTGACCCCGTGCGAAGCCGGGACGGGCCGCTAGTATATTATAATTAGATTATACATAGATTAGAAAGTAAATGTTAAAAACGTCTGTAAAATCAACTGTAAAGTACTAAATTAGTCCGCTCCTCGTGTACAGACAAACCAACTTTCAATGTCGCAATTTACATTTTCCGAACATTTCACATAAAGAGTAGTAGACTTATAGAATATTTTGCCTCGCGAAAATTAAGGATACCGGTAAGATTCGTCGAGAAATACTTCACTAAGAACATAAAGACTTGACGTAGATGATTACACAAACATAATTCCTGAACAAAGAGAGTAAAATTAAAAATGTTATCGAAAATTAATTTCTCTTCGAATTTCGTTTCGCCTCACATTCGCGTTGGTGTGACTGAACTCTGAACTTTCTTTGAGAAGACAAATCCAATTCGTTGTTTAAAAAAATTCCTACATTAGGTACAGACTACATCAATAGACGAATAATTGGGTACTTTTAGCAACGCCCGAGTTTTTATTAGTACAGTTTCCATTCCCTTTATTTTCCCATGATAAAAGTAACCTATGTGCTATTCTATAACACAATCCCTACCAAACTAATTTCCAAATTTCAACCCGATCAGACGTTTCAACATGATTTAGCAATAAACATCCAAACTTTCCAATTTATAATACACTAGCAGCGCCCCGCGGTGTTATCCGCGAAGTTTCCATTCCCGTTGTTTTTTCGGGATAAAGAGTAGCCTATGTGTTCTTCCAGACTATAATCTATCTGTGTTTCAAATTTCAACCCGATCCATTCATACGTGATTGAGCAACAAACATCCAAACATCCAAATATCCAAACATCTATAAATTCACATCCTATCCTACTAATATTATAAATGTCAATGTATGGATGTTTGGATATTTGGATGTTTGTTGCTCAATCACGCCCTAACGTATGAACGGATCGGGCTGAAATTTTAAACACAGATAGATTATAGTCTGGAAGAACACATAGGCAACTTTTTATCCCGGAAAAACAACGGGAACAACGGGAACGGGAACTTCGCGGGTAACACCGCGGGGCGCTGCTAGTTTATAATATTTGTAGGAAGTAGGACTAGCAGCGCCCCACGGTGTTACCCGCGAAGTTCCCGTTCCCATTGTTTTTCCGGGATAAAAAGTAGTCTATGTGTTCTTCCAGACTATAATCTATCTGTGTTCCAAATTTCAGCCCGATCCGTTTATACGTTAGGACGTGATTGAGCAACAAACAACCAAACATCCAAATATCTAAACATCCATACATTAACATTTATAAAATTTGTAGGATATTTGAAAGAAATATGATTAATCCGGTACAGTATTAAAACGTTGATAAACTAGTATATGCCAGGTTAAACTGGTCAACATGTTATGTTATTACTAGTAAATTTTTTAATGAAATATTGTGACTGAACGAGCCGGATGGGTGCTTGATAGTTAGTAATACTTGATAATAATAATATCATCAGTAAGTGATACTTGATAAAAAGAATAAATGATAAAACTAACTAAATACACGAATACATTGAAATCATAAGTGAACTATCGCGGTAATGTTAGGTCCTGAAAGGTCAATTGCTCCCCATATTTTGTTACGAGGTAGATTGACAAAAAAACGAACGTAGACTAAAGGTTAAATTTTTCCTATACAAATAGCATTAAAAGAGTACAAAATATGCTAAAACCGAAAGGTTAGTGCAGGTTGTAGGTACGGGATATTAAGTATACGGAATGCTTTCAAGTTTACTCTACATATGTGCGGAAGTACTTATATTTACTAATATTATGAAGCTGAAGATGGTTTTTTGTTTGAATGCGCTAATCTCAGGAACGAATAGTTCGATTTAAAAATTTCTTTCACCCTTGGACATGTACGAGATCCCTCAGTGCTTCTCTAATCTTACTAACTACTAGCGGTCCGCTCCGGCTTCGCCCGTGGTACGTATATACGTACTATACACGTACTATACGTATAGCCTATAGCACTCAGGGATTAAGTACATAACGGTGAAATATTTTTTGAAATCGATCCAGTAGTTCCTGAGATTAGTTCAAACAAGAAACCTCTTCAGCTTTATAATATTGGTATAGATAAAATACCTACTATAGCTACTTCTATACAAAAAAAGATACGCTGTACTCATTGCCGTGATCTAGGTACTTTTACTGTGAGGATATTTTTACCTACTGTGATATGGTCAAAAACAGCTATTATTTGCCGTTTAGTAGAATGCAAAGGCCGCTCCGGGGTTTTTTTTTTGTAAGGCAATTGTTTATGACAGGCCCGTTTAAAGGTAGAGGTAGAGGAACTTTTAGGACTTTGACTTTATCCTTGCGAGTGAAGGCCCAATTTAGAGGTCGTTATGAGTAAATGTTGGAAATGCAGCTGCAAATGTTCAAAAAACGGCAGGACAATCAAGTATTTTTAAGTTTAAAGGCCATTAAGCTCCGCTGTAGATTCGTAAAGTAATAGTTTTGTAAACCTGTTAAATGGCTACGCAATTCTACATTCGTTACGAGTATTTCAAAACCCGGGAGAAATGAATGGACCATCTTGAGCAAACTTTCTTGGGTATTTGCCAACGTCATCGATTTTCGTACTCTTGCGTATTTTAGATACGAGTACAATAGTAACGTAAGCAGTAAATAGCTATTTTCGTTATATTCTAACAAAAACTACGCAACTTATTCCTTAGTACGGTAATAACAAACTTCTCAGGCTATCTTTCATATGTGGATTAATAGTGTCTCGGCAATCTTAGCTTAGAGCCTCTTATTTGCTCGATTTGACTGCTTCCCCACAAAAGGCGTCCCTTATAGCTCTGACCTTGAAATAATAAACCTTAAATTGACAAGTTGAACCAATCGTCAAAGCCGTTCAATGGATTTAATACTCGCTTAAAGTTGTTAGATTGGACAGCGTCGGAGAATTAGTTATTATTAGATAATTTACTACTGTTGTCTGCACTGTCATCCCTTTTTTCAAGAGTTTCCTTCATTTCTTTTTATCAGTACATTTTTATCTACAAGAGCCTCTCGCAATTCTGAGCACAGCAGATAAAGGAGATGGCATGACACAACACAACACAACACAGCAGCGCAAATTTAATAAGTTATTCCGAAAATGATAAAATTACTTATGGTTGTGTCTTTAACGTTTAATTAATTTCTTTTTTCGTATCTTTTCAGGCAGAATGTGGTTAATGACCTACTGAACAGCTCATTAATCGCTTACGTAAAACAACACGTATGTGTCGTGAGAAAGGACAATTTCCGTTATACGACGAAGCATAAAATAGTATAATAATGGTTTTCCACTTGGAGTAATTGCAGTTAATTAATTAGCTCACCTGTGTCAGCCACCACAGGCCCGAGGGGGTCGAACCGCACACGGTGCTCGACCGCAGCCCGGGCGGCGCATACCAGGTCTGAGAAGAACCTATGTCTCCGCATAGCCAGCTCATCCCGCCCCACTGGCGTCGCCGGAGGCTCCTTTGGCCCTTCAACATCCTTGCCTTTCGATGTCGCCTCAAACACTTCATCGTCCTCAGAATCCGACGGCTGCTTAGCCACCCGCTGCTCCATACTGTTATTGCTACTAGTCGTAGATTTCAAAATCCCGGTCGATTTACGACGTCCCCCAAGTCGCACGTCGAAATTTGTCTTTGCTAGTTCTTCCTCAAGCCTCGCCAGCTCTTCCAGGGTAGCTGAATCTCGCCGACAATCCACAGAGAATCTTTTAAAGTCCAGTCGAGCTCGTTTGTAATCGATAGAATATCTCTTCTTCGTAATTTCTCTTTTAGTGAATACGAGATCATCTTCCTCTTCTATGTCGGTATGACCGTCCTCAGAAAGCGGTTTTTGTTCGGTAGGAGAACTTTCATTATCTTGCATGTCTTCTGCATGAGTCTCTGGCATGTCTTCACTTTCTATGCTGGCGAGAGTTGTGGGGGTGCTCACCGGTTGTGGCGGTTCCTCCTTACACGTATCATCGTTTTTACATTCAGATAGAATTTCCTCCGGTCGTACTTCATCAGGTTCGGCGAGAGAATCCATTTTTTCCGGCTTGGACTTGCTTTTACTTAGTTTTTTATTTGGTCTGGCACAACAACTTTTGAACATAATTAAAATTTGTATTCCACGTAAAACTCATTTGCAAAATGTGCAACGACAAAATAAATAACTTAGGTAAGATAATACTTTGTTCTATCTGCTTTATCTGTACTGTTTTGGTAAATGAGTATGGTTTTGTGTGATGAAGCCGTCGGGGATGAATAGCTGTGTCGTGTGGTGGGGTGAGACACAAAGAGCGGGCGCTCAGCGGCGCGCCACTACCGGCACTGACGCAGGGCGGATGCGCCGCCCGCCCGCGGCGCATCGCACCCGGCTCTCTTCTTCACAGATTTGATGGCCCACAACGAACATGAACACTATTCGGGTTTAAAACGTTTACGTTATACCAGTCGAAAAATATTTTATTTGAAAATAGTACGTATGAACTCATTACTTACCCATCAACATTTAGAAATATTTGTTTACAAGAAAAGCGTTGCGAGTTGGCACAAAGCTTCCACCAAAACGCAAGAAATCAATTTAGTGTGCTCGACCGATACTTAAACATTGAAACATTAAGTTCGCATGATACAACTATGCATTTGTTTACTAAAAGCGTATATTTATATAGTTCGCAAGTTGACCGAGACCCCAAGAGAACAGGCACACGAGTCAAATTATTTATCATTGACACATTTTTTGCGATAAAAATGTTGATGTCGCGAACTCCTGAACTCCTCTTCCTTTCCAATCAAAACAACAAAAGTTGAACGTAACACATCGAAGTACGAATCGAGTTTCTCAAAAGTTACCATAACTGTCAAAAGAATTTCATCGTAAGATGTATTGAAAAGTTTTGTGATTCGTTAAGTAGGTTGACACTTCTTTTATACGCTCGCAAAAGCAGCCTCCATGTTTCCGCTGAAGGCCGGGGCTGATATTTTTTTTTAATATTTTTTTACAATAGGATGAGCAACACATGCGGCTGATGGTAAGCAACACGCTTGCCCATAACGTCACAGTCCCCCGCAGCTATATGAACTTTAGGAATCCAACGTTCTTACGTTCTTAGCATACTGTTCCTACCTAGCATTAGCTCGCCGTTGTAGGTACTAGAATCACAAGTCGGCGTCGTGAGTTTTTTTTTTTTTTTTTTTAATATAAAGTGACGAGACGAGCAGGTCATGTGCCTGATGGTAAGCAACATGCCTGCCACATAACAACACAGTGACACGCAGCTATTGGAACAAGAAGATTCCAAATCATTACCTAGCACTGCACTGCGCTCGTCACCCAGAGATCTAAGTTGTTATATCTCTAAGACCTGTAATTTCACTGGAAACATTGCCCTTCAGACCGGAACACAGTAATGTTTGCACATTACTGCTTGGCGGTAGAATATTTGGCAAAGGTGTGGTCCTTCCCCAGACGGACTCTGCCAAGAGTCCTACCACTACAGAGTATAGCGGAATTTTCTACGAGCTTTTATTCTGCAAACTTCTTTGCGGTACCCGCTCCTGCCTAGACTACTTAATGAAGTCCTTGCCTTGTATCCTTGTAAAGAAATTACAATCCATTGAAACAGGGCCGGATTTAGAGGTGTGGAGGCCCCGGGGCAGAGCTTGTTGGGGACGTTGAAATACAATCCCCCTTCCCCTAGGTTAAGATTTGTCTGAGCAAAAACTCGGACCACAAATGGTTTAAAGTTCACGTAAAAGATGTTTACTGTCGAAATTGATGTTTTTTTTCCCGAAGTGTCTGTTGTGGAGGCCCCGGGGCGCATGCCCCGTTTGCCCTCCCCTAAATCTTCCGGATTTAAATTAATTTGTTCTGTACAGTCTGCACAGTACAGCAAACGTATGTGGGGTAGATGTTTCAAATCGTTGCCGCAATATATTTTTTAAGAAATGCACATACCTGTTATAATCTCGTTTTTGTACGTATTGAAATTATCAGAATACAATAACCTCATCACAGCCACAATACTCAACAAAATAGACTACAAAACAAAAAAAATATACTATTACATGAGCTATTTAATTGGCGCCCTTATCACAACGATTTCTGCCAGTCAACAGATTTTTAATTACCTCTCGACGTTTCGGACGCGTTATTACGGCCATGGTCTTGTAGTGGTGGGGAAGTCTTCTCGTAACCACAACCGTTGTAATGTCCGAAAACTCGACCGAAACGTCGGAAAGTAATTAATTTTAGATGGGACTTTTTAATATTTTCAAAATGAGTTCAAATCGCGACTGTCTAAAAGTCTTTGCACGTTTCTGAACAGTCTCGTATAAGACGTCATATAATGTTTAAATAAGTAATTGAAGCTAGAACAGCGTACCGGGAGTGTGTCGAGCAGAGGTGTGGCTGTAATAGGGTGCAGCCGACGGCTCGTCTCGCCAATATCACGGAGGCTGCAGTTAATGACTGGGCCGCAACAAGACTTTTTGGGTCAAGTACTGATTAGGTTACAGATGACAGGCCGTGGTTATGTAGAGGAGTGCCAGTAACAGCACTGACACAGAAATAACTACACTTGAGCTGACTTGAGTTTTTACAGAATTATCAAAGACTCTTTCGGTTCATTTAATATAATATACCGGAAACTATTATGTGCAAACATAGCAGTGACAGGAAATTGAAATTTTCGCGTATTTTTTTATATTATATTGTGAAGGGACGAGAAAAGCCTGCGCCTAACGGTAAGAAACACGTCTACACATAATAGTTATAGGTACTGTGTTATCATATCCACGCTTTGCTCGTCTATATCTTATTTTTAAACATCTAGTGGTATTTTTTGGCCAGAAGTTTATCATTGGTGGACAATTCACACACACACACACATAAATCATCCCCACTGCTGGGTCCTCCACGCTGGCCAAGTTACCATTTGGCTAACTTCACTTGTCTTTGAAGAGTTCAATCTTCTACGACAAGCCGGATTCCTCGCGATGTATTTTTTCACAGTGTTTAAATTAGCGGTGCGTTTCTTTATATTTTTTCTTAGTTTTTTTCTTTTGTTCCATTATAAAATAGAGAATGGTGCAGCTTTGGCCAAGTCTGCGCCACCACTACTATTTAACACTCCTAATATATTCTACTTTGGCATTTACTGGCTCAGGATAGAGACAATTGGTATAATGTACCCAATACGTTTATTCAAATTAATAATTTAATATGCATAGGTGCCTTAAATATACTATGCGTTGATATATTATTATGATACTGAATATATTCATGTCTATGTTGTGACGTCATGTGTTTGTCCATTTCAGTGGTTAGAGGCTGATTACTAACAAAAGTACCTACCAGAAATCTACTGAAAAACTGCTATCTTGAACGCTACGCTGCATTAACTCCGAAACAACTGAAGAAGAATGTGCCACCAAAGACGTCAAATGTAAAAGACACACAAAGGCTGCTCGGAGACCTGATAAAAAATCATATTTACATGTGTTGGTGACTAGTGTAATGATTCGGATTATAATATCGTCTTGTATCACATTCACGCACAGAACATGCCATAATATAAATAATCTTATATATAAAATTCTCGTGTCACAGTGTTTGTTTCCTTACTCCTCCGAAACGGCTTAACTGATTTTTACCAAATTTTATATGCATATTCAGTAGGGCTGAGAATCGGCTACTAGCTATTTTTTAAAGCCCTAAGTATTAGGGGTTGTTCACCCCAAACATTTTTTTTTTAATTTTTGGTAAAAAAATTTAGTTTTTATTTTTTACCCGACTGCGCGACGCAAAGGAGTGGTAATGTGTTTAACAGTCTATGTATGTATGTATGTATGTATGTTTGTATGTTCCTTTGAGGCACTATACAGACCAAACGCCTGGGCCGATTTTTATGATTCACACGTCAATCGATTTCTCTTAATCTGGCGAGTGACACTAAAGACATGACATTAGTGTAAGTCCAATATGGCGGCGTCAGGACGCCATATCGTCCAAATAAAAAAAATGAAAATCACCAAAATATGTCAAGAGGGGTATCGTTGAATAGGTATTTCAAAATAATGTTTAGCTTTCTCTCAATGTTTTTCGATTCGACTGACCGTTTAGGATGTATATCGATTTACTTGACTTAACCAATCTACTTGACCCCTATAATCGCTAGCGGCGAGATTTGCTGTGGTTCTACTTATTTTGGTTGTTGCCACCGAATAATGATAGGTAAAAACGTCCGGCGTCCACCGCATCCTGCAACCGACTAGAACGGAAAGAGTGAGCTCACTCTTCCCAACGTTGACATGATTGCGTGCGCCGTGAAGTTTGGGATGGGGCCCATCTTGCGTTCTACGATCTATGCTAGTTGTAGGTATATTGGACTACCTTTTATTCGTACGTGCAGGAAATGTATTTACACATACCCTACTGCCCCGCCCGGGAGACACAGCCAGGTTATGTTGCACTCTATATCATGTATGGATATGGTGCCCCTATCTACTAATAAACCTCTATGGGGTTTCAACTCTGCCGCTGATAGTGGGACCACGGAACCGCTCTCGGATTGCTCCGCCTCGGTCGCCCATCTCCAACTTCAAACGATTTAGTAGGTACTCAACGTCAATCGAAAACCTAAACTAACACAAAACTATAAATATGAATTACATGCAGTAGAAAATCCTACATATTATATCAGTAGAAACGAAGACATTTGGTCAACAACCAAAAGATGCATATTATTATGTTGAGCATATTAACATTCACAACATTGTTCATAACTAAAAAGTATCAAAAAAAAAAAATAATTTAAAAACTCAAAAACCCGACTGCGTAAAAAGTGAACCAAACTACGTTCTCGCATACTAAAAAAAACTGAAAAGAATAAAACAAGCATTTAGATTTCTGGTGGTCTAGAATTCTATAATATGTTATTGTATTAATACTATTGAAATATATACAATATTTTCTAATAAAATAACATTACAACTGAACAGTCGGGATCCATTGAACAATTACATTGTATGTCGAATAATAATGGATCCCGACTCTTCAGTTGTAATGTATTTTATTAGAAAATATTGTATATATTTCAATAGTATTAATACAATAACATATTATAGAATTCTAGACCACCAGAAATCTAAATGCTTGTTTTATTCTTTTCAGTTTTTTTTAGTATGCGAGAACGTAGTTTGGTTCACTTTTTACGCAGTCGGGTTTTTGAGTTTTTAAATTATATTTTTTTTTATAATGTGGCGTTAAAAAATACATACAACCCTAAATTTTTACCCTTTTATCACCAACTCCTGTTTTTTATAGCCATTTTAGTAATTTAATCATTTGACAGTGAACTTCCTAAACGACGGGACCGATTTGAATGTTTTTTTTGTGTGTGTATTCGAAGATGGTTTAAATTCACAAATAATCCCGGCAGATGGCGCTGCAGACAGTGTCTAGGTTATGTCCGAGCGAAGCCGGAACGGGCCCGCTAGTAATTTAATAAAATCGTCTGCAATCCAAGGATTAATTAAAAAATACACGATTTTCACCGCGACGAAATCAGACTGTTACGTTCGGGTATACTAAAATATTGTAATGACGTTACTTCATTCACTTTCTCTTCTTCTCTCGAGCGATTTCCACTTGAAAATGATTTCTCGCTCACTCGCTTTGTTGATCTTTTTGCGTAGCAAAAAAAATTCTTCATCTATGTGTGCCACTAACTACACACATGACATTTGGCGAAGTTGCGGCAAAGCTGGTTACAGAAGCCTAAGTTAAAAGTTAAAGTTGACGGGTGGAAAGAGGGTAGGGTTGGTAGCCTTTACCCAGTATTGAGAAATTAGATACTATAAAAGCGGCCAAGTGCAAGTCGGACTCGCCCATGAAGAGTTCCTTAGCAGCAAGTAACATATAAGTAATAGATAAGTGCTTGTAGTTCGTTGTAACTTTAATCGATGTTTTAAAAATAGGGTATTTATGAAGTACAAAATAAAGTGACCAAGTGCGAGTTGGAATCGCCCATGAAGGGTTCCGTTGCATCAAGTAACATAATATACATAGTACACATAGTTCGTTGTAACTTTGATCGAAGTTTTAATAATAGTGTTTTTATGACGTACTAAAAAAAACTACATCAGATCGAGTTCAAACCAATTTTCGTTGGTAGCTTTCATGGTAATGTACATCATATATATTTTTTAGTTTTTTCATTATCTTACTTTAGAAGTTAGAGGGGGGGGGGGGGGGACACATTTTACCACTTTCGAAGTGTCTCTCGTGCAAATTATTCAGTGTAGACAAAAATTATATTAGAAACCTCAATATCATTTTTAAAGACATATCGATAGAGAACCGATAGATATCGATAGAAACTACATTTTTTTTCTTTATGTCTGTCTGTCTTTCTCTTCTCTGATTCAATTCGAATGAAACTTGACATGATTTAAGATCATACTAAGTAGATGGTAGCTGTCGACTTTTAATCCCCAAATTCTGCACGGTTTTCTTGCAGAAAGGGGTGAAAGTCAGAATGTGTATTTGGTTGTAACTCATGTTTGCGTTCTTCAATTTCGTTAATTCCTATTTTGTAAGAAAGAACACATTTTTAATATTGACCCATCAAAATTTTAATATTATTGGTCGTGTGGTTCGGAAATTACATAGAAATTAAATAATAACGGTAATAATAAGTTCGGTACATACTAACTTCTAGGTATTCTGTTGCACTGTAAATACTAGGGATGTAACGGAGGTCATTTTATCGGAACCGAAGAAGGATTCGGAGTTTTGAAAGGAGAATGCTCACGTCCCATACATTGAAAAACCTGTAAATTTTTTTTGATACTGAAAGTGCGTAGAGATCACAGAAATCTAAATAATAAGGTAATAGAAATGGCATTACTCTCAAATTACTTGCAAAACGCTTGTCGTCACATTTCTCCTACCCCCGTGGTCACTACTACATGCGCGTACTATTCAAATACAGATCCACTCACACACCAAGAGCTGCACATTATCAACCTGGGTCTGTGATTGCATCACACACATCCATAAACGCTTATCAGTGAACCTACTAATACAATGAAAAATAAAAAAATATAAAAAAAATTTTTTTGGTAATTGTGTTGCTTCTATATTATCCAAAGGGACTTTGTTCTTACCTAGTGTCCCATGACACCACATCTTTTTTTTAATAACAGTTCGACATTTAGAAGTATTTCATAAAATATGCACTCCATTGCTAAAAGAAGCTCAGTTGGAGTAAGCTGGTTAAATGTTGTCATAGTCCTTTCATAAATAGACCATATTTTATTACTACAATAAGTGAAAGAATTGCAGAAAGGTATATTTTAATTGATTTTATTTCAGATATTGAATATCTAATGCAGACTTTGCCACAAAATATTGAGCCAGAATTTTATGCTTACTTGAAAGACTTAACATGTAAGGATATTAAAGTCAGTGCCATCGAAGAAGGTTCTGTTGTGTTTCCAAGGTCAGTATAATCTATACTAATATTATAAAGCTGAAGAGTTTGTTTGTATGTTTGTTTGTTTGAACGCAAGGATCTCTGGAACTACTGATCTGAATTAAACGATTCTTTCTTTGTAGGATAGTCCATTTATCGAGGAAGGCTATAGGCTATTTAACATTACACTACTATCAACAGGAGCCGAGAATGAATGAAAAATGTAACAAAAACGGGGAAAAATATTGCTTCTTGAGAGCTTTCGTTGCGTGACAGCATATGTCATATTTTAAAGGTTGCGTCATTAGAACCTAAAGTAACCGAATTTGTTCAAAATTTGAATTGGTACGATCGATTTTCGATAGATGGCGTAGCAACGCGCGCGCGTTCAGCTAGTATCTAATATTTTATAAAAGTATTGATGATTCCAATGTTTTTTGACGGTTTTTTATGTCTTTTCTATTTAGTTTGTTTTAACAAAAAGTTTTTGTTCTTTATTGAATACTAGCTGTTACCCGCGACTTCGTCCGCGCGAAATAAATATTAAGGTAACTCAGGCAGTACCTATTTGTATTGTATACCCAGACACATTTACGGTTACTAAAAACAGCTTAGAATAAAAAAAAAATCAATTTCATAAAAATCGGTTCAGTTCCGTCCGGGAAACCGTTGTGAGCGGACGTGACGCGTTAAGCGCGAATTACGAGTATTTGAAAAATGGCGCCACCGCCAAATTCAAACATTTTAAAATGTTCTAATTGTAACATAGTGATTGATGAAGTGTTAGCTTTCATTCAAAATAAGTTAGACGTGATGGATAATGAAAGCATGATCCGTATTTGTGCAACTGCTTACACCGAAAAAGACATCGATACGGCGAAGACGCTGTTATTTGATTCTATACCATCGAGCAAAAGGAAAACTTATCGAAAAAATAAAGAACAGAGAGACCTGGAAGATATTATTACACTATTTAAAAGCACTGATCCAGAGTTGATACCTATTTTTGTAGCAAAAAATCTCAATAAGCTACCTCCAATTACATGGGATCATATCGATGTGAGTAAACTACTAAAAGATATTTTAATTTTACAAACAGAGATAAAACACATCAAGGAAAATTATGCTACAGTCGAGCAAATTACATTCATGAAAGGTGGTGTCAACAATAATAATTCAAACTTTTGTAATCAGCCGAGCGCAAACGTGCATCTATGTAATAATACTTTGACACCAAAACGCGCCAAAGGCGATGGAATTCCAAGAATTTTAAGTCGAACGCGGGAAGCTGAGCAGGCGCGCGGGGAAGGGGAGCGGGGGGCGCGGCTCCGTGGTGTCGCGTCGCCCGCGTTCAAATCTGCGCAAGCATCTCCAGATAATAATAATGGCGCGTCTACTGAACAACCGTTAATATCTCAATATTGCCCGTTATCGCTTTCATCTTTGCCACAAAAACCGGTCAAAAATGCACAAATAGAAAAAACATTCGATTCACCTTCAACTGGAATCGATAATATTTTAATGAAAAATTGCATTTCATCAAAAAATACAGCAGTGATAAACCAGGAAAAGCAGTCGATGGCGCAAGTTGTACAAGACGGAGAATGGAAAAGTGACGAGCATGACAAAAATTGGGTATTGGTGCAAAGGAAACGTCTTCGGAATAAATTTATTGGCCATGTGGGTAAAGCTGAAAGTCAACCGGAAAGTAAATTTAAAGCGGCTGATTTAAAAATCCCGTTATTTATTACGAATGTGCATAAAGACGTCACGGACGAAGACATTATTAACTACGTCTTTGGAAAAACTATGGAGAGAGTTACACTCGCAAAAATAAACATGAAACAGGAAAGAAATTATAATTCTTTCAAGTTATTTGTATCGCAGCAAAAGATTTCATTGTTTCTTGATGATAATCTGTGGCCCAACGGGATTTCCTTTCGCCGCTATGTAAACTTTAGACAAAGAAGCGGTGAAGAAAGGAGCTCGGTGAGACCTATATCGAGTTAATTTAAACAAATAGATTATGGAGTATTCGCAAAAATTTGTTTGTAATATGGCAAGCTTTAATTGCAGATCACTCAAACGATCAATTGATGGGGTCCGAGAGGTCTGTAAACTTGCCGACGTAATTGCTTTACAAGAAACGTGGCTTCTACCGCATGACTTGTCATGGCTCAATGGTGTTGACGATAATTTTAGCTGTACAGGAAAATCTGCTGTCGATACCTCGAAAGGTGTTTTACATGGAAGGCCATATGGTGGAGTAGCCCTTCTTTGGAAAAAATCCACATTTCCCTGTGTATCTATAGTCGAGTGCAATAATCCGAGGGTGTGTGCAATTAAAATTACTATAAACGATAAAAATATTCTAGTGTTCAGTGTTTATATGCCTACTAACGCGGACCAGAACTTGCCTGAATTCACAGACTGTTTAGGAATTATAAGTGCTATAATAGAGAGTAGTGATACTGAGTGTGCTTTTATGTTAGGAGATTTCAACGCACACCCAGACGTTTTATTTTGTAAAGAGATGTTAGAATTTTGTTCTGAACAGGAATGGTTATGTGCAGACTTTATTCATATGGGGTATAGTTCTAACACACACACGTATTTAAGTGATATTGATGGTACACAGCGCTGGCTGGATCATTGTTTGGTTACAAAAGCAGCATTTCAACTCATAAAAGCAATAGATGTAAAACACGGTTCATTTTGGTCAGACCACTTTCCACTGATAGTACAGTGTGAAATAAGTGGTATTAAACCAAAATTGCTTACCAAACAAATTAATAGAAGTAAAATAAATTGGGGGGAACGAACAAGGGAGCAAAGAGACAAATATTACTCACTTTGTCACGACAAGCTGCGTGATATCAACTTTCCAGATGTTTTTAGAGAGTGTAGTAACACTTTTTGTAGTAATGTTAAGCATAACTTAGTATTAGATGAAATGTATCACGATATTATATCTATCCTTAGTGAGGCGGCAATTTCGTCATCCACTCAACTAAATGTAAAAAGAAAGTCTCAAGTGTTAGGCTGGAATAAACATGTCTCTTTTCTCCACAGGAAGGCAAGGATTACGTATTGTACTTGGTTAGATGCTGGTAAGCCAAAAAACGGTCCGTTCTATGACGAAATGTCATCAAGTAGAAAAGCTTTCAAAGCTAAATTAAAATGGTGCCAAAATCAACAAGAACAAATTAGGATGGACATACTGGCGACGCACCATAAAAACAAAGATTTTAAACAATTCTGGAAATCCACAAACAAGCTCAATACAAAGCCTTGTCTTCCAGTTAGCATAGAAGGTATTAATAACACTAAACAAATTGCAAATTTATTTATGAAACAGTTTAGAGTTCAATCGGCACTGAGTACATCTGTGACACCTGAACTGCCTAATGTAGAGTCCAGTGATAAAACCCTCACCATTGAGTTCACCAGCAACCAAATAAGACAAATTATTCAAAACATGAAGAAAGGAAAATCCCCGGGTCACGATGGACTCAGTGTCGAACACTTGGAGTGGGCTGGGCCACATTTATCTAGGATTTTGTCTATGTTTTTCTCACTCTGTCTAAGTCATAGTCATTTGCCTGAACAGCTAATGAAAACAATAGTAGTACCCATACTAAAAAATAAGACCGGAGACATTTCAGATGTATCAAACTACAGACCGATCTCACTAGCCACAATCGTAGCAAAAGTGCTTGACAGTGTGCTTGAAAAACACCTCACAAGCCATTTAATTTTACATGACGCTCAGTTCGGCTTCAAAGCTGGATTGTCCACTGAAACAGCTATCATGGCTCTCAAGCATACTGTCAAATACTACACAGAAAGAAAAACTCCAGTATATGCCTGCTTTTTAGACTTGTCCAAAGCTTTTGATCTAGTGGTCTACGAAAAACTATGGGACAAGCTTCATAGTATAAAGTTGCCAATAGAACTAATAAATATTTTTAAAATATGGTATAACAAACAACTTAATGTAGTAAAATGGGCAAATGACATGTCTGAAGAGTATATTTTAGAATGTGGGGTTAGGCAGGGCGGTTTGACCTCGCCAAAACTTTTTAATTTGTATGTCAATCAGCTGCTCGTTGAGCTCAGCAACAGCCATGTTGGATGCCACATAGATGATATTAGCGTAAATAACATTAGCTACGCAGATGATATGGTGTTGCTGAGCCCATCGATCAGTGGGATTCGCAAATTACTGAAATGCTGCGAGAGATACGCAGAAGAACACGGCCTGCGATATAATAGCAAGAAAAGTGAGGTAATGATGTTTAAAGCTAAGACCAATTCTCCTGATGTCGTTCCTCCCGTTATTTTAAACGGGAGCCCTTTGAAATTAGTAAGTAGTTTTAAATATCTTGGTCACATAGTGACAGATGATCTCAAGGATGATAAGGACATAGAAAGGGAGCGCAGAGCATTGTCAGTGAGGTGTAATATGATTGTCCGTAGGTTTGCTCGATGTGCGGACGATGTTAAAATTGCTCTATTCAAAGCATTTTGTCAATCGTTCTACTCGAGCAGCCTGTGGACTTCATTTACCAAAAAAGCTTACAATGCTCTTCGAGTCCAATACAATAATGGATTTAGGATGTTGTTGGGGCTGCCACGCTTCTGTAGTGCTTCAGGAATGTTCACTGAAGCGCACACGGATGGTTTTCATGCCATCATGCGGAAAAAAGCGCATTCCCTACTTAGCAGAATACGGGGCAGCCAAAACAGCATCCTTAACACTATATCTTTCAAACCCGATTGTCCGATCCAAAGACACTTGGTGAGTGTAACAATTGGGCTCATAAGTTAAGCTTTATGTTTAGTTTATAAATTGGGCTCATTAGTTAAGTTTCATGTTTTGTTTATAAATTTTTTCTAGTTTCTTGTTTTACTAAATATTCTGTGTAAAATTTTATGTGAATGTATTTAGAATTATATAAGAATGATATTCAATGATACTTTAATAGTCTTTGAAACTAGGTCTACTCACATATGTATTACGGAGCATAATTTGGTTACACTAGTCACTAAGTCACTAGTCAATAACAGAAACAAAGCGAAGAAATTGACATAAGCCAGTTGTCAGTTATCTTTTAGGCATAGGCTAATCGTACTTTCCTCGGCATTCAGCGAATATTTTCTTTACAACAAAATTTATTTAAGAAACAAAACCTAAACAAAAAAATATTGCCAGTCATAGGAACTGCCGATAGAAGTGAAAACTTAGAACTCAGAATTCATAGCTTAGTTTGGAAACTACGCGGGTGGAACCGGAGGGCGTCGCCATAAGCATGGCCATCTAAAAATGCCCAATGGGAAATGCTGACGCATTTCTAAAAAATTGCCTGTGGTGTCCTAAAAATAGTTTTCACTTCAAAAGAATTACATCAGCTGTTTGGTATCGATAATACAGCACGTGTAGTTTGGGTTCGAAGAATGTCCATAGAAAATAAATTACATACTATTTAACACCTCCCATTGACACTCATTGCATATGATAAGCGAGTGTGGTAAGACTATGGAATGCTTTTAGCCTGAATCCCTGAGTATAGTACAAATTCGCCTTAGCTATAATCTACCACTCTACACATCTGCCATCCAAGCTTTCTCACTACCAAAACCAAGTTTCGAGTTATAAGCGAAAAACCAGGGGGGTAAGTAATAGTACATTATGATATAAGTGCGCTAAGTTGATAATTACAGACGAGGCGTTATTGCTATAATTAGCAGATGCTGTAATTAAAACTCTGACGACATTTTCAAATCGGAAAAGGGCGCGGAATCATACGAAGGTCAAACTGAAAGTTCTTAGAACTGGCCACTTATAAACAATATAATAAAAAAATAATTCTATAATTTGAAAATAGAACTCTTTGCCAATATTACTGAGTATATACTTCATTCATTTGTCATTTGTTTTACGATTTGGCGGCAAATTGAAAATTGTCTGTGTCACGTCAACATGAATTTAACACGAGAAAATTTTCGTGCAATGATTTTTTATGACTTTCGATGTCATTTAAGTCAACAAGAAAGTTATGATAGACTACGATTGGCCTTTCACGATGAAGCCCCATCTCGTGCGACTGTTTACAACTGGTTTAATGAGTTTAAACGTGGTCGCACTAATCTCACTGATGATTTACGTGAGGGACGGCCTTCTACGGCGACGACTGAAGATAACATCTGTGTTGTGCGGCGTATGATAGAGACTGACAAAAGAGTGACCTATCAGCAGATTCGGACAAGCTTAGGCATCGGTATGAGTCAAGTACACAAAATCCTACACGAACATTTAGCGGTCAGGAAGCTTTGCGCCCGGTGGATACCTCATAATTTGACTGAGGCTCAAAAACTCCATCGTGTGGATTGGTGCCGTAAAATGATTGAAAGATTTAACGGAGGTGACTCAAATGCTGTGTTCGACATACTAACAGGTGACGAAAGCTGGATTTACTGTTATGATCCTGAAACCAAAAGACAATCTGCTCAGTGGGTATTTCCTTTCGAGGAGTTGCCAACTAAAGTGAAGAGAGATCGAAGTGCGGGGAAAAAAATGGTGGCCTCGTTCTTTGGAAGGATAGGTCATTTCGCAACAATTGTGTTAGAGGATCAAAAAACAGTTTCTGCAGAATGGTACACTACCAATTGTTCGCCACTTGTCTTGGAAAAAGTTCGAGAGAAACGACCTCGCAGTAGGATCCTCCTTCACAACGACAACGCCTCATCGCACACCGCCAAGCGAACGATCGACTATTTGGCGACATCAAACGTTGAATTACTGGGTCACCCGCCGTATAGCCCCGACCTCGCGCCTTGTGATTTTTATTTATTTTCAAAAATTAAAGAAAAACTTAAAGGAAAGCGGTTTATGAATGCTGAAGAAGCGGTGGCTGCGTATCGCGATGCCATTGAAGAGGCCCCTAAGGACGAGTGGGCAAAGTGCTTTTCCCAGTGGTTCCATCGCATGCAGCGGTGTATTGACGTGAATGGACAATATTTTGAAAAGATATAATAAAACTAATAACTGGCTAATGTAATCAGTTTTTGATTTTCTAAGAACTTTCAGTTTGACCCTCGTATTTACTAGTTCACAGTCAGTGTTACAAAAAATATTACTATTATGTGTGGAAGTATAGTTCAACTCTCCTATCTACTGTGACTCTGCCACAGTACAGAGGATGTCTGTATCTTATAATTTACCCGTATTACCCGTAGCGGCATCGCTCGGATATTGTCTTAAGACCAATAATCTCAATAAAAACTTTCCTGTCTCTGAAGTTGTACCAAATTCCACATAATTGCCAACTGGGAACAAACATGATGACATTGGATTTATATAAAGGATAGTGGCGAGATAAGTAGGACATACGCCTGATGGTAACCAAAATGCCTGTCCATAAGCCCATAATGACACAGTGATACACAGTTATTGGAACATGAAGAGTCCAAATCATTAACTAGCACTGCACTACCCTTGTCACCCAGAGACTAGTCTGTTTTATCACTATACATATTTAAACTATACATTACTGCTGGGCAGTAGAATAACTGGCAAAGGTATGGTAATACCTCAGGCAAATTGTGCAAAGTGTCCTACCACTACTAGAATGTTCCTGCTAACGGAGTTATAAATGCTGTTTTTGTATGATGCTTACGGTCGTATCTTGTTTCACAGTTCCTGTTGTTCCTTCTGTGTATGACTTATGACTGTGTAGTATGTTCAGCACTTCCGCAACTGAAACTTTACTGAGACTGTCATATGACTGTATTACAACATAGATAGACCAGAAAGACGACATAAGAGTCTTTTTATTAAGTTGAGTCTTATTTGCTTCTGTTTGTGAGGGTGTCCACTATACTTTGCACCATTATAATAGATAGGTCACAATAAAATTCGACAGCATAAGCTTAATGTGTGTCGTCGGTGACCAAAAGAGATGACCTCTAGAAGTCAAATTTAATAATTGCCCAAAGTATATGCTAACAAATTTACAGTTTTAATAAAATAACAATGTTTTGAGGTACATCCACTACCTCACTACTAAAACCCAATAATTATCTTGTCTTTTGTTCATTAGCAAAAAATTACCTGTGTTGAAGGCCAAATCAAACAAATAACCTTCTATTGATCAGTAATTGAAGGTACATTTTTGGAGTGAATGTGGTATAAATAATCCAATTTTAGTAATATGGATATTGCCAGAGCTATTATTCATATTAAAATCATCCAGTACCTAATCTTATATATAAAATTCTCGTGTCACAATGTTAGTTACCTTACTCCTCCGAAACGGCTTTACTGATTTTTACCAAATTCTATATGCATATTCAGTAGGTCTGAGCATCGATTACTATCTATTTTTCATACCCTAAGTGATAAGGGTTCTTCACCGCTAAAAAAATTTTGTTGTTACGTTGTTTGTTTTTATTTTTTATAATGTGGCATTCGGGGGATGGAGTTGCTCGCGTCCGTAGGATTTACCACCTTCTCCTAGGCCCACCCTACACGTATCCCCTGGGTGGTGCAAAACGAGCAACAACACCGAGCCACGGGCGGCGGTTAACTAACCCGTTCACTGGACTCCACTGGCCAAGAAGATTAAATACCTTCTAAAAGAGTGGCCATAGCGCCTTGGGAAAGTGCTATGAGTATATTTCCCAACCCCCCTTTTTTATGAAAATGTCTAATAACGAGAGCGAGTATTTGTCATGCGATCCGGCTAACACCCGGCGCCCTCCGGTACCCGGGCCGGTGGGTGAGAAATTGGTTACCGACGACTCCATGGAAGTAGGCGACCAGGCTTCCGTGGTAGTAAATGTTACTGGCAGCAAGAGATATGTTCAGCAAGCTTTCCACCCTAGTTTGTTTTCATCCCGACCTAGATGCAACTCCCTAGGTAGTAAACCAAGCAGAGAAATGCAAGAGCCTACAAACATAAAACAGCTTGATGTCAAAAATACTGTTTCACCACCAAAAAAACAACAAACACAACCACCAGTTAGAGCTTCTGGTGCATCTAGTCCACCTGAATGGCAAAGAGTTCCTTCCAACAGAAGCAACAAGCGCAAGAAGCTTTCAGAATCGCCCTCACCAGAGGCTATCAAAACCTCCAATAAATATAGTGCCCTACAAATAGATCTCACGGAAGATGAAGGTGTACCAAAACAAAAACGACCTAGTAAACCTCCACAAATAATCTTATTTGGTGTTGAAGATGTCAATAAACCCACAGACCTCCTACACACTGTTGCAAATAAGGGAGAATTCATCTTTAAAATAGTCAACAGAAACCAATTAAGAATTAATAGCCTGGACATTGAGGCATACAAGAAAATTATGACCCTAGTCCATGAAAAAGGCCTCATTGGGCACACATTCAACAGGAAGGATCAACGATGTTATCGATTTGTAATCAAGAATCTGCACCACTCGACCCCACATAGTGCCATAATAGAAGAAATTGAAAAAACTGAAAACAAAGTGATTGGAGAAATCATAAATGTAAAATTTGGACCCGAGAAGAAGCCAACCTCTACATTTTTTGTAAATTTAGTTTCCAACTCAAATAATAGTGCAGTTAAAACAATAAAATCAATATACCATCAAACAGTTTCAATAGAAGAGCCTAGAAGAAATACTTCTATCCCACAGTGCCAATGATGTCAGCAATATGGGCACTCGAAGAATTACTGCATGATGCCCTACCGCTGTGTAAAATGCGCACAACCCCACAAAACATCTGAGTGCCCAAAAAAAGATAGGAATACACCGGCCAAGTGCGTTTTATGTGAAGGCTCACATCCTGCAAATTACAAGGGATGCACTGTGTACAGGGAGATTCTATATAGGAGAACAGGCTAAAAGCCAACAGCCCAAACCATACCACACGAAGAAACAAAAATCACACCTGCGAATGAACAAGACAAGAATAAACAGTCAAAACAACACATTTCACCTACGATCGGACAAAATAGCCAACAAGACGAGAATAAACAGCCAAAACGTTTTTTTTTTTTTTTTTTTTTTATTTAAATAAAGAGTGACGAGACGAGCAGGACATGTGCCTGATGGTAAGCAACATGCCTGCCACATAACAGCACAGTGACATGCAGCTATTGGAACATGGAGAGCCCAAATCATTACCTAGCACTGCACTGCGCTCGTCACCCAGAGATCTAAGTTGTTATATCTCTAAGCCCTGTAATTTCTCTGGAAACATTGCCCTTCAAACCGGAACACAGTAATGTTTGCACATTACTGCTTGGCGGTAGAATAATTGGCAAAGGTGTGGTACTTCGTGCTAATGATAAAAATGTACTGACATATGCAGAAACTACTAAAAACGAATCAAAATTAGAAATATTGCTCACACAACAGGCTGAAAAGCTAGATAAACTATTAGATCAGATGTCGACAATGATGACTTTACTCACAACAATTATCAGTAAACTTGTCCGATGAAATGGCTACTCTCAGAGTTGGGACCTGGAACATAAATGGATTGATTAAACATAAACATGATGTAGAGATACTCCTTGCACTACATGACATTGATGTACTTCTTGTTTCTGAAGCACACCTTACATCCAAACATTTATGTAGCTTCAAAAATTATAGTATGTACTCCACATTTCACCCTGATGGAACTGCACATGCAGGGACAGCAATTATAATAAAAAAACACATCCAACATACTGTTCTGGAAGAGTATAAAACTGACCAAATACAGGCTACTTCAATATCGGTGCAGGATAAGCAGAGCTCACTAACCCTATCCGCTATATATTGTCCCCCTAAGCATACCCTAAAGGAAAATAGGTTTACAGATTTCTTCAGAACTCTAGGCCACAGATTCATATGTGGTGGAGATTGGAACGCCAAAAATGTCCTCTGGGGTTCCCGATTGACATCACCCAGAGGAAGAGAACTGAAAAAAAGCCTTGACGAAAATAAACTACATGTCCTGAGTACGGGCAAACCTTCATACTGGCCAACAGACCCCAAAAAACTCCCTGACCTACTAGATTTCTTTGTGTATAAGGGACTTTCTAACATGTACCTTAGTGCAGAAAGTTGTCTGGACAGCAGCTCAGATCACACCCCTCTGATAGCCACTATTAGCACAACAATAATAGAAAGGCAGTTCAAAGAAAAGCTCTACAATAAGAAAACTGATTGGGTTGAATTCAGACAGTACGTCGAGACAAACGTGAACCTAAAAGTACCATTAAAGACAAATGATGACATTGATAAAGCTGCTATAAACATCACAAACCTCATCCAAACAGCTGCATGGAAATGCACTCCAGCACCCACAAGACCAGGTTACAAAAATATCTCCAAGGAAATAAGAAGTAAGGTCCTGAAAAAAAGGAGGCTCAGGAGGGTTTGGCATACCAGCCGTCATGCCTCTGATAGACGAGCTTTTAACAGAGCCGCCGCTGATCTGAAGCAATATCTGAAGGACATCGAAAGTGATACCTTAAAAAATAGACTGGAAAATCTGGACGCCACAGTTAAAAACGAGTACTCGCTTTGAAACACCGTAAAGCATAGCAAAAATGCGCCACAAACTGCTCAGAATCCTTTAAAACTGGAAAATAATACATGGGCAAGAAAAGACGACCAACGTGCCGAGGCCTTTGGATGTTTCTTGGCCGATGTATTCACTCCTAATTCCGGCGACACACCAAGCGAAAAAGAGATAGAAAGCTACTTGGAGACAGATCTACAACTCAACCTACCGTTAAAGCATTGCTCACCACGCGAAATCTGGAAAATTATAAAAGGTCTGAAACTAAATAAAGCTCCTGGGTACTGCCTTATAACTGCCGAAGTCCTACGACAACTGCCAAGAAAAGCCATCGTCTTCATAACACAGCTCTTTAATGGAATTTTGAGGACTGGATATTTTCCTAGATTATGGAAAGTATCAGAAATTATTATGATCCCAAAACCTGGAAAACCACCGCATCTTGTGTCGTCATACAGGCCAATAAGCCTACTACCTATTATTTCCAAACTATTTGAGAAAGTCGCCGCACGTAGGCTTAATGAAATTCTCACAGAAGGTAACATCATCCCACAACACCAGTTCGGATTCAGAATAGGGCACTCAACCGTGGAGCAGGTCCATAGAGTGGTGAACAAGATACGTGATGGCCTGGAACGAAAGGAGTACTGCTCGGCAGTATTTCTGGACGTACAACAAGCATTCGACAAGGTTTGGCACCAGGGCTTGTTATTTAAGATAAAAAGGCAACTGCCACATAACTTTTATGTACTATTAAAGTCGTACTTAGAAGATCGATTTTTCCGGGTAAAAGTTAATGACTCATACTCGAAATTCTACAACATACAGGCCGGCGTACCCCAGGGTTCCGTATTGGGTCCAATCCTCTACCTTATCTACACCGCAGACATAACAACGTCAGAAGAAGTTCTCTCAGCCACCTTCGCTGATGATACGGCCGCTTTGTGTAATAATAAAGACCCTCACGTGGCCTCACTAACGCTACAAAAGCACCTTGACAAATTCTGTAAGTGGATGAGAGAATGGAAGATAAAAGCTAGTGCCAACAAGTCGATGCATGTGACATTTACTCTCAGAAAAGATGACTGCCCACCTGTCAAACTCGGAGATAATACACTTCCACACGGGACAACTGCTAAGTACCTCGGCGTACATCTTGACAGGAAACAAACGTGGAGATACCACATAGAGAAAAAACGTGACGAGCTTAACATCCTGCTCCGACGACTGAACTGGCTCTTAGGTAGAACATCACACGTATCACTGGAAAACAAAATTCTCATCTACAAAGCAGTATTAAAGCCTGTCTGGACGTACGGAATCGAGTTGTGGGGCTCTGCTAGAAACTCAAATGTTGAAATTCTCCAGCGATTTCAAAATAAAGCTCTCAGAACTATTTCAAATGCTCCTTGGTTCATGAAGACGACAGAATTACACGAGCATCTACAGATCAGAACTGTAAAAGAGGAAATAGAACACAGGATACATTCATATAAACTACGAATAACGTCACACACTAACACCTTAGCAATAGGCCTAAGTGAACCTATACCAACGAAAAGGCTCAGACGCCACCATGTATGGGACCTTACTGAATAAATTTTGGAGGCAGATTCTTCACTGGAAGAATGGACCTTAGCAGTCAATATCCGCTCAACACATCTGCTAAAGGTTTACAACCAATTGCAAGAAAACTGAGAAAAAAAAAAAAATAATAATAATGTGGCATTCAAAAATACATACAACCCTAAATTTTTACCTTTTTATCATCAACCCCTATATTTGAATAGCCATTTTAGTAATGTAATCATTTTTCATCCCGCTCGATAACTGATCAATTATAGTCTTCTTTGTAAATGTTTTTCACTCTATTTCGATTAAAATTTCCTAGAGCTTATGGCAAATCTAAAATTGTTTCAACATTTATTTTTATTATTAAAGATAAGGGTTGCCATGGATGGTTTAGATTCACAAACCAACCCGGCAGATGGTGCTGCAGTTGGTTATTATCCGAGCAAAGCCGGAACGGGCCGCTAGTTTATATATATATATAAAAGGGAAAGGTGATTTACTGATAGATCAACGCACAGCCCAAACCGTAAGAGCTGGAAACTTGAAACTTTGCATTCCCTGAAAGTTTGGATATTTGTTGCTCAATCAAGTCAGAACCTTAGAACGTCTCAACAGATTGTGTTGAAATTTGGAACACAGGCCATAGTCTGGAATAATAACTGTAGGGGTGCATAATGATAAAATGTGGAGCACTGGTAGTAAATTAAAACAAAGAAAGATTTAGAGAATAAAGTCATGTTACTAATATACATGTATGTATACATATATAAATGCTATACTGTCAGTGGCATTATTTTCAAAGGTTTCAGCTGCGAAATTAGGTTGGCCTAAAATACTAAATTATTTAGTGTTGGATTTAATCTAGGTGTCTCAAAATCAAGAATGAATCTGTTTTTTCTAGATAAGTGTGCTCCATCATAAACAGCTTTGTTGTTTAATAACATAAGGCAAGGTGGCTGACAAGTCCAAATCTACTTATCAACAACGACTGGTTGAACAAAAAACGTTCAACCAGTCTAAGTAGGGTTTTAGATTTAGCTCTCTTATACTGACTGACTGATGAAGTGCTAACATTATCAATGATGTGATTTTGGGTGATAAATATTAATTGAGTTGTAAGTAAGCATACCAAAAATTTTAAAATCAATGATGCAACACATAGGTAGTTCCCGTGCAACAGAGTCGTCGAGCACTGTACTATGAACACAGAGTATGAGTGGGTAGGAGACTTCTATCTTTTCAGTCAGCCAAAAGCGACAGCATTGGTGCCAGTTTAGAGATCAAAATAATGTTTTAAGCATTGAGAATATAGTATAATAGCAGCTTTTAACTTAAAACAGGAACTCATCACTAGTCGTCAAATTAGGCCAGCTTAACCATACATACTGTTTTCTTCCCAAGGAGTCAGACCTCCCTTTGGGAATGTATTTACATTTGTTTTTTGCTGAAAATGAAGTATATTCTTTTATAAATATATTCTTTTTACATACGTAATTAGATAGAGAATCAAGTACCAAGTATTCTCCTTCAATATTAGAGCTGATTCACCTGTCACGGTGAATATAAAGAAAAGCAGAAGATGAGGTTGAATAGAGTTATATGAGTGGCCCAAATCGAGTAGTGGACTGGCAGTTATTTGTAATACAGAATATGGGACAAGCATGGGCAAGGGCATGTTGCTGGTGGTAATCGGCACGCACGTTCATAAGAGCAGAGTGCCACGAAGCTATTTCATCATGAAAAGTCCGAATCATTGTCTAACTTTACACTGTGCTTGATAAAAAAAAAATTATTATGATGATATTTTACGAGCTGGGTTTTTTAGAAACAAACCTGTTGATATTTAACTTATCTGCTTCTCCTGGGTTTCAAAAACTAAACTTAAAGGATAGTAACTGCTGTGCATGTTTTAGATATCGTAGTCAAAAGTGAAACACTTGTTACTGTATATGATATTTTGGCAAACTTTTTACACAGCAAATTACTCCTAGTAATTATACTGGAGTTGGGACCCAAAACGTAGGTACCATATAAACAAATCTAAAAGGAGAGACACGTAAAATGCTTCGGCGTCGAAGTGGAACAATAGGGACTCCTAAAAGGAAATCAATCAGAATAATATTTTACAAAGGACTCACATTTCGGCCCGATAATGTTATCTGCAGTAGAAGCAATACACTCAACTTTTTCACAAATACACAATAGTTCTACAAATAGAAACGGGTACATATACAAATTGATAAAAAATAAAATCAGTCTTTACTTTCGAGGTTATTTGTCAAAACAAGCGGTCGGACCAGACACCAGTGCTGCCAGACTAAATTCTTGTAAAGTGTAAATTCGTGATACGCGATTTTATTTCTTGCAAATTGCAAAAGGAATGAAATGTTTCCAAATGAAAAATTGAATGAAACCAAAAACATTTATTTCATTTTTAAATTCCCATAAAACAGTCTGTTTCTTGAATCTATCGTCATATATTTTTTTTTTATTAAGAATGACGAGACGAGCAGGACATGTGTCTGATGGTAAGCAACATGCCTGCCACATGCCTGCACAGTGACACGCAGCTATTGGAACATGAAGAGTCCAAATCATTCCCTAGCACTGCACTGCGCTCGTCACCCAGAGATCGAAGATGTTATATCTCCAAGCCCTGTAATTTCTCTGGCAATATTGCCCTTCAAACCGGAACACAGTAATTTTTGCACATTACTGTTTGGCAGTAGAATATCTGGCAAAGGTGTGGTACTTCCCCAGGTGGACTCTGCTAAGAGTCCTACCACTACACTACTACTATGTATACTACATATATACTATGTCTAGTTAGATTGAAACACATGAAAAACAACTTTGTACAAACACCACAATCTAATTTAAACTTGGTCAAACAATCTTTTCAGCTATTATTTGCACGCCAGTATGTTCACATCGAATTTAGTGAATTTAAAAAGGATTATTTGTGAAGAAACTACTGGATTTTTGACTAAGGCACGTCTAATCAAAAATCAAATCTTTTATCAGGTCATCAAACAATATGCTAATATTATGTGTTCCACATTATAATAGGTGTACAAGCGGTATCAAGCCCACAGATTAAGGTCTAGGATAAATAAAAATCAACAGAAAATTTACTAATCAATTTGCGAATTGTCGTTTGTTTCTCAAATTTCTCTAACAAAAAAGTTAACACAGGCAAAAAAATATTCTTCTTATTCTTAAGGGGGTATGGTTCGTCAGATGGCGTAATGTTAATTTGGGCGACTTACAATATCTACTAAATTACTGAATATTTAATTTTGAAATTCATGTATAATAAAGTTCAGGATATACTCGACAGTAACTTCTATTCGAAAACACGTTTTCATAAAATTTCCTCGATAGAAAAAAATTGCAAAGCTACCTCTATTTTTCTAAATTTACGTTTATTACTCAATAAATACAGAAGCTAGATTCTTGAAATTAAGTGTGATAATTCGAACAAGTATAAGGATTTAATCATATTAAAATCTTTTTCAAATAACCATTATTATATTTTTAAGGAGAAAAAAACCAACAATTCCAGCGACGAGCCAAAATTTTTTAGTACCGCCTCGGCTTTCGACGGGGGTGGTCGCGACGTCTGCGCTCTGACTGAACGATACGAAAATTACGTGTTTATTTAAATATTTTTTCTTTAAACCTTGCGCTGCTCCGTTTGACTTTCGGCCTTATCTTCAGAGGTTTATAGACTACTTTAGTATATACGTCAACTGATAAGCCACAAGCGCTCGGAGCATGGCCTTGTACTAACATTTATTCTGTGGCATGGTGCGATCGGGGAGCTTGAGTTGGGCTTGACTACTAGAGTACTATGTACTACGACAAATTGCAAATCTAAGGTGACCGCCACCACAAACTGGCAAATTTTTTTCAGCACTACCTCAATATGGATATCAAATGAAAGGGCTTGACTAGTAGAGTACTATGTACTACGACAAATCTCTAATCCAAGATGGCCGCCACCAAAAATGGTGAATCAATCATCTTTTTCAGTACTACCTCAATATGGATATCAAATGAAAGAGCTTGACTAGTACAGTACTATGTACTACGAAAAATTACAAATCCAAGGTGGCCGCCACCACACATTGGCAAATCATTATTTTTTCATCACTACCTCAATATGGGTATCAAATGAAAGGGCTTGACGAAAAAAGTATTATATACTACAACTAGCCGACTGAATTTAGTTGCTACTGAATTTAGCCGACTGAATTTAGTTGCTACTGAATTTAGTTGCTACTGAATTTAGTCGCTATGAATTTAGTCACTACTTAATTTAGTCGCTACTGAATTTAGTCTCTACTGCATATAGTCGCTACTGAATTTTGCTGACTGAATTTAGTTGCTACTGAATTTAGTCACTACTGAATTTGGTCGTTACTGAATTTAGTCGACTGAATTTAGTCACTACTGAATTTGGTCGTTACTGAATTTAGTCGACTGAATTAGGGACTACTGAATTTCTAGGGCTGGCAGACTAAAGTATATAAGTCTAAATGTCATAGTTTACAGGAACTAAAAAAAAACAAAATTAAAAAAAAAGACGCTTTATTGTTTTTTTTGTAATTTATTCGATTTACTGGGGTGTACTAAAGTAATCCTAACGTGCAAATATGTGTCATTTAAGACCACTACAGCAAAAGGCTATTTTTGTGACTTAGGTCATTAAGAACACTTACTTTACCATTGAAAATACATTTATACTTAAGACTTAGGTTAGAAGGTACTTAGAAATAATTTTATAAGTATTTATTTATTGACCTATAAATTAAGTATTGTAACATTAATCTAATTAATCATCATCTTCACTGTCTATAATGTCATGGTAAGTATTCCATTAACCGTTTTCAGTAGGTAAATCCATATAAAATTTATAAAAACATCAGGTATTACATTTAATAAAGAGTTTTTTAGCAAATCTTTTTTTTACTCTTTGGATATGGGCTGTTACAATATAACTGGAATATTGTCAGATTTCATGTTTAATTTTAAAATTCAGGTTCTTTTTCTATGGTATCCCCTCCTTGTGAGAAATTATTCCGAAGTCAGAATCATAGCGCAACCATCTTTAATCGACCCATTTAAATTGTCATCCATCGTTATCTTTAGTTCTTTATACTAATGAGCCCTTTTATAAGCGAACAAAAAGCTCAAAATCAGTATTGTGCATTTTAACAACTAAAATTTTTTTTCTGCTCGATTTTTTCAGTGGTTTCCAATCATGCGGGTGATAGATTTGCAATTATATCTTTTTCTTCTGTATAATCCCGTAATCAGTATGTACTACCAAATGGCAATGGACGAAAATCATAAACTTTTGCTCAGTTACTTTTAAATCTATTTTTTTGCAAAGCCCAGGTAAACATAAATCTTACAAGTACTTATATGAATTCTGTTCTGGCTTCCACATCTATCAGAATAAAATGTTACAGATTGTGTGCTCTCAGATAAGTATGTTTGGAGGTATTTAAAAAGACAAGAGATAACTTCCTCCCGCAACTATTATTTCATACCATGTGTACTGCAGGGTGGAGCACGAATATATGGACAATTTTTTTTTAGTTTATAAGTTCTAATAGAGGGGGATTTGTGCGTCATATTGAAGTTAAAAGAAGAATAATTTTTCATCTCATTTAATTAGTATCTTTTGCCTCCACACCCACAGGGTTTTTTTTTACTTCAAGTCGTAAAATGTGAAATGGTGTGCCCCATTCACAAGAACGAAGGTACTTGATGATAGACTGATAATGTATGGTTTAAACTTTTATGAGAATAATACCGTGACAATAAACATGAAAATACTAACAAGGATTTTAAAAAATCTATTAATTTATTAAGCTTGAAAAACATTTTTTGTTTAAAATTTAGGGATCACGTTCCACAATTACAACGTGGTTTTTATTGCACCTAATCGTGATTTGTGTGCACTGAGTAATGGAAGCTTCGGTCGGAATCTTCACAGCTCTCTCAACAGCTTCAGTAAGGCAGGGAGGGAGGGAACCTTTAAAACAGTGGTTTGCTCTCACCACCAGATTCGACAATGTCCTGAATTCCTTGGTTAGATTTGTTTTTAAAGCAGCGGTTCGGTTAAGTATTCCAGTACGTTAATTAATCATTATAAACTTGAAGTAGAATTACGACGACAAAATACGAGTTTCTTTGGATTACCGGGTCTATAATCTTTCTTACAGTTTATGGGCAGGTTTATCGAGTACACAACAATGACAGATAACGAGTGACATTTTTGCAGGATGGTTGGATCCTTATTAAAAACCAAGGCAGCCCAACTTTACCACATTTCACATGCCCAACAGGCATGTGAAAATTTACCTGGAGATTTATTTTCAAGATCTGATTTAAGCAATTGGCCATTGCGAGTAATATTTGTCCTGCAATGTGCTTAACTTTCTTTAGTCAGTTTTTCACGTTTCTAGAGATATTTCTAGTGGACCTACGTAAGATATAGGTCCTGAAGTTCACCCGTGAAGATGAAGAAATAAGTGGCATGTGAAGCAAACTGATTTTTCACTGAAATGGTTTTTGCAGCTTTTTCTGAAGCAGTTTTATGAATCCTTCATATTTTCCAGTGTTAACATTCGTTCCATCACAACCAATGACCATAATACTAGCCTCGGAAATTACTTCATGTAACAGAAAATCTGTTATCATAGTTAATATTCCTCTATTTGTGCCAATCTCAGGTACAACGTTTACCTTTTTAGAGTATTTTGCTATTTCTATGTACCTACCAGTAACATTGATTCTGCTCATAATCATCATTCGAGATTATTCTTTTATCAACTATAGAAGCCTGCTCTTATTTAGGAACCTTTTTATCTATAGGACAGATGCACTGAGCTAATTTATTGCATTTACATGCTTTCAAGATCAAAAAGTATCTTACTGCTTTGCTTTTCTGTCTCCTCTGGATGGATTTGAGTAGATTTTTGCATTTTAAATGATATGCTTTTAAATTTTGAATTGTCCTCATTTGTGTTACTATCGGAATAAATACAGTTTGTCGTATATTTCCAACCCTAGATATTACGATGTCTGCTATCTCTGAAACAGTTGGCTCTTTTGCTCTTTCTAGTTGTAATTTTAGTTGATGTTTCGTTCATGTCAATTTGTAATACTTCATTACATCTTCGTAAGTAGTTAAGCGGCTATTAGACTACGTGTTATTCAGCACTCGTTATTCAGACTGTCCTAGAGTCTAACTTATCAGCTCGCTATTACACCAGCATGAAAAACGCGCGCTCTAGGACTTTTTCTTTACTGCACGCCATTATGGTATTTATTAATTGAAATAAAAAAAAATGTAAGCTTTTGAGATAGGTATAATAACAGTGAGATAAAAATTAAAATTATGGCATGCGAACTCCGAATACCCAAAACACAAAAATAGAAATGACCGCGAATACCAATGAACCAATCACGAACCAATGAAATTTTATGTTAAGACTAATATGTCAATGTCATGTATTTGTCTGTCTAACAGTCTTTGTCTTATTACACTACTCGCTATTCAGACTGTTAGCCAGTAAGACTCGCCTAACCCGATCTTGTTGTCTGAATTCAGAGTCTAACAGTCTGACGCTTATTACATTGACATGAACACTCAAATTTAATATCCCTAACGGACTTACGTAAAACATAACAGAAGAGCTTAAGTAGGTGCTGGAGTAGGTTAGCTTTGCTATAAATCAAAAGTGTAGACGTTGAACCAAGATATAAGGGAGTACCAAGGTACTCCTTATATCCTGGTTCGCTGGATTGCTATGGCCAGCCTTTGCACCTGCTGTCATTTTTCCAGGGCACTAAAGTCATCCCGTCCGGGTGGGTCTCTTACCATCAGACCTGCTAAAGCCCGGTGGCACAAGCACGCCAATTTTAAATAATATACGAATTCACAATGCTACAACGTACGGCATCAAAAGGATGCACCGTATCAAAAGTGATGATGAAAGTGGGTTATTACAAATGTAAAAGTCTTATCCGCTACCAAATTATTTAATGGAGCTGTAAAAAATATATTATCAAACTTACATTCAGTATTTTTTAATATCATCTCAACTAATTTCTTGAGAATCCACTATGAGTAGTAGAGATATTATATTATTAATCAAAGTTAATACAAAATTATACTAGTAAATGATTGCAAACCAAACGGGCACTTCTTTATTTTTCTTCTATAAATTACATTTTGAAGTGCTTAGTGCTTACCCTCCAGTTAAACAAAGAGATAACGTGGCGCATTTAAAGATCTATATGACTATGACTATGTCATACTTTTAGTCCGCTTAGTGCCGAATTTCATGTGTTCATTTTTACCTAAGTCATTATAAGTTGTTTATAACGTCACAAGATTTGGAGAATATCATAAAGTAGAAAAGGTGGACCATTAGAGTTCAAATTGAAACAGACGGCTTTGACTTACGTGCTTTAGTGAGTCGATGTATTAATTTAGAATAATATTGTGGGCATTTTATAACAAAATGTATTTTTTTTGACTTAAGTGCTTTTGTCTGCCGACCTTAGATTTAGTCGCAACTGAATTTAGTCGCTACTGAATATAGTCGCTACTGAATTTAATACTAGGTATAATGAATATTATAGACAATAGACAATTGTATAATTGTCTATAATATTATTAGAATAACTGGCAAAGGTGTATACCTTTGCCAGTTATTCTACCGCCAAGCAGTAATGTGCAACAGCAGTACATTATTGTGTTCCGGTTTGAAGGGCAATGTTTCCAGAGAAATTACTGGGCTTAGAGATATAACATCTTAGATCTCTGGGTGACGAGCGCAGTGCAGTGCTAGGTAATGATTTGGACTCCTCATGTTCCAATAGCTGCGTGTCACTGTGCTGTTATGTGGCAGGCATGTTGCTTACCATCAGGCACATGTCCTGCTAGTCTCGACACTCTTTATTTAAAAAAATAAATATATACACAGTAGGTATACCCAGTAAATTTGTATGTATGTATATTGTAGTGGTAGGACTCCTGGCAGAGTGCGTTTGGGGAAGTACCGCACCTTTGCCAGGTATTCTACCGCCAAGCAGTAATGTGCAAACATTACTGTGTTCCGGTTTGAAGGACAATGTTGCCAGAAAAATTTCAGGGCTTAGAGATACAACATCCTAGATCTCTGGGTGATTAGCGCAGTGCAGTGCTAGGTAATGAAATGGACTCTTCATGTTCCAATAGCTGCGTGTCACTGTGCTGTTATGTGGCAGGCATGTTGCTTACCATCAGGCTGTGCATGTCCTGCTCGTCTTGAAAATCTTTATTAAAAAAAAAAATACTACTTACTTATATTATCTATTATTATGAAATAAATCTCACTAAATTGGTAAATAGTTTTTGTTGTACCTATCCACATCGATATAAATCAACAGATGTGCCCGGAGCAACTTGACATTGGTAATAAACTGTGTTTCTGTGTGTAAGAGGTTTACAAACAACCAATCTACTTGACCTCTAGACTCGCTAGCGGCAAGATATGATGTGGTTCTACTTATTTTGGTTGTTGACAACGAAAAGTGATAGGTAAACCGGTTCCTACAACCGACTAAAACGGAAAGAGTGAGCTCACTCTTCCCAACGTTGACATGATTGCGTGCGCCCTGAAGTTTGGGAGGGCCCATCTTGGGTTCTACGATCTATGCCTATCCATTGTATACTGTATGTAGGCATCAAATAAATTTTAGCAAAATCCAAGCAGATAATTAGGTAAGTATATGAGATGTCGGGCACCTTGTAACTATTTTTATTCAGTCAATAATTTTATTTAGAAGAATTTATATCTTTACTGGTGTTGAAAATCATAAGTAAATCCGGTCTACTCGTCCGGCATTGAACGTTAGTGAAAGAGCGCGCGCGCACTGACTACAATGAGTACTATGGATTCAGCTGTGACGCACAGCCGCGCGGCGCGGCGCGCGCGATCTCCGCGGAGCGGGTGACGGCTGCGACGAAGTGGGGGCAAAATCTGAATTTGAGCTGAAGTTGGGTGGGGCCTTAATAATCTTTCGAGAAAGGTGGCTTTAAGCTGTTATAAAACGTAAGGTTAACTCACACCGACACCATGCTAGATTTGGCAGTAGTGTAACAGCTCACGCTTTCTCGCGATGCGATGGCTTGCGGCATCCCGGGACTGTTCGTGCTCAACAGTGGTTTGCTGCGTGTTTTTCCTATGCGTAGCTTATATACCTAGGCGCTTGGTGCAAGATACTGGCTGCGTCCACCCTGGCCGCTGTCTTTCTGCTCGAACTGTCGCGCGCTGGCGCTGCGTAAAAGTCGTCGGAGAAGTCACGGATGGGTGCACAACTTTTCAAATTTCGTTACTTTTTGAAGTGAAAACTTCTTTTGGCGCGCCACAGACAGATTTTTCGTGGGCTGTGAATTGAATTCTAGCGTCATGCTCGGGGATGATAAGAAATCTTCGGGTAAACTCGGGACCATGTCCATTGGCCATCTAGAAATGCGTCAACATTTCCCATTGGCCATTTAGAAATGCGTTATCATTTCCCATTGGTCGATGAAATGCTGACACATTTCTAACTGGCAATGCTCGTGGCCACGTCCTCCGTTTTTAGCCGTGTAGTTGCCAAAGTAAGCTATAAACATCTGAGTTACAAATTTTCACTTCTATCGGCAGTTCCTATGACCAGTGGCGTAGCTACCCAGGGGCTAGGCGGGGCAGTGCCCCGGGGCCCTCAAGCTCAGGGGGCCCTCGAACCCTTACCAGAAATCTCGATCGAACTGAAGTTACTTTTGGAAATTTCTCCCATTTTCAAAATAAATATGATAGGTTGCAACCCCACTTTAATCATGACAACTCAGGTGAGAGAAATTCAAAAGTTATGCCTAGGCTAGGGAATTACCCAAAGATTTTTTACCTCAATCATTTATTAATTACCTAAATCATTTCTGTATGTTGGCCACAGAACAATATTACTCAATGTTGGCAGTGTTGTCAATTTGACGGATAGTGATATGTACGTTTTATTATTCATCGATGTGCGTTTTGTTGTGAATTCGAGTTCAGATTTTTTTCGAGAACGGTTAAAAAATTAATTTGGAAATAAATCGGGGAAATTTTAAAAGACGTAAATATTTACGTGAAGTGTTCCAAACTTACGTAAATAGGAACGGATAGGATGGGAAAGACAAGGAAAGGGAAAGGTACATCTCAACGTGACTTTATAGACAAGTAAAGGTTAAACTTAAGTAAAGTAAGTAGAGGCGAGTAAAGTTTTAGCAGAGACCAAAGCAAAGTTGCATATTTATAGAAATGATTACGAATTATTCAAGTGTAAAGCCAGTGAAACTGCAAGAAAATATGGTATTTATACCCATTTTCAAGAAAAAAGGAAAGAAAAGTTAGAAAATATTTTCATGAATTAGCTGCTGATCGCCGATTTCCGAACTGAGAAAAAATATTTAAAATTGAGATTTTCAATAATGTACTAGACACATTAAACATCTCAATTAGATACACGTTTTATTGGTATGAGTGCAGTCTGTCATATATTCGATTTTCTAACACCAACATTTTTATTACAGTTTGATGAAGCAACTTTATTTCAAAAGTGTGACGAATTCCAAAGAAAATATTCAAATATAATAAATAGGTACTGGCTTTTCACTTAAATTTATTGATATTTACCACCTAGTTTTCCCTCAACTAAGTCAAGCATGGACTGTTCACCAATTATGTAAGGAAATAATGAGCAAATATGGAGTGCTAGAATACGACCTAACGGAAGTATTTACAGCAATGTTATTACAATTATTTTTACTTACTACAATTCTTTACAATTCCTGTCGCATTTGAAGCAGCTGAAAGACAGTTTAGCAAATTAAAAAAAAATATAAAAAAAAATTGGCAGTCATAGGAACTGCCGATAGAAGTGAAAACTTATAACTCAGAATTTGAAGCCTACTTTGGAAACTACACGGGTGTACAGGATGGCGTGGCCTGACCATCATGGCATGGCCATCTAGAAATGCGTTAGCATTTTCCATTGGCTCACGCATTTAGATGGTCATGCCGTGATGGTTAGGCCACGCCCTTTCAGCATTTCCCATTGGCTGACGCATTTCTAGATGGCCAATGGGCGTGGCCCCGAGTTTATCCGAAGATTTCTTATCTTACCCGAGCGTGACGCCAGTGACGCTAGAATTCAATTCACACCCCACGAAAAATCTGTCTAAAAGCGCGCCTGCGCGCCAAAAGAAGTTTTCACTTCAAAATACTTGGGAGGTGTCAAGGGACATTCTGATGGAACGAAGTTGTACAAAATATTCAACTCTTTACTGTTTCTGTTGCCCTGGTACTGGTACCTAGGGGCAAACGCAATTCTTTTATATTTCTGTTGTCCTGGTATCTGGCTATCTGGAGATAAACGCTGGGCTGTTGGAGGTAGGTAATCGAAACTCTTCACTGTTTCTGTTGCCCTGGTGCATACCAGGCCGTTTTTAGCAAGTTTACCCGAAGATTTCATATCCGATCCGATCCATTATCATATCCGAGCGTGACGATTGATGAATCCATTTCACAGCCCACGAAAATTCTGTCTATAGCGCGCCTAAGGCCCAATTTTCACGGAGCGGTTTCCAACCGCGCCCGCGGGCGGGCGCGGCACCGCGGCAGTCGACAGTTTTGTTTCAATACTCACGAGACCGCAGGTTTTCGCGGTTTCTGCTGCGGAAAGCTACTTACTACTTACTTATTACTACTTAGCCGTAAACCGCGTCGTGAGTTTTGAATTCAATTTTACATACAAATCTGCCGCGCCCGTACGCGGGCGTGGTTGACAACCGCTCCGTGAAAACCGTGTCTAAAGAAGTTTTCACTTCAAAAATATGAGGCAAACTCGACTCAGACATTTATCGCTAATAGCAATTGAAAACAAAACCGCATCAAGCCTGGATTTAAACGAATTTATTGAAACTTTTGCGAAAACTAAAACTAGAAAAATAATTGTAAATATAATTGTTATGTAGACGGTTGGTAGGCCCGACCTTTATATAATAAACCATTTAATCTTCTCCATTTCGTTTTATTAGCCAAACCTACATAACATAGGTACCTATTAATTGTAATTTATGTTGTTACTGTTTAATATTTTTATTACCTGTGCCCTGCAGTGCACAAAAAAGAGCTTAGCATTTTTAAAATAATTGTATATTTGATAAAACCTGATCAGTTTACATAACAGTGGGGCCCTATTTTTTTATTTGCCCCAGGGCCCTTGATTACCTAGCTACGCCACTGCCTATGACTGCCAATTTTTTGTTCTAACAATGACTTTAAGGTTTTATAGAAAAGGTTTTGTAGACAATGAAACTATTCATCTCTGCACGGCAGGCTGCAGCTCTTTTGTTGTGAGTTGATCAAAACCAAAAAATAAATGATGGTGCCGCCTATGTACCGCTAAACAATAATTAGGTATATTAGCAAATATTTCAAGTTTTGTGGTTATCAATTAGCCAAATTGTCAAAATTTAACAAATTACATTCATAAACTGATTGTTGATGCTCTATTTTGCTTTTGCGTCTCGTCACCACACTGATACAACACTGAAGTCTAAAGTCATAGGATAATCTAATGTTCACGTAAAATTTAAGTATTCATTAAAAAAAACTGTATATATTATTGTAACAACATAGAACTAAAAAAAAAATTGGCAGTCATAGGAACTGCCGATAGAAGTGAAAACTTAAAACTCAGAATTTGATAGCTTACTTTGGAAACTACACGTGTGTAATTGAAATTAACGTGGTTGTTACACATATTGATTAGGTAAACGGGTAACTCACGTGTAATGAGGTCGGTCAATCCGACTCGAGTTTCGGCCGCGTCCGGCGGCCTTTTTCAAGGAGAGTGTACGCGCCCGATGGCTTCCCGTTTGGCACTAAAAAAGGCCGCCGGACGCGGCCGAAACTCGAGCCGGATTGACCGACCTCATTACACAAGAGTTACCCGTTTACCTAATCAATATGTACACGTGTGTAACTGAAGGGCGTGGCCTAGGCATCATGGCATGGCCATCTAGAAATGCGTCAGCATTTCTTATTGGCTGATGCATTTCTAGATGGCTATGGATTGATGCCGAGGCCACGCCCTTTCAGCATTTGCCATTGGCTGACGCATTTCTAAATAGCCATGGTCCCGAGTTTACCCGAAGGTTTCTTATCATACCCGAGCGTGACGCTAGAATCCAATTCACAGCCCACGAAATATCTGTCTAGGCGTGCCTAATGAAGTTTTCACTTCAAATATATTGGCAGTCATAGGAACTGCCGATAGAAGTGAATACTTATAACTCAAAATTTTATAGCTCACTTTGCAAAACGACGCGGGTGAGACCGGAGGGCGTGGCCATCTAGAAATGCATCAGCAAATGGGAAATGCTGACGCATTTCTAGATGGCCAATGGCCATGGTCTCGATTTTACTCGAAGATTTCTTATCTTTCCCGAGCGTGACGCCAGAATTCAAGTAACAGCCCACGAAAAATCTGTCTGTGGGGCGCCAAAAGAAGTTTTCACTTCAAAACTCTCTCTTACTTTTGACATCTTGTATGGGACGGCTCATCGTGGATTATTTTAGAAAGATTTTTGCATCCTGAAAAAGGTCCGATGATTTTTTTTACATAGGTAGGTAATTCTTAGGTAGGTTGATCTGCATGATCTAATACCACCTAGCCCTTTTTTCTATCGGACTTCTCGTAGCTCGAAGAAGCGGCTTCGTTTCATGGTTGATGTTCCAAAGACACGAACGAAGAGGTTTGACTCTACTTTTGTGATAAGAAGGTCTAGGCTTTTTTTTATAGCATAGAGTGACGAGACGAGCAGGTCATGTGCCTGATGGTAAGCAACATGCCTGCCACATAACAGCACAGTAACACGCAGCTATTGGAACATGATAGTCCAAATCATTACCTAGCACTGCACTGCGCTCGCCATCCAGAGATCTAAGATATTATGTCTCTAAGCCCTGTAATTTCTCTGGAATCATTGCCCTTCAAACCGGAACACAGTAATGTTTGCACATTACTGCTTGGCGGTAGAATATTTGGCAAAGGTGTGATACTTCCCCAGGCGGACTCGGCTAAGAGTCCTACCACTACTAAAAAAATAGACTGGAATGAGTTGCCTCAGTGGGTTTTTCCCGATGGTTATAATCTTGGTGTCTTCAAATCGAGAGTGAATCGGTTTCTTCTAGGTAAGCAGGCTCCATCTTAGACCGCGTCGCTTAACATCAGGCGAGATAGAAAAAAATAAAAAAAAATCGAAAAAAGGTAGTTACTATAACTATACTATAATAATTATGGTAAATCTACAATTGCATGTAGCGGCTGGCAATACTCCAATGGCAGATTGTGAGGTCAATCAACCAATCCACAGATAAGATGAAATTACCGGTAACAGGTTTAAAAACATTGATAATATTATGAACTAGCTGTTACCCGCGACTTCGTCCGCGCGAAATAACTAAAGTAACTCAGGCAGTACTTATTTGTAAACCCAGACACATTTACGGTTACTAAAAACAGCTTTTGCTAAAACAATTTTATAGAATTTCATCAAAATCGGTTCACTTGTTTAGATGTGAAAACGTAAGAAACATTCGTTCCCCATTTCAACTCCGATTTCATCCCCATACAGTTTTATATTACAAAATTGTTAGAACAAACATTTATTTGCATCGTGTCAAGTGCCTATATAGGTACAGAGTTTCATGGTTTTATCTTCAACGGTTGGGTACTTTCATATTGACATTCATCCCCCATTTCAACCCCGTACAGTTTGAAATTACAAAATTGCTAGAACAAACATTCGTTTGCTTCGTGTTAAGTGTCTATATACAGAGTTTCATGGTTTTATCTTCAACGGTTGAGAACTTCTATATTGACATTCATCCCCCATTTCAACCCCAAATTAACCCCCGTATAGTTCGAAATTACAAAATTGATAGAACAAACATTTAATTGCTGCGTGTCAAGTGTATAGATACAAAAGATAACTTTGAATATGACGAATTATCATACAACCGTTCATCCCTTGTTTCACCCTCTTAGGGGTTGAATTTCGTAAAACCCCGTCTTAGCGAGTGCCTACTTGCTCAAAGACACCTCCATGCAAAATTTCAGATTCCTAGCATTTCTAGATTCTGAGATTCCTTGATGAGTGACTTTTCGCTTTTATATATTTAGATAAACATATGAATCATACCGTTTGTTAGTACTCTTATCTTGAACTAGCGGTCCGCCCCGGCTTCGCCCGTAGTACATAATATATAGCCTATAGCACTCAAGGATCACGTACATATGCAACGGTGAAATACCTCGGTGTAAACCTCTTCAGCTTTATAATTTTAGGTATTATAGATGAATCGACAGGACAACGCGTACTTTCACTGGATTGTCCTTACAGCCTTACACTAGGTACTTCTTTATTTTAGATTGTAAATTGAGTTGCAAGATTTACTACATTGTCTTTGGTTGCAAGTTGCAACATTACTATGCTCTAAGCCCATACCATCTGTATTATCTATTCTATGCCCATACTGTTACTCTTTTTATGCTGGAGCGATTATTTTTACCCACTCGGGTAAAAATATATTTTAATCTTTTATTATCATTGTTTAAAAGATGTCCCAAAATCCTTATCGTCACCTACTTACTTTTATAATATGCCCACGTTGGCCCACGGAGCTATATGCGATTTATAGCTTCGTGGAATAGCGGGTCCGTGTCCTTAGAGGCGTAGTCGGTCGTAGCTTCAAGTTTAAATTTCCACCTAGGACAAATATTTCTATAATTTTGTTATGAACACAAATAGTTCTTGTTTGTGTGTGAGTACTTATTTCTATGTATCAAAAATACATACTTAGCATTTTTACAGTCAAGCTGTGATTATACTCCGAGAGCTGGCAGCTGGCACCAAATTTTGGGTAGGTACCTAGGTAGTTGAGGCAAGCTGACAACTACCAAAGACACGAACTAAGAGATTTGACTCTTGCTTTTGGGATAAGAACATCTAGGCTGTGGAATACGTTGCCTGAGTGGGTTTTCCCCGATGGTTACAATCTTTGTGTCTTCAAATCGAGAGTGAATCGGTTTTTTTCAGGTAAACACGCTCCATCGTAGACCGCATCGTCGCTTAACATCAGGCGAGATGGCGGTCAAGTGTAAACCTATAGAAGTCAAAAAAAAAAGATAACCTGTCACATACCTTTTCTATCATTAGGTATAATACGGAGGTACAGATCTGGCTGGTGAATAGTGGGGAGAAATGAATCCCTCAATTTAGATCACCTAGCAGGTAAAAAGTCCCACCAAAACGATCCTTATTTATCCTACTAATATTATAAATGTCAATGTATGGATGTTTGGAAATTTGGGTGTTTGTTGCTCAATCACGTCCTAACGTATGAACGGATCGGGCTGAAATTTGGAACACAGATAGATTATAGATATACTTTTTATCCCGGAAAAACAACGGGAACGGGAACTTCGCGGGTAACACCGCTGGACGCTGCTAGTTAATCATAAATACCCCCTGGTCCCTGGAAACTGGGCACCACATACATAGCGATAAAGTACCTACTCATCAAGACGAATAAAACGAGCCCAAACTCGATGGGGATATGTCGTTTAGTTACTGAGTTCTTCTAGTCATCTTCCAGCTTCATCATCAGACCTTGGTCACCATCTAGCACCAAGTACTAATCAAGACAATTAAAATTAACCTAAACTCGACGGGGTTAGGTACGTAGTTTTATTAAACATTATTTTCCGTTTCATCATTTTCGGCGTTTCTTCCTAGGGGGCATCCATAAATTACGTGAGGTAATTTTGTCGATATTTCGATCTCGTCTTGGTGAGATTTTGTTCAATCACGTGACAACTGTACCTACACATTTTTTGATCATTCTTTTACTAACTACCTACTGGTTGTATTTATTAATACTGTGATACAACTGAGAGAAGTGTGTTCACGGCTCACGAACACAAATTATTTATCTGTTTAGATCAATGACTAGGTAGATCCTAGTGTTATGAAACGAAGGGTCATTGGTATAACCAATTAGCTTGGCTCAACGACACTGAAACGGTTTTGACCCGACGGCTGACTTCACAGTCAGACGCCACACTCTGGGTACGTCACAGAGGTTTAAAAGTCGCGTATGTTCGCTTCACCCTAAAATGGTGTTTGACATTGGTATTGATCTTCTTTATTTAAGCTTGAAATTAAAGTTAGAAAAATATACCCTTAACTGTTTCAGTCGCAGAGCTATTATAGTAAAATAAAAACTCATAAAATTGTGCATCGTATTTTATTATGCAGTACAAAGTTAAAAGGCACAAAACATATTGCAATAGGTGTATTATTTAAGTTTTACATTGAACTATTGTTCAAAAAGAACCGTTTACCTTGTGCTACTCAGAACCATACCACAATTCATTCCAATATTTTTGCTAAAGCTTAAACTTGAATGAATCAATGATAACAAAATTCTTCACTCATTTTCAGTTTATCGGGACGGACATAAATATTTTAAATCGCAATGAATGTATGTAAACTGGACCAACATTTTAAGCACATTTTAGTATTTTTTTAAATAACTACATACATAAATATAACAAAAGAAAATAAGACACTACAAAAGACCAATTGAGATTGAATGAGGCATTTTTGAAAGCAAAAAACTTGCAAATTAATTTTGAATAGCTCAGGTGGCTTTAATGCATCGTTTTCTTTGAGAAATATGATAAACATATATGATATATTATTTCTTCTTTCTACTAAACCTCGTCCCATTTACTTGGGGTAAACCTTCCGCGTCCGTCTCAATTTGAGCTTCTTTGAGCTCTATTTGTTCGTCATCAGTCAATTGGAGGGTGGTCTTCCACGTAAACCAGCTGTCGTAGGCAGAGCTAGAGCAAGCTTCACCATGACATCATCGTACGTGTTTGCACGTGAAGACAGAAAGTCGATAACCATAATTTTATGTCAATGTTAATTTGACATATTTTTTCCACGATTCGTTTTTGACTCTAAAAACGCCTCATTAGCACATCATGAATTTAAGAATATATATAAAAAAAAGTCAAATAAATAAGTAATGTATGTAACTGCAATTTTTACACAAATACATATGTTTTGCCACATCCTTTAGATTTTGTGGGTCACAATTTTTTTAACATGTTAATCTTAGATTTTAGTCAATGTATATATTGTTTGTAGAACAATAAACGTATAAGACATGTGACATGAGAGTGGATTGATGACAGCACCACTGTAAATATATAGAATGTATGCATTAATTGATGACTTATGTGATCTACGCGACAAGATACACTTCATCTTAATTATTTTACGTAGTAATAGTCACTATTTTGTGCCCTTAAAAGTTTTACGACTATCATTAACGATAATACTTATGCTATTATAAATATTTAAAGTCCCTTTCTAAAGAAATAACAAACTCGCGTAGTTCGATCTCTGTTTTAAACTTGCTTCACTTAAGTTTTCACATATCTAACTTGTCATTTAACTTCTTCAGTCCCATGAAAAAGTTAATTTCTTAGAGTAGCTAGTCGTATATAGCGACGAAGACGACAAACAATGCGGACGACCAACGATTATTTCGATATCTCCAAAGAATATTTGCTTACACCAACACAAGTCCTAAGTTTACAGGAGGAGCATTTATTGAAAAAAGGTCGGTAGTTGCTATAATGTTAACGTTGTATGTATTTATAAATTTAATAAGTTTTAGTAAATAATCTACAGCAAATAAGGATATTTTTTTCTTTAATAGGTAATCGTGCTATAAACTTATGGTTACCTTTAGAGTTGGTGTAGTATTCCTTGGAGGCCTCGATTTGCGTACCATACTGCGTTAAAGTGAGAAATACATAGCTCATATCGAAAATAGGCTTTTTCCTCCCCGTTTGTGAGCTTGTGTTTATTTTTCATATTTTGCTAGCGTGACTTTGCACGCCAAAGCTAGTGTACGTACGTTGCTTATAATCGTTAGTTTGCAGTTCGTCACCATTCAAGATAACTTGTATCGCAAATCGTACGATTTGGAAAAATGAGGTTTCACGGATAAAAATTAAGTGTTTCGTTGAAATTATGACGTTGTACAATTATTTTTATTATTACTATATTTTTTAACATATGAGCTTTATTGATAAACTATGCAAAATCTAAAATAAAATATCATTATTACAGTAAACACGGTAGTAAAATATAACGTAATTTATATAATCGTAAGTAAATATATCCATATAAAATCTTCAATACAAAACTATGTTTGGTTTGATTAGTAATTGAGGAAGTTATGTTATGATTAGGGGGTCGCTATTTTACTATAAGTAGAACCAAAAAATACAACAGGCTCATTTTATAAATATAAGGAATTAGGCCTATATCACATAGAATCCTAGCTACACCAATGGGACTTGGTTCTATTAATGGCAACACTGAAATAATTCGAAGGAAATCCCAAAATAAATCTACGACTTATTATATATTATACATATTTATACATAGATAATGTTCTATGCTGATGATTAAAAAGTAATCACTAAAGTTTTACTCCTAATCTAACACATAAAGCCAATTATGACACTAAGTAACCATAAAAGTGCCCACTATATGAGATACATATAATGAAAAACCACAATGTGTTAATCACAACACGATTTACTATCACGAATAATCCCAAATAATGAGTCATTTTCAGAAGAAGAAAAAAATAAACTTCTTAACTACGGACTAGATGGCGGTAGTGAATTTGGACCACATCGTCAAAAGAACTATTTACATATACATATATGTAAATATATAAAAAATCAAGTAAACAACATAATATTGCTCCATTGTGTTTAAACATCATCATGATGATATGTAAATAATAAATATATAAAAAATCAAGTAAACAACATAATTGTGTTTAAACGTGAAGCGTATAAATAAACGAGAAATGAAAAACATAAAATATATTCATAATTTTAACAATTGCTACTAATTAAATAAACAAGTAAATTTTAGTTAGCCACACCAAAACCACAATTTTATATTATGTAAGTATATCTCAAAGTATACGTCGTCAAACTAATGAACTAAATAATTTCAAATAACACACTAGATGGCGGTCGTAGGTTTTTAGTACTATTACAACCATAAACTGTTCGCTTATTTAATTTCGTGTATAAATAATAAAAAAATAAAAACGGGTATATTACATTTTACCATGACTTCACCGTGTGTACGATAATGCGTAAACGTTTAACGAATGTAATTTGTCAAAATATACGTCAATTACCTTGATAGATTGACATTGATAGAACCTTAAATTTGGATATTATATGTTCAAATCATGTTAGGTGTCAGGTAATCATCATCTATTGTAAAATTCTAGAATCATTTTTGTCTTGTTTAAAAATGTCTCAATGTTAAAACCGTAGATTTGAACCAAATATGTTGAAGTCATATTTTGCATAATGTAGGCGCCATCTATCATAATTTCGTTGAATACATTTTTTGTTTCGTCTGAAAAAGTCTCATTACAATGTTTGGAAAAGAAAAAGCTAAAATATAACTAAGAACATGATCTGTAGACTAAGATTTCTGTAGCTGAAGCGAAAATGCTCCGTATTACTCCCATCATAACACGAAACTCTCAAAACCAGAATATTTTCATAACGAAAATCCAGTGCATCTAATATGTACCTTATCCTGGACACCAGTGACAATATTTAAAAACATATTTTTCTCTTTACTGTAAATAGTTTGTGACTTAAAATATACGTGATATCTTTAAAAGACTTCCCACTTAACCTAACCTGGGCCATTATAAAACTATTACCTACGTAACTACGGAGCACAACTAAATGCAACGAATTAATTTCTTAAATACATACAATATTTGTACAAACGTTTTGTAATTTAAAATTTACCGCTAACAGGTATATTAATTATACCTAGTATCATCTCACGAAGCGAAGCGCATCTTACTTGTGGTGACCAGGTGTAAAAACACGCTAAGGATGTGTGCGTGTAAACACTACGCACTGTCAGTGCACCTTCACTCGCTCAAGATCGCGCGGTTTTAGCCTACCGCTAGACCGTTCCTTCCAGGAAACAACGCTACAAAGGAAACGCGCTAGACAGACAGAGTTACGCGTTAGAAGAGAGCGTAGATGGTGAGTTGAAAATCGCGACAGGAATTGAGCGCTAATGCGAGCTGAATTGAACTTTGTTGTGTCCCCGCAAGAGTCGCTATTTATAATTGTTTTCGGTAAGTGAAGCTTCTGTACTAATATTTATTCTGTGGCACTGTACTGAGCGGGTTGGCGTTACTGAGAACATCCGCAGTCACGCACGGATTCACAGCGAGCTTATAACCACAAGTAAAGTTCGCGTCGCTTCGTCAGATAAAAGTACGATTTCAAAACTAGGAATGTACAATTAGATTGGGCAAACACTAATTTTGAATAATTTACCTATTTGAGTCTCGCCATTTTGAAAACTCTATACAGTTCGCTCGCACTCCTTCACTTGTGCAAGCGAGAACGCTATCTCACAAAACTTTATAATGGCGTGACCTTTAAAATATGTATACATTTTCAAATGAAAACTACCCTCACCCAATAAACTATTACCTAATTTGTAACCGATTATTCTTATCAAATAGTAGTAAAGTTATGTATCGTTCCATTACATCGTTTGAAGAACTGAACGAGTCCATGAAAAATCCTTTGGTATATAACATGAATAAGGAATGCAACTAACAATACAGAAGTTAAATTATACCAGTAGGTAATGACGTAACTATCAAGGCAATTTTTCCACGATTGAAAGAAGTTTCATTTGACTAGTGTTAAGAACGACATTTGTTCGTTGGCTTGAAGAGATAATAACTATTGAGGAGAGAATATATGGCTACTGCTCATTCGTGTGGTGTAGTCAATTTTGACAAGCTGGTAGGCACGTTGCCCAACACAATCGTGTCTTGTTTGTCTTACTAAAAATGTACAGTGACAATTACAAGTTTTCAAATACTTTCCAAAATTGCCTTGGTTGATGGTCAAATTTGAAACATAGCAGCTTGAAGTATTGCTATCGTTTTCTCTCTAATTTCGCTTAAAAAGAGGGCAAGGGCAAATATTTCGCAATCAATTGCGGTCGCATTTTCCTTTCCATCTGCTTATCTTATTGACTGATTTACATTGTACCAAGAAATCCAATAAGTGTTATGAATTGCATAAGTATTTACAGCAAATACCTAACAAGATTTTTAGTGTAGGTGAGAAAAGATTACTTAAAATACTGAATAGCAATAATTAATGTAGCAGCCCATAGATTTTATAACGGGTGGATAAAGTTTCAGTGTTCTGAAATTAAAGAAACCATGAACATGAAACAAATGTTGACTATTGTACATACGATGCCATCATATTCAAAGTTTAAAAGATTTACACTACATTACTACTCGTACTAGGTACAGTTTTATACGAATTTAATTGTCTTTAACAAATAATGTACTTCCATTGTGTAATAAATAATTGGTTAGATTTTGACATATTCAGGTTAAACTATTTAACCATGCGTCTCATTGCTGCATCGAATGCAGTATCTATAAAAGTTTCCCCACACAGGAAGCTAGATTGAAACAACTTGATACAGATGTTCCTATAATCCTAAATGGACATTTATGATTTATACCTAATTTCTATATTTGAACCGATTCCTTATAGTAATCGCACTCTTACATAATAACAACTTCAAAAAAAAAGAAACATTACCCACATCATAAGTAATAAAAGCTAACTACAGCGTGACTAACTTAACTTTTAAGACGCGTTGTGGCGTCGCATCGTAATTTCTTTACAAAACTGATAGACTGATTCAGTTTAGTTTGTGATTTAGTCACCTCCGTAATTTGGTCTCGATGTAGCAGAGTGTTCGAGAGAGCCACTCTCGAATTTCTTTGGAAAGAACTCCTGTTTCTCGAGGTGTTAGTGGGAATGATGCGAGTTTCAGAAGAGCTCTCCGATCGGGGCATTCTGGAGCCACAGATCGTGGATGAAGTTGTATAGGTCATCGCTCACTGCCACCTGAAACCAATTTAAGGTATATTTGGCATAATTTATTTTTAGCTGATCCGAAATATATTACTCTGTACTAACGGCGTATACTTTTGTGCTTTTTCATTTCTTTTTCGTAAGAACCTTTAAAAGAGAGAAACATTCAAGAGATGAAAGAACTTATATACATAGTCATGCATATAAACACAATAAACATGAACAATAATAACTTCAATAAATAATGCTTTTATCATTTTCTTTTCCATATTATTAATAAACTAAAAGAACGGTAAAATCATATTTCTAAATAAATATCTTCAGGAAGGAACAGGTTTACAAAAATATAAACATATCCATAAAAAACTAGATCGCTAGTTTTACGCAAAAATATAGCGTTGAAATAATGACAATTTGATTTTTTCATGTCACATGTTAGTCCGTTACCATAGAAAGCCAGAACGGAAATTTCTTGTACAGTTACAGTAGAATCTCAAGTAAATGGGGCGGGAATATGAGATTCTATTTTGGGATTCCTAAAGATAAATAACGTACCTAAGACATGATCTAACATATCTATCTGAACACATTTCTACACATGGAATATAATAGTATAGATATAGTAAGTATCAATTAATATCAGGTGAAATGAAAGTCTCTTAGCCGCTGCCGTGCCTGAAAGATTTTTAAAATAAAAAATGAACATATAAAAAGCATTATTTTACTAGCAAGGGATTAGATAATTATTTATATGCGGAATAAAACTACCTTACGATATATATGACAAGACTTTGGCAGAAAAACGTAAGACGTTAACGTTTAAAACAAAAAGGAACGTTTCGAAACGTTTGACACATGTCTACCACCGCTGTTGAGCCCAGAATTGTTAGTAGTACCTTCCAGTAAACTTTGCGAACCTTGTAGGGTGTGGGGTTCAGATTCCTCTTGATGTCTTGCCGGAGGGTTCGGAGTGAAGACTGCACCCTCTCGCGAACTTCGATCAACGGCTTCGGTGGCACGCTGATTCGACCTTCCTTCCAGTATACCTGTAAAATTAATAAGAGTAAAATATAATTAAAAAATGTTTTTTAAGCAATCTGATCTGTCCTACAACTGGGCAAAGACTTGAGCTTTTTTTCTACAACGGAAAAGATTTAATCGAATCGTTCAAAGGTAATGATTATGAACTACTATATGGCAGTAGTGAGTTTTTAATACATACATCACCATAGTCAAAATTATCGTAACTGAAATTTCATAACCCATCGACATTTTTGACTGTAACGTGGCCAAAATCACTAATCACACACAGACTGCGAAAAAATTTAGTGGCAATGCACGTAATTTGCAACATTATTTACTCGTTTGTTTTTTATTTCATTTGTAACTTTTCCAAGTAAATTCTTATTATAATTAAATTTAGTTTTTTACTTACTTTAGATGTTATGTTCAGTTCGATACAGTGTAAACTGTTAGAATACAGTTATTGATAAGTAAATGAATAAATTATATTTCATCACTGTTTGTTCATTTAATTTTACGTAAAAATACGTAAATTTAATGTGAAATATATAATGATCATATCCTTGGTGTGTTTAAAAGTGATGCCACATGAAAACAAAAATATCGGTTTTACGATTATAATGTGAGCGTCAGAACCGCTGGACCAAGTTTGATAACTATCAAATTTTAGTACCTTTTTGGTACTATTTGGTACCTTAGTTCAAATAATTAGTACCTCGATGAACAGTGAAAAAACATGAAAAGAAAGTGGGCAGCCATTCTGACGTCAGGTTGGCTGGACCACATCTATTTCACATAGTTAGAGACAAAATTACGGAATTATTTCTTTGCAATTATTTAGTACCTTTTTGGTACCTAACATTTTTAATTCATAGTAAATTTTATAGTCTCCCTGGAAAAAAATATGGATGTTTTTTATTTCAGCATATATACCTATTACATGTATTTAGTAAATATATACTTATTTGTACCCCATAAACCTAGCGGTAAGTTTCCCATATTATCTGCTAACATCAATTTCAGTTTTTTTTTAGGTAAATAATAAATATTATACAGGATGACTGATGGGATCGAACAATCGATAATGATAATATACAACGCCCCAACTAACATCTTAAATTTGGACAAAACATCTTCAAGTCATATTAAGCGTCAGGCATTATCTATATTTTTAAAACTTCTTTTTGAACAATTTCGATTCCAAACCACATATCAAATTTTATCAGTTAGATTCACATTAAAGTAAATTTCCTATTACATCATGTTACATCAATACAATGTAGGTTACAAATCTACACGTATTATTTGAGTTGTAAAAACTTATCTACAAAAGATCTCTGTTATATAATATGTTTAAAATGAGCGTATATGGGTTTATTTACTATGGAAACATTTACGTTTGTTCGATCAGGAGATAATAAAGGTATTTCAAGTTTAACTTAACATGGGGTAGGTTTGAGTGAAAAATGTTAATTATAATTAATTCACTGGTATCATCAAATGCCTATTCAAACCGGAGCAGTATTCGCTGCCGTCTGCGGTAGAGAAAACAGAGTGGGTAAGCTGTAATATTACTATTTATACTAAAGCGGATTTCGCCGCCTGATAGCGGAACGTTTCGCCAAACAAGCAAAAAAACCGCCTACGTAGCCGGTAGGTACCGCTTTTGCTCTAATCGCGGAACATCATACAAACTACCTATGATTTTGTTTTACCTCTACCTCTACCCACAGCGGTAGCGAATACCGCTTCGGTTTGAACATGTATTAATAATTACGGATATTTACCGTGGTTCTATACATGGTGTATGAAACTTCATCGAAATATCCGAGATTTTTTTTAAATGCCTCAGTCATATTGCTGACTTGCCTTGTGGTCCAGGTAGTGAGTCTGAGCCATAGGTCGTGGGTTCGATCCCCACCCAATGCATTACTTTGTAAGGTCAATTTGTGTGGAATATTCGGGTGTTTGTTCTGGCTGAGTGTTTCTATGTATCATAAGCATGTATGTATTTAAAATATTTTACCAATTGTAAGATAAAGATAATTTTATTGAACAGATATTGATTGAGTTATAACATAATATGCGGCGCTGCCTTTTGCGTTAGTATAAATACTGTGGTGAAAGTCAGCGTCTTCCATTTGTTCACTTAAGTATGATGTTCAACAACATGTTAACTTTACGTTTATAATAAGCAAAAAGTCTAATTTTATCATAATTAGGAAAATTTTGGCAAAAAGTTACAAAAAGAGTTTAAAAAAATCACCTATGTGGTCACTATAGTAGTAGCTCTGCTTAGCTTAGGGATAGTGTCTGTTGTTGTGAGGAAATTCCATATAATATAGAACAATATAATATATTGTTCTATATAATAATAATTATATTTATTTCAGTCACAATAAAGGGTTTGGTATCCATCTATCTCTATACGGAAAGTGATGCTATTTCAGGTAAATTACTTTTGTCCGGTTTATATATCCTCAAACACATCCGTATTGTATTTTCTCCAGTCTAGGTACCTAATAAAATATTTACAATGTATTTAATTACAATAACAGGGTAGTTAATATCATCATATTCATTTCCCTATCAGTAATGTATAAAAATAATCATAATTGTATTGTTTGCACAAAGAAAGACTTCCAGATAGTGATACATATTTTATGTATCTATATTAATTTATGTGTGTACTTTATTGCCGTACATATTGATAAGAGTGTGTTAGTCTCCGATAGACAAGGCAATGCACGTCTCCGCATTCGTAACAGTACATCTATTTTTAGGGAACTATTTTTGAAGTACTTAGAATAGACGGTGCGCATTTAATCACACCACCGATTCATTGAATACAATTCGGACATATGAGTAGTTAAATTTAAATCATAGCCAACTTCATTTTAAATTACTAATGATTTACTAATCAGTATTGGAATTTGTGCAGAAAGAGAGCATAGTTTTATTTCGATTAATGGTCTTTACGTGTGTCTTTAACGGTAAAGGAAAACATCGTGAGGAAACCGCCATATACCTAGCATCTTTGAAAGTCATGCGTCATCTACCATCTGCACTTGGCCAGCGTGGTGGATGACGGCCTTAACTCTCTCTCCTTGTGAGAGAAGGCCTCGAAAACCAGCAGTGAGAACATTTAGAGGGCTGCTTATCTATAATAATATTTTAAAGCTGAAGGGGTTTCTTGCTTAAACGCGGTAATCTCAGGAACTACTCGACCGAATTTTTCACAGTTTCAGTTTCACACAAAAAATCTTTCACAGTTGGATATGTAAGTGATCCCTGAGTGCTATAGGCTATATATTTATTATTGATCGTATAATAGGCGAGCAGCATTAGCTGATATGACTATATCCTATATCTCAGTGTTGAAATAACTAATTGTATGTTAATGATATTGTCCGAACCGAAGCCGAAACCGGTCGACTGGGGATGTTCTGGCGTATGTCAATCACATCTGGAGTGAAGCTATCGAGAAACACGGGGAAGCACTTGCAGTCTCCCTGGATATCTCGAAGGCTTTTGACAGGGTTTGGCATGATGGCCTTATTAGCAAGCTTTCTAGTTATGGTTTGTCTCCAGGGTTTATTGCGTGGATATCGGACTTTTTGAGGGATCGATCCATACGAGTTGTCATTGATGGCTGCTCGTCGGACCAAATGGGTATCAATGCCGGAGTCCCTCAAGGGTCGGTACTCTCTGCAACGCTTTTTCTGCTACATATCAACGATCTGCTGAAGCCCGGTATCTTTGGGTACGCAGATGATAGCACCGTTGTAGAGAGTTACATATCTAGCGCGAGAGCCAGTGGTCAACAAACTAAGGTATTGAGAGAGAGCATGATTGAGCGTTTGAACTTGGCCCTTGAGGCAGTCTCTGAATGGGGCGAAACCAATCTGGCCAAGTTTAATGAGGGAAAGACGCAGGCGTGTTTGTTCTCCGCAAAAAGGAGTCAATTTTTACAGACTCCTACTTTTCGGGGTGTATCCGTGCCGGTTACTGATCATCTTGAGCTTTTGGGTGTTACCTTGACATCTACACTCAACTTTGGCTCGTATATCGAGTCCAAGGCTAAATTAGCTGCCAAAAAACTAGGTATCCTCTCAAAGGTGCGAAAGTACTTCAAGTCTGAACAATTGCTTTTGTTATATAAAGCACAGATTCGCTCTTGTATGGAGTACTGTTCGCACCTTTGGGATGGATCGGCTAAGTATCAGCTTGAGGCTCTGGAATCGATTGAGAGGCGTGCTAAGAGGCTCATAGGCAATAACACTCTTGTGCGAAAAAGACTGCAAAGTCTTGAACATCGCCGAAAAATTGCTAGCTTATCGGTTTATTATCGGATACACTTCGGAGAGCGTGCATCTGATCTGCATGATCTAATACCACCGAGCCCTTTCTTCTATCGGACTTCCCGTAGCTCGAAGAAGCGGCATCGTTTCATGGTTGATTTGTTCCAAAGACACGAACAAAGAGGTTTGACTCTACTTTTGTGATAAGAACGTCTAGACTGTGGAATGAGTTGCCCGAGTGGGTCTTTCCCGATGGTTATAATCTTGGTGTCTTCAAATCGAGAGTGAATCGGTTTCTTCTAGGTAAGCACGCTCCATCTTAGACCGCATCGTCGCTTAACATCAGGCGAGATGGTGGTCAAGTGTAAACCTATAAATGTTAAAAAAAAAAAAAAAATGTCTTTCGCTATCCATTTGTCCAGATTGTTATTGATAGACTTCAATGACTTTGCTAAAATAACATCCTCTGGCAACCTGTTCCAGTTATAAGCCACTCTGTTGCTGAGGATGTGATGTGCTGACTGCACATCACTGACAAACACTGCACAGTGCAGTGTTTTGCCAGTGATGGTGCATGGGACAACTGGGACTTATGACGACGATTATGTCTCTTATGCTCCTTTAATCTGTACAGGCACAGAATAAATATTAGTACAAGTACCGAAGCCTCACTACCGAAAACAATATTATATAAATAGCGACTCTTGCTGGGACACAACAAAGTTCAATTGAGCTCGCCTTAGCGCTCAATACCTGTCGCGATTTTCAACTTAACATTTGCGCTCTTTCTAACGCGTAACTCTGTCGCTGTCTCGCGCAGAGGGTTGTCGACATATCTAATAACAATATGCGCGGGAAACGTGTTGCGCGAGTGCTCAGCCGTGCGTCCGACAACCGACTGGCACTTGTCCCCTGGGAGGCACGGTCTAGCTGTAGGCTAAAACCGCGCGACCTTGAGCGAGTGATGATGCACTGGTACAGGTTCCTTATGTGAGGTTATACAATCAATTCCGTATTTTAAATGTCTCGATCAAGTCTCCCCGCAGCCGTCTCTCTTCCAATATAGTTACCCCGGACAAAGCCGGGGCGGAACGCTAATTCTCATAATTTTAGTAGGATTAGTAGTTCAACCTACCTTATAAAGGTGCTCAACTTTGCTAGGAATGACGTAGGCCCTCTTCGACTCTTGGAAGGGGTGTCGGCAGAGCACCTTCTGGCCGACGGCGGGCGGCGGCTCTGAAGACCGCTGCAGGAGGTCTATGAGGGCGTGTCCGTCGGCGCCGAACAATCTGTACGCCTGAAACATTTACATACCATTCATAGTACGAGTACCTACGGTTGTAACACTAGTTTTAGTTTTTTATTTTACTTATTTTTTTGTTTTGGTGTGCACAATAAAGAGTATCTATCTATCTATCTACGTATAAAATTTACTGCGGTAAGCGCGAACATGGTTATACATATACGGAATGTTTTCAGGTATTTAAATATGCTCTACGTCGTAGTGGTAGGCCTTTCTAGAGTCCACCTGGGGAAGTATCACACCAGTTATTCTACCGCCAAGCATAAATGTGAAAACATCACTGTGTTCCGGTTTGAAGGGCAATGTTCCAGAGAAGTTACAGGGTGTAGAGAGAAATCGTCAAATATCTCTGGGCGCAGTGTAGTGCTAGGTAATGATTTGGACTCTTCATGTTCCAATAGCTGCGTGCCACTGTGCTGTCATGTGGCAGGCATGTTGCTTACCATCAGGCACATGTACTGCTCGTCTCCTATATTACCTATTAAAAAAACCGTGTAAAATTTACTGATGCACTTACTGTACCCTGTACTTGAGATCGTTTCCAATCTTGCCTACACTTCAGAGTAGCAGTTCCTAGATTCCTGGTAGAGATGTACAACTTTTCAATCATCATTGATTTTAACGGTAAAGGAAAACATCATTAGGAAATCGACATACTCCACAAGAAGCTTAACTTTCGAGGACCTATGTTATAGCTACCGTGAAGAATCCGGCATACTAAAAAAATAACCAACATTCGAGGACATATTTGTTTGTTTGTGTCAACCACACTAGCCCAGCGTGGAGGATAATAGCCTAGGCTGTGTTCTTGTGAGAGAAGGCTTTGAAACCCAGCACAGGGTACATAAAATAGTATACATTTGACTAATGACTGTGTTTCGCCCGTTGATGTTAGCTAGCAAAGTCATAATAATTTTTGTAATTTGGTAATTTCAGAGATTAAACCATTTAAAGCTTTGTAAAATAGATAAGAAATATTCATGGACATTTCACACAACACCTATAGATTATATTGATAATAAAAGTCTACTTTCGGGATCATTATCTATGTAAGTCATTAATGAGATTGCAAAAAGCGTACTCCAGATGTATGTAACACTAAAAGCCGGGTCACACAGAGGCGATCCGATAGCGATAGCGATCCGGATCGTATCCGAGTATGGGATCGCGCCCGCTTGCTGTGTGTCAGGTCATACAAATTCGAACATTACAAAAAATCCCGTCTCGGATCGCTATCGCTATGGGATCGCCTCTGTGTGACCCGGCTTTAACTGTATTTTAAAAAAATATTTCGAAAAAGATCAACATTTCTAAAACGATTAATCATTTTTATAGAAAGGTAGAAGAGAAGATAGATCGCTCACCTCTCGAGACCTTGAGAAAATATTTAGATTGCTGTAGGTATTCCAAATACTTGCTATAAATAAGATGTAAACGTATATGTGTGAGTGTAATTAGTAAGCTTGGCTGAGCTTTATACGCTAGCCCAAAGTTCGGTAGTCAGTAGAGGCCATTAGAGACCATCTACCCATAAAAAGCTATACATTTCCGTTATTTTAAGTTACAAAATAATGAATCGGCAATATTTCACCTGCAAATTAAACTGCAACCTAAAAATAGACTGGCTATAAATAACAGAATTATTGGTAGACTGTAATGATTACCAAAATTAGAAACGGCAACAAATGTATCTACCAAATTGGATCAGTGATGAGCATTTATTGATAATGCCGTAATTATTTCAAATATTATCTCTATCTATAAATAATAATAAAATGTTTCGATTTTATTGTGTAATTATTACTGTAATAATGAAACAGCAATATTGCACCTGCCAAATAGTCATAGTCCTATGATTACTGGAGTCAAATATCAAAACGGTAGCATTATCCGATGATAATATTTGTATGACCCATCCTACCTGTCACATCAATGGAAAAAACGATAAAAAAGTATTGATCAAAAACCAATAAACTAAAAGTGAGAATCATACCGGTCGCCTTTTGTTTAGAGGGCCTTCAGGCAGTTAACTTCAACATACCTCTTATTCTTATCGAACTTACGGTTAGCGTAAAAGCCTGTGAACCTAAAATGACTACTTTATTAGGGTTCCGTAAAACGTAAAAACGGAACCCTTATAGATTCGTCATGTCTGTCTGTCTGTCTGTCTGTCTGTCTGTCTGTCCGTCCGTATGTCACAGCCACTTTTTGCCGAAACTATGATAACTACACTGTTGAAACTTGGTAAGTAGATGTATTCTGTGAACCGCATTAAGATTTGTACAAAAAAGTTTAAACAAAAGAAAAATTAGGGTTGCCCCCCATACTGAGAACTGCAACTAAAAAATTTTTTTTTCATCATACCTTCACGTGTGGGGTGTCTATCGATAGGTCTTCAAAAATGATGTTGAGGTTTCTAAAATCATTTTCGTCTACACTGAATAATTTGCGCGAGAGACACTTCCAAAGTGATAAAATGTGTGTCCCCCCCCCTCTAACTTCTAAAGTAAGAGAATGAAAAATCTAAAAAAAATGTATGATGTACATTACCATGTAAACTACCAACGAAAATTAGTTTGAACTCGATCTGATGTGTAGTTTTTTTTTAGTACGTCATAAATACACTATTATTAAAACTTCGATCAAAGTTACAACGAACTACAAGAACGATGTGTACTATGTATATTATGTTACTTGCTGGAACGGAACCCTTCATGGGCGAGTCCAACTCGCACTTGGCCACTTTATTAACTGTATATTCGAATGAAGTGGTTCTTATAATATATAAATATATCATTTGATATTTATAATATACAATATTATATAATTTAAATCTCGGAAACGGCTGGAACAATTTTCATGAAATTATGCATGAAGGGTGTTTCGGGGACGATAGATCGATTAGCTAGGTTTTATTTTTTTAAAACGTCCTTATATGCGCGTTTTTAGACTATGAAAAAATGTTACATTGACATTAGAATACGACGGTAAATTTCGCAACGTTGCGCGACAGTAGGTATAATAGCTCAGGCGGTAAGTTGGGCAGACACGAATTAGATCCGGGTTTCGAATCCAGACGGCTCCTTCAAGTTTATCCTTGTTTTTCAAGTTTATCTTTATTTTTGAGAATATCTATTAGTAGGTGCCTTTTATCTGTAGGTATCTAAGAGTATAGGTAAATCGAGCAAAGCTCGGTCAACCAGGTACTAAATATTAATAGAAATTCGTCATACATCACTAACTAGTCCCAAATTAAGCAAAGCTTGTACTATGGTGGCCGATAACTGATGTTAATACTTATATAATTTTAAATACTCACGTGTGATACATGAACACATCCAGACAGATTACAAAGATTTGTATTCATCTCACAAATATTTGTCCTTGGTGGGAATCGAACCTACGACCTACGTTCCCGCGAGTAGACTTACTAGCAACTAAGCCACGAGGCTAGCCGATTCGAACCGATGTGGTTCGTACTTCACTTGTAGTTATATGATCTACAGGTACCTACTAATATTATTCTATAGGTATATTTTATTGAAGTGAAAACTTCTTTTGGCGCGCCTAGACAAATTTTTCGTGGGCTGTGAAATGAAATCTAGCGTTACGCTCAGATATGATAAGAAATCTTCGGGTAAACTCGGGACCATAGCCATTGGCTATCTAGAAATGCATCATCCAATGGGAAATGCTAAAAGGGCGTGGCCTGCCCATCATGGCATGGCCATCTAGAAATGCGTCAGCCAATGGGAAATACTGGTGCATTTCTAGATGGTCATGCCATGATGACCAGTCTACACCCTCCGGTTACACCCGTGTAGTTTCCAAAGTAAGCTATCAAATTCTGAGTTATAAGTTTTCACTCCTATCGGCAGTTCCTATGACTGCCATTTTTTTTTAACCCCCGACGCATCAACGACGAGTGGTTAAGTTTAACGTGACTATCTGTGTGATTTTGTTTATTTTTGTTTGGTAGGTGAATTAGACCGGAGCTTTCTTAATGCAAATCAATCGCCGTCACAAAATGGCGAAACTAATATTTTGTCTCAATATGAGTGGGTATCAAATGAAAGGACTTGAAAAATATAATGCTATGGACTAACTATAAATACAAAATGGTCCAGTTTTTTTTCTTGTGTTACTGTATGTTTGTAACGAATAAACTCAAAAACGACTGGACCGGTCACAGAAATTCTTTAACCAATAGAAAGCTACGTTATCCCCGAATACCATAGACTATATTTATCGACGCAAATGGAGTCAGAGCAGGTCGCTAGTATATTTTAAAGAACATCGATACCATCTGTTACATGTATTTAGTTGAAAATTTTCCTACACTGATAAAAATGGCTATCGTAATGAGATAGAAAGTAATCGATTCTTGTCGATTTAGGGCACTTTGAACTATAACGCTTATCAAATGCAAGTCATTTTAAAACGTAGCATAGTTATTATCTTATACCTTTAAACGAGCAATTCTTGTACCTATATAAATATGTATATATATTATATAGAATCTGAATCTCGGAAACGGCTCGACGGATTTGGATGAAATTATGTATGCAGGGGATTTCGGGGACGATAAATCGATCTAACTAGGTTTTATTTTAAAAAAACGCATATTATGCGCGTTTTTAGACAATGAAAAACTGTCACATTTGACATTAGAATGTGAAGGTAAATTTCGCCGCGTGACGCGACAGCATAATTAGCTCAGACGGAAAGTCGGGCGCTCATAGCGGTCACGAATTAGTAGCTTCGGGTTCGAATCCAGACGGGTTCTCTTTTTTTTTTCAATTCGTTTTTTTAAGAAAATCTATTTCTTGGAGTCTTTTATCTGTAGGTATCTAAGTATATTTAGTATTTAAGCCGAGCAAAGCTCGGTCACCCAGGTACTTCAATGATGATGTAAACAAAATACGCGTGTATTTTTTGTAAAATAAGTACCATTGGATCGTTTATTTTTCATGGAGTAATACTGTGTTTCACCTCACCTTTGTGTCATTGTTATCCAGATATTTTTAAATAATATAAATCCTAGGCAGTTACTGGTTACAGACTACTTTTTATAGTATTGAGTGATGGAACGTGTGCCTGATGCTAATTAATATGCCTGCCTATAACACGACAGTGTCACGCGGCTAGTGGAACATGAAGAGTCTAAAATATTACCTAGCACTCCATTGCGCTCGTCACTCAGAGGTATAAGATGTTTTATCCATCGATATAAACCTGGGATGTGCCCTCCTAAACTTCAGGCACACGGAATTATGTCATCGTTGGGAAGAGTGAGCTCACTCTTTCCGTCCTAGTCGTTTGCAGGAAGCGGTGAACGCCGGACGCTTTTATTATCACTATTCGTTGTCAACAACCAAATAAGTAGAACCACAGCATACCTCGCCGCTAGAGATTCTAGGGGTCAAGTACATTGGTGGTAGGTAAACCACTTACGTTACACACACAAAAGCAGTTTATTACCAATTTAAAGGTGCTCAGGGAAAATCTAATGGTTTCAATCGATGGTTTTATATCTATGCCCAGTAATTTCACTGTAATCATTGCCATTCAAACCGGTACACAGTGATGTTTTCACATTACTGCTAGGCTTTAAGTCACGTGACTATTTTTTCGTATTCCTGACCACAAACCCTTTCATTTGATACCCATATCATGGGGGTGCATTTCAAACAGCCAGTCCGCCATCTTGGGGAGTCCGCCATATTGGGTTTGTAATGACGTTTCTTAGCTAGTCATGTATTGTCATCAGAGCGTGTGATTCATCCTAATCGAAGACCGGGAAATGGGTCAAATAAAGATTCCAAGATTTTCTTGCATACATAGTTAAAACTGAAGCTAATAAAAGTGTGTTACAAACCGATTTTAAATTAGGCTAGATTGTAATAAGTATTAGGATCCAAGGTGACTTGGTGAATAATTTTAGAAAAAAAAAAAAACGATTTACTCTCGATTTGAAGACTCGGAGATTGTAACTATCGGGGGAAACCCACTCAGGCAACGTATTCCACAGCCTAGACGTTCTTATCACAAAAGTAGAGTCAAATCTCTTCGTTCGTGTCTTTGGAACATCAACCATGAAACGATGTCGCTTTTTCGAACTACGAGCATTCCGATAGAAAAATGGGCAAAGTTGTATTAGATCATGCAAATCAGTTGCACACTCGCCGAAGTGTATCCGATAAAAACCCGATAGGCTAGCAATTTCAAAATGTTCAAGACTCTGAAGTCTTTTTCGCACAAGAGTTTCGTTGCCTATGAGCCTGTTGGCAGGTCTTTGATACGATTCCAGAGCCTCCAGCTGATACTTAGCCGACCCATCCGAAAGTTGCGAACAGTACTCCATACAAAAGCGAATCTGTGCTTGATAAAACGTTAGCAACTGTTGTTCAGACTTGAAGTACCTACGCGTATTTGACAGGACACCTAGTTTTTTGGCAGCTAATTGAGCCTTGGACTCGATATACGAGGCAAAGTTGAGCGTAGATGTCAAAGCAACGCCCAAAAGCTCAAGACGGTCAGAAACCGGCACAGATACACCCCGAAAAGTAGGAGTCGGATCGAATGGACTCCTTCTTGCGGAGATCAGACACGCCTGCGTATTCCTCTCGTTGAACTTGACCAAATTGGCATCGCCCCCTTTAGACACCGCCTCAAGAGTCAACCTCAATCGCTCGATCAAACTCTCTCTCTCTCTCTGACCTGACAGACCTGAGTTTGCTGCCCACTGGCACTCGCGCTAGATATTTAACTCTCTACAACGATGCTATCATCTGCGTACCCAAAGAACCCGGGCTTCAACAGATCGTTGATATGTAGCAGGAAGAGCGTCGCAGAGGGTACCGACCCTTGAGAAACTCCAGCATTTATAGCCATTTGATCCGAAGAGCAGCCATCAATGATAACTCGCATGGATCGATCCCTCAAGAAGTCCGATATCCACGCAATAAACCCAGGAGACAAACCATAACTAGAAAGCTTGCTTATAAGGCCATCATGCCAAACCCTGTCAAAAGCCTTCGAGATATCCAGGGTGACGGCAAGTGCTTCCCCGTATTTCTCAGTGAATAAAAATCTTTGTTATGTGTCTGGGTGTGTTTATGTATCTACAAGTAACTACAAGTGTATTTGAGTATTTAGAATTATATAAGTATTAGCATCAGCTATCTGGCCACCACAGTACCTACAAGCTTTGCTTAAGTTGGCACTAGTGAGTGTTGTGTGAGGAATGTCTATTAATAATCATTTATTATAGGAATCACTTCATTCGAAGATACAGTTAATAAAGTACGTTCTTTTAGGTTCACAGGTTTGTGCGCTAACCGCTGGTTCGATAAGGAGAAGAAGCCAGTTGAAGTCAACTGCCTGAAGCCCCTCCAAAAACAAGGCGTCAGGTACGATTCACACTTTTAGAGAATCGATTTTTAATCAATATCTTTATAGTTTTTTTCCATTGATGTGACAGGCAGATGGGGCAAACAATAGTACATTGTTCACCGAGAGGAGAAAGTAACCGATTACCGTCGAGGGTGTCGTTTGAAGCCCGAGCCGTAGGCGAGGGCTTTAAAACACCCGAGATCGGGAATCGCACTTTCTCTCGAGTGATACATAGTGCTTTATACTACACCTACGAGGAAAATAAAAAACTAAATCTTTTATTTTACTTTTCTACGAAAACTGAATCCTCAAACAACACACAAATTGAAAATGGCGCCAATGGCGTCTGCAATTTTCACATACTGTTCTTTTTTCAAATTGTTTGACACCATCCAACACACAGCTAGTGGCCAGTGTCATTTTGCGAACTTGGAGATAAAAACTCACTGTAAAAACTTTTTGGCTTTTGATATTTAGGTTACCAGCGCATAGTCTTACCCAAAATTAAAAAAGAAAAACCACGTAAGAAATGGATTTTCATACACTTTTCTCTCCCGCTCAGATGCGTTTTCTCGCCGCATATTTGTTCGATATGCAATGACGTACTTTCTACCGTAAATTTGATAAAGTATCAAGTACTTTCCGAGCAGGTGTAGTATAAATATTATTATCGGATCATGCTACCGTTTTGATATTTGACTCAAATAATCATAGGACTATGACTATTTGGCAGGTGCAATTTCGCTGTTTCATAATGTATAAAATTATCATTACAAATTAAATTCGAATCATTTTACTATTTATAGATAAATATGCCTAATATTTTAAATAATTACGGCATTATCAATATTTGTTCATCACTGATCCAATCTGGTAGATACAATATTTCCGTTTCTAATTTTGGCAGTAATAACAGTCTAAAGTCCGATAATTTTATTATTTATAGCCAGACTATTTTAAGCAAATATTTTTAAAACAGCTTTATCAATATTTGATCATTGATCTAATTTGGAAGGTAAAATTTTACCGATTTATAATTTCGTAACTTAAAATAACGTAAATGTATAGCTTTTTAATGGTAGTTGGTCTTTAATGGCCTCTACTGACTACCGAACTTTGGGCTAACACGCGTATAAATCTCAGCCAAGCTTACTAATAACACTCACACATATACGTTTATAGCTTATTTATAGCAACTATTTGGAATATCTACAGCATTCTAAACAATATTTAAAAAAATCTTCAAAAAAAGTCCAACGTTTTTTTATGTAACATTTTCCGGAACTAAGGAGAATGATCTCGAATTTTTATTATCAACATAATCTAGGTATTACACAAAGTTTTAAATGGTTTCAATTTTTAATGTGATAATCTCTGAGACTTCAGAGTTTTAAAAATTATTTATGACTTTGCTAGTTAACAACCGGGCGAAACACAGTCGGTAATAAAAATAGCATAAATATACTATTTTATGTTCCCATTGCTGGGAGTCGAAACCTTTTCTCACAAGGAAAGAGTTAAGGACATAATCCACCACGCTAGCCGTGAGCAGGTTTGAACGGTTGACACAAACATGTCCTTATAGCCGGTAATCCTCGCGATGATGATTGACACGTACGTCCTCGCAAATTTGCAATTTTTTTAGTACGCCGGTTTGGTTTCCTCTTGGCGGCGGTAGTCTTCGATAGTCTTAATTGTTTGAGATTGTTAACAATTTTCACTAAGACAATACTTTTATGAACTTTTAAAACTAAATTCCTAAATCTGTGTCTGGACTGGTTTTATAATCCGAACAGACGCTGTGATTGTCTAGTTTCTCTGCTTAATTTAAGAGAATCGGGACGTACGGAACGACGGCGGTTGACATAGGTCCTCGAAAGTTATCTGCTTTTGGAGTATGCCGCGGTTTCCTCACTATGTTTTCCTTTACCGTTAAAATCAATCATGATGAAAAAGTTGTACCAGTAAAAACACTCTAAGATGCAGGCAAGATTGGAAAAGATCTCAAGTTTGTGAAATTTGACGTTCTTGTCACTAGGCCACCACGGCGTAAAGTTACAGATTTGTTTAATGAGTTTAATGATTTCTTTAAATTTTGTTCCGTCTAATTAGGAGTACCAGATTCCTGGTTATTTATCTTACTGACATAAAATAGGCCAGTGAATGAGAACGAATTGTTATTTTAATTGCTCATTATAGAAATCGTAATAAATAGTTCCGTTTACGACGTTTTTTTCGTATAGTACTTTTGATGATTCTAATTAATTTGTTTGTGATTTTTGTAAATTCCCGGCCTTTGTTCGGTTTGTCTATGGGGTCGGTATCAGACAGATAGCGCCTTTTTATCACGTTAATCGTGTACAAACAGGACGATTAGGTATTCTGGTATTCATCTATGGATTCTATGGGATACAAGTATACATAGTAAACAAATGTAGGTACGTTTGTGACTATTGCATGACGACAAAGTTTTGTCCTGGTACAGCTATCTAGGTCAAAAATGTAGATAGTTTCGAACGAGGGTGTCATATACATGCTATGGCACTAGGTTTTATAACTTCCCCTCATAAAACAGACCATTCAGTACATAGTTATTGATTCGAAGCACTAAACAATAAAGTTACCAAGACCTTGTGCGGTGCGAGCACAGTATATTGTTATGTGGTAATATTTTATTTATATCTTGTATATGGAAAGCTAATATTTTCGCCTGATATGATAACACGCATCGGTTCAAGGCCGTCGAGTATCATATTTTATAGCGGTCTTCATTTGTTTTCATTCCACTGGTTTTCTTACACGCAATACGAATACTTGATAATAATAAGTTAATGTGGGCCAACTCGACGGCAAGTAACCACAAGCACATTTTTTTAGTAATGTAATCTTGACCCGGTTCGATGACGTTATAAGTAAGTACCTTACTATCAGGACCGTATTGAAATCGACTAAGACAGTGACGCCAATTTCGTAAAAAGCAGTTAATTTACATATTTTGCACTGATATTTCATGTCAGAGATGAGCGTAAAACCAGGCAAATATAATATCTACCATAACGTAGAGTACACAATGAATACAGAAACGGACACCATAAGCTATTCAGAAAGGATAGTATTTAGAATATTTTGATGTTTACTCTAAATTATACATTATATATCTAAGTATAGTCATGACAACTGAAAAAAACTAAAGTCAGTCAGTAAAGATTACAAAAAATATTATACACGTATTTTTTTCTTTTCTTTCACAAACAAAAAATGACGAAGATAGAAGCTTAGAAGTTTCGAAGGACGTCATTTCATTGTACCATTTTCACGAAAACGTGTCTTTACCACATTGGAAGTTTGATGGTCTATATATAGTATAGACAAATATAAATATATTTATATATATATAGTATATATATATATTTGTCGATTATTAATAATTTGACAAAACAAAACATACATGTCTCGTATTTTTCTATAAATTAGAACGGTATTTTTTGACCCAATCATGACCACAGTTACCGGAAGATTTACTACTTATACGTGAAGACAACAAAAAAAACTGTAACCTTCATAAATTGCTGCCATAACATGTCTAATACATATTTACATTGAACGGACTTTATGTAACCAAAAAAATTTTTCAAATTATTTATCAGTACAATTTATATTATATAACATTTACTTATTTTAAGTCATACTCCCATTAACAAGAAAATTAGTGCAAACGAAAAACCCCTCAAAAGAATAATTTTCTACGAATTGTATATGCAAACCCGCTAGTGGCGCATGTGTGTTTACCTCCTTGTGGCCGGGTATGGTGACTTTGCCCACGTCCTGGCTCAATTTGATTCGCGGTTGACCGTTGATCTCCACCAATTTGTACACACAACCAAGCGCAGGCTGCCGCTGACATGTCACTAAAAAACAAATGCATAAGGTTCATTTTCGAACGAAAACAAATTATATTCCTCGGCATTTACCTTACAAGGTAATTTATGTTCTCATTATCAAAATTATCTAAGGTAACTAGCATATAATGTAGCGAAGATTAGTTGCTATTATAACGTTGTGTTAAGATAACACAAAATAATTGTAAATAGTATAGTTAGTAGAATATCAATAATAATTTAAAGGTCATGCCTAATCTAATAGCAGGCCTATGACCTTGTTCACTCGTGCATTTATTTAGTCGTTATTATTTATTTAGTTATATCGTAAAGATTTAGAAATAATTTTACATTTCTGCCGAATTATTAAAGTAATCCATACAAGCAGGATGGAACTGTATATAGTCTTGTCTTACTAATATTTTAATGAGACAATTTGGTTGTATGTTGTTCAATCACGTCTGAATGACTAATCAGATTAGGTTGAAACTTGGGACGCAAATACATTATTGTATGAAGTCTGAAATGGCGCAAAATCCCAAATCAAGCATATAAATCGTTTTTTTTAGGAATAGTTTTCTTTTAATTTCACTAAATTCTGTGTGAAAAAAGTCGAAGGCAAATACTGATATCTAATATGTACTTAGAAAAGCAATTTACAAATTACCTATGAGTAATTGTTTTCATTTGTTTTTTTTCTATAATAGCAGTTTGTAATAAAATATTTTAAACAGATTCGAAACTGGCGAGCAACTGTTAAATATACAGTTGTCAATTGAACCATAATTTATGCTACCAAGATGTTAATTTAAACCAATAGCCTCCAACATCGTCGACGTCGCATTATTATTGTCTGTATAAATAGATAGTCAATGTAAATTACCTAAATGAGTTCCAATGCCGAAGCTGTCGATTTTATGCCCTTGCTCATTAAGACTCAGTATAGTTTCTTCGTTGATGTCGTTTGAAGCCACGATAGTGAGTTTGGCGAACCACGGTAAGCTGAAGGACTCGGCAACTTTTTCAAAAGTCTCTCTCGCCAGCACAGACAAATACGCCAAGTCACCACTGTCGATCCGAATACCTATAGCTCTGTATCCACAGTCATTCAGTGCCAACGCCACGGCGCAAAAATTCAGAAGACCACTCCTGTCAAGAGAGAAGAAACATAAAACTATTCGTCTCCTTCACACAAAAAAATCATTACATTTCATGGGATGCAATTAAAATAGGTTCTATATACGTGAAAGCTGTTAAATTTGCTGCGGATAAGATATGTTGTGCAGACTTGCAACTCTATGTATAATATGATGTCACTTGCAATGACACATCGTGCATACAAGGCTAAGTGACCCATTCTGTTGGTTCTATGTTACTGTTGATCATGATGATTACAGATTACGCTATTACGTGATGATTTCATGCAAATACATAGACATATTTACTGTGAATGTGTGCGTATCCCTATACAATGCAACTGTGCCCAATGACTAATCGGCCCTATCTCGCTCGGGTCCAGCAGACGGCACACTGAAGCAAACTGTCTTTTCGGACGTGTTCGTATTTACATTCGGTTGGGACATGAAGCGCCGTCCTTTTACGCTTCACTGAAAAAGCGAAATAAAATATAACAATAGTAAAAAAACAACTACGGCCATGGATGTTAGATCCCGGGGCGCGCCTGTATGGGTTAGTGTGCTGGCATGTATGTTACCCCTCGGGATGTATGTGTGTGTCATGCCCATCCTAACGATGACGGATGCCGATGCAAGTTGCGCCGGCGCCGGCCGGCTCCAAATAAACTAATCGAAACAAACTCCACATAACGTATACATAAATGAACAATGCAAAACAATAATTAAAGATCGGACACCGACAGCGTGTCTCTGAGTGATTTACCTCAGTGTGCGTTCGACCGTGCTAATTCCATAGGAAATCGCCGAGCTTTGCTCTATAGTATCATTGGATCCACAGTTGCTATTGTAGCCAGAATGCCCATTCAAACGCTGCCAGTGTCGTGACGGTAAGCCTTGAAAATTATACCTCTTGACATCGTACGTATCCACAAGAGCCATGAAGCCGGAAGGGAAAGCTAGGGCATACGATATGAGGGCAGCCAGCTCGCCGTCGCTGGCTTCGTCGGGGGATATATCTATGACGACAGATACGCGGCGACGCCACTCGAGCGACAGCTGGAGCAAGTCGCTGGTGCTAGTACTCGCGCCAGCGTGCCCCAATGTCACGGACTTGATGTCGGCCAGTGTGCTGAACGAAGTAACGAACGAATGCGCGTGCGTTCCCTTCACGGGAATTTGAAACATCTTGCCGGCTAGTACGTTGCTTGTGCCGTCAAAACCGCCTGAAACAAATCAATGATTAGGATCCGACTGCAGGAATACGTCACTGCACTGCAGCAACATGGAAACAAGCCAAAATCCACTCAATGAACGACTAGCGTAATGTGAAACTGTGAACTTCCTAAATAATGCAAGAGGTTAAGCTTTTGGGCATGAAACGAACATTACGGAAGGATTTATCAACAACCCTCTTAGAGTTTAGTTCTTAAGTTCGGAATTGAGGTAGTTTGTGTACACGACAGAAATTTGCTCAGCAGAGGACAGCCATTAAAATGATAGAGATAATTATGCCGATACTAAATAATCCCTACGTATGTGCGTAAGTATAGTTGGTAAGTTTAAGTTAGAAGTTCCGTCGGGAGTAGAATCCATTTGATGCGAACTTCCATAGGCTCCATTAAAAAAAACAAAATTAACTATCAGGAACGACATCGCAACTACGAAAAAGAAGTCTCATTTCCAAGAAAACATGAGCCAAAAAGATTGAAAGGAGTTTTCAGATTTAGGCATAATAGGTAATCATGGCCGCTTTATCAGTTATATTTACTGAGTAGTATGAACAAATGAACATGCATCATGATTAGCGCTGACTTTCGTAGCTATATTTATGAGTAAATACACGGAGGAAATACACGGATACCTAAACAATACCGATTATACACAGGATGTAGGATGTAGTCATTAAAGTTTGCAAAAACCTAATTTCCAACTTTTGTTGATTCTGATGAGGCACATGTTCAAGGGCAAGGTTCGCAAAGTCGCCTGATTAAACCTATTACAGCGAAGTATATTCGCTATTGGGGCTTCTTGTGAGTCAATGGCGCGGCGGGGTGTTTTATATTGCACGAGCTTGAGGGCGCACCGGTGGCTGGCACCGGCGGCACCGAAACACGCTAATACAATCAATAATGCTGAGACAAGCTAATTTACGCGATACAAAACTTCCTAAGCCAAGGTGGGTGGGACCTTGGAATAACGTTTACGCAGATGCTACTAAAATTTAAGCAAGTTAACAGTTGTACGTTAATATTTGCACATATTGATTTTCTCTCTAACTACCCTCATGCCGTCATGCCACTGATGGGTATGATTTAGTAACAACACGCACATGACAAGTGTGGTGGACTATGACCTTTGTTTTCTCCATATGAGAGAAGGTCCCGATTCCCAGCAATGTGATCATAAAGTGGTCTGCTTATGGAATATAAACATTTTTCAGGCAACAAACACAATTTAACCCCAAACTAGTATAATGTACACACGCTTGTTTTTCACCTAACACAAGCAGCGTGTGGACATGATTAGCCTTATGTTAAAATTAAGTACCAGATGTAACTTTTTGTTTGTTGTCATTCCTAAATAAACAAATATTCATGCCATAAATGATTGTCCTGGGTCCTGGAACGGAATAGAGTTCACAAACCACGGGTCAGTGGGCCGACTCACTAGTAACTAAAGCCATGGAGCCAGCTAATTATGAAGTTGAGTATGAAGAAAGATATAAGTATACATACCAACGTAGGCGTATTTGGAAGCGGACAGACCTCCATCAGGACCCTGTGCTCGCCGCAGTCCGAATTCTAGCAGGGACACGTTTTTGCCTGCCACCATTCGGTACCGAGCCGCATTGGTCGCCATCAAACTGCAAAGACAGGTACGATGAACAGATGTTATACATTGATACCAGAAACCGAAGTATAGTTAGTGTCTCTATTAGGTATTTTGTATTTTAAATTTATAGTTATATTTATAGTTATAAATGGATCTATGTTATCTGACAAATAAATAAAAAAAGAATATACCTATTTATTTCTATATAAAGTTACAAGTATTTCACCAATAGATGATGTGCTTGTATTGTGACAGACAAGGTACTTGTCAAGCCAATCACTTGCACCAGTTTTTCTACCGGGTAGTAGTTATGTGCAGACAGTACCAGTTTGAGGGTTTCTAAAGGACCTATGGCAATTTGCATCGAATGGCCTTTCCTGTCTAACGAACTTTGGGAATGTGCAGAAAGCGCAAAGGCAATGTTACCAGAGATATTACACGGCAAAGAGATATGTAAATTCTTTAAAATAGTTCAAATAAAAAAAGTTACAAGGTAGATAGATGTGTTGCTTAACATTACTCTTAAAACAGAAACATTCAAATTTAGTTTTTGAAATAGTTTTAGTGGTACATGAATCAATGTCGCAAAAAGGCAGATAATGTAAAAAAAACTTTTGAGGCTTTGCTATAATTTCAAATGAAAAGAGACAGCAACATAAAAAAAAAAACAATGGTTTACTCGCAGCATTGTGGTCGCTTTTACGAAATAACCTTACTACAGCATTAGTCATTGCTATATGTAATACCCTAATACCATAAAACAATGAGGGTATAAAGTGAAGCTCACATCAATATCTCTCTTTTCATACTCAAACTTCAAACTCTGGCTTTTGCGAAAAAAATACCGTAGTAGTGCGGTAGTGGTCGTAAAAATGATAATCGTTTAAATTTTAACGTCATATCTCTGTTAATAAATTAATTATCAAATTTGTCGTAAAAAAATTCTTGCGACGATTTTGAAATGTACGTTTATTAACCTTTTTAAAAATATAAAAAAATAAGTGTAATTAAGTATTATTTTAGTTGCTCCGTCTTTGCCACAAAGGCAAGACGCATGTTTGAAAAAACATGACACGCGCGCTCAGACTGTTCCCAATTGTTCCTAGATATCGTTCGTGGGCGATGTGTGTATGTGTGCGTTACTCGAAGGCACTTTGTATGTAGCTAGACTTCTGGACACTGATTATTTTGCGGCAATACTGTAAATTACTTCAGAAACACCATTGTTTTCTAAATAGGTAGTGTTCTACATAAATACATACACGAATTCCTAGAACGCTGCAAGTTAGGTTCATTTCTATTTATAGGTATATATATGTAGACTAGCTGACCCCGCAAACGTTGTTTTGCCTTAGTGAACAACCCTTGTCACTTAGGGGTATGAAAAATAGCTAGTAGCCGATTCTCATACCTACAGAATATGCATATAAAATTTGGTTAAAATCAGTAAAGCCGTTTCGGAGGAGTAAGGAAACAAACACTGTGACACGAGAATTTTATATAAAAGATATGTACATATATTTTATTATGTACAATTTTGTAACTTTGTAGTTTGTACAATGGTTTGATTTGTTAATCCTGTTATAAGTGTTTAACCATATGCTACAAATAAATTATTCTCATTCATATAAAGGCCAATTTAAACTGAACAAACATAGAGCTAGAGCTGGAACAAGAGCATTCTTTCTCGATATTTTAGTGTAAACAAAAGATCGTTCTTAGCGTTTTCCATATTAGATATTCCATAGAATCTTTGCGAACGCAAACAAAACAACGAAAGAATGTTCTACGCTTGTTTACATCAAATGAATTTGATACAGTGGGGATAGAATGAGCATTCGCTCGTCTGATGTAAATCGGCCTTAAGAATGAACGTCGTTGTTCTATGAATGTTTCTTTCTTATCTATAATAGGGGTGATTGAGCTTGACTGCCATCTCGTCCGATATTAAAATGTTAAGCTACGATAATAATATAATAACCGATAGTGCGGTCTACGATGCAGCGCAATGGCCTAGGAGAGACTGATTAACTTTCGATTTGAAGATATCCAGTTTAAATCCATCAGGGAGAACACCGTTGAGCAAAGCATTTCAATTACGAAAGTGGAGTCTATTTCTTTTTCTCTTTCTTCTTCGTTCGAGTCTTTTAACTTCGAAATTACTTTGAAATTATATGTTTATATGTAAAATAGATGTTGTGCTCTGGTTAAAGTTTGCTATTTTTTGAGTAATTCTTACTATCTTACTACTTAAAGGCTATCAACCGACTTCTAAGTATTAGGAGGATTGGTTTTCAATCAATTCAGTTGTTCTTAATTTTGTTTCCTCAAACGTTACTCATGTAATTTTGGCATCATAAAAAGTAGTCCAAGTGTTATCATACATAATAATCAAACACTGTATCACATTTCATCAAGATCAATTCAATAAATCTTGCATGAATGTGTATCCACCATCCATTTATTCAAACTTGCGCTATCATGCTCTAATAACAGGAATTGATTTAATTTTCCTACGTGCTATACAAAATAGGTACATAGGGCTCCACTTTTGTTTCAAACCTTAAATCGTTCTTTTAACTTCATTTTGTTCATGTACCTACGCTATCGCGATTGCAATCCTGCAATCTTTGAAACCAGTTTTGTCTCATTGCAGTAGGCCAATGAGCCAAATACAAAGTTGCTTGTAGGTACTTATACTATCTATATGTGGCTGTCGTAGCGTTTATCGGTCGTCAAGCCTGCCTGGGTCCCATAATTACTCTTTTATCAGTTCCAGGGCATTACCTTTGTCGAACAGATAATGTTTCTAATAAAATTGTTATGATAAATTCATGGAACATATCTCTGTCAGTTTATCCTTCATTAGAAGTATTAGGTACTTAGCGAAACTTCGCGGTTATGACCTTTGAGGATTGCATCATTCAGTATACATATAACCCTGCAATTCCAAATTTTTCACGTTAGATACGACAAATCACTTAGCGAATGATAGAAATAATAAGGGGAAGATCTCATCATCATCATCATCAGCCGCAAGACGTCCACACTGTTGAACATAGGCCTCCCCCCTAGATTTCCACAACGAACGGTCCTGCGCAACCTGCAACCAGCGGTTTCCAACCTTTGTGAGGTCATCTGTCAATCTAGTGGGAGGCCGTCCAACACTGCGTCTTCCGGTTCGTGGTCGCCACTCGAGAACCTTTCTTCCCCATCGGTTGTCAGTTCTGCGAGCGATGTGGCCTGCCCATTGCCACTTCAGCTGAGCTACTCTTCGAGCTATGTCAGCTACTTTCGTTATTTTGCGGATTCTGTCGCGCAAAGAGACTCCGAGCATAGCTCTCTCCATACTCCATAGGGAAAGATTTGGCGAGATCTTTTACTCGCTAGGTACTAGGAATAATGGTCCTAAACCAGCTATGCAGAATTAGATAATTTAAGTAAAATTCTATAATGTACTTATGATTGGTTGTTGTGTTTTGCTAACATCGATGTGAGTATCAGTCGCACTTTACTGTTTTAATTTAAAGCACAGAGTTACGCAAATCATTGTAGGTAAAACTTCCATACCGTTGTACGAAATGTTGCTTATGAAAACCTTGAAAAAATATCAAAATATCATTCTGACTACGAATTGTATGAAACCGCTGTTATTATCAGCACGATTACAAAAAAGCGGTGACCTATTTGCTAGATCGACCAATTAAGGGAGATGCAACCCCGCTGCTTCAAACAGCCCGGATTGTATCTTCATCCATAATAGCAGTTGTGGAAGGCACTGGATTTCACAACACAGGACTTCCCCTATAGTGCATTCCAATAAGCTGTGTAGAAAACCAAAACAAACCAAAACAAAGGTGATACCATAACATAAACATCGTTTAATCTTAGTATTTTTATGAAATAGCCTTAAAATATTTTTCACAAATAGAATTCGACTTTATTGCGATCTTAAATACCATATACTTAGATTTGTATTGATCAAATAATTCTATACTATCTTATTTTAAAAGTTATATAAAGTAATGGTAGGATGATAGAAATATGATTTTAAGTACTAGCAATTTGATCTGTGTTTCTCAAACTCTCAATGTTGCATTCAAGACATTTATACTTCTTTTCATCAAATTATTCTTATTAAGTACGCGCCTATTTTTCTAACATACCCATATTGCCCATCATGCCCATATTGTGAAAATGCCCATTTCCATTATATTCCAGTATGGATTAATTTTACTCTATTTATTTTTGTCATTAATTTAGAATTTTTAATTATAATGTAATTTGATTTTAATATAATGTATTATTTGATTTTTATTGTAATGGGATTTTAAATTGACGTCTACTTTTTTTTAAATTATTGACTTGTATTGGTAATATTTGAATACCTTGAATATGACATGCAACTACTCGTTATCAATAAAAGAGTAAGAGTATGACTAAAGAACTCCGAGAAAAAGGTTTCTTGTGTCGTAACGAGTTGAGAGAAAATCGCAAACCTCTAAATACGTGTTCCACATTACGCTGTTTACTATCAAAAGCATGTATAGTTTTCACTCTAAAATGACATACATTTTGTGTTATTTTGATCGAAACTTTTGTATGTGTTTACAGAATATTACGTCATAGTGTAATGATCAGTTTTGGGTAGTACGAGGACAATTCGAACGAGATATTTTTTTTATAAATAAATACTGGTGGACAATTTACACACAATACCATCTGACCCCAAACTAAGCAAAGCTTGTGTGATGGCGGCCAGATAGCTGATATAATACTTATATAGTTTGAAATACATTTTTATTATACATAGAAACACCCAGACACAGTGCAAACATTTGAATTCATCACACAAATATTTGCACTGGGTGGGAATCGAACCCACGACCCTCGGCTTCGCAGGTAGAGCTACTACCAACTAAGCCACGAGGCCAGTCTTATTTAATTATTGTTAAAAATAAAAGGAACGTTTTCACATAAGGAAACATCTAAATTACTTTTCTTCTAGTGTTACATTCTTCTCCGAACTCAAATGCTTTGCCTTTCCTTTTTTTACGTGGGGGAAATAAATGTACGTATGCCCGCCATATTCTCATTATGAAATGAGAGGAAATCTCCATCTACCCTCATTTGGGCTTCAAAAATTGCACGGTGACTAACACTACACACAAGACTAACCATATCACCAGGTTTCTCCAAACTAAGTGCGCTATGCACACATTTATTTATTAGAGGATTTCGCGACGCCGATAACTGTAAACTGGTTAGTTTTCGGTTATTGACATCGTGGTCATCGCGTCGTAGTTGAAATATATACCTATGTTTTTTATTTTCCAATGCTTCCCGAACCATTCTTGCGTAGTAATGACATTCGGTAGATAGAACCTTCGGGTCGTGGATCTCGATCCAATGACCAGTTTTAGTATCAATCAAATGTTCAGCAATTGCAGATTCTTGTGCCTGACGATTTTTTACAGCGGCAATGTGTTGATTGTTCCAAGTCCCAGCAGCAGTGGGAACATTTATTTGGGTGTTTATGATATGCATACATATATATTTAGCCTTTTTATGCGGCGAAAATTTAAAAGGGCAAGCAATGAAAGGTACTACAAACTATCTTGTAAAACAATGGTTGAGAAATGCTGGTCTGTCATATTTTGAGTGACATCGATTTGTTTACCTTTTATTCACAGAGAATTGGAATGAGGTATAGTGTCGAATCAAGGCACAGAATAAATATTAGTACAGAAGCCACACTTACCACAAACAATTATATAAATAGCGACTCTTGCTCGGACACAACAAAGTTCAATTCAGCTCGCAATACCTGTCGCGATTTTCAAATAAACATTTGCGCTCTTTCTAACGCGTAACTCTGTCCCTGACTAGCGCGGAGGGTTTACGACATATCTAATAACAATATGCGCGGGAAACGTTTTGCGCGAGCGCTCAGCCGTGCGTCCGACAACCGACTGTCACTTGTTTCCTGGAAGGAACGGTCTAGCGGTAGGCTAAAACCGCGCGACCTTGAGCGAGTGAGGGTGCACTGATCAAGGTCTCAAATATACCAAGTTCTTATGTTGCATTATTTTAACCACATTATTTTTGTAACTACTATTTTTTGGCTCAAATAAAGTTTTTTTATTTATTGTTATTATAATCATGATGTCCTAGGTTCGAATTCTACCAGCACCATGTGAGTATTTTTCCCAAATGTAAAAGTTTGTTGTCACCATTGGCTGTATTACGGTGTAGGAAGACATTGTGATGACACCGACCTTTTCTAAAACCTGTCAAGGTCATGTGCACCGGGCCAGCGTGATTTTCCAAGTCTAATCGCCTTGTGAGAGAAGGCTCACAGTTCCAGCAGTGGGAACATTTAGTGAGTTGCTAATGATATTCTTAGCATCATGATTCTTATATCAGGTGTGGTATTAGTAATGGTTTATGGTAACTGGGTACTGTTCTACGTAGCCCTGAATACTAAGAAAATAGATTTTTCAAAAATGGATTAGTTGAACCTCATTAAACGATTGAAAACAGTGTAATTTTACATATTTAGTAGGCCTAATACAAACTATAATTTGACTGTGTTCCAAATTTGAACTTCTCTGTTTAGCCGTTCTGACGCGATTGAGCAACAAACATCCAAACTCTGGCATGTGTAATATTAGTAGGATTTAGTACAACTAAGATTACCTACACAGATTTGCGAGGCTTTAAAATACCTTTTTCTATACTTATGGCAGTTCGATTTATGTACTTAGCATCTACTGCCTACCGAATTTAGGGCTAGCGCGCTCATTAACCTTAAAATACCTATCAGTGGTGTAGATAGACAACATATATTATAACTAATATATTTATGTTAAACAACTAATGTTATCTAGTATTATTCTAGACCACACCAAGTGTATTTAAGATAGATAAGCGTAATTTGCGTGTAGGTACTAAATAAATATCCAACTATGGTATTGTAGTTTGAATAATAATATCTGACGAGATTTATAAGTTGATAATTTGACCAAAAACATCAAATATATGTTTATAGTGAAATAAAAACAATTAATTACACCAGTATTATGAAACACGAGTATATACAGGTATAATATGGCAAATAGATCCGGAGAGTATTCACTATTCATGCGTGTGTCAAATATATGGTAGTGTGTGTAATGTTTATTTGTTGATTTCATGTATTTTTTACGCATAAATAATATAAGAAATCTGCACACCCTTTCTACCTTTTATCTATACTTATACAATATAAAAATGAACGTTTGTATGCATGGCTTTTATAGAATGGTAAACTTTGCATTGGATTAGGTACGTGATGATCTTTAGCAAAGTTGTTGTGTATAAGCCAAAGGTTTCAGAGTTGGTACGACCAATTTTCGACATGTCGCCCGCAGGGTACAGCTAGTACATAGTATACATACATACATAGTATAATAACAATAATAATAATAAATATTGGTGGACAATTCACACTATAAGTTTGCGAAATTTCATACTCCTTCGTTCGCGCAATTTTCATGATTATGTGTACTTTGCTTCACATAATAATATATGCATATATTTAATTTGAAGTTTGCTGCGTAAATTATACATGTATGTATATGAAGTAGGTAATATATTTCATGTTAAATTTGCTGCGTACATGAAGTAACTAATACTGCGTACATGATACTTGAAGTACCTAACTAATATGATACTCGTAACATAAACACAGAAATACTTAGTAAGGTAAAAGTCATCAATTCACATTCTTTGTCCCAGATTTATTAAGAAAAGAAAAACATACCTGGCAAAGTTGACGAGGGTCAGCAAAGTCGTTTCCAGCAGTTGGGTCATTATCAGAGGACCCTCCACTCTCAGCAACGGTACTCTGAAATTGTTTTTGATATTAGAAATTTTAATTTGTTTTTTTTATTTTTATAATATTTATATTAGAAGATCAGCCGTTTTAAAGATCGAAATTGACATGTTAAGGAAAATTCTCAATTCACTATAGGTGGCGTTAATGTTTATTTTTGTAAAATAAATTTTACAAAATGGACATGACTAGAAAAAAAGTATTTTCCTGTTCAAATTGCTGTGTGGCAATCGGGCAGGCAAGGTCATACAACTTGTAACCAACTCCTCTTGTCACTTTATATTCAATAAAGAATAAAAACTTTTTGTTATAACAAACTAAATAGAAAAGACACAAAAAATCGTCAAAAAACATTGGAATCATCAATACTTTTATAAAATTTTAGGTATTATACTGACCTTGGAAACACAACAGAACCTTCTTCGATGGCACTGACTTTAATATCCTTACATGTTAAGTCTTTCAAGTAAGCATAAAATTCTGGCTCAATATTTTGTGGCAAAGTCTGCATTAGATATTCAATATCTGAAATAAAATCAATTAAAATATACCTTTCTGCAATTCTTTCACTTATTGTAGTAATAAAATATGGTCTATTTATGAAAGGACTATGACAACATTTAACCAGCTTACTCTAACTGAGCTTCTTTTAGCAATGGAGTGCATATTTTATGAAATACTTCTAAATGTCGAACTGTTATTAAAAAAAAGATGTGGTGTCATGGGACACTAGGTAGGAAAAAAGTCCCTTTGGATAATATAGAAGCAACACAATTAGCAAAAAAATATATTTTATTTTTTTATTTAAGGTACAATCATCTGAAAAATTTAGTTGGCAACACTGGTCACGGGCAGTAGCGTCACTTTCCTTACATATTTTTCTTATGGTTTTAGTACCACATTTTTTTAGTTCGGTTGCACAGCAAAATCCCTATCTATTCTAAACCTGCCATACGGAAATTGGTTCCAATAAAATACATTAAATTAATGGTGAAACTAGTTAAGAGTTGTAAGTTACGATTAAGCAATAGAAATAGAAATAACACAGAGGACGCGCGCGGCTGATCTGTCGGCTATGCCGCATAAAGACAAAAACTTGTTACAACATGCCACATTTAGACTCCACCCCTATCCAAAACTATCTGAAACTTTTATATCAGAGTCAGTTAGGTTTTTTTTTGTTTGGATATCCTATAGTTTCGGTTACGAAATGAATAATACAGAAAACACGCGCGGCTGGACGCCCGGGGAAATCATTTATTTCCTCTGAAAATATAAAAACCGACTTCTATTCAAAATTAAATTTAGACACTCAACCAACTTTTATTAGAAGCTATCACTACGTCATCCAGATAAATTAAAGCAAATTTTACATTTTTGCTGATATTTCAAAAACGGCTAAAGTGATTTCGATAAAATTTACATTTCCACCTCTGAAGTATTTTCTACTAAACAAAAAATGATCATCAAAATGGAATCACAAGCTATCGCGTAACATACATACAAAAATAACATACAACCAAATTGATAACCTCCTGGTAGGAGGTCCTAGTAGTAGGAGGAGATAGGAGGCTCCTAATATTTGAAAATTACAAAAAAAACCTGTTACAACATGTCGTATTAAGACGCCACCACTGTTCGAAACTATCCGAAATTTTTGAGTTGGTTATGGATAGCTTTATATTTCAGATATCTATTATTTTCAGTTACAGATACAGAGCTTCCTATTACCCTGAGTTTTTAGATAATATTCCTGATGGGGAATGGGCTCTATGACATGTATAAGTTATGATGTTTGTAGTAATATACAATACAAGTAATAAATAGTTAATACAGAGGCATCTCTGTGGGCTCCGCCAAGTAAATACCTACTATAACTTGTCACAACATGTCAGATTTAGACTCCGCCCCTGTCCAAAACTAACCAAAACTTTTATATCAGGGTCAGTTATAGATAGTTTTTAGGGTTGAAAGTAAGACTCTCAGTTCGACCGTTTGTCTTATGTAGTCCATGATAGTAACACATTTGATAAAACAATGTAATTTTATCACTATAACAACAAATACTAAAAAACAGAATAAAATAAATATTTGAGTACAACAAATGTGATTTTTTGCTCAATATTGGTATAGCAGCAGGTAGAGACTTGAAATATTAGAAGAATATTAAATTTAGTTAAAATACATTCACTTGAAAAATAAATAATCCAAGGTAAAGTAATAAAGTATTTAAGGGAAAATACTAAAACTGGTGTTACAAGTTATGTTGCATTTAGACTCTGCTCCTGTCTGAAACTATCCAAAACTATTAACAAATGTTAAAGTTTTTTAAATATTTAATATTTACTACATTTTAATTTACTCTATCTTTTTAAAATAGTGAATCACAGTTGCCTTGACTTGTTACCTATGACAATTTGAAAATATTTATTGTAAAAGACTTGACACACATAATGAACACCCCACTATAATGTAATATTAAATGTAATAGTTGGGATATTTGTTGCTTAATCACTTTTAAAAGAAATAGATGGATCAGGTTGACATTTGGAACTTAGACAATAGTCGGATATGGCACTAAGCACATTACTATCCCTTTATATCCCAATTAAAATATTTATTGAGGAAAACATATTTATCTAATGTGGATTAAATAAATTATAGGAAGATATTATAAAGATCGGAAGTAAGTGAAATATAAAATAAAAACTCACGATTCAACAAGTTAATTTACTTTTGAAAGACATAAGCATTAATAGGGAGGTCAATACCCAGTGTTGGGATATATATTTATAACTGAATAACTAATAATATTTATTGGTAGTATATTTTTCCAAAATATTTCTTTGATCCACACAATTTCAATTTTGTTAACCCTGATATCCTTACTAATATGCTGTGTAAAAATATTTGTTAAGGACTGCAGAGAAACCTGGTAAAGACTATTTATTAATTGTTAGTCAACTTCCATAGCTTATTAAAAAATTCTGTATGATATGAAACATTTTTAATCCTAACTACATAAATTAAAATCTGGAAAGGTATCTAAACCCCAGGAGATTTTAATTTATACCTCCTAAAAATACATACCACTGTCAGAGTAGTGAAAGTTTTCTAAGAACTTGAGACACTCTTCTAGGCCAGCAAATATTGTGAATTCTCCTTGAAAGGGATTTGTCCGGAAAAATAAATCAAATACTGCAACATCATTGACTTTACCAGATTTCCAGTATGCATATGCCATAGTAATCTGATATAAATCTGAAAAATAAATGGTAAAGATGAAATGGAAATCTTGAGAAATAAACAAAGCGGATAACTGTATCATTATGTATATTTTATAATAACCTAATTTAATGATAACATAGTTATTACTGTTTCTTAAATCTACTTGGTGGAAACAAATTACTGTTTACTTATAAAATCTTGTCTGATTATATCATGAAGTGAATTTTTGGTATCCTTACCTACCTACCTTTCAACTAAATCTCCAAATTTAAAACTTGACCCAAATTACTCAGTATGTATTTACGTAACAAATCTTTAGCACTTTAATTTACAATAATTATTCTAACAGAGATTAAGGTACATTTGCAATAATTTAACTTTAATCACTTGAATATTCGTTACAAGAACGAGCAAAATACTTACCCGTTAACAGAGGTTGCACAATACCATTTTGGCGAGCCATTTTTCGAGTTGTTATTAAATCTTCATTAGACATTTTCGTTGTTAGTTCCACAAAACTTTTTATTAGAAACGTGAGGAATGTTCGGTATCTGGTAGACGACTGAAACGAGTAATTTCATCGTGATCAGCAGCACACCTCCGTCCTATCTACGTAGATAATACCACTCGGCGCGCCAAACTCAATTTGTCGAATACCAATATCATACGCATGCGCATTTCCTATTGACTTGATGCAAAGGTCATCATTAAAGGTCAAGAATATTGCTAAAACAACAAATGTAAAAACAACATAAAAAATAAGCAATTTTTACAAAACTATTTCAATTTTTTATTCCCAGACATTGAAAAATAAACATCAAAAATCAAAACTTCAAACTGCGTAATTAAAATTTGACAATAGCGTTAGCGACATTCTGACATTAGCGTTTAACAGCTAATTATTCTAGTGTTGCCACATATTGCTCAGCCGGCGTAAGCTGCTCAGAAATCTGAAACAAACGAAATAAACTTTGCAAAAATGTTTGAAATAGGTCTAATAGTTTTATTTGTCAATATTAATTTATCAACCAACTTAAGCCCTGGAATTACTGTCTATTTAAATCAAGGTGATCCTGTCTTATTTATGTAGTTGCTAGCTAATAATAGTCGACCTTGGTTGAAGTGCGACCCCAGTATAGTGGTGTTAAAATTATTATTGTTATTTATATTATTGTTAATTATAAGTATAGCTTACCTTTCTTTGTACACGATTTTTTTAATGAGACTTTGTATAAAAAGTGAAATGAAATATATTTAGTGTAGTAGTAGTAAAGTAAGTTTATAGTGGAATACTACAAGTGCGGTTGCAGCCTCAAATGTTGGGGTATCACTAAATAATAATAATAAAGCGCAGGCTCAAATATTAAGAAATGGACTGAAATAATGATTACGTGGTTGAGAAGACGGAATTAAATACCGCCGCCAACAAGACCTGGGTAGCGATTCTGAAACCATTCGGTTGCATCCGACACGGAATCTAATCTCTCGGTCTTTGTCTTATCTGTTTAGCATGACAAAGACCGAGAGATGAGATTCCGTGTCGGATGCAACCGAATGGTTTCATAATCGCTACCCAGGTAGCGATTATGAAACCATTCGGTTGCATCCGACACGCAATCTCATCTCTCGGTCTTTGTCTTATCTGTTTAGACAAAGACCGAGAGATTTGATTCCGTGTCGGATGCAACCGAATGGTTTCAGAATCGCTACCCTGGACTTCGTGGCCGCCCGCTGCTGCCAGTACGCTTGGGTCTGTGAGGGTGTGATGAACTCGACAAATAAACGAGAAATGCATTATCACCTATTATGGGTACCATACAAACATTTTGTAAAAAATTGTAATGTGTGTGTTATCTACGAAATAAATTATATTATATTCTAAAGAAGGAGGAACTACCAGACCGCGTACTGTGTCAGGATGTTACTTCTGTTTCAGGCCCGTGAACCAACGTTCACCAACAGTAACACTATTTATTGAGTAAAAAAGACTTCACTAGTAGCGCCCGATGATTTTCCCCGCGTGGTCGCCGTTCTAGTTGTTTTTCCGTGGTCCCGTGATTCAATAAATTTGTAATTTTTCAATTTTACGTATAGGTACTATTTTTGCGGGTAATTTCCCCTGTGACCTGTGACTCTCTCCTTCAGACCGTTCTTGTCCCACTATGATCCTAATTTCATCACTACTGCATACATATAATCCACTAATGCATATTAGTGACTAGCAGCACCCCGCGGTGTTACCCGCGAAGTTCCCGTTCCCGTTGTTCCTGTTTTTTTTTGGGATAAAAATTAGCCTATGTGTTCTTCCAGACTATAATCTATCTGTGTTCCAAATTTCAGCCCGATCCGTTCATACGTTAGGACGTGATTGAGCAACAAACATCCATACATCCAAATATTTATACATTGACATTTATAATATTAGTAGGATAGAATGTACTGGATCAATAAAAAGCATATTCGTGGATACGGATCTGAGAGAGGATATTTGGTCTCAAGATCCGCAGATCCTACTGATCCTATGCGTACATCTACGTTTGACGGATATACTTCTAATATCTACAAAGTTTCATGATGATCGGTTAAGTAATTTTTGCGTAAAAGTGCAACAAACAAATTTACATGCACCTTTGTAATACGCTAGTGTTATAAAGGGAAATAATTATAAAAATATCATTGGTAGCCACATATTCAGTTGAATCACTAGTTTTACTGTTGTTCCTACATTGTATGTTGTATGTATTCTTTATGGTGTGTAAAATAAAGATTTTTCATTTATTCATTCATTTCATGCTGGTTGACTGGTCTCAACGCCTGGCTGTTATCATCGATGTCACCATACCACATGACGAGAACCTCGTGAAAGCTGAGAATGATAAGCTTATCAAGTACCTTGTCTTGGCTCAAGAGGTTACCGCCGTTACCGCCATTTGTAGGATGTGCCGATTCTTCGATTCCACGATCATAGTCTCGATCGATAGTAGTGACGGCGAACGGCCTTATAGCGAAAAGTGTCAACCAACATCTAAAGAACCTAAATAAATAACTGCATAATATCATTGGTATAATTTCAAAACTACAATGTATAAATATTTAAAATTATTGTTATTATTCAAAATATTACAGTAATATTTTTTAACCTAAAAAACCCTTAAGTACTTTAAAAAATTAAAAGGTGGCAGCACATAAACGGCCCAATGGAATCGGTCAAACTTTGGTCAAACTCAACTTAGACAGTTGAGTTTTATTATTTTGGCAAAACTTTTATTTGTATTTGCCATATAGGTATTTGCTTTACTCTCTGGGGCGTTTTCCAGATGAAGATAGACTTGTCAAAAATAGTTCTAAATTTTGCCAAGTGTGGCACCACTGTTTGTTTTTGTGAAATTTCTCTAACAAAATGGAACATTGGCGCCACTTATGGTGAAATTGAGAACTGTCTTTGACAAGTCTATCTTCATCTGGAAAACGCCCCATTCCAATCGCACATCGCAATGATATAAAACACAGATTACTTGTTTCAGTAATATCTAATAAATGTGCCATAAAAAATATGCAAGGAAAACCGCGACTCTCCGTGTAGGTGTTTTATATAATAGAGTATAATTATTTCTGTCTACTTAACCTTTCGTATGTTGAATGACATTAGCCCATTTTGTGTAATCTGTTATACCGGGAGCCGGTATGGTCAACAGACAGGCCATTTTTGAGATAGACTTTTACTGTAACTGGATTTTCTCCGTATCTAGTAGGAATCAAGTCAATTCAAGTTAAAAATCTTATTGTAAATTGAATAATCTTTATTCACTTTCAACCATTTCTATACAAATACTCAGTTATAGCTAACATAGAACTTTCAACATAGGGTACTGTGATATTTTGATAAGTTGCGGTTAAAATTTTAATTACAACAATAGGGTCGTTGCGCCGGTTGGCGGCCTTTTAGTCGCCTGCCCAACTTTGCTCCTTGAAATTAGTATGATATGTACATAATTCAGGTTCTGATTGTTTCTGTTGGCGTAGCAGATATCATTAAGTTATTTTTCGAAATAAGTATTGGAGGAATATTGTAACAGTTTTTTTTTAAATAAATAATTACCTAAAATTTACTCGAAATGCCGGTTGACGGCCACTTTTTTCAGTTCGCGGCCACCCTAGAGTTAGTTTGCGGCCGTCAGTTTTCCATACAATATTGACTTACGAGTATTTCATACTTTTTTGCGTTTTCATACACTTTTCACCATATAATGATCCTATCATAAATTTCCACATACGATCCATATTTCCACATAGTTTAGTTTCACATTTAAACATAACATAATTTCCACATAGTAAAGATCATATGATCGCGATTGTCACTCAAATGCTTTACTCTTAAAAAGAGAGAATGTTTCTTCAATATTCGTCCCTTTCTTGTGCTCTAACCTAACCTTACCTTATTCTAACATCTCTTATTTCCACATGATTTGTATATCTAATCTGGAGTCACGCACTACAATCTCGTCATTCAGGCATTCTAATCTCTATAGCATTTTACCTTCTCCTCTCAATTCACCTTCATCTTTAATTTCTGCAACAATTGTTCCCTCTGTCCTTTCTTCTTTCCTTTCTCTACTTTCCCTCCTTTCTTTCCTTACTTGAAACTCTTAACCTCTAATGCATTTGTTCTTCTTCCATACTTCTAACATCTTAAGCTTTCATTCATCTATACTGCAGTTATTTTTCTCTCGTTGTTAAACACATTACATTACTATCTCTACAAATAATGAAATAAAACACAACTTTTTATAATCAATTTATATTGCAACAAATTAAGTTTTGAGCGTATTAGACTAGTATTTTAAATAGTCAACATTTATATATATTAATTAACTTGTTAACAGTAACTATAAGTAATCAGTCTTCAACAATTTCTATAACGAGTAATCAGTAAGTGTCCAATTGAATTATTTTATGTACTAGGTGTCTACCTGAAATAATGTACCTATATTGTACTTATCAAAAATATATAAAGTATAAAACAGTCTTTAATTAAGTACCTAGGTGGTACGAGATCAAAATAATCAACCGAAACAACGAGTCATAAAAACTAAAAAAACTATTCCGTATCAGTAATGCACATGTTACACTTGAGCGGTTTATCTTTAACATCATCATAAGTCAGTCCAATAAAATCAGTGCACTTCAAATGAAACCATTTAGTACAAAAATCACAGCCAACATTTTTGTTTTCATCGTCCTCAGTGTCACTGTTTAAGATATTTGCGCATTTGCCACAATTTTGTTTAATATTTTGTTTTGATGTTAACTCTTTAGTCTTCAAAAGTTTTCCTTGTTTAAGTTTCTTGGCTTTGTGTATTTCTTTTTTTTTCTTTGCTTCCTCTTGCTTACGCTTCACGGCTTGCTTTCTAGCTTCTTTGGTTTTTTCTTTCTCTTCATTCTTTTCTTGTTTAACCTTTTCTTTTAGTAGATGGTATTCTCGCCATTTTTTCCCTGATATCGCCGACGGAATTCGAGCTTTAGAAACGTTTTGTTTGGACTTTTCTAGAGGTTGGGGTATAAACAGATGTTGGTCGAATACTGTGTTTGGATCTATTGAAATTTTGTTGTTGGCGGATGCGGATATAATTGTGGAAGATGATGATTTCTTTAACAGAATGTCATGAGAATTTGAATGTTCTGATATAGTTGGAGTAACTGTAATATCATCCAGTGATAAAAGAGATCTTCCTTCTAGTTGCTGGCGAGTGACGCCAAATGTCAAAATTTTATTTTCGTCTTTCGATTTTTCTATGGTAGTAACGGTACATAATGGCAAGTTGTCTTTTAAAGTTGGGATTACCGAGTCGGTGTCACGATTTTCAGATCCCAGTTGCTCTTTTGGTCTACTATGCGGAACTATTTCGGTGCAAGTTTTTAAACTTCCAGGTTCATCTGTAATCTGGATTTGGTGTATCTGTTCCGTGCATAGAGGGACGTTATTCGAGTCCGGTTTTGAATATGGAGAGATTTCATCACGAACTAGAGATTTAGGGCTTAGAATTTGGTTCTTGGGTGTGCTGGTTTGGAACGGTATGACCACAATATCGTCCAGTGAAACCACTGTTCCCAACTCAAGGCCGCTAAAATCAGATGTAACTAAATTCGACAAGCCATGATTTGGAACACTCTCAGAGGTACGTTCGGGAACTTCAGCCGCATTAACAAAAGTCAGTGGGGTAGGATCATGTATATGCGATGGAGTGAGATCGGTAACATTTGCAGATGCAACATCGGAAATACGCGGCGGGTTTGGAACGGAAACGTGCGGCGGGGCGAGATTGGAAGCATTCGCAGATGAATGAGCCGAAATATTTGACAAAAAATTAGGAATGCTCGACACGTCGAGTGTTGAGTTTGTATTGTCTTCGGATCCGGTAATGTATTGAGGTTCTCTGGGTTCTGCCCTTCTCAGCTTGTTGATTTCCTTTAGGATAAATTTTGTGTCAATTTTCTTCTCTTTTAAGACTGGTCTCAAATGACGAATCACTTTGCGGGTAGCGATGAGGTCTTCATTCGTTATTCCCGAGTTCTCACGCGAGCCATTCGCTCGACTAAATTGTTCCAATGTGTTTTGGACACACTTCGTATAGTCGACTGCGTTCGGATCATACGGGAAAAGACCACATCGCCTGAATCCATGAACGATATTGATTTTCATTTGTGGATTTTCAATTATGTCTTTAAAAAGATGACAAAAATTAGTTTTTGTTACACCTTTGTTAAAATTTTCTGGCTTTGCAAGGAATTTTCTGACGTGACTCTTCCACTGGGCTTTTAAAGGAGCAAACACGCTGACATCGGCAGGCTGCAGCATGTGCGTAGTGTTCGGGGGAAGAGCATATAAAATAATACCAAGTTCTTCACAGATACAGCTCAACATCAAAGACATATGCGACTTATGTCCATCGACTAGCAGTAGAACGGGCTTCTTGATATTATTTTCTGTGATCCAATTATTGAAATCATTAGTGATGTATTCGAAGAATACATCGCCGTTCATCCACCCGGATTCGCTTCTTCCTAGACTCCAGTGTTGTGGCATGCTGTCTGTTAAACTTTTTGGTGGCCTAATATATGGAAAAACCACCAATGGCGGGCACATCTCACCAGTAGCGTTGAATGTTGCGAGTACTGTTAGGTTATCTTTTTCGTTGCCGGCTTTAATTTGGTAGAGATTGCGATAACCTTTGGGCCCAAGAACTTTTCCTGATTTTGGGCAAAGTGAAAAACCACTTTCATCGCCATTGAATATCCTTTCGGGTTCTGTAAATATATCTAAGTGTCCCTCTTGCGCTAAAAATATTTCCAGTTCGCGGAACCATAGTCGAATCGATTCTTCGGTCACCCTAGCGCGAGCTTTGTTGATTCCTTCTGCAGATCTTACTGATATTTCAGGGTGCCGTTTTAAAAAGTTTAGATACCATGTCTGACCAGGACGATCATCCTTAAAAGGGTTCGGTTTTTTTAAATCTTTCAAAATTTTTTGAACGGTATCTAATAGCTCGGGTTTCTTTACGGGAAAACCACATTTGGCTATATTTATAAGCCACTCTACCACTTTTTTTTCGCCTTGTTCTCCCAGCACTGGCTCAGGGCCCTGTTTTTTTAGTTCGTCAGTCCTTCTGCCACTTAATCGATCTTGAATTGTACATCTCGGAATACCAAATTTACGAGATGCTTCCCTGATTGGGATATGGGCTTCGCGAATTTCTTTTAATGCCTTCTGTAGAGTTTCAGGAGTGTAAGTCACAGTTTTTTTTTTGTGTTTTTTCGTAGACATCTGTAATAACAAAAATTATCTAAACACCAACCCAAACAGTCTGTCTGAAAGAAGTGGCCGTAAACTGACACCTCTATTTGCAAATAATTAAATAACGGCCGTCTATTTTTCATATGATTTTCAGATGGCCGCAAACCAGATTTGTTTTGTTAGCATGTATTAGTTTGCGGCCACATTATAGCTAAAATCCGTGTAAAATTATATTTTGGCGGCCGTGAACTAACCATATAATTTAAACTAACCCCAACAATAAAAAAATGTTGCACAAAGCGAAGCTTTATTTACATTAATAATAGAAAATAAAGCAAACTTATTCCATTCAGTAAGCTAGTGCCGCGGCCACCCGGCCGTATACGAACTTTACTAAAAATGCATTGTGTTAGTTGGCGGCCACCAAATAAAACTGGTATTAAAGTCATTTACTCCCAAAATAAATGCAAAATTACATGAAACAAAACACTATGATCACATAAAAACAATCACACTAGTATTAGGTAATCGTAAACTTAAAATACTTACTTTTGAAGCGGGACCTGCTCGCTATTTTTTGCGCAGCTTTGCGTACGTGTGTGCGCTGGCAGCGCGGCTGACAAAATGGACGATTTATTTACGGGACATGGATTAGGTTAACCGATCAATTTGAATAGGCATTACAATCTGCAACTATCCTACTTTTTAAAGTGCCACAACGCGTTGGTAAAAGTGAGATAGAATTCTTATTATTGCAATATTTAAACGGTTGGTCCTCTAAAAGGCCGCGAAACGACGCAGGGCCGCGATCCAGCGTAATTACCCTATTTGGAAGTTCATAAAATATTTTATTTACAACATATCACATTGTATAAAATACAACTCAAACTTCAAATGCCACCATACATATTTTTTACACAACACATGTTCATAATATAGTCACAAAGAACTGCCACATATCAAGTCCTCAAAAGTTAATTTTTTTTCACTAAAGCTGCGCGAGATTTTGGCGTCACTAGTCAGCCTGTTTCTTCTTTATGCATTTGTAACGTGTTAGAAAGGATGGGGTATATACAATGACGTGCTTTAGAGCGATTAAGAGAACACACTTACCCATACCGGCTCCCGGTATGTCAACAGTTACGACGAAAATGTGTTTATACCGGGAGCCGGTGTTTCAACATACAAGAGGTTATAGTCTGTGTACATAATTTACCTTGTTGCTTACCATCGGGAGCATGTAAGCATGTAGGTATCAAAAACAAAAATCACACTTGATGATCGACCAATGATAATTATTTATAAATTATTATATCATCATTGGTATTGATAATTATTATTTTTCATTTGTAAGCAATGAGATTGCTATGTCGATGTTGCTAAGTAAGTGTAGTGATCTAATGATACTGATAATTTTGACTAGTAGGTACCTACGTAACTAGGAATATATTTTAAGTAGCTTTGAATTTTTTTTGTTATCTGTAATTATTATTATCGTATTCGCGTATTTGGCTGTGGCAGGGCCGGATAGCTCACGCAGCAAACTATAGAGTTCTACTCTTAGCGCCTGATGTTTATTAACGACTAGATATCTCACGTGCACTTTGCTACGACGTAACCGTCGTAGAATGTGTGTAAAATCGCGTCTTGCTCGTCTCGTCACTGCTTATCTATTCTTGTCACTGCATATGACAAAAAACCCTAAATAATGTAAGTGCTTCAGCTTCTAATAATTTTGGTGTCTTCAAATCGAGAGTAAATCGGTTTCTTCTAGGTAGACACGCTCCATCGTAGATTGTAAGGCGAGTCAAGTGTAAACCTAAAAAAGTTTAAAAAAAAGAAAAATAATATTTTTCCCACTTTTATGAACCTTCTTCGTCTTGTCGTGTCAGCGATTCAATTTTGGACTGGCTAAATCGAAAACTTTTTGTCGGTCGAAAATGTTGCGGGATCCCGCTGGAATTTGCGATCATTTCCTATTATTATGGAGTCTCCCGAAAAAAAAATGATCAAAACATATTCTATGCCTACATAATTCACTCCGTTTTATTTAGATATGTAAGAAGTCTACCCTGCTGAATCCCGCAAATACCTGGATCGAAATGGTCTTGCGGGATCGCATTCCCTATTCCCACGTATCTTTGGAACAGTTGTACGGATTTGAATGAAACTAATCACGTAGTAAATAGGTACATTGCCTGGATTAACACATAGGCAAGAGAGCGTATCCAAGTAATCCAACCAAATAATCAAATAATTATAAAACGCACGCATGCAATTGTCGTTTACTTAGCACGGTGAAGGAAAACATAGTGAGAAAACCGACATGTACCTAGAATCTTTCGAAGTCATGTTTTTTGATTTCAGGTTTTGTGATAATTTATTAACTCTAATGTATCACACAGGCCACCGGTACGGACTTGACTAAGTTGCTGATCCATAGTTTAGAATGTGGAAATCCTAATTGGACAAGTGAGACCGTGGGCAGCGGTTGTTCTTGTGGTACAATTTACAGGGCATTATTCACAAAATATTTAGGTGTAATAGTCGACCAAGCCCTTACTTTCAAAAATCACAAATCATACATATCTATTAAAGCCCGGAAACTGATATATGTCCTGAAAATCTTAAGACCAATCGTCAAACCGGAAGTTAAGATGATGGTTTACAAATCTTTGTGCCAGTCACTGTTTCAATACTGTATAGGTGTCTGGGGAGGATCTGCTCGGACCCACATTATCGAGGCTGAACGTGCCCAGAGAGCTGAGCTGTACTCAAAGTTATGTTAGGTAAGCCACGGCGCTACTCCACTGTTGATCTATACAAAGAAGCCTCAGTGCTGTCGGTTCGTCAGCTCTTTGTAGTACGAGCTATTGCTAAAACTCACCACCTATCAATGTCAATGCATCAGAACTCTACTAAACGCAAGCGACCTCGTGACTTGAGGTTGCCGAAAGTCAACTCTACGTTTGCTTCGCGATTACCAAGTTACGTGCACATATTTACTTACAACTCAGTCTGTAGGCATGTGGATATTGCTGGATCTGCGCTCATCGAATCTTGCGCCAACATTCGTAAATGGTTAACTCTAAACAGTAGTGGTAGGACTCTTAGCAGAATCCGCCTGAATTTGCATCCTTTTAAGGGGATGTTAAGTACATTAAATACGCCAACTTTTGTTCTACAGGTTATAAAAAATCGTATACTTTTTTCCTATCCAAAATTAACAAAAAATGGCTATATAGTTAATTTATACGCTGTAGAAGTAGGAGCGAGAGGTATACCAGCAAAATCTCTCTATAACTTGCTGAAAGACCTTGGCTTGTCTAGAAGTGCAGTAAGTTCTATACTAGAACGAGTTACTAAAGCTGCACTAGTAGGATCATATCGGATTTGGCTGGGCAGGGAGAGACATAAGTACGAGTAGTGAAGGTGAGTGTTGACGTACGTCACAAAGGGGCCCCTTAAACCTACGCTCGAGTCACAAGTCTTGGGGTCTACTCGAGATTTCTATCTCTGCCACATGATGGATCCGGCAACCACACTGTGAATCCATGGAATGCTAAGAAGTTTGTCTCTAAAAAACCGTGTATTTGCCCGGCCTAAAAGCATCGAACTCTTCGTAAGAATTCGTAACAAGAGCGCGCGCGCTCTTTAACGCTTGATAAACGATGTACTTACCGAAGTGTATAAACACTAAACAGCCGCTAAACACTGCTAAAGAGGGACAATACACACAATTTTTTTCGGGATATGTTTTGAGTTTTAACAAAAGTTCTTTGTTTAAATATACAGAACATGCCCTTCCTTATACTGATGCAAGCTGATAACCAGTAACCCTGTATTCCTACCCCATCAAATTAGTGGTTGTTATGGCATGAGCTAAAAAATATTTCTCATCTTTTTTATAGTAAAGAAAGACGAGTAGGACATGCGCCTGATGGTAAAGCAACATGCCTGCCACATAAAAGCACAGTGACATACAGCTATTGGAACATGTAGAGTCCAAATCATTATCTAGCACTGCAGTGCGCTCATCACCCAGAGATATAATATTATATATCTAAGCCCTGTAATTTATCTGGAAAAATTCCCCTTCAAACCGGAACACAGTAATGTTTGCACATTACTGCTTGGCGGTAGAATAATTGGCAAAAGCGGACCCTGGTAAGAGACCTACCACTACTAAGTAACGCTTGCTATGCCATGAATTAAAAGTTATGGCTGATCTAGTCCTAGTCGGGAGAAGGGCAACTGCCCTGGTTAAATTTCCACGCGCATCGCGGTCTTTTCCAACTCAAGTGCGTTTTTTTTGACGTGATAACGTCTTATAATTCGATGAAGCCGGCTGCACGCCCACAAAACATGACGTCATGTAGCGTTACCGTCCGTCGTTACCGTCGGTCGTTACCTCGCCGCATATTTGTTACAGTTGTAATAATTTGCATTCGCTTGTGAAATGCCCCGGGTTCGATCCCCGGCATCTAAAAGCTTTTTTGCATTGTTTTGATTGAAAATGAAAATGACTAAATTCTACTGATTACTTTTTACATACAAATCTATTAAACAAATGAAATTAAAATTTTCTTTTGAAAAATGCTACCATTCCATCAGTATTTTCTTAAGACGTTGTCACGTTCTATCGTCAGTAAACCGACTTTACAGACAAACATTGTGTTTTTTTTTTAACTTTTATAGGTTTACACTTGACCGTCATCTTGCCTGATGCTAAACGACGATGCGGTCTACGATGGAGCGTGTTTACCTAGAAAAAAACCGATTCACTCTCGATTTGAAGACACAAAGATTGTAACCATCGGGGAAAACCCACTCAGGCAACGCATTCCACAGCCTAGACGTTCTTATCACAAAAGTAGAGTCAAATCTCTTCGTTCGTGTCTTTGGATCATCAACCATGAAACGATTTCGAGCTACGAGCATTCCGATAGAAAAAAGGACAAGGTGGTATTAGATCATGCAAATCGCTCACTTTCCGAAGTGTATCCGCTAAAAACTCGATAGGCTAGCAATTTTGCGGCAATGTTCAAGACTTTAAAGTCTTTTTCGCACAAGAGTGTGCGTTAAAAAAACCGACAGGCTAGCAATTTTTCGGCAATATTGAAGACTTTGAAGTCTTTTTCGCAAATGAGTGTCGTTTCCTATGAGCGTGATGTCACAAACTTATAAACGGCGAAGGAAACTTCCTGAGGAGACCGACATATTCGTAGATTTTTTGCGTCATCTACCAACCAGCACTGGACCAGCGTGTGGGATTATATCTTATATCCATGACTCTCTTGCCTTGTGAGAGAAGGCCCCATAGACCCAGCAGTGGGAACATTTTTTAGTACACTTCTTTTGCTAAGCCGCACGGGTACAACGCGGGGCGCTGCTAGTAACATCAATGTCAATGTTTGGATGTCTGTTGCTCAATCACGTCGGAACATATAAACGGGTCGGGTTTAAAAATGGACCACATATTATAGACTGGAAGAACACGCAGGCTATTTTTTATCCCGAAAAAAAACGGCAACGGGAACTGGTTGGTGTAGTGGTTTTGGAGATATGAACAAAAAACCACTAAAATTGACTATCGTTACCTCGATGACTAAAGGTGCGCTTATACGGGCAACTAAAATTGCTCAATTCCAGTCAATACTCGTCAACTATGACGTCACGACTACATCAAGCAATTTACGGCAACGGCAACAAGCACCAATACTGCGCAATACAATATTGAGCAATATCTCGCAACTTCATCAACTAGGCAATACTGTCCTACACGAGCATTTCAGTATTCGCTCGCTATGGACGACATTGTTCTTGCTGCGGCGGCTTGTAGCGCCATCCGACCTCTCGCTCTCCCCGCGGATCAAGACGGCAAGCCGCAAAACAAACAAGTGCGAATGAGATATAGACAAAAATTGCTAGGAATTTCCAAGCCCATTGGATATTCGTCAATTCGTATCGGCGACATTGAGCAATATGAAATATCTGGAGCAATTAGAAGCAATATCGCCGAAATAATTGTCCAAATTTATTGAAATTGCGTTTAATTGCTTCAGATCGGTCCATTCGTGTCGCCGAGCAATTATTGCCCTCGTGTAAGTTTAGTTGCACCTTTAGTGATTGCTTCCTATTGAATTTGGTGGTATGGCTGAATTTTATTTTAAATTGAAGTCGGTTTTTATTTTTTCGTAGAAAATAAAATAATAATATTCATGTTAATAGTTATCGCAACTTTTTATGTAGGTACTAATAAACCCTTAAAAACATTTTTCTAGACGTCTTACCGAATCGAACGTGGTATCGGACATGTTTCTAGGAGGTTTATTTCTATTTAACACGTTTTTGAACTTGTTGACTTGACTAATATCTAAAGAACGATATTGAAAATACATATTTATATTTATATCTAAATTTATAGACTAATATCTAAAGAACGATATTGAAAATACATATTTATATTTAGATCTAAATTTATAGACTAATATCTAAAGAACGATATTGAAAATACATATTTATATTTATATCTAAATTTATAGACTAATATCTAAATAACGATATTGAAAATACATATTTATATTTATATCTAAATTTATAGACTAATATCTAAAGAACGATATTGAAAATACATATTTATATTTATATCTAAATTTATAGACTAATATCTAAAGAACGATATTGAAAATACATATTTATATTTATATCTAAATGTATAGACTAATATCTAAAGAACGATATTGAAAATACATATTTATATTTATATCTAAATTTATAGACTAATATCTCAAGAACAATATTGAAAATACATATTTATAGGTATGTTGTATGTGTATTTGAGATAGTATTAGACTTCAAATAAACTATGCCATAACACTGACACTATGGTAATGTTAATTACCATTTTGTTCTCCGGAGACGGCGATATATGTTTTTTTTTAACTCGTGTTGTTATTATCATCATTCAATTATCAACTCAATCATTCAATCATTATCTACTAGCAGCGCCCCGCAGTTTCACCCGCGTAGCTCCCGTCCCCGTTTTTCAGGATAAAAAGCAGCCTATGTGTTCTTCCAGATTATATTCTAACTGTGTTCCAAATTTCAGCCAAATCTGTTCAGAAGTTACGACGTGATTGAACAACAAACATCCAAATATCGAAACATTTAAACATTGACATTTATAATACGAGATTAGTAGGATTGTTATGGATCTGACCTATTAGTAGGGTAATGAGGGGAGTACCGCAAAAGTCGCAATGAAGCGGAAAACCTTCGACGCTATGCCAGTGTGCGAGGTAGACGGCCACCGATTTCGGTTGGTGCGATCGAGAAACAAAACGATTGCACTAATAGAATACTCGGAAGGTCGGACACCTTTCACACAGGCAAGTGCGCTGCTTGCACATCTTAGCAGAAATGCGGGTGAAACACCCCGGGTGATAAGCGTGGATGCGATGGCAATCGAATACTCAAGAGCGAAAGTCGCAGACCGGCTGGGTTGCATTGAAGCTTCTAAACATCATGAGGTTGTCGTATACGAAGATAGGGGAGAAAATCTGAGCTTCCTCAGAGCCCCTTCGCACGACCTAACAAATGCAACTGACAGCTGGGGACACCCCGTTCCTAGTTCGACCAACCAAACCGGTTCCGAAAGAGCACAGCAGAGGGCAGCCGCGGAAAAAGCCGCAGCCAATCAAAGCGGCAGCCGAAGCACCAACACGGCCTTCGTGGCTGCCTTCAACACTGCAGCAGGGAGCGTACTCCGAATCTCATCCCATGCACCACCCCTTTTAACGTCAGGGACCCTCAAAACAGCTTCACAGCAACAAATGAGCCGAACGAGAGCCGACATGGGACAGGTTGAACCGCCCCGCTATGTCACGGCTTCGGAGCCGCGGAGCCATGCACGTAACGCCTTCATCGAATTCATAGCCATACTGAGAGCAACAAGACTAGTTAACCTCAAGACCTGCGAAAACATCATGCAGTTCTATAGGCTAGGTAGTGAAAACCTTCTAAAGGTGAATCTCGAGGAGGCCGAAGCAGCCATTTATAATAATGTCACATCCCGGGTCATCAAGGGAACCATGACAGGACAGTATATGGCAGCTTACAGTGCAGAAAATGGCTTCGTGACACTGAACGAGAGTGAGACAGAGCGCGCGGGAAGACCCGTTTATGCGACACCACTAAACGACCCAATTGTAGTTACCGCCCGATGCACCAAGATTATGCTGGACGACAGGATCCTCGAGATGGCCAAGTCCATTGAAGGGACCTCAAACGTCAAAGCGTGTTGGGAAAACTGGGAGGTACCAAGCATACAGTGGGTCAACGGAGTTCCAGGATGTGGAAAGACAACGTGGGTGATTAGACACTTCGACGTGGACAAAGACGCTATCATCACCACAACAACTGAGGCAGCAAAAGATCTAAGGGAGAAGCTATCGCACCGTATCGGAAACCTGGTCAAAACCAGGGTGCGAACTATGGCTTCTGCTCTGGTAAATGGTTTCGGAAAAGAGAAATTCAGCCGCCTCCTGGTGGATGAGGCTCTCATGAACCATTTCGGGGCCATTGTGATGGTCTCACGGCTGTCTGGTGTTGGCGAAATTGTCCTCATCGGAGACGTCAATCAGTTGCCTTACATCGACAGGGAAAATCTCTTCGAAATGAGGTATCACCGCCCGAACCTGGTAGCAAAGATCAGCCAGGAGTTGCTCTGCACACATCGCAACCCGATGGATGTTGCATATGCGCTGAGGGAAATATACTCAGGTATGTACTCCTCAGTACCCCGTATAAAGTCCCTGGAGCAGAGAAGGTATAAAGGAGCGCAAATACCCGGCACCCAACCCAACACCCTCTTTTTAGTGCATACTCAAGAGGAAAAGGAGACCCTGACAAACCAGGGTTACGGGTCAGGCACCGGGTCACGCATCCTTACCATTCATGAAGCGCAGGGATTGACATACGAGTCGGTAATCGTAATTAAAACTAAGGCAAACATGAAGCTGCACGAGAGCGTGTCCCATGCGGTTGTTGCAATCTCACGGCACACGGGGACCTTCACATACTACGCTGACGACACCGACGACGCCATCGGTCGGTTCGTGCGGCGAGCGTTGGCTGCATCACCAAAGACCATTCAAGATTTCAACCTGCAGATGGCCATTAGAGACAGAAATGCGGCTGTAGTGGAGGCTCTGGGCCAGGAGGAGGCGGCTTAGGCAAAAGACGATGTCGAGTCGATTACTATCGGAATCCCAACCGGTAGTGATCGGCTCAACAGACGAAATCGGACTGACTAGCTTTAGAATTACGCTTAAAATGTTCACCACCCCCCTACTCCCCCCCTTATTTTCCTCTTCTTCTCCTAATCCAAGAACTATGTAAATAAAAAAAGATTAATGTAATGACAAAAGTCACGGACCCCGGAGTCTGTGGAGTGTTTAAATTAAATAAAAAAAAAAAAAAATAAAAAAAAAGTAGGGTAATGAGTAACAAGTCAGAAATTAAATGTAAGTATACTTATTTATTCTTTGAATTATATACAAATCAAAATAGTAAACACAGTGACAGATCAGTGTAGAGCAGCTGGCTCTATTTTTCTCGCTCGGGCACACTCGGCGGTCCCAAATTCACCCGATCGAGCCTTTCATCTCATGGCATCTCACGGATCAGCATCATTTGCAGCCTACGGAAAAATCTGTGTGCTGAGCATCAAATAAGTTTTCACTTCAAAAATACTTAGGTGAGTACAGACGAACATAGTACCGTACCTCCGCCTTTTTAGAAGTCAGTTAAAACGTAGAGCGAGACTCAAATTAATAGCCAACAGACACTTTCAGTAGCAAGTGCAAGACGTAAACCTCGTTCTTTTGGCAATCTGCTGTGGGTTAATTGTCTAATGGGTTACATAGTAGTAGCATGGACTACCACGTCACTAAAGAAAGCTTCCTTCCTGGTTTAAAGCATTTTAAAGTAAACTTTTTTTTTACTTTCAAAGGTTTACAATTGACCGCCATCTCGCCTGATGCGACGATTCGGTCTACGATGAAGTGTGTTTCGAACGAACCTAGAAGAAATCGATTCATTCTTGATTTGAATCATCATGGTTCTTCTCTCTCAAGTCTTGATTTGAAGATATCTAAATAGTAACCACCGTGCACCGGGAAAAACCCACTCAGGCAACGCATTCCACAGGTTAGACGTTCTTATCACAAAAGTAGAGTCAAACCTCTTCGTTCTTGCCTTTGGAACATCAACCATGAAAAAAAAAACAATAAGCTAGCAATTTTGCGACGATTTTTAGTTATATATTATTACTAGCTGTTACCCGCGACTTCGTCCGCGCGAAATAAATACTAAGGTAACTCAGGCAGTACCTATTTTTATACCCAGACGCAGACACATTTACGTTTACTCAAAACTAAAAACAGCTAATAATAAAACAATTTCATCAAAATCGGTTCAGTTGTTTAAGTGTGAAAGCGTAAGAGACATTCGGACATTCGTACCGCATTTCGACTCCAATTTCATCCCCATACAGTTTGAAATTACAAAATTGCTTGAACAAACATTTATTTGCTTTCTGTCAAGTGCCTATACACCGCGAGTTTCATGGTTTATCTTTAACGATTGGAAACTTCCATATTGACATTCATCCTCCATTTCAACCCCAATTTCATCCCCGTACAGTTCGAAATTACAAAATTGCTAGAATAAACATTTGTTTGCTTTGTGTCAAGTGCCTAAATACAGAGTTTCATGATTTTATCTTCAACGATTGGAAGCTTCCATGTATACTTTCATCCCCCATTTCAATCCCAATTTCATCCCTATACAGTTCGAAATTACAAAAATGCTAGAACAAATATTCGTTTGCTTCGTGTCAAGTGTCTATATTCAGCGTTTCATGGTTTTATTTTCAACGGTTGGGATCTTCCATGTTGACATTCATCCCCCATATCAACCCTAATTTCACCCCCTAAAGTTCGAAATTACAAAATTGCTAGAACAAACATTCGTTTGCTTTGTGTCAAGTGTCTATATACAGAGTTTCATGGTTTTATTTTCAACGGTTGGGAACTTCCATATTGACATTCATCCCCCATTTCACCCCCGTACAGTCCGAAATTACAAAATCGATAGAACAAACATTTAATTGCTTCGTGTCAAGTGTCTGGATACAACATTTTAACTTTGAAAATGACGAATTTTCATACAACCGTTCATCCCTTGTTTCACCCTCTTAGGGGTTGAATTTCGCAAAACCCCGTCTTAGCGAGCGCCTACGTGCTAAAAGGGACCTCCATGCAAAATTTCAGATTCCTAGCATTTGTTGTTTCTGAGCTACCTTGATGAGTGACCTTTCGCTTTTAAATATATAGATAAAATATGAATTAAAAATCCAAAATGACACATTTACTTGCACAAAAAAACGAAATAGTTATTTGTTGTACAAAAGTGCAAAGTGGCTTTTTAACCGCGTGCTCAATTTTGATGACCGAGCAAGCGAAAATTCTAAAGTTTAAGGTACTCTTTGCGAGCTGGTGGGATGAAACAGTTATTTGTTGTACAAGAGTGCAAAGTGGCTTTTTAACCGCGTGCTCAATTTTGATTACCGAGCAAGCGAAGGATTCAAAAGTTAGAATCCTGAGCGTAGCAAGGGAATCAAAAGAGCACAAGGTGAAAAACCTTAGCACTCGAGTGCAACACGTAATTTTTCATCCCACCTTAGCGAGGAAATTACTAAACGCTTTGCGCATTTTCAGTTTCAGTCAATTCTGTTGATAGCGCTAAATTTGCATCAGGGTACATTTTAAAGGAAAAAAAATAAACGTACTATTCAGAATACATGAAAAAAAAATTGGCTGTCATAGGCACTGCCGATAGAAGTGGTAACTTATAACTCACAATTTGATTGCTTACTTTGCAAACTACGCGTGTGAAACCGGACGGCGTGGCTATGAGCATGGCCATCTAGAAATGCTGACGCATTTTTAAATGGCCAATGGGAAACGCTGAGGCATTTCTAGATGGCCAATGGCTATGGTCCCGAGTTTACCCGAAGATTTCTTATTATTCCCGAGCGTGACGCTAGAATTCAATTGACATACCACGAAAAATCTGTCTTTGGCGCGCCAAACGAAGTTTTGACTTCACAATATATTGTACCTACATGTTTTCTCAAAATAGTAATTATTTATTTGATGTTATGTTTTATTTACTACATTATTTTGTAAGCCACAAGTAGATGAAATTATCTAATAGTCACTATTTGAGTAGTAAATATATTTAATTATTTTAATTCGGAAACTCGGCATACTTCAATTCGATTACAATTTATTCATTCATAGCATTTTAAAATGTTCTGCCATTTGAAATAACATTCTTTACCTCTATCCTCCATACGTGAAAAGAAAATTGCGCGCAAAGCATTTAAATAATAAAGTGGCCAAGTGCGAGTTGGACTCACCCATGAAGGGTTCCGTTGCAGCAAGTAACATAATATACATAGTACACATAGTTCTTGTAGTTCGTTGTAACTTTGATCGAAGTTTTAATAATAGTGTATTTATGACGTACTAAAGTAGTAGTAGTGGTAGGACTCTTAGCAGAGTCCGCCTGGGGAAGTACCACACCTTTGCCAAATATTCTACCGCCAAGCAGTAATGTGCCAACATTACTGTGTTCCGGTTTGAAGGGCAATGATTCCAGAGAAATTACAGGGCTTAGAGACATAATATCTTAGATCTCTGGGTGACGAGCGCAGTGCAGTGCTAGGTAATGATTTGGACTATCATGTTCCAATAGCTGTGTGTTACTGTGCTGTTATGTGGCAGGCATCTTGCTTACCATCAGGCACATGACCTGCTCGTCTCGTCACTCTACGCTATAAAAAAAAAAAAAAAAAAAACTACTCATCAGATCGAGTTCAAACCACTTTTTGTTGGTAGTTTACATGGTAATGTACATCATATATTTTTTTAGTATTTTCATTCTCTTACTTTAGAATTTAGAGGGTGGACACACACATTTTACCACTTTGTAATTATCTCTCGCGCAAATTATTCAGCGTAGACAAAAATTGTATTAGAAACCTCAACATCATTTTTGAAGACCTTTCGATAGACAACCCACACGTGTAGGTTTGGTGAAAAAAAATTTACTACTATAATTTAATGCATTTGAGCGGACACTTTTTCATGTCCACTTATGAAACTCCTTACCTCAATCGGCCAACTCTCCATATTTTCACGTCATATTGTTATTGTTAAAACCATGGCTAAATAAACTTAAAGTTTAAAACAGTAAAATTGAAAACAAGTGAAAACCCAAAATACCATAATAATAAGTGATTCTAGCGACCAAGAAGTTTATTTGACGCCAACAGAATTGACTGAAACTGAAAATGCGCAAAGCGTTTAGTAATTTCCTCGCTAAGGTGGGATGAAAAATTACGTGTTGCACGTGAGTGCAAAGATTTTTCACCTTGTGTCCTTTTGATTGCCTTGCTACGCTCAGGATTCTAATTTTTGAATCCCTCGCTACGCTCGTGATTCAACTATAGAATCCTTCGCTTGCTTGGTCGTCAAAATTAAGCACGCGGTTAAAAAGCCAATTTGCACTCTTGTACAACAATAGTTATTTGTTGTACAAGAGTGCAAAGTGGCTTTTTAACCGCGTGCTCAATTTTGATGACCGAGCAAGCGAAGGATTCTAAAATTGAATCACGAGCGTAGCGAGGGATTCAAAAATTAGAATCCTGAGCGTAGCAAGGGAATCAAAAGGGCACAAGGTGAAAAATCTTTGCACTCGAATGCAACACGTAATTTTTCATCCCTTACCTTAGCGAGGAAATTACTAAACGCTTTGCGCATTTTCAGTTTCAGTCAATTCTGTTGGCGTTAAATAAACTTCTTGGTCGCTAGAATCACTTATTATTATGGTATTTCGGTTTTTCACTTGTATTCAACTTTATAAGTTTTAAACTTAAGTTTATTTAGCCATGGTTTTAACAATAGCAATATGACGTGAAAATATGGAGAGTTGACCGATTGAGGTAAGGAGTTTCATGTGTACATGAAAAAGTGTGTTGCCCAAATGCATTAAACTATAGTAGCGCTAAATTTGCATCAGGGTACATTTTAAAGGAAATTAATAAACGTACTATTCAGAATTCATGAAAGAAAAAGATTGGCAGTCATAGGCACTGCCGATAGAAGTGGTAACTTATAACTCAGAATTTGATTTTTACTTTGGAAACTACGCGTGTGAAACCGGAGGGCGTGGCTATGAGCATGGCCATCTAAAAATGCTGACACATTTTTAAATGGCCAATGGGAAAAGCTGAGGCATTTCTAGATGGCCATTGGCTATGGTCCCGAATTTACCCGAAGATTTCTTATCATTCCCAAGCGTGACGCTAGAATTAAATTGACAGCCCACGAAAAATCTGTCTTTGGCGCGCCAAAAGAAGTTTTGACTTCAAAATATATTGTACCTACATGTTTTCTCAAAATAATAATTATTTATTTGATGTTATATTTACTACATTATTTTGTACTGCACAAGTAGTTGAAATTATCTATTAGTTTTTACTATTTTAGTAGTCAATAATATTTAATTATTTAACTCGGCAACTCGACATACTTCAATTCGATTACAATTGATTCATTCATAGCATTTCAAAATGTTTTGCCATTTGAAATAACATTCTTTACCTCTATACTCCATACGTGAAAAGAAAATTGCGCGCAAAGCATTTAAAAAAAAGTACACCAAAGAGGTTCCGAGTATGAGTTTTTAACAAATTAAAAATAACTGTATGATGAATTCGGCACCAAGGAGGTAGAAATAAATAGGTTAAATTATGTTTTGAATTAAAAATCTCAGTACACACGATGTTCTAAATTCAAATTTACTTTAACCTCTAGAGGGTAAAAACGACTTTTGCGCCCTGATATCGAGGAGCAAAAGTACTCTTTCCGAGCTGGTGGGATGAAAATAACTATTTCATCCTACCACCTCGGAAAGAGTGCTTTTGCTCCTCGATATCAGGGCGCAAAAGTCGTTTTTACCCTCTAGATCTAGAGAGTAAAGTAAATTTGAATTTAGAACATCGTGTGCACTCAGTTTTTGAATTCAAAATAATGAAACCTGTTTATTTCTACCTCCTTGTTGTCGAATTCACCATTTTTTTTATCGGTTAAAAACTCAGACTCTGAACCTCTTTGGTGTATTTTTTTCTAAATCCTTGGCGCGCAATTTTCTTTTCACGTATTAGACCAAGATCCCAGAGCTGCCAGACGTCACCTATTTTCTGATGAATGAAATGTGGACGATTGAGTAGAGTTAGTAAGTACTAAGAACACAACAACATGCTTACTCGCTAACTTGCTTAGACGGCCAATTTTGAGATATGTGGTAATGAAGGTACATACAAACATTACTTCACGTATTTTCTAATAAGTGATTTTCACGTATGTTGTTGTCCTTAAAAACAAGGTCCCAATACTCCCAGACACATTCCGTCGGCCGTTTTGCTTAACAACTCCAAAATAATAATTTAACGTCACTTAAATTCTCATGCTCCATTTGTAAATATGTTCGTCAGACAACTATTTTAAAGTTTTTTCCAATAAGACAGACCAATTTAAGGGGCCAAATCATCCCCTAAGCTCAATTTTAAGTCAATATTTCCTAAAAAAATTGGCAGTCATAGGAACTGATAGATAGATAGATAAACTCTTTATTGCTCTTAATAAGAACACAAAACACAAAAATATTCAAAGCATAAAAAACAAAGTAGCAATTGGCGGCCTTATCGCTAAGAGCGATCTCTTCCAGGCAACCGCAGGATGGAAAAGGAGAATTGAATAATAGGAAAGACGGGGAAGTACAAATAATGAGTGGAAGATACTTATAATTCTGAAAGTTAACTCCAATACTAATAATATATTAAATATAATACCTCTATAACTACTATACTACTAACTACTATAACAATACTTTTAAAATATACTACATAAATCTACAAAATAATAATTGTACATCCTAATACATAAATACGAATATAATAAATACTAATACATAAATAATATCATGTTTTACTAATGGAGATTTATGTACTGCCGATAGAAGTGAAAACTTATAACTCAGAATTTGATAGCTTATTTTATTTTTATTTTATTTTATTAAGTTTGGGAATCTTACAGCTAGGTACAAAAATTTATAACATAATAGGTACAAAAGGCCAACTAAAAAATTCCACTTGTAGATATCAATAAAGATTAGGTAAGTAAATCAAGTAGACTTTTGACATGAAAACATACAAAAAAAAAGCTTTGAAATACACCCCCCTCCCCCACAGATTTTCCAGCGCCCTTGTAGTATCATCTAGGCGCCCTAAAGGACACAACAATTAAGTAGGTACTTACATTAATTCCGTGAATCATGGCCAATATTTTAATTACACCTTATAATAAAATAGCACTACCTATTATTTATTATTTTAGTTTGAAATACCTAGTACCTACGATAAATCAATTAGTTCTATTTCACGATTTTTTGACAAGTATCAAGGAAGCTTACCCATTTTAAAGGGTAAATATGGTAATAAATGTCCAGAGAATATGGTAATAAATGTCCAGAGAAAATATTTTATTAGGCGATAAGGCCGCCAGTTTTTCTGTTAAATTGTAGACAAACAAATTGTTTGTAATTTTATCCATCGATCAAAGTTACCGAAAAACCTAGGTAAGTACTTATACCTACTTTATGGGGGAGTTTTAATGTCTCAGGTTTTCATTTCGCGTTTTACTACGATTCGATTGCTTTGCTACTCCATCTAGCTACATGCTATATAAATATTATGTACATAAATAATGTATACACATTATCTACTTATTCTGTGACGGGAGTAGGTACCTACGCACAATCTGAAATCTATCGCATCCGAAACTTTGTAGGTGGCAAGCTCGTTGTAGGCTTTGCGGCTGTCTTCGTCACGTCACTTTACACAACACATGATTTGATGGCAAGGCAATCGAGCGACGGCAGCGGCGGAGATAGTAGGTGAGCGGGGCGAGGGGCATCGTTCTCGGAGTGAAGACCGGTCTTCAGTAGGTAGGTGCCGGTCAGTGTTGCCACCTGCTTATTGTGAAAACTCACCTACAATGAATGAAAAAGTAGGTTTTCAGCGAAAAATTATATTTTCGTTTATGAACAATTCCTCACTTATGTAACTGTTATGCTAAGCCCTGCATAAAGTTTCTAATTGAAAAAATGTAATACTTAAACATATCGTTTTTGTATTTGTATTCAGAATCACCGCCTAAGCCTCTGGTTAATACAGCTTTAAGCCGAGTAACTTCAAAGTAACCTGTTGTAGTAAAAAAACACCAAAAAGGTTCCAAAAGTAACCTTCTGGCAAGGCTGGTGGCGGTGCGGTCCGCGCGGGGAGAGCGGTGCGCGTGGGCAGCGGGCGGGGCGCCGCGGCCCGCGCCCGCGCCGCGCCGCCGCCGCCAGTCGCGCAGCGAGCGCTATAGTGCTACTACGTCGGGTGGCGCGCGCCGACCCGTCTCGTGCCAGTGTTGTGTCACAGCGGTGGGCCAGGTCGGTTTCGAGATTAGTTCGTTCCGACACACATCATGGCTCACAACGCGGACGCTGAACAGAAATCGAACCTGGTCCTCCGCGTGGACCAGGATTCCGACTCGGTCCTACAGTCATTGTTCGACACAGTGCTAAAGCCGGACTCGAAACGACCGCTACAGGTGCCTCTCCGTATGCGACAGCTTCCAAAATCGTTCTTTAACCCGCCTTCGACCGGTTCCAAATCGCCATCTGTGTCTCACTCGCGAGAAAACTCGGCTGACTCGGCGTTTGGGTCGTCGTCGGTGACGGGCGCGTCGACCGTATCACACTCTCGCGCACACTCCTCGCCCGCGAGCCTGCAGCAGACGTACCAGGCCGCGGGGCAGAGCCAGCAGCCGCCGCTGCATCACCAGCACGCCAAGCAGAGGTCCTACGACGTCCCGCACATCCCGGACGACCTGGGCCCGCTGCCGCCGGGGTGGGAGCAAGCGCGCACTCCTGAGGGACAGATCTATTACCTCAAGTAAGTTTTCATCAACAACAACTCTTGAGCGTATTAAAGTATCCCACTTTGGACTCTTTGCAAAACAATGACTTCAACACGAGTATAGGTAACTTCTGGCTTGATATCGGCGAACAGGTAAATGCATGGATTCTTAGAACAAAGAGTGAAAACAAACAGTTTTCTTGTGGGTGTAGACAGATGGAGAAAATCGTCAACATGATCCCACTTCAGACTTGAACAAAGGCATTGATGGCAACAGGATTAACAACAACTACACTAAAGGTACACAAGTTACAGATATCCATACTGCATCTTTGAGTTTGAATAAATTAACAATAGGAGACTCAGAATATTTAATTCATGACGCCGGTATCGATCACAACTGACTGGACCCTATCGCCAAAACGTACCTGTTTCACTTTACTCGTAGAATGAAGATTGCATACAGAAGTAACAGAACAACCTAGTTACACTTAAAAAAGTGCCAGTTCCTGCACTGAATCTATCACTGACATAATTAGCAAGGTGTAAGTAAATCTGCCTATAGGTACCTGCTGTGCGTATGCGGCACACAACGCATGAGTATGGTTTCCGAGATTACCTGCCAGTGACACAAGACATATTACCTACCTACTACGTACCTATATGAAGGAATTATTAATGGTTTGTATTGCAAAAAAGACCGTAAAAGCTCTTCGTACCGAAGGTTTAGTTTAAAGGGTCCTACGCCTGCTGTGGTAGCCCAAATTTCGGTAGGCAATAGAGGCCATCTGAAGCCAGCTACTACCTATGAATCTCTAAAAGCCCTCTAAAATATTTGTGCACCCAAAATTGGAAATGATAATGAAAGACATGTGAATAAAAGAGATTTGCGAGAAAATATTGATTGAAGCATAGTCTTGCAAAGCAATGTTTTAAAATGTTCCAAGTTTACGGTTTAAAAATACAAACGAAACATTATTTGGCACATTAATTTATTAATGAAATGGTCATCTAATTGTTTACGTTAACAATATAATTATCTGCCTACAGTATTCTATAGTAGGTATTTGTAAATTAAGAACATACCTACCTAATTGGAAATATATACACATATGTATAACAAATAAACCCAGCATTTACCTCGGTACTAAATAGATGTACCTAATTAAGTTAATGTTTCAGTAATTGAATACCGACTTAACTGATAGACCCGATTTAATTTATTCTAAGAATTGCAAATCACACTGTCGTGTCGTGTCGGCGTATTATTTTAAGGTTCCAGAATTTGAAAGACCTTGTCCAAAAGTAATGCATGGACAAGTTTTCAGAAAGATCAAGCTTCTCTATTTGTTTCAGTAAGGCATCTTTAAGAACAAAAGCTCCATACATACGTGTACTATTCCTTTTTTACAAAATTTGAATTGTTGATCTCCGTGAACTTCAGAAGTCAATGTCTGAGTAATGGCCACTGCTCAGAAAACGTAGTAAAATAATTTCATTTGCAACCTGCAGACGACCACTTCATCAATCCCCGTGCAGCAGAATACATCAACCGTAAGGCACCTTTCCTTTCGTTCTATCGGACTGATCGTAGCTCGACAAAGCGGCATCGTTTCATGGTTTACTTTCCAAAGACTCGAACGAGGCAGTTTGTTTGTCTCCAGTTTCGTAATAAGGATGTCTAGGCTGCGTTGTCCGAATTTGTGTTTGTGGATGAATTGCACTCTTCGTGTCTCCAAGTCGAGAGCGAATTGGTTTCTTCTAGATAAGTTGTACGCTCGATCGTAGAAGACTGCATCGTCGGTTAACATCAGGCGAGGTGGCAGTCAAGAGCGAACCTGTCATTAAATTATTATGTGCCTTCTTTGTTCCAATGTTAGGTTAAGGCTTCCATATCCTACTTCCACTTTTCCCTATCCACGGGCAATTCCGGCCAGTCTTTCCAATGTTCGTCGAGGTCGACTGCAATTGTTGAAAAAAGGCAGCAAAGCCCTACGGCGGGTCATAAAGCTCATAACTGGCAACCGACAGCATCGGTAAGATATCTTAATCTCAACCCAAACTAACGTAATTATCATTAGCCCACCTACCTATAAACATCGATACTAAAACACCCACTTGCTAATCTGATTCTGATTTTTATCAGTAGCATCTACGTAAATATTCTATTTCTTTTTTCTATATCCGTTTCGGTGTCCTGTCTCGGTAAGATAAGAATCAACGATAACTGAGTGATGACAATAGACCCCAATTAGGTAGGGTACGCACTACTGAAGTCCCAATTTTGATAGTGTTTCATGGCTTTTCCGTTCTTACGAGAGATAACATTATTTATTTAATATCATTGGCTACACAAGACATGCTAGCACTCGTTGTGTCATATATATACCTATAGGTACCTTGTTTTTTTAGGGCTTTTATTTTCAAAACTGCAATTTATACTGGAAACTACTACAAACCTCAATGCTCATTTGGATTATCCATAGGCCAACGAAAACATAAATAATCAAGACATACAAACCCACTACTATCAAATAGTGACTTATTCCTCGTTATCTATGTACATATTACATACAATATAGACGAAAATCAAGGTTCAACTAAGAGCGGAAATAATAATTATAATAAGCAATTCTGCCAAGTCGTGTTCCTAAAAAATACTTGTTATAGAGTTACCTCAATACAATGAATACTTCTCCAAAACTTGATAAAATCCAAAATAGCTCTTTTTGGGCATTATTTTTACGTTGTCTCATTTTTTGTACGAGATACACTGCTTATCTCCTCGTGTTGTTAATACATTGTCGTCATTCGTTATCTTATCGCAATATGTACCTGCCGTCAGTTTACTATGATAAAACATGATAGAGTTCACTAAATGATTCATATAAGTAACCTGTGCATAGGAATGGTTACTTTTGTTCCCTCATGAAGCTCTCAATTTTACGTATGCATGTTTTTATACAAGTTCAAAATAAATTACAAAAGTACTTACTTAAATCAAGTTTTGATTTTTATTGACTCGCATATTATATTTTAATCTAGTATCTTTTTCCTTGTTTCCGCCAGAATTCCAAAAGTAAGCCAGCCAGATTTAAATGGTTGTGCATGAATACGCCAGTCCTTTTCGTCTCACCCACAAAAATAGATGGTAAGGTGCAAAGACTATGGAAATGTTCACAGAATTTGTAATTGTCGATTCAATAGTATTCCATTTTATTACGAACCCTTGAAATTTTCTCGCTATGTGCTAGTTTAAAATATTATTCTTGTAACTTCTTATGATAAATTACGTCCAACATTTAGCCCAACGAAGGGAGATTTCAAAATTCTCGTTCTTGACCTAGTTGCACAGCACAAAGCTGTGGGCTGAAAGTTTAGGAATATTATGGACAAAAATATCTTTTACATTGATATATTAGGGGCCTTTTCACAATATTATTCGATCAAAGTACGAGTATGGTTGGAACAGACGCACGCGCGGGCGCCACGTTCGGGCGCCAATGCTTGAAGCTCGATTGAGTTCGATATAATTATATCGATAATCGGTAATGGTTGCTGGTAGACTGGCGCCGTTGCCATTATTGTCACGTTACGTTTTCAGTTGCGCACTCGTTTTAGTGTGCTACAATGCACGTAACCATGTATTTTGTTGTTCGTCATCAGTTATTGGAAGCTTGGCCCGAAACAAGATTGATCTCCTCTGCCTTGTCTCTCATTCTCCCACTTTTCTGTGAGAAATATTATTTTCTCTGAGATTTACATTATCTTTCCTTTGTGTGTAATATTTGTCACATAACAGTGTGATTAACCTGCATTTCGTAAGTGAACTCTATCCTCGATATCAATTGTCCTCTGTTATGAAGCTTTGACAAACTCTCCTATCTCCATCTAGGTGTATATCAATTAGATACAACCACTATTTTTACTATGAATATCGTTTTAAAATGAATCTTATGTTAGTAAAATATTTGTAAATTAATTAAAATTAATAAATGTGATTCCACTGATACACGACATCAAACTACCAATAGGTAGAATTGAAGATTTTTATATCATCCTGCCCTCCAAATCAAAGGTACTTTCAAAGTATGTAGTTCTTATACATGCATTGAATCCGTCTCAGTAATAATAAACTCTACCTCACTGCGAAAAACGGTAAAAAAAATTAAGTCAAAGAAGTATATAGGCTTTAAATATGCAAAAGAAGAAGTCACTGTTATTCTTAGATACGTAACTAGTGATAAAGCTGATTTCTCAGAATGGTCGAAATCATAAGAATATATTATAAACAAGGACAGTTTGAAACAGTTACAGGTTTATCTAGTTAGTCAAAACTTTGAATAAGTTCTTGGAGATGTAGAGTAGTAGACGCTATTAGTAGGTAAAACAAGATCTTTATATATTGAAGATTAGTTATCATAGAACGTGTGATTTATTTGTGTTACGTGTGCACGGTTCGTTAGTGCTCGTCAGGATTGCCAACGCGGAAGGCCTACGTATTACATCTCCAACGACGCACTTCATAAGCTCCCTTAAAATATTGATATTTCGAATATCAAAGGTATTAATTTAGCCGGCGGGCCGTTGGCTTTGCTGTCGGGTGACGGCCGGCGACGGCCGCAGGAGCATACCGCAATCGACCATTGCAAGCGGTGCATCTCTTCCGCGTCGGTAAATAGACGTGCATGTCGTCGTTTCTTAATTGCACGCTGGGACCGATGCTTTATAAGCTCCATAACGTCCGTCGGCGTATGTCTCGACTGCGAAATGTTTGCTTTAATTATTATTGGAATGGAGGGTAATTCTCTGTGGTTTTGTTCGGCTAGACTTGGCGATGTTCCGAAACGGGTAGCGATGCAAATTGCCTTGGCGGACGCCCAACGCGGCGCTATCAGCCTCACCACTCCACTCACCAGATAAAGCTTACGTTTTTGGTTAACTTCTGACCCGAACCTTTTAACGGATACACAAATTTACTGTTGTTTTGTTTAGTATCGCCACAATACAGTTTTCCGTATTTCGTGTCTGGGTCTTTGGCTGGATACGTTAATATTTTTTGGGTTGTACAAATGCACATATTTTATTGTTACGTACCTTTGAAAAAAACGAAAATTTCACTTTCAATGAAATCCTATAACTAATTAATCGATATTTTAAGTTCAGAGGACTTAATTCTTTTACCAAAAGGGTTCCTAAGGTATTTTTTAAACGTGAAATTTAAAGAGAGACGGTAACGCAGGGCACAACAGACAATAAAGGAGCTTCCATGTTATCCTACTATGTATGCATTTCAATCTATACGAGTACATTCACCATAACGACATTACTCACGACAACTTTTACGAACTGTCAACTTTTGTCTTACACAATTGCGAATAAACCGGCCCTCGAACAATATTTCCTTATAAGTTGCATCCTTTGAATCTTAATAAGAGAAACGTCTCGCACTGAATACAAAACTCATATTTGTACGAAAAATAAAAGTAGCCACGGTTCATTCAACTCTACTTGAGCGTTGTTCTCCACACCTTGTATCCTCATCAAAACACGAATATACAAACAAGTTTCTAAAAACACGAATCCTTCTAAATTTAGCAATATCCCTGAATCTTCATTAAATGTTATTGTTTTTATTGTAAATGTACTATAACTTACACAATGACAAATAAATTATTTGATTTGCTAAAATCAAAACCTAGCAATAAATATGTATAAAAAGGTTTGCTAATTCTGTTAAATTCGTTTAAACATTATACAAATACATACTAAATACCTTATTTATATTAATCTTAATCTCAAGTAGCAGCAAACATCGTGAATTTTACTTGAATAAAAATAAAATGAGAACCAGAACTTTATTCCGCCATGTCACCTATCGCCGCTAACTGCAGTACAACACTACAACAGTACAACTAGTTAACTTTCGGAACGGTCGCCGAGTCGACGTCTTACCGAGAAACCCGTGATGGGACGATCACATGCACAACAAGTAGACTTATCGCAGTATGCTCATTGCGATAACATTAAAACACAGCTCACTATCGCCTTCCGAGAAGTCGGTCGGCCCGGCAGGCGACAGGTAGCTTGCCTAACGGAACTCCACCGAGAGTACAATTTTAGAACAAACTTGGACGCCGTTAATAACGTTTACTTTCTCTAGCGCTTGTAATTAAAATCTGGCGTTTGGATTATGAAAGCGATGAGTTTTGGCTACCCTCAAAGATGCGCTTTCTTCGGAAGTAACATTGTGTTTGATTTGCCTTCGACTTGTGTCACAGTTCACTCAACTTTCATCCTCTGATTTCTTTGATAGCGTTTCATTTTTGTGTTACAAGTTAAATTATCATTGTAAATCGTATAATGTCGCTAGCGTTTGTTTTATTTATCAACTGTATTGTGATTATAGTAGTGTGCATAGAGAACTACATATTATGCGATGTAATAGCAACAAGTTGCTCAGTTTCCACGCTCTGATTACTGGATGTTGGCTCGAGACAGCGTCTCTATCGGCAGATCGGCACCAATCAGAAGCGGGATTGCTTGAAGAAATCGCTCCAATGCTTTATATATAGCACACAAAATAGGGAAAGTATTTAAATGGGTATTAGGAAAATGGGAAAGGGGGAAAATAAATAAAACGGGGACTGTTAGAAATATAATCACATCCCGCAGAAAACGTCATTGCCTCAGCAGCAAATTTCGAGTAACAGAAAATAACTCTAAAAGATTTGATTGATTTTGGAATTTAGATATATAATATATTCATTTCTCCATACGTTAAAAGTTATTTTTAATTCTTCGGAAAGTTTATCTTTCTCACTTGAGATCAATAAATATATTTCGATGTGAAAATTAAAAAAAACTGAAAATGATTTGGACTGTGACCAACAATTATTGAAAATAACCAAACGTAATACTAAAATAACACTATTTTAGTAACAAGATGCCTATGTATCGCGTTCGTGTAATTTGAAATAGAAAAAGAAATGCACTCGAAAAATTCTTGCGTTAATCTTTTTAACACCAACAATTTCAAGTGGTCGGAAGAATTCCTTTAAATTTAGATGCTCACTTGAAACGTACCATGGAATTTTTCTTCTTGACACAAGTGCATCTAATTTACTATGTTTAGTTTTCATCTACATACGAGCTGCAAACGATTCGGTTCCTTCAAGGGCAATCCTTCGTCCGCGCTCCGTCGAGGCTTGTGGACACAGTTGGCTTTCATCGGCTTGTGTCATCGATATTAATGTGTTTCCAATAATACTTGCCATGGTCAATAAAACTTCTCGTCGCGATAAATAGATGCACGGAGTTATTCAGGTCGTTGGACCACACTGGTCGATCTTCTGCATCCCTATCTTTAGTACCAATAACTAACTCATAATGCTCGTTAAAGTTCGTCTGGGGCGCCCTTGTGTTAGTCGTCGTACGAGGTGTAATACTCCTTGAGTACAGTAAGCGAGTAATGAGTATGTTTATGGAAGCTATAGAATCCCTTCAGGTATGATTTCTGGTATTTTCTACGTATACAAGTAGTTTTTTTATATACCTATACATATTAAAGACCCCATTCAGGCTTTGTTCGGCTAACGTCATACGACAAACAAATAATTTGCAATAAAAAATAATGAAACTAAATTAGGCTATAGACCTATGTCTAACTTGGACCAAATTATACATAAATGCCACCTTTCGTGAATAGTGATTGACTTGGTGGAGAGTTCACACGGAAAAAACATCAGGACGCTAGATTTTAATAAATTAAGATATCAATTCCACGAATCCCAGGGTGGGGCCTTACTTTTTATGATTTTTTATTTTCTATAGTACTTATTGGCAGGTAGGTAGGTATTTTGCATAATGAACTTGGCTCGTATGTATTTGCAACACCCAATTCTTGTTTCTCACCAAGTTAAGTAAGATTAGATATGTAGAGTTGTAGAGTCTTATGACTACTCAGGTATGTACTCCTCAGCATCCCGTATAAAGTCCCTAGAGCAGAAAAGGTACAAGGGAGTGCAAATACCCAACACCCTACCAAACACCCTCTTCTTAGTTCACACTCAAGAGGAGAAAGAGACCCTGACAAACCAGGGTTATGGGTCAGGCACAGGGTCACGTATCCTCACCATCCATGAAGCTCAGGGACTGACATATGAGTCGGTAATCGCAATAAAAACAAAGGCAAACATGAAGCTGCACGAGAGCGTGCCCCATGCGGTTGTTGCAATCTCACGGCACACGGGGACCTTCACGTACTACGCTGACGACACCGACGACGCCATCGGTCGGTTCGTGCGGCGAGCGTTGGCTGCATCACCGAAGACCATCCGAGAGTTCAACCTACAGATGGCCATCAGGGACAGAAATGCAGCCGTAGTGGAGGCTCTCGGCCGGGAGGAGGCGGCTTAGGCAAATGGCAATAAGGCAAAGAATCGATGTCGAGTCGATTACTAGCGGAATCCCAACCGGTAGTGATCGGCTCAACAGACGAGCACTAACTAGTATTAGGTTTAAAATGTTCCCAACTCCCCCCTTATTTTCCTCTTCTTCTGATTATCCAAGAAACATGTAAATATAAATAAGATTTTAAATGACAAAAGTCACGGACCCCGGAGTCTGTGGAGTAGCAATTTTAAATAAATAAAAAAATAAAAATAAAGAGTCTTATGACTTTTGTGCTACCCACAACTTCGATGGACCAGTAAAGGCCATCTCAGGCTAACTGCCGTATCTACTTTCATAAAAAAATACCGTTAAAGTTCGATATAATTATGTAATGTAAACAATAATAATGTAAAGCTTTAAAGTTTACAATTATAAAGTTTCTGGTTAAATTGTCATCTTAGACAACTGAATATTTTTTGCATGCCGCAAGGTTGATTATGGAGTTCTTAAAGTAAATTTAAGATCTACCTACCCATTTTCGCAGATAAAGTAATTATTGACGTGATAACGTCTTATAATTCGATGAAGCCGGCTGCACGCCCACAAAACATGACGTCATGTAACGTTACCGCCGGTCGTTACCTCGCCGCATGTTTGTTACAGTTGTATTAATTATTTCGACCAGTAGTTCAAGCGGGGATGTAGCTCAGTGGTAGAGCGTTCGCTTTGCATGTGAAATGCCCCGGGTTTGATCCCCGGCATCTAAAAGCTTTTTTGCATTGTTTTGATTGAAAATGACTAAATTCTACTGATTACTTTTTACATACAAATCTATTAAACAAATGAAATTAAAATTTTCTTTTGAAAAATGCTACCATTCCATCGGTATTTTCTTAAGACGTTGTCACGTTCTATCGTCAGTAAACCGACTTTACAGACAAACATTTTTTTTTTAATTTAAATTATAGCTTGCTCTTAAAATAAATTAAATTTTAGTTCACGGTACAATGTTTAGTTTACCTTTTGTTAATGTTATTTGCCTTAATATAATTTAAGTTATCCGCTAGGTATACAATTGGCAAAACCCATGCTGCATTAAATCATAACAATCAATTATAACGTTAAAAACAATACCGTTTAAGTTGACAATGCTAATTAGTTTCTGATAATTCTAATAATACAAATGTCAAAGTTTCTATGTTTGATGCTCAATCAACGTTACAAATCGACGGATCGTGTTAAAATAAGGAATTCAATTTTATTTGATTATGGTGTGGAATAGCACGCATAATACTACTTTATATCACGGAATAATTGATGTAATCCTTAGGGAATAGTTTTGTTTTTTAAATTTTGTGCGAACAGAGACGCGAGCAAATACACGTAGTGTATGTAACTAGGACAATTATAATATTTTATTCCGTCTAAATAAATTTTACAAGCCAATACACGAATAAAATAAAAAATTAAAAGACAATTACCTACCAAAATAAAAAACAAACATCATAAGTAATAAATAAAATAATGATCATGAGAGAAAATTCCTCATCCGAAAAAAAATAACGAAAAAATTGTAAGGCTTTCCTTATTACAATTAGGGATATTTGTTTTTTTTTCGGATTCAAATTGTCGTCATTTTTTATAGTACCATTCAACAGGACGAACAAGACATGCGCCTGATGCAAATCGTAGTTAATATTCAGAAGTAAACTCGTATTCTGATGTTCATGGTGGTTACTGAGCAGAGTGTGTAGCCAGCTTAATTGTAGGATCAAAAGGGGTCAAGTGTGTTATATTGACAAGCGCCTTAGGGCCCACGTCATGCCTAAGAAAGGAGACCAGTTGTGCTCTTGTTCTCAACAGATCTGATTACATTTAAATTTGGCCAAGTGCAAGTCGGATTAAATTCTGCCAAGCGCAAGTCTGAGCTGTTGACATTATCTAGCCAGCAAAAAGTCAAATTAACATAAGTAAAGTTTTGAACACCCATGTTTACGGCGCTTCGGGGATTATAGCTATTTATTTTGTCATTTTCTGTCGAACCTATTACAATTTAATAAAATTACAGTTGTGATGGTCTCAGCACCAGAAGCAAAAACCTTATAATATAGGTATAGTTCTCAATGCCGCAAAAAATGGAGCTAATGTTAAAGATTACACATATTTTATCATACATCTGTGTGTCTATAGACCGTCCCTTAAAAAAATCAAAATAATTTCAATGGTACAAAATTTATTCCGTGTCATTTTTATTGTAAGTATAGATTAGATAAGAAAAAGAGCAAACGAATACTGAAAATACCGCAATTTACGAGTATATTTTAATTTACATTTTACACTAGATTTGACTTATAGTTTACACGAGTAACGATTTTCAACGAACCCTAAGCTAATCACAAATCTTAGGACTAGAGCCAGCGTATGCTAAACCACTAAAAGATGTTTTCCAGCGTGTAAGTTGAGTATACTAACTTTCTTTTATAAGTATTTTTTGGTCGACTATTTTCCTGTTAGCAATTGGCTTGAAAATAAACTGGGTGAAGTCAATGTCTCCGGTCGATCTCCTATTGTAAAGTACCTAATTGTGGAGCTGTGATTACTCATACGATGTCACAGCAAGGCACGGCGCTGTAGGCTGACCGCCGTCACTCGTTTGTTTGCTACCGTGAGTGGCTTTATTGAATACTGATAAGTTTACTCATGTCTCTTTAGGTTATTGTTCTCTTATGGCAATACCCCGGCGTCGCCAAGGCCGCGATATATGATATTCATTCGCCGTTTATGGTGGCAGTTGAGTCTAACATTTTTCCTTCATAAAGGCAAAAGACCCATAAAAGTGATAACCTTTGTAGACTAATAGAGATAGAAACTTTTTTTTTGACCGAGCCTTTATTAACAGAACTATTTTTTTTTTTGAAAACTATACACTAGATAAAGCTTACACTAAGCACATACATAATATGATTTATCGATATACATCTAAAGGTAATCAAGATGACTGACTCCAGTACCAGTTGAAAGTGTGTCTAGAATGCCAACATGAAACAAATTGAATCTGCCAGCTATGTCTCGTCACAAAAGGGTTGTGAAAGTTTTGGTGATGGGTGTTGGGGTGACAAATCTGTCTTCAAATCCTGGCTAACACGGTGTACCTTGTAAATGTTCTGAAGACTCAAACATTATCAAGTACATACTTGTAAAATATTGATTCTGTGTATTCTCCTTATCACTATTTACGATAATCATACGTGTTCTGGTCTTATTAATGCACTTATAGAGTTTCGATGAAAGGATTGTAGGTAGGTGATATACGTTAGTATATCAAAAGGGGCGCAATACCCTCGTTATACCTAGTCAACATTGAAATGAAATGAAATATATTTTGCAGTTACAAACATTTTTATTCCACTCCAAATTAGTTAATGTAAATGCTAATGTTATTTTGTCTCTGAGCGAGTCTAGTATTAGTTTGATGTGTACATTGTTCGACAATATGTCTGATAATTGTCTGCTAAATATAATGCTAAATGCTATCAATTTTATTATTATGATCACACTTTATTTTTTCGAAAGTTTTCTAAAAATTTTGGTACTTACCTAACATCACGGGTCTTTGTAAAACACTAAATAATGTGGGTAAGCCAACAAAACGCATTGCTGCAATGTGACAACGAAGCGAAAGAATCATTGATGTACAATTTTATATTTTTCATGATTTAAAAAAAAGAAATTCAAGAGAGAGCAACAGCATTGTCATAGTCGTTTTAGTGAAGTGGTAGAAGCTCCGGACTTGTATCTCTTCGTGATTAAAAATAGCATAATATGTACAATAATCTGTTCCAAATTTCAACTCATTCAAACGTTCCGACGTGATTGAGCAACAATCATCCAAACATTCGCATTTATAATATTAGTAGTATAAAAAACTCTTTATTGTAACACAAACATTTTTTTTACTTATAAATAAACACTTATAAACGGCACAAGTGGCTTTGCTGTTAGCGATCTCTTCCAAGCAACAAGAGTTATCGCTAGCCCGTTAATTAACTTAAACTAAAGTTAAAGAAATATAGACTCTATCCTATTAGAATTTTGGTTCAAACGTGGCCCGAACCCATATGGGTACGGCGCCGGTATACGGGCTAACGAAGGGAGTTAGCAGACGGCTGTCAGCGAGCGGTCTGCTAATTTGTGTTCCAATGTAAACTGTATCTTAACGTGCGTGACATAAAGCCCATATTTAGTAGAGTCCTACCTTGGCAGCGTCCGCCTGGGGAAGTATCACACAGTTATTAGTTATTCTACCGCCAAGCAGTAATGTGCAAACATTACTGTGCTCCGGTTTGAAGGGCAATGTTTCCAGATAAATTAGAGGGCTTAGAGATATAATATCTTACTTAGATCTCTGGGTGACGAGTGCAGTGTTAGGCTGCTAGGTGATGATTTGAACTCTTGTGTTCCAATAACTGCGTGTCACTGTGCTGTTATGTGGCAGGCATGTTGCTTATCATCAGGCACATGTCCTGCTCGTTTCGTCACTCTCTATACCATATAAAAAAAAATGTGAATTTCATTTACTCGGGTTCTTCTTCTATGTATAGTCGGGTGGTAGCGAAGTCGTAAAAGTTTTAAAGACCTTTACCAGTCCATTAAATCATACAGTCGTTCGACGAAGAAGTCAAGACGGGGCAATCGTGCGGGGCGTGCGGGGTGAGACGCGGGAAGCGCGCTCCTGCATTACCTAGATTACAATGTTAGTATTGCAGGAGCGCGGCTCAGGGCTGCCGTCTTACGTATGTTTTATTTTGGTGCTACGTTTTTAGGGTTGAAGGGTAAAAACGGAATCCTATTACTGTCTGTCCGTCCGTCCGTCTGTCACCAGGCTGTATCTCAAGAACGGTGATAGCAAGAGACTTGAAATTTGATGAACTTTCACAGATGATGTATTTCTAATGCCGCTATAATAACAAATACTAAAAATAAAATAAAAATAATATTTAAGGACAACAAACTTGAATTTTTACCTTTTCTTGCTCGATTAGTCCGTCCCAAGCAAACTAGATGGCGCCACTAGTAAAAATAAAACGCGATATCGAATTCGTCGTCAGAATCATGAGGCAAAAACAAAATCTTAAAACAACTTTTTGGATGAGAGCCTGTCTGCAGAAATTGTGATGTATAAAAGAGGTTTTCGCCGTTTATTTGCTAATGGTACGGAACCCTTCGTGCGGGAATTCCACTCGCACTTGGCTGGTTTTATTTTGTTTGTGACGACCCTACCCGTGTCTAGACATTTTCGGGGTTTCTCCCGGCTTAACAGCACCACGGATCAGAAAATAGTTACTTCGACAGCACGCACAATGGCTCATTTGAGAGGCTAAGTGCGGCAAAGACCCAGTCTAACTAACTAAGATGAAAGGCGATGAACTACTGGTAGTTCTTTATACTGTGCCTTTAGCGTAGGGCCGCGACCGCGACGCGTCTCGCCGGGTGCGCCGGAGTCGAGGCGCCTCGTGCGCCGTGTTTACGTCTAATTTTGGCGCGAGCGCCGCGACGCCGCGCCGCCCCCGCGCGCCCGCCGCTCATTGAACACGGTGCGCGTGCGGTTATTTCGGCAACGAAGAACGAAGGCGGCGCGGCGACGCCACGGTATATCCTCGCTTCGCGTCCTAATGCTTTCCTTTACGGTTTTGTTTTATTATTGGAATGATTTGGTCAAAATATATCATTCTACTTAGTCCGTCAAGTTTTTTGTTTTGTCTAATTATTTTTAATAATCGACAAAGCTATAGATTACCTATCAAACTTTCGGAGTGGGGATTGTGGTGTGGTGGTGGAAAAATGGTACGTCACTCGAAACTTCTAAGCACTGTATCTTCGTCATTTTTTGTTTGTGAAACAAAATAAAAAATACGTGTACAATGTTTACCTATGATAACTTGATTGCCGGAATAATATGTTTTTAGTCGTCTTGCCTATCCTATTATGTACTCATACTTTACTTCATATTATCGGGGTGATAAATGAATGGTTTCAATTGCATCAATGTTATTCTTGTTGTCATTTGAAGGTCAAAATTTCGACACACCTATTGTGGTAGGGGAGCCCAAGAGGGGATTTCGGGATTTACTCCAGCGCGGCAGATTAATATACAGTTGGAACTTGTACCCCCGGCTAAGTATCTTAACCAAATATGAGCCCCATAAATAAGGCCGATTAAGACCAAAATATTTTTGATTATCAGAAATTCTCGAGCTCGTCAGACTAAGGTAGGGCGAGTTAATTACATGCTAAAAAGTGTATATTCCATTAATCTGATAATTCTACAGTGACGCAAAGAAAGTAGAGGGCTACAAAGTTTTTAAAAGGTCATCTCTATATTCTAAAGCGTGGCTATTTTATTTAAAAGAAAATAATTCAAGGATAACGTAAACTATAATTTCTAAGGATTCCACAAGCCGAAGTAACAAAATTCATAGCTAATTAGCTCATAAAGCTAATTTTTCGCATTTGAAATTCTATAGCGGCGCCCCCCACTGATGAAAAGGTAATTTTTTTTTAAATCTTCTTATTAGGTACCTTAGATTTGCAATCCAATAGGTTTCTATGACGCTCGAGTAACTCCCCATTTAGCATCGTGGGCTCCCCTACCATTGTTTTTTTTAATATTGGTGGACAATTCACACACAACACCATCTGACCCCAACTAAGCAAAGCTTGAACTATGGCGGCCAGATACCTGATAAAATATAATGCTTAATATAGTTTAAAATACATATGAATACGTTTGACTTGGCCGTCCACGTACTACTGACTGTGGCATAACTAACCCGAATAGTATAGTATAATATATTTCACTCTGCACCATCTAGTCCCAAACAAAGCAAAGCTATCGAAGCTATAGAATATATAGCTATATAATTAATAACAAACTTATGAGATCAACATATAATGTTACTGATATTAAATACGAAAGTTCGGTTGTTTGTTGTTTAATCAAGTATCGTTGCGTATCAAGTTGAAATTAGGAACTCTACTTTTTAACGCGAGGAAATTACGGGAACTGGCCAGCCGCGGGTTGCTGTTAGACTTATGAAACCTACGCATAGAATATTTCATTTAACATCCGTCCGTATTCAGTACACAAATGTTTGTCCTGGTAGGGAATCGAATCCACGACGGAATGTCGAATGGGCTAATAATGGTTTTTACATTGCTTTTTGTTTGAAAGCTCAAAGTATTCATTGAGATAAATTGAAGTTAAAATATATTTAAGCAGTACCGCGCGTAGTTCCCGTTTTTTTTTGTTTACAATAATCTATCTATATTCCAAATTTTAGCCCGATCCGTTCAGTAGATTTGACGTTTTTTTTTTTTTTTGGAACGAAGTTCCTTATCGCGCGTTATGAAAGGGAGCTAGACGGAAAAAAATCTCACGAAAAAGTTGTAACGTTTCGTGCCTATGGCGTGATAGAATTAGAATACGATAACAAATTTCACCCATGTCAACAATGACCGGTTGGCGCAATTAGTAAGTAAGGGGTCTCCTATGAAGATAGGTGCCCCCGGATCGAATCCCGGTAGTTACCGCTTTACTGTTTTTGTTCTTTTTTGTTCTCAACACTCTTTTTGTTCTTTTTTTTCTGGGAATAATAGTTTTTATAAAAGATCCCTCTTATCAACGCATTTAATTTAAATCTAAGTATTTTCTAACAAACAATAACGAAAAAAAAAATTTATTGGCGATTTATCACTACAAACTGACTCTTGCGCTTAAAAATAGATGGCGTTGCACAACTAACCCTATGAGTATTTGGTTAGAGGCTAGACCAACACTAATTTACGACCACTGCCCGAATCGTCTTGCACATCAAAGTTCCTATAATTACCAATAGGTGGCGCAGAACTCAAAATTTAATTAGCTGTGGATTGTATCCTACTCTAGTGTCATAGAAAATCTGGAGAGGTCACTACCGGTACGATAATATCAATGTATTGTAATGATGTTGTTACGTTATATACTATCGTATATTATATATCGTAATGTTCATGTAATATCGATTGGTGTGATTGACGCATATTTCGACAAAATTCATTCGAAAAACTAATATTTGTAGGCAACATTGGAAATAATATGAGTACTGTTTCTAAATGCAATCCGAATGGCTAACATTCGGAATGATAATAATGAATCATTGTTATAATGTTTATATAATACGTCAATGCTACTCCTTAAGTTTATGTTAAGTACTTACATTATATTTGTTAATAAGTAATAAAAAATATTATTATAACTTAATTTTTTTATTATAATTCCTTCACTAATTAATCGTCAAGAACTTCGTTCCATCCGGGTGTCCCTTGACACCTCTCAACTTTTTTTAACTTTTATAGATTTACACTTGACCGCCATCTCGCCTGATGTAAAGCGACGATGCGGTCTACGATGGAGCGTGTTTACCTAGAAGAAACCGATTCACTCTCGATTTGAAAACACCAATATTATAACTATCAGGAAAAACCCACTCAGGCAACTCATTCCACAGCCTAGACGTTCTTGTCACAAAAGTAGAGTCAAATCTCTTCGTTCGTGTCTTTGGAACATCAACCATGAACCTGTGCCGCCTCTTCGAGCTACGAGAAGTCCGATAGAAAAAAGGGCAAGGTGGAATTAGATCATGCAGATCAGCTGCATGTAATGTGCAAACATTACTGTGTTCCGGTTTGAAGAGCAATGTTTCCAGAGAAATTACAGGGCTTAAAGATATAACAACTTAGATCTCTGGGTGACGAGCGCAGTGCAGTGCTAGGTAATGATTTGGACTCTTCGTGTTCCAATAGCTGCGTGTCACTGTGCTGTTATGTGGCAGACATGTTGCTTACCATCAGGCACATGTCCTGCTCGTCTCGTCACTCTTTATTTAAAAAAAAAAGTGTATCCGATAAAAAACCGATAAGATAGCAATTTTGCGGCGATGTTCAAGACTTTGAAGTCTTTTCCGCACTAGAGTGTCTTTGCCTATGAGCCTTTTGGCACGCCTTTCGATCGATTCCAGAGCCTCAAGCTGATACTTAGCTGACCCATCCCAAAGGTGCGAACAGTACTCCATACAGGAGCGAATCTGTGCTTTGTATAACAAAAGCAATTGTTCAGGTTTGAAGTACTTTCGCACCTTCGACAGGACACCTAGTTTTTTGGCAGCTAATTTAGCCTTGGACTCGATATACGAGCCAAAGTTGAGCGTGGATGTCAGGGTAGCGCCCAAAAGCTCAAGATGATCAGTAACCGGCACGGATACACCTCGAAAAGTTGAAGTCTGTTGAAATTGACTCCTTTTTGCGGAGAACAGACACGCCTGCGTTTTTCCCTCGTTAAACTTGGCCAAATTGGTTTCGCCCCATTCAGATACTGCCTCAAGGGCCAAGCTCAAACGCACGATCATTCTCTCTCTCAATACCTCAGTTTGCTGTCCACTGCCTCTCGCGCTAGATATGTAACTCTCTACAACGGTGCTATCAACCGCGTACCCAAAGATACCGGGCTTCAACAGATCGTTGATATGTAGCAGAAAAAGCGTCGCAGAGAGTACCGAACCTTGAGAGACACCGGCATTGATAGCCATTTGATCCGACGAGCAGCCATCAATGACAACTCGTATGGATCGATCCCTCAAAAAGTCCGATATCCACGCAATAAACCCTGAAGACAAACCATAAGTAGAAAGCTTGCTAATAAGGCCATCATGCCAAACCCTGTCGAATGCCTTCGAGATATCCAGGGAGACTGCAAGTTCTTCCCCGTGTTTCTCGATAGCTTCACTGCAGATGTGTGTGACATACGCTAGAATATCCCCAGTGGACCGTTTTCGGCGAAACCCGTATTGCCGGTCACTGAGAAGGTCGTTAGATTCTAGGTACGTCAGGAGCCTGTGGTTTAAGACACGTTCCATAGTCTTGCAGAGCATGGACGTGACCGAGATGGGCCTGTAGTTGGCAGGGTCAGCACGACTACCTTTTTTAGGCACAGGCTGCACGTTAGCAAGCTTCCACGATTTCGGTACATGACCAGTATGAAGAGAGAGCCTAAACAGGCGCGTCAGTACAGGAGACAACTCAGGTGCACAAGCCTTCAATACTAAGGCAGGAATTCCGTCAGGGCCACTGGCTTTGTTCACATCTAGATTGCGTGAACGTGAAAGAGTAACAAACATCTATCCATCCATCCATACTTACAAACTTACGCGTTTATGATATTTGTAGGATGTGTGGGGTTACTTAATTATGTCCTTAATATGCTTAAAGTTGTTTAGAATAAATGTTTACTTGTGTCATGACCAGCTTGATTATCTCTATGTGTAAGTTGTTTTCTGTAGTTTTCATTGTACATAATTTAGTTTCGTGAATAAAGGCTCTAACCGTCATGTAGGTAATGGAATACGATTGATAAAATACCCAAAATATAGTGGTTCAAACCTGTTAAAAGTATCACCGACAGCATTGATGTGAAAACTAAGGATTTCACGTCACGTCACGTAATAATCAATCCTTAAGCATTTAAGTACGTATATAAGAAATAAGGACACTATATCATGTAACCTTTATTTGAGATGTTGTGCCCATGTGATACAACGTCATTGACCAACAGTAACTAATTCAAATCGTCAAACATTACCAACTGGAAACTAGAAAGAAAATCAGGTGCATATTGAAACATGGTATCGACACAAAAGAGAAAAAAATATTTGAATTTTAATTGGGCTTGGCTGGCAGGGCGGCGGTCGAGCGCTCGCCCGTTTTTCGCCTCCCACCGGAGCTAACGAGCCTCCTGTGATGTTACCGCGACGGCTCGGAGGCTGCGCCTGCGCTTCTCGGAATCGCTCCATAGGTATAGGACCAGGGGTTCCCAATCTTTTTTAACCAGCGGCGAACTTACAAGTGCAGTATTGTAATGACCACCTACCTGCGTCAGCAATAGCTGGCGCTATAATAAGAAATAGATACAGGCGAAAACACTAGATACGTACCTGCCATACTGGTAGTTCGATAGATAGGCACAATTATAGTAAACGGCCGCGCCAGTTCGAAATCTGGCCACCTACTCGAATAGTTATGGTCTCGGATAAAGGTGTAGGATTAACTGACGCCTTTCATAATTTTCTACGGCGCACTATGAGGCCGAGGCCCAAACTTTGGGAACCCTTGTCCCTATACCTTTCCTCCTCCCGCTTCCCTTCGCCTCGCTCCTTACCTCACTCCTTGTAATCTCATCGCACGTCAAGCAATACTCTTTACAGATGATTACGATACGATCACCGGCGAAGTCAGGCATCATTAATAAAATCGAGATGGTGTAGCTGCAAAACATTTTCGAAGAAGAAAGGATAAATATTTTAAGAATTGAAGATCGATGTTACTCAGTTAGTGTATCCAATAATAACATAATCGAGAATTATTCAAATTCAACCATAGAAGACGTTATAATTCATCTGGTAGAATAGGTTCATAGAAGACGTTATAAAAATCAAAGCTCTGTCCAGACGTGGTCCAGACACAAATCTTTAAGATCTAGAAAGATTTAAAATATAAATTTATGAACATAACCGTGGCTTCGTATACCTATGTATCATAAGTATGTTTTCACAATTATATATATGTACTATTTCACCTTCCATAGTACAAGCTTTGCTTTTACGTTACGGACGTTAGGAGAAATATGGTGTAGTGTGACAAAATTACGTCAAAAATAATTCTGTCCATAAAGAATACAATACAAAAAGATATTAGAGTTTCAAATTACTAAGTTAAGACTAATACTGGTAATATTCACTATCTAAGTACGTTGTGAATAATATTTGTAGAATGGAAGAAGAACCAGCTTCGATAATAATTTAATCAATTTAAGTGAACTCAGCAAGCATCGCCAGCCTCTCCAACCAATCTCAGCCGATGTTTGGATCGTTTTATTTCCTTTCTACTCACCTGAGTTGTTAGTAACAAAGGGAATGGTTTTTTCTCCCGGCTCCGCCCTGCCTTTGAGAGGATCACCGCGGTTCTCGGTAACGGCGTGGTTAGGTAGTCGGCGGCACCGATCATTCAGTAATCCCCGATATGGCCCTGTTTTGTCTGATAACGTCTGCACTGAACGGAATACATTCACTGAATATTTATTGCATAAAAACTTTGTGATTGTGTCCTATAATGTCTCCGATATCCAAGATATTTATGGAAATATTAGCATTCGTGTAAAACTAGAATTTTTATTTAAGACTAGCGACCCGTTGCGGTTTTGCCCAGATATTGTGTCTGGAAGAGATCGCTCTCAGCAATACGGCTGCCATTTGTGGCGCTAGTTCATAAGTATTTTACTGTAATATTTATGTTTTTTTGTGTCACAATAACAAGTTATCTATCTATTATTCTGTTTTTACCGTTTTTACTACCATACTAAATAACCATTTTGTTAGTGCAAAAAGGTTCCATAAGGTGGAAAATGTGACGTTTTGTTCATTGATAAATGATTTATATAATCCGCTGTTTAGTTCATAAAGAATAACAAATACGTTTTCCTAGATGTAGCCTAATGGGTAATCCCATCCCGCAAAAGGTCGGTTATAAGTTATAACGTTGTTATAACCAACACACAATTGATAAAGTAATGCCTACACACAACGACACAGCGTTACCTGTGGAAGTTTTCGAACAAAACAATAATATTACACGATAGTGAATCATATTACACTATTTGATTCCAGCCAGATACTTTATATTATTATTGTATCATGAGGATTGCTCTTTAGATTCGTGGGAATAAAAAAAAGGTCATGGCGCTTGAAGAGTTGTCAATTTCTTATAGGTGCCACATTGCTATCGCTACGCCATTAGACCTTGAATTTCAGAACAATAGTTGTAACTAGGCCGAAATTGAATGTTATGTAAATCACTTCTCACTATACATACCCATTGACATTTTGCATTTCTGGGCGAGGTTATAATTGTACTCCCTTCTTGTATTTCTCAACCATTCTGCAACTTAGGCATTGTTGCAAGTGTTGCAATCGTCCTAGATTTTCTCGTAATATTACTCGCTCGTCGTTCAAAGACCTTCTTCCCAAGCTTAATCAATATAAACCTAAGAAGGTATTTCACTCGAAATTATCTCACAACTTAGCAAACAATAGAATACAACGTGCTCTTGTGGATAGCATTTATCAATATCTTGACATTTAAATTTTGCAGCATTTCGTGACCTATTAAAAGTGATTTGAATAAATTGAACTCTTCTCATTTTGTTTCTATAAGTGGATCCGAGAGGTACCTGGTGCTCGGCTTTATCCTGTTGCATCAATGACGGTGTGTAGCCGCTCACAGGAAAGTTCAAGGACCGCCAAGTCATTTAGTAGCCAGGTACAAGGCACCCGCCTTGAGGCTGCCGCCTTTACATCCATTTCAACTGTGTTTGCGTGTAGCAAATGATCTTTCGGTGTCTCGTATCGTGCGTGTCGACTGTCGAGCCTTGGATATCGTTTGCAAATTGTTACATGTCAGACCTAGTAACGTTTGATTCCGACCTTTTCTTGTTGTCAGGCTCATTTTGTACAAGGAGTTATCTAAAGTATTTTACTTCTGCTGTATTATGTAAAGTGCTTTGTGCTACTTCAATACGACTAACATACAAATAGGTACTAGGTACCCTACATTTTTATCGTGGTTTACCGTTCTTTGAAATGTTTTGTCCTTCGTACCATTCTATCTTAAAATAAATTAGTGAAGGAAAAGTAAAATGCTTACACTTCCAGACTTCGAGCTAAGATGCTTCATCAAATAAGTGAGATAAAGACTAGTATTTAATTTGTAAATTAGGACATTGATAACGGAATGCTGCACTATGATCCTTCTCTGGAAAAGTAGATGACAGAAAGAGACCGATTACATTTTGATCGAATCGAGTGATGTGATGAGGTAATATAGTAAATAATAGGGATCCGTGCGAGAGCGAGACACCGCGAAGTGTTCCGAGAAAGAACAGGATGCGCACACTAACACTTACTTGAGGTCCAAAGTCCGCGACCGCAAGCAACCGGTGTGGTAGTGCATTGAGCTGCTTGAGAAAAACCTTTGTGCGATGTAATTTTATAGTTTTCAACTCAACTTCTATGTTAATTATAACATTTGTGGTAAAATCAGCAATTTGCAAATCATAATACGCGTTCATATCAGCAACTTAGTTCCCGTGACCGAGAACCTACCGAACACTCCGTATAACAGAACTAATAATTGGATTAATTGCACTTTGATTAGGGATAGCTTCGCTGTTTAAGAAATAATTGCTGTTTTAGAATCGAATAAGCAGTTATGTAGATGAATCTATTCGCATTTTTCATCTCCTCTATATTTCATATTTTTTTTGTTAGTGTTTTTAGGGTTCCGTAAAACGTAAAAACGGAACCCTTATAGATTCGTCATGTCTGTCTGTCTGTCTGTCCGTCCGTATGTCACAGCCACTTTTTGCCGAAACTATGAGAACTACACTGTTGAAACTTGGTAAGTAGATGTATTCTGTGAACCGCATTAAGATTTTTACAAAAGTTTTAAAAAAAAAACAAAAATTAGGGGTGCTCCACATACTGAGAACTGAAACTCAAAAAATTTTTTTTCATCAAACCTACACGTGTTTGGTGTCTATCGATAGGTCTTCAAAAATGATGTTAAGGTTTCTAATACAATTTTTGTCTACACTGAATAACTTGCGCGAGAGACGCTTCCAAAGTCGTAAAATGTGTGTCCCCCCCCCTCTAACTTCTAAAGTAAGAGAATGAAAAAACTAAAAAAAATATATGATGTACATTACCATGAAAACTACCAACGAAAATTAGTTTGAACTCGATCGGATGAGTAGTTTTTTTTTAGTACGTCATAAATACACTATTATTAAAACTTCGATCAAAGTTACAACGAACTACAAGAACTATGTGTACTATGTATATTATGTTACTTGCTGCAACGGAACCCTTCATGGGCGAGTCCAACTCGCACTTGACCACTTTATTTATATTCTGAACGTCGGCGTCGCGTCGTCTCAACTGCGTCATACGTAAAAGTTAATTTTAAATTTACTTACTAACCGAATTTAAAACGTTGTAAATACAACCAATATGATGAGATAATATTTATAATGCTTCCGTTCTGCAGTGGGCTTGAGTATTCAACCATTTCTAGACCTTCGTTGGTATAATGTATTACGAGTATGTATTTACTTCCTTCCACAACCTTCTTTGTCCCAGTGCTGATTATATACCTTTATCATACCATATTCCTCTTAAACATGAGCAACCTATTTAATATCCTCTTCTTCTCCTAATCCAACAAATACGTAAAAAAAGATAATTGTTATGACATAGGTCACGGACACCGGAGTGTGTGGAGTGGCGAAATAAAAAAAAACCACTGCTGAGAGCCGGGTACAAGGAGGGTCAATATTCCAAAGTCCTGAAAATTCTTTATAAAGTAGCTAATCAAATATTAGCTCTAATAGCTTAGTTTTACTCGTATTCAAATAATTAACCCTTTCATTATTATACTTGCAATAAAAAAACGTATTTTTATTTTTGAGTGAACTGTGTCTTCATCCGGTTCATCGTGTTAACTGTTTAGTTCCCGTCGGTGTCCGGTTCCGGTAGAGTTCGGTGCTGAGCGAATAACACCGCTTGCGACCATTAGGGCTTCCTGTGCGCCTCCGACGGCTCCGACCATAGCGAGCGCGCGATCAGCGGCCAGCCAGCACGCCATATGAATGAGCCTGCTGCACAATGAATTCAGTCGTGCCAGATTGACTTCCGTTGGCGCCGGACACACATGCTCCCGGTTCTGCCTTTTTCGCTGATTAACGTCTAATTATAGGCCACAGCTCTGTATAATTACTCCCTGTGACTCATTTAACAACTACAATACTGAACGTAAATAAAATATACGCTCACGAAATCCCTGTGAACATTTTTACACAAACAAGCACATTACTGAAATTTATCATGTAGTTTTTGTTTAGCTACAAGAGATACACGCTGAATGTAACCGGACTTCGTAACAAAATAATAATACAGGTCACGAGAGTGACTTCAACAAACGGGCGAAATTACGTCATGATTGTATCACCCGTTGATTGCATTTAATGGACCCGGGAAACTCGGTCGTTGGTTGTGATTTGTCTATTCATTCACAAGAATACTTACGCTCAGATAAACGGTTCAGTCCTTTTCATTTATTCAGTCTGTGTGCGTGTAGTTGGTAAAGTTAAAAATCGTTAATGAGGTCAGAAGGTCGTAACGTATCAGACTGTAGCTCGTGGCGTTGTTCAAAGAAGTTGAGCCGCTTAATTAATTTAGTGCGATAACGTGTGTGACGTAGTATTTTATCTGGTTGCTTTCTAAAGTTAGATGGAGTACGTGTTGGTAACCTCTGGCGGCGAGAGGCAGACCACCGAGCCGCAAGGCCGACTGGTCCCGTGGCCGCTCGCACTTCCATTCCATGTGTTGCACTGGCTTATGTGTGCGCCAGTGCGTACGCACCGACTACGAGAACAATGGTTTTCAATTTTTAAACATTTAGAAGCGTAGATTTTGTTTAATTCTTTTAGTACGAGTATTATGGTTACTTTACATTCCTTTAAATTAATGTTATCTATTATTAAATCGTCAATATAACTAGAACAATATATGACAGAGATCTATGTGTAAGAAAGCTCACAAATCTCTGTCTTTTTCACATATAAGAAAAAAAGACACGATACTTAAATACTCAAATATCAAAATACGAAACTTGCTACGAAAATATATTAACTGATTGCTTGAACTTAACATGATAGAAACCTTGTACCGAATCAACCGTAATCTATGTTTATTTACTTTATATCTCACCTATTTTTTGTCAGGTTAGCTCACTACTTAAAACATCATTGAAGATTTATCGACTCCTTTCACTTTTATTTACGGTTTCTCTTTTCAAATGAAAGTAAATCCATAGGTACATACGTATTATTATTATGAGGTGCTGAAACTGCAGGCGGCGGCGCCACGCCACGCCAGTTCTCGCCGTCAACAAGGAAAGATACGGATTGATTTATGTTTTGCAGCTCCAACACATCAAAAGCTAAAACGGCGCAGGCGGCTGCGTCGGCGTTGTTACTCCTCGACCTCACTATGCCTAATCTGCTAGCTCTTCCTACATCTGACGTGAACGTGCCTCGTGACACTTGTAATGTATCATTCCCTGAACTCGTTTAAAACCAAGCTCCGTCAATATTATGAAGCTTATTCGCATTGGCTTTGCCGTAGATAAAATCATCGACCGGAAGTCGATGCGTCATTAGTACGTTTTCGTCCACTGCTGTTAGTGTGAGTATATTCCTCTAGCCATACGTATTGTAGCTACGCGAGTTATGTGATTCTGTAAAGTGCTATTGAAATGCGCCATTTGCTGGGTACATCTTACGAGAAAACGATTTATGTTCTGCATCCTTAGACGCATTAAATAAAGGCAAATTAACTGATATGTCTGTTCATTTGTGTGATGTAGTGGTTGTACGTTGCTCTAACGCTTGTATAGTGTTACTGATTATTCGTGTGTGCGTTTATTTACGTACGCGAGCGCCGACTCGTCCGAGATTCAAATTTAGAATGCCGTCTCCGCCATGTTGTTCTCAGTGAAAAACCTACGATCCATCGTGTAGGAACCGTGGAACTGTCACTGAGATAGCGCCTGTTGAATCGTATCTTTCTAAAAACATTGCTTATTTACTATAAGATCTCTTTTGTTTTTGTAGACATTTAAAGGTCTCTCTTTGTCTTATACAATTTCACATGTAGATTGTCATTTAACTGTTTTCGTTTTCTTGCTGCAACTCTACCAGTTACTTGAATCTACATAATATATACCTTAAATTGTGAACACAAACAACGATTGTGTGAAGAGTCTTGAAGCTGGCTGAAAATTCTGTTAGCGTAAATAAATTTTGCTAGTTAGTAAAACGTAAGTGTATTCATGTGAATGAATGAGTCACGGCCAAGATTGGTCCGGTTCAGTTATCTGTAGGATTGTTCCAAACTCATGTTGGGTTTCGTCTAAACATCAATCGGGTGAAGTATTTTTGTTTATGTACTGCAATTTATTTATCGCTTTACGGCTATAAATAACTGTTAATGTCTATTTTTGTTTAACTACGCATTTAAATTTCAATCTGCTCTTTTGAATCGGACGTTTTGCCATTTATTACCGAGCTGTGTCAAGATCTGGTTATATTATCATAATAAAAGTATAATTCATCGATACCTACCGTCGCAGAAGATATAAGCCGCTTCGAGCATTTGTTTAAATTGGGATGACTTAGGCGTACTCGGAGCCATTATCAAGGCACATGTTATTGAAAACGTTAGCCAAGTCCAATGGATGTACAAGACTTGTTTCCACTTACGTACGTCGACGTGGTCGTGCGCTTCTTATTGTTTACTTCGACGTTATTTGTTGACGAAACGACACACTTCGGTTAACGGAACCTGGTCGCTGTTTATTCCCCATCTATTGCATTACCTCTACAAAGAAACAATTTGCATGTCAATATTGTGGTGATACATAGCGATTTCCACATTAGTTCGTCGTAGTATTGCTAATTCGTTGTCCTTTTTGTATGAACACCTGCCCGTCTCAACTCTGTGCAAGGTGTTTCTGCATAGTGAGACGTTACCACTTTTTATATAATTATGTAAATTGTCTATTCTGCTGAATGGTTTGGAAAAACAGTTTAGATAACAGCAAATTGTTTCGGCATTATAGTTTTAATTTCACTTAATTATCTCCATGAAATAATTAGATTTTTTAGTGAACAAATTAGTCTCATGATATTTTATTCAGTCTTTTGTTAATGCGCTGTAGGTTTAAAGGATAGGTATTATTTAAAATTTACTTTGTTTATGTGTTTCTTGAAATTACTCACGTACTTATTTGTCACACATAAACGTTAGGTAGAATTTAATTTATACACGGTAGGTAGTTAACGACGTCATTGTATTCGATAAATCATTAATTCAAGATTTTCTGTATTTCTTTTTTTGAATGTTATATATTTCATATATTTTGGGCATTAGCGATAACATATAATCAGGTCAGATAGGTATATATATGTATTATAATATTTAAGTTAATAAACTCGTGAAAATGTAACTTCCATACCTTTATTAATGATTTACCCAAGTTATAGTTTTAGTATTCAGTTTCTTCCTGATTTTTTCCGGTCTCGATTATCTGTTAGAATTCGATTCATTATAAATATGTATAGTGTGCTTCGCACTTCATTAGAAATATAAATTATTTGAATTAATCTAAAAAGGTACTAAACTTAGGTAGTTAAAAAGTAAATATAATCGAGTTGTTTGTTTCCCACCTTGATTACACCTCAGAGTCGTAACTGTGTAACCGCGCAATCAGCGCCATTACGTAATCGATACGAGAGTAAATAATCGAGGTAAGTATCGAGTTTATGCGTTGTGTTCATTGTGATATCTTTCTGCAGTTGTTACTCGGTAAGTGTAAAAGCGGGAAAATTACGCACCAGACGGGGATGTGCGTCCGAAGTGACGCGTATCCGGTGGCAACCAGCGCCATCTTAGGAGCGATACCCGTCTGCAGATTGTGCCCGATTTAACTAGCTAATCGAGTTATTAACTTAGCGCGCATCCTGGATGTGGGCCCTTCGCATCCGACTAATGCTTGTCCTGGATTACTCAGACTTGCTCTAGCAGGAACGATTATTTTGCAATGCGTACTGCGTCATTGGAAAAGATCCTCCCGAACTTCATGTCAACTGAAATATAAATACTCGTACTTGATTACCAATATCAAAGTAATTCAAAAATAGTACACTGCAATATACTAGCCTAGCTGGCCTATGGGCCCCAAACTAAGCCTAATTGCATCTTGGAATTTGGTGTAGACTCTTAGACTAAACCTCATGCCTCATGAAATGCGGATTTTACGAAAATTAAAAAAAAAACAAATGAAAATCACGAGAACAAGAGGACCATTAAAATCATAGTGACAGATTCACCAAAGTAGTGAAAAGTCAACATTTGCATCTTGTTATTACATTAAAACTATCCATAAACCAAAATCCTTGCACATCACTTGTCCGAGCTATAAAAAAAATTGAGTCCAAACGGATATGTCCTGAAATATTCTCTTGTAATGGGATATTATATAATGCAATGGGATATTATATAATTCGCCGTGGAGACCTTGAGTTGTTGGGGAGCAGAAGCTAAAGTGTTCATTTCAGAGTTGCGTCGCAGGCTCAGGGAGACTACGGGTGATTCCCGCTCCGGCTTGTTCCTGGAGCAAAGGTTGGCCATTGCCATCCAACGCGGGAACGCAGCCAGCATCATGGGCACCTTTGCGCCGGGAACGGTTCGGGGTATTTGGGGAAGTAGTTTTTAGTTAAGAATTGACATGTTGCAAGTAGTTTACAGTTTTTATTGAAATAAATCCAATGGGTATCTGAACTACTTAACACAGAAGTGTGACAATCTCAATCTCATAAAGCGATTAAAATGCAGAAAATTACTAGTCTTTTGTCGTGATCCTATCATTATAATTACAATTAATATTGTTAATTACGGGATATTGACCGTGATTATATGGCAGAGACTACGATATCACCCGGTTATGTTTACCAGAGAATATGGTGCATGAAATTGCATCGAAATATCGGGACATGCTCCACCATTTAAACACGGTAAATGTTCCGTAACTAGAAATAATAGTGTAGCCAACAACCGTGATAACTTAAAACAATAGTAATACAATGTTTATGTATGAAAACAAAGCTACTTAAGACCACAAGGTAAACCTCATACCTATTAGGTACCTACATATGTAGGTATATTATTAGATAGTGGGTTCATAATATTATATTTGTAGTAGTAGGACTCTTTGGGGAACACACAGGTGATTCTACCGCCAACCAGTAAGCAAATATCACTGTTCCGGCTTGGAGGGCAATGTTTCCTCCAAGTTGTTTAAAAATCATAGGACATAACTATAAACAATCTTACGTAGGAGGTATATCTTGTGTGTGTCATGAACAGTGCAGTGCTGGAATAATTTGGACCAGTCATATTCCAATAGCTGCGTGACACTGTGTTGCCATGAGCATGCGTGTTGCTTACTATCTGGCAATTGTCCTCCTCGTCCCGTCACTTTTATTTATAAATTGGCAGTCATAGGGATTGCCGATAAAAGTGAAAACTAGTAATAACTCAGAATTTGATAGCTCACTTTGGAAACTACGCGGGTAAATCCGGAGGGCGCTGCTAGTCTGGAATAAATCTACTAAGCATTGTCGTCTAAATAAGTCTTCGAAGCATGACCATCTAGACTCCAGCATTTCTAGATGGCCATGATCCCGAGCTCATCCGAAGATTACTTACTTTAATTTAAGAGCGTGACGCTTGACCTCAATTCACAGCCCATGGAAAATCTGTGTGTGGTGCGCGAAAAGAAATTTTCACTTCAAAAAGTGTTGTTCGAGGTCTCATACCAACTATTCTTAGTACTCAGAGTTCGAGGTAGAGTGTGTTATCAGAGCTGAGAAGTAGTAGGATAAGGCCACCTTAGTATTGGCAGCTGAATGAGACTTTCCAAGATGCTATTCAACCATCATAGTTATTTTAATGTTTATGCCACGTCGATGGACGCGATGCCAACTTTATTTTCCGTTTAATTGAAACACGAGGCGTTTCACTGAATCCGTCATTACACTACAGCCGAGATTCTGTTTACACTCCACATTTTGCATGCGGTCACGGTTTATGTTGTTATTCCGTGATTTCGATTGATACACAAAGTAAACACTTTTCTGTTTAATTGCTCTGCCTAATATGCACTTTAGTCTTTGTATGTACAACTAATACGTGATTTATTTTATTAATGTTTGTTTCGCGTCATCTAAATAGTTAACATTTGCTTAACTAAATAATTTTATTCAAATAATTAGGTAGTTATAATTATAATGAACTCATTAGTCATAAGTACTTACTAGTCCACTAATTTTTACCAAAATTATCCTTTTTGGTCTTCATATAGGGATTCATAATATTTACTTTTGCACCCTGCGATTGCGTGTGGGAGATCTGTCTTAGCGATAAGATCCTCTACTACTACTTTATTTTTACATTTTATTTTTTATAATTAAAGTACTTAAACCACGTGTTTATCTATGAACATATTTCAATCTTAGCAAAACAGCCAAAACCAACAGAAGCAGGGAAAAATTGACATCATCTGATCACTTGTCGCGTCTACCAATCATTTGGTCAAGTCTTAATCTTCATAAGGGTCTAAAGTTGCTGTCTAATTAGTACAAATATGTATACTGTATAATTAAATGCATTCACAATCTTTATTTACTAATGTTTATGGGAATAAATATTATTATTATCTACTCGGCAATTGAGTTTTGTTCAGTAAGCAGCAGATCAGTGGCGTTATATCTAGAGACAGCAACCGTGTACAGTCGACAAGCCGACAATTGTGCAACAGTGGAAGGCCTTCGAGCGAGAGAAATGGCGTGTGGTTTCTTAATGCCGCTGTCATCTGGTTGGGATTGTTCACTGATTATTATTTAAATTCATACTGTTGTGTCACGTAGCGCAACTTGCCTATTTGCAAAATGCAGCGGTGACAAAATGTGGTACCTTAAGTCTTTGTTCGATTTACTTTTCTGCTTCTAGAAAATATGGTGGGATCCAAAACTAAATGTATTTGTTCTTTTGTCATTGTTATCGTCATCTATCACGCTACATCAGTTATTGTATTGGGTCCTTTTGCGTTGATGGCTTTACTAGGTAATTAACTGATACGATAGTTTACATGTTCCTTTGTTTCTTAATCTTAATCCTTCTTATTATAACTCTGTAAAGATTCTGCCATGGCAGAAAGCTTGAAGAGCCAATAACTCTGATTGCAGGGCTAGAGCTGTCTCGAAATGAATTATTTTTTATCGAGTTAGGTTCTTAATGGCGTACCCTCGTATCAATACTTATTGACATTAATAATCCGGGTTGCTTGAATTACCAATTCGTATGACTAACGCTAGCCAGGTGTTTGTCACTGTTGCCAATTTCAAAGCAATACTTCTAAGAACTCATGAATCCCATTCGCGTCTCTTCCAAAAACTTTCATCGTAAACAAATTAATTGAAAATGGGGAAGAGAGTTTCCATCATTATTCATCCGTGGTCTGAGTAAAGAGTTTTGAAATGGTTTCTGTGAAATACATAACACGAATTACGGAACTTTATTTTATCATCTTCGAAGGTTATTATTATGTACACAGATTATTTGTCGTTTTTGTAAATGACGTTACTAAATGTTCTTATGAATTCATTGCTCGAATGAATGAATTGTTTTTGTACGAACTGTTTGGCTCGAAGCTGAATGATGCCATGAGTTTTTTTGTTGGTATCCAATGGTTTCCCCAACACGTTGATTACCAGTGTAGACCTATGAGTGCGGAACGTAAAAATTACTGTCTTGTGTCTCCAGTGTGTTTGTACCGACTCTTGTTATGCAAGCTGAGACATCCCCAAGCGCGATTGCGCTTGCGCATGTCTGTAATTACACACCTGTCCGCCCGCTCCCCCAACCCGACCGATTATACTTACTGAAGTGGCGTGATTCAACCCGAGATACTCGTACATGTTGAAATACATACCTGTCCATATTATGGTTTTCTTTAACAGTAGTCCATTGGAAATGTTGGTTATATTTAATTCCCGTGATAACCCAATTAGCAAGTTCACTACCTCGCACAGGTAATAAATTACTATTCGTTTTCCTTCCTACATTTATCCCTAAGCAAAGAGTTATCTGCCTTTTACTGCGGTGAAGCAAAAGGAGACTAATGAGTTTTACCAGTATATGGATTTGTGTTTCTGTATGTTCGTATATTTCTCTCATCATCGGAACTGCTTATCATGGTTTGATAAAAGTACCTGTTTTAAAAGCTGAAGGGGTATTATTGTTATCGTAAGTCGAAAAGGTCCTATTCTCGTAAGCCGAAAGGGTCTTATTATCGTAAGCCGAAAAGGTCCTATTCTCGGAAGCCGAAAGAGTTCTGCTCTCGTAAACCGAAAGAGTTCTGCTCTCGTAAACCGAAAGAGTTCTGCTCTCGTAAACCGAAAGGGTTCTGCTCTCACAGGCCGAAAGGTAGCGACTCTAAACAAAATGTGCAAAAATAACTCTGCTGTATCATACATTTTGCCAAGTCTATCAGATGGAACACGACACCCGATTTTTTTTCGCTATTTGGTTTGGTCCTATTGTTACAGTTGCTATAATGACGAATATAAAGTATTCTTTCAGTCCTCTGTCCAGTCATGACAATTGTTATGGTTAGCGAGCGGTTTCACTTGCATTTGTTTTTTTAATAGTAGTCTTGTATTATTTTTTCAATACTTTTCTTGTGACCAGGAAATAAATCAACGCCAAACTGGCACCTTAACATTAAATTGTTCTTATTACAGTCATGTTGGCTCTTGATAAGTATATGTAGGTAGGGCTTTAAAAGGAAGTTTGTTTGTTTATGACGACAAATAAAATAAATGTGGCCAGGTGTTGTGGGAAAATTGTCCACCAATATTTATTTATATACTTACTAACATCATCGAATATCAGGTAATTTTGCTTTTGCATTTGTCCAGTTTGAACCAGACTACCGTAAAGATTACATAGACTCTTCGACTGAATTGTTTGACCAACGTCGCGTCTTAGGTAGACACCGTTATGGTATATCTATATGTAGGTATATAATGTATCGCAGACAATACGGTTACCTCCGGTCTTCAAAAGTAAATAATCCATTGAAGTTCTAACAATAAAGGCAGCTTATGTAATCTTTTGTTGATGTTCCAGTTAGTGTGTTTTGTTACGGAGACTCAGCAGAAAATGCTTCTTATCGACCATCGTATCGGTTGATTCGAAACTTTAGTTGTGTTTTATTATTTTTACAATACGTATTTATGTAATTAAAGAGACACATAATAAAATAGGTAATGCCTAAATTCGAATTTCCAGATCCAAAGTAGGTAATAAGACGGTAAATTAAAAATTATCCAACACTACAACACTTACGACACACGAGTACATACTACAAACTGTGTAGGTAGGTAGGTACTATAAGTTTTCTGATTAATAGAATAATCGAGTGTTGTTAGTTACAGGATATTTTTATATGGTAATTGTATTTATGTGGTGGAGCCACAGGTATCTAAATAATAAGCCCTTAGTATACTAACCAATACGTACCTTATTATTTAGACTTCTATGGGTGGAGCGAGTCCCCGGTATTTCGATGCAGATTCATGCATGTTCACGTCGATACAAAAGTAATTAATTAAATTAATCTACGAAATATTATGAAATTATATATTACATTAAAATCTGTTACAGTTTCAGTGTTAGTTACAAAAAAATGGTTTAAAATTGATGTGATTGTGTCTAATTCTTTGATATTTAACTAATTTCAAAATTTATTCAATTTTAATACGCTTAATTCGTTGTAATCAGGATTAAATTAATTTAATATCATTCGTTTTATTTGTAGCTTTTCCTACCTAATTTAAAACTCAGTACTACTGAAATAAAAGGGAAAAAGATACATCATTGTACTTATCTATCTAGTTATGGCAACAGGTTTTGCATTGGCAGTTCGTACAATGAGTCAGTGACTCAGGTGCTATCACGGGTGGTCCGGGCCCATCTGCGGTCCGAGTTAAAGGTTATCTTTTCCAAGAACGTAAATAATTAAAGTATGGTGATAAGTAGCGACTTGATGCAGGTGGAAGGCAGGTGACGAATACAGCGCAGTACCACAGTCTATTAAATCATACAGTCGTTCGACGAAGCCGTCTAGACGGGGCCATCGTGCGGGGTGAGAAGCGGGAAGCGCCCTCCGGCATTGCCTAAATTACAATGTTAGTATTGCAGGAGCGCGGCTCAGGGGTGACGTCTTCCGTATTTTATTTTGGTGCCACGTTCTCTACCGTGTCTAGACATTATCGGCGTTTCTCCCAAAGGCGATGAACTACTGGTAGTATTTCCTTGTACTGTGGCGGTACTGGTGGACTATCGTGACATCGATAACAGCTGATAGAGCCAAGTTCATTACCGCACCGTGTAGATCCGTAGATCGATTGGTCGCGGTGCCCCTATCCGCTTTCCATTGCAATTCGCGTTTAGAATTTCTCACGCCCACAATCGGAGAGAACCTGATTGTGAGCGTTAAATATTGCCAATTCTGCGAATGGATTTATTTTTGATTCAATGCAACTACACTGCAACGGGGATAGAACGGGAGCTGCTTGGGGCGATTGAACTGTGATAATATAAATTAGAATACATACGTAAAAGTAAAAAGGTATAAAAACCATAACAGAGAGAATGTGTGATGCCGTGAGATCGTGGTGTCGAATTTCACCTGCACTTCTTGAGTATTTTTCCATGAGCAGATACTTGTTTTATCACCAAGGACTATGATTATAATGGAAAACATAGTGGGTAAAAGGAACTTACTTGAAACGGTGTGTTTCAAGTAAGATCGTTCGCGGACATTTGTCATCTTCTAACCCATACTCAGTTCGCGTGGTATTAATGATTCTCCTTGTGAGAGAAGGCACTGAGTCTCAACAGTGGGAACTTTTTAATTTACTTGACATAATACACAAATAACAGCAACTAATTTGTCCATAGATTGCAATGAGACTAACGAGATTAAAACTGAATAATATATGTATGTACATTGTAATATATGACCCTTTTTTATATGAACTTTGGCTGCTTAGAACATACAAACCATAGATTCACACTGATAATATCAGTAGGAAGTATTTCATTACTCTTTATAATTTATAAACAATATTATTTGCGTCCAGTTTTTACCTGTCAGATATGGCAAATGGCAATGGTAATCACTAATGAATTATGGAAAAGCATTGCAATTAAATAATAATAATTATTTACCTTGAAATAAAGGTCTTTATAGTTCGATTCATAATGTTTGGCTTAACAGATAATAATATATAATCATGTTTAATTATTGTCATATGTATTTGAAAGATAATTTTAACGTAGAGTTGTACTCTGGTATTTTTTTTTCACAAAATAAAAGAAAGGGACGAATATGAGCCAACAGGAGTCCAAATGAATGCCCAAATAAATGAATGACGCACTGTGTGCAGTGGCACACAGTGCGTTCATAGCATGGAGATATAAGATGGTCATTTATCTGGTAACACTACTCTTCAAACCTACTGCGGTCCAGTAACGTTTACCTACACATTAGTTTATAGCGGTAAAACAACCGTCAAAGGTGTGGCATTTCCTCAGGCAGACTCTCCACAGAGTCCTACCACTACTTACTAAAATAATAAATAATACATTTATATATGTAATTAATAATACATTTATGTAATAATCTAATAATACATTTATGAAATACAATATAACAGAAAAACTACTACATTGGAAAGAGCTACACGGCCAGCGGAGCGGCTCGTCTGCCAGTGCCAATGTTTGCCTCGAGTCCTCATCATCATTCGTTTCCGTCTCCATGCGGCGTTACAATAGCATTACTTTCTGATACAAGACAACTTTGTTTATTTATAGCTTAGTTCATGATTTTGAGCAGAATAGATGAGTGGTAGCGCAGACTCTACATTCCGCGTAAATACGAAAGAAAGTAAAAGACTCATTCATCATGGCAGCTGGCTATTCACTGGGTCGTGTACATTGCGCGTCCGGTTCGTCTACAAATTGGTCACATTGACCGCTAAGTGGGAAGATTCGGCTCACACGCTGCCGATGTCGCTAACGGGTTCGCAATGAACTGTTCGTCATGGCTTATTGAGTCCTTTTGTGCGAATACGTCGAATAAGGAAACTTCCTTAACATAATTATTACTCATTTATTTCCTTGGTTGTATTTTTTATGCTTAATTTGGATGCATATTAAATTAAAATCGAGGTATCGCTGATTGATTGGTGCAAAAACTAGAACAGCTCACCTATTTGTAAATGTAGATGTCCTTCCGTAGCCGGAAGCGACAACAGTTAAAGTGCATGGCCTACCTTTAGGGTTGCCAAAGTTTTTCAGAATAATATAGTAGAGTTCCATTTAGAGAGCATTTTTTTTAGCAATAAAATAATCGTTTGACCACGTTATGCCTGATGTACGCAGTACCGCGCCTTATAATGGAGGTCGCTAACCTAGACGGTACCTACTTATTCTAGATTTAAGGATCCAGATGGCACCCAAATAGAAAATAAGAAAAAAAAACAGAGTATAACCGTGTGCGTAAATTTAAGGTTTTTAGAAGGATTCAATAGTTCAAAATAATATATTTTGTAATTTTATACCACTTTTACGGCGGTCACAGGTAGAACTAAAGAAATTACCAGCCAGAGCGACTAACACGGATTTATTGCACGAGCGTAGCCAGATCGACATTTATATTGTTGTTTTGTTTTCATGATTTTAGGAAGTTAATGAATATTTTTTAAGTTTTTAAAACCGATCTATTTTATTCCTCGTATTAATTAATGCTTCCGAAGAACGGGAGCATAATGAGCACTTGCTGTTTGATCGAAATATATTAGATTTAACTAATTAATATAGTAAATTTGGGTATTATACATTTTTTCAACAATGACATAATGGACTCTAGTAAAATCTTTAGTACATAGTAGAATTGACAACCCTACCCACTTCATTATTTTTAAATGTCACATAGACGTGATTTATTTCTGCGAGTAATATTATTGACTTACTGTTGGAGTCTTTAAATTATGTTACGTAAAAGCTAAGCAAAGCAAACTCATTATGCTCTGCGAAATAAAATTTATAATCCATCGAACGAACCCTGAAATAGATCGTCGACTTAGTCTGTGGCCCAAGCAATTACATATTTGGGGCGTGATGCTATTTAAGTCCACAGTTCTTAGTTGAAAGGTTTCTTGCGTGAGGACACAAAATTTAATTTACGAATACCCTTAGACTTTGATGGTTTATGTAATATTGACTATGGTTGCCTTTTTTTTTAAATTTAAATTTGCCACTCCACAGACTCCGGGGTCCGTGACTTTTGTCATTTCAAATCTTATATATTTTTTCTATTATATTTATTAAAAAACTATGTTTCCCTTATTATGTTTTAATGGTATCCCGACACTGGAATCTTACTTTGAGTCCACAATGATTATTCTGCGCACTCGTAGCTCCTCGATTAAGTATCTACGACTACGAATCCATTGATAGTCTAGTGGCGAGAACAACTGATTCCACAAACGTAAGTCCATAGGGAGGAACGTGCCGGTGTCCTCGCGATTTTTTCCTTCATCGTTAAAGCCAATTGTACTGACAAACTTGTACTTAGAATACTCAGAAGTGCATGCGGGATTCGAACCTACTTCACGAAAGATTATGAAACGGACAGTCTCACCACTTTAGCACTACGTCTTCAGATAATGTGTAGAAGTCTTAAACTATTGAAGTGAAAACTTCTTTAGGCGCGCTATGGACAGAATTTTCGTGGGCTGTGAAATGGATTGATGATCACGTGATCATCACGCTCGGATATGATAAGAAATTTCGGGTAAGCTCGGGATGCTAGAGCGAGAAAGATAATGTGGTCAACAAACGTGCCAGACCGAGAAAGATAATTGTTAGAGGAGGACATGGGACAATAGATACTCTCTCTCTCTCTCTCGCTGCTCGCTACCGGTTACCAGTGTTGACACTTTAGCGACTTTGTCGCTGAAACTGGCGAATTTTTAAAACCTTTTTAGCGGATTTAGACGACGTGTTACCGACAAAGGGGAATATACTAGTGTAGTGTCGAAGGTTGGAGAAGGAAAAAGCTTATGTATTCTTCCAGACTGTTATTCCCTTAATAATTCAATCAAAACCGGCGATTTTGTTTCATAACTATTTGGCGACAAGCTCAAAAACATAGTGGCAACACTGACGGCTACCAACTCCAAAAGACTTTTCTTTGGGCGGGAAAACACGACGGGTGCTTTATAATTTTCACAATCAAATTAATTAGTTTTGCTTTGTAAATATTTCGTTTCTTTCGTGTAAATATTTAGTTTTGTATACATATAGTCAATAGTATAAATAAATATGAGCGTCGCTAGCGACGGGGGTGACCCCGTCGAACAGACCAGAAAAAGAAAACTATTGAAGCCAAATCCAAGTGAAAATGTTTCTTACAAACTATTTAGAAAACCCCTTTATAAGAGAAAGAGACTATTCCCAGAAAATCGTAGTGGAGTCTCCAGTGTAGTGTATGTGGAATCGACGGAACAGGAGAAAGTCGGTAACAAAAATCCTATTACTATTTACTAAACTATTTTATTAAAACTATTTAACTATTTTATTATAATACGACATACCTACCTAATACAAAAATCAGCTAATGAAGTTTTCACTTCTGCCGTGTGGTCTTAAACACACACCTTTTTTTTAATTGTGATTTTATTTTGTTGCTAAACATAGTTTCTGTTTTATTCCAGTCACATAACAAAGACAACGACGTGGGAGGACCCTCGCAAGTCGCTGGCAGCGCAGACGGTGGCGGCCGGCGGGCAGCACCAGAGCACAGACACGTTGCTGTCGCAAGCTGCCGCCAGAGCCTCGCTTTCCACACCACCTGGTAATTACCACTACACTAGCACGATCCGCTACGATCGATCGACTTCAGCATAGCCTCTACCTCAGTCCTTCTATTAGTAACCTTAAAAATAGCAGCCTCACACCGGACACCATACTTTGAAACACCATATTTACTTCTTGACTCAAGTCAACCCTAGGCCGAAGATTTACGTTTAATTCGCAATTTAAACGACCAACGGCCTGTACCACGCCAAATATTACTGCATCATAGGAAGGATCGACAACCTGATGCGTTCAAAGATTATCATTTACTTTATCATAGCACTGAACGACAGTCTGATGCGCGATAAAGATGGCTTGTCACCTCGAGAAGGCCTTTCCTAGGTGGGGTGCCGGATGACCCTAAATGTTCGGCGCCCCAGGCCCTCCAGTGGAGGCGACCCAGAGCGAGGAGCGCGAATAGAAGTTTCCTCCCCTGCCAGGGATCAGGCATCACATTACATAACATGATGCCTCCAAGGCAAGTTGTTGTGTGATGCCCAGGGTGTACCACGTGAAAGTTCCCGAGCCTCGCACCCTAAGCTTTAATTGCCTATTTTAACCCCTTAAAATCCTTTTTTTCGTTAAAAATAGCCTGTGTGCTTTCTCAGGCTCTAGATTCTACTCTACTCTCTGTACCAAATTTTATTTAAGTTGATTCAGGAATTTAGGCGTGAAAGAGTAGCAGATAGAGTAGAGATTTTGTAAATATTTTGCAGATACGTTTTTTGTTAAAATATGCACAAAACATGGAATTTACGCGAAGTAGAAACGTTAACGCGTCTGAGCTGGAAATGTGGGATATCTGAAAATTAAGCTGCATTAATTACCTGTGAATTCCCACAATGATAATTAAATCTCAATTCCCAGTACATAAATTGATCAAGAATTACCTGGATTTATCCAAATCGAAAATGTTTGGATTTTCCCTGCGGCCTGCGGCAGCAATAATATTAGTTTTCCCATTACCTAAACCGAAGCGATTTTCTATAACTTAAGTGTGTTAGTGTAATCTGTAATCCTACTAATATTATAGATGGGAAACTATGTAAGGATGGATGGTTGTTACAATTTTTTGCAAAAACGAATGAATGGATGTGTAGGAAAATTTGTTCAGACAAGTTCTAGTCTGGAGTAGGTACTTACGGGCTATTTATTGACGCGGGTAAATTGCGCGAACGGAAATAACGCGGGTAAAAGACCGGGGTGCTACCAGTATCGTTAATAGTTATTTGTTGTACAAGAGTGCAAAGTGGCTTTTTAACCGCGTGCTCAATTTTGATGACCGAGCAAGCGAAGGATTCTATAATTGAATCACGAGCGTAGCGAGGGATTCAAAATTAGAATCCTGAGCGTAGCAAGGGAATCAACAGGGCACAAGGTGAAAAATCTTTGCACTCGAGTGCAACACGTAATTTTTCATCCCACCTTAGCGAGGAAATTACTAGGTACTTACTTAAATGCTTTGCGCATTTTCAGTTTCAGTCAATTCTTTTGGTGTCAAATAAACGCTAGAATTACTTAGGTAGGTATTTCGGATTTGCCTTGTATTCAATTTTCCTATTTTGAACCTAAGTTTTTAACTTTTAGTTTATTTAACCATGCTTTTAACAATAACAATATGACGTGAAAATATGGAGAGTTGAGCAATTGAGGTAAGGAGCTTCATCTGTGTACATGAAAAAGTGTCCGGGCGGACAAATGCATTAAACTATAGTAGCGCTAAGTTAGCATCAGGGTATATTTTTAAAGAAAATAAATAAACATTACCATTTAGAATTCATGAAAAAAAAATTGGCAGTCATAGGCACTGCCTATAGAAGTGAAAACTTATAAATCAGAATTTGATGGCTTACTTTGGAAACTACGCGGGTGAAACCGCGGGTGAAGGCGTGGCTATGAGCATGAATTAAGAGAAGCTATGACCATTTAGAAATGCTGACGCATTTCTAAATGGCCAATGGGAAAGTTTGACGCATTTCTAGATTACCAATGGCCATGGTCCCGCGTTTACCCGAAGATTTATTATCGTTCCCGAGCGTGACGCTAGCATTCAATTGACAGCCTACGAAAAATCTGTCTTTGGCGCGGCAAAAGAAGTTTTCACTTCAAAATATATTGTAGCTACATGTTTTCTCAAAATAGTAACTATTTATTTGATGTTATATTTACGATCCGGAGACCCCGGGTTCAAACCCCACACGCACCACTGTCTTTTCGAAGTCATGTGTGTAATGCCGCTAACTTAAAACGGTGAAGGAAAACATCGTGAGGAAACCGACATGTACCTAGAATCTTTCGAAGTCATGTGTCATCCGCCAACCCGCACTGGGCCAGCGTGGTGGATTACGGCCTTAACTCTCTCCTTGCGAGAGAAGGCCCCGAGTCCCAGCAGTGGGAACGTTTAGTGGGCTGTTGATGATGATGATGATATTTACTACATTATTTTGTACTGCACAAGTAGTTGAAATTATTTATTAGTTAATATTTTAGTCGTCAATAATATTTAATTATTAAAGCGGCATACTTCAATTTGATTGCAATTGATTAATTCATAGCAACATAGCATTTTAAAATGTTCTGCCATTTGAAATAACATTCCTTACCTCTATCCACAGACTAGGTAGAGATATACTCTCCTCTATCCTCCATACGTGAAAAGAAAATTGCGCGCAAAAGATTAAAAAAAAAACGTACATCAAGGAGGTTCCGAGTCTGAGTTTTTAACGAATTAAAATAAAAAAAATGATGAATTCGGCACCAAGGAGGTAGAAATAAAAAGGTTAAATTAGGTTTTCGATCTAAAACCTATATACACGCTATGTTCTAAATTCAAATTTACTTTACCCTCTAGACTAGAGGGTAAAAACGACTTTTGCGCCCTGATATCGAGGAGCAAAAGTACTCTTTCCGAGGTGGTGGGATGAAAAATATTAAGTGGTTTTCTTATTGTTTTGGAAAGTTTTGCGTTTAACATCAAAAATTTTGCCAAATGTTATGTACAGGCAAAGAGTATGTAAGTACGTAATACTCTCCTACACAGATGCGGCCTAAAGCGGCTAAAGTTTGTTTACAGAAATATCTGTTTAAGGTCCGTTAATGATAGATATTTTGATCATGATTATAAAAGAGCGAGCCATATTATTTTTTACTTTTAAGTAAAAAAAAGTGTATTAGAAGTTAAATGCGAATGTGCGAAATCGTGCCTATCAATCCAACTCTACCAAATAATTTGAGCTATTTGATTTGATGGTCCATTCCAAAAACGAGTTAACCCGCGGGTAGAACAAATATTCTCAAACATAAATCATGAGTTTCTTTAAACTGTAGACATAAATAGATGAAATTGTAGGATAGAAACCGTTCTGCGCCTCGATCCCGTTTCACGTGATCTAATTGGCCACAGAAGCCGGGTTTAAAATTATCATGGAACAAAAATAAAAACAAGTAAATAACCGAGTTCTAAAACTGATTTTATGACGGGAATTAACGCGTTGTTTCCGTCGGTCGATGCGAGATGAGCGTTGAAAGGTGTTCGGAAAATACATGCGGCGGCGCGGGCGCCGGTGTGGCCCTGGCGTCGGCGGCGGCGCCTTCGGCTCCCAGACCGTTGCGACACATCCGCCTCTCACACTATCTCCACTGACTGTTTACACCACGTAGCCCACGTCTTTTTATAACATAGAGCGACGGCACGAGACATACGCCTGGTGCCACTCTTCACAGATTCCGCCTGGGGAAGTATGAATCTAGTTTTTCTACCGCAGAAAGAACTAATGTTAAAGCAGTATTATACGAACATTTACACTGACATTAGAGAGAAGATATCATCATCTTATATCTTTGCGCGACGTACGCAGGGCGATCCAGTGATTTGGACTCTTCATGTGGTAAGTACTTGGATTGGTATAATGGGCAGATGTGAAGCTTACCATCAGGCGTGTGGTACTTGCCTCGTCACTCTGTATGAAGGTACTCGCCAGCCAATAACATGATATTGCCACGCAGCTATTTGAACATGAAGAGTCCAAATCACACACATACCCTTACACATTGTCTTGTATTTCTTTTTAACATGGAGCCGTTCTTATAGCTTCCTATAGAGGACTGAACTCTGTATATATTTGTGGTCTTTCCTATGATGCCTTTGGTTTGTCCCAGAGTTTAGAGGGGACAATCCTTGCAGGATGGGATATTGATATATTATGAGTCTTGGAAATCTTTGCTTGATTAAATAAAGCTACGAATAGAAACTCCTTTCCATATGATAAAATAGTCTGCAATGATATAGTGATCAAGACTAGATAATATAGAACCGTAAACATTACAAGCGTATATTATTTTATGACCAATAGTTGGTCATAAAACGTATCTAGATTTTTTCTATATTATTAGGTATAATTATTCTTTTGTTTGTTGCTTGGTGGCGACATGAGACGTGCCAGCGACGACTTATTTTACACTGACAAACCTTGTTCGTGCGACATTACCTCTAAAACTGTATTACTACACCGTTACGCATGTCAACTCACAACAACGAAAATCGTACACGTACGTAATATTTGAAAAAAAATCTTTATCCTGTACGCGATTCGTTACTGTTTACAATACAATACAAAATACTTTATTATACCACAAAACATTACAAAAAACATTTATCGATTGTTTATCGATTTATCAATGGAACTTATCAGTTCTCGCAATACAATTGGGAAAACCAACGGGAAAGTGTGCAGATTAAGTTATTTTTAGCAAGTGTGTAAGCGTGTTTATGTCGGACGTGTCTGGTCACCTATTTTGAGAGCATATCCCTTGTAAGAGTAGTGTGATAGTGTTGTACGTGAGGTAGTCACGTAATAGTATTGTAACAGCTAGAATACAACTAACCTGTGTTCTATTTCTACCTAGTTGTATACGTGGTGCACTTCGGGCCTGAGTCATGGTAGCTAGCTAAACGCGGCTATTTGGTGGAATACTTGATCCCAAGACTGCGACGCTGCACTTTTGTGAAACAATTTAGTCTGTTGTGCGTTATTTTTCTTAGTGGTTGCATTGAATAACAACTAGCCTGAAAGACTCAAATCGCTTCGTACCAATTTTGGGGTGAAGGGTGGTAGTGCGCCAACTTGCGGCTAGCCTGTATGTTATCCTAGACAACTGAATCCTCTCTGAACAAACATGAGTAGACACAGGATTTTGGGCGGTAGTTATTAGACACCATCGGTAGGCACCAGGGGTAATTTGAGACCAATTACGAGAATATTATAATAAATATATTTTCGAACAATTACCAAAACAAAAGGATTTTTGCTTGAAAATAATTTTCTTTATCTAAATCTTGATAAGCCAAGAGTGATTGATAAATGTAATAATTTATTATTATTCAGCCTCTGATAACAGCAGGTGGCAGTACTCGCGACCCGCCGACCAAGACATTGGCCTTGGGTGTTCAGAGACAATTGTCCAGGAGACCTATGTAGGATGATAGAAGGGTATAAAATAATAAGATTCAGCACTATGGCGTCACTTGGCTATATCTTTAAATTTGCTCGAAATTATCACAGAGTGAGAAAAGCCAAAAGCAATGTTGGTAGCCGGTAGGTCTCCAGGATGATTATGGAGATGTCCTTAATATGTTTCGATGCTAGGCGGTCTAAAGATGTTATTATCTACTAGATTATTATGAAATTGAGTCGAAGAAATTTCACCAAAACCAATTTCACGTAAAGTAATAAAGGTCAATCTACGGATATCGGTGGGTCAGGTCAAACAAATATTGATGAAGTCTCGTAGGCTTCAAGCTGTCTTGCCTATACCGTAATAGCCTAGTAGTGTCAATGTTTGATTTTACAAGCGTGACGTTATAGGTTCGAATCCCGCCTGCACCGAGAGTTTATCCAATCGCAGATGTACAAGTTTGTCATCACCATTGCTTTACCGGCGAAGGAAAAACTGAGAGGAAACCGCCGTGTTCCAAAAAGAAATTTCTAGGAAGTGCGCATTCCACCAAACCGTTGGTCAGCGTGATGGATTCATGCGCGGTCCGAAGGGGGGGTGACAGGGGACATGACCCCCCCCCCCCCCAAATCGTATACGTTACATCAAAATGGGGCGCTAATAGTATCCTTTTTTACTCGATTTATTGTATTTCTACTCGTGACCCCCCCCCTCGCGATTCTCTTCTTGTGAGGGAAGGCCCTGAGACCCATCAGTGGGAATAGAAAGCATACTGTTTATACCGTAATCTGCGAGAAGTTTTACCATAATAATTGATAACAAATAACCAGCCATGTTGCTCCGCACTGGGGCAATTGAACCCGTGTACCCTGTCCTTAATAGCCACACCGCTCCATCTCACACTATCTCCGTACAAACATGTATGTAGATCAGGTGACAATACAAATAATCATGTTTTCTCACCGCGTTCCCCATTAATCTGATGTTGCGATAACAGCCGCACTCGAATATCTGCTGCATGACGCGACACACCCAATTGGGCACATGACTGCACATTTCTATGGGGTTATACGAGAAGGCTAACAAATCTACCTAAGGACCAACACAGTCGGACGATCAAAACGGACGTCCTAAGTACACCTATTCCTACTAATTTATATGCGCAAATTTGGATGTTTGGGCGTTTGTTGCGCAATTACGTTGGAACGGCTGAACGGGATTTGGAAAACAGTTATGTTCTGGAATATCACATAGGCTATTTTTGATCGCGAATAATTACTGAAACGGAAACTACGCGGGTAAAAAAATAACTTTTGTTTTTTACTAAGACTGCGGTGTCTGTATGTCCGATCTATTTTGCAGCTATAGCTATAGAGCTGCCTTATGTAGGCATTCCAAATTTTCACAGACATTGATTGTACGACGGAATAAATAATTTGAAAGACATAATTTGATAAATTTGGAAATGCCCAAACAAAAGCGAATATGAAAAAATGCCGTTCTGTATGAAAAGGGGTGATAAAATAAACCTAGAGCAATGCGTATCATATCATATTACAAGTACCATTAATGCACACACCTGCTAAGATAAGGTGTGGGAATCCCCCGGCATGCTGGGCATGCTTCCGATTGGTAGTGGGGTTGATTATCTTGACTGTCTCTGGATCTTCGTTGGTTTATAGATATGTAATTCAGACGCGCTTACTGTAAGAAGTAAGTTAGGTATGTAGAGTGGTTTCTTTTTGTAATTTAGTATACATATTGTTAATAAAGGCTGTCTGGTAAAAAGTAATGTTACAGGAACTTGAAATAACATCCATCTCAGCAAGGTTTTTTTTAGTTTTTTGAACTTTTATAAGTTTACACTTTTTTTTTTTTTTTTTTTTTTTAACTTTTATAGGCTTACACTTGACCGCCATCTCGCCTGATGTTAAGCGACGATGCGATCTACGATGGGGCGTGTTTACCTAGAAGAAACCGATTCACTCTCGATTTGAAGACACAAAGATTGTAACCAACAGGGAAAACCCACTCAGGCAACGCATTCCACAGCCTAGACGTTCTTATCACAAAGGTAGAGTCAAATCTCTTCGTTCGTGTCTTTGGAACATCAACCATGAAACGATGTCGCTTTTTCGAGCTACGAGCATTCCGATAGAAAAAAGGGCAAGGTGGTATTAGATCATGTAAATCAGTCGCACACTCTCCGAAGTGTATCCGATAAAAAACCGAAAGGCTAGCAACTTTTCGGCGATGTTCAAGACTTTGTAGTCTTTTTCGCACAAGAGTGTCGCTGCCTATGAGCCTTTTGGCACGTCTCTCGATCGATTCCAAGGCCTCCAGCTGATACTTAGCCGAACCATCCCAAAGATGCGAACAGTACTCCATACAAGAACGAATTTGTGCTTGATATAACGTGAGCAACTGCTCAGACTTGAAGTACCTTCGCACTTTTGAGAGGACACCTAGCTTTTTGGCAGCTAATTTAGCCTTGGACTCGATATACGAACCAAAGTTGAGCGTAGATGTCAATGTAACGCCCAAAAGCTCAAGACGGTCAGAAATCGGCACGGATACACCTCTAAAAGTTGGAGTCAGTTGGAATGGACTCCTTTTTGCGGAGAACAGACACGCCTGCGTCTTACTCTCGTTGAACTTGACCAGATTGGCATCGCCCCATGTAGACACCGCCTCAAGGGTCAAGCTCAAACGCTCGATTAGACTCTCTCTTAGTACCTGAGTTTGCTGCCCACTGGCTCTCGCACTAGATATGTAACTCTCTACAACAGTGCTATCATCTGCGTACCCAAAGATACCGGGCTTCAACAGATCGTTTATATGTAGCAGGAAGAGCGTCGCAGAGAGTACCGACCCTTGAGGGACTCCAGCATTGATAGCCATTTGATCCGACGAGCAGCCATCAATGACGACTCGTATGGATCGATCCCTCAAAAAGTCCGATATCCACGCAATAAACCCAGGAGACAAACCATAACTAGAAAGCTTGCTTATAAGGCCATCATGCCAAACCCTGTCGAAAGCCTTCGAAATATCCAGGGAGACTGCAAGTGCTTCCCCGTGTTTCTCGATAGCTTCACTCCAGATGTGAGTGACGTACGCTAGAATATCCCCGGTGGACCGGTTTCGGCGAAACCCGTATTGCCGGTCACTGAGGAGGTCGTTTGATTCTAGGTACGTCAGAAGCCTGTGGTTTAAGACACGTTCCATAGTCTTGCAGAGTATGGACGTGACTGAGATGGGCCTGTAGTTGGCAGGGTCAGCACGACTTCCCTTTTTGGGCACTGGTTGCACATTGGCAAGCTTCCAAGACTTCGGTACTAATCCAGTTTTGAGAGAGAGTCTAAATAGACGCGTCAGTATCGGGGACAACTCAGGCGCACATGCCTTCAACACTAGGGCAGGAATACCATCTGGGCCACTGGCTTTATTCACGTCCAGATTGCGTAGCACTTTGCGAACCTCCATTTGGCGAATGTGCATCTCTGACATAAGAGTCGGACAGCCAGGTGGAGTAGGAGGTGTCGCGCTACCAGCATCTAGACACGAAGATTCCGCAAATTGAGATGCAAACAAGTTTGCTTTCTCCATTGCGGTGTGAGCCAGTGTTCCATCAGGTTTCAGCATTGGAGGTAGTGAGGGGCGACAGAAGTTCGATTCGACCGATTTAGCTAGGGACCAAAACGCTTTGCTACCCGCAGGGTACGAAGCTAGTTTGTTCCCTATTCGACTGATGTGGTCAAACCGAGCCCTCTGAAGAACCTTTTTGCTTGCCTTAGCAGCCTTGTTGAACGCTTTCTTCTTCTGGTGTATGTCCCTTGCCTTACGCTGTCGAGCATCAACCCAGGCTAGGTAGGCCTCATGTTTAAATGCTTCAGCACTTTTACATTGAGGACCAAACCAGGGGCGAGCTTTGCTGGATAATGGGACGTCGGAGTATGGAATGAAATATTCCATAGCCGTTCGTATTACATTAGTCACAGCATCCGCGCAGACTGTGGGATCACCAGAAGTGAAGCACAATGACTGCCATGGGTAAGATGCAAAGAAAGAACGCATCTCGTCCCAATCTGCTGACTTGTATCGCCACATCCGCCGGTTGCCTCTGGGGCTGGGATCAGGCGGATGGTAGACTGATACTGACTTCACCAGACAGTGGTCGGAGCTGCCTAACGGCGAAGATACCGCCACGGAGTAACGGTCTGGATCTGTGGTCAGCAGAAGGTCTAAGCAATAAGGTGTATGCGACTCAACGTCGGGTACTCTTGTGGCCTCTTGGACCAGCTGGGTTAGGTCTAACGATAAAGCTAACTTTCTCGTTTCCTGCCCAGCGTGGTCAGTGTCCCGGTATGGGAACAGCCATTCCTTATGATGGCCGTTGAAATCCCCCAGTAACACTAATTGGGCCGAAGGGTATTTCTGTTGAGCCGCGTCCGCCGCCTCACTTAAATATTCCGTGAGCCTAGTCGTCTCCTGGTCTCCGCTGTGCGACCGATATACACATGCATAGACAATTTTGTCAATGCCGGTGTCTATTAGTACCCAAATAACGGAAAATCTAGTGTCCTCAAGGTTACGGAGACGCCGACAGCAGATGTCGTCACGGGCGTACAGGCACACACCAGCACGAGGCCGGAATTTGTGCTCCAGGGTATAACCTGGGTATGTTAGGTACGCCACGTCCGACGGACAACCTATCTGCGTCTCCGTTAGGAACAAAAGTGACGGCTGATCAGTCTCGAGATGGTGATGGACTGCCGTGAGATTGGAGTGCAATCCTCTGATATTAGTGAGGTGCACTTTAATGGTCAAGGAGTGCAGCCGCTTTAACACTTTATTTCCTTTTTTAACTTTTTGCATGTTCTGTATGGTGTGAGAGAAGATCGGTGGGAAAACGGAAGTAGAACGAGGCAGCATAACACTTACCAATGGTCACAACACATAACACAAATACATGTATGGAAAACTAGTCTGGAGACTGCGGGGACGCCCGAGCCCCCCCGGAGATGTCTATCTGGCCTTGACTTCCGGTCGCCAACCGGCAGGATAGCGCATCCCGGGATTTTTCGCTAGATGGCGGGGCAGCCTTTCATGAGTGGCTAGCTCACTACTTGGGCCCCCAACTATCTGCGGTCGGTCGCGGCAACCGTGCCTCGGATCCCGCTACCCTCCAAGACTAGCCTTCCCATGTAATGAATCAGTGTGTGACAATCTGGTCTCGTAGTTATGCTGCAACTGTTCTGACCCGTTTTCCCTTTACGGCATCACCAGACAACATGCCGGAACACGGCTGGGCCGCTTGGCGGCATGACTTGGTCTGGTGGGTGGTCACCAGCCACGGCCGAAGCCTACCACCGGTATTTTGTCACCTGATTGGCACCACCCAGGGACTACGTGTGGGGTTTCTATGTGCAGGTGCCTCCCCACGGACGTAGGTGACTCGGCCCCCAAAACTTGACCGCCATCTTGCCTGATGTTAAGAGACCATGCGATTGTAACCATCGGGAAAAACCCACTCTTTTTTCACATTTCACATCCTAAACTTACTAAACTAAAGTTCTTATCAGAAAAATATAGTGTAACATTTTGGAGTCATTGGAACATCAAAAATGGAACGATGTCACTTTTTCGAGCTACGAACAATATATGTATATAATCTGCGAAACCTTGTATTAAAACAATAATCAAACAGAGCAAATAAATACCTGTCTGTTTCTCAGAATAGATAATTACTACTCATAAGTAAGCCTTTATATGAATTGTGACCTGTTATCTAATTAAGATAGGAGGCTTTAAGTTAATTAGTTAGGTACTTACTATGTATATCATTATTTTACGTAAGCACATTAAATTATTACCTTGCTTTTTGCATACTTTCACTGTGCGTAATTATAATTATGTGGCTAGACGAAATCTCAAGTAAATACCGAGGCGTTATATTTTATTCTATTTTAAAAAGGAACCTAAAGCAGTTGGCCCTCTTCTACTTATAGATCTTTGGTCAGCTCAAGACCCTCTGATCTCTGATCTGAATGCACGAGTACTAGTACTTACATACTCCATAAACAGCGCATACATATTCAGTGTGAATAATATTCACACTCTCATCATACCTATAGTAGTGGTATGAAGGACTCTTTGTAGTCTTTCTAGGGAAGTACCACACCTTTATTAGTTATTCTACCGCCAAACAGTAATGTGCAAACATCACTATGTTCTGGTTTGAAGGGAAATGTTTCCGGAGAAATTACAGATAAAAGATGTAAATCTCTCTCTCTGGGTAGAGCGTAGTGCAGCTATCGATTAGGATTCTTCACGTTTCAATAATTTCATGATACTGTGCTGTTATTAGCAGGCGTGTTGCTTACCATCAGACACATGTCCTGCTCGTTATTATTATTGACAAAATTTCAGGTAAATTCTTATTAATATATTAAAGTCTATATTTAAATTAGGGTTCTATTTTCAAATACTATATTGTTAAAATAGGTACTTGTAATTAAGTCACTAAAATTCAAATAAAGATACCTATTTACTTAAATTATTAGGAAAAACCTTGAATACTGTGTAATACTAATAAGACATATGTACATATGTTATACAATACTTCAAATGTAAAGACAATGTTGTTACAATCGCAACAATCACATAGTAGATATGATCGATACAGAATATGTAGAAGTGCCAATAGACAGTTTCAGCGTTGTCGATCTATGATGTAAGTCGGCGGTCAGCGTTCTGTTGTCGACTGCCGTTGAGTAATGGCGTTTGTAAATAATGTGTAATTATAAATTACGAACCAGTTGCCCTCGCGCCAAGCTACTTTGATAATTAAGAGATTATCTTGATACGAGCGCGCTCTGACCACTCCGAAACCCGTCGCCCGACCACGTACCAGTCCAAAACTCGTAACAATTTGCATTCTAATGCTAATAAAATGTATCATAATCCATACAAAACCACGAGCTCGATCGGACGCTTCACATGTATGAGATTCCGGGACACGATTTATCCATTCGAATCTCATTCATGTCGGTGTCGTATGAATCAAAAGTTATTTCCATCTACTAGGTGCATGATTTTACTAATGACGATGATATTGACGTATAATTAGGGCGAGCGGCCGGGCCGCGTTGTTTATGAATGATCGCCTGTTTGTTGCTTGTGTAATTGTGTACAAAGAGCACGAGGAAGCTGGTGTGTTCGGCGACATCTGCGCCCGCGCAGCTGATTCACGGCGACCGGCGCGCGCGCCGCGTCTCTGGCGCCGTCGATTCTTGGAACGAGCTCTCGACCTTCCCGGTGCCCACCGATACACGATCACGTGCGCGTACGTCTTAGTTCTTAATCCACTTGCAACTAATCGCTGTTGAGAGGATCACGGTCACATTCGCCTCTGTCCATGAACTCGGATTGATTTGGTACCTCTGATTGGTTTCAGCAGCGAAGAGTACAAGTAGTAACACAACGACGGATCCACTAGGGCCGCTGCCGGACGGGTGGGAGCAGGCTGCAACGCCGGAAGGAGAAATTTACTTTATCAACCATGCCGCTCGCACCACATCCTGGTTCGATCCTAGAATACGTAAGTCTTTTGCATCTCATTGCATCATGTATAGAGCTTATAAAAACAATATCGCGACTCGGGAAATGAAACCTTACCGTATCATCGCAACGTTGCGATTACATCCAACACTGCAGAGCAGAGCTGAACTCACGGATACGCGATCCTATGAACAGTGGTTGTACGTTAAACCACTGTTCCATAGGTCAAATGCTGTGTTCGACATACTAACAGGTGACGAAAGCTGGATTTACTGTTATGATCCTGAAACCAAAAGACAATCTGCTCAGTGGGTGTTTCCTTTCGAGGAGTTGCCAACTAAAGTGAAGAGAGATCGAAGTGCGGGGAAAAAAATGGTGGCCTCGTTCTTTGGAAGGATAGGTCATTTCGCAACAATTGTGTTAGAGGATCAAAAAACAGTTTCTGCAGAATGGTACACTACCAATTGTTTGCCACTTGTCTTGGAAAAAGTTCGAGAGAAACGATCTCGCAGTAGGATCCTCCTTCACCACGACAACGCCTCATCGCACACCGCCAAGCGAACGATCGACTATTTGGCGACATCAAACGTTGAATTACTGGGTCACCCGCCGTATAGCCCCGACCTCGCGCCTTGTGATTTTTATTTATTTTCAAAAATTAAAGAAAAACTTAAAGGAAAGCGGTTTATGAATGCTGAAGAAGCGGTGGCTGCGTATCGCGATGCCATTGAAGAGACCCCTAAGGACGAGTGGGCAAAGTGCTTTTCCCAGTGGTTCCATCGCATGCAGCGGTGTATTGACGTGAATGGACAATATTTTGAAAAGATATAATAAAACTAATAACTGGCTAATGTAATCAGTTTTTGATTTTCTAAGAACTTTCAGTTTGACCCTCGTATGTGTCCAGGTTCTATCTCTTCTTTTATTTTATAAACCGAAAGAAAAAAACGTTGATTATGGTTGTATAGTATTTATGCCAGAAATACCGACTTGGGGCCCATAGCAAGTCTAGAACATTATTATTTTGCTGCTATGCCGATTTTAATGCTTTCCCCCACAATTTTGACAAGTTACTTAAAATTACTTACGTATGCTTCCCTGCGTCGCTCAAAGTCCAGTTTGGTCGATAGGAAGAAGGAAGTGGACAAAAAAAGGAATGTGGAACCCAAACCGGACGATCTCCCGGCGAACTCCGGTCCAGAGTTGTTCTCCAGCACAAACAACGGTCCCGCGTTGGATTCGGGGCCAATCCCGTAGCCGCTTTCACTGTGTGGTCTTCCAGCACCAATTCAATATCACAGTTCACGCCAATAGTCTATTCCCGTAGCACTATATTACGTTTTTAACCCGAAAAACATCAAATTAGAAAAAACAAAGAAAAAACGTGACTAGTCGTTCCCGCGAACAAAGACAACGTACAAGTGACAGCCGGCTGTCAACCATAGATCCGCTATGATTTCGATGGCCGATATAATGTTGCCCGATTATACGGAACTAAACCCCCGACCAATTGAACTCCAGGTCAATTTTAGTAATCAGTATTTAGTAGTATCCGGACCCCAAATAAAACGAAATTCCCAACTTTGACCCGAAAGTGGAAATCAAACCAAAAAAAAACTTTACCAAAAATAGCAATAAAATTAAATAAAATTTTAACCATGAAAAATACGTATATCTAATAAAGAGGCAGGCGTGCCAGAGAGGACACCGCGCGCTGAAGTCTGGAACCAGAAACCAGAATCTCCGCCACGCGGGGTGTGCCATCAGTACCAGATATCAATTTTAAAATACGTCCCCTACGCCAGAGTAGGGGGGCCAAATTTGCCTCTTTTAATAATACTAAGTCCCCTTCCCGAGGGGCCTCCGTCCTATCTGTCCATTTTACCCGTTGTTGCAACAGATGCAAGTACTCGGCCGACCAGCGCCTCCAGAAGTCTTGACTTATTTGCTGCAATAACTGAAAATGGGACAGGCGTCCGGGCCGCTCATCCTTCCAGGGATACTCCGGCAACGCGGTTAAGGGCTGACCGATCAAGAAGTGACCCGGCGTCAAGACTTCTAGATCGTTAGGGTCAGGCGAGATTGGACAGAGAGGACGGGAATTAAGCACTGCCTCCACGCGGCATAGTACCGTGACTAACTCTTCCCAAGTTAACACGGTCTCCCCGATGACACGGCGGAGATGGGTTTTAGCAGACTTCACCGCAGCCTCAAAAATTCCTCCCCAGTGAGGACAGGCTGGCACACTAAATTGCCAGCTGATTCCCCGCTGGGCGAGGGCCAGACTTAAACTATTATTACCAGAATTTAAAAAATTATTAACTTCGCGTAAATAATTCGCCGCCCCTCGATAATTTGTGCCATTGTCCGAACGTATTAAAGAGGGTACTCCTCTTCGCGCTACAAAGCGATCCAGCGCCGCGACAAAGGCCTCCGTAGACAGCGCAGAGACCAGCTCCAGGTGGACTGCTTTAATCGCGTAGGTATTTGTTGTAGGTACATAGGTGTAATAAATCCTACTAAAAGTGTATTTGTATGTTTTAATCGCGTAGGCGTTTGTTGTATAATCCATCATACAAAAAACAATAACTGAATTAGTCACAATGTTTACGGTTCTGGTATACCAGAATTGGCATCAGTATAGGCGCTCAAGGTCATCTGTGCCATAATAAAATTAACTGGACTCTAACCTACATAATACAGTATTTATAAAACTGTTAAAATGAATACAATACAGGCATAGGTACCCATGCCTTTATTATAATAACATAGGTATAGGTATCAATGAACATAGGTATCAACATATTATGCTTAGAGCAATGACTGCATTGTACATAATTTAAGACGACGCGTAAAGCAGGATTAATGCAGCACAGTCGCAAATCATAATAATATTTAGCCTAACATAAATCATCGAAATTACGTATCGTTTACGTTTATCATTAATTACTCACCCTGAGGTGTCAGTGTCCTTATAGTCCTTAACATCTAGGTATAATATCTATAGGTGGTCTATAGACACGGGAAAATATTAAAGGATGTTTTTTTAATTAATTTAATTTATCTCTACGGACTCCTGGATCCTTGCCCTTTTTTATGGTAAGCTTACATTGTTATTCATTTCGAATGCATCCCAAGGAAGATTACACCTACTTAATATTATTAAAAACTCTGTCTCCAAAACGATTTAAGAAAATTATCCTACTAACTTTTAAATGCGAAAGTTTGCATGTTTGTAATTCAATCACGTTGGAACGTATGAACGTGTTGGGTTGAAATTTGGTACTTAAAATCCTGAATATCGGGAAAATAACAGGAACTACGTGGTTAAAACCGCGGGGCGCTACTAGTACTTAATAAATAATATATTTACCAACCAACCAACATTATATTTATTTTTAATCATTACCTAACACCGCACTGCGCTCGTCACTCGGAGATATAAGGTTATCTCTTGGCTCTGTAATTTCTCTGGAATCATTGTCCTTCAAATCGGAACACACTAATAAATAAAATAAATAAATAAATATTGGTGGACAATTCACACACAACACCATCTGACCCCAAACTAAGCAAAGCTTGTGTGATGGCGGCCAGATAGCTGATATAATACTTATATAGTTTTAAATACATACTTATTATACATAGAAACACCCAGACACAGTGCAAACATTTGAATTCATCACACAAATATTTGCACTGGGTGGGGATCGAACCCACGACTCTCGGCTTCGCAGGCATAGCTACTACCCACTAAGCCACGAGGCCAGTCAAATGTTTGCACACTACGGCTTGGCGGTAGAATAACGGGCTAAGATTTGGTACTTCCACAGGCGGACTCTGCAAAGAACCCTACCAATACCCTACCAATACGATACAACCGATTCCAAAGATTCCGAGACCGAAAAGCAGAAGAAGAAGACTTTTATCAGCTGACTATTATTTTTATCATTGTATAAATTCAGACCAATAGGAACTGAAGAAGAGGCCAGTTTGTATGGGCCAGTCAACTTTTAAAATGTTTTGTATCACCTTATCTTACCTACAAACAGCAATAAAGATTTTTGTATTTGTATAAAAAATAGTACATTATGATATAAGTGCGGTAATTATCAAAGCGCACGTATGTCAAACGACGTTTTATAACATATTTGCGAGGAAATAAACAAAACTCTGACGACATTTTCAAATAAAAACAATACAGCGAAAAAAAACGCGCGGAATAATATTTACTTGATCACAAATCACAGCACAGAGTAAGTAATCACTATGGATCACAGATTAGCAATGCGCGCGCATCGGCGCCTTTTTTTTAAGCAACGGCACAGAACCAGCCGGTATGCCATTAATAATAAAGTAAATTAATATTTTTGTGTTTTGTTACAGAAAAATTAAAGTAATTTATGGTCTAAACTAATTAAATTAACGAATTTAATAATTCTTTATTATATTTTACCTCTCAAAGTTAATTTTATTCATAAAATGTTGACCACACTTTCCTGACATAAAAACTCTTTACTAAGATTTAAAAAGGTACCGTTCGTTTTAGACGGAGCATATCTCTCTACCTAGTCTGTGGACGGAGCATTTTGAAACCGTGCGTTTTACATTACACATTACAGCACTAGTGCGTAATAAGATACATTACGATACAGAAATTGGTCCAATAAGAGACCCTTTACGAGCAAATATGTTATAAAAAATATTTACTCTACCTGTTGTTATTTTCAGCACAAGAGTTGCAACGAACGCCGACGTCGAGTGCGCCGGCGGCGGGCGCGTGGAGCGCCGTGTGCCAGCAGAAGCTGCGGCTACAGTCTCTGCAGCTGGAGCGGGACCGGCTCAAGCAACGCCAGCAGGAGATCAGACTCCAGGTATGACGGGTTCTATGAAACTCGGAGTAAACTGGCTGATACGTTCTCCCAAACTTGCTGGAGCCATCTTAGCAGAGTCCAGTTGCCACGATATTTAACAGTAGATACATTCCAATGATGATATCCTGGTATCATTACATCGAGAGAACTGGCAGAGGCCGTCGTTCTGAACTTACTTGCTGAGCCATTATAGCAGAGTCCAGTTGCCACGATATTTAATAGTTGCCACATTTCAATGATGATATCCTGGTACCATTACATCGAGGGAACTGGCAGAGGCCGTCCTTCTGAACTTACTTGCTGAGCCATTTTAGCAGAGTCCAGTTGCCACGATATTTAATAGTTGCCACATTTCAATGATGAGATCCTGGTACCATTACATCGAGGGAACTGGCAGTGGCCGTCGTTCTGAACTTACTTGCTGAGCCATTATAGCAGAGTCCAGTTGCCACGATATTTAATAGTTGCCACATTTCAATGATGATATCCTGGTACCATTACATCGAGGGAACTGGCAGAGGCCGTCCTTCTGAACTTACTTGCTGAGCCATTTTAGCAGAGTCCAGTTGCCACGATATTTAATAGTTGCCACATTTCAATGATGAGATCCTGGTACCATTACATCGAGGGAACTGGCAGTGGCCGTCGTTCTGAACTTACTTGCTGAGCCATTTTAGCTGAGTCCAGTTGCCTGTATATGTAATTATTGCCACATTTCCACGATGAGATCCTGGTACATCGATGGAACTGGCAAAGATCGTTCTCCTAAACCTATTTCCTGTACCATCTTAGCAGAGTCCAGTTGTCACAATATATATCACTGCGACAGCTGCCAATTTCAACGATGAGCCCGTGGTACCATTACTTCGAGGGAACAAGCAGAGGTCGTTCTCCTGAACTTACTTGCTTATAAGCCCTTATTGCAATGCCTTTATTGGGTAATTGACGCTTCTCATCAAATAACGCGCAGGGATGTTACTACCGGTAGCACTATTCACTGTCCTGATTGTGTACTGTACTGATGCATAAAAACATGAACATTCTGATTCTTCCATGAATCGAACACTCACTCACTCACAATCGTCGAAGCCTTTGGAAACATTAATTAAAAAAGTTAGAATAAAATTTTGAATGTAAATTAAATCTTTAACATTTTATAATATCTGTGGCCACGTGATTTATGACAAAAATATTTTTTTATTCGATAATGGGTAGACGGCCGCCGTCGCGCCCGATGTTAAGCGATGATGCGGTCTACGATAGTGTGCTTACCTAGAAGAAACCTATTCACTCTCAATTTGAAAACACCTGGATTGTAAATCGAGAACTCACTGAGTACCTACTCATTCTGCATTTCTCAGCTTCTACTGTGAAGGATCAGCGTACTCTTTGTTTTTATCGCATAACTTCAAAATTATTAACGTCCTCATCTTGTCTTTAGGTATTGAACTTAACCTTAAACTTTTTTTTTCAATAGAAGCTGTCATACTGGCTAAAATATTGTACAGTACGGCCAACTTATTTGTAGAATATAGCGATGGCGCCACGAACGAGAATTGATCAAAATAGGTGATTACAAAATTTGAGAGACAGCTTCTGTATTCCATAATACTCGTAACTCAGTAGTTCCGCTTTTGACCGTTCTACAGATCAGCTGGTGGGGCAGTAAACAGCATGTTTCATTTCTCAAATTTTTTCCGAATGCCGGTTGTTTATCCGCTGGGATTTCCCATCGAACGACGGAACTGAGTTCTAAGAATTTTATTCTAAAGACTAATTTGGTGTTGCAGTTAATGCACCTGAGCTGAGTCACACTGTTCGTTTCCGAGAATATTAAATGTAATGTCTTCTCAAGTAATAAAAATGTATGTATAGATGTATGTCTATTCGAGCCATTGGCAACATATCCAGGGACTGAGAGAGAGAACTAAACTTGACCCTAGAAAGTAGCTACTTTATTTACTTAGAGGTATACTATGTGATTGATGCAATTTTTAATGAATTAACAGATTACTCGCGTCTTGTCCCATTTAATTTTCAACCACAAACGAAGCCCCTTTTCAAAAGGAGTGCGCGCTGCAAAATGGTATCCATTAGTATATTAGTTATCAAATTAGTATATTAGTTATCAAGTAGTATTCAATAAAAAAACCTCAAATGCATTCTCACATTTTAGATTACACCTATGATTGTAAGTAAAGCCTTTTGCTTTACTTTCTTTTATTTTTATTTTGTTTTGACGCATAATTATGCGTCAAAACTTCCTACCGGACTTAATAAACGAGCTGATAATTTCGAAACGGCTGAACCAATTTTATGAAACTTTTTTTTTATAGCATAGAGTGACGTGACGAGCAGGACATGTGCCTAGTGCTAAGCAACATCCCTGCCACATAACAGCACATTGACACGCAGCTATATTGGATCATGAAGACTCCATCCAAATCATTACCTAGCACTGCACTGCGCTTGTCACCCAGAGATCTAAGATATTATATCTCTAAGCCCTGTAATTTCACTGGAAACATTGCCCTTCAAAGCGGAACACAGTAACGTTTGCACTTTACTGCTTGGCGGTAGAATAACTGGCAAAGGTGTGGTACTTCCCCAGGCGGACTCTGCTAAGAGTCCTACCACTAGTCGTCTACACGTCTGAATTTACCTCTCAAACAAAAAAAAACTAATTCGGTTCATCCGTTCGGCAGCTACGATGCCATAGACACACACATTTCATACACTATATCTAACTCACCTCTATCTCCAATTCCAGCAAGAGCTGATGGCGCGTCAAGCATCATCGATCGTATCCTCCCTGGCGAGCAGTACAGGCGCAGTGGGCAGCACAGACCTACCCCTGGACCCGTTCCTCTCGGGCCTGACAGACCACCAGCGGCAGGAGTCGGCCGACAGCGGCCTGGGCATGGCCGTCCCTCAGTCCTACTCCATGCCTCACACTCCCGAAGACTTCCTCGCGACTATGGACGATCGCATGGACTGCACCAGTGAGGCGGGAAACGCTATGGACTCTTCGGAAATGTCGCTTGGTGACAACTTAGCGTCTACTGATGATTTGGTGCCGTCTTTACAGGTTAGTTTGCTAAATAAATAATATTAGAAGTCTCGAAGCTTGGAAGAAGATGCCGAAATTTGAAATAAATAGCACATAAGTTACTTTTTATTGCGAGAAAATAACGAGAATTACGCAGGTAATAATACACAAATGTGTGGATGGATGGATATAATGGTGGATATTTTTTTTCTCACACAACATCGTCTAGCCACAAACTAAGCAAAGCTTGTGCACTAAGGGAGCCAGATAGCTGATATAATACAGATTTAGTTGTAAATACATGCTTCTTATGTATAGAAACACCTAGACACAGAACAAATACGAGTACTTATTGTATACGAGTACATCGCGCAAATATTTGCACTGAGTGAGAATCGAACCCACCACCTACGCCTTCGCAAGCATACTTACTACGTACTAAGCCACTGGGCCAGTCATATCAATGCAACATGCCTGCCCATAACAGCACAGTGACACGCAGCTATTGGAACATGAAGAGTCCAAATCATTACCTACCACCCCACTGCGCTCGTCACCTGAAGATATAAGGTGTTTTATCTCTTAGCACAGTAATATCTCTGGAAACATTGCCCTTCAAACCGGAACACAGTAATGTTTGCGCACTACTGCTTGGCGTCTAAATAACTGGCAAAAATGTGGTACTTCCCTAGGCGGACTCTGCAAAGAGCTCTGCTACTACAAAATCACTGTTTGGGATCTTAATCAAACTATAGGTATTTATATAACAGCTCTTTTAGTTACTCATCCGTTCTTGTGTTTACTACGTTATCGAAATAAATAGTTCCTGTGGTTTAACACTATTCCATTTTGAAGTGGACAAATCCGCTGATATAGGCTGTACAGATAAGATTACTTACTACAACAACTATAGTACGTACGTATCTGAAGTGGAGACTGCCTAAAGTACCATTATATCAATTCCTCCTGATTTCTATATTTGCCTCGTGACCAACTAGGTAGCCAGTTATTACCTACATACCTATAATCATCGATATAAACCATGAGATGTGCTGTCCCAAATTTCAAGCGCACGGAATTATGTCATCATTGGGAAGAATGAAGAGTGAGTTCACTCTTTCCGATTTAGTCGGTTGCAGGAAACAGTAAACGCTAGACGTTTTTACCTACCACTATTGTTGTTGTTGTTTATTGTTGTTGTCAACAACCAAAATAAATAGAACCACAGCATACCTCGCCGCTAGCGATTCTAGGGGTCAAGTAGATTGGTGGTTTGTAAACCACTTACGCTACACACTACGCACACACGCTAGACGCAGTTTATTACCAATTTCAATGTTCTCAGGGCACATCCAATGGTTTATATCAATGGTCAGGAGAAAATAACATACAAATTTTCAAAAACACGACGGGCTCTGGCGCTAGTAAAACAGTTTTTAACTAGTTCGGGTACCAGACAGTCATAATTACGAACAGTTTTGTCAACAATGTACCTACTGTGTCTGATTTTATGATATTTTGTTTATATGTTTTAATATGAAAATTGCGGGTCTACATCTTACTAATATTATAAACGCGAATAGAATAAAATCCCAGGGCCGCCAGACGTCACGTATTTTCTCTTGAATGAAATGTGGACGGTTGAGCAGAGTTAGTACGTACTAAGAACATATGCTTACTCGCTAACTTGCTTAGTCGGCCAATTTTGAGATATGGGGTAATGAAGGTACATACAATTTCACGTATTTTCTAATAAGTGATTTTCACGTATGTTGTAGGCAATATCCTTAAAAATAAGGCCCCAATACCACAGAATAAATATTAGCCAATATTCCCAGACACTTTCCGTCGGCCGTTTTGCTTAACACAACGCTTTAAAACTCCAAACTAACTTATCTTCACTTAAATTCTCATAATCCATTTGTCAATATGTTTGTCAGACAACTATTTTAAAGCTTTTTCCAATAAGACAGACGAATCTAAGGGGCCAATCATCCCCTAAACACGTGATCGCCCCTCGTTTGGCACTAAATTCAAACTCAGTGCCAAACGAGGAGCAATCACACGCGTGTAGGTACTCTCGTTAACGCACATCACACATGAGTTACCTGTGAATTATGAATTTTATGAATAGTTTAACCCTTAACCACCTAACGGCGGTCACAGTGACTCCAGCGGTTTTTATTTTTTGGATTATTCCGTTACTATGCGAGCTATGCGTCTGTAAGTTCATCTACTTTACCCCCCTGCTCCCCAGTACGTAGTGTGCGCTCGATCGTTTCACACGTTTGCGCGTTTAAGAGTTACAGGTAATTATATTTTGTTTGCGGTCATGGTGACCGCCGTTAGGTGTTTACGTAATTTTTTATAAAATAAATTATTTTTGTTTTAATGGTTTTATTATGTCTGATGAACGACTAAACCGCAACATCTTGGAATGGTTAGAACAAATTTCTGATTCAGACACAGAAAATGAAAGAAATGAGCCAGAATTGGCAAACGAAGACTGCTGTGACATCGAAAATATCCCAGTGGATCATTTTATCAGAGACGAGTGTCAGTCTGACTCAGATATAGAAGATAATGATTCAGAGTGTCAAGACGAAGATGGAACCAACATTGCTGATTGCATCCGTATCCATTAAAGGTTGAAGCAACTGGCTGAAAATCTTGTAAAATCTCATTTGGAACGACGTATGAACAAGCCCGGTTTGCATGGAGAACTTTGATGCGGTATTCGCCGCGTACTGAAGATGGAACAAGAGTCAAGCATGTCCTCAACTGATCGAAAGGTTTGAAATCAGGAAGAGTTGCTCAACTTGTGATGCTAAAAAACCGCAAAATATATTACATGTGTTTTCAATGTAAGAAACCCCTTTTGCGTTGAGTGTTAGCAAAAGATGTGCGTAAACTGTCGTTAAAAATTGTAACTGTTTACCCATTGCAATTTCATAAAATTAGTGATTTGATTTTGTCATTAATAGTTGTATATAGTAGTTTATACATTAAACTACCAAAAAGTTAGAAAATTTGATTAGATTTTACAAATACTTACTTGTCAGATCTCAGATTTTTATAATGCCTAGATTTTGTACTAAAATGTTCAAGTTAATTATAAACATTGATTATTTATATGTATTTCTATTATTTTTCAAAGTTTTTTAACGTCAATATGTTAACAAAACAATAACGATTACGATCCGTTTTTCATTTATGTCATTTTATGAATTTAAAATAAAATTAAAACAGAAAATAATAAGCGGTCGCCATGACCGCCGTTAGGTGGTAGTGTAACTCAAAAACACGTTAGGTGGCTAAGGGTTAATATTGACTGTTGTCCACTACTGAGACTCAGGGCCTTCTCTGGCAAGGAGACTGTCAAGGCCGTAATCCACCACGCTGGCCACCAAATAATATTGCCCCAATTTGTATTTAACATAATGGTATATGAACTACAGCTATTACTTGATATTTTCAGTTGAACGAGTTCACCAATGACATACTCCTAGACGACGTTCAGTCGCTGATCAACCCGAACACCAGCAAGCCAGACGTGCTGACCTGGCTGTAAGCACGCAAGCTTACCTACACGTAAGCACGCAAGCTTACCTAGACGTAAGCACGCTCCACTTGCCGAGTCCGAGGCGCGACGCTTACGATCCGTAAGCAAGCAGGCTGGAAGCAACCGCTTCAAACCACGTGTTACAATAATGTACTTACTGCCAATACTCCACAAGTGTCGGTGTCCAGTACAGGTGTACATTTCAATAAAATGACAATAACTAGCGTATGAGACTGTGAATGGACTGATGTGAATTCAACGTGTGCTTATTAGGTAGTCAGTACCGCAAGGACGGCTTCCGGCGGTCGGAAGGAATGAAGCGACGAAACGGGCATTATTGGTGCTACAAATTGCTTTTCTAAAGCATCTATCTTCTACTCATCTAGCCATCATTTCCTTTTAAAAAATATCGATTCGATTTGATACCTACTTCGTCTAAAAAGGCCAGGAGACAGCTATCTACAACGAATACGTGCATTGGAATTTAAGATTTATGTTCAACAATTTATCTACGAATTGCATTGTGCTAAAATATGGTACGCTCGTTTTATTAAATATCCCATTTAAAATAAATTGTATCGAATCAGAATATCGAATCGATTACTTTCGATTGGTTTTGAATAGCAGCTAGTTCGCTTCCCTTCGTCTTCCTTTATTATACAATCGATTATCGTATGTCGTTTCGCCCGCATCGTTTCGTCCGTCCTCCGTACTATGCGCTCGCTTATTGTGCACAATTCGTTTTATTTCTGTCTCTGCATTTATCCGAATGAGACAGAAATATAAACGTAATTCTGCACCGGTGATAAGTGTTCATACGGTAGACGTAAGTTTTGTAATGATTTCTTGTTTTGTACTAATCAAAATTTCTGTATTGTCATTGTGGTGTAAGTTATCGCTGTTGAGTGAATCTGAGTTCGGGTTGACGTAGCGCGGATGAAAGTGAGAATGGCGCGCGACCAGTGTTGTCTGTTTTAACTGCCCATTTTGCAAGCCAAAACGTTATGTTATAACGGTTGAGCCACCGAAATGTTTCAAGCAAACTAGATTATAAGATAGGACTTGCAAATGGGCAGATAGGCAATGTCAGAAATAGCAGATAAAAAATTGTTATCCTTGTAAAGTTGGCAACACTAAATGTGTTAAAGAACTGTCAATGCTAACGTTATAACTAATCGAGTGTTAAAAATAACGGTTGTTCCGTTACAAAGAGTAATGTATGGCGACGTTAACGTTGGTAATAGTGTTGGTATACTGTTCTTCCATGATGGCGATGCTGGTCGCGAAGGCTAGTCATAGAGTAGCGAGGGACCGCACCTCACGCTTCCTTCTAGGAAATGTGATCGTCGCGGCGCGCTGTCTTATATCTTTCCGTCATCTCTATCGCTTCAAAATTGTAAATGCCATTGTGTTTGCTCCATCTTTAATTTGGAGTTAAATCAAAGATGGAGCAAGATCGTAAGCAATTTCATTAGCCGGTAGAACCCCAGGTTTCCATATTCTACTCATCGAGACTATCGGAAATCGCTACTTATATCGATGTATTTCAATATCGTATGATTAAGATTGTGATAACATCTCGACGTAACAGTGCCTTATTGTGCCTTTACTCTATTAGAAATATATTTATTGTTTGTAATTTAGATAATTTTTGAGATATTTCTACATTTTTTTTTCTATCGTATAACTATGAGATAAAAAGTAATTTGACAGATATACTACTTATCGAAACGGGGTATAGATGTGTTTTGTCGACTTACACCGTCCTTGTGTATTTTTCGAGATTATAGTTAAATATTAAGTTTTATAGGAAATCGTGTAAAAGGTGATTACGTTGCAACTAGCGGTTGACAGCGTATACGCCTGTAATAATGGATGTGCGGATGCAGCTAGTTAAATAACTCTAGGTTAATATAAATAATAACTTATTCTGAAGACATTTTTCAAAATTAGAACTTTATTTAAAATATCGCTTAAAAATAGAATGTAATGAAATAAATTATTTTAAAAATCGTTCTAATTTCAAAAAATGCCCTCAAAAAAATAAAGGTTTAATTTAGTGAAGTTTGCAACAGCGAGGTGTGAACCAACTTGTGCCTTATTCAAGTACCTACGAGCAATATACTTTATAACTACGGTTGATATAACCGTGGTTGACTGCGACGTGCAGTAAATATATTATACTCTATTTTGTACTATTACTAAGTGTCGATTAACATCTCAAAATTGTGTTTAGCCCACCTAGTCTTTAGAACTTTGCATGAGTAATGTTTACGGCTAGCTTTTTACTGTATCGAAATTAAGCCTACTCAAATGCTACATTGAAAACTTTGCCATATTAGTAAATGTACTATTATTCTTATAAGACTTAATGTAATCTTCTGTTAATGTTTAAATAGCAATAATTGCATCTGTAACTATCGTAACTAGACGTAACGGTGCTGGGTTTATACTGCATATATAGTGTTGTATTCTGTGGATCCATCGGTATCGTATCGTATACTGTGGGGCAATACGAGTCTCGATGCGTAAATAACTGTCAATTTTCATATCTAACGAGAGATTCGAAATTTAAAATTGCCCGTGAAACGATAGTTATTGACGTATCGATACCGACTCGACTCGATCTTACAGCATTGCTTATATTTTGTATTCGTCGTGTACCTATGTATTGTGTAGTTCGCCTATAAGTGCTGTACTGTAGCGGTGGCTCGCGTTGTTCGGGGGTTTTACTCCGTTGCGGGCGCGTAACGCGTCAAACTTGCGTTCTGTACCCTTCACAGTGCAATCGGATTGACTGGACATGGAATCAATCTATCGGTCTTTGTCTTATCCGTGTAGGATGACAGAGACAACGATTGTCATTAAGGATTTGGATGGATCGGATTGCGTTGTGACTCAGTACTCTGTTCTTCTTTAACACACCGAGAAACATTCCACAAGGCGTGCGCCGGCGCCGGCGACCGCCCCGCACCCCGCGGGGTACCCCTCCGAACAACTCACCAAGCTCACTGTTTATTTCTAAGTTATAGCCTTTATTTTACAAACATATCTCTTCAGTCTGATAGCAGATGCAAGTTTTCTATGTAGTGTATTGTAACTACGTGTATCAATGTTATAACAATGAAATTAAGTAAGTGTCAAGTTATTATTAATTTTTTACTGTAATTTCATTGTAAATAAATTCGATATTCTTATAATATGAATTAAATAAATATTTGTTTTAATACCAACTATAGTTTTTATTTCTTCAGCGGTTTCATTGAATTTATAACTCGGTTCTGTGGGACTTCTGTAGGGGAAAAAAGAGATTTGATGAACAATAATTTACTCGACTTTATTTATTTATCTTACATGCAATGTGTTTGATCTACCTAGTGCTTGGGTTAGGGAAGCCACCGCCACCACTCCTTAGTGTTTCCGTGCCTGTTGGGGATATAAAATGTTATTTATAAATAAACCAATACATATACTAAATAAATTAATAAACTTGATAAGATAATTTAAAAGCATGCCATATTAACAGCACCATATAAGCAGCAAGTAAACCACCCAATAAATAGTTTCTCAATAAATTTAAATTGTAAGAAATTGTAAAGACACAAAGCGTGCATAATGTGAAACATGCGACCCGTAATCCGTAATTCATGAAGAAAATCAAGCTAGTGCGTTAGAGAAGAGAAAGCCAGGAAATCAAATAGATATGTATATTTATCATTTTTTTAAATTCTCGTGAGCTTGGCAGATGCCGTAGAAGGATTGTGCCAAATCTTACGAAATCTCACCAGATTTAGGGCAACGAGGGAATACAAAGTAATTATTTGACGTCCCTAGCCACTGTAGCCAGTTCAGCCTGTCGGTTCTACAAAAGTAAACTCAACTCGTTTATCCTGTAATTTAACCCCATACACCATTACAACTCTGCTTACGATTGGCAAACATTACATTCTGTTCATAACGAATTGATATCAGATAATTGAACAATCGCAGTAAATCATATTATCTCAAGTAATAACGGTCTTCAAGTTTGCTTCCCCATTATCGATCGGCTGACAGAAGCGCATAAGAATAAAATATATATTATGTCACAGTAAAATAGAAAATACCGTCAGTTTGAACGTGGTTTGAACTAATCTAACCTGTGGATTTGTAATCTCACTAGTTTTATTATAATCTGTCTAAAATGAATCGATCCTGATAATTGATATAAGTAATAATAATTAAGTACTAAAAATCGTAATAAATCATAGCTTTAATAAACACTCGTCTAGTTTATTTCCTCAGAATTCGGTTGATGACTTGGTCAAAAGGATACCATTCTAATAATGAATTAATCCGTCAGGTAGACTGAAAAAATATGGGACAGCCATTTTTTTTTTCATCAATTAAATTATGTACATATTAAGAATCGACTAGGATATAGATCATCAAACTTCGGGGGTTGGTTTGGTTCGGTTGTGACGTCACGTCTACATAAAAATCATTTAAAGGCGTGACGTCACTCGAAACTTCTAAGCACTCAGTATATTCTCGTTTCTTTGTGAAACAAAAGAAAAAATACGTGTAAGTACCTACAATATTTTTTTATACCTAATCTAACTGACGGACTAAGTTTTTTGAGTCACCATGTCTATTGACGGTTGACAGGCAGGTAGAAAAGGATAAAAGGATCAGTAGAAGCACAGTATCAAGAAAAACTACGAAGGGTAGGGTGTTTAGCTATTCGCAGATAGGTTACTGGCATGCAGGGGCGGGGTGTCTTACAGCGGGGCTCTTGAACCGATCGTCCTGGGGCAGCTCGCGAGTGGCCGTGAGCTGGCGGTAGTAGTCGGCCGACAGCTTGGCCGTCCGCGGCCGCGCCGGGTCCGTGATGTCCACGGAGTAGAAACCGAAGCGCTCGCTGGAAAACCAATCGTAAATATATATGGGACATTTCTCACACAACAACGTCTAGCCTCTAGCCCCAAACCAAGGTTTCAATCGGGTCCCAAACTAAGGTTGCAATCAGGCCCCAAACTAAGGTTGCAATCGGGCACCAAACTAAGGTTGCAATCGGGCCCCAAACTAAGGTTGCAATCGGGCCCTAAACTAAAGTTGCAATCGGGGCCCAAACTAAGGTTGCAATCAGGCCCCAAACTAAGGTTGCAATCGGGCACCAAACTAAGGTTGCAATCGGGCCCCAAACTAAGGTTGCAATCGGGCCCTAAACTAAAGTTGCAATCGGGGCCCAAACTAAGGTTGCAATCAGGCCCCAAACTAAGGTTGCAATCGGGCACCAAACTAAGGTTGCAATCGGGCCCTAAACTAAGGTTGTAATCGGGCACCCTGGTGCAGAATTCACAAGAAACACACATCATGACACTGGAAGAACACATAGACTGCTTTTTATCCCGGAAAAGTAAAGGGAACTGTACGGATTAAACCGCGGGGAGTTACTAGTTTTTTTTTAAACTTTTATAGGTTAACACTTGACCGCCATCTCACCTGATGTTAAGCGACGGTGCGGCCTAGCCTACGATGGAGCGTGTTTACCTAGGAGAAACCGATTCACTCGTCTCGATTTGAAACCACCAAGATTATAACTATCAGGGAAAACCCACTGAGGCAACTCATTCCACAGCCTAGACGTTCTTATCACAAAAGTACAGTCAAACCTCTTCGTCCGTGTCTTTGGAATATCAACCATGAAAGCCGCTTCTTTGAGCTACGAGAAGTATTAGAGTAGAGGTAGGTATTACAGTAGATAGAGGTAATATTTACGTGTTTTGTGGCTAGGTAACAAACGTAGGTAATTTATGGAGTAATTTCCATAAATTACAGCGTTATCATACCTAGCTAATTTTAATTCAAACATCTTTACATATAAAATTGGCATTTCAACACGGAACGTTTTCTCGAAACTCAAAACCAATAAAACAGCTCTGCTGTTGCGAATCTTATTATAAATACAATGATAAAACGAGGTGCCTATCAGTGGCGTCGCAAGGACTAGCATCTGCGAGGCCCCTTTTTTTTCGTTCCCAACGACGTTCGACCTACTCTATAAATATAATATCTTACTAAACATTGAAAAGTAGGACTAGAAGTAATATTTTGTTATTTCAGATTCAGAAAAGGGACGACTGTGGGCAATATTTTTAGATTTTTGTTTCATCATCATCATCTTCAGCCGCAAGACGTCCACTGCTGAACATGGCCTCCCTCGCCCCTAGATTTCCACAACGAACGGTCCCGCGCAACCGGCAACCAGCGGTTTCCCCGACCTTTGTGAGGTCGTCTGTCCATCTAGTGGGAGGCCGTCCAAAACACTGCGTCTTCCGGTTCGTAGTCGCCACTCGAGAACCTTTCGTTTTTGAAGTGAAAACTTCTTTAGGCGCGCTATGGACAGAATTTTCGTGGGCTGTGAAATGGAATTATGATCACGTGATCATCACGCTCGGATATGATAAGAAATTTCGGGTAAACTCGGGATGCTAGAGCGAGAAAGATAATGTGGTCAACAAACGTGCCAGACCGAGAAAGATAATTGTTAGAGGAGGACATGGGACAATAGATACTCTCTCTCTCTCTCTCTCTCTCGCTGCTCGCTACCGGTAACCAGTGTTGACAGCTTAGCGACTTTGTCGCTGAAACTGGCGAATTTTTGAAACCTTTTAGCGGATTTAGACGACGTGTTACCGACAAAGGGGAATATACTACTTAGTGTAGTGTAGAAGGTTGGAGAAGGAAAAACACAAGGTCATTGGGAGTCAGATCATATTTATAAGGAAATGAACTCATTCTCTCAAACATAAACAACATGGAAGTCTAGCATAAACTCTACTTCCAATTTCTATACATACAGATAAATATACGCACATTAAGTATAGCAGGAACTTTCCCAATTATATTATTAACATTTTATTCAATCATTTGTATTTTCTTTTGAATCTTACATGATAATAATGTTAATTATTGCCTTAAGTTATTCCTTTTCCCTTTTTTCCTTTTAATTTAAATTGCTTAACATTGTAGGTACTTAGACTAGTGCCATTTTATATTCTTACTAGCAGCTATATTTCCGGGATAAAAATAGCTTATGTATTCTTCCAGACTGTTATTCCCTTAATAATTCAATCAAAACCGGCGACTTTGTTTCATAACTATTTGGCGACAAGCTCAAAATCATAATGGCAACACTGACGGCTTGACACAACTCCAAAAGACTTTTCTTTGGGCGGGAAAACACGACGGGTGCTTTAAAATTTTCACAATCAATTTAATTAGTTTTGCTGTGTAAATATTTCGTTTCTTTCGTGTAAATATTTAGTTTTGTATATAGTCAATAGTATAAATAAATATGAGCGTCGGTAGCGACGGGGGTGACCCCGTCGAACAGACCAGAAAAAGAAAACTATTGAAGCCAAATCCAAGTGAAAATGTTTCTTACAAACTATTTAGAAAACCCCTTTATAAGAGAAAGAGACTATTCCCAGAAAATCGTAGTGGAGACTGTGTAGTGTATGTGGAATCGACGGAACAGGAGAAAGTCGGTAACAAAAATCCTATTACACTCACCAACCTTTTTGCGGACAATGTTAGGGGCATCATAGGGGTGCACCGTGTGAATGCATACAAAGTTGGAGTAACTTTTAAAAAGCCGGCCCCGGCCAACAACTTTTTGAACATGGACACTTTTTTACTAACCATAAATGTGTATACAATCTGGGTATACAAATAAGTACTGCCTGAGTAACCTTAGTATTTATTTCGCGCGGACTAAGTCGCGGGTAACAGCTAGGTACTTTGTATATAAATAAAATTTAAATAAATATTTACTTTAATTTCTGGCTTGTTTTACTCGTTTATTCAACTAATACGATCCATAATATTTTATTATAATACGACATACCTACCTAATACAAAAATCAGCTAATGAAGTTTTCACTTCTGCCGTGTGGTCTTAAGCACACACCTTTTTTTTTTGTTTAATTGAATCTTACCTAGGTATTTAAGTATGGTAGTAGCGCACTTAAAGAGGTCTCGTGAGGTCTCTTTATGTGCGAGGCTGTAGCTTACATACTAATTTCTCATCTGTGCCATAGGCTTCGTTTCGCCCACGCCTAGCTACGCCCCTGGTGCCTATGTATATACTGGGTAGCAGTCAAACTAATTGATATACACCACAAATACTACGTATATTTAACAAGTTAATCCACTCATGGAATAATCAATTAAGTATACATACCTACTTAAGTAAACATTGTTGTTAATAGTTGCGTGCCACTTCATGATAGTTGTCATGGAACATGATGAGTCCAAATCATTAGCTAGCACTGCACTGCGCTCGTCAACCAGAGTTATACGATTATTTACCTTTTTATTTCTATGCGCTATAATTTCTCCGGAAACATTGCTCTTCACACACACATAGATGTTTGTACATTGTTTTTTTCTGTTCTCTATATATGTAGGTACTTACCCCGATGATTTGTTAGCTTTCACGCGACATTTAGTCACATTATTTCGCTTACTGAATTAGGTATATGTAATTCAGTAAGCGATCAGTAATCATTTCCAAAAGAATATACAAGTTAGTACATAAAATAAAAATAGTGATTTTGTGTATAATATGCAACTTATTTTATTGTATTGTTTTATTGTTCCCACAGCTGAGACTCGGTTCTTGTCTCACAATGAGAGAGGCAAGGCCATAATCCACCACACTGGCCAAGTGCAGATTGACGGACACATGTTCTCGAAATATAGTTGGAAGACGTCGGTTTCTTTCCAATGTTTAGGCCTGTGATGATAAACGCGCACTGAAAAAAATGCCATACGACCTAAGGATTCCTAAATCGGTCGTTATCGCCACTACGCCATCACGGCTTTTTGTGTTAGTAATATTTAAAAGAGTTTGATCTAGTCGGGAGAACGTCAACTGCTGATCCGGAACCTGGTTCGAACCCCACGCACACCACTGCCTTTTCGAAGTCTTTAAGTTTTTCTCTAAGCATGTGCGTGGTAAATTAAAAACGGCGAAGGAAAACATCGTGAGGAAATCGATATGTTCCTAGAATCCTTCGAGGACATGTATTATCCACCAACCCGCACTGGCCCAGCGTTGATTATCTCCTTTTGAGAAAAGACCCGATTCTTAGACTTATGGCGGGCTGTTTATGCAACACAAAATCCGTATTCTTTATTTATGAACTTCTATACTCTGACCGCTGTAGCATGAGTCCTATAACAGTTCCGACTAGTTTCGTAACACGAAACATTTTATGAAAGTTGCCGTGATTTAAAATATAGAAAATATAGAAAAATTCTTCTTCAAACAGTAAATAAGATTAAATGTAACGGTCCGATCCGAAAGATCAGATTGCAGAAAAAAAAATGTTGTAGTATAATATAGTACTGCACTAGTCAAGCTCTTTCATTTGATACCCATATTGAGGTAGTAGTGAATAAAAAATGATTCGCCATTTTGTGGTAGCGGCTATCTTCGATTTGAAGTTTTGAAGTTTGTCATTGTATAGAGATATAGTATTCTGATAGTCAAGTCCTTTCAATTCATATCCATACTGAGGTAGTACTTAAAAAATTATAAATTCGCTAATTTGTAGTGGCGGTCATCTTGTTTTTAAAATTTACTGTAGTATTTAGTATTGTAATAGTCAAGCCCTTTCATTTACTACCTATATTGAGGTAGTAGTGAAAAAAAAACACCATTTCGTGGTGGCGGCCATCTTGGATTTGGAATTTGTCATAATATAAAGGTTTAGTACTCTACTAGTCAAAGTCTTTTATTTGATATCCATATTTAGGCTGTACAAAAAAAATGTTAATTTGCCATTTTGTGGTGGCAGCCATCGTAGATTTGAAAAATATCGTAGTATAGAGGTATAGTACTCTACTTGTCAAGTCTTTCATATTATGATCCCTATATTGAGGTAGAGCTGAAAAAAAAATGATTCGCTATTTTGTGGTAGCGGCCATCTTGGATTTGAAATTTGTCGTTGTATAAACATATTACTCTGTTAGTCAAGTCCTTTCATTTGATACCCATATTGAGGCAGTAGTGAAAAAAATAATTAATGCGCTATTTTGTGGTGGCGGCCATCTTGGATTGGATTTTTTTCTACTACATAATACTATACTAGTCAAGCCCTTTCATTTGATATCCATACTGAGTTAGTACTTAAAAGAAATATTAACTATTTTGTGGTGGCAGCCATCTTGGATTTAAAATTTGGTGTAGTATATAGTACTCTACTAGAAAAGCCCTTTCATTTGATACCCATATTGAGGTAGTAGTGAAAAAAAAATTCGCCTTTTTGTGGTAACGACCATCTTGGATTTGAAGTTTGTCGAAATATAGAGTTATAGTATCTACTAGTCAAGCCCTTTCATTTGATATTCATATTGAGGCTATTGGGCTATTTAGTAGTGGTAGGACTCTTGGCAGAGTCCGCCTGGGGAAGTACCACACCTTTGCCAGTTATTCTACCACCAAACACTAATGTGCAGATATTACTGTGTTCCGGTTTGAAGGACAATGTTTCCAGAGAAATTACAGGACTTAGAGATATAATATCTTATATCTATAATATCTTATATCTCTGGGTGACAAGCGCAGTGCAGTGCAGTGTTAGGTAATGATTTGGACTCTTCGTGTTCCAATAACTGCGTGTCACTTTGCTGTTATGTGGCAGGCATATTGCTTACCATCAGGCACATGTCCTGCTCGTCTCGTCACGTTAAAGTACCAAAGTTTATGCGTACCAAACAAAACATTAAAAATTTTAAAAATCTTTTAATTGACATGTTAATTGGAAAGGCGTACTATACACTAGATATGTATCTTAACGACAAAGAAATTTTTAAAATGTATGATGACTAAAATTGAAATATATCGATTCTAATTTATTTATTCGATTTGAGAAAATTAATTGTAGTAATGTATTTGAATTTTTAGGGTTCCGTAAAACGTAAAAACGGAACCCTTATAAATTCGTCATGTCTGTCTGTCTGTCTGTCCGTCCGTCCGTATGTCACAGGCACTTTTTGCCGAAACTATGAGAACTACACTATTGAAACTTGGTAAGTAGATGTATTCTATGAACCGCATTAAGATTTGAACAAAAAAAATTAAAAAAAAGAAAAATTAGGGTTGCCCCCCATACTGAGAACTGAAACTCAAAAAAATTTTTTTCATCATACCTACACGTGTGGGGTGTCTATCGATAGGTCTTCAAAAATGATATTGAGGTTTCTAAAATCATTTTCGTCTACACTGAATAATTTGCGCGAGAGACACTTCCAAAGTGGTAAAATGTGTGTGTCCCCCCCTCTAACTTCTAAAGTAAGAGAATGAAAAATCTAAAAAAAATATATGATGTACATTACCATGTAAACTACCAACGAAAATTGGTTTGAACTCGATCTGATGAGTAGTTTTTTTTTAGTACGTCATAAATACACTATTATTGAAACTTCGATCAAAGTTACAAGAAACTACAAGAACTATGTGTACTATGTATATTATGTTACTTGCTGCAACGGAACCCTTCATGGGCGAGTCCAACTCGCACTTGGCCACTTTATTAATATCTGCTGTGACAATGCTATATTGCTGTGTATGCGGTACAATTTATAATTTATGTTTTAGTTTGCTGTGAGATAATGCGAAAAGGTAACACTTATCTGAGGATTTATTATGCACATAAATGTCTGTATACCAAACAATGGTGGAAACTAGCGTACGTTTTTTCTGGTCTCTGACACAACAACACAATTTTGATAATCCTAGTTTCACAGACGAATAAAGTATCATTGAAGTATCATTGAAACATTTATTTGCTTCGTATCAAGTGCCTACATACAGATTTTCATGGTTTTATCTTCAATGATTGGGATCTTCCTTATTGACATTCATCCCCCATTTCAACTCCAATTTCACCCCCGTACAGATCGAAATTATAAAATTGATAGAACAAACATTCATTTTCTTGGTGTCAAGAAGTGTCTATATACAGAGTTTCATGGTTTTATTTTTAACGTTTGGGAACTTCCTTAATATGATTCATCCCCATTTTAACACCAATTTCACCCCGTTCAGTTCGAAATTATAAAATGTATAGAACAAACATTTAATTGCTTTGTTTCAATTGTTTACATACAAAATTTGAGAACTTTAGAAGTTGCGAATTTTCATACAACAGTTCATCCCTTGTTTTTTCTTAGGGGTTGAATTTCGCAAAACCCCGTCTTAGCGAGCGCCTACGTGCTAAAAAGCACCTTCATGCAAAATTTCAGATTCCTAGCGTTTATAGTTTCTGAGATTCCTTGATGAGACCTTTCGCTTTTATATATGTAGATTATGCTAGAAGTAAAAATGAAATATATTATCTAAGTTCGCGGGGGCGGCATTTTTAAGTTTTTGCCTGCCTAATATTGAAGATCCGGGGCTGCTTAAAGTCACATCCCTAGTTACAGGCGTACATGAATCTGATGGAAGTTGGATGACATTGTAAAAAGGCTACCCAGTAACAAAATCCCCTTAATTTTGGGGGAATATAAATAAACTATCACCGCAAAAATATTTTTTATTTACATTAATAGGATTTAACACACTATGCTAATAAAAATCTAAAATTATGTGTCTTTGAAAGATTTACACAAAACAATGTGAGTCATTTATAAAAAAGCAAAAAAAAAAAATATCTTAATCTCAAAATTCATGATTTTATCTATTCTTCGAATGTCTAAAACGCTTTACGACGTCAGTGGCTCATGTAAACGAAAAACTTGGTTATTGTTTTATTTTTCAGTTATTATTATTACACAATTTTCGATATTCTGTAACAGCAATGGAGAATAAAATTTCATTATGGAAGACGGCTAAAATATAAAATAGCGAGCTGACCCGACAAACTTTTTTTCCGCCATATTTTTCATATTGAAAAGACTTATGTTCTGTGATAAAATTAAATTAATACATAAAATATAACATCTGTTTTTGATAGGGAATAAAGTTGAAATAAAGTTTTATAAAGGTTATACGACTTTATCTAATATAAATGATAAATATATTAATTTAACATTAATTTGTCTATTGAGAAATAAAAAATTATATCAATGAAATTTTAGGAATTATGTTACTCACCTATTTACCCAATAATGTTTCCTGCTCTGGGTTCGTATAGCTTCAGTCCTACAGTAAAAGCTGCTTATTGGAGCTTCCTACATTGCAGTTTTCACTATTCGCGGATTTTGCTATCCAATTCCTGGATTCGCGGCAACAAATTTCTTTATTAGCGTGTCAGTATATTTAATTTTGTAAAATGGACTCATAAAAAAGTAAAATTGACCTTGTTACAATCACGCGTATCTAAATAAGTTGTTAGGTGATATCGCCGCTGCATTGGTACAGTTTTTCCTTTTCTTTTTGGCGCCTTCACCGCGGTTGATGTTTTTGAGAATGTAATCAGGACGTTTAAGTAAAGTAACCTAAATACTCAATGCATAAAGTAGGTATATTGTTAATTGCTGCTACATATTAGATGTTCCGACTTTTGGTAATATTAACTTTGTGTGTTTTATATTTGCATTCGTTTATTCAAATTCGTTCTCAATTCGTTCATACGAGGGTTAAACTGAAAGTTCTTAGAAAATCAAAAACTGATTACATTAGCCAGTTATTAGTTTTATTATATATTTTCAAAATATTGTCCATTCACGTCAATACACCGCTGCATGCGATGGAACCACTGGGAAAAGCACTTTGCCCACTCGTCCTTAGGGGTCTCTTCAATGGCATCGCGATACGCAGCCACCGCTTCTTCAGCATTCATAAACCGCTTTCCTTTAAGTTTTTCTTTAATTTTTGAAAATAAATAAAAATCACAAGGCGCGAGGTCGGGGCTATACGGCGGGTGACCCAGTAATTCAACGTTTGATGTCGCCAAATAGTCGATCGTTCGCTTGGCGGTGTGCGATGAGGCGTTGTCGTGGTGAAGGAGGATCCTACTGCGAGGTCGTTTCTCTCGAACTTTTTCCAAGACAAGTGGCAAACAATTGGTAGTGTACCATTCTGCAGAAACTGTTTTTTGATCCTCTAACACAATTGTTGCGAAATGACCTATCCTTCCAAAGAACGAGGCCACTATTTTTTTCCCCGCACTTCGATCTCTCTTCACTTTAGTTGGCAACTCCTCGAAAGGAAACACCCACTGAGCAGATTGTCTTTTGGTTTCAGGATCATAACAGTAAATCCAGCTTTCGTCACCTGTTAGTATGTCGAACACAGCATTTGAGTCACCTCCGTTAAATCTTTCAATCATTTTACGGCACCAATCCACACGATGGAGTTTTTGAGCCTCAGTCAAATTATGAGGTATCCACCGGGCGCAAAGCTTCCTGACCGCTAAATGTTCGTGTAGGATTTTGTGCACTTGACTCATACCGATGCCTAAGCTTGTCCGAATCTGCTGATAGGTCACTCTTTTGTCAGTCTCTATCATACGCCGCACAACACAGATGTTATCTTCAGTCGTCGCCGTAGAAGGCCGTCCCTCACGTAAATCATCAGTGAGATTAGTGCGACCACGTTTAAACTCATTAAACCAGTTGTAAACAGTTGCACGAGATGGGGCTTCATCGTGAAAGGCCAATCGTAGTCTATCATAACTTTCTTGTTGACTTAAATGACATCGAAAGTCATAAAAAATCATTGCACGAAAATTTTCTCGTGTTAAATTCATGTTGACGTGACACAGACAATTTTCAATTTGCCGCCAAATCGTAAAACAAATGACAAATGAATGAAGTATATACTCAGTAATATTGGCAAAGAGTTCTATTTTCAAATTATAGAATTATTTTTTTATTATATTGTTTATAAGTGGCCAGTTCTAAGAACTTTCAGTTTGACCCTCGTATTATCTTTACAGAAATAGTATTTTTTTTTTAACTTGAATAGGTTTACACTTGACCGCCATCTCGCCTGTTGTTAAGCGACGATGCGGCCTACGATGAAACGTGCTTACCTAGAAGAAACCGATTCACTCTCGACTTGAAGACACCAAGATTATAACTATCAGGAAAAATCCACTCTGGTAGCTCATTCCACAGCCTAGACGTTCTTATCACAAAAACTTAAAACTTAAACTAAAACTTATCAAAAGTAGAGTCAAACCTCTTTGTTCGTGTCTTTGGAACATCAACCATGAAACGATGTCGCTTTCTCGAGCTACGAGCAGTCCGATAGAAAAAGGGGCAAGGTGGTATTATGTTATGCAGATCAGTCGCGCACTCTCCGAAATGTATCCGATAAAAAACCGATAGGCTAGCAATTTTGCGGCGATGTTCAAGACTTTGAAGTCTTTTTCGCACAAGAGTATTATTGCCTATGAGCCTTTTGGCACGTTTCTCGATTGATTCCAGAGCTTCGAGCTGATACTTAGCCGAACCATCCCAAAGGTGCGAACAGTACTCCATGCAAGAGCGAATCTGTGCTTGATATAATACAAGCAACTGTTCAGACTTGAAGTACCTTCGAACCTTTGAGAGGAGGCCTAGTTTTTTGGCAGCTAATTTAGCTTTGGACTCGATATAAGAGCCAAAGTTGAGCGTAGATGACAAGGTAACACCCAAAAGCTCGAGATGGTTGGTAACCGGCACGGATACACCTCGAAAAGAAGGAGTCTGTTGAAATTGACTCCTTTTTGCGGAGAACAGACACGCCTGTGTCTTTCCCTCGTTAAACTTGGCCAGATTGGCATCGCCCCATTCAGAGACTGTCTCAAGGGCCAAGTTCAAACGCTCGATCATACTCTCTCTCAGTAACTGAGTTTGCTGCCCACTGGCTCTCGCACTAGATATGTAACTCTCTACAACAGTGCTATCGTCTGCGTACCCATAGATAACGGGCTTCAACAGATCGTTGATATGTAGCAGAAAACGCATCGCAGAGAGTACTGACCCTTGAGGGATTCCGGCATTGATAGCCATTTGATCCGACGAGCAGCCATCAATGACGACTCGTATGGATCGATCCCTCAAGAAGTCTGATATCCACGCAACAAACCCAGGAGACAAACCAAAACCAGAAAGTTTGCTTATAAGGCCGTCATGCCAAACCCTGTCAAAGGCCTTCGATATATCCAGAGAGACTGCAAGTGCTTCTCCGTGTTTATCGATGGCCTCACTCCAGAGATGTGAGTGACTTACGCTAGAATATCCCCAGTGGACTGGTTTCGGCGAAACCCGTATTGCCGGTCACTAAGGAGGTCATTAGATTCTAGGTACGTCAGGAGCCTGTAGCTTAAGACACGTTCCATAGTCTTGCAGAGTATGGACGTGACCGAGATGGGCCTGTAGATGGGCACAGGTTGCACGTTAGCAACCTTCCATGATTTCGGTACTTGCGCAGTCTGAAGAGAGAGTTTAAACAGGCGCGTCAGTACAGGAGACAACTCAGGCGCACAAGCCTTCAGCACTACGGCAGGAATTCCGTCCGAGCCACTGGCTTTATTCACATCCAGATTGCGTAGCGCTTTACGAACCTCTATTTGGCGAATGTGTATTTCCGACATTAAAGACGGACTGCCTGGTGGAGTATGAGGTATTGCGCTACCAGCATCTAAACGTGAAGATTCTGCAAACTGAGATGCAAACAAGTTTGCCTTCTCTATTGCCGTGTGAGCCAGTGCCCCATAAGGTTTCAGAATTGGAGGCAGAGAGGAGCGGCAGAAGTTCGTTTCGACCGATTTAGCTAGGGACCAAAACGCTTTGCTGCCCGCAGGGTACGAAGCCAGTTTGTTCCCTATTCGACTAATATGATCAAAACGAGCCCTCTGAATAACCTTTTTGCATGCCTTGGCAGCCTTGTTAAACGCCTTCTTCTTCTGGTGAATGTCTCTCGCCTTACGCTGTCGAGCTTCAACCCAGGCTAGGTAGGTCTCATGTTTAAATGCTTCTGCACTATAACATTGAGATCCAAACCACGGGCGAGCTTTGCTGGATGATGAAACGTCAGAGTATGGAATAAAATATTCCATAGCCATTCGTATTACATCAGTCACAGCATCCGCGCAGGCTGACGGATCACCAGAAGTGAAGCACAATGACTGCCATGGGTAAGGTGCAAAGAAAGATCGCATCTCATCCCAATCTGCTGACTTGTATCGCCATAGCCGCCGGTTGCCTCTGGGGAAAGGATCGGGTGGATGGTAGACGGATACTGACTTCAGCAGACAGTGGTCGGAGCTGCCTAAAGGCGAAGATACCGCCACGGAATATCGGTCTGGATCCGTTGTCAGCAGAAGGTCCAAGCAATAAGGAGTATGCGACTCAACGTCTGGTACCCGTGTGGCCTCTTGGACCAGCTGGGTTAGGTCTAACGATGAAGCTAGCTTTCTCGTTTCCTGCCCAGCGTGGTCGTTGTCCCGGTATGGGTACAGCCATTCCTTATGGTGTCCGTTGAAATCCCCCAGTAACACCAATTGGGCTGACGGGTACTTCTGCTGAGCCGCGTCCGCTGCCTCAGTTAAATATTCCATGAGCCTTGTTGTCTCCTGATCCCCACTGTGCGACCGATAGTATTCAGGCTGACATAGTAGACAATAATTTATGATCTCTTTTTGATAATTTCAACCATGAAATTCTAATTTTTATACTAGTTGGCACTTGAAGCCATAATATTCGCGGGGTTTTACCACTTGAATTCTTACAGTCCATCACAAAACCAATGATATGAACTGTAACTAACTCATTATTAATTTGCAAAAATATATTTATTCCCTTTGAGAAGCGGATTATTGTTTAAACCACTAGTGATGTCACAAACATGGCGATGTATTCGCCGGTGGTTTTCCTCGAAATTCAAAATTGAACATTTGAAATTAACGTTTTAAAATTATTTGGTTTAAAAAATGTTTATTAATTTTTTTATGTCTTCTTCTCAACTAAAGATTAAATTAAAATACTTATAGAAAGAGGGTGTATTAGCCTATTGCGGGAAAAAATGTTTCAGAGCTACGTTCAAACGTTGGCTACGCTTACTGGATATGGTACCTATCATATATTTTACCTGTAGCATAACGACACGCTTCAGCTGGAATGAATTACTTCCTAAATTTTGAAAATCTTGGGAAAATCGGGCGACCTTAGTTCCCATTTTGGCCACGAGCCATGAGATTTTTATACGCCTTTACGTGATACTGACAGTTTCACGTGATACTTACACATATTATTACTTAATCTGTGTTACACTGTCTCGTCTATCTCGCCAATCATGCTTAAGGCTCACGTAGTAGGTATAGGAAGCGAAATAATTAAACTAAATGTCGCGTAAAGGCTAACAAATGGATGGGAAAATATAGAGAACAGATAAAACAATGTCCAAACATCATTGTATGTGTAAACAGCTGTGGGAACATTAATATATTATGATATTATAAAAAATCATGGACGTATAATAAATACTTTTTTAATCCATGTAAACAAACTTACGAGAATCCAGCCCTCCATTCGAAGTTGTCCATGAGAGTCCAAGCCGTGTAGCCCAGGACCTTCACATCGTCGTCGTAAATTACATTCAAGATCTCGGAAAGATAATCCTGGAATGGAAAAATCATGACATAGTTTTGTTATTTTTGGATTAAAACTTACAAGGATTTTTGAGAATATCGCTTTGGAGTAAAGATTTAGTGACGGGACGAATAAGATATCCACCAAACAGTACCACACAGTTTTAAATCACATCACTCCGCTCGTCACCTTAAAATATTTAATATCATTGCCTAGTAAAGTATCTGGGAATACTGTATTGCAACTATTGTGGTACTATCTCTACAGCATTACTGTGGTACTATCTCAAGAGATAGAGTCCTACGACTAATTTTACAAGGTTAAAGCGCTTCTCTACTATTGTGACAAAAGTGAAACCCTCGTAATAATTTTAGCGATATCTTTAGACTTCCTAGATCTGAGTTTTCTCTTAATGAAATACTGACATTGAAGTACTGGATGCGGCCGTAGTCCTCCAAAGTGCCACGGTCCGAGAATCCATTTTCAGTGATGTAAATCGGTGGGTCGTTGTAAGAACTCTTGCACCAGCGCAGCAAATTGGCAAAACCAGTTGGCACCACCTTGAAACATATTTCAGAGTTAGAATATGATAAACAAACTTTTGTTATAACAATAAGCATGAAGTACAATCACTGTTTCCGCTATTCAGATCACTTAAGGAAAGGTCGTTTTATCCCGGAATACTCTACCTATTATCTTAAGGAAAGGTCGTCGGAAAGTAAGGCGAGCTAAATCATTTTGTGTACTGTTTACGATTATTTGTATACGTGAAGGTCAATGTTACCCTGAGCCATTCAGAGGCCGAGTCCCCTCCAACTTCCATGGTCGTTACTGCGCCAATATCCTTCAACCAGGACGGTGATTTAGCCGTAGGGTCTACTCCTGAGCCGGTGATCAGATGGGTAGTGTAGTGGTTAATGCCAAGGAAGTCAGACGTGCCCTTGATCCTCTGGGTCCAGTAATCGTCGAACTGTTCTAAGCGAGGCTTGGGCAGACCTTCAGCTTCACTTTTTTGTCTGACGTTTTCAACCATAGCGGCAGGGTAACCACCTTCTTCTGTGAAAATAGGGTGCGCGAACCAACCGAACTGCAAAGAAAAATATTATGAAGTTATAATATGCATTTATGTTCAAAACTATTTTACCGAAAGTATTAAAAAAAAAAAAAATTACTTACTTTGAATTGGTTGGCGACTTCAGCCAGCGCTACTTGCTCGGCATTTTCAGGGTCACTGGGCTCATACCAGATAGAGTTGATTGAGATCATGATCCTTCCGTTTTGTTTAGCTCTGTAGGTTTCGTTGTAGAGATGGTAAGATTCGGCGTGGGCTTTCAGAAGAGTGTCACTGCATAGGTAATTGCCGACTCCGTGGCTGTCTACCGCAGGGGCTTTCTTTTCATCACCGTAAGCATCTTCACAGATTTCGTAAGGCTCGTTAAAAGTGATCCAAGATTTGATTTTATCACCGAATTCCCTGAAGCAAACGTCAGAGTAGTCGCGGAAATAGTCGATCATCTTAGGGTTTGCCCAGCCACCTAGGTCCTGTAGGGTTTGTGGCAAGTCCCAGTGGAATAAAGTCACCTGTTAAACGAAAATAAATCATTATAATCCTACCAAATATAGAAATTGAAGTGCACGACTCAAATTATTTTATATTTTCGATGATTACCAATGGTTCGATGTTTTTTTCGGCCAAGGCATCGAGAAGGTCGTTATAGTACCGGACCCCATCATGGTTGATCTGGTCCACGCGGCCTGTGGGCAGGATGCGGGCCCAGGAGAGCGAGAACCGATAGAAGTCGACACCAAGGTACTCTAGTTCCTCAACATCCTCCCGGTATCGGTGGTATGAATCACAAGCGATGTCGCCGTTGGTACCGTCGGCGATCATCTCCGGACGAGTGTGGGACAGACGGTCCCACACATTTTCGGATTTACCTGGAAAACAACTTTGATTGAAGCATCGCACCTTTCACCACACATGAACAAAGATAAAGACAAAATAACAAGTTTGAGTGACGAGTGATAAACGATCGACATCTCTAATACCACTTGAAACTGTGACGATAAACAATCTCCGTTCGGAGAAGAGATAGCTGAAGAGAAAAACAAAGTGCTTAAGTACTTACCGTTCAAATTCCAGGCACCTTCGATTTGGTGAGCAGCTGTCGCCACTCCGAAAGTGAATCCTTCCGGGAATTTAGTGTAGCCGGCACCGAGACCGCTAAAACAATGTAAATAACCATCAACAAATATTTTATCTACATACGAGTACTTCCTGTGACATTTACTCATCAATTTAATGTAATAATTGTAGTTATCGCGCGCTGTCATGTATCTGTTTCTATTTCCTACAAATTTGGCAAAACAACGCAATTTTCGAGAAGCTATTATCATAAGATGAAAAGGAATTAAATGAAGCGGATCGGACAGATTCCTACTACAATTCATTTCCTCTGAAAAGACAAACAGCAAAAAAAGCAGAGGGATTATTGTTTCAGATCAATTACGGTTTTCAAATTCACTAGTGTATATAAGATAGGTTTTATAATTAATTTGGTTATGGTTACAACTGGTAGCTCTAGGTAGGTAGGTACTGGTAGATTTCAACATGCTGAGCTTCATAGGTCTATGGATAATTCGGCGGTTGATTAATAGTGGATTTTTCATTGTAATTCACTTTTGTAAAGGCTCTACCCAATACAAAATTAGGTATGTATATACCTAATGTTAATGCATCACACACATCTTATAAATTTCTCAATACTATCAGTAAATTAATGTCGCTGGTCACGTATATAATAGTCGACAGTCCTTATATAACAGGAATAATGTCGGCACTTTTTACTATTAGGATTTTAGAATTCCAAATAGGTACTTAAAATCAATCACTGAGGTATAATCAGAGTTATTACGACATGTTTTCATTGAAAAGGTAAACAAGCAACTCACGAATGGCAGAGAGCCAGTAGTCCGATAATGGGGAGGAAAGCCATGGCTGCGTCGGGCGACTGCGTCCTGCCAGCTTCGACTGCCGACTGCGAGTTATTACACCATGACCGTTTCTTTTCATCGACAGCCGATGCCTAACGATACTATCTCGAGGGCCGACTCGTGCAGATAAAGTCATCTTTGTGATACAAAGAGGATCAACGCATCACGATGTAGAGATCTATCAACTTCCAACGTGTACCAGTATACGTGTTGCTAAGGTGCCTCGACCACTCATGGTGACAGATAACAGATATTTATCAAGGAAATACGATAAGTGTGGTTTAAAGACAAAACACCTAGATTCTTTGGTGTAAGTACCTCCTAAAAATAGAGTAGGTTCATTCCGTTTCGTTATTGTTGAATTATTACCCAGTTTATTTAATTTGTTAATTTCTAGTAGCTTTCCATGGTTTAACTTCCCGACTAGTTTCTGTTCCCGTTATTTTCCCGGGATAAAAAGTAGCCTTTGTGTTATTCCAGACTATTATCACATAGTATATACCTATATATAATTTTATTCACATAGTAAGTAGTTTTTGCTTGAAAGAAAAACAAACAGCCATACAAACTTATAATATTAGTAGGATGAACACGGGGCGGGCCCTGTCTATATCAGTATATATTCTAAGATTCACACCCAATGTTTATTTTTATTCACAGATAAAAAATAAAATTCTTAAGGCTTCAAGAAGGCTTAAGAAGCTCTTAAGAGCTTATTAGACTACGCGTTATTCAGCACTCGTTATGCAGACTGTCTTAGAGTCTAACTTTTAAGCTTGCTATTACACCAGTCTGAAAAACGCGCGCTCGACGAATTTTAATATCACTTCTTTTTCTTTACTGCACGCTATTATGGTATTTATTAATTTAAATTGAAAAAAATAATTTTAATCATTTAAGATAAGCATAATAACAGCGAGGTCAAAATTAAAATTAAGACATTCGAACTCCGAATACCCAAAACACAAAAATAGAAATTACCGCGAATACCAATGAACCAATCACGAACCAATGAAATTATATTTTAAGACTATATGTCAATGTCAGTGTCATGTATTTGTCGGTCTAACAGTCTTTGCCAAGTCTTTGCCTTATTACACTACTCGTTATTCAGACTGTAAGCCAGTAAGACTCGCCGAACCCGATCTTGCTGTCTGAATGCAGAGTCTAACAGTCTCACGCTTATTACACCACTCGTTATTGAGACAGTCTAGACTAAGACTGTCTGAATAACGAGTGGTGTAATAACGCCTTTAGTTCTTATCATAAGTGTAACCTTTCGGTGTTCACTTTTTTGGCATTAAACGGAGAGCGTGGTCTACATTGTAATTAATATTCTTAGATTCTTACATATTTTATGTCAACTTGTGGGTTGAGTAGATTTTTCGATATGTAAAGAACTAACTAACCCTTTCCGTACGTTTATACCTTTTTTTTATTATTTTTTTTTAAATAAAGAGTGACGAGACGAGCCTGGACGTCTACTCTCTTTCTACGAAAGCGTAATTTCGAAATAAACTGGTGACTTTCCTACTCCGATTCTACATCGATCCGTCGTTTTGTCCGTTTAAATTTTCTGAGCCTCGTCTAATTAGAGTAGGCTTAGAACATTTAAACGTCAAACAATGTTCTATCGGACGAAACGAAGTAGAACCGGAGTAGGAAATTCGCGAGTTTTTTTTCGAAATTACGTTTTCGTCGAAAGAGAGTAGACGTCCAGACATGTGCCTGATGGTAAGCAACATGCTTGCCACATAACAGCACAGTGACACCCAGCTATTGGAACATGAAGAGTCCAAATCATTACCTCGCGCTCGTTACCCAGAGATCTAAGATGTTATATCTCTAAGCCCAGTAATTTCTCTGCAAACATTACCCTTCAAACCGGAATACAATAATGTTTGCACATTACTGTTTGGCGGTATAATAACTGGCAAAGGTGTGGTACTTCCCCAGGCGGACTCTGCGAAGATTACTTTTAGATAAAAAACTGACGGATTCAACATTTACGAAATATTGGACCGAAAAAAATATTTTATCAAGTATTAGCTGATCCGGCGAACTTCGCTCCACTTATGACTAGACTGATTTTTTATTTATTGCCGTATATCATAAATAGTGTTACTAACACGATTTTTTTATGAATATAGATTCGTGTGAAAGATTTATTTATATTTAAAGATCCAAAGTGCATGCCTGGCATTTAATGCAAAAAATCAAGAGTTTAAAGTTTTTGTTCGAAAGTGGTGCCTGTTCAAAATCGCACAGCAAATACTTTGATGTTTTTGCTGTGCTACCATTTGCAACCATGCGGATGGCATACACATTTGTGTTCTTCAAGAATGAAATTTAGCGACAATAACAAATGGCGTGAGGGGTCTATAGACTGCCAGTCGGAACGATTTTTGTACGTACATAGACGTCTGTAACTACGTCTGTCTCTAAATCGAGAGAATCCGTTTTTATGTGTAAGCACGCTCCGTCGTAGACCGCATCGTCCTTTAACATCAGGCGAAATGGCGGTCAAGTGTAAACCTATACCTAACAGTTAAAAAAACGTACACACATGTATTCTTCAAGCTACCTACATGTAAATTAATATAACGTTATCTTTATCAATCTTACGCATGCCCATAAAAGCACAGTGTCACGCAACAATTGGAATATCAAGGGTCCAAATCATTATCATCCGAGCATTCCCTGGGAACATTGCTCTTCAAACCAGAACAGCGATATTTCAGCGGTAAAATAACAGCAGACACATGCAAAACCTTGGTACAAAAAAAATTGGCAGTCATAGGGATTACCGATAGAAGTAAAAACTAATAACTCAGAATTTGGTAGCTCACTTTGGAAACTACGCGGGTGAAACCGGAGGGCGTGGCCATGACCATGGCCATCTAGATCATCCGAGTTCCCCCGAAGATTTCTTTCATTTACGAACGTGACGCTTGAATTCAATTCACAGCCCAAGAAAAATCAGTACCTATGTGGTGAAGAAGAGTACAGAAGAGATGAGTTCCAAAAGAAATTTTCAGTTGAAAAAATACCTTCAAGCTTCTTCGAGGAGCCCTTGCATCACACAGAGGTAGTCGACAGACGTGGCGAGCGAGTGAGACAGCAAGATGCCACGAGCTAGAACCTCGCGCACCTTCCACATCTCGCGCGGGCTGGTGGGACGAACGACCACGCCCAGTGCGCGGCGCCCGATGTGGTGCGGCAGAAATCGCCATGGCTGGTCGCGCCACCAGCTGCCAACACATCATTATAGACTAATACCACAGTATAAAGAAATACTACCAGTAGTTCATCGCCTTTGATATTGGGAGAAACTAAACTACACGGGTAGGGTTGCCGTAATTTTAAAAACGTGGCACCAAAATAAAATTAAAACATACGGAAGACGTCAGCCCTGAGCTGCGCTCCTGCAATACCTACTAACATTGTAATGTAGGCAATGCAGGAGCGCGCTTCCCGCGTCTCACCCCGCACGATTGTCCCGTTTAAACGGCTTCGTCGAACGACTGTATGATTTAATAGACTGTGCTAATCCTACTAATATTATAAATGTCAATGTATGGATGTTTAGATATTTGGATGTTTGTTGCTCAATCACGTCCTAATGTATGAACGGATCGGGCTGAAATTTGGAACACTGATAGACTGACATAGGCTACTTCGCGGGTAACACCGCGGGGCGCTGCTAGTACATCATATAGTCGTTCGACGAAGACCATGTTAGCAGTTAGAGAGCGTGGTTCAGGGCTGACGTTTGACGTATGTTTTGATTTTATTTTTTCATAATTATTGTTAATATTTGAGAATAACTTATTCGTACCTAGTAAGAACGTAGTAATTATGTAAGTATGTATATATTAAAGTACTAGTGTAGAAGTCGAAGTGTGTTGACGAAGTCGCGGGTAACAGCTAGTTGAATATAAAATAAAAACATATTAATAACATTTTTAATATTTTTTTAAATTAACCCCTTACTGCATGAGACTTCTATTTTCGACGGCAATAAGAGATGTTATGGTATTGACCCCAAAGATACTACATAAAATAATTTAAAAAATCCTTGTCACACATTTCCAAAGAAAATCCGGAAAAACCAAAAATCCCATTTCTGCCATATTGTGCAGTAACAGGCGCGAAAATTTGGTTTCCAGATATGGCATTAAATGCAATAGTGAGTTGAGGGTTATGTAATTATTATTTTATTATTAAATAATAAAACAATCAATTATTATTATTTATTTATTCTAATTACTGAATCAATACAACTTAACACAACAATTTAATGAGATCTTTAACAATGTTTTAGTGCGCAATGTGAAATAATATCAAACACTTTCTTATTATTTTATTAAAATAATAAAATAACATTATTATTTATTATTTTTTTACTGAATCAATACAACTTAACACAACGCTCATCACTATCTTCATCACTGTCATGTGGAAGAGCGATACCATAAAATCGTTTTGGATCCATTTACCTGAAAATAATAATTAATAGTAATAGATCATAAAGCACTTTGCGCAAGTAATCCAAAAGAACTCCCAAAAGCATGCAATGCCACATATGGAAATATATCAAAACTGTTCTTAATGCATACTGTGCCATATATGGCAACATAATTTTACCTTTACTTCACACTATTCCACATCTGTCAAGCTACTTTCAGACTAAAATATCGCTAAACTACTGAGTTTTACTTACGTATTTATAAATATCCGTGACAGTTAGTTTTCGTTCTTGGCTCACCAAGTAAAAAAAATGGCAAAAAACTTCTTAAAAGCACTATAAAAGTTTTTTTTAACACAGCCGTCCCACCATCAACCGTCAATTCTCGCCGACTGGTTCACACATGTCGTAAAGTTTTTAACACGGTGAGCTAGATGGCAGCACATGGCATCAAAACAAGCGGGAATCATGCTAGAAATGACCTAGTATGTAACAAAGGTTCAAAACAGTTTTTATTTTAAATAATACACGGTTCAAGTTATGTAGTCAAATATGGGTAGCTATGCGGTAAGGGGTTAAGCTCTCTGTCAAATCAGTCATCTAACTAAATCAAATCAATAATTGTTACTGTTTCATTAAATACTAAGTATTGGTATTTATTTTGAGATCTTTCCCTTTAATACTTTGGATTGTATTTGTACTAACTTAGTAGAATAATCAGTCTCTTTTAGGTACCTCTTATATAAAAATAATAAAACAAAGTTAGGCGATCGTGAAGGTGCTTGAACTTGTTAAGTTTCGGTTTCGGCAAAAGTTTCGGCCGATTTTGGCCGAAACCGAACTTTCGGTCGGACACTAATAAATATGTAAGTATAACAGCCGCGCTTTGTTGACAATGCCATCTTACAGCCTATTCAGTATATTTATGTGATTTCGTTACTTATTCTGATATGTGTATTTTGCTTCTTTGTAAATTGTTGATGTTACCAAATTTCTACCAGTTGCCCAAAGTTTGAAAAAAATTACGTACCTACCTAATTGTATTTTATTCAAAATTATAAAACGTAAAGAGATGTTGTCTTGGATAGATTAACAAAGACGCTACATCATAAAAATTCCAAACAAGAACATGTCGATACCTATCGCCGACGATTAACACAAATATTTATATTCCTATTCTCTTCCTATTGAAAACCAACGCTCCACAACAAGCGAGATAGTGGTCAAGCGTAAACCTTGTTATTAAACTGACTGGCCTGACTGGCCTCGTGGCTTAGTTGGTAGTAGCTCTGCCTGCGAAGCCGAAGGTCGTGGGTTCGATTCCCTCCCAGTGCAAATATTTGTGTGATGAATTCAAATGTTTGCACTGTGTTTGGGTGTTTCTATGTATAATAAGTATGTATTTAAAACTATATAAGTATTATATTAGCTATCTGGCCGCCATCATACAAGCTTTGCTTAGTTTGGGGTCAGATGGTGTTGTGTGTGAATTGTCCACCAATATTTATTTATTTATATTTATTATAATATCATACGCTCATATCATAATTTATTTTACCATTATAATTTATTCTATTAATATTATTGTGTTGCTAATATATATTTGTAATTTTTAAATTTGATTAATTAATCGATGTAAATCTGGAAATAAACTATTTCATTTCATTTCATTTCATTCATTTCATTACGTACTGATAAAAAACAGCGTTATTAATCTTAAATAATCACGGTGATAAAAATATTATCTTCGTTATTTTTTTTAACGAATGAAAAGGTAGCTTAGAGTTCTGCTATCAGAGTTACCGCTATGTCAAATAGCGGTCAGACACTATGTCACAGATAACAAAGCAATCTAAACATACTTAATTTCTTGTATCAATATATTTGATAATTTGATATGATACAAGTCATAGTCCAGGACACAATACCCCTGATACAATTTTTGCAATTGATTACTACTTTCAAGCTAATTTTGCGTGAATAGCTTCATTTTGATGAGACGCCCAACAATTTCCTGTAAGAAACTCTCGATTGTGGTTTGTGGTAGCTAACAGAGATAAAATATTTCTGAGCGTGGGACCTGGATAATGTACCACGCAATTTGTAGGACAATATGACTGTTAAATTTATACAAACCTTACAAAAGGTTACCTCACAAAATCGGTATTGTTTCTACTACTAAAGTTCTGATGTCTATTTTATTTTATTGCTAAATTTATTTCGCTGGAATTCTAAGAGTCCACAAATAAAATAAAAAATATACCGGATTCTATAGACACTTTCCGAAATAAGACGCTTACTTACCTCAAAAACAATCCTTCAAAGGTAAAGTAGGTGATGAAGGCTAATAACAAAGGGTACATCAGGGGCAGTATGACCATCAAACATAGTAGAAGCGTGCCCATAAGCTTGAGAAAAGTCGGGAACGGAGCGCCGTACCGCCATAACGAATATACGTCTCCAGCAAACTCTTTTAGCAATACCTTTATCCGGCCAAACCTCGACGCTTTACGTAGCTGCTGAAAGAATATTTGTTTTAATCTGATTTCGAAGCGACATGTGACATACCTACGCCACTTGCACTTGTAGTGGATTATGACTTTGAATTTTCCAAATTAGGAGCCTCTGAAAGTATAACATCGCTATATAAAGTTTAAAAGATACTGCACAAGCTGGTTTTGTGAGGTAAAGTATTTTTATCGCACATAAATCCACGTTAGATCTACAACTCGCCTAATCGTAAGCGACGACAGTGTTGTCGAATATGACACACGTTGACTTAAAAAATACCTACTCACTTTGACCTTGAAAAGTTCTTGATTGTATCTCTCAGGGAACAATGAAGCTGACTACGTCTTTCAGGCTACGTCTACTATCACTATCAAAGTATATGTAGGCATACTATCTTCGTGTGTATATGTACGCAATGTCCATTTCTTACTTCGGTATTTTACGACGACTATGTCGTTTAGCACCATGGCCTTCTAGTTATATAGCACACAACTAACGAGTACTAAGCGTCTCCCTTGATTCATCACTCAAATCAATCCGCGGTGGACTGGTAATCCATTTCCTAGCACTACCTCCTAACTACTCAAGAGTATTATTTAAGGTATTGCAACAGGTGTTTCTCTAATTACAGTTTTTGTCTAAAATTACTTGTTGCGGTTCTTTACATTTGCACAGATTGTGGACGATTCTGCATCAGTATCGGTTTTTAGACCCATCAAAGAAAGAGTTCTTAAGAAGCTGTTTGAATCGTCTTAGGCCGAACTTTCGTGCTAGGAAAGAAAGAACCATTAAGTTATTGGGTCTCACCTGTACTAAGAAGACTTTATGAGTTCTTTTGTATGGTTTCATTACTCGGGAATGGGGGTGGATTTGTGCATTTTGCACATCAATCAATACGTCTTCCTTTTGAATTAATATTCATTTTGGATATGTTGGAATTATACTGACTCTACAAAAAATAGAGGTACTCTCTTTTGAGAGTACTCGTTATTATTTACAAAATCTATATTTATTATTTACATATTGTAGGCCCTGATTATGACGTTTTATAAATATGATCAAAGAGAATGTAATAATGATGCTTCAAAATCAATATCGTTACAGATTAAAATATTTATAGTAATAAGTTTGGACCTAAATATTAAGCAAAAATACATATTGGTTATATTTTCTTTGATAGGAACTTATTGAAATCTTTTTTTCTGTTATTTTATCTCTCTTTCAAGCTTCTAGTTTCCGAAATTCCACACAAACGCGCATTCCCGACACATACGTTGGAGTCGACATCATAAGTGGTGTTTACCGACTCGAACTTCCACGAGGTTCTACCTTTCGGGAACGCGGGAATACTCTCGCATTCTTCCGCGAAATTGCCGCGGCTTGCCCGTCGCCAAAGAATGTGGGTCCTTTTCGGGGGGAAACCTTCATCGCAGTTTTAACCCTATGCAACCCTTTTTTCGCATTAAAAAGTATACGTATCTCTCTACTTAGTCTGTGAAGTATACTATGGCCATTCTCAGTATCTATTAATCCCTGTTCCAAATCACACTTAAATCAGTTCAGTATTTTTATTCGCAAAAGAACGAAAGTAGCCGACATAGCTCGAAGAGTAGCTAAGCTGAAGTGGCAATGGGCAGGCCACATCGCTCGCAGAACTGACAACCGATGGGGAAGAAAGGTTCTCGAGTGGCGACCACGAACCGGAAGACGCAGTGTTGGACGGCCTCCCACTATATGGACAGATGACCTCACAAAGGTCGCTGGAAACCGCTGGTTGCAGGTTGCGCAGGACCGTTCGTTATGGAAATCTAGGGGGGAGGCCAACAACAGTGGACGTCTTGCGGCTGATGATGATGATTTTTATTTAAAGCGGAGAAGCGTTGATCATGTGACAACTAAATGGATGTGGTTAAAATTTGAAACAGTTAGATTATAGTCTGCACTGTACCTTTTTTTATTGGGAAATACATTTACGTATGCCCACCACGCAGGGACATGGTGGGTATGTCAGACTCTATACCATGGGAGTCGAAATGGTGCCCCTACCGACTAAAACCCCCACAGGTTTCTCCGACATGGCCAGAGGTCAGGGTCGCAGGGTCACTTTTCGCACTCTCATCAACGACCCTGACCCACCTGCCACCGCCCTTGCGCCCTTAAATGTTTGTTCAATCAATTTTGTAATTTCGAACTGAACGGGGTGAAATTGGGGTTGAAATGGGGGATGAATGTCAAGATGGAAATTCCCAACCGTTGAAGATAAAACCATGAAACTCTGTATATAGACACTTGACACGAAGCAAACGAATGTTAGTTCTATCAATTTTGTAATTTCGAACTGTACGGGGGTCAAATTGGGGTTGAAATGGGGGACGAATGTCAATATGAAAGTTCCCAATCGTTGAAGATAAAACCATGAAATTCTGTATATAGACACTTGACACGAAGCAAACGAATGTTTGTTCTAGAAATTTTGTAATTTCGAACTATAAGGGGATAGAAATTGGGGTTGAAATGGGGGATGAAAGTATATATGGAAGCTCGCAATCGTTAAAGATAAACCCATGAAACTCTGTATGTAGGCACTTGACATGAAGCAAATAAATGTTTGTTCTAGCAATTTTGTAATTTCGAACTGTAAGGGGATGAAATTAGGGTTGAAATGGGGAATGAATGTCAAGATGGAAGTTCCCAACCGTTGAAGATAAAACCATAAAATTCTGTATATAGACACTTGAAACGAAGAAAACGAATGTTTGTTCTAGAAATTTTGTAATTTCGAACTATAAGGGGATAGAAATTGGGGTTGAAATGGGAGATGAAAGTATATATGGAAGCTCGCAATCGTTAAAGATAAACCCATGAAACTCTGTATGTAGGTACTTGACATGAAGCAAATACACGTTTGTTCTAGCAATTTTGTAATTTCGAATTGTAAGGGGATGAAATTAGGGTTGAAATGGGGAATTAATGTCAAGATGGAAGTTCCCAACCGTTGAAGATAAAACCATGAAATTCTGTATATAGACACTAGACACGAAGCAAACTAATGTTAGTTCTATCAATTTTGTAATTTCGAACTGTACGGGGATGAAATGGGGGATGAAGTCAATATAGATGTATAAAACTGTAAACCGCCATCTCTGAGAGACAGTTTAGTATTAATGTGTTAATAATATGCAATTTTCACATTAGATGTTGCTAGTGTCGCTTCAGACACAAAGCTACATTGCGGTATCGAAATACTACACGTACCGTAGGTAAGTTAAGTGAATCAACCAATAAAAAAAATCAGAGGACTATACAAAGTGTTTTACTTAATAGTACCTCAGTAGACCCACCCTTAGGACTGTGTTGTTCAATAGAAGATCCCAATCGTTGAAGATAAAACCATGAAAATCTGTATGTAGGAACTTGACAGCTTGACACCAAGCAAACAAATGTTTGTTCTAGCAATTTTGTAATTTCGAACTGTACGGGGATGAAATTGGAGTTGAAATGGGGGACGAATGTCTCTTTCACACCTAAACAACTGAACCAATTTTAATGAAATTGATTTTATAAGCTATTTTTATTAACCGTAAATGTGTATGGGTATACAAATAGGTAGTGCCTGCGCTACCTTAGTATTTATTTCACGCGGACGAAGTCGCGGGTCAAAGCTAGTAAGGTATATTTCATACTACCCTACTCTTCATTTATTAATCGTGATTTACTATTTTTAACCGAGTTCAAACAGGATGAGGTTATCAATACGAGGGATATTTTTTTTGTATTAATAATGTACAATTAACTTAAGATTTAATTTGGTTGACAATTTATATGGCAAAAGATTTGCAGAGCCATGTACTGTTTCTGTATTGAATTAGCAGATAGTTATTGGCATCGAGAGTACTTTACCAGTACTGAGCCACTGATATTTTTTTAAATTATATCTGTTAATTACTTGAAATAATTTTATCAACGATAACTCAGTCGATAACTCTACAACATGGACATTGATTCAGTGTTTAAAGTCTCATTGTAAATTAGCACGTGCCAGGGATTTTTTGTGTGATGACAAAGCACTGAAATCTTGTTGAGTGTGATGATGTCTATAAGGAAAGGGAGATTTAAAAATATAGCTAGCCACACAAACTTGTTCATTTTTTGAATGCAATTTGTCAAAATGTCCATCAATCTAATTGACATTGAAATAACCCTAGATCTGGATGTAAAAAATTATACAGACGCCATTCCATTAATCCTACTAATATTATAAATGTCAATGTATGGATGTTTGGATGTTTGTTGCTTAATCACGTCCTAACGTATGAACGGATCGGGCTGAAATTTTGAACACATACAGATTTTAGTCTGGAAGAACACATAGGCTTTTTTTTATCCCGGAAATACAACGGGAACGGGAACTACGCGGGTAACACCGCGGGGCGCTGCTAGTAATATTATAAATGTCAAGGTATAGATGTTTGGATAATTGGATGTTTGTTGCTCAATCACGCCATAACGTATGAACGGATCAGGCTGAAATTTGGAATAGAGTTAGATTATAGTCTGGAAGAACGCGAAGAAGGCTACTTTTTATCCCGGAAAAATAACGGGAACTACGCGGGTAAAACCGCGGGGCACTGCTAGTCTATTTATATTATATTACATTTTTTTACCCGAATCTAGCTATATTTTTTTTACCCGAAAGTGCCCATCAGACTGGCGGCATTTCCACGCTGTTTGTCCAACGAAATATTTTGGACCAAATAGAGACCTAAGGGGGATCACGGCCCTTCTTCCTAAAAAGATGTCTCAAGAGCGCTATATAAGTCCTTGCGTCAATATCAATACCTCAATACCCGCAGTTTCCACAATAAATGGGGCGAACTCGTAAGTAGTCTTCCGAGCGAAATATTTGAGACGTTTGTCTCTTGTAGCTGCTTCCACGGCTTACCGTGGAAGCAGCTACAGGATCCCACATCCTAATGTGTGATCCCTGTAGGTAGATACCTCTTTAGAGGAAGTCTGGCGGAGAGGTCACCAGCAGCGTATAACGAATATTAAACAAAAAATTGGCAGTCATAGGAACTGCCGATAGAAGTGAAAACATTTATAGAATTTGATAGCATAAACTCAGAGTTTGATAGCATACTTTGGAAACTACGCGGGTGGAACCGGAGGGCGTGGCTCTTAGCATGGCCATGGTTCCGAGTTTACCCGAAGACTTCTTTTATCATTTCCGGGCGTGACGATAGAATTCAATTCACAGCCCACGAAATATCTGTCTATGGTGCGCCAGAAGAAGTTTTCACTTCGAAAAGGGATTATCTTAGAAAACTTAACTAACGTAACTCAATCCAAGCGAAGTCGGGGTGGGCTGCTTTTATTTTTTTATAGCATAGAGTGACGAGACGAGCAGGTCATGTGCCTGATGGTAAGCAACATGCCTGCCACATAACAGCACAGTAACACGCAGCTATTGGAACATGATAGTCCAAATCATTACCTAGCACTGCACTGCGCTCGTCACCCAGAGATCTAAGATATTATGTCTCTAAGCCCTGTAATTTCTCTGGAAACTAGTTAGTTAGTTAAAGTTGTTCTGCAATGAAGTTAAAGTAAAAAAAATACAAGCTTACTGATTAGAAGTGATTATTCAAATATTTAAAAATAAAATCCGCTATGTAATAAAACAATGCATGAATTGACCTCGTGGCTTAGTTGGTAGCACAGAACCTGATATTTATGTTCTGTGGTTGGTAGTACCTAAGTCTGTCTGCAAAGTCGAGGGCCGTGGGTTCCATTTCCATCCAGTGTACCTAAATATTTGTGTAATGAATACACATATTTTTACTTTGTTTTCTATGTATGATTAGTATGTATTTACAAGTTGTTGATAGTAGATATTATACGAGTATCAGCTATCTTGCTTCCATAGTACAAGCTTTGCTTAGTTTGGGGTCAGGTGGTGTTGTGTGAGAAATTTCCACCAATATTATAAGTTCTGTAGCGGATTGGGGACGGATTTATGCATTAATTGTAGAATTATTATTAAAACTAACTTGGCATCGTGGTTTCGTTTGCTTATTTCTGAATGGCTAATCGTTTAAAAGTTGGCCTAGTATAGTATGAATAGTTGACCGTTGACCCCGCAAACGCCTATTGGTGTGCCATCAAACAAATTAAATGTGTACCTAATTGACGCGACACTTCAATTTTTCAATTGATCTCACAAAAATATGTTTTGCATGTAAAAGATTAAAATCGCGTTTAAGAATGTAGAGTAGGGACAGCAGGATAGAAAATATTTTACCACTTATTCTAGTACTTACCATGGTACCAAAAAAAAGGAAATCATTAAAATCGGTCAGGGTAGCGATTCTAAATCCATTCGGTTGCATCCGACACGGAATCTCATCTCTCGGTCTTTGTCTTATCTGTTTAGCTTGACAGAGACAGGGATTGTCATTCCGATTTCGAACCATTCGGAATCGCATTTAAAGCCGGGTCACACAGAGGCGATCCGATAGCGATAGCGATCCGATAGCGAGACGGGATTTTTCGTAATGTTCTAATTTGTATGCAACCTGACACACAGCAAGCGGGCGCGATCCCATACTCGGTATCGGATCGCTATCGCTATCGGATCGCTATCGCTACCGGATCGCCTCTGTGTGACCCGGCCTTTAGAATCGCTACCCAGAACTTGTTTCCGTAGGGTTTATGCTTTTGTCCGTAATGCTAAGGCTAAGAACTCATGGAGCGACTTTTAGCCGCACCCGTCGCGGGTGCGGGCCCGCAGCTTCTATAGAATGCAGATATATATTTAAAAATTGAAAACACAACTCACGACCCAGGGTTCTACCGCCTAACGAAAAACGCTTTGACGCTTTGATGCTTTGGCATTGCCGTCTCTTTCATTTCAAGCGAGAAGAAAAGAGACAGCAACGTCAAAGCGTCAAAGCGTTTTTCGTTAGGCGGTAGAGGCCCCGTTATATACCCGCGGCTGCACACGCGCGGTCGCCCTCATACGCTCAAACGGTTGGACCGCAAACACAGAATAAATATTAGTACGGAAGCCTCACTTACCGAAAACAATTATATAAATAGCGACTCCTGCTGGGACACAACAAAGTTCAGTTCAGCTCGCAATACCTGTCGCGATTTTCAAATAAACATTTGCGCTCTTTCTAACGCGTAACTCTGTCCCTGTTTAGCGCGGAGGGTTGTTGACATATCTAATAACAATATGCGCGGGAAACGTGCAACACGTTTCCCGCGAGCGCTCAGCCGTGCGTCCGACAACCGACTGGCACTTGTCCCCTGGGAGGGACGGTCTAGCTGTAGGCTAAAACCACGCGACCTTGAGCGAGTGATGATGCACTGCCTCAAGTAATCGTTAACCGCCCGTCGCGTCGCCCGCCACGTTCGCGGAGGATAATCTCACCCATGGCGGATGCGAAACCGCGAAAATCAACGGTCGCGTGAGTTTTGCAATCAAACCGTAGTTCCGCAACCGCAGTGGGCGCGGGTGAAGATCGCTCCATGAGTTCTTCGCCTAAGTAGTATACCTACGTGATAGGTATAAACTATGTGTGTCTCATATTCAGCGACTGATTAAGAGTTCTGACCGCCCTAGGTTAATTATGAGCATAGCTGGGCATTAACTCGTTAACCCGTTAATCGTTAATTAACGAAGTTAACATTTTGATTAACGGATTAACTTTTAAGTTAACTTTTAAAAATGTTAACGGACATGTTAACTTCCGTTAATTATTCAGAAGTCCGTTAATCGTTAATCCAATGCTTACTATTTACCGCACGGCACCTCGGCGCGGCGCAAAAAACAGGTTCAGACAAGTATGAAACGAAAAGTGCTGGGCGCAGTGTGACCATATGTGGCGGGTTCCTGCAATTTTGGCAGGATTGAGGCGTCATCAGGATTGAGGTATACAATGAAAATCCCAGTGTTTAACATCTTACTAATATTATAAATGGCAATTTTTGGATGTTGTAATGTTTGTTGTTTCATCACGTCAGAACGTCTGGGAACGTGAAAGGATTGGGTTAAAATTTGGAAAACAGCCCTCAAACGCTGCAGTTGAACGTCTGCTATTCACGGGTAAAGACATTTTAACACCAAAGCAAGCCTCGCTTTCAGACGAGAACTTCGACATGTTAATGTCCATGAGGGGAAATATATACGTATGCGCATTATGCCCGACGATTAAATTACACATTAAATTAAATTAAATAAAAAAAAATTGGCAGTCATAGAAACTGCCGATAGAAGTGAAAACTTATAACTCAGAATTTGATAGCTTACCTTGGAAACTACACGGGTGTAACCGGAGGGCGTGGCCTGGTCATCATGGCATGGCCATCTAGAAAAGCAGCAGCATTTCCTATTGGCTGATGCATTTCTAGATGGCCATGCCATGATGGCCAGGCTACGCCCTTTCAGCATTTCCCATTGGCTGGCGCATTTCTAGATGGCCAATAGCCTTGGTCCCGAGTTTACCCGAAGATTTCTTATCATACCCGAGCGTGACGCTAGAATTCAATTCACAGCCCACGAAAAATCTGTCTCGGCGCGCCTAAAGAAGTTTTCACTTCAATAATAAAATTAAACTCTACAAGTATCTGGTTTTTTCCTAACCTGTTAACTTTCAGAACCTAAACCAACAGGTTTTATAAGTTCACTAACGCAACGATATAAAAATCCAATACGCATATTAACGGATTAACGATTAACGTTAACTTCCGTTAATTCTTACGAAATGTAACGCTTTAACGTTTAACGAAGTTAACTTTTTTTGTAACGGATTAACGATTAACGAAGTTAACTATTTGATTAACGGTGCCCAGCTATGATTATGAGGACGCGCCCCCCACCAGAGGATCTACCGCCAAACGGATATTTTGTCTGAACTTTGGTATTGCTCTATCTTTTCTTTTTTGTTTGATATTATAGAGATAGCAATAGCCAAAACCGATTGAGTTAGGCAGTAGAAGGGCAGGTGCATTACGGTCGGCCTAAAAAGTACCTAGCATATTAGTTTTGACTTTGTTTCCTAGAGTGAAAATTTTGACATGATTCATACCAGGCTTTTTTGAGGAGGCACGCGAGAGAATACAGTACCCTCAAAGAAAATTTCGAAAGTATACCCCGGGTTTCTCCGGTTGCGACATGGCGACTGATTCACGAGAGCGCTCTCTACAGCGACCTTGTTGCTGACTCTATCGCAGAGCTGTCACTGACCCTGTCGCGGGGGACAGAACCCTTGCACACAAACCATGCGACGGGTTTCCGTTGAGGAGGGAGGGTCACCACCTCACACCCTGAAATAGGGTGCTGGACGGCATTGAACTTCCGACACCTCAGGCTCTCTAAGTGGAGATGGTATGAGAGCCAGAGTGGCTCGCTACCGTGGCCACTTTGTTCTGCGCGGACAAGCAAGAGTCCACCTTCTTTTTACTCCTAAGCAGTCTTTATCTGCAAGATAATGATTTTTCAAAAGGACCCCACCGCCTGACATGACCTCTCACTGTCGAACATCTTAGGATAGTAGTCAGTAAAAGGTCCGCCACGTCTCCCGGGTACATCTTCAATGATTGTTCCTCGGTGTGTTCTTCGCAATCGCACGGATGACACATCGGCCTTTCTACCGCCTAACTAAATCGGCTTTGGTTTTGCTATTGCTGTCTCTATAATTTCAAGCTAAAAGAAAAGAGAGCAGTATCTGAGCTAAGACAGTTTTACGATCTTACGACGAAATTTACGATCACTTTAAAAGCACATACGAAGTGCCTAAACGAGGGAGCTCGTATGTAGTACCAAACATCCAAAGACCTAATGATCCTCTGACAAACTTTCAAACCACCCCACCTAGTGACGAGGAAGCAAACTATCAAATTAAGAAGAAAACTACTAAATCAGCTCCAGGCCCTGATGGCATTCCCTACATAGTGTATAAAAAGTGTCCATCAGTTCGTAAACATATCTTAAATATATTCAGTAAGATATGGTCAAGAAAGCAAATCCCAAAATCATTCGGAAGAGCAATTTTTGTCCTGATTCCTAAAATGTAAGAAGTAACTCATCCAAAAGACACCAGACCGATAGCCCTAACCAATACAATTTCAAAAAAAAATTCAGTATATTGCAAACAAAAATGACCACATTTATGGCTAGCAATAGGTATTTCAGGCCCAATCACCAGAAAGGCTACTTGCCTGGTATTTCTGGATGCCTGGAACACAATACATTACTAGCGGAAAGTTTGAAAGATGCCAGAACACATGAGAGACAAATAACAGTCTGCTGGATAGACCTAGAGAACGCATTTGGTTCCGTGCAGCATGAACTTATGTTATTTGCCCTAAAATGGTATAACTTTCCTGCTGTAATTATTGACATAATTAATTCATATTATAATCACTTAAAATTCGTTATAGCAGTAAACAAGGAATACTCATAACCACTTCAATATAATGTAGGACTATTCCAAGGGTGCTGCTTATCACCAATAGTATTTAATATAGTTATAAATATTCTAGTAGACAAATTAATATCTCGTGAGAAGAAATGGGGCTACCGGTTTAAAATCAACAATAAGTACACTGAGTCTATCTCAGCCTTTGCGGACGACCTTGCAATACTTACACGCAATCCCAAACAGTGTCAAGAATTGTTGAATGATGTTGATGAGTTCTGTACATGGACGGAGGGAATGAGGGCAAAACCAAGTAAATGTCATTGTTTATGTCTGGGTAGACGAGATACCAAATATACTTCTTACGATCCGGGACTCTCCATAAGTGGCCAAAGAGTTGCCACAATTGCAGAGGCAGTGCCTTTCAAATTTCTTGGTAGAAAGATAGATTACAAAGGACGTACACCATCATTAGAGGTGGTTGTTGAAAATTTCATGAACAACCTCAATAAGGTAGACCAACAGCCTATCAGCAATATCAAAAAAGCATGGATATATGACAACTATCTCACATCACGTCTCACTTGGCCTTTCCTAGTATATGACATCGGTAAAACCCTCCTGGCAAAGCTAGATGCTAATGTCATAAAGATATTGAAGTCATGGTTTGGATTGGCACATCCGGCTGATCCCTCTACTCTCTTTAGGGATCACAATAGCTTTGGGATGAAACTAAGAAAACCATCTGAACTCTACAAACACCTAAGAGTTACAAAAACGCATGTTTTGGGAAAGTCGAAAGACGAATTAATTGCATCTCTCCCAAAAGACAATAGCGCTTCGGACCTTGAATCTAGACTTCAATTCCATAAACAATTTATGGCAGGTGCACAAGTAAATACAGCTGGGTTGGGTGCGAGAAAGAAAAGGGAAGACCGAGACATGGTAAAAACCTTTCTACAACAAGACGAAAATGACAGTTATAAAGTGCACGCTATGAATTTAGAAATGCAAAGTGAGTGGTTAACCATAGGTGAGTTTTGTATCCCATTAGCTCTAAAGTGGCGCACCTTGCTATATGACTGGTCTCCTGCCTTATTAAAATTTTATCTGAATGCTTTCCAAATGACCCTTCCTGACCAGAGTAACTTGGTAAGGTGGGGAAAAGCCTCTGAAAAATGTTGCTATACTTGTGGTGAGGCGATATGTATCGCAAGGCACATATTGGTGGGATGCAAGGTGCTCCTTAATAGGGGTCATTACTCACAGCGCCATGACAGAGTACTTGAAATCATACGTGAAGCCGTAAGCCTTTCGGTAGCTAGAGCCCAAAAGGGATTGACGACAAACAAAAGACAAATTAACTTTGTAAAAGAGGGTTCAACTTAAAACTCCAAGAACAAGCTTTACTCAATCCTGGGTTCAGCACCTGATTGGACTATTTTAATGAACACGTATGAAAAGCACTATAAAATCCCAGAGGATGTGGGTGTTTCGTCATCCAGACCGGACATTTTCCTTTTTTCTAGGGCTACGAAACGCATAGTCCTGGTAGAACTTACCGTACCGTGGGAAACTAATATACCTAAAGACCACGCGATGAAACAAAATAAGTATTACGACCTTCAAAACGAATTAACAAAAAATGGCTATGTAGTTAATTTATACGCTGTAGAAGTAGGAGCGAGAGGCATACCAGCAAAATCTCTCTATAACCTGCTTAAAGACCTTGGATTGTCCAGAAGTGCAGTAAGTTCTATACTAGAACGAGTATCTAAAGCTGTACTAGTAGGATCATATCGGATTTGGCTGGGCAGGGAGAGAAATACGAGTAGTGAAGGTGAGTGTTGACGTACGTCAATAAAAGGGGCCCCTTTTAAACCTACGCCCGAGTCACAAGTCTTGGGGTCTATTCGAGATTTCTCTCTCTGCCACACGATGGACCCGACACCCGCACGGTGAATCTATGGAATGCTAAGAAGTACGTCTCTCTTTCTTTTTTGTTTGATATTATAGAGATAGCAATAGCCAAAATCGATTTAGTTAGGCAGTAGAAGGGCAGGTGCATTACGGTCGGCCTAAAAAGTACCTAGCATATTTGTTTTGACTTTGTTTCCTAGAGTGAAAATTTTGACATGATTCATACCAGGATTTTTTGAGGAGGCACGCGAGAGAATACAGTACCCTCAAAGAAAATTTCGAAAGTATACCACGGGTTTCTCCGGTTGCGACATGGCGACTGATTCACGAGAGCGCTCTCTACCGCGACCTTGTTGCTGACTCTATCGTAGAGCTGTCACTGACCCTGTCGCGGGGGACAGAACCCTTGCACACAAACCATGCAACGGGTTTCCGTTGAGGAGGGAGGGTCACCACCTCACACCCTGAAGTAGGGTGCTGGACGGCATTGAACTTCCGACACCTCAGGCTCTCTAAGTGGAGATGGTATGAGAGCCAGAGTGGCTCGCTACCGTGGCCACTTTGTTCTGCGCGGACAAGCAAGAGTCCACCTTCTTTTTACTCCTCAGCTGTCTTTATCTGCAAGATAATGATTTTTCAAAAGGAGCCCACCGCCTGACATGAACTCTCACTGTCGAACATCTTAGGATAGTAGGCAGTAAAAGGTCCGCCACGTCTCCCGGGTACATCTTCAATGATTGTTCCTCAGTGTGTTCTTCGCAATTGCACGGATGACACATCGGCCTTTCTACCGCCTAACTAAATCGGCTTTGGTTTTGCTATTGCTGTCTCTATAATTTCAAGCTAAAAGAAAAGAGAGCAGTATCTGAGCTAAGATAGTTTTAGTTAGGTGGTAGACCCTCGGGATACATTACTCTCGTTTGATGACGTTACACAGGTAGCGTTCAAAGCACCCGCGCCCGCTAGTACCTATGTCGCTCTCGCTGAACCCACTCAGTGTCGGTCCTGAGACAGTTCGCTCTTCAAGTTGACGCAAATACGCCCCTAACTTCCATCAGGTGATCTGACGTCAAATACCGAGATGTCAAAGTGTCAGCTTGTCAGCGGTAGACACGCCACACACCACAATGTCAGAGACTTGAGCCTGCAGGTAGTGTCCGTCAGAGACAGGAAAACAGTCACGGAAACAGATGGCCTCCAACTTGTGGAAAACCACCTCCGGCCGATGTACCTAATTCTGGCTACCACTGCCGCTATGCACACAGTAGCCAAAGTAGCCGCCCCCTGAAACCTCCGCCCACACAGTAACCAGCGTGCCGTTGGCATTATAAGCGACCCCGATGCAACGCAGTTAGCGCCGCTCAACGCTCATTTCCACATAGACCACATCTTACAATCTTCGCGGACGAAGTCGCGGGTATCAGCTAGTTATCGTTGCGTTAACGCTACCGGCGCGCGAATTATTTAAAATAATAAATAATATAAGCAATTCGCTCGCACGATTACTTTGAGAGTTTGTATTTGTATGAGAGGCGCAAGCGAGGTGCGTGCAAAAAGAAGCGCGGATCCCTCCGCGAATTTTCCCAAACGCGTGACTCGAGAGCCAAAGTTTACTAAGTTTGAAGCTAATAAGGCCACTATCTAAGGAAGAGATTGCTTTTAGTGATAAGATCGCAATTTGCTACTATATTTTGAGATTGTTTTGTTTTGTTAAGGTGCGTCCCCCAGCAAAACGAGTTTTTAGTCCAGTTTTCAGAGCTATCTACTCATTCGCCAAAACAAATATCAACTGGTAAAAAATAAATTAAATTTCTACAACTTCTTGGCTTCAATATGGTAGTTTTCTTTTTTTATTAATGAACTTATTGTTTAAATAATCGCCTCACAACGAAACCATGAAAAAAATAAAAAAAATTAGTTATCATGCATCTCCTCGGAAAACCTCCATTATTTTGATTTTGTTCTTACACCAACGGATAGACAATTCCATTACGAACATTTTGGTAGAAATTTATTTTTCAAAAGACCTAAATCTGATTTTATAAAGAGTGTATTCTAAAAATTGAGCGTAAAACAGCGGCAAATCCTACTGTTTCTCTCTTGCTTTTTCTTGCGGTGTGCGATAAGGTAAGAAATACTCAAGGTCGTTTGCTCGGGGTACGGCCTTAAGTGCAATAAAGAGTTTATCTATCTAGCGCGTGCTACGACGTATACGTGTATATTTATGTAATTAGGTTTCTTGTAATTCAATCCTGCACCTCGAAAAATTTCGATGCACTAAGGCGGCGTACAAATCTTAGGTATTGCGTACCTAAGTTATTCTAAAAGATTTTATATAATAAGTATAAAGGCCCCTGTATCGCACTGTAACGGGTTTTTGCGGCCATTCCCACAATCTTCCTAAACGTTATGTAACATCCAAGTGACCATTATTACTTTAAAGTCGCTACGCAAGTGTCTGATTTAGGAGATTTTCATTCTTTGTTTAAAAAAATACCTCTACGACGTACCGTAATATTTACAAGACCTCCCCTAAATTGCTACTGTGAATTTTTAGTTATTATGGGTGCTAGAACCATAATAACTTAATAACTAGAGCTTTATATCTATTTTGCACGTTTTTAAACATGTTGACTAGACTACATAGCCAAACAAAACTTATGTGACCCGGAGACCAAAAATGAAAGAATTAAAATTGTAACATTTACCTACCTCTCTACATGTGACATTTACATGAGCTTGCAACATGTGTCCCAAAGATAAAATTGCGTCTTCTAAAAATGTAATGTAAGGTCCTTAAATTGTAACTTTTCAATGGACTATAAATACCTACAAACCGATACAAAAAAAAATGGACGTTAATAGGTAACTTCAAAACCACTCCGTAATTTTTTGTGTAAATGAATTCTTTGAATTATGAAGGTAAAGCAGCAGACCGGTAAACTTAATTAGCCCGCAAAACTGCAAAAAAGCGTTGATATAATCGCAATCGGCAGAATCTTTTATAAAAGTTGTTAATTTTACGATTCGACAACCGGGAAACTTTTGATGCTGTACCTAGTATAGACATTAGACATGCTCACAAAAATAGTTCTTGTATCAAATAACTCTTTGCGAACTCAAATTGGTTGTCCTTAATACTAAAATATTAGGTTCTATAGATTTATTACAATAACACGGAACAAACAAAAATATGTACATTATAAAAATATTCTATAACGCCACAGGAACAACACAACAACCCTGCAAATTAGACTATAGTCATAAATTATATTAATATTTATATAATGTTCGGTATGCTGAAACCGTGTCCGAGGTAAACGATATTTTTTTGTTGTTTTTGCAATTATTACAATTTTCCCACAATTTAACAAAACATTTAAATTTGTATAGAAACATCAAACTCTAAATTTATATGCATTATCTATTCTATGATTATACATTGTAACGTAAGGATTTGGATTCGGTAGCAGCGCAAGAAACACCAAACACAAACACAACAAACACGACTATTCTGTAGTTTTGTAGAAGCAATTTTGTAGTGGTAGGTAGGTCCATCGATGTAAACCATTGGATGTGTCCTGAGCACCTTGAAATTGGTATTAAACTGCGTCTGTGTATGTAGTGTAAGTAAATGGTTTACACACCACCAATCTACTTGACCTAAACCCCTAGTATCGCTAGCGTCTAGCGTCGAGGTATGCAGAGGCTCTACTACATTTTGGTTGTTGACAACGAACAACGAATAGTGATAGTGAAAACGTCCGGTGTTCACCGATTCCTGCATCCGACTAGAACGGAAAGAGTGAGCTCACTATTCCCAACGATGACATAATTCCGTGCGCCTGAAGTTTGGGAGGGCACATCCAATGGTTTATATCGATGGGTAGGGAGGCCTCTTTGCAGAGTACGCCTGGTTTGCAATACCACACCTTTGCCAGCTACTTTGCCGCCAAGCTGTACTGTGCAAACATTACTGTGTTCCGGTTTGAAGGGCAATGTTTCCAGATAAATTACTGGGATAATAGATAAAACAACTTATGACTCCAGGTGACGAGCGCCGTGCAGTGCTAGGTAGTGATTTGGACTCTTCATGTTCCAATAGCTGCGTGTCACTGTGTTGTTATGGACAGGCATGTTGCTTACTATCAGGCATATGTCCTGCTCGTCTTGTTACTAAGTATATACTATGTAAAAAAAAAACAAAAAAGACTAGATGGGTCGGAATGGATGGACTAGAAGAATCAAAAGAACCTACTGATAACTTTTTTCTGTATGTTGGTCTAATGGAACCTAACGAAAACATTATAGGCACAAAAGGCGATCTTATCATCAAGACCATAATGAAAAGTAAGAAAGAGCATTAAACAGAGATATATCATCAAGAAAACACACATACGCATTTTAGATTTATATTTATTAACCAAAAATCCTTATAATTTTATCTTAGATAACAATTAGTAATCTTCTTATCGACAGCAGACTACTAAAAGCGTTATTATTTTTCAATCGTTAGTAATTTTTGAATTATTCGCGTGTGAGGTATTAATCAAGATGCTAGTTTATTTAGCTATACTTGCTTTGTTATTACTTTTCGTAGACTACTTGTTTAACTACAATGCGAAGGCACGCATGATCAACAAAATACCGGGACCAAAAGGATGGTTTATTGTTGGGAACGCACCGGATATCAACGTTTCTTCAGGTAAATACGAAAAATCTACATGTTTTATTTTTTTATTTTTTTATAAAAAGTGACGAGACGAGCAGTACATGTGCCTGATGGTAAACAACATGATTGCCACATAACAGCACAGTGACACTTAGCTATTGGAACATGAAAAGTCCAAATCATTGCCTAGCACTACACTGCGCTCGTCAGCCAGAGATCTAAGGTATCATATCTCTAAGCCCTGTAATTTCTCTGGAAACATTGCCCTTCAAACCGGAACACAGTAATGGTTGCACATTACTGCTTGGCGGTAGAATAACTGGCAAAGGTGTGGTACTTCTCCAGGCGTACTCTTAATACATAATACTACATATTCAAAATAAATATAAAACTAAAAAATATTTCAACTTAGTCGAATGGAATATTAGTTTAGTACCAAAAAATTAAACAAGTAGTAGTTGGAATTTCGAGAGTCAACTAAGTGAGAACCACTGCTTACATCGATGTCCACTTTTTGAGTTTGTAATATTTTAAATAAGTTGTTTTTATATTATAACTGGCGTTACCTACCTGGTGATCTTCATTCCCCCTAAGAGGCAATAAATAAATGGCTTTACTGATGTTAGGACAATTTAATTTAATTTTAGTTTATTGATGAATATCATATTTTTATGCTTTCCGGACGAAGACAAATCCAAATATCATAAAAATTGGTCCAGTCGTTCTTGATTTATAAATATATAGAGACAAACAAGTTTTCGAACGTGAAGTATCGTCGGGCTTTTTACAGAACACCTTGTTGTTAGCTAATTTATTAGCCTTCCAAAGTTTAGCGTAGGTGCTTTCAAGCTTTCATAGCAGAGTTTTGCTACTTTTATAAATAACTATAGAATTCACGATTTATTAACATATGGACAAACATATAAAGAAAAGATAACATGGGAGTTCCTAAGCTTAAGCTGACTGAAAGTTTCTTTTGCTGAGACTTCTTGCTGCTTTCATTACATCTATCTTCATTATCTCATAGGAGAGAGTAAAGGTTATTATGCTGACAGAGTGAGTATTGAAGAATGACTCGTATTCACGAAAAATGTCTTCACTATTAAAGTAAATGGTGATGACAAGTTTCAAGATTAGCCTAGACGATATCTTTTCGTCTTGGCGTACAAGTGGTATCCCATCACCTGTTCTTTTTTAAGCTTCCATATTCTGTATCTCAACATCCTACGTCTTCCTTAATTTCAAAATTACCTTTGTGCAAACGGTCTATCTCTAAATTTATTCCCAAGCTTTTCACTCTGTGATTTTCACGTAGCAATTAATACCTACTGTGAACACATCTACGATTTTTTTTTATTTTGTCGTAAACTTTTGATTTAAATACTAATCTTATGTCTGGTTTTCAGTGGAGTTAATGAAATTGGCTAGATCATGGAGCAAACAATGGAAGGGAATTTATAAATTTTGGGCATTTCCATACGGTGGGGTCACCATTTACAATCCTGAAGATATAGAGGTAAATGCGATACTCTGCCTTTAAAATTTTTTTACGCTGTAGGTACATAATAAGTTACGGCTGGTCTAGTCGGGAGAACGGCGACTGCCGATCCGGAGACCCCGGGTTCAAACCCCACACGCACCACTGTCTTTTTCGAAGCCATGTGCGTAATGCCGCTAACTTAAAACGGTGAAGGAAAACATCGTGAGGAAACCGACATGTACCTAGAATCTTTCGAAGTCATGTGTCATCCACCAACCCGCACTGGGCCAGCGTGGTGGATTATGGCCTAAACTCTCTCCTTGTGAGAGAAGACCCCGAGTCCCAGCAGTGGGAACGTTTAGTGGGCTGTTGATGATGTTGATGATGTACATAATATAATGATCATCTACAGTCTACACTAATATTATAAAGAGGAAAGGTTTGATTCATTATTTCTTTGTTTGAACCGAATAGGCTCCGAAACTACAGGACTGATTTAAAAAAATATTTTACCGTTAGAATTTTGCATTGATGAACCTTGATGAACATAGGCTATTTAGTCCAGTCATTTAAGCTTAAATTAGGTAAGAATCTCGGAATTCGAGATACCCAGCTGTAAGTCTGTAAATATTTGTATATTGACACTCTAAAAGTTGTCTCAAAACCTACATATAGTAGGGTGTGAGCAACTATTACATTTCAAGGTCAAAGGTCACAAAAATTGATTTTTTGCGCTTTCTTTGGAAATATCTCATTTCCTATGGGGTTTTTGCTATTTGTATTTATTATCAATATTGTAGAATACAAAATTCTCTACAAATTTTGTTTGAAATTTTTTTTATACGTTGAACCGTTTTCGAGGTAGAGGGCGGAGAGCGCCCAGTCACCGCATCACTTCAGGTCAACTGGTGCCTCCGGTCGATAACGAGAGATATACAGTTTTCTCAAGTTCTTCCATGATTTCGGGGTCAAAGGTTCCATATTCGTTAATGTCCCTCTGATATGGTAGAGCATTGAGACAAGCTTGCTCATTACATTGGCCACAAGCTAAAGAGCATTGGCAGCCCGCATCCGCATCGCGAACCACAACCACTCTTGCAGTTGCAGAAAATTTGGATGAACTAGCTGCACTAGCAGCATTGAAGGAAGAAAATTGTTCGGCCCAGAGATTATTAGAGAGTGGAACTCAAACCTTTTTAGCAGTCTATCATGCTCCAAAATCTGTGAAAAGTTTCGATCATCTTCGTTATATGCATTACTTCAAGTCTATAAAACTTAATAAATCTGTGCAGCTGTCAAATATTCCACCAACAGTGCAGCTGCTCATCAACATTTCAAACGTGTATATTATCAAGTGCGTACTGTGGCCGCGAGCTCTCCACCCTCTATCTCGAAAACGGTTCACCGTATAAAAAAGTTTATAAAGCAAAATATGTAGGGAATTTTGTATTCTACAATATTGATCATACATACAAATAGCAAAAAACCCATAGGAAATGAAATATTTACAACAAAAGCGCATAAAACCGATTTTCGTGAACTTTGACATTGAAATTTAATAGTTGCTCACACCCTACCATATGTAGGTTTTGAGACAACTTTTAGGGTGTCAATATACAAGTATTTACAGACTTACAGCTGGGTATCTCGAATTCCGAGGTGAACTTACTAAAATGACTGGACTAATTTCATTTTTTCCAAAAAAGTTGTGCGTCTGTAAGACGAAATCGATAATGGAACCCAAGGTGTGGAAAGGGTCTGTTGGCAGCAGGAAGTCCAGACAATAAGGGGTATGCGATTTAATGTCAGGTACTGGTGTTGCCCTGCAGATCCAAGGTTAACTTGGATACGTTAGGTACGTTCTAGCTGCTGTCAGTCGAAGCAACCATGTCTTGGATCACGCTACCATCCACGACTTGTTTCCCGATGCGTTGTCTTCCCATGATCCAGCAACTGTAAAGTGTCCTGTTTTCTTAGACGGCACCATAAGTAAACACAGTGGACCATAGCTGGGTCGCTTGGCGGCATGATTTAGTCTGGGAGTGGAAACCAGCCTCGGCCGAAGCCTACCACCGGTAGTATGTCTCCAGTTTAGCCCCACTAAGGGACCACATCTGTTTCAGTATATGAGTGCTTTCCTACATACAGAGGTGGCTCGGTCCTCAGTCTCGGCGATTATTACTTCTAGATTATGGAGGGTGAAGGGAACATAGATGGGTCCAAAGTAGGTGGTCCCGTTGAAGCGAACGAAAATATTGATAATAACCATAACTTTTTTTCCAGACGGTAACTTCAAGCACTAAGTTCAATGAGAAAAGTATAATTTACCATGTTTTAAAACCGTGGTTGCGCGAAGGATTGCTCGTAAGTAAAGGTCGGTACTTTAGTTACGTATAATATTATAACACATTTGCTCGTAAAGGGTCTCTTATTGCACCAATTTCTGTATCGTAATGTATTTCATTACGTACTTGTGCGATAATATAAAGTAAAAAGCACGGTTTATCAAAATGGACGGTATAACGGACGGTACTTTTTGAAATCTTAGTAAAGACTTTTTATGTCAGAAAAGTGGTCAACATTTTATGAATAAAATTAACTTTGAGAGATAAAATATAATAAAGAATTGTTTAATTCGTTAATTTAATTAATTTTGACCATAAATTACAACAATTTATCTGTAACAAAACGAAAACATATTAATTTACTTTATTACTAATGTCATAATGGCAGGTTCTGTGCCTTTGCTTTAAAAAAATCGTTTTGTATAAATAAAAATACAAATGAAACCAAGCTAGATCGAGTTTTCGCCCCCGAAACTGTCAGCATACATTTTTTTTTCTAGAGAGAGTAATATACCTACATATTTACAAGAATTGCTCGTAAGGTATAAGATAAGATTCAGTTTTTTCGTAACCAACTTCAACTTTTTCTTTTGGCTTCCATTTAGGAAGGTAATTTCGCCAATATATAGTGTTTTTTCTTAACCAAACACTTTGAGGCTTGACGTGGTCTGCAGTTTGTCATTGACATTTATTTTTTTACTCACTTTTTTTTTTAATATTCAGGTAACAAATGGCAACAAAGAAGAAAACTACTTACACCAGCCTTTCATTTCAACATTTTGCGCCAATTCTACATGGTGCTTCGAGAAAACAGCGAGCGATTGGTTGAAACCCTCGGCAAGTCTGCCGGGGAGACGGTGGACATTGTCCCTATACTGTCGGAATTCACGTTGCACTCCATTTGTGGTAAGATTTAAAATGCCGACCTTAATATTTACAATATAATTGATTTATTTTATAATAACGGGAGTCGTACAAAGTTTAATTATCTTTAATAGCCTTTCCATGTGGTTAAAGGCTTAAATATTTACAGTTAGTTATATCTCTGTTTATTTACATCAAGAATTTCAAAAATTTTAACTAGTCGCATGTGTAGGAATGCCGAACGTAAAGGTTTATTAAATTATTTTAATTATAGAAACTGCAATGGGAACAAAACTAAGCGAAGAAATTTCAGGAGCTGGAAAAACATACAAAGAAACCATATACGACCTAGGCCAAATACTTGTATACAGGTTTCAGAGACCGCATCTCTTGGCCGACATGCTTTTCAACTGGACTACAGCTGCAAAGTTTATGTATAAATATTTGAATATTGTTCACAATTTTACCGAAAAAGTAATTAGAGACAGATCGGAATACATCGATAAATACGGGTTAAAACTTCCTGAAGATAGTAACGACGACGATGATATTGTTTACAAACAGAAAAAAAAGACAGCCATGTTGGACTTATTGCTGTTAGCGAAAAAGGAAGGACATATTGATAATGCCGGAATACAGGAAGAGGTTGATACATTTATGTTTGAGGTAATACCTTAATAATAATAAAAAAATACACTGTTCCATAATAAATTAATTAAGCAGGTACATAAATAAATCAAAATAAACAGATTATAGAATAGGAAATAATCGTTATCAAACAGGTAGTTTTGTAACACAGTATTTGGAATATCAGACAATGAATCACGAATTTACTTAAAAAATAAATATTAACAAGGAAAAATATTAATTTAAGCATTATAAACGTAGTTACGGTGGTCTAGTCGGGAGAACGGCGGCTGCCGATCCGGAGACCCCGGGTTCAAACCCCACACGCACCACTGTCTTTTCGAAGTCATGTGCGTAATGCCGCTAACTTAAAAACGGTGAAGGAAAACATCGTGAGGAAACCGACATGTACCTAGAATCTTTCGAAGTCATGTGTCATCTGCCAACCCGCACTGGGCCAGCGTGGTGGATTATGGCCTTAACTCTCTCCTTGCGATAGAAGGCCCCGAGTCCCAGCAGTGGGAACGTTTAGTGGGCTGTTGATGATGTTGAAACGTAGCTATACAATCTGAGAACTCTATAAAATGCCAAATGCTAATATTTGCTTACCTATTGCAGTAAAACGCTCAATGATCTAGCGCCACAAGCGACCTTATTGCTTTAGAGTAATTCTTTCAGAAAACCAGTAGGTATAAAGGAAACATTACTACATACAATAATACCCGAGGAAGTGACTTGTGAATAATACTAGTAAAAAATATATTTTAGATCTGAGTTAATTAATTTCAATATAAGTTCAAATCACGAAAGTGTCAATCCTATATTTGTCTACTAACCACAAATCGTAAATAAATACAGTAGTATAAAATAAGTAGGTATAACTCAATAAAAAAACCGTAATAATTTACTATACGTTTGTAATTTTTTTGCTTACCTACGTGTATACACGTAGCACGTTTTTAGTTCAGTTTAGTCATTAGTAGTAGGTTTTTAGTTAATTTAATATAATAGCGAGCACATGATAATATTATTTATAATTCCATTATGTAATACTGTACTGTAATAAAAACATTGACAAAATTCTATACAAACGAAGTTTAAGAATATACCATTTCTCTTTAGGTTAATCATATAGCACTATTGAAAATACAATCTGTATTTTACGACTCTATCATAAGGTATTTGTTCATTGGTTTGAAAAAATTAAAGCTAATGTTGAATAAATTACTGCATGCACTGTACCTTGTAAAAGTAGACAAATAAATTATATGTTCCATGAACTTACATTTTCTGATGTTAGGTATTTGGTCTTTCTAGGGTCATGACACGACCGCGTCCGGGCTCACATTTTGTCTGATGTCATTGGCGAACGACAAACCTATTCAGGTATGCATTAAATAATACGTATATAATATATTGACTGGCCTCGTGGCTTAGTGGGTAGTAGCTCTGCCTGCGAAGCCGAGGGTCGTGGGTTCGATCCCCACCCAGTGCAAATATTTGTGTGATGAATTCAAATGTTTGCACTGTGTCTGGATGTTTCTATGTATAATAAGTATGTATTTAAATAAAATATTTGATTCATCTTAATCTGTAATTTAAGGAGGTCTTGCAACATTTCGAGGTTTCTTATTTTATAAGTGAGATCATACGATATTTGAAAGAAATTAAACCAACGAGAGAATCAAATTGACAAATGTAGGTACAGCGCGTTGTCTTCGAGATTAGTAGGTACAGCAACATAACATATGCAGTAACACATTGTTATCAACATAGGTACTTGCATAAGTTAAAGAATATCTTGTTATTTTGAGGGTAGCTATGTCCCAGCTCCGTTTCTAAATGGTCTGTGACCTGTCATTCACGTTTAAATGCTCAAACACTATACTCATAGATGGATGATAGCAAGCACATAGCAAAACTAATGCGTTTTACACATGGAATAAAAATAACAATTGATATGTGGCAATTTTGATATGTGGATTTATTTGATCCCAGTAATAATTTTAAAATATCATGTATTATCATGAGGATTTAGTAATTACGTAGTAAAATTATTAAAATAAGAGCTATGCTAAATATATTACTATCATATGCACTTCTTACAGGACAAAATATTTCAAGAGTTGCAAGACATATTCGGAGACTCCACCAGGTCGGCTACTATGGAGGATCTCACCAAGATGAAGTATTTAGAGATGTGTATCAAAGAGTCTTTGCGGATGTACCCCCCAGTACACTTTATTAGCCGGCACTTGAATGATGATGTTATTTTAAGTAAGTATGAGTACATTTGAGTAAAAGATTAAACAATCATACCAATTTAGACAATTTTAGAAATGCCTTAACAAAAATTAACTGGAACTATTTAATAAATAATGACGAAGATTATTATGTGATGTACACAAATTATGAAACATTTAATAACATAAATCAAACATTATTAAATATTTATATACCTAAAACATCGTAAAAATAAACTCAAAACACAAAAATACCTGGCTGACAAAAGGTTTAAAAAACTCGTGCCGGCATAAAATAACGTTAAAAACACTAATAATCGAAACCAACAACAAGATATTAATATAATAACTACAATACTTACCAGAAAATACAAAAAAAATGGGTAAAAGTGCAAAAAAAACTCAACATCCAAAAAATTGCTACATCCAGCGATATAAACCAATAGATGTACCCTGAGCACCTTGAAATTGCTAATAAACTGCGTTTCTAGGTATATTGTCAGTAGTTTACACACTACCAATCTACTTGACCCCTAGAATCGCTAGTGGTGCGATATGCAGTGGTTCTACTTATTTTATTTGTTGACAACGGACAGTAAAAACGACCGGCGTTCACCGCTTCCTGCAATCGACTAGAACGGAAAGAGTGAGCTCGCTCTTCCTCACTAATAAAAACTTGTATTGCAGAATTAACTTTTCCGTTGGTTACTTTGATAAATCAATAAAGAGAACAGAAAACTTTCACTGAAAAATTGAAAGTTAGGTAAAACAAAACCGCTAAAAAGGGAAACGTTAATGACATAAGGTCAGTTACGCGCGGGCGCTTGTCACGGCGTGACGTGTATCGGTGTGTTCCGAGTGAAGCAGTAAGGGTATGTTTCAAAGGTGATGTGTTACCTTCACATGTATATATCTTTGATATGAGAGCAACCGTAAATTCCTATATTTATCCAGTAACTCAATGCTCACTGTGTTGGAGATACGGCCATTTGTCTAGAACCTGCTCAGCTACAAAACCAGTTTGCCCTAAATGCGGAGGAAATCACAGTAATTGTGAAACAACAGAATTTACTTGTAATAATTGTGGGGGTAGACACAAGACACTTGCAAAAATCTGTCCAATTTTCAAAAAGGAAAAAATATACCCTAGTTGATGGCATATCACAACTGTACATATAAGCAAGCTCTTGCCATTTTCAAATCGCAAAATTTACCTTAAACTGAACACAATCGTCCCCCCGTATATTATGACTCAGATCAGCAGAACACTCGCTCGCCTCATTTTGAAACCCAAGAACAACTAAGTAGAAGCGCAACTCAAAACACTCGTAGTTATGCAGAAATGACTAAGAAGAAAAATAAAAGAGAAAAACGTAAAAAGACAAAAAATGACATTTTATCGCAGGGCAATAATGACGTGGAGACAGATATGGATATAGAAAGCATCGAGGAAGGAAATTCTACACAAGACGAAGATTTGACAGATAAGGAAGCAAAGAAAAGAAAATCGACTTCGTGGAGCATATTATGGAAGAAACTCAAAGAGAAGATATTGGACAAAAATGTTTCGTGGGATGTAAAGCTCAGGGATTGTTTGAGCATTATTTTTAAGGAAGCTGTAGTTTTTATTCTGCATAATATACCCGACTGGCCTATTTTTCACATTAAGAACAATTATGGATAGCAATTCTTCAAATATTTTAGATGTAAATACCGGGTATTCCATTCCTTTAGTTAACCTACTGCAGTGGAATGCGCGTAGTCTTAGACCTAAGAGAGACAGACGAGTTTGAGTTATTGTTAAATCAAGAAAAAGCGCATATAGCACTTGTGTGTGAAACGTGGCTTGTTCCAGATAGTATCTTTAAGATCAACGGATATAATGTTTTCAGACTAGACCGTAGCGATGGATACGCTGGAACAGCTATAATAACACACCGGTCATTGCAAGCCCAAAAATGTGTATTTAATACGTCTAATCCACAGATACAGGTACTTCACGTTAAATTGTTAAACTGTAAACATTTAGAGAATATTATATGTATTTATTGTCCACCTACAATAACACCACGTACAACTTCATCCGACTGGGATCAAATATTCACACAGTTTAACCAAAAATCTCTAATTGCGGGAGACTTAAATGGTCACCATCCTAATTGGTCGTCTAAGCGAGATACAAGAAGAGCTCAAATGTTCGACGCAATATCTGATAATAGCTATGTGACTTTAAATGATGGCAGTCATACTGTAATCAAACTTGTTGAGGGTACTTTACAAAAAACTTCTCCAGATACTTCACTGGCTACCTCGGATATCGCTTAGATTTAAGTGGAGGGTATTAAGTGAAAATGTAGGTAGTTATAATTTAATTATTAAGATAAAATTTGAGTTGTACACGACTCTGGCACGGGAGACGCGTCGGAACTATAAAAATGCGGATTGGCTAGGATACAGACATTACATTGAAACTGAATTAACTAATTGTGACATGCCAGTAGGCGTTCAGGACGCATATAATAAACTTGTAGAAATTTTAAACAAAGCAGCCGAAATAAATATACCTAACATTAAAACTTGTAACTGCCCTATTAGACAAAATCAATTTGTATCGAAACCATACTGGCCACAAGACTTATCTAGGATTGTTGCTGAGCGTCGCTTGGCATTGGTTAAGTTCAGAAAGAATCCCACCCCAGCACAGTTGGCATTTCTAAAAGACAAAATTCGTCAGGCTCAGTTGGCCATACGACGTGCCAAAACATAATCTTGGCAAAAAATGTATAGTAGTATAGGTAGTGTCACTACTTGTAGCGAAATGTGGGATAAGATGAGATGGATAAAAGGTATCAGATCAAATAATTTCACAATTGATCGTGAAAAAGCTGAATCTCTTTTGTGTAGTTTAGCGCCTGATTATGTGGCGACGGACATGCCTTGTTTTGTATCTCGAAATAACCAACTGTCAGTCCCTGTAACGTTAGCAGAACTTAATAACTGTATCAAAAAAAACAGACACGGCACCTGGGAATGATAATATTTCTTATTCAATGATTAGAAATTTGCCTAACGTAGGCAAATTAGTATTGGTAACCTTGTATAATAAAGTATTGGGCTCAGGTTCTGTTCCAGTACAAAGGAAAAATATTAAGATAGTGCCAATTCCAAAACCAGGAAACAACAATAGTTATTTTTCTAATGTAAGACCAATAGCACTGCTCTCATGTCCATGTAAGATATTTAACACGATAAATAATCGCAGACTCGAAAGGTATCTAGAAAGAAACGATTGCCTGGACAATTTATCAAGGTCGGACGTATTCAAATCGGTTTCTCAAATGACCTCCCTACTGCGGCCTGCTTTATAGATGTAGAAAATGCTTATAACAACGCAAATTTAAATAGTTTGATGAAAATATTAGATGGTCTTGGCATTGGTGATGTAATTTGGAAATATTTGTGGAATTTTCTTCAAGAAAGAACATTAAAGATACGGGTGAATGGCAGTATTTTCAAAGGTTAACAGGAATAGGAATCGCTCAAGGAGATCCAAGGTCCCCTACTCTATTTAATGCAGTTACTCACAAGATTTGCAAAATTATGAATAATGTGTATATATCACAATACGCAGACGACTTTGTGGTATATAGCTGCCGTTCTCAATTCATACAAAACCACTATTCTAGGGATTTTGTATGAATTGGGACTATGTCTAAAACAAAGACGAAAGCTATTTTATTCACAACGGGTAAAACTAACAAAATTTGAATTTAAGAATAGATAATGAAGAAATAGAACAAGTAAATAGCGTGAAGTACTTGGGTATGTGGATTGATAATAATCTAAAATGGGGTCTACACATCAATGAAATTCAGAACAAAACAATAAAATTTTTGAATGTGTTTAAAGTGCTAGCAGGATCAAATTGGGGAACACATCCGAAGCATCTTCGCCGTCTTTATATAGCAGTCATACGAAGTAGATTAGACTATGGCAGTTTTTTGTACCTACGACACAAGTGCCTTTTGGTACCATCTTTTCAAACTCGATAAAGTTCAAAACCAATGCATGAGGGTCATAGGAGGGTTTATCAAAACCACACCGACACATGCAATGGAAACAGAACTTTGTCTACCGCCACTTCATATTCGCAGACTATACCTTGCAGGTAAATTTTGGTTTAAATCGCGTTCGTTTGATGCAAACGTAACCATAAACATCATTAATGACTTGTATGATCTTTGCCAAAGCAAAGAATTTTGGCGAAGGAAAAAAACCCCGTTGTTAATAAAAATCCATGCCAAAGGAAAAATCAGAAAGTTCAGTTCTGGCGTAAACTACATGTCTACAGTATGAATGTTTGGAGTTAATGTTTTAGCGTTTCACAGAACATATTTTGTAAAATTGAGGGTATTGATGCTGCAAAAAAGAGCTATAATCCCCGAGAATTACGTAATGTGTGCAATAATTATCTTGATTTGACATGTAACCAATCCTACACCATTTTTACCGATGGATCTAAAATGAACTCTGCCGCTGGAGCAGCGTTCTATGATCCACAGGCAAACATTCGGGCAACATTTCGAATAAATGAAAATATTTCCACTATGCACAGCGAATTGATAGCAATCGCAGAATCGCTGTCGTATCTGGCGGATCTGAGTGCTAAGCGATTTGAAATAATAACGGATTCCAAAAGTGCACTGCAGCATTTAGCTCGTATAACCTCGACTTTTCGAGGATATCCGATTGCCTACTCTATATTGGATGGTATATACAAACTTACGACTAGCAACAAGTCTATCACTATCTAGTGGGTGCGCTCCCATGTAGGAATCGTCGGTAACGAGGAAGCAGATCGAGCCGCAAAGGAAGCCATTACAGATAGGATACCACTCAATTGCCTTCCAACTCATACTGAACTGATTAACAATGTAAAAGAATTGTGCAGAAGTATATGGAAAGAGCATTTCGACGAGCGATCTCGATCTGTAGGTATTTGGTACAAGACGATACAAAATGATCTTCCTCGATACCCATGGTTCGACTCTATAGAGATGGAGAGGCAATGTGTGGTCACTCTGCTCAGGCTGGCTCGAACTGGTCACATTCCTGGCAATAAGTTTATACCTTAAATTTGTTAATTTTAAGTGCCCTTGTGGGACGTGTTAAGTTAAGAGAGCTAGTCGGGTATTAATTAAGGTTTTTATTATTGTTAATGTAAAAATATGTACATATATGATTTTACGGGGTGGCATTGTATGTAAAGACAAAACCTCACAACTCAATGAAGATTAAAAAAAAAATTACATAAGCAATTACGGGCCAATTGCTCTGCAGCATGCAATGTCAAAAGCTTTGGACATTGCAGTCCATCAGTTTAGAGTCCTGTTATTTTGTAAATCAATCTTGCTACCCACAGAATTCCAATAATTTTATTACGAAAGTTAGATAAGTAGATACATGGTAGGTATGTGTTTAGTGTGAATAAATATTTTTAATCTGAGATATTCATAGATACCTAATCATCTTGTTATTTCTGTCTAGGTGGATACAAAGTTCCCGCGAACACGCTTTGCCACATTCTAGTTTACGACTTGCACCGAGATCCGAACCTGTACAAAGACCCTGATGTCTTCGATCCTGATCGCTTCCTGCCAGAAAACGTCGCGAAACGTCATCCATACGCATACATACCGTTCAGCGCCGGGCCTAGAAACTGTATTGGTATGTAGGACATAATTTCATCTTGATTGACAGCTAGCATAGTAGTTAGTCCCCAGTAGGTACAACAAACCATTTTTTTTTTGTGATACATACAGATATAAAACTTTGTAAATGCCGCCTTAGAGTTGTGACCGAGAGGTGGCCTAAGGAACGGCCTAAGGAAAGGTGGAAAACTAAGCGAGCTGCAAGATGGGTCGACGATATCGTTTCTATCGCGGGTCGAACCTGAACTCGATTGGCACAGGACCGAGGAAGGTGGCATGATAAAAGAGAAGCCTATACCCAGCAGTGTCATAGAGAAGGCTGTGGATTATGATGATGTTTGTGTTTCCTTTGCGACGCGTCCGACAAACTTTCAAATGCGAACACTTTCGACGCTGTCTGTGACGCTGTAGCATTTTTGAATGCCCTATTCTCGGAATTGTCAACATCACTTCACTATGACTCTCAGTATATCCAAGTTTGATTTTTTAAAGGAAATTTATAGTGACTTAATATCGACATTTTCAGGGTGGTGATGGTGGTGGTGGACACCCCATACGCAGCATGATGTTTATCTGACAAGTTAACCACTATTTCTAAAATAATTTCCTTCAAAAAATCCAACTTGTATGTACGGAGAGTCATTGTGACGTTATATTGACATAACGTCACAATGACTCTCATTGGGGGGCGTTTTACAATGCAAAAATACCTGTCAAAGACAGTTCCCAATTTCACCATAGGTGGCGCCAATGTTTTATTTTGTTCGAGAAATTTCACAAAAACAAATAGCGGTGCCACACTTGGCAAAATTTAGAACTATTTTTGACAAATCAATTTGCATCTGGAAACCGCCTCATTCCGGAAATTGGGCATTCGAAAACGCAGCAGCGTCGAATATTTTCGCATGTCTAATGCGAAATTTCAACTTCCGTAGTGTAGTACAAAAAAATGTTGTAAATAAAACCTTGAAGTTTTACGTTTTGATCTGTGTAATCTGTTTAATCTGTGTAATGTGTTTTGATCTGTGTAATGTGTTTTAATCTGTTTAAGTTGTGATCGTGGTAATGAAAACCTTTTATTGATTAAAAAATATCGTGAGGCATACAAGAAAACTGTATTTTTTTTCAGGTCAAAAATTCGCTATGATGGAGATGAAATCTGCCGTATCGGAGATACTGCGAAAATTCGAGTTGACCCCGGTCACACGTCACGGAGACGTCGAGTTCATATCGGATCTAGTTCTGAGAACTACAAAACCCGTATATGTTAATTTTGTTAAACGATAAATAAAATAAAAGGAGGAGTGGTACCGTTTGAGCAGGTGGTCTAAAAAGGCCACTTGATCGTCTGATAAAATGTCAGCCACCACAACTGTCGGTCTTATTATATCTAAAATTAAAAACATAACTGTAATTCACATTGTTTTATTACCATAGTGGTAGGGCTCTTGGCAGAGTCCGCTTGGGGAAGTACCACACCTTTGCCAGTCATTCTACCGCTAAGCAGTAATGTGTAAGCATTACTGTGTTCCGGTTTGAAGGGCAATGTTTCCAAAGAAATTACTGGGCTTAGAGATATAATACCTTAGATCTCTGGGTGACGAGTGCAGCGCAGTGCTAGGTAATGATTTGGACTCTTCATGTTCCAATAGCTGTGTGTCACTGTGCTGTTATGTGGCAGGCATGTTGCTTACCAACAGGCACATGGCCTGCTCGTCTCGTCACTCTTTAATATAAAAAAAAACCATGCTCACATGGCATTTGACATTTTTAGAGTGAATTATCAAAAATGACGATATTTGTATTACACTTGTACCTAATCTATATCTATACTTATAATAAAACGGTAGCGGGTCGAATTCTGTACATTGAAGATATTGTGATAAAAATATTTTGGGGGCACTCCATAGTCGATACTGATGGCTAAACTGCATTTTTTTTCTTTCATGTTTGTCTGTCTGTCTGTCTGTCTGTGTGTATAGGGAACTCACATCACGCCGAAACTACTGATTTAATTCAAATGAAACTTGACATGATTTAAGATCATACTAAGTAGATGGTAGCTGTCTACTTTTAATCCCCAAATTCTGCACGTTTTTCTTGCAGAAAGGGGTTAAAGTGTTTTTGGTTGTAACTCATGTTTGCGTTGTTCAATTTCGTTAATTCTTATTTTGTTAGAAAGAACACATTTTTAATATAGTCTCATTAAAATTTTAGCATTATTGGTCGTGTGGTTCGGAAATAACATAGAAATTAAATAATAACGGAATTAATAAGTTCGGTTCATACTAACTTCTAAGTTTTCTGTGACAATGTAAACAACAGCAGGACGTCTACTCTGTTTCTACGAAAACGAAATTTCGAAAAAACACTCGCGACTTTCCTACTCTCGTTCTACTTCGTTTCGTCCGACACAACGTTGTTTGACGTTTAAATGCTCTAAGCATACTCTAATTAGAGTAGGCTTAGAAGATTTAAACAGACGAAACGACGCATCGAAGTAGAATCGGAGTTTGAAAATCGAGAGTTTATTTCGAAATTACGTTTTCGTTGCATTAGAGTAGACGTCCAGGTCTACTACGAAGTCCGATAAACGATATATCGGCCGAACTTATGAAGTTTCCGACCACGAAAGACATCAATCGGTCGGTTGATCAGATCGGCCGTTTCGTTCGATCCGACCCTCATCCGACCTAAGTCTATAACTTCCGACCCGAAATGTATCGATCCGAATGTTTTTCGTGGTAGGCTACAATCCGATTCAGCTGTCGGTCGGATGCGATCATTCGGAGTTTGTTTTCGTAGTAGACCTGCTGGGATGTAGCGCAGGTCATTTTATCGGATTCGAAGGCGGAGTCGGAGTTTTAAAATTTGATTTATCGGAGTCGGAACCGAAGTCGGAGGCATAGGCAGGATTAGAAGTGGTGGCAGGAGATACATTTTTATTGGGTATTTTTTTTTGCCAAACACGTGGACACGATAAACATTGACGAGCAATTGATTTAGGAAGTTGGGATTTTGTATTTTAATTTACTATCCACCACAATAAAGGATTATCTGCAATATTTATACACCTTACCTCCGATTATAACCTCCGTTTTAAAAGTTTCGGAGCCGAAGTCGGAAACGAAGGTCTAATAGTAATCGGAGGTTCCGACTTCGGAGTCGGATTCGAAGCTCTTCCCTGGTAGGCACACAGTACTCAAATCCGTCATCCGTCATCTATCGTCAGGTAATAATATGACAGTACCTGTCTTATGTTTTCCCACAAAATGGCAGCTCATGGTACGAAACACAATCTGATATTTATTAGAAAATGTGTAATGTAGTATTTGTTGTTGTAGCGACAGTATGAATACATCATCTGTGAAAATTACAACTCTCTAGCTACCACCGTTCTTCAGATACAGTCTGGTGACAGACGAACGGACGAACAGCGAAGTCCAGTAATAGGGTCCCGTTTTTACCATATACATATATTATATGGAAAACAGGGAGGCGGTTTTTTGAATATTACCAAAAACTGGATGACAAGATGTTCAGGCCCACTACCAGTCGGAAGCGTGCCCAGCATGCTGGCGGCAGTAACACGCTGAATAGCGATGTATATGTGTTGGGCCAAATAAACGCTAGCATTTTGGTCACGCGTTGCGTCGGCGAAGCTCTCGGAAAGGCTTTTGAAGATGAAGTCCGCGCCCGGCCTTCACAGGTACGATGTCTCAACTCTCAACCCCAAAAGGCTTAAATATAAAACCACTACCGAGGGTTGCTGGATGGAGGGCGCCACTGTGCCACTGTTTACATCGTACTCGTACTAAAATTAATTTTAAAATTATCTCAAAGCTGTATCTTAGATGAAAAGTGACAAAATAAGTAAAAAGTGTACTGACTCATCGAAAAAAGATAAAAAACAACAGTGAAACTACAGTGTAAACAAGTGAAAACAGTGCAAAAAGTGAAATAATAAAAAGACTTCAAAACGACTAAAATAAACCAAATAATTCAATAGAAGTGTAAAATGCTGTTTGTGTAAAGTGAACTATTAATGAGAACAAAATTATACTGCAAAAAGTGTTTATAAATAACAATTCTTACAGAGATAACCAATAAAAATAATAAATAATAAATGAAGGCAGTCTAAAAAACCACTTACTTAGCTGTTTTAGCCAACTTGTAACGCCATCTAGCGACATATTTTAGAAACAGTCAATTTAAATGTTCTCTAACCCGTTTTGGTGACAGCGACATCTAGCGGCAACACACTGAAACATCTGAATAAGTGTGAACGCAATATCTAAACCTGTTACCGCAAGAAATTTTAAGTAGTGCAAAAAGAAATTCAATCAATAGACGTCAGAGGGCGCATTACGTACATAATGGAAGAGATAAAGCAGCTTTTAGTAAATATTCAACAAGAATTAAACCAACAAAAAAGAGAACTGTCAGAAATGAAAGAAGACATAAAAAACACAATAAATACGAATATTAATGAAAAGTTCAGCACGATGGAATTAAAAATCGAAAAACTTGAAAAAAAATTAGAAGAACAAAATTTAAAAATAATGAACCTGGAAAGACATGCTAGACGTAAAAATTTAATTATTTTCGGAGTTGAAGAGCAAGAAAAATCTTACCAAGTACTAGAAAGTTTTGTAACCAACATAATAAGAACACACTTTAACATGTTTTGCGATAAAAACAGCATTGATACTGTGAGAAGATTGGGGAAAAAAGGTGAAAAGGTACGACCTGTAGTAATTACGTTTAGCACAATGGGGCTCAAAATGTCTATTCTGAAAATGAAAAAGTGTCTAGAAAATACGTCATATTACATTAAACAGGATTATCCATTGGAAGTTTTAAACAAACGAAAAGAGCTCCAGATTCGAGTAGAAGAAGAAAAAGAACTAGGCAATACAGCTTTTATCAAATATGATAAACTTATTGTCCTAAACAAATGTAAAGAAAGTCATCGCAACCAAACAAATAAAAGAAACATCTCTGAATCCCCAGAAATACCACATCAAAGCCAAAGCAAAGCTCAACAGAGCAATAGAAAACAATTTAAAAAAATCAAAACGGGAAGTATAAAAGATTTTGTTTTACAAAACCGCACATCAGTTTACTCTCCAGAACTCTCCAGAAATCGGACCGCCTCAACAACACAACAACGAAACACAGCAGAAGACAGCATAGCTACAAAATTTGGACCCTCTACCTGCCCTCAATCTCCCAGTACGGCTGGTCACCGCGGGAGAGTACGACCAAAACCCTCCAAAGCAACTATCAAAAGTAAAAACAAAACAGTTATATATCTGTACATTAAATACTAGAACGTTATCGTCTGAAAAACGACTTATAGAACTGAAGGCAGCTCTAAAACACGTAAATCATGACATATTGGGTATATGTGAAGTTCGTCGACTAGGGGAAAACATTATAGAAGACAATGAATATATCATATACCATTTTGGAAAAACCAAAGGGCTGTACGGAGTGGGTTTTCTAATAAAGAAAAAATACAAAGAAAGTATTAAAAAGTTCACAGGAATATAAGATAGAGTATGTTTACTGGAAATAGAGCTAGAAGGCTTATCTTTTGCGATAATACAAGCTTATGCACCTACAGAAAGTTCTTCGCAAGATGACATAGAGCTTTTTTATAAGGATTTAGAGAGTGCCCATGACTCTATAAACACAAATTATGTAATTTGCTTGGGAGATTTTAATGCACAGATCGGGAAACCTAAAAAACACGAGCACCTTGTTGCTGGAGAATATGGATACGGCAAAAGAAGCAAACGAGGTGAACGGCTTGTCCAGTACGCATACGAACATAATTTAAAAATTATCAATACAATATTTAACCTGAAAGAAAAAAATAGATGGACGTGGATTTCACCGGACAAAAATACAAAAAATGAAATAGATTATGCCCTGACTACAAAACCACAACTATTTGCAAAATTTGAAATAATAAAATCGTTCTCCTTTGGATCAGATCACAGACTCATAAGAACGACTATTAATTTAAAGTTAAAGAAAAAGAGTAGACGAAACTTCAGCAACATACCAAAAAAATTAAATACATCGGAAGAGCAAGATATGTATGTATCTCAAAAATTTAAATCAAAATATTCCATCATTAATAGAGATGCACAAAAATTACAACGCTAACGAATACTGCGGAAAAATTGTCAAAACATTGTCCGATAGCTTAAAAAATGTCAAATCGAAACGAAATGTAAACATCTTGTCAGATAGAGCACTAGAACTTATGAAGAAAAGAAACGAACTACAAAACAAGCCAAAACTTAATAAAAATGACAAAGAAGAATTAAAAAAACTTTATAAAAATACAAACAAAGAAATCAAGAGGTGCTATGATACATACAGAATGAACACAATCCACAAATATTTAGAAAGCTCTAGGTCTGCAAAGAGAGCGTATAAGAAATTGGACACATCTAAAACATGGATTTCAACACTCCAACCTGGTTCCACCAAAAATAAATCCCGCGAGGAAATTATAAACATCGCTACAGATTTCTATACACAACTATATAATGGACCAGACCCAGAAGAAGGAAATAATATTTGTGAAGACGGGAACTCTTTCTCGGTACAAGAATTTACTGAACCAGAAATCTTAAAACAAATAATGAAACTTAAACCAGAAAAAAGCCCAGGACCAGACGGAATCACCAACGAATGCATAAAGTTAGCAAAAACTCTACTTTTGACACCCATCACTCTACTATTTAACAAAGTGTTAGAAGAACAAGTGGTACCATACAGTTGGGCTCAATCAGACATCATTCTGCTCTACAAAAAAGGAGATCCAGCCGATATAGCTAACTACCGACCCATAAGCCTAATGTCTTCTTTGTACAAGCTGTTTGCTTCTTGTTTACTAGAAAGAGTCTCAGCAGATATAGACGAACACCAACCAATTGAACAAGCTGGCTTTCGAAGCGGTTTTAGCACTGCAGATCATATCCAAGTAGTAGAGCAAGTAATAGAAAAATATGTAGAGTTTCAAAAACCTCTATATTTAGCCTTCATCGACTACAAAAAAGCTTTTGACTCTATTACACACAAAAGCATATGGGAAGCATTGAAAAATCAAAATATAAATAAAAAGTACATCAACATCTTGAAAAATATATACTCCAAATGCACTAGTAGAGTCAAATTGGACAGGACCGGAAAGGAAATAAGAGTCAGGAGAGGCGTGAGACAAGGAGACGGAATTTCACCGAAGATATTTATTGCTGTATTACAACATATAATGGAAAAGCTACCATGGTCAAAACAAGGCATCAATATAAATGGAGTTTATTTAAGCCATCTAAGGTTCGCAGATGATATAATTTTATTTTCGGAAAACCCACAACAACTAAACGAAATGGTAAACGAACTACTCTCTGTAAGCTTGGAAGTGGGTTTAGAAATGAACCTAGAAAAAACAAAAATAATGTCCAATCACCAGAAGACACCCATACTTGTTAATGATACACCACTCGAATACATCGATAAGTACATATACCTAGGAAAACAGGTTTCATTTAGCAAGGACAGAAATACCGAAGAAGTAGAAAGAAGGATAGCTATAACTTGGAAAAAATACTGGGCCCGAAAAGAAATACTAAAGTCACAACTACCAGTAGAGTTGAAGAAAATTGTAATGGACTCTGAAATACTGCCATGTCTAACGTACGGCTGTCAAACATGGACGTTTGACTATAAAACTAGAAGAAAGATAGAGATAACCCAGAGAAAAATGGAAAGAAGTCTACTTGGCATAAAGTTAAGAGATAAAGTGAAAAACAATGTCATTCGCGAAAAAACCAAACTCATCGATGCCCTAGATTTCTCACTTATTAGAAAATGGAAATGGGCGGGTCATGTTGCCAGATACAATGACAGATGGACCGTAAGGGCTGGAAACGTGGAATGCTTTGGAGGAGGCTTTTACCCGAAGGGGGTCCATACAACTTTAAAAAAGCAAAAAAAGAAAAAACCTACTACTAATTTTATCAAGTAATAATCAATTAACTTTAACCAAAAATTAGTAAAATATTAAAATCAATTTATTGTAATGTTGTATGGAATCAATAAAGCTTTATTTATTTATTTTTATTTATTTATTTATTTATTTACCGAGGGTTGCATATTTCCGCCGTTTGAGACGCTCAGCTGAATTAGCCGCTGCACTGGCCTTACCATGTGTCTCTCGAAGAAGTGATGGTGCCAGAGTATCGACACAAGCTGCGTCCCACACTAGGGGCCGACTCTGGCCGCTGATCGCATCCGCGGACAGCAACGCTCACCACTCGCTGTGGGGAAGTAGAAATACCAACAAAAGGGGTGAGTCTTTAGCCGAATATTTATTCCAGACAAACCTCAACATTATGAACAGGGGTACGGAACCTACTTTTGTAAGCTCTAGGTACCAAACTATCATAGATATTACACTGGCAACCAACGCGGTGGCTAGCCAAATCGAGGGATGGCACGTATCAAACGAGCCATCTTTTGCGGACCACCGCCGCGTTTGTTTCCAACTGCGATATAAGTCAACAGACCCTGTTCCATATCGTAACCCCCGTAAAACCGATATAACAAGGTACACAGCATTATTAAACAAAACATTAGGAAACACACACCTAACTGACACAACACTTTGTACAAACAACATAGAAACGAACGTACAATTCCTAACAAAAACACTATTGGATAGTTACAAACTGGCATGTCCGGTGGTAAAATCAAACAACGTAGGTAAGGGTTCTTGGTGGGGGCCAGAACTCGAGAGACTACGCCATAAACTAAGGACGCTCTATAACAGGGCAAAAAACACCAGATCCATGGTGGACTGGGACAACTACAAAGCTGCACAAAAGCATTACAAGAGGCGAATCAGGTTCCGCAGAACGGAATCCTGGCACAACTTCTGTAATAGCATAAATTCAACAAACCAAGCCGGAAGAATAAAGAAAGTTCTAGCCAAAGGCGAGCTCAACCTCCCGGGCTCCCTAAAAAAGGAAGACGGCACTTACACAAACACAGACAACGAAACAAGTGCAGTACTTCTGGAGACTCACTTTCCTGGATGCCAGATCACAGGAGAACCAGAGTGGCCAGAAGAAAACCACTGCACACCAACAACCCAAGAATGGGAAGTAGCAAATAAGGTAGTAACCGCGGATAGAATAAAATGGGCACTTAAAAGTTTCAAACCTTTCAAATCCGCAGGGCTGGATGGTATATTCCCAGCGTTACTACAATGGCAACCAAACCAGGTAACAGAGCACCTTTTACCAATTTATAGGGCCTGTATAGCCTTTAAATATATCCCGAAAACATGGAGGGAGGCGAAAGTAGTTTTCCTACCAAAACCCGGTAAGGAGGACTACACGCACGCCAAATCGTTTAGACCTATTAGCCTAACGTCTTTCCTTCTAAAAACGTTAGAAAGATTAGTGGACCGACACTTAAGAGATGGGGCACTAAAACATAAACAACTGCATCCTCAGCAGCACGCATACAGAAAGGGTAGATCAACAGAGTCAGCATTGCATATGGTTGTGCACAAGATAGAATCGGCTCTCACAAACAAACTTTCAACACTTGCAGCCTTTATAGACATAGAGGGGGCATTTGATAAAACAATGCACAACAGCATAAACCATGCTCTATGCAAACTCAAGGTCGAACCAGTGATGAGGAACTGGATCACCGAGTTGGTCAGTAAAAGAGCAGTCCAGATAGTGATGAACACTACCATAAGGGCAAAGGTAGTAAAAGGATGCCCCCAGGGTGGCGTCCTATCACCACTATTATGGAACACAGTAGTAGACAGCCTCCTAAAGACGCTAAATAACAGAGGGTACACTACTATTGGTTATGCGGATGACCTCACTATACTGATTAGCGGAAGCGCTGAAAATGTGCTTTGTAAGTCCATGCGCTCGGCTCTTCAGATTGTAGAGAAATGGTGTGGCGAACATCAATTGTCAGTAAATCCGAAAAAAACAGAGCTCATTCTTTTCACCAACAAAAGAAAGTTACCAGAACTACAACTCCCAAAATTATTTAATACCAAACTCACCCTATCATCGCAAGTGAAGTATCTGGGCATCATCCTTGATAATAAACTGAACTGGGCGAGTCATATAGATACAAAAATTAAGAGGGCCTGTCTAACTTTTTGGCAATGCCGGAGACTCATTGGGAGAAAATGGGGTCTCAATCCAAAAATTACACTGTGGTTGTACACTTCAGTGATTAGACCCTCTCTGACCTACGGATCAGTTGTGTGGTGGCCCAGAACACAACTGACCACAATAAAAGCCAAACTCCAAAGTCTGCAACGCCTGGCAAGCCTAGCAGCCACTGGATGCATGAAAACCACACCATCAGCCGCTTTGGAGTATCTCTTAAATTTGAGACCTCTACACTTAGTCATACAAGAGGAGGCCACTGCAGCCGCCCTGCGACTAAGAGCTCACGGACTGTGGAAACAGGGTACAGAAACAGAACACACAAAAGTTCTGAAACGGGTGCTGAAAGAAATACCACTTCTTGAGGCACCCATGGATAGAACAATATGCCAACACGTCTTTGATCGAAGATACAATATCCAACTTAATGCAGAATTAAAAGATAGCTCTGGTAGCAGAGAAGTAAGGATATACACTGACGGCTCCAAAACCTCACAAGGTACAGGAGCCGGTGTCTTCTCAAATGATTTAAACATAAAAATATCAACATCACTAAGTAAGTTAAACACAATCTTTCAAGCCGAATGTATCGGTATCACCAGGGCGGCACAGGCGATCGCAGCCAGAGATGTCGGGGACTTAAACATCAAAATTGTCTCCGACAGCGCGTCAGTGCTTCAAGCCCTAAAAAACAACACTATAACCTCTGTCCTTATACTGGAATGTCACAATGCACTCCAATCCATAACAGGGACGAACAGAGTAACCCTGCAATGGATTAAAGGACACAGCGACTCACTAGGTAATGATGCAGCAGATGAACTGGCCAAGAGAGGAGCAAAGGCAATAACATACGGTCCGGAACCTTTAATGCCTATACCTCAGGCCCAAATAAAATCATGGCTGCAGGAAAATACCGAAAAAGCACATTCAATGGAATGGAGAAACATTGAAGGTTGCAGGCAAACAAAAATTGCTGTTCCGGTAGCAACAAAAAAACTTGCCCGCAACCTTATCAGACTGAGCAGGGATAGGATCCGTAAAGTCATAGGTACTATGACTGGCCACTGTCCCCTTAACAAACACTTATTCAATTTAGGTGTAACAGATAGCCCTCTGTGCAGAGGATGCATGGAGGAAGAAGAAACGCCACAGCATGTGATTGTGGAATGCAGGAGCGTGGCGGATCAACGGGCAGAATTCCTCCACTCCCCAGCAGCAGTCCCGGAGGCCTTCAACAACCTGAATAGGTTGCTTGCCTTCTGGGATAGCCTGGGATGGTTGGAGTGATAGGGAAGTATGAGCCACGCACAATGGCCCACTTTGAGAGGCTAAGTGCGGAAACAGCCCCGTCAAACTAAACTAACTAAACTAGGGGCCGACTCAACTTCCAAGGCAAAAAACTCATGCCGTCAGGTCTTTTGCCATCGTCACGCGTAAGACCACTCCGGTTTGAGTAGGGCTGGGACATTGGCGGTGGAAAAAGCCAAAGTTTTGTGTATGAATTGTTCACCAGTATCTATTTATCTGGACGACGTAGTCATAGCTTCTTAATTTAGTCGAGTGAACTTTTTGCTTGACTAGAAATTAGTAAGTTGACGTGAAATGATAATAATTGAAGTCGGTTTTTGTTTTTTCGGATATTATTTCAATCCAAATACTGTACGTGTTCAACAAGCTTCGGTGCAGAAGCAGAACCAAAGCAGAACCAAAGCAGAACGTTGTTTTTCTAAAATTGAATAAAATGTTATCTTACTAAGTATTATTATGTATATATTATGTAAAGGTTTGATTTGGTTGAAATTTGAAACACAGATAGTTTATATAGTCTCATATACTACCTATCATCTCGGAAAAAGCATGGGCCCTAACGAAACAAATATTAACGACAGAATGACATTACCAATTAGATTGACATTTGAAACACACATGGTTTAGAGTCTTAAATATTACATCGGCTAATAAGTCTATCACCTACTACTTAGGATATCATCCTGTAAAAATGTACAAGTGGGTAAGTATCAGATCACGCACATCAGCTACAGACTCTTCGTAATGTATCCTATAAAAATCCTACAAACTTAACACTGCGGCTATGTTCGATACTCCACAACCTTACTACGAGTGTGTTTGATGTTGCTTAAAATATAAAATATGAAGTTGCTAAACTTGAATAAATATATTTTTGTGTGGAAAAACAAATCACTCGGTATGTGTAATGACCACCCATCCAAATATTTTTACGTAAGTACTACAAATGCACTAATAAGGTCGCAAGATCAACGTACGCGAACGAAGTAGCGGGTTCAGCTAGTCTATAAATATAAAAGCGAAAGGTCACTCATCACCGAATCTCAGAAACTACAAATGCTAGGAGTCTGAAATTTTTATATGTAGGTGCCTTTTAGCACGTAGGCGCTCGCTAAGACGGGGTTTTGCGAAATTCAACCCCTAAGAGGGTTAAACCAGGGATTGACGGTTGTATGAAACTTCCGTCATTTTCAAAGTTATAGGCATTTAATCTACTAGACAGATTTTAATGAAATTTGGTACACATTTATACTGGATGTCAAGAAAGGGCATAGGTTACTTTTCATTAGGGAAAAAAAGGGTTGAAATGGGGGATGAAAGTTTATATGGAAGTTCGTAATTGTTGAAGATAAAACCATGAAACTTCGTATCTAGACACTTGGCACGAAACAAATAAGTTTTCTCTAGCAATTTTGTAAATTTGAATTGTACGGGTGTCAAATAGCGGTTGAAATGGGGGATGAATGTTTGTATGGAAGTTCACAATTGTCGAAGATAAAATCATGAAACTTCTTATCTAGACACTAGACGCGAATGAAATAAAAGTTTGTTCTAGCAATTTTGTAATTTCGAATTGTACGGGGGTGAAATAGGGTTGAAATGGAGGATGAATTGTTTGTATGGAAGTTCGCAATCGTTGAAGATAAAATCATGAACCGTCGTATCTAGACACTAGACGCGAAGCAAATAAAACTTTGTTCTAGCAATTTTGTTATTTCGAACTGTAAGGGGGTGAAATAGGGGTTGAAATGAAGGATGAAAGGTCGTCATCGTCGAAGACAAACCATGAAATTTTGCAACTAGACACTTGACATCCATACTAATATTTTAAATATTAAAGTAACTCTGTCTATTACGATTTTCGCCTGAACCACTGCACCGATTTTGATGCAAATTTGGTACACAGCTAGACTAGACTCAGGAAAGAACAAGGTTGACTTTTTATCACAGAAAAAGAGTTGAAGAGGTGGAAATGAGGATTGAAAGTTTAATAGGAATTTTGTCAATGTTGAAGATAAACCGTACAATTTGGCAACTAGACCCTTGAAATCCATAGGTACTATTAAGTATACAATTAAAAATGTGAAAGTAACTCTTGTATGTTACAATTGATCGCTAAAACAACTAAACCAGTTTTGATTAAATTGATAAAATTGTTTCAATATAAGCTGTTTTTAGTAAACGTACATTTGTATGGGTACAAATACTGCCTGGAGTCGCGGGTAAAATCTAGTATATTTTATAATTGAAGATAGAATAATACAAAATTAAAAATTATTTAATACTAGCTGACCCGGCAAACATCGTATCACCATGCTTTTATTTCGTTTTTAAAATTTTCTGTTATACAAACCTAGTCCCGACAATAACGACATAAAACAAAGAACTTTATTTTTTCTTACTGTACATAGAGGATATTTCGATATTAGGTCGTTTTGATCTTGTGTCATTCCTATAATAGGAAGTTTTGCTACTAGGTCATCCAGATTTTGTGTTGTTATACGATGAAGGGCATTTTGCTTTTAGATCCATCTATTTCGTAAGCAACGAAAATACTGAAGGGATCAAAGCGCAATGCGGCACTCAAACATGTTATTGGTAGGAATAACACATGGGCTAATTTTAATCCCGAAAAAATGCAGAGTTCTTTAAAGCTAAGCCATTTTCTAAATTCTACACGTAATAAATCGGAGAGATACTAAGTAGTGCCTATTGCATAATTATTAATGTTTTCATAATTTACCCGCTATTGAATAGACACAATAGGCTAACAATACAACATCAGCGTACAACATTATTTACTCATCTTTACTGAATAACGTAACGTAACGTAATGCGTCTGTAACCGGACTGAACTTGAAAATCTTCAAGCGCCGACTACGATACAGCTGCAGAAACCCGAAGTTGAGACAGTGAAAAAGGGAGCGAAAGCTGCACGAAGAGCCCCATTGAAGTAAATCTCCTTCTTTTTTATTTCTTTGGTGACTTGCTTGTTGTGTTTTCTATTATGTGCGTTTTCACATCACTTTCTGAGCTTCTACGCATTAACACGCATTAACTTATTGTATAAGCAGTATACATATGGTGTTTTTCCCATCACTTCTTTCTATTGTAAATTGAATTTGAGTGGAGTTGTAAAAACTTTTAGAACCGAAATACCTTTCCGTAGGCAAATTTCAAATTTTATATTTTTAACAAATTTTTCTAATACCTTCACAGAGTTATGAATTGACACATTGTAAAATAGTAACTGTCACTGTCATATTTGCATAATGCCAATGTACGACGTAAACTTTTTTTGGCTTCTTAAATCAGTTTTCAATGCTGTAAATCACTGTAAAGTCATGGAATAGGTATGTTTATTTAAATTGTAAGTTTTATCTGCTCTGTGTTATTTTATTTGGAAGTATTACACAACTTATTTAGTTTAGGAGTGTTGTGAAATATGGAGTCCTTTCCACACAACCCGACAGGTGGTAACATTACAGATACCAACTAAACTTGTTCATTACTTATTATATTTTTATTTATTGTTATTTAATGTATCTATACTTGTATTTATCTGCTAGGAAATTATTAATTTTATGTTATTTGTGTAGTTATTATAATGTTAAATGATATGTTCAGTGATGATGACTGCAACAGTGACGATGACTTCATATCGGCGTCTTCAGGTTTCACGAGCAGCAATCAAAGCTTCGACAGTTTTCAACCGTTGTCTGACTTCCTGGAAGGCACCCTTCGTGTTCCTTTTAGTCTCTCCGATCCGTGGGTACTTTTGAATTTCGACCTACCGCCGATTCTGAAAAATTTCAACGTCATTCACATCAACGCGCAGAGCGTTCCGTCTTCCTATCCTGAAATGTTGGCGTCTCTTGATCATGATAACATCCATGCTATATTAGTCTCCGAAATCTGGCTTGGACCTTGTCTTCCCTCGACCTCATATTCTCTCCCCGGTTTCATACTCATAAGAAATGATCTCGTCGGCCGTGTTGGCGGGGGCGTCGCAATTTACCTTAAAGCAAACATTCCTTTCTCAGTTTTGAGCAAGTCGCCACAACCGTCCCCAGCTGACGCGGGTGAGCATCTTCTTATTGAAGTACTTCTCTCACACACTAGAGTGCTTCTTGGAGTGTATTATAGCCCTTCCAAAAACGTCAACTATTTTACTTCTTATGAGAATCTTGTACACGGCTTAATACCTACCTACAACCACACCATTTTAATGGGTGACTTTAATACTTGCCTTCATAAGAAAGATCTTCGCTCTTCTTCACTCCAATCGATAATTCAATCTTTTAATCTGCATATTCTTCCTCTCAACTCCACTCATCATTTTCCAAACTGCACCCCATCTTTACTTGATTTAATGATAGTCTCGTCTCCCAATAATGTTGCTACGCACGGTCAGTACACTGCTGATGAGTTCTCATTTCATGATCTAGTATTTTAATCTTACAAAATTCGCCCCCCAAAATTTAAACCCAAAATCGTCTTGCATCGCAACTTGGGTAGTATGAACCATGACTCGCTTGTCGATGACGCCAAAAATTGATTGGGGCCCCGTTTTAAATGCTGAATCGGTGGATGATCAAGACGCTATCTTTAATTCACTCATCACACAATTACACGACAATCATGCTCCACTACGTAAAATCAAAATCAAGCACTTACCTGCCCCTTGGCTCACTGACGAAATCAAAAGCTTAATACATAGAAAAGCATCAGCTAAATCTCGTTATAAATCGCGTCCTACAGACATCAATAAAGACAAATACATTCAGGCCCGAAATCGCTGCAATAAGGTGTGTAGAGACGCAATACGCCGACATGTCCACAAATCTATTCAAAATGAAAATCCAGGCAAAGTCTGGAAATTTCTCAAGACTATGGGAGTTGGTAAATCTCGCTCAATTTCTGTTCCAAATAATCTTGATTTCGATGCTCTGAACCAACATTTTTCGTCTACATCTACTGTCTCAAATACGGTAAAACAGTCTACTCTTAATCTCCTTTCAGCCCTACCAACCCTTATTGGTTATCCTTTGGCATTTATTCAATTTACTGAAGGCGATGTTAAGAAGAGTGTGATGTCAATCTCCTCCAATGCTGTTGGCGGTGATAGTATCAGTCGCAACATGCTGGTGCCTATCCTTGACACTATCCTTCCCGTATTGTGTGTAATTTTCAATGAATCCATTTCCAGTGAAGTTTTTCCTACGATTTGGAAAGATGCACAAGTTATTCCCTTACCGAAAAAACCTAATCCTACATATTTTTCTGAATATCGTCCTATATCTATTCTTCCTATCCTGTCCAAAGTCCTTGAGCGTCTTATCCACACACAACTAAATCACTTTCTCAACATGCAAGACTTCCATAATCCCTACCAATCTGGCTTTCGTCCTGGGCACAGCACTGTATCCGCGCTTGTTAAGATCACCGACGACATCCGCAAAGGTATGAACGACGGTAGGCTTACTGTTCTAACTGTGCTAGACTTCAGTAATGCCTTTAATGCCGTCGATTTCGATATCTTGCTTGGGACACTACGCTCCATTAACATATCGCCGTCAGTAATTAGTTGGTTTCGTAGTTACTTGTTTGGACGCCGGCAACGTATTCGCCTCGACGATATTTTCTCGTCTTGGTGTAATACACACGCTGGTGTCCCTCAAGGCGGCGTGCTATCACCACTTATCTTCGCTATTTTCATTAACTCTATTTCTCAACAATTAATTTCTTCCTACCACCTTTATGCAGACGATCTACAAATTTATTCTCAAGCTCGTCTCTCTGACCTAAATGTTGCTATTGACACGGTTAACGCCGACCTACGAACAATTATACATTGGAGCAACTCGTTTGGCTTAAACGTTAACCCTACCAAAACTCAGGTAATCATAATTGGCAGTCCTTACATGATTGCCAGGGTCGACTGGGCTACTATCCCACAAGTTACATTTAATGGGATTGTAATTCCGTACAGTGAAACTGTCAAAAACCTCGGCGTGATTTTTGATCGCACATTGAGTTGGAAGCCTCACTTAAAATGTATTAGCAGTAAACTCTTTGCATCTGGCGGATCGTTGAGACGCCTCCGTAATTTTTTACCAACTGCTACCAAAATTGCGCTTGCACAGTCTCTTCTGCTTCCCATTCTGGACTATGCAGATGCCTGCTATCTGGATCTCAATGAAGATCAGCTAAATAAACTTGAGCGTCTTCAAAATTATTGTATATGATTTATATTTGGATTACGCAAATATGATCATGTGTCTCAGTTTCGCATGCAGCTCAAGTGGCTTCCCATTCGCTTTCGTCGGAATGCTCATGTTTTATCTCTTGTCTATAATATACTGTTTAACCCCTCATACCCGCGCTATTTGAAAGACCTGTTTACATTTTGGAGCATCGCGCACTCTCTGCCTCTCAGATCAAAACAAAACTGTTATTTTTTTTTTTTTTTGTTTTTTTTTTTTTATAATGTGGCGTTAAAAAATACACACAACCCTAAATTTTACTCTTTTATCACCAACCCCTATTTTTAATAGCCATTTTAGTAATTTTATAATTTGACAGTGAACTCTTAAACGGCGGGACCGATTTGAATGATTTTTTTGTGTGTGTTGTGGATTCGAGGATGGTTTAGATTCACAAATAAGCTCGGCAGATGGCGCTGCAGACAGTGTCTAGGTTATGATCCGAGCGAAGCCGGAACGGGCCGCTAGTGATTTATATATGACCTCTAAACATTTATTATCTATCGAAAACTGGTCCAGATTACTCGTTTAAGCTCTACTTTGAAATTACAGAAACGACATTAACAATAACGAGTAGCAGCAATAGGTATACCAGTATGCTGAGTGCGAGTTTTGTCGACATCAAAACGCGTTCTACCGTGAGCGCGTAAACATGCCTTTTGTATGAGGAAATTTCTAGCGCGTCTAGCGGCGTCGGATTTCTTCATACAAATGTTATGTTTACGCGCTCACGGTAGAACGCGTTTTGTTGTAGACAAAACTCGCACTCAGCATACTGGTCCTCAAAAGTAAGAAACGTCATAAAAAGTCCTTACATTAGAAATTGGTGTTTTGTAAGGGAGAAACACAAAGTCGATTTTTTTATGTGTATAATATATTTATTTGATCAAAATATGTACTATTGATATCTTCTATTGTCTATGTATTTTTGCCATAAATAAATAAATAAGTATTGGTGGACAATTCACACACAACACCATCTGACCCCAAACTAAGCAAAGCTTGTATGATGACGGCCAGATAGCTGATATAATACTTATATAGTTTTAAATACATACTTATTATACATAGAAAACACACAGTGCAAACATTTTACATAGCTAGTTCACTAATCCCTTTAATAAAAAACCATTCGGGCGGGAATCAATAAAATCTTTAAAGGCGCTTTGAACTGCCCCATCGGAGTTGATTTTTTTCTCTTGCAAAACGTTATCCAAATTTTGAAATAAAGTGGCCAAGTGCGACTTGGACTCGCCCATGAAGGATTCCGTTGCAGCAAGTAACATAATAAACATAGTTTTTTTAGTTCGTTGTAACTTTGATCGAAGTTTTAATAATAATGTGTTTATGACGTACTAAAAAAAACTACTCATCAGATCGAGTTCAAACCAATTTTCGTTGATAGTTTGCATGGTAATGTACATCATATATTATATTTTTTTTAGTTTTTTCATTCTCTTATTTTAGAAGTTAGAGGGGGGGGGGGGACACATTTCACCACTTTGGAAGTGTCTCTCGCGCAAATTATTCAGTGTAGACAAAAACTATATTAGAAACCTCAACATCATTTTTGAAGACCTATCGATAGACGTCCCACACGTGTAGGATTAATGAAAAAAATTTTTTTTGAGTTTCAGTTCTAAGTATGGGGGGCAACCCTAATTTTTCTTTTTTTTAATTTTTTTTTGTTAAAATCGTAATGCGGTTCACAGAATAGATCTACTTACCAAGTTTCAATAGTGTAGTTCTCATAGTTTCGGCAAAAAGTGGCTGTGACATACAAACGGACAGACAGACAGACAGACAGACATGACGAATCTATAAGGGTTCCGTTTTTACGTTTTACGGAACCCTAACAATAGAGGAAAAACAAATAAATGTATAACGGTTTTCAAAACACAGAAGCATGAGTGAGGATAAATATATTTGAGATCAAAGTGGTGTAAGCAAAGTAGGTACGACAAAACACCAATTTCATATGGACCTAAAAAATTAAAATTTGTATGATCCATACTGTACCTACTATATTTTCCAAATTTCATCAAACATCCAAACTTTCGTATTTATAATATTAGTAGGATTGACGTAAAAATGTAAAGTATTTAAGAATAAAATACTTTTACTGTGATGAAGCTCATTAGCAGTCGGAAGCGTGCCCAACATGCTAGAGGCAATTATTACGCTGTAAGGCAATATTTATGCATTGAATCAAATAAACGCCAGCACTTTGGTCATAAGTAGCGTCGACAAGACACTTTGATTTACACTGGCATTCGCCCTGATAACCCCTTTGTTTACAGTTTTGGACTAAGATAAAAAGCGGACTACAGTAGCCGATGAGCGTTAGGATTTACATATTTTAGTTGTGGGTTCTGGTTCAGAGATCACACGATTGCGGGATCGTAACTTGGTAGATATTATTATTTTAAACACAATGGACGTAAATTTTGATCGGTAATGAATTGATCTGAATATTACATAATCTGAATTTTACAAAACTATTAACTCACTGCAGTCAACTACTTTTCACGCGCAGTTCCCGTTCTCTTTATTTTCCCATGATGAAAAGCATATGTGTTATGTCTGCCTACAGTCTGTGTTCCAAACAACCCTATCCATGACATCTACTCTCAACTTTGGCTCGTATATGGAGTCCAAAGCTAAATTACCTACTAATAAACTAAGTGTCCTCTCAAAGGTGCGAAGGTACCTACTTCAAGTCTGAACAGTTGCTCACGTTATATCAAGCACAGATTCGCTCTTGTATGTTCGCACCTTTGGGATGGATCGGCTAAGTATCAGCTGGAGGCCCTGGAATCGATCGAGAGACGTACCAAAAGGCTCATAGGCAACGACACTCTTGTGCGAAAAAGACTTCAAAGTCTTGAACATCGCCGAAAAATTGCTAGCCTATCGGTTTTTGATCGGATACACATGGGAGAGTGTGCGACTGATTTGCATGATCTAATACCACCTTGTCCATTTTCTATCGGAATGCTCGTAACTCGAAAAAACGACATCGTTTCATGGTTGATGTTCCAAAGACACGAACGAAGAGATTTGATGCTACTTTTTTCAAAAAAGTTTTCTAAATTCGGTTGCATGTTTTTTTGTTCGTACTCATTTTGTACCTATGTTGCGCGATAACTAGTTTGGGATATCTATACTTATAATAAAACTGTAGCGGGTCGAATTCTGTACATTGAAGATATTTTGAAAAAAAAATTTGGGGACACTCCATAGTCGATACTGATGGCGAAACTGCATTTTTTTTCTTTCATGTCTGTCTGTCTGTCTGTCTTTCTGTATAGGGAACTCTCATCACGCCGAAACTACTGATTCAATTCAAATGAAACTTGACATGATTTAAGTTCATACTAAGTAGATGGTAGCTGTCTACTTTAAATCCTCAAATTCTGCACGGTTTTCTTGCAGGAAGGGGTGAAAGTCAGAATGTGTATTTGGTTGTTACTCATATTTGCGTTGTTCAATTTCGTTAATTCTTATTTTAGAAAGAACATATTTTTTATATATTTCCATCAAAATTATTGGTCAGGTGGATTGCAAATTACATAGAAATTAAATAATAACGGTAATAATAAGTTCGGTACATACTAACTTCGAAGTAATCTGTGACACTGTAAACAACAGGGATGTAACGGAGGTCATTTTGCTGGAGCCGAAGGCGGAGTCGGAGTTTTAAAATTTGATTTACCTATTGGAGTCGGATTTGAAGTCGGAGGCATAGGCAGGATTATTACAGGTACACACATCGCATTTAAATCCGCCATCCGTCAAGTAATAATATGACAAAACCTTTCTAATGTCAAAGTCAAAGTTTTGTTTTATAGCGGATAAAAACACGTTGGTAAGTAACCTAGGTACGTGACATCAATTCTAAATTAGATATTAAAAAACCGGCCAAGTGCGAGTGGGACTCGCGCACGAAGGGTTCCGTACCATTACCAAATAAATGGCGAAAACTTATTTTATTATATGGGAGCCTCCTTAATCATTAATTATTTAAAGATAACATAAAACGAAATATTGTGTGAACAGTTAAAGCGTCTACCTGTCACCATTATTAGTATAGGAGTATTATTAGTATTACGAGCGAGAAACGGTAAAAAATTCAAATTAGTTCTATGGGAGCCCCCCTTAAAAATGTATTATATGTTGTTTTTAGTATTTGTTGTTGTAGCGGCAAAATGAATACATCATTTGTGAAAATTACAACTGTCTAGCTATCACTGTTCTTAAGATACATTCTGGTGACAGACGGACGGACGAACGGACGGACACCGAAGTCCCAGTAATAGAGTCCCGTTTTTATTATATGGAAAAGAGGGAGGCGGTTTTTTTAATATTAACAAAAACTGGATGACAAGATGTTTAAGCCCACTACCAGTTGGACGCGTGCCCAGCATGCTGGTGGCAATACCACGCTGAATGGCAATGTTTATGCGTTGGGCCAAATACACGCCAGCATTTTGGTCACGCGTTGCGTCGCCCAAGCGCTCGGAAAGGGTTTTAACGATGAGGTGAGCTCCCGGACCCCACAGGCACGATGTCTCAGCCCCAAAAGCACTACCGAGGGTTGCAAATTTCCGCCGTTTGACACGCTCAGCTAAATAAGCCGCTGCACTGGCCCTACTATGAATCTCTGGAAGATGCGATGGTGCCAGAGTATCGACGCAAGCTGCGTCTCACACTAGGGGCCGACTCAACTTCCAACTTCCAAGGCACAAAAGTCATGCCGTCAGGTCTTTTGCCATCGTCACGCGCCACTCCGGTTTGAGTACCTATGGCTGGGACAATAGCGGTGGAAAAAGCCAAAGTTTTGTGTGTGAATTGTTCACCAGTATCTATTTATCTGGACGAAGTAGTTATGGCTTCAAAAATTAGTCGAGTGAACTTTTTACTTGACTATTAGAAGTTAGTTGACGTGTAATGATAATAATGGAAGTCAGTTTTTGTTCTTTCGGATATTATTTCAATCCAAATACTGTACTAAATTTTGTCAGAAACTCAAAAATTTTTTTTTCATCAAACCTACACGTGTGGGTTGTCTATCGATAGGTCTTCAAAAATGATGTTGAGGTTTCTAAAATCATTTTCGTCTACACTTAATAATTTGCGCGAGAGACACTTCCAAAGTGGTAAAATGTGTCCCCCCCCCCTCTAACTTCTAAAGTAAGAGAATGAAAAATCTAAAAAAAATATATGATGTACATTACCATGTAAACTACCAACGAAAATTAGTTTGAACTCGATCTGATGAGTAGTTTTTTTTTTAGTACGTCATAAATACACTATTATTGAAACTTCGATCAAAGTTACAACGAACTACAAGAACTATGTGTACTACATATGTATATAATGTTACTTGCTGCAACGGAACCCTTCATAGGCGAGTCCAACTCGCACTTGGCCACTTTATTTTGTTTGGTAGATCATTCATTAATATCCACTTAGAATTATACAGAACTATCCGCGACTTCTTTTTAGATTTGGTCTGTGTATACATTCAAAACTGGTAACAATGTAGAGTTGTTGTCTTACTTTGTTCGTTCATAGTTACAGTATACAACGGGGTGCTTGTACGTTTTACTCGTTACTGAACTCCCGTACTGAAATCCCATAAACTATCTGTGTACCAAATTTCAACAATATTGAGTTAGGCATTCCAATGTTACATTTATACTGGATCCCTAAGGAATTATGCTAGTTTTCGGGATAATAAATAAATAGCCTATTTTGTTTCGATGTTTGGATCTGTGTTACAAATCGCAACACAATCTAGTCAGGCGTTCCGATGTTACATTTATACTCGTTTTCTAAGGAATTGTGCACTATTTCGGGATAAAATGTAGCTTATGTGTTATTCCAGACTAAGCTATCTGTGGCCTAAATTTCAGCTCGATCCGTTCAGCCGTTTTGACGTGATTGAGCAACAAACATCCACACATTGAGATTTATAATAAGTATTAGTAGGATAGTATGTAGTATGGAATTCAAGTGTCTAGTTGCAAAATATAACGGTTTTATCATCAATATTGACGAACTTCCATGTAAACTTTCATTCTTCATTTCCACCCCTTCAAACATTTTCTGTGATAAAATCGCCCTTGTCCTTTCCTGAGTCTATCTCTGCTTCAAATTTCATCAAAATCGGTTCAGTGCTTTAGAAGCTAAAGCGTAATAGACAAAGGTACAGAGTTACTTTCATATTTATAATATTAGTATAGCCTCAGTATTATACTCGTATCAAGTGTCTTGTTGCAAAATTTCATGGTTTTATCTTCCACAATGACACACTTTTATACACACTGTCAAACGCTATTTCCTCCCCGTAGAGGTCGAAATTACAAAATTGCTAAAACATACATTTATTTTCTTCGCGTCAAGTGTCTAGCTATGAATTTTCATGGTTTAATTTTCAACAATTACGCACTTCTAAATAAACTTACATCCCCCATTGTAACCCCTATTTTACCCTCATACGGTTCGAAATTTCAAAAGTTCCAGAACAAACATTTATTTGCTTCATGTCAAGCGTCTAGATACAAAGTTTCATGATTTTATCTTCAACAATTACGAACGTCCAAGTAAACTTTCATCCCTCATTTCAACCCCTTCAACTCTTTTTTTCCGTAATAAAAAGTATCCTATGTTCTTTTCTGGAGTGTAATCTATCTGTGTACTAAATTTGATTAAAATCAGTTCTGTGGATTTGAATTTGATTTGAGTGAAAATGATGCATTTTTCATACAACCGTCCATTCCTTGTTTCACCCTCTTAGGGGTTGAATTTCCCGTCTTAGTGAGCGCCTACGTGCTAAAAGGCACATCCATGATGCAAAATTTCAGACTCCTAGCATTTGTAGTTTTTGAGATTCGGTGATGACTGACCTTTCGCTTTTTATGTATATATATATAGAGACAGATAGAATAAAACGCGCATTTTTCTGGAATACGATTTAAAAAAAAGCCTATTTCGGTACTAAAGTTACCTTATTAATAACCGCCATTACAATAGCAACCGGTAAACGTGATTAATTTCTTACTTTTACCTCGAGCTCTGGTAATTAGGTATTCAAAATGATAGACAATTAATAATTACCAATTAATCACACTAACTATAACATTACCTCTATTTGTATTTGATGCATGAGCGGCCCACTTTATTTACAAACATTCGAGGTGTTTTCTCAGAAAGATTGTAGTGGTAGAACTCTTTATGAAGTGCTCATATTACTCTACCGCTATGCAAAATAGTTTTAAAAACACGATTCTAGCACGCACTGCATTTCAAATAGCCAATCCGCCACCTTGGAACGGCCGCCATGTTAGATTTAGGTTACGTGATTATTTTTTTCGTATCCCATTCAGCAAGCCCTTTCATTTAATACCCATATCATGGGGTGCATTTCAAATAGCCAATCCGCCATCTTGGATGTCCGCCATGTTGGATTTAAGTCACGTGACTATTTTTTTCGTATTCCTGACAGCAAACCCTTTCAATTGATACGCATATCATGGGGGTGGATTTCAAACAGCCAGTCCGTCATCTTGGGGAGGCCGCTATATTGGATTTGTAATGACGTTTCTTAGCTAGTCATGTATTGTCATCAGAACTCAGAGCGTGTGGAAAATTTCATCCTAATCGAAGACCGAGAAGTGGGTCAAATTAAGATTCCAATTAACTTACATACATAGTTAGTTACAAGTGAAGCTAATAAAAGCGTGTTAAAAATGAAGGCATTTCTGTGTCCCGTTTTTAACCGACTTAAAAAAATAAGAAGGTTCTCCATTCGGTTTATGTTTTTTTTTGTATGTAGGAATGTACCGCGAAGTGTGAATAGATTTAGATTTTTTTGTTTGTTAGAGAAGTCAGAGGTCCCCAAATGAATTGTATTGAAATCGGTGTGGCGGTTTTTTAAATATGAACAAGAAAATAAAATATACTTTGATATATGTATTCAGACCACTTAGTGATGGATTCTTATGAAATTTTGCTCGTATGTCTGAATTTAATTTTAAATTAAAATCGGTTTTTGTTTTTCCAGAGAAAATAATTTTGAAAGGCTATGTTTCAAGTGAAATTATAGGGAGGTAAAATCTTATACCTCTGGGTAACGAGCACAGTGTAATGCCTGGCGGTGGACGGATAGCGTGGCACTGTGCTGTTATGTGCACACGTGACACATCAGAAACACGTTTTGCTTATCCCGTTACTCTAAATGTCAAAATCTATATTATTAGTTGGCCGATGTTTCATTATAGAAAGTGTAGGTATTGCAGTGCAAATGCACGTAGGATATACGAACGATGTATCTATTTGCCAATTCCGATATCGGGGTGTAGGTACAGACAATTACATATACCTAGCAATGAGTCGTCCGCTAAGTTGATAATTCAAGGTCCAGAACTACTTTTTATACCAACAACAACTAAATATTTACACAGAAAACTGCGATAACGATTGCCGTTCTTATTCGTACCGACATAAACAGTTATTACATTTCAGTTTCTAGTGATTAAGACGTGTTTTTCTTGTGTGGACGTCTCGGTTGCATACCTACAAAAATGATTGTATATTTATCGCTACTTGCATTAATATTATTTTTTATTCACGTCTTATTCAATTATAATGAAAGAGCTCGTTTGATAAATAAGATTCCAGGACCAAAGGGGAGTTTCATTGTTGGAAACGCATCACAAATTATTGTTTCTTCAGGTATGAATCCCGTTCAACATTCATAACTTTGATTGAATTAATGTTCTAGTAGTATTATAGTTTGCCTCGCGGGTTTACCCGCGTAGTTCTCATTCCCGTAATTTGCCTGTGATGAAAAGTAGTCTAAATGTTATTCCAGACTAGAATCTGACTGTGTTACATTGTTTTATTGAATCCGTTCAGACGTGATTGAGCAACAAACATCCAAACTTTCGCATTTATGGTAGGATTATTGGGTATCTTCCACTAATTATGTATTCCTATTTGTCATTTGTTTTCTGACCTGCACCCGGAAGAGATCGCTCTTAGCGATAAGGTAGCCAATTTCCACTTTATTTTTGGGGTACTTATCGTATATTTTGTTTTCAAATTATGTATACTATAGAGTTAATCGATAGTTATATCTATGACTGTAAATTAAGCTGTGATAATAACAATTAAGTGGGATTTAAAGTGTTTCAGATAGAATACTAACAACCCAAAAAAAAAAAATAGGGACATCCCATTTATTTTCTCAACAAAAGAGACGAAACAATTTACGTATTAAACTTGTCGGACAATTTAAAACAAATAAACCTAGAATTTTTGTTCGAGTGGAGGAAATTGAAAAAAAGTAACGTGTGGCTAATGTATGTAAAACAGTATACTTACCTACATATTAAACGTTGTGGATCTTTATTACAAATAAAAAATATAATTGCATTAAATAAAGTGTTTACGAGTACATAATTACTTACGGCTGGTCTAGTCGGGAGAACGGCGACTGCCACTGAAACTGACATGTACCCATAATAATCTTTCGAGGTCATGTCTCATCTGCCAACCCGCACTGGGCCAGTGTGGTTGTATGTAGCCTTGACTCTCTTGACAGATCTTGCCTCTCGGGGCCTTCTCTCTTTGCGAGAGAAGGCCCCGAGCCCCAGCAGTAGGAACATTTAGTGGGCTGCTTATGCTGCTGCTGTAAGTACCTACATGAATACTAGGAAGAACAAATAAATATTGGAGGAGGTTTCTCATGCAACAAGATCTAGCCCCATACCTACTAAGCAAAGCTTGTATTTAGCTCAAATTTTGACACATTATAAAACCAGCTTCAAATACTGTTTCAGTCATGTTTTGTGCCTCTTTGATAATATAGCGTCAGTATCAATCAGTAGCTATGATAACTGCGATAATGTTACATTATGATATAAGTGCGCTAAGTTGATAATTACAGCCGAGGCGATATTGCTAGCTCTCGCCTACGGCTCGAGCTATAATTAGCAGAGACTGTAATTATCAAAGCGCACGTATGTCATACGACGTTTTATAACATATTTGCGAGGAAATAAATCAAAATTCTGATAACATTTTCAAATAAAAAAATTGGCAGTGATAGGAACTGCCGATAGAAGTGAAAACTTATTACTCAGAATTTGATAGCTTACTTTGGAAACTACACGGGTGTAACCGGAGGGCGTGGCCTGGCCATCTAGAAATGCGTTAGCATTTCCTATTGGCTCACGCATTTCTAGATGGCCATGCCATGATGGTTGGGCCATGCCCTTTCAGCATTTCCCATTGGCTGACGTATTTCTTGTTCACAGATTAACAATGCGCGCCCATCAGCGCTTTTTTTAAAGCAAACCACAGAACCAGCCAGTATGACATTGCGACATTAGTAATAAAGTAAAGTAATATTTTTGTGTTTTGTTAAAGATAAATTGTTGTAATTTATGGTCAAAATTAATTAACTTAACAAATTAAATAATTCTAATTATATTTTATCTCTCATAGTTAAATTTATTCATAAAATGTTTACCACTTTTCTGACATAAAAACTCTTTACTAAGATTTAAAAAGGTATCGTTCGTTTCAGACGGAGCATTTTGAAACCGTGCGTTTTACATGATACTTGCATTACCGCACAAGTACGTAATGAGATACATTACGATACAGAAATTGGTGCAATAGAAGATCCTTTACGAGCAAATGTATTATAAAAAACCTTTTTTAAACGTTACTTTGTTGTTATGGTCCTCATTTCTCATCTATGCAACCATAATGTGCCACAGCAGAGCGTGACACAGTTTTTACTGTGTCACATTAATAACTGACTTGTTTTCAAGTCAGTTATTAAAATGTAGTACTATTACCCGCGACTTCGTCTGGATGTGTTCAAGTTTCAACTTAATCCGTAGAGCCGTTCCGGTGTAATAATTTAAGTATATGAGTTCCTTATGAAACCATGCATTTTTGTTGGATAAAAAGTAGTATATGTGATATTTTAGACTCTATGCTGTCTGTGTTTCAAATGTCAAACCAATTTGTTGCGTCGTTGAGGATTAGTAGGATGCTTCTAAAAGCATTTGATTAATAATACGATAAAAATATTTGAATACTAATATTATACCACGTGGAGGTTCCCGAGCTTCGCTACCAATTACCAACCAAGCTCTAGGCCAGTAAACTTTTGCTCTTAGTAAATATTTTCATCGATTAATTAAAATAATAGGTGAAATAACTGTTAACAAACAAATAAATACGGATGCTCGATATTTATTTATTCATTTTTTGATTTTTGCTACACCTCATTTAAATACAACAGTGTAAGCCGTCCTTTTAACACCCGTCACTACATAGTTTCACATCGTAAGTTTTAATTACAGCGTAGGTACCATGCAATAGATTATCCGCAAGTAGTGATTGTTTCGTTTTATTGCGATTAACGTGTTTTCGGAATACTTCCGGGATGATGGCTAATAGGTAATAAGTTTAATGATGTTTTGAATTCACAAACTTAGTGCACACAATGTTCTAAATTAAGATTTCCTTTGCTCTCTAGAGGGAATTAAATTTAAGTAATTTGCTCTCTAGAGGGTAAAAACGACTTGAACTTTGGGATGAAAATCCCACCACCTCGGAAAGAGTATATTTGCTCTTCGAAATCTGAGTGCAATAAAAGTGCGGCCCGGTTTTATCTACTTTTTTAACCATCTGGCTCATGGCTTCCAAAAGGTTGCCTACCACTGCTCTAGAGGTCTAGAGAGTAAAGTACGAGTAGGTATGTATGAGTAAGCCTGAACGGATCTGGTTGAAATTTAGAACACAGTTACATAGATAGTCAGGCAGAACACATAGCCTGCTATTTATCCCGGGCAATAACGGGAACTACGCGACTAAAACCGTGGAGCGTTGCCAGTATTAGTATGTACCTAATATGGCACATGTAATACGGCGGCAAGGGTTCGATTCCTTGTACGTAATCCTACATTTAGAAATTATTCTCAATTTCAGTGGAACTAATGAAATTAGGAAGAACATGGAGTGGTAAATGGAAAGGAATTTTTAAATTTTGGGCGTTTCCATTTGGTGCTGTCAATATTTATAATCCTGAAGACATCGAGGTAAGATTTGATTCAATAATGTTTATTAATATATTTATGAAAATGCACGTCGATTCGATCACGTCAAGGGCCTCATAGTAAGCGACAAGCGTTCAGAGCAATAGCAGCAATCATTCCGCCATCAGATTGATGTACATAGGAATAGATTAATAGCACCTATTAGATCGATAATCTTCTAACTAACGCTTCATCTTAAGTGAGGCAAAAAGCAGATTAATTTCGGCGTAGACAGTACGTACTGAAGTTCGCCAAACAAAACTTAAATGTCATGGAGTATGTACAGTGAAGGACGACACAAAACCGTCATAATGTTTTTAATTGTCGAAGATCATGTACTGGCGCTGGACCTTGACAAAATTGATGGTAGTTTCGAACGGACTGAGCCAATATAGCACACTATGATTTTCTTCAATTTTCTTGCACGGATTCGATTGCTAGGCGTTATTATTCTATGTACCTACATATTATGTAGGTACAACCCTGAAACAGATAAACCGACTTTATTGTTTTAGGTTTAATTTGCTCATTGACGAGAATGACATTTTTAATTAAAATTTAAAACCCTATTTCGCTTTTAGTGATAAGGTCACCAACTGTTACTTTATTTTGTTTTATTTTCTGTGACTTTTGTTTATTTTAAATTAACTACAGTAATGAGTTGATGAAGAATGAAGTAATTGATATATCGATTTAAATCCGACAAAGAAAAAAAATGGTTGTCGGTGATGTCGGTTTCGGTTTGCGAACGATAATTGTACGTGATGACGTCATTACGAGGGTCAAACTGAAAGTTCTTAGAACTGGCCACTTATAAACAATATAATAAAAAAATAATTCTTTAATTTGAAAATAGAACTCTTTGCCAATATTACTGAGTATATACTTCATTCATTTGTCATTTGTTTTACGATTTGGCGGCAAATTGAAAATTGTCTGTGTCACGTCAACATGAATTTAACACGAGAAAATTTTCGTGCAATGATTTTTTATGACTTTCGATGTCATGTAAGTCAACAAGAAAGTTATGATAGACTACGATTGGCCTTTCACGATGAAGCCCCATCTCGTGCGACTGTTTACAACTGGTTTAATGAGTTTAAACGTGGTCGCACTAATCTCACTGATGATTTACGTGAGGGACGGCCTTCTACGGCGACGACTGAAGATAACATCTGTGTTGTGCGGCGTATGATAGAGACTGACAAAAGAGTGACCTATCAGCAGATTCGGACAAGCTTAGGCATCGGTATGAGTCAAGTGCACAAAATCCTACACGAACATTTAGCGGTCAGGAAGCTTTGCGCCCGGTGGATACCTCATAATTTGACTGAGGCTCAAAAACTCCATCGTGTGGATTGGTGCCGTAAAATGATTGAAAGATTTAACGGAGGTGACTCAAATGCTGTGTTCGACATACTAACAGGTGACGAAAGCTGGATTTACTGTTATGATCCTGAAACCAAAAGACAATCTGCTCAGTGGGTGTTTCCTTTCGAGGAGTTGCCAACTAAAGTGAAGTGAGATTTGTAGTGGTAGGACTCTTAGCAGAGTCCGCCTGGGGAAGTACCACACCTTTGCCAAATATTCTACCGCCAAGCAGTAATGTGCAAACATTACTGTGTTCCGGTTTGAAGGGCAATGATTCCAGAGAAATTACAGGGCTTAGAGACATAATATCTTAGATCTCTGGGTGACGAGCGCAGTGCAGTGCTAGGTAATGATTTGGACTATCATGTTCCAATAGCTGCGTGTTACTGTGCTGTTATGTGGCAGGCATGTTGCTTACCATCAGGCACATGACCTGCTCGTCTCGTCACTCTATGCTATAAAAAAAAAAAAAAAAAGTGCGGGGAAAAAAATGGTGGCCTCGTTCTTTGGAAGGATAGGTCATTTCGCAACAATTGTGTTAGAGGATCAAAAAACAGTTTCTGCAGAATGGTACACTACCAATTGTTTGCCACTTGTCTTGGAAAAAGTTCGAGAGAAACGACCTCGCAGTAGGATCCTCCTTCACCACGACAACGCCTCATCGCACACCGCCAAGCGAACGATCGACTATTTGGCGACATCAAACGTTGAATTACTGGGTCACCCGCCGTATAGCCCCGACCTCGCGCCTTGTGATTTTTATTTATTTTCAAAAATTAAAGAAAAACTTAAAGGAAAGCGGTTTATGAATGCTGAAGAAGCGGTGGCTGCGTATCGCGATGCCATTGAAGAGACCCCTAAGGACGAGTGGGCAAAGTGCTTTTCCCAGTGGTTCCATCGCATGCAGCGGTGTATTTATTTTTTTATTTATTTATTTATTTATTTATTTATAAATTGCACTTACATACATTTGTTTGTATCTAAAAACTATAGAACAAAAATGTAGTAGACCCTGCATTAAGGGCGCTGCAACAGTAGTAATTTGGTCGCAGACCAAGTCTTAATATTAAAATAACTAACATTACTTTACAGTACCTTATATCAACAGTCTAATTGTAAGAATTAAATTTTGTCTTCATCTTTAAAAAACTCGCACACGCTATAGAAACATTTCCTTATTAAGAAGCTACGAAGTTTTTTCTCGAACGTGCTATCATTCGCTTCTTTTTTTATTTGATCTGGGATATTGTTATAAATGTTTGTTGATGCATATAGTGGTCCCTTTTTAAACATTTCTAATCGTGGCACGGGTAGTTTAAGCTTATGCCATCGACGGGGATTGGTTTCAGGTGTATATAGGTGGAGATTTTTCCTAAAAAAATACCAGTTTCGTAAATGTACATACATGGTAGTGTCAAAATATTTAGATCTCGAAAGTATTGTTTACAGCTTGTACGTCTCTGTATATTCGCAATTATACGAATGCACTTTTTTTGTGTAACAAATATTTTTTTAACGTCTGTACTATTTCCCCATAGGATAACTCCGTATCGGAGCCAGGAGTACGCATATGCATAGTATGCAGTTAGAGCAGTTTCTACGTTGCTATTGGATTTTAGAATTGATAGAGCGTAAACAAATTGAGATAGTTTTGTAATGAGTTTGTCTACATGATCTTTCCATGATAGGTGACTATCTAAATTTAGACCTAGGATTGTGCAGCTACTAGTCTCTGTTAGATCAAGTCTCTTTGCGATTTCATGTAGGTCAAGTGGCTGCTTTTGGTTGGGGAAAAATTGTATTAACTTTGTCTTTTTTACGTTAATCTCAAAGTTTATTGTCGTCAAATATGTAGAGACGTCTACGAAAGTAGTTAATATGTGATCCAAAGACTCTGGAAGAGTTGTACATTTAAATAAGAGTGATATGTCGTCTGCAAATAAAATACAAGGTGAGTTTGTTATTTTCGGTAGGTTGTTTATGTATATCAAAAAAAGAATACAACCTAATACACTACCTTGCGGTATTGACCAGTTGGTAGTAAGAATATTTGACTTTATAGACTCTATGGTATTTGTTTCTTGCGGATGATGTTCTATTTGTACTAGTTGTTTTCTATTGGAGAGGAAAGAAATCAGCCAGTTAAGAGGTTTCCCTCTTATGCCAATTTCATGTAATTTTCTAAATAATATATTGTGTGAAACCTTATCATAGGCTTTAGAAATATCTAAGAGTAAACCTACTGAGTAACTTTTATCTCGTATATTGTTTAGATTCTTGTACGTATTTAAAAACAGCCTTTGTCGTCGATGATTTTTTTCTGAAGGCAAACTGGTTGTCATTTAGAAGTTTGTATTTCTCAAGATAATTACAAATACGGTCAGATATGACGCGTTCAAATATTTTTGAAAATACTGGAAGTAAGGAAATTGGCCTGTAGTTGCTAACGCTAGTAGCTTTTCCGCCTTTTTTGAGAATAGGTTTGATTTTAGCAATTTTAAGCAGATCTGGAAATAATTCTTCATCAATAGATTTATTTATTAGGGTGGTTATTATCGGTACTAATTCTTGGGCGCAAGCTTTGATTAGTCTAGAAGGAATATTATCAAGTCCACAACTAGACTTATTGGGTAACTTGTTTATTATACGGAACACTTCTTTTTCGGAAATGTAGGAAAGAAACATAGAGTTGGATGTTGTAGTTTCAAGATAACTGTTATCCGCACAAGGACTTGTATTGTTGTTGTTTGGTGGTTTACCTATTGATGTAAAATATTGGTTGAAAGTATCAGCGACTATATGAGGGTTATTTATTTTGTCGTTATTTTCAATGAGTTCAATGTTTTTGGTTCGTTTACACACATTATTATTATTCGTTACATCTTTTATAATCGACCACATAGTTTTTACTTTATTGTTAGATGTTCTCATTTTATAGGCATTGCTTAATTTTTTTGATGTTTTGACACATTTTCTCAATTGTTTTGAATATTTTTTGTAATAATGATTTAGGGTGTTATTATTTGATCTATTGCATAGTGTTCTCAACATTCTTTTATTTTTGCAAGATATTTTTAGACCTTTTGTAATCCAGTTATTTTTGTTAGTCCGTTTAGATTTGGTTTTTATGTAGGGAATGTATTTATCTAATAAATAGCTTAATTTCATGATAAAGCTGTTATAGTTTTCATTTATGTTTTTTTCTGTTGTTATGATTGTATCCCAAGTGACTTTATTAAGTGCTTCTTTAAATACATTAATATTTTTGGTAGTAAAACATCTTTTAATCGTAGCAGATGAAAATATTTTTTGAGGATTTTGTATAGAGTTAATCGTAAAATGTAGTGCGTTGTGGTCAGAGATTCCATAATCAATAACAGATGCTTTACTTTGATCGTTAAGCCAATTTATGAATAGAAGATCTATGCATGTGGCGGTTTTGTTTGTCTTTCTAGTGGTGTCTGAAATTTGTTGATGTAGGTTAAATTCTAACATAACATTTTGTAGTCGCTTGTAATTATTTGAATTTTCATGCTTGTTAATATTAAAATCTCCACCTATAATGACCCGTTTATTCGATAACTTAGGCTTTATTTTATTTAATAGCGTATTTAGGACAGTAAAAAATGTTTCTATATCATTTGCGTTACGGTACATAACTATTAGAAGTATATTTTCTTTCGGTATCTCAACGGCACAGCATTCTATTACACATTCAATAGACAGTTCTTCTATGTCTTTTCTTTCATTGAACGGGGTGTCGTTTCTGAGAAGGATTGCAACACCGCCGCCTCTGTGCATTTTGCGGTAGTAAGCAGCAGCAAAACAAAAACCTGAAATTTGTACCAGACTTTTTTGGGTATCTTTGATCCAAGTTTCAGATAGGCAAACTGCTTGGATATGGTTATGTTCATCTAGCATGCTTTCTAGGATATGGCTTTTATTTTTTATACTTTGAGCATTTTGGTATATGGTAGTAAAATTAGGGGCGAAATGTATGGTTTAATACAGTTTTGGTCTGATTTTTGCTTTTGTACTTTCTATTGTTGTCTAAAATGACCCTTGCTATTATAGAATTATCTTCAGGAGTGCCTCCTGCCCTCGTCTCTGTATCTTGGTTTTGTGAATAGAAGTTTGTTGTAGTTTGGTCGGCAACTTCAGTAACTTCGTTCTCGTGCAGTGGTGGATAACTGTTGATATGCTGTGATAAACTTCGCTGGTATTGCTGGGAATCCTCAACTTTTTTGTTAATATCGGTTTTTTGTTGGTCATATTCCTTCCCGTCCACAAACAATTTGTTATTTCTTATAATTGCATGTTTTCCGTTGTTCCTCTCCTGAATTTGTATGTCTCTGAGTGTTCTCCTTAGTTTTATCTCGTTATTATTTAAATAGTGTGAGATTGCTAGTCCAGTGTTTCTAAAGTGATGACTACCCTTTAATATGTATTTAGTCATTCTCTTGCTTAAGATCTCTATCATTAGAGGCCGTTTATAGCCTTTTTTTCCTATACGACTAAAATCTTCAATGTATCCTAGTAAATCGATATTTAAAATGTCTCGAAATATATTTATGATACGGTCGTGTAGTTCATAGTCATCCTCGCCGTAATCTTCTAGCCCGTATAGAACGAACTTTTTGCTTATACTGCAGTCTTACTGTACTTTAGTCAGATCCGTGTATGTGTTTGATGCCAATATTTTAAATTTTAGCTCTGTATTTTCTTTCTCCATCCTAGTAATTTTTCTTTGAATTTCATCAATTTCCATTTTTGTTTCAGCATATTTAAAATTTGACTCATGCTTCAGGTTTAAAATTTCGTTTTCAAGTTTGTTGACGACAGTATTCATTTCTCTTTGTATCGTACTCTTAAACTCTGATATGATGTTAAGTATATGTGCAGTATTTTTTTCAAATTTTTGATCTAGAAGTTTGCTTATTTTTGATAGAGTGACATTTTCTGTTTCAATACTGAGAGGATTGATAACAACACTGGCGTTTTTATTTTGTGTATCACCAGAAATTGAGCAGTCATCGTCTATTAAATCTTCTATATCTGAGTCCGTATTATCGCATGTTGGTTGGGATGATGGTATTGTGATGGTGGTGTTCAATCTGGGTCTATCATCGTTTATGGGTTTTGCGCGCGAACGTAAAGAGCGTGACGGCAGCATAGGTGAATAGTCTTTTCTTGGGGGGCGAGTACGGATAATGCATTCTGGGCAAACCCACGTGCATTCCAAATCATGTTTATTTGTTCGAAAATAATCTGCTGTAATTTTAACGCAAAAGTAATGAAAGTGGCCTTTACACGTTATACATCGCAATAGTTCATTTACTTTAACATGGGTTCGACACGCTGCGCAGTCTCTCATTTTTTCTTATAATCGGTCGTCGTTGTTCCAAAGCCAAATATTCTCTGTTATCACAAAAATAGTTAGGTACGCTTAAAATTTACGTACATGCATAAATCGCGTGATCCGTATTAGACGGCGACAGCGGGGTGGGTGGCGGTGTGCGGGGGGCGGGGAAGCTGCCGCTGCATTCCAGGAATTTGGTGCTCCGGGCGTGATGCGTGTATTTATCAACTTATTATTACTTTCGTTTATTGATCTTGGTGCTTGTTTTGGTATTTTGATAAGAAAACACGATTATTGCAGAATTTTCACCACTTCACACAATTAACTCAGTTATTAAGTTATTATGAACACAATAGAGCGTTTTTTTACGAACTTTGTTTGCTTTATACCGGTAATTACATTTTTTAATCGCGGAGTGAACTTTTTTGATGCGCGGCACTTGACGCCTTGTTTGTTTGACGTGAATGGACAATATTTTGAAAAGATATAATAAAACTAATAACTGGCTAATGTAATCAGTTTTTGATTTTCTAAGAACTTTCAGTTTGACCCTCGTATATATGTATGCATAATATGTCACCGTAAAATTGTCAACATAACGTAGGTAATCTGACGGGATTACAAACTCACCTAACCTACCGCGAGATTATAATCTCACGCTCTTTTTTTTTCTTTGTCGGGTTTAAACTCGTTCGGTTAGTGTCGGCTCGTGACAAATGAAATTCACTTATGAAATAATGAAATGATAATGAAACGAGACCCATTCCGAAGTCGTTGAAGAGCGAAAGGCACAACCTTACAGTCGAGTAAAAACTATTGCGAGAACATACTCAATGGTAGGATATAACTGGGATGAGCAGCATTTGATGAGTTTCATTGATTTGTAGCGTTACTGCAGTGCTAAAAGACGAATTTTCCATTCGTGTACACGTATAATAAATTACGATGGCCAGAGGTAGACACGTACAGCAAAACTGGTTCATAGGTCCAATGTCACAAAACAAGTTTTTTTTTTTTTTTTTTTAAATAAAGATTGACGAGACGAGCAGCACATTTGCCTGATGGTAAGCAATATGCCTGCCACATAACAGATAACAGCACAGTAACACGCAGCTATTGGAAAATGAAGAGTCCAATTCATTACCTAGCACTGCACTGCGCTCGTCACCCAGAGATCTAAGATGTTATATCTCTAAGCACTGTAATTTCTCTGGAAACATTGCCCTTCAAACCGGAACACAGTAATGTATTCACATTACTGCTTGGCGGTAGAATAACTGGCAAAGGTGTGGTACTTCCCCAGGCGGACTTTGCTAAGAGTCCTACCACTGCAAAAAAGTTGAGATTAGTGTGTCTCTGCGAGACAAAAATTGTTAAAAAGTTATCTGACACAGAACTAAGATTGCCGCCATAACTAAAGGGCCAACTAGACGGCAATATCACCAGAAGAACCGATATACATATATCCGATCGAGGTGGGAAGTTCTTGGATGGATACTGCGTCTAGGCAAGAGGCAACCTTAAGGCTTGGGCTGGCCTAGAGCAAAATTTGAAGCGCTGGCCTAGAGCAAAAATTTTAAGGGCATTACAGGTTGACAGGAGATACCGACCAAGTCCAGTGGCGTAAATTTGGAGATGCCTGTGTCTAGCAGTGAATGATGGGGGGCTACAGATAATATATATTCATCTATTTATTGAATGAATTTGGAACGGTGTTTTGCTCGTTTGTTGATTAATGTAATTAGTACCTGGGTTACTGAGCTTTACTCGGTTTGAACACTGAGTATACTTAGATACCAAGAGATAAAGGGATCCCAGTAATAGATTTTCTCAAAAAAAAGATGGAACTTGAAAAAAAAAGAGGAACCGTCTGGATTCGAACCCGGGTCTAACATTTCGTGACCGTCCCAACTTCCCGTCTGAAAATATAAATAAAAATAAATATTGGTGGGAAATTCACACACAACACCATCTGACCCCAAACTAAGCAAAGCTTGTGTGATGGCGGCCAGATAGCTGATATAATACTTATATAGTTTTTTAAATACATACTTATTAAACATAGAAACACCCAGACACAGTGCAAACATTTGAATTCATCACACAAATATTTGCACTGGGTGGGAATCGAACCCACGACCCTCGGCTTCGCAGGCAGAGCTACTACCAACTAAGCCACGAGGCCAGTCAAAAAAGTCAGAAAAGCTATTATACTGACGCGCAACGTCGCGATATTTACCGTTGTATTCTAATGTTAATGTAACAGTTTATCATTGTCGAAAAACACGCATAAAATGCCTTTTTTACATGAAACCTAGTTAGATCGATTTATCGTCCCTGAAACCTGACATAATCACACATAACATACATAATTTCATTAAAATTGTTCAAGTCGTTTCCGAGATTCAGATTCTATATAAGTAAGTAAGTATATATACAAGAATTGCTCGTTTAATAAAAGGTATAATAATAAAATAAGATTTTTGTCCCAATTCTTTCCCGTCTGAATTAGATATCTTTACAATGCCAAATCAATTTAAAACAGTCATAACGCAAAAACAAAATTTACTATTCTTCTGGATCCTATAAATAATAATAATAATAATAAATATTGGTGGACATTTCACACACAACACCATCTGACCCCAAACTAAGCAAAGCTTGTGTGATGGCGGCCAGATAGCTGATATAATACTTGCATAGTTTTAAATACATACTTATTATACATAGAAACACCCAGACACAATATACGTATACCCATAGCAGGGCATTAACTCGTTAATCCGTTAATCGTTAATTAACGAAGTTAACATTTTGATTAACGGATTAACTTTTAAGTTAACTTTTAAAAATGTTAACGGACATGTTAACTTCCGTTAATTATGCAGAAGTCCGTTAATCGTTAATTCAATGCTTACTATTTACCGCACGGCACCTCGGCGCGGCGTGAAAAACAGGTTCAAACAAATATGAAACGAAAAGTACTGGGCGCAGTGTGACCGTATGTAGCGGGTTCCTGCAATTTTGGCAGGATTGAGGCGTCATTTTAGCCTGTGGCATAATCGGTTGACGTTATATGAAAACAAATATAATTTTGTTATCATAAGTCATATTTCCGATAATCTCTAGTTCTTTTTGGTTGAAAATATGAGCATAGACATACTCGAATTTGACTGACGTTTACAATGTAGTTGAATATTTCACACATCCCTAGTAAACCAAGTAGATTATAGCAATCCATAGCTAGTGGGGAACTCCTCGATAAATTCAATCATACTTTTTCGATCGTTTATCTGTATTGTAACTTTCTTTTAATAAAATCGGTGGAAGTTCATTTCAACTAACCAAAGAAAAGTTAAATAAAATGAACAAATCAATGTATAAGAATGAAGAAATGGAGGTATACAATGAACATTCCAGTGTATAACATCTTACTAATATTATAAATGGCAATTTTTTGATGTTGTAATGTATGTTGTTTCATCACGTCAGAAGGTCTGGTAACGGGAAAGGATTGGGTTGAAATTTGGAAAACAGCCCTCAAACGCTACAGTTGAACGTCTACTATCCACGGGTAAAGACATTTTAACACCAAAGCGAGCCTCGCTTTCAGGCGAGAACTTCGACATGTTAATGTTCATGAGGGGAAATAGATATCTATGCGCATTATGCCCGACGATTAAATTACACATTACATTAAATTAAATAAAAAAAAATGGCAGTCGTAGAAACTGCCGATAGAAGTGAAAACTTATAACTCAGAATTTGATAGCTTACCTTGGAAACTACACGGGTGTAACCGGAGGGCGTGGCCTGGTCATCATGGCATGGCTATCTAGAAAAGCAGCAGCATTTCTAGATAGCCATGTCATGATGACCAGGCCACGCCCTTTCAGCATTTCTCATTGGCTGACGCATTTCTAGATGGCCAATAGCCATGGTCCCGAGTTTACCCGAAGATTTCTTATCATACCCGAGCGTGACTCTAGAATTCAATTCACAGCCCACCAAAAATCTGTCTCGGCGCGCCTAAAGAAGTTTTCACTTCAACAATAAAATTAAAATCTACAAGTATTTGGTTTTTTCCTAACCTGTTAACTTCCAGAACCTAAACTAACAGGTTTTATAATTAAGTTCACTAACGCAACGATATAAAAATCCAATACGCATATTAACGGATTAACGATTAACGTTTACTTCCGTTAATTCTTACGAAATGTAACGCTTTAACGTTTAACGAAGTTAACTTTTTTTGTAACGGATTAACGATTAACGAAGTTAACTATTTGATTAACGGTGCCCAGCTATGCGTATACCCTATTGGGTATACGTATATTGGATATAACAGAATACATTTATTTGTAGAATGTCAATAGTAAAAATTATTTTATTATCACAACGACAATATAAACATTAACAACTCGCCATTGAAAACGAATAATACAATGATATCATGTTTTCACAACAAATAAAAAGAGACGATTTTCGTTATATTGACTGACAACAGTTGTTTAAATAGATGTTTTGTTTCAGATTGTAACATCAAGCGTAAAATTTAACGACAAAAGTATTATTTATGACATGTTGAAACCGTGGCTTCACGAAGGGTTACTCATAAGTAAAGGTCGGTATTTTTTTATATATCATTCAATGAGCAAGCGGGAAAAGCTAGCCTGCGTAGGCTAACTGTTGGTAAGTAACATGCTTGCCCATAAGTGAACACGAAGATTTCAAATCACAGCTTAGAACTGTCCTGTGCTTATTGCCTAGAGATATACCTAAGATGACTTTTCTCCTAGCCCTATTTTGGTTTCGTGGTTGACTGACTGTCAAGTCACCCACGCTTCCTTTGACTATCCAATTCCGTAGTTTTGGAATTGTATAGTCAAAAGAAGCCGTTAATTTTACTAGTCTACTAGGACTAGTCAATATTGTTATTATCGCCTACTATACGTGATTGACACTGAACCCAAGAATAAAAATGTTACAATAAAAGAGAAACCTAGACCCAGCACACGGAAAAAAGAAGGACTTACCTAAATGACAATGATGGCCATCAGGCGGTAGTTGAGTCATGTAAGGGTTAATAAATTACCTACTCTCGCTGCAAAATCAACAGAAAATCTATAAAAACACAAAAATGTACTCGTAAAGTGTTTTAAAAATACTATTTACTGACTTTTACCTGTAGAGATATAGGTATCTACTAAGATAAGGCATTAAATTTACCTCTTTATATCGTCCTCTGACATTGACGTGACCGTTAACGAGAATAAAGGTAGGTACCTTATAAACCTCTGCCAGTAAGTACTTTATTTGGGTTGAATTGAAAGCGTTTTTTAGTTTACAAAATACGACATTCCAATTAAGATTTTGTGTTTACTCAGGTGAAAAATGGCAGCAACGAAGAAAGCTGCTTACACCAGCCTTCCATTTCAATATTTTGCGGCAGTTCTACATGGTGCTTCGAGAAAACAGCGAGCGTTTGGTTGAGACCATCGACAAGTGTTCTGGGGTGTCGGTGGACATTGTCCCTATACTGTCAGAATACACATTGCTCTCTATTTGTGGTAAGATACCTACTCTGCAATTACAGTATACAAATACTACTTTTATTCGGATTTCGTTCAGATACAATGGCGAACTCCAAAAACCACTTTCAGACAGGACCTTATTTTTCCATGAAGTATTCCAGCTCTTGGCAATCTTCCATTTTTATCTTTCCAGAAACAGCCATGGGTACAAAACTGAGCGAGGAGATCACTGGTGCTGGAAAGAGATACAAGGCAGCCATATACGACTTAGGAAAGGTTCTTTTACATAGATTCACAAGAATATATCTTTTGAATGACTTTGCGTTCAGTTTAACTGAGGCCGCAAAAACGATGAAAAAACACTTGCAAATCATACACGGCTTTACTGGAAGAGTTATTAAAGCTAGATCAGAATACACTGATGTATATGGGTTTAATATTTCGCAAGAAGATGACACAGACGATAATGTTTACAAACAGAAGAAAAAGACAGCTATGTTAGATTTATTACTGTTGGCAAAAAAAGAAGGGCATATTGATAATGATGGAATACAAGAGGAGGTTGACACATTTATGTTCGAGGTAAGGACACTTATGTTCCATGTAAGAACATAATATTTATCTAAAGTAACTGAAGTAAGTAGGTATGTACACATTCATTCTTCTAGGTATATAACAAATTCGTCTCCAAGACAACACGATTATGCTCGAGGTTTGATTACTTTAAGTTCAAGGTAAGGGTACATTGGAGGCGAGAGGAACATATCTTCGAGTAGTGTCTGTTAGAGAAAATTATGTTACTGCACCTTTCATTATCACTAGCCTTAACGTTTCCAATTCTGAACTACTTCTGACAATAAAATGTTATAAAAGTAGAAAGTAGTAGTTAGAAAAGTATGTTATAAATGTTGTAAAAGTAGGTTCGATCGACAGGGTTTGACACGATGGTGTTATTAGCAAGCAGTCTGCTTATAGTTTCGTCTTCTGGTTTTATAGTGTGAATATCTGATTTTTTGAGGGATCGATCGATACCAGTGTCATTAAATGGCTGCATGTCGGATCACGTGGCAATCAATGCCGGAGTGTCTCGAGGGTCGGGCCGCGACGCTCTTTCTGCTCCATATAAATGTCTGTTGAAGTCCAAGACAAAAAAGTCCGCGGTTAGTCATGTGTACAGTCCATTTACTTGAATTCTAGGGGGGAGGGGTGTAAAAAAAAATAACCAATACAACTCCTTGCAACATCCACAATCATAATCTGCATGCTTTTCTGAGTTCTAACCCGTACACCGAGTACGGTCCTCATATTTTGCACACTCAACTCCACTTAGCGTTTGCTCTATTCAATCTAAAATTAAATTCAGACACTCGACAAAATTTTATGAGAAGCTATGACTATTTTTTTTAGTAGTGGTAGGACTCTTAGCAGAGTCCACGTGGGAAAGTACCACACCTTTGTCAGTTATTCTACCGCCAAACAGTAAAATGCAAACATTACTGTGTTCCGGTTTGAAGGGGAATGTTTCCAGTGAAATTACAGGGCTTAGAGATATAATATCTTAGATCTCTGGGTGATGAGTGCAGTGCTAAGTAATGATTTGGACTCTTCATGATCCAATAGCTGCGTGTCACTGTGCTGTTATGTGGCAGGCATGTTGCTTACCACCAGGCACATGCCCTGCCCGTGTCTTCACTCTATACTATAAAAAAACTACGTTGTCGAGGTGAATGAAAACCAATTTTAGTTTTTTGTTGACATTTCAAAAAATCACTTCACCGATTTCAATAAAATAACAATATAGGGCCAACTGTGAACTATTTTACACACAACACACACACACAATTAGCGAAGCTATCGCGTAACACATATCTATGCAAAAAACATACAACCGAATTGAGAACCTCTTCCTTTTTACCCGACTGCGCGACGCAAAGGAGTGGTAATGTGTTTAACAGTGTATGTATGTATGTATGTTCCTTTGAAGCACTATACAGACCAAACGCCTCGGCCGATTTTTAAGATTCACACGTTAATCGATGGCTCTTAGTCGAGTGACACTAAAGACGTAACGTTAGTGTGAATCCAATATGGCGGCTACCGGGCGCCATATTGTCCAAATAAAAAAAATGAAACCCACCAAACTATATCAAGAGGCGTATCGTTGAAAAGGTATTTAAAATTAATTTTTAGCTTTCTCTCAACATTTTTAGATTTGGCTGACCGTTTAGGATGTGTATCGATTTAAAGTTGCGTAAGAACCATTCTCACATTTTAGGTAGCAGAAAACTTCGTATAACTAACTGTACCTACGTGTGAATGTGGATGGACATAATACACTAAAGTACCTAGTAGGTATATTGGACTACCTTTTTTTCGTACGTGCAGGAAATGTATTTACGCATACCCTACCGCCCCGCCCGGGAGACACGGCCGGGTTATGTTACACCTGATATGGTGCCCTTATCTACTAAAATGTCCATGGGGTTTTAACTCTGTCGCTGATGGTAGGAACACGGAACCGCTTTTGGATTGCTCCGCCTCGGTCGCCCATCTCCAACTTCAAACGATTTAGTACTCAACTTCAGTCGAAAATCTATAATTATATTGGTTGTGTGTACAAAACTATACAAATTACATGCAGTAGAGAAATCTACATATATCAGTAGAAACGAAGGCATTTGGTCAAAAACTAAAATATGGCTATTTTGTTGAGCATAACAACATTCATAACATTGTTCATAACTAAAAAGTATAAAATAGAAACAATATAATTTAAAAACTCAAAAAACCCGACTGCGTAAAAAGTTAACCAAACAACTGAAAAGAATAAAACAAGCACTTAGAGATCTGGTGGTCTAGGATTCTGTAAAAATAAAATATATTCTAATAAAAGAACAAAACAACTGAACAGTCGGGATCCATTGAAAAATTAGATTGTATGCCGAATAATAATCGATCCCGACTGTTCAGTTGTTATGTTCTTTTATTAGAATATATTTTATTTTTACAGAATCCTAGACCACCAGATCTCTAAGTCCTTGTTTGAAGTCTGTTCAACATATTACCTTCCTTGCGAAACAGTTGCATAAAATTAAAAAATCCGCGAGTTTCATCAAGAACACCATTTATTAAAACATGTTTATTTTACACCGGAAAATAATTATGTGCATTGATAATGATATCGCAGGTTACTTAAAATACACTCAAACATGAATCTTGAATATCTCGTCAATTTATAAAAATATTAATTAATAATATTATTAAAATGCTGCAGACGATGCAAATACGAGTTGCTATAGTTTCGTTAGTGGTAACACCTTTGAGCTGTTAAGTGATGATACTCGTATGTTTGGAATCTCATCATAATTCTGGAAATCTTTCCGAACGCTTCGTTTTACATTTAATGGTAAGGTTTCAGCATAGTCCCATCACTATTAGCACGACCGGCTTATTTTTACGTTGTAGTAATATATCCCTTATTTAAAAAGTTATAGCGTTCATAGTTGTATAATTTGCATAAAGTGCCATCTAGTATGAAGTAGCAGAACTTGAACTAATATTAGTGACATCTAGTGCTTAATAGTGAAAACAACTTGATATTTTTGAAAGATAATAATCGTTAGCACCTTATTACATTCTGCTAAGGTTGTCTTTAGTAAGATCGTAGCACTAACGTTTTCGAAAAGTGGTATAAGTCTTGGTAATGGTACAAAATAAGCGACTTAGTGACATTCAGAATACGGTACTTTGTCCTGTAATTACTTAAAACTGAGTTATCCAAGAAAGTCGTAACAATTTTTTTAATAGTTGAAAATAACAGGTTTGTGATTTTAGCAAAAGGGTTCATTTTTAAGTACGTAACAAAATGCAATACTTTATTTTATGTTCGCCGCATTGGGACAAATCACTTGCATTGTTTCAATGTGTTTAAAATATATCAAAATCACGTTTGCACACAAACGTGATACAGTGGTTTTCCTAGTGAGATTTAGCTACGAGCCTTCTACTTGATATATGTTCTGTGGTAATATCCATAGGTAATGCTCAGTTTAGATGGTCTTATTATGAAAATGGAGTCAAACCTCTTTGTTCGAGTCCTTGAAACATCGATTGCGAAATGTTGATTTTGCGTTCACTTCAGGCCAGGGGAGCACAATAAGTGACGTCACGACTTGCGGAAATGAGATAGTCTAATTATCTATCACTTGTGAAAAAAAGAGAAAGAGGTACTGATTTTCCGTCCTTATCACCGTGGCCGGCTTTTTCTCTGGCTAAATTACAAATCTGACATGGCGTTGCCATACAAAAGTCTGTTCAAAGCTCAGACTCGGATTTTTTATGTTTTATTAAATATTGTGTGTATTTAAAGAAGATTTAAAGCTTGTTTGTGAAAGACTATTAAGAGATTGGTGATATTTATGCTAAGCAATGTGCGTTGTGTAGTGTTATAAGCTGGAATAGCCTCTGTAAAAGAAAAATCAGTGGAATCTCATTTTACACGTAAGTAGACAATATTTGTTATGACGACTTGGTAGAAATTGATATTTATGCATTCTAGATATCTACGTGAATTAAATTTATACAATAACGGCAGTATCTAATCCAAAATTTGCAAAATATGTAAAATGTAAACATAACCCTTAAAACAAAACAAACAAAAAGGTGTGACCAGTTATTTGTTACAAATTTACCCATGAAATATACAAGTAGGTACATTATTTAAAATATTTTTACTGACCATTTGCTAATGATACGTGCTAGATTTTGCCTGTGGCTTCGCATTCGTTCGTTTTTGGAATTAAGACTTCCTTTGACGCACCACATACAGATATTTCGTGGGCTATGAATCGAGCTCAAACGTCACGCTTGGGAATGAAAGAAATCTTTAGGTGAATTCGGGACCATGGCCAGAAATGCGTAAGCATTTTTAGATTGCCATGGCGTGTTACCATGGTTACCATTCAACATATCTAGTCTAGATGGCCATGCTTAGAAGACTTATGTAGATGAAAGTGCTTTGAAGATTTATTCCACACTCGCAGTGCCCTCCGGTTTCATTCGCGTAGTTTCCAAAGTGTGCTGTCAAATTCTGAGTTATAAGTTTCCAGTTATATCGGCAGTCCCTATGACTGCCAATTTTTTCCCGTTACCAATGCTTCAATTTCTGTTCCCTCTCTCACTGCAATTCCAACTCTTATTTTTGTTGGAACTTTTACAAAAATAATTATGGAATTTGAATTTATCACTAGATTTCTGGTAATAATTTGGATTGTTTTATTTATTCAAATTAATTATCATTTTGCAGATGTGCCACTCTGAAGAAGAATAGGATAAAATATTGTGTGAATAAACAAGCAATATTTTTCATGAAGCACAGAATAAATCAATATTATCCTGAATTACCAGAACATAGTAGACTGTCTACTACAACAAGGTCTTCCAATATTTAAAAAGCTAATTTTTTGTTTTTTTATACCTAAGTTCCGTGTTACCCGTGCGAAGCCGAGGCGGGCTGCTAATATTGTATAAATTTGATAGGTAAACTATAATATTTAATGTAAAGTATAATTTGAAATAAATATTTTATTGCCCAGTTTTTGATTATTTATTGAAGTTCCTCCATATATCCATAAAAATATATATATGTACTTATAAAAGCGAAATGTCATTCATCACGAAATCTCAGAAACTACAAGCGTGCTAGGAGCCTGAAATTTTGCATGGAGGTGCCTTTTAGCACGTAGGCGCTCGCTAAGACAGGGTTTTGCGTGACAGTGAATCCGTAATGAGGATATTCGCAAAAGAACGAAAGTAGCAATATTCTCATTACAGATTCTGCCGGGCAAAGAGACTACGAGCATAGCTCTCTCCATAGCTCGCTGTGTGACTTTGAGACAGATAATTTTGATTGTTTGTTTTTTCAAACGCAGACTTGATCGAGTGTTCTAAATGTAATATAAGTGATAAAACTTTATATTATATAAAAAGTTTGTAGTACAAACTTTTTATAAAACATAATACCTACATGCCATACCCGTAATACCCACGCGAAGCTGAGGTGGGCTGTTAGTATTACATAAATCTGACAGAAAAACTTTTGCTAATATGGAATATAAAGTTGAATTTGACAAAAAAAATATATTATCCTGTTTTTTATTGTTTAATTAAGTTCCTCCTAAATAAATAAATAAAATTATTTATATGAAATAAAATCTTTTATTAAATGGTATTTAGAATATGAGCCGAGTAATCTGTAAATGGTAATTAGTTACGTAGTAGGCTAGTAGGTGTTATAAATTTCGGGAGTCCTCATAAGGGGCATGGCCCCGTCTCATTTATCACATTTTGGTAGACTCCTTAATATGGCTTAGTAAGTATCTCATTTGTTGCCGCAATAGCTACTGATAAAATAGATAGAATTTCCCGTTGAATTCATAGAAACGATTGCAGCACCAAATTACCCTTTTCCAATGGAATATTTTTTTTATGGCAATACTTTTTGAATATCAATTGAAATTGAATTGAAAATTGAATTGAAATTGAAAGAACGAGAAGCACTATAGTAGTCAGGAACTTTGTAACTCTATTGTATTCCTTCCTCTAAGCTTCAGGCAGTCTGGTACACTTTCCAAAATGAATATATTATGTCACCGTTAAATTGTAATAACTGTCAGTTTTGCAATATGGCGCGTGAGATTACAAACTCACGGTAGGTTAGGTTAGTTTATAATCTAACGCTCTATTTTTACAATTTTACGGAGACTTAACACACTCTGTTATGTTGACTGAACTTCGTTCTCTCTTAATCATAAAAATACCTAAAATATGTATATTCTCGTTACTGATAAACTTTATCTTGTGTTTCTAGGGTCATGACACGACCGCCTCCGGACTCACATTTTGCTTGCTGTCACTAGCGAACAACAAACCCATTCAGGTATTCTTACCTTTATTTTGTTGCTGTATTTTATTGATCTGGTATTACTAAAAATATTAATTTAAGAAATAAAGATTAAAAACAAATAAACTGTAAGTAGAGTCTAAATAAGTAAAAGAGTAAGTAAGAGATGGTAAATTCAAGTGAAGAATGAAAACGGACTGTATTGACTTGAGAGTTAGCAGGAGTAAGAAGGCAATAATTATATTTTTAGACTAGGGATGTTACGGAGCTTCGACTCCGACTCCGTTAAGTCGGAAGTTCCGATTAGTTTTACACCTCCGGTTCCGACTCCGGTTCCGAAACTTTTGAATCGGAGGTTAATCGGATGTCGAAGCATAACTTAGCGGCGGCCCTGCGCCGACAGTAACGAACAGTTTCATACAAGTCGCGCAAGGAATCTCCCACTCACGGGTGTAATGAAAAGAATACTAAATAAGCACAACATAGAAAAACGCAAATTTCCAGCACCTTCCAGCATTTCCGCCAATATTATCGTGTCCACCAGGCTCGGTAGCGAGCGAACACCTTTTTGGTGGCGTCGATTTAATCTACGACTCATAAAGAAATATCTTGGACTGAGACAGCTTCAAAGCTTATGTTCATGAAGTACATATTTATACACAATTTTAGTGTCAATTTATTTGATTTAATTTGTTTCAAAGCTTTTGTTCATTTAACATAATTTTTATGCTACTTTGGGATTCAATTAATCAATTTATTTGTTATTTTTGAACATTCCAATTTATTTTTATTTTTTGTGATATTTTATGAAACACAAACAATGAAAAGTTTGAATGAATTTTTTATTTGTCCTAAAATAAATAAAAATCTCTCCTACCACTACTTCTAACCCTACCTCCGCCTCCGACTCCGGTTCCGACTCCGACTCCGATAAATCAAATTTAAAAACTCCGACTCCGACTTCGGTTCCGATAAGTCCACCTCCGTTACATCCCTGTTTTAGACGATAACTCCTCAGCAAAGTTAAGCAGCTTACGTTATGACCGTTCTTGTCAAAAGGGGCAAATCAGTCAGAGATTCAGAATCTGAGATGAGTCTGAGCTGAGATAGTCAAAGCTATAATCCATCACGTTGGACAACTGCGGGTTGGCGGATAACATTTTTTGTCCTCTAAAGATGTTTTTCCATATCTACATGTAGAAGAATACTTATAGAGTAGGTACATGCAGAATTAAAACCAACCTCAGGATTGTGAAATCAGAAATTCTCACTAGCCTGTCACGGCATCATTTTTAACCAAGTTCAACGGGACGAGGTTATCAATAACTAGTTGGCTCCAAATTAGTATGTATTTACTTCCAAGCTCCTAATTAGTATGCATTGATTACCAGGTTACATTTACTGTAACTATTACATTTAACATATAACAGTATTATCACAGAACAACAAAATGCCAGCGTCGCTGACGAATTCAAAACATTCAGTTAAAAACCTAACACTTATCTACGAGTACTTACAACATTTTAGGCACAGTCAAATCATTATAGGGATTTTCAAAGTTTACGACGTCAACTCAATGGGACCAGATTGAGCTTAAGACAAGTTTTGAAAGCGTGTGTTTCCCTATGAATATTATTGTATGAATATTCGCTAAGTGGATATTGTATCTATTTATCGCAGGACAAAATATACAACGAGCTCCGAGAAATATTTGGGGACTCTGAGAGACCTGCTACTTTAGATGATCTCAGTAAGATGAAGTACATGGAGATGTGCATCAAAGAATCTTTGAGACTGTACCCACCAGTACACTTCATTAGCAGGAACTTACAAGAGTCTGTCACTTTAAGTAAGTATTTTCGTACAAATCATCACCGAAAAGCATGCGAATTACATCATAGGTACCGTTTTTACATTCCGGATTTTGTGATTTTAAGATAAAATAATTTTAAAAAGAATATTGGTAATTACCGAAAATAACTCACATATATTAAGTTCGCTTCGTTACCAACTGTTAAATTAGACGTACCTAAGTAGATGAATATGCTACTTGAAACTTTGATAACTCCTAGCCACTTGGAATACAGTTTTCATTTAGATGCTATAGTTTCATGTACATAACTAAACACTGAACTTAACTGACGTTATGATTTGGACCCACAATTCCCCATACAGTTATTTTGATCAAGCAAGCATAGGACAGACTCACGTCATCGAGAGGCATCGGCATGTTTAAGGGCTCCCACACAAAACTGCGATGCGACGCCGCATCGGAGGAACTTGCGATGCAAATTGCTCCGATGGGAATTCGTACGGCAAACCGTTGGTTAGGGTAATCATACCTTCAACGGTAGTCAGCCGTGTCGGACGTGTCTTTAAGAAGCGTAAAATGGATCACAAAAAGATTGTTGAACTGCTGTTATTGTTAAGTAGATATGAGAGAAAAAAGATTTTGGTTTCATACACATATTACGATTATGAATGCTGATGGGAACTATTTTACTCGCAAGTATTATGGGTTCAAAATAGAAGAAGATATTTTTGTGATTATTTTAGAATGAGCATATCTTCATTTGAAGATAAACGATAATTTATTTGTTCAAAACATGAGTAAATTGCAAACACACAATGCATGATAGGTATATAATAATAGGTCACTAAATTTCAAAGTAACTATATAATAAGTAGCTATATAATATACAAATATTTTTCACATTCTTAAATGTTTGATGGCATAATGTAGTTTATAAGTCTAGTCACCAAATTAGCTTAACAACTCGCTCCTTATATTGAAAGGTGATTTTAATCACATTTCAACTATATAGATACAAAAAATAGATAGAAAACTTTACAAAGTCAAAATAATCAAATCAAGTTACAAAATTACAAAAATTAATTTATTACTAAATGTAATGTTACTAAAATAATACCTAATTAAATCTGTTATCGTCTTTCTCTTCTTCTGTCTCAAAACTGACTAAAATGGTGGTGACACCATTATGACCAGTATGACGTAAGAACGGAGAAATGCGCTATGCGAATCACGTCGGAAGTTCTCGCGATGCATTCGTGCGAATTTGGAGATATTTCCGATGCGACGCGAATTCGTGGTTTTGTGCGGGAGCCCTAAGTCGACTACTAGGTACAAAGGAACTAATCACCAGATATTTGTTTTAGGAAGTTTGCAATTTCAAGTTTATGTCAAAATGAAACAGAATTAATTTCATAGCAATACCCGTACAGTCCCATTTACAAACGCACTGCCCCTATAACGAACTCAACTACTGTAATTTTTCTGTGGATAAAGAGACTTCAAATATGCTTTATTTGGCTTTGTCTTGAAATATTACGCGTCCGGTCCGGTGATTTCATAACATTAATTTAAAGCTCGAATCTTGATCTATTAATTATATTATTTGACTTATCAAAGTAATGAACCCATATAATAATACTAAATAATAATAAATTGACTTATAATATGGGTATTATTATAATAATATGGATGTGAATCTGCTGACGGGACCTGATGTGAATCTGCTCGCGTCGGTGAACTGGCTTCGCTTCGGGGACCTCTTCGGAGAAACCGAGGGTTTTGCCTGTGGAATTGCAGACGAAGTTATCAAGACGAACAATTACCGGAAATAAATAATGAAGGACGGTACGGTCGACATTTGTCGGGCATGCCGCCGTCCAGGCGAATCGCTTCGTCATGTTATTTCCGGTTGTTCGCATCTTACTAACGGCGAGTACTTGCACAGACCTAGTAGCCAGGATCATCCACCAGCAACTTGCTTTTCGACATGGCCTTGTCGAGTCTGAGGTGCCGTACTATAAGTACGCACCTCTGCCAGTTCTCAAAAATGGTCGTGCGTTGCTCTACTGGGACCGCTCTATCATCACGGACAGGACTATTGTCGCCAATAAGCCTGATATCGTGCTGGTAGACCGGTCTCAGCGCCAGGCTGTGATCGTCGATATCACTGTACCACATGACGAGAACCTCGTGAAAGCCGAGAAGGACAAGCTGAGCAAGTACCTTGACTTGGCTCACGAGGTTACCGCCATGTGGGATGTTGATTCGACGATCATAGTCCCAATAGTCGTGTCGGCAAACGGCCTTATAGCGAAAAGTCTCGACCAACACCTTAAGAGACTTTCGCTAGACGGTTGGATCAAGGGTCAGATGCAGAAGGCGGTCATCCTCGACACAGCACGCATCGTCAGGAGGTTCCTCACTCTGCAGCCCTAACCACCGGTAGCTTGGACCCTGCCACGCTGCTGGCGGCTCTCTAGGTTTAGGTTTTTATAATGTTTTTATGTTGTTTTTTGATGCATTTACTGATATTGTAAAAACCTAAATTTAAGAACAATTATTAAATGACTGAATACCCGTATAATAATACCCGGCTAAAGCGATTTCTGCATTTCTGCTCTTATTATTATTAATAGTTAGTCTTGTATTATTGAATGAAATGGTTAACTATGATAACGACGACTTGTATTAAATATTATGTTAAAATTCAATTTTTTCTTGAATTATTTGTAAGTTTAATAATAATTTTGTAATACCCTGCGATCAATTTACAACTTTGTTACCATAGGAAGGAACTAACCACCAAGATACGGGTTTTTAACACATAGGCATAGTTGCCTATGCCTATGCCATTGGTTAGAATAGCATGATAACATAAATGTATCTACTGTTTTTGGATGAATAAATGGTGATTTGACGATTTGATCTAGGTGGATATAAAGTTCCCGCAAACACGCTTTGCCATATACACATTTTGGACCTACACCGAAGCCCGTACTTATACAAAGATCCCTTGGTCTTCGATCCTGATCGCTTCCTGCCTGAAAACGTCGCGATGCGCCATCCATACGCATACATACCGTTTAGCGCCGGGCCCAGGAATTGTATTGGTAAGCGCATTCATTTTTATTTCCTTATTTTTGCTTTGGAATAATTTATTATTTTACGAAAAAACAAAAAAAGGTAACATAAACTTTTTTTATACAAAAAATTAAACCGACTTCAAAACCACAAATAGTCAGTCCAAACCGAAAAATAAGTAACTTATTTTTCGCAATTATTATAAGCGCTACTCACTCATCTATTTGAAGTCGGTGCCAGTAAGTCAAAACGCTAGTAGACAGATACTATGTACGTAGTAAGCAGGCATATGCGAGCACTAAGTAGTATCTATCTACTACCTGTCGCGTAACTTTCATACAAAAAACTTAATCATTTCTTTGAAGTAGGTGTAACATTTCACAAATTCTAACTTTATCATAGTAATACAAATCTTATACCTAGATAATAAATAGTACCTACTATTATATAGAAGAAACTCATTCCATAGTTCATCTGGGGAAGCCATGGTGTAGCCATGGCTTTGCCACTCAATCTATAGCCAAAATTTTTTTTTCTTTGTATGATTGTTTTTTCTATCAGTCCATAAAAAGTCTGTTTCTCTATCAGTGAGCGAACATTGTTTTTCCGTTTGAAGGGAAATGTTTGTACAGAAATGAAAGAGGAAAAAGGTAAATCATTTTGAAACCCCGGGTCATGAGTCCAGTGCAGCGTTACGCAGTGATTTGAACTGTTCGTTGATAAAACACTGCATACGACAGGTGTTGTTTACTATCTGGTGCCTGTCTTGCTTGTCTTGCCTAGAGAGGTGAAATAAAATAATAATGATTAACTTAATAACCATGGTAATAACGTATCTGTCGGTGTGTCTACAAGTACATATATTTCAACATTATAATAAGGCTCTCAAATGAAAAAATGAATTTTAATGCGTTTTTGTTTGTTTTAAAAGTTTTCATTTCGGGATGATTTTATGTACTTACCTAATATGGTCTCGGACTGGGCCAAAAATACACCATTCTAATTATATTAGTCTATCAGCTAGATCATGAGAAAATATGGGCCACGTATTTTTTGTTTTTTCAAAATGTAAAAAATCGACAGAGATACCTATACATCATCAAACTTCCAGAGGCACTTGACGTAACTTGCGGGTAAAAATCGTACCCACGTGTGACGTCACGCGAAGACTTCTAAGCACTGTATCTTCGTAATTTTTTGATTGTGAAACAAAGGAAAAAATACGTGTACCTACAATATTTTTTAGCAATCTAACTGACAGACTAGTTAGAATTTTTTAGGATTGGGTACAATCCTTTATTTGTATAGTCGGTTAAGTGCTTAATTACTTTTATTTTATCCTTTTTAGGACAAAAGTTTGCCATGATGGAGATGAAATCTGCCGTGTCGGAGATACTGCGAAAGTTCGAATTGACGCCAGTTACTAGACACGAAGAGATTGAGTTTATGGCTGATTTAGTTTTAAGAAACAGAGGACCCGTCTATGTTAACTTTGTCAAAAGATAAATAAGAGCAGTAGGGAATTATTTTACTTGCAATTAGTAAATATTGTTTTAAATTACCACGATGTTCACTACTTTAGTTTTATTATTAATTACGGGATATTTATCCGTTTACCCTTGAATATGGTGTACGAAACTGCATCTAAATATCGAGGATTCGCTCCACCATGTAACCACGACAAACATCTTATAATTAGTAATAGTAGTTTAATTAGTAAGTACTCGTATTTTGAAACACCGATATATGTATATATTATTTTAAAAAATCGCCTTTTATTTCATTACATTCAATGATATCTACCTTTCCTAAGATTGTAACTGTACAATTTTAATATTGCTATGCCCTAACAGGGTAAATGCTCAGCTTATTTTCAGCTTTGTATTACTAAATTACTATGCAATAAAAAAATATTGGCAGTCATAGGAACTGCCGATAGAAGTGAAAACTTAAAACTCAGAATTTGATAGTTTACCTTGGAAACTACATGGGTGTAACCGGAGGGCGTTGCCTCGCCATCATGGCATGGCATCTAGAAATGCGTCAGCGTTTCCCAATGGCTGACGCATTTCTAGATGCCCAATCGCCAAGGTCCTGAGTTTACTCGAAGATTTCTTATCATACCCGAGCGTGATGCTAGAATTAAATTTACACCCCACGAAAAATTTGTCTAGGCGCGCCTAAAGAAGTTTTCACTTCAATGATTGATAGATTGATTGACTATTGCTATCAAAATGTAAGCAGGAGTTCTAGGAACGGTTAAAAGGACATTGTTCAAAATGGGCTATCCGTGGACAAAATGTTCTTGATAATTTGATATTGTCAAAAAAAAAACACTATTTTTTGTAATGAATTATAAATGTATTATTTTAGTAATAATTTAATCTTTATTTCCGACTTCTCAACCAATTATATTGCCAGTCTTTAAGCTTTGAATGATGTCGATTTTTGAAGTGAAAACTTCTTTTGCCGCGTCTAGACAGATTTTTCGTGGGCTGTGAATTGAATTCTAGCGTCACGCTCGGGTATGATAAGAAATCTTCGGGAAAACTCGGGACCATATCCATTGGCCATCTAGAAGTGCGTCAGCCAATGGGAAATGCTAAAAAGGCGTGGCCTGCCCATCATGGCATGGCCATCTAGAAATGTGTCAGCCAATGGGAAATGCTGACGCATTTCTAGATGGTCATGCCATGATGCCAAGCCAAACCCTCCGGTTACATCCGTGTAGTTTCCAAAGTAAGCTATCAAATTCTGAGTTATAAGTTTTCATTTCTAGCGGCAGTTCCTATGACTGCCAATTTTTTTTTTCTTGATTAATATCGATTTCTGTAAATCGATAGAAAAAGTCATGTTAACAATTATGCGTGTAATAAGCAGTTGATATAGTATTTAAGTTGTTTTCAAGCAACACTGTAGTTAGCTTTTTTGTGTAATGGTTTTTCATCGCACCCGCTTTCACTTTACAACGCCACGAAAAACAAAAAGCAGTACTTACGCAGTTGTCCCACCGCCGGCGAGAAATCGAGTAACTATCGACTATTTTCTCGCTCAAGAAACGTACAATAGATATACATTACGTGTACCTAAATAAAAGAGATGCATATACAAACAGTTGATCGCTGACTGTTCACACTCCCGGCGAGCACTCGCTTCACTAGTTAGCCGCTGAGCGACAAGAGCTATGAAAGATAACACTCGCTCAGCGATACTCGCTAAGCGATTAGAATTAGAACACGCCGAGTGATCAACCAGCGCAGCGGTTCATTTATCTACAGTGCGGATCTGAAAGTACACGTTATTTTACGCCGCCAGAGCCGAGCTACATAACTGTTGGAACTACGCACTCGCTCCCCGCGGCTCGCCAACTCGTTTCTAATTCTAGCTTTACTCGTTACTCGTTCATCGTTGCCGGTGAGACAACTGCCTAATGCTAACTAGTAAACAAAAATTCCGTAGAGCAGTATTAATAATAATCATCTACTCATTTTAACCACTGACTTGTGAATATTTTAGTTATTATTTTAAACAATAGCCACCATAATAGAATAGTATCGATTTTATCCACACGATCACTATCGATTTTTTAGATCGATATTAAGATATTTTTTACAATGGCAGCACTGAATACGTCCATACAAAATGCGTAGTTATCAGCTGTTTGTTTATGCTTTATTGTGTCATGTGTTTCGTATTTGGAAATTGTGCTATGATGAGTTTTTGGTTGATAAAAATGCATTCTTAGGACCCTAGCTGACCCTCGGAAATCGATGGCATCGTCCAATAACGACTCTGGCCCTCCGATGGTACAAAATGTTGTAGTTTTGTTAAAAATAACCTCGTCAACGTTCGCATTACTTATGGGAAATATGCGTAAGTAATTTTTCTGCTACTACCAAAAGATAATATTCTGATCTCAACTGCTAGAAGCTATCAAGTTTAATTTATGATATCAGTGACAGCCAATGTCCACGTTTAGCCCTAATTCCCTTATAAATGAACAATGTCCTTTGTGATACAAAACATTCATAATAGTCCGAGATCCCAGAGCTCCCAGACGTCACCTATTTTCTGATGAATTAAATGTGGACGATTGAATAGAGTTAGTAAGTACTAAGAACACAAACATGCTTACTCGCTAACTTGCTTAGATGGCCAATTTTGAGATATGGGGTAATGAAGGTACCTACATACAAACATTACTTCACGTATTTTCTAATAAGTGATTTTCACGTACATACGTTGTAGGCAATATCCTTAAAAACAAGCAAAATTTATCAGTTTTTTTCCATTATCGTTTCTTTTTCCGGTTGAATAGGGACCTAATATATTGTTCTCGTTTTTGTTCCTCTTTCCAATTTGACTGTTGAAGTCTCGCATTATAATAATTGTTTTACATATTTGTGGCATAATTTGACTAAGTTTGTTGTAAAATTCATCTTTGATATCTTTCTGGGTGACTTCTGTTGGAGCATAGTTGTACAATTGAGCATGGTTTTTTGTTCTTTGTATCCAGGGAGTATTATATTTAAAATGGTGATTCTATCGGATATTCCTCGAAATTCTATTATTTGTTTTTTCAAGTATTTTTTAATCATAAACCCTACTCCGTATATTCCAGCTCTTTCATTTATATGATACAATATAGTCCGAAATCCCAGAGCTCCCAGACATCACCTATTTTCTGATGAATTAAATGTGGACGATTGAGTAAAGTTAGTAAGTGCTAAGAACACATGCTTACTCGCTAACTTGCTTAGGCGGCCAATTTTGAGATATGGGGTAGTGACACAACAATACATACAACATACAAACATTACCTACTTCACGTATTTTCTAATAAGTGATCTTCACGTATGTCGTAGGCAATATCCTTAAAAACAAGGTCCCAATAATACTCCCAGACACTTTCCGTCAGCCGTTTTGCTTAACAACTCCAAAATAATAATTTAACTTCACTTAAATTCTCATGCTCCATTTGTATGTAGCAATATGTTCGTCAGACAACTATTTTGTTGCTTTTTCCAATAAAATAGACCAATCTAAGGGGGCAATCATCCCCTAAACTCAACTATGTCCTATGGGTAAGAGCGGGAGACTGAGTGAGACATTTATAAGGAAATATTGACTTAAAATTGAGTTTAGGGGATGATTGGCCCCTTAGATTGGGCTGTCTTATTAGAAAAAGCTTTAAAATAGTTGTTTGACGAACATATTTACAAACTAGCTGTTACCCGCGACTTCGCCCGCGCGAAATAAATACTAAGGTAACTCAGGCAGTACCTATTTGTATACCCAGACACATTTACGGTTACTAAAAGCAGCTTATAATATAACAATTTCATCAAAATTAGTTCAGTTGTTTAGGTGTGAAAGCATAAGAGACAATCGTCTCCCATTACAACTCCAATTTCATCCCCATACAGTTCGAAATTACAAAATTGCTAGAACAAACATTTATTGGCTTCGTGCCAAGTGCCTATATAAAGAGTTTCATAGTTTTATCTTCAACGATTGGGAACTTCCATATTGACATTCATCCCCCATTTCAACCCCAATGTCACCCTCGTACAGTTCGAAATTACAAAATTGCTAGAACCAACATTCGTTTGCTTCAAGTCAAGTGTCTATATACAGAGTTTCCTGATTTTATCTTCCACGGTTGGGAACTTTCATTTTGACGTTCATCCCTCATTTCAACCCCAATTTCACCCCCGTACAGTTCGAAATTACAAAATTGCTAGAACCTACATTCGTTTGCTTCAAGTCAAGTGTCTATATACAGAGTCTCATGGTTTTATCTTCCACGGTTGGGAACTTTCATTTTGACGTTCATCCCTCATTTCAACCCCAATTACATCCCCGTACAATTCGAAATTACAAAATTGATAAAACAAATATTTAATTGCTTCGTGTCAAGTGTCTAGATATAAAATTTGATAACTTTGAAAATCACGAATTTTCATACAACCGTTCATCCCTTGTTCCACCCTCTTAGGGGTTGAATTTCGCAAAACCCCGTCTTAACGAGCGCCTACGTGCTAAAAAAGACCTCCATGCAAAATTTCAGATTCCTAGCATTTGTAGTTTCTGAGATTCCTTGATGAGTGACCTTTCGCTTTTATATATATAGAAGAAGAAGATGGAGCATGAGAATTTAAGTGAAGGTAAATTATTATTTTGGAGTTGTTAAGCAAAACGGCCGACGGAAAGCGTCTGGGAGTATTGGGATATTGCCTACGACATATGTGAAAATCACTTTTTAGAAAATACGTGAAGTAAGCAAATGTTTGTATGTACGTACCTTCATTACCCCATATCTCAAAATTGGCCGCCTAAGCAAGTTAGCGAGTAAGCATGTGTTCTTAGTACTTACTAACTCTACTCAATCGTCCACATTTCATTCATCATAAAATAGATGACCCCAGACGTCATCTAATTTATGATGAATGAAATGTTCTGGGATCTTACTCTATAACGCTCAAGTCTGAGAGAGCGAAGAATTCTATAAACGACAATAATTGTATAGTTTTCAGTCTAATAGGTCATCTTAGTAATATTATAAATGCGAACAATTTGACGTTTGTTGTTCGACAATAAAGTCGGAACGGGCATACGGATCGGCTTGAGATATGGAACATATCCCACTAATATTATAAATGTCAAAGTATGGATGTTTGGATGTTTGTTGCTCAATCACGCCGTAACGTATGAACGGATCAGGATGAAATTTGGAATACAGTTAGATTATAGTCTGGAAGAGCACATAGGCTATTTATCCCGGGAAAATAACGGGAACGGGACATACACGGCTAAAACCGTGGGGCACTGCTAGTAGGCTTACCTATATTACGGGAATAGAAACTACGCGGGGTAAGACCGCGGGGCACTGCTAGTACCTCATAAAGAAAAAAATGAAGCCCTTGTGGCGGTACGTCTGGGTTTCAAAGCGATTATCTCGGGAACTCGTGGAGATATCGAGTTGAAATTAAAACCATACAGGTATCTAGAGCCCTCTCTTCTCCATGGGGCACAATGGGCGGAATTTTCTCCCTGTTACTACTAAAATTGCGCTCGTAAAATCTCTTTTATTCCCAATATTGGACTACGCAGATGTTTGCTATCTGGATTTAACCGAAGAGCAGCTTGACAAACTGGCACGACTCCAAAATTTCTTTATACGGTTCATATTTGGTTTACGCAAGTATGACCATAATATATATCTGAATTTCGTCAGAAGCTGAAGTGGTTACCTATTTGCCTTCGCCGTAATTCTCACATTCTCTCCCTCCTCTATAAAATCCTCTTCAATCCTGCCACTCCTCCGTGTTTGAAAGAAAGGTTTCGTTTCATTGAACCTAAATCCTGTCCCCTTCGTTCAACCCGGGCTCTTAAACTCCAAATTCCCTCTTCCACACATCCCAACCTTTCTTTTACTAAATCCTTCAATGTGCAGGCTGTCCTACTATGGAATTCTCTACCTTTATCAATTCGACAATCTAAGTCCCTTTCAATATTTATAAATCTTGTCTACAATCACTATCTCTCCTCTTCTTAATTGGTATATTAAAATGATATATTTATGGATGTATATGTATTTGTATATATTATTTTGTGTATTTATTTATTGTAAGTAGGTATATATTTTATTATTATTATGTCATATGTATGTTTTGTTCGGCATAATAATTATTAAGATACGTAAATATATATATTTTTTAAATTCGCAAATGTATATGTTAACACCACCTGCAATGCAAGACTTCCTAACATTTTTGCTCCATCTGGTTGTCTGGAAGAAATTGCTTTAAGCAATAAGGCCGCCCTTACACTACATAATACTGTGACCAAAGTAAACGAGATTTACATTACTTTCATAATGTGTATATTTTTCTTCCTTATGTTTTGTTAATCTTAGTTTAAGTCTTAAACTGTACTGTATTTTGTTTGTAGGTGTAATAAAGAGTTTTATTATTATTATTATTGGGCCTGGCGAACGGCACGCTATATATGTTGTTTGTAGTTATTAAGTTTAAATACTTAAATATTCTTTGAATCGCGTTACTAACTGCGAATTAACCTAGATTAGATCCTTAACTAATACATATATTTTTTTCAGAGTTTAATACACTATTTTATAGGTCTTAAAATTGTTTAAAAAAAATCAAAATTACGGCCCACCTCCCCTTAAATTCATAGAATGCTTTTTGTGTCAGGTAGTTTTTAACATATTTTTTTAAATCTGATTCGCCTAGTTCAAGAATTTCCTTTGGAACCTTATTATAACACAGTATTGAATTCCCAACAAAGGAGTTATTGCTTTATGAAAGTCTGATTCGGGGATAGCCTAGCTTGTGATTATGGCGGCGACTTCGAGCCAGAGGCCCGGCCCTTTCTTTAAGAGAATCAAGATGTTTTCGAGCATACATAATATTTTCGTAAATGTATAAAGAGCAAAGGGTGATTATTTTGGCCTCTTTAAATTTTTCAACTAGTGATGTTCTTTGGCTCAGATTGTAAATAGCTCGGACTGCCCGCTTTTGCAAAACAAAAATGTCTGAAACATTTGCTGCTGTACCCCATAGCAAAATCCCATAGCTCATCAAGCTGTGAGAGTACGCATAGTACACCATGCGTGCTATTGTTGTTCAGTAAGTTTGCGTATTTCTCTGATAGCATAGATAGCATATGGATAATACATATATTGATGCAGCAATTGATGAATCGGAAAATATTGAGTGTTTTGCTGTTGATAACTCTGGAAACTGCCTAAAATTCTTGAATGTGGATGATGCCTGAAATCTAAAGCCCTTATAGAACACTTGAACGATCACATTAATCAAAGAGAGCGTGAGAGTATTTTCAACCAGTATGACAAATTAACATCAACAATAAATAAAAATACAGATTTGTCTACCATTGATCTCACTTCAGAAAATAATGACTCGATGACCCAAGATAATAATAAATACAATTTTATGAATAGAAATAAACTAAAAAAACACATCAAAATTAAAAAAACTATAATTAAATGTAAAAAAAACCTAAAACGTAATAACTGTAGCAATACAATTCTTATCAAGCAAAAAATGAATTTAAGACAAATTATAAATGATCAAGAAAATATAATGACTAACCATCAAGAAGTCTATAACGAAAACGTAGAAAGGATAATGAGACTAGAAAATGAACTCAAAGATATAAATTGCAAATATTGTTTAGCGCAACGCGAAATTCAGGAATTGATATCGGCGATAAACAGTTTAGTGGGTTTGAATTCCCCTGAACGACGGAAATCATTAGCGAGCATAGAGACACCAATAACATTGGATTTAACTACATCCGAAGAAACACAACAGAGCGTGAAAAACATACCTTTTAATCCATCGAACCAAGAAAACAATACATTTATATCGTTAACTACCCCCTCGACGCGCGAGTATTCTATACTAGCAGAAGAACCAAATGTGTCACAAACAGGAAATAAAATCGGCGATATTGAGCTTTTCTGTGATAATATAGGCATTGGACTTGGAAGTATTTTTACCAACTATGTTAATGAAAATGCAATAATAAATTGTATGCCAAACATAGACTTCAAGCAACTCATAGACAAAGTAGTGACGAAGAAATACGAACATACTACCAGCATAGTAATCATGATGGGACATACTTTTGGGCTTACGAAAAAAATATTGATAAATTGTGTAGAATCACTCATTGAACTGTACAAAACCGGTGTTGTAAACAAAATAGTAGTATGTACATTCCCTTATTTAGGCTCGCTAAACGACGCACAGATAAAGAGAATTTATTCCTTAAACCTTACTTTGTATAACCTCATATCAAATAAAAACAGGGAATTTTTAATGTTTGACATAAATGCAATTACACCTTTTAAATCACATTATTTATATAGACAACAAAAAATTAGGATTGCTAATTTGATATATTGTAATTTGCTAAATGAGAAGAATAGACAAAACTCAAAAAACTGTAACGTTGTTATCACGATAGACACAAATCAAGATATCGCTTTAAACTGACACATTTGACAACAGAGAGACCTTGCGCTGCATTTAGAAGCAATCAAGTTCGCTCTGGCAGCAAGAATAGAAATTTTAATATTTTATACCAAAATGTAAATAGATTGTTAGGAAAACTACTGGAATTAGAGCTATTTTTAGAAAGTGAAAGTCATGAAATATTATGTTTTACGGAGACATGGCTATCCAAATCTACACAAAATTTTAGTTTGAAAAATTATGACGTGGGTAGCATTTATTACAGAAAGAAATGCATTGGTGGTGGTTGTATAATTTTTGTTAAAAATAATATCAAATATAAAAATCGCAAGGATATTGAAAGACTTACTGAGGAATGTCACTGTGAACTTGCATGTGTCGAATTAGACACATACGTTGTATTATGTGTATATAAACCACCTAGTACTGACACAGATAGGTTTTTGGCTGTTCTGGAAGAAGCGTTAGGTCGCATCACGAGTAAGTGTAAGGCGATTGTAATGTGCGGAGATTTTAATATTGACATGCTCAGAGAGTCGTCTGTCAGGAACAAAATAAGGCTATTGTGCCAGTCTTTTTGTTTGGTGGAAGTGTTTATGGAGCCTACTAGAGTTGCCATAACAAAGAGGGGTACTTCTGCAACCTGCATCGACAACTTTTTTGTGAACTGTACGTATCAGGAAAGTAAGATTCTTGATCGTATCAAATCAGATCATAGAGGTCTGGTTATAACTCTACTCTCTGATACAAAAATATCGGAGGTAAAAATTAGGACTAGGCCAATTACATCAATTCGAATGGAATCTTTTAAAAATGCTATTGATAATTATTTTTTGAATTTTGACTTTGACTTAATATTTAATGATCCAGATCGTAGTTTTAGTTTATTTTTTGACATGTTACAAAATGAATTTAATACAATTTTTAAAACCAAAGAGGTGAATGTTAATAGTAAACCTACTTTTGCCGAATGGGCAACACCTGGCTTATTTATAAGTAGAAATATTCTGTACAGTCTATATGATTTGAAAAACATATGTACGGATGAGGCTACCTTGACATACATAAAACAATACTCAAGTATATTTAAAAAAGTTTGTATCCAAGCAAAAACAATTTTTATAAGGGATAAATTAAAAACATCGGAAAATGTTATCAAATCAGCATGGAACATAATAAATAGGGAAACAGGTAGATCTACCAAACAGGAAAAATGTAGAAAACTAAAAGTAAATGATAGATATATAACAAACAGAACTGGTATAGCAAATGCTTTCGAAAATTACTTTGCAAACATACCGATTGATACCACACAACACCTGACATCTTCACCAGAACTAGCTGAAGAGACATTAAAGGAAAATGTTGAAACAACCACAACAACATTTGCTTTTCATGAGATTACGAGTAATGTCATAGTTAAGACCTTCAAAAACATAAAAATTAAGAAAACTGAAGACCTATGGGGACTGTCTACAAAAGTGTTCGAACATATTATTGCCAAGATTGCCCCTTACCTTGCTCTGCTGTTCAACTCTTGTATAAGCACCGGTACATTTCCTTATATTATGAAACAGAGTAAGGTAGTACCTCTATTCAAAGCTGGCAACAAAGACAATCCAGGCAACTATAGGCCTGTTTCGATACTGCCCTGCTTTAGCAAGGTTTTTGAAAAAATCATGCTGGACCAACTAGTTTCTTATTTTAATTTAAAGAATTTGCTCCATGACAACCAGTTTGGATTTACCAAGGGTAAATGCACTACTGACGCGGGCCTTAAGCTGATAAAATACATTCTGGAAGCATGGGAGGATCGTCACGATGTCATTGGTGTGTTTTGCGACTTGTCGAAGGCTTTTGACTGTGTCCACCATCAAACTTTGTTAAATAAATTGGCGCATTATGGGTTGATAGACTCTGCATTGAGTATGGTTTCTTCCTACTTGGCTGAACGAGTTCAAATAGTAGAAAGCGATGGAGCCAGATCAAAGGGAGCTCCTATGGGTATAGGAGTACCTCAAGGATCCATATTGGGTCCTTTTTTATTTTTAGTATATGTAAACGATCTTCCACATTTAATAAAAAAGCAAACAGACGTTGAAATAGTTTTATTTGCAGACGATACTTCTGTGTTATTTAAAGTAAAGAGAGGGAGACAAATGGATTATCATGTTATAAATAAAATTTTGAATATTTTGAGCAACTGGTTCGACGCCAACAACTTAGTTTTAAATCCAGAAAAAACAAAGTGCATACATTTTTCTCTATCAAATGTACAAAACTGTGATATAAAAATTTATATAAAAGGTCAAGTGATTGAAACAGTTCAATCCACATTATTCTTAGGAATAAACATAGACTCCAAACTTCAATGGAGTCCTCAGATAAATAAAATGGCGGACAAACTTAGTTCAGCTGCACATGCTGTTCGCCAAATTAGAAGAATCTCAGACGTGGCAACTGCTAGGCTTGTGTACCATGGATACTTCCACAGCGTAATGTCTTATGGTATATTATTGTGGGGTTCGGCGGCGGATAAAAATACCATTTTTGTGCTACAAAAGAGAGCAATACGCGCTATATATAAATTAGGTCCGAGACAATCTTTGAGAGAACTGTTTAAAACAATTGGAATCCTCACAGTGCCGTCGCTTTACATTTATGAATGCATCATGTATGCTAGAAAAAATAGACACCACACGGCAAATAAGTCCAATGTAACACATTATAAAAATAGACTTGTATATCCGCGATGTAGATTACATAAAACGGACGTTTCTTTCATAAGGAATAGTGTTCGCTATTACAATATTATTCCAGAACAGGTAACGAACCTGAATGAGTCCAAATTCAAAAGAGAAGTCAAAAAGTATTTGATGTGCAGAGCTTACTATGACGATAAACAATTCTTAAAAGACATGAACAATTGGAAAAAATCATTTACATTGACATAAATTTTGTAATATGGATTTCATAATTTTTAACCAATATTTAATTTAATGCAATTTTTTATATGACAACGGCTCTTTACAGCTGCATTGAACTGACAAGGCCAAGATATTATAGCCGCTATTTATTTTTTAAAATTTATTTTTATATTTATATTTTGTATAATTTGCATATGTAATTTATTGACATAATTTTAAACTCATATTTGAATTTTGTAAATGACGTAACCAAGTGTATATCTGTTATACCTAAGGTCCGAAATAAATGAATCTGAATCTGAATCTGATGCTGGTCGTGAATCGTTGTGTATTGTCACCATGAATATAAGAAGCATACATTCAAACTTCGATTACTTTGTAGCTTACATGTCAAATCTTGATGTATCGGCTGATGTATTTGTCTTGACGGAGTGTTGGACGAATACTTTAAGGCCACCCCCGGTTATTAATAACTATAATATGTACTGGTCCAAAAAATCATTAAATCAAAATGACGGTGTAGTTGTTTATGTAAAGCAAAACATTAGTGCAACGGCCTGTGAGCCTGAGGTTTGTGAAGGGAATTGTCTGGTTCTCACTGTTTCTCCGAACTACACAATTATCTGCTCATACAGGCCACCTTGCTTCAATAATCCTAAAAACTACCTGGACTCTATTGACAAAATACTAACAAATATTTCCTCAAAAAATGTGATTTTAACAGGCGATATGAACATTGACATCATGCCAGATAGTCAAACTAATATGTCAAATTACTATCTAAATATGATGGCTACACATGGACTAAGGCAGGGAATTACTCTTCCAACAAGAGTTAAAACGTGTTTAGACCACATGATGGTGAAATCCTCGAGCCCGTGGAAAACCTTAGTTTTTGATCAACAAATAACTGACCACTGTCCTATTATGTTTTACCAAAATTATGTAAAAATCCGTAAACCTGTTGAACCAATGACTAAAATACACATTAATTACGACGGAATTAAAAACATGCTTTCCAAAGAGTCCTGGCATGATCTTTATAATGATGAAAATAATGTCAACCACGCGGCAGACTTGTTTATAGAAAAAATTTCCAAAATGGTTAATGCAAATACTCAAATAAAAAAAGTTCCCAAGAAAACTGTACCATTGAAACCATGGATAACTAGAGGAATTGTCAACTCTATTAGAAAAAGAGATCGACTTCATACTAATTTAAAGAAAAATCCTAACGATAAGAACATTAAAGAAAAATATATTTTATACAGAAATACGTGTAATAAGATAATAAAAAATTTTAAAAAATAATATTACAAAAATAAATTAGAAAATAGTAAAGGGAATCCAAAAGGTACTTTGAAATTGATAAAAGAAGTGTGTAATCTAAATAAATCTAATAACCAGTCATCTGACCTACTGCATTTGAAAAATAGTCCAAGGGAATCACTCAACGAAGTGAATACCTATTTCACATCTATTGGTAAAACACTAGCCAATAAAACTTTGCAAAAACTAAATGTTACTGAACGTGATTTGGCTAAGTTAGCTATACAGCATAACCAGCCGGCAAAATCAATGGCTATGTTTCCTACTGATCCAAAGGAAATACAAGAAATGGCTATGACCCTGAAATCTAGCACTGCTTCGGGTTGGGCTAAACTAACATCTGATATAATTTAAAAAAATATTGCCTTTCTTGCAGAACCCATAGCATTCATCTGCAACTTGAGTTTCAATACTGGAAAGTTTCCGTCAGCCCTTAAAAAAGCTTTAGTGTGCCCTATTTTCAAAGCTGGAGATAAAAAAAGCCCAAGCAATTACAGACCAATATCGCTTCTCTCTACAATCTCAAAGATATTAGAAAAGCTAGTTAAAAAAAGACTCACAAGCTATTTAGAAAAAGAACAAATATTGAGTAAAAATCAATATGGATTCAGAAATGGACGTTCTACTGAAGATGCAGTGCTAGAATTAACTAACAAAATCACGAAATATCTTGATTGTGGAGAGAAGTGCATTGCTGTGTTTTTGGACCTCCAGAAAGCGTTTGATACGGTTTCGATACCAATACTATTGACTAAATTGCAGAACGTCGGCATAAGGGGTCTGGTACTAAACTGGTTTGAGGATTACTTGAGAAACCGGACACAAAGAATCAAAATTGAAGAACATTACAGTGATAATGATGAATGTACGTATGGAGTCCCTCAAGGTAGCACCTTAGGGCCTATCATTTTTCTTTTATATATAAATAGCCTTTGTGATAAAACATTGCCAGGACTAGACCTCATAATGTTCGCAGATGACACTGTTCTTGTTCTACATGAAAAAACATGGTCTAAAGTTGTTAAACTAGCCGAAGACTGTCTTGCAGATGTAACACATTGGCTTGAAAATAATCTCCTTTCCTTAAACGCCAGCAAAACTAAATATGTATGCTTCAGTATTACAGCCTCCGGCGCACCAAAAAGTGTTTTTAATTTAAAGTTACATACATTCCCTTGCAACCGTAATCTTAGACAAGGACGGTGTTCCTGTGCAGAATTGTCCAGAGTACAAGAAATAAAATACCTTGGAATTTGTATAGATAGTAATCTTAACTGGAATGCCCACATAAAAAACTTAGTAACTAGAATTAGAAAATTAATATACATATTTAAAACGCTAAGGACAGTCGCAGATACAAAGTTGGTTTTGGAGACGTACAAATCGCTTTGCGAATGCATAATAAGGTACTGCATCTGTGCCTGGGGTAATGCGGCCAAAACTACTATTATTTTAGCCGAGCGAGCACAGCGTGCAGTACTTAAAGTACTGCATTTTCTGCCCTTCAGGCACCCTACTTCGGATTTATATGCAAGAGCAGGCGTTTTTAGCGTTAGAAAGCTGTTTATATTTGAAAGTCTTAAACGGTATCATAAAGATATTGTACCTAAACTTATTAAGGAAAACATCAATAGACAGAGAAGGTGTCATGTGGTGGGTATGAGACAGAAATTTGGTAAAGCAAGTTTTAATTATGTTGTGCCCTCTTTGTATAATAGGATAGATAGTAACTTTGAATTAAGGAAACACAACAACACAGAGTTTAAAAAAGCTATTATATCATGGTTGAACACTTTTGAGTATGATGACGTTGAGAACATGATGTTTGATTTGGGTGTCCTGTGAGGATATCGTGGTGGTTATTTGATTGCTTTTGACATATATAAATTTTCATTTATAATTTTTTTACATAGGTAACTCAACCTTTGTTATCAGTAACTTATTTGTGTGTGAATGTGTGTATGTGTGCTTTGGGTTTTGGTATGTGTACTTTGGGTTTTGGTATATAAACATGAAAATGTACATACGTTTGTTGGTATACTTGTTCTTTCTGTTAGTTTATTTTTATTTTTAATGTATACATTTTAATTTATTTTAAATTCATTATACCTAATTTAATTGATTTGATGTCATTATGAAATATAAATTGGGAGAAGCCATTAGGTATCGAGATACAGTACTTGTACTAGTTCGAACCTAATGGGTTCATAATGTATTATGTAATCAAGTTTATGACAAATAAATATTTCTTATTTCTTCTTCTTATAGACTGCTGAACTTAGTTTACCTGCCAAAATATCAATATGCGGACCCCACTGAAGTTTTGCATCTAGCGTAAGACCCAAAAACGTAGTTGTATTTGACAATTCCACTTTTTTACCCATTAGTTTAATTTCGGGATCCACCTTAACTACATTGGGCATGGTGAATTTGACACACTTGGTTTTGCTCGGGTTCAGTACCATTCCACTAGCAGAAAACCATATATTGGCTTCATTTAGTACTTTCTCTATAAAACTTTAGTCACTAGAACCTCTTTTAATCTTAAATAGGATTGAAGTGTCATCCGCAAAAAGTATATAAAGTATAACTTCCGTATTTTCTTGGTCTCGTAACATATATGGGAGATCATTCATATTGATCAAGAACAATGAAGGTCCAATGACAGAGCCTTGGGGCACACCCATTTTATACGTAGTTTCCAACGAATTAACATTGTCTACGCTGACACGTTGCGTTTTATCAGAGAGATAAGACGCAAAAACATCTAGGGCCCTCTGATCCAATCCATAGAACTGCAGTTTGCTCAGCAAGGTTTCGTGATTAACGCAGTCAAAAGCCTTGCTGAGATCGCAGAATACTCCAATGACATCGTGTTTTTCTTCAAAAGCGTGTAATATGTACTTAACCAAGTTAGACCCGGCATCAACGGTTGACCTGCCTTTGGTAAATCCGAACTGCTGGTCATGCAAGATGTGGTTCGAGTTGGAATAACCAAGCAGTTGTTCTAATAGAAGTTTTTCGAAAATCTTGCTGATCGATGGGAGTATAGAAACAGGTCTATAATTTGATGGGTCCTCTTTGCATCCATTTTTAAATATGGGAATTATTTTACTATGCTTTAATAATGACGGAAATATTCCTTTATTAATACATGCATTGAAAATATAAGCTAAATTTGGAGCAATTATCTGTAATTGCTATATATGTATGATGTTGTCTAAAACTTTCATGGAAAGGCCCCACAGATCTTCTGTGAATTTTAATTTAAGCGTTTTAAAAGTCTAAGTACCCCCTGAGCCGTAACCGAATGAAAAGTAAAAGACGTTGTTGGCTGTGCTACGTGTTGCTTCAAAATTGATACTGCTCTTGAAGAAGATGCATATAAATGATTTGTCAAGTTAATGGGTATATTACCAAAATAGTTTTCAAATGCATTAGCAATGTCAAGTTTATCATAAATTACATTATTATCATTCTTTAAGTTATATAATGTCTCTTTTAATTTACCTCTACCAGTTTCTTTCTTGATAATATCCCATGTAGTTTTAATTTTATTTTCTGACTTTACTATTTTGTTCGTAATAAACATAGATTTAGCTGCTATGCAAACTTTTCTGAATATTTGAGAATACATTTTAACACGATTGTTCATTAATTCACTTGGGTTTTTTTTTGAAATAGTTCATTAAACATTTGGTCGGGGTTTTCATAATTCGTCATTAGAGTCATAATCTCGTTTTCTACCGATCTGCTAAATGTGGCTTTAGCCTTTTGTGTTACAAGCCGAGATGATATTACGATGTCTGTTCTTACAGTTTTAGCCGCAAATGTCACACTAAGCTCTTTGTGATCCGAACATAGACTATCTAGAATTGACTGTTGAGTTATTGTAAAATCCACGTATCTAAGCATGTAGAAGTATTTGTGGTTGTTCTAGTAGGCTCTTCAAATAAAGCCTTTAGGTTGAAGGATTTACAGAGTAGCAGAAATTTCCTTTTCTTAAGTGACTCCACAAATAGGTTAATATTAAAGTCTCCACACAATAATATGGATTTATTCCTACATGAAACCCTCTTTAATGCTTCCTCAAGAATGTCAATAAAATCGGCCACATTTGCAGAAAGGGGCTTAAATACGCATAAAACTATGTGGTTATCCAGTTCTACACAAGATATTTCACAAATACGTTCCACTGATAGACTTGCAACGTCTTTGAGTTCTTTAGCCTTTACGTTTGTTTTTACTAATATAATAGTACCCCCACCCTGGGCTCTGGTCCTGTTAAATTTACTCACGACTCTAAAATTATTCAAAGAGAAAGACATATTTACACTATTCAGCCATGTTTCCGGAAAACATAGAAGGGTATAATATGAATGACTAGAAAGAAATAGTTCTATTTCTAGTATTTTACCGCTAAATCTATTAATATTCTTATGAAGCAACGTAATCTCCTGCTTTGTTTTATTTTTGACTAAATTACATTGACTAGAGCTATTAGAAGATCTACAATTTACAGTTTGCTGGGTAGAGTCTGTTTTATTAGAGTTTCCCATTGTCCAGTCTATATATTTAAACATTGTCTATTTACAGATATAAGATTGCTATTCCTTATAATATTGTTGGTATCCAATAAATGTGAAATAAGTTTTTCATCCCACCAGCTCGGAAAGAGTACTTTTGCTCCTCGATATCAGGGCGCAAAAGTCGTTTTTACCCTCTAGAGGTTAAAGTAAATTTGAATTTAGAACATCGCGTGTACTGAGGTTTTGAATTCAAAACATAATTTAACCTATTTATTTCTACCTCCTTGGTGCCGAATTCATCATACATTTATTTTTAATTTGTTAAAAACTCATACTCGGAACTTCTTTGGTGTACTTTTTTTTAAATGCTTTGCGCGCAATTTTCTTTTCACGTATCCTCCATACGTGTAGGCGTATTATTGACTACTAAAATAGTAACTAATAGATAATTTCAACTACTTTTGCAGTACAAAATAATGTAGTAAATATAACATCTAATAAATAATTACTATTTTGAGAAAACATGTAGGTACAATATACTTTGAAGTCAAAACTTCTTTTGGCGCCCCAAAGACAGATTTTTCGTGGGCTGTCAATTTAATTCTAGCGTCACGCTCGGGAATGATAAGAAATCTTTGGGTAAACTCGGGACCATAGCCAATGGCCATCTAGAAATGCCTCAGCCTTTCCCATTGGCCATTTAAAAATGTGTCAGCATTTCTAGATGGCCATGCTCATAGCCACGCCCTCCGGTTTCACACGCGTAGTTTCCAAAGTAAAAATCAAATTCTGAGTTATAAGTTACCACTTCTATGACTGCCAATATTTTTCTTTCATGAATTCTGAATGGTACGTTTATTAATTTCCTTTAAAATGTACCCTGATGCAAATTTAGCGCTACTATAATTTAATGCATTTGGGCGGACACTTTTTCATGTACACATATGAAACTCCTTACCTCAATCGGTCAACTCTCCATATTTTCACGTCATATTGTTATTGTTAAAACCATGGCTAAATAAACTTAAGTTTAAAACTTATAAAATTGAATACAAGTGAAAAACCTAAATACCATAATAATAAGTGATTCTAGCGACCAAGAAGTTTATTTAACGCCAACAGAATCGACTGAAACTGAAAATGCGCAAAGCGTTTACTAATTTCCTCGCTAGGGGGGGATGAAAAATTACGTGTTACACTCGAGTGCAAAGATTTTTCACCTTGTGCCCTTTTGATTCCCTTGCTACGCTCAGGATTCTAATTTTTTAATCCCTCGCTACGCTCGTGATTCAACTTTAGAATCCTTCGCTTGCTCGGTCATCAAAATTGAGCACGCGGTTAAAAAGCCACTTTGCACTCTTGTACAACAAATAACTATTGCTACAATTTTTTTTTCCTTGTTAGGTAAATACTGTCGGCTCTGCATCACTGAGTGGATGACATCATCATGTTTGACAAAAATAAATGTATTAAAAACTTCACTATAAGACAGAGCCGACAGTATTTACCTAACAAGGAAAAAAAATTGTAGCAAAACTTATTTCACATTTATTGGATACCAACAATATTATAAGGAATATCAATCTTATATCTGTAAATAGACAATGTTTAAATATATAGACTGGACAATGGGAAACTCTAATAAAACAGACTCTACCCAGCAAACTGTAAATTGTAGATCTTCTAATAGCACCCTTACCAGCGTAGTTTCCGTTGCTGTTTATGTCATGCGCTAAAAAGTAGCCTATGTACCATTCTAGATTTTCTCTCTGATCTGTGATCTGAGATCTGTGTTCCAAATTCCAACGCGATCTCTAATGCCGTTCCGATGTGATTGAGCAATAAACATCAATAGGGACCCACTTTGCTATTTTATTCAATCAGATTCAAAGACTAACGAAGCGCTTTAATTCTAATTTATTCGTGGTAAGAACATCTAAATTATAGAATGTGCGTTGTCTGATTGCGTATTCCCCGATGGATAGGATCTTGTAGTTTTCAAATCGCAAGTATAAAACGGATACGTTTTATTCTGGTTAAATTTTTTTTAGCCATTTATTTAGAAAGAGAATCGAGTAGGTACTGAACACGCTATATCAATATGTAAAGTGTTCAACCAGTCAGCCAGTATATATGGATGACTTAAAAATATACGCAAATAGTAAAACCCACTTAAAAATTTTAATAGACAGCACGGAATATTCACCAATGACATAGTTAGGCATGGAATTCGGATTAAATAAATGCAACGTTCTTCATCTCGTTGCCGGTAGGTGAAATGAACATCATGGAGAAGGCCATGCCCTGCTCAGTGGTGAAGAATTCACGCATCTACACACGGGAGACACATACAAATATTTAGGTATATAGTGCGTTCCAGTAAGCTGTGTAGAAAACCAAAACAAACAAAAAAAAAGGTGATACCATAACATAAACATCGTTTAATCTTAGTATTTTTATGAAATTGCCTTAAATATTTTTCACAAATAGGATTCGACTTTATTGCGATCTTAAATACCATATACTTAGATTTGTATTGATAAAATAATTCTATACTATCTTATTTTAAAAGTTATAGAAAGTAATGGTAGGATGATAGAAATATGATTTTAAGTACTAGCAATTTGATCTGTGTTTCTCAAACTCTCAATGTTGCATTCAAGACATTTATACTTCTTTTCATCAAATTATTCTTATTAAGGACGCGCCTATTTTTCTAACATAGGTACCCCTCTCCTGCCCATATTGTAAAAATGCCCATTTCCATTATATTCAAGTATGGATTAATTTTACTCTATTTATTTCTGTCATTAATTTGGAATTTTTAATTGTAATGTAATTTGATTTTAATGTAATGTATTATTTGATTTTTATTGTAATGGGATCTTAAATTGAAGTCTGTTTTTTTTAAATTATTGACTTGTATTGGTAATATTTGAATATTTTGAATATTATGACATGTAACGACTCGTTATCAATAAAAGAGTAAGAGTATGACTAAAGAACTCCGAGAAAAAGGTTTCTTGTGTCGTAACGAGTTGAGAGAAAATCGCAAACCTCTAAATACGTGTTTCAAATTACGCTGTTTACTATCAAAAGCTTGTATAATTTTCACTCTAAAATGCCATAAATTTTGTGTTATTTTGATCGAAACTTTTGTATGTGTTTTCAGAATATTACATCATAGTGTTATGATCAGTTTTGGGTAATACGAGGACAATTTGAACGAGATTTAATTATTGTTAAAAATAAAATGAACGTTTTCATATAAGGACACATCTAAATTACTTTTCTAAGTCACTGGTTCTAGTGTTACATTCTTCTCCGAACTCAAATGCTTTGCCTTTCCTTTTTTTACGTGGGGGAAATAAATGTACGTATGCTCTCCATACTCTCATTATGAAATGAGAGGAGATCTCCATCTACCCTCATTTGGGCTTCAAAAATCGCAGGGTGACCAACACTACACACAACACTAACCATATCAGGTTTCTCCAAACTCAGTGCGCTATGCACACTATCATATTTATTTATTAGAGGATTCCGCGACGCCGATATCCGTAAACCGGGTAGTTTTCGGTTATTGGCATCGTGATCATCGCGTCGTAGTTGAAATATATACCTATGTTTTTTATTTTCCAATGCTTCCCGAACCATTCTTGCGTAGTAATGACATTTGGTAGATAGAACCTTCGGGTCGTGGATCTCGATCCAATGACCAGTTTTAGCATCAATCAGATGTTCAGCAATTGCAGATTCTTGTGTCTGACGATTTTTTACAGCGGCAATGTGTTGATTGTTCCAAGTCCCAGCAGTGGGAACATATATTTGGGTGTTTATGATATCCATACATATATATTTAGCTTTGTTTTGCGACGAAAATTTAAAAGGGCAAAAAAAAGCAATGAATGGTACTACAAACTATCTTGTAAAACAAAGGTTGAGAAATGCTGGTCTGTCATATTGAGAGTGACATTGGTTTGTTTACCTTTTATTCACAGACATTTGGAATGAGGTATTAATGAAGCAGGAAAAATAGACCATGCAGAAGTTAGACAGAAAATAGAAAAAGAGTATATCCGACGTGTTAAAAATCTGACAGCCTCGCATCTCAACTCGCGAAACCTACTTAGGGCAATAAATATCTATGCAGTTCCAGTGTTGCTATACACTTTTGGCATCATTAACTTCAAAACATCAAATCTCAAAAAAGTAGACGTTAAAACTCGTAAAATTTTAGCAATGAACAATCAGCAAATAGCCGAAGTTGAACGGTTGTATCTACCAATAGATGAGGGCGGGAGAGGCCTAATCAGCTTAGAAACATTATACAAGGTGTTGCAGAAAGGTGCAACAATATTCATTGTAGTTCATCTACATAACGTTTTGAATCATGTATGTGAAAATTAGACATGAAAGCTCATTTTTTTTTTCCATAAAAAAAAGATTTGTTTTGTTTGTTATTTTATTTGACATACCCCTAATGGCCTGATCTCGGCACGGATTTTTGTACGACGTCGTGGCGTCGGCGGTAAGGTTGTTTGTCAGCTGTACATGCGTTAAGGTTGAAGCTGGTGATTTGGTAGGAATTTTACGTCAAACTTTGACTCGAATTATCTCGTAATCTACTGTGCTGAGGGGAAAGAGACCTTCGGTGACGAAGTCTACATCAGTGTTAGAATGGACTGTCAAAATATTGTTGGGGGTAAATCCACCACGTTGTATAAAATGCAAATAATTAAATATAAAACCTACATACAAACAGAAAAAGATTATTTACTTAGGGCAATAGTTGAACACGACAACAACAAATACAAATATTCAATTACAAAAGAAACACAGCAAAATTTAGAAGAAATAGGGTTGAGATCAAACGAAACATATACAGATAGAGAAATCAAACATGCAATAGTTAAAACACGAGTAGACAAAATAAAATCAAAGCCGCTTCACGGACAATTTTATAAAGCCGTTTTGGAGAAGGAAAACATTGAAACAATACAGTCATTCCGATGGATTAAAAAACAACCAGTATCTCCTGCACTGGAGTCAACCATATTTGCAATACAAGATCAAGCCGTAATCACCAAACAAATCGAACGGGACATCTTAAAATAAAGTAGCCAAGTGCGAGTTGGACTCGCCCATGAAGGGTTCCGTTGCAGCAAGTAACATAATATACATGGTACACATAGTTCTTGTAGTTCGTTGTAACTTTGATCGAAGTTTCAATAATAGTGTATTTATGACGTACTAAAAAAAAAGTACTCATCAGATCGAGTTCAAACTAATTTTCGTTGGTAGTTTACATGGTAATGTACATCATATATTTTTTTTAGATTTTTCGTTCTCGTACTTTAGAAGTTAGAGGGGGGGGGGACACACATTTTACCACTTTGGAAGTGTCTCTCGCGCAAATTATTCAGTGTAGACGAAAATGATTTTAGAAACCTCAACATCATTTGTGAAGACCTATCGATAGACACCCCACACGTGTAGTTTAGATGAAAAAAAAAATTTTAAGTTTCAGTTCTCAGTATGGGGGGCAACCCTAATTTTTCTTTTTTAAAAGTTTTTTTGTTCAAATCTTAATGCGGTTCACAGAATACATCTACTTACCAAGTTTCAACAGTGTAGTTCTTATAGTTTCGGCAAAAAATGGCTGTGACATACGGACGGACAGACAGACAGACAGACATGACGAATCTATAAGGGTTCCGTTTTTACGTTTTACGGAACCCTAAAAATCAGTTGATGGTAAATGTCGGCTATGTTTAGCAAAGGATGAGACCGTGCAACATGTTGTCTCTGGATGCGAAAAACTGGCCGGTACCTACTACACCAAACGCCACAACAACATAGTACAGTACGTTTTCTGGACCTTGGCTAAAAAGCACAAATTTCCGGTAGCCAAGTTGTGGTGGCAAGAACATCTAACACAATCACAGGTCAAAGAAAAAGACAGCGCAAAACTAATGTGGGAAATACCGGTTCAAACAGACGTCACTATAGTACACAATAGACCAGACATTATATACATAAACAAAATGGAAAATAATAGTACATTATGATATAAGTGCGGTAAGTTGATAATTACAGCCGAGGCTTTATTGCTAGCTCGAGCCGAAGGCGAGAGCTATAATTAGCAGAGGCTGTAATTATCAAAGCGCACGTATGTCATACGACGTTTTATAACATATTTGCGAGGAAATAAACAAAACTCTGACGACATTTTCAAATAAAAACAATACAGCGAATAAAACGCGCGGAATTATATTTACTTGATCACAGATCACAGCACAGAGTAAGTAATCACTATGGATCACAGATTAGCAATGCGCGCGCATCGGCGCCTTTTTTTTTAAGCAACGGCACAGAACCAGCCGGTATGCCATTAATAATAAAGTAAATTAATATTTTTGTGTTTTGTTACAGAAAAATTAAAGTAATTTATGGTCTAAATTAATGAAATTAACGAATTTAATAATTCTTTATTATATTTTACCTCTCCACGTTAATTTTATTCATAAAATGTTGACCACACTTTTCTGACATAAAAACTCTTTACTAAGATTTAAAAAGGTATCGTTCGTTTTAGACGGAGCATATCTCTCTACCTAGTCTGTGGACGGAGCATTTTGAAACCGTGCGTTTTACATTACACTTACAGCACTAGTGCGTAATAAGATACATTACGATACAGAAATTGGTCCAATAAGAGACCCTTTACGAGCAAATATGTTATAAAACATATTTAATAGATATCACTGTACCGTCAGATTATAACATAGGAGCCAAAGAAATAGAAAAGTTAAGCAAATACCATCCTCTTAAACGCTAAATAACCCGATTATGGAAGACGCCCACAGAAGTTATACCCATAGTAGTAGGAGCCACTGGAGTTATAGCCAAATCACTACACAGATACTGTACAAAATTAGATTCACACATTAACACTCTCAGCTCAGGGAGCTCAGGGAGTTTATTATATATATAATTTAATTATTATTTACCATTTGGACCATTATATATATAATTTAATTATTATTCGACATACAATCTAATTGTTCAATGGATCCAATGGATCAAAATCCAAAAATTCAATGGATATGTTCAGTTGTTATGTTCTTTTATTATAGTCCAGTCAAAATAGACTTAATTATGATTCCAGTTTGCATTAATTCCCAACAAGCTGGATTTTTGTGCAGGCCTTGGATTCGTCATTACAAATGACATATCAAAAGTCCCCATCGATCCCGCTTGTGCGTTGTTTTTTATTCGAGGTCAAAGGCGCAAATTTGCGTTTTTTGCGTTTAATGCATGCATGCATTCAAAATCAGAGGTGGTGCGGAAATGTGTGCATGTAGTAGAAAATACGACTTTCCTGCGGTCTAAAGTGACGATATCTCGAAAGCGATGCTTTGTAGAAGAAAAGTGATATGATCTTTTTTGTAGACAATTTTACGATCTTTAAACTTTGCCTGAAACATTTTTCGATAGCTCTCGTTGTTTCAGAAATATACTCAAAAACGCAAATTAGTAACCTTTGACCTCGAATAAAAAACAACGCACAAGCGGGATCGATGGGGACTTTTGACATATCATTTGTAATGACGTATTCAAGGCCTAAGCAAAAATCCAGCTTGTTGGGAATTAATGCAAACTGGAATATCTATTTTGACTGGGCTATAGAATATATTTTATCTTTATAGAATTCTAGACCACCAGAAATCTAAGTGCTTGTTTTATTATTTTCAGTTTTTTAGTATGTAGGTACTTAAGTACGTAGTTTGGTGCACTTTTTACGCAGTCGGGATTTTGGAGTTTTTAAATTATATTGTTTTTATTTTTATACTTTTTAGTTACGAACAATGTTATGAATATTATTATGCTCAACAAAATATGCATATTTTGGTTATTGACCAAATGTCTTCGTTTCTACTGATATGATGTGTAGATTTTTCTACGGCATGTAATTTGTATAGTTTTGTGTAAGTACCTATATAATTATAGATTTTCGACTGAAGTTGAGTACTAAATCGTTTGAAGTTGGAGATGGGCGACCGAGGCGGAGTAATCCAAGAGCGGTTCCGTGTTCCCACCGTCAGCGGCAGAGTTGAAACCCCATAGAAGTTTTAGTAGATAGAGGCACAATATCCATACATGGTACTATAGAGTGCAACATAACCCGGCTGTGTCCCCCGGGCGGTAGGGTATGCGTAAATTCATTTCCTCCACGTACAAAAAAAGGTAGTCCAATATACCCACTAGGTACTTCAGTATATATCTCCATGCACATTCACACGTACAGCTAGTTATACGAAGTTTTCTGCTACCTAAAAACCTATAAATGTGAGAATGGTTGTTATTGTTACGCAACTTTAAATCTATACATATCCTAAACGGTCAGCCCAATCGAAAAACGTTGAGAGAAAGCTATAAATTATTTTTAAATAGGTATCTACCTATTCAACGATACCCCTCTTGACATAGTTTGTTGACTTGCATTTTTTTATTTGGACAAAATGGCGTCCGGTAACCGCCATATTGAATTTACACTAATGTCATGTCTTTAGTGTCACTCGCCGGGCTAAGAGAAATCGATTGACGTGTGAATCATAAAATTCGGCCCAGGCATTTGGTCTGTATAGTGAGTGCTTCAAAGGAACATACATACATACGAGTACATAGACTGATAAACGCATTACCACTCCTTTGCGTCGCGCAGTCAGGTAAAAAGGAGGAAGTTCTGAAAATCCAGTTGCGTGTTTTTTTTGAACCCATTTTGTACCTACATTTGTTGCGCGATAGCTCCGCCAATTGTGAATAGATTTTGAAGGTTTTTATTTTGTTTGATAGATCATATTCTATTCACTTATACAGAATAGAATAGAATAAAACGCACATTTTTCTGGAATACGATATTTAAAGCCACCTATACACACTGGCCCAGTGGAGGCCAACGCCAGTGTGTGGAGGGTCGTTTTGTGATCATTCGCGTCGCTCGCCTAGCTGGCCGAGTGACGGCAAGTGGCCAGTGTGTATAGGGCTGTTTTGCCTCGACTCGTCTCTCATGACCGGTGTCGATTTTTGTGCACAAAATAAAGGCGCTCGGCGAGTAGCGTCCTATTCTCCTATTGGCCTACCTCGCTTTTGCCTGCGCTCGGCCAGTGTGTAGATGCTACGTTTTGTCTCGTGCCGTTTTGTCGGCGCTCGCGTCGGCCTGCGCTGGGCCAATGTGTATAGGGGGCTTAAAAAAAAGTGGCCAAGTGCGAGTGGGACTCCCGCACGAAGGGTTCCGTACCATTAGCAAATAAACGGCGAAAACCTCTTTGGCTTTATTTCGAATTCCGTATACATAGACTATTGCAGTTTCCGCAGACAGGCTCTAATCCGAAAAGGTTTATTTAAATTTTGATTTTAGCTCATGGTTCTAACGACGAATTCTATACCGCGTTTTGGTCTCCTAGTTGCGCCGTCTAGTTTGCTTGGGATGGAGGACGGACTATTCGAGCAAGAAACGACAAAATTCAAGTTTGTTGTAAGGGTAAATTATATTATTATATTATTTATTAAATTTTTATTATATTTTATTTTTAATAATATTATACCCTTAAATATTTATTATATTTTATTATTGGTATTTGTTGTTATAGCGGCAATAGACATCCATCATCTATGAAAATGTTAACAGTATAGCTTTCACCGATCTTGAGATACAGCCTGGTGACAGACGGACGGACGGACGGACAACCAAGTCTCAGTAACAGGGTTCCGTTTTTACCCTTTGGGTACGGAACCCTAAAAAGCCTATATCGGTACTAAAGTTACCTTATTAATAATCGCCATTACAGCAACAACCTGTAGACGTGATTAATTTCTTACTCTTACCTCGAGCCTTGGTAATTATTCAAAATGATAGACAATTAATAATTTCCAATTAATCACACTAACTGTAACATACCTTTATGTAATTAAATGCATAAGCGGCCCACTTTATTTACAAACAAATTCGAGGTGTTTTCAAAAAAATATTGTAGTGGTAGAACTCTTTAAGAAGTCCACATGTTACTCTACCGCTAAGCAAAATAAAGTGGCCAAGTGCGAGTTGGACTCGCCCATGAAGGGTTCCGTTGCAGCAAGTAACATAATATACATAGTACACATAGTTCTTGTAGTTCGTTGTAGCTTTGATCGAAGTTTCAATAATAGTGTATTTATGACGTACTAAGAAAAAACTACTTATCAGATCGAGTTCAAACTAATTTTCGTTGGTAGTTTACATGGTAATGTACATCATATATTTTTTTTAGATTTTTCATTATCTTACTTTAGAAGTTAGAGGGACACACATTTTACCACTTTGGAAGTGTGTCTCGCGCAAACTATTCAGTTTAAAAACGAAAATGATTTTAAAAACCTCAACATCATTTTCGAAGACCTATCGATAGACACCCCACACGTGTAGATATGATGAAAAAAATTTTTTTGAGTTTCAGTTCTCAGTATGGGGGGCAACCCTAATTTTTCTTTTTTTTTAATTTTTTTGTTCAAATCTTAATGCGGTTCACAGAATACATCTACTTACCAAGTTTCAACAATGTAGTTCTCATAGTTTCAGCAAAAAATGGCTGTGACATACGGACGGACAGACAGAGAGACAGACAGACAGACAGACAGACAGACAGACAGACAGACAGACATGACGAATCTATAAGGGTTCCGTTTTTACGTTTTACGGAACCCTAAAAATGAAGGCATTTCTGTGTCCCGTTTTTAACCGACTTAAAAAATAAAGTAGCCAAGTGCGAGTTGGACTCGCCCATGAAGGGTTCCGTTGCAGCAAGTAACATAATAAATATACATAGTACACATAGTTATTGTAGTTCGTTGTAACTTTAATCGAAGTTTTAATAATAGTGTATTTATGACGTACTAAAAAAAAAATACTCATCAGATCGAGTTCAAACCAATTTTCGTTGGTAGTTTGCATGGTAATGTACATCATATATTTTTATTAGATTTTTCATTCTCTTACTTTAGAAATTAGAGGGGGGGGACACACATTTTACCACTTTGGAAGCGTCTCTCGCGCAAATTATTCAGTGTAGACGAAAATGATTTTAGAAACCTCAACACCACTTTTGAAGACCTATCGATAGACACTCCACACGTGTAGGTTTGATGAAAAAAAAATTTTTGAGTTTCAGTTCTCAGTATGGGGGGCACCCCTAATTTTTGTTTTTTTTTTTAAACTTTTGTAAAAATCCTAATGCGGTTCACAGAATACATCTACTTACCAAGTTTCAACAGTGTCGTTTTCATAGTTTCGGCAAAAAGTGGCTGTGACATACGGACGGACAGACAGACAGACAGACAGACAGACAGACAGACAGACAGACATGACGAATCTATAAGGGTTCCGTTTTTACGTTTTACGGAACCCTAATAAGGAGGTTCTATGGAGAACCTCCACCCTGAACAATTACATACAAAAAAACATAAACGGAATGGTCGGTTAATGTTTTTTTTGTGTGTTGTGTTTATGTGTAAGTATGTACCTATGTTAAGCGATAGCTCCGCGAAGTGTTTTTTTTTGAATAAAGAGTGACGAGACTTGCAGGTCATGTGCCTGATGGTAAGCAACATGCCTGCCACATAACAGCACAGTGACACGCAGCTATTGGAACATGAAGTGTCCAAATCATTACCTTGCACTGCACTGCGCTCGTCACCCAGATATCTAAGATGTTATATCTCTAAGCCTTGAAATTTCTCTGGAAACATCTTCAAACCGGAACACAGTAATGTTTGCACATTACTGCTTGGCGGTAGAATAACTGGCAAAGGTGTGGTACTTCCCCAGGCGGACTCTGCCAAGAGTCCTTACACAAGTCAAAAGTGTGAATCGATTTTGATTTTTTTGTTTGTTAGAGAAGTCACTTTTAAATGCGAGGTTTTAAAAATATGACAACTGCTTAAATTTGCTCCTTGATCCCGTATAATAATCATCTTTCACAAAATGAGTCCATAAGTGCAGTAGTTTTTTTATAAATTACATAAAATAACAAACGTTCTTTAAAAATTACGTTCTATGGCTATCAACATAGTGATGTTACGAAGTTACGATTGAGATATCGATATTGTTTATGAACTATTTTTACACGGGTGTTTTCCGTTCTCGGCACATAGGTAATATCGGATTTATTTTTATGTAAAACCGCCTAAAATTGATGCGCCTCAGGAAAACATACAGCATTATTTGAAGACGTGTTTATCTGCTGGTGTATATCCAAAAAAGAACAAGGTTATGATGACTGAAACATTTGAATACTTATTAAAATAAAGTGTTAAAATAACATTTTGTAGTTAGGTAAATTAACAAAGTTTATTTATGTCTGATGTAAACTTTGAAGAACACATGATGTACATACCATTTTCGTTAATTTCTAAATAAATTAACCTGGTATGCTTCATGTGTTAAAATATTTCTATATTTGGCTTAATAATGTCTCATCAGTCGGTTGGGTATTATTTCATCACCCAAAGGTTACTGCTATACCTGATCTACGTCTACTAGTTGTGCGTCTATAGTACTGTTTCAATAGGCTGGACATATCTAATTTTTCAATAACAGGATGTTAAGCAACTGCTTGCTATAAGTAAAATTTATTTAATATGACTCGAAATTTATTCGGGTTTTCTTAGATAGGGACTAGTAATATGTGATAGCACACAAATTATCTTCGTTTTCTATGATTATACTACCACCGCAACAATACTTATGTGTATTCGGTCTGTAACATTTAAAAAAGGTAACAAATCTACCCTCATTCTCGGAAATGTCTAGGGTATTATCAATACTCGTGAAGATGCTAATGTGATGACATCTTTCAGCGACATGTACAGCGGACTAGCGTCGGGGGTCCACGGCCTTTCCCCGAGTTCCAGTGGTGGGAACGAGCCAGAAGGCTGGGTATGGGCATCTTTCGCCATTTATGGCATATCCTGGGGTTTGTGCTAGACATAACATGGTATTTACTCATGGTATTTCGGTTGCCTGGAAGAGATCGCTATTAGCGATAATGTCGCCACTTGGTTCACTAGTTCTAGGATAAGTCCCTGTTGTTTAAGTATTATATTGTGGATAATAAAGAGTTCATATCTTTTTAAAGTCTTTTATAATATTAGTTGGCTAGTAGAGAGCCACCACTTTAAACGTCATTGTTGTATAGTTCAAATGTATAGTATGTATTTGTATAGTTTGAAATGGATATTTTGAATCCGTTAATTATTTATCTTCTAGTTTGCTTTCTATTCTCTCTCGCTTCGTCTAATGCTGGCTTTCATTAGACTCAGTATCTGTTTTTTCTTACAAGTACAGAGTTTTTGTCGTCTAACATAACCACAAATAAAACAATTGTTCTTTTTAATACAATTCATTCATTTATAATGTTTTTGGCAGAATAACTGAATTGAAGCTTCTTCTAACTCAAAACGTATGAACAAAAAAAAAATAAACGAAAGTTGTAGGAAATAAACTAGTGTTTAAAAAAGGTCAGATGCGTTTTATTGATTAATCTAATATTTCAAGAGTTATCGGCTGTAATAGAAAAACTGGTTAATTATATGGGCCATAAATCGTAAACGCTACATGTCACAGAAAAGTTTTCCGGCCACAAAAGATGCAAAATATTATTTTCTACAACAACGACCTCAACAATTTTTGCCCTAAAGTTCATAGTTTCCGAGATATTAGCCAAGCTCGCAGCAATGTTTTACTTTTAAAAATTCGGCAACCGGACTTCGGGACTGATTTTTTGCAGGCAACCCTATGTCATGTTCTTATTTGCCAAAATAATCTTTAATTTTATTTAATTTCAATTCAATAACCAGACCGTTGCAAAATGCTAGTATCGATGTACCTGTTTATACTTGGTCACAACACTATAACTGACAAATTAGATCTGTCAAAAAGAAAATAAATGGTTGGCTTCACTATAGTGATGGATTCTTATGAAATTCGGTCGAATGTCTGAATTTAATTTTAAATTGAAATCGGTTTTTGTTTTTACAGGAAATAAATTTTAAAAGGCAATGTTTCAAGTGAAATTATAGGAAGTTAAAATCTTATATTTTCTGGGTAACGAGCACAGTGTAATGCCTGGCCATGATTTGGATAGCGTGGTACTGTGCTGTTATGTACACACGTGACACATCAGAAACACGTTTTGCTTGTCCCGTTACTCTAAATGTCAAAATCTACCTATATTATTAGTTGGCCGATGTTACATTATACGAAGTGCAGTGCAAATGCACGTAGGCATAGCTGGGCATTAACTCGTTAATCCGTTAATCGTTAATTAACGAAGTTAACATTTTGATTAACGGATTAACTTTTAAGTTAACTTTTAAAAATGTTAACGGACATGTTAACTTCCGTTAATTATGCAGAAGTCCGTTAATCGTTAATCCAATGCTTACTATTTACCGCACGGCATCTCGGCGCGGCGCAAAAAACAGGTTCAGACAAGTATGAAACGAAAAGTGCTGGGCGCAGTGTGACCATATGTGGCGGGTTCCTGCAATTTTGACAGGATTGAGGTGTCATTCTAGCCTGTGGCATGATCGGTTGACGTTATATGAAAACAAATATAATTTTGTTATCATAAGTCATATTTCCGATAATCTCGAGTTCTTTTTGGCTGAAAATTTGAGCATAGACATACTCGAATTTGACTGACGTTTACAATTTAGTTGAATATTTCACACATCCCTAGTAAACCAAGTAGATTATAGTAAACCATAGCTAGTGGGGAACTGCCCGATAAATTCAATCATACTTTTTCGATCGTTTATCTGTATTGTTCTTTTAATAAAATCAGTGGTAGTTCATTTCAACTAACCAAAGTTAAATAAAATGAAAAAATCAATGTATAAGAATGAAGAAATTGGAGGTATACAATGAAAATTCCAGTGTTTAACATCAGCCCTCAAACGCTGCAGTTGAACGTCTGCTATCCACGGGTAAATACAATTTAACACCAAAGCGAGCCTCGCTTTCAGACGAGAACTTCGACATGTTAATGTTCATGAGGGGAAATAGATACCTATGCGCATTATGCCCGACGATTAAATTACACATTAAATTAAATTAAATAAAAAGAAATGGCAGTCATAAAAACTGCCGATAGAAGTGAAAACTTATAACTCAGAATTTGATAGCTTACCTTGGAAACTACACGGGTGTAACCATGCCATGATGGCCAGGCCACGCCTTTTCAGCATTTACCATTGGCTGACGCATTTCTAGATGGCGAATAGCCATGGTCCCGAGTTTACCCGAAGATTTCTTATCATACCCGAGCGTGACGCTAGAATTCAATTCACAGCCCACGAAAAATCTGTCTCGGCGTGTCTAAAGAAGTTTTCACATCAATAATAAAATTAAACTCTACAAGTATTTGGTTTTTTCCTATCCTGTTAACTTCCAGAACCTAAACCAACAGGTTTTATAAGTTCACTAACGCAACGATATAAAAATCCAATACGCATATTAACGGATTAACGATTAACGTTAACTACCGTTAATTCTTACGAAATGTAACGCTTTAACGTTTAACGAAGTTAACTTTTTTTGTAACGGATTAACGATTAACGAAGTTAACTATTTGATTAACGGTGCCCAGCTATGCACGTAGGATATACGAACGATGTATCTATTTGCCAATGCCGATATCGGGGTGTAGGTACAGACAATTACATATACCTAGCAATGAGTCGTCCGCTAAGTTGATAATTCAAGGTCCAGAACTACTTTTTATACCAACAACAACTAAATATTTACATAGAAAACTGCGATAACGGTTGCCGTTCTTATTCGTACCGACATAAACAGTTTCTAATAGTGATTAAGAAGTGTTTTACTTGTGTGGACGTCTCGGTTGCATACAAAAATGATTGTATATTTATCGCTACTTGCATTAATATTATTTTTTATTCACGTCTTATTCAATTATAATGAAAGAGCTCGTTTGATAAATAAGATTCCAGGACCAAAGGGGAGTTTCATTGTTGGAAACGCATTACAAATTATTGTTTCTTCAGGTATGAATCCCGTTCAACATTCATAACTTTGATTGAATTAATGTTCTAGTAGTATTATAGTTTGCAGCGCCTCGCGGGTTTACCCGCGTAGTTCTCATTCCCGTAATTTGCCTGTGATGAAAAGTAGTCTAAATGTTATTCCAGACTAGAATCTGACTGTGTTACATTTTTTTATTGAATCCGTTCAGACGTGATTGAGTAACAAACATCCAAACTTTCGCGTTCCTACTAGGATTATTGGGTTAGATACTTAGTTATGTTTTCTTATTTGTCATTTGTTCCCTGACCTGCACCCGGCAGACATCGCTCTTAGCGATAAGGTTGCCAATTTCCACTTTATTTTTGAGGTACCTGTCGTATATTTTGTTTTCAAATTATGTGAAGTAGGTATACTATAGAGTTAATCGATAGTTATATCTAGGACTGTAAATTAAGCTGTGATAATAACAATTAAGTGGGATTAAAAGTGTTTCAGATAGAATACTAACAACCCAAAAAAAAAATAGGGACATCCCATTTATTTTCTCAACAAAAGAGACGAAATTTACGTATTAAACTTGTCGGACAATTTAAAACAAATAAACCTAAATTTTTTGTTCGAGCGGAGGAATTGAAAAAAAGTAACGTGTGGCTAATGTATGTAAAAAAGTATACCTACTTACCTACATATTAAACGTTGTGGATCTTTATTACAAATAAAGAAATATAATTGCATTAAATAAAGTGTTTACGAGTACTTACGGCTGGTCTAGTCGGGAGATCGGCGACTGCCACTGAAACTGACATGTACCCATAATAATCTTTCGAGGTCATGTCTCATCTGCCAACCCGCACTGGGCCAGTGTGGTTGTATGTAGCCTTGACTCTCTTGACAGATCTTGCCTCTCGGGGCCTTCTCTCTTTGCGAGAGAAGGCCCCGAGCCCCAGCAGTAGGAACATTTAGTGGGCTGCTTATGCTGCTGCTGTAAGTACCTACATGAATACTAAGAAGAACAAATAAATATTGGAGGAGGTTTCTCATACAACAAGATCTAGCCCCATACCTACTAAGCAAAGCTTGTATTTAGCTCAAATTTTGACACATTATAAAATCAGCTTGAAATACTGTTTTAGTCATGTTTAGTGCCTCTTTGATAATATAGCGTCAGTATCAATCAGTAGGTATGATAACTGCGATAATAGTACATTATGATATAAGTGTGCTAAGTTGATAATTACAGCCGAGGCGATATTGCCAGCTCTCGCCTACGGCTCGAGCTATAATTAGCAGAGGCTGTAATTATCAAAGCGCACGTATGTCATACGACGTTTTATAACATATTTGCGAGGAAATAAATCAAAATTTTGATGACATTTTCAAATAAAAAAAATTGGCAGTCATAGGAACTGCAGATAGAAGTGAAAACTTATTACTCAGAATTTGATAGCTTACTTTGGAAACTACACGGGTGTAACCGGAGGGCGTGGCCTGGCCATCTAGGAATGCGTTAGCATTTTCCATTGGCTAAAGCATTTCTAGATGGCCATGTCATGATGGTTAGGCCATGCCCTTTCAGCATTTCCCATTGGCTGACGTATTTCTTGTTCACAGATTAACAATGCGCGCCCATCAGCGCTTTTTTTAAAGCAAAGGCACAGAACCAGCCAGTATGACATTGCGACATTAGTAATAAAGTAAAGGACAATGCCCACGTCCCATACATTGAAAAACCTCTCAAACTTTTTTTGATGCTGAAAGTGCATAGAGATGAATAGTGTCTAATTAGGATTGTTAATGCTTATAAAAACGTCTGCTGTTGGTGTTTTTCATTTCCTAAATACCAAAAATGAGTTACAGTTAAACCAAAAGTAAGGTTATGTTTACTGTCAAAATACATTCAAATTATGTTTTCTTTCCGATTAGAACCGAAAAGAAAAGACAGAACTATGGTATTATCTTTCAAAACATATTTCTTATCAGAATAAATAGGAATAATAGTACTTCTCACGACCAACTGATTCCCATAAAATAGTTATCGGATGGAATTATCATAGGGTAAACAAGCCTTAAACTAACTGAGTGCAGGGCTAGGTCTGATGATGTGGACTTGTCTTCATGTTCTAATAATTTATGACACAAGACAGTGTGTCTTGTTAAAGGCAAGCATGTTTTCTTGCTTACCATTAGGCACATGTTTCGCTCATCCTATCATTGTTTCCTGAAAAAATACTTAAATCAGTGTAGATAATACTGTTCACCGATATCTTTCTACTGAATATAAATATATTCAAACCAATGCTAGAGAGGATAAATAAAATATATTGTTTGCTATCATATAATTATATTTACATTTAATAATAATTTCATATATTTAATAGCCCAAAACTACTACATAGCCAAAATACTCTGCTCGTGGATTTATGTGGTCCTGGTGTCTGGCCATCCTAGAAATCTCACGAAGAACTCTGCAATGCAAGTACAGCAGTACTGAAAGATGGCCTCTGCTGGTTGTCCCTATCATTTTCAACTAAAATATACATATTATATCTATTTTATTTGCTTCAGCTTGTGTCTGTCTTCTAAAAGCAACTCAGGGTTTTAAAATTGGTAATTGCATAGGTTTTGTAGCAACTTAGCGCTATCCCCGTATTCCCTGTAGAGTATGAACACTTCATTCGCATAGAAATATTGTCACAGAAAGGAATATCTTAATTGTGGTATAAATATTTCAATATTTTGGTAGGTATTCGAGACAGTGGTCTTAGAAGGTTCATAACAATTGAGGGTTTCCATCAGAAAACACAAGCAAGCCATCACAACAATATAAGGTTTTATGTAATTATTACCACAATTATGTAAGTAATAAGGAGCACTGAATCACATAATTCCCAGATTTGATAAAACCAATTTAAACAAGAAAACCATACATTTTGCTTGTTTACTTTCTTTTGATTTGTCAATTTGACATTGATCTTTGACCAATTTGGATTTGGTGAAAATTGCATGCCACCTTTTTCCTCGTTTACATTACCAAAAAAAGCTTTGATAGTTTCTTAGTCGCCCTATTTATATATATCGTTATTTAAATATGTAAAAGTAGTAAATAAACGACATTGTGAAAAAAATTGATATACATAACATCCATTTTCAATTTCAATCTAACGCGGATCACTAAAACGAAACGCAGGTACCGTTTCGTTATTGCAATATTTTACAAGTCAGCTTTGTTGGTAAATGGTAGGTTTAATTTAAACAAATGCAAATTATTTTATTTTGGAATGTTAGAAAGTTATATAACTTCGCACACGAGTACAACAAAAAATCACCAATTTTTTAATATATAACTCATATGTCTACACGACAACTATTTTAGCGGGTCAAAAATGGACATTGTCCTTTATTTACAACATATTTGCGAGGAAATAAATAAAACTCTGACATTTTCAAATAAAAACAGTACAGCGAAAAAAAGGGCGCGAAATATTTTTTACTTGTTCACAGATTAGCAATGCGCGCGCATCGGCGCTTTTTTTTTAAAGCAACGGCACAGAACCAGCCATTATGCCATTTGTAATAAAGTATGTAAATTAATATTTTTGGGTTTTGTTACAGATAAATATTAGTAATTTATGGTCAAAATTAATTAAATTAACGAATTAAATCATTCTTTATTGTATTTTTACCTCTCAAAGTTAATTTTATTCATAAAATGTTGACCACTTTTCTGACATAAAAACTCTTTACTAAGATTTAAAAAGGTAAGTACCGTTCGTTTTAGACGGAGCATTTTGAAACCGTGCGTTTTACATTATACTTGCATTACCGCACAAGTACGTAATGAGATACATTACGATACAGAAATTGGTGCAATAGAAGATCCTTTACGAGCAAATGTATTATAAAAAACCTTTTTTAAACGTTACTTTGTTATATGGTCCTCATTTCTCATCTATGCAACCATAATGTGCCACAGCAGAGCACACAGCACAGCACAGCAGAGTTTTTACTGTGTCACGTTAATAACTGACTTGTTTTCTTGTTTGTTAAAATGTAGTATTATTACCCGCGACTTCGTCTGGATGTGTTCAAGTTTCAACTTAATCCGTAGAGCCGTTCCGGTGTAATAATTTAAGTATATGAGTTCCTTATGAAACCATGCATTTTTGTTGAATAAAAAGTATAGTAGATATTTGTGATATTTTAGACTCTATGCTGTCTGTGTTTCAAATGTCAAACCAATTTGTTGCGTCGTTGAGGATTAGTAGGATGCTTCTAAAAGCATTTGATTAATAATATGATCAAAATATTTGACTACTAATATTATACCACGTGGAGGTTCCCGAGCTTCGCTACCAATTACCAGCCAAGCTCTAGGCCAGTAAACTTTTGCTCTTAGAAAAATATATTTTCATCGATTAATTAACATAATAGGTGAAATAACTGTTAACAAACAAATAAACACGGTTGCTTGATATTTATTTATTCATTTTTTGCTTTTTGCTACACCTCATTTAAATACAACAGTTTAAGCCGTCCTTTTAACACCCGTCACTACATAGTTTCACATCCTGAGTTTTACTTACAGCGTACCATGCAATAGATTATCCGCAAGTAGTGATTGTTTCGTTTTATTGCGATTAACTTGTTTTCGGAATACTTCCGGGATGATGGCTGATAGGTAATAAGTTTAATGATGTTTTGAATTCACAAACTTAGTGCACACAATGTTCTAAATTAAGATTTCCTTTGCTCTCTAGAGGGAATTAAAATTTAAGTACTTTGCTCTCTAGAGGGTAAAAACGAGTTGAACGACTTGAACGTTGGGATGAAAATCCCACCACCTCGGAAAGAGTATATTTGCTCTTCGAAATCCGAGTGCAATAAAAGTGCGGCCCGCTTTTATCTACTTTTTTCGCCATCTGGCTCATGGCTTCCAAAAGGTTGCCTACCACTGCTCTAGAGGTCTAGAGAGTAAAGTACGAGTATGTATGAGTAAGCCTGAACGGATCTGGTTGAAATTTAGAACACAGTTACATAGATAGTCAGGCAGAACACATAGCCTGCTATTTATCCCGGGCAATAACGGGAACTACGCGACTAAAACCGTGGAGCGTTGCCAGTATTAGTATGTAATATGGCACATGTAATACGGCGGCAAGGGTTCGATTCCTTGTACGTAATCCTACATTTAGAAATTATTCTCAATTTCAGTGGAACTAATGAAATTAGGAAGAACATGGAGTGGTAAATGGAAAGGAATTTTTAAATTTTGGGCGTTTCCATTTGGTGCTGTCAATATTTATAATCCTGAAGACATCGAGGTAAGATTTGATTCAATAATGTTTATTAATATATTTATGAAAATGCACGTCGATTCGATCACGTCAAGGGCCTCATAGTAAGCGACAAGCGTTCAGAGCAATAGCAGCAATCATTCCGCCATCAGATTGATGTACATAGGAATAGATTAATAGCACCTAGATCGATAATCTTCTAACTAACGCTTCATCTTAAGTGAGGCAAAAAGCAGATTAATTTCGGCGTAGACAGTACGTACTGAAGTTCGCCAAACAAAACTTAAATGTCATGGAGTATGTACAGTGAAGGACGACACAAAACCGTCATAATGTTTTTAATTGTCGAAGATCATGTACTGGCGCTGGACCTTGACAAAATTGATGGTAGTTTCGAACGGACTGAGCCAATATAGCTCACTATGATTTGCATCACTTTTCTTGCACGGATTCGATTTCTAGGCGTTATTATTCTATGTACATATTATGTAGGTACAACCCTGAAACAGATAAACCGACTTTATTGTTTTAGGTTTAATTTGCTCATTGACGAGAATCACAATTTTAATTGATAAGATAAGATAAATATTTATTGTTTCCAAAAAAGTACAGTAGTATTAACAAATTGCATAGCATAACAAGTTTATAGATAGTATGAAGTACAACGGGCCCCAAACTAGGCAAAGCCTGTATTTTGGGCGCCCTACGACTATTTACAATTTCTTTTCGCGCTTTGTGCACATAGTTATAATGCAGTGCTGTAAGAACACACTTATAAAACAGTCACAAACGAACAGTCGAACAATCGACCTTTCAATCTGGATGTAATTTCATGTCAATAATAACGCATAAAATGTAATAGTCGGATATATTTACATTTGGGCAGAGAGCCGTGAACAATGGTACCAAAACTGTCTATAGCTGTTCTAAAAAAAAACCTATTTCATTACTATTTCTACGGATAAAAATTATTGAAATTAAGCTAAGGTACCAAATTAAATCTCTCCGCCAAGCTGCAAAGCTTTTTAACAGAAAGAATTGAGTGGTAATTCATTTAGCCTGCGTGTATTGACATGCTTTCTATGTATGTAGATGTGTCGGAAAGTGGGTGAGGGTGTGTAAGGGTATGTGTGTGTGTGAGTGTATGTGTGAGTTAGTATCATAGGTGAATGGGATGTAGGTGTTTAGGTATGTGGCAGAGTATGGATATATGCATATGATTGCAAGAGTTTGGAATCACGATGACCGATGTAAGCTCCAATAGAAATTAAGGAGATATTACCATTGAGGGAAATTAAAATATTAAAACCCTATGTCGCTTTTAGTGACAAGGTCACCAACTGTTACTTTGTTTTGTTTTATTTTCTGTGACTTTTGTTTATTTTAAATTAACTACAGTAATGAGTTGATGAAGAATGAAGTAATTGATTATTTGTAGAATGTCATTAGTAAAAATTATTTTACTATCACAACGACAATATAAACATTAACAACTCGACCTTGAAAACGAATAATACAATGATATCATGTTTTCACAACAAATAATAAAAAAAAAAAATTTAAAAACTCAAAAACCCGACTGCGTAAAAAGTGAACCAAACTACGTACTCGCATACTAAAAAAAACTGAAAAGAATAAAACAAGCATTTAGATTTCTGGTGGTCTAGAATTCTATAATATGTTATTGTATTAATACTATTGAAATATATACAATATTTTCTAATAAAAGAACATTACAACTGAACCACAGCAAATCTCGCCGCTAGCGATTATAGGGGTCAAGTAGATTGGTTGTTTGTACTTACGATACATACAGAGACGCAGTTTATTACCAATTTCAAGGTGCTCAGGGCACATCTATTGATTTATATCGATGCCTACTAGATACATTAGTATATAATGTCCATCCACATTCACACGTACAGTTAGTTATACGAAGTTTTCTGCTACCTAAAAACCTATAAATGTGAGAATGGTTGTTACTCAACTTTAAATCGATATACATCCTAAACGGTCAGTAAAATCGAAAAACATTGAGAAAAAGCTAAACATTATTTTTAAATACCAACGATACTCCTTTTGACATATTTTGGTGATTTTAATTTTTTTAATTTGGACAATATGGCGTCCTGAATCCGCCATATTGGACTTACACTAATGTCATGTCTTTAGTGTCACTCGCCAGATTAAGAGGAATCGATTGACGTGTGAATCATAAAAATCGGCCTATGCGTTTGGTCTGTATAGTGCTTCAAAGGAACATACAAACATACATACATACATACATAGACTGTTAAACACATTACCACTCCTTTGCGTAGCGCAGTCGGGTAAAAAGAGACGATTTTCGTTATATTGATTGACAACAGTTGTTTAAATAGATGTTTTGTTTCAGATTGTAATATCAAGCGTAAAATTTAACGATAAAAGTATTATTTATGACATGTTGAAACCGTGGCTTCAAGAAGGGTTACTCATAAGTAAAGGTCGGTATTTTTTTATATAACATTCAATGAGCAATCGGCAAAAGCTAGCCTGCGTAGGCTAACTGATGGTAAGTAACATGCTTCCCCATAAGTGAACACGAAGATTTCAAATCACAGCTTAGAACTGTCCTGTGCTCATAGCCTAGAGATAGGCCTAAGATGACTTTTCTCCTAGCCCTATTTTGGTTTCGTGGTTGACTGACTGTCAAGTTGTAAGGGTATCCGGGGGGTTAAGCGTTGAGAACTCAATCGGTTAAAATTGAATTCCCAAACCTTCCCGGAAAAAAGTTAAAGTAAAGAAAAAAAAAATGAAGACCTTTTCAAGCGTTTATTTGTAAGAAACAAATTTATAAGTCCACAATTAAAAAGGGTAAAAGGGTCAGGGGTTGATCGTTCAAAGTTCAAAGTTCAAAGTAATTTATTCGCCAAAAATTGTGGTTACAAATAAGGTCTTAAAATACTATGGTTTGGTGCTGCACAATTTCAGCCTAAAAGGCATGCGAAATTTTAAAAATTTGTTACACATTTATAAAATATTGAAAACAAACATCTTAATTTACAATAACAGTTTTTATATATCTAAGGATTTTTTAAATTACATTAACAGTTTTTATATCTAAGGAATTTTAAAATGAAAGTTATAATCTAAACAACAAAAAATTACTTATATTAAAGGCAATACAATATAATAGGTTAATACAATAGAAAGGAAAAATAAAACTATGTGATGTGTACATCAATTAATATGTACGTTAAGTAATTAGGTTCACGTTAACATTTTAGAAATTATATGGGGCTATACCTGTTTGCATTAAAATCAAGATAGTGTTTGACATCGTAAAAATTGTGAACAGTTAGCCATCTGTATAATCCACATTTAAATTTTTCGTATGAAAGTGATTTAATATTTTCTGTAACCTTGTTATAAATTCTTAAAGCGGCTATATAACAGTTTCTACGGTAAAGTTCATTATTGCATTGAGGGAAAACTATTCTATTTGGGTATCTAGTGTTGTAGTGGCGGTTATTTCCTAACTTACAGAAAAGCTCTGGGTATTTTTTAACGAATACACACATTTCGTAAATATACAGAGACGGAAGTGGAAGCACTTTTAATTCTTTGAATAAAGGTTTACAAGAATCTAAGGGCCCAGCACAGCAGATTGCCCGGATACACCTTTTTTGAGCTTTAAATGCTCTTTCAAATTCAACCGAGTTGCCCCAAACGATGAGACCATACCTCAGAACTGAGGCTACGTATCCGTGATATGCCATTAATGACGTATTTCTGGAAGATATTATCGTTGAGTTACTGTTACCCTAAATCAAAAATAGGAATTTTAAGAATTCCTCGACAACCTTGAAAGTAAAAATTTAGATATTCGCCGTACAGGGCCCAGGGCCAAGTAAGGTTCGGTAAATCCAGTATACAACCAGGGTTAGTACGGGGTTAAGCACAGGCAAAACTCACCCGGTTAGGTTCGGTAAGTAATTGGTGAAATTTACCGCCTCCTACTCTTATAGGATCCTGTACGGTTATAGAGAAATGACAATATCAACAAAAAGAAAAGGGCCAATATGCCTTCAAAAGTACTGTGTAAGACTAATGAATTTACAACACTATAATTCTAGAAAAGGACTAGAATGGTTAAACAAATTTAACTCCCCAGGCTAAACGTGAAACTCTAAAGTTCCCAAAACTATGTTTACAAAATATCATCATATAGGACCTTCAACATCACTTATACAATAGGGTTTATAATATCACATTGATAATATAATATCAACGGACAAGTACAAAGTTAGTTTCAACGCGCTAAGTGTTGAACGTTAAACTAACTTTAGTAGGTAATTACACTCCATATACACAGGTAAGGGTTAGACCTTTAACATTATAATAACTAAGTAGTACTCCATATGAGAAAATATAATAAGTTCACCTTCTGCGCACAATATGCAGGAAGGCTCAGTTAAACTAGACAAACATCTGGTTAGAGTGACCCCTTGGCAGACATCTTAACTGCCATGGTTTCACTACCACCCTCAATCTATTCTCTAGAGTGACCCCGAGGCAGACATCTTAACTGCCCCGGTTTCAACCACCACTCTCCATCAACCTAACACCAACATCACATCAGGTTATTACATTTACAACCTCAGTTCCTACAAACTCATAAATCAAGTACAGGTGAAACAATCCGTCAGAGTATAACTGAATCTCTGTCAATTACATGCAGTATAGTATCCAGCGTATAGGTTCCTCTGGGAAATTCTAGACATGTGTCTATCTTAATTAAACTTTATAGTGTCTACATGAGTGGTAACACCAAACGGACACAATCCAGCCGCTAGCTGTGTACACAGGATAACTAAGGTACTTAATTACTGTAAGCCCCTAGGAAAACTAAGTTTACCCCTAGATTAACTCGGGTAACCGCAGGGAAAAATTATAAAACATTGAATCTTTATCAATGGCTAAAACATGACATTCATTAATCGACTGCCAGTCGGTGTTAGGGAGACGTCCCTTCTCATCTTCTGACCTTACATGACACTTAAACTCCTCGGGGGGAATAGACTACTTTAAACACTAACACTACACTAGAAACACTATCATATCGGCTAAAGCCTAGGCTTTCCGGTTTGCTTAAAGCAAGGAAAACATTGTGGGTAAAACCATACACCTTTAGTTAAAGTGGTCACATTTCCCCCGGCTCAACACTTCCTCAACCACGGCCCTTGGCCCGGCCCGGCAAATAAGCCCGAGCTCCACTCCCCATTTCACTCACGGTTCCGCCGCAGCCACTTAACTGTCCCGCCGAACGAAGCACCCCACTAGTACCAGACACACGGCCCGTGTACTGAGCACACTGGAACGGGACTCTCGACCCGAACTGAACACCGGAACTTGACACACGACCCGAACTGAACACCTCCTGAAAATAACAAACGAAATGAACACCATATCTGCATGATCTAATACCACCTAGCCCTTTTTTCTATCGGACTTCTCGTAACTCGAAGAAGCGGCATCGTTTCATGGTTGATGTTCCAAAGACACGAACAAAGAGGTTTGACTCTACTTTTGTGATAAGAACGTCTCGACTGTGGAATGAGTTGCCTGAGTGGGTTTTTCCCGATGGTTATAATCTTGGTGTCTTCAAATCGAGAGTGAATCGGTTTCTTCTAGGTAAGCACGCTCCATCTTAGACCGCATCGTCGCTTAACATCAGGCGAGATGGTGGTCAAGTGTAAACCTATAAATGTTAAAAAAAAAAATATTCTCCTAACATCCGCCGCGCGGTTCTTCTCGAAACTTTAGAGTACTTTGAAATTACCTTATAAGGGAGGCAACAATTCACCAATTCAACAATTCACCAGACGCGGAGAACAGCGCCGCTCGCGGACCCCGCAAATCACACCACTCCTCAGGACACGTCACTACTACAAAAAACATTTTCAATTCCTTGCGGCGAATATCGATCGAATCACGATCGGGCGAAATTACAGCCTGTAAACTCACCAGCGATCTACAATTATTTAAGCACCAGGGAACGAAACGACCGTACGCGTCGCCGTTCATAACAAAATGGACGCTCCTGGTCACTTCCGCTAACAGAACCCACGCCCTAGGAATGCGGTAAAAATTTAACGATTCTCTAGCAAAACAAGCGATATCTAGGGAGGGGAAAATTTCCTCACTCCGCGACCATAGACTAAAATGAGTCGCGTTCCGATTTACGGATAAAAAGTGTTACAAAGTCACCCACGCTTACTTTGACTATCCCATTCCGTAGTTTTGGAATTGTATAGTCAAAGGAAGCCGTTAATTTTACTAGTCTACTAGGACTAGTCAATATTGTTCTTATCGCCTACTATACGTGATTGACACTGAACCCAAGAATAAAAATGTTACAATAAAAGATAAACCTAGACCCAGCACACGGAAAAAAGAAGGACTTACCTAAATGACAATGATGGCCATCAGGCGGTAGTTGAGTCATGTAAGGGTTAATAAATTACCTACTCTCGCTGCAAAATCAACAGAAAATCTATAAAAACACAAAAATGTACTCGTAAAGTGTTTTAAAAATACTATTTACTGACTTTTACCTTTAGAGATATAAGTATCTACTTAGATAAGGTATTTACCTCTTTATATCGTCCTCTGACATTGACGTGACCGTTAACGAGAATAAAGGTAGGTAGGTACCTTAAAAACCTCTGCCAGTAGGTACTTGGGTTGGATAGAAAGCGTTTTTTATTTTACAAAATACGACATTCCAATTAAGATTTTGTATTTACTCAGGTGAAAAATGGCAGCAACGAAGAAAGCTGCTTACACCAGCCTTCCATTTCAATATTTTGCGGCAGTTCTACATGGTGCTTCGAGAAAACAGCGAGCGTTTGGTTGAGACCATCGACAAGTGTTCTGGGGTGTCGGTGGACATTGTCCCTATACTGTCAGAATACACATTGCTCTCTATTTGTGGTAAGATACCTACTCTGCAATTACAGTATACAAATACTACTTTTATTCGGATTTCGTTCAGATACAATGGCGAACTCCAAAAACCACTTTCAGACAGCACCTTATTTTTCCATGAAGTATTCCAGCTCTTGGCAATCTTCCATTTTTATCTTTCCAGAAACAGCCATGGGTACAAAACTGAGCGAGGAGATCACTGGTGCTGGAAAGAGATACAAGGCAGCCATATACGACTTAGGAAAGGTTCTTTTACATAGATTCACAAGAATATATCTTTTTAATGACTTTGCATTCAGTTTAACAGAGGCCGCAAAAACGATGAAAAAACACTTGCAAATCATACACGGCTTTACTGGGAGAGTTATTAAAGCTAGATCAGAATACACTGATATGTATGGGTTTAATATTCCGCAAGAAGATGACACAGACGATAATGTTTACAAACAGAAGAAAAAGACAGCTATGTTAGATTTATTACTGTTGGCAAAAAAAGAAGGGCATATTGATAATGATGGAATACAAGAGGAGGTTGACACATTTATGTTCGAGGTAAGGACACTTATGTTCCATGTAAGAACATAATATTTATCTTAAGTAACTGAAGTAAGTAGGTACGTGTTTGAGTTCGCGCTACGGACACTTTTATTTTTGAGGTAAGTAGTAAGTACACATTTGTACACATTAAGGCTGGCCTCGTGGCCTAGTTGGTAGTAGCTCGCCTGCGAAGCCGAGGGTCGTGGGTTCGATTTCCACCCAGTGCAAATATTTGTGTGATGAATCCAAATGTTTGCCATGTGTCTGGGTGTTTCTATGTATAATAAGTATGTATTTAAACTACTTAAGTATTATATCAGCTATCTGGCCGTCATCATACAAGCTTTGCTTAGTTTGGGGTCAGACACCATGTGTGTGAATTGTCCACCAATATTTATATATATTTTTTATTTATTATTATTTATTCATTCGTCTAGGTATATAACAAATTCGTCTCCAAGACAACACGTTTATGCTCGAGGTTTGATTACTTTAAGTTCAAGGTAAGGGTATATTGGAGGCAAGAGGAATATATCTTCGAGTAGTGTCTGTTAGAGAAAATTATGTTACTGCACTTTTCATTATCACCAGCCTTAATGATTTCCCAATTCTGAATTACTTCTGACAATAAAATGTTATAAAAGTAGGTTCGATCGACAGGGTTTGACACGGTGGTGTTATTAGCAAGCATTCTGCTTGTAGTTTCGTCTCCTGGTTTTATAGTGTGAATATCGGATTTTTTGAGGGATCGATCGATACCAGTTTCATTAATGGCTGGATGTCGGATCATATGGCAATAAATGCCGGAGTGTCTCGAGGGTCGGGCCACGACGCTCTTTCTGCTGCATATCAATGTCTGTTGAAGCCCGGTGTTTAGTACGCCGATGACAACATCATTGTAGAAAGTTACATATCTAGGGCCAGTACCAGTGGACAACAAACTCAGGCACTGAGAGAGAGAGAGTATGATCGAACGTCTGAACTTAGCCCTTGAGGCAGTTTTTGTTTGCAAATCTGCCCAAGTTTAACGAGGGAACGACGCACGTGACACCTGCGTCTCCGCAAAAAGAAGTCAATTCCCACTGACTCTTGCTTTTTGAGGTGTATCTGTGACTTTAACATCTACGCTCAACTTCAACGTGTCAACTAGGTGTCCTCTCAAAGGTGCGAAGGTGCTTCAAGTTTGAACAGTTGCTGAGAATATACCAAGCCTAGATTCGTTCTTGTATGGAGTATTGTTCGCAGCTTTGGTATGAGTCGGCTACGTACTAGCTGGAAGCTCTGGAATTGATGGAGAAACGTGCCAAAAGACTAGTAGCCACTAGAAAAATACTTCAAAGTCTAGAATATCGCCGCAAAATTTCTAGCTTATCCGATTTTTTTAAGTGACTTTGCGCTACAGATTTTGATGCGTTTTTTTTATAGATAGTGATTCAAGAGGACGGTTTATATGTATAATTTATGCTTAAATTAGTAGCAAAACACTAATAATTTTAAAGGTTTCTAATATGATGTCATCAATTTACAGAGTTTTTTGCGTTTACATTGGAAACCCTACGAAATAGATAAAAATAATGTACTACAGTATCACCTTGAAAGTCTACAAAAAAGTCCGCGGTTAGTCATGTGTACAGTCCATTTACTTAAATTCTAGGGGGGAGGGGTGTAAAAAAAAACCAATACAACTCCTTGCAACATCCACAATCATAATCTGCATGCTTTTCTGAGTTCTATCCCGTACAGCGAGTACGGTCCTCATATTTTGCACACTCAACTCCACTTAACGTTTGCTCTATTCAATCCAAAATTAAATTCAGACACTTGACAAAATTTTATGAGAAGCTATGACTAATTTTTTTTAGTAGTGGTAGGACTCTTAGCAGAGTCTACGTGGGGAAGTACCACACCATTGACAGTTATTCTACCGCCAAACAGTAAAATGCAAACATTACTGTGTTCCGGTTTGAAGAGGAATGTTTCCAGTGAAATTACAGGGCTTAGAGATATAATATCTTAGATCTTTGGGTGATGAGCACAGTGCAGTGCTAAGTAATGATTTGGACTCTTCATGATCCAATAGCTGCGTGTCACTGTGCTGTTATGTGGCAGGCATGTTGCTTACCACCAGGCACATGCCCTGCTCGTGTCGTCACTCTATACTATAAAAAAAAACTACGTTGTCGAGGTAAATGAAAACCAATTTTAGTTTTTTGTTGATGTTTCAAAAAATCGCTTCACCGATTTCAATAAAATAACAATATAGGGCCAACTGTGAACTATTTTCTACCAAACAAAAAAAAACAACAAAATCGATACACAATTAGCGAAGCTATCGCGTAACACATATCTATGCAAAAAACATACAACCGAATTGAGAACCTCTTCCTTTTTTAAGTCTGTTAAACATATTACCTTCCTTCCGAAACAGTTGTATAAAATTAAAAAATCCGCGAGTTTCATCAAGAATACCATTTATTAAAACATGTTTATTTTACACCGGAAAATAATTATGTGCATTGATAATGATAGCGCAGGTTACTTAAAATACACTCAAACATGAATCTTGAATATCTCGTCAATTTATAAAAATATTAATTAATAATATTATTAAAATGCTGCAGACGATGCATATACGAGTTCCTATAGTTTCGTTAGTGGTAACACCTTTGAGCTGTTAAGTGATGATACTCGTATGTTTGGAAGCTCATCATAATTCTGGAATTCTTTCTGAACGCTTCGTTTTACATTTTATGGCAATGTTTCAGCATAGTCCCATCACTATTAGCACGACCTGCTTATTTTTAAGTTGTAGTAATATATCCATTATTTCAAAGGTTATAGCGTTCATAGTTGTATAACTTGCATAAAGTGCCATCTAGCATGAAGTAGCAGAACTTGTAATATTAGTGACATCTAGTGCTTAATAGTGAAAACAACTTGATATTTTTGAAAGATAATAATCGTCAGCACCTTATTACATTCTGCTAAAGTTGTCTTTAGTAAGATCGTAGCAATGACGTTTTCGAAAAGTGGTATAAGTCTTGATAATGGTACAAAATAAGCGACTTAGTGACATTCAGAATACGGTACTTTTTCCTGTAATTACTTAAAACTGAGCTATCCCAGTAGGTCGTAACAATTTTTTAAATAGTTGAAAATAACAGGTTAATGATTTTAGCAAAAGGGTTCATTTTTAAGTACGTAACAAAATAAAATACTTTATTTTATATTCGCCGCATTGGGACAAATCACTTGCATTGTTTCAATGTGTTTAAAATATATCAAAACCACGTTTGTGTGCAAACGTGATACAGTGGTTTTCCTAGTGAGATTCAGCTACGAGCCTTCTACTTGATATATGTTCTGTGGTAATATCCATAGGTAATGCTCAGTTTAGATGGTTTTATTTTGAAAATGGAGTTAAACCTCTTTGTTCGAGACCTTGAAACATCGATTGCGAAATGTTGATTTTGCGTTCACTTCAGGCAGTCTGGTACACTTTCCAAAATGAATAGGTATATTATGTCACCGTTAAATTGTAATAACTGTCAGTTTACAATATGACGCGTGAGATAACAAACTCACGGTAGGTTAGGTTAGTTTATAATTTAACGCTGTATTTTTACAATTTTACGGAGACGTAACACACTCTGTTATGTTGACTAAACTTTGTTCTCTCTTAATCATAAGAATACCTAAAATATGTATATTCTCGTCACTGATAAACTTTATCTTGTGTTTCTAGGGTCATGACACGACCGCCACTGGACTCACATTTTGCTTGCTGTCACTAGCGAACAACAAACCCATTCAGGTATCTTACCTTTATTTCGTTGCAATATTTTATTGATCTGGTATTACTATAAATATTAATTTAATAAATAAAGATTAAAAGCAAATAAACTATAAGTAGAGTCTAAATAAGTAAAAGAGTAAGTAAGAGATGGTACATTCAAGTGAAGAATGAAAACGGACTGTATTGACTTGAGAGTTAGCAGGAGTAAGAAGGCAATAATAATATTTTTAGACGATAACTCCTCAGCAAAGTTAAGCAGCTTACGTTATGACCGTTCTTGTCAAAAGGGACAAATCAGTCAGAGATTCAGAAGCTGAGATGAGTCTGAGCTGAGATAGTCAAAGCTATAATCCATCACGTTGGACAACTGCGGGTTGGCGGATAACATTTGTCCTCTAAAGATGTTTTTCTTTCACCATTAAAGTCAACGGTGATGCCAAATTTGCATATCTACACGTAGAAGAATACTTATAGAGTAGGTACATGCAGAATTAAAACCAACGACCTCAGGATTGTGAAATCAGAAATTCTCACTAGCCTGTCATGGCATCTTTTTTAACCGAGTTCAACGGGACGAGGTTATCAATAACTAGTTAGTATGTATTGCTTCCAAGCTCCTAATTAGTATGCATTGATTACCAGGATACATTTACTGTAACTATTAGATATAACAGTATTATCACAGAACAACAAAATGCCAGCGTCGCTGCCGAATTCAAAACATTCAGTTAAAAACCTAATAGGTACAATTTGTACAACTTATCTACGAGTACTTACAACATTTTAGGCACAGTCAAATCATTATAGGGATTTTCAAAGTTTACGACGTCAACTCTATGGGACCAGATTGAGCTTAAGACAAGTTTTGAAAGCGTGTGTTTCCCTATGAATATTATGGTATGAATATTCGCTAAGTGGATGTTGTATCTATTTATCGCAGGACAAAATATACAACGAGCTCCGAGAAATATTTGGGGACTCAGAGAGACCTGCTACTTTAGATGATCTCAGTAAGATGAAGTACATGGAGATGTGCATCAAAGAATCTTTGAGACTGTACCCACCAGTACACTTCATTAGCAGGAACTTACAAGAGTCTGTCACTTTAAGTAAGTATTTTCGTACAAATCATCACCGAAAAGCATGCGAATTACATCATAGGTACCGTTTTTACATTCCGGATTTTGTGATTTTAAGGTAAAATCATTTTTAAAAGAATATTGGTAATTACCGAAAATAACTCACATATATTAAGTTCGCTTCGTCACCAACTGTTAAATTAGACGTACCTAAGTAGATGAATATGCTATTTGAAAGTTTGATAACTCCTAGCCACTTGGAATACAGTTTTCATTTAGATGCTATTGTTTCATGTACATAACTAAACACTGAACTTAACAGACGTTATGATTTGGACCTAGAATTCCCCATACAGTTATTTCGATCAAGCAAGTATAGGACAGACTCACGTCATCGAGAGGCATCGGCATGTTTAGGGGTTCCCACACAAAACTGCGATGCGACGCCGCATCGGAGGAACTTGCGATGCAAATTGCTCCGATGCGAATTCGTACGGCAAACCGTTGGTTAGGGTAATCATACCTTCAACGGTAGTCAGTCGTGTCGGACGTGTCTTTAAGAAGCGTAAAATGGATCACAAAAAGATTGTTGTACTGCTGTTATTGTTAAGTAGATATGAGAGAAAAAAAGATTTTGGTTTCATACACATAATACGATTATGAATGCTGATGGGAACTATTTTACTCGCAAGTATTATGGGTTGAAAATAGAAGAAGATATTTTTTGTGATTATTTTAGAACGAGCATATCTTCATTTGAAGATAAAAGATAATTTATTTGTTCAAAACATGAGTAAATTGCAAACACACATAATGCATGATATATAATAGGTGACTAATAAGTAACTATATAATATACAAATATTTTTCCAATTCTTAAATGATTGATGGCATATGTAGTTTATAAGTCTAGTCACAAAATTAGCTTATAATCACCTTTCAACTATATAGATACAAAAAATAGATAGAAAACTTTACAAAGTCATATCAAAATAATCAAATCAAGTTACGAAATTACAAAAATTAATTTATTACTAAATGTAATGTTACTAAAATAATACCTAATTAAATATGTCATCATCTTTCTCTTCTTCTGTCTCAGAACTGACTAAAATGGTGGTGACACCATTATGACCAGAATGACGTAAGAACGGAGAAATGCGCGATGCGAATCACGTCGGAAGTTCTCGCGATGCATTCGTGCGAATTTGGAGATATTTCCGATGCGACGCGAATTCGTGGTTTTGTGCGGGAGCCCTAAGTCGACTACTAGGTACAAAGTAACTAATCACTGGATTTTTGTTTTCGGAAGTTTGCAATTTCAAGTTTATGTCAAAATAAAACATAGAATTAATTTCATAGATTGCTATGCATAGTAGTATGTGTGTTTGTAAATGGGACTGTACGGGTATTGACCCGTACATTCCCATTTACAAACGCACTGTCCCTATTACGAACTCAACCACTGTAATTTTTCTGTGGATACAGAGACTTCAAACATGCTTTATTTGGCTTTGTCTTGAAATATTACGCGTCCGATGCGGTGATTTCATAACATTAATTTAAAGCTCGAATCTTGATTTGTTAATTATAATACTATTTGACTTATCAAAGTAATTAACCCATATAATAATACTAAATAAAAATAAATTGACTTATAATAATAATACCCATATAATAATAAATTGACTTATCAAAGTAATAAACCCATATAATAATACCCGACTAGAGCGATTTCTGCATTTCTGCTCTTATTATTATTAGTAGTTAGTCGTGTACTATTGAATGAAATGGTTACTTAACTATGATAACGACGACTTGTATTAAATATTATGTTAAAATTCATTTTTTTCTTGAATTATTTGTAAGTTTTTAGATTTTTTCTTTATAGGTACTGAATGTTATTAAAGTTATTTATTTTATATTTTGAAATTTTAATTAATAGTTTACTAATCTATATCTATCTATACCTATAATAAAACTGTAGCGGGTCGAATTCTGTACATTGAAGATATTGTGAAAAAAATATTTTGGGGGCACTCCATAGTCGATACTGATGGCTAAACTGCATTTTTTTTCTTTCATGTCTGTCTGTCTGTGTGTATAGGGAACTCACATCACGCCGAAACTACTGATTCAATTCAAATGAAACTTGACATGATTTAAGTTCATACTAAGTAGATGGTAGCTGTCTACTTTTAATCCTCAAATTCTGCACGGTTTTCTTGCAGGAAGGGGTGAAAGTCAGAATGTGTATTTGGTTGTAACTCATGTTTGCGTTGTTCAATTTCGTTAATTCTTATTTTGTTAGAAAGAACATATTTTTTATATAGTTCCATCAAAATTATTGGTCAGGTGGATTGGAAATTACATAGAAATTAAATAATAACGGTAATAATAAGTTCGGTACATACTAACTTCGAAGTAATCTGTGACACTGTAAACAACAGGGATGTAACGGAGGTCATTTTGCCGGAACCGAAGGCGGAATCGGAGTTTTAAAATTTGATTTATTGGAGTCGGATTTGAAGTCGGAGGCATAGGCAGGATTATTAGAAGTGGTGGCAGGAATTACATTTTTATTGGGTTTTTTTTTTGCCAAACACGTGGACACGATAAACATTGACGAGCAATTGATTTAGGAAGTTGCGATTTTGTATTTCCATTTACTATAGGGGATTATTTGCAATATTTATACACCTTACCTCCGATTGTAACCTCCTTTTTAAAAATTTCGGAGCCGAAATCAGACCCGAAAGTGTAGTAATCGGAAGTTCCGACTTATCGGAGTCAGTCTCATCCCTGGTACACACATCGCACTCAAATCCGCCATCCGTCAAGTAATAATATGACAATACCTTTCTAATGTCAAAGTCAAAGTTTTTTTTTATAGCGAATAAAATCACGTTGTTAAGAAACCTAGGTACGTGACATCAATTCTAAATTAGATATTAAAAAACCGGCCCAGTGCGAGTGGGACTCGGGCACGAAGGGTTCCGTACCATTACCAAATAAATGGCGAAAACTTCTTTTATTATATGGGAGCCTCCTTAATCATTAATTATTTAAAGATAACATAAAACGAAATATTGTGTGAACAGTTAAAGCGTCTACCTGTCACCATTATTAGTATCGAGCGAGAAACGGTAAAAAAATCAAATTTGTTCTATGGGAGCCCCCCTTAAAAATGTATTGTATGTTGTTTTTAGTATTTGTTGTTGTAGCGGCAAAATGAATACATCATGTGTGAAAATTACAACTGTCTAGCTATCACTGTTCTTAAGATACATTCTGGTGACAGACGGACGGACGAACGGACTGACAGCGAAGTCCCAGTAATAGGGTCCCGTTTTTATTATATGGAAAAGAGGGAGGCGGTTTTTTTAATATTAACAAAAACTGGATGACAAGATGTTTAAGCCCACTACCAGTTGGACGCGTGCCCAGCATGCTGGTGGCAGTACCACGCAGAAGTGCAATGTTTATGCGTTGGGCCAAATACACGCCAGCATTTTGGTCACGCGTTGCGTCGGCCAAGCGCTCGGAAAGGGTTTTAACGATGAGGTGAGCTCCCGGCCCCCACAGGCACGATGTCTCAGCCCCAAAATTTTTAAATATAAAACCACTACCGAGGGTTGCAAATTTCCGCCGTTTGAGACGCTCAGCTAAATAAGCCGCTGCACTGGCCATACTATGAATCTCTGGAAGATGTGATGGTGCCAGAGTATCGACGCAAGCTGCGTCTCACACTAGGGGCCGACTCAACTTCCAACTTCCAAGGCACTAAAGTCATGCCGTCAGGTCTTTTGCCATCGTCACGCGCCACTCCGGTTTGAGTACCTATGGCTGGGACAATGGCGGTGGAAAAAGCCAAAGTTTTGTGTGTGAATTGTTCACCAGTTTCTATTTATCTGGAAGAAGTAGTTATGGCTTCAAAAATTAGTCGAGAGAACTTTTTACTTGACTATTAGAAGTTAGTTGACGTGAAATGATAATAATTGAAGTCAGTTTTTGTTCTTTCGGATATTATTGAAATCCAAATACTGTACTAAATTTAGTGTTTAATAAGCTTCAGTGACCAAAGCAGACCGTTGTTTTTCTAAAATTGAATAAAATGTTATCTTACTACGAAGTATTATATGTATATTATGTAAAGGTATGATTTGGCTGGAATTTGAAACACAGATATTTTATAGTCTCATATACTACGTATCATCTCTGATAAAGCATGGGCCCTAACGAAACAAATATATACGACAGAACGACATTACCAATTAGATTGACATTTGAAACATTGAGACACACATGGCTTAGAGTCTAAAATATCACATCGGCTAATAAGTCTATCACCTACATAGGCTATCATCCTGTAAAAATGTATAAGTAGGTAAGTCACGCACATCAGCTACATACTCTTCGTAATATATCCTACTAGCTGTTACCCGCGACTTCGTCCGCGCGAAAAATACTAAGATAACTCAGGCAGTACTTGTTTGTATAACCAGACACATTTACGGTTACTAAAAACAGCTTATAATAAAACAATTTTATACAATTTCATCAAAATCGGTTTAGTTGTTTAGATTTGAAACCCTAAGAGACATTCGTCCCCCATTTCAACTCTAATTTCATCCCAATATAGTTCGAAATTACAAAATTGCTAGAACAAACATTTATTTGCTTCGTGTCAAGTGCCTATATACAGAGTTTCATGGTTTTATATTCAACTGTTTGGAACTTTCATATTGACGTTCATCCCCCATTTCATCCCCGTACAATTCGAGATTACAAAATTGCCAGAACAAACATTCATTTGCTTCATGTAAAGTGTGTATATACAAAGTTTCATGGTTTTATCTTCAACGGTTGGGAACTTCCATATTGACATTCATACCCGATTTCAACCCCAATTTCATCCCCGTACAGTTCGAAATTACAAAATTGCTAGAACAAACATTCGTTTGCTTTATGTCAAGTGTCTATATACAAAGTTTCATGGTTTTATCTTCAACGGTTGGAAACTTCCATATTGCCATTCGTCCCCTATTTCAACCCCAATTTCATCCCTGTACAGTTCGAAGTTACAACATTGCTAGAACAAACATTCGTTTGCTTCGTGTCAAGTGTCTATAAACAGAGTTTCATGGTTTTATCTTCAACGGCTGGGAACTTTCAAATTGACATTCATCCCTCATTTCAACCCCAATTTCACCCCCGTACAGTTCGAAATTACAAAATTGATGGAACAAACATTTAACTGCTTCGTGTCAAGTGTCTAGATACAACATTTGATAACCTTGGAAATGACGAATTTTCACACAACCGTTCATCCCTTGTTTCACCCTCTTAGGGATTGAATTTCCCAAAACCCCGTCTTAGCGAGCGCCTACGTGGTAAAAGGGACCTCCATACAAAATTTCAGATTCCTAGCATTTGTAGTTTCTGAGATTCCTTGATGAGTGACCTTTCGCTTTTATATATATAGATAAAAATCCTACAAACTTAACACTGCGGCTATGTTCGATACTCCACAACCTTACTAAGAGTATGTTTGATGTTGCTAAAATATAAAATATGAAGTTGCTAAACTCGAATAAACATATTTTTGTGTAGAAAAACAAATTCACTCGGTTTGTGTAATGGCCACCCATATAAATATTTTTAGGTAAGTACTACTAATGTACTCATAAGGTCGCAAGATCAACGTACGCGAACGAAGTAGCGGGTTCAGCTAGTATTGACTAAAATTCTAAATTAATGTATGTAACCAAACTTTAGATACTAATAGAATATAATTAATATTATAATAATTTTGTAATACCCTGCGATCAATTTACAACTTTGTTACCATAGGAAAGAACTAACCACCAAGATACGGGTTTTTAACACATAGGCATAGTTGCCTATGCCTATGCCATTGGTTAGAATAGCATGATAACATAAATGTATCTACTATTTTTGGATGAATAAATGGTGATTTGACGATTTGATCTAGGTGGATATAAAGTTCCCGCAAACACGTTTTGTCATATAAACATTCTGGACCTACACCGAAGCCCGTACTTATACAAAGATCCCTTGGTTTTCGATCCTGATCGCTTCCTGCCTGAAAACGTCGCGATGCGCCATCCATACGCATACATACCGTTTAGCGCCGGGCCCAGGAATTGTATTGGTAAGCGCATTCATTTTTATTTCCTTATTTTTGCTTTGGAATAATTTATTATTTTACGAAAAAATAAAAAAGGGTAAAATAAACTTATTTTATACAAAAAATTAAACCGAATTCAAAACCACAAGTAGTCAGTCCAAACCGAAAAATAAGTAACTTATTTTATAACATATTTGCTCGTAAAGGGTCTCTTATTGGACCAATTTCTGTATCGTAATGTATCTTATTACGCACTAGTGCTGTAATGTGTAATGTAAAACGCACGGTTTCAAAATGCTCCGTCCACAGACTAGGTAGAGAGCAGGGATGTTACGGAGCTTCGACTCCGACTCCGTTATGTCGGAAGTTCCGATTAGTTTTACACCTTCGGTTCCGACTCCGGTTCCGAAACTTTTGAATCGGAGGTTAATCGGATGTCGAAAACCAACTAAGCGGCGGCGCCCTGTAACGAACAGTTTCGCAGGAACATGTCGCGCAGGGAATCTCCCGCGCACGAGTGTAATGAAAAGTATACTAAATGAGCACAACATAGAAAAACGCAAAATTCCAGCACCTTATATTAAATTTCCGCCAATATTATCGTGTCCACCAGGCTCGGTAGCGAGCGAATACCTTTTTGGTGGCGTCGATTTAATCTAAAAGGGGGCGCCTAGTGCCAGAAAACGAAAAAAGGACATTTTCGACGCCGCTCACTGATGTTAAGAAACTAAAAACTATAACAAAAAAAACATTGACGTGTGGGTACAATCAAGAAAAAGCACAATAACCGAGTAGATTTTTAAAAATAGATCAGATTTTTTTACAGAAAAAAAATAAAATGGCACCTGAAAAAACTATTTTAATTCATGTACCTACTCGAAATTATCAGCGATGACCCCACATTGTTTTTTGATAATACAATTTCTTATTTTACGTTCTAATAAAGTAACCAAACCAAAGAATAAATATTAGACCGAACACTTTTTAAATTTATGTTTAATTATTGAGTAATTAAATAAAACTTGGTCAAAAATTGACTCCTGATTTAATATTGATTTCCCCTCCAAACAGTGTCATGCTATTCTCGACTTTATGCACATCATATTAAGAAGGGCCTCGCGCGGGTGAAATCAGATTGTTTCCTGGCATTAGGCGCACTCTTAAGAAATATCTTAGACTGAGACAGCTTCAAAGCGTATGTTCATGAAATACATATACACACTTTTAGTGTAAATGTATTTAATTTAATTTGTTTGGAAGCTTTTGTTCATTTAACATACTTTATATTTGGGATTCAATTAATATAATTTTTTGTTTATTTTTGAATATTCAATTTTTTTCATTTTTTGTGATATTTCATGAAACAAAACAATGAAAAGTTTGAATGAATGTTTTATTTGTTCTAAAATAAAAATCTCTCTCCTACCACTACTTCTGACCCTACCTCCGACTCCGGTTCCGACTCCGACTCCGACTCCGATAAATCAAATTTAAAAACTCCGACTCCGACTTCGGTTCCGATAAGATCACCTCCGTTACATCCCTGGTAGAGAGATATGCTCCGTCTAAAACGAACGTTACCTTTTTAAATCTTAGTAAAGCGTTTTTATGTCAGAAAAGTGTGGTCAACATTTTATGAATAAAATTAACTTTGAGAGGTAAAATATAATAAAGAATTATTAAATTCGTTAATTTAATTAATTTAGACCATAAATTACTTTAATTTTTCTGTAACAAAACACGAAAATATTAATTTACTTTATTATTAATGGCATATCGGCTGGTTCTGTGCCGTCGCGCATTGCTAATCTGTGATCCATAGTGATTACTTACTCTGTGCTGTGATATGTGATCAAGTAAATATTATTCCGCGCGTTTTTTTTTCGCTGTATTGTTTTTATTTGAAAATGTCGTCAGAGTTTTGTTTATTTCCTCGCAAATATGTTATAAAACGTCGTATGACATACGTGCGCTTTGATAATTACAGCCTCTGCTAATTATAGCTCTCGCCTTCGGCTCGAGCTAGCAATAAAGCCTCGGCTGTAATTATCAACTTACCGCACTTATATCATAATGTACTATTTCGCAATTATTATAAGCGCTACTCACTCATCTATTTGAAGTCGGTGCCAGTAAGTCAAATAGAGTAAGATCCCAGGGCCGCCAGACGTCACGTATTTTCTGACGAACGAAATGTGCACGATTGAGTAGAGTTAGTACGTACTAAGAACACATACTTACCCGCTAACTTGCTTAGACGGCCAATTTTGAGATATGGGGCAATAAAGGTACATAAAAACACAGTTTACTTCACTTATTTTCATACAACTGATTTTTACGTATGTTATAGGCAATATCCTTACAAATAAGGCCCCAATACTCCCAGATACTTTCCGTCGGCCGTTTTCCTTAAAACAGATGCTTTAAAACTCCCAAAATATGTGGGACTGCACAATGTGGCACCGTAGAGGTCAAACGAATGGGCCGATTTCGACGCGGTTTTCTTTATTTGAAGGTTGATTTCCGTGCGAGTGTTTTTAGCTATGTTTGGTTGATATCGATTCAAAATAGCCGCCTCCACAAAATGGCGGACAAAATATTTCTTCACAGCTTATCTTAATATGGGTATCAAATGAAAAGACTTGGCTAGTATAACACTATGCACTATGACAAATTTCAAATCCAAGATGGCCGCTACCGCAAAATGGTGAAATACATTTATTTTTTCACAACTCCCTCAATATGGGTATCAAATGAAAGGGCTTGACTAGTAGAATGTTTTATTTACTGACTGGGGTTAGTCAACACTTAAATTTTTTGGTTATAACTTCATGTAAGTTCGTCAGACAACTATTTTAAAGCCTTTTCTAAAAATACAGACCGATCCAAGGGGCCAATTTTTACCTTAAGTCAATTTTAATGCCGCTCTGGGTAGGAGCGCGAGGGTATTATCCACGCTTGTGAGACATGTATTAGTATAAATGTACAGGGTTACTGGTAATCATCGAACATATTTACAAATGGAGCATGAGAATTTAACTGAAGTTAAATTATTATTTTGGAGTTGTTAAGCAAAACGGCGGACGGAAAGTGTCTGGGAGTATTGGGACCTTCCTTTTAAGGATATTGCCTACAACATACGTGAAAATTACTCATTAGAAAATACGTGAAGTAAGTAATGTTGGCATTACCCATATCTCAAAATTGGCCGTCTAAGCAAGTTAGCGAGTAAGCATATGTTCTTAGTACTTACTAACTCTACTCAATCGTCCACATTTCATTCATCAGAAAATAGGTGACGCCTGGCAGCTCTGGGATCTTACTCTATAAGGCTCTCAAATGAAAGAATGAATTTTAATGCGTTTTTGTTTGTTTTAAAAGTTTTCATTCCGGGATGATTTTATGTACCTAATATGGTCTCGGACTGGGCCAAAAAGACACCATTCTAATTATATTAGTCTATTAGCTAGATCATGGAAACATATGGGACACGTATTTTTTGTTTTTTTCAAAATGTTAAAAATCGACAGAGATACCTATACATCATCAAACTTCCAGAGGCACTTGACGTAACTTGCGGTTAAAAATCGTACCTACGTGTGACGTCACGCGAAACTTCTAAGCACTGTATCTTCGTAATTTTTTGATTGTGAAACAAAGGAAAAAATACGTGTACAATATTTTTTTAGCAATCTAACTGACGGTAATTATTTTTTAGGATTGGGTACAATCCTTTATTTGTATAGTCGGTTAAGTACTTAATTACTTTTATTTTATCCTTTTTAGGACAAAAGTTTGCCATGATGGAGATGAAATCTGCCGTGTCGGAGATACTGCGAAAGTTCGAATTGACGCCAGTTACTAGACACGAAGAGATTGAGTTTATGGCTGATTTAGTTTTAAGAAATAGAGGACCTGTCTATGTTAACTTTGTTAAAAGATAAATAAGAGCAGTAGGGAATTATTTTACTTGCAATTAGTAAATATTGTTTTAAATTATCACGATGTTCACTACTTTAGTTTTATTATTAATTACGGGATATTTATCCGTTTACCCTTGAATATGATGCACGAAACTGTATCTAAATATCGAGGATTCGCTCCACCATGTAACCACGACAAACATCTTATAATTAGTAATAGTAGTTTAATTAGTAAGTACTCGTATTTTGAAACACCGATATATGTATATTATTTTTAAAATCGCCTTTTATTTCATTACATGCAATGATATCTACCTTTACTAAGATTGTAACTGTACAATTTTAATATTGCTATGCCCTAACAGGGTAAATGCTCAGCTTATTTTTAGCTTTGTATTACTATGCAATAAATGATTGATAGATTGATTGAATATTGCTATCAAAATGTAAGTAATGTAAGTTCTAGGAACGGTTAAAATTTGTGATACAAAACATTCATAACGGTCAAGTCTGAAGGCCGATTTAAACTGAACGAACATAGAGCTAGAGCTGGAACAAGAGCATTCTTTCTCGATCTTTTAGTGTAAACGAAAGATCGTTCTTGGCGTTTTCCATATTATATATTCCATAGAATCTTTGCGAACGCAAACAAAACAACGAAATAATGCTCTACGTTTGTTTACACCAAATTAATTTGATACAGTGGGGATAGAATGAGCATTCGCTCGTCTGATGTAAATCGGCCTTGAGAGAGCGAAGAATTCTATAAACGACAATAATTGTAGTTTTCATTATAATAGGTCATCTTAGTAATATTATAAATGCGAACATTTTGACGTTTGTTGTTCGACAAAAAAGTCGGAACGGGCATACGGATCGGCTTGAGATATGGAACACATCCCACTAATATTATAAATGTCAAGGTATGGATGTTTGGATGTTTGTTGCTCAATCACGCCGTAACGTAAGAACGGATCAGGCTGAAATTTGGAATACAGTTAGATTATAGTCTGGAAGAACACATAAGTTATTTATCCCGGGAAAATAACGGGAACGGGACGTACACGGGTAAAACCGCGGGGCACTGCTTTTTTTTTATTTGAATTTTACAGCTCCACAGACTCCGGGGTCCGTGACCTTTGTCATTTGTTTTCTTTTTATTACATGAATCTTGGATTGGAGAAGAAAAGGAAATAGGGGAGAGAGTAGGGAACATTTTCTTGCTAATTCTAGGACTATTTTATTTTCTGAGTCGCCTCCTCCCGGCTCAGCGCCTCCACCACGACTGCATTTCTATCCTTGATGGCCATCTGCATATTGAACTCTTGGATGGTCTTCGGTGTTGCAGACAACGCTCGCCGCACGAACCGACCGATGGCGTCGTCGGTGTCGTCAGCGTAGTACGTGAAGGTCCCCGTGTGCCGTGAGATTGCGACGACCGCGTGGGGCACGCTCTCGTGCAGCTGAACATTACAACTGAACAGTCGGGACCATTATTATTCGACATACAATCTAATTGTTCAATGGATCCCGACTGTTCAGTTGTTATGTTCTTTTATTAGAATATATTTTATCTTTATAGAATTCTAGACCACCAGAAATCTAAGTGCTTGTTTTATTCTTTTCAGTTTTTTTAGTATGTAAGTACGTAGTTTGGTGCACTTTTTACGCAGTCGGGTTTTTGGAGTTTTTAAATTATATTGTTTTTATTTTTATACTTTTTAGTTACGAACAGTGTTATGAATATTATTATGCTCAACAAAATATGCATATTTTGGTTATTGACCAAATGTCTTCGTTTCTACTGATATGATGTGTAGATTTTCTACTGCTTGTAATTTGTATAGTTTTGTGTAAGTACCTATATCATTATAGAGTTTCGACTGAAGTTGAGTACTAAATCATTTGAAGTTGGAGATGGGCGACCGAGGCGGAGTAATCCAAGAGCGGTTCCGTGTTCCCACCATCAGCGGCAGAGTTGAAACCCCATGGAAGTTTTAGTAGATAGAGGCACAATATCCATACATGGTACTATAGAGTGCAACATAACCCGGCTGTGTCCCCCGGGCGGTAGGGTATGCGTAAATGCATTTCCTCCACGTACAAAAAAAGGTAGTCCAATATACCTACTAGGTACTTCAGTATATATCTCCATGCACATTCACACGTACAGCTAGTTATACGAAGTTTTCTGCTACCTAAAAACCTATAAATGTGAGAATGGTTGTTATTGTTACGCAACTTTAAATCTATACATATCCTAAACGGTCAGCCCAATCGAAAAACGTTGAGAGAAAGCTATAAATTATTTTTAAATAGGTACAGTCCGCGAGGTATAAGCTGAGCTTTGCATTTGTGTGAGTATACATTCCCGTACACGCACTTCACCTCTTGTACAGACTGCAGCGTGACGTGTTTAATATTATTTTGTTTTTGTTTGATATAAGTGTTAGTACAATGGATGCCAACACAAATAAGCGCAAAATACGGAAACCATTAAATAGCCAAGTAAAAGAAATTTTGTGTAATTTAAATAGCTATTTTAAAGACATGAACGATAAAGACATGTCAAGTGTGACTACATCAGCCCAATTGGTATCGACATCGACAGGAATTCCACTGTCAACTGTTAAAAGAGTCTTATTGGAAGGTAAACGTGTTTTGAAAGATGGAACCAAATTCAAATCTCCGAAGAGACCAGATGCAGGAAAAATATAATAATCATTGATGATTTTGATAAAGCAGTAATCCGTAGAACAATTTATAATTTTCACATTACTGACAAAGAGGTGCCAACAATGAAAAGAATTCATGAAAAATTAAAGGCTGACATTAACTATCCAGGATCAATATGGTCATTGCGAAAAGAAGTATCTCTTTTAGGATTCAAATGGTCAAGGACAGAGAATAACAGAAAATTTTTAATGGAAAAGCATGAGATCCGTCACCTACGTATAACTTATTTACTTAAAATTTCCGAATACCGTATTCAGGGCAGGCCTATCGTTTATACCGATGAAACATATATTGACACCACTCACACTTCATCAAAATCATATTCAGATGGCAGCACTTCTGGTTTGAAGAAACCTATTTCTAAAGGAAATCGATTGATAATCGTTCATGCCGGCGGCGAGGACGGTTTCATACCAAATGCGCTGCAGATGTTTAAAGCTAATCAAAAAAGTGGTGATTATCATAACAATATGAATACAGAAAACTATACAAAATGGTTACATCATCATATCAGCCGAAGGACGTCCACTGCTGGACGAAGGCCTCCCCCAAGGATCTCCACAAAGACCGGTCTTGCGCCGTCCGCATCCAACGATTTCCGGCGACCTTCACCAGATCGTCGGTCCATCTTGTGGGAGGCCTGCCAACGCTGCGTTTTCCGGTACGTGGTCGCCACTCAAGAACCTTTCCGCCCCAACGGCCGTCAGTTCTGCGAGCTATGTGCCCCGCCCATTGCCACTTAAGTTTGGCAACTCGGTGGGCTATGTCGGTTACTTTGGTTCTCCTGCGGATTTCCTCATTTCTGATTCTATCACGCAGGGAAACTCCGAGCATGGCTCTTTCCATTGCCCTTTGGGTAACTTTGAGCTTTCTTACGAGACCCATAGTAAGCGACCACGTCTCTGTTCCATATGTCATCACTGGCAACACGCACTGGTCAAAGACTTTCGTCTTGAGACTCTGCGGTAGTTTGGATGAGAAGATATAACGTAACTTCCCGAACGCTGCCCAACCAAGTTGGATCCGACGAGTGACCTCTTTCTCAAAGTTGGATCTACCCAACTGGACCGTTTGTCCTAGGTAGACGTATTCGTCAACAACTTCGAGCGTAGAGTCTCCTACTTTTAAAAGAGTGGGTATAACATGGTTGTTCAACATGATTTTCGTCTTGTCCATGTTCATTTTTAGACCTACTTTTTCAGAGGCTCTACTGAGGTCATTCAGCATCCTGCTTAAGTCGTCCAGGGTTTCAGCCATGACTACAATGTCATCGGCAAATCGGAGGTTGGTGATGTACTCGCCGTTGATGTTGATGCCGAGTCCGTTCCAGTCCATGAGTTTGAAAACGTCTTCCAGTGCAGCGGTGAACAGTTTCGGGGATATGACATCCCCCTGTCTCACACCTCGCTGCAGTTGGATGGGTTTCGAGTTCTGGTCCTGGAGACGGACTGACATGGTGGCGTTTTCATACAGACACCTTAACACTTCGACGTACCGATGGTCAATTTGGCACCGCTGGAGCGACTGTAGCATAGCCCAGGTCTCGATCGAATCAAAGGCTTTTTCATAGTCCACAAACGCCAAGCATAGGGGCTGGTTATACTCTTCGGTTTTCTGTATAACTTGCCGCAGCGTATGTATGTGGTCTATGGTGCTGAAGCCTTTACGAAATCCGGCTTGTTCGGGCGGTTGAAAGTCGTCAAACCTGCGAGCGAGACGGTTTGAAATAACCCTCGAAAACAGCTTATAAACATGACACAGAAGCGTGATGGGCCTGTAGTTCTTTAGCAAGGTCTTGTCGCCCTTCTTAAAAAAGAGTATAACCATACCTCTGTGCCATGCCTTTGGCGTTTTGCCTTCGAGTATGACGGAATTGAAAAGCTTTTGCAGAGTCCTTAGCATAGGTAAACCTGCTGCTTTAAGGAGCTCAGCTGTAATTCCGTCATCTCCCGGCGCCTTGTTATTTTTGAGCTGTTTCAGGGCCATTCGAATCTCGTACAGGCTAACGTCCGGGATATCTTCGGTGTAATGTCGGGTCAATTTGGCTCTTGGGTCATGGGCCAGACTTATGACAGGTTGCTGTGTTGTAGTGTATAACTGTCCGTAGAACTTCTCCACCTCTCCCATCAGCTCGGATTTGGACGATACGATCCTTCCATCCTCGGTCTTCAGCTTCATCAGTTGACTTTGACCAATAGACAGATCCCTCGCGAACACTTTCGAGCCTTTGTTTTTCTCGATAGCCTTTTCGACACACTTGGTGTTGAATCGGCGTATGTCGCGAGTTAATGATCTTGAGATCTGCCTATTGATTGCTCGATACTGAGAAGCGTCACCTGCGGATTGCAAGACTATCGCGCGTCTTTCCTCCATTAGCTTTAGGGTAGAGTCTGAGATCTTGTTGGTTCTTTTTGCACGACGGATATTGTAGTGTTTGGATCCAATCGTGTGGACAGCTTCCACGATTCTGTCGTTATAATCGTCCACGTCTACACACTCACCTAGGCATTCGAAGCGGTTCTGGAGTTCAAGCTGGAAGATCTCTGAATTTTGGATCTGGATAGGTGCTGGTCGGAGCGTAGACTTCATCAATCGCAATCGTTCGAGTTTCACATTTAGATTCAATGTGCCTCTTACCATTCGGTGATCACTCCCGGTTTTCAGAGCATTGATCACGGAGACATCATTGAATATATCTCTCCTGCTGGACATGATGAAGTCTATCTCGTTTTTTGTTACATCATCGGGGCTAATCCAGGTCCATTTGCGATGCACAGGTTTCTTATAGAAGGAGTTCATCATATAGAGTCCCTCCTTCTCCAAAAAGTCGGCCAGCATCTGGCCCCGTGGATTCCGATGCCCGATTCCGTAATTTCCCATCCTACTCTCATTGCCGCGTCGCTTGCCCAGTTTCGCGTTAAAGTCCCCCATAACAACAGTGTAATGAGTCTTAGAAGTATGCATGGCTTTAGAAATATCCTCATACATAGCTTCCACCTCGACATCGGAATGTGTAGACGTCGGTGCGTATACCTGGATGACCTTCAACGAATACCGTTTAGTAATTCTGAGTATCAGGTACGCTACCCTCGTCGACACACTCTCGATCTGTGTTACACTGTTCACAAGGGACTCATGGACTATAAACCCGATACCACCTTGGGACTGTTGGTCGCCCTCCCGGTAATAGAGCAGATTGCCGGATTTAAGTATTATCTTGTCCTCACCCTCTCTTCGGACTTCAGATAAACCTACTATACTCCAGCGCAATTTGCGCAATTCTTCCTCGAGTTCAAATAACTTCTCATCGGTCCGCAGTGTACGCGTGTTATATGTTGCCAGGGCCAATAGTCGTCGGTTGTGGTAGCACGGCGTCTGCCGGAGATTCTTAGCTCCCCCTGCCCCGCCGTTACCATGGCCGCTACCATGACCAGGAATAGCGGGGCCGCCGGGGACTGGGGGCCGGAGTAAATTTTTGTGTTTCATATTTCGGGGGGGGGTTACAAACAAAATGGTTACAAACGCAATTAATTCCCAATTTGAAGCCCAATAGCGTTATTGTAGTTGACAACGCATCTTACCACAATTCGTTAAAAAATCCCGCTCCCAACTCAAATAGTCGCAAACAAGATATGATTGACTGGCTCAAGTTACGCAATATCGATCACTCAATATCCATGCTTAAACCACAACTTTATCAATTGATACTGCATAATAAACAACGATTTATTGAATATAAAATTGACACCTTATTAAGAGAACATGGTCACAGCGTTTGTTGTCTGACTGTACTTTTGGTGATCACTCACACTAATGCAAAGCTCAGCTTATACCTCGCGGACTGTACCTATTCAACGATACCCCTCTTGACATAGTTTGTTGACTTGCATTTTTTTATTTGGACAAAATGGCGTCCGGTAACCGCCATATTGAATTTACACTAATGTCATGTCTTTAGTGTCACTCGCCGGGCTAAGAGAAATCGATTGACGTGTGAATCATAAAATTCGGCCCAGGCATTTGGTCTGTATATACACATACATACATACATACATAGACTGATAAACGCATTACCACTCCTTTGCGTCGCGCAGTCAGGTAAAAAGGAGGAGGTTCTGTAAATCCAGTTGCGTGTTTTTTTTGAACCCATTTTGTACCTACATTTGTTGCGCGATAGCTCCGCCAATTGTGTATAGGTTTTGAAGGTTTTTTTTTGTTTGATAGATCATATTCTATTCACTTGTACAGAATAGAATAAAACGCACATTTTTCTGGAATACGATATTTAAAGCCACCTATACACACTGGCCCAGTGGAGGCCAACGCCAGTGTGTGGAGGGTCGTTTTGTGATCACTCGCGTCGCTCGCCTAGCTGGCCGAGTGACGGCAAGTGGCCAGTGTGTATAGGGCTGTTTTGCCTCGACTCGTCTCTCATGACCGGTGTCGGTTTTTGTGCACAAAATAAAGGCGCTCGGCGAGTAGCGTCCTATTCTCCTATTGGCCTACCTCGCTTTTGCCTGCGCTCGGCCAGTGTGTGGATGCTACGTTTTGTCTCGTGCCGTTTTGTCGGCGCTCGCGTCGGCCTGCGCTGGGCCAGTGTGTGTATGCTATCTTTCGTCTCGTGCCGTTTTGTCGACACTCGCGTTGGCCTTCACTGGGCCAGTGTGTATAGGGGGCTTAAAAAAAAGTGGCCAAGTGCGAGTGGGACTCCCGCACGAAGGGTTCCGTACCATTAGCAAATAAACGGCGAAAACCACTTTGGCTTTATTTCGAATTCCGTATACATAGACTATTGCAGTTTCCGCAGACAGGCTCTAATCTGAAAAGGTTTATTTAAATTTTGATTTTAGCTCATGGTTCTAACGACGAATTCTATACCGCGTTTTGGTCTTCTAGTGGCGCCGTCTAGTTTCCTTGGGATGGAGGACGGACTATTCGAGCAAGAAACGATAAAATTCAAGTTTGTTGTAAGGGAGCCCCCCTTAAATATTTATTATATTTTATTATTGGTATTTGTTGTTATAGCGGCAATAGACATCCATCATCTATGAAAATGTTAACAGTATAGCTTTCACCGATCTTGAGATACAGCCTGGTGACAGACGGACGGACGGACGGACGGACGGACGGACAACCAAGTCTCAGTAATAGGGTTCCGTTTTTACCCTTTGGGTACGGAACCCTAAAAAGCCTATATCGGTACTAAAGTTACCTTATTAATAATCGCCATTACAACAACAACCTGTAGACGTGATTAATTTCTTACTTTTCCCTCGAGCCTTGGTAATTATTCAAAATGATAGACAATTAATAATTTCCAATTAATCACACTAACTGTAACATACCTTTATGTATTTAAATGCATAAGCGGCCCACTTTATTTACAAACAAATTCGAGGTGTTTTCAAAAAAATATTGTAGTGGTAGAACTCTTTATGAAGTCCACATGTTACTCTACCGCTAAGCAAAAAAATGAAGGCATTTCTGTGTCCCGTTTTTAACCGACTTAAAAAAATAAGGAGGTTCTATGGAGAACCTCCCCCCTGAACAATTACATACAAAAAAAACATAAACGGAATGGTCGGTATATGTTTTTTTGTGTGTTGTGTTTATGTGTATGTATGTTAAGCGATAGCTCCGCGAAGTGTTTTTTTTTTAAATAAAGAGTGACGAGACTTGCACGTCATGTGCCTGATGGTAAGCAACATGCCTGCCACATAACAGCACAGTGACACGTAGCTATTGGAACATGAAGTGTCCAAATCATTACCTAGCACTGCACTGCGCTCGTCACCCAGATATCTAAGATGTTATATCTCTAAGCCCTGAAATTTCTCTGGAAACATCTTCAAACCGGAACACAGTAATGTTTGCACATTACTGCTTGGCGGTAGAATAACTGGCAAAGGTGTGGTACTTCCCCAGGCGGACTCTGCCAAGAGTCCTTACACTACAAAAGTCAAAAGTGTGAATCGATTTTGATTTTTTTGTTTGTTAGAGAAGTCAGAGGGGGTCCCCAAATAAATTTTATTGCAATCGGTATGGCGGTTTTTAGGGTTCCGTAAAACGTAAAAACGGAACCCTTATAGATTCGTCATGTCTGTCTGTCTGTCTGTCTGTCTGTCCGTCCGTATGTCACAGCCACTTTTTGCCGAAACTATGAGAACTACACTGTTGAAATTTGGTGAGTAGATGTATTCTGTGAACCGCATTAGGATTTGAACAAAAAAAATTAAAAAAAAGAAAAATTAGGGTTGCCCCCCATACTGAGAACTGAAACTCAAATTTTTTTTTTTCATCAAACCTACACGTGTGCGGTGTCTATCGATAGGTCTTCAAAAATGATGTTAAGGTTTCTAAAATCATTTTCCTCTACACTGAATAGTTTGCGCGAGAGACACTTCCAAAGTGGTAAAATGTGTGTCCCCCCCCTCTAACTTCTAAAGTACGAGAATGAAAAATCTAAAAAAAATATATGATGTACATTACCATGTAAACTACCAACGAAAATTAGTTTGAGCTCGATCTGATGAGTACTTTTTTTTTAGTACGTCATAAATACACTTTTATTGAAACTTCGATCAAAGTTACAACGAACTATGTGTACTATGTATATTATGTTACTTGCTGCAACGGAACCCTTCATGGGCGACTCCAACTCGCACTTGGCCACTTTATTTTAAAATATGAACAATAAACTAAAATTTACTTTGACATATTCAGACCACTTAGTGATGGATTCTAATGAAATTTGCTCGAATGTCTGAATTTAATTTTAAATTAAAATCGGTTTTTGTTTTTCCAGAGAAAATAATTTTGAAAGGCTATGTTTCAAGTGAAATTATAGACAGGTAAAATCTTATATTCTCTGGGTAACGAACACAGTGTAATGCCTGGCAGATTTGGATAGCGTGGCATTGTGCTGTTATGTGCACACGTGACACATCAGAAACACGTTTTGCTTGTCCCGTTACTCTAAATGTCAAAATCTATAAGAGGTATTAGTTGGCCGATGTTTCATTATACAAAGTGTAGGTAGTGCAGTGCAAATGCACGTAGGATATACGAACGATGTATCTATTTGCCAATGCTGATATCGGGGTGTAGGTACAGACAATTACATATACCTAGCAATGAGTCGTCCGCTAAGTTGATAATTCAAGGTCCAGAACCACTTTTTATACCAACAACAACTAAATATTTACACAGAAAACTGCGATAACGATTGCCGTTCTTATTCGTACCGACATAAACACTTGTTACATTTCAGTTTCTAGTGATAAACAAGTGTTTTTCTTGTGTGGACGTCTCGGTGGCATATAATAATGATTGTATATTTATCGCTACTTGCATTAATATTATTTTTTATTCACGTCTTATTCAATTATAATGAAAGAGCTCGTTTGATAAATAAGATTCCAGGACCAAAGGGGAGTTTCATTGTTGGAAACGCATCACAAATTATTGTTTCTTCAGGTATGAATCCCGTTCAACATTCATAACTTTGATTGAATAATTAATGTTCTAGTAGTATTATAGTTTGCCTCGCGGGTTTACCCGCGTCGTTCTCATTCCCGTAATTTGCCTGTGATGAAAAGTAGTCTAAATGTTATTCCAGACTAGAATCTGACTGTGTTACATTGTTTTATTGAATCCGTTCAGACGTGATTGAGCAACAAACATCCAAACAAAACACGTTCATAGTAGGATTATTGGGATACTAGTACTTGGGATAGTAGGATACTTAATTATGTTTTCTTATTTGTCATTTGTTTCCTGACCTTCTTAGCGATAAGGTAGCCAATTTCCACTTTATTTTTGAGGTACCTATCGTATATTTTGTTTTCAAATTAAGTGAAGTAGGTGTACTATAGAGTTAATCTATAGCACACCCCGGACACTCGGCCTAAAATCTATACAGACGATGCAGTTGACATACCTACACTCACACAACTACGCATATGTCGTTCGAACACATTTACGCATGTGTGCGTGTCATCTAGGGTTACTAAATTATTTTATGGAATAGCTGTGACCCGTGAGTTCACCTGCCTCACTGCCTGTGTTAAGTGGCCTATAATCTTACCTAGTTAGTGTTCGATCTTTAATGTAGGTAAATATAACTTTCATCAACAACCAGAAGGGAGAAGATTTAAAACAAAATAGGAGATAATAAAGGTACCATGGACGACTTGATTTTTAGTTAAGTACACTTACCCAAAGAGAAAACTTTATTCTGACAATATATTAATTAATCACTCCACATATCGCGTATTTCATTATAGGTAGGCTAGTCATAGAACATTAGATTAGGTACAACAACGTTCATAAGAAAAGGCGTCATCACAGTTCACTAGGTATATCAGAGTATCATACACTGCACAAACTAATTATTTACATCTCATGTCAGCACAGTAAAAAACAAGAACGTGATTTTTCAACTCAAAACTACAATTCAATTGTGTAAACAAACTACGAACTGGCCGGAAAGATAATGTTGCTAGTTCCGGATTTAATTTATTCCTAATTGCTTAAAAAATATTACTTTTGTATATTGATAAATAGTGATTTATTTATTCGTATTATAGTAAGGATCGCATATTACTTTAAATAAGTATTGTGAGAATAGTAAGTGAGTCTATTATACTCAAATCACAATCATATTTGCGCCGAATAAACAAAAATCAGTTTTAATTTCAAATTAAATTCAGAAACTTAATCAACGACGATCATAAAAAACTTGAACAAAAATAAACGAAAGTATTTTTTAGTTTTGTTTTCATATTTCAAAACTGTGATCTACCAAAAAAAAGAAACATCAAAGGAGACATGGCCCAAATCGTACCCTGACCTCGGCACAAAATAATTGTATCTAATCTCAAAAATATCTAATAATTGTATGTAAATATATTTTAGGAAAAAAAATTACACCACTCCCATAACCCAAATTAGTGGCTAACATGTTTTTTTATCAGTGTAGTTTTGTAGCCGTTTTTTTTAAAGTTCACCAATGCTGTTTGCAATCCGATGTAATCATCATCATCATCTTCATAACATCTTAGCATATAATAAATAAATAAATAATAAATAAATATTGGTGGACAATTCACACACAACACCATCTGACCCCAAACTAAGCAAAGCTTGTGTGATGGCGGCCAGATAGCTGATATAATACTTATATAGTTTTAAATACATACTTATTATACATAGAAACACCCAGACACAGTGCAAACATTTGAATTCATCACACAAATATTTGCACTGGGTGGGAATCGAACCCACGACCCTCGGCTTCGCAGGCAGAGCTACTACCCACTAAGCCACGAGGCCAGTCATATACCTATACATATAACATATACCTCTCTTCAAGTACGCCTCATATCCCAGGCCTACGCTAGTGCTGTGCTTGTGCTAGTACTTGTCCAGATTTGACCCGCGATGTAAGCATACTGATAATTGAATACACAGTCCAAAGTACATTACCAAAAATAAGCGTATTATCATGAATTATTTTACTTACACTCGTTAAATTTGAATTCCAAGGCCACCCATCGCGAAAAGAACCTAAGCATATTCGTGCATTGTTTGATATATATCTTTATGACTCAGCCGGTATATATTATTTTTATATCATTAACACCAAATTATACAAAATATTTTGTTCCATAATACGAGCTTTTGACACGAACTTCTACAAAACTTCTACAGGCAAAAAAACGCAGGTTAGCCACTCAAACGGATGGTGATGATAGTTTAGAATACTATTACTAATAACTTAAAATCCGAGGTACATCAAAAAACCCAGGTGTGGCACCTGGGTTTTTTTCAATGTGATTTGGGCCTATGTCCTTTGTTTCACAATAAATGGAGCTATCACGTAACAAACATATAAACGAATTGAGATCCGTCTCCTTTTTTGAAGTTGGTTAAAAATGAAACTAAATCGTAGTAGTACCGGTAGTACTAGAACCGGTAAAGTTTATAAGTCAATGTCAAAGCCGTTAATTACTGAATAAGTTTTAGTTTAAAAATATCGTTATTTTTTTTTTTGGAACTATCCATTCCAATAGTCAATGTACTCGTATCCTCTTACTGGTTTTAATGAACGGTTGTTGCGAAATCTTAAATAAGCATACTACTTACTAGATGAAATCCTATATTAATTGTTCACTATTGACCGACATAATATATACATGGACGCACATAAAAGTACAGATAGTCTAAATATTGAACCTGTTTCTTTTTTTTGAGTCGGTTGAATGCTAAGAAATAATCACTTATCAATAAATCTGAATAGTAGCAATCTTAGTAAAAAAATCCACTAAATTGGCAACACTAGTGACTAGTGACTTTGAATGAAGTGACTTCGTGAATTGCGAACTATACTCCGCGCCATCACTCGTTACCATACGTTTTTGGCACCACTGACGTATTTCACAACGATTAACGAAAGCCGCAGCATGCCGCAGTTTAAAAACAACGAGTTTAATAATTTCGTCACAGCACTTCAGTGTTGGCGCGTACTTCTAACCAGAATAGCTAACACAGTTTATAAAAATGATTCAATCTTTGTAGATATTCTTATGAAATCAAAAATCTCTTATTCTTGTTTCGTATAATAGACGAAAAATTTGGTACCATTTTGTTAAATAATACAGCATCATGGTCGTATTCTCATAGAAAATTATCGTCCGATATAACCCTTCGTTGAGTGCTTCTCGCGGTGCTTGCGGGGAAGGAAGCTTGAAACTGGCGGGGGGTGGGGAGTGTCCGTTCTATCTGAATTATCTATTCTATGTCTATAGCTATATCTATGACTGTAAACAATTAAGTGGGATTAAAAGTGTTTCAGATAGAATATTTACAATCCCAAAGAAAATAGGCACATCCCATTTATTTTCTCAACAAAAGAGACGAAAAAATTTACGTATTAAACTTGTCGGACAATTTAAAACAAATAAAACTCTGGTTTTTGTTCGAGTGGAGGAAAATGTATGTAAAAAAATATACTTACCTACATATCAAACGTTGTAGATCTTTATTAGAAATAAAAAATATAATTGCATTAAATCAAGTGTTTACGAGTTCATTACGTACGGCTGGTCTATACTAGTCGGGAGAACGGCGATTGCCGATTTGGAGCAGGGTTCAAATCCCACCCGCAACACTATCTTTTTGAAGTTATGTGCGTAACGACACTAACTTAAAACGGTGGTCTTAGCGAGCGCCTACGTGCTACGAGGGTCAAACTGAAAGTTCTTGGAACTGGCCACTTATAAACAATATAATAAAAAAATAATTCTATAATTTGAAAATAGAACTCTTTGCCAATATTACTGAGTATATACTTCATTCATTTGTCATTTGTTTTACGATTTGGCGGCAAATTGAAAATTGTCTGTGTCACGTCAACATGAATTTAACACGAGAAAATTTTCGTGCAATAATTTTTTATGACTTTCGATGTCATTTAAGTCAACAAGAAAGTTATGATAGACTACGATTGGCCTTTCACGATGAAGCCCCATCTCGTGCGACTGTTTACACACTGTTTGTTTGTTGTTTTAATGAGTTTAAACGTGGTCGCACTAATCTCACTGATGATTTACGTGAGGGACGGCCTTCTACGGCGACGACTGAAGATAACATCTCTGTTGTGCGGCGTATGATAGAGACTGACAAAAGAGTGACCTATCAGCAGATTCGGACAAGCTTAGGCATCGGTATGAGTCAAGTGCACAAAATCCTACACGAACATTTAGCGGTCAGGAAGCTTTGCGCCCGGTGGATACCTCATAATTTGACTGAGGCTCAAAAACTCCATCGTGTGGATTGGTGCCGTAAAATGATTGAAAGATTGACTCAAATGCTGTGTTCGACATACTAACAGGTGACGAAAGCTGGATTTACTGTTATGATCCTGAAACCAAAAGACAATCTGCTCAGTGGGTGTTTCCTTTCGAGGAGTTGCCAACTAAAGTGAAGAGAGAACGAAGTGCGGGGAAAAAAATGGTGGCCTCGTTCTTTGGAAGGATAGGTCATTTCGCAACAATTGTGTTAGAGGATCAAAAAACAGTTTCTGCAGAATGGTACACTACCAATTGTTTGCCACTTGTCTTGGAAAAAGTTCGAGAGAAACGACCTCGCAGTAGGATCCTCCTTCACCACGACAACGCCTCATCGCACACCGCCAAGCGAACGATCGACTATTTGGCGACATCAAACGTTGAATTACTGGGTCACCCGCCGTATAGCCCCGACCTCGCGCCTTGTGATTTTTATTTATTTTCAAAAATTAAAGAAAAACTTAAAGGAAAGCGGTTTATGAATGCTGAAGAAGCGGTGGCTGCGTATCGCGATGCCATTGAAGAGACCCCTAAGGACGAGTGGGCAAAGTGCTTTTCCCAGTGGTTCCATCGCATGCAGCGGTGTATTGACGTGAATGGACAATATTTTGAAAAGATATAATAAAACTAATAACTGGCTAATGTAATCAGTTTTTGATTTTCTAAGAACTTTCAGTTTGATGCAAAATTTTAGATTCCTAGCATTTGTAGTTTCTGAGATTCCTTGATGAGTGACCTTTCGCTTTTATATATATAGATACCCACTATGCCCATACTAACCAAAGGTTCATAGGTATTTTAGCCCGCTTCGAATACTGTTTTATTCATGTTTTGTGCCTGCCTCGTTTATAGTCAGTAGACAAAAAAAAACGTTTTTTTTAAACATATAGGTACTTTGTTTTGTTCTTTATTTCACATCAATCCAACCATAATGTGCCACAACAAAGCGGGACACAATAAAACAAATTAGTTATTAAAAAGTAGTATTACCCGCGACTTCGTCCGCGTAGAATTTAAGATGTGTTCAAATTTCCGTAGAGACGTTCCGGTGTAATTGAAGTAAATGAGTTCCTTATGAAACCATGCATTTTTTCTGCAATAAAAGTAGTCTATGTGATATTTTAGACTCTATGTTGTTTGTGTTTCAAATGTCAAACCAGTTTGTTGCGTCGCGTCGTTCAGGATTAGTAGAGTGCTTCTTAGGATATTTGATAAATAATATGGTAAAAATATTTCTTCGAAAAATATTAGAATAATAATATTGTACCACGTGGAGGTTCGCGAACTTCGCTACCAACTACCAACCAAGCTCTAGGCCAGTGAATTTTGGCTTTTAAATATTTTCTTGGATTAATTGGAATAATAGCTGAAATATTCGAACACAGTTGCTTGATATTTATTTATTCATTTTTTGCTCTACCTCATTTAAATACAACAATGTAAGCCGCCCTTTTAACACTCGGCACTACATAGTTTCACATCCTGAGTTTTAATTACATAATATCATGCAATAGATTATCCGCAAGTGGTGATTGTTTCGTTTTTATTGCGATGAACTTGTTTTTGGAATACTTCCGGGATGACGACTGAGTCAAAGTTATATCATTAAAAACCTTTCTTGTTTTATTAAATTATTAATAAAATATTAGTTCAAAATCGGCAGGCCTGCTGGCTTAGTTGGTAGTAAGCTGCCTGCGAAGCCGTGGCTCGTGGGTTCGATCCCCACCCATGCAAATAATTGTGTGATGAATTCAAATATTTGTACTATGCCTGGGTGCTTTCTATGTACAATAAGTATGTATTTAAATATATATAAGTATTATATCAGCTTTCTGACTTCCATAGTACAAGCTTTGCTTAGTTTGGGGCTAGACGGTGTTGTGTGAAATGTCCACCAATATTTATTATTATTATTTAGAACATAGTTACATAGATTATGGTCTGGAAGAACACATAGGCTGCTATTTATCCCGGGAAATAAAGGGAACCACGCGAGTAAAACCGCGGAGCGTTGCTAGTAGTAGGTAATATGTAATACGGGGTAAGGCCACACCCTCGTCACTGGCTAAACGGCGCGAGCTAAGTACCTACTCGTTCGGGTCCGCCCGGGTGTACTAAAATCACAAGGCCGCCGGCCGTTTGCCCGAGTTGACGTGCGAACGAACGCTGAGTGCGCGCATAAATAATGTCGCGGCGTTATTGTATTGTGAATGGCTGCAATCTGCAATAGCAAGAAACTAAAATGTAGAAGTAATTTATCTTATTTTAAATTGCCGAAACAGGAAGCAAGGGAAGTGTTTTTATTGTTAATATTTATTTTTGAGCTAAATTTTGGTAGGTTTCAAATTTCAATCGTACAGAATATAGAAACAGTAGTGTGTAATATGTATAATATTTATTTTGAATAGATACAGTATAGGTTATGCATACACATTATTTTGTCTGAAATACCTTTTACCCCATCTTTATTATGTCTCATTAAGTTTAATAAAAATTTTGACGAGATACTTTTTTAAATATTTATGTACATAATGAATGATACTAATTTGTTCATTTATTCGACGGTATGAAAACAACTTACAACTACCTACATTGTATAACCAAAATAAACTTCAGTATCAATTGACTATAAAACGTACCTACTTAAAAAAAAGCTATAGAATTTTTAACCGAATTCAAAGAAGGAGGCGGTTCTGGGCTTAATTTTTATTGGATGTAGGTATGTTTCGCGATAGCTCAGCTAAATGTGAACCATTTTCTAAGTTTGACGTCGATTTTTTTAAAAAGGTTTATTTTTGTGCGGTGGTTCTTAGCTATGTTTGGTTAATATCGATACAAAATGCCCCCCTCCACAAAATCGCGGACAAAATATTTCTTCACAACCTACCTTTATATGGGTATCAAATGAATGGGCTTCTCTAATGGAGTACTGTAGTGGTAGGACTAATAGCAGAGTCCGCCTGAGGAAGTACCACACCTTTGTCAGTTCTTCTACCGCCAAGCAGTAATGTGCAAACATTACTGTGTTCCGGTTTGAAGGGCAATGTTTCCAGTGAAATTACAGGGCTTAGAGATATAACATCTTAGATCTCTGGGTGACGAGCGCAGTGTAGTGCCAGGTAATGATTTGGACTCTTAATGTTCCAATAGCTGCGTGTCACTGTGCTGTTATGTGACAGGCATGTTTCTTACCATCAGGCACATGTTCCGCTCGTCTCGTCACTCTTTATTTAAAAAAACACAGTAACGTTTGCACATTACTGCTTCGCGGTAGAATAACTGGCAAAGGTGTGGTCCTTCCCCAGGCGTACTCTGCCAAGAGTCCTACCACTACTACCACCTACCACCATTTCGTACAACCCTAGCACGTTTGGTCAATGACGTAAGCAGACGACAAGTCACACGGTGCGCACGGCATTTACAACTCTGCGTGGGTGTGTTAAGGTGTATTTTTGCTTACAAGTGACAGTAGGTAAGTAGTATACGACAGTTTAGGTTATTATCGTGTAGGTATTTGCACTTTTGTATGGAAGTGATGCATCTGTTACGAAGTAACTATTTTCTGATCTGTGGTAAGGCTTCGATTTCTTGTACGTAATCCTAAACACAAAAAATATTCTCAATTTCAGTGGAACTAATGAAATTAGCAAGAACGTGGAGTGGCAAATGGAAAGGTATTTTTAAATTTGAAAAATCTCCGAGATTATGCCTCAATACCACTCTTGAGACAAGTTTATTTTGCGCTGTGTCAATCAATAATACAGTACTGTATTGTTGTTTGGGGCAGCGCGGGGCAGACCATATTCATGACGGTTGAGAAGAGCTCTACTTCGAAAGCCCTTCCGATTTTCAACGGACTTACTGTATAAAGAATTTAAAGTGCTCCGTGTTCGACAACTCTTCCTGTATTATGCCGCCTTGTATACTCACAGAAGCTTGAGGTCTCGTCCCGACTATAGCCTAATAAAGGACAAGCGTGCTCTCTCAGGTAGGATCCCAGTGCCTCGGGTTAACTCTCTGATCGCAAAACGTTGCCCATTGTACTCCTTCCCATGTGTTTACAGTAATATCTGTAGAAAACTAAAGAGAGATCAACATGACCTTCCTCTATATTCATTCAAAACTAATGTCAAGGACTTACTCCTAAATATGTCTTACCATGCAACTGAAGGTTTATTCCACGGTATTTACAGCGACAAGTGGACTCGGTACTGAGTGAAGCGGTAATAATAGTAATAATAGTAGTTGTAATATATATTGTTATAGTAGATAATGAATAGTAGTTTTACGGTTCTACCTCTATATGCAGTATTTCATAAGTTAAAAATTTATTCAATAGTTAAGTAACATAGACGTATCTTTGAAATTACCGTTAATAATTAACTTTTTCCATTCTTACACAGAATTATATTTGTTTTTATGCACTCGGGCCTCAAGATACAAGCTATGTGCTTAGTTTGCGGCCCACTAATATACTTGTACCCACACATACGGACCGAATGAGTATTATAATGACTTGATCATTTACTTATGTATGTGTTTTGTTAGTCTCTGTGTTTAATAAAAATTTCATTCATTCATTCATTCAAATTTTGGGCGTTTCCATTAGGCGCTGTCAATATTTATAATCCTGAAGACATCGAAGTAAGTTTTGATTCAATAATGTTTATTTATCTTTGATGTATTTATGAAAATCCACGTCGATTCGATCGCGTCAAGCGCCTGATAGTAAGCAACAAGCGTCCAAAGCAATAATAGTAATCATTCCGTACTTAACATCATCAGATTGATGTCCATAGGCATAGATTAATAACACCTAGACACAAAAGAGAGGCCTAGACCTAGAGGCAAAAAGCAGATTGATTTCGGCGTAAGCAGTACGTACTGAAGCTCGCCAAATAAAACTTTAATGTCGTGGTGTATGTATAGTGAAGGACCACGCAAAACCGTCATAACGATTTTAATTGTCGGAGACGCATCCACTGGCTCTGGACCTTGACGATTGATGGTAGTTTCGAACGGACTGTGCCAATATGGCTCACTATGATTTACCTCACTTTTCTTGCGCGGACCCGATTTCTAAGCGTTGTTATTCTATGTACATAGTTACTCGTAATATGACGCACCCCTGAAATAGATAATGCGACTTTATTGCTTTAGGTTTAATTTGTTCATTGACGAGGGTGATATTGAATTTAAACCCTATTTAGCTTTTAGTGATAAGGTCGCCAACTGTTACTTTATTTTATTTTCTGTGTATTATATTGTATATTTGTTTATTTTAAACTAGCTGTGCCCCGCGGTTTCACCCGCGTCTATTTGAGGAAAATCCATACTAAAATATCCATTGCTTATAAGCTATGATCCGTAAGAGAACTGTAGAAAAACAATAAAGGAGCGCTAGGTAATAGTAGAGTGATCTGCTGAAATGTGTATAGTGCAGGTGTTTTAAAGTACGTAAAAATACTGTGTATACAATGGTTTTAGTTTTCTTTTCTTGAACAAATTGGTTATCTCTGTAACCTGATCCTCTTGATGGTACAATATATGTATTGTATACCAAGTTGTCCGTATGAAAATCAGTCTCGGCGTGAATCGATTCCTTGATGCTTAAATGTTTGCCCCTGTGCTTTAATAATAGTTACAGCAAACGACTCCTTAACGGAAAATTGTATTACAATTTTGAAATTAAAAGGCAAATGATACCATTTTATGTAGAGGTAATGCATTAACCCTTCCCTTACCCTTCCGCTTAAAGGGAATGGTCGATTTGTGTCGGATTCAACAACATGAGTGGTGCCCTACCGACTAAAACCTCTGCAGTATTTATTACCTTTGCCACACGCGGCGCGAACACGTGAATGCTCTCGCACTCTTTTGCGTACTCGCCGCGGGACAATGCACGCCGTGATCACCTCGGTGACCAGCCGTGGGAGCCAGACGTTCTCACGTCTGGACACCCTTGATCTCCCGCGTTGGGCTAAATGCTCGGCCTCATCACCTATCACCATCCAGCTGAAGAGGACGGGGACAGCAGCTCACCGATATAACGACTCTCCTCTTCTCATACAGCCCCACCGCCTCCGCCATCATACTGCAGTGGGCAGGGAGTACGGCGCAACATAATACCGGTATTCCTCTCCAGCCAACAAATCTCCTCTACAGCCACAGTGCCTACCACCAAGCATCACGGCACGTCTCAGTCGTGCCGGCACCGTCTGTGCCGCGCAACTACTTCCTAACCAGGTCGCTTGAACCGCAAGGCTTTGAGCCCATATCCCTGGCTCGCCAGTCCCACTGGTGTTTCTTTTAGCTTCACTGTGGCTGACCAGGCCACGGCTACTGGACCTCCGCCTCGTCAATGCGGGAACTCCCCGAGAAGGAAGCAAATGGTATCTCGTAGAGCAACCGGCGGCCGACTGCCGTCTTCTTTCTATTCACCGTAATCTTTTATTAGATAGTAGTTGAAAATTATGCGCATTTTTTTATGTCGGTGAACAATTACGCACGGTCACACAATGACATAGTAGGATATGTCGGGATCGACATTACCGACGGATATGGTACCCCTATCGACAAAAACTCCCGTAGGTTTCTCCAGCCGTGAGCTGGCAGCAGAGTCTTGGGACCGCTATCGCACTCGACCGCGGCTCTGCCATTGCCGCCGCTTTTTGTGAGAACACCTCGCGGAAGGCGGCCGAACCACCGCATTTGGTTCCAATGACGCGTCAGAAACCAGCGACGCTTCACACCCTCGGGAAATCATATCCCTAGGTGCGGTGCCGGACCGGCTTAAACGACCGACACCCCAGACCCTCCAATGGAAACAGGATCCGAGTCAAGTGCACCTCTAGGATCGCTCCCGTGTCCACTTTCGCCTCATTGGATGAGATACAGGTTATGGCGTGCTCTCGCTCCTTCAACTCACACGACCTTTCACTGTCCAGCATCTTGGCTAAGATGATCGAGAGCGAGAGGTTCGCCCTCACGACCGCGGCTAGAGATGGCCTCTATGGCTACATCACATCGAGGACCCTCATCTGGAAGACGAACGCTAAGAAACATCACTGGACCACGTGACCACAATAAAGTGGTATACTATTTTGTTGCTGAGTTGTTTTAAAACTACGGATATTTTCTAAAGCATTCATTAAAATCAAATAATGTCAAGGGAAATTTTGCTAAAGAACCATTTAGCGTAAAATTGAGGTAGCAGGTTTCTTGCTTTCAGTATTTCCAATGTTCGGTTGTATGAATAGTTATGTTAGTGTATAAAAACCAACGGACAAATATAAACAACAATAGGTACACAGAATAGAAAAGAAAACATATTAAATTCCATAATACAATAAAGTGGCCAAGTGCGAGTTGGACTCGCCCATGAAGGGTTCCGTTGCAGCAAGTAACATAATATACATAGTACACATAGTTCTTGTAGTTCGTTGTAACTTTGATCGAAGTTTTTATAATAGTGTATTTATGACGTACTAAAAAAACTACTCTTCAGATCGAGTTCAAACCAATTTTCGTTGGTAGTTTGCATGGTAATGTACATCATACATTTTTTTTAATTTTTTCATTCTCTTACTTCAGAAGTTAGAGGGGGGGACACACATTTTACCACTTTGGAAGTGTCTCTCGCGCAAATTATTCAGAGTAGACCAAAAATATATTAGAAACCTTAACATCATTTTTGAAGCCCTATCGATAGAAACCCCACACGTGTAGGTTTGACGAAAAAAAAATTTGAGTTTCAGTTCTCAGTATGGGGGGCAACCCTATTTTTTTTGTAAAAATCTTAATGCGGTTCACAGAATACATCTACTTACCAAGTTTCAACTGTGTAGTTCGGCATAATTTCGGCATAGTTTCGGCTAAAAGTGGCTGTGACATACGGACGGACATATAGACAGACAGACAGACAGACATGACGAATCTATAAGGGTTCCGTTTTTACGTTTTACGGAACCCTAAAAATACGTAAATAAGCAACAATGCAATGTTATAGAACAAATTTGATTACTTCAAATGACACAAACTTCAAATGTAGACACGCGCCGTCACAGACTTCAGCGACCAAAGAGAATTTAAATTCACGGAACTAAAGCTCTTGAAGACAAATATTTTTCCCCGTTTTCTTTACATTCTTCACTCATACTCCGTACCTATTGATAGTAGCGTTATGTTATATAGCCTATAGCCTTCCTCGATAAATGGACTATCCAACAGAAAAAGAATCTTTCGTATCGGTCCTGTAGTTTCCGAGATCCTAGCGTTCAAACAAACAAACAAACAAACAAACTCTTCAGCTTTATAATATTAGTATAGATTAACTACAGTAAAAAAGTTAATTGATCCATCGATTTAAATCTGACAAAGAAAAAAAAGGTTGTCTGTGAAGTGGGTTTGCGAACGATAAAATTGTTAACTCCATCAGATTATAATCTGACCACGTCAGATTACAAACTAACCTAACCTACCGTGAGATTATAAACACACGTCATTTTGTTTTCTTTGTCGAATGCAAACTCGGTCGGTTAGTGTCGGCTCGTGATAAAAGAAATTTATTTATATTTATAGACTACAGGCGTGTGAACAAAATTTGTGGGTCAAATAAACCACCAGGAGACCTAGGTAGGATGATAGAAGGGTATAAAGTAATAAGATTTAGAACTATGCCGCCACTTGTAAGCTGCCCAACTGAGTGCGCTTGAAGAGGGGGGGGGGGGGGGTTGCAACCCTCCATCATTTCTCCTTGTCGCATGATTTTTGTACGGCATTGCGAAATAATGAATGAGAAGACGTATTGAAACTGTATGGAACCAATGCCGTACATAATCAAATGACCAAATTTACTCAGTAAATCGTCGCAAAATCATGATTTTTCCAACAAACTAATAATTTAAAAAATAAAGTAGTAATTAAAAATATTTTTTTTAATTACTACTTAATGCAATCTTGTCGCGAGATTTCAAGCAACATCGTACCTATCTACTAAATATATACTCGTAATGTTTAATTCCAACAAGTTCGAGTTGAAAGTTATCGGGATTCTCAATTTGAGCAGAACTTGGTCGGAGCGTGGACTTCATTAGACGTGATCTTTCGAACTTAATGTTTAGATTCAGCGTGCCTCTTACCATACGGTGATCGCTGCCGGTTTTGACCTTACTGATCACAGAGACATTGCTGAATGTTTGCCGTTCAGTCGTCATAATGAAGTTGGATCTAATTTTTTGTGGAACCATCTGGGTTAATCCGGGTCCATTTTCTCTGTGGCTGTTTCTTGAAGAAGGAGTTCATCACAAAAAGGCTCTCCCTTTCCAAAAAATCAGCTAGACGTTGCCCTCTTGGGTTCCGCTGCCCATATCCGAATTGCCCTACTCTCATCACCGCTACGTTTCCCCAGTTTCGCGTTGAAGTCTCGCATCACAACTGTGAAATCTGTTGGCGAGACATGTATGGCTTTGAAGATGTCCTCATACATGGCCTCAACCTCTTCGTCGGGATGTGTCGAGGTCGGTGCGTATACCTGTATGACCTTCACTGAGTACCGGTCGGTAATTTTAAGTACAAGGTATACTACCCTGCTCGACACACTCTCGATCATTATCACGTTGTTGACGAGAGGCTTGCGGACGATAAACCCGACACCCCCTTAAGATTGTTGATCTCCCTCCCGGTAGTGGAACAAGTTGCCGGAATCGAGGGTTATCTTGTCCTCGCCCTTTCTTCGGACTTCAGATAACCCTATAATATCCCAGCGCAACTTGTTCACTTCTTCTTCCAACTCCACAATGTTTTCGTCAGCCCTCAGCGTCAGTGCGTTATAAGTTGCCAGGTCGAGTCGTGGGGTTTGGTGGCGGTGCGTCTGCCGGAGATTCTTGGCACCCCATGCTCTGCCAGAACCAAGGCTACCACCAGCGCCTGGAATAGCGGAGCCACCGGAGACTAGGAGCCGTTTCTTATTTGTTTTTTCATAAGGGGGGGGGGTGTTTGCCATAGTCACCATGCTTGGCAGGCGGGTTGGTGACCGCGGGCCAGCCCTTTGCACCAGTAACGCCGCTGCCCGTCACTGGCCTGGTCAATTTAGGACTGGCTTTTAAATGTATATACCGCCATTGATTCGGTCGTTAGAGCCTCGTTAGTTGGCAGCAGGGTGCACCACGTGCAGGGAGGTTGACATTTAAGGAAGCTAGATGATAAGCGCTTCCTCCTTACACCCCTAAGATGTATAATATAGCCTATACAAAGTATCTGAAATACAAGATGCCAGATACTTAGTGAAAAAGAATTTCAGATACCAGATACAAATCTATACTAATATTATAAAGCTGAAGAGTTTGTTTGTTTGAACGCTAGGATCTCGGGAACTACTGGACAGATTTGAACGATTCTTTTTCTGTTGGATAGTCCATTTATCGAGGAAGGCTATAGGGTATATAACATTACGCTACTATCAGTAGGTACGGAGTATGAATGAAGATTGTAACGAAAACGGGAAAAAATATTTATCTTCGAGAGCTTTAGTTCCGTGAATTTAGATTATCTTTGGTTGCTGAAGTCTGTGACAAGACGTGTCTACATATATTTGAAGTTTGTGTCATTTGAAGTAATCAAAGAACAATGCCCACGTCCCATACATTGAAAAACCTGTCAAACTTTTTTTGATACTGAAAGTGCATAGAGGTGAATAGTGTCTAATTAGGATTGTTCATGCTTCTAAAAACGTCTGCTGTTGGTGTTTCTAATTTCCTAAATACCAAAAATGAGTTACAGTTAAACCAAAAGTAAGGTTATGTTTACTGTCAAAATACATTAGAATTGTTTTCTTTCGGATTAGAACAGGAAAGAAAAGAAAGAACTATGGTATTACCTTTCAAAACATATTTCTTATCAGAATAAATAGGAATAATAGTACTTCGCACTACTAACTGATTACCAGAAAATAGTTCTCGGATGGAATTATCACAGGTTACACAAGGCTTAAACTAACTAAGCAGGGTAACTCAGGGTTTTAAAATTGGTAATTGCATAGGTTTTGTATCAAGTTAGCGCTATCCCCGATGTTCCTGTAGAGTATGAACACTTCATTTGCATTGAAATATTGTCACAGAAAGGAATATCTTAATTGTGATATAAATATTTCATTATTTTGGTATTCGAGACAGGGGCCTTAGAAGGTCCATAACAATCAAGGGTTTCCATCAGACAACACAAGCATATATGGTTTTATGTAATTATTACCACAATTATGTAAGTAATAAGGAGCACTGAATCACATGATTCCAAGTTTTGTTAAAACCAATATAAATTCCGTCACTGATGAGTTGTCGTTGATGTCCGATTGGGAATTAATAATATTCTTCTTATTCTTAATATTTCTCTACGCACTGCAAGGAAGCTCAAAAAAATGTTATCTTCCTGGAATCTCTTTTGAACAATCGGAATAATTTTACTGTGTTCGACTGAAATCCGACATTGAAACATTTGATCTGGTAATCGGAGTTTGTTGTAGTGAATAATGCATAAACATTACACCGCTTAGAAAACAAATTAAATCAAAGAAAACAAGAATTAATAAGAAAACCATTAATTTTACTTGTTTACTTTTTTTGATTTGACAATTTGACATTGATCTTAGACCAATTTGGATTTGGTGAAAAAGTTTCGTTTCACAATTGCATGCCAACTTCTTCGTCGTTTACATTGTTATAAAAAGCTTTGATAGTTTCTTTGTCGCCAGATTTATATATATCGTCATTTAAATATGTAAAAGCAGTAAATAAACGACATTATGAAAGAAATTGATATACAGAACATCCATTTTCAATTTCAATCTAACACGGATCACTAAAACGAAACGCAAGTACCGTTTCGTTATTGCAGTATTTTCCAAGTCAACTTTGTTGGTAAATGGTAGATTTAATTTAAAGAAATACAAATTATTTTATTTTGCAATGTTAGAAAGTTATATAACTTCGCACACGAGTACAACAAAAAATCACCGATTTTTTAATATATAACTCATATGTCTACACGCCAACTATTTTGGCGAGTCAAAAATGGACATTGTCCTTTGTTCTACAACAATGCATTGTTGCATATTTACGTAATTTTGTATTATCGAATTTAATATCTCTCTTTTCTATTTTGTGTACCTATTGTTGTTTATATTTGTCCGTTGGTTTTTAATCGAACGTTGGAAGCACTTAAAGCAAGAATCCTGCTACCTCAATTTTACGCTAAAGGGTTTTCCGACAATCCAGCTCAAGATTATCTGAAGAAGATTGATCACCTGAATGAAAAATCATACTCCAATGAAGAACATTTAGAACGTTAACGATACTCTCAATGTTTTAATTGTAATAAAATTGCGGTGATACCTATTACCGAATGGAAGCCATAAGAAAAAAGAAGAAGAATGCATTGTTTGCATAGGAATTTTCATATACAGGATGTTAAAATTTATCCGAATAAATACATTATCTATCACAAACATATAATTTTGAGCAAAATTTCCCTTGACATCATTCGATTTTAAGGCGAGGTGGGCCGAAATTTTGATTTTTTAAAACAATTTTTAGACCTATAAAACAGTGTTTGGAACTCTGAAAAAAATATATGTGTTAGTTAAGGATCTAGTCTAGGTTAATTCGCAGTTAATAACACGATTTAATTAATTTTACTATATAGAAAAAAATCCCAAAGTTACCCCTTTTCGTAAAGTTTTGTCAACTTTATGACTAAACTATTGAACTTTTACACTAAATTTTTGTACTCAACGAAAGCCACTAAAAAGTTGTAGGTAAATTCGCAGGATTTGAGTTGATAAAAAGTATCAGTTATTTACTATGTTTAAATACCTAGAATATATATAGCGCGCCGTTCGGCAGGACCGCTCAGTCGCGTTTCGGCGCTCGCGGACGATGGACCTGTGCTTGTTTTTGCAATTTTGACAACCGATAAATTTCTAATATTACGATCGCATTGTCACAGTATAACAACATCTTTAGGTATTACTACTGAAGAGCGCTATGATCTCGATTATTGATACCGTTTCCATTGGAATAGCAAATAGGTACTAATACTAATTGGTATGCTGCTTACTATAGTACTACTTTATATTGTAGGCCAATAGGGCAGCCTCAAAAACTAATGTGGACTCAGTAATAAATTCTCTTACCAGCGGATTAAACGGAAAATAGATAAGAATAGGTTAAAATGTTTGTTCATTAAATTAGAAGTTGGGAGAAGGGAATAATAAGAGGGGAGGAACTCCCTGCGAATGCATAAGCATAAACAGCCCACTAATTGTTCCCACTGCTGGGACTCGGGACCTACTCTCGCAAGCAGAGAGTTAAGGCCATAATCCACAACGCTGACCCAGTGCGCTTTGGTGGATGACACTTATGTGTCATCCACTTTGAAATGTTCTAGGCAACTGTCGGTTTCCTCACAATGTTTTCCTTCACCATTTTAAGTTAGCGGCATTACGCAATGACTTCGAAAAGACAGTGGTGCGCGTAGTTTTGAACCCGGGGTCTCCAGATCGGCAGTCGCTGTTCTCCCGACTAGACCAGCCGTAACATCAGAACTTTTGAACATAACCCTGCGAACGGGTATGTTTGAAAACGATACCTAACTTACATTTATAGATAGATAGATAGATAGAAACACTTTATTGCAACACAAAGAAATTAAAATATTACATTTATATGCCAGTTAGGTCAACTCTTTAGGAGCAAGGTACTTACTTAGAATATAAGTCCTAAGTACTAAGTACTCAACGAAAACCACTAAAAAGTTGTAGGTAAATTCGCAGAATTTGACTTGATAAAAAGTATCAGTTATTAACCATGTTTAAATAACTACAATATAAATAGCGCGCCGTTCCCCAGGCCCGATCCACCGACGGCAGCACCGCCCACCTCGGTGCTCAGGATCTATCAGCAGATCGGTTAGTTTCTCTCCAACAACAATAAGTCAGCCGACACCAGCTCCATCCCCGCAAACGGGGCACCCGCCGAACTCGCCATCGATCGACCCGGTAACAGTCAGGCAGCCGACAGCCCAAGTAAATGCTATAATAATCAGTCAGCCGACAGAGGTTTGCCCCTTTCAACGATCAGTCAGATGGCATCTGCTCTAAAAACTTACTCAGTCAGCCGACAAAGCGCTCCCTTTGCTTTTTCTGGTAATCACCCTGATAATAAGTCAGCCGACATTCACTCACGTGCTTAGCAACGAGTTCGATACCGACTCACGTCGGTGGGTGCCTCACCCCCACACCAATAGGGCACCAGGAGGTGCCAAACACTCTGTCCCCCGGCACTAGCCCGAGCCGAGGTCGAGCCGTCTGAGGCGCCCTCGTGCTAGGTGCCGTAACTACTATTAAAAGGTATATAAATCGTGATCGGTAAGCTCGAGAAAATGTTTGCTGGCAACAAAAGATGTGAAATTGTATTTTCTACAATAATTGGTTGTATGATTTTTCCTTTAAAGTGCATTGTTTTTGAGATATCGGCCGAAAACGTTTTTTCGAGATGGCGCTTGAAGTTCCACCTGGATCTGTGAGCATTTTGTGATCTTAGTAAGTGATTTTTACCTCATATAAAAAAATGGATCAGAAAGGACAATGTCCATTTTTGACCGGCCAAAATATTTGTCGTGTAGACATATGAGTTATATATTAAAAAATCGGTGATTTTTTGTTGTACTTGTGTGCGAAGTTATATAACTTGCTAACATTGCAAAATAAAATAATTTTCATTTCTTTAAATTAGACCTACCATTTTCCAACAAAAGCTGACTTGCAATAACGAAACGGTACTTGCGTTTCGTTTTATTGATCCGCGTTAGATTGAGATTGAATATGAATGTTATGTATGTCAATTTCTTTCACAATGTCGTTTATTTACTACTTTTACATTTTTAAATAACCATATATGTAATTATGGCGACAAAGAAACTATCATTGCTTTTTATAGCAGTGTAAACGAGAAAGAAGTTGGCACGCAATTGTAAAACGAAACGTTTTCACAAACAAAAAGAAAGTCAAACAAACTCTTTAAACAAGTCTTTGGTCAAACAATATTTGTGGTCAAAGATTAATGTCAAATTGACAAAATGTCAAATCTAAAAAAGTAAACAAGCAAAATTAATTGTTTTCTTCCTATATTATAGTTTTCTTCTTGTTTTCTAAGCGGTGTAATATTTAAGCATTATTCACCACAACAAACTCTGATTACCAATGTTTCAATGTCGGATTTCAGTTAAAACACGGAATAATTTGACTAATTATTCCGATTGTTCAAAAGAGATTGCTGCAGGAAGATAACATTTTTTGAGCTTCTTTGGGGTGCGTAGAGAAATATTAGGAATAAGAAGAATATTATTAATTCCTAATCGGACATCAACAACAACTCAAGTTTTTGTGACGGAATTTATATTGGTTTTAACAAAACTGGGAATCATGTGATTCAGTGCTCCTTATTACTTAGGTACCTACATAATTGTGGTAATAATTACATAAAACCATAAATGCTTGTGTTGTCTGATGGAAACCTTCGATTGTTCTGGACCTTCTAAGGCCACTGTCTCGAATATCAAAATAATGAGATATATATATCACAATTAAGATATTCTCTTCTGTGACAATATTTCTATGCAAATGAAGTGTTCATACGTATGGTAATCAGTTGGTAGTGAGCAGTACTATTATTGCTATTTATTCTGATAAGAAATATGTTTTGAAAGATAATACCATAGTTCTTTCTTTTCTTTTCAGTTCTAATCCGAAAGAAAACATTATTCTAATATATTTTGACAGTATACATAACCTTACTTTTGGTTTAACTGTAACTCAATTTTGGTATTTGGGAAATAAAGAACACCAACAGCAGACGTTTTTAGAAGCATGAACAATCCTAATTAGACACTATTCATCTCTATGCACTTTCAGTATCTAAAAAAGTTTGACAGGTTTTCCAATGTATGGGACGTGGGCATTGTCCTTTAGTGCAAAGTTGACCAAAAAACCGTATATTTTTACTGGCCTTTAAGTTTCTGGAATTATGGATTAGGAAACACTTTAAGAAGATGAATGAAATTGTTAAAGCTGTTCTCAGCTTACAGCATCACCAAAAAAGAAAAAGTTCATTTTTGTATACCGACAAGTGTAGAGAAATATTTCTTGCTTTATATGGCTACAACATTTTTATCACTATTATTAACAAATCTTAAACAAAAAATGAGTTTAAATTACATATGAAGTTAAATTAAGTCAATATTTTACTGTTATTTCTGCACTGTGTCACCGATTCCGCACAGAGCGGCGCATGACAACGGTCTGCGAGACAAGACAGCGTTCAATGCTTACTTTGACAGAAATACCCAGCCTTAATGAATACTTTAGGATAATGGCCTCTGCCATTGCCGTTACCATTGCCATTTGCATTAGAGTCGCGGTCGAGTGCGATAGCGGTCTCAAGACTCTGCTGCCTACCCACGGCTGGAGATATCTACGGGGGTTTTTGTCGGTATGGGTACCATATCCGTCCGTAATGTCGATCCCGACGTATCCCACTACGTGTGACCGTACGTTCGCCCACATTAAAAAATGCGCGTAATTTTTCACTAGGACTACTTTTCAACTTGTTGGGGTGTAAGGGGGAAGCACTAAACATCTAGCTTCTCCAAATGTCAACCTCTCCTGCGCGTGGTACACCCTGCTGCCAATTAACGAGGCTCTGACGACCGAACCAATGGCGGTATAACCATTTAAAAGCCAGTCCTAAATTGACCAGACCGGTGACGGGCAGCGGCGTCATCGGTGCAAAGGGCTGGCTCCGCGGTCACCAACCCGCCTGCCAAGCGTGGTGACTATGGCAAATACCCCCCCTATGAAGAACACAATAAAGAAACGGCCCCTAGTCCCCGGCGGCTCCGCTATTCCAGGCGCTGGTGGCAGCCTTGGTTCCGGTGGAGCATGGGGTGCGAAGAATCCCCGGCAGACGCCCCGCCACCAAACCCAACGACTCGACCTGGCAACGTTTAACGCACGGACTCTGAGGGCTGACGAAAAGATTGTGGAGCTGGAAGAAGAAGTGGACAAGTTGCGCTGGGATATCATAGGGTTATCCGAAGTCCGTAGACAGGGCGAGGACAGGATAACCCTCGAATCCGGCAACTTGTTCTACTACCGGGAGGGAGATCAACAATCCCAAGGGGGTGTCGGGTTTATAGTCCGCAAGTCTCTCGTCAACAACGTGATAATGATCGAGAGTGTGTCGAGCAGGGTCGTGTACCTTGTACTTAAAATTACCGACCGGTATTCATTGAAGGTCATACAGGTATACGCACCGACCTCGACACATCCCGACGAAGAGGTTGAGACCATGTATGAGGACATCTCCAAAGCCATACATGTCTCGCCAACACATTTCACAGTTGTAATGGGAGACTTCAACGCGAAACTGGGCAAACGTAGCGGTGATGAGTTGAGAGTGGGACAATTCGGATATGGGCAGCGGAACCCAAGAGGGCAACGTCTAGCTGATTTCTTGGAAAGGGAGAGCCTCTTTATGATGAACTACTTTTTCAAGAAACAGCCACAACGAAAATGGACATGGATTAGCCCAGATGGTTCCACAAAAAATGAGATCGACTTCATTATGACGACTGAACGGCAAATATTCAGCGATGTCTCTGTGATCAGTAGGGTTAAGACCGGCAGCGATCACCGTATTGTAAGAGGCACGCTGAATCTAAACATTAAGTTCGAAAGATCACGTCTAATGAAGTCCACGCTCCGACCAAATTATGCTCAAATCGAAGATCCCGATAACTTTCAACTCGAACTTCAAAATCGCTTCGAAGCCTTAGATGAATGCGTAACGGCGGACGAAATAAACGACAGGCTGGTGGAAACTGTTCAAGCAGTTGGCAGGAAATTTTATAAGAGCCGACGCCAAAATAGAACCCAAAAGCTCTCCGATCATACTCTAAATCTCATGGCAGTTAGGCGAGATATGCGGTTGCAGTCTTCGGTCGACATGACGGTATACAGACGGCTCAATAGACGGATCTCTACTTGTGTGCGACGCGACATACGTTGCTTCAATACTTCGTGTATTGAAGAAGCGATCAAGCGGAACCAAGGCTCGAAAGTGTTCGCAAGAAATCTGTCTCTTGGGCAAAGTCAGCTGGCCAAACTGAAGACCGATAGCGGTAACGTAGTCTCGTCGAAGCCCGAGATTTTGGAGGAGATTGAGAAGTTCTATGAACAGTTATACACCTCTACACAAGCACAACCTGTCGTTAGCATGGCAAAAGACCCCAGAGCCAAGCTGACCCGACACTTTACCGAAGATATCCCGGAAGTCAGCCTGTATGAGATTAGGATGGCTCTCAAACAACTTAAAAACAACAAAGCACCTGGCGATGACGGAATTACGACTGAGCTTCTGAGAGCGGGTGGAAAACCGGTACTTAAAGTCCTCCAGAAGCTGTTCGACTCCGTCATACTTGACGGTAATACGCCAGAAGCGTGGAGCAGAAGTGTGGTGGTGCTCTTCTTCAAAAAAGGTGACAACACCTTGTTGAAGAATTACAGACCCATCTCACTTCTGAGCCACGTTTATAAGTTGTTTTCGAGGGTAATCACGAATCGTCTCGCACGCAGGTTTGACGACTTTCAGCCACCCGAACAAGCCGGTTTCCGAAAAGGCTATAGTACCATAGACCACATACATACGCTCCGGCAGATTATACAGAAAACTGAGGAGTATAATCGGCCACTATGTATAGCGTATGTGGACTATGAGAAAGCCTTCGATTCCATCGAGACCTGGGCAGTGCTTCAGTCTCTCCAGCGATGCCGCATCGACTATCGCTATATCGAAGTGTTGAAGTGTATCTACAGCAAAGCCACAATGTCTGTCCGATTACAGGACCAGTGCACAAAACATATCCAGCTACAGAAAGGCGTGAGACAGGGAGATGTTATATCTCCGAAACTGTTCACTGCTGCGCTGGAAGACGTTTTCAAGCTACTGGACTGGAACGGACATGGCATCAATATCAACGGCGAATGCATCACTCACCTTCGGTTTGCCGACGACATAGTCATTGTGGCGGAGTCGCTGGAGGACCTCGGTGCAATGCTCAGGGACCTCAGTAGAGTATCCCAACAGGTTGGTTTGAGAATGAACATGGACAAGACGAAGGTCATGTCAAATGTGCATGTCTCACCTGTACCGGTTATTGTTGGGAATACCACACTCGAAGTTGTTGACGAATACGTCTACCTGGGTCAAAAGATCCAATTAGGTAGATCCAACTTCGACAAAGAGGTCCAGCGACTGAGGAGTATAATCGGCCACTATGTATAGCGTATGTGGACTATGAGAAAGCCTTCGATTCCATCGAGACCTGGGCAGTGCTTCAGTCTCTCCAGCGATGCCGCATCGACTATCGCTATATCGAAGTGTTGAAGTGTATCTACAGCAAAGCCACAATGTCTGTCCGATTACAGGACCAGTGCACAAAACATATCCAGCTACAGAAAGGCGTGAGACAGGGAGATGTTATATCTCCGAAACTGTTCACTGCTGCGCTGGAAGACGTTTTCAAGCTACTGGACTGGAACGGACATGGCATCAATATCAACGGCGAATGCATCACTCACCTTCGGTTTGCCGACGACATAGTCATTGTGGCGGAGTCGCTGGAGGACCTCGGTGCAATGCTCAGGGACCTCAGTAGAGTATCCCAACAGGTTGGTTTGAGAATGAACATGGACAAGACGAAGGTCATGTCAAATGTGCATGTCTCACCTGTACCGGTTATTGTTGGGAATACCACACTCGAAGTTGTTGACGAATACGTCTACCTGGGTCAAAAGATCCAATTAGGTAGATCCAACTTCGACAAAGAGGTCCAGCGAAGGATCCAACTCGGATGGGCAGCGTTCGGGAAACTTCGACACATCTTTGAGTCCAAAATACCCCAATGCCTAAAGACAAAAGTCTTTAACCAGTGCGTGTTGCCAGTGATGGCTTATGGAACTGAGACGTGGTCCTTAACTGTGGGCCTCATAACAAAGCTCAAAGTCACACAGCGAGCTATGGAGAGAGCTATGCTCGGAGTCTCTTTGCGCGACAGAATCCGTAATGAAGATATTCGCAAAAGAACTAAAGTGGCCGACATAGCTCAACGAGTAAGCAAGCTGAAGTGGCAATGGGCAGGCCACATCGCTCGAAGAACTGACAACCGATGGGGAAGAAAGGTTCTCGAGTGGCGACCACGAACCGGAAGACGCAGTGTTGGACGGCCTCCCACTAGATGGACAGATGACCTCACAAAGGTCGCTGGAAACCGCTGGTTGCAGGTTGCGCGGGACCGTTCGTTGTGGAAATCTAGGGGGGAGGCCTATGTTCAGCAGTGGACGTCTTGCGGCTGATGATGATGATGATGATGATGACTTTTCAACTATTTAAGATCACGGCAAATAGAAAGAAGACGGCGGTCGGCCGCCGGTTGCTCTAAAAGATACCATTTGTTTCCTTCTCGAGGAGTTCCCGCATTGACGAGGCGGGGGTCCAATAGTAGCGGTGGCCTGGTCAGTCACAGTGAAGTTAAGAGAAACCCGTAGTGGGACTGCTCGCCAGGGCTATGGGCTCCAAGCATAACATGCCTTGCGGTCCAAACGATGTGGTCGGGAGGGAGTTGTGCGGCGCAGACGGTGCCGGCGCGATTGAGACGTGCCGTGATACAAGGTGGTAGGCACTGTGGCCGTAGAGGAGAGACCTTGGCTGGAGAGGAATACTGGTATTACGGTGCGCCGTACTCCCTACCCACTGCAGTATGATGTCGGATGCGGTGGGGCTGTAGGGGAAGAGGAGTTTCGGTATATCGGTGAGCTGCTAGCTGTCCCCGTCCTCTTCAGCTGGGTGGCGATAGGCGATGAGGCCGAGCATTTAGCCCGCCGCGGGAGATCAAGGGTGTCCAAACGTGAGGACGCCTGGCTCCCACGGTTGGTTACCGAGGTGATCACAACGTGCGTTGTCCCGCGGCGGGTTCGCAAAAGAGTGCAAGAGCATACACATGGAAAGGTGAAATACTGCGGAGGTTTTAGTCGGTAAGGCACCACTCATGGATCTGACACCACGAATCCGACACAAATCGACCATTCCCTTCAAGCGGAAGGGTATGGTAATGCATTACCTTTACATAAAATGGTACCATTTGCCTTTTAATTTCAAAATTGTAATACATTTCCTGTTAAGGAGTCGTTTGCTGTAACTATTATTAAAGCACAGGGGCGGCAAACATTTAAGCACCAAGGAATCAATTCACGCAGAGACTGATTTTCATACGGACAACTTGGTATGTATTGCACTATCAAGAGCATCAGGTTACAGAGATAACCAATTTGTTCTACTATCGCAAGAAAAAAAACTAAAAATAACAGATACACAGTACTTTTAAATACTTTAAAATACTTTTACTATACACATTTTATTAGATCCCAGTACTTTTACCTAGCGTTCCTTAATTGTCTTTCTATAGTTCTCTTACGGATCATAGATTTTTAAAGCAATGGATATATTTGTAGGGATTTTCCTCAAATAGACGCGGGTGAAATCGCGGGGCACAGCTAGTACTTTTATAAAAAGGTATCTCAAGTTACGTAAGTATATCAAATTTCAACCTAATCTAACGACAGGAAGTGGTTCTTATTTAACTCGCAAGATTTGCTCCACACTAACATACTAACAGGGCCAGTAGAATAAAAGCTTATAAAAATTAAAATGTATAATTTTTATAGTTTCAATATCTCTTCTAATCTATTATTCCGCAACGCCGTACAAAAATCATGCGACAAGGAGAAATGATCGAGGGTTGCAACCCCCCTCTTCAACTGCACACAGTTGGACAGCTTACAAGTGACGGCATAGTGCCGAATCTTATTACTTTATACCCTTCTATCATCCTACATAGTGCTCCTAGTGGTTCATTTGAACCATACATTTTGTTTATGGGCCTGTAGTATGAAATCATGAAACGAGACCTTCCGAAGTCGTTGAATAGTGAAAGGGCAAAACCTTACAGTCGAGTAAAAACTATTGCGAGAACATACTCAATGGAAGGATATAATTGGGATGAGCAGCATTTGATGAGTTTCATTAAATGGTCGCGTTGTCTACTGCAGTGCTTAAAAACGAGGTAGACACGTACAGCAATGCTGGTTCTTAAGTCCAATGTCACTCAGTGAGAAAGAGCGGAGCTTAGTGTGTCTCTGCGAGACAAAAACTGTTACGAAGTTATCTGATACAGAACTAAGATTGCCGCCATAACCAAAGTGCCAACTAGATGGCCATATCACCAGAAGAACCGATATCTATCCGATCCGATTCGAGGTGGACGGGTTCTTGGATGGATACTGCGTCTAGGCTAGAGAATTTAGGACCGGTTTCGTTTTGAAGAACCGGGATTTTTGGGACCTTCGGGCTGAAGAACCAGGATTCCCGGTACTTTCTTGATTAATAGCAAACTTGAAAGTGTTGAAACAGCGAAAATAAGATATTTAATTCATATGCCTATCAAATTAACGTTTAATTTCTTGTTTTATAGTCATAAAATCAGTCTTAATTAGTACAATTGTACTGGTAACTACACGAACTATACATTTTTTATATTCTATCAGCAACATTTCTGTCGTGATTCATTTGTTTTTTCCGTAACAAGTTTTTTAAGTTAAGTAATTTTTTTTGAGTCAATTTTCGCTTGCGGCAGCATTTGGCTGGTTCGCCAGGGTTCAGCCATTGCGATGAGCATTTTCAATTATTGTACAGGATCCACTTTTTATCACATGTTATGATTAAATTTAAAATCCCTTCATTATTGAACCGTTTGAGTAAAGTAACACAGCAGTCGAAGTGCGTTTGTCGGTTTGATGCTCTCATTCCATGAGGTAAGTACCCACCTTTCAAGTTTTTTTCGTTCTCAATTTGCTTCAAGTGCATTAAAACAGTTTTATCATCAACACCTCAGCCTGCTCACCAACTTGGAAGTGGTTTGCGATGGATCTTTTTTCCACAATAGTCTTAAATTCTCCGAGTTAGTGTTAAACAGTTTTAATCCACCTGAAGCAAGCGAAGGTGAAAAACTTTAAAGGTACCTCATGAATCGAGCACAGCAAACCGATAAACGCAATTCGCGAAGGGATTTTAAATAGAATGATTACCTGTCATGAAAAGTGGATCTTGTATGTACAATGATCGGAAACGCTCATCGGAATGGCTGACCAACCAGCCAAATCCTGGCCCAAGCACAAATTGACTAAAAGAATTGTAGCATTTGGTGGACTAGTGCCGGTATCGTTCACTACAGCTTTCTTAAATCTGGCCAGACAATTAAAGCAGATGTATATTGTTAGCAACTGCAAACTATGATGGAAAAGCTAGCCTAAACAACCGAGGCTGGTTAATCGATCCAGACCACTGCTGCTTCAAGACAACGCTAGACAACACACTGCACAACTGGCGGCTACCAAATTAGTAGCTTCAATTGGAATGTTTAAGACACATACCGTACTCCCCGGACCATTTTTTTTTTTTTTTTTTTTTTTTAACTTTAATAGGTTCGCACTTGACCACCATCTCGCCTGATGTTAAGCGACGATGCGATCTACGATGGAACGTGCTTACCTAGAAGAAACCGATTCACTCTCGATTTGAAGACACCCAGATTGTAACCATCGGGAAAAACCCACTCAGGCAACGCATTCCACAACTTAGACGTTCTTATCACAAACGTGGAGTCAAACCTCTTTGTTCGTGTTTTTGGAACATCAACCATGAAACGATGTCGCTTTTTTGAGATACGAGAATTCCGATAGAAGAAAGGGCAAGGTGGTATTAGATCATGCAGATCAGTTGCACACTCTCCGAAGTGTATCCGATAAAAAACCGATAAGCTAGCAATCTTGCGGCGATGATCAAGACTTTGAAGTCTTTTACGCACAAGAGTGTCATTGCCTATGAGCCTTTTGGCACGTCTCTCAATCGATTCCAGAGTCTCCAGCTGATACTTAGCCGATCCATCCCAAAGGTGCGAACAGTACTCCATACAGGAGCGAATCTGTGCTTTGTACAACGTGAGCAACTGCTCAGAATTGAAGTATCTTCGCACCTTTGAGAGGACACCCAGTTTTTTGGCGGCTAGTTTAGCCTTAGACTCAATATACGTGCCAAAGTTGAGCGTCGATGACAAAGAAACGCCCAAAAGCTCGAGATGGTCAGTAACCGGCACGGATACGCCTCGGAAAGTAGGAGCCAGTGCGAACCATGCTCCAATAGAGTAAGGTCCCAGAGCTCCCAGACGTCACCTATTTTCTGATTAATGAAATGTGGGCGATTGAGTATAGTTAGTACTAAGAACACATGCTTACTCGCTAACTTGCGTAGACGGCCAATTTTGAGATATGACATATGAGGTAATGAAGGTACATACAAACATTACTTACTTCACGTATTTTCTAATAAGTGATTTTCACGTATGTTGTAGGCAACACCCTTAAAAACAAGGTCCCAATACTCCCAGATACTTTCCGTCAGCCGTTTTGCTTAACAACTCCAAAATAATAATTTAACTTCACCTAAATTCTCATGCTCCATTTGTAAATATGTTCGTCAGACAACTATTTTGTTGCTTTTTACAATAAGATAGACCAATCTAAGGGGGCAATCATCCCCTAAACTAAACTCAATTTTAAGTCAATATTTCGTAATAAATGTCTCACTCAATCTCTCGCTCTTACCCATAGGACATAGTTGAGTTTAGGGGATGATTGCCCTCTGACCTAAAGGCTGGATGGATGTTTTTTTTATAGCATAGAGTGACGAGACGAGCAGGACATGTGCCTGATGGTAAGCAACATGCCTGCCACATAATAGCATATTGACACGCAGCTATTGAAACATGCAGAGTCCAAATCATTACCTAGCACTGAACTGCGCTCGTCACCCAGAGATCTAAGATGTTATATCTCTAATCCCTGTAATTTCTCTGATATGGCCAGGATATCACTACTAATAGCATAAAAAGTTATACAAATTGACAGCAATAGTATTGCGCCTTCTATTCATTTAAACTTTCACCGTGAGGCTAAATTTGAAATCGCGAATAAATAATTTCCACAGTTCCATAGGTTTGAATCAGCCTCGAATTTTGGGGTGCAGCCTCAGATTTGGGGGGGGGGGGGGGGGGGGGGTCACGAGTAGAAATACAATAAATCAAGTAAAAAAGACTTTACTAGTAGCGCCCCACGATTTTACCCGCGTAGTTGACGTTCCAGTTGTTTTCCCGTGTTTAAAAATAGTCTATGTACTATTAGACATTTTGGTTTGTTTTACATTTTTAATCTAATGTATATCATTTTGGGGGGGGGGGGGTCATGTCCCCCGTGACCACCCCCCATGAAGCCGCGCATGGTTTGAATAGGTGAAGTAAATTTTCCCGAAAGAACCGGGATTTAGTTATTAAAATACCGGTTCCTAAACCGACGCTAATCTCCGGGATTTCCCAGGACTTTCGGTTCCGTGATTTCCCGGGACTATTCACTATAGTCTAGGCAAGAGGCAATTTTGGCTCCAACTTTAAGGTGTGCTGGCCTTGAGCGAAAATTTGAAGGGCATGACAGGTTGACAGGAGCTACCGACCAAGTCCAGTGGCGTAAATTTGGAGATGCCTGTGTCTAGCAGAGAATGAATGGGGGGCTAAAGATAACATATGTTCATCTATTCATTGAATGAATGTGGGTGGAATGATGTTTTGTTTCTCGTTTGTGGATTAATGTAATTATTTTTGTCCCAGTCGAATGATTCTTGCCCGTCTGAATTAGATATAGGCAAATCAATCTAAAACAGTTATCACGCAAAAACAAAATTTAGCATGGAACTATTCTTCTGGATCCTATTGGGTATACGGTGCATACTCTAATAAGCTAATAACAGAATACATTTATTTTATGTAAACAACAAATTATAATAATAATGTCAATAGTAAATATTATTTTATATTGACGATAATATAATAAACATTAACAACTCGCCATTGAAAACGAATAATACAATGATATCACGTTTTCACAACAAATAAAATAAGACGATTTTCGTTATATTGACTGACAACAGTTGTTTAAATAGCTGTTTTGTTTTCAGATTGTAACATCAAGTGTAAAATTTAACGAAAAAAGTACCTATTGTTTATAACATATTGAAACCGTGGCTTCAAGAAGGGTTGCTCGTAAGTAAAGGTCGGTACTTTTTTATATAATAGACTACAGGCCCGTGAACAAAATTGATGGGTCATATGAACCACCAGGAGACCTATGTAGGATGATAGAAGGGTATAAAAAATAATAAGATTCAACACATTCGGCCTTGTGGCTTAGTGGGTCGTAACTCTGGCTGTGAAGCCGAGGGTCGTGGGTTCGATTCCCACCAAGTGAAAATATTTGTGTGATGAATTTCAAATATTTGTACTGTGACTGATAGTGTTTTATGTAAAATAAGTATGTATTTAAAACTATATAAGTATTATATCAGCTGTCTGGCGTCCATCTCGGTTAATAAATTACCTACTCTTGCTGCAAAATAAACAGAAAAAAAAACTATTAAAAACACAAAAATTTACTCGTAAAGCGTTTTAATAATAAAATGCACTGTTTTTTACCTGTAAAGGTATAGGTATCTACTAAGATTATTAAATATTAAGAAAAGGTATTAAACGTACATCTAAGTATATCTCGTCCTCTGACATTGACGTGACCGTTAATGAGAATAAAGGCAGGTAACCTTACAAACCTCTGCCAGTAGGTACTTTATTTGGGTTGGATTGAGCTTTTTATTTTAAGCACTTTTTATTTTACAAAATATTAATTACATTTCAATTTAGATTTTGAATTTACTCAGGTGAAAAATGGCAGCAACGAAGAAAGCTGCTTACACCAGCTTTCGATTTCAATATTTTGCGGCAGTTCTACATGGTGCTTCGAGAAAACAGCGAGCGTTTGGTTGAGGCCCTCGACAAGTCTTCTGGGGTGTCGGTGGACGTTGTCCCTATACTGTCAGAATTCACATTGCTTTCTATTTGTGGTAAGATACCTACTCTACAATAACAGTATACAGATACTACTTTTATTCGAATTTCGTTCAGATACAATGGCGAATATCTTAATAGCCAAAAAAAAGGTGCTGGCTAAAAGTGGTTTTAGCCAGCACCTTATTTTTCCAAGAAGTATTCCAGCTTTTGGCAATCATATTCCATTTTTATCTTTATAGAGACAGCCATGGGTACAAAACTGAGCGAGGAGATCACTGGTGCTGGAAAGAGATACAAGGAAGCCATATACGACTTAGGAAAGGTTCTTTTACATAGATTTACAAGACTATATCTTATGAGTGACTTTGTATTCAGTTTACTGAGGCCGCAAGCACGATGAAGAAACACTTGCAAATCATACACGGCTTTACTGGAAGAGTTATTAAAGCTAGATCAGAATACACTGATATATATGGGTTTAATATTCCGCAAGAAGATGACACAGACGATAATGTTTACAAACAGAAGAAAAAGACAGCTATGTTAGATTTATTACTGTTGGCAAAAAAAGAAGGGCATATTGATAATGCTGGAATATAAGAGGAGGTTGACACATTTATGTTCGAGGTAAGGACACTTATGTTCCATGTAAGAACATAATATTTATCTTAAATAACTGAAGTAAGTAAGTACGTGTTTGAGTTCGCGCTACGGACACTTTTATTTTACTTACGAGGTAAGTAGTAAGTGCACATTCATTTGTCTAGGTATAAATTCGTCTCCAAGACAACATGTTTATGCTCGAGGTTTGGTTACTTTAAGTTCAAGGTAAGGGTATATTGGAGGCAAGAGGAATATATCTTCCAGTAGTGTCTGTTAGAAAAAATTATGTTACTGCACCTTTCATTATCACCAGCCTTAACGTTTTCCCAATTCTGAATTACTTCTGTCAATAAAATGTTACAAAAGTAGGTTCGATCGACAGGGTTTGACATGATGGTGTTATTAGCAAGAATTCTGCTTATAGTTTCGTCTTCTGGTTTTATGGTGTGAATATCGGATTTTTTTTTTGAGGGATCGATCGATACCATTGTCATTAATGCATGTCGGATCACATGGCAATCAATGCCGGAGTGTCTCGAGGGTCGGGCCGCGACGTTCTTTCTGCTGCATATCAATGTCTGTTGAAGCCCGGTGTTTAGTACGCCGATGACAACACCGTTGTAGAAACTTACATATCTAGGGCCAGTACCAGTGGACAACAAACTCAGGCACTGAAAGAGAGAGTATGATCGAACGTCTGAACTTAGCCCTTGAGGCAGTTTTTGTTTGCCAATCTGCCCAAATTTAACGAGGGAACGACGCACGTGACACCTGCGTCTCCGCAAAAAGAAGTCAATTCCCACTGGCTCCTGCTTTTTGAGGTGTATCTGTGAGTTGGGAGTAACTTTAACATCTTCGCTCAACTTTGTGTCAACTAGGTGTCATTACGAAGGTACTTCAAGTTTGAACAGTTGCTAAGAATATACCAAGCCCAAATTCGTTCTTGTATGGAGTATTGTTCGCCGCTTTGGTATGGGTCGGCTAAGTACCAGCTGGAAGCTCAGGAATCGATGGAGAGACATGCCAAAAGACTAGTAGCCACGCCTACCTTGTTCGAAAAATACTTCAAAGTCTAGAATATCGCCGCAAAATTTCTAGCTTATCCGATTTTTTTAAGTGACTTTGTTCTACAGATTTTGATGCGTTTTATTAATAGATAGTGATTCAAGAGGACGGTTTATATGTATAATTTATGCTTGAATTAGAAGCAAAACACTGATAATTTTAAAGGTTTCTAATATGATGTCATCAATTTACAGAGTTTTTTGCGTTTACATTGGAAACCCTACGAAATAGATAAAAATAATGTACTACAGTATTCCCTTAAAAAAGTCTACAAAAAAGTCCGCGGTTAGGCATGTGTACAGTCCATATACTAGAATTCTAAGGGGGTGGGGTGTAAAAAAAAATTAACCGGGTTGTACTTTTTCGGATGCTAAAAATGATTTTGTTTTGCTAACCGTGTGTGAAGAAGCGTCGTCATAATGTAGGAGAACCTGGCTTTTTGGTCATCTTTCGCGAACTTTTTCTAACACCCTGGGTAAACAAATGGTAGAGTAACACTCGGAATTAACACTCTTTTGATCTTTAAGTGGAATTATGCAGATGGGCCCCGTAGCTGAGAAAAAAAACGCGATCATTTGTTTACCAACGTTTCTCGCCAGCCTCATTTTTGTTGACCTGTTCATATTTTCAAACTTGTTAAATCAAATCAAATTTCAAAATCTTGTGAATGGGTGATCACAAGATTGCTGTTTTATTTTCAGGTTCAAAACAATAAATCCACATTTCATCTCCTGTGACAATGTCATCAACATCATTAGAATGTCCGTGGTTGTACTTCAGTAGCATCTGTTAGCACCATTCCACGCGAGCCCGCTTCTGCCCCGCTTTCAGTTCATGAGAGATCCAAGAATACAAAGTTTCCGAACTTTCAATTTTTCGTGTAAAATTTTCTGAATTTGGCTCATACCAATCCCCAATAGTCCTCGAATTGTCACTTAAGTAATCCGCAGATTTTTTAAGAAAATTAGCCGCTTAACAATAGCCATATTCAAGTCAAGTGGTGGTTTTGTTTTTAAGCATTTGGTAGTTAACAAAAATATTAAAAGAATCATTTGTCAAATAATATAGAATGAATGTGTGTCGAATAATTACTTTGAGATTTAAAAAAAATGTTAAATATTTTTTTGTATAATAATCACTTCACTACCCGTGAGTTTGTCTAGCGTTGGTGTTCGTGCATGTCGATTTGAAAAAAAAAGTATTAGAAGAACGGATACCAGTTTTTTGCCATATCACTATTAAGGCATTTATCGTCATGCGATAATATGTTTGACCTTTTCTGTTCAAGACGAAAAATGTATATAGTACGAATACCTATACGATTACGTAGGTATTGTTCATCATTTTTAATTAAATACAGCTTAAATACAATGTAAGACTATTCCAAGGGTGCTGCTTATCACCAATAGTATTTAATAATTTTAATATAGTTATAAATATTTTAGTAGACAAATTAATATCCCGTGAAAAGAAATGGGGCTACCGGTTTATAATCAAAAATAAGTACACAAGTCAATCTTAGCCTTTGCGGACCACCACCTTGCAATACTTACACACAATCCCAAACAGTGTCAGGAATTGTTGAATGATGTCGATGAGTTCTGTAACCAAAACCAAGACCAAGTAGTAGTGGCAAAACCAAGTAAATGTGATTGTCTATGTCTGGGTAGACGAAATACCAAATATACTTCTTACGATCCGGGACTCTCCATAAGTGGCCAAAGAGTTGCCACAATTGCAGAGGCAGTGCCTTTCAAATTTCTTGGTAGAAAGATAGATTACAAAGGATGTACACCATTATTAGAGGTAGTTGTTGAAAATTTCATGAACAACCTCAATAAGGTAGATCAACAGCCTACCAGTAATATGAAAAAAACATAGATATACGACAACTATCTCACATCACGTCTCACTTGGCCTTTCCTAGTATTTGACATCGGTAAAACGCTCCTGGCAAAGCTAGATGCTAATGTCATAAAGATATTGAAGTCATTGTTTGGATTGGCACATCCGGCTGATCCCTCTACTCTCTTTAGGGATCAAAATAGTTTTGGACTGAAACTAAAAAAAACATCCGAACTCTACAAACCCCCTAAGCGTTACAAAAACGCATGTTTTGGGAAAGTCGCAAGACGAATTCATTGCATCTCTCCCTAAAGACAAAAGTGCTTCGGACCTCGAATCTAGACTTCAATTCCATAAACAATTTATGGCAGGTGCACAAGTAAATACAGCTAGGTTGGGTGCGAGAAAGAAAAGGGAAGACCGAGACATAGTAAAAACCTTTCTACAAGACGAAAATGACAGTTACAAAGTGCACGCTATGAATTTAGAAATGCAAAGTGAGTGGTTAACCATACGTGAGTTTTGTATCCCATGAGCTCTGAAGTGGCGCACCTTGCTCTATAACTGGTCTTCTGCCTTATTAAAATTTTATCTAAATGCTTTCCAAATGACCCTCCCTAACCAGAGTAACTTGGTAAGGTGGGGAAAAGCCTCTGAAAAATGTTGCTATATTTGTGGAAAGGCGATATATACAGCAAGGCTCATATTGCAAGCTGCTCCTTAATAGGGGTTATTACTCACAGCGCCATGACAGAGTACTTGAAATTATACGTGAAGCCATAAGCCTTTCAGTAGCTAGAGCCCAAAAAGGTTTGACGACAAACAAAAGACAAATTAACTTTGTAAAAGAGGGCTCAACTTCAAACTCCAAGAACAAGCCTTACTCAATTCTGGGTACAGCACCTGATTGGACTATTTTAATGGACACGTATGAAAAGCACTATAAAATCCCAGAGGATGTGGGTGTTTCGTCATCCAGATCGGACATTTTCCTTTTTTCTAGAGCTACGAAACGCATAGTCCTTGTAGAACTTATCGTACCGTGGGAAACTAATATACAATACAATACAAAACACTTTATTGGCACCACAAAATTTACAACAAGTAACACATAAAATAACAAACAAAATGGGCACAAAAGGCGATCTTATCGCTAAAAGCGATCTCTTCCAGATAACCCTTTGGATCATAAGGAAACTAGTACATAATATTTTGGGCAGTGGTGCAACTAACGAAATAAATAAATACACATACTAATTTTATGCTATAGGTATAAATGATTTAGATTACATAATGAATATACAATATAAATAAGTATAAATTTATATGTATAATACATACATAACAATATAAATATACATATATAACAATATATATAATACGAAACACAAAATGCTGAGAAGATAAATCAGTGAACAACTTTTGTCAGAAAATGCTGTCGAATCTGAGTCCTGAACGAAACAACGCTCTGCGCACGTCTAATCACCGCAGGAAGAGCATTCCATAAGGCCACAGCCTGTACGCAGAACGACGAACCGTAAAAGGAGCTTGAATGAGCTGGAGTAGACAGTAGGAGATTTGTAGACGACCTAAGATTAACAGAATGAGTATCGCAAAGAAACGTGAAACGGGAGCTTAAATATGCAGGGGAAGAAGGAGTGAAGAGTGTGGTATATAAAAGTGATAGGATGTGAGTATCCCGACGTAGACGGATAGGGAGCCACTCGAGTTTAGACCGGATGGGAAGAAGGAGGGATTATACTAGCGCAACTTTGGTGGCCGTAGGCAAGAAGTTTCGAATTCTACGCAGTGATGCTGCTGAGGCAAATATTTTGCGCTTTATAGATCGAATTTGTGGATCCCAAGTAAAACAACGATCGAAAATAATGCCAAGATTTTTTACTTCTGCACTAAATGGTACCGTCACGCCACCGAATACAACTTTAGTAGTAGTGCCATAGTCGATTCTCTGTACAAGCCGCGAGCTTCCAATAATTATGGCCTGAGTTTTCGATGGATTGACAGTAAGACCGAAAGACCTACTCCATTTTTCAATGCGGCGTAAATCTTCGTTGACTAACTCAATGGCATCATCTAAGTTGTCAAGTGAGGCTTGAGCATAAACCTGGAGATCGTCAGCATAGAGGTGGTAGGAAGAAGAAATGAGAGATGTGACTGAATTTATGAATAAAGCAAAAAGTATAGGAGAAAGAACGCCACCCTGAGGGACACCTGAACGCGTTTCACACCAAGAAGAGAAAGTATCTTCTATATGTACACGCTGACGGCGACCCTGCAGGTAACTACGAAACCAATCAATTGCCGTTGGAGATATGTTAATCGAACGGAGCAATGCCAGGATGATATCAAAATCAACAGTGTTAAAAGCATTGCTGAAATCGAGCAGAGTGAGGACAGTAAGCTTTCTGTTATCCATTCCCAGCCTAATATCGTCAGATATCTTGACAAGAGCTGTAGTAGTACTATGGCCGGGACGGAAACCAGATTGCAAGGGATTTAGGAGGTTATTACAGTTTAGAAAAAAGCTGAGTTGGGAGTGGATCAAACGTTCAAGGACTTTAGAGAGGAAAGGGAGAATGGAAATTGGACGAAATTCAGATGGAGAGATGGGATTCGTTTTTTTGAATATACCTAAAGACCACGCGATGAAACAAAATAAGTATTACGACCTTCAAAACGAATTAACAAAAAATGGCTATGTAGTTAATTTATACGCTGTAGAAGTAGGAGCGAGAGGTATACCAGCAAAATCTCTCTATAACCTGCTGAAAGACCTTGGCTTGTCCAGAAGTGCAGTAAGTTCTATACTAGAACGAGTATCTATAAAGCTGCACTAGTAGGATCATATCGGATTTGGCTGGGCAGGGAGAGAAATACGAGTAGTAAGGTGCGTGTTGACGTACGTCGAAAAGGGGCCCCATAAACCTACGCCCGATTCACAAGTCTTGGGGTCTACTCGGGATTTCTCTCTCTCTACCACACGATGGACCCGGCACCCGCACGGTGATTCCATGGAATGCTAAGAAGTTCGTCTCAGTTAGTTTATCTTTCCATAATAAAATTATGTTATGTTTTTAAGTGTTAATTGTACCCTTTACGAAAATCACAGATGATTTATTTTCCTCTTTTTATGCGGGGGAAATACATTTACGTATGCCTTCCATGCAGAGATATGGTGAGGTATGTCAGGCTCGACACCATGGGAGACGACGTGGTGCTCCTATCTAGCTTTAAAACCCCCACAGATTTCTCCTGCATGGCCAGGGGTCAGGGTCGCGGGGTCAGTATTCCCACTTTCCGTCAACGACTCTGACTCAGCCCCGCATTAATACCCCCGCATTTGACTCTAGTGACGCGCCGGAAATCAGTAGCGCGTCACCTCCTCGAAGGCCTATCCCTAGGTGGGGCGTCGGATGGCCCTAAACATCCGAAGCCCCAGGTCTTCCTGTGGAGACGGGGTGCGAGCCTAGAGTGGCGACTCTTTGGGCTTACCCCCGTGTCCGCTTCCATCTCAGTTAAGGAGCGAGAGGTTTCCAACTCACAATCCTTAACCCCCAGGAGACTCACTACCGAGAGCCCTTTCGTCTCACTTCTCACGGCAAAGATGATCGGCAGCGAGAGGTCCGCCCTCACGATTTAAAGTGGACGAAGACGCGGCTATCCCTAGCCGCGGTTCTGCCTCTATGGCTGCATCGCGGCTCTTGTTCTTTCGCTGAGCACTCTGCTAATCAGAGTGCTCATGGAGGATTCTCATCTGGAATACTCAGGAATTTTACTTGGCCGATATGTCAGCCGAGTAACCTTCCCAAGTCTTCCAGTCCCTCTCCCCAACCTCTATACGTACTGCTGAAGGGAGTGAGGAGAGTATGTAGAAGTTTCCAGCCCCGGCCCGGATTCGCCATCACACAACAAGATGCCAACGACGCAAGTTGTTGTGTGATGCCCAGGGTGCACCACGTGAAGGTTCCCGAACCACGCACCCCATGATTTATTTTCCTTCGTCCCACTCAAACTAACACAATACAACTAACTGAGCTGCGCAAATTCCTATTTTTTTTACTTTAATATTAGTTTGCACTTGATGGCCATTTCGCCTAATGTTAAAATACGATGCGGTTTACTATGGATCGGGCTCTCCTAGAAAGCTAGAAACCCGTCCACTCTACACTTTATGACACCCATTACACTCGTAATATCCACAGAACATACTTGATATATGTTCTGTGGTAATATCCATAGGTAATGCTCAGTTTAGATGGTTTTATTTTGAAAATGGAGTTAAACCTCTTTGTTCGAGACCAAGGTCTCGAAGGTTTTCCTAGTGAGATTCAGCTACGAGCCTTCTACTTGATATATGTTCTGTGGTAATATCCATAGGTAATGCTCAGTTTAGATGGTCTTATTATGAAAATGGAGTTAAACCTCTTTGTTCGAGTCCTTGAAACATCGATTGCGAAATGTTGATTTTGCGTTCACTTCAGGCAGTCTGGTACACTTTCCAAAATTAATATGTCACCGTTAAATTGTAATAACTGTCAGTTTACAATATGACGCGTGAGATAACAAACTCACGGTAGGTTAGGTTAGTTTATAATCTAACGCTCTATTTTTACAATTTTACGGAGACATAACACACTCTGTTATGTTGACTGAACTTCGTTCTCTCTTACTCATAAGAATACCTAAAATATGTATATTCTCGTCACTGATAATCTTTATCTTGTGTTTCTAGGGTCATGACACGACCGCCTTCGGACTCACATTTTGCTTGCTGTCACTAGCGAACAACAAACCCATTCAGGTATCTTACCTTTATTTTGTTGCAATATTTTAATTGATCTGGTATTACTAAAAATATTAATTTAAGAAATAAAGATTAAAAACAAATAAACTGTAAGTAGAGTCTAAATAAGTAAAAGAGTAGGTAAGTAAGAGATGGTAAATTCAAGTGAAGAATGAAAACGGACTGTATTGACTTGAGAGTTAGCAGGAGTAAGAAGGCAATAATAATATTTTTTGACGATAACTCCTCAGCAAAGTTAAGCAGCTTATGTTATGACCGTTCTTGTCAAAAGGGGCAAATCAGTCAGAGATTCAGAAGCTGAGATGAGTCTGAGCTGAGATAGTCAAAGCTATAATCCATCACGTTGGACAACTGCGGGTTGGCGGATAACATTTGTCCTCTAAAGATGTTTTTCCTTCACCATTAAAGTCAACGGTGATGCCAAATTTGCATATCTACACGTAGAAGAATACTTATAGTAAGTAGGTACATGCAGAATTAAAACCAACGACCTCAGGATTGTGAAATCAGAAATTCTCACTAGCCGGTCACGGCATCATTTTTAACCGAGTTCAACAGGATGAGGTAATCAATAACTAGTTAGCACCTAATTAGTAAGTATTGACTTCCAAGCTCCTAATTAGTATGCATTGATTACCAGGTTACATTTACTGTAACTATTAGAAATAACAGTTTTATCACAGAACAACAAAATGCCAGCGTCGCTGCCGAATTCAAAACATTCAGTTAAAAACCTAATTCTTATCTACGAGTACTTACATTTTAGGCACAGTCAAATCCAAAGACAATATACCCATTTGACCGATCGCACGACGCCCCTCCGTAGCGTTTTATCAGTGTAATTGCACCATAGCTGTTGCGAGTTCGCTCAGTCAGGCTTTCGATTCCGACGAGACAGTGCTGGCAAAAAAAAACGAAAAAAAATAGAAAACATGGGTTGCTGCTCAGTGAATGGTGCGGAAAGAACAGCAGGACATCCAGCTTTCCAAAGGACGGTATAACATTTCACAAGTAAGTAATTTAATGCAATAATTAGTAAAACATAACATAATCAACCTACATAATTAAAAACGAACATTAAAAAAAAAAGAAATGGGAACCCGTTGATGTCTTTCTGTGCGTCCTGTTCTGTCCTTTGCAGTTTTGTATAACTCTATCTCGCTTTGGGCGATCTTAGGTTGAAGTAGTGCAGCCCTAAAAATGTAGGATTATTACTTATCGATATTATCTATTCAACAAAGTATGATAATTACTTGTCTTTATTTGAAATGGTGATAACTAATGTTGTTATTGTTTTCTTTTAGGTTTCCAAATGACCCCGTTTTTAAAGAAAAATGGATAAATGCAAAGAAAGGATTGGTTTCCGAAAAAACACAGTGTAATTAGTTCACGTCACTTTACATCTGTTGTTTCGAAATTATGAAAACCAAGCGCCGCCGCTTATATGTTTCAGCAGTGCCGACACTTTTTTTACCAATTTTGGTAAGTGTATCATTTGTTATTCGTATTTTGGAAGTGAAAACTTGTTGTTCGTACCACACACACAGTTTTCTCGTTGCCTTTGAATGAAGCTCATCGTCACGCTCGGAAGTGAAAGAAATATGCGGATGAACTCGGGACCGCCGAGTGTGCCAGAGCTATAAAGATAATGAGGTGCTGCTGCCTATCAGCTGTCATTGTTATAATACAGTTTTAAAGTGTTTACTATATTCAATTTACATGTAATCACATTTGATCGTCGACCAAAAACGGGGTGTTATAAGTTTGACGTCGATGTATGTCTGTCTGTGGCACCGTAAAGTTCAAATGGGTGGACCGATTTTGATGCGATTTTTTATATGAAGCTTAATTTCCGTGCGATGTTTTTTAGCTGTTTGGTAAATATCGATTCAAAATGGCCACAAAATGGTGGACAAAATATTTCTTCACAACCTACCTCAATATGGGTATCAAATGAAAGGGTTTGACTAGTAAAATACTATACACTATGTTAAATTTCAAATTCTATATTGCCGCCACCATGAAATGGCGAAATACATTTTTATTCGCTACTACATCAATATAGTTATCAAATGAAAGGGCTTGACTAGTAAAATGTTGTACAAATTAGAAATCCCAGATAGTCGGGGGTAAACCAAAGTTTATTTATATCGTAGCCAACTAGTTTAATCAGCCGTTCATTTAATCGGGCCAGCCCGGTTATTAAACAGCGTCATTTAAGCAGCGGCCTGAATTAATTCAGCCATTTTATCAAACAGCTAAGCAAATAACTTGGATCGTTGACATTTCATCACCTTAAATAAAGTTGATTTTGTACACTTTAAAGTTTTATTTTTTATAAACCACCTTAATCCTATTATTCCCATTCCTATTTATATTATAAATGTCAATGTTTGGATGTTTGTTGCTCAATCACGTTCTAACGTATGAACGGATCGGGTTGAAATTTGGAACACATGTAGATTATAGTCTGGAAGAACACATAGGCTTTTTCACTTTTTATCCCGAGAAAACAACGGGAACGGGAACTACGCGAGTAACACCGTGGTGCGCTGCTAGTTATATTTACATCTACTTATGACACTTGACTAATCTACTTACAGTTAATTTTGAGCCGAAAAACGAAAACCATCCTGATTTGATCAGCCCGGATCGATTCAATCGAATTCGGTCACACGTAATTTTACGCCAGATTGCAATCATAAGGGCGATATTACGAGTCAAAGTTGGTAAAGTCATTTGACAAGTTGTATTAGGACATTGTGTTTGTAATTTTTGAGACGTATTATGGTCAATGGTTACATTTTATATTTTTTACACGTACCTTTTACCAGTGCGAAGCCAGGGCGGACCGCTAGTGGGAAAAATTTATTTCCACATAAATAGAAACTATAACTCAGTTCATGTATGATAACTAAATAGTATTGCTACGAAAGTAATACAATTTCAGAACAAGGTCAAAAGTTTACACCGTTGACTTTTTAATACGGATAAATGAAAATTTATTTATTACGAAAAGATTAAAAGTGAATTAAAATTAAAACACTACTATAATATTGATATTAGAGCGTAACAGTACAGTTATCCATTTAATCGACAAACTTTTATCGTAGTACCACATCACTACCTCGTTACACAAATTACGTCACACGGATGTTCGGCTAATAACAAGCACAGCATTTTACCTCGCCCTGCGCCCCCGCTGTTGAAACGTGATTTCAAGGGAAAGTCCTACTTATGGATGATCAACAGGCTACATAATCTTTGGTCAAATCATTATAGGGATTTTCAAAGTTTACGACGTCAACTCAATGGGTGCAGATTGAGCTTAAGACAAGTTTTGAAAGCGTGTGTTTCCCTACGAATATTATTGTATGAATATTCGCTAAGTGGATATTGTATCTATTTATCGCAGGAGAAAATATACAACGAGCTCCGAGATATATCTGGGGACTCAGAGAGACCTGCTACTTTAGATGATCTCAGTAAGATGAAGTACATGGAGAGGTGCATCAAAGAATCTTTGAGACTGTACCCACCAGTACACTTCATTAGCAGGAACTTACAAGAGTCTGTCACTTTAAGTAAGTATTTTCGTATAAATCATCACCGAAAAGCGTGCGAATTACATCATAGGTACCGTTTTTACATTCCGGATTTTGTGATTTTAAGATAAAATCATTTTAAAAAGAATATTGGTAATTACCGAAAATAACTCACATATATTAAGTTCGCTTCGTTACCAACTGTTAAATTACCTAGACGTACCTAAGTAGATGAATATGCTACTTGAAAGTTTGATAACTCCTAGCCACTTGGAATACAGTTTTCATTTAGATGCTATAGTTTCATGTACATAACCAAACACTGAACTTAACTGACGTTATGATTTGGACCCAGAATTCCCCATACAGTTATTTTGATCAAGCAAGTATAGGACAGACTCACGTCATCGAGAGGCATCGGCATGTTTAAGGGCTCCCACACAAAACTGCGATGTGACGCCGCATCGGAGGAACTTGCGATGCAAATTGCTCCGATGCGAATTCGTACAGCAAACCGTTGGTTAGGGTAACCATACCTTCAACGATAGTCAGCCGTGTCGGACGTGTCTTTAAGAAGTGTAACATGGATCATAAAAAGATTGTTGTACTGCTGTTATTGTTAAGTAGATATGAGAGAAAAAAAGATTTTGGTTTCATACACATATTACGATTATGATGCTGATGGGAACTATTTGACTCGCAAGTATTATGGGTTGAAAATAGAAGAAGATATTTTTTGTGATTATTTTAGAATAAGCATACGTTCATTTGAAGGTAAAAGATAATTTATTTGTTCAAAACATGAGTAAATTGCAAACACACATAATGCATGATAAATAATAGGTCACTAAATTTCAAAGGAACTAAATAATAAGTAGCTATATAATATACAAATATTTTTCCAATTTTTAAATTATTGATGGTATATGTAGTTTATAAGTCTAGTCATAAAATTAGCTTAACAACTCAATATAAGGATATATTGAAAGGTGATTTTAATCACCTTTCAACTATATAGATACAAAAAAAGATAAAAAACTTTACAAAGTCATGTTATCAAATCAAAATAATAAAATCAAGTTACAAAATTACAAAAATTAATTTATTCCTAAAAGTAATGTTACTATAATAATACCTAATTAAATCTGTCATCGTCTTTCTCTTCTTCTGTCTCAGAACTGACTAAAATGCCTCCCACAACACAACATAGACATTAGACACGAAGAAAACGAATGTTTGTTCTATAAATTTCGTAATTTCAAACTGTACGGGGGTGAAATTGGCGTTGAAATGGGGATGAATGTCAATATTGAAGATCCCAACCGTTGAAGATAAAACCATAAAACTCTGAATATAGACACGTGACACGAAGCAAACGAATGTTTGTTCTAGCAATTTTGTAATTTCGAACTGTATAGGGATGAAATTGGGATTGAAATGGGGGATGAAAGTATACATGGAAGCTTCCAATCGTTGAAGATAAATCGTCATCATGAAACTCTGTACCTATGTAGACACTTGACATGAAGCAAATAAATGTTTGTTCTAGCAATTTTGTAATTTCGAACTTTACAGGGATGAAATTGGGGTTGAAATGAGGGGTGAATGTCAATATGGAAGTGCCTAATCGTTGAAGATAAAACTATGAAACTCTTTTAGCAAGAATTCTTCTGTATGAAACTCTTTTAGCAATTTTGTAATTTCGAACTGTATGGGGATGTTTGTTTGTGGATTGGAGTTGAAATAGGGTACGAATGTCTCTTACGCGTTCAGACCTAAACTGCTCAACCGATTTTGATGAAATTGTTTTATTATAAGCTGTTATTATAGTAAATGTGTCTGGGTATAAAAATAGGTACTGCCTGAGTTACCGTCACAGAAATCTAAATAATAAGGTAATAGAAATGGCATTACTCTCAAATTACTTACAAAACGCTTGTCGCCACATTTCCCCTACCCCCGCGGTCACTACTACATGCGCGTAGTATTCAAATAGAGATCAACTCACACACCAATAGCTGCACATTATCAACCCCGGTCTGTGATTGCACCACACACATTCATAAACGCTTATCAGTGAACCTACTAATACATTGAAAACTAATCAATTTTTCACATATACACTAGTGCTTGACAAAAATTAATACATATCGATATTTCAAAGTACGGTCCAATTTTAACATTCGATAAAAAGGTTATTATTAATTTTATTAATTAGGTGTATTACACTACAACAAAGTCAATATGCCTATAAAATAAGTTAGTTACACGGGGTATAAGTACTATTGTTTCGAAAACTGAACTATGTAATTTTGACACCACATGGGCTTAGGTATAGTTGAAAAACAAAGGTTGTTGTATATTTTGTACATCGAGCAACTCGATCTTCCGCGCAAGCACGGAAGGGAAGTAGCTTTAGCTAAAAAATATTGTTCAAATCTTTCTGTCATTTCTTGTGGGAGGGGAAAGTTGCACACTAGCGCAAAGCCGCACTAATACATACAAAACATACCTGTACCGATCCATTGCCGACTATACTCACACAGCCAAATCACTAACACATCAAAAATAAAGCACCATTCACAAATCTAGCCCCGCCCTCAGTGTATTCCACGCCACAGTATATTATCAAACTCCATGGTCCACGCGGACTTGTACTATGACAGAGGGGAAACGCTGTGTAGGCATACTCCCTTCCGTGTTGCTCGCTGATTTTGTATGAAGACGAATAAAGTCTTAAAAATAAAAGCTTACAATAGCTAAATCTTACTCGTGGCCTCGTGTCTTAGTGGGTAGTAGCTCTGCCTGCGAAGCTGAAGGTCGTGGGTTTGATTCCCACCCAGTGCAAATATTGTGTGATGAATTTAAATGTTTGCACTGTGTCTGGGTGTTTCGATGTATAATAAGTATGTATTTAAAATTATATAAGTATTATATCAGCTATCTGGCCGCCATCATACAAGCTTTGCTTAGTTTAGGGTCAGATGGTGTTGTGCAGTGGTGAATGAGGCAATCGCCCGGGGCCTCGCTCTTGCAGGGGCCTCGCACAAAAACACAAGCAAATTAAAAAAAATTGGAAAGACACCATAACATTTAAACTATATTTTTTATTTAGAACTTTTGTTTCTGATCCTTAATAATGTAGTACTTGTAGTAGGTACTCTATCGAATTATGAAGTCCTGAGAGTTATTGCCACTAAACCTACTACAGTTGCATCTACTGAAAGGATTGTACCTATTTATTTTTCGAAACTTAAACACTTAAAACAATTTTCGAGGAAGACACAAGATCAGCTTTCCGTCCCTGCTATTCTTTCAATACAATAAAAGCGGCTAAGTGCCAGTCGGACTCGCCCATGAAGGGTTCCGTGGCAACAAGATACCTATTACATAAGTTATTTTAGTCCGTTGTAACTTTAATCACGGCGTACTAAAAAAAATTACTTACTAGATCGAGCTCAAACCAATTTTCGTTTGGAAGTTTGCATGGTAATGTGGATTAATAGTTATTTTAGTTAGGTATATCATTCTTTTATTTTAGAGGGGGTTACAGGGGGTGAGGGCACATTTTGCCACTTTGGAAGTCTCATTCGCGTAAATTATTCAGTATATAAAAAAGTTACATTGGAGACATCAACATTATTTTTGAAGACCTATCCATAGACAACACACACGAATGGGTTTGATGAAAAAAAATTGAGTTTCAGTTCTGTATGAGGTTTAGAGAGTATGAGGCACCCTTTAAATTTAGTGTTTTTTTATATTTTTGTGTAAAAATCTTGCTGTGACATACGGACGGACAGACAGACATACATACAGACAAACATGATGAACCTATAAGGGTTCCGTTTTTACGTTTTACGGAACCCTAAAAATGGCGTAGCTCATTCGCTACAAAGATTTATTGCGCCTTAATAAAAGATGTTAATTTTAGAAAAGCCGCAAACAAACATTTTAACGTGTATCATCTCTGTATTTGTTAATTTTATAAATATTTAAATCCTATTCTAGTTACTGATGTTATGAATGGCTGAATTAAATTTGGAACATAGCCGGATTATAATCTGGAATATCACATAGGCTACATTTTTATCCTGGGAAAAAATCCCGTTGCTAGTGTAAACTATTTTTAAACTCATTTTTTATCGCTCATCTCTCACTCATCACTTCTATGAACTGACTAGTAGAACTTTAGCATTTCTCGGCAAATAAATATGACAAATAGGTACCTAAAACCCAACAACCAGACCTATTTTCGCAACACATACTTTTCACGAAAGTCAAAGGGCCTCGCAAAGACCTGGCGCTCGGGGCCGCGCAATGGGTAAAGCCGCCACTGGTGTTGTGTGAGAATTGTCCACCAATATTTATTTATTTAATATTTTATTTATAAATACTGCCTCAGTTACCTTAATATTTATTTTGCACGGACGAACAATCGCGCGTTATAGATAGTATGTATATACTTTTGTTAAAAATTTATGAATTATGAAGTAATGTTTACCGCGTATTAAAAGATTTTACGTATGGGTGTTAACTGCGTACAATTTTATTATCGATATATTATGTTAATTTTTCGATAAAAAATGTAAAATTTAAAATACAATTTTCATCGTTTATTTTTGGGCAAGTAAAATTGGACCGTCACAGCACTAGCTCACGATTGCTACCTGGGTTTATTTTATTAAAAAATACAATTAAAATAAAATAAAATACCTATCAGTGAAATATAATCTCATTATTGGTATAATTGCAAGTTGTGGAAGAACTTTCACAGTTGTTTATGCTGCATAACACAAGTTTTTAAAGATGATTCACGCCTGCCGGTTCGAAGAAGACTAAACTACAACTCGAGCACTGGTGGCCTAAAAGTCACCTGTGCGGCGACAATGTCATGCGGTCATGAGACTTCTAGTACCTTATTATTTAGATTTCTGTGGTTACCGTAGTATTTATTTCGCGCGGACGAAGTCGCGGGTAACAGCTAGTAATTGTATAGTTTTCATTCTAATAGGCACATAAATCTAAATTACCTTATTATTTAGATCTCTGTGCTGATAGGTCATCATATTATAAATGCGAACATTTTGACGTTTGTTGTTCGACAATAAAGTCGGAACGGGCATACGGATCGGCTTGAGATATGGAACACATCCCACTAATATTATAAATGTCAAAGTATGGATGTTTGGATGTTTGTTGCTCAATCACTCCGTAACGTATGAACGGATCTGGCTAAAATTTGGAATACAGTTAGATTATAGTCTGGAAGAGCACATAAGTTATTTATCCCGGGAAAATAACGGGAACGGGACGTACACGGGTAAAACCGCGGGGCACTGCTAGTAGTGCTAGTACCTCACAAAGAAAAAAATGAAGCCCTTGTGGCGGTACGTCTGTTTGTCAAAGCGTTTATCTCAGGAACTCGTGGAGATATCGAGTTGAAATTAAAACCATACAGGTATCTAGAGGCCTCTCTTCTCCATTGGGCACAATGGGCACGTGCCCAGGGCCCCGCGATGTATTGGGGCCCCTTAGTCCTAGTCAAATATTTGATATTTATTTATGTATGATGATATTTATGTTCTTGATCTATTTTGTCAAAAAATGCTTTATTATGGTCATAGCCGACCCATTATCTCGATGTGCCCAGGACCTATAATAGGCGAAATACCGCCCTGGGTACCTACTCAGATCTACTTACAGGCCCTTGAAGCTTCTATCCCAAAAAAAACATATTTTCGACGATCTCGACTGAATTAAAATTTTTCGTTGACGTACAACTGTTAAATTCGGTATGTTTTACCGTCTTTACTAAATTGTAAATCAATCATGAAAAATGTAGTTAATCACAAAGTTTTAGCAACGTCATGCACGGTTATAATAATTGTATAGGTAACCAAACCTCTTGATAGTTTTTTAATTCGATTATTATTATTTATAATTGAGCTTGACCGCCATCTCGCCTGGTGTTATGTCACGATGGGGTGGAAGGTGGAAGCTACGATGGAGTGTAATAACACTCCATCGTATATAAAATATTATCGCATAGAAAATATTCTAATAGAAACTGATTTATTTTCGACTAGAAACGATGTCACTTTTTCGAGCTACGAGCAATTTTCAGTGAAAACTTCTTTACCCACGTTAAGGCCTGCAGGTCTACTACGAAAACAAAGTCCGAATGATCGGATCCTACCGACAGCTGAATCGGATTGTAGCCTACCACGAAACAACATTTGGATCGATACATCTCGGTCGGAAGTTATAGACTTAGGTCGGATGAGAGTCGGATCGAACGAAACGGCCGATCCGATCAACCGACCGATTGTCTTTCGTGGTAGGAAACGTCCATAATTTCGGCCGATATATCGTATAGCGGACTTCGTAGCAGGCCTGCTGTTTTAGTATGTGTTCGCAATTCGCATCACCGGCATGGTAATTAATGTTGCAGCATAGCATCAGAGAGGCAGAGGAGCAGCGGAGCGGCACGACACCGTTGGACGCGTTTTGGATGGGTCAAATTCTGGGTTCGGATGGGTTTTTTTTTAAAAGTGAAAACTTCTTTAGCCGCGCCTAGACAGATATTTCGTGGGCTGTGAATTGGATTCTAGCATCACGCTCGGGTATGATAAGAAATCTTCGGGTAAACTCGGTACCATGGCTATTGGCCATTTAGAAATGCGTCAGCCAATGGCAAATGCTGAAAGGGCGTGGCCTCGGCATCATGCCATGGCCATCTAGAAATGCATCAGCCAATAGGAAATGCTGACGCATTTCTATATTGCCATACTATGATGCCCAGGCCACGCCCTCCAGTTACACCCGTGTAGTTTCCAAAGTAAGCTATCAAATTCTGAGTTATAAGTTTTCACTTCTATCGGCAGTTCCTATGACTGCCAAATATTTTTTTATTTTATTTTATTTATATTTTTCACCCACTAGATAACTACGTAGAAGTCGAAGCAATGATTTTGTTATACCTACTAATTTTAAGTTTTTTCTCGCATAAGTGAAATGTAAAGTTTCTTGCTGAGAAATAAAATTCTTTAACCAGAATTCTGTAAGCTCACGTCACTGACATGCGTAACAACAGGATATCTCTGTCAGCCCCGGATCTTCAATATTTTTTAGGCGGGGCAAAATCTGTATAATGCCGCCCCACTTATCTTTTATTTTTATTTCTTTTCTTTTGGGAAGAGGGGGGGGGGGGGGTCAATCTACTAATGACCTCTATGCAGGGGCATGTCGGGCTCGACACCACGGACGGAGTTGGTGCCCCTACCGACTAAAACACTCCCGATTTTGACCGCGACCCTGCCAAGTACCGCCCTTGCGAACTCCCGCATTTGGCTCTAATGACGCTCTCTCTGGTAATTATAAATGTTGGTGGACACTTTACACACAACACCGACTAACACCAAACTAAGCAAAGCTTGAAAGCTTGCACCTACTATGGAAGCCAAACAGCTGATATCACTCTCACGCACGTTGCTAACGATAGCCGCGGTTCCACCTCTGTCGTCTGGAAGACTGGAAGGACTTTTACTTGACCGATTAGAATATCAGCTAAGTAACCTTCCCCAGTCTTCTATCTTCTATCTTCTATCCCCTTTCTCCTAACTACACCCATTGCTCAAAAGAGACAGTAGCGCGTGTAGAAGCCCTCTCTCCCGGCCAGGGTTATCTTTCACACAAGATGCCACCATGGCAAAACAATATTATACTTTTTGAATCAGCTCAAAATGTTCAAATATATTAATGGCTTCTTAGCATGATGAGGCAGAATGAACACCTGCAAGATGTTGGCTACGGATGGTTAAGGTTTTTTTTAGAATAGAGTGACAAGAAAAACAGGACACAATTATGACTGACATGCCTGCCCAGAAGAGCACAGTTACAGAGTTGCTATTGGAACATGAAGAGTCCTAATCATTACCTAGCACTACACTGCGCTCGTCACTCGGAGATATAAAGTGGTTTCTCTCTTAGCTCAATAATTTATCTGGAAACATTGTCCTTAAACTTGGACACAGTAATGTTTTTGTACACTTCTGCTTGACAGCAGAATAACTGGCTAAGGTGTAGGTAGGACTTCCCCAGGCGGACTCTGCAAAGAGCCCTAAAATGACCACTACTAAACTGAAATGAGCCAAACATGGCACGGACTCAGCCAGCTCATTCCTTTCTGTTATCTGGCTTGTATTCTATTGGGGATGGCGGTTATATTGACCATTATCCATATCCATATCGACCATATAGACCATATCTAAGTTATCAACTGCCTATAAAAATGAAAAAAAAATGTTGATTAATGTTCTTAATAGGCCCACTGCTTTTTGTCCGAGTACAGTACAACTTCAATCGTATCAACTTAAATAGTACTACCAAAACCTGGCAAAGATCCTGGCTCTGTTTGCCGATGAAAGCGCGCACATACATACTCACGCAACCTACAGATTGCAGCTAACAGAGCTTCTGGAACACAGAAGCTTCACGATTCACAGCCAGGATGGACCGACAGATGGCGCAGTGTTGTAAATGTTGTAGCGTTGTATGAAAAACGGCTGCACTACGAACAGGCCTAAATAGAATACATCTTTATCACTACTACTGTAACTTCGAGAACAGACCATCGAGTGGGGGGAATGCACAGTCAAATGAGCGCCCACATAAACGCAAACTTGAGCATGCACTCAGTACAAACCAGTTACGAAGTCTAACAAGTGAAGGCGGGTCGAGTATTGCTGGGGCCAATCTTTGGCTCCAAGCTGCTGCTACGAATCAAACTGGGCATATACTAGACCTACATTCGTACGCGTCTTACCTATAGTGTGACCATTCAAAAAAATAGACTTCAAGTAAAGTATAATATTACCTTGAGGACGATTCCCAGATTCCCCAACATTTGAACATCGAAACGGTGGAGGTGTGGTTAGTCTGTCACGCGGTGTACTTGACTACGCAGACTATGGGCCACATCCAGACCTACAGAACATCGCGCCACACCATTCATGCCATCCTGATGTACATACCTAGCGTAATTTCCCTCGAAATCTCCACCTGGCTGAACAGGAAGAAAGAAAAGAGGCGATGACTACATAGGAGACCCAATCTAGTAAATATAGAACCCCCATGCCCTGACGCAGCCTACGAGAACGTTAAGGCACAGATAAGAAAAAAGATTCGTTAAGTAAGTTAAGTTGGTACACTGGTTCTATACCGTCTTTCCAGGAACTTTGCCGCTGCAATGTGCTTTTTATGCAGGCGAGCGGGAGCGTATTTTGAACTATATATGGCTAGCCACCACGCACCCCGCATATAACGTGGTTTGTGTGCTGTAACACTAGTACACCTGGGTATCATTCGAGTTTATATAATCACAGTAAAATAACAGTGAAATTTATGTACTTGTGAAAGTATAATTTGTTTCTGTGGTCAAATTTAAGTCAATGTTTATGAGTTGCACATTTTTCTATTAAAGGAGAGTTTTGGCGCCCCCCTGGACTTGCCGCCCGGGGCACGGGCCCCGGCTTGCCCCCCCTAGATCCGGCACTGATCTCTGTAGCTAAACATGTGTCGGATTGTGCAACATTACTGCTGTTTAATTTTAAAATTATGAGTTTTAACTTCTACCGACAATTCCTATGACTGCCATTTTTTTTTCGCTTATGTTACGTTTTTTACTGACCCATGTTCTAGTATATAGATAAATAAAGTGGTCAAGTGCGAGTTGGACTCGCCCATGAAGGGTTCCGTTGCAGCAAGTAACATAATATACATAGTACACATAGTTTTTTTAGTTCGTTGTAACTTTGATCGAAGTTTTAATAATAATGTATTTATGACGTACTAAAAAAAACTACTCATCAGATCGAGTTCAAACTAATTTTCGTTGGTAGTTTGCATGGTAATGTACATCATATATTTTTTTTTAGTTTTTTCATTTTCTTATTTTAGAAGTTAAAGGGGAGGGGGCACACATTTTATCACTTTGGAAGTGTCTCTCGCGCAAATTATTCAGTGTAGACAAAAACTATATTAGAAACCTCAACATAATTTTTGAAGACCTATCGATAGACATCCGTGTAGGTTTGATGAAAAAATTTTTTTTGAGTTTCAGTTCTAAGTATGGGGGCCACGGAGCTAATATGGGGGCCAACCCTAATTTTTCTATTTTTTAATTTTTTTGTCAAAATCTTAATGCGGTTCACAGAATACACATCTACTTACCAAGTTTCAATAGTGTAGTTCTCATAGTTTCGGCAAAATGTGGCTGTGACATACGGACGGACAGACTGACAGACAGACATGACGAATCTATAAGGGTTCCGTTTTTACGTTTTACGGAACCCTAAAAAGGGGAACCTCAAAGGAGCGAAATTGAATTCATATTGTCAATATGATTTTAGTATTTCAAAAAAATAACAATATTGGTGGACATTTTTCATACAACGCTAAGCAGTCCCAAATTCAACAAATTTTTAAACTTTGAGTGCCAGATTTAATACCATTGTATTCACGAATAATGAAATATTTTTATTCGACGATTTCGGTTTTTCAATTCTTTAACTATTTGATGGTAAGAATGTCGGACCGACATTACCAACAGTCTTCTAATTTAGATATGTGAAAAGCAAACGTGGATGAAGTTCGACAATTATCGGTTATAGAACAACTCAGAAAAGGTTATCAAATCGACTCTACACACATTGTTGAGATAGTACAGTACTCGTAGCTCGTAGCCAGTTGGTAGTCTGTGTGGGTTTTTAGGTACCTATATGTATTATATTGTGGCGACGTTCTATTATTTTATTTGCTGCAGATTTATAATTCGCGTAAATTTCTTGCATTGGTGGACAATGCACACACAACACCATCTGACCCCAAACTAAGCAAAGCTTGTATGATGGAGGCCAGATAGCTGATATAATACGAATATAGTTTTAAATACATACTTATTATAGATAGAAACACCCAGACACAGTGCAAACATTTGAATTTATCACACAAATATTTGCACTGGGTGGGAATCGAACCCACAACCCTCGGCTTCGCAGGCAGAGCTACTACCAACTAAGCCACGAGGAGAGTCAATTACGATTAGAGAGTATAATTTACGATATCATTACAACAGAATAAGATAAGAAGAATGAGATAAGATGGCCAGGGGTCAGAGTCGCGGAGTCACTTCTCGCACTCACACCAACTAACCAACAACCCTAACCCACTTGCCATCGCCCTTGCAGGCCCGTCTCGCGGTGTCGTCCGAACCTCGCATTTGGCCACATTGACGCGTGATAGTGGCCTATCCATAGGTGGGGTGTTGGACGGGCCTAAGTGTTCGACGCCTCAGGACCTCTAGCGCAGACGAGATGCGAGTCAAAGGCTCGCACCCGTGTCCACTTCCGCCTCAGTGGATAAGAGAAAGGCATTATTTTTCGCACCTCCACTTCACACGACCTCTCACTGTCTTGCACATTGGTGGACAATTCACACACAACACCATCTGACCCCAAACTAAGCAAAGTTTGTAATATGGCGGCCAGGCCAAATAGCTGATATAATACTTATATGGTTGTAAATACATACTTATTATACATAGAAACACCCAGACACCGTGCAAACATTTGAATTCATCACACAAATATTTGCACTGGGTGGGAATCGAATCCACGACCCCCGGCTTCGCAGGCAGAGTTACTACCCACTGAGCCACGAGGCCAGTCAACCATTTATGTGAATAAAGTTTGTGCATTTGAAAAAAATAATTACCAACTATATTTACCTACATTTCGAATACCTACATTTCGAAGGATGTGCAGGTGATCTTCATTACATAGGTAACAAGTAGCACCCTTACCAGCGTAGTTTCCGTTGCTGTTTATGTCATGCGCTAAAAAGTAGCCTATGTACCATTCTAGATTTTCTCTCTGATCTGTGATCTGAGATCTGTGTTCCAAATTCCAACGCGATCTCTAATGCCGTTCCGATGTGATTGAGCAATACACATCAATAAGGAACCGCTTTGCTATTTTATTCAATCAGATTACTTCTAGCTCAAAAAAGGGACCTCGTACAGACTTTCCAAAGACTGGAACGAAGCACTTTAATTCTAATTTCGTGGTAAGAACATCTAAATTATAGAATGTGCGTTGTCTGATTGCGTATTCCCCGATGGATATGATCTAGTAGTTTTCAAATCGCAAGTATAAAACGGATACGTTTTATTCTGGCTAAAAGAGCAAGCACTTCATCGTAGACGGCATCGTCGTCTAAATCAGATGCGACGGGGGAATGGAGCTAACTTAATACAGATAGGAAAACAAATAATACCAATATTTTGCTAGTGCAGTGGTATCCAGCAAAGTCATCATCATCATCAGCAGCCCACTAAATGTTCCCACAGCTGGGACTCGGGGCCTTCTCCCGCAAGGAGAGAGGAGAGAGCAAAGTACCTACATTTATGTAATTAAATATCCGAAGTTAAATTCTAACAGGACATTGATATCATAACTATTTCCTTCTATAATACTTATAACTATGCCAGCTAGAGATAATAAATTATTGGCATGATATAGGTAAGGCTGCACAGAAAGGGAAGACCACTGAAGCATAGGCTGTTCTAGAAGATATTTCCATAGTCGCTGAGAACACATTTGAGCCACAATTTAAAAAAATAGCAGCACGCGCTTAATTATAGTTTACAACTAGCTGTAACTTTGCGTAGCCCACGATTTAACAGCTTTTTTAATTTCAGGAATTTATTATACATATCTATACATTATTATCATAGCTGGGCATTAACTCGTTAATCCGTTAATCGTTAATTAACGAAGTTAACATTTTGATTAACGGATTAACTTTTAAGTTAACTTTTAAAAATGTTAACGGACATGTTAACTTCCGTTAATTATGCAGAAATCCGTTAATCGTTAATCCAATGCTTACTATTTACCGCACGGCACCTCGGCGCGGCGCAAAAAACAGGTTCAGACAAGTATGAAACGAAATGTGCTGAACGCAGTGTGACCATATGTGGCGGGTTCCTGCAATTTTGGCAGGATTGAGGCGTCATTTTAGCCTGTGGCATGATCGGTTGACGTTATATGAAAACAAATACAATTTTGTTATCATAAGTCACATTTCCGATAATCTCGAGTTCTTTTTGGCTGAAAATTTGAGCATAGACAGACATACTCGAATTTGACTGACGTTTAGAATTTAGTTGAATATTTCACACGTCCCTAGTAAACCAAGTAGATTATAGTAATACATAGCTAGTGGGGAACTCCCCGATAAATTCAATCATACTTTTTCGATCGTTTATCGTATTGTAACTTACTTTTAATAAAATCGGTGGCAGTTCATTTCAACTAACCAAAGAAAAGTTAAATAAAATGAACAAATCAATGTATAAGAATGAAGAAATATATAGGTATACAATGAAAATTCCAGTGTTTAACATCTTACTAATATTATAAATGGCAATTTTTTGATGTTGTAATGTTTGCTGTTTCATCACGTCAGAACGTCTGGGAACGGGAAAGGATTGGGTTGAAATTTGGAAAACAGCCCTCAAACGCTGCAGTTGAACGTCGGCTATCCACGGGTAAAGACATTTTAACACCAAAGCGAGCCTTGCTTTCAGACGAGAACTTCGACATGTTAATGTTCATGAGGGGAAATAGATACCTCATGAGGGGATATCGACAGGCCTCGTGGCTTAGTGGGTAGTAGCTCTGCCTGCGAAGCCGAGGGTCGTGGGTTCGATTCCCACCCAGTGCAAATATTTGTGTGATGAATTCAAATGTTTGCACTGTGTCTGGGTGTGTCTATGTTTAATAAGTATGTATTTAAAACTATATAAGTATAATATCAGTTATCTGGCCGCCATATTACAAGCTTTGCTTAGTTTGGGGTCAGATGGTGTTGTGTGTGAATTGTCCACCAATATTTATTAATTATTTATTTATTTACCTATGCGCATTATGCCCGACGATTAAATTACACATTAAATTAAATTAAATAAAAAAAATTGGCAGTCATAGAAACTGCCGATAGAAGTAAATAATTATAACTCAGAATTTGATAGCTTACCTTGGAAACTACACGGGTGTAACCGGAGGGTGTGGCCTGGTCATCATGGCATGGCCATCTAGAAAAGCAGCAGCATTTCCTATTGGCTGATGCATTTCTAGATGGCCATGCCATGATGGCCAGGCCACGCCCTTTCAGCATTTCCCATTGGCTGACGCATTTCTAGATGGCCAATAGCCATGGTCCCGAGTTTACCCAAAGATTTCTTATCATACCCGAGCGTGACGCTAGAATTCAATTCACAGCCCACGAAAAATCTGTCTCGGCGCACCTAAAGAAGTTTTCACTTCAATAATAAAATTAAACTCTACAAGTATTTGGTTTTTTCCTAACCTGTTAACTTCCAGAACCTAAACCAACAGGTTTTATAAGTTCACTAACGCAACGATATAAAAATCCAATACGCATATTAACGGATTAACGTTAACTTCCGTTAATTCTTACTAAATGTAACGCTTTAACGTTTAACGAAGTTAACTTTTTTTGTAACGGATTAACGATTAACGAAGTTAACTATTTGATTAACGGTGCCCAGCTATGATTATTATATTGTGGGGCTGCGGTATTTTAAAAACTACTGTGAGCCATAAATAAGCAATCCCCTCAGCAAATTTTTTCCAACAGAAGCTTTTTTAAAGCTATTTTGAAACGTACTTTTTTTTAAACTAGCTGAACTGTGCGCGCGTTGCTACGCCATCTATCGAAAATTGGTCGTACCAATTCAAATTTTGAACAAATTCGGTTACCTTAGGTTCTAAAGACGCAACCTTTAAAAGTTAGACACATGCTGTCACGCAACGAAAGCTCTCAAAAAGAAATATTTTTTCCCGTTTTTGTTACATTTTTCATTTATGCTCCGCTCTTGTTGATAGTAGCGTAATGTTAAATATCCTATAGCCTCCCTCGATAAATGGACTATCCAACAGAGAAAGAATATTTATTATTATTTTTTATTTATTAAGAATAATATTATTTTTATCGATACATGTTGGATCCTTCCAACAAATAAGTTGTTGGAAGCTTTATTTTTTTACTTAGCTAATATTAATAGAATTTAACCTTCATAAATTGTCTTACAAACAAATCGTGGTACGTTATCCCGGTCCTACGCTCAGAATTTTTTTATTCTAGCTATCTCTGTTAGCTACCACAATCCAGAGATTTTTACAGGAAATTGTTGAGCGTCTTATAAAAATGAAATATTCACGCAAAATTAGCTTGATAGGATTCAATTGCAAAAACTTCCCAGGGATCCTGAGCTATTAAGTTAACATTTTTGAATACATTTAGTACATAGTTATGTACATTTTACATAAATCAGAAATTATTTATTTAAACACTGTCAACATTTTTGAATAGAAAACAAAAAACTATTGTCAGATCTCCAAAACTTAAAGAAGTTTATTTACAGTGTACAGTACACCTTGGATTAGAATATTAGATACATTTTAGCTTCAATGTAAGTACCTACACCCTTTCTGTGAAACCCAAAATAATTGAATCGATAAGACAACAAAGAGAAACTTGTGTATAGTTTGCGTTAGTATTTTGCAACTAACGCTCTTGTTTGTGCATCGCTATTTTGTGCAATATGGTTACATATTTGTTGTTCATTATAATTTTCTTGATTTCTGTTCATATTTTATTTAATTATAACAGAACAGCCCGTTTGCTGCGTAAAGTTCCTGGACCGAAAATGACTTTCATAATTGGAAATGCACTTGAAATCCTACTTCCTCGAGGTAGGTTCATCAAAACGCATAATAAAGCAGTGTAGGGGCCAATTCTGTACATTCAAGATATTTTGAGAATGGACGCTCTGTAATAATAAATACTGATAATAAGCATAGATACATAATCTAACCCTTATTAAATCTAGACAAAGTGGATTTGTACGACGAGAAGAATTTCAGTAATCAAAATTGTATAACTTCACGCTGATCGGAATTTCACTAAATAAATAAACTGGTTGTCTTAATCTACGCTAATATTTTGTTTTAGAACTATTATTTAAGTTCCTAAGAGATTTTGGAAAAACTTGGGGCACTATTTGGAGGCTTTGGTCTTTTCCTCTTGGAGCAGTATGCATTTTTCATCCCAATGATGTGGAGGTAATGTCCAAAATAACAGCTTTAAACAAACATTTATGTATTTACAAAATCATCACCATCATACACCTACCCCTGTCTTTTTTTACGCGGACGACTTACATTGTTTTATTATAATTAAGATTTATATTTCCAGATAATACTTTCTGGCACAAAACACAACAAAAAGAGTATATTTTACAACTTTTTGAAGCCATGGCTGGGGGATGGACTACTTGTAAGTGAAGGTAAGATGTACTCAGAACAGAAGGAAAAAATATCAATTTATGTTACATCCAATGTCACTCTCAAATTAGATAGATAGAAACTCTTTGTTGTGATACAGACAAATTAATAAAATTACAGTGAAATACTTATGAACTATAGTAGATCCAACCGTTTATTTTCTTTTTGACAGATCTAATTTGTCAGTTATAGTGTTGTGACCAAGTGATTATAGTGGACACGATTTCGATTCATTTTTCTATCGAGTCTGTGCGGAAAGAGAACAGTCCTAGGAATGGCGCTGGTAAGTAGTAGAACATAATTAGGTACAGTCCGCGAGGTATAAGCTGAGCTTTGCATTAGTGTGAGTGATCACCAAAAGTACAGTCAGACGCAGGACGCTGTGACCATGTTCTCTTAATAAGGTGTTTCTTCAAACCAGAAGTGCTGCCATCTGAATATGATTTTGATGAAGTGTGAGTGGTGTCAATATATGTTTCATCGGTATAAACGATAGGCCTGCCCTGAATACGGTATTCGGAAATTTTAAGTAAATAAGTTATACGTAGGTGACGGATTTCATGCTTTTCCATTAAAATTTTTCTGTTATTCTCTGTCCTTGACCATTTGAATCCTAAAAGAGATACTTCTTTTCGCAATGACCATATTGATCCTGGATAGTTAATGTCAGCTTGTTGTTTAAGAGTTTGTTGTCTGACTGTACTTTTGGTAATAGATGCGTATGCATGTGATCACTCACACTAATGCAAAGCTCAGCTTATACCTCGCGGACTGTATATTAGTAGGAGATCCCGCTATACAACGACCTTCACCGAGACGCTTATTTGATGAAACGTATTTTATACTTACTTAAATTAATAGGTCAAAAAATATATTGCATATGAGTTGCCTAACAAATTTTAGTGCAGAGTATCATTAATTAGTCTTTAAAAAAGGTCTGATGCGTTTTATTGATTAATCTAATATTTCAAGAGTTATCGGGTGCAATAGAAAAACCGGTTCATTAAATGGGCCTTAAATCGTAAACGGTACATGTCACAGAAAAGTTTTCCGGCCACAAAAGATGCAAAATATTATTTTCTACAATAATGACCACAATAATTTTTGCCCTAAAATTTATAGTTTCCGATATATGGCCAAGCTCGCAGCAATGTTATACTTTTAAAAATTCGGCAACCGGACTTCGGGACTGATTTTTCGCAGGCAACCCTATGTCATGTTCTTATTTGCCAAAATAATCTTTAATTTTATTTAATTCAATAAAATTAAAGATGTACCTGTTTATACCTGGCAACCCGAGAGTTGTGACAGGAAAAGACCAGGCAACCTAACGATTGCATATTCTATGGGCTTCATCTTTTCGATTGGTAGGTATATAATTTGTCTAATAATCAAAACGTTGAAAAAAATGTTTTTGAAGTAAAAAACTTCTTTAGGCGCGCCTAGACAGATTTTTCGTGGGCTGTGAATTGAATTCATTCGTCACGCTCGGGTATGAAAAGAAAGCTTCGGGTAAGCTGGTGACCATGGCTATTGGCCATCTAGAAATACGTCAGCTAATGGGAAATGTTGAAAGGGCGTGGACAGGCCGTCATGGCATGGCCATCTAGAAACGCATCAGCCAATGGGAAATGCTGACGCATTTCTAGATGGCCATGCCAAGATGGCGAGGCCACGCCCTCCGGTTACACCCGTGTAGTTTCCTAGGTAAGCTATCAAATTCAGAGTTATAAGTTTTCACTTCTATCGGCAATTCCTATGACTGCCAATTTTTTTGTCTATGGGTAAGCAGTAGTATTTTTTCAAGGTAGCAAAACTCAATGGTCCACCGCCGTTTTGTATTTGTCACTGTCACTTGCAACAAGACGCCCGTGCTCGTAATTATTTGCCGAGTTTTATATTGGAACTATAAAATGCCGAAAGGATCAGTGCTGAAAGGACAGACGAGAGAAATGGTGATCAAGCTTCGTAATTACTTTGAAGCAGAGTATCAAAATGGCGGCCCGCTTTTACAATTGTCCCAAGTGCGAGAGCGCGTTGCGGCCGTCAAGTCAAGTTTACATCAGACATAAATAAACTTTGTTAATATACCTAACTACAAAATGTTATTTAACACTTTATTTTAATAAGTATTCAAATGTTTCAGTCATCATAGCCTTGTTTTTTTTTTGATATACACCAGCAGATAACAAACACGAATTCAAATAATGCTGTATGTTTTCCTGAGGCACATCAATATATAACGGTTTCACATAAAAATAATAATAAATAATAATAAATATTGGTGGACAATTCACACACAACACCATCTGACCCCAAACTAAGCGAAGCTTGTGTGATGGCGGCCAGATAGCTGATACAATACTTATATAGTTTTAAATACATACTTATTATACATAGAAACACCCAAACACAGTGCAAACATTTGAATTCATCACACAAATATTTGCACTGGGTAGGAATCGAACCCACGACCCTCAGCTTCGCAGGCAGAGCTACTACCAACTAAGCCACGAGGCCAGTCAATAAATCGGATATTATGTGCCGAGAACGGAAAACACCCGTGTAAAAATAGTTCATAAACAATATCGATATCTCAATCGTAACATCACTATGTTGATAGCCATAGAACGCAAATTTTTAAAAACGTTTGTTATTTTATGTAATTTATAAAAAAACTACTGCACTTATGGACTCAATTTGTGAAAGATGATTGTTATACGGGATCAAGGAGCAATCTTAGGCAGTTGTCTTATTTTTAAAACCTCGCATTTAAAAGTGAACTTTTGCGTAACATGACGCAGTTACGTTCTATTGGTGCTGTCAAAAAGAAAATAAACGGTTGGATCTACTATAGTACCACAAATGGCGGCCTTATTGCTAAGAGCAATCTCTTCCAGGCAACCATCACAAAGGAAAAAAAAAGTCTACATACAAATACGAACAGGGACGAGTGACATTAATTAAAAAAAAACTATTAAACATATATTCCTAAAATAAGATAATAAATATAACCCATAAAAAATAATAATATTATGCTTCCATAATATTTAAAACTTACATAAATAAGTGATAACAACAAATAATTACCTATACTAAGACAATAAGAGTGCGGATATTATGAACAGTGATTAAAAAACCGCCAGAAACACGAAACAATTACAACAAGTCTAAAACAATATAGTGCAACAACTTGCTTACAACTTGCTAGTGTCAACAGTGTTGCATTGTGATAAATAAAAATCTTTTACTTTGCCCTTAAAAACGCTCAAGGACTGCGACTGTCTCACAGAGGACGGCAAAGCGTTCCACAAACGGATAGCCTTAACAGTAAAAGAGTCCCCATAGAAGGAAGTCTTGTGTGATGTTGTGGTAAGGTTGAGTGCCACAGCAGCTCGCAAAGAGCGTGGGCGTGAAGTTTCGTAGCAAAAACAGAACCGTTCCTTAAGGTACGAAGGAAAGGTAGGGATGAACAATACATTATACAGAAGTGATAAGATGTGTGCATTTCTGCGGAGACGAATTGGGAGCCACTTGAGCTTAGCGCGAAATTGAGAAACGTGGTCATATTTGCGCAAGCCAAATATGAACCGGATGCAGAAATTTTGAAGACGCTCAAGCTTGTTCAGTTGTTCCTCGGTGAGATCAAGGTAACAAACATCGGCATAATCTAGGATGGGAAGTAGAAGTGACTGGACAAGTGAAATTTTGGTGGAAGTAAGGAGAAAGTTGCGTAACTTCATCAACGCTCCAGCTGCGGCATACACCTTCTTACTAGTGACTTGAAGCTGCGGTCCCCAGCTTAAGCAGCGATCCATGGTAATGCCCAAATTCCTGACAGAGCTGCTGTAAGGTATGATGGTTCCATCAAACTCAATCTTAGGGAGAGATTGCCAGTCGATATTGGATATCTGCCTAGTACCACCAATGATAATGGCCTGTGATTTTCCAGGATTTACACTCTGCCCAAAACACCTGCCCCACTTACAGATGCTAATCAAGTCTAAGTTAATTGTGTTAATTGCTTCAGAAATTTTGGACAGAGGGGCGTGAGAATAGACCTGAAGATCGTCAGCGTACAAATGATAGGAAGAGGAGAGGTTAAATGAAATGGAGTTTATAAAAAAGGAGAAAAGCGGAGGAGAAAGGACCCCACCCTGAGGGACGCCAGCAGATGTCGAACACCAGGAAGATAAATTATCCTCAAAGTGAACTCGCTGCCTACGACCACTGAGATAACTGTCAAACCAACTGATAGCAGAATGTGAAAAAATAGAAGAGCGTAACAAGGCCAGGAGAAAGTCGTGATCTACGGTATTGAAGGCATTGCTGAAGTCTAGGAGCACCAGCACAGTAAGTTCACGATTTTCAACCGAAAAACGGATGTCATCAGTAATATTCACCAAAGCACTAACCGTGCTGTGCCCCGGACGAAAACCCGATTGAAAGGGATTAAGTAAATTATAACGGGAAAGGTAAAAAACTAAATTGATTGTGAACAAGGCGTTCGAGAACTTTAGACAAAAAAGGAAGTATTGAAATGGGTCTGTATTCCGAGAAAGACTTAGGGTTAGGTTTTTTTGGAAGAGGAATAATTTGGGCATCTTTCCACGTAGCCGGAAAAACACCAGAGGAAATGGAGATGTTGAAAATAACACATATTACAGGAAGGAAGAACTCAAGGACGGGGACCAACATGTTACGAGTAATGCCACCACTACCTACTGCATTAGATGAAATTGAAAGGACACTCTTCCTGACCTCTTCAGCAGAAAATTCGTTAAAAATAAAAGAAGGGTTGCTCAAGATAGGTAAATCAGAAATTGAGAGAAGGGTGCTGTTTTTAGTATGTAAGTCAATATTAGATGAGGAAGAGAAATGGAGATTCAGCAAATCAATGTCGAGATCTCTAGGGACACTATCAAGCCGAGATTTCCCGATCCCCATCGAGATCCCATGGGAGGGGGGATAATAGCTTTGCTTACTTTTGATGACAAGGGGGGATTGGAGAGAGGGCCAATAATTGCAATAAATCTGCTTACGTAATACTTGAACGGCCCCTTAATGACACGATGTGTGTCAACATCATAATCATCATTTGCTTACTTCATAATTGGACACTGGCACAGGTCTCAAACCTTCATAAAACGCCGGTCAGCCCCGTCACTTGTTTGCTAATAATGAATTAAAAATATATTTATTTATGCAAATACGCACAAGTATATTTAGGTTTGATTTTGAGTGCATATCTAGTAATGATACGATTATTTGTAGACTGGGAGACTGCATCACACCATTCAGCACTAATTTGCCGCCATTTAGTAATGTGCAAACATTACTGCGTTTCAGCTTAAAGGGAAATGTTTTCAATGAGATTAAAGGGTAATGATATAAATCATTTCCATACCTTGGCAGGATCATCGTTTTCGACGGAATTACTGCAATCGCGACACTTTTCTCGACAGATTTCGAGTACCTAATCATGAACTCTTTGACAAGTTGCAAGAAATGTAAATGGATGTCGTCATTCGTCTTCTTTGTTGTAAATCTTAACAAAATCTTCAAGAAAGTTTAACCGAAGCGATCAGAACATGAGTAATATTGATTTTATTTTTCAGGAGATAAATGGCAGAAACGAAGAAAAATTTTAACACCTACGTTTCACTTCAATATACTGAGACGATTCTGTGACATTTTCGAGGATAACAGTCAGCGTTTAACCGAAACCCTGGAAAAATCAGAGGGAAACCCTGTAAACGTTGGAGATGCAATTTCTGAGTTCACTCTACACACCGTCTGTGGTATTTTTTTATTAATCAAAAACAGCAATTACCTTTTAGTGGTCGTTCATGTATTACAGGGGGCCGGGGTAGGTATGTGTTTTGCTTATTTTTGATGACATGGTGATTCCGCCAGCAATAGTTTTTTTTTACACAGATGACAACCTACAAATTATCTGTACCTCTACCGCCTAACTAAATCGGCTATCGCTTTGCTGATGCTGTCTCTATCATTTCAAGCGAAAAGAAAAGAGAGATAAACATCAAAGCTATGACATTTTTCGTTCGGCGGTAGACCGCCTGGATTTGAAAACGGAACACATTTTCGGGGGAATGAGTACCAATGTTTACTTAAGCATGGGATAATAGCTTTGCTTACTTTTGATGACAAGGGGGGATTGGATAGAGGGTCAATAATTGCAATAAATCTGCTTACGTAATACTTGAACGGCCCCTTAATGACACGATGTGTGTCAACATCATAATCATCATTTGCTTACTTCATAATTGGACACTGGCACAGGTCTCAAACCTTCATAAAACGCCGGTCAGCCCCGTCACTTGTTTGCTAATAATGAATCAAAAATATATTTATTTATGCAAATACGCACAAGTATATTTAGGTTTGATTTTGAGTGCATATCTAGTAATGATACGATTCTTTGTAGACTGGGAGACTGCATCACACCATTCACCACTAATTTGCCGCCATTTAGTAATGTGCAAACATTACTGCGTTTCAGCTTAAAGGGAAATGTTTACAATGAGATTAAAGGGTAATGATATAAATCATTGTGTATGTAAGAGGATTTTAATGATCAAATAGCTGCGTGGTAGCGTAGGCATAGCACGGTGCTGGTACGCACATTTTGCTTGTTTGCATATCTTGTAAAAAAACATATCTATTGATCTGAAAACTCTCTAAATTAACAAACAATAAATTCACTTTTATTTTTTATAGAAACTGCAATGGGGGTGCAACTAGGAAACGATACGTCTGGAAAATCATACAAAGAAGCAATTTACAGCCTTGGGGAATTAATAGTGCACAGAGTTACACGACTATATCTTTATTTAGATTTTGTGTATTATTTGTCCGCAAAAGGAAGACAGGAGAAAAAATATTTAGACATCATTCACAGCTTTACAACAAAAGTTATAAATTTTAGAAGAGCATTTCTAAATACACACGGAAATAACATAAACGATATAATAGAGGACGACGGAGACGTAGTTTGTTATAAGAAACGAAAAACGGCCATGCTCGACCTTTTGATTTCTGCAGAACAAAATGGTATGATTGATCATATGGGCATTCAAGAAGAGGTGGACACCTTCATGTTCGAGGTAAGAATACTAGAATACGAGTTTAATGAACTTGCGTCGCCGTGAAAAACGCAGCGTTAGCTGTTTTTTGTGCGATATTTAGGGTTCCGTACCTCGGAAGGAAAAAACGGAACCCTTATAAGATCACTCTGCTGTCCGTCCGTCCGTCTGTTAGTCAATACCCTTTTTCTACGGATCGCGTGGAGGTTTCAAGCTGAAATTTATATCAAATACTCAGGTCTACTGTCATTTGGAACTGTAAAGAAATCAAACTTCTAAGCCAACACAATCAAAAGATGCAGAATTTAGAAGGAAATTTCGACACTCGCAAGATAATCAGAACCTACAGGCTACTTCCCGTGAACTCTTGACAGCATCTTATAGCACAGATAAAGGAAAATTTGTGAAAATCGAAATTTTTTAGTTACATCATATAATAAAAACAGTTTTAATAATTTTAAACTTAAAAATACCATAACTTTTACTTATATACCTATAGGTTTGTACGGAACCCTCGATGTGCGAGTCCCACTCGCATTTTTGGAGCTATGTACCATTTACTAACTCCTTATTCAAAAGAAATATCAACTAATAAAATTCATTAAATTCCTGCAAAATCTACGCTACAAAATGATAGTTTTTTTACGAAGTATAATAAGTTTAAATTAATCTCCTCAAAACGAAACCACAGAAATTAAAAATATTCATTGAACATCTACTCGAAAAGCCGTCATTATTATAGCAGCGAATTTCAACTATTTCAACCACATTTCAACTAATAGACTACAGGCCCGTGAACAAAATTTACGGGTCAAATGAACCACCAGGAGACCTATGTAGGATGATAGAAGGGTGTAAAGTAATAAGATTCAGCACTATACAGTCACTTGTAAGCTGTCCAACTGAGTGTAATTGAAGAGGGGGGGTTGCAATCCTCGATCATTTCTCCTTGTCGCATTATTTTTGTACGGCGTTGCGGAATAATAGATTAGAAGAGGTATTGAAACTATAAAAATTATACATTTTAACTTTTTAGTTATTAGTTTGTTGGAAAAATTTACAGAGTACGAGTATTTTACAGAGTAAATTTGGTCATTTGATTAAGAACGGCATTGGTTCCATACAGTTTCAATACCTCTTCTAATCCATTATTTCGCAATGCCGTACAAAAATCATGCGACAAGGAGAAATGGTAGAGGGTTGCAACGCCCCCCTCTTCAATTACACTCAGTTGGACAGCTTACAAGTGACGGCATAGTGCTGAATCTTAATACTTTACACCCTTCTATCATCCTACATAGGTCTCCTGGTGGTTCATTTGACCCGTAAATTTTGTTCACGGGCCTGTAGTCTATTAGTTGAAATGTGGTTGAAATAGTTGAAATTCGCTGCTATAATAATGACGGCTTTTCGAGTAGATGTTCAATGAATATTTTTAATTTCTGTGGTTTCGTTTTGAGGAGATTAATTTAAACTTATTATACTTCGTAAAAAAACTATCATTTTGTAGCGTAGATTTTGCAGGAATTTAATGAATTTTATTAGTTGATATTTCTTTTATTTATGTTCACGGGCCTGTAGTCTATAACTATTCAATTTATCTCAACGAAAATAGCAAATAAGTATAGGAAGTACAGAGATATCTTATCTATTAGTATAATACAAAATGCCCATAATTTCAAAAACACCCACACTAAGCTAGGCTTCTCGGTTGTTTTAATTTTAAATTTTAATTGAATTGCCAATTTAATTATGAACACTATTGGTAGAAATACGTTTTTGAAAATACCAAATTCAGATTTTATTGTTAAATTTGAGCGTATTTGCTACTGTACCTCTATCTCTTGTCTGGCAAAAAGGGAAGAAATGCTCAAAGTTATTTGATCAGCGTACGGCCTTTTGAGAAAAGATATAATAATATATTGTATGTCAGACGGGTATAAATATTGTAGTTTACTTATGAAATAGTTGAAACAAAATGATACATTAAGGCTACTTGTGGCCCAATTGAGAACATTCTAAAATCGCCTCATAAGAAGAAACGTTTACAGCATGCGGAAACTGGTAGGTAGCCTTAAAGCTATTTGTTCGAAGCAACCTCAAGATGTTTTTTTGTTGACTTTTTGTTTATCAATTTTATGGTATAAAATTGCTTTGGTGTCGGATCCTTTCCAAGCTTTCAGAGGTTTATGGTGTTTTTTCAGGGTCATGACACAACATCTTGTGGGTTAACGTACTTTTTGGTGGTTCTTGCAAACAACAAAAACATCCAGGTATATTATTTTCGTATTTATATTGTCTTCATCATCTTCATCAGCCTAGCCTGAACGTATCACGAACGATCACTACTGAACGTATGCCTCTTCCATGATATGCCACTCAGCTCTATCTGCGGCTTTTCTTCTCTAGCCAGATTTAAAAATCTTAACCTAAATGGAGACAATGTTTATGTTTCATTTTAAGCAGGTGTAAAATTAATTTTACAGGACAAAATAGTGGAAGAATTGAAGGACATCTTCCAAGATTCTGGTCGACGATCTACCATAGACGATCTCTCTAAAATGCGGTATTTGGAAAGATGCATTAAGGAGTCTCTCAGGTTATATCCACCAGTACCGCTGATTGGACGAATTTTGAGCGAAGAAGTAAAATTGGGCAAGTTGAGATATTGATTCTAGCCTTGTTAGTTGTTACCTCCTTTTTAGGGTTCCGTAAAACGTAAAAACGGAACCCTTATAGATTCGTCATGTCTGTCTGTCTGTCTGTCTGTCTGTCCGTCCGTATGTCACAGTCACAATTTTTGCCGAAACTATGAAAACTACACTGTTGAAACTTGGTAAGTAGATGTATTCTGTGAACTGCTTTAAGATTTGTACAAAAAAAAAGAAAAATTAGGGTTGCCCCCCATACTGAGAACTGAAACTCAGAATTTTTTTTTCATCAAACCTACACGTGTGGGGTGTCTATCGATAGGTCTTCAAAAATGATGTTGAGGTTTCTAAAATTATTTTCGTCTACACTGAATAATTTGCGCGAGAGACACTTCCAAAGTGGTAAAATTTGTGTCCCCCCCCCCCCCCCCCCCATCTAACTTCTAAAGTAAGAGAATGAAAAATCTGAAAAAAATATATGATGTACATTACCATGTAAACTACCAACGAAAATTGGTTTGAACTCGATCTGATGAGTAGTTTTTTTTAGTACGTCATAAATACACTATTATTGAAACTTCGATCAAAGTTACAACGAACTACAAGAACTATGTATATTATGTTACTTGCTGCAACGGAACCCTTCATGGGCGAGTCCAACTCGCACTTGGCCACTTTATTTATAAACATCGAGTAAAGCTCACCTTAATTAAATACTCTTAGACAACTTTTATCTGGCAGAAATTGCATTTTTTTTTAACTAAGATGCACTTTTAGAATTATTTATGATGATGAGTAAAATAATCAGATATAAGTACTATCTTTTGTTTGTCTGTGTTAAGAGTTTCATTAATTTCATTGACTTTTAGATTGCTTTCAGTAAAATAATCAGAAGTAAGTACCACCTTGTTTGTTTAAAGTGCGTTATAAATTTCGTTTCTTAAGTATATTTTTTGTTAATTTAGTTATAATTATAAACAGTATTCGTCAAGAAAGTTTATATATCTTGAGATAAGTTTTTTTTCTGGACATCATTCTAAAGGTCAGTACTCACATACGGTATTACTCGATAGTTTTACTCGAAGTCGAGTAAAAATCAACGTGTGGACCGCAAAACTCACAGCTCGAAGGCTCGCATCGAGCTGGCTCGATGGAATTAAATGAAAGTAATTTCCTTCGAACCTACTCGAAGCGATCCGTCAATCTTGACTCGTACGTGTGTACGTGACTGCGAGTGGTGCGAGGCGAGCGTCAGTCTGGTATTGTTTATCGTGATTGAAACACGTGTTTTTAAGAGAAATGGATTTGCGAGTTTAACCCAGTAGCTCTTTTACGTTTTTTCTTTTCATTTTCTTTGATTTTCTTATAAAGCACTGTGAGACTTGCTAAATACAGCCACCGTCTAGTTTGTTGCACAGACATCCTTTGGCTCGAATGGTTCGGTGAATACTGAACGGCGCGCCTCACTCGATAGATCAATGCTCAATGTGTGGACGAAAGCCCATGCCATGGGTTTTACTCGACAGTTTAGCTCGATCGAGTAATACCGTATGTGAGTACTGACCTTTAGTTTTTTGTGCCAGGGAACTAGATTGCAGATACCAGAAGAAGTGGTTGTATAGTAACAAACAGAAATTGATCAAGTATTTTTTATTTACGAGGACCTTACCTGATGAGCAATAGAAAAACAGAGAAACAATACTAACATTAGATCCAAATGTTAAATACAAATATTTTGGGGGAGTTAGACATACAAGTCACCACAAGTGTTTTATTGACAGGAACTTAAAAGATTCTTCATTAGGGACTTCATGTGACGTACACCCTCATTATCAGAATATTATATTTTACTAAATCAGATCGGTTTCCTCACGATGTTTTTTTTCTTCTTCACTTCACCCTTTTTAGTTACCACCATCAGTTAGCGGGATTACGCACATGACTTCGAAAAGATAGTGGTGCGCGTGGTTTTGAACTCGGGGCCTCCGGATGGGCAGTCGCTGTTCTCTCGACTAGACCAGCCGTAACTTAATGACAACTTTAATCAAGATATATTTGGATTTGTTTACAGGTGGCTACATAATTCCCTTGGGGACATATTGTGTCATTCAAATTTACGACTTGCATCGATGCGAAGAATTTTACAAGGAACCATTAAAATTCGACCCAGATCGATTCCTACCCGAAAATTGTGTCAATAGACATCCCTACGCATACATTCCTTTTAGCGCTGGACCGAGAAACTGCATAGGTAAGCTTTAATACGTTTACAGTAACTTGGATAACCTTTCTGAACTGTGTGCACTGTGCAAAGGTAGAGGCAGAGTGTATTTAAGAATAAAGCATAAAATTTGAGAGTGCGGCAAAACTCATAAAGGATTGAATCACACACCCCAAACAGAATCGAGGACGCCCCTAGCCCAGATACGGTGGGCAGCATAAATCATCATAGCAAAAAAGTGTAAGGTCTCTTTTCAATAAAAAAAAAATAGCCCTTTGATTGAATTGAATTTGAATTGAAAAATGAGCTCTGAAAGTTCTTATTTTTCATTGAGCCTTGTCTGCGCCGCAGGTTATTTATATCTTGGAATATTTTCGACAAAGAACCTACTATGCACTTTGTTTACCTGATCATTTTATTACAGGACAAAAGTTTGCCATGTTAGAAATGAAATCTGTTGTCTCGGAAATATTGAGAAAATTTGTGCTGCTTCCAAACACCAAGACCGAAGATCTGGACTTTACAGTTGACGTAGTCTTAAGAACCACCGCTCCAGTTTACGTGAATTTTGCTAAAAGATTAGACATATTTTAAAGTGATACAATGAAGCCCAACCCACAATCGCGAAAAAAATCTATATTTTGCAGAATAAAGTTCGATTTTGTATTGGACAGCTGTTATTTTTTCCTACTTCGGAGTTGATTCTTCAGCAGAAGTAGTTCACAATGAGTATCACGTGTCCTTCTTGGCCATAACCCCTTATGGATTGAATAGTGTCACTCACACCGGAGAATATAATGATGGTTGCGTCTATTGGCGAGAACCTGACGGTCTCAAATTGATCTCTAAGTGTTTTCTTTGATAGCTCTTGTTACGGCGACAAACTAGAACAGAGCTCTTGCAGCTGTCGCGCCAATCACAACAGGCAATCAAATACTAATAAAAAATCCATATATTTTTAAGTTTAATAAAGTTCGATTTTGTATTGGACAGCTGTGTTTTCCTTAATTCAGAGTTGGTCCTATAGCAGAAGTAGTTCACAATAAGTATAACATGTCCTTCGTGGCCTTAGTACCCTATAGTTTTATATAACTTTTTATGGATCAAATAGTGTTACTCGCACCGGAGAAGATACTGATGGTTAGATCTATAGGCTAGGACCTGACGGCCAAGTGAACATTGTTCTCAAAGTGTATTCTTTGATAGTTGTTATTACTGCGACAAACTGAAACAGAGTTCTCGACGCTGCGTTGTCGCGCCAATCACTACAAGCGATCCACTACTAATATAGAGGTACATACTCGTGTGTAAGTTACTTAACCCGAACCAGCCATAACCAGAAATGAGTAAAGTTTCGACTAGACAGAATGGTAACTGTGACGTATGCTTAAGAAAAGATTAATGATACTTAACTCCAAAGGGTCCATCATCGGACTAATACTTTGGAATCTACTCCTCGATCCAGTTTTTCAGACTTCATTGTTATTATTGCCATGCCAATAGTTACGATGTTGTGTTGTTATTTGGAGAGTCGCTGTCAATATAGTATCGAGAGTGTTAGGTCAACGGTGGTCCCGTTTATTCTCAGAGATAGGAAATCAGCAATAAAATGTGTTTCGCACCACATGAAACAAATGCATTGTTTACTGAAGCGCAAACTCAATACATTGCATCTCTGTCTATATTCGGGGCCAGCTTTGCTGTCAAGAGAAATAAAGCTCCAAGGTCTCTGGATTGAAAACAAGCTAACATTCAAAGGCTCCAAAAGGCTAAAATTGTTACTTTTTTGTAGTAGATAAAGACGAGCAGGACAACTGCCTGATGGCAAGCTACACACCTGCCTATAAAAGCACGCGTGTCACACAGAGTCACGCAGCAATTTATTTCTATGCTGTGTAATTTCCCTAATATTGCCCTTCATACCGGAGTTTGCATATTACTGCTTGGCTATAGAATAACTGACAAAAGTGTGATCTATGTGATACTTCCCGAGGCAAAGAGTCCTACAACCTACAACAGCTAAAATTACTGTTTCAGTTTGACCCATAAGTGATCTAATAAGGGTTATGTAATTTCGGTTATTAATAATTATCTAAGCCAAACCATATTTTATCATCAAATAAACTGAGAAAAAAAGATTTGGTGTCATGGAACATATCGGATAATAAAGAAGCAACACAATAAAAAACAATTGCTTAATTTTATTATTTATGGTACGATCATCTGAAAAATAAAGTTGGCAACACTAGTCACGGCCAGTTTTTACGCAGCACTTCCGTTATATATTTTTCTTAGTTTCAATTTTTTTTCAGTTCGGTCGCGCAACAGAACTCCTATCTACTCCAAGCCTGGCGTAAGAAACTTCATCCCAACATATAAACAGAACAACAAACCCTATCCTCAACCCCCAACCCTAACCCTAATTTTAATGTTATCCGCTTAGAAGCTAAGACACAACAACAGAAAACGTTAACCATATGAAAGTTAACTTAGTCGTCTCATACTTCGCAAGAGGGTTAAAAACGTGGACACATGCAGGCGAGTTTGTTTTGTATTGACAATAATATTGTAAGCTAAATATAGGTAGATAGAATCCCGGCTAATAGTATTTGGCACTCCTTGTGCCATTATATTTATAACCGACTAGTGTGGAAGAATGGCTCAGTGCGGAGTGCGCGGAAGAACGTTCCGTCTCGCGATCGCGCCGCGTCAGTTCGCCAGAGTACCGACGCAGGCGCAGCATTTTTCACCCGCAGTTTTTTCTGTTATGCGCAATTTCGCAAACGGTGGATTCCAAGAATTCATGATGGAATGTGAAGATGGCTTTGAGGTAAGTTGATATTTAATTATCTATACTTACTTATTCCCTATTACCTATATCAATCTTACTGGTGCCGAGTAAAAAATAAAATATATAAAGAGTATAAGTTTTCTGAAAAATAAAGTGAGTTCTCAACATGAGTACAAAAAGTAAAGTAAAATAAATAGTATCTAGTGTTTCAATAACGTTTATAAAATCGCATATTTACTTGTGTAATTATTTAAATTAGTGCATCAATGATCGAGCGCAAATGATTAGTAGTTTTGTGTAGTCGTAATTTATTATCTATTATTAACTATTCAAAAAGATTCTACTTATTAATATTTTAAAGCTGATGAGTTTATTTGTTGGAACACGCTAATCTCAGTAACTACTGGATGATTTACAAAAATATTTTACCTTTAGGTATATGTATCTACCTATACGTGATCCCTGAGTGCTATAGGCTATATATTTTATATATGTACCACGGGAAGATCGCTAGTAACCAATATTGGCCAAAAGTATCATGTAAGTACTAAATTTTGGGTATTTTTAATTTTACTAATATTTTAAATGCGAAAGTTTGGTTGTTTCTTGCTCAATCACGTCGGAACGGCTGAACGGATCAGGTTAAAACTTAGAACAGTGAATTATAATAGTCTGGAATAACACATAGGCTGTTTCTTATCGCAGGAAGGAACGGGACCTACATACGTGGCTAAATCCTAGTGTACTATAAACGTTACGTTACGTACGTTTGTTTTGTTGTATTTTTAAAAAGCCGCTCCGATCTACAATAAAAAAATATAAACAGATAAACACTCTTATGGGGAAGACTTAAGTTTAGGAATGTATCGCTCGCATCGCTGTTCGCGATAAGGCCGCCATTTGTGATACAAGATTCTGGTGTGATTTGTGGTAAATAACTGTGACTTGCATATTTTGTCTTGATGTTACTTCTTCGGTATGATTATTCAAATTTAAATAGAATGTGTCGGTTTGTCGATCAGATATTTATGAGACATATGTCCACTTTCCTCAAATAATCGCTTAAATTCAGCAGCCGTTTACGTAACTCTCGAAGAATGTGAACTTAGATAAAACAAATAGAAAAATGTGAACTTAGATAAAAATAGAAAAATATGAAGTCGATTAAAAAAGGCATTCCTATGACTCATCTATCTCGTAGTCGCAAAACCAAATTTACATTTATTTCGAGGTGTTTAATCTCAAGGTGAATCTCTCAACTGAAGCAAAAAACATGGCAACGTTGAGGACTTCCTCAACTTTAGTTCTACTTTAGTCTGTATGAATACCCATCCGTGATATAATCTCTATTTGGGTTGAGATTAAAGTATTTACACTGATGAAGGAATTCAATTATTCAGGTTTGTTTTCACGCATTTGACTTTTATCTCACACACATGCAGCAAAGCCTTATAGATTAGGTATGCAAACACTGAAAACTCAGTTCGGGCCCCAAATTTAAAACATTTAACGTAAAAATATGTTCCGTAAACATGAAATCGATTATGATAACACCCTAATCTAGAGCGTTTGCCAAAGACAAACTCCGTGTAGGTCTCCGAATAAGGTATTGATCAAACAGTCTCCTTAGTTACTCGCCCAAGCGGGCAAACACTTCTAAATAGCTAAAATTTACGCGTCGCGGAGGTGTCGCAGGTAGGTAAGAGATCAGCGTGACATGACATTTAGAGTTTCCCGTAAACGGTACGTCAGAATCGAGTAAACAGTTCGCAAATGGTGAGATAAGGGGGCGAGGCGCGAAGGCGGCTTCAGTTGGCGCCTGCGCGTTGGAGGTGCACTTTATAACGCCGACGTCGGTCCCCACTCGCCGCCGATACTCGGGGTGGTTCGAAGGGTCGAGACTCCTCGCCAGCCATGAATGCCCGCCAGCTCCGCCGGCTTACGAGCCCTGCTAAGCCCCTTTGCGTTTGCTTCAGACAGTACAGTCAAGTGAGGCCCAACTATATAATCAATAAAAATGATGTGAGTGTCTTTTATGTGTTCCTTCTATGGCGACGGATTACTGAGCTTTGTTACCTTTCAATACTCGTCCAATTCTTAGCTGTTATCTAACCAGGCTCTGTAAATTTAGTAAATTAGTTTCCTCGTTTCAGAAATGGCGCAACTCAGCGCCACACTTCTACGCGGTCCAATCCATCGACTTGACAAGGTGAGCATCATTAGTATCATTACCCATCTATGCACAAGTGGTGGCACTTAATTGAAAACAAATTGTCATCAATAAACTCGTGTCCACTCATGTTGATCAATTTTAACTCCGGCCGGCGCCTGGCGGCTGCTCTACCAATTCATTTCTCACGTAACAGTAAATACTCGTACTTCTAGTATATCTTCATATTCCAATAATAACGAATGATATAGAAAAACAATTGAAATAAACTTAAACAAATTGAGACAACATCATTGTTTGTTATTTTCACTTGCTCAATCACCGCTGCGAAAACTTTTTGTAAGATTGATTTTCAAGAATCGCTACTCATTTACCTTCGATTTCGGAGTTTGCGTAATCGCCATGACATTCGAGTAGTCTCAGACTCTCATATCGCAGCAACTGATAAGATTGTCTCTTAAAATAAAATTGTTTATTCCACATGGTGCAGACGATATTCATTCGTGCATAACATCGACCCTAAATCGTGAGTACAGGCAGCTGATATGACTCCGAGTGTGTTGCATGACATAGCAACCCCTGTAGTATGGGGAATATTTTACGGACTTTCGTTCGACGGTTTAGTTTTGGCGTAAAGTTTATATTTTTCTAATATTTTGTTTTTTAGCTCTTTGTGTATGCCGCCGGTCTCTCAGACTATGGAGCAGCTAAATTGTAAAAATCTTATTGAAAATCGAATGCTATGATAATAATTATAAACAATTTCCGTACCTTAATACTACTACATTGTAACTGTTCTGAAACATTGTTACAATGTTACTAGTTTTTTACAATTTACTGCAGCTGTCGTAAATTTCTTCTTTGGGTTGAGTTTGTAGATTAATACGTTAACTTTAAAGTTTTAAAATTACGATGGGTTTCGTATTTATTTTAGTACGAGATTTGAAAGGGTTTGTCGTTTACTCAATTTATTTTGTTTGGTTTTTGTTTGGCTTGAGCATTATTCTGCAACAGCGGAAAACGGATAACGCATCAATAAATTATACTTGATCTATCATTGTACGAACCATAACTATTTTTCTATAATTTCTTTAAAACAACTAAAAGAGCTATAAATGCTTTAAATTACAATTTCACGGACACGGTGCGTTATCTTGCTTTAATCTAAATTCAAAATTTAATTTTGAATCAAATACGCTTTACCAACCATGGTACAGCATTGAGCGGAGATGCACTTCACGACAGTACTAGTTAGCTTGTTTACAATATTTTGTATCTATATTGTAAGTACTCAAATAATTTTGTTGCTTTGGGACGAACTCTCCGAAGTTGTATCTCGGAATTGCACCGCAAGTATATTCCGTACCTTGTTACTATAATCATCTACTGCTCAGCCCCTTGTTTCCTTCGAAAACGACCGTACTGTAGTTGACAACTGTAAGTTTTGTAGTCGATTTGGGTGAAATTGCGATGTGCAAAAACACTTTTCCTTGGCATTCCACAATTTAGCTAATTATATCATCATGTGACATGTAAACAGGTGATGCTCTGTGGTCAGACGTCGCGGACACACCCGTCGCGACGTCAACACCTGCCTACGACACATTATTATTAGATCACGGCGTCACGATCTTTTGTTACTCTAGTAGCTCATCGATAACTGTGTACCAAACACATTACAATATCCATATACATTATTGCTGTAATAGATTTTGCAAACATGTTATTTTTACTTTGCGCATGCATCAACAACGCTATTGCTCTTATTTGAATGTTAAATATTTGCATTTCAGGGCTCGTGAAGGACCGCACAAGAATGCAGATGATGTGCTATTTGATATGTTCAAGAATGAAGACACAGGGCTCATGCCGGTCGGAAAGTTTCTTGCCGTAAGTAACATCTAAACTATTTTATAATTAAAAAAAATACGAAATCGTAATCCGTATTCAAAACAAATTTCGAACTCTCCGACGCGTAATCGATTCTTTGCGATCTACATTGAAACTATTTAAAGTAACATACCTAGACGTAGACTATTCCTTTTGTACCTAATCGAACCGGATGAATTGTAAAGGCCTATGAGTATTTTTGCTGTAGGCATTCGAATTGGACTTTTGAAAAAGATACCCGTTCTTTCGCAACTCGTTTATCTGCTTCGCCTATTGTGATAATTGTAGGTATTTGTAGTGGCAGGTCTCTTGGTAGAGTCCGCCTGGGGAAGTACCACACCTTTGCCAGTTATTCTACCGCGAATCAGTAATGTGTAAACATTACTGTGTTCCGGTTTGAGGGCCAATGTTTCCAGATAAATTACATGGCTTAGAGATATCATATCTTAGATCTCTGAGTGACGAGCGCAGTGCTAGGTAATGATTTGGACTTTCATGTTCAAATAGCTGCGTGTCACTGTGCTGTTACGTGGCACGCATGCTGTTTACCATCAGGTACATGTCCTGCTCGTTTCGTCACTCTATGCTATAAAAAAATTGTAATAATTAATATGTTAATAACGGTAGATCTAAAATGTTGATTTAGATTTTTTTGGATAGCCTTGTATAAATATATTTAGGGTTCCTAAAGGGTAGGTTAGGGTAAAACGTAAAAACGGCACCCTTATAGATTCGTCATGTCTGTATGTCTGTCTGTCTGTCTGTAACAACAACTTTTTTCCGTAACTATAAAAACTATACTGTTGAAACTTGGTAAGTAGATGTATTCTGTGAACCGCATTCAGATTTTTATACAAAAAAAAACAACACTTTTGGGGGTGCTCCATACATAGAACAGAAATAACATTTTTATACAGTGCAATTTTTTTCCCTTCCAAACTTCTTCCTATCAATGCGATTTTAGTGACCTCCAGACATTTTTAGACGTAATCTAATCATCCTAATACAATCAGCTGGTACGAACGAACATTCAACTTACCACGTGTTTCGTTGAGCCCACGTGATACGTGCACAAAATTATGTAGGTACTGGTACATATCTTCTATGTATATTTAGGTGTCTTGAACACCGACGACATTTTCATTCGCTTCGATACTGTTCCAGGCCTTGAGAACGACTGGTATTCGAAAGAATGATTCACGAGTCAAAGAAGTTATGCACAACCTATACAAAGTCCACAAGGAGTCGAATTTCGAAGGAGGCTCACCAGAAACACTCAAATTAGACAAGAAGACGTTCAAAGAAGTAATCGCACCCAACATTGTGCTGATTACGAGGGCATTCCGGAGTCAATTCGTTGTTCCAGATTTCCAGGACTTTATCAAAGATATTGAGGAAATGTATTGGAGTGCTAAAAGCAATACGGATGGCAAAGTGGCCAGCTATATTCCTCAGCTCGCCAGAGCAAGTGCTGATAGCTGGGGAGTGAGCGTATGTACGATAGACGGCCAAAGATTTTCAATTGGTATGTTGCATTTACCTATAATTTTAATTAAAAGTGTTCAATGAATGAACCATTGTATTTTTCTTTTTAATATGACAATATCAAAAACAATAAAAATAATTGTTTTTGATGATGTTCGGATAAATAAACTGAAATTTTAACAGTACAATCATTGTTTTTCCTAGGTGACGTGAATGTTCCGTTCACGCTACAATCATGCAGCAAGCCGCTAACGTATGCTATGGCTCTGGACACCCTGGGCCCAGACACTGTACACAAATACGTTGGCACCGAGCCCAGTGGCCGCAACTTCAATGAACTCGTGTTGGACTATAACAGTACGTATCAATCTCCTGTTTACATGAACACTGTTGCACATTACACACAGGGTCGCAACAGACATCAAAACACACCACAGAACATACACCGATCGGCAAACACACACAAACATGTTCAATATATTGCGCTCCATGCCATAAATAATAATGTTGTGTATGCAATAACATGAGGCGTTAATCTGTTAATCAAACATTTCTCACGAATATGTACATAACATAAATCATTACACAAATGACACGAGTAGAGTTCTCGTGATAATCTAATGTTTTGATTTATTTTCTCAGTGAAGCCACACAATCCGATGATCAATGCAGGTGCGATCCTGGTGTGCTCGTTGCTCAAAAGTTTGGACAAACCGGAGATGACGCTCGCCGAAAAGTTTGACTACGTCATGTCATTCTTTAGCCGGCTTGCTGGCAATGAGGTTTTGGGCTTCAACAATGCGGTATTTTTGTCCGAGCGTGAAGCCGCCGATCGCAACTATGCACTTGGCTTTTATATGAGGGAATACAAATGCTATCCAGAAAAAACTAACCTTCGTGAATGCATGGACTTCTATTTTCAGGTAGGTGTAATTAGTAATTACTAATGAATGTTTCTGGTATTATAGTAGCCAAGAAAGAGTCATTACTGAAATGAGGTGACTAATATTCTGTATTTATTTCAGTGCTGCTCAATGGAAGCGAACTGTGATATTATGTCGATTATGGCAGCTACCCTGGCCAATGGAGGAATATGTCCAATTACAGACGAGAAAGTACTTCGTCCAGACTCTGTACGGAATGTACTCTCTCTGATGCATAGTTGTGGTATGTACGACTATTCAGGTCAATTCGCTTTCAAAGTGGGACTCCCTGCGAAATCTGGGGTGTCTGGAGCAATGCTGATTGTTGTACCCAACGTGATGGGCATATGCACCTGGTCTCCTCCCCTCGACCCTCTCGGAAATAGTTGCAGAGGACTGCAGTTCTGTGATGTAAGTTTTTTACTATTTTATAATGTTACTTATTTGAACACTTATATCTCGTAATATAAGTTTACACAAAACATGTTATACGTTTCAGGAATTAATCAACCGGTTCAATTTCCACAAATACGACAATATTCGCTACGCCAGTCATAAAAAGGATCCCCGTCGATACAAATTCGAATCTACTGGACTTAACATTGTCAATCTTTTATTCTCGGCTGCCAGTGGGGATCTTAGTGCTTTGAGAAGGTGAGCTATTAAGATTATTAGATGAGCATGTTGTGTGGTATGTATTTGCATGATTTTAAGATTTGTCTTATTGTCATCAGTGCCACGGACAGTAAATCTGAAAATGCTCCATCTGGTAGTACCAAAAATTCGGAAACTACTCTTCCTGTACCGGAGACATCTTCGACCTAAATTTATCTCCACAAGTATGCGTCTCTCAATACAACTCGTAGACGCCGTTTGCTTGGAACGTCACGGCCTTGGGCTAAATTTGTCATCCTAGTTTTTCGCATATTTATTTAGGTTAACGTTCCAATTCCATCGTTACGTTTGGTGCTTGATTTGGCTTGTTCTTGCGATTATTGGCTCTCCATTTTCTATTTTGTTATTATTGTTTTCAACACGTAATACAAATCATTTTCGAATGTTAATTGGGTCTTTTATGGGGTCCTTTTGATTATAACAAGCGTATTAATGTTCATTGTTTTTTAGGCATCACCTATCTGGAATGGACATGACACTCTCGGACTACGATGGCCGCACAGCATTGCACTTGGCATCAGCAGAAGGACATTTGTCGTGCGTGGACTTCTTACTAGCCCAGTGCGGAGTGCCACACGATCCGCGCGACCGATGGGGAAGCCGTCCGCTCAATGAAGCCGAGACCTTTAGCCACACGGCTGTTGTACAGTACCTTAAAGAATGGGAGACGACTCACCCGCAGGACAAGCCAGCCGAGCTGGCGACCAACGTCGACGACCTCATACCGGCCAAACCTGATGGCGATGACGCAGTCAAAGATCCCAGCATTCAAGAAATAGTCACCAGAAACGGAGACAAAGTCCAGTAAACTTGAATCTCAATTACATTGGAATTGGATCAATTAGACGTTTTCTATTTATTTTGCTGGTAGATCTCATAATTATATACATACTAAGTATGATTAAATCATTTTGTTGGTTCTACCAAACAGTGGCACGACTTTTGGGTTGGATTATAGACGCGTTGTGTACATTTTGGGAGCTGGTCATAAGAGAGCTCTAATAGAGAGTGAGAAAGTTGTTTACAAGTTATGCATTTTTTTTAAAGATTGAAGTGCAGTGAGCTAAAAACTGTAATTTTATGAATGAAATCGGGAAGATATTTATGCTTACATTGAAGTGATATTATGTTTAGTAACATAAGTGTTAATTTGATTTTCGATGTGTAATTAGAGAGTAGTTGTTGTTTATGTGTAGGCAATAAAAAAATAAAATCAGCTGAATTTGTAAAACAATGTACACCATTATCTTTGAGATTCTGTATTTACTAATCTCTCTACTAAGTTATAAGTCTATGGTATTACGAATACCAAATATTGAATGTGCTTTATTACATTCCAAATGGTAAATAGAAGTACATAATACAGGAATATACAGAAAGAGTACATACACACACAATCTTATATTTTTATTTCATTGTCTAGTTTTTTCATGAAAATTGTTTTACAATGCAAACATTGAAAAATGTAAACATTTTCGATTAGTGTACCCTTTCTGGATAACATGTATTTTGATAGCACATGTAGGTGTCCTAATGTGTGGCAAGTAAATCATATGATTTACCAACCCTTTTTTAAATATTAGTAATAATAGGTACAAAGTTTCAATCTTGCTAGAAAAAAATCTATGGATGGTACTGAAGCTTTTATTTCAATTTGAGAAAATCTGGATGAATACAACATATTTAATGAAGTAAATCAATTATGTTTTTTTTTTTTCTTTGTAAGTTTGAAGTGTCAAAAAAAAAAATTTAAGTGCCGAAACAAAAACATACCACTATGTTTTTGTTTCGGCACTTAAATTTTTAAAGATACCTATGACAATAAAATTGATCTCAGATTACCTCTAAAGAAAAACAATAATGGGAGCTACAAACAAAATTCATAAATTAAAAAATGATCACTGAGTAGGTATTTATTGCCATTTTTGTTTAATTAAAGGGAAATATATAATGTGAAGTTGCTAGTTATGCTTATACTTACATGCAATGCAATCTTTGTAACCAATACACAAATATCAATAAATAATTATACAATTTGAAAGATACAGCGTGTCAGATAGTTATTGGGTTTTTAAATAAACATCTTTATATCAAACTAAACAAAGTCAGGAAAGTCAATATAGGAGATCTGTATGACTCTCTGTATCTGTATTTATCGTGGGAGTCCTGCACTAACATCCTGCTTGGGTTATTTCATGCATTTCAGAAGCATTCAACAGAAAAGTGTTGCTCTTAGAAAAGGACCAATGGCATTCAAAATGGCTACTTAAAAATAATATAACTTGTTAACTGTTATTATTCATCTTTACTGCCAGCTATTTGGTATAATTTACCAGCCTGTTACTTTTATATTATCAAAAAGAAAACATCAAATCATAAATTTATAACACTCCAGTACCTCCTATGTCTAGAAATTGTTTCAAACAAAATAAGTGTTTATCTGACAGTAAATTTTGGTAGAATAAAGTAGTTTTGAAATATGTATAATAAAATAATTTCATCATCATCAACAGCCTACTAAACGTTCCCACTGCTGGGACTCGAGGCCTTTTCTCGCAAGGAGAGAGTTAAGGCCATAATCCACCAAGCTGGCCCAGTGCGGGTTGGTGGATGACACATGACTTCGAAAGATTCTAGGTACATGTCGGTTTCCTCACGATGTTTTCCTACACCGTTTTAAGTTAGCGGCATTACGCACATGACTTCGAAAAGACAGTGGTGCGTGTGGGGTTTGAACCCGGGGTCTCCAGATCGGCAGTCGACGTTCTCCCGACTAGACCAGCCGTAACTCCCGTAGCCGTAAAATAATTTCATTGACTTAAAAATAATGTATTCAATATTTGGGAATGTTAATGTTAAACCTTCTAGTTCTTTTGAAGAAAGACAATAAGTAGGTAATTTAAAAATTTTGAATATGTACTCTGAGTATAATAGGTAGCAATATAGAAAATATACCCAAAAATGTTTACGTAAAGTCTAAACCAACTTATTGATGTTGTCCAAATGTATTTTGAAAATGTCAATTAAAATTGTTGCTTCAAATCTGAACTGTTTTTTTCGACTACAGCCTATTATTTTATTTAGCTACATTTACTGGATAAGATTTTCTAAAAAATGTATTGAGAAAGAAGAGAACTTTTATATTTTCTATGACCGTTAATCATCACTTTTTACAAAGTTCTATTTAACCCCCAGCTAAGTACATAAGCATTCACTATGAAACACAGAGACACTGTGACAGTGCTTGTGTCGCTTTGGGTGTGCTTATTATAGTTGGCCTCCTATTTACGCTATTATGCAACTGTGGAGCAGAATTTGCAGAGCCGTATAAATTACCATCTACAGTCTGAATAGCTGTGTGGCACTGTGCTGTTATGGGCAGCCAATACACCTACCATCAAATGCATGTCTTGCATAAGACAGAGAGGACACTCTTCATATTATATTATGTTCATTCCAGATAATGTAGGATTATAATACTGAAACAATTTTTCTAATCTGTCCAGTAGTTTCGGAGCCTATTTGATGCAAACAAACAAACAATCAAATCTTTGCTCTTTGAAATATAAGTGTAAAAAAAAAATGGTTGTCTGTAAAGTTGGTTTACTGACGATAGTTGAACGTGACAACTTCAACTACGCCTTAGAGCGAGGTAACGCCGGCGGCGAGGTAACGGGGTTAACGTTACATGACGTCATGTTTTGCGAGCGTGCAGCCGGCTTCATCGAATTATAAGACGTTGTCACGTCAAAAAATTGGATACCACACTACTTCAACTTATAGTCAGGCATTCCAATAAATTTTACATCATTAAATTTTCTAGATATTGCTATGAATGCTTTAAGGCCCCATAATGCATTTGTACATTTTCAAAGGTTTAGAGGTATGTAGAAGTAACTGAAGAAAAGAATAATTCAAAACAAACAATATTTTATTACAACTAATTACTACTATTCTACTTAAACTACATTACTTTGCACTTACTGCAGGCCGCAGAGGTGTTGAAACCAGACCAAGTAGCTTACAATCTGCTTCGAGAAGAGTGAGGTCAGTACTAGAACCAAGGAAGCGAGATGAGAGTTCCAGGTCTTTGATCTGTATCCTGACTCTAGCACCTCGCACATATTCATCACCTCTATTTTCTGGTCGGGTGCAGACACAATGGAATTTCCAGCCGAAATCTATGTACAAATCATCTTCGACTATGTGGTATATCTTGCCGATGACAACTTTGTTTTCTGGGTCTCCAAGCTGCAATTAAAAGTAATCACATGAATGTTTTTTGCATATGCTTTATCCATTTAGTTTTAGGCTGTTTCATTTGTTAAATAGTAGATTTTAAGAATTGATTTGTAAATAAATCTACGCATTATCTTTTATTTGATTAGTTACAATGTGTGTGGTATATTCAATTATGTGTGAAGGTTTTATGTGAAAGAAACTGAATGAATGCAGTTCAAAATTTGGAACTCGTTTTTTTAATTTATTTATTTATTTACTTAAGCCTTAAAAACCTATACATCTTATTTCATATCTTATAAACTTATTTGTTAGTTTTATTAGTATCTATCCTTATTAATAAGTTAGTTGTAGTTGTTCTTCTCTTTTGTATAGTCCCTTTTCGGGTAATGGCCTCGAACTCGAATTTGAACTCGATTACAATACGGAAAACCACATAGGTTACTTTTATCCCTATTATACTGTTTATCCCGTAAAAATGTAAGCTATTTTTTACCCGACTGCAAGAAGGGTTATGTTTCAAGAAAATAGTGCTATATTACGGACATAAGTTGGTACATACATTGTAGTAGTAGGACTCTTAGCAGAGTCCGCCTGGGGAAGTACCACACCTTTGCCAGATTCTACTGCCGAGCAGTAATGTGCAAACATTACTGTGTTCCGGTTTGAAGGGCAATGTTTCCAGAGAAATTACAGGGCTTAGAGATATAACAACTTAGATCTCTAAGTGACGGGCGCAGTGCAGTGCTAGGTAATGATTTGGACTTTTCATGTTCCAATAGCTGCGTGTCACTGTGCTTTTATGTGGCAGGCATGTTGCTTACCATCAGGCACATGTCCTGCTCGTCTCGTCACTCTTTTTAGCTACTAGTTTATGCACTGAGTAAAACGAATTAAACAAGGAAAGTAAACAACAGTGCAGAATAGTATGAAAATTATCTAGTATTTGAATAAATGGAAACATACCTACTAAACGATTATAATAAAAATCGATTCAAAAACTTACGTCCATTAGCTTGGAACGGCGAAGCAAAGAAGCGAAAGTAACATTTTCTTCGGGTTCCTTAATGTCTACAATTTGGGACTGTTTTTCATAAGCCTTCGCGAACCCTCCAGTTTTAGCTGCTTCTGAATTAACTTGAGCATCTTCTCCAGAACTTACTGACTCTGTACCGGTGCTATAGGCAGGAGTATTGAACGTTTTTCTCAGATGCTGTGTTACTCTCGAAGATCCGATAACACTTCGATGATAGGATACTTTTCCAATGAGTATCCTGAGAGGAAACATTTTATGGTAATTTAATAATATTCATGCACTTTTGTGAATTCCTAGGATGTCGTTTAATTATATAGTTTACTAAAAATAATCGCTAAGAAAAAGAAAACATAACCTAACGCGGTGCTAAGCTACTCGGTGGTTATTGTTTTAAAAAATTAATCGGTTTGGAAACCGATTCTTTTAGCCAGGTTTTGATTTTCTAAAAGGTTTTCTCCATACCACATAGTCACAGACCACAGATTAAGTAGAGAGATTCTCAGACCAACTATTTATAAAACTCCATGGTTAAATCCTCAAAGTACATAGTACATGCATACTAATATCTAATATTATAAAAGGGAAAGTAACTTTGTCTGTCTATCCGTCGTTACCGCTTAAACCACTGAACCGATTTTGATGAAATTTGGTACATAGACCTTTGCCAGTTATTCTACCGCCAAGCAGTAATGTGCAAACATTACTGTGTTCCGGTTTGAAGGGCAATGTTTCCAGTGAAATTACAGGGCTTAGAGATATAACATCTTAGATCTCTGGGTGACGAGCGCAGTGCAGTGCTAGGTAATGAGTTGGACTCTTTATGTTCCAATAGCTACGTGTCTCTGTGCTGTTATGTGGCAGGCATGTTGCTTACCATCAGGCAAATGTCCTGCTCGTCTCATCACTCTTTATTTTAAAAAAAAAGACAGAATAGCTCCTAAGAAAGGACATTTAAGCGCCTATTAGACTACGCGTTATTCAGCACTCGTTATGCAGATTGTCTTAGAGTCTAACTAGTCAGCTCGCTATTAAACCAGTCTAAAAAACGCGCACTCTAGGACTTTTAATATTACCTCTTTTTCTTTACTGCGCGCTATCGTGGTATATATTCATTAAAATTTTTAAAAAAATTTGCAGTCATAGGAACTGCCGATAGAAGTGAAAACTTATAACTCAGAATTTGATAGCATACCTTGGAAACTACACGGGTGTAACCGGAGGGCGTGGTCTCGCCATCTTGGCATGGCCATCTAGAAATGCGTCAGCATTTCTCATTGACTCACGCATTTCTAGATGGCCATGCCATGATGTTGAGGCCACGCCCTTTCAGCATTTCCCATTGGCTGACGCATTTCTAGATGTCCAATAGCCAAGGTCCCGAGATCACCCGAAGATTTTTTATCATACCCGAGCGTGACGCTAGAAATCAATTTACACCCCACGAAAAATCTGTCTAGGCGCGCCTAAAGAAGTGTTCACTTCAAAAATAATTTTAAGCATTTAAGATAGGTATAATAATAACAGCGAGATCAAAATTAAAATTATGGCATTCGAACTCCGAATACCCAAAACGCAAAAATAAAAATTACCGCGAATACCAATGAACCAATCACGAACCAATGAAATTATATTTTAAAACTATAATATGTCAATGTCAGTGTCATGTATTTGTCGGTCTAACAGTCTTTGTCTTATTACACTACTCGTAATTCAGACTGTAAGCCAGTAAGACTCGCCGAATCCGATCTTGCTGTTTGAATTCAGAGTCTAACAGTCTGACGCTTATTACACCACGCTACTTAGACTAAGACTGTCTGAATAACGAGTGGTGTAATAACGCCTTTAGGCTACTTTTTTATTGCTGCAGAAGGGTTTAAATGGGGGATGAAAGTTATCATTGTTGAAGATAACACCATGAAACTTTGTATCTGAATGACTATACCACAATAGACTCAATAACTTTACCACAGCCAGACCCATCCGCGTCACTAGTACTTATGACGGATGCCTCTGGTACTTGCGTAGGTGCAGCATTACGTATTAACTGACCATAAGCCATTAACATTTGCCCTATCAAAAAAAGTCTCTAACTCAGACTGCCCTAGACGTCTCAGACAACTAGACTTTATATCTCAATTCTAATAGACTACAGGCCCGTGAACAAAATTTACGGGTCAAATGAACCACCAGGAGACCTATGTAGGATGATAGAAGGGTATAAAGTAATAAGATTCAGCACTATGCCGTCACTTGTCAGCTGTCCAACTGAGTACAGTTGAAGAGGGGGGTTCCAATCCTCGATCATTTCTCCTTATCCCATGATTTTTGTACGGCGTTGCGAAATAATAGATTAGAAGAGGTATGGAAACTATAAAAATTATAAATTTTAGATTTTTAATTATTAGTTTGTCGGAAAAAATTATGATGTGCCGACAATTTACAGAGTAAATTTGGTCATTCGATTATGTACGGCATTGGTTCCATATAGTTTCAATACCTCTTCTAATCCATTATTTCGCAACGCCGTACAAAAACAATGCGACAAGGATAAATGATCGAGGATTGGAACCCCCCCTCTTCTCCTCTCCTCTTCTTACAAGTGACGGCATAGTGCTGAATCTTATTACTTTATACCCTTCTATCATCCTACATAGAAGAAGAAGAAGAAGAAGAATAATTTATTTGTCAGATTAAAAATCCACATACAGGGTATTAATTACATTAACAGAATTAAGAAAACATTCATTAAAATTAAAATCAAATCAAAACTAAATTAAACCAAATTCAATCCAATCAAATGAAAACGTACTAAATTGAGTTAAACAAAATCAAATAAATCATATCAAATTAAGGTAAATCGAACCAAATTATATCAAATGAATGAAATGCTTTATGAATGCATACCGGAATATCTCTACGTAGTTCTTTTATAAATATATAGCGTTTTAATGTTAACACAGTCGATATATAGTTAAATTGTGGTATTATCTTGTCAATTTGGCTATGCAACCAGTTGAAGTTGTTTTTGATCAAGTTTCGGAATAAACCTAACAGTTTTCTAATCTGAAAAAGTTTGAAATAACTATATCTTTATGCCATAATGTTTCATTCTATATAAAGTGAGGCATATGTATAATGCGACAGGATGAGCAGAACATGGATGAAGCCATAACAACCTAGCGTCACGCAGCGTTTGAACATGATTTGGACTCCTCCCAAGAGATTTATTTCATTCCAGATCAAACGTAAACACAAATGTCAATGACCGAGAATACATAAAACTTTTGACAAATGTGTTATCATCTGTTCCCAAGTTGTCCCATTCAACCGCACGTAGTAACGAAAAAAATGTTTTCATTCATAAGGACTTAAGCATTTGCTCCCATGTGTTTGTAAAAAACGAAACTCACAAGAGCTTAGTTCCGCCATACCAGTAAAATTTTACACAATAGATTCAGATCAGGACGTCTACTCTCTTTCGACGAAAACGTAATTTCGAAAAAAAACTCGCGACTTTCCTACACCGGTTCTACTTCGTTTCGTCCGATAGATCATTGTTTGACGTTTAAATGTTTTCAGCCTACTCTAATAAGACGAGGCTCAGAAAATTTTTACGTGACAGGCATGTTGCTTACCATCAGACACATGTCCTGTTTGTCTAGTCACTCTATAAAAAAGGCAGGTGTGTTACGGTCGGGCTAAAAAGTACCTAGTATTATTAGTTTTAACTTTGTTTCTTAATGTGAAAATGTTAATGTTTCATACCAGGGCTTGTTTGAGGAGGCACGCGAGAGCATACAGTATCCCCAAAGGAAATTTTCTCTCGGGTCTCTTGGCAGTGCCTTGGGGTCTGATTCGCGAGAGTGCTCTCGCACTCGACAGCGATGTTGTCGCTGACTCTATCACAGAGCTGTCACTGACCCTATCGCGGGGCACAGAACCCTTACACCATGCAACGAAAACCAGCAGCGCGTCACCTCTTCGGAGGTCCACCAGCCACCACCTCACGTCCTGAAATAGGGTGCCCGACGGCATTGAACGTCCGACACCACAGGCTCTCTAAGTGGTGATGGTGTGCGAGCCAGACTGGCTCGCCCCCGTGGCCGTTTCCTCCTTCGCGGACGAGCGAGAGTCCACCTCCTTCTTGCTCCTCAGCCGTCAAGGTTTCTCAAAAGGAGACCAACGCTGCCTATGACCTCTTACTGTTGGACATCTTGGCCAAGATAGCAGGCACTATGACCACTTCTCTCAGGTACATCTTCCATGCGCGTTGCTCGGTGCGTTTTGTGCAATTGTACCAGTGACACACTGGGATACATTATTCTCATCTGATTACGTAACACAGGTACCGTCCGAATCACCCGTGCCCGTATCGCTGATGTCGCTGAACCCACTCAGTCAGCGTGGGTCCTGAGACATTAAAGTTGGCTCTCTACGTTGACGCAAATTCGAACTAAACTTGCATCTGCTGATCTGCTGTCAAACACGATACGTTAAATTACACGAGATGTTAATATGTCAGCTTGCCAGCGATAGACACGCGGCGCCAAAAACCACAATGCTAGAGGCTAGAGCCTGCAGGTAGTGTCCGTTAGAGACCACGGAAACAGTATGCCTTCAACTTTTGGAGCCACTTCTAGGCCGAAGCTCATAATCCTGGCTAACACTGCCGCTATGCACACAGTAGCCAACATCGCCGCTCCACGAAACCTCCACCCTCTCACAGTAACCAGCGTGCTGTTGGCATAATAAGAGACGCCGAGACAACGCAGTTATCGCCGCCGCTCAACATCCATTGGTAACCGAAGTTCCACAGCGTACGAGCAAACTCCTGTAGAACCCTGCGTGACATGAGGATAAGCTCCCTTGTTTTCTTTTGTAGGGGACACTACCTCTCTGTTATGGTTATCCTGATTATAATGTTGAACGCTTTTACTATGTTAGGAGACACCGTAAACAATCCCCCACCACTGAAGCACACCTTCCTTCAGACCTACGGACGGAGGGCGTTGGTCGTGGAGTGACCGCTCTGAAACCCGACCTGTCTCTTCAGCAAGTCTAGATGATTTCAACGCGCCCCTCCCGATCCTCGCGCCCTAGGCTGCAGCCTAGTTAGCCTAAGGGTTAATCAGGCCCTGAGTGGCAGCGGTCACACTAAACGATTACTAGCATAAAATATTTGTAAATTTAAAGTAAAAAAACTAAAGTCCTACTTTAGTTTTTTTTATTAAAAAAACTAAAGTAGGGACAAGATAATAGGTCACTTTTGACAGATGTCAGTTTTATATTCATAGTGACCTGCTTAAAAACATCGATTAAATGAATGAATCGATACAGACTTGTAACATATGTGAATTTTAAAAATGATCATGCGAATCCCTGTCCCATTATTATTTTTTCTTTCATAAATTAAAGGAGCAAAATAAGACAAGTACCTACGTAATTTAACAAAAAAATTGCTTTTATTCACTTGAACTATCGGAACTGCTATCTTCATCACTGCTGTCAGCACTCAGAGATATTATTAATTCATTTTCAATAATATTGTCTATTCTCACATCTCGTTAAAAATCTTGTAAAATTATTTTCTTTGTCTTCTCCACGACTTTTCGCCAGTCTTCTGTAGTGACTTCTGCACATGCAGTTTGTAGCAGAGTCATCATTTTAGCAGTACTGAAGGGTGGTTGGTGGTTCAGTATTGTTCCGCGCTGCATGACCCTTTATTTGTGCCCAAATAAGCTCGATGGCGTTATACTGGCAATGGTAGGGAGGCAATCGAATAACTTCGTGTCCATGCTCTAGGGCTAGTTCATCGATTACATAGCGGAGCTTAGACGGCTTAGTTGCTTTTACCAGATTTAACAACTCAACTTTTAATAAAGTTGGACTTGCCTCCACACCATTTCTTACCAGCCACGAGACAATTTCTTGTTTTTTATTTGCTTGAGTTGGTGGTTTATCAACTTGTACAGAATGATACGGAGCATTGTCCATTATACTTTTCGATGGGTTTTCTAAGCTGACTAGCAGCTTCTCAAACCACTCTTTAAAAACATCAAAGTTCATTTCCTCATGGTAATCTGTTGTAGTTTTAGAGGCGCATGCGAGGAGGCAGTCTGGAATAAAACCTTGAGAAGCTGATCCCGCGTGACATATAATAAGTCGGGCTCCTTTTCCCGATGGAACTTTTGAGGTGGAGGCCGCTGTATCATCGGTCCATGTCCGCGCAACCGTATGGTTCGCATTCAACCATGTTTCGTCAATAAACACGACATTGTCCCAATCCGTAATTTTATTTACCTGACGTAAGAATGTTATTCTCTTCAAAATAATATCGTTGGGGTCCAGCAGGATTTTCCGATTTTTCTTGTTTAATAATCGTTAAGCAATCGGAGTCCAATTTATAGCCAGGTAAACGTAGTCAGTAAGATCAGTTCAATGAAAAAGCCGGATCAGAAGAAAATAACAGAGAGCACACCAAAAACGCACAGTCACTTCGCACAACAACAAAAGACTGCGTCATCATCATGTTATGGCGACATGACATGCGTCATCGACAGGCACTGGTGTTGCCAGCAACATCCACCTAAATTGCACCCAACATCAATGACCTTTCTATTTAGTTATTTTTTTGTATTTTTATAGTTAGTTAAAAGAATAATAAATATGTATAATTAGGTTTTATTATAATCACGTGGTTATAAATTTATGGTGATTTTTCTTCACAAGTAATCATTGCATTCGATTCAACTTACAATCCTATCAGCTTTCGATTTTTAGAGTAACATCCCTAGTGTTTAAAAAGAAAAAGGGTTGACTGACGCAACATTGTAACGACGTTCAGTTCTTTAGATCAGAAATTGTTTTAATAAGTTTAGAATGGTTTAAAAGTGAAGCAAATCGTAAAATTACGCGTATCGGTCATTATTACAATAAATATGTAAACGTAATTGAAAAAAGTTAAGCAATTGTGCAGTTCTTATTTTATGCCCGCCGTTACAAGGTTACGTTATTGAATTTTGATGAAATGTCAAAAGTGACCTATTATCTTGTCCCTACTTTAGTTTACTTTTATTTCATGGCGACTCTTCCTCAACCCCGACCGCATATCAACCGCAAATGGCGAAGACCAGTTGACCAATAACATCGCAATGCCAAACCAAAATAAAAAGAAAATACATCATAAGTCAGTCGATTGTAATGTCAGTACCAGTACTGTCAAAATTGTCAAATGGAATGGACGAGCGTGTCGAGCGTTGAAATGTCAAAAGATCACCACGACACGGATTTTTGATAATGCTGTGTATTTTACTGGGTAATTTCTAAAGCAAAAGTGAAAATGACCGAAGACCAAGATGCCAAGGAGTCACACTCTGACTCTGGGAGTAAAACTTTCGTTAACAAGAGCAAGGATAAGAAATTAAAAATTCAACGGCCGCTCACCAAAGTGATTGTATTTCTATCTCTGTGTGAGCTGTATTTCTGTTTATGTTGGTTGTGTAACGTGTTTATGTTGTGTTCCAGATAATATTGCGTAGATTGCCGCCTACCATGACCGAAGAATCTTTTCTGGAGCAAGTATCTCCTATACCTGAACATGACCACTTCTACTTCGCCAAACCTGATACTTCTCTTGGCATTAACCTGTATTCAAGAGCTTACATAAACTTTCTGAATGTTGAAGATATCTACCTGTTTAGAGATAAGTTCGATGGATATGTATTTATAGATGAAAGAGGCAAGTATCGGATTTCACTACATCTATTATACTTAAACTTCAAAAAGGTTCTGTAATTTAACTTATTGGTGACAGACATATGACCTGATTAATCAACAATGAAGTAGATACTACCTTTGTTTACATGTGGAACACCGCAAAAAAAAAACCCAAAAGTATGAATTAAAATAAACATGTTGCATAGAAGTGTAGGAATAGGCAAGTAAAATTGTAATACAAATCAAAATATCAGGCATGACACAGATCCACCTCAAATGGATACATGCAAAGTTTGAAAGCAGTCATATATTTGAGCTGGTATCGAGATATTGCCCCCAGGAACATATGTAATTTTTTAAAATCTCTATGCGTTTTCATTGAATATGGTCGCAGTATATTTGGCTCAACATATAAATATTGTCATTCATAGTGAGTGCATGTTAGGCTCCATTCCAATTGATAGTAAGTAAGGCTTTAACATCTTGATCATCTGAATATATATACCTCAATCTTTTAATTTGTTTTGTGTTCAATCGTAAACTGTCTGATATCAAACAATAGTTAGCCTTTTTGTACAGGTATTAATAAATAAATTGGACAATTTGTTTCAGGTGTAGAATATGTGGGCATTGTTGAGTATGCCCCATTTCAAAGAATCCCCAAGAAAAAGAAAAAGAAGGATCCCAAAATGGGGACAATAGAAAGTGATCCTATATACCAAGAGTTTATTGAAAATCTTGATAAAGAACAAGAAGTTGAGAATCAACCGAAACTGGAGTATTCTTATCCAGTTAATGATTGTAAGTCTTTAGTTTGTAAGCCTTTTTAGATGACCAGATCATTCTGGGGTTCTCTGAAATATCTTTCTGAATTGAGAGAGATGTTTAATAACATATTTATTACAATTTTATTGGTATAAAGATGAAATTATGTTAAATTTCTGGTAATTTTTAAAAGGGGTACTATTGCAGTAAGTCTCAGAGACTGAAGTTTGGGCTAGAGCAAAGGACAGGGCCCTACTAGCCCTACTAGCCCTACTAGCCTAAACTCACCCCCTATTTACACACATCTGTAGTTCTCTTTTTAAGTAGTTTCTACGGGATAAATAAAAAATATTACTGTTTTCAAAAAATGTACAGCCTAAAGCTTAAAGCAGGTACAAGAGACCTATATATTTAGTAGCTCAGACCAATATTTTAGTCAAGTTTTGTATCTCAAAACTCACTTTTTATGGGTGGTGTCTTTCTGTTTAATAGAAACTAGCAGCACTCCACGGTTTCTCTCACATAGTTCCTGATCTCGTTATTTGCCCTGGATAAAAAGTAGCCTATGTGTTATTCTAGACCATTATCTATCTATGTTCCAAATTTCATCCAAATCCCTTCAGTAGTTATTGTATGAAACAGTAACAAACATCCATCCATTCATTAATTCATACTTACAAACTTTCGCATTTATAATATTAGGATTCAATACCATGCAAGCTGGCTAATACCTAATAACAGATGCATGTTATCCAAGAACTTATTTACTGTGTCCTGTTATTATGCTGAAACAGCTAAATACCTAGAATTTGGTATTTCACAATTCATAGGATATTTTTTTCAATCAAATGTGATCATAGAAACTATGAATAACATACAATATCTTGTGCAATAATAACATGTTTTATGAAATATGGTGACTGTATTTATGTATTGTGTAATCTTTTGTCTAAAATGTTTAGTTCAGTCCTGAATGTAAAAAAGATTTGCAATTGATATTTATGATAATAACTCTTGTTTTTTTTTCAAGTTTGGGGGCGTCCATTAATTACGTGAGGAGTTTTTTTTAATTTTCTGGCCCCCCCTCCCCCATTGGTGAGATGTCGTGAGATTTTGTTCAACCCCCTCCCCCATCCCCCAATCTCACGTGAGATTTTTGAGAATGTGGGGTTTTTACGTAAATGCGTTGGGTTGTTATTGTAGAAAGAAAAAAAAACAATTTGCTTCGTGCTTTTATTTACGACTAGTTTAGACTAGTAATTTGACAATCTACTATGATAAAAAGAAAAGAATACCTACTCTAATTCAGTCCATCTTATACCTTTAAACGAGCAATTCTTGTACCTATATAAATATGCATATATATATAGAATCTGAATCTCGGAAACGGCTTGAACGATTTTGATGAAATCATGTATGCAGGGGGTTTTGGGTACGATAAATCAATCTAACTAGGTTGCATTTTTTATAAACGCATATTATGCGCGTTTTTAGACAATGAAAAACTGTCACATTAGACATTAGATTGCGAAGGTAAATTTCGCCGCGTGACGCGACAGCGTAATAGCTCAGATGGGAAGTCGGGCGGTCATAGCGGTCACGAATTAATAGCTCCGGGTTCGAATCCAGACGGCTTCTCATTTTTTTCATGTTTTCTTTTTTTTAAGAAAATCTATTTCTTGGTTTCTTTTATCTGTACGTATCTAAGTATATTTACTATTTTAACCGAGCAAAGCTCGGTTACCCAGGTACTGGAGAATTATGAGCGGTCTCAAGAGAGACTATTGGCACCAACATGTCCATATGATTTTCTGTAAAATCATCTGCTCCTTCGAAATAGTGAATAATCTTAATCATATTAATACGATGACGCTCAAGATTAATCTTGAGCATGTACATACAATTTGGATTGAATGGAACAAAACAGTATAATCTTTTTTTGTTTCAATCAAAACAAAAATTACGTGATATTTGTCGAGACCCTCCCTCCCCCTAACGTGAGATTACATGAGATTTGACTCGACCCCCTCCCCCCCTAAATCATCTCACGTAATTTATGGACGCCCCCTTTATAAATGTTCAAATTATTGATTTGTTATTATGCCTAAATATGCTTTCTAAATATACACATTGTAAAAATGTTAGTTTTTTGATGATAATTAATTGCTTATGTTTTTTGATTTGTGGGTGATGAGACCCTCAATTCATCACAAAAAGACGTACTATATGCATATCTGATGCAATACAACATACTAGTGGCTAACAATGTAAACTGAAACCAGCATGGTTCCTAAAGGCCGGTTTGCAATTAGATTAGTGCGAGTGCAATTGTGAGTGAGTAATTGTGACTGATTACTATGCACTCGCAATAATCAATCGGTGTCCACATGTGTTTGCTACTAATCACTCAACACCTGTACTAATCACTTACAGATTTCTATCTCAATTTGTCTGTAGAAAAAGAATTGTTGAAGAAAGTTGGTTCTTTGTTTTGATGTTTATTGCTAAAGTATGTTTTGGTACTTAGTTTAACAATTTTTCCCACAAACAGCCATAGTGTAAAATTTCTATTCATTTTGTTATTTTTATATTTCAGCAAATGACAAAAAGGTGCAATCAACACCTTTGCTAGAGTACCTCGCTGCTCGGAAACAGGATAAGCGCGGGAGAGACGAGCGTCGCCGGCGCGAGAACGACAAACGGAAAATGAGGATAGAGCGGAAAGTGAAAGATAGCCCTATAAAGGTAACAATAACATATCAACCATATATGCTTGGTATATTGCTCTTAACCACTTTATGAATTCGGGAAGAAGGCCTGTTGAGCATATTTAGACTCAATCAACAAGAGTTAAGATTTAAATTAACAGGAACACGGCGTTCCACCGGTGGGCCCATGCCACGTAAGAGGTTAATAGGGTTCTTAGACCCATTGATTTTATCATCATCATTTGCCTACCCTTATCCCACTTTAGGTGGGGTCGGTACAACATGTACGTTTCCTCCATTCATCTCTGTCATTTGTTAGATTTAAGCTCACTCCTTTCCTACCCTTCCTTTTACTATTTCAATTGCTGGCTATTACCAGTTGGGAACTTTCGTCTTTCTTCAAACTTTGGACAACAGTCTGGTGTCCTGACTATGTTTTTGTAATTTTTTTTCATCAATAGTATTTTTCACTTTGCCATCACCTCTTCTGATGTTAAGTCACAATATGCTCTATGATAGTCATACTTACCACAGGTATTGATGACATCCATACTCAAACATTTGTTCTTGTAATACTGAGAGTTGATCAAAGCTCAACAAAGTGCCTACCCGTGACAAGTCATTTAACCTTTAATATCTCCCTACGTCATATAACTGTTAATATAAAGAGGCCTAAACTCAGCAGTGTGCCGATCAAAGCTAAACATGATGATGATGATGACATTGTGTGAAGTGACCCATCTGTTTATACTTTATAGTATAGTATGGATATGTAGAGGAATAAAACCAATACAAAACTTTATAAACTCTCAGAAGCATGTGGATATGTGCACAAATATAATAATCACATTAATATACCGTTCATGGGTTCACTATGAGGGGTTATGTTCTGAAAGCTCATAAAGTTTTGCTCTTATTGCAATTATTTGTAGTAAAAATGTTAATTACTGTAGAAATCGGGCGATGTTTCCGAAGATGAAAATGTGGCTGAAAGCTGTGAACAAAGCACTCAGAATGTTTGGTTTAGGGAACAAAGAGTTTATCATAAACATAAAATAAAAAATCCATTGGTGAAATCCGATTTGAAAATAACACATGGGTCTGATGAGTTCATCAGTACTGATTCCGATTGGGACACTCATTTCCCTGCTCTGATAATGAAAACCCATAATACCTTTACATTAACATCTGGGATACTTTGTGACAAGAAAGAAGTCGAAGCTAGTCAGAAAAGTGGCGGTGATACTAAGGTTTCCTACATTTTGTTGATCTTGGTAAACTATCTATTAATGTTGTTTTAATGAGTTTAGTCTAAATAAAGAATAATTTCATAGGTTGTAGATTCTTTCAAATAAAGAGTTATGACTTAGTAATTTAGTGTATAACTTATTATCATGATATATATTTTCAAAGAGTAACCCATCAGTGTGCCTATAATAGACCCATTTCTGAAGCTACATTGTATCAATAGAAAGTTAACATTGTCATTGTCCATTTATTTAACGTTCCGTAGAATTTATTGAAGAACTAAATCATTACTGAAGTGTACAATGGTTCCCATAAAAAAAGTACTAAATAATGTAGCAACTAAGGCAAAGTCTTTGGGCTTGTGGAGAGAGAGAAAAATGTCTGTTTCCTTACCTCAAACACTTCAAGTCTCTTCAACTCTAATATTCAAATGGTTTGTATAATCATATCACTATTATTTCTGAGTCATCTCATGTTGAAGTCATACATTTATTGGGGAACATTTATCCCTCAAAGATTTTTTCTTTTTCATTACACAATAAGTATTCGAATGTTGAGTAAACTAATTTCGAAATAATTCTCACAGGAGGAAGATTCCGGTGAAAATGAAGTAAAAAAAATCAAACCCAGAGAATGGGACAAGGATAAAAGTGATTCCAAAGATGATTATGACAAAGATGGATCTGTTTATGAATCTAAAACATACAAGGACCGCAAAGCGGCCAATTTTGTATCTGATAAAAAGAAAAAAGTAGATAGCGACAAAGGAAACGATGACGACGGAGAGGATTCTGATAGAGGCTCGCGGAAAGAGAAACGTGATAAAAATAAAGATTCGCCGAGAGAACAAAAGAGCAAGAAATATAGCGATACAAGAAAAGAGAGGTTCAAGACTGATGTAGTGAAATCTGACAAACAGGCAGCCATAAGTAAGTTGTTGTCTTCAGACAAAACGAAATCTCTAAACCATGACGATATCAAACCTTTCACGCAACTTCCGCAAGTGAAGACAGACGATTTGACTAAAATTATAGACAGTATGGATAGGAAGATGAAGCTTGAAGATCCTAAGAAGGATAGTAAAGATTCTAGTGATGAGATCGAAAAGGTTGTACCGAAAGCGAGACGTAGCAGTATGGAGTCTGCAGACGATCACCTTAAAGAGGAGTCCAAATTAAAAAGGCAGAAGTCATTGAATGTTGATGACAGATGCAGGTCAACTGACAGAGAAGGGTCGGAGGAGAAAGATAAAAGTGACGTCGATCGTCGCACAGAGCGGCGGATTCGGAATAAGGTACCTACTTACTTCACTCACACAGTCTTATACGAATTTATATTTTTAACTTACTAGCAAGTAAGATAAAAATATAAATTCCTTTGTTTTTTACTTGCGTACTTCCCGTTTCCGTCATTATCCCGGGATAAAAATAACCGATGTGTTTCTCCAGGCTATAATGGAGGTATATCTATGTTCCAAATTTTAACACGATCCATTCAGACGTTACAACGTGATTGAGCAAAAAACATCCAAACTTTGACTTTTAATACTAGTAGCGCCCCGATGTTTTACCCGCGTGGAGTTCTCGTTCCCGATATGTCTTCGGGATGAAATGTATGTGTATGATCTATGTGATCTTCCAGACTATAATCAAACCGTGTTCGAAATTTCAGCCCGATCCGTTCATACGTTACGACGTGATTGAGCAACAAACATCCAAATATCCAAACATTGACATTTATAATATTAGTAGTATTTTATGTATTGAGACGAATTCTCTGAAGTTGGTTCTCAGTAATGTAACGTAAGTATGTACGAGTATGTAGGTAGGTATATGTTGAACAGAACGGAAGTTGACCAAAATGTATCAGTATATTTTGGCGGGAAAAAGGTTTTTCATATGTTTGTTTTTTTACTAGATGCGCGAATTTCTTAAGATTGGGATCTAAATGCCGCGCAAAGTTTGCGACTAATATAACGATGCATGCAGCGAGTGCTTTGTACATCAGATCATCCATATAACTGAAAGTTGAATGCCATAGAATCAGGAGCTTCAAATTTGGTCACCAATAATAATACAGTATGTCGAGTAAAAAAGACTTTACCAGTTACTAACGCCCCGCGATTACACCCGCGTAGTTGCTGTTCCAGCTATTTTCGCGCGGTAAAAAAGAGCCTATGTAGGATTCGATATTTCGTACATTTTTAGATTTTTCACTATTAGATACGTATACGATTTTGGGAAGGGGGTCACGACCCCTGTGACCCCCTCCTGACCTCCCCTCCCTTTGGATCGCGCCTAGGATATTGACTGGGAAACCGTAACCCACAACTGCGTATAGCAACATAATGTTTAGAATGAATGAATATTCTAACTTTTTTTTCCATTTACCATTGGAGAGTCTTAAAAAAAAACAGTAAAAATATAATTATTTTTAAACTAATCTCCGAATAACTCATCCCGGTTATTCGGAGATTAGTTTAGTTTTAGTTTTTTTTTTAATTGCTCCCGGTCCAAAGGTGCCCATGACGCTCGCCGTTTTCCCACGTTGAATGGCAATGGCCAACTTTTGCCCCAGCAACGCGCCGGAACGGTAGTCACCCGTATTCTGCCTATGTTTAGAATTAATTTAGTGATAATGAGAAGTTAACCATAAGTATTAGACGAAACATTTTTTATCATTTCAGGACCGGCCGAGCATTGTAATATACCAGCCCGGCATGGGTAAATTCAGTAAGCAACGTCTCGCCAAAGAAAAGGAGGGACAGCTGCCGACAGCAAAGTCTATCAACGAAAGTGAAAAGAAAGACACTTGAGATCCATTCAACATTACCCGAAACTTGGACAACATTCAACGGATTCATCAGAAGCTGGCTATGATTCGTGCCCTCGCACGGTTCAGTAGATGAGGGCAACTGAATGCGCCAACTCAAGGAATGGCTCGTATTTTCCTATAAACCTGTCTCTTTTTTATTATTTCCTTTACCTTAAAAAAAACACATTATGAGTTGGAAATGTAGCGTAAAATTCCGTATATTTTAGCATGTGACCATATAATTCAGTTTTTATTTTCATTTAAATATAATTAATTTTTTTGAAACAGTGTTTGTGACTTTTTACTCGACTCTCGGGCGAACTTCTTACCAAGGAAATGTACCTCTACGAAATCATATCTCCGGTTTCTATTATATACGATCATATGCCTACTTAGAATTTTGCACTTGAACAGAAATCAACACAGCGCTCATGTGTTGATTTCTGTTCAAGTGCAAAATTCTAAGTAGGCATATGATCGTATATAATAGAAAGTGACGGCTGGTCTAGTCGGGCGAACGGCGCCTGCCGATCCGGAGACCCCGGGTTCAAACCCCACACGCACCACTGTCTTTTCGAAGTCATGTGCGTAATGCCGCTAACTTAAAACGGTGAAGGTCTTTCGAAGTCATGTGTCATCCACCAACCCGCACTGGGCCAGCGTGATGGATTATGGCCTTAACTCTCTCCTTGCGAGAGAAGGCCCCGAGTCCCAGCAGTGGGAACGTTGAGTGGGCTGTTGATTGACGATGATATGATCGTATACTATCACCCCCTTTGGGGATGAACTCTGAGGTAGGTATTGACAATTGGGGTGTATGTATCTAAATAATGTAGGTACCTACTTTGCTAACGAAATCATTCGCTGCGTAGCCAATTGCACGGTATATTAGAACAACTTGCCAGAGTGGGCATTCTCTGGTGAAATAATGTCGTCTTCAAGTCTACAGTGAATCGGTTTCTCCTAGATGAGTACGATCCATCGTAGACCGCATCGTCGCCGGTTAAGTGCAAATCTATTATCGAAATATGATAATATTTAAAAAAAGTTTAGCAAACTCAATTAACGGCCGTACATACTGTACCACTATTTTTATGGAATCATAATTAAAGTTTCAAAAACAAATGGAACAAATCAACCCTTTCAAATTATGACTTGATAAACACACGCATATAAGGTAGGAAAATTGTGGATGAAATTAATGCGGTAATATTTCGTAAGTATGTAAAAACTTTTTATTTTCTATCACAGTGATTTTTAAACTTAAAAATACGTACTTGTAATTACAATATGTTATTAGTATCTTTGGTGAACATTAGTTTACCTATTTGCTGACCTTTAAACATTAACAGATACAATAGGTATGTACTAAACAGAAATTAACAAGTGTGCAAAAGTCTGAAAAAATAAAGTGTCAATTTTTTTTATCAATAGTAATATACTGAATTTTGAACTTTGTGATATTATAAATTTAGTTCAAATTATGTGGGCACATTTTATGAACCATCCACAGACTGATGATCTGAAAGTGAACCTGAGCATCCCCACTTGTCAAATGTAATGTTTTCTTACTGATTTTTTAAAGTTAATTCGAGTAGCGTTCAAGTTTGCTACGTAATATGGCAATCGAATAGTTCTCAAAAAATCTGTGATTATTCTTAGGGTTAACATCTTTGGCAAGATAAGTTATTGCAAAATCCTTAGAAAAAAAAGAAAATAGTTCTAGGAATAACAATTTCATCCATTATTTTGGAATAGAAATAACGTAACATGGGGAAACTAGTCAGCCTTTATGAGTAGCCTCTAACCTCAACAAATTTGTTGTATTCGTGGTATACCTATCTCCTAAAACATTAATGAAAACATGAAAAAAAAACTTGAATGGAAAGATTGCAAATCGCAATAAACGCATACTTCATGCAGCCTTACTCTATCAATTGTAAAACATCAAGCAACAGCTCCCACTACAAATTGAGATTCGTAATTAGGAACTCTTGATATAGGCAGGAACTTATGGGGTAGACAGGACGTCTCTCTTGCTACGAAAAACGTAATTTCGAATTAAACTCGCGACTTCCCTACTCCGGGTCGACTTCGATCCGTCGTTTCGTACGTTTAAATGTTCTAAGCTAGTCCAGTCGGGGCAGACATTCAAATATTTCAAATAGAACAAATCCGGGGAGCGATTTCTTTTTTTTAAACGTCGGGGAGGGTGGTTGGAAGTATAAATCACGATTTTCTAACTAATCCCGATAGAGGGTTTTCTCCGGAATTTTTTCTATTTCAGGCTAATTTTATGTCTGCCCCGACTGGACTAAGCCTACTCTAGTTAGAGTAGGCTAGAACTAATCTCTAAACTCTAATTAGAGAGGCTTAGAACTTAGAACATTTAAACGTCAAACAATGTTCGATCGGACGAAACGAAGCAGAACCGGAGTAGGAAAGTCGCGAGTTTATTTCGAAATTACATTTTTCGTAGAAAGAGAGTAGACGTCCAGGATTGGTGGTTGGTCGCCAGTGTGTCCATTTATTATAGTCGGGCCTTTTTTTGTCAATTAGTTTTTGGGCGCACATTAATTCTCGAAAGTTTAAATCTATAATTAATTGGAGAACTCGGGGTGCGCCTGTTACTTTTACTGCGTGCCCCTACAAAAAAGCTCTGATTATAGTTATACATTTTGTACTTAAATCTTAAATGCTGATGATGAATAATACCTAAAGTCGGACCGGCGAACGATCATTAGTTGTAAATAAGTATGTCACCGTAAAATTATAAAAACAGCCAGTGCCCATATTAACTAACGACTATAAATTAAAACCAAACTTATCGTAGGTTTATAATCTCAGCTGTTTTATCATAAACTCACGGTATTTACAGTAGGTATTACGGTAACATACCTAGGTACCTATATCAAGATTTCTAAATGTTGAATCGAGATGGTCGTGTTTGTAATTTGTAATTATACTTCTTGTTAGGTAAGGAGGAATAGAGCACCTACGAAACGCACGGATCATGTATAATTAATGTGTGTTTCGCTACGCAGATTTTAAGAGGTTTTTTATTTTACCAGCGCAGCATCAGACTGTTTAACGTAACATTTGCTTTATAGTAAAGACCGGCCGTGCTATAATATAACAATTAAAAGAATCAAGCAACTTAAACATAAGAGCTTATAACTACACACGTAATTTATAAATACCTACATCGAAGTTTGATTATTTCCAAAATTACACGTATACGCAAATAAGACGCACGTATTGTGCAAAAACTGTCCATTTTGAACACCAACGACATCACGGCAAATTTTCACAAGGTTTCATTTCCCTCAGTGGAGTCGTACTTAGTTACTTGTGCCTTGTATGAGTGGAGCCACATATTTTAGATTTTTGGCTCATGAATCCTGGATAGTGATTCTAAACGCAATCCGAACGGTTCAACTTCGGAATGACAGTCCTTGTCTCTGCCATTCTAAACACTGACCGAGATGTGAGATTCCGTGTCGGATCAATCCGACTGGGTTCAGAATCACTACGCTGGTCTTCTTCAAATCGCACGCCGGAAACTTTGTCATCGGTCATCGTACTGTGAGAGACTATGTCGGTCCGTCCAACAGCAATAACGTCACACGTGAATGATTTTCGAAAATAAGTCTTCTGACTTTGCGATTGTTTCACTATTTAATGTGTGAATTCTATTCGTAAGCAGTATTGTTGAGAAGGACGGCGTTAGCCTGCTTGTCGCCGTCCTTGGGCTTCTCTTTAAGCTTCTCAGCCGTGGTCTTGGTTTGGGCGACGTTATGCCGGTGCATCAGCCACAACAACAGGATGAAGCCGATAAGGAAACCGCACAGCCCTCCACCGATAGTCAACCACGTTCGACGGGACGTTCGGACGTTCTGCACCTGGAATTTATAGTAGGTAAGTTATTAGTTCTGTTTTAGATACATTTATAATTACTAAGAATACACCATTACACCTTCATTCTACTGATATTATAAACGTTATGATTTTGATGTTTGTTTTTCAATCTCGTGGGTAGTACACCAGAATTGATCGGATTAAAATTTGCATCACAGATTAGTCTGGAATACCATAAATATGTATACTGCTAGCATATTTTTATCACCTGAAAATAAACTGAACTACTCGGGCAAAACAGCGGGGCGCTGCTAATAATAATAATTGGTCCGACTATTGAATTTTATAATGATAATCGAAACACATCGTAGCCAACGTTCAAGCACAAAGAAAAAAAATGCAATGATGCCACCGAATCTACTAGGTAGGTAGACTTAACTCAAAAACCTGAAACACGTGCGCCCAGACTTATCTTCTACTGATTCTGCCTTTGTGGCCTTAATCTTTATTTGTAGTTCAGGTCTTGGTATGTGACATGGACCAGCGTTATCAGTAGTAGGTACCTTGAATAGTGGACGCCAAGTGGCCGAAATTCCATCATAATAAATATGTAGTACATTATGATATGAGTGCGCTAAGTTGATAATTACAGACGAGACTATATTGCTAGCAATATAGTCTCGTCTTTAAGCTATAATTAGCAGAGGCTATAATTATCAAAGCGCACGTATGTCATACGACGTTTTGTAACATATTTGCGAGGAAATAAATAAAACTCTGACGACATTTTCAAATAAAAAAACAATACAGCGAAAAAAAAACGCACGGAATAATTTTACTTGTTCACAGATTAACGATGCGCGCGCATCAGCGCTTTTTTTTTAAAGCAAAGGCACAGAACCAGCCTGTTATGCCAGTATGACATTAGCAATAAAGTAAATTAATATTTTTGTGTTTTGTGACAGATAAATTGTTGTAATTTATGGTCAAAATTGATAAAATTAACAAATGAAATAATTCTTTATTTTAGGTATGTTATCTCTCAAAGTTAATTTTATTCATAAAATGTTGACCACTTTTCTGACATCAAAACCTACAAATATTTACCAAGATTTATAAAGGTACCGTTCGTTTTAGACGGAGCATTTTGATAAACGGTGCGTTTCAACGATCTCAATACACAGATGTCCTAAGCTTCAGGGCGCACGGAATCATGTCGTCGTTGGGAAGAGCCGTGCGCCCTGAAGCTGCCTTCCTGCAACTTGCAGGAAGCGGTGGACGCCGGACGTTTTTACCTTTCACTATACATTGTCAACAACCAAAATAAGTAAAACCACAGCATATCTCGCCGCTAGCGATTCTAGGGGTCAAGTAGATTGGTTGTTTGTAAACTACGTACGGTACACACACAGTTTATTACCAATTTCAAGGTGCTCAGGGCACATCTGTTGGTTTATATCGATGGTGCGTTTTACATTATAAACTACCGCACAAGTACCTACGTAATGAGATACACCCTAGAGAGGGTTAAGATACAGAAATTGGTGCAATAGGAAACCCTTTACGAGCAAATGTGTTATAAATCAATATTCTATTCTCAATTTTACCACAGACTTTGACAATAAACAAATAAGTACTTATTTATTCATGCGTGTGTGAATTTTTTTTATTCAAAGTTATGCATTTTTTTTACTTTGATAAAAGATTCTAATAATAAAACATGGCAAAAGCAACGAAAGTTTCGTTGCTTTTGCTGACTTTTTTTTAAAGAGTTAAACAAAAATTGCAACTTTACCTGCTGATAAGCAGTTTTGCACTTGTTGTATGTCGCGTTGTGGACTTCAAATGTACCGTTTTCCAAACGACAGTTCTCAAATGCTGTGAACAGAATAAAAGATTTGTTAAATAACAAGCAGAGACCTTAAAAACAACAGAAATTTTGTTTTCGCCTGACAAGTTCTATGTGCATTTTTTATTATTTTCACTTTTGCATTAACAGTTAATCTCCGTTTCATTCTCTATGTGTTGACAAATTGCTTTTTGTTATATTCCAACTAGGAAACAATTATGTACTTATAGCAAGTTTTGACAGTTGACAAAAATCGTATAAGTACTTAATTTATGCAAAAAAAATTAGCAGTCTTAGGAACTACGGTAGGTAGAAGTGAAAACTTATAACTCAGAATTTGATAGCTCACTTTGGAACGCGGGTGAAACCGGAGGCCGTGGCCATGACCATGGCCATGTATGGTCATGGGCACGGCCAAAAAAAATGGATCCGAAATTTAGAGCAAAGTTAAATTCTATCTTTAACGCCGACGTCAGTATTTATAAATACTTAAGGCCTGTTTTCATTTTGATTACTGCGAGTGCGAGTGAGTAGTGCAGGTGTTGAGTTATTAGTTATTAACACGTGTGGACAACGATTGATTAATGCGAGTGTGTAGTAACTTGCGTAGTGCAGTGATTAGAAGCGCGTTCTATTTTTTTGCGAGTAGCCTCCTCCCCCGCGTTTTTCCTTCTCCCTCACTCGCAGTTTGCCTGCCAGTAAACAGCAGCGTTGCCATGTATATAGATTTCTCCGTATTTGTACAGATTTTTAATGTGCGATACTGATAAGCATTGGATACAGATATGTTTATAGGGTTATTGGTAATCAGCCTGCATTCTTTTAAGGGGATGTTAAGTACATTAAATACGTAATTATTTTTTTCTACAGTTTTTGAATATTCGTAAAGTTATAATTTCCCATATTTGTATAAAATAAAAGTGTATTTTTCCGATCTAAAAGCATCGAAGTCTTCGTAACAAGAACACGTGCACTCTTTAGCGCTTTACGATAATTATTATCGTACAATGAAATGTTCAGTTAAATTTTTTTAAATATATATATGTCGGAAAAGGCTAGTGTCGTGTTGGTTCTTATTTGCGTTCATAACATTAAGTAAACTGCATTAAATATTTTTTTTATCTTAAAAATCTTTATTGAATGTTATCGAATTTGTTACACCTTTCTACGATTTAAAAACTTAACTTATAAAAGTCATGAATACTAAAATAACTAAATTGACCAGCCATTGTGTTTTCTGCTTACATCTGACCCTGATTACTTGCGGGCCGACGGCTGGCAACTCAATGAACGAAACACAGCTACTATACAGAACTGGACAGTACTCGCACTACACACCTGCACTAATCAATCGCGATTTCTTGCTCGCACACGCACTCGCAATCGCACTACTCAAAATGCAAACCGGCCTTTACGACGGACGGCGCGGGTCGTAAGTAAATTTTGTGAATTAACATTTTTTGTTACAAAAAGTGTTTACGAACCTAGAGAATTCACTCTTGTGTAGTCTGACTCCTGGAAGAATATTCGAGACGCTTGGAACCATAATATAGCGGGCCTCATATCGCAAAGTTCCATTTCTTTCAATGAGTCCGTCAAGTCCACTTTCTCCAAGTTGCACATTTCAGCAAAATGACTGACTTTGAGCGCTTTGAGGGGGTTGTGTGAGACGTTGTACAATTTCATCTGAGGCAGTGTTCCCCAATCGGGCAGATGTGTAATTTTACAGTCTGATAAGTCTATAAGTTCCAACGGTGCTCTTATTGGTTTAGGTAGATCGAGGTTGCTGAAACTCTTATGCAACAAAGGATTTGCTCTGAGGTTGAGTTTTCTTAACGAAGGAAGTTGGAACAAAGACTTTGGGAGTTCTAATATAACATTAGATGAGAGATCCAATATCTCAAGGTACGTTAGAGAAGTCAAGCCCTCTTCATCGATGGCATACAGCTGGTTCTCGGCTAGGTACAAGTATTTGATACTCGAGTATCCTGAGAAAGCGTCCTTTTGAATTTCATGTAACTTATTTTCGCTGAAGTCCAAAATCTGAAACAAAAGTATCGGGAAATTTTAATATTTTGTGTCAGGCGACATTCGATTCTATTTTCTAAACCTAGCCATATTCCGTTTTCCTTCATTTTCTGTATATATTTAAATGTACAGATAATCCAGTGTGTAAATCGAAATAACTATATGACAACGGCGTAGGTAGGTACTCTATAAAAATATTTACCTATGATTAATGGGGTAGTGTTGTTATGGCTGTTTGTCCTTAGTTAGAGTAAATATTTAGGGCTACTTTTATGTTTTTTTTCATGTCTTCCGATAGATTCAATTAGGGACTTAACCGTAAGTTATGTGAATTTGTGAAGTAATATGCCTATTCATGTTACTGTTAATAACTAAATAATTGTAAAATTCCACCTGTTATTCATAATCAACTTGCGATAGATTTGAATAGGTGAATGCTTATCTTAGATTATGTTATCGGTTGTGTTGCTCAAGCTTACCTCGATGCCACTTCGGAGATTCGGCAGTTTCGTCAACTTAAGACCGGCGCAGTGGGCCCCATACATATCGTAGGCATATTCGTATGTGCAACGGTTCGGAATGGCGCCTAACACGTCCATTTCTGATATTTCCTTAGCCCAGTTCAATGAAGCACACAGCGACAAAACCAGCAAAATGTCGTTTGCCCTGAAAAAATAAATTGTTTATCTGATTAGGCATTTCAGCTTGTTATTTGCCGTAGACAATAGATATTGCTATCAAATTTATGAATCATATCTAACAATAGAGTATTAAATTCTTAGAAATATTTGTCTTAAGTTCTTAAAATCAGTTTAATTCTATTGCTTGTGAGTTTACGTTATTATCTAATTAGGTCCAATCGGACGTAGATAAAAATAAACAAGTCATCATAGTTTTAAGAAGTAGATAGGTATAAAGCGTTAATTTTCGCTTCAAGTTGAACATTGTAGTCATTATCCAATGCATTTACAAGTAAATAAGATAACATTCTTTTCTCGAACACTCATCTTTCTGTTGATCGGCTGGAGTTCGTAAGGTCGACCTACTCAAGAACATTAACATTTCTCGGTACGTTGAGGGGTTATCGATTTTGACCTTAACAATAATAAAGTCAGATAGGCTCAAAGACACATACGTGTTTTTATTCCCGCAAGCGATGATGCAGGCAATATTTATTTATTTATCAACTAGGTATAATACCTATGAAATAAATCTTTAAAACCACACCATTTACACATTTCGTCAAAACGAAAGTGTTCTTTTGTTGCGTAAAAACTTCGCTTGCAGTAAAAATTATCGTAGCATGCATATTTGAGTAAAAGTAGTTTCAATTCCAATCACCACTTTTTTGGTCGTATAGTGAATTATGTGTGGCACAAGAACAAAAATCATGTTTTTGTGGTGCAAAAAGCGATCGCACAGAATCTCATTCATTTATAAACCACCTTTATCATCAATCCACTGTTGGACGTAGACCTCTTCTAATGCACGGCACTGAGATCTGAGTTCGATCGCCCGCTCGTTTTGTCAAATTTTAGGCCACTACTTTACGCAGATTGTCGTTCGAGAGTCAAGCCATAATCCACCAGCGTGAGTGGTGCTTCCTCTCGAGCAAGTAGGTATTGGGGGATGACGAATTACCTCATAGGATTCTAGAAAGATGTCGGTTTCCTCGCGATGTTTTCCTTCGCCGCTTTTTGAGTTAGCGGCATTACGCACATGACTTCGAAAAGATAGTGGTACGCGTGGGATTCGAAACAGGAGCTCAGTATAGGCAATTGCCGTTCTCACGACTTAACCAGGTGTAAATAATTTTACTTAATCAATCTCTATCAAATATAATCTATATAAAGTTGACCAAACGGTCCTACTTTTGCTTCACTGCGCCTGTATTCGTATTAAAGCGTCGCAGTCGCCCATGATAACGTTATAGTGAACTCTAGTGATACTATGTAGAGCCGAAGATAGATTTGTTTTTTTTTCATTTTCCTTTTCGTTTGTCGGCAACAGGGAGCGTATACCTACCTGGGTAATGTTAAGAGTAAGCATAACTTCGTATGCGTATATCTAAGTATGCATTCATAGATATATTAATTTGCTTGATCACTGTAGCAAGTGTATTTAAAAAAACGTGAATTATATTCTACGTAAAAATATTTAGGTATCTCGTATCTGTATGTATCTTCATGGAACTAGTTTTTACAACGTAACGACACTGTGACACGGCCGCGTTTCAGTTTTCAGTGTTACGAAAACCGACCGTGATAAGTCGAGATAAATATGAAAATGATGATAACGTGTCAGGTTAATTATGTGTAGATAGAGCGAAATGATATCGAATTAAGTAAATTGTGCCAACGTGTGCTAAACATCAAGGTTCTATAAAATACAATTTTCGAGATTAACTTTTTTTAATAACTTTTATAGGTTTACATTTGAACCCCTTTCTCGCCTGATGTTAAGCGAAGATCGGTCTACGATGGAGCGTGCTTACCTAGAAGAAACCGATTCACTATAGATTTGAAGAGTAGGTACCTACTCAATTTCGAACCTCTTAGTATTCTCGTGATGATGAACAAATAAAGATGAAGAAAACATAACATTTTAATGATATCACGTTGAGGTCAGATGATATTTAAGTTATGTATTGTAAAAAAAAATATGTCACATAGCACTATCAGTATCTTAACTAATTAGGTATTATTATATTTGCACTTAAACTGTCGGCACATCTAATCTCGTTCATTGTTCTCTCAATGGGCATTAACACAATATATCCACACTTAATGTTATCAACTGGAGTGCATTTATTGTGTGTGCTAATAGTGACAGCTATTAAGGTCCGATGCCGCATCAAAGGGTCTTGTTACCGTATCTTTGAGCTGGAAACTTGAACGCAATTGAATGCTAGACGTATATAGGTAGAGCTAGAACAAGTAGCAGTCCGAGAGGCAATGGTAGAGCCGCAGCACATACACGTTGGAAATGCTAAGACCATGTTGTTCAATTGAACATTGCCGTTGCTACATGCACAGCAATGTTTGGATATCATTCTGTGAATTTATATCTATAGAAATGTTTGAATCCGGGAGCGAATAGGGCAATTTTGTAATTTTTTGTTTGTGAAACAAAATAAATAATACGTGAACAATATTTTTTAGCAATCTAGCTGAAGGACTAGTCACTTTTTTTAGGATTGTAGCCTATTAAGTAGTTTTTTAGGAACGTACTCTTCAATACTGAAGCTGTGAGTTTATACTATAATGCTTTCCTTAGTTGTTATAACCCGTTTTTTATTTTATTACTGGCTGATATGATAGACTACCTCAGACCTCATGCGCGACAGTCCGAAGGGGGGGGGGGGGGTCACAGGGGACATGACCCCCCTAAAATCGTATACGTTACATTAAAATGGGGCGCTACTAGTAGTCTTTTTTACTCGATTTATTGTATTTCTACTCGTGACCTCCCCCACAAAATCGGAGGTTCTGTACTGGTGACCCCCTCCACAATTCGACGCTGGGACCGCGCCTGTCAGACCTAAATTGGGAATATGATCGTAGAGACTCGATATTTAAAAGTTCATATATCTTGCTTTCTTGTTCTATTCAACATGACTGTGTTATTGGGTTACTATGTTTCAGCATCGTATCGTCCACGCAGGCAAACTCATGGTAATAAACAAGCTATTTTATAAACATGACGATATATTTTTCCTAATTATACATACCCTTTATGTAATGACATGTTAGGACTGTCTCAATTTAGGCTTACGAGTATTTATCTACCTGTAAAACTGCTTATTACGGGTAATAAAATGTATATGATGACACAAGCTGATGACGAATGCATCCGGAAATTATTTCCTGAAATAAAAAGACACGTAGGTACAAAGTGCTTGCAAACAGTATCACACCTGTAATTTTCTACGTAACAGTTGTGACAATCTAAAACTAAGTTATCCTTAATGTCAGCAGAGATAATGAAAATAATGGATGCGAAATAATTTCAAATTAGAGGGTTTAAAGTAATGCAATAATAGTGTACTGCGGTGGATAATGAGTGGCATCCTCGTGATGTCCAACCTTCCAACAGGTATTCTCTTGTCGGTACTTTATTCACGTCAGACCATGTCATAGCTTTTGTTAGGAAAATTGTTTCCAACTACTTATAGGTGTGGGATGCGTAATCTCGCTAAAGTGGTACACTAATTCTACTAGAACTGAACGAGATTTTCAGACAATTAGATCAGTTAACCTACGCCGAAACTTGCGTAGGAGACAAATCACTAGTCTAGTCATTTTTTATTGTCTATATTGAAAACGTATGTAGGTACTGCAAAATACCCATGCAAAAGTTCGGAAGGATATTTTTTTTCATGTGATTTTAAGACCATCGTATAGGTTTTCCAGTAATCTGCACTAAACAGGTAACTGATGATTATTACGTCTTTATTATATAAACAGCCAATTTGACGTGTGGCGACAGCTTATGACCTAAGCCACTATTTACGATATCACACCGTCTATGTTAAAAAAAAATCAGCTGTGCAGTACCTAAGTTCGCAGGTAAGGTGTATTTATGATGCAAACATCATGTTTCGAAAAAAATATTTAGGGTTTTCAATTATTCGGTCAAAAATAAAACATACAATTATGGTTCGTGGAATTGTTCTCCAACTAAATTTCAGTTTCTATAAAATTACTAAAGTTTGGTATTCATGGACATATTTTAGGCCATATTTAGATTTGTAGATAAGCGACCCCTTTAAAAATGAATTGGGATCGGAGAATTCCTTGGAGTTCATAAGGCATGAAAGTTATGCATTCTTTTGTATTCTATAACTGCACCCGTCCTGCAATATGATTCACAGCACAAATGCCCTAAATCTATTGTATCGGCTAATTGGCCATGGCCCACATAAAACAATCGAGATTTGGTCGTCCATCAACCGCGGGTGTGTAGAAGCCGCGATAGTGTTTTGTCTTCAGTGCTACAAGATAACCGCTCTTTTCAAGTCTTTTCGCCATAATTTGGCGCGGTCAGATATCGTTCAAGGCTAGAATGATAGCGTTTTGGTAATAAACTATCTACCAGTTAGTATTATGGTTCGTAAGCGTTATCTTTGGCATCTAAGAATTTTTTGTTATGATGAGTCACAAGCGTGATAGCCGATTGGAAACTGTGACGTGTGGTTCCACTGTTTGTATTTCCACATTGTTTAAAAAAAATATACCTATGACTTCGATACAAAGAAGTGTCATGTTTTTAGAATTATTTTTATCAAGTATACAAATATGTAGAAGTATTGGCATTTATATTTTAGCGTTTTCGTACTTATGTGTTCGACGAAATCGGTAGGAATCATTCGAATCCTTAAATCAGTGGGACAAAAACTTCAAACGCGCCTTTACGACTATAAAGGTAAAGGTGTGGTTTATTTCAGCAGTGGAAATGTAATGTGTGCTGCTTGTGCTGGGTTGTTTCTGGACAGAGTGAATCGAGATGTAATGTTCCAATGCTGCTATCGTAGTCCAAATGTTCAAATTGATGGTAAAACCACTTTCAACTGAAGTTATGTGAAAGTTATTTACCTAGTCTATTTAGTGTTGCTTAGTTTGTTAGTAATATCGTAATGGTTCACTCGTTCACATACACAAACATATTTAAACGAGTATATACTAGGTAAACCCACACGGTGACTACAAGTGCCGTTGGTCCAAGCTTATCCATTCCATAAAAGACTAAATTTTTCTGTATTTTGATACCATCGTCGTGAAAGAGGAGTGGTATAATTTTGATAAATCGGCACATATTTTTATTGCATTAGAAAATAATTACATACTTGTACACGCTTTTGTGAATATGTGGTAGCTCCTATGTTGATGTGGTTTATAAAAGCTGACATGATCCACAAGGTTGTTATTTTCTATCTATTATTTTTTGCCATTTTAACTTAAAATTTGTAATTTTGTTTATGCGGATTTTATGCTGTCTCATGTTCAAGCGTACTGAAACCTTCCTAGCTTCCTACTTACTACAGTTGGTCATGTTGATAAGGATAAGTTTTGTTTCCAGTAAATAATATGAGTGTGTGAGACATTCATTCCGTTGTTCCAGCTAAGGGGTCTAGGGTCAACTGTCTTAATTGCTTAGAGGTCAAACTCATTCCCCTTAATTGGCAACTCGCTTCAAGAAAAACTGCGATGTCTTGCAGAATTGGAACTCCGGGAGCTACATTATTCATGAGTCAATTTTAAAGATTGTTGTCAATAAAAACCTGGACGTCTACTCGCTTTCTACGAAAACGTAACTTCGAAATAAACTCGCGTCTTCCCTACTGCGATTCTACTTCGATGCGTTAGAGTAGGCTTAGAACATTTAAACGTAAAACAATGTTCTATCGGACGAAACGAAGTAGAACCGGACAATGGGAAGTCGCGAGTTTTTTTTCGAAATTACGTTTTCGTAGAAAGCGAGTAGACGTCCTGGTCTGGTTTAGATACGAGTAAGTACTTTTTAACAATTTATCGTATTTGGAGGTACCAAACTTTTCATCTATGCTTTTATACCTATCGCTTCCGACCTAACCTGGTCTAAAATAATCAGCCCAAAAAAATTATAAAATAATTTAAGTAACTTCTGGAATCTTGAAATCATGTAAACTAATAACGAAATTTGGAAGAAGCAATAATGCCACCAAACTTCCGTGACGTTTACAACATTACGATGACGTTATAAATGACCCATTTGTCTGCAATTAGTGTATGTAAAATCCGCCTATTAGTAGAATTTGAACCTGATCGACCCGATCAACGGAAGCATTGTGCGTTATTGTGGGGGCACTCCTGCGCATCATGCGTGGCGGTTACATAGAAACTCGCGCTGAAACTGCGCCGGCACCAATTGTCGGAATGATCTTTATGATGCGCCCACGCCCTCGCAGTGGCAATCCAAAGATGTTGTTTTTATTGGTTCATTGCGCTGTTGATTTTGCAGTAAGTAGGAAAGAAAAAATGTTACCAAGGATATAAGTAGGTACCCTTCTGATAAAGAAATTGCTACCTTGTTATATAGAAATTCATGAAATATAGGCGGACGGAAAACTTTCGGCATTGATAACACTTGGACACTAGTGATTCTGCAAAAGCTCAAAATGTAACTGCCTTATTATATAGATTTCTCTGGTTTGCACCATTTCGTTACTGAGTATGATTAGTCATCTCATAAAACGGGTATTTCACCAGTGTAAAAAAAATGTTTCTGCTAAGAATCTGAACTGGCTTTGCCGATTGTTGAATCAAACAAAATTCTAGTTATTTTCAGTTGAATTATGTTGATCACTTCATTTTCCATTGTGAAAATGTGCTTCGCGTGGACATAATGAAATAATTGGAAAATTCATTTAGCTAATATGGATTCACTTAATTTCGTGCGTTCGCAGGATAGGTATATTATGTAAAAGCGACGACGATAACTTGTTGTTTTGATCGAGTTAAAACGAAAAATTAAATTGGCTTGTGTTAGAACCATTTTTGTAAATGTGAGCTCCTACTTATTCATCGCGTCGCTTATTTTCTGGTTAGTCTTGTATTAAGCGAAGAAAAAAATACATATTGTAATCATGAATTATATAGGTAGGTACAAACAGGTAGGAACAGGTATTTTCAAAACCTACTTCATTTCAACATAGACACTCAATTTTCTATGTTTTTGTGAAATCAACTAAGCACAGTATTTCAATGATAGTACCCACGAATATAAGTAATATCATCGAGGGAAGCACATTTTAGATTGTTGTGAATATTTCAAAAACCGCTACCGATTAAACCCGATTTCGATTTTCGATTCGATTATTTTTTTATGGGACTACCTCTAAAATATGATCTACCAAACAAAAAAGGGACCATCAAAATCGATTCACAATAGGCGGAGCTATAGCGTAACATACTCGTACATACATACATACAAACGAAGTGAGAACCTAATTTTTTTATGAAGTCGGTTAAAAACTGAATCGGTTAAGTGGTTATCACGGCGCGGCGTATGGAAACCGCAATGCCACGCAATGCCTTCAATACTTTAGATCTCTGGGTGATGAGCGCAGTGCAATGCTAGGTAATGATTTGGACTCTTCATGGTCCAATAGCCGCGTGTCATTGTGTTGTTATGTGGCAGGCATGTTGTTTACCATCAGGCACATGACCTGCTCGTCTCGTCACTCTATATTATAAAAAAAACTTCAATTATGTTCTAGATTTAAGTAGATTTAGGTCCAACTTTGCCTAAGATGGACCGCTAAGCCCGGAATATACATATTTTATAGGATCTATTAAAGTTGTAAGTAGTTGTGTATTATTGCTTGCTTTCAGTGAATTACTTTGAATTACAATGAACAATCTTCGCCTGAATATTGTCATTGAAAATACTCAAGTAGGTACCTACCTACTAATCAATTTTTATATTGATAACTTACAATTATTGCTACATCGTAATGAAATTAAACAAAGCATGAGCGATGGAACTCTTTGGAGAGTTTGGTCTTGGGGAAGTACCACGGGGTTTTCCAGTTATTTTTGCATACATAACTGTGTTCCTGTTTGAAGGGCAATGTTACCAGTGAAATTACGGACCAAGAGACAAATCATCTTATTTATTTGGATGACGAGAGCAGTGCAGTGCTTGACAGTGATTATTTATGGGCAAGCGTGTTTACAACCATCAAGCGCATGGTTTACTTTTACTCGTACCATCACTCTGTTTTAACATATCTCTCTTCCTGATTATACATACATCTATGTACTAATATTATAAAGCTGAAGAGGTTTTATTGTTTGAACGCGCTAATCTTAGGAACTACCGGAACCGATTTCAAAAATTCTTTCACCGTTGGATATGTCACGTACATCTCTGATATATGAGTTCTATAGACAATAGATTATTTACCACGGGCGATGCCGGGTGGGACCGCTAGTCCTATATACATACATATACAGGGTTACTGGTAATAAGCCTGCATTCGTTTAAGGGCATGTTTTGTTGATTTAAACAAACAACTTTTGTGCTACAACTTTTGTTAAAACTCAATCATCATCATCAGCCCGTGTTCGTCCACTGCTGGACATAGGCCTCTCCTATATTTCGCCACTCAGCCCGATCCTCAGTTTTGCGTTTCCAACCGCCACCAGCCGCCTTTCGTATATCGTCACTCCATCTAGTCTCAGGGCGTCCTACACTACGTTTACCGATTCGCGGTCTCCACTCCAGAACCCGTCTACCCCAACGGTTATCGGGTCTGCGACAGATGTGACCGGCCCATTGCCACTTCAGTCTGCTAATACGCTGAGCTATGTCGGTGACTTTAGTTCTCTGACGAATTACTTCATTGCGGATGCAATCCCTCAGAGAAACCCCAAGCATAGCCCTTTCCATAGCTCGCTGAGCGACCTTGAGCTTTCGGACCATTTTCACTGTCAGTGTCCACGTTTCAGCACCGTAGGTCATAACAGGTAGAACGCACTGGTTGAACATTTTTGTCTTAAGACATTGTGGGATGGGTGACGAGAAGACTCGACGAAGTTTTCCAAATGCTGCCCATCCCAACTGGATTCTTCTCATGGCCTCACTCTCAAAGCTACTCCTACCTAGTTCGAGCGTCTGCCCTAGGTAAATGTATTTCTGGACAATTTCAAGAGCGATTTCATTTACGACAATCGGCCCCGGTGCAACGAACTCGTTACACATGACCTTGGTTTTATCCAAATTCATCCGGAGGCCGATGTGTTGAGAAGCGTTAGCCAGGCCATCCAACATCCACTGCAAGTCCTCCAGCGACTCTGCCATAATGACGATGTCGTCTGCAAACTGTAGGTGAGAGATGTACTCGCCGTTGATATTTAGGCCACGTCCAACCCAATCCAGCGTCTTAAACATATCCTCTAGTGCGTTTGAGAACAATTTCGGGGAAATAACATCCCCTTGCCTCACGCCTCGATGCAGAGGAATTTGTTTAGTCTGCTGGTCTTGAATTTGAACCGCCATCGTAGCGGCGTCGTACAAACACCTCATCACCTCGATGTATCGCCAATCGACTTGGCATCGCTGTAAGGACTCCAGAACAGCCCAGGTTTCGACTGAGTCAAATGCCTTCTCATAGTCCACAAACGCTAAGCAAAGTGGCCTATTGTACTCCTTTGTCTTCTGTACAATCTGCCGTACCGTGTGAATGTGGTCTATGGTGCTGTACCCACTTCGAAACCCGGCCTGTTCAGGAGGTTGAAACTCGTCGAGTCTTCGGGCGAGACGATTTGTGATAACTCTTGAGAATAACTTATAGACATGGCTCAGAAGCGATATTGGTCTGTAGTTCTTTAAAAGGGTCTTATCTCCCTTTTTAAAGAAGAGGACGACCACACTTCTATACCATGCCCGTGGAGTTCTCCCGGTGAAGAGGACGGCATTAAACAGTTCTTGGAGCTCTTTTATCAGTGAAGTTCCACCAGACTTTAAGAGCTCTGTTGTAATCCCGTCCTCGCCCGCGGCCTTTCCATTTTTCAGTTGTCCAAGAGCCATCACAATTTCGTCCAGACTGATCTCAGGCAGGTCTTCTGTGTAGTGGCGTGTTAGAGTAGCTCTTTTGTCCTGGTTTTGTGGGAGATGAGAAGCATGCGATGCGTACAGCTGGCCGTAAAAGTCTTCCACCTCCGAGAGAATATCCGCTTTGGATACAACGACTCTCCCCGTCGAGGTGGTTAATTTCGTCAGGTGGCTTCTACCTAGTGACTTGACGAACACTTTTGACCCCCGATTTTGCTCAATTGATTTTTCAATCAAGAGCGTGTTAGCTAATCGGAGGTCACGTCGTACAAGTTTGGTAATCTAAAACTCAATACATATCCGCATATACTAAAAAAATAGATTTGTTTTACCTGTAAATAAAACATGTATTAAACATACTTACCTCATTCGAAACCTAATTATTTATATGAGAGTAGCGAACATGACTTTCGATTTGTATTAGTCGTGCCGTGATTGGTCCACTCGTCGTTTCCGTTTCCTATCTAGGTTGGCTCCGCCCCTTCCGCCCTTCTCTCTAGCGTCACCACCGGCAGTGCGCCGAGCGCAACTTTGCTTCATTGGTTTTCTCATATAAAAAGGCCACCAGGCAGATATGGAAAGTATTAGGTTTCGAATGAGGTAAGTATGTTTAATACATGTTTTATTTACAGGTAAAACATATCTATTAAACAACTGTACCGTAATTCGAAACCTAATTATTTATATGAGAGACGTGTTTGTTATCGCCTGGTGGTGATGCTGACGCCAATGTGATATAAAAATGGTTTTACTGAAAATATTAGAACGAAACATACAATTGTTTGATGTTTATTTGTTCCAAATTCAATTAATTTATATAAGTGACGTGTAAGCATATCAGAATCACTTGATTTATAATTACTTAAATCATTAATTTAAAGGTTCAAAACAAGATGAAATCGAGGTAGATTTTATATTTGAGGGTAAGATTTCCCTCTGATAAAACTTTTTGAAAGTATTAGCTGATTTCCAATTTCCTTTTGCTAATATATCTTCAAGTTGATAATTGTCTATCCAATTTCTTGACGCCACTGCTGATCTGAAACTGCCAGGTGTAGCTTGAATATTTGCTTCATTAAGGATGTTTTTCACCCAGCCAGCTATCATAGTGCGTGTTGCAGGTTTAGGTTTGCCGTAGGTGCTTATAAAAAGATTATCAGAGTTTGCAATTTTTCTTCTTTGCTCCGATAACCTTAATAGCTGTGTTACGCAGAACACTGGATCTAGATTACGGTTGTCTTGGTTTCTCAAAAGTTTTCAACCGGATTGCCGTTGGTTGGCTTTGTCTGTTTTAGAACCGTAAGCAGGCCAAAGTACAACATTATCCTGAGAAATTTTACAGTGTTCAGTAGAGACTTTGAGCGAGGTCAAATCGTGTATTCTTCTACCTGAACAAAGAAGGAGAATAGCGGCTGTATGTCCTGAAGTCGCATAACAACTCTTTTTCTCCGGAGACTTTTGCGCTAAATGTCGAATTAATGTTTCGACATTCCATATAGGTAACCTAGGCGTTTTTGGGTTGGCCAATAAAATTGATTTCAAGACCTGTTTTACAAGTACATATATGCGCACTTAGCTTGTTAAAGTTATCTGGATTGGAGAAAGTGGATACTACAGATTTGTGCACTAGAATAGTGCTTAGTGACATTTTTTCTTTCAAGTGCAAATCGGCTAAAAATCTAGCTAACTGCGACCTATTAGGTTTCCGTGGATAGACCAAATTTTTAGTGCACCAAAATAGCCATCTTTTCCAGGCCGGTCTATAGGTGTTCATTGTAGGTTGTAGGTTGTCTCCAAGCACCAGCTAAAAGAGTTTTTTGTCCTCCATTCCAATCAGTCAAGCTCGGCTCCCACCCCCACATCTCCAGACTTCCATCTGTTTCACGTTCGACGGTGGCTGGTTGGTTGTCATGTCTATTAGGACTTTGGATAAGTTCTGTATCGTGAACGGGGGACCCAGCGATCTGTTTTTCAAATCCGATCTCCAATACACTTTCTGCCATCGCGGTACGACCATCAGGTAAAGTCCTGTCGAGTTGTTCAGATGGCTTAATACTTTTGGGATTAAGTGTGGGGGAGGAAACACCCATACTAACGCAAATTTCCAAGTTTGTCCGAGGGCATCGTAAAGGCCATCATCATCAAATGCCATTCGGGCTGTAGTTTCTGACGAGATAGGTGATCTGCATCCGTATTGTAGTTGCCTGGTAGGTGTTACATTTGCATATGAATTTTGTAAAGATCCGCAATTTTGAATACTTGTTTGGCTAGATTCACCAGTGTTTGTGATTTTGTACCGCCCTTGTTCCGAAGATATGATACTACTGTTTTGTTGTCGCATTGGACTAGCATGCACTCGACTGGAGGTAAGGATCTTGATATTGTAAAAATGTTATTATGGCAATCATTTCTTTTTGGTTGCAATGTAGACTTCGCTCCTTCTGCCGCCAGATTCCTTGAAAATTCTAATTGTCCAATTTGCCACCTCACCCGATGTCGCTCGCGTCGGTGGCGAGGTAATGCGATGGTTGAGGGTTGTGTATGTGAGAGTTGGTGTTGTAGTTCCGTAGCCACCAGTGTATTTCCTGCAACGACTCTGAACTCTGAGGAACAGTTGGTACTTGAGACCTGAGTAACGCGTTTGTTTGTGCTTTAAGAGCTCGATAGTTTAGTCGGCCTCTTGGTACTACAAAACTTGCAAAGTTTAGTGTTCCTATAAGTTTTTGAAGTTCGGATGCCTTTGATGTCATGTAGTTGCTGTTCGAGTCTGTCCAGTGACCTTTGCGGTAATGTTTTTGTATTTTGCCAAACATTCCAATTCACGCCCAGATATTCTATGCATTTTTGTGGTTCGAAAACGCATTTTTCTTTGTTTATTGTCCAATCAAGATGTTCGAGCAAGTGTAGAACAGTTGCAACGTGACTCTGGAGGGCAGCGGATTCTGATGAGCTATGAGGTAGTCATCCAGGTACACAATAATCCGTACACCTCGTTCCCTTAGCTTTTGTGCTATCCAATTGTTCACCGGCGCAAAAGTTTTTGGAGCTGAACTAAGACCGAATGGTAAGCATAGTTTCGTATTAAGAATGGTTTCGTATAATACTTCGTCGTACATCAGCCTGAGGAAGCATCGATGACTCGACATGACTGGGAGATGAAAGTAGGCCTGATGGATATCGACTTTGGCCATCCAATCTTCTCCTTGAAGAAAATCTGGTACACGGTGATGATTTATCAGTCTGAATTTCTCTAGTGCTACATTTTTATTCAGATTTTTCTGGTTGAAAATTGTTCTCATCGAACCGTCGGTTTTCGGTCTGAGAAACATTAATGATACAAAACTTGGCGATTGCTTTGCAACGCTTATGACACCTTGAATGTGCATGTTGTTAATAATTTTTTGTCATTTCTGACAAATCAGGGGTGTGATTGGTGAGACTGTTGGGCAAGTGTAGCGGTGGTTTTGCCTTGAATGGTTTGCGGTAGCCACTTATGATGTTGAGAATGTAGGGAGGAGCCCCGAGCATTCTCCATCGAGCGTAAATTTTTTGTAGCTGACCGGCATGAAATGGCATAGAGTCAGTATTTCCGATTATTTCCCCTCCTATCCCGGTGGGATGAAGGGGAACTGCGTTGGTTATGCCATTCCTCGTTTCACCTTAGTGGCTTACCGCTTCTTCCTCGAAAAGAAATTGTTTGCACCATATTTATTTTGTCTTGTTTGTGTGGGTCTACCCGGGTATTTTTTGAATTGGCCACCACTTGTCGGTTGCGATGGCCCTGGGACGTTCCGAGTATCGGAAACACGTTCTTTCGGGGCAAACGGTGGCCAAAAAACATTTTTGGCACCACCAGCTTTTTCAAGTGTAGCGCTGAATTTCTCGCCCTCGAAAAGGGTGAAGCATGAAGGTGGAAGCTTTCTAAGAGCGTTTTTATAAAACACAATCTGGAAAAGGTCACTGGTGACCTTCGAATATTCTCCTTCCGAGAATATGTCGTTTAATTTTGAAACAATTTCTCCTGTATCCAAGCCACTTTGTTGTGTACTCGTTAGGAATCTTCTCAAATCTGCTTGAAGGGCTTCCTTTTGTTTGATTGATGTCAGACAGAGCCATTGTCAATTCTGAAAAGGCGCCGTCCATGCGCGTTAAAAATTTTGCGTTATCATAGCGCTTGACTTCTTCGTTCGACTAGAGGCTAGAGAAGCCGGGCGAGTGAACGTACCGCTTCCGCGTGTCAGAGTAGCGGACGCTATTCCATTCAGGATGCTCAAGTCTTTGCAACTGTTTTAAGAGCTCAAGATGACCAGGTGAAGCGGGAAGAACCGTTGGTGCCATCGTCTTCGTTTTTATGTGTAAAAAATAAAACTTTTGATCCGGAGGATCAACAGTTTCAAATGTCTGCGTTGTTGGAGAGTCCTCGGTGTAGAAGTCAGCACACGTGTTTGGATCCGCATAAATACTGAGCTGGTCATCATTTTCGTAATAAAAATCAGGGCGGTAATCACTTTGATTGGTATTATTTAAACGAGATTTAATTGCCGCTATTTCTGAGAATAATTTATTCATCTTACTATTTCTCTTCCTCTTGTGTTTGTTGTTTCGACGCCGCTTATTATCATCCGATGATAACTAGAGCTTATTGAAGAGCTAGAATCGGAGCTTGAACGCTGCGGCATCTTCCGTTTCTTTCCTTTTCTTGCATCCGCCGCCTTGTCATCCATCGTTGGAGCTGGACCCTTTAAAGTACTATAAAACACACAAAAACAATATTCAAAACTATTAAGTTTTAAAAACTCGAACGGTAACACCGTTAATTTATAGCTTAAAATGCTTATTTAAAAATAATGTCTACAGCTTTACCATAGAATAACACCGTTTATTTCTTATATTAGATAAGAATAATTTCTACCAGCATTTCTGCAGAATAGCTATGGAAAAAAAAATTAAAAATCTTACTCAGCACGAAGCGGTTCGTAAGCTACACTTTAGTTACGTCCGCTCTGGTTGAAAATCCGAACGCCAATGAAGCAAAGTTGCGCTCGGCGCACTGCCGGTGGTGACGCTAGAGAGAAGGGCGGAAGGGGCGGAGCCAACCTAGATAGGAAACGGAAACGAGGAGTGGACCAATCACGGCACGACTAATACAAATCGAAAGTCATGTTCGCTACTCTCATATAAATAATTAGGTTTCGAATTACGGTACAGTTGTTTAATAGTGTTTGTTGTCCTCTATAGCATTTAACGGCTGTTTAGTGTTTGTTCACTTCGTGACACATCATTTGTCGAGCGTTAAAGAGATAGAGAGAGAGAGTGCGCGCGCTCTTCTTAAGAAGAGTTCGATGCTTTTAGACCGGGCATATACACTTTTTCTATGGAAAAAAATACGAATTTTTATAAACTATAGAGTAAAACTTATCGTATTTTATGTACCGACTTAACATCCTCTTAAAAGGATGCAGGCTGATTACCAATAACCCTGTACAGTGACGGGGACAGCCTTCCTAAGCTAACATCTCCGTTTTGCATCTTTTCATTTTGTCTTGTTCGTCACTTTAACTCACTAAAATTATATATGTCTAAGTTTGGATGCTTGTTGCTCAATCCCGTCGGAACGTCAGAGGCTACTTTTTATCGCGGAAAAATAAAATAGAACGGGAACTATGCGGGTAATACTACGGGGCGCTGATAGTATAAAATAAAATCCATTATTAGCAATTGTAAAAGTTGTATTTTATTGGCAATTTTCAGTTTTCAGTCAATTGTTTTCTGTCATTTGGTTACCACCAAAGTAACCTGAAACCGTGAAAGCCAATGTAACCATTACATAGTACGTATCTATTTAGGATATGCGTTATCAAGGTACTCTTAAAAAAATCTTTCAGCATTTCAATATGTAGGTACCAACTGTCACAAAATTCAATATACTTCAGATACCTATCATTCCTTGTTTCTATGGTAAGTGCTTTACACTCATTTTATTTTTATACACGTGCGTACGTATAATATCTACCGAAGAAAATTAATCATATCCAGATAAGAAATGATACGATTTTTTGTATGAATCAACCGGAATATTGGTTTTACGACTTAAGCATGTTTTCATTTATTTATTTCCTCTATTCATTTAATTGATTTTCATATTGCTTAGCATCCTTACGTTCCTTAACCCACTTTATGTTACCACTATGTACTGGGACTTATTTATCTTTTATCAATGAAGTTATTTTAAGCGTCAAAACTATTGGTTTTTGACCTATAACTTAATATTTCCGGAAATTCATTTTAGGGAATATTTAAATGTGATTTGAGGGGGATGGTGATTATGTTGTTGCTGGGATTTTAAACCCTTAGTGGATCTAAAATTCTTATGTGGAACCTAAGATATAGGCACAACAAGTGATAGAACTGAATCACTGAAAGTGAGCATTCTATTAGAGGGGGGATCATTGTCTAGTGGAATAAACATACCTACGCGTATTTTCGAAAACATCCATGCCTAAAAGATAAGAGAAGATTTGTTGTATTTAGTTAAAAAACATGTGACAACTATAAAAAATTTAAATTAATAATTTAAATTTTAAAAGAGACTTTAGAAAAAGAGAAGAGAGAAACGTAACTCATCAAACCGACCGACGTAAAAACAGGAGTTTTAAAATTTGGGTCTGTCTTGAAGCAAGGTTGGTGGCAAGGCAAAGAGTGAACTTCTTTTTTGACGGGGATTTTTGTTTTTCCTTCTCTTTTTGGAGTGAACACTTCTTTAGCAGCTCGAGCAGTTTTTCGTAAGAGGTAAATCTTGTGGTTTCGCATACCGACATGCTAGCGTTAATTGTACCTACTAATCTACCTATAATACACATATAATATAGTACATCGTAAAGGTATCATACCTGACTATGAACTATGCTTTTAGGATGAGTGAAATCTTGTAAGTTTGAGTCACCGACATACAGAACCCTACTATATGTATAATATAGTTTGGATGTTTCTTGCCCAATCACGTCCTAATGTCTGAACGGATGATCGGGCTGAAATTTGGAAAACAATTAAAATATAGCATGGAATCACACATAGACTGTTTTTCATCCCAGTAAAATATCGTGAACTGGACCCACGCGGGTAAACCTGCGATACGCTGCTAGTGCATAGCAGTGTATCTGTATATCTGTAGATTTATAGGTGACGTATTGTGTAACATTAACGCTGTTTAGTACTAATATTCTAAGTTATAAGTTTTCACTTATATCAGCAGTCCCTATGGCTGCCAATTTTTTTACGATAGAGAAACGGGCGAGCGAGACATACGCCTGATGATAACCAACACGTCTGCCACCAGTGCCACGCAAGTATTGGAAAATTCTTCTCATTATCTTTTAAAATCCGATACAATCAACATATAAATATTTATCAAAACTTGTATCGACGTCCGACGTCTCCGAAAATGTTTAAATTTACCCCTGTCATGGCTAAGCACGAATATCTTAGTAATATAGTAAAGGCGAAAGTTTGTGAATGTGTATGTTTGTTACTTCTTTTTTTTTTTATAGCATAGAGTGACGAGACGAGCAGGTCATGTGCCTGATGGTAAGCAACATGCCTGCCACATAACAGCACAGTAACACGCAGCTATTGGAACATGATAGTCCAAATCATTACCTAGCACTGCACTGCGCTCGTCACCCAGAGATCTAAGATATTATGTCTCTTAGCCCTGTAATTTCTCTGGAATCATTGCCCTTCAAACCGGAACACAGTAATGTTTGCACATTACTGCTGTGCACATACTAATATTTTCATGTTTGTGAATGTGTATGTTTGTTACTTCTTCACGTCTAAAGCGATTTTAGTAAAATTTGGTATGGAGTTAGCTGACACCCTGGATTAATACATAGGCTACTTCTTATCACAAAAAATAAAGGGAACAACGGGAACGGGAACTTCGCGGGTAAAACCGCGGGGCGCTGCTATTTTTGCAATAATAGGTATAACGTTGATATTGGAACGTCAACATACCTACTTAGGTTGTTATCATTTGAAATCACCCAATCGCTAATTGCATTTCTTGATTCAATTTTAATTTATTTTTAAGATATTTTCATTGAAATACAAGAATATCTAAGTGGTAATTGTTGAGAAAAGTACTTACAAGAAATTGAATAAGTAATAGTAAAGTCCAGTCTGTAAAATACATTAAAAATCTCATAATATTGATGAACGTCCTCATTAAGTTATCACTTGACCTTTAGCCTAATTAACAAAACTAGATTTATACTGTTCTAATTAAAAGTGTTTATTTTCCAGGCATTATATCTTATATATAAAATTCTCGTGTCACAGTGTTTGTTTCCTTACTCCTCCGAAACGGCTTTACTGATTTTAACCAAATTTTATATGCATATTCTGTAGGTATGAGAATCGGCTACTAGCTATTTTTCATACCCCTAAGTGACAAGGGTTGTTCACTAAGGCAAAACAACGTTTGCGGGGTCAGCTAGTAATTATATAGATACAAGATATAATTAAACCTATTATATAAGTACATCTGGACAATTATTTTTATCGGTCCCTTTGAGACTTTGAGGAAAACTGTTTTAAATCCTTTAATGAAAAAATAACATGTGGTTAATCTTCAAAACGTACAGCCTACCGTAGTAATATACATTGTCTTTGACTGCATTTTTGCCTGGATTGACACAAAGACAGTCTGCATGTACACCCACTATGATAGAATAGGTATATTTTATACTAGATATACGTACGTAGAAAAGTTTATTATTCTCATCATTACCTGAACATCATGAATAGGTTCAATCCAGCACTATCAGTATAACACAATCACGTTTCAGAGCTTCACATCACCGCATTTGTAAAACACACTATGAGAGGTCCACAAGCTCGGCATGACATTGGGAGCGCAATCAGCGACGGAAGACGTTGAATTGATTCAATTAACCACTGTGCCAGTTGTCGTTAGCCACAGAGCTGTTTCCTCGACGGTGGATCAACTGATACTGCTGCTATGACGCTGTAATCTTTTATCAACCGCCCTGCGCCCGCGCACCCTATCTATTAAGACAATGGCTTCAGCCCGATCATTTGGGGCACTTATAACGCTATCTATACGCTCCGATTGGCTGGCCGATTGTATTTGTAGAGTAATAGTCGACGGTTCCTGTTGTTTATCGACTAATTTACCGTCTTTGTTTTGATTTTCTTATCTTTAAATGTAGTTTAAACGATATGTATTTAGTTGTTAAATTAAATTATAATACTTAATTTCGTCCGATACAGCATTGTTTGACGTTTAAATGTTTTAAGCTTACTCTAATTAGAGTAGGCTTAGAATATTTAAACGGACAAAACGACGGATCGAAGTAGAATCGCAGTTGGAAAGTCACGAGTTTATTTCGAAATTACGTTTTCGTAGAAAGAGAGTAGACGTCCAGCTCTGGGGGTCTACCGGCGAACGAAAAATGTCATGATGTTTCTCTCTCTTTTCTTTTCGCTTGAAATGATAGAGACAGGATTAGCAAAGCGATAGCCGATTTAGTTAGGCGGTAGAAGCGCTGGAACAAAGAATAAAAAGTGTAACTACTATACATATATATATATATACTATACATATATGTATACTTTATGCTTAGATATGCTTTAGGTAACGATCTGAAAAAGTCCTTATTACTTTTTACAAAATACAAATTTATTCCCTAAAAATTTTGTTAATGAGTAGAGTAAGCAATTTGCACTTGCTCTTAGCAATAAGGCCGCCATTTGTGGTACTAGTTCATAAGTATTTCACTGTAATTTATTAATTTGTCTGTATCACAATAAAGAGTTTCTATATATCTATCTAATAAGTTTTAGATTGGAGATTGCATATATACTTTACAAAGATATTTTCCAATTTCACCTAAAGGTAGAGCCAATTTTTTTTTAAATGGCTCTAATAAAATGCAATATTGTCGCCACTTTTGGCGAAACTCAATAGTCCTACTAATTTTATATCGAAATTTTGGGTGTTCGTTGCTCAATCACGCCGGAATATCTGAACACCCGTTGAGATTCAAATTTCACAGATTAGGTAAAAATAATGTGAAATAGCGCATAGGCTGCTAGGTACTTTTTATCGAGGAAAATAACAGGAACGGGAACTGCACAGGTAAAACCGCGGGGCTCTGCTAGTTATGCACCTATACTAGTATTTTATCGGAAATTTATGAAATGTAGGAATTGTAGGTATAGGTTATAGACTACATGTGATTAATGCGGGCATTATTAAAAATCCCCGGGCACTACTCATAATGTCTAGCTATATCGGGCAAAATTATTAATTACCATTTAAACTTCATTATTTATTATATTGTTCGGTCATTATTATATCGCTACGTGACAAATTGACAATTTGATAATAAAGCTAAGTAACCGGTTAGGTTACTTAGGACCACTTAAGACCCAGATCCGACTCGGAGCACCCCAACTCCGCCTAGTCTTGTTGCTACTACTGTAGAGTGTATATAAAAAATTGGCAGTCATAGGAACTGCCGATATAAGTGAAAACTTATAACTCAGAATTTGATAGCTTACCTTGGAAACTACACGGGTGTAACCGGAGGGCGTGGCCTCGCCATCTTGGCAAGGCCATCTAGAAATGCGTCAGCATTTCCCATTGGCTGATGCGTTTCTAGATGGCCATGCCATGATGGCCTGTCCACTCACTTTCAGCATTTCCCATTGGCTGACGTATTTCTAGATGGCCAATAGCCATGGTCCCGAGTTTACCCGAAGCTTTCTTATCATACCCGAGCGTGACGAATGAATTCAATTCACAGCCCACGAAAAATCTGTCTAGGTGCGCCTAAAGAAGTTTTCACTTCAAATAAAAAAAATAGTAATTAAATATGTTTATATTAATCTGCCCAAAAGGTGAAATATATTATGTCCATATATTATTTACATATAATATTATGTCCAGTCAATTTGATTATTTGAATAATTATTACCATAATGCCCTTTCTAAGTGGGCATTTTTCATAGTGGCCGGTCATTATGAATAATGCCGGATTTATCACTTGGTCCATAACATATACCTACAAATCCTAGGAAATGTATATGTCGCAGCCGGATTGTACAATCTGCTGTATCACATTACGGCTAGCTTTTTTGAAAAGCAGGGCCGTTTTGTAAAGCGGTGGTTTAACTCTTAGCCGGATTGAATGCGGCTGATTAAAAAACAATTACAAAACGGCTAGCTGTAATGTAATACGGCGAATTATACGACCCGGCTGCGACATATATCTACATATTCCGAAGCTCTTTAGGAGAAGTATAAAATATGGCAATTAGTGTCTATTGCTGAGATTTGGCTCACCCCTTCCGCATTTTTAAAATGCCCACTACTGATCAGATTTTTTTACAGGAAAAAATTAAAATGGCACGTGAAAAAACTATTTTAATTCATGTACTCGAAATTATCAGCGATGACCCCACATTATTTTTTGATAATAAAATTTCTAATTTTACGTTCTATTAAAGTAACCGAACCACAGAATAAATATTAGACCGAACACTTTTTAAATTTATGTTTAATTATTGAGTAATTAAATAAAACTTGGTCAAAAATTTACTCCTGATTTAATATTGATTTCCCCTCCAAACTGTGTCATGCTATTCTCGACTTTATGCATTTCATATTGAGAAAGGGTCTCGCGCGGGTGAAATCAGATTTTTTCCTGGCATTAGGCGCACTCTTAAGAAAAATCTTAGACTGAGACAGCTTCAAAGCTTATGTTCATGAAGTACATATACACACTTTTGGTGTCAATGTATTTAATTTAATTTGTTTGAAAGCTTTCGTTCATTTAACATACTTTATATGGCACTTTGGGATTCAAAGTGCAGAATTGTCCAGAGTACAAGAAATAAAATACCTTTGAATTTGTATAGATAGTAACCTTAACTGGAATGCCCACATAAAAAACTTAGTAACTAGAATTAGAAAATTAATATACATATTTAAAACGCTAAGGACAGTGGCAGATACAAAGTTGGTTTTGGAGACGTACAAATCGCTTTGCGAATGCATAATAAGGTACTGCATCTGTGCCTGGGGTAATGCGGCCAAAACTACTATTATTTCAGCCGAGCGAGCACAGCGTGCAGTACTTAAAGTACTGCATTTTCTGCCCTTCAGGCACCCTACTTCAGATTTATATGCAAGAGCAGGCGTTTTTAACGTTAGAAAGCTGTTCATATGTGAAAGTCTCAAACGGTATCATAAAGATATTGTACCTAAACTTATTAAGGAAAACATCAAGAGACAGAGAAGGTGTCCTGTGGTGGGTATGAGACAGAAATTTGGTAAAGCAAGTTTTAATTATGTTGTGCCCTCTTTGTATAATAGGATAGATAGCAACTTTGAATTAAGGAAACTCAACAACAGACAGTTTAAAAAAGCTATTATATCATGGTTGAACACTTTTGAGTATGATGACGTTGAGAACATGATGTTTGATTTGGGTGTCCTGTGAGGGTATCGTGGTGGTTATTTGATTGCTTTTGACATATATAAATTTTCATTTATAAATTTTTACATAGGTAACTCAACCTTTGTTATGAGTAACTTATTTATGTGTGAATGTGTGTATGTGTACTTTGGGTTTTGGTATATAAACATGAAAATGTACATACGTTTGTTGGTATACTTGTACTTTATGTGAGTTTTTTTTTCTTTCTTTTTAATGTATACATTTTAATTTAATTTATTTTAAATTCATTAAGTATACCTAATTTAATTGATTTGATGTCATTGTGAAATATAAATTGGGAGAAGCCATTGGGTATCGAGATACAGTACTTGTACTAATTCGAACCTAATGGGTTCATAATGTATTATGTAATCAAGTTTATGACAAATAAATATTTCTTATTTCTGTCTTATTTCTTATTTCTTAATTAATTGAATTTTTTGTTTATTTTTGAATATTCCATATTTTTTTTCATTTTTTGTGATATTTCATGAAACAAAACAATGAAAGTTTGAATGAATGTTTTATTTGTCCTAAAATAAAAATCTCTCTCCTACCACTACTTTTGACCCTACCTCCGACTCCGGTTCCGACTCCAACTCCGATAAATCAAATTTAAAAACTCCGACTCCGACTTCGGTTCCGATAAGATCACCTTCGTTACATCCCTGGTAGCGACAAGACTAAGTGGTGGAGTCAGGTGGAGTGCTCCTAGTCGGACTATCTTAACTTTTTTACATTTCCGATTGCTATTTAGGAAATGTATAGATTTGCTAGGAAATGTGTCTAATGTAATTTATTTCACACATTTTCGGGATTTGAGATTTTAGGAATTACCTACATAGGTAGGTATATTTCCTAGGAATTGTATATCTACAACAATTTATAATGACAGAACCCCAGAACATTAGTTAATGGTAGAATTCTGGCTTTATAAATTTTGTATTAAAATATGGTTTTAAGAGAAAACTTCTTTTGGCGCATCACACACAGATTTTTGGTGGGCTTTAAATGAAGTACATCATCACGCTCTTAAATAAATAAAAATCTGGTGAACTCGGGATCTAACGCATTTCTAGATTAGATGGCCATGCTTAGACTAATCTACATAGCCATGGTTATAATACTAGTCTAGATAGGCATGCGTAAAAAATTGTCTAGACGACCATGGTCTGAAGATTTATTCCAGACTAGCAGCACCCACCGGTTTCACTAGCGTAGTTTCCAAAGTGAGCCATCAAAATCGAGTTACTTATCAGTTTTCGCTTCTATCGACAGTCCCTATTCCTCTGGCTGCTAGTTTTTTCATTGAGCCATTAATGATATAGGTAGTAATTCCGTGGCAATAACGCGACGTGGTGGTCTAGGTACCTACACACCTACTAATAAAACGTATCAAGCATTAAAAGAATTTGCCGTACCTACCTACACATTGACACAATGGACCATGGATTTATTCTTGGATTTGAAATTTGTACATTATTCTACTAGCACCATTATTCAGCCCTTTAATTTGATGCCCATACTGAGGGAGTAGTGAAAAAATAAACCGGTCACGCACGAAGGGTTCCGTACCATTATCTGTAACCTAATCTTGTATTGCAAGTTACACACTTTTGCGCAGACAGCGAAAACATCTTTTGACGTGACAACGTCTTATAAATTGGTTTGCCGGGTGACACTTCAAGAAACTGCGTTACGCTCCGCTCACGTTATGCGCTCACAATGAGAGCGAGTGAGAGGGACGCGTGCCTTTCACTTTTTATGTCTGTCTCTCTCGCTCTTAGGCGGGATAACCATGCCCGAGTCGCCGATTCGCTTAGGCGCCTGCATACAAGTTTACACGTTGCCAGTTAATTGTAAAACGATTGTGTAGTGATAATGTGAAGGTAGTTTATTTTAGTAAAATTATTTTACCACTCAAAGTCGCGTAAAACTTTCGCCCGTATACCGACTTTACAGGTAACCAATTTTTTATTGTATTCGGGAGCCCCCTTAATTAATTATTTTATTTTAATTAATTACATTTAAAGAGAACATAAAACTAAATATTATGTGAATAGAGTTAAAGCTTCTACCTGTCGCCCATTGATGTAAATAACAAAAGATGTGCCCTGAATACCTTGAACTTTTAATAAGGTGTAATAAGCGTCAGACTGTTCAGTTAGACTCTGCATTCAGACAGCAAGATCGGGTTCGGCGAGTCTTACTGTCTTACAGTCTGAATACCGAGTAGTGTAATAAGACAAAGACAGTTAGACCGACAAAGTTTGTCGGTCTAACTGTCTTTGTCTGTCTTGTCTAACTGTCTTGATTATGTCAATGTCAGTGTTATGTGTTTGTCGGACAAACACATAACACTGACATTGACATAATATATAGTCTTAAAATATAATTTCATTGATTTGTGATTGGTTCATTGGTATTCGCGGTAATTTCTGTTTTTGTTTTTTTGGTTTTCGGAGATCGAATGCCATAATTTTAATTTTGATCTCGCTGTTATTATACCTATCTTAAAAGCTTAAATTTTTTTTTTTATTTAAATTAATAAATACCATAAAAGCGTGCAGTAGAGAAAACGAAGTAATATTAAAAGTCCTAGAGCGCGCGTTATTCAGACTGGTGTAATAGCATTAGAATAGATGGTAATAGCGATCTGACAAGTTAGACTCTAAGACAGTCTGCATAACGAATGCTGAATAACGCGTAGCTTATAGGCGCTTTAGACTCTAAGACTGTCTGAATAACGAGTGGTGTAATAACGACGCGCCGTAAGAACTACCGCACGGAAACTAGCTTTCAAATATAAAAAACTGCATTTGAAATCGGTCGATTCATTTGAGCTTTATCGTGCCACAGCAGACATACATCGTCATCGTCAAACTTATAACACTCCTCTTTTTGGTCGGGGTTAAAGGCTTCCTGTTATCTTGGTTGGTAGTCTGGCACTTATAATTTAGCAGGTATATGTCAAAAGCGAATAAAAAAATAGTTGACTTTGACAGTAATGACAATTGATTTGTCATTGATGTGTCAAAGTTGTGTTGAATGAAAGCAAGCGTTTGCGGCTTTTTGGCTAGCATAGCAATGTTAGTTTTATTTTACGGAGTAAACAATTATTTTGAATGATAAATGTCCTCTAATTGACTCCTTATTTTACTGTAAAATGAATGCTACAAGTTTATACGTTTCAACATGTCGTTTGATAATATTAGCTGATGCAGCGGATAAAAGTTCTTGGACAGATTTGTTTCGCTTGGTTCCCTATTTACGACAATCTCTTTCTTGTACGGTTTGCGGCAATTTATTGAAGGAGCCCTACACCCCGACGAGTTCCGGCTGTCAGCACCACGTCTGCAAGAAGTGCAAAGGCGGCAGAAAGAAACTAAAGCCGTCTTGTAGTTGGTGCAAAGACTACGAAAAGTATGCGGAAAACTTGCAGTTGCGTATTCTTTTACAGTGTTACAAAAAGTTGTGTGAATATTTTATGGACACAGAAGTGTATAAATCATTGTTGGAAGAAGAAGAAATAGCGGCCGGAGTGAATGGGGGTACAGTGGCAAGTTCAGGGTTGATTGATTTAATACAAGAAGGTGCTGGCTTTTCAGATGACTACAAAAGCACAGCAGGTCTCTCCAAGTCAGCATATAGTATATTACCTTGTGTTTATACAAACTCTGCATCCACACAGACACAAGTTGCATCAACATCAACAAATTCAGAGACAAGAGTTTCAAAAGAGTCACCAAACACAACTAGAGCTACTTCTAATGGCTCTCCTATGTATTCAGTGATGTATGCAGGATCGGGAAATAAAATTACAATTAAAAGAAAGGCTGTTGATGATATAGATTCTTCCCAGAGTGAACCCTCACCAAATAGTGATAGTAAAAAGGTTTGTTTACAAAAATTTTTGTTACCATGATTTAGGTACCTTACACTTAATCTTTACAATTAGAAATTTGCATCATAAAGTGCCCTTTACTATCTAATTACTGAATTTAATCTTTTGAAATGTAGGAAAAACAGAAAATCTCAACTTTAAATTGAAAATAATAGAACTTAAGTATAGCAGTGTTTTATAAACTATTTTTACAGTTTGAAACCAAATCTTGAAACAAAAAAAACTTATAACAGGTGTAAAAAAATGTTGCTTATCATTCTCTACAATATATCTGATTCTTCATTTACTAAAATAGGTGCATGTATACTGATCATGAATTTTTTTACTTTCAGTCAAACCAATTAGGATTTAAGAAACCTTCCAATAGAAGTCGTAATACATGTAGCAATAAGCGAAAGGGTTGTCGATGTGGAAACGCAACGGCCACTCCAGGGAAGTTGACATGCTGTGGGCAAAGGTGTCCATGTTATGTTGAAAGTAAGCCCTGTACTGAATGCAAGTGCAAAGGGTGCAGAAATCCTCATAGACCAGATGGGATGAAGGTAAATTAATTAATAATTTAGATAATTATATTTCAATTTCATACTTAATTTCAAAATTGGTAGGTGATCATTATAAAAACATGAGATGGTGACCCAGAATATATCGGTGCTTGAAAGGCAGAAATTACCAAGCAACACTTTGACAAATTTACTGTAGAGCAGTTTAAAGTTTATGGGTAGTTTAACCAAACCAAATTGGGACGTGCAAAATAAAAGTTATTCATAAATCAGTAAAATTCTTATCGAAAGAAAAAAATTCAAAAACCAATCTATGCAATATTTTTTACTGATTTCAATCATGATAAGACTCAATATCGCCCAACATGTTACTTTGCTTAGTCATTTCTGCCTTTCAAATGTCAATATCCAATTTTACAAAAGTGAGATGATTCTTGATCTTCATTATCTGAGGCAGCCCAAGCTGAGTACTATCTGAGGTGTCTTTGTGCTAGTTGTCGTACAAGATGTTAGTACTTGTTGAGTATGTAAAGGTTAGGTTAGTATGGCCCTATACCTTCTTTGATAGGCAGTAGTGGCCACTTGAAAGAAACTGCCAATGGTTCCTTTAAAAATAAAGTGAGATTGTAGATTCAAACCTCTGCTTATTTTCCCAAATTAATATACATGTCTGTTATCTAGCCATTGTATATAATGGCTTAGGAAAACATTGTTAGTTACTTAATATCCACTTGTTCTAAGAAATAAATCTTTAAAGGACATGTGCAGTTAAATTTCAAACGTAGCCAACTTTTAAACATAAATAGCCAAACTTCAATATTTTTAATAAATTTGTTAGCTAATCCCAAAATCTATGGTTATTTTTTTACATTGTATGTAAAAATGAAACTTATCAAAATTGTTTGTTTTGTTTTGAAACTAATTTGAGAATTAATTATAATAGATTTAATTTTAGTTTAGAGATTAATGTGTTAACTTTGAAGCTATGGTGCTACAGAAAGTCCACATGTAGGATTCACTACCAGACAAAGATAACCTGATAAAGTTATTTTGTCCAAAGTCATAAAAGTAAGTCCAAGTTTGGCTGAAAACTATTTCTGTTTTTATTTACATTGTTTTTAGGTAAATTAATTAATTAATAATTAGGCTTGATAATATCAGAATAAAGTTTAGATAATTAATTATTGATTAACTAGCTTTTACCCGCGACCATGTCTGCCCGAAATAAATATTAAGGTAACTGAGACTAAGGTAAAGTAACTAAAGAGATCTTATATTAATCCGGGAGTTGCAACTAATTTTAAGACAAATTCTATTAATTGATTTCGATAGTTCATGGTTTTTTTATACTGCTGCCCCAAAAATGTTTACTTATATGACAAGGACGTTTAAAAAACACATAGTCACATAGTCTGGCTAACGAACAAGTTGTGTCATATTGAGTCGGCCAGAGCTCTGTCACATACAGGCTAACACGCACACATTCGCACACTAGTCGGCCATTATGCGCGCAAAACTCGGCCAGCCAACACGTTTCAGGATAAAAACAAATCTTGACACACAGAACGTACTGCGCCTTGAAATCCTGTAAAAGCCGTAGTGACCAACGCAATAAACCTCCAGGAATCATGTTTCATAAGTGATTGAATAATTTAATCACTTATTTCCCCATTTTAAATATTAAAACAAATCTTTATTTCCTAACACTAAATAGGGAATCCCAAGACCAGTGTTGCCAATATTACCGCGTGATAATTACCCAAAATATATGGTACTCGTAAATTATATCAATAGCTTAATATAAGCAGCCCACTAAATGTTCACTCGGGGTCTTCTCTCGCAAGCAGAAAGTCAAGGCCATCTAGATAAGTACATGTCGTTTTCCTCACGATGTGTTCGCTCGGCGTTTTTTAAGTAAGCGGCATTATGCATACGAATTCGAAAATACAGTGGTGCGCCTAAGATTTAAACTTCGGATCGGCAGTCACCGTTCTCCCGTCTAGACCAGCCGTAACTTAATAATCCATATAACATCGATATAAACCAACAGATGTGCCCTGAGCACCTTGAAATTGGTAATAAGCTGCGTCTCTGTGTGTATCGTAAGTAGTTTACAAGCAACCTACTTGACCCCTAGAATCGCTAGCGGCAAGATATGCTGTGGTTCTACTTATTTTGGTTGTGGATAACGAATAGTGATAGGAAAAAAAATTGGCAGTCATAGGAACTGCCGATAGAAGTGAAAACTTATAACTCAGAATTTGATAGCATACCTTGGAAACTACACGAGTGTAAACGGAGGGCGTGGCCTCGCCATCTTGGCATGGCCATCTAGAAATGCGTCAGCATTTCCCATTGCCCCATGCGTCAGCGTTTCTAGATGGCCATGCCATGATGACCTGTCCACACTCTTTCATAATTTCCCAAGGGCTGACGTATTTCTAGATGGCCAATAGCCATGGTCCCGAGTTTACCCGAAGCTTTCTTATCATACCCAAGCGTGACGAATTAATTCAATTCACAGCCCACGAAAAATCTGTCTAGGCGCGCCTAAAGAAGTTTTCACTTCAAAAACGTCCGGCGTCCACCGCTTCCTGCAACCGACTAGAACGGAAAAAGTGAGCTCACTCTTCCCAACGATAACATGATTCCGTGCGCCCTGAAGTTTGGGAGGGCACATTTTTGTATTGAGATAGTTGATATATAATTATATTATTGAAGTGAAAACTTGTTATAGCGCACCACACAGAATTTTTCGTCAGAGATGTGAATGAAGCTCATCGTCACGTTTGGCAGTAAAAGATTCGTTTTAGGTGAAATGGGACCGCAGTCTGTGCCAGAGCCTAAGTTTACTATATTACATTTTTATTTTTAACTATTAAAATTATTAAATGGTTTTCTCTACTAGTTGTTTCTTATTTTGTATTATAGCACACAGATGATTTTGGTTGCCATTGTCACTACGTATTTTAATATTCTGTGTGCTAATTTCCAAAAGAAAATGAAGCAAAAGAAAACGGCGACGAAGAAACGACTGGATCGAAACGGTTAAAAATTGTTATTGTGAAAACAATTGGATCCCAAATATCAGTGTCAGTGTGTCGTTCGAAGTGCAGTAAGCATTTCGAAGTTAATGACATATAAATATAACAATGCCTAAATGCTCTAATTCTCTAGGATGGACCAGCAAAATGATTTTAAGAAATGAAATAATTTACTGATTAGGTACTTGTTTTGTTGTGGTGTAAATTTGGTTAACGTGGCAACCCAGAATTTATTCCACACATGAATATCCGCCGCCATTTTGGGTCATTTGAGTGCCTCAGTCTTGTCTCTGGGTGGGCTCTGTCCGACTTTTTTTAAACGTCCTTGCTTGTATGATATGTTTTGTCAAAACTAACCTCAAAATTCCTGAGGGTAGACTCAATTTATTTTTGAAATTTTTTTCACTTGTTGAATCATATCCTGCTTTGAGCCTTTATGGGCTCCCTGCCGCTTGACGGGTTAAGACATTTTTTTGTACAATTTCATCAAAATCGGTCTCAAAAAGTGTCTAGTTGCAAAATTTAACAATTTTATCTTCAACATTGATAAACTTCCATGTAAACTTTCTCATTTCCAAACTTTCAACTCTTTTTTTCTATGATAAAAAAAATGGTTGTCTGTAAAGTCGGTTTACTGACGATAGTTGAACGTGACAACGTCTTAAGAAAATACTGATGGAATGGTACTGATGACGTCATGCGGCGAGGTAACGGCGGTAACGGCACATGACGTCATGTTTTGCGGGCGTGCAGCCGGCTTCATCGAATTATAAGACGTTATCACGTCAAAAAGTCATCTGTCTATGCACCAAATTGCAACAAAATCGGTTCTGTTGTTCAGGCGTAACATACAGAGTTACTTTCATATTTATTATATTAGTATGGATATTAACTTCAACTAGGTTTCTAGTTGCCAAATTTTAAATTTTTATTTTTAACAATTGCAAACTTCCTTAAAAACTTTCATGCCCCATTTCAACCCCTATTCTACCCCACACAGTTTTTATTGCAAAATTGCCAGAATAAAGTTTATTTGCTTCGTGTCAAGTGTACGAAGTTTCATGGGTTTATCTTCAAAAATTACGAATTCTATATAAACTTTCCCTTAAAAATTAGGGGAAAAACTAATATAATTGATGCTCTCACACACATATTCAATCAAAAGTGGAAATGGGCTGGCCATGTTGCTCGGATGTCAGACAATAGATGGACAAAAAGAACTACTACTTGGCGAGGACCAGACGGCAAAAGAAATGTTGGAAGACCTTTCAAGGGATGGGTAGATGACATAACACAAGTAGCAGGCAGATATTGGGAAAAGATAGGAAAAGACAGTTTCACCCTCTTAGGGTTTGAATTTCTTAAAACCCCGTCTTAGGAGCACTTACATTCTAAAAGACACCATGCGAAATTTGATACTCATTTGTAGTTTCTGAGTTTTCATGTTGAGTGTCCTTTCACTACTATAAAGTGTTCAAACAGTCAGCCTGTATATAGATATTTATAAAACACTCTTTTACTTTTTTTCCAGGTGCGACCTCATATACCTCACTTAGAGAGCCTGCAGCTCCCAGTCAACAACAACCCTGACAGTTCTCCTTCTTGCTCCGGCTCCTTGGACAGCCTCGATACCGATACCCTCGCTATGGACACAATGGAAGATACCTTCACGTATGAACCTGATATCAAACCGGATATTGAAGGTAGGCATTTCAATTAAACATCTGTTTTCCCTCGCAAAAAATATATTTTAGTTTGATATACTACAAAAAAAATAAGGTTAAGAACTGGTTCCTTATTTCAAAGAAGACCAGGTTTAACAAGTAAATAATGGCAAACTTAATAAATAAAGGTCATCTTTAGAGACTGTGATCAATGAAAACAATTGTTTTTCTCAGGGATCTATTTCACATCTCTAAATAAACTAACGATAATGTGTATTTAAATCAACAAAATTAATTAGGTTACCTGGGTCCCATAATACGAGTACAAGCTTTGCTTAATTTGGGCCCAGTTAAACTGTTGTGAGTAAGAAATGCCTCATTTATTACTATGAATCTATTCTATTGTTTTATAGAATTTTGTACTCTATTTTTAGAGCAACAGAATACATAGTTTAATTGACTTCCCTAAATTATATTTATCCTCATTATAGTATGTCTATTTTATTGTGTTTATACCATTCCTAATGGTCATTGTTACCTAGTGGCAAGGATGTTTTCAAAAGTTTGAATGAGGTTGTAGTTTGGAATCTCGCCTACAGTTCTGATAATTTTTCAAGTGTAAGTAGAATGAATACATCTGTACAATATTGTCATCACCTTTACTATTACCATCAACTTTATCATTGAAGGGAAACCTTGTGAATAAAATGACATATTCCAAGAAAGACATGACACGTCACATAGCCCCATCATTGGCTATGTTCCTCTAACCGTTGCTGTAAAAAAAAGTATACAATAGCTTTAACATATTACAAACTTATTGTAAAAAATGTACAAGATTTAATCGCGATCTAAATGATTGATAATTACCTCGACATTTAAAAACAATACATTATGTACATACTTTTTTTAATTTAATTTAAACACTCCACAGACTCCGGGGTCCGTGACCTTTGTCATTACAATAATCATTTTTTGTTTGACATAAAGCTTGGATTAGGAGAAGAAGAGGAAAATAATGGGGGGGGGGGGGGGGGAGTAGGGGGGTGGTGAACATTTTAAACGTAATTCTAGTACTAGTCAGTCCGATTTCGTCTGTTGAGCCGATCACTACCGGTTCGGATTCCGATAGTAATCGACTCGACATCGTCTTTTGCCTAAGCCGTCTCCTCCTGGCCCAGAGCCTCCACTACGGCCGCATTTCTGTCTCTAATGGCCATCAGTAGGTTGAAATCTCGAATGGTCTTTGGTGATGCAGCCAACGCTCGCCGCACGAACCGACCGATGGCGTCGTCGGTGTCGTCAGCGTAGTATTATGTACATACTCTCAAGTTATAGACACATATAACTTTATAGGATTGTTGCATTCCATCAGGAGCTTAACTCGCTTGGCTCAAGACTATTGCCTGAAAAATAAATGAACAAAGCCATAAATGTGATCTAATACCAATATTGTAATAATTACAGTTTTCACAACACAAATCCAAGATGTTTCCCCTTCGTTGCCTGCATCGATAATGATGGATGAGGAGATCCATGAGCAGGAGCAAGAAGATGGTTCAGCCGGGGAAGACGACACAAGTTCTCCCCAGGACTATAACCTTGCGTCTCCTCAAGACGGCCACGTAGAGGAAGAAGAAGTAGGTTCCCCACAGTCTACCGACACTCAGGAGAACATGAGTGACGTCGAGGTGGATGTATGACATTCACCGCCCGGCGGTGAATAGGACACAGCCTTCGTCTTTTTGACGCTTGTACTGAGAACTCTATGCTACGTTTCCACATGTTCGAACTCTTGATAGATTTGCTAGTCACGTTTGTGTCTAACTGGTATTAGATGTAAGCTTTTTTAATGTTGGTGTTTAAGTGTACAGTGTTGTATGTGGGTGAAGTGATTTATTAGGAATGTGGTTGGAGACTGTACTGATATTTTAGATACCAGCGACCGGCGATTCGTATTTTATTTCACTACCAAGTAAGAAAAAGGTATACATTGTTTACAGACTATCAAAACAATCAAAAGCTATTTTTAATATAAATTAACGTATGGCTATCGACATTATCATCTATAGATGCAATAATTATTCATTGTAATATTTCTATTGATTGAGCAATGCTAACTTTTATTCACTAATCCCGTTTTGGATTTTGGTTAATTATTATTCTATGAAATAATCAAAACATAAGTTTCGGATATATACATACGTACATTTACGTGAATATTTGTAAATATGTCACGGTTAAATTGTAAAAACTGTCAAATTCTAATCTAACGACGATAACGATTATATACTATTCTAACCTACCGTGAGATTATAATCTCACGCGTTATATTATAATTGTCGGTGATAGCAATTTTATCGTGACATGTACATCGTCATGAGTATTCTTCATAACTAATCGTTTTTTACTATTGGTGTTTTTTTACAAATTTTAATAAAAACATTTACTGTACTCTGAATTTTTTCACATTGAATTTTCATCCAGTTAATGAAAATCCGAGTTGTTCCACTGAGATTTTCGTGAACTACATGAAATGAAAACAAACATTGGCATTGGATCACCTTGGCTAATACCGCCGGCCGCTAGTATCCGTGTATGAATCGACCCTTGTGGTAGTACATGCAGCGTGTCACATTGTTCCTAAACATTGTATTGACAGCATATCAATGTTGCGTCATCACAAATTGTTCCATTTATTTATTGTTTTCACAACCGTGAAATATCTAATTGCTTTAAGTTATTATTCTTGTGTGAAAGAAAACATTTTTTGACATAATTTTTTATATTATTCCTTTAAGGTTCTTGTATAAGCTAATTTTCTGAATGTTGTAGTCTTTACTTAAAGTAGTACTTAGAAACAATATCCAAAGCCTGTATCATTATTTCTTATTATAAAATAACACTTGAAACACACGAGAAAGAGTTGGATATAATACCTTGACCCTTTCAACATAATTATTATATTACTATTTGTATAAATCGTAGCTTTTACATAAGCCTGGTATGGTGATTGACATTTTTGTTATGTAACATAAAATATATTTTACTAGATTTGTATGCAACTCTGCCAGAATAGTGATAGCTGAATTAAAATGGAAAAAAAATCTATGGAAATGGTAATGCACTGAATAAGCGAGAATATCTTTTGTAAAAATAATTCGTATCTGTGATGCATTTATGTGTAGATGTGTAACTTTAGTGTATTGTCTGTTCTTGTATCAGAATTGCTAGTATTTGACTCGCCGAAGTTTCGTAACGTGTTACCAAATATAGAAACGTGCCAAATTACTACTAGTGGCGCCGTTGTGTACATGAGAGTTAATATCAGATGAATTGTTATTTATTTTACTGAATCTGGCCTTTAACGGAGTGTACATAACTGTTGGAGATAATTCAGTTCAGAAATGTAACCGCTCCATTAAATGACACTAAATAGTAACCACTGACTTGTTGCAACAATGAAGTATAATAGAACAAATTGAGTATTCAATTGATGATTTGTAGGTGGGAAGTTATGCGGGTTTTTTTAGACTGAAATATCTCTACTAGCAAACCTATGAGTTGTTACAATAGACAATTTAGTATGTACTCAATCTATAAGTATTTAAATAATCAGTTAGGTATTTGGGTTCTGTCTTAATCGGATATCAAAGGAGCTTGACCAAATCACTTCAGCATATCGCACATACCGTGACATTCTCACTTATGAAAAAATGCAATATTTTTCAGGAGAACATTTTGTAAATATTATAATATCATTGTGATTCGCGCCAAAGCCAACAACAACTACACTAATGCCCTTACGGAATCTATGTGTACCACAACAGTAATATTACCGCATCAGGTAAATGATGCTGGAAGAAAATTATTACATATCTTTCAATTATTATTATTATTCAATTATTTTTGTAGTACTAGGAAATCCGCCAAGCAGTTGTATGCAAACATCACTGTGTTCCGGTTTGAAGGGCAGTGCTAGGTGATGATTTGGACTGTTTATGTTCCAATAGCTGCGTGATACTGTGCTGTTATAGGCAGGCGTGTTGCTTACAATCAGGCACACGAACTGCTCGTCCCGTCAGTCTTTACTATAAAAAATACATTAAACTTATTTTTGCATTTTTTGCAAAAGTGACAATGGCGGACGTTATGTTTTTTAAATTGTGTAGTTAATTGAAAGTATAGTTCTGCAAATTGTTAACAGCCGATTGAGACACTAACCGAATGCTACCGAATTCGGCCCCTACTTTACCGAGTACTACTCGTAGACATGACAGAATAGTTTCCTTGAGCAGTTATCAAAGTATAGTTTTAAAACTTTGAACTCATATTGAAAACACTACACAGGACTTAAATCGTGATCGAAACTATTACTTAACTAGCGGCCAGTTCCGGCTTCGCTCGGTTATTGACATACAAAGATAGTAATCCAAATAAAAAACTAATCATGTCTCAAGTTGGATCAAACTGCAAATTTGTGCAAACGGTGTGCAAATTTGATTAAAATCGTTTAAGTAGTTTAGGAGTAGGTACATCGCGGACAAACAACGTGAAGCGTAATTTATATATACGAAGAGATTACTTCGACGTTTCTTTACAACGTGGTCAAGGGAAGACTGAGCACGTGACTTCTCGTGACCAAGTTCATTCTAACGCTCCCGAAACCTCGAGATAATTAGAAATAATATTTTTTGATCGCCAATAATTCCTGTGTTAATGTGTCTTCAATATCATACCTAGTGCCTATTATCTGAAGATGCGGTGACGACTACATTGTCCACTCTCGTCCATTATATCGTATGGAATATGTCGTGGATTGATGTTAACCCATTTTCGAACTATGTGGTGCCATCACGTTTTCCCGATAATATTTAGTCCTGTCATGATAGTAAGTTCACCTCGGAATTCGAGATACCCAGCTGTAAATCTGTAAATACTTGTATAATGACACCCTAAAAGTTGTGTCAAAACCTACATATGGTAGGGTGTACGCAACTATTAAATTTCAAGGTCAAAAGTTACAAAAATCAGTTTTTTGCGCTTTCTTCGTAAATATCTCATTTCCTATGAGTTTTTGCTATTTGTACTTTTAATCAATATTGTAGAATACAAAATTCTCTACAAATTTTGTTCAACAGCAATTTTATACGGTGAACCGTTTTTGATATAGAGGGCGGAGAGCGCGGGGTCACAGCGTCACTTAAGGTCAACCTTAAGATTTTTGTGGCTTTTGACCTTGAAATTTAATAGTTGCGTACACCCTACCATATGTAGGTTTTGAGACAACTTTAAGGATGTCATTATACAAGTATTTACAGACTTACAGCTGGGTATCTCGAATTCCGAGATTCTTACCCAATTTAAGCTTAAATGACTGGACTAATTGTTGTTCTACATAGATATTTTTTTTTGTGTGGGTAGAACGCAACGTATCTTCAAACTGCATCGATTTGTGGCGGTAGTCGTGACGGCATATCTTTATGTGTCTCTCCTGGTTTCTGTCATTATTTTCGCTCGAGACTTGGGCTCGAAATGCGCAGCTATCTTACTTTTAATTTTGCCATTTTCGAAAACATTAGGTACGCACTGAATGGAAATGGTTAAAAATGTGTAAATGTTTTAAAACTTTTTTTTAAATGTGTTTAAATGTGGACATAATTGCTTCCTAATTTAATATCTTCACGCATAATAACATTCTAATAAATGTCGAAATCGACGATAAAGATAGCTGCGTTCTTCGTTCGCCCTCATTGGTAAAGTAATATAGGGCATCTGAAGTTCACTGATAGACTCATAATAAAAGTTATACCAGCAAAAATATCGAAATGCACATAATGGACACCAATTTATAATGTAACTTGTATGTAAAATGTTTTATAACCACAAGTACTTTGCCTATTTTCATAAAACGATCCAGAATACTGTTACAAGAAAGTGACAATAACTTACTTTCACATTTTCTAAAACTAATATTGAAAATACGAAAGCAGACCGCAAAGCGTTACGCGCGTCAATTTGTAGACAACATATCTTTTGCGTAAACGTGTCAATGCTGTGATCTTTGAATAGCGTATTGTATAAAATTGTATGTACTAATGACGTAATAATTAAATGTTTTAGTAGCGCATTGACGAGAGGGCTTAATATGACGTCACTAGCAGCGCTCCGCGATTTTACAAGCGAAGTTCCCGCCCCAGTTACCGAGTACTTTTCCGCGGTAAAAATTGCCTGTGCTGCTCCAGACTAGAATCTGTGTTCCAAACAACCCGCTCAGTTTAGTTTCGACGTGATTGAGCAACAGATATTTAAAATGTCGACATTTATAATACGAGTGGGGTTTTTCTTTTTAGTTTAATCTCAGTTGCCCCACTGCTGGGCAAAGGTCTCCCCCAATTCCCTCCACTTTAGCCGGTCCTGAGCTACCGTCGTCCAATCATTTTTAAACGCTCCGAGCTCGTCCTTCCATCGCGTTGGAGGACGACCGTGGGGTCGACTGGCCGATGGTGTCCACCCTGTAGAAACCCTGGCCCACCGATCGGGGTGCATGCTGGTCACATGACCCGCCCACTCCCATTTAAGCTTGGCAGACCTAAATCCTACATCTGTTACATCTGTAATGGAACGCAGTGTGGTGTTGCGAACACGGTCTTGTCTTTTAATACCTAAAATACTGCGTTCCATTGCCCGTTGGCAAACTCCGAGGCGGAACTTCTGAGCTTTAGTTAACGACCAAGTCTGCGCACCGTAGGTTAGGATGGGCAAGACACATGTGTCGAGCAGTTTGCGCTTCAGGGAGATCGGAAGTTCTCCCTTCATTAGCTCTTTCATGGACCAGTAGCTCTTCCAGGCGTTGATCTCCTTTTCTTGCCTGTTATCGAAAGAAACTATCTGGCCCAAGTAAGGGATTACTGGCCTTATTATCATCTCTCAGACTTTCATTCACTCAGACTCATCTTTAACAGACGCTTGGTGAGTCGTCATAAACGAAAAATAATTCGTTGGAGAGGCCAGTAGGAGATCTGTACATCATGATGATCATGACAGAGATTACAAATTTCGCATATGATATAAGTAAGTCATGCGAACTGTTTTTAATATTGCAAAAACAACAAACTAGCTGTATGGTTCATCGTTTATAATAATATTATGCAAATGTGTTTTATAACAGCGTGAAGTACCTACGTATGCTTCTCGCGAGACAATTTCTGTCAGTCGAAAATTTACAAAAACGTAAATTATTTTTTGTTCTGCGTAGGAAATTGCGGTTCGATTGCTGAAACACTGTTTTAGTATATCGGACTGTATTATACACAGGCAATAGGTAGGCCTACAGCGGATAGTTTCGGACACGGGATCGAGACTCGGACTTTGTCATACGCATACAGAATCACAGAGACAAGGTGTTTTAATTCCGTGTCCGAATAGTTCCGACTGCGTCTTGAATGGGTGTTATTTATTTACGTAAGTTTTAGGTTCTATAGTGCATTCCAGATTACTCACATTAACATATTAAATAAAATTTGTCCACCATCCCCTGAAATAAAAGGTAAATAGATATGATATTGTGGCTGACAACAAATCTCTCTGTTTACGTGTTAGTAAATCAAGACGAAACCAATAATTGTTAGTGGTAATTTTTGTACGTAGGTACTGACTCTTTGTTAATATTGTATTCCAAGTAGGTATGGGTGAACGGACTGTATAGATATTTAGTGTTACTTGCTAGTGTGGTCAGTAGCTCTATAGTCTATAATGTGCACCTTAGCGGTCTGTTTTCGTATATTTTTAGGCAATGAGTATGCACTTGAGTACAAAAAATTTAGCAAATCTACAATTTGTATTAAAATTAATGTTATTGTAATGCAATAATTTTGAAAAGATAATCTCATTAGGCAGACGAAATAAAATCAAAATATGTTTTGTTACTCGAAACTTTTATTTGAACCTATTCTTCAAACCTGTATTTTATTCCCACTTTTATAAGTAAACAAGTGGCGCGCTGGCTATTCAATATATTGATTTCAACATTTTGAAATTTTAATTGTCTGTTTAAAAATAAATACGGAGTTTGTTCCCTTCCCTTTCGATATTATTTTTAAGTCGTTCTTAAAAAAATTTAGAAACGCGTGAACTATAATATATACTATATAATATAATATAATAATACATCTGTCGATTCCCGCCAAAGTTTTTGTACGTATAGTACCGATTATTAGTTATTTATGTGCCCCGCGGTTTTAGGCTAAGAACTCATGGAGCGATTTTCAGCCGCGCCCGCTGCGGTTGCGGGCCCGCAGCTTCTGTAGAATGCAGATATATCAAAATTGAAAGCACAATTCACAACGCGTTTTACGCCCGCGGCGCGCGCAACTGCCGCGCGTTCGTGCCCGCCACGTTCGAGGGCGATAATGTAACCCGCGGCGGCTACGAAACCGCGAAAATCAGCGGTCTCGTGAGTTTTGAAATGAATCCGGCACCCGCCGCGGTTGAAAATCGTTCTATGAGTTGTCATCCTTACCCGCGCATTTCCCATTATTTTCTTGTGATATAAAGTAGCCTATGTGTTATTCCTGACTATATTCCAACTGTGTTCCAATTTTCAACCCCAAATTCTAGGGCACTAAGCAGTTTTATAACTTTGGTAGCAGCTTATATACTTACCGTTTTGATATTAAAAAAAATATTGCCACTCTGAAACCATCGTGAAATAAAATAACGTTGATAGACGTCAGAACAGTTGAAAACGCCCATTTGACATTTTCTTTTTATACCCTTATTTTAAATGTTTTGTAAGGAATCGTGTTAATTAGCAAGTATTTGTATAATCTATTAGTTTGGTACGTTTCTTAGTACATTTTGTTCTGGCTGTTCCGGTGATGTGATGTCTCAGTCGCGTGTTCGGAAGCCTCCGGCCGGAAGCGAGGCCGTGAAGACTCGGGCTTCGCTGGCGAAGGCTTCAGGAGACAATGCGCCCGTCAGGCCGAAAGAACAAAGTCACAACAATAAACCAAAGAACAAAATACCCAAACACATTCAGTACGATCTTGAGAATGCCTTAGTTGGTGTGAGTCGGTGCCTGATTTTTATTTCATAGTAAATCACTTTTTTGAAAAATTCATATTCCTCTGTAGTTTTCGTATAGTTTTGGGATAACGCATTTAGTCAGAAGTACTTTCAGTCTGAAGTAGTACCTACTTAAGACCTTCCTAGTATCTATTACATACATAAAATATTAGACTGCAGCCATACGCGTTGTTTTAAGGAAATTGTTCAATGATGTATTGGTACGTATACCTACCTATCTATGTTTCATCAGCTTACATCTGTCATTTCATCAACTGAGGTATGTCAGAAAATTAAGTTCTCTGAGTAATCACATTTAATTCAATTTACCAACATTTGCAGTTAATTATTTTGTATTAAACTACTTACGTACTCAAAATATTGTTATCGAGGTAGGTATACGTACAAACTAGTAAACGCTTAGGCGTTTTGCAAACGGCAGGGCGTGTTGGGCCGGTCAATTTCACCGCGAAGGAGAATCCTATACTACCAACGCACGTTAGAAGGCAAAAAGAACGCGCGAAGTGCCCCCGCCAGGGCCAAAAAGACGGGACAGTCTCTTTGCAAAACGATCAACTGAAGGTCCGCTTCTGTACCTATTTCGTAACTGTGTGTGTGTTCCGTTTTAAAAGGCAATGTTTCTAGAGAAATTACTGCGCATATAGATACATCGTTTTAAATCTCTGGGTTACGAGCGCAACAATAGCTTCGTAACATTGATGTTATGGCCAGGCGTAATGCTTACCATCAGGCGCACGTCCTTCGCATCCTGTCACTAAGTCACTATAGCTCCATACTCATTTATATACTCTATTTGTAGTCATATGATATACCTATGTATTTAATGTATCTATTTCCATCCAGAAAAGGTAAGAGCCAGTTATAACGCATTGTTTTCATACACGAGTGACACCTGACAATTTAATCCATGCAAAACTGTGTAAGTAGCGATGGCTTACCAATTCTTTCAAATACCTACCATTGTATTCTGGATTGGCAACTCAATAGTCTGTCCACAATGCTAACTTTCGCTTAGACCAGTTTTCACCTTACTCGTTTCAAACGATGTACCTACATTCATAGTCTAATATAGTCCTGTGAAATATTTTTTCAACATCAATAAGCGTAATTTGCCAGATCCAAGTACTTATTTAATTCGTAAATACTGAAAAACATGACACACACGACACGAAACTTTTAAATAATCTGCTCTATTTGTTTATGTACCTACCTCTACAAAAGTTTTTGTAAAAAACCATTTAATTTAATGATTAATTAAATGTAAACTTTCCTTCAAGTAATTTGTGATTTGTTTTCCAGCTATGCGATGTGTGGTTCGAAGAGATAAAGCCTCACCTGGTTCAGAACAATATCAAGCTCCACGTGGAGGGCGCAGGCACCGCGAGTGGCGACCACTGCTGCCTGCCTGCCGGGGCTCCGGGGTGCTCCCACGACGACCCAGGTGCTGCCCCTGATGTACGAGCCTTCCAGCTCATGCATAGCGATCGTGCATACTCTATACTAATATTATCTATAGCCCTGAAGAGTTTGTTTGAACGCGTTAATCTAGGGAACAACTGGGGATCTACCGCCTAACGAAAAATGTCTTTAGAGACAGCAATAGCAAAGCCATAAACGATTTCATTAGGCGGTAGAAGAGTTGGTCCTATTTCACCGTTGAATATGTACCTGCGGGATCCCTGTGTGCTATAGGATATGGGCAGGCGCGAATCCAGTACCTAGGTGGACCACTGATTAAAAAGCATGTATGACTTATCGCACAGTTTTGTGCCATGGCCACGACTATGTGACCCCCGTGACCCCCCTGGAGCCGTGTGGCCCCCCTGGAGCAAAAGCTGGATCCGCCCTTGGATATAGGCATATTTACCACGTGTTAAGCTGGGGTGGACTGCTAGTCCTTACTAAAAATAACAAAACATGGAACTACCATTTCAATTAGATACTGCCTATTTCCATTTTCAGACTGCAAGATTTCTTCACAAAAATCATCGTCATTTACAGCTTTTCTGATTTCACTGCTGCGTTTTGGCGTCGTTCTTCCTTCTTTCTTTTTCTTGCTCTCTCTGCTATCTGTCTCTGGTTTGACTCTGTCCTATGCTTATCGAGTCAAGGTTCGACCTATGATAGTGGACCTATCTTGTTGATATTATTCGCCATTTAGACAGTCTGCTGTTCTTCAGCCTCATCAGTAAGTACGACTGAGGTGGCTTTAAAAGGGGTCTTTAAGTAAGGCTGCTCGTTTTGAAAATGTCCATCGTCGCTTAACGTCATCGTGTTATTGCTGGCGGACTTATATATGTCCGTATAGTTGGTAAGTTCAGGATTGTAGGGTCCTGCGCAACTCCAAAGTTCTGTAAGCTGTAGAGGCCATCTGAGCCTAACTCCCATAGTCCCATTTAAGAAATAGTTATGACGGGCAAGGACAAACCTACTGTTCACACAATAACGGTGTCGGTAATTGTTTGCATTATTTTTTCAATTAAAATAGAGTAGTTATGTACCTGTCAGCAGTTTTACATGTCGACACTTCGAATGTGTCACATATTAGCCAAGTTGAACATGGAAGGTACTCGACCGAATTCGTTAGGATGTGAAATGGCACTGACGAAAATTAAAATAGTTTGAGGTGAAAACGTCTTTGGAGTTGAACACTTTTAGGAAGCGGAAATCTTTTGGGTTCGCTTCACCGACTTGCGTAGTAGCAGTATATCTGCACAGGTCTGCTCTACAGTGGCGACTTTGCTTAGTTTGGGGTCAGATTGTGTTGTGTGTGAATTGTCCACCAATTTGATCAGATTATGGAGTAGTGTTCGCACCTTTGGGATGGATCAGCTAAGTAACAGCTGGAAGTTCTGGAATCGATCGAGAGACGTGTCAAAAGGCTCATAGGAAATGACACTCTTGTGCGAAAAAGACTTCAAAGTCTTGAACATCGCCGAAAAATTGCTAGCCTATCGGGTTTTTATTGGATACACTTCGGAGAGTGCGCTTCTGATTTACATGATCTAATACCTCCTTGCCCTTTTTTCTATCGGAATGCTCGTAGCTCGAAAAAGCGACATCGTTTCATGGTTGATGTTCCAAAGACACGAACGAAGAGATTTGACTCTACTTATGTGATAAGAACGTCTAGGCTGTGGAACACGTTCCCTGAGCGGGTTTTCCCCGATGGTTCCAATCTTTGTGTTTTCAAATCGAGAGTGAATCGGTGTTTTTCTAGGTAAACACGATGCATCGTAGACCGCATCGTCGCATCAGGCGAGATGGCGGTCAAGTAAAAAAAAAACATTTTGCAACACTAATGTTATACTTGGCAATGACGAACCCCATCGAATCTCATTTCATTTGATTCGTCTTGACGAGTACTTTGGTGCTAGATGGTAACCAGGGTTTAATGATGGAGCTGGAAGGTGGTCGTACGAAAACAGTAATTAAACGACATAGCCCCATCGAGTTTGGGCTCGTTTGTTTTGTCTTGATGAGTACTTTGGGCCTAGATTGTAACCAGGGTAATAGATCCTGGACATCAATAGGATGGAGCTGGAAGGTGGCCATAGGAACTCAGTTATTAAACGAAACGACCGCGTCGAATTAAAGGTTTGTTGGATTCGTCTTGACGATTACTTTGGTGCTAGATGGTAACCAGGATCTGATAATGAAGCAGGAAGATTGCCATCGGAACTCTGTAATTAAACGACATAGCCCCATCGAGTCCGGGCTCATTTGTTTTGTCTTAATGAGTAGTTTGCTGCTAGATGGTAACTAGAGACTGATGATGTAGTTGGATTTTTAGAATAAAGCTTAGGTATCATCTTTTACGTCTTGAAGAAATCTATAAGCTAGATTTGCGAATGAGAATATTATCAAGTAATTTATTTAAAACTAGCAGCGCCCCGCGATAACTCTCATGTAATTTTCAATCCCGTCGGGATAAGAACTAGCCTATGTATTATTCCAGGCTATCCAGATCTGTGTACTAAATTTCATCCAGACCCATTCAATAGTTTTTGCGTGAAAGAGTAACAAACATCCATAGACCATGGTTTAGATCTGTTATTACAATATGAGTTCAAGTCGCGAGAGTTAAAAAAATGTATCGATAATTATAAAGTTTCGCGTTTCTAAATGAAAAACAAGAAGACTTTCATCAGCTGAGTTTTATTGTTTTCATTGTAAAGAAATTAATACTAAATCATACCATACCAAACATTGCTGCCTCTCAAAGAGGCCAGTTTGTAAGGGATTTTTTTTAAATGTTTTGTATTATTTTATCTTACCTGCAAACAGCAATAAAGATTTTTTATTTGTACCTATTTTGTAACGAAGAAGTAGGGATAGGGATTTGTTACGCAGAGACTCGAGTTGAGCCGTTTCGTCAGCTTTATCCGTCGGCTCTAAGGTAGTTGTGTGTGGTGGCGCAGAGTGCTCGGCGGCGGAATGCGAGCTGTGCCGGCTGCTGGTGCGAGCAGCCAGCAGCATCGGCAGCGCCGTGTCCCAGGCCGGCGCCGCCGGCTCGGCGCGGCCCGCCTCCGCCGCCGCCGCCTCGGGGCTGCCCGCACACACAACTCACGCTCGATTTGATGTCTCAGGTATACCCTAACTTTTATTATTTGTGTTTTGTTGCATAGGTATAGAAAAAACAAAAAAGCCAACCAGGCTGTAAAGTCGGTTTACGGACGATAGTTTAACGTTACAACGCCATAATAAACATTGGTGAAAATGCAATCGAGTGGAAGAGAGATAGGTAGATACGGCGCAGGTGTACAATGAGCGTAACGGACACTTTTTCGTGCGTGCACCCGACATTCATCGATTTATTAGACGTTGTTACGTCGTTATATAGAAATAAGTACCTACAATTTATATCAAAAATTTTTTTTTTCAAGAAAAAAAAAAAATTGGAATACTGTACTAACCTTTTACGAATAGAAAATGTAAGAAATGCGGGAGTTATGGTGTCCTTTTTAGGGTTCCGTAAAACGTAAAAACGGAACCCTTATAGATTCGTCATGTCTGTCTGTCTGTCCGTCCGTATGTCACAGCCACTTTTTGCCGAAACTATGAGAACCACTGTTGAAACTTGGTAAGTAGATGTATTCTGTGAACCGCATTAAGATTTGTACAAAAAAAAAAAAAATGAAAAATTAGGGTTGCCCCCCATACTGAGAACTGAAACTCAACAACTTTTTTTTCATCAAACCTACACGTGTAGGGTGTCTATCGATATGTCTTCAAAAATGATGTTGAGGTTCCTAATATATTTTTTGTCTATACTGAATAGTTTGCGCGAGAGACACTTCCAAAGTGGTAAAATATGTGTCCCCCCCCCTCCAACTTCTAAAGTAAGAGAATGAAAAAACTAAAGTAAGAGAATTAAAAAACTAAAAACAATATATGATGTACATTACCATGCAAACTACCAATGCAAGTTGGTTTGAACTCGATCTGATGAGTAGTTTTTTTTAGTACGTCATAAATAGACTATTATTAAAACTTCGATCAAAGTTACAACGAACTACAAGAACTATGTGTACCTACTAGTATGTATATTATGTTACTTGCTGCAACGGAACCCTTCATGGGCGAGTCCAACTCGCACTTGGCCACTTTATTTGATTTATTCGCATATTATCAAATATTTATATCAAACAGAAAACTGCTTAAACGAATTTTATCTTGACAATGTCCCAATATTTTATCGGTTTGTGTCGAGGGAAGCATAGGTCGAACATAAAAAAAAAAATGAATGAGTATAGGTACCTACATATTTATATATGTAGAGAGTACCTACTTAGGAAATTTAATCTGTTGTATCATCTATCTTTGCCCTCCTGCCACTTAGCTCCCATGAATATAATCCCATGGGATTACTAGACAATATTTTCGGCTCTATGATCCCATGGGATCATAATATATTATATATATTTATGTCTTTTGATTCCCATGGGATCAACAGATATATTTTATGTCTTTTGATTCGAGTGGAGCGCGGCACACATTGAGAAAAGCAGACGGTACACATAAGAAATATGGTGCACTTTTTGACTCCGGGTGGGGTTCCCGCCAGAAGCTCTGCGGTCAGCCCTGAGTGTCGCTTCTCCATACTCGGCCTGCGCTCCACTACGGAGGTAGCCGGTTCGCTTCGCTTGGCCTCGCATGGCTCGCTCCACTCAGGACCTCCCTTGAGCTTCTGGCTCCCGCATTTTTTATATACACTCTAGGGGTAGTAGCGACAAGACTAGGTGGAGGCGGGGTGCTCCGAGTCGGATCTGGGTCATATGTAACCTGGGTCTATATTTAGTAGCATGACAAATAAATAAAAAATTCTAAAGACCTGGGAAGAAGAAAGAAATGGGAGCCAAGTGACTGGAGGGAATTATTTATTGTTAGAATCCTTTTGCATGCCGATGGGATTAAAAAGTTACTACACGCATGTATAAAAACGCGCTAGTAAACTTAAATCCCATTCAATCCAGGAACCAAAAGAACATAAAATTATATCTTAATCCTATGGGATTATATTTATGAGAGCCAAGTGGCTGGCGGGTATCTTTCTGTGTGATACGATTTGCATTGCAAAGAAGCTTTGCTTAGTTTGGGGTCAGATGGTATTGTGTGTGAATTGTCCACCAATATTGATTTATTTATATTGTATTACTAGCGGCCCGTTCCGGCTTCGCTCGGACATAACCTAGACACTGCCTGCAGTGCCATCTGCCGGGCTTATTTGTGAATTTAAACCATCTTCGAATACACACACAAAAAAAACATTCAAATCGGTCCCGTCGTTTAGGAGTTCACTGTCAAATTATTAAATTACTAAAATGGCTATAAAAAAACAGGGATTGGTGATAAAAGGGTAACAATTTAGGGTTGTATGTATTTTTTAACGCCACATTATAAAAAAATTGTACAAAATAAAAAATAAAATTTTTGGTGTGAACAACCCTTAACACTTAGGGGTATGATAAATAGCTAGTAGCCGATTCTCAGACCTACTGAATATGCATATAAAATTTGGTAAAAATCAGTAAAGCCGTTTCGGAGGAGTAAGGAAACAAACACTGTGACACGAGAATTTTATATATAAGATTATTTGGCTGATGTTAAGCAATGCTGCGACCATCGATATAGCCCGCTTACTAATATAATGTATCGTTTTACTCTAGATTTACTCTAGACTCACTTATTTCAAATATTGACAGTCATATATTTAATTACTAAAAATATTTTCAAATATCTACTTTTTCACACCTTCGTACCAACATGAATTCAAGTAAGTAGTGTGTTCAACAGTGCGAATGATAAATGTGGTTCTAGTTTCAAAAAGATTTCGTTAAATTTGCCAAACGAAATTTAACTGCTTAGGAATTGGCAATGGATTGACAAACGTACCTACTGGTATTTCAGAATAAACTTAGTCGGCGGTAACTAATTTTCATCAGGTAGGCCGTGCTCTATCTGACAATCATATCAAATTTGTGACAAAATGTAAACAAAATTCTAATTCGTTTTATACTATTTCATGATTGTATCAAGCTGACTGGACGAAATACAGAAACAAACGAGTGCTGCGTTTTGAGAGATCAACAGGGATGTAAAGTGAGTTCGCGTGATTGCAGAATAAATCTCCGACGAGGAAGTTGGTGAAGCAGCAGTCCGGGCGCCGGGAATCTGCACCGCACAGCCGGCACGCTCGGCTCCGGGCCGCCGCTAGCTCCGTGCCTGATTCACCGCCCAATGTGAAGAAACTCGGCTCTCTCGTGCCCACAAACATGCCTCGTGGAGAGCAATGTGTGAGTATCTGGTGCTACCTGATTCTAACTTTTCGACCTTGCTGTGCGCGCACCATTCATCGCAGGTCTTGCAGTATTCTCACAATCACCTTTCAAATTTGACTATAGGTTTACGTGCATCCATATGCCCTGTCCGGATAGGACATCTTTTCCCTAGCAGTGATAGTTTCTTATACTTATCAGTCGAAGCGTAACGAAATTTTGTTTATATTGTAGGTTCCATGGATCGATCATAATAATCAGAGAGGTAGTACTCAAGACGAATATTCGCAGACGGATCCAACAAAGGCGGTATGGCAAGACAGCTTAGCAGTGAAGAAACGTTCTTCCAGACATCTAAAGCTGAAAAATAAAGAAACCAAGAAGGCAGTGTCAGCCGAAATTCCATCTAGAAAAGTTATTACACATCCCGGCGCTGCGAACTTTTCCTTTGATTCAAGTACTACAGTATCTTCTATTAAATTTCATTCTCAAAGCACAATATCTAAAACTCAAGTATTATCGCGAAAAGTACGATCTAAAAATGTTTGTGGAAAAAACACGTCTATTGACAAGTCTTCGAAAAATAGATCAAAGGTTCTAAATGCTAACAAACGTCTCAATAAAATATCGAATTCTTCACAGGATAAACAAATCACCGTAAGGAAAGAAATCGGTTCTCAACCCAATAAAACTGTAATAATGCCTTTAATAAAACCTTCGAAACTATCTCCAGTCCACCAAAAATTACCACAAGATCAAGTTTTATCGTCTAAAGTCAGAGGGGATTCTCCAGAAATAATGCTGAGGCCTATCAAACCTATACCACCCCCACCGTCTCTGAAGAGCGTTCTTAGGACAAAACCCATGACTTCCGGAGTAAGGCATACAAATCCACAAATTTCATTCTTTCCTACATGTGAAAATCTACAGGAGGCGAGTCGAACTCAATTGCGAGATAGAAGGCAAAAAGGGCACGCTGGTAATATTAACAAGGACTTGGATCTATTGTTTGACAAGGTGACTTTCTTTACATACCTAGGTACTTATTTTAAGTCTTATTTCAGTGTAAATACTTGTTTGGTGAATTCAGATATTTGTTCTGTGTTTCTATGGATATAACATAATTTACAACTGTATAAGTCGATTCTATCTGATTCTCATGGTACAAACTTTGCTTAGTTTGAGGCTAGATGGTGTTTTGTAGGAAATATGTTAATCTTTTGCTTTTAAGCGTTAATACTTATATGTACGACATAAAGCGACGATGTGTGCACGTCATTGCCGCTGTCGTATGAAAATAAATAGGTAGGTACACTTATAAAACAAGGCTTATTTCCACGAGGACTGACTGTACTTTATGATACCAGAGCCGATATGCTAGGTGTCTAATACCACCTCGCCCTTTTTTACCGGAATGATCGGAGCTCGCAAAAGTGACATCGTTTCATGGTTGATGTTTCAAAAACACAAACGAAGAGATTTGACTCTACGTTTGTGATAATAACGTCTGCTGTGGAATGCGTTGCCTGAGTTTTTTTCGTGATGGTTACAATCTTTGTTTCTTCAAATCGAGAGTAGGTAAATCGGTTTCTTCTAGGTAAGAACGGTCTATCGTAGACCGCATCGTCGCTTAACATCAGGCGAGATGGCGGTCAAGTGTAAACATATAAAAGTAAAAAAATAAAAATAGTTGACTTCCGATTTAACAAAGTTTCCTATAGGTAAATATAGCGACATTATGTGGCTTGATGATTGTCGTTCAGCTTTTAACCACACGTCTCATTAGTTCCCATAATTCCCATAATTATTATAAAGAAGCTAGGGCATCATAAGAATATTGTGAGATATATGCTTTACCATCGGGCACATGTCCTGCTCGTCTTGTCACTCTACACAATATAAAAAAGGTGTTGATATGATGCCGCTACATTGCCGATGGCGGTCTAAGTTCACAGATGTACTATATCGATTGAAACATATTTATACCGAGGCGTGAGATAAGGGATGAGAAATGTAATTTCTCTGAAATGGCTCTCTAATGGTCTATAAGATATGTTTAATACGCTAACTTGACTTGGATTGGAGAGTACATCTCTCACCTACGATTTGCGGACGACATCTTCATAGTATTTGAATCGCTGAAGGACTTGTAATGGATACTGGACTGCCTGGCTAACTGTTCTCAACGTTCTCCGGTTGAACATGACAAAACCAAAGTCATGTGCAATTAGCTCGACTGATTGCTATAATCGGAATCGTTCTGGAGATTTTAACCTAGGGCAGACGCTTGAACTAGACATAAATAGCCTTGAGATTGAAGTCATGGGAAGAATTCAGCTGAGCTGGTCAGCATTCGGGAATCTTAGTCGAGTCTTCGTCAATCAAAGTTCGTTAGTCGAGTCGCCACTTACAGTACCTTAAGACAAAAATATATCATCCTTGCATGCATGCATGGTTTGTATGGTGTATTCAGCCTATTGCCTACATTTCAACTCAATTGAAAACGATTTATTAAACCAAACATAATCTATTATTTATTTATATTTCAGGAGCTAATCGATTTGATCGCTGAAAACAACGACAGAAGAGTGCAAGTGTTGTTCCAAAACCCAGATAGAAAAGACTCCTGTTCAACCACTTTGAATTTATACAGCTCTAGTCGTGATAGGAAAAAACATAAATTATCAATTAACCCGAAAATCGTAAGGCCTTGGAGGTGAGAATTGTCAAATCAACTAATATCATGCTAACCAATTAACATCGAGTGAACAAGTGAAGTAGATACTATTCATAAATATTTTTACCTATCGTGGTTTATTATTTGATATTATGTCTAATAAGTTGTAGAATATTTTCATTACACATATAAATTGAATGCCGAGTTTTCTTTCGTTATCGTAATGATGAGTATTGTTGGAGCACGAGCTAATTCTGAAGTGTCACGTGGGATCTGATTATGAGGTTTCTTTCATTCTTACAATGGACAAACTCTCCCACACTTTTGCCGCCATGATCTGATATAAAAAAATGAAGTTACTGAGTTTTCATGTCATGACGCTAAGCTTTATGCTGGAAATTGCTAACCGACGATCCTGATGTTTGATAACATCTTTAATGATATCGTTTTGTTCTTTCCGTTTTCACTCTAGAACAGATCGGCGCGCCATGACTTTTCTTCCATTTTATAAATAGACCAGCTGAACCGTGCGCGCGTTGCTACGCCATCTATCGAAAATAAGACGTACCAATTCAAATTTGAACAAATTCAGTTACCTTACCTTAGATTCTAATGACGCAAACTTTAAAAGATAGACACATGCTGTCACGCAACGAAAGCTCTCAAAAAGCAAAATTTTTCCCGTTTTTTGTTACATTTATCATTCATGCTCCACTCCTGTTGATAGTAGCGTAATGTTAAATAGCCTATAGCCTACCTCGATAAATAGACTATCCAACAGAGAAAGAATCTTTAAATTGGAACCAGTAGTTCTCGAGATCCTTGCGTTCAAACAAACAAACAAACTCTTCAGTTTTATAATATTAGTTTAGATTATAGGTTAATTAACACAATTTTGTTGGAATGACAACCGAGTAGGTATACTTTGCTGACGGACTGCATTGTTTAGTTTGTGTACCGCTTTAAAAGGCAAAGTTTCTAGAGAAATTACCGGGCATAGGTATACAATCTTAAGCCTCTGAGTGACGAGCACAGTGAAGTTCTGGGTACTCTACATGTTCCAATAACTGCGTTGTTGACAATGCTGTTATGGGCAGGCGTGCTGCTTACCATCAGGCACATTTTATTTTTAAAATAAAGAGTGACGAGACAAGTATGACATGTGCCTGATGGTAAGCAACATGCCTGCTACATAACACCACAGTGACACGCAGCTATTGGAACATGAAGAGCCCAAATCATTACCCAGCACTGCACTGCGCTCGTCACCCAGAGATCTAAGTTGTTATATCTCTAAGCCCTGTAATCTCTCTGGAAACATTGTTCTTCAAACCGGAACACAGTAATGTTTGCACATTACTGCTTGGCGGTAGAATAACTGGCAAAGGTGGACTCCTTCCCCAGGCGGACTCTGCCAAGAGTCGTACCACTACGACAGTCCCAACATGTCCCAACTGTTAAAAAAAGTTACCTTACCAAGGCAAAGTACAAATATTTGTGTGGTAAATGCAAATATTTGTTGTGTGCTTCTGTGCCTGGGTACTTTTATGTATCACTAGCAGCGCCCCGCGGTTATACCTGCGGAGTTTCCGTTCCCGTTATCTTCTCTATTTGCCTGGCCTATGTGTTCTTCCAGACTATAATCTAACTGTGTTTCAAATTTCAACTCGATCCGTTCATACGTTTTACGACGTGATTGGGCAACAAGCATCCAGATATCCAAACATTGACATTTATAATATTAGTCTAGGATAAGTAGCTACGTATTAACAGCTACTTATATAAGTACTAGCTGACCCCGCAAACGTTGTTTTGCCATATAAATAAAGGTATGAAAAATAGCTAGTAGCCGATTCTCAGACCTACTGAATATGCATATAAATTTTGGTTAAAATCAGTAAAGCCGTTTCGGAGGAGTAAGGAAACAAACACTGTGACACGAGAATTTTATATACTTATAAGATTAAATCAGCTTTTTCGCTCCTATAGAACAAGCTTTGCTGTTTGAAGCCAGTTAGGGTTGTGTAAGTAATATCTGACAACATTTATTTAATTGCTGCTAATTATATTTTAGTTGTGTACCTAGCTAAAAAGCTTGAACATTTTAAGATGAAATCGTGGATTTATGTATGCAAATGCAGTAGGAGTAGGAGTTGCAGGTAGCCAGTGATACAAGTACCTATATGTACGTATTTTTGTTAGTACGTATATTATTACTTGAAAACTTAGCGAGAATCATCTGAAAATCATAATAGAAAATAAAACAAATGTAAACGTTTCTCACACGACACTTTTAATTGGTAGGTATACAACTTACAACTATGTCCTTACTTACGACTCTTTACAAAATTACAACAGACGTATCGACTACAAGGCAGTTACAGAGTGCTTTTCACACGAATAAAATAATTTACAAAACAGTCGAACATTCGCATACATCACGCTCACTACCTAAATAAATAGCTCTTTCATCACCGACGAGCTTCGATCGCGACCGCGACAGTCCGAGCGACCGGGTCGCGACCGGGCCGTCCGACCGGGACCGAAGCGCGCACGCTCTTTGGATCCGAGATAAAGTCTATGGAACGTCCTCGCGTCACACCGGGTAAAGGGAACACTCGCGCACTAGTTGGTGTGCTTGACGTAGTCGGTGTCGTAGAAGGGGGGCGAGGCGTGCGCGCCCTTGCGGTCCAACGCGCGCACGCGCACGAAGAGGAAGGCGGCCACCAGCGAGGCTACCACCAGCACCAGCAGCAGCATCACCAGCCCAGCCACGAACGACGGCACCGACATGCAGATGGTCTCGGGGTCCGTTGCTGGCGACTGGATCACCACGGTCTCGTTGGCGGCCGCGTTGTTCAGCGCGAAGTTGACGTCGCCCGGTGCCACCACCTGGATGGTGCGGCTCGTGTTGACGTCCGTCATTTCTTGCGCGTCGCGCTTGTAAATACGCGCGTCGCGCCGCCGCCGCGCTCCCGCCAGACGCTCCGGTAGCCCCTCGACGGAACGCGGCCGACCTCCCAAAGTCGCCAGGTTCGCGTGTCCTTCGTCCTTTCGCTTGACAGTATTGTAGACTACACGGTGGCGGCCTGGAGGCGGTGGCGGTGGCAAGTTGACGTCATCCTCTTCGTGCGCCGGCGCCGGCGATGAAGGGCTCGCCGCGTTTGGCGTTGAGGAGACCTGTGCCTGGGGAGGCGGGACTGCATCGTCGCGTTTATCAGAGAAGGCACCAGTGGCGTCAGCGGGGTGGCGTGGGTCGGGGAATGCGGGTGGCACGCCGTACTCGCCGTGAGGTGCACCAGGGGGAGGACCGTACTCGGAGTGAGGCGCAGCCGGAGCGCCATACTCGGCGCCACCCAGCGAGTTTCCTCCGAGCAAAGGCACGCCGTAGTCGGCCCCGAGCCCGCCGCACTTCGGCTCCGGACAGTTGTACCGGCACACCTGGATCACACACTGGAAGTGGACGTTCATCGAGTCAGGGAATTTGAATGCCTGGAAGTACGCGAACGAAACGACAGAAGCGGAAGGACCGAAATTCTTTATCTTCTGGAACTTGCTCATAATCTTCGGGCGGACGACGCAGCCGTACTGATCGACGAGCTGGATCGGTGCTCGCTTGCCGTCGTGAGCGACGCAGTTCCGCACGAGCATGTCGAATTTATTCTCGTCGTCCTTAATCGCCAGGACCATTGTCATCGTCTGTCCAATTTTGACGATACCGGACACCTCGGAAGCCCAAGGTCCCTTCCCGACTTGAATTTGCATCCAACACTGCAGGTTGTCTCCAAGAAAGTTAGCGGTGACCGCGTGCAACATATCCACTTGGAAAGGTCTGAACGTGACTGCTTTCTCGTAGAAGTCATACCAGGTGCATCGCAGTTTTCTGGCCTGATCCCAGACTTCCTGAACGTAGGGGTCGTACTGAACGATGATCGTGTTTTCTACGTAGGAGCCGCTGGGCGTGGGGCTGCCGTAGGTGGCGACATTGTGGTTGGCTGAGCTGGACATGCCGCAGCTGTTGAGGAATATTTCGAAGGTAGCGCTGAGGTGTCCAGTGCCAGGCTTGAGGTGCATGCAGTGGGGGTCGCTATAGAAGCCTTTCGAGAAGATCATGCCATAGAAGGGACGATCGAACTCAATGTTCACTCGCATGTGCGTCTTTTCGCATTGGACTTGAAGGTGTTTGATCTTGGGAGAGTCGGGTGTAGCGAGAGGCCAGGGGTCGTCGCCGTGCGCCGGCGGCAGCGGCGGCCCGTACCCGCCGCCTGCGCGGTGCTCCAGCGGTAGTGCCGACGACTCCACCGGGGGCTCGCATGCCGCCTTCTGGAAACACATACATCACGTTATAAACACAATTCGTATTTTGGAAAACTTGACTTCTAAGACAGGCATAGCTAATACATCGTTCTATCAAATTGTAGCAGTTTGGGAGGTAAAAGGGGAAATTAAGGTTCTGGATTTTCTGGGGAATTTTCACTCTCCTTAGTTTTGAGCTTATAGACATAGGTAGCTAAATGAGAATCGAATCGAAAATGAATTGATAAACATAGATTAATTTCTATTTTATAGATTACATCTTTTTTACCGAATTGACTGATCAGCTAGTAAAAATATATCTCGTAATCCCTGAAATACGCAACGTCAGTTCTCCGACACATTAATACAGTAAAGAGTTGATATTTTCCGCGTACGTCTCAGTCTAGATACGTCGCGCCACGCGAGCGCGTGCGCCGGTATCCCGCGCCTCTGCCGACTTTCTACACTGATGGATGGCTCGCGCGACCAATTATAATATTAATCAGCGCAATCATACTGTTTAGATGAGTTCCACAAATGCTTTCACGATACTGCGCTGTCTGCTTTACGAACTAATGGTAATAATCATGTTGGTTTTAACAATTCCGGTGCAAAATTTTACGTTTGATTGCAATTTTTTTTATATTAAGTCTGTTAGATTATTGGTATCTACATCCTAAGTGCTTGATTGTTTTTTTTGTTATATCTTAAAATATGCGTATTTGTTGTAGCAAACAGCACCCAACAGTTCAAAGTAGTGTATTCGATAAAATAGATAGTAGTCAATTTGAGATGAGCATCATAAAATTTTCATAAGTCTACACAAACCGGTGTTACTATGTTTTTTTGAATAAAACTACACCATCAAATATTGTTAACATATTTCCATAGGGTAATTTCATTTTAAGGATCAAATAATCCAATTTAAGTTATACTATGCAGAAACGTTGAATCCTAATGCTCTGTCTGTATCAGTATTTTAGCTTCTTATTATGTTTGATTTTCCTTAATATTCCCAAAGAAATTACAAAGGTTTTTATATCTCCGGGCGTTGAGCGCAGCATAGTGCTAGATAGTGATCCGAACTCTTAGTGTTAAAATAGTTGCGTGGTACTGGACTGTTACAAGTAGACGTGTTGCTTACGAAAAGGCCACACGCCCGCACGTATTGCTCGTCTCGTCAATCTTTCTTTAAAAACCACAACAGCAGTTTTGAAATGGACTTGTGGATTGATATTATTCATCACTCCTATACATAACACACGTGTAAACACAAACATATAGCACGTATTTATATCTACTATATAAATGTTAAGATATTAATGTGCGCTATTTTTGTACACAGTAGATATTCGCTTTCTTAAGCATCTCGTTTTTCTGTAGACCGGCACAGGTAACCTGTCTTAATTGAGTGAGAACAGCGTTAGTAAAACTGGATGAGCTATATTTGGGCTTTACATGTGGGGATATGGGGCGAGAGCAACAAACAGGTGGCACCGGGCTTGGGGCGTAGGAAGAATGGCCGGTACCGCGCGCCCGGTGCGTACCGATCGCGTTTTCTAAACCGGTTAGAAATTACCCACTGATCGAGATTGGCGCTGGCGGAAGAAAACACCAGACCTATAAACATGCGCTTGACGGGAGCTTTCTTCGTTGCTTCGCACATACATCATCTGATGTTCCGAACTGCCGATACGTACCCGTTTCTTTGGTCTTAATCAATTATATTTTTACAAGTTTTGGGGAAAACTATCGTATATTTCGTAGAAACATAGCTTTCAACCACACACTTTCCATTTTGAAAGTAATACAATATTTGTTAAAATATTGTACAGCAATGGCATTTATAGCGTAAAATATGAATACTTAAATAGTAGGTAACCAAAATGATAACTATGGTGTTTTTTTTTTCTTGGACTTCATAGTGTTTTTGTGTTTCTACTTCTCGACGGATTATTATGCCTGAAATATAAAAGTTTGATTTATAAAATTCTATTTCGAATGCATAGCTTATGGCTTTTTACCCAGAATTTCTAGAATGAGAAGTAAAAATCAATATATTAAGTATTAATGATGATATATAACTAGAGTGTAGATTATATGTAGTAGAGTATGGAAACATTATATTTCTATCTGTGTACGTTTTCTCAAGATCGCGAATTGTGAGAAATAGTTTCATGATCGTTAGCCGCAAGACAACAGGTGCGTCCGCCGGCGCCGGCAAGTGAAAGTAGCCAGTTTACCTGCATCCGCTAACACCCCAATTTTACCAAGTAGTACCTACTGTCGTTGTTAATTCATTTCAAAGGGAATTTGCAACCATTCCAGGTATTATTCACTTTCTTAACGGTTATGTGGCATGCGTATTGCATTTGGCAGTTGCTGGAAGGGTAAAGTCGAGGATAGTAACAGGTTGAATGATGTGGTACGAAAGAAACCTTCATGTACCTATAAGTAAGCTTCAGTAAAAATTTAAAAAGTAGATAAGACCGCGTATGAGGTAGTTTCCTATCACGTATCGAATTAAACTGGAGTGCTATTATCAGGAGCAACCCATTATTGTTGGTTGATTATTATATATGTGTCTCATGTGCTTGTTATTCACCTGTCTTCATAACTAGCTGAATAATAAAAGGATAACCAATGTAAGAGATTCTTTTGGGTATACTTTTCGTAGGTATGTATCTATAGTTCGTTTTAGTTCGGTAAAGGGTTTTGTACCATCTGCGTAAACCTATGGTTCGGTATGTGTTGTCATGTGAGCTCAACTGCCGCTTATTTAAAATATAATATCAAAATTTAAGAAATAAAATTTGATTGCATTTCAAGGTAAAGCAATATCGTAATAATATACCCAAATGTCAATTTCGAAGCGTAAACAGATACGATGCGCGCAGTAAGTGAAATTCCGATTCTGTGATATTTCCTCATTATAACTTTTTTATTGCTTTTCACCTGCAAACGTGTTCCCGAGGAAATGTCAAAATAATTCACGGACACTTTCTACACACGTATGCGAAAAAATTCGAAAACAACAGAAGGCTGTGAGGTATATTTTTTGTTGTTGATAGCCGATCTTTGTTTAACGATTTTTTTATAAAAACTATTCAATTTTTATGATTTAAACTCACTTTTAATGTACCGAATGGAGTTTGTATATAACCAACATAATCACATTATGTTACTAAAGCTATGAGGGTCCTGCATGTTTTACCGGATGGTAGTTTTTCTAAAAAAATAATAAATCACAATAAGTTTAAAAAATACAAATTATCAAAATAAAGTTGATGATGACAAAAACACACCGTGTTAAAAAAACCCGTGTTAACAAAAGTCAGTAATATCTGTATAAATTTTTTTAAAAGTTTAATTATTATGTGTTTTGCATTAGCAAAACAAAACTGGTTAAGTGCAAAGCGGGCACTCGGAATTTCAAATTGATTGAAGTGAGTGAAGTAAGGTACAAAATATTTTTACAATTTGCAAAAAACGAGTTAAATCAAAGATTTTGATATAAGTATCTACTTAGAATTTTATTCATATGTTTAAAATTCTATACACGGGATACGAATCAAGTAATTTCAAAACTGAGTGTCCCTGGCCCACCGGAAATTACTCCGTGACTACTTTTCTTAAGGGTCTCTTGGGAGTTGTTCTCTATTGTCTACCGAAATTTAGGCTAGAGCAGATGAAGCAGAGCTCAATTAACCTATACTTACTAAATATGTAGGTACCTACTCCTAGGATACCAGGATCTCACTAGGATCCTACGTAGAGGATACCCAAAAGTATAGGTACATTCATCAACAATCTCGAAGCATCCCTGAAAGCTTTTAATAAGTATTTATTATATTTGCAATACTCACTTACATTTATTACTACAGAGAGCTGTCTAATAGTCCTAAGTACTTAAAGCAAACAATGTTATTGTTGTCAATCTTAATTAATTAATGAAGTCGACGCAAATATTTAGGCGCCTTTATATAACGATAGAAGAGTGGGGTAATTCCCACTAAGCTTCATTAATTATATATTATGTTAATCGACATCAAATAATAGATATTAGCAAATATTTGGCTCTATATATCAACAACAAGACGGGGTAATTCCGACTAAGAAGCCTACCAGAAATACCGTACTTGACCGAAATTCTAACAAAAAAACTTATTTAATTTGACAGTTAAGCTAATATCTTCGTATCCATCACCGTCGCGTAAAAGCTCATCGATCTTGGATCAGCTTTCTAATTCGCACGAGGAATTTGGCAAAACAAACAGGCGGCTTGCCATCACAACAAAATATCGCGACTCGCCAAATATAGATAAGTTTTGGCTTTTAAATTATTATTATCACGTCATCGTCAATCTCGAAATTTTTATTCAGCCGTCATATAAAATTACAGTAATAAGGTAATAACGAGACAATTTAACAAAAGACAACATGTAAAAGCGACATTTCTCGTTTTACTTTGTAAGCCACGATAAGAAGGATATGTTTTAACTGAGGTCATAAGGAACAACTTGGATATCGTTAAAACAGTTTTTTGTCGTATCTGAACGAAACTTGAGTAGAATAGGTGATTAAAAGTGTAGCTACTATGTAACAAATGAACGTCAATATCTTTGATCAATCATACAGTTTCGTGGACACACCGGTGCACACCCTTTGAGTTCGTTTGACGTCACAAACGTCGAAAATAACCGACCGACACATAATCACAACATTGAATATTGTGTTCAAGCCGAGATTGGATCTGTGTTTTCTAGGTAAGGTGAGCACGCTTCATCGTAGACCGCAAAGTCGACTAACATTTTTTTGGCAATATGGCGGTCAAGTGCAAATGCAAACCTATAAATAATTAATAAAAACAAAAAAATGCAGTTTCATGCAGACACAGTGAGCAAGAAAATACTAAAAAAATAAATTATATTATTACTATGTAAATCATACGTAACACGTAACATATTGAATGAAAGTTGCTAAGAGCTAAGTGTGAATTAAGTTAAACCGGAACCGAGTCTTGTTTGGAAACTTAAAGTTGGAGGACGGGCGGCCTAACAAGGTCGAGGTTGTTTTTATTTTCCAACGGTCAAGTTTGCGTAATGCTAATGATACAATAGTTTACGTTTATAGTTCCTATTGGCGACCCACTTGCAAAAAATAAGATAGTAGAAAACGCATACTTAGAATTAAGATTTCCGTTTTGTACAAAATACTCGTACCTCGTTTACATGATTCCAGTCCAGCGACCGAATCCAGCGCTGGATTGCTTACTGGAATAATGTAAACCGGCACTGGAATGCATTGGCACTGGATTGATACTTTCCAGTAATGGTTTCCATAATACCCGGTTTACATTATTCCAGTCCAGCGATCGAATCCAGTGCTGGATTGGTTACTGGAATAATATAAACCGGCACTGGAATGCATTGGCACTTGATTGATGCTTTCCAGTGCCGGCTTCCATTATTCCAGTAAGCAATCCAGCGCTGGATTCGGTCGCTGGACTGAAATAATGTAAACAGGGTATTAGTTATGTAATTTTACAAAATGTGAAAAAATCTTGTAATTCATCGAAATATTTAAAAAAAGGTTTTTACTAAGGATATTGTTTTAGATTGGTTTTCAATTCTGTCTGGAATGTACATTACAACGTTTTTTTTCACCGATTAGTTGAAGACTCCTGAACCTATTTGGATTTTGTTTCATTTGCGACGGTAAAGCAGGTAGGTCCCACTTAAATTTATCGAAATCGATTGAATTTTTGAGAAATAAACATAATCTGGTAATTGTATAGGTATATCGATAATATTTTCGTTTACTCCGAAAAACCTCGCTGTCTCCGTGCGTTTAGTTGCTGTTGTTTGGTTTTATTACATTTATGAAATGTGTTGAGTGAATGAATTTAATTTTCACATTAAAATGGCTATTGTTGTATAAATTGAATTAATTAAAATTATTTTCAGAGAAAAATAACTTTGTCACAATCAGTTTCATAGTTTAATTTACAACTTATATCAATCTAATCAAGATATAAACAGTACAATCTAATGGTATCACATCAAACTACACGTGAATGGTTCAATTTAAAGCGGAAATACCAAAATATCAATCAAATATCCGTTGAGTCACTGAACAAACAAACTATCGTGTTTATTTCAGTGAGTGTTTCTGTCAATACTGTTTATTCTAAATACAGTGTACTCATAAGTTGTTCTTAACACAATGGAGAATCTTAAAACGATGCGATCACTTTCATTTGTATAATACAACTAAATACTGCTGCTTACTACACACATAAATTGAAGGAGGTATTTTTTTGTTTGAATTATGTACGTGGACGATATAGTTCTAGGTAAGGTTAGGTACGCTAAATCGCTATTAACTAAATGCAAATGAGGGTCGTCTAAATGTATTTGTCTGCTCTTTTGTACTCAACATCCTTCTGTTGTTGTTAGTGGATAATATCTTAAAAAAAGATAAACCAAGCCAAGTCAGGTAGTAAACATAGAACTACTCTCATAGATATCCAAACTTCCTATTATATTTGTCGAGCAAAGGAAAGCGCTCGGAGGATAATTTAAATTAGCTGTCTATGATGAGAGCATGACAAATAAATTAACACCGGCCATCGAACGAAACGAGTCTATTAAAATGGTCAGACAGTTCGTAATGAATGGCTGGAGGCGACGAGTAAGCACCCATTGCGACGATAACTGATCAATTTTACCAAGTAATGGATGATAAACCGGTGCGAACACCAAATTCTGTCCGCCAACGAAAGTGATAGACCATTTTACACTTTCTTTGCACAATTGCTTTCTAACATGAATTAGCGAGACTGCGTTGTCACTACAAGAAAGTTGGATACAACAAACCCAAAACGGCTACACGAGATGGGCGTACACGAAAGCTACAATCTGATGCCCACTCCACCTGTTATTCTATTCAAATCAAATGCAATGAAGATGTCACGGACCTATCTAATAATTTCCATTGTATTCCTAATGTCATCAACTGTGTACATTTTTCGTTAAGTGACCTGTCTTCCTCGGTCTTGCACTATCTTTGGTCTTGCAGATATATTTCAGGGTTAATTTATGACAGAATTGATTATGTCTATTGTAAGTAATTATCAGTCAGTTAATCAAACTAACATTATACAGGCGGTAGTATGGATATTTGTTGCTCAATCACGTCGTAACGGCTAAACGGGTTGAAATTCTACGCGTAGTTGGGTCTGGAACCACTTTTTGAAGCGGGAAAGTTACGGGACTTACACGGGGGAAACCGCGGGGTGCTGCTAGTAAATAATTATTGTTAAGAGCTATATTACTTTGGCTAAGTACTTTTTATATTGGTTGTCAGGCTCTATAAGAGTGATTCCCTATTTCTGAAATAAAAAGGTACAATAGTAATACATAGTATTCTATCCTCTCAAGTTTACGATGCTTTGTATGTACGTTTGGAGATATACAGAAATAGGATATTTTACAGAATAAAATGAAGATGCATTTTACAAAGTCAAATTAAAAATACATAACCGCAGAAAGAAGAATAAGATTTGATCTGATATGTTGATAATGTTGTTTCTCTAAAATATGTTTACCTAGTCAGTTTAGAATTTCCTAAGTTTTGTTTTTAAATAATTATCTTGGAAGGGTTTTTTGACTCAAATTACTTAACAATTATTCATAATGGCTACTTTTTACTGTGAAATTAAGTATATTATCATTACTTATCCGTTTTTGTATTAAGATTAATCTACTACTAATTGAGCTACGAGTATGTACCTACATACATAATAGACAGACAAGTTTCTAAACATACTTAATATTATTATTTAAATTCAACTAAAATTTAAAATCAATCTATGTGACCAACTTACGAAATTAATTTGGCTCAAGATGACGGAGGTAAGTTTTCTCTTAATGTTCAGAAGTTTTGTAGAAACTTTTGAGAAGTTTCTCAAAAGTATTCTTTAATTGACACGCCTTAAATTATGTATGTGCTTTTTGATGGAGCATACTAGTTCAAACAGTGAAAACGTGACTGACTTCAATCTAAGCTAACACTTTCTTTGGACCTATTAAATAAACGGTTATGACTTAATCACCTACCACCATAATACTATTACATGGACAGTAATAGCCACCGTCCATTTATAGTTAACATTGGCCAAAACTGAAACTGCACGAAATGTTGCGTAACAATCTGAATAAAACTACAGATTTTTGTCCATCAGTGAAAGTGTCAGCGTAATAAATGGTATTTTGAACGGTCAATGACATCCGTCGCAGAAATTAGCTCCAGTGGCGCAATCTCGCACTTTATGCTGGTTTACATAATCTTACAAGTTTAATGCAATGTCAAAGCGTCAAATTTTATGGCGTATGCTCAAGTTGAAACATTTGATACGTGATATCTTGTATTAACTGTCTGGTAGCCCGGTGATTTCAAATATTATATTACAATTTATTTGGTGAGTCCAAGGGGCCTGTCAGTTTAATACCACGAGTAAGACATTGATAGTTCTGATGACTCGGTGCTTGTTTTTATTATATTAAGTGCCTCTTCATTTTCCACGGCAACTTTTATGGTGTTCTATACTTAGTGGGTACGTGATATCTTATCCGGTGATTTTAAACATAATAGGTAATACAATTATTTTGTCGTTGAATACCAGGGCCTCGTTAGTGCAATAAGACATAGGTAGATATCGATATCTAGGTACCTACTAATGTTATAAATGTGAAAATTTGGTTATTTGTTGCCCAATCACGTCAATTAAATTTTAATCTGAAATTGATTAAAGTTTGGAAAACTACTTTACATCCTAAAAACACGTCGAGCTTCTAAAGGTGTGGCAATTTTCTAAATTCTACCATTTTCTAAATTCTTTCATTTATTACATTCTACTATTTTCTAATGATACTCCATTGGATTTAATAAGACCCTCATGTTCTTATTTTCAAAATGTTAGGTGAGTGAATCACTACCTGTTTATTCAGCTCCTGCAGGTCTACTACGAAAACAAACTCCGAATGATCGGATCCTACCCACAGCTGAATCGGATTGTAGCCTACCACGAAAAACATTCGGATCGATGCATCTCGGTCGGAAGTTATAGACTTAGGTCAGATGAGGGTCGGATCGAACGAAACGGCCGATCCGATCAACCGACCGATTGTCTTTCGTGGTAGGAAACGTCCATAAGTTCGGCCGATGTATCGTTTATCGGACTTCGTAGTAGACCTGCTGCTCTTGTCCGTGTGTTTCTTGCTCTAGTCTGATGTCAACCCGTAAAGTGGCGCGGTTAGATACAGTCTAAGTTATAATGTATGACGCGCTTACTTAAAAAACAATTTTCGATCTAAAAACAACTTTTTAGGTCCACAGAGGAACACTTATTCAAACAGGACATTATGCAGTTCGTGTGATGAAAGTCGAAAGACATTTCGTTTAAAGCTTTGGAAGATCAAAATGTTTCTACTTTTTTTTTGTCGAATCTGCACTTAATGGTTTTTTTAATACATCCTCTAAAATGAACAACCAGACTGGTTCTATAAATTAGTTTACTTCTCAAGGAAGTGTCACAAATTAGTATCAAATTTACTACATGTCTTGATCATGTTAACGTCGGTTTATAATTTCCTGTATCAATATTTGATCAGGTTCACCGGTGTTGCCAAAATTGTTTAATGTACTTACATACAATGGATTAAATAAAAAATGTGTGTTGTCTATGGGCCTGCTTCCAGAAAGACGTTTCTGTTGCGTCTTTGGTAATTTGTATTAATAGATATCAAGTTAAGCTAAGAATAAAATAAAATTGAAGTTGATAGAGTTAAATAAAAAAATATAAATATACATATATTATACTAAAATGATAATTGTAATTCATATACAGCTAATAATATACCTACGGCCATAGCAAAAAGTATCGCGAAAAATCCTTTATATGTACCTATATGAAGTACACTTCTTTTCATTTAGTTCCCATCCACTCTGAGAGTGTAAGAAACCTCGTTCGATAAATTGCCGTGGCTCATCGATGCAAGATTCAATCATGGCAATTAGCTTGAATGATATATTATAATATTTCTCATAATAACGTCGATTTATCAAAAGAGTCGTTCTGAGCATGTCCATTGAATGAAAAATCTGTCAAGAGTAGATTCTCATTGAGCACCATAGGTGGCGCTCATGTTTCATATTGTTAGCGAGATTTACACATTTTGACATTATTTTCACCCATCTGTCACTTATATCTGTCATACTGAAAGCGCCTTATAGACTAATGTTTATGGTCTGGCAGTAGAGAGATCGTAAATTGAACATTAATAGTATATTAACGGGATTATTAATTAGTTACAATTAATTAATTATTTATTTATGACTGCATCTGGCATTACAGACGCTCAATCAAGTGGAATCCATAAATTGTAATTTAACGATAGACTATAATCCTAGTTTACGGCTCTTGCACCTACTACACCTACTAGGACGCAAATGTGTTAAGTATAGCTTTGCATAAAAAACGAAATCAATTAATTATTGTAACTAGCACTAATTGTGTCCTTTTTTGAAGTGAAAAACTTCTCTAGACACTTTTCTTGGTGCATGACTGAAATCTTGTGAATTCGCGTACTTGTGATGCGAAAATTATAAGAGCAAGTATAATTTTTAGATGATGTAACATCCGTAAAAAGTATGTATATAAAAATACATATTTGCAACATTAATGTGTTTAAACCAGGCTTTGTAACGTTAACCACTAATCGCATCTTTAAAGCATTGCGGTTAACCACAAACAAGGTCTAGTGAAACTGTAATATAAACGTTTACGCAAAATGACTAAATCGCAAAAGAGTGTACAACATCATTCGAACAACGTTTACTACTCGTATTAGGCCGGTGCTGAAATTGGTCCATATTGGACCACATTTTTCATACAGCACTAGCTAACCCCAAACTAAGGAAACTTCAAGGAAAAGAATGTAGTGGTAGGACTCTTAGCAGAGTCCGCCTGGGGAAGTACCACACCTTTGCCAATTATTCTACCGCCAAGCAGTAATGTGCAAACATTACTGTGTTCCGGTTTGAAGGGCAATGTTTCCAGAGAAATTACAGGGCTTAGAGATATAACAACTTAGATCTCTGGGTGACGAGCGCAGTGCAGTGCTAGGTAATGATTTGGGCTCTCCATGTTCCAATAGCTGCGTGTCACTGTGCTGTTATGTGGCAGGCATGTTGCTTACCATCAGGCACATGTCCTGCTCGTCTCGTCACTCTTTATTTAAAAAAAAAAAAAAAAAAAACTTCATACTATAGAACCCAAGCTCTTCCCTCTCTTGCGGTGTTTGATGAAGTAAGAAATACTCAAGATCATTTGTCCGGGTAGGACCTTAACCCTCCACCTTAACTATATTTTTTAAGAGATGGAAAGACGGAACATTATTGCTTGTGTTTCTTTCTTGTACAAAATAACTTGATAAGTATGCGCTTACAAATATACAATTTGTATTCGTTTGATTAATAAAACTGCACTTTATAACACGCTTCGTCATGACATCACAGTGCATCTATTTTGATATTAAGATATTAAATCACCACCTGGTATAGCACTGCAATAGTCGTCCTTCGATAAAAAATATTGAACTTTTTGCTATGTAATTTCTCTGGAAATATTTCTCTTCAAACCGGAACTCAGTTACGTTTTCACTCTACTGTGGGGCTATTTATTTAGGCTGCGGTATGTTGTAGTAGTACCACAAAATATTTGTGTAATTTGATATTGAAATCGATTAACAAGAAGAAACATTGATTTCTCTATCATAAGCAGTTAGTTTCCACTGGTCAGGTGTTTTGTGGATGTGCTAACGGAATCATTAGCCTAGTTGGCGAGATCGCGAGCGGAAAAAGCGGAATAATGTAGAATGCGCATGCGCACGGCACGCTCCAACTGCCACGCGCCATCAAACAGCGGCTACGCGATTTTTGATACGTTGATAGTTTCAAAAGATGCGTTACTAGCCTCATTTTTAGGTTAACATATGACGTAAATGTAATGTTAATACAGATGAATAATACAGTCTTAGATTTTTTTTTTAAATATTTAGGTACCTACATGAAATAAATGCTTAAAAGTGAATTTCAAAGATATCCCGTGAAGATCTGCCAAATCCGTTCGATGCATAATAACGTTTTGCTCATTTTAATATAATTTAAAACGATAAAAATGTTTGTCTCATAATAAAAGGTTCTATTTCCACTAGACATTTGCTAAAAGTCTGTATGTCTGTCTCACTAAACCCCAACAATAGTTCTATTTCAAGAGTTAAAATTTAAAAGGTTCTACATTCTTCTATATACCTAAAAGAAAACTATTCCTAACAACTATACGACGTTACCAGTTCCATTGTACATGTCTATGAATCCGCCTCACGTCCTTAAAACTGTCTATTCTATCCGCGTGCTTATTAAGTCCTATAATCTATGCGATTTGGAATGCAAAGTAAGCTTGGCCGCGAATCCAAAGACCGACCCGCCTCGTTCGTGACATGCAGTAGTTAGAATGGAATTAGATTAAGACCGTAAACTAGAAATCGTAGAAAAAGTGTCGATTAACACATTATAGTAGCTAGAAAGATGACACAGTGCAACTTTCGAAATGGTAACAGCATCGACGTGGACTGTTATCAGTTCTGTTATAATGCTCATAATCATATCTCTACACATTATCCAACGGTATTGCTCGACTCCGTAGAATGCACTTTACGACCATGGATGATGTAGTAGCCCATTAAACTTACAAAACTTTCCAATTAAACTTTATAAGATTTTTCAGCATTCAATAATTATTTTTCACAAAATATGTACTTGAATTGGAATATGTATTGGTAAAACTATAATAAAAATGATTTGTAAATAGATCTAAATCTAAAAATAGTAAGTAGTAGTAGATCTAATAGGCGATTAAAATCGAGATACCTTAGACTCTATGATCCGCATTTACCAACGAAACAGGGATAGTTAAAATATCTCACAGTTCTAATAAAAAAATAAATTAGCACTACAAAGGTCTCCTGTTCAATGTTACGATATCTTTTGTGGTATATTTAGAGTTTTTAAATAGGATTAATTACTATTCTTGAAAATCATTTGATTTAAAATGGAATATATTTTCAACATCATCACCATTTAAAATCAATGTAGTGTGAACTAACCTGTATAAGGAGCGCCGCTAACGCAACCAGCAGTCTAATCCTCGTCATGGTCACAGTCCAGTCGTTCAGCGTCCTGCAACCAACGAAACACGTTCAGGATGTCACTTTCGTAGCCCGAGCGGGGCTGGCGAGGGCGCTACTGTGCCATTCCTACCACCCGCCGGCAGACGCGGCTGCAGAGTCTGCAGAACGGAGAGCACTGGTGCGGGCGCGCGCCCCCCACCGTCCCACCACCCCCCTCGCGGCAAGTGGGGCTGACCCACTGACCGAGTGCAACTCCGGACGGAACTGCACCCGCTACACGCATCTAGCCAGTGATAAAGCTCGCATTGGTAGCGCATACTTGTAGCTTGTAGACATGTAGACGTATGCTACGAGTGCTACGATACGATGATTAGGTGCGACAGTATGACGTATCGATAACAATGCGGCATTGAAACGTATGACTCTTCTATTGCAGTAGTGGTGTATTATAGTTAAACAATGAAAAGGTTAAAATGAACAAGAATAGTTTAAATCACTCCCCAAAATAGCGCTATGTGTAAATATACGAGTATTGTAGTAAGACTTAGTTCAAGAAATAATGTTATTCGATCATTCTATAGCTACAGCCAGTACATAAATTGAGTTATTAAAAATTCTATCTGAAATATTTACACCAACATTTTCTTATAGTGATTTCTATTGGAGGATATCTATCAACGCAAAAAATAATTCAACCTTTTTATTGTATTAGTTTAAAGCTTGAAAATGTCATATATCCCTGAGAACAGCATAAGGATATCTAAAAAAAATGTCTAGTAAAGGCAGGAGGATAAATGAAGCCAGCCGAAGATTACGCGCTGTATTCCAGCGGTAAGTGGCAGTACGATGCGCGCGCGCCGCTCCCGTTGCTTTGAGAGGAAGCCACGCGCGGCCTTCGCCTTGTCGCGTCAAGGTCGCGCTTTGTTTATTCACCTCAGAAAAGATTGATATATCTATTCAGGTGACGAATGCTACTTGAATGCTTTTTGTAACTTTTACTTCCGACATTACATTACTTTTATTATATCTACTATTATCACTTCTCAACGCTGTAACAGATCTATCCGATCTGGATTTATGGTACTTATGCCACAGTTATTTTATAGATATTTAATAAATAAATAGTTGACAATACCTGAAACCTTCACGTTAAGTTTAACTAACTACACTAAATTGTGTTTTCTTCAATCGCGAATGTTGTAATTTGTAATACATAATGACAACAACATAGAAAAAAAAACATTTAGATGGGTTCTTATGAAATTCAATATCTGTCGAAGAAAAACTGACACAGCGGTATCCTTATGCTGTGATTCACCTAGCACAGAGTACATTTAATTTGCAAATGTAAACCTAGCCAGTGCAAGTAATTCTATGAATGGCCTGAGTTTGAAATGAATGAATGATTATGTTCCGCGCAAAGTATATAATTTACTCGCGTGAAACGTACCCGCAGGCTGCATTTTGCATTTTTTAACTTTCGCAAATGGAATTGTATTAAATGACTTGTATTAAACGTTGACTCATCGGCAGTTACGTAAGAAAGCACTAAGAAAGGTTCCAGTTTCAGTTAGGTAGACAGTAGAGACAACTTGAGGTCAGCTGCTATAGTTCCCATAAAAACAAGTTTCAAAGTTCCAGTTTCCAGGTTTTATTTCTAAACCGGACGGATGTTTGAAAGACAAATAAAAAATACTAGCAATTTTTAATCGCAGTGGAGTTCACTGAGCATATCTTTGTAGAGGTATATTTTCAATAGCGTATTCGACATACGAGTACAACAGAGAATCGTATAGTTTAGTAATATAACAAACCATAAGTCTAACCTTATATCGAAAAGCTTTGACAAACATCTTAAAATACTTTTGGTAGATGTTAGGGTCTAGAGTCAGATGCAGACTGTGGATATCACCGACACTCATCATCGAGAGATTTCTCAGTCTCCACCCTAACCATTGGTAGATTGAACACTGTTTCGCTGTCGGCGATGATCTAGGGTTATTTTTTTATAAATGTAAATTGCTAACGGATTCATAAAAACTTATTGACATTACTTTATAGAACATTTTAATATTATTTTGACAATTTTACAATACTTACGCATTTTTTTATGGCATTTATTAGTTAAAAAGTTCATGAATATATTAGTCAAACGTTTTTTTAACATAATTTTTTTTCAAATGCTAACACACTCAACAACCATAATGAAGGCCCATAATTACACCAGTAGTAGGAGAGTTTATTAATAAATTTAGGTGTACATAATAGTAAGTATTTAGCTGAATATCTGGTTGGGTGCGCCCGCGCCGCGGCCGGTGCAGCGATTTCACCCCAGACACTCGATCTCGTGTTAGAAAGCACACTCTCATCTGACGATGCGATATAAGTGACCGTTAGAAATGATTCTGTGTTTGTAACAATGGCCATAACTTGCGTTTTTGTCGATAGAAAACTGTAGAGCGTAGAACTAATTCGAAATGCATGGCAAACGGCTGCGTAGATAGATATATTTAAGCAGTAAAGAAACTGACCAATTCAGGTATCGTCTTAGTTTGAGTAGTAAAAGTGTCAATGCTAATTCACATCTATATAATTCTAGTATTTGTGGTTTTGGTTCAACGTATGAACTTTATTGCACAGTAGTTATCCCGCTGCATATCAAGTAAGTTTCTGTCAAGTAATCATCTCTCATCTTCTACAATCTACATTATCTGTTGACTTTCATTACTCAACGTTTAATTCAATTGTTTTTTGCTGTGAGTAATTAGTAAACTTATTTAGTTAGGTTAGGTTAGTAATTGATGGTTATTTTAGTTTTTCCGTCATGATATTCCAAGTTTTTAGCAATACTTGTAAGCAGTGAAAAGAGATATTTCAATCACGTTCAAAATAAAGTTATGCTTTGTTTTCGTTTAGTAAGAACTAGGCTAGTGTTGTAAGAAAGCGGCCCTAGGCTATTTTCTATTTTCTGCAATCTGCGGCGATATTATTATAATAGAGGCAGTGGGTGCTTGCCGCGGTCAATTAAGCAGCGCCGAGGAGAATGTGGGCCAGACGTCACCCAATCAAATTCAAACCATAAAAGTACTTCGAGCTCGTTTCAGTTCGTGCTGCCGACGATCTTCTATTATTTATTACCTGTGGGATAGTTATTCTGCCTCATACACACATATTTATGGTTAAACTAGCAGCACTCCCCGGGTTTCCACTGGTAGTTCCCGTTCCCTTTCCTGCGACAGTAACTTACGTATTAATCCATACTACATATATAATCCAACCGTGTTTTAAATTTTCAACCCGATCCGTTCATCTGTTGCGATGTGGTTGAGAGCAACAAACATCAAAATATTCAAACTTTCGCATTTATAATATCAATAGGATGATCTTATAAAATTATCGATAGGACTGTCCGTGATGAAACAAGTGAAACTTAGATCTCCGAACAAAGACAATGAGGCCACATGTATGAAAAACTATGCAAAACAAAGCCACGCAAAACAATGTGCTACAAAGCTTTATTGTTGTCTAAATCATCAATCTCCTGCGAGACCTGGGCCTCAGGGCTCGTAGTTAGCGAATGTTCACTCTAAACTCTTAATTGAGCTGTCAAAATATCCATCTGTCGCGGGAAGCCTCCGATCTATCGCCCAATTTAATTCTCATTGATCAAAGTCCAGCGGAGAAAGCTAGTCTGAATTAGTAGTTTATTAAAAGTTGACTCATTAATCGTCTATCACGTGAAACGGGTCAAAAGTAATGCCGTGACGCTTTTGTCGCCACATTCTTGATAATAAAAGAACTATGTTTCAATCTTGAGGAAAATTAAAGCAATATTTGATTGACGGTGGCTGGCGAGGCAATGAAAGCGATAATATATTATGGTAGTTGTACTACAGTGATGTATTAGACATCATTAAATGTCACCACAAATGGAATTGTTGCTCTCTTGTGGGTCCAGCAAATGCTTAATAAAGCAATTTAGATTTCACACTAGATCGTGAAAAACAGATTGATAGTTTCGTGACGCTTGGAACTTTCGTTTTCCACACACTGGATATTTGCATTTAAATTGATAAATTTCAAACCGCTTCATTTTTTATGTTGGTAGTTTACGAGACGAAAGGCACTTATGTTACGATAAATGAATAACATCATTTATCGGATCATAGATATCGTATAGTAATCTGAAGTCGTGGTGTCTAGAGGCTCGGTTCGGTTCGTATCCGGAAAGCACATTTGAGTTTTTTTTTTGTGTAACCACGAAAACATCATGAGGAAACGGGTATGTTTCAAGAAAGGCATAATTCGAAGACATGCGTTCCGCCAACCCGCACTTAGAAGCTTACAAGCAAAGGTTATGACCTTGACTCTCTTCTTGTAAGAGAAGGCTAAGAAATCAGCAGTGGGTACAAATAGGCTGCTTATGACTATCTATACTAATATAAGCTGAAGAGCGTATTTGTTTGAATGCGCTAATCTCAAGAACATTAAAAAAAATATTGCGCCGTTGGTGATTGACATGCTTTCCAAATGCTATAAGCTATATTATATGTATACCACGGGCAAAGCCGGGACGGACCGCTAGTCATAACATAAGTTCTATTGTGAGTGATACTTGCCTCAACGAGAAAGAGCATGTCGTTATTTATTTTATAGTGCAAATCTACGCAATGTCCTTAAAAATTCATGTTAAATGCATAATTTGTGTAAATATATAATAGCTTCAAACTTATGCAAACTAGGTAAATCTATATTTTCTACGCGAAAAAGATTCCCTTACAAAAGACTTCAACGCAAATGAAGCTAACTCTGCCAGCGAGCGGGAGCGTGAGAAATATCACGGTTATCAAAGCCATGAAGTACCGACAATGTAATGAATGTGATAAAATACATTTATTACGACAATGTAATAAAAATGAATCACCCTCCAATTTGTTTAAGACTATAATTTAAATACTTGCTTAAGTACTTCAGGAAACATTATTTGCTTCAGGTAGGTTAGTAAGGTTCTGTCCTACTGTGTAAGTTAAAAGGTCCATTGGTCAAAAAAAGGTAAAACATCCAAACAATTGGTTCGTGAATTTCAGTTTTCCTTAGTTCCAATATTAAAAATGTAAAATAAATAGACTGATATAGGATTTTAAATGTTCATATGCCAATTGCCTCAAAAACTAATTCCAAATTCAAATCAAAAGTTTGCCTCTAGAAAATTGGGACCATACGGAGACAGTATTCACAGATAATCACAGCGGCGCATGTTACTGGCTGGTAAGAATTCTGTAATATTCGATCTCAAGCAGGTCCCATCGAGAAAGCCGCCGAGTCACGTAGAGTAATTACAGCGAGATGCCGTGCTTGTATTATCTTTATCACAATATTGCCACTCGACGGGCTATTGTCTCGCCTGCCAGTGCTCTTATTTCGGATATTGTTACGCTACGATAAGTAATAAATCGTTTTTATTTTAGTAAGACTTTTTGACAAACTTACTACGGAAATGCTATAACCTGGTTGGTAATTTTCCCGCCAATCAATAATGCAAAATGTCTACTGTATCCTGATATAAGGGACAAATGTGTGGTGCATGTAAATATACCTACTTATACCTCTAACTAACTTAGTTAACTATAGTATAGTAAATATACCTACTTATACCTCTAACTAACTATATTGTTAGTTGTTCTATTTTAAAATTTAAAAAATCTAAACTATAGCCTACACCTAAACAAATTAAACTTTATTAAATACTTGCAGAATTAACGTAGGTACTAACGTGCTTAAAACAGTAAAAAAAGTAACATTGCATAAGTAGAACGGAATATAATACATACGTATTAAATCACTGCATCATACAGTATATAATTTAAGAAGCAATCAAGTATGTTTGTTATTGATCCCATCGGTAGCCACACGTGAATACAACTCGTCCGACCAGTGGTAATAAAAGGAGAAAGTGATTTTGGTAAATAAATACTGGTACGGCCAATAATACGAAAAAGATAAGTGCAAGTGAGTTTTATTGAAATCGCAATTGAATTTAAGGGAAATTATAAGAATTTTTATTAAGCCAATGATGTCTAACACTTACTTTTTGTAAACTTATTAGAGTGGAACAAATTTAGTCTAGTTTAAAAGGTCAGCTGCAAGATGGTAACTATAAATAATTTTGTATCCGAACATGCTTGTGACGTTTCAATGAGTGCTGTTTGTAACTCTTCATCATAATTGTCAGCTTCTTTGGTCACACTACTGAACATATTTTTCTTGTGAAATGCCTTCTTCTTTTCTAAGGCTGTGGTGTCTTGGTGGTGATAATGCCCGATTTTACTATCGTGAAATCGTAAGTTCAAAATACACCTCATGGTTTTTCCCAGTGCAAGTGTACTAGTTTGTCAACACCACTATCTTTACGGTTAGTTAAAATATAATGAGGATACCAGCATATTTATTTTAAAAAAATACATATTTTGAGATTCTAAGTCATCTGCCAACCCACCCATGGGCTGTGTGATGGATTGTGACCTCGACGCTCTCCTTGTGAGAGAATGCTCCGAGTCCCAGCAGCACAAATGCTTCCTAGGTCCTGCGCAAGTTTTAAGATACCCGAGTTTTTCAGTACAGTTGTTCATGTTTGTTCACCATATAAGTATCTTGATACCAATATCCCATAATTAATTATATTATGCCAAACTAATTTGCAAAAATAATTTTGTCAATTCCTCTGCTGTAGCATAATTACTCGATAAAATCTTCTAAAACATATCATTTCTACTAAAATTTCCATTCAACCTCATAATTTTAGTAAATGTATAATTAACATCTTATAATGTGGTCCTTTTCACGTCGTAAAGACTTAAAAGATTTGAAATAGTTTGCAACAAAATAAACAAGATGAAATGTGTGAAATATACAAATATCCAAGTATAATGAGTGACACTATGTTTAGCTGAATGAAATTGCGACGCCGTAGTGAAGTAATAAATAAAATATATACGTTTCTAATAAAAACATGGCAAATGAATGAAATGAATCATTAAACACTACGCTTTGAGAATCGAAAGACAAATTACAGCGTTCAATGAATGACGGCCCTCGCTAACGAGGTGCGGGCGTTTGCTCAACGATTTTTAATTAGCTGTTACTTTTACTCAAAATAACGAATGGGAATCGTAGCAAAGATCAACCTCCCATCTCTATAACTCTTTCGGCACACGCACTCGTTAGAAAGCGAGCATCGTTTACTTTGCGTAAGTAAATAAAAGAAATGTCCACTAATTGTTTGTGAACGTAATGTAAATCGTATTGAATCGATCGCGAATCGATTTCTCCGCGTCGAAATGTAAAAACGGAAAATAATCCGAGGCTATTGAAGCGTCTCCAAGAAAAGGCATAATTTGCGAAGTGAGCTGTTTTAATAACGAGAACCTCAGTCATCTGGGAACGTACGTAAAACAAGCCATTGAAAACGTTTTACTGGCTTTCGTTTCTAATGAAAAACGGCTGTTGTCGCTTTTATTGTTAATTGTTTGAGAGTTTCACTTATTGGGTCAATGGTCGGGTCTACTACCTATGTGGAAGAGACTAATTGAATTAGTTAATAGGGGAAATTATTATTTTGTTAATTGTATGGGATATTATTGGCACATACTAAATAGAGGTAGGTACTAGAATTATCGATTAAATAGAGGTTTATTTAGACGAAGCGCGGTAATCGGTCTTTGTACTGGCATATTTTTTTGTCTACAGGGATTAATTCGTTTAATCACTGGCTGAATAGTTTAACATCAACCTGCTAATATTTTGTCAATATAAATCACTTCTTCTAGAAGTATTCTATGTAAATGATCTGCCTTCCTTTTAAGTTTTGCTAACACACAAAAGTATTTTAGCTTACATTTTAGTCATCAATTGTTTTAGTTATTTGCATGAAAAGGTCTCTTCTTATGGATTATACTGTCTTTGAAGTAATATCTAGGTGTTATTTTCAATGGATACATTAAAACTGTTAGTTTATGTTCAGATATCTAACTTTGAAATTCTGTATTCTTAATTCTTGTTAAAATAAAATAAATTACATTTAGCAAGTTACGTGGGAGGTATCGATATTAAAAGATATTTAGTAAATATTTTACTTTTTTATACTTAAGATTCGTATGTCCTGAAAATAATTCTTCTCAAATTTGGCACAGCCGTTCAGAAATTATATTATGAGTTACACATATAACAGAATGAAATTAATGTTACCTAATCAAACTAATAATGTAAGGTTCACTCTTGAATGTAGTGTTTAAAACTGATATCAGTCAAATACATACAATAACGATTTTGGATTTCTAAAGTACCTACTATCTAATCATAATGAGCTGGTCTGATTAAGCCTAAACATGACATTTTGTACCGGCTTCCCCCGTGTTACATAAGATATAGTCTATAGCAATCAGGAATCAGGTATACATACAACGGTGAAATAATTTTTTAAATCGTTCCAGTAGTTTCTGAGATTACCGCGTTCAAACAAAAAACCTCTTCAGCTTTAAAATTTTACTAGCAGCGCCTTGCGGTTTGATAAATACTTTAACACCTATTCTATTTTTTTTATGAGAAGATATGATGACAATGAGTAATTTTTTAACGTCAAAGTAAAATATCCAGCCCAAAAAAAAGGCAGCTTTTAACAGTATTTAAAAAAAAATCATGACGACGTTTGGTTTTCTATAGCGTCATCTATAAGTGCTTTAAAAGTATTTATTTTGTTTTTTAGGCAGTGTTATCTAAAGACGTGTAAAGGTGTGATCTCAATCCCTCAACCTTAAATAGCGTGCAGAGCGTAACTTGTTACACGTAAACTGAAAAAATTTATTACACTGCACGAGCGCATTCGTAATGCTACAAGGTGGAAAAGTCGAAAATCACTCGGTAATCGCGGGGCGTGCCGCGTGATCTCTTAACTCCGAATCGCTGCCTCGATACCTCGATTAAACCGAAATTTCACACTCGATTTTCTTGTCACGTGCTAAAAAGACATCGAATGAATTGATTTGTGTTTCATTTCGAAGTTACTTGTCACTTACTATGTTTTCGTTTACGGGATACCTAGTATAAATGGCAAGGTAGTTTCCGTTGCAGGCATCAGAAGTTACAGGATGTGCAATCAGCACCAGAATTTAATTTTATGTCGCAATAGATAAATAAAGTTAAAGTTACTAAATATCATTATTTAGATAATCACTTTATCCTACTCCTTTCATTACAATAAAAATATTACATTAATAGTAATATTGGTATTTTATAAAATACTTAATAATTCTGATCAGAATTATTAATTATATTAACTGCTGGCTATAGCAGTAAATTATTATGAAAAAAACATTAATTCACTAAACATAAGTCGAATAGTTTTGGGTAAGACAACTACCCCGAGAGTATTAAACTAAATAAGTGACATTTGAATCTTCCTTTGTGTTTGTGCACGTGATTAATAACTACCGTTTAACTTCGATAAACACAAATTAATTATTCAATTAGCATCGTAGTCACCACGTGAGATAAAAAAAAGCTCCCGCTAATATTACGTGTGGATGATTGTGGGTGTCGAAGACTGGGGCAAATACCGGACACATGATTGTGACGTATCGATTAGGTGATTCGATGAAGTGCAACGTAGTCTCAAGGTTACGCCACAACACTTTCTCTGCTGCCGCAGTTCGTTGCTCTCCAAATTCTGCCGCACCATCAATGACGAAGCTCGAACTTAACAAAACGACTCAAGCAAATTTAAACCGAAACGTAACGTAACAAGCTCAGATTCCGATTGCGGAATTCCGGTCGAACTCCACCAAGATGCTCTGCTGACGTTTACGTTCAATGCCCGTGGTAATGGAACCGAGCAACATAACGTGGCCCACTTTCTCTTTTAAGCACACGTTATCTCCTTCTTTCGTACGGACTTCGCCGTGAGTGAAGCGAGACGGTTGTATTTGAGATGTTTCGCTGGATGCTGGGCTCGCTTTCTTCGCCGCACTTGGCATTGGATGTGTACGAAATCCGGTAACTTTCGATTGTGTCAATTCCGAAGTTAGTGCCGCCCACGCTGTCCCGACTCGATACAATTAGCCATTGTGATGTAACGATTATACACAGATTACAGAAATAAAACCAGATGGAGCGCGCAGAACAGAGCTACTGAAGCAGACAAAGGAAATACAAACGCCGAAGCAAATACAAACTCCAGTCAGTATGAAACGGACTTCCGTGTTGTACGGGAGTCCCGTGTGATTTTAAGTTTTGTTTTAAAATATGCCGTATTGTGTCTTCAAACATTCCAAACAATGTTCCCAAAAACAAAAAAAGGAAAGAGGAATATAATTTCATAGGAAAATTTGAATATTTTTACTGTTATTTATATAATTTAGGCGATTTAATTTTGGTGATGAATGGAACACAACACCTCAACGAAAATAGGTTAGTGTGGCGATACTAAATGGAAATTATTTTCCCTGAATTTAGGGTAAAATATAGATTTTATATATTTTTAGATACTCGTAGACCAAATTATTCATGGGCATTGTATTATTCAATTTAATATAATTTCAAATTTAATTTTGGTAAATGCTAAATTAGTAAAATGAGTAATTTATGACATAAAAATGTACAAAAAACAAAATCATTACTACATCATAAAATTTGTTTGTGTATTTATTTATTTCGTTAGTGGCACCACTGCCCAAAATAATACAAATTTTGTTTCCTCATGAATCAAAAGGTTATATGGAAGAGATCGCTTTTAGCGACAAGATCGCCTTTTGTGCCCATTTTGTTTTGTTATTATATGTGTTACTTCTTGTCAACTTTGTTTATGGTGCCAATAAAGTGTTTTGTATTGTATTGTAATGTCATTCGATATGTTATCTAAGTGAAACGGTGGCAATATAATTGGTTATAAAATGATGGTTTATAAAATAAAACATTTGTTGAAGGAAGATATTTTGGGAAGTTAATATTATGCATAACGTTGTTTGTAAAATGAAATATTTTTAAATTGTTAAGTTTTTTAATATTATACGGTTACTTGATTTTAAAGTCTTGTTTTGTCAAAAAAAGGTGAATAATAAGTAAACTGTTAAAATGATTATTTAGTTAGTGTTATTTTTTTATTTGTTGTTTGGACCTATAACATACAGGTAGTCTACATGCATTTTATCAAAAATAGTAAGGTGGTAAAGATGGTTGTTTTAATTTTTGTTTAACCTATCTAAGCGAGTAAATTACACTAATTTTATTATTTGCGATTCAAGTAAATTTCTAGTTGCATGCAAAATCAAAATTATTTTCTTCATAGAATGGAAATAGTAGTAACAAGAAATCCTTGCATAATCGGTGTAATAATATTAATATTTTAAAATATCAATTGATATGTTTATTATACGTGAAGATTTCCCAAGCTAAGACAACAATAGTGGGACTTTTTTCTTAAGACTGACAACATTATACAAGTCATTTGGAACGTTGATTTGACAATTTTAAGTCAACATGACTAATTACGGGCTTCACAGTGTTGTTCACGAAGGTTCCATCTGTGTTTTATTTCTGTAATCTGTGCGATTATAAATCAATTTGGTAACAGAGATCGTTTGTTGCCCGTCGATGACAATTTGAGATGTTGTTACACTGTTACATAATTAATTGTTGTATTACAATGATGCAATATGTCTTTCGCTTACTCTACAACACATTCTAGTCTAGGGTCTAGAATTACGTAATTTGGTGACAAAATTGTTTTTGCATAAAGTGATTTGATTACTTCACTACTTTTTTTACTAAATTTAATTGCAAACGAAGTGAAATCTGAAATCACCGTGAAACATAAAAAAGTTTGACCTAATTAATTTTTAAACAAATATATTACTTTGTAATAAACAAAAACAAAACGTTTTTTTAATTTTAGTCGATCAGAGACAGTCTGTGGACCTCATAACTTTGTTACCAGAAAAACTGATTACGTGAACGTTTGAACTTGACCGTGTCCAAGTAACAAATTAATGTAAGCGACCTGCAATGTCAGTGCCATGGGAATCTGGGCTTCCGTATCTAGAAGAAACTGACCTGGTTTTCCGAGAAAATTGCCTTATTTGTATGGAGTGAGACGAGATGTTAAAATGTGTATCAACGCCACTGCAAGTCGGGAGATAAAGTGCACCGAGAGGTCCGATGAGGATGAATAGCATGCTGCAATTTCACACGCACTTAATTGACACATTGGTACATTTTGTGTGGAAAATAAGATAGCTAAGTGCGTGTCTAAATTTGTACTCGGTGACTTTTACTACCTTTTATAGATAGATAAATTGACGTGGAAAACGTTGTTCTGCCGTTTATATGATCAACCGAATGAAATATCAAAGTCCCACGACACATCACGTAAATTAATTACAGTTTATTCAAATGAATAATACATTTTGGTAGTCATGCTATTTGTATATTATTGATATAAAAATAGGAGCAAAATACTACCAGAAATAGAAAAAAATAAGTTGAGATCACAAACACCGCGATATGAGATTTTTGCACATTAGATTGTTTCTGATTCAAACGTTGGCAATTTTTATTCTGGATTATATTATAAACTTGTCATATTTAATGCGCTCTGCGACTAAAATTTCTGTCACACAGGATTGAGAATTTAACTTAATTTCCAATAAACTATCTAAAATGTAAATGTGTAACGAAATTTAATTTTGGTCTTTATTGACTTGTTCATGGGGAATCATAAGCCTAAGCCATCTCACAAATAAGGCTAAGACACCACTAAAGCGAAGATGTGCGGAGATGTCTGAAGCGCAGACGAGAAGAGACGTTTTTGAGCTCGGGTGACTCCACCGAGGCTGCGCCTTACGCCGCGCGTCGTCGCTGGCGCACATTTCTCACAGGCACAGCTTACATCTCCGCTTTCATCGCATACACATATCTCCGCTTAGTGGTCTCCACTGGAGCTGAGCGGAGGCGAGATGAGTGAATAACGAAATTCTATTGGTGGTTAAAAAAACATCTCGTCTCCGCTCGCACATCTGCTTTGGTGGAGTCACAGCCTTAAATATATTTTCAACTCAAACATCTATTTGAGTGACTGTGTAAGAAGTTTGTTTCAATTTATCTCGATGATAGTTTCTCCATCGGAACAATATATTTAGTATCCGGTACTTTGATTTCCGTCCGCCTTAGCCGGAACTCCGGAGAAACCTCGGCGCGCGCGCACTTTTCCCGCGTGATATCGGACACCGTGCCGGTTGCGGCGTCTATACTTACGGATTTATACGTCTGTGGTTATTTTTAGATCACAGGCTGATTGATTTATAATGTACAGGGTAAGAAATTTTTTAAACATAATTTATTTTCTCCGAAAATACATATTATTTAAAATTAAATTCAGACAGCCGACCAAATTTCATAAGAATCGTCGCGTCGTCTAAATACACGTAAGCAAATTTTAGTTTTTTGTTCATATTACAAAAACCGCCGCCGCCGTACCTACTGATTACGATATAATTTATATAGGATCATCTCTGAACTATGATCTATCAAGTAATATCAAAATCAAAATCGACTTACAGTTGGCGGCGCTATCACGTAACATACATACCAAAAAAACATACAACCGAATCGAGGACCTCCTCCGTTTCTGAAGTCGGTTAATTACTTACCTAAGCATAATTCTGTTTCTTTAAGTTTGATTCATTGACGTCACAAATTACGAAAATACTGACTTAATTTTAACTCAAATATTAAATAGATTTTCTTTTGGCTTAATGTACAAGTTTGAAAATCGGCCCACAGTTGAAAAAACAAAAGAAGTATAATATAGCGCATTGGGACGACAAGTAGCGTGCCTGAAAAGACGACTACAGTCATTAATTACTAATAATGAGGCTGAGAATTATGATGATGGTGATCGTTATCTATTAACACATAGCAAGTGATATAAACAGCATCAGCCTTCATTAAAATTTTCTTAGAAATTTCTCAGAATTCCTAAGTGAACTACATATTGATGAGTAGGTGTATACACGTAACAACATATTGTCAAATGTAATGCTGTCGGTATGCGTGTCACTAAAACAAATACATGCATCTAGCACACGCAGACGTCGCCTGCGCCCGCGCCGGTATCGTCTTTATTCGTCGGTAGGTACTGTCCATAATATTGTATACATCCCGGGATTCAAAATTCGCGATAGGCTCGTGCCTCAATCGGTGTGTCGGTCTACAGAGTAGCAGGCCGTGGGTTTGATTTCAGGACAAATATTTGTGTTATCCTACTATCTGCGATATCATTCCATTTTCCATTGTGATATCAGCAATGTTATTTTTCTAACTCAATGTTATTAATAACCTGCACTGATTTCAAAATGAAGCTGTATCCATTTAAGCGTTCTACCACAGCATAAGCATCCCAATTCACTTTTCCATTGCTGGGACTCGTTGCCGTTTCTCACAAGGAGATCAAGGTCGTAATCCACCTAGCACTGTGGGGACATGACGCATGTGCTCGAAAGACATCTTTCTGGGACAGACGGGTTTTCTCACGACGCTTTTCTTCAACGCTAAAGTCAGTGACAACAATTTCATAGGACCTCTGCTTTTTTATACAGATTATTCAAAGCTTCAGATGAACTTGAAATATCGACCTCATGAATATGAAATCGGACCTTCTAACGACTAGGCCACCATGGCTTCAAATTAGTACAAATACGTACATTAAATGTAACCACATAAAATATTTATCTCATGTTATATCGTAAGTGAGCCATCAAATCGAGCTAGTAGTATAATGCCATGTTTTATTAACCCGTCAAGTGCCATATAAACCACAGGAGATCAAGTTACAAATGTAAATTTGAAGGAAAGTTAATAAACGTGTAACTGCTGGTATTACGCGTCCGACCGTAAACGTCCAACCGTCACCATTAAAACATAACAGCTCTACATATAATAATATAAATAAACTAGTTGCACAGCATGGTTTCACCAACAGTGGTAGTGTCGTAGCGCGGGTGTACTTACACGAAGAAAATTTTTGGGTCCATTTAGTTCTTTTTATAACATAAAGTGACGATACAAGCAAGATATGTATCGGATGGTAAGCAACACGCCTGCCCATAACACCACAACAAGTAGCTATTTCAACTTGAAGAGTCCGAATTACGACCTAGTCGCTAGTCGTACTACGCTAGTCTTCTAAAGATATAAGATTATTTATAACTATCGTAACCCCGTAGTTTCTCGGAAAACATTGCCCTTCAAATCGGAATGCAGTAACTTAGGCACATTATATTTCAATTTATTAGACCTTAATATATGTTCAGAAATGTAGTGTAGAATAATATAGGTAAGTAAGAGATCTTCGGAAAGAACAGTAACCAACTTTACATAAATATACATTTTAATCCAAGAATTGAGTATTTAAGTCAATTAGGCTTATAAAACACGAAAATATGAAAACGTAAAAAACAAACATAACAAGTAAATGAAAACTAAATTTGGCAATGTTTAAAGAGCTGACTAACAATTTGGCTATTTTTTAATAACTTCATGACCTACGACAATTTTGGCCGAACATTTTTTATTTAACATTTCACACAATATTTTTATACATATCTTAAATAATTGTTTATATAAGCTACTAATAAATCACATGCAAACCTAATCTTACAAATGGAGTATAAAGTTATTAGTAATTTCTAATCACTATCATTGTGTAAACACTGCATTTTGCTTCAACTTGCTAATCTGATTATGTTGGTACAAGCATACAAGTAGCACATTATAGTAGCTTGTTTTATCTGTATCTTCACGGACAGTGACGCGGGGTTCCGTGCAGTGGACAATGATCGATGGTGCGCCGGAAGAGAAAGTATCGTTTCAGGCCAAGGACGAGGGCGTCGCTCCCTGCGCTTGCGCAACGGTGAGGTAATTGATGCTCCATACGGACGGAATTAGGGCTGCCGGATCTCAGATGTGTGAGCGTGGGAAATGAGATAACGCCTGTACTGATACCAACTTTTTCTACTTACTAGAATTAGTAATGACCTCTAAAGATACGCCGACGATGATGTGTGTAGTAAAATTCTCGTAAAATGAAATACCTGAGATATATTTTTATGCTTCCACTAAGAGTGATTAAAATCTGAACGTTGAATATGAAATCAAATGTTGAATTTGTTTTTGTATGATGTGAGCTGGTTGTGAACGTGTTAAAATAAAACGTCAAATCAAATGCATTATTCCCGCCAATTTTTTTGCAAACGAAACATTGTTTCAATTTTATTTGAAAAATAATTTGTTTGTATTTCTTTAAATATAAAATACAACATATTTTTTTCCATTTTTTTGGCATGTATCGTATTTGGTATACTTACTTACAGTCAAATTACTAATACAAAATGCAGGAGCAAAATAGTTTCGCATTTTAAGTGAAAACGAAACACAGGTCGGGGAAAACTAGGGCAAAAGGTACACCTGACATTTATTCAAAATCAGTGTGTAGAGTCATCCCTGGCTGACATCATCGCGTGATATGAAGAAATCACAATGCGGATGCTATTTAAGGACAAAGCCGGTCTGCTTTTTGAGCCATCATCTAAACGCCTCGGACACGCTTTCACTTCAAATTCCTCACCTTGCGCAATATCTATGATGACTACACTGAAACTATGCGTTCACTGCTATTAAAATTGATACAACTAAAATGACCACACATCCCACTTTAAATGGGACTAAGGTTCACTGTTCTATGCTACCCAAGTGCAGGAATGTTTTGGGACAAAAAATTGTCCCGTTTTGAAATTTCTCATATTCATTCTTTCTTTTGACATAGTGACGGACAGGACATGCATCTAATGACAAAATAACGCCTACACATGATATCACAGTATTACGCAGCTATTTGAACATGAAGAGTTCAAATAGCTGCCTAGCAGTCACTATGCTCGTCACCCGAAAGTCAAGATGATTTATTATTATTATATTTATTTTATAATTTCTCTGGAAACATTGCCATTCGAACCCGAAAACAGAATTAGTGTTTTTCACAATCAAGACATGAGACCGTACCCACCAAATTATTTTGCCAACACAGGCACGTTATACGACGTATTTATAATTTTCGAGAAATTATCGAAATATTTGCAAAGGCGAAGCTAATAACTGTTTTTGAATTAGTTCTGATGTATACAATAAGCACAAAGCGAATCAAAATTGATGCACAGTCACAAGAACACATTGACGCACATTTTAATTATTTATTTAGCGAATTTCGTTTCAGCATTTTCAAAATGAAAATATTTTATTTGAAATGAAAATAGTAACTTAGTTACAATATACCTAAGGCATGATTTATTCATCTCAACGATGACCGATTGTTAAAAGTACAACCAACCGAAAATGTTAATTTAAATTGATTTATGGTATCTCGTAACCGCTCTACAAATGGACGTCAGTTAAGACAACAGCATCTATTAAGCTATAAATAAGCCACATTGGAAACGAATCAAATGGTTATGACTATAGTACTTTACTTTGACTGCGAGTGTCTCATTTAACTAACAATCTAATTAAAGTCGAAATAAATTATTTTTGTTATTACCAATGTTCACAAATTGATAACATGTATAAAAAAGCAGCAAAGTTAAATAGATCATGCAGACTCTACTAAAAAACGATATTTCGTTGACATTTTCTCACAACAGCATTTATTGGATTGGAACTTATTGGAGCTATTTTGATTCCATACTATAACTTTAGTTAGTTGAGAGTTACATAGTGTTGTGTGAAAAAATGTTGAAATATTTTAGGTGAATAAACTATATTCAATCTAAAGTTCAAAAAAATCCTTTCCTAATGATACCTCCAAGTCAACCGTTCTGTCAATCTTAATTTATGTATCGTATATACTTAAAATACGACAAAAGTAGATCAAAGTGGCGTCTAAGCTTTTAAAAATAAGAAATGAAATTTGGAATACTTTTTGGTATAAAAGTCCGAGACTTAGAAGAATTTAGCGATATGCAGAAGTGTGAAATTGAGAGAAATCAAAGTTTTGACATTATTATCTTAAGTCGACTGTTGTTTCGTTTGTTGATACGAGTTATTAAACTTTGAACGAACGAATGATAATTTTATTATTGGAATCGATTTAATGAAATACTTCCATATCATCAAAGTAGCTATTCATGAAATTAGCATCTAATATTCTAACTCTTGTTTTCGCGATTCTATTAGTGTTACAGTTATTGCATAACAAGCTCACATGCCACTTACAAGTTGTACTTGCATACGTGATTACGTAGGAGAAAGTATTTATATTTCGGCGAGAAATGATCGAGTGAACACAAAATACGCATGCTTTTTCAACGAGCGGCTTACGTAATGAACGTACATACATCCGAAATTCGTTAACGTTTGTTGCGTAACAGAAATGATTTATGCGTTTTCATTGAGTTATTTTCTCTGGTGCTTAAATTAGAAAAGAAAGCGGAGCTGCATATGCATGATGCACAAGAGAGCGAAGGAAATCCAGATAACTTTTTCTAGATACGTGTTGTTGAGTTGTTTTAGGTACGTGCTTTTATTAGTCTGTGGTATGGTACGCCTCAGACTTCAATAAACCTGATATTGAGCAGAGTAGACTTTTTATACATTTTTATTTGATGTCTACATACAATTTATTGAATAAAAACCTTAACAAAAGCAACACAAAAGCAGGAAAACCATTAAAACTACTATTGCAACCGGCGCCTTTCTCGACGAAAACGATTGAAAAAAATGTTTTTTTACGGATTTATACTGTATATTTATGAATCAACTCAATAACTACCGGACCGATAGCAAAATACATTTCGCCACACTTTATATTTGATTGATTTATAGAATATTGCCAATAAATTAAGTACGATATCCATACATTTTACCCATGCAAAGCTGGAATGGGTAACTAGTATAAAATAAAGTTAGAATGCGTAATTTAACCTACTATTACTTAGGCATTTACTTATGTACTTAAAGTTTGCATGCTGAAATGCTTGCTATGGCGTTGTCATACTATTTCCACTTTAACAACTTTGCTATTGTATGTACCAATAAAGTGTTATGAATTATTTAGTTAGTCTAAAACTTCATTGGCAGCTATTTAAAGGCTATTTATTTGACTATTTAATTTTTAGCAGTACCTACTTATGTTACTCAATTCTATTTATTTGCAAATTCAGCTTATTAAATAAATATGAATACATTTGAAACTAATATACTAAATAAGTTAACGAATATTTTATAGTTTAACTTACACAAGTTATCTCGGTGACATAAAGTTGTGTGTTGCGAAACGTGAAAACCTGTAACAGAAAAACATGGTGTTATAATATAAACATTATTAAATATTACCTTCAATATTTAAGAGGTACTTATAGTAAAAATACAGCAATAAGACTGCCTTTCGGCACTATTTCACAAGTGTTTTACTGCAATATTTGTGATTGTTTGTGTAATAATGAGTGACAGGTGCAAGAATATACCAGATATTAAGAAGCACCCTGCTCATCACTGCACTATATCACGTAGTTATTTGAACATGTAATCCAAATTGCCACCTAGCGCTGCACTTATCAACCAGAAATACACGCAGATTTATCTATTTGCCCTGTAATTTCGTTGCAAATATTGCCCTTCAAACCGAAACACAATAAAGTCTGCACATTACTGCATGACGAGAGAACAACGGACAAAGGTGTGTCTTTCCCGAGATAGACTCTGCGAAGAATGTTACCACGACAAAAATATAACATTAGACTAGGGAATAAATAAATAACAATCGAAATAATAGAGTTTTAAGTTTATCCATTATACCTAAATACTTATATATGGGTTTAAAATAGTACTTATATGTATTATATCAGCTATCTGACTCTTTGAGTTAAATAACAAGGTAGTGTTGTATGATAAATGTCCACCAATATTTATTTATTCCTTGTCTATCTAAAATAGCACTGTAAGCATTTTATAATAGAATTCATATTCAAATGTTTGTCAATATTAGCTTGTTGTACGTGATTTGTTGACCAATGTAACCCTATTGAATTACTGACATCATTTACAAACAACTGCATTGTTCCCTAAATTATATATTGAGGTCTCTAGATGCACATATTTGTGCCGACTACCCATTACCCAATAAAGCTATCAAAATACTGAATAAGACATTACGCTATTGTTTTCGCTTTTCTTTATGATGTCACAATGATATTTTTACGTAGTTATCTACGTCGCGAGTACTCGTAACCACGTATTGTTGGCAGTGAAACTGTCCTTGGAACAATGGGGTACAATGAGCTGTTTCGCGATAGCTCCTTCCTCTAAGACAGCGGAAACTAGAAAGTGAAAGCATGTAGGGAGCAATAAACTAAACTATTTGTAGTACCTACGTAGTTTATTATTATCTAAAGTTCAACTGTGAATATGACACAAATTGAAACTTACGATGTTTAGTACTTATTTTGTTTGTGTGTCAAATGTTTAATATCATTATTATCTAAACAAAACTCGAGTTATAATTTTAACAGTCTATGTTTTGGTTACCTCCGTAATTAGAAGTTGTTTTTTTGAAACCTATAGTATAATCATAGCAAGCTCACTAAATGTCCCCACTGTTGGGACTAGGCCTGGCCCAGTACGGGTTGGCGAATGACGCATGAATTCGAAAGATTTTTGGAATATGCAGGTTTTCTCACGATGTTTTCGATCACCGGTAAAGTCAGTGGTGATAACAAACTTAGATTTTGAATACATTCAGACATGCAGAGAGGATTAGAATCGCACTACGGCACCGCGGCTTTCAAAACTATTGCTATAGTTTAATTTGAAATAGTTTCTATAAACTCCAACATATATGCGGCAATTTTTACAGTTATCATAATAACACAAGCAACAACGAGAAGTATCTAAGACAAATATTGTGTAACAGCGTCATCCCATAATCTTCTTTTTACGCAATTACCTAAAACAGGCTTATTAAAGATAGATAAAAGTAATGAGCACTTCCAAGATAACGGCTATAATATTCCCAGACGCGACAGTTTTTCAAATTTCACTAGATCGACGTCGGTGGTAAGAATGCGCTCCGGTGGGATGGATGTGGCTTGCACATACTCGTAAATACGAGATGAAAGTGGTGAAATCTTAAGACGGGCCTCGAGAAATCGACTCCATAATAAATAATGCACTAGTTCGGTCGAGCAAGCCCTTAAACCGTCCGACTGGTTCTAATACTCGTCGCGTCGCCGTCTCGACTGTTTTGACAAGTCACAATGTATCGGTGCGACTTTTTAATGGAAGTTACGCGCCTTTCTATTTAGATAATTGCCCGGTGATAAAGCGTATTTTTTATATATATTCAAGATATGAGTTATGAAACGTATAATTGGTGCCTTCCATTGAAATTGTGAGTAATTTAAACTCTCACTATACATTTTGTGAAGGACTACCTCCTATTTTATGAATTATAGTTTTAATTCAGATCAGTCATAATATTCTTTCAAATATTGAGTAAAGTCGTTTCGTCTAATATATTAAATCACCTACTTAAATAATTTTACTAAGTTTTTCTTAGCAACACTAAGTTTCTACTAATGTTGTTATTAAACAATATATTCAAATTATAATATCATTAAAGACAAGTAGCGAGAGTAACCAACGCCTACTAAGCCAACCTAAAATGCTGCTGTCAAAAAACGTTTTGCTTATTAGACATGTTTATCAGATGAAAGTGTCACCGCATCCGTTATAATTTTCAAACTAAAATTCTGACTTTGACATTCATGTATTCTGACAGATGCTTATGTGCCCATTGTGTTTGGAGCCAGTGGCCTGTGAATGAGGGATAGGAACACTTCACTTTTTAGCGCGACCATAAAAAAACAATTTTAATATATCTTAGGTTATGTACATTATTCATAATATAATAAACGGCAAACTAATATTATCTCTCACCTTACTCCGTATTTTTCCTTACCAAATAAAAATCAAAAGACTTATTGTACAATGTTTTAGTTATGGACTACCTTTTTGATTCCAAGCAAAGACAATATGTATGGATTTTAAAACGATTGGCTCTGCCAAATTATTCTTAAATATTTAAAGAGCACTTACATGCACATGGAGATTACTGTAAATAGATATTTATTTTTATTTGCTTTTAAAGTCTGTGGCAACGAATACAAAATTAATAGCCTCTATTGAGGTAGGTAGTCTTGTATCAGGTAATCCACACTATTTTTAAATATTAAAAGGGTGGATAATAAAGAGTATTCTTTTAGAATTTCCATTATTTGGATAAAACAAAAGTTTTGAGGAAACACAAGCGACGCTACAGGCAGAAATTTAAAAATATTTTCTAATGTAAAACAACAAAGCCACACTGGAACTCATTCGCCTCACAAAGCTGCACATCATAATTAGAGCACAATAATTTGATATACTTTCACCAATCCAACGTTTAAATAATTCATAAAAATTCAAACATAATACGTACTTACACGAGGGTTTAATTAGTACTTTCGGTTTCTTTTCGGCGCTTAAACAATAGTTTCTACCGCTAACTGGTCATAATGAGCTACCGAATAATATTATACGTCTATAACAAAGTGAAAAGTTGGTTTATTGCATTTCCGAAAATAATTACAACGCTTTGTGTTGATGTCTGCTTAGAGGTGATTTTTCTACGACAAAACCTACGCGAAGGTAATGCTTTAAGGTATTTAACTACAATAACAAGTACATTTAGTCGGTGAATGATAACTTCAGTGAATTACGAATAAACAATAATTGAAATAAAGATTATTAACACTTATTAACAGTTTGATTGGCACGATTCTTTGCGGTTGTAAAAATAGCTGCACACTCAAAACAGCGACAGTTGTCATAGTTTTAACCCTTCAACTACTCGCATAGCATAAGTCACTAGCATACATACCAAATGGATTTGGGAACATTCTAATATTTCCACTAAAATATGACGTATGATACTAGCCCACTGAATACCAAACCAAATAGTTCCAAGTTCGAATATATAATTTATGCATTGATTGGAGAGAACTTTCGAACGTCCCTTCAGAGATAGTCTAACAAAAGTGAAATCAGTGGTTTCCCGCCGCGTAGGTATGGATTGGAGGCTTATAGGGGCTCTATCATCTTGTTGGCGGCAATCATGCGGGTGTGGCTTGTTTGCAATCCTTGTTCGTTATATGCATTACATTGTATGAGATATGGGACCACTTTCTATTAACACATCCTCGTTACATTAAATGATAAGCGAACTGTTATCACATTGTTACGTGACGAGTGAGAGTAATTTGGCTGATGTTTTAAATGAAGCAGAATGTTTGTAACTAAATACGAAAGAAATAAATGCTAGCCGATCGAAAACTTGCAATAATATATATATTGAATACTAAGCCGTAATGCTAAATGTGAGATTTTACGTGGCTTCTCTAATTTGTCTTATTATAAAATCTCTCCTAAAACTTTTTTTTTAAAGTTGATCCAACCATTCTCGAGACTTGCAATTGGCAACACATTAAGCGATTATTTTATTTATGTATGTTTTATAGACTGTAAACACAAAAGAATAACAATTTTTCAACACGTTGATTTTAAATTATAGCTATAACATCTGAAGACAAGTACAACATCAACGAAATTGAAGATAATTTGGGCTCACGTTCAACGAGTTGCCAAATTACAACATTCCGAGCCGCCTGCAAATACTAGATCATATTTGATTTGTTATTTCAGTAATTGTTTGTAACGAGAATTTAATCGATACCCCGAGGCGGCGGAGGTGAGATGATATTCGAATCAATAAAAAATCGATGGAAAGCTGACAGCTGACCACATTACACGAGTAACCGCATTCCTTGTGGAGATAGCCGCAAGGAACCTTGTGTCATCATCATCACTAGCCTACGTTGCTTTAAAGTACTCTAACGTGAAGAAAGTTGGTAGGTAGAAAGTTTATTAGATTTTTTTATTCTGGAGTAAAGTTAACATCGATGGATTGGGATCATTTTATATCGTAATCGTAAATTTAAATATGTCGTAAGTCGCACTCGCGTGTTTGGTTTTGTAGCTTTGTCATATCACATGACATCACAGATTAGATGTTCTTATAACAAAAATTGAGTCAGTATTTGGAAGAGAAAACTTTTTAAAAAATCTTGGTAATTTTTTCAGAGGAGAAAAAACAATTTAACTCGCTAAACTTACCTATACCGACACCTTCGGCGTCTATTTATGTACATATGTTGTGTTTTCACTTCTGTCGACACTCTCGGAGTGTTTTTCTTTAGTTTAAACGTGAAATTGTTTTATTGGAAGATTTAGATGCTCCAGTTGAAGCAAAGTAAACTTTGGGACTAAGCTCAATACTCAATACTCAATTATTTATTGCGTCATTATGTTACAGGTAAGTAATTACAACGAAACAAGTAATCAGATTTAGGACAAAGCTTAGTCGTAACACAACGTACCCCAACCGGGCATTGCAATTTATGTGACATTATGGAGCGAAGTGTTTTATTTCACAGTCAGATAGGTATTTAATTTTCATCCTCGGAGATTTTTAGGTCATCGGTAAAAAACTCGGATAGACTATAATAGGCTTTTGACAACAGAAGATCCCTCAAAGTCCTGACAAACCTACGCTCATCCTCAATTTCCTTAAGATTATTGGGAAGTTTATTATAAATTTTTGTAGTCATCGCATGCGGACCGGTACTATGTAAAGTTAGTTTTGATGTCGGTACGTTTAAGTTATGCTTGTATAATGTCCTAATAGGGTAGCGCCAGTTGTCAGCTACTTTTTCAAATTAATTTGGATATTTTTTAACAAATTTGCAGTTTTCTAATATATAAAGTGATGTCAAGGTTAACTAACTAACTAGCTAACTTAACCAAGGTTAACTAGCTAACTTAACCTTTATGATATACTTCTGTAATTAGGTAACGCACAAAAATGAGTTAGTACTAATTCTTTAACAAATCAGAAACGGACCCCATTAAACAAGATACATTATTTTACCAATTAATGTCAATTTTCCCGACGATCATTACAGCCAACCTACAAATAACAGAAACAAGATATATTCTTCCAGTTAGTCTGCGCTAGTCTAGTTAGTGAGTCGTTCAAGTGCTCACAATTAGTTACGTGACTTATTTCCCAAGGCTAAAGAAAAGTCCCACTTCCGACTCCGAACAATACCGCGATGCGATCAACTATAGCAAAACAATAAAACGCTCTCCTAAACGAGCATAAATATGTTTCTCTGTTACTGAGATAGTACAATTCACACTTGCTAATTGTCTACTTTATCAAATAGCTTTCATCACAGATAATCTGCATGTAAAAATAATAAAATAATGAATTGTGAAAACTGTAACTCCATTTCGACGTTGAGTTTTTTTTCTACCATTTTCAGCCCTCAATTTTTTAAATGAAAAACGTGAATTTGCCGAAGTTTGAGATGCAATGAGCTGTTGAAGTCGTAGTGACCTAGTGATTAGAACGCTCGATTTCAAAATCATGAGGTCGTAGGTTCAAATCCCACCTGCACTTCTGAGTATTATTCCAGGTAGAAATAACATCAACAACAGCGGTGATAGCAAGATTATACATCAGAATCTTGCTACCACCGCTGGCTTTAACGGCGAAGTATCACATCGTGAGGAAACTGGCGTGTTCCAAGAAAGATAACATCGAGGACATGTTGTGTTATCCACCAACCTGCACTTTGCTAGAGTGATGGATAATGGTCAAGACTCTTTCTCTTTGATAGAGAAGGCTCAGAGTTCCAGCACTGGGAATATTAAGTGGGCCACTTATAAAATAAGATAAAAATAAAATACACCACTTACACTTACATGGGCCACTTACAGGCTTTTAATACTAATAAATTACATTTTCGACCTCCAATTATACAATAATTATAATACTCTAAAATGAAATGTATCGGTATACAGCCTAGTAAACATTTTCTTATCATCATCCACATTTGTTCGCAGCTGGATATATTATAGGGCTCCTCTCCGTCTTACTAAGCCACTCAGCCCAATGTGCTTTTCGCTTCAATCTACTCAATTCAGGCGTATTTCAATATTAATACATTATTATTGCTGCACTTCAACTCGTCATCCAAGTACGTTGTGAAAATTGAAATTTACGTCTTTCCAATAAACAACATCGTACTGGATAAAAATCCCGTCCACTTACAGATTTATTTCGCTGTTCTCATTGCATGCGCAAGCGCAATTACCAACGTTTATGTTATGGAGCGGATGAACCGGCTACGGTAACCTGCTTCCATCGGATCCCTTGCTCCTCCCTACTGGTCCAGTTCTGTGACCCAGGGTGCCGGCAATCAGCTGACTGCTTATTAGCATTGAGTAGTTTATCTCTAAGGTTTCTATTTATCCGGTATTGATTTGAATTCCGCTGGGCGTATTTTATAGCTTTCGCTAAGCAAATGGAGGTAATTAAGATTTATGTTTGTAGGACGTGTTTATGCTGTAGTGGTAGGGCTCTTTGCAGAGTCCGTCTCATAAAGTAACATGTCTTTGGCAGTTATTCTACCGCTCAGCATTAAAATGCAAATATTGCAAACATTGTGTCCTGGCTTGAAGAGCAATGTTACTGGAGAGATTACAAGTCAAAGAGAGGAATCATCATATGTACAATTTTACGAGCAGAGTCATACCGATGTAGAATTTTTTGGCGTTTGCGACGCCAGACGATAAGAATAAAAAGGATGAGCTGATGTTTTGTAACATAGTCCAATAAATTATTAATAGTTTGCACATTATTATTTTTTATAATAGTTTGCACATTATTATTTTTTACATTATTATTTTAAAATAACATTTTTTTTTTTTATTGACTAAAGTGACGAAAAGAGGAAACTGACATATGAAAAAAGCGTTGGTAGTAGCTAGAATGTTCGATTCCAAAATTGTGAGACTGGCACTTCAAATTCCACCTGTAGTCATCACTGGTTTACTTTACAGACAGTACTGGCTTATAAGTGATGAAAAACATCGTATGAAGTCGGTGTGTTTCAAGAAATACATCTTTCGCGGATATACCTACAAATGTTTCATCTGACAACCTGCCCTTGTTCAATGTCGTCAAATATTTTCTCTCTCTCTCCTTGTGTGAAAATGTTCCATGGCACAACAATGGCACCCTTAACAACAGTATATCATGAATAAATGAACAGTAAATTCTTCATAGTTCAAAGAGGAAAATGGCACCTAAAATCTACACCGCAATTCCCTACATTCCGACACATCGTCAACAGAAGATCTGAAACTAAAACAATATTTACAAGACACTTTGTCAGACTCTACAAAGGCCTCCTTGTAACAGCGTATTATTAAGCTTTGATCAGGTGTAAGGCAGAAGCGGCCGATAGACTTGCCCCTTGGACTTGACACACTGACTCGCTTTCCAAGCCGGCGTCGAGACCAGATGCCGTGAGTACCAGCGCTCGCGTTCGTTCATCACACACTGCTTGTTATAAACTATACAATAGCTCATATGCGCGTCGTGTAGTATACCTACATCTACACTGCATCTGTGTTTATGAAATGTGTGTTGCATTGTTTGTTTAAATAATCTTGTTTAAGGCGCCATTCCTCGGATTTGAAATTTTATTTATGAGTGTAGTAGCTTAATTCTTCAGAAATGCACAGACGTAAGCAGCCCATTAAATGTTCCACTACTAAAACTGCTGAGACTCGGAGCTCTCTCGCAATTAAAGAATCAAGGACATAAACCACCACGGTGGCTCTGTGTGTGTTGGTGGATGACGCATGACCTGTAAAGACTATTGGAACATGCCTCACGATGTTTTTCTTCACTGTTAAATCCAGTGGCGGGCGGCAAACAGCCTTTGCCATTTATTCTACCGCCAAGCAGTAATGTGCAAACATTACTGTGTTCCGGTTTGAAGGGCAATGTTTCCAGAGAAATTACAGGGCTTAGAGATATAACAACTTAGATCTCTGGGTGACGAGCGCAGTGCAGTGGTAGGTTATGATTTGGACTCTTCATGTTCCAATAGCTGCGTGTCACTGTGCTGTTATGTGGCAGGGATGTTGCTTACCATCAGGCACATATCCTGCTCGTCTCGACACTCTTTATTAAAAAAAAACTCTGCAAAACTACATCTGCAATTGGGTAAACTAGAGATGAGAATCGATGTCATGATTGTGAAATTTCCCGTTCTGGATAATAGGGCCACCACATCAAAATTTACTAGTAATTTTTTTTTTATCATTAATAGATTTGCACTTGATCGTCCTCTAGCCTGATGTTAAGCTACGATGCGGTTGGAACGTGGTTACCTAGAAGTAACCAGTAGGTATTCTAGATTTAAAGACCCCCAACATCATGGTATACCCAATCAGGCAATTTATTCCACAGTTTAGATAATATTGGTACGAAATTGACGTGTCTAATCTTGTGTGGTGTGCGTCAAACTCGGAACCATGGCCATTCATTTCCCATTGGTCATCTAGCAATTCGTCAGTACTTCTAGATGGCCACGCCCTCCGGTTTCACCTCCGTAGTTTCCAAAGCAAGCTAGTATAGTATAGTATATAAGTTTTCCCTTCTATCGGCAGTTCCTATGACTGGCATTTTTTTTGCCTCTCTTTTTGTGAGAGAACCTCCAAATCCCAGCCTTGGAAATGTAAAGTGAACAGCTTATGCTGTTAAAAAAGCTGTCAATGTCGATCTTCGAATATTGAAACTGACATATTAAATCTCTAAAGACATATTGCAACAACATTTCATTGCAACTTTGTAAATAACTGAGGTTTCTACACGTTAAATGATCTCGTTTTATTCTTGACGTTTAATCCGGCTTAATTCATTACAAAGTAATAATCCGGTTTAATGATTGGAAAGATATTTCTGCTACCGATTTGGCTTTTCATTTATACAGTATTACGCAAAAAGGATGTTCTAAGGCGAAAGACTAAGTTTTTGGAGCAGTAATCATGAAAAGACGTCGCTTTTATAGTATACAGATATGGGACGAGTACGACATGTATCTGAAGGTACGCAACACGCCAATATACCAAATACAATAGCTTTATATCTTCATACTAATATTATAAACCTGAAGAGTTTATTTATTTGAACGCGCTAATCTCATAAAACCTCGACAACCTCGACTTATTTAATGATAAATTAGCCGTATTTAAGCACAAGCTAGTCAACATGTTAAGGACGTCTAATTTGTGAGAGTATAGTTCTTTATTATTGTTTTTTTTCTTATTGTGTTTTATTGTTTTTTTTTCTTCATTATTATTTGTATAAAAATAGCCACAAATTTTTAAGCAAGCTGCATTCACCTATAATAGGCTAACATATCAGAATGTTTTTTTATTTTTAAATTGTTTTGTTTATAAGTGTTGTAATATGTTCGCTGTTGGGGTCTCTAAATAAATAAATAAAATACTGGATTGATTTAAAAAAATATATATTTATGTTTATATATTATATGTACCACGGGTGAAACCGGGCTGTACTAGCATACAGGAGACGTATTGTGGATCATTAGTGCTGCTTAATACTATAATTCTAACTTAAGAGTTTTAACTTCTAGCGGCAGTCCCTACGACGACCAATTTTTTTTTCTGTGTCTCATAGTAAGATTTTTTCATGTTAGTGAATTTTGCGAGTCCCTTCTTACTTAGTACACTTTATCTGCGTAGCCCGGTATCTTAAGTGTTGTGACAGCAATGCAGCATCAGATGCTCGTCAAGTATTTAAAGCTTTAAGTCGTCTTGACAGAAATTAAAACTGGACACGCTCATTAATGCTTTCTCCACTATGTTTCCGTTATATTATCTTGCAAACATGGAACTTATACATTGTGCGAGTGAAAGTGACAATTGGATTTAAATAATGTGTACGATGATGTAAAATTCGATAAAAGTAATCGGTTTATGGAGCTTTTGATTCAGAAGTTTTTTTTTCATTATATTGTGAATGTCAATTTACAAAATAATGCGAATTTTATGAATACCAACCATATTATTTGTTAATAAATTAATTGCGATATGAAATTCCAAAGCATTTGGATTTTGGGTAATGCAATCATTGAACATTTCAAAAACTTCAAGATATTGCAGAAGGCTTTTTAGTGCTCAAGTATTGAATGTGTTATCCAACTAGAGCGTCCACGATGGATACAATCTGAATGTATTCAAACAAGAGTGGATCGGTTACTTTGTAAGTGCAGTTCTTCTTGGTCCGAATCTTTGCCTCCTATATCAAGCCCGGTGACAGACAAGGACACAGGCTTCTGTAATGATCCACTCAGTCCTATCCTCTACTTTTCTGCTCCAGCCACTGCTGCCTTACGTATATCGTCACTCAAAAGTTTCAGTGTATCCTAAGTTAGCATCATAAAAAATTATATTCAATAAAAAAACAGCTAAAATCAAAATCAGTGTTTACTTATTTTATAAGGATGCCTGCGAACGAATACCAGTAAAATTAGAACTGCTCAATTACCTAGTATAAACGATAGCCCAAAAGTAGCGATAACAGTAGCGAGAACATATTTTCCGTAAAGGTAAGCTAGGAAACGAAAACGCAAAAGGTAATGTTAAGAAATTATGCTTCATTTCGCATATCTGCTAGATGTTGCATCTCGCTGTACGTGGCGAATAATTTTGTATATTTTTGGTTATTTGGCCAACCAGGTTGAGAAAGATTTATATGTTGAACTCCATCCGAATTGTATGGAGCTATCATCTCAATCGCGAAAAATAATGAAAACGCGTGTATTCGTTGTTATTCTACTAATTTCCAAAAAACTTTACCTGTAGAACTTTCCGTATCAGTATTACCTACTTTACGTGATCTCGAAATCACATTTGTCTTGTCGAGTTGTTATTCGCACACATTGTTTCAGTAATTGCTTAAAAAAAATAACAAGAGCATCACATTTGTCCACAACTGCCGTCATTGCGTAAGTGAACAATCCCTGAGATGGTAAGTCACCGTGACTCAAATACGCTCTTACAAAACCTTAATGCACCCCAAACAATAGAATGGTAGTCCTACCAGTTTACAGCTGTTGCAACACAGTAGCCATTAGTTGCATGTTTCGCATCCGTTTCAGCAGATAAGGATAATGCGAAAACCGCGGATTCATTATCTTAATGGTTTTCACGCTGTTTTCACGGTTTGTGTATTACGTCAACTTAACGCGTGTTTCCGATGTTTCCATAAAGCGTTGGAGTTTCTTTTTTTGTACCTCGTTCCGTTTTTAAAGCTTTACAATTACTTTAGAACGGTTTTAGAGTTACGTTTAGACGTAACGATGGTCACGCTTACGCTTGTACGTGGTATTATATATTTAAAATTTCAGGTGCACGTTTCGGCTTTGTCTGGGTTAAACAAAAACTTTACACCTTGAGAAATCGAGAAACACCGTCAATAAATTTGTATTTAATGTCATTACTATAACCTAGAAACATCATGAAAGTCGTAGATTTAATATTGAGACAGTAGTTCTCTAAATTACCTCATTCATATAAACACAACAGAATAAATTCGCGCTGTCTATTTGTCAGATATTATTTAAATCACAACATAAGTAGTAAATTCATTTAGTTTGTGATCACCCTCTTTTAGACTTGCGTCTCAATCTATTGAGGGTTTTGAGGAATCTCAAATAAATCAAGTTTTCGCGATAAAAAAGTAACCTGACACTGAAATGACTCAACCATAACGTAAAATCAACGAGGATTATCTGTTCGTTGCAGCATGAAAGCGGAACAATCATCAATACGATGTACAAATGCTTTCGTATTGATAATGAAAAGGATACTTTCTGTAGAAGAAAATGGTCGAAGGAAATGTTTCGTTTCTTGAACAATATTAAGAATTATAAAAAATCCCTCAGTGTGCAAATTAGCGTGCGTGACTGATTGATTTTTACGGTTTAAGCTGCCGTGACGTGTCGTCTATCACCAGCCTTAGTTTCTGTGAGCTTTTGAAAGTGCGATTAAGAATAGCCAAGCATTTACTGTTATTATTGCTAACATATTCGTTCTTCTTCCTTTTATCTCTTCGTAAATGGCGTGTGAATGTGATGGTATCCTATTTTCATGACCTTAATTATTTCGAATATGCTAACTACATATATATGTATATGTATTTCACTAGAAAATTATTCTAATTTTGATATTATTTAGTTTGTTGGTTTGTATCTTATGTTTGTGTTGTATTTCTTGATTATTGACTGAATACCGGATTAATTATCTATTCAATGACATTTTTTTTCTTTCTTTTCTAATGAGATTGCAGAAATGTAGTTTAATCGCAATTTTTACCACAAAACATAGATAATGAAGTAATTATTAATATCTCATGTTTGTCATTGGTATTTTTATTTCTACAGCTTGTCTCGATAATAGTTTTATTCGAACATAGCATGAGGTTTATACACGAAGCCTCACATTGATAATATAATTATCAAATACCATAATTATTTTAATGCCAAAAATTTTATTCCTATGAATTATGAAAATCTACATATTTATAATTATGAAAATCTGCAGATCCTAATAGATACTACAAAAGTGGGATAAGAAATCATACACGGTTTCAAAAGAACACAGTAAAATCGTCGCTTCCAGCGAAACGCGATACGTTAATTAACATAAAAGTGCATTTTAAATCGATTTACTTCAATTTCACATATGCACATTGCTATTAGCGTAAACGAGAAACCCTCGGGTACACCTATAAAACGCGCGCTGTGTGACGCGCGGCCTACTTTCCTCGCTCGCCGGCTCGCCACATGACGCCTCACCATTTCACACTCACACAAAATAACAAGTTCGTTGCAAACAAGTGCCGATTCACGGACGAAAACCCCCAACATGCAAATTTTGCTTCATATTTTGCCAACTTTTGGCAGAGCCAAGTGAAAGTGACATTATGCAACTTTCTAGAGTTAACAAACTTAAGATAAGCGATTTAAATGCGTATCCGATTTACATATTCTTTATGCCGGATTCGCTACTCCGACGCTTGTAAAGCGGCTATATTTTATCTGCTTGCATAGTCTATGAGGCGTTTGCATTTTTGCAAACTCATAAATATGAAACGTTTGCTTATCATCTTTGTAAAACTGAATAAGTAACCCGTCGGCACTCTCGCTATTCTGAAGCGCATCAAATTGAAATTCAAAGAGTTTTTAGAATTAAGTTTTCGAAAGTTTATTATGAATCAATAACAAACAAAATTCTATATTAGTTTTATATACAACATGAGTAACATTAGTTTTATTTATGAGTAGTTCTCTTAGTTAAGAGTAATCTTGAGGAATTATAATAAAAATGATATTTATAATTTTAGGATTATGGGGTACAAAAGTTACCAATGTATAAAAAAGCCAATTCCCAAAAATCTATCTCCATTTCGCGATACACACTTCCGGATACTTAATTCCAATTATCACACACTTCATAAAATACATGTCGCTGATATTCCGATCGAAGAAACTCCGACTTTCCCAACATCCATCAGATATACACAAATCCAGTACCTTTTCAGGTGAGCTTTCAGAACGGCACAGATACGTAGAAACAGTTCAAGGATAACAGCGGCGGCTACCGATCACTGTTCCAGGGTTCACACACACTGATGTCACAGTCTGATCCGTGGATGTCACTTTCGTTTTCGCGTGCGCGTAGTAAATGCGCGTGCGCCGCCGTGCGTCGTGGCTTCGAGGTAGGGGGCTCACTGGTCGCGCCGCCCGCCTCGGCCGCGGTTTTATACGCGTGAAAGTTCTCCGGTGCAACGCCGGACCCGCCTATCCCGGATCGCGATTTGGCGATTCCGATTCTGTAATCCTTGCGACATATATTGACGTCAATGAGATGACGATTACCTGGGCTGCGATGTAAACTCATCGAGGGAACTTTTGGTTGGGCAAGAACGGACTTCCTTTGACAAACGCATGTTGTAAGGCTACTAAAGTGCTGGGATTATTTTGTAGCTAAAAATTGAGTAGCTTTTTATGTCTGATATTTTATTTAGTAGCAACTATAATACCATAAACATTTTGGGCAAGTAGGTATAGTAAGCGGAACATTGTCACACGCGTGCATTGAAAAAAATCAGCAAAATGCGGTTGAACTTAACACACAGAAATAAAACACAAGTATACCCCCTTTGTAAATTTAGAATGTGGTAGACGTTACTTTTCGTAGTAAAGTGAAAATTAGAATTTGTACATTTTTACTGATACCTATGCAGAATTCTAATTTTCGTGATAGCCTCGATGTGTTTGATCCTGCTTTTTTGGCGAGTGGCAACACGAGCAGGACATGTGCGTGATGGTAAGCAACAAGCCTGTCCCCAGATCAGATATTTTAAAATAAATATTCCAAATCTCTGTCCAATACTGCACTGCGCTCGTTACCCAAAGATAAAATATTAAATCATCTCTTTCCCCTAACTTGTGTAAACGTAACCTAGGATGAAGTCCGTTTTTCTATACGGAACTCGAAATAATAATTAAAAAATGTATACTGTATCGGGCAACGTAGACCTAAGCAGACATACATATGTTACAATGTACAAAGATCAACTTAAACTGTAACCAAATTACTTCACGCTAGTCACACAGTCACACACACATTCTACAAGTGCTTGTTACATTTCAGGAAACTTGTGTTTTTGAATTACAGGCCCTAATCGCCGTACATTTCTTTTTTACCCACGATTTGTAAAAATCTACTGGTATTTTGACCTCTGGCCCTAATCGCTTTAGCTTTACCCACAGATTGTAAAAATCACCTATAATCGCACACTTCGGAGAGTGTGCGACTGATCTGCATGATCTGATACCACCTTGTCCTTTTTTCTATCGGAATGCTCGTAGCTCGAAAAAGCGCCATCGTTTCATGGTTGATGTTCCAAAGACACGAACGAAGAGATTCGACTCAACTTTTGTGATAAGAACGTCTAGGCTGTGGAATACGTTGCCTGAGTGGGTTTTCCCCGATAGTTACAATCTTTGTGTCTTCAAATCGAGAGTGAATCGGTTTTATTCTAGGTAAACACGCTTCATCGTAGACCGCATCCTCGCTTAACATCAGGCGAGATGGCGGTCAAGTGTGAACCTATAAAAGGTAAAAAAAAAAAAAATGTTTGTTTACAGTTTGTATTAATCTTGAAAATCTATTATTAGATTATTAGAAGCTGTCTCCCACGAAACGGTAGCATTGTGTACCTATTACATGTTAGCTATTGACATCAAAGATTGTGAGTTCTACGATCTTTGATTGTCATACGATATCATGTAAACTGTTCAAATAAGGAGTGTTTTTGATTTTGATTATTTTGTGGACAGTTGTATCGCTTACTTCGTATGAATGGATCTTAGTTGATAACAACCAAATAAATTATTTCAGAATATTATTGTAATCCGAGAGCTGGTAACAAATTTTGGGTAGGTATTTGAAGCAAGCTGGAAACTTTTTTTAGCGTACCACACACAGAGTTTTTCACAGAATTTTTAATGGGCTGTGAATTGAACTCAAGCGTCACGTTTGTAAGTGGAAGATTCGTTCGACCAAAAAAGAGGTGTTACAAGTTTGACGTCGATGTCTGTCTGTCTGTCTGTCTCTGTGTCTGTTTGTCTGTCTGTCTGAATTGAATTCTAGCGTCACGCGGCACCGTAGACGGCACAGAAATCTAAATAATAAGGTAATAGAAATGGCATAACTCTCAAATTACTTGCAAAACGCCTGTCGCCACATTTCCCCTACCCCCGCGGTCACTACTACATGCGCGTACTATTCCAATACAAATTCACTCACACAGCAATAGCTGCACATTATCAACCTGGGTCTGTGATTGCACCACACACATCCATAAACGCTTATCAGTGAACCTACTAATACATTGAAAAATTAACAATTTTTCACAAATACGCTAGTGCTTGACAAAAATTAAAACATATCGATATTTCAAAGTACGGTCCAACTTTAACATTCGATAAAGGTTATTATTGATTTCATTAATTAGGTGTATTACACTACAACAAAGTCAATATGCCTACCTATAAAATAAGTGCGTCACATGGGGTATACTATTGTTTCGATCACTGAACTATGTAATTCTGACACCACATGGGCTTGGGTATAGAACAAAGGTTGTTGAATATTTTGTACATCGAGCAACTCGATCTTCCGCGCAAGCACGGAAGGGAAGTAGCCTTAGCTAAAAATATTGTTCAAATCTTTCTGTCATTTCTTGCGGGAGGGGAAAGTTGCACACTAGCGTAAAGCCGCACTATTACATACAAAACATACCTGTACCGATCCATTGCCGACCATACTCACACAGCCAAATCACTAACACATAAAAAATAAAGCATCATTCACAAATCTAGCCCCGCCCTCAGTGTATTCCACGCCACAGTATATTATCAAACTCCATGGTCCACGCGGACTTGTACTTTGACAGAGGGGAAACGCTGTGTATGCCTACTCCCTTCCGTGTTGCTCGCTGATTTTGTATGAAAACTAATAAAGTCTTATGAATAAAAGCTTACAATAGATAAATACTGCCTCAGTTATCTTAATATTTATTTTGCACGGACGAACAATCGCGCGTTATAGCCAGTATGTATATATTTTTGTTAATAATTAATGAATTATGAAGTAATGTTTACCGCGAATTAAAAGATTGTACGTACGGGTGTAATGTTAATTGCGTACAATTTTTTTTATCGATTTATTATGTTACTTTATCGATAAAACTATGTAAAATTTAAAATAAAATTTTCATCGTTCATTTTTGGGCAAGTAAAATTGGACCGTCACAGCACTAACTCACAATCGCTACCTGCGGTTGTACCATGGAAGATTAGAGGTTATGACGATATCTTTAATTTTACATTACATTGCTGTTTATGCATGTACCACTTTAGATGTTAATTAATGTATGCAGCAATGGTATGCAAAATGACGATCACACCAAAAATTTATAACTATCATAGTGAATCATTGGGCTCCGTTTATTTTATTAAATAATGCAATTAAAATAAAATAAAATACCTATCAGTGAAATGTAATCTCATTATTGGTATAATTGCAAGTTGTGGAAGAACTTCCACAGTTGTTTATGCTCCATAACACAAGTTTCAAAGATGATTCACGCCTGCCGGTTCGAACAAGACAAAACTACAATTCGAGCACTGGTGGCCTACAAGTCACCTGTGCGGCGACAATGTCACGCGGTCATGCGACTTCTAGTACCTTATTATTTAGATTTCTGTGGTAGACGGTGCCACAGACACACACAGACAGACATACAGACAGCTCTGTGTCTGTCTGTGTGTGTCTGTGGCACCGTCTACGGTGCCGCGTGACGCTAGAATTCAATTCACAGCCCACGAAAAATCTGTTTGAGCTCTAGCTCAAACGGATGAGCCGATTTCGATGCGGTTTTTTGAAGTGAAAACTTCTTTTGGCGCGCCACAGACAGATTTTTCGTGGGCTGTGAATTGAATTCTTGCGTCACGCTCGGGAATGTTAAGAAATCTTCAGATAAACTCAGGATCATGGCCATTGGCTTTCTAGAAACGCATTTCCCATTGGCTGACGCATTTCTAGATGGCCATGCTCTCCGGTTTCACCCGCGTAGTCTCCAAAGTAAGCTTTGATAGCTATTCTGAATTATAAGTTTTCACTTCTATCGGCAGTTCTTATGACTGCCATTTTTTTATTTGAAGGTTAATTTTAGTGCGGTAGTTCTTAGCTATGTTTGGTTGATATCGTTTAAAGATGGCCGTTTCCACAAAATGGCGAATGAAATTACTTTTTCGCTACTATCTTAATATGGATATCAAAATAATTTCGTTACCCTAAAAAAGAAAACATAAACATAAACAATAATAGACATAAAGCTTGTCTATCAGATCTTGTTATTAAACGACAAGATCGTCTTTTGCACCCAAAATGTATTGCAAAAAGTCGGTTTACTGACGATAGTTAAACGTGTCAACGTCTGATAGCGCGAGTAGTGATACCACTTGACTCGGCGGGTGGCGCCCTCAGCGTTCAGCTTCGTCCGCATGGCACGGACGACGAACTAACGGTAACGGTAACGTTACATGACATCATGTTTTGCGGGCCTGCAGCCGTCTTCACCGAATTATAAGATGTTATCACGTCAATAATAGTATTTATTTATGATAAAATATTGGGGTGTTATTTTAGAACAAAGTTCCTTATCATACGGTACACGCTTTTAGCCTGTGGGTGGAACTAGACCAAAGAAAGTGCAATTTTCCGACACTTCTCGTTGTATGGCAGACGGCAGAGTATGACAGAAGAAAGCCAAATTTAAGACTTCTTTTGAAGTGAAAACTTCTTTAGGCGCGCCCAGACAGATATTTCGTGGGCAGTGAATTGGATTCTAGTGTCACGCTCGGGAATAAAAAATAAAATAAATAAATATTGGTGGACAATTCACACACATAATGGATGGTAAGCATGATTAGCAATTTTGTGAACTCGGGACCATGATCATGGCCATGGCCACGCCCTCCGGTTTCACCCGCGTAGTTTCCAAAGTGAGCTATCAAATTCTGAGTTATAAGTTTTCACTTCTATTGGCAGTTCATAGGAACTGCCAATTTTTCATACTTATATTACTTTTGACTATCTTAGATCATCCAGTATTTAATTTATTATTTATTTTGTACACGAACCATATATTTTGTCGCTATATATGAAGGATGTTCCTAAGTATAGCACTAAAAATCGCCAATTTTATTCATGTTACTATACTACAAAACTAGTTCATTTAATGCCAGCCCTAGACGCATATATTTTTATTAAATTTTACGTTAAACTACATTTATTTAAGTTAGGGGATTTTTTAATTTTGTTATCCTATTTCGATTACTTTTACCCGTCGTAGGTTTTTTCAAAATTTTTGTTCTACGTTTTATCTATATAAAAAACGTGTGCTTGCTAAAGATCACACGACAAAAGTGAAAACTAACAAAAGAAATAACTAATAAAACTATATATATATTATGTATTATAAATGGAAAATAGTTAACACAGCGATACGACAGTGACCGCTGCCGTTGAAGAAGTATAGGTACATGGCCAAGAAAAAAAAACAAACGACATTTGTGTGGTCTGTGATGCACCAAAAGAAAGAAGTTTTCAGTTCAATGAAAATCTACATAAAGCTGAAAAAGAATTTTGTTTAAACGCTCTAATCTGAGGAAATACTGGACCAATTTCAAAAATATATACGTGATCACCGTCGGATATGTAGTGATCCCTGAGTGCTCCAGGCGTATTATAACAGGCACCCTCGGCGGTCCCGATGTAACCCTTACGAATCTTTCACTTACAAACGTGACGCTTGAGCTCAATTCATAGCCCACGAAAAATTTTGTATATTTTGCGCCAAAAGAAATTTTCACTTCAATAATTAAATTACAATTGACTGTATTGCCAACGTCTGCCAAATAACAAAAACAATTAAAGAACTTCGTTCCGTCCTGGGGTCCATAGACACTTCAAGCCTTTTTTCTACTAGCGGTGGCCAAGGGGTATAGTGCGCGCAATATAACTTATCGCACGATAAGTGGCGTACTTAATGTTGCCTGGTCAAGCTAATAGGTTCCCCATTCTTTGAGAACATTCAACTTCATAAAACGGGATTTTTAGGGAAGCAATATAATTACACATATAAGTTACAATGACTGAAACTCTAGAACGAATGTCTCGAAGTAATTAATTAACGCCGGTGCAGTGCTGGTTTGGTTAAAAAACACAGGTGTCACTGTGTTTCCTATTTTGATTTATCTAGAATTTAAAAAAACATTTATGAATTGTTTCTCACATTCAGTCTTAAGCATACACTTTTTTCCTCGCGTGTTATTGATATTTGCGAAGAAAATAATCAAACCTCAAAAATAAAGACTCAGCTTCAAAATATGCCGATAAAAGGTGGAGATTTGTTTGCTATGGTATCCCTGAATATTACCTGTCAAATAGCTCTGCCTTTGGAAAACGGTACTTTTGGCCTGTAATCCTCTCGTTCTTCTTCTCAAGCACGATATACTTTAAATATTATGTACCGGCCAGCACTTTTAATCACTTTCGGCATAATTAAAGCAATTAATTAGTTTAAAAATAAATAATAACGACAAAGGTAAACAAACTCTAGGCAACTGACGTAAACAAGAAGATGACGGCGCGTCAATTAGTTCTGTATTTTGCTACGCGCAGAGTTAAATCGCGCGCCCTCTAGTAATTCGACCAAATAACCTATTCAACATTTTACCACAGATTTCAAAGATATAAACAAAAGAGTATTTAGGCGTCAAGGACATGATAGTGTGTGTAATGTTTTTTTATAACATATTTGCTCGTAAAGGGTCCCTTATTTCACCAATTTCTGTATCGTAATGTATCTCATTACGTACTTGTGCGGTAATGTATAATGTAAAACGCACGGTTTCAAAATGCTCCGTCTAAAACGAACGGTACCTTTTTAAATCTTAGGAAAGAGTTTTTATGTCAGAAAAGTGGTCAACATTTTATGAATAAAATTAACTTTGAGAGGTAAAATATAATTAAAAAATATTTAATTCGTTAATTTAATTAATTTTGACCATAAATTACAACAATTTATCTGTAACAAAACACAAAAAAAATAATTTACTTTATTACTAATGGCGTACTGGCTGGTTCTGTGCCGTTCCTTAAAAAAAAAGACGCCGATGCGCGCGCATTGTTAATCTGTGAACAAGTATACATTATTCCGCGCTCTTTTTTTTTCGCTGTATTGTTTTTATTTGAAAATGTAGTTTTTTCAGGGTTCAGAGTTTTAATTATTTCCTCGCAAATATGTTATAAAACGTCGTATGACATACGTGCGCTTTGATAATTACAGCCTCTGCTAATTATAACAATAACGCTTCGGCTGTAATTATCAACATAGCGCACTTATATCATAACGTACTATTATTGATGTTTATTATTTTATGCATGTCATATTTAAAAATAAACATTAGTGTTTGCATTTCTTGTCTAAATGAACTATTAGAGTGCGAAATTTTTGTATTGCTCCGTCCACGCATATTCGTAAAAAGGTGTATAAAATTGTTTCACGTATTATAATGTACTATATATTACATAAACATATTACGTTCATGTATAATAGTAGATTATGCTATGAGTGTGTAAAGTTGGTGATTACCGCTGAGGCGCCATTATACGAGGAGAGGCGAATACGAAACGACCTGTTTAATTCATTAATTAAGTACAGTATTTACTTCATCTTCCAATTCCTCTATTGAAAGGGCGGTTACTATGGCAGCCACATCATCCGCATACATGAATATGTCTGCACCCTTTACGGCGTCAGGGAGATTATTCAATAGGAGAGAGAACATGATGTTTGAAACTGACGAACCCTGCGGTACTCCCATAGATGAAGACAATGGGTCTGATTTATTATCGCCATCGCCAGCATCCACCACTTGCAAGCGGCCTCGTAACATCTCTATCAACACAGCGTATGATTCCCCAGCTATGCCATAGTGTTTCAGTTTAACGCTAAGGTCTCATAGTCCGCGACATCGAAGGCCTTCGATAAATCACAGCACAGGACAGCCACTTGCTGTTTGCATTCACGAGCAGGCAACACACCACGAACCACTTCACGCGTTAGAGAAGTCGCAGACCTTCCTTCGCGGTATGCGTATTGTTGTTCACACAGCGCCTCGGTTTCCGATAGATAGGCCACTAATCGTGAACTCAAGCCATTTTCGAACACTTTGGCTATTGCTGGTACTTAATCAATATCGGTCTATATCCATCAATGTCGTCCGTCGTTTACCTTTGCCTTTAAATATCGGGGACACTTTTGATATTTTAAGAGGTGACGGGTACGAGCCCTCCCTAAGACACTTATTAAACAGTGTGGCGAGAACTGGAGCTAGGGGCAAAATTGCTAGTTTTATTAGCTCCATCGACACACCGTATATATATGTCTTTTGACTTTTTTGGGGGTATTCTAGAGGAGACTATGCGAAATACTTCATCAGCTGAGAAACTAGTCAATCTGAGAGAACGGTCAGTTGGCTGACGCGCTGATACCAAAATTTTACTGATGGTAGCAGCATCGGCTTTAGGAGTCCCACAGGTGGCAGCTGCATTTAAGAAACGAACGTTCATAACATTTTCCCCCTCTCTGTGTTCAATATGCCCTACATAGCTTGAGACGGATTCGTACTTCCGTGTATTATACTACTATAATAGTTGGTTTTAGACATCTTCAAAGTTGAATTACTTCTACTACTTCCTTCTGAAATCGTCAAACATAGCTGTTAAGTCCTCTTCCTCAGGAAATTTGTTAACTAATTTTAAAATGTCAAATAACAAGGATTTCAGATTTAGTATGTCAGGTGTAATCTACGACGCTTCACGTTTATTATTTGGTTTTCGTTTAATCGGGAAACAAGTATCATGCTTATTTGCTAAAATATTTATCAAAGCCCACACAAATGCCTGGGCGGTCTTATTTCTCTGACTTACTTCAGACTAATCTATACTGTCAATAGAAATAACAAAGTCTTAAGGAATAGAAGTGCTGAAAAAGTGATGATTTTTTTTCTGCCAATTAGATACCTACAAAAGATATCAACGCGCGCTTCTTAAAAATTTAATTATTGTCATACTTGAGGATTTTATTTATTTGATGACTCTTCGAAAAAAGATTGTATTTTTGGTACCTACTAAAATAACTATAATATGTTTATTTTAGGCATAAAATAATAACGCCTACAAACCGCGCAAGAAAAGTGAGGCAAATCATAGTGAGCCATATTGGCTTAGTCCGTTCGAAATTACCATCAGTTGCCAAGGTCAAGCGCTAGTGGGTGCGTTCCCAAAAATTAAAAACATTATGATGATTTGTGTGGTACATACTCCACGACACTAAAGATTTGTTTGGCGAACTTCAAGTACATACTGCTTACGCCGACATCAATCTGCGTTTTGCCTTACTTAAGATGAAGCGTTTGTTTATTTTATTATTATTTTAGGTAAGAAAAGCCATGATAGTACACTTTTTCTGCGAATAAATATCGAACTCTGTATTCAATAGGGTACAATGCTCAAAAAAACTAAGTAGCCCGTTAGTTAGATTGGCAAAAAAAATTGTACACGTATTTTTTCTTTTGTTTCACAAACAAGAAATGACGAAGATACAGCGCTTCGAAGTTTCGTGTGACGTCACTTGTGAGTACGATTTTTACTCACGAGTGACGTCGCGACCCCCCACTCTCGAAGTTTGATGGTCTATATCTTTGACGATTTTTAATATTATGAAAAAACAAAAAATACGTGTCCAATATTTTTCCATGATCTAGCTGACGGACTAATTAGATTGGTGTATTTTTGACTGGGTCAAAAATATATGTCATCGTAGAAAATAATGATTTTTTCTCGTTACTGAAATGGTAGAGTACCTATCTCTAAAAATATAGTAAATTATAGTCACAACCCATAAAGAATGGGTAGTTACAAGATGAACAAGCTCGATGACCATGAGGGAAGCTTGGGAACGTCGCCAGGGCAGCAGCACAGCACGGCTTACGTACCAAATTTTGTATAGTGCTTTACGCAAACAAAGCAAGTAATTTAACAAAACCAGCGTAAATACATTTCAAGTTCGTACTAAATCATTATATCTACAATATTCTACTAGATGTCCGCCCCTGCTTCACCCGTCGCTATCGCCGTGATATGCAACGGTGAAAGATTTTTTTTAACCGTTTCAGTAATTCCTGAGAATATCGCGTTCAAACAAAAAACCTCTTCAGCTATATCTGCTACGCTACCTGTAGAAAATTGGTCGTACCGACTCAGATTTAGAAAAAAAATGATTATCAAGCAAAGGTTGATAATGACACAATCTTAGACACATAATGTCAAGTCAACGCACGGTACGAAAGCTCCCAAAGGAATATTTTTTTCCTGTTTTTGTTATATTCTTCATTAATTTATCTCAGTTTCGCTTGTGCAGCTCAAGTGGCTTCCCATTCATTGATAGTTTGTATCTATTAGTGTATGCTATATTCGTATTTATGTATGTGTACAGTTCTTAATATATAAGTATATTTAGTATGTTTTAAGAGTAGGTATTGTAGTTAAATTATATATTATAAGTACTATAGTAAATTTTCCAAATTATAGAATTACAATTATCTTCCATTATTTGTACTTCCCCATTTTCTTATTCTTCTTTTCTCCTTTTCCATACTGCGGTTGCCTGGAAGAGATCGCTCTTAGCGATAAGGTCGCCAATTGCTACTTTGTTTGTATGTTTTTGTATATTTTTGTTGTTTTGTCCTTGTGTTTTTCTAAATAAGTGCAATAAAAAGTTTATCTATCTATCATGCTCCGCTCCTATTGATATAGCCTATAGCCTTCCTCGATAATCCAACAGAAAAAATATCTTTCAGTTCGGACCAGTAGTTTCCAAGATCCAAGCGTTCAAACAAACAAACAAACTCTTCAGCTTTATAATATTAGTATAGACTAGCTGAACCCGCTACTTCGTTCGCGTATGTTGATCTTGCGACCTTATTAGTACATTAGTAGTACTAACGTAAAAATATTTGGATGGGTGGCCATTACACAAACCGTGTGAATTTGTTTTTCCACACAAAAATATATTTATTCGAGTTTAGCAACTTCATATTTTATATTTCAGCAACATCAAACATACCTACTCGTAGTAAGGTTGTGGAGTATCGAACAAAGCCGTAGTATTAAGTTTGTAGGATTTTTATAGGATACATTACGAAGAGTCTGTAGCTGATGTGCGTAATCTGATACTTACTTACCCACATATACATTTTAACAGGATGATAGCCTAAGTGGGTGATAGACTTATTAGCCGATGTGATATTTTAGACTCTAAGCCAGACTCTAAGACCATGTGTGTTTCAAATGTCAATCTAATTGGTAATGTCGCTCTGTCGTTAATATTTGTTCCGGTAGAGCCCATGCTTTTTCCGAGATGATAGGTAGTATATGAGACTATAAACTATCTGTGTAAAATTTTAACCAAATTAAACATTTACATAATATACATACAAAACTTATTAGTAAGATAACATTTTACTCAATTTTAGAAAAACAACGGTCTGCTTTGGTGACCGAAGCTCGTTGAACACTAAATTTAGTTCAGTGTTAGGATTGAAATAATATCCGAAAGAACAAAAACCGACTTCAATTATTATCATTTCACGTCAACTAACTAACTTCTAGTCAAGTAAAAAGTTCACTCGACTAATTTAAGAAGCTATAACTACGTCGTCCAGATAAATAGATATTGGTGGACAATTCACACACAAAACTTTGGCTTTTTCCACCGCTAATGTCCCAGCCATACTCAAACCGGAGTGGTCTTACGCGTGACGATGGCAAAAGACGTGACGGCATGAGTTTTTTGCCTTGGAAGTTGAGTCGGACTTAGTGTGGGACGCACCTTGCGTCGATACTCTGGCACCATCACATCTTCCAGAGACACATAGTAGGGCTAGTGCAGCGGCTAACTCAGCTGAGCGTCTCAAACGGTGGAAATATGCAACCCTTGGTAGTGGTTTTATGATTAAAAACGGGACCCTATTACTGAGACTTCGCTGTTCGTCCATTCGTGCGTACGTCTGTCACCAGACTGTATCTCAAGCACGGTGATAGCTAGTCAGTTGTAATGTGGAACTGTACTTAATGTGGAAAAAACATTCTATTGACACACCGCGCTTTGATTATGAAGATGAGATTAGAAAGGTATTGTCATATTGATGACGGATGTACGGTGTGTACCAGGGATGAGCTTCGCCTCCCACTCCGATAAGTCAGAACTTCCGATTACCATTAATCCTTCGATTCCGAGAGACTTCGGTTCCGAAAATTTTAAAACGGAGGTTATAATCGGAGGTAAGGTGTATAAATATTGCAGATAATCCCTTATTGTGGTGGATAGTAAATGGAAATACAAAATCCCAACTACCTAAATCAATTGCTCGTCAATGTTTATCGTGTCCCCACGTGTTTGGCAAAAAAAAACATACTAAGTATTTAATTTCTATGTAATTTCCGAACCACACGACCAATAATGTTCAAATTTTGATGGAAATATACTAAAAATGTGTTATTTCTAACAAAATAAGAATTAACGAAATTGAACAACGCAAACATGAGTTACAACCAAATACACATTCTGACTTTCACCCCTTTCTGCAAGAAAACCGTGCAGAATTTGGAGATTAAAAGTAGACAGCTACCATCTATTTAGCTACCATCTACTTAATATGATCTTAAATCATGTCAAGTTTCATTTGAATTGAATCAGTAGTTTCGGCGTGATGTGAGTTCCCTATACACACAGACAGACAGACAGACATGAAAGAAAAAAAATGCAGTTTCGCTATCAGTATCGACTATGGAGTGCCCCCAAAATTTTTTTTTCAAAATATCTTCAATGTACAGAATTCGACCCGCTACAGTTTTATTATAAGTAGGTACGAGTATAGATTATCGCTCTTGTGTTTGATACAAAAATGTTTGCATTTTTTTTAGTAATGATTATTGTAATTTTGATGACAACTGTCACCAAATTCTATAGGACCCTTAAAAAATCTACTCTGCTCCTATAATTACTCATCTTACTTATGACTTTCGCTTCTATCTATAGGTAGAGATCAGTTTGTACAAAAAACGCAAATATAAATGGAGGTCATTCCAACATAAAATTACTTAGCAATTGGTAACAACTCATCTTGCCTGCTCCCACGTATTACACAAATGTCGCGATGACAAAATCCACGGCAAAATATGAAATTACAGAATGAGTGAAATCGTATAAATTGCCCATTGTTTGGCGAGCAAGGTGCACGAATTTGGTAGGTATTACTTTCTGTTTCCATCTGACCACGTGCGAGAGACGCCGGGTGAACGATCGCGGCCTGAGGAAATGGTCGACACCACAGAGAAAATGTTACAGAAAATTACCACCGGGTTCTATTTACTCAATAACCTTTAACATTTTTGAGTAAAGTATAATCGGCAAGTTTATGTGCTATAATGTCTGGAACGTCAAGCGAACTCAAAGTCATACAATTCTAAGAGACCAACTGAAGTCAAGTTTTTGTAATACGATGGATGGTCATTCGATTTATGAAACACATTTTGCTGGCCTTAACTTAACTTATTAAAATTATAAATCTATAAAAGATACGGTTTCGGAATGACAGAGAGGTAATTAAATACCTATAAAAATTATGACAAATAATTATGTATGTTTATCAAATTTCACTAACAAAATTAAATATTTTGACGCGATTTGCAAAAGTTTTTACAATTTCGCTAAAAAGTGTTTTACAATCTGAAAACGCCTTATTACGATTTATAAATTATTTCTTCAAAGGATCAGTAGGTACCTACTATTGCTATATAACGCGTTACGAGGCCAGAATTTCAGAATCAGATCAATTCAGATCTTCAATTCGAATTCAATCAATTCGAATCAGATCAATTTCAGATTGCAGAAATATTTAACAAATAATATACCTATTCTTGCAGTTTTATAGTGGTTTATAAATGTTGACTTCAAAATTAATTGTCATTCGAAACTTTCATTGAATGTATTTCTTCAACAAACCATTGTAAAAGTCGTACTGAATATTTCTATACTGTAGAGCCCTAAACTATGAGAATCCGTAATCCAAGGCAAAGTTGTTCACGCGCTTATTATCTACGCTGACGAAATCGAGTGAGAGTAATTTCTTTATTTAACAAAAGGTATGTGTAACGAGATTGCGATCTTCGTGAAGATTATGAACATCACGGCATAAGCTATAATTTGTTCTACAGTGTAATGAAAGAGACGAGCTGCGGTTAGGTTATTGTTATTTTTTCAAATATTCAATTACCGCAAGAGTTTTTTTTTAAGTGTCGTATAAAGGTCTAATATTTATTAAAATTGCAAGAGGACTTAGAAATAATAAATATGCACAAGCTTTTTAAGCTATTGCATAGCTTTTATCGCGGGCCTGGAGACCGATTGTTACTAATGGTGCATCTCTTTCTTATGTTCACAAAAAAAGAGGGAGGGAAGACTGTCACGCCGTCCTCCCCACTCGGTCATTCGAGTTTCAATCTTATGCCCTTACATTTACAGACTAAATGCTCTTAGCAGTGTTGCCAACTTAACGGATTTCCCGTGATACGTAGGGTGATTATGATGTCAATGAGTAAAAATTGGTAAAATTGGTAGCGTAATAATGTATTATATTATTACTATGTATTTAAAAATTATTTCAGATAAAAAATAATATATTTATATTATACATAATTTGTTGCATATATTTTTTAATAAATTTAGTAACTAGCATTTTTTGGAATTGGAATTCTGACAATTTGTTGTGATTTCTTTATGTTAAATATTTTTTCAATAAAAGTGTTAATTTTATATTTGACTAAAAACAAATAAGAGGATTTTCAAGTAAATGTGTGGTTTAGGGATAATTATTTTTAGGAGTTGGAAGCACTGTTTCAATTTTATTTTTTTGTAAGTAGTAGAGGTGGGCGATTATGATTGATCGACTAAATCGATTTATTTTGTGTTACTAATGTTGAAAATCGATTATGGAATTAGTAACTAATATGTTTTCAAAATCGAATGATATTAATAATTAGTTCTACTGATCGTGTTTTACGACGTCAACGACAGTTGTTCCGTGACTTAAGTAGTTTAGACTCTAGGCATTGGTTCAGTTTGGTTTGTTGAAGTAAAAACTTCTTTAGGCGCGCCTAGACAGATTTTTCGTGGGCTGTGAATTGAATTCATTCGTCACGCTCGGGTATGATAAGAAAGCTTCCGGTAAACTCGGGACCATAGCTATTAGCCATCTAGAAACGTATCAGCCAATGGGAAATGCTGACGCATTTCTAGATGGCCATGCCAAGATGGCGAGGCCACACCCTCCGGTTACACCCGTGTAGTTTCCAAGGTAAGCTATCAAATTCTGAGTTATAACCTTTCACTTCTATCGGCAGTTCCTATGACTGCCAATTTTTTTATTGTTACGGTGGTGTGAAACGTGACTCTTTTTAACCGACTTTATTACTTGTAATAGTGGATTTATTTAACGGTAAGTTTATCGATATTTATATTGATATGTTTTATACTTGTTAGTTTTAGGTAGGTATCTGAGGTTAGGTAGGTATATGAGTGAATCGAGTCGCGCGCGACTAGCGACCGTGCGTTCGTGACTGACTACTAATTAGTAACTACAAACTGTCAAAATCGAGATATCTCGAGACATTGTCATTATCGAATGATTTCATTAGTATATCTTATAATTTTTCTCTACTGTACAGTAAAAATGAAAATGAATAAACAAAGTGCCTTGAAAAAAGATATAAAATATAGATAATATCTTCATGTTCCATGAATTGTGAGTAATTGTGAGACCAGTAAAGGTACATGTTCCGATTTCCGAAAGAGAAGAGGACTAAGTGGGACAAGAAAGCTCAGCATTCTTGTTATCTTGTTGGAAACTCTGAACAAGTAAAGGGCTACCTACAGAATATAAATATGATCCAGTTAAAAACATGGTGTCTACAAGTCATGATATAGTGGTAATGGGACAAGCTATCTCGGGAGGGATATCTGCCACCACTGATGCAATATGGTGTGTAGAAGAAGAGGTTCGAGTTTCTTTAGAAGTCGATCGTTCAGTGGGGGATCATAGTAGACAGGAACGATCATCATATTCTGAATCAGAAAGTCACTCTAGTTATGACAGTGAGTCATCCCAAACATTCTATGGCAATTCCTTTGCCTTTCAGGCTGTTCAAATGTGGAACGATCTGCCAGTTTGTATCCGAAAGCTGCAATCGTTACCAACTTTTAAAGATCACGTGAAAGAGTTTTATTTGTCGAAACTGTAATCTATGTTATTTTTATTTTATTTAATGTTCTTTTTTACACTTTCTGTGATCACTTCAAACTTTACAATCATGTTATTTGTTGTTATTTGTTGCTCTTCACTTTGTCATCTTTGTAACTAGGTAAATTTATTTACCTTGTCAGTATATTTATGTATGTAAGTATATGATTAGTTTATTTATTAGTGTATTTAGTTTTATTTTTATTTTTTATGTAGTTTTATGTATTTGTATGTAGTATTATTAGAATGTACGTCTATCCCATAGTCTTATTATTTAAATATTAATTGTTGCGCACCACGCTTTAAGTTTGTTTGCTTTAAGTGTAAAATTTGGGCTGGACATTACCTAATCAGATGTTATCACTGCTTATTTAGTTATAGATACTTAAAGAAAGACCCAAATGTGTGGTAAAGTTCTTAAGCTAAAAAAGGCAGTGTATGGATTAAAACAATCAGCATTAGCTTGGTGTGAAAGAGTTAGAGATGTTTTATGTAAAAATATGTTTAAAAAACTGTACACAAGAGCCTTGTTTATTTACTAAAACAAGTAAAAATGTTAAAGTTATAATGGTCGATGACTTTTTAATATTTTCTAACAGTGTTGGTGAAACAGAGGTGAAATGTATTTTAAACTCTGAATTTAACATTAAATGTTTATTTGAGGTTAAACAATATTTAAGAATGAACATTAATTTTTCCAGTTTGAAGGGCAATGATTCCAGAGAAATTACAGGGCTTAGAGACATAATATCTTAGATCTCTGGGTGACGAGCGCAGTGCAGTGCTAGGTAAGGATTTGGACTATCATGTTTCAATAGCTGCGTGTTACTGTGCTGTTATGTGGCAGGCATGTTGCTTACCATCAGGCACATGACCTGCTCGTCTCGTCACTTTATGCTATAAAAAAAAAAATGGAATTAATGGAATATTGTAATAACTATGAGATAATGATTGATCAGAAACAGTACATAGAGGAATTATTATAGAAATTTGAAATAACAGTATGTAAATGTAACTAAAGCAGAAAATTGTTCTTCAGGAATTAGTTCTCAAAAACTGATAGGCTGTTGCATTGCATGTACTTAGCGGTTAGCATGTATATGTTAAAGGTAAAAACTATAAATAGACAAGGAGTATCTTTTTTGTATGGCCCTATATGCCTATATGTATATACTACTAGTGACATCTATGTTTATGATGTATATATGTAGTATGTAATTTATAATCCATAGATGGTACATTGGAATGTTGTGTAAAATGTATGAAGGTACTTCAATAAAATTTTAGTTTGCACTAAAAAACCAACTCGTTTACTTTGGCAACATGCAATAGCTTTACCCTGGCAGTCCCCGAGTGCCACACATCTTTTTTTTGTTTGGTTTTGAGACAATTTATTATAACTTCGAAAAAATAAAAAACAAATGCCTACTCTTCTTTTGACTTAAAAAGTGTTTTTAAAAAGACAAAACATATGTTAACTATAGATACACTCATACAACAAGCGAGGAGAGATACATTCTTGCAATATACGCAACGCTAACAAGCTGGATAGTATACCACACTCCCTCACAAGATCGGAAAAGCTGACTCACATTATGGGACCGGAAGTTTATAACACTCTTCCTAAAATAGTTACATCAGCCCCAAGTTTGGGCAGCTTCAAGAACCGATTAAAAAGCTGGCTTACCGATCAAACTTTTTATAGTTACAGCGATTTTTTAAAGAATGATGGTAAACTCACAATAAAATTGTAAAAAAAAAATGGCATTGTTCATTACAATTGTAATAAATACAAACATATTATATTTTAATGGTTGACACTTATTTGTACGATACTCATTATCGTACAATAAAATGTTAAATTTAAACTTTAAAAATGTATACTCTTTGTATGCTCTTTTTTTGTTTTTAAAATTGACGTGTAAATTGTACATTTATGAATAAAGAACTTTGACTTTGACTTTGATATGATATTACAATATTTACTAAAACGTTGACTAGCTCACTTCAGGGTGTCGGTAGGTAGGGTGTTGGTTCGTGTCGGTGTGCGTGCGCTTCGTAAAGAGTACTCTTATCCCTAACGCGGCAAAAGAAGTATAACTTCAAGTACCTAAAAGTAAAGTCGTGATTGGCGACCTCATTGCCAAGAGCAATTTCTTGCAGACAACCATAGGATGAAAAAGGAGAAATATATTAATATAGGAAGACGGGGAGTGCATTTAGAATATAGTACATAGGGTACATAACCACCTACTGGTTGTTACATATCATACGAGTCAAAAGATTGTCAGGTCAACAATGACGAATGATGATTTTATTGGTTGATGATCAGTCAATCGTCCATGAACAACTAGAAAAAGTGTACTGTACTGAATACTTCGAATCAAAAGCATCTAGGATATTCTGTTGTTTTGTTTCACTCAGTCCATCACGAATGTGGTATAACACCCCGTTTACATGATTCCAGTCCAGCGACCGAATCCAGAGCTGGTTTGCTTACTGGAATAATGAAAACCGGCGCTGGAATGCATTGGCATTGGATTGATGCTTTCCAGTGCCGGTTACCGTGGATTCGGTCGCTGGACTGGAATCATGTAAACGGGGTATTATGGTGCAACAATTAATACCAACCGTCTAAAACCAGCGACCTAAAAATGCTTGTAAGTTAACGTCATTCTAGCAAAAACGTAAAAACACTTTGTTATACAGACAGATCCGCTTTGCATAACAATGCTGCATCCGCACCACAACTTTCTTGTATACGGAACGGTGGAATTTTCGTGTCACATTAGTCACCGAGGCTTAGTACTCGTACAAGCCGCAAGTAGACCGATTTACATAAGCTTACCTACTGCCTGTATGAGGCTTATCATTATTGCAAATTGCAACTGTGTCAATACAAACAATGGGTAGTTATAAAGTAGTAGGTGATTGAAAGTGAAAGTTCTGTTATTATTAATTTGTTGAGTTTGTTTTTGTTGTGTATAATAAATAGTTATTTATATTATTGGAGTATCTCTGAGGGATTGCATTCGTAATGAAGTAATTCGTCAGAGAACTAATATCACCGACATAGCTCAGCGTATTAGCAAACTGAAGTGGCAATGGGCCGGTCACATCTGTCGCAGACCCGATAACCGTTGGGGTAGACGGGTTTTGGAGTGGAGACCGCGAATCGGCAAACGTAGTGTAGGACGCCCAGAGACCAGATGGAGTGACGATATACGAAAGATGGCTGGTGGCAGTTGGAAACGTAAGACCGAGGATCTGGCTGAGTGGCGTATTATAGGAGAGGCCTATGTCCAGCAGTGGACGAACACGGGCTGATGATAATGATGATGATTAAATAGTTATTTGCGTATTAACTAATTTTTGTAGTGAAAGAATCCGCTTGAGGAAGTACTACACTTATGCCAATAACTATATCGCCTAGCACGTACAAAGAATATCTGTGAGTGACGAGCACAGTACAGTGGTATGTAGGTTGGTTCCCAATAGGAGTACCTATGTCTGTTAATGGTAGTTCGTCGTGGGCCGGTCAAGAGGGCACTAAATAAGATGGTGCTATTTTTACTGAAGTGTCGAATCTGCTGAGAGCTATTTTTTGTGCGTAGAGGAAATGCATATACGCATACCCTGGGGGATACGGTCATGTTATATCGGACTCGACACCATGGACGGATATGGTGCTACCCTACTGATTAAATCCTCAAAGGGGTTCTGACTTTGCCACTTACGGCAGAAACACTCTCGCCCTCTTCCACGAACTCGCTGCAACTTGCCCGTCTACGGGCTCTCCTCTGGGTCATACCGCCGTTACCCGCACACCTGAACCCAAGATAAGGCGTGATTATCTCGTGAACCGAACAGTATGTGGCTATCATACGCCCCTACGTCTGGACAGCCTTAGTCCCTCGCGATGGATCAGAGGGTCTACCGCCGAACGAAAACTGTCCTACCTTTGATGTTTCTCACTCTCTCTTTTCTTTTCATTTGAAATGATAGAGATGGCAATATTAAAGCCGCTTTGGCTTTGCTATTTGCGATTTAGTTAAGCGGTAGAAGGCCAGGGGGTCTACCGCCGAACGAAAACTGTCTTAGCCTTGATGTTTCTCTCTTTTTCCTTTTCATTTCAAACGAAACGGCAATAGCAAAGCCAAAGCCGATTTAGTTAGGCGGTATAAGGCCAGGTCAGTGGTTCCGCTGAATATCCCGTCAAGGCCGCGGTGGGCAGTGAGTGTCACATCGTAAAACCAGCGGCAGCGGCCCTGTCCCGTCACAGCCTCGTTGAATTCATTTCAAACCATCTGGAACTAAAATCTCTTTCTCATTCAAATCTCTTCTGGAACACAAATTAAAATTGTATCCGTTACTGACATAGAGATAGCTATTTTTATTTATTGTGTTCATCACTTGCAATTATTTTAATATACACGCACAAAATAAATAAATATCCAGACATTAATACACAGAAGCATTTACGCTTCTAATTATGGCAATCATTTCTGTGCAAAAAGAACTTCGCGAAACGTACTTTTCTAGGTTTTGAGGCCAGACAAAATGTCTGGCCTAAATGACGAATAGTCCGCTGATTGATGTTTTCATACGGCGGAGGTAATATTAGTTAATCTGTGGACTCCATTGAAACAAAGCTGCGAGGTTTGTGAGTAACCACGCCGTTCGCGTAATCGCGCGCCATTGACCTCTGTCCAAAAGTTATGATACTTGTGCAAGTACACACGTCAATGCATTCATTACAATGGCCGGCGTAGCTTCGATTACCCAACACGGACACCGTTGGAATGGGGACGATTGTTTATTATATTAATTATTTCATAACTCGAGTGAGTCAAATGAGTGCAGTTGATGTAAATCTAGCTTTTTAATCATATCCGTTTTTGATTACAGTACATTTGTGGATGGAATATTTACCATTGTTTTGTTGTTGAGGATAGGTACTTTCCGACAGATATCTAAAATACCGACCTTCCCGATTCGCACGCACCCTTGTCCTCCGTTACCTGTCGATCGAAGCACCGCTGCACAGTTTTCCAGTTTCAATTCTCATTCTCGTTATTTTTCCATGATAAAAAGTAGCCTATGGACTATTTCAGACTATAATCTAACTGTATTTAAAATGTCAACCCGATCCGATAAGCCGTTCCGACGTGATTGACAAACATTCAAACCTTAACATTTATAATATTTGTAGGGTTAATTAATTAATTTAATAGAAATAGTTGATAGAACGTTACTAAGTATTTTCACAATGTTTGCCAATCGTAACGCAACTCGCGTTGCGTACGTAATGCAGTTATTTTGGAAAAATATTAAGAGCCCAAATAGCGTTTAGCGAAATAATCACTGTGAATAAGTTATGTCACCTTTATGTTCTCTGTAAATACTAAAGAGAGATTCATTATTAATCAAACATTTACTATTCCCACAGAGTACCAATCAATGAATTACTTAAACTTAACAATGATCATTAGCAACGTTCATTGAATCCCATGAAACTGCATTTTCACACACTTACATACAAATCGAGATAATTAAACTTTCGCCCACTCAAGAATGTTTCGCCGTTGTGTGCATATAGATAAGGCAAGATAGATTGTGTGTAAATTAATCTTCAACACATACTAGAACGTAAAACAATTGTAACAAGACATGAATGGAAATCTTACGTAAAAGTAAAAAGCAATGAACGCAATTAACTATTATTCTTAATTAAGAGCAACGTACAGAACCAAATGGTTTAAAGTCACATAGTTAGCGCTCTTACCGAGAGTTGCTTCGTTTATTTATATTATAATCTTTAGAGAGCATGAAGAAAGTTTAAATCGAAATATGTCTCGAGAATTTTTACGTTTACGCAACCTTGTGTAGTTAAGCTGATGTATATCGCTTTGTGGCTTGTAGAAGTGTTTATTATAGTTATAATAGGATACATTAAATTTGTTCCTCGGGCTTTATTCTCACAAGTGTAATACAACTAATCTTAAAACACTGAGCGGATAAGCTAAATGCCTACGCATTCATACCCTATGGCTATAAAAAGAAGTAATTAATGAGATGGGCACATGGATATCACGACATTACCAAAAGCTACACGGAGCGATATTTGAAGATATCGCAGTAACTATGATACGAAACTTCGAGTGCTTGAAAATAATTACAAATTTAGAATCTGACGTAATCCTCAGGTTTTTTTAAATAATAATATTTGAGTGTCTGTTTGTCTGTTTTGAGTCTGCAAAAAATGAAAACAACTACTAATTCCGAAGCTCTCCTGACAGGTATAGGTAATGTGTGTGCCGCTTAGGCATTATACGTGATACACAATATATTGCATACAAAGGGTATTTATTTATAGGTAATACTTTCACACCCATACTTGTGCATAATAATTGACGAACGTAGGACTCTCATATAACTCGCCATACACATGTAGATGCTCGGCTTTTCTCGACAAACTGCTACCGGCTCCGATTTATCTTGCAATTTTAATATTACTTTAAAGTTACACAATTTTCTTAGTATTCAGCAAAATTTTAAAATGAATTTAGAATAAACTGAATAGGTCTCAAAATTGAGTCTGATATATCATACGTTTTAGACCTACATTACTGAAGTTTCCAATAATTAGACATTTAAAATCAATGGTTTATGTTTCCATTGGCTGTGTCACAAGATTCTTTGGGTAGCAACATACCTTTGGCACTCCTAAAATTTCCATTTTAAGCTTAAATATTTTGGTGTTTAGTCATAAATTTACGTTTATGTCTTCCAATTATAAAACGTTTTCTCAAGAAAGGTACCTAACTTCTAATCAACATATTTATCTTCGTCACACACGAAACGTGGTTCAGCATAAACTATGGTAAATTGAACTTTCACAATTTAGTTACCTTGCTCGTCAGTTATTACTAATATAGCAACTTAGAAAAACAATCAAAAGACACATTATAGAAATGTAGAAGGTATGGAAATTCAAACTGCATGAACACCTTTTTCAGTTAAGTATATTAGTATGGTAACTAACTTGGTTATTACACACATTTAATAAAGTCCGAACCATTAGTTAATCTGACTCAAGTTACGCACTGTAGGTACAGTCTATTTCTATATCAGATTAGCTATAACTACGTTCATAAGATGCATTAAAAAGCGGTATCACAGTTTACTATATCAGAGTATTATACACTGCACAAACTACTTATTAATTATTAACACATCATGTCAGCGACCAGTAAAGAGAAAGCACATAATTTTTCAACTCAAAACTCCAAATTAAATGTTGTAAACAAACATTACGAATTTTTATCAACTATGGCCGATAATGTTGCTAGTTCCGGATTTAATTTATTACTAATGCTTAAAAGAATATTACTTTTGTATGTTGATAAATAGTGATTTATTTATTCGCATTATAGTAAGGATCGCATAAAACTTTAAATATTGTGAATTTGCGCCGAATAAACAAAAATCGGTTTCAATTTTAAATTAAATTCAGAAACTTACTTGACCAAATTTCAACGACGATCATAAAAAACTTGAACAAAAATAAACGAAAGTAATTTTTAGTTTTGTTTTCATATTTCAAAACTATGATCTACCAAAAAAAAAAGAAACATCATAGAAGACATGGCCCAAATCGTACCCTGACCTTGGCACAAAATAATTGTATCTAATCTCAAAAAAATCTAATAATTGTATGCAAATATATTTTAAGAAAAAAAATTACACCACTCCCATAACCCAAATTAGTGGCTAACATGTTTTTTTATCAGTGTAGTTTTGTAGGCGTTTTTTTTAAAAGTTCACCAATACTGTTTGCAATCCGATGTAATCATCATCATCATAACATTTTAGCATATACCTCTCTTCAAGCACGCCTCATATCCCAGGCCTATGCTAGTGCTGTGCTTGTGCTAGTACTTGTCCAGATTTGACCCGCGATGTAAGCATACTGATAATTGAATACAAAGTCCAAAGTACATTACCAAAAATAAGCGTATTATCATGAATTATTTTACTTACACTCGTTAAATTTGAATTCAATTCCAAGGCCACCCATCGTGAAAAGAACCTAAGCATATTCGTGCATTGTTTGATATATATCTTTATGACTCAGCCGGTATATATTATTTTTATATCATTAACACCAAATTATACAATATATTTTGTTCCATAAAACGAGCTTTTGACACGAACTTCTACAGGCAAAAAAACGCAGGTTAGCCACTCAAACGGATGATGATGATAGTTTAGAATATTATTACTAATAACTCAAAATCCGAGGTACATCAAAAAACCCAGGTGTGGCACCTGGGTTTTTTCAATGTGATTTGGGCTTATGTCCTTTGTTTCACAATAAATGGAGCTATCACGTAACAAACATATAAACGAATTGAGATCCGTCTCTTTTTTTGAAGTTGGTTAAAAATGAAACTAAATCGTAGTAGTACCGGTAGTACTAGAACCGGTAAAGTTTATAAGTCAATGTCAAAGCCGTTAATTACTGAATAAGTTTTAGTTTAAAAATATCGTTATTTTTTTTTGGAACTATCCATTCCAATAGTCAATGTACTCGTATCCGCTTACTGGTTTTAATGAACGGTTGTTGCGAAATCTTAAATAAGCATACTACTTACTAGATGAAATCCTATATTCATTGTTCACTATTGACCGACATAATATATACATGGACGCACATAAAAGTACAGATAGTCTAATATAGAACCTGTTTATTTTTTTTGAGTCGGTTGAATGCTAAGAAATAATCACTTATCAATAAATCTGAATAGTAGCAATCTTAGTAAAAAAAATCCACCAAATTGGCAACACTAGTGACTAGTGACTTCGTGAATTGCGAACTATACCTACTCTGCGCCATCACTCGTTACCATACGTTATTGGCGCCACTGACGTATTTCACAACGATTAACGAAAGCCGCAGTTTAAAAACAACAAGTTTAATAATTTCGTCACAGGACTTCAGTGTTGTCGCGTACTTCTAACCAGAATAGCTTAACACAGTTTATAAAAATGATTCAATCTTTGTAGAAATTCTTATGAAATGAAAAATCTCTTATTCTTGTTTCGTATAATAGACGAAAAATTTGGTACCATTTTGTTAAATAATACAGCATCATGGTCGTATTCTCATAGAAAATTATCGTCCGATATAACCCTTCGTTGAGTGATTCTCGCGTCCTTGCGGGGTAGGAAGCTTGAAACTGGCGGGGGGTGGGGAGTGTCCGTTCTATCTGTATTATCTATTCTATGGTACAGTGCCAAATGGGCGGCGATCACGCGCGCGCACTCTCCTTGAAAAAGGCCGCCGGACGCGGTCGAAACTTGAGTCGGATAGAACCGACCATTCCCACGTAAGCTACCGGTTGACTTAATTAAATATGTGCAAGTAGATGTTGATGAATTCATTAATCAATTTAACCCTCTATAATCAGAGTATTACCTAGACAAAAACAATAGCCTTCAGAAATATACCAGAAATATAACAGAGTTAACCAAGTACTGTATATAAAAATCAACTCATATAGATAGATAGTTAGATAGAAACACTTTATTGTTCACAACACAAAAAGAAAAATTAATAAACAAAAAGATAAATTCTTAACTCTAGTGGAACAAACGGCGACCTTATCGCTAAGAGCGATAGGTACTATACTAGCGAGCATATACTATGACGTTAGTAGACATATTATAATTGCATGAACATCAACACAACATGGGTGTCTGCCAAGTGATTACTACGATGTTCAGTGCCTGGCAATTATTGATGTGATTTTTAATAATATTCTGAAGGTAATTCCAAAACATCAGACTTTATAATTTGACAAATTTAGGTCGGTATTTCATTGGTACACCTATAGTGCAGTTTACCCACCAAAGCCAGGATGACTGTGTTTCCCAACACAGGTAAGAACTAACTGCTTCACCTTTCTTAAAATAACGAAGATCTGGGATTTATAGGCTCTTAGTTCATAACATCGATCTTCACCCGTTTATAATAATATAAACCATAGTGTTACGTAAAATATAGTATTATGTTAGGAATTTTAAAAAAAAGGTTGTCTGAAAAAATCCTGGTCAGACAATATTACTTAAAAATTCACTGTTTTATTTGAACCGACGAGTTGAACGAAAAATATTTTCACCAACCCTAAGTAGGTACACAGCCCATAGAATATGCAAACCTAGGGCTGCCTATATTTTTACCGGTTTAATTTATTGTTTACAAAATGAAGACTTATTTATTGCGAGTACCAGACTACTAGATAGGTATAGCGTTATTCGCAAAAAGTCTGTTCTGAATGTTATAACGGTCGTCAAATTATAACGGATAAAAAAAATTATTGGTTCGGGCGTTCTCGAGAAATCAGGTAGGGGAGAGTCGGTTATATCGTACCACTTTTTACTTTAACTTAAATATTTCGCTTATGACAAGACTTAGAATAATTGATGGATTTGCAAAATAAAGTCTTATATTTTACCTTGCTAAGCCCGAGAAATCAGTTCCATATGTTCACTCTAACATCCATAAAAATGTTTTTTACAAGGGTCTACCATCGGTACAATTTAGCCGACTAGTCGGTTTAATCGTACCACTAAGTGTTTAAATCGTACCATGGGTGTTTAAGTCGTACCACTGAATTAAAGACAGTAAAATTTTTAACCAAATCATTTATTTTTAACTCTTAGGTTAAGAAATATTATGAATACCTCTTAGGTGATAAAAGAACAACACATCTATAAGATTTCTTATAAAAATAACATGATTGTATTATAGTATTGAGATCAATCAACACAACTATAATAATAATGAGAAAAATACAGCTTAACCCTTCACGTGCTTTACGCAACGCATAGTTGCGTAAGGAAAGCTCTCTATTGGAAGACGGATTGTGACATGTATACGTCTTAACACGTTATAATGTTGGTACTAGTCTATTCGGAATTTCAATTCCGTAAAATTTACCGGTAACACAATAGAAATAAAGCTTCATTTGGCCTAAAAAAATAAAAAATACGGATTCTACTCCGCCATTTTTTTGTCGCGATTGTCCGACGCCATTTTGCCCCACGACAAAGATTTTTTTTTTATAAACCAGAAAATGTGAAAACGGTTTGTATTGTATTGTAATCTACTAAAAAAACTATGGCGAACGTGCTAAAGCTAATATTATTTGTGTGTTGTGTTCTTTTATTAGTGAAAAAGCATAATGACATTGAAATGCTGTGAAATCCAAAACTTTTTTACAACGGGCGTAAAATGTAAACTTTGCATTTCGTGACAGGATTAATTAATGTTGTAAATAGTTAGAATTTAATATAATAGTAAACTACATTTCAAGGGCTTTCTGGTAATATATAAATGTAGGTATATTATACTTAATATATAATAATAATATGTAATAATAATCTAGCCGGGACGTACGGACCGTTCCGCGAGTTTTCGTCACACGCGTGAAGGGTTAAGTGTCTTATCTGAATCATCGCTACTAGTAATGGAATAGGGTCGTTTTCTCTTAAAACTTTTGCATTTGCTTATGGATATAGCCGTTTTCTTTTCTTTTTTCACTGTTTGGTATTTTTTTGGTTTGCAAACCTTTCCTTTCTTTAACTTAACTTTCTTCTGCTTTATCTTATGTTCTAGTTGATTTTTATATAGGCTTGTTGTAATTGTAATTTCAATAACGTTTTGTGTAGTGTTCTCCTGTATTCTGTATTCTGTATAGTGTTCTCCTGTATTCTGTATAGTGTTTTTGACGTGACAACGTCTTATAATTCGATGAAGCCGGCTGCACGCACGAAAAAACATGACGTCATGCGGCGTTACCTTGCTCTGAGGCGTTCCATTTAAGGCTTGGAGTTGAAGTTGTCACGTTCAACTATCGTCAATAACTTTACAGACAACCGATTTTTTAATATCAGCAGGCGTAGCATTTAGTTAAATATATTGTTTTTCGACGTCGATGGTTGTGCATGTGCTTCAGCAAAAGAAGAAATCAAATACTCATTTCTTCATTGTAATTTTCTTTGTCATCCTTTTTAATTATGATTTTCTTTGTTGTCCTTTTCTTTTTGTCATTTTTTTTCGTCCGTTTCTTATTTATACCCTTTCTTTTTTCTGTAGGGCGTCTTTTTTTCTGACTTTGGAAAATTTTGTAACGCTTTCTAATAATAAGTCTTTGAAATTTTATTCAAACTTAATTATTTGTTTTTGTAAGCCAGAATAGCTATTTCTAGGTCTTGCTTGTTCCAATTATAATATTCGATTTTAACTTTTGAGGCCGTCATCTATAACAACATTAATACAGTCTGTAAAATATACTTAAGTACTTTTAGACTAGTCGGCTAATTCGTACCAGTACAATTTACCCAACTACGAGTGGTACAATTTAGCGAACTTGATCATTTTCAAAAAAAAGCAACAGTCCGGCATAACCACAAAACTTAGACAAGCAACAAAAACCACCAATAATCTAGTATAAAATTGTAATAAAATAATGAAAACTGTGTATCTCTATCTTACCTTGTTTACGAGTCATATCCTTACGAATTTACAACAAAATTTGCAATAACTTCCACAAAAAAATGTTTTTGTCACTCACGCGCACAGTTGTCAAGTCAAATCAATTACAAATGGCAGGTGGCGGGGGTTTGTGCAAGGCTTTTTTTTTTTTTTTTTTTTTAAACACGATTTGGTGTTGCTAGTGTTGAAAAAAATATCCTTAAAGTGGGAAATCTAGAAGTGGTACGATTTAAATGGCAGTACGATATAACCAACTCTCCCCTAACATACATAAAGAAAAAAAATATGGTGGTTGAATTGATAACCTCCTCCTTTTTGAAAGTCGGTTAAAAATAAAGCTTGGCAGTGATTTTTTCAGACAACTCATTTTTTAAGTCTCATACTAATAATTCTCATTCAACAGATCTGTTTAATTTAGTCAGATGGTTGAAGGACGATGTTACTTCGGATCTTAGACTATTCAGTAATCCAGAACCCTGTTATGCATTTTTCACATCCTGTCAGCTGCTATATTTAGCGTCCATGAGTCAGTATTGTTATGAAGTGGAACAAAGCTGGTTACGCAATGTGTCGCCACGTAACAGCGCTCCTGCGGCCGTAGTCACTGATTCACGCTAGTGAAAGTGCCTTATTTTAAACCGTCGCCCTAATATTATGCGAAACTAACACCGCTTATACGCAGACAACCTTGAAGATCCGTGGGAGGAGGATTATGAGGTTGATTATAAGATTATACTTACAGTAGCTTGTTTGGTACGTAGTCTAAAGCCTGAGAAAGGATGTAGGCTACTTTTGAATACGAAAAAAAGTTTAAAAGATGATGAAAGTTTGCATGGAGTTTCGCCATTTGTTTAAGGTAGAAGATTGTAACTTATTACTTTTTAACCGACTTCCAAAAAGGCGGAGGTTATCAATTCGACCACAATATATTTTTTTATTCTCAGGAGCCCAGAACTGATTTTAATATATCTTTTTATGTTCGAAAATGTGCTTCCCAAAAGGTCCCATATAAATTTTCTCGACGTGTGGTGGTGGATTTTTAAAATTTGAACAATAAACTAAAAATTATGTATAATTCATCATTATCTGAACGACGTAGTTGTAGATTTCACAAAAGTTATGAAATTCAATCCTATTAGCACGAAATTGTGTAAATGAAAACTTGTTTTACACTAAAAAGGCTAAAATAGGCACAAATAGGCACTCAAAAGTGAACAATAAATAGAAACAATTATTACAAGTGCCACTCTCTCATCTACGAGGGTCAAACTGAAAGTTCTTAGAAAATCAAAAACTGATTACATTAGCCAGTTATTAGTTTTATTATATCTTTTCAAAATATTGTCCATTCACGTCAATACACCGCTGCATGCGATGGAACCACTGGGAAAAGCACTTTGCCCACTCGTCCTTAGGGGTCTCTTCAATGGCATCGCGATACGCAGCCACCGCTTCTTCAGCATTCATAAACCGCTTTCCTTTAAGATTTTCTTTAATTTTTGAAAATAAATAAAAATCACAAGGCGCGAGGTCGGGGCTATACGGCGGGTGACCCAGTAATTCAACGTTTGATGTCGCCAAATAGTCGATCGTTCGCTTGGCGGTGTGCGATGAGGCGTTGTCGTGGTGAAGGAGGATCCTACTGCGAGGTCGTTTCTCTCGAACTTTTTCCAAGACAAGTGGCAAACAATTAGTAGTGTACCATTCTGCAGAAACTGTTTTTTGATCATCTAACACAATTGTTGCGAAATGACCTATCCTTCCAAAGAACGAGGCCACCATTTTTTTCCCCGCACTTCGATCTCTCTTCACTTTAGTTGGCAACTCCTCGAAAGGAAACACCCACTGAGCAGATTGTCTTTTGGTTTCAGGATCATAACAGTAAATCTAGCTTTCGTCACCTGTTAGTATGTCGAACACAGCATTTGAGTCACCTCCGTTAAATCTTTCAATCATTTTACGGCACCAATCCACACGATGGAGTTTTTGAGCCTCAGTCAAATTATGAGGTATCCACCGGGCGCAAAGCTTCCTGACCGCTAAATGTTCGTGTAGGATTTTGTGCACTTGACTCATACCGATGCCTAAGCTTGTCCGAATCTGCTGATAGGTCACTCTTTTGTCAGTCTCTATCATACGCCGCACAACACAGATGTTATCTTCAGTCGTCGCCGTAGAAGGCCGTCCCTCACGTAAATCATCAGTGAGATTAGTGCGACCACGTTTAAACTCATTAAACCAGTTGTAAACAGTCGCACGAGATGGGGCTTCATCGTGAAAGGCCAATCGTAGTCTATCATAACTTTCTTGTTGACTTAAATGACATCGAAAATCATAAAAAATCATTGCACGAAAATTTTCTCGTGTTAAATTCATGTTGACGTGACACAGACAATTTTCGATTTGCCGCCAAATCGTAAAACAAATGACAAATGAATGAAGTATATACTCAGTAATATTGGCAAAGAGTTCTATTTTCAAATTATAGAATTATTTTTTTATTATATTGTTTATAAGTGGCCAGTTCTAAGAACTTTCAGTTTGACCCTCGTATTTGAAGTCGGCGCCAGCGTATAACAGGTAGTAGATAGATACTACCTACCTATAAGTATTTGCCTACTTACTACGTAAGTACACAGTATCTATCTACAGATAGTGCAATCCACGAAGACGCGCCCCACTATTCCTCCTAACCGTTTATAGTATATGTGTGCAAGCTTCCGACAATGTTTGAGTGTTATCGGTACACACTAATTACCTATGAATGCACACGCACACTACAATGACTGGTGAATGGTTCGCGACTGAAGAGACGATTCACACGGCGCGGCTGCCAACCGCGCCCGCGCGCGGGCGCGGCAGATTTCCATATAAAATAGAATTCAATTCACACGACGCGGTTTACGGCCGCGGCGGCTGCGGCAGCCGCGCGGCGCCCGCGTGGCTGCGCGCGATTCTTGCGCAGTAGCTTTCCGGAGCAGAAACCGCGAAAACCTGCGGTCTCGTGAGTATTGAATAAAACCGTCGCGCGGCGCGGCGCCGCGCCCGCGCGCGGTCGCGGTTGGCAGCCGCGTCGTGTGAACCGGGCCTCAACGCTCGGAGCAAACGCGATTGGTAGAAACGAAAATTGGTGGGGCGCGTCTTCGTGGATTGCACTATCTATACTAGCTTTTTGACTAGACTGACACCGACTTCAAATAGATGTTGAGTGAGTAGCGCTTGTAAAAATTGTATTTTTATTTGTATAAGTAGTATTTCTTTTTCGCTTTTGAGCCCCTAGGTATTTGTGGTTTTGAAGTCGTATTAACTTTTTGTGTAAAAATAGTTTTGATTAGATATTAATAAAAATGACCATACATGCTCGTAACAATTTGACCCTTTAAATCGAATTTAGAAATCGTATAAAAAGGTTTATAAATTATTAACAACATATTTTGAAAAACTAGTAAGTCTTGGGTTACGCCGCGAGGCACAGCTAGTTACAATATAATTAGGGTTCTGGGTAATAGATTAGTGAATAATAATAAAAAAGTTGTGAAAAAACTTAATTTACTTATTATTTTAACCAATTATAACATAACAAACAGTAGAAGTGATGATATTAAATAATAGGATAGAATTGAAACTAATAACTGTCTTATACCTTAACATAACCATTGAATAGGTAATCGTAGGTACATACTAAACAAGCTAATAAAAAATAAATATTTTACTATCTAGTTCTAGGTTATACAATCACCTTATTTTATAAAATTAATTGAGCTCATTTAAGTGAAAATGCTCTTTTTTCAACTTAAGTCTAACTTAATATCTCTCTGTACCTACCTACGTCAAGCAAGGAAAAAAAACCTACAACAAAACCATTGTTTAACTAAAATGTCTATCGTTTCTAAACAACATCGTAAATCTCTAAGCAGTCAATGTAGTCGTCTAAATTGTTTTTCTAGATCTCTCGTGGATGTATTAGATTATCTCGTTGGTCTGATTACATCTGGCCATTAATCTGAGCGCCTACAGCTTCGCTCGCAGCAACGGCAGAATCTGAGACCACATCCGCTGCTCTACACTTTCACTGCCACTGAGAATAGGCTTTACCGATTGTTTATATCTCGATTCGTGTGACTGCGGCTATCATTGTAAAGCAGAGCTTAAGATTGGATTATATTACTCAAACAGAATTGTGTAATACGAAAAAAAATATTGATAGATACATTTAAATTTAATGTTTCTGAATTAGAACCTCACTTAAAATTGTGTACCTAATCTATTGTCTGAGACCTACTTTTCATAATATGATTTAAGATCTATTTACTTTTTGTTTTTTTTTCAATTTGCATTGCGTTTCGCAATCAAAATAGATCACGTAGTTAGACATAGGTATGTCACCTTTGGTGATATTGAGAAACCAAATTCACTCTCGATTTGAAGACACCAAGATTTGTCATTGATTGGACAGTGATTAGAAGCCATCGGGAAAAACCACCACTCACCACTACGGCAATGCATTCCACAGCCTAGGTTACAAAGGTTTAGTTTTTAAGCAATAATCCTCATTCATATAAGTATTTTAAATTGTACATATAATTCAGATCAATATGCATGTAAATTAAATAAATATTTTCGAAGATTTTACATTGGACCCGTGCGAAGCCGGGGCAGGTCGCTAGTATTTTATAAGTGACACGATTTACCGCCATATTCCGAACATGAAGTCAAGACGAAGCAAAATGCTGGCAAAGTTTTGTAAATATTTATGAACATTTCCCACATAACGCCATCTAGTCCCAAACTACGCAAAGCTCGCTTATGGGAGCCATATGACATATGATAGCTGATACAATACAATGTAATTTTAAATACGAATACAATAAAGTCAAATCAGTTTAGATTTTTTCTAGATTTGTAATGTCAGAAGGATAATCGTATTATATCGTGTAAGTACATAAACTCGAAACATATTGGAATACGCTGGTTAGAGACTTGTGCGGTTGCGAGATAAGCTTCTGTTTCCACAAGTAGTAGAACTGAGGCTAGATGTATCCGGCTGATGAGACGGTCGTTGACTTCTTTTCTAATTGTGGGTAATAACTATATATTCTTACATGCTAGTTTAATGCGGCCGTAGAATACTTGATAGAACGTTGTAAGTGCAACCTAGCCACGCAAGCGGGTTAGTCGATATAAATTAGTGTAGGTACATAATCGTAATTCGATGTCACGATTTTGCGTAGACATTCCAATCTATCAATTCGTTTTAAGATTTATTTCGGATAACAAGTTATTAGCAACTGGCAAATAACTCAACGCTGACCGAATGTATTATTTAGAGTACATAAATTACAATTATTGTTACAAAATAAGCATTGGATTATATTTAAGCGTTGTAGAATATCTTTCCGAATTTGTATATTTTCAATTGCGCACTTCACGAGTATTTTCATGAAAGTTTTTATGAATACTGTCTTCCATAAAGCGTTTTATATACCAAAACTCAAAAAAAAATGAGCGAATCTTTCAATGATTTGGAAAATTTGCTTACTCTGCTCAGATTTTAAATTTAACGTTGCATGAATTCATATTTTAAAATTTGAGCTGAAATGTAACCGAAATTAATCTTATTTAGCCTTTTGCGCTAACTTAAAGTTCGGTAGGACGCAGACAGCAATCTGAGGTCAACTGCCATGGTATTTTATGAATACAAATGTAATCAACGTTGGATCACACACACCAAAAGCTTTAAAAACTACACTAATTGATACATGAAGACATAGAGTACCTACACAAACACATTTAAAAAAAATTAGGCAATGATCAAATCATCAAAGTTTTGTTATAATATTTTAAAACATTTTTTTTAGTTCAAATTCAGAACAATACAATAAAATGTAACATAGTAAATGTTTATTTAAAGCTCACAATATCTAAACAAATCAGCCTTGTTTCTTAACGGCATCCGCATAACTGTAGGGTCTAATGACGCTCCCTTGTCCTTTGCTATCGTAGAAAGTGACCAGGTGCTTTACGCTTCCGTATCCAGGGGTGGTGACGCCACCAGACGCAGCTGGCTTCGCTGGGACCGGCTTCAGGTCCATTTGGTTCGGGACGGGATTCGTTGGTTTGGGCATTTCTGGCTTGATCTGAGTCGGAGGAGGGTTAGTGGGAACGGTGACTAGAACAGGTTTAGCGGTCGTTACAGCCGGGACGGGGGACTTCGGCTGCGCGACTGTTGGAGTCTTGGAGGGTTCAGGGCTTTGAGGCTTAGCTGGAGTAGGAGACGGTTGACGAACAGGAGTAGCAGGACCTCCTCCACCGCTCTCCATGTTAATGAAGTCAATGTTCGCATTCTTGTTGATTTGAACGATCTTGCGGCCTGTGGAACAGATACAAGGTATGAAGACTTTACCATCGTAGAACAGGAAAGTTTGCACTGTGAAATATGGAAGACACGACACAGATACTTTACTATAAGTAGTTCTTAGAGTTACATTATTATGTGGAGTTTTTAAAGCATACAAAAAAAAACAAAAGTAAGTGGCTAACATATACTTTACCGTTTAATATTTATTACTCTAATATCTGATCTCTAATAGGTAAATTCTAATGTGGTTTACTATCTATTTCGTTAAGCGAACGTTTTTAGTCATAACAAATAAATCAAATTCATAAATAATGCGGTATTGACATAAATCACGTAGAGTCACGTAAGAAGTACATTGATAAGAAATAAACAAATTAAACTTACAGTCAATAGCGCAAATCGCCAATAGCACCACGAATGCCACAGCCTTCATCTTGTGCGTCGTGACTGCTCCACACCTTTGTAATTACTGAGTGAGGAAGACTGATCGAGGATATATTCGGTGGAGAATTCGATAAAACGAGTTTCCAGGGTCAGCTCGGCTAAGGAGTGCTAGCGATGGACGGTGGGCCGCTATTATACTCCAGCGAACTGTTCGCCGCGACACTATGACCTCATGCTGATAGCAGTGCTCGGTAGGTATGTGTTTGTTTTTGATTTACGTACTCTGAATTTAATATTATAATTTTATCAGGCATTTAGTTGTTTTGAGTTCCCTAAGAGTTACTGTTATTAAATTGTCCTGTATTCTTCACAAACAAAACACATGATAATATTGTTTTTCTTAGAACGTTGGCTAAATTTGCTGGGTGATCCAATTAACCGCATTACTCACCTGATCAATTGCAATAGGCTACAGGTATTTTTTTTAAATCAAACGTTATTTTAATTTATTATTGTTATTCACTACACTAGTTTTATTTATTACGGGATATTTATTGTGGTTTTTGATAGAATCCTGTATGCAGTTTCACACACCATGTTCACGAGTAGACATTATGCCTGTTCAGGCTACTACGTAAACATGACGCCTGAAACTACATCGAAATATCGGGAACTCACTTAGCTATTGAACCACGGTTAAATATAATTACATAATAACATTAGTGTTTTTAGGGTTCCGTAAAACGTAAAAACGGAACCCTTATATATTCGTCATGTCTGTCTGCCTGTCTGTCTGTCCGCCCGTATTTCACAGCCACATGTGTTTTTCCGCAACTATAAGAACTATAGGTAGGTACTGTTAAACCTTGGTAAGTAGATTTATTCTGTGAACCGCATTAAGATTTTTCACACAAAAATATAAAAAGTACTTACAATAAATTTTGGGGATGCCTTAACTGAAACTCAATTATTTTTTTCGTCAAACCCATACGTGTTGTGTATCTGTGGATACACCACACGTAATTGAGGTTTTGACGTGACAACGTCTAATAAATCGATGAACGCCGACTGCTTATACAAAAAAGTGTCCCGTAACGCTCATTGTCCCATAACGCTCCTTGTCCCTTAACGCTCATTGTAAGCTTACGCTTCATCTTTTTTTAACCCCCGACCATAAAAAGGGGTGTTATAAGTTTGACGTCGATGTCTGTCTATCTGTGTGTGTGTCTGTCTGTGGCACCGTAGAGCTCAATATGGGTATCAAACGAAAGGACTTGACTAGTAGAATACTATGCACTATGACAAATTTCACTTCCAAGATGGCTGCCACCACACAATGGCGAATTACATTATTTTTTCACTACTACCTCAATATGGGTATCAAATAAATGGGCTTGACTAGTAGAATACTAAACACTATGACAAATTTCAAATCCAAGATGGCCGCCACCACAAATGATCACCAAAAAGGACGTTGTCACGTTAAACTAACGTACGTAAACCAAATATACAGACTACCAATTTTATTTAATATAACTTTTTTCTATACTGAATAGGTAATTTGCGCGAGAGACACTCCCAAAGTGGTAAAATTTGTGTCAAAAATATTTATTACCAGGCGGTGTTATAAAATTGGAACTATATTAGATTCCGGCCTCAAGCTACCCTATAAACTGCAACATATCTCTGATGTACAAAATGTAACATCCCTCTGATATACAAATGTAATGTATGAAAGTTAGTGGTAGGACTCTTTGCAGAGTCCGTCGGGGGAAGTACCTCTCCTTTGCCAGTTATTCTACCGCCAAGCAGTAATGTGAAAACGTCACTGCGTTCCTGTTTGAAGGGCAATGTTTCCAGTTAAATCACAGGACATAGAGATAAACCATCATCACAGAGATCATTATCATTTGTCTCTGCACGACGAGTGCACTGCTGTGCTAGGTAATGATTTGTATTCTTCATGTTCCAATAGCTGCGTGTGTTTGTGCTGTTTTTTTATAGTAAGTAGGTATAGAGTGCTAAGTCATTACCTAGCACTGCACAGCGCTCGTCACCCAGAAATATAAGACGTTATATCTCTATATCCTGTAATTTCACAGAAAATGGAAACATGGCCGTTCAAACCGGAACACAGTAATGTTTGTACATTACTGCTGGGCGGTAGAATAATGTTATGGACAGCCATGCTTGTCTGTTTCATACTTCATGCTTGTGTTGTCTGTCTTGTTGCTTTACTGAAAAAAAATTAAGCTTGTACATATACACTAGAAAAAACACTCAAGAGGTGCAACTGTGATTCGAACCTACAGCTCAATATTGTGTCGGATCGGATTATTATATCGGATATCCTCGCCACTAAGCTAATACGGTTTCTGATAGACTGCAAGCAGTGTACATAGATTAGTAAGATTTCTAGTTCGTGTAGGCGATAAAACACCGCTACCAGCGGCGACATACCCGGACATGTAAATTGGAAGTAAACGACAATAAATGCTACATTATTACCCATTTAGACGTAGTGACGTTTTGATTGATCTGCACTTGGCTAATGCCAGGTTCGAAGACACAAATTATTATTTATTCTGTTTAGACAATTCTAAAGGGGTAATGCGCACTAGGCCGCACGCAACCAATTTTTTTTAATAAACGTTTGAATAAACGTTTATGGGAAATGGGAAATGCTAATGCATTTCTAGATGCCCAATGGGAAATGCTCATGCATTTCTAGATAGCCAATGGGAAATGTTGATGTATTTCTAGACGGCCAAAGGGAAATGCTGATGCATTTCTAGATAGCCAATGGGAAATGCTGATGCATTTCTAGATGGCCAATAAGAAATGCTAACGCATTTCTAGATGGCCAATGGCCATGGTCCCGAGTTTACTTGAAAAATTATTATCATTCCCTACCGTGACGCTAGAATTTAGGCCACACAAAATTTGTCAGTGGTTCAGCCAAAAGAAGTTTTTGCTTAAAAAACGGCTTTGCTTGGTTTGTGGTTTTGTTAATAATGTAATATTTTGAGACTTCACTATGACTTTGACACTTTGACTATCGACTGATAATAACCGATTATACAATTAAATAGTTTCACAAGTGATTCTGTAAAAACCCTTTTATAAAGGACACCAAAGTAAGCAAAGCTAAAGTAAGCCAAGCTAAAGTAAGCAAAGCTAAAGCTAAAGTAAGCAAAGCTAAAGCTTATGTTGGACGACATTCCAGTTGAGTACAGTTTTGGTATGAGAGCATGTATAAGGGTAAAATTAAAGTTGAAATAACATCTATAACGTATTAGCATACTAGTTAATAGCGCATTCCACATCTGTACAGTTCTATAACAGCACCATAGTAGGGGAGCGAGCCGATGCATTAAACATAGACTCCGCTCTTACACGCACTGCATTGCGCGTACGCACTCGCCCGCGACCGAGCGCTTTGATAATGTCTCTTTTCTTAGGACTTTCTTTTAAATTTGTATTAAGTGGAATCTTAATAATAATTGTAAGCACCTAGTTATAGCGAGATTTAAGATTAGTCTTCATGTTAGATTTGCCTTGCGTGTAACACCGATATAGCAAACGGCGCTTCAATTTGTTGAGTAGAGCTGTATTTTCTTCACTTGTCACAAGGATTTTTTTCACTAGTGACAAAAATCTAAATTTCAATTTGAATCACGTCATTATCACAAGCTTATTTTTAACGAGTCAGCTCGCAGCAATTAAACCTTTCTTATACCGATGACACGAAGATAGCATCCGTCAGAAAAATCCATCCATGAGCAAGGTATGCAGATCAGCCGCACTCTCCGAAATGTATTCGATAATAAAACTCGATACACTTTTTTTTTTTTTTTTTTAGTTTTACAGCTCCACAGACTCCGGGGTCCGTGACCTTTGTCAATCGTTTTCTTTTTATTACATGAATCTTGGATTGGAGAAGAAAAGGAAATAGGGGAGAGTAGGGAACATTTTCTTGCTAATTCTACGACTAAACTCGATACACTTCCAACTTTGGCTTACTTGGCTGTGAATTTAACACGCAATGTTGACATTCAGGTATGAGGTGACCGGCGGTTACAACGATAAACGTGATCGGATTCTGGTGTCACTCAACTCTAGGTATCGGTAATCTGACGTCATCCTGCGATGTGATATGCTACCAGGTGAAATAAGCATGCCTCAAACATTATTTTAGGCTTGTTGTTCACTTCACTATTACTAATAATTTTGGAACATTTATCGTGGCTATATGATGCAGGTGCTCGATATTTCGATGTAGTTTCATGCAGGTACCATGTTCACAGGTAAATGGCGTAACGGCAATAAGGGCATGGGTAAACATAGGTATTTGATCTGTTGACTAAAAATGATTGCGAAAGAATAGAATATCGTTAATTGTCATGGAAATCACATTAATTTTAAGGTAAAAAATTGAATAATTAATAATTTAGGTACTAATATATCTATGAATATTAAATTATGTATTATGAAAGCCACACTGACTCTTCAGTCTTCACATTACTTAGTTTATTATATTCTACACTAGCGGTCCGCCAGGGCTTTGCCCGTAGTACTTACATATAATAGCATATAGCACTGAGAGATCACGACGTAGGAGCATATCCAAGGGTGGAAAAATTTTGAAATCTGTTCTGTAGTTCCTGAGATTATCAGGTTCAAACAAATAACCTCGTCAGCATTTTAATACCAGTATAGATTTAGGAATTCTGAACAACTGAGTGCTCAACATTTAATTTATATCGTAGTAAGACGGTTGGAATAATTGAAATGATTACGTGTTACAAAATAATTACGAGTTTAAATAGTCGAATGCCACTGAGCACTAAAAATTGATCACTAAATTTTTTTTTCAATTTAGAAGGACCTCCATCAAAAATTATCTATCATCATCAAAAACTATTCCGTTATGTAAATATTACGCTTTGTTATTAATGATGCCTACGCCCAAAAAAATATGCACAGTTTATTAACACAGACATTTACGAAAGCCAATAATAATTAGACTGTTTCTGCAAAACATGAAAATAGGTATATAGGAACAATAATAAACACTATGGTTCCATATATTCATGAGTGTCTGTTTTTTTATGATGTCTATCTAAGAAAACGACATAGGTAAGTAACATTATAATATTTCTAACCAATGTAATTCATGGAAACAAAAGTCAAGTACCTAATGCAACTTGCCTACGTACGTAATCTAGATAATCTACCTACTTTCGAAAAAACATTTGTTTTTAAGATTAGTAAAATCATTTACTAATCTTCTAAACTTAAGAATGAGTTTTAATGCAGTCAGACGAGGAAGAGACGAAGGTCGATTTTGTTTACCAAGGTACGCTACATGCATATCAAGTTACCTATTAGGGCAATCACAGCCGCAAAAACTGAGCTCCGCGACTTGAATCTTGACATGCCGTATCTACATGAGGCTGACGTCATCCATAGGTCGCGCAGTATCGCAGAGGCGCGGGCGCAAGGATCACTAGTGCGCCGCGACCGCGCAACACAGAACGTCCTACTCCGAGATGAGGGTTACACTCGCGATTTTACTTTGTTTGGCCGCCTGCCGCGCCGACGATATTACCCACGCAGCTGGCCAGATCTTCCAGCAAATCCTCCCTAATCTCATCAGCAACCAAGCCACGCAGCAGCAAGGAAACACAGCCACGAATGCTCTACAGAACATTGGTACCGTCGTGGGCGGAGTAGTCGACTACGCTAAGAAAAAGAGCTACGAAGATCTCCTGCGTCAAGTGCAAGACCAAACCAGTGACGATGATTTGCTACGCGTCAGCGAAGAGATGTTCAATGCCGATATCAACAATGCATTCAACTACATTCAAGTCAATTTACAAGGGAAAACTACACCGATGTCGAGGAACGATGAGGCGGCTGCTAAGTAAGTCTTTAAAAAAAAAATCTGCAAGTTCAAAATTATACTAATTTATTTCTTCTTAAATTAGTGTAGGTATCTAAACTGTTAATAATAATTACCTACTGATTAGTGTACAAAAGAAATCAGGGAGAACGCTTTTAGGTTCCCGTTCCTTTACTATCCACACGCACCTAAACGCTCTTAATCAAAGTTCCGGCCCTACGACCGCCTAACCGAAATGATTATGGCTTCGCTCTCTCTTTAATTTAAAGCTTAACTAGGAGAGAGCAATATCAAACCCCACACCTTATTAAGTGGGTTATGGTAGAGTCTACAAAATAAATAAATAAATTATTGATTTAGATTTGAACAGACTTTATATTTAATCTTTCTTTCAGCCTCCTGAATGTCCCCGAGAACGTTTGGAACGGACCCACAATAAGACCTTTCGTAGCTCTTTTCGATAACTATCACAAAAACGTGATAAGACCCGAATTCGTCACACCTAATGTAAGTAACCGTTACAACTACCAGCTTATTACTACATAAATGTAATGGCAATTACAACTGGCTTAAGCTCAAATTTTAGTTTACTAATACAAACTAATATAAACTCAAAAGTAATTAATGATTTGGATGGAAATATGGTCATAATTGAAGATACGAGTAGACCCTTTTGTTGTAAGCACGAATATTTTACAAACAAAATTAATTTTTATATTCGTTAACTTTACCAAGTCTGGCCTCATACAATATGTAGGTATGAAGTTGAGTTTCTCATTGTATTCTTCAAATTAAACAAATTCAATGTGTAGTTAGTTCGTATGTAGTTATGCATCATACGGTGAGGTAAACTAACGATGATGTCATTTGCAGGAGGAAGCGGAGCAAACCACCTTCATCAATACGATCTTAGCCACCGGACCTATTAGGTCACTCATGACTTTCCTCACCACTAAAGGTAAGAACACCTCGGAAGTGGTTAGGTACATATTTGAACCATTTGGTATTGAGACATTGGGTCCGTGAGCGCCGGGAGCTTATCTCATTTTCAAAACCCATTCCGACCGATTTGCGCTTGGCGATGCAATGCTTGACCAAAGTGTTGGTTGGCGTTTATTTGACTGAACGTGTAAGCATTTCCAATCAGGGTATTCCAACATCATGCTGAGCATGCACCTAGCTGATAGTTCAACCTAGGGTTCTAAGATGATCTTGATCATTACTAAAACCTTCATCGGTCTATGAATAATTCAAATGTGACTAATGTTAGTAGAAGTTAAAGTACATGTGGTAGGTAGTTTTAGATCATTTGTTTGGTATGATGCATGACCAATCACCCTATATTATGTAGTGTATGACCATAAACTTGGTAAGTAGGTACCTACTTCTTCATGGTTAGCAGGAAATCGCTAATTTGAGCTGTAGTCACACTTGTACAGGTTATTGACTAAACATACATAGGTACATACCCGTAACAAGACACAATGTACCTATATGCGCAAATGCGTACCAAGTAGGTTAAAGTTTTGTCATATTACCTATGCGTTTAATTAAAAACTTTTTGATGAGTTCTTTTATCAGATAAGTAAATAAATAAAATAAGTTAAAATAAAAGTTATTACATTCCACTGAAAAAAGAGAATTACATTTTTACACATAATTTTAATTTAATTTTAATTTTAAACTTGTATTCTTACAAGTATCATCTCTCTGTAATTTTAATATCTCCGGCCAAACGTAGTTATCACTTACCTACCTACATCCATCCAAAGCCACTTATGTATCGAGCCATCTTGCTTTTGCAATAGCGAAGTCTGCTGGCTGCTTGGAAAGGTTGCTCGCAGCTATAAGACCGCTTCCTGTGGTGCTAGTTTATAAGTGTTTTTCTATTTGTTCGTGGCACAATAGAAAGTTTTATATATATTTATCTAAAAACGTAGCCTAAACGTAAACGTAGCCGGTGTATCCAACGCTCTGATTTTTGTTAGTTGTTCAAATCTGGACTAGGTAAGTATTGACGACCAGCTAGATCCCAAATACTTCCAAATATTCCATAGACTTGATTACCCCAACGTACGCTATCTAAGTGAATGGAATGGAGAGTAAAACTACATTTCACACTCGGAATATTTCACACTAAAGACATTCTCTTATTACCCGTACAACCGTACATTCTTCACACATAACTCCAAACTTTCTCCGAGATTTTACAAACACGATAATTTTGTTCAACTCGGCTTAATTTAATTGCGATATAATATTTTTTATACACCTTTTTTGTAATACACCTTTTTGATGTGTTCGTTATTATTTTATCACTAAATAAGGTAAGTTACTTTACGAACGATGCAATTGTATGTGCAGTTACCAAAAACCTGTCCTAACTAATGATACAATGACAGTTGATACGAATATTTCCTCTTATATCAAAAGGTACCTACACTTTGTTTAAAAGCCAACTTTCAGTTTTAAAAAGTTAATATGTATATCAGAATGGCCGAACTAATTACCTTTCCGACCATTGTAGAGTTAAGTTATTTATTTCCAACACACAAAACTCTTCAGTTACAATAATAGTGTTCGGTCACATCAGCTACGGTCTACGTATGTGCCTTATTATAGTCAGTCAGTAAGCTTAGGCTAGTATAGCCTGACAGCCTGAGCTTTCTATTATAGCCCAAACTTCGGTAGGCAGCCATCCTGAGGCCAACTGCTGGCCAGGGTGACTGCCATAGGTTTCTTTAAATAAATACCTACGGGTTATGAACAGGGGTGTTACTTAACATCAAGCGCATATTACAATATAATTATCTTGCTCCTCCCATCACTCTATTTTATAAAACAAAGTACGTACACCCCAAAAACAATACGTACGCTTCTTTATTTTACACGGTTGAGGTCTCATTAAATGGACAAATCAAGTTTTCTTTACACCTAATCTAATAAACATAAAACTTATTCGGTCAATTTTAACAGACCATGCAAAATGATCATCAAAATTACCTTTTTGCTACACTAGTCGAGCGTTTGGGGTCTATCATCTAGCTCTCCTAATGCTTGCGCCAGCGCTAGAGCCATCTCTTTTTATCGTTTCGAAAGCAATAAACATGGGCCATTTTATTAGACGTCTCGATAACTCTTTCACCGTTTGGGATTTCATGTAAGTTTTTATTAAAAACAGCGGCAACAAGCAGACGGCCCGGCCCACCTGATGGTAAGCAGTTGCCGCCGGTCATTCTACATTAGAACTATTATTTATTGACTATGATATGAGAGGTGTTTGAAGATAAGTTATTTCTATTCCTTGTAGCGTGACAACTGACAACTCCCGACAAAACAAGGCAAGAAATAGATGATAGATACCCTTTAGCGAAACATCAAAAACTGCAAAAAATTAATAGCAATCAACTTTAAACTATTACAACAGGCAGGAAAATAATATGCGGATAAGTAGACAAGTCAAAATACGAGCGTCATACGATTTGCCTTAAGGCCGATTTAAACTGAACGAACATAGAGCTCGAGCTGGAACAAGAGCATTATTTCTCGATCTGTTAGTGTAAACGAAAGATCGTTTTTAGCGTTTTCCATATTAAGACCGATTTACATCAGACGAGCGAATGCTCATTCTATCCCCACTGTATCAAATTCATTTGGTGTAAACAAACGTAGAGCATTCTTTCGTTGTTTTGTTTGCGTTCGCAAAGATTCTATGGAATATTTAATATGGAAAACGCTAAGAACGATCTTTCGTTTACACTAAAAGATCGAGAAAGAATGCTCTTGTTCCAGCTCTAGCTCTATGTTCGTTCAGATTAAATCGGCCTTTATATATTCCATAGAATCTTTGCGAACGCAAACAAAACAACGAAATAATGCTCTACGTTTGTTTACACTAAATGAATTTGATACAATGGGGATAGAATGAGCATTCGCTCGTCTGATGTAAATCGGCCTTTAGATTTACCTACACGTAGATAAATAAGAACATTATTCTACCGCCAAGCAGTAATGCGCTTACATCACTGTGTTCCGGTTTGAAGGGCAATGTTTCAAGAGAAATTACGGGACATAGAGATAATTAATCTTATATATTTGGGTGACGAACACAATTAATGCAGTGGTAGGTAATGATTAGGACTATGTTCCAATCAATAACCGTTCTTCGACGGCAGGTCTGACGCAGCTGAACGAGTACCCAGAACAGGTGGAGCTGCTAAAGAAGATCTGGTTCACGAAATACGCTCGCCACTGGACCGGCCTCTGCAAGTGCAGCTGCGCTTTCGAGAACGTCTTCATGGCTGAGCTCAAGTCCAACGACGTACTCGGTGAGATAATGGTTCTATTTATTTTACTACTGTTTACAGAACGTTAATTATTTAAGTAATAGGGCTTAAAAGAAAAAAGATAAGTATAGAATTGCATTACCTACTGTCCAGTTTGAGGCGCTAAAACTTTCCGTTACAAAATAGTAGTTGTCTTGAAAAAGTATGTTGCTTCCAAAATATTTTGTTACGAATGCAGCTGTATATCTATATATATAAAAGCGAAAGGTCACTCATCAAGGAATCTTAGAAACTACAAATGCTAGGAATCTGAAATTTTGCATGGAGGTCCCTTCTAGCACGTAGGCGCTCGCTAAGACGGGGTTTTGCGAAATTCAACCCCTAAGAGGGTGAAACAAGGGATGAACGGTTGTATGAAAATTCGTCAGTTTTAAAGTTATCAAATTTTGTATCTTGACACTTGACACGAAGCAATTAAATGTTTGTTCCCTCAATTTTGTAATTTTGAACTGTACGGGGGTGAAATTGGGGTTAAAATGGGGGACGAATGTCTCTTACGTTTTTACACCTAAGCAACTGAACCGATTTTGATGAAATTGTTTGATTTATTTTATTTTATAATAAAAACTTTACTGTTTTGACGTGATAACGTCTTATAATGCGGTGAAGCCGGCTGCACGCCCGCAAAACATGACGTCATGTAACGTTACCGTTACCGTTAGTTCGTCGTCCGTGCCATGCGGACGAAGCTGAGCGCTGAGGGCGCCACCCGCCGAATCGAGCGGTATCACTACTCGCGCTATCAGCGTACTGATTTCTTAAGACGTTGTCACGTTTAACTACCGTCAGTAAACCGACTTTACAGACAACCATTTTTTTTAGTAACCGTAAATGTGTCTGGGTATAAAAATAGCTACAACCGGAGTTACCTCTTAGTATTCATTTATAAGTTATTAATTTCGCGCGGACGAAGTCGCGGGTAACAGCTAGTTAACAAATAAAAAAAATCTTTCCCGCCACTTTCCCGCGGTTGTTTTTTTTTTCAAGCACGGCGCGGTGTGTTTGCAATTCAATTTGTAATGTTGTTTTCAATCACTTTAAAAGGAATTCTTAAAATAAGTATGTATTGATCAGGTTTATTTCAATTACTTTCTAGTTTGTTTGAGTCATAGATGTACTTGGTTTTAGTATATCACTATGCAACCCCTTGCAACTTGACTTACCTGCCGGTCACGATATAAAACATCGAACTTGATGCCAAGAGTGTAGGCTTTTTCTGCAAGCTTTGTTATCATTGTAGCCACATAGCAAAAATCCTTTACTCTGACTCTTGTAGCCAAGTTGTAGCCATATTTACTTACGCTTTTTTTTCTAAATAAAACTAAGCGACAGACTTTGATTTCATCAGTGGAAAGCTGAAAAAAAATTGTGCCAGGCTAATCTGAAAATAGATATCAAATAAATAACAGGTAAATAAAACAAAATTTGCATTTAGATAAAAATCAGAAGATCAGATCAGAAACCTTGCGTTTTTAAAGTTGATCAAAAATAATGATTGATGTTTGGTCTGCAGGACTTCACAGCTGGTTGTTCTTCGCTAAGCGTGAGATGGACCACAAAGCCAACTACTTGGGATACATCGACAAACTTGACCTTAGTGGCGTAAGTATCTACATAACTCTCATTTATTTATTACTCATCATATCAGTTTTTCCCGCGTAGTTTCTGATCCGGTATTTTACCGCTAAACAAATCAAATTATTGTAGAAAAAATCTGTGTACTTACAAAATTTCATCCAGTTTTAGCACGAAAGATTATAAAAACATCTACTCTTTTATAGGTACTATTTTTGGCAATTATTAAATTTGTAGTCGAGTTGTGTTTATGGGCAGGCATGTTGCTTGCCATCAGGCGCATTCGCAACGGAAAAGTCGCTTTGAACTCTGAATGATTCTAATTTTTCGCACATGTAACGTGATTACGTTTTATCTATTGCTTTGCACGTCGAAATTTTGGTCGCATTGAAACTTCGGTTAAAAAATATTGGTGGACCCCAAACTAAGCAAAGCTTCTATTAGGTATGGGAGCGAGATAGCTGATACCTACTACAATACTTATGATATAGTTGTGAATATACCCATATACTTATTTTACATAGATCGCGATTTCTTGGCTTAATAGAGATCATGTTTACATCAAGTATACCTAGGTACCATTATCAATCAATTTCTCGTTCCAGAAAGGGATGATCCTCAAGCAACACTCCGTCCTCAGTGACACAAAGGACGCCCCTGAAGTCAACATGTTCGTGGGAACATCCCCTGAGCTGGAGACAGCCCTGTACACTCTGTGCTTCATGGCGCGCCCCGACCGTCCTTGCAAGCTGCGCTTCAACAACATTCCCTTCACCATTCAGACCAAGACACTTAGGGCTGACAACGTGCAACTCATCGATACGGCCTACCCTACCTATTAAAACTATATTAAGCTCGTATATGATTTGTTCTCTAAGTAATTTATATATTTTCGAAAATAATATCAAATATAAATTACAGTGCCACCGACTTATCTTTAGAACGTGTAATTTTTAAAGAACACTTTTAGATCGTGGCGTCATCTATGCGTTCTAGAGGTCAGTTGGTCGTACTGTAATTTTTTATATGTCAAATAATAGGCATACAAACAAACATAAGTTTGGAGTCATTAATTTAAATTTAGTCTCCGCGCTCGTTGCTGACCGAAAGTGCCTATGGGATTCCCACGCTGTATGGGCCACGTAAATATTTTGGACCAAATAGACTTGAGCGAAACTTGATTAGAATATTATTAAAACATCTGTACTCGTACCAACAACAATCTGTGAGATCAAAACGATGTCATGGACGACGATGAAGTGATGCGAATGGACGATAGGACAAGTATGAAAACCTAGCTCCAACGTTATCGTCGTGTAACGAATTTTTTTGTAATTATATTTATGTGCTAAAAGATTTCATACATTTGCTTAGTTTACGCTACAATAAATAGAATAAGTATGAAAAAGTGGCATCAACGTTTTCACCATGTAAAGCAACCAACATTTGAATAGTTTTCTTTACGCCAGGGAATTTGATGCATTTGATAAGTTTATGGTACAATAATGTAGATGCACGTTTGCAAACTTAGGCTATTACTCTGCTGGCCGACAAAATACTTACCTTTTCTTGTTACTTCGACGTTTTTTCATATAATAGAGCTAATCTATTTATACCTACTAAGTAAAGTCCAGCTCTCTACGCCAGTACAATTATTAAATAAATAACTTATTTACAATAAATCGTATGTTATTTCACAAAGATCACCTTATCTCCATTTCGCAGGTTACGCCCCGTCTGATAAACTTTACCAAGAAACCTAATCAGTCGTTAATTTGGCCGGGTTATTCCAATAAAACTCAGGCTTATAAACAACTCTTTATTACAATATATTATATTCTCATATCGCCACATGACACGATTTCTTAATTTCGTCTTTCAAAAGATAACTATGACAAAATTGACTACAGATTTACTTATTGTCCAGTAAGTAACGGCTAAGGTTATCAATGTTTAATGATACAGTAATAACAAGTAGACACGATTGCAGAACTTTTTCGATTTGAAAATATTGAGAGTATGCCATTGGCTATTTTTATAAGCGTGGGAGACAAATACACGAAAGAACAATAACACAAAATAGAAGCAAATATAGCAATAGGCTTTTGCCTAATATTTTGACAGCATACATATGCTCAAAATAGGTGCTTAGTAGATATCTTTAACGTCAGAGCCACCATGCCTCTGACTAAAACGGGACTGGAGGTATTCATCAGCAGAATGGGACATGTGCGATAGACGCTTTTTGTTGGGCAACATCTTGTAAGTTCGTATTTCCGACATGCATAATAGCAATATATCTTTAGCAATACAGTATTGTGCAACATTAGTGTTGTTTAATACTAAAATCAATTATAAGCTTTCACTTCTATCGTTAGTCCCTATGACTGCGATTTTTTTTTCAACATTTTTTATCTGTAATCGCCTTGTTACAAAATACGAGTAAATGGCGCGGAAACACAAGTCCTATAAAAATAGAATTGATTTGTACATAATTTATGTACTTATATATTTTTATTGCAAAAAATCCTGTTGTCTATAGAAAACAATACACTCCGCTTCGTAACTAATTGTTCTTACTGCTAATACATGTCACGATATAAACATGCAAATACGCTAGGTAGGTATATAAAATAGTAAATATTGATAGAATACTTTAAAAATGAGCGTCACGGATTTTATTCAATACAATTGCTTGAAAATTGCCCGTAATTCAATTCCTGGTATAAGTTTATTTTTTTAAGATCTTTGTTAGCCGACCTCAATCTACAGATGATGTTTAGCGCAGTACTCTAACTACAAGTATACTTTACAATATATGTATTAGATATTAGTAAGTTGATATTTTCAGGACAGTATGAATCATTCGGTTGCATTGATTCAAGCTTATTTTACAATCGAGTCTAATCCACAATAGTGTTTTGTTTTTTAATTCATTAACGTGTAAATAAAAAGTTCAGACTGTACGAATTCAAAAACTATAAATTACCAATTAAGTACTATATTTTGTTTTACATCAAATAAAAATATATATTTCGATTTCACGATAAAGGCTAACGTAAATTATTTTAAAATGTGCATAAACATATTTCAAAATAATTTACTGACAACTGCATTTAAGCTATAATCGAATTTCGCAGTTTGTTTTTTTTTTTCAAGAAAATTGCTCGCTTGCTATTTATTCCACTAAGTCTGGCTTCGTCTGATATACGACACGTGAGTGACCCGTCAATGATTAAATATTAACAAATCTGGTGTTCTAATATTAACCACCAAGCATCAGTCTATTTTCATTTGGAATTGTACACATTTAATTTTCAAGCAAATGTATTGAAAAATAATACACAACTTGTATGTAAGTTAAAGTTAATACAAACTATTGACGGTGGACTTACAGACCTAATATTATGTACATCGAACACAAACATTCGATAGAGTAGCTATATGTAGACTTTGACAATATTCGATATGCGTGCGTTTAGTTTGCCAATTCGTCTAAACTAATTTAAATACAATAACAATTTTCACTACACTAATTAAATTTTTATTCCCAGTTTTAAGAATTGGACTAGAATCTAAACTTACTAAAAAACTACACAGGCAGTGTACAAAACAATTTTAATAAATACAAAAACATAATATATATAGAAAACGTCAACAATAATAATTATGCAATAGAATTTGATTTTCGTTTAAATGCTCTCACAAATCTTCGTATCTCTTCTGTATAAAAATATTCAATATAAAATTAAATAGTGTAGTAAGTGATTCCAATTTTTATAATTACAAAATGACCCGTATTCAATAGTACATACTTATAGTATATCAGATTCAATTAATACTGAGAATCCTGTTCAGAGCTATGGGTGAAAAACAAACAAAAAAAAATTATGCGCTTATGTACTATGAAATACTAAAACCCTTTTAAAATGGAACATTTCTAAGTAAACACACAATGCTTATATTTAAATTAATCTGGCAATATTGAAAATCACACCACAAGATTAGATTTTTACTTTAGGTATTAAGTAAACACTGAGTCCAAAGTCAAAGCCACAATGGACCCCAATGAGGCGTTTTCATAATTCAAATAGACAATAGTCAAATATAGTTCTCAATTTTTAACATATTATACCAATATAATAAATACTAAAATATAAATATTTTACAAAATGAAACATTGGCGCCACTGTTGGCGAAATTGCGAACTATCTTCAACATATCTATATGCATCCTGAAAGCATAAAATATATAATATATATATTAAAATATAAAAAAAGAGAAGGCATAAAACATAAGAAATGTCAAACAGCAACTTAAAACGACACATTGGTATATTTTAAAAACATAATACCGCTGTATTTCAAACATTTGCTCAAGGCATACGACACGTGAACCACAATGCTGTTTTAAGAAACTTTTAAGTCTATACAAAGGGGTACTGAAATTTTCGATTTTTCGAACGAACTCGAAGAGACAAAATTGAGACAATGTGGGTTTTTTTAATACGGCGAGAAATCTTCTATGTAAATTTTGTGTAAAGTGACAAGCAAACGGTTTATCCGATGTTAAGTTGTTACCGTCGCTCATGAATATAAGCAACATGCCCATTTATAAAATGTTTTTGTTGTACGATGTTGCAAAAATGTGCTTATTGCATAGAGCCTAATCAATAAAACTTAACAAATCTATACCGCTTAATTGTAACAAAAGGGATAGCGGTTTGTTTTTTATTTTGAAATGTGGTTAATTCAATTGTACATAAATTGAATTGATCAATCAACGAAGACATAATTTATCTAAAATTTAGACTATCCGTGACTAGACAATCGATGGAATATTTAGGTTCTTCTCGTCTTTTCATAAACTATAGCCAATATTTACAACTAATTGAGTAGATGTCGCAAAAGACGTATTATTATTATCTTACGACAAAGTTGTTAGGTACGAGTTAGACTTACTTGTCTAATTGATTTTATGTACAAATACTGCTTAGAAGTCTATAACAAATCAACAAGTACACTACCTAAGCCTACAACTAATTCAATTCATGGCTAAGATGACGTAAAACAATAGACGTCTTTATTGGTTATAAGCCAACTTTAAAAAAAAAACAAAAAAGAAGAGACGAAAATCGCGTACATAATTATTTCGCTCTCGCTCTTTGTGGAACAGAAGCAGGAGACAACACTATACATATCCACATAAATCACTGTAAAACCTTTAATGTGAACAAGATATATTTTGTTAAAAATGTATATATAGTAAAACCACCTCGAAAGTCATCTCGGGACTCCCACGACGACAGTAAAATAGCGAGAGCAGGACAAGTAACAAAGTACGTTATGCTTTCAATCAAAAGAGACTCTCTTGATACAATCTCATTTCAACGTAACTGCAAATATATCATTATTTACGGGATATTAGAGTCGATTTTGGCGGCACATTTAGTATTTAATATTAATTCTACTCTTATTTCTTAACACGATACAAGTACGATTAGAACAGAATGTAATTAATTATAAGGGCCTCAACTGATATTTCAGACGATGTAAAATTATGTAAAATTGTAATTCATTTATCGCTTGATGTGGCAACAAAAGACAGCCCTAATTTAATTTTAGAATCTGACTCCAAGCTGTAATAGATGACTAAATATTGATACATTTGAAAGAGGACAACCGCGATAGTTCAAAACCACTATTAGGATAGTACGAACGAACTGGGTACTTATATATTTGATTTTGTGTACTCTCATAAGTGATTTTATACAACATAAGAGCTTTATACATATTCTTATGACATAACACCCTAATCTAACTGGGTACTTTTATAAAATTGATTTTGGGTACTCTTATGAATGATTTTATACAAAATAAGAGCCATATTACTGTGGCATAACTGCCCAATCTGAGTAATTTTATAATTGATGTTGCGTGGAATAACACCCTAATATAACTGGGTACTTTATTAAAATTGATTTTGGATACTCTTATCAATGATTTTATACAAAATAAGAGCCATATTAGTGTGGCATAACTGTCCAATATAACTGAATACTCTTAAAATTGAATTTGTGTACTCTTATAAGTGATTTTATACAAAATAAGAGCCATATTCGTGTGGCATGACACCTCGCCTCGGATAAAAGGTGTGCGTAGGCGAATGTCTCATTAAATTGGTAATGTTAGACGTGTAGACATCCGCGAATCGGAACAGTCTTCTAGAGAAGTAGGTGGGGTTGTGATACGTACGGAACACGCTTCCGAACTGTGGATTAAACACGGCCTTTATCTCGTTCCTGGAACCGAGAATATTACTCCTACATTGCAGGCATGAAAGCAAACATTTTAGCGTTATTTACATCCAATTGGTTACACTGCGCGGGAAATATAAGGTACTTGGTACGTGACGGAATTATTGATGCATTTGTCACATAGCACCATATAGGCCTAAGAAAAGCTTGTGCTATGAGAGCCAGATAGCTGATATAATCCTTATACAGTTTTAAATATATATTTATACACAGATAAACACATTACTTGGATATACGTTAATTCAGTTACTGTATCTTTGAAATCGATCAAGAAGTATTAATTTGACATCACATTAAGAAACCGCTAATTGAACGGATAATAACTCAAAACGCGACATGGTCACCAATAAGGAACCGAATTGGGAAATTTAAAAGATTATAATGATTTGTCTTTTCGACTACGTTGTTACTCGACAACGAAAGTAATAATAAAAATATATCCTATATTTCTATCCTTTCATTGACCGCAACGCGATGTCACCTTATAGTTCTGATTAGACGTTTTAACCTTGGAGCCTAACATAAACTATTAAAATGGTCTATCCCTAACGACCTGCGATCGGATCTAAGAAAAGAAAAAGAAAAAAAATGTTTTTACGTCAGACAGGCATAATTAATTTTCCAATTTTATAATGAATATCGTTATAATTCCGTCATGCACCAAACACTTTAAATAACACGATAACAACACATGGCATCATATAAATCAAATATCCAAGCCAAATTTTCACACCAAATGTTATGTTCATACAAATTAAGAGTAGATAACTAGATTTTTTTTTATTCCTCATAAGTTCATAGCGATTAAGGATTCGAAAGCCCGGCCAAATGATATGCACAATCTAACGAATTAAAGCAAACTATTATCAGGCAGATATACTTAGTTGCATATAAATATAGTTGTTGGCAAACAACCCATGACCTCTGCTTTTTGTTGTAGCTACAAACATAGTTAAAAAGCCGTCTCCTAAAATATGCATAAGCGCAATAGACAAGTAAGAGCGAAAAATATTTATTTAGAAATTTAGCTTCTAGCATGTTTTATGACCACATAGAAGAACCTATACACGGTGCCATGCCAGCTATATTTCGCAGCCACAATAATTTTGAAAATATTTAATTTTGGCTTATAATACAAGCATATACGCAGGACATTAAAGTAAAGTTTTGAAAAGTCGTATCTTCTCACTTAAATGGCTGTTGAGTGCGAGTGAGATGACAAGATTTGTCCAAAATAACCGAGCAACATTCACTCTCATTCAAATAGATATCACCCATTCTAAGAACCCGTCCATTAAACTTCAGTATGTACACTTGTACACAAAAATATACATTGTAACATATTTAGATGATAACATTTCATTGGAAATTCCTAACCTTTTATTGCACTAAGTTCAGTAGATAATAAAATAATTATGTTAATGTATTTTCTACATATATGAATATATCTATAGTAAGTTTAGGTTAGTAGGACAATGCGCCTTCTGCACTAGCGCGAAGTTTGATAGCACTTCAATAGGATTCTAAGGCCACCTGAATTGGGGTAAATGACGCTTAAAATAAATCCTTTTAAAACAATTATAATGTGTAGTGGAAGTTTTTTAGAACAGATGATCTCTAACATTGAATCGCATCAGTTGCCGTATTACAGATGCTTGTTCTTAATATACAAGAACAGAAATGCACAGCTCATCGACCCGTATCGACATAAATTATAACCGGAATCAAAACAAAATAACAATCTTAATTCCGCGATCCATATAACGGGTTTAGGGTCAATGCCCAAAACGCAAACGGTAGAAAGATGACGTTACTTCTACACGCCAAATGGAATATTTATTTACAAAAAAATTTTAAGCAATATTTTTTTCATGGATTTACTTAATTTATTTCATACGCAATGATAATTTGAGCATCCATCCATCGTATGCTATAAACAGGAAATCATTGTTCAATAACGTAAGCAAGGCGAGAAAAGTTAAGAAGACGCGCACGCACACGGAAACGCGCGCGCGCGCGCGCCCACACACCTTTTTACCCTCCCACACATACCCCCCCTCTCTCTCTCTCACACACACACACACACACACACACACACACACACACACAAATGAGCACGTCAAACATCATATACCACCGCTTCATGACAAGTTGCTTCGATAGTTCTCACCACTAGGTCGGTCTATTTGCGAGAACTACCGATGTAACGACAACTGCCGATCCAGAGACCCTGGTTCAAATCCCGTGGTGGATCATAGCCTGACCCTCACCTTGAGAGAGAAGGCCCGAGTCCCAATAGTGGGAACATTTAGTAAGTTACGCTTTGATTCGTCATCACCAGACAATCTTAAGTCTACTACTGGATATAGGCCTCTCCCAAGGCTCGCCACTCAGTCCTATCCGCACCTTTACGCCTTCATCCATTACCTGCTGTCTTCCATCTAGTCTCAGGCTGTCCTACACTACGTTTACCAACTCGCGGTCTCCACTCAAGATCACGTCTTCTCCAACGGTTTGCTTATCTATACTAATATTATAAAGCTGGACAGGACTTTTAGTTCGAACGCGATAATCTTAGGAACTACTGGACCGATTTCAACCATTCTTTCACCCGTTGGATATATACGTGATCCCTGAGTGCTATAGGCTATAATGTACCACGGGTAAAGCCGGTACGGACCGCTAGCTGATTAATAAAGTTGTAGGTTACCTGAGGAAGTCCCTCTCAGCCATCCACTGCCCCAGTACTTCCAGTGACGCTGGATCCTTGTACTCCTGGTGGTCTTCGATGAGTTGCGTCAGCATCTGCAGCCAGTTCGCGTTCTCCTTGAACGACTGCATGTTCAGCGTGTTGATCTCGTGCTGGAAGCGACACTTACGGTGGTTTCATTCGTTTATTTGAAACTAGAAGCCCGTCGATTAGAGAGAGACACTTGCTCATAGAGTGGCTCTAATTTCACCGCAGTTAGGTATTAAATGGCACTTGTAATCGAACTGTGACTTTTTCATTGCTATTTTTCACAAATGAGTTACAGAGTTTTTATTTTATTGTATGAGTTGCTTTGTTATCAAAGAATGTTTTGCTACAAAAAAAGATCGTGTTCAATAGAACAAAGTGATTTATATTTTCTTCACAAGTGCGTTGAAAAACGTCGCATAATACACGTGTGTTTTGATGATTACCATCCTCGGCTTTTTTGAGACTCTCGCCTAACGTCTCGGGTCTCAATGTTGCCTCAGCGGTAACCTACATTACACGCTTGTACTACAATGTATTATTAAAATTATCGCATGAAAGTGCATATTAACCGTGAGTTCGTTGATGATGGCGCCGGTCCGCCATCCGTGCTCGAGCGTGACGTCGGCGAGGTCGCTGTACGGGTGGTCGCCGAAGTACAGCACCTGATGACCGCACCACCCCGTCAGGTCTTGCAGCTGTTTCACCGTACCCTGGAAACGTACAACATACAAGACAAGTTTCTGACAGCTGACTATTATTTTATTCACTTATTATGTTTTCATTTTATAAATGTTATTCTTTTTTCATTGTATACATTTTATAAGAAATTATTTTGCCAGATATATTGCATGCCTCTAGAAGAAGCCAGTTTGTATGGGTCAACTTTTAAAATGTTTTGTATCATCTTATCTTACCTGCATACAGCAAAAAAGATTTTTGTATTTCTACGCCCGAGATTAGCATGTCAGTGACGCGAACTCATACAATTTTCCCCAACCAAAAAGTATTCAACGCGGCGAAATAAGTTCTCACTTCAAAAAATCTATCTATTAAGCTCTTACCTCATAATAAATGATTCCCTTCTCGAGCGAAGTAACCTTCTCCCATATGTGCGTATTGGCGTTTTTATCGAACACCCTGATAGGGCGCGACACTTCCGTGAAGAACTTGGGTTTGTTCGCGTTCACTATCACCACATCGAAGAACTCGCGCCAGTCGTGACCCGCTAACATCTCCATTCCGGCGTTTCTGGAAATTTTCAGTTAAATTCCATTTATATTAGGACAAATTCGAACAACTGTTCCGGTTTCAAGAGCAATGCTTCCAGTGAAATTACAGGGCGAAGAGATAAAACATCTTATGCATGGGTGATGTCTCTGGGTGATGAGTGCAGTGATTGGTAATGATTTGGACTCTTCATATTCCAATAGCTGCGTGTCAGTGTTGTTATAGGCAGGCATGTTGCTTGCCGTCAGATACGTGTTCCGATTGTTTCGTAATTCTATACTATAAAAAAAATTCGCAGAAAGACATCGCTACATTTGCGTTCAGCGTTTCTTTATATTGGCATCGTTAGTTCCAGTTTTGACCACCGGGAGAGACTACCGTTTTAGGGAATTACAATGTCAATGCTATTGCCATAATGCTCAGTCCATAACACCACAGTATTGCAAAACTAAACTTTGGGCTAACTCTGTTTCTTTCGAGTGTGTGTGATTCAACACACGTAGAAAATGTCTATACCGATTTGATTTTCTTAAAGATTTGAGAGCTTTTGGACTCACGTATCGCAAGGTTCGAATCGCGCCTGCCACTAACTAGCTTTAACAGTGATGAAAAATACCATGAGGGTATGCACCATTATACTGCCAACCCGAGTTTCGCCAGAGTGGTGAATTATATGACCTTTCTTTAATCTGTCCTAGTCCGTGAGAGCCCCAGCAGTGGGAATATAAAGTGAACAGTTTATGTTATTAAAAAAAGTTGTCAGTCGTCGAATATCGAATCTGACTTAAATACAATCTCTTAACATGTAGGTATTGCAACAACATTATATTGCAACTTTGTAAATGAATGCCGTTTCTAGACGTATAATTATCTCATTTAATTCTTAACGTATAAGTCAGCTTAACTTATTACAAAGTAATCATCCGGTTTAATGTTTGGAGTAGTTAACAAAGTGTAGAAGAAATTTACTAATGTGAAGATACGGCGCTAAGTATCCTAAGATTTTTTTCCTGTATTAAATTTGTTAAAACAACTCACACAAAATGATAAGGGCTATTTGTGACGAGGAACAGCTTCTTGTCGCAATCCCGAAGCTTCTCGAAGTAATTCCTGAGGTCAGGGTTCGGCCTGATGTACTCTTCCACGTTCTGAGCGACTATCTTGTGCATAATCGGGTGACAGCTCTGCACTGAGTTCTGAAATAACGTAGTTTTAAGCTATCACGGTCATTCACTAATCTGGTTTTCCTTTTTTTTGCGATTTTCACGTTTAACGGGATACCGTGATTAAATAGGAAAGAGTCTCCGATATTTTTATACAATTTTAATGCACCATGTTCACGGGTAAACTGACGAATCTGCTATCTTTTTGTGAGTACTGAAAATGGTTTTGATGGAGTATTTTTGAAAGATTGGACTAATCTTTCTGTCACTGTTCTGAAGTACGGCAAAAAGGTCAGGTAACATAAGCCTTGACTTTATATCTAAGTTACGGCTGGTCTAGACGGGGTAACGGCAACTGCCGTTCCGGAACCCCTAGTTTGAATTTCACCCGCAACTCTGTTTTCGCGAAATCACGTGCCACTAACATAAAAAACGGTGAAGGAAAAACATCGTGAGGAAACCGGCATGTTCCAAGAATCACGCATGTCCCACCAATCCGCACTGGGCCAGCTTGATGGATGGTTACGCCCTTGACACTTTGCTTGCGAGAGAAGGAACAGTGGAAACATTTAGTGGGCTACTTATATGGACTTTACACTCGTATGCATTCCTGTCTGCTAGTCTGCTACACATGAAATAGTTCTTCGGAACGTTGTGTAACGCTGGCGAAACGTCAAGGTAATTAAATAATAATTTAGATTGTGACTAAGTCCTGTGTTTTGTTTACAATATGAACTGTTTTGTGTCGCACAGCCCAAAAGCCAGGTTGGTTAATAAGCTCACCACAGAATTAAGATGTTGGGGTTGATAGCAAGTTGTAGCGTGCAAATACAGGGCTATGCGTGTTGTGTGATGGACACACATACAACACACATAGCCCTGTATGGTTCAACTACGACTTTGATTGTTGTAAAATATGGTAGGAAAAGGAATAATTTTACCTTCACATCTAAGAAGAGAATTTCAGGGTGGTAGTCAATATGGTTCTTGATGAAGTATTCGGCCACATTACAGAGTAAGCCCATTTCAGGTACGGAGAACAGATCTGCTAAATGCACCATCTTGGCTCTGTTGGGCTGGAAATAAACAAGTAAATTTACAAAATGTTCGTCCGAATACAAGTGGTCCTTGGTTTTGGACGAAGTAAGAAATATAGGTACTTAATATGTAGTTGTGGTGACTTAGTGGCAAAGATGTCCGATTTCACAATGCTGAGGTCGCTGGTTCGAATCCCGCGTCCGATTTCGGTTTGGTGATTTGACGAGCGTTGATACTAAATTAATGACTCCAAATGTATGTTTGTTTGCTCACCACTTTAAAAACGTATTTATTTTATAATTAAAATACGTATAAGTATATAATATATACATACTATTATTGTGAAAGTTTGTGAATATAAATATTTGATGTACCTACTTGCCCTACTTTTACGCAAAAACCAGATAACGGATTTGGATAAAATGGTATAGTGTTTCTTAATCCTTAAATAGCAGAACAACACACAGAACGCATTTTTTCAGTTTTTTAATGCGTATCGCAAAGGAGTGGAATGCTCTGTCCGTCCTTCTATCGCTAAACTAAATTGGCTTTGGCTTTGCTATTGCAATGTATATAACTTCAGCCAAAAAAAAAAGATAGCAATACCTAATTCATCAAAGCTAATGTCTTAGTTAGGCGGTAGACCCTCCTGTCTTATATTCCCTGAAAAATACAACCCGAATCTCTTCAAGACCATATATTTTTTTTATGAGCAGATGTGCTCAATTAAAAAAAAACGAGTGTTCATCCTGCCCGATATTTTACGTCTAAAAAAATTACATAATCTCCGGTGCAGCGGGTGGACCGCAGAGTGCAACTGCTAAAAAATACATAAACGCGATAATCGATTTTAATTATTTATTTATCGTACGTCTTGGCTCATACGCACAGATATTGATTGACTGGCCTCGTGGCTTAATGGGTAGTAGCTCTGCCTGCTCTGCTCTGCGTGGGTTCGATTCCCACCGAGTGCAAATATTTGTGTGATGAATTCAAATGTTTGCACTGTGTCTGGGTGTTTAATAAGTATGTGTTTATTTAAAACTACAAAAGTAATATATCAACTATCTGGCCGCCATAGTACAAGCTTTGCTTAGTTTGGGGTCAGATGGTATGGTGTGATTTGTGTGTGAATTGACCACCAATATTTATTTATTTATGTATATCAAAAGATGATGCCAGAGCTCTTTACACAGCCCGACTGAGAAAGAACCACAAATTTTGCCAATTATGCATATATGTGCAAACATAACCGTGTACCCGTTTTAAGGGCAACAATCTTATAAAAAATATTCAAGGTGATCTACCTACTACAATATTTTCGAGTAGTAACCTATAATATGTTTATGAACCCTGTCATTCAAACTCGACCTTGGATTTGCATGGATCTGCGTCCGTATCAGTAATCTAGATACTAGTTTATCCAGTTCACAATATTTCCATGTAAAGGTGCGATGGTGTAAACACGAGAGATCGTGAGGCAAACACTAGATCAATGTCAGACGAGAGCGCGCCAGGGGAGCCATAAATGAATGATTGCCTACAAGTGCCGCTGATTACTCTATGCCTAGGATATAGCTACGTCTTCGTACCGTATATGTCTCGGTTTTAACTCCGTTCATTGTTTGATGCAATATCAGTTTAGTTGCGAAAGGTATAAAGACAATAATGATACGTGTTCGAAACAACAAAAATTAGTGATAGACGAAAACAATATGTCAAATTATTAATGATTCACTAACACTAACTGTGGCCTAATTGAGAACTAGATTCGACATGCTAGGTTTGATAGGTGCTTGAAAGGTTTGACTCCACTTTCACAACAAGAACATCTAAATTGTGGAATATCTTGCCTATGTGGCTATTCCCTCTCGGATATACTCTGAGGGAATGGGCTTCTCCAAGGTTAGCGCGCTCCATCGTAAACCGCATCATAGTTTTGAATAAGACGAGCTCAATTCAGCGAGTGAGTGCAAGCCCAAACCTATTTTTTGTGGATAAAAAAATATTTATCGTCTTCCTTAACGTTTCAGTTTCAGCCAAAAGCGAAAAAACCTAAAAACAGTGTTGTACAGAACTGTACCTACTGGTAGGAGTCTTAGCGGAGTCTATCTAAATGCCACACCTTTGCCAGTTATTCTACTTCAAACCAGTAATTGTAAACATCACTGTGCTCCGGTGTGAATGGCAAAGTTTCCAGAGAAATTACAGGACATAGAGATAATTGATATTATATCTCTTGGTGCGAACGAGCGCAGTGCAGTACTAGGTAATGATTTGGACTTTTCATGTTCCAATAGTTGCGTGACGTGTTGCTATGGGCAGGTGTGTTGCGTAACATCAGGCAGGTGTGTTGCTCGTCTCGTCATTCCATACAAAAAAAAACTAACTTTTGTGTTTAATGTACATAAACGTACATAACAACTCTATAATGAAATAGCTTCTATTAGGAGAAAGAAACGTAGGTATCTACGTATTTTAGTCAAAATACTGTTCATAATTTAAATAACAGTCTGTACTATCCATTAGATAATTTAGACAAGGCTCAACTGATAATGTCTGTAACTACTAATCTACTACATGTCTGCGTATTTATTCATATTAGTGTCTAAAGACTAGACTACATATTAAAAGTACAAACTACTGAGTACGTAATTATTGAAGTCTACAATATTGTACCTTCGCACAAAATGAATAAGGATAATATGAAGTAGAACTAATATTTTCATCGTCAATTTAATTTACCCTTCAGTCCGATTTGCGACAACCATTAAGCTCAACTCGCGTGTTTTCGCCTTTATTTTAACCCTAAGTTTTTTAACCCTTAATTCACTGGGACGGGACACTAGGCTAGATGTGGTCATGAAAAGGGGAGTAAGTCTCTGACAGGGTGGTGGGTGATTTTGGAATGGAGAGTGCAACTGCGTTAGACCAATTTTTTTCAGAAATGCAGCTGTAGTGTATGCTGTGGGCCGGTACGAGGCGGGTTAAAAAAAAAAAAGAAAATCGGGCTCACTAGAATTAGATTGAAAATGTACTCTCCCATATTTTCCTTTTTTTCTTCCCAATCCAAGACAAATGTAAAAAAATAAACCTCAAAAGACAAAGGTGGAGCCCAGAGTTTGTGGAATTGCTAAATTAAATAAAATGAAACCGGCCAAGTGCGAGTGCGAAGGGTTCCGTACCATTTCCAAATAACCGGCGAAAACCTCTTTGCCTTTATTCCGAATTCCGTATACATAGTCTATCACAGTTTCCACAGATAGGCTTTCATCCCTTTCATTCAGGCAAGAGGGAGCCCTGAAGTGGGTGGAAAGTTGGAATTGGTTGTCAATAATGATGATGATGGGCATCATCACGATGTTCACTATGATGGCGGTTGTGATCATGATGGTGATGATAATAATGTTGATGATTATGGTGGATATTATGTTGGCGATGATAAAGACACCGTCAGATTCTACGTTATCGTAAATAAAATTACACCGGTGTTTGGCTTAGTTAAGCTTATTAATGCTTATGTACGAGTAGCCGGAAAGTCCTGAACTGCAAGACCGCTTTGCTCCAACGCTCCAAGTTGCGTCAAATCAACATGTAGTAGTTCTAATTTCGTCTGAGGTTGAAATAGTCAATATTCCATAAACATTACAAATTCTTTTCCAATTTAATATATTATTAATAAGATAATAGACTATATCACACTACTGAGGATCTATCTCAAAAAAGCTATTCTAAAACTTAAACAACCGTAAAAAAAGGCCAAAGAAGTTTGACTTCTGTTACAACCGTCATAAAGTTGAAACATTCATGGTCCATTTTAAGCAGCCTCTTTAATCCAATATTTCATACTTTTTAGTACACAATACTCTACAGATCAGTTTCTTATTGAGTACCATCATTACTGCTGTCCTGGGAAACAAAAGAAACTTACTAAAATCTGGATAATTATTATTCAAAGAAAGTTTCCTTTCTTATGCCTTCATAATTTCATAAATTTTTTTCTCATTATATTTCCTTAAAGATTGTTATATATTTATGTACTCTGAGTAATAATACATAGATAGAGTACATAAATATATGACTGTAAAAGCGCCAAAATATCCCCACTTCATTCGAGTTTCAGTAAAACAAGTCCTGATGCCGCATAAACACACTCTCGCCGTTACAAGTTGCCTCACTTTTTTGTTCCGAGAGGAGCAAGAAAAAAACAGCGCGCGGTCACGCCTTTCTCGCAATAGTGTGAATGGCTTTTCTTACGTTTTTTTTACATAACCTAACCATCATCACCATCAGCCTTTCATCATCCACAAACAAGCATAGGCTTAGCCCAATTTAAGCCCAAATAAGAAATATTTATTAATTGCTAAGAAAGATAAAGCTTCTGTGATACACTGCATCTCCTACATTCCACAGATCGTAGCTCCTCCGAAGCGGTCTTCACTCAATAAATCTGTTCAACTGATCCGACGTGATTGGGCAAACAAACACGAATCTGATTCATTCTGCCTCTTTGACATTAATGAGCAAAAAAAAAAATTTGTTTTTTATAATGGGATCTATGGCAGTTGCCCCCGGGCCCACGCGGGCCCGGGTGGGCCACTAGTTTTATGAAATATTTGATTATGATGCAGTCATTAAGTATTGAAGATTTTTGAAATTATTTAGAAATGAATAACTTCCTTACCTTATGAGCTCTGGTGTCTCCTTCCACATATGCTATAGGAATAATTCGATTCTTGTAAATCTTGAGCACTTCATCTGTAGGAATAGGAGTAAGACCTCGGTAAACAGCTCCAAACTGAATTTGCAGGAAAGAATCCAATTTGAGAAGCAATCCTTTCTCAATGTCATAGTGCAGACCTCTGACAGCAAAATTGGGCTTGTATTCCAGATTTAATATCTCTGCAGGATACTGAAAATATTATTGTCAAAGTAAATTCCGGTTTGAAGGGAAATGTTTCCAGAGAAATTACAGGGCTCAGAGATATAACATCTTAGATCTCTGGGTGGCGAGCGCAGTGCAGTGCTAGGTAATGATTTGGACTCTTCATGTTCCAGTAGCTGCGTGTCACTGTGCTGTTATGTGGCAGGCATGTTGCTTACCATCAGGCTCATGACCTGCTCGTCTCGTCACCCTTTCTTTAAAAAAAATATTAAGCTACAAGTTCGCGCTGAGACCGCGACAGGCAATTGACATTATGGTATTGTATGGGCTAGTTCGCATCGAGACTGAGACACGTGTCGCGTGACACGAGTCGCGGTCTCCGCGCGAACTTGCACTTCTTAAACTGCCTTTATATAGAATGTGTGTATTTGTATATTTGTTAATTGAAATAGAACTGTATAATTTACACAAAATGTGTGATTTCATATACTATGTGATCTCTATACAATAATGACACTCAAGGAACTGCATATTTTGACGTTATAAAGAGATGTCGTTAAAGTTCGAAAAATCTGCACTAGAAAAACAAACAGACATAAAAACAAGTCTTATTAGAACGCTTTTCCGTAGCTATGATCTGTTATTGTCTTCTGACGTCTTTTGTTGTAAGTACCAGTAATTTTGTTGATTTTTGTTGCTAATTTTATTTGTATCTTCCAGTTACAGTCTACACGTGTAACTAAGCAATAGGCTAGTTTACTAAATTTTAAAACTAGGTTAATAATATAGCTTAATGTTTATATTATTCCGAAACATTCATATTTTTCAAAAAAACTTACATTTACAATATGTATTTTGCATTTCAAAAAATCAAACAGATTTCTGCACAAAAACGCTCAAGACTGTCATGGCGTCTCGAATGACGTCACGCCGTGACAAACTTATATGTTTGTGTAAGGACGTTGTCAATGTTTTTAATTTAAAATTAATCCCTCGTATTACAAGAACTGCATAGTACCCCAGTGTACAAGCACAAGTTTAAATACACCAAATAAAACTCATCTATGTTCCAAACGATCCACAAATACGAAAAAAGTGGCAAACGCTTGCGCGGAGGAATGATGCCCACTAAACCAAGAATGTATTTATGTGAAGAGCATTTTGATGTAAGTATTTGACACAGTATAATCTTAGTAATGTAAATGTAAAAAAAAACTGATAATTTTCCTCAAGAATAGTGGTAAAACAATAACAAACTAGTTGAGTAAAGCGGCTGAAGAACTAGTATCCATGACCAAGAATAAATTAAATAAAAAATAAAATGATATTAGTTCTATGAAAATGTCAACAACATTAGTAATGTCAAGTGATGTTTAGCACGGCGTGACGTCACATTTTCTGATTGGCGTTCACTGTCACGTGACCCAATGCCTATTTTTTAAGATTTTCTTTTGTAAAAATATTAATAATCTTTGCTTATTTTGATAAACTGTTTTATTTTTTAAAATCTGTATATTATCTTAATCAATAGTAAGAACATTTAATCCATCCGATTAATTCTTAGTGGAAACATGCCTATTCAAATTTGTAAATAAAAGGATGGATTTCTTAGAAAGTTCGACATGTATGAAGCCGACTGTTAACTTTATTGCCTGTGATAATAAGGTTACAAAAGAATGTGCACAGTAGCGCAGTTTTTACTAATTTTGGCAAATTAAAAAGTAAGTACTATTGTTGGTTTATTTTCGACATTTTCATCGTTATTGAGAATGGGTGTAACGCTACATAGAAACATTGTATGGAATACAAGCTAAACCAACCAAAGCCTAGTTATTTTAAAATTATGACGCTTTAGGGAGTTTGCACTCTATTTGGTCATTGAAATTGGGGAGTATAATTTGGGCAAATCCATCTGTGCCCATGATTTCATCTTTGTGGTTATACACTGATTCTGATTCTGATTATATATTTTTGGTTTAAATAATAATAGTTTAAAAAACTAAAAAAACTCTTTTAGCACGCACTAAAAATTTAAAAAAAATTTCGTATCCTATTCAGCTAACCCTTCCATTTAACACCCATATCATAGGGGTGCATTACAAATAGCCAATCCGTCATCTTGGATGTCCCCCATGTTGGATATAAGTCACGTGACTATTTTTTTCGTATTCCTGCCAGCAAACCCTTTCATTTGATACCCATATCATGGGGGTGCATTTCAAATAGCCTGTCCGCCATCTTGGACGTTCGCCATATTGGATTTAAGTCACGTGACTATTTTTGTCGTATTTCTGACAGCAAACCCTTTCATTTAATACCAATATCGTGGGGGTGGATTTCAAACAGCCAGTCCGCCATCTTGGGGAAGCCGCCATATTGGATTTGTAATGACGTTTCTTAGCTAGTCATGTATTGTCATCAGAACTCGGAGCGTGTGCAACATTTCATCCTAATCGACGACCGGGAAGTGGGTCAAATTAAGATTCCAGGATTTTCTTACATACCTACATAGTTAGTTACAAGTGAAGCTAATAAAAGCGTGTTTAAAAAGCTGACTTGATTATTATAGCCACTAGCTATAATTTTATTATATTTCATATCCCGATGAATTAGCAGATTTTAAGGGAAATAGTATGGACGTATCAGTCTTAATTCACACTTTATTGGTGGAAAAAATCATCGAAGATATCTATTGATGTCTCGTCTGCAAATTTGCACTTTGGTGATGTGGTAGATTACGGTTTTGAGACACAAGGAGAGGCTTTCTTGTGAGTAAAACAGTGGAACAAAAAGAACAACTACGAGTATTTATGCTAGTATTGTATTGAAAAATGGAAGTGTTTCTCTTAAATAATTTTCCATATCTTTTTTCAGTGTGTACAAAATGTTTATCTTTTATAGACTCTCTGTATGTCTGTATGACATTCTCATCATTTACAGTTATTGTGACTGTAGTGATTTGCAATAATGTTTTTGTTTTGTGTGATATTAATAAACTTTAAAGACTAAAAAAGTACTGGAACAGTGCCATGAAGTTTAAACAACACATTATATTTTTCGTCCTTCACAAAAAGCATGCAAGCAAATTCAAAACAGAAGATTCTAATTCCAGCTCTATTATAATGCATTGTAATTCTTGCAGACTATGTGGGGAACTTAACTAGATTTCTCTTGATCTCAAAGACCCAGAGGCAGACTCAACACAATGGGGAAGGTTGTAGGAAAAAAAAATGTGAATTACCTGTGAGAGGAATCTGAAGCTGTTGTGGATACAGCGAAGAGGAGAAATAAAATAATATAGCCTGACCCCCACTCTCATCATGTGAGATTTATAAATATAAGGAGAGAGAGAGAGTGATAATTGCATTTCTTCTTCCTGTAGGTTCGTTATCCTGGATTATGTGTGTTTATGTATGTTTATTCTTATCAATTTATTTATTATGTGTATGTTTTAGATCTCATAGTTATAAGTGCACAAATTTGTTATCTGTGATAGTCTATCTTTAGCATAAGTGACACTTTACTTTTGCACTCTACCTCTGTTCTTATTTTATTCACATTTCTTCCTATTTATGGATGCCTGGATTTAAGCACTATTAACAATACGGCTGCCATTTATGGCACTAGATACAACTCATTGATTTTATTGTTTTTTTTTTCTTTTGTGCATAATAAAGTGTTAATGTATGTCTGTTTGTACTGTAAATATTTTTAATTAGCCTATACAGGCTGACTGGTTGAACACTTTACATATTGATATAGTGTGTTCAGTAGTTGATTCTCTATTTATGTCAAAAAATAAGTGCTTAATATTTGACTAATTTAACTTTAATTATCCGTCAATAAAAATAACTAGGGTCACCAGCTCAACGTGCGTATTAGGGTGTCCCTTAAAATTCAATGTCAATATATTTTTACGCATACCTTCTAAAAACTTTTATATGGACCTAATATAGTACAGAAATGAATATTAGCCCGATTTATAAACGATAACCCGTGCCGACTTGAGTTTTTAACTTGTCCATACAAAAGCGCGGGTGCAGAGCTGCGACCTGTTACTGCGAGTTTCAATTGTCATTTCATACGTGATTTCTAACATTATTAGAGCGTTGTTGTTTATTGTGTGGAGATGTCTGTGAAATTACGAAGTGATAAACAAAATATTTACCTTATCGGACTGCCAAGCCACCAGATAAATGGTGCAAAATTACCATCTAATCGACAAGTTCTCGCCGTTTTATGTTACAATATACGTGAGGTCAAGCTGACTGTTAGTGAAAGTGCGAATCTTGTTATAAGAGAGTGCATTATATTTTGGGAAAAGCCAGAATTCCTACAAAGGCATTACCTAACTGCGTGAAGAAACTTGTTGATTTATATAATATTTAGAGGGAGCTGCAAAAAAACTGTAAGAAAACTCAGGACACGTTCAAGAACCGTGAACACAATTTTGTAAAAGACCTTGAGAACTTGTTTGATATTGCACATGCTGATGCCTTCGACAGAATGAAGATAGAGGAAGACAAAGATTTTTTAAGGAAACAGAGAGAGGCCAGGTCAACCGGGATGCTTAGGTGGAACTGACAAAACATTGGCGGAGAAAGAAAAACGAGTTAGCCAAAGACGATTGGAAGAAAAGGAAAGAAAGGTAAAACAAAGAAAGCTATTGGCTATTGCATGTACTTCTTCGGTAGATAGCTTGGAATGTCTGGAGAATTCGAATGAGGAACAGATTTCGAAATCTGTAATTAGTACTCAGATTCCTTGCCCTGAAAAAAGTTCTAAAAGAGGCACGAAAAATTTCATGACTCCTAAACTGGCAGCAGCTTTAGATCGATGCCAATTAAGCAAAAGATACTCAGTTTACATTCTCCATGCGGTTGTAGAAGCGCTTGGTCTGAACACCGATGATTTTCCTCTTAACAAATCTTCGATTCAGCGAAATCGTACTCAGGCGAGAAAATCCAGGGCAGAAGCAATAAAAACTGACTTCCAGAATAATTTTCCTGACGTAGTCACAGTCCATTGGGACGAAAAACTATTACCTGGATTGGATGTATGAAGTTTAAAAGAAGAACGCTTGCCAAGTCTTGCTTCATTTGACGATAGAGAACAACTTCTTGCAGTGCCAAAATTAGAGAGTTCTTCGGGAAAACATCAAGCTAAAGCCATTTCAACTGCACTCTTTGACTGGAACCTACATGATAAAGTAGGTGCTGCGATACAACAGCTTAAAATACTGGCCATTTCAGTGGAGCTTGTTCTATTTTGGAGCAGACTTTAGAAAGGGATTTACTGCTTTTTGCTTGTCGTCATCATTTTTATATGTTGGTCTTCAAAGCTGTTTTTGAAACCAAGGTAAAGCAAATTACAAGTAGCCCAGATATTCCAATTTTCAAAAAGTTAAGAGTATACTAAACCTTGGCTCGAATGTAAAGTGTCAATTAAAGCACCTAACCAAGACTTATGCTTTTTGAAAGCTCTAAAAGAATATGAAAAAGTAGACGCGACAAGTTCCAAGGCATCCACAAGCAAGTTTGTTCATCATTTATGGTATTTGTGTGAAGAAGCAGTCATGTTATTACTCTTTGATGAAGAAGTTGATTTCAAAACCAAGACAAAAACGATTAATAATTTAAACAGAGATGAAAGTTCAGATTCCGCCAAACGCTAAATCCCATCGAAGGAAGAAAATACGCAAAATTTCTTTATTAAGCTTAATATTTTCTTATTTCTTTTTTCAAAGTTTCGTGGCTTAGTTTTTGCTTTTTAGACTGTTTTTTCTTTCTTTCAGATGTTATGATGATGGATGATTTTGTGACTCAAAGAAGCAAACAATTTCTATCTCGACTGCAGATCGACGACAGTTTTCTTCGGGAGGATGTATCTTCTTGGGGTGACAATACTACTTTTTTGGAAGCTAGAAGACGAATAAGTTGTTTGAAAGGTCGTAAAGAACACTGCTGCTAAATGAATGCAAGATTTTAATGGACTTATCACGGCTGAAGAAGAACAAAAACAGTTTTTGTTGCGCTGTGTTCAGGAACATAGAAATCTGTATCCAGACTGTAAAAACACTACACCAAAGAGAAGTCACCCTAATTAATTATTATTATAATTTGTATTTAAATAAAAGTTTGTGTTGATCTTATTTTGTTATGACTCATATTTACTTTATTTGTTGCATTTTAATTATTTTGGATCAAACCAAGATATCAGGCCAAAACACCATTTTCTAATAAACTTTAGAGCTCGGTCGGCACGGGTTGCAATCATGCTACAAATACGAAATTTCGTATTTAAGTATATTTTAGCATTCATAAAAAAAGTAGAGGGTATGCGTTTCGAAATTCTAAAAAAAATTTTTTTTTGCCATATAAGGGACACCCTAGTGCGTATTTAATACCTCTAAAATTAAACAGCTGCGCCAAAAGTACAGTCTTGTCTTGACGTACCTACAGTCGTTAACCCCGTTCACTGATACTAGCTATTATTCTGTACAAGAGCCGGCGGCAGCGCCAGGGATTCACTTGTGTTACACAGAATACGGCATAGTAATTATACAGCTTAGCTGGCGACTGATAGGCATTGTGTTGTCCATAATTTCGGTGTTTTCGCACATTAATGTAATGAAGGTTTTCTTTGTAATTTATTTGTATTTTTATAATTATATATTTTTAAGCCCTTCATGTGACTATGTTTCATCATATCCTTGAATATCTAAAGTGTTCAAACAGTCAGCCTATATTATTAGCTTTTAATCAATTATCAAATGCTATTATAAAATCAACTTAACATTAGTAACATAAAATTTTAAAAGGCTATGATAATTAATTACTTGGAATCTGTGAATTCTGATAGATATACATAATCTTTAGTGTTGAAGAGAAACATGCTGAAATCAATCAGTCAATAACTATGGTTCAAAAAAAAATATGATACAAAAATTATGCTTACCTTATATTTTTCTAATAAGATTTCTCTTCCAAGATTATACAATAGGTGCTCCAATGTTGGTTTGTAGTGTGCCAAGGTATAGTCATAATCAAAACCATACACTTGAACTTCGGAGAGGTCCAGTTCATTACACGCAAACACTCCATATGGGTTGACATCTTGTGGTAGCTTTTTAGCTAAAACAGATTACATAAATATTCTAGCTCGAAATTAGGTTTCCTACGGGCAATTTTAAGTTCAACACAATAAAATACAATTTCAAACTAAGCAAACTTGACAAGCCAAATAACGAATTTCTAGTCTAGAAAAAAATAGTTAGGTTTTGGCGCTATTTCTATTGCTAGTTCAATATAATATTTTATGTGTTTACAATTGCTGATATACTTACTAGGATTTACTTAACTTCCTAACCATGACAGATAACACAAAGACACGGTTTTCATTCATAATATTACTGAAATTCTAGAACTTACATCGGCATTTCAATTTAGTCCTGCAATAGGCTTCCTTCAGTAGTTCTCTGGTAGACAGACTTCTCTTTTTAATCACAGACTCTGCACACTGTTTCCCAGTTACTAACAGATTTAAAACACCGGATCTTCCCATAAAATTCCCGCATAATTTGTTCGCTAAAGACATTCTCTCCAAAAATAGAAAATTTAATTCCCAAACGCAGATCGCAAAAGTATAACTGAAAAGTATTTTTTTTAATTAAAAATGTGTATAGTTCACTATGCAAAAAATCTCACTTTTTAGTATTTACATTAATAGACTAGTTATAGTCAGCAAATAGTTGCATAATTACAAAATTTGCACAAAAACACAAGCTCAAAATTCATTAGATCGACCGCGTACTACGAGGTGTAAATTTGTCGAATTGTCGAATTCTTGCGAATTGTCAGATTGTCACTAGTGATGCCAATATTGGAATTATGAAAATATTCTTTGCCAATAGATAACGAAAATAATATTAGAATATCAATCTATACAATAACTTAGCAATAAATCTATTTTGCTCATATCAAATAGGTACTTAATTACTAATCAACTATTTTGCTTTCGACGTTAAACTCCTTTTAGCGCGCTAGGAAAATATGATGAAAGTTAATTGTTCAAGATGTGAGCTAAAACACGATAATTATGGTTTTTGATGAAGGAGTCTGACAATTGTTTCTTCAGAATGAATTGTTACCGAAGCACGGAAGTAAGTTGTCTGGATTATTCTACAAGGAAACTGTCAAGGAGTGCTCCAAGTGGCATCTACCTCTACTGCCTAATCAACATTGACCCAACGAACAAGGCCTTACGTTAGTAATACTTAATACTTCTTAAAAATCAAAGGTACATAGCTCCTTGCGTGCGTACTTAAGTTGACACACACACTTTTCCTAATTCCTAATAATTACTTAATTACTATAATGTATAATAATTATTATTGTAGCCTCATTGCAACCATCATAATTATATACTAGTACTTTAATATATAATATTTAATAATTGTCCACCAATATTTATTGTGTTAAAAATGACAGATTTCTTAGAAACATTAAAGATCAGAATATAAATAATAGAGCTTGATATACGTTTCACATTATTATTGAATAAAATATCCTTTGAGATTTAAAAATGTTTAATAACTGAAATAAATTAATAATATTACGTGTTGTAGGGCTTCTTAGTAATTTTTTAATTGCACTTTTACAATATAAAACGTTCTATGATAAAATATTAGAAACTGGTAAAACTAAAGTTTTACTAGTTCTGACACCCCCATATTCAAATTGATATTATAATATTTTTTTCTATTACAAGTATCGATATATCAACTGTTTTGATATAATATGTGATACCAGAAAACACATCCCTTAGAACTCTGGAGATGTATCATAAATTTGTAATGTCATTGTCAATTTTCTTTTTTTTTTTAATTTGGCTTCTGTAGTTTCGACATCGACAAACTCCAAAACAGATAAAAAAGAATAGACAAGTTCGATTAGGGTTGGTGTACTTGGTACGAACAACAAAATCCAATCTGCACTGAGTATTTACAGTGCTCTGCGCACTAACTCCGAGCCAAAAAGTTGAATCTTATGCATAATAAAATTGTATCATGATTAATCTCAAAAACTCGTGGACCGATTTTAACAATTCTTTCACCAGATGCTACGTTATCCCCAATATTACAAAATAAAACTTGTATTTTTAAAACTTGAAAAATGATGTATCCTTACTAAAATTTCAATACGAACGGAATGCAAAGAGAATGTAATATACTAGCGGAAGGTATGAACAATTATTCATTAATAACAGACAACAGGGCAGATGGCGCTGCAGTTGATATTTAGGCTACTATCCGCACTAAGCCGGAACGGGCCATTGTTCAAAATTGGTTATTTAAAAGAATGCCAGTCATAGGAACTGCCGATAAAAGTTAGAACTCTTTATTATACTATTATTACTCTATATTATAGAACTTAAAACTCAGAATTTGATAGCTTACTTTGGAATATACACAGGTGAAACCGGAGGGCGTGGCCTTAACCTTATTAACCATGGTCATCTAGAAATTAATGCTGATGCATTTCTAGATAGCCAATTGGAAATGCTGCCGCATTTCTAGGTGGCCAATTGACATGGTCGCGAGTTCACCCGCAAAGGAAATTGTTCATTTATAAGGGAATTTGGGCTAAACGTGGACATTGACTGTCACTGATATCATTAATTAAACTTGATAGCTTCTAGCAGTTGATATCAGAAAATTATCTTTTGGTAGTAGCAGAAAGACTACTTACGCATATTTCCCATAAATAATGCGAACGTTGACGAGGTTATTTTTAAACAAAACTTTAACATTTTGTGCCATCGGAGGGCCAGAGTCGTTATTAGAGGATGCCATCGATTTCCGAGGGTCAGCTACGGTCCTAAGAATGCTTTTTCATCAATCAATAACACAATTTTAAAAATAGGAATTACATGACACAATAAAATATAAACAAACAGCTGAGAACTACGCATTTTGTAACGACGTATTCAGTGCTGCCATTGTAAAAAATATCTTAATTTCGATCTAAAAAAGCATTAAGCAGTTGTCTCACCGGCAACAATGAACGAGTATCGAGTAAAGCTAGAATTAGAAACGAGTAAGCAGGCGCGGTCCCAGCCTCGAATTTTGGGGGGGGTCACCAGTACGCAGCCTCAGATTTGGGGGGGGGGGGTCACGAGTAGAAATACAATAAATCGAGTAAAAAAGACTTTACTTGTAGCGCCCCACGATTTTACCCGCGTAGTTGACGCTCCAGTTGTTTTCCCGCGTTTAAAAATCGTTTATGTACTACTAGACATTTTTTTTTTTTCTTTTTTTTTAATCTAATGTACATGGGACACTCCGAACGTTTTGAGAAACTAAAAAACTAACTTGTATGAAAAAAAAATTGGCAGTTATAGGAACTGCCGATAGAAGTGAAAACTTATAACTCAGAATTTGATAGCTTACTTTGGAAACTACACGGGTGTACCGGAAGGCGTGGCCTGACCATCATGGCATGGCCTTCTAGAAACGCGTTAGCATTTCCCATTGGCTCACGCATTTCTAGATGGTCATGCCGTGATGGTTAGGCCACGCCTTTTCAGCATTTCCTATTGGCTGACGCATTTCTAGATGGCCAATGGCCGTGGCCCCGAGTTTACCCGAAGATTTCTTATCATACCCGAGCGAGACGCTAGAATTCAATTCACACCCCACGAAAAATCTGTCTAAAAGCGCGCCTGCGCGCCAAAAGAAGTTTTCACTCCAAAATACTTGGGAGGTGTCAAGGGACATTCTGATGGAACGAAGTTGTACAAAATATTGCAACTCTTTACTGTTTCTGTTGCCCTGGTACTGGTACCTAGGGGCAAACGCAACTCGTTTATATTTCTACTAGCTGACCCCGCAAACGTTGTTTTGCCTTAGTGAACAACCCTTGTCACTTAAGGGTATGAAAAATAGCTAGTAGCCGATTCTCATACCTACAGAATATGCATATAAAATTTGGTTAAAATCAGTAAAGCCGTTTCGGAGGAGTAAGGAAACAAACACTGTGACACGAGAATTTTATATATGAGATTGTCCTGGTATCTGGAGATAAACGCTAGGCTGTTGGAGGTAGGTAAACGAAACTCTTTACAGTTTATGTTGCCCTGGTACCTACCTGGCCGTTTTTACCGAGTTTACCCGAAGATTTCTTATCATATCCGAGCGTGACGATTGATGAATCCATTTCACAGCCCACGAAAACTGTCTATAGCGCGCCTAAAAAAGTTTTCACTTCAAAAAGTTTTTACTAAATCTTTTCAAAGAACTCTCCACCAGCCTCTATACAAAGTTTCATGCGTCTGAACCAATTTTCAAAACATTTTTTCCAGTCCTCCGCAGACACCTCTTCCACGGCCTTCTCAAACGCTGTTACCGCGTCTACCGGCGATGAAAACTGTATCCCTTTGAGCTGATTTTTAATTTTAGGGAATAAAAAAAAATCACAGAGAGCCAAATCAGAACTGTAAGGAGGGTGCCCAAAGACTCTGACCGGTGTGGAGTCCAGGAAGTCCCTCGTTTTGATCGCTGAGTGCGCGGGCGCGTTGTCGTGGTGAAGAAGGACCCCGCGGAGCCCGGTGTTCGGTCGCTTGTTTCTCATTGCAGAAAAAACTTCTGGCAAGCATTTTATGCTGGACCATTCGGCGTTGATACTGCTTTGGTCTCGAAGTGGAATTGAAATTAGGTACCCCGTCAAAGTGAAGAAACTAGCGATCAAAATTTTCCTTGCGCTCGTCGATCGCTTCAGTTTCGTAGGTGTTGGTTCATTTTGAAACAGCCAAACTGCCGACTGCTTTGTTTCTGGATCGTATTGATAAATCCAGGATTCGTCACCTGTCACAATGTCGTAAACGCGCCGTGACGAGCCTGCATCCATTTTTTGTATCATATTACGGCACCAATCCACACGGGCCTGCTTCTGTGCTTAGGTGAGGTTGTGCGGCACCCAGCGGGAAACTATCCTCCTTACGCGAAGGTGCTCGTACAAAATCTTGTGAACACTTCCTGAACCAATCTGCAGAGTATGCTGAATCTCTTCGTACGTAATGCGTCTGTTTTCTTGAATTTTTTTTTTACTGCCAGCACACTTTCTTCGGTGACAGCCGTCGTAGGACGACCACTCTTTTGTTCATCCCCCAAAGTAAGGCCTACTGTCCACGCACGCGTCTTTTGTCGAATGCATGCATCCTACGAACAAATGCAAGACGTGCGGCTGTCGTGTCGTTGTCGTTTCGTGGACACAGACTTTATTATTTGTACGCAAGATGCAAGCATTCGTCTTGTATCCGACAATTGTCGAAATTGTGCGGATGTCGTGCAGCTACGTGGACAATTGGCCTAAAACGACCGCGTTTGAAGTCGCTATACTAGCGGTAGATGGTTGCTTTTGAAAGTCCTTCGTCCATAAAACCAATTCGAAGTCGATCAAATGACTCGTCAGGTTTTAAGCCACATTTGAAATCGTAAAAAATCACAGCACGAAAATGTTCTCGCCGCAGATCCATTTTTTTAATAAAGCAAAAAAAAAATATTGGCTCTCAAAAAATGCGGAGGGAAATTTGAAAATCGAACAGTTGTCAACGCAGATCCATTTTTTAATCAAGCAAAAAAAAATATTGGCTCTCAAAAAAATGCTGAGGGAAATTTGAAAATCGAACAGTTGTATATATACTTTTAAATAATCGAAGTTTTCAAAATAATTACAAGTGTCTTTACATAGAAACTTTTTTTTGCAAAACTTTCTAAGTGACCTGGTATATGATTTTGGGGGGGGTCATGTCCCCCGTGACCCCCCCCCCTCTGGAGCCGCGCATGCGAGTAAGCGAGCCGCGGGGAGCGAGTGCGTAGTTCCGATAGTTGTGTAGCACGGCTCTATGCGAGTGCGCAAGTGAGGCGAGCGATTACTCGCATCACTAGTGTAGCGAGTGCTCGCCGGGAGTGTGAACAGTCAGCGATCAACTGTTTGTTTGCATCTCTTTTATTTAGGTACACGGAATGTATATCTATTGTACGTTTCTTGAGCGAGAAAATAGTCAATAGTTACTCGTTTTCTCGCCAGCTGGCCGCCGGACAACTGCCTAAGTAGATAATTTTGTTTTTCGTGCCGTTGTGAAGTGAAAGCGGGTGCGATGAAAAACCATTACACAGTGTTGGTTGAAAACAACTTAAATACGATATCATTTGTTTATTTCACGCATAATGGTTAACATATGACTTTTTCTATCGATTTACAGAAATCGATATTAGTCGAGAAAAAAATCGACATCATTCTAAGCTTAAAGACTGGCAATATTATTGGTTGAGAAGTCGGAAATAAAAATTAAAATACTTACATAATGAACTTTTAGTTTATTAATCTGGGTACTAAAATAAATGCATGTCATTACAAAAATAAATGGATTTTTTGACTAAATCAAATTATCAAGAACATTTTGTCCACGGATAGCCCATTTTGAACAATGTCCTTTCTTGTCATTCCCGAGCGTGACGAAATAAAAAAGTGAATTTAATTCACAGCCCACGATAAATCTGTGTGAGGTGCGCCAAAAGAAGTTTTCACTTCAAAAATAACTGTTCTCTAAAATATCTAATGTTTAACTATAATAACAAAAAACCTCGCGATACCAACGTTCAATTAATATTTACCCATAAAAATTGTTAGAAATGTTGACCAAAATCATATCACCTTGCCAGAACTTTATATGAATTTTGTTTCTTGTATTTTTTTACTGTTTCAGTACATGTAGGTAATTTCAAATGTGGCTTTCCATTAAAACAAAATGTGATTTAGAAATTTAAAGCACTACAGGAGGTGTAGCGGGCAACGCGGTGAGGAAGGGGTGATTGAAGTGCGGAGATGGACGACCATCGTACTATAATATGGAAGAACACATAGGCAACACACAACTTTTTATCCGAGAAAATAACGGGAACTACTATAGACTACAGGCCCGTGAACAAAATATACGTAGTAAATGACCCACCAGGAGACCTATGTAGGATGATAGAAGGGTATAAAGTAATAAGATTAAGCACTATGCCGTCACTTGTAAGTTGTCCAACTGAGTACAGTCGAAGAGGGGGGTTGCAAGCCTCGACCATTTCTCCTTGTCGCATGATTTTTGTACGGCATTGCGAAATAATGGATTAGGAGAGGTATTGAAACTCTATGGCACCAATGCCATACATAATAATATGCCCAATAGGAGAAATAGTGCAGTAACTTTGTCGCCTGAAAGTATGGAGTAGGATGCGTTAAATCCGGTAGATCTGATTTTTTGCAGACTTGTTTATGATGTTGGTCTAATGATTATCCCAAGTTTGTGACCTCGAGCGACGAACGCAACTTTGTCAAAAATCGAAAAAACCGCGAAAAAATCGTTTATTTTTCAAATTTTGGCGATTATAACCCTAAACGACTAGTTTTTGTAAAAACTTTTCTATCGCGTTTATAAAGAAGACTAAATTTGCTATAATATGATACTAGAATTGTCTCTGTACGCCCAATAGTCTCTGAGAATAAGTCTTTCAAAGTTTATATTTTTTTTCGTACTTCGCAATTTTTAGCAATATTTTAACTCCTACTTGACCACTTTATGGCACAGTAACTGCGGTTTTTAACCCCCGACCAAAAAAAGAGGTGTTATAAATTTGACGTCGAAGTCTGTCTGTCTATCAGACAAACACACATACAGGTCTGTCTCTATATCTGTCTATGGCACCGTAGAGCTCAAACGGATGGGCCGATTTCAATGAGGTTTTTTTTTTTAGATAAATTTTTGTGTTGATGTTTTGAGCTATTTTTGGTTAATATCGATTCAAGATGGCCGCCTCCACCAAATGGCGGACCAAACATTTCATCACAATCTACCAACACAATATGGGTATCAAATGAAAGGGTTTGACTAGTAGAGTACTATAAAATATAGCTAGGGAATCAAAAGGGCACAAGGTGAAAAATCTTTGCACTCGAGTGCAACACGTAATTTTTCATTCCACCTTAGCGATCAAATTACTAGGTAAATGCTTTGCGCATTTTCAGTTTCAGTCAATTCTGTTCGTATCAAATAAACTTCTTGGTCGCTAGAATCACTTCTTTTTTCACTTTTCACTGGTATTCAATTTTCCTATTTTTAACTTTGAGTTTATTTAACCATGGTTTTAACAATAACAATATGATTTGAAAATATGGAGAGTTGAGCAATTGAGCTAAGGAGTTTTATCCGAGTACATGAAAAAGTGTCCGGGCGGACAAATGCATTACATTATAGTAGCGCTAAGTTAGCATCAGGGTATATTTTAAAGGAAATAAATAAACATTAATATTTAGAATTCGTAAAAAAATTAGGCAGTCATAGGCACTACCTATAGAAGTGAAAACTTATAACTCAGAATTTGATAGCTTACTTTGGAAACTACGCGGGTGAAGCCGGAAGGTGGGGCCATGAGCGTTCTCATCTAGATCTGGCCAATGGGAAATGCTGACTCATTTCAAGATGGCCAATGGCCATGGTCCTGAGTTTACCCGAAGATTTCTTATCATTCCCCCCGAGCATGACGCTAGAATTTACTGAGGCGCTTCCAAGATACAAAAATACCTGTATAAGACAGTTCCCAATTTCGCTATAGGTGGCGCCAATATTTTATTTTGTTAATAAAATTTCACAAAAACAAGCAGCGGTGCCACACTTGGCAAAATTTATAACTATCTTTGCCAACTAAATTTGCATCTGGAAAACGCCTCACAGCCCACGAAAAATCTGTCTGCAGCGCGTTGTTGTTACAGTAAAAAAAATACCTGAAGTACAGTTACTTTTTTACTGTAATTCAGGTATTTTAAAAATAACTGTAATTAATTAACGGCAATTAACTGTAAAACAGGTAAACTTTTCAATTGACAGTTTCCATTTTACAACTCACGATAATAGATTTGTTTTTGATGTTATAACACACAGTAAAAAAACACAGTAAAATTACTAACTAATAAATAACTTTAATAAGCTTTTTGTAAAATATAAGCTTGAATAGTTAGCAAGTACCTTGGAACATACAAGTAAGTGACGTCAATCGCACGATTCCATACTGGTAAACTTTTCATAGACTGGGTATCTTCTAAAAATAGGGATGAATAATAACTAGAAACTAGAACAATAAAAATGCAATTTTTTTAACATAGTTAATTATTGTTTCATGTATTTTTAATAACATTGAATTTAACCACAATTAAATTTTAATGAGTGCGTAAAATGAGATGTACCTACTTTTGAAAATGAGTATTATCAACAGAAGCTAGTGCTAGTGCTTACTAATTCTTCATTTTTCTTTGGAAGGGGGTTTGAGTGTAGGAAAGAAGTTATTTTAAATCCATATAAATTATAAAAAAAATGTTTTATTTATCTCAAAAATAATAGACCAAAACTCATATAAGCTTCCATTGTCTATCTAAAGTTAGAAGGAATTTGTGGGTAAGCGGTCCCGATATAGTTTTTACTACGATAACGGAACTTATATGTAACAATATTCACGTCGTTATTAGCCAGTTTAAGCGTGCAGTCATTGTCGGTCCTAGTGAGGAAGCAGAGCGTGTAAAGAGCTATTTCTAATTCCGGAGAAGTTCCGATGAGAAGTCCATTTACTGGTTTATCGACCCCTCGATGAGTGAAATGTGCTTTGAGCAAAGCTCCTTTCTGAAACATAAATGGTACATGGGATTATTTATTATAGTTTTTTTTACAGTTATACACACATTACAATCATGTATATGCACATTATAAGTACCTATGTGCATCACAGATAGATATATTAATAACTCTTAATTGCACTTAGGTAAGTACTTCGATCTTCGGTAACTACGGTCATGTCATTGGCATAGCTCGCTTAGTATCGTACTCAAACGCGGCAGAGCGCCGAAATCGTAACTTCGACTAGCGTTCTACAGTCTCTTAAATTTTAAAGGTGTCTTCAAATCGAGTGCGAATCGGTTTCTTCTACGTAACCACGTTCCTTCGTAAGCCACACCATCGCTTAACATCAGGCGAGATGGCGGCCAACTGCAAACCTTTGATAGTTTAAAAAATGTTCAATACTACTAATATCCTGATATAAATTATTACTCAGTTATTTACTTTGAAGCGTTTGCAGAAGAAAAATAGTGCCAAGCTATATGCCTATGGTGGTTTCGCAAAGTGACTGTCTCAATGAGGCCGTGCAGTATTTCCAAAATGCATAAAATCTGTCAAAATTGACTTCAATTGCGTCAAAATGGCGTTAATGTTTCAATTTGTAAAAAACCATTTAATGACCACACGTTACATAATAATACGTTATAAAGTAAGTTAATCTCAGAAATCGACTCATTGACCGTAGTGAAGTTATTCTTTATTTTCAGGGGTAATAATTAACATAGTCTACAATAGTTGCGAACTTGTACCTAAAGGTACAAGTTCGCGACGCGAGACCGCGACCGGAAATCGACTCATTGACCGTAGTGAAGTTATTCCTCATTTTCAGGGGTAATAATTAACATAGTTTACAATAGTTGCGAACTTGTACCTAAAGGTACAAGTTCGCGACGCGAGACTGCGACCGGAGACCGCGACCGGAGACCAAGACAGGCACTTGACACGATGGAATTGTATGGGCGCCAGTTCGCCCCGCGACCGCGACCGCGACCTGTCTCGGTCTCCTGTCGCGGTCTCAGCGCGAACTGGCGTCCATACAATTCCATAGTGTCAAGTGCCTGTCGCGGTCTCCGGTCTCGGTCTCCTGTCACGGTCTCGTGTCGCGGTCTCCGCGCGAACTTGTACCTTTAGATAGATGTCGTCTTACTAATATTATAAACGCGAAAGTTTCTAAAAAAGTATGGATATATAATAAATATTGGCGGAAGCTTCACAGACAATACCACAACACCATCTGACCCCAAACTAAGCAAAGCTTGTACCATGGAAGCCAGATAGCTGATACAAGATTTTTATAGTTTTAAACAGACGTAGAAACAATAATAATACCATAAAACTATAAACAAACAATAAAATAAGTATACATAGATACAGAACAAATACTTGTATTCATCACACAAATATTGGGTGTTGGGCACTGGGTGGGAATTGAACCCACGACCCCCGGCTTCACAGGCAGATATACTACCAATTAAGCCCTGAATACAAGTATTTGTTCTGTATTTGGGTGTTTCTATGCATACTTATTTTATTTTTTGTTCTTATTATTATTGTGTCTACGCACAGAACAGATGTTCTGTGTGTCTACGTATCTGGCCAGTCACATGTATAAGTTTATAGTTAGTTTACTCAAAAACTACTTAAAGGATTTGAACGACATTTGGTACAAAATAGATAATGGTCTGAAATAACACTTAGGATAACTATATTGTGTATTCCGACAAAATAACAGGATCGGGAACCGGTAATTATGCGGTTGGAAAAGAGGGGCGCTGGTAGTATATCATACTTATTTTCTAAACATTTTCTTTTCTGAAAATATCTCTTTCAAAAGCGCTTTACTCTATTACATTAAATTCAGTGTACTCACATCACCCAGTTGAAGATATTTGAGGTATCCTAAGTAGTTAATCCGGTTAGCTGCCTCTTCTTTTGCGAAATAAATCCAGTTGTGCAACCCTGCAGACAATTTTTTTTTGACATATCTGACTTATAAGTTATAACTAGTCTAATAATAGTTTATATCTACCTATTGCTAGTTGAAGCAAAAAAATCCATAACCATGCAAAAAAAATGTGTATGCTTATGTGCGCCAGATTATCGATAGCGCGGAATCAAATTTTGTATTATGTATTATTATGAATCGAATTACATAATTCATTAATTTAATTTTGTATTTTTTTATAGACAAATCAAAATAGTAGATAAACACAGCGATACAGCAATGAAAAGCAGCTGACTGTCTCTTGTCTCTTTCTCGCACATGTACACTCGGCGGTCCTGAGTTCAACCGATCGAGCCTTCATCCCACATCACACAGAGCCATCACACAGCGTGATGGATGGGCATCATTTACAGCCTACGAAAAAAATTGTGTGCGGTGCGCCATAAGAAAATTTAATTTCAAAACATGTTTTTATTGTCGCAAAAATACTTGTGTTTTGTGTTATTGATAAATTAATAATAAATGATCATGCCACTGCCACTGGCAGCCATCACGCAAGCGCACTCTCCTTGAAAAAGGCCGCCAGACGCGGCCAAAACTTGAGTTGAACTGGACCGACCATATCGTATGTGAGTTACCCGTTTATCTACCTAGTTAAATATTATGTGTAACAACCACGTTAATTTTCATACTAAAAATTGTAGATAGTTATCTTACCTAATAGTTCTCCATTTTTGAGTTCCGAGACGAAAACGTGTTCGAAACCGGAGCTACTGATTTTTCCTTTACCTCTAGAATATAATCCAAACCATAGTTGTTTCAAGAAATCTCTTTGCTGCCTTGGATCTGGCGTCACGTAACCTGCGCAAAAAAATAATCAATATGACACTTTAATAAGTATTGCAGATTACAGAAACACAACAATCAATCAAATATTAATAATTATACTGTAACGTATTGGTGAAAACTGAAAACCGTCAAGATACTTTTATATGAAATAAATAAATAGGACATTTTCTCGAGAAATTAGTTAAGTAAATTATTTAACAATCAAAAAACTAAAATTGTATTTGTAAGTATGTATGTATATGTATTATGTATTAATTTTATATCTACAAATTTATAAAGGTAGGAAAGTGCGTATTTTTTTTTCGCGGAAGATTGCTGACGCGTTCCCGTCTTTACGCCGCAAGCGGTCAAGGTACTAGTACGTAGCAGGACGTCAACTTTTTTTCTACGAAAAACGTAATTTCTACATAGGTAAACTCGCGTTTTTCCTACTCCTATACTACTTCGATCCGTCGTTTCGTCCGATTAAATGTTCCAAGCCTACTCTAATTAGAGTAGGTTGGTAAACTAACAATATTCGATCGGACGAAACGAACTAAAAGTAGTAGGAAAAGTCGCGAATTTATAACGAAATTACGTTTTTCGTAGAAAGAGAGTAGACGTCCAGATCGTTGAGGTTTCAATAGGTGCCGTGGTGAACAACTTTGCTTGACTACTACCTACATGAATTATAACAAGCTTGAAGATTATTAATTACTAGCTGAATCGCGCGCGCGTTGCTACGCCATCTATTTAAACTTCATCGTACCAATTCAAATTTTGAACAAATTCGGTTACCTTAGGTTCTAATGACGCAACCTTTCACGAACCTTTGACGAATGACACATGCTGTCACGCAACGAAAACTCTCAAAAAGCAAAAATATTTCCCATTTTTGTTACATTTTTCATTAATGCTTCGTTCCTGTTGATAGTATCGTAATGTTAAATAGCCTTCCTCGATAAATCGACTATCTAACAGAGAAAGAACCTTTCAATTCGGACCAGTAGTTCCCAAGATCCTTGCGTTCAAACAAACAAACTCTTCAGCTTTATAATATTAGTAAGTAGGTATAGATAATTTAATTGTTTATTTTTAAATGACAGTAACCCACCTTTATCTTTTAAAAAGTTCATTAAGTGACGTATAACCGTCGTGGACATAATGACATCCATGAAGGCATTTTCTTCGTTCCTTTCCTGTAAAATGAAAAACGAACGTCAAAATATTGTGATCATGAATGGCTGCGAAAATTAAATGGAGAAATCAGAATGCCTATAATTATTATTTAAGTACCTACACACCGTCAAAGGCCTCTATCCTCTTTTTCCCGGTTCAGACTGAATCGTCATCGTCAGAATCGACAAATCGCCTTTAGGGCCCAAACTCTTTGCTAAGTCCTAGCACAGAATATATATTAGTACAGAAGCCTCACTTACCAAAAACAATTATATAAATAGCGACTCTTGCTGGGACACAACAAAGTTCAATTCAGCTAGCAATACCTGTCGCGATTTTCAAATAAACATTTGCGCTCTTTCTAACGCGTAACTCTGTCCCTGTCTAGCGCGGAGGGTTGTCGACATAATTATCTAATAACAATATGCGCGGGAAACGAGCGCTCAGCCGTGCGTCCGACAACCGACTGGCACTTGTTCCCTGGGAGGGACGGTCTAGCTGTAGGTTAAAACCGCGCGACCTTGAGCGAGTGATGCTGCACGGGTTTTAGTCCGCCGTGTCTTTCTGGGTCGTCCGGCCGGTCATACATCGCAAACAAAATCTAATACAATCGTACAATAATATTCCAATGACACGCATACTTGCCTGTGGAGTTACGATTTCGTTTTCCAGGGTATCTCTTTCGTAATTATCCAAAAGAGGCACAAACTTTTGTATTGTCGGAATATTCCATGCATCCACTGATACTGCCAGTAATCTGAAATCCAAAGTTGATTTGTTTGAAGTTTCGAACCTATCTTGCACATCGATCATTAGGCTGACTCATCTGTTTCATTTTAGAAAACATAAATTAATGTTTCTATATTAACATTTTAGTGTAAAGATGAGGAAAAGGTAAACAAGCTGTTTAAAATAGAATTAAACACTCTATTCTACAGTCTGACAATGGCGTCTTAATTGTTACCTATTTGTTGTTGTAATATTATAAGTAAAATAGTACAATGATTGCACCTATCTAATTTCTATATTAAAGTAGGTACATAGTATATATATATATAATACATGGTAGATTTTATAATCCCTAGTATATCTTTTTTGTAGTGATTTATAAAACCGTGATCCCATTAAAAACATGAATGGTTAGAAGTACCTATAGATGTAAACGCATAAGTACCTATTTCAGAACATAAGTAACAATAACATTTATTTTTTAGAGTGCGGCCGCTTCTATGCTAGCCTATAGTTCTATAGGCAGAAGAGGCCACTTGGCACCTCTAAAATATAACATAATGCAACTAAAATATTTGATACTTACGGACTAGCCGCTTTATCTTCTTTTGATTGAGATGTAGTCTTTTGTTGATAATTTATTGTAATATATTTTGCAGCATTATTGACGTCTTTTCGGAATAACTCTTCGCTCAAAGCTTGAAGTTCCAAATCCGTAGTTGTATTACTGTTTGATTGAGTATTCCTATTCTTATTGACTATTGAGCTCGGTAGCACTGGTGTGCTCGGTCTCAACGTAGGAGTATTAGATGGAAGTCTTGTTGGCTTAGAAGTAGTTAATGTCGTGTGTGTATTAGGAGTTTTCGATCCCGACACAGCGTTACTGTAACTGAACGGCTTTGTAGGAGCTGAACTTGGCCTAGGAGTAGTTTGAATATTCAACGCAGTGGTGGAGGAAGATCCATGTTGGTTTTTATTTGTTGAACCCGATAAAATGGAACTATAGCTGGGAACTTTCCCTGGTTGATTTTGGCCATTGCCTTGATCGAAAAAGTTTATTAAATCTTTCACTTTGCCATTGCTTGGTTGATTAGATTGCTGAGTTGGTTTGAGTGTGGGATATTGTGGAGCTACATAGTCACGTTTGCCACCTGAATTCTGTGTACTGAAGGTAGGTGTGGTGGAATACTTGGGTGTTACGGCATGTGGTTTGAGGGTTGGGAACTGGGGGGCTACATAATCTCGTTTTCCACCACCTGACTGTGTAGTCCAGGCAGTAGTTGAAGGCTTTGGTGTTACACTAGATGGTAATTGAGGAGAAGGTGCAACATAATCTCTTTTCGGTGTGTTCTGAACGTTATTGTTAGGTACTGTAGACGGTTTTACAGTAGACGGGGATGGTAATGATGGAAACTGGGCCACGTAATCTCGTTTTCCGTTATTATTATTGCCACTTTGTTGCACAGGGGCATTTGACGACAGAGTACTTAGTTGATCTTTGGTAGCTCCATTCTGATATAAACCACCTTCGTGTTGTAAAAAATCAGTATTTTGATTGTATGCTTGCCGTTGTCTGTTGAATTCTAAACCTGAAAATTGGGGATTTATATTCAAATTATTATCAATTCTGTATTTCTTTTTTTGTGAAAACTGTTTTGGCCACACATAGATTTTTCGTGGGCTGTGAATTGAGCTCAAGCGTCACACTCGGGAATGAAAGTAATCTTCGGGTGAACTCGGGACCATGGCATGGCAATACTGTCGCATTTCTAGATGGCCATAGCATGTTACCAAGGTCACCATTACACATTTACACATCTAACCATTGCCATGCAAGCATGGCCATCTAGACTAGATCTAGATGGCCATGCTTATAGGACTAATTTATACGACAATGCTCTGAAGATTTATTCCAGACTAGCAGCGCCCTTCGGTCTCACCCGCGTAGTTTTCAGAGTGAGCTATCATTTTCTGAGTTACAAGTTTTCACTTCTATCCAAACGTCTGCCAATTTTTTTTACTAAGTATTTCATCGATCGTCCAAAGAAGATAATTAATAGACTTATTTATTAACAAATTTTTATGATTATCTGTTTTAATTTTGCCTTTTCAATCAAAAGAAACGTTTATTTAATGAAGTTGTTTTAGTTTTATTTTAAATTAGTTTTATAGCACTTGCAACATCTATTCTTGCCAGTTTACCATTACTTTGCTCATTTGATATCATTTACCAAGAATTATTTTATTTTTATAGATAAAAATGAAATAAATCTTAAGAGTTCAAACTTGATAACTTAACATACAACTTGTGATAACACACACACACACTGGTATTTACCGTTAGGTATAATGAAATGACTCCTTTGAAAACAGAGCAAAAAATTCTAGATGAATAAACAAAGAATTTCGTAAGCTGAATTACTCACCTAATGAAGATTCAAATAACAATGGTACAAGTAATATTAAAGTAGTGCGTTTCAGCATGTTGATCACAGCATAAAACTCAATAACACAAAAACACAAAAGCCAAGACACGATTTCACTACATGTAGGTGAAATGACTAATACAACAGTCTGGTTCGAGCACTGCACTGAGAATGTCTAAAGAGATGATGTAAACACATTGAGGCTGTTCTACGACGTCACCAAACGTACCTCTCTGTATCACAAGCTTGGATTAGAGATCAAGGAGGTTCTCAAACTAATTTGAACTGGTAAATTGGCTAATCTTCTCTATTGGCAATGAATAGAGGCCATAAATTCATTCGTGAACTAATAAAAATAATTTAGGAAGTAGAAACTAGTCCTTCCATTTGTAAACTTATCTATTTCAAGCAGCGCCTCGCGGATTCATCTGCGTACTTTTCGTTATTGAAATTTTCGCGTGATAAAAAGTAGTATATTTGTTATTCCAGACTAAACCATCCATGTTCCAAATTTTAACCAGACCTGTTACCTGATCTGAGCAACAAACATCTAAATTTTCAAATTTTATAAATTAGTATGTAGATTAGTAGAATTAGGTCATTGTATATTATCTACTTTTGAATTTTTTTTTCATTATAAATAAAATAAATTAATAAACATTTCGAACAAGGAAAAAGGAAAATGGAACCTCTCATGGAAAATTATTCGTCGACCTCAACCATTCCCCTGTGCATTGGTCAGTACCCACCAAGTTGTACTGTATCCTTCTAATGCTTTTATTTATTTTATTACCTATACCCTATACCTAAATGTAAATGTTTGGACGTTTGTATGTTTGTTAATAATATCGTAATGTATGAACGGATCGGGCTGAAATTTGGAACAAAGTTCGATTATAGTCTGCAAGAACACATATTTTTATCCCAAAAAAACAACGGGAACAGGAACTACGCTGGTAAAACCGCGGGGCACTGCTAGTTTAAAATAAATCCTTTACACCAACACAACAAATAAACAAAATGTCTTGCTTCACAATAAAAGTTGACTATTTAAATAAATCTGCACACCAAATCAATGAGCTGATAAGAAATTGTTGATTATTTGAAATAAACGTAATTATTAAGTAACATAGTTATTAGATCTATCTAAGTGTTACAAATCGTATTTTAATAGATAATTTATTTGACACTAAACATTTTTGTAAGCTATATTATAAAGGTTCTATAATTATAGAGTAATTGATTGCAATTGCATATCTTATATATATAAATAAATATATATAAATCTCCTGTCACGATGTTTGTCCGCGATGGATTCCTAAACTACTAAACCGATTTTAAATTAAATTGGCACACCGCGAGCAGTCTGGTCCAATTTGAGAGATAGGATAGTTTTTTTTTCGATTAATAGTCTTTAAATGACAATATCCGAGCGCAGCCGGATTGGGCCGCTAGTTTTTTATAAATTTACCTAAATAGGTATTTCGATTGCAAGAACTCTTCCGAGTGGAAGGTTAAGGCTTCCTCCAGACCTATACTTTGTTACCGAGTTTTTTAACTTCTGAGAAACTAATAAACATCGTAAGTCGCTTTACATGTAAAATGTACTGTATTTATTAAAGCTTTTTTTATTTTTTAAAGTGATAACTTCTTTATGCGCTTTGAGCTTTATTTGAGACGGGAAAACAATTGATTTCGCAACACTGTTTCTGTGTAAATTTATGTACATAATACCTATGTATATTAAGTGTTTATAGGTTTACATGTACGTTGGCATATTTTGAGATGGGGAAAAACAATATAATTATATTAGTAGGAGATCCCGCTATACAACGACCTTCACCGAGATGTTTATTTGATGAAACGTATTTTATATGTAATTTAATAAACTTTGGTTGCCTAACAAATTTTAGACCATATTGTGTATTTACTTCTGCAAACATTAATTAAGACCCTTAGATAATAACGACATTTATGGGTAACGATAATTGTTTTCGCATTGAAATAACGCGTATAATGTCAATTCTCGGGTTCACTTAGTGATAACCTTTTTAAAAGCGATAAGACCACTAGTAGGTAGCTACTTCCAAGTTGATAACAAATCTTTTATGTCCTAGGTTTATTAATTATGAACTTAGGTATTTGTAGTTAGTCATGGTGCAATCACCAAAAAGTCCGCTCGGTTTCAAAGAGCAAGTTTTCATTTGGTGTGGATATTTCACTACTTTGTGGATATTTTTCTACAGTTATTATGTTTCACAAACAGGTAACTATTTTATCTTGTTTGAAAAATAATATATTATTTATAACTTTATTGCAAGTTTCCGGAGTCACACTACTAAAACAAAAATACCAATCCAATCCAAGGTTGCTTCTTAACTTTTTTTATGTGCCTGATTATGAGCAACATGTCTTGTACGCAACTATTGAAACGTGAAGAGTCCTAATTATTACTTAGCATTGCATTGCGCTCGTCACTTAGAGATGTGAGATGATTTATGTCTATGATGAGTAATTTCTGTAACCTCAAAAATCCTTCTTTTAAAAAAAACTGCCCTTCAAACGGGAATTCTAATTTCTCCAAGCGGATTCTGCAAATAGTTTTAGGATTTTACCACTACTTAAAGCGGCCTTGATCATCCCTTAATTATATGTTAAAAATTAAACAATTAAGATACGCCTTCATGTACTTTGGGGGTAAATGTACATCGGTCTCGCGGAATTAGTAAAAATATGTAAATGATTATGTAATTAAATTTATTTTTTATTTAAATTTATTTATTATAATTTTTAATAAATTATTAAAATTTTATATTTAGCAAGCGGATCGCTCAACCGAAAAATAACAGTCTAATAACTTTCTTTCTTCAAATTCTATTCATCGATGTTCGAAGCCGACGCTATAAGCACGTTTTCAATAAATAAAATAAATGGAAAAACGTGTCAAAAAGCTTATAGACGACTCCCTTGTTCAAGAGAGACTTCAGTCTTGAATATCGTCGTAAAAATGCAAGTTTATCGTGTTTTCATCGGATGCATTTCGGAGAGTGTGCAGCTTATCTGGATAATCTAATAGGTACCTCCTAGTCCTAGCCTTTTTACTGATTGTTTCAGAAAGAGATACTGTTTTAATTATTCATGTCCCAGAGACTAACGAAGAGGCTTAACTGCACTTTCGTAATAAAGAGCTCTAAACTTTAGTCTGTATCACAGGCTATAATATGGTCTCTACTACCTAAGTATGTATTTCCGTCAGGAAATCCATCCATCACGATATATACAATCTGGATGTCTAGAGTCAAGTCAAGAGGGAATCGATTTCTGCTAGGTTAGCGCACTCCATCATGTGCCATATCGTCACTTAGGCCGTACCCTGACCAAATGACCTTGAGCATTTCTTCCCTCTTCGCACACCCAAGACAGAGCAAGAGAGAAACCATTTACGCTTAGATTTTAGAATAACCTCAATAAAATCGAGTCCAAGGCTAAATTAGCTGCCAAAAACAAGGTATCCTCTCAAAGGTGTGAAGATACTTCAAGTCTGAACAGTTGCTTACATTATATCAAGCACAGATTCGCTCCTGTATGGAGTACTGTTCGCACTTTTGGGATGGATTGGCTAAGTATCAGCTGGAGGCTCTGGAATCGATCGAGAGACGTACCAAAAGGCTCATAGGCGACGACACTCTAAGAGCCGGTTCACACGGCGCCGCTGCCAACCGCGCCCACACGCGGGCGCGGCGCCGCGCCGCGCGACGATTTTGTTTCAATACTCACGAGGCCGCAGGTTTTCGCGGTTTCTGCTCCGGAAAGCTACTGCGCAAGAATCGTGCGCAGCCACGCGGGAGCCGCGCGGCTGCCGCAGCCGCCGCGGCCGTAAACCGCGTCGTGTGTATTGAATTAAATTTTATAAGGAAATCTGCCGCGCCCGCGCGCGGGCGCGGTTGGCAGCCGCGCCGTGTGAACCCTCTCTTAAGCGAAAAAGACTTCAATTGAAAAAAAAAACCTAGCCTGGCCTATCGGGTTTTTATCGGATACACTTCGGAGTGTGTGCAACTGGTTTGCATCTAATACCACATTGTCCTTTTTTCTAACGGAATGCGACATCGTTTCATAGTTGACGTTCCAAAGACACGAACGAAGAGATTTGACTCAACTTTTGTGATAAGAACGTCTAATCATCATCATCATCATCATCAGCAAGATGTCCACTGCTGAACATAGGCCTCCTCCCTAGATTTCCACAACGAACGGCCCTGCGCAACCTGCAACCAGCGGTTTCCAGCGACCTTTGTGAGGTCATCCGTCCATCTAGTGGGAGCCCGTCCAACACTGCGTCTTCCGGTTCGTGGTCGCCACTCGAGAACCTTTCTTCCCCATCGGTTGTCAGTTCTGCGAGCGATTTGGCCTGCCCATTGCCACTAAACTTCAGCTTGCTTACTCTTTGAGCTATGTCGGCCACTTTCGTTCTTTTGCGTACGTTGCGTATATCCTCATTACGGATTCTGTCGCGCAAAGAGACTCCGAGCATAGCTCTCTCCATAGCTCGCTGTGTGACTTTGAGCTTTGTTATAAGGCCCACAGTTAAGGACCACGTCTCAGTTCCATAAGCCATCCCTGGCAACACGCACTGGTTAAAGACTTTTGTCTTTAGGCATTGGGGTATTTTGGACTCAAAGATGTGCCGAAGTTTCCCGAACGCTGCCCATCCGAGTTGGATTCTTCGCTGGACCTCTTTGTCAATAAGAACTAGGTATAATAACGTCTAGACTTCCTGAATCCTGAATACGTTGCCTGTGTGTGAGTGTGTGTTTCCCCGATGTTTACAATCTTTGTGTCTTCAAATCGAGAGTGAATCGAGTTTTTTCCATGTAAACACGCTTCATCGTAGACCGCATCGTCGCTTAACGTCAGGCGAGATGACGGTCAAGTGTAAACCTATAAAAGTTACAAAAAAAAACTGATTTTTGTGTTTTGAAAAGAACATTTCTACTATAACGTTTGCGCCATGGCCGAGATGTAGGTAAAGCGACGGAGGTTTAAAACAGGGAAGAGTACTGGCACAAAGGCCTACGATCGTATTTTTGACAACTTTATAATAATCTCTTTTTTCATATGCATATTATGTTGGCACGTAACATTGGTTTGAAAATATTTTGATATCTGTAACATGTTGCTCTAGCGGCGGTCGAACTCGGACCAACTGTTAATTCCTCAAAGCGGTCGAATAAGGACCCTCGATAGTCGAGATAAACTATACTTACTAAAGTTTAAAGGTCTTCATTCGTCACGAATCATTTTCGACTTTATAGTTACTATATAGTCCAATTAAAGTCGAAAATGATTCGTGACGAATGTATTAAAACGTACGAACGTACCTAATATAGTCTATAGGTATTAATACGACCACTTTGAGGAATTAATAGTTGGTCTGAGTTCGACAGCCGCTCGAGTAATTATAATTACTCTAGTAACTGTAAAGTTGAAAATGATTCGTGACGAACCATATTCGTGGTACACACAAACCATATTCGAGTGTTTGGGAATGAACTAAATCAACGATATTTTATTTTAAAATAATTATAATCTATGAAAACTATCATTCACTCCAAGATGATATATTATTTAATCTGTGCAAAGACCTGATTGTCCAAACACATCGGTGACACACGGTGGCCTTGTTGCCAGGTTGGGGGGAATCCCTGCATAAGTGGGGTTTTCATAGCAATGGGGAAAATTTGAGGGGATATAAATCGTTTAATGGTTAACCCTTAAATAATCAGATACTTGTTATTTTATATGACACATATTTAGACTCAAACCCCAGTATGAAAAATAATACTATTGTGAAATATACTACAAACAAATACAGATGACAACATGATAACTTACATTGGCGCACCATAAACCACACATGTCCTTTGTTTTTTTTAATGGGTTTAATATTATTTCTTATTTTAGTTTTTACTTCTGCCTTGTGGTTTCATGGTTAAGGCCATGAAACCACAAGGCAGAAGTAATACACTTATATTTAAAAAAAAAAATATACGGTGTGCTGTTACACAAAAAAATTTGTTTCAAGGCTTGATTATTTCGGTATTTTATTGCACTAAGCAGAAACTGACTGCAATTTACGACTTCTGGCTTGTGCACACTATTTTGTTGAGTATCTAGTTGTTTTATCTTTGGTGTTGCTGAATTTGATATATAGATTCATTTACCAAAAACAGAAATAAAGCAATAACAAAATACTGCCCATACTAAAACATTCCAGAGCAGTGATTTTGAACCCAGATTAAATCGTTTTGCAAAAAAAGCTTTACAAATGCCAAGATGTTTTTATTTCCCGTTGGAAAAATGTGACCATAAACTGGCTACACCATTACGTAAATATTGAAACATTGAAAGTTTCCCGTCAAAATTTGAAAGACAAATACGAAATTACAAATAAGTAAATAAAATCGGATTTAAATATTATTCTAAAATTGCTGTTGCTGAGAATTAAATTATCTGCTTGGAATGATGTGTTCCGTGAACAAATATGAGATTAAGTTGTATTATTTATTTTGGGCGTTCATAGTTTTCTGGTCCCTTTTTCAACTTTTTACGGCACAAACTGGTACAAACTTTGCCTCTGTTTTTATAAAAAAATTGACCTAATTATTGAGCGCGTATACACTCAATTAAATTGAAAATGTTGTACATACTAACATGGATTCTTTGGTTACAGATATATTTACAAAGGACACATATTTACGGCTGGCGCTGAGAGATCTTTCCGCAGGATGGTCGTTCCTGAATAGAGATAAAGATGTATCTGATATTGAATGGAACTGCTTTAAATACTACATACAAAAGTCATGGCTTTACCTTATCTTTCAATGTTTTGTATCTGAAATCCTAAGGCAATGGAACACATCTGCCACTAAAATCTGGTATATATTGTCAAGTATGTTTTTTATATCAGTTTACATGGGATTTGTCCATCTATTGATGGCTTTAGTGCAGCCTGTTGTGTTTTATATTATTATACTATGTGGAGGAAAACGAATCAGTACATGGATAACAAGCCTCATGTTACTTTTAAGTTATAACTCCTTGAAGTACAAATACTATTTTTGGCAATTTCTGGACGATGGAAGCTCTAATGAAGAAAAAATATTCTTATTACTATTCTCCATGGCGTGGATTGAACTGAGATGTATTAGTTATTGTTTAGACTATGTCGAGAGACACGAGAAGAATATTACAGGTGGAAAAAAAAACCAAAGAGAAAATGCAATGCAAACTTTTATAAACATGTTCAGCTATGTGCTGTACTTGCCTGTATTATATCTTGGCCCAATAATAATGTATGAAGATTTTAAAAATGGCTTTGAATGGAAAAGCGAGAAGTTTCGGAGCCGATTGAAGACATTTGCAGTTGATATATTTCTGTATACTACTTATGGATTTTTGCTGGAATTTGCCTTGCACTTCTTTTATTTTAATGCCATGCATAGTGACATGAAGGTATATTCTATTATTTTACTTAACATTTTAAAACATTTATAATTAGTTATCACGGCAGACTGCTGCTCTGGACTCTTGGTCTTGTCTCATACAAAGAAAGCTAAGATCATACACACCATACTGGTCAAATCTAGGTAGGCAGATGTTATCACTGATTTGCAAGTTGAGTTGTAACTTACAACTTCACACCAGGAAATCAGATATTCTTACCATTATGTTGCCATGCCTTACAGACAACATGCTGGCCTAAATTCTACATTAAAAGAAAAGGATTAAAATGAAATATAAATTACAATTAGGTAGATTTTCTTTTGTTTGGTGTAATAGTTGTTTTATTTGTTTTTCAGCTGATTAAACAACTTCCAGCTATAGCACTCGCTGGGGGCGGGCTATGGATGGGTTTTGAATTCCACACTAAATATGTTATAACATATGGCACATCAACAGCATTTGCTCGTCTTGACAATATTGAACCTCCACCAACACCACGCTGTATAGCAAGAATACACATCTATTCTAATATGTGGAGATACTTCGATGTAGGCCTCTATAAATTTTTGTTGAAGTAAGTAACATTTTTTCTTAAAGATGAAATGAACCAAGTAAAATGGTACACTGGTTGCCTAAAAGCATGAACATCTAGTTTCACAATCATGAGGTGGTAGGTTTGATTCCCACATGCTCTTTTAAAATATGTTTCACATATAGAGATAAGTTTGCCATCACTTCTGAAGAAAGATTCCTTTCCAGTACTTCCACCGATCCGCCCAATCAGCATGGTCTTGTCTCTCATTGTGAGAGAAGACCCCCACACCACACCATTTGTGAACTTAAGTAGCCTGGTAATGCTATTGAAAATCAAAGTATCTATCGCAGAATTAAGGCAAGACAGCAGGCGAGGTCACACCCTGAAATTTGGGGAGGGGGTCACCAATAATAAGTCGAGTAGAAGGACTTTACTAGTAGCGCTCCACTACACTATTTGACCCGCGTAGTTGTCGTTCCAGTTGTTTTCCTGCGGTAAAACATAGCCTATATTCTATTCAATATTTGGAAAAATTTTTGATTTTTCAATTTAACATACCCTTACCCTTGTGACATTAATTTGGGTTGAACAACAAATTTATATAACTATGCTATCTAAGCCGATTAACTTTGTTCCACCTAAAATAAATGGCAATAAATGAGCATATTTTGAATTTTGAAGGCTAGACTGACGTTTTGATTGATATTTGTTTTTATTGATGACTTCATGTTTTAAGGTTTACTTGAGCTAGCACCAATTTTTGGGTGTATTTGTACGTGCCTAATGAATCCCTCAATTTAGATCACCCTGTAACTAGATGGAGTGACGATATACGGAAGACAGCAGGCAGTGGATGGAGACGTATAGCCGAGGATAGGGCTGAGTGGCGAGCCATTGTAGAGGCCTATGTCCAGCTGTGGACTAAGATAAGCTGATGATGATGACGAGATCACCTGGTAGAACCGTCCGCGTCCTACCAAAATGGTCTGCCTTTTTGTGGATCCCTATTTTTTTTTTATTTATATTTTACAGCTCCACAGACTCCGGGGTCCGTGACCTTTGTCAATCGTTTTCTTTTTGTTACATTAATCTTGGATTGGAGAAGAAAAGGATCCCTATTATTCAATTTAATTAAAATTACTTAATTTGTTATATTTTATTCAAAACATTTTTGCATGCATCTGGCAATTCTAAAACCTCTATTAAATCATCTGGCTGGCATCTGGGGGTAGGCATTGCGGCTGTCTGGTGAAGGCAGTGGGAGGACAGGACCGTTGGTATTATCACAGTATAAAGAAATACTACCAGTAGACCATCGCCTTTGATCTTGGGAGAAACGCCGATTATGTCTAGACGTAGCACCTAAATAAAACTAAAACATACGGAAGACTTCAGTCCTGAGCCGCGCTCCTGCAATACTAACATTGTAATAGGCAATGCAGGAGCGAGCTTTCCCGCGTCGCACTCCGCACGCCCCACACGATTGCCCCGTCTAGAAGGCTACGTCGAACAACTGTATGATTTAATAGGCTGTGGTATAATGATGCGGTGAGGCCGCAGCGGCATTGAGGTGGTAGCCACCGATAGATGGCGAACGCGGTGGGGCTGCAGGAGAACAGGAGTGTCGGTATTGCGGTGCGCCGCTCTCCCTATCCTCTGCAGCCGAAAAGAGGTAGACGACGGGACCACAGCCCGACCCGTCGCGGAGGACCAAGGGTGTCCAGACGCGAGGGCGTCTGATATCACTTACTGATTGGTCCCCGAGGTGGTCGCGAGGTTTAAGTCGGAACAGACACCATTTCATGATGTCGAGCCCGACATAACCTGATCGTCTCCCCCAGAAAGGGTGGGTATGCGTAAATGTATTTCATCCACACACAAAAAAAATAGTTACCTAGTTGTGACAAGTTTTCAGTTTGCCTATACCTCTACCCAATATTTGGTGCTAGCTCGCAGAATATTATTATCCTATTCTAGATGAAGACTAAAACACAAAAAGCATTAGCGATTCGTCCAGACGTTCTTGAGTTATAAATGGTGTAACTCTTTCATTTATATATATGTCACCGTCAAATTGTTCTTACAATTTAACGGATTATTTGTCCGAATTTTATTATCGGTAGATTATAATCTAACGAAGTGAGGCGGTATGTAACGGAAAGCATCTCGCGCGCTGATTGGTTGAACATCCTGTGCCCTGCGCCGCCATACTTATTTTTACGGTTGACTTGGTGATTGGTGAAGAGTTCGCTGGGAACAAACATCATGACACTGGATTTTTATATATTATGTATCTAGATTTTTGTTAGTCTAAAAAACTGGTGGTTTGGTGGTGGTGCCATGTTTTTTTATTATGTTGGGTGATTCTCAGCCAATCCTTTCATACTAGGTATATTAATTTGACTTTCTCCTTTTATGTTCCATGTTGCCTTATCACCATTTTCTACTACATTTTCCAAAGATACAAATATGTTAACTACCTTAATTTTTTTTTAAGTGCAATAAATAGTTTAACTATTATCCTATTGTGTTAATTCTAGTTTCATTAGGGTTTTATTTCTACAATTGTGTTTCCTTGTTTCAGATATATTTACAAGCCCTGCTATGCTGCATTGTGCGAGTACATGAATTTATCAAGACTGCTGTACAAGCTAATAGCTTCCTTGAGTACATTTGCATTTATTTTTCTTTGGCACGGAACTGCTTTCAACATCTTTATTTGGTCTGTTCTGAATTTTATTGGTATCACATTGGAACAATCAGCCAGAGTTCTATCTACAACTGCGTGGTATAAAACATTTAAAGATAATGTTTTAAAGACAGATGCTATGGAAGCTAGGTTTATAGCGTGTCTCTGTGCTCCATTGCTAGCGGCTTCTGCTATTTCTAACTTTTATTTGTTTGGCGGAGCAGAAGTGGGTCATGCATATGTGGGACTCTTGGAGTGGCCAGCTCCACATAATCTTATGCTAGTATTATTTTCTACATACTGTTGTTGTCATGTTTCAATGAGTCTAATTGATGTATCTTCGAGAACTGACCGGAGATCTAGAAACAAAGCTGAGTACCTAAGTTGAGTTCCTATTCCAATACAAAATCTGTGATAAAAATACTGTTTTGAGTATTGTAATAGGAAATAATACAGAGTAACAATTATACATGCTTTATGTTATTTCCTAGTATAGTTTTTATATCTATGCAGTGAAGAAACTGTTGAACATTATTAATTATATAGTATGGTTTTATTTAGAAATCTACAAATATTTACTAGAACAAAATACCTGACTGCTTCACTATTAAATGCGTATTTCAATGCGCTCATGGTACCAATTCGTATCTACCGACGATGCACTGTATCGTTAAATTTACGTGAATTTAAATTTGATATTCACAAACATTCTTTGATATTTTGTATTAGTCATATAATTTTAAAATCTAAGTGTATTATGATATATAAATATTAATAAACAAGATATCACTTGAACAAATGTTATTGAGTCGATATTAAATCAACAAATAGTAACCAATACTACAAAATAATTTGACTAGTAAGTAACAAAATAACTAGTTGTGGCACTTGTGTTAATGCACAGATTCTAAGACACCGATTAAAATCATTCAATAGATTTGGTATCTGAAGTAGAATACTACAATGTGCTATTAGCGATAAGGCCGCCATCTGTCGCACTAGTTAAGTGTATAAATTACTTCAACTTGTGAATGATTTGTATTTGTTTCGTTAAATAAAATATACCTCAATATAACTCTAACATAAGTATATCAATTAGGCCAGTAAAAATAGACGTTTTTTGGTCAACTTTGCTCTTTCCGAAATTTCCGATCCGATCCGATTTTTTTTATAAGGGATAGGATCACTTACTGAGCATAAAACTATTTTCAAGTTCAATTCTATTTTTACTGGCATAAATCTACAATAGAACAAACAGACTAATATATGTTTTACCCATTTTTATGAAGTCAGGTAAAAGTATAATCTAACTTATAAATTATGTTTTGGGATCTGGAAACCAAAGAAAGTCTAAGTATCATTAACAATTTTATGTATTTCTTACTATAAATTAATCTAACATGTTTTTTTTTTTTATTTTTATACCACAGTGACGAGACGAGCAGGTCATGTGCCTGATGGTAAGCAACATGCCTGCCACATAACAGCACAGTAACACGCAGCTATTGGAACATGATAGTCCAAATTATTACCTAGCACTGCACTGGGCTCGTCACCCAGAGATCTAAGATATTATGTCTCTAAGCCCTGTAATTTCTCTGGAATCATTGCCCTTCAATAATTATTTCATTGTTATAATGAAATCAACTGATATGTATTAGATCCTTTTAGTAATAGGTACGAATGTAGATGCATAGCTTCTATGAGGTCGCCAGGGTCGCCGGCCACACCCGCCGTTTTGTGGATCTGAATCAGTTCTTGTCTCGTAAATATGTCCTTTCCTAACTGATGGGCTCTTCTTGTCAAAGCGTCCAGGAATTTTTTCAACTGAAATATACATAAATTATTTTTAATGTAATTTGAACAACTTTATACTTTTTATAAACTAATTATATTTTTAGCTATATTTTTTTTGTTTTCATTGAGTATCATCAACAACCCGATATTTATAGTTTTCAATCAGTACCGTAGAAAAACATAAAATAAAATGAAAAATAAAATGATGATGATAAAATAAAACATGATGATAATATAAATGACGTATCAGATTACTTCAGTAGCTTTTGGATGAAGGAGTAACAACCATCCATATGTACTCACAAGCTTTCGCTTGTAAGGATCAAGAAAAATAGGTTAAATACCTACCAGACCTACCTACCTAAAATAAAAATGGCGATCAAACACACGCCTATCTACGATAAAAAAAAGTGATACCCAGTTTGAAACAATTTGCGAATCTTACTTTGCTTCTAGAACTCACTCCCGAGCCATTGATTGACCTTGAGAGTTGTATATTTCCAAATTCATCACTGAATGTATCGATTAAGCTGTGTTTGACCAAGCTCACTACGTCAGCGGCATCATCTGCCGTTGCTTCCTCTCTCAGATCCACTCTGGCACGAGCCTGAAACAAAAACGCTTCATAACCACCTCATAATTAAGGTGCAAATTTCAATGTATAATGTAATGTTTAAGTCATATTGTGTTATACTCGTAGTTACGATGTCATTAATGCTGTATACTTAGGTGCGTTGAGTTATTTGATAATATATTCAAATATATTTACTTAACAAACATTGAACTTGACAGTGGGGTAGGTATTTTTAGGGTTCCGTAAAACGTAAAAACGGAACCCTTATAGATTCGTCATGTCTGTCTGTCTGTCCGTCCGTATGTCACAGCCACTTTTTGCCGAAACTATGAGAACTACACTGTTGAAACTTGGTAAGTAGATGTATTCTGTGAACCGCATTAAGATTTTTATAAAAGTTAAATTAGGGGTGCCCCCCATACTGAGATCTGAAGCTCAAAAAATTTTTTTTCATCAAACATATACGTGTGGGATATCTATCGATAGGTCTTTAAAAATGATGTTTAGGTTTCTAATATATTTTTTGTCTACACTGAATAACTTGCGCGAGAGACGCTTCCAAAGTGGTAAAATGTGTGTCCCCCCCCCCCTCTAACTTCTAAAGTAAGAAAATGAAAAATCTAAAAAAAAATATATGATGTACATTACCATGTAATCTACCAACGAAAATTAGTTTGAACTCGATCTGATGAGTACTTTTTTTTTAGTACGTCATAAATACACTATTATTGAAACTTCGATCAAAGTTACAACGAACTACAAGAACTATGTGTTCTATGTGTATTATGTTACTTGCTGCAACGGAACCCTTCATGGGTGAGTCCAACTTGCACTTGGCTACTTTATTTCTGTTAAACACAGTTTATTAGTGATTCTAAATCAAGTACCTACATGTAAACAGATACGGCAAACCCCTTGAATAATAATCATGACATCGTATCGTACCTAGTAATAATAATTTATTTACTCCGAAAAAACAAAAACCGCCTGCTCTTTAAAATTAAATTCAGACGCTCAATCAAATTTCACCACTAGGTATATGAAATTGAGTTTTAATTTTTTGTTCCTATTTCAAAAACCACCACATGATTTCAATGAAATTTATATGGGATCACCTCTGAACTATCTACCAAAAAAAAACATCAAAATTAATTCATAATTGGCGGAGATATCGTGTAACATACATAGAAAAGAAAAATTGGCAGTCATAGGATATGCCAATAGAAGTAGATGGCAAATGGGAAATGCTGACACATTTCATGGCCATGGTCCCGAGTTTACCCGAAGATTTCTTATCATTCGTTAGAATTCAATTCACGGCTCAGGAAAAATCTGTCTGTAGCGCGCCAAAAGAAGTGTTTACTTCAAAAAACATACAACAGAATTGAGAACCGCCTCCTTATTTGAAGAAGTTTTTTGAGATTGGTTAAAATAGGGGTTGAGGGGCAAGAAATTAGAATAACAGATTCCTACGCGCTGGTTAGGGGACATCTTTTAATTACGTAAGTAGGTGAATTTTACAGATATTTAATTAACTTGACTTAAATCGTAAATTATTAAGGTACCTATCTATTATAGGCCACTGTAATGCATATACCTGTGTCAGTCTAATACAAGCTTCGAGTTGTCGCGTAGTGATGGGCGTGCCATCGTATGAACCGCCCTGATGGTTGTGCCTTAGTTCCATATAAAACGTTTGCAGTACATTGGCCGCTTCCGTGCTAAGCTTCGGGTGAACGTATCTTCTTGCGTACGCAATGTATTTACGAAGCAGCACTACTGGCAAATGGTCGATTACTTCTCCGGGCTTCAAGCGTAATCGTCGGCTGTAAATAAATTGATAATTAGAGTTATTTTTTAAGTGAAAATTATCAAGGCACTTTGATCACTATTTGGTAAAGGAATCTTAAGGGTTCACATCACCGACAATCGCTATCAGAAATAAAGCCTCAATTTGTCGCAGTAGCTTAATTAATTGAATAAACTAGTACAAATTGTGAGTTATTGCTAATTGGTATCCTCTATGAAGTCTAAAAATAGGACAGCTCATAGCTCGAAAAAGCGACATCGTTTCATGGTTGACGTTCCAAAGACTCTAACGATGAGGATTGACTCTTCTTTTGTGTAAAGAACGTCTAGGCTGTGGAACAAGCTTCCTTAGGGGGATTTTCCTGATGGTTACAATATTGGTGCCTTCAAATCGAGAATGAATCGGTTTCTTCTAGGTAACCACGTTCCATCGTAGACCGTATTTTCGCTCAACATCAGGCGAGATGGCGGTCAACTATAAATCTATATAGGTAAAACTAAAGTCCAGAGTGAAGTTTTCTTTTAGGTCAGTACGCTCCATCGTAGAGCGCATCGTCAACAAACACGCCAGTTACGCTTTTATCTTATAACTATTTAAAAATTAATCTGCGATATGTATGTACGCGCATAACTTCAGAACGGCCAGACCGATTTCGCTAATTCTTTTTTTGTTCTGTTTCTCATAATCAGTGCAAGGTATACAATATAAACCTATACAATATATAAAACCAACCACCAAATAAAATCAATCAATTAAATAAAAGTTTAAAACACCTACCCAAACCAATAATCTTTAAACAGGGCCTGCCGATAGAGGTGAAAACTTATACTTAACTCAGAATTTGATAAACTGGAACTGGAATTTAAAACACGAGCTATTGTTTTATTTTTCTTTTTGTCATAGTAAAACAAAGTCTTTGACTTTAGATTTTAGAAGATATGGCGAATTTCGCCGCGTAAACGAGTAGTTTATAAAAAATCTATATTTATAATAAAACTAGCAGCGCTCCGCGGTGTTACCCGCGAAGTTCCCGTTCCCGTTGTTCCCGTTTGTTTTTTCGGGATAAAAAGTAGCCTATGTGTTCTGCCAGACTATAATCTATCTATACAAGGTGTTGCAGAAAGGTGCAACAATATTTATGGTAGTTCATCTACATTAAGTTTAGAATCATGTATGTGAAAATTACGCATGAAAGCTCAAAAAATTTTTACATAAAAAAAAAATATTTTTTGATTGTTATTTCATTTGACATGCCCCTAATGGCCAGATCTCCGCACTGATTTTTGTACGACGTCGCGGCGTCGGCGGCAAGATCGTTTGCCTGCTGTACATGCTTTAGGGTTGAAGCTGGAGATTTGGTGGAAATTTTACGTCAAACTTTGACTCGAATTATCTCGTGATCTACCGAGCTGAGGAGAAAGAGACCTTGGGTGATGAAGTCTACATCAGTGTTAGAATGGACTGTTAAAATATTGTTGGGGGTAAATCCACCACGTTGTATTACAAATTTCAGCCCGATTCGTTCATACGTTAGGACGTGATTGAGCAACAAACATCAATACATTGACATTTATAATATTAGTAGGATTGTAATGGGTTGAATTCTGTACATTGAACATATTTTGATTTTTTTTGGGGCACTCCATTTTCTATAATACGTACGTGAGCGATATGTTGTTATCAGCAGTTTGGCTAGTATCCAGACCACCGTGTAACTCGGTCGTCTTGAATGCTTTGTTCCGTTGTCCGACGTGCAAAGCTAGCACGTGCTCAGACAACATCGCATCCATTACCTGGAAATCAGATAAGATCTTGTCCAGCGGGTCTATTACCTAAATCGGCTTTGGCTTTGCTATAGCTGTCTCTATAATTTCAAGCGAAAATAAAAGAGAGAGCAATATAAAAGCTAAGACAGTTTTAGTTGGGCGGTAGACACACAGAACTGAAATATTTATAATTTCCATAATACGTATGTAAGTAAAGGGACGAGAAGAACATGTTCCTGATAGTAAACAACACTTCTGCTCATAAAGTGTCACGTAGCTATTAAAACACGAAGAGTCCAAATAATTATTGATAGTGATCAATGGGTTGGGCACTACGATTGCTTGCGATCTTCTCATTTTAGTAGTATCACGAGGCTATTAAAACATGAAGAGTCCAAATCATTACCTATTGCAGCATTGCGCTCGTCTCTTATAGATATAAGAAGATTTATCTCAATGCTTAGTAATTTCTCTAGAAAAATTACTCTTCAAACCGGAACATAATAATGTTTGCACATTACTGCTTGGCGGTAGGATAACTGGCAAAGGTGGTTAAATCCTCAGGGAGAGTCCTACCACTACAAAACGTTACCACTTACAAAATATACCGTAGCACGCAATCACACTAATATTATAAAGCCGAATGTTTGTGGGTTTGTAAGCATAAGCAGCCCATTAAATGTTCCCACTGATGGGACTCGGGGCCTTTTTAACCGACTTTAAAAAAAAAGTAGGTTTCTCAATTCGACCGTTTTTTTTTTTTTTTTTTTTCTACAAAGGAGGCTTGTCTAGGCGGGAGAACGGCAACTATTACTCTGTTAAGCCGCGGGCTACATTGGGCGCATCAATACATAAATAGCAATCCTAATTAGGTTTATTTAAGTTTAATTTATATCCAACATACCTCGTCCGGCTCATCCAATAATATAAAAACTAAATCAAATCTCGACAACAGCGCAGAATTTAGCTTCAAGTTTTCGGCTACAGTTTTTGACCTGTGAAAGAGAATCTCTGATGGATAATCAAGTCTAGGATATTTATATCTTTGCTCTAATCTTTTTTATTAATATTAATGACCTCCACAGACTGTAAGGTCCATGTCTTTTTACCCGACTGAAAGAAAGGTTATGTTTTTCGCGCGTATCTTGTATCTTCCAAACGGCTGGATGGATTTTGATAATTAAGATATCGTTGGATTCGTCTCAATCACCCGAGTGTCCTTAGATAGTATACAATGTTTTTTTACCTGTTGAGTTTTTGCAGTCGGGTTTTTTAAATTAAAGTTATTTTATATTGCATAACTTATATTATTATGTTACAGTACTTTTCATATATTTGCCAAGGAAGAATAAACTACGTTATATTGTTTAATAATTTTTATTTAATCAATTTCTGTCTTTAGAAAATCTTCCCCGGCCCAGAGGCGCCATCGCTGCCGCGTTACGATTTTTTATTGCCATGTGAATGTTGTAAAGGTCTTTGCTATAATCGAGTCTAGTTCTGTTATTTTTTGTAGTGAAAACTGAATTAGCCACATTGTGTGCATATGTAATAAAACCGGCCAAGTGCGAGTGGACTCCCACACGAAGGGTTCCGTACCATTAGCAAATAAACGGCGAAAACATCTTTGGCTTTATTCGGAATTCCGTAAACATCACAATTCTGGCAGACAGGCAAAATGCTTTTTAAAATTTCGATTTTTGCCTCATGATTCTGACGACAAATTCGACATCGCGTTTTATTTTCACTAGTGGCGCCATCTAGTTTTCTTGGGTAGGACTAATCGAGCAAGAAACGGTAGAAAATCAAGTTTGCTGTATGGGAACCCCCCTTAAATATTTATTTTATTTAATTTTTAGTATTTGTTGTTATAGCGGCAATAGAAATACATCATCTGTGAAAATTTCAACTGTCTAGCTATCACCGTTCTTGAGATACAGCCTGGTGACAGACAGACGGACGGACGGACAGCCAAGTCCCAGTAATAGGGTTCCGTTTTTACCCTTTGGGTACGGAACCCTAAAAATGAATGTTTGCCCCTGTGCTTTATAGAAACGTAAACTATGCATTTGGTCATTGCGATGATCAGTAGTAAAGTTGTTGTGCATGAGCCAAATAAGCTTTCTGAGTTGGTAGGACCAATTTTGCGACATGTGGCGTAGCGATGCGCGAAGGTATGGAAGGTGGTGCTAAGGAGTGTCATCTCATAAGATAGAAAATTATAAAAAGTGGCTAGTTATATGATATAAACAATAGTTCAAACATTTTCCACAATGGCGCTGGTGTAAACAAAGGATATGGTATAAATGTAGCAATTGTAAACGAATTGAAGAATGGCGTGTTCAAAAATAAAATATGAATGTCAACCAAAATAGTTGCTATGGAAATTTTTAACTAATTTCGTCATACAAAATAATGTAGTAAACATAGTCTTAAATAATTATTTTGCGAAACTGAATTTTCGTGAACTGTGAATAGTAGGTAAGTACTGGTTTCCTTTACGATTTACTCTAATGGTAATGTCGCGGTACCTTAATTTAATGCATATTGACGTGATACTTTTTCATGACACTCCTTAGCTCAATCCTCTATAGCTAGTAGTTAATAATAACCTCTTATAACTTCCGCCAGAAGGATTAGCAGCGGCCAAGACAGTGGCGCGCGCGGGCAAACTGCACACTACTCCTCCCTTGGCGACGCTCACGCGACGTAGCTCCATCGCTTCTAGCAAGCTGCCGTGGTGGGATGTCATCTGGAATTCATCGGTTTATTGTAGCAAATTCGCATAGCCCAATAACAACAACCATATGCATAATCAGCCCACTAAATGTTCCCACTGCTGGAACTCGGGGCCTTCTCTCGCAAGGACAGAGTCAAGGCCATAATCCAACACGCTGGCCAAGTGTGAGTTGGTGGAAGACACATAACTTCGAAGTATTCTAGGTGCATGTCGGTTTCCTCGCGGTTTTTCCTTCACCGTTCCTTAAGTTAGCGTCATTACGCACGTGCGCGTAGGATTTGAACCCGGAATTGCGTCAGTCGCCGTTCTCCCTAGACCAGCCGTAACAACAACCAATCCAAACTAAATTCAAATAACTCGATTATAACGCGAGTACGTTATTGCTAAGCTATTTTAATCTATACTGATATTACAAAGGCGAAAGTTTGTTTTTCTAAGGTTTTTTTTTTAGTATAGAGTGATAGGACGAGCAGGACATGTGCCTGATTGTAATCAACACACCTGTCCATAACATCACAGTGTCATGCAGCTATTGGAACATGAAGAGTCAAATAATTACGCAGCACTGCACTGCGCGTTGCACTGAGAGATTTGAGATGATGTACCTACCTCTATGCCCTGTAATTTCTCTGGACACATTACTTTTGAAACACACACACACACAGTGATGTTAGCACATTACTGCGTGGAGCGTAGAGGTAGAATAACTGGCTAAGCTGTGGTACTACCCCACCCGGACTCTGCAAAGAGTTTTATCACTACAAAAATGTGTATGTTTGTCCCCAGCCATTTCTGAACAGATTTGAACATTAATTACGTAGTTAATACTATGAAATGAATTTATAGCCGTAATGTAATATCGGCCGAAGTATAACTATTCCGCTCTCCTGAAGAGGACCAGGAAAGACCTGAAACTTTTTTTCGTTCATTGGAGACTACACTTTATCAATCAGTCTTTAGGTCGCTTAAGTGGGCTACGCCACTTATACGACTCGGCTCCCACCCGACAAATAAAATATCACTCAAATATGGGCTTTACGCCATGCCCGTTAAGATATAGATTACATTTGCAACATTTGAGGAGCAGGAAAGACCCGAATCTTTTTTTCATTTATTAGAGACTACACCGCATCAATCAGTCTTAAGGTTGTATATGTAAGTGGGATACGCTACTTATACGACGCGGCTCCCACCCGACAAATAAAATATCACTCAAATATGGGCTTTATGCCATGCCCGTTAAGATATAGATTTGCAACATAAATTAGACTCGCCGAAATTAGAATTGGCTCGCCGACAGCGAGCTTACTGCCGTCAGATTGTTGCAATTTTGCTGTCTTATCCCCTAAAAGTCGATTCTATCCGAAACTATTGAATACGGTTACGGATATATTTTATTATAATATCCCTGGACGAAACGACGGATCGAAGTAGAAGCGGACTAAGAAAGTCGCCAGTTTATTTCGAAATTACGTTTTTCGTAGAAAGAGAGTAGACGTCCAGAGTCGTGTAAGTGGGCTACGGCCTTTACATTACCAATAGCGCAATAAGCAATAGGTAAATGGTTCCACCTACTTTATCAAGTTCATCGATACAGCAGACTCCCCTGTCAGCTAGGACTAGAGCGCCCGCCTCGAGGGCGAAGTCGCCGCCCGCCTCGCGGCCTAAAGCCACAGTCAGTCCGCCGGCAGACGCTGACGCACCGCATACGTAAACACCTGAAACATATTAGTTTATAATTAATAATTTTGTTTCATTCAAATACACCCCTTAAAACTTGTTAATTAGTTTAAAATAATGAAACTTGCAAAAGTTTAAACTAATATAAGACTCAATCTATTCTCATCATTTCTATCAATTCGGTTGAAAAGCCCGCGCCGCAAACCGGACCGGAGGGTCTACCGCCTAACCAAAATGTCTTAGCTTCGACATTGCTCTCCCTTTCTTTTCGCTTGAAATGATAGAGACAGCATTAGCAAAGCGATAGCCGATTTAGTTAGGCGGTAGAAGCGCGGGTTCATTTGAAGTTATAATTCTTTTGGCGCGTTAGGAAAAAGGACGAGTGGATTTTTAATGATGTCCGCGCACACCTACAACCAAAAAACGTCAGGATTACTGTCAATACTGAGTGATTTTTTAAGATCGATTGCCATGAGACGGATGACACATGCTTCAAAGACATGTATCACCAGTCAAACCGCACTTGGCCAGCGAGGTGGATGTCTTACTTTTGAGAGAAGACCTGCCCTTCTACCGCCTAACTAAATCGGCTTTAGCTTTGCTATTGCCGTCTCTTTAATTTCAAACGAAAAGAAAAGAGAGCGCCATATCAAAGCTATGACAATTTTAGTTAGGCATTTCCCTGGAGTTTGAACCTTTTTTGTAGTGGTAGGACTCTTGGCAGAGTTTGCCTGGGGAAGTACCACACCTTTGCCAGTTATTCTACCGCCAAGCAGTAATGTGCAAACATTACTATGTTCCCGTTTGAAGGGCAATGTTTCCAGAGAAATTACAGGCCTTAGAGATATAATACCTTAGATCTCTGGGTGGCGAGCGCAACGCAGTGCTAGGTAATGATTTGGACTCTTCCCGTTCCAATAGCTGCGTGTCACTGTGCTGTTATGTGGCAGGCATGTTGCTTACCATCAGGCACATGTCCTGCTCGTCTTGTAACTCGTTATAAACTAATAAATTAGTCTGCTTATGCGTATTAAGGGCGTTGTCAGAAAAATGTATAAGTACCTCTCTTGGTACTTGGCACTTTCAGGAATATTCCATTTTGTGACCAGATTTTACACCAAATTTGTTTTACAGTTGTACCAAAGTTGTTGTCTGTCTGTATGTTTGTTTCAAAACAAATGTTACTACTGTGAAACAAATTTAGTATAACATCCGGTCACTCAATGGCGTGTTTCGAAAAGTGCCAAGAGAGGTATACATTTTTGTGAAAAGGCCCATAAACATTTCAATCTCATGTCTTTAAACCGAACACATTGCTGTTACCTATAGGTGCGGCGTGCGCGGCTGCCTGTAGTAGCCGCGACTTCCCCAACCCCGGGTCGCCCACGACCGCCCTCTCCCTCCTCCTCCGTCCCCCCGACCAAGCCCAGGCCAGCCTTCACCGCCTCGTGACCGAATATACTCGGACAGAGCGAGTGGACCAAAAGGCTGAACACGTCTTCGCGTCCAGGCCAATACATTGTATACCTAATACATTGTTACCTCTAGGTGCGGCGTGCGCGGCTGCCTGTAGTAGCCGCGACTTCCCCAACCCCGGGTCGCCCACGACCAACACGTGCGGGCTGGCGCGCCGCCCGCCCTCCTCCTCCGTGCCTCCGACCAAGCCCAGGACCAGGCCAGCCTTCACCGCCTCGTGACCGAATATACTCGGTCACAGCCAGTGGACCAAAAGCCTGAACACGTCTTCGCGTCCAGACCATTAAACCTAATACATTGTTACCTCTAGGTGCGGCGTGCGCGGCTGCCTGTAGTAGCCGCGACTTCCCCAACCCCGGGTCGCCCACGACCAACACGTGCGGGCTGGCGCGCCGCCCGCCCTCCTCCTCCGTGCCTCCGACCAAGCCCAGGACCAGGCCAGCCTTCACCGCCTCGTGACCGAATATACTAGGACACAGCGAGTGGACTAACAGCCGGAACACGTCTTCAGAACCGTGGATTTCCTGAAATATATAAACAACATATCAACTATCTGGCCGCCATAGAACGAGCTTTGCTTAGTTTGAGGTCAGATGGTGTTGTGTGGGAATTGTCCACATACCACCAATATATTAACAATCATGCGATTCAATAAAAGATTTTGTAAGGCGATTGATTATCCAGTCAATGAGCGTTTGCACACCGCCACGATATCGTCTTTTTTTTTATAGAATAGTGTTGAGACGAGCAGGACATGTGCCTGGTGGTAAGCAACATGCCTACCACATAACAGCACATTGACACGCTGCTATTGGAACACGAAGAGTCCAAATAATTACCTAGCATTGCACTGCGCTCGTCACCCAGAGATATAGGATGTTTTATCTCTATGCCCTGTAATTTCACTGTATACACTGCCCTTCAAGTTATTCTACTGCCAAGCAGTAATGTGCAAACATCGCTGTGGTCCAGTTTGAAGGTCACCCGTATCATTGATATGGCGTTAGCTATGCCCCTTGTGATAAGGCTTGGCGGAATTAATAGTTCGGCGTTTATGTTGCGTGTTGACGACGCTGACGCATGGTAAATTTGCTTATACCTACTCCGTTTTGGGGGGGGGGGGGGGGAGTGACTAGAGAATATGACTAAAGCCCTAGGTTAAAGTTTTTATTCGAAGCCTAAATATGGAGATATAAATAGGTCAGACGTAGGTACCTGAATAGCATAATAGTCCTTCAAAGTAAACGACAGAGTAGGGTTACTCAAGTTTCGGTGGCTGTGTATTGAGACTGCTTCTATGTAAAGTTGCAACAGCCTTGCTGCTCTCTTGCCGTCTTCGCCCCCTTTGCTTTCACCCCTGACCTGCAAATTACACAGTGATTCAATATTCCATTATTAAAATCCAGTGTAATGCTGTTTGTTCCTAGTGAACCCTTCACCAAGTCAACAGATATTCAAGACTTTTGGTAATGTATAATTTCGTCTAACTTGAGAGATAGAATAGTTTTTATTTCGAACTAGCCTGTACCGGCTTCGCTCGGATATCTTAAAATATATAAATTACGCATAGTTATTTAATTAGCAATAAGAGTTGTTTGTCTGCGGTTTGATTAGTAGAGCATGAATGGAGAATGTGTTACATTCTATATACTCTATATAGGTACACCTATTGACGGTAGCGTGATATTATATAGCCTTCCTCAATAAATAGACTATCCAACAAAAATAGAATCTTACAATTCAGCTTTATAATATGAAGTATCAATGGACTCAAATGATTTCTAATAACCATAAACTGATTACTAATCTTGATTGTTCTTATTGGTCGTAAAATTTTCAAAATTATATAAATCTTCGGTGCATATATGTTTGTAATTAAACTCCTAAGACAGATCCACACAGAAACACGTCAAACTTACAACACCTCGTTGTTTTTGCGGGTTTAAAAATAGTACACCTACCTGAACAATACCGGTGACTGACAATACATCTCCTGGGCAGGCTGTGCTAACTAGATCACCTTGTAGATCGATTTCAACACTTCTAGGAATAGTGCCCGATATACTCTGGAACACAGAAAAAAGTTACGATTTTTATTTCAATAAATATTGGTGGATATTTCATCACCATCTGACCCCAAACTAATGATAGCCTGATATAGTACTTATATATTTTCAAATGTATGTTTGTATTTTTTATTATACATAGAAATCACTTACGCACAGTACAAATATCTGTTTTCATCATACAAATACTTGCACTGAGTGGGAATTGCACCCACCATCCACGGCTTCGCAGGCAGACATGCTACCTACCAACTAAGTCACCAGGCCAGCCGACATATTTCCACACGTGGGTTGTGGATGGTCAGTATTGATCTAAAACAAATTCTTACCCAAAACACAACCTTTCTTCCAGGTAAAATAAACAATTTAAGGTCACAATTTGGCTAGTAGGTACTTTATTTTTAACCGACTTCAAATAAGGAGGAAGTTCGTAATTCGGTTGTATATTTTTTGGATGTATGGCGCCACTGCTAAGCGACGGTGTCATCGAAGATGACGCACGCTGACCTAGAAAATACCTATTTACTCTGATCTTGAAAAGTTCCAGATTGTATCTCTCAGGGAACAATGAGGAATAGTGAACTCAAACCGTTCGGTAGGTGTGAATTTTGGGAATATCCATAATGTAGTGCGCCGATTTAGGACTTGTCCGGTAATGGAAATGGGAAGGCAATATAAGGTCATGTAAACCCGCTGTACACTCTATGTAATACAATCTGTAAAAAAAACTGACAGACTAGCCACTTTTCGACGATGTTCTAGGCTGAGCAGTTTTTTGCTACTAACCTGCGACTGGATTTCCTGTATCTTTGCAACTTGCCAGTCCATTGTGTTAGTGAATGGAGATGATTGCAACGGTTCAAATTTCGCCCCAGCATGGCAACTTGGACACACATTAGGAGCTGAAGCAAAAATTCAATAACTTAAAAAAATAATACTTTCATGGAGAGCATCAAATAAAATAATAATTAAAAAATATTATTAAAAGCAAGCTTTTATTATAAAACAAGGAGATTATATAAAATTTGATACAAAATTTAAATACATGCATACTAAATCCAAAACAATTTGTTTCTTCGTTATAGACAGATTGTTGGTGTCATAAGTCTCCGTTCTCCCATGTACATTGTACACCATAGAGACACTGCACATCATCATATCATCAGTAACAGAGTGGTTTAGAATTATTGGTATCGCTTGCCTGATAGATGTTTTTTGGCAACATTATTAAACTCTTACAAATCCAAACTGACATAAATAAATTTAGAAAATATATGGTAAGTATTATACATAATACATATAAATATGCGTAAACATGATAAAAATACAGGAGCACAATCCTACCAGGTAGGTAAGATAGTAAAACCATACTGGACTTTTTCAAACTACCCCTCCTTCAGGATATAACACTAATATAATATTTATGTATTTATTTGTACCTGTGAAAATTCCTTGTGGTTGAAATACTGCTTGAACCGAATGACAGCCGGAGCATTCAAAGGCCATTGACGTGCAAATGAGACCCACACTGCCGACTCTTATCACTGTCCCCTTGATTGTCACTAGTTTTCCTGAAATTCCAAAATCATATAGATAAATAAGCTCAGTATTGACAAACTATAAAGCTTTATTTATTGACACACTATAAAACTGTCCAGAAATTAGGGCTCCCACACAAAACTACGATGCGATGCGACGCCGCATCGTAGGAACTCGAACATCGCAGTTTTGTGTGGGAGCCCTTAGTGCGGCAGCTAGTAGCCTAATCACTGAAAGCAAGCTCTTTCTAACTTAGGATGGAAAATAAAAAATTACAATAATACAAAGAAAACATAACAATTAACAAATTCTACATTACATATTTTGAATATTGTTCATATCTTTTTCCAAGTGAACTCCTCATGAACAGCCCACTAAATGTTCCCACTACTGGGACTCGAGGGCCTTCTTTCGCAAGGAGACAGTCAAGGCAATAATTCACCACGTTGGCCCAGTGCCAGTGCGGGTTGGTGGCACATGACACAGGACTTTGAAAGTTTATAAGTACAATGTCGGTTTCTTTACGATGTTTTCCTTCGCCTTTTTAAGTAAGTGGTATTACGCACATGACTTTGAAAAGACAGTGGTGCACGTGGGCTTTGAACCCAGGGGCTCCGGATCACCAGTCGACGTTCTCCCAACTAGACCAGCCAAACTCCTCACCACGTCAACCAAACTTCACGAAAGCTGGGATCTATATGTAATGAGGCCCAACTTGAGAGATAGGATTGGTTTTTCTTTTAATTATTGGTCTCAATAATCATTTTTAACTAACAAATTACTAATGTTGATTATTATTGTTGTTGATCATAAGTTTTTTAAGATAGCCCCATAGATCAGTTCGTCAACCCAAATGAAGTTGGGATGGTCACTTGCAATTACAATTATAAAAACAAGAGTGAAAAACACATATAATAAAACATGATACACATTATAAAATTATGTAAGAATTAAAGCCATTCTTGGAAGAGTACTAATAAAGGTATTGTGACTCAAGATTTGTATATATAAGAACATACATTTATGTATTTCAAAATCAATGAGTCCTACTCATAAATTAATAAAGTCAGTTTAAAATAATGGGATAGCTTCATACACCTTTCTCACTAACTCTAAACAATACTAATACAACATTTTGTTATGTTCGAATTTTGCTAATTTTATTGCACTTACCAAAATAATTTACTTTTAAATTAGCTATGGGTATCACCGGCTGATGATTTAGTATCCTGACTTTAATCTTCACCTTTAACTTGAATTTCTGAAAACACGTCACCATGTAGGTAGGTACTTTATTTCTGTTGTCAGATTAGAATTTGTTTAATATCATATTTCTGATATGAGAAAAAAAACCATCACACCAATGTGTTGAACCTAGTATAATTACCTATCTGTCTTACAGTTCTTGATGACCAAGTCTTGTTGGACTTGGGGATGAATGGTTTTAATTTTTTAATTATATTATGACATACAAATTATACCCCAATATTTTACATCAGTCCCTTTATGCCTCCCCTGAAGCATCAATATTTTTTTTATTCAGTTTACAGTATTCAATGAAATAAACAAGAAGACCAAAGTATTCAGCTGGATACAAATTTCAGATATTATTAGGATTATTTGAAATTTAATAATATACCTCATGGAGACAATATTCCAAAAGGTGCAATGTTGTATCTGGATGTTCAAACAGATCATTGTTGAAGTTAGCCCAGCCTTCGTTGAATTCCACATCATTTGTTAAACTCTGTATGTCTAGTGGAATGCTGCGAGTTTGATCAATCTTTTCCAAGTCAAACAAGTTTCTGTTCTTGTCAATAAATGAATTAAAGCATGTTATGTGATCTGTGACTTCAGGCGTATTTGGGTGGTCTGCAAAAATACATAATTGTGAACAAACACAGAATCTGTAAGTTATTATATTATCTAAATATCATATTCAGACACAACCTTTCTTGAATATCTTGAATATCATTTTCAGACACAACCTTTCTTTCTACAGTCATAGCTCTATATGATTTTGGATAGTGAATTCCACTTATCCTACCATTATTTAGGTAAGTACCTAATCAGGAAAGATGAACAAACTGATATTGCAGTTGACTGTGGATTGGGAAACGAGCCCAGGACTTCTACTAGTGAAAGAGAGAGCATATGATACAAAACATGTTGTAAATTACATACATTTGGAATTATTTATCATATTCAGTTATTTTATGAATATAGGTACCTACCTATGTAAACAAATATATTTTTTAAATTATATTTTTTTTTATTTTAATTACTCTACTGGCCTACAATGGTAGGAAAACGGTAGCCTTAGATTTTCCAAGTTAATACATTTTTGGGTACAAACCTTCCGAAGGAAAATATACTTTCCAGGTGTTAAATCCAGTGACAATAGGCACAATTATAGGTAACTGGTTTGTTGGAGCCCTCGAAGAGCTAGCAGTACTCGAAGAAACCCAGGCTGATGCAGACGAATTATTATGCTGACTCGTGTTTTCGGAAGTATTTGTTGGTTTTTTACGGCCTCGGCCTCGACACCAAGAGTTTTTGTAACGTCCTTGCCAATTACGGCGCATATTGAAAATTCAAAGATAAACTTTAGAATACAAAGTTATCAAAGTTTACTTGTTTAAAATATGTACAACATTTTCCTTTTTCCATTTATTTATTTCTAGTTCTACTAACTTCTTTCGTTCTTTCCAGTTCCCGCCACTCAACACCACAGAGTAAGTAATCACTACCAATCACTACGTTATACTCAACACCACAGACAGTGTTGTCAGAAGAGCAACACAATTTCTCCCCAAAATGATCTCGAAATCCCCCAAAAACCGGGTTTTCTAGAAAAAAAAAACCCGTAGTAAATTATGCACTAATTTGTCCCTAAAACACAATTTTACGCTGACGACCATCTCAATTTCTCGCCAAAATGTACCCCAAATCCCCACAAAAAATAGGTTTTCAAGAAAAAAAACCCCCAAAACAGAAAAAAATCTCCCAACTCTGAAAACACAATATAACGATATCCAGAAATATCCATACCTTAATAATTATATGGACAAGTTCACATAATTAAGAAATGGCGATTCAAATTTTGTACTAAGTTCACTGGAATAAGTGCCGTATTTGCTAAAAATCCACAAAATTCGGTAGTGAAAAATCCCCAATTTCCCCCAAGCAACTTTTTTCCCCCCGTAAATCCCCCGCAAAGACTTTGTCCCCCCACATTTCCCCCTTGGCTTTTAAAAACCCCCAAATTTGGGGGGAAAACCCCAATCTGGCAACAGTGCACAGAACAATAATAATACGGCTCATGGACAAGCATCCAAGCCATGTATATAATAAATTAAAAAAAAAAAAAAAAAAAAAAAAAAAAAAACAATAATAATAAATATAAGCTCAACACTCAACCATAGAATAGATAATACAGACAGCTCAACACGCAAATCAGTGTTTCCATTACACATATACACACATTGGCTTTTGATTTTCTCTAAATATTTTTTTTATTAAATGTGCAAAATTTTTTATTTAAATAAAATTGGTTATGTACCAAATACAGTTTTTTTTTATTACAAGAACTTGACGGTGAACTATAAAATATCACGATACTGATACTTAAGTTGAGAAACTGGCTTTTAGTTTATTAGCAGTATTTTTCATAGCACTCTTAGCGCAGTAAATAGTACAGTAAAAAAAAACTACCAGTAGGACGACGCCTGTAACTAATAAAAAATCTTATAATAAACATTTGTATTATAAAAAAAAAACATTTGTGCTGAATAGGCTACAATCCTCAAAAAAACTAAGTAGCGCGTTAGTTAGATTGCCAAAAAATATTGTACACGTATTTTTTCTTTTGTTTCACAAAGAAAAAATGACGAATATACAGCGCTTCGAAGTTTCGTGTGACGTCACTTGTGAGTACGATTTTTACTCACGAGTGACGTCGCGACCACCCACTCTCGAAGTTTGATGGTCGATATCTTTGACGATTTTTAATATTATGAAAAAACAAAAAATACGTGTCCAATATCTTTCCATGATCTAGCTGACGGACTAATTAGGATGGTATATTTTTGACCCAGTACCCTATTTTGTAATTTTTGAAGTGAAAACTTCTGTAATTTAGAAGGGGATTTTAATAATAAGACGCCGATGTTCTTTACACGTTCAGTCAGTTTATTCTTGTCCGAGTCGTTATTCATATCTGAACTACCTTTCAACCGCACAAAACAAGAAGGATTAAGTACATCATATTTTAGTGTTGCCACTACCTAATTCTCATAGTAACAATTATATAATATTGTTAAATACTTTTACTAATTTGATTATTACTACACATACATTATAATTAAATCATTGATGCTGGGGTTAATCACAATATGACAATTAATGTAAGGTATTTATAATATGTGTATCTATAAGACGTTGGGTTTCGACATTATAACATTCGGCCATCCTGCATCGGCTGTGTCCCACAGCGATTATCCACGCGAAGATTGTCCCCGCTTTTTCCCTGTAATAAAAATTATACAAGCCGTAGATTATTTTTGACAAGGTTATCTCGAAAAAGAGAGAAAGATACATGAGTGATACAAGGATAAGAGAAGTGCTGTTTAGATACGCGTTTATATTTTATTCAACTAAGTGTAGAAATATTAAATGTATATAGTTCACACAGATCTCGTGAACTGACTAGATTTTATTTATTTTGTATATAGCTTACACAGATCTAGATTACTGGCTAGATTTTATTTACTTTATATATAGCTCACACAGATCTAGGTCACTGACTAGATTTTATTTATTTTGTATATAGCTCACACAGATCTAGATTACTGACTAGATTTTATTTATTTTGTATATAGCTCACACAGATCTAGATTACTGGCTAGATTTTATTTACTTTATATATAGCTCACACAGATCTAGATTACTGGCTAGATTTTATTTACTTTATATATAGCTCACACAGATCTAGGTTACTGACTAGATTTTATTTATTTTGTATATAGCTCACACAGATCTAGATTACTGACTAGATTTTGTATATTAGGTATATGACGCACAAATAGATCTAGATTACTGACTAGATTTTATTTATTTTGTATATAGCTCACACAGATCTAGATTACTGACTAGATTTTATTTATTTTATATATAGCTCACACAGATCTAGATTACCGACTAGATTTTATTTATTTTGTTTATAGCTCACACAGATCTAGATTACTGACTAGATTTTGTATATTAGGTATAAGACGCACACATAGATCTAGATTACTGACTAGATTTTATTTATTTTGTATATAGCTCACACAGATCTAGATTACTGACTAGATTGTATTTATTTTGTTTATAGCTCACACAGATCTAGATTACTGACTAGATTTTATTTATTTTATATATAGCTCACACAGATCTAGATTACCGACTAGATTTTATTTATTTTGTATATGGCTCACACAGATCTAGATTACTGACTAGATTTTGTATATTAGGTATATGAGGCACACATAGATCTAGATTACTGACTAGATTTTATTTATTTTGTATATAGCTCACACAGATCTAGATTACTGGCTAGATTTTATTTATTTTGTATAAAGCTCACACAGATCTAGATCACTGGCTAGATTTTATTTATTTTGTTTATAGCTCACACAGATCTAGATTACTGGCTAGATTTTATTTATTTTATACATAGCTCACACAGATCTAGATTACCGACTAGATTTTATTTATTTTGATTTGTCGGTCGCACCCCAAATTATGTACAGTAACAATTCTATAAATCGATCTACGTTCAATTAAATTGTATTCACAAATTTCATATAATCATTACAAAATATTTACAGCACTTAATCACGACAGCCATTACAGTAAAACCAAAGAACATGATATTTGGTAAATCATAACGACATTTTGTACACATACAAAGTATATACAAATGTTTAGACAAAAAGTAAGGTACAAGACGACGTCATTTATGCTCTCTAGCCCATTAGCTCTCGAGTAAGCCTATGAGGTCATCCAGGTCAACTTCTCTATCGGATACCCTTTAAGCTACGAAATAGCGATCGATTGAATGGTCGGATTTAGCATATCTTGTACGGCCCAGTGTAGCAACTACCTTACTTTTTCGTTACTCTTGTCGAGTGATCGTGAGCTATTCCACCCTCTCATAGCACTAATTCTGTAATTCTCCTACTTCGTACTTACGTACTGCAGTCTTTGTGTTTCTGTGTCAAATCCTAAGTGACCAATCTGGTCGTGATATTTTTATATCGAGCGCCACTTGGTCAGTTCAGGAATAACAAACCTATTTCCATGAATAATTATGCGAAACAGGCAATCATGTACTATCTCGTAATTATTAGTTTTATCAGGATTACTGGTATCCTCTTTTAACTACCTAATTATACATACTTTGGGTGTGCTCGTCCTGAAGTTGCAATGTGAGAAGCCAATCAACTTCCTTGATGCTAAGCACCGGGATAGTGTTAACTCGTACTCGTACGTACTCCGGGTACGGAGGAGGGCATCGACATGACGCATGCGATCTCCGGTAGGATACTCAATCTCAAGGTCGAAGTCTTGAATGGTGAGCCACCACCAAGAAATGCGGACTAGGCCCTTCTTTGTGAGTGTACACTAAGTGCAGAACAGTCGGTAACAACTTTAACTGGGATGCCAACTATATCTGCCAAATATATCTCATATTATACGATAAATAATCATAAGATTTACTACATCCAGGTATGTCGGTGGTTGTAATACATAGCTCGCTAGTGCAGCCAAGTTGGTCACTACAATCAGCAAACAAGTTGCTATACGTATTTAATAAATTTAGCAAGTACCCACTCGTTATTTTTTTCATTAATTATACCTACATCTATGTTTGATACGTAATTAATCTACATTCACTGCCGTTTGATTTACCATTGGAATGTCAGTCTTTTGAGATTTTAAAACATCACATTGTTTACACAAATCTGTGCAAATGAGCAGTCTATCCGCTAACTTATATATCAGCCACCTAAGTTCGTGATTTGTAAAGTAAATTTTCCGTTCATCAATATAGCCCGCGGTATGTAATATGATTCCTTGCCCAGACTGAAGACAGTATGTAGGTAGGTAGGGTATATGTACATAGGTATGTTGTACGTCGTTCGCGCATAGATATCATAAGTCGCTTCTGGCGGTACCACAAAATTATTGACCAAAAACCAAGGCACCTTTTCTATGAGATTTTCGGATGCCAATCAATTTTTTGCCAATTCGCGAGTAGGACATACAATTTCATCAGTATTTGCGATAACTTGACGAACTTGGAGTTGGCGACCAAGGTTACGTCTGATTGAGTAATGATTGGTTGACCTACTAATATTTATATCTTTCAAATCAGTATCAATAACCTCGGCGGAACTCTCGAAATGAACATCATCTATAAGTAACTGGAACCGTATCTTCTAGAGAAACACAATTTGATCACCACCAAATCTTCTCACGACTACACTCGATTGTGACATCTGAAGTTGTATATCGGTGACCCATTATCCCATAATTTTTATGCATATCTGACAAAAACTCATACGAAATAAAGAAAACTCATCTATACCTGTTGATTATTGCGTGGTGGTTGCGGAGCCTGCGCGTCTCGTGGCCCGGCGGCCGCGGCCGCGCCGGCGCCGGGTGCCGCGTGCCAGCAGGCCGCCGTGGCGTGGCCCAGGCGCTGGCAGGTCTGGCAGCGAGTAGTAGTTCGACAGTCGCGCGCTTCATGTCCCGTTTTGCGACAGTTGAAGCAGGTCTTCGGCAATGCTGATCCTCGAAGCCACGTTGATCTTGTTTCTAGGTTACTTGTCTCCACTTTCTTATAATTTTCAAGCGAAGACAAAAAGCCATAGTACAGCTCTTCAGGACTTTCACAGCTGTAGGCTTTGGCGTTTGCTCGTAACTCTGCGGGTAAGCCTCGGATTAGGCAGGAGATGGCAGCGTCACCTTCTAAATCACACTTTTTTAGGAGTGAGATTTTTTCGTGGTAATACTTCGTCATTGTCTCATTATTTTCTTTCTTCCGCGCTAGCATCTCTTCAAGACGGTCAACAGTGTCGGTGGAGCGTGGGAATGCACGGGATAGGTTTTCCTTCCACTGGGTCCATGTGGCAGCATAATCGTCCAGGTCGTCGTACCAGTCTCGGGCGGCACCGCGGAGACGAATTTGCATCACGAAAATGCGGTCTCGTGGGTCCCACTCATGCATGTCCCCGAGTTGGTCGATTTTGTTAAGCCAACCTTTAACATTCGTAGTTTTCTTATTGGGGTCAAATTTGGGGATAACTTCTGCATCCAGGTGTGTAATTCTTCGTTTCTTGCTAGGCTTGGTAGGATTTTCCTCTTCATCACGTTCCGTAAAAAAAATTTCATCGTTTTCGTTACCTTCATTCTGTGCAGATGTTTCGCTAGTACGTCTTTCCCTCTTCTTTCCCAATCCGTGGAGAAATGGACCCAGCATCCGTTGCATTGTTTTATCCCACTTCTGAGATGTAATTTAGAAGGGGATTTTAATAATAAGACGCCGATGTTCTTTACACGTTCAGTCAGTTTATTCTTGTCCGAGTCGTTATTCATATCTGAACTACCTTTCAACCGCACAAAACAAGAAGGATTAAGTACATCATATTTTAGTGTTGCCACTACCTAATTCTCATAGTAACAATGAGCCGTTTTCCGACGAGACAAAAAGACATGGTTTAATAAAACGATAATAGGAGGCGCTTGTAGGTCTTTTGGTTTGTTGTCAAAAGCGGTAGGCATAATGGGACTTAATTCATTCAATTTGCGAAAGCACGACTTCTAGTAATAAATAATAAACTACTTTATCCATGTACGCATTTTATTCGAATGAAAACTATATCAAAACATTAAAATTTCAAAACAAATTCGTAAACCTGATGAAAGACAAAATACATATTTTTTAAATTTATTCTTGGCTATGGATACTAATCCTTCAGCCGAGAGAGTATCTCTCTACTTAGTCTGTGGATAAAATATTGTCGTATCAGTGTTGCTACTTATATCTTTGAATTATCCTTCTACTTTGGCTTTGTTGGTGTCTATTGCCTCGGGAGTTCTAAAGATTTTTACTGAAAAGGGATTGTAATCAGTAACGGTTTTTTATTACATTATCAACCTAATTAGCTATTTTTATTCCCAATATTTTAAAATTAAAAAAGACACTTTTTACACTATACTTTTTCCCTGAAAACGGGTAGGGTCTCTAAAGGGATTACACTGTTGAGAGTATATGGTAGAGACAGATCTATCTGCATCTCGAACAATCGCCATCTAGTGCGTCCGTTGGAACTATTTTTGTCTCGTCGGAAACTCCCTCATTATATAATATTGTTAAATACTTTTACTAATTTGATTATTACTACACATACATTATAATTAAATCATTGATGCTGGGGTTAATCACAATATGACAATTAATGTAAGGTATTTATAATATGTGTATCTATAAGACGTTGGGTTTCGACATTATAACACTTCTTTTGTCGCAGCTAGACAGATTTTTCGTGGGCTGTGAAATGAATTCTAGCGTCACGCTCGGATATGATAAGAAATCTTCGGGTAAACTCGGGACCAGGGTAGTGATTCTAAATGCGATTCCGGATGGTTCGGAATCGGAATGACAATCCCTGTCTCTGTCTGTATACTAAACAGATAAGACAAAGACCGAGAGATGAGATTCCGTGTCGGTTGCAACCGAATGGATTTAGAATCGCTACCCTTAGCCATTGGCTATCTAGAAATGCGTCATCCAATGGTAAAAATGCTAAAAGGGCGTGGCCTGCCCATCTAGAAATGCGTCAGCCAATGGGAATTGTTGGTGCATTTCTAGATGGTCATGCCATGATGACCAGGCCACACCCTCCGGTTACACCAATATATTATATACTAGCAGCGTCCCGCGGTGTTACCCGCGAAGTTCCCGTTCCCGTTGTTCCCGTTGTTTTTCTGGGTTAAAAGTGGCCTATGTGTTCTTCCAGACTAAAATCTATCTGTGTTCCAAATTTCAGCCCGATCCGTTCATACGTTAGGACGTGATTGAGCAACAAACATCCAAACATCCATACATTCATATTTATAATATTAGTAGGTTTCCTAAGACATTTTCTGTGTTAACTGGTTTCTTTTCACCGCGAAACGTGTTAGCTGGCTGAATTTTGCGCGCGTAATAAATAAACATTGGTGGACAATTCACACACATCACCATCTGACCCCAAACTAAGCAAAGCTATGGCGGCCATATAGCTGTTTTAATACTTAAATAGTTACTTATTATACATAGAAACACCCAGACGCAGTACAAATATTTGCACGGTGTGGGATCGAACCCACGACCCTCGGTTTCGCAGGCAGAGTTACTGCCCACTAAGCCACGAGGCCAGTCACTGTAATGGTCGACTGGTGTGTGAAGAATGTGTGCGTGCCAGCCTGTTTGTGAGAGCGCACTGGCCGACTCTTTGGACACAATTTGTTTTTTAGCCAGACTACGTACTACTTTTTTTAAGTCCGTGACTCAAAGCATCTAGCTTCTAAATATATTATTATAAAATCCTCGAAATCACCCATTGACATATATACTTAAGTGTTATTTTGAACAATGATCCTTCTAATATTATAAATGTCAATGTATGGATGTTTTGATGTTTGGATGTTTGTTGCTCAATCACGTCCTAACGTTTGAACGGATCGGGCTGAAATTTGGAAAACAGATAAATTATAGTCTGGAAGAACACATAGGCTTTTTATCCCGAAAAAACAACGTTAACGGGAACTTCGCGGGTAACACCGCGGGGCGCTGCTAGTATTTAATATAACAATGTTATAACACTACTAGCTGACCCCGCAAACGTTGTTTTGCCATTTAAATAAAGGTATGAAAAATAGCTAGTAGCCGATTCTCAGACCTACTGAATATGCATATAAATTTTGGTTAAAATCAGTAAAGCCGTTTCGGAGGAGTAAGGAAACAAACACTGTGACACGAGAATTTTATATATAAGATAACATTGAAACCACCCCTTTAAAACAGATTTAGGCTTATGAACAATGTATCCAAGACGGTGTAGGCATAAAAGCACAAAGCACGTTCGAATTTTGAAAAACTTTGAAATTGCAAATTTTGAAAGTTTCAATCTTTCATTATTTGTTTTGATTTTGAGCATTGCTACTATTGTTATTTAGTTTTTTCCAAGTTTTTTCCCAAAAACGACGTTTTGATTTTTGATAACGTGACTACTACTGTCTGGTTCTAGATATACCTAGTTTGTAATAGTTGTTTATTTGAATATAGTATAATGGAAACAGAGCCTGATGGTGGTGGCGGTGATGATAGGGACTTGCCTCCAGCCGAAGAGGAGCCGAAAGGTCGCCAGTCCGTTAAAATGAATGACCAGATAGAAGTCAGAAGGTTCTTGCGTAGACCAACAGCATCTAGAATACCTTCCAGCGCGGGTCTAGAGGAGAAAGTCATTATTGATCGAACTGCACTAGAGGCTATCCTCGATGTCAGTTCTCGTATCCGAGATATACAAAGGAAAAGCCGCGTGTCTATGAGCACGCTGGCACTGGGTCACGAATCCTATAAAGATAAACAGGTTGATAAATCTTGCTATTCATCATTTGATTCTACTCCTATTGTAGGTAGGACTAAATCAATTAAATTTTAACTTCTGGGGCTAGGTACTTTAAATAAGTACCAATTGGAGTGGATCTGCTGAAAAAATATTCTCTTATACACAAGAGTGTGACTTGCACTTCTGTTGTTACACTAATATAAAATGTAATAAAGTAGCCAAGTGCGAGTTGGACTCGCCCATGAAGGGTTCCGTTCCAGCAAGTAACATAATATACATAGTACACATAGTTCTTGTAGTTCGTTGTAACTTTGATCGAAGTTTTAATAATAGTGTATTTATGACGTACTAAAAAAAACTACTCATCAGATCGAGTTCAAACTAATTTTCGTTGGTAGTTTTCATGGTAATGTACATCATATATATTTTTTAGTTTCTTCATTCTCTTACTTTAGAAGTTAGAGGGGGGGGAACACACATTTTACCACTTTGGAAGCGTCTCTCGCGCAAGTTATTCAGTGTAGACAAAAATTATATTAGAAACCTCAACATCATTTTTTAAGACCTATCGATAGACACCCCACACGAGTAGGTTTGATGAAAAAAAAATTTTTGAGCTTCAGTTCTCAGTATGGGGGGCACCCCTAATTTTTGTTTTTTTAAAAAACTTTTGTAAAAATCTTAATGCGGTTCACAGAATACATCTACTTACCAAGTTTCAACAGTGTAGTTCTCATAGTTTCGGCAAAAAGTGGCTGTGACATACGGACGGACAGACAGACAGACAGACAGACAGACAGACAGACATGACGAATCTATAAGGGTTCCGTTTTTACGTTTTACGGAACCCTAAAAATCATTCATTTTAACTACTTACTACTTATCTACATAATGGTCTAACAACTGAATTCAAATGGTTTATTCAAAGTAATTAATTCAAAAGATAAAATTTTGATTGTCAGTTACTCAGCTTGATGCATGGAATAGATTATAGGTATAGGAGGACATTTTAATAATTAAAATTTCAAAGTTAAATAAATCCCAAATAAGCCTGTAAGATACAGTTAATTTACTAATGGTTCAATTTTTCTTGGTATCCATAAATATGGGAGAATTCTAAGCGGTTTAATTTTGTGAATATTTTCAAAACAATTCTGAAAATAACTGTTTTTATTTTTAACAGGCTAAAGCTAAAGAGGCTCGCAACAATCGTGTGGGTAGTTTGAAAAGTCAACACAGATATCTACTTGAAACTTGTGCTGCAATACTCAATAAACCTGCTGATTATGTTCTGGTAAATAATCAACTCACATTTTTTATTTTATTTAAGCAAGCCTATCCTAGCCATTTTGAGGAAAAAAAAGAAAAAAAACCATTACCAAGCTTCTTGTTTTACCACTTCAAATAATTAGGTTTCATTATCCTTTTCAGTTCAAATTTCAGTTATGTACCTACTTATTTTAAATGCTAAATTAATGTTCTTAGAGAATTAAAACAATATCTGATTCATTTAACCATCAGGTGGTTTAACACTATACTCTATATGTACTTCCTTTCCACTTTCCCCATAGCCATATTAAGCTTCAAATAAATAAATATTGGTGGACAATTCACACACAACAGCAGCTGACCCCAAACTAAGCTAAGCTTGTACTATGGCGGCCAGACAGCTGATATAATACTTATTTATATAGTTTTAAATACATACTTATTATATATACATAGAAACACCCAGACACAGTACAAATTTTTGAATTCATCACACATATATATTTGCACTGGATGGGAATCGAACCCATGACTCTCGGCTTCGGAGGCAGAGTTACTACCCACTAAGACACGAGGCTAGTCAAATTAACTGAGCATTATACCTGCATGAAAACATTTTGCAGCTACTTGTACATTAGTGCATGTGCAGTCCAAGCCTCCAATTTTGGGGGGGTCACCAATAGAAATACAATAAATCGAGTAAAAATACTTTACTAGTATCGCCTCATGATTATTTCCGCGTAGTTGCTGTTCCAGTTGTTTTCCCGCGTTATAAAATAGTCTACTATTTAATAATTAGAATTTTTTTAGATTTTTAATTTGACGTATACGATTTTGAAGGGGTCATCCATCAATCATCATCATCAGCTGCAAGACGTCTACTGCTGAACATAGGGCTCCACCCTAGATTACCACAACGAACGGTCCCGCGCAACCTGCAACCAGCGGTTTCGAGCGACCTTTGTGGGGTCATCTGTCCATCTATGTAGTGGGAGGCCGTCCAACACTGCGACCACTGCGTCTTCCGGTTCGTGGTCTCCACTCGAGAACCTTTCTTCCCCATCGGTTGTCAGTTCTTCGAGCGATGTGGCCTGCCCATTGCCACTTTAGCTTGCTTACTCTTTGAGCTATGTCGGCCACTTTCGTTCTTTTGCGAATATCTTCATTACGGATCTGGTCGCGCAAAGAGACTCCGAGTATAGTTCTCTCCATAGCTCGCTGTGTGGCTTTGAGCTTTGTTATGAGGCCCACAGTTAAGGACCACGTCTCAGTTCCATAAGCCATCACTGGCAACACGCATTGGTTAAAGACTTTTGTCTTCAGGCGTTGGGGTATTTTGGACTCAAAGATGTGCCGAAATTTCCCGAACGCTGACCATCCGAGTTGGATCCTTCGCTGAACCTCTTTGTCGAAGTTGGATCTACCTAATTGGATCTTTTGACACAGGTAAACGTATTCGTCAACTACTTCGAGTGTGGTATTCCCAACAATAACCGGTACAGGTGAGACATGAAGATTTGACATGACCTTGGTCTTGTCCATGTTCATCCTCAAACCAACCTGTTGGGATACTCTACTGAGGTCCCTGAGCATAGTTCCGAGGTCCTTCAGCGACTCCGCCACAATGACTATGTCGTCGGCAAACCGAAGGTGAGTGATGCATTCGCCGTTGATATTGATACCATGTCCGTTCCAGTCCAGTAGCTTGAAAACATCTTCCAGCGCGGCAGTGAACAGTTTCGGAGATATAACATCTCCCTGTCTCACACCTTTCTGTAGCTGGATATGTTTTGAGCACTGGTCCTGTAATCGGACTGATATAGCGATAGTCGATGCGGGATCGCTGGAGAGACTGAAGCACTGCCCAGGTCTCGATGGAATCGAAGGCTTTCTCATAGTCGACAATCCACATACGCTATACATAGTGGCCGATTATACTCCTCGGTTTTCTGTATAATCTGCCGGAGCGTATGATGATGTGGGATGTGGTCTATGGTACTTATAGCCTATTCGGAAACCGGCTTGTTCGGGTGGCTGAAAGTCGTCAAACCTGCGTGCGAGACGACTCGTGATTACCCTCGAAAACAACTTATAAACGTGGCTCAGAAGTGAGATGGGTCTGTAGTTCTTCAACAGCGTGTTGTCACCTTTTTTGAAGAAGATCACCACCACACTTCTGCTCCACGCTTCTGGCGTAGTACCGTCAAGTATGACGGAGTCGAACAGATTCTTCAGGACTTTAAGTACCGGTTTTCCACCCGCTGTCAGAAGCTCAGTCGTAATTCCGTCGTCGCCAGGTGCCTTGTTGTTTTTAAGTTGTTTAAGGGCCATCCTAATCTTATACAGGCTGACTTCCGGGATATCTTCGGTAAAGCGTTTATTAGGTAAATCGAATCGTAATTTGTATAAATTTAAAAAATAAACATGAATATTAAATTAACAAAAGCTTTAAACAACTTAAATCAAATTGATTTGTATTTTCATTTACTTTCCACCACAATAAGAGATTATCACTAATACTTATGCACCTTACCTCCGATTAAAAACTCCGGTTTAAAATTTCGGAGCCGAAGTCGGAACCGAAGGTGTAAAAATATCTAATCGGAAGTTCCGACTTATCGGAGTCGGAGCTCCGTAACATCCCTGGTTTACGACTACCACTCTACTTGACCCCTAGCTGTTCCTTTTTTTTTACATAACTCTGGAAACATTTCCCTTTATACCGGAACACAGTAATGTTTGCACATTACTGCTTGGCGGTAGAATAACTGGTAAAAGTGTGATGGTCAGGCGGAGTCTGCTAAGAGTCCTACCACTTCTATTACTACTGTTCCTTATCTCGTTTAGCTATAAAAACGTTTTTGCTCTATGATCACATCGATCTTTATTCTACGGATGAGTCGAGATATAATAAGAACATGTAATGCATGTGGGTAGTAGACAAACAAAACATTGATTTTAATTACTGTACCTAATTACAATTTTTTATGACCCTGGAACTCCTGAAATTCTGTTAATGAAAGCTTTGTGGAGTATTTTTACATCAAAAAGTTTTGTCTCCAACGTCTTGTTCGATTAGCGAGTGCATCTCTTGCGAAACCGTATATCAGTCGCGAACCTCGGTTTACCCATAGTGTTATGCGGAACATATCAGATTTAATAAAAAAGTATTATACTTAGGCTTACACTTGACCGCCATCTCGCCTGCTGTCAAGCTACGATACAGGATACAGTCCACGACGAAGCGTGCTTACCTATAAGAAACCGATTCACTCTCATTTTAGAGTTAAAAAAAGATATTCACATAAATACCTAAAAGTTTAGCTGGCTATCGGTGGTTGAAGCGTAATTCTGAAGAGCAGGCTGACTCCTAGGTCCTGCAGTGGGCTATGTAAATTTAAATTTGGGTGAATCAAACGATGTTGATTGGCGTCGGCGTCGGACTGGCCATATAGTCGAGGTGGCATTTTGCCTGCCGGGCCCCAACCTGCGCGACCCCCCCCCCACAGAACTGCCTTGCGGGGCATGTGGTAACCATAGGATAAGGAGGATAAGGTCTGGGGCCCCGGGCTTGTGATCGCCATGGAACCACCCCGGCCCTTTTAGCCCAGTCCGACGCTGATTGGCGTTGTTCCTATTCTTGTCACAAGTGCTGCCTTTCCGATACTGCGCTAAAACAATTTACAAGTTCGAAGTTTCGCCAGGATTTTAAACAAAATTATTACTCCCTATATTAGATACCTATTAGTGTGTTTATGAAGTAGAACTATTTTACAGTCTATTTGGAGAAGCAACTAATCGGTCTTCCTACCGCCTAACTATATCTGCTTTGACTTAGCTGTCTGTATAATTTTATTTAAATTTTTATTAAACTTTTATACGAAAAAAGAGAGTAATGTAATATCAATATCAAAGCTAAGACAGGTTTAGTTACGCGGTAGACCCTCGGGTAGTGAAACTAGAACCGTAGTATTTTTTTCCTTTTTTTTATAGGAAGGAGTTTATGATGCTGATATTCACATTGATTTGCTGGATAGTATAATTGCGGAAGGTGATCGACATTGTGTTGTGTTATGCGATGCATTTTTGCCACCTCTGAAGATGGGCAAGTTTTAATTTAATTTTATTTCGAACTAGCGACCCGTGCCAGTTTTGCCCGGGTGCAATGCTGATACTAAATATACCTACTAATAAAATGGTTGAGGGTTATCCGTTGTTATCCCTAAGAGATAGTAGATATGAACCATCAACCAACATAAGACAGATTTGTACTCCTAGTACGTAGTACGTCGTATCTTTTTAAGGGGTACAATACTGCAGTACACTATTATGATCTATCTCGAAGGCTTCAGCTAGCGTTTGCAATGTAAGCGCAAAAATGTGTTTATTTATGACATCACAAAAGTATTTCTCTGCTATTTTAGGCATGTTAGAAACCAGTTAGCATGTTAAAATTTTCAGTGTTTCTCTACTATTTTATGCACGTGTTATATACATTAACCTTCCTCTTGAATCACTCATAACTAATAAAGAAAACCGCATTAGAATATCTTTGGTAGTATGAAAGATCTAAGCATAGGTGCGTATTTCCAAACTATACAACGCCAGAACGCAGCCATAGAAAACTGCTAGAGTATATATTGTAATGTTGTTTTAAAATCTGTTATTACAAACCATACAAGAGTTTTGCGTACTGATGGTGTATAGTTTGTAACGTGGATGCTCGCGTCGCGTCTTTCCATTCTATACAACGCCAGAACGCAGCCATAGGAAACTGTTCGCGTACGAGTAGAGTCCATTTCACGAAAGAAGTCCCGCGGACAATTGTGGAACTAAATTTGACAGATGGGGAGTTCGGCCATGTTGTCTTGTTGTCGTTTGTCGATGTTATCAAGGTGCGTTTGTTGTGGTAGATATTTTGTGAATGTATTATTGGATTAGTGCGTTATAAGGTTTATTTACTATGCCAAAAGTTGTAAAAAGTGCAGGTCGAGAAATGATATTAAAGGTGAAGGAGTTCTGTGAAGCGGAACACAAGAATCGCGGCGTTTTAATACCATTAGACAATGTTCGCAAAAGAGTCGCCGCCATGACAGGTAAATTTTGGGGCTGCCATATTATACATATTTTTTCCCGATTGATTTATAGATTGGAGTTAAGTCATAGAATAGATAATACAGATAGAACGGACACTCCCCACCCCCCGCCAGTTTCAAGCTTTCTACCCCGCAAGGACGCGAGAATCACTCAACGAAGGGTTATATCGGACGATAATTTTCTATGAGAATACGACCATGATGCTGTATTATTTAACAAAATGGTACCAAATTTTTCGTCTATTATACGAAACAAGAATAAGAGATTTTTGATTTCATAAGAATTTCTACAAAGATTGAATCATTTTTATAAACTATTCTGGTTAGAAGTACGCGCCAACACTGAAGTCCTGTGACGAAATTATTAAACTCGTTGTTTTTAAGCTGCGGCTTTCGTTAATCGTTGTGAAATACGTCAGTGGCGCCAATAACGTATGGTAACGAGTGATGGCGCGGAGTAGGTATAGTTCGCAATTCACGAAGTCACTAGTCACTAGTGTTGCCAATTTAGTGGATTTTTTTACTAAGATTGCTACTATTCAGATTTATTGATAACTAAAACTTATTCAGTAATTAACGGCTTTGACATTGACTTATAAACTTTACCGGTTCTTATTCAGTAATTAACGGCTTTGACATTGACTTATAAACTTTACCGGTTCTAGTACTACCGGTACTACTACGATTTAGTTTCATTTTTAACCAACTTCAAAAAAGGAGACGGATCTCAATTCGTTTATATGTTTGTTACGTGATAGCTCCATTTATTGTGAAACAAAGGACATAAGCCCAAATCACATTGAAAAAACCCAGGTGCCACACCTGGGTTTTTTGATGTACCTCGGATTTTAAGTTATTAGTAATAATATTCTAAACTATCATCATCATCCGTTTGAGTGGCTAACCTGCGTTTCTTTGCCTGTAGAAGTTTTGTAGAAGTTCGTGTCAAAAGCTCGTTTTATGGAACAAAATATATTGTATAATTTGGTGTTAATGATATAAAAATAATATATACCGGCTGAGTCATAAAGATATATATCAAACAATGCACGAATATGCTTAGGTTCTTTTCGCGATGGGTGGCCTTGGAATTGAATTCAAATTTAACGAGTGTAAGTAAAATAATTCATGATAATACGCTTATTTTTGGTAATGTACTTTGGACTTTGTATTCAATTATCAGTATGCTTACATCGCGGGTCAAATCTGGACAAGTACTAGCACAAGCACAGCACTAACATAGGCCTGGGATATGAGGCGTACTTGAAGAGAGGTATATGCTAAGATGTTATGATGATGATGATTACATCGGATTGCAAACAGTATTGGTGAACTTTTAAAAAAAACGCCTACAAAACTACACTGATAAAAAAACATGTTAGCCACTAATTTGGGTTATGGGAGTGGTGTAATTTTTTTTCCTAAAATATATTTGCATACAATTATTAGATTTTTTTGAGATTAGATACAATTATTTTGTGCCGAGGTCAGGGTACGATTTGGGCCATGTCTTCTATGATGTTTCTTTTTTTTTTGGTAGATCATAGTTTTGAAATATGAAAACAAAACTAAAAATTACTTTCGTTTATTTTTGTTCAAGTTTTTTATGATCGTCGTTGAAATTTGGTCAAGTAAGTTTCTGAATTTAATTTAAAATTGAAACCGATTTTTGTTTATTCGGCGCAAATTCACAATATTTAAAGTTTTATGCGATCCTTACTATAATGCGAATAAATAAATCACTATTTATCAACATACAAAAGTAATATTCTTTTAAGCATTAGTAATAAATTAAATCCGGAACTAGCAACATTATCGGCCATAGTTGATAACAATTCGAAATGTTTGTTTACAACATTTAATTTGGAGTTTTGAGTTGAAAAATCATGTGCTTTCTCTTTACTGGTCGCTGACATGATGTGTTAATAATTAATAAGTAGTTTGTGCAGTGTATAATACTCTGATATAGTAAACTGTGATAACGCCTTTTAATGCATCTTATGAACGTAGTTATAGCTAATCTAATGTTCTGTGACTAGTCTATAATGAAATACGCGAAATATGTGGAGTGATTAATTAATATATTGTCAGAATAAAGTTTTCTCTTTGGGTAAGTGTACTTAACTTACTAAAATAATTTAGTAACCCTAGATGACACGCACACATGCGTAAATGTGTTCGAACGACATATGCGTAGTTGTGTGAGTGTAGGTATGTCAACTGCACCGTCTGTATAGATTTTAGGCCGAGTGTCCGGGGTGTGGTTAAGTTTTTTTTAATGCACGATTTTTATTAAGGAAAATTTGAAAAGGATTTTTTTTTAAATTGTTCATTTTATTGCAGGTGTGTCAGAGAAAACTGTAACGAGAGTTACAAAAGAAGGCGCAACAGCGGCGAGTACTTCTAAAGTTATCATCACCCCAGGGAAGAGTCGCCCGCATCCCAAAAAGTTCGACTTGGATGGATTTGATTTGTGCGCTATACGGCAAAAAATTCATAGTTTTTATGTTGTGAAGAAGGAATTACCTACATTGGCTAAATTACGTGCAGCTTTGAGAGAAGACATAAATTATCAAGGAAGTATCACAACATTGCACCGTATATTGCATAGCATCGGTTTCAAGTATAAGCGATGCCAATCGAAACATAAATTACTAATGGAACGTTATGATATTACTGCATGGCGTTCAAGATATTTGGAGAGAATCCGAAGAAATCGCAATGTGGAAAAAAAACCTGTAGTATATTTAGACGAGACCTATATACACAACACTTATCATGCCAAAAGTTGCTGGCAAAGTGAGGAGGAGCCTGGGGTGTTCGTGTCAGAGTCATCAGGGAGTCGTTGGATAATTGCTCATGCAGGAACTGAAAATGGTTTTGTTAATGGTGCATTGTTAATGTTCAAATCCCAATCCAAATCCTCAGATTACCACGATGACATGAACTCAACAAATTTTTTGAAATGGATGAGTGAGAAAGTCGTTCCTAACCTACCTGAAAGGTCACTTGTGGTAATGGACAACGCTCCGTATCATTGCACTCAAATAAATAAAGCACCTACAATGTCAAGTATTAAACGTGACATGCAGGAATGGCTGCGAGGAAAGGGAGTATATTTTGAAGATACTTGGACAAAAGCTGTATTATTTGGATTAATTAAGCAAAACAAAGGTCCACCTACATATGCCGTGGATGAATTATTAAAATCTCACAATCATGAATTGCTAAGATTGCCGCCTTACCACTGTGATCTCAATCCGATCAAAAAAATGTGGAGCCTTGTAAAGAGACGGGTAGCGGATAAAAACGTGAGCCAAGATACAAAAGAAATTGTACGCCTAACAGAAGAGGCTTTCGAGTCTGTTACAGCGGAAGATTGGGCAGTTCAATGTAAACATGTACAGCATTTGGAGGAAGAATATTTAAAAAATGATGGTCTTATGGATGAAGAAATGGATCGATTTATTATATCTACGGCTAGTGATAGTGAAACAGAATCTGATTCTGTTTCTATTCACTCTTCTGACATTGATCATAGTATGACCGATCATAATTATTCAATAAAACTTTGAATAAAACTTTTTAAATGTTATTTTATTTTTCTAATTTGAAGTTGGTTGAACATCTATATTTCCATTTTATATTTTAGAAATTACAGGAAGATTAATTTTTCACTAATCTGACCTTAGCAGTATAAACATCAAATAGGTACCTATATAAAAAATATATTCTATTAAAAACATTTTTTTTCTTATCTAACTGTTCGAGTACGAAGTTAATAAAATGAAACTAATGAACTATAAATTATTTCCCCTGATTTCCCCATACCATATAAATTTAACCGTGGCAACATTATGTCGCGCGAATACAGCGCTGCCGTCTGCGGGACTTCTTTCGTGAAATGGACTTTATATTATATTGTAATGTTGTTATAAATCTGTTATTACGATGCATACAATAATTTTTCGTACTGATTGTCTGTGTTGTCGATCCGATGCTGAGATTTGACTCTGGGTGGGCTCCCGCCAGAAGCCCTGCGGTCAGCCCTGAGTGTCGCTTCCCCATACTCGGCCTGAGCTCCACTACGGAGGTCGCCGGATCGCTTCGCTCGCCACCTCCCCCCTGCGTTTCGCTAGGCCTCGTATGGCTCGCTCCACTCAGAACCTCCCCTAGGCTTCTGGCTCCCGCATTTTTTATATACACTCTAGGGGTAGTAGCGACAAGACTAGGTGGAGTCGGGGTGCTCCGAGTCGGATCTGGGAAACCAACATCTACAATAAATCAGTCAGTATAACATCTTGATAAAACATCTTAGATCTCTGGGTGACGAGCGCAGTGCAGTGCAGTGCTAGGTAACGATTTGGACTCTTCATGTTCCAATAGCTGCATGTCACTGTACTGTTATGTAGCAGGTATGTTGCTTACCATCAAGCAAATGTCCTGCTCGTCTCGTCACTCTTTATATAAACAAAAAAATGCAACTGCTCACGTACAAATTGTAATGTTAGTTTCGCGCGCTTATTCCAAAACATACACGATTAGTCCGTATGCGTACTGGCGCTGTATATTTTGTAACAGCATAATACTTCTACGTTACTACAAAGTCTACGCGAGTATTTGCGTACTGGCCTTGTATGGTTTGGAAGATCTTAGTAAAAAAACTTATTTACAATCTATACGTGATTAGTTTCATACCCTCGCGTTCTGGCCTTGTATAGATTGGAAATACGCAGCATAGGTACCTACATAGGGATAGGCAGACAGCGGGAAGTGGCTTTGTTTTGAACTAGGTATGTGATGTAGTGTAGTGATGCTTCTCCGTAATATTCGTGTTATGTTTTTTTTGTCTTTATATTTAGCAATTACTTCAGACATTAGGTGGAAACTAAATGGATAGGTAGTTTACATACGTGATCAACAATCCTTAATTACTACTTAGAAGTTGTGTGACACCAAAGTGAAGTCGATAAACAAGGATCGCTTCATAATAAGTACTTATTAGGTAACAGAAAATAAATACTAAGTAGTATGTAAATAAATATTCTACTAGCTCGGCCCCGCGCTGCCACCTACGCCTTAACAATCGTTCGTTTTACGCGATAAAAAGTAGCCTATTTGTTAATCCAGATAATTTACTTAAATTTGATTTCATTCAAATCCGTTGGACTGTTGCAGAAATTAACACAAATACACAATTTTTTACCATTAAATTTTGGTATGATAAGTGCCAACGTGATTCCCGTACTAACTCAAATGATAAAAGTATCTAATATCACGATATCTTAAAATGATTTTTTACGAGTGAGATTGCTAGGACTATGTCCTTCAATTGAGGCGACGGATGCTAGTCTAGGCAAATAGCGAAAAAAAAACGCAGGCTTGTCTGTTTTCTGCAAAATAGAGTCAATGAGAATTGACTCAACAAAATGAGTAAAATCTGTGATAAGTACCTACTTACTGAAAATAAAATAATGTTTCACACAGAATCGGGAAGATTCATTCACCAACAAAAAGGCCTAATGGAACGAACTTACATTTCGGATGGACTATCAATTGGAACTGAAGGTCGATGTATTGGCATGTACAGGATTAAAAACAAGCTCATTGATCTAAAGAATATAACAGAGGTGTGTATATTCAATTATTTTTAAAAGTAAGTATGTCAACATCACGCACAGCCTTCTGGGTCTCACTGCTAAGTGCAGGCGTCTCTAACGATTCTGTCCGTCTCGGGCTTGTGTTAATTGAGTCGAGGTTCGGCCTGGGTCAGATACCGTTTCGTTTGCAAAATGGGTATATTTGGTCAGTGTAGGTACGTCCGACACTCTCTTGACCACAACTCTGCCATAATCTGGCTCCTCCTTTCACCCTGTTAAAATGCATGTCTACATACAATTGTATAATTGATAGATTCAACACATTGTGTTATAATAAAAGCTATTAGGTAGATACGAGTAGGTACATACGTACAAAACTTTGTCGCGTCAACGGGAGAGTCTTGGAGATCCTGCTATCCTACAAATAGATCAACTTGAGTTATTGCTTCTATATTTTTGAGGGTGGCACTCATTTTGTAATTCTAAAAACCTCGTATCAGTATGTAACGAGTAAGGACTAAGGACACTATGATGAGAGACAGACACATGAGTACCTGGTCTGGCGGGTGCCTCTATGTAAAAGGAATAGTCCTGTCCCTTGACATGACTATTTATGTATGTTTAAAATTTTAATGCTTCCAGGAATTATTCTTTGTTTTGTTCAACTTCGACCCTGAGAAAGAAAACGTAGTGTCTGGTATCTACAACACTATGACGCAAGTATACATACCGGCCCTAAAGGAATGTAAGGCGTGGGGTGATGTGAACCCTCCTAATCCTAACAGTGCGGACATCATCAAAGAATATATTTCAAAAATAATGCTATTTATGGATTACCTTGCACGTGAGATTATTTATATCAATTAAGTACTTTTTAAGTCGTTCTAGCCTTCATTCGCAAACGTACCTACCTACCTACTAATCTTCAAAGTGAAAATGATTGTAGCTTAAAATTGACTTGAGGCCAGATTTATAAATGTCTTGTGAAATCTTGAATCGTGAATCTTGTGAAAGATTTATAAATTGGTTGTGTCTCTATACCTATCATATCTATATCATCATCATCCTATACCTATAAAGTTAGGCTGGTCTAGTCGGGAGAACGGCGCCTGCCGATCCGGTGACCCCGGGTTCAAACCCCACACGCACCACTGTCTTTTCGAAGTCATGTGCCTAATGCCACTAACTTAAAACGGTGAAGGAAAACATCGTGAGGAAACCGATATGTACCTATAATCTTTCGAAGTCATGTGTCATCCAGCAACCCGCACTGGGCCAGCGTGGTGGATTATGGCCTTAACTCTCTCCTTGCGAGAGAAGGCCCCGAGTCCCAGCAGTGGGAACATTTAGTGGGCTGTTGACGATGATAGGTCACTATCATATCTAAATAATTTGTTTAAATATATTGCGTATTTATCTGTATTGTGATTCTGATTTCAGAAACAAAAGTAGATTTGGATTGTTGTACAAAATTCAAGATAAATTTAGATTTATACCAGGATGAGTTGTCAGATGCAGACAAAATGAAAGCTGCCATCACGAAGACTGCCGTGCTTGAAGAGATATGTTCTTATGTGAAGCAATGGGTCAGGCAAATTACCATGGTGAGTTGCCTACGTTCTTTGGGAACAATTTCGACGTGTGCTAATTAAAATTACCTACAACCTACAACAACACCGAATTGTCTCACAAACGATCATTTACATTTTGCAGACTTCAAAGTCTTGATTCTGCAAAGTTGCTAGCTTATCGAGAATTTTATCTTATAGATTTCGGATTGTGTGCAACTAATGTGTATGATCTAATACTTTACCCTTTTTTCTATCGTACTACTGCATGTAGATCGAAAAAGCGACCTCCGTTCATGATTGATGTTCCAAAGACATGTATGAAGAGGTTTGACTCTAATTATGTGATAATAACGTCTAGGCTGCGGAATGCGTTGCATGAGTGGGATTTACTTTATTGTTACAAATTTGCCGTCTTCAAATCGACAGAGAATCTGTTTCTTCTAGGTAAGCACGATCCGTCATAGACCGCATCGTCGCTAATCATCAGGCGAGATGACGGTCAAGTGTAGGTAAACTTACAAGAATGAAAAAAATCGAATATGACCAAGAATTCTCGAGTTTGTATCTCCATAATAAATTTAAAAAAAAAAGTTGGTCTCAAATCACTCATTCTCTTCAGGTGTTGGTACAAAGTCAGCAATTGCGTCGTGAGCCGGCCAACATTGGGCCTTTGGCTGAGTTGGACTACTGGCGCCGACAGTTGACTACGTTCACTTCCATTATAGAATTCATCAAGAGTGAAGCCTGCATGATGTACATTCTGACTCTTTTACGTGCCAAGTCAAAGCTTATAAAGGTAACAATTTACAACCTAATATACTTTTGCAGCAGTTTTATATGTATATAAGTGAAAAACAAATACTAGGATCTCCGGAAACACTAGCGAATGCAAGGAAAATCAGGACATCGCTCATTATAGGAACATTATTCGAAATTTACCTACATTAGCGTTTTCGCGACGTAGCATTTTTGTACTTCGCTTAAGAAGAAAATTCGTAGTATTATATTCTACACTGATTCATTAACTACTAGATTTATGTTTGAGTTTGACCACAAGCAGTGATCGGACCATGAGACTGGAGGGTATTTAGATATGTCTGCCGTTCAGTTTGAATGGTATGCTTGTTCGGTGTATGATACACCGTGTATCATGCTCACATGCACCTATACCTACCTATACTTACTCGTAAGTGCGTATGACTAGTTTCTGATGTGTTAGTTTTCTGGGTCTTTTTTTGTGGGGGAAATGCATTTACGCACCGTCTGCCGTGCAGGAACACGGCGGGTGTGTTTGGCCTCGACACCACTAAAATAGCGTCCCTACCTACTAAAACCCCCCTGCTGTATCTTCGGCATATGGGGTGACGGGCGGCCTTAAATGCCCGACGACCCAGGACCTCCATGTTGAGACGAGGTGTGAACCCGACTGGCTCTTCGGCGTGTTTATTTCGTTCTCCGCGGAGGAGGAAGTTTTCCGGGATCTGCGCCAACCTAAAGTCCAGTAGGTTGTACAGGCCATCAGAGGCCGCCTGCCGTGGGGTAGTAAAAAATAAATCTGCTCTTGATTAGAAAGTTTTGTGGCACACTGCTTCAAAGCATTTCGAGGATTCACTCCACCATACAACAGAAAACATTCCGTAATTAATGGTACTTGCCTACTACCTACTAATGTAAAATTTGTAAAAATTCCAGAAATGGAGAATGCTAGACAACCAAGTTACTGACTATTACAATGAAGCCTTTGATAATGTCAAGTATTTATATGCCTTAGAAAAATATTGTGAGCCTTTATACAGGTGAAAAAATATTTTCCTACTTCTATTTCTTTTAGAGATAAATAAATGTAGATAAATCTTATTAGTATTCCAAAGTTAAATATGTACCTAGATTACAATTAAGTACTTGAGTTTCTTTACCGAGGTATCATTGTTTGAGATCTAAAAGTCTCGATCAACATTTCAAGAGACTTTCGCTAGACGGTTGGATTAAGGGTCAGATGCAGAAGGCGGTCATCTTCGACACAGCGCGCATCCTCAGGAGGTTCCTCACTCTGCAGCCCTAACCACCGGTAGCTTGGGCCCTGCCCGGCTGCTGGCGGCACTCAAGTTTTCAAGTTTTTGTATAATGTTTATAGTTTTTTAGATGTATTGTAAAAAAACTTAGAAATTAAAAATGGAAATATGAGTGAATAATAATTGAACTTACTTAGAAGTTCGTTTGATCATAATTTTACCTCCTGATCGATCTTGATGCGAATGCGAGCGCTGGTTTTGGCGTCTGATTATTTGTTGAACACGACAGTGGAGGCAAGGAGTTGTTGATCAGGTTCTGTAGACTTAGAGGTCCAATCAACTCACAACGAGCTGTTAAATACATATAAACAATAAATAAAAATGTTACAGATGTGACCCATACACAATGCAGCAGTACATACCGGGTCTATTATATACAGTACGAATGGTTTACGCGACTTCCCGATACTACAATACAACCAAACAAATATCAACCTTATTGGTCAAAGTGACAAATCAAATTCTAAACATGTGTATGGATTATTTGACCAACCACGGGAAGAAAACTATTTGGAATCAGGACAAGTTGAACTTTATAAAAAAAGCACGGGTGAGTGTTGGAATCTTGGTTGGTTTGCGGGTTTTGGTTTCATTTCACGAATATACTAGAACATCTACATTTTTTATAGTCGTTATAAAAATCGGCTTCAAAATGCGTGACTTTTATCTCAGTTGTTAATAAACACAAACATTGTGGCATGGGTGAGCTTTGAAAATGTTAAAAAATGATTTGATTAGAATTCTATTACATGGTGATAAAATTAAGTTTCCATTGCAGCTCTGTCTAAATCTGTATAACTTTTATCGCGAATGCTATGACGAAACTCAGAAAGAAATGAAAGCAGCGTTCGACGAAAGGCCATTCGATTGCTCCGAGATGTATATATTTGGTAAATTCGAAACATTCAAAAAGAGACTAATAAAGGTAAGCCCATATGGTAAAAACTCGAAAATAATAGTTTAAAATTTCAATGCATATTATATAATATTTATAAGTTCGACAACTAGTGTGCGCAAATATAAAATAAATTATAGCCAACTTCAGGGTGGCGGTTTTTCGCGACGTGCCAAAAGAAGTATTAAGTACTTACTTCAAAATAAATAGATGTAACATGTACAGGCACCACAAGATGCGGTTTCCAAAAGTTCACTACTGATTTCAGATAATGGATCTGTTTCTAACATACATCACTTATTACGTGTTGAATAAAACTACTCTTGAAGGGATCGAAGAGTTTGCATCTAACTTCAACAAGCTTTTTAAATCTATTTCTACTAAATTGTATGATGCCTTAGACCACAGGTGGGAAATTATATGTGTAACTAGTTTACTGAAATTAGTATGTTGTTCAATTTCAAGTATTTGAGCCAGGAATTTGTATTTCTGTCTAGTCCTTCCGCACGATAATTTAAGGTATGATTCCGAACTCCACTGCACACAGCACTACTGGACGTCTACTCGAACTACGTCGAAATGACGTTTTACATAGAGAGTGCTCTATGTAAAACGTCATTTCGAAATAACTCGCGACTTCCCTACTCCGGTTCTACTTCGTTTCGTCCTAACGAACATTGTTTGACTTTTATATGTTTTAAGCCTAATCTAATTTGAGTATGCTTATAAACGGACGGAGTATGTTTTTAAACGGATCGAAGTACCTACTCGTAGAACCGGAGTAGGAAAGTCGCGAGTTTATTTCGATATTAAGTTTTTCGTATAAAGAGAGTAGACGTCCTGGTAGTATTTATAAAAGGCTTACTATAAGTGGCTAAACTATTGAGCTAATGAGCCTTTGAGTGTTAGTACCTATATGAGATTAATACTGGAGATTACATTCCGAGCTACGCAGCAATGTCGCGGCAGCAACGCAGCGACTATGTGCGTGCAGCGGAGTTCGCAATCATACCTTTATTCCCATTTTTGAATTGCAGACGACCTGACTTTGATAAAGATTATAAAACATACAAAGATGCAGTACATAATCAAGAACTACTGTTGGAAAATTTTATGATCAACGTAATTTTTTCATTATTATAATCTTATATGCTTTTTCATCCTTTCTCTTTTAAACTGAAACTTACTATTGGTGGACAATTGGTGGACAATTCACACACAACACACAACACCATCTGACCCCAAACTAAGCAAAGCTGGCTATCTGCCAATATAAGCTGACTATGATTGTTATTTTTGTTGCACATTCATGATTTTCACAACGGAAAACGGAATTTTACAGGAAGAGCACGATATGCGTGCGTCTGATGGTAAGCAATACGTCTGCCCATAACAGCATAGTGACATGTAACCATGTAGCTATTCGACCATGAAGAGTCGAAATCACTGCTTAGCACTCACTGCACTTCGGTCGTCAACCTTTAATTTCTCTGAAAAAAACTGCCTTTCAATCCAGAACATAAACATTGCACATTACTGCTTGGTCTCCCGTAGTTAAATTTCGTTACTACGAGTATGTTAAGTAGAACGCACGCCTTTCATCTTGACATCTACAGGCGTCCTACCATGGTCCTACGTAACACTATACCTATTGATAGACTTACGATTGTGAAGGAAAAGATACCTACTTTACGGCCTTATTTTTCTTGTGTCAAACTCACAGATAAATAATAATCAGAGTTGGGTGGGCTCCCTTGTATCTACCACCAATATGATATACTATTCTCCTTTTCGATTAATTCATTTGGCCTTCGATACTAGTTTCGTTTCGCAGTGTTTAAATGTGATACATTTTTCTAGAGCGTCAATAAGTGTCCAACAACGGAAATAGCTCTGCACCTTTTAGCAAGATTTGAGAATCTAAAGCTAGACTGTCTATACCTTGAAGATCAGTATTACGATTTGATTAGAATGTACACTGCTGAAATTGAATCGATAAGGGACAGGTATGTGTAACACACTATTATTTTAATAATATAACTTAAGAGTATTTCGTTAGAAGAGAATATGTAAGTATTTTAAATTGTAACACATTTAAGTATACTTATATATGTCACCGGAAAATAACAAAAATTGTTAGTTGATCAATTCACTAGGTGGTTGATCAACTTTCGGAAAATAACAAACGGTAGTTGAAATGTATTATTAAACGCAATGAATTTACGTTAATGATCCTGGCCGTCATTTAATAAATTACGATTTTGCCGCAAATAAAATGATCCACAAATGGGTCAATCGTTGCTCAGCGTAGATACTATTTAACGGTACACTATTATTCGCCAATTAATACACTGTTCTCCGATTGGTTGATGGCATTAATTATAAGCATTTGTCAAGTGTTTATTCAGAGTTCTTACTTACTGTCTACCTTCTGAGACCACCTGGGTGAACAGTGAGAAGTTTTTTTTACATCACCTCACCTGTCCGATGAAACTTGAAAGCCCTTTGATATTGGTGCACTTTTTGACACAGTCCATTGAAAAGTTACATTTGGGGTTGTGTTTTTTAGAGGACGCAATTTTATTTTTTTGATGTGTAGGAGGGTTCAGTGTAAAGCTAAAACCAAGTTTGTGGGGTCGCGACCCTTGTCCCACGGCCGCCATCTTGAAAATAGGGGTTGAAATGGTTTCTACGGTATATCTCTTAAACTATTTATTTGATAAAAAAAATTGTGAACATTCTTTGTTGCAAATTAAATTCTCTACAACTTTGGTCCAGTAACTTTTTGTCGTAGAACTATAAATAAAAAAGTTATAAGCGAATAGCTAATAAAAAGAATATAGTTATCACTGAAGTTTAAATCGTATCTAAAATTATTCGAAATCGTCTTCACAATTAAAACAGAATAAAATACATCCGCACGTGGAGAAATATGTAGCACAACTAAAAGATATAGATAAGAATTTAACTTGCAACAAAACATGTACACAATTTTTTTTTATCAAATAAATAGTTTAAGAGATATACCGTAGAAACCATTTCAACCCCTATTTGCAAGATGGCGGCCGTGGGACAAGGGTTGCGACCCCACAAACTTGTATTTAGCTTTACACTGACCTCCCCTACACATCAAATAAATAAAATTGCGTCCTCTAAAAACTTGCGTTTTTTAAGGAAGGCCTAAAAAATTTTACATTTAAATAGACTAACACCTGTATTGGGAACACACAGAAACACTTTCAGCTGTTATAAAACAAAGAAAGTCTGACAGTTGTGTGAGTTGTGGGCGTGTGCGTGTGCGCTTGTATGTGTGTGTGTGTATGAGGGTGTGTGTGTGTGTCTTCCTCTATTAAGTACATACTTTGCCTCAGCTATCGCTAAAACTACTTGTGTTTCGAAAAACAATTCTCGACACAAGCAAATTTTTAAATTTAGATTTAATAAATAGATCGAAATTGTTAAAAAATAAAAGATGTGATTGAATTTCAAATATTATTGACTCTTACGTACTTAGGTACGAATATACGGTACGGTTATATGAATAAAATAACGATTAAGTTTATCTTATAAATATTCGATTTTATTTACTGCGTTTAAGGTACAATGAAGAAAGAGAGGATCCCGAGGTCCCCCGTAATATGCCTCCCGTTTCTGGTAGAATTATGTGGATAAGGTTCTATGACAAAAACATTAAAAGACCAATGAAAGTGTTTGAGAACCATGACGAAGTTATCAACCACACGGTAAAGTTTATTAATTTATTACTAAGTAGTGTACCTAGAGCGAAATGAATTTTAAAGCATGTTGCTGCTATTGAATTTTTCTAAATTGTTTTTTTTTTACTATTTCAATTTTATAAGAAGGCGTTTTCAAGATACAGATAAACCTGTCAAACATAGTTCTCAAGTAGTAATCATTAGTCATGTTTATAATAGAAATTTTGTATAGAAATTTCAGAAAATAAAACGTTCCGCCACACTTCCGTCAACGTCTCTAAATAATTCTTGCTGCATGATGACTGAACTAATTTTAATTTATTGAGTAGTACACTAATAATGTCATGAATTGAACTTGAACTGAATTTATTTAATTTTTTATCGACAATAGGTTTGCACTGGACCACACTCTGCCTTATATCATAGAATAGGTAATAGGCTGATAAGCGACAACCTAGCGCGTTTACCTAGAAGAAACCGATTCACTCTAGACACCCAGATGTTTTCCATCAAGGAATACCCACTCAGACAACGTATTTCTCTATTTAGATGTTACTAGCATTGCTCCGCGGTTTTATCCGCGTAGTTCCCGTTTTCGTTATTTTTCGTAGCGTACCTATATGTCTTCTTCCGGACTAATCTATCTTGTAGTGTTAATCTATTTTGTAGTGGTAGGACTCTTAGCGGAGTCCGCCTGGGGAAGTACCACACCTTTGCCAGATATTCTACCGCCAAGCAGTATTGTGCAAATATGACTGTGTTCCGGTTTGAAGGACAATGTTTCCAGATAAATTACAGGGCTTAGAGATATAACATCTTAGATCTCTGGGTGACGAGCGCAGTGCAGTGCTAAGTAATGATTAGAACTCTTCATGTTCCAATAGCTGCGTGTCACTGTGGCAGGCATGTTGTTTACTATCAAGCACATGCCCTGTTCGTCTCGTCACTCTTTATTAAAAAAAAACTGTGTTCAAAATTTCAGCCCGACCCATTCATACGTTACGACGTAATTGAGCAACAAACATAAAAACATCGACATTTATAATATTACTAGCTGTGCCTCGCGGTTTCACCCGCTTAATTCCCGATTCTGTTATTTTCCCGGGATAAAAAGTAACCTACGTTACTTCTGATACCTCTAGGAATATGTACCTACAAAGTTTCATGATGATTGGTTAAGTAGTAGTTTTCGCGTTAAAGCGTAACAAACAAACTTACATTCACCTTTATAATATAGGATAATAGGATTATTACGAAAGTGGAGTAAAATCTCTTCCTTCTTCCTGTATTCCTTATATTCCTCTTATTACCGTGTTTTTTTTAGAATACGCAAAGAACCATCAAGCTCTACAATGTGATGACTATCGTATTTACGGAGTTTGAGCTGATCTATCACTTAGCTTGGACTGAAAATGTTGAACAGGTATTATATTACTACATGTCGGTTAAAAATACAAGTAACTGAAACAATTTACATACAACACACTGTAATAAAACAAATTCAGTACAAAAAATACTGTTGTGTTTCAGGTCAGACTAGGGCTTATTGCTCCTTTACTGATTCGTCACCCAGTAACGAATTTGTATATCGTCAACTTCAGTGTCTACATACCCGAATGTATCAGGGAGGTTGAATACATGTGGCAGTTGGGACTTTGTAAGTGTCAAGTGTCTTATGATTGATTGATCCTTTTGTAGCATGTAGAGATAAATGATCTTATATCACTGGGTGACTAGCGCTATGCTAGGCAGCAATTTGGACTCTACATGTTCAAAAAGCTGCGTAGTACTGACCTTTTATGTGAAAGGACCTTTTACCATCAGACGCATGTTTTGCTTGTCTTTCAGTCAATAGTAAAACAAAGTTTTATTGTGGTAAAAATAACTCTGACCTATTTGCTTAGTTGATATAGTAAACATGATACTTACAGGACGTAATCACGATATAAATCAGGGGTTCCCAAACTTATGGTGTCTGCTGCCCACTTTCATAATAAATAATTTTTTTTGCGCCCCCTTTTTTTCACATTTGTACTTAAAAACCATTATAACTTCAAATTCAATTAGATAATTATTGGAAGCTATATTAAGCGGAGATTAAACATTCGTTCTGAACGAGACTTTTACTATAACCCGCAAGAGTTAGCTTGCGACCGGAGCCCAGTAGGTAGTACACAACGGACTCCAAGCCTCTACAAAACGCCGCCATTTTTTATCTGGGTCTCTTATCCCTGCCCCTTTAAGCCCTTTAGGCCTGCAGCGCCCACTAGGGGGCGTTATCCCCCACTTTGGGAAAGGCTCATCTAAATTATTATTTATGTAACTAGCTGACCCTGTGCGCCTTGCTATTCCACCTGTCGATAATATAATTTTACCAATATATTTGTCCACCAATTATTGGTCGTACGTACCAACTCAGGATTTAGAACAAATTTGATTAGCAAAGGTTTATAATGGCAATCTTCGTAATATTCAAAAATACGCAATCTTAAAAGAATCTCGAACATTGATAGGTTGGGTAGTCACCTAGTGATATACCTACTTGTATATTATTAGTAGATAGGTGAAGTATGAGGTTTCTTAACTGATGTTACTAAACGGGCCACATCAGTAATTTGAATTGGACGTTTTGGTATTTCCAATAATTTTTCGTACATTATTTATTAAACTAAGTATTTCTTGTAGATGTTCCCGACGGGGCGCAAGTTGTCGCCTTTTGTAAAGAAAAAATATTCGGAAATTATGAAAAAATAAAGTCACTTGTGGATAGAAACACCCGAATTCGAAAGTAAGTAGAAATTCTAGAATCGTTTGTAACATACGTAAATTCCGAAGTTTATTCCCAGTGAACTCTTTACCAAATCAACTAATATTCGAGAAAGTTTGCAATTATGTGTAGGTAACTTATAATTAGCAAGAAACTGTTTACTAATGTTGATTGTTCCATAGATTTAGACTACAGGTTTGCCCTCCCAAACTTCAAGCAGTGGGCCTTGAAGGAATTATGTCTTCGTTGGGAAGAGTGAGCTCACTCTCTCCGTTCTAGTCGATTGCAGGAAGCGGTGAACGCAGGACGTTTTTACCTATCACCGTTCGTTGTCAACTACCAAAATAAGTAAAACCACAGTATACCTCGCGGCTAGCAATTCTAGGGGTCAAGTAGATTGGTGGTGTGTAAATCACTCCGCTACAGACATAGATGCAGTTTGTTACCCATTTCAGGATTTTCAGGGCACATTTATAATAGCTCTAAATCGTTGAATTGTACTTATTGGCCGTAAAAGATTCATAAGTAACAAACAGATGGCGCCTCAATAGACTATGTAGATTAGTTGTTCATCCAAAACGAAGTTGGCACGGGCCGCTAGAAATTATGTATATTTCGTAGAATATTTCGAGAACTTCAGTTACGTCATAATGGAATTTATCCACAGGAGCATGCCAAAACTGTATCTACCGCTCCTACGCGCTCAACTAATAAAGCTTGAGAAAGCATTCCAACCCGGCCTGTCGACGATCACTTGGACTTCTTTGGAAATACCGTCCTACTGTGAACAGATTGAGACTGTATTGGACGAAGTCGACTTATTTGTCAAAGAGGTAATATAATTTAGGTTTATTATGGATTTTTATAAGTTATGGCTGATCAGACACGAGAACGGCGACTGCTAATTCGAATGGTTCGAATCCCAGGCGCGCCACTGTCTTTTCGAAGCTATGTGCATAATGCCACTAACTTAAAAACGCAAACATCCATAATAAGGAAACCGGTAGGTTTGTTCCAAGAATCTTTCGAAGTCATGATTCATCCACCAACCCGTGCCAGGCCAGCGTGGTGGATTGTGGCCTTGACTCTCTTCTTGCTAGAGAAGGCCCTAAATTCAGGGGCTGCTAATGTTATGGAGATTATTTTATTTCGTAAATACATTAATTGCGCATTATGTGTATGTTGGGCTTACAAAAATGGTAAAAGGTTAAGGTAGACCACATACATATGTATTACCTTTCAGTATGCTAGATTGTAAAAACGGTTTTGCTATTAAGTTGTATAAGTTGCTAGCTGTAACCTGCGCGCGTTGCTACGCCTGTTACGCATTTCCGGTCGAAAATTGGTCGTACCAACACAAAAACCTTCTTTGGGTCATGGACTACAACTTTGCTAAAGATCATCACATGATCAAATGTTTACTTTACGATTCTATAAAAAAAGGACATACAGACAAACATTCATTTTTATAAGTGTAAATATTGCTGTAAATACTTAGATGTAAACTTGCATCTTTTATTTTTCAGCAATAATTTCCAAGAACTTTCAAGTTTAATTTTAGTATGACTTCATTAAATAAATAAATAAAACTCCTTAACAGTGTTTGTTTTGCAGGTTGTGGATATGAAGGAGGCTCGTATCGATGCTATCTTGGCATCAATCGCGAAGACATCGCTTGTTCATTTACCGAAAAAAGCGGTGGATCCTGCTGATTTTTATGAAGAACACTTTATGAGACGCAACGAGCTAGGTATGATTAGTTTATAATTATTGTTTAATAGAACAACCCTCAACCTCCAATGGAGCTTGTCTTACTACGTGTGAGAGAACGCCAAGTCCCAAAAACAACAAAAACAGGCAGTCACAGGGACTTCTGATATAAGTGAAAACTTATAACTTAGATAGCATTAAAAAGCACAATACATTATCATGTATAGCTACCGATATGCTGATATTACGCATGTCAATGAACCGAACTCACAGGACTTCCACTGTCCAAAAAGCGTTTTAACGCTTTTTGTAAAATCCTACTAATATCCCACTAATGTTATAAATGTCAAAGTATGGATGTTTGGATATTTGAATGTTTGGATGTTTGTTGCTCAATCACGCCGTAACGTATGAACGGATCAGGCTGAAATTTGAAATACTTTTTATCCCGGGGAAATAACGGGAACGACGGCAACGGGAAGTACGCGTTTAAGTTATAAATATTATTTCTGAACTTTCGCGATTTGAACACATAATGTAAACATTACACTTTACATGACTTAATCTATTATATCTTATCTGATCAAAACTATCATTTAATTACCTCACGTTTTGGCAGCATTACAACCGCCGTGGTTACGAGAAGATTGAATAAATTGCGGGTCGTCTCATTAGGAAATGAGATCTCCATCTACCCTTATTTGGTCTTAAAAAATCGCAGGGTTATCAAAACGACACACAATACTAACCCTATGACTAGGCTTCTCCAAACTCACTTCGCGAAGCAATCCATGACTGGATTCCACGACGCCGATAACCGAAAACCATCCTTGCGATTGAAATTAGGATGTTTTTTAATTTCTAAGGCTTCCCGTACCATTTTCGCGTAGTAATGACGTTCGGTAGAAAGAACCTTCGGTTCGTGGAACTCGATCCAATGACCAGTTCCAGCATCAATCAAATGTTCAGCAATCGCATATTTTTGGGTTTGGCAATTATTTACAGCTGCGATGTGTTCTTCGATCCATTCAGTAATTGTCCGCTTCGTTTGACCATCAAAATATACGAACTACCGTCTACTACGAAACGTCGAGGTAATTAAATGATTGTTTTGATCGTGAAGCGTCCTGTAAAGTGTTTACATTAATATTATAAATTTTGTTTTTTGTTTGCGAAAGTTTGGATGCTTGTTGCTCAATCACGTATACTTATAGACATTTTCTTATTTCAGCCGATGATCTTCAAGCAAAATCGTCTAATGCTGAAGTTGCGGTCATAGAATTGGTCCATAAATTCCTCGACAGTGTACCCTCAAAACAAATAAGAGATCTCAAAGACAAATGGTAACTATTGGTTTTGTAACTTCAAAGGGGCTTTAACTAATATTATAAACGCGAAAGATTGTAAGAATGTATGAATGTATATTTGTCACTCTTTCACGGAATAGCTACTTAAGGGATAGCTATAAGATGTTCTATCTCTATGCCTTGTACAAACAAAAACACTGGAACCCAAACGGAACACAGTAATTTTTGCACAGTACTTGTTTGGCGGTAGAATAACTGGCAAAGGTGTGGTAAATACTTCCAGGGAGGACACTGCAAGGAGTCCTACCACTGCTAAAAATAACGGGATTGGGAATTACGTGGTTGAAACCGCGGGGCATCGTTAGTTATCTGTATATTTATACTAAATTAATTATTGTTTTTGCAAATTATATTTTCTACGGCTTCGCTGATCTATGTGTAAATATACTTTATAAATCTTATTTCAGGCTTGACCAGGAAAAAGCTATGAAAGCGGTCACTTCTGCGACTAGAATACTACCGGAGGATGCTGGTAATGCTCACAAATACCAACCGATTTAATTAGTTCAACCGCTTTTTAACACGCTTTTATTAGCTTCACTTGTAACTAACTATGTACCTATGTAAGAAAATCTTGGAATCTTAATTTGACCCACTTTCCGGTCTTCGATTAGGATGAAATTTTGCACACGCTCTGAGTTGTGATGACAATACGTGACTAGCTAAGAACCGTCATTACAAATCCAATATGGCGGCCTCCCCAAGATGACGGACGGGCTGTTTGAAATCCACCCTAATGATATGGGTATCAAATGAAAAGGTTTGCTGTCAGGAATACGAAAAAAATTGTCACGTGACTTAAATCCAACATGGCGGATTGGCTATTTGAAATCCACCCCCATGATATGGGTATTAAATGAAAGGGTTTGCTGAAGCGTGTTTTTTAGTTTTTTAAACTATTATTTTAAATTGCGATTGACAATGCAATATTATGATGTGCTGAGCTGATGATAGAGCTGGAAGGTGGCCAAAGGAACTTCGCAATGGAGACACAACCTCATTGAGCCTGGGATCATTTTAAAATCATCTTGATGAGTAGTTTCTTTCAATGGTGACTAGGGTCTGATGATGGAGCTGAAAGGTGCTTATAGGAACTCTGTGATTAAATATTGAGCTCATTTGATTCGTCTTGACGCTTTGTGGTGCTAGATGGTAACCAGGGTCTGATGATGAAGCTGGAAGAGAGCCATTGGAACTCTGTAATTAAACTATATAACTCCATCGAGTGTGGACTCATTTGATTCGTCTTGACAAGTTTTTAGTTATTTTTTTATTAACATGCAATTAAAGCTTGTTTTTTTTATTTTAAATAAAGCTTATTTTTGTCCTCAGCTTTCCTGGAGATTGAAAATCCGGATCGCTTCGACGTCACGCACACAATCAACGAGTGTAATGAGCTGTTCGCGTATTTCGCCACAAAGTGTTTGGAAGCTCTGATTAAATGTACTAGGCAGAGTCTTGATGTACTGAGACGGAGAGCTTCGGTTTCTAGGTACGCTGACAAAGCAATATACTCGTATTTCAATTCTGTAATGCCGTAGGTTTTTAAATTTTCCGTCCATCTTGTCAGTATAAATTGTGTGATGGCTAAACAAAACTAATTAAAATTAAAATATAAGTCTTCTCGTGACCACGGCGGTTGTAACACTGTCGAAACGTCGAGGTAATTAAACAATAATTTATATTGTGATTAAGCCCTGTTGTACAATATAAACATTTTTGTGTGCAAATCGCGAAAGTTTAAAAACTAATTAGTCCGTTAATTAGATTATTAAACATTATTGTGAGTACGTACGTTTATTTTTATGATGCGCGCGTACATTGATAGCTTATAAACGATATGATGAAGTTAGCTTCTAACTGTATCTTTGGAGTCCATTTTTATGACGTAAACGCACACCGGCACCCAAATTTCTTGGTGGTAGGTCTTTATGCAGAGTATGTTTGGGGAAGTACCAAACCTTTGCCAGTTATGCTACCGTCAAGCAGTAATGTGCAAACATCACTGTGTTCCGGTTTAAAAGCCAATGTTTCTAGTGAAATTACAGGGCATAGAGATAAAACATCTTATATCTCTGGGTAACGTGCGCAGTGCAGTGCTAGATTATGATTTTCACTCTTCATATTCCAATAGCTGCATGCCACTCCAGTTACGGGCAGGCATGTTGTTTACCATCAGGCACATGTCCTGCTTATCTCGTCACTCTATACTATAAAAAAATCAACACACTGAAGTTAGTACCACGTATTTTTTTAAATGTTATGTGTGCTGTAAGGACGGCGGGTTCTGTCCTTGTAGAAAAAAACACCTTTGTTTCCCACTAGAATAGAATTATTCATTGGTACCTTTAAGATATCTAGAATGTTATAAAACCGCATGTACCGGGTTTTTATAATGTCTGCAGAGGTGGGTTAAATACTGCAGACAGCATTTACTGGGTATTGTATTTAATTAGAATAAAACTGCAGTCAGCGGTTGCGCAATACAATAATTATTATTTATAACATTGCGTACACACACATGTACACACTTGTTTTTTCATAGAGTTGCATCTGTATATGAAATTTAATGCTGTATTATGTTTCGTTAGTTTCCTGACCATGACTACGGATCCAGAAGAACAGAAGAAGTTAAACCCTCTCATGTTAACAAAGATGTTTTTGCAAATACCCAGGATCTTAATCAAACCAACTTTGGAGGAAATACAGACTGCATTTTCACAGGTTCTTGATATTTTTAACGCTAATATTTTAGCACAACTTTTTGTAATTCAAATTTAATTTTCAATTCAAATTGACTGAATTATCTTAATTGAAATCCTATGAAAATACATACTACTTGGGGATCTGTAAATAATTATTCGGTTATTGTAAATGTTTTGCTCAGTGCATTTTCAGTTATGCGCCAAGCTACTGACTTGGTCTGGTCTTGGTACTGATCGTACCATCGACCATATCATTTTTTTATTAATCATCTGATAATGTTTACTTTTTTTTAGGTAACAAAATAATAATTATTAAAAAAAAAACTGGCAGTCAAAAGGGTTATGACCCCATATGCCCCCCCTCCCTTACCTCTAGATCCGCCTGTGAACGTGTACGACGTGCACGTTTCGCTTCGTTGCTCTGCGATGGTCATCGAAGAAATGGCTAAAGAAATTTTCGTCTCAAACATCATTTGTTTATTGTAGGTGGTACTGAACTGCATTATTGAAGTTCATCGCAGTGTGTTCCAGTGGAGTCAGCAGGAGGCCATCAACGCCGAAAAGTTAACGGGACAACCAGGAACCTTGACCGGTAAGTATTGTTAATCCGCACATCGCCTTGCCCTTTTTTATCGGAAAATCGACTTTGTTTTATTAGATCGCATCGTCGCTTAACATCAGACGAGCAAGTGGTACCTAATAGGATGCTATTGTCGATAAAAACGAAAATTAACTAGATAGATTACTAGATAGTTGATGTAGTAATGAATGACTTAGGCTTATCTTAATAGATAAATATAAAGTATGGTGTCACGTTGTTTGTCCGCAATGGACTCCTAAATTAGTTAACCGATTATAATCAAATTTGCACACCGTGTTGCTACAGTCTAAAAATTAAAGGATTAGCATTGGCCTAAAATAAATATATGTGAAATTAAGCCATCATAACCCCATCAAGCATAAACATAATAAGGCCCGTTTACAGCAATTTATTAATTTTATTGTTCACATAATACACCATCATCACCATGAATAGTCAACTAACATAAAAAAAAAAACAGCAGGAATTTCGTAAAGGAAACCTTTAAAACCTTTAAAGAATCGTTTGGTAACAGATGCTTCGAGATCTGCCTCCATTATGGCTGGCATCAGGAGCTATTTCCGTATGGTGTCGGAGCATAAGGACGTGGTACGGTCTGTGATGGCTCTCCAGGGGATGATGTTCATGTACAAACCAGACATCGAGAAGTTACTGCAGGTTCAAATATTTCTTATGTTATACTAGCAGCGCGGCCCGCGCATTTTATCCGCGTCATTCCCGTCGCTGTTTTTTTTTCCGCAATACAAAGTAGCCTATGTGCTATTGCAGACTAGGATCTAATTGTCTATGGAATGGGTGGGCTATACCTACTCTTTGCTTGAAATTATTACATTTCTTTCTATCACCGGTAATATACAGGACTTGGTAGCTTGATGTGTCTAGATCGAATCACATCGGACGATCGAACTTAAGGCCTCGTGTTCTTTGGTCTCTCGTTAGAGTTCCAGTAATTTCTTAAATAGGTACATCGCTAATGTTATGTTCAACTTCTAGGGTTATAGCAGATTCTCGTATTTATGGGCAGAAAGTAGAACTAAGCAAATTCAAGAATTTGTAGATTCCAATCCCTTGAACGTCATCGTAACTGATATGTTGAAAAAATACGAAAAACAGACGGAGGAAGTGGACCATTTACCAGAAAGACACATCATCGGCTCTATTGAGATTAATATGGGTAATAAGTAATATTTTGTTTTAGAAGATAATCTAGATACGGACTCTAAAAACGCCAATATTTACATGAAACACAACTTTCTTCCCAGATAACATAAAGATGGGTCTTCACATAGAATCTATTGAGTGGAAGAGAATCTTGGGTAAGTTACTGAGTGTGGCGTACAAAGAACGCGTACTGAAACTAATGCAGTTCATAAATGATCGAATGAAAACAATGTCCAAGAAGATAAAAGATTTGGATGACGTCAGAGTTGCTATGATGTGCCTTGAGCTTATTCGAAATGAGTTTATTGGGTAAATAAAGTTCACATATTAAAATACACGTTATTAATAAAGTAAACATGAGTATGAGGTAACCGATAATGAATACGTTTATATTGTTCACAGAATGGATATGGAATTGGACCTTATTGAAGAGTGCTACGCAACATTTGCTCAGTTCCATATCGATATACCCAAAGAAGATGCAGATCTAGAGTGCGGATTAAGATACGCTTTCCAAAATATGCTTTTGACGGTAAATAGATTTAAATACGTGTAGAATCGTTATCGTCGATTAAAATTCCAATTATTGAACTTCTAGTATCCAGCGTGAGTTCTTACATCGTCCTTTCGATAGGTACCTATGTTACATCCCTATCACAAACCATAATATCGTTTCGATTATTTAATTGATATCGTTTGTCTGTTAGACAATAACCCCAACTTGTTAAATGAGAACAGTGAATTACGGTTTATTTAAGTAAGATTTTTGTCCCACTAGCTATTGATCAAATGGTTTGAAATGTTGCCATTATAGCTTTGGGCCGCTACAGCGACCAAAGACCGTGATACTTTGTTCCTGCCGGGTATTTTTTCGTTGTAGTTGTTCATATCAGGGCAGCGATTCTAAATCCATTCGGTTGCATCCGACACGGAGTCTCATCTCTCGGTCCCTGTCATGCTAAACAGATAAGATAAAGACCGAGAGATGAGATTCCGTGTCGGATGCAACCGAATGGATTTAAAATCGCTACCCAGAGTATTAGTGAAAGAACATAAATTCACATGACATGAATAAGAAGTAAACTCAGATACGACGAATGATAGAGACGAATGGAGAAAACAGACATAATGGAATTCATTACAGATTATAGATTAGTTTTGCTGACCTTTGAATGAAATATAATCAAGATGAGTGTTGCCAGGACGAGCTTGTTGCTGTTTTGTTGTAAATATAAATATTCCATGATATTTTTCCACGATATTTTTCGTTGACATCATAGGAATTTCAAAAAGAAAGAAAACTAAACGAAGCATCTTGCATCATTTCCAGTCACAACAAGTGCAGCAACGTATCGTCGATATGCAAGGTCCATTACAGGAGGAACTTACTTCGGGTGTAGCGACGTTTCAAGAAGATGTTTTGAAATTCGACGCTGACTACGATGCGTTTGGACCGATGACTCCGGGATTGTCCGCTAGGGACGCGAGTGACAGGTAACGAATATTAGTTGTGGCATTTTCAAGTCAGACGACGTACTTTAGGGATAGCATTAGAAAACTCTTAAGGTGCGCTTACACGAGGGCAATAATTGCTCGGCGACACGAATGGACCGATCTGGAGCAATTAATGGAGCAATTTCAACAAATTGCGGCAATTATTTTGGCGATATTGCTTCTAATTCCTCCAGATATGTCATATCGCTCAATGTCGCAGATACGAATTGACGAATATCCAATGGGCTTGGAAATTCCTAGCAATTTTTGTATATATATATATCTCATTCGCACTTGTTTCTTTTGCGGCTTGCCGTTTTGCTTCCGCGGGGAGAGCAAGAGGTCGGGTGGCGCCTAGTTGATGAAGTTGCGCCATATCGCTCAATATTGTATTGCGCAGTATTGATGCTTGTTGCCGTTGCTTGATGTACGTCATAGTTCATAGTTCGTGACGTCATAGTTGACGAGTATTGACTGGAAGTGAGCAATTTTAGTTGCCCGTATAAGCGCACCTTTTTTAGAGCTCTTCATAATTCTATGAAAAATTTGACATTAATTTTTGGTTTTACTTTGTTGTACCTTTGCGTTACCTATATCAATAGGTGATTTTGTAGAAATGTATATAAAACAAATGCAAGGAATGAAATTGTCACCAAACATACTTTTTGGTTATTATTTCGTGGTTAGGTACTGTTATTCAATCTGATATGATTATTTTAATATCTAATGGCAAATCTACCTATATTTTTTTCTAGAGTGATTATGTTCCAATCTCGGTTCGATGAATTATGGCGACGATTCGAGATGTACTCAAATGGTGAGAAATTATTTGGAATGGAAGTAAAAGACTATCCCATCTTACACCAAAAGAAAAAGGAATTCAACCTACTTAGCAAACTGTAAGTACTTGATGTTAGTTAACTATCATTTTAACTGCATGTGTTAATCTTAACTGTCGATATCTGCCTTTTTTACCCGACTGCGCGACGCAAAGGAGTGGTAATGTGTTTATCAGCCTACGACGCGGCCGGGTTATTTTGCACTCTATACGGATATTCTGTATGGATATGGTGCCTTTTTCTACTAAAACCTCCATGGAGCTTCAACTTTGCCGCTGATGGTGGGAAAACAAAACCGCTCTCGTATTACTCCGCCTCGGTCGCCCATCTCCAACGCCAAACGATTTAGTACCCAATTTCAGTCGAAAATAAATAATTATATAGGTACTTACACAAAACTATACGAATTATATGGAGTAGAAAAACCTCGTACTCACTTACCTTTTAAAAAAAACTGAAAAGAATAAAACAAGCACTTAAATTTCTGGTGGTCATTTTAATTTTTTTAGTGAATTAAATAAAATATATTCTAATAAAAGAACATAACAACTGGACAGTCGGGAATCCATGGAACAATTAGATTGTACGTCGAATAATAATGGATTCCGACTCCCGACTGTTCAGTAGTTATGTTCCTTTATTAGCATTATCTTATCACTTAGAAATGTAAAGAAAACAGTTAATAGCCTATTATGCACCGAATATGCACAGAAAAACACAAAAAATGTCTGTAGTTTGGTTACAAACACTTTAATATTAGAGATAATTTAATATTAGAGATAATAAAAAAGAAATCTAGAATTTATAGGAGACGTGTTAGTATCGCACAGATTAATTATTATTTATAGGCAGTCGATACTTCATGTCTCTATACTGAACTAAAAATGTATTCAGAATTGAAATAAATATGTTTTATAGGATTTTTTTGATAAGTTGCATTTATTGTGTCGTATCGTGATTCAGGACGTCTACTCTCTTTCTACGAAAACGTAATTTCGAAATAAACTCGCGACTTTCCAACGCCAATTTTACTTCGATCCGTCGTTTTGTCCGATTAAATATTCTAAGCCTACGCTAATTAGAGTATACTTAGAACATTTAGACGTCAAACAATGTTGTATCGGACGAAACGAAGTAGAACGAGAATAGGAAAGTCGCGAGTTTTTTTTCGAAATTACGTTTTCGTAGAAATAGAGTAGACGTCCTAGATACTCATACGTACGTACTTTATTCTTTTACAGGTATAGCTTGTATCTGGCTGTAATGAACTCCATCGATGGATACTTTGAAACGCCTTGGGTGGAAATTCAAATTGAGACAATCGTTGCTCAATTGGCCGATTTTGACTTGCGGTAAGTATATCTCTACTGGCACATGTAGTTCGTGCTGTTACTTTTCATTTGTTAATGTATTGTACCTCCGGCGGATATCATATCGATTAAATACGTTCTTATTTCGGAGAGTGGGCAACTGATCTGCATTATCTAATACCACCTTCGTTTTATGGTCGACGTTCCATAGACTTAGACGAACGAAGAGGTATGACTTTACTTTTGTTATAATACTTCTGTTCTGTGAAATGCGTTGTCTGCGTGGGTGTTCCCTATAATAGTTAAAATCTTAATCTTGGTGTCTTCAAATCGAGAGTAAATCGTTTTGTTTTAGGTGAGTACGCTCTATCGTACACCGCGACGTTACTTAACATCAGGCGAGATGGCAGCAGAAGCATAAGCAGCCCACTGTTAAATGTAACTAAATGTTCCCACCGCTGGGACTCGGGATCTTCTCTCGCAACGAGAGAGCCAAGAACATAATCCACCACGCTGGTCAAGTGAGGGTTGGCGGATGACACATGATCTCGAAAGATTCAAGGAACATATTTGTTTCCTCACGATGTTTTTCCTCGCCGTTTTTTAAGTTAGCGGCATTACGCACATGACTTCGAAAAGACAGTGGTGCGCGTGGGATTTGAACCTCCGGACCCTGGGCCGTTCTCCCGACTAAACCAGCCGTAACTTTGGCAAAATGACGGTCAAGTGTTAACCTATATTAAAAAAAAACTTCTTGGATCTAGTATTTTAAAATAATAATATAATATCTTGATGTTAGATGCCGGAAGCTGCCAAAGGCGATGAAAGATTGGCCTGCCTTTATTGAATTGAAAGTTAAAATTGATGATTTCAACCAAACTTGTCCGTTGCTTGAATTGATGGCAGACAAATCTATGAAAGACCGACATTGGCGGCGCTTAGAGAAGCTTATGAGTAAGTTACAAATTAATATAGATTTACTAAGTCTAATCTTAATATGTATATAAATTACGTGTCACGTTGCTTGACCGCGATGGACTCCTAAACCACTTAACCGATTTTAGTTAAACTTGCACACCGTGTGCAGTTTGGCCCAACTAGGATAGTTTTCATTTCGATTAAATGGTGTTTATGTGACAGTATCCGAGCGAAGCCTGACTCCTGGCCATACAGGAGAAATGTATGGGGGTTTTAATTCCGTAGGGGCACCATGTCTGTCTGTCCGTCCATGGTGTCGAGCTCTACATATCTGCTGCCCCTTCACGGTGGACGGTGCGTAGGTAAATGACTACAAAAAATAAATGGAAGCCAGATATCTGATTTAATACTTATATTTTTCTAAATACATACTTTAATAAGTATAATTACAAAGAAAACACCCAGGAACAGTACAAATGTTTGTATTAATCACACAAATATTTGCACTAGATGGGGATCGAATTGACCACCCACGGCTTCTCAGGCAGACTTACTACCAACTAAGCCACCAGGCCAGCCAGTTCGGATAATTTCTTTTCATTATTTTGTAGTTATGAGTTAAAACTTTTGTGTTTTTTCAGACTGTATTTTGGACGTGGAGTCAGAATCATTCACTTTGGCAAATGTAATGGAAGCGCCACTGCTAAAATATAAAGAGGACGTAGAGGTATTAATTATTCTGTTAAGTTTAACGCTGGTTTTAGCATATAACGTCTTATACACTCCTTTTGAGTTCAGCATTTATTCATTCAATATTAATTTTAGGATATTTGTATCAGCGCGGTCAAAGAAAAAGACATTGAAGCGAAATTGAAGCAAACCATGGCCGATTGGGCGGTTGTGGACTTGACTTTCGCTCCATTTAAGAACCGAGGCGACCTTCTTATCAAACCGCAAGATACTCTCGATATCATTACTTTGCTAGAAGACTCTCTCATGGTGCTCAACTCGTTGGCCTCCAATAGGTATACAGTATTCAGCTATTTTTTTAGAATATTGTTCTGATTTTGCACAGGTAGTTATATATTTTGCGACTTCGCAACACATATATTACCTACAACCAATATTCTACGCTTTGGCTATAAATATGTACAAAATTAAAACTGCTGCGGTTGTGAAAAAAATAATAAGGCTTAAGGCCTGTTTGCATTTTGATTAGTGCGAGTGCGAGTGATTAGTGCAGGTGTTTAGTGATTAGTAGCACACGTGTGGACACCGATTGATTGGTGCGAGTGTATAGTAACATAGTGAAATGATTAGAAGCGTGTTCTATTTCTGACTCGCACTCGCAATAATCAAAATGTAAACAGGCCTTTATTCATCTCATCTCATTTTGTAAAAACCAGTATTTAATTTACTTTAATTTAGAGAGGAGAGGTTTAATAATACTAAATTGCAGTGCTAGTTTTCGTCTAGTGTTGGTATAATTCTGAACTGTTGTCTTCAGATACAACGCGCCCTTCAAGAAGGATATTCTGTTATGGATCAACAAACTTGTCAGCACTTCAGAGATACTCGAGAAGTGGCTAATAGTGCAGAACTTGTGGATGTATCTGGAGGCTGTGTTTGTGGGAGGCGATATCGCGAAACAACTGCCGGCTGAGGCTAAACGATTTGCGGTAAGTAATGACTTATGCTAAACATACATATAATATGGTATGTATCAAAGATTGCAGTGCGATATTTTATGGTGCAAACATCTCAATACTCAGGTTATCTACAGATAGTGCAATCCACGAAGACGCGCCCCACTATTTCTCCTAACCGTTTATAATATATGTGTGCAAGCTTGCGTCAATGTTTGAGTGTTATCGGTACACACTAATTACCTATGAATGCACACGCACACTACAATGACTGGTGAATGGTTCGCGACTGACGCTCGGAGAAAACGCGATTGGTGAAAACGAAAATTGGTGGGGCGCGTCTTCGTGGATTGCACTATCTATACGTATCTAACTTTGCACTACATATTTTAATCGTCGCAAGTGGTTCCAAATATCTGCACATTTTCACTGCACTAGGAATTAGCTCCTCATTCACGCCACTTTAAGATTCATTTCAGTACGTAGTTATATATATGTAATTAGGTGTTCTTTTATGTAATTAGGATATAAATTAGTCATATTTTTTGTATACGGGGTTACGGGGATTTAACTAGTAATTGTATTTAAGTTGTATTCACTTAATTTATTTACTTAAGTTGTATTTAACTATGTTCCAGAATTTCTATAGTTATTGTTAAATTATAGTTATCTTTGGATGATTATGTATTAATTTTGTTTTATGTAGTGTGTAATTAGTAGTATTGGGAAAAATGTCACCTCGCTTCGCCTAACCATGTATGTAGGCGAATTTCCTTTAAGCTGGTTGCCTGGAAGAGATTGCTCTAAGTAATAAGGCCGCCATTTGTGGTGCTAGTTCGTAAGTGTTTTACTGTAATATTTCTGTTTTTGTGTCACAATAAAGAGTTATCTATCTATCTATCTTTTTTAAGTATACCATTCGCTGGATAAAGGTCCCATTATACTAGTTTTAGTTGTAGTACACTATTTTATCTTGTTTTTGGTTTGATTGTACGTTTTATGACACCCCTGTAGTGATGAAACTGTGTAGGGGTTAACATAGCATCCATTTCGCAGACGATCGACAAGACGTATGTGAAGATAATGTACCGTGCTCGCGATATCGTGAACTGTGTTGAGGTGTGCACATCGGACGATACTTTAAAGCAACTGCTACCACATCTATTCGATCAGCTGGAAGCCTGCCAGAAGTCACTCACTGGCTACTTGGAGACGAAACGGCTTATATTCCCTCGCTTCTTCTTCGTCTCCGACCCGGTGTTGTTGGAAATTCTGGGGCAGGCGTCCGATCCTCACTCCATTCAGGTGAATCATCATATTTATTCCATCGTTTAAATCAACACTTAAGTACATAATACATTGAGCATTTCAAAATATTTGGCAATATTTTTGTTATATTATCGTCACATGATTTATTTATATTTCTTTATAGCCGCACCTGCCGAGCATTTTCGACGCAATGTACACTGTCGATTTTGATGACAAAGAGAGGATTATGAATATGAACTCCAGTAACGGGGAGACAATACCTCTGGATAGACCCGTTGCGTGCGTCGGTGGCGTCGAGGTACACACGTTTATTTAGAAAAGTTTTCGTCTTTTAGTTGTATCAGCTCTTAATTCACTTTATTTTAAGAAAATTGAACAATAATTTATTTCTCTTTTTACTTTGAGTTGATATCCTATCCTAAAAATACTAACGTAATGTAAAATAGCGCTCTAAAAGTGTGCTTTTGGATACTTTCCTACTAGAGCTAAAAGCATTTGGAGTAAAACAATTATTTTGTTACACGAAAAAAATCTTCCTAATGTAAAGAAATAAAAAACTGAATATTATTTAAATTTGGTCCTTAATAACTGTGGCAAATTATTAATTACTGTGTATTAGTAAAATTGAACAGGAATTACATCTGCTTCATATATTATGAATTTTAATAAAACACACGTATTACAGATTTGGCTGAACACTCTATTGGATACAATGAAAGATACCGTAAGGAACGTAATTGCGAATATTGCGCAGACAATGGCAGGGGATCCCGAGTTTGAGTTCTTGGTAGGATTCTGGCATTTCCCAGGACAGGTAAAATTACAATTATAAATAGTGTTTTAAATCTATAAAATTGACAAAACCAGGGTCATTTATCAGGGAATACCAACAATAGCGTAAATCTTAAGGACTTTTATCAATGTTTACTGAAGCCAACATAACCTATCAGAGTTTTAATTGCCACTTTTAACAGAGTTGACGTCTTCAAAGGTCGTGTTAAAAAATAATTGATGTCATTAAAAACAAATACATTATTTTAGTATTAAAATTAACGTGGTTGTTACACATATTGATTAGGTAAACGGGTAACTCACGTGTAATGAGGTCGGTCAATCCGACTCGAGTTTCGGCCGCGTCCGGCGGCCTTTTTCAAGGAGAGTGTACGCGCTCGATGGCTTCCCGTTTGGCACTGCGGGCTGCCGCGCGGCGCGCACGCAAGGTCATCGACTGTTGCGGGGGTGCAGGTGAGGGGGTGCGAGAGGGTTGCGCAGGAATACTCCCGAACTCTTCGTCGCTGGTGAGCGAGTCGGGAACGTTGCAGCACACTGAGCTCACTGTGTCTTCACTCGTATTACGAACACAATGCCGAGTACTATGTAGGCACGGCTTCCAAGCGGGCGGCACATGCCAAATTGATAAGCGTCCTACTTTTAATAGAGATGGAGGATGGCATGTGCCGCGACGAAGAGTTCGGGAGTATTCCTGCGCAACCCTCTCGCACCCCCTCACCTGCACCCCCGCAACAGCCGATGACCTTGCGTGCGCGCCGCGCGGCAGCCCGCAGTGCCAAACGGGAAGCCATCGAGCGCGTACACTCTCCTTGAAAAAGGCCGCCGGACGCGGCCGAAACTCGAGTCGGATTGACCGACCTCATTACACGTGAGTTACCCGTTTACCTAATCAATAAATACATTATTGTTTTTATAACATATTTGCTCGTAAAGGGTCTCTTATTGGACCAATTTCTGTATCGTAATGTATCTTATTACGTACTTGTGCTGTAATGTGTAATGTAAAACGCACGGTTTCAAAATGCTCCGTCCACAGACTAGGTAGAGAGATATGCTCCGTCTAAAACGAACGGTACCTTTTTAAATCTTAGTAAAGAGTGTTTATGTCAGAAAAGTGTGGTCAACATTTTATGAATAAAATTAACTTTGAGAGGTAAAATATAACAAAGAATTATTAAATTCGTTAATTTAATTAATTTAGACCATACACAACTTTAATTTTTCTGTAACAAAACACAAAAATATTAATTTACTTTATTATTAATGGCATACCGGCTGGTACTGAGCCGTTGCTTAAAAAAAAAGGCGCCGATGCGCGCGCATTGCTAATCTGTGATCCATAGTGATTACTTACTCTGTGCTGTGATCTGTGATCAAGTAAATATTATTCCGCGCGTTTTTTTCGCTGTATAGTTTTTATTTGAAAATGTCGTCAGAGTTTTGTTTATTTCCTCGCAAATATGTTATAAAACGTCGTATGACATACGTGCGATTTGATAATTACAGCCTCTGCTAATTATAGCTCTCGCCTTCGGCTCGAGCTAGCAATAAAGCCTCGGCTGTAATTATCAACTTACCGCACTTATATTATAATGTACTATTAAGACACAATGTAGAATTTCAAAACTAAATTACCCGCCATGACTCCTGATACTACCATTTTTTAAATTACTCCTTTTACTCAGTCTTATATAACATTACAGGCGGGTCTACTAGGAATGCAGATACTTTGGACAAGCGACGCAGAATATGCTTTGAAGAAAGCGAAAGTAGACAAATTTATTATGCGTATTACAAATCAAAAGAACTTAGATTTATTGAACGGGCTTATCGACTTGACTGTCACTGATCTAGAGCCGTTGGACAGGACCAGGATAGAGACTATGATTACTATTCACGTGCATCAAAGGTATTAATTTTTTATTGAACTGTTATAATGGGAACATAAATAAATTGGCCAAAGCCTTGGAATATAGTGCTTATTTACGTTCATACCCTTCTACCGCCGAACTAAATCTACTTTGGCTTTACTATTGCTGTCTCTATAAATTCAAACAAAAAGAAAAGAGAGCGCAGTACCAAAGCTAAAACGGTTATGGTTTTATTAGGCGGTAGACCCCCAGGTGTGCTAAGGCATGCTATTTCTTTCTGACTTCTGTTATACCCTAGGATACTTTAAATCATTAATTATTATTTAAGTAGTAAGTTATAATCATGGACGTATAAAAAAGTCGGACGTAGTCTCGCTAAAACAAAAACTGTGTCACTAGAGTCGGCCACATTTGCACATTTGTCAGGTTATCTCTGATAGGCTGACACGCACACAAATACACAAGTTTGGCGTGTAATGACCCCACTGATGTGTTGATATGTGTGTGACAGCCTGTATGTGACAGGGCACACGTGCGTATTATGTGGCCGACTCGCTGGACACAGTTTTTGTTTTAGCAAGACTACGTCCGACTTTTTTATACGTCCATGGTTATAATAAACGTTTTTATGTATCTTGCAGAGATATATTCGATGACTTGGTTAAAATGAGAATCAAAAGTCCAGGGGATTTTGAGTGGCAGAAACAAGCCCGTTTCTACTATTTTGAGGACTCTGATGACTGCATTGTTTCTATTACTGATGTTGATTTCCTTTATCAGGTACCTACGTTTTTCATTTATACGTGACTAGCGGCCCGTCCCGGCTTCGCACGGGGTCAATATTTTTTGTTAAGTAGGTATGCTAAATGAAACGTACATGACCAAATTTTTCCAAATTATCAAAATTAGAAACCAAAACTTTAAAGAGTAAAAACATTAAACTGGCTGGCCTGGTGGCTTAGTTGGTTGAGGGCCGTTTTGTAAAGCGGCGGTTTAACGATCAGCCGGATTGAATACGGCTGATTAAAAAACCGCCGGAATGAATTCGACGCCATACGTCATTCAACACGGCTAGCCGTTAAGTAATAAAGCGAGAGATTAGCCGCCTCTTTCACAATTTTTAGTTCCGATTCTTAACACTCATGGCACTGCCTGACATAACAACAACTATGGAATTGAATAGGTACTGCAAGTGTGTTGCTAAATTGCTAAAGTGACAGTGGATTCTGGAGTTCGGAGGGATTGTACACAATATTATTGGAGTGTCACTTGTCACCCTGGGTGTTACTTGGAAACTATTTCGTTTCCACCGTCCACCTTGTTAAGACTAAATCGGACCGGGTTGGTTACATGAGACCCAGATCCGACTCGGAGCACACCGACTCCATATAGTCTTGGCGCTACTACCTCTGGAGTGTATTAAAAAAATGCGGGAGCCAGAAGCTCAAGGGAGGTCCTGAGTGGAGCAAGCCATGCAAGTAGCCGTAGTGTATCGCAGGCCGAGTATGGAGAAGCGACACTCAGGGCTGACCGCAGAGCTTCTGGCGGGAGCCCACCCGGAGTCAAATCTGGATGATAGACCCTTGTCTATGGAAGTGCACCATGTTTCTTAGGTGTACCGTCACCGATATCAATTTATGGGCTTTCAAACTTTATGAGAGAGGTAAAATGTTGTAAAAAAATATTAAGGAATACCGTAAGTAATCGGTCAGTTTTTTCGGATGAATGAAATTAATTTTGATTTTGTTTATTTAAATTATGTTTTTTTAAATTTGGTCACCCTATAATATAAGCAGTAATACAATACGGCTGAACGTGGGCCGCCTTATTGAAGAACGTATCGCAATGACAATGCGGCTAATCGTTGAACCGCCGCATTACAAAAAGGCACTATTTTTCAAAACGGCTAGCTGTAATGTAATACGGCGGAAACAAAATAATAATATTACCATAAATCGTAGAACCTAAGATAGGCCCTACCAAACTTCAGGGCGCACGCAATCATGTCAACGTTGGGAAGAGTGAGCTCACTCTTTCCGTTCTAGTCGGTTGCAGGACGCGGTGGACGCCGGACGTTTTTACCTATCATTATTCGTTGTCAATAACCAAAATAAGTAGCACCACAGCAAATCTCGCCGCTAGCGATTGTACGGGTCAAGTAGATTGGTTTTATGTAAACCAGATACGATACACACAGAGACGCAGTTTATTACCGATGTCAAGGTGCTCTGGGCACATCTATTGATTTATATCGATGAATATTACCACAAACAACTCTCAGCCTCAACGGACACCGGGAAATCGAAGCTTCTCTCAAAGGGATTTCCCATTGGCTATAATTTTGTAACAAACCCCCGTCTCGGCATGCGGCTTGGTAAGTTTCTTTTACACGATTTTAAAGTCTTGGAACCATGTACCAACGTGGTACATGATAAAAAAGTATTCTGAGATAACAACACTCTGACTGGGAAGGATGAACGCTGTACACTCTTCCTAATTCTACATCTACCATAGATCGTAGAACCCAAGATTGGCCTTCCCAAACTTCAGAGCGCACGTAATCATGTCAAAGTTGGGAAGAGTGAGCTCACTCTTTCCGTTCTAGTCGGTTGCAGGACGCGGTGGACCCCGGACGTTTTTACCTATCATTATTCGTTGTCAACAACCAAAATAAGTAGAACCACAGCAAATCTCGCCGCTAGCGATTATAGGGGTCAAGTAGATTGGTTGTTTGTAAACCACTTACGATACACACAGAGACGCAATTTATTACCAATTTCAAGGTTCTCAGGGCACATCCATTGATTTGTATCGCTGGCATTGTACTGCCACGTTGCGCCGCGCCGCGCTACAGTCGGCGCGCCACGCCGGCCCGTCGCGTCGATAATTATTATTTCGACAGGATGGAATTTTTTTAACTTCGTAATATCTTTTGAATGCAATGTCCGATTTTAATAATTCAAAAAGGAATCAGTAGGTATTAAAGCAATCTTGAATACGAAATAGTTTATTTGGATAAGAATTTATACAAATGTATCCTGGATAACATGGTCTGAATTTGATCGGCATTTTTATCTTCTTTTAAAATATAAAAAAAACAGTTGTAGCGACGTAATTACATATGGTCTCGCGAGGTTTTTTGTAGATTTTAATACGTTTTATAATATTGTAGAACATTGTTTTGTTCTATCATTGGTACTTTCCGCAGCGTATGCGATGAAAGCCATTTTATGGCTGTTTTTTTTATACCTTGCGTTGGTTTTAGTAAAGAAATGAAAGTAATTCTAATTTTTTCTCGTAATAAAAGTAGCCTATGTTACTCAGTGATAATGTAGCTCTCTTTTGGTAAAAGAATTTTTGAAATCGGTTCAGTAGTTTTTGAGTTTATTACATACATACAAAAATACAAAAATACAAATTTTTCCTCTTTATAATATTAGTATAGATAACTGAGTATCGCCTTCTACTTGGAGATTTAGTTATCGAAGAAACGTTGAATAATATTGAACGACTTATTTATATATATGGATGGATAACCGGGGAAATCACGTGTAATATGGTCGGTCAATCCAACTCGAGTTTCGGCCACGTCCGGCGGCCTTTTTCAAGAAGAGTGCACGCCCGCGATGGCTGCCCGTTTGGTACTGCGGGCTGCGGCGCGGCGCGCACGTAAGCTCAGCGGCTGTTGCGGGGGTGCAAGCAATGACAATGCCGAGTACTATGGAGGCACGGTTTCGAAACGGGCGGCACATGCCATCCTCCATCTATATTAAAGGTTGGACGCTTACCGATTTCGATGGCTTCGCTGACCTTACGGGGGTACAAAGAATTTCTCCCGTGCCAGGACCTCTGCCTTATCGGAACGAATCCAACTACCTATGTATTATCATAAAAGTGAAGTGTGTATGGATGTTTGTTACTCTATCAAGCAAAAATTTTAACATTACATTTTGTTAACATAAAATGTTACCACAAAGAATTTCTCCCGTGCCAGGACCTCTGCCTTATCGGAACGAATCCAACTACCTATGTATTATCATAAAAGTTAAGTGTGTATGGATGTTTGTTACTCTATCAAGCAAAAATTTTAACATTTCATTTTGTTAACATAAAATGTTACCAAAATGTAATGTTAAAAAAAAGTGCTAAAGTTAGTCACAAGACTTGTCTAATGTGTTGTTATGTCACATCTGATTATTTCAGAACGAGTACCTCGGCATTACGGAGCGCCTGGTGATCACGCCGCTAACAGACAGGTGCTACATCACGCTCTCCCAAGCTGTGGGTATGAGCATGGGTGGCGCGCCCGCCGGACCCGCCGGGACCGGCAAAACTGAGACCACCAAGGACATGGCCAGGACGCTCGGGAAACTTGTTATCGTCTTCAACTGTTCCGATCAGATGGACTTCAGGGGTGAGTAAAAAAATAAAGTTTTATTTTTACAAATATCGATTCAATTACAAGTAAAGTTAAAATGCTCCGTTTTATCTCAATTTCATTCTGTTTCTTGATTGGTGTTTTTTTCTTTTTTTTAATGGATTTTTAAGATTTAAAGCCTGCTTAGTACGAATACTGTGTGATTTGCCGGAAAACCCCGAACACTTAGCCTAGTACCATTTCATTATCTGTTTCAGTCTTGTCTAAAATTGTATAGAATTTTTTTTTTAATCTTGTTCTATGTACGAAATGGCGCGCGTGTTACGAACATACGGCCTTCTTTAAATGAATTGGACTTAATTAATTGATCATAATTTTAGGTTTGGGTCGTATCTATAAGGGTTTGGCCCAGTCCGGCACATGGGGCTGCTTCGATGAGTTCAACAGAATTGAGCTGCCTGTGTTGTCTGTAGCGGCACAGCAGATTTACATTTGCCTTACCGCGAGACGGGAAAAGAAGGACTTCTTTATATTCAGGTAATTTGAAAATTGAACCAATTGTGATTTATTTAATCAATTAGAACGGCATAACGCCAATTATACTAATGATATATTATACATTCATTTTCTAACAAATTATAATAACAGTAAAATGTGATTGGCAGTTCCGTTTGTTTATGTTGGCTAAAAGAATAGCATAGCGCAGCTCTACCTCTAGTAAGCGCGTTCAGCATTTCAGCCTTTGATTGGCAAACTAGGTTAAATTCTATCTCCAAGTAGTAAAATGCAAGTTGCAATCACTGTTGCAACATTTCCAGAGAATTTACAGGGCATAGAGATACATTATCTTAAATCTCTGGGTGACGAACGCAGTAGAGTGCTTGACTTAACATCAGGCGAGTTGGCGGTCATGTGTAAACCTGTAATAGTAAAAAAAATGATTTGAACACTTCTTGTTCCACTACCTGCGTGACACCATGATGTTAAGGTAAAGGCGGCCTGCGTGTTAATTCCAAAATATATATATACCACGCATACCACATACGTAGGTAAGTAATGCATCAAAATATTGAAATGCCAAAAACTATTTCAGTGATGGTGATGTAGTAACTTTGAACCCGGAGTTCGCCTTCATCATTACAATGAATCCCGGCTACGCGGGACGTCAGGAGCTGCCGGAAAATTTGAAGATCCAATTCCGATCCGTCGCCATGATGGTGCCGGACCGGCAGATCATTATCCGAGTCAAGCTGGCTAGTTGCGGGTTCAAGGAGAACATATTGTTGGGTAAGTTTATTGAACTAAACCTGACAAAATTGACAATTGTTTGGTATATTTTCTATTCTGTGTATATCAGTCAGTCTTTGCAATTTCGTTGCCTAAATATAATAGTTTCGTTGTCTTTTGTCTACTCTGTGTCCTTACACGCACACAGAGATCTCATACCTTCTAAATGGGTCAACCGATTTTCACTGGCGGATTTCACTTGATTTTCACATAGTGACGATATACGAAAGACGGCTGGTGGCGGTCGTAAACGTAAGACTGAGGATCGGGCTGAGTGGCGAAATACAGGAGAGGCCTATGTCCAGCAGTGGACGAACACGGGCTGATGATGATGATTTTCACTGCCGATGTAGGTACATAATATGATGTTCAATGGCTTTATAAATCCCTTCTAATTTTCTAAATGCGAAAGTAACTTCCTGTTTCGCTTTCAAACCGATTTATATTAAAATTGGTTCACAAATAGTCCATACCATGAGAAAGGACAACTACTTTTTAAAATGAAAGAGGACTGAAAAAAAGGATCAGAGTTTTATAATTAGCCGGGTCACACAGAGGCGATCCGATAGCGATAGCGATCCGATAGCGATCCGGATCGTATCCGAGTATGGGATCGCGCCCGCTTGCTGTGTGTCGGGTTGCATACAAATTCGAACATTACAAAAAATCCCGTCTCGGATCGCTATCGGATCGCCTCTGTGTGACCCGGCTTTTAAGCTTGAGGCAAAAACAAAGTTTGTGAAACCCTTGCGTATAGGCAAGCCGCAGGATGCACTAAGGGCGCAGTTAGTTAATTACGAGTTATTTATTAAATACAATATGTTAAAAAAACACCAGTAACGTATTTGTATTTTATCCATTTTTGGTTCTATAATTGCAGCTCGAAAGTTTTTCACTCTATACAAGCTGTGCGAGGAACAGTTATCGAAGCAAGTGCATTACGACTTTGGTCTCCGCAACATATTGTCGGTGCTCCGAACCATGGGTTCGCAGAAACGCGCTAACCCTGACAGCACTGAGGAGAACATCATGATGAGAGTGCTGAAGTAAGGTTTCACAAATATCATCCATCGTAGCTGGTAGCGGCGTTAGGGTAGGGCGACCGCCCAGGGCGCCGGATATAAACAGGCGCCCTTTTGGGTCCAATTTGTTACTAGGCTTCGTTAATTGAGCAGTCAAGTCAAATAAACAAAAATGGGCAGTCATTAGAACTGCTGATAGAAGTAAAAACTTGTAACTCAGAATTTGATAGCTTACTTTGGAATCTACGCGGGTGAAAACGGAGGGCGTGGCCATGACCATGGCCATGCAAAAATCCTAACGCATTTCTAGATGGCCATGGTTCCAAGTTTAACCAAAGATTTCTTATCATTTCCGAGCATGACGCCAATTTTCTATTCACAGCAGCCCACAAAACATCTGTCTGTGGCGCGCCAAAAGAAGCTTTCGCTTCAAAAATCTCGCCCAGGGTGTTAGTTTAATACGATAGTCCTAAAACTGGCACAGTGGCGATTTGTCGCTGAATACATTAAATGTGTATTAGGTTACTAAAACATTTGTTTTACTGTGGGATCAAATTCAACGAGATTTATTGTGCAAAAGCCTATCAAACCTTGCTACAAGTTGGCAATAGTTATAAACTATACAGGAACTTTTGTTCCAATGATGTACCAAAGTGTTTAGAAATAACAATTTAAGAAATAATACATTATTATCGTCGACTTTTACAAGTATTGTAACAATGTGTAGTAGGTATATAAAATATAGTGTTGACAACAATACATCGCATTTTTTAGAGAAATGAACGTATCAAAGTTGGTAGACGAAGATGAGCCGCTATTCGTCTCCTTGATTGAAGATCTGTTCCCCGGAATGAAACTCACACAAACAGTACAAAGGTAAGTGGAATACAACTAAGCTAAATTGGACATTAATTATGGACTACAGACCCGTGAACAAAATTCACGTGAACCACCAGGAGACCATAATATAGGCTATAATACGAAGCCATGGACACAAATGCACGTTAGACGGGGTAACATTCTGTAGTTTTTGCGTCTGGGGGCTAAAAATCACATAGTTATTTTTTTTCTTTTCGTGTCGTTATTTTTAGTCTTCTCGTGACCACGGCGGCTGTAACGCTGCCGAATCGTCGAGATAATTAAATAATCATTTAGATCATGATTAAGTCCTTTGCTATGTTTGCAATATTATTCTTTTTTTCCACTGTTGTCACAGTTTAACATAACTTTGTTTTAATTTCAGAGAAATGCAGCGAGCTATAACTGTAATAACCGAACGTACTGGTCTGGTCAACCACCCTGAGTGGAACCTGAAGATAATTCAGTTATACGAAACATCTCTAGTACGGCACGGCCTCATGACAATGGGCCCTACTGGCTCTGGCAAGACTACTTGCATCCATACCCTGATGGCTGCCTTCACTGAGGTCGGGAAAGTACATAGAGAAATGAGGATGAATCCTAAGGTAATAAGAATATTGGATATTTAAAGTTCGACATGTAAATTACAGAAGTTTTGCAATCACTTAAAATTAGTTGTACTAACATTATAAATGCGAAATATTGGATGTTTGTTTGTTTGAAACGTAGAAACGGATTGGGCTGATATTTGGAACACTGTTAGAATGTAGGCGGGGTTAATACATGGGGTACCTACTTTTTATTTTGGTAAAATAACGGGAACTACACGGGTAAAACCGCGAGCTACCTACTTTTAGTTTCAAATAAAATAGTTAAAAAGTACTTTGTCAATTACTCGACCCACAAATACGAGTATTAACATACATAACGTTCAAAATAAGTTGATATACAATGTTGTAATTAAATTGTGTGTGAATTGTCCACTAATTATTTTTTATACATTTATCTTTTTTTACTTAGGCTATTACAGCGCCACAAATGTTCGGGCGATTAGACGTAGCCACTAACGACTGGACGGACGGCATTTTCTCTACCCTGTGGAGGCGAGCGCTGAAGGTGAAGAAGTCTGACACCAGCTGGATTGTTTTGGGTACGACTTTTGTTACAGTTCTCATACTTAGTCATTTGTTGAAAGAAATAAGTTTGCTTTCCCGTCTCTCATCAATTGGGATGATTACTGGGCCGCAATCACAAATATACCATTCTGATTAGTCTGCCAGTTGATTTATCAAATAATCGACAAAGACATCATATAATTTCCGAAATGGGGAATTTGTGGTGTCACGTCTTCGTAAAAGTCCTGCAATGAAGTGGTGTGATATTCGACATTTTTATTAGTAAAACAAAAGAAAAAGTACGTATACAATATTTGTATTACGAGGGTCAAACTGAAAGTTCTTAGAAAATCAAAAACGGATTACATTAGCCAGTTATTAGTTTTATTATATCTTTTCAAAATATTGTCCATTCACGTCAATACACCGCTGCATGCGATGGAACCACTGGGAAAAGCACTTTGCCCACTCGTCCTTAGGGGTCTCTTCAATGGCATCGCGATACGCAGCCACCGCTTCTTTAGCATTCATAAACCGCTTTCCTTTAAGTTTTTCTTTAATTTTTGAAAATAAATAAAAATCACAAGGCGCGAGGTCGGGGCTATACGGCGGGTGACCCAGTAATTCAACGTTTGATGTCGCCAAATAGTCGATCGTTCGCTTGGCGGTGTGCGATGAGGCGTTGTCGTGGTGAAGGAGGATCCTACTGCGAGGTCGTTTCTCTCGAACTTTTTCCAAGACAAGTGGCAAACAATTGGTAGTGTACCATTCTGCAGAAACTGTTTTTTGATCCTCTAACACAATTGTTGCGAAATGACCTATCCTTCCAAAGAACGAGGCCACCATTTTTTTCCCCGCACTTCGACCTCTCTTCACTTTAGTTGGCAACTCCTCGAAAGGAAACACCCACTGAGCAGATTGTCTTTTGGTTTCAGGATCATAACAGTAAATCCAGCTTTCGTCACCTGTTAGTATGTCGAACACAGCATTTGAGTCACCTCCGTTAAATCTTTCAATCATTTTACGGCACCAATCCACACGATGGAGTTTTTGAGCCTCAGTCAAATTATGAGGTATCCACCGGGCGCAAAGCTTCCTGACCGCTAAATGTTCGTGTAGGATTTTGTGCACTTGACTCATACCGATGCCTAAGCTTGTCCGAATCTGCTAATAGGTCACTCTTTTGTCAGTCTCTATCATACGCCGCACAACAGATGTTATCTTCAGTCGTCGCCGTAGAAGGCCGTCCCTCACGTAAATCATCAGTGAGATTAGTGCGACCACGTTTAAACTCATTAAACCAGTTGTAAACAGTCGCACGAGATGGGGCTTCATCGTGAAAGGCCAATCGTAGTCTATCATAACTTTCTTGTTGACTTAAATGACATCGAAAGTCATAAAAAATCATTGCACGAAAATTTTCTCGTGTTAAATTCATGTTGACGTGACACAGACAATTTTCAATTTGCCGCCAAATCGTAAAACAAATGACAAATGAATGAAGTATATACTCAGTAATATTGGCAAAGAGTTCTATTTTCAAATTATAGAATTATTTTTTTATTATATTGTTTATAAGTGGCCAGTTCTAAGAACTTTCAGTTTGACCCTCGTATATCGAACTGACTAAATAGTATTTTTTTGCCATCATGCCTGTTGTGGTGAAAATATTCAGTAAGGGAGTTAGGTCACAGTCTAGCAAGATTGACAAGTTTGTGTTTAACGCACATCATGACAAAGTCGGCTTGAGGACTACCACACCTTTCCGAGTTATTCTACCGCTAAGCAGTAATATGTATAAATTGCTGTATTCCGGTTTAAAGGGCAATGTTTCCATTGGAAATACTGAGTTAGAGATAAATCATGTCAAATCTTCGGATGAAGAGCGCAGTGCTGTGCTAGTAAATTGGACTCTTCAAAGTCAAATAGCTGCGTGTTTCTTGGCTGTAATCATCAGGCGCATGTCGTCCTCAACAAATTCATCAATTTTCAGATGGTCCAGTGGACGCCGTATGGATCGAAAATCTAAACTCAGTATTGGATGATAACAAAACGTTAACCCTCGCCAATGGTGACCGCATCACGATGGCTTCGAACAGCAAACTTGTATTTGAGCCTGACAACGTGGACAATGCGTCGCCGGCTACCGTCAGTCGAGTGGGCATGGTGTTCCTCTCTTCTTCCGTGCTCAAATGGCAGCCAATCTTGGAGGTTAGAAAGAGATACAATATATCGGACTCACAAAAGCGTAAATGACTGATATTTGATATTTGAATGTTCTTGCAAAATTACTCACAATTCAATGAAACCAATCATCGATAATATTAAACATAGTTTTGTTAAAAAAACATGTTTTTACACATCTGTTTTACATGTCACATGTAGTTTTTTTATAAGTTTGATGAGACTAGGCTCAATCCTTTAATTATGATTCACTAGTAGCGCCCCGCGGTTTCACCTGCTTAGATTCTGTTATTTTCCCGCGATGAAAAGTAACCTTAGTATCGGAAACTTAGTATTAATGTTATTCCTGAATACTTGTGTAAATTTCAACCCGTTTCGTTCAGACATTCCGATGTGATTGAGCAGCAAACATCCGAAATTTGACGTTTATAATATTAATAGCATAGTAGCATATCTCTTAATACATAGTTACATTTAATATTACACACTGATATATTGTAGTGTGTTACATAAGAATAAGTAATTAAAAAAAAAATTACGAAACTTATGATCTCTAAATGCAATTTGATCTATTTCTAGGGTTGGCTGAAAAAGAGGACCCAGAAAGAATACGATGCTTTAAAAACGGCGTTCAATAAAGTTTATGATGATGTTCATACGTTTGTACAACAGAAACTACCCGCGAAAATGAAGTTACTGGAAGCTATTTATGTCAGGTGCGTCTGTCTGTTCTAATACATTTCTGTAAGCTAAGGGCATTACAACATTATAGTCGACTTATTATTGGAGCAATTATTACACACTGAAACCGAAAAACGTAAAACCGCATAGTTCCATCGATATAAACCATAGATTGTGGGCACATTGAAATTGGTAATAAACTGCGTCTGTGAGTATAGAGTAAGTGGTTTACACACCACCAATCTACTTGACCCCTAGAATCGCTAGCGGCGAGGTATGCTGTGGTTCTACTTATTTTGGTTGTGACAACGAATAGGGATAGGTTAAAACGTCCGGCGTCCACCGCTTCCTACAATCGGCTAGAACGGAAAGAGTGAGCTCAATCTTCCCATCAATGACATAATTCCGTGCGCCTTTATTTAGGTTTGGGAGGGCACGTCTGTATATCTATGATATTTAAACAAATAAAATCAAGGACCCCGCTTTTTTTACTAATATTTTTTTTGTTAATCGCACTGTCCTTAATTAGTATCTATTGAACATGACTGCTTACTTCTTAAACCAAATTAAAGGGTATCTGAATAAAAACTACTTTTTTTTTGGGATATTGTAATAAAACATTAATTCTTAAAATACCTGTGTATGCTTATGGGGCGCTTTTTTTTCAGGCAAGCTGTAGATGTGCTGACTGGGTTATTACAAATCGAGGTTCCAGGCGGCAGTGAGTACAAAACACATACTACCTTAAAGATTGTTTGTTCGATTTCTATTTTCGTTTTTGGGTATGACAATTTGTATGGATAAAAACGTTATTAATTTTCGAAAATCCTCTCTATAAATCTTAATTTTTGTGTATTTTTTGTATGCAATAGGCATGCAATCTGTCTAAATGTTGAGAAATCTAGTTCTAATGTGACGATGTGAATATCAGTTGTGGTTCATTGTTAGTGCGATCTGAATACGTTTTATTTATAGTATAGAGTGACTAGACGAGCACGAAACGTGTCTGATAGTAAGCGACATGTCTGCCACTTAACAGTACAGTGAGACACAGATATTGGAACATGAAGAGCCCAAATCATTACCTTGCGCTGCACTGCGCTCGTCACCCATTTATATAAGATGTTTTATCTCTATACCCTGTAATTTCACTGGATACATTGCCCCTCAAATACAGTGAAGTTTGCACAGTACTGCTTGTCGGTAGAATAGGTATCTACTAAAAGCAGTGTTATTTTTGTCCAGAGACGCACACAGACCGACACTTGGAGCGTCTGTTCATATTTTCCATGATGTGGTCTCTGGGAGCCGTGTTAGAGTTAGATGCTCGCACCAAGATGGCGGAGTACATGACCAAATTGCCCGTCAAGATGGATTGGCCAGGAGCCAAGTCCAAGGAGTGGATCATGCCTTTTGAGTACATGGTTAACGACCACGGCGTGTGGCAACACTGGTGAGATGCTGCACTAAACTTCAAAATATATGCTTTACATCTTAGTAAATATAGTTAGTTACATTTTAACCTATATATATTATACATACGTACGTACAAAAATATTTTATTTTTTTAATTTTAAAATTGGAAATTGATATTATTTCAAACATAACTTGACGTGTAAATTAATTTTGAATGACAGAAATAATGAAAACAGAAACTGAACCCTACAAATATTTTATTAATTAAAAAACTAATCTCCGAATAACCCACCCCTAACTGCTCCCGGCGCAAAAGTGCCCATGATGCACGCCGCGTTCCCACGCTGAATGGCAATGGCCAACCTTACACAACCGTACAAAAATTAGTCTTTCTTTTCTTCCTGACGATAATCTATGTTCCAAATTTCAACCCGATCCGTTTGGGCGTTACGATGTGATTGAGCAACAAACATTCAAACATTGACATTTATAATATTAATAGGATTACGAAGAACACCTGAACTAGCTTGAAAGGGTTGCGTTGTATGTTGTTGCAACTCTCAAATTGCAAACTAGTACTTCCATATTTTAGTACCTACGGACTAAAAATAAGCTTTATAGAGTAGAAAGTCTTTGTAACTAACATGCTTTCTTTTTACAGGTCCGAAATCGTAGAAGACTACATTTATCCGACGGACATCGTACCCGAGTACGCGTCCATTTTGGTTCCGAACGTCGACAACGTTTGCATTTCCTTCCTGATAGAAACCATAGCGAAACAAAATAAAGCCGTGTTGTTAATCGGCGAACAGGGGACAGCGAAGACTGTGATGTTGAAGAGTTACATGATGGCCTATGATAACGAGGTCAAACTGTTCAAGATGATCAATTTCTCTTCGGCTACCACGCCGAATATGTTCCAGGTATTTTTCCAAACTTTTATTAGAGTGTAAATAGGAATTGGTAAACGTGGTAATTGCTACGTTCTGATGTTTCGATGGAGTTAAAAAAATCGTGGTCGCGAAAATACTAGAATATACGGGACGTTCTACTAACGAAACAAGTTAAATATAATTATAGTCAAAATAAAATCTACATATTGTATAAAAGCGAAAGGTCTCTCTTATCACGAAATCTCAGAAACTACAAATGATAGTACAGTCACAAATTTTGCAGGGAGATGTATTTCAGCAGGGAGGGCCTCGCTAAGACGGGTTTTTTCAAAATTCAAACTTTAAGTGAGTGAAGACTGTTGCAAATTTTCATATAAACTCGCATCCCCCATTTCATCCCCGTACATTTTTAAATTGCTACAACAAATATTTATTTTATCTCGTGTCAAGTGTCTAGATACAAAGTTTTATGGTTTTATCTTCAACAATGACGAACTTCCACATACAACTTTTAAGCCCCTTTTCACCCCGCACAGTTGTAAATTACAAAATAACCATTTATTTGCTTCGCTTCAAGTGTCTTGATAGGAAGTGGCATGGTTTCATCATAAACAATTAAAAACTTCCACATGAAATTTCATCCCCTATTTCAACGCCTTCAACCCTCTTTCCGTAATAAAAAGTGGCCCATGTCCTTTTTTTCGGATCTGTTCGTATTTCTGTACCAAATTCATTAAAATCGGTTCAGTGGATTCCGTGTTTATAACTTTGAATATGACGCAATTTTCATACAACCGTCCATGCTTAGCTCATAATTGTATTTGTGCAGTTTAAAAATACTTTTAGTTTCGTTGCGTAAATCTTGCTTGTATTGTAATATTAATTACAAGTGAGAACATATTGCTAAATTCATTCTAGAAGTAAAACTAGAACTCGAGATTTTTTAAAGTAATTTAATTGTTTTTTCTTCCAGAGAATCATTGAATCCTACGTTGAGAAGAGAGTGGGTATGACTTATGGACCGCCAGGTGGCCGGTCGATGACAGTGTTTGTAGACGACATCAACATGCCAGTTATCAACGCATGGGGTGATCAGGTGAGCCAATGAAAAATTATACTCATAGTCGCTTTATGTTACGTGAGAAACGTCAACCTATTAATAATTTAAATATAAATAAATACTTAATTTACGACGCAAAATTAGTATCTAGAGTATTAATAGTATTTTTGAATGATTTTTAAAATAACCACACCTAACCACACATAACAATTACCTAAATTGCTTAATAACGGTGTATTTTAGCGGAGAACTTAAACGTACTAGTGTTGTAATTTGAAGAAGTTAAATCATCTTACATTTCGGAGCGACAGCGCAGTGCAGTGCATTCATCATCTTCACTTTATCTTAAAAAAATACTTAGTCTAGTGTTGAACGCGGCGAGAGTCGGAGCTGCGAAGTGACGTAATACGCTGACTCAGCCCGCATCTATATAAGACACGCGCTCGCACCCGCGCTCCACAGTCTAGTGTTGAACGCGGCGAGAGTCGGAGCTGCGAAGTGACGTAATACGCTGACTCAGCCCGCATCTATATAAGACACGCGCTCGCACCCGCGCTCCACAGTTTAGTGTTGAACGCGGCGAGAGTCGGAGCTGCGAAGTGACGTAATACGCTGACTCAGCCCGCATCTATATAAGACACGCGCTCGCGCCCGCGCTCCACAGTGTAGTGTTGAACGCGGCGAGAGTCGGAGCTGCGAAGTGACGTAATACGCTGACTCAGCCCGCATCTATATAAGACACGCGCTCGCATCCGCGCTCCACAGTCTAGTGTTGAACGCGGCGAGAGTCGGAGCTGCGAAGTGACGTAATACGCTGACTCAGCCCGCATCTATATAAGACACGCGCTCGCGCCCGCGCTCCACAGTCTAGTGTTGAACGCGGCGAGAGTCGGAGCTGCGAGGTGACGTAATATGCTGACTCATGTGTGCGTTATTGATTTATGTAGTAATTTGATGTTCTGTTACCTATAAGTTCTTAGATACCTATATAGATACTATTGATAAGTATTCATAAATGGGTGATTCAACGGTACGTTTCTGTTGTCTTCACTGCCCAGCGTCTACACGGACCTTTACTGCTCTGGGCCTTAAAATTCACATCGGTCGGAAACACAAGGATGTGCGTCGTCTGGCTGCCGCGACACAGATACATACGATTGGTGCAGATACTCCATCGGTAAGCCAGGTGCAACCTTCTACTGCGCCTGACTCGTGCCCTTTGGCGGGGCTAGCTCGTGCGAGGGAATGTATACCGGTTCTCCGACATATCCCTAAGGGTGCGCGCAATCAAGCTGCTGGAAAACTGTGTCATATTATAGATGCCTGCGTTGATAACAATGAGGTTGACGACTGGTGTTCTCTTCTTTATTTTGCATATGTGGCTTTAAAAGTGCCGGCAAGGGATCAGTCCGGTTATATGACGACTAAAGTTAAAGCCAACATTTTGTCTGCTGGGTCGAATCATCGTGATGATCCTGACGGAACGACGTCGAGCCGTGTATTGCGCTCGGCGAACAAACTCATCGAGTCGAAGGTTTTTGAGGGCGACCTGAGAGGGGCGGTTCGTCTTTTGTTATCCGATGATACGTATGCACGTCAGGACCCCGAAACGTTGGCAGCTCTGAGGCTGAAGCACCCAGCTCCATCCCGGCCCCTTAGCTTCCCACCAGAGCCAGACAAATCTCTCACTCCTTTATCCATCAGTTTAGCGGATGTGGAATCTGGGCTTGGTTCATTTTACAGTGGGGCCGCTGGGGGTTTGGATGGATTGCGCCCTGGTCACCTTAAAGAGTTAACGTCTGTATCCGCTGGGGAAAATGGGCGACGTCTTCTGGGGTGTTTAGTGAACCTCACAAATTTCTTGCTTAGTGGTCAACTGAACCCCGTTGTTACTCCCTATCTGTACGGTGCGTCGCTATGCGCATTGGAAAAAAAGGGCGGAGGCTTAAGACCTATTGCTGTTGGCAGCGTTTTTCGCCGTCTCGCTGCTAAGCTGGCATGCCACGCTGTTAGGGACGAGATAGCAGGATATTTGGTACCACATCAATTAGGGTTTGGGACGCGTCTGGGCTGTGAAGCGGCTATTCACGCGACGCGTTCGTACGTAATGAACCCGAGCAATGCGGGTAATGTCGTGCTGAATGCCTTCAATACCTTGGAAAGGGACGTCCTGTTGAGGGAGGTAAAGGAAAAAGTTCCTTCTATCTACCCTTTCCTCCACCAAGTTTATAGAACTCCTTCCAAACTTTGTTTCAATGACCATTTCATGCTTTCACAAGTAGGAGCTCAGCAAGGAGATCCACTAGGACCACTCGTTTTTAGCTTGGCCATTCACAAGCTCATCGTTGAACTAAAATCCTCTCTTAACATATGGTATTTAGACGATGGCACTATCGGAGGTAAACCGGAAGAGGTATTTCAGGACCTTGGGATACTTATCCCACTCCTCAAGGATCTCGGCCTCGTGGTGAACCCTTCCAAATGCGAGTTTTTCCCCTGCAGTGTGGAAGCGCGCGGAAACTTTGCGCATTTCAGTTCTATATTACCAGGACTTAAGGAAGTGTCGACTTCGGATTTCACTCTATTGGGGTCCCCGATTTTTGCTGATGCCGTTCCGGAGGCCATTATCTCTCGTACGAGACTTCTTCTCAGCACTCGTGACCGCCTTAAAAACATTTCCGCGCACGTGGCGATAGTGTTATTGCGAATGTGCTTCGCCGTTCCTAAAATAACATACTTGTTGCGGACGGCCCCCACCTGGAAATATCCGGCTGAAGTGTCTGCGTTTGACGAGGCTCTGAAATCGGCGGTTGAGTCTATTCTTAACGTTGCCCTTGATGAACGTCAATGGTCACAGGCAGCTCTTCCAATTCGGTTTGGGGGTCTAGGGGTGCGTTGTGCGCGAGATGTCGGCCTGCCTGCTTTCCTTGCGTCGGTGCATGGGGTTGCTGATCTTGCCGCTACTATTCTAAATTCAAATGGTGGCGAGGAAAGTTTACCTTATGCTTCTGACGCTTTGATGGTCTGGAGTGCCCTCAACTCCGGGGAGTCGACTCCCGTAGAGTCTCAAAGCCAACGGGCGTGGGATGCTATTGGGGTCAAGCGGGTCCAAGCACAACTTTGGGCATGTGCCTCGGGAGCGGATATGGCCAGACTCCGGGCCGTCTCGCAGCCTGAATCTGGGGCTTGGTTGCAGGCGCTACCTTCTCCTCACCTAGGCACCTTATTGGATAACAACTCGTTGCGCGTTGCGGTGGCTCTTCGCCTGGGCTGCAAGTTGTGTGAACCCCACTTATGCACCTGCGGCTCCCTGGTAGAAGCCAATGGCCATCACGCTTTGAGTTGCCGACGGTGTGCAGGAAGGTTCTCGCGACACCATGCACTCAATGACATAGTTCGGAGAGCCTTAGTGTCGGCGGGAGTTCCATGCGTACTTGAGCCCCCGGGCCTATGCAGATCGGACGGCAAGAGACCGGATGGGTTGACTCTGGTGCCCTGGAAGAACGGGAAGTGCTTAATTTGGGACGTCACTTGCGTCAGCACTGTCGCCGCCAGCCACCTAGGTCGCACTATCCACTCACCATCGGCCGCGGCAGAGGATGCCGCTGATAAGAAGAAGCGAAAGTATGGTATGTTGGTGTCGCAGTACGAATTTGTACCTGTGGCCGTGGAGACCTTGGGTTGTTGGGGCGCAGGCTCAGGGAGAATACGGGTGACTCCCGCTCTGGTGCGTTCCTGGAGCAAATGTTGGCCATTGCCATTCAGCGTGGGAACGCGGCGAGCATCATGGGCACTTTTGCGCCGGGAGCAGTTAGAGGTGGGTTATTCGGAGATTAGTTTTTTCATTTACAATATTGATATCGAACCTAGGTTATTACCCTAATTTTACTTTTTTTTTTAATTTTTTTGTTCAAATCTTGGAGCGGTTCACAGAATATATCTACTTACCAAGTTTCAAAAAATACTTAAACCCCTTTTTGTTATCGATAATGGGTTTGCGGCCGACCAGCAAACCAGCATCTCGCCTGATGTTAAGCGACGATGCTGTCTACAATGAAGCGCGCTCGCCTAGTGGAAACCAATCTACCACTCTCCGTTTTAACTCAATTTTATCTCGATAACACCCATTAGCGAATACCCCCTCATATACTCTAAGGACAATCAGATTAGAATTCCTTTCATTTTTCCCATTTATTTTAAAATCATTTTAATAAACATCATATTTAAATATATTTTTGTCTCCTACATCTTAGGTGACCAACGAAATAGTACGACAGATGATGGAATGCCGCGGATTTTTTTCGCTAGACAAACCAGGAGAGTTTATCATCATTGCTGATATACAAATGTTTGGCGCAATGATTCATCCAGGTAACAGATAATTATAACAACATAACAGTAAATATAGCTCGCGTAAGTTCTAAAGGACAAAAGTAGATCCAAATAGTTCCTGTAAAGGCCGATTTAAACTGAACGAACATAGAGCTAGAGCTGGAACAAGAGCATTCTTTCTCGATCTTTTAGTGTAAACGAAAGATCGTTCTTAGCGTTTTCCATATTATATATTCCATAGAATCTTTGCGAACGCAAACAAAACAACGAAAGAATGCTCTACGTTTGTTTACGCCAATTTAATTTGATACAGTGGGGACAGAATGAGCATTCGCTCGTCTGATGTAAATCGGCCTTTATATATGTATATTACACATGGTGCGGTTCGCCAGTTTATTTACTTGAATTCGACTTGCCACACTACCGTGTATCTTCTATCAGTCTCATACTAGATATATAGATACATTCTTTGCTTCTGTAACAAACCAAACTAAAAAAAATAACTTAAAATCGCTAAAAGTGATTTCTCCCAGGCTACCGTGGGATGGCAAAGATATTCAACCGCAGAAAGATTTAAGCAAACATTTAAGATGTTATTGTAATTACCCATTTTCACAAATAAAGAAATTTGTTTAGTTATTTTTTAAAGATAATGAGAAATTGAAATACAAAAGGGTAAAAATTATAACAACATAACTAACAGATAATTATAACAACATAACAGTAAATATAGCTCCCGTTATTTTAGAGGCCAAAAAGGGGTCAAAATTCACCGGGCTAAATCCCACAACAAATTACAAATTCCGCTTTCGGCTCCGATTACGGGTCAGCCGACCACAAGTGGCAGTTCCGTGAGCGCTGCTACGCCTTCCCAACCTTTTTGGGAAGTGTTGAGCTCACTCAAAAATTCATTTCCGGTCCTTAAGCGCATCCCGCGTGGTGCTCGTGTTTTGGTGGCTCAAAGTTTATCATTAGTTATCAAAAGTGTTCTTTCGCAAAATTCGAAAGATGCCTGGGAACATTTACTGAGTTTCCCATACAGTGTGCTTTATGTACCTTTAGAACCGTCGAACAAAAAGTCCCTTACCACTAGGGTAAAGGAGAACTGCGTAAAGTACACTGCTTCCGTGGAAAACCCTTTAGATTTGAGTAGTTTTATTCCGCCTAAGCAGCGGAATAACCAAAATTCTAAAAGTAGTGATGATTCGGCTATAATTAAGATTGTAGAGAACAAAATTAGCGATGGCGACATCAAAGGCGCTGCACGTATTTTGTTTTCCAGTGACACCATTGCGCCGAACACACCACACACCATTCAGTCACTTCGTGACAAACATCCACCCGCAACAGCTAATCTCCACCTCCCTGTTCCACCACAATCAGATAACGTCACTATTGAGGCCACATCGCAAGAGGTTTCGGCTGCGATTACATCTTTCTTGAGTGGCTCAGCTGGAGGCCTAGATGGCCTGACACCTCAACATCTAAAAGATCTTCTATCTTTTAGCTCTGGTGAGGTAGCAGAGTCCCTCTTGAGAGATCTAACCTCTTTAGTTAACCTCATGTTATCTGGTCGAGTCAGTAGTGACATTGTCGAAGTTTTGTACGGCGCCAACTTGTGCGCACTTTCCAAAAAAGATGGTGGGATCAGACCAATTGCTGTCGGCACCACATATCGTCGCCTTGCTGCCAAGGTGGGTTGTAGGAAAAAGGTTGCTCTTTTGAGCTCCCTTTTCCAACCAATACAACTCGGTTTTGGTTCGCGGGGTGGATGTGAGGCTGCCGTTCATTCTGTCCGGACCTTCCTTTACCAAAATTGGGGAGAGGTGCTGTTAAAGGTAGACGTCAAAAACGCCTTTAATTCGGTTGATCGAGGAGCCTTGTTGGCCCAAGTGAAGGATAAAATTCCTGACCTGTACAATTTTCTTTGGCAATGTTATGGCGAGCCCACGAAATTGACTTATCAAAACAATCATATGTTATCCTCCGTCGGCTGTCAACAAGGTGATCCCTTCGGCCCTGCGACCTTCGCCTTGGCCATTCACCCTATCATTCAACGTCTCCAGTCCAAACTAAACGTTTGGTACTTGGACGACGGAACTTTGGGGGGCGATGTGAATACTGTTCTAACTGATTTACAAAAACTCATAGACGGTTTTCGTCTGATTGGTTTAGAACTAAATTTTTCAAAATGCGAACTTTTCGTTTGCGACACATGTCCAGATAAAGATTCGATAATACAGAAATTTAATGATCTGGCCCCCAACATCAAATCAGTTGACAAATGTTCCCTGCGCCTTCTGGGTTCACCGATTTTAGAAGAGTCGTTACCATCTTTTGTCGAAGAAAAAATTCAAAATTTCACGAGAGCCTCCGATAGGCTACTCAAAGTAAACGCCCATATGGCGTTTACAATTATTCGGCAATGTTTATTTGTTCCGAAATTTATGTACGCTTTACGGTGTAGTCCACTGTGGAAACATGGTGAGCTCCTTGGGAGCTTAGACAATGTCGTAAAGGAATCTCTAATATCGGTGTTGAATGTGGATCTGAGTGGGAGGGCCTGGTCACAAGCCTCACTACCCATACGGTTGGGAGGCCTAGGGGTCCGCCAAATTTCAAGTGTAGCTTTACCGGCATTCTTGTCCTCAGTTCATAGTACTCAAAATCTAATAGATAAAATTCTCGCACCCTCTTTAGGCCATTCGGAATATTCTGATGTAGTAGTAGCTAATTTGTGCGAGGCTAAGAATGCTTGGAGGCTGGCTTGTCCAAACAACGATTTCCCCAGATGTCTGTCATCTCAGAGACAGTGGGATCGACCGATCTGCGATCTAGCACGGAACTCTCTTCTCGATACGTGTCCTAGTATCGCGGATCGTGCTCGTATCCTTGCTGTGTCTGTGTGGGAATCGGGCCTTTGGTTACAAGCTTTGCCATCTTTCAATACCGGTAGCCTATTAGATCCAACTGCATTTCGTCTAGCTGTTAGCTTGCGCTTGGGTGCGAGGTGCTATGAAGCCCATCGCTGCCATTGTGGTACTGCCGTCGACCAACTCGGTCACCACGGTCTCTCTTGCTCGAAAAGCGCAGGTCGTATTGGCCGCCACGCCAGCCTGAACGACATCATACGCCGGGCTTTTTCCACCGCCAATGTCCCAGCCATACTCGAACCGAGTGGGCTTGCGCGTGACGATGGAAAAAGACCTGACGGCATGACTGTTGTGCCTTGGAAGTTGGGTCGGCCCCTAGTGTGGGACGCAACTTGCGTCGATACTCTGGCACCATCACATCTTCCAGAGACGCATTGTAAGGCTGGTGCAGCGGCTAATTCAGCTGAGCGACTCAAACGGCGCAAATATGCAACCCTCGGAAGAGGTTACATATTTGAGCCCTTTGGGGTTGAGACATTGGGTCCGTGGGGGCCGGGAGCTCACCTCATCTTCAAAAGCCTTTCCGAACGCTTGGTCGATGCGACGCGTGACCAAAATGCTGGCGTTTATTTGGCCCAACGCATAAGCATTGCCATTCAGCGTGGTAATGCCGCCAGCATGCTGGGTACGCTTCCGATTGGTAGTGGGCTTGAACATCTTGATTATCTGTAGACCTTCATTGGTCTATGGATAATTCAGGTGTGCTTAGTGTAAGTAGTTGTTAGGTATGTAGCGTAGTGTAGTTCTCATTGTATTTTAGTTTTGTTAATAAAGGCTCTGCCCCATTTAAAAAAAAAAAAAAAAAAAAAAAAAAAAAAACATAACAGTAAATATAGCTCGCGTAAGTTCTAAAGGACAAAAGTAGATCCAAATAGTTCCTGTAAAGGCCGATTTAAACTGAACGAACATAGAGCTAGAGCTGGAACAAGAGCATTCTTTCTCGATCTTTTAGTGTAAACAAAAGATCGTTCTTAGCGTTTTCCATATTATATATTCCATAGAATCTTTGCGAACGCAAACAAAACAACGAAAGAATGCTCTACGTTTGTTTACGCCAATTTAATTTGATACAGTGGGGACAGAATGAGCATTCGCTCGTCTGATGTATATCGGCCTTTATATATGTATATTACACATGGTGCGGTTCGCCAGTTTATTTACTTGAATTCGACTTGCCACACTACCGTGTATCTTCTATCAGTCTCATACTAGATATATAGATACATTCTTTGCTTCTGTAACAAACCAAACTAAAAAAAATAACTTAAAATCGCTAAAAGTGATTTCTCCCAGGCTACCGTGGGATGGCAAAGATATTCAACCGCAGAAAGATTTAAGCAAACATTTAAGATGTTATTGTAATTACCCATTTTCACAAATAAAGAAATTTGTTTAGTTATTTTTTAAAGATAATGAGAAATTGAAATACAAAAGGGTAAAAAAAAACTCTAACCATATTTCTTGTCTTCGAAAAGTCTATATTTATGATTACCTAGTGTTACCATAAAACTTCTCTATAAGAAAGTTTCTAGAAGAAGGTTTTCTATTAACATATTATTTATAGGTGGTGGACGTAACGACATTCCTCCTCGATTGAAGCGTCAATTCAATATTTTTAATTGTACTTTACCGAGCACCACGTCGATGGATCGTATTTTTGGTAAGTGTTTGAATCTAAACGTAACTTTCAAACTTTCGAGATTTGAATCATATTGAAAACATTCAAAATAAACTTACCTAAATAATTTAATCCAATGAGACGATCCCCAAATTTCAGTCATGTGATGACCATGACCGTGGTAACGTGACCGAGACTTCGTGACGTTATTTAAAATAATTTAGATTGCGAGAAGTCCTGTGTGACCTACAGCAAAAATGATTTTAAGTTTAAACATACATTTGTAACTGTTATTTTATGCTAAAGCTAATAATAATAATGAAAAGAGAAATCTTTCCACAGAAACCATAAGCGCTGGCTACTTCTGCAAATCACGATTCGATAAGAAGCAACTTATAGAGTTCATGCCTCGTCTTGTGCCTGTAACACGTATTATTTGGCAACAAACTAAGGTTAACGCATTTTTTGAAATATTTTACTGTTGAAGTGAATTGCTTGTATTTATTACTTCGAATTTGTGTTAATAACCATAATACATGAAGTTGACAGTGTGTACTCTTGTTCAAGTTAGATTTGCTGTATCGTTATACTTTTTTTTTTCATGCACGTTCAGGTAAAAATGTTACCAACACCTGCCAAGTTTCATTATGTGTTCAATCTTCGAGACTTGTCCAGGATTTGGGAGGGTATTCTATTTATACATAAGGAAGAACTGCCAAGCATTAAAACTGCCCTCAAACTATGGTTCCACGAGTGTTTGAGAGTTATATCGGACAGGTGAGGAATTCAGAATTTATTGCAACTGGTTTGAATGATCATAAGATCATTACCAGAGTGGTATAAACCACTCTGGCTTTTATCAGACCATTAGCAGCGCGAAAAATCGACGTTTCGTTTAATGGTTGACTTTCGAAAAACTCAAACGAATTGTAAAATGATGTTGTCTGTGTGGGTATTTTTTGTGTGTATTTCCTGGGGTATCATCTGTGTGTCTTTAAATCGAGAGTGAATCAATGTCCAAATAAATGTCAAAAATTTAAATTCATTTCACACATGGGTATATTTCTTCTTAAAATTAAACGAGTATCAGTGTGCGAGTAATACTATGTATATACTATTAATAATGTTGTTGTTTAGCGGTCTAAAAAATGGTAATCAAGCAAGTTTATGTCCAAAGGTTCACTACATTTGAGGACAAGGACTGGTTCGTGGCCAATTTCTGGAAGACAGCCGCTGCTGAACTGCCAGATGTTGTTAGCGAGTTTCCAGAAGAGGAAACCTTCTTTGTTAACTTCCTACGAGAACCGGTCGATCCGACAGGAGATGAAGACGAGGACTTTAGCACCGACGCTCCGAAGGTGTACGAGGAGCTGCCAACGTAAGTGATTAAATGGGATGTAATTTGTGTACCGTTGTGATTAGGATTTCTTTTACTTTAGGATTTAGGGAAATATAGGAAGGGTAAATGAATTGTGGTGCACAAGTCATGTTACAATTCGGACGTGATTGAGCAACAAGCATCAAAATATTTAAATCTCTACCTCCAAACTTTTATATTAGTAGGATTTCGAGTAGTGATTTGTCTTGTCTTGTTTCCTTGTACAACCGTAGATTAGCAAAAACTGCCGGCTTCACCACTGTTTCACGAAGCCGAGGTAAGGAATTATGCTCACGTTCTTTCTTGACCTCATTTAATTTGTTACCTTCAGACACATATTACTCAATATATTTTACTAGCGGCGCTCCGCTGTTTTACATTTACGTTAGAGTTCTTCACATCTCCGTAATTTTCCTGCGATAAAAAGCCTCTTGAGCTATTTCAGACCATAATTTTATGATATTCCAAATTTCGTTCAGCTAAGCTAAGCTTTCGTTTCGTTCAGTTCCTAAGTGATCCGATCCAATTGAGTGGGTAAGACAAATCCAAATATCTAAACGTTTTCGTTTATAATATTAGTAGGATAACATGGCTCAATTGGTGGAGTCATGTGTGTGAATATAATAACGCATGCTGGGTACGATGCTGGGATAGTACTAGTGTTCCTTAGAAAATTCAGTATGGATTGTATCGCAGGACACTAGTTCAAGATTACTATAAAATTTATATTTAGCGATGAAAAAAGATTAATCATAATATTGTTCTAATAAGGTGCTGTTATTGTTTCATTACAGATGGGATTTCGTACTTTTTAAACTGGGACAGTTCCAGGATCAATTCAATGAACAAATTAGAGGCTCACATCTAGATCTAGTATTCTTCCACGATGCTATGGTTCACTTGTTTATCATTTCCAGAGTCATAAACACGCCACGGTGAGTCAACAATTTCTCTGTGTATCAACATTTTGTGCCAAACAAAAACAATATGGTTTTCATTTATTTTGCAGAGGTAATGCGCTACTTGTTGGTGTAGGTGGTTCTGGAAAACAGAGTTTGACTAAACTGGCTTCTTTTATAGCCAACTATTCTTTCTATCAGATCACATTGACGCGGTAAGAAATATTATAATTAAATATTATTAAGTTCACTACAGTACTATTAAAAAGATAAGGCTGTTTTGGTGCTTCTAGCTTTCGAATTACGTATTTTGGGAGCCATAGCGTTCATTTAATACCTACTTATATTTGCCTGCCATCTCACCTAATGTTAAGTGACTTGTACTATTAAAATCTTCAGTAAATAATCCAAAATTCCCGCATAATTATCGTCGTTTTCATGTAGCTATAGTGTATAGAAAAAGGACGAAAAACTTTTGCTGTTTTGGTACAAGATAGAAATTGTGATATGACTCCGACTCCATTTGACAACAGTGATTCTCAGAGGATGACTGTAGGTTTTTCCTGTAAAAATAATATACTGACTGGTTCCGCTACAGAAATGTATAATTTTACCCAAGGCAGCTGTAAAAACAGTTGTTTATTTTAATGTCTCACTTCAGATCATATAACGTCAGTAACTTCATGGATGACATAAAGATACTATATCGCATTGCGGGGCTCCAAGGGAAAGGAATTTCATTTATATTCACTGACAATGATATCAAGGACGAACAGTTCCTAGAGTTTCTTAACAATATCCTCAGCTCAGGAGAAATAGCTAATCTCTTTCCTAAAGATGAGATGGGTAAGTGTTTGATAAACGTAATATAGTGATTTCAGCACTCCACACTTGAAGTGAATTGAATTTATTTAATATCACCTACAATATTAACCGATTTTTCCTTTATTTGAGAACTGGCAGGGTAGTGGCACCATCGGTATAAACCATTAGATGTGCCCTCCCAAACTTCAGACGCACGGAATTATGTCATCGTTGGAAAGAGTGAGCTCACTCTTTCCGTTTTAGTCAGTTGCAGGAAGCGGTGAACGTCGGACGTTTTTACCTATCACTATTCGTTGTTAACAACCAAAATAGGTAGAACCACAGCATATCTCGCCGCTAGCGATTCTGGGGGTCAAGTAAAGTGTAAGTAAGTGGTGTGCAAACCACTTACTCTATACTCACAGACGCAGTTTATTACCAATTTCAAGGTGCTCAGGGCACATCCAATGGTTTATTTCGATGAGTGGCACAGTCAAATCATATTCTTTGTAGTGGTCTGTGGTAGTGGGTACTGATGGTAAAAGTACATATTTATTTATTTTAATTTAGTCATGCGATATAATCGACTAATAAAATTGATTATTGTTAATACACAAAATTGGACAAAAAGCATAAAAATATACTTCGTGAATGGTTTACTTACATAGACTGCATAAAACAAAGTAGTTCCTAATTTTCCACATTTCAAATCAAGTCAGATATTTAGCTTGTGGCAGGACCACAGTAGTAGATGATACAAAAATGGCAAAAAGGATCTCCAGTTTTCGCTGTGTCAGTATGTATGTCAACCTATTAAATATGATGTAGTCTATTAGGATAGGTATAATAAAATATTAGTAAAAATTAAATTTGTGATAATATTTTTGTAATAATTTTATAATTTCATTTCATTCATTCAATTGTCAAATGTAAATTAAATTAACATATTCGTTCAGGTATTAGAGGTAATTTCACTTCATAATCTTTTGAGACACGAATCGGCGGTCGTAATTTAAATCGCCTCTATGTCACCCCCGGCTAGGCGTTATTACTAACACAATGATCTAAATTTACATTTGTTTACATTCAGACGAAATACTAAACGAATTGACTCCTATAATGAAGAAATTTGCGCCGAGAAGAATTCCAGTACCGGACGTTCTATACGAGTACTTCATAATGCGATCTCGTGCCAATCTCCACGTCGTTTTGTGCTTCTCACCGGTAACTGCATCATTGTGGCATATCTCCTGTGACCCTGGTAGTTTACATTTTAAACATCCCACGGTTCCCATAGCATAGCATCGGTGGACTGGTGCAACCGTGTAGTTTACCCATCCTAGAAAGACTAAGTATTGTTCTAGAGTGGGCCAACCCTTCCTCTTTCATATTCTAGAAGTTATTACAATTTTCAAATCTAAATTAACACATTGGTTCAGGTTGGCGAAAAATTCAGAAGCAGAGCATTGAAGTTCCCTGGTCTCATCTCTGGTTCTGTAATGGATTGGTTCCAAAAATGGCCCAGGATAGCGCTTATTGAAGTGGCTTCTCATTTCCTCTCGGCGTTCCACGTAAGCTTTGGCTTTATATCTATTTGATGATTGTAGTGAATTTATTAGCATGACTGGTGAATTGATTAGAAATATTGTCGCGACGGGAACTACATTTTTGATTTTGGTACCGTTCATAAGTAACAGGTAGAGTGTTATTCTGAATTCTATCGGATATATCGTGGATCTCCTACTATTATCAATATTGAAATTAATACTCGTACTGACAAGGTCTTCGTGGTCAATATTAAACATCAGTAGATTAAATATATTTTAACGTTAATTATCGAACATTGTAGGTGGTGTGTTCAGCTGAAAGTAAAACCCAGTTAATCGAAATTATGGGTTCGGTGCAAGATAATGTGGCTGAAACTTGTACCACTTATTACGACAAGTTTAGGAGGCAGACGCACGTAACTCCTAAGTCTTACTTATCTTTTTTGGAAGGCTACAAGGTGCTTTATAAAGAGAAACATGAAAATATTGGGGAGCTAGCCAGAAGGTAAGAAATTATTCACCATAAACATTAGCAAGTATTTACAGAACCAATATAATGAATGAAAATAAAGTTTAAAGAGATTAGAATGAATTCTTAACTAATTAACAATACAATTTATTTTTACTTTTCTATAGAATGACGACAGGGCTCGACAAACTTGTGGAAGCAGCAGAAAGCGTAGACGTATTGAAGAAAGAATTAGAACTAAAAGAAATGGAAATCAAAGTGGCCTCTGCAAAAGCCGAAGAGGTAACTATGCGTTTCTGCAAACGATAAAATGCAAAATGGAGTTTTTTTTTTTTTTTTAATGTGTTATTATTTTAATTAATATAATTTTCATCCTACTAATATTATAAATGTCAATGTATGGATGTTTGGATATTTCGATGTTTGTTGCTCAATCACGTCATAACGTATGAACGGATCGGGCTGAAATTTGGAACACAGATAGATTATAGTCTGGAAGAACATAATATATAGGCTTTATCCCGGAAAAAACAATGGGAACAACGGGAACGGGAACTTCGTGGGTAACACCGCGGGGCGCTGCTAGTAATTCATAAAATACCATTCTTTTTGGTGCAAATTAATAATGATGTCTATTAATTAGAATTTTGAACCTCAAAGATATTAACTCACATATAAATATGAAAAGTGAATCTAAAAACGTTGTTATGTTTTGTGGACAAATGATGTGTTGTAGTTTCCGCCGAAGAATATTACAGCTAAAACTAATATTCTCATAGGTGTTAGCAGCCGTTGCAGAGTCAGCAGCTGCTGCTGAAGTAGTGAAAGCTGAGGTGTTGGAAGTGAAGGATCGGGCCGTGAAACTCGTATCCGTTATTGCAGCTGAGACAGCGATCGCTGAAGAAAAATTGGCAGATGCAAAACCGGCACTCGACGCCGCCGAGGCTGCTTTACTGGTATCGTTTTAACTATCCAAGATCTGAACATTGGGTATTAGATAGTCTATTGAATTTAAGGCTACTGTAACAAGCTAATGTTAAGATGGAAACATCATAAATATCATGATCATATTAGGCAGGTGAAACGCAACTTAAATAGAAATACAGTAGCATACCTACGTATGCTTACTTAAGGTTATTTTTGTCATTGGTTATTAATTGTAGATCTGCCCTTATTTTGCCCTATTTATCCCTTTATACCTAATCTACCTAAGTATCTTATAAGAGGTACCTAAGTACTTCTCAAAATGAAAATTTTTAGTCGGAGCGTGATTAACTGAACTGTAGTAGGTAGTCCTTAAAATTTGAGATATTTTGAAATGGCGTAAACTACGCGACAAATCGGGGAATTAATTAAAATGTCTCATGCTAACTGTGTAATTTTCTTCTCATACATGTTATCTATAACGTGTATGAGAAGAAAACTACACAATCAGGTTGGTTATAAACTAACATTGAGGAAATGTTTCAGACTATTAACGCAGCCGATATTGCGACGGTGCGAAAGCTCGGGAAACCGCCTCACCTCATTACCCTAATTATGGACGCTGTCTGCCTCCTCTTCAGAAAGAAAATCGATTCGGTCAAACCTGATCCGGAGAAATCCTTCCTGATGGCGTCCTGGGCAGAATCTTTGAAGGTGAATTCTACATCATTTTTGTTACAGAAGTAATTTTAAAAGCTACAAAATGTGCATAAATATATTTTCGCAAAATCACAAAGCTGCGGAACTGACTAACTACGAGTATTTTGATTGATTTTGTGGGAAGTAACAGGTCGATACTTCATTTTCCTTACAGGCGCCCAAGATAAAGTCGTACCATCTGAGGTACGATGGTACGACTTACCATCGTACCATCTACCATGGTAATATCTTGTGGGGTATTCGATGGTATATGGGCCTTGTGTCGACGTAGGGTGTCAGAAGTAAAAAAACTCGCCCAATCAATCTCTCCATATATTTTACATAGGGTTGTTGTAAAATATATGGAGTTGGAGCTAGTGTTTCGGTTCGTGTTGGCGTTCGTTTTCGGATAGGAGTTGAGTTGTTGTCCAGTTTGTAGGGGTAGGACTCCTTCCAGAATCTGCCCGGGGAAATACCTTTGCCCTACCACCAAGCGTTAATGTGAAAACATCACTGTGTTCCGACTTGCTCGTTTCGTTACTCTATACTATTTAAAAAAAAGTTCGGGTTCGAGAGTTTCATTTTTTTATAACCCAACTGCTACAGATCTTTTTCTAAAAAAGCAACATGCTTGCCTATCAAAATATATAGTCTATCAGACCTTGTTTGTTTTAAAATTTGGGAGTCGAAAACCTTGCTTGGCTTTACACCCTGCTGGCTTCCAAGAGAAACAAACTGTAGAAGTTTCACTGCATTCGAAATAGAGCTTAGTAGTAGTTAGGATCTAAAGTAATTGTAATATTACAGGTGATGGCGGATTCTAGATTTTTGAACAATTTGAAGTTCTATCCCAAGGATGAAATTAACGCCGAAATGGTTGATTTGCTGACTCCATATTTTGCTTTTCCGTTAGTTAATTTTGTGTTTTTATTTTTCATGAACTGAAACCAGACGTTTAACTTTCAGAGATAGATAGTCTGGAATAGCGCAGACCAAAATCTACCAAATTTCATCCAGGTCTATTCAGTAGGTTTTGCAGAAAAGCGAAGCAAACATCGACCATATATTCATCATCATCATCAACAACCAATGAAATGTTCCCACTCGGGGCCTTCTCTGGCAAGGAGAGAGTTAAGGCCATAATCTACCACGCTGGCCCAGTGCGGGTTGGTGGATGACACATGACTTCGAAAGATTCTAGGTACATGTCGGTTTCCTCCCGATGTTTTCCTTCACCGTTTTAAGTTACGCACATTACTTCCAAAATACAGTGGTGCGTGTGGGGTTTGAACCTGGGGTCTCCGGATCGGCAGGCGCCGTTCTTCCTACTAGTCCAGCCGTAACTTATAACCAACTAAATAGCCCTAACCATGTATACAGACTTTCGCAATTATAATTATGTAGTAGCGTATTGTAACGTGTTAATTGAACGTTTACAGACAATACACGTTTGAAGCGGCGAAGATAGCTTGCGGCAATGTCGCAGGTTTGATTTCGTGGACTATTGCGATGGCTCAGTTCTACAGCGTTAATAAAGACGTACTTCCTTTGAAAGCAAATCTAGCAGTCATGCAAGGAAAGTACCAGGCAGCTAAGCGCGAGTTGGAACACGCCGAGGGCTTACTGGCTGCCAAAGAAGTAAGGATACTTTTTTAGAGTAAAGTTTTTCTTGCAAATTTAATTTATCGCCTAAATGCAGATTATGTTAAGAAATATCGATATATAATTTGAACTATTTAAACCTTTTTGGTTATGAAAGTTGTGGTAATTTTAAGCCGCCCACATACATACCAAGGTTTTGTTTTTAGCGTATAATAATCTATTTGTATCACAGAAAGAGTTGGCAGGAGTGCAGAGAGAGTTTGACCAAGCGATGAGCTTGAAACAAGCGGTGTTGGACGACGCCGCCAAGTGCCAGCAGAAGATGGACGCCGCGACCGCTCTCATCAACGGGCTCAGTGGGGAGCGCATCCGCTGGACGGAGCAGTCCGCGCTCTTCAAGTCGGAGATCGAGAGGCTGGTCGGAGATGTCTTGCTTCTCGTTGGGTATGTCAACATCTTGTATAATACATCGTTATGATATCAGACAGTGACTAGAACCCTTAAGATTTTCTCCTATCAAATAGTGTTCAGTGCGTCTATAGAAGTTTTCACTTCAAGAATTTGGTCTTGCGCAAAAGACGCAAAGGCTCTACTACTCTAAAGCTAGAAACTAGTAAATATTTTAACTCACAAACTCGTGGCATACCTACAAAAATAAAATAGAAAAACTCTTCCACTTAGGGCCAAAACTGCGTGACGCGGTCGCCCGCGCGGTTCCATACAAAAACGACCCTTAGAACAGACAATGGCAGAGAATTGTGTATTTGACTACGACAAAGATAATGAGCTTATCTTATAGACCTCGTTTCTTTATAGATTCTTATCGTACGCGGGACCTTTCAATCAAGAGTTCCGTACATTGTTATCAAACAACTGGCTCGGTGAACTGCTCAGAAGAAAAATACCCGTCTCAATGAGTTTGAATGTTACTGAACAACTAACGGACACTGCTACGGTATTACCGTTTTAGAAAAGTACTCATTTGTAATTATATATTGTTACATATTTCCATAATGTTTTCATGCATTTATAATTTTATTCTTCGTAAAGACAATATCTTTCTGTAAATGTATAGATTTTAATTAATTTTTAAGTTTAATTGTGTAGTTATGTTGTAAAGCATCGTGTTTATGCTGTAAAATTGAAAAGTATTTTGAAATAGAATTACAGTAGAACTGAAGTTATTGCAACGTGTATTTTTGTTTATTAGCCGCCCGTCGGGAGTTTACCCGGTTGCAGGAACATGCAGCCTCCGTATTAAATCAAAATAAATGCCCAACACTCGCCAGTTACTATAAATAATGATACAATTTCGTCTATGATTGTCTGAAGAACTATTTGTAAATACGTGTGCAATGGTTCCGATGAACACTCAAACACATTCACCACTCTTAACTGGCAAAATCAGAGTTTCCTATTAATTGTACCTATTAGTAAAAGCTGATTTGTGTTTCAATATCATTGTGTTGTGTAACAATAAACTAAACAAAGTTATAATTATAAGACGAAAACAGAACGATTATTATGATCAAACATAATACCTGGTAATTTAAAGGTAAGATAATGTGTCCTTACTGTTATATAATAAGTTTCACTTTTGCGACAGATTGGGGAATGGAACTTGTGTGGTTTACCTACGGATGACTTGTCAATTCAGAATGGAATAATCGTGACGAAAGCAGCTAGGTTCCCGCTTTTGATCGATCCCCAAACTCAGGGCAAAATATGGATAAAAAATATGGAGAAATTCAACGACCTGATCGTCACTACGCTTAATCATAAGTATTTCAGGTAAATAATAGTTAGAATAAATCCGACTAATAGTCACACTTATACATACTTATACACAATAGCCTATCCCTGGCCTGTTCGAAATATAACGAAACAAATAAAACTCTTTCACGAAATTGTAATTTTGATGTGATTTCTCTGCAAACACAAACAGACGCACTAGTTTTCAATATCAAAGCAGGAATACCGTCTTGGCCATTACTATTATTCACGTCCAGAGTACGTAGCAATTTATAACCCTCTATTTATCGTATGTGTATTTCCGACATTAAGCCATGTGAAGCAGGAGGTTTTCCACTACCACCAGCATCTACACGTGACGATTCCGCATATTGAGTTGCGAACAAGTTTGTCTCCCAGGTTCGCAGGTTTCAGCATTTGAGAAGTTCGATTTCACCGATTTAACTAGGGACTACAATGCTTTGGGGGCCGCGGGGTACGAAGTAAAATATGGTCAAAACGAGACCTCCAAATACCCTTTTAGTGTGCCTTAGCAGCTTTGTTAAAGGCTTTTTTCTTTTGAGTCTGTGCTCTTTGTCTTACGCTGTCGCATCTTACTCAAGCTAGGTAGGTGTACCGTGGTCAATGTTATTGTTTAATGCTTCAGCACTTTAAGAACCAAACTATGGGTGAGCTTTGTTAGATATTAGGACTTTAGAGCATGGAATGAAATACTCTATAGCCGTTTGTATTAAATCAGTCCAACCACAAGAGCAGCACATTGACTGCCATGGGTTAGATGCAAAGAAAAGAGTATCTTGTTCCAATCTGCTGATTTGTGTCACCACAACCGCCTGTTGCCTCTGGGACTGGGAACGGATGTATGATATATGAGGATACAGATTTCACCAGACAGCGAAGATACCGCGCCACGGAATGTCAGACATCTGTTTTCAAACAATAAGGTGTATGCGACTCAACATCAGGTATCCGTGTGGCCTCTTGAACCAGTTGGGTTAGGTCTAACGATAAATTTAGCTTTCTCGTGGTCAGTGTCCCGGTATACATCCATTCTTTATTGTGGCGCAGTACTCACTTAAATAATTAATCTATTAGCCTAGTTACTTCCTGATCCTCGTTGTGACGATTCCGGTAGATACATGCATAGACATCCTTGTCTATGTTTGTGCCTACCAGCGCCCAAAAAACGGAGAATCTAGTGTATTCAAGGTTACAAAGACGCCGCATACAGCAGATGTCATCACGGGCGTACAGGCACACTTCTGGACGTATAACTTCTTGTTTTTTATTATGTTCAGTAAGCACAGTAAACGAGATACGAAAGCTTTGTGACTGTATTGGCATAATAACTAAACAAAACTAAATATTTATACTCTAAATATTCTGAAAAAAAAATCTGCTAATTAATTATTCACGTTTACAAAAAGGATGAGGTTTGATTTACAAAAACAAGAAGATTATATAGTTGCTCTACGTATTGCGGATATCCCCGTGTTAAACGTGTCGGTTTAACTTGGAACTTATAGGGTTAGGATAAAGAAACTGGTACAACTATGTACCAGTTTCTTAGTTACGGATACTAATCCGTTTAAGGCTTTATATTGCAACCGTGATTGATAGGAAGTTTTTAAGGCGCATTGATATATGCTTCATAAAGAATTAAGATACTTAAAAATAAGAAATGAGACCTGCAACAAATTACTTTCAGCAATTAATTATTGACTAATAACTTTAAAGGAAGAACGGCGACACACAAACTTAAAACCTGGAAACTCGGTACCAACTATTTGATTTGGTTTAGTGTAGAACAAGCAATCAGATCAAGATTAATCAAGAATCAAAAACAAATCAAGATTGACTCTCAAATGTTTACTTTCAGAAACCATATCGAAGATTGTGTCTCTTTGGGAAGACCTTTACTGATAGAGGACGTTGCTGAAGAATTGGATCCCGCGCTGGATAATATTCTAGAGAGAAATTACATTAAGATTGGTTCTTCGTTTAAAGTAAGTCAAACGTGTTTTGACGTAAAGATAACTTAAATGGATGCTTAAAGAAGAAAATAGTATAGCTACAGTAGATTATTTAAACTATATTTTTGATGATTCCAAACGGATCGATCGTCATCAATACATGATTTTACACTCTGTTACGAAAGAGTGTGCCTATATTGGACTTTTCGTTTTGAAAACGCGTTAACGGTGTTGGATCTAGAACTCTACTTTTGTTTTTTTTAATGTGATGCAAAATTCAGTTTGTTTTCTAAATAATCACTAAAATTTCATGTAGGTAAGACTGGGCGACAAAGAAATTGACGTAACTGCTGGCCACAAGATATACATTACAACTAAACTGCCGAATCCTGCCTACACGCCCGAGATATCAGCGCGTACCTCTATCATTGACTTCACTGTCACTATGCAAGGTAATGTTGTCATCATTTTTAGGTCTACTTTGCAGTATAGTGGACCTTTTCTATATTTCGTATTTAATTGAATTCCTAATATGTTTATAATCTCGGAATAATGCATTTCTTCCACCCAGCGATCAATTGTTACTTACCCATAATGATGTTACATTTAAAACCGTTATCATATTCCACGATCCCACTGCTAGGTAAAGATGTCTTTCATTTTATCTATTCCCCCGCCGAGACGAAACTCGATTCGCGATATCGACGATATATTCATCTGGCTGGTTGGTGGGCGAGACGAACCGTAAATTTCAAACAAAAAATATTTTTCATACAAATATTCCACTGTTATTTTCGAGTTTGTATTACTACTTGAACCTGTAGTACAATTCTGTAATAATGCGTAGGTCTAGAGAACCAGCTGCTTGGGCGAGTGATTCTGACAGAAAAGGCAGAGATGGAGGCAGAGCGTACTCAGCTGATTATGGACGTGACCGCCAACAGACGCAAGATGCAAGAACTGGAAGCCAACCTTCTGCACAAACTGACCACCATACAGGGCTCGCTGGTTGAAGACGTCTCGCTTATACAAGTGCTTAATATCACCAAATCGACAGCCACTGAGGTAACTTTAATACGGTATTGAGGTAAGGTTAATACTTCCACGATTTCAAGATACCTTTCAGCAATCCATTTCAAAATTACTATTTTTCACCCTTTTGATTACCATCTAACTTGTAGAAATATACTCATAACGATTGTTAAATATACAAATATGCTTAATCCTTCAATTGATGAAAGTATAGTTAGATTATGACGATTTTCCAGTATTCTTTATGACGTATTTCGTGCATGCAACATTGTATAAGGTATAGCACAATAAAGCAAATCTACATCTAAAAAGTCTTACGGTATTTACGTCCTACCGTCAACACTTACTAGGAGTATGTGTTATTCTTTGAGATTGTCACGAATAATTGAAGACGAAAAGCGCTCTTTTTTATCCAACATAGGTGAAAGAGAAACTAGACATAGCGAAGGAGACGGAGATAAAAATCAATGCGGCACGAGAAGAGTTCCGTCCTGTGGCAGCGCGCGGTTCCGTGCTGTACTTCCTGGTGTGCAACATGTCGCTCGTGTGCAACATGTACCAAACCTCGCTCGCGCAGTTCCTCGAGCGGTTCGACATCTCCATGGAGCGCTCCACGCCCAGCCCCATCACCATGCGCCGCTGCGGATTCATTATCGAATACCTGGTGAGTTCCGTCCTGTAGCAACGCGTGGTTCCGTGCTGTACTTCCTGGTGTGCAACATGTCGCTCGTGTGCAACATGTACCAAACCTCGCTCGCGCAGTTCCTCGAGCGGATCGACATCTCCATGGAGCGCTCCACGCCCAGCCCCATCACCATGCGCCGCTGCGGATTCATTATCGAGTACCTGGTGAGTTCCGTCCTGTAGCGACGCGTGGTTCCGTGCTGTACTTCCTGGTGTGCAACATGTCGCTCGTGTGCAACATGTACCAAACCTCGCTCGCGCAGTTCCTCGAGCGGATCGACATCTCCATGGAGCGCTCCACGCCCAGCCCCATCACCATGCGCCGCTGCGGATTCATTATCGAGTACCTGGTAAGTTCCGTCCTGTAGCGACGCGTGGTTCCGTGCTGTACTTCCTGGTGTGCAACATGTCGCTCGTGTGCAACATGTATCAAACCTCGCTCGCGCAGTTCCTCGAGCTTCGACATCTCCATGGAGCGCTCCACGCCCAGCCCCATCACCATGCGCCGCTGCGGATTCATCATCGAGTACCTGGTGAGTTGTGTCACAAAAAAAATTGGGACGATGACTAGATTATGATGTAATTATATACGGAGTAATTCTCCGTCAGGTAGATTATGGAAAAATATGAGTTATGTGCTTTTTGTCTTGTCAAATTATTAAATATCTACAAAGACAGATTATCAAACTTCCGGAGTGGGGAAATGTGACGTCACGTTTTCGTATAAATTGTACGATGAAGTGACGTCACGGGAAACTTTTCAACTCAGTTCTTTATTTTTCAGTCAATCTTGGTCGTTTGTTGTTAGTGAAACAAAAAGTAAAAATATTGCTTTATAGTAATCTAACTGACAGACAACCTAATTACCTAGTTTTTTAGTCGTCATGCCTAATACAGCCTGCGTTTTCTTAAATGGCTGGATTTGTAGTACCTACGTGCAAATTCGCTTACTGAGTTCGAGCGCCGAAAAACACATACAAGATTAAGGACCTGATATTCCATAACTGCTTGCTATAAAAGAGACTTTAATTGCTTTAGCTACGGTTGTTCATTTTACAATTAATTATCACTAATTACAAGGAGTTGCCTTAACATAATATAACCAAGGCAAATGTCCCCTAATTAGTGATAATAGTGTAATCGCATACGTACAACACTACAAAGGCTGCGATCTTGGTTTAGCTGGTCGGGATATTTTAGCTAAATAACGGAATTAGGATTACCTTATGTTTGTTAGCATTTTGCATAAAATATGAGGTCACCAAAAGAGGTAAATCGAACAACGGTCGAAATGAAATCGAGTTTCTAGATTCTAAATGTTACTAGAATAGATTATGTTACCAATCAGTTAGTTAAAGTGTTGGTATTTTTTTTCTTTGTAAAGGAAATAAAGTTTATATTTTATTATTCTTTACAGATAAGTGTAGTTTGCAGAATCAATACCAGTTTTCATTTGTTTTGCAGACTTTTGATGTTTTCAAATTCATATCACGTGGGTTTTATGAAGTACACAAATATTTGTTCACGTTGCTGCTATCGTTAAAAATAGATTTGAACAAGGAGTATATCACTTACGATGAATTCCAAACGTTTATCAAAGGTTAGCATTGTTTTCTACACATGTTTTAAATGTTTTTGAATTCCTTTTCAATAAGGTTCTATTTTGCGATTTAGGTTGGTAATTTTTGGATTTGAAAATACAATGTCTCCTTTCGAGTTTTATTAGAGTAATAAATCTGTATTTGTTAAAATGTGAAATGGTTATTGTATTGGTGTTGTTTGTTGGTAGGTGGTGCCGCTTTGGATTTGAACGCATGTCCTCCCAAGCCGTTCAAATGGGTTACCGACATGTCATGGTTGAATTTGGTACAGTTGTCGTCTTTGAGACAGTTCACTAACATTCTCAGCCTCGTCACGAATAATGAAAAAGGATGGAAGACATGGTATGATTGATACATTAATTTACCTAAAAGAAAAAGCCGTATTCAAAGAATTATAACACAAAGTACGATTTCGTTGTAGGTTTGATAAAGAAGCACCCGAAGACGAACCATTACCAGACGGATTACATACTTTGGATGTGTATAGAAAACTGCTTGTTGTCCGCGCTTGGTGCCCAGATAGGACACTAGCACAAAGCTTGTATGTTTTAATTTACGTTTAATTAGGTTTTGAATTTGAATTTGAAAGTAACCGAACCATCTTTCTCCAGGAAATACGTGGTACAATCTATGGGTGCAAGGTTCTCCGAAGCTGTGATCGTAAATTACGAAGTAAGAATTATTATAATGATTAAATATAACCGAATATCGCCCTTATCTCGTTATGTAAAACAACTTCATCACAACACAACTACAGCAATGACTAGGGCCTGGACGTCTACTCTATTTCTACGAAAACGTAATTTCAAAATAAACTCGCGACTTTCCAACTTCGATTCTACTTCGATCCGTTGTTTTATCCGTTTAAATGTTCTAAGCCTACTCTAATTAGAGTATGCTTAGAACATTTAAACGTCAAACAATGATGTATCGGACGAAACGAAGTAGAACAAGAGCAGGAAAGTTGCGAGTTTTTTTTCGAAATAACGTTTTCGTAGAAATAGAGTAGACGTCCTGAATGTAGAAATATGTCCAGAATGTAATCGTTTTTATGAAATTAGGAATTTAAATCAATATGTACGTATAAATACATAATTATATTGTTTATGCATACATTAAACCGGTAAAATCATTTCATGCTGTAAAATTGGAATAATTAGAATTATTATTTATTAGCCTGTTAAATTAAGCGTGAGTATGTGTATACATATTATGTATGAATACATACGTATTAAATAAACAAATTTCATCTAATTTTTACCTGATGGGGTCTACAAAATACTTAAAAATTTCCAATTTTATACTAACACTAATGTTTTATTTATTTCTCTCACTTTGTAGCATATGGTACTAGAGTCGAGGCCTCTTGTGCCCCTCATCGGATTTTTAGCTATGGGCTCGGATCCTACACCTTCTATAGAAATTACTGCTAAACGGATGGAATGCATCTGCTCTTCTATATCCATGGGTCAAGGACAGGAGGTTCACGCTAGAAAGCTGATAGATCGAGCTCTAAAAGAGGTAAACATATTTTATTAGCATCCCTAACTCTTGCAGAAATGAATATTTAATTGTTATAAGTGACGGTTGCTATTTACCGTCTATCTGTCTGCTTATACCTATGCTAGTTTTTTGATAATTAGCTTATTCGAAAGTCTGGAGGTACTTACTGTTTTTTCGTTATGCACTTGCATATCCTGTCGCTCTCAAAACTTTCAAAAAATGTCTTTACTTATTGTCTTTGTTGTATACAGGGCTTATGGGTATTATTACAAAATTGCCATCTGGGTTTGGAGTATATGGTGGAGGTTATGGAACAATTTAGCGATTTGGAGAAAGACCCCGAGAAAATTCATGAAACATTTAGGTGAAGTATCCATACCGTTAATCTTCTTAATATAACGGAAATTTAACGTGACTTTGTATTTTGTTATTTATAGTGGTGAAACTATTGGAGTGTTTGTAAATTTGCGTTTATTCTTCAGGCTTTGGATTACGACCGAAGTGCATCCAACATTCCCAATCACTCTACTACAAATGTCAATTAAATATACATGTGAACCACCTGCAGGTATGATTTTCGTGATATTGTATCTGTGACTTTTATTTAGCTGGGAATAACATTAATCGTGTGTTTTTAGGTATCAAAGCCGGTCTCATGCGAACGTACGATTCAATGAGTCAGGACTTCCTGGACTACAGCGATAGTCCCTTCTATCTTCCACTGATATACACTATATCTTTCTTGCACACGGTCGTGCAAGAGAGACGGAAGTTCGGTCCACTCGGATGGAATATTCCATACGAATTCAACTCGGCCGACTGGCTAGCATCATGCATGTTCGTTCAAAACCATCTCGAGAGTTTGGAACCAGGACAGAACATTAGCTGGACTACTGTACGGTAAGTGCTACCTTAACTACAAATTAACTTTATTATTATACTGAAATTAACATTTATAAACAAAGCCCTCAAAGCTAAAACATTATTACGTTGTACGACAATGTTAATTTCGTCGTGGTTGAGAAAAATACAAACTTTACTGCTTAATAATTGATTTTCTCCTATATAATTTAGGTGGCAAATAAGATCTAAAAAGATAAAATTATATAAATTTACACATATCACCATTTTTTGAGCATTAGGTCTTAGTATGAGATATGTTGCAGCTACATGGTTTCGGCAGTACAGTACGGAGGGAGGGTCACAGACGACTACGATAATCGTTTACTCGTGACGTTTACTCGTGTTTGGTTAACCGAGGCTCTATTCTCGGAAGAGTTCCAGTTTTATAAAGGATATGGAATAATGAAGTTTAAGAATATTCCTGAATACGTAGAAGAAATAGACAAGATGAAAACTGTAGATCCACCTCAGGCATACGGCCTGCACACAAATGCCGATATTACGTAAGTTTATACGAAATGCTACAAACATAAGAAATTATCAAAGCATCCTTCCAGCTTTACGGTTAAATGTAACAAAATATCGGTTGTTTTAATTTTTTTTACTAGTATTCAAGTAGAAATTCAAGTTGTTAGTCTTAATTAGCGCTACATAACAGGGTATTTAAATCAAAGACAACTTTATTGTATAATTTTGCTACTTCAGGTACCAACGCAACAAAACCCAAGATCTCTTGGATACTATGTTGTCAATTCAGCCAAAGGAATCAACCGGAGGTGGTGGTGAAACTAGGGAAGCTTCCGTGTATAGACAATCTAAAGAGATGCTCGAAAAAGTGCCTCCAAACTATGACCCACATGAGGTTAAGGAAAGGTAAAACTTTGTTTAAATAATAGTTTAAAAAACTAAAAAACACGCTTTTAGCACGCACTAAACATTATTTCATAGCCCATTCAGCAAACCCTTTCATTTAATACCCATATCAAGGGGGTGCATTTCAAATAGCCAATTCGCCATCTTGGATGTCCGCCATGTTCGATTTAAGTCACGTGATGTGATACCCATATCATGGGGGTGGATTTCAAACAGTCCGCCATCTCGGGGAGGCCACCATATTTGTAATGACGTTTCTTAGCTAGTCATGTATTGTCATCAGAACTTAGAGCGTGTGCTAAATTTCATCCTAATCGAAGACCGGGAAGCGGGTCAAATTAAGATTCCAAGATTTTCTTACATACATAGTTAGTTACAAGTGAAGCTAATAAAAGCTTGTTAAAACATAATATATTTAATCCTAATTAATTTGATCGATTCATGCAAAATCTTGTTTTTACTTTTCAACAGGTTGAAACTTTACGGACATTTAGGTTCCATGGTAATTTTCTTGAGACAAGAAATGGACAGGATGCAAAAGGTGATCTCATTAGTCAGGTCCACTCTAAAGGACTTGTTGCTCGCTATTGATGGAACTATCATTATGAATGAGGTGTGTATATTTCCTTAGCAATGCCTGTTATTAACCTTGGTTGATTTAGTTGCTGTCCCTTGTGCTTAAATCACATAAGGTAGATAGGAACTCTAGTATTATATCTTACATATAAAGTCTTGTATACCCCAATGTCGATGATTATGAATTGGACTTGAAAAATGCTTGCAGGCCCTTCGTGAGTCATTGGATAGTATATACGACGCGAAAGTACCAGGCTTGTGGTTGAGTAAGTCGTGGTCATCGTCAACTCTAGGCTTTTGGTTCACGGAATTCCTTGAACGGAATATTCAGTTCTCTTCCTGGTGCTTCGTAATGAGGCCCCACTCCTTCTGGATGACTGGCTTTTTTAACCCTCAAGGTATTTTTGCTTTTCAAATCCGATGTTTTTTTTTGTGTTTAAGCGTTCATTCAGTCCACAATTTTTTCTAACTCTTCATAATATATGTATTATCTATGATATGTTTCAAGTTATGACATCCCACTAGAAAATAATTTGTCAATTATGACGCTATAATTTCTTCACAATAATAATTTCATAATAATTTCTTCAGGTTTTTTGACGGCCATGCGTCAAGAAGTCACTCGCGCGCACAAAGGCTGGGCGTTAGATATGGTTACCTTGCACAATGACATTACCAAATATACCCTCGACGAAATCAAAGCACCTCCACCTGTAAGTACATACCTACACTAAGTTTACAAAAAATGTAATCCGTGGAATCAAATTATTAAACATATTTTTTGGATAATATATGACAGTATGATTAAGATTGGTGGTCGCCTCTCTTGTGTACATAGTAGGATTGTGGGTATGGTCCCATCTGGCCCGGTGTCTCGGCCCGGTGCCGGGCCAGATGGGAAAAAAAGTGTTATCTGACACAAATCAAGTGCCATCGTCCCCGGTGACGGGAGAAAAGAGGATACGACTCGTAATTTGTGAAATACTAACTACCTACATGCATTTACGAAAGGGATTGAACTTACAAATCAAACTACTTAGTAAACAATAATCAGTTTATATTGTGAATGACGCAATATCAACTTCTGTCATAAAACTTTACCTGAAATATACTTCTTATAAGGGAATCATTTTGAATCTGAACGCAATAATAATATTTTTATAATAATAACAATAATCAACAAAGCAAAAATGCCACCAATGAAACAAAATTAAGTAGGTACTTATTATAACACACAAACAATCTCCTATATGTTTTATTATAACTTTTAAAATCACAGCTTCGAACATGCATTGAGCTTTGAGCAACATTAATATCAAAAGACTATTATTTAAAATGTCAACTCTTGAACATCGCCGAAAAATTGCTAGCTTATCGGGTTTTTATCGGATACACTTCGGAGAGGCTATCTGATCTAACTGATCTGTATGACCAAATACCATCTTGCCCTTTTTTCTATCAGACTTCTCGTGGATAGAAAAAGCGGCATCGTTTCATGGTTGATGTTACAAAGACACGAACGAAGAGGTTTGACCCCACTTTTGTGATAAGAACGTCTAGACTGTGGAATGAGTTGCCTAAGTGTGTTTTTCCCGATAGTTATAATCTTTGGTGTCTTCAAATCGAGAGTAAATCGGTTTCTTCTAGGTAAACATGTCCATCGTAGACCACATCGTCGCTTAACAATAGTGGTCAAGAGTAAACCTTTAAAAGTAAAAAAAAAAAACAGAATTTTGGTACTAGGTATCTTATCTAGATACCTAGTACCAAAATTCTATCGCATTTTTTCTAAAAAATTATCGACGTTTTTAACCGGTAACCAGATCCGTGGTAGCCTCCTGAATAAATCGTTTTCGAAGCATGGCCTCCTTTGTCGGATGATATTTTATATTAATTGGTATATTATTTTCAATTTGAATTAATCTTGTGTTGTAATAAGAGGCGTCAGTATGCATCGCTCTTATGATCTCGATTTTTTAAATTGTTTTGTTAAGCTTGCTGTGCCACGCTTCCAGTGCATTTGTCGTACGGTGGCGTTGCCCGAAAACGCACCACACTTTTATAAAGTCGTCGCGCAACCACTGATTTAACATGTAATCACGAAATATCTTGCTATTAATCATCGGGACTTTTAGCAGCTACATACCACCAGCCATTAAAAATTTCATTTTACGGCAGAAGGGGTAGTACAGCACTGAAGGCTATTTGTCTGCGGGTTGATTTTAACTTGGTGTAATATAAAACAGAAAATTATAATAAAACATATCGGAGACTGTTTGTGTATTATAAATAAGTACCTACTTAATTTTGTTTGATTCATGGCATTTTTGCTTTGTTGATTATTGTTATTATTATAAAAATATTATTATTGCGTTCAGATTCAAAATGATCCCCTTATAAGAAGTCTATTTCAGGTAAAGTTTTATGACAGAAGTTGATATTGCGTCATTCACAATATAAACTGATTAATGATTATTGTTTACTAAGTAGTTTGATTTGTAAGTTCAATCCCTTTCGTAGATGCATGTAGTTAGTATTTCACAAATTACGAGTCGTATCCTCTTTTTCCAGTCACAGGGGACGATGGCACTTGATTTGTGTCATCTGGCCCGGTATATATATCACCGGGCCAGATAAAACATTTTTTCCCATCTGGCCCGGCACCGGGCCGAGACACCGGGCCAGATGGGACCATACCGGATTGTGTTTGTCATCTCATTAAAATCGCTCAATACCTTTTTGTTCACGGAATATTCCGCGAGTTGGCAGAAAATGTTGGGTAAGTATTTGAGGCAATCTGAAAACTTGCTACATAACTCTCCTATACCCCGACATGGAAGTAAAGAGCTGGCTGGTGAGTAGAGGGGCAAAATGAATCCTTCAATTTCGACCACCTAGCAAGTAGAAAGTCCCACCGAAATGGTACAATCTCTATGTTTTAGTCATAAATGATACCCAATTATGATTCCAAATTTCCACAAATACATTTTTTTTTTGCAAAACATTTTTGTATGCTGCGTCGGGCGATGTTAAAACCCCGACTAAATAGACTGGCGTACTTTTTTAAAATTCTTTAAACATTAAACCACAACATAAAAAAATTGCACATTGCCTCAAACATATTTATTGACAAACAATAAAATGTATTTTTAAATAATGTAAGTAGGTACCTCGGTATTGGGGTATTATAATAGGAGAGCTATGTGACAAGTTTTCAGCTTGCTTCAAATACCTACTCAAAATTTGCTGTCAGCTCTCGGAATAGAAAGTCACACATTTATTATTACTTTACATATATTTGTACATAAGGGTTTATAAACCCTTATGTACAACATTTTTTCTAGGCGTCATTTCGAATAGAATGAGGTTATGACACATGTACGTGTCTAGGAACTTTATCTCTATTTAGCACGTTTTTAGGGTTTCGTACCCAAAGTGTAAAAACGGAACCCTATTACTGAGACTTGGCTGTCCTTCCGTCCGTCCGTCCGTGCGTCTGTCACCAGCAGGTCTACTACGAAAACAAACTCCGAATGATCGGATCCGACCGACAGCTGAATCGGATTGTAGCCTGCCACGAAAAACAGTCAGATCGATACATCTCGGTCGGAAGTTATAGACTTAGGTCGGATGAGGGTAATATCGAACTAAACGGCCGATCCTATCAACCGACAGATTGTCTTTCGAGGTAGGAAAATTCCATAAGCTCGGCCGATATATCGTTTATCGGACTTTGTAGTAGGCCTGCAGGCTGTATATCAAGAACGGTGATAGCTAGACAGTTTAAATTTTCACAGATGATGTATTTCTATTGCCGCTATAACAACAAATACTAAAAATTAAATAGAAATAACATTTAAGGGGGGCTCCAAGCTCCATACAACAAACTTATTTTTTACCGTTTCATGCTTGATTAGTCCGTCCCAAGAAAACTAGATGGCGCCACTAGTAAAAATAAAATGCAATGCCGAATTCGTCGTCAGATTCATGAGGCAAAAATCAAAATTTTAAAAAGCTTTTGCCTATCTGCGGAAATTGCGATGTATACGGAATTCCAAATAAAGCCAAAGAGGTTTTCGCGGTTTCGCCGTGCGGGAGTCCCACTCGCACTTGGCCGGTTTTATTAAACTTGTTGACTAGACTATCTGCACCGCATACTGCGCCTTCATTATTTATTTTTTTAATTTCCTATGTTATATTGTAAACAAATATTTGTTCTTTAGGAAGGAGTATTTGTGCACGGTATGTTTTTGGACGGCGGCGGTTGGGACCGGCGGAATGGCCGGCTCTGCGAATCCACGCTTAAAGTGTTATACACGGCGCTCCCCGTTACACACATCTACGCTATCAACTCAACTGCGCCCAAGGATCCCAAACTTTATCAGGTAATAAACCCACCGCATATTATCTCGTCATTTCGTCCGTAATAGCTTTGCACTACGGCAAAGGGAACTATATCGAATAGCGTACTGTTAACTGTACTTGCGTACTACTGATCACATGTCTGGAGAATCTACACTAATAATATAAAGCTGCAGAGATTTTTGTTTGAACGTGCTAGTCTCAGGAACTACTGGACTGATTTCAAACATTCTTTCACTGTAGGATTTGTACGTACCTAATTCCTAAGTGCCATATAGGCTATAAATATATTATCTATATATATGTAATACGGGCAAACCTAGGGCGAATCGCTAGTCCTTAATGAATTCATAATAAATTAAACGATTGTCGGACAAAGGCTTAGCCAGAATTCTAGTCTGAACAATTATTACTATTAAAATGAAAGTTGCAAAATAAAGTCAACAGTATCTTCTTGCTTATACGTCTCGCTACCCCCGATACACTACGATAAAGCGGCCTAAAGCCTAAACAAAAACTAGTCGGACCACAAATTATGAAGTAGATAGTTAAGGCGTGTATTGTATTGTGTCTAACTTATTTCATTTTCAGTGTCCTGTATACAAGAAGCCAGTTCGTACTGGATTGACGTTCATCACTCCACTATGGCTACCGACCATAAAGAACCCCGATCATTGGATTCTTAGAGGAGTAGCTATACTGTGCGATATCAAATAATGTTTTTATTTAATTTATAAAATGTAATTATGGTGAGTTATTAGACGTTTGTTACTGATATAAAGGTACGGTTTAAAAAGCTTTGTTGAAAATATAATGAAGTTGATTGTCTTTTTACTTGATTTCAGGCTTAAGACCGTCACACACGTAGCTATGATATTTATTTTCATATTTTCGTGACGTCACCAAACTACTTTTGAATATATAGCATGTTTTAACGTTGTCCGAGCACACATCACGAATTGTTTTACAAGCTTTTATTGATTAATTTCACCTATCCCGATATTGACCAAGGGCCACCTTCTAGATCCATTATCAGAACCATAGGAACGATTTTTTAGACTGGATGAGTACATTGGTGCTAGTTGCTAACCAGAGTCTGATGTGATGAAACTGGAAGATGGTCATAAGAACTTTATAATTAAACGAGATAAACCCATCGGGTTTGGGTTAATTTATTTAGCCTTGAAGTTACGGCTGGTCTAGTCGGGAGAACGGCGAGTGCTGATCCGGGTTATCCGGGTTCAAAACCACGCGAACCACTGTCTTTTCGAAGTCATTGTAATGCCGCTAATTTAAAAAGGTGAAGGAAATCATCGTGTGGAAACCGACATGTACCTAGAATGTGTCATCTACCAACGCGCACTGGGCCAGCGTGGTGTATTATGGCTTCGAATCTCTCCTTGCGAGAGAAGGCCCCGAGTCCCAGCAGTGGAAACATTTAGTGGGCTGTTTATACATTAACCTTGATGAGTACACTTGAAGTGGACACTCGAACATTTGTGTAGAAAATGTACGGAATTATGCCCAGCTATGAAATATTCAATATTATAGCTACGTGTGTGACAGCCTTTAGTCTCGTGAACATTATCCCAGATCCCTTTGGTTCATGATACAAACTGTAAAGATATTAAACAAGTACAGGCTGTTCTTTTAAGCTATTGTATAAATTTTCTACTTAAGTCTTTAATTTGTGGAAGCGCATAAGACACATGTTACATTTTTCAACAAGGCTTATTTATTGTGTGACGAAGCGTACTTTAATCCTTATTTATTTATTTAAATCGTTTAGTTATATTATACCTGTAATTTTATTTTAAATATAATTTGTTTCTATTTGGTGGTTTTATTCAAAAAAACAAAAATATAAATAAATACAAAAATATTTATTGCTGTTTGCAGGTAAGATAAGATATTACATAACATTTTTAAAGTTGCCCCATACTAACTGGCCTCTTCGAGAAAATAGAGTTTCTATTGGTCTGAATTTATACAATGATAAAAATAATAGTCCGCTGATAAAAGTCTTCTTCTCATATTTAACTTTTAATCGGATTTATCGTATTATGTTATCTGAGTTTCATTTTCTATTAATTTCTGGCTTCTATCCGGTTGTGCTTTGTATGTGAGATATGTTTGGTGAGCATAATTACGCCAACGTCTTGAGCCTTTAAGAATTAAAGTCATTCCTGAAAATCCCTCCATATAGCGAGGTTTGTGGGAAAATGCGTTTTACGTCGGTTCGGAGAATATGTACGGGTAACTCTCCCGCTCCAGGTCGTTCCTGGAACAAAAGTTGGCCATTGCTATTCAACGTGGGAAGAACACAACCGAGTGAGTGTCATGGGCACTCGCACTATTCAAAATGCAAACAGGCCTTTTAAGGCCGGTTTGCATTTTGATTAGTACGATTGCGAGTGCGAGCAAGAAATTGCGACTGATTAGTGCAGGTGTGTAGTGCGAGTACTGTCCAATTCTGTATAGTAGCTGTGTTTAGTTCATTGAGTTGCCACCCGTCGAGCCCGTAAGTATGGATGAACGTCAAGAAGCGCGCTTGCGATTGGAAGAAATTCAGAACGAAATATTAAACGCAGTGGCGTCGGAATTTTTTTTTTTTCGATTTCTAAAATCGTAATCGAAATTTCGAAATCGGAACTTGGAAGACCAAGAAAAGTATGGGTACGAAAATGGATAAGTAGGAAACCGATTCATGGTGAAAGCTCCCAACTACTTAAGGAATTGGTTTTTGAAGATACGACAGAGTATTATTTTGCCCTCAGGTTGACTGAAGAGTCATTTAATACACTACTGAATCTAGTCGCGCCTACATACAAAAATCCGTTACATATGAATACGAATGAAAAAATATACGAATTTTTCAAAACAATAAGTTGACGTATTCTTCACATCCCCTTAAAAGAATGCAGGCTGATTACCAATAACCCTATAAACATATATGTATCCAATGCTAATCAGTATCGCAAATTAAAAATCTGTTTAAATACGCAGATATGTGTATATATGGCAATGCTACTGTTTAGTGGCAGGCAACCTGCGAGTGAAGGGGAAGGAAAAGCGCGCGGGAGGAGGCTACTCGCTAAAAAATACAATAGAACTCGCTTCTAATCACTGCACTAATCAATCGTTTTCCAAACGTGTTTGTTACTAATCACTCAACACGTGGACTACTCACTCGCACTCGCACTAATCAAAATTAAAACAGGCATTTACTGTGGCAGAATTCAGAAGTAAGTAAAACGATACAGCTCCTGTAAATTTTTTTCTCTATGCCCTAATGTAATCTACCTCAACTGGAATGAAATCTCTTTTAGTTGCAACTTTGTGACTGATTTACAACCCAACAATTAAAAAAAAAACCTTCAAAATAACGAATTTCGAATATTTTTCACTCAACTGGGCCTTTACGTCACTACAGACTGTATGTGTCGATTTTTGTTGTCAGAAGGAAGCATTTCTTGTTGATTTTCGGGAATTGTCGCTATTATTTTGAAATAATGGCGGATCGAGGTGAAGGATCATCACCAGATGATTACGGATCAAATAGTCGTTCTACCAAAGCGGTCGATCAAATGGAATTGAAGAGGAAGTCCATAGCTGCACGACGCAGCGTTGCCCCTGATCAAGAGAAAGTCATTATAGACCGAACAGCTCTGGAAGCTATCCTGGATATTGGCTCTCGTATCCAAGGCATACAGAGAAAGAGCAGAGTTTCCATGAGCACTCTAGCCTTAGGTCACGAGTCTTACAAAGACAAACAAGTAAATAAAATTGAGGAATAATTTTTGATTGGTTTTATTTCTAAATATTCCATTGAGTCACGATTTTCTATATTCTGTTTATAGGCTAGAGCTAAGGACGCACGCAATAATCGCGTTGGCGGCTTGAAAACCCAGCACAGGTACTTAATGGAAACAGCCGCTTCTGCGCTGAACAGATCTACTGAATATGTTCTGGTGAGGAAGTTTTGAGAACACACTAATTATCTGATAGGTCTAGTAATTGTAAGATTTCACTTTTACGAGTGATTCAAAGTAAATTTACGAGGTGATACCAAATCAAGGTCCTCTATTCCCACTAGTTCAGTTGTTCCCACTAGTTATGTAATTTCTACTTTTTAGTCATTATCATCAAAGATACCAATAATATATTTGAACCAATACAAGGTCTGAACAACAACACACCGGTTCTTTCCCGTGGTTCACCTATTTTGTCCACCTGGTGGACCACGGGTAAACATATTCTTCCGTGGTCCACATGATAATCGCGTAAATTATTTTTATTGAAATATATTGCCTATTGTCCACCTCTTTTCATTGGCTAGATTAAATCTATGCAACATTGATCCCGACAAATTAAAAAGTACACCGAATGTTTTTTTTTTTTAAATTCATTTATTGAAATAATTTACTTCAATGAGCCGTTTTCCGACGAGACAAAAAGATATGGTTTAATAAAACGATAATAGGAGGCGCTTGTAGGTCTTTTGGTTTGTTGTCAAAAGCGGTAGGCATAATGGGACTCAATTCATTCAATTTGCGAAAGCACGACTTCTAGTAATAAATAATAAACTACTTTATCCATGTACGCATTTTATTCGAATGAAAACTATATCAAAACATCAAAATTTCAAAACAAATTCGTAAACCTGATGAAAGACAAAATATATATTTTTTAAATTTATTCTTGGCTATGGATACTAATCCTTCAGCCGACAGAGTATCTCTCTGTCTCTGTCTGTAGTCTGTGGATAAAATATTGTCGTATCAGTGTTGCTATTTATATCTTTGAATTTTCCTTCTACTTTGGCTTAGTTGGTGTCTATTGCCTCGGGAGTTCTAAAGATTTTTACTGAAAAGGGATTATGATCAGTAGCGGTTTTTTATTACATTATCAACCTAATTAGCTATTTTTATTCCCAATATTTTAAAATTAAGAAAGACACTTTTTACACTATACTTTTTCCCTGAAAACGGGTAGGGTCTCTAAAGGGATTACACTGTTGCGAGTATATGGTAGAGACAGATCTATCTGCATCTCGAACAATCGCCATCTAGTGCGGCCGTTGGAACTATTTTTGTCTCGTCGGAAACTCCCTCATTAAAATGATGATTACTTAAAACTAAAATTGCTCTCTTAAACCAAAAAGATTGTGTGCTCAAAGGTGGACCACGGTTAAATAATATTTTCCTATGGTTCACCTTAGTTCACCTGGTGGACCACGGAAGAATATGTTTACCCGTGGTCCACCAGGTGGACAAAATAGGTGAACCACGGGAAAGAACCGCAACACACACGTGGGCTACCTACCACCGTCCGCCTCCTGCTACCACCTGGGTGAACCGTGGAAAGTTAAAGTTACAACGGCTCCTCACCTTTGCCCATCTGGGTGTTTCTTGCTTCTTGAAATGATGATACACGTTTCGTTTACACAGTTTTATTAGTGTTAAGCGCACGATCAACTTTGGAGCGCTCTCTAAAAATTCAATTACCTAAATTGAAATTTTTTTCGCGAAGACTATTTCTTGAAAAACCTTACAAGATTGGTCTAAGGTGTTTTTTTCTAAACTAAAAAACAATGTTAAAATGCGAAAAAGAAAAATTTTGAACAAATTTTTGCTTATTTTTGATAAAGTGCTTTATTTTTGAATTTTATCTGCCAACTCTGCCTATAGTCCTACTACTACAATTTGTAGAAAATTGATTTTCTACAAATTCTATTCCAGTAAACTTCTTCTAGGATTGATAGTTGGAAAGATATTTGAAAAAAAAAAGTTTCTAAGATGGCAGCTGCGGGTCAAGGGTTGTCAACGTTGGGGTAGTGCTTCTAGCGACCCCGTCTACATATTTTAAAAGTATCGTCGCGTCCTAAGACAAACGTAAGGTCAATGTAACATTTCATTGCACTTAATTTATTTGGTACATGTTGGTTATATTATGGTACCTAGTATGTACGGTACTCTTAAAATATTTGTCCTAAAGAAATGTCATATTGGTAAATGTTAAATTTATAAAAATAATAATGTATGAAACAAAAAATGTACAAAAAACGAAATTTCATTCGATATACTGTCGAAGTGCACCATATTTCTCAGGTGTACCATCACAAATATTAAGTTACTTTCAAGTTTTATCTGAGAGGTAAGCCAGTGTCAAAAAAACTTTCCACGGTTCACGCAGGTGGTCTCAGGACGGACGGTGGGTAAGAGCTGTCACGTTGGATAAGGTATTTGACCACCAAAGACTTAGTCGCGGGACAAACACAAGTGGCGTGTGGCGCGGCGTCACTTCTTTAATAGTTTATACAAAATGTATAGAAGTGGCGGGGCGCGAGACAAATACAAGTGGCGTGGCGCGGGTGTGTGCGCCGCGCAGCCCGCGCCACACGCTACAGGAAGATTACTTGAAGATTACTAATGTGAACATGAAAAGTGTCATAAAAATGGAACTACTTTTTTTCCAATAATTCCCTTTACCACTCGACGGTACTTCAGTCTGATTATTATCGAACGTGTGAAATTTAGAACTCTCTAAATAATGTATTGAATTTTGCTACAATAACGTGTATAAATTAAATAAATAAGAAATAAAGTGGCCAAGTGCGAGTTGGACTCGCCCATGAAGGGTTCCGTTGCAGCAAGTAACATAATATACATAGTACACATAGTTCTTGTAGTTCGTTGTAACTTTGATCGAAGTTTCAATAATAGTGTATTTATGACGTACTAAAAAAAAACTACTCATCAGATCGAGTTCAAACTAATTTTCGTTGGTAGTTTACATGGTAATGTACATCATATATTTTTTTTAGATTTTTCATTCTCTTACTTTAGAAGTTAGAGGGGGGGGGACACACATTTTACGACTTTGGAAGTGTCTCTCGTGCAAATTATTCAGTGTAGACGAAAATGATTTTAGAAACCTCAACATCATTTTTGAAGACCTATCGATAGACACCCCACACGTGTAGGTTTGACGAAAAAAATTTTTTTTAGTTTCAGTTCTCAGTATGGGGGGCAACCCTAATTTATCTTTTTTTTTATTTTTTTTGTTCAAATCTTAATGCGGTTCACAGAATACATCTACCTACTAAGTTTCAACAGTGTAGTTCTCATAGTTTTGGAGAAAAGTGGCTGTGACATACGGACGGACAGACAGACAGACAGACATGACGAATCTATAAGGGTTCCGTTTTTACGTTTTACGGAACCCTAAAAAGGGAACACTTTTGACACTGTGCCAGTGCCAAAAGAGAGAGTCGTCGTAGAAAAAACAGTCGCGCGCGTGAAAAGACCGCCGGCGCCGGGTGCGGCTGAAACTAAAGTCGGGCTGGACCAACGTACCTAACTATTTGATTAATTCGTGGGTGAATCTACGAATGAGCTAAAAATAATACTAGTCAGTAGAAAATCCTGATTATTATTAATATTTAAATATGTTTTTATTACAATAGGACGGTGTTATTGATGCTGATGTCCACATGGATTTGTTGGAGAGTGCAATAGCTGAGGGTGGACGCAGTTGCGTTGTAGTCTGTGATGCACTTCTATCACCTTTAAAGATGGGTAAGTAAACTAATTCGACATTGTGCGACATCGGTGCGCCATTTCAAATAAAGAAAAAGTCAAGAATAGGTACTAAAGAATAGTTCTAGTCTATATTGAAAATATGGAATGGATAAATAGAATATATTTAAAAAAAAACCATGTAGTCATAGAGTATTATATGCACAATACATTATAATACAAATATATATGTATGTATGTTGTTTGGATATTATTTTCTATCCTAAGGTTGCCTGGAAGAAATTGCTTTCAGCGATAAGGCCCACGGTCGAACTACTTACCAATGCATTGTTCTTTTTTTCTGTGTTTCCTTCTATTGGGTATGCCAATAAGTTTATCATAATTATCTATCTATATAATACAACTATTTTTATATCTGTTCACAGAATCGGGAAGGTTTATTCACCAGCAAAGGGGTAAAATGGACAGAGTTTACTTATCTGATGGTTCAACCATTGTCACCCAAGGTCGTGTTCTAGCTCTTTACAGAATCAGGAGCAAAGCAGTCGATGTCAGAAATATTGCTGACGTTAGTATAATTCCACTATATTATCACTTACTGTTTTGTGGCAGTCCTACACAATAACGTGTCTAACATATTATCAAGGTTGATATTCCAAGAAGAGGTGTCCACTTATGCCATTATAGCTCCTAAGTAGTTTTGATCAGATCTCCTTCTAAGTTATAGATACAGTTTATATATGATTAGCCACTAATGAATAGTCTATTAAAATGTTTCAGGAATATTTCTTAGTGTATTTCGATATGGACCAAGAGACAGAGAATGTAGTGTCTGGTGTGTTCAAGACAATGAAGAAAATCTATGTCCCGTCGCTACAAGCATGTAAAGCATGGGGGGATCTCAACCCTCCCAATCCGAATAGCACCGACATTATCAAAACATATATTTCTAAAATCATGCTTTTTGTAGACTATCTTGAAAGTGAGTACTTACCTACTAATTATGCTGTGCCGTATTGTTTTCTTACAAATCTAAACTAGAGAGAGGATAATGGTCTTAAAATATATTGTTTTGAAATAAAATTGTAAAGTATTATGATGTCTATATCTATTAAATTCTACTAATTTTTGTTTTCTTACAAAGTCAGTTGTTAGGTCGACCGAAACCTTGATCGGCCAACAGCTGTTCAATGCTTAATTGTTTATTTATTTATTTATAATGGGTAAGAGTACAAGCAAATCCAGTATAAGGAATAATTGTTTAACAATCACAATAATTATATATTATGTCATAGAAAGTCTATTGGCTAGTAACAAGTGTAAAGGTATCAGTTATTAACCTAGATACGTGTAACGTAAATGAACATGTAGGATGTAGGTACATGCAACCGGACTGTACAAAACACAATGTAACAAAAAAAGTCTCACTTAAGTATGGTATGTCAACGCATTCCGATGTCCAAAATAACTATCATTCAAGGAATCCGGCTTACCTACTCTTGGTTTGGATTACACAGTACTGTAACTTAAAATTGCTTTGGGGTTAAAAATTGTATTTGATACCGTTGTGTGTATTTTGAAATATATTATAATTACTTGATCTTATTTTAAAGTAGATATTGGCGCTGGTGGTTGCAATCTTAGCAGCCGTAACACAGGTGACTAACCTAGCACGACTGCAAACGTACTACCTATATAAATGTGGAAAAATAAATATTAAATTTTCGTCCGAGATTCCAGACTTAAGATTTTTATGTGGATGAAATAATTAAGTGTCTGTGATTGTTTTTTCGGCCAATAAACGAATTTGTATTGTTACCTATTTAACTCAAAAATATCTTGCAAACATACATAGTAGGTATACGTTTATGTCTAATTAAAACTTGTAAGATACTTAAGTACTGTAATTGTCGGTACTCGTATGCCAACAAGAACAAAATTAAGTACCTACTGGACGTCTGTACTTATAAGTACGCTGGACAAAACCTTCCTGCTTACCAGTTCCTTACTAAAGTATACTTACCTACTTGTGTTATGTTATCGTTTCGAAATGAATTTTAACCGTTGCGTTTGCAACAGATAAACTAGAAAGACAAAGTTACGATTCCATCTTGTTTATTTTGTTTGATCAAACTCTTCGTCTATCAACCCTCTAAATTTCTTTCAGAGACCAAGATGGATTTAGATTGCTGCACAAAGTTTCAGATCAACATAACTTTGTATGAAGATGAGTTGTCAGAAGCAGATAAAATGAAGGCTGCTGTCACAAAAACAGCTGTGCTTGAGGAGATTTGTTCTTATGTTAAGCAATGGGTTAAACAGATTACTTTGGTAAGTTTAACATGGAAAGAAGAGCATTTTGAATATACTTAAACAAATGTAGAACGTCCGCATTTCAAACAAACAAATGACATGAGAAGACTGTCGACGATCATGATCATTGGCTTTTGATAAAACTTCCTTCTGTACCTTAAAGTCGTCGATTGATGTTATAATAGAATTTAGGAATGGTTTTCTTTTACTTAAAGTTAAGTCTAGGTCATTTCTAATTAATTGGTAATTTTAAACTATCATTCAAATCTTAGTTATTGTATTTCTAACATTGACTTTTGAATTGCAGGTACTAGTTCAGAGTCAGCAGTTGCGCCGTGAGCCTCCAAATATCGGTCCATTGGCCGAGTTGGACCATTGGCGGCGGCAACTGACAACTTTCACTTCGATCATAGAATTCATCAAAAGTGAACCCTGCATGATGTATATTCTCACTCTCATACGAGCAAATTCTAAACTTATCAAGGTAACTTATCAATCAAAAGGTACCTAGGTACATCTTTATTTAACAGGTCAGATAATGCTGGAACGTAAGGGATATTATTTTGTGGGTTATAAGGCACAATTTTAGGTGCAATATTACTTAGGTACATGTTTTGAAAAAGTTTATTCATATTATCTCCACTATCATTAAAATCAGCCTATTCTAGTTCACTGCTGGACTCAGGCTACTCTTATGATACGCCACTCAGCCATGTCGTTGTTTACCTTCTCCAGCCGCTGTCTGCTGTTTAACGTAGGTACATATATCACCAATTTATAGAGTTTTTAAGCGTCCTACGCTACGTTTGCCGATTCACTTGATTGGAATATGTTCATTTCTCACACAACGTTGTCTAGCCCCAAACTAAGACTGCTGATAAATGTATTCTTTGAGACATATGTTTAAAGTTGTATTAATTTCAGAAATGGAAAAACCTGGACAATCAGCTAACGGATTATTACAATGAATCTTATGACAATTACAAATATTTGTATGCTTTAGAAAAATATTGCGAACCTCTATACAGGTAAGTATGACTTGTAAAATTTCATAGTATTGTTTTAGATTTAAAATACGTTTTACTTAGTAACAGTACTAATTATAGCAGTGGTTACGCGCGTTATGGTGTGTAGCTGCGGCTGCCAAAAATTTAATCATATCTACAAAAAAGATTAATTGTAAAACTATTTCGTCTGAAAACACTTATTTGAGTTGAGACTCAAGCGAAATCAAGGGATTTTAACGTTTTTTTTTCATTGAAAAGCCTAGTGATTTGTTGAGTCAATTATGATGAGATGAGACAACAATCAATTCGGTTACCGATTGGTTGATGTCTTGTTTCGTGTCCTAATATCTACTCGTATATATCAGAGTGCAGTGATGAGCTGTGATTTGAACACTTTATGTTCCAAGTCACTCTGTGCTAAAAGATATAAATTTATTCAATTTTTATATATTAGTTACGGTTAAATGAAATTCTATTAAAACAATCACAGATGCGACCCATACACGATGCAGCAGTACATACCAGGCTTGTTATATACAGTGCGAATGGTCTTCGCAACCTCTCGTTACTACAATACCACTAAACAAATCTCTACCTTGCTGGTAAAAGTCACCAATCAGATTCTCAATATGTGTATGGACTATTTGACCAATAACGGGAAGAAAACTATTTGGAATCAAGATAAGATTGAATTTGTTAAAAAGGGCCGGGTAAGTTTTAAAAGGAATTGAAGGCAAAATCAAAATTGTATACTGAAGCTTGATGCTTAAAGTTTTTTTTTCATTTGCAGCTCTGTCTTAATCTGTATAGTTTTTATCGTGAATGCTACGCTGAAACTCAGAAAGAAATGTTAGCTGCAGCAGACGAGAGACCATTCGATTGCTCTGAGATGTTCATTTTTGGTAAATTTGAAACGTTCAAAAAGAGATTATTAAAGGTAACCTACATTAGGCATATTTTTTAAAATAATGCATGATTAAATTATTTATTATTTTAATACTGACTTAATTGTTTTTTTATTTAAACAGATAATGTATTTGTTTCAAACGTACATTACATATTACGTCTTGAACAAAACTACTCTTGAAGGCATTGAAGAGTTTGCGATTAACTTTAATAAACTGTTCAAGTCTATTTCCACCAAAACCTACGACGCTTTAGATCACAGGTAAAACAACACTTTTTTAACTGGTCCTATTCTACTGGTAGGTACTATGAAATTTCATGTACTAAAATTTTGATCCCACATTATTTTATTTCAAATGATAAATTTACAAAAGGGTAATCTGTTCTTGCCTTGATCATCTAAAAAAGGGTATTTCAAACTAGTACCTATTCATCTTTTTGTATTACTTATTTGGCATCAAGCTCGTACTTAAATTTCAGCATTAAATTTTGTATTTGGTTGATTAGTCTTATTTCATAAAACTATCCTTTTATTATTTCTTTTTAATTATATCTATTCCAGGCGTCCTGATTTTGATAAAGATTACAAAATTTACATGGATGCAGTTAGCAATCAAGAACTGTTATTAGAGAACTTCATGATAAAGGTATACGTTTTTTTGCATTAATTGGAGTGGCATACTTAACCACAAGTTGTACGAATCTATTACATTAAGTAGATTTCCCTGGAAGTCAGGATTCCCCATTAGGATGTAATAGCTCGTTCAATTATATCAATAAAGTTTATAATTTGCGATGCCCTTACGTGCTTATTCATTTCCAGAGTGTAAATAAATGTCCTACAACAGAAATAGCATTGCACCTCATAACAAGATTTGAAAAATTGCAACTCGAATGCCTCTATCTAGAAGATCAGTATTATGACTTGATAACCACTTATACTGCTGAAATCGAATCCATTAGAGACAGGTACCAACCTACTGTATATGTTTTTAAATGTCTGGTTAAAGAATTTTATCTAGAGTCTTAGTTGTGAACTGTTAGTGGTTATCTGGTACACATTAATTTGGTACATATATTACATTTTGTTCATGTATGTATTTGTAGTATATTTAACATAGTAGATTCATATAATTATGTATTTTTATTGTATTATAATTGTTAAGTATGTGTAAGTATATTTATGTTTTAAATAGTATGTTATTATTTATCTATTTTCTGTTGTGATTAATATTCGTAATGTTGTTGGTAAATTAAATCAAATGTATATTATGCTAAGGGCCATCTTTATTATCTAATCCGTGCACGGTTGCCTGGAAGAGATCGCTATAAGCGATAAGGCCGCCAATTGAAATATCATGTTTAGTATATTTAGTTAAGTTGTTTTTCTTTTGCATTGTGGCGTTTAATAAAGAGTTTTCTTTTCTTATCTTATCTTATCTTACTGTAGTTACATATTGTCGTGTAGACAATATTATCATGATCCAATCTGACGAAATAATAAGACATACTGGTCTGTTACAAATAAATAATGCTTATTCATTCATATTTTATTAATGTATTATTATCAACATGGTTAAGTTTCAGCAATATTATTGGAAACATATTTGTTACTACAAACGTTTCCTAATTATGAACAAAAACAAAAATGTATCAAACGTCAGCCCCAAATCACGCTCCCAAATTGCTAACATTTTCACGTTAGCAGCTTGGGAGCGTGCTTCCCTCCTCTCTCCCCGCACGTCTCGCACAAATTACCCGTCTAGACGTCTTCTTGGAATGACTGTGTGATTTATTAGACTGCGGTAATGTGGTGTCCACATTGAGTCGGAAACTTTGTATGATTCGGTGATACGAATTAGAATAATTAAAGAACCAACATTCAATCCACGACCGTTGGTATCTACAGCGTCAAAGCGGGTTACAGTTTTGTCCTCGTTATTATTTTCTCATATATGTGCTTTGGTGTCCAAATGCTCTGCTATCACACCGTCCAAGTTTCAGGATGACTCTTTATCGTTAAAGTATATATAGCACGGAACTTACGGACTTAGTAACATGCCAGCTTGGTGGCAGAGAGTATAAAGCTTGCTGATGCTTTTATTCCAACTATTCTAAAATTTACGCCAGGAAATAAACAAAAATATTCGATTTCTTTTAACTATTGTACCCTCAATTTGTATGAATCATTTGTTAGCCAGTACTTTCTAGTTTATTACATTATAAAGGTATAACGAAGAACGTGAAGATCCAGACCTTCCACGTAACATGCCGCCTGTTGCTGGTAGAGTTATGTGGATAAGATTCTACGACAAGAACATTAAAAACCCTATGAAGATCTTCGAAAAACACGACGAAGTTATAAACCATTTGGTACGTTTACTTGCTCACTATCGAGCTCATCTCAAATAACATCATTTGTTTTTGGAAAAGCAATAAAGCTGAATTAGGATATTTTGCCTCTACCAAATTTCATAAAACACCAATAATTTTATGTTAAACTTACAAAGAAATTTAAATGTATATATAATGTATTTCGGTATATTTTCTTCTGAATAATGACAAATATCGGCATATTCTGCCAGAAGCAATCCCGTCCTTTAGTTCGATCTAAATTTGACTCCTAAAACACCACGATTTCTTTCACAGTCACTGTCACAATCACAGAACAGAAATCAAGTAGAAGGCTCGTAGCTGAATCTCACTAGGAAAACCACTGTATCACGTTTGCACACAAACGTGGTTTTGATATATTTTAAACACATTGAAACAATGCAAGTGATTTGTCCCATAGTGACGAACCTAAAATGATGTATTGCATTTAGTTACGTACTCAAAAATGAACCCTATTGCTAAACACAATAAATCTGTTATTGTCAACTATTCAAAATGTTGTTACGACTTTCTTGGATAACTCAATTTTATCTAATTACAGAAAAAAGTACCGTATCCTGAATGTGACTAAGTCGCTTATTTTGTACCATTATCAGGACTTTTAGGGCGTATCGAATACATCAGTGCTACGAACTTTCTAAACTCAACCTTAGTAGAATACAATAAGGTGGTAACTATTATCATCTTTCAAAAATGTAAGTTGTTTTCACTAGTGCGCACTAGATGTCACTAATTGTAAGATTAGTGACATCTAGTGCTCACTAGTTCTGCTACTTCATACTAGATGGCACTTTATGTAATTTATGCAACTATGAACGCTACCTTCTTTAAAATAAGGGATTCGTAAATATAAGCCGGTTGTGCTAATAGTGATAAGACACTGCTGTTACATTTTCATTAAATTATCGATATTACGTTATTCAGTTTACGTCCCTATCGTATAATTTAATCATAATATTATGATTAAATTTGTTCATGTACCATCTTAATTTTATTAACTATAGAGTGTAGCGTAACAGAGTTTTGTAAAAGAAAGTAATTACTAGGAAGAAACTACAAAAATACTCGGAGGAAACTAAATAAATATCTTAAGTAAATAAAGTAATTATGAAATTGGTCTTGGCAAGTAGCACTAAAATTTGTATTTTAGTCGAATGATATTTTTCTTGAGTGAGGTAAAGATAAATAAATATAGGTGAAACATTTACACACAACACCATCTGACGCTAAACTAAGCTAAGCTTGTAATATGGCGGCCAGATAGCTGTTACACAATGTAAGAAAATAGTTATTTTCTTTGAGGGACGACCTTGTCATTTAAGTTGTTGTCAGTAAAAATTCAAGATATTTTTATAACCATGAATAGAAACTTTTTTCGAGGAGTAGAAGCCGCTGAATTTATGTGGAAATTATCATAACATTTTATGTGGAAACAATTATGATATGAGGTTAAAGGTATGATTACAGGATTTTAGGTTTTTATAAAATGAACCATAGCCAAAATGGGGGTTTAATGTAAGAAATAAACACGCATACACGAAAACATATAATTATTTTTGTCGGTATTGCTGTTTCGTCTATGTACCTATTTCCTTTTTTTTTATTATAAAATCACTGTCTAAAAAGTGCTCAGAGCAAATCGTGCTTGTTTTGGAAGGAAACCAATTTTGCCTTCCTGTAGCTTCTATCCATTTCTCCTTAACAACGGGACTTTTAGGAAAACTGAAATGATAAAATGTACTTTTTTCAAATAAAACGTTAAATTATTCAAATAATAAAAGATAATATATTTTGTTCACACAACTATACAAGTTAGAAATATCGATATTAGCAATTTCAACAGCTTGCGTCCCATCCTTCACTGAGTAGCGCTACTCGCATGCATAGAATGATCGAGAATATCACATATAGTTTGAATGAAAATGGACCTTATTTCAATGACTTTAAAGTTGACTTCATTTAAATCACTTCTCTCTTTAAGCTAATATTAATTTATTTTCACAATAAAATCAAAATTAAATAAAATAGGACTTACCGATGGTACGATATGCCTCCTTTGGATAAAGTTTTGGCAGGGCTATCGTTTTTACACTCAATAACTGCACAATATGGCATGACTGCTTACTTTTTATTCAAAATCGCGGATTCAGGAGTACTGCAGTAGTGGCAGAGCACGACTAAGTATTCGGAAGTGGGCGTACTCTCAAAGTATGCGGAGATTGCGCTTACTTAGTACTACGATTGCCCCGCCTACTTGCTACTTCTTCTTGATTTCTGTTCTGTGGTCACAATCGCTTTCTCCAATATATTTGTAACTAATATTGTTGGTTTCACTTTTGGACACCGGTTTGTAAAAGTTCGGAAATGCTAAAGCAACGATTAGTTAAATTTATTAGTAGTTCTTAATTTTATTCCTACCAGGATGGAAGCGTATGTTGCCTTCATACCTTCAGCTATAAAAAAAAAATGAAAGTCTTTCCAGACTTTTGCCTACTGCTTCTTAACACAACACAACAAGTTTGAGTTTTAATGATCAAGGTATATTAAACAAAAAGCGTGGAACTCTTTATTGTATAACCATTTGAAAAGCTACTTGTCCTTTATCCAAAACTAGAAAAAAAAACACAGAAGTTACTTGTAACTACTCTATTAACAGCTTGTTATTTTCCAGAATACGCAAAGGTGTATCAAACTATACAATGTCATGAGTATAGTCTTCACGGAATTTGAGCTTATCTTCCATTTGGCTTGGGCTGAGAATGTTGAACAAGTATGTTCCAGTATTATAAAAAGTTATTCATAATGTTTTGCCTTTTAACTTGTCTTTTAACTTTCTCACATAGAAATCGTTCTACACGTCACTGCTTACATTGTCTTCCTTGCAGTTCATAATTACTTATAACTAGCTGTTACCCGCGACTTCGTCCGCGCGAAATAAATACTTAGGTAACTCAGGCAGTACCTATTTGTATACCCAGACACATTTACGGTTACTAAGAACAGCTTATAATAAAACAATTTTATTAAAATTGGTTCCGTTGTTTAGGTTTGAAAGCGTGAGAGACATTCGTCCCCCATTTCAACTCTAATTTTAACCCCGTACAGTCTGAAATTACGAAATTGCCAGAACAACCATTTATTTGCTTCGTGTCAAGTGCCTATATACAGAGTTTCATGGTTTTATCTTCAACGATTGGGAACTTCCTTATTGACATTCATCCCCCATTTCAACTACAATTTAATTCCCGTACAGTTCAAAATTACAAAATTGCTATAACAAACATTTATTTGCTTCCGTCTCAAGTGCCTATTTACAGAGTTTCATGGTTTTATCTTCAACGATTGGGATCTTCCATATATACTTTCATCCCCCATTTCAATCCCAATTTTATCCCTATTTAGTTCGAAATTGGCAGCAGAAACATTCGTTTGCTTCACGTCAAGCGTCTATATACAAAGTTTCATGGTTTTATCTTCAACGGTTGGGAACTTCCATATTGACATTCATCCTCCATGTTAATCCTAATTTCATCCCCGTACAGTTCGAAATTACAAAAATGCTAGACCAAACATTCGTTTGCTTCGTGTCAAGTGTCTTAATACGGAGGTTCAATGTTTTATCTTCAACGGTTGGGAACTTCCATATTGACATTCATCCCCCATTTCAACCCCAATTTCACCACCGTAAAGTTCGAAATTACAAAATCGCTAGAACAAATATTCGTTTGCTTCGTGTCAAGTGTCTGTATACAGAGTTTAATGGTTTTATCTTCAACAGTTGGGAACTTCCATGTTGACATTCATCCCCCATTTCAATCCCAATTTCACCCCCGAAATTTGAAATTACAAAATTGGTACAACATACATTCAATTACTTCTTGTCAAGTGTCTAGATACAAAATTTGATAACTTTGAAAATTACGAATTTTCATACAACCGTTCATCCCTTGTTTCTCTCTTAGGGGTTGAATTTCGCAAAACCCCGTCTTAGCGAGCGCCTACGTGCTAAAAGGGAACTTCATGCAAAATTTCAGACTCCTAGCATTTGTAGTTTCTGAGATTCCTTTATGAGTCACCTTTCGCTTTTATATAAATAAAATATAAAATATGGAAGATACAATTATGAAATACGAGTTGCAATGAACATCTTGCTTTTGTTGTTTGAGTTATCAATGCATTATTCACCCCAGGTTAGACTCGGTCTGATTGCTCCTCTGCTGATTCGTCATCCAACCACAAACATCTACATTGTGAACTTCAGTATTTATATCCCCGAGTGCATCAGGGAAGTTGAGTACATGTGGCAATTGGGACTTTGTAAGTAATTTTTAGTATTAATAATGGTTTATCCTATTTTGTTCCATATTTAGTTGAGTTTCTCAATTAGTTATGTATGTACAAAGTCTCAATTAGTTAACTAAATTGTAACCATAGTTTCCTTTTATCTGTTTTATCACAGATGTTCCAGAAGGTGCTCAAATTGTGGCCTTCTGCAAGGAAAAAATATTTGGAAGTTACGAAAAGATAAAGTATCTTGTCGATAGAAACACTATGATCAGGAAGTATGTAGCACAATCTATTTCGATTAAATTGAATGCCAATATTGTGTAATTAGTTGAAGACATCGGGACTGTAAGCTAACCTAAAATTGATTTATAGGAGTATGCCAAAGTTATATCTACCCCTCCTACGCGCTCAACTGATCAAGCTTGAGAAAGCATTCCAACCTGGGCTGTCGACCATCACTTGGACTTCATTGGAAATACCATCTTACTGTGAAAATATTGAGAAGGTGTTAGATGAAGTTGACCTATTTGTCAAAGAGGTAGTAGATGTAAAACTTTACTGAATCTTATGAAAACAACATTTTAAGTGAACTAACTTGGTACTTTGTAAATTTGCATGTATACTTTATTTTCCTTTTTTGTCTTAATATTTCATTAGTATTGGTTTTAATTTGTTCATATGACTTGGCTACGTTACTTAATGTATTTTGTTGATGCTTGTATTCTGTTTTGGTTTCTTCTAGGTTGTGGATATGAAAGAAGCTCGAATCGATGTAATTTTGCTATCAATAACCAAAACTTTGCTTGTCTATTTACCCGAACAGGCTGTAGAACCTTCCCAGTTTTATGAGGAGAATTATATGAAACGCGATGACATTGGTATGACTACGACGAATAACTCTGTGATTGATAAATCTAATATATTGTTCTACATTTCAAAATTAACAATTATTATTTGAAGATTCGCTGTTTAGTTTAGTTTGGTTTTGGTTAGATGGGGTCAGTTTAATAATTATCAATATAGTAACGGTAAGTGGTCTCTTACAAAATATTTCTAATTGCAGCGAGTGATTTGCAAACGAAGTCAAGTAATGCTGAAATTGCTGTCATAGAATTGGTGAACAAATTCATTGACAGTATACCTTCGAAACAAATACAAGACCTGAAAAATAAATGGTAAAAGTAAAATTAATTGTTGAAATATATACTTTTTTTAAAAGGAGCTTATAAATAATTATCAATAAATAAAGTCATAATGAATTAATCTAAAATGAATTTAAAATGTCAACAAAAATAATAGACGTCCACAAAGTAATATCAACTAGAATAGCCCGCCTCGAACCGTTCCTGGTGCAAATTTGCCCAAAACGCTGGCCGCATTGCCTCGCTGAGTAGCGATGGCAATCCTCTGCCTCAGAAACGATCCGGAGCGGGAGATTATTGAATATGAATTCCAGAATAAACTTCTTAATTAATGACTTTGAACTGTAAAACTTAATGCTTTGTGTTTGCAACGTATTTCAGGTTAGAGCCAGAAAGAGCATTGAAAGCTGTCACTTCAGCTTCCAGGGTGATTCCTGATGACGCCGGTAAATATTTTTAGTAGTCTGTAGTAAATGTCGAGATCAGACAAAAACGGTTTTTAAGTTTCTAGAAATGTAGCTCAATACATATAGGTTTTACTACGTGTGCCATTTTAAGATTTTGATATTCGTTTTTGTTTTGTTAGCATTCTTGGAGATCGAGAATCCAGATCGTTTCGAAGTCTCCCACACTATTAACGAATGCAACGAGCTGTTTGCGTATTTCGCCACAAAGTGTTTGGAAGCATTGATCAAATGTACTAGGCAGAGTCTTGACTTGCTGAGGCGGAGAGCTTCGGTTTCAAGGTATGAAAATAATATAGGGACTGGACATTTTCAAGACTAGGCCAGTGTGGTGATTTTATCGCCTTGACTCTCTCCTTGCGAGAGAAGGCCGCGAGTCTCAGCAATGGGAACATTTAGCGGGCTGTTTATGCTTATGCTACATTTTCAAGACACTGCAGTAAATTCTACTTCGTATATTGTCACACGTTCTACTTAACTTACCTCACTTAATGTACCTTAGATCTCAGTAATATGCAAGTCCAATATTTTAAGTAGTCGTAGGGACAGAACAAATAGCCAAGCATGTTTTATGTATTTTCTTTGTTATTTCTGTAACTCGTAGATACGTAACAGAGTTAACCATAAGTGTGAGTATTCCATTTTTGGTTCCAAGTTTGGTGTTGTTATATTTCAGTTTCCTAACAATGACTGTAGACCCAGAAGAACAAAAGAAATTGAGTCCTCTTATGCTGACAAAGATGTTCCTCAAAATACCTAAAATCACCATCAAACCAACTTTGGAAGAAATACAGGCTGCGTTTTCACAGGTTACTTTACCGATAAATTTACCATCTCAAAATTTCTATGTATTACTCGTCCAAAGCATAATTTCTAAAATAAGGAAAGTAATGTTAGCAGTGGACAGTTATTTTGCTTTGTTTATATGACAGGTTGTTTTGAACTGCATCATGGATATCCACCGTAGCGTGTTCCAATGGAGTCAGCAAAACGCTATCGCTGCGGAAAGGTTGGCGGGAACATCTCTCATCACTCGAACCATCAGCCGTTAGTCAATTTCGTGGTTTTGCACAATTTTGTACAGTCCTAAGGTATGATTATATAGTGTAGCTATATATTTCTACTAAAATTCGTAGATGAAAAAGCAACACATTAACGTGAAAATTGATGTCCGTCAAGAATTAAGATCTGTCAACAGGAATTTAAGGGCACCTATGTGGTTAGCAAAATCATTTTTTTTAACAACTACATGGTGTGTAGTCCATATCCATGGTTGACCTTTTATATTCCGAAAAAATAAGTTACAACGACTGTTTACTATTATTATTTGTTAGTCTCATTTAATTTCTATTTTTAAGAAGATTTTGCTGATAAGAAGCTTTCAGCCAAAATTCTGATCGCTGATTAAATTGGCAGCATATGACTTTCGATATTTTGTATCGATATGTAATTTTAGTTATTTTACTGGAGGCTTATTTGTCATCATTTTCTTCGTAATTTTTGGCTTGTATCAATTGTTATTGCATTATAAACGCTGCAAATAAAATCCAGATATTTTGATCTCATTGCACTGTTGCAGTTGTTTCGCGGTCTGGTTCGTCTATGGTTGGAATCAAGAGTTATTTCCGCATGGTGTCAGAGCATAAAGACGTGGTGCGGTCGGTGATGGCGCTGCAGGGGATTATGTTTATGTATAAACCAGACATCGAGAAGCTAATAAAGGTTTAACTTACTTTATGAGAATACATTAGGGATACGGGTTCTCATCATTTAATATCTACGTTAAGACTATCCCTCAGATAAAATAAGCCATATTAGAGTATAATGTTCTCTTAGTTAAAAGAGATATATTATTTGGTTTTGCAATTTCCAGTCTTATGAAAGATTTGCTCACCTCTGGGCTGAAGACAGAACTCAACAAGTCCAAGAATTTGTTGATTCTAATCCGTTGAACGTCATAATAGCAGATATGCTCAAGAAATACGAGGCCCAAACTGAGGAAGTGTTAAGTTTACCGGAAAGGCACATTATTGGATCTATTCAAATGGACATGGGTATGTTTAATATTTTTAAGCAGCTAAGTCACAACTTTATATCATAGAACCGTCCTGATAAGCATTTCATTTGTGAGCAAAGGCTGACGTTAGATTCAATTGGGCTTTTACAGATAACATAAAAATGGGGCTTCACGTTGAAGCGCGAGAATGGAAGAGAATACTGGGCAAGTTACTGAGCGTAGCGTACAAAGAACGCGTTTTGAAATTATTGCAGTTTATAAACGATCGAATGAAAACTATGTCCAAGAAGATAAAGGATCTGGATGACGTCAGAGTGGCTATGATGTGCCTTGAGATGATCCGTGATGAGTTTATTGGGTATTTTTTATTCAACGAATCCTTAATTTACTTAGTTAAATTGTTCACATTCAATAGGTTACTTTCTTTAAATCTTTGGAATGTCTTTACAGAATGGATATGGAACTGGATCTCATCGAAGAGAGCTATATGTTATTTTCTCAATTTAGCATTGATATATCTAAAGAAGATGCCGATCTAGTTTACGGTTTGCGATACTCTTTCCAGAACATGCTTCTGACGGTAAATTTCTTACGTACATATTTCTTTACTAGCAGCACCCCGCGGTGTTACCCGCGAAGTTCCCGTTCCCGTTATTCCCGTTGTTTTCCAGGATAAAAAGTAGCCTATGTGTTCTTCCAGACTATAATCTATCTGTGTCCCAAATTTCAGCCCGATCCGTTTATACGTTAGGACGTGATTGAGCAACAAACATCCAAACATCCATACATGGACATTTATAATATTAGTAGGACTAGCAGCGCCCCGCGTGTTTACCTGCGCACTTCCCGTTCCCGTTATTTTCCCGGGATAAAAAGTATGTATGTACTATACCTCATTCCAAATGTCTGTGAATAAAAGGTAAACAAACCAATGCCACTCTCAATATGACAGACCAGCATTTCTCAACCTTTGTTTTACAAGATAGTTTGTAGTACCTTTCATTGCTTGCCCTTTTTTCATTTTTTCAATTTTCATCGCAAAACAAGGCTAAATATATATGTATGGATATCATAAACACCCAAATATATGTTTCCACTGCTGAGACTTGGAACAATCAACACATTGCCGCTGTAAAAAATCGTCAGACACAAGAATCTGCAATTGCTGAACATCTGATTGATGCTAAAATTGGTCATTGGATCGAGATCCACGACCCGAAGGTTCTATCTACGGAATGTCATTACTACGCAAGAATGGTTCGGGAAGCATTGGAAAATAAAAAACAAGTATATATTTCAACTACGACGCGATGACCTCGATGCCAATAACCGAAAACTACCCGGTTTACGGTTATCGGCGTCGCGGAAACCTCTAATAAATAAATGTGTGCATAGCGCACTGAGTTTGGAGAAACCTGATATGGTTAGTGTTGTTTGTAGTGTTGGTCACCCTGCGATTTTTGAAGCCCAAACGAGGGTAGATGGAGATCTCCTCTCATTTCATAATGAGAGTATGGCGGGCATACGTACATTTATTTCTCCCACGTAAAAAAAGGAAAGGCAAAGCATTTGAGTTCGGACAAGAATGTAACACTAGAACCAGTGCCTTAGAAAAGTAATTTAGATGTTTCCTTATATGAAAACGTTCATTTTATTTTTAACAATAATTAAATCTCGTTCAAATTGTCCTCGTATTACCTAAAACTGATCATAACACTATGATGTAATATTCTGGAAACACATACAAAAGTTTCGATCAAAATAACACAAAATTTATGGCATTTTAGAGTTAAAATTATACAAGCTTTTGATAGTAAACAGCGTAATTTGGAACACGTATTTAGAGGTTTGCGATTTTCTCTCAACTCGTTACGACACAAGAAACCTTTTTCTCGGAGTTCTTTAGTCATACTCTTACTCTTTTATTGATAAAGAGTCATAATATTCAAGATATTCAAATATTACCAATACAAGTCAATAATTAAAAAAAAAACAGACGTCAATTTAAGATCCCATTACAATAAAAATAAAAAAATACATTACATTAAAATCAAATTACATTACAATTAAAAATTCCAAATTAATGACAAAAATAAATAGAGTAAAATTAATCCATACTTGAATATAATGGAAATGGGCATTTTTACAATATGAGCAGGAGAAAAATATGGCAGGTATGTTAGAAAAATTGGCGCGTCCTTAATAAGAATAATTTGATGAAATGAAGTATAAATGTCTTGAATGCAACATTGAGAGTTTGAGAAACACAGATCAAATTGCTAGTACTTAAAATCATATTTCTATCATCCTACCATTACTTTCTATAACTTTTAAAATAAGATAGTGTAGAATTATTTGATCAATACAAATCTAAGTATATGGTATTTAAGATCGCAATAAAGTCGAATCCTATTTGTGAAAAATATTTTAAGGCAATTTCATAAAAATACTAAGATTAAACGATGTTTATGTTATGGTATCACCTTTTTTTTCGTTTGTTTTGGTTTTCTACACAGCTTGCTGGAACGCACTATATGTGTTTATCCAGTCTACCTAACCTAACAGTGTTCCAAATTTGAACCCTATCTGTTCAGACGTTAGAACGGGGTTGACACACAACCATCCGAATATCCAATTATTCAAACATAAAATCAAATGGACAATGCGGTGAGTTTGAGCGTCAATCACTGCCTGCGTGGCACTTGCTGTTACGGAGAGTCGCTTAAAATAATATGCGTATATTTCTTTTTATATTTTACAAAAAAAAAACATGTGTAGTGTAGTAGTGAATAAATAGTTAGAACAAATAATCTTAATGAGGAGATATTCAACCAGCTCCGTAATTCTACAGTCTCAACAAGTGCAGCAACGAATCGTGGATATGCAAGGCCCTTTGTCAGAGGAACTCACTGAAGGTGTAGCAACCTTCAACGAAGATGTGCTGAAGTTTGATGCAGATTATGAGACTTTTGGTCCGATGACACCAGGTTTGTCGGCTCGAGAAGCCAGCGACAGGTACACATCAATTATTTGTCTATATTTTTTATTATTATTAATTCCCAGTATAGTACCGGGCTCGTGGACTATCCCTGACGAACAGGATTGTCAGGGGTTTATGACATATAAGTGTAATAACAATTTATGCTGCTTATCATATTACATCTTAATCTATCTATGTACATATCTTACTATTAGTTATGTTGTTACAAATTTAGAGGCACAGAGTTTAATTTTACATCTACATAATTTGCATTTAAGCTGACATATACATATTTCACAAAATATGTAGTCATCTTAGATTATATAACTGTCTATTTATTTCGTGATACTACTTTTTTACATACTCTAACGCTAAATTCCACAAATTGGTCGTTAATTTTCCTATCTTTAATAATTTTACATAGGTTCTCAGCATGTATTTTTTCACCTACTTTCTGTTCTATTTCGTGGCGCTCCCTCCCATACACAGGGCATTCTACAATCACCTGTATCGATGTCGCCTCCTTATCCGGTTCGCAGATACATGCCGGGCTATCCTTTAATTAAAATCTGTGTAGATACTGGGAAAACCCGCCATGTCCTGTCATAAGCTGTGTTAAAATGCCGGCTGGCTTGAGACATCTCACGATTTTATAAGCTGCTATCGGATCAGGGAAGAAACACTGAGTTGTGCCTGCCGTTTTACCCGTCGCGTATCTCCTGTTCCATTCGTCCAGCGTTCTAAATCGAATTTGTCGCTTGACGAATGAAACAGGGCATCTATCGTAATGCGGCTTGGTTCTCATATGCAGAGCCGCCTGTTTCGCAAGTTCATCTGCTCTTTCATTCCCCTCAAGACCAGCATGTGCCTTAACCCAAAATAGATGGACAATTTTGTCTTGTTCGGTGATCATTTTTAGTTTTTCACGAATTTCGGCCGCGAGAGGATTGGAAGAGCATTTGTTTACAATCGTTTGCAATGCCGTCTTTGAGTCACTGTAAATACCAAAAGTCTGACTCCGGTTTTTTAAAATCTCATCCATCGCCCCACGGATAGCCAGCAGTTCTGCCTGGTAAACAGAGCAATAGGAAGACAATTTAAATTTTCGGCTCTTGGTTTCGGCGGCATCTTTCCAAAGTGTCCATGCCGCCCCAACCTTACCATCAATTTTACTTCCGTCTGTGAATATTTTTACTGACACACTGTTATTTTCATTTTTCAGTTTTGTCTATATTAGGCCAAGATTGTTAAGTATGAATGTTGAATTGTAATGGTACTAACTATTTAGTAGCCAAAAATGTGAAATTATCATTGTGCTACTTATTTTAAACCAGTTAGGTATCATAATTGCCGTTTTATTTTGTGTGGTAGGAAATAGTGAAGATCTCTTGCATGTTAACGTTTATTTATCCCAAGGGTGATTATGTTCCAATCGCGATTTGACGATTTATGGCGGAGATTCGAGATGTACTCAAACGGCGAGAAACTATTCGGAATGGAAGTAAATGATTATCCTATATTACATCAGAAAAAGAAGGAGTTCAATCTTCTCAGTAAACTGTGAGTAAAATAAGTTTTTGATTAAAACATTTATTATTTTATGTTTATGAAAATATTGCATTTTTTTGTACTTTATATCTACGTATTCTCTAGAATCAGAAATTAAAAATGTGAAGCGAGCAATGAATGCTTCAAGAACAGAATTATTTTAAACGACTTGCAGTTTTTGTCGAAAGTTCGCAAGGATTTGTTAAAAATCTTACTACAGTTAGTAGAACTATATTTCTGCTGTCTTAAAACACTAACTTGTGCAATCAACAACACATACATATTAGCAAACATATAAACCTAGGTACATTTGTGAAACTGGGCATTATTTGCTATACTTACTTGGCATCAACATCGGCACAGTATTTGTCAAAATGACTACTTTCTAGAAATTATCAAATAAGTACTTCGAGACAGCAAATTTATTCCAAATTTTAAATCATAGAGTAGTCCACTGTTAATTATTATTATGAAAGAACTCTTTATCTCGCAGCGTATTCTGAGACATGACCAACTAATTTATTATTTATCTACAGATACAGCTTGTATTTGGCCGTAATGAACTCAATCGACGGATACTTTGAGACTCCATGGGTAGAGCTCGATATCGAAATAATCGTTGCTCAATTGGCAGAATTCGATTTGAGGTAATATTCATCAAATTTGAGTTATTTGTAAACATGAAATAAAAAATAAACTTAATACTAAGAGAGAAATCAAAAGTGAATTGTTAGAAGATAAATATAGTATCAGAGAATGTCCCGATTAAGTTATTTGAAATTGTAAGTAATTTAATATGAGCTTATACAGTGAATGTTGGAAATGATTTAATCTTTTATTGACATATAGATGCCGAAAGCTCCCAAGGGCTATGAAAGACTGGCCGGCTTTCATTGAATTGAAAAAGAAGATTGATGATTTCAACCAAACGTGTCCGCTGCTAGAGTTGATGGCAGATAAATCCATGAAAGATCGTCACTGGAGGCGACTAGAAAAACTTATGGGTATTTATTATTTTTACATGAGCCTCTGATAATTTGATTCGTTGTATTATCGAACCCCTCGGTCCCTGTATTCAAAATCTTTATTAAATCATTAGCAGATAAAATATGTAGATGTCGAGTATTAGATACTATTTGATCTCGTAATTGTGTTAGGCTATGAGACGCCCCAGGATACAGAAATCTTGTAGTCCCGACTACAACTACTACTAACTCCTAACCTACCTACCTAACCTACTAACTCTAGATTTGAAGATACCTAGGAAATACAGACAAGGGCAAAGTTCTTTATATGTCGTACTCGTATTTAAAAAAAATGCATAATGAGCGTTAAGTTTACTGCGAAAATCACTGTTATTAGTGAAAGTAATTATATTTTCACCAGCGTGTTTTGTTTCTTTTTATTATTTTTATTGGTATGATAAAAATAAACAAAATAAGTCTAAAACAAAAATATGATTTGAATTTTTGAGACCAAAATAAATTAAAATTGAATGACCCCTTTCCGAACCGAAGAAGCAAACAAATACCTATTAACGATTTAATTTCGGGAAATGTTTTAATGGGCGAAAACAATTTATTGTCTTTTCCGAGGAAACTGCAATTTTCATCGAAAAAAATAGAAATAAATAAAATATTAATTAAAATATCGAGTTCATCACATATCACAAAAATGTCAGGACAAATAGTGTGCTATAATCACACAAGCGATGCAAGGTTGCAAGCGATGCAAGGTTATATGTATTGCGCTTTAGATGTCTTATATATATAATCAGGATATTATTTGATTGTTTATTTCCCTGGTTTTATAAGGTTGCGTTCTCGACGTGGAATCAGAATCGTTTACACTAGCGAATGTAATGGAAGCGCCACTACTGAAATATAAGGAAGATGTTGAGGTTAGAATAACACTTTGTTTAAAACTTTAAAGTTGTCATGGCTACGTAGTTAACACTTAACATTTATTTAAAATAACTTTTAAGGACATTTGCATTAGTGCAGTAAAAGAGAAAGACATTGAAGCAAAATTAAAACAAATCATAACCGATTGGGCTGTAATCGATTTGTCGTTCGCGCTCTTCAAAAACAGAGGTGAACTTCTTATTAAGCCACAAGAGTCGCTCGATATTATCACCATGCTCGAAGATTCATTGATGGTGCTCAATTCCTTGGCATCTAATAGGTATGAAACAAATCAATTTTACTAAGGGGTTCCATATATTTTGAGCTATCGACACTATAAGGATTTACCAACATAATTTTAAACTAAAAATTGTATTGCTGTCAATTTTTCGCAACACAACAGGTACAACGCGCCATTCAAGAAAGACATTCATACGTGGATCCATAAGCTAGTAGCCACTACGGAGATACTCGAAAAGTGGCTCGTAGTACAGAATTTGTGGATGTATCTGGAGGCGGTATTCGTGGGAGGCGATATCTCGAAACAATTGCCAGCTGAGGCTAAACGATTTGCGGTAACAAATATTACGTTGAAACGTTCCGGGTGGTATCTAATTCATTCATTGAATGAGCTTCGTGCAAGGGCAGATAAATGATTGTTGCTAAAAATTCACATCATAAATTGGATCTATCTGTAACGCAGTTTATATTTTCCAGCACATCGACAAAACCTACGTAAAAATAATGTACCGCGCTCGCGATATAGTCAACTGCGTAGAGACGTGCACGTCAGATGACACTTTAAAGAATCTGTTGCCACATTTGTTCGACCAGCTGGAAGCCTGTCAGAAGTCACTCACTGGATACTTGGAAACTAAACGACTAATATTTCCACGTTTCTTCTTCGTTTCCGATCCGGTGTTGTTAGAAATTCTGGGACAGGCGTCTAACCCGCGTTCTATTCAAGTAAGAAAAATCATCATCATCATCCACAGTCTTTTCTATCCCACTGCTTGGTATAGGCCTCTCTCTTACTTTGCCATCTGCCTCGTAAAAAAATATAAACTTTAAATTAATAACTCTAAGATATACTTCTGCATATCATTTAAAATACCACAATAATGTAATTATGTATATAGTATTTACAACGTAACTATAAAAGTTTAGCCTAGGGGTTTATGGTTTATGGATTCTTAGTACAGGTTATGATAGTTACCTACTAGCACTATATGCTCGTTTACTATAAACGGAAGGCTGTGTTATGGTGCTTGACATCACGTAATACCTATATAACAGGTCGTAAATTCCAACAACCACTAACCTCGTTAAACAAACTTTCGTATCGTATTCGTTCGCTCTCTGTACTAAGCTTGCAACAAAGCGCATGCTTCTAATTTATCATATTTTAACATTTTCTCAATATTGTGCTTCTAGCCTCACTTGCCGAGTATATTTGACGCGATGAATACCGTTGATTTTGATGACAAAGACAGGATTATTAACATGAATTCTGATAATGGCGAGACAATTCCTCTGGACAAACCTGTCATGTGCATTGGTGGTGTAGAGGTATGGGTTTTTGACATATTCAAGTTGAATTTATTGTAACAGGTAATATGAAATTAGAACCTTTTTTTATAGAATAGAGTGACAAGATGAGTATGACATGTGCCTGATGGTAAGCGACATACCTGCCACAAAACAGCACAGTGACACGCACCTATTGGAACACGAAGAGTCCAAATCATTACCTAGTATTGCACTGCGCTCGTCACCCAGAGATCTAAGATATTATATCTCTAAGGACTGTAATTTCTCTGGAAACATTGCCCTTCAAACCGGAACACAGTAATGTTTGCACATTACTGCTTGGCGGTAGAATTACTGGCAAAGGTGTGGTACTTCCTCAGGCGGACTCAGCCAAAAATCCAACCTCTACAAAAATTAGAAAGTTAAAATTACGGCGCAATGAGAGTACCTACCAACGTTCTTCATCTCTTCCATTTGTCACTCAGGTAGAGTAGGAAATGGATGTCAGTGTTTGATCTCTTAGTAAAAAAAAAATATATAATAATAAATGCTACAGAAATAAGTTAATCTAATAATATACAATTTCGGTTTGCAGAATTGGCTTAACTCATTATTGGATACGATGAAAGATACTGTCAGGAACTTGATTGCTAACATTGCGCAGGCTATGACCGGCGACACCGATTTCGATTTCTTAGTTGGATTCTGGAATTTCCCTGGCCAGGTAATAAAAGCAACGTTTAAGTAATTGTTTTTTTTATCGATAAAAAAATAGTCCATAATCGCTACTAAAATTTATCTGATGAAAGCAACGATGTGGTCTGCGTTGGAATACGCTTAACTAGAAACCGATTTACTCTATATTTGTAGATACGAGGGCAGTGTGCTATTTCGTTTACTTTATGAGTAAAAAAAAAGTAAAATTTCAAGTTTTATCATTGCCTGGTTAAATATTTCGAAATAAATATACTGAACTCAAATAGATTTCATTAAAATTCCAACTTTCGAAAATATATATTGTACTAAAAAAAAACCTTTGTAAAATAGTTTCATGCTACTTAGTTTTTAATGCATTTACGCAACGCTTTCTCTTGGGGAGAGTTTGGGGCGACGCCGCTGCCTTCGTATCGTCAACCATTCGGGGGGATGTTGTAAAGGCTGTATTACTCAAACCAGTCTACATTAATTTAAATTACACTTTCAAGAAATATATATACATTGTAAATTATACTATAACCCTATTTTTTTCTAAATCACATTATTATTTCAGGCAGGGCTTTTAGGAATGCAAATATTGTGGACAAGTGACGCAGAATATGCACTGAAGAAAGCTAGAGTCGACAAGTTAATTATGCGAATAACTAACAACAAATTTTTGGACCTTCTGAACGGTCTTATAGACTTAACTGTCACTGATTTGGTTCCTCTGGATAGGACCAGGGTAGAAACTATGATTACTATTCACGTACATCAAAGGTACGCTTTGAACTTTATGGAAAAATATACTTTGAATTACTTAGTATGAAAACGAACGTGATTGTTAGTCATTTAATAAAGCCAACGACAGGCCTACCGCCTACCTCTCCTGCTTTCTGCTATGCTTTGATTTGTGACGTTTCTGGCCAATTTGGTGACGCCGATGAAAGCAGACAACTACATTTGCTGTTGTATGCAGCGGAACGGAAAACTGATGTAGTTGCCTGCTTTCAGTTGCGTCACAAGTCAAAGCATAGCAGAAAGCAGGAAAGTTAGGCGGTAGAGCTGCCGGTAACTTACGTGTAATATGGTCGGTCCAGTCCGAATTAAATTTGGGCCGCTTCCAGCGGCTTTTTCAAGGAGTATGCACGCGCGGAATCATAATTGAATTTTTTATTACTTGATTCACACTTCTACTTAAAATGTTAATTTTAAAATTATTAGGTACTAGCTGTTACCCGCGACTTCGTCCGCGCAAAATAAATACTAAGGTAACTCAGGCAGTACCTATTTTTATACCCAGACACATTTACGGTTACTAAAAACATCTTATAATAAAACAATTTCATACAATTTCATCAAAATTGGTTCAGTTATTTAGGTCTGAAAGTGTAAGAGACATTCGCCCCCCCATTTCAACTCCAAATTTCATCCCCATAGGTACAGTTAGAAATTACGAAATTGCTAGAACAAACATTTATTGGCTTCGTGCCAAGTGTATATTATAAAGAGTTTCAAAGTTTTATCTTCAACGATTGGAAGCTTCCATGTTTACTTTCATCCCCCATTTCATTCCCAATTTCATCCCTATACAGTTCGAAATTACAAAATTGCTAGAACAAACATTCGTTTGCTTCATGTCAAGTGTCTATATACGTTTTATGGTTTTATCTTCAACGATTGGGAACTTTCATATTGACATTCATCCCCCATTTCAATCCCAATTTCACCCCCGTACAGTTCGAAATTACGAAATTGATAGAACAAACATTCGTTTGGTTCGTGTCAAGTGTCTATTTACAGAGTTTCATAGTTTTATCTTCAACGATTGGGCACATCCATATTGGCATTCATCCCCCATTTCAACCCCAATTTCACCTCTGTACAGTTCGAAACTACGGAATTGATAGAACAAACATTTAATTCCTTCGTGTCAAATGTCTAAATACAGAGTTTCATTGTTTTAACTTCAACGGTTGGGAACTTCCATATTGACATTCATCCCCCATTTCAACCCCAATTTCACCCCCGTACAGTTCGAAATTACAAGATTGATAGAACAAATATTTAACTGCTTCGTGTCCAGTGTCTAGATACACAATTTGATAACTTTGCAAATCACGAATTTTCATACAACCGTTCATCCCTTGTTTCACCCTCTTAGGGGTTGAATTTCGCAAAACCCCGTCTTAGCGAGCGCCTACGTACTAAAATACACCTCTATGCAAAATTTCAGATTCCTAGCATTTGTAGTTTCTGAGATTCCTTGATGAGTGACCTTTCGCTTTTATATATATAGATTGAACTAACACCGTTTTAAAATGTGTAATAACCACGTTAGTTTTCATACTAACACTAACACCGGTTTATCTTATTACAGAGATATTTTTGATGATTTAGTGAAGATGAGAATTAAGACCCCTAATGATTTTGAGTGGCAGAAACAAGCTCGATTTTATTACTTTGAAGAGTCTGATGATTGTGTAGTATCCATAACCGATGTAGATTTTCTGTATCAGGTATTTATTTATGACAATTGTGCAGTTAGTATTTGGTTGAATTTTAATAATTTTCGTCACTTTCATCTCCATCATCCACAGCCTTCTCTATCCCACTACCGGGTATAGGCCTGTCTCTTACTTTGCCTGCCTCGCTCCTGTGCCAATCGAGTCCAGGTTCGACCCGTGATATTTACAATATCGTCGACCCATCTTGCTGGTGGACGTCCAACGCTCTGTTTTCTTTGCCTCAATCACCATTCTGTTACACTTTTAGAACGAATATTTGGGCATCACCGAGCGTCTTGTAATCACGCCGCTAACAGACAGATGTTACATAACACTAGCACAAGCGGTGGGTATGAACATGGGTGGCGCCCCAGCCGGTCCTGCGGGAACTGGGAAAACTGAGACGACTAAAGATATGGGAAGGACTCTAGGCAAACTTGTTATTGTCTTCAACTGTTCCGATCAGATGGACTTTAGAGGTTAGTATGTAAAGTGTATCTGAAAATGATTTAGTTTTTAATTGCCACGATTGATATTTAATGCATATGTATAAAAACTAGCAGTAAACCGCAGTTTCACCCGCGTAGTACATGAACTCGTTATTTTCCGGGGATTAAAAAGTAGCCTATCTTACTTCCAATACCTCACGTATGTAGGTAAAAATGTGTAGTTTCACGAGTTTTAGTAGTTTTTGCGTTAAAGTTGAACAAACAAACTTACTTTCATTTGCAATATTATAGGATGTCTATTAAAAGTTTATGCCTACACAGGGTTAGGACGTATCTATAAAGGCTTGGCCCAGTCTGGAACGTGGGGATGTTTTGACGAATTCAACAGGATCGAACTTCCTGTACTGTCTGTGGCTGCGCAACAGATATACATTTGTCTCACTGCAAGGAGAGAAAAAAGAGAATCCTTTATATTCAGGTGAGAGTTTCTGTCATTATTACTCTTTATTAAAAATATTTACCTTGTAATGGTGCTGTATTATAAATGTGTCAATATTACACTTACTCATACTTCAGCGACGGAGACACAGTGTCATTAAACCAGGAGTTTGCCTTCATCATCACTATGAATCCCGGCTACGCAGGCCGACAAGAGCTGCCTGAAAATTTGAAAATCCAATTCCGATCCGTCGCCATGATGGTACCGGACCGGCAGATCATTATCCGAGTCAAATTGGCTAGTTGCGGATTTAAGGAGAATATATTGTTATGTAAGCGTTCAATATTCCTAATGTACACCCAATTATCTTATAGGTAAGACGAAATAGCTATGGTTGCTTTCTTTCGGCAGGCAATGTTTTTCGCTTTGGTAGTATTAATTTTATTTCCTTTTTGATACTGTTAAGATATTTGTTAATTTGTATTGTGTTTTTCAAACATATTAGCGCGCAAGTTTTTCACACTATACAAACTATGTGAGGAGCAATTATCAAAGCAGGTCCATTACGACTTTGGTCTCCGTAACATTCTATCTGTGCTGAGAACCATGGGTGCACAGAAACGAGCTAACCCTGAAAGCACCGAAGAGAATATCATGATGAGAGTTTTGAAGTAAGTTTTCAATTTTACTTTACTGTCTGTTTGATACTGTTTGTTTTGTTTAACTTATTTGTAAATGTAAATTCCAGGGAAATGAACGTTTCTAAGCTAGTAGATGAAGACGAGCCGCTGTTTCTGTCTTTGATAGAAGATTTATTCCCTGGTATGAAGCTAACGCAAACTGTTCAAAGGTATTTTTAGCATTTAATCCTTAGTTGCAGTTTGTACTAATTGTGATGATATGAACTTATGAACCTATAAAAATGTGCTTGGCAGAAATGGTGTTTTAAATAATGTTTGTCATCTTCAGGGAAATGCAGCGAGCTATTACAGTAATAACAACCCGTATGGGGCTAGTAAATCACCCTGAATGGAACCTAAAAATTATACAACTGTTTGAAACTTCGTTAGTGAGACACGGCCTGATGACGATGGGGCCAACTGGGTCAGGCAAGACATCATGCATTCACACATTGATGGCTGCGCTCACAGAGATTGGTAAACCACACAGAGAGATGAGGATGAATCCTAAGGTGATGCATTTTTTACATTATCTCATTTAGAAAATTATGGGTATAAAGTAATAACCTTATTACAAAAATATTTTTTATCAATTTGTGATTTGTTCTTTCAATCAGGCAATAACAGCACCGCAGATGTTCGGCCGCTTAGACGTAGCTACTAATGACTGGACGGATGGTATATTTTCCACGTTGTGGAGAAGAGCGCTGAAAGTAAATAAAAGCGACACTAGTTGGATTGTATTAGGTACTACTATTATAACCTTATCATTTTCGGAATGGAGCGTAGTAACAGCTCTCTCCATTACTCATGCCTATATATATTGCACACGCATTGTGTCCCTTGTGGTTTTTTCAAATATCAGATTTTTTTAGATTTAGTTAAATGGCTTGATCCAATTTATAGATGGTCCAGTGGATGCAGTGTGGATAGAAAATCTAAATTCTGTGTTGGATGACAACAAAACTTTAACCTTGGCCAATGGTGACCGCATCACTATGGCTTCAAACAGTAAACTTGTGTTCGAGCCTGACAATGTCGACAATGCGTCACCGGCTACTGTTAGTCGGATGGGCATGGTATTTCTGTCCTCTTCTGTACTCAAATGGCAGCCTGTATTAGAGGTTTGTAAAAACATGGATCATTTGGAGAATTGTTCTGTCGAATATTTCAAGTAATTCTTTTCGTACTAATAAACACATTATTATCTAGGGGTGGCTCAAGAAAAGGACTCAGAAAGAATATGATTCCTTGAAAAATGTTTTCAATAAAGTTTATGACGATGTGCATTCATATGTTCAGCAGAAACTCCCTGCGAAAATGAAGCTTCTAGAAGCTATTTACATTAGGTAAGTTTCAGGTCTTAACATTTTACGTATAGGTAAGGCAAACAGAATCCTTGATAATATTTACATTCCCTAACGACTGTTTTTGTTTGGCAATGTAAACCTTTAAAATGTTCTTGCAATAAAATAATATCTACCTCCACTTAAAAGTAACAATATATATTTCAGGCAAGCTATAGACGTATTGACAGGCTTGCTGCAAATAGAAGTACCAGGAGGCAGTAAGTTGAAATATTATGTTTCTTCCAATTAAATTTAGTCATTAATTTAGCAAACGTGGGGTGATTGTTTCGTGTATAAAATTTGCAAGGATACTTAATTTTTGACATAATGTTATATTATGTGTACTCGTAGTCAGATAAGCACCCATTTTTGTTGTACAGAGGCACACACTGACCGACATCTTGAACGTCTGTTCATATTCGCCATGATGTGGTCGCTGGGAGCCGTGCTGGAACTGGATGCTCGGAATAAAATGGCAGAATTCATGACTAAGTTGCCCGTAAAGATGGACTGGCCCGGCGCGAAGTCTAAAGAGTGGATTATGCCTTTCGAGTACATGGTCAACGCGAGTGGGATGTGGCAGCATTGGTGAGGAGCAACTTAAATCCTAGTACCTACCTGCAATACCTGCTATATAAACATTTTTTACAAACTGTAGAACAAAAGTTGACGTATTGAATGTACATATTTAACATAACCCTTAAAAGGATTGGTTACCAATATCCATGTATAAAATAGACTGGCAACTAAACGCAATTTTCAAAAAATACCGGGAAAAGCTAATTTCATTCAGTTACTGGGTTACTTTATATGTTGTAAGTTAGTAGGCTGTAAAGTTTAGTTTCTGCTTTCGGTCGTTTTGTTTCAGCTACTACATTGTTCCTCTATTATTTAAACTTTGTTATATTTTCAAATTATGCAGGTCTGAAAGCGTCGAACGCTACATATATCCGCCGGACAGCATTCCTGAATACGCTTCTATTTTAGTGCCTAATGTTGACAATGTCTGCATCTCCTTCCTGATTGAAACCATTGCGAAGCAAAATAAAGCCGTGTTGTTAATCGGTGAACAGGGAACAGCGAAGACTGTGATGTTGAAGAGTTACATGATGGCCTATGATAACGAGGTCAAACTGTTCAAAATGATTAACTTCTCTTCGGCAACCACGCCCAATATGTTCCAGGTTATATAAACATTGTTATTGAAACATAAATATCTAATAATGATTTTCTTGGCATTGTGAATTATAATATTATATTTTAAACTAATTTCATAAATATTTTTACAGAGAATTATAGAGTCGTACGTTGAGAAGCGAGTGGGAATGACGTATGGTCCTCCAAGCGGACGGTCTATGACAGTCTTCGTAGACGATATCAACATGCCCATTATAAATGCGTGGGGTGATCAGGTAAGAGTAGTGGGATGGTTTTATTAGTTTTATATTTATTATTATTATGTTTCTAAATTAATATTGTTACTATGGTATTTTTTTTGTGACTGGTATTGGATTGGAACGTCCACCTATAATTAACTGTTAATTAATGAACTATCCATTGATTCAATGTGTATTGACTATCATATTATTCATTAAGGATTTATCATTATTATATAAAAAACTTGACGTGTAACCCTTGGTTATTAATAAATGAGTATATGAGTATATGAATTATTAGAGATCCTGTACTGTGATGGGTTATTATTATTCAGTCCCCCGTTTATACTATACTGCAAATGCACCGCATCATACAACCCTATGTTAGAAGAAGCCTACGTTCTAAAACGTAATGTAGGTACTGCACCTTAGCGCGAAGTTTTCTCTATAACTAATTAAATTCTTGCAGGTCACAAATGAAATTGTACGACAAATGATGGAATGCGGAGGATTTTATTCCTTAGACAAACCGGGTGATTTTATTATTATTGCTGATATCCAAATGTTTGGCGCCATGATTCATCCAGGTAAAATATTTTAAGTGTTTTTATCGTTGAAAAGCTACGTTTGATTGCCTTCTTCCCAGATGTTAAGTGAAGATGTGATGTTCTGACACATACATATTTTTTCTCAAATATAAGTTTTGGTAAAACGATTTTTGCTGACTAGATACTAAGAAGTTTGTAAAAAATAAGAATCCGCTAGTCTGGGAAATTACCAGTTGAGTTTGATTTTAATTGCATATTATAAATTCATTAAAAAAAAATTGAATCACAATTAAGTTAAAAAGGTAGTTTTTCTTGTATATCCAAATAGGTGCAGCTTAGATGTTTCATATTGAAGATTCAACCATTATCATATGAATTTCTATCATGAGAACGTTATTTCAGTTCTTATTGTAAAATAATGTAAGAATATTTACAGGTGGTGGTCGTAATGACATACCGCCGCGGTTGAAGCGACAATTCAATATATTCAATTGCACTTTACCCAGTAATGTTTCAATGGATCTCATCTTTGGTTAGTGAAAGACACATTTTGAATATATTTGTAAATTTTGCTTTGTGAAGCTGTTTTTTTTGTAAGGTGAAGTTTGATCATCAACTCAGTTTCAGATTTTTAAAACGAGTAGTACAAATTATCTAACTTGAATCTCTAACAAAATTATTCTCCACAGACACCATAAGCGTAGGCTACTTCTGTAAATCAAGATTTGATAAGAAAGCCATCGTAGAATTCATGCCTCGACTGGTGCCAGTAACCCGATTAATTTGGCAACAAACTAAAGTAAGTGAAACCGCAAAAAACTTAGTGTATAGTAATGCATAAACATCTATTGAATGAAAATGATTTCGTATCCCACATTGTTGGCGATCAACACATGTATATACAGTCTAGTTTTAGTATGTTTTATAATGAGTACGGTAAAATTGTAATTAGGTTAAAATTAATGGATGAATGTTAGGTAAATATGGTTTATTTAGGTAGATATAAGTAGGACACTCCTAATAAATATTGTTTTGGTTTGGTTTATTGGGAAATATAGGTAGGGTGTCTACTTATTTACCCAACTTCAGGCAAATGTTGGTAAAATTAGGTAGTTTTTAGGTAATAGCTAAATTGTAAGCTAAGGTACCCCCCAGGAAGTTACGTTCATTTATAGACCTGGTTGTGGGCTACATTTCGAGTGGTCATTCGTTAGCCTACGACCAGGAATGGCAAAGCTATGGTGAAAATAGTGTCCATAGCATAGTAAAAATGTAACGAATAGTGAGCCCAAAATACGGGGCTCTCTTTTAGGTAAAGGTAAGGGGGTACCTTAGCGATCTCGATTTTGTTCGGAGCATGCTCTTCTCAGCGGCTCCAGTACAAGAAGGAAAACGAAGAAAAATATAAGGAAGACTCAAGCAACCAGCGTTTCACTACCCCGCTCCCTACTCCCCTTCAAGGTCCGCCCAAGAGGATCTCGTCGAGCGAACGTCGGGATCACGTCGAGTTATCGTCGGGCCCACGTCGTGTCAGCGCCGAGTCGTCGCCAAGGGCACGTCGGGTGTCACTTCGGTGGTCACGCCGGGGGTCACGTCGGGGGTCACGTCGGTGGTCACGCCGGTGGTCACGCCGGTGGTCACGTCGGGTGTCACTTCGGTGGTCATGTCGGGGGTCACGTCGGGGGTCACGCCGGTGGTCACGTCGGTGGTCACGCTGGTGGTCACGCCGGTGGTCACGCCGGGGGTCACGTCGGTGGTCACGCCGGTGGTCACGCTGGTGGTCACGTCGGTGGTCACGCTGGTGGTCACGCCGGTGGTCACGTCGGTGGTCACGCTGGTGGTCACGCCGGTGGTCACGTTGGGGGTCACGCCGGGGATCACACCAGAAGACAAGGTCAAGTCAAGATCACCCAAGGTCAAGTTCACATCCAGGACGAATTCGAGGATTGTCCCACAGCGGTCGCAAAGTGAATCCAGGGACGAGTCTACCAGCGCCCGTCGGAACGAGAGGGCACGTACTCAAGAGACCTACTTACAACAGGTCTCTCCCCCTCTCGCTGCCGGCAGACCAGGCTCGTCAACGCATAGCGGTCGGTCACATACGGCCGGTCCGCGACAGCTGGTCCTTCGAGCCGGATTCACGCCGTAGCGACCATCGTGGGACTTCGTCGAGGAAGTGAAGACATCTGCGCTTCAAGACAACGGACGAGGGGATCATCGTGCGAGGGGAAACGAAGATCAAGATGCCCGTTACAAGAAGCCAGAAGGGAGGTAATCGGCTGGAACGCCCGCCGACTGAGAGAGCATCACGTGGCATCACAATGGAGTCCGGTACGACATCCGGTACCAGAACAGAAGGTACCTTCCCGTCTGGGACGTCGTTCGAGACTACGATTGGGGCCACAACCGAGAAAGTCAGAACACTGGTGGGAACCCCAGGTTTGAAGATCTCCGAGAGGCTACAGAAATCAAAGGCCTCATCTGTAGCGTCAACAGCCAGGCGGAAGAAAGAGATGGAAGCACGTGTAGAGTTAGCTCGACGGAAGCTAGACCAGGCACGAGCTGCGGCTGAATTGGCGAAGGTAGAACTGGAGATGGTGCAATTGGAAGAAGACGACGACGACTCTGTGATCAGCGTGCCAGTAAACCGGGAAGAGATGGTGCAGAATTGGATCAGCAATTCGACGGAAAGGCTGCCAGGGAAAGTGTCAGAACCGGAGAACCCCGGCAAAGCACAGGCAGCCACGAAAATCACTGAAGCATCTGCTGACATCAAGGACATCGCTGAAGCACTACGGGACATCGTCAAGTTGTCAACGAAAAATGTAGCAGCACCAAACTACATGTTCGATCTCCCACAGTTCGATGGGAACGCTAGCGAGTGGCTAGCCTTCAAGAGGGCATACGAAGATACGGCTGAGAACTTCTCTCCAATCCAGAACATGATAAGGCTGAGGAAGTCCATCAGGGGTGCAGCGCAAGAGTCGGTCAAATGTCTATTGTATTCGGACAATACACCTGAAGACATCTTGGAAGCTCTGCGTCGGCAATACGGAAGACCGGATGGACTGGTACTGGCAGAGATGGAGAAACTGAAAAGGCTGCCAAAGATGACGGAGAGCGCTCAAGACGTGTGCGATTTTGCATGTCGAGTGAGCAACATTGTGGCAACAGTGAAGAGTCTGAAAAAGCCTCAGTACCTCCAGTCGCCGGAAATGCTGAAGACCATAGTGGACAAGATGCCTGCGGTCATACGATTCCGATGGTTCGACTTCACGGCGGATACAGAAGATCCAGACTTACTCCAGCTGAGCAGGTTCTTGAACAGGGAGGCAGACCGGTGCAGTCAATATGCACTACAAGAAGCTGTAACCAAAAGCCAAGGCTGGAAGAGAGAAGTCACACATGCCGCCGTGGAACAAAGGGAAGATAAGGAAAACTGTCCACACTGTCAAGGAAATCATCGCCTGCACCAATGTAAGAAGTTTACGGAAGCCTCGATCAAGGAACGCTGGAAGATCGCCACTACTAGCAAGCTATGCTTCAAATGCTTGCAAGGTCGACATCGAAAGCAAGACTGCCAGAAGCCAGGGTGCAGAGTATGCAGAAGATGGCATCATGAGCTTCTACATGAAGATCGGCAACCTGAAGTATTGAAGAGGGAGCCGGATGGCAAGGAAGTGACCAACAACGTGCTCCAGGTCAATACGGCGAAAACTAAGAAGGCATACTTGAAAATGGTACCAGTGGAAATTTACGGGCCAAAAGGAAGCACCAAGGTTTTGGCTCTGTTAGACGAAGGTTCAACGGTGACACTGGTGGACTCATCCGTAGCCGAACAACTGGGGCTACAGGGACCTCGAGAGCAACTTACCATAGAAACAGTCGGAGGGAAGTTGCTGTCGAACAAGAGATCCATGAAGCTCAACATGAAAGTCCGCGGAGTTTATCAGAGACAAAAAAGGACTATCACCGAGGCAAGAACCATAGACGAACTTCACCTGACACCTCAAGCAGTAGACAAAGAGAAGGTCAAGCTGTACCCTCACTTGCAAAAGATGGCGGATCAACTTTGCTACGAGGAAGAGCGGCCGAAGGTTCTCATCGGGCAAGACAACTGGGAGTTAATTGTCTCCAGGGGAACGCGGAAAGGGAAGAGAAACCAGCCCGTCGCATCCCTCACATACTTAGGGTGGGTGCTACACGGATGCGACTCGGGGGCAACGAAACCTGACGACATTGTTACCTGCGGGCATGTCTTCGCCCGAGAAGAACAAATGTCAAACTTCAAGTCTACGGCGAACCAGTTTAAAGGCAAAGAGAAGAAACTGGACAAAGACGAGAACTTCGAGACGAAAGATCCTAGGTGGAAAAGATCTTCAAAGAAAAAGAAGCCTCAAGATAACTCGATAAAAGAAGCCACAGAGAAGGTTCTTCGAACATTATGCCAGAAAGAGTGCTACAGGGAAGACATCACTGCGCTCACGAAGGGGAGGCCCCCTGAGACATCTAAGATGAAAGAGATCGACGTGAAAACAGCAAGGTGCCTGCCAGATGAGGGACATCGCTTCGGACAACCACCTTCATTGAGAGCGGCTGTCGACTACCTTGGCCCCACTGTTGTCAAGGTGAGTCGACGGCGTAAGAAGCGAAGGCGAGCCTTATTTCGGCGAGAAAACTGCCTGCCGCACCTACACTGTGGCGATGCAGTCCTCGCTGTAGGTTCCACGTTGCGTAGTGAGACGTCACCTAAAGGGGAAGTGGTCCGCACCAACCACGCACCAGATGGCGGAACGCAAGACATCGAGGTCCGCACGAATGGCGGAATTCTGCGGCGGCCAACCTCTAAGGCCGTGCTATTGGTGCCTCCATGGGGCGACGACGGCGGCGGTCCCAGAAGTCGAGTCATCGAGCGACGGCGACGTCGAGACGACGAGCAACGGGCCTCCGACCGGTGAGATCGCCGAGCCAGAGGATGGTGCTGGCGCACGAAGGGGAGGATGTTGGCGATCAACACATGTATATACAGTCTAGTTTTAGTATGTTTTATAATGAGTACGGTAAAATTGTAATTAGGTTAAAATTAATGGATGAATGTTAGGTAAATATGGTTTATTTAGGTAGATATAAGTAGGACACTCCTAATAAATATTGTTTTGGTTTGGTTTATTGGGAAATATAGGTAGGGTGTCTACTTATTTACCCAACTTCAGGCAAATGTTGGTAAAATTAGGTAGTTTTTAGGTAATAGCTAAATTGTAAGCTAAGGTACCCCCCAGGAAGTTACGTTCATTTATAGACCTGGTTGTGGGCTACATTTCGAGTGGTCATTCGTTAGCCTACGACCAGGAATGGCAAAGCTATGGTGAAAATAGTGTCCATAGCATAGTAAAAATGTAACGAATAGTGAGCCCAAAATACGGGGCTCTCTTTTAGGTAAAGGTAAGGGGGTACCTTAGCGATCTCGATTTTGTTCGGAGCATGCGGTCCTCCTTGTGTGTGTTCCGCGCCCCGAGTCGCGTCGACGCACCACACGATCGAGGACTACAGTCGCCTGCCCCGTGTTCCTCTGTCGGCCGTGGTCGTAGTCCACCCTCGGGTGTTGACTCCCCGCCGCAGAGCGCGCCGCCTCAGGCGACACAAGCCTGCGTTCTAATCCGTCCCGTCGAGCTCCGCCGCGCGCGTAGAAGCTCCGGGCGGATTCCCCGCATCGTGCTCCTGCACAACCGGCGCCTCCGCTTACCTGAACCCGCTTCGTGTAGAAGCGGTGGACAGATAGCGGCCCGCCCGTACTACCTCCCCTCCAGCACCCCGCGCCCCTCCCTCGTCGTCGGGTCCGCGCTCCGTTCCCGCGTCCCGAGCGTGTTCCGTCTGAGCCGATCGGCTTAGCTGGGCTTCCCGTACGGGTTCCACCTGGCTGGGTCTGGATCGCCGACGGAACCTATACGCTCGGACGCAGAGCTGCGGCCGACTTGTACGAGGTGCGAGGGAGACAGCTGCGACGCTGGGATTGGTCAATACCATCCTACCAAACATCACTGCCTGCGTCGTCGAGCTACTGCTTGCCGACGCTGTATCGCCATACACCTTGCCACTCGACGCCCGCCAGGACGATGTTACCCATCAGGCCGGCGAGGACGCGTCGAGATAAGAAAAAACTCAACCCCGAGATGCCGGCGTTTATCGCCGCATCCACTACCGTACTGGCGCCTGCCGCCGTACTAGAGCCAGCCATTAGCACCCCTGCCGCCGCACCGGCGCCTACCGCCGCACCGGCACTCACAACACAACCCGAGTACGTACCGGCCGGCCAAGAGAACGAGCTGAGCGGTGAAGACGATGGTCTGCCGACATCGCCCTCACCCGCCCCGTCTCAAGCCCCGTCGTACTCAGAGATGGCGGCTAGACCGCCATCACCTTCTCTCTCCCCTCTCCCGCAGCTCCCCGCGCATCCTGCCGGGACGAATGCCAGCAGGAGACATACCAACAGCCGCCAGTACCGCGACCGGCGGGTCGAGGTGCGCCGCGGGAATACTCCCATTCCCTGCGTGCGCCCTCCAACCCCGTCTGAGCCGCGGACACGGGCGGCTTGGAATAAGAAGAGCCCAAGCCACGGGTCGCAGGCGGTCCCGGCCTCCCGGCCGGACCGATCGCCTCAAGACCCACTTCAAAAGCGAAGCAACCCTCCGCCTCACACACGGGCCGTCACCGCGCCGCGCGATAGCGCTTGGTACGCGGTCGGCCCTCCAACCCGGACCGCGCCGTCCGCCCCTACGACCCCGGCTAGCTCAGGCCAGGGACGTCGTAGGCGCAAGCGGAAAAGACGGCGCGGCTCAGGAAGAAGAAGGCTACCTCCTGCGGTGGTCCACAAGGCCCCACCGCAGTTTGAAGGGGCCCCACTATTCTCCCCGAAATCGGGGAGCATATCTACCCCGATATCGCCGGTACCGCTGGGCGCGGCCTACGCCCGCCCGCGTGAACCGCGACCTGAAGCGCGCAATGCGCGCCCAATGCAAGCGGAGCGAATGAGCGCGCTCGCTTGCACGCCCAAGCCACCAAGAGTATGGGCCCCTCGACCGCGCCCGACACCCAGGCTTCGTCTTGAGCTGGGAACCGGGCAGCGGGAGGGACCCCCACCGACAGTGCCACCGAGCGCCGTGACCCCGCCGCGGACCGCGGAACGCCCTTCGTTCCCGGTACCGCGGCCGGCCGGTCCGGCGCCGATTACAGCGTCGCCGGGCCTTGCCCCGCGCCTGCTCCGCCAACCGGCGGATCTTACAGCGGGCGCCTTGCTCGGGTCTCCCTGTTTCGTAATCTGGGAAGCCCTGAGCGGCGCCTGCTCAGCCGTAGCGACCGGGCTGTGCCCGGACATCGCAGCGGCACGGGCTATGTCCGCGGTCCTACAGCGACTGTATGGATAGCGGACAAGCCAACACAACTCCATTGTCCCTGACGCGGGCTGCCACCGCGAAAGGGACGAAGAGGCCTGCCCTGTGAGGGGCGGGCCCCGCAAATTCCCGGGTCCCCGTGAGTTCCCGAGCCCTTCCCCGGTAAGGAGGTTCGCCTCGAGGCCGGTACCTATCTTCCCCCCTAGGGGAGAAAGATGAAAATACGATACGTTCGGAGCATGCTCTTCTCAGCGGCTCCAGTACAAGAAGGAAAACGAAGAAAAATATAAGGAAGACTCAAGCAACCAGCGTTTCACTACCCCGCTCCCTACTCCCCTTCAAGGTCCGCCCAAGAGGATCTCGTCGAGCGAACGTCGGGATCACGTCGAGTTATCGTCGGGCCCACGTCGTGTCAGCGCCGAGTCGTCGCCAAGGGCACGTCGGGTGTCACTTCGGTGGTCACGCCGGGGGTCACGTCGGTGGTCACGCCGGTGGTCACGCCGGTGGTCACGTCGGGTGTCACTTCGGTGGTCACGTCGGGGGTCACGTCGGGGGTCACGCCGGTGGTCACGTCGGTGGTCACGCTGGTGGTCACGCCGGTGGTCACGCCGGGGGTCACGTCGGTGGTCACGCCGGTGGTCACGCTGGTGGTCACGTCGGTGGTCACGCTGGTGGTCACGCCGGTGGTCACGTCGGTGGTCACGCTGGTGGTCACGCCGGTGGTCACGTTGGGGGTCACGCCGGGGATCACACCAGAAGACAAGGTCAAGTCAAGATCACCCAAGGTCAAGTTTACATCCAGGACGAATTCGAGGATTGTCCCACAGCGGTCGCAAAGTGAATCCAGGGACGAGTCTACCAGCGCCCGTCGGAACGAGAGGGCACGTACTCAAGAGACTTACTTACAACAGGTCTCTCCCCCTCTCGCTGCCGGCAGACCAGGCTCGTCAACGCATAGCGGTCGGTCACATACGGCCGGTCCGCGACACACATAGTCTTGTCATCGATAGATGCGTTAATTCACAGGATCTGTAAACCATTAAAAAATAAATACATTATGGAATTTATTCCATAATAATGATATCATAAATAAAATATTTGAAAACATCAATATGATAACGTGATATTATGACTACAACAGGGTGATAAGTCAGGAATTTTCATAGCAAAATTATGTAATTTTAACATCAGTTTTGTGTTAATTTCAGAGAAACATTTTTGTTTTATGTACAGGTAAAGATGCTGCCAACACCGGCAAAGTTCCACTATGTATTTAATCTTCGTGATTTATCTAGAATTTGGGAGGGGATATTGTTTATTAAGAAAGAAGAGCTTTCGACTATAAAAACCGCACTTAAATTGTGGTTCCACGAATGTTTGAGAGTTATATCTGACAGGTACGTCATTTTTAGCCTATCTAAAATCGCCCACTCGTGAACTAAAACCTCTCGCCATAGATCGCCACTTAGCATAGTCTTCTCATTTTCGAATGATGATATAGCTGGAGGATAGGTACACTGCGCCCTACGCCTATTCTTGCTGAAAGCGGTGTCCACCGTAGTATACGTTACGTTTACTCCAGCGCAGCGGTTATAAGTTCTTCTACAGATGTGATTAGCTGATCAGCCACTTCAGCTTGTTTACTCGCTGGGCTATGTCGATCCACTTACGTTTTTGTCGGATAATCTTTTCATAGACATACCAAGCATAGTTCGCTCCAAAGCCGAACGATTTTAACTCTTATCGACTTATCTTCCATACTTTAGACCTTAATTATTATGATTTCATAATATCTAATGACACTGAGAAAAAGTGACGAAGTTTTCCAAATTCTTTGCGACTCAGTGAAATTCTCCCGTCAACTCCCTTTTTTCGAAGCTTGCACTTCCTAACTGTATCTGACTGAGTTAAATATATTCTGTAATGTCCCTGTAAACAACCTTAATCAACACTTCTCTTCGTCGTCACACATTGATGCAGATGACAAACGTGCTACCATCAACCACCTCTCGTCTCTTCCAACACCTAATTACTCTCCTTTTGTTATTAATCAATTTGCCGCTTGTGATGTTAAAAAAACGACCCTATCCATTTCCTCTAATGCGGTCGGCAGTGATAGCATTAGCCGTAATATGATCCTTCCAATCCTAGATGAAATCCTACCCATTTTGTGCCATCTCCTTAACGCCTCTGTGTCATTGACATCTGTACCGTCTCCCTGGAAAGAAGCTCAAATTGTACCTATTCCCAAAAAAACTAATCCCATCTCTCCAACTGAATTCCGTCCAATATCCATTCTCCCTTTCCTCTCTAAAGTCCTCGAACGTCTGATTCACTCCCAACTCAGCTTCTTTCTAAATTGCAATAACCTTCTTAATTCCTTGCAATCTGGTTTCCGTCCTGGCCATAGTACTACTACTGCTCTTGTTAAGATATCTGATGATATCAGGCTGGGAATGGACAACAGAAAGCTTACTGTCCTCACCCTCCTCGATTTCAGCAATGCTTTCAACACTGTTGATTTTGATATTCTCCTGGCATTGCTCCGTTCGATTAACATATCTCCAACGGCAATTGATTGGTTTCGTAGTTACCTGCAGGGTCGCCGGCAGCGTGTACATATAGAAGATACCTCCTCTTCTTGGTGTGAAACGCGTTCGGGTGTCCCTCAGGGTGGCGTTCTTTCTCCCATACTTTTTGCTTTATTCATAAATTCAGTCACATCTCTCATTTCTTCTTCCTACCACCTCTATGCTGACGATCTCCAGGTTTATGCACAAGCCTCACTTGACAACCTAGATGATGCTATTAAGTTGGTCAACGATGATTTGCGCCGCATTGAAAAATGGAGTAAGTCTTTCGGTCTCACTGTCAATCCCTCGAAAACTCAGGTCATAATTATTGGAAGCTCGCGGCTTATATCGAGAATCGACTATGGCACTACTATTAAAATTGTATTCGGTGGCGTGACGGTACCATTTAGTGCTGAAGTAAAAAATCTTGGCATTATTTTCGATCGTTGTTTTACATGGGATCCACAAATTCGATCAATAAAGCGCAAAATATATGCCTCAGCAGCATCACTTCGCAGAATTCGAAACTTCCTGCCTACAGCCACCAAAGTTGCGTTAGTACAATCCCTCCTTCTTCCTATTCTTGACTACGCTGACGTCTGCTATCTTGACCTTAGACGGGACCAATTCGATATGCTCGAGCGTCTTCAAAACTTTTGCGTTAGGTTTGTTTTCGGTCTCCGAAAATATGACCATGTTTCTTTTTTCCGATCTAAGCTCGAGTGGCTCCCTATCCGTTTACGTCGGGATACTCACATCCTATCACTTCTATTTAACACACTTTTCACCCCTTCTTCCCCTCCGTATTTAAGCTCCCGTTTCACGTTTCTTTGCGACACTCATTCAATAAATCTTAGGTCGTCTACAAATCTCCTATTGTCTACTTCCGCTCATTCAAGCTGCTTTTACGGTTCGTCGTTCTGCGTGCAGGCTGTGGCCTTATGGAATGCTCTTCCTGTGGCCATTAGACGTGCTCAGAGCGTTGCTTCGTTCAGGACTCAGATTCGGCAGCATTTTCTGACAAAAGTTGTTCACTGATTTGTGTTTATTTCTCTTGGCTTTATGTGGTTCTTATTGTATATATATATTTATATATATTATACTACACATATATTTAAAATGTATTTATTGTATATTTATTATTATTTATGTATTTTATTAGTAGTATTATTTTGTAAGTCTATATAATTTTTATATAATTAATACGCGTGTTTATTTATATTGAAAGTCGCACCACTGCCCATAATCTTACAAATCTAGTTTCCTTACGAAGCAAAGGTTATCTGGAAGAGATCGCTTTTAGCGATAAGATCGCCTTTTGTGCCCATTATATTCTGTTATTATATGTTGTGTTACTTATTGTTATTTTTGTTTGTGGTGCCAATAAAGTGTTTTTGTATTGTATTGTATTGTATTGAGTAAATTCAAATACATTGTTGTATTATAATACATATTGTTATCACAACAAAATTTGTTGTCAGGTTCACAACATTTGAAGACAAGGATTGGTTTGTCGACAACTTCTGGAAAACGGCTGCCGCAGAACTATCAGATGTCGTCAGTGAATTCCCTGAAGAAGAAACTTTCTTTGTCAACTTCCTGCGAGAACCCATTGATCCAACAGGAGACGAGGATGAAGACTTTTGTACCGATGCTCCAAAAATTTACGAGGAATTGCCTTCGTAAGCTTTGAAATAAAGTTTATTCGGACTGTATATTAGTTATAAATGTAGTACTTATTATAAATCATGTTTTTAGTAAAACATGATTTATAATAAGAAATTGACTACTTATCTTTATGATAACATGAAATTATGATTGATTGTAGATGGGAATTTGTACTTTTCAAGCTAGCTCAATTCCAAGAGCGATTCAATGAACAAATCAGAGGTGCTCATCTTGATCTTGTATTCTTCCACGATGCGATGGTTCACTTGTTCATCATTTCAAGAATTATAAACACGCCTCGGTCAGTATTTCATTTGAATCAAATGATTTATTTTGATCTCTGAAGTTTAATCATCAATTGCTATTTTCTTCACCATGTGATTCATGATGTTTCCAGAGGGAACGCGTTACTCGTTGGTGTCGGTGGTTCTGGCAAACAGAGTTTGACCAAATTGGCTTCTTTTATTGCTAATTATTCATTCTATCAAATCACATTGACGCGGTGAGTACTATCATAGTCAATAGAGAAAAACTTTTGTGCTTTTCTTTTACCTTTTGCATCAATATGTTTGTTTTCAGTTATTATAGTTAAAATTATAAAAGTTGGATGATTAATAATTCATCTGATTGTTTCAGATCATACAATGTGAGCAACTTCATGGATGATATAAAAATTCTGTATCGCATCGCAGGGTTGCAAGGACAAGGTGTATCTTTCATATTTACTGATAACGATATCAAGGATGAACAGTTTCTCGAGTTCCTCAACAATATTCTCAGTTCAGGAGAAATTGCTAATCTCTTCCCCAAAGATGAAATGGGTATGTTAATTCTATATTTACCTAAATAATATCTAAAGTCGCATACTGTACCGTAGTGCATTATAATATGATGTTCTTCAGACTCATTCTACGAATACCTTATCGTACATCTGTTTATTGTAGTTTATAAATATTAACCTGTTAGGTCTATAATAAAATATTTCTTTATGTTTAGATGAGATACTAAATGAACTAACTCCTATAATGAAGAAGAATGCACCGAGAAGAATACCAGTGCCGGATGTACTTTACGAATACTTTATTATGCGATCGCGGGCTAATTTACACGTTGTGTTGTGCTTCTCACCGGTAATGAGTAATATAAACAGTAATAATTATTACTGTTGTAGTTATCCTGTTAAATAACATCTTGTAGAACAGCAAACATACACTTTTGCTATTTTCAGGTGGGTGAAAAGTTCAGAAGCAGAGCTTTGAAATTTCCTGGTCTTATATCAGGATCCACTATGGATTGGTTCCAAAAATGGCCCAGGGTGGCACTCATTGAAGTAGCTTCTCATTTCCTCTCTGCGTTCAACGTTAGTATTCCTGAACTGTATTTACATTTATTTTATATGTGTTATTTTTATTTTCATTTTTAAACAAGGTTTATTAATAAAATAATCTGTTTACAGTTAAACAAGTGTTTATAAAATTAGTTGCAGTGGAGTTTGGGAGATACCATGTTCGTCATGATTTTTTTTATTTTCAGGTCATATGTTCTGCTGACACAAAAAACCAATTGATTGAGATTATGGGATCAGTACAAGATAATGTAGCTGAAACATGCGTTACTTATTACGACAAGTTTAGGAGACAGACTCATGTGACGCCGAAATCTTATTTATCCTTTTTGGAAGGTTACAAAGTGCTTTATAGAGAGAAGCATGAGTACATTGCTGAATTGGCTAGAAGGTAAAGAGTTATCGTTATCAACTATTTCCACGGCCTACATTTTAGTACAAGTTCAGGTTTGACAACTGTAATTAGATAGAATTACGTTAACAACATCAATAGCAATTTTCTTGTTCTCAGAATGGCGACAGGCTTAGACAAACTGGTTGAAGCAGCTGCAAGTGTCGACATATTGAAGAAAGAGCTAGAACTCAAGGAATTGGAAATAAAGGAAGCTACTGCAAAAGCTGAAGAAGTAACTATTTCATATACATCCAATTTTTACTAATAATATCAAGTAGGAGGATCAAATTAGGAGTATAAGACAATTTGATTTAAGCGACACTATTCATATTAATATAATTTAATATAATTCATTTCGAAAATAAGATGTCACTTAAACCACATAGCCTGTCACCCTCGATATCCAATACGATTGTTAGTCTGTGAATACTCGGTAACAAAGCTAGTTGAATATCTAATTGTATGCTTTCTGACATCTGGTCCTGCTAGATTTAGCCGAATATTACGACTTGATATTTTTGTTGGTGTAGGTGTTAGCGGCTGTAGCGGAATCAGCGGCTGCCGCAGAAGTTGTGAAAGCCGAGGTGTTGGAAGTAAAGGATCGCGCTGTCAAACTAGTTAGCGTGATTGCCGCAGAGACCGCAATTGCTGAAGAGAAACTGGCAGATGCCAAGCCAGCGCTGGATGCAGCTGAGGCCGCTTTACTGGTATTATATACTGGTATTTGATTGATTATTAAAGTAGCCATAAGAAAAAACGTGACGTCATGTCTAAGAAAGCCAGGAACAGGTATTTTAATTTACTTTGTTGATTGTATGAAGAAATATGTGCCTATAAAAAACACACCGCATTTTTTGTTGATTCATCTTTAAATAAATATTTTTATAGACTATCAATGCAGCTGATATCGCAACAGTACGAAAACTTGGCAAGCCTCCGCACCTTATCACGCTAATCATGGACGCTGTGATCATATTGTTCAGAAAGAAGATAGACCAAGTCAAGCCTGATCCAGAAAAAAACTTCTTGGTGGCATCATGGGGCGAATCTCTAAAGGTACTATATTAATAATCATGGTTAAATAAACTATTTTTATAATTTCATAAAACAATAATAAGATTATGGTAGATATACTACCCACTGCTATTTTGCAAAAGTGCTGCAAAAATCGAATACTTTCAGGTGATGGCTGATACCAGATTTCTCAATAATCTAAAATTCTACCCTAAAGATGAAATCAATGCGGAAATGGTTGATTTATTGGTACCGTACTTTAGATTCCCGTAAGTTACCATAATAATAATGTTTTTATTTTAGATTGTTTGAAGTTGCTCTATCAAATATTCAGTACCTGGGTGGCCAAGCTTTGCTCGGTTTAACCACAGAGTATACATATTTTTTTTTAAAAGAAGGCACTATTAAAAAAAGTTTCTGGGGTTGAAACCGGTTCTAATAATTCATGACCGCGCAACTTCCCGCCTGAGCTATTATACTATTGTACAAAGTTGCGAAATTTACCGTCGCATTCTAACGTGAATGTCACAGTTTTCATTGTCTAAAAACGCACATAAAATGCGATTTTTAATGAAACCTAGTTAGATCGATTTATCGTCCCCGAAACCACCAGCATACATAATTTTCATGAAATCCGTTCGAGCCGTTTCCGAGATTCAGATTCTATATATAAAAATACTTATATACAAGAATTGCTCGTTTAAAGGTATATGATATTTATTCAAACATAATGTTTATATACTAGTTTATGATAGAAGCATTAAATGTATAAGAATATATTGTTCGAATGCAATCGTACACAGTTACGATTATAACTCATTTCTTGTTGTACCCTCATCTCGTTCACTTCTATTTTTTGGACTTTAGCTTTCCAGTCTTCAGCTGCCTGAAAGAGCCTCGTATTATGGCAGTCATTTGTTTCATCTTATTGTATAAAAATGAGTGTTTGTCTGTACGGACGTATAGATAAACTTTATTGAATAGTAAACTATGCATTTGATCATGTGATGATATTCAGCAAAGATTTTGTTCACACGAGCCAAAGAGAATATTCTAGAGTTGGTATTACCAATTTTAGACAGGTGGCGTAGTAACACGCGCAGGGTTATAGCTAGTTTATTATAAAAACGCATACTTTTATTGTGATCAAAATAAAGTGTATTTAGATATATACTTACACAAAAGCAGAAATTTAAAAAATACTTACTTCTGAATCAACATATCTTTATTGTTGTCTATTTTTGTAATCAATTTCTAGTTTATAGAACTATGATATTTAATTACTTATGTATGTATTAAGATAACACTATGAATAATATCTCATTTAAAGCCAGTACACGTTTGAGGCGGCCAAAATTGCTTGTGGAAATGTCGCCGGTCTGATTTCATGGACCATTGCTATGGCTCAATTCTACGGTGTGAACAAAGACGTACTTCCCTTAAAAGCGAATCTCGCTGTGATGCAAGGGAAGTATCAGGCAGCTAAGCGAGAATTGCAACAGGCAGAAGCTCAATTGGAAGCTAAGGAAGTAAGAACTATCACATTCCTATAATCTGGACACCTTTATCCGAAGACTGAGTAGTTATCGTTTAGGCAAGTGTGTTTCACATTAGACCTTATATGTACCTTATGTTAAGGCGATGTCAGACGCAAGACTGATAATCTATACTACTATTATAAAGATGAACAGGTTTTATTGTTTGAACGCACCAATTTCAGGAACTACCGAACCGATTTCAAAAATTCTTTCACCGTCGGATATGTACGTGATCCCTGAGTGCTATAGACTATGTTTATACCACGGGCGATGCTACGGGCGGACCGCTAGTTTTAAATTCTGTCATTATCAAAATTGCCTGCTGAGGCATGTTACAATCATCATACTGATACATTTGAAACTACATTAAACAGACAACGACTTTTCTTGCTATTTCTGGATACAGAAAATAACATAAATAGGTAAATGAAGCATTCCGGCTGATGTTCGGCTACGGCGACTGTTCTGCGCAAAGAGGTTACTTATTCTTTATCTAAGGTTCTGCGTAAATTATGTCACTTGATACATCGTCACGTGTAGTATTCTGTGTACTAAATAAATAAATAAAAAAATATCGGTGGACAATTCACACACAACACCATCTGACCCCAAACTAACTACTTCTCGGCCTTCTTTAAAAGCCTAATACTATTAATAAGCCCTTGTTTTCGATATACACGATTCGCCGTAGGTATTTCGCAACATTTTTAGTGATTCACCACATGAAATATCATTCGAAACACAAAATTTAAGGCACACTCTTTGTTCAACAATATTTTCCATTGTAAAAATCGCCAAGAACTCAAAACTATGACCAACAAAAAGTAGTTTAAAACAAATTAAATGACAGATCCCGCTCAAACTTTGCGCGCTAAATCAGTACAGTGCTACCAACATGCAGTAAAAAAATTAGAACGACCTCTTTTACACGGGTCTTTTTATTGACATATTCCCGATACTTTTTACACAGAGTAGTATATACCTAATATTTTTAATAATGTGGCTACCAGGTTTCCATTTGATGTGATATCTTTTAACAAGCAGACTATTAGTTTAGGAAGTAAGTATTTTCATTTAATAAACGATCCTCATTGTAGACAGAGTTGGCAGGAGTGCAGAGAGAGTTTGACCAAGCGATGAGCTTGAAACAAGCGGTGTTGGACGACGCCGCCAAGTGCCAGCAGAAGATGGACGCCGCGACCGCGCTCATCAACGGGCTCAGCGGGGAGCGCATCCGCTGGACGGAGCAGTCCGCGCTCTTCAAGTCGGAGATCGAGAGACTGGTCGGAGATGTCTTGCTTCTCGTTGGGTACATTGTCATGTTTATTGATAATATTCCTGATGAGTGAAAGCGAATTCGTTGTTGGGTTTTTAAATTGTTCTACATTCTACTTTACTGCAATATTTTTTTTTTTTGGATTCGTATAAGATTGCATAAGAAAAGAAATGCTAAAAACAGCGATCTACGGACTTCCTGCTGCTGTGTGTCCGTGCGGTCTTTTTATATTGTCTTTTGCTCGTTGTTTGATTGGCATCGTGGCCGAGTTGGCAGTGAGTCTGCTATCTGAGCCATTGGTTGTGTGTTCGATTTGTATTATAACTAAGGATGTTTGTTCTGCGTCTGAGTGTATGTATCACATGCATTAGCATGAGTCGTATGTATCATAAGCGTCTAAATAAGTTATCTCGTCTCCATTTCTAGATTTTTATCATATGCGGGGCCTTTCAATCAAGAGTTCCGTACATTGTTATCAAACAACTGGCTTGGGGAGTTACTTCGAAGAAAAATACCCGTATCTATGAGTCTAAATGTGACTGAACAACTCACGGACACTGCCACGGTAATTTGCCTTATTTCAGTACCGTATTTGTTTTTCGTATTGATTTATATATAATCTTGTACTGAATAAATAAATAAAATATGTCTTTGAATGTACATGTATCTGGCTGTCTAAATTGAGTAGCTCTTGCTATAATACCTATATGCATGTTTTGACCATACAGTATAGGTATAGTACCCGGACATAATTATACTAAAATTGAAATTAATCGCTGTGTATCAGATCGGAGAATGGAATTTATGTGGTTTACCTACTGATGATTTGTCTATACAAAATGGAATAATCGTGACAAAAGCAGCCAGATTCCCACTTTTAATAGACCCGCAAACGCAAGGAAAAATATGGATTAAAAACATGGAGAGATACAACAGCTTGATCGTCACTACGCTCAATCATAAATATTTCAGGTATCATAATAAAGTAAATAAAATTTGTCAGTATTTTAAAAACTCGCTTTACTGTGTTTTGTAAAAACTTTAAATTAAATGTTATTCTAGAAATCATATCGAAGATTGCGTTTCTCTGGGGAGACCGTTGCTTATAGAAGATGTAGCCGAAGAACTGGATCCTGCGTTGGATAATATTTTGGAAAAGAATTACATTAAGATAGGCTCTTCGTATAAAGTAAGTTTTGGTACCTTTTTAAATAAATAACCATCAAAATCACAGATCTCCAGCTTGAACTTTGCTACAACTCGTTATTTATGCAAGTTCTCATCAGATCTAATTAATTTAAATTTTTAATGTACGAGTAGTCAGTACAAAAACAGCAAAACTCATGCATACGTGATTGCAGGTGAAACTCGGTGATAAAGAAATTGATGTAACTGCTGGCCATAAAATATATATTACGACTAAACTTCCGAATCCTGCATACACGCCTGAAATATCGGCTCGTACTTCTATCATCGACTTCACTGTTACTATGCAGGGTAAGAAGACTAATATTAAAAATGCCACATTAAATACCTATACGTGAAAAAATATCATCATAAAATTGCTAGCTTATCGGGTTTTTTATCAGATGAATTTTGGAAAATGTGCAACTGATTTGCATGATCTAATACAAGCACTTTTTTCTATCAGATTACTCGCAGCTCAAAAGAGCGATAACGTTTTGTGGTTGACGTTTGAAAGACTCGAACGTAGTGGTTTGACTTTATTGTTGTGATAATAGCGTCGTAAGGTTTGAAATGAGTTGCCTGAGTGGGTTTTTCTCGATGGGTATAATCTCTTTGTGGTTTAAAGTCAAGAGTAGGTAAGCACCCACCATCGTATCGTCGCGTCGCTTAAGATCAGATGAAATGGCGGTCTACTGTAAACTTACGCATTATATTAGTTTAGAAAAACAAGAAAATCGTATCAATTTTTAGGCTTCAAAGTAACCTATTTTTGCTTTTAGGTCTGGAAGACCAACTGTTAGGGCGAGTAATTTTAACAGAAAAGGCAGAAATGGAAGCGGAGCGTACTCAACTGATTATGGACGTTACCGCTAATAGGCGGAAAATACAGGAACTGGAAGCTAATCTATTACATAAATTGACTACTATCCAGGGATCGCTTGTTGAGGACGTCTCATTGATACAAGTGCTAAATATCACCAAGACAACGGCCACCGAGGTAATGCCTTCCAGTTGCGTATTTTTAGTCGTCACCATACCTATACGAGATAACATAACATATTTGATTTAAATAAATAAAAACAATGAAACATTTCTAATTATAGGTGTAGAGTTAAAGTTAAAGATAATGCCTTTCGTGCTACAAAGCTCAAATTACCGCGACGTACCTCCCGTTTCTCGAAATTGGTCTCTCCCTACTGTTATCTAAATATGGGAAAATGTCCAGTTCGGAGAATGCATTGAACAGCCGGGTCAAACACACCAAGCTTTTTATCGGGATTTACCTACTAGCAGCATAAGGTATTCTGTCGTGGCCAGGTGACCTTTTTAAACTCTTCAAAACACTGATGACTTCTATAGGGTTGATAAAGTTAAATTAGAATTAGAAAAAAGGGGGGCTGTCCAAAAGAAAATAACAGTGACGAATGGCATTATTTCTAAAAAGCTTAAGTCGAAATGATAGCTACAATTATAAATAAAAGATAAAAGTAAAATATAAGTGGCCAGGGCGGTATTTTTTAGATTTTGCCCCGCCTAAAAAATATTGAAGATCCAGGGCTGGTAGAGGTACAAACAGACACAAGTGTGGATTAATGACCCTAGGCTTGTGTTTGTTTAGTGTCCAATCTCCTCAAATCACCGACTGAAAGTGTCTATTAGACTGGCGGTATTCCATCGCTGTATTGCCACGGAAATATTTTGGACCATTTAGAAACCTGAACGAAAGAACCAAAGTGTTATTACGTCATAAGTTTGTGAGAATAAATAACAAAATATCTTTCCAGGTCTTTACATATATTATGAAATTGATGTTTTGTCGTACTGGAATCTCAAATATCTCATCTTTGGTTATTAATTCCAATTTAAAATTTATACAGCTATCAACTCATTTATTGATCCTTGCTCGAATAGTTATTTTAGAAAAGGGATCAGTGAACTACCGATGAGATGGCAAAAGTGCACAGATAACAATGGTACTTTGATTAAATAATTATATAATATTAAAAAAACGACTTTGTGTTCCTCCCTTACAAAACACCAATTTCAAATGTAAGGACCTAATATTTAATGTACCGTGTAAATTGGATGACACTAATATCAAAATTAGTTACAAGCAAATATACTTGTTTCTACACTTTTGGTTTTTACAGTATCACAACGCTATAATATTATCGTTTTAAAAATCGATTATAAATAAATTGACATAGGTGAAAGAGAAACTAGATGTGGCGAAAGAAACTGAGATCAAGATCAACGCGGCCCGCGAAGAATTCCGTCCTGTAGCGACGCGTGGTTCCGTGCTGTACTTCCTGGTGTGCAACATGTCGCTCGTGTGCAACATGTACCAAACCTCGCTGGCGCAGTTCCTCGAGCGGTTCGACATCTCCATGGAGCGCTCCACGCCCAGCCCCATCACCATGCGCCGCTGCGGATTCATTATCGAGTACCTGGTGAGTTCCGTCCTGTAGCGACGCGTGGTTCCGTGCTGTACTTCCTGGTGTGCAACATGTCGCTCGTGTGCAAAATGTACCAAACCTCGCTCGCGCAGTTCCTCGAGCGGTTCAATATCTCCATGGAGCGCTCCACGCCCAGCCCCATCACTATGCGCCGCAAAACCATAAGCAATTAGTATTTAAAAACTATGGAATGTCATCGTCATTTGAGAAGGGTTGGACCATTGTTGGTAATTTTTTTTGGCACAATCCACTGATAATTCAGATAGTGTTTTTGGATGCAAATCACGAAATTTGCACTGTATTTGCCATGAACCTAACATGAGTTTCGATAGAAACTAAGATATATTATATCTATTCGAAAATTCATACAAGTAGAAGTCAATATAATGCTAAGTTCCTGTTGAAACATTTTGAGGCACGCGCCACATGGGAATTAACCGTCGAATTTATATTTTGCAGACGTTTGACGTGTTCAAATTCATTTCACGAGGTTTTTACGAGGTCCACAAGTATCTGTTCACTCTTCTACTAACGCTGAAAATTGATTTGAACAAGGAGTACCTTAGCTACGATGAGTTTCAAACCTTCATTAAAGGTTAAATTTCTATTCATTTCTATGAGATTATCACCTTATTTTATTTAATGATATGGTTAGTTTAATTATGACATTCTTTTTGAAGGTGGTGCCGCTTTGGATTTAAATGCATGTCCTCCCAAGCCATTCAAGTGGGTAACAGATATATCTTGGCTTAATCTGGTGCAACTGTCCTCATTGAGACAGTTCACTAATGTTCTCAATCAAGTCACGAATAATGAAAAGGGATGGAAGACATGGTATGGTGTATTTCAGTTACTCTTCTATATCGGTAAAAGGCAGTGATTATCCTACAACAACAAAAAGAGATTGAGATACTCCACATCATGTATTAATTTGAAATTCATCGTGAAATATCGTTACAAAAAAGAAAAAGAATCGTGAAATAAATTTTAGTTCGATGACTTTTTTTTTCGGATATAAAAATGTGTTGTTGTTTATTGTAGGTTTGATAAAGAAGCTCCCGAAGACGAACCATTGCCTGATGGTTACCATACATTAGATGTATTTAGAAAATTACTCGTGGTACGTGCTTGGTGTCCGGATAGAACATTGGCTCAGAGCTTGTGAGTATGTCAGCACTGTGTTTATGCTAATCGAAAACATGAGAGAAGTTAAGTTTTTGTCTGAATTAGCTTACTTATTTGAACCTCTACCACTGATTACCAGGATATCAAGAAATATTTTTGCATAGTACAAAATTATTGAAAAAAGAAGATTTTAAAAGTGCGTTTTTAATGTAGATATCATAGGGAATCTTTTATATTTCTTTCGTATCTAACATCAAAAATAAATTAACTGTATTTTTGTTACAGAAAATACGTAGTACAATCGATGGGAGCTAAATTTTCTGAAGCTGTGATTGTGAATTATGAAGTAAGATGCTTTTATGATACTATTACTTAAAATGTACTTTAGAGTAGAATTTCTAAAATAACAATGCATTTGTTTGAAGCATATGGTGTTGGAGTCGAGACCTCTCGTGCCTCTAATTGGCTTTCTTGCTATGGGGTCGGATCCGACGCCTTCCATAGAAGTAACTGCTAAGCGTATGGAGTGCATTTGCTCGTCAATATCCATGGGTCAGGGGCAAGAAGTACACGCAAGGAAGCTCATAGATAGAGCATTGAAAGAGGTAAAATATCACCAGGCCTTTGTCAAAAGATGATAAAACTAAACGAACAAGAAAAACTTACTGCTGTCATAAATTTTTAGGGTTTATGGGTGCTGTTGCAAAACTGTCATTTGGGATTGGAGTATATGGTCGAGGTCATGGAACAATTTGGAGAGTTGGAAAAGGAACCAGATAAAATTCACGAAACATTCAGGTTTTCTAGTCATGAATAAATAAATTTGTTGTACCTACGTCATAGTGATCATTGATTTAGTCTGCATTGGGACTTGTGTTATTATAGAGTGGAATAAGAATAACACGTACCTACCAGTGCAGTGAGATAAAAAATCAGTGTGATTAAGTAGTTAATTAAAATCTATACTTTGTGGTTTGTTTGATTGTTTTAGGTTTTTAATAATTATGGTTTTTAAAACTGTATTTTTTCAGACTTTGGATTACAACGGAAGTGCATCCAAAATTTCCGATCACCCTGTTACAAATGTCTATTAAATACACATGTGAACCGCCTTCTGGTAAAAAAAATACCAATGTTATTTATTTGATTTTCTTTGACAGACCAATTTACATAATATATTTTTTTAAGGAATAAAAGCTGGTCTCATGCGAACGTACGATTCCATGAGTCAAGACTTCCTCGACTACAGTGACAATCCCTTTTATCTTCCGCTGCTGTATACGATATCCTTCTTACACACTGTTGTGCAAGAAAGGCGGAAGTTTGGGCCACTCGGCTGGAATATCCCTTACGAGTTCAACTCTGCCGATTGGTTAGCGTCATGCATGTTCGTACAGAATCATTTGGAAAGCTTAGAGCCAGGACAGAGCATAAGTTGGAATACAACTCGGTAAGTATTAATTGATTAGTTAGTCTTCTAATTAGATAGCCACGCACGCATGCATGCGCTCATACACACAAAGTTCAACATACGCTCCTGTGCATGCCATCACAGTCAGTTTGAACATATCAACGCAGTATCGACTTTCAGAAAGAAATTAATGGAACTAGCCACTGAATTCCACGACTCTGGTGATCGAAATAGAAGTCCCTAAAATTGAAGTAACACTATAACTCATAGACATATACCTACCTATAACTAATATCTATCTACTCTGAAAAATCGAAACGTTAGCACATTTGTAGTTTATGTTTTGGTTACATTTCAGCTACATGGTATCGGCCGTACAGTATGGAGGACGTGTTACAGACGATTACGATAATCGTCTGCTCGTGACGTTCTGTCGCGTGTGGTTTTCAGAGGCGCTGTTTTCAGAAGACTTCCAGTTCTACAAAGGATACGGTATCATGAAGTTTAAGAATATTCCGGAATACTTGGAGGAAATAGAGAAGATGAAAACTGTTGATCCGCCCCAAGCATACGGTCTGCACACGAACGCTGACATTACGTAGGTTGAATGCCAAATAATTGTTTTTTGTGTCCTAATAAAAGTTTAGGTTATTAGATTTTTTGACGTGACAACGTCTTATAATTCGATGAAGCCGGCTGCACGCCCGCAAAACATGACGTCATGTGCCGTTAACGCCGTTACCTCGCCGCATGACGTCATGCGGCGTTACCTCGCTCTAAGGCGTAGTTGAAGTTGTCACGTTCAACTATCGTCAGTAAACCGACTTTACAGACAACCATTTTTTTAAACATAAATATGATATGCCTACGCTTGACTGTGATTTCCCTGTTAAACAATGTCTCGGCCTAGAACGCAACACGTTTATCCAGAAAGTATCTGTTTCCTCTTGATTTAAAGACACCCAGCTTGTAGCTATCGGGAAACACAAAAACAAAATATTCCAGTTTTCCAGTGGTTATGGTAAACATAGATTCAGCTTATTATTTTACTGATTCTGCAGAACTTCTTGATACGATTCTCGGGAATAATGGTACCATGTAATAAAAACGTTAACGTTTAGTCTGTCTGCTGTCGTGTGGTAAAAAAGGGTAGGAAATTAATCTGAAAAGCAAGCCAGCTAACGACGATGTTCGACACTTTGCATTCAGATGGATGAAATGAAAATCTTAATCTTACATAATCTTTAGTTTATTTCTTCCATATTACGTAAAAAGCGGCAAACAAACAAACGTGTACATACGTTACGGCAAAGTTTACGTGTTTTTAGGTATCAGCGGAATAAAACTCAGGATCTCTTGAATACGATTCTCTCTATCCAACCAAAAGAGTCCACGGGCGGCGGTGGTGAAACTCGCGAGGCTTCTGTTTACAGACAATCTAAAGAGATGCTTGAAAAGGTCCCTCAAAACTATGATCCCCATGAAGTGAAGGAAAGGTGAGCACTATTAAGACGCAAGCTGTTGTAAATTAAGTCTAAATCGGTTGCCAGACTATCGACCTACTTACTGGCTGACCTTAAAAGGTGACTGATTGGTACAATTGGACGATTGGTATTATTTTATAGATCCTATCGATTTGTACCTACATTTACAGACATTTGTATGCACCCTCGCGTAAAAGGCAGAAATTGGTGGTAACTAGCAAACAAGTGGATCGGTTGGGCGTCTATTCTATTTTATCATTGTTCCTTCAAGGGGGGTCCAATGATAAAAGCTTAATGCTGAAAATATACTTGTACTATTAATCGTGTTCAACTTACATCAATTCACAATTCATGAATTCTTGACCAGCCAGCTCCAGTTCCAGCTTGACTCTTACTTGACTTGACTGCTTGTGAGAGAAAGCCTCGACTCCTAGTAGTGGGGACATTGAGTGGGCTGCTTATGTATTCAGTTACACATCCTGTTTATTTCGACCTGCTAACCTTACAACAAATAGGAACTTCATTTATTCTTATTTTCGTAGACAACAAAATATGAAACTCAATCGCTTTTAGCGATAAGGTCGCTATTTGTTTCACTAGCTTTACATATATGTCATTTTGTGTATTGTTTTTTTGTATATTGTGGGCAATAAAGAGTTTCTATCTATCAATGGGTCCTACGGTAATAATACCACTGCTGGGCAAAGGCCTCTCTCTCTCCTTCCAGATAGCCCGAATTTTACAGATAAATCCAACTATTACTCATTGAGCTTTATCGTGTTAGCTTTGTGGTGCAGTTGATAGTGAGTGTGCTCAGTGAGCCGTAGGTTGTGGGTTCGATTTCCACCCAGGACAATAATATATGCGATGAATACAATTAATAAATCAAAGCAAACTACTGAGTCATTGCTACGTTTTTTCGTGATTTTATTATTACAGATTGAAATTGTACGGACAGTTCGGGTCTATGGTGATTTTCTTGAGACAAGAAATTGATCGGATGCAGGTAGTCATTTCTTTAGTCAGGACGACATTGAAAGATTTGCTGCTAGCCATTGACGGAACTATCATCATGAATGAGGTTTGTATAAGAACAGTTTGAATAGTTTTTGATATTGACAAAGTTAAAGAAAGAATTTAATGGATAGTTTGATAGTTGTAACGGACTCTTAAAGTGAAGCTAACTTTTACAGGCGCTACGTGATTCGCTCGACAGTATTTACGACGCTAAAGTACCTACGATGTGGTTGAGCAAATCCTGGTCCTCATCCACTCTAGGATTCTGGTTTACAGAGTTCCTTGAACGCAACATTCAGTTCTCTAACTGGTGCTTCAATATGAGACCTTATTCGTTTTGGATGACTGGATTTTTCAATCCTCAAGGTATACAGATATATTTTTAAAATTTAATGAGTGTGGTAAATTGTCACTAAAAATATATTATTTCTGTGTAATTTATTACTACATTTTGACTTTAGGATTTTTGACGGCAATGCGTCAAGAAGTAACTAGAGCGCATAAAGGATGGGCATTGGACATGGTATCACTGCATAATGACGTTACAAAATATACTTATGATGAAATTAAAGCACCACCATTGGTAAGAATATTTGATAAAATATCACCCTGAGACATGATATTCGTGTAGAGAATTAATTTCTATTGTCTTTAAGATTTTGATTTTAAAATTGGGCTAAAATGCGTGTGTATGTGTGTGTCACGGTAGAAAGAAGCTAGATTGACGCATTTTAATAATTTTCTTGGCATGGTATACGTTTTTCTACAATTATAAGTCCGTAACGCCATCTGGCCTTATCTTAAATGATGAAGTAGTCTACGATGAAGCGTGCTTGCCTTGAAGAAACCGATTCACTCTCAATTTGAAGACATCAAATGAAACATTGGGAAAACTCAACCAAGCAACGTATTTCAAATCATAGACTTTCTTGCCATGAAAATGAAATCGAAACTCTTCGTTCGAGTATTTTTGTATGTGAACAATAAAACGCATAGAAAACATTAGACAGGACGTAATCGCGATTTGAAATTACATTTCAAATTTCGATTGTAGATAGTTATTAATGCGCTAAATTATAATGTTTATTAGGAAGGGGTGTACGTGCATGGAATGTTCTTGGACGGCGCCGGCTGGGACCGCCGAAACCATCGACTCTGCGAGTCCACGCTCAAGGTGCTGTATACGGCGTTGCCCGTCACGCACATCTACGCCATCAACTCGACCTCGCCCAAGGACCCTAAACTCTATCAGGTACTTTTTACTGGTTACAGGAATCCTGAAGTAATTGTGTCGTACGCGAGGAAACCATCAGTCAATAACGTGAGCATAGCTTCGTAAATAAACTGACATTTTGAGGGAGATTTTTCTCACACGTCTTATGAAGATGCGCGAATGCTCCATATTTGTCTACCTTTATATTTGGAACTGCTTTTGTAGCTCTTTCATTTGAGCAACCTATTGAAATTCGTAGATCTAGGCTCGGATTAAAGAAACGATATTATGTATATTGTTCTAACGATGATAGGTAGTTGAAATGCTTAATGTATATTCAGGGCCTCATGTCCAAAGACTGCATCAAACTTTTTTTAAACTAATATAGGTTTGCACTTGGCCTCTATCTCGCCTGATGTTAAACCACGATACGGTCTACGATGAAGCATGCTACCTAGAAAAAAACTGATGACACTCTACTTGAAGACACCAAGATTGTCGTTCTGGAAAAAAAACTCAGGCAACGCATTTCACAGCCTAGACGTTCTTATTACAGAAGTGGAGTAAAATTTCCTCGTTCGGGTCTCTGTAGAGTCATGAAATATCAATGAAACCATGAAACTGCCCCCTCCACTTTGTTATCAGCAATAGCTATTTACTGGCAATAAGTTTGTGCTGAGTCTTACCCATGTTTTACTCTAGAGGTCGAATAACAGTAGGGCTGTCTGACGATATATGACATTGGTTCCTCAAAAAAAAAAAAAAATTGGCAGTCTGCCAAAAGAAGTAATTCAACTGCCGATAGAACTGAAAACTTATAACTCAGATCTTGATAGCTTGCTTTGGAAACTACGCGAGAAACCGGACGCCGTGGACATGAGTATGGCCATCTAGAAATGGGTCAGCATTTTTATGCCATGACCAATAGCCAAGCCAATGGCCATGGTCCCAAGTTTACCCGAAGATTTTTTATCATAACCGAGCGTGACGCTACTATTTAATTCACAGCCCATGAAAAATCTGTCTGTAGCGCGCCAAAAGAAGTTTTCACTTCAAAAATGCGATTTATAACTAAGAAATTTGCATCTTTCGACATCAAAATTGAGCGACATATTTCATCTTCAGTGTCCCGTATACAAGAAGCCAGTTCGTACCGGACTGACGTTCATCACTCCGTTATGGTTGCCTACACTCAAGAACCCCGACCACTGGATTCTGAGAGGAGTCGCCATCTTGTGCGATATAAAATAACACATCGTAGTAATATATTATCTTATGGCAGCGCAGATAGTACGTGTTTATCTCCGATGCCAGCTATTGTTATTGCATTAGAAATATTAATCACATAATCTTTTTGTATGAAGAAAACATCGTCAATAATCATGGTCAATTTATTTGTTATTTAAAGATCATGAAAATTTATGATAATAAGTATCTACTGAAATATATAAGTGCAAGAGAGTTTTATTTTAATTATGTAAGAATGGAAACGTTACATAAGTTTATTTAGTTTTGTTCTCAACTTTTGTATTGTATTTTTTATGATTTGTTTATGTTATTGCACTAGTCGTGGTACCTTTAGTGTGCATTTCTTTACTTATCACGATGCGGTTACCTGATTATTTGTACCTATTTCTAATAAAATAAGACTCGCGAAAGTTGAAAAACATTGAAATTATTGTTGTTGAATCGGAGTTGCTTATATAATTGTTGCGTTTTGAATATATAAATTAGTTATTTAAACAACTTTGGCAGTTTTATTTAAATGAAATACAAAAAAGAGGTATTGCAATATATTTATAGAACATTTAGAAAACATTTAAAATGTAAAATACTGTGGATGAGTACACTACTTCGATTATCATTTAATTTTAAACTATGTATTAAACGAGGTCGGCCACTGGATGGTAATGATACCACAATACAAGAATTACAATACAATCACGCTATTTGTTACAATTTGTTCATTAACAATACCATTGGACGGAGCATATTCGCTGATATTAACCAACTTTATAATTTGCCATCAATAGACAAAATGGAAGCGTTTTTGTGTTTAGTCGAAACAATTGAATAAATTCGTCACTTTGCAACGTAAAAAAATTGAATTCTTGTGTTAAACTGAAATGAAAACCAAAAAAAATGTTAGCTGACCACGTAATGGAGCTTTATATCGAAAAAATGTTTTTGAGACAAAACGTTTTCAAGTAGATAAACAAATAGAATGCGATAATAATCTCCTATAGGCAGGCGCAAACGTGGATACTTTTTGTATCATGTATCAGATAAAAGTTACCGATTCATATTTATTTTATTTATGTATAACCAGAATAAAATAATCTATTCCCGGTGAAAATGAAAATTGTCGATCAAAAAGTATTTTGTGTCGGTAACTAGAAACTTAAGTGTCTACGTTTGCGCAGTGCCTTATGTGGCCGGCTTCAAATTACGTCATCTTGTCATGGCTTAAATTTTTCATAGTTGAAATTTACCTGTATATGACAAAATGTGGACTTTTTTAATCTCTAAAACTTTGGTAGTATCATAGGTACTCCTACACATACAAATATCAGTCTGCTTTAGTCTATTTTGATTGTCAGGCTTATAGAAGGATACGATACACAGACATAATATAGCGACGACGACGGCTTTTCCATAAGCCCCGATGAATTTGTCACTTTAGGTATAATTAAATATTTAGTTACCACCAAGTTACACGAGTTTAAAATAAATCTGCCGCTAATTTTCATCAATACATGGCTATGAAACGCCATCACTATACTAATGATAATGCTGTCGATATATTTTGTTATGTACCTAAGTAAGACCAAAATCGGAGTTTACTAAAGTACCAAGATATTGAGAGACTGAACTGAAATCTATAAAAGTAACTTAATTTTGGAACGGTTGCGCCAATGAAAACAAACTTTAGTTTATGAAATTTTGTAGACTTCCGATTTCGGATGTTACTTTGACGCAACACATAAGATCTAGCATTCCTAATGTAACAATTATGATTTCCATAACATTTTACAACAATTAATTTAGGTAAAACTTAAACAGCTACAATACATACAGTCTTATCATATTTTATTCTATAGCAAGCTAACCAAATTGTAGCATATAATATTAGAAATTATATTCAAGTCATACTTTGCATAATATGCTGTAGGTATTATCTTAACATTAAAGCACGCTGCGACAACAACTTAACTCTCCAGCATTCATCCTTAAATATCATAATACACAATATTTATAAATCACTCATTCTATCCAGAAATAAAATGTTCACTTAAAGCATTAGTTAAATTACACAACTGAGAAACTTAACTGAAACAATTGAATAGCGTCTAAAAATTGCCTTTGGCTAAATGAACAAATAGAACGAAATTATTGCACACTACATTAACACAATTGTCTTTGGGGTGAAAAGGGGATTTATTACTTTTTCATTCCCTTTTTTGTTCGCCACGGAAATTTCCGAGAGGTTCAACAGATCTTGACCTAGGTGCTCTGAAAAAAATAATATACATTTATTAAAATTTACAAAACAATACAGCCTTACCAAAATAATTATAATTTAGTAGAATATGACAAGATATACCTTCTTCTTGAAAGCGTCAGTTCTATTTTCCCTTCCTTTACTTGTTTGAAAAGCGATATGGCCCCAGCATGGCTTAGTCCACGTGTCGCCACATTATTAACTGACAAGATCTCGTCACCTGAAACAAATGTATGAGTTTTACTTAAAAAGTTGTTCATAATTAATACTGATAATGCATTTTTTTAAACAATTGAATTACCTTCAAAAATAGTACCCTTGTCAGCTGCTTGTCCGTTGGGAAAAACAGTCTTTACGAATATGCCCATGTGCCCCTTTGGTGAGTCTGTTCCACCTACAATACTGAAACCTAGACTCTTGTGCCCTGGCCCCTTCCAAAACTCTGATCTATGTATGGAGCTGTGAGAGTAGTGTCCTCCCTGCGGTTCTTGTTGTAACGAGGAGTTATAATCTTGTTGCCGCGAAACGTGCTGGACCGGAGAGCATCTTTGAGATCCGACTCTGTGGAAGAATCTACTCCTACTACTGCTTCTTAACTGCTCTGGTATACTCTCAAATGATCTGTTCTGATAAAGTCTTGGTACATGTTTTATATAGTGTGAGATTTCTTTAACTTCATTGCTGTCATTATCACCATAAAACTGTCCAATTATAGGCGGTGGTCTGGAGTTGTGAAGTGAAATCGGTCGGTAATTGTTATTTATTGCTCTGGAATTCAAAGGTGGTCGCATAGTGATTTCAATGTTTGTAATATTCTGTAAGGAAGCCGTTGATTGCGTGAAACAATTACGTTCTAGCAGTTTCTCGTCATCACTTTTTTGATTAGCATGTAAAGGTGCGTTGTTAACTTGTACTCCGATTTCACACTTTTGTTGAATTTGAACTCTACCGTTCGTTTCATAAGATCTGTCCTTATTTTGTCTTGTAATATTATTAGTTTCGTTACAGAATTGATTATTACTAGGAAAATGAGTTTCAATCGTTAATTGATTAGTAGGTGACGATTTATGAACTGTCTGCGAGATGAGATCAGGTGGATTAGGGTTTACTGTGCTAATGTCTGGTGGTTGTTTGTTGATTATCCTACTTATAGTTATGGGGGTTATTTCATCGTGAGCCATTACGAGATCAACCTGATATCTTTGATATAATGAAGCGTCTTCTAGGCCCGCTTCGGTGGAACAAGAGTTGACAATATGCTGTACTTCTTTTAGAGACGATAAACCGCGTAAAATTCTACCATTCACATTGACTATTTCATCACCTATTCTTAGTCTACCATCTCTATGGGCTATTCCATCGAAGTCTAATTTAACCACAATGTAACGAACCTCATAATTACATCCGCTGTTGTCAAAATCTACTCTATGCTGTGCAAGGTACACACCAAGGCTTTCATCCAATCTGGATTTCAATAGCCTTATTTTTCGGAATCGTTTTGTGCAAGGCCCTCTACCTAAAATATCCACTTCGGGGATCTGCTGCATTCTTTGTGGTTCCGAACTTTGAATGTTAGTTTCATTCATCTGATTTGAGGAATTATCCACAGGAAGCAACTGTGAGTGTAGAAACTTAATTTTCCTTGTTTGGACACGTTCATCTAAAGTTATCGTTTTGTAGATATAGGGAGGCTTTTTATTGTTCATCGTTTTCTTTGGAAGTGGCGGTGGTTTGCCATCAGTTTGATCTAAATTGTGATGTGTTATTGAAACATTAGACATTTTATTGACTCCTTCTGTATTCTCTTTTTCATATTCGTATGTTATATTTTTATTTATAGGAAAAAGAGCACAAGGCGTTGAACTCCGTCTGACCGGTACTTGAACTCTGTTAACATTAATCTTGTGGTTGAAACTTAACTGTCTTGAAAAATTACTGTGATTTGTTTCAGATTTAGATCTTATGGTTTCCTTTAACATAGACCCGCTAGATAAATGGCATGAGTAACCTGGAGGAGAATGGTTGCTATGTTCATCAGTAGGTCGTCCATCACTGTCATACCCAGACTCGTTAGAGCTTACATAGTTGCTGAGGCGATGTGCCTGTATCTCACCGGCTTCTGGCCCATGGTGTATGCTATGAGTGGATGAAGCCAATTCGGTCTTTAAGTCCCTCATTGAACCAAGTAACGAATTATATTCATATACTGGTAAACTGTTTCTATTTCTTGGTATCATCATAGGATCATAATCTATAGGTCCTCGCTGGGATATCATAGATGATCTTCTGGGTACTTCATCCATACGTCCCATTTGGTAAATATTGCTATCGAAATCATTAATGCTTCTCATTGAACTTCTCGTATAATCGAATTCATTTCTTAATGCAGCATTCAGGAGAACACTATCTTCATGAAACGAAATGCTGTCGTTACTTTGATATCGTTCCTCTGATTTTGAATTTGGATGATATAGTCGCTCCCTCCGGAATTTGGGTGACTTCCGGTCAAGTCGTTCAGAAAAGCTCTGTCTAACAGAACTACTTCTCTGTTGTGAAGCCATGCTATTTTCTTCGGGCAATACTGACAGTTTAGATCGCAAAAAAGCGTAAGGGAAATTAGGTTTTTTACAAGCTCCATTACTTGTTTGACCGTCGTTTAAATTGGGAATGTTGTCACAACTGATGGCTTTTGTCGCCGAGGTTACGAGGGACTCGTCAGACAATACGTTATTGTGTTTCGAAGGTGAAGTTTTGTTTTCATTGTTTGCGTTTTGCAAATCTATGTCATCCGATGGGTCATCCGCCTTCACGTATGTGGATAAATGTGATGTTGAGCAACTTCTATACAATGAAGGCCCATTTGCAACAGGGTAGGTATCCGGTGGTTTATGCATGTTGAGAGATTGAGATTTGGAGGAGTTAAGCATTCCTGTCGAACCCATTCTATGAAAAAATGATTTGAATGGACTCGGAGAACGATCTCTCGAACCGCTTCGAACGGAGTGAATAGAGTCTGTATCGTTGTCTTTTTTAAGTGATGTAGAATCTGAACTACTACGTCCCATTTTCCAATTTTGTTTCTTTTTATACTGCCCCATTAGGGGAGTCTTTTCCATGTGCTCTTTATTTTCTTCTACAAGCGGCGATTCTGGCGTAGTATCTTTCTGATCAGTCTTTTTTAACATGTCCAACTTTTTGCCCATTCGTCGACCCCATGTAGCAAACACTGTAAAAGAAAAAAAAAACATGTTTTAATAAATTAAACTATTTGGTAGGTAAGTAAATGTAACATATGTTTGTTTAAAATAGATTAGTTAATTATTTAAATTAGATGCTAGACATATTTTTTATAGAATAACGTAAAAAGTCGATTAGGTCAAGGGCTAGCTGATAAGCAACACACCAGCTCATAACAGCATTGCACCACGCAGTAGGTAATTGTATTGATTGTAACTAATATTGTCTAAACTACTTTTGGTGTAAGTATCTCCTTAGTTAATTGTAGTTAATTTTAGTTATTGTAAGTTTCAAATCACGGTCCAGGTATCATTCACTTATGCATAAGATATGACGTTGTGTGTAGTCTAGGGCTTCTTACGCGAAATAAAATATAATGTGCCCTGAAACTGACTACTACATTTTTTAAACTTTTATGGGTTTACACTGACCGCTATCTTGCCTGCTGTTAAGCGACGATGCGGTCAACGATGGAGCATGTTTACCTAAAAGAAACCGATTCTCTCTTGATTTGAACTTTGAAGACGTAAATATTGTAACCATCGGGAAAAAACCCACTCAGGCAACGCATTCCAAAGCCTTGACGTTCTTATCACAAAAGTAGAGTCAAATCTCTTCATTCGTGTCTTTGGAACATCAACCATGAAACGATGCCGCTTTTTCGAGCTACGAGTATTCCGATGGAAAAAAGGTAGGGTGGTATTAGATCGGCTTGCAGGTCAGTTGCACACTATCCGAATTGTATCCGATAAAAAACCGATAAGCTAGCAATTTTTCGGCGATGTTCAAGAATGCAGTCTTTTTCGCACAATAATGTTATAGCCTATGAGCCTTTTGGCACGTCTCTTAACGTTATTTTCGAATTGAAGCATCGACACAGAAATAAAATTCTGGTAGGTAGTTTATATTCTGATGCCACCGCTACTTGGATGTCTACTCTCTTTCCACGAAAAACGTAATTTCGTAATAAACTCCTTTCCTACTCATGTTCTACTTCGATCCGTCGCGTCGTTTCGTCCGTTTACATGTTTTTAAGCTTACTTTGATAACTAGAGAAGGCTTAGAACATCTAAATGTCAAATAATATTCGATCAGATGAAACGAAGTAGAACCGGAGTAAGAAAGTCGCGAGTTTATTTCGAAATTACGTTTTACGTAGAAAGAGAGTAGACATCCTGTTCTCAAAGTTAATTATAAGTAAAAACCTACCCTTTTTCATCTCTTTGACGTCTTCCTCCATGACCATGGCGGGTAGCGCGGTGACGATGGTGAAATCGTGCGTCGGCTCTACGCCGGCGTCGGTGTCTCTTCTGGGAGACGGCGTCGCGACGGCTCGCGGCCCGGTCACTTCCCTGCGCTTCGGCCCGCGGAAGAGGCGCATGATGACCGCTCACGAATCCATACCACCACACCGCACGGGACCACTCTGAAATTCACGATAAATTCTTAAAGGTCTATGTCTCTATGTAAAAAAGATACAAGATGTTCTCCACATTGAAGTAGTTCAGCGTTTGATCGTGATTCGTGACTCGCTTGATGGAAAACGATGATTTGGTCTATGATAGAGCAGCCTTGCTGATGAAACTTATTTAGGTACTCTAGTCTAAAAGAAGCCTCGGTTGTGCTTCACGGAACAGAGTTTAACACTCCACTCAAGGAATTTTGAATATGGATATTTTTTCTTGATAATATGTGGTTTTTTTTCTGTTTGACAATTTATATTATATTATATAATATTATTATATCTATGCACTTTTTACCAGCGTAAGTAATTCTACGTTTACTAACATATTACAAAAAGCGGTTTATTTAGTATGTAGGAACCTACGTTGTAGGTACTTAAAAATAAAATACGTCAGGGTGGAATGGCACCAGAGTCATTCATATTTATGTAATGTTAGTAATATTTGTTTCGAGCAAACCAATTTTGTAGCTATGCCATCCAGCTACTTACGGTCTAACTGCACATATCCGCAAACGATCTTAAGAGAAGCTGTGGCTAATTGACGTGGACTACAGGACAAGGTCTAGGAAGCAGACCGTTGTTAGTTATCATTTAATCTGCATGATTGACACACAGGCAGCAATTATATACCCCAGTATGCTTTTCATTTAATAATACGTTTAATACTAACAGTTAAGTTAAGTTCCACGTGAGTCAGAAGAATTGCCGGAAACCCACGCAACTCTCGAGCTGTCTCCTCTAATAACTAGGTGACACTAACTCGTTTTACCTGGGATTTGCGGTTTACGCAGAAAGGTGTCCTTTTAGTGAAGTATCATCATCATTACAAACTAACCTAACCTATCGTAGGATTGTAATCTCATGCGTTTTATTGTCAAGTTACGCTCTTTACAATTTTACGGTACCGTATAAAAGCGTCCCCGTTAACGTACCTAATGTAAGAGGAAACAAATGTGTAGAAAATTAGAACAGCGCCCTTTTTTGTTGATCGGCCCCCTCCGTTGTGTAAGGTACTCAGCTGTATTGGGTACAGCTGAGTTATGTAGTATTCTGGTATTACCACCCACTAAAATCCCCTCGGTAGACTACCTCTGTACTTTAACAAAGGGCACTGCGATCACAAAACACGTAGCAGAAGTAAAGAAACTTTATTTTTCTAGTACTAGTCAGTCCGATTTCGTCTGTTGAGACGATCACTACCGGCTGGGATTCCGAAAGTAATCGATTCGACATCGTCTTTTGGCTAAGCCGCCTCCTCCCGGGCCAGAGACTCCACTACAGCCGCATTTGTATCCCTGATCATCCATCTGCCATCGGCCATCTGTAGGTTGAATTCTTGGATGGTCTTTGGTGATGCAGCCAACGCTCGCCGCACGAACCGATCGATGGCGTCGTCGGTGTCGTCAGCGTAGTAACTATGTGAAGGTCCCCGGGTGTGCCGTGGGATTGCAACAACTAGCTCTGATCCAGAATTTGTACATAGCAATTTCGTGATCTTCACAAAATTACCTCTTTAGCAAAACAAAATGTGTACACATCTTTACCTATAGGTAAAGATGTTTTTGCAAATTAAGGGTTGGTGCTCATCGTGAAAGGTGATATTAAAATTAAAGAGGTTTGCGTAATCTTGAATTTTACTCAAACGGAAAGGCATTTAATAGCTGTATATTTGCAAATTGGTTAATTTAATGCAAGTGCGACGCCGTTATTAGTATAGGTTATTGCATTAAATGCATTACATACGTGTATTCGACATATATGGCGACCATTTAATGTGGCCATATTTACTGATGTTAATTTTAAAACTAATTTTACTTAATCCGATGATGAGCTGGAACTGATTTCTAATTTCTAATTGTTCATTTGGAAAAAACGAAATAATCAAAGATCGTATCGCACGCAACGGAATCTAAATACGCGTTTATTTACCAAACAAACCGATTTCAAGTGCAGTGAACTCTTTATAACACTTTTACTACATTAACCGGAATATATTTCGGAGTTTAATGCTAAAAGTGTGATGATGACGCAACGCCGAGGAAGTCACTTGGCTTCTTCCGGCTGGTCGGCGGATGTGTCTCTAAGTTTGGCCGAAGCTATAAAAAGAAGATTTTTTTATCGCTCTGGCTATGTGATAGTCATAAAAATTATGGTGAATTGCAAAACGATAATAGAAATTTATCTGTCTACATCAGTTGACGGAAATGCAGAAGAAATAATGACCATACCTATCAGACGCAACCGGCGGAATTGCAATGAACATTCTGTAACAAATAAAGCGTGAAGTTTTTACGATAAATTTCCAGCACATGCTGTTTGTAAATGTGCGCCCGTGCCGGACGATAGCATTTAGTACCTCAAGGTGAAATAGTTGCATGAGAAATTAATGGTTAATTGTAGTTGAACTTTTGAAGAATTTGTAAAATTAATTAACTATGCAATTTACAATACCGGTCATAAAAGCCTCTAATGGATATGGCCTAATAAGTACACGTTATTCTTGTAAGTAAGTAATTCGTCCACGATAAAAGTAAGTGTCTCCAGGATACTTGGTAGTTAAGTATGTATCTATTCAAGAATGACCAAACTACATTCTCTATGCCTATACTATTAGCATAAAGCATTCTAAAACGTAGCTTTTGGTATTTTAACTAAACATTTAGGGAATAAAATAGTCTTCTTACAAAACAAATAAATATATGCCAGTACTTGCAAGTGCATTTGTTCATACGCTGCTTGGATAAGTACAGTTATTTTGGTCAATTAATGTACTTGCAAAGCTTATTATCTATTTTATGGCAAAATTAGAAAAACACTTCGAGGGGTAGGTCTAGTGGTATGGTGGGTCTGCCATGTTCGTTACATTGATCACGGTAGATACTTTCAATATTGGGTGTGTCATCTTAATAAGTATTTTACATGAAGTTAGTTGGTCGCCAAAGAAGTACCTATACATATTAACTTACTCCATTCTCTAACATTTTTAGGATATTTTATCGTCATTCTACACAGAAAAGACTGTCATTGAAAAGGATACCAGAATATTCCCGAAAGCTACCAGTTTCGGCGTAAATAGACACATTAGTGTTGAGCTCAGCTAATAAGTAAGCAGCTACCCATTTCTTGACTTGGAGCGTATCCCATAATTATGTTTTTCTGATGGCGCCAGAGCAGCGGCTGTGTGGCTATTACACCGGGGCCTCGTTTTCGAAAAGCACTCGCTCGTGACTTTTATTGCTGTCGCAAAATCACATGGGTATCATTCGTCTTTGTCGAACGGCACGCGAGTGATTTTCGCGCGCTCGAGCGACCGAGATAGATTGATATTTGTACAGTAGGACTTGTGTGACGTGTAATAAAGAACCACATCACATACGAGTGATTTTAAAAAATAAGACCCTTGGCTTCTATGCCTCCTCGCCTATTTTATGATGCCGGAAGCATTACAACTTAAATTGTCCAAGTCGATTAGCTATATTGGAAATTATTTTTTATTCGCCGTGATTGACTATTCATGTGTTACCGCGCTCGATGGAGTAAAAAAGACCGGTGTGAAGTTGGCAGCCAAAAGTTTCTGCCGTATTATCCGACCAAATTAAAATGGTATTTTTTGTAAAATTTGCTTAAATCAATTAATTTTATGCTTCTGCTTTAGAACATTAAATAAAAATGGTGAAACTCTATACTTATAATTTGATAAAGCTCAGAAACAAACCAAAAAACTAAAAAAACCCAGGCACACTTTTTTCGCCAAGTCTAAGTTTCCTTCAATACTGCGACCTGACGGCCCCTGAAATTCTGAAATATTATGTAACAGTATTGTAGCGTGTTTCATGCGCTATCAAAAAAACGTTGTTAAAATGTGGCTAAATGGTTTCTACTCAGATAAATGTTCATCTGAAATCGCTCGGGTACCGAAATCTTTGGAGTAAAGTTGACTGCTGGCTTATTGTGAACTCCCACAGCTGAAATTAGTTAAAAATCTTAACATTTAATCTAGGTCTATACATATTCTATCAAAGTTAGTCATTAAAAATAAGGCTTCATGCCGTTTTAACCCTAAACTTTCCACACAAACAAAACTAGTGAAAGTGCTCAACCTTAAAACACACCATGCTCGATTACGACCTGTAGGCCCCTGAAATACTGAAGTTTTTAGGTTTTATTCTACAGAATGATACCTAGTCTATCTAAAAAATATAAAAAGAATGTGGCTAAACGATTGCTTAACCCTCAATTGAGTTCATGAAAAATTTACAAAAAAAATGTTTGCCAAGTTCATGTTTCCTTCAATACTACGACCTGACGGCCCCTGAAATTCTGAAATATTATGTAACAGTATTGTAGCGTGTTTCATGCGCTATCAAAAAAACATAGTTAAAATATGGCTAAATTGTCTCTACTTAGAGAAATTTTCATCTGAAATCGCTCGGGTACCGAAATCTTAGGAGGAAAAGTTGGCTGCTGGCTAATTGTGAACTCCTACAGCTGAAATTAGCCAAAAATCTAAACATTTAATCTAGGTCTATACATATACTATCAAAGTTTGTCATTTAAGATAAGGTATCATGCCGTTTTAACCCTAAACTTTCCACACAAACAAAACTAGTGAAAGTGTTCAACCTTAAAACACACCATGCTCGATTACGACCTGTAGGCCGCTGAAATACTGAAGTTTTTAGGTTTTATTCTGTAAAATGATACTTAGTCTATCTAAAAAATATAGTGAGAATGTGGCTAAACGATTGCTTAACCCTCAATTGAGTTCATGAAAAATTTACAAAACAAATGTTTGCCAAGTTCAGGTTTCCTTCAATACTGCGACCTGACGGCCCCTGAAATTCTGAAATATTATGTAACAGTATTGTAGCGTGTTTCATGCGCTATCAAAAAAACATAGTTAAAATGTGGCTAAATGGTCTCTACTTAGAGAAATTTTCATCTGAAATCGCTCGGGTACCGAAATCTTAGGAGGAAAAGTTGGCAGCTGGCTAATTGTGAACTCCCACAGCTGAAATTAGCCAAAACTCTTATCAGTTAATCTAGGTCTATACATATTATATCGAAGTTAGTCATTTAAGATAAGGCTTCATGCCGTTTTAACCCTAAACTTTCCACACAAACAAAACTAGTGAAAGTGTTCAACCTTAAAACACACCATGCTCGATTACGACCTGTAGGCCCCTGAAATACTGAAGTTTTTAGGTTTTATTCTGTAGAATGATACTTAGTCTATCTTAAACCTATAGTGAGAATGTGGCTAAACGATTGCTTAACCCTCAATGGAGTTCATGAAAAATTTACAAAAAAAATTTTTGTCAAGTAAATGTTTCCTTCAATACTGCGACCTGACGGCCCCTGAAATTCTGAAATATTATGTAACAGTATTGTAGCGTGTTTCATGCGCTATCAAAAAAACATAGTTAAAATGTGGCTAAATGGTCTCTACTTAGAGAAATTTTCATCTGAAATCGCTCGGGTACCGAAATCTTAGGAGGAAAAGTTGGCTGCTGGCTAATTGTGAACTCCCACAGCTAAAATTAGCCAAAAATCTAAACATTTAATCTAGGCCTATACATACTCTATCAAAGTTAGTCATTAAAGATAAGGTATCATGCCGTTTTAACCCTAAACTTTCCACACAAACAAAACTAGTGAAAGTGTTCAACCTTAAAACACACCATGCTCGATTACGACCTGTAGGCCCCTGAAATACTGAAGTTTTTAGGTTTTATTCTGTAGAATGATACTGAGTCTATCTAAAAAATATAGTGAGAATGTGGCTAAACGATTGCTTAACCCTCAATTGAGTTCATGAAAAATTTACAAAAGAAATTTTTTGCCAAGTTCAGGTTTCCTTCAATACTGCGACCTGACGGCCCCTGAAATTCTGAAATATTATGTAACAGTATTGTAGCGTGTTTCATGCGCTATCAAAAAAACATAGTTAAAATGTGGCTAAATGGTCTCTACTTAGAGAAATTTTCATCTGAAATCGCTCGGGTACCGAAATCTTAGGAGGAAAAGTTGGCTGCTGGCTAATTGTGAACTCCCACAGCTAAAATTAGCCAAAAATCTAAACATTTAATCTAGGTCTATACATACTCTATCAAAGTTAGTCATTTAAGATAAGGTATCATGCCGTTTTAACCCTAAACTTTCCACACAAACAAAACTAGTGAAAGTGTTCAACCTTAAAACACACCATGCTCGATTACGACCTGTAGGCCCCTGAAATACTGAAGTTTTTAGGTTTTATTATGTAGAATGATACTTAGTCTATCTTAAACCTATAGTGAGAATGTGGCTAAACGATTGCTTAACCCTCAATGAAGTTCATGAAAAATTTACAAAAAAATTTTTTGTCAAGTAAATGTTTCCTTCAATACTGCGACCTGACGGCCCCTGAAATTCTGAAATATTATGTAACAGTATTGTAGCGTGTTTCATGCGCTATCAAAAAAACATAGTTAAAATGTGGCTAAATGGTCTCTACTTAGAGAAATTTTCATCTGAAATCGCTCGGGTACCGAAATCTTAGGAGGAAAAGTTGGCTGATGGCTAATTGTGAACTCCCACAGCTGAAATTAGCCAAAACTCTTATCAGTTAATCTAGGTCTATACATATTATATCAAACTTAGTCATTTAAGATAAGGCTTCATGCCGTTTTAACCCTAAACTTTCCACACAAACAAAACTAGTAAAAGTGTTCAACCTTAAAACACACCATGCTCGATTACGACCTGTAGGCCCCTGATATACTGAAGTTTTTAGGTTTTATTCTGTAGAATGATACCTAGTCTATCTAAAAAATATAGTGAGAATGTGGCTAAACGATTGCTTAACCCTCAATTGAGTTCATGAAAAATTTACAAAAAAAATGTTTGCCAAGTTCATGTTTTCTTCAATACTGCGACCTGACGGCCCCTGAAATTCTGAAATATTATGTAACAGTATTGTAGCGTGTTTCATGCGCTATCAAAAAAACATAGTTAAAATGTGGCTAAATGGTCTCTACTTAGAGAAATTTTCATCTGAAATCGCTCGGGTACCGAAATCTTAGGAGGAAAAGTTGGCTGCTGGCTAATTGTGAACTCCCACAGCTGAAATTAGCCAAAACTCTTATCAGTTAATCTAGGTCTATACATATTATATCAAACTTAGTCATTTAAGATAAGGCTTCATACCGTTTTAACCCTAAACTTTCCACACAAACAAAACTAGTAAAAGTGTTCAACCTTAAAACACACCATGCTCGATTACGACCTGTAGGCCCCTGAAATACTGAAGTTTTTAGGTTTTATTCTACAGAATGATACCTAGTCTATCTAAAAAATATAGTAAGAATGTGGCTAAACGATTGCTTAACCCTCAATTGAGTTCATGAAAAATTTACAAAAAAAATGGTTGTCAAGTTCATGTTTCCTTCAATACTGCGACCTGACGGCCCCTGAAATTCTGAAATATTATGTAACAGTATTGTAACGTGTTTCATGCGCTATCAAAAAAACATAGTTAAAATGTGGCTAAATGGTCTCTACTTAGAGAAATTTTCATCTGAAATCGCTCGGGTACCGAAATCTTAGGAGGAAAAGTTGGCTGCTGGCTAATTGTGAACTCCCACAGCTGAAATTAGCCAAAAATCTAAACATTTAGTCTAGGTCTATAAATATTCTATCAAAGTTAGTCATTTAAGATAAGGCTTCATGCCGTTTTAACCCTAAACTCTCCACACAAACAAAACTAGTGAAAGTGCTCAACCTTAAAACACACCATGCTCGATTACGACATGTAGTCCCCTGAAATACTGAAGTTTTTAGGTTTTATTCTGTAGAATGATACCTAGTCTATCTAAAAATATAGTGAAAATGTGGCTAAACGATTGCATAACCCTCAATGGAGTTCATGAAAAATTTACAAAAAAAATGTTTGCCAAGTTCATGTTTCCTTCAATACTGCGACCTGACGGCCCCTGAAATTCTGGAATATTATGTAACAGTATTGTAGCAAGTTTTATGCGCTATCAAAAAAACATAGTTAAAATGTGGCTAAATGGTAAATGTAGAGAAATTTTCATCTGAAATCGCTCGGGTACCGAAATCTTAGGAGAAAAAGTTGGCTGCTGGCTAATTGTGAACTCCCACAGCTAAAATTAGCCAAAAATCTAAACATTTAATCTAGGTCTATACATATTCTATCCAAGTTAGTCATTTAAGATAAGGTTTCATGCCGTTTTAACCCTAAACTCTCCACACAAACAAAACTAGTGAAAGTGCTCAACCTTAAAACACACCATGCTCGATTACGACCTGTAGGCCCCTGATATACTGAAGTTTTTAGGTTTTATTCTGTAGAATGATACCTAGTCTATTTAAAAAATATAGTAAGAATGTGGCTAAACGATTGCTTAACCCTCAATTGAGTTCATGAAAAATTTACAAAAAAAATGTTTGCCAAGTTCATGTTTTCTTCAATACTGCGACCTGACGGCCCCTGAAATTCTGAAATATTATGTAACAGTATTGTAGCGTGTTTCATGCGCTATCAAAAAAACATAGTTAAAATGTGGTTAAATGGTCTCTACTTAGAGAAATTTTCATCTGAAATCGCTCGGGTACCGAAATCTTAGGAGGAAAAGTTGGCTGCTGGCTAATTGTGAACTCCCACAGCTGAAATTACCCAAAACTCTTATCAGTTAATCTAGGTCTATACATATTATATCAAACTTAGTCATTTAAGATAAGGCTTCATGCCGTTTTAACCCTAAACTCTCCACACAAACAAAACTAGTGAAAGTGCTCAACCTTAAAACACACCATGCTCGATTACGACCTGTAGGCCCCTGAAATACTGAAGTTTTTAGGTTTTATTCTGTAGAATGATACTTAGTCTATCTTAAACCTATAGTAAGAATGTGGCTAAACGATTGCTTAACCCTCAATTGAGTTCATGAAAAATTTACAAAAAAAATGTTTGCCAAGTTCATGTTTTCTTCAATACTGCGACCTGACGGCCCCTGAAATTCTGAAATATTATGTAACAGTATTGTAGCGTGTTTCATGCGCTATCAAAAAAACATAGTTAAAATGTGGCTAAATGGTCTCTACTTAGAGAAATTTTCATCTGAAATCGCTCGGGTACCGAAATCTTAGGAGGAAAAGTTGGCTGCTGGCTAATTGTGAACTCCCACAGCTGAAATTAGCCAAAACTCTTATCAGTTAATCTAGGTCTATACATATTATATCAAACTTAGTCATTTAAGATAAGGCTTCATGCCGTTTTAACCCTGAACTTTCCACACAAACAAAACTAGTAAAAGTATTCAACCTTAAAACACACCATGCTCGATTACGACCTGTAGGCCCCTGAAATACTGAAGTTTTTAGGTTTTATTCTACAGAATGATACCTAGTCTATCTAAAAAATATAGTAAGAATGTGGCTAAACGATTGCTTAACCCTCAATTGAGTTCATGAAAAATTTACAAAAAAAATGGTTGTCAAGTTCATGTTTCCTTCAATACTGCGACCTGACGGCCCCTGAAATTCTGAAATATTAAGTAACAGTATTGTAAAGTGTTTCATGCGCTATCAAAAAAACATAGTAAAATGTGGCTAAATGGTCTCTACTTAGAGAAATTTTCATCTGAAATCGCTCGGGTACCGAAATCTTAGGAGGAAAAGTTGGCTGCTGGCTAATTGTGAACTCCCACAGCTGAAATTAGCCAAAAATCTAAACATTTAGTCTAGGTCTATAAATATTCTATTAAAGTTAGTCATTTAAGATAAGGCTTCATGCCGTTTTAACCCTAAACTCTCCACACAAACAAAACTAGTGAAAGTGCTCAACCTTAAAACACACCATGCTCGATTACGACCTGTAGGCCCCTGAAATACTGAAGTTTTTAGGTTTTATTCTGTAGAATGATACTTAGTCTATCTTAAACCTATAGTGAGAATGTGGCTAAACGATTGCTTAACCCTCAATGGAGTTCATGAAAAATTTACAAAAAAAATTTTTGTCAAGTAAATGTTTCCTTCAATACTGCGACCTGACGGCCCCTGAAATTCTGAAATATTATGTAACAGTATTGTAGCGTGTTTCATGCGCTATCAAAAAAACATAGTTAAAATGTGGCTAAATGGTCTCTACTTAGAGAAATTTTCATCTGAAATCGCTCGGGTACCGAAATCTTAGGAGGAAAAGTTGGCTGATGGCTAATTGTGAACTCCCACAGCTGAAATTAGCCAAAACTCTTATCAGTTAATCTAGGTCTATACATATTATATCAAACTTAGTCATTTAAGATAAGGCTTCATGCCGTTTGAACCCTAAACTTTCCACACAAACAAAACTAGTAAAAGTGTTCAACCTTAAAACACACCATGCTCGATTACGACCTGTAGGCCCCTGATATACTGAAGTTTTTAGGTTTTATTCTGTAGAATGATACCTAGTCTATCTAAGAAATATAGTAAGAATGTGGCTAAACGATTGCTTAACCCTCAATTGAGTTCATGAAAAATTTACAAAAAAAATGTTTGCCAAGTTCATGTTTTCTTCAATACTGCGACCTGACGGCCCCTGAAATTCTGAAATATTATGTAACAGTATTGTAGCGTGTTTCATGCGCTATCAAAAAAACATAGTTAAAATGTGGCTAAATGGTCTCTACTTAGAGAAATTTTCATCTGAAATCGCTCGGGTACCGAAATCTTAGGAGGAAAAGTTGGCTGCTGGCTAATTGTGAACTCCCACAGCTGAAATTAGCCAAAACTCTTATCAGTTAATCTAGGTCTATACATATTATATCAAACTTAGTCATTTAAGATAAGGCTTCATGCCGTTTTAACCCTAAACTTTCCACACAAACAAAACTAGTAAAAGTATTCAACCTTAAAACACACCATGCTCGATTACGACCTGTAGGCCCCTGAAATACTGAAGTTTTTAGGTTTTATTCTACAGAATGATACCTAGTCTATCTAAAAAATATAGTAAGAATGTGGCTAAACGATTGCTTAACCCTCAATTGAGTTCATGAAAAATTTACAAAAAAAATGGTTGTCAATTTCATGTTTCCTTCAATACTGCGACCTGACGGCCCCTGAAATTCTGAAATATTAAGTAACAGTATTGTAAAGTATTTCATGCGCTATCAAAAAAACATAGTTAAAATGTGGCTAAATGGTCTCTACTTAGAGAAATTTTCATCTGAAATCGCTCGGGTACCGAAATCTTAGGAGGAAAAGTTGGCTGCTGGCTAATTGTGAACTCCCACAGCTGAAATTAGCCAAAAATCTAAACATTTAGTCTAGGTCTATAAATATTCTATCAAAGTTAGTCATTTAAGATAAGGCTTCATGCCGTTTTAACCCTAAACTCTCCACACAAACAAAACTAGTGAAAGTGCTCAACCTTAAAACACACCATGCTCGATTACGACATGTAGGCCCCTGAAATACTGAAGTTTTTAGGTTTTATTCTGTAGAATGATACCTAGTCTATCTAAAAATATAGTGAAAATGTGGCTAAACGATTGCTTAACCCTCAATGGAGTTCATGAAAAATTTACAAAAAAAATGTTTGCCAAGTTCATGTTTCCTTCAATACTGCGACCTGACGGCCCCTGAAATTCTGGAATATTATGTAACAGTATTGTAGCAAGTTTTATGCGCTATCAAAAAAACATAGTTAAAATGTGGCTAAATGGTAAATGTAGAGAAATTTTCATCTGAAATCGCTCGGGTACCGAAATCTTAGGAGAAAAAGTTGGCTGCTGGCTAATTGTGAACTCCCACAGCTAAAATTAGCCAAAAATCTAAACATTTAATCTAGGTCTATACATATTCTATCAAAGTTAGTCATTTAAGATAAGGTTTCATGCCGTTTTAACCCTAAACTCTCCACACAAACAAAACTAGTGAAAGTGCTCAACCTTAAAACACACCATGCTCGATTACGACCTGTAGGCCCCTGATATACTGAAGTTTTTAGGTTTTATTCTGTAGAATGATACCTAGTCTATCTAAAAAATATAGTAAGAATGTGGCTAAACGATTGCTTAACCCTCAATTGAGTTCATGAAAAATTTACAAAAAAAATGTTTGCCAAGTTCATGTTTTCTTCAATACTGCGACCTGACGGCCCCTGAAATTCTGAAATATTATGTAACAGTATTGTAGCGTGTTTCATGCGCTATCAAAAAAACATAGTTAAAATGTGGCTAAATGGTCTCTACTTAGAGAAATTTTCATCTGAAATCGCTCGGGTACCGAAATCTTAGGAGGAAAAGTTGGCTGCTGGCTAATTGTGAACTCCCAAAGCTGAAATTAGCCAAAACTCTTATCAGTTAATCTAAAATAAATAAATAAAATTTTCTTTATTTGCGCATATGGGTATTTACAGGTGATATGATACAGACAAAAGAGCTCCACATTCTGCCTTTCGGCATGCAAAAACACTAATAACATCAATTTGCATTAAAGAACTTGAATCTAGGTCTATACATATTATATCAAACTTAGTCATTTAAGATAAGGCTTCATGCCGTTTTAACCCTAAACTCTCCACACAAACAAAACTAGTGAAAGTGCTCAACCTTAAAACACACCATGCTCGATTACGACCTGTAGGCCCCTGAAATACTGAAGTTTTTAGGTTTTATTCTGTAGAATGATACCTAGTCTATCTAAAAAATATAGTGAGAATGTGGCTAAACGATTGCTTAACCCTCAATTGAGTTCATAAAAAATTTACAAAAAAATTTTTTGCCAAGTTCATGTTTCCCTTAATACTGCGACCTGACGGCCCCTGAAATTCTGAAATATTATGTAACAGTATTGTAGCGTGTTTCATGCGCTATCAAAAAAACATAGTTAAAATGTGGCTAAATGGTCTCTACTTAGAGAAATTTTCATCTGAAATCGCTCGGGTACCGAAATCTTAGGAGGAAAAGTTGGCTGCTGGCTAATTGTGAACTCCCACAGCTGAAATTACCCAAAACTCTTATCAGTTAATCTAGGTATATACATATTATATCGAAGTTAGTCATTTAAGATAAGGCTTCATGCCGTTTTAACCCTAAACTTTCCACACAAACAAAACTAGTGAAAGTGTTCAACCTTAAAACACACCATACTCGATTACGACCTGTAGGCCCCTGAAATACTGAAGTTTTTAGGTTTTATTCTGTAGAATGATACTTAGTCTATCTAAAAAATATAGTGAGAATGTGGCTAAACGATTGCTTAACCCTCAATGGAGTTCATGAAAAATTTACAAAAAAAATGTTTGCCAAGTTCATGTTTCCTTCAATACTGCGACCTGACGGCCCCTGAAATTCTGAAATATTATGTAATAGTATTGTAGCGTGTTTCATGCGCTATCAAAAAAACATAGTTAAAATGTGGCTTAATGGTCTCTACTTAGAAAAATTTTCATCTGAAATCGCTCGGGTACCGAAATCTTAGGAGGAAAAGTTGGCTGCTGGCTAATTGTGAACTCCCACAGCTGAAATTACCCAAAACTCTTACCAGATAATCTAGGTCTATACATATTATATCGAAGTTAGTCATTTAAGATAAGGCTTCATGCCGTTTTAACCCTAAACTTTCCACACAAACAAAACTAGTGAAAGTGTTCAACCTTAAAACACACCATGCTCGATTACGACCTGTAGGCCCCTGAAATACTGAAGTTTTTAGGTTTTATTCTACAGACTGATACCTAGTCTATCTAAAAAAAATAGTAAGAATGTGGCTAAACGATTGCTTAACCCTCAAATGAGTTCATGAAAAATTTACAAAAGAAATTTTTTGCCAAGTTCAGGTTTCCTTCAATACTGCGACCTGACGGCCCCTGAAATTCTGGAATATTATGTAACAGTATTGTAGCGTGTTTCATGCGCTATCAAAAAAACATAGTAGAAATGTGGCTAAATGGTCTCTACTTAGAGAAATTTTCATCTGAAATTGCTCGGGTACTGAAATCTTAGGAGGAAAAGTTGGCTGCTGGCTAATTGTGAACTCCCACAGCTGAAATTAGCCAAAACTCTTATCAGTTAATCTAGGTCTATACATATTCTATTAAAGTAAGTCATTTAAGATAAGGCTTCATGCCGTTTTAACCCTAAACTTTCCACACAAACAAAACTAGTGAAAGTGCTCAACCTTAAAACACACCATGCTCGATTACGACCTGTAGGCCTCTGAAATACTGTAGTTTTTAGGTTTTATTCTGTAGAATGATACCTAGTCTATCTAAAAAATATAGTGAGAATGTGACTTAACGATTGCTTAACCCTCAATTGAGTTCATGAAAAATTAACAAAAAAAATGTTTGCCAAGTTCAAATTTCCTTCAATACTGCGACCTGACGGCCCCTGAAATTCTGAAATATTATTTTACAATATTGTAGCGTGTTGAGTGCACTATCAAGTAAACATAGCTAAAATGCGGTTAAATGGTTTCTAGTTGGAGAAATTTTCATCTGAAATCGCTCGGGTACCGAAATCTTAGGAGGAAAAGTTGGGTGCTTGCTTATTGTGACCTCCCACAGCTAAAACTAGCCAACAATCTTGGTATAGTCCCATACATATTTTATGTAAGTAGTAATTTGGGATAAGGTTTAATAATAAATAAATAAATATTGGTGAACAATCTACACACAACACCATCTGACACGAAACTTAGCAAAGGTTGTACGATGTTGGCCAGATAGCTGATATTTATATATACTTATATAATACTTATATAGTTTTAAATAGATACTTTTTATACATAGAAACATCCAGACACAGTGCAAACATTTGAATTAATTACACAAATATTTGCACTGGGTGGGAATCGAACCCACGACCCTCGGCTTCGCAGGCAGAGCTGCTACCCACTAAGCCACGAGGCAAGTTATGCTATATTAACTATAAGATCGCCACATAGACAAATAATGAAAATGCTTATTTGCTTCGATTTAGTTTTATTTACTTAAAACTAGTTTTCAACGCATGATACGAACGTTAAAATACAATTTTCCGAGTAGGTATAAATAACTATTTTCTCAAAAAAAAACACACATTTACGATATCAAATTGAAATATAACAAAATAACAGTTACAATATTTGGTGTACATGTATGTATCTATTTTAAGCACAACAAAATAAGTAGAAAAAAACTTAAATATAAAAACAAATGACAGTATTTTGTTGTCTGAGAATACGAGTAAATATAATTTTTTTAATGTAACCAAAGGACTAATGAGATTATTTTAAATAAGTAAATGTAATACACTGGATGAGCTAATTTGTTACATCTATTTATTTGTTCATAATTTATGTCATGTGAATGTTTTGTTATGTGTAAATATAATATAAATATAGGAATGTATTATGTAATGTAATTAAATACATTTATAGTTGTTGTACCAACTTCACATTTACAATTTTAAATATTAATTTAACAATATAACTAACAATACTTTTCTAATGTTTTTGTATTTTCAGTAATTAAATAGAATCAAAAAATTATAGAAAACAAATGAGAGTATTTTGTTGTATGGGATATTAGTGCAAAAAATTCTTCGGCACATATTTATACATATAAAATACACATTTTTATACGATATTAAATGTATTAACTTAAATAATATGCTAGGATTTAGAAGAGTATTCGTTTAAATGAAATGTATTCTAACATTTATAAGACTTAATGGTTTATTTTATTTTTAATAACTAATTACGAGTAGAGCGCCTTTTGGATGCATGTAAACGTTTATAGTGCCTGCATAGATAACATACATGTTGGCATGTCGATGAAATTGTAAGTTTTTGACGTTGTATTTGTTTACGACTAAACATGCAACGTTTGTGCGTTAATCTTAAACACGTCTGGCATTGATAGGCTGTTTCTTCTTGAATACAAGTTCCGCAGGATAAACATAAATAAGTTATATTTTCGCTATTTCTGACTAACATGGTCTTCATTTTTAACCTGTAGGAGTCAAAATCAATATCCAAACACATATCTTCATTTCGAGCCATAGCTTCGAAAATGCGTACAATGACAGCTCCGCAATTATAGTCGTCTTTTTGGTAAACATGGTCTGGTGTTAGTATGTTAAAAATCGTATCGTCCATCGTTTTTTGTCGCAATAAATGCATTATTTTTGTGAAATATAGCTGTTTTCTGAAAACAGCATTGCCAATTCGGTCTATTATTGTTAAAGTTTTATTTTTTAAGCAAACTATAGCCATGGTGTAGTACAGGTTTAAACATATCGGGAATACAATTTTTTTGGTGATATACACGCTACAATACTGTTACATAATATTTCAGAATTTCAGGGGCCGTCAGGTCGCAGTATTGAAGGAAACATGAACTTGGCAAACATTTTTTTTGTAATTTGTGTAATTAATTCAAATGTTTGCACTGTGTCTGGATGTTTCTATGTATAAAAAGTATCTATTTAAAACTATATAAGTATTATATAAGTATATATAAATATCAGCTATCTGGCCAACATCGTACAACCTATGCTAAGTTTCGTGTCAGATGGTGTTGTGTGTAGATTGTTCACCAATATTTATTTATTTATTATTAAACCTTATCCCAAATTACTACTTACATAAAATATGTATGGGACTATACCAAGATTGTTGGCTAGTTTTAGCTGTGGGAGGTCACAATAAGCAAGCACCCAACTTTTCCTCCTAAGATTTCGGTACCCGAGCGATTTCAGATGAAAATTTCTCCAACTAGAAACCATTTAGCCGCATTTAAGCTATGTTTACTTGATAGTGCACTCAACACGCTACAATATTGTAAAATAATATTTCAGAATTTCAGGGGCCGTCAGGTCGCAGTATTGAAGGAAATTTGAACTTGGCAAACATTTTTTTTGTTAATTTTTCATGAACTCATTTGAGGGTTAAGCAATCGTTTAGCCACATTCTCACTATATTTTTTAGATAGACTAGGTATCATTCTACAGAATAAAACCTAAAAACTACAGTATTTCAGAGGCCTACAGGTCGTAATCGAGCATGGTGTGTTTTAAGGTTGAGCACTTTCACTAGTTTTGTTTGTGTGGAAAGTTTAGGGTTAAAACGGCATGAAGCTTTATCTTAAATGACAAACTTTGATAGAATATGTATAAACCTAGATTAAATGTTTAGATTTTTGGCTAATTTCAGCTGTGGAAGTTCACAATTAGCCAGCAGCCAACTTTTCCTCCTAAGATTTCGGTACCCGAGCGATTTCAGATGAAAATTTCTCTAAGTAGAGACCATTTAGCCACATTTTAACTATGTTTTTTTGATAGCGCATGAAACACGCTACAATACTGTTACATAATATTTCAGAATTTCAGGGGCCGTCAGGTCGCAGTATTAAAGGAAACATGAACTTGGCAAAAATTTTTTTTGTAAATTTTTCATGAACTCAATTGAGGGTTAAGCAATCGTTTAGCCACATTCTCACTATATTTTTTAGATAGACTAGGTATCATTCTACAGAATAAAACCTAAAAACTTCAGTATTTCAGGGGCCTACAGGTCGTAATCGAGCATGGTGTGTTTTAAGGTTGAGCACTTTCACTAGTTTTGTTTGTGTGGAGAGTTTAGGGTTAAAACGGCATGAAGCCTTATCTTAAATGACTAACTTCGATATAATATGTATAGACCTAGATTAACTGATAAGAGTTTTGGGTAATTTCAGCTGTGGGAGTTCACAATTAGCCAGCAGCCAACTTTTCCTCCTAAGATTTCGGTACCCGAGCGATTTCAGATGAAAATTTCTCTAAGTAGAGACCATTTAGCCACATTTAAACTATGTTTTTTTGATAGCGCATAAAACACGCTACAATACTGTTACATAATATTTCAGAATTTCAGGGGCCGTCAGGTCGCAGTATTGAAGGAAACATGAACTTGGCAAACATTTTTTTTGTAAATTTTTCATGAACTCCATTGAGGGTTAAGCAATCGTTTAGCCACATTCTCACTATATTTTTTAGATAGACTAGGTATCATTCTACAGAATAAAACCTAAAAACTTCAGTATTTCAGGGGCCTACAGGTCGTAATCGAGCATGGTGTGTTTTAAGGTTGAACACTTTCACTAGTTTTGTTTGTGTGGAAAGTTTAGGGTTAAAACGGCATGAAGCCTTATCTTAAATGACTAACTTCGATATAATATGTATAGACCTAGATTAACTGATAAGAGTTTTGGGTAATTTCAGCTGTGGGAGTTCACAATTAGCCAGCAGCCAACTTTTCCTCCTAAGATTTCGGTACCCGAGCGATTTCAGATGAAAATTTCTCTAAGTAGAGACCATTTAGCCACATTTTACTATGTTTTTTTGATAGCGCATGAAACACGCTACAATACTGTTACATAATATTTCAGAATTTCAGGGGCCGTCAGGTCGCAGTATTGAAGGAAACATGAACTTGGCAAACATTTTTTTTGTAAATTTTTCATGAACTCCATTGAGGGTTAAGCAATCGTTTAGCCACATTCTCACTATATTTTTTAGATAGACTAAGTATCATTCTACAGAATAAAACCTAAAAACTTCAGTATTTCAGGGGCCTACAGGTCGTAATCGAGTATGGTGTGTTTTAAGGTTGAACACTTTCACTAGTTTTGTTTGTGTGGAAAGTTTAGGGTTAAAACGGCATGAAGCCTTATCTTAAATGACTAACTTTGATAGAATATGTATAGACCTAGATTAAATGTTTAGATTTTTGGCTAATTTCAGCTGTGGGAGTTCACAATTAGCCAGCAGCCAACTTTTCCTCCTAAGATTTCGGTACCCGAGCGATTTCAGATGAAAATTTCTCTAAGTAGAGACCATTTAGCCACATTTTAACTATGTTTTTTTGATAGCGCATGAAACACGCTACAATACTGTTACATAATATTTCAGAATTTCAGGGGCCGTCAGGTCGCAGTATTGAAGGAAACATGAACTTGGCAAAATTTTTTTTTGTAAATTTTTCATGAACTCAATTGAGGGTTAAGCAATCGTTTAGCCACATTCTCACTATATTTTTTAGATAGACTAGGTATCATTCTACAGAATAAAACCTAAAAACTTCAGTATTTCAGGGGCCTACAGGTCGTAATCGAGCATGGTGTGTTTTAAGGTTGAACACTTTCACTAGTTTTGTTTGTGTGGAAAGTTTAGGGTTAAAACGGCATGAAGCCTTATCATAAATGACTAACTTCGATATAATATGTATAGACCTAGATTAACTGATAAGAGTTTTGGGTAATTTCAGCTGTGGGAGTTCACAATTAGCCAGCAGCCAACTTTTCCTCCTAAGATTTCGGTACCCGAGCGATTTCAGATGAAAATTTCTCTAAGTAGAGACCATTTAGCCACATTTTAACTATGTTTTTTTGATAGCGCATGAAACACGCTACAATACTGTTACATAATATTTCAGAATTTCAGGGGCCGTCAGGTCGCAGTATTGAAGGAAACATGAACTTGACAAAAATTTTTTTTTTAATTTTTTCATGAACTCCATTGAGGGTTAAGCAATCGTTTAGCCACATTCTTACTATAGTTTTAAGATAGACTAAGTATCATTCTACAGAATAAAACCTGAAAACTTCAGTATTTCAGGGGCCTACAGGTCGTAATCGAGCATGGTGTGTTTTCAGGTTGAGCACTTTCACTAGTTTTGTTTGTGTGGAAAGGTTAGGGTTAAAACGGCATGAAGCCTTATCTTAAATGACTAACTTTGATAGAATATGTATAGACCTAGATTAAATGTTTAGATTTTTGGCTAATTTCAGCTGTGGGAGTTCACAATTAGCCAGCAGCCAACTTTTCCTCCTAAGATTTCGGTACCCGACCGATTTCAGATGAAAATTTATCTAAGTAGAGACCATTTAGCCACATTTTTACTATGTTTTTTTGATGGAGCATGAAACACGCTACAATACTGTTACATAATATTTCAGAATTTCAGGGGCCGTCAGGTCGCAGTATTGAAGGAAACATGAACTTGGCAAAATATTTTTTGTAAATTTTTCATGAACTCCATTGAGGGTTAAGCAATCGTTTAGCCACATTCTCACTATAGTTTTTAGATAGACTAAGTATCATTCTACAGAATAAAACCTAAAAACTTCAGTATTTCAGGGGCCTACAGGTCGTAATCGAGCATGGTGTGTTTTAAGGTTGAGCACTTTCACTAGTTTTGTTTGTGTGGAAAGTTTAGGGTTAAAACGGCATGAAGCCTTATTTTTAATGACTAACTTTGATAGAATATGTATAGACCTAGATTAAATGTTAAGATTTTTAACTAATTTCAGCTGTGGGAGTTCACAATAAGCCAGCAGTCAACTTTACTCCAAAGATTTCGGTACCCGAGCGATTTCAGATGAACATTTATCTGAGTAGAAACCATTTAGCCACATTTTTACAACGTTTTTTTGATAGCGCATGAAACACGCTACAATACTGTTACATAATATTTCAGAATTTCAGGGGCCGTCAGGTCGCAGTATTGAAGGAAACTTAGACTTGGCGAAAAAAGTGTGCCTGGGTTTTTTTAGTTTTTTGGTTTGTTTCTGAGCTTTATCAAATTATAAGTATAGAGTTTCACCATTTTTATTTAATGCTCTAAAGCATAAGCATAAGATTCATTGATTTAAGCAAATTTTACAAAAAATACCATTTTAATTTGGTCGGATAATACGGCAGAAACTTTTGGCTGCCAACTTCACACCGGTGTAAAAAAGTAATTGAATGCCGAGAATTATTAACAGGCCGTGATTTTGACGACTTCGACCACATGTAACATGACATTAACAAACGTAAACATCTCCGGAGCTTGCATAAACAGTATTAACATTCCACATGTTCGAATAACTATTAATAATTTATATTTGAGGTCGTTTATTGTATGATTACACGTAAATACATCGTGGCCGATGTATGTACCTAAGTAGATGAAGTATAAGTAGATCTACATTGTACTGTTTAAGTAGTACATTGTACTAAGTAAGTACTACCTACAACTAAATTGAAGAACTTTTACGATGTTAAAATAATTACTTGCATTCAGTTACATAGGTAATGTAACTATACCTATATGTATAATCTTGCATCAGTAGCTATATTTAGCTGTATTACCTACTTATCTTGTGATACCAAAGATTTGGTTTGGCAATCTGTCGATATTTGGACGATTGTTTTATTTTTTGCTGCTGTTTGAAAAACATTATTATTTGATAATATTTTAATCGAGTGGTCGTCCTGTGGTCCCAATATATTTGAACTTATATTAACAAAAGAGTATAAATGCGCATGTGTGTCAATTACATGGTACTGTGTGAATTGTTTTTTTTATTGATTTAATATATTTGTAAACATAATTAAAAACAAATCATTTTGGCATATTATGGCGTATTCTAATTTCAAGAAACTTCCTGTAGGTACGTCTGTACGTGTACGTATATTGTCGTTGTTATGACAAAAAAATCCGTGTAGAACCACCAGCTCGCAGGTTGTTATATGACAATGTAATTCAAGATGAGGCAAGGGATCAAAGTGCCTATGATTTGTTTGTGCAGTTTCCTTCGCGACAGTGGCTGTGTGCGCTGGTATCGAGGGTCGCGTATACTCGCGTATGACGGACATTGACATCGCGCCGTAACTCGCGGCGCAGGCGCAGGTGTGGTTTGCTTACTAATGCATACCTAGAGTACATTAGCGCTGTTTGTCTTATAAAAGCAACATAGTCGCCACATGCATACATATACATTTACAAAAAGCACCTAGTGATACCGCAAATATTATTTTATTGAGTTAAATTGAGACGGTCAATCTGTATCAATCTAGCCTTGTTGAATACAATTTATTCAGTGGTTTCTAAACTAGACATATTGAAAAACAAGCGCATCTCTATGATTGTTTAAATGGTAATTTATACCCAAGTGTAGTACGTTACAGACTATACTGAAAAATATTGTATAGTGTGTAGTAGGCCGCATAGAAATTTGATTTTATCAATTAAGGCTCTCCCAGTTTGTTTTTAAAATGATACATGCATTAAAGCAGCTCTCTGGCTTCCATAGTACAAAATTTGCTTAGTTTGGGCACTGTATAAAGAAATGCTCTGTGGTTTGCGGCTAGACGGTAGTGTGTGAAAATTATTAATTAATATTTCTTTATTTACTATTTCGTACCTGAGTCACCGAGCTTTGGTCGGTTTAAACACTAAATACCCTTAGATACCTACAAATATAAGGCTCTAAGTAGGTAATAGATTTTCTCCAAAAAACGAAGGGTCTTGAAAAAAAAGGATATGCCGTCTGGATTCGAACCCGGTACTACCAATTCGTGCCCGCCCGACTTTCCGCCTGAGCTACTATACTGTCGCGCAACGCGGCGAAATTTACCTTCGCATTATAATCTTAAATGTGACCGTTTTTCATTGTCTAAAAACGCGCAATAAATGACGTTTTTAAAAATAAAACCTAGCTAGATCGATTTATCGTCCCCAACACTTGCACACATAATTTCATGAAAATTGTTCCAGTCGTTTCCGAGATTCAGATTCTATACATACATATACATATACAAATACATATACAAGAATAGCTCGTTTAAAGGTATAAGATTAAAAATATATGTTATGACTCTTAATGCTGCTCGATAGTTCATTTCTCAGAGAATACTCAAAAAAATTGTTGCCTAGATTCTGTTTCAAATATTCAGTACATAGACAGCTATGTACTAAATTTTCAGTATAGCTACTCATTAGATACTTTATAAAATGAAATACATCATAATATGTAGTGCGCTATAAATTGGCATTTAAAGTGTGGTATTCAAGTATGCTTGTGGCTCCACTGGTCTCACCTTTAGGGAACTTTATTAAATGTTTGACCCATTTAACGTGAAATACTCGAAAAATCATTTCTAAAATACCCCTCCTTTATTTACTCTATAACTTACTATTCCGTTTGAAAGTTGTAAAATAAGCTCTTATATAAGAGTTAACACATAGGTACATATAAATATGTAGGCATGCATAATACATGTGTATTACGATACGTAAAATACTAATTTTTTTCTTTTTTATCAAGTAAGAATCTAGTTTTTGGGGTTTTAGATACTTATTTATTAATATTGTCGTGATGTAAAACTAGTTATATGACACACGAGTTGAATACCGGCGTGAATGCTAGTTTTACTCCTGTACTAAGCTGTGCTTTAAGCGATAAGGCCGCCGCTTGTAACACTAGTGTTATTGTTATTCTCTCCTGTATAAGTGTTTTTTTGTTTGTTTATGGTGTGTACAATAAAGAGTATCTATCTATCTATCTATCTACTTACTGACTGGTAGTGACGTTCCTATAAGGCTTATCCTGCGTTTTAAAATAAGTGTAGTGACTCACCTCATACAAGTGCACATGAAGCCGCCGATACACGCGAGCGCAGTCGAGACGCTCCTCTGAAAATAAACGTTACGTGCTTTAACCCACTGAATAAAGATCTATAACTGTACACACACATCTACAATGTAAAGACACTGAGGCTACTTAACATTAAAAGCTAATACTCTGCAGGATTTGCTTAGCTTTAGCTACCTTAGGAGTATTTCCCATGTCTACATAAATCAATAGAAAAGAATCGACAATACTATTTCGAAATTTCAATTTGAATATTTATGCAGGTATGTCTTTTGTATTGGTAAGATTGCGCGGCGGTATAGATCACACCTGAATGCTTACAAAAATGTAACATCAGTTCACAATTTTTATATCACGCACTTCTAAAAATTATTCCTTGAAATTATCGATTCCTTAGGATTTTGGAAGATATCGTCTCTGTCTTGAACATTATGATTGCCTGCTGTTGAGAGAATTACAGTACTACGTATCTACTTAAGTACTTCGTAGTTTTAGGTTAGTTACATCATACTAAAATAACACCTTTGGTAAAAGATGTAGGTATAACTCAGTGCTTGTGACTTGTGACCTCAGGGCATACTTAAAGATGCTATCTCTCTATAATATATTCAACATGATGATTGGCTTAGCAAAAAGTGTAGTGGGACTTCCTTCTTATACTAAAATGCAAATTTAACGACAATGGGGTGCGGTTATGAGAGTGACTTCCCTCTTGCAACTCTCTCGTGATTTCTATAGAAAAGGGGCAAAAAACAGCACAGATGCCAGTGATTTGAAAAAGAGTGAAGAAAAATGCCGTTTAGTAAAGACGGCATTTTTACGCCAATATTAGTTTATTTGCAGTTTATATGCTTAGAAAAGCGACCACTTTGTAACACTGGTTCGAAATTGAAATATCAAAAGGTTCAGTAATAAAGCCAATAAATGCGAGGATATGTAATTTTTTAGATGTTTTTTAAATATCATATGTACTTAAAGGTCTTTAATAGAAGTTTAGGAGATAAACTTGTCTCGATTTGTTATATTTTGAACCCGCATTGATGCTGAACTGAAAGAAGAATATTTATAAAATTTAGATAGCGAGAGGTCATCGCACCACAAACAGTAGCAGCTGTTGTTCCTAATCAAGATATTAACATACTCCTATAATAAATAGGAGTCATTTAGAAAATTGCTACCAGAACACCGAACATAAAAGAGGACGAACGCGGATGGGTGGACACTTAGTCATAAAAGTCCTTATAAATTTTAATAAACATTTCATGGTTATTATTTGTATAAAAAGCTTTTAATATCATAATTCCAAAGGCGTCTAGGGATCGGAAACATAAAAATTCCATCACGTAGAGAATGGTTTATCGCCATCAATGAAGGACAATAGGGCCGCGTCGAAAGTGTTTAATGGTGGAGCCGGACCGCTCACCATGACATGCAAATCAAGAAAAAAACATTCCTTGTACCAGTTCTAAAATCGTAGTAACGTGGCCTTCTCGATGATTTCAGAATTTGGTATGATTTTCTAACAATACGTAAGACTTAACGAGCTTCTTCCGACTGAGCAATTTTGTCATAAAGGAACAATACCTTGTACAATTCCAAAATATAATATGATTGCGGAATAATGTATGTTAAAGTTTGTTATTTTTTACACTAATGTGGATTTAGATGATCTCAGATGGAGCTAGCACATATTACCATACGATAGCAAGTCATACTATTTTTTTAATAAAAAAAAATCTTTTGGGCTAAAAATAGATACTTGTAGATATTAAATCAAACCTTGAAAATGAATAACATCGGTAACGTTTGTAAATAACATAGGAAATCGACGTCGTAAAATGTTCCATTGTCGATCAACAATAAACCCCTTGGGAAATTTAAAATTGTTTCTTTTAGACTCCACCAGATTCCCAAAAGAGTAAGGCACGCAATCAAAAAACTTTTTGGCTCGCATTGACAAAGCTGCTATACAAAAGTAAGAATGCGCAATATACATATGTAATAATGTGTACAATATATATAAATATGTACTAATTACATTTAGTTAGTACGTATGCGACTGACGTTTAGATAAGTCGTAGCTCACAAGAAAGGTACATTGCAAAAGCATTTCTTGCACAGCTCCTATATTCTCGGGAAAGCCAAATGACCCTCGGTGAATCTCGCGGCTAGGCTGCGTATGACAAGCACTCGGCAATGGTATGGGACGTGATTAAATGCAGTACGGTTACGGTAAAAACCTCTAGGGCGAAGGGACACCAACATTGGGGGACACCGGTAACCGTTCACCGCTCTACGCAGCGTAAGCATAATTACGCGCATTTTGCTCCAATAAGGAATTCAAAGAAATATCAAAGATTTTCGCGTCTTTATTCTTTTTGCTCGTTACAGCGATTTGTGGTGTGACAAGGTAAGCAAAGAACGGAATAATATTTCTCGGGTAAAATATTCTAATTGAGTAAATAAACGATGTTGTGTCGCATTGCTTTGTACTTTTTTATTTTGTGTTTTTACGTATCCCAAATTAGGACGGCGGCGGCGAGCTGAAGTGTTGAGTTGAGTATTTACACGTATTTAATCTTTGTTTTTATCGGACTATGATTTTGAAATTGCACTCCTTTCAACAGATACATCAGTCCATACCCATACCCATACAGACCCATATTTAGAGATTAGATAGGGGTCGAGACATGTCTATAATAGAATAGGTTGAAAGTTGAGGCACTGAACTATGAATATCATTTCTTTGAATTATTCAGCGAATCATTTTCCTTGAAACTTGTAAAAAAAATTGAATTGTAAAGTTCGATTATTTCAAAATTATCGATGATGTTCAATACACATTTCCACAATATAAAATGCAATAAACTAATAGTAGTTGAAGTACCCTCTTATGTTCTCCTAGTAATGATCACATCGTCTGAATCTAAGAAGTTACAAGGGAACTAGGGCTTATTAACGAGTTAGGGCTGGTTATACCTAGAAATAATGTTTTCATAGCTCCTGCTCGACAATCTCCAATTATATGTCATGAAACATCAAAACAAAGCAAGTGATTGTGACCTTTCAAAATGCAGAGGTACCTAAGTAACATTGAGAAGATTCCCTAAAGATTAAAATGATTTGAATTTAGAACGTTGAAATTCGTATGAAAAGACTATTAAAAACTCGAACTTTTTTGCCAAATATCAAAATGGCCACACGCACGCACAGAAACAAAACACAAAAAATAAAATATAAAAAGGCGCCATTGAGTCAAATTTTGTAAGTTTATCACTTTAATTCTTAAATAACACCAAAATGTCTTCAAGCGATAGTGAATTGACCCCGGAGTTCATCAAATTTGATGTTTTAGGGATTATATATTATCTACTTCCGGAAAAATCGAAAGATAGATATATAGAGATTATGACGATTTTGATCAATGGGAAACAACAAGAAAAGTGTAGGCCCTCTCCGAGTCTGTTCTTTTAGTTTATTTCGAACACTCATCGACTCGAAAGCCGAGCAGCCTGTGACAGAAACCCCGCTGTCTCATGTAGCGTCACCAACATTCACCGATGAAAATAACACCTTAACACATGTTTCCGACCCTTTAAATACTCAAATAAACTCAAACACAACATCAATAAATGTCCCTAATAAAAATAAAACACTGTCATTACATAATTGGACTAATGTATCTAATATTACTTTTAATTTTTAACACTAAATATACTTATACACTAAATAAAAAAATATTTTACATAATAGATCTTTTAATTGCCTCGCACAAGATATGAAAAGTAGAGAGAGTATTTAGCTCTGAAGTAAAGCACTGTCTTGTGTCATGGGCGGCATGGACGCTTCACTCAGGACTCTACAACTCCCTCGCTTCGCTCGGATCCAATATGACGCCCATGACACAAGACAGTGCTTTACTTCCTTAGTGAATAATCTACTATTATTGCCGGATTAAAAAACTTTAATTTTTTTTTTTTATTATCTTTGTCTTCTGTATGCATAATCATAACTTCGCCAGTGTCGTGCGTGTTGTTGAGGGGCGCAATCTTAATCTTGTCTTTTTGAACCTGTTTGACGTTACAGTTAACGAACATTTTTAAATCGATTTGACAGTACTTACTCGTAAATTTTACATATTTTAGGTTCGCACAAGCATTGCATTGTGTTAAAGGTTGAAATGCGACGGTAAAGAATACCATTAACATACGTCAAACCCTGTTTATTTCCTATTCTGCTATGGGAATACAAAATCATAAATTTATAAAATGTCGTTTCGTAGCAGGCGGGAAAAACTGAGCTTGACTTCGATATAAAATGTTAAAAACAAAACCTTTGTACCAACGGGATATCTACTAATTATATCAGGCAGCATGAATTGTGAAACGGAAATAGGCATTTTCATCGGGCGGTATGTTAATTATAAAGTGTCGTGGTATTAACAAATTGCTCAGACCTCGTCGCTACACGCAAGGTAGTCGTTGGATACAATCGCGGTAGTTGAATGAAATGTTTATTTTGAAGAAATTATCCGTAAATGTTCTCAAGTTTAGTTTTATATTTATTAAGGATATCAGAGAGAAGGTTTTTTGTAGATTGACGCCAAAAAAGTCGAATTTAAGACGAGTCTGGTAAAATATAGAGTAAGTATGTAATATACGAGTACATATTTATTATTTGACGCAGGCGTTTCACTTAACGTTAATTTTCATACACCAAGACTGTAAAATAGAATAAAACAAAGGATTATGGATTCACATTTAGCAAAAAAGTTTTGCGGTTGTTTTATTAGGAATGTCCATCGATTACCATAATTTATCGTTTGTTTACAACTGAGGGCCGGGTTTTCACATCTCTTATTATATATATTCTGATTTATTGTCATTTTAACGTAAATTAAAGAAATTTGAAAAAGAAATAAGACCGTTTGAAATAATTGATTTTTAAATGATTAATTGAATATTATTATGATTTCTGGCTTAGTAGGAAGGTTTTCTCCTTCAATAATGTTTATGGAATTCGTTAAAAACAAATATTTATTAATAATTAAGTAGGAAATGCTAAAAATAATTGCTAATTTTCTTTTGTCAATTTACCTATGAACATGGTACTTACATGAAATTTCATCGAAATATCTGGTACTTGTTCCATCACGGTAAATATTCCGTAATTAATGATAGTATTTTTTTTTGTGGATTTCATGTAGTCACTAGTTTTATACATTTATATGTATGCTTCCTAATAGATCAGATGAATCTTCACAAGCAGGTTTGCCTAATACGTGGCAAAAAATATTTGATACTAAATCTTATGCTTACTTAAAATAATAAAATAAAAAAATAACGTATCGGATTAGGTTTAGAGTTCTCATACCGTGATATCACGTGTATTTGCATGTGCTAACGTGCGAGGTTAACTCATTATTATGAAAGCTATGTCTATTGAAGACGTAGGTTTCACAGGATGACCTACAAGTACCTACGTCGCGTCGTACCTATACAAGCGCTGCGACCGTAATACGAGCAGCTCAATTCGCCGCAAACAAGCTCGATTGGTATTCGCGGTTAGTGCCACATACACACTTTGTTTACTTAGCAAAGACGAGGCGTAAATGTGAAATACCGAAGGGTAAGCCAAGGGTAAGCCAGGATAAGCCATATCTACTTATTGTAATAAATAACTCCCTTGGGACTCGGCTACCCCTTGATCTCTTTTTCCCCTCGGGCTTTATCTTACCCTTGTGGTGGTATCTGTTAAAATCAGAATATAAAAAGATTAGGCTGTGTAGAAACAATGAGTTATGCGGGATTTTATTATTTCTATGAGTTACGTTGAGTGTTCAAAGAAGCGTTTTGTAAAATATATCGATAGACTTTTGTGGCCATTTCTTGCAGTATTACGTAGCATTAAACTAAGTATTTAAAATTAAATGGGTATTATTAGCCCGTCCCAACTTCGTTTGGGTGGGACGACTAATCAGGACGTCTACTCTATTTATACGAAAACGTAATTTCGTAAAAATACTCGCGACTTTCCTACCTCAATTCTACATCGATCCGTGGATTTCGTCCGGCTAAATATTCTAAGCCTACTCTAATTAGAGTATGCTTTGAGCATTTAAACGTCAAACAATGTTGTATCGAACGAAACGAAGTAGGACGAAAGTAGGAAAGTCGCGAGTTTTTTTTCGAAATTACGTTTTCGTAGAAATAGAGTAGACGTCCTGTAGCCTATTGAGGCACCATCTGTTCGAGACTTATTTATTTATTTAATAATAATAAGTACGTCTACAATGCCAATTACACTTGAAATACAGACAAATAAAGTAAATTAGTTAAAATACTACAAAAACAAACAATAATCAAAATGTCAAGTTAAATTATGTCAGAAAATATTAAAGAATAGATTAATTAATTAGTCATTAAACAAGATATCAAAAGGTATAACTTTCACAAAAATATTTTAAAAGTGTGTCAACCTGTGCCCATTTATCACAAAACATATAACATTCTGGGCATTGTTTAAGAAATGCGTTAAGAAGACCACGGACGATGCGGCACATAGGGCTATAGCCTCTCGACTTGGTGCGACTTATGATACTTACAATGTTAGTAATTTGTTAATCATACATTATTATTGATCCCATTAATTGAAAGAAAAACTATCCTATCTCTTATGTTGGACTAAATTATAAGTAAACGCCACTTTTGTAAATAGCTGTTGACTTGGGTAGGTATATCTGGTACTTCTCGATTGATGTATGAAAAAGTGCCGACTAATATTTATTTTATTTAAATTAAGCCAAACTTTAATACGTAACAGCTGATGTAATACTTATATAACTATAAATACGTACCTAAGTTACATAGAGATTCCCAGAAATAGAACAAACAAATTATTTGTCCTATGGATGTTTGTTGCTCAATCACGTCGTAACGTATGAACGGATCAGGCTGAAATTTGAACACAACTAGGTAGATAATAGTCTAGACTCTAGAAGAACCCATAAGCTACTATTTATCCCAGGAAATTAACGGGAACGGAAAAAACGCGCCTAAAACCGCAGGGCGCTGTTAGTCTTACATAAATTCGTTAACTTATTAACGGAATATCCAGAAAAGTTATCCTTTTGTCCATTGATAACAAGAGCATTAAACCCCCGTTGATTGGTTTTCAAACTTGTCGTTTATACGTAGGTACATAATTATAAGTACTCGTAACTTTTGTACTGAATTCCTTTCAATTTTCAGTAGAAAGTTAACGTTTCAAATAATATAACAGTACTTTATTTCTAACATACTCAAGTAAATATAGTATGAATAACAGCTTTTTATTTGTCCATAATTAGCGTGATACCGTTAAATATGAACGCCTGAGCGAAGTACAGACAGGTATTTTGGTCAAATACGTTTCAGACAGTTCTAATGATACTTGCTCAAATATTAAGACATAATTATTTTTCCATGTGCAGATGCTTGAGTTTGTAATTGCCACTGGATTTAACGGTAATTGAAAGCATCGGGAGGAAATCGACGTGTTCCAAATATTATATATCTTTCGAGCACATGTGTCATCCGTTTTCTCGCACTTGGGTAATTTGATGGATTATGGCCTTAACCCTTGCTTTATGACAGAACGCTCTGAGTCCCAGCAGTGGGACAGTGGCATAAAGAGGGTAAAACACTGAATATGTGAGCAAATAAATTAGTGATTTTACTATGATGGCATGTAGAAGATAGCGTTACCGATAGCTACTGGGGTAGACGTGTTTCACAGAAGAAACTGCGTTTTGGCAAGTGTAGAGTAGGGGATTATTAGATAGGCTCATGATGACGATATGACGACGACGACAACCTTGTAATAGAACGCTAGAAGGATAGGTATCTACTCAAAGCATTCCAGATACGTTGCATACTGTTTTCAACTGGTCATTGTACATAAATCATTTACAAAATCCCCTGCGTGACACGTCATTATGAATAACTTTACCATTATGTAAAGATTAAAGGACTATTATGTTGTAAGGTGCGGTAATTTGTCGCCGGTACAGTTATTGACGATTTAGTGGAGCGTGGGCGGGCGGCGCGCGCGCATCATTGCCGGAAACATATTGATGAATACAATAAAGTTACCAGACAGTATTGGAACTCTTGCCTCATCAATTCCAATATCTAAGTAACACAACTTCGTATTAAGTTATGCACTAATTATATCTACAATATAAGTCTAAAACTATGTAGTTTGTAACATCCAACATTCGTTAGATTTTTTGGGTATAGTTACTTTCTGATAAATTAGAATATATTTATTGTATGTACCTCTAGAGTGGTTTTTTCAATGTATTAATTATGGGATTAGTTTTTCACGAAATACTGCGCATGGAATATTTCAACAGGAGAATGGGAAACACACAATGTGTTAATGTGTTGAGTACAAAGTTTGACTACAATTCTACCATTAAAGCTTTCGTAAAGCACTAGTCGTTGCAACAATGAGTACCCTACAGCGATGTCTAGCGTTTGATTTTAAATATAAAATATATCTTAGGAATATAAATTTAGCTTTAGAATCGTAACCTATAATGATAAAATTGTCTTTGTATTACTATTCAGTAAAATATTTGCCGTAATTTGATCCCGTAATTTCTTAAAAATATATTTTGTTACATTTTATAAATTTTAAGAAATTCTAGGTTTTAGAGACCGTGGTTTTCAAAATATACTATTAACATGTTTAAACAAGCATTATTTAATATTAGCAATCATATGTCTAAGTTGGATAGGTTTAAACGCCTCCGGTTGTTTTTACTTGCTGATTAGTTAAACCTATAGAGTTATGTTTGAAGGGTACGTTTACCGGGAGTTGCATACTGTTTTACACCTTCAGAAATACCCTCAAAACTGCCTTATACACCCACACCCAGGTGCGGTTTACGATTCACAACAAAACCTCAATAAAACTTTAACGCTATTACAACATCAGCTTTAAAAGCTTAACAAATATGACAATGCTTTGCCGAGGATTTAACGATATTGTTTGTAAAACGATCTTTAGGTCTGAACAAATAGATATTTATTTGATGAATACTGTTATTCTCGTTTTGTAAAGAAAGTATTCGTTGTTTTTGTATTGAAATGAGATAACATCTGTTATCTATATCATAGAAAATGAGCTTAAAAGAACTGATCTTCATGTTGGAAACAATTATGGAGTCAAAAGAGTATTTCAATGTTTATTAGAGTCTCATAAAGTAAGGGTAGCTCAGGTAGCTTAGCATTAGTTTTTTCTAACCCCCAATATTTTTTACAATTTCTACAAAATTGAATACCAGTTATAACTATCCTAAAGATCCTATAAATGTATCTTATGGTTATCTTAACGGATAGGCTTTTCGGTGCCTAAACGTTTAGTTAGCCTCAGTTCTTAAGGTAGTAGAGACTTAGGCAATCTGAGTTAATAGCCAGGTCAATAAATAAAATTAAAAAGTAGTGAAGAGGTAGACAGGAGTATTTTTTTTAATAGAATATAGTGATGAGACGAGCAGGACGTGTGCATGATGGTGAACTAAATGCCTGCCACATAACAGTACAGTGACACGCAGCTATTGGAACACAAAGAGCCCAAATAATTACCTAGCACTGCACTGCGCTCGTCACCCAGAGATATAACATGTTTTATCTCTATGACCTGTAATTTCACTGGATACATTTCCCTTCAAACCGGAACACAGTAATGTTTGCACATTACTGCATGGCGGTAGAATAACTGGCAGAGGTGTGGTATTTCCCCAGACGGACTGTGCAAAGAGTCCTACCACTACCACTACATCTACTGGAGTTAAGCTTTAAGTCGAGTAGTTACTTATGTCTAAATGATAGCTACCGAATAAATCTGTTTATTAAGCTTACGAGTACAATATTATATAAAGAAGATCGTGATAGTTTTAAATAAAATTATCTTCACATGTTTTTGTGTACCTTTTTGTTTTTTTTTTTAAATGTTCCACATTACATCCTTTTTTTAGTCTTACTTAATTCAATAATAAAACAATGATTTAAAACTGTGGCCTGGGATTCCATGTTTAGTCACAAAACAGACTCGCGAGAGTTGAACGCGTGCCAATAGAACTAATAACGACAGCGGATGCAAAGCTCGACTGAAGTTATTCCAAACACCGCGACGACTTCAGTCAAAATGAACGACCGGAAGAAGAAAATAGATAAACTCGGCAATCGTAACAGTTGATTAGATAAAATCGATGCACCATGCAAGGGTATTAGTGCTGATGTTACGTAATCCGCGTACGTAAATCAACTGCGGCCGGTATGAGACATTAATAGTCAGCAATAAAACAAACTTGAGAGTTTCCTGACTCGAAATCAGATCGGAACACTATGACTTAAATGTATTTACAATCTTTTTTATTACTAATACTTAGCCATTTTACGGTAAACGTTTACGACGTGGCATTTAAATCAATTTATTACAACGACCAACTATTGTCTTGAAACTTTCGTTTTATACCGGAATCTTATGGTTCGTCACTAATTATTCGAATAAATTTACGCTTCACGTCACTTTTATTATGTGCTAGTAATACGGATTATTAATGGGCTAGTAAAAGCGGCTATAAAAGTTAAACGTGAAGGTACCTGGACAAAAATTGGATATAGTACAGGTAACCGTTCCGAACGTCCCTAGCTAAAGCTTAAATTGTTATCGTCATTTTTATCCTAAAAATCTATAGTTAGGTATAGGAATTGAACAAAAACCTCAAATTTTAATTGTTTAGGACACGATACTTAACGTGTCTAATGTCTCTTCTGTATGATAACCGTGTCCCTCGTGTGTTTGGTTTTAATTTATATATAAAAAATTCGGAATAAGATATATTAAGAAGTGGTTTTAAGTCGAAACGAGTGAAATTATTATGTTCCCTATTTCGTTTCTTACTCTCTCTTGCTCTAGCTCAACTTCGTCTCTTGAGTTTCTTTCATATTTTACGTTATAGAAAATCTAATTTACCCAAAAATGTGATGATTTTTTATATTTTGTAAGCCTTAATAAATATTTGTAAAAGTCTATGCGTACGCATATTTTTGTATAAGTCACAGTTTGAACCAGAAAAAAATAAACAAGCTGGGTAATTACATGAGAAACTCGACTCGACATGGAACGCGACTGGCGTTCCAAAACTGAGTACCCAATTCAAAATTTCTATGCCTAGTCAATGAAAATCATAATCATGTATGTAAGATATTCACATCGTGTGTATATGTGCGATTTGCTAAACAAGTAGATCGGATCACGATACCTGGTTTTATTTCTTTCTAAGTCTCTGCGGAACTAGCGGCAAGATTTGGTCCACCTCCGATCCGCTCGGCGCAATTAACTAAAGCCATCATTTTATACGTTATGGTCCGTAGTCACGAAATATTTTTGCAAATGTACTTTTCACAAAAAAAAACTTGGTATACCTGGTAATATCGCTCGGTCATTGCCTGACGTTTGGTAACCTTGAGCCAAAAATAAGTAAGTATACTTTAATACAGTAACAATTGCTTTGCTTATATTAAAGCGAACTGATTTTATTTAGATTAAATTGATATACTTGATAATGTACCAACTTTTAATATTTTAAAGGTTTTTAAAGCATTACGAGGCTTACTGCTGGGACTCTAAAACGTCCTACCTAGTACACAATTTACCACCATTTTGACAGTTTTTTCATTCTTGTGATATGATGACTTAGGACCTAATAGATATTTTATTTTGTTAAAAAAATATGTTAAGGGCCTTTTGAGTCAGTTGACCTTTTTAGAATTCCAATTAATGTTACAAAGATGCTGGACATACATAACAATAAAGTAATGGGTTATTCAAGTATTTTAATTATTTAGATGTTTCATTATACCTACTCAGATATTGGCAATCAGCAGTTTGAAATATATTAGCTAATTATGCAAATATTTGCTTATTGATGAAACATAACTGTTGATAACACATTAATGCTGATAACTAAGATACTGAAATAATTGAAATCCATCAGGAGTTCATAATGTTCAATAGGTATATGTGGAATGGGGCATATTCATAGGGATATTCCATAGGATTCCACATTCCATGTCATGGAAATGAGGTATTTCAAACATCTGACAATTGATATTTCAAAGTCTGCCAATATTGTACACAAAAATAAATTATTTAATGCATTCGAACCCAAATTTAACCAAAAATGACAATAAATTAAACCGCTAGTGAGTAATGAAACGATCGACAAATTGTAATGTATATTTATTACCTAAAAAGCGTTGCGTGTTGTACTGATTGTTACAACTAGTTAGATTCAGTGAAAGCCAGAGTTACTCAATCTACGTAATGGCCAGAAAAACGGCCCCTGACCGGCAGCGGACCGCTCACGACCATTTTTCATTAGTAAAAATTAAAGATAGCAATTAATACTTATCTTTCTACTCTCTGGAACCTGTTCGCTTCCGGAGTTACGCGAAACCAGTCTCGAGTCCAATTTGTTTCTTTTTAAATCTGTTTGAGATTCGGTGGCTACGATCTCTTATTGTATAATAATCTTATCCAGTGAATTAGGAAAACGATTAAGCGCTAGACCATAAACAGTAGTTGTAAAAGAAGTATTCAAATAAACTTGATTGTCGTCGTAGTAATTAAGTTTTTTTTATTTATAGATGTTTATTTCATGAGTTCTGATAAATATTGTATGTAAAAGACGCTGATTTGCTCCGGGATTGTTAAGAGTCGATAACAAGTTTATTTATTATCATAACAGAAGCAACGGATCACGGTCACAGCTCTGCAACAACGTAGAGTACTGGTTATGCGTAATTGTCCAATAAACAAGCTCCATTCCGTCTTCTTTGCTGTTATCGCATTGGATGCAAGGACTCGTGCAAGTAAGAGGTTTATTTTGTAACTGCAGTCCTTAGGAGTAATACCATTCTGTGCTGCAGTCTGTCGATAAGGAACTATCGCAATGCAGTGTAATCTCAGAAACATCATCGCGGGTACTAATAACAATTATTATAACTTTATTGATATTGCGTTGATGATAGGCGCTACATGAGGAACTTCATAAAATGATCGTGAAATCTCTGTTATCTACTATATGGCTGCTGCATAGATGCATTCATAGACGATTAGTTTGATTTCTCTTGAAATATTCGCTGTGTGTAAAATAATGTGTTTGGTTCCTTTTTTTCCTACTCGTGCTTGTTATCTATAAATGTGCAATCACTGTCTTGACTGGCAGTAACTGTTGCGTTTTCTAGTCCAACGTATTTGAGTAACGAAACAGGACTGTTACTTCAAGTTTTTTTTGTCAATTATGAGTGTGTTCTGTGAAGCGGCTCGAGTCAAGATGTTTAATTACAGCCGGCGATGTTGATGAATTGTCCAGATTAACCGCGAGACGGTCGGGTGGCATCCAGGTCACAGATGCGCGCGCGCACCATTGCGGACGCACTCAATGAGCTCTGTTCTTTATCACGCAAAAAATCTCATATTGCCAGATTAACTCCAACACACCATCACAGCTCTGGCATTGTGTTACACACTTTTCTTTCCTGTATCAATGTGCTCAATCGTTTTTAATAAACCCGCAACTTATTGTTAGTGATAGCAAATCGATTTGAAATATTATAATGTTTCGTCACGCTCTGATTACCATCTATCACAATAACTTAACCAATACCACACACGGAATGTTAAACATAAAAATATTTAAATCGTCTTGTTAATTAACATTTTTTTAATTTAAAGTTTGAACGGTGCATACGAGATTGCGATTTGTCTTGATATTGTAACCTTGGACAAGTGTCACAGTGTTTCAAGGAAAAACGATAATGTCGACTACGTTCACGACAAGTTATTATTAAATTATTCGCTTGATCGATTTTTGTTTTTATTATTAAAATGGCCAAACGATTACTTGCAGATGGAAACGCATAATCACTAAAACCACATCAATGACCTATAGTTCGTCAACACGTACCTACATGGTATTTTAGATTAAATAAAAATATAAGAATGAACACTATTACATCGGAATATTTTAGAGCAAACTTTCATATGTCATATCACACAACACGATTGTTAATAAACTTCTTTGATTTCAAACAGTTTCATTTACGATTCTGAAAATGACGCAATGTTTATCTCCATACACAAAATTAAGTTCAGTGGATCAACTATTGTTTATATTTTCAGACGTTTATGTAAACTTGAAAGTGTCTTTAAAAAGATTTCCTGTAGCACAGTTACAGTGGATGAGTTCCTAGTAAAGCAATCATGGGCATGTTTATTATAAACTCTTATAGCGATCGAAGGCAGAAATGCTCTGTCGTATCAGTCACTAGGGGATTGATATGATCTCGATTCTAGTCTAGAGCCGTTTCCAACGCGTCTCAGGATATCGCAAAGTGAAATAGGTTAATGCTGTTTGTAAATTAATGAATATAAATTATGAGCATTTGAAGAACCTATCTTTATCATAGTTTATGACGCATTGATGGCGGTATTGGCGGATGATTGATCCGGGACTTAATATCTTACATGAAGTTACATTTTAGATTAACGGGTTTGTGTCACGAATCAGCGGAGAACCAGTTCCAGTTATTTTACTCATTTTTTTTACGAGCCAACAAACGTTACATATGTTTTTTGTTTTTGCTGTGAAGCTAAAAATAAATGTAATTCGTTCAAGTTTTCGAAATGTATTGTTAGTAAACGTTATTAGTAGCAAATAATACGTTATTTAATGACAACCAGAATCATTTAATTTGTGGTTCGTCAATGTTCGTGTTTCGTGCGTGAGTGTAAAACATAGCATGTGTTTACAGTCTTACCATCTGAAACTACACTGAATCTTAATATAGGTAACCTTTTATAGCTTTGGTTTAAATTCAGTGCGTAGACTCACTTGTTACGAGTGGATTGGAGTTATGATGGGAGAGTAAGACTTAGCGTATTTTACATTCTCATGTTATGGAATATTGAAGTCTGCTTACTTAACTTTACTAAAAAAGTTGGCAATGAGTTGACATTTAGGTGAATAAAAAACTTTATAATAATATAATAATATCTTTATTTCACTAACAGATAATACATATAATTAAATCAACCAGGCCTTCCTTGCCTTCCAGGCCTTGAATTCCTTTTAGGCAAAAAAGTCCCTGCTCTTCCATAACACAGAAATACAAATAACAATCTTATCGGTGTATCTGTAAAGTATGAAAGGGTTGAGTGTTAGTGAGGATGTGTGTGAGAGGGTGTGTGTGTGAGAGGGTGTGTGTGTGTGTGTGCGTGTGGATTTTAATGTGCCCCATTGAAATTTCAAACTGAATTAGTTACTGATAGTTTATAGAAATATTGAGTAAATACGATATCACAGGATTTTTAATTTGTTTTACGACCCAAACATTTAGTTCAAAAAGTATTTTCATTACGTCAAAGTTTTCAGTAGTAACATTAAAAGTAATGACTTTGATAAAACGTTAAGTACTAACATTATATTTTATTGTTCATGTCGTTTGTAAAAGACCTTTTAAATTAACGAGAAAGGCATTGAAGTTTTTTACCAAAGCGTATCTTTTGGCCTACTTAACCGATCATGTTGTAGTTTTTGTTTTACATTATTTAACTACATTTAACGTTTTATACTGGTGGTGGGTGGGATGGCCATAAATAGAGAAAGCTTAGTTTCAAACGCTTATGAGTGTCGGTCTTTTTATGACTTAATTGTTAAGTAATTGTAGTTTTTTATTTTATTGCTTATTGTACTGTTTTAATTATTTAGTTTTCTTTAATAGTATGTCGATGAGTAGCGTTTTCGTTGAGTGACAATATCGTTTTTGGGTTGTATTGTAAATATGTGAATATTTGTTTGTATAAAGTGGCAATATTAAATAAACTATCAACTGTACATATATGCCTTTTTCTATTACGCATCAATGTTTATTAGACGTAGAATAATAACACAAAACATCGTGGTCTATTATAAATAAAAACTTACAATTATAATCCGATTGTCTCAGATCTTCTCAAAACTATCCCGTGGAAGTGAATCACATGTTCATCACAACACTATCTCGGGTCACTGGAGTCACAAAGTCACGTTCGTTATCAGTGCGGGGACGATCGATCGTTGTTCTGATAAGGGAGAGCGGGAGAGGACCGGCGCCGTCGGTGCGCGCGACGCAACTAAACGCATGGCTTGGGATGGGATGGTGAACGCGATGCGGCATTACGGCACCCGATGGATGCTAGGACAGACGCATTGTTCCCAGAACCTCGGCCACAAACTACGTAGGAGTTTTTGAATTTACAATAAACCTACTAACGTAAAGACAAAAACCACAATAGTAACAACAGGTCACTTCATATTTAAGAGGCAAACGTCAATGAAGCTAAATAGAAGTTGGACTCTACATTTTTTTAACGTTTAGAGTTCTTAATTTAATTCCCTATATTGATAAATGAAGTTGATACTAATTTATATCGTGCAGTTCTTTAAATAACATATAAATTACTACTATTTATATAATACTAATGAACACTGCTTTAGCCATATATAAATATGACATAAGTACTATTAAATGACACATCACTGAACGTTTCAAAATCTTCTGAAAACCAAATTTGTAGATAGTCTTGAGAATTTAAAAAAAACATGTTAATAGATGAGAAATAAGTACTACTTCATTGTAGGTTTATAGGATACATACAAAACTTTAGGGTAAGCCAGATAATTTAAAAACGTATTTCTTAAAAGCAGTTAAAAAACTGTCATTTGCACAAATGATCAATAAGTTGTGTTAAGTAACCTTCATTATTTATCACAAATAAATTCAGTTTCATCATGGGTGGGTTCGATTCCCACAAAGTGCAAATATTTGTGTAATGAATTCAAATATTTATACTGTGTCTGGGTGTCTCTATGTATAATAAGTACCTATGTATTTAAAACTATATGCGTAAGTATTATATCAGCTATCTGGCCGCCATAGTAAGTACAAGCTTTCCTTAGTTTGGATCAGATGGTGTTGTGTGTGAATTTTCAACCATATTTATTATTATTAATTATAATTAGAATAAGTTAACGTAATGAGTACGCAGTTGGATAGATTATTTATTAAATGCTTTGATTTGTTCTTAGTAAATGCGGGTGATGCGTCCGTTTCACAGCAACGCTGAAAGCTGTCAGCGTTTCTAGGAAAACGGATTGTGGGTTTATGATATGCTGAGTAATGGAATTACGAATGGATTTAGTGTGCAGTTATCATTTAAATACAGGTAGAGGCATAAAAAACGTCATAAAACGTCAGTTTTTTTCCAGGCACTCCACAGACTCCGGGGTCCGTGACTTTTGTCATTACAATATCTTTTTTTTGCATAAGTTTTAGATTAGGAGAAGAAGAGGAAAATAGGCCCCCCCATTTGTGCACATTTGAATTAAATTTAATTCTATTACTAGTCAGTCCGATTTCGTCTGTTGAGCCGATCACTACCGGTTGGGATTCCGATAGTAATCGACTCGACATCGCCTTTTGCCTAAGCCGCCTCCTCCCGGCCCAGAGCCACTATGGTCGCATTTCTGTCCTTGATGGCCATCTCTAGGTTGAGTTCTTGGATGGTCTTTGGTGATGCAACCAACGCTCGCCGCACGAACCCACCGATGGCGTCGTCGGTCAAATGTTAAAAAAAGTATGGAATGAAAAATAAAGTTTGAGTTTTAAATTAAACAGTGAATTCCACTATTGATGAAAAACCTACTTGATAATATCAGACCATGGAAATTAACCAGTACGTAATGACAAAACGTAATGCGCTAAAATAGTTTGTTTCCAATCAATAGAAGGACAATTTTATTTATAAAATATTGTATTATCGATAATGTTATTTGTACTCGTATAATAGCAATTATTTTCCTCAATCCACTTTATAATCACTACTTATTTAAAACACTAAAATATATTAACACCGCAAATATTTCAAAATGTGAGCGTGTTAGTTTCCTCGAAGCTGAAAATATAACAAAATAATGGCTGTAATTTATTAATAATTAAAATACGTCAATTCTGACATTGTTTCGCGTCACATACAAATGTTGAAAATATCTATGCAAATATTTGACTTTGCTCAAAAATAGTTTTAAAAAAAATATGTAAGAAAGAGTTTTCGTAAAACTTGCTTAAATGCGTTGGTTGTTACAGCAAAAAAATGACGGAAGAAGTACAAAATAGTAGGGTGTCTCCAATAAATAACTTTAAATGACATTGTTTTTGGATTTGGATTTGGATGATTTACTTTGAGATTTAACGGAATGTGTCAAATAAGAAGAGATTTGGAATGAAGGCGACTTGGCTCCTGGTTGGGACAATCCACAAATCAGCTATCTCTCACAAAAAGTTAACTAATTCCGTAGTTGAAAATGTTGTGATATATATTAGTATTTACGAACAATTTTCAGCGGAAAACAACTCTGAAATCGAAAAAAGCTAACCTCTTTCATATACACAAAAAAATAAGATTATTGTTTATGTAGGTTCAAAATGTAAGTAGGTATTGTATTTTAGTTTGTCGAACTTTTGAAGTAAATATTTCTTTTGGCGCACCAAAGACAGTTCGTGGGCTGTGAATTGAATTCTAGCGTCACGCTCGGGAATTATAAGAATATTTCGGGTGAACTCGGGACCATGGCCACTGTCCATGGCCACGCCCTTCGATTTCACCCGCGTAGTTTTCAAACAGAGGCATCAAATTCTAAGTTGTAAGTTTTCACTGCTATCAGCAGATCCTATGACTGCCATTTTTTTGTCAAATTGAGATTTGGACCATACCTAAACTGATTCAAAATAATATAGCGGACCTATTTTGATTTCAAATTCCCATTCAGCGTATCTCTGTTTACTAAGTTTATTTATTTTCTCACAAAACTAACGTATCCACGAGCCGTAGTCAATACTTTCTTCCATCTTAGTAAAGGCATTATGTGTATCAAGTACACTAACATTACATACACGTGCATTGTGGTTCAATTTGTACGCAGCCAATATGCTTCAACGTCTGTCGTACTCAAATCAAGTAGAGCACCTATTTGAATGACAATGAGTGCGGCAGTTCAAGCACAGCTACACAAACACACTCGAATCGAACACATGTAAATTGGATCCACAAACTCAAAACAGTATTATGAAAATAACACGAGGCATAAATTAAAAAGCTCGTGGAGTAAATGAGTTTCGTTTGACTCGATTGATTAAAACGGATTTAGTTCTTGTTCTAGATTACAAATCCGAGATAGTCAAGGGTTAATCAACATTTTTAATTTTGTTTTTAATTTGTTTAGCACGCAATTTTCTTTCACTTATGGAGAATAGAAACACCTAAACCCTTCCTATTTTCACGTCATATAGTTGTTGTTAAAACAACCTTCTTAGGTTAAAATCAGGACACTTGAAAACGTGTGAAAAACCAAAAATGAGTGATTCTAGCGACGAAAATTCTGATAGTGAATGAAAGTGAAAAGGTTTCTTTTTTTGACGCCAACAGAGTTGACTGAAACTGTTAATTTTAGAGTCATTCGCTTGCTCGGTCATCAAAATTGAGCAAATTTTTAACTAAAAGCAACTTTGCACTCTTGTTTAGAAAATAACTTGTTTATTTCATTAGGCACTAGCAGCGCCGCCTTGCGGTTTTACCTGTATAGTTCCCGTTCCCATTATTTTCCCGGGTTAAAAGTAGCCTATATATTATTCCAGGTTATATCCTGTGTTCTAAATTTCAAACTAATCCGCTCTGACGTTTCGTCGTGATTGAGCAACAAACATTCAAAAATGTTGTTTTTATAATATAGTAAGTAGTAGAATTTTCTACAAAAACTCACCACCATCAGCCTATCAGGCCGGGTTGCATTTTGATTAGTGCGAGTGTGAGTGCGAGTGCGATGCGAGTGCGAGTGAGTATTCGTGATTGATTACTATGCACTCGCAATAATCAATCGGTGTCCACACGTATTTGTCACTTGTTGTACTAATCACTCAATACCTGCACTACTCACTCGCATTCGTACTTATCAAAATGAAAACAGGCCTTTAGTCTGTTGTAGGATTTACATATTTCCCAAAAAATTCCTCTCACCCCAACTTTTTTCTCTAGCCACGTCATAAAGAACCCATAATTGCTTCTATTCTCTTGTGTTTAGGTTCTAGCTTAAGCTATAGTCCAAGCTTTTTCTAGGAAGCTAGATGATAGTGTTCACTAACACGTTATGAACAATCTTTTCAAATTCATTTTTAAAAAACTACGAATTACAGTTAACCTATATTTTTACTAAATGTATTTTTGTGTACTGGGTTTGATGATTATTATACGAGTTATATGGTAGATCCTCCTCTACTTTAACAGAATCAGTAGAAGAGATTTCAACTTAGAAATTCTGATATTGATTGATATGAATTCTGAAATGAAATATAATCTGTCACGTACGAACTCAGGAAAGAGATATGATAAAATTAACGCGCATTCCGCATTCCGTCACATTTCACCTAATGAAAGGAAAAATATTGAACCGTGCAAACGATAAGCTGATACTTCTGGTGGATAAATCTGAAGGACAAATTTTTATGTTTCTCCACCTCAGCAGCTTAAGTGGAAGCTGGTGGCTACTCCGACGTTAGATTATATTTACATGATCTACAAAATATCAGTTCAAGTGTTGAAATTTTGACGCATTAAGTTTTTTTTTAAATAATCGAGATCAACGCGAACTAATATCAACAAGCTCTTTTTGGAACGAAGTTCCTTACGGCAGTCTTGTAAAAATGTAACACTAAAACCGTAAGAAAAATATACCTATCACGGAAATGACGCGTAAAAACTGCCCGTGATCAGTGTTGCCAACTTTATTTTTCAGATGATCGTACCATAAATGATAAAATTAAGCAATTTCTTATTATTCGAAAAATCTTTGTTCCTACAGTCCGCGAGGTATAAGCTGAGCTTTGCATTAGTGTGAGTGATCACATGCATACGCATCTATTACCAAAAGTACAGTCAGACAACAAACTCTTAAACAACAAGCTGACATTAACTATCCAGGATCAATATGGTCATTGCGAAAAGAAGTATCTCTTTTAGGATTCAAATGGTCAAGGACAGAGAATAACAGAAAAAATTTAATGGAAAAGCATGAGATCCTTCACCTACGTATAACTTATTTACTTAAAATTTCCGAATACCGTATTCAGGACAGGCCTATCGTTTATACCAATATACAATTGATACTGCATAATAAACAACGATTTATTGAATATAAAATTGACACCTTATTAAGAGAACATGGTCACAGCGTCCTGCGTCTGACTGTACTTTTGGTGATCACTCACACTAATGCAAAGCTCAGCTTATACCTCGCGGACTGTACCTCCTCTTTCGTTCCCATGAGACCACAACTTTGTTTTTTTTTATAAGAGGCAACGTGATACTCGAAAAATCAATACTACCGGTTTATGCTTGACGTTCTGAAGACTCCAACGAAGCACTTAGATTCCATTATCATCATTCGTATATACCTATAAACAATGGAATATGTTGCCCGAGTAGATCTTACCCAATGCATAGAATCTAGGTCTCTCCAAATTGTAACTGAATCGGTTTTTGTGGTCTATAAGATGAAACATGTTTACCTCTTAGTATTCGCTCTCCGTTTTAGAACATCGCTTTGCATCAGGCAAGATAATGGTCAAACACAATTAACTCACACTTTTTGTAGTGGTAGGACTATTAGCAGAGTCCGCATGGGGAAGTACCACACCTTTGCCAGTTATTCTACCGCCAAGCCGTAAGTCACTGTGCTGTTATGTGGCAGGCATGTTGCTTACCATCAGACAAATCGGCGGTCCTGTGGCTCACCCGAACATTTCTTTCATTTACGAGCGTGACAATGAGCTTCATTCACACCCCACGAATAATCTGTAGGGAGCCTATTAGAACGCATAACTTTTTGTTCCTAATTTACTTTGTCATAATGAATGTAGCATAATGTATAGTGTCATAATGCAACTTTCACATAATCATTTTTTGGCGTCATGTGTTTTAAGCATAACAATCTATTGTACTAGATTTTATTCGACTATTGATGAGACGCATAATAGTTTTTAAGCATTTTTTTATTTGTTCTATTTTTTTCCGTTTAAATCGCATATTTTTTTTTTCCTAATTTACTTTATCATAATGAATGTAGCATAACATATAATATCATAATGTTACTTTTGCATAATCGTTTTTTGGCGTTATGTGTTTTAATCATAAAAATCTATTGTGCTACATTCAATTCGACTGTTGCTCAGACGCATTTAGGCATTTTTTAATTATTTGTTGTGCTACGTAATATATAACCAGGTTATATAGGGTCCAGATCCGACTCGGAGCACCCCGACTCCACCTAGTCTTGTCGCTACTACCCCTAGAGTGTATTTAAAAAATGCGGGAGCCAGAAGCTCAAGGGAGGTCCTGAGTGGAGCGATCCATGCGAGGCCAAGCGTAGCGAAGGGGGGAGGTGGCGAGCGAAGCGAGCCGGCGACCTCCGTAGTGGAGTGCAGGCCGAATATGGAGAAGCGACACTCAGGGCTGACCGAAGAGCTTCTGGCGGGAGCCCACCCGGAGTCAAAAAGTGCACCACATGTCTTAGGTGTATGTAGGTTTTTAAGTCCTAAAAACGTTATGTCTACATAAATTGGTACAAAAATTGTTATACTGCTGCATAGTCCTGCATAGATATTCCATTAAATTAGTAGATACCTACATTACGCATAATAAATATTGTTGTCGAAGTACCCACCCGCATTTCACACACCCACGTATTTTATTTATGTCCGCTCTTTACACTTGTTTTTTAGTTAGGCGTTTAAAGTTTATGCCGTTGATCAATATGTTTAAGTATTGTTATGCTTTTCTCAATGTGTGCCTTTAACCATTATGCTTTTTATAGTTATGCGTCGAAACATTATACTAAGTTATCTGTATGCTATATATGGCTATGCGTTTAAACATTATGCTAAGTTATCGTTATGTTCTATATGGTTATGCTAGTTAACATTATGCGAAGACAGTTATGCGTTTAGTTGTTATGGTAAATTATCATTAGTCCTAAAAACGTTATGCCTACCTTAAATAGGACAAAAAATGTTATGCCACCCCATATAGACCCTAATCTGTATATGGTGCGCCAATAGAACTTTTCACTTCAAAAAATAGATCATACCTAAATATTATATTTGCCCTGTAAACCGATGTTCTCAGAGCTACTAATAATTAAGTATTACCCACACGGGCCCGTAATTAAGTATCTATCTGCTTTATAGGGCATCGTAAATTATGTTAACATCCACTTAATTGCTTATTCGGAATCTATATTTGAGAACATAAAAATAATTTTACGAGACATCATTAATATTTATTTTTCTCACATTTACAGCGAGTTCTAAAAGTTTTATTGGTTAGGAAGGAAATGGTTTAGATAAAACAAAATTATTTGATACTGTTACATTCTTACGAGTACTCCTCGAACCTGTTGAGTATCAGTGATCAAATTATACGACTATGTTAAATTATTAGTTTAAATTATACTATTAGTAGACCGGTTTTTTAACCGAATTTAAACTAAGTTCTCAAATAAATATTAAATACTAGATTTTCCTCACGGCTTCGTCCGCGTATAGTTAAAATAGTTAAAATACGCGTAAAATGTAAAAACTTTTGAGGACTTTTATGGTAAGAGCACCAAATAAGGCCTACATTGTTTTATAAAAATCCTAACTAGCAGGATTATAGTACAAATGGACTGGTAATTTGAAATACTTATATTTATGTATCAAACTTTGCAATAAATGAAACAAAATTACTTCATAACCATAAATAACACTTTTGTGAAAAAAATAACTAAAGTGTCACTTGGGCCTTATTGGGAACCCTGTGTCTTAATAAAGCCTTTATAAAAATAAATAAGTATTCTAATTATTTAATTAATAGAAAAACGTTGTCAATAGTTGTATCACCGCGAAATGGGAAATTTTGAAAATAAGCCTTATTTGGGTCACCCACCTTAATAGATTTGTTGGACTAGAATGTGCTTAAGTTCTATTTCAGACTAAAAGCTATGTACGTACCAATTCTTTTTTTTTGGGATAAAGAGTGACTGGACGAGCAAGACATGCACCTGATGGTAAGCAGTGTGCTTGCCCGTAGCAGCACGGCGCCGCAGCTATAATTAGCACCTCACTGCACTCGTCACCCAGAGAAAAAAGACTTTCATCACTTCACTTCACTTTTCCTTGGAAATTCTGCCCTTTAAACTGTAACTCAGTAACATTGCTAACGTTAGTTAGACAGTAACATTACTATTCGGTGGTAGAATAACTGGCAAAAGTGTGATACTTCGCTAGGTGGACTCTGCAAAAAGCCCTACGAAATGAGTAGAGAACTACATTACGACTAGAATTTGACCTTCTCGATTTTTAACATGATTATGTACTTTGTACTCTTGTAGAATATTTTTGCTAATATTATAAATGTTAAAGTTTGGATATTTGTTGCTCAATCGCGTCGTAACCTCTGACAAATTTGTAACACTACCATAGAATAGATAATATAGATAGAACGGACACTCCCCACCCCCCGCCAATTTCAAGCTTCCTCCCCCTCGCGGACGCGAGGCGGACTCAACGAAGGGTTATTATATCGGACGATAATTTTCTATGAGAATACGACCATGATGCTGTATTATTTAACAAAATGGTACCACATTTTTCGTCTATCTAGTGTATGATACTCTGATAAACCTAGTGAACTGTGATAACGCCTTTAAAATTATGAACGTTGTTGTACCTAATCTAATGTTCTGTGACTAGCCTACCTATAATGAAATACGCGATATGTGGAGTGATTAATTAATATATTGTCAGAATAAAGTTTTCTCTTTGGGTAAGTGTACTTAACTAAAAATCAATGCGTCCATAGTACCTTTATTATCTCCTATTTTGTTTTAAATCTTCTCCCTTCTGATTGTTGATGAAAGTTATATTTACCTACATTAAAGATCGAACACTAACTAGGTAAGATTGTAAGCCACTTAACACAGGCAGGTGAAATCACGGGTCACAGCTATTCCATAAAATAATTTAGTAACCCTAGATGACACGCACACATGCGTAAATGTGTTCGAACGACATATGCGTAGTTGTGTGAGTGTAGGTATGTCGACTTCACCGTTTGAATGGAGTTTAGGCCGAGTGTCCGGGGTGTGACACTACTAAATTATAGTCTGGAAGCATACATTGGCTTCTTTGCATCCCGGGAAAATAACGGAAACGGGAACTACGAGGGTAAAACCGCGGGATGCTGTCAATATTCTTAGTGCGGGGCGGGTAAAGGTCTACGCCCACTTACCTCTGTGATAAGAACGGTCTGCGATAGGCGATGGAGCGTGTTTACCTAGAAGAAACCGGTTCACTCTCGATTTTAAGACACAAAGATTGTAACCATCGGGGAAAGCCCACTCAGGTAACGTGTTCCACAGCCCGGACGTTCTTCTCACAGAAGTAAGTGACTCCGCTCCCACCCGAAAAATAAAAAACACTCAAATATGGGCTTTATGTTATGCCTGTTACGATATAGATTACACTGGGAACATAAATAAAATTAGTAGACGGCCGTCAGCGAGCGGTCTGCCAATTTGTGTTGCCAATGTAATCTGTATTTTAACGTGCAAGGCATAAAGCCCATATTTGAGTGTAATTTATATCGGGTGGTAGCCGAGTCGTGTAATTCGGCGCAGTCCTTAAGGCTGCGTTTGGGACAAAACGCACGTTTTGGACCTTGATCACGTGCGGACTCACATTACGTTATATGACCGTCCTGATAATGCCGTCGGGGTTTCAATGCACTTGCCGTGAGAAATTAAACGTACGAAGATTTTATTACGCGCATGCAAAATACAAAAGTTGTACACAAGTGGGCAATGCATTCCGATTAGGTAAATTACTTTTTAATTTACCTAATCGGATAAAATAATTGGAAAATGCGTGGTAAGTACTTCCCCAGGCGGACTCTGTAATGAGTCTTACCACTATTGTTTTCTTCTGAATCGTGTATTAACTTCGGAAGCTCCCTTAATTTATTAAATTATGACCAAATCTAATGTATCAAAGAATTACCTAACGCACGTTCTTCGCACTAGATCTTCGCAAGTAGATATTAAAATGTATTTGATTCATCTCACCATACCGACCATTTTAAATTGTTGCATTTCGCAAATACGCAATATCGAACAAAGCTAACAATTAAATATGTAGTGAAACTGGAGCGATGTACTAATAGTAAGTGTAGGTATGTAATATAACCAGCGAGCGTAAATACGATATTTTATATCTTTGCACTGAATGCAAATAGTTATCTGGTTGCTTATCTTATATTTTTTACATGCCTCTGCAAAGAAGCTATTTCATATTTTTAGATTCCAAACGAAAAAAAACCGTATAACTAAGACTCTGGCCTTTCTTTTTTTCTATTTGTCTATTTGATATAAATATTATTGATAGTTATATCCTTCGAATTGTAAAAGACAGACCCATACGCACACAATCCTATAACGCAGCCTCAGATTGGGGGGGGGGGGGGGTGTCATGTCCCCCGTGATCCCCCCCCCCCATTGTCCATCACTGGCACCGCTGTGCATAAGTCCGTCCATTTTTTTAACGGACAGAAAAAATATTTTTTAATGTAACTAAATAGTTACTCAGCAGCAGGTCTACTACGAAGTCCGAAAAACGATATATCGGCCGAACTTTTTGACATTTCTTACCACGAACCACAATCAGCCGGTTGATCGAATCGGACGTTTCGTTCATTACGAATTCCGACCAACATAGATTTGACAGTTTTTGTGTCGTAAACCTTACTCCGAAAGCAATTAATTACCTTACCGATTATTCAGACAGCTGTCGGTCGGATCCGATTATTCGGAGGTTGTTTTCGTAGTAGACCTACAGGAAAATGCCTATTTTAACTTCAGTACTTGTTATTTCGTGGAATTTAAAAAAAATGGCAGCCTATTAAGTAGTGCTATTTCAGACTATAGTCAAATTGAGTTCTTAATATAAACTTGATCTGTTCAACTGTTCCGACGTTTTAAAGTGTTCCGAGTTTACATCACATAAGCTATATTATTAGGGTTCCGTAAAACGTAAAAACGGAACCCTTATAGATTCGTCGTGTCTGTCTGTCTGTCTTCTATCTGTCTGTCTGTCCGTCCGTATGTCACAGCCACTTTTTGCCGAAATTATGAAAACTACGCTGTTGAAACTTGGTCAGCAGATGTATTCTGTGAACCGCATTAAGATTTTTACAAAAAAATTAAAAACTTTTAAAAATTAGGGTTGCCCCCCATACTTAGAACTGAAACTCAAAAAAATTTTTTTCATCAAACCTACACGTGTGGGCTGTCTATTGATAGGTCTTCAAAAATGATGTTGAGGTTTCTGAAATCATTTTTGTCTACACTGAATTATTTGCGCGAGAGACACTTTCAAAGTGGTAAAATGTGTTCTCCCCCCTCTAACTTCTAAAATAAGAAAGTGAAAAAACTAAAAAAATATAATATGATGTACATTACCATGCAAACTACCAACGAAAATTGGTTTGAGCTCGATCTGATGAGTAGTTTTTTTAATACGTCATAAATATACTGTTATTAAAACTTCGATCAAAGTTACAACGAACTAAAATAACTTTGCTGCAACGGAACCCTCCATGGGCGAGTTCAACTCACACTTGGCCACTTAATTTTTCCATATACCTACGTTTTTATCGCGCAAAAAATAACGGAAATTACGTTGGTAAAATCGCGGATCGCTGCTAGTAGTATATATAATTACAAAACCCCTTGTTTTTATGGCAAGTATGCAAAACTTAAATTTCACGCCATCTTTTTCGTACTCCGCTATTACCAGTGTCTCAACTATTATCATTCCACTCACCACATCACTCGAAAACAGCTCATATAGCGCTACTGTATTATTTCGAACTGCAATTACCCGCTTTGCGGTTTGACATAGCTCCGTAAAGCATTATTATTGAGTTAATAGTGGGTAAGAGCGAGCCTAGAGGGATCAACTCATATATAGAGTACTAGCAGCGCCCCGCGGTGTTACACGCGAAGTTCCCGATCCCGTTGTTTTTCCGGAATAAAAAGTGCCGATGTGTTCTTCCAGACTATAATCTATCTGTGTTCCAAATTTCAGCCCGATCCGTTTATACGTTAGGACGTGATTGTTTAACAAACATCAAAACATCCATACATTGACATTTATAATATTAGTATAATTAGCCACGCTCCGCGGTTTCGCCCGTGTTGTTTCTGTTACTTTAATGCAATAAAAAGTAGCATGTATAAGTGCTATTATTGACTACTAACAGCGCCCTACGGTTTCAACCGCGTAGTTCTCGGTCTCGTAATTTCCCCGGGATGAAAAATATTCTATGTGTTATTGTGTCATTCCATTGTAAAATTAATTATTCCAGACCATTGTAAGACAAATGTAAAATTTCAACCAAACCCCTTTAGTACTTTTTGCGTGAAAGAGTAACAAACATACATTCACACACCCTTACAATTAGTTATTAGTAGGATAATCTAACTGCGTTCCAAATTTCTACCCAACCTTGGTGTTTTGTGACGTTTAGCAACAAACATCGAAACATCCAAACATTGACATTTACGAGTATGTGTAATAAATGAGATGGAAACAAATTATAGAGAATAACTCCAAGATCCTAAAATGCCACTCAATAAACACTACTTAGCTTCATCGTTGGATCAAGGTATAAAAATTAAAACGAAGGTAAAAATGCAGTCGGAGAAGTAGAGTTCTACTGTCGTTTGTTTATTTTATCTTGAAATCAAGCAAGATTGTTTTATGTATTACCTAGATGATCAAGATATAGGCTAATAGTATACATCTGCCCATAATAGCACAGTGTCATGTATTTGAATATGAAGATTCCAAATCACTGATACCTACTGGTACTGCACAGCGCTCGTCACCCAGAGGTATAAAGCTCATTTATATCTTTGCCCTGTATTTTTGTTGGTAAAATTGTCCTTACAACTGAACACAGTTATATTGTAGGAAAATCTTTCTTGTGATAAACAAACAGAAATATTACAGTAATGCACTTATGAACTAGTGTCACAAGTGGAAGTGGCAGTCTTTTTGCAAACAATAGCTTGCAAGCAAATACTTATGTATTATTCCTTTATAGGAATTTCACCTACATACAATCATCTGGAACATCGTAACGTTTGCCCATAACTGCTTTTATTTATTAGGGAGGTACTATTTATAAATACAATTTTATAACATACTAGCGGCCCGTCCCGGCTTCGCACGGGGTCAAATTTTTTGTTAAGTAGGTATGCTAAATGAAATGTAGATGACCAAATTTTTCCAAAAGATCAAAATTAAAAACCAAAACTTTGAAGTTCAAAAACATTAAACTGCCTGGCCTGGTGGCTTAGTTGGTTAAAGGCCGTTTTGTAAAGCGGCGGTTTAACGATCAGCCGGATTGAATACAGCTGATTTAAAAACCACTGGAATGTGTTCAACGCCATACGTTATTCAACACGGCTAGCCGTAATGTAATAAAGCGAGAGATTAGCCGCTTCTTTGATAATTTTTAGTTCCGATTCTTAACACTCATGACGCTGCCTGACATAACAACAACCATGGCGTTGAATACTGTGTGTTCCTAAATTGCTAAAGTGACAGTGGATTCTGGAGTTTGGAGGAATCGTACACAATATTATTAGGGTGGCACTTATCACCCTGGGCGTTACTTGGATACTATTTCGTTTCCACCGTCCACCTTGTTAAGACTAAATCGGACCGGGTAGGTTACATGAGACCCAGATCCGACCCGGAGCACCCCGACTCTACCTAGTCTTGGCGCTACTACCCCTAGAGTGTATTTAAAAGAATGCGGGAGCCAGAAGCTCAAGGGAGGTCCTGAGTGGAGCGAGCCATGCAAGTAGTTTTAAAACTATAATAGGTCGTAACTTGACCACCATCTCACCTGATGTTAAGCGACGATGCTATCTACGATGGAACATGTTTCGATAATAGACCCTTGTCTATGGAAGTTCACCATGTTTCTTAGGTGTACCGTCACCGATATCAAGTTATGGGCTTTCAAACTTTATGTGAGAGGTAAAATGTTGTAAAAAAAATAGTACGGAATATCGTACGAAATAATCGATCAATTTATTCAGATAAATGAAATTAATTTAGATTTTGTGTTGTTATTTTTTTAAATATGGTCTTCCTACAACATAAGCAGTAATACAATGCGGCTGAACGTGGGCCGCCTTATTGAAGAACGTATTGCAATGACAATGCGGCTAATCGTTGAACCGCCGCATTACAAAACGGCCCCGTTTTTCAAAACGGCTAGCCGTAATGTAATACGGCGAACTATACAATCCGGCTGCGACATATACATCATAATCCGGATCTCGTTGTTGGGCTGTATGTTTGATGTCCTGACACAAATTGTCTTCAAAAATGTGCCATAATTCCGAGGGAAAACAAAATAATAATATTACCACAAACAACTCTCTCAGCCTCAACGGACACCGAGAAATTGAAGCTTCTCTCAAAGTGATTTCTTTGATTTTGAGTACTTACCTAGTCTTGGAACGATGTACCTACGTGGTACATGATAAAGAAGTATTCTGAGATAAAATCACTCTGACTGGGATGAACGCTGTACTGTATGTACACTCTTCATAATTCTGCCGGCCGTCGCGTCGTTGCAAATATTTAGGATGGATATTTTTAATTTCGTAATATATTTTGAATGGAATGTCCGATTTTAATAATTCAAAAAGTAATCGATAGGTAATAAAGCAGTCTTGATTGAAAAATAATTTATTTTGATAAGAATTAAAACAAATGTATGAATAGCATGGTCTTAAGTTGATCGGCATTTTTATCTTCTTTTAAAATGTAAAAAAGCAGTTGTAGCGACGTAATTACTGTAGTTAGACATATGCTCTCGCGAGGTTTTTTGTAGATTTTAATACGTTCTATAATATTGTAGAACATTGTTTGGTTCTATCATTGGTACTTTCCGCAGCGTATGCGATGAAAGCCATTTTATGGCTGTTTTTTTTATACCTTGCGTTGGTTTTAGTAAAAAATTCCAAAGATCACTATTTTTTTCTTGTAATAAAAATAGCCTATGTTACTCAGTGATAATGTAGCTTTCTCTTGGCAAAATAATTTTTGAAATCGGTTCAGTAGTTTTTGAGTTTATTACATACATACAAAAATACAAATCTTTCCTCTTTATAATATTAGTATAGATTTGCTCGTAAAGGGTCTCTTATTTGACCAATTTCTGTATCGTAATGTATCTTATTACGCACTAGTGCTGTAATGTGTAATGTAAAACGCACGGTTTCAAAATACTCCGTCCACAGACTAGGTAGAGAGATATGCTCCGTCTAAAACGAACGGTACCTTTTAAATCTTAGTAAAGAGTTTTTATGTCAGAAAAGTGTGGTCAACATTTTATGAATAAAATTTACTTTGAGAGGTAAAATATAATAAAGAATTATTAAATTCGTTAATTTAATTAATTTAGACCATAAATTACTTTAATTTTTCTGTAACAAAACACAAAAATATTAATTTACTTTATTATTAATAGCATACCGGCTGGTTCTGTGCCGTTGCTTAAAAAAAAGGCGCCGATGCGCGCGCATTGCTAATCTGTGATCCATAGTGATTACTTACTCTGTGCTGTGATCTGTGATCAAGTAAATATTATTCCGTGCGTTTTTTTTCGCTGTATTGTTTTTATTTGAAAATGTCGTCAGAGTTTTGTTTATTTCCTCGCAAATATGTTATAAAACGTCGTATGACATACGTGCGCTTTGATAATTACAGCCTCTGCTAATTATAGCTCTCGCCTTCGGCTCGAGCTAGCAATAAAGCCTCGGCTGTAATTATCAACTTACCGCACTTATATCATAATGTACTATTACAATTCAAATATTATCTAATCGGCGCCACTAAACTTCACACAGGTTTGTCTTCGGGGCTAAATCCTCCAAAAATGGATTTATTTTGTACGAATACAAGTTGTTCACACCATAACTATCATACAATAGGTTCAGTAGGTACTACCTAAGCATGTAGGTAGGAGTAATTACATTTATTAATAAGTAAACGAAATAAATTATAATGTTATTTTTTTTAACTGCGATAGATTTGCTCTTTACGTTAATTGACGAAGCGGTCTACGATGGACCGCACTTAGCTAGAAAAGAACTGTTACGCTCTGAACTTGAAGACACAAGACGGAAATCATCGGGAAACCCCAATCAGGTAACGCAACCCACAGCCTAGGTGTTCTTATTACAAAAGTGGAGTCAAACCTTGTTCCTCGTTTAATAAACCTACTTAAGTATAATAAGTATGTATTTACAAGTTTACAAGTATAACATCGACTATACGAGGCTTCGATAGTACTCGTACCTACTACTAGGTAATAGTAGTTTTTCTTCATACAGTCATGTACTGCGATTCTGTGGTAGATACAAGCTTTGCCTACTTTGGAGCTAGATGGTGTTGCGTGAGAAAGATCCATCTATATTTATATAGTAGGTATTAAATTTAGCGTAAGAAATGATTTATTGATTCTCTAAATAAGTACAATTTTAAATGTCAAATAATTAACAGGTGTACAAATGGCGTTTAAGTTTAAGTTAGTAAAATATGGTAAGACAGTCTACAAAAAAAATGTAGGCAGAGAACAAAAGCATGGTGTTCCGCTAATTGCTACGAGGGCAAAAGTTTCCCTATTTGTTCGGAATTTTAATTCGGGCGTTCGGAGGCCGAAGGGCCCCGGGCACAACTGGACGTAGACGTGTTAATTTTACAAAACGCCACGCACTCCAACTTCGCTTGTTCTAGTTTGCTTTTGATATCAAACAAAATGTTGAATTTGAGTTATTAAAAGTTTGGAAAACGTTGAAAGTTACGGGATTCTAGATACGTTGTAAAAACAAAATTACCGTGGCTTTTCGTAAGGGTGAATTTACAATGACTTTACTATGTTATACGTTTATGGTAAAAATCAACAAAACTGTCCTTGCTGTTTTAAAAACAATATGAAACGTGAATGTTTATTACATTAAGAACTATTTTCTATACTAACATTACTAACTGTTTTCACTTTGATTGCCCTTTTATTATTGTTTCCAGCGCAATTATGAGGTAAAGAGTGAAATCCTATATCTTTGGATGACGAGTGCCGTGCAGTGCTAGGTAGTAGTTTGGATTCTTCATGTTTTTAATGTTTAGTGTCTACGCGTCATAGACATGCGCCTGATGGTAAGCAAGACACCTGCCATTATAGCACAGTGCCACGCACCTATTATTAATTTCCCCTGTAATATTATGTCCAAAAAGAAAACGCATCAAGCTGGAACACATTACTGCTTGGCGGTAGAATAACTGGCAGAATAACACTTGACACTAGAAAACTTAACTGAATTGTGACAAATGTAACAAATGTACCTACCTATCTTGTTTTGATTGCATTCTCAGATTTTATTTATTTTCACCATACTCATAATTTGATACTGTTTTGTTTGTATTTTATTTTTTCCTGTTTTATCTGACATTGTGTGTCTCATATTTCTATAATTTGACGTTCAAAAGTGTACCCAAGTACGAAATTGATAAGTAAATGGTTGAATTGAGCTGGTAGGAATATGGTAAAAATATGCCTTTGTACTGTTGTAACAAGAAGCTAATACTTATTCTTTTAATTCCTCGTATTAAGAAGTTTAACTTCAACCATAGAATAGATATAATTATTATCTCGAAAGCACGTAGTATTAACCTGAACTTAATAACTAAATAAAAGGAATTCTATAGGTTGTATTGCCAACATTTTGAAACAAGAATTATAAATACCAAGAACAGTTATCTACATGTATCTATTAGACCGTTCTAACTTGCATGCATATTTGGACAGTTGTTTTAGACAAACCCATTGTTTAGGGACCTCGGGTCATGTGCATCTCTGACATGAAATTCCGAAAATTTACCAGTTGTGTTACATTTGTTACTTGATGTTTACCTTTTATTGTTTGGAAATTCTTGACTTTCGTAATGTTGGCCCGTACTGAATGCATGGTCGGCTCTGTTTAAATATAAAATTGCCTTCGCCTATAGTGTTTTAGTTGAGGTACTTATATTGTTCAGCTACTGAGGATTTACTATGGTACGAGTATGAGTTGCCTAATGTGTGTCAAGGTATAATAAATAAAGTTTTGTGTTCTGAGTAGACGTATAAAATACCAGTGTCTTTTCGCTTTACAGTACAATGTGCAAAATTTGTGTAAAGTGTACATTTTAATAAATACAAATCCAATGTCATGACTCATGACGTTTGTTCCCGGTGCACTAATCACCAAGTTCACCGATAACCACTCACGAAATTTGGCATTGTGTATTTGGTATTTGCACAACTATAGCTGAGCTTTCATTGTATGGGTTTTCTTTTTTTTCCTCGGAATCCAATTTTCCAAGGTACTTTAAATCATGTGTTCAAATCGCGAAAGTTTAAAAACAGTAGGATAGTTTACAGTTCAATTTATAGTCACACTATGTTTTTATTGCAAATTATTTGAAATTACCCGAGAGAAGCCGAACGGCCCGCTTGCTATTAAAAAAAATCTGTAGCGTTCACTTCAGAATATTTAATAATTTGTTTCCGTATATTACAGCAATAGGATATTGCTCATACTAAGAGATTTTCGAAGCTAATAGAACGTGCAGCGAGTTATAAAATTGTTTATAAACAGTCAGTAATTAGGTTTTTTATCGAGACATAAATCAATGTTATCACGATGGATGCGAACCGCTGACTTCAAACGTCTCTATTACGTAGTAATTCGACAAGGTAACGCATCAAACTTTATGGTTCAAATAAGCCCTATTAAGAAAGCATACAGTTAGTAAAATGAAAAAAAAACATTAAATTAAACACCAATATATACATTACACATATTATGTAAACTACTAACAGCGCCGTGTAAACAATTTAAAAACTACTTCAACAAATTAAAAGTAGTAAATGTGTTGATCCAGATAATTAATAATAATAATTACTTACTAGGTACTTATTTATTTCATTCATAGTATTTCGTCAGAGATGCTTTGTAATTTGGAACAAAAACACTTACACCCCCACAACCCTATCTAACAATATTTATTTATTTTTTTATTATGTATGTACATCTTGGGAATCTAAATGTGTAATCGGCGTTTAATAGGATCTATTAATCCAAGGTAAGATTTATCTCGGGTAACGATAACTTTCGTCGTATATAATGTATTATATAGAACTTCGAATGTTGTCACCACACAAATCTATAAGGTAGAGTTATACATTGTTTAGTTTGTACATTAATAGAGTATCGTGCTTGAAGATATACAGCAAATAGATGTACTTAAAATATATATTTTTTTTAAATAAAGAGTGACGAGACGAGCAGGACATATGCCTGGTGGAAAGCAACATGCCTGCCACATAACAGCACAGTGACACGCAGCTATTGGAACATGAAGAGTCCAAATCATTACCTAGCACTGCACTGCGCTCGTCACCCAGAGATCTAAGATCTTAAATCGCTAAAAGCCCTGTAATTTTTCTGGAAACATTGCCTTTCAAATCGGAACACAGTAATGTTTGCACATTACTACTTGGCGGTAGAATAACTGGCAAAGGTGTGGTACTTCCCCAGGCGGACTCTGCCACGAGTCCTACCACTACAATATCCCTTAGAATCCCTGAGTTAGGAACTGCAAAAGTTTTACATACATCAAATAAGTACATATACACATCTGGCTCCTGACTCCTGATTCTACTCTGCCTTTCTAGGAATATTTGCAACACACTCTAGTTATTAAGTTTTTCGAAATGACAAAATAAGGCATGCTTTATGAAACGCACATTTTAATATTAATTCAATTCTTTTAAGTTTCATCCAATTAATTCGGTAACTTCGGAGGCAGGCCAAAATAATATTAAATTTAATCAAAATTTAGACGCTATTTATTAGCTATTTTGACGTCCCAACGATCAAAACTCTCTATAAATAATAATATCTCTATACTATCGATTAAAATTAAAAACGTGGCAATCGTTTTGGTTCGCGAAAATCATATTAAATAATAAGTTGTAGAATAAACCGGTTACTGTTATCAAATGCGACAACATTACGTTAATTAGGACCTCTCGATACAAATTAAGTAAGGTAAGGATTAACTTTAAGCAATGACATCGGAGCCTTTCATTTTACGTTCAGTTAACAGGAATCCAGGTTAATTGAATAGATTGGGGTTTTGTATTGAACTGCATCTAAATACCAAATGTGAAATGTGATGGGTTCACGCAACCGTTTGCGTACTGAATGCTGGCCGTTCTATTTAAATTATACAGACGGATGACTTTTATTATGTTTCGATTTTATTTGTTATCCAAAAATAAATGAATTAGAAAATCGATCCGTTTTTTACCTTTTTTTTCGTAACGACTATTCCGCACTATTCTATTCGTACTATTCCGCAAGTACCTACTAAATAACTCTATACAGAATTGAAAAACCTCCTTTTTTGAAGTCGGCTAAAAATATAAATTTGTGTTTGTGCTACAATATAAAATGACGAGGATAATAATATTTTACGTCGCAATCTATACTAATATTATAAAGCTGAAGAGTTTGTTTGTTTGAACGCTAGGATATCGGAAACTACTGAACCAATACGAAAGATTATTTTTTTGTTAGATACTCCATTTATCGAGGAAGGCTATAGGGTATATAACATTACGCTACTATCAATAGGTACGGAGTATGAGTGAAGAATGTAAAGAAAACGGGGAAAAATATTTCTCTTCGAGAGCTTTAGTTCCGTGAATTTAAATTCTCTTTGGTCGCTGAAGTCTGTGACGGCGCGTGTCTACATTTGAAGTTTGTGTCATTTGAAGTAATCAAATTTGTTCTACAACAATGCATTGTTGCTTATTTACGTATTTTTAGGGTTCCGTAAAACGTAATGAAGTGGCCATCAATGGATATTTTAGTATGGATTTTCCTCAAATAGACGCGGGTGAAACCGCGGGGCAAAACTAGTACTACATAAAGTGCCAATAGCAAAACCATACCCTTTATGTTCTTACTGCTGGGACCCGGGGCCATCTCTCACAGGAAGAGAGCCGAAGCCATAACCCACGACGCGACGTTGCTGGATGATACACGTTTTTAATGCTGGATGATTGACGTACTTCTTGGAACACGCTGGTATCCTCGTGAAGTTTTCCTTCAGCGTTAAAGCCAGAAGTGATGACAATCTCTTACATTTATACATAAAATACTAAGAGGTACAGGTGGTATTAGAACCTATATTCTCGCGATTGCAAAATTGGACAAGTTAGCCACTGGGTCGTCACCAAGACTTCTACTTTATAGTGCCATTACAAAAAGGCTCATGTACCCAATATTAATTATGAACATTACTGTTTTTTTCTTTAAAGTTAATGGCCTGTAACACAGCATTTGTATGTAATTTTAGTGTCTTATTCCTGCCATTTGAGCAGTTAAGCAAATAGACAAACTAGGTCGTACATCGCTGCACTTAGGAACATCCTGATTTATGCGACTAGCGCACGCTACCACCGACCAATGCCTTCATTAGTTATAGACTGCGGCAATAAAATCGCGATTTTTTTTAGAGATCTGTAGAAGATTTTTTTTTACTGTAGGTAAAGGAAAATTTATAAGTGTAACATTTTTTCGACGTGCGCACACACCGTCCCGAAAAACCAACAGCCCTGAACAGAACTTTTTCCGTGCGTACAAACACACACACTTTACATAATTTTATTGAATGAAGTTACTGTTTTGCTGAAAACTGCCAAAGCTTTTAGATCTTTGACCTCAATATATAACATTCTGGGTACAGGATCGACGGAAACTTTTCGGTATTCATTTGTAATGGTGTTTTGTACATGGACACCAAGTTTTAGCACCATGCTAATTTTTGTAGCGTCACTACTATTTTTCATACAAATTTTACTGGATAAAACCATTTTAAATTATTGACTGTTTTGAACTCCACAACGGCTTTGACATGCTACTTTAGTTCGAAATTGGGCCGTCCATAAAAACGTGAGTTTATAGAACATACTGAGCAATTTATAATATGTTCGGCATCACTAGTCTACGTTATGTAATTAGATAGTGGCTGTGGCTCTTAATCAGCAGCATCGGCTCATTGCACTTGTCAATGGTCATGCAGGTTGGTGATCTCACAGACATTTTTTGCACCTGTCATGCCCCTGTTCCACACCAATCTCAGTTGACCAATCTTGAGTTGCACTGTTACTCTATCTTTGTAAGATTAGCAGTAGAATATCAAAATTTTGATGTCTGCCCCGAAAAGCCCATCGTGAAAGTGGTATAGTCTGAGGTGTAACAGGTCGTTGACTACGTAGATAATCTCGTTTTTGTAATTGAGTACCAAAACGAAAAATACTTTGTACTGATAAAGACTCTTTGCTGAGTTCACATTTTTTATTTTAGTTATTTTACCAACAAGAAGAAATGTGCAAACACTGCTATTTTCCGGTTTCAAGAGCAATCATGGTAAAGAGATAAGCAGCCATAGGTCTGCGGGATATAACCGTAATGTAGTGCTAGGCAGTGATTTGAACTTTTCGTGGTCAAATAGCTACATGGCTCAATGGGAGCCTATTAGAACGCATAACTTTTTGTTCCTAATTTACTTTGTCATAATGAATGTAGCATAATGTATAGTGTCATAATGCAACTTTCGCATAATAATTTTTTGGCGTCATGTGTTTTAAGCATAACAATCTATTGTACTACATTTTATTCGACTATTGATGAGACGCATAATAGATTTTAAGCATTTTTTTATTTGTTCTATTTTTTTTAAGGTGCCGTTTAAATCGCATAATTTTTTTTTCCTAATTTACTTTGTCATAATGAATGTAGCATAACATATAGTGTCATAATGTAACTTTTGCATAATCGTTTTTTGGCGTTATGTGTTTTAATCATAAAAATCTATTGTGCTACATTCAATTCGACTGTTGCTCAGACGCATTTAGGCATTTTTAATTATTTGTTGTGCTACGTTATGTATAACCAGGTTATATAGGGTCCAGATCCGACTCGGAGCACCTCGACTCCACCTAGTCTTGTCGCTACTACCCCTAGAGTGTATTTAAAAAATGCGGGAGCCAGAAGCTCTTCGGTCAGCCCTGAGTGTCGCTTCTTCATACTCGGCCTGCACTCCACTACGGAGGTCGCCGGCTCGCTTCGCTCGCCACCTCCCCCCTTCGCTACGCTTGGCCTCGCATGGATCGCTCCACTCAGGACTTCTCTTGAGCTTCTGGCGGGAGCCCACCCGGAGTCAAAAAGTGCACCGTATGTCTTAGGTGTATGTAGGTTTTTAAGTCCTAAAAACGTTATGTCTACATAAATTGGTACAAAAATTGTTATACTACTGCATAGTCCTGCATAGATATTCCATTAAATTAGTAGATACCTACATTACGAATAATAAATATTGTTGTCGAAGTACCCACCCGCATTTCACACACCCACGTATTTTATTTATGTCCGCTCTTTACACTTGTTTTTTAGTTAGGCGTTTCAAGTTTATGCCGTTGATCAGTATGTTTAAGTATTGTTATGCTTTTCTCATTGTGTGCCTTTAACCATTATGCTATTTAAAGTAAAAATTATGCGTCGAAACATTATATTAAGTTATCTGTATGCTATATATGGCTATGCGTTTTAACATTATGCTAAGTTATCGTTATGTTATATATGGTTATGCTAGTTAACATTATGCGAAGAAAGTTATGCGTTTAGTTGTTATGGTAAATTATCATTAGTCCTAAAAACGTTATGCCTACCTAAAATAGGACAAAAAATGTTATGCCACCCCATATAGACCCTGGCTCAATGCCGTAATGAGTCTGCTCATTCCTTCACAGTGTTTATGTTTTACTTGCCATCAGACGCATGGGCTTATATTTTCATCATTTTATGTTATAAAAAAGCTAAGAATGCGAAAAGGCGACACTATCGCTAAAAGCGATCTTTTTCAAAAGTTAAAAGAGCTATACCTACTATAAAAGGAGGAGAGAACACAAAAAAGAGTAAATAAATAGATAATAACTTACAACTTAAATAAATTAGTGACTACCTATTGTAAAAGGAAGCCGACTGATGACAAAAATATACTAAAATAACCAACATTTCGATAACTTTAATATTATTCATAGGATGTCTATAGTGTATGTAGGTAAGTCTACGACTAACCATAATCCAATTTTGACGAGTAACCTCTTTTTTATAAGCTTGTATGTAATCCTTTAGTTGCAAAGTGTGTCAAGTTAACTCGATGCTTTTACCTTCTGTTACTTATAAAGTAGGTGAAACATTATGGTTCTTTTTTTCTGAGTCACTTAGAGGGTACCTCGCCTGACAATTCACGCCACTCTCGGGTGACTCGTCCCGCGGAGCAGTATTTAACCGATTTCGCGCCGAGGGCGCACGTCACTTCTTTTCGCGCATTCTTAAAAGTAACTTATACTCCAGCTGTTTATAAAGTTCGCCTCGCACCAGTTAAAGTTACCGATTCGTACCGCACCGCACCACAAGATTATTTCGCAACACACAATTCAAAGGCAGCTGCTGAAGGAAATATAATTGAGGAAGAAGAACTGCCGCTCAATCGCCCGGAGGACGCTGGATTCTTAAGGTAGGACCTTTCTTTTGTGTTTCTGGAGAAAAGGCCAAACCCCAGGGTCTTCCACCCTCTTATTGTTTTTAGTTCCTGTAACTTAAATCCCCCCGCACCGCCGTCACGAAATCTCATAGATATCCAAGAGTACCAGCGCACCGCTGGTGACGAGAATTGTTATAATAAATAATTAATTTTCTTCGCCATTTAATGGTCCTTCGTCACTCGGATGCCTTGTTTATCCTGAGATTTCGTGGCTATTTACCCCATTCCTATTAATTTATTTATCTACCGCCTATTTTGTGTGTCTCTCGTTTGAAGTCAAGTTCGTTTTGTAGTGGTAGGGCTCTTGCCAAGCCCGCCTGGGGAAGTACCACAGCTTTGCCTATTATTCTGCCGTCAAGCAGTTACCTACTGTGTTACGGTTTGAAGGGCAAAGTTTCCAGATATACGACTGGGCTAAGAGATATAACACCTAAAATCTCAAAGTGACGAGCAGTGCAGTGTCAAACAGTGATTTAGACTCTTCATGTTCAATCAACTTCGTGACGTTTGACTTTTATGAACAGATTTGTCGTTACCCGTCTCGTCACTCTAAATAAATAATATTTGCTTATTTAAATTATTTAACATTCAAAAGTCAAACATTGCCTTTGGTTACCGCATCGCCTAATAAACTCGAATTTCGCATTTACACCGCAATTTTTATAAACCGTTTTCAATTCTGTTAATGACTACCTACATAAATCACTTATAATTACCAACGCATTATATTATCTCGTTCGCCGTTGGAAATTATTTATTTACCTACCTCGCATTTTTGTTATTTTGTACGATCACTTTAACATTTGAGTTTGGATCATACCTATTGTCTGGATTTGATCACGATGACGTCGTCTAATGATCAAAAATTAAAATTATTGGAATGTCAAAGACAAGTATATTTCGAGCGTCTTCAACAAATATACGATAAATCGCGTGCTAATTTGAATGACCCAGAATTATTGGAAGAATTTCTGTGCTCGGTTGAGACTTTACAAGAAATCAGGTGTAACTTTCAGATTTGCGTGAAAGATATCGAATCTTTATTATTGAAAATTGATAAGGATTCAGTTCCGGATTTCAATCAATGGCTCGCATTTGAAGATCTTTATTGTCGTGTTAAACGTAAACATTCTCAGTTTATTACAACCACAGCGCTCACACCAACGGTTAAACCAGATAAAACATTTCAAAATATTAAGCTAGCTCGTATAGAAATACCGGAATTTGACGGAAATGCAAACGACTGGCCTTTATTTTATGCTACTTTCCAAAGGGCTGTACATTTAAATTCATCGCTTTCCGTAACGGAAAAAATATTTTATCTCACTAGTAAATTGAAAGGTCGAGCGAAACAAGTATACATTGGATTCGTACCCTGTGAAGAAAACTATGAAACAATATATAACGCGCTCGTTTCTAAATACGAAGATAAGAGAAATCTCGCTAGTACTTATTTAAACCAAATTTTCTCATTGAAGCCCATTGTTTCCCCCACCGCTAATAACTTAGAATATTTAATCGACCAATTTTCAAATTCGCATCTCGCATTAATTAACTTAAACATACCCGACTTGTACGATTTTGTCATGTCATACCTTTTATTACAACGGCTGGACAGAGATTCGGCACGTTTATTCGAAATGGATAACCGCGATTCGGAAATACCTGCGTTTGATAAAATTACTAAATTTGTTCGCGACCGTATTAAGGTTTTGAATAGGACGAGTGAAAACTCAAGTACTTGTGTGAGAGCCAAGCTGTCAGAAAACTACATTCCGAAAAATAATTCACGCGCATTCTTAGTAAGCGATAACATTTGTACATTATGCAATGACAAACACGACCACTTGTATTCCTGTAAAAAGTACAGGACTTTAACCGCTCGAGAACGTTACGAACATGTAAAACAATTACGCGCTTGCATTAACTGTTTGAGTTCGCAACATAATTCAAACGCATGCCGGTCTAAGGGAACTTGTGCAAATTGTAAAAAAAAGCACCACACTTCACTCTGTTTTCAAGCTGATAACAGTAGAACCGGTCCGTCGAGTGATAACAGTCGTAGTCCAGTAGTGGCTGCTCAGAATAATAACGCTACTTCAAATTTATTTTTGAATGAACCGACGAATAATGACGCTTCATTTTGTAGTATGAACGCAAATTCAAAATCTTTGCGAAAAACTCAAAATGTTTTGTTGGGTACCGTTCTTGCTGATGTTCGCAAAAGAGACGGTTCCGTGATTCAAGTTCGTGTCCTCGTGGACAATGGATCGCAAAATCATTTTATTTCCCGCTTCGCTTGCAGGAAATTAGGTATTAACATCTTTCACGATGATACTGACCGTTTCGTAAACGGAATTGGTGGCAGCTACCAGTCTATATTAGGCTATACAGACGTAACGTTGGTATCTAAATATGACAGAAACGTTAACTTGCGGATTAAACCTCTCGTTCTTAAAACCATTTCAAGTTGTTTGCCCAGCTGTGAATTTGACATCTCACCGCTGTCTTATATAGGTAAACTCCAGCTGGCAGACCCGCATTTTAATAAACCCGCCGAGATCGATATTTTGTTGGGGGCTGAAGCCTTTTTACAGATATTACGACCCGGAAAATTGCTGGGTCCACCAGGGCGTCCCGATCTTTTGGAAACTGCTTTTGGATACGTAATATTAGGATCAATAGCTACGTTACAGGCTCATAATGGATCAGACAATAATGAAAACAACCACTCATTTTTCTCGTCGAGTGAGGGTAATTCAATTGAAAGTTTAGTTTCCAAGTTCTGGGATCTCGAATCGGTACCCACTAAAACTTATTTGTCTGAAAGGGATCAAGAATGTGAAAACTTCTACGCGTCAAACACGCATCGCAATAAAGTTACTGGACAGTATGTTACGGCTTTACCATTTATAAAATCAACCGTGACGTTGGGTGATTCATTAACCGTAGCCTCTCGCTGTTTTTCATCCCTTGAACGAAAATTCCAAACAAATACCGCCTTAAAAATGGAATATGACACTGTTTTGAAAAATTATATTAGTGAGGGTATATTATCACCTGCACCACCGCTAAATAATAAAAATTATTACGTTATTCCGCACCATGGCGTCTGCCGGGAGGGCAAAGCGCTACGTATTGTATTGAACGCGAGCGCAAAATGTGTTGACACGAACGCTTCACTCAATGACTGTCTACATTCCGGCCCTAATTTACAAGCTAATCTAACCGCGATTATTTTAAAATTTAGATTGTTTCCAATCGCACTGACCGCTGACATCAGACAAATGTTTTTAGCAATAGGAATCCGCGAGGAAGACCGTCGTTTTTTGAATATTCTATATAAATTTGACGGCGATTCTACCACCAAACTATATCACTTTAATCGGGTTTGCTTTGGCTTGCGATGCTCGCCGTACCTCGCTATGAAAACAGTCAAACAACTCGCTCAAGATGAAACTGATCTTCCAAACGCATCGGAAACCGCTGTTAATAATTTATACATGGACGACTTGGGAGCTTCGGTAGCTACCGCTGAGGAAGGTGCTCAGCTGGCACAAGATTTGATCGAGTTATTTAAGCGTGGTGGGTTTGACTTGGTTAAATTTGTGAGCAACTCACCTAAAGTGTTAAAAGCGATTCCACTGGAAAATCGTTTATCTTCGAAAATCGAATTCGACAAAGAGGATAATATGAAGCTTTTAGGCCTAATTTGGTCTCCAGTCGAAGACGAGTTTTCTATTGCCGTAAAATTTAACCCGCAGTCAAAATGCACAAAACGCCTTATGCTTTCGACGGTCGCGAAATTATGGGACATTAACGGGTTTTGCGGTCCTGTTATATTACACGCAAAGTTATTAATAAAAGCTGTTTGGACGGCACGCGTCGACTGGGATTCTACCCCACCGCTGGACATTTGTTTAGCGTGGAAACGCTTCTTAACGGAGCTCCCTACGTTACATAATTTTAAAATACCCCGTTTTGTAGGTATTAGGCCTAACTCTCGCGTCATACTCTTAGGGTTCGCGGATGCCTCAGAAAAGGCGATGGGTGCCTCCGTGTACCTTGCCACTCAACATACCTCGGGTAATAACCAGGTCCATTTGATAGGCTCAAAGAGCAAGGTCGCCCCGCTCAAAATTGTCTCTTTAGCTCGTTTAGAGCTGTGCGCGTTATTATTATTATCCAAATTGCTTCGATTTATGATAGAAACTATTTCTTGCCGCTGTCAAATAGATGAAATTTTCGCGTTTACTGATTCGACAGTAGCCCTTCATTGGGTTCATTCGTCTCCGCATCGATTCGACACTTTTGTTGCCAACCGTATCTCTCAAATACAGGACAATCTTCACGCAAACCATTTTTTTCACTGTGAAAGCGCACTGAATCCTAGTGATTGTTTAAGTCGCGGCCTTACACCTGGTCAATTTTTAAACCATAAATTGTGGCTACATGGCCCCCCGTGGGCTTTAAATGAAGTACACACATGGCCGATTAATAGATTTATTTTTAATCCCGCACAAGATGAAAAACTGTTAGAGCTTAAAAGGCAGGCAAACATTTTTCTTGTCACCGATGATCCAGAACCTTTTCTATGTTCTCTAGCTAAGCGCGTTTCTTCTTGGTCTAAGCTTCTCCGCATCGTCGTTTATATATATATATTTATTAGGAAACTTCCCCGCACTGATAGAATGCAACTTACACATTTACACTTTGCTGAGACTGCGATTATAAAAGCCCTTCAACGACAATATTTTCAAAATGACATGAAAACTATTTCAAAAGGTCAACCAGCCTCTAAGAAACTTCTCCCGCTTTCTCCGTTTTTGAAAAATGACATCCTCCGCGTCGGTGGACGATTACATAATTCATCTCTCGAATTCGATAGTAAGCATCCAATTCTTCTCCCGAAAAAGGATCATATAGTCAATCTTATCATCGACTATTATCATCGCAAATACCTACACGCAGGGCCACAGTTATTATTGTCGTTACTGAGACAGAAATTCTGGATTATATCCGGACGCAGTACTGTCAAACAACGCTTTCATTTTTGTAACAGCTGCTTCAAAGCTAAACCACGCACAGAGACGCCGTTTATGGCTTCTCTTCCCGCTGTTCGCGTAAACGAAGCATCAAAGCCCTTTCTTTGGACGGGCGTAGATTATGCGGGTCCACAAGATATTCTCATTAGCCGCTATCGTGGTGCACGAAGGGAGCGTTGTTATTTTTCGCTATTTACCTGTTTGATAACCCGCGCAGTACACATAGAGATTTCCGTCGACTTATCAACAGCTTCCTTTCTTCGCGCCTTTCGTAGATTCATAGCACGTCGAGGAAAAGTCCTTTCGCTATACTCCGACAACGGAACAAATTTTATAGGCGCGAAAACAAAACTCAATGAACTTAATAAATTTCTTAAATCCAAAACATTCGGTGATTCCTTTACACAAGAAACCCTTTATCAAGGTATAAATTGGGTTCTAAACCCACCATCCGCTAGCCATATGGGCGGACCTTGGGAAAGTATGATCCGGGTTCTAAAGGTCCACCTGCGCCGTACTATAGGAAACGCTCTCCTCACGTACGAAGAAATGCTAACAGTAATAACGCAAGTCGAGGCTATCCTTAACTCAAGACCTATAACCACGTTAAGCTCTGACCCCTCGGAACCTGAAGCTTTAACCCCTTCGCACTTTCTAACACAAGGTCCATTAGATTCTTTTCATTCCGATCCGCGCATAGATTCCGTAGACTTGATCCGCAACAAACGTCTAGTTGACAGCATAGTTCAGAGATACTGGAACCGTTGGAGACGGGAATACCTCAACACGCTCCAAACTCGTGTCAAGTGGAATACTAAAACTAACCCGGTAACTAAAGGCACTGTAGTTTTACTTAAAACAGAAAATTCACCGCCACTACAGTGGCCATTAGGTATAATTGAAGATATTAAATCCTCTTCGGACGGCATCGCTCGTATTGTGGAGATACGCACAAAAAATGGCACTTACATTCGACCAGTGGTAAAACTGTGTGTTTTACCCTCCCAATAATTCGCACCTTTTGTTTTTCTCTTACGCATGTCTACTTAGCATGTGTAAATCTAATTCACACTCTTATTTTTTTTCATTCTCTTTTACATGCGTATTTAATATTTATTTATTCCAGACATCCGTGATTAGTCACTGGATGCATTATTACCCGCACCCTTGCTCCAACCCGCACCCTTGTTTTTTACCCGCACCATTGATTTTACCCGCATCATTCACCCAACCCGCAAGTTAAACAATTTATCCGTTTAACCTATATCCTATCCACACTATATGTATTTGTATATTTTCCGCATCTAATACTTATTTGTATTGTCTCCTATTCCTATTTCCCTTTAGTTCAGGAGCCTACAACTCCTGAAGGCCGGGGGGATGGTTCTTTTTTTCTGAGTCACTTAGAGGGTACCTCGCCTGACAATTCACGCCACTCTCGGGTGACTCGTCCCGCGGAGCAGTATTTAACCGATTTCGCGCCGAGGGCGCACGTCACTTCTTTTCGCGCATTCTTAAAAGTAACTTATACTCCAGCTGTTTATAAAGTTCGCCTCGCACCAGTTAAAGTTACCGATTCGTACCGCACCGCACCACAAGATTATTTCGCAACACACAATTCAAAGGCAGCTGCTGAAGGAAATATAATTGAGGAAGAAGAACTGCCGCTCAATCGCCCGGAGGACGCTGGATTCTTAAGGTAGGACCTTTCTTTTGTGTTTCTGGAGAAAAGGCCAAACCCCAGGGTCTTCCACCCTCTTATTGTTTTTAGTTCCTGTAACTTAAATCCCCCCGCACCGCCGTCACGAAATCTCATAGATATCCAAGAGTACCAGCGCACCGCTGGTGACGAGAATTGTTATAATAAATAATTAATTTTCTTCGCCACATTAAACATACTTTTTATCATGGTAAAATAACAGGAACGGGAACTGCGTGAGTAAAACCGCGGGGCGGTGCTAGTGTATTTACATTTATTGAATGTCATGAAACAAATCATTTCTATCATAAGTACAAATTTTTCATTTTTTTCATCAATAATAGTACAAACTACTTCAAGCCAACAAACAAAGACCATTACTTTACAAAACAATTTTCGGAACCGGTAATGTTCCAAAGAGAAACTGCATGGAAGCGGTATCTCATTTCCAAGTCTCGTTTAAAACTAAAGTTCTCTATAATTTGCACACAACCTTTACGTAACACGTGCGTTCACGATAAATGTAACACACATCGAGTGGACGTACTAAGGTTTGGGGAAAAGAAGCACGAAAATTAACAACACAATGTTCTGAACCGGGAAAATAATAACGTGTGTCGGTTACATTTTACAAATACGACGAGTACTAGATTATATTTTGAACTTTATAATTTAGAACTGCTGCAATTATTTTGTTGTCTGTATGCAAACGTCAAAGACGGCTTGATATCCTATTAATCAAATTATTAAAACTCTTGTGTAGATGTTGTGTCCCTCGTGAATGATACGACAAAGGAGTATAATGATCGTAGGTATTACTACGTAGATTATTTGTTGAAGTTTCGATAACATTATTTTGATTTAATTTCTAAATCTAGCCGAATTATAGAATGAAGAGCACATTGGATTAATTTGTCCCCCCACATTACAATTTGCACTTCAGTCCCTATTAGATTGTAAACGTGATTTATTTTTTAGTTACTCCGGTATATTTTTACAAAAAAAGAAGTAACATGCTCATTATATTAAGTTGCTTTAAATTTTACTGGAAGGAACTATTGTACTTACTCCATAAATGTAATATTTTCTTTCGAAAATGACAAGTAACAAAAGTACAACCTTTCTACACAAAAGTATGAGATAATTTAAAATGTTTGACGCTATGACGGTTTTTCACCGGTGAAAATGGTGCATGAAATTGCATCGAAAAATAAGAGTAGTGTAGTTCAAAAATTTGTTGGAAAATTAGTAAGTAATGTATAAATTTCTACCAATTATGTAACTTTTTGAGTCTTGTTTTTTAAATATTTGAACCCACGATAGCGCCCCATAGCACCCCCTCCCTAGTTACGCTCATGCATCAATCATAATAGCTAACGCCGGAATGATAGATGGCTTACAAAGATTATTCATTAATGGCCTAGTAATTAAACATCTGTAACTTTATGTTTGCACATTCACAATGTAACGATCTATGCGATGCAATCTGATTGTATTTCAATTTGTTCTTTTACACTACACGAACATTGCACTTTCGGTTTACTTGTATTTTCGAAAGGTCAAATCCATCGATATAAAGCAAAAAATGTGCCCTGAGCACCTTAAAATTGGTAATAAACTGCGTCTCTGTGTGTATCGTAAGTGGTTTACAAACAACCAATCTACTTGACCCCTATAATCGCTAGCGGCGAGATTTGCTGTGGTTCTACTTATTTTGGTTGTTGACAACGAATAACGATAGGTAAAAACGTCCGGCGTCCACCGCTTCCTGCAACCGACTAGAACGGAAAGAGTGAACTCACTCTTCCCAACGTTGACTTGATTGCGTACTTCTATCATCGGCATTTATGTATTACTAGTCCGCGCGAAATAAATACTTAGGTAACTCAGGCAGTACTTATTTCTATACCCATACACATTTACGGTTACTAAAAACAGCTTATAATAAATAAATAAATAAATAAATATTGGTGGACCATTCACACACAGCACCATCTGACCCCAAACTAAGCAAAGCTTGTGTGATGGCAGCCAGATAGCTGATATAATACTTATATAGTTTTTAAATACATACTTATTATACATAGAAACACCCAGACACAGTGCAAACATTTGAATTCATCACACAAATATTTGCACTGGATGGGGATCGAACCCACGACCCTCGGCTTCGCAGGCAGAGCTACTACCAACTAAGCCACGAGGCCAGTCAATAATAAAACAGTTTTATACAATTTCATCAAAATCGGTTCAGTTGTTGTTTAGGTGTGAAAGCGTAAGAGGCATTCGTCCCCCATTTCAACCCCAATTTCATCCCTTTACAGTTAGAAATTACAAAATTGCTAGAACGATCATTTGTTTGCTTAGTGTCAAGTGTCTATATTCAGAGTTTCATGGTTTTATCTTCAACGGTTGGGAACTTATATATTGACATTTATCCACCACTTCAACCCCAATTTCACCCCCGTAAAGTTCGAAATTACAAAATTGATAGAACAATCATTTAATTGCTTCGTGTCACGTGTCTAGATATAAAATTTGATAACTTTGAAAATTATGAATTTTCATACAACCGTTCATCCCTTGTTTCACCCTCTTAGGGGCTGAATTTCGTAAAACCCCGTTTTAGCGAGCGCCTACGTGCTAAAAGGGACCTGCAAAATTTTTGATTCCTGGCATTTGTAGTTTCTGAGATTCCTTGATGAGTGACCTTTCGCTTTTATATATAGGTATAGATTTTTAAATAAATCATCAAGCCAAATATTTCAAATGCTTAGACACGAGACACTTCAATTGAAAAAAAAAAAGTTGTGTTAGAAACCGCCGGAACTAGGTTAGACTCGGAAATTCTAGTGTCGAAAGACTGATGTGCGTTTCATCGAGGAATGTGTTGCCAAATATCGAATAGGCCAAATTAACTAGTCTAATGTCTGTTTAGAAACTTCATTGTATTTAACTGTTGTAATTTAGAGTAAGTTTAGAATGGGAGTACATAGAATGACTGGATGTACTTATCAAACTGAATTCTATAACGTAGGTACCTACCTACTGGTGGCCCGTTCCGACTTCGCTCGGATTTTGTCATCAATCGAAATAAAAACAATCCTATCGCTCAAGTTATATCAGTTACTTAGTGCTAGAGATATAACAACTTAGATCTCTGGGTAACGAGCGCAGTACAGTGCTAGGTAATGATTTGGACTCTTCATGTTCCATTAGCTGTGTGTCACTGTGTTGTTATCTGGCAAGCATGTTGCTTACCATCGGGCACATGTTCTGCTCGTCTCATAACTCTTTATTTAAAAAAAAAGTTACGTATAGATGCTAAATTTTGTGAATATCGGTTGACTTAGTGAAGAGTTCACTTGGAATATTCATCATGGCACTAGATTTTTACATTACCTACATGATATTAGATAAGTAGGAATCCATGACATTACATTTACCTAATGTATTTTATTAGCTTAGTTTTATTTCAGTTAAATATTTAATTGATACAATACTGTATTTTAATAATGCTGCAACAAATCAGAAGATTTGCCGTGCAAAAAATAATAGTGTAACCTTGAGTAGTTAAATTATTCTAGTTCCACTTCGAAACAATAATAAATGTTGTTAAATATTCCGCACACAACACTATATATATCCCCACAATAAGCAAAGCTTGTAATATGGGAGTTTGATAGCTGATTCCATACTAACATAATGGTAAATACATACTTACTTAAGATACATAGAAACACGCAGACACGGCTCAAATATTTGAATTCATAATTTTAAATTAGTTAATTAGATATTTAGTTTGTTATGTCAAATGTCACGTCAAATTCAACTAATCGTCCTCCCTGCGCTGATTTTGGCAAAAAGTCCAAAATACTGGCAGCATTGCCTCGCTGAATGGCAATAGATATCCTCTGCACCCGAAACGAGTCAAACCAGGAGTACCCTTATCGCGAATTCGGCGACCAATGTCTTTCATCAAGTCATTCTGGTTAAGTTTCAATCGACCCGAAATTATAATAATCAGTCTGAATAGTATTTCTTGTGTTTTAAATCATTTAATTTTTATTGTTAAAACAAGCACAAATTAGGTGATGTATGGCGACAGACAGGTGATCAAGATCGACAGGATTCCATCAAGTCCCGTCAAAAAACTATGAATTATATTCGTAGGAACGACGACCACTATAATTAGCAGACTGAAAAATGTCGCTCGACATCCTAGAAAAATAAAACAGAAATATAATCTAGACACCTGCCCCAGTCAAACGACATAGGCACCTAATAGCGAGTCCTACTGGATACCATAGTTGCTACAGATTTTTTACACACATTTTTTCTACTTGTCTTTTAGTTCGACATTGTCTGTTCTGAAACATCGGTGCTTTACTAGGAATGCCTTGAAGAATTTGTTTGTGGGAAACAATTTTCAAAGCGCAAACCAGTTTTACTTCTCTAGTTATGTTACATACTAGTCTATATTTTCCCCTCGGCGTTTTTATCGTTTTATTATTTGCGGTTGACAACCGCGACGATGTGTTCCGACGTTGACAAATCGAAGAGCGAACTTATTGCGACATCTTTCGCGTTCCTTCGTTACTCACAATAATTTCTATCGAAAATATTTATACTCAAAAACATGGCAACAGTCGGAATACACAAAAAATCTTTAAATAAAGTACCGACATAGAAATCATTTTTATCGAAATACCACCCTATTTCTTATTCTTCTGGTAAAGAAACACAATTGTAACTCCTGATCAATGCCAGTTCGGATTGAATTCTACAAGCTATATTGTCTAAGATTATAATATTTTTTGCATTTAGATAACCATTTCAGAAAATTTATTAAAAACTACATGAAGCCTATATTGTGCAAACATTAAATGTTTCTTAGTAGTTTTTAGGTCATTGTATTTTTATCACCAGCATAAGTAGTAGGGGTATTGCCGTATGGGCTTATCTTCAACATACATTTTGTAGACCTTACGTGTACACAGGATAATCCAGCTACATTATAATCTGGCTTTTTTACGACCGACGCAATATGCTCATGAACGAGAACTGATTACGAACTAATTGATGTAATAAACACGCTTGTAGCCCATTTGTTAACTCATTCTCTGGCAGAACAAAAAAAAAACACATTTGAATGGCTCCAAGTTTAAAGTTTACTTTCTTGGTGCAAAAAATGTACAGCATTACTTCATTTTATTACTTGAATCTCACCTTTATCGCGCCTAATGGATTGCATACATTTTTTTAGATGAATCCATAGAGTTTATAAATAAACTCTACCAGTGTCATGTTCAGTTTTACGACAAATTTAAAAGTTACGTGAATTCTAATCGTAGGTATTATTATAGCATTTAGAGTTGATTTTAATTCAATTGGGTACGTTCATCTGTGTACTGTAAATCAATATTAAGTTAGACAGATATGTGTTAGTAGGATCTGTAAAATTAATGAAAATGTGAACAATCACGTTTTGATCCATTTACATTTTTTTGATCTTACATAAATTGGCTGAACGATTTTCGAAAGTTCGCGTGTTTATCGAAAGTTGACTTTACTGGCATGATTTACGACTCAGTTTCTTTCATGAACTGACCGAAACCTAATAATTTCGAGAGTCAGTGAAAGAAAATATAAAGGGCTAGCAGTCTGCCCAGGCTTCGCCCGTGGTACATATCTAATATAAATAAATAAATAAATATTGGTGGACAATTCACACACAACACCATCTGACCCCAAACTAAGCAAAGCTTGTGTGATGGCGGCCAGATAGCTGATATATAATACTTATATAGTTTTAAATACATACTTATTATACATAGAAACACCCAGATACAGTGCAAACATTTGAATTCATCACACAAATATTTGCACTGGGTGTGAATCGAACTCACGACCCTCGGCTTCGCAGGCAGAGCTACTACCAACTAAGCCACGAGGCCAGTCAAAATATATAGCCTATAGCACTCAGGGATCACGTTAATTTTGCGTAAACAAGCTTTGCTTAGTTTGGGATTAGATGGTGTTGTGTGTGAGTTGTCCAGCAATATTTTTTTATTTATAAATATCCAAGTGAATTAATTTTTGAAATCGATCCAGTAGTTCCTGATATTATAGAGCCTACAAAAAACCTCTTCAACTTTATAATGTTAGTATAGATACGGGAGTACTTATGCGACATATTTTAATTTTGATCGTTTCGTGACGTGGTAAAGATTTAATATACCAAGCAAAACAGTACCGAGCCAACGAGTTCGATATTCCCCCTAATCTAACTATGAATAGATTAGAATGAAGCGAGTCGGTTTGTTTACACCATGTTACGTTTAGCAAACAATCTGTCGTGACTGTTGCTTGCGAGGTATCACTGATCGATGTAATGATTGGATGCGAATACATTACTAATTAGTCAGTCGTCAACAGCCCGGTCCATGCGCATATGCTAATGAGGACGCGTAATCTCGCAACTTGCTGCAATTATGTATTGTGCAGGTATTGATGTGGACAATAAGGGAACAGGTGATTAGTTGCTTTGAATTGTCTTCAATAATAGGTAACACTAACAATTGATCCGATTACTTTTGAATAGGTCTGTATTGTCACAGTAAATACATATGTTTATGTTTACTGTGGTATTGTATTAGTTTCGCAAAGTCCTGAAATCAAGAACAATATTACAAATTTAATGCAACTGAAGTCCGAAAAGTCGAAATAAGTAATTGAACTAAAGTGTATAACTCTCTCCTTGCGAGAGAAGGCCCCGAGTCCCAGCAGTGGGAACATTTAGTGGGCTGTTGATGTTGTTACTTAAATATATAGATTGATTTAAAATTGGAATACGCGGATTATTTTTCATGAAATACTTAACATTTTACTAACTGTATTTGTGTCGATTGATGAACATATGGGTTATAGATAAATGGTCTGTAACGCAAGTTAGCAGAGTATATTATAGAGCGTCGTGTTCATAGCTTATGGCGGTCATGAGTTGTGATCCTAATAGGCAAGTCTCGGTAGACAATGCGGTTCGACATTGGAGTGCGAGCCGCGTGCCGCTCACGTAACATTCCCCCAAAAGGCACGAGGCAGGAAGGGCCACTGACTCAGCGACCTCACAGCGCCATTCTGCTCTGTACCTACTCGCCTTTCACGATAATGAATAGGACTTTGCCGTAAATTATGACGCAATGCTCATTATTGATTTGCATCTAAAGGCGACCTTATAAGGTACGACAGGTGTTGCTGTAGGTGGAATAGCTCAAAGCTATTCGATTAACTTCCTCGATTGTAATGAACTTTAACTGTCCATATGCACGTGAGGCCGCATGCATTGAGAATAAGTTTTGTTTGTATATGTGGAGATCGTGGTCGAGCATCAAAATGAGTAAACTAGAGTTTTTGCGGGTTCACTCGCAAAAAGTTAAATGGCCGCTTGTTCTCTAATTGTTTGAGTTTTGGAAAATACTTTCTTAGAGTTAATGTCTTTTTAATTCTTGTTAATGGGTTTTTTATCGGATACACTTCGGAGAGTGTGCGACTGATTTGCATGATCTGATACCACCTTGTCCTTTTTTCTATCGAAATGCTCGTAGCTCGAAAAAGCGACATCGTTTCATGGTTGATGTTCCAAAGACACGAACGAAGAGATTTGACTCTACTTTTGTGATAAGAACGTCTAGGCTGTGGAATACGTTGCCTGAGTGGGTTTTCCCCGATGGTTACAATCTTTGTCTTCAAATCGAGAGTGAATCGGTTATTTATAGGTAAACACGTTCCATCGTAGACCGCATCGTCGCTTAACATCAGGCGAGATGGCGGTCAAGTGTGAACCTATAGAAGTTAAAAAAAAAAATGTCGCTTGGACGAAAAAACTGTATTTTTCAATTTTTGTTTTCTAAGATGGTCGTGATTGGTAAGGTCAGGTAATACATTTGATATATTTAGATGAATAGCATCGGAGTGGCGGGCAGTTTGTTGCACTCGCGGTGTCCGTTGACACTGCAGTCGCTAGTCGCTCGTCACTCGTCAGGCTCTGCACTCGATACGACGGCTGGTGCCCGACCGCCGCAAACTTTCTACTATGATGATTCTCTCCAATTAACGGAATGATTGGCCACTTCTTCGAGCATCTTCACTGCGCACGCGACACACTTTGCTCTTGTTACGTGTCAGCCGATTCTTATGACGTTATTGAAAACGTATCAATTTTGTTATTGTTTGTTTGAAACAATGAAACCATTTATCAATAACAATACCGATGTTAGAAGTGACATTCTCTAATCAGAGAACAATAATAATATCTTGCAGTTAGGTTAGTTTAAGAGTAGAGAGTACCTACCTATCGATGTGGAGACATACTATTTATTTAGTAATAAGCATGTGTAGGCATGTTTGACATCATGGATCTTAAAATCCCTTCAGTAATTATCATTTAACCTAAGAAGATTACGATTATAAACAGTATCTGGGCAGACCGAAATCAGTGGTTTCAGGTCTACTTCAAAATCATAATTTTGTTAACATAATACATTTCACCTAAATCGTGTGAGTCGATAATACGAAGTTTTTAAGACAGCTGTTTATGCCTATATCAAAGCTAAATTATGAAACTAGGAATTTTAACAAACCCGTAAAAGAATTTATTAAATCACAACATAATTATGATACATATTATTACGAGGGTCAAACTGAAAGTTCTTAGAAAATCAAAAACTGATTACATTATAGTCTCATTATAGTAGATCTAACCGTTTATCCTCTTTTTGACAGCACCAATAGAACGTAACTGCGTCATGTTACGCAAAAGTTAACTTTTAAATGCGAGGCTTTAAAAATATGACAACTGCTTAAATTTGCTCCTTGATCCCGTATAATAATCATCTTTCACAAAATGAGTCCATAAGTGCAGTAGTTTTTTTATAAATTCCATAAAATAACAAACGTTCTTAAAAAATTACGTTCTATGGCTATCAACATAGTGATGTTACGAAGTTACGATTGAGATATCGATATTGTTTATGAACTATTTTTACACGGGTGTTTTCCGTTCTCGGCACATTATATCGGATTTATTTTTATGTAAAACCGTTATATTGATGCGCCTCAGGAAAGCATACAGCATTATTTGAAGACGTGTTTATCTCCTGGTGTATATCCAAAAAAGAACAAGGTTATGATGACTGAAACATTTGAATACTTATTAGAATAAAGTGTTAAATAACATTTTGTAATTAGGTAAATTAACAAAGTTTATTTATGTCTGATGTAAACATTGAAGAACATGATGTACCATTTTCGTTAATTTCTAAATAAATTAACCTGATATGCTTAATGTGTTAAAATATTTCCATATTTGGCTTAATAATGTCTCATCAGTCGGTTGGGTATTATTTCATCACCCAAAGGTTACTGCTGTACCTGATCTACGTCTACTAGTTGTGCGTCTATAGCACTGTTTCAATAGACTGGACATATCTAATTTTTCAATAAAAGTATGTTAAGCAACTGCTATAAGTAAAATTTATTTAATATGACTCGAAATTTATTCGGGTTTTCTTAGATAGGGACTAGTAATATGTGATAGCACACAAATCATCTTCGTTTTCTATGATTATACTACCACCGCAACAATACTTATGTGTATTCGGTCTGTAACATTTAAAAAAGGTAACAAATCTACCCTTATTCTCGGAAATATCTAGGGTATTATCAATACTCGTGAAGATGTTAATGTGATGACATCTTTCAGCGACATGTACAGCGAACCAGCACGGCGGGCCACGGCCTTTCCCCGAGTTCTAGTGGTGGGAACGAGCCAGAAGGCTGGGTATGGGCATCTTTCGCCATTTATGGCATATCCTGGGGTTTGTGCTAGACATAACATAGTATTTACTCATGGTAGTTCGGTTGCCTGGAAGAGATCGCTATTAGCGATAATGTCGCCACTTGGTTCACTAGTTCTAGGATAAGTCCCTGTTGTTTAAGTATTATATTGTGGATAATAAAGAGTTTCCATCTTTTTAAAGTCTTTTATAATATTAGTTGGCTAGTAGAGAGCCACCACTTTAAACGTCATTGTTGTATAGTTCAAATGTATAGTATGTATTTGTATAGTTTGAAATGGATATTTTGAATCCGTTAATTATTTATCTTCTAGTTTGCTTTCTATTCTCTCTCGCTTCGTCTAATGCTGACTTTCATTAGACTCAGTATCTGTTTTTTCTTACAAGTACAGAGTTTTTGTCGTCTAACATAACCACAAATAAAACAATTGTTCATTTTAATACAATTCATTAATTTATAATGTTTTTGGCAGAATAACTGAATTTAAGCTTCTTCTAACTCAAAACGTATGAACATAAGAAAAAAAATTAAACGAAAGTTGTAGGAAATAAACTAGTCTTTAAAAAAGGTCTGATGCGTTTTATTGATTAATCTAATATTTCAAGAGTTATCGGCTGCAATAGAAAAACTGGTTAATTAAATGGGCCATAAATCGTAAACGCTACATGTCACAGAAAAGTTTTCCGGCCACAAAAGATGCAAAATATTATTTTCTACAATAACGACCTCAACAATTTTTGCCCTAAAGTTTATAGTTTCCGAGATATTAGCCAAGCTCGCAGCAATGTTTTACTTTTAAAAATTCGGCAACCGGACTTTGGGACTGATTTTTCGCAGGCAACCCGACAAAATGTCATGTTCTTATTTGCCAAAATAATCTTTAATTTTATTTAATTTCAATTTAATAACCAGACCGTTGCAAAATGCTAGTATCGATGTACCTGTTTATACTTGGTCACAACACTATAACTGACAAATTAGATCTGCCAAAAAGACAATAAATGGTTGGATTCACTATAGCCAGTTATTAGTTTTATTATATCTTTTCAAAATATTGTCCATTCACGTCAATACACCGCTGCATGCGATGGAACCACTGGGAAAAGCACTTTGCCCACTCGTCCTTAGGGGTCTCTTCAATGGCATCGCGATACGCAGCCACCGCTTCTTCAGCATTCATAAACCGCTTTCCTTTAAGTTTTGCTTTAATTTTTGAAAATAAATAAAAATCACAAGGCGCGAGGTCGGGGCTATACGGCGGGTGACCCAGTAATTCAACGTTTGATGTCGCCAAATAGTCGATCGTTCGCTTGGCGGTGTGCGATGAGGCGTTGTCGTGGTGAAGGAGGATCCTACTGCGAGGTCGTTTCTCTCGAACTTTTTCCAAGACAAGTGGCAAACAATTGGTAGTGTACCATTCTGCAGAAACTGTTTTTTGATCCTCTAACACAATTGTTGCGAAATTACCTATCCTTCCAAAGAACGAGGCCACCATTTTTTTCCCCGCACTTCGATCTCTCTTCACTTTAGTTGGCAACTCCTCGAAAGGAAACACCCACTGAGCAGATTGTCTTTTGGTTTCAGGATCATAACAGTAAATCCAGCTTTCGTCACCTGTTAGTATGTCGAACACAGCATTTGAGTCACCTCCGTTAAATCTTTCAATCATTTTACGGCACCAATCCACACGATGGAGTTTTTGAGCCTCAGTCAAATTATGAGGTATCCACCGGGCGCAAAGCTTCCTGACCGCTAAATGTTCGTGTAGGATTTTGTGCACTTGACTCATACCGATGCCTAAGCTTGTCCGAATCTGCTGATAGGTCACTCTTTTGTCAGTCTCTATCATACGCCGCACAACACAGATGTTATCTTCAGTCGTCGCCGTAGAAGGCCGTCCCTCACGTAAATCATCAGTGAGATTAGTGCGACCACGTTTAAACTCATTAAACCAGTTGTAAACAGTCGCACGAGATGGGGCTTCATCGTGAAAGGCCAATCGTAGTCTATCATAACTTTCTTGTTGACTTAAATGACATCGAAAGTCATAAAAAATCATTGCACGAAAATTTTCTCGTGTTAAATTCATGTTGACGTGACACAGACAATTTTCAATTTGCCGCCAAATCGTAAAACAAATGACAAATGAATGAAGTATATACTCAGTAATATTGGCAAAGAGTTATATTTTCAAATTATAGAATTATTTTTTTATTATATTGTTTATAAGTGGCCAGTTCTAAGAACTTTCAGTTTGACCCTCGTATCATACATAAATATACATAAATAATCAGATAATAAATAATCATAATTAGTAGATATTTACAGTAAACTAGTCATTTTGTACGTATTATAATTTTGTTAATTTTGTAAACATTGTTTTGTACGTAATTGATGAATTAATCACCACAACTCATTCACCAGATTTCATCAAATCTTTGTTAAGGTTTGCTGAAAGGTTCTAATAGTTATTTACTTTTATTATCTCTTTGTGTAACCAAATTCCTACTTTTAATTTTTCCTTGAGATATATAGTTTTGTACTCATTACATACATATATTACGTACAAAATGACTAGTTTACTGTAAATATCTACTAAGTATAATTATTATTTCCTTTGATCATAATTTAAGCTTTTAGTTTTCCGATGTATTTTTATAAGATCGTCGAAAGTTGTTTAGTAATATAGTTCAAAATGGTGAGACGATATTTTCAATTATATTGTTGTAAACCGAATGAAATATTTTATCGCGTTTAATTAACAAATCACGGTCACGAGACGACGACTTGTTTATATTGATTTAACCGCCCTTGATCTTTTAGATTGCTCATTGATTAATACACATTAGTTGCGATATAATTCTACAATATAAATACATAATGCATATTGCGCGATAAGTCACAAAATATTCATGATTCGAACTTTCTCTGAAACTTGTTTTGTATGCATGACTATCATTACCTATTCATATCAAACCGTCAAAAGAACGATAAACACGAGAATAGGTAGGTATATCTACAGAAAGTCGCTACTGCGACTTAAGTCGATGAATGTTATTAGATTTTGAATTGATACTTGATACATACATAGAATTTACGAAAAACAGACACGCTAAGTAGTCAGAGAGTAAGGACATGAATAAATTTAATAGGGTCATAGAAACGTCTATCTAGCATTTTTGTGGCAGTATTTCTTTTAGGAAAACGAAATCTCCGATAACTTTTTACTGGTGTAATATTATCATCACATTTCCCGAATATCCTTACGAGAAGAATATTCATTTGTAATAAAGGCTTCCGTCTATTTGACCAAATGTCCGGCAGTGCGGTAATATATTTTCATGTTATTGTAATCTTCCATTTCATATCCTGAATGCTACCCTCGTCCGTCCGGGTCTAGGGGATATAGGAATGTTACTGTTTTCCTTTGAGCGTTTATTTTTACGGCGGATTTGACCATTGCATACAGACTGACATGTTGAGCTTCATTGTTTTATTCTTTGAGAGAGTTCATTCGCAAAATATTGTTAGGCACAATTTCTCAAAATGCAATATCTTTACATATCTTGTATCTTATAATTACCAAGATCGAATTCATTGTAATTTTTATGATTTACTAATTACTATTGTGATTATTAAATTTGTGTATCCTAAATAATAATTAAACCGGGTTGGCTTTTGTTTTTGTAGTGCAATTCTTACAGGAAGCGCAAAAAGGTTTTATTTTAAATAGGTCTCTAGACTCCCAAGATACAGGCCTCTAGCCTAGTTTGGGGTCCGTTGACAGAAAATCATGTGCGACAATAAAGTCTGCTTTGTTTTTTTATGTGAAATGGTATTTGTACTTTGAATTTTGTTTTAAACTTTGGTTGTGTTAATCTATAAATAAAGCATGATTTGATTTGGTTTAATTTATTTTGTACTCATTGAGTATCTAAAAAAACATGAACTTGTCTCACCCTCTTGCTTTGTAAAATATAGTTTGTTGCCTTTATCCACACGTTAAGGCATATTTGCAAGAAAAGTCACTCCACTAAATTCTATCAAAAATGCTAGTATTAGTAGATCACTTGGAAAACAGCCATGAAGGTACAGCCGGGATTCGAACCTACGACTCACGATCGTGAAATTATAGGTAGGTACGTTTTAGCCACTAGACCACCACGACTTTTTAAAGATACTAAGTAATAGTTAATCTCTTGCATAAGTAAAGAAATTTACCATAATGATTCTCAAGTTACTTTTGCCCTGTCAGCACATCTAAATGGTTGCGCAACATCCAAAGAATGGAAGCTCTCACCTGCCTTTCTATAGGATTCTTCCGAGAAACGGAACCGTTCAAAAAACGTCACACAACACGACGACTGACGCCTTATACGTAACTAGAGTTAGTAATTACATATATATTTTATTTACAGATTGGATAATAAACATTTACCAAATATATTAGTAGTAGTTGCACTTTTTTGGTGACTCCCTCTGACCAAGTAACAATCTTAACGTTGCCAGTTAGGTTTAATACAACAAAGGAAACTAATATGTGTATTTACAGTATTGGTTTCCAGTTTGGTGGGCACTGCTTCTAGCAAGATTACTGGAAATAAGTCAAATCATATTTATAAGTGATGAAGGCCGAGCATCATGGCAGGTCAGATTTACTCAAATGGCGGATCAAGGTCCAGATCCGGACCACCACGTCAGTCAGTTTGGCACGGACATAAATTGTTTATTACTGAGTGTATAATAATATATCTCAATGAAACCCTCGCTTTATTTTTATTAACTTCAAATCGTTAACTACGTTACATGAATTAATAAGTAAACGTATAAAATGTCCTGGTACTTTTTTTTTTATTGAGGGAAACGGTCAAAACTAAGATGTTTTTTTTATTTCAATAGACGGATCCTAACTCAAACTGATTGGCGAACTCTTGGTAGGTAACTGGCTCTTCTTGGCCAAACTACTTTTTTGAACTGTTTTATCATGGGCCAGCACTCGTACAATTTTTTTGAGATCATTTCATCACTGTTCTCCCAAAAAACAATCTGACGAAAGTTGAGTGTCAATTTTAATTTATTTTAATTCATCTGGTCTGTTTCACACACATATTTTAGACAATAATGGAGTATTATCTCAAACACGGCTCTATTTTTACACAATGATTTGCTCAATGATGGTTACATATTATTATGTTGGGTTCACATGACATTATCAATATATTTCCATTTCTCACACATAATTCTGTTGAATAAAATGATAATAAACATTGCCGCCTATTTCCAAACAAACTGAACGAGGTTTTTGTGAAAAGCTAAACTCATAAGTCTCGCAGTAGAATGACTTAAGTTTCAGGAGACCATTAAATTTAATTAACCATTAATTATTTAGGAATATATTTTTGCTTCGCCAAATTACGCAAAAATATTACATTAAGATAATGATTTATTTAAGGCTAAGTGAAAATTTAAGATAGTGACCTAGTAAGATAGTGATATAGAATACATAGATATATATATATTTATCAATATCATAATATGAGAAAAACTTCATCCGTGGATTGTTTTATAAGTCATGTTATAGAATATTATTTGGCGTAGTTGTAAGTGATCATGAAGAGTTTAGTATTCTAAGTAAAACACCCGGCTTTTTAACATAACCGTTTCATCCTAAGGGTGCCTGGAAGAGATCGCTTATTGTAGTAAGACTTGCAATACTAATTTTAATTGTTTTTCCTTTTCGTATACAACTAATTTTGTTATTATGTGTACAATAAAGATAATCTATCAATTAATAAGTACATGCTATGTATCTACTTTTAAATGATTGATGACAGTACCACGCCACTATCTTTAATTCCATTCTCAAAAGATCGTTCAAACTGTTTTATTATTGGCCTTTAACATATTTACACAAATGTTGTTGTGATTGGCACCGTTCATCAACAAATTAACGTTTCATGGACTTAATTGTGTTACGATTAATTACCGTATTACAGAACTTGATCTAAGCTCGATTATATGCATCTTTATGTTCGTTTGATGTTGCAAGCGTTATTAAACATTTTAAAATCAAATTGTATTTGATCTAAAATTTTCAGATTAATTTCTCAAAACTGCGATGCGATGCGATGCGACGCCGCATCAAAGGAAGGGCTCCCACACAAAACTGCGATGCGATGCGATGCGACGCCGCATCGGAGCAATTTGCATCGCTTCGCAGTTTTGTGTGGGAGCCCTAAACATGTGGAATACGGCAATCAATTGTACTTCAGTCAAATGTTATTGACATATCAATCCGTGATGTCCTTTGACTTTTGACCAACTTCGATAAATAATCCCCAAAAGACAGAAATTAAAATACTTTGAAAACGTTTTTTTTTATAGCATAGAGTGACGAGACGAGCAGGTCATGTGTCTGATGGTAAGCAACATGCATGCCACATAACAGCACAGTAAACCGCAGCTATTGAAACATGATAGTAAAAAACATTACCTAGCACTGCACTGCGCTCGTCACCCAGAGATCTAAGATATTATGTCTCTAAGCCCTGCAATTTCTCTGGAATCATTGCCCTTCAAACCGGAACACAGTAATGTTTGCACATTACTGCTTGGCGGTAGAATATTTGGCAAAGGTGTGGTACTTCCCCAGGCGGACTCTGCTAAGAGTCCTACCACTACTAAAAATTAAAACAGTTTCTATTATATTATTTACTCCCATAACGTGTGATAGCCCTTATGAGCCTCATTTGATTGAGTCCACCTAATTAAAGGTAAACGTCTTTTGGGATCTGATTCATCAGTGGAATGTCGCGGCTTCCGGGATCAGTCAATCAGAGTTTTGGCTATGCGGATCTGCCACGAGTATCAGCTAATCATTTGGAACGAGATGTCGAAATTGATTTTTGTACGCTGTTTTTCTTAACCATACAATTTTTCTGAGAGTTTAATACTCGAAAATAATGACCTTGAAAAAATATAAAATGACTCAGAGAGGAGGCTATACTTACTAATTTGAAAGTGGTGAACTGTGTAATATTTACTACATTTGTGTACTACATAACGTTGTGACGATATACATACCTACGTAGGGCAGTACACAATGGCTAGAAAACAGCCGAAGACAGAGCTGAGTGTAGTTTAAAATAGACTTTTGACGATAATGATGACATTTCGACATCTCAACATAATTGGCAGTTCAAATAATAATCCATAAAAATAAAAATAGATGTAAGGTTATTAAATTAAATATGTGTGAAAACAACGTTCGTTTTGATAGAACAGCCGAAACTGATTTATTTTCTGATTTTATGAATTACAAATAAATGATAATGAAGACTTTTGGCGCTTCGCTTTCAGCTTTGCAAACTTGTAGTGCGTATCTCTATACAGGGTTACTGGTAATCAGCCTGCATCCGTTTAAGGGCATGTTCTGTATATTTAAACAAACAACTTTTGTTCTACAACTTTCGTTAAAACTTAATAGATAACCCAAAAAATTTGTATTTGTTGCCCTTTTTTGTACTGTTTAGCGACTTTTTAGTGTTTATTCACTTTGGTACATCATTTTTTGCGAGTTAAAGAGCGTACGCGCTCTCGTTACGAATTGTTACGAAGAGTTCGATACTTTTAAACCGAGCAAATGCACTTTTTATTTATTTTGTAAAAGAAAAAAAAACATTTTTTTTTTAAAACTGTGGAACAAAAGTTGACGTATTGAATGTACCTAACATCCCCTTAAAAGGATGCAGCCTGATTACCAATAACCCTGTATAGTAGCGTAGATAATTATTCAAATAACGTATATTTATTGTCGTTGTAACCCACCAAGCTGTTACATAATTATACCACTCGTGCATTGTCCGCGCTTGTAAGCTTCTACCTGCTCTATGTAGATTTTATGAGTTTGCTAATCGCCATGGGAAATGAATCACGTGTAGATTAATCCATGGAGATTTAGCAGAAAATTGTTCATTTCCTATTAAATCTGCTAGCCGTTAGTTACCTTGATTAACAGCGGGATAAAATATCAATTACACGTTTTTATTCACTTCCTGTTATCTAATAAAATAGCAAATTAACTTTTATGTCAATGTTTTATTTATTGACCGTTTGAAAATATTTGAATGTGCTGTTTTTTAAGAAAAACATCAAACTACACAGTAGCGGTGTTGTTTATGATACAGCTCCACAAATACATACATTTTACATGTAAAAAGGTTTCCGCCATGATTTTGGCGTGTTTAAATACGAAGATGAGCCACACCAAAACAAAAGTATTAGTTTTACGAATGTGATTTATCAGAATTAACGACGACAATCAGTCCAATTAACTGCAGAATCTTATACATATTTATTTGAACAAAATTTTTCAAACATCACAAACATTTTTTTGTACGAGATTATATTTACATAAACAAGTTTGATGTCATTATTATTGTTTCTCTATCTATTCAGATGACCTTCCTATTGTCATTAGTCATCTTGAATACACTAAGGCCTCCAATAATTTAAGCTTGGAGCTTGAAATTGTTACTAAGCTTGGATTAAGTACCTATTATTGAATTAAGCACTTCCACACACGCGAAACACCTACACAGAGAAAGACACAAAGATGCAGTCAACGAATTACCCAATCAGCTCGATCTAGTCATCTTCCATATCTACTGGGTAATGTAAAATGGGGCAGGACATCCTCTATATCTTAATTGACATCTCGAGACGTGTACTATGATTTATCTATCCTATCAAGTTCCCTATTAAATTAATAGTCAGGTAGGCGATCACACTCTCTCTGAGGATCCCGTTTTAATTCGCGCGAAATTAAAATCTATTCAGAGTTTGTTGATCATGCTCTATTTCTTAATAGTGGGTATGTAGATTTAAAATAATTTTTACACGTAATTTTTATAATGTAAAGTTTTGAATTAGAAAATAAATTGTTGGGATAAATATACATATAAACAATTTAATTTCTAATTCAAAACTTTACATTATAAAAATTACGTGTAAAAATTATTTTAAATCTGAATTCATCTCTCACAAGGAAACAGACAAAGTCATAATCATATTTCGGATATTAATGGTTCCCTGGAAGAAATTGCTGTAAGCAATGAGGCTGCCATTTATAGCACTATAGATAGGTATAAGTTGTTTCCTGTACTTTTATTTTTTCGCTGCAAAAAAACGAGAAAGTATTGGTGTGCATAATGAAGTGGTTCTGTCTGTCTGTTATGCTCCCAAATGGCGGATGACAAATGTTTTGTCAAGTTATAGAGTGACAAGACGAGCAGAACGTGTGCCTGATGGTAAGCAACATGCCACATAATAGCACAGTGACACGTAGCTATTGGAACATGAAGAGTCCAAATCATTACTTAGCACCCCTCTGCGCTCGTCACCCGGAGATAGATGTTTTTGTTGGTTTCCTCATGGTATTTTTCATTGTCGGCATACCCAATCAGTTAGTAGTAATGACGAACTTATTGAGGTCAACGACAGGTAGGTTGCACCTTTCGTATGTGGTATACGAGCCTACCACTTCCCTATCGGTTCATTAAATGTCAATGTCCTGTATTTTGTTAGCGGTAGAGTCAATGGCAGTGTCCTTGAAATTGATACTGGTGTCTTACTTATATATTAGATACTTTTTGGATCCGTGGTTCCAAAAAAACAGATTGAAGTTATAACTTACTATCTGTTCATAACTACGAATAAATAAAATTAAAGCGTCTATTTTTTATTACAAATTAACATATAATATATCATAACTAAATGCTTATGAAAGTAGACACGATATTTATGTAAAAACATCTGTTTGTTTGTCGTCTGTTTGTCCATTTCGAGCAATCTCTGAAACGGCTAGACCGATTTCACTGGCAGATAGCTGATGATATAAGAAGTTACTTAGGCTACTTTTATTTAAAGAAAAAGAAATAGAAGAAGAAAAAGTTACGTGAAAACACCATGAACGAAGTTAAACGGGTTAATAATTGTGAAAAAAATATAAATTATGTGTGTGTTATATGATTATTGAATGATTTTTTTGTATATTTTGTAATTTTATCCACGCAAATAATAAAACCTACCTACAAAACTTACTATGTTCAGTTCTTTTACTCCTATTTATTGCTAAAAACAGATAATAGTTGGCTTATTGTGACTTCAGAACGTTTCAATTCTTTAATAGACGTAATATAAAAACTCTTTCCTATGCAGTATGTTATACTTAGGAGCACCACAAGTGAATAACATTGAAATACGCTATGTAAACAAAGCGAACGTTTTTTTAATCAATTTCAACAACTTAGTGTAATTTAACAAGCATTTCATGATGTATGATGTTATGATCCATAGCAAATTTAAATTTAAATATTAACTTCGACGATATTGGTTTCGGATTAAGCTAATCGCGTTTTAGAGGTTTTATTGCATCTTTATAAATATGTAGGCGAAATCTACTACTACTACTAGCGGCAGCGGCTCTGACGAGGTTACGCAAAAATGATTACTAAGCCAAAATAAACTATTTTTTAATAAAGAGTTTAGAGTGACATGGGGAGCAAAACAAGCGCTTGATGGTAAGCAATACGTCTGCTGATAAAAGTGCCACCCAGCTATTGTAACATGTATACTCTAGAAGACTACCTAGCATTCTACTGTGCTTGGCTCCAGAGATGTAAGATTTGTTTGTCGGGATTTATTGCTCTTCAAACTAGAATGCAGTACCCAATGTTTTCACATTAATACTTGACGGGAGAATAACTGAAAACGGTGTGGTGCATCCCCAGACGGAATCTGCAAAGAGCCTAAGAGCCGGTTTTCACGGCGCGGCTGCCAACCGCGCCCGCGCGCGGGCCCGTCAGATTTCCATATAAAATTGAATTCAAAACACACGACGCGGTTTACGGCCGCGGCGGCTGCGGCAGCCGCGCGGCGCCCGCGTGGCTGCGCGCGATTCTTGCGCAGTAGCTTTCCGCAGTAGAAACCGCGAAAACCTGCGGTCTCGTGAGTATTGAAACGGAAACGTCGCGCGGTGCGGCGACGCGCCCGCGCGCGGGCGCGGTTTGAAACCGCGTCGTGAAAATTGGGCCTAACACTACAGTAGTCAATACTATAAAACAATTTAATAAAAAGACTACCTCTAATTTAATCAGAGAAAACCAAAATTTATATAAAACTAGTGTACCTTGCAGCGCCATCTGCCGGGCTGATTTGTGAATCTAAACCATCAAGATTGTCAACCCGAAAACGCATACAAAAAACATCATTCAAATTGGTCCAGCCGTTTAGGAGGAATTCAGTGACATACACACGTACGGTAGTATTATATCTCTATTTAAAAGTAACCTACGTCAAAATGATAAACAGATACAATTTATTTATAAATAAAAAAAGACACAAAAAGTCAAAACTAGTGCGACAAATTGGCGGCCTTATAACTGAAATCAATCTAAGTTAATGGAAATTGCGGTTTCATTTTGGATGGCATGGAATCACAACACTCTCGTGGTCTCAGTGGAACATGTTCACCTTTCAGGTTAATATTTACTTTCTGTGTAAACCATTTTTGCTACCCGAATCATTTGAGCGTAGTAAATTATTAAATCGTCTTAAAAGCAAATTAAAGATAATTCGAACCCGTGAAATTGCAGCTGGCGATATTAATTTCTAGGAACTACAATGGGCTCACATTTCAAAAATAACATTTGTTTACTGAGAAATTAACTTGTACTACGAATTTATATAATACTCATTTTCCAATATAAATTTCAAACAACAATTAATGACCTACAATCATGAACCATATCCTTTAGCAATAAGGTGCATGATCGCTGTTCGCTAAATGTAGAGTATGAATTGAACGAAGAAATGATCATAATAAGAGGTCATGGTACAATCCTAGAAGTGACCGCGTTGGATAATAGCAATTATAAGTTGTGGTTGGTGTACTCATCTCAGCGCAGATTTATATCTTTTGCGGTCAATTCAATGGAACTTGCCGACATTGTAGCTATGAGTGGTTTCCTTAGAAACGAACGTACGAGTCATTTGGGTTGTTAAATTTTTTGAGTTGTTTGCTAGTTTTCTATTTATATTATCGTTATTTTTAGGTACTGTGCAATGTATTCTGGTGCTCACTTCATTTGATCGTGTCCTAAAATGTAAAATTAAAATCGGTTTTATGTAACTCTGATATTACGACTGGTCTAGGCGGTAGAACAGTGACTTATTCAGCGTCCTTGGTTTGAATCCCACGCGTACCACTTTCTGGTTACCTGGAAGAGAGTTAGCAATAAAGCCTTCCATCGTCGCACTAGCTTTTCATTTTTTTTATAAAATGTATCAACTTTTTTTACTTTTATTTGGTGTATTCAACAAAGTCTGTCTACCTTTTCGAAGTCATATGCATAATGACAAAAATGGTGAAAGAAAACAGTCAGGAAACCGACATATTTCTAGATCTTTCTGTCGTTATGTGTCATCCACCAGCCCGCTCTGGGGAAGCGTGATGGGTTATGACCTTAACTATCTCCTTGCAAGACAAGACTCCGAGTACCAGCAGTGGGAACATTTTGTGGGCTGTTTCTGCTTGATTTTAAAGAATTCACGTTTTTAAGATTTAGTAAGTAGTAAGATTTGACAAAAAAAAGCTCTATTAATTGTTGTTTTTAGTATATTGGTCAATAGAACTAACTTCTCCATACCGTACTTATCAATATATAATCCCAGGTCACACCTTCGCCATTGTTTTGTAATATTTACAACATAAAAACGAGAAGTTAATTTAAAATCGCTCAATAATGAATTTGGCCATTTGAATTTCGTTTCGTTCAATAATTACATACTACTTTACTAATAGGCGGGCTGCTTACCATCTATCCTTCTGCTAGCTTTTTCATCAGTTTACTTAATAAAAAAATGTTTGTGTCAGGAAGCGGTTAGATAGGCCAGATGCATCGGAAACGTGGAATAAATCAAGATGACGATTCCCATACATCGTGAGAGTGACCGGCGGATGACCAATTACATCTGAAGGCGAATGCGTCGGCGGTGTATTCTAGGTAAGGGTGCTAGTACACTCAATTTTGTACTTAATTTTTACTTAGAAACAAATTGTTTCAATCGGTGCGTAAAAAATACGGAAGATGCGCTAAAATCAGTTGATTTGAGTTTTTATTTTATTTTGTTAAACATTTTATAACTGCTTTAATGTAGCTAATAATAATTAGAGTCACACTTATTTCCTCTATCGACTGTCGCGATTTAAGACTTTTCATAAGGAGAAAGTCATCATTCAGAACCAATATTTATTTAGATATTGCAACAAAGTTATTAAAAAGTCACAACCAAATATTAAAAAACAAACATACAATGTTAAACTGTAATAAGTTAGTGTGTATTTTGTGGTAAATCGATTTAATTACTTTTGATGATAAAATATTATTCAATTTAATAATCAGCATTTCTTGTTAGTTGTGTGAAATATAGCCTGATCTGAGATCTGTCCGTCTCCCAGTGTATTCTAGCTGCCCTCTTCGCTTAGTTGGCTTGGTTGGCCTGCGAAGCCAAGTGTCGTGGGATCAAATTTGTACCCAGTGCAAATATTTGTGTGATGAATACAAAAAATGTTCTGTGTCTGGTTGTTTTTATGTACCACTATAATTAGTATGTTAGTAGATATAGATATTTACAACAAAAAAAGTATTAAATCAGCTATCTGCTTTAAACAAGCTTTACTTAGTTTGGGGTCAGGTGGTGTTGTGTGTGAAATGTGCACCAATATTTTATAATATATTTTATTAAATAAGTACACGGAATACGTTGGTGAATTTTACCAACGTGACGTTAGCATCAGAATAAAACTATTTTTTTGTAATGAAGAAGAAATGGTGCAAATGCGGGTCGAACGGATGAAATCTCACTTTTAGTTCATTCACTTCATGTTAATATGATTGCATTAAATGGACACACGACGTCACTCTCACCTAGCGTGCAATCATCTCTATCAGTAGTGACGTTATTACTCTCACGTGCCGAATGCAGCTCATCAGTCGCGTAATGCACGTAATCACCCATTCTTCGTGTCCCGCATTAGCGCCTAACCACCCTTGATGACGCAACGCTTCCGCCGCTCCAGAGAAATCTATTAGTTACAGCTAACTTTGATTTTCAGCAATTAAATCTGATGGACGATTTATTGATGGCTTCGCGTGGTTTCCTGCGTGTCAATGACCACTAAAGGGCATAAACGTACGCTATAACATGCCGCAGGGTAATAAAATAAGCGTTTAAGATTCAGAGGAGGAAGAAAATCTTAATCTATGACATCATACCCAATGAAGTTGCGACAAAGTTGGGTAAATTTCAATCGTATTTATGCCAGCAGTAATAGTTTTAATTTTAAGTAGTGTAATTATAGCCCGCATGACTTAGTCCTTTAAAATAAACTCATAAAAATTCAATTTGATTTCCTCAGAGTATTGAGTATTTACAACATTCACGAATATTTATTATTTTGTATAAAAATATCCCGATAATATAATTAAATATTTGCATAAACATTTTAAAATGATTAAATTTACTGACATTTATTTTCTTAGGAGAGGTTCGCATAGCCCAAACAATACAAATTTTAATTTTCATATCTCTGCATTTGGCAGTTTAGGTTGGTTATTATGTGTCAGTGAGCGAGTGTAACCACCGTGCCGTATCCTAAATATTTACTCAAAGCTAGCTAAAAAATTGTACAATTTTTAATTGAAGTCAGATCACCATAAGTATAAGCAGGCTATTTCATATCCCCAACGCAAGGACTCGAGATCTTCTCACACAAGGAGAGAGAGAGAAAATTGGCGGATGACGCATGATTTCGAAAAATTCTAGAAACATGCCGGTTTCCCCAGAATGCTTTCTTTCGCCGGTAATATCAGTGATGACAACAAACTTATTCATCTGCGCTTGAAAAATGCATAAAGATGGAGCCGGGATTCCTACCTACGACCTCTCGATTGTGAATCGAATTTTGAACGTTCGTGGCGTCAAAACAAACCAAAGAGGCAAAAATGACTTCAAGACAGGTTTTGTATATTATACGGCGCTTAAATTCCAACGTAATTTCGATTAGATGCAAAAAACATTTCGCAGCTTCAATCCAATTCAATTCCTGAGTTTTGTATTTAAGTATAAAGTGCTACGATGTAGTTTTCCTAGCAGTCACCTGGTCTAGCAAGGCTGCTCTGACATCTTCAAGTGCCGTAAAGATTCCCGATAAACTAATGCTTACACACTTACACAGGTCATAACCATTAACTAAGCTGTTACCGCTACCGCCGAGTGTAAAGATAGCGATAGTTTTATTGGCCGTCAAGCTCGATGGGTATACAGAACCATTTCTACAGTTGCGAACTTGAATTTGCTTTCGCACTTCTTGAAGCATGGTTTGTTATTTGCAACAAAGTACAATAATATAAGAAAATACACTATTTATAAAAGCTTATGCGCAAAGTAAATGGAATTTTATGTTTTCAGAATTAATAGGATGTTAATATTATAAACGCGAAAGTTTGGATGTTTGTTTCTCAATCATGTTAGAATGGATCGGCTCGAAATTAAGGCAGCGGGAACTGCGTGGACAAATACTACGGGGAACAGCTAGGGAATTTATAATTTAAAAGCATATTCATGATACAGAACATACGACAAATGTGCTAGGTGCGAAACACATATTATTTGGAGAACATCATCACTCGCCAACGGTCACTTAGCCAGCGTGATGCATTATGGCATTGGCTCTCTTTTAGTGAGAGAAAGCTCCTAATTCTAGCAATTGGTACAAAATACATAAATTAGTTTCAAACTAAAGATGATGTAAACATTCGATCTATTATTTTGTCATGGATTAATGAATTAAGTCTTCATGATTTAAAACATACCTATTTGTTTACCATCACAGATATTTTTACTGAAAAACTAAAACCACTTTTACTTTGATGCGGACTAAGCGATGAGATATGCCTTCTTCTTATTTGATGTTTGTAGCCGTTTCTGAGCTCAAACGTGCGGTTGTAAATCTTTTCAATTTATCTTGCGCGGAAACGTTTTTATCATGACGGTTCTGGTTAACTTCTTACAAAAGGAAGATGATAGATCACTTCATTTGACTCGGGGTCGCCATTGATTCTGTGAAGAGGCGGGGGTGCGGTAAATACCTACTTATAATAGACTAGCTGACCCCGTAAACTTTGTTTTGCCGATATTATAAATAGAATGAAATGTCAAAGTGACGCGACAGTTTATGTAAATTACTTCACATCAATGAACGACTCTTAAAATATTTAAAACATTGTTTTTAGAAGTCTTAATTGGGCGCGTTAGGGAAAAATGATGAGATGAAATTTTTATTTTGCGTGCGTACACCGTCATGAAAAACTGGCACCCTGAAATTAGCCAGTCAATATTATATAGTAACACTGTCACTATTTTTTTTTCTCTAAAATTATTCTCCAAGTCATTTTGGATCCTAATACTTAGATATTAAAATCTATCCTAATTTAATAATTAAGTAAGTGACTTGAGTTTAATACTTCTTACGTCGATGGTATTACTTATTCAGTTGAAGTTAGACTTCTTAGTACGCGGAATAAAGAGAAGTAAAAAGCTTCTTGAGTGCGTTCCTACATAGGTACACTCAAACATTTTTTAACTGTTATGTGTTTGCACTTGACCGCCAGTATTTTTAATAAGTTAAGCAACGATGCGGTCTACAATGAAGCGTGATTACCTAGAAAAAACCGATTCAGTCAGATTCAGATTACAAAAAAATAGCCACTCAGGCAACGTATTCCACAGTTTAGATATAGGTACTTATCACATATAAAAATCTAGAAGAAATCGTTTCCCTCTCGACTTGAAGGCACCAAGATTGTAAACATCGGGATAACTCCACTCAGACATCGTATTCTACAGTCTACGAGTAGATCTAGACATTCTTCATCTTACGTTTATTTTTTCTAGGCAAAATTAAAATTCTCAATAAAAAAGGAAAATGGTTTACGACTAACCTCATTGATTTGAAACGTAAAAGAGAAACAGACAACCTAAATATCTGAACTTTCAAATTTATAACAGTTTTTGGAAAAATTAGCCATTTGAGCTGAGTATACTAAATATTATATTATTATAGTATATTATAATAAATACCAAAATTTGATTGTGAATTTTTAAATGACGTGCTAAAACATCCTTGCAATCCTAAAAACGTGAAATTGTGTCAGTTCGTATGAGTGAATGTGTCTTAGTTTTTCATGAAAAACAATACTAAAGGGATATGCATGAAAAATTGTGTATAACTAGATAGATAATAAGCTGAAATAGCACAGGATAATTTTCATGACTGTTAAAAACGGGATCAGGAACTACGCAGGTGAAACCGCAAGACACTATTAGTGTCAAATAAATGATACAAGCGCAAATTACTTCTATTAGGTCCCCGGCAGGCTTACAGTAAGAAGATCCCGGGCACATTCCCGATTCGTTCCCTGTTGTTTTTGCTGTTAGGCATCCACTAATGGGTACAGGTTTACATCCTAGGCTCGCTCCTGTCGAGCAACTGCTCAGGACAATACAGAAGTGACTTCGTAAATAATGATATGGTTTAATGAGTCTTATAATAATTATAAATGGACCTACGAAGTACCTACGAAGATACTTTTTATAATGCCGACAGCATTTTATTTGAAAAAATTAGTATGATTGCTAATCTATCAGGAAAAGTCAGTTCGGTCAATGTCACACCTTAGTTTATGAATTTGTTGTTTGTTTATCATTTACATATACTTTCATTTTAATAATTTGCTAGCTGGAAGACTACAAAACCTGTGTAAGCCCAAATATTTGACGTAAAAACGTGAACACATAATTTGAGAACCCATAAGGTATAGTCCCATCGTCCCATCCAAATAAATACAAAATTCTAGATCAAACCAACTCGCAGACCGAATTCTGTTTGAAAAGTTTCATTTTTCTTTGAATAAAAAACATGGACCTGTTTTAATTCGGTTACAATGTTTATTATTTTTGCTCCGTATTAAATTGTCTGTCATTTTACTTCATCACTTAAAAATCCTATGGCACAGCGGCTGATAAAAATATTGCTCAAAAATATTTTGGGCAGTAAAACTGTATTTTCTGTGTGCGAGTTCAAAAAATACTTTTCGCCGAATTCTAAACACGCATTACTTGCCAAAATCCTGTAAAATGTTTGATCAGAATTTAAAAAAATCGATTCATGTCAATGAGATAAGTTTGGACTAATGTAGGTACAATTTTGTAATATTATGTACGATACATTTACTAATTTAAAATGTATTGTTGATGTTCATACTTACATAATTAAATTGTTAGGTCAAAGAAATGAAATTACAGTTGCATCATTAGTTACTCTTGTTTTTCTTCGCTCTTTTTGGGGGGAGGTCAGGAACCGGCCTCGATGCGAGCCTCATGGCTCGAGACTGGCTATGAAGTCTTGCAGCTGGCTAACTTGTGCTTTACCATCAGGAGATAATTGTTACTTCAAACAAAAAGCTGTATGTTAGATCTACGTCTCGCGTTATAGCACCTTGTCGAAGGTAATTAAAGTTAATTAGTTTTGTTAATATCTTTAACGAACTTGGAAACTAATCTGTTTAGCCATGTCTTGATGATTTCTGTAAAAACGATTTGTTTGAAGCCTGTATGGAGTTTCATAAGTACCAAGATCCACCCTTTTACTTACCAATGCGTTTGAATTTAGTCGACATTCAATCCTTGACTTTAAAAAAATGTGAAACAAGTCGTTGAAAATCATAATAGACAAAGTTAAGTTTAATAATGATTATGCAAAAGCAAAGGTTTGGACGTTTGTTGCTAAATTATGTTCACTCAACGACGCTCAAGGAACACTTCAACGGAAAAGGTTGAAATTTGGAATAAAGTTAGTCTAGAGTAACACATCGAAAACTACTAGTAAAATTATTTATATTAGATATTATTGTTATAAGTGTTTCTTAATTCATAGGTTCGTCAAAAATTAGAAAAATGCGCAGAAACTTAAAGACCAGTAAAATAATAGACGGTTTTTCTATTTGTCAACTTTGCACAAAATTTCTGATTCCAATTGTTATTGAAATGAAATAACTTAATTATTTAATTTGACAAAGTTCTAGATGGGTTAATTGTTGTACACTCGCTGAATCAATGGAAGAACTAGATATTCGAACCAGCACTATATAAGCGGTCACTAATGTCTAAAGACCAAAGTTATTTCTTCCCCGTTTGGCATGGGATGCTCAGTGAAGACTTCTTTGAGCGTGGACAGGTTTCTTTTGCAATGCACTTTTTACATTATTATGTCTATTTATGTCTATGTGTACAGTTCCATTCTAACTAATGGTTTTCCACTCACGGTAGTGCTAATCGGTTTTTCATACAAAATAAAATGAATATTCGATGTCAATTAAAATCGATTGCCGCGTGTATGAAAGGATCGACCACTTCGATTAAATTATTATTGTGTTTGCAATTAGCAACACAAAGTTTGAAAGAGATTTGTTAGAATTTTTTTGCAGAGAAATTGTAACGTAGGTTGTCTTATAATTTTTTTCCAATATATTTTACATTGAGATATAACAATTATTGTTATTGACCAGCTTTATGAACAGAGTACGTCATTCGATAATAACATTCAATTTACTTATTTTTGTTTTGGTCACATTTAAAATAATGTGCTAAATATTTATTAGTGATTTTAACCGTGCTTTTTTACTATTTGACTTAATTATTACCGAAATTTTAATCCACTATTCTATACCTAACATTTACATTCTCAAATAAATTTAATTCGCGCAAATAAATATGTTAGGTACAATTTAGGCTGAATTTTATGGTAAGTAAGTGAAACATGAAAATGTGTGAATAAAACATTTACCTAGTTATAGAAACGAATAGAAAATCTGTCACAGAAATAGTTCTACTATAAGTTACTTCTAGAAGTATCTACCTAAATCTTAATTCAACAATCACTTCATTGGTTACAATTGCTATAATACAAAAAATTACAAAATTGGTATAATTTTGTAGTATTGTAACATAAATTATTTACGCGACTCCCAGAAAGTTTTGTTTCAAGTAAGAAGTGAAAGTTGTCTCTGAACTGCATCGATAAAGTTTATCGTTTAACGTTAACATTTCGGGTAAAATAGCACTATAATAATAATGATCTCAAAATGCGACACGACAATTTTTCGGGAAAATATATCACGGCAGTTGTCTATCCATTTCTAATCTTACGTTTAAAATATCTTGGAAAAAATACGTTTCATTAATATATGTATCTACCAAGGACATGTGACTTGCACTAATATGCACTTCTTTACTATGTTTGGATGTATCACATTCAAAACAAGAAATATTAATTTATATGAATAGGTATATTATTATTTCTTTGCAAAACAAGCAAATCAGTAATACCATAAATTATGGTTTTCAATACTAAATAAATAATTTCTTACAAGTTGCTGGTCTCGATATATACTACTAGCAGCGCCCCGCGGTTTCACCCGCGTTGTTCTCGAACCCGTTGTTTTCCCGGGATTCAAAAATAATGTCTTATTCCAGACCATTTTCTACCTGTGTACCAAGTTTTGTCTAAATCTCTTAAGTAGTTTTTGCGTGAAAGATCCACATACATTCCATACATTCTTACAAACTCATATAAATCAAATAATTAAAGTTCCATTTGGGTTGCACTATTTAAATTTAAACTAAGTGAAGTGCGTTAAACTTGATTTTGTTAAACCAAATGTTAACAAGAAAATATTTTAAATGTTAAGTTTAGGAGTGTAACTTTAATGATACATAAGTGCTACCCACATAAGTGCTTCAGACTTCATAACAATCCACACAAAATGCTGCTGATATTTTGTTGGTTTCCAGATGGTCATAGTCTAAATAGTATGAGTACAAATATAAATTTTAAATGCTATAATTGTTTTATTATAATTATAATACGTTATTGATTTGGCAGAGTTGCGTGAAATCATTTATCAGAATTGATTATAACAATTGAATATATATATTTATAAACATTTTAACCCGTCGACGCCGACGTCAGGACAGGCTGCTAGCTTATGTGTTTGTCAAAGTCAAAGTACTTTATTCATAAATGTACAATTTACACGTCAATAAATAAAAAATAAAAACAACAGAAAGAGCACAAAAATTGTATACATTTTCAAAGTGTGAAATGACTACTTTACTGTATTATAATAATTATTGTACAGAAAACTGTCAAGCATTATAAGAGTATCATATGTTTTTATAACAATTGTACTGACCCATGTCAAATTTTTGTATACATTTTTATAGGACTTTGCCATCACTCCATTGCAAATCTCATTTGTAAATCTCAAGTAGTCACAAGTCTGCCCTAAAAGAAATTCAAGTGCGTTTTAACCTTTCTTATCAAGAGTTAGTTGGCTTTCCAGGCTATCAACACGATTTTATTTGCTACCGTGCAATTAAAGATCCAGTTACTGTACTGAGACATTAATCGAAATTAATATAAATAATTTATATTGTCCATAAAAATATCTTGTGGATATTTGAATAAATTAACAACAAGAAATGCAGTGAGTGCTGATAGCTTGTTTGATATATTATGCGCGGTTATATATATAACTATATTAAATGCATTGTATTTCTCTTTGTTTTGGTTGTTAATACATAGGTAAACCGAAGATAATTCTGCACAGTAAACAAGTAGTTGGTAAAAACTATAATTTGTCTGCGAAATAATTTGGAACACGTACGTAATACGGACTAACAATTAGGGCTGACGTACTGATATTGAAAAATAAAATGAGAAAGTACATTTATTTTTATACAGGTTTATACTTACTATATGAATTTAAAATTTTTGCGAGGTTTAGTCCTTAATTTTACACTTGTTTACACAATGTTACACTTTTAATAGTAAATCTAGAAATATCAATTAATTGATTATTTTTCTACTTGATAATCGAATTATTGCAAAAACGCCAAATTCAACCATGAATCTCGCTATGAAGTTATCCCACTTTTATTAAACAATATACTTGCCATATACTGTTATGGTGGTCAATATAGTAAATATATTAAGGGCTATTTTATTAAAATGTTTTAAACACGTATGTACCTACTATCGTATTAAGTCAATGTAAAGTGATATTATTTTTTTTGTGTTGATTATAAAACTTAATTAATTGAAAAGTAATAATTAACTTAAAATTCTAAGTTTAGGATATACCTTCAGATTAGACATTAGCAGGCTATTAGCTTTAATGTTTTTACCGAAAACTACATGAGGAGCTTGTGAAAAATTGGTTGTTACAAGTTACGTTTGTGAGACAGCTATTCTACTTATTTTTATTGCTATATCTAAACACTTTTATTAGGTCCTTAATACATAAGTTTTGTCTAACCCTACATTAAGATTGGAGTAACGAACCCTGTGCGTGACTTCCCTTTTAACACCTCGCTGGGAAACGGGTGGCTGGAATCAGGGAAGGCCCGGGGAGAGGGGTTATTATTAAGAGAATAGGAAACTTTGAAAGTATTTTCTCAGAAATCGAAAAAAATTGCTCTCATTTTTTAACATTATGAATAAAAGAAAATTATCATTACATCCATAATGAAAAAAACAATTTAAAATTGTATTGATATGATTTTGTGTATGTACCTATGTGTCGATATTTCATTATCCTACTCCTAATAAATAAAATATAACTATTTTTCTAACATTCATGTGTAAGAAACTTGTATTTTTCCCAAAAACAACGTTAGTTTATACTTTTTTTTAACTAAGTCTAGTCGAATAGAAAATCTGAAAAAAAAAAACAATTAGCCCACCATCTTCATGCCACAAAAATGATCCTATATAATATATGCATGTACCTAACACAAAAGTCTAAATTTAATAATGGCTTCATAAAACACTATTTCGAGATCAGTTTAAAATCAGGACAGACTATGGTAACTACAGGAATTATTATAACCTACATACCAACTTGATAGTACACAGTTTAACAATAAATTATTTTCAAATCTGAAAACATTTCTACTACTATTTTTATTGTAATTCAATTTTAGAATAAATGTATATTTCTTTTGTTATAGTAATAAAATAGTGAATAGGCATGACTCTTTCACATTGTTTGCTTTTTCGCCCTCCTTTAAATCCTGAGTACTTCTAACTGGACTGTTGGGAAGCTTTGTTTTTCATCTAGAACTAAAAGGCGGCTGTCGTTTAAATGACGGCTCATTACCGGACTCTTAATATTTTTTGTAGAAAAAGTGGAATACATTTGGTTACATTATTTAAAAAATATTCCCTTTCTTTTCTCTCGTCAAATTAAAATAAAAGATGCGTAAAGGGTTGAATAGGCTTCAAAATAATAATAACCCTTGTCTATTACTCATTGTTTTGTTTAAAGTAAGCCAGTATCTGGCACCATTGAAGACTGGGCTACGCAGAACATCTTTAATATATTAGATCGTTTTATATTTCACCGAATACAACATATGGCCTACCATACGGTTAACACGGGCTACGTTAAACCTTATAAAAAGTTGAGACAGCTGTGTCTCACTAGTGCCTACTAGTCATGGAACCGACAAGTAATTTTGAATAATTTTAAGTAATTTTGGGCTTAATTTTGAAAATCAATGACTGGTTGGAAATGCGGTTTTCAATCAATCAATCCTACTAACATTATAAAGTTAAAATATTGAGATATTCTGAGGTTTGTCACAATCATATCGGAACGGCTGAAGATAGATAATTGTCTGGAATAGCACATGTTACGCTACTTTTTATCGCGGGAACATACCGAAAACTACGTAAGTAAAACCCCAGGGAGCTGCTAGTGTTGCATAAGTCATAGGTACTGCTAAAGTATCGATTTGTCCTTGTCGTTACATGAACGACCTAACCGAAAATAACGTTCAAAGTCAAGTCAAAAGTAACAGAATGTGGCAATAACGCCCGAGTTACACGTTACACGAGGCTAGTAATCTAGCTAGGAGGTTAGTTATCTAGCAAGCTAGTATTTCTAGATTCGTGTAGACAAATCTAGCGTTGCGTAGCGTTGTCTACACAAAGCTACCAAAGTACTAGCTTGCTAACACTAGCTTGCTATCCTAGCCTGAAAAACTAGCATAGTGTAGCTCGGGCATAAGTAAGATAATATTATTATATTGTATACCAAGTCATCTACGGTAATGTGGAGTGTGGTTTCACAGCCGCGTCACTTGTTTTACTGGTTCTGTTTATTTTCTAAAAATAAACAAAACAAAATACCAACAAAATTCTACGAATCTCGTTTTTCATCAGTTTAATATTTCACGGCTTTGTTTTACCCTACTTAAATTGGTTCGTATTTGAGGGATATTTGCTGAAGTAGTGAAGGAGGATAAGTTGGATCTTAATGTAAGAAGACAAATCAGGTAGGTACTTGCTTGTTTGTGAGTACTTGCAAAGATTGTAATTTTCCTCATCGTCGGAAATACTCTATTTTTCATCATACATTTATGGACGTGATCTTACATCTTTAATTTTACTTTGTTTAGGGTTGCTTTGACGAAATTACTATTAGCGATAAGGTCATCATTTAAAGTAAAATGCATAAGTTTTTATCTTTTTGCAATAAACGTGATCATTTGTATGCATAATAAAGTGATGATACATGTCTGTCTACATGTTTGTTACATCAACTATTAAAGGTCGGTAAACAGTAGAGTTCACGTGAGGTCATAGGTCCCTTGAAAAAGTAAATAATCCACCTCAATATGTAGGTAACTTTCATATTTTTGTACCAATGGTTTTTCAAATTCATCTGTCATTAAGTCATTATCTTAGCTTCAGCACATTTTGAGCATGCTTACAATTGTCTCTACATTCTCAGTAAATTTGTTTGAACATGGAAGCAGTTATTATTGTTTCTCTAACTTAAAAAAAAACAAATGAATAACGTACTAGTGACCATGGCTTACCAGATCGTTCATCTAATCCTGCGCAAAGCTCTCTCGACGCCAAGAAATACGATACGACCTGGGGGTCTACCGCCGAACGAAAAGTGTCATCGCTTTGATGTTTCTCTCTCTTTTCTTTTCGCTTGAAATGATAGAGACAGCATTATCAAAGCGATAGCCAATTTAGTTAGGCGGTAGAGGCGCTGTAGATGACGCGAGGCGCTTGTTCGTTTGCACTAATCTAATGCAACGGAGTATCGCGTTTCAATTATGCTTTCATCGTTCCGTGAGCAAGTAATGTATGCTCATTTGCTCATCTGGCCGCGCAATGGATGCAGCTTAAGTATCGCTTGGTTGAAACGACTCGAAAGAACGTTAGGATAATATCGGCTAGAATTCCCGCCTGTATACAAATTTTAACACGAATGTTACAAAATAGACTTAGTTAAACACTCACGTAGGAGATCAAGGCGTTGAATAGATTAGGTATATGATAATCTTGATCATAATATCTTAGAGCTCTAAGGTAACAGAAACACGATATTGGATAATTTCTTTGATACAATATTTATCACGCACTAACTTATAAATACTGAATTATTTCTAGATCTGATGGCTATGGATAATGCAGAAGAGCTCAGTGTAAATACTTAGTTTCTTCAGTAAGATGTATCATCTATAGTTATCTATGTCTTCAATGTCGAAGCACTCGAAAATTTGATGAGTTGAAAAAGGGTCGGAGAACTCAAGTTGTATTCTTCATGTCTGAGATCCTACATCACCTTCAAACCCCAATAATTTTAATAGTGCTATCCTGTAACTTTTGGATAACGTCGGTCTTGTACAGCAAAATACAAGCTAATAATATAACCTTATATACTTAACTTTTAATGATGATTTCCGGATAAGTAGATAATAGTTACTTACGCTCTTACTTTTGTTAATACATTTATTTTAGTTTTAGTCATTACATATTGTTATCTAACATTTATGAATAAAGTACTTTGACTCTGATAATAAAAATAATTGCGTTGATAGTGGGTGGCGGTGACACTCTATGTTGCGGAAGTTTGCCGCCAACGTAGTTGGTCGTAAGTGCAAATTGTTCAAATAACAGAAGAGTCTGGGATAACCTGGCGTAGCGCCAACCTTAGAGCGACGACCTCGCCTGGCACTTCCTAATTGGGACAATAATTCACATACACTACCGACAGAAGGTGAGAATAGCACAATCCAGCGAAGATCCATAGAGGCGTTATCGAGAACCACCTAGCATCTGGATGCTACTGAATATTGTCAGCTACCGTTATAGTGGTATTATTTGCGGATCATCAAATCGTTATTATAAGATTTTGCTAGAATAATAACATGCGTTGGAAACTTAAACTACATTTTGTAGTACTCGAGTTAATAATGGAGGTATGTAAAACAATACCACCAACTTTTATTTTACAAGATCAAATCTTAACAAAAATTGGCTCCGGAGTAGTGGTAAATGAATAAGTTTAAGTTAAAAAGGTAAACTTCTACTAATATTGTAAAGATACATTTTTGTATGTTTGTTTCTCGATCACGTCGTAACGTTTGAAAGGATCGAGCTGAAATTTGGAATACAAATCATATGCTGAAAGAGCACATAGGAGATTTTTTCTCTCAGGAAAATAACGGGAACAGGAACAACGCGGGTAAAACCACGGGGCGCTGCTAGTTTTAAACATGTGATTGTGTGTATTTTGGTGCTTTCATGTATTATGAGTATAAGTTTTAAATTATAAAACTATTGCATCACCTGTCTAGCTTTGCTTTGTTCTGGGCTAGCTTTTATTGTTGCATAAGTTCCTCTAATCTTCTTATCTTCTTAATATATATAAATCTCCTGTCACGATGTTTGTCCGCGATGGATTCCTAAACTACTTAACCGATTTTAAATTAAATTGGCACACCGTGAGCAGTCTGGTCCAACTTGAGAAATAGGATAGTTTTTATTTCGATTAATAGTCTTTAAAAGACAATATCCGAGCGCAACCGGAATGGGCCGCTAGTATATAATAAATATTATTAAATTTAAAACATTCTACTTCCTGCTTATATTATAAATGTCAATGTTTGGATGTTCATTTCTCAATCACCTCTGAACGGATCGGGTTCAAATTTGGAACATAGATTATAGTCTGGAATAGCACATATACCATTTTGATTACGTGTAAATAACGGGAACTAGAGCTACGTGGGTACAATCGCAGGGCGCTGTTAGTAAAAAAATAAATAAAGCTTGTTAATGAAAATTGTTTTTAGTAAAGTCTTCTAAAAAAACGTAGGTTCTCAATGTGAAGATTCACATGAATGCGTGTAACTGTTCATTAGCTATCGTGACTCAAAGCCACCCACTGTGCCATCAACGCAGTCTCATGATCACGATTCCTGCTTTACAATCTTTGTCTAACTATAAAATCGATGGAGCGAATGCGTTTATAGTGTACCTAATCGCAATACAAGGCCTTTTATCTAAAAAAAATGTTTGTATGTGGGTTTTAACTCAATCATCATTATGTCTGTATTGTAAGGAGAGTTTGTTGAGTTACTTAAACATATAAGGACGATGTATTGAAACTTATCTTATACTTTTTTATTACTAGGAACGCCCCGCGGCTTAACCTACATAGTTCCCGTTTCCGTTATTTTACCAGGATAAAATTTATAGCCTATGTGTTCTTCCAGTCTGTATGTAATCTGTATTCCAAATTTCAGCCTGACGTATAAATGGACGTTACGACGTGATTAAGATAAGTACAAAGATTGATACATTACAAGATTAATAGGAATAGGATTTATAAACTACTGACAAGGGGAAACTAGGTAGAAAATGATGCGTTATAAGTAGTACTTGTGTACCTTTATTTAAAAAAAAAAATATATAATAGTGTTAAATTTTATAATTTTATTGTATTGAAATTTATTTTTAACTAAAAGCAAAAATAAAATAATAATTTAAAAAACTTATAATTAAATAATAATTAAAAGTACTTTTTGTATTTTCCCAATTTCAGAGGTAGTAGTTTCTGATCCTGTAGAATATTATTTATTTTATGCTTGTAATAATAACTGTATTGCTGTAGTGGTGATATAATGGTTGCAAAGTTCGCCTGGAGGTGGGTATTTTAATGCCGCCAAAAACGGTAATGTATAAAAGCATAGAGCATATATTTATGTTACCACCTTTCGGTTTCAAGAGCAATGTTTCCAGAAAAATTACAGGGCAATAAGATACTCGTAAATCATCTATACTAATATTATAAAGCTGAAGAGCGTACTTGTTTGAACGTGCTAATCTCAGGAGCTAATGGACCGATTTCACCGTTGGATATGTACGTGATAGATTGGATGATTGGCTGTTTTATTTGTGCCACGAGCGAACCCGGAGCGGACCGCTTGTCTTCTATAGGATATGGGTGACGCAGTACTGTGCTAAGTAGTATTTTGAAGTATTCTATGCGGTTATGAGCAGGCCTGTTGCTTTACATTAAGGGCTTGCCTTGTTTATGCCGTCACTCTATATTATAAAAAAAACTAAAAGGCTAATCCACAGCAACTTCTACGACTCTACCCACATATTTTTGTTAAAAAAAAGTTATTCAAAAGACGTAAGGAACAAACGATTCTTCTGCGGAATTATAAAAAAAACTTTAAAATAAAAGTATACAGTAACATAATACGGATAAATAAGTATGCTAGTCACCAACCCACACTTGGACAACGTGGTGGATTATGGCCTTAACTCTCTCCTTGCAAGAGAAAGCCCCAAGTCCCAGCAGTGGGAACATTTAGCATGCATTAAGAATGAAAGCAAATCTGAATTAACCATTGAGACAAATATTAAAATATCTAGAATTTGGAAAGTTAAAAACGTAACAAACGAACAGTCACCTACTTGAATACGACCACAAAGTATATTGAATGAATTTCAGAGATTAACCTAGATATTATAACCGCATCTAATTTTAAAGCTTATTTTGGATGCTTTCTAGACCAACATCACATAACAGTCGTAGATTTTATGTGCGTTAATCCACTTGAGACAAAAATTCTCGCCAGATGTCCCTTACTCAACTAGAGACAAGATAAGGTGCAGACACACACGTTCGGAGTCCCGATTGGTCCCACTAAATCCGACCAATGGGATGAATGGGGTAGAAATGGTAAGGTTACAATTTTTAATTTTCTTGTCTCTTATTTGATTTAGTGATGGTGTGGGTTACACATTTATTTTGTTTGTTTTATTTGATCTAGGCGTTTTAAAAAAATAGAGGAATTTATTATTATTTCTGGGTGACTAGCGCAATGCAGTGCAGTGTTATGGCCAGGCCTCAAGGTCTGCGCCCACTTATAAGACTCCGCTTCCACCCGACAAATAAAATGCACTCAAATATGGGCTCTATGTAATGCATGTTAAGGTATAGATTACATTGGTAGCATAAATTAGCAGACGGCTGTTAGCAAGCGGTCTGCTTATTTGTGTTGCCAATGTAATCTGTATCTTAACGCCCATGACATAAAGCCCATATATGAGTGTATTTTATTTGTCGGGTAGTAGTCAAGTCGTATAAGTGGGTGCAGACCTTGAGGCATGCCCATAACAGCATAATGCCACGCAGATATTGGAACATAAAAACCACTGCACTGCATTGCGTTACTCAGGCTCATGTCCTTCTCATCCCGTCTCTATAGGTACCAAGGTACCATAATTCGTATAATATCAGGCGAGAAGACGGCAACGCACAAACTTAACTTTAGGAAAAATAAAGTGTAATTTTTTTTATAATTTTACTAATATTACAAATGCAGAAATTTAAATGACTGTTGCTTAATGTCGCAACGGCTGAACGGATCGGTAGTAATTTATAACACAGATAGTTTATAGTTTGGAATAACAAATAGGTTACTTTTTATCGTAAGACAATTACAGAAATGAGAAATGCACAGGTAAAACCGCAAGATACTGCTAGTCTTAAATAATTTGGAGTTCGTGACAAAAAATTTCAAACGTAACAAATTCACAAATTACTTATTTTCGTAGGGTTTCTAAAATGCCGTACCCCCATCGCTTGGTGGTACGTCAGTGAGGCAAAGTGTAACTTACAACGTGCGCTTATTTCCTAACATGAATAAGACTCAGACCACGAGTTTTATGACGTGAATAATCGTGTTAGTCATAACGTCAGACTGTTGACTTACCTCATGTTATCCATGTGGCATAATGTGAGCATGGTCAAGTTCAATGTTTTCATAATGTTTTTGACTCGGGCATTATTGAAGTTGACTTAATGTTAGCTCTATAAATAGACTACGAGTACTATTTGCTCTCGATCTTGTCGTTTAGAATTGACTAAATTTAGTTAACGACTGACGGACTGACTGACTAAGTGTGATAAATTATGCGCATTTTCAACACAATATAAGTTGCTTAGAGATAGTTAATAATGAGCTTTTAAAAACTATCTATGTTCCAAATTGACACCCAATCTATTTAAACGTTCTTATGTAGCTTAGCAACAATCATCTCAACAAACAGACTTTTATATCTCCATAACATTCATTGGATTACAAGAATATTGGAATATGGAAGGTCACTATTTTATTAATTTTATATACTACAGCAAATTTGTTACTTCTATCTACTTTTATTTATTTATTTAGCTTAAAACGGACCAGTGGTAGAACCTCTCAGGTTGTCATACATTTTATCTGGTAGTGCTTATGTATAAAGATTGTATTTAAAATGTATAAAGTGATGCGACGAGCAAGACATGCGCCTGATGGTAAGCAACAAACCTATTCGTAACAGAATAGTGCCACTATTTGAACACGCAGAGTTCAAATCACTGCCTAGTAGGGGAGACCGGGGCAAGGCCGTATAGCTAAGGATCTAGGCATGTAGTTCATCAATTTCAAAACGCAAATGTATTAAACCAACATATATATTTAGTCAGACTCATTAGGCACATATTATAATCAACATATTTCAGAAAAAAATAAAATTAGACAATAATTTCAATAAAAAAGCAAATAACTACTTTTTCCGGTTTTGCCCCGACCCATTGGTAAAACCGTATACTATCTACGATATTGCCCCGGGACTTAACGTGAGACTTGTATAGCACAAGATGCATTGTATTTTGTGCTATAGAAGTCATCCAACTCCTCTGTATCACAGTCGGTGCAGCCTTCATGGGCCCAGCCTTGGCAGCCCTTACAATGCACCCAACCTTCGTCCATGCGGGTTGCTCTTCTAGGCAATACAAGCAAATGTTACCTTTGGTGTTTCTTTGTTAGTTTTCTTGGTCAAGGTGGCTGGTTCAGATTCAGTTTAGGTTTTTTGTTTTGTGAGTTAACCAACTCATTTTTAGGGTTCCGTAAAACGTAAAAACGGAACCTTTATAGATTCGTCATGTCTGTCTGTCTGTCTGTCTGTCTGTCTGTCTGTCTGTCCGTCCGTATGTCACAGCCACTTTTTGCCGAAACTATGAGAACTACACTGTTGAAACTTGGTAAGTAGATGTATTCTGTGAACCGCATTAAGATTTTTACAAAAGTTTAAAAAAAAAAACAAAAATTAGGGGTGCCCCCCATACTGAGAACTGAAGCTCAAAAATTTTTTTTTCATCAAATCTACACGTGTGTGGTGTCTATCGATAGGTCTTTAAAAATGATGTTGAGGTTTCTAATATACTTTTTGTCTACACTGAATAACTTGCGCGAGAGACGCTTCCAAAGTGGTAAAATGTGTGTGTCCCCCCCCTCTAACTTCTAAAGTAAGAGAATGAAAAATCTAAAAAAAATATATGATGTAAATTACCATGAAAACTACCAACGAAAATTAGTTTGAACTCGATCTGATGAGTAGTTTTTTTTAGTACGTCATAAATACACTATTATTAAAACTTCGATCAAAGTTACAACGAACTACAAGAACTATGTGTACTATGTATATTATGTTACTTGCTGGAACGGAACCCTTCATGGGCGAGTCCAACTCGCACTTGGCTACTTTATTATAAGGAGAAGACGTGATGACGGCTGTTTTTCCTCGACGATTATCGGTGGCTCTTTTTCGGTCGATGCGTATTTTAGAGCCTGGCATTATATCAGCTGGAAACACAATTTCAAGGACCGGTTTCAACATAGTAGGAGTTGATAGCGGCGTAGCAGAAATCGATGGCACCGGGTCGAGTTGTGCACTTTGTATCCAGCCACTTGGATGGCAAACTGCTACTTTTCCTGGTGGAGCTCCATCAAAGAGTTCTGCCTTCATGCGAACGCTCGGAAATATAAGCAGCGGAGAAACATAGTTTCCAGAAGCAGATACACAAAGAACTGCAGTAGTCCGTTGACCTCTTTCCGCAAAACTAACAAGATCCTTTTTTCCTTTCAGAGCGATTACTCGGGTTTGTTTCTTTGGCACTGTTGTCAGACCCATTTCATCTGGGTCAAAATCGTATATAGCCGGTTTTACCCCATACGGTTGTGCCCCAACACTAGTGTAGAACAAAAACATGGTTCACTCACACATAGTCAATACAAACTTGCCGGTACAAACATTGCATTTAAGAGCAAATACATCACCTACAATATGGTTGATTAGTGGCTTACCTGTAGCGTATGTACACTTCACAATCACTGCTTGTATATTCACGAAAATAAGATCAGGACTACCGAAAAGCAATAAAATAAAATAATTCAAAATTGCGCGAGCCTGCAGCGACAAGTGTTTGTTTACAAATAGTTCTGATTGGTAGGCGCCACGGAGCGGCTTGTACGCGCGAAATTTGAATTATTGGCAAAAATAGCTTCGGTATACGGTTTTACCCAGGTATACGGTTTTGTACAGGTCTCCCCTACTGCACCGGGCTTATCATCATTTGATATAAGTCACTTATTAGCTCTATGCTCTGTTATAACTTTGAAACATTGCCCTTCAAACCGGAATACTGTAATATTTACACATTTACTGCTTGGCGCTAGAATTACTGACAAAAGTGTGATACGTCTTCCTCGGGCGGATTCTGAAAATAGTCCTACCATTATCAAATAAATTTACAGAAGTTATAAGTTAATGTACATAAAACATGTTTTGTACGTTTACTCATGTATTTAAATCGATCATTGACAAAACGAAGAATAGATAAATATTTTAAATTTGCTTTGGTATGAAGAGTGAAGACAAGGGACGCAATTAGTTGCGCCCAACTCGAATATTCTGAAAAGTGACATTATACCTGCAACTCGATTACATTAGCAATGCTATTTTTTGCCAACTATAGGTATAAAAACCGTAATCATTATAAAACCAAAGCTTCATAGTAATTAAAGCAACGGATAAGTTCGTCTACTTGCGTCACGGAAGGCGCATCGTTTTGGAAACTGTTTCCTATTATAGACATTCTCTGGGCACGTCTTCAGTTTATTCTTAGCTCGGGCGACCGTCTCGGTGTGACTTTTTATCCTCCATTGTACGGCGACACTTTCTGTCGTGGTGGTATTTGGGTCATGTTGTGGTTTTTTTAATGTTTATTTTTACGGATGATTGATTTGATACCTGTTAAAGCAATCATTTCATGCTTTCGTGCAAAATTTTAAGTTAATTAATTTACTTTGTTAATCTTTATTCTGGTAATTCTGAGTTTCTTGTTAAAATGGTTTACATTTTAGAGTCAGAATAGATTGTCTTGTATAATTTCTAGTCTTCCTCTATTGATTAGGTAACCCCGTTTTAAATTATTTTGATCCGATGGAACCAAACACTTTACATCCAAATAATAATAAATTATTTTGTTTAATTTACCGAGAAACAATGTTAGCGTAGTGGCGGCGTCTTAACACGACGATACACAATTATGAAGTCATAGGTTCAAATTCCATTAGTTACTCTGAGTATTTTTACTTTTTTTAATACAAGTTTGTTATTTTTAAGGCTTCGTCGGAAAACTGGCATTTTCCAAGAATAATATAATACTTCGAGGACACGCTTCACTGCCACGCCTCAACCCCAAGCCGTACTTGAGCAGTGTGGTGGATAATGGCCTTGACTCTCTCCTTGTGACAGAAGGTCAAGTTCCAGCAGTAAGAACATAAAGGGGGCTGTTTGCTGCTTTTGTTTAATGTCTATTACAATAAAATGTTTATTTCCCATATTAGTGACTACTCATACTACTACTAAAGGTTAATCATCAGCCGCAAGACGTCCACTGCTGAACATAGGCCTCCCCCCTAGATTTCCACAACGAACGGTCCCGCGCAACCTGCAACCAGCGGTTTCCAGCAACCTTTGTTAGGTCATCTGTCCATCTAGTGGGAGGCCGTCCAACACTGCGTCTTCCGGTTCGTGGTCGCCACTCGAGAACCTTTCTTGCCGAACCTTTCTTTCTTCTGTCGCGCAAAAAGACTCCGAGCATAGCTCTCTCCATAGCTCGCTGTGTGACTTTGAGCTTTGCTATGAGGCCCACAGTGAAGGACCACGTCTCAGTTCCATAAGCCATCACTGGCAACACGCATTGGTTACTAAAGGTTATTTGCGTCGAAATTTGGTTAAACTCGTGTAAAAAACTAAGTTGGTAGCTGGCCTATCCACATCACCATAGGTCATGGGGTAGGTTGTTCATATCAAATTAATAAATGAAAAATATTTGTGAGATAAATAATATTTAGCATTTGTATTGCTATTGAGTAAGTTTTGCCACCCCGGAAAGGTACTGTGTGATGTGTGAATGCGACCATCTTGCGGTGTCCTGCCCAGATATGTATCACAAATACTTCGTGTTCAATACCTATGCAAAAACTACTAAACGGATTTTGATCAAACTACACTATTAAAGAATCACACTTATTCAAGAATATAGTTATTAGTTATATGGTCCTTAATTAGTAATATATATGTGGTGAACAATTGTGATAGTTTAAAATACCTAATGTTTTAAAGAGATAGCTTAATACATCTGAACACAGACTAATTCGTATCCTTAAATCAATAAAACAGCAAACTGTAATAAATCACAGGGAATTTGATTATACAAACATAGGGCAAATATAGGGCAGACAGGTCTCATCCCCTTTAACTCATAAGTTTAATATTCCAAACAGAAAAGGTATCCTAAGAAGTTCAAATATTTGCCACTGTACCTGTCCAATTTGAGCGTCCCACGTGCACGTCTATAAATTAGGTTGGGCACATGTTAGCACAACACCAGTGCATCGGCAAACATTGACACAGCGGCGACAACGCACACACGCTTATTTGGACTAGATTTTAATTACGGAACATGTGCCCGCCTAAGTTATTCGGGATATGTAGCTGTACCGGGTGTTCAAAGATAAAAAAACTTCAACCACACAATTAATTGCGATGGTTACATTACAAAGTCTTTTTTTTTTTATGAACAACAAAGATATTCACTAAAAATCATAAAATAGAAACTGTACAAAATTACGGGATCAAACGGCGCAGCTATTCTGCAACAAACTAAAAAATAATCACGTAAATCGGATCATGAATCTTGGAGTAATCGATGTACTTATTTAAAAAATCGATCGAATTAATAACCTCATCCTGTATGAACTCGGTTATAAAATAATCTGTTTTTTTTTCTAGTAAAACGCTGTCAACAAGTAGTAACATGAAAGTTTTTTAAATGAAAAACCATGTTAAGTAAATTTGTTAATCGTATCAAATAAATAAATATAAAGGATGTAAAAATAAGAGCCCAATAATAGTTTCCTTATCCTTAGTTTGTGACTCGTCGGTATGTTTTTAAGTCTGTATATATGTGTGATCTTTTTATTTTTTAGTGAATAATGTTCATTTTTGGAAAATAATGTATGTATAAATATCTTAGACGCTACGCTCTTGGAAGGATGTTCTTGATCCTTTGTCTAACCAAACACCTTGTAAAGGTATGAGGTCATGGGCCTCTTACTGTTCATATGCAGCTTAAATGTTTGTTAACTGTATAGAGTTCCTTATGATGGAACGGTAGTTGTACAATCTTCGTAGCGGGCTGGGCCTGGAAATTAAACTGTACGTGCAACTGTTTGTCGCTTTGTAATCAGTTGTAGATGACCTAACGTTACATTGCCTATGCTAAATATAGCGTTTTAGCTAAGAAACGTAGAAACATTTTACACCTAATCTTATTGTTACTGTAAGCTTTTGCGGATAACAAAAACATTATGTTATAAATTTATTGAGGGAAAACTAGAATTTAGGGAGGTTAAGAGTAGACAGCTCGAATGGTGCGTTCGAAAGCGGCGATAGTTAAGACATTTCGTGCCTACATTGTTGGATTTTGTACATAGAAAAATGGACATAAATATGGAAATGTACATTTTTCTTCCGTAGAAATGGCCTGGTCAAGTAAAACAAATAACTTAAATCATGCCTATTTTATGCTTGAATTGTAAACTGACAACACTCTTGCACCCTACTAAGATAAATGTTGAGTTTTGGATTTTTGTTACTCAATCACGAATGGCTGAACAAATCGGGTTGAAATATAAAACACAAATAGATTATAAGAATAACACACGCTTAGGCTTTTTATCGTGGAAAAATAAGAGGAACGAACGCTGCGGCGATAAAACCTCGTGTTGTTGCTAATTTCATTTTAAAATAACAGTAACTCATTTGAAACGAAAGATACTAGAAATTATGCCATATCAACAGTCATGCTAAAGCTCAATCTAGCCCTACATTGGTAATAAATGAAATTGTGCTGAAAAGCCGAGCCGTAAAAGAATCTGGGTTAAAAAGTATCACGAACGACATAAATTTCTCGTGCGCCATTTATTTGACACTGTGAATGAATGGGGGGTGGAAGGGAGCGGGCGTGCAAAGTAGGGCAGCGTAGAGATTTTGCAAATTGTGTTTTTCCTTCGACAAAAGTTAACACGCGTAGCGGTTTCTTTTATGAGATTTTTATGGGAAAAATATTTTAGGAGGGATATAAAGGTTTTTATAAAATGAAACGATTTACATGAATTAATCGGTCCTTACAACAGAAAACGTTCGATACACGGCCCTGGAGATTTGCGATATTGTTTCATTTTGATTCAGATAAGTACTTATTAAGTGTAATGATATCAGTTCAATTATCGTGCCAAATTTTAATAGTGACCTCGGAAAATAAAAAAAATGCAGTCATAGGAACTACCTAGGAATGGAGTGAAAACTTCGTAGAATTTTAGTATTAAATAGCACTAATGTTACACAATTACATCATCTTCATACTTATTTACTGCTATTACGCTAACTCAAAAGTTTTCACTCATCCAGAAAGCGTATAAAGCATCGATATAAAGCAATCCCAAACTTCAGGCGCACGAAATTATGTCATCGTTGGGAAGAGTGAGCTCACTCTTTCCGTTTTATTCGATTGTAGGAAGCTGTGAACGCAGGACGTTCCTACCGTCTATCGCTATTCGTTGTCAACAACCAAAATAAGTAGAACCGCATCATACCTCGCCGCTAGCGATGCTAGGGGCCAAGTAGAATGGTAGTTATAAATCACTCCCGCTACAAACAGAGACGCAGTTTGTTAACAGTTTCAAGGTGCTCAGGGAACATCTTTTGATTTGTATCGAGGTTACAAAGCACACGTTTCGCTCCGTTGTTTCACCGACGCTATGTGACTACGTGTCACATTAGTAGATATGTCGGTAACGCGAGCCCATAGGAATTTCTCCTACCGAAAAGCGCTCAACGTGGATAAAAAATACATCATAAAACATATAGGTTATAGGTATACAGAATAAGTGACTAATTAGATAAAACAGAGGACCGTAACGTCCTGTAAGCCGGTGGAACTGTGTGAACTGCATGAGAAAACAATTCGTGCTTGAGCGCGTCGTGACTCTACTATTAAACGCACGCCTAATGTTTGACCTTTACAAGGTTTACTCAGTAATACTGGAGACAGAGTTCATTATTCTAGATTTAGTGACGTATTAGACAACCAGAGTTGAGCTCTATTTTTATCTTTCTGATTTTATTTGACGTCAGAACGTAGATAATCTCGTGTAGGGTGTAGAATAGGTTGCCTGAGTGGGGGTTTCACGGTGGTTGCCAAATGGGTGTCTTCTCTGAGAGATTGTATGATATATCTATAAAAGTGAAAACAAAATAGGTTGATGACGATTATGGTGATGTAATCACCACTGGCTTTAACAGTAAAATATCCTACTAATTTTATAAATGTCAATGTATGGATGTTTGGATGTTTGTTGCTCAATCACGTCCTAACGTATGAACGGATTGGGCTGAAATTTGGAGCACAGATAGATTATAGTCTGGAAGAACACATAAGCTTCTTTTTATCCCAGAAAAATAAAGGGAACAACGGGAACGGGAACTTCGCGAGTAACACCGCGGGGCGCTGCTAGTAAAAAATAAATATTGGTGGACAATTAACACAACACCATCTGCCCCCAAACTAAGCAAAGCTTGTACTATGGCAGCCAGATAGCTGATATAATACTTATATATTTTTAAATACATACATCATGATGAAACCAGCCGATTCCCATAAACATTATTTGATGGATCATGTATCACCTGCCAATTCGAAATTGGCCACAGTGTGGTAGATTATGTCTTTGACTATTTTTATAACAGGAGTCTTTGAGTCCTGGTCTTCTACCGCCTAACTAAATCGGCTTTGACTTTGCTTTTGCCATCTCTATCATTCCAAACGGAAAGAAAAAAGAGAGAAACATCAAAGATAAAACAGTTTTCGTTCGGCAGTGGACCCCCTGGTAATGAGACTGTATAGTATAGTCTGATTGTCCACAGGGCGCAAAACCTTGAGAGATATATAACCAGATTAGGTTTTGGATCATGAAGCTATGGACTATGAATTATATATAATTATATAAATATGTACCTATGCATCCTACTAATATTATAAACGAGAAAGTTTGTAAAAGATATGTTTGTTACTGTTTCACGGAAAACTACTGAAAGGATTTTACTGACTGTGGATGTGTATGAGATTTGGCCTGAAATCGGTTTGTCACTTTATGTGATTAAAAATAATACAGGCTATTTTTAATCCCAGGAAAATAACGGGATCTGGTACTACGCGAGTTAAAACGCGGGGCACTGCTAGTAGTTATACAATCTTAAACTGAGCACATTAAAAACTACACACACAGCTCAGTACCTAATAAAGTATTTCAAACGAAGTCTTTCGAAAATGAGATCGCAGAAACTTCTGCAGGATTCGGTGAGAGTTCGCCGGTTTGATTATTCTATTCACGAGTGAGCGGTCGACACAGCGGGCATAGGTGTAGATAGATATCAACAATATATATATATTGTTGATATCTATCTACACCAGTATCTATAATAGTTATACAATATCGGATAAAATACTACATAGCATGTTATTGAACTTAATGTTGATGAAAGACAGTAAGCTGAAGGTCTTAAGAATAACTCAAAAATATTGGATCAACAATCAATCAAACGAACTGACTTCACTCTAGAAATAAACTCACATAAGTACTTTATATGGGTACTTATTTAAATAAAATTTGTGAAACATAATTTGAATAAGAAACAAAAAGTTGGCAGTCATAGGAACTGCCGATAGAAGTGAAAACTTTTAACTGAGAATTTGATAGCTCACTCTGGAAACTACGCGGGTGAAACCGGAGGGCGTGGCCATGAGCATGGCCATTTAGAAATGCATCAGCATTATGATAGGAAATGCTAACGCATTTCCAGATGGTCAATGGCCATGGTCCCGATTTTGCCCGAAGATTTCTTATCATTCTCGAGCGTGACGCTAGAATTCAATTCACAGCCCACGATAAACCTGTCTGTGGCGCGCTAAAAGAAGTTTTCTCTTCAAGAAGACAAAAATAAACAAAAAGGGAACATTCGAGATTACTTCAGGCATCTTTAAGTTCCTAATTAGTCAACATACATAAAAAGATTCCAACGCATAGAGAACCTCAACTCAACACAGCCTCAACAACTTCTTGCATTGAAGCCGTGTAACCCCGTCCCAGTCCCCGGAAAAGAGTTCATTATTAATTACGAATATCATACTAAAAGTGTAATTGAAAAACCAAATCATTCCGTGATAGTGGTTACTATAATGTAATTGAATAATAAAATAATTGGTTCAGAAGGAAATATTTGCGGTGAAACTACGAGCTAACGAAATATCCCTTCCTTCAAACAAGGCAACAATGTATGTATATAGATACGTATTTGATACGTTCTAGTTCAAAATAACATATTATATATATACTGCTGCTGCAGAACAATCTATACGTTCACAACGAGATTGATACGATACGGCACAGGCGAGATTTAACTCTTGTGAAATGGGATGTCCATACCACTAGCACATAACGGCTTTTTTAAACACTCATTAATGTAACAATACCTAAATATCTATACAAAGGAACACCCAATCCTACATATGAGTAGGTATCATAGTAATATTCTGGAAATATAATAGATGCTACCAGATAGTATCCACGCCATAAATTATATTTACGGTCGGCTTAGGGCAAACTTTACTGCACAATAAACGTCGATGATCAGGTTGATTAGCTAAGTGTTTATTTATGAACAAGAGTAAATTAGCAATAAAATTATGATACGACTTAGTGTTTTATGTTAATAAAAATTTTATTGAGATTACCTGTTATCATTTGTTACGTTTTTTACTACGAATAGATAAATAATTGTAAGGTGGTTTCTTAATTTTGTAACCTGGCTATTCTATGAATAGGATTATTCAATCAGAATAAATGTTTGTATATAGGCATATATTTGTATGTAGGCATGTATTTGTATGTAGGCAATAAGTATTACCTACTTGATTAGCTAGCTATGAAATCAGTTATCAATTAATAAAAACCGGGCAAGTGCGAGTGGGACTCGCGCACGAAGGGTTCCGTACCATTAGCTTTTACTGTATGGGAGCCACCTTAATTGTTTATTTCATTTTAATTTATTTTTTATACCTATTTAAAGAAAACATAAAACTAAATATTCTGTGAGTAGCCAAAACGTCTTCCTGTCACCGTTATTAGTATCTAGCAAGAAACGGTAAAAAATTAAGTTTGTTGTATGAGAGCCCCCTTAAATATTAATTTTTTGTACTTGTTTGTTGTTATGGCGGCAGTTAAAATACATCATCTGTGAAAATTTCAAATCTCTAGCTATCACCTTTCTTGATATACAGCCTGGTAACAGACGGACGGACAGCTAAGTCTCAGTAATAGGGTCCCGTTTTTCCTCTTGGGTACGGAACTCTAAAAAATCATTCACAATTGTGAAATTAAAATTTTATCCATGTTAAACTATTACTACCTCTGTAAAATCAAATAAAAACTGAAAGTACTTATATTTTGAAGACTTTAAATTACATGTAGGTAAGTAAATACAATTGGACATGAGCTGGAATAAATCGACAACTTTGGAAGTCAGTTTTAGTTATGTTGGTACGTGTGATTGTTTTAAAAATTATTCAAACATTTTATGAGGTCAAAATACTTAACATATACATATTAATGATTTTTATTTACTTTCTTATGAACAGAAAAAATATTACTAAGACTGTTGAAAAAAAAATCACTCCGGTAAGAATGTTGGCATGAAAGATGTCGCAGAGTTGTTTCAATGTAGCCTTGGCTTTAGCATACCTGAGCTATCAATTAATTTACATTAGATACGTTCTCAGAAATGAGCTGGACAGTTGGGAATGACAGAATGTGAAGCTACGTCCCGAAGACGACACGCATGACATAGACAAGGCTATCTGATCATGATGTGCAGTACCAATTCCATGTATAGTAACTCAAACTTATATTTATACAGTGACCAAATGTTAAAACTACAAAGTCTTGAACAGTTGCTGCCTGTGCACTTGATATGCCGATGGTAACTCCTTGATTCGATTCGCAGATAGGCTTGTCAAACTGTAAAAACCAATCCTTCGAAGGCACGACGACGGAAGGACGAGCTAGTTGTTATTTGTTATTCAACAAGAGATGTTATGCCTTTACTGTTCCCGGAACCATTCCGTACTTGGCTTGCGTACTAACGTCGTACAGAATGCTGGCTTGCTTTGACAATATTATAAGTTATGATACGGCCGTCATCATTAGGTTTTGTGAATGAGGCGTCCATGTTTATAAGATTTCGGATGAATTTGTATTCATGACGCAAGGAAATGAATCATACCTTTAATGGTTTTTGTAGCGCCACTTGCAATAAAATGTGACAAGTTGCTCCGTACTTATCTTTATGAATTGTTTTCATTTTAGAATATAAAACTTACTTATAAAAAAAAATGATGAAAATACAACGATCCTATAATATTATCAATAATAGTCGTGCTTCATATGGTTTTGTGGGACACAAAGTAACATTAGAAATTATACTATTACGTTGGTGAAGTAAAGTAAATAATTAAATTTATATACAGTGTAAGTTCCTATATCGTCATTCGATATAATGACAAACTCCCTAAAGCGACAAAATTACTAAAGGCTTTGGTTGGTTTAGCTTGTTTTCCATACATTGATGCACACTATATAGCTTCACGTATATTCTAAATAACGACGAAAATGTCTAAAATAAACAACAAAAAGTACTTGCGAAAATTAGTAAAAGCTGCGTAAGTTCAAACTTTATTATCCTAGGCGATAAACTTATTAACTGTTGGCTTCATACATACCGAACTTTCTAAGAAATCCATTCTTTTGTTTACATATTCGGATTGCTTGTGTAGACTGTAAGATATAAAAAAAAACAATAACTAAAAAAATAACAACATTTTTGCTGCCACAAAAATGCAAAAAAAAAAAACAAAAAGGAACAAAAACAAAAGCAAAAGACTATACGCAAAAGCGTTCAAATAAGATTTTTTTCATGTCGTTTTGTTTTTCTAATACAATTTTTTCTCCTCTCTATTTAACGATAACTCTCTATTAAGTCAAAATATGCATAGTCTCTTGAGTGTCGTTGTATAGAGTAAACACTGTTATTACAAATACACTTATATTAGTTAAATTATTATGCAAATCGAAAATAGATATACGTAATTATAATACTGAGTACCTACCTACTCCATAAAGCAGTTTTTGTCATTGTACCCTGGAATGTAGTCCGAGTGCGGGAGGCGTCACACGGGATCTCGTTACAAAACATGATAACTACTGGTTCTGCTAACCGAGTAGGTGACTGAGAGATTGATAACTACTGTGATAATTAGTAGCTGACTACTAAAAAATAAAGCTTCAGTACCAATTTATCTGTAGAACGGTCACAAACGGAACTACTGACTTATGAGTTTAAAAAAACGCAGTAGTTGTCTGATTTTGTATTAGGTAGCAACACTTTTCGACTGTGGCGCCATCGCTATATTCTACAGATAAGGTGGTTGTACTGTAACATCGATCATTGTTGATTCACTATAATCTGGCAAATGTAACTGTTTCATCTCAATTTACTTACGTCTGTATGTCATGTAGGATAGAGACTAGAAATCCCAACTATGTGCAGAAACAATTTGTACTTTGTCTTCAAAGATCAATAAACATTGTAGGTATCATTGTACTTTTCAACTTAATTAGCCAACTACTTTTGCATTACACTAATTAAGTTTTTCACTTATAAAGGTACAAAAATTACGTTTACATTTTTAGATCCTACATCAATGAAAAACTGTAAAACAGACTCTAAGGTATAATTATAAATCTGTTTTCGTTCCGACAATTACCAACAAATTACATCTAATTCTACAGTCAGGGTAACTAATTTCGTAGCTTTATCGTCGTACAACTCGGTAAACAGAGCATTTATTTATATAATGACTATGTTCTGTAGAAATAGAGCCTTCAAAGGGTCCACGGTAGCTGACGTGAAGGGAACCTGCTTGCCCTTAGGTAAAAGGCGAAACAGGTTGGTTTCTTGTGTTACGGATCCAATTTCAAGTATTAAATTTATTACCTACTTCACAAAATATTCAAGTCGAGCGTGAATTATTTTTTAAGGTAAACCAGCTCCATTGTAGTGAGCATGGTTGCTTAACATTAGGCAAGATGGGGATCCAGCGTATAACCATCAGTGATTAAAAGAAAAATGTTTAACGGAAATATTTATTTAATTCTTTTCTTTATACTAACATATTCGGATTATGTGAAACTTGGAGTTAGATGCAACAAAAACAGCTATACCTCATTCCAAATCTCTGTGAATAAAAGGTAAACAAATCGATGTCACTCAAAATATGACAGACCAGCATTTCTCAACCATTGTTTTACAAGATAGTTTGTAGTACCTTTCATTGCTTGCCCTTTTAAATTTTCGCCGCATAAAAAGGCTAAATATATATGTATGCATATCATAAACACCCAAATAAATGTTCCCACTGCTGCTGGGACTTGGAACAATCAACACATTGCCGCTGTAAAAAATCGTCAGGCACAAGAATCTGCAATTGCTGAACATTTGATTGATGCTAAAACTGGTCATTGGATCGAGATCCACGACCCGAAGGTTCTATCTACCGAATGTCATTACTACGCAAGAATGGTTCGGGAAGCATTGGAAAATAAAAAACATAGGTATATATTTCAACTACGACGCGATGACCACGATGTCAATAACCGAAAACTAACCAGTTTACGGTTATCGGCGTCGCGAAATCCTCTAATAAATAAATGTGTGCATAGCGCACTTAGTTTGGAGAAACCTGGTGATATGGTTAGTCTTGTGTGTAGTGTTAGTCACCGTGCAATTTTTGAAGCCCAAATGAGGGTAGATGGAGATTTCCTCTCATTTCATAATGAGAATATGGCGGGCATACGTACATTTATTTCCCCCACGTAAAAAAAGGAAAGGCAAAGCATTTGAGTTCGGAGAAGAAAGTAACACTAGAAGAAAAGTAATTTAGATGTTTCCTTATGTGAAAACGTTCCTTTTATTTTTAACAATAATTAAATAAGACTGGCCTCGTGGCTTAGTTGGTAGTAGCTCTACCTGCGAAGCCGAGGGTCGTGGGTTCGATTCCCACCCAGTGCAAATATTTGTGTGATGAATTCAAATGTTTGCACTGTGTCTGGGTGTTTCTATGTATAATAAAAATTTATTTCAAACTATATAAGTATTATATCAGCTATCTGGCCGCCATCACACAAGCTTTGCTTAGTTTGGGGTCAGATGGTATTGTGTGTAAATTGTCCACCAGTATTTATTTATAAAAAAAATATCTCGTTCGAATTGTCCTCGTACTACCCAAAACTGATCATTACACAATGACGTAATATTCTGTAAACACATACAAAAGTTTCGATCAAAATAACACAAAATGTATGTCATTTTAGAGTGAAAACTATACATGCTTTTGATAGTAAACAGCGTAATGTGGAACACGTATTTAGAGGTTTGCGATTTTCTCTCAACTCGTTACGACACAAGAAACCTTTTTCTCGGAGTTCTTTAGTCATACTCTTACTCTTTTATTGATAACGAGTAGTTGCATGTCATATTCAAGGTATTCAAATATTACCAATACAAGTCAATAATTTAAAAAAAAGTAGACGTCAATTTAAAATCCCATTACAATAAAAATCAAATAATACATTATATTAAAATCAAATTACATTATAATTAGGGGGCGTCCATAAATTACGTGAGGTCTTTTTTTAAATTTTCTGACCCTCCCTCCCCCTCTGGTGAGATGTCGTGAGATTTTATTCAACCCCCTCCCCCATCCCCCAAACTCACGTGAGATTTTTCAAGATGAAGGTTTCTTACGTAAACTCGTTAGATTGTGTTATTCTTTGTGTTCTATTTGAGTATTTATTTTTTTGTTTCTCAAGCCACAAAATGGTTTTCAAAGTCTGAACATATGAAACAAATAAAAATACTCAATAATTAGTTTATATTGCCTGAGATATAGGAGATATATCAATTAGTACATTGTCGTTTACAGACACATAAACTATGGTTTCGTTGTTGAGTAGGTAATGATTTTATTTGTGCGACGTCGCGACGCCGACGGCGTCGACTCAGCCCGAGGGGCGTTCGTATTACGATTATGTTTAAGATTAAATCTTAAGCATGTACAATCTGGATTAAATGGACCAAAATAGTATATATTTTTTTGTTTCAAGGAAAATAAATTGCGTGATATTTGCCGAGACCCCCCCTCTCTCCAACGTAAGATTAGATGAGATTTGACTCGACCCCCTCCCCCCCTTAAACACCTCACGTAATTTATGGACGCCCCCTTAAAAATTCTAAATTAATGACAAAAATAAATAGAGTAAAATTAATCCATACTGGAATATAATGGAAATGGGCATTTTCACAATATGGGCATGATGGGCAATATGGGTATTAGGGTGTCCCTTATATGGCAAAAAAATTTTTTTTTAGAATTTCGAAACGCATACCCTCTACTTTTTTTATGATTGCTAAAATATACTTAAATACGAAATTTCGTATTTGTAGCATGATTGCAACCCGTGCCGACCGAGCTCTAAAGTTTATTAGAAAATGGTGTTTTGGCCTGACATCTTGGTTTGATCCAAAATAGTTAAAATGCAAGAAATAAAGTAAATATGAGTAATAACAAAATAAGATCAACACAAACTTTTATTTAAATACAAATTATAATAATAATTAATTAGGGAGACTTCTCTTTGGTGTAGTTTTTTACAGTCTGGATACAGATTTCTATGTTCCTGAACACAACGCAACAAAAACTGTTTTTGTTCTTCTTCAGCCGTGATAAGTGCTTTAAAATCTTGCATTCATTTAACAGCTCTTTCAGCAGTGTCATTTACGACCTTTCAAACAACTTATTCGTCTTCTAGCTTCCAAAAAAGTAGTATTGTCACCCCAAGAAGATACATCCTCCCGAAGAAAACTGTCGTCGATCTGCAGTCGAGATAGAAATTGTTTGCTTCTTTGAGTCACAAAATCATCCATCATCATAATATCTGAAAGAAAGAAAAAACAGTCTAAAAAGCAAAAACTAAGCCACGAAACTTTGAAAAAAGAAACAAGAAAATATTAAGCTTACTAAAGAAATTTTGCGTATTTTCTTCCTTCGATGGGATATAGCGTTTGGCGGAATCTGAACTTTCATCTCTGTTTAAATTATTAATCGTTTTTGTCTTGGTTTTGAAATCAATTTCTTCATCATAGAGTAATAACATGACTGCTTCTTCACACAAATACCATAAATGATGAACAAACTTGCTTGTTGATGCCTTGGAACTTGTCGCGTCTACTTTTTCATATTCTTTTAGAGCTTTCAAAAAGCATAAGTCTTGGTTAGGTGCTTTAATTGACACTGTACATTCGAGCCAAGGTTTAGTATACTCTTAACTTTTTGAAAATTGGAATATCTGGGCTACTTGTAATTTGCTTTACCTTGGTTTCAAAAACAGCTTTGAAGACCAACATCTAAAAATGATGACGACAAGCAAAAAGCAGTAATTCCCTTTCTAAAGTCTGCTCCAAAATAGAACAAGCTCCACTGAAACGGCCAGTATTTTAAGCTGTTGTATCGCAGCACTTACTTTATCATGTAGGTTCCAGTCAAAGAGTGCAGTTGAAATGGCTTTAGCTTGATGTTTTCCCGAAGAACTCTCTAATTTTGGCACTGCAAGAAGTTGTTCTCTATCGTCAAATGAAGCAAGACTTGGCAAGCGTTCTTCTTTTAACACGTTTGCTGCGGGGCCATTTTTCGTAGACCTTCCACTAGTGCGAATGAGGTCTTTTCGAGGCAAAATTGACCTACCTTTCAGTGCGTATGAGACCTTTTGTGCCTCACAAAATTGTTTCTAAGAATACCTCAAATATTATGGCCATCTGTAATAGTAACTGCTTGAAAATTTACCAATATTAATTTAAAGAGTTGTTAAAGTTAAATCCAGCTTCGCCCACAGTTATGACATTTAGGTATTGAGTAAATGAAAGTTATATATATGACATCTGTTCTGCCTCACATCGCATTGAAATAAAGTTCTATTAGTGCCTCGACTAGTGTTGTGAATAGACCGAGTTGCAGTTGCGATATTAAAATAATTTATGTAAAAAGATTGATTAATTTGTTTTTCAAGTCAAGTAGAAAGATTTTTTACGGATTGGAGACGAAATACACCAAAAACATTTGTTTTGTTTTTTGCTACCTAGCTACTTTTTACACAAGTCTTAATTTATCGTAGCAACCTACAACACAGCTTCTTCGTTGACCATTTCATCAGTTTCGTTGAAATTGTCAGGAAGAACAATATGACCCTTTAATTAGTCTCAAAACTGTCTTTTTGCTATTATCTTGCTCGAGATTATAGCTTTCTTTGTCTCTATAAATAAGTGTATTATACGAGGAGTATACAATCTATATAGTTTGACTCCATATATTTGTATGTGATTTATGTTTTATGTATTGACGAAATTTAAGTCGTCCGTGCCACGATATCTGTTTGTTGGTATATGTTTTTCTAGGACGAAACACTTGTTAAAATCGAGAATTCAACATATATTTGGCGAATCTTATATAACTTATCCCCATTATCAATTTGTAAGTCGCAAAAACGCCAAATTAATAAATATAATGAAAAATCTGTCACTGGAAATTGCTGAGCACATGTACTAATTTCTATACAATATTGACTTGTTAGATCAATAATCGTTAACATATAGCACTGTGTATTAGCGAGTGCATCAATTTGCACCATGCTTTCGTATCGATACTTTTTATCACGTCACTAAGTTAGGATACGCAGGCGCCTCGCCGCCCGCACCTCACTACATGCGGCTGTGAGGCCTAAAATTTTGAGGCAGATTAGACCTCACTTCGCACTGTACGAAACTAATTTATACTCAGTGCGTTTGAGGCCTTTTAAACCTCATTTAGTTTTATCTTCGCTCTTAGACTAGGCTTTGCAAGAGAAGAAATTTCATATATTTGTCTCTGTTATACTCATAGAAATGTTAATATAGTCGCCCCCCGCACAGAGTGAAAGAACACGAATTTGACTACCGCACCTGCGAGAAGCTACGCATGTGGCGTTTTCGACCTCATAATGCAGCAAGCGTGTTAAACTTCATACATCCAATCCAGGTAATAGTTTTCCATCCCAATGGACTATGACTACGTCAGGCAAATTATTCTGGAAGTCAGTTTTTATTGCTTCTGCCCTGGATTTTCTCGCCTGAGTACGATTTCGCTGAATCGAAGATTTGTTAATAGGAAAATCATCGGTGTTCAGACCAAGCGCTTCTACAACCGCATGGAGAATGTAAACTGAGTATCTTATGCTTAATTGGCATCGATCTAAAGCTGCTGCCAGTTTAGGAGTCATGAAATTTTTCGTGCCTCTTTTAGAACTTTTTTCAGGGCAAGGAATCTGAGTATTAAGTACAGAATTCGAAATCTGTTCCTCATTCGAATTCTCCAGACATTCCAAGCTATCTACCGAAGAAGTACATGCAATAGCCAATAGCTCTCTTTGTTTTACCTTTCTTTCCTTTTCTTCCAATCGTCTTTGCCTAACTCGTTCTTCGTTCTAACAAGATTCGCACTTTCACTAACAGTCAGCTTGACCTCACGTATATTGTAACATAAAACGGTGAGAACTTGTCGATTAGATGGTAATTTTGCACCATTTATCTGGTGGCTTGGCAATCCGATAAGGTAAATATTTTGTTTATCACTTCGTAATTCCACAGACATCTCCACACAATAAACAACAACGCACTAATAATGTTAGAAATCACGTATGAAATGACAATTGAAACTCGCAGTAACAGGTCGCAGCGCTGCACCCGCGCAATTGTATGGACAAGTTAAAAACTCAAGTCGGCACGGGTTATCGTTTATAAATCGGGCTAATATTTATTTCTGTACTATATTAGGTCCACATAAAAGTTTTTAGAAGGTATGCGTAAAAATATATTGATGTTGAATTTTAAGGGACACCCTAATGGGTATGTTAGAAAAATAGGCGCGTACTTAATAAGAATAATTTGATGAAAAGAAGTATAAATGTCTTGAATGCAACATTGAGAGTTTGAGAAACACAGATCAAATTGCTAGTACTTAAAATCATATTTCTATCATCCTACCATTACTTTCTATAACTTTTAAAATAAGATAGTATAGAATTATTTGATCAATACAAATCTAAGTATATGGTATTTAAGATCGCAATAAAGTCGAATTCTATTTGTGAAAAATATTTTAAGGCTATTTCATAAAAATACTAAGATTAAACGATGTTTATGTTATGGTATCACCTTTGTTTTGGTTTGTTTTGGTTTTCTACACAGCTTATTGGAATGCACTATAGTCGGCAACAACGCCGACTAACTGTAGGTAATAGATTAAAGGCCCGTGAACAAAATTTACGGGTCAAATGAACCACCTCCTGGTGGTTCACCTATGTAGGATGATAGAAGCGTATAAAGTAAAAAGATTCAGCACTATGCCGTCACTTGTACGCTGTCCAACTGAGTACAGTTGAAGAGGGGGGGTTCCAATCCTCGATCATTTCTCCTTATCGCATGATTTTTGTACGGCGCGCGGCGTTGCGGAATAATAGATTAGAAGAGGTATGGAAACAATAAAAATTATAAATTTTAGATATTTAATAATTAGTTTTTCGGCAAAATTATGATGTGCCGACGATTGACAGAGTAAATTTGGTCATTTGATTACGTACGGCATTGGTTCCATACTGTTTCAATACCTCTTCTAATCCATTATTTCGCAACGCCGTACAAAAATCATGCGATAAGGAGAAATGATCGAGGATTGGAACGCCCCCTCTTCCACTGTACTCAGTTGGACAGCTTACAAGTGACGGCATAGTGCTGAATCTTATTACTTTATACCCTTCTATCATCCTACATAGGTCTCCTGGTGGTTCATTTGACCCGTAAATTTTGTTCACGGCCTGTAGTCTATATATAATTGTTTAAAACACTTTCAGTCCCATCTATGGTAAATGGATATTTATTAGGGGACAGTGACAAGTCGGATCACACAAAATCGCGAAATGAGAACGCAATCTAAATGTCTCATTTTTCATTTAGAAGGTAGAAAATTTATCAATATGTGTTGAAAATAAAGTGTAAAATCAAATGAGACATCAAAATTTGAGGCGATCGAAAAAAAACAATTTACATAATAAAAGCAATGCCTGTTTTAATTTACTTTCTAATTAACTTAAGTACTTGTTTTTTAAGTATTTCATTCTTCCGAGTTGCTATTTTTTCTACAAAAATAAAGAAAACATAATACTCTTGAACGAAGAAAATACCCGGAAAATTGTATTTTCATTATGGACTTCCTCAAACAACTTTTTCCTTTTGCCAGATACCGATAATGCAAACACTTGTCCGAAAATAGAATTCTATTTTGCGGAAGCTCGAGTTGATCGGAACGTATCATTCAGTTAACAATCACGTAAACTTAAAACGCAGTTATCTATAGTCCTGTATGCAGTATGGCGAGTACCTACATACGTATAAAAGTTCTGATGGCATAAAAGTAAGAACGCTTGAATTTACAAACCGTGAGATCGTAGGTTCAAATAAATACCACTTGAGTTTCTGTGTATTTTTTCAAGTGCAGATAGGTACTCAAGGTTGACATGGGCCTTGGCTTCGCAAAGCATCGTAGAGAAATCTGTATGTTCCAAAAATATTTTTTTAGGACATGACATGTCCTAAATAAAATACAGGCATGTATTTGGTCAGCTTGGTGGGTTATGGCTTTGACTCTCGTCTTGAAAGAAGATTCAGAACACCACCAGCAGATACATAGAAGTGGGCTGTTTATGCTTAAACGGGGATAACGTTCGTGTATTTTTCATATATCTAGATTCTGATATAAAAATAGTGAAACAATTTGATTAATCTAATGTGCGTAGATCCTTCTTTTATACAACAACACAAAACAATGAGGAAACAAAAATTAAGCTCATGTGTACCCACATTTTAAAACTGCGCTCGTGCTAAGAATAACACTATGCCTTGTGCGGAAAAAAATATCGTGGTAGCAGCACTTGTAGGTATCTAGTTATTTACTTGTTTGTTGAAAAAAGAGAACGGAAAGCGATAGTAACTAAAATTATTTTAATGTCCTTGTTACATCTATTACAAACATATAATAGTCGCAAAAATGTCTAGTAACACTTTCGGCATTAGCGAAATATAAAATTATTAATTTTGTGAAGGTTTCAATTCATAAGTTTAATTACTTACTTCATTTTTGAGGACAGATACTCGTACCATCCATTATTAAGTATGTAACAATTTCTTTATTGCTCCATAAATACTGTTCTCAAACGTTCCGAGAAATTTGGTTCGTGAGCAATGTCCATACCTACATAATATGTACTTTGTATGTAGCTTGACTTCTGTATACTTTTTGTTTTGTGCTAGCGTGGCTTCATATTCTTGAAACAAGTGAAAAAAAATTAATTAATTATACGCACTCAAGTTGCCTTTCGTCTTTAATCAATATTGCTCTGCTTAGCTAATTATAACAGTTAAAAGGGTGCTCAAGACGCGCGTTATCTAGCTAGTGCAGATGCTTCAGGTACTCTCAAAGCAGAGTTTTTTTTTCTGAAGTAAGTATTAATTAATAAAAAATTAAAAATATTTAAATTACTTGTATTGATAGGACTCTTTTCAGAATACACCCGGAAAAGACCCAATTTTTGGGCAGTTATTCTAACGCCAAGCAATAATTTCTGGTTTCCGGTTTAAAGGTCAATGATTTCAAAAAATGTATGGGCAATGAAATCATCGTACATTTTCAGATGTAGTAGGCAATGATTTAAACTCGAAATGTTCAGCAAATACTCGCGTGGCACTGTTTTGATTTAGATAGACGTGTTGCTAACCATCAAGTGTACGACTTGCCCGTCCTTTCGCTTTTTTACGAGAATAAGAGTGCGTTTGACTACTAACTTGCCTATTGGTAACTGACAAAATGCCAGAAAATGTGACGTGCTTCATGTTACATACCTAAAAAAATAAAGGAGCAGTAAATTTTCTTGTGCCTTTTTTGATGAAGATAGTCTACTGGTGTAGTGGTGCGCCATAAGTTAGCGCGATGGAACGCTGCCAACTCGATCCGCGATGGTTGCTCGAGATAAATGGACTTCAATTCGAACAGCGTGCGCGGTCGGCGCCGAGCCGTCTGTGGGATATTGGAAATATTTCAACTAAACTTACAGAACTTAGCTAAATATCAAATTTCAAAAAATGGTTATAGATTTAAATTGTGCTTTTAGATTACACAATCGAAACAATTAATAGTTTTAATTAATATTTTTTCTGTTACATTGTAAGCTTATATTAACAATATAAACATCATCATTAATTTTAATTTAATTGGGCCCACTAGGCCAAACTAGAACACAGTAATGTTTCTTGCACTTTACTGCTTGGCGATAGAATAATTGACAAAAGTATGGAATAGTCTGCTTCAGTCAGATTCTGTATAGAACATTATCAGTACAGAATATAATAATAAACGGCTTATCGTTTGTACTTCAATCGGAGAAAACGTTATAATATAAATGGCTTCATCAGTTTTCTTCTTCCTACACAAACAGAGCTCTTTCTTGTACACGTATATAAATACACAAAGACACACGCTTTTCCCGATAATGCAGTAAATAACAGAATATATTTCTTGTCACTTTTGAATACTAAACACGGCACAAACGTCTGTAATTCCCGGGATGGTACATAAAACTTAGAAGTTAGAGATGACAAACAAAACTGCACGTCTCAAATAACAGTCGAGGTGTATTTACAGGAAACCTTTGCAGAAATCCTGCTGACACCATATTCGCGCGTTTGAAGCGATTTGTTTGCCAGGCTCGGGCATACATTACCGATCTTATTAGATTTCAACTCTCCCCGAGAGTTCTAAACTCGGTTGAAAAACAACGTCATTTTAACGACGAAGAGAATGAAAATAATTTCGACATAGATGTAAAAACGTGCTTAAAACTTTAGGGGTGCCATAAATCTTGGGGCACATAACTTTTGGGAAAACGGAATCGTGTTATGCTTGGCGTAGAGAGACTTTGGAGGGATTCTCGTCAGAAGTTGTTAAAGTCTATAAATTGGCACAGGTGGTGGATGCCTGCCTCAAACTGTATATTATGACTCCGTGTCCTTGTTGAGTGTGAAGTTTTGAGTACTTTAATGCGGGTAACATATGAGTAAGTAATGTAGTAGTTTAACTCCTTGCAGAGCACGCCTAGGGAAGTACCACATTTTTGCAGGTTAGGTAGGTATTCTACCGCTAGCTTTAATGAACCAACATTGTTGTGTTTCAGTGTGAAGGGCAAGATATCCAGAGAAGTTAGAGGGCAAATAGATAAATCATATCATATATCTGAAAGACGAGCACAGTGCTGTGCAAGGCAATAATTTGGATTTTACATGTTCAGCTAGCTGGGTGTCACTATCTTGTAATGGCGTTTTTCTTACAACTCTTTAAATGGTGGGCACCATTTAAAGAATTGTAAATGGTGCCCACCATTTAAAGAATTGTAAGAATCTTGCTGATTTTACTACTTTACATTACAAAAGAAGCAATTATGGGATCAGATGTCAGAGATAATATTTAAACAATATTAAAAATAGACCTATGAAACTCAAACAACCGAATTTATCACACATACCTATACATTGTTGTTAAGTAGAAAATAAAGACGTAGATACCACATAATACTGCCTATTTTCAAATCTAGTCATAGGATAACTTTTAAATCTTTATACTTACAAACAGCTCGAGTAAAAAACCTACTAATTGGACGAGCAACGAAAGACTTAATACTGCTCGTACAATAACTAGGTATTTTTACAAATCGTACTATCTGATTTTCTATCCCATATATGGCATTAAACACAGTTATTTTCAATACAGGTACTGGCACGAAGCTTTTTGAATCCCTTTATTTTCAAATGGATTTTTATATCTTTAATACTCAGTCAGATCTAAAAAACGTTAAACCTTATAACTGAGACACCTTCTGCCAAATGCAGAGAATGGAAGCCTTGCACGTGGCTGAACTTCCGATTGATTTAGAGCGAAGCTCCGCGCTCCGTCCGGATATCACGTTTATGATACTTCCTGTTCTTACTATCGACTTTTTGCAAACAATACCTAACGTCCTACTAATATTTGTTGTAAGTTTGGAATGGCACACATGCTACTGTTAATCACAGGAAATCAAAGAACACGGGAACAACCACGAGACACTACTAGTATATATTATATTCTTTTTGGGGTTTTAAATTAAGTGGTATTATGCGTTCATGGACATGACGTACCTACTGATAAACAATCAGCTTTCTAAATGTTTATATTTTTAAACATATCAATAGAATGCAGTTCTTTTAAATCTCCAATTAGTTTGCCTGCACAGATTACAGAAATAAAACCAGATGGAGCGCGCAGAACAGAGCTACTGAAGCAGACAAAGGAAATACAAACGCCGAAGCAAATACAAACTCCAGTCAGTATGAAACGGACTTCCGTGTTGTACAGGAGTCCCGTGTGATTTTAAGTTTTGTTTTAAAATATGCCGTTTTGTGTCTTCAAACAATGTTCCCAAAAACAAAAAAAGGAAAGAGGAATATAATTTCATAGGAAAATTTGAATATTTTTACTGTTATTTATATAATTTAGGCGATTTTATTTTGGTGATGAATGGAACACAACACCTCAACGAAAATAGGTTAGTGTGGCGATACTAAATGGAAATTATTTTCCCTGAATTTAGGGTAAAATATAGATTATACATTTTTTTAGATACTCGTAGACCAAATTATTGATGGGCATTGTATTGTTCAATTTAATTTAATTTCAAATTTAATTTAAGTAAATGTTAAATTTGTGAAATGAATAATTTATGACATAAAAATGTACAAAAAACAAAATCATTAATACATCCTAAAATTTGTATTTATTTATTTCGTTAGTTGCACCACTGCCCAAAATATTACAAATTTTGTTTCCTCATGAATCAAAAGGTTATATGGAAGAGATCGCTTTTAGCGACAAGATCGCCTTTTGTGCCCATTTTGTTTTGTTGTTATATTTGTTACTTCTTGTCAACTTTGTTTATGGTGCCAATAAAGTGTTTTGTATTATATTGTAATGTCATTCGATATATTATCTAAGTGAAACGGCTATATAATTGATTATAAAATGATGGTTTATAAAATAAAACATTTGTTGAAGTTATGAAGTTATGAATTTTTGAAGTTAATATTAGGTTGTTTCTAAAATGAAATATTTATAAATTGTAAAGTTTTTTAATATTAAAGTCAAAGTACTTTAATATTTAATTTATTTATTTATTATTTTATTGTAATTTACACGTCAATAAATAAAAAATAAAAACAAAGAGAATAAAAAAAAAGAAAGAGTATACAAATTGTATACCTACATTTTCAAAGTTTGAAATGACTACTTTACTGTATTATATTAATTGTTGTACAGAAAACTGTCAAGCATTATATGAGTATAATATGTTTTTATAACAATTGTACTGATCCATGTCAAATTGTTGTATACATTTTATAGGACTTCGCCATCACTCTCTAAAAATTCGGTGTAACTATAAAAAGTTTGATCGATAAGCCAGCACTTTAATTTGTTTTTGAAGCTGCCGAAACTTGGGGCAGATATAACTATTTTGGGAAGAGTGTTATAAACTTCAGGTTATGTGAGTTAGCTTCCGTAACCTTTTGTAACTTGTGAGAGAGTGTGATATGACATCCAGCTTGTCCGTATGTTTCGAGAATGTCATTATACGGTTACTTGATTTTAAAGTCTTGTTTTGTCAAAAAAAAAAGGTGAATAATAAGTGAACTGTTAAAATGATTATTTTGTCAGTTTTTTATTGTTTGTTGTTTGGACCTATAATATACTGGTAGCCTATATGCATTTTATCATAAATAGTTTGGTGGTAAAGATGGTGGTTTTAATTTTTGTTTAACCTATCTAAGCGAGTAAATTACACTAATTTTATTATTTGCGATTCAAGTTAATTTCTAGTTGCATGCAAAATCAAAATTCTTTTCTTCATAGAAGGGAAATGCTAGGATTTTTTGTTACTACAAAAAATCCTTGCATAATCGGTGTAATAATATTAATATTTAAAAAAATCAATTGATGTGTTTATTATACGTGAAGATTTCCCAAGCTAAGACAACAATAGTGGGACTTTTTTCTTAAGACTGACAACATTATACAAGTAATTTGGAACGTTGATTTGACAATTTTACGTCAACATGACTAATTACGGGCCTCACAGTGTTGTTCACGAAGGTTCCATCTGTGTTTATTTCAGTAATCTGTGTTTGCCTGTCAGTTCGATCTATTTTGGATAGTTTCTTCTGAATAGACGTAATATGTATTTTGATGGCGGATTAACAAACAAAAATAAAATACGCAAGTAAATCAAGAGTAATTTACTTTATTAAATAAAAACAGATTTATGATTTGTTTAATTTTTCGGTAAATATTTGGAAATTGCCAGTATATATCTAAATGTACAAACTTTTCTTTTGTACCGATAGACTGTGCAGGCTCTAAAAGCTGCCTGTCTTTATTAATTTCTTCGGAATAGTTCTAATCCTATTCCAGACAGCCAAAATGTATTCTTGTACCGAGCTTCAGGCGTGTAAACAGCCAGCAGCAAATAGTTACACAGAGAAAAGGGCGTAACCAGGAGTTATCGGCAAGATGGTTGCTACAGCTCTGTGAGCCAGTGACGAAGGTTCTTCAAAAAGCTTGATTACTTAGCTTAGTAAAAATGAATGTGGTAATCTGATTTTGTAATCTTTTGCCAATTACTTGTAGTAAGATATTTTTTAGTTTGTTTTTTATTTTGGTAAAAAGAAGTAGGAGACTGCCCTCAACTTAGATTCGAAGATCTGTACGCCACGAATGCTCTTCTGGAAAGACTTAGAACTGTTACCAAACGAAATATCAACCAAGTAACGTTCTCAAGTCTTTCTAGTCTCACTATATCTACCCTAGAACTTCTTCACGCACTGCTAGAAAAACGAGAAGCGCCCCATAAGTTCCCACCACGGCCAGAACTACCCATCATTCGGCAAAATACACCAAAGAAAGTTACGGACTGATCCCCAGAGAAGTCCATGAAGAAGTTCCCAAGACACGCATATTCTCATTACATAAACTGATTTAAGCTGTATGTTGTCTTTTTGAGTTCGTCGCAAACGTTAAAAATAACGAAACCGGTTTTAGCTTAAAAAGACATTTGGAATACGGTGGTTTATATACGACACGGTAAAAACCTTATAAATGATGTCGTCATACTTCACAATTTCATTTTATATCAAACTATATTGGGCAGAATTGTTTAGTCTCTCTCTTTTTGATAGTACTAATATTCTATATATTATTTATATTAAGCGCCAGACTGTTACTAGCTAAGCTCAAGTGCGTACACTGAGAGTATAGTTATAAACGGTTCAATCTTAGACTCTGTCGACTAGACGTGAGCCAGGTGGGGCGTAAAGCAGACAAATAAGGATCAACGACCGGGTTCACGTTCGAAGGCAATTGGTGACACCTGATACTTCATGTGGATCGCTTTAATTTAGTACAGTCTTTTGGCCGCCTTCTTTTATACTCCAGTGCTGAACCGACTGATGTACCTACGTATACCTATCATTGTTTTTATACAGTGAGAAACAAGAGTAATAGCGGTTTCGCACTACGTCCGAAGTGAAACCGATCCGAACCCGTGAAAATATGGAACTAGAAAACTAGGACCGACGGTTTCGCACTACGTCCGATCCGATATACAAAAAGCTGCCAAATAACCTAAAAAGGTTGAAAAAATTACCATATTATTTAATGAAAATTTACTATTTTATTAAATGTCTAAATAATACATTAGAGAATAAATGGTTTTACAAACTATACGATTTTTTTCAAGACAATTTTGATGAAAATGAGGCGTTCCGTTGGCACTTTTGGTATGCCATGAATGTACTGTACCTACAATAGGTACGTAACGCAATAAAGATTTGAGTTTATACTATAGGAATTCTGAATCCGCTAAGAGGTCTTAAATTCCGCTAGTTTCAGCGACAAAGTCGCTAAGGTTTCAATACTGCGCTTTACCTACCTGCATGCCCCGCCCGACCCGCTGGCTCCGTTCGTACGCAGCTCGGATTCAATTCGGACGCAGTGCGGGAGCGTTCATACAAATAATACTATGGCTACTTCGGTCCGTCAATGATCTATTCCGAAATGGAAATTTACGGATGACGGAGACAATTCGGATGCCGGAAATCGGATGTAGTGCGTAAACTACCATACAAATAGCTGTACGACAACTTCGGAAAGTGTTTTCATGGATTCGACTCGGATGTAGTGCGAACCCGCTCTAAGGCTGCACTATTGGTCTTATTAATAACGTGATGTTTACGGTTCTTTTCATACCCAGTAGTATCTAGTTTTCCCGTCTATTATCCCGTCTATTATCTAGTTAGTCCCGTGGGGCGGCCTCCCGCTCGGTGGACCGACGACCTGAAGAGAGTGGCAGGAAGCGGATGGATGCGGAGAGCCGAGGACCGGATATGGTGGCGCAACATTGGAAAGGCTTATGTCCAGCAGTGGACGGCAACGGGCTGATGATGATGAGTATCTAGTTAAGTTAAATACCTACTGCGCTGGAATTTCTGTACTAATCGGATAAAGATCTCCAAATGAGTGTTTCAAATTCAGTTTTAAATTTAAAAGCATAATAACAATACCGCAATCAAAATACCACCAAAAGCATAGCAACTTAGTAACGGGTTTCTCAATTTTGATATCATAAATTACATTAAAAATAGAGTAAAGCCTGAAGAATACAAGTAAGATCTTTTCCATAGATACAAATGTATAAATAAGAAATTACAATTAACACTTTGCAATTTTTTTGTCTTGATTCATTGTTCGTAGATTGAGTCAATCGGATTCTTGACAACTTGATAGTTAGGTACTATCGGCGCCTCTACTGTCCAACTAAAATAGATACAGCATTATTTTCGCTTGAAATTAAAGCAGGAGCAATAGCAAAACCTTAAAGATTACGCTGAGTACATTACGTTGGCTTTCACTACCAACGTAATCATTATCAAAATTACAAAATTGTTCTTATATAGTCAGAAGCAAAACTTCACTAATATTATTATTTTCAGCACAGTGGTTATGTGATGAAGCAAGTCCCTGATATTTTAATGTAGTTTCATGCACTTTGTTCACGGCAAAAACGGTAAGTTCATCTGTATTATAAAGACGAAAGTTTGTGAGTGTAGTGAGTGTATGTTTGTTACTTCTTCACGTCCAAACGGCTGAAGCGACTTTCATAAAATTTGGTATTGAATTAGCTGACACCCTGGATTAACACGTAGGCTACTCATTATCCCAAAAAAATTAAGAATGGGAACTACGCGGGTACAACCGCGGGGTGCTACTAGTTAAGAATTGACTGCAAGTACAGTGACCAAGAAGAGACTGCTTTCTTAATTGGAAGTGATAGTCTCGCTTATGAACATTGATATGACATCATAGGCATTGACGATACTATGAAAAAACGCGTAAAATGCTCTTTTCAAAATATTATTTGATGTTATTATATTTTTCAAGGAATAAAAAAACGGAATTTCACGATTCTAAACAGTCAGAATGGAAATAGATTTTCTTTTTCTAAGCTCAGAAAAACAAGGCAACAAACTGCATATATATTTTCATCCAATATCTTAGGAGCTACTAAGATAACTTTGTAACATAATTGAAGCTCAAAGTAGCTCGACAACTACCAGTCCATGTTTTGTACTTTTACATATCTCAAAGTTTCCCATTCCAAGGACCAAGGGCCTATTTAGAGTCGCAACGAGATAACGTTAGCACGTGCCGTTGCTGTAAACATTGTTTTGTAGGACTTTACGGTTGTTTTGGCTCTGGGGTACATTTCCTGAGACAAATACAGACATACATACCTACATCAATTTTGGTACATTGTGGTAGTTAGTTTATAATCTGTTGTAAATCTGTGACGAAAATATTTACAAGCAATTTTACTGCCACGCTATAATGAGTTTTATTCAGGGATGTAACGGAGGTGATCTTATCGGAACCGAAGTCGGAGTCGGAGTTTTAAAATTTGATTTATCGGAGTCGGAGTCGGAGTCGGAACCGGAGTCGGAGGTAGGATCAGAAGTAGTGGTAGTAGAGAGATTTTTATTTTAGGACAAATAAAACATTCATTCAAACTTTTCATTGTTTTGTTTCATTAAATATCACAAAAAATAAAATAAAAATATGGAATATTAAAAAATAAACAAAAAATTTAATTAATTGAATCCCAAAGTGCCATATAAAGTATGTTAAATTAACAATTTAAAAAAAACTGTTCTATTTTTTAAATTCTATTCTGTTATTGTGCTTTTTCTTTATTGTACCCACACGTCAATATTTTTTTTGTTATAGTTTTTAGCTTCTTAACATCAGTGAGCGGCGGCGAAAATGTCCTTTTTTCGTTTTCTGGCACTAGGCGCCCCCTTGTAGATTAAATCGACGCCACCAAAAAGGTATTCGCTCGCTACCGAGCCTGGTGGACACGATAATATTGGCGGAAATTTAATATAAGGTGCTGGAATTTTGGGTTTTTCTATGTTGTGCTCATTTAGTATACTTTTCATTACCTACACTCGTGCGCGGGAGATTCCCTGCGCGACATGTTCCTGCGAAACTGTTTGTTACTGTCGACGCAGGGCGCCGCCGCTAAGTTATGCTTCGGCATCCGATTAACCTCCGATTCAAAAGTTTCGGAACCGGAGTCGGAACCGGAGGTGTAAAACTAATCGGAACTTCCGACATAACGGAGTCGGAGTCGAAGCTCCGTAACATCCCTGGTTTTATTGCGGTCGTTTTCAAGCGAAACTATTCCTCAAATGTTGTTTTACTATTTTATATGTAGGTATATCCCGTTGATGTGCGCAGTGCAATGTTTCGTTTTCAGTGATTTGAATATTCGTTTTTCAAATTTTAGAGTTGTAAACGGTTACACGTTTTAGACGAAAATAAACCTTACTTACACCATACTTATCTTCAAACGTCTTTCACTTTTTTTATCAATTGCACCGCAGGGAGAATCCTTGTCACATACATTTTAATACATTGATTTAAATCTATAATTTTTGACTGGCCTCGTGGCTTAGTTGGTAGTAGCTCTGCCTGCGAAGCCGTGGGTCGTGGGTACGATTCCCACCCAGTGCAAATATTTGTGTGATGAATTCAAATATTTGCACTGTGCCTGGGTGTTTCTATGTATAATAAGTATGTATTTAAAACTATATAAGTATTATATCAGCTATCTGGCCATCACACAAGCTTTGCTTAGTTTGGGGCAGGGTTGGAAAAAAAACAGTTTTTTTTAATTTTATAAAACAAACAGTTCAAAATGTTTTAAACAAGTGTTTTTTTTGTTTTTTATGTTTTTTTTGTTCATTTTAGTTTTGTGCATTGATTTCATTTCTAATAGACGTCATATTTATTCATTTATAGGTTTATAGGCTAGGTACTTTCAAATTTGCAAAATGGTTATTGATTACACAGTTGTTTTATGTTGCGAGTTCCGAGCATACCTACATCTAATCTGTACTAAACGGTTTAAATTCACCTGTGTCTTCTTACTAATGTTCACTTTTAACTGGGGAAACCCATTGCTATATATACCGTTTTTAAGAGTTCAATGGGGAAACTCCAATATTTCTATTTTAATACGGGAAATACCCTACTAGTCCATTGAATTACTTTCTTTGGACGGTCGACATTAGGGACTTTCCTAGCCGGGAATTCCCAACGGGGAATTACCTATAAATTACAGAGGTATACCTACATTGAAGTGTCTTTCTTTGTAATGCTTCTTTTCAAAAACTCATAATTCCTTTTGTGAGTAGGTACAAAAAATAAAATAAATAGCATAGACTCAACTGATTTTATGTCAATCTATTTCGAGCCCTAAATATTAATTTATTTTCATTCAAAAAGTAGTTTTAAACATTGTTTTTTTTTATGTTTTAAACACTGTTTAATACTTGTTTTAATCTTTGTTTTTAAACATGTGATTAAAAACACTGTTTAAATTCAAACTGTTTTAAACACTGTTTAAAACATGTGTTTTAAAACAACTTGTTTTAATCATGCCAACCCTGGTTTGGGGTCAGATGGTGTTGTGTGTGAATTGTCCACCAATATTTATTATTATTTTATTATAATATTTTATTCGTAAAAGAAAATACCAAATCTAAATATGTACTAAAAATATTTTGATATATTTTAAATTTTGACGTGAAAATACATTAAAATGTAACGCATAAAATACACATTTCACATGAGCTATTGTATAATAAGCCTTAGATGGTTTCCAAAAAAATCTACTAAGATAAGATTTAGTTAAATGTAATACAATGGTCCACCCACAGATGTCTACTGGTTTCTGATATCTATGAATACATCTATGGGTAATTTCGAAAAAAACATTAGTAAAGTTATTCCATCTACCTAATATAAGAAAACCGTGAAAATCGTCTAGTGTTTTCATTCCACCCTTCTTCGGTTCTGAATCTGTTGCGGAGAACAAAAAGCAGACAAAAATATTGTAACGGTGACCACGACATTTGCTCAACTCGGGATAAGTTACCTACTACTACCCATTTACAATCGCAGCAGAGATGAATAATAATTAATTACTAAGTATTTGTAAGAGTTTATGTGTATCAGATTCTATATAATAAATATACATATGTATACACAAATTAAATTAAATACTGACAGTGCCCCCCGGTCTTACCCACGTCGTTCCCGTTCTTTTTATTTTCCCGGGATAAAAATATAGCGTAGGCCTAAAAGTGTTCTAATCTACATATTATGTTCCAAATCTCATTCCGATTCATCACTCCCACTATACGACCACTATACGACATGACTGAGCAACTAAATATCCGACAGAACAGCAAGGTGGAGTAGGAGGTGTCGCGCTACCAGCATCTAGATACGAAGATTCCGCAAACTGAGTTGCAAACAAGTTTGGTTTCTCCGTTGAAGTGTGAGCCAGTGTCCCATCAGATTTCAGCATTGGAGGTAGTGAGGGGCGGCAGAAGTTCGATTAAGGCAGAAGTAGCTAGGGACCAAAACGCTTTGCTGCCCGCAGGGTGCGAAGCTAGTTTGTTCCCTATTCGACTAATGTGGTCAAAACGAGAACCCTCTGAATAACCTTATTGCATGTCTTAGCAACCTTGTTGAACGCTTTCTTCTTCTGGTATATGTCCCTTGCCTTACGTTGTCGAGCATCAACCCAGGCTAGGTAGATCTCATGTTTAAATGCTTCAGCACTTTTTCATTGAGAACCAAACCAAGGGCGAGCTTTGGTGGATAATGGGACGTCGGAGTATGGAATGAAATATTCCATAGCCATTCGTATTCGGATCGCCAAAAGCGAAGCACAATGACTGCCATGGGTAAGACGCAAAGAAAGAGCGCATCTCGTCCCAATCTGCTGACTTGTATCGCCAACCAACACACACACAACCGCCGGTTGCCTCTAGGGCTGGGATCAGGTGAATGGTAGACAGATACAGATTTCAGAAACATATATACAGACGAAATATCTATGGTTTTCATAAATTTTAAGGCGGTTTTCTGGTTTTACAGAAAAAATACTGATCTCTTGATATTTTCATGGTCACAGTACCGGCTAGTGTTGCAGACGCGTTCAATCGATCCGTCTGCCGCGGCAGACGCCCGCGCCGACCTCTCTCTGCTTTGATAACTCCAGCCATTGACCACGTAGGACGTTAGCCCTTTGATCCGATGCCTTCGGAGCGATGAAAACTTTAACTGAGAACGATTTGGATCAATATTTGTTGAATGCTGAGGTTGGACCGGGTTTCATTTAAGCTGAAAGTTTACATTACATTCAAAGGGTATTTGTAAATAAAGGTGATTATTTTTATTGCGTTTTTATTACGAGGTTTGGTCTTATAGTACAAATGTTTATAAGTAAGACTAAGAAAGTCTTTTTTGTACTAAACTTTGTAAAAAGAGTCGATTGTATGTAATACTAGCTGCACCCCGCGGTGTAACTTGTGGTTTAAAAACCCGTCATATTTACGGGATATATTATGATTTACGTATATAATATTATTATATAGATGACATATCGGTGTGATGGACTTACTACGTATATAATTACATTCTAATACGTAGGCGCAGTCGTTACAGAGATACGTGGAAATTACATTATTTAATCACACACACCTTTTCAGCTTTATAAGTTTAGTGTGATGTAGGAACAGGAAATTTTACGTAAGTAATTTTCCAAAATGTTAGAAATTTAACTATAATAGTTATTTGTTATACAAGAGTGCAAAGTGGCTTTTTAACCGCGTGCTCAATTTTGATGACCGAGCAAGCGAAGGATTCTAAAGTTGAATCACGAGCGTAGCGAGGGATTCAAAAATTAGAATCCTGAGCGTAGCAAGGGAATCAAAAGGGCACAAGGTGAAAAATCTTTGCACTCGAGTGTAACACGTAATTTTTCATCCCCCCCTAGCGAGGAAATTACTAAACGCTTTGCGCATTTTCAGTTTCAGTCGATTCTGTTAGCGTTAAATAAACTTCATGGTCGCTAGAATCACTTATTATTATTATGGTATTTCGGTTTTTCACTTGTATTCAATTTTATAAGTTTTAAACTTAAGTTTATTTAGCCATGGTTTTAACAATAACAATATGACGTGAAAATATGGAGAGTTGACCGATTGAGGTTAGGAGTTTCATGTGTACATGAAAAAGTGTCCGCCCAAATGCATTAAATTATAGTAGCGCTAAATTTGCATCAAGGTACATTTTAAAGGAAATTAATTAACGTACTAATCAGAATTCATGAAAGAAAAATATTGGCAGTCATAGGCACTGCCGATAGAAGTGGTAACTTATAACTCAGAATTTAATTTTTACTTTGGAAACTACGCGTGTGAAACCAGAGGGCGTGGCTATGAGCATGACCGTCTGGAAATGCTGACACATTTTTAAATGGCCAATGGGAAAGGCTGAGGCATTTCTAGATGGCCATTGGCTATGATCACGAGTTTACCCGAAGATTTCTTATCATTCCCGAGCGTGACGCTAGAATTAAATTGACAGCCCACGAAAAATCTGTCTTCGGCGTGCCAAAAGAAGTTTTGACTTTAAAATATATTGTACCTACATGTTTTCTCAAAATAGTAATTATTTATTTGATGTTAAATTTACTACATTATTTTGTACTGTACAAGTAGTTGAAATTATCTATTAGTTATTATTTTAGTAGTCAATAATATTTAATTATTTAACTCGGCAACTCGGCATACTTCAATTCGATTACAATTGATTCATTCATAGCATTTTAAAATGTTTTGCCATTTTAAATAACATTGTTTACCTCTATCCTCCATACGTGAAAAGAAAATTGCCCGCAAAGCATTTAAAAAAAAGTACACCATAGAGGTTCCGAGTATGAGTTTTTAACAAATTAAAAATAAATGTATGATGAATTCGGCACCAAGGAGGTAGAAATAAATAGGTTAAATTATGTTTTGAATTCAAAACCTCAGTACACACGATGTTCTAAATTCAAATTTACTTTAACCTCTAGAGGGTAAAAACGACTTTTGCGCCCTGATATCGAGGAGCAAAAGTACTCTTTCCGAGCTGGTGGGATGAAAATAAATAAATGCCATTATGAATCAAAGCGTTAGCACAAATAAGCCGATTTATGTGCACACTGTTGGGACTCAATGCCTTCTGTCACCTAGGATAAAGCTAAGACCATATTGAACCACGCTGGCCAAGTGTGCGTTGGCCGACTAGGTACATGTTATCGGCACGTGTCATTCTTGAAATATGTCAGTTTCCAAAAGATGTTTTCCTTTACCTTTATAGACTGGGATAGTAACATACTTGTGCACTCAGAAATATACTCAGAGGTGAAGACAGGGTTCGATCTTGCGATCTAACGCTAGTGTACTGAGGTTTTCTCATCACTGGGCCTCCTCGGCTTACGATCATAAAGTAGTAAGTATCTTATTTTTGAAGATTGTCATTACATAAAACTTTACATTTTGTTTATAAACTCAAGGAAAAGTTAGGTACGCCAATTGAACAACGGTATCGTTAATTGATTTTAATTGGACTTTATTTAAAAAGTGCGGAACTTGTCAGCCCCAATTTTAATGGCCAAGTTATGAGTTAAGTACATTATAATAAAATCCTTCAAAACTTTCTCATGGAAACCATTTTTAGAAAGTAATTTTGTATTTTAATGAAAGGATAGTAAAAAATACAAAACAGGCAGCATGATGGTTTGTGGTCTCTTTTTTAATTTAGTAAAGACGAGACGACATGTGTCTTAAGGTAAGCAACACGCCTGTCCATAACAGTATCAGTGGCACGTAGGTCAATGGAACATGAAGAAGCCAAATCATAACCTTGCACTGCACTGCGCTTGTCACCCAGAGATATAAGATGTTTTGTCTCTATGCCCTGTAATTTCTCTGGAAACATTTCCATTCAAACCGGAACATAGTGATGCTTAGACATAACATTTGCAATGGCAACATTTCGTAGAAACATGTGACAGTAACTCCTACTTTCATACGAAGAAGATGGGAGAGAATTTCCTGTAAGAAAAGTTTCTATGTTACAAATACATAGCGCAAGACACAAACCCAACCAACTTATTTCTATCGCGTGAAAATGACAAGAATGAGAACCATGAGTAGAGAAACACGGGGCGTTGGTATTAAAAATGTGAAAGTTTAAATGCCTGGATGTTTAGATGCATATAGTCAATTGACGTCATAAGAACGGAATCTGTCAGGTTGGCATTAGAAAACTCATATGGATCGTAGTCTGGAAAACACACATAAGTTTTTAAGTTTTTAAAATCTACTCAAAACATTCAGATTCCCTTCCAAACTAGTCTTTCTCCAACTTTATGCTGACGAAGATGCAAGCAACTAGTGCGTTATTAAAGGCTGAGCTAAAATATTAACTCACAAAACGAAAGAAAAGTTATTTACTAACGTGAGTAGAAATTGTACGCTTCTGTTTTTGTGTCAACCCGTATGTCGTTTCGATGCGATCGATCATGTGAATAATGCAGTCGAGAAGGCACGTGGTTCGATCCTATCTCACGTAATGACAAGCAGGGGTCTTCCCGACAAAGGGTCCGAGCCGATAAGAAAGGTATTTTGCAGATGTCTTACTGTTCCTTAGACGTACAATTTGACTTAACCATACAGGGTTACACAGGAAATATCTATGAAGTTGAAAAGGATAAAGACAACTCTAAAATCGAGAAAAATAATTAAACAGATTGGCTATCTTTTTTTTTAATAATATAAGCGATAAGACAACATGTGTCTGATGGTAACCAACATGCCTGCCCATAACATTACAGCACATTGACACGCAGCTATTGGAACATGAAGAGTCCAAATCATAACCTAGCACTGCACTGCGTTCATCACCTAGAGAGTAAGATGTGTTATCTTTATGCACTGCAATTTCACTGGAAACATGGCCCTTCATATTTCACGTCAATATTCATTCAAATAATGTATTCTTAAACTTCGATCCAATCAAATGTTTGGTTGTACCCACACGTCAATATTTTTATTGTTATAGTTTTATCTTTCTTAACGATGGTGAATGGCGTCGAAAATAACCTTTTTGCGTTTTCTGGCTTAAGGCGCCCTCTTAAAGCAAATTAAGACCATTTAAATGTAGACTGTTAGTCCTAAGCTTAAGTACAAGAATGCACTATGACAAATAAGCTTAAGAGTGCGCCTAAAGCCAGGAAAAAATCAGATTTCACCCGCGTGACGCGTTTCTTAATGTGATGTACATTAAGTCGAGAATAGCATGACACAGTTTGGAGGAAAAATCAATATTTAATCAGGAGTCCATTTTTGACCAAGTTTTATTTAATTACTCAATAACTAAACATAAATTTAAAAAAGTGTTCGGTTACTTTACTAGAACGTACAAATTGGAATTTTATTACCAAAAAATAATGTGGGGTCATCGCTGATAATTTCGAGTACTCGAATTAAAACGGGTTTTTTCGGTGTCATTTTTATTTTTTTATTGTAAAAAACTCTGATCTATTTTTAAAATTATATTCGGTTATTGTGCTTCTTCTTGATTGTACCCACACGTCAATATTTTTTTTGTCATAGTTTTTAGTTTCTTAACTTCAGTGAGCGGCGTCGAAAATGTCCTTTTTTCGTTTTCTTGGCTTTAGGCGCCCCCTTAAGTACGAAAATGCAAGACAAATCTAAATCATAGCAATCAATACCAAAATGAGTATTTTATTCATCTATTCATTAATCAGCATCTAGCCCGATGAACTAATTACTGAAAGAGCCAGACTTCTGGTGTTTAACTAAACTGGACTTCAAGACAAAACAAATTATAAACTTTACAATGGTCAACAGATTTGAACGGATTTTTTAAATACAGTCTACGCATGGTTGTTTGTGGAGCAACTGAAATAGACTGATTATGGAACTACAATAGTATTGTAGTGTAAGTGAAGGGGTGTCACATTATAAAAAAACATTATAGAAGTATTTCTTCTTTCTGTTTAGTAGCTATCACAAGCAGATTGAGACGTTGAAGACATTACAGCTAATAGAATAATTTTAAATTAATTTGTATTAAAATATCGGAGAAGTAAATTCAAAATTGTAGTCTGAAAGTGGGGCAGTTATAGTAATGCCGAACAACTGCAGCGATAAAGTCACCACAAATTGAAGCCGAAGATCTAAACTACCACTAGGTCGACCCAGATGAAGATTGCGTAGTTAATAAAATTACAATCACCAAAGCCAGATATCTGGCTATCTGAAAAGAGAGAAGAGGAGCTTTGTTCCACATTATTACAGTCTTGCTTGATAATAATAGTAAAATCACCAGGCACCGTGGCTATTAAAATTGCCATTAATCATAGCTGTAAGTTAAATAATTATTGTTTAACAATCGAACATTTTAATGTTAATTCCTAAGCTTGCTCCGTAGAGTAAATAAACTTGTATTCACTCATCACCGCACAGGCAGCGATAGTGTCAGCATTCCCCGTAAACTAGGTTACGCATTTAGGGTGAAATATCCTACACGGTTATATTTTAGACAGTAGTGTAAACTACTCTATGACTATTATCCTTAATAGTCCTAGAATTAGCAAGAAAATGTTCCCTACTCTCCCCTATTTCCTTTTCTTCTCCAATCCAAGATTCATGTAATAAAAAGAAAACGATTGACAAAGGTCACGGACCCCGGAGTCTATGGAGATGTAAAATAAAATAAAATAAAAACAACTCTATGAAACGACAATATAATATCACTATTTAGTTGTTCTGCTATAAAAAATATTAGGTAATACTAACATTACCGTTGTTTTAAATAAGAGAAATAAGCAAAAGGGTGATTAACCGCTATCAGTGTAGTACACAATGAGCATAGTTTAAACAATTGACTGACTGCTATTTCACTGTATGTTGGCATAGTGGAGTCTCTTTCCGCTTAACTTATCTTTTCTGTGTAAAGGTATAAACGATTTTGTATCATCGCTTTGCCATCAGAATACTTATCGCTGCCAGGATATAACTACACTATCCCATGTCTAAAACTTATACAACAGATAAGTAGTAGCATTGGTATCTCGAAGGCATTTATTTATTACTTACTAGGAAAAAATAACTGAAGAAATTGTTTTAATCCCTTTTTTACCCGACTGCAAGAAGCGTTATGTTTTTGACTTATTGTATAAGTTTTCACTAGAAAAATTGTACCTTAATGTAGCATAATTATACATATTACATCAATGAATGTCACATCAATTATTAAATATAAATGTCACAATAAGTTAACTAATAATTACCTAATATAAATTTCACACAAATAAATAATCTCAAAAACTCAATTATTAAACCATGTTCAGTTTTTGTACATAGTTGTGAACAATAATTATTGTAGCACTTTGTAACAAATTAACAATCTTTTGAACATCAGAATACCCTCTTTACCGTCTGAATCTTCAGAACCACTAATATTTTTACTATCTTCATATCGGTCTCCTGATATGCAACCAATCAGTGATTTGCAATCATGATCTTCGTTCAAGACCTCTTCTATTGTTCTATCATCTAAAATATTCGGCATTTTCAATAAATAACTGTAGAAATATACAAAACAAATAAAATTGCCACACCTAAAAAATTCATGCAACTGGTAACGTGGAGGCTGCGCGGACCCCAACATGCGCATATCTGCGTCCTGGTAAAAGATGCAGCGACGAAAATCAGGCACCGGCCGCGACTGGTGATGCAATGAGAATACTCAAAATATTGAATGCACACGATGCTTAGTTTGATGAAAATGAAGAAAATGTCGTGCGTCATACCAGTTAAGGGTTAAAAGTGTTAATTTCAGCTCTTTACCAACCTGTTAAAAGTATACAGTAGTTAGAATAGCTCCTAGTGTTTTAACAATTTTATTGAATTCTGCCCCCATCCTTAACCCCTTGAATGCCTCCACTTCTTGGTCACGAACTGATCTGATGTGTAACATGAGACTTTTTTTCTAGGTGAACTGATTTTGCTGGTTCTTTTTTCAAATAACACCTGGTGCTTTTTATGAAGTATATTTAAATTATGTCAAAATCTGAACAGTTGTTTTATACCTATCGCAGACAAGTTGTAGGTTGATAGAATATTAAGTGATTGCTATAACACATATTTTCTAGTCGCATATACGAGCTCCACGTTACAGGAAGATACATTTTTATGTAACCGTCGTTATGTTTTACGACAATCTATCTTCAAATTGTCATACTGTTGGAGGATATAATAAAAATACCCTAAAACCACGTTGTTGCGTAAATGTCCGGGTACCGGAGGCGAGCCAAGTGCCTTCCAAATTACTGTAACGTACGTAAAATATGGACATAATATTTTTATGTTCCTGTATGGGGACAACTATATCCGGCTATTAATGACAAATATAGTAGAACTTATTTTGAACACTAATTGGGAACTGAGTCATGACAGTATTATTCCGAAAGCTAGCACTAAATATTGGAAAGGTATTTGAGGTAAGCTGAAAACTGGCACATAACTCTCTTATTATACCTCAACACGGAGCTGCCGACCTGGCTGATGAGTAGCGAGGCAAATTAATTTGAAAAATTTTGGCCAGCTATCGGAATATATCGCTGCTTTAACATGTTTTTATTATATTAGATACTTATTAGCAATATTCGCCGGTATTTTTTTTTAGAAATGGATTGGCACATGTTTTAAACTGGCTGCACTTTACGATGTGATTACACCATAAGGCGCTAAGCTAAACCGTTAACTACGACTAACGGGATAAAAAGTAGCCTTTGTGTTAATTAATGTACTTACTACAAATTTAATGTAATTTAATTGTCTGTCACAGAGATACGTAGGAACAAAAGAAATCACACTTTTAAACATAGGTACTTGTACAAACTTTCGCTTTATAATATAAAAACGCCGTACAAAAATCATGCGACAAGGAGAAATGATCGAGAATTGAAACCCCCCTTCTTCACCTGCACTCAGTTGGACAGCTTTCATATACATAGTGTTGAATTTTATTATATTAAACCCTTCTATCATCCTACATAAGTCTTCTGGTGGTTCATTCATGGGCATTCCTCCGATCTTACGTCATACTGGTCAAAATGGTGTCACCACCATTTTAGTCAGTTCTGAGACAGAAGAAGAGAAAGACGATGACAGATTTAATTAGGTATTATTGTAGATATTTAGGATGTAATAAATTAATTTTTGTAATTTTGTGGTAACCGTTGGTTAGGGTAACCATATTACCATACCTTCAACGGTAGTCAACCGTGTTGGACGTGTTTTTCGGAAGCGTAACATGGATCCCAAAAAGATTGCTGTACTGCAGTGCTGTTATTAATAAGTAGATATGAAATAAAAAAAGATTTTGGTTTCATACACATATTACAATTATAAATGGTGATGGGAACTATTTTACTCGCAAGTATTATGGGTTGAGAATAGAAGAAAGTTTTTTTTGATTATTTTAGAATGAGCATATCTTCATGTGAAGATAAAAGATAATTTATTTGTTCAAAACATGAGTAAATACAAACACACATAATGCATGATTTTCACACAAATTTCAAAGTAGCTTGTCGTCATGTTTTGCCTGATATGGTAGGCATACAAATACTTTTCCAATTCTTAAATGATTGATGAAGTCTAGTCACAAAATTAGCTACAACTCGCTCCCTATATTAAAATCACCCTTCAACTATAAATATACAAAAAATAGAAAACTTTACAAAGTCATGTCATCAAATCAAAATAATCAAATCAAGTTACAAAATCACAAAATTACAACAAATAATTTGTTATTAAACGTCTAAAATAATACCTAATTAAATCTGGCATCGTCTTTCTCTTCTTCTGTCTCAGAACTGACTAGAATGGTGGTGACAACATTATGACCAATATGACGTAAGATCGGAGGAATGCGCGATGCGAATAACATCGGACGTTCTTGCGATGCATTCATGCAAATTCGGAGATATTTCCGATGCGACCCGAATTAGTGGTTTTGTGCGAAGCCCTAAGTTAGCAAAGTTATCTAAAATATTTATACAAATATATTTACACGATGGATTTTATTGCCCAATACATCAGCGGTCGGACTGCACATTCCGTACCTCTTTGTATAAGAAGCGCAAGGTGACTATCTTCCAGGCACATCCTTATTTCAAGCTTACGTATTGCCCATCGGCTATAAATACACAGGCATGCAAAATAAGTTCCAATACAATTCAGAGCAACCTCGAAATGCCTCGAATAGACAGAGAGAATGTGTTACTAATGCGTCGCCAAGCAGTATTAAACAGCAGTCGACAGGCAGGTGCGTGTGCTTTACGGCAGTGCCATTAGACAGACGTTGCTATATCTTATTCATACTATATTCACACGTTGTAATATATCTTATTCATGGATATTAAGTGTGGCAACGAACATAAAGTTGCGGCAGGTGGCGCATCGATCGTACCCGACGCGATTGCTTTATCTAATGAAATTCCTAACAATCTCCGTCTTTGATGCAAAAGACCTGGATTATTCTAATAGAAGTGCTGAGTAAAAATATTCCTCTTCACTCTTAAGTGTTCACTGCTAAGAAAATAAATATGTATTATAACGTATATTGTCAGTTTTACGCAATAGAAATTTAGGCTTTTTGAAACTTATTATAGTGGTAGAACTCTTTTCAGAAACCAACTGGGGAGTACCACAGCTTTGCCTGTTATTATACCGCTAAGCAGTTATTTACATAGGCTACATTTTATCGCGAAAAAATAATGGGAACAAAAACCGCGGGATGTTGCTAGTACTGTTATAAATGCGAAAATGTTGATGTTTGTTGCTGAATTGTTTTAGAACGGTGGAACGGAACGTGTTAATTTTGAACACAGACTGTAGTCTGGAATAGCACAATATGATAAGATATAAATATATATAAGATAGGAAAAGAAACTACGCAGTAAAATCTTGGAACTCTGTTAGTCTAAAATAAAAAAATTTGGCAGTCATAGGAATATGAACTGCCGATAGAAGTGAAAACTTGTGACTCAAATGTTTTTACTTTTAATTGAATTGCCTAATTTATTTATTACCTTGTCAGAAGACAAATTATTTGTTAAACCATCGTAGGTCTATGTACATTCGCATAATTTCAACACCGCCAGCTAAATCGATGGTTACGCCATCTAGTTTTATATCAACGTAATTATACAGAATATTGCAACTCTTTACTGTTTCTGTTGCCCTGGTACTGATACCTAGGGGCAAACGCAACTTTTTTATATTTCTGTTGTCCTGGTATCTGGAGATAAACGCTGGGCTGTTGGAGGTAGGTAATCGAAACTATTTACTGTTTCTGTTACCCTGGTACCTACCTGGCCGTTTTTACCGAGTTTACCCGAAGATTGCATATCCGATCCGATCCGATCCGATCCATTATCATATCCAAGCGTGACGATTGATGAATCCATTTCACAGCCCACGAAAATTCTGTCTATAGCGCGCCTAAAGAAGTTTTCACTTAAAAAAAAAAACACACATACTAAGTACATGCATGAATCCTATGCTATATGTAAGTACACGTAATACCTATATATGTTTTGAAATATTTATGTTTCATTTGACAATATTACGAGTATGTTCGCACTTTGCACCGTCATCATCATCTCACCCGATGTTAAACGACGACGGAGCCCGCTTGCCTAGAAAAAAATGTTCACTTTATACATAATCATGTATAAATCCAGATTTCCAGATATAGTACTATGTTTGCTTTGTGTTTGTACACAAAACGATATTTATACAAATAGTATTTGGGCTAATCGACTAAGTAGAGGTAGTAATCCGACTCGAAACTTAGTTTGTCTGTTTATAACAAACAAAGAAAGTTTAATCAATGTCACGGATCGGCTGATAAAAGTTGACCAAGTTTGAGAACGTACACAATCGGGCCGTAAAAACTTATACAACTCTTATTACTTAGGACTACTTTGTCTTGCGTGTCTTTATAGAATTGGGATTTTGTTGTTCGAAGGGTATAAAACTTGGAAGTAGTGGGTACAGTTGAGTCTCTTATTTATTTTCCTTTTATCCATGTGTGCTACTTTTTAAGGACTTGTATCGACAAAAAAGAACTTCTGGGTGTTTTGTTTTGCTTTATAAGGGTGGAGCAAGTTCTCGGTTTAGGTACATCCCTTAATAAATGTAACTAGTCTGGTGGCTTAAGAATATTTGAGTCCTACTAATGCGTAGATATCTAATATATAATATTTAAAATATGCAATCCCAGGAAATAAGCATTTTTCGAATTAAACTTCGTCAAAGAAATGTAAATCAAAATAAATTAAGTAATTAATATTCAATTCAATTTAATTCAGACAATTCACACATCAGACCCCAAACTAAGCAAAGCTTGTACTATGGTCATCTATTCTATGCTATAGTGGCTAGATAGCTGATATAATATAAGTAGGTATAGTTGTAAATACATATATGTATCTACTTATTAAGTATACACTAGCAGCTCCCCGCGCTTTTACCCGTGGAGTTCCCGTTCCCGTTATTTTATAGGGATAAAAAGTAGCCCATGTGTTCTTCCAGAGTATAATCTAACTGTGTTACAAATGACAGCCCAATCCGTTCATACGTTAGGACGTGATTGAGCAATAAACAAATACAAGCACTGACATTTATAATATTAGTAGGATAGAAACATCCATAGGTATATAATTAGCATACGTGATAATTATTATTTATAGACAATGATAGCAACTTAATCGCATTCATAGCATTCAATATTCAAGCATTCAATATCATAGAAGTAGCTAACACCATTTCTTAGAAGCTCTCCTGATCATCAAAAGTTTTATTACGATGTGTAAAGTAGGCCGCTTACTCTCTTATCACTATCTACCTTACACCAGCGCAGGTCTACTACGAAGTCCAATAAACGATATTTCGGCCTAACTTATGGACGTTTCTTACCACGAAACACAATCAGTCGGTTGATCGGATCGGGCGTTTCGTTCATTTCGAATTCCGACCGACATAGATTTTAAACCTCACTCCGAATGCATTTAATTACCTTACCGATTACTCGGACAGCTGTCGGTCGGATCCGATTATTCGGAGGTTGTTTTCGTAGGAGACCTGCAGGCCCTATTTCAACCCTGATTGTGACGATAGCAACAACCAACTTGCACCTTGAGTTTAAAGTTTTTAATGAAATACCTAGTTGTTTCGATATTTGTCTTATTTATATCTTAACTTGTTAAAAACGTTGTAGTATTAAAACATATTTTGGGATTTTTATCCTTATTCTTTAGTTTTTTCTTTATACTATATATTATAAAGTGAAAAAAACGAGCAGAACATGTGCCTGATGGTAAGCAACACGCCTGCCCATGACAGCACAGGGACACAACATGCTCTATTTGTTACGATAATTAATTTTATGTGTTAATCTTATAAAATGTGTTACAAATAATATAACTTAACATGGGTGTAATAAAAAAATAGCAAATTTCGTAAAATCATGAATTATAAGAACAAATGTATCCAAAATCAATCTTATATCCAGGGTAACAGGGCAAGACAAGGTTTATGGTGTTATTAAAAAATATTATGAAACAAATTCACAAAGGCTAAACGATTTCTTCACTGCACAGTATGATTACATCGGTCGTGTTTCCCCTCTACTGGATTGGAGCATGTTTACAAAATGTAGCACACTGATTTAGGTTAATCTGTTTTGTTTCCCTGCGTATAAAAAACGAGTGATATTAGAGATAACTACAGACAATAATCAAAGTTTTGTGGAAATGCGCCCCATTTTCGTAATCGCTTGTGACATTTGTCTTTTATTCATGCCGGTGGGTTGGAATATTTTCTAGGCTTATTATTTCAGTAGCTTCTCGGTCTACGCTCTTCAAAAAAAGTACAAGGTAATGGGATGAGCAGGACATGCGTCTGATGGCTGATGGTGAGCAAAAAACCAGCTTTATTATGATAACTCCGTGTCAACCGAATTCAAATAGGTGAGGGTATCGTTTATAATAATTATATTTATTTTTTGCTATTTCTGGTTTTGATGTCGGTGTACATTTTTAGGGTTCCGTAAAACGTAAAAACGGAACCCTTATAGATTCGTCATGTCTGTCTGTCTGTCTGTCTGTCTGTCTGTCTGTCTGTCTGTCTGTCCGTCCGTATGTCACAGCCATTTTTTGCCGAAACTATGAGAACTACACTATTGAAACTTGGTAAGTAGATGTATTCTGTGAACCGCATTAGGATTTTTACAAAAAAAATCAAAAAAAAAGAAAAATTAGGGTTGCCCCCCTTACTGAGAACTGAAACTCAAAAATTTTTTTTTCATTAAACCTACACGTGTGGGGTGTCTATCGATAGGTCTTCAAAAATGATGTTGAGGTTTCTAAAATCATTTTTGTCTACACTGAATGATTTGCGCAAGAGACACTTCCAAAGTGGTAAAATGTGTGTCCCCCCCCCCTCTAACTTCTAAAGTAAGAGAATGAAAAATCTAAAAAAAATATATAATGTACATTACCATGTAAACTACCAACGAAAATTAGTTTGAACTCGATCTGATGAGTAGTTTTTTTTTAGTACGTCATAAATACACTATTATTGAAACTTCGACCAAAGTTACAACGAACTACAAGAACTATGTGTACTATGTATATTATGTTACTTGCTGCAACGGAACCCTTCATGGGCGAGTCCAACTCGCACTTGGCCACTTTATTTATGAAAATAATATGCAGTAGTACTAATTAAATAGATATCGTACAAAATATCACGTTATTGAAATTATGACTGATCACTTACTACCGGCGACGCCAACGGTCGGTTCGTACGGCAAGCGTCGGCTGCAACCCCGAAAACCATCCGAGAGTTCAATTTGCAGATGGCCAACAGGGACAGAAATGCAGCCGTGGTGGAAGCGCTGAGCCGGGAGGAGGCGACTTAGAAAATAAAATAGTCCTACAATTAGAATGAAAATGTTCTCTGCTACCCCCCATTTCCTTTTCTTCTCCTTAATCCAAAATTCATGTAAAAAAAGGAAACAAATGACAAAAGTCACGGACCACGAAGCCTGTGGAGTTGCTAAATTCAAATAAAAATAAAGTTGCCAAGTGCGAGTTGGACTCGCCCATGAAGGGTTCCGTTGCAGCAAGTAACATAATATACATAGTTCTTGTAGTTCGTTGTAACTTTGATCGAAGTTTCAATAATAGTGTATTTATGACGTACTAAAAAAAACTACTCATCAGATCGAGTGCAAACTAATTTTCGTTGGTAGTTTACATGATAATGTACATGATATATTTTTTTTAGATTTTTCATTCTCTTACTTTAGAAGTTAGAGGGGGGGGGGGGGGGGGACACACATTTTACCACTTTGGAAGTGTGTCTCGCGCAAACTAATCAGTGTATACGAAAATGATGATAGAAACCTCGACATCATTTTTGAAGACCTATCGATAGACACCGCACACGTGTAGGTTTGATGAAAAAAAAAATTTTGAGTTTCAGTTCTCAGTATGGGGGGCAACCCTAATTTTTATTTTTTTTATTTTTTTTTGTTCAAATCTTAATGCGGTTCACAGAATACATCTACTTACCAAGTTTCAACAGTGTAGTTCTCATAGTTTCGGCAAAAAAAGGCTGTGACATACGGACGGACAGACAGACAGACAGACAGACATGACGAATCTATAAGGGTTCCGTTTTTACGTTTTACGGAACCCTAAAAAATGACGACTGAGCTGACTGAGCTGAAAATGAGCATACAGATATCTGTCTGCTCATTTTCAGCTCTCAAACATTTTACTTAAAGCAAACTTGAAACTAAATAATATACGTTGAACATTAAAAAGTAGTTTTACGTAAATACGTCTTAGTTAATACTTTGTAGTGAAGTAGGTATTTGTGATAGACATAGTTGGGATATTTGTAACAGCAAGAGTAATTGACTTAGCACCGGCGTCTCGTAAACTTTAACTCAGGCTGTTAGATACAAAATCAACTCTATTTTTATCTAGTTTAGAGTTCAAAGTTGACGATGTTTGGTATGTGATGTTACTGAAATAGACACAGAATGTAAAATGGTCAGAAGTTCATCATCCTTGGAAGCATTTCGAATATTCCTCATTTGCAACACTTTTGTAACCAGTGTACAGTGAATAAGTGGCAAATTATTCAAATCAGGCTAGGTTTGATTACGGTAACTATAAATACAAATTTAACAGGATTGTACTTCAGTACACTTTTAATACACAGCTCGAAAGTTTGAGGACCACAAATTTTCAGGTTTCCAATATAATAGCCCAAAACTCATGTATCAAAACACGTGCGTGTTACGGTATAATTGCACTCCAATTCCGACAATCCTACTAATCCTACTTCCTACTAATATTAAAAATGACAATTTTCGGATAATTGAATGTTTGTTGCTCAATCACGTTAAAAATTTGGAACACAGACTATCGTCTGAAAGAACACATAAGCTTTTTATCCCGAAAAAATAACGAGAACGACGGGAACGGAAATCCCTATGTACCTAGGTACCTATAGGAAAAAATATTATTAGCGATAAAAAAAAATAACCGCCGTTTTTGGCAAATGATATCATTTTTTTTTATCAATTTTTTGTTATTTTATTAATGTGCAAAATAACATTCGTGTGTGTTCATATCTGTCTATCTATCGAAGCAAAACTTTCCATATATACAAGAAACTCCCTTACAATTGACAAAAGTACCTATAGTTGATTATGTTTAGTTGAACAAACTTTTTATTGAAAGACCTCACAGAGTAAAGCAAAACCATTACAAAAAAGAAACATTTAAGTCAACAGACATGCCCATATCTGTAACACAGTGTATGAAATGCCATGAAGCATCAACTAGGAACATACGGTCCCGAAGAATTTATATATTTATGTAGATTTATCTAAACTAATGCGTTGGTACCACAGAAATCTAAATAATAAGGTACTAGAAGTCGCATGACTGCGTAACATTGTCGCCGCACAGGTGACTTGTAGGCCACCAGTGCTTGAGTTGTAGTTTAGTCTTCTTCGAACCGGCTGGCGTGAATCATCTTTAAAACTTGTGTTACGCAGCATAAACAACTGTGGAAGTTCTTCCACAACTTCCAATTATACCAATAATGAGATTATATTTCACTGATAGGTATTTTATTTTATTTTAATTGTATTTTTTACTAAAATAAACGGAGCCCAATGATTCACTATGATAGTTATTCATTTTTAGTGTTATCGTCGTTTTGCATACCATTGCTGCGTACATTAATTAACATCTAGAGTGGTACAAGCATAAACAGCAATGTAATGTAAAATTAAAGAAATCGTCATAACCTCTAATCTTCCATGGTACAACCGCAGGTAGCGATCGTGAGCTAGTGCTGTGACGGCTCAATTTTACTTGGCCAAAAATAAACGATGAAAATTGTATTTTAAATTTTACCTTTTTTATCGATAAATTAACATAAAATATCGATAAAAAAATTGTACACAGTAAACACCCATACGTAAAATCTTTTGATTCGCGGTAAACATTACTTCATAATTCATAAATTATTAACAAAAGTATATACATACTAGCTATAACGCGCGATTGTTCATCCGTGCAAAATAAATATTAAGGTAACAGAGGCAGTATTTAGCTATTGTAAGCATTTATTTTTAGACTTTATTAGTTTTCATACAAAATCAGCGAACAACACGGAAGGGAGTAGGCGTACACAGCGTCAACCTCTGTCAAAGTGCAAGTCTGCGGAGTTTGATAATATACCGTGGCGTGGAATACACTGAGGGCGGGGCTAGATTTGTGAATGGTGCTTTATTTTTTATGTGTTAGTGATTTGGCTGCGTGAGTATGGTACAGGTATGTTTTGTATGTCATATTGCGGCTTTGCGCTAGTGTGCAACTTTCCCCTCCCGCAAGAAATGACAAAGATTTGCACAATCTTTTTTAGCTAAGGCTACTTCCCTTGCGCGGAAGATCGAGTTGCTCGATGTACAAAATATACAACAACCTTTGTTCTTCAACCATACCTAAGCCCATATGGTGTCAGAATTACATAGTTCAGTTTTCGAAACAATAGTATACCCCGTGTGACTCATTTATTTTATAAGCATATTGACTTTGTTGTAGTGTAATACACCTAATTAATGAAATCAATAATAACCTTTATCGAATGTTAAAATTGGACCGTACTTTGAAATATCGATATGTTTTAATTTTTGTCAAGCACTAGCGTAAATGTGAAAAATTGTTTATTTTTCAATGTATTAGTAGGTTCACTGATAAGCGTTTATGGATGTGTGTGGTGCAATCACAGACCTAGTTTGTTAATGTGCAGCTGTTCGTGTGTGAGTGAATTTGTATTGGAATAGTACGCGCATGTAGTAGTGACCGCGGGGGTAGGGGAAATGTGGCGACAAGCGTTTTGCAAGTAATTTGAGAGTTATGCCATTTATATTACCTTATTATTTAGATTTCTGTGGTTGGTACGTATGTTTCAATAGTGTAGTTCTCATAGTTTCGGCAAAAAGTGACTGTGACATACGGACGGACAGACAGACATGACGAATCTATAAGGGTTCCGTTTTTACGTTTTACGGAACCCTAAAAACACACACAACGTGATTGACTAACTGCTCTTTGATGACAACAATGAGAGGACAAATAATAACAGTATTAATGGGTATCATCGTTACACTACTACCCGCATTATATGTATATAGTATTATGTAGGTATTTAGGCGCATGTATCTGAATAAAAAAATATTATGTCTGAGTCAAGCTAGTGAGTCAAGGTAATGCATTGAACAAAAACTATAAAGCCTAAATCTGTTGAGGGTTTTTTAAACTTTGATATAATACCATTACAAAACGTCTAAGAGACAACCATATATTAAAGATTAATACAAGTTTGTAAGAGTATGTACCTATAGGTTTCTATAGAAAACACAAATACCGATTTCAATTTCAAATTAAACTCAGAGCTAATCAACCAAAGAAAATGATAAGATGTTTATAGAAATAGATCAAACAAATTTTCCTTTGACTTGACACATTTTATTTTATAATAAAATAATACATGTTTCATATTATAGTGCTTGATCCTCTTAGTTTCTTGTACTTATAAGATTCACTAGATGTCTACTGACCTCTCCTTGATCATAGACTAGATAAGACTATAAGACGGGTTATTATATATTTATTCACGTTAATAAAGAGCAACTAAAATGCTTCATGGAAGATGTCGAACCGCGGATGACGGCTACCGTGCGAAAATGCCAGTTTTTGTGTACGACACAAATGGACGCCTTCCTTTTAGCAGACACACTGCAAAAAACTATGACTTCAATTACTTGTTTTACCGTCTTAATAAGTATCGTAACTTTTTCGTATCGCTGTTCTCACGATTGTTTTGGTTCTTGCGACGAGAACGTCTACCGATAATTATCTGTTAATAAATGCTAATATTTTTAGGCAACGTATAGATAAATAGTAATTAGTTATGATCAATTTATAAGAATCAAAGTTCAAGGTTTTCGTATTTTAAGCTTAAATATTATATTGCAGGCAAATTTTCAACAATCTTTCCCCAAGTTATTTTTATACTCTAAAGTAATTTTCAGATCATTTAAAAAAATACCAATGAGTAGGTACTACCTATATAGCGAACCTGGCAAATCTCATACTTAAACAAAAATTTAGTAAGCACATTCTGACCGCTAAGTATATTACAAAGATCATATTAATCATATGATTAATTAAAAATAAAAATTTATTAGATCAAATACACTTTTGTATTCTGTAGGTAAATTTGCCGCCAAAAACCTCAGAATTGTATCGATATCGATTTGACTTTCCCGGAAGGTTTTGAGGATTTTAGCTAGCCGAAACCTTAAGCAAAGGTTCGGAATATGACCAAAGTTGAGATCGTTAATATGACAGTTAATAATTATGCTTTATATTTTTTCATAACCTTCCAGCATATTAAAAATCAGTAAGTTTATTATTTCATTATTTTAACATTAAGAATTTACCAATGTACCTATTACTTTTTTCTGCAAATCAATTTTCTTATATTCTGGAAAATAAGTGAGTTTATTTAAATTAAATGTACTTTGTTTCACAAATAAGTTAGAAGCTAAAGTAGGAAGACTTGGTACGAAATTACTTGCATTCCTATTTGGTTTCTGTAATCAGTTGGACAAATGGCACTTGAAAACTTTCCTACATTTGCTTACATAATAACTAAGCACAGTAGGTCTGTACATTGTTTAATATCAATAAATTTACGAGTACAAGAAGTACAAACATAATTATGCACATGATTCCTATTACCTGTTTTAAACTTGATTAAAAATGGAAGGCAAGGTATTCCATCAATGCGGTGCTCTAGATCTTCCACTCCATAATTAAGTTAGACCGTAGTATGATTATTAGTTATCATTCCCTACATACCCATTAGCAATTAGCAGCAATGAGGCACTAGCAATTATAAAACTAGGCGGGTAGGTTGATACACTTTCGCAATGTAGGTCCTAGGCGTATGGCTATGTTACACTTATTTGCGTGAATAATAGTTTGAATTTCAAAGTTAGTATGACGTTTAAATAGCTTCTTTTGTCTATTATTATATTATTGTACTTGCATTGGCGTTTCATCACCGCACTACAGTCCGCGAGGTATAAGCTGAGCTTTGCATTAGTGTGAGTGATCACCAAAAGTACAGTCAGACGCAGGACGCTGTGACCATGTTCTCTTAATAAGGTGTCAATTTTATATTCAATAAATCGTTGTTTATTATGCAGTATCAATTGTATATTGGTATAAACGATAGGCCTGCCCTAAATACGGTATTCGGAAATTTTAAGTAAATAAGTTATACGTAGGTGACGGATCTCATGCTTTTCCATTATTTTTTTTCTGTTATTCTCTGTCCTTGACCATTTGAATCCTAAAAGAGATACTTCTTTTCGCAATGACCATATTGATCCTGGATAGTTAATGTCAGCTTGTTGTTTAAGAGTTTGTTGTCTGACTGTACTTTTCGTAATAGATGCGTATGCATGTGATCACTCACACTAATGCAAAGCTCAGCTTATACCTCGCGGACTGTACCTGTCTTCGCATAAGGCTCATATTGCAGAATTAATAGTCCCAAGTCGTTTGGTTCAGCCGTTCGTTTCTACCCCGGATCTGCTCAATTTGAAATTAATTATCTTTTCAGTAAGTACTTCCTACTTGGACAAAGTTTAGGGCACTTGATTGAGAGTGCAATAGAGAGAAATGTATCCAAGAAGAGTAATCCAAGCTCGATAGATACTTATTTCTTTAAAGGTCTCTCTGAGCTGTTAACCCAGAACACAACGATTTTTTTGGAGATATCGATAGGCGGTGGCCACTTGTTTACCATCAGACGGTTCGTCTAATTGCCTCTCATTAATTATTATTGGTAAAAAAACATATCACTATCTTGTGATGAAAAATTACTGGTGTATTTCTATTAGCCTACAGACCCGTGAACAAAATGTACGTAGTAAATAAACCACCAGGATACCTATGTAGGATGATAGAAGGGTATAAAGTAATGAGATTCAGCGCAATGTGAACAAGTGACGGCACTTGTAAGCTGCCCAACTGAGTACGGTCGAAGAGGGGGGATTGCAACCTTCGATCATTTCTCGTTATCGGATGATTTTTGTACGGCGTTGCAGAATAATAGGTTAGAAGAGGTATTGAAACTATAAAAATTATAAGTTTAAAGATTTTAATTATTAGTTTGTCGGAAAAATTCGTGATTTTCCAACGATTTACAGATTAAATTTGGCCATTTGATTATGTACGACATTGGTTCCATACAGTTTCAATACCTCTCCTTACCAATTATTTCGCAATGCCGTACAAAAATCATGCGACAAGGAGAAACGAACGAGGGTTGCAACCCCCCGTTATTCGACTGTACTTAGTTGGACAGCTTACAAGTGACGGCATAGTGCTGAATCTTATTACTTTATACCCTTCTATCATCCTACAATTCCTACATAGGTATCCTTGTAGTTCATTTACCTACTACGTAAATTTTGTTGACGGGCCTGTAGTCTATATTGCAAGGACTCTCACACGAAGAGGTCCTTACCACCAATATCAATATTTATAGAATTTAATTTCATTCTGTTCGAAATGTAGGTATGTCATGAGTTTGTATTTAACAAATTTTAGATATATTTATTAAACGCCAAGTCTTTGTTTTATTTACCTTTTTTTCTGTAAGACTCCAAGAAATACTCACCAATAAAACTCATATATTGCTTATTTCATATAAAAAAAAATACAATTCATTATATTGTATATATATTTGTTAATCCGTCGTTACAAAACATATTAAGTGACAATTTCAATCACTCACCTTACGACGTTTTGGAAAACATAGGCCAAATTATGCAAATAGACAGACATGAGTCTGAGTGAGTCTACATATAAGTAAGAGTAATGTGGTTTTCTTTTAACGCTGAACCTTAAGCATCACGTTTGTGGGCTTAAATGGAGGAAAATGTGGCAGTGCTAATGTAACCACATCGAGCTGTGAGTGAAGAACTAGCCGGAATCACATCAGCCGAGTGGCATTTCACGAACTAGGAAACACTCAGAATGAAGAGCCACGATTCCTTCTGATGGGAAAAAACAACCATTGTGCAACTTTAATTCAATACCTTTATTTACTAAAGTTAAACATTTCCACAAATGGATTCACATATTATGGTTGTTCATCATGTTTTGGCACATAATACGGGTAACATTTATTTGTGATATTAGACACATTTTTGTAATGGTAGGACTCTTGGCAGAGTCTGCCAGGGTAGTACTACTTTTTGGAACCACACTGCCACACCTTTGCCAGTTATTCTACAGCCAAACAGTAATGTGCAAACTGTGTTCCGGTTTGAAGAGCAATGTTTCCAGAGAAATTACAGGGCTTAGAGATTTAACATCTTAGATCTCTGGGTGACGAGCGCAATGCGTGCTAGGCAATGATTTGGACTCGTCATGTTCCAATAGCTGCGTGTCACTGTGCTATTATGTGGCAGGCATGTTGCTTACCATCAGGCACATGACCTGCTCGTCTCGTCACTCTTTATTAAAGAAAAAAAAGTGATATTCCCATACACATTCAAATTCTACACCCTGTTCACGAGGAAACCATATACTTTCTTGTTTTTTACTATGAAAAAGAGAATTTCTCTTCTCTTTTTAAAATTTGGAACACAGTTAGCTGAAATTGCATACCAGCTAGTTTTTAACGAGTAAACCCGCATTGAATTACAAATAATGGCAGTTTTTTCTGATCGAAGTTTAAAACATGACTGTTATTGATACATTGAATAATATCAGATCTTAATACCTTATTTTACGCAAACAGATATACAGAAAATGCAAAACGCACTTAAAATCACCCACGCTTATAGTTTATTCAGATAATCCGAAAATATTGAAGACGAGCAAAACATAATAAACTGAGCTAAGGGTGACCCAGGAACGTAAAATTTGCATTCGGCTGTTGCCACTTCCTCTTTACATTTTCCGTTAAATGAAACGTGTTTTGATTTAAAAATATAACACAGGGCTACAATGGTTTCTGTCCCGCTAAAACCAAAACTGATTTTACGTACATATGTACGAGTTTACATATTTATGTGTATATTCAACAAACAAAATCTTTTTGAAAACCTCTGCAATGTGTGAACCACAGAAATCTAAATACTTATTATTTAGATTTCTGTGGTGTGAACCGACTACGAAACAGAAAACGAAAAATATATAAAATACTTGTCGAAGTTTCAAAAATATTTTTGAATAACGAGGTAAAATAACTGCCAAGAACTACACTACAGCGCTTTGGAAGTAGTTTGATATCTTCACTTCACAGACAGAATACAGATACAGATTATTTATTGGTAAACATAATTTACAAGTCGTAATTTTAAATTCACAAAAACCATCTAGTAGTTATTGAATATATTGGTGCTTAATAATAAAAAATAAATCACAAAACGTTTGTACTAAAAAACAACACTATACAATCTATACATATGACCATTATACATATACTGTCTGGTGCTGTGCTGTTATGGGCAAGAGTGTGGCTTACCATAACTTTTGCATCATTTCATTTCATTTTATTGCAGTAGTATCATTCCAAAAAACTGATTTATGAAAAAGCCATCAAACAAGAGAAAACGGTGGTGACTTTTTTATTTTTTATTTTAAATAAAGTGTGACGATACGAGCATGACATGTGGCTGATGATAAGTAACATGCCCGCCATATACACAGAGATACGCAGGTATTGGAACATGAAGAGTCCAAATCATTACCTAGTACTGCACTGCGCTCGTCACCCAGAGATCTAAGTTGTTATATCTCTAAGGCCTGTAATTGTAATCTGGAAACATTGCCCTTCAAACCGGAACACAGTAATGTTTGCACATTACTGCTTGGCGGTAGAATAACTGGCAAAGGTGTGGTCCTTCCTCAGGCGGACTCTGCTAAGAGTCCTACCACTACAACTTGCATTTGATTCGTTGTTTACAATGTTACCAGCTTAATGTGTACATATGTTATGCCGGTTGCTGTTAGGGGCGCAGGTCAATTGATTAATCCGGTATCCTGAATTGTTTTGGCAAACATTGTTTTAAGCTATCGCGGTTGTTCACTACAAACAGTAGTAGTAACTAGCTGACCCGCGCCCATTTCACCGAGCGTTACATTTTTACTTGTGGTAGGTATCTATACTAATATTATAAAGCTGAAGAGTTTGTTTGTTTGTATGTTTGTTTGTTTGTTTGAACGCAAGGATCTCTGGAACTACTGGTCCGAATTGAACGATTATTTCTTTGTAGGATAGTCCATTTATCGAGGAAGGCTATAGGCTATTTAACATTACGCTACTATCAACAGGAGCCGAGCAGGAATGAAAAATGTAACAAAACCGGGAAAAATATTGCTTTTTGAGAGCTTTCGTTGCGTGACAGCCTACCTATGTCATATTTTAAAGGTTGCGTCATTAGAACCTAAAGTAACCGAATTTGTTCAAAATTTGAATTGGTACGATAGATGGCGTAGCAACGCGCGCGCGTTCAGCTAGTTAATAGTAAAATTATGTATATGGTTAGGTTAGTACTAAGACAGTCTGAATAACGTGTGCTGAATAACGCGTAGTAATAGTCGCTTGAGTATTATGATTTTGTAACTACTAAAGGTAGGGTTATATATTTTACTACATATTATGTATGTTTGTATTTGCATGCTAATTTAGTTAAACTACTAAGCTTAATGTGTGATAAAAATAACAATGATTAAATAATTATGTTTGTTTTAGTTTCAGTGTCCAAAAAGCGATTTTTTAAACTACGCAACCAAAAAACAAACTGCTTAGGTACTTTATCTCAATAAAATTGCCTTGGTTATAAATCTAGTTATTTTTTAATGTACTGAATCAAATTTACTTTAAATAGTTCTATAAAGAAAGTTTCGACGTTTATGCCTATAATTTCCCAGGATATTTTAAAACTCAACAGAAATAGATTTGTTCCTTGTTCCATTCAGGATGCGACCTTATCCGATTCCGACCAAGACTAACTCTTAACTAAAAATATCTATTTTTCAGCATTTCAGAAATGTTTTGCCTCTCCAAGACTTTTACAGCTACAAATCAAAAGAATAGGTAAATATAATTCCTGATTCCACATATCCGCTCAAAATATGTATCATAAACGAGTTGTTAATGTTATTTCTTTAATTATTTCTTCCTGTGAGCTTGGGCCTGTCGTAAAATGCGCTTAGGTTGTGTGGAGGGACATCCGAAAATAAACTACATCTGTTTATGGTATCAACACATCTTGCCCAGTCGTGTAGCATTCCTGCGGTGCACTGTCACGCTGTAAGGCCGTGTTTTAAAGCGATGAGCGAGCGATTGGGCGGAAAACGGAATGACAGTGAGTGCTGTGATGCGCTAGGCGCTAGTGATTGGAGTGGAATTAGTGATTTTTGGAGAGCCGTTAAAAACTCTGATGCATAAAACAATATTTATGCGGATGGAAAATAATGTGTGTATAAATTAGAAAATGAGGTGTGCAAACACAAAATAGAAATAAAGTGGCCAAGTGCGAGTTCGACTCGCCCATGAAGGGTGCCGTTGCAGCAAGTAACATAATATACATAGTACACATAGTTCTTGTAGTTCGTTGTAACTTTGATCGAAGTTTCAATATACACTATGTATTTATGACGTACTAAAAAAAAACTACTCGTCAGATCGAGTTCAAACTAATTTTCGTTGGTAGTTTACATGGTAATGTACATCATATATTTTTTTTAGATTTTTCATTCTCTTACTTTAGAAGTTAGAGGGGGGGGGGGACATATTTTACCACTTTGGAAGTGTCTCTCGCGCAAATTATTAAGTGTAGATAGACACCCCACACGTGTAGGTTTGATGAAAAACATTTTTTTAAGTTTCAGTTTTCAGTATCGGGGGCAACCCTAATTTATGTTTTTTTATATTTTTTTTGTTCAAATCTTAATGCGGTTCACAGAATACATATACTTACCAAGTTTCAACAGTGTAGTTCTCATAGTTTCGGCAAAAAGTGGCTGTGACATACGGACGGACAGACAGACAGGCAGACAGACAGACAGACAGACAGACTGACGAACAGACAGACATGACGAATCTATAAGGGTTCCGTTTTTACGTTTTACGGAACCCTAAAAACGAAAAAAACGTCCAGTCATATAATAGTGGGTTTGGGGAATTTGTTAATTAATTAGCATACATTAACACGTAAATGTCAGTTCGACATACGACTACGATAATGCCACAGAATTTGTTTTTATGTATCTATGTTAACTTGAAACGTGAATTTGAAAATACATTTCTACATGTGATACCCAATTCCAGAGGAAAGCTATAGCTGTCATAAATGACATCGTACATGAAATGAGACATGCTGATGCATTTATTTATATATCGAGTTGTAAAACCGCGCGACACAGCAAAAAGATAATCGTCATTGTTAGGTCTCATATTTTAATCAGGGAAAACTTTCAAAATCACTTTAAAGTCATTAAAAAACTTGAAATACTTTATACATCTATTACTGGGATGAAAAGATAAAATATTGATAAATAACAATGAATTAACAAGAGTGTAAAAATAAACGTTACATATAAAAATTACAATGCGATTTTTTTTATTTACTTTACATCGATATTTGTCGTGTTTGGAGCGCCATCTACCGTACGTTGTCAAAAGCAAGTCATTTTTTTAACCCTCTTTATAAAAATCGCTCTTGTTGTCGCTCAGCTCAGGACCTAAGTGTTTTCGAAGACTTTTTAGATATAATTTCCAATTAATGAACAACTATGTTTGTATATTATTTTTATGTGAATACTATAACGTATAGAGAAAGAGTATAATTAGAGCAGGTGGTGAATTGCGATGTAACTATAAAATTAAAATAAGTTTCTGTAAAATGATATCAAATAAATTCAGTTTCACTTGTAGGTAGGTACTTATCAAAGTGAAGTTGTTCACTATGGAGTTGCATGATCTGATGTCATCTTCTTCATTCTTTAATAGAAGTAGAATTGCGTATAAGGGTCATCTTTACTTAGTCTATTCATGACCAGCTCGTGCTAATACGTGGATTTTCACTTTTTAAATGCAAACCGCCACAGATAATGGGCCTTTTTTATTGTATAGAGTGACGGAATATAACGGGTAAGCAACACGCCTGCCCATAACAGCACAGTGCCACACAATTATTGGAACATGAAGAGTCGAAATGATTACCTAGCACTGCGTTGCGCTCGTCACCTAGATATAAGATGGTTTATCTCAATGCCCTGTATTTTCTCTAATTTCCCTTCTTGCTTGATATCTATTGCCTGAGTGTTTACAAGTCTAGAACAACATAATCAGTATCTTGGTATCTTCTAGGAATAACTATTCGCATGTCAAGGTTTAATTAAGTAACTAATCACTTGACTTTTTTCATAGTCCATACCTTTGTTTTACACCTAGGTTTATATTGTTATTTTGTAAAATCACAATAATGTTTCACATATAATAAATTTGTGATGCAAAATCCAACATTTATTTTCAAGAATAAATAAGCATTTAAATAAACGTCAGAACGAGGAAAAAGTGGAATGAACCTAACCTAAAATTCTAAGCATTTTCATCAAGACTTAAGGTACAAGTTCGCGCAACTTGTACCTTTACGCGTTGCGCGAGAAAAATAACTTTACAATGAAAAGAAAGCCTTTAGGTCTTTATGACGTCAAACAAATCGGAACACCAAATTTCTAACACTTACAGAACAGTTATAATTACGAGACAAAACATTTCAAAATAAAGCTTAAGTTAAGTTTTGCAATGTAGCAGTACGAGTTCAAGATTGGGAAGTTCTACGATTTCCTTAGAAAGTTGTGTAATCATCCAAGTCTTGACCTAAATTACTTCGACACTTGTATCAATGGAGCCGGAATGGTGTCGAAACGTATTGTCACAAAGACAAAGGGCCGGGACAAAACGCGGAAGCTACGGTTACGGTGCTAATCGATCTAAATACTTGGAACTTGTGTTGTACTAAATTAACCGAAAAAAAAAGAAAACTGAATTAGGTTCCTTTCTTATTCTAAAACCTTATTTAGCATGACTTTTGTTTCTTTGAGCTTTTTGGAGTCATTGACGTTGTATATCTATGTACCTACCCACCAGTTTGATTTTGCTAAAAATAACTTTTGGCTTTCAGTATTTACACAAAATCAAAACACTAAAAACGACCAATGTTGTGTGGAATCGCAGTACGTACGTACGTTTACGTTTCGTTATAGGAAAAGCTCGGTCATGCCTAAGCTTAAGACGTACAACAGTAATCGGTAAAAGCTGAAGACTAACAACTGTTTTGCCATCACGCCTAAGATTCTCAAATGCCTATCGAAGATGGCCAGCGTTTGCCGTCAAATGAATCGTTATCTTGACTTGGTAGAGATCAGGTGTTTCAGTCAATTTTCTGGAATGGTATTTTCAACTGATCAAATACCATCCAACAATTATTCGTTACCAAACATTTTTTACCATTGAACGTCATGTCAGAAACATAGATATTTGAGAATGTAGTTCATAATATGCAAGTCTTTTTATGAATTCTTTGCTGAATCCGATACTTCGATCGCTAGGCAGGTGTAGCGGATCAAATTTAATAGTTCCCATCACAGTATTAGGTATATTTAACGATAATTAACAACACTAATACTGGTAATCTATTGTTGTACAAAATTCGATCTATTATAATTTCCTAGAATTCCTAGAATACAAAAGACAAACATACAATCAGTAGGACGGGACGCTGTATAAAACGTTGTTAAGACAACGAAGGGTAAAACGTTAAAAAAAAATTACAGAACCTTTACAATATTTAAAAACGTTAATTTAGTTAAAACAAAAATTACAGTTAATTCTAAATACGAAGACAATAAACTGCTTAACCTTTCATGTAATTCCTGTTAAGGTTAACTGGTTAAAACTAAATAGATCTTGTTTAATGGTCACAACTTAAACAACGAAGGTGTTCCGTTTTCGATTACTGTTCAAGATGACATTTAGCTAATAAAAGGTACGTTCACTTACAAAAGATTTGGAATTCTAATTCAGTTATGGTAGAGTTCAAATTTCAGAGATTTTTGGTTAGTGTTTAGTGAGAGGCAATCGTTTTGTGGTCCTGTTTGATGGTCTATCTTTGCCCTTTACCTTCACCGGTTGTTTGTTGTGTAAATAGGTAATACCAACTGTAACTATTTTGTCTGTGTTCAGTTGCTTCACACATACATTTTATGATTTCTATAGAAAATATAAAGAAAATGTAGAAAATTTACATTTTATAATTTCTTTGGAATTCCATAATTGTCGTGTGTTATGATCAAAATAAAACCGCTATAAAATCGTGAGTCCTAACAAGAACATTTCATTCTGTTGAATATTTTTAACTTCACAAAGCAAAAATCTTTTCAGTTCACTAAATATTATTTGAAAAACGGAAATTGTTTTTGTCCTTAAATTTAATTAACGACGTAAACAAAGGTCCTCGAGACAATACCTGATAATTATTCTCTAACAAGAAAAAGTATCCGACTTTTTAATTAAAAAACTTTGGAAAGGTTTCTGTTAACACATCAGTCTAATAATAAGTAGGTCCTAAATACATTTTATTTCAACCAGACGGCCGCTTTTAATTAATTTATACTTCAACCCATCTTCGCACTCAATAATTAAATTTTACGTCGCTGTTAGATAATGAGGGTAGACGTAATTGATTTTTATTGACAGACTGCACTAATGAGGTGACATTTCAAGATTTAAAAATTGTGTAGGTATCACAGGAAATACTTCATAACTAGGGATAATAGTGTGGACAGAGTTAAAAAAAAATCTAGTCTGTCAAATATACCTACAATTGGATTGATTCGTAGGTCGAGTAACACGCTTTTATTAGCTTCACTTATAAATAACTATGCATGTAAGAAAATCTTGGAATCTTAATTTAACCCACTTTCCGGTCTTCGATTAGGATGAAATTTTGCACATGCTCTGAGTTCTGATGACAATACACGACTAGCTAAGAAACGTTATTACAAATCCAATATGGCGGCCTCCCCAAGATGACGGGCTGACTGTTTGAAATCCACCCCCATGATATGGGTAATAATGAAAGGGTTTGCTGTCAGGAATACTAAAAAAATAGTCACGTGCATTGAAGTCTTAAAACACTAAGAAGCGGCACACGCTCTGCTACGATCCCAATGCAAAATCAGGTGACGTCTCCTGATTGAGTCTCAGTCGCAACAGGAGCCACAAGATGAGTGGACGTTCGCTAACAATTCAAAAAAATCCGATATGAGCCGTAATAATGTCTTATTCTGCTTTTGCAAGGTGCACAAACAGTTCAAAGACCAAGAACAAGTTCCATGGTATCACTTTTCATGCGTAAGTACACAAAATCTTTAATTATTACCATAACAGTTCAATGATTATTACATCTAAAATTATTTTTCTGTTGTAAACAATTTTACAATTGGCCATTTCTAAAAAGAGACAGATATACATACAGCGTAAGAGTGCAATACGACCGGCGATAATTATGTTAGTTGCGGCTATTTTGTCTCTTTCACGCCAGTGCATTTGTATGTCTTTCTATTCTTGTCGAAAAAAATATCTAAACAAATTCGATGTATAGCTATCTCATTTGCACCTACTGCCTACTTGTCATGATGTCTTTGTCATTCATTCAAACGTCTCTCACGATGCAAGTGAAGCTGTGTGCACATTGCGTATACTTGTGTGATATTTTGGCATATTATGCTGTCTTTATATTAGAGCGTACCTTATCTTCGTTTACGTAGTTTCATTAAAGGTCACGTGACTTAAATTTAACATGGTGGACATGATGGCATCCAAGATGGCGGATCCATGATATGGGTATTAAATAAAAGGGTTTGCTGAATGGGGTACCAAAATAATATTTTGTAGTTTTTAGTGCGTGCTTAAAGCATTTTTTTTAACTATTATTATTTAGGAGAAAAACACTATGGAATAGAATCTATAGTTAGTATTTTGGTACTTCAAGTTGATACAAGTTTGGGGCTGGATAGTGTTGTGTGAAAAATGTTCACATATATGTATTTACTAGCTGGTACCCGCGACTTTGTCCGCGTGAAACAAATACTAAGGTAACTCAGGCAGTACCTATTTTTATACCCAGACACATTTTCGGTTACTAAAAACAGCTTATAATAAAACAATTTCATACAATTTTATCAAAATCGGTTCAATTGTTTAGGTGTGAAAGCGTAAGAGACATTCGTCCCCATTTTCAACTCCAATTTCATACCCATTCGAAATTATAAAATTGCTAGAACAAATATTCGTTTGCTTCGTGTCAAGTGTCTATATTCAGAGTTTCATGGTTTTATCTTCAACGGTTGGGATCTTTCATGTTGACATTCATCCCCCATTTCAACCTCAATTTCACCCCCGTACAGTTCTAAATTACAAAATTGCTAGAACAAACATTCGTTTGCTTCGTGTCAAGTGCTATACACAGAGTTTCATGGTTTTATCTTCAACGGTTGGGCACTTTCATATTGACATTGATCCCCATTTCAACCCTAATTTCACCCCCGTACATTTCTAAATTACGAAATTGATAGAAAAAACATTCGTTTGCTTCGTGTCAAGTGTCTATATTCAGTTTCATGGTTTCATCTTCAACGGTTGGGATCTTCCATGTTGACATTCATCCCCCATTTCTACCCCAATTTCACCCCCGCACAGTTCGAAATGACGAAATTGATAGAACAACATTCGTTTGCTTCATGTGAAGTGTTTATATACAGCGTTTCATATTTTATCTTCAACGGTTGGGAACTTCCATACCGACATTCATCCCCCATTTCAACCCCAATTTCACCCCCGTACAGTTCGAAATGACAAAATTTATAGAACAAACATTTAATTGTTTCGTGCCAAGTGTCTAGATACAAAATTTTATAACTTTGAAAATGACGAATTTTCAAACAACCGTTCATCCCTTGTTTCACCCGCTTAGGGGTTGAATTTCGCAAAACCCCGTCTAAGCGTGCACCTACGTGCTAAAAGGGGCCTTCATGCAAAATTTCAGATTCCTATCATTTGTAGTTTCTGAGATTCCTTGATGATTCCTTTCGCTTTTATATATATAGATTTATCTTCTATCTATATCTTTCATAAACAAACAATAATGAACCGCCGAAATGTATGTACGCGTATTATTATTTCCGAGTGACTGCACCGTATTAGATAATATTTATTTTGTACTAATTAGTATGAGGACAAGGTTTGCAATAAAAGAAAATTTTAAAAATTCGGATTTTTTAAAATCTAGTAATAGTTCATTCAGTCGTTCACAGAAGACTGAAGGTTGAAAGATCTTTAAAATAGTTCCATAAAGGTGGGCCCGCACTGGGCGACGCGACGCGACGCGACGCGCCGCGGCCAAATCGTCACAGATCACAATATAGACTCCGCGCCACCACTCGTGACCGTTGGCGAAAGGAGCCACTGTCGTATTCCACAATGACAGATGAAACCTATGATATTATAGTGGTTTAATTCAATAATTTCACTTACGTACTTCAGTGATGGCACGGAGTCTACTACTAGCACAGATAAGTAAATCTTGAAGCTGCCGTCATTTTCGAGATATTATTAAATGTCAGTGTCAGTGAATCAGTGACAAACATTTCTGTTACGAACTGTGTTGCCAAACGATACGAGTTAATACGATTTTAATCGTATTTATAAGATCTTTTTGGCTCATGTACGATGTACGATTGCAAAGTCGAAATCGTACGCAAAATATACGATCTTTTGAATGGAATCTTACGAAATTAACAATCACCATAAATTATTTTTTGAAGTGAAAACAAGTTTTTCGTGGGGGGGGGGGGTGTAAATTGATTTCTAACGTTACGCTCGGTTATGATAAGAAATCTTCGGGTAAACTCGGGACCTTGGCGATTGGGCATCTAGAAATGCGTCAGCCAATGGGAAATTATGACGCATTTCTAGACGCAATGCCAAGATGGCGAGGCAACGCCCTCCAGTTACATCCGTGTAGTTTCCAAGGTAAACTATCAAATTCTGAGTTATAAGTTTTCACTTCTATCGGCAGTTCCTATGACTGCCATTTTTTTAGTGTGAAAAGTAAAACAAGATGGTTGAACAACAAAAGAGTTAATCGCACTGAACTTCTTAAATGTAGATTGCTTTATGAATGCATACCGGAATATCTCTACGTAGTTCCTTTATAAGTATATAGCGTTTTAATGTTAACACAGTCGATATATAGTTAAATTGTGGTATTATCTTGTCAATTTGGCTATGCAACCAGTTGAAGTTGTTTTTGATCAAGTTTCGGAATAAACCTAACAGTTTTCTAATCTGAAAAAGTTTGATATAACTATATCTTAACGCCATAATGTTTCATCCTGTATAAAGTGAGGCATATGTATAATGCGACAGGATGAGCAGAACATGGATGGTAAGCCATAACAACCTAGCGTCACGCAGCGTTTGAACATGACTTGGACTCTTTAAGTCTAAATCATTACCTAACACTGCAAAGCGCTCAACACCCATAGATAGTAGTGGTAGGACTCTTTGCAGAGTCCCCCTGGGGAACTACCATCTTTGCTAGTTATTCTACGGCCAAGCAGTAATTTGCAACAATCACTGTATTCCGTTTCGAAGGTCACAAAATGTCAAAGCCCACTTGGCCAGTTTTGTTAATTTTTTTAGATGGCAGCATAGAATTAATAAGTGAACATAAATTACTTATCTGTGCTAGTAGTATATTGTGATCTGTGACTATTTTGCCGCGGCGCGTCGCGTCGCGTCGCGTCGCCCAGTGCGGGCGCACCTTAATACTGACAGACTTTCATTGGTTCGCGAAGTTCCCTGGTCAGCTAGTTAGGGTTCCGTAAAACGTAAAAACGAAACCCTTATAGATTTATGTTAAACTTTTACATAAGCTACTTTGTCCGGCGATTTTTTACCGCGGCAATGTGTGTTCCTTGATCTTTCCAGCAATTGTACGCTTTGTTTCACCAATATAAGAACTACTACAGCCGCAATCAACCTTATACACACCTGCAGTCTGAAATGGAATTACGTCTTTTGGCGTCCTAATATATCTCGTCATCTTTGATAAGGGAGTATACACAGTTTTAATAGAATACTCCTTTAACAATTTCCCAACCTTATCCGTGATGCCTTTGACGTAAGGCATAAAACCCGGCTGTCTCTCGACATTCATCACTTTTCTTTTCTGCATTTTCTGTATTCCGCTAACTTCGTCACTTTATAGCCATTGCTTTGAAGTACCTCCTGAACGTGTCTTTTTCTGCTTCTAAATGTTCAGGGTCACAGAGGGCGTCCGCTCTATCCAAAAGAGATCTCGACACCGACTGTAGTTGACGAGGGTGGTCATATGACGTAGTTTGCAAATACCGGTCAGTGTGCGTGGGTTTTCTATGGACAGAGTGAGACAACGAACCATCAGATTTAACTATCACTCTAATGTCCAAGAACGGCAGAGATCTATCCACCTCCAATTCAAATGTGAACCTAATGTTGACATGTATCGAGTTGAGATTCTCCAAAAACCGGTTTACTGCTTTCCTGTCTCCTACTTAGATGCAGAAAACATCGTCCACGTATCTAATCCACATTCGAGGTAATTTAATAATTAATTATATCGTGATTAAGCCCCGTACAGTATAAACATTATTCAAGAACTTCTGTTTCTATGTATTATGTTAGTTGCTGCTACGGAACCCTTCATGTGCGAGTCCAACTCATACTTGGCCGCTTTTATTTTTTAGATACAATCTCCAAGTAGTCTAATCGTCTGAGAATAAAATAGACAATTTATTAAGTGTGTCGTGTAATTACAGTTCATTTTGATTAATAAATAAAACTCATCTTTAAGTCAAGGATGTCGTGTTCCATATAAGGTTTCGACTCCTACGTATAACACATCCATATCTTCTAATATTGATAAATGAGTTTGCTTCAATAAATTTGCTGATATGATATAAATAAATGGTACTCAAAGACCGTGGCAAAACATAACCACACCCAGGTGATGAATTGATAGTGTTTCAAAATGAAGTGGCGACCTTCGTCGCGTGGTCACGAAGGAAGCTGAAATACCACGGACAGGCGTGGGATTGCATAGTCCACTCTAAAGTTCATTCAAAGTGCAATCCTGAATAATTTTGATAGCTTGCTATTGTTTAGTTAAATCGTAAACAAATAAGGTTGTAACTTGACGACTGTAATATTGTACTCTATAAGTAAGGTAATTAAGCCCCATTATGGAATTACATTGCCTACAAACTGCTGTGCAGTTTGGCAGAGTTTAATATTTTGAAAAATGTTACTGATATTTTTGTGGATTAAATAAAAAAAAAAAAAAATAATAATCAGAAGACACGGACACAGTAAATAATTTTTTTGACGTGATAACGTCTTATAATTCGATGAAGCCGGCTGCACGCCCGCAAAACATGACGTCATGTACCGTTACCGCGTTACCGTCGGTCGTTACCTCGCCGCATGTTTGTTACAGTTGTATTAATTATTTCGACCAGTAGTTCAAGCGGGGATGTAGCTCAGTGGTAGAGCGTTCGCTTTGCATGTGAAATGCCCCGGGTTCGATCCCCGGCATCTAAAAGCTTTTTTGCATTGTTTTGATTGAAAATCACTAAATTCTACTGATTACTTTTTACATACAAATCTATTAAACAAATGAAAATAAAATTTTCTTTTGAAAAAATGCTACCATTCCATCAGTATTTTCTTAAGACGTTGTCACGTTCTATCGTCAGTAAACCGACTTTACAGACAAACATTTTTTTTGTTTATAATTTACGGGAATGAAGATAGAGGTAGGTATATAGATTTTTATATCCTTCTTCTCTGCATAATAAGCATAATTTTGTGACTGATTGCCAAACTGTGGATGTATTTAAAGCGACGTCGACTATTTCGTCGGTACCGACATTCCAGCTATGAGTGAACTATAATTTGAGATTTCACAACGCGCCGGAAGGTATAGGTGAAACGAAGCTAAGCGATACGTTGATCTTTATTGCAAAAGGATTTAAATTCACTACCAGCGACCCATCCCGGCTTAAACCGCGTACATAAGCAGCCCGCTAAACGTTCCCCCACTATTGAAATTCGGCCATAGTCCACCACGTTGGCCCAGTTGGGGTTGGCCCCCACTGACCTTGAAAAATTTTAGGTAAGTACGTGTCGGTTTCTACACAATGTTTTCCGTCACCGTTTCAGGTTAGCGGCATTACAAAAATGGTTTCGAAACAACAGCGGTGCGCGTGGGATTTGAACCCGGGGGTTCTGAATCGGCAGTCGCCGTTCTCCCGATTAGACCAGCCGTAACTTCACTAAACCACGTACAATAATAATCGTTTTAATTTGAAATTAATTAATGTTGAATGTTTGTTGCACAATCACTATATAAAAACTGATGCGTGATATAGTGCGGTCTATGTGCCTAACTATAATTATGTAGTAATTTTAAGTGAGTAACTGTCACGCAAAATCAAATCTATACTAATATTATAAAGCTGAAGAGGTTTTTTGTTTGAACGCGTTAATCTTAGGAACTGCTGTACCGATTTCAAACATTCTTTTATCATTGGATAATTTGGATATGTACCTACGTAATATCTAACTGAGTATTATGTACCACGCCCGAAACCGGGGCAGACTGCTAGTCTTATTATATACCGCATTGTCTTTATCCCGCTTGGCACTTGTTAATTTGTTCATTTTTTAGTTTTGAAATCAGCATACGCTGCTGCATTTGTAGTGCCTATTTAGATTCTTATAGTATGAGAGCTTACCTACATAAATATTAAATCTGTATACAAATGGTGTAAGGAGCTGGTTATAAAGAGATTAAATATTTTCATTTTATATAAGTCTAAATAGTGTACACAACACGTATAAAGTTTAATAACTTCGTTTTTTATTCATCATCAACAGTCCACTAAACGTTCCCACTGCTGGGACTCGGGGCCTTCTCTCGCAAAGAGAGAGTTAAGGCCATAATCCACCACGCTGGCCCAGTGCGGGTTGGCGGATGACACATGACTTCGAAAGATTCTAGGTACATGTCGGTTTCCTCACGATGTTTTCCTTCACCGTTTTAAGTTAACGGCATTACGCACATGACTTCGAAAAGACAGTGGTGCGTGTGGGGTTTGAACCCGGGGTCTCCGGATCGGCAGCCGCCGTTCTCCCGACTAGGCCACCGTAACTTACGTTTTTTATTCAATATCTCAATACGTTAGGTACGTTGTCCTACTTGATACTAAATAAATAACATTTGCATATAAGTTTATTTTATTTGATTGAATTTAGATGTTTAATTATAAACAAGATAAATGGTCTTTGAAAAATAATACTGAAAATATTATAAGTTACGCAAGGTCGGGGTATACAACAAATATGTCACAATATAAATCTGTTTCTCTCTTTGGCGTAAGTTGTCTATATTGCTGCCACCGTACGAAAATAATGCCACAATTTGGACTATGATATTAGGTACTATAATGTGACCACAGAAATCTAAATAATTTATTTAGATTTCTGTGAATGTGACTAATATATTCCAGTGCGTCGCAACAAAAAAAATAAAAACAATATATTTTTTTGTTAACATAAAATATTTATAGATACATATATGTAAATAAAGGTCATGAAAATATTGTATAAAATATTTTTTACTTGTTGAAACAGTATGTCAGCTCCTAACCTACAAAACAAAAAGCAGTGCAAGAACGTAAGGAACGTCGCGGATGGCTTGAGTGATTGCATCGTTACACACTATGTTGTAATTGGCATGGTACGGCACTGCTATCGGTTATGACATGTCGCTTACAACATTATCGATAAATGAACGGGAACATATTTGTACCCTATAAGTAACAGGTACAGTCCGCGAGGTATAAGCTGAGCTTTGCATTAGTGTGAGTGATCACATGCATACGCATCTATTACCAAAAGTACAGTCAGACAACAAACTCTTAAACAACAAGCTGACATTAACTATCCAGGATCAATATGGTCATTGCGAAAAGAAATATCTCTTTTAGGATTCAAATGGTCAAGGATAGAGAATAACAGATTTTTTTTTATGGAAAAGCATGAGATCCGTCACCTAAGTATAACTTATTTACTTAAAATTTCCGAATACCGTATTCAGGGCAGGCCTATCGTTTATACCAATATACAATTGATACTGCATAATAAACAACGATTTATCTTATATATAAAATTCTCGTGTCACAGTGTTTGTTTCCTTACTCCTCCGAAACGGCTTTACTGATTTTAACCAAAATTTATATGCATATTCAGTAGGTCTGAGAATCGGCTACTAGCTATTTTTCATACCTTTATTTATATGGCAAAACAACGTTTGCGGGGTCAGCTAGTTTAATATAAAATTGACACCTTATTAAGAGAACATGGTCACAGCGTCCTGCGTCTGACTGTACTTTTGGTGATCACTCACACTAATGCAAAGCTCAGCTTATACCTCGCGGACTGTACAGATTTAGTGCGACACATCACGTTCAATTCGTCCGATAGTATACGAGTCCTTATGAACTTATCCAAGAAATTCGCAAATAATACGGTATTTAATGTGTTATCTGATAGGATGGTCATAATTTATGGTACATTTTCAACATTGTCAAATACCGTGATGGAATATTCAGATAAAAAAATATTTGTAAAAAAAAATACTTTAGGTATGTACTGCAATTCGTTACGAGGTAGGATTATATTTATTTCTGAATATACAGTACTCTGCCTCTTAGCGCAACGTGTATTTAACATTTCGTAAGTCCCACAAATAACTTTTCTAGCAAAAATATGGTAGAACCACGGGTATCCGTGGGTAGTGACATCAGTTGAAAAATCAACAAGCTAAACGTTTCGATATTAAGACTAGATATAGATATTGACTTTGTAGCCCATTGAAAACCATTATAAGCTCAAAATTACTTATATTCTCCAGTATTTATTAAGTCTATAGTGAAATGTAAATGTACTTTCCAATCCATGCACAATACACAAAAGGTTAATAGGTATACATCATTCCGAGAATCGTGCCTATAATTGTATTAAACATGGCTTCTTGAAGTCGCCTCGACCTCACCTTCGTTCTCTGTAGGATCTTTATCAACCCAAGTGTAAATACGAAAGGAAATACGAATGTATCCAAGAAAAAGCTACCCGTAGTATGGACATAGCCCCCAAAGCTACTGGGCCTCATCCAATTCTATACTCATGAGATATAATAATATTTACTGAGCCAATAGTCATCTCGCTGACATCCCACTCCAACCAAAGAGGGGTAAAGTATCCATTTTGGCAACGGGGTCGGATATTTGGCCATCGTAATCAGGTCAATGTACCAATTTCCGATAGGGAAGTTGCGAAATCGATTGTCCAATCCACTTTTCGTCGACAGATAACGGCACATTTCAGAATTTGGGGTTAAAACTTTTTGAAACGATTGTTATCGAACATGGTATTGATTTGATGGAATTGGAGGATTGAGATACAGGGTGGAGACATTTAACGTTTGCTTGGGGGTCGAAGGTGAAGTTAAGTGAAATTACGATCTTATGCTACCACAGAATCACTATTAACTAAATTTATAACAATAATGTAATAAGGTACAATAGCTATAATTCTTTATTAGTTACGGCCACTCACTAGAATATTCACAGTACAATCTTGATATCATTAAACTCTAGGAACAATAAATCAGATTAAATTTTACTTACCTTAGGCCAATTGCATTTTTTTTTACAAAGCAACATATATTGTAAAAAGCAATCTTACTGCCTAAAGCAATTTCTTCCAGACATTACAACTTTTGTATGAAAAAAAATATAAATATAGAGATGTTATGTTAAATACAAAGAATTTCTAAAATCAGAGTAGCTCTAGGGATAACTATTTATCAGCTTTATTAAGTAGTATCAAGAACAAAGTTAAAAAAAATTATTTACCTACGACTACCTCGTATTTGTAATTTGTACAACATTCTACTTATGTAGTCAAACTCTTTTATTAGATACCCATATTAAGGGAGTAGTGAAAAAATAAATGTATTTCGCCATTCTAACGCAGTTCAAATCACTGCTTGACCCAATGTTACTATGTCACCGTTTAACTGCCTTCCACGTAAGTCAGGTTGGCCATGAAAAAAGGTTTTTACAAAGCGAAATTGGCTAAATGACAAAATTATTTTTATTAAGTCACAGGCCAATCAAGATACATATATCATATATGTATGTACATATAACTGATGGTAAGTAGCTATGCTTGCCTTAACTCATGTCCCGCATCTCTTTGACCATGAAGAGTGTAAACTTTTAACTTTACATAACTATATAGACGCGTGAGTGTTGCGTATATTTTTTTCTATTTGTGATTTTCAAACGTCAGACACATCAAGCAATTTCTATGTTGATTTATATTTGTTCAAAAAACTTTGCGTATATTTATCGTAAATGCCTGTTACTTATTTGGAAGTCACACCCTTAATGGCGCTTAAAGCAAATCTCCAAAATTGCTAAACTAAAAGCGTGTCAACATGATAAATGTCCCTTTTGGCATTGCGGAGTCATTTCACGTTTTTCCCGAATAGACACCATTTAGTGAAGGTCAGGTTCTCAGCAGTGTGACGATGCAAATCTGCTGTTGCCCGTCGTTCCGGATGAAGGCAAATTGACCCGATGACTTGAGAAATCGCAAAGCCTAAGTTAGTAGAAAAACAAAATACTGCTAGAAAAACAAAAGTTGTATCTCTTGTAAACTTTTTACAATATTAGGTACTAATTATTTGAAAACTAAACGTTTATTCACATTAATTTCTTAACCTGGACTCGGGGATAAAATATACCGACATAAATGTGTACATATAAGAACTAAAAAAAAGGCCGTTTTTAAATTTGATAATTATATCGTTGCTGCGCACCACGGTTTTACGCGCGCAGTGTCCGTTCCCATTATTTTTCTGTAATTAAAAGTAACCTATTTAAACTAGTATAATTTATCTGTATATATACATAACAAGCTCGTCTCGTCACTCTTTATTAAAAAAAAAACTGTGTTCTAAATTTGAACACGATCCATTTATACCTATAAACTACATATAAAGCATGGATGTTAAAATTAGTAAGAAGTAGGAAACTAATTTGAGAAATATTTTGCTATAGGTACTTACTTACTAAGTGCCAAAAACGCGTGGTACGAAGGTGTGTATCTTTAAACACTATATAATCAAAACGGGCCCAATGATGCAAATGCTGGATTTTTAGGAATTGCGTACCTATTGCTTTTTTTTCAGATTGACATCTAACATTCATAGTCATTCTGAAAATATCTACCTCTGAGTACCTATAGCAAAATATTTCTCAAATTAGTTTCCTACTTCTTACTAATTTTAACATCCATGCTTTATATGTAGTTTATAGGTATAAATGGATCGTGTTCAAATTTAGAACATAGTTTTTTTTTAATAAAGAGTGACGAGACGAGCCGCGTATGTATATATACAGATAGATTATACTAGTCTAAATGAGTTACTTTTAATTACAGAAAAATAATGGAAACGGACACTGCCCGCGTAAAACCGTGGGGCGCAGCTACAATACAATTATCAAATTTAAAAACGGGCTTTTTATTTTTTTTAAGACTTTAGTTCATGTATGTATACATTTATGTCGGTACATTTTATCCCCGAGTCCAGGTTAAGAAATTAATGTGAATAAACGTTTAGTTTTCAAATAATTAGTACCTAATATTGTAAAAAGTTTACAAGAGATACAACTTCTGGTTTTCTAGCAGTATTTTGGCTCTGGAGTCTCTACACTAATCTTTTGATCATTAGACGTCTATGTGTATAATATTATGATTCTAACCTCAAAATGTATGTATTGTATCGAAAACTTTAGTAGCAACTAAGTAACATAAATACGTATTTAAATTGTTATGAGATATTAAAATATTCGGAAATTTCCCCAAAAGTACGTGTCGTACCTACCTAATGAATTAAAATAATATTTATTTCAAATAAAATTGTGCACGATTGTAAAATTTAAATCCAGGACTATCTTTCAATGGAAAAACCTGTTGTAGGTATCTATCTCATTTAAAGTTATTCAATTGTACACTATTTAAGTACTTTAATACTCTCGACGAAACATCATTTATCCCGGAGAATGTCGCTAATAATGTCCTTATATTACAACGGCTAATGTTCCTCTAATGGTATACAATTTCCTTCGTCGCCTGACGACTTCCCCCGGCATCAGATAGGTACTATCGTCAGAATTTCTTAGCCGACGATTTATTGTAGACCTTACGACTTTGACATAAGGCATTTGCGTTTAACTCTCCTATTTTCTCGATGATACATTATAGTAAGCAAAAAATATGGATGTGATACGTTATACTTGATACCAGGAAGATTGTTTTGAAAATTATATTTACCGTATTTAGTAATAATACGAGTACCTACTATAGGAGTGATAGTAAAGTTATTTATTTTCAAAATTTGTGTCAAATAACACAAATGTTTAGGCAATGTTTCCAGAGAAATTACAGGATAGACTTAGAGATATAACATCTTAGATCTCGGGGTGTCGAGCGCAGTACAGTGCTAGGTAATGATATGGACTCTTCATGTTCCAATAGCTGCGTGTTACTGTGCTGTTATGTAGCAGGCATGTTGCTTACCATCAGGCACATGTCCTGCTCGTCTCGTCACTTGTTACTTTAAAAAAAAACTTACTTAACAGCTGTCTCTTTTTTAGGGAAGTAATTTGACTGATCTAGGCTTTACTTTTTACTGGACTAAACAAGAACCTCTGTTCCTTGCAGAATGTTATTATTACTGGATTCAGATAATTAAATAATAGTTATTATTATTTCAGAGTCCTATATACCTAATTAACAAATAATTTTAACTCACGAGCGCTAAACTACAGCACACCAGTTGTGACCCTTTAAATCAAAAATTGCTATCACTCTATTTATTACTAGGTTACGAAGTAACTATTTTCTTACCTGTGGTAGAGGCGTCCCGAAGTTTTACCAGCGTATTTCTAGGTCAAATAAAATTTTCTCAATTTAAAAGGTGGGCTATATTTAGTATCCCAGACAATAATATTGAACACCTAGATGATAAATGAAACAAAACAGCTATTGAACATCAATTTGAACAATCCGATAGATTTTCAGGAGGATACGAATTTTTATAACTTCACTTCTATTTTTTGGTCTAAATTGACTGGTCTATTATTTGTGTATCTCTGAGTCACAAACGTTATGCAATGCTAAGCAGTAATTTGGATGATTCGTAGCTATGTGTAGTATTCGTTCAAGTAGGTAGCTGTATCGTAGCTGCTGTAATAGTAAGTGTGTTGCTTACCATCAGCTGCATGACTTGTTCGTCCTGTCATTCGGTTTTATAAAAAAAAAAACTATTTACATGAAAGTGTAAAGAACATTCCTACATAATTATATCCTTATAAACAAAATTTCGCACTTATATTGGTAGTATTTTGCGAAAAAAAAAATTATTAAAAAAATGACACAAGACATGTTTTTCTTAATTATCTTAAAATCCACAACAGAAACAATAACGCAATCGCATTACGTACTCAAAGGTAGATAATATTACGTTGGGTAAAAGTTGATGTCTTAGGCCATTATCGTGTTCTGCGGAGCACTAAGGCGCTATTGTGTGATGACAATGCAAACCAACCCTTTGTTGCCACTGGCTTGGCTTATGTACGCTTGCGATGATTTACAGTGGATGGCAGTTGAGGCAATTTCAAGGTACGAACAGATAGAATCTTGCTGTATGTGACTTATTTACGACCACAGAAGGCCAATGTAAGGTATATTTAGGCACTTTGATTTTTTTTCCAATTGATTCAAACAAAATTGTGATTAAAAAAACAAAAAAAAATTGTGTCTTTTTGTATATACATTAAATACTGTATCTACATAGATTTATTTACTGTTAAAGATTAGAGGGTTCTAAGATTTAATGTATATACAAACGGACAAAGATCATTATTATTATTATTTTTTTATATCGTTTCCAGCTGATTAATGTGAATAGTTTAATCAAATTTTAATTTCAAATAAATGTTGTTTCAACCCAACAACGAATTCGGACTCTTTCAACTGGCGTTCTTATCTTTTCATAAGTAAAAAATCATACGAGTTTCATGAAAATCTAGTAGAGTATTGGTAAAACAATCATATCATAAACAAGCAAACCATCGGCAAGCCTCCAAAAAATTCATGAACAGCGATGTTCTAGTTGTGACTTTTTAGCCGAATTTTTACTACACACATTTCACACAGTGTGCATCTGATCTACATATACTTACTAATCTCTGATCTGCAAGATTTCTGCTCTTTGGATCATATGAGCTAGTGGTCATATGTAAATATTAAATAATCAAGAGATTCTAACTTTTGAAAATGATCTGTGACAGAAATGTAATTGTAAATTATGTAGTTACTTAACTTAATCCTAACTTCATGACTTAACGAAATATTTTCACGCTATTTATATCGGCAATGTATTTATTGTTTGAAAGTTATCTTGTCTAAATAATGCACTGAATTTTAATGATGATCTACAACAGCAATGTAATTGTGAATTATTTTGTACTTACCTAAGTTAAGTTTCCAACTTCGTGACTTAAGACTGCCGAAATATTATCTCGCTATTTATATGAGGATTTTTTGTTTGCAAAGTTATCTTGTCCCTAAACCATATTTTACGAAAAGAAGAAATATTCACGTGAAACCAGTGAAAAAATCTTTGGAAGAAAGAAACTTACATAAATCATGCAGGAATATTATCAGAGCAAAAGTTCGAAAGACCTTTTTATTCATAAGTTTGTTCACACTTATCTCCAGAGAAAATGTTTTTTTCTTATTACATTTTTTTTTTTTTTTTTTTTTTTATATTATTATTATTATATACCTACATTTTTAAGCATAAGCATAAACAACCCACTAAATGTTCCCATTGCTGGGACTCGGGGCCTTCTCTCGCAAGGAGAGAGATAAGGCCATAATCCACCACGCTGGCCCAGTGCTGGTTGGTGGATGACATTTTGAAACCTTGACGTAAAGAGGGATGTTAAAAGTTTGATCAGAGCATTTAGCCATAATTTTTATGGGTGTTTGTGTCGTCATAGCTCTTAAACGACTGAACCTTTTATCATGGCTCATAGTAAGGGAAGTACCTAAAGATACTAAACATTAGATAGATAGATAAGTAGATAAACTCTTTATTGCACTTAAATAATAGAACAAAATACAGAAACACCTTAGAATAAAGTAACAATGGACGACCTTATCGCTAAGAGCGATTTCTTTCAGGCAACCGAAGGATGGAGAAGCACATTAGGTACTGAAATTCTCATCTATTCTTCTGGTTTCATTTAATCCGTTTTATGTATCACACATGTTTCGATATAATACGTATAGCATAGAACGGAAAGAATGAAATCGCTTGTACGTTTCACATACCGTTCCTGGGACTCATGATCCGTGAAAATGTGTGCCGAGTGGTCATGTTACCTTCGCTCCATTAATTTTCTATTAAATTACATACGCAGGGAACCCTGGCCCGGATCTTATTGACTTCATTTGTGATCGCTTCGGATAATCTTTTGTGTTGGAAAAATGTTTTAACATTTTTCGTAAAACATTTTTGATATCAGCTAACAGTTGGGTTAGCCGTCGATTTTTTATTTTTAAAGGTTGTTACCGAATTATTTTGGAAATGTGAGTTCGTTAAAAAAAGACCTTCGTTTTTAGGGTTCCGTAAAACGTATGTCCGTCCGTATGTCACAGCCACTTTTTGCCGATACTATGAGAATTACACTTTTGAAACTTGGTAAGTAGATGTATTCTGTGAACCGCATTAAGATTTGAACAGAAAAATTTAAAAAAAAGAAAAAATAGGGTTGCCCCCCATACTGAGAACTGAAACTCAAAAAATTTTTTTTCATCAAACCTACACGTGTGGCGTGTCTATCGATAGGTCTTCAAAAATGATATTGAGGTTTCTAATATATTTTTTGTCTACACTGAATAATCTGCGCGAGAGACACTTCCAAAGTGGTAAACTGTGTGTCCCCCCCCCCTCTAACTTCTAAAGTAAGAGAATGAAAAATCTAAAAAAAATATATGATGTACATTACCATGTAAACTACCAACGAAAATTAGTTTGAACTCGATCTGATGAGTAGTTTTTTTTAGTACGTCATAAATACACTATTATTGAAACTTCGATCTAAGTTACAACGAACTACAAGAACTATGTGTACTATGTATATAATGTGACTTGCTGCAACGGAACCCTTCATGGGCGAGTCCAACTCGCACTTGGCCACTTTATTCATAGTAATAATTGTGTTTCATAGTAGTAAATGTTTTTTAATGATTTCGGTCTTGAACCCATTTTTTTTTTCGTTACGTTGAGTAGAATATGCACGCTTCAATCTTTCGATGAAAATTATGATCCACCAACCTACTTTTCGATAGCACGGTGGATCATATCCTCGACTCTCCTTATGACAGAAGGCCGTGAGTCCCATTAATGGAACGATAAGCGGACTATTTAAACTACACGACCGTGTATTATGTGCAGTAGGACTCCTACTTTAGGAGTCCTAGGTACCACTGTAGGGCTCTTTAGAGAATGTAACTGGCGAACTACTACATCTATGCCAGTTACCTATCCTACCGACACGCAGCAATGTGCAAATATTACTGAGTTTCGATTTGAAGAGAAATTAAAAATCAAAGAAATAAAAGATCCTATATCTCTGGGTAACAAGAGAAGTGCAGTGCTTTGCAGTGATTTAAATCATTGTTGTTCAAATGCCTGTACCTCTATATAGAGCTCTATGTTATAATGTGCAGGCAAGTTATTTACTATCAGACACATCTTACGCCCGTTCCATCGCTCTACGTTACAAAATAAAGTAGCCAAGTGCGAGTTGGACTCGCCCATGAAGGGTTCCGTTCCAGCAAATAACATAATATACATAGTACACATAGTTCTTGTAGTTCGTTGTAACTTTGATCGAAGTTTTAATAATAGTGTATTTATGACGTACTAAAAAAAAACTACTCATCAGATCGAGTTCAAACTAATTTTCGTTGGTAGTTTTCAGGGTAATGTACATCATATATTTTTTTTAGTTTTTTCATTCTCTTACTTTAGAAATTAGAGGGGGGGGGACACACATTTTACCACTTTGGAAGCGTCTCTCGCGCAAGTTATTCAGTGTAGACAAAAATGATATTAGAAACCTCAACATCATTTTTTAAGACCTATCGATAGAATCCCCACACGTGTAGGTTTGATGAAAAAAAAATTTTTGAGCTTCAGTTCTCAGTATGGGGGGCACCCCTAATTTTTGTTTTTTTTAAAAACTTTTGTAAAAATCTTAATGCGGTTCACAGAATACATCTACTTATCAAGTTTCAACAGTGTAGTTCTCATAGTTTCGGCAAAAAGTGGCTGTGACATACGGACGGACAGACAGACAGACAGACAGACAGACAGACATGACGAATCTATAAGGGTTCCGTTTTTACGTTTTACGGAACCCTAAAAAGATCTAATACGTTAATGTTTCCAACACCTTTCCTACGCAATCCTTTGTATCTTTGTAAAGCTACACACCTCCACTATGCTGCCAAATAAATAACATTAGCTGAGAGGTCGATCGAATATTGATACGTTCGGTTTCATAAGTCTCAGGGAAGCAATATCCTCGTGAAAGTACGTGAGATTGCTTTGGGGTTACTATAAAGGGTTCTACCACAGTTTATGATCGAATACGTGAAACTTTTGGCCAATATAGAAGGATATCGGGGATTAAATATGTGAGACTGCACAGTATTATTCGGGAGTGCATTTTTATAGACCCATATACTTTTATGTCACAGGTTGGTCGTAAAATCCGTCCTTATGAGAGTTCAACTACAATTTATGTACTGAAACTAGTATGAAAGCGAAAATGGATAAGCGCATCCTGATGTGGTTCACATAAATTGAGCCACATAATATAATCGCTTCTAAGTTATCACAAACACACTGATCTGTATTGTTTAATAAACGTGCGAGAGAATAAATAATAGTTTTACTCGTATTATGCCCGAAGTACACGAGGCTAGTTATTCAAGCTAGGATGGTTAGCTAGCAAGGTGAGTACTTTTAGCTTCGTGTAGATAAAACATTGCATAGCTTTGTCTACGCTCTGCACGAAGCTAGAAGTAGGTACTAGCCTGTTATTCTAGCTCGAAAAACTAGTAGCTCGTGCATAACGGCCTTTATATACATCTTACATGAGTGGGTACTATTGATATTATAGATTTGTTCGCTTTTCAATTGTAGCAGATAGATGTATGTTTGTTTTTGTGTTTATTTGCAGGGCCATTTTGTTTACGACATACTGAAGCATACTGCCTGCATTTTTGACGTGATAACGTCTTATAATTCGGTGAAGCCGGCTGCACGCCCGCAAAACATGACGTCATGTAACGTTACCGTTACCGTTAGTTCGTCGTCCGTGCCATGCGGACGAAGCTGAGCGCTGAGGGTGCCAACCGCCGAGTCGAGCGGTATCACTACTCGCGCTATCAGCGTACTGATTTCTTAAGACGTTTAACTATCGTCAGTAAACCGACTTTACAGACAACCATTTTTTATCGATAATAGGTTTGCACCTGACCCCCTTCTCCAACTGATGTTAAATGTCAATATGGTGTACTTTAGAGCTCGATTGTTATCTAAAAGAAACTGATTCACCCTGAATTGAATACACCCAAAAGCAACGTTACAACTTCACAGTTTTCGGAGTTGAATGTCTGGTTTTATTTGTTCATAATACTCCTGGGTACCTACAAATTTTATTAGACTTTCAACCGTTGTTATTTGAACGGCTTTTCATTAAACATTAGTAATATTACCTTCTCTATGGTAAAATTTTGTTATTTTTATAACATTTTCCTATTTCGCGAATTTTCGTACGTCCATTTGATTCTTCCTGTAACAAATTAAGGAGGTGGGAGTCTGGTTGGATGCTAACTACGGGACAAATTTACTTTAGTGTTGTTAAGTATTTAATGGTACAATACACACCGATATCCGTGGATACGCAGTTCAAAAATGGTTAAGCAATAAAATAAAATATAACGCATACACCCCTAATATGCAGATCTGCCGGTATTGTAAATAAAAGCGGCGTTTGCCATTTATCAATATATGCGGACCATCATAATTTGTTACTTTTTACATAAAAGAACATAACCATTTTTTGAAATTCTAATAACGTTCTTTTTTATGTATAGTTCAAGTATAAGCAGCCCAGTTTAAGTTTCCCCAGTTCGGAGTCGGGACCTTCTCACATGGAGAGAGTTAAAACCATCCAGTGAGAAGTGCAGGTTAGCAGATGATACATTCTTGAAAGACGCTTGGAACACACCAGTTTCCTCACGATGTAGATAGATAGATAGATAAACTCTTTATTGCACTTACATAACAAAGAAAAATACAGAAAAAACTTATAATAAAGTAGCAAATGGCGACCTTATCGCTGAGAACGATTTCTTCCAGGCAACCATAGGATGGTAAAAAATAAATCAATCAATAATGGAAGACGGGGAGTACAATTAGGAGTACTAACAATTTATAATAACAAACAACTAATTTAAAAAACAACAATAAATATAAATATTATATGTATCGATTTAACATCCTAATACACAAATAATTTCATAATAATAGACTAATAGATAATTAATTAATAATAACATGTTCAACGAATTAAAACATTTAAAGATAAATAGATTACAATTTCATGACGATTTTAAGGAGAATAATGACTTTAACTAGCTGATGACTGCAACAAGTAGAACTCTTTAACTTGGTTCTTAAAAACAGCAAGAGAAGAAGCTTGTCTAATGTTGACGGGCAAGGCGTTCTACAACTGGACAGCTTGGAAAGCAAATGACTTGCCATAAAAAGTTTCGCTGCGCGCCGGCGGTGTTTCAAGGAACAAGTTATATTTTGACCTGAGCGGTAGACCATGTGCATTGCTCCAAAAAGTGAAAAGTTTTTTCAAATACCGCGGAAAAGAGGGGTTAAATAATACGCTATAGAGAAAAGACAAAATATGAGCATTCCGACGAAAGCGAATAGGGAGCCACTTGAGCTGTATACGAAATTGAGATACATGATCATACTTGCGTAAACCAAATATAAATCTTATACAATAATTTTGGAGACGCTCAAGTTTATCTAGCTGATCTTCTTTGAGGTCAAGAAAGCAGACGTCTGCGTAGTCCAGGATGGGGAGAAGAAGAGATTGTGCAAGCACAATTTTAGTAGCAGTGGGTAAAAAATTACGTAATCGTCTCAATGACCCGCCCGATGCAAACAGCTTACAGCTGATCGATTTCAGGTGTGATTCCCAGTTCAACGTGCGATCAAAAACAACGCCAAGATTCTTAACTGATTCGCTATACGGTATAGTGACCCCATTAAAAACAATCTTAGGGATTGCGGACCAATCGACTCTAGCTATCATGTAGGCACTGCCGAGTATAATAACCTGGGTCTTGTTGGGGTTTACATCTAAGCCGAAGGAGTTACTCCAGTGTACAATCTGCTTAAGATCGGCATTTACGATGTCAATAGCCACATTTAAGTCAGAGAGTCGTGCTTGCGAGTAAATTTGGACATCGTCTGCATAAAGGTGGTAGGAAGAAGTTAAAAAGTGAGAAATAGAATTGATAAAAATGGCAAATAGAAGTGGTGATCGCACGCCGCCTTGAGGGACTCCAACATTTGTACTACACCAAGACGAAACAATCTCGTTGAGGCGAATACGTTGTCGGCGTCCATACAAGTAACTGTGAAACCAATCGATCACCGATGGAGATATGTTAATAGAACGCAATGTCGCCAGCAAGATATCGAAATCGACGACATTAAAGGCATTACTGAAATCTAACAGAGCTAGAACAGTAAGCCTGCCGTCGTCCATACCTTTGCGAATGTCGTCGGTGATCTTAACAAGAGCAGATACAGTGCTATGCCCGGGACGGAAACCGGATTGGAAAGGATTAAGAAGGTCTTGTCTGTTGAGGAATTGGTTAACTTGAGAGTGGACAAGACGCTCAAGGACTTTGGACAGAAAAGGAAGAATAGATATAGGACGATATTCGGAGAAGGAGGCAGGATTTGGTTTCTTTGGCAATGGAATGAGCTGTGCATCTTTCCAGATAGCTGGAAAAACACCACAAGCGATTGAGCTATTAAAGATAGACAGGAAGGATGGCGTCAAGAATGGGCAGTAGCATGTTGCGACTTATATTATCACCGCCAACAGCATTGGAGGAAATCGACATTACACTCTTCTTAACATCACCTTCAGTGAATCGATTAAACGTAAAAGGAGAATAATCAGGAGTTGGAAGAGCAGAAAGATAATAAGATGTACCTATTTGTTCGCCGTTAAAGCTAGTAGTGAGGACAAATTTGTACAAAATACTCAAAGGCTCAGACAGGATTCAAACCAACCTCACGGTAATTATAATCAGGCGTTTACACCCAAAGAGTTTACAAATACTACGTATAGAGTTAGAACAAACGCTTTACAACGAAAGCACTGGTCTGATCGCTCCTGTCTTGTCGCTCTTAAAGCTCGCCATAGCTAACATACATCTCACCTGCCTACGACTGGTACAAAGGAACAGTGCGGAAAAACCTGATCTATTTACTTATTCTTTATCTACCTACGAGTAAGTTCACGCCACTAGACCACCACGGCTTTCCCCCAGTCACCATGGCTTCTACACGTACCTAGCTCTTGCTCAATTATTTTAGTAAAAAATGGTTATCTGTAAAGTCGGTTTACTGACGATAGTTAAACGTGACAACGTCTTAAGAAATCAGTACGCTGATAGCGCGAGTAGTGATACCGCTCGACTCGGCGGGTGGCGCCCTCAGCGCTCAGCTTCGTCCGCATGGCACGGACAACGAACTAACGGTAACGGTAACGTTACATGACGTCATGTTTTGCGGGCGTGCAGCCGGTTTCACCGAATTATAAGACGTTATCACGTCAAAAGTTAACAAAAAAGCAAGTTATACAATGGTCGTAATCCACATGCCACGATCTTTAACAACTTTAATTCCTTAACGAGGTCGCTATCACTGGAAGGAAGCTCTTTGTTTACAGGATAAACTTTTTTGATAACAGTGATGGTGATAAGAAAGATACTGATAATAGGGTTAATGAATGAGTGTCATTGACACGGGTCTAGAAGCTTGGACGACACGTGTAAGCGATCTTTGAACTTGTCTGGGTAGTTATGATTTGCTTGGGCAGAATGTAGCAAACATTTTTTAAGTAGCTACTTTTAGCTGTGGTAGCCTATTTTAGTGGCGAGAACATTCGATTTCACATACTTGATATCATAGCTTCGAGTCGCGGCTCTATCTCTGAATTATCTGAGTATCTTTCCAAGTATGTACCTATAGACGTAAAAGTGTCTGTTTGTCAACAATTGGCATCAACGGTGAAGTAACATAGGCAACGAATATGGTCCAGGAACGAGATCTGTTGTGCTATCTTCCAACTTCCACTTGGTCAACATGTTGGATTAAAGTCGTAACTCTTCAGTTAGACGAAGCCTCGTATCCCAGCTGTGGGAAATACCAAATACCGTGGTTGCATAAAGTAAGCTACTCGTGGTAATGTAACCCAAGCTGTCCTAGTGCTGTGCTCTTTACTGAGCATTGGACAAAAGCCTCTCCGAATTCCCTCTAATATTTGTGACTGAAATAAGATAGTAAGTAATAGTACATTATGATATAAGTGCGGTAAGTTGGTAATTACAGCCGAGGCTTTATTGCTAGCTCGAGCCGAAGGCGAGAGCTATAATTAGCAGAGGCTGTAATTATCAAAGCGCACGTATGTCATACGACGTTTTATAACATATTTGCGAGGAAATAAACAAAACTCTGACGACATTTTCAAATAAAAACAATACAGCGAAAAAAAACGCGCGGAATAATATTTACTAGATCACAGCACAGAGTAAGTAAACACTATGGATCACAGATTAGCAATGCGCGCGCATCGGCGCCTTTTTTTTTAAGCAACGGCACAGAACCAGCCTGTATGCCATTAATAATAAAGTAAATTAATGTTTTTGTGTTTTGTTACAGAAATATTAGAGTAATTTATGACCTAAATTAATTAAATTAACGAATTTAATAATTCTTTATTATATTTTACCTCTCAAAGTAAATTTTATTCCTAAAATGTTGACCACACTTTTCTGACATAAAAACTCTTTACTAAGATTTAAAAAGGTACCGTTCGTACGTTAGACGGAGCATATCTCTCTACCTAGCCTGTGGACGGAGCATTTTGAAACCGTGCGTTTTACATTACACATTACAGCACTAGTGCGTAATAAGATACATTACGATACAGAAATTGGTCCAATAAGAGACCCTTTACGAGCAAATATGTTATAAACATATTTATAACATATTTATAACATATTTGCTCGTAAAGGGTCTCTTATTGGACCAATTTCTGTATCGTAATGTATCTTATTACGCACTAGTGCTGTAATGTGTAATGTAAAACGCACGGTTTCAAAATGTTCCGTCCACAGACTAGGTAGAGAGATATGCTCCGTCTAAAACGAACGGTGTCTTTTTAAATCTTAGTAAAGAGTTTTTATGTCAGAAAAGTGTGGTCAACATTTTATGAATAAAATTAACTTTGAGAGGTAAAATATAATAAAGAATTATTAAATTCGTTAATTTAATTAATTTAGACCATAAATTACTTTAATTTTTCTGTAACAAAACACGAAAACATTAATTTACTTTATTATTCATGGCATACCGGCTGATTCTGTGCCGTTGCTTAAAAAAAAAAGGCGCCGATGCGCGCGCATTGCTAATCTGTGATCCATAGTGATTACTTACTCTGTGCTGTGATATGTGATCAAGTAAATAAATATTATGCCGCGCGTTTTTTTTCGCTGTATTGTTTTTATTTGAAAATGTCGTCAGAGTTTTGTTTATTTCCTCGCAAATATGTTATAAAACGTCGTATGACATACGTGCGCTTTGATAATTACAGCCTCTGCTAATTATAGCTCTCGCCTTCGGCTCGAGCTAGCAATAAAGCCTCGGCTGTAATTATCAACTTACCGCACTTATATCATAATGTACTATTATCACTTATTAGAAAATACCTTCATTACCCCATATCTCCAAATTGGCCGTCTAAGCAAGTTAGCGAGTAAGCATGTGTTCTTAGTACTTACTAACTCTACTCAATCGTCCACATTTCATTCATCAGAAAATAGGTGACGTCTGGCAGCTCTGGGATCTTACTCTACATAGGAAGACCCGTTTAACACTTCCCTTAAATTGAGCTGTCTGTTGCAAAACATACCTACATTCACGCAAAAGGTGCCGAATTCTAAAGAGTCATATTTACTGGGTCTATCTAAAACCTTCCAATTTCACATTTATTTTTAAGGATCTGGGTTCACGATCTTCCCTCTCCAATGTTATTTAAAGGCATAATGACCATTTCCTTTTCAAAAAAATACCCAGAAAGAGTGAGGATTGACGACCGTCACGCTACGAGGTATCGACTTCCGTACAACGAACAAATAACCATAGAATTGTAGTGAGTTATCTTTATAGCGAGTTAATAATAACGAAAATAATAGTCATCGTAGTCGTATTTGAGCAACCAATACTGCTCTATTTTATATAGAAAAGTGCTGAAGATAAAATAATATTAAGTTTAATTTAAACCCTTAATTTAATTTGAACCCTATTTAGTGACGTATTTGTTTTAGTTTTTCACAAACAAAAACAAAATTATTTGAACATGACATTCAATTTATTTGTTGTTACTCTTTCGTTCACCTGTGTACTATTCCTGCTTCCTTTATACCATACGTTACATTTACGTTGGATCTGAGTATAATTTGCAAATAAATTAAAACATAATATGAACAAACATCCCATTTTACGTTCTTTTACTGAGGCTTCGGGCCTTCTCGTTTAGTCTGAGGACTATAATCGAATTTACTGACCAAGTGTGGGTGTTAAAATTTCTTAATATACATTCTTGGATTAAATCGGTTTTCCCTCAATGTTTTTTTAAATAACGTAATTGTAAGAAATTCAAAGAGATACTAAATTCAAAATTAAATAAATCGTTCAAGCATATCACGGGGATTCAAAAAATCCTGGCGCATTCTTTCTAGTATTTTTGGTTGGAATAAATAGTTCTGTAGAATCTTTGTTCGTTACTTCCGTCCTTTGAAAACAAAATAAAGCTCGTTCGCTCGCACGCCACCATTGTCTTATATAAACAGGGAAAGTTTCACACAATTAGATTATACTGATAGGTACCTGGAAACTGGGAAACGGCAATGGATAGGTGTTAATGATATTGTGATAGCACGAATCAGCGCAAATTTGCCCAGGGCGTGAACTAGGTAATTTCACGTAATGACTGTAATTATTTAGAGAATGTGGGTAGGTACCTATATAGGAATAATATACCTAATACATGCTACGATAAACACTAATTATTTATTTGTCCTAGAATGTATTGCAAAATGGTAAAGAAATCTAGGTATCTAAAATTATTTGATGTGTTACCTACTCCTTTGAAATAAGGTTAAATAGTCTAGGTAATAATAGCAGTTAGAAACTTAGTAGTTAGGTTAGGAACAATTGACCAAGTAGCATGTCATAAAATATGGAAGATTCAATAAAATGTCTTTATTTGATAAAATTTGCCTTTATACTAAATCTTTATATTATAAGTAGTATTGTAGGTACTTTCACATTTTGATTTGTTTAAAATATCATCATCAACCAATGTCCGTCCACTGCTGGACATAGGTCACTCCCATAATACGCCACTCGGCCCAATCCTCGGTCTTACGTTTCCTACCGCCTTTCGGATAATACCTATCCATCAAACTCCATCTAGTCTCAGGGCGACCTACACTAGGACTATGTTTACCGATTCGCGGTCTCCAATCCAGAACCCGTCTACCCCAACGGCTATCAGAGGGTCTACCTCCTAACTAAAACTGTCATAACTTGATTTGTGATATTGCTCTCTCTTTTCTTTTCGCCTGAAATGATAGAGACAGCAATAGCAAAGCCAAAGCCGGTTTAGTTAAGCGATAGAAGGGCGGGTCTGGGAAAGATGTGATCAGCCCATTGATTGCTATATGAATTTGCTAATACGCTGACCTACATACATTGACGACTTTAGTTATCTGATGAATTTCGTAATTGCGGATGCAATCCTCCATGAACCCCCAAGTTTAGCCCTTTTCATAGCGCGCTGAGCGACTTTGAGTTTTGGACCATTTTGACGGTCAGTATCCATGTTTCAACGTAGGTGCAACGTAGCCCGTAATGGGTAGGACGCACTGGTTTAACATTTTTGTTCTGAGACTTTGTGCGGTGGGTGACGAGAAGATTCGACTAAGTTTTCCAAACGCTGCCCAGCCCAACTGGATTCTTCTCATGTATAAAATATAGAGGTCCTTATTAGCCCAATTAAATACTTATCAGGAAAGTGAATATTGATTATAGATGAACATAATTCTTTTTTTTCGTTTTACAATTCTAGTGGCGTCACCTATACCACTTGTGAAGAATTTCGTATGCGCTTGTATGACGGTGTCAACGACATTAGCATGTCAAATACAAACACATTATGTTTGTTAGAAAACCAAGAACGTCTTTATAACAGTTCTACAAAATACTACTAGATGGCGCTAATAACATTTTGTGTAAATGAAATATTTGTGCTTCTCTCTACAAACAGCCTGTTGTTGGTTGTTTGAAATGAAGTACCTACATTTTTATAAAGTAGCTCATATCAAGGACTTTAATTTAAGAGTGCGCCTAAAGCCAGGAAAAAATCTGATTTCACCCGCGCGACGCGTTTCTTAATGTGATGTACCTACTTACATAAAGTCGAGAATAGCATGACACAGTTTGGAGGAAAAATCAATATTTAATCAGGAGTCCATTTTTGACCAAGTTTTATTTAATTACTCAATAACTAAACAAAAATTTTAAAAAGTGTTCGGTTACTTTACTAGAACGTACAAATACGAATTTTATTACCAAAAAATAATGTGGGGTCATCGCTGATAATTTCGAGTACTCGAATTAAAACGGGTTTTTTCGGTGTCGTTTTTATTTTTTTATTGTAAAAAATTCTGATCTATTTTTAAAATTCTATTCGGTTATTGTGCTTCTTCTTGATTGTACCCACAAGTAAATATTTTTTTGTCATAGTTTTTGCGGCGTCGAAAATGTCCTTTTTTTCGTTTTCTGGCTTTAGGCGCCCCCTTAACAATCTTAAATCATCGATTTATCAAACTCAGTCTTCCAACTGACTGAGAGGCGGAATGGATTGGATTGAAATTTGAAACCTAGAATATTGTACCTAAGTACTAACCATTACCTAACCGCTTGATACACTTTGGTTGCTTTGGTAACAATATTACCTACACCAATTGACGAAAAAATACAAATTTTTTTCGTGTTTTTATTTGGGAAGGTATACCGATAAATTTGTGTTTAATGGCGTCTACTTGAACTGGTCTTTATTTTGATATAATTCATTAGAGTTCATTTACATAAAAACATCGTAAAATTAAACATTTTGGCGGGAAAATGGTTCCGAAGTATTGAAAAATTAAAAAATTATAAAATCGATTCGCCAAAAGTGTAGCAAGCGGCTAATAGGTTTATTGTATGCAATGGCGGATCAAGGAGAGGTTCCAGAACCTAGGTAAACCACTAATTAAAACGCACGCATGCACTTTTCACACGGTCTTGTTGCTTGATTACGCCTATTTGACCCTCCCCTGGCGCCAAAGTTAGAGCCGCCCTTTGTTGTCTGTGTTGAATATTTTCTGGTAAAAGCACATATTTTAGGGCACTTTTTAGTGGGAACGTGAACACAGCTTGAGTTCAATATACATGTTTATCCATGTAGGTAGGTACCTACAACTAGTCCTAGGTCCTAGTAAATCTTACTAGGACTTACCTAATATGGCGGCCAGACGTATGCTTATCTCAGGTATAAAAATATTATTATGTCTCTCTATTGTTAAATTTTATTATAATAGTAGATAAATAAAATCAATAATTCGTTGAAAAGCTAACATTTTAATTTTAGATGATTTTTCTAAATTATTATTTTGTACAACTTACCAAAATGAAATTGGGGTAGGTAGGTACATTTATAATATAACTAATTAATAGGTACATTAATTAGCAAAATGAAGCAAGAAAACTCATGTTTTTCTTCAAATTGTATTTTATATTTAATAACAGAATAAATGGATCAGTTCAGTGATATGTTTTCTAAATAACAAGCTTTTCTACATCTAGGCATAACGTAATAATTATTATATATTCTAAGAAATGTACAAGAAAATACAACGTTTAAATGAATTAGCGGATAGATATTTTAATACTCGTTAAAACACGAGTTAAATTTAAATTAATTTTAGTTAAAAACTACGATAAAATTGTCAATATAAATAGGTATCATCGACAAACCACAAAATATAGGTACCTACTTAGGTTAAAAGACAACCTAATACAAATAAAATGAAATAATTGAGCAAATACCTACAAAATAAAAGAAATGAGCTGAAACTTTTTGTGCTAGCTATGTAGTATTATTTCTTTTTTATTTTGAAGTTTTTTGAAGACCGTTATTATATAACATAGAACTTTTTTTCAAAAAGACACGTGACAGAACGAGTAAACTTCATAAGTAAGGCCTACTACTTATGAAAAGCAAAACACATAGCCATAAAAGCACAGTGAAGCAATGTGTACTGAAATACTCGACACCGCACTGCGCTCGTCTCCCTGAGATATAAGATGATACGTCTTTTATTTGTCCTTTTATAATTCAAATTAAAAATTGTTCGTTATTTAACACAATGAAGAACTATTTTCGTAGATTATTTCGATATACGCGCATCATTATCTTGTGAAATACGAGTGTTACATAATGATTCATTCTAAGAGCATGTTGACACAAAAGTAGTAATGCATGTGTTTATAGCTTACTGTTTACAGTGTGTATACTGTATACATATGTGCACATTTTTCTTCATCTCTGTCAGTTGGCTTTCAATTTAAAATCGACTTCAAATACAGTCTACAATTTGCATAACACCATTATTTCCTACATAAATCGATTTTCAAGCGATATAATTATTTTATTTTATTCCATTGCGAACATTGTATTGAGGACAAGTTAAAAATTAAAATTTGTATAGTTAAATTGTTTCTAAAATTACAGTTTTTAATTTACTTCCGCCTTTCTTCTAAAAACTTTTCGTCCACCATCGAATTTTCATTGTAGTTTGATGTGGTTTGGGTTAATCTCCAATTTACCAAATTCTTCAGAAATTTGTTGTAATTAGCCAAGAGTTGATAGTTCTATAGTTTTTTCTACGAAAACAGATAAAATTTCTATTAACTACTAATCATACATTACAAATCTTGTGTTCATAAAAATCTTCATTAACTTTTAACTACAATTTTAAATTTCAACTACCTTTATAACATTATTGTTCTTAGGTTATAACGTTAATATTATTAAATTACATAAGTAGTTAAATAGGTTATAATACAGATATAGAAATAACATACATCTTTGGATTTAACTAGTAATGCATTTGCTAAGTTAATAATTTTGCTGTAAGATAAGTCAGGTACAGGTTTGATATTATTTGATCTGGGAGGTTTTAAATAACAGCATCTTATATTTTGATATTGCCGAAGTTTAATACATATTATTTTTAATTTAAATGGCACGTAACTTGTCTATCAGAAAATTGGAGTAACAAATCATCCATTTATATCTGCCCATTAAATCTATAATATTACAACATTATTATACTCTCCATTACATTATAATATAATTCTGATGTCATCGGAAAAATAGTTTGAGATGAACTTTGTTGTAAAATACTCTGTGTTTAAAAAACGTTTAGAAAGCTTATTTTAGTTAAACATGTTCTGTAACAAATTTTGTTTACAAAAGACTTGTCTTGCGTTTAAGCTTAAAATATTTTTTTACTAAATATAAAGTTAAGTTAAGGGTTAAGTTGATTATCAAAGAGACCGATGTTGCGTAGAAAGCCCGCTGTATTTGTCTTTCAATACAATTAGACAATTGTTGGATGTGTTTTCAATACAATTAGGCAATTCTTAGCAATTAATTAGCAAGAACGAAAAATGAAATGAGGTAAGTAAGCGATTTGAATACAAAAACGGAAACTTTTCAGACAAACCTATTAAATTAATTTGACAGTACTTGATAGATAGTTTTATGTGAGTTACAGAATTAAATATTCGTTGTTGTGTTAAATAAAATGAAACAAGACTTTCAAACTTAGAATTCAAGGCAAAAAGAAAATGTAAATTTATTATTTTTTGTACAATTAATTAAATAATTATGTATTAATTATGTATTTTTAGAATAAGACACTCGAAACAAAGAGCATGCAAATGAATCATGGCGGTTATTGATAATTCCTTATTCCAGATATGAATTATCCAGAATATTGTATTATCCTGATTAGACTAAGAAATTTAGCATTAGGTACAAAAGTACTAGAAGTGCCCTATTTTGTTAGAATCTGCAATCATCAATAGACGTTACGTTAAATCATGGACATTATCGCGTCTAGCTTTTTGTTATAAAGTTGATGTAAGTATATCTCAAAGTATTTTCCTTTCAATATGGGTGTAATTAATATCTCTACATTCTAACAGGATTGTAAATTGACACAATTGGTTCAAAATAACCATACGCAACCAAGAAAGTTAAAGCCAGTGATGGTGACGAACACGCATCTGCTTTTGGAAGTGCTTTAAAAGGTGCTGGCGGGATCCGAACCTAAGACCTCAGAGTTGTGAATCGGACATTCTAGACACTAGGTCACTACGATTGTTTAAATTAGAATATAAAGAGACAGATACTATCGCAAAATCTAAATGAATATTGAAAACTGAGATAATTTCAATTCGAATTTCAATTTTTCAATCAAAAGTCGTTCTCAACGACTCTTCTATTATCAGAACTATCAGATTCTTCAATTATCATAGAAATGGTGCCAACACAATTAAATCCTAATTTGTATGTACAAAAGAGTCTTAACACTACTAAGTATTATTTACATGGCCTAGACCAGTTTTTCAGTTTTATTCATCGTCGTTGAGAAGATCTGTGCACGATTTCGCTTTGGTAGATCTGAAATGAGAAACAAATTAAATTAATTCCTAATACAAACCTGGTAATTTTTTTTTAATTGTAAAACTAGATTTTTTGTCTATGGTCTAGAACTTGATGGTTATCTTTTCTAACTTTAATAGGTTTATACTTGACCGCTACTTCGTCTGATGTTAAACGACGATGCCCGTGATGCAGACTACGATGGAGCGTGCTTACTAAGATAAAACCGACTTGAAGGTAAAGACGCCAATATTGTAACAATCGGGAAAAGCCCACTTAGTCATTCTAGAGGCTAGACGTTCTTTACACAAAAGTGGAGTCAAAACTCTTCGAGTCATTGAGACGTTTACAATGAAACGAAAACTTCCTTTTTTGTTGACCTTTGTCAAAAGGAGAGCCTGAATACCTACACCACTGGTCACCTTTGGGCAAGATTAAGTGTTCAATGACGTAACAGTAAGACTTGTAGTTTGTGTTTTGTGTCTACCCTCGAGTGAGTCTCTCCCAATAACTAAGTTACAGTAAAATTGTAGACGTCAATTTGTAACAAAAGGCGTGAGATTGCAAATCCACGGTAGGTTAAGTTACCTTAGATTCTATTCCTTCCATACCTTATATTATATACCTATACTTTAGAAGTCAAAGTCAAAGTTCTTTATTGATAAATGTACAATTTACACGTCAATTAATAAAAAAATTAAACAAAAGAAAGAGCATACAAATTGTATACATCTTCAAAGTTTGAAATTATCACTTCACAGTATTTTAATAACTATTATTAATTATCGTACAGAAAACTGTCACGTATTTTACGAGTATAACAAATATGTTTCAAATACAATTGTACTGATAAATGTCATTTTTTTCAGATTTTTATAGGAACTTTACCATCACTCTTTAAAATTCGCTGTAGCTATAAAAAGTTTGATCGATAAGCCAGCACTTTAATCTGTTTTTGAAGGTGCCGAAATTTGGGGCCGATATAACTATTTTGGGAAGATTCGTTAGATTGTAAACTGACAGCCGGTATTGAAAATTTTACTATTGACGGTTATGCAAATCTAAAATAGGGATGTTATGGATATGATATTTGGGATCTGGATACGAATATAAGAGCAAAATTATATTGGTTTCGGACACGGTTAGGGATATATATTTATTTCAGATTATTCGGTAGTTTTGGAAAGTTTCGTTTACGGATATTAGATTAAACATACTGGTCAAAATTGAGCAGAGGAAGATTATATTTATGTAAAAGCAATTTAGAAGCCTTATCACTAGAAAGTCCATTATATCTGAAACTATCCGAAACATGTGAAACGAAACTTGTAGGTACGGTTACGCTGACGGATATATTTGTATTTCGGGTAACCGATAGTTTTGGTTACGGTTATGGAGCTCCACTACATCCCTGATCTAAAAGTAATTAGTTATATGTAAGCGTGGTTTATCTTAGACCGCATCGTCGCTTTGCATTAGGCGAGAAAGCGGAGAAGCGTCGTCTTTGGTTATCTTGTTTTTCCAACGCAACAAAACAAAAACATTTAGGTAACCTACATTATATCTTGAGTCCAACTAACCCATTCATTTAATCAGAAAAACTTCGAAATGAACACGCGACAGTCTTATTTTGTCTAATGCCGTGTAATTACTATAAAATGTACTTATTGTTCTGGAGTAATAGTAAGAGTGAACTGAAAATAATACTTACTGTGAAGCTTTGACCCTTCGACAGACCCTAAGTTCTATGGGTCCACTTCTCACTGCCTTGAATAGTGCCAGTGCCTCTATGTGAGCTAGCTCATGGCACGCCTGGCCATTCACAGCGAGCACCTCGTCTCCTGAAAAATACGACAGTAAAACATTAATAGATGTTTTCAGCATTCTGTATAGAGTATCTATACTTTATACTGTAGTTGTTCAAAGTCCGCAAAACTCATTTATCAGAAAAACCCCTACAACACTATAGGCTACAGGCCCGTGAACAAAACTTACGTAGTAAACTAACCACCAGGAGACCTATGTAGGATGATAGGAAGGTATAAAGTAATAAGATTCAGCACTATACTGTCACTTGTAAGCTGTCCAACTGAGTACAGTCGAAGAGGGGGGGTTGCAACCCTCGATCATTTCTCCTTGTCGCATGATTTTTGTACGGCATTGCGAAATAATGGATTAGTAGATTAAGAGGATTAGGAGATTTTATAGTTTCAATACCTCTTCTAATCTATTATTCTGCAACGCCGTAAAAAAATCATGCGACAAGGAGACATTATCGAGGATTGCAACCCCTCCTCTTCAACTGTACTCAGTTGGACAGCTTACGAGTGACGGCATAATGCTGAATCCTATTACTTTATACCTTTCTATCATCCTACATAGATATCCTGGTGGTTCACTTACTACGTAAATTTTGTTCACGGGCCTGTAGTCTACTAGCAATAGACAGCAATAGTGGTAGGACTCTTGGGAGAGTCGGCCTGGGGAAGTACCACACCTTTGCCAGTTATTTTACCGCCAAGCAGTAATGTGAAAACATTACCGTGTTCCTGTTTGAAGGGCAATGTTCACAGACATAACATCTTAGATCTCAGGGTGACGAGCGCAGTGCAGTGCTAGGTAATGATTTGGACTCTTCATGTTCCAATAGCTGCGTGTCACTGTGCTGTTATGTGGCAGGCGTGTTGCTTACCATAAGGCATAAAACATGTCCTGCTCGTCATTTTTTATTAAAAAACAAGAGTTTATTATTGGCGTGGGTTGTTCATTTCCAAAAGCTATTGTAAAAAATAAAACAACAATGGAAATCTTAGTGTCGCTTTCCTACTCACAGAGCTCTGCTAATATAAAATAATACTTATCGCCTCGCATTGTATATGTAGGTACTAGGAACTATTTCATAGAAAAGTAATCATAATGCTTAACATAACCGATTTTCGTTTCCTAGTCATTGGTAATGGAAGAATCATGAACCTGTCGTTCGAATATAGGTCAAACAATTAACGAAGTTGATTGCTTAGCTAATCAGGGGTAATAGCAGCATTAGTAAGCTGTTTACACTTGATAAATTTTGATCCAATAACTTACTACAATTATTGCATGTTAAAACAATAAATCGTTACATGCATAAACATTCCAATGGTACGTGATGCCCATTCGAGTCACAATGGCAGGCGGGTTGATATTACGTTCTTTGTTATTACGTCTCTTCGACGAATAACCACAATGCGGTCGTCCTTATCACGACGCATTCCACGATACAATTCCGATTACTGAATCATTTAGAAGCGATATAAAAAAAATCATACCGGCTTTGAGTCTCCCATCCTCGACTGCCTGCCCTTGTGGTAGGATGCTCTTGATAAAGATCCCAAGTGGTCCTCGAGGCGAGTCGCGTCCTCCAACAATAGTGAACCCGAGTGGCTTCTTCCCGTGCCCTTTCTCGAACGTGATCGTGTGGTAAGTGTGCGTTGGTGCTCGCGGTCGCCGGGGTAGCGTGCAAAAATTGGCTGCGTTCGGTGTTTGTATATCACTTTCACAGTCATTTTTATCTTTAGTCCGTTCGGCGTCCGGCGTGTCGAGGTTGACATCGCCGGCGCAACTGAAAGTGAGGCCGTCCTTGTTAGCGCCGCCGTAGCTGACGACTTGGCGGCGCAGCAGCTTGTTATTCATGCTGCTGTAACTCGCGTTCTGGCCCTTGAGGAAATGCGAGTGCGAGGCCGGCGCGGGCGCGTCGTGCTCGTCCGCCACTGATAGCGCGCTGCGATTACACGCCAACGACGCGGACTCATCCTGCGATACACGACGATCTATTTTGACGTCATATTTATCAACACGTTTTTCTTTACCCAAAATAATTGCGTTTTCGTAATCGACTGAACTTTCACGCATCAATAATCCGCTCCTTTGAGAAGGTTCTCGTTGTCTTACATTGGGGTTGGGTTTATCTTTTTGCCTGCATATTACGATGTCGATCTCTGATGTGCCCGATTTTAAGGCTTCTTTGGCTTCAGACATGGTGAGATCGCGAAGGCGTCTACCATTTACGTTGAGCAATTCATCGCCAACACGAAGTGTTCCCTCTCTGTAAAAAAAAGGGATTTGTAAGTGTCATAATATACCTAAAATACGAATGAGTTAAGTCATTCTGAGTTATCGTTCAACTAGAGTGCTCGCAATATAACTCTGCGCGTAGCAAAATATGGAACTAATTGACAGGCCGTCAACTTCTTGTTTACGTCACTTGACAAAAGTTTGTTTACGTTTGGTGTATTTATTAATTTCCAAAGTAATTATTAGCTTTTATTATGCCGAAAGTGACTAAAAGTGTTGGCCGTGGCTGGTTCTTGAAAATCAATCGTGATTGTGAAGAAGAACGATACAATAACAGGCCAAAAGTGCAGTTTTCCAAACGCAGCGCTATTTGACAACTAATATGTAGGGATACCATAGCAATCAAATCTCCACCTATTATTATCGGCGTATTTTTAAGCTGAGGCTTTATTTTTGAGGTTTGATTGTTTTATCGCCAATGTCAATCAATAACCGTGGGAAAAATGTGAGTGCTTAAGACCGAATGTGAGAAACAAGTTATATTAATTTTTTTTTTTCATAACATACAAACCAATATAGGAAACACAGTGACACAGCAGTAAAGATCAGCTGATTGTATCTTTCTCGCTCGGGTATACTCGGCGGTCCTACGTTCACCCGATCGACCCTTTCAACTAAAAGCGTCAGCTTCATTTACCACCGAAGCGAAAATATGTGGGCGGTGCGCCAAAAGAAATTTCACTTAATTTTTTTAGCTTGGATGCTCTGTTATCATTTACTCCGTATTAATTACTGTATGTTTTATTATAGGCGTTTCAGAACGTACAATTACGTGGTAATGGACAACGCATCATACCACTGCACTCAGACTAAAGAGGCTACAATGTATCTAATAAAGAGGCACACAGAAGACCCACAATACTAAGTAGAATGACTGTTAAAAAGACATGGACAAGAAGTTTTGCGGTTACCGCTGTGATCCATCGTGATCTAAACCCTATTGAAAAATAAGATGATCCTTCAAAGAGCATTCATACGCCAAATTTTCAAATAGTGTTATTTATGGTCTCAATAAAAGATTTCCAAGTTTAAATTAAATTATCATTATTTCGTTATTGGTGTAGGTTGAAAATGACAGATTTTTTATAATGTAATTAACTAAAATAAAGTTCTCCTGGTGGTAAGAGACTCAAACAGTCTTTAACCTGTACCAATGATACTTGGTCATACTGAACCAAACTGCACTGAACCAGCACTGTAACGGCGTTCATTATTTCGAGACATTCGTTCTAATCTCAATTGTCCTATAATTTATAAATAGTTAGTAAAATTGCTTCCCTGAAAAATCCCTTCCTGTACCTGTTTTATGAAGTTGAAAGTTTGCAATGAAAGGGGAGGGAACCTATTGGCTTGACCTGGCAACATTAAGTACGCCACCAGTCGCGCGCAGACTTATACTGCGAGCACTATAGGTCCCATTTCAAGTTCAATTATGTTTATTGTAATTTTTTAATTAATTTTGGTGGTAGTACTTGATTGAGATGAGCACAAAATAGGAAAAATTAGTAAAAAAGCAGGACGTCTATGCTCTACCGTGAACTGAAATTAGTTAGCAACAATTGATGATAGATTTATATAAATTGAAATTAACATATTAATGAAATCAGAGGTCGAATGTTGTGAATCTCTAGATTAAATTAAATGTTTCAATAATAATATAATATGAAATCAAAATTCGCCAAAACAATTTCTCACCTTTCTGCTAAGCCACCAGGAACAACATGGGCAACAAGATAGCCGATGTGACCTTCATCGGTTAGTTTTGTTTTAGCAATAAATATTCCTAATTCCTCTGCTGGACATTTTCTGACTATTTTCACTACTTTGAATTCGTTTTTATCTGGTTTGGGACCTCTCGTGGGCTTTCGACATGGCGGTATTGGTGGTATCCCATAATTTCCCGAGCTTGCATCTCGTTGTCTCATCTTTTGCTTCTCAGTTAACTGTAAATACTGAGGTTCTTCATATTCACTCTCTTTCTTTGGCATACGCCTAAGGATCTCCTTTCGATCCAAAGATAAAGCTCTTTGGGTATGTCTAGGCCTAGGTCTAGGACAATCTCTTCTTTCTCGACTCATTCTACTGGATGTTCTTGTTTTCATATAACTCTGATCACCAGATACACTTCTACCATGGCACGGCATTAAATGATTTGCTTGTGAAGCAGAACTTTCACAACGAGATGATATTCTATCACTTTCAAAGATAGATGAAGCAGCTGATTCATTGACTAGAATACCTGAGTCAGCATCTTCAAAATCGTGTATTAAAACATTTTCGTCATCACAAGACGCTTGGTAAACATCATCGTGAAACACTGAACTTTTTTGAAATTCATCTAATCCGGGTAAAGCTCCATAAGAAAAGCTTCGTAATTTTGCTTTTACTCCGCCTCGCTTTTTTCTACTCTTACTAACTGAATTACTGGGTTTCATTGCGTTATCGATATGACTATCCACTACATCTTCCCCATTTTCACCATTTGGTTTATATAATTTGGAAATAAATCTATTTGTAGTTGACTTCAGATATCTGTCAGACATTGCTCTGATTTTGGCAGAAAGACAGGAACTAGGTCCTACGGAATCTTTCCCATCCTTAATCTTAACTTTATCAGTCTTTTTCTGAGATTTCATTGCAATCGGCGTATCGTCATCGTAAGTTTCGTAGTCGTCGTTAAATATCTGGTCGCTAGATTTCGACAACTTACCACCTGCTTTAGGTATGGCATGGTAACGGTCACACTCCGAACCAGAACTATAACATCTTGTGCCTCTATTGATAAAAGATTTACCATCAGTTCTCCACTGGCACTCGACGGGACTAGTAACACTTTTGGCGTAAAAAACATCATCGTCGTAATGAGGCGGCATTTTTACCCACGGGTTATGGTTTTCGAATTCTATGTGTGTGTCTGAGTAATTGGCTGCGTAGCGGCAATTAATGTCTTCTACGTGTCCGAACCCACTGCAGTCGCTGCCTGAGGTCGAAGCCGCATCGTCGCCGTGTCGTAAAGGCCCGTTAGATTTAAAGCAAGACAGTTTTGTGTTTTTAACTTTATCGAGCAACGGGTTTCGTTTTTCCCGATATACCATATACTCTTTCTCTAAAGACCCTCCGCGGTTTTTACGCGTTGTATTGTAATGATCTTGCGGTGAGCAGGGACCGTTCTGCAGTGATATGCGCCGTGTGGTTGGAGTCTCGACATGCTGACGGTGAGGAGACTTCTCCACGATAATGATTTGGTCGCTCAGATTGTAAAAATTGGTTTCCACCGAGCTGCCGCTACTTTTTCGGTTAGGATAGCGGACTGGTGACATATCTGAAAGCAAAGTAAAACAGTTGTAATACTTGTTTTCCATCAAATCGATTGAAAGTACATTAATGAACGTAGAACCGTAGAGTTCTATAAACGTTATTCTTGATCTCCCCATATTAAGAACATTGAAGTAAATTAGATACATTAAAACGTTGAACACGATAAGGGAAAGTAGCGAGTTACTTTCTTTACCATCGACATAACATCCCGTATCTACGAGTAAGTATAACTATCAAGTTACAAGATGCCTCAATTAGAAATGTTGTCTTCATATAAGGTAGCATGTATTTAGTTACACCAGAGTTCGTTAGGAAGAACTGAGTTCTTAGAATTATTAAAGCTTGTGTCAGCGTATGTAACGAGATATTATTAAAGTTGGCTACGTGTACAATAATATAGCTTGTAACGTATCGTTGTTTTCTTTTATTATTACAAATATAATAACTACTTGCAGTTTTGCCCGCCTGGGCATTTACTGGGTATTTACTAATAAATTGTCACTTTTAAAATATAATTAGAAATATTTTCTTATTCAATTGTAGATCTACCTCTGGATTCTAGATGATAGATTGTTTTGGTTTATAAGTACTTTAAAAAAATGGTGTTCTCACAGAAGACAAAATGTTGTTAACATATTATTTACGTGTTAGAAGTAGATAAGTACATAACTCTGTTTGTACCATTAACTCCTGTGCCATGCTGTAAGCTTCATCCTCTTCAGTAGTTCAGTACAGATATTTGAAGTCTTTGAATCCTATTACTTGAAGCATTATTAACCGCAAGTAAGTTATTAATGCATTGCCAGCTCTAGTCAGCTTACAATAAGTTTTAAAATTGATTATTCATCATTATAGCAAACTCTCAGGTGGCACAGTTAGGAATGTGGTTCTAAAATCAATAATACCGTACTTCCTAATTTCTCTATTTGTTCATTTTGTTCCACATCCAAAGTTGCATAACCTTTGCATAAGAATTGCGAAACAGTTTTATATTAGCGACAAATCTTGTCTTGTTACGCGTGATTATGCGTGCGAGTTGATAGCGCGCATAAATTAATAAAATTAAGCATGAAATTAATAAATCATGAGAATCATAAATTATTCAATAACATGAAATTAGGTTATTCTTTAGTATAACTATGCCAGCATAGGATATTGGATATTAAATTCATTGCTAATAGGAGGTATGCTCGACAATCGATCAGCCTGCAGGGGAAAATGTAAGTTGTACAGGTTTATGGGTTTTGTTGAAGTAATGAAATACGATTATCGTGGCCAATAATATTATAGTGCAAATATTTGTGTGATTAATGCAAATATTTGTACTGTGCCTGGGTGTTTTCTATGTACAACAAGTGTGTATTTAAATATTATATCAGCGATCTGACTTCCATTGTACAAGCTTTTCTTAGGTTGGGGCTAGATGTGATGTATGTGAAATGCCCACCAATATATTTATTATATTATTTTTACATGGTGTGTTCTCTTTGATCTATTTTATTATCTTATATATAAAATTCTCGTGTCACAGTGTTTGTTTCCTTACTCCTCCGAAACGGCTCAACTGATTTTAACCAAATTTTATATGCATATTCAGTAGGTCTGAGAATCGGCTACTAGCTATTTTTTATAGCCCTAAGTTATAAGGGTTGTTCAACCCAAAAAAATTTTTTTTAATTTTCAGACAAAAATTTTTGTTTTTATTTTTTTATAATGTGGCGTTAAAAAATACATACAACCCTAAATTTTTATTCTTTTATCACCAACCCTTATTTTTTAATAGCCATTTTAGTAATTTAATCATTTTTCATCCCGCTCGATAACTATAGTCGATCAATTTTAGTCTTTTTAGGGTTCCGTAAAACGTAAAAACGGAACTCTTATAGATTCGTCATGTCTGTCTGTTTGTCTGTCCGTCCGTCCATATGTCACAGACACTTTTTGCCGAAACTATGAGAACTACACTGTTAAAACTTGGTAAGTAGATGTATTCTGTGAAACGCATTAAGATTTTTACAAAAAATAATAAAAATAATAAAAAATAGGGGTGCCCTCCATACTTATAACTAAAACTCAAACATTTTTTTTTCTTCAAACCTACACGTGTGGGGTGTCTATCGATAGGTTTTCAAAAATGATGTTGAGTTTTCCAAAATCATTTTTGTCTACACTGAATAATTTGCTGTGTACACACTGCCAAAGTGGTAAAATGTGTCCACCCCTCTAACTTCTTAAATAAGAGAATGATAAAACTAAACAAAATAAATGATGTACATGCAAACTACCAACGAAAATTGGCTTGAACTCGATCTGATGTGGAGTTTTTTTTGTACGTCATAAATACTTGGCTGCTTTTATTTGTAAATGTTTATCACTCTATTTCGATTAAAATTTCCCGGAGCTATGGCAAATTCTAAAATCTATAATATGAAAATGAATCGCAAAATGTGTTGGTAAGCGCATCACTCAACAACGCCTGGACCAATTTGGACAATGTTTTGTTTTAATGTTCGTTGACGTCCAAGGATGGTTTTTACGGCGAGAAAAAAACGAATAATTGCCGGGAAAACTCTAAAAACCGCCCTTTTATTTTTCCCATACAAACGTTTTTCTAACTAAAATGTTAAGGCAATTTGAGCTTTATGGCTATGAAATAAAGTTCATATTAAATAACAGGCACTCGCTTATGTCTAAGCAATATATGTGTGTTCCTAACGTCAAGGATTCAATTTGCACTTTATTCCCGCTGCACAAAGTTCAAATTCCATCATGTCTATCCAAACAGTTGGAGGATAGGAGGATCTAATGTCACGTTCCGAAACCCACTCAGAAGAAACTTAATAAAAGTGATAATATCGCGAACCAAATTAAATTGAATAATCACAAAACGTAAGACTCAATAGTACTGATGTTCAATTTGGTCGGCTCCACGATATTATTTACTTTGATTTAGTTTCGGCACGCGATATAAAACGCGTCAGTTTTAACGTCACTATATCAATCAAGTGTCAATCAAACACAAACCGCGTTACCAAAAGTATTTTTGACTAATCCACATAGAGCCATTAATTAAAAAAAAAAAGTGTTTTATTATTTTGAATTGTTGATTTAATATCCCTATCAGATCTGTGCAAAATGATTTGAATACACACGTTTGTGCTGTGGAGTGTAATATTTTTGGAGTAAAACTAACGGCCAGAATACGAAACACCATACTGCGTTCCAAAACCGGAATAGCCGATGTGACTCAAAAAGCAGCCAATTTGAAAGTGGGATCGGGCTGGACATGTTTGCTGCATGTCGGATGATTATTGGGCCAAAATTACCACGCGGAGGAAGCCATATTGCAAACGACGACGCGGCAGACCAAAGAAACGATGGCAAGACAACCTCCACAAATATCGGAAAGACTGGACTGTTTTAGCCATAGAAAGGGAAAAATGGAAGGAGGGTATGGAAGCCGTTGTCCAATATTGGGACAAGACAGTCACACGATAAATAAATATTAATACCTATTATGTAAATGAGATAGATGCAAATGAATTAAATTTCAAAATTCAAGAACAAATTACTGGAGAGCTGAGGATTTATAAATCAGTTGATTCGATTCAAGATAATGTCGTAAACAACTACTATCCACCGGAATTTTTGAACTCGCTGGATTTCCCAGGATTGCCACCTCATACCTAATCTTCAAGTTGGTTCGGTAGTTAAAATGTTGTGAAATATGAACGAACCGCGTCTTTGCAACGGCACACGGTTAGGTACAAAAATACTGAACAACGTGATAGAAGCATTTATACTGAAAAGAAAGTATAAAGGAGAAGACGTTTTGATACCACGCATCCCAATGATTCCGACTGATGCACCATTTGAGTTTAAACGACTACAGTTTCCAGTGCGGCTTGCCTTTGCTATGATCATAAACAAGTCCCAGGGGCAACCTTAATACGCTCAGCGCCAAGCCCTATATATGGGAATATTACCAAATTTTGACAACTTTTAATTTTTGTTTTTTTAGTGTTGTGAGTTGTGAGGTGTTAAAATAGTATAGAAAATAAGCACACCCCCTCCCCCGTCATCCCTTTTGTTTATTTTTTGATACACGTGGCCTGGGAAATACTTTAAGGTATAGATAAACTATTCCCCAGGCCATGTGTATCAATAAAGAAATATATTTCGTAATATTATTTCTCTGTGTTTCTCTCTTGAATGCACATCTATTATTCAACCAAATAGTATCTCAAGAAACTTACTATCACTCAATTCTGGGAACAAATAATTGAAGTTTTACTAAAACGATCTGCTCAGTTAGCCGGAGATGAAGTATCATCAGCCTCTATTATGACAAGAAGACCGTCTAATAGAAAACATTATCTCATAAGTAACAAAGTTGGAGAGAAAATTGTACGCTGAAGATATGCAGAGGTATTATAGTGTATTAATCTAGAAAACCCATAATTCTCACATGGTCAATTGTATGTTGCATCCCGTGTTCGAAAACCATCAGATTTGTTTGTCCATGTTGTGACAGGTAATCAAACAAAAAACATCGTATATCACAAAGCACTACAATAACTACTTTTTTTAAAGTCGGTTAAAAATAAAACTGATTTTTGGTAATAACTTGATTAACAATAAAGGGATTCATTATCATTATCAGCCTATTTAATATTCGTCCACTGTTGGACGTAGGCCTCTCCTAATGAACGCCACAAGGTGCGGTCTTTTGTATTCTGCATCAAGGGATTACTTGCTTTTAAATGCTTATATAGTATATACGTTGAAGTAAAATGTTACGAGTATTAACTGTATCAAGTTTCAACAGTATAGTTCTTATAGTTTCAAAAAATATGGTTGTGACAAACGGATGGACAGACAGACAGACATGACGAACCCATAAAGGTTCAGTTAGTAGTTTTACGGAACCGTAAAAATGGATCTTCAAAATGTATGTACGCTCATAACTTTTGAATGACTGCACCAAATAGGATGATTCTGTGTTTGTTATTGTCGGGACAAGATTTGTACAGTAGAAAGTCTAGAAAATGTAGATGAAAAAATACATGGTGGTTCACCGGGTCAGCTAGTATTATATAAAGCTATAATTTATCACACTAATATTGTAAAAGCGAAACTTTGAGAGTTATGTGTTTATGAGTTACTAGCAGTGGGTTCTATTTAATTTGTCTACGATAAAAGGTAGACTAGACTATGTGTTATTTACGACAATAATCTATAACTTTCAATACGATCCGTTCGACGTTCCAACGTGATTGATCAACAAACATCCCAACATCCAAACATCACATGTACTTACCAAATTCCCACGTATCTCTGAAATGTTTTGATGAAATTAAATACTTAAGTGTTAGTGTTAGTGGTTGGTTGATACCGGGCAGAGTAGTTAGTTGCAGTAATAAAGACGAAAGTTTGGTGGGATTGTGTATTTTTGTACCCACATATCTGTATAATAGCGGAATATTTTTTTTGTAACTTAATTTTTTTATGGCTTAGGTATGTCGCACATACAACGCCAGCTCCTTTGATTGAATTTTAATGAAATTAAATGTACATAGTAAATAAATTACTTGGATTACACGTATGCTAGACGGGTAGACGGCTACTTATCTCATCGTAAATTTGCGATTGTAAAATAGCTGGTCACACCGCGAGGCGAAGCTAGTTAATAATATTAATCATCTCGTGCGTCGGTTAATGCTTTTAGGTGAATTCTTCGTATGTACTATGGGTACTAACGAATATAGGTATGTATTAAAGTAGGTATACCTAGTTAGCTCAGGTTAGTAGGAACCTGCATTTTCTCAGCAAACCCAAAGAGTAATGACATAGGACCCTTAAAAAAACTAGCAACTCCCCGCGTAGTTCCCCTTACTGTAATTTTACCCGCGATAAAAAAGTTCATCATCATCATCATCAACAGCATACTAAACGTTCCCACTGCTGGGACTCGGGACCTTCTCCCGCAAGGAGAAAGTTAAGGCCATAATCCACCACGCTGGCCCAGTGCGGGTTGGCGGATGACACATGCCTTCGAAAGATTCTAGGGACATGTCGGTTTCCTCACGATGTTTCCTTCACCGTTTTAAGCTAGCGGCATTACACACATGACTTCGATAAAAAAAATTGCCTATGTTCAATTGTAGACTACTATAAAAATGTGTTTACAAATGTCAATCCTGTCTGTTCAGTTGTTCCAACGTGATTGAGCAACAAACTCCCAAATTTTAATATTTACAATATTAGTGGAACATTGATTACTTAGGTACTAGCTAATCCCCAAATCGTAGTTCTGCCACATTGACTATTCAACCGAATGATATTATGTCCGAGATATGCTACTCTTTATAAAATCTCTTCAAGTAAAAAACAACAGTAAAATTATGAGAATAGCAAATGCATGATAACAGATTCAACGTATAAACTATACTATACAACAGCTTTCCCATTCTTTTAAACAGGCTTAGTTTCTACTCGACTCATATTCTGCTGCAGAGCAAAGAATAAAACAAACTGAATAACAATGAACCAACAAATGAACACTTCCATTTATTATATTAGTAAGGTGTGAATTAGACATCTAATCTGAAACTATCACGTACTTACTCGTAGAATATGTAGGAAGAAGAAATTGATTTACTGAGTCGGGTCCGTGCTAATCCGTTTAACGCCAACACGGCCCCTCAGTAGGTCAAGCCAGATTTAGGCACTAGACTGGTGTTAATAAATTGTATGTAGGCAATGTAGCATTCGCAGAAATATGATCCGGTAATGCCTACTCATATGTGGATAAGTTTGAATTTGATGCTGTACATAAATATACATAGTTATGTTTTAAACATCTTCGCAACATTTTGTACAACATTGTCTATAAACTTTCCCGATTTGAAAACATATTGTACACAGTACTTAATCACGACCTAAATTATTGAAGTGAAAACTTCTTTAGGCGCGTCTAGACAGATTTTTCGTGGGCTGTGAATTGAATTCTACCGTCACGCTCGGGTATGATAAGAAAGCTTCGGGTAAGCTCGGGACCATGGCTATTGCCCATCTAGAAATGCGTCAACTAATGGGAAATGCTGAAAGGGCGTGGCCAGGCCATCATGGCATGGCCATCTAGAAATGCATCAGCCAATGGGAAATGCTAACGCATTTCTAGATGGCCATGCCAAGATGCCCAGGCCACGCCCTCCGGTTACACCCGTGTAGTTTCCAAGGTAGGTAAGCTTCCAAATTTTGAGTTATAAGTTTTCACTTCTATCGGCAGCACCTATGACTGCCAATTTTTTTCTTTTAATCATTTCAGCGTTTCGGCGTTAAATAATAATTTACATTATGTTTACAGTATTCTGTACAATGCTAGTAAGTAAACGACTAAAATAAAGATTGATAATAATATTGAACACCCACTGCGCCATGCAACATATCCCGTGGTATCACGATTATTATTTAAAAAAAAAACGATTTGTGCAAATGATAGATGTAATATGATATGATTTAGGCAACCACTAACTTTAAAATAACAGAAATCGATATCCATGTATTTATTATACTTTCCTAGAACGTATTTAATTTAATTGAATATCGCTCACCCCTTCAGAGATAAATGGGAACAAACACACAACATTTTAATATGATATTTATTGTGTTATTATAATGTGATAAACCTATATATATTTTAACTAGAATTACTGTAATAAGCCAACTTACGTACAAATAACATAAATGGTTCAGACGGTTGAAACGTTGCCGTCGTTTAAGGGGGCGCCTAGTGCCAGAAAACGAAAAAAGGTCATTTTCGACGCCGCTCACTGAAGTTAAGAAACTAAAAACTATGACAAAAAAAATAATGACGTGTGGGTACAATAAAAAAAAACAATAACCGAATAGAATTTTAAAAATAGATCAGAGTTTTTTACAATAAAAAATAAAAATGACACCGAAAAAACCCGTTTTAATTCGAGAACTCGAAATTATCAGCAATGACCCCACATTATTTTTTGGTAATAAAACTCCTAATTGTACGTTCTAGTAAAGTAACCGAACACTTTTTTAAATTTATGTTTAATTATTGAGTAATTTAATAAAACTTGGTCAAAATGGACTCCTAATTTAAAATTGATTTTTCCTCCAAACTGTGTCATGCTATTCTCGACTTTATGTATATCTCATTAAGAAACGCGTCGCGCGGATGAAAACTGACTTTTCCCTGGCATTAGGCGCACTCTTAAAAAACTACGACAATGTTTTACGTTATTCGTTTCATGCGTGAAATAAAGACTACTTCGAAATCTTATCGATCATCACACTAAGTTATTAACCCTACGTAACCGACAACGATAGTATGTCCTGTGTACTATTTACTATACTTAGATACCATTTGTTATTATAAAAATATGTATTTGGACGGTGATAACAGATAAAACATTTGCAATAGGAGATTCTTGACTACTTATAAAGTATTGGTATTCAAAAGCAGAAAAGAGTAAATGAAAATTTGTCTGACTTTTTTGAGTCGTTATTTCATCAAAATACAATCGTAGATGAAGTAAATGCCTAGACCGTAGATGTGTTCTTACCAATTCTAGATCTGCGAGTGGAGGGTTCAGTTTCAGGCGAGACGGCGAGCAGCCGCGGCGGCTCGCCTTTCTTGAACCACCGCATCCTCTACCCCGGCCTGGATCACTCCATCCTCACCTCACTGGAACAATCACAACACACGGTCAAAAATCTAATGCCACCAATTGGATAATAAATTTTATCTAGTCAAATGGACTGGACAATCCGCGAACCCTTTGGGAGCGAATAGGGTAGATACAATCCTTAAAAAACTAATTAGTCCGTCAGTTAGATTGCAAAAAATGATTGTGTTAGCGATCACTTTGTCCTAAAATAAGTTTATTCGTCCGAAATTAGAAAGTTAAGATTTGCGTCAGGAATGTGTGCAACTTGACCCTTTTGAGACAATAGATTTTGCTTTCCCTTTTTCTCTTAGCGTAGTTTTAATGTAATAAATAAAGATAGACTATGGAGATCGTCCCGCGGCCGGGCGGTCAGGCACGGACCGCCCGCCGCGAGGGTCAGGACGCGCTTCCGCGATGCCAGTCGATGTCTGAGAAATTGTGTAATATTTAAACTAGAATAATTTCATCTTCGACACCGAACAGACCTCCTCTCAGACTTCGACTTGGCAACGTAAAAACGTCTCCATAGCTCTTTAGTGAGTCCGAGCTGACGTGTTTTACTTGCCTCCTCTTCACACCCTACCTACGACTTACTCCTACGGCGTGCATCGTTTCACCGAACACCTTTTGAAGCGGCTATCTACGGCACCCCGTAAACTTGACGCTAACGGGCGGACCGGTACCAGCCCTGAACGGATGGATCTCACGCCACCGTGGTATCCGTCTTCACCGGTCCGCACAACGGAGGCGGCGCCTACGCGCTCTACGCTACAATAGAGCCGCGGGTATTAAAGCGCCGTTCTCAATAGCTGGTCCTTCGAGCCGGATCTTCGCGTGCAGTTTGCGAGAATCCGGTCGCCGAGTACCGCATCAAGAGGACCACGATGCCACTCACCAGGAGTAAGAAGAGTGTGAAACCACAAGAAGCGTCTCGTGAATCTACACCCGACGCGCCGTTTACCACCGCAACAGACGTGCAAAGCTTGACGAGTTCCAAGACTAGTCGACCCGCTTCCCGTGCGACCAACGACAACACGCTGCGAAGAAATGAAGCTGATGAAGCTACGGAACCCACAGTGAGTACTGTGAGAAGGATGGCGTCCGCGAAGGGGCGTACTTCAGAACATTCCGGGCTTTCAGCGAAGAACAGAGCTTCGACACACCGCGCAGCTAGCGAGAAAGTTGGCCGTACCGTTTCAACAACGTATGGGAGCAAACGTCGAGAGCTACAAGCACGCGCCGAGATTCATCGCCAAAAGCTGGAGCTAGCGCAAATCAAACTGGCTTTGCTTCAGCTAGACGAAGAAGATGAACTGTCGGTAGAAGAGGCGGAATCGTGTGAAGTACAGACGAAGAAGTCATCAAAGGGGAAAATTTTAGAAGATGTCCACAAATGTGATAACTATAGTGTGGCCAGAATATCCGATGATGGACACGGAGAACTGTCTAGCGAAAGACAAACGGGGAAGGAGTCCAAGAAGGGACAAATTCCAGAACGTTCTCCACCAGGTCACTCTCATAGAGGTGATAAAGAATCACACGATGGACAGATTACGAAAGTGCTGTCGGTAGAGAAGCCATACGAAGATGTCCACAAATGTGATAACTATAGTGTGGCCAGAATATCCGATGATGAACACGGAGAACTGTCTAGCGAAAGACAAACGGGGAAGGAGTCCAAAAAGGGACAAATTCCAGAAAGTTCTCCACCAGGTCACTCTCATAGAGAACATGATAAAGAATCACACGGAGGACAGATTACGAAAGAGCTTTCGGTAGAGGAGTCGTACGAAGAAGATGTCCGCGAACGGGTTAACTCGACGGTGATCAGAATAGCCGATGAGGGACACGGAGAGCAGTCTGATGAAGGGCAGACAAGGAAGACGTCCGCGAAGGGACACATTCCAGAACACTCTCCAGCACGCCACCTCGAGAAAGAACGCAATAAAGAACCCCACGGCGGACGAAGAAATTATCTCAGTACCAACTTGAAAGCCTGCAACACAGGGTCGTATAGGATTACAGTTGCACCAGCTTACCTAGATAAGATGTCCTTGTTTGATGGCACCGGCGAAGAGTGGTTGGCCTTCACGACAGTGTATAAAGACTCTATGCCATTTTTGTCCGACATGCAAAATATGGCGTGGTTGAAAAAGGCGGTCATTGGCAACGATAGAGAGGCCAATAACTACGTGTTTCCAGACGGGTTGCCAGGAGAAATGATAAGTTTGGTAGTAAGGATTCAGGGAAAGGAACTTCGCCAAGACACCTGGACAAGTGCAATGGGATGGGACGGCGAGACCCCACAGCAGAGCTTGGAGTCTTTAGAAAGATTTATTCTAAACATAGAAAATCTGGAATGTCTACGCATACCGAGACCAATCTCCGTCTTTGACACTGGGGGAGAAATACATGTTTGCACCGACGCCGGCGATGTAGTGCCGAGCGTTTGTGTCATATTTTGGAGGCAACACGTCGACGAAGAGCAGTATCGAGTCACGCTATGGGCTGTGAAGACGAGAGTTACATCACCGAAACCGGTCTCCATGTCGCGGCTAGAATCACAAGCCGCTCTGTTGGGGACAAAATTGGTACGGCTAACGGAAGAAGGACTCGACATCAAGCTTGATAAGAAAATCTACTGGACGGATTCGAGCACCCTTTTGTCTTGGATAAGGTCCGACCTCAAGATCTTCAAACCGATCGTAGCACATCACCTAGCTAAAGTCGACGACACGACAAAGCCTCAGGAGTGGCCATGGGTACCTACTCTGAAACCCAGGAGAATTCTCAAAAAGGCAAACCAGATCAGAGCTCTGCGGCATCGAGATGAATTTCGTATCGTAGACTCTACGCTGCCACGAAAACAGAAAAACGAAAAAGACGGAAGAATAAGAATATGCGATGCTCGCACGAACGGAGGAGGTATCATGAAACGTCCGAGCTCGAAGATTGTGCCGCTGTTTCCAGTTGAAGACACTGGAGAACGAGGGAACGATGACCAGCAGTCGTCAGCCATCAGTGGGCCGAGAAGATCGCTAGGCTGATAGTCGGTGCATTGCACGAGGGGGAGGATGTTAGCGATCACTTTGTCCTAAAATAAGTTTATTCGTCCGAAATTAGAAAGTTAAGATTTGCGTCAGGAATGTGTGCAACTTGACCCTTTTGAGACAATAGATTTTGCTTTCCCTTTTTCTCTTAGCGTAGTTTTAATGTAATAAATAAAGATAGACTATGGAGATCGTCCCGCGGCCGGGCGGTCAGGCACGGACCGCCCGCCGCGAGGGTCAGGACGCGCTTCCGCGATGCCAGTCGATGTCTGAGAAATTGTGTAATATTTAAACTAGAATAATTTCATCTTCGACACCGAACAGACCTCCTCTCAGACTTCGACTTGGCAACGTAAAAACGTCTCCATAGCTCTTTAGTGAGTCCGAGCTGACGTGTTTTACTTGCCTCCTCTTCACACCCTACCTACGACTTACTCCTACGGCGTGCATCGTTTCACCGAACACCTTTTGAAGCGGCTATCTACGGCACCCCGTAAACTTGACGCTAACGGGCGGACCGGTACCAGCCCTGAACGGATGGATCTCACGCCACCGTGGTATCCGTCTTCACCGGTCCGCACAACGGAGGCGGCGCCTACGCGCTCTACGCTACAATAGAGCCGCGGGTATTAAAGCGCCGTTCTCAATAGATTGTACACGTATTTCTTTGATTTTATTTCATAAAAAAAAATTAGGAAGATACAGTGCTTAGAAGTTTGGCGTGGGTACGATTTTTACCCACAAATGACGTCACGACCACTCTGGAAGTTTGTATATCTTTGTCGACTTTTAAAAATTTGGTAAAACAAAAAATACGTGTTCCATATTTTTCCATGATTTAGTAGACATACTTATTAGAATGGTGTATTTTTTACTCAGTCCGCTCCCTGTTGCCATTCATCATACAACACTAACAAGCCCTAAACTTTTTTTTTTCTTTTTTTTTTATCTCTAGAAACATCGCCCTTCAAACCGGAACAAAGTAATGTTTGCACGTACTGTTTGACTATTGAATAACTGGAAGGTGTAGTACATCCCCAGGTGGACTCTGCCAAGAGTACTACAACTACAAGCTACAAACATTTACTGAGAAATTATGCTTACAATTTGAATTCAATACACCGAGTGCGCTCCATAAAGGATTTACGCACAAATTATGTAAGTTTCGCACAAATAATTTCCGCTTATCGGATAATCCGACCTTTGCCATTTCTGACTCAGTAGGTATAATACCAAACCTCGTCTCCAATTTCTGATATAACGTTTCTAAACGGGTGTAGTAATAATCGGAATCCTTGAGATGACACAAGCAAGCGTTTGAAGATAAAAGACATACTTATTGGTCTAGAGCTAAAGGAAATATTTTACAAATGATTTAACAAATAATATAAAAGGTTTCTAAATAAATAAAACTGGTATTTATTTAAACACGAACATGTGAAAGTTACAGAGATAATTTAGCAAATTCGCTTCCTTAGATCAAGGCCGAGCCATTATTATTTTCTTCGAAAAAAAAAAAAAACAATACCGACTTCAATTATTAAATTTAATTCAGACAGAAAAATTTAGTAAGAATCTGTTCCTACATTACTTCAAATTTTATTTCAAAAACCGCCCCACCGATATTATATGGGCCCACCTTTGAACCATGATCTGCCAAACAAAAAAAAAATGCCACCAAAGTCGATTAACAATTGGCGGCACTATCGCGTAACATACCTACAAACATACAAAAAGAACATTCCTGTTTTGAAATCAGTTAAAAACAAAACTAGACTTCTATGCCATTGTGAATTACACTACACTACATTGGTAGGTACGCTTACCTACTACAAACACTAACTAAGCACATCTGAATCGTACTAACAATACCTACAAATACGAAAGTTTGCCTGTTTGGTTGTTTCTTGTATTTTCATCACAACAAAACAACGGAACATGAACAACGCGGGTAAAACCGAAGGGCACTGCTATGTATTAGTTTATGCTGGCAATATGTATTAGTAAGAAATATAATTTATTTCTTTTTAGTTAAGTACTTTTCATTAAATGATGTAGTTTAATTTGAAGTTAAAATTAGACTGTCGTCGTATAAAACAAGGTAGGCAAGGATACCTATCTTAGTTAGCAAGACAGACGTCAAACCTGTCTATTCCATTTAGTTTTCTTAGCCTCATTCGCATCCCTAACTGGATATTTGCTTATTAAATTCAGATAGCAGTCATTACCGATATGTGGCAACTGGTACCGGACCACGTAAAAACATGTCCAACAACATTTGACTTAATGTTGCAATGCTTAGTAGAATGCTTAGGTCTAAGTGGCTCCTACTATTAGCCACCTAGACTCGTAGTACCAACTGGTCAGACTTGTATTTGTAAGATCTCTAAAGATAGAACTGACCATCAACAGATATACAACTTTTTATCAACATAAAACATGATACAGTACATAAAAATACAGCTACAACAAGATTCATCAATTCTAAATACCTAATTAACAACTTTTAACAATTACAATAAATTTGATTGTACCGATAATATATTTAATTATGAGACGGCCACTATATTTATATTATTTAAAACTAATAATCTGTAAACGTTGGATACGCATTTCTTTTGGCGTGTATCTACCTACATTAAAGAATATACATCTATCAAACCACTAATTCCAGGTTGTGCCGTAATCAAATTTTAAGAACAGTGATTTGACTCCTATGTACCTATGATAGTGACCTACGTAAAGTATGGCCTTGTTTAGTTAGTAGAGTAGCATAACTACATGAGCAGCCCTTTATGTTTCCAAGGCTGGGACTCGACTCAGGGCTTTCTCTCGCAAGGAGATAATCTAGGCAACAATCCGCAACGTGCCAGTTGGCTCCTTTTCCGTCACCATTAGAGTCATTCGCACCATGTCAGGTGATGACAAACTCATGCATCTTCACTTGAAAAAAAAAACTCACGGGTGCGTGCGGGATTCGAACCTACAAACTCACAATTACGAAATCGGACGGTCTAGCCATAGGCCATCACGACTTTTACTCGAGTGCTTGAGACCAAATTGACCAAGGTTTCTCATCATAATATGTTCATGGTTTTGACCATGGAAATAAATGGTTAATGGAGGTACTCAGTAGACTGTCTACTAAGTTTTTTTTTATACATGACCACCGTTGATGCTAAATAAGTCTTTGAAATAACCTTGAAGATATTTTATATGGGATAAAAAGTAAGATCCAGTTGGAATGGTACGTCAAGGCCTCGCAGAACTGTAATAGGGAATGAAATGAGTGGTATGTATTAATTAAAATGAATATTAATTATTTTGAAACAACGTTGATGGATTGTTTTGCACTCACAAAACTTGTTTGATGTCATCTGGTTTTAATTGCATGTCTTGAAATAAGTTTTTGTAATACTGCTACCACTATATAGGATCAACATAGCTGGGAAAGATGAACCAAGGAGCCACATAGATCATTATTGTGTGTTATTGTGTTAAAAATAGCACCAATATAATCGTTAACGTTTTATTTTACTAGCATGAAACGCACCTGTGGTCAACCTTTTTATCAAACAATCATTGTTAAGAGCAACAGCAAGTATTTTTATACTGGCCTTCGAAGTCGTCTAGCCCTAAGGGAAATCTAGGAGTAACATTATGCCCATAGGTATATTGGTAAATAACCCAGATTACTTTTAATACAACTCACTCTCTCTAACTAACCTAGATATTTTTTTAGGGTTCACTTTAATAAATTATCGTGTTCACGTATTTATATTCTCGACATATTTCTCGAATGCTATTGTCGATTTAGCTTATACAAAGCCAATTAAAGCGTATTTATTTTTTCCATATTTTTATTCTTTACCGCACAATTGTAAGTACCTATTTTCTTGTTCGTCCTAGAGCTCGTGAATTCTACTCCAAAAGTTTTTCCTTTTGGAGTAGAATTCAAATATTATAATTAATTAATAAAATAAAGTTTTACTTACATCACACTATAATGTTATAAATGTCATTGTATCGATGTTTGGATATTTGTATGTTTGTTGCTCAATCACGTCCTAACGTTTGAACGGATCGGGCTGAAATTTAGAATACTGATAGATAATTGGCTGGAAGAGCACATAGGCTACTGTTTATCCCGGAAAAATATCCCGGAACTACGCGGGTAACACCGCGGGGCACTGCTAGTTTCATTTAATATATATAATTTCACACGCCACTTATTTATACCTTAGTACCTACCTAAGTCGTGGATTTAAGTCCATATTCAATTTTAAGTGTCGTATAATAAACAGTTCATAACTCTGGCCAATGTAATAATTAATAGTCTCAATATTACTACACCACAATTGCTAGTAGCGGCAGTCTAAATTACAAATACATAAATTAATTATTACTATATAGGTACCTAAATTCACACTGTTCTCTAACTCCAATTAAAATTGAATATCAATATTGACAGTTTGTGCAAGAATAAGTCAGTTAATAATTAATAATTATGTACTATGTAAAAGAAAATATAACTGTTGAAATGTGCTGTATTAATTCACCAAGTTTTGCAATAATTATAATATACACAATTAGCGGTCCGTCCTGGCCCGTGGTTCATATATAGCTAAGTCATTGAATTACGAATTTTATAAGTAATCATTGTGTTTACTTCTTCAAGGAGTAAGTAAACCTCTGTCAGATTTTGCGTCTGTAATAGGTTAACATACCCATCAATACCATGCACACATTAGTAAGATACACTCCCTCATATTCATATTCTTTTTCATTATTGTGTAATCATAATAGTTATTTGTTGTACAAGAGTGCAAAGTGGCTTTTTAACCGCGTGCTCAATTTTGATGACCGAGCAAGCGAAGGATTCTAAAGTTGAATCACGAGCGTAGCGAGGGATTCAAAAATTAGAATCCTGAGCGTAGCAAGGGAATCAAAAGGGCACAAGGTGAAAAATCTTTGCACTCGAGTGTAACACGTAATTTTTCATCCCCCCCTAGCGAGGAAATTACTAAATGCTTTGCGCATTTTCAGTTTCAGTCGATTCCGTTGGCGTTAAATAAACTTCTTGGTCGCTAGAATCACTTATTATTATGATATTTCGGTTTTTCACTTGTATTCAATTTTATAAGTTTTATACTTAAGTTTATTTAGCCATGGTTTTAAAAATAACAATATGACGTGAAAATATGGAGAGTTGACCGATTGAGGTAAGGAGTTTCATGTGTACATGAAAAAGTGTCCGCCCAAATGCATTAAATTATAGTAGCGCTAAATTTGCATCAGGGTACATTTTAAAGGAAATTAATAAACGTACTATTAAGAATTCATGAAAGAAAAATATTGGCAGTCATAGGCACTGCCGATAGAAGTGGTAACTTATAACTCAGAATTTGTTTTTTACTTTGGAAATAACGCGTGTGAAACCGGAGGGCGTGGCTATGAGCATGGCCATCTAGAAATGCTGACACATTTTTAAATGGACAATGGCATGGCTGAGGCATTTCTAGATGGCCATTGGCTATGGTCCCGAGTTTACCCGAAGATTTCTTATCATTCCCGAGCGTGACGCTAGAATTAAATTGACACCCCACGAAAAATCTGTCTTTGGTGTGCCAAAAGAAGTTTTGACTTCAAAATATATTGTACCTACATGTTTTCTCAAAATAGTAATTATTTATTTGATGTTATATTTACTACATTATTTTGTACTGCACAAGTAGTTGAAATTTTCTATTAGTTACTATTTTAGTAGTCAATAATGTTTAATTATTTAACTCGGCAACTCGGCATACTTCAATTCGATTACAATTTATTCATTCATAGCATTTCAAAATGTTTTGCCATTTGAAATAACATTCTTTACCTCTATCCTCCATACGTGAAAAGAAAATTGCGCGCAAAGCATTTAAGAAAAAGTACACCAAAGAGGTTCCGAGTATGAGTTTTTAACAAATTAAAAATAAATGTATGATGAATTCGGCACCAAGGAGGGAGAAATAAATAGGTTAAATTATGTTTTGAATTAAAACCTCAGTACACACTATGTTCTAAATTCAAATTTACTTTAACCTCTAGAGGGTAAAAACGACTTTTGCGCCCTGATATCGAGGAGCAAAAGTACTCTTTCCGAGCTGGTGGGATGAAAAATATATTTGTTAATGTAGTGACTAAAGGAGTCTCCTACTACAGGTATACAAATGCTTAAAAGGACACTCCATTATACTTGTTCCATAAGAGTAGTTTTTTAGAAGAAATATATATTTCGATTTTGGATTTGTTTTGATTATGTGCTACTATGAAAACAATTGCCGACCAGAGATGACTACAGTCAGCAGAACCTTTTAATGACTGCATCATGAATACACATAATATATAGAATTTACGTCAGTATTTTGGTCACGCTTCTTATTGACGTAGCTCTCAGATTGGAAAAAAGAGACCTCTCGTTCTCAAGGATCCAATGTTTCAATACACACGGCTCAAATATGTAACCTTATTCAAGGCTAGTGAATACATTTTCTTGAGTCATTTAGCATAATGAACCTACTTGGTACTTAGGTGACTAGGATTTTAGTATGGAATTTTAAATTTGTTCCAATGGCGATTTATTTTGCCACAACAAGTAACCTGCAGTTCAAAGGATTTTAACCTTGGTCGTTCTAAAGATAGTTTACGAGTTAGCTTTTGTGACGACATTGTCATTGTGTAATGTTGTTATTGAATGCTCACACCTCAACTGAACTGTGTCACTGACTTATTCCACTCCAGTAGATTTTTGAGAAGAAACTGTTTGAATGGCGTGACTTTATTATGTATTTGGTTCAAGTTTCGGTTCATTAAATTTTTACGTGGTTTAAAAACACGGTTTACTTTTGACTGAGATGACAATGATACGATTATCGAATTATTGCACTTATTGAAATATACAAGACCATATTTGATTTCATTCGTATTTAAGATTCGAGATAATGAATTGATACCTTAAAGTTGATTGAGTGACGATAACAGTAAGTGTTCAATGCACTAATATAAAAAATAAAAAAGAGATGGAATTCAATATAGAGAGAGTAGCTTAATTATTAATGCATCGATAACAAATCTCTATAATTTTAAATTATAGAGATACACGAAAAACACAGCACACGAAATAACCAGCTAAAATTGCGAGAGCTGTTCTGAGTAACTATACTATCATCAACATCAACAGCCCACTAAACGTTCCCACTGCTGGGACTCGGGGCCTTCTCTCGCAAGGAGAGAGTTAAGGCCATAATCCACCACGCTGGCCCAGTGCGGGTTGGCGGATGACACATGACTTCGAAAGATTCTAGGTACATGTCGGTTTCCTCGCGATGTTTTCCTTTACCGTTTTAAGTTAGCGGCATTACGCACATGACTTCGAAAAGACAGTGGTGCGTGTGGGGTTTGAACCCGGGGTCTCCGGATCGGCAGCCGCCGTTCTCCCGACTAGACCACCGTAACTTATACCGTAACCTAAAATATACCGTAACTATACTATGTATAAGTACTATTATTTTTTACAGGATAAAATAACATGGACATTGAAATGAATTTAGCAATCTAGACCCTAATTTTTTTTCATTTTCGTTGGATTTTAACACGTGAAAATAAGTAGTAACAACCACACTTATACCAACCTTTATCTTCGTTATGCCACTGTGATTCCTGGAAACCCAAAATAAAGCTTCCCGAATGTAATTAATTATTCCATATTATCTTTTTTACTTATCTCATTTCGAGAACAAAAGAGCCTTTCCCGCCTCGAGATAACACGAATTCGTAATTCATCCTGGATTAGATAGAGTTGATTACTTAGGGATAACGAGATGAGTAATAATTAGGTTAATTCCACAACGTTATATTTTATCTCGTGGTGTGTTATACAAACGATGATTGAACTTAAAAATCATAAATCTTCCAGAACTAAAAAATCCTCAGAGTGATATATGAGATACTAGCACTTACCGACAGTTCTGTCCATGTCGAATTTAGAAAAAGGCTATTGTGGAAGTACCTAATTCTACTTTTTTTTTCGGGATAAAAAATAAAGTATGCACCATTCTTAGTTCAAAGTGTAAGACTGATTCGTTTAGTTTTTACAACGCGATTGCGCATGAAACATCGAAACATCCAAACTTTCGTATTTTTAACATGAGTAGAATTGGTTCACAGGTAGTTTATGAGAAAAAAAGGACCAGAAACTGCTTATGAAATGGTTATTAGTACTAACGATAATCTTATCTTGATAAAGTTCCAGGATTTATGAACGTGCGTGTCAGAGTGGCCTTTGTTTCAGCCAGGAAAAATATTAATAAACATAATAAAACAGTAACAACATCTTGTGGTCCATTAGATGGGCTAAGTTTTACTAGAAAATAAAACTCCAGTTAGATACTTGTAAATGGTATTTATTCTTTTTGTGTAATTAATTTTGTGCAAAATGTATTAAAGGATAACACCACAACTACCCTTATTTATGATGATGTACCAAAAACTAAAAGGTATTCTGGAAGAGATCGCTATTGGCGATGAGATTTTAACCCTTTGTGCCCAAAACGTTTTAATTTTAAGTTAAATCACTGTTTTGCTATTTGTTTCTTTAGCTTTGTAGGTACTAGGCGGTTCAAGTTATTTAGATGAGATCGAAAATATAGAGATAGTTCATTACTAAGTTAATAAGCTATTAAGTACTTCCTAGTACGAGTAATTTGGCACAAATTTATATGTAACATAATTTATTTTGAATTACATGGCAAATAAATAAGATGTGCGTTATAACCGAATTTATATGGATTTGCATATTTAAGCTTGAAATAGCAGTATCTAATTGCTATTAAAAACCACTAGCAAATAATATTACCTGCCTTTACGATCCACGTCCTGACGTCATTAAACCTAATTTGCCATAGCCTCACCCATTTAACTAGATCGTATATAAGAAATTCTAATGCTAATGAAGAAAAAAAAACAATAAAAATGTTAATTACATTTCACTTTCAAAAAACGTCTACTAAGCATTACATAACACTGGGGTGATCTAATCCGGGTATAAACACGATTAAGGCATCATCTATATTAATTTCCAAAAAAATGAATGGCTTATCGATGATTTCCATACACAGTATTGAAACCGAAATTACCATACAACATCATCCATATATATCAATCAGTAAGTCCACATAAGTTAATAAAACAATAAAAATTCCATTAAAGTCAAAAAATTATTACACATTTGAGCCTAACGAAAACAATCAACTGAACACAAAAGCAATTTATAACTCCAGAAACAGAACTAATAGATTTGCAAAATGTGTAGGTACGTGTGAATGTTTTATGAGATAACGTTACTTATATGGTGTCACAGATATATATTTCTTAGAACGCAGTATTCGCAGACTTACAGTAAAAATAAAGCAGTAGCCTAAATTATACTTAACTTAAGATGTATAACTATTTGAAATATTAAAGCACTACAAATTTTGCAGGAACTCATTATGTCTCTCAGCCATACATAATTATGTATGACTGAGACAAAATTAATTAATAACCATAAGGCCGCAAGCCATGAGGTCAGTCGATTGACTGGCCTTATGGCTTGCGGCCGAAGAACGTGGGTTCGATTACCACCCAAGGGAAGTATTTGTTTGCTGAGAACGTAATTTATACATATTCTGTCTGGGTGTTTCTGTCCTATTCATATTACAAATGTCAATGTTTAGATGTTCAATCACGTCGTAACATCTAAATGGGTCGGCCTGAAATATGGAAAATAGATAGATAATAGTCTGGAAGAACACATAGGCTACTTTTTATCCCGAAAAAATAACGGGAACGGGAACTACGTCGGTAAAACCACGGGGCGCTGTCTGTTTAAAATAATTATGTACATTAATGGGCAACATTTTTAATAAGATACGCAACAACGTGCAAAGTTGTAAAGAAATAAAACTATCGTTCTGATAATTAATTAGCCTTAATATTACGCAAGTTAAGTTGTATGACAAGAATGCTTAGAAATTGACCTACTGCAAGTAAGATTCTGAACACTATAACGACGTACGTTACTACGTTTCCGCATTCAAATCACTAAGGAAGTCATGAGGAGGAACTAAAGAGAATATGGCAATTATGCTAATGTATTGCAAAACGTTATTTTGAGAAGTTGACTCACGTTCGAATGTGACATTTTCTACTACCTACGAACTCAGTCAAAGGTTTCCTTCAGAATTTATGTCAGAACCAGACAATTTTGGCGTAGTCGTATTTTAGTAATACGGCTAACGAGTATTTTTATGGTCGTATTTGAAAACGATATTACTTTAGAGTATTGAGTATTACATTTGTTTTTGAAGTTATTCAAATTCAATGAAGAGTTAGCATAATAGTTTTTTTTTAAATAAAGAGTGAAGAGACGAACAGGACATGTGCCTGATGGTAACCAACATGCCTGCCACATAACAGCACAGCTATTGGAACAACTACAAAAATAGTACTACACTTTCATATTTTTGAAGTGACAACTTCTTTTTGCGTACCACAGACAGATTTTTCGTGGGGCGTGAATTGAATTCTAGCCACATACTCGAGAATGATAGAAAATTTTCGGGTGAACTCGGGACCATGGCCATTGGCCACATTTTTTTTTATATCGTATAGAGTGCCGAACAGGGCATGTGTCTGATGATAAGAAACGCGGCTGCCCATAATGCCCGCATAGTGTCACGCAACTATTACAAAGAGTCTAGATCAGTGCCTAATCAATATACTGAGATATGAGATGATTCATATCCATGCCGGAACACAGTGATGTTTGCACATTACTGCTTGGCGGTAGAATAACTGACGGATATGTGGTACTTCCCCAGGCGGACTCTGCCAAGAGCCCTACCACTATATTATTATTTGCATATAATACTTTGTTTCTAATATGCAAATATTACTATGTTCTGGAACAGCAATGTTCCCGTGTTCGGAGTTATAGGTCAATGCTTACAGAGAAATTACAGAACAGAAATGATTCGTCTTATGTATTTGCGTGAACAATGCGGTGCTAGGCAGTGAATTTAGACTCTTCATGTTCAAACAGCCGTTCAATTTACTATCAAGTGAATTTGATCATCCCGTCACTATACAAAAAAACATGTTCCCTTTGAAGGTTAAAATAATTTTACAGAACAATAGAACTCATCAGAATTTAATACAGGTAATTAGACGAGTATGAAAACGGGAGAGCGCGGAACTTTCTCATCGAACTTGGCTTTCTTATGTAAGAAATGAGGAAATTGTAACAAGAAAACTTCATACAGATCGTGAGTTATTAACGTTCTTATAAGACAAAGTAAATGTGATGATAGAACGATAGCTGATTGCTGTTCGTTACATTTTAAGACAGGGAAGATAATTAGTTACCTACTATGTACTTAGGTATTAGCAGTGCCACGTGGTTTTATCCGTGATAATAATTAGCTATGTGCAATTTCAGACTAAGTTACGGCTGGTCTAGTCGGGAGAACGGCACCTGCCGATCCGGAGAACCCAGGTTCAAACCCCACACCCACCACTGTCTTTTCGAAGTCATGTGCGCAATGCCGCTAACTTGAAACGGTGAAGGAAAACATCGCGAGGAAATTTTGACATGTACCTAAAATAATTCGAAGTCATGTGTCATTCACCACTCCGCATTGGGCCAGCGTGGTGGATTATGGCCTTTACTCTCTCCTTGGAAGAGAAAGCCTCGAGTCCCAGCAGTGTAGGATGTTTATGTTATGCTGCATGCAGATCTGTAGGTCATGGTTTCGATTCCAACCGAGAACCCCAGTAACAAAAATACTGTTTGAAGCCGATGCTCATTAAAAGTCAATCTGGCTAACATATAAATTCATTATTGACAAAAATATTGATTGTACTCGGATTCAGACATCAATAGCACAATGTACAGGTGTTCTGCTATTGTTTTACGCGCGTGTTGATACATAAGCACTTACATTGGTCTTATGTAACGTGAACAAAATATTGAGGGGATTAATTTCATTACATTCTTGTGACCTGAGTAAATAGTTTGAACATTTTACGAATACAATAATAACTTTCCAATTTATAACAAAAAATAAAACGTATTTCAAACATTTAATCAAGTCATAGACGAGTCAAAAAAAATTCTAACTTTGTGTAAAATCAAGGCGATATAGTAACTAGATGGTAGTAAAAAAATACAACAGAACTTAAACCAAATTCAAATTATATTTTAGGAACGTGTGATGTTTGTAATTGCCCAACATATTTATTTCATTTTTTTATAGCGTAGTCAAAGACTTTTTTCTTTTTAGGACGGAACCTATAACGTTTCGGTTTCAGATATCTTCTAGATTCAGATATCTTGAGTATCTAAATAGCTCTATTGTAGGACCTTTGTTGCATAAATTGTTCTGCATGGTATAGGATATATATGAAAAGAAGTTAAATACCGTCCTAATTTAACACATCAATTAGGTATAGTTCAAGTATGCCAAACAAACATTAAAAAATCAAATTCACTCACAGAAATGTTATCAAGAAACGTTAAGTTACAACTGCTAAATATCCATTCGTACTAAGGTTTTATTTGTTTAAATGTTTAGCATTAAGTTAACACTGTTTGTTGTGATTAGTTTGAATTACAAAACGTAAGTGTAGTATAGGAAGCCTAGAGCAAAGAACTGCGGAAGGCCTATGGCGTTTCTAAACGAGGATAAACGTTGAAGGTTATGCTCATTGATGTCCATTTATCTCCGTCAATCGTGAACAAAAACAGACTCAAGATTGACGACTGGTCAATTTGACAAATCATTCCGATACTTGTTAAGCAATTTAGTGATCAAATATACATTTTAATAATTGAAGTTTCAATATATTTAGTTGTGTTCATAGTTTTTCTGAGAATTTGTTGGGTACCGGCGTTTTGAAGCAAAAACAAACTCATTAAATAATAAAAAAAGTAATAGCCATGAACAACACAATTTAAAATTAGATTTGTCTAGGGCTTTACCTGGATAAAACGTAGATATCACGACTATTTCTGTAGAATAACCTTAATCACGTATTTTGTAGTTTGTTTATTGAAATGTGATTCTCTGCAGATCAGGATTGTAGGTATAAGCAATGTATAAGCAATAATAATAAGCTAAGAACTCATAGACCACTAAGCATAGTATAGCAAAGTAGCACAGTATAGGAAAGTAGCATAAACAATCCGATTGTATTCAGGTTTCGTAGAAAACATTGATTTTAGTGGGAAGTTGGAAGAAATTGTTTGTCGATGTTCTTCATTTGCTGTTATTATTTTATGTGTATCTCAATAAATACTTGCTGTATAATAAATAAATAAAGCTGGCATATATCAGCTAAAACCAGAAACCACTGATTTTTCTTACGAGGAAATAATAATGGTCACAAACCACGGCGTTGGCCAAATGCGGGTTGATGGATGTCACATGTTCTAGAAAAAGCTGGCAAATCGTATATTACATATACCTACAGTAAAGAGCAGAGCTTCTATAACGTTGAAAAGAAAGAAAATCGTCTATTATAACAATACTCCAGCAGCAGTTATAGTCAAGGCCTAAAGTTCGGTGTACACAAACGCGATACGGCATCGCGCGGATCTAAGCACTGGCATCGACACAGACGACGCCATCGGTTGTTTGGTTGTTTCGTACGGTGAGCGTTGGATGCAGCCACACAAGACCATCCGAGAAACAACTTTCGGATGATCATCAGAGACAGAAATGCCGTGGTGGAGGTTCTGAATCGGAGGGAAGCGACTTAGAAATTAGCAAATAACGATATTGAATCGATTACTAGCGGAATCCCAAACGGTAGTGATCGGTTCAACAGATGAAATCGAACTAGCACTAGAATTAAGTTTAAAATTGTTCCTACTTCTCCTTATTTTCCTTATCTTTCTTCTACCAATCCAATATATCAAAAGCAAATATTAAAAAAACCTTGAATAAAGTAATTCTTTACATTGTAAATAGTGTACAGACGGTTTTGGATAATATCATCGTTTGATGTCTATACTCTACATGTCATTTATTGAAAAAAAGGGGAAAAAAGGAAAGAGAAGACTGTTCTTATTTTTCAAATTCCTCCTAGAGCCTAGAAAAAACCCTCATTACAATTTTAATTTTAAGCGTAATATAACTCCTTATACCTGCCATATTATTAATTATGTAAATTATTGATTTCATTATTATATTAGTCATTACTGGTTTCCGTACAACGCGGTCAGCTCTAAGACCATTGTAATAAATCGTTGGACTATCTGGGTGCCCAAAATACAGGCGCAGCCTAGTTTGGGACCCACCGGGAAAAAATGTGGAGCTAATTTGTCAACAGTATGTGTACTGTCTAATTTGTTATTTGTAATTTTGTAGGAAACAGATTAGGTAAGTTAGGTTTAATAACAATGTAACGTTATCGACACGAAGAAGAAGATCCAAGACAAATGTTAAAAGATAACCTAAATGACGAATGTCACAGAACCCGAAGTTTGTGGAGTGGCTAATTATTTATTGGTCATATTTAAAAATAAAAAAACATTGGCCTCACAACGCAGGTTTGCGTTATGCACCGTATCTTGTACACCACTACAATCATTGCGATATCAATCTCGTAAACCAAGCCATAAGTTTCTTGTATGCATGGAATTAACACCGTGTTAGGTAGATAGAGTTTGGTGTTTGTTTGTCCATCCTGTCCAATCCAATCACATAAATTATACGTCAGTATAAGAAAACGTCTTAAAACAACGATGACAAGTTGCCACAACGCGTTTATGTGCACTGTCCTTTATCCGCCATAGAAGTCGGCTAACCGCATCAAATGGACAAGAAATAACGAGATTAAACGATTAAATCCTGCGTGATCCTATCAACGGAACAAGAACCTCTCGTGCGTCTAATAGCCGCACTTGATTTGATAATTATCTTTTAATTGCCCCTCTTGTCAGTCCACGCTGGTGGTCAGTGGTCACTGACATTTCAATAGTGTATGGGCTATAATAAAAACATTGCCTGACGTTATGGTCAGCTATCATGTCAAGATGGCTATTTAACAGCGAGCTTATTTTATAGGTTTATAATTTTATTTGTTATGCGTCAATGATCACCTCGGGTTTTTAAGAACAAAATCAGTATGTATTTTTACAGATGTTTACAGTAAATTTCACTTCTATACTACTCTCGACCGTATCGGACGAGTGTTATATTTAAGGATAAATTCTCAGACAAATTAATCTCAAACAAATTATTTCCTCAAAGAAATTAATGGAGACTCCAAGGGTAAAGTAGGCTTTACAGAGGCACTGTGAAGAATATTATGGCAACGTAATAGTACATTATGATATAAGTGCGGTAAGTTGATATTTACAGCCGAGGCTTTATTGCTAGCTCGAGCCGAAGGCGAGAGCTATAATTAGCAGAGGCTGTAATTATCAAAGCGCACGTATGTCATACGACGTTTTATAACATATTTGCGAGGAAATAAACAAAACTCTGACGACATTTTCAAATAAAAACAATACAGCGAAAAAAACGCGCGGAATAATATTTACTTGATCACAGCACAGAGTAAGTAATCACTATGGATCACAGATTAGCAATGCGCGCGCATCGGCGCCTCTTTTTTTAAGCAACGGCACAGAACCAGCCGGTATGCCATTAGTAATAAACTAAATTAATATTTTTGTGTTTTGTTACAGAAAAATTAAAGTAATTTATGGTCTAAATTAATTAAATTAACAAATTTAATAATTCTATATTATATTTTACCTCTCAAAGTTAATTTTATTCATAAAATGTTGACCACACTTTTCTGACATAAAAACTCTTTACTAAGATTTAAAAAGGTACCGTTCGTTTTAGACAGAGCATATCTCTCTACCTAGTCTGTGGACGGAGCATTTTGAAACCGTGCGTTTTACATTACACATTACAGCACTAGTGCGTAATAAGATACATTACGATACAGAAATTGGTCCAATAAGAGACCCTTTACGAGCAAATATGTTATAAATTATATAATTACACTAACATTGACACGGCTTTTTCACAGCCGTTTCCATTCCTGTACCTACTTTAATTAATTGAATTAGTGTTTGTTTCTTTATTTTGCGCAAATTGTGGATGTCGTAACTTGGTGTATGAGGGATATATATGATACGAAATAAATTAATTGAATATAATAAATGATAACAAATAATAAATATTGGTGGGCAATTTACACACAACACCATCTGACCCCAAACTAAGCAAAGCTTGTATGATGGCGGCCAGATAGCTGATATAATACTTATATAGTTTTAAATACATACTTATTATACATAGAAACCCCCAGACACAGTGCAAACATTTGAATTCATCACACAAATATTTGCACTGGGTGGGAATCGAACCCACGACCCTCGGCTTCGCAGGCAGAGCTACTACCAAGTAAGCCACGATGCCAGTCAATTTTTATCCGCCAAGCCGCATTTAGCCAGCGTGGTGTACCGTCGCTTTGGCTCTCTCTTCCAAAAGGAAAGTACCAAGAGCCAGCGCCGGTTTTTGTACTACCAGCGTCTTGGGCGACGTTTCTACTCCAGTATCTTTCCTCAAAAACACATAGGAGGAACATCACGCCGTAAGCGCAGGCGCCCCTTTTTGCACGGCGCCCTGGGCGGTCGCCCTACCGCGCCCTACCCTAACGCCAGTACTGCCAAGACCTATGTAGCAATGGAAAAGTAAAGTGGGTCGCTTATCCTATAGTAGATATCACCTATATTATCTATTCTACAGAAATACTAGGTTACTACAAAATTTAATAGCATTGCGTTGGATTTAATATCAGTAATTCGAGTTTAAAATTATGCCAGCTCTATAAAGTGATCGCATTAAACCCACCAAATGTTAGCAGAGGCAATCTGGAATAAGCAGGCACACTTAACTTTACGACTGTGCTTATTACGACACCATTTAGGAGCTCATGTTTATGAACATAAGCTGTCACTGAACGCAGGCGTGGGTACATTGCAGAGTGGGATCGAAACACAGACGATTAAATGTTAAACTTAAAGTTAAACGCCATATTTTAAACCAATGTCGCTTTCACAGATACTTAATAAACAGTTTTCTGAAGATTCAGCCTATAAATAAAAAAATATTTTATTATAAGGGGTCTATGAGATATTTTAAATTGCGTCTAACTTTCAAGTCCGCAATGAAGTAATCCATCAGAGAACTAAAGTCACCGACATAGTTCAGCGTATTAGCAAACCGAAATGACTGTGGGCCGGCCACATCTGTCGCAGACCCGATTACCGTTGGGGTAGACGGGTTCTGGAGGGGAGACCGCGAATCGGTCAACGTAGTGTAGGACGCTCTGAGGCTAGATGGAGTGGCGATATACGAAAGGCAGCTGGTGGCGATTGGAGACGTAAGACTGAGGATCGGGCTGAGTGGCGTATTATTGGAAAAACCTATGTCCAGCAGTGTTCATGCACATACATAAAAAAGAATCTAAAGTGCAACCAGAATTTGAATCTATGACCTCACTATGGTGAAGATCGACGCTCTCAAAGTCAACTCGCCGACAATTTTATCGGAAAATAATTAATAAATAAATAATGCATCTATTCCTTATTACGAATATTACACTCGAGAAATCATTGATTTTTTATAAAGCATGGGTTGCGAGAACTTTAATTCATGTGCATGATGTCATATAGGAGGTTTTACTGTATTGTGACGTCACTAGGCCAGAGCTCACGTGAAATGAAGTCATTTGCTTGCGTAAATTAAAATTCCAGAAGTGGCTTTGTTGTAAATTGCATTCTGTCATCAACACTCGCTGGGATGCGGGGTGGTCGAGCTTAATAAAATTCAAAATAGTACGATCGTATGTTCGATCGTAACTATAAAATATAAATGAACAAAAAATAAACAGAACGATTTTGATGTTTATTATTTTTATTGCATACTTGCTGTTTGTCTTGTTTTGAGTATTGGGTTTTTAAGACAGTTGTAGTTTCTTTTGACTAAAATTGTAAATTCTATCCACAGTTTTCCGATCGATAACTCAAAATGTAGGCAAACTAAATTAATAATAACCAACGCCTTTTTTAATCCTTTGAAATCGGTATTGAAGTTTGCGTTTGTGACGTCAAACGAAGTCAAGAGACGTGGAATATTATTCCAGCATATGGAGAACAGAGAGAAAGTATGTTTAGGTAATACTTTGGAACAGTAAAAGTTTTAGCGCAAGTACTACGTCAGCTCATGACAGCTCAGTACTACGAAGCTATTTGAACATGTAGAGTCCAAATAATCACTGCCTGACACTGCACTGCATTTGGTATAGATAGATAGAAGAAAATTTAACTATTTGTCTTGTTATTTATATCGAAATATTGTCCTGCGAACATAGAATAGATAATACAGAGAGCTTCGAATTGGAAGAATGTTTGCACAATTGCTTGGCGGTAAAAACACAAGCAAGGCAAGACAGACTCTAAAAATATCACTAAACATGAAAAGTACCGTTTTTTCGTAAGTATTGTTTTTTCGCTGTAAGCTTGAAAGATACAATATACGAAAAATACACGCATTGCGACGTACCGCAGAGTTCGTAGTTGTGAAAACTGTTTGAGTACAATACAATTTTATCGCTATGACTTTAATAACTTGTACCTCCCTAAATTGTGTGGCAATCAATTCTGCGGATATCAATTCCCATGCTTTGCACATCAGTATGAGTTGCGTGTTGACATATCAGTCGTAAACATTAGTTTCGCGTTTTCCATAACTATCATGGTGAAATAAAAGAGTTTCGAAGTAAATCTGAAAATGGGATTTCGAATTTTATTTATAACAACGATAGTAAAAAGGTCGTTATGTTCGCAGGATCGGAAAGTTTTCTCATAAGTAGAAGTAGAGCAGCTCATTTTCAATGTTCCCGCGGTTAGAGCTCTTTTTTATCTTACAAATTGTGAGGGTCATGGTACACCTCGCTAGTCAAGTACAATTTTAACCTACTTGATATTCGCAAAAAAAATGTAAACAATACAAACAAATATTTTGCATTTGCCAAAATGTGTGGATGCAAATGATTTTTTTTTTCTTTAGTAATGAGCAAAGTAGGAAATGCGATGGAAATTCGAAGATGAAGTATGAGTAAGACGAGAGAGTTGCTACTGAGTTCTCTAATGAGTCTGACCGGCCAGTAAAGTAAAACAATAAGAGGGAGCCTTGCCAATCTCGTAAAAAAGAGAAATTTATTTTGATAGGATACCCGTTTACATATCGGCATGACAATATGGTAGGTATAGTAGTACGATTGTTATTCTTATCAACTACAAATATTTTCCTTGCCATTTGAGACATAGTAATTTGCGAGGGAAAATAGGGAGATACAATAAAACATGAACAACGAACACACATAAATTGGACATAACTACACAATAGCCTGAAATATTCTCTATCTGTAATTGGATAGGGGTCGCGATGTGTGTTGTGGTAAGTATCTAATTTTCTTTTGTTTTTACGCTTGGATAGTCCCGACTGGTAGGGCTCATGTTTATTAAAACTTACTTTGACCGACCGACTTACGAACGATTATCGACGATAATATAGTGATTTCCGTTGAAATCACTATATTATTGGGAATATATTCTGCATTCGGCAAGCCTGTATCGGGAAAACCAAAATCTAAAGAAAACAATTGCACTTATAAGTCTCGCATTCAAGATAGTCAACAGTTGACAGTCAAAACTAAAAATGAATGTTATTTACATTATTACACTAAACAAGTAGATAGGTACGAATGGCTTAGGTATACAAAACCAAAATACATTCGAAAAATACAAAATAAATCGTTTTTTAATAATTAAATAATCGAAATAGGCATAAATTATGCCTATTTGATTTTACTAAAACATCTCACAGGTATTTACTCATATGAGCTGCTAGATTTTCACAAAAATTCGTGTGTTTGTACCAAAGTACAGTATCAATTGATTATTCTGAGGGTCGCTTCGATTTTAATCCTGCTTCTGGAGAAAATGCCATCGAAGTGAAACATCACGTTTACTGGTAATCAATATTGAGGTCGCGACTACAGTCGTTGTGTGGAATACGGAATTGTTCGGAATAAGGATGCGAGACGACAGGCTGTATACAATAAAAGACCAATAAAAGCTAGGATTGGCTTCGTCTTATCAAGAACTGTATATAACCGAACATAGTCAAAAGGCGTACATAATGTAAATGCATGCCTAGGTATTAATAGATCTGTTATCCTACTAAAATTATGATTGTGAAAGATGTTTGATGTTTGTATGTTTATTGCTCAATCACGCAAGAACGCCTAAATTGTTCTGCTATTTAAATCATCAAATTAAATGTCGAAGTGCCTCGACACTTCACGTAATAACTTCTGTAAAGGATGGCTGGATTCTTTAGATAGTTTTTTAATACCAAAAAAAGACTGTAAGGCGAAATATAATCTATGTTTAACTCTAAAAAAAACCGGCATAACCGTTTGATCACAAAAATGTTGATTCGAGATTTTCATAAAAGGTCAGATTTTTATATTTGATGTGGCCATTATTTCGCAAATTCAACCGGACGAAAATGGCAGAAAACGTCAATCTCTATTATCTTTTCTCACATGAGAAAACACCATTTGACGAGGGGCGTCCTGATAACTCCATTGATTGCTGATAGGAAATCGATAAATATTCGTGTGACCCACATTTATCAAGGCCGCCAGATAACTTACTTCTATTTCTTTTTATCATAGATGAGATTACGCTTGCAAAATGCAGTCAACGGTAGACAATAGAAACGTAAAATTGAACTGATTTTTCACCCTCATTTTGTAGTGGTAGGGCTCTTTGCATAGTCCATCTGGGGAAGTACTACACCTTTGCCAGTTATTCTGCCGCCAAGCAGTAGTGTGCAAACGTTACTGTTTTCCGGTTTGACGGGCAATGTTTCCAGAGAGTTTGCTGGGCTAAAGGATAAAAGACCTTATATTTCCGGGTGACGAACGCAGTGCGGTGCTAGGTAATGATTTGGACTCTGCGTGGTCCAATAGCTGCTTGTCACTGTGCTGTTATGGACAGGCATGGTGCTTACCATCAGGCACATGTCCTGCTCGACTTGTCACTCTTTAGTATAATAAAATTATTAAGTCTGAATAGCGTCAACTATGATCCGATGTAGTTTTTTCGAGCTACGAGTACTACCACACTTTTCTAAATATATCCGATAAAAACCGATAATTTTTGCGGCGATGTTGAAGTCTTTTGAATAAAGGCAAAAGTTGAGTCGAACCGCGCAGTTCGAGTCTTCTGAGACCGAAAACATAAAAAAATTGAATTCAATCTCTTTTTATCTTCTTATCCATTCTTCTTATCCTTCTGTTATAATTATTCACAATAGATATTTTTGAACTGAAAGAGACGTCATGCCACTGCTCGTGTTCCTTTCATTTTGGCACTAGCCCTGAAACCGCTACAAAATCAGGTATTTCATGAAACCTCCTTCACTCTCGACAGACTGAATGAAGCAGTTTTTATTACTAAGAAGTTTCCCTTTCGATGGGTTAACCCTTTATGTGTAGCACCACAGACAGAGTGAAAATTCATGAGTGCATGTTACACGGTCTCTATGCTAAGTACTGAGCAATGGTGATAAATAATTCTCAACACGATTAAAAAACATTGTTTTCACTTAATTGACTTGTATGAGTATAGGTAATGGCGCTGAATAAATAATAGTATCTCATGTCTAGCAAACCACAATTTATATTAAAACTAGCGGCATGTTCGGGATTCGCTCGGATTTTGTCATTTAAATCCCATTAATCGAAATAAGAACTAGGTATAGGTATTAGGTACCTATCATCATTTTCATCAGATTTTCATCATCGTTGGATCAAACTGCTCACGGTGTGAAAATTTTATTAAAAACGGTTAAGTAGTATAGGAGTTAATCGCGGACAAACAACGTAACACGTAATTGATATACCTATATGAGTATTTAGATTATAAATTACCAATTTTTGCCAGTTGTGTATAGTCACCGTAAAATTGTAAATACCGTTATCTATACTAATATTATAAAGAAGTAAAGTTTGTGTGTTTGTTAAATTGTAAGGGGTAATCTCGGGATCTACTGAACCGATTTAAAAAATTCTTTCACCAATAGAAAGCCACATTATTGCTGAGTGTCATAGGTTCCGAGCAAAGCCGGAACGGGCCGCTAGTAGTTTATAAAACTAAAACGCGTGGGTAACTTTAAAATGCAAAGTCGCATCGGTGGTCTTTAGAATGTACCAATATAAAAAAAACTTGGCAGTCACAGGAACTGCCGATAGAAGTGAAAACTTATAACTCTGAATTTGATAGCTTACTTTGGAAACTACACGGGTGTAACCGGAGGGCGTGGCCTGGCCATCGTGGCATGGCCATCTAGAATTGTGTCAGCATTTCCCATTGGCTCACGCATTTCTAGATGGCCATGCCATGATGGCCAGGCCACGCCCTTTCAGCATTTCCCATTGGCTGACGCATGACGCATTTCTAGATGGCCAATGGCTATGGTCCCGAGTTTACCCGAAAATTTCTTATCATACCCGAGCGTGACGCTAGAATTCAATTCACACCCTACAAAAAATCTGTCTAGGCGCGCCAAAATAAGTTTTCATTTCAAAAATAATAATTAGTGTATGAAAGTTGTGTCGCTCAAGACGGTCAAAAGCTACAATGAGTACAAATTAAATCTGAGTAAATAAGTTCAGTTTTTATCATATTTATTTTGCACGTATTGCTATAGATATAAGAAAGTGTTGGAACATGTCAACTTTGAAAAGACAGGGAATCTTCTAGGCTCATCTAGTGCATCACCTCCGACAACATCCAAGATTTCTTTTAGACAAATTTAGGGGTCAAACGAGGAGTTTTGTGCGACAAAAACAAGTCGTAAGCTGTCAGGGTGTCACGTTTTGTTTTAAAAGAACTCCGCTGTTTCTATAAGCATTCTCACACCACACTGCTTCTATGCACAGGTAGTCTGTTCGATGCTGTGTGTTTTGCTTTATGTATTGTGAGTGGTTTTTATACACTGTGGCAAGAGAAAAGCTGATATTTTTATTACTTTCAGTACGTTGTCTGCTTAAAGCCTCTAAAGAATTTTGGGGGTTAACTCCTTAGCTTGAAGGACAAAAAAAATATTTTGTTGGTGAATAAGATTAGTGAATAAGGAGTCTCCATGAGCATGTTCGAAGTGCCACTTCTGTTACAGTATTTGCGCAGGATCAATGCACGTAGACAATGCCTCTGTTTCTAGGTCGAGAGGAGCCGTTACTTTAGGGTTCTTGAGTGGGCTTTGTAGGATTTTTTCCTTCGTAACATTATTGGGTTCGAAACATCTTATAGACTGTAGAGGTTCTCGTAAGACTTCTGAGTAATGAAAATGAAAATCCGTGCAAATCCAAATCTATATGTACATATAAATACAATTTAAGTGTCTGTTTATGATTCCAGCTGTTCACTAAATGCATAAAATATGAAATTTATAATTTAGATTTCAATATTTTTTTTACAAACATTGTAGGCAGCTTTTGTAAATCAATTATTTATGTATTTAGTACATTTTACTCATACGAAGTTGAGGCAGGCCACCATTTTGAAATTTAATTATAATAATTTTATTTTAATAATATATTTGTATCAGAAAACGTTTCCTTCTATTTCATTATCACTACCATCAAATTTGATTATAGTCGGATATGCCTTCATTCTTCTTCTTGATGCTAGAATTCCTTGTTTATGGACGTTATTATTTAATAGTTGTCCAGCACCATTTCATTTAAGTGACTAATAGTGAAAACTGGGTTTGCTATTACAAAAATATACAGCACAAAAAGGAACGAATAATATGATTTACTTTTTACTCTAGACACAAAAACTAGATAACTATTTAATTTTCTATTCAAACTGTAGTAGGTTAAACCGTCAGGCGACCTTCGTCGTTTTTATAACTGTTAACATTCAAAGATATTTTCAGAATACGATAATAAAACAATGAAAGTAATCAACATTATTTATTATCTTAACGAAAAGCTAAACAAGTTAATTGCAAAGCTTTTTGTTTTGGCTGGGAAGAAAAGGTATATTAAACAACCGTCACGTAATATAATATCGTGTCCTTTCTTTTTATTTTGCTTGGTCTACTTTGCCGCAATTTTGTAGCGGTGTGACTTTTCGTATATACCTACAAACCTACATATACATAAAATATGTTATTTATGTAAATAAGACAAGGTCACAGTAATCTTCGGTAGAGTTAGGTGCTCAGGGCGGATAGCTCCTGAGAGTATTCCGTGTAACGAAATTGCTTATAGTTTTGACACAGTCTATAAAAATTTAATACTGTGGTTTTGGGGAAAGAAGAAGAGAGACATCAGTAACTCTACCTCTGTTTCTCATTTAAGTAAAATATTAAGAAAAAGCGATGAAACGGATAAAAGCAATATTGTTGAACAGAAGACGTGCTAGAGCCACACTCGACGAGACTTATACCGGTAAGGTTATCAAAAAAGTTGTACGTCCGCTCGGAAAATGTTGCTAGAATCTTCGATCAATATGTTTGGCGAACGATTACGACATGTATGAGAAATTGCTATATCAATATGCCATTCCAAACTAGTGTCCAGGACTCACTATCAAAAATATATTTGTCTACGGCACTTATATTATAAAACAAGAAACTGATATTAGTTTATACGAATAAACATGTACGGCGTAAATAATTAAATATTCGTTCTTATTAATAAAATACTGCAATAAGAAAAAATAAAAGTAAATAGAAATCGTACCTATATTTAACAAATAATCGATACACTACAAATGCTTTTAGTGCTGTTATGTGTTCGGTCACACATCGTCGAAATTGGAAAGGTTTTAGACATTCCTTTGCAAATATTCGAAATTCGTGTTAGTACTGTCTATTAACGACCCACATTTCTATAACACACTAGCGTATTAATTACCGTTTCGAAAGGAATATAGGAATAGTTTAAGTTTGCGGTTTCTGGCTGGAGGAGATAGAAAAAAATGGAATAAAACTATTACCCGTGTTGGGCTATCGGAACTGACTCATCTAGAATACCCATTTTTACATCCTTTAGGATTATGATAATTCTTTCTACAGCAAGGTGCTTAATATAGGACATTTTTTTGCGCACATTAAACCGTAAACATATTTTATGTGTATCTTCACTGCACCAACATTAATAAATCTTACACAGTTAGAAGAGTAGTATAGTTTTCCAGGTAACTATAGGCCATTTTATTAATCTATGTCCTAAAATTTGTAACGATTTTATAAGATTTTTTATCTTTGATAAGATAAAGATAGTCGCTAGTTAATTTATAAATGATTCGTGGAAATAATTTGCAACACGTGAAATATTGATCAATATATCAATACTTGCATAACACGAATGTTCCACAGTTCAAATAATGCACTAAAAATCGTTTTAAAGCTTTGGTCCAAGAAGTAAAAAACTACCAAACTCAAGTTCAAGACTATTTTTTAACATGCGTGGGTGATGATGATCAAGATCCCTGAAAACTATTTGCGATCAATAAATTGGTTTTCAAAATCTGATTTCCTTGTTGATTTATTTGTTTAGTTTATTCACGTGTTTGATTTCATCAAATGCTTAGGTACATAAAATAAGATCTTGTATATCCGGGTCTCAAGTTTAATTATCTAGTGTGCTATGAAGCTAACAAGGATTTAGTTTTGCTTCTAAACATCACAAGTTTTTGTATTCTCTCATCAGAACTAAGATTCCAAAATCACGATAGAGCTTGAGAATTAGTACAAATACAATCAAAATTATACCAACAACCGTAATTAGCAATCAAAAGGTCTAGAAACAGTCTTGTAATCACCAGGTAATTAATCAAACAATCTCAGTAATGAATCCGTGAGACATGAGTCAAGCAGAGGTCAAGGTGCGTCAACTTGACGATGTCTAAGATTAGCGCTGACGCACTACATTCGGTCAGTAAACTTAACTACGAGGAAAATACAGGACAGTCTTACAAATAGCACAACTTATAGAGAAAAACAAAAGCAGACGCCGGAAAACGATAAAGATCGGGATAAGAACAAAAGAAGACTCAACAAACTACGTCGCAAAATATACTTCCAAGTAATTGAGACCATCTTATTCATTCTTATTAAGAGGAAAACAAGCGAACAAATAGGTATTCACGTTAAGAAGAAGATCAAGAACATTAATAAGTAACGACAAAAAGTTCCAATAAATTGATCCGTTCGGTGTGGTAATACCGCCAGCAAACCAGCATACTAAGCAAGTTTTTGACTGGTATTAGACTTGATCATCTTGATTATCTAATATATCTTGATATAAAGATTTTTGCCCATTAAAAAAATAATGTTATCTTTAAAATTGATCTACATTTAATAATTTAAAAAAAAATGTGTTTAAAGCTTTTTGACTAATCCGGAATTGATTTTCTAACACAACACTGGTCAGGCCTTTTGGCCTGACCAAAAAACGGAAAACTTCGGAGTAAAACTTGTTATACCTACTTCATGTATTTTGCAGTGATGTTATGTTGTATTGATTAGAACAATTCAATTGTTCGATAACGATAATACAAGACAAAACTACATTCTGTACAAAATATGCTGTTTTAGAATCTTTTAAACTTTAAAAGCCGTCCCAAAGCCTTTCAAGAAACCTTTCTCCCCGTACACGACCGGTTATTTTTCAATAGGATCTACTGCCGTATAGGTTTACTGACAGGGTATTTCGCGCAGAGAGCTCTTTAGAACGCAGCCGGCTAGGCTTTCAGAAGACGGAACTTTTTTTCTTGGCTGCTTCAGTGGGGGCAATTCTATTGAGTGTCAGGACATTGTGGCGCTCAATGAGCTGCAATAGCAGTCAATAAACTTGGAGCTACTTGCGAGTTTGCTATTCTCTTTGAACGAGCAACAGAATTTACGAACTGCAATTCACACAAACGAACGATTCAGTCGCAACTTCGTAACATTTTATTGCCTCTGTTTCAAAGGATTGTAATAATGAATGGGAATAAAGGAGGATTTTCCGCATTTTACACACCCGGCTAAATTGACTCGCTGAGACGGAATGTCATTTTACGATTTGTTCCCTTTTTACGACGTACCTAATCTGAGTTTCCGTGTTGTTTTTTGCAGATTATTTTTTTGAATGTTGGTAGATTTTTCCGCATAAACAAAGTATTACTACAAAATAAGCAAAGATTTAGTTTAGTAGGCTTATAAGCTTTGGAGTCTCTAGATAGTGAAACCGAGACACATGACTGTTTCTATTGGTTGAGAATCAAGCATCATTAGCACCCTTATCACAGATCAGAAAATAGTTACTTCGTAACCCTTATTCTTAGAATTGGTTTATCTGTTAAAACAAAACAAAGGCATATTATATTTCTTTCTACGAGGTCTGTGATAACATTTTAATATCCTAAACGTGAAAGTTACCGTTTTACGCAAAACACCGTATTAAGTCAAAACAGACGTTATGTGAGTACTTATAATTATTAAAAAGTTTACAACAACCAGAAATTATGAATAAAAAAGCTCTAGATAAGTTGATTAAGCACAATATAAAAAGTAAACAGCATAAGCAGCTCACTGTATGTTCCCACTGCTGGGAATTGGGACCTTCTTTCACGAAGAGAGAGTCAAGGCCATAATCCACCACACTGAAAAGTACGGGCTGGCGCATTAAGCTTACGAAGATGTTTATTTTGGAACTTGCCAATTTCCTTGCTATGTTTTCCTTCACCGTTAAAATGATGACAAACTTGTACATATGCACTTGGAAAGATACTTAAGGTTGCAGGCGAGATTCGAACCTACGACCTCATTGTAAAATCAAACGTTATCGATACTGATTAACAACGACTTTAAAGAGTACAAAACACATTTATATTCCGTGATTTTAGGATAAAAAAGCCATTTAAATACATTTGTTTCTCTTTCTCGCAAACATCTACTAAACAGAAATTCATTCAGCACTAGTAGTACCTTTCGAGTTTCGAGTTTTTTTTAAGTCGATATTTTTTAAAACCTACCTACTTCTAACTAAACACTAGGCTACCTTTTGTTACGAAATCTTGTGAGCAATAGCTGCTACCAATGTATTGTACGCAAAACTTAATTATTTTATCTTTGCATGTGAGACTTTTTCAAATGTCGTAATTCTATTTAGTCAGCTGGTGTTGAATTAAAAATAAGTCTGCCGCTTTAATTACATTTTTTTATAACTTGGAACGGAACTAAGCCTACCATGAGAAAGCATTGTTTGTGAGTTGTAATGGACGATCAAATTTTTTCGATGTGATGTAATTGAATTGAGCGTACACAATAATGTAGGCTGGCTTTCATTGAAAGGTACAACTTAGCTGTCTTCAATTCCAGGTTCTTCTGGATAAGCTTGATATATCCTGCACCGCCTCCTGTTTTGTTATTGGATCATAAAACATTGCTTTACTTATATTCACTGTAACGTAAGTACCCACTATTGGGGTATGGTCTCTCCTTAACAAAGTGTATAGGTTATTATTCTCGACTCTCGACTACTATTAATAATATAATAATAATAATATTGGTGGACAATTCACACACAACACCATCTGACCCCAAACTAAGCAAACCTTGTGTGATGGCGGCCAGATAGCTGATATAATACTTAATATAGTTTTATATACATACTTATTATACATAGAAACACCCAGACACAGTGCAAACATTTGAATTCATCACACAAATATTTGCACTGGGTGGGGATCGAACCCACGACCCTCGGCTTCGCAGGCAGAGCTACTACCCACTAAGCCACAAGGCCAGTCAAACTTATTATACTCGAGGCTCGATCGACATAGTAGTAGACACTTAGTCGATCGAGCCATTCTTTCTTGTAAATATCTTAAACTTAGGCAACAAACAGGTTTCTTGACGGTATTTTCCAATAAGTTCAGGAAGAGTGGTAATGACGTAGATTTAGATCTGGTCACGTAAAATACTCAGTCTGCTTGGAAACAGAGCGGTCTTCTCTCAATAATACATACACACACAATCTTTTATTTTGATGAAATTATTTTCTTAAAGACTTTGAAACTTGAAATGTTATGTACTAGAATGTAACATTATTAGAATGTATGTTTATTGTTAATGTATGATGGTCAACAATTATTATTTAATACATTGTTTGTTTTAGTATGTAGGTATCAATTAACTCCTATTTTTCTATTTGCTCTTTGTTTGTGAACCCGTCTTCCTACAATTATAATCATTTTCCATACCACGGTTGCCTGGAAGAGATCGCTTTTACCGATAAGGCCGCCAATTGTAACTAAATTTTCTTTTTAGGTTTTTGTTCCTTAATATTTTTTTGTTTTGTTTTATTTAGTGCAATAAAGAGTTTCTCTATCTATGTTTTCGTTACGATTACGCAAAGAAAACATTTCACCTCTAACTCATTTCTTTTCTGTGTGGAAATAAATAGCTAAGTAAAATCAACACGCATCATTTGTCACGTTAGCATGTATTCAACGCAAACATTCATTTATTCCAGTTTTGTTTAGGAAATAAACTTTGCCTGTCAAGTACAGTTCTTAAAACAAAAAAACATAAAATATTCACAAGTTCTTTTGTTTCCAAAATTGTGAAACTTGCGGGTAAACATGGTAATTTACAAGATAAAAGAGCTTATGTTTCTGTAATGAAACCCGGTTGTTAGGGAGTGCCGCCAACAAAGAATACTTGGCTACTTACTTACTTCATTTCAACTTTCTGGCGAACAAAAGCTCATGGAATTTTAACGCCTTGCTCAAAATTACCTGAAAAAAAAGAAGAAATGTATATTAGACGAAAATGTAAAAAACAGTGTAGTGGAAACGAGCAATGCAGTTTAGTATAGTTTTTACATCTATACACAAGACGTACATACCTTAAGCAGGTATTAAATGGAATAATTTGGCTTTGAGAAATTAATAAACAGCACAGATGCAAAATTTTCAATTTAAAAAATTAAGTAGAAATGATAACCCAACGGTCGACGCAGAAACATAATACTTACTAAGGAATACAATATTTTGAAATAAATTTTCAATCAGTGTAGGTTACATTATATTACCCGAATTACGAAAACATTACTAGATATAATTATATATTTTACTTAAAATTAATATTTGATTTGATTTAAAAACCTGTTGTCCTTAATATTCTCGAGAATGTTTTGGGTTTCAGTTACTTATGTGTCTTTCAACATTCTATAACTCAGTACTATTTACATACTATTTAACCATACCTATTGGCTTAGCTTTGGGAGCCTCTATTGAGCTCATGCAAGAACTATTAGCTCTTAGGTTGCCGTTATCGAAATCGACGAAGAGGACTATAAGTATGTTTATACCGTGTACCTTTATAAGGTAGATTTATAGATAGATTACTAGCAGTTGTAGTAAACATGTTTCTTGCGATTGAATATCTAACAGCACGTTTCTCTAATCTCTAATAGTAGGTAATCTACTGTCACGGTGCTTAATGGTAGTAAATCTTAGATATTGCGAGTAAAATGGAAAAGTATTTTATGTCCCGTATCGAAAGTGATTTTTGCTGTATCTACAGTTACATTCCAAAATATTTGTCACAGATATAAATTTAGGCCTCCTTGCGCAAAATATACCTACATACTAAATTACTAATAATAGGCAATGCTAAATTGTAAACACTTACTCTTACTCTATTGTTGTTATTTCTTCTAGATTTATACCGTAAAGATAACCTTATTGAATATTAATGTATCTACTTCAATTAACAACAAGCGTGCAAGGTAAATCTTATACCAGTTAAAAGGTTGTACTCGTTAATTTCATTAAATAATTTAAAAATGTATTACTGGACATTCTCCACACAAAACTAACTAGCTCCAAACTATGCAAAGAATCTAATCAAATAGAATCTCTCTTAAGTTCGAGAGAATAAATAAATTTCGATTGATAGTTTATTGCGCAATCCTACCTAGCCCTCGGGACCATGGATTTAAGGGAGAGGCCTATGCCCAGCAGCGGACTAAGATAGGCTGACGATATAATGATAACCTAGCCTTACCTAGCTACTAAACAAAGTTTGTACTATACTATATATAAAGATGATACTAGATAGCCGATCAAGTACGTGTATTTTACCGGTTACGAAGATTTAACTCGAGCACACGAAACTGTGTGAATTAATAATACACATTTCGTAATTTGACAGTTTCAGAGCTTTACCACAAATTAGACAGCATTCCCTATGTAATATTGAGCGTATTGTAATCCTGTATCCATGGGTTGGAACTAATGGGGAATGAATGAACACGGAGGAAAGTTCACTGCACTCTGCCAGAGGTAGAGGGGAGTTTATGTACTGGAAGCTATGGACAGGTGGTATTTGGGAATTCAGCCATATCAGGGTGGATGGATTAGTTACGAAACATTTATTTTCAAACCCCATTTACGACCAAAAGTAAATGTAAGACAGCTAATTTGTAGAGGTACGTTGTATATCTACCACAGAAATCTAAATAATAAGGTACTAGAAGTCGCATGACCGCGTGACATTGTCGCCGCACAGGTGACTTGTAGGCCACCAGTGCTCGAATTGTAGTTTAGTCTTGTTCGAACCGGCAGGCGTGAATCATCTTTAAAAACTTGTGTTATGCAGCATAAACAACTGTGGAAGTTCTTCCACAACTTGCAATTATACCAATAATGAGATTACATTTCACTGATAGGCATTTTATTTTATTTTAATTGTATTTTTTAATAAAATAAACGGAGCCCAATGATTCACTATGATAGTTATAAATTTTTGGTGTTATCGTCATTTTGCATACCATTGGTGCATACATTAATTAACATCAAAAGTGGTACAAGCATAAACAGCAATGTAATGTAAAATTAAAGATATCGTCATAACTTCTAATCTTCCATGGTACAACCGCAGGTAGCGATTGTGAGTTAGTGCTGTGACGGTCCAATTTTACTTTCCCAAAATAAACGATGAAAATTTTATTTTAAATTTTACATAGTTTTATCGATAAAGTAACATAATAAATCAATAAAAAAAATTGTACGCAATTAACATTACACCCGTACGTACAATCTTTTAATTCGCGGTAAACATTACTTCATAATTCATTAATTATTAACAAAAGTATATACATACTGGCTATAACGCGCGATTGTTCGTCCGTGCAAAATAAATATTAAGATAACTGAGGCAGTATTTATCTATTGTGAGCTTTTATTTTTAAGACTTTATTAGTTTTCATACAAAATCAGCGAGCAACACGGAAGGGAGTAGGCATACACAGCGTTTCCCCTCTGTCAAAGTACAAGTCCGCGTGAACCATGGAGTTTGATAATATACTGTGGCGTGGAATACACTGAGGGCGGGGCTAGATTTGTGAATGGTGCTTTATTTTTTATGTGTTAGTGATTTGGCTGTCTGAGTATGGTCGGCAATGGATCGGTACAGGTATGTTTCGTATCTAATAGTGCGGCTTTACGCTAGTGTGCAACTTTCCCCTCCCGCAAGAAATGACAGAAAGATTTGAACAATAATTTTTAGCAAAGGCTACTTCCCTTCCGTGCTTGCGCGGAAGATAGAGTTGCTCGATGTACAAAATATACAACAACCTTTGTTCTTCAACTATACCTAAGGCCATGTGGTGTCAGAATTACATAGTTCAGTTTTCGAAACAATAGTATACCCCATGTGACTCACTTATTTTATATGTAGGCATATTGACTTTGTTGTAGTGTAATACACCTAATTAATGAAATCAATAATAACCTTTATCGAATGTTAAAATTGGACCGTACTTTGAAATATCGATATGTTTTAATTTTTGTCAAGCACTAGCGTATATGTGAAAAATTGTTAATTTTTCAATGTATTAGTAGGTTCACTGATAAGCGTTTATGGATGTGTGTGGTGCAATCACAGACCCAGGTTGATAATGTGCAGCTATGCAGTGTGTGCGTGGAGCTCTATTTGAATACTACGCGCATGTAGTAGTGATCGCGGGGTAGGGGAAATGTGGCGACAAGCGTTTTGCAAGTAATTTGAGAGTTATGCCATTTCTATTACCTTATTATTTAGATTTCTGTGATATCTACCATATCCAACGATCGTTTGATATGTAAGTTTGGTAAATAATGATTTACATTTTTTTTATTTCTACATTTTTTTCAATGAAAATATTATTATTTGGACATTTATTCATGAATCATCAACTCAATAGCCACACAAACAGTGATCATTTTAAGATTCAACTCAGATTTGTGATTTAAGAATTAGGCACATTTAAGTACCTACTATTTAAAAGTTAAATGCACGTTGTATGAGCAAGCACGATACATCACAGATACGAGAATGATAGCTATTTAGTCCACAACCTCAGTGAACTCGGCTAGCAGTAAAACTAGGCTAGTCTATCTACTTTTAGATTTGAACAATTTTAGGCCACTTCGATTCGTTCAAAAATAATCTAGCTCTTTCAAGTACCCCTAGCAGGTTGTCAGATCATTGTATAAGAATACATCCTACTATAACATTGTATATGTCAATGTATGGATGTTAGTTGCTCAATCACATCGTAACACATAATTTAATATTGTTGTTTTGAAACATTCCTAAATAATTGAGTAGGTATATAGCAATTTTGTTTCTTTGTTATTTTTTTAGGTGATATAATATAAGTTCTGGTGACATTTTATTCATACATATTTTTTTAAATTTATTATAAAAAGTACTCGTAAAATATAAGAATCTGAATTTATAATAGTTGCATACATTTTTGTGATATTGCTATGGAGTTCAATTATTGTGTTAATCAAATCAGTACATCTACTACGCTGAATATATCAGCTAATATTTTCATAGTCTTACCGCCGTGTTACAAGCCCAGACTTAAGCTCAAGTTTGTTCGTTTGAGTTCTTTTGACAATACAAACGTCAAAAATGTATAATTTGCTTTTCTCAAACATTTCAAGATTTTGGACTGCGTAACCGTTTAGAATATAAACAATATAGTGCTTAGATTATTTATTTGTAATAAACTGGTGTCATCTTCTCTCACTACACCTAAAGGCCGGTTTGCATTTTGATTAGTGGGAGTGCGAGTACGAGTGCGATTGCGAGTGCGAGTGGGTAACCGCGACTGATTACTATGCACTCGCAATAATCAAACGGTGTCCACACGTGTTTGCTACTAATCACTCAACGCCTGTACCTACTACTCACTCGCACGCGCACTAATCAAAATGAAAACGGGCCTTAATAGAGTTCTCTCTTCGATTAACACTTGAAGCTGATCTAGTGTTCTAATGATATTTTATCGGTTACAGCACATTACAACATCCATATCAAACATTTTTATCTAGTACCTATATTATCTGGATCTGACACGTAACTTTTCATATCACACACTTCAAGAGAAAGAATTTTGCTAAAATATTATTTGAGTGTAAGAATGTACGTATGTAGCTAAGTACTTGAAATATTATTATCAAAATGTGTTGCATTCTTGAATAGTGGCGTATTTAAGCTACTTGTAATTTGATCTCAGGATTAAAGTACTCGTATACTTTTTGCATAGGTACCTAGGTAAATTCCTGTGTCGTTTTTGAGAGTAATTAGATATTTACTCTCAAATTGATATCTCGAGAGAAATTAAACTAAATTGAGAGTCTCAATATGTTAATTGTTGGAATTACTACAAACATTTTTTTTTATTAATTTATATCCTGAAGTACAATTGATGGCTTGTAATGAACATGAACCTTAATACTCGTAGCTCAGGATATCCATTCGTCTGTCTTGGAACAGTCTGTTTGTACTACAAGCCTGTAGTTTCTAATGATTGTTTACAGTAAAAACTTCTATCTTAAGTTTAGTATTGAACAGTTGAGTAGAGTATGATATGAAAATGAAGACTGGGTATTTTCAAATAATTACTGTTTTGAGTAGACTTGTAGTTTGTCACCAGCGATCGTCTCGTCTTTATATGTTAATAATTTGATTTTATATTTCTACTTACTAGCAGCTAATATATTAAAAGTTTTTGTCAGATTTATTCAAGACTTCCGCCGTGATTGACTTTCACATTTATAATATAAGTAGGATTTTTACACGAAGTCTCAATCAATGCAGTTAATTTCAATCGATTTCCTAAAGGATAATATTCTAGGTAAGCACGCTCCATAGTAGACTGCATCATCGTCACTTAACATCAGGCGAGATGGAACAAGTGCGAACCTATTAAAGATAAAAAAATGCGTGTTCTTAAAATATCCATGGCACCATCAATTTATTAACAACATAAAATATTACTGAAGGAAACAAGCCGTTTTACAACAATTCTATGTTAATAATTGTGTCACCTTAAGAAGGCCAAGTTACTAAAACATTTTATGTAAACACTTCAGACATCATTGCAAGGTAAAAATAATCACGTGTTCCAGTTCACACGTAAACGGAAGCATTAAACGTCAAGCAAATAGTGTAGGTAATTGGGTGAATTTAAAATAGATTTTGGCCTGAATACACTCTTGTAGGTAATCTTATAATCAGCTTACCTCAAATACTAACATCCAATGGTAGCAGGTAGTTTGTATTGATGAGTTTGTGCCAGTTAGTGTTTTGTACACACACACCAACCGTTTAAGTTATTTTGTTGTCATTTTCATTCATTAATTAGAAATATATTATCGACTAATAATTTTTTCAATATCTCAACAAAACTTTTAGAATTTCGCGTTTAAACTGTCATTTAAAAACATTAAACAGGACTTCAGCGCGTTCCAAATTATTTCTAATTAGGTTCAGATTTTTCGATTGCGATACAACAACCGTGAGCTACTACTCTCTACTATTATCTCTCTACTATTAGGACTACGATTAGGCCGTTATCGTATGCTGAAGAATCGGCGTTCTCTCACAAGGAGATAATCAAGACCATAATCCACCACAATGACCAAGTTCCAGTTGTACTTGAAAGACACCTTTCTTGAAATATGCCGTTTTTTCACGAAGGTTTCCTTCACCGTTAAAACCAGCGGTGATGACAACTTTTGACTCCGTTTGGAAAAATAATCAGATCTAATCCAACTATAATGACGACTTCATTTCAGATCATAAATCACCATAAAATCCTTGGCAATACGTTACTTATTCATGTCGCGTTTGATATCATAAAATAAGGATGTTATTTTATGCAAGAAGGTAACGCCCATTGTCCTCCCCTGGATCATCGTAGGTCCTAAGATATTTGCCTATGTTGCATGCTATGTGCAAGTCGTATACCTAGGTAGTTCCACTGTCCTTACTCAAGCTTCAGAAACAAGAATACGGTTCTTATATATGCTACGTGAAAATTGCCTTGTGAGTGGTTGTATTTCGTCATAATAATACCTACTCGTGTTGAAACGGAATTCCGGATAAATTCCAATGGCATGACAAATTTAATGACTGCATATAGGTAAAGAATTGACTAGATTGGGTTTTTTTATCCTAAGTAGGTAAGGTATGTATTCAAAATTGAATTACATCAGCTAGCTGGCTATCATAATAGGTACCAGTTTTGCCTAGTTTGGGACTAATGTTGTTGTGTGACGAAATTTTGATTAACACCCCCGTTTACATTATTCCAGTCCAGCGACCGAATCCAGCGCTGGATTGCTTACTGGAATAATGGTAACCGGCACTGGAAAGCATAAATCCAGTGCCAATGCATTCCAGTGCCGGTTGACATTATTCCAGTAAGCAATCCAGCGCTGGATTCGGTCGCTGGACTGGCATCATGTAAACGGGGTATAATATTAGAATTTTTGATTTGTGATAAGAATAACTATTATACGAGTATCATTGACACTGTTTAAACTGAACTGACAGACAAGGAGAAGCTACTGGATGTAGTAAAAGCAAAAAAGTTTGCTTTCAAAATTCTGAGTTCTAAGGATTATTTGTTTATTAATTGAGTTTTCAGTAATTAAGTTCAAGAGTTCATAATTACAATTAAACAAAAATGTATATTACCGATAAGGCCTCCAAAATGAAATGTAATTTTGGTTAAATATTTCGTTAAAACTTTATTTTATTCTTCAGTATCGTGGCTTTTAATAAAGAGTTTTCTTATCTTTTCTTTTAAGTAAATTATCAAAAACCTTTAAAATTTAGTTAGATATTGACTATAATGTAATATTAGCTTACGGAACAAAAGTAATAATTAAAATGTCAAGGTTATTTATTTTGTTTTTTGTTACTGCTTTCTTTTTCGTTTGTTGTCGTAAAATAATAATCTCTGAAATCACCATCAGATTTGAAGATTATCTTTTCGAAAGCTAAGCAGCTTAAATTATTTGAGACAAGTCTACAAATATATATTTTTTTCCATTTATATAATATGAAATCAAAACGCAGTTTTAATCATAGATGGTTAACCTTACACAGCAACTTTCTCTAATGTCTACTAGATTTAGTCTAAGATGCAACGCGCTTACCAAAAAAACCGGTATGTAAAATAAATGTTCGCAAGGGCAAAACTCGAAAACGATAACCTCAAAATGAAATACCGTTTCAATTTTACACTCAATTGGTAATTTGCTGGTCCTTAATGTGAATTTAACGGAACGTTACAATGTTAACTGATTTGTATCATTTGTCGATAATGAGAGACTTATTTGGAACAACCACATTTTCTTCGGCATTGAGATCGAAAAACATTTCTGTTTTTAAATTATGATCTTGAGTAAGAACTGGGATTGAAAGTGATTAAGATTATTTATATCGTTTCATGTGGCCGGTGATGACTCATTGAGCGTGAGTTGATGCACGCTGACCTTCATGACGTATGTATAGTAAGTAGTAAGATGAAATCATCTTTGTAGCCATCTCCACGCAAACTTTAGTCAAATTTGAATAAAATTGTTTGTTTTTGATTTGGTAAGTTAGCATCGTAAGATTATGTTGTAATACAAAAAAATTGTTTCTTTTATAGATAAGCATCAGGCAAAGGTTGTTTAAATTTGACAATTTGAGAGAAAGTTTTAGAATTGAGTTCCGAAAATGTGTTGAGCCTACATCTTATCTAGATGTAGGCTCAACACATTTTCGACAAGGTAATCGCAAACATCATGATAAGTACTCGTAGACGATTACAGACAAGTACTAGGTATATAATGTTGGCATTGTCTTATTTCCGTAATATAAGGGTTGGTTGCCTCGCCAATAGGCTATGTTGGCTTAGTGGTGAGAATTCACAATGGCGGGGTCGTAGGTTCGAACCCTGGGTGAACTTCTGAGTATTTTTCCAGGTACAACTTTGTCTTTACGACTGGCTTACACGGAACCATCATGGGAAAACTGAAATGGTCCAAGAATACAATTTTTGAAGACACGCGTCGTCTACCAACCCTCACTTGGTAGATAATTATTATTGCTGAAATCAGATGAGATTGTTTCAATAACACTCACGAGAAGCAATTCTGGTACCTATGATGGGAAGTGGTACACCAACAACATAACGCCCTGGTTCATGTCACTGAATACGACGTCTTTCAAATCGGGGAATCCAGTGACATTTGCACAATACTGCTTGATGCATTTCAAACACTTCTAGTTTGTATGAAAATTAGAGCATTCTCAAAAACAAATCTGAGTTCAGCACAAAACAAATGACAGGTTGCGTTGAGTTTATTTACTTTACCCTCTAATTAGATTGTAATGAAGCATAACTAAGCAAAGCTGTTTACCTACATCAGACTACTAGTGCGAATCCGCGAAGGTTTCCGTTTATCTACAGAGAAATTTAGAATTTAATACGATGTATATTATATTCTGCTTTCTGTTTTTGTTCCCTATAAAATGAGAAAAATATAAAACAAAATCTTCAAGAAAAGTATAAAAAATAACCACTCCTTCAATTTTATCAAAAAAACAAAAATAATGAATTGGTTGTTCGTATCATGTATTGTAACTTTGTACCATAACTTTGTCTCAATCCAACTGCGGTGGATTTTTCCAAAGTTGTCCTTCACAAGAAAGCGGACTCAAAACATGAGTCAAATCATTAAACCTGTTCTCAAACAGTAATATTTGGTTCATTGTTAACTATGGAACTAATTTTTGTCTATTTTAAAGATAAGTAAATCTAAAGTAAAGAGGTAAATAAATATGCTATCATGGTAAAATGAATTTTATTCTCTAAGCAATATTCTATAAGCACAAAACTCATGGAAATGAAATTGTCTATTGTCGTAAATTAACTGCATTTTCGGTACATTTTTTTTAGATTAATATATTTATTATAGTCATGTTTAGTTCTTACCTTAATGGCGATAAACCAAACAAATTCAATCCCAAGGCAAAAAAACAACTACACGAAGTACACACTTTCTTCAAGAAAAGGTAGTTTTTCACAAAAGCTATGCACTTTTCATTCAAGCTGATCGAATATGTATATCAGGGGATTTTATAGCCGAGAACATTGACGGCACGTTCACATCTGTGGGAATACTCCGCGGAACTAAAGTTATTTTGTTGACTATCGGCCACTCTACCGCCTTACTAAATCGGCTATGGCTTTGCTATTGCTGTCTTTATCATTTCGAGCGAATAGAAAAGAGAGAGCAGTATCAAAGCTATGACAATTTTAGTTAGGCGGTAGACCTTCCGGTCGCTGACGTCTAAAAGCCTTGGCGACAAAATGAATGTAGATAGCAACGAATACACCTCCAACAAGCACTATTCAGCGACATGTTGCATTGGAAAGATTCAATGTATTCTATATTTGATATTGTTTGTGTAGTAAAGTTTCGTAAGATGTTTGATCACGGTTGTTTGCAAGATACGTGTCAAGCGGGATTTCTCGCAGGTGAACAGAATTGATTTAGGTATGATATTAAATCCTGGATCATAGTTTTTATGGTGCAGTTTTTCTTTGTAGAACTTTTTGCAGAACCCGCCTGGGGAAATACTACCTATTCCTTTGCTAGTAATTCTAAGCCTAGCAGGAATATATGAACATTACTGTATCCTGCTTTAAAGGGTAATGTTTAAAGGAGATAAATTATTTTTCTTCGTCTTCATATAGTGTGGTACAGAGCTTTTGTGGGCGTATTGCCTACCATCAAGCACATGTCTAGATCGTCCCATCACTATTATAATAAAACAAAACACTCAAAACAATAATTGCAGTTGTTCTATCTATCTTTCAATAATAGTTTTGGACTTGGCAAACTAAAAACTAAAACTAAAAACAGTACACCCCTATTAAAGAGTACCCGTATTCCAAATATACTTATTAGTTAAAAACTATCAAATAGGTACCTACGTGGCATTTACAAAAAAATCTCAGAGCCAATCATATTGCTTAAAATCAATACAGAGATAATAAAATTTAACAATTCTTAACAAGGACCGTGAAGTTTAATTTTCGTTACAAACAAGTTTTTATTTCCAGATTTACCTGTTTGGATTCAATAACCCTGTGTTCAATCTTATTCAACAATATTTTTATCGAAAACCAAAAATTGTAAACGTTGTCGTTTTAACAACTCAAAACACCAGAAAACGTGACGTAATTGTTTGGTCTAGTTATTAGAACCCGCCGAATAAACAAAAAGTATCAAGAAACAAGAATACTGCATTAGAACAATTACAGTAAACCATATTTGTAACACGGTTAAAGATTGACAAGAAAAACATTTTTTTTATTTATGGTATCCAGTGCCTGGTAAGCAATATGGCCATAACAGAAACGTCACGCAGCTATTGGAAAACGAAGAGTCCACCACATCATTTCCTAGCACTGCACAGCGCTCGTCACCATACGATAAACACACAACATGATTTACCTCTATGCTCTCTGCTATTTCTATGAAAACATTGCCCTTCAAACCGGAACACAGCGATATTTGCACATTGCTACTTGGCGAATTATCTGGAAAATGTGTGGTACTTCCCCAAGCGTATTCTGCAAAGAGTCCCTAAACATTTGAAACAAAGAAAAATAATTTTGAAATGTAATATCAAGAACAAACATTCCTCAAGGAAAGGTCAAGATGAGATGAAATGGACCTGATGTTGTAAGTTCGACTGGTCTTGTTCTCAACATTCTTGTTATTAAAAAAGAAAAATCAGTAAAACGAATAATGGAAATATTGGTGTTTGTATCAGATGAAATGAAAACAGTATGAAGAATACCCAATAGTGGAATTAAAAATACACTTGGCCGTAGAATAGTTTGCAAATATTGTGGTACTTCCCCAGGCGTACTCTGCATAGAGTCCTAAACATTTCGAAGAAAGAAAATTATTTCTGAAATTTAATATCAAGAATAAACATCCCTCAAGGAAAGGTCAAGATTCAAGATGGTATGAAATAGAACTGATGTTGTAGTTCGACTGGAGTTACATCTTTGTTATTAAATAAAAATAAATAAAACGAATAATAGAAACATGGTTTCAGAGGAATTTTAATTCCTCTCCTATCCTTCCTTTAATTCCTATCCTATCTATCAAGTTGAGTCTCATTCGGCATAAATGCCAACTTTCGTGAATATAGGTTGATCGGTTACCTCTTCAAGGTTAAGAGGAACAAACATCATGAGACTAGATGATTTATTTCTTTATCATCAACATCATCAACACCCCACTAAACGTTCTCACTGCTGGGACTCGGGGCCTTCTCTCGCAAGGAGAGAGTTAAGGCCATAATCCACCACGCTGGCCTAGTGCGGGTTGGCGGATGACACATGACTTCGAAAGATTCTAGGTACATGTCGGTTTCTTCACGATGTTTTCCTTCACCGTTTTTTAAGTTAGCGGCATTACGCACATGACTTCGAAAAGACAGTGGTGCGTGTGGGGTTTGAACCCGGGGTCTCCGAATCGGCAGGCGCCGTTCTCCCGACTAGACCAGCCGTAACTTATTATTACTTATTATTATATTTCTGTATAATGGCAGAAAACTTTTGTTTAGAAATGTGTTGAAACAAAACTTTCGCCAGATAACTTGAATTGGGATACAGAGCTTAAATAAAATCAATTTCAAAATCTCTTGAAAAATCAGGCAACCTGGTGGGCACTAACAATATAATAATGTTACTAGCAAATTAAATAACTTGAACGACTCTAAAAAATAGAAACTTTACAAGATGTTTGCCCACTGCATGTTGTACTCTCACCATATAAAACCTTTATTTATTCAGCTGTTCTTAAAAACCTCTATTTAAAACAATTGTCATCATTACTGCCAATGCCAATGACATTGTTTATATTAATAGTATTGCAGCAATATTCATTACGAAATGTCGCATAGTAGGCGTTTAAAGAATTAGTAAGATGATACAAGCTGTTTCGAAATATATATTTACGATTCGTTACGGGGGCGTTTTGAACGTGTTTGTTTTAATGATGTAAAAAGTACGTCTAATACATGGATTGTTTTGATGCATAATAATCGTAGCTTACTCAAGCTCATTAACAAATTGAGTCACTGGAGAAGATTTCTGATCAGTTTAGGCAGCCTTTCTCTCATTATAGAGTGAAGACCATAATCCACCACGCTGGCCAAGTGCTGGTTGACTGGAGGATGACTCGTGGTCTCAAAAGAAGTATTTCTTGAAACACTCCTCATGGTGTTTCCTTTTACAGTTAAAGGCTGTGCTGATGACAAAATCGTACATCTCCAATACTCCATTTAGGAAAATGCTTAAATACTTAGGGTGCAAGTGGAATTCAAACCTACGACTTCACCACTGTGAAATTGGACGATCTTTTCATTATGATCATAAGGTTCTTTTTTATTTCTGATCAACTAGAGGTATTTGTACTCTGTGTGAGCAAAATTTGACTTAGAACTCTTTTGTTGACCAAGCAGATTTTATTCTCGGACGTTGCTGTATTACGTCATGAATTATATATTTTATTGCACAGACTTTGTCCACAGTACAACACAGAATTTTAAATTCTAAGCCGATTTTAGAATATTTAAACCTAGAGATCTGAGCTTGTTGCCCAGAATTATCAAACATTTCTTGAGTCGATGAGTCGAAACAATGTGCGTTAAAATTACTGGTTAAGATGAGATTATGAGCCCTGCATACGATTTTTAGTTCTATTACCAAAGCAGTGGAAATAATAACTAAGATAAGTATTGTAACTCTATTTTTCTCTTCGTCTTAGGTCGAATGTACTATTCTAATACTTAATAAATAAATATTGGTACACATTTTTCACACAACACTGTCTAACGCCAAACTAAGCATAGCTTGTACTGTGGGAGCTAGATTACAACTATTGTAATACATACTTATATAGTTGTAAATACAACCTTATTGTACATAGGCATACCCAGAAAACGACCCAATATTTGTGTTAATCACTGAAGTATCTGTACTGGGTGAGAATTGAACTCACCACCTAAGGCCTTGCAGGTAGGCTTACTACCAACTAAGCCACTAGGCCAACCAACTTTTAACTCTCCATTTCGTAGTATCGTTTACATTTTCGTCAGATATTTATCGTTCATTATTATTTATGTGAGAAATTTTAAACATGAATGTTGATGGATGTTGTGGTATAGGGCGACCAAAAAAAGTGTGGCTGGATTGTGTGAAAGAGGGCATGGATAGGAAAGGCATAAACAAATTATAGAGACGAATGGAGGAAATGTACATGTTGTACTGACCCCACATAAAGTGAGCAAGGGTAGGCGAATGATTATCTGTGTGAGAAATGTCCACCAATATTTAGGATTATTATTTATTCTAAGATATTTTATGAATGCCACAAATTTCTCGGTAATTTCAATCGCAATCTCAAGCTCTTACAAACAAAGGTAATCTCTTAAGATTGATAGCAGGAACGCCATTAGGCATCTCGTATCCGTCTCGTATCGCAAACAGAAAGCTCCTCCATTACCATAATGTCCACTGAGGAAAAATAATAACATCGTTCAATCATCCAAAGGGACACGCTCCTTTTTGGGATATTATAAGCTTATAAACTATACGTATTTACAGTAAATACGTGAGCACGTTATAGATAAAGACACATAAATATGACGGAACTTGACTAAAATGCTAAGCTATTAGGCAATTACTAAAAGATGGTAAAAGACATGATAGATGATGTCTTTGTTTCAGATTTGCATTTTCAGTCTACCTTTCGGATTATATGTGTGAATACGCGTAGTAATTAAAGGGATTTGGATAAAGCGAGAGTCGCCGTCGCGTCGTTTTGAACTTGCAAGGCAAGTAATTAAATTTGGACTTGGATATTTAGACAGAACAGCACAAAGTGAGCAAAAGAAGGACACATTTCTCTGAACAAAATCGAAACGATATCCTCGTTTCGTATTTACAATTAATTGGTATTGGTATTGCTATTCCCACAGTAAAAGAAAACTTTGAAAGGTCATATAACTCAGCTCCGATATCACTTACAACAAATCTGATTCTATAAATAACCTAAAAGTAAGGTAAAGTTACAAGCAAGTGATATACGGCCCCTAAAAAAATTACTCCAGTGGTCGATACAAAAGTACCCAAACCCCTTTGTAAGCACTTTAGGAACCTATGGGTGTTGTTAAAACCTTAAAGCTATAGCATGCACAGGGCCACACTAACCTAAACTTAGTAACTGTACTTACGTACACACGTTCAGCATACCTTAAAGCATACTCGACGCATAGCTGAAAACACAATTATTAAATGTGTGTGTATGCGTGTGTACATGGGACAATTTGTCATACAATTTAATACTGTCTGACGTAAAGAAGTTTGTAGATAACGAAGTGTGTGAAAAGCAGATCTTAAATTTAAATTTCTTATTTTTAATAACTATTTTGGCCTCACTGGTTCAGAAGAAAACAAATAAAAATCTGTTTTTTTTTTAGAGAAAGCAGAGTTTAATAATTTTAGTCGGCTCTAAAAGTTAGACACATCGTTCTTTTAAAGAACAAAGTGTAAAAGCTTGCGTTGGGATTAAGAGGAAAAAGGCTTATTGAGTCCACTCTTCCGTAGTGGGGCCACTTCCTACAGAGGGAACGGTACAATCCGATTACCTGCCTATCGATCCGGCTTACTGTACCGTGTGGACTTTGAAAACAATGCTGTCACTCCATGGGTGAATAAAGAGGTTAGTGCTCATTGAATACTACTGCTAATTAAACAAAATCTAGATCTGGTTTTAATTACTCAAGACATTCTAATTTTATGTGTTGATTACTTATAAAGTGTATTTGAGTTGATTTTTGATAAGAGTTACTTAATACCCACTTCAGAAAGATATCAATTTTGCTAAAAATAAACAAAGACTAAATGATTAGAGGTATTAGTGTAATTTTTTTTGTCGATACTACTTGCCCTGGTAGACGTTACAACTAGCCCCAAACACGGGGTAAGTTGTAACACCGGACTTCTAGAAAATAATTGATTGTAAAATAGTGACCAATAATTTAGGTATTATTTTTACTTGATTTAGGAGAAGAAAAGTTACAGCATTTATACATCTTTATTTAGTAGCAATGTAATCAATAGATCTCGAGATAAATCAGTTTTCATGAATACTGTTGTAAGTTACGGTAGTCTAGTCGGGAGAACCGCGGCTGCCGATCCGGAGACCCCGGGTTCAAATCCCACACGCACCACTGTCTTTTCGAAGTCATGTGCGTAATGCCGCTAACTTAAAACGGTGAAGGAAAACATCGTGAGGAAACCGACATGTACCTAGAATCTTTCGAAGTCATGTGTCATCCGCCAACCCGCACTGGGCCAGCGTGGTGGATTAAGGCCTTAACTCTCTCCTTGCGAGAGAAGGCCCCGTGTCCCAGCAGTGGGAACGTTTAGTGGGCTGTTGATGTTGAATACTGTTACAACAAGCCCCTCGCTCCCCTACTACGTAGGTAAAACTGCGAGGCGCTGCTCAGTAAGCTATCAGCTATCTAGTTTCCTTTACAAGATTTGCTTAGTTATAGTCTAGATGGTAGTGTAGATTGTAGTGATGGTAGTGATAGTGAGAAAAAATATCGGTCTATTTTATTTGAAATGAAAACGTCTTTTGGCGCGCCACCGACGGATTTTTCGTGAGCTGTGAATTTAATTCTAGCATCACGCTCGGGAATGAAAAGAAATCTTCGCGTAAACTCGGGACCATGACCATGGTCATGGCCACGCCCTCCGGTTTCACCCGCGTATTTAGTTTCCAAAGTAAGCTATCAAATTCTGAGTTATAAGTTTTCTCTTCTATCGGCAGTTCCTATGACTACTTTTTTATTTTTTAATCTTTTGTGTACCTTTTCTTTTATAATAGGAAGATGTCATTGATAATGCAACAGCTAATGGTTTCATACGCAATAATTTTGACAGAAAATCCCTTTACATAGGTGAAAATTAAGCAATTAACCATTGAAAATGAAATAATTTATAGTGTGAGCATAAAAGTATATTGCGGAAATGCGAAATGGAAAGTACAACGACTACGTGAGTCATAGAGAGAAACTTATCCGGGAAAAAGCGTGGAAAAACTTCTCGGAGAAACTAGATTGAAGTCGCAGACTCTCTGGTTTCTACCAGTTTATAATTTGTGTAGGTACCTTGTTATCCTACTTGCTACTAATATTATGAAATGTTAAAGATTTAATGTTTGTTGCTCAATCACGTCGGAAAGGCTGAACGGATCGGGTTGGAATTTGGAACACAGTTAAAGTTAGTTAAGTATATTGTAGTCTGAAATAACACAAAGGCTATTTTTTATCCCGAAGAAACAACAGTAACGGGAACAATGCGCGTATAGCCCCCTCTGTTTGTTGTTAGTTAAACATAAGAAATTTATCTTTACGTTAGTTAACAAACTCATGAGGTAATGTAGTAATTTTCAATACTCTCGACAACTGTAGAAGAATATACCTAAACTGTTTTGGTTGTCTTTTTTTCATTGATATAACTAAGTGTTTTAAGAGTTCAATGCTTTTTTTACTTAAAATACTCGTACTACAGTACCTACTAGAGTATTTTTCTTGAAGTCACAGACTGTTCTCGGGTTTTTACCGATTTGTAAGTCATATAGGTTCTACATATATTACTCGTATATAATACTAGCAGCGCCCCGCGGTGTTACCCGCGAAGTTCTCGTTCCCGTTGTTTTTCCGGGATACAAATGTATTCCGACTTCCAGACTATAATCTATCTGTGTTCCAAATTTCAGCCCGATCCGTTCATACGTTAGGACGTGATTGAGCAACAAACATCCAAACATCCAAATATCCATACATTGACATTTATAATATTAGTAGGATTAGTAGGATTATGTACCTACTAGATTCCATAAAATCACTTTATCTCGAACCATCTGAAACAACGATGTACATAAATACCAATGGGATATTGGCATAGCCCGTGGTCGCTTTGGATTTTAGAGGTTTTATTAAACACCCTCATTAGGGAATATTAAATTTTTTCAAGATTCACGACATTCATACGAAGAAATACCATTTTTGTCACTATCTAGATTTACACTAACAATACTACATTTGTGATACTGTGATAATTGTGTTTATTTAGAAAAAAATATTCATAGGTACAACAACTCTATTAAGATTTTCTACATGTCATGTATAACTTTCGGCCGATTTGGCAGTTTTATTTTCTGTGATAACACAGAAAGTTATCAGGTAACACAGAAAGTTTTGCAAAAAAAAGTTTTTATGTATAAGACACTGGCCACTTGATATTATTTTGAAAACTTCGATTATTTAAAAGTAAAAATACATCTATTCGATTTTCAAATTTCCTTCCGCATTATTTGAAAGCCAATTAAAAGTGTTTTGTCTTACTAAAAAACGGATCTGCGTCGAGAACATTTTCATGCTATGATTTTTTACGATTTCAAATGTGGCTTAAAACCTGACGAGTCATTTGATCGACTTCGAATTGCTTTTATGGATGAAGGACCTTCAAAAGCAACCATCAATCGCTGGTATAGCGAGTTCAAACGCGGTCGTTTTACTTTAGGGGATGAACAAAGGAGTGGTCGTCCTACGATGGCTGTCACCGAAGAAAGTGTGCTGGCAGTAAAAAAATTAATTCAAGAAAACAGACGCATTGCGTACGAAGAGATTCAGCATACTCTGCAGATTGGTTCAGGAAGTGTTCAAAAGATTTTGCACGAGCACCTTCGCGTAAGGAGGATAGTTTCCCGCACAACCTCACCGAAACTCAGAAGCAGGCCCGTGTGGATTGGTGCCGTGTTATAATGCAAAAATTTGAGGCTCGTCACGGCGCGTTTACGACATTGTGACAGGTGACGAATCCTGGATTTATCAATACGATCCAGAAACAAAGCGTTAATCGACAGTTTGGCTGATTCAAAATGAACCAACACCAACGAAAGTGAAGCGATCGAGGAGCGTAAGGAAAATTTTGATCGCTAGTTTCTTCACTTTGACGGGGTACCTAATTTCAATTCCACTTCGAGACCAAAGCAGTATCAACGCCAAATGGTACAGCATAAAATGCTTGCCAAAAGTTTTTTCTGCAATGAGAAACAAGCGACCGAACACCGGGTTCCGCGGGGTCCTTCTTCACCACGACAACGCGCCTGCGCACTTTGTGATCAAAGCGGGGGACTTCCTGGATTCCACACCAGTTAGAGTCTTGGGGCACCCTCCGTACAGTCCTGAGTTGGCTCCGTGTGACTTCTTTTTATTCCCTAAAATTAAAAATCAGCTCAAAGGGATACAGTTTTCATCGCCGGAAGACGCGCTAACAGCGTTTGAGAAGGCCGTGGAAGAGGTGTCTGCTGTGTCAGGACTGGAAAAAATGTTTTGAAAATTGGTTCAGATGCATGAAACTTTGTATAGAGGCTGGTGGAAAGTTCTTTGAAAAGATTTACTAAAAATATTTTTTATACAAGTTAGTTTTTATCCTTTACCTACTTCATATTATTAATCTGATAGGACGAGTTTACTTTGTTTGAACGCGATAATCTCTGGAAATACGAGACCGATTTCAAAAAACTTTTCACTGTTTGATATTTACGTATTTGGATTGTTATATTATGTTACTTATGTAAATCGAACAAAATCGAGACGGGCTCTCTCTAACTCGTTCGAATATAATAAATTAATTACGAAAATTTGTGTCGCAGTACGAATTTGTACCTGTTGCCGTGGAGACCTTAGGTTGTTGGGGGGCAGAGGCTAAAGGGTTCCTACCAGAATTGGGGCGCAGGCTCAGGGAGAATACGGGTGACTCCCGTTCTGGCGCGTTCCTGGAGCAAAGGTTGGCCATTGCCATTCAGCGTGGGAACGCGGCGAGCATCATGGGCACTTTTGCGCCGGGAGCAGTTAGGGGTGGGTTATTCGGAGATTCGTTTTTTAATTAATAAAATATTTGTAGGGTTCATTTATTTCTGTCATTCAAAATTCATTTACATGGCGCTTAGTCATATAATCTCAATTAGTTACGTAGAAGTAGGCTTATGATAAATTACGAACATTGTCATTATTTGGGCGATATTATCATGAACGACCTTTATTTATTACATGACTTTCAATAGACTACGTTCTACGCCTACGGTGTCATATTATTTAACATAGAATTTGATACATCGGTATGTTATTTGAGCGATTACTCGACAATAAAATAATAAACATCAAGTACGAGCAATGTAAACGATACATTTACGATAATTTTTGATAAGTATGCGTCACGTTTTGTACCAAACGCAATAGACGCAATAACGTCAGCGGCCATCTGCCACTAAACTGTTGTGACACCTGTTTTACGCGTCGCTGCACTTAGTGTGGGTCTTAACGTAATGAAGCCGAAATCATGAGTCATGCTACAGAAATGTAGATAATTTTTAAATTATATACATTCTTAATTTTATAGTAAGTAATAAATTCGGCGCCAAGTAGGTGGAAGTAAATAGGTTTAATTATGTTTTGATTTTTTTTAATTACAGACTTTTTTTTTAATGAAACTCAATTTTCCCCATAAGTACCTAAGTAATTGTATTGGATTTCATTTTAAATACACATTCTTATTTAGGCTAAGATTAAAAAAAACTATTTTATTGTTTATGTTACTGTAATGATATTTTATTGTTTATGTTCAAAATAACATAACAAAAGAATGGCGGCATCTAATCAATTTTATTTAGTTCTTAACTTCAATGTATGCTGCAGAATTTGTCCTAAAATCATGAGTTAAGAGTGCGCCTAAAGCCAGGAAAAAATCAGATTTCACCCGCGCGACGCGTTTCTTAATGTGATGTACATAAAGTCGAGAATAGCATGACACAGTTTGGAGGAAAAGTCAATATTTAATCGGGAGTCCATTTTTGACCAAGTTTTATTTAATTACTCAATAACTGAACATAAATTTAAAAAAGTGTTCGGTTACTTTACTAGAACGTACAAATAGGAATTTTATTACCAAAAAATAATGTGGGGTCATCGCTGATAATTTCAAGTACTCGAATTAAAACGGGGTTTTTCGGTGTCATTTTTATTTTTTTATTGTAAAAAACTCTGATCTATTTTTAAAATTCTATTCGGTTATTGTGCTTCTTCTTGATTGTACCCACACGTCAATATTTTTTTTGTCGTAGTTTTTAGTTTTTTAACTTCAGTGAGCGGCGTCGAAAATGTCCTTTTTTCGTTTTCTGGCTTTAGGCGCCCCCTTAAATCTCTCTGAACGTCATTTTGTTATTGTTAATTGTGTTGGGCTTCTGGAATTGTATTGCATAAATCATATTATATTGTACAGTCTTTTTAGTGTATTGAACATGAATTAATAATCATTTTCAAAGAAAATATTTTCTATTAATATAATTGTGAAATTTGGAATGGATGGACAAAAGGATGGATATTTGGACGTTTGTTATACCTACTATCATGCAAATATTTCATGCAAAAACAACACAATTAGTTTAGATGACATTTTTTACAGATATAAATTATTATGTAGCATATCGTAGGTATAATTCAATACTTTTTATCGGAAAATAACGGCAATGCAAATACTCGGGTAACACTAGCTATACCTAAGTACTAGTATTTAATGTACTCGTATTAAATAAACATCTCCCGATAAAAAATATTGCAAGTTTTTGATATTCATTGTAGATTGTAGGTAGGTACCTACTTATTTTTAGTTGTATCACATTCAGGAGTTAGGTATAGGTACCTACTTATACCCACATGTGAAACATTTACATTAAGGATATTAACCAGATTTACAATAGAATTTACATTATCAAACAAAGACGAACTCAGTTCATAGTCAACGTAATTATCAATAGGTAAAAAAATACAAAAAAAATATTTATTTTAGATTGAATACGGCGGAATTGCGAACAAATTGTGAGTAAAATAAAAAAACAAAAAAAAAATACTGTAAGACTAACGAGTTTTTTTTATTTTGTTTCATTACTCATTTCATAATAAATACACAATTAAAAATTGCTGTAGGTATTACAAACAGTCTTACAAATAATTGTTGTATTGTGTTGTCAAAGCGTGCAAGTAAGTAATGCGCAAAGTTTTTCTATGCGCCCTTCAGACAACATGGTTATTAATTACAAGATAATTACAGCAAGAAACTTGTAGGTTGAGAAGTTTAACGAAATTCTGAAAAGACTTTTAAGAACAAAACAGCTACTAGCAAGCTATGAACTAGCTTAAAAGCAACGCTTATACCTCACCGTAAGTCATTACGTTTGGAACATGCTTTCCGTGTTCAAGAGTCATAAAACCTGACTGATATAATGGCCAACCCTGAACTATAAATGAAGTGACGTTGAGGTTAGCTAAAACTGTTTTTTTTACCTTAATTTTTATGTTATACCGTAAAAAATATAGACAATCCTTTGACACAACTCTTTGACTTTGAGTTTAGTATTAGTAGTCCATTGAAAAGTCACATTTGGGGTTGCGTTTTTTAGAGGACGCAATTTTATTTTTTTGATGTGTAGGGGGGTTCAGTGTAAAGCTAAAACCAAGTTTGTGGGATCGCAACCCTTGTCCCACGGCCGCCATCTTGAAAATAGGGGTTGAAATGGTTTCTACGGTATATCTCTTAAACTATTTATTTGATAAAAAAAATTGTTACCATTTTTTGTTGCAAATTAAATTCTCTACAACTTTGTTCAGTTACTTTTTGTGGTAGAACTATAAATAAAAAAGTTATAAGCGATTATATTATTATTAAAGTTATTTTTTCATTAAGTCAATAGCTAAGGTTTTACAGCGCTCCGAAGTGAGTACTATTTTTCAGTACTCTTAACTATACCTATATTATACGTGTGTACCAATAATATATGTAATCAGTTTTTTTTTTTTAAAATCCCCCTAACACCAACAGTTAAACTAACTTAAAGAGAAATTAACTTCAGTCAAGTTTTGTGGTTAGAAAATTTATATTATTTAGTCAAAATAATGTCACGACAATAAACAATAAAATAAATATAATAACATGAATAAGTTAACAGCAAGAAATAGGTAGTTTCGTAAGAATGACATTTGTATTTTTCGATTAGATGAAATAAAACAGCCTATTCAAGTAGGCCATAAATAAGCTATAAATCTTACAATCGGCATTCAAAGACTTCTGGCAATCCTGTATCGAAACTAGATTAGAAATAACTGGATTCATAGAATCTGATTCTATTTAGGACAAGTAAACATAGTTAACCATAACAACAGGCACTTTACTACATAAGCTGTTTGGAATTGCCACAAAATAGCACAACTGAAGCGAATTCACGATTTTTTACATCAAACTGTATCGAAATATCTGGCACTCGCTCTCCCATACAACCACGGTCAATATTCCGTGATTAAGGACACTAGAGTAACAATAATAATGAATCAATCGTCATAACAGTTATGAATCGTGATAACGCAATGAGCTTTGCTTTGCAGAAGAAAGTAATAGTTTCGGACTAAATCAGGTGAGTTGGTGGTCAAATTATTAAAAAAATATGCGTATATATTTATTAAATAAAAGATTTAATCTAAACTAGGTATATTGACTTTTTTTTTATGTACAGATACACATCATTTATTTATACATACTAATATAATACCATGTCAATCAACTAAAACAAGTCAAAAAAATTTAAACAGTCCCGCGATCGTCAGATCCCCGCACAAAAGTACCCATTAAACTTGCGGCGTTCCCACGCTGGATCACCAGGGAGACATTCTGAACCAGAAAACGACCGGACCGGGGATCACACCCCTTATCTCTCAGGAGTCGACCCAACGCATACACAAAATCCTTGGCCTCCGCACCCCATGGGCCCGCCGTTTCCACCGCGAACGGAACAAACTCATATGCAGACTCCAATGCGGAATACTTCAGGTGTTTACCTCTAGCGGCCGCTTCTGCACCCGCACCTGCAACCCGCTGAGTTCCAGGGAGATGGCAAGACGCAAAAGTGCTTACGCAAGTGGCGTCCCAAATGAGGCAGCGACCACGTTACCAAGGGATTAACGTGAGTCCGTCCGGTCGTTTTCCGTCCGAACGGGAGAGGCCGGGAGGCTCGAGGACACAGGGTGTGTCGGCTGAAACGAGCGCTCTGCGGATAATATCGTTTGAGGCGTGGTGTCGCGGTCTTCGTCCTGCACAGCGACAACAGCTGAGACTATGCAGTCCAGTTGCGTCCACCATCGCACCGCAAATGCAAACATGTGTTTCGCATATAGCGCAGCCGAGCCCGTCGCTACCCTAATAGAGTCGTCGTCAAGGAGCGTGCCCAATTGTGGGGAAGGAAGGAAGGAAGGAAGATTTAATTGGTCTGAAAAAATCGTTTAATACAACGGGTTTTCGTGTTAATTCTTGGAAAAGAAAATAAACTTATAATCACAGTTAAACAATGAAAGTTAACCTAAAATGTTCCATAACGATAAAAAAATTAAAACTTCCCGTAAAATAATAAAACGTTGGACGCCGTGATACTCGATGGAGTGTCAATATATGTACGAAAGGTAGTGAGTGGACCGCGCAAAAAAGACGCCGAGCATAGGGCTGAGTGGTGTATGAAGAAACATATCTATGTGTGTGTACATTACATGTCTATACAACAGTGAACTAGGATAACCTGTTGATGATGATAAACTAATAAAAACTAAACCAAAAACAAATAAATTTAAATTATTTGATCTTTTTCTGGGCGTTTTTACGTATAATAAATATGTAGGTATGTACAATTAAATAAGTACCTACTCATATTATGTAAGCTATCTAACTACCGTAGCTTTCCTTAGGTTGGGGCTAGATGGTTTTGTATGATAAATGTCCACCAATATTTATTTTAAATTCTTATTCAGTATACCGAGCTTTTCTTGATAAAGACTATTTTTTTAATATTAGGTATTACCCACAAAGTACCACGACAGCCTATATTAATTAAAACATCGTAAAATAGAATTGTCTTGATTACCTGTACCTATCTACTAACCAGAAAAGGCCATATACCTACTATTCATTTACAAAATTAAACTATAAGTCTAATAATCACTTATTTTTTTATCACTTGATGACCGATTCACCAGGAGATACTCACTCAGGAAACGCATTCCAAACTTTAGATGTACCTACGTATTACCAGAGTGGAGCTAAAACAATTCATTTGAGTCTTTGGAACTTCAATCGTGAAATGCAACTCTTTCTGGAGACTCTTTTCGATTCTTACGAACAATACAAAAATACTTTACATTTTGAGACTACTGAGTTATTTTCATAATTCTGAATTAATCTTGTTTCCTTACAATGAAAATTAAAAACGAAATTTATCGTGTTAGTACAGGTGTTCCGAGTAACATTGTTTGATGCAAAAACTTAAACATTAACTTTATAGGTAAATCACGTCCATGACAAGTTTATAATCCATTGTTTAAATTAATGAGAAATTATTTAATTTGATTATTGTGCTCTAATACAAGTGACCCCATTTTTCCAACGGACACACTGAAATTCAAAAATACACCGATAGTATAATATATAGCCGACCGTCAAACAACTACATCAATTCACTCCACTTTCTTTAAATACAGCCAAGCAAAAACTCTTTCCTATGGATACAATCCTGGACGTCTACTCTCTTTCTACGAAAACGTAATTTCGAAAAAAACTCGCGACTTTCCAGCTCTCGTTCTACTTCGCTTCGTCCGATACAACATTTTTTGACGTTTAAATGTTCTAAGCCTACTCTAATTAGAGTAGGCTTAGAACATTTAAACGGACAAAACGACGGGTCGAAGTAGAATCGGAGATGGAAAGTCGCGAGTTTATTTCGAAATTACGTTTTCGTAGAAAGAAAACTTCGACTACGAAAACGTAATTTCGAAATAAACTCGCAACTTTCCTACTTCGGTTCTACTTCGTTTCGTCGGATCAAACAATGTGCTAGGCCTACTCTAAGCAGGCAGGCTTAAAAAAATTAAACGGACGAAACGACGGATCGAAGTAGAACCGGAGTAGGAAAGTCGCGAGTTTGTTTTTCGTAAAAAGAGAGTAGACGTCTAGGTGTTTTCAAATCTAGAGTGAATCGGTTTTTTAGGTAGCTGTAGTGGTCTGGTTGTAGCCGCTATCTTTTAGTTAACAACTCTCATACAAAAAAATATACGGCACGGGAGCGGGTATTTTGCCGCTAGGCAGTGTTGTACTGTATTGTGTTCAGGTTTAAAGGTCAACGTCTCGCGAAAAAAAACTGGGCTCTGGGTGACGAGCGGAATACAGTGTCAGGTAGCGACATGAGCGTGGCATTATGATTTAAGGGCAGGTGAGTTACCAACCATCAGTCACAGATCGTGTTCATGTTATCACTATTATTAACAAGTCAAGCGCGCTTCATCTTAAGGCCGATTTAAACTGAACGAACATAGAGCTAGAGCTGGAACAAGAGCATTCTTTCTCGATCTTTTAGTGTAAACGAAAGATCGTTCTTAGCGTTTTCCATATTAATTATTCCATAGAATATTTGCGAACGCAAACAAAACAACGAAAGAATGCTCTACGTTTGTTTACACCAAATGAATTTGATACAGTGAGGATAGAATGAGCATTCGCTCGTCTGATGTAAATCGGCCTTTAGACAGCGTCGTTGCTTCACATCAGGTAAGATGGCGGTCAACAGCAAGCCAAAGTTAGATTTAAAAAATACGAACAACATTGTATTACGGCGTTAAAGTAATCAGCCATCATTCTTCCAGAAAATAAACTGTCTGCTTAATGAAAACGAAACGCACTCGCTTTTATTCTTAACGTGGATGGTAGGACCAAGAACGTATATTTATTTAAGGGGCCAATAATGGCACGCGGCTTTTGTGTTCTCGGCTTTGAACGTTTCTTATAATACTTGTAATATATCATGTAGTTCACGAAATGACGATTTCTAAGACATCAATCGTCAAATTTATATATTTTTTACATATATATACATAAATATAAGTTATATTTTAGCGGTGATTGTCTGCTTAGCTTAGAGCATTTCGCCATATTCTTAGTATTTTTTAAAAGTACCTACTCATATTTTAAAACTTGCCATTGCTTTGTACAAGCAAAGGAATGCTTCACATTTTTTTTTATAATATGAAGTGAAGGGCCTACCAACAATAATATAAATGTAATATACAATACGCTTGTTTACAATAACAATGTCACGCAGCTATTGGAACATGAAGAGTCCTTCGTTCTTGCCTGCCTGCCTGCCTACACTTCATTGCGTATATCTCTCAGAGATGTAAGGCTATATTCCCGTAATAAAAAGTGCATGTGCTATATTCCAGGCTATAATATATCTATGTTTCAAACTTTAGCCCAATCGGTAAAGCCGTTCTGACGTGATTGAGCAACAAACAAACAAATTTTATAAATGTCCAACATTTGTAGGATTAGTAGGATGGAATGGAATTGTTTAAAAAAAAGAGAAGGTGAATAATTTGTTTTGAAGAGTAGGCCGCGCACAAGCATCAGTTCTTTAAGTAAGATTAAATTAGAGCCATTCGTCAGCTGAGGGACAGGTATACGCATCAAGTCGTCTCGAACACTTTACAAAGCTACCTCGGTCCTTGACACCTCAAGGTTGGTAACTGCGCTTCTATCTATGTTACTCGTATCATCATTATATTCAAATGCACTATTGTTGTATTTGGCGCGAAGAATGTTATTGTTCTGGCTACTGGATCGATAATGATTGAGATTATAATCGAATACCTTCACTCGAATAGTTAAGCTATCTTGTTTTCCATTAATATTTAGTAATAAGGCCTCAAATTTAAATGAATAACTCATAATAACTGCTGTATTACAAAACTCAACATATTTAATGCAACTAAGTTTGATACCTATTAGAAACGTTGAATTTTTTTGTACCGATTGGACTTTACTAAATTTTTTGCAGGTTTTTGGCTTGCGTTTCACAATTTTAACTCAAAACGTTCGAATGGGTTGGTAAATTTCTTTATAATTATTGTTTTTGGTGTGACTTTTAATTATTATTTTTTATATTTTGGATAATAATGAGACGAATAAATCAGGCTAGTGGGAAACCAAACGCTGCTCTCAACAGCACAGTTTCAAGTATTAATTTCAACATGAAAAGTTAAAATACCTCTTATACCTACTTTATAATATTTACGTAGTATCTCGTTGCTTTGTAATTGCTCTGGAAACATTGACCTTGAAACTTCAACTTTAAACTTACTTGTAGCAATATTATAACTACCAGTAGACTTAGTAATGCGACCAGTATGCTGTTCATGCTTCCTAGTAGTGGGATTGGTCATCTTTAGACTTCCATTGGTCTATTGATAATTCAGATGTGCTTAGCGTACGTAGTTAGGTATGTATCGTAGAGTAGTTTTGTTAATAAAGCTCTTCCCCTTATAAAAAAAACTATACTTGTAATAATAGGGAATTTTAAGACTATTAAAATTAACGGGTACTAGATAATTTAGAAATCTATTTATACGTTGAAAACAAATGAAACTAAAACAAATGTGCACACTATTTTTCTAGTTTTCTGACTTTTTCAAGCTTTTCAAACAGTTGACAATGAAGCTACAGAAACTCAATCCATTGAGTGCAACGCGGTTGCAGTAAACTTTATTTTTACAAACCGTTGTCTCCCACCTCTCTCCCTATTTAGAACCATGAGTATGCTCAGAATGACTAAGTGAATGTGTTGTTGCTTGGGAATTAACGTGCGGGTTGAAGTAAGTACCATGTAATTAGTGTGAAAAACCTCCAACATGGCGTAAAGCGGGTTGAAAAGCCCTCAAGGATGGTGGGGTCGAGGCTGTACTTACCAGGATGTAATGACCCTGAGACGAAACGTCTAACGACACCTATAAACCTTGTAATTATGGAAGAAGGACGAGGATATAATGATGAATAATGACGTTATGATGAGAAAAAGTGTTTGTACATAAATATATAGCTCGAGTGAATGAGCGAGAATTGTAGCAATAGGTAAATGTTTCCATAATTTCTTCCAAATGAGACATGTGGAAGGAATTAAAAGTATAATTGCGGAATCATACCAAATGTTTCTTAATACGAGTATTTAGATAAAAGTCCTTCTGGAAATATGATAAATTTTGAGCAAGCAATTTTATGAATAGAATTATTTTCATTAATTTCAAAAGGCGCCTATACTTAGAATTTTAAAATAAAGTCCTCAAATGCACAATCATCACTAAAACAACAGATTACTTTGTTTCAGTAATAGACCAATGCAATTACGCAAAAAAATCGAATAAAAATATATAATCTGTGATTAAAACGCTTAAAAACACTAAATGATTTAAAACTTTGCCAACGTCTTGCAATTCTAAACACTTCAATTCTATTTCAAATTATAACGCTTAATCAGTATTGCTCTTGTATAATTTTGTTTAATTAGTTATTATACATAATTACATATATTATGTTTATTGAAACAAAATGCAATGAATTTGAAATTTCAATAATGGGCATCAATAATCTTTAACTATTGAGTAACATGAACCGTTATTATGTTCTTTAGATATTTTTTATGCTTGAAAATGGAAAAATAAATCTGCTTATCTACGGTAAGTGAGCTTTTTTGTTATTATCGTCGAAAACGTTTAACATCATACCAAATTCTAAGCGATTTAAAAGCTCGTCTTCATCGAGAACCAATTACCAAGCAATTACTTGCATTATTACTTCGATGACTTGCTCAAAGTATACACAAATGAGTATAAAATCTTAATAACAAACAAACGAATAACTCAGTTTTTGTCTACTACTTCTGGGAAAACACTCTTGCGTAAGTTGTAAACTGCCGAAATCAGTTTCTAGAGGTCAAACGTTGAATGTTAAGCATCTACGCGGTGTGTGATAAGCACTTATTACGAGATATTATCTATCTTGAGTTGAAACTGTCGGAACTAATGGCCGTGTGAGTGAACCTCAGGTGCGGACAGAACCTCGCGCTCCGCAAAGTTCAGTGCTCCTATATGATGAGTTTAAAGACAAGCAAATATAAACTCTATTCCAAAACAGACAGAACACATACCAACGAAAGCTTTTATCATTTTATCCTGACAAATCATTACACAATTCTTTATTGACGCAAGGAAACGAGACCACCAAGACGGATCGAAACACGAAAAACAATCAAGGGCTATAAACCGTGAAATTAACTGGTCTCGTACCTATGAATCGAGAGGTCATTGATAGGAACTAGACATGTGGAACAAATGAGGGTACTAGAAGACACTAAGCAACATTTCGCCACGCTTATGTATTCACAGTTGTCGAGGCTTGTTGCTGTCGCAACCAGCATAAATTTGACGCGAGAGAATTCCGGTCTTGCCGAATATTGCGGCTCTGTATGCTAACTACAAACCAGTATTGCACGACACACCTGTACCTTCGCCTGCCTTGTATCCTCCGACGATATTCTACGTGATTCTATTGGTTTTCCTCGTAACTTTGTCATGGTTTATACGACGCGGTCATGGTTTTAGGAACAAAAACATGACACATGAATTTTTATTCTTCAGTCGAAATTGTTTGCAAATAAGCACAAACGGAATTTTAATGTTGGTCATACTTAAAAGTAAATTTGTTAACGGGCTTACGTTGTCGGGTAGCCATTTAAATGCCAATAAAAGTTTATCAAGTGCTCGTTTAGGTCGGTCCGGTGGTTGTTTGTATACCCTTTGCGAAGTATTAAAATGGAAAGTGAACCTGTAAACAGTGTAATTAAAAATGTTAGGAAAGTATGTAACACTTTGACATCAAAAGTGGGTGTCTTCCTGTTTTTCACTACATTGGTCATCACTAAATTGTGTAGCAGTGAGCCGCACTTCCGATATCCGATACTTTAATTTAGTCGGCAAACTCATTTGGCTGAAGCTCAACAAAAGCATTACGTTTATCCTATGGGCTATTATAATTAGGTAGGTATATTTTTGTTAGTTTGCCCTCGGCCATGGCAACGCACTGCATCTCGGTCAGCGAATGGCCCGGAATCGGTTATTTTAGCAGAGTATCTATTTATATCACCATCCCTGTCAGGTAGTCTGACACACTGAGTCACATTGATCCTTCACAAGTATATCAATGGTTAATACAAATATTTTTAATGTTTCATTTCATATGTATTACAATATATATAACGGACTTTAGTAATTCGCTTGAACTAAATGATATAACCATACAAAGTGCCGTGGAGATTGTATTTGATATTGGCTTTAAAGTGAAGGAAAACATCACAAAGCAATGTTCTAAGAAAGATTTGTATTATCCACTGAGCTGCATTTGTCCAGTGTCGAGGATTATGGCTTTGACTCTCTCATAGTGAGAGACGGCCCTGAGTCAGAACATAAAGTGACCTGTTTATACGTATATACTATTAATGATATATAATTAAATGTTATCATTGTATGTTATTATTGTTTACATTAACCCTTTTATTGTTGTTTCGTACTTTGATCATAAATTACAAATTTTGCATAAATTTGCTTACCGGATGCTTCCAGAATCATGCTTATCGATTCGACCAGACAGATGCAGACAGGTCGGGTAATATATTAACGCTATAACTGTCTCAGAGTCCTGAGTCAGGAGTGAACGGCTGACACAGGATGTGATAACGTGGCGTGGACTTAAATACTGCTGATAATTCAAGAAAGGGCATTGGTTGAAGTAAATTGTGTGTTTAAAACTTATTATGACTTTACAGTATTTTGCAGTGGTAGGATTCTTTGTAGGATTTGCCTCGGGAAGACTCACAGCTCTGCTAGTTATTATATCGTTAAACAGTAAAGTAATGTTTGCACATTACTGTTCCGTTTTGAAGGGACATGTTTCTGATGAAATTAAATAGCATTAAATTAAATAAATATTAAGGCAGTTTCCTGGCACAAAAAAAAGTATATTTAACAAATTGCAAATATTTATATAGCTACATACAACTCAACTACATATTATTTTAAAGTGATCTCATTTTTATAACAAAAAAAAATGTTGGTCATGGATATATTTATAAGAATGTTAGAAGTTAGAAGTGCGGCCAGCAGGTCTACTACGAAAACAAACTCCGAATGATCGGATCCGACCGAATCGGATCTGTAGTCTACCACGAAAAACATTCGGATCGATACATCTCAGTCGGATGTTATAGACTTAGGTCGGATGAGGGTCGGATCGAACGAAACGGCCGATTCGATCAACCGACCAATTGCCTATCGAGGTAGGAAACGTCCATAAGTTCAGCCGATATATCGTTTATCGGACTTCGTAGTAGACCCGCAGCGTCTATCTACTTTTTTCACCATTTTGGCCCATGGCTCCTATAAGGTTGCCGACCTCTGCACTAGACATTTAAAAAAATGTGAAAGCATTGGGATGAGTAACATAATATTCCAATACATCATAGGCAATTATTAACAGAAGCATACCTCGATAAGTAGATAATACGAGTATCGTGGCGCTTCACAAATATTTACTCATTCCGTATGTAATTATTGAATTTCCGATTGATATCACTGTAAACACTGTACCAGTAGCGCAATAATTGTAGCCGTACTCGTATATCTCGAGGGTATAATGTTATGCTTCCATGAAATATCTGTACGGATTAATTATACCATCACTATCATCGTCAGCATCATTCTTAGCCAGTTATCGATTTGAGCCCGGGGGTCCTGATACGCAGTCGCCTGTCTCCTGACCAGGGTAGCGATTCTAAATCCATTCGGTTGCATCCGACACGGAATCTCATCTCTCGGTCTTTGTCTTATCTGTTTAGCATGACAGAGCCAGGGATTGTCATTCCGATTTTGAACCATTCGGATTGCATTTAAAATCGCTACCCAGACCAGATGTAATACCCCGTTTACATGATTCCAGTCCAGCGAACGAATCCAGCGCTGATCAATCCAGTGCCAATGCATTCCAGTGCCGGTTTACATTATTCCAGTAACCAATCCAGCGCTGGATTGGATCGCTGGACTGGAATAATGTAAACCGGGTATAACTTCTACCGTTTCCGTTTTAAGGATAGTTTTACCATTTGTCCCAAATCTTTGAAAAACGTTGAATTTTGACGTTGCACGGATGTGCGAGACATTGGGAGAACAATGACTTTCCTTAAATGGATTTGGGCCGGCCACCTGTTTGTTACCTAGCAACATCGTCAGCCCAGAGTGACGGCAGGTGGATCTTGAGGTTGACGGATTGGCGGCCAATAACAAGAAAGAAGAGTGTCACTCTTCCGCCGGCAAGATGGGTCGATGACATTCGGAAGATTAAGGATACTAGGATGAGATTGTTGATATAAACAAGATACCTATATAAATAATGATAAAGTTTATAAGCACATACAATTTTGTTTAATTACAATCATCCGCTTAATTAACGTGCGTAATGTAGGTGTAAGACAATAAAAAGTACCTAAGTCGGTAAACACAAAATCCCACACGAGGGTGACCTGTGATATGGGCAACCATGTTATTTCTTTAGCATTTAGAGAAGAAAAAAATTTACAATGCAGAGAAAAAAAGCAATTATGGCCAACTGGTTTACACAAATAAAATTAGTTAAAGGGCAGACGTTATAATAGGTATGTGCTGGGCGAGAGATAAACAGTAAGTGTGTGTATTAATAAAATAATCGATTATTTTTAAACAACAAATTTATAGTTCTTCAAACAACACTATCCAGCCCCAAAGTAAATAAAACTTTTACAATGAGAACCAGATATATGATACGATACTTATAAAAATATAATTGAAGATACTCACTCATGGCGCGTAGTAATCCTCAGATAGAGAAAAAAATATTTCACAAACATATTGAATTTGTTCTGGGTGAGAACCGAAATTACGACTTACGGCTCTTTGGGCATACTAACTATCAACTGAGTAACAATGACATGGTAAGACTTAATTTTTAACGGTTTACCAATGGGATTGTCGAGATAAACCTATTAACATTCAGTAATAATGCGAGGCAATTTAGAATTTACCTGAATCATTTTAGTTTAAAACAACGAACGGCTAGTTTTACATCGTCAAATAGCCTTTTAGTGCAAACACAGAAACCATGTTAAACTAACAAACAAAACACGTTAATGAAATACCAAGCAGAATATGGACAAAGCACTTACCAACGTTGTTAAAATTTTAGGCAATTAATCTAATCCATTTAAGCTGCAAGCTATAAATAGCGTAATACTCAAGAGAAAATCCCGACCGGATTTGTTATCTTAAGTAAAACCAATCACTGGAGCGAAGACAGAATTCTAATTAATGGAGAGAGTCTACGTGGAATTAGATCATGACAGATGGCTCGTATATCAGACAGGAATGTTTGATTATCACAGACAAGCAATCATATTTTATTAGCTTCTTGTATGTCGACAGCAAAAGTATGCTCTTGATTGCGTTAATTAGCGCACACCATGTCAAGAACGTCTAAATTTGTATCTATCTACATAAGTACGAGTAAATCTGAAGCTTAGATTATGCAGTAATTTACCTAATATCAGTCAATCTTAAATTAAATAATGTTTTTTTTATTTAAAAGATTAAAAAATAAAACGAATAAATGTTGTCGTAAATAATATTTCTAGAATCCTATAAACTCTGGAAGCACAAGAGACTATATAAGGCCAATTACTGACAATATAGCCAAAACAATAATAGATAACGAAATGACATTAAAAGCCGGGTCACACAGAGGCGATCCGATAGCGATAGCGATCCGATAGCGAGACGATATTTTTTGTAATGTTCGAATTTGTATGCAACCTGACACACAGCAAGCGGGCGCGATCTCATACTCGGTATCGGATCGCTATCGCTACCGGATCGCCTCTGTGTGACCCGGCCTTAAACTACATTACACTAACATAACATCGACTTATCTTTAATAACGCATATGTTCTTGCTAACAAAATTACTGTTGGTCACTTTGTTTAACCGACTGTTTTTAAGCGAATGAGCTAGGTAACCTATATTTATTTTTCGCCGAAAACCACCACCACATAGTCACTATACATTACACACAACACACGCTATCTGTATGTATGTACATTTTTAAAAATTTAAAAAGACATAATACGGGTAGGCTAACTAAACACATTGATCCAATGAGAAAACGAGGTTTAAGAGTAAATTAACAAAGATGTAATATAAAAGAATCAATTTCTAAAATTTTGTTGATTTTCAAAATCCTCTCAACTGATTTAATAACATGTACTCGTCTATAGGGGTCACCTGGTTGAAAAGTAGGTAAAGTGTTTGATATAAAATAAACACGTATGTCCTTTTTGTAAAATTCGTTAATCATATAGAAGTGGGCAACAGATTTTGAAGCAATTTATCAAATGTTTGATGATCAATCATGGTTATAACTTAATTTCAGGACGATAATGTTTTATTTTTAATCAATTTGTTTACGACTAACATTATTAGCGTTATATTTCTCAGATTTAATAGTTCCGTGTCTTACGCGTTAATTAATTTGTTGTTGGATGAAGCTATGTTATATCGAATTCGATCTCGTATTAAAACTGACTTCAGGTAGCAGGATATTATATAATAAATCATAATGGAACCTGGAATTACAAACCGCATTCCTATCAGGACGGCTTGACTTAAATTATTCTATTTACAAGTAAATTTGTAGACAGTGAGAATGATTTATTAGACTACTTTTATCCCCGTCTTCTCTTTAAACTCACTTTGATTTCTCGAAAGTGATCTTTAGACCAATGAGTTATTCGAGTGATTCTTATTTGTGGTTTGTTTTGGTAAGTATATTTTTACAACAATAGGACTAATAGAAATAGCTTATTTTACGAATAACATTTGACGAAGGGTGACGTATCGAAGCCTATAGGCCTATACCTATAATAACAACAATATATTTATAAACAAATTTACCAATTTCAAAAAGCCAAGTCCTTATTTTCAATTATTAACGTGTGCTATATACTTTATTATATTTCTGTTAGAAACTTTGACATTTATGTAGATAATTATTCGTTATTTTATAAGAGATGATTTGTTTTTTTGTCATTGATATGTACTTAACTATTATTTTGTTATGAATAAAAATCTAAATCTGAAAGCTACCTATGTATTTACTTATTAATTGAAAATGAAGTTCAAGGAATCACAGTAAAGACACAGACTTACTCCACCAAACAGTTTTGTTCACAAAACTTAACTTTTTGATCTAGATATTTTCTAAATATTAAAACACAGAGAACATAATAATACAGAAATTAATATATAACATTTGTCTATCCTTATTATTTTAGCAATGCCGTTCGGTAGTTGATCCCAGCATCTACTGCTACAAGAAACGAAAAAAATAACAAAATCATCTGGCCGAGAACAGGTTCCGGCGGATGAGCTGACCAAACCTACTTATAGATTATGATATACATTCTACAAGAACCTTTTTATTGGCCTGTACCTCGGAGATAAAGGTATCGTCGTCCTGAGAATAAAAGGTTTATAAAGTTCGATCAAAGGAAATCCTTCAGTGTTCTCGGAGAAGCAAGCAATTTGAATGATTTGAATGTGAACGATAAATTGAATGAACTTTATGACCTATTAAATAACAATTGTGATAATATAGAAAAAGTGGAAAAAGCTCAAACTATGAGCAAAAAACTTAAAATTTAAGAATTAGTTGATTTATTGGTGTAATATAGCTTAGGTGGAGTTCTGAAGAATTGACCTGAGGCAACACCACACCTTTGTCAGTTACGAGTATTATACCTACAAGTAGTGGGTAATGAGTAAATAGTTATTAGGTAAGTATGTTCCGGTCTGAAAGACAATGTTTCCGTGTATTTACGGGACGAAGAGTTGAATCATCTTATATCTTTGAGTGACGAACACAGCACAGGGCATTAATTTGGACTCTTGATGTTCAAGTAGCCGTGTGGCATTGTTCTGTAATGAGCCGGCATATTGGCATGTCCTACTCGTCCAGTAGGTAGGTACGGGTACATGTAAAAAAAGAGAAGCCTATGCCCAGCGGTATAACCAGATGGGATTCAAAAATAATGACGGTGATAGCCTAACGAATTACTTACTATCCTCGTATTAGGATACAATTAATTAAAAACCTACAATATGACTACTTCAGTATGGTTTCAAAAAAAATTAATAGTTATGAAAGGATTACGAACGGTACGTTGCCTAGCAATAGTTTTACTAACAAGGATATGCTTGCAGTTGCAGTCACGATTCTTTTCTTTCTTGTCGTGCATCTTTGTCTATGTCGTCTATGGAGAATGATATCATTACGTTATTTTTACTAAGTACGTTGTGGTTACTTAAGATAATTCTAATACTCTAATGACCAAAATGATTAATAATGATGATAGTCTGTGATTAAATTTATCAATGTCATCCATTTTACGCAAATTAAATTTTGGCTAAATTAAAAAGAAGGCCAACGTAGGTATTTAAATTCGCTAATGGAAGCGACAAAAGCTCATCCATTTCAAGGCAAATTGTTATAGTCGAAAGATTCGGCGAACTCAACAAAAAGTCCTGCTTACCTCCACAAACAGCTATTAACGCCGGTAAAGTCTGCAAACAAAAACAAAGTGATGGCGATCCACAGTTTTCTGACATAAAATCCAAGGTTTTCAGTCAAAATTTGTATCACTTGATGCTGAGCTGTTTTCGAGTTTTTATAGGTATATATCACTCCACTTGTAGTCACAGGGATGTGACGAAGAGAATAACTTGTGTGTGTGCGCGAGCGAGACGTAGTAATACGACGGTATTCCGTTGCTGACTGCCGCTTCGTTGCCGTGTGCCGACGAGGGTGGCAACTGCCGGCGGTGCTCACCGTTGCGTTGCAAGTCGTGTTGAGAGTTCGATTATAGTTTTGTTCTCAGGAAAGGGCGCAAGACGTCGTTTCCTTTTTGGTATGACGGTGATATTATCCTGAGATATTAGCGTCGGGTAGTTGAATGTTTTTCTGTCCAGTCTCTGACTTCTAACAGAAATGACTGGTTTTTAGGAAGAACTCTTCGTGTGAATTGATTTGCTGACAGAATATGGACTGTGCCAATTTAGAATATGTACTATGGTAAAGTGGTTGTGTTAAATGGTGCATTTTTTTTTTGATATTGGGATAGGACTACAGGTAGTTGTTCGGAAAATTTCTTCACACAAGCATATTATGTATGTATGAACCCAATAGTTAAAATCACTATTTAAGATAGTACCTGAATAGTGATTTACCTAAATAGTGATTAGTAGGTATTATAGATGTAGTTTAATTTACCTAACAATAATTTTTATGGTAGGTAAGGTATGATATAAATATACTTAAGTAGGTACTATTACATGTACCAAATGTGCAGAATTTTAAAACAAAATTAATTAAACGTTGAATAATTGTTTTCAGAAGCGTTTTCCTGAATAACTAAAAAAATGGTTCATAAAATTACGATAGATGGAGCATTTCTATCGCCTAAGACGACTTGAACGTTTGTTGTCCAAATATAAGGTTCGGTCAATTTCAATTGAACTGATTGACGTATAGTTTGATAAAATACGTTCGTAAAACAAATACTTTTGTCACTGCACCAAACTGTTGCTCCATCATTCATCATCACTTGTTTTGTAATCATCATCACACTGTGATAGGTGTCATAGAACAATCTGTTGCTGGCATGATATTTTTGCATACAATTCATAACAGCAACCGATTTTTTTTAAATTGTAATGTAGTACTTACTAAAAACTGTATCTTGGCTCTTTAATTTCTGAAAACTGTATTTTCTGATTGAGTTTTTATCAAGCTATTTTCTAATACACCTTACGATTTGTTACAAATCCCAAGTTTAATTTTACAATATTACAAATAAATGAACTTTGATTGATTTGTTTTTTACCCGACTGCGCGACGCAAAGGAGTGGTAATGTGTTTAACAGTCTATGTATGTATGTATGTATGTATGTATGTATGTTTGTATGTTCCTTTGAAGCACTATACAGACCAAACGCCTGGGCCGGTTTTTATGATTCACACGTCAATCGATTCCTCTTAATCTGGCGAGTGACACTAAAGACATGACATTAGTGTAAGTCCAATATGGCGGATTCAGGACGCCATATTGAGACCGTTTTACCTGAAATAAAACGGTTATTATATACTTACCTTAGTAGAAGCTTATATATATTGAGATAGGCAGCTCCATTTCCCGTTGTAGCAGTTATCTCTTTCTATTGCTATAGCTCTGTCTCTTTCGCACACCCCTCCCCTCTCGCCAGGCGCACGAGGTAGCTGGAGGCTCCGAGCTTGCTCGTCATTGTGTCGAAATATATCACCAGGCAGAGATAAAAAGTAAGCTTCTACTAAGGTAAGTATATAATAACCGTTTTATTTCAGGTAAAATGGTCTCATTATACACTTGACCGTTAGTAGAAGCTTATATATATTGAGACCTGTTTGTTATCGCCTGGTGAGAGGAACGCCAATGTGATATTAGGGGAAGTATACAGTTTGGCAGAAATCACCATAATATGAACACTAATTCAATAACTGATTATTTATTAATCTGCAATCTTATATCCAAGACGTGGTAGAATTTTATTGTTCCATAATTAGTTATTTGGAGACATTCTTGTAAAGCTGTATTTGCAAAGGTCAGTAATTATTAATTACTCTTCTATTGCAACAAAATATGTGTGTGATGAAACACTGATTTGTTATGCTATTTTTGGACTAAATCGTCATCCTTGACAATATAATTATTATTATATGGAATGGTATGAGTACGTTCGAATTTTTATGAACAGAAGGATGGCAGCAAAATTTAAGAGTACATTTCTTATACCCAAATATTATATAATACACCTTCTGAGCATTAACAGAAATTTGTACAAAGGTTTGTATCCAAAATAAATTAATTGGTATGAAAAGGGTAGAACCGCTTTCAATATCGTTATTAGTGTTATACAAATAAATAATATTAAAAGAATTAGTCGACACTTCTCCAAAATAATAGGACCTATTTTTGAAAAGTTTTTAAGTATCACTTACTGCCCTTGTCTAAAATTTCGTCTAAAAGGAAGATTGTCAACCGAACTTTTTGAGATTACAGCTGGCCGTACACTTCATGGTGTAGCGCTTGACGCCAGCAGAAGAGACTTGTACCATCCGGCGATGACGGGACTGAACTCAAGAGACGGAGGACGTCATGAAGCTTTAATAAACTTGAGCTGTTGGAAATACGACGCTACGACGCCATTCGTTTAAAATGGTTATCGTTTCATGTATCCAAAATACCGGACAAAATACAGATTTTGATTCAGAGTGTTTGCCAACAGTTTTTTAGCCTGGGTGTCGAGAATCTCTGTATTCTCGTCATCATCTCATTAGCTTAAACCCAATTTGAACCCATAACGTAATATGGTAGTCTAATTATCTATATGTACATTTATCTTTGTCTACGGTCAAAGTAACAAATCCTAAATTCTGCGGCTTGAACACAGGCACAGAAGGGTAACGGAACCCCTAATAATTTAAAAAACATTAGAAAAATGTTAAGGGCATACTACTTTGCCAGACATTTTTATCCCAAATAAATGGTTTTCGACCATCTTGCATTTTAGGGCCATGGCTTTTAAACATGTGTCACTTAAACGTTATTCATTAACGTAACCTTGAGCATTAATTTTATTCCGTATAACATCGTGTGGAAACAGCTGATTTGTGAGGAAAAATTTGAGAAACCGAAATTGATATACGGTCACCTAGAAAGAGACCTAAATTCAACCCGTCCGTGTAAATAGGATCTATATTATTTTATTTGGTTCGCGAAAACCAACCGTTTCATGGCGCTTTATTCGTTCTCTGGGTAGAAGGCCGCTACGGTTAGAGTAAATAAAAAGATACTTGACTACCATGCCACGTCTTTGTTTCCTCACCGCCACATCTGGAGCTTCCAGAAACCATGACTTGGACTTTTGATGCCGATGGTTGCAACCCAGTTGTTGTATCGAGTATAAAGTCAAAAGATGAAATCGTTAAAAAGTGAACGGGGCTGTGTGTGACTGATAGCTCTCGTGATTTTAGGTTCGCTCGCCAAAATACCGTCTCCCACGTGGAGCTATTATGAGGTAGGTTCCCGTTGCTCGACTTAGATTACCAATACTCGTCATCAATACACTTAGCATGCGGAATAGTGGCGGGAACACCCATGCCAGATGAACGTTCCAAGATTTGCTGAATGCGTACGACGCATCAACGTGTCGTAATCGTTTTTATCATAATCGTTAATTTTAATATGTTACATAATTAATTACTACCATTGCATAGTACAAGCTTTGCTTAGTTTGGGTGACCCCAAATGGATGGTGTTGTTTGTGAATTGTCCACCATTACACGAATTGCACATTTGGACGCGAAAAAATTGATCACCGGTGTGATTATCTTTTTGCAAAGATAATTTTTGTTCATCTCCGAGTTAAGTGCCCTCGGAGGTGTATCTGTGTCTGGACTAACAACCTGCGTGATTGTTTAGGGTCCTGTTATGTGATAAATTTTGAAATGGATCTCGAAGAATGCTCGTCTAAGATCAGCAACATTTTGAACGGCAGGTTCATCAAAGACAGGGACTTGCCCCAATACGTTGCATAAGTAAACTATCGCTGAATGGTCGTCGGATCAAATTAGCACGGAACTTATTGCCATGCTCGATGCCTGCAGTTGCAATATCATCAAGATGTCTACCAATTATTTTATATTGCAATGGAAGTGTTCCTCCCCTGGTGCCCAGGACACCCGACATGGTCTGATTATTTAGTTGGCCTCCCTTGGCAAAATCCGAGGCGTTTGTGATTCAAAATGAGTTGGGAGAAGCATATAATATGATGAATTGCCGAAGACAGGTGACGAGCACCGGATGGGGTAAAAATATATCGTTGAGGTTGTGCTGAGAAGGGACAGAAACTTCGGTGACTTAGCCTTCCTCGGAGAACAGCGAAGCTTGCAAAATACATTAATCCACCCGACTTTGTGGTTCTATCAGGGACGTCTGACCCGTTCGAGTATGCCGAGAAAAGTGATATATTTTCGCGGGGAGAGAAAGAAACTTTATATGCTATCTATGTAGAATCCGAGGATTTCCAGCGTTTCCAATATCTACGTAAAACGTAATGAAACGATGTATCTTTATTTTTTATATAATTTGCGTAATCCAATTTATTAGGTAGGTACCTGGGTACCTACAGACTTTTGGCGCAATACTTAGGCCGAAAAAGAGTAATCTCAAGTTATTCTTTCTTGAAAAGGACGCGTAAAAACCCGTCTGTAAGACTGGCCACCGGCACATTGAAATGAGCTTATGAAAAGACACAGTCACACATTCGATCATGGGATTGGAGGAAATCCAGCACACGAAACATATTTATTGATTGAAATCTTTTCTTTGGCACATATCGGTTGAGTGAGGGTATTTCGAGTACGAGCTATCGCTTTTTTATACCGAAAACAGAGACGACACAAAGTTTGGACATCTTTTCCGACTCCACAGTACGAAAACACTGTCTTTTGAGTCGGGTGTTACTAAAGGAGGTACTTCCAAAAACGGTATGCGGTACCTTTTTGTTATCAAAATCTGATGCTGCCATCTTTTTCCACCGATTTATATAACGTGGTATATGCCGACCGGCCCAAAAAGGCTCCTCGTCATTGTATCCGTCTTTTATAATATTTGCAGCCTGACGGTTAAGTACAGCATTTACCTTTGTCCACTCTGTGAAGGTCTCGATCCGCGAGATCGAAGATAGAGTACTCTGTTGCTAAGCTTAAAGCTAAGCCAACTTACCTTTGTCCACTCTGTGGAGGTCTCGATCCGCAAGATCGAAGATAGAGTACTTCTGTTGCTAAGCTTAAAGCTAAGCCAACGTTACATTGACGTTCTGACGTCTCATTTGTATTGGTAGCCCTGCGTGGGCAGATTATAGAGGTGTTGCTATTCTTATTTACTGTATCATAACCATTGTTCCAGCGCCTGTGCGAAGGCATATTGGGATGTAGGTATTTGCCCCTGCGAGGGGAAACATGTGAAATTATTGCGTTTTCTTCGCAAGGTATTCTTTATTTATCAGCCAATATATATATATATATTTTTCATGTCATTTATAATTTCCTGATGCCACTAGTTTTATCAAAAAGTGAAACACTTCCGGTTTAAAAATAAGGGAGTTTGATGGAAGAATTTTATGGATTCAAGGTTACTTTAATTAACGGATCCGTAGCTTGATTTAGAATTGAACTTTCAATGTAATAAATGCAGTTTGCGATTCCCTTTTTTGACTTTTTCAGTTAGCGAGTCGCGCCTCACGGGCTTAACATGAATAGCCAATAAAAACAAAGTAGGCATGATGGCGCAGAGTGTCTTACGCCCTTACCTCTTCGTTTGGTTATTTACTTGATTAAAAACATGAATTTAAAAAAATTTTTAGGTTTCAAACTAAATCAAAACAAAAAATCAAACACGTTTTTGGAGGTGTTGCAATCGCGGGTCTTTTCGCGAGTCTCGATATCGGATAAAAAATTTCAAACTACCCACAAATTATCGGAAATGAAGGTTAGCGCCACCTCGTCTGAACTGTTAAGACCGATTTCAGGATATTTGCTGTATGTGTAGATCTTGGCCTACATCTCGAAAGATGAGCTACTCATTATCATTAACACAATTAACAAAAGTGTGTTCATCAAGATTCCAAAGCATGGATTTTTGTTAAATTTCTAACGGTCTAGACAGGTTTTCTTTAAGAAGCCTCGTTTTTCGTTTTCTAGACCGACGGCATTGAGAGTTATTTCTCTTAACCTTTGCTGACGAGTTAAGAGGTCGACGAAGACCTGCTACTATTGCTATCACTACTAGACGCATATCTAGATGAAGCATGAAGCTTGCGTGAACGCGATTCACGTTTCTTTAATTTGGTACTAGACCCGTTTCAATTTGGCAGTCGGATTCTATAATTTATTTATCTCATTGAAATTTACCTAGGAAATAATAACATACACCTAGGAAAGAAAAACATTCACCTAGGAAAGAAGAAACATGCACCTCAGAAAGTAACGTAAGGGTTACAAACACATTAGTATTATCTGAGGGTAGTTATGTATTTAAAATCGACAAAAAATTATATGAACAATATAATCTGCACGTAAAAAATTAGAAAAAAGAGACAAAATATATCTCGAAGCAAAAGCAAGCTTCGACAAGCATTATTAGGTTTAAATTTAATCAAAAAAGAAAACGAACGATAATATCGTTTTGCAGAAAATGTGTAAGCACTTACGTGGTTTCCTTTGGAAAATCACAGAATTTAATAAGAGAATTGGGATTCTCTTGATACATGTGAACTGCACGGGAAATGTCACGCCAATGACGAGCAAGCTCGGAGCCTCCAGCTACCTCGTGCGCCTGGCGAGAGGGGAGGGGTGTGCGAAAGAGACAGAGCTATAGCAATAGAAAGAGATAACTGCTACAACGGGAAATGGAGCTGCCTATCTCAATATATATAAGCTTCTACTAACGGTCAAGTGTATAATGTCCAAATTAAAAAAGTGAAAATCACCAAAATATGTCAAAAGGGGTATCGTTGAATAGGTATTTAAAAATAATGTTTAGCTTTCTCTCAATGTTTTTCGATTTGACTGACCGTTTAGGATGTATATCGATTTAAAGTTGAGAAACAACCATTCTTACATTTATAGGTTTTTAGGTAGCAGAAAACTTCGTATAACTAACTGTACGTGTGAATGTGGATGGACATTATATACTAATGTATCTAGTAGGCATCGATTTAAATGAATAGATGTGCCCTGAGCACCTTGAAATTGGTAATAAACTGCGTCTCTGTATGTATCGTAAGTGGTTTACAAACAACCAATCTACTTGACCCCTATAATCGCTAGCGACGAGATTTGCTGTGGTTCTACTTATTTTGGTTGTTGACATCGAATAATGATAGGTAAAAACGTCCGGCGTCCTCCGCGTCCTGCAACCTACTAGAACGGAAAGAGTGAGCTCACTCTTCCCAACGTTGACATGATTGCGTGCGCCGTGAAGTTTGGGATGGTGCCCATCTTGGGTTGTACGATCTATGCTAGTAGGTATATTGGAGTACCTTTTTTTCGTACGTGCAGGAAATGTATTTACGCATAGGTACCCTACTGCCCCGTGCCCCGCCCGAGAGACACAGCCGGGCTATGTTGCACTCTATATCATGTATGGATATGGTGCCCCTATCTACTAATAAACCTCCATGGGGTTTCAACTCTGCCGCTGATAGTGGGAACACGGAACCGCTCTCGGATTGCTCCGCCTCGGTCGCCCATCTCCAACTTCAAACGATTTAGTAGGTACTCAACGTCAATCGAAAACCTATACTAACACAAAACTATAAATATGAATTACATGCAGTAGAAAATCCTACATATTATAGGTGAATATTTATTATTTTATGTAGTTATAGATATAAATATGTAGTAGTATTATTAAATGAATGTCGCTTCCCCCGCCTACGAGTATATGTAGGCTGTTTCCTTTGTGCTGGTTGCCTGGAAGAGATTGCTCTCAGCAATAAGGCCGCCACTTGTGGCACTAGTTAATAAGTTGTTTCTGTGTAATATTTTAATTTCTTTGTGTTGCAATAAAGTGTTTCTATCTATCTATTATATCAGTAGAAACGAAGACATTTGGTCAACAACCAAAGGATGCATATTATTATGTTGAGCATATTAACATTCACAACATTGTTCAAAACTAAAAAGTATAAAATAAAAAAATGTAATTTAAAAACTCAAAAACCCGACTGCGTAAAAAGTGAACCAAACTACGTACTCGCATACTAAAAAAACTGAAAAGAATAAAACAAGCATTTAGATTTCTGGTGGTCTAGAATTCTATAATATGTTATTGTATTAATACTAATAAACATTGACGTGTAAATGAATTGAGATCCGTCTCCTTTTTTGAAGTTGGTTAAAAATGAAACTAAATCGTAGTAGTACCGGTAGTACTAGAACCATTAAAGTTTATAAGTCAATGTCAAAGCCGTTAATTACTGAATAAGTTTTAGTTTAAAAATAGAATAGAATGACAACAAAATCATAATTAAAAAACTAATCTCCGAATAACCCACCTCTAACTGCTCCCGGCGCAAAAGTGCCCATGATGCTCGCCGCGTTCCCACGCTGAATGGCAATGGCCAACCTTTGCTCCAGGAACGCACCAGAGCGGGAGTCACCCGTATTCTCCCTGAGCCTGCGCCCCAATTCTGAGAGGAACCCTTTAGCCTCTGCGCCCCAACAACCCAAGGTCTCCACGGCAACAGGTATAAATTCGTACTGCGACACCAACATACCATACTTTCGCTTCTTCTTATCAGCGGCTTCCTCTGCCGCGGCCGATGGTGAGTGGATAGTGCGACCTAGGTGGCTGGCGGCGACAGTGCTGACGCAAGTGGCGTCCCAAATTAAGCACTTCCCGTTCTTCCAGGGCACCAGAGTCAACCCGTCTGGTCTCTTGCCGTCCGAGCTGCATAGGCCCGGGGGCTCAAGTACGCATGGAACTCCCGCCGACACTAAGGCTCTCCGAACTATGTCATTGAGTGCATGGTGTCGCGAGAACCTTCCTGCACACCGTCGGCAACTCAAAGCGTGATGGCCATTGGCTTCTACCAGGGAGCCGCAGGTGCATACGTGGGGTTCACACACCTTGCAGCCCAGGCGAAGAGCCACCGCAACGCGCAACGAGTTGTTATCCAATAAGGTGCCTAGGTGAGGAGAAGGTAGCGCCTGCAACCAAGACCCAGATTCAGGCTGCGAGACGGCCCGGAGTCTGGCCATATCCGCTCCCGAGGCACATGACCAAAGTTGTGCTTGGACCCGCTTGACCCCAATAGCATCCCACGCCCGTTGGCTTTGAGACTCTACGGGAGTCGACTCCCCGGAGTTGAGGGCACTCCAGACCATCAAAGCGTCAGAAGCATAAGGTAACCTTTCCTCGCTACCATTTGAATTTAGAATAGATTTAGAATAGTAATGTTCCTTTATTAGAAAATATTGCATATTTCAATAGTATTAATACAATAACATATTATAGAATTCTAGACCACCAGAAATCTAAATGCTTGTTTTATTCTTTTCAGTTTTTTTAGTATGCGAGTACGTAGTTTGGTTCACTTTTTACGCAGTCGGGTTTTTGAGTTTTTAAATTACATTTTTTTATAATCTAAATGAAACTTTCGTACGGTATTAGAAGTTTAGTCGTTAGGAACTGCGTAGGCGGTTGTCAACCCTTATCCAGAAAATAATAAAAGTTGAAAAGTTAATTACTTTGAAAGCCTTTCCTTTTACGATGGGTAGGTAAATGTAAATACCAACGTCCTACGTGAACTTAAATTAATCTAGAATCATTGTTTAACGAAAACTTACTTCTAGACATATTAATTATAGTTATTTATAACGTATAGGTACTACATTGCAGTGAATTTATAGTTAGGTATACGTTAGATTATAGTCGTGTGGAAACTTTTGAGTCTCAGAAATGTTATATCTGGCTGCTCTCATTTTTGTTTTTTAAGAGAAAGTAATAATACAATTAAATACTTTTTTAAAAGTATAGTCATATTTTTTAACTACTACCAATATGTTGCACTTGAACTCCATCTTGCCTGATGTTGCAACGATACGGTCTACGATTGAACAGAAACCGGTACACTCTCGATTTGAAGATACTAAGATTGTATAGCTATCGGGAAAAATCCAGCCTGGCAACACTTTCCACAGCCTAGACGTTCCTGTCACGAAAGTAGACCCAAACCTCATTGTTCGAGTCTTTGTAACGGCAACGGCAAAGCGACATCGTTTCACGAAACGATGTCGCTTTTTTGAGCTGCAAGCAGTCCGGTAGAAAAATGGACAAGGTGGTATTAGATCATGCAGATCAGTTCACACTCTCCAAAATGTATCCGATACAAAACTGATATGTTAGCAAAGTTACGTTTGACGACCATTTAGCTTTATGTAAATCGACGATGCGCGACTAAAAATATATCTTTTTACACACTTTTCACATTTTATCAACGGGTAAACTTTTATAAATTATTTTGTTTCATTAGTACGTGATATTTCTCATAATAGAAACATACATCTGCATCGTAATGACGTAAATTACAGTTCAACGAACTCACGCAAAATAAGAAATAGACTGCGTGTTAACTTGTGCCATTTGATGCGTTATATGACGTCAATTTATCTGGACAGTTTTTATCGACATGGTGTAATATTGACTGAGTGAAAATTTGGACGATGACTGGTTAAAAAATAAACAATTTGCAATTAGTATTAGTAGAGTATTGAAAAATATGGGAACCGTATTTGTTTATTTATCAAATTCTTCAAAATTGACAAAGATTTAGATAATTAAACTTCCGGTGGGGGGTTGTGACGTCACGTCTACCTAAAAATAGGAGCTAGATTATATTATCGTGACGTCACTGGAAACTTTTGAGCACCATACATATCTTCGTCATTTTTTGTTTGTGAAACAAAAGAAAAAATACGTGTACAATATTTTGTAAAATAGACTGACAGAATAATTCGTTTTTTTCAGACCGTGTCTATTACATCGTTTGAGATTAAAGATCATAGCTAGCTTATTTTTCATTTCAATCCGTAAATTAACTAAAAGTAAACAGAAGTTTTAATGGGCCCGTCAAATGATAAACGCAAAACTGATAACTGTTGGGATAGACATATTGTTCTGGAGATGAGCAGCGAATTGGCAAGGAAGAAGCATGTAGTCAGAAACCGGAAAATGCCCGGCAGCTAAGCGATGCCTGAAGAAAAGATATTACCTAAAATAAAAATAACGTAGTTGTATCACTTTTTGCTTCACTATATCACACACTTGGATAAGTGGATAACTACTGTGAGTAGACCGTTAAATAACTTAACAAAACCAGCCAAGTGCGAGTCGAACCAGCGCACGAAAGGTTTTTACAACATTGTACAAAAATTACGTTTGTCGTATGAGAGCCCCTCGAGAGAGAGAGGTGTTAATTTTATTTTAATTTCATTATAATATATTGTTAATAAGTACCTATTTGAATTCCGAAACATCTTCTATTGAGTGCATCATAATTATTTTCGTATGTTATATGTATTTATAATTATTCTAGCAGTGCCTCGTGGTTTCACACGCGTAGTAGGTACTCGATCCTGTTATTTTCCAGGGATAAAAGCAGCCTATGTTATTTCTATTTCTAATACTTCCAAGAATATGTGCATAAATTTTGTGATAGTCGGTTAAGCAGTTTTAGCGTGAAAGCGTGAAAAAATAACTTACTTTTTCGTTAATATTTTTTTTTTAAATAAAGAGTGACGAGACGAGCAGAACATGTGCCTGATGGTAAGCAACATGCCTGGCACATAACAGCACAGTGACACGCAGCTATTGGAACATGAAGAGCCCAAATCATTACCTAGCACCACACTGCGCTCGTCACTCAGAGATCTAAGTTGTTACATCACTAAGCGCTGTAATTTCTCTGGAAACATTGCCCTTCAAACCGGAACACAGTAATGTTTGCACATTACTGCTAGGCGGTAGAATAACTGGCAAAGGTGTGGTACTTCCCCAGGCGGACTCTGCTAAGAGTCCTACCACTACAATTTATTAGCATTAAGCATTATTTCAGCTATCTACTTCTCATAGTACAAGTTTTGCTTGATTTAGACACACTTATAGTTTACAAGGCTAGATAGTGTCATGTGAGAAATGTGTAAGTACAATTATTTATTTACTTATAATATAATGCTGCTTCCCTTTTCTCACAATTTCGCTGGCGTAACTTTGTATTAGGTACCTACTGTTTTTGCTGCACCCCTTCTCGCTGGCCAGTTCAAGAGCACTATTTTCTAGCAATTTGTCAACAGTCAGGTAAAATGCGAATTACGCTATATTCGTGACCACTTTGAATTCTGTCTGTCATTAAAGTTGCGATTTGTGTAATGCTCAAGCATTTCAGCATTACGACATTCGATTCAACTGTAGCTTTCCTTTTTATCAACATTATATTGCAAAACTATTACTATTTGTTATTGACTGTTGACATTCATATTTCACTGAAGTTTTTTCTACGTCATTGCTTGATTTATTTCTTACATAATAATCCCAAAAGTTCAAGTCAAGCATAATCATGTATAACATAAATACGGTTTTGTGTTATTGATTTAGTTTTCCAACAAATACTAGAGGTAGAACTTTTTGCTGAGCGCGAGTTTTGTCGAAGACAATACGCGTGCTACCGTGAGCTTGAATGTTCTTCGCAATGTCGCGAGTCTATGCTACTATTAATTTTAAAATCGTTTATAATTATCATTATACTTAATGATACTATGTGCAAATCATATTTTTGAAGTTTAATACTCCAAACGTGATCCTATTATTAAGTCTGTACCTGCCCTTCATTTTGAGCTGTATATTCTTAAACCATAAAGTCCAAGTAGTCGATTTTCATGAATAGGTATGTGTTTTCAATGAATTTCGCCAGAAATTTGAATGAATCAGCTTCGGGCGGCCTGTTGAATTTTGTATAGGACTTTTTTACCCGGATTCTACTCTTTTCACTCTGTGCAAACTTTGAGCTTTTACGCCATTAAATTTTTGACGAAGAGGATATATTGAGGTCAGTTGAAATAGCATTCTGTAATAGGTGGAAATTATTTATTTTCGGTTAATTGCGCCAGTAAGAGCTGCAAAGAGTTTATCGATGACAATTGGAGAAAACATATTTTTGGTCTGGGCATATTTGTTTAATGATACGAGTAATGATACGAGAGAGATGAAACGAGATAATGATCTGTAAATTTTGCATTGATTTCATTTATGAGTATAAGTTAATATAAATTAATAATTCGTTTTATGAATGTTAGGTTAGCATAGTAAGTAAGTATTAAGCAAATAAGCCTATTGGCATGAAAAATATGCTCAAAATGCACCCCCCTATCGATCTTTTATAGTCCCCAAACTACATAATTTAATGTTTATTTATTTCCGTAATTGCACTGGACTATTATTATTATTTTCTTTTGATTCTCTAGTTTTCCTAAGTTATTAGAATGGTCTCAAAGGTTCTTAACAAAGAGTTTAGGTCCCATGAAGGATAATGGACGGTGCTCGCCGTGAATGGAGTTAGAACAAAAACGCGGATGCGTTATAATTATGGCTCATTCCATTGGGGTTTTGTTCAATGTATTGTTATCTATGAGTTTTTATAACTCATCATCTCTGCCTTACTGCTCTATTGTTAGATTACATTCAATAATTTATTACAGACTTGATTTATTAGACTTGTGCTATCCGCTATCTCGTACCAGAATCATTTTCTTCGGGATTATTACTTCGGTTTTTTTTCCGTATCTCATCAGGGTCTCGACATTTTTCGCTGAGAGGTAAAATTTAGAATTCTTCAAGATCGGAGGGAATAGGTGTTTTCGAAGTTAGCGAGCGTCATCTTCGACCACATCGTCGTTTATCATCAGGCGAATGGGTGGTCAAACGTGGACCTATGTACGTCAAAAAAGAGATCTAAATCTGTTTTAATTCATCATGATCATCATCACCACCCTATTCACTGCTGGACCTACCAACTAATTTAATTTAATTTCTTTGGACATTATTTTTAATATTGTAACACTATCCAAATGTGGGGAAACAATAGAAAACAAAAAGAAACTGCTAAATAACTGAAAAATAAACGAATCATCTCGTTGGAAAAGGAGAATTGAAAGTTTTTTGAAACACAGTCCGCTAATGTTTATACTTGCTGACAATATTTACATTTTTGCACAAAATCGTAGAAAATACTGAGAATTGCAAGTGAAAATCGAACTTACAACCTCACGATTGGTAATTGCCGGTTCTTGCACTTGCTTCAGCAGTACCTATGTCTACTAAAAGGACTCCTCTGCGCAAGGACGACACGCAAAATCGTGAAGCGTTCCACATTATTTCAAATGAAAATAAAAACATTTCAACCAATATTTACTTTAAAACAGGCATTGACTCAGGTCAGGTATCCATGGAGTTCATACGTTAAATAAAAAATACGCAGGTTCTAGCCACTGCGACTCATAATCGACAGGTCATTCCCGAGGTTACTCGAGGTTCGAATCCCGCCTAAGGCCCCATTAACGGTGAAGGAAAATATTGTGAGAAAACCAGCGTATTCTGAAAATCTTTCGAGGTCATGCGTCATTTGCCAACCTGCTCTGGGCTAGCGGTGTGGAATATGGCCATCCCTCTCTTCTTGCGAGAAAGCCCCGAGTTCTGGCACTGGGAATATTTTGATAGCTGCCTATGCTATCCAAAAGTAATAGATAGATAGATAGATAGAAAACTCTTTATTGTGATACAACAAATCAAAAAAATTACATTGACAAACTTAAGAACTAGCATCACAAGTGGCGGCCTTATTGCTGAGAGCAATCTCTTCCAGGCAACCAATACAAGAAAAATAGCCTACATACAAAATACAGGCAGGGGGAGCGACGGTGAACTAGACAAGTTAACAAAAAAATATTTGTTGACTGTGAATAAATATAAGATAATCGAAACTAGCAAAAAAATAATCGAAACTAGCAAAAATATTTATTAGCTATAGAGATTAAAATAAAATTGCTTTAAATTTCTAATGAATTAAAGCAAAAACTCAACTATTTGGAAATTTAGAGAGTATATATATGTAGACAAATGTATTCCTTACATGAAATGTTTTGTTATTATGTTTCTTTAATTTTCAATGCTACAAATCAAAAATATCGTTTTAACAAAATACAATACTTTTCGGGGTATGATAATGTTTTTCATACTAGGTAGGTATTATTGTTTGAGCTATTCGCTCAGAACACCAGCTAGTGGCGTTTGCGTAATGGCTTCAAAATCACGTCTAATTGCTATCACCATCCTAGCCTGACAACCGACGAAGCGCTATTCCTCTTGCACTCTATATTTGACAGATAGTAAACTTTACTTGGAGCCATGTTTCTGTAAAATGGTATTTTTATGCACATAAAACATACTTTGATTTACATTTATTATATACGTCGTGAACGTATTATACAAACGTAACGATGTGTAACTCCGGGTCGGTCCAAAAACCTGCGGTTAGCCCAGAGTGTCGCTTCGCCATTCTTTGCCTGCGCTCCACTACGGAGGTAGCTGGCTCGCATGGCTGGTTCCACTCAGGATCTCCCGCTTCAGGCTCTCACACTTTTTTATTCACTCTAGGGGTAGCAGCGACAAGACTAGCTGGTAGTGTCGGGGTGCTCCGAGTAAGATCTGGATCCTAAGTAATCCAACTGGTCCGATTAGGTTACTTGTATTGAGAAACTGATTACTTAGTATACTTACACTAATAAAGTCTTTGCAATTTGTACCTGTAATTTGGAACAGACGTAGACGTTTCAGGAAGTTGTCGTATTAGTCTAGTCAACAAGTTCAAAAGCGTGCAAAATAGAAACAAAGCTCCGAGAAATATGTGCAATACCTCATTCAATTCGTTATTATCAACACAACGTAGCATGTTTCTAGGACCTCTATTTCTATTTTGCACGTTTTTGAACTTATTGACTAGACTATGTTAGGAAGTTGCCTGAGGCAGTTTGAGAACTAAGTGAATGTATTTTAGGTACTATAAAGGCAAATACTATAAATGCAAAAATTTGAATGTTTGTTGCTCAATCACGTCAGAAAGTTTGAACGGATCAGGTAGAAATTTGAAACACAGATAGATTATTATTTAGAATAAAACATTTTTTAAAGAATTCTCGTCACTCTTTATTTAAAAAAAAATGTCTAAATAAACATGAGATACTGTGCAGAAGTACAGAGGCAAAGTAGTATCTATTAAGTCGAGCAGTGAAGCGAGAAAATTGAGAAAACGTCATTCGTGTCGATCGAGCCACGTGTGGATGGAGAAGTAGAAACTGCTTGCTATCGTGAGAGTTTTAAAATTACCTATTTTCAGGGTGTCGTAAAACGTAAGTACTGTAATTTCTAAAATAAGAGAATGATAAAACTAAAATATATTTATATATATATAATATGATGTACACATGCAAACCTCCACTGAAAATTGGTTTGAAATCGATCTAGTCATTAGGTTTTTAGTACCTACGTCATAAATATATACACTATTATTAAAACGTCGATCAAAGTTACAACAAACCACAAGAACGTATGTATTATGTTATCTGCTGCTTCGGAACCCTTCATGGGCGAGTCCGACTTGCACTTGGTCGCTTTTATTTTATAGACATACGACAGTTGAAATATATAAGTTTGAAACATAGGCCATATAATAATGCTAACTTACCCAAATTTAGCGTTGGCTCAATGTTAGCTTATGATATGATAAAAAGTTATACTTAATATAACTTTTTAAAATGAGCGTATTCCATTCTCACACAACACCATCTAGCCTCAACCTGAGCAAAGGTTACACTATGGGAGCATCTGGCTTCCTTGTTGTACTTATAAAGTTCAGACAATAATAGTAACAGCGTACTAGACCCGCATCCGGCTGATAGTAGGCTTGATCATCTTGAATATGTCTAGATCTTAATCGGTCTATGGATGATTTGGATGTGCTTAGTGTAAGTAGTGTAGTGTAGTTTCTATTGTCACTTAGTTTTGTAAATAGAAGCTTTGTGAGTAAAAAAAACACAATTTTAACATTGAATTGTTCTGGAACGACGTTCCTTACGCTAGTTTTTGAGGATTTTTCTGCGCGACCGAATTGAAAAAAATGTGGAAAACAGAAAAAAATTTAATAACGGAAGTGACGCGTAAAAACCATGACCAGTGTTGGCAACTTTATTTTTCAGATGATCGTACCATAAATAATAAAATTAAGGGCATACCCCGAGCAAATGACCTTGAGTATTTCTTACCTTATCGCACACCGCAAGAAAGAGCAAGAGAGAAACAGTAGGATTTGTCGCTGTTTTACGCTAAAATTTTAGAATAGGTACTCTCTTTATAAAATCAGATTTTGGTCTTATGAAAAAAATATTTCTACCAAAATGTTCGTGATGGAATTGTCTATTCGTTGGTGTAAGTACAAAATCAAAATAATGGAGGTTTTCCGAGGAGATGCATGATAGTTACAATTATTTAATTTTTTCATGGTTTCGTTGTGAGGCGATTATTTAAACAATCCATTAAGATTTAAGTCCATTAACAAAAAAATAAAACTACCATTTTGAAGCCAAGAAGTTCTAGAAATTTTATGTATTTTTTACCCGTTGATATTTGTATTGGCTAATGAGTAGATAGCTCTGAAAACTGGACAAAAAACTCGTTTTGCTGCGGGACGCACCTTAAGCTATTTTTATCCTACCTGGTGTGTTGTTTTACTTACTCCCGATATTTCAGTAGCGTTACAAATCCGGTACGGGTGTGGTCAAGCAAAAACTGAAAAAAAAAATCGGGTCGATTCATTTGTAAGTGAGAGGATCACGGTCTTCCGTCATTTGACCTTCGAAAATTACAGTATTTTCAACGCAGCACAAAAACACTGCTTTGACCACCAAAAGTCTCACTACATGTTTCCATTAGATTGAATAAGTTTGGGCACGTTTAACGTAATACTTATTTAAATTAATTAAAACTTTCATTTCAGTCAGTTACTCAGTTACTCTTACACTATTTTAAATGAAAGCCAAGTGAATTCATTAGAAAAGTACTATTTGATTATAAAACCATTAACCTAGTTTCTGGAGAGTGAACCATGGGAATGTAAGTATCAATCGTGTGACAGAAACATGCATTCATCAATGTCATAAATTCTACGAGTTTATTAATGGTCTTGGGATGATACTGGTCTGATATAGGACTATGCTCTCCAAGTGTGAGAAAACACGGGGAAAAGTTGTGACCATAAAAAGCAAATTACAGTAAATATGCTTATTTGGAAGCGAGTATACCTCCATTATATACGTTAGCCTTTGATGTCCTAAATCACTAATTGACGTACTTTTTACTCGAAATAACTTAGATATTGACTTTAAACTATTTTGTATGGTATTGACTTTATAATATACGGTTTATTTTATACTTATGGTCAAACGTGCAAAATGATAGTTTTAAGCTATCACGGATGTTTACTACATGAGTATTAATTAATTACGAGATATTAACGATTAAATGTCAGGGAATGGCTCCATCCATTACAATCAGCACGGATTTTTTTCCGAAATTAATAACACTGGTGTAGATTGCAAATTAACAGATTATTAACTAGTGTCAAAATTTTTTCAAATTAATTAATTGTCATCTAGGCTTCCCTTTCATCATTCCCTTTGTTGCTGAAGATATGATGTACTGTGTTTTTCTGTGATGGTGTAGGTATGCTATAGTCAGGACGTTGACGCCGATTCTCTTTCTAACCAAAAACAACAAAACAAAACAAAAACCCTTATGCAGATTATATAGAAAACATTTGTAAAATTTTAAAAATTGTCCATTAAGTCCCAATAAGCACTTAACAAATGCAATGAGAACTTTCTGACCGTTATCTGCGTCGCGGCACAGATCAGAAAATAGTTACTGTCGCGGCCGTTCTTTGGATGGGTGACCGGAGTGGTATTTCAACTGTAGTAGTTAGTTACGTATTTGGGTCAGTTGATACGTTACATTGTCAATCTCAGATATTTATTACAAATAATAATATTTAAAAGCAAAATTTGCATCAGTAGTATCGGGAATTATTTCTACGATCTTTGATTATTCTAATTTTTTTTCCTAGTTACATACTGTTGCCCGAAGTCACGTAAGGGCGATAATTAGTTTTAATAAATCAAAGGCGGGACTTTTTACAGTGTTGTAAAATAGACCTTTTATAGCGGTTTTTTCGTCCACTTTACGCGTTTTCTCGTAAGAAGAGCTCTGAGCTTTACGACCTCATGTAAAACAGTCATTAATCTTGTATTGTGCCACGAATCGAGTCGTGACCAAAATAGGATGGGTATAAATGGATAGCACGTGTACCTAGTAGTAGGATTGAATTTTATATCAAGACTCCTTTGTGTCCGGTTTTGTTCGAGTTACAGAACATTTCACAGGTGTGATAATGGTGGATGATTTATAATTGTTAAAAAAAATGTAAAACTACGTGTCTAAAAATTAAATTTTCAGTTTAAATTTAGTTTTTTTTGTCAAATATTGATGGAGCTTATTCCTTCGATAGCCGTAGATAAAATCCTTCACTATCAGAAAAACATAGAAATCTGTACTCCGTATGAATTAAATTATTTGCTGCTTATACCTATTAGTATGCCATTAGAAAGCAATTGAAAAGATGCATGAAAGAAATTATTTACTTGTAGTGAATTCGGATTGGTCGCGCTATGTGTGATTTTTCTTTAAAATAAAGGTTGTGCTTACTTTTATACTCTAAATAAATTATCAAGTCGCAGGTATTGATAAAAAAAACTGTACGAGTACTTATATGTACATTGATTTTAACGGATGTATTAAGAAACTTGACTAAAACTCAATGTTATCTCATTGAATACAAGTTGTCAAACGTCACGAATGTGAGACAATTTCTACATAGTTATTGTGTCGCTTTGGTCAAAATATTTTAACATGTTCAATTATATATATTCATTGAATATTGAGAATGACTCACAGTTTTTAGGATACGCGAACAGTTCCGATTAATATTGCTTTGTTGTTTTATACGATTTCATCGAAAACTGATTGGCGCTTGAATGCCATTTCGCCTGATGTTAAATGACGATGGGGTTTAGTTTATGAACCGTTATCCATGAAACGATGTCACTTCACCCAGCTATGAGCAAGCCGGGAGAAAAAAAGGACAACGTCGTGTTAAATTATACAGGGTTATTGGTAATCAGCCTGCATCCTTTTAAGGGGATGTTAGGTACATTCAATACGTCAACTTTTGTTATACAGTTTTTTAAAAAAAAAGAGTTTTTTTTTCTTTTACAAAAAAAATAAAAAAAATATTTGCACGGTCTAAAAGCATCGAACTCTTCGTAACAATTCGTAACAAGAGCGCGTACGCTCTTTAACGCGCAAAAAATGACGTGCCGAAGTAAATAAACACTAAAAAGTCGCTAAACAGTACAAAAATGGGCAACAAACACTATTTTTTTTTGGGTTATCTATTGAGTTTTAACGAAAGTTGTAGAACAAAAGTTGTTTGTTTAAATATACAGAACATGCCCTTAAACGGATGCAGGCTGATTACCAATAACCCTGTATAGGTACCTAGATCTGCGGCATACTCTCCTATTTGTGTCCGACTAAAAAAATATAAACATACTTTGAGGCGATGTTCAAGACTTTCAAGTTAGGGCTTATTTGGAATTAAGTACATACTACACATTTTTATTTGATACTAGCAGTGCTCCGCGAATTTACCCGCGTAGTTCCCGTTCCCGTTATTTTCCCGTTTTTAGACTAAGTATGTGTTTTTCCAGACTATAAATAATAATAATAATAAATATTGGAGGACAATTTACACACAACACCATCTGACCCCAAACTAAGCAAAGCTTGTATGATGGCGGCCAGACAGCTGATACAATACTTATATAGTTTTAAATACATACTTATTATACATAATCAATGACTATAATTAAATTTATCCATATTCCGAATTACAGCCAGATCCGTTCAGAAGTTATGACGTGATTGAGCAACAAACATCCAAACATTTATAATATTAATAGGATTATAGCCTCCAAACCTGAAAGCCTGTATTTACAACTAATTTAATTATACTATTAAAGACCGCATACGTTACCTATCCATCCATGGTCATCCAATAAATTAGATCATTTGAAATAGATCAACCAAAACCACATCAATTTCCACATCAAACAAACCTCTAACCTTGACACAATAAATTTAAAATTTATGCAATTAATTGCTCATTGCTTCCAATATAACCGTTACATAACATTTATTTATTAACTTGACCTTTTTAATGGATTGCTTAGCCGTTTGCTATCAGCATGCAAGCTGGATCGTGAGTCAAACTGGCCCCAATATAGCTCGGAGAAAGTGATGTCTCGTATTGCTAGATGTTATGTAACCTTATGTGGTCTTTATGCTGAGGCTAGAGTCTAGTATATGTGTTCAACTAGGGTTAGATAAAATTAAAAACTAAATTAAAAGTAAAATGATATTAAAAGTGTATTATAGTGCTCAATAAGTGTCGCCTAAAGTACTACGGGAAATACGCGGGTAACACCGCGGGGCACTGCTAGTATCTTCATAAAATAGAGTCAAAAATGCACAAATAAATGCAGCATTACTGACAAAACAGATCTGTTATCTGTTAAAGTTGTGTTATTGTGTATGATCAATATATGACTGGCCTTGTGGCTAAGTGGTTAGTAGCTCTGCCTGCGAAGCCGAGGGTCGTGGGTTCGATCCCCACGCAGTGCAAATATTTGTGTGATGAATTCAAATGTTTGCACTGTGTCTGGGTGTTTCTATGTATAATAAGTATGTATTTAAAACTATATAAGTATTATATCAGCTATCTGGCCGCCATCACACAAGCTTTGCTTAGTTTGGGGTCAGATGGTGTTGTGTGTGAATTGTCCACCAATATTTATTTATTTAATCATTACCCTAAAGGTGGAAAGCTTACGCAATCAAGACCGCAAGCATATTATGTACTATGCTGGTTTGGAGGTTTGGGTGTGATAAGAAGGGAGTCGTTAATGAAGATGTAATATTATCATCATTTGCTGACCAAATTTTTGATCAATTAATTAAACACAGTTGAAGATGATTCAGTAACAGTGGATGGATCGGTAACCCACACGAAAGGTTAATGTAATAATCTTTATCTTTTTAATATCAGAATAGTTAAGAAATACTGACGTATTATAAAGGTTGGCTCAGTTTTGTCTTTGGACCGTAGAAGTTTTCGTTAAGATTGTACCCAGAACTTTGACAGGGCCTCAGCTCGCGTATGTCTGACAAAATATGCGACATACCGCGGTCAGTGTTTTATATATGCTAGTCTGACGGACCTACTAGGAATGCTATACGATAACTTTTTGCTCATAAGCAAGACTTAAATTGTTCTTTAAATTTAAAAACATAACAAAAAGTTCGCCAATGTGATAGTTCAGGCACAGATCAGAAAATAGTTACTGTTCAGGTTCCTGTAAGATATTACAAGAACCTGTACTATCTTATAAGGCTAAGATTAATAAATTAATCTAAATATATATTAAAGTATTTAAATATTTTATGTTGATGTTTATCTAAGTCCTCCTGTAATAAGAGAAAAAGTAATATAAGTACATACACCCAAAAACTTCAATTATCTGAACTGCACACTGGCAAACATTGATAGTATACAAATATATTGATAGTATAGAAAATATATTTTTTTTATTATACTTAAGAGAAGAATACACAAGTACGTAAACTACCTACCGGCTTGCAATAATAGCTTCGCTTTCATTTTTATACGTGATTTGCCCGAGATAGTGATACCTGGTCGCCTTCTTTGTTTTCTAAGACCTATAATCTGGACGTCTCAAGTCTAAGAGTTAATAAGTATGTTACCTTCTAAGAATACGTGCTTCATCCTAAGCTACAACGTTGCTTACTACCAGATTAGCCGGTGACCAAAGACCTGTTCTATTTTTAATGTATGTAAATATATGGACCTATGTACAATATGTACATATGTAAAAATACATTGAGCAATTCTTATTAAATTTAATAGGAGCATGTGCCTAATCACAGCTCTAACTTATCATTAAATAAATTACGCAACAACTAGAACATGTGCTACTAAAAACACTGTTCTAATTGGACCTAAATTCTTGTACGCTGCATCGATTTGTGAAAATGTACTACATAATTACTTAAAGTTGTAAATTGCTCGCGGAACTGGTTTCGTAAGTTTATTACCATATTTAAGTGAAGATGGTATTATGCAATCTGATCAGCTGTGAGAACTCAATTACGCTTTATAACGTGGGTGGAGAGAACAAAAGGTATCTTTGGAGTTAGATGCTTTTAAAGGTCGTAATGCCGTGACTAGGTTACCTAGATGTAATGAATTCAACTTTCTTGGTTATTTTAAAAGTAATCATCGTTTTGTAAACATTTATTTATGCCTTACGTGAATGAAAAGCTGTAAATTTATTGGGCATAAAGATGAAACGTAATTATCTCTCTGGGTGCTGAGCGTTTTGCAGTGCTAGGTAATGATTTGGACTCTTGATGTTCCAATAGCTGTGTATCAGATTCATGTCCAGCTCGTCTTGCTACGAAATAATATATCCATTATAAAAAAAAGTTCAAATTTATGAAAATGACACAAATTTTGAATGAGTAAATATTATAATTTCAGAATCTACCCGCGAGTTTTCCATCTTAAAACTTAGAAAATAGCTATTCCCTCAGGAATTTTGCATTTTCGGAATGAAAATACAAAATCAAATCTTGATCCCTTCAATTCTCACGACACGATTAATCAACAAACATCTAAACATTCAAACTTTCACAATGACTTAAATTATAATATAATTTGTAAGTGTTTTTTTTATTTTACATGTATTTCTTTGGCACATACGATATATCAATTCTATTTCTTTTCTAGCCACATCACTGCTCATAGCGATGTGGTTAGAAGTGAAACAAAGAGCTAGTTTCAGTGCCCAAACTTCTTCTTTTTGTGTTTCATATGCCGTAAAACGAGTGTACTTCAAAGTCAATGCTCTGGGTAGCAGCACCAATTCGTTCAATACCCAGCTATGTCAACTACACTACTAGTACTGCCGAGATCAAAGAGCCGTGGAGGCGCCTGCAAACAAATACAGGCAGTTGGAAGCCTTGCACTTGTGTCAATGTCGCAGTACAAAACAGTTATCCAGTTAGTAGTTACCAGTGAGTATAAGTTTTAAGCTTTAATGATAGAACTTAAAATAAAAACATCATAAAATGACTTGGATGCGATAAAGTCCAGAATAATGTTGTCCATCTTGAATAATTAGAATATCGGATTAGCAATAAAAACTCTTTTTCAAAACTTTACACAAGGTTTGGAGATAAAGATGTTGAATGTTTTATGAAAGTGTCGTTAAGTAAAAAGTGACGAAATTACGCTAAAGTTCTGTTCTGCAATACGCGGGATTTTTAACGTCAATAAAACTTTCTTTGACCATAATATACTTAACGCGATTTAGTGGCCGATTTAAATAAATTACGTAGACTTGGATGTTAGTCTCAGCTTGAAAATACCTAGTTTTATAGAGACAATTTTCTATTTATTTTACATTGAACACTTAATGGTGGCTTAAGGCTTAAGGTTAAATAACTCCGATACACACTGTTCAAAAGATCCTGTAGAAATTGGACAAACAAGCTACGTTATGATGGTGATTTAGGCTACGCAGGTTATCAGGGGCTGACTTCTCTTTATATCAAACAGCACATCGATCTTTCGAATCCAGGGCTGGCATTTAGCAGAGCTGTCCCAATACATGGCAACAATATTCCGTACGCTATCGGAGTTGAGCCTAGTAATGTATGAGTAACAGTTCAGGACGTCTACTCTTATTCTACGAAAACGTAATTTCGAAAAAAACTCGCGACTTTCCTACTCTCGTTCTACTTCGATTCGTCGGATACAACCACAGAAATCTAAATAATAAGGTACAACATTGTTTGACGTTTAAATGTTCTAAGCCTACTCTAATTAGAGTATGAGTCTATTAGAGTCTATTAGAGTAGGCTTAGAACATTTAAACGGACAAAACGACTGATCGAAGTAGAATCGGAGTTAGAAAGTCGCGAGTTTATTTCGAAATTACGTTTTCTTAGACAGAGAGTTGACGTCCAGGATAGCCTAATCATTCAGGAACGCAAACATTGGAATTTAGAGACAAAATCGGCATCAAAAAGTATTCAGTGTACTTCATGAACATAGGTAAAGTGTACAAGTATGCATTACATTGCCATATTATTATTTTAACATTTAAAACGAGCCTTTATTAACAAAAATTAAATACAATGAGAACACTACGTTACAAACCTAACTAACTACTTACACTAAGCACACCTAAATTATCCATAGACCAATGAAGGTCTACAGATAATCAAGATGTTCAAGCCCACTACCAATCGGAAGCGTACCCAGCATACTGGTGGCATTACCACGCTGAATGGCAATGCTTATGCGTTACAATATTAAATTGTACCTACATTTATTTAGCAATTTTTTAAAATTTTCATAATTATCTCTATTGTTTCTTATTTGAGACACTGGGCTTCAAATAATGTGTTTTCGTTTCCCTAAAAAGTATTAATTAATGTAAATATTTTAAAAACTTGTTTCCTTTTTTTGATTGTAAGTATTTGAAAATTAAACCAATAGGTTAGTTCAATTTTGCTAGCTTAGGCACTCTTCTCACATCAATAAAATTGTAATTGAGATTATAACGATATCACGTACTGTTATCTAGTTTATGGTTTGTCAATATTACCCAGACAACGTTCAAGTGTTGCTACGGCTTCGGGGTGAAACCCAAAACGTCCTGTCGACTTTAAAATGGCAGGGGTAACGAATTAAAAACACATAGTGAGCACCCAAGTCTCACAAAGCTGCATATTGTTTTAAAGAACCCCATTTCTACTTTGAACATACTTACACTTAAGTTCCGTTGTAATGATATTAATAAAATTCTTGAATAAATCTTAATTAATAAATCTAGTATTACATACATATTTGTATATGGAAAGATTTTAGTGAATTTTTGTATTTTTATTTGGTAAGATTTGGCGGAATAGGTTGAAAAGTATGTTTTCACCATCCTGCCCTGCCCATTTTTTTTTTACAGTGATTTTATGAACAATATCCAAACAATCAAACCGTCGTTCCTTGACATGTAAATAACTCATATGAACTTTCGCTACACTTTGTAATTTCATTACTTTAATATAATTTATGTGGCAGCGTTAGGTATGTAGGATCAGCTAACGTTATGTAATTCTTATCACATATTTCTCCATTTTTATAGTTTATTCAGCTTTGTGTATTATTTAATGAAATATGTGAGTAATAAAAAATAACCAGTAGGTATTTTACAAACTGATATTTTCTTCAGCAAAAGCAATTTAGAATTGATATAATGCTTTTCCAGTTTACCGTTGTGTTTCTAATATTCACTAGCTATACCTATATACAATACTAGCGGCCCGCTCCGGCTTCGCTCGTATAATAACCTAGATATCAACTGCAGCGCCATCTGTCGTAGCCTATGTTACTCGGGAATAATGTAGATTTCCAAAGGTGAAAGAATTTTTGAAATCGGTCCAGTAGTTTCGGAGCCTATTCATTACAAACAAACAAACAAACAAACAAATATTTCCTCTTTATAATATTAGTATAGAAAACTCTGACCAAAACATATCGAAAGAATCCCAGTCGCAGTAGTAATGTTAATTCGCCTTTTTCCTCTGAATCAATTTTGTCAGACACGAAAACAATGCCAATAAACCCCACCTTCAATTTACCGTGTACCGTCAAAAATTGCACTAACTAAGGGCAATAATAAAATTTTATTCTTTATTATTTATCGCCAGTTGCCGAACATGTAAAGGTATGTAATTTTGGAAGGCGTGTTTTATGCCCCGGGCGAAATGCAACGCGAAACGCGATCGATTTCAGAGGTCAGCCGATAAAAGCTATCTGATTCGCAATCTGGGCCATCTTTAATAGGCTCGTTTGTTGAATTTTGACCCGTGTGCAAGATTGAGTTTACCGTTATCTCTTGAGAAGTTCATCTTGTATAATTCAACGTAAGAATAAAGTGCATTTTGCAGAAATAAAAGAAAAACAGGCGGTTCTCTTGATGGTTAAGTAGCTTGTTTAGGTTCTTATGAACATCTATACCATCAGCCATCATACACACGATGATAAATTTGCGAAACACAATCAAACCCTGATATAACTTGACTAACGATTGTATTTTTTAAGTCTTTGGGTCAAGTGGTACGGGCCAACACACGTGTTAAGTCATTGTTAGATAACAATTAACTGGTTAATAACAAGTCACGTGGAATCTGGTAGGTACCGTACGACTTTTTTATAATATCCTTGGGCATAAGTTTGATCTTAACTTACCACATCGATGAAGGATGAAGTAAGAAGAAAGAAGTTAAAGTCGAAGGTGTACCTACCACGTTTGCCAAGAACATACCTGTTCACTTTTCATTGATTTATAACCCATTCATTAATTTTAAATGTGAAAAAAGTAATGGTAATTTTTGCTTTGTTCACATTTGCTTTGCTTTTTCAAAATAATGTGGAATTTCTTTCTTTCAGCATCACACGTAATAATTAATTGTTTGAGTACCCGTTTCTTTTACCCATAATGAGGTTTAAATGTTTATAAATATAATTGTACGTGACAAGACAACACGTGCGTTAGACACATAATTTCACAACAAATAATAATATTCTTAATATAATGGTTTCGAGATAACACCGATTAAGTTCGTGACTAAAAAAACTGGGCAAATTGTTATTATTCATATGTCTTTTTGTAATGGGTAAAGTCTTCCAAAAAGCTTAAAATATATTGAGCCAAATAAACTTCAGCATTTTGATATCACCTACCCTACCACGAAACCGTCAAGTTATGGTAAATAAATATATTATGGAGAAAAATAGTTTTTCCTGAACTCCGCAAAATAACAATATCAAGGAGTTATGTTACATTACATAACTCCTTGATATTATTATTTTGCGTTAGCATTGTTTTGGAATAATTTTCTGATATAATACAGCCATTAAATAATGACAAAAATCAGTTGTAGGACATGGACGAATAAAAAAAGTCGGACGCAGTCTCGCTGAAACTCGTGCACGGCAATGTTTATGAAACATCTGTTACTTCGTGAATCGAGTTTTGTTTTCTTTCAAAGGGAGACAAACAAGCTGAAAACCACGCATGATGCTAAACGCTAACAACTACTTACCATTGGATATTAGATAGACAGATGACTTCCAATCACCTGGTAATTTAGTCCCAAATCCCAATGTCATACGTCCTATTTAAGAAAATTAACAACTTATGGGTATCTCCAATATTAAGGGTGTTTTCAACGCGCCAGCCCAAGGAGATGTATGAAAACAAGAACTTCGTTCCAATAATTTCAAAATACACCGTACACCATACAATCTCTTGTTTGAAGACCTTAAAGTGCGGAAATTCTACTTTCTAGATATTGGTCTACTGTAGAAATGAATAGCTCAATTAATAGATCCGGACTTTTTACTCTATGTAGACTGGCTAGATTCTGGGACCTAAGAAAGGGTATCTACATTAGTATGTGTAACTGTGTACTGTGTAAGCCCGTAAGACAACGTTCCATAACAGGGCTACGGCCAAGCCCAATCAAACCGACCGCAGTTTAAACATGGGTGCAGGAATTCCCGTCGGTTACCGAATCGGCTAGCAGTGTGAGGGTAGTTACGCAACCAGTCAGCCGTGGTTAGCCTGCACGGTTCAGTGACAGGCCGACGAAATTGTTTTACAATTTAAATTGACACGTTTGCCTTGCGATCTTGTTGCCACAGATACTCTAAGCAAAATTACTGGGAACTACTTACCTATTACCCGTTTGTATCAGGTGCAAGTTCGAAGTAAAAATGTAGAGTTTTTTCCATGATGGATGGAGTTTTTTTTTAATAAACAGACAACTGACAACACTATTACAATCAAATGGTTTCGCAAGGTTTCGGCTAAATGTTTTTTTTTTCGTATACAGCATGCTGGCAAAATCACACTGCTGTATGTATGTTGTATTTATATTCTTAAACTAACGCGTACATTGTTATAAATAAAAAACTTTGACTTTAAATTAAGTACGCCCTTTTACGAACATACTCAGAATGAAGCGAATGAGTTTATGAGCGATGAATGAGCGATGAGTTTATAACTCATTCGCGTCATTCTGAGTATGTTCGTAAAAGGGCGTACTTAATTTAAAGTCAAAGTTCTTTATTTATAACAATGTACGCGTTAGTTTAAGAATATAAATACAACATACATACCTACAGCAGTGTGATTTTGCCAGCATGCTGTGTTTCGAAAGCATCAACTGGTAGTGGGTTGGATTGAGCATCTCTTGACTTTTATCGGTCTATGGATAATTCGACATCTGTGTAGTGCTAGTAGTTAGTTACATAATTATGTCATCATCATCAACAGCCCAATAAACGTTCCCACTGCTGGGACTCGGGGCCTTCTCTCGCAAGGAGAGAGTTAAGGCCACAATCCACCACGCTGGCTCAGTGCGGGTTGGCGGATGACACATAACTTCGATAGATTCTAGGTACATGTCGGTTTCCTCGCGATGTTTTCCTTCACCGTTTTAAGTCAGCGGCATTACGCACGTGACTTCGAAAAGACAGTGGTGCGTGTGGGGTTTGAACCCGGGGTTAAATTAAACGAAAAATACTTTTACCGAGTCTGGTTTGGTGGGACAAAACTCCAATTCAGACCTTAAAATTTTTCCTTAAACCGACATTTCAGTTTCGTCAGACCTCAGACCTTAGTTTTGAGTGGCCTTTGTTGTTTTCTTCCAATAAATAACGTTTTTTGTAAGTACTCTCTTTGTAACACATAGCCAAAAATATTAGTAAAACGTCATCTAATATCTGATTTGTAGGTACGCAATCCAATGTAAAAATATGCAATATCCAATGTAGTGCATTCAGATAGCACTCGTAGGTAGGAAGCCAACAATACCGTTGTGATGTAACTGTTAAGAAAGCTACTATCAATGGTGCTAACTCCAGTCATTTATTATGTTCTAACTAGTTTTACTACTTAGCATTTACTTAAGTAGCAAGAGAAACAAATAGATAACATCATGTGCTAACAATATTGATGTCAAGCAATATCAGTAAGTTACGGCTGTTATAATCGGGAGAACGGCGACTGCCGATCCGCAGTCCCTGGTTCAAATACCAAGCACACCACTGTCTTTTCGAAGTCAAGTACCTATTGTTAGCAATATTAGTAATTTATGGAAGTTCTTATTGAAAGAATAGTAAGAATACCGAAATGCACTCTATGGCAACCCTACAATTCCGGGTTTGATTGGTATATAGTCTGTGGCTTGATTGTTTTGGCGGGAAACAATCAAGCTCTTGTTTTTGGCTCGTAAAACAGATTAATAAGAAAAATCATATACGGCAGCAAGTCCAAGCGAAAGGTTTAAATTAAACGTACTAGTGAACCGATAAATATCGAAGTAAAAGTGATAATTGTACATCTGTTACTGAATTTAAGGTACTGTAAAGCGTTTTTGTGAACATATTGTTATACAAAATGTACTAGGTAATTCAGCTGCACAAGGCAGCTGTGAATAAGTTGGTACCTATGATGAAAGATTGATTCCGAAATATAAAGCTGTAGACTGATCATAGCTGTTTTATTTATGGACTGATTGTGTTCTTAATTTAGAATAAATAACGTACTTAACACTATGTAATGCTGCTAGCTTAAAAACAGTGAACGATAACATCGTGAAGAAACTGGCAAGTTCCAAGAATCTTTCGAGGTGTCATCCATCAATAAGCACTGGTAGATGTGGTGGTGGTGAACGTGGTGACTCTTCCTTAGCGAGAGAAGGCCCTGAGTCCCAACAGTGGGAACATTTAGTGGGCTGCTTATAAAAGCAATATCACAGTGTAGGATGTGACTCGTTTACCTAGAAAATCTGTTTGCGCTAAGTTTCAAGACACTCAATATACCTACCCGGAAACACAGACTCGGACAGAGTGTTCCATAATAGTTTTGTAATGCGTATGAAAAATATGGGTTTGAAGTGCTTGGTACGAATCTTAGGAATAACTGCAATGTTACTTACATTAACCGATAACGCTTCGAAATTGATATATATGTATATACACATAATTTTCTTTTAAATTCTAGTTAACTTTATATAATGTGTAAACGTTACTGTGCTCCGGTTTGAAGGGTAATGTTTCCAGAGAAATTACAGGGCTTAGAGATATAATATCTTAGAGCGCAGTGCAGTGCTAGGTAATGATTTGGACTCTTCGTGTTCCAATAGCTTCGTGTCGCTGTGCTGTTATGTGGCAGGCAGTTACCATCAGGCACATGCCCTGCTCGTCTCGTCACTCTATACAATAAAAAAACAATGTTACATTAGCTACCCATGAGAAAAGCATGTACCTAATAAGTAAATAGGGGGTGTGCCAGGATGGTTGTCTGTAGAGCAAAGCTTCCAAAAGATTAATAGATAAACTGGTACTTAATTAATAGATGATTAAATATTTAAAAAGAAGTAACAATAACATGCACTTACGAAATAATGATAATGATTATTTATTTGGGCAATAGAGCGTCATTCACGAAAATCTTTTTATCCGTTTTAAACCAAACTAAGTACATGCAGTTTTTGCCATGCACTCCCGTAATTTAATTTTTGTATTTTAGCCAACTAAGGAAAATTAAAAAAAAATTGTAGGTACAGTTTTTGAATTTTCTTTACCAGTGTTGAGATTATGTCGCTAAATTAAAAATAAACTTTTGATATATTATAAGAAATATAATATGTATTGGAAACTATAATTCAAGCAGACGAGCGATACCAATCTTGTTGTGAGTTCGAACATGCGCCCGCGCAGACTGCGATTAAATCCAATCTTACACAGATTATTCAACAGTCACTGAAGCACAGCCTTGATCAAGGTATTCGACTCAGCAGCTGTTAACCGCAGAATGTAACCTGAAGGCACTGTCACCTAAACTGTGGCAGAATATTTGTGCACACGCAAATAGCTGAGATGCAGATCCGGAGGTATTTTGATTGTGTTTTTGAATTAAGTAATTGATAAAATACCTTACAGTACTGTTTGACACTGGATTTAGAACTAATTATTGTTAATTGCAAAGTAAGTATAGTATCAATGCTGCCGTCCGCAAGCTTAAATGCCGTTATCTAACATCGGGTCGATTTGGACATTTAAATGGCACTACAATCAGAAAAACAATATCTATCGATCTGTGTAACCCGTGTTTCTCTAGCTATGTTAGTTTTTAAGATACCAAAACTAAAAATGCCGTTAAGTCATTTTATTTTGTATGGTTCCAACGCTAAAACGCAGTTAAATAACAATACTTACCTAAAAAGCCGCTAAGGTATTTTAACGTTACCTTTGGCTGAAATTTTCTTTGATTTTCCATTACTTAATTGCCGTTAACTGACTTTTGTACGCTATAGTGCCGTTAAAGCACTTAAATGTTTTTAAACAAAGCTTCATTTACAATTTATATTGTATTTGTCCAACGCTATAAAGCCGTTATGCTTGAATACAACACAAAAATGCAGTTAAACATACTTAACGGCTTTTTAGACTAGTAAATACGTATCCAATTTCGTAAACTTAAAACGGAAAATATCACAAAGCTACCTTAACTATGTGATATACATTATTTATTTTTTACAATACTAGACTAAAACGCAGCTATGCCACATTACTTAACTAAAATGCCGTTACAGGTTCTTGCGTATGCAGTACGATTGTATGAGAAGGAAATCAACTGCAGAGGCTTTCGATGCTTTCCAACTTGTTACGATGGCTTAAAACACATCTAGATGAGTCAAACTAGATCTTGTATAGAAAAAAACGGAAATGATCCTTATGTTACATCTTGTTCCGACTCTTCCGGTGTCATTGATACATTTTGAGACGTATAAATTATGTTACAGTACTCGTCTTTCTTTAGATTTAATTGAAATCACAAATCTATCTAATTAAACTTTATCAAGTTTTAATAGACTTACAAGGAAAGTAAAGTAATTCTCTACAAAATCATCAAAACAAACATTTAGTTTGAAGAGTTAACATAAAATATTACAGCCAGATGATGATAGCACCATACCGTATCTGTTGAAGTTTTAAACTTCACAATCAAGTTTACAGTGTGATTTCAATTCAGATGACCTGCACGTTATAAAGATTTTAAGATAGCTGATTCAAGTGAAAATTTTAGTTACTATTTTCAAGAAATCCATTAAGCATAAGTCTAAACGTAACCATAAGTCTGACTTTAAGAACCACAACATCATTAATAAATACCTACAGAAAACTAGCTTAAAAATGGTACCATTTAACGTTGTATAAAACATTGATCACCTCCCCGCTACCCCCGCTGTGGTTGGTTGTGTTTGTTTTTGCTCTGCGTATTTTACATTTTAAAATTAGTAATGTCTGATAAATCCGATGATAGTGCTATCCGTGAACTTACAAAAACTGTGCTTTCTATGCAGAAACGTATAATTTTACTCGAGAAGCTAATATTGGAACAAAATGTGCATATTAAAAAACTGATCACCGAACATGAAATTGCGGGTTCTACGGTGGGAGCTGCCGAAAATCAGAGAGAAGAGGGTAGGTCGTGTGAAGAAGTCAGCACAAACTCCAAACGACCACAACGAGATGCCAAACTTCGGGCGAACTCGGCGCTCGTCGTAGATACTCGGAAGAATAAGGGAGTGAGTGCACGTAATGTACCGCCTGCTCTTTCTGTCACTGGTGCGGGCGCCCGCGCCTCCGTAGACTTGAATGCGTCATTGAGCCGTAGCGCCCCCGCTACCCCGACGGCGATGCTGCCCCCTGCGCCGTCGGCGCCGCTAGCCGGGCCTGCCGCGCGGCCGGCGGTGACTCACGCGCGCGGCGGAGACGATAACACCAATAATAATGCGGACTGGAACGAAGTTGCGAGTCGCCGTTCTCGCCGTCCTCCGAGTAATGTAACTCGGGGCACGGCCGCCCCGGGTTCAGCGGTGTGTACGTTGTTGGCGGCTGCCGAGCGGAAATCTTATTTACATTTGTACTTCGTTCATCCCGAAACTACAGCCGACCAAGTCACCGCTCACCTGAGTACTATTTGTCCCGGGGATAAATGCTCTGCAGAGGCATTGAAATCGCGCGGTGACTATGCGTCATTCAAGTTGATCGTTCCAGCTAAGCATAGGGACGAATATACGAAGCCCGAGAACTGGCCGGAAGACATCCACATCAAGCCGTGGAGGAGTGGATTTCGCAACCAAGCCGCGGTGTAAGAATAAACCTTATAAGATTTATTTGATATTTTATCAGAACGTGAGAGGCTTGCGGTCGAAGCTCGACGAATGCAAAAAATCTATTATAATCTCCTCGGCCGATATATTTGTGTTCACCGAAACGTTTCTGGTGAGCGGTGTTAGCGACGCAGAGATATTCCCTGCCGGGTTCACCGTGCTGCGCCGGGACCGCACCGTGCGGCGCGGCGGCAGCGTCGTGGACGCCGGCTGGGGCGGCGTGCTGCTCGCCGTCCGCGGGACCTACCCCGTCAGGAAGATCGTAGACGTGGACGGCTGCGATGAGGATGTCGAGATTTTAATCGCTACCGTGTCACTTAAATATAAAACTGTTATTTGCTGTGCTGTGTACATTCCGCCTAATTCGGCTGACTCGAGGTATTTACAAACGTTTACCGTAATAGAAAACCTCATTTCTAGGTATCACAAAAGAAATGTACTAATATTAGGTGATTTCAACTTAAACTCTTGCAGTCTTAATGTTACGATGCATTACAGATATTTGTTAGAATTTTGCAAACTCAAACAACGTAATTGTATCCGTAACCAGTATAACAATACATTGGATCTGGTGTTGAGCGACCTGGGCGATGAGTGGATTGAAGTCAGCGGAGACGTAGATCCCGTAGTTAAAATCGACCCGTACCACCCACCGCTGGAGGTGAGCGTGCGGTGCGCGCGCGCGGAACGCCGCGTCGCGCCCGCGCCGCGCGCGCCCTCATGGGACTCGCCGCAGAACTGGTGCTTCCATAAGGCGAACTTTTTATCCTTATACGAAGAATTAAGTTACATTACATGGGACGACATCTATTTAACCACTGATGTGAATGAAGCGGTTGGGCTATTTTATGACAAATTATACAATTGTTTCGATCAAAGTGTCCCAAAGAAAAATGCTAAAATACCTAACAAATATCAATATCCGACTTGGTTTACATCAGAAATAATAACAACATTGAAAAATAAATATTTTCATTTAAAAAAATACAAATGCTTAAATTTAGAATTTAATCGTGAGCTATATAAATTTTATAGGCAGAGAGCTAAAGAACTCATCGATCGGACATACGGTGATTATATTCGGCGAACAGAGGCGGATATAAGAACGGACCCGAGATCATTCTGGAGATTTGTAAAGGAGCAGCAGGGTTCCAGGCAATCGTGCGATCAGTTCGACCATGATGGGGTGACTGTCACTGGACGAGAGGCTGCTAACGCGTTTGCCAATTACTTTAGCTCTGTATTTTTACCCCAACCTCCCAAGTTGTCTGCGGCGGATGCAGAGCGCCAAGCGGCAAACACGTTGTGTTCTCCGCGAATTGCTCTGGATGATATTTCCCCGGCTGATATTTCGGTGGCTATTCGGCGTTTGAAGCCCTACTCCTCTGCCGGGCCTGATAGTATTCCATCTTTCATTTTGAAAGACTGTGAATCAATACTTTTGGCGCCTCTTTTATTTATCTTTAATTTGGTTCTATCGACATCTACATACCCTGACATTTGGAAGGTTTCTCGGGTGACTCCATTACATAAAGGTGGCTCCGTATCAAATATTGAAAATTATAGACCTATCGCTGTTCTCTCGGCCCCGGGCAAAGTTTTGGAATCTATTCTTAATAAATATATTACCGGACAGATCAAAAGTCAATTGTCGGAAAACCAGCATGGCTTTAGAACGGGTAAATCCACATTGACTAATCAGATTAACTTTGTCGACTACGCCATCACTGAAATGAATCGTAAATGCCAGGTGGATGCTGCTTATTTTGATTTCAAGAAGGCCTTCGATCGTGTGAAAAATGATGTACTCTTGGCAAAATTTGCAGCAATAGGATTCACTCCAAAGCTGCTGGAGTTGTTTGCAAGTTACTTTTCGGATCGGTTTCAGTACGTGCAGTTGTCGGGTTTCCAGTCTGACCATTACTTAACCTGTTCCGGCGTAAGTCAGGGCAGTACTCTAGGTCCAACCCAATTTGCAATTATGATCAATGACCTTCCAAAACTAGTCAAGACGGCGAAATGTCAAATGTTTGCCGATGACCTAAAGTTATATTTGTCTATTAGTGATACGGATGACTGTGAGTTGCTTCAGGTGGATATCGATCGTGTAGTTCATTGGGGAGCGGAGAATGACTTGGATCTAAATCTCTCCAAATGTAAAACGATCTCATTTACCCGATCCCGGAATCCCATCTGTTATGATTACCGAGTAGCTGATGTCTCGTTGGAACGCGTTACCGAGATCGTAGACTTGGGAGTTACTTTAGACATGGAGCTGAAATTCAACACGCATGTTGAACTTCTGTGTAGAAAAGCTTTTAAGTCTCTCGGTTTCGTGATGCGGCAGACGGCTAGGTTTCAGGACAAGAACGCGATTCTAGTTTTATACTATTCCTTTGTTCGTAGTAAGCTGGAATACAATTCTGTCATTTGGGATCCGCACGAAAGTAAATATAAGCTTATGCTAGAAAAAGTCCAACGTAAATTTGCCCGTTATCTGTATAAAAAGTTATACGGATATTACCCGTTTCTCTATCCATCTTTGTTTGTAGCCGGTATGGTCGGTGTTAACACGCTAGAGGTGAGACGAAAGTGCGCAATAGTGATCCACTATTACCGGCTTTTGAACGGGTCTATTGATGATCCGGAAACCCTGGCTCGCTGCTCTCTGTCTGTCCCAGATCGTGTGCGCCAGTCTCGCGCCTGCGCCGTGCGGAATCTGTTCCAGGCGCCGCGCGCGCGCACCGACACGGCTCTGTTCGCTCCCACCTCACAAGCCCTTAATCTGCTCAACAACCTACTCGCTCATACACCTGATGCGGATTTATTTGTTGACAATTTCAATGTTTTTGTTAGAGTTGCCATTAAATTTCTATGTGAATTTACTGCATAGTTTGGTAATATATGTTTATAATAATTGATATTGAGTACATTACAGCAATTTTGAGATTATTTAATTAAATTGGTGATTGAGTAGGTACAGTATTATTCTGTTGTAATATATCGATATGGTTTATATTGTAGAATTTGTGTTTGTGCATATTTGTGACTAATTTATATAATTTATTTTAACTTTAATTTATTTAATTTAAGATGTTTTGTAATTTATTTTTAATTGTGTTATAGTTTTTTCTGGCTTTCAGTGCGCTTTGGTTTATACTGTAAGCACTGAAGGCAACTGAATTTTAATAAATAAATAAATAAATAAATTGTCAATGCCGTTATACAGAATACAGAAAAACAAACCGAAGGCTGGTTGGAAAAGCGTAGAAGCTCAATTAATGAACCTCAAAAAACTGTCAGTATTCTCATCTCCCTGTCAAACGCGGAGACACATGATAGAAATTGGTGAAAATCAGAACCTGTCTACTTTAATGTTTATGCAACGACCACAAAGCAGTTGACAGTTTGGAAAATAAAAGTTATGACTGAATCGAAGAGAAAGATCTGATGTATACAATTGGGTTGTCAACAGTGCAATGCAGTTGCAGTGCACAAAATAAAATTGACTATTATGTTCACTTCTTCTCAGTGTCATTTATTTACTAAATGCATTTATTTATTAAAGCATAATCATCTACATATAACAAATTACGCTTTATTATTTCAAATCTGAACACAGTTTCATGAGTTGCGAACAAGAAGATCATAAAGTAAAGTTAGAAATGCAATAAAGGTAAGTTATATGATTGTGACCATTTTGATGAGACAGTATGAGTTAGCAACTCAAAAGTAAATATGAAGTTTATAGCACCAAATAATTTCGTTATTGTACCAAGTTACGCTTCAGAAAGAATAATTCAAATTAAGCCCAGTGAGTTAATCTCAAAAATATGTCGCACATGTCGATTTACTCTGATTCTGAGTTTTATTGTAATAGTTTGTAGGTACAAAAATTATTGCCAGAAAGATTATTTATATTATTTTGCTTTCTTCAAAGGCAAATACTTAAAATACCAGAAATTATAAAACTTCGTTTCAAGTCAAAAGCAAAATGCAGAAATACCAAGCGGAAGATTAATTTAGTTCAATTCATAGAGCAACATAGCGCCAACACATAAGCTATTGTTTTGGAAGAACTTGTCGACCGACGACAAAGAATGATAATGCTAGTAAAGCAATATTTAGACTCGAGAAAAATATTTGAGTCTTAGGTATTATTAATTATTTTGTAGGAATATTTATCCAAAAGTTTAAGTGATTGTGACAAAAATAAAACAAAAACAATTGATATCTATTGTAGATACTTGAAAAGTAGTATTTTAATTTTAAATTTTAAATTTTGTAATTTTACCTTGTAATTTTGCCTTGTTATTTTAAATTTTAACTCTTAGGCTTGTATTCGAAAAAGATTAACAAAAAATGCTGTTTGTTATTTTTTAATGCCAATAAATATCTAGTTTTTAATGTCATTTTTTGTTCACTTATTTCACATAAATCATCACTTTTATTGTATTTTCTTAAATATCTTGTGAGTCATGCTTAGCTTAATTGCAGTTAAAGGTAAAGGTTTTGCATTTAATCGCATTTTAGTGTTGTAAAATGCTCTGAAATAACCGATTAAAACAAATTTATGAAGTTTGCTAGTTTTAAATGCGGTTAAATGACTTTAACCGCATTGTAATCTAGGATGTTTCATGATATAACGGCATTTTAGTTTTGGAATGATTTCAAATTCTATAGTCAAGTGCCATCCAATGAAATTAAAGAAAAAAACAAGCTAAAATGCCGTTAAACTATACATAACGGCATTTTAGTGGTGATTTTAAAAAGATTTTAAGACAAAATTACAAGACTAGAATGCAAAAACGCTTATAATTCTTATTTCGCACACTTTAATATCTTAAAAATACTATCATTTCAAAGTGTTTTCTTAGCTCTATATAAAGGTACCAAAATTATGGAAATATGTATTCCACTTATCAAATGGCATAATTTTAAAATTTAGAAACAGTTTTCCCGCGATATCTCGAAACTACATTTTGGTACTTAACGGCATTGTAGTTTGCGGACGGCAGAATGGTTCTTATCCCATATTACATTTACGAAGTATTGGATGTTTAGGTAGATATTTAGATGTTTGTTGCTCAATCACGTCGGAACTTCGGAACGCTTGGACATATAGTATCGAAAGTTTAAGCATAGATGTGTTTTAGTCTGGAATATGTTATTATTTTGCTACTTTTGACGTGATAACGTCTTATAATTCGATGAAGTCGGCTGCACGCCCGCAAAACATGACGTCATGTAGCGTTACCTTGGAAGGTAACGACCGTCGGTCGTTACCTTGTTACAGTTGTATTAATTATTTCGACCAGTAGTTCAAGCGAGGATGTAGCTCAGTGGTAGAGCGTTCGCTTTGCATGTGAAATGCCCCGGGTTCGATCCCCGGCATCTAATAGCTTTTTTGCATTGTTTTGATTGAAAATGACTAAATTCTACTGATTACTTTTTACATACAAATCTATTAAACAAATTGAATTAAAATTTTCTTTTTGCATTGTTTTTTGCATTGTTTTGATTGAAAATGACTAAATTCTACTGATTACTTTTTACATACAAATCTATTAAACAAATTAAATTAAAATTTTCTTTTGAAAAATGCTACCATTCCATCAGTATTTTCTTAAGACGTTGTCACGGTCTATCGTCAGTAAACCGACTTTACAGGCAAACATTTTTTTATCATGGAAAAATATGTAAAATAACGGGAGTGGGAACGACGTGGGTGAAACCGCAAGGCGCTGCCAGTATAAATACGAGTATGGACCTAATACCGATAATGTTTTTCACTCGATTTAAAATATTCCACGTTAAACACTCTAAGGCACGTTCTATCAAAGCTGATATTCATGTCAAGTTAAATGGTTCGTCCCACGCATTCCTAAAATTCTTACTGAGTGGGTGTAAGTCCAGGAACACCAGAGTCCAGCCCATTATTTCCTGTGGTGAAAAAGTTGAACTAAATTATTTTAATTCCGATTAGCTTAATAAAGAGCTAGTAGTGGCAACTACACATTGAAGTTAATGAGTGGTGGCGCTATCTACAATAGTTAGAAAAGGCACGGTTCGTTGGAAACGGTAGGTATACCTACTCGTACAAGCTGAAAGTGATACACTTACTTACATTAGTATAACACTAATGGGACCAAAAATCAGCTAATTGATTTATCTACATTAGTATTGTGTACATACGACTTTTTATTAGGACACCTCGTAATAAAGGATTCCGAACTCCACTACACGCAGCGGTGCTGGCGCAGCACTACTACTGGTCCCTGTATTTACGTATAAAGTATCTGGACGTCTACTCTCTTTCTACGAAAACGTGATTTCGAAAAAAACTCGCGACTTTCCTGCTCTCGTTCTACTTCGTTTCGTCAGATAGAACATTGTTTGAAAAAACCTGTTCCCATAACAAACAATTGGATAGAACATGTGCTATCCACCAATTTGCACTTGGCCAGCGTGGTATATTTTAGCAATGACTTATTGCTTTGTGGTCAGAAAAGACCCGAGTACTGGAAGGTAGACGGTAATGCTTATGTTCTACAAATTATACAGAACCAGTCCTGCGTAGTATTTATGGTATTTCGCTTCCAAGAGAGTTAAAATTATTTCCCATAAGACTAGAGGTCTACCCCGACTTCGCCTGAGGTAGGTACATAATTAGAATTAAGTAATCATTTTTGGCTAATTTTCGTCTCATTAGGTTTTGTCAACAAATTAATGATTTCTTGATATGTATACTTATTTTATTTCTTAAAATGATTTTAAATAAATTTATGTGAAGACTAATAACGGTCCACCCCGTCGTTGCTCGTGCTACATACTCGTACCTATGTATATCTAGGTATATCACTTAGAGATGATGTAAATATCCAACGTTGAATGATTTTTTGAAATCGGTTTAGTAGTTCCTGGGATTAGCGCGTTCAAATAAATGAACTCTTCAGCTATATTTAATTTATTTTATTTAATGGTATATATATTATACATTTATTATTATCTTATTCGGTTTAACAGATCCTCTCAACCTAACCCTGTGTTAATCGCGTCGCCTAACTGCCGAAGGCGAGGATAAATTCAGAAGCTCGAGAAAATAGCCTCAAGACATTTATGAAAGCCAACAAAGGCAATCTTTGTAAAAAGAGCCTAACGCAATTACTACCAACTGTAAAGGTCAAACGGGGAAAATTTCAAAGAAAAAGGTTAATTAAGGTACCTACCTAAGTAAGGTTTTAGAACGACTTCGTACTTTTCGCCTTTACTTGGAATTTAACCAACTAATAATTAAGAACTGACCGTGATACTATAAAATGGCTAGGTAAGCTTCCGACACTTTCAGGTTTTTAAGCTATTGCATAGCTTTTATCGCGGGCCTGGAGACCGAATTTTAGAGATCGTGCATCTCTTTCTTGTGTTCACAAGAAAGAGGGATGGAAGACCGTAACGCCGTCCTCCCCACTCGGTCATTCGACTTTAAATCTTATTTTTATTAGATTTACAGGCTATATGCTCTTAGCAGTGTTGCCAACTTAACGGATTTCCCGTGATACGTAGCGGATTTGAGTATTTGTTTTGAGGCCCACAGTTGCGGATCACGTCTCAGTTCCATAAGAACCGTTCATTCTACTAAATTCCGTTCAGCCATGGCTAATTTACTAAATAAGAAAGTCTTTAATCAGTACGTGTTGCTAGTGCTATCACTAATAATAAATTAAGCACAATATCATTATATTTCATTATCACTTGGGTTATCATTTAATCCGTTAAAAATATGTTCCCTTGACAAATGCTGTCAAATAAAATTAATTATCGAGGAAAAAGCCAATAAACAAGAAGCTAGTATTTTCTCTAAAACCTTTGTCATCGGATATCAAAAGCCTGACAAAACCGATAAAGGGGGTCAATGAGATCAACAGATTAGCTATCTTAGATACGGCACGAGTTTACGTAATTTAGACAAAATTTCAACAACATTTTTGTGAAGATATGTTGAGAAGAAACTTCACTTAAACAGATTTTTAACTTTACTACCTACAAACAATATATTTAACTAACCACAAACAATTATACTAAAGCAAGTACCTACAACGGTAAATAGTACCTAATAGCTCAATGTCAATTAACACAAAAATTCAGAAATCGTAAGTAAGTAAATTCGTAACACGAATTAATCGTAAGTAAGCCCTATCTGCAGAGTGGCTACTTAATTTTCTTTGTGTTACATATTTTTTCATTTGATTTAACAATGAAGGTCAAAATATAGCGGAAATCGATAGTTATTTGAAAAAACATTATTATGAGGATATTTGGCTGTGCCTGTAGCCTTAGCTATCATGGTAGATTATTGCTACTTATGACTCAACTTCTTATCAAAATCAAATTGACCCGTAATAGAGAGATGTGCCAAAATGCTCATAAGCAACGACTCCCTTGTTCGTAAAAGTAAACAAAAACTTGAAAACATCGCCATTACTATAACCGCAAAGTTCATCATCGGATACGTTACTGACAGTGTGCAGCAAATCAGCTTGATCTGATACTATCTTGACACTTATTTCTATCGGACTGCTTGTACTTGTAGCTCCAGAAAGTGCGTTCCTAAAACAACAAAGAGGTTTGGCTCCACTTTCCTAATAAAAACATCTGAACTTTGGAATGCGTTGCCTGAGTGGATAATCTGAGTTTCTTTAAGATTATAGTAGTAAAATGTTATTTGTTAGTTAAAAAAAATCTATACTATATGTTTAATCCAAATTAAAACTTATAAAATAGTTCCCAAAAATAGTATTGTTTTGAAATAAGTACAGACATTACTTTGGCCTAATCTTTTTTTTTAAACTGAGAACCATGGACGTATAAAAAAGGACTTTATTTATGCGTCCATGCTGAGAACATATTCATTTTATGAACTGCATAATTTAGGATAATGCATAGGTTCCTATATGTAGACAGTCTACTTGTGATTTAGACTACAACGACAAAGGAAATAGGTGGGAGCGGACCGGTGAGACCAGGGATGTCGAACATTTTCAAACGGCAAGTAGGTACTTAGTATGACAATTATAAGTAGTCCACTTACCCCAAATTGTTGGGACTCGGGGGTTTTTTGCCCAAGGAACTAGGCAACGCATTACCTAATCCACTATTCTGGCCTAGTACCTACAGGATGACACACGTCCTCTATTTTTGAAGTGTAAACTTTTTTTGGCGCACCTGAGATAGCTTTTTCGTCGGGTGTGAATTGAATTCTAGCGTCACGCTCGATAATGATAAGAAATCTTTGGGTAAACTCGGGAGTCGGGACCACAGCCATGCTCGAGGCCACGCCCTCCGGTTTCACCCGCGTAGTTTCCAAAGTAAGCTATCAAATTGTGAGTTATAAGTTTTCACTTCTATCAGCAGTTCCTATGACTGTCATTTTTTTTAACAAGCTGGTATTCACACTATGGTTTACCTTCACCCAACCTACGACCTCACGATTGTGAAATCCCACGTTCTCGTCACTAAGCCGTAGCAAACTCACTAGTATTTACTGTGCTACGGCTTAGGAATTTGCACGGCAAGATACACTTAAAATAAAACATTTTTTGAACTAATAATACTGTAAGAAACACCAAAAAGAGAATGAATTTGAAAACACGTGAATTTACTGAATAATCTACCCTTTGGTGGAACTTATGATATATTATTTAAAATTACGCTATCTACTGGATACAAAGTTATAAGACTATGTACTCACATGCACAATTATTATTATAACTGCCGAAACTGCCCATGCTGTATTTCTCTAGTTTGCAGAAATCGTTTAATTTAAAGCAAATTTTATGGTAGAATCTGTGTTGAAAATTATCATTACTCAATTACAAATAAAGAATGGAACACATAAATGGATTTAAGAACGAAACTAATTTTGTCGAAAAGATCGAAGTAACGAAAAATATCCTACTAATATAAATGTCAATGTATGGATGTTTGTTGCTCAATCACGTCCTAACTTATGAACGGATCTGGCTGAAATTTGGAACACAGATAGATTAATAGTCTGGAAGAACACAAACATGTCATATGCTACTTAGTAGGAAGGATTTATTTTTTGTATGATATATAGATATATGAGTGTAGTATATAAAAGAAAACTAGTTTAAACGTAGATTAGGCAACCCTAGTTGACACTGTAACCCTACTCCTGTTAATGAGGGCGGTACTGCATCCTGCGTCTGTGACCTATGTACGGTCAGGCGACGACGCACAATAAGTGGTATGTAACACTAGTGTTACCAAATCATTATTTACAGGATATTTACTGTGTTTATACTGATATGGCTATGTAGTTAATTTATACGCTGTAGAAGTAGGAGCGAGAGGTATACCAGCAAAATCTCTCTATAATCTGCTGAAAGACCTTGGCTTGTCTAGAAGTGCAGTAAGTTCTATACTAGAACGAATATCTAAAGCTGCACTAGTAGGATCATATCGGCCTGGGCAGGGAGAGAAATACGAGTAGTGAAGGTGAGTGTTGACGTACGTCACAAAAGGGCCCCTTAAACCTACGCCCGAGTCACAAGTCTTGGGGTCTAGTCGAGATTTCTCTCTCTGCCACACGATGAACCCGGCACCCGCACGGTGAATCCATCCATATAGTAATTAGTCCAGTAACTTTGTCGCCTGAAAGTATGGAGTACCTAGTATGCGTTAAATCCGGTAGTTCTGATTTTTTGCAGACTTGTTAATGATGTTGGCCTTATGATTAATCCAAGTTTGTGACCTCGAGCGCCGAACGCAATTCTGTCAAAAATCGAAAAAACCGCGAAAAAATTGTTTATTTTTCAAATTTTGGCGATTAAAACCTTTAAAAACTTTGTAATGGCGTTTATAAAGTAGACTAAATTGACTACAATATGATACTAGAATTGTCTCTGTACATCCAATAGTTTCTGAGAATAAGTATTTCTAAGTTTATATTTCGTACCCTTCTATCATCCTACATAGGTCTCCTGCTGGTTCATTTGACCCGTAAATTTTGTTTACCTGGCCTTTAGTCTATAAGTCCTCAAAAAAAAAAACAAGGCTTCTTATGATACATTTCCGCGCATGGAAAAAGAATTACTACTACATCCTTACTAAAATACGGAGGGACCTATTCGGAAGATACATCGATTTTAAAAGTAATCTAGTGTTATTATTACCCGACTGCAAGAAAGGTTATGCTTTTATAGCAATATGTTAAATTAAGTAGGTACCTACATCTTAAAATGTTTTTTCAAAATTAATTGGCCCCACTATTTAATTTGTTTTTTATAGTATAAACAGTATAGAGTGACGCGACGAGCAGGATATGTGCCTGATGGTAAGCAACATGCCAAAGCATGCGAAGAGTCCAAATCATTACCTAGCACTGCACTGCGCTCGTCACCCAGAGATATGAGATGTTTTTTCTCTAGGTATGCCATGTAATTTTACTGGAAACTTGGCCTTCAAACCGGAACACAGTAATGTATGCATATTACTGCTTGGCGGTAGAATAACTGGCAAAGGTGCGGTACTTCCCCAGACGAACTCTGCAAAGAGTAGGTAGGTACTACCACCAACTTATATTAGGTAGGTATACCTATTTGTGTCGATGCCTACCACTACAAAAAATACTATTTCTACCTGAAACACACGATACGGAAAACCGAGCTGTTACAAAAATTGCTTTGGTAGTATCTATCTCCTTCCGTCCCCAAACTAATTTCGACGAATAAATAATCGACACAAAAAAAAGAAATAACTCGAAAATTCAATTTGGCTTAAAAGCGCCATCTATGAGAATTTATATGCAACACAACACCATTCTATGTTTCTAGCGTTTCTCAGTGCGGTCAGTTGTATGGCTAGGTTTCAGTTTAGTTCGTTTGCAGATAAATCACAAGATGGCGCTATAGCACATTAGTTAACAAAATGCGTATTTGATGAATGTGTATTTAAGTAGGTAAGTTTCTTATCGACTTTTAATGTTTCATAATATTTAATATATTATTTTTATTCATTGTAACTTCATTATGTTGTGTGTAGAGTGCCACTTTTCATGCGCTGCCTATCAGGATTTATACGAGACACAAGTAAATTTTGCGGAACTAAAAACGCACCATAAAATATTTAATATTTCATGCTTGTCTTGAGTAGGACTAGCTAGATGGCGTGATCATCAATTTGTGCTAAAAATCAGAAATTGGGGTGACTATAAATGCTTGCTGTAGGTTTATTAAGTTTATTTAAGTCTATACTATTCCGTCGTACAAAATAATATATCAACAAAAAATATATAAACGTACTTATCACTTTATGTTGTCACCTGTATTTGTTTGTAGTATAATATTTCATTATAGTATTATTTTTAATACTGGGGTTTGAGTCTAAATATGGGTCATATAAAACAACAAGTAGGTATCTGATTATTTAAAGGAATGGGTATGACTGATAAAATTTAGTGTAGAGGGCGCCGGTGGTACCATTCACTTCTACCCGCCATCTCAAAAGAGTTTTAGAGGGGTTGGCGCTATAAGTAGATGGAGCTAAGCCGTTGAAGAGCATTCCTTTTTGAAATTGTATATGAGAAAGATCTACCTAACAGTTGTCGATATAAACTCTTACATGTATTTAATTGGTTTACTTTTACTCAATTGATAACATTTATATTTCCACATTTTAAACCGACTTCCAACAAGGAGGACTGGAGGAGGTTATTAAAGCTCTATAGTCATTTTGCAGGAAGTGGTACAAGGTTTGATTGAGGTTTTGACCATCACACTAAACTACTTGGTCTCCTTGCAGCCACGATGGCCAAGTACAGACGACGCCAAGTCACAGAATAGATAAGAAAATAGTTAGACCAAGTCCTGGAAATATATATAATATAATAATATCTCTATGGATTTTCAGGTTTCCTCTCGATGCTATCCTACTCTATGAAAGGTATAGGAAGTGATACTTAATGATAAACTTGTATTGATTTCGATTTTTGATTTGAAAGTGTTCAAAGATGCATGTAGGGTGTGAATATCGTAGGTACGTCACGTTTGGATAAGGGTAATTTCTCACTATGCCAATATAAAAATAAGAAGGTAGGTAGGTATAACAAAAAAAATACAAATCTCATAACATCAATTTGGTGCTATTTACCTACAAATCAAATAGCAATAAAAATTATTAGGCAAGTCATGGTTAAATCATTAAAATAAGCCTTCTGCGGCGTTCCTAGTTTTTGTACAATACTTTTTGCCTTTTTGTACGTCTATAATTTGTTATTTCTATACCACAAAACATCCTAACAGCCATGTATTTACAAGATTATTTCCAATCGAATAATTTCATAAATCGTTCATTATCGCTAAGTGAAAATGCGGGCTTTCATCGTTTTCCACCGACATCCCCCAAATAAGGAAATTGCAAGAAAGGTGGCTGAAAGGCGCGGGATAATTCAATTCTCAGGGGCTAATAGCTGTTTACAAGATTAAAGGTATTGCAATTATGGTTCAAGAGGTTTTTGGACTCCCGCTCTCAAGAAAGTTTGGATCATGAGGATTTTTTTTGGAAGCTAGGAGTTTGATCTCGTTGGTGGGTATTAAACCAAAAATTAGAGCCTTAGATTTCATTATATTACTAGGTTTAGTCTGGTGATATTTTAAGATATTATTTTTTCTGTTTTGTTTTATTTGTTGTATTTTTTATGTTTTATGGCTTTTTAATAAAGAGTTATTGTAAGTATTGTATTTTTCAAATATCAGTTGCGTAGTAAGTACCTATTAACTAGGTTATTTTTAGTTATTTAGTTTAGTTATTTTTAACTAGGTTAGATTTTACGCACAGAAATAAAAAATTATTATTACATATTAATTAGATTTATGTGGTTTTACGTGTTTTTTTTATTCGCGGAGGAAAAGGATTTACGCATACACTTCCGCCTGGGGGAGATGGTATAGTTATGCTGGACTCCTCGGATACCATGGACAGACACGGATATCGACTAAAACCTCCACGAGTTTCCACCTTTGCCGCTTACGGCGGGAAGGCGGGAAACCTCTCACATTCTACCGCGAATCAGCTGCGACTTGCCCGTCTGCGATGCGTGATGCGTCTATAAATGTAGTAGCATAACAAGTTTTGTACTAATTTAAGTAGGCATAACGTTTTTAGGACTAATGATAATTCACCATAACAACTAAACGTATAACTGTTTTCGCATATTTTTTACTAGCATAACCATATATAGCATAAAGATAACTTACCATAATGTTTAAACACATAACCATTTACAGCATAATGATCAATTAGCATAACATTTAAAAGCACACATTTAGAAAAGCAGACTGTACACCTAAGAAATATGTACCTACACTCTTTGACTCCGGGTGGGCTCCTACATTTTTTACATACACTCTAGAGGTAGTAGCAACATGACTAAGTGGTTGGGGTGTTCCGAGTCGGATCAGGGTCCTATGTAACCTGGATCTATATTTAGTAGCACTACTATACTACAGGTTCTATACTAAATCTGTGGGTGCTCTACATTGTAAATACGCGCCGTTATAATATGAGCAACCCTATTTATTGTAATCCTTATATTTTTCCGGGAAGAGGAAATCCCGTTTTCTGTGCTTCCAGGGCCTTCCGGGGCCTCCACACCTCTAAATATGGCCCTGTAAATAACACGCAATAAAAATTTCAAATTGCTTAAACATTTCTTTTATTTAGGTATTGCGAAATATTTTTGCACGCGCCTGGCAATGTTAAAGCTCCGACTAAATCGTCGGCTTATATATTTTTTGTACTTTAAACGCTAACCTACATATACAAACTCAACCACATTTATTGATCAAATAATTAAATAAAAAATTTAAAAAAAAAATTGGTTCATTTTGCCCCCCCCATGTTAGGGGAGAGTTCGTTATATCGTACTGCCATTTTAATCGTACCACTTCTAAATTTCCCACTTGTTGTACCACTCGCAGTTGGGTAAATTGTACTGGTATAAATTTAGCCGACTAGTCTTTTACAGACTTTATTTATATTGTTATAGATGACTGACTCAAAAGCTAAAATTAAATATTATAATTGGAACAAGGAAGACCTAGAAATAGCTGTTCTTCTGGCTTACGAAAACAAAGAATCAAGTTTGAATGACATTTCAAAGACTTATTCTTAGAAAGCGTATCCCTGTTACAAAATTTTAGAAAGTCAGAAAAAAGACGACCTACTGAAAAAAAGGGGTATAAGAAAAGAACGACAAAGAAAATGTCAAAAAAGAAAAGATTTCTTATCATATCCAAGCGTGACGCTAGAATTCAATTCACATCCCACGAAAAATGTGTCTAGGCGCGCCAAAAGAAGTTTTCACTTCCAAAACACTATACAGAATTCAGAAGGACACAAAACGTTATTGTAATTACATCAAGCCTACATAAAAATCAACTAGAACAGAAGATAAAGCAGAAGAAGGTTAAATTAAAGAAAGGAAAGGTTTACAAACCAAAAAAATACCAAACAGTGAAAAAACTAACTAAAACAGTTATATTCAAGAGCAAATGCTAAAGTTTTGAGAGGAAACGATCCACTTCCATTACTAGTATAGTAAAGATTCAGATAAGACACTTAAACTGTATTTTTTTCATTATTATTAGCCATGTTGATTGTAGTCAATAAGTTACGGTGGTCTAGTCGGGAGAACGGCGGCTGCCGAACCGGAGACCCCGGGTTCAAATCCCCACACGCACCACTGTCTTTTCGAAGTCATGTGCGTAATGCCGCTAACTTAAAACGGTGAAGGAAAACATCGTGAGGAAACCGACATGTACCTAGAATCTTTCGAAGTCATGTGTCATCCGCCAACCCGCACTGGGCCAGCGTGGTGGATTATGGTCTTAACTCTCTCCTTGCGAGAGAAGGCCTCGAGTCCCAGCAGTGGGAACGTTTAGTGGGCTGTTGATGATGATGATTTTGATTGATCTCAATATTATAATACAATCATGTTATTTTTATTTGAAATCTTATAGATGTGTTGTTCTTTTATCACCTAAGAAGTATTCATAATTTTTTTAACCTAAGAGTTAAAAATAAATGATTTGGTTAAACATTTTACTGTCTTTAATTCAGTGGTACGACATAAGCACCCATGGTACGATTTAAAAACTTAGTGGTACGATTAAACCGACTAGTCGGCTAAATCGTACCGATGGTAGTCCTTTATAAAAAATATTTTTATGAATGTTAGAGTAAACATATGGAACTGATTTCTCGGGCTTAGCCAGGTAAAATATAAGACTTCATTTTGCAAATTCATTAATTATTCTAAGTCTTGTCATAGGCGAAATATTTAAGTTAAAGTAAAAAGTGGTACGATATAACCGACTCTTCCCTACAAGGTTTCACTTTGCCTCAAATGCCTACCTACCTATATATATTGCTACTAGCTCTCAGAATATTACTAAGTCATCCTGACAAATGAGAGTACATTTTGTTATTTTCTTCCGTTTTCAACCACCACCTCATACATTTCGATGGCCACTTCTAAATCAAAATAAAACATCAAGACTGATTCACAATTGGCAGAGCTATAACGTAACATACATACAAAAAAACATGCAACCGAATCGAGAACTTCTTCCATTTTGAAGTCGGTTAATGAAAGGGCTTGACTAGTAGAACAATAATAATTGTACACTATAACAATTTTCAAATTGAAGATGGTCCAGGTTTACTCAACATTTAGAATTTTGTTTTTGTTATCAAAATTATCTCATGAGTGCTTAAGACAATATAGTCAAAATAAAATATGAAGTACCTAATTAAAGAAAAATAATCAAAATTAAAATAAGAATATTTAAAAGTATTCGTATTCCTCAATGTTTTTTGCACCAAAAAAAAAAAACAATACAGCCGAAAAAATTAAGTATTCGTGGATTTTTCACTAGACACCGTTTTTGATGGCCAACAGTTTCAATTTATAAGCAGGAAAGGAAAAGCCAATGTTAACAAAAAATCTGCCCCAATTAATAGTAGGTATTAAAATTATGTACAAATGCTCGCTTTTAAAAACTTTTCTAAGATTTCAGAAATTCAAAGTTTTTCAAGGACGGAAATGAAGGAAATTATGCATACCTACCGCCAAAATGAGATTTGTTGGATTTTCGTAATTCCATCTCATTAGAATATTTTACCAGTCTGCAAAAACGGGAACGATTCTTGGAATTTCTTCCGCTTCTGATACTATCCATATAGAATTCGGAATAGGTATCTAGTCGTCAATATTTTAGAGTAGGTATAATAATTCTTGACGATTTTATTCTCTCTTTTATCATTGATGGGATGATAGATAGGTCACTTAACATCAAACCATATTTCACATCGTTTGATATTAAGCAGTCTTGAGTCAGTCGTGCAGTCTTGAGTCAATCAGGCAGTCTTGAGTCAGTCAGGCAGTCTTGAGTCAGTCAGGCAGTCTTGAGTCAATCTTCAGTCAACGTACTCCAAGGTACAATCCTCAAAAAAACTAAGTAGCCCGTTAGTTAGATTGCCAAAAAATATTGTACACGTATTTTTTCTTTTGTTTCACAAACATAAAATGACGAAGATACAGCGCTTCGAAGTTTTGTGTGACGTCACTTGTGAGTACGATTTTTACTCACGAGTGACGTCGCGACCCCCTCTCGAAGTTTGATGGTCTATATCTTTGACGATTTTTAATATAATGAAAAAACAAAAAATACGTGTCCAATATTTTTCCATGATCTAGCTGACGGACTAATTAGGATGGTGTATTTTTGACCCAGTCCGGTACCCTATTGTAAACGAAAAAAAAAAAAACATTTCATTTCAGTATATATCGTGGACTGCAGTTTTCCTAGACGAAATTCATTCAGTCTCGAGTCTCAATATGACGGCACCAAGTTCCATCTTAAATATAATACTTATAGCCCAATATGTGACCACAAACACGGTCCAAATTGTAACCAGGACCATCGATTGTATCTATGTAAAAATCTACTTAACATTTCACAGTGTTTTATTTTTCGCTTATTGAAACTACGAGTAGATATAATTTTAAAGCTGGCCGTAATGTGTTTGTCCGTATAGATTTAGTAACGTCAGTCATGAAAAGGGATCACTTTCTTGAGCTCCATGGAGTCCGATAATAACATATTTTTAAACGAAATATGTTAGTAGCACTTTTTTAATATTCAATTTATTTTGGTAATATTTTACTAGGTGTTTCTTGTCTGAAATTGTCAATGACACTGTAAAATATTTGATTTGATGTTATTTGATACAAGCATTGCTCCCATAGATCCGCTGTCCTTCTTAGGTATCACATTTAACACAAAGTATTAAAATACTAACCTAAACATAATATTTCTAAAAACTTTATTCTCGAAACTCGAAATCCCAATCTTTTGCTGCACAAAATGTTTTACCGAAAATGCGTTTTATCTGTACTTCCTCATAGCAAAACAAAATTATGAGTACACATTTCGTTTTGCCCCTTGATCCGGTAAAGCTCTTTCTGATCCTTTTTATGAGCTCCGATGCTGCTTATGAGCAATGAATGTCACGATATGACATGTTTGTTATGACTAAATGTAAGAAATGTTCCGTAGACCGGCTTAATTACCTCGATATGAGATACTTTGGGCGCGTAAATGTTTAAGCTGAACATAATAAGATAGGTGCTTATGTAGAGTCTACCACATCACCATGGCACTCAAGTTTTGCATCAAAAATCGTGAACTGCATATTGGGGAAAAATTACTACGTTGTAACGGAGTAATACGATAGTAACGGTATATGAAAATTGGCAAACCTGGACCAAGATTAGAACTATGCAGAATCTAGTATTCATGTGAATGTTAAATAAAATCGGCCAAGTGCGAATGGGACTCCCGCACGAAGGGTTCCGTACCATTAGCAAATAAACGGCGAAAACTCTTTGGCTTTATCGGGAATACCTTATACATCGCAATTTCCGCAGACAGGCAAAAAGTTTCTTTACAATTTTGATTTTTGCCTCATGATTCTGAGGATGAATTCAATATCGCGTTTTATTTTTACTAGTGGCGCCATCTAGTTTGCGTGAGACGGACTAATCCAGCAAGAAACGGTAAAAAATCAAGTTTGTTGTATGGGAGCCTCTCTTAAATATTTGTTTTATTTTATTTTTAGTGTTTGTTGTTGTTTTATTTTATTTTTAGCGCCAATAGAAATACATCATCTGTAAAAATCTAAACAGGCTAGCTATCACCGTTCTTGAGATACAGCCTGGTGACAGACGGACGGACGGACAGCCAAGTCTCAGTAATAGGGTTCCGTTTTTACCCTTTGGTTACAGAACCCTAAAAATCAATTTGCCTGAGCATGCAGCACACCTATCGACCGAAGGTCTCTAGGATAATCTTAACATTTTGGTAAAGAAATACCTACAGCATAATTTACATGCATTGCAATGCATGAGCGCAGCCCACTAAATATTACCACTGTTGTGATTCAGTGCCTTGCCTTGCAAGGAGAATAAGGCCACAACCAACATAACCAATAAGGCCCCACATAGGTCCAATCCAGGTTGGCAGATTACACTTGACTTCAAAAGATTTTTGCAACAGGCTGGTTTCCTCACGATGTTTTCCTGTACCGTTTGAATAAGTGGTGATGACAAACTTCTTCATTTTCACTTGGAAAAATATTCACAGGTACAGGTGGGATTTAAACCAACAACCTAACGACTGAGAATCGCAAGTTAAGCCATTACGTCGCCACAGCTTAGATAAACGTTGAATTAAAAAAGAAACGATCCAATTTCTAGATCAACGTAAAAATTTCGCTTAGGATAAAACAAATAACCCGAACTACATCAATCCGATCGAGTTCTTTGAAGCATATCATAGCGAAATTTTATTAAAATCTATAAAATATACAGTACGTAAGTACGTCTTTTGGTAGAGGGATCTAATTTTCCACCCGAGATGCTTCTGAACCAATACAGCCGCGGATAAACCTACTTACTCGGGATAAACTTAAACTGATGCTTAAGATCAGCAGGTCTTTTTGAGATTCGCTACAATACGTCTTGTTTACTTGAGGTAGTTCTTTGTGAGTGGAAATATCTATTACAAGAAAAAATACAGGAGACCTAGTCAGGTAGATCAAGTGGTTTTGATTGATTCAATAGTAGTACATATTATGAGTACACTGTAGTTATTAGGTATCTACGACTATTCGTAAATATGAACGTATACCGGTTTCGGGAGTAATACAATAAAATCGCCTGAATTTATTGCAATACATATTAGTACATTTATTTTAAATCTTAAGGAAGTATAATTTTTATGGATTGTCCAGCATGTAGTGTAGCGCTAAGTCGGTGTTCGTCTTATACCGGGTAGCGATAGTAAAAAATTATGGCTATAACATGACTTAAACTGCTTGTTGGAAATTTATTGAGCTCGTCTCATATATAAATATAGAAATATGAGCTTAGTGTGTAATATTATGAAACAGCTGGTTTATTTGGTACTAGCTGAACGCGCTACTTCGTTCGCGTTCGTTGATCTTGCGACCTTATTAGTACATTAATAGTACGTACTTTACGTAAAAATATTTGGATGGGTGGCCATTATACAAACCGAGTGAATTTGTTTTCCACTCAAAAATATATTTATTCGAGTTTAGCAACTTCACATTTTATATTTTTAGCAACATCAAACATACTCGTAGTAAGGTTGTGGAGTATCGAACATAGCCGCAGTGTTAAGTTTGTATGTTTTTTATAGGATACATTACGAAGAGTCTGTAGCTGATGTGCGTGATCTGATACTTACCCACTTATACATTTTTACAGGATGAGAGCCTAAGAAGGTGATAGACTTATTAGCCGATGTGATATTTTAGACTCTAAGCCATCTGTGTTTCAAATGTCAATCTAATTGGTAATATCGTTCTGTCGTTAATATTTGGTTCTTTAGGGCCCATGCTTTTTCCGAGATGATAGGTATATAAGTATATGAGACTAAAAACTATCTGTTTCAAATTTCAACCAAATCAAACCTTTGCATTATATACTTATAATACTTTGTAGTAAGATAATATATTTATTAGTAAGATAGCAGTGGTCTTACGCGTGACGATGGCAAAAGACCTAACGGCTTCAAATTACTTTTGTGCCATGGAAGTTGAGTCGGCCTCTGGTGTGGGATGCAGCTTGCGTCGATACTCTGGCATCATCACGTCTTCCAGAGACACATAGTAGGGCCAGTGCAGCAATTAATTCAGCTGAGCGTCTCAAACGGTAGAAATATGCAACCCTCGGTAGTAGTTTTATATTTAACCCTTTTAGGGTTGAGACATCGTGCCTGTAAAGGCCGTGAGCTCACCTCATCTTCAAAAGCCTTTCCGAGCGCTTGGCCGACGCAACGCGTGATTAAAATGCTGGCGTTTATTTGTCCCAACGTATAAACCTTGCTATTCAGCTTGGTACTGCCGCTAGCATGCTGGGCACGCTTCCTACTGGTAGCGGGCTTGAATATCTTGTCATCCAGTTTTTGTTAACATTCAAAAAATCGCCTCCCTGTTTTCCAAATAATTTATGTATATGGTAAAAACGGGACCCTATTACTGAGACTTTGCTGTTCGTCCGTTTGTCCGTCCGTCTGTCACCAGACTGTATCTCAAGAACGGTGATAGCAAGACAGTAAAGTTGTAATTTTCACAGATGTTTTTTTTTTTTTAACTTTTATAGGCTTACACTTGACCGCCATCTCGCCTGATGTTAAGCGACGATGCGATCTACGATGGGGCGTGTTTACCTAGAAGAAACCGATTCACTCTCGATTTGAAGACACAAAGATTGTAACCAACAGGGAAAACCCACTCAGGCAACGCATTCCACAGCCTAGACGTTCTTATCACAAAGGTAGAGTCAAATCTCTTCGTTCGTGTCTTTGGAACATCAACCATGAAACGATGTCGCTTTTTCGAGCTACGAGCATTCCGATAGAAAAAAGGGCAAGGTGGTATTAGATCATGTAAATCAGTCGCACACTCACCGAAGTGTATCCGATAAAAAACCGAAAGGCTAGCAACTTTTCGGCGATGTTCAAGACTTTGTAGTCTTTTTCGCACAAGAGTGTCGTTGCCTATGAGCCTTTTGGCACGTCTCTCGATCGATTCCAAGGCCTCCAGCTGATACTTAGCCAAACCATCCCAAAGATGCGAACAGTACTCCATACAAGAACGAATTTGTGCTTGATATAACGTGAGCAACTGCTCAGACTTGAAGTACCTTCGCACTTTTGAAAGGACACCTAGCTTTTTGGCAGCCAATTTAGCCTTGGACTCGATATACGAACCAAAGTTGTTGAGCGTAGATGTCAATGTAACGCCCAAAAGCTCAAGACGGTCAGAAATCGGCACGGATACACCTCTAAAAGTTGGAGTCAGTTGGAATGGACTCCTTTTTGCGGAGAACAGACACGCCTGCGTCTTACTCTCGTTGAACTTGACCAGATTGGCATCGCCCCATGTAGACACCGCCGCAAGGGTCAAGCTCAAACGCTCGATCAGACTCTCTCTTAGCACCTGAGTTTGCTGCCCACTGGCTCTCGCACTAGATATGTAACTCTCTACAACGGTGCTATCATCTGCGTACCCAAAGATACCGGGCTTCAACAGATCGTTTATATGTAGCAGGAAGAGCGTCGCAGAGAGTACCGACCCTTGAGGGACTCCGGCATTGATAGCCATTTGATCCGACGACCAGCCATCAATGACGACACGTATGGATCGATCCTTCAAGAAGTCCGATATCCACGCAATAAACCCAGGAGACAAACCATAACTAGAAAGCTTGCTTATAAGGCCATCATGCCAAACCCTGTCGAAAGCCTTCGAAATATCCAGGGAGACTGCAAGTGCTTCCCCGTGTTTCTCGATGTGAAGCTATCGAGAAACAGAAGCTATCCAGATGTGTGTGACGTACGCTAGAATATCCCCGGTGGACCGGTTTCGGCGAAACCCGTATTTCCGGTCACTGAGGAGGTCGTTTGATTCTAGGTACGTCAGAAGTCTGTGGTTTAAGAAACGTTCCATAGTCTTGCAGAGTATGGGCGTGACTGAGATGGGCCTGTAGTTGGCAGGGTCAGCACGACTTCCCTTTTTGGGCACTGGTTGCACATTGCCAAGCTTCCAAGACTTCGGTACTAATCCAGTTTTGAGAGAGAGTCTAAATAGACGCGTCAGTATCGGGGACAACTCAGGCGCACATGCCTACAACACTAGGGCAGGAATACCATCTGGGTATTTATATGATGTATTTATATTGCCGCTACAACAACAAATACTACATTACACATTTTCTAATAAATATCAGATCGTGTTTCGTACCATGAGCTGCCATCTGTAGTTAATGTGGAAAAACATTAGAAAGGTATTCTAATATTATTACCTGACGATAGATGACGGATGGCGGGTTTGAGCGCGGTGTGTGTACCAGAGATGAGCTTCGACTCCGACTCCGATAAGTCGGAACTTCCGATTACTATTACACTTTCGCTTCCGACTTCAGCTCCGAAACTTTTAAAACGGAGGTTATAATGGGAGGTAAGGTGTACAAATATTGCAGATAATCCCTTATTGTGGTGGTAGTAAATGGAAATACAAAATCCCAACTTCCTAAATCAATTGCTCGTCATTGTTTATCGTGCCCCCGTGTTTGGCAAAAAAATATACCCAATAAAAATGTCTCTCTCCTGCCACCACTTCTAATCCTGGCTATGCCTCCGACTTCGGTTCCGACTCCGATAAATCAAATTTCAAAACTCCGACTCCGCCTTCGGTTCCGATAAAATGACCTCCGTTCCATCCCTATTGTTTACAGTGTCACAAATAACTTAGAAGTTAGTATGTACCGAACTTATTATTACCGTTATTATTCAATTTCTATGTAATTTCCGAACCACATGACCAAGAATGTTAAAATTTTGATAGAACTATATTAAAAATGTGTTCTTTCTAACAAAATATGCATTAACGAAATTGAACTACGCAAATATGAGTTACACATTCTGACTTTCACCCCTTTCTGCAAGAAAACCGTGCAGAATTTGGGGATTAAAAGTAGACAGCTACCATCTCCTTAGTATGATCTTAAATTATGTCAAGTTTCATTTGAATTGTATTAGTCGTTTCGGCGTGATGAGAGTTCCCTGTACAGAAAGACAGACAGAGATGAAAGAAAAAAAATGTAGTTTCGCCATCAGTATCGACTATGGAGTGCCCCCAAAACTTTTTTTTCAAAATATCTTCTATGTACAGAATTTGACCCGCTACAGTTTTATTACTTTACAGTTGTATATATATATATAGAATACTAGCTGTTACCCGCGACTTCGTCCGCGAGAAATAAATACTAAGGTAACTCAGGCAGTACCTATTTTTATACCCAGACACATTTACGGTTACTAAAAACAGCTTATAATAAAACAATTTCATACAATTTCATCAAAGTCGGTTCAGTTGTTTAGGTGTGAAAGCGTAAGAGACATTCGTTCCCCATTTCAACTCCAATTTCATACCCATATAGTTCGAAATTACAAAATTGCTAGAATAAACTTTGTGTCAAGTGCCTATAGTTATAAAGAGTTTCATGATTTTATCTTCTACGATTGGGAACTTCCATATTGAGTTTCATCCCCCATTACAACCCCAATATCAACCCCGTACAGTTCGAAATTGATAGAACAAACATTCGTTTGTTTCGTGTCAAGTGTCTACATTCAATTTTATGGTTTTATCTTAAACGGTTGGGAACTTTCATATTGACATTCATCCCTCATTTCAACCCCAATTTCACCCCCGTACAGTTCGAAATTACAAAATTGATAGAACAAACATTTAATTGCTTCATGTCAAGTGTCTAGATACAAAATTTGATAACTTTGAAAATCACGAATTTTCATACAACCGTTCATCCCTTGTTTCACCCTCTTAGGGGTTGAATTTCGCAAAACCCCGTCTTAGCGAGCGCCTACGTGCTTAAAGGGTCCTACATGCAGAATTTCAGATTCCTAGCATTTGTAGTTTCTGAGATTCCTTGATGAAGTGACCTTTCGCTTTTATATATATAGATAGATATAGATTGACAGCGATCCGCAGTGTTACCTGCGGCTTAATTATTTAGCACTATAAGTGCCTGGGTGACCGAGCTTTGCTCGGTTTAAATGCTAAAAATACTTAGATAGCTACAGACAAAAGGCTCCAAGGTATTAGATTTTCTGAAAAATAAATAAAACTTGAAAAAAAGAGAAGCAGTCTGTATTCGAACCCGGAGGTACTAACTCGTGACCGCCCGACTTTTCGTCTGAGCTATTTTGCTGTCGCGCCACGCGGTAAAACTTACCTTCGCATTCTAATGTCTAATGTGACAGTTTTTCATTGTCTAAAAACGCGCATAATATGCGTTTTTTTAAATGAAACCAAGTTAGATCGATTTATCGTCTCCGAAAACCCCTGCATAATTTCATCAAAATCGTTCGAGCAGTTTCCGAGATTCCGATTCTAAATATATACAAGAATTGTTTGTTTAAAGGTATAAGATTTATTTTCCACAAAATCTATTCACGGAGATGTATAAATTTAACAAGTTGGTAGTCCACAGAAACAAAGTGGCTATCCTATTGTCAATCTAGATGTACTTATAAGGTATTTAAATAACATATTTAACAACAATGTATTTTAATTACATAGGTATCCGTTCAGTTGTAACAGACATACTTGAGAATAAACATGACTAAGTACTTACAAACTCAAGAACTTTAATCAAAACTAACCAGGTATCGTCTTTATAATTTAAGTGTGGTGTATAGATATGATATATTTAATTTACAGATTGCCTGTGTTTGTCTTTGCCTATATTAGTTTTACGGAAAATTCCTTTGATTCGCAACTGTACTACTAAACTAGTTGCATTCCGTGGTTTTATCCACGGAGTTCAAATTCCAGTTTTAACAAGTAGCTTATTTGTTATCCTATCCTTGTTTACTTTTTTTTTAAATAAAGAGTGACGAGACTAGCAGGACATGTGCCTGATGGTAAGCAACATGCCTGCCACATGACAGCACAGTGACATGCAGCTATAGGAACATGAAGAGTCTAAATCATTACCTAGCACTGCACTGCGCTCGTCACCCAGATATCTAAGATGTTGTATCTCTAAGCCCTGTAATTTCACTGGAAACATTGCCCTTCAAACCGGAATACAGTAATGTTTACACATTACTGCTTGGCGGTAGAATAACTGGCAAACTCGCAAACTGGCGAACTCTGCCAAGAGTCCTACCACTACTTTATTTTAATTTGTTATCCTATCTTTGTGTCAAATTTCATTAACATACATTCAGTAGTTTTTACATGAAAGAATAACAAGTATCCATAGGTACATAAAAACAAACTTTTTAATTATAATATTAGTATAATTATCAAGCAGGTATGATATGAAATTTATTAGGCTCACCCGCGTATTTATGTTCCACTCAAACTATTTTCATATCAACAAATTAAGTCCCTCGCAGACGTAGGAAAGCAATAAGCTCCATCATAGTTGGATGGCTTTATTTTACTGCTCCTTATACGAGCGATACTTTACTGCCGGCGTAATTAATTCCACGCGTCTGAGATCCGATGCAAGATTTACAATACGTCAGCTAAATGTGGTCTTACTAATTGGGGCAGTGATTGGGAAATTAAAACCATTGCAAAGATTCGGATTTTTATAGATAAATACGAGTATATAGACAACTAACAGCACACTGCGGTTTCACACGCGTAGTTCCCAATCACGATATTTTCCTGCGACAAAAAGTAGCCTATGTATTACTACAGACCATTTTCTATTTATGTTTCAAATTTCATCCAAACAGCTTCAGTAGTTTTTACGTGAAAGAGTAACAAACATCCATCCATCCAACCATGCTAACGAACTTTCGCATTTATAATACTAGCAGCGCCCTGCGGTGTTACCCGCGTAGTTCCCGTTCCCGTTGTTGTTTCGGGATACAAAGTCTATGTGTTCTTTCAGACTATAATCTATCTGTGTTCCAAATTTTAGCCAGATCGGTTCATACGGACGTGATTGAGCAACAAACATCCAAACATCCTTACATTGACATTTATAATATTAGTAGGATTAGTAGAATTGTAACTCGTAGTTCCATACGTCGCATCGGCGTCGTAGAGTGTAGTCTATATAATACAGTCTTCCTTGTAAATCAGGCTATCAGATGCAAAAATAATTTGAAACATTAAACTTTAAGTTTCCGAAATCAGCGCATAAAAACTATAAGAAGTCTTTCAGCATTAGGTATATTTCAGTGTAATAGTAAAAACATGACAAAAACATAATAAGCCCATTTTGTGTTCCCACTGCTGGGACCTAGTATCTTCTCTCACGAGGAGAGAGTCAATACAATATTCTACCACGCTGGCCAAGGGCGGCTAAACAGATGACGCAATCAGTACAAACTTACTAAGTATGTAAGTTACTTACCTACCTACCTACTTACCTTACCTTAGTACCTACTTATTACAACACAAAAAACGTTAGAATTGGGAGATACCAACTATTTTAATATCAATTTTCTTTTAATCCAATCCTATATAATGTATATTATTTATATTACACTTGTAAAACGTGGAAAAAACTCTGTTACTGGCGCAGCTACGAAGCTATTTCATTTTGATTAGACTCACGGGTCTCGTAATTGTTTCGCTGGGTTTTAGTTTTAATAACCAGTAGGCTCCCCGAGGGCAACCGTTAATATTTATAACTAGTAACTTATAATGATAGTCTTGAGCGTCGTTATGTTTTTCGTCCAGCTTTTATTTGGTTATATTTATTTTAAGGTCGTCCAAAAATAAGCTTTCTGGTTCAGACTATTATCTAATTCAATTCCAAGATTCAGCCGTTCCGACGTGTTTAAGCAACAAATATCCAAACAACCAAAGGGCATTGTTCAAAATGGGCTATCCGTGGACAAAATGTTCTTGATAATTTGATTTTGTTAAAAAAAACTTTTTTTTTTGTCTTTGCCTATATTAATTTTACGGAAAATTCCTTTGATTCGCAACTGTACTACTAAACTAGTTGCATTCCGTGGTTTTATCCACGGAGTTCAAATTCCAGTTTTAAAAAGTAGCTTATTTGTTATCCTTTCCTTGTTTAATTTTTTTTTAAATAAAGAGTGACGAAACAGGCAGGACATATGCCTGATGGTAGGCAATATGCCTGCCACATAACAGCACAGTGACACGCAGCTATTGGAGCATGAAGACTCCAAATCATTACCTAGACTGCACTGCGCTCGTCACCCAGAGATGTAAGATGTTATATCTCTAAGCCCTGTAATTTCTCTGGAAACATTGCCCTTCAAACCGGAATACCGGCTTGGCGGTAGAATAACTGGCAAAAGTGTGGTACTTCCCCAGGCGAACTCTGCTAAGAATCTTACCACTACTAGTTTCCGTACAGGTAGTGATTCCGACCTACCATCACATTTTATTGTGGAAATTTAAAACATTTTTTTAAATTTTATAATTTTTACAGTCTTAGGATCCCATTTAACAATCCCAAACCTTCTCGCTCTACAAAAGTGGCAAGGATATAATCCACTATGATCTCATCTTTCATTGCAATTTCTAAGTATGGCATCATGCACAATCCAAGGGGGGTTGGGGGGTCACAGGAGACATGACTCCCCCCAAAATCGTATACGTTACAGTAAAATTGGGCGCTACTAGTAGTCTTTTTTAATTGATTAATTGTATTTCTACTCGTGACCCCCCAAAATCTGAGGGTGTGTACTGGTGACCCCCTCCAAAATTCGAGGCTGGAACCGCGCCTGTATGTCATGGCGTAAGTCGCGAAATTAAGATCCTGTAAGAATGTATTTGTTGGAACATCTTACATCCATATTCTGAAACCATTCGCTACCCTGCTCATTAGCCTTTTTTTTGAGAAACTTTTAGTTTTGTGACGTTTTACTACTTTTATAGCGTCATTTTTTAAACCACGCCCAAGTGTGACGTCATCAGTTTTGTGCCTGAAGAGATTTTTATCAAACCTAAGAACCTTATTTTACCTTTAATACTGCATCAAGGACGCTTTTTTCTAGTAATCTCAGAAGAAGGAAGACGGAAATAGATGAAAGAAATTGTCTATGTCATAAAATAAAATCAGGTTTCAAAACATACACCAAAGAGGACAAATTGAATAATACCTGTAGGCAATTAATATTTATCCATTCCAAGTTTCCAAGAGAACTTGGCATACGGCACTTAAAAAGGGCAACAACGTGTGATGAACGCAAGTTGGCAGCACGTTGCAACCTTTGCTTTTGATTCTCGCGTTTCTATCTCAACAAGTCCACAGATATTTCGATTTATTGTACCTACATACTGTGCACTCCTACTTTCTCTATCATGACCCTGCTATGTATCTTTGTTTAGTAGATACATACGTATACTATTAACAATGCACTGATAACGCTGAAACAACCCAATTTATCAAAAACACGGTATCAGCCATTTCTTAGATGGCGTTAAATAAATTTGCAACTGCTTGTTGGTTAATTTTTTACATATGTATGTATATACGACCTATTACATATATTTTTTTGGTTCAGTAGCAGTACTCGCTAGATCGTGGAATAATTTTTAGGAGCTTTGATATATTTAAGACTTTGTACACGTTATCTGATGTGTTCGGTATGCAATTATTATAAGTATAAAAAGTAAGAGACGACTAAAAATTAAAGATACTTTCATGGCTTTAAAATATTGATAAGAGTCGTTAGATCTTTACTCTTCTTCATTTAAATAAAACAATTTATTGGTTGTGATTGCATCACTTTTATTACTTACAAAACTACAGAAAAGTTAAGCAAAAAAGGGCATAACGCATTAGAATAAACTAATTATAGTCTACTGACGTAATGTTTATCATTTATAAGTAGGTATATCAATGCATTGCTGTGGTGGCTGTTTTCTCGAAATCCTGATTTTCTCTTTCAATATTTTCGAATCTTTTGAAAATCATTCGACAAGCACGTAGGACATAGTAGTTCATTTGTGTTTACTATGAGTCCTTTGTACAAAACTGAGATTAAAGTTTTCATTTTAATTCAACAAATTGAAGTACTTCAAATACTTATACCACAGAGCTCCTGAAACACCACTGCTAAAAAATGCTCCGAGAGCTGTTTGATTTCGTCTATCGGGATTTTTGAACTGAATGTGTGTACAATATATTGCATCTATGTATAACATGCAAAATAGCAATATGAAACAATACTTTTGATTTTCTTGAGCTATTCATTGAGAAAATTTTCAAAATTAATTTTTAGGAGACCCGAATAGTTTTGACTGAAATGATAATTGAAAGTTACCGGCTTCATAAGCAGATCATTTTAACTGCAATTCAACGCTGTTATTCCCCTATATTACACGCTAAAAGAATTCAAGTAATTACTTTATGATGAACCAAGTTGTTCCCAAGAATTCACATCGTCACCATTTTATTATGGCGATAAATTTTTTGAGCGGTTTGCTGTGTTTTAAATACAGATACTTACATCATTAAATAAAGTAAAATTATCGAAAGAAAATAAACAAATATTGCATTTTGTTAGTTGTGACCACTGACTATAAACTTGTCTAGATAGACCGCTCGACTGTAGAAACACCAAAAACTATGTCAGCCAATAATAGTTGGCTGAAAATCTCGGCTTGTCAGAATCACGATACACGATACCACTGGCATAAGAACAATAGCAATTACTGATACTTTTTATTGATACTTGACTTAAATTTGTGTCCGTGATCACGCAAACAAGTATTTGAAACCTGACCTGTGCTTCATCCAGACCAGTGTTTAATCAAAGGTTGTCACAGATACAACATAACAAGACTTCTTATTGGTTGAATTTCTTATTGAGTCTGCTTCATAGTTTTGGAGAAGGTTCCAAAAAGCTGTGAGCCTACATTTATGACATTAAAAAACGTCATGACTGACGTCATTATTGATCATGTCTAATAAAATCATGGAATCCGCCCCCCAATGGCGTCATACAGAGATTAATTCCTCAAGTCAATTGAAGAAACTCTTGAACTACGTCTTTACAAATAAATGCTGGCAAGTATAAGACAGTAACGCCACATGAAAACGGACAATACTGTTGGCAAAACATAAACATGCTCAAGGAAATACTGATGCACCATACACTTTCAATTCGTTCAGCATTCAAAAATATGATAAGAAAATACAATCGTATATTTTGTGTTTATTAACACATTTTTAATACATAACTCTCTCCTTGCGAGAGAAAGCCCCGAGTCCCAGCAGTGGGAACGTTTAGTGGGCTGTTGATGTTGATGTTGAATACATTACGGGGCGAGATTAGCTATTTCAGTTCCTAATGTAGTCAAAACAAAATGAAACTGTGAAATAAAATACATAGTTTTAGTGCCTAGTTAGTATTTTCATTTCACCAGTCACTCGGCAATATAAAGCCTATTAATGCTGAGTTATTTTACCTACGTCACAAGAAAGTACAGATGCAAAGTTATAAATTAATATGTACGTTATATGCTGTATTTGGTCAGAAAATTATTTTCATATTTTAATGGCAAAGCAAAAAAAAGGTGAAAAACATCAAATTAAAAATGATCTTGTCATTGACGTATGACATTGACGATGTTGCCATGTTAAGGTGATTTTCTGTTCATCAGGGAGAATCCCAAAATAATGAAAAATGAACAGGAAATACTAATGCAAAGTTATCCAAAGACCACAACAAATGTTGGTACCTAGTAGGTTTTGAAAAGTAGGTACTTAATTCAAAACTTTCCAAAACACTAGCTCCAGTCAACCTACCTGCAGTCTAAATCTCTTTACAATAATAAGCTAGATGACATCAGGGTAGCGATTCTAAATGCGATTCCAAAAGGTTCGGGGTCGGAATGACAATCGAGTCTGTCAAAAACGAGTCTGTCTCTATCATGCCAACCAGATAAGACAAAGACCGAGAGATGAGATTCCGTGTCGACTGCAACCGAATGGATTTAGAATCGCTACCCATTTCTAGATCTAACATCAGTCAAACGATAACAGCTATCCCCGATCAGTCAGGTGACACTAGAATGTTGCATAAACATAATAGTTAGTCTACTATTCATTAAGTACGGTAATATTAGGTTAGTAGAGGCCCGCGCCTTCTGCGCTGGCCCAAAATTCTTTAGGCAGTAGAGACCATGTGAAACTAGCTGCCATAGGTCCATAAAAAAAATAATGACGACGTTCTAAAAGTGTCACGGGCTGCAGGACGAGAAGTGGGGACGGTCACCGTAAAATAAGGCTTTTTCAAGAATCAAAAAGACCCGTCAAAGATCTTTCCTGATTTCACGAGCTAATTGGCGTTTTTGTTGTTTTAGTCGAAATAAAATTGATTTCATTTGATTTTATTTGAATTTGGACAAAACCAAAGTAATGTGCAACGAGTTTATTGCTCCGGGGGTGATTGCAGGAAGTGAAACACATTGGAAATTGTTCAGAGATACACACTACATAATAACACTACATAATCATTTATATATATATATATAAATGATTTTCCTAAAGTAATTGAGCATCCAATGTCACTATTTGCAGATGACAGCACAATAACAATAGCATGTCAAGATAAAGCTAATTATGAGGAAGATATCAATGCCGCACTAAATTCATCTATCCATTGGTTAAACATTAATAACTTAAAAATTAATTTAAACCAAACCAACTTCATGCAATTTACTCAAATAAAAAATTACTTGAGTAACATAAACATAAATTATCAAAATAAAAAAATTGCAGAAGTCACTACAACAAAATTTTTGGGCCTAACAATAGACATGAAATTGAATTGGAAGGCACATGTTGAGATTCTCTGCAAGAAGCTGGGTAGCTCGGCATATGCTCTGCATAGGCTTGCTCCAGTGGTAAAGAAAGAGGCTCTTCTTACATCTTACCATGGATTGGTGGCATCAGTCTTGAGATATGGGATCATTTTTTGGGGGAATTCAACTGATACAGCCTCAGTTTTCAAAGCACAAAAACGATGCATTCGTGCTATGTTCGGGATGCAAGTTACAGATAGCTGTCGACAAGTATTCATAGACAACCAAATATTAACCCTGCCATGCCTGTACATATTTGAAGTTATGTGTTTTGTAAGGAATAACCCTCATTATTTTCCTCTATTGAGTGACAAAGTAAAACGTAACCGGCGTGATAAGTGTAGACTGCTCATAGACAAATGCAAAAAAAAGATTATGAGTGACAGCATTTTTTGTATGGCTCCTCTTTTATATAATAAGCTGCCAAATGCCATAAAAGAACTTAACATAACAATGTTCAAAAGTAAATGCTTATACACAAATGTTATTATACTGTAACTGAATTTTTAAATGATAAGGAAATTAATTGGAATACTAATATTTTAGACATTGTTTAACACGAAATTTTTACAATCTTTAAACCTTTTTTCATTAATATCTCAATAGATATTATTATTCCATTATGAAATTTGACATTCAACTGACATAAGACCAAATAATGATATATTGAATCATGATGAATTAGTTTGTACTGTATTACATTTTGACATTCTTTGAGTATTTACATGAATATTATAATTAACGACATTTTTTATTTTTTGATTATATACATTTATTGCACTTTATACATTCTTTGACATTCCTCACATGGATGAACTGCAAGATCTACTAATGCAAGACCTTAGACCCTGGATGGACATATTGATCAAACTCAAAAACACAAGACAATATCCTGATGAAACACAAGACGTTGGCGAAATTGTGCTCACCAAACATTTATCTCACACAAATATATATCACAACCAAATAGAAGCCAGAAATGAATCGAAGATGAAGAATCAGATGACATAAATAAAAACCAGAAATTAATAGAAGATGAGGAAGAAGAAGACTTTAATCAGCTGACTATTATTTAATCTTTTTTTTTTATTTAAAAATTAAGACTAACAAATATTGCATGCCTCTCGCAGAGGCCAGTTTGTATGGGGCAACTTTTAAAATATTTTGTATTATCTTATCTTATCTAAGATCTGCAGTAATCTTACAAGCAGCTTACAGCAAGCTTGTAAATATCTTACTTAAGCAGCAATAAAGATTTTTGTATTTGTATTTGTATTTTGTATTTGAGATCCGTTTTCCTACGGCAGATGCTCGAACTAGGTAGATGTAGCTTTAAGAGTGAGCCCATGAAAAAACTACAGTTAGACTGGGCATCATTTGGCAAACTTCGTCAAGTCTTCTCGTCGCCCATCCCATAAAGCCTCAAAACAAAAGTGTGCAACCAGTGTGTCATATCGGTTATTAGCTACAGTGCTGAAACGTGGACACTGACAGTCAAAAAGGTTCGAAAGCTCAAAGTCCGAGCTATGGAGCTATGCTTGGGGTTTCTGAAGGATTGCATCCGTAATGAAGAGAACTGAAGTCATCGACATAGCTCACCGTATTTGCAAACTGAAGTGGCAATCAGCCAGTCACATCTGTCGCTGCCCAATAACTATTGGAGTAGACGGGTTCTAGATCGGAGACCGCGAATTGGTAAACACAGTGTATGACGCCCTCAGGCTATCAACGATATACAAACGACCGCTGGTGGCGGTTGAAATCATAATACCGAGGATTGGACTGAGTGGGGTATTAGAGATGCCTATGTCCAGGAGTGGACGAACCCAGGCTGATGATGATAGACCTTAGTACAAAAGATTAAATCGCCCAAATGGGGGTCGGACTCGGCCATGAAGGTTCCGTAACAGCAAGCAACATAATACATAAGTTCTTGTAATTCGTTGTAACTTTGATCGATGTTTAAATAATAGTGTATTTATGAAGTTCTAAAAAAACTACTTACTAACTAGATTGAGTGCAAACCAATTTTTGGAGGAAATTTGCATAGTAATGTACATCATAATTATGTTTTTAGACCTACACGTTTGGATTTGATGAAAAAAAAATTGAGTTTCAGTTCTAAGTATGGGTCACCCCCAGAATTTATTGTTTTTTTAATATTTTTGTATAAAATCTTAATGCGGTTCACAAAATATATCTACTTACTCAACAACATAATATGTAGTTCAACAGTATAATATGTAGTTCAACAGTATAATATGTAGTTCTTGTAGTTAAAAAGTAGCAGTGACATACGGACGAACAGACAGACAGACATGACGAATCCATAAGGGTTCCGTTTTTACGTTTTACCGAACCCTACAAATGTGTGTGCATCCTTTGGAAACTACGTGCTGCTAGGTTAATGTAAATTTCGTTGGCCAGAGAGTATAGTAGATTAAAACTAACAACCTCTTTGTACGACATTATTACAAAGGTTGAGGTAATTTTGGATTACATCTGGCAGCATTGTAAATCAAATTAGGGTTCCATTGTAAACATCTTGAAAAAAAAAAACTACCAACATAAATAGAATTCGTGCTCTATATAACAATGATTAAAAACTTTCTATAACTTTTTTCCTCGATTTACTGCAGTACATTACTGCGGGTGTCGTGCGTCGCCTGATTTTTGATGGAAGTTTTAAGAATACGAACGAGCGGGTTTCGTTCCTCTTTAATAAGAACGCCAAGGCTATGAAGCCATCGATATAAACCATTGATGTGCCCTTCCAAACAAGGGCACGGAATTATGTCATCGTTGGGATGTGTGAGCTTACTCTTTCCGTTCTATTCGATTGCAGGAAGCAGTGAACGCCGGACGTTTTTACCTATCACTATTCGTTGTCAACAACCAAAATAAGTAGAACCACAGGATACTTTGCCGCTAACAGTTCTAAGGAACAAGTAGATTGGTGGTGTGTAAGTCACTTACGCTACACACAGACGCAGTTTCTTACTAATTTCAAGGTGTTCAGGGCACATCTGATGGTTTATATCAATGTGTGAAATGTGTTGGCTGAGTGAAGTTGAAAGAATCTTTCAACCCGGACCAGTAGTTTTTATTTTATAGTATAGAGTGACGAGACGAGCAGGACATGTGCCTGATAACAGCCCAGTAACACGCAGCTATTAGAACACGAAGAGTCCAAATTCATTACCTAACACTGCACTGCGCTCGTCACCCAGAGATCTAAGATATTATATCTCTAACCCTGTAATTTCTCTGGAAACATTGCCCTTCAAACCGGAACACAGTAATGTTTGCACATTACTGCTTGGCGGTAGAATAACAGGCAAAGGTGTGGTACTTCCCCAGGGCAACTCTGCCAAGAGTAGGCCACTACTAAAACAAACAAACTCTTCAGCTTGATAATATTAGTATAGAAGATTTAATCAAATGTAGCATCAATGAGTTCATGAAACATGATGGTAAAAACAGAATAAAGTAATTGATTTTAAAAAAATACATTCAGTGCTATATTTTGATATTGACACAATATATACATTTTAACTAAATGTCAAATAACACTGTGCTCTGTGCTCATGTGCTGTGTGATATTAATATCACACAGCACATATACAGATTACTAAAACTTGGGACTTATTTTTTGCTTAGAGAAACTAATGTAATCATAGATTATTATTAGTAATGTAGAATTATTATTTACGTAAAGGCCTGTTAACATTTTCATTACTGCTAGTGCGAGTGCGAGTGAGAAATAGAACACGCTTTTAATCACTTCACTATGCAAGTTACTAAACACTCGCACTAATCAATCGGTGTCCACGCGTGTTTGCTACTAATCACTAAACACCTGCACTAATCACTCACACTCGCACTAATCATAATGCAAACAAGTCTTAATAACAGTAAAATATGACAAGCAACTACGGAACTCTATATTGCGACCCGTCACACACTTGCCAAGTTATATTGAAATTTTACACAAATATTCAATGTTTTATTTCTGTAATCTGTGATTCAACATAAAAAAATTGTTAAATTGGTAATAAGTTCCGGCTGGTTTCTAGTCTGCGAGAACGGTCACTAGCTTCGAATCGCTAGTGACTGTTCTCCTGCCCCTGGTAGAAATTCCACGCACCATGTGGCCTAACTTATTATATTTACTTCGTATTTTCGAAATAGTGTGCGTAATGACCCTAAAAATTACAAAGGCAACAAATCATGAAATTGATACTATCAATAAAAACGTGGTTTGTTCTAGATTTGTTAACTATAATTTATTCCAAAGATAATATCTGTATGAATATATATATCACACAGCAAGAAATAAAAAAAATGATCATGGTCTTATCGTTATTTTATTTTCAATTAAGTATATCAGATTCCTAATTTTTTTATATGTTTTGATGAACACTTTTTACACATGAAAGTATGTTACAATAACCGAAGGCGCTAGCAATTCCAATGTAGTTCATGATTTCTCTTCCATATAATCCAAACTATATTTATCTAGATTGGTATATGATAAGCAATGAGCCTATTTTAGACTTTTAAGTGGGTAAGAAATTTTGAACGCTCCACACCAGCCACCAGCATGGCTCTCATTTCGTGAATAAGTGTGGGACGCTGCTAGTTTTTTATTCATTTTATAGAAAGGGATACTTGCAGGTTAAAAACTCGTTCATCATGTTGTTAAGTTATCTTCAAATAGATAGTGGTTGTGACTATCTTTACAAGTAAGCTGTTATTGACTTTATGCTCTTATACATATGATGACTTATACATTATGCTCAGAATATAGGCCGTGGAGAGTTTCAGCTTCAATTTTTCTGCACGGTGACCGTTAGTTTTTCCACTGAAATTTTGAGCTTCACTACATTCATAAGCAAGTTTATGTCGATTGAATCATTTTTTATCTAATCTCATCTTTTTAAATTAATAGCTTATTACTTTTTGTAAGATATTTAGGTACCTATATGTTTTATTACACAGGGCATCAAAATGTTTTTGCTCCATTTCTATCACATAATTACCTAGAGGTATCTGAAATAAAATGAAGGTGTGAATTTAAAAATGAGTTACGTTTTTCCATTATCGTTACATACTCTTTACCATCGAATATATATCAAATTAAAATTAAATATTTCTGTGTTTGTTATGACACACAGAAGACATCAGAAGACATGTTTGACGTACCAAAATAATCATAGACAATTATAACAGTAAAGTTTAAAAGTGACGTTCAAAACGTGCTCATAGTGGACGGAGCCAGGATTTTATTCAAGGGGGGCAGGCAGAAATAAACTAATTCTTTATACGAATGTAAGGTTTACTCCAAATTACCATGCTTAATTTTGAACAAATTAAACTAAATAATAGCCTACAATAACTGACTTGTGTCAGTAAAATAAGTTTATTTTTTACAAAAATAATGTTTGAGCTTGACAAGACGTATGAAAATTTAAAATTAACTAACAGTTAATTATGGATTTGAATTCGAATGGTGCCATTAATTTAAATAATTACTTCTGCGTAAGACCCAGGCCAGCCGTGAGATATATAATAACGTGATAGAATGTAATAAGGTCAGTGTTTCTGTAAAGTACTCGTACCTAGTTTCAGTCTGGTCTTATTTTCAAATGGTTTTCTGTAACGGTTTTGTATGATTTTAGAAAATAATTATATAACATAATTATTATATAATATAATAATTAATAGAAATATATGTTATAATTATTATTTAGGTACTTATAGGAATGTGTTTTTCTATGTTTCATTGAAAAATTCATTGCCTTCTATGTTTTATAGAAAATGTTGTGTTATCAAATTAAGTATTAAAAGTCTCTTATTATCCTTCCTCGCTTCATTTTATTCTTAGATACTTTAACAGCGCTGTGATACGATGTCGTGGGTTATGGATCCCGAGGTCTTTGTTTTAGAGGTGGAGTCTCGTCTTCTTCGAGAAATTAAATATTGTTATTGACTGACGGCTTAAACTCGTGGTTTTATGTTAAATTCGAAAAATACGCATTTCATTCACTTTTGTCTGTCAGGTTACCATACAAAACCGTTAATAATCTTGCTAAGCGGTGTTAAAGTTCGGCCATTCAGAGAATGCGTTCCTGCAACCTATCAGTTAGTCACGACTAGTGATGGGCACAACATAACACTGAGTTCGTTACCGTTCCTCCAAAATGAACCGCCGCATTATTTTTTAAATTATTTTCGTATTAAATTGCTTGTAACCAAGCCACCATTTCTTCTTTTTTATTAGCTTGGGTAGGTGGTTTCTGTATTTTAAACCGAGTGATAGGAGGCATTATCCATGAATATTACAGAAGGCTCTGGGCAAAATCACGTTCTGGAACCACTCTTTAATTGTAGTGGCATTCATTTCCTCGTGGTAGTCATTTGTGGTTTTTGATTGAAATTCCACTAACGCGTTCTCCACAAAGCCCTATTTTGCAGAACCTGCGTGGCATATTATCAGACGGTATCCTTACCCATTGGTACTTTCGACGTCGACGCTTGTGTATCATCCGTCCAAGAACGGGATACCGTGTGATTGGCGTTTAGCCATGTCTCGTCAATGAACACGACATTATCCCAGATATAATTTTTTTATGCTTCTCTCAAAAAAATTATCCGTTTTAAAATTATGTCGTATCGTTCTATTAAAATTTTTCTTTTGTCTGTTTTTTTATACGAACAACCAATACCTCTTAACATTTTGGTTAAAGCAGTTTTACCCCCGCTAAACAGTCTAGCTTCTCTTAAGAGTGCGCCTAAAGCCAGGAAAAAATCAGATTTCACCCGCGCGCCGCGTTTCTTAATGTGATGTACATAAAGTCGAGAATAGCATGACACAGTTTGGAGGAAAAATCAATATTTAATCAGGCGTCCATTTTTGACCAAGTTTTATTTAATTACTCAATAACTAAATATAAATTTAAAAAAGTGTTCGGTTACTTTACTAGAACGTACAAATAGGAATTTTATTACCAAAAAATAATGTGGGGTCATCACTGATAATTTCGAGTACTCGAATTAAAACGGGTTTTTTCGGTGTCATTTTCATTTTTTTATTATAAAAAAACCTGATCTATTTTTAAAATTCTATTCGGTTATTGTGCTTTTTCTTGATTGTACCCACACGTCAATATTTTTTTTGTCATAGTTTTTAGTTTCTTAACTTCAGTGAGCGGCGTCGAAAATGTCCTTTTTTCGTTTACTGGCTTTAGGCGCCCCCTTCGATGCCAAAAGCTTCTTCCTGTTGAGATATTCATTTCTGGAATAGTAACCATAATTTTATTATGATTTCTGATTGCATCGGCGTCAAAGGTGTCAGTATCTGTCACGGGTTTAGTTCTTCGTTTCTTCTTCGGAGTACGTAAAATATTATCTTCCGTGCCAGTAGAGCCGAACTTTTCTTTATTAACATTTGTTTTCGTTCGTTTGCGCTAACTCCAAGCGCCTGAGAGACGCGTTCTTGTACTTGTTCCACAGGTACCAGGGGTCCACAATTTTGCCGCTCCCGCTCAAAGTAATCTTGCAGCTTGATGATTAACTCACGGGCTCCACTTTTCAATGTTTGTCCACGTGTAGGCATTATTATGCACCAAAAGTAAAAAGAACGTAATTCAAAACACAACCAAAGTCCGATTTAGCGCCGATGTCAGTTTGAAAAGCAGAAACAGTCTATCTAATCTATCTAGCTGGTACCCGCGACTTCGTCCGCGTGAAATAAATACTAAGGTAAGTAACTCAGGCAGTACCTACCTATTTTTTATACCCAGACACAATTTTATCAAAATCGGTTCAGTTGTTTAGGTGTAAAAGTGTAAGAGACATTCGTTCCGCATTTCAACTCCAATTTCATCCCCGTACAGTTCGAAATGACAAAATGGCAAGAACAAACATTTATTTGCTTCGTGTCAAGTGCCTAGATATACAGAGTTTCATGGTTTTATCTTCAACTATTGGAAGTTTCCAAGCATACTTTCACCCCCATTTCAATCCCAATTTCATCCCTATACAGTTCAATCGCGACGTGTCAGGAACGCATTCTCTGAACGGCCGTAGTATAGAATTGAGCCGGTACTGAAATCTCTAGAAATAATCTAGAATCATACAATACGCGAGGAGAAAGACATTCTCGTATCATACGCAGCGCGGACAAGCTGGATGTTATCCCACACTCTCTCACGAGGTCACGGAAGTTAACTCACATTAAGGGACCGGAAGTTTATTACACTCTTCCCAAAATAGTTTTATCGGCCCTAAGTTTCGGCACCTTCAAAAACAAATTAACGTGCTGGCTTATCGATCAAACTTTTTATAGTTACAGCGAATTTTTAGAGAGTGATGGTAAAGTTCCTATAAAAATATGAAAAAATTGACATTTATTAGTACAATTGTATTTGAAACATATTTGTTATACTCGTATAATGCTTGACAGTTTTCTGTACGATAATTAATAATTGTTATTATAATACAGTGAAATGATATTTCAAACTTTGAAAATGTATAGAATTTGTATGCCCTTTCTTTTGTTTAATTTTTTTATTAATTGACGTGTAAATTGTACATTTATCATTATCAATAAATAACTTTGACTTTGTAATGATCTGGTCAGAACATAGCTTGCATGTAAAATGACGTGTGGATTAAAAAATAGCAATTTTGATAGGACCACTAAGCAACGAACCAGAGGCAGGCTAAAACAAAGGTGGGCAGATGAAATAATAAGAGTAAAGCTAGCTGCCACAAACTGGATAGAGAAAGCAAAGGAGAGAAAAGATTGGAGAAAATGGAGGAGGCTTAGACAAAGAATAAGTAAATAGGTCAGGTTTTGCTGCACGGTTCCTTCGTACCAATCGTAAGCAGATGAGGTGTATGTTAGCTATGTCGACATATGTATTTGTAGTGGTAGGACTCTTAGCAGAGTCCGCCTGGGGAAGTACCACACCTTTGCCAATTATTCTACCGCCAAGCAGTAATGTGCAAACATTACTGTGTTCCGGTTTGAAGGGCAATGTTTCCAGAGAAATTACAGGGCTTAGAGATATAACAACTTAGATCTCTGGGTGACGAGCGCAGTGCAGTGCTAGGTAATGATTTGGGCTCTCCATGTTCCAATAGCTGCGTGTCACTGTGCTGTTATGTGGCAGGCATGTTGCTTACCATCAGGCACATGTCCTGCTCGTCTCGTCACTCTTTATTTAAAAAAAAAAAAAAAAAAAAACATAGAGATGTGCCGCGACAAAAGTATGACACTTCCACAAGGGCGACAAGACAAGGGTGATCAGACCTGTGCTTTCGGTGTAAGGCGTTTGTTCTAACTCTATAGTATGTGTATATGTGTAGTATATGTAAACTCTTTGGGAGGAGGTATTTTTAGAGTATTTGATGCCAAAAGAAAGGGGAGGGGGTAACTGCCCCTCTCTGTCAATACCTTGGTACGTCCTTATGTGACTGAGGAAAATATAAGTCAATTCTCGATGACGTCATCGTTTGCGGACGCAAAAATTAAAAATAATACAATGACGTATTTCCGTCGTAAATCTGCTCACATGAGCATACTCATTGATCGGTAAAATACGGGCATTAGTTTTCTGACGATGTTTTCTTTTCAAAAACTCAAAAGAAACCGAACCCGCATACCTATGTATGGAACATTGATTTCTTAAAACTATAACGGAAAGATTATCAATCCCAACCGTAAATCTTGGACATAGACAAAATATAAGAACATTTAAAAACAAGTTTGTATGTCTGTGAGCCTTTGGGCATGTCTCTCTTTGAATCCGAAGAATCCAGGTTTTAGCCTACAAGAGCGAATCTATGTTCGGTAAAAATGGAGCAACTATTTAGACCTAGAGGCGAAGTAACTATTTTCTGATCTGTGCTAGAGGTACCTTGGCTTCTACGAGGGGACACCTAATTTTTGGCAGCTAATTCATCCTTAGATTCGATAAAATAGGTCAAAGTTGTCAGAGCTTGAGACGGTCTGTAATCGGAAGAGATAGGTACATTTCAAAAAGTAGGTAACCTTTTAAAATCGGCGGTAGGTCGAAAATTCAAAATTCAAAAATGGGATGTTCGGAGAGACTATACGCGAGCGCCCGGCTTGCGCCGCTGCGCACTATTTTGTACCTAGTGATCGATTAGTTCGATCTAGGCATCATTGAGTTACTATATCATAAAGCTATTGAAATAAGCTACAAAACGATGTATAATTGTTCTATATTATATTTATATTGAATTTTACACGAATTTTTCTTTTTACCCGAAGTCGAAAAAGTTATACTTTTGAAAAAGTGGGTGTTTGTGAAGAAAGTATATTGTTTTATGTATAGGTTGTTATGATTTTTATAAACAGTGATATCTACCCCTTATAAATCAAAACTAAAAAGTATATGCTTTCATACTAATATTTTTATATTTTCGACTCGGAAAAATACACAACAGACCAGAAATTGCATGCCGATTACAACCGATTTTTTAAAAATTTCGTGTGGTACGATTTAGGTATTTAGGCATTATATTTATATACCGATCGATAGAAAATATATTCAGGAATCTTATAAAAATACTAGTAGAACCGATAATTAAAATAATTTATACTCAATTAGGCAAAATGTGACGAACGACAATTGAAAAAGGGCCGCCATTTTCGTAAGCCATATGGCTCATTCCGATGTTTAGGGACAAAAATCTAAAAAACATTTTTTTTTTCTAAATATGCAAAAGTGTTCCTAAAGGCTGTAAGAAATTAAAAATATAATGATTACTTACGATTTTCTAGGGTAAAACACTGTTTTTTACGAAAATAACACGCACTTCACTCCGTGACGTCACTAAAAAACGCGCGCGTCATGGCGCCCGAGCCGGCCGGTTTCAACTGGCAAAATTTCGAGAAATTTGTTTTGAGTGTGTGCTGTTATCGGTCTCATTTTGTAGCTCTATCCAATAGGTATTATATCAATAAAACAGTCATGGGAATATCAACCTTCGCCTATACGAAATACGGCTCAAAAGCCGCAAAAAAAAAGTGAGTCCATATGGACTCAGCCGATTTCAACGGATCGCGCGGCCGGCGCGGGACTGAGTCCATATGGCCTCAGCCGATTTCAAAGGGTAAATAAAAGGGTAATAAGTTAAAATTTAACTGCTTTTACGAAGAACAAACGTAATAACACACATTTCTACACGTAGGTAGGCAAATGTAGAACAGATTTTTTTAAAGTTTTTTTTTAGTAGAAAGTGACAAGACGAGCAGGTCGTCATGTGCCTGATAGTAAGCTACATGCTTGCCCATAACAGCACAGTAACACGCAACTATTGGAGCATCATCAATCATCATCAACAGCCCACTAAACGTTCCCACTGCTGGGACTCGGGGCCTTCTCTCGCAAGGAGAGAGTTTAGGCCATAATCCACCACGCTGGCCCAGTGCGGGTTGGTGGATAACACATGACTTCGAAAGGTTCTAGATACATGTCAGTTTCCTCACGATGTTTTCCTTCACCGTTTTAAGTTAGCGGCATTACGCACATGACTTCGAAAAATACAGTGGTGCGTGTGGGGTTTGAACCCGGGGTCTCCGGATCGGCAGTCGCCGTTCTCCCGACTAGACCAGCCGTAACTTTATATATTGGAGCATGAAGAGTCCAAATCATTACCTAGCACTGCACTGCGCTCGTCATCCGGAGTTATTTTTCTGGAAACATTACCCTTCACATCGTAACACAGTAATGTTTGCACACTGCTGCTTGGTGGCAGAATCATTGGCAAAGGTATGGTATTTCCCCAGACGGACTCTGGAAAGAAACTACTGGACAATTATTCATTAGAATTTGAGTAACTTAAGTTAATTTATACGCTGTAGAAGTAGGAGCGAGAGGTATACCATCAAAATCTCTCTATAACCTGCTTAAGACCTTGGCTTGTCCAGAAGTGCAGTAAGTTCTATACTAGAACGAGTATCTAAAGCTGCACTAGTAGGATCATATCGGATTTGGCTGGGCAGGGAGAGAAATACGAGTAGTGAAAGTGAGTGTTGACGTACGTCACCAAAAGGGGCCCCTTTTAAACCTACGCCCGAGTCACAAGTCTTGGGGTCTATTCGAGATTTTTCTCTCTGCCACACGATGGACCCGGCACCCGCACGGTGAATCCATGGAATGCTAAGAAGTTCGTCTCAAACATGCTAAAATAATTTTCTACAGCTCAGAAAATATTTTTATGTTAAGCTGTACTTTATAAATACTTCGAAAGTTTTGTTTTAATTATTTATTCGGTTTGTAAAAATTTCAAATGTTTTCTTTCCAAGGAAAATCCTCATTTTCTTCAAGTCTCATTCCATCTCGAATTGAGGATGCCCAAATTGTATCTATAAGAAAACCCTCACTCGCTGCCCAGTTTCCCAGTTCGTACCTACTTGCAAGGAAAATGAATTCAAACCACTGTATTTGAATTTTCAATACGTCGAGGGATAAAAGAAATATTTGGCAAGGCTTTCAGCAAAAATGCTCACAGAAAATTTAATTTGAATCACTTTCGTATGCTTTATCTCATGTTATCCAAGTTACTGAAGTAATTTAATATCATGGCATAAACTTTAGTTGATACGCCCACTAATATCGCAAACATCGTTGTTAAACAAGAATGCTTATTATTTTCAGACTCACATACAGTGTAACCGCAAAAAAGTATAGGTCCTAATACCAGTCGAACATAAAAAATAATAATTGGAATAACAAACAAAATACAATTTGTAGGTAATAATAAGTTAAGATGCTTCGTTTTCGGGAAATATTGCAAAGATGTACCTACTTTTGTTGTGTACCGGCGACAGTACTAATGAGCAGTTGTGTTGCAATGATATTAATACCGTTTATTTTCGTTAAAATACAAATATTGGAAATTCAGTCCTTCGGGTAATAAGCAACTTTTGGCGGGAGATGCTCCAAAAATATGTTTATTTTCTGCAATGCCGTCTGCCCATTGCCGCGTAGTATTCATGTCTCCGGTTTACATTATTCCAGTACTCCCAGTACTAGTACATGGTGCAAACATTACTGTATTCCAGGTTTGCAGGTAAATGTTTCCAGTGAAATGGCAGGGCAGGGCAGGGATAAAACATCTCTGGATGGAGAGCGCAGTGCAGTGCCAGATAATGATTTCGATTCTTTATGTTCCAATAGCTGCGTGTCACTGTGCTGTTATGGGCAAGCATGTTCCTTGCCATAAGGCACATGTCCTACTCGTCTCGTCACTCTATACTATAAAAATGTAGCACATTATTTCATTTGATTTTTCCATTATAAAACTCTTGGTTACAATCATGGACGTATAAAAAAGTCGGACGTAGTCTCGCTAAAACAAAAACTGTGTCCATCGAGTCGGCCACATAAAATGCACGTGTGCGCTGTCACATACAGGCTGACACGCACACATTAGTGGGTCATTTCACGCGCTACTTATGTATATGTGTGCTTGTCAGCCTATCAGTGACAACCTGACAACGCATACGTGCAAATGTGGCCGACTCTAGTGACACAGGTTTTGTTTTAGCGAGACTACGTCTGACTTTTTTATACGTCCATGGTTACAATATAAAATAATGGATTTTGCATGTAAAACGTGGTTAGTATAAAGTTTCACGTCGGTCGTCTCCTGAACCGGCCCTGCTTCCTTATGTATTTATCTCTCCCACAACAAAGCAATTCTGAAGGATGAACCCGTCAAAAATGACAAGGGATCAAATCGAATTGAACAATTCATTGAATGTGGTTCTGAAGAGTGTTAACCTAATTAAATGCGCGCGTGAGAATTCAAAATTAAAACATCTGCCGACTTCCTTCTGTTTAATAAAATTAATATTTTACTCAATGAATTGTTAAAGACAAAGTTTGTTCCAGTCAGATTGAGGGGAAAATCTTGCGTTATGATATTCTTCTTATAACAGTTCACTGTTCGTTTGCCGTTCAGCTTAATAATGGCGCCAGCGTACTGGACACGCTTTCTGGTACTGGACTGGTATTGGGATTGATCATCTTGATTATTTTCAGACCATCATCGATCTATGATAAACTAGCATTGCTACCCGCGTAGTTCCCGTTCCGTTTTTATTTCGGAATAAAAAGTAGCCTATGAGTTCTTCCGAACTATGAATTTATGTTCCAAATTTAAACTCGATCCATTCAGAGGTTACGACGTGATCGAGCATCAAACATCCATACATTGACATTTATTATATTAGTAGAAAAAAGCATAGTAGGTCTAGTAGCGCCCCGCGGTGTTACCAGCGTAGTTCCCGTTCCATTTATTTTGCCGGGATAAAAAGTGGCCTATGTTGATTATAATGTTTCAGATTATAATCAACTTGTATTTCACATCGTGGACAAACTTAATTACAAGAATGTTCTAGCAAATCCAAACACAGCTATGATACGATATTCCATCGTGATGTTCCAGCTCATATCTTCCGGCTCCATCGTCAGATCAGTTAGACAGTACCATATTGTATTGTCATTAAAACTATGTACAGCTGCTAATTTATTAATTTGCGTACCTAAATGTATTCTTGTTTAGTTTCTGACCTTTCACGATTTGAACTCATTTGGTCATAACGCAGGTCTAGAGGAGAAGAAGAGTCTCCTCGTTATCAAGGCAGCTGTAATTCTGCCGAAATATTAAGGTAATGGAATAATAATTTAGATCGTCATTAAGTCCTATTTTTTTTAGTCTAAGGATGTTAGGTTTAGTTTTGGGGTCCGCAGTATTGCCAGAACGAACGTGACAATGAAGGATGTTGAACAGGGCCGGATCTACCATATGGTTTTTTTGGCTTAAGCCTAGGGCCCCACGTAATACAAGGAGCCCGCTAAGTCAAGTCAAAGTAAAAAAAAAAACGAATTTAAAAACTCAAAAACCCGACTGCGTCAAAAGTGAACCAAAGTACGTATTTGCATTCTAAAAAAACTGAAAAGAATAAAACAAGCACTTAGATTTCTGGTGGTCTAGAATTCTATAATATGTTATTGTATTAATACTATTGAAATATACACAATATTTTCTAATAAAATAACATTACAACTGAACAGTCGGGATCCATTATTATTCGATATACAATGTAATTGTTCAATGGATCCCGACTGTTCAGTTGTAATGTTATTTTATTAGAAAATATTGTATATATTTCAATAGTATTAATACAATAACATATTATAGAATTCTAGACCACCAGAAATCTAAGTGCTTGTTTTATTCTTTTCAGTTTTTTTAGAATGCAAATACGTACTTTGGTTCACTTTTGACGCAGTCGGGTTTTTGAGTTTTTAAATTCGTTTTTTTTTATTTTATACTTTTTTGTTGTGAATGTTAATATGCTCAACACAATATTATGCATCTTTTGGTTGTAGACCAAATGCCTTCGTTTCTACTGATATGATAATAATATGAAGGTTTTTCTACTGCATGTAATTCATATAGTTTTGTGTTAGTATAGGTTTTCGATTGACGTTGAGTACTAAATCGTTTGAAGTTGGAGATGGGCGACCGAGGCGGAGCAATCCGAGAGCGGTTCCGTGTTCCCACTATCAGCGGCAGAGTTGAAACCCCATGGAGGTTTATTAGTAGATAGGGGCACCATATCCATACATGATATAGAGTGCAACATAACCGGGCTGTATCTCCCGGGCGGGGCAGTAGGTTTTTTTTTTTAAATAAAGAGTGACGAGACGAGCAGGACATGTGCCTGATGGTAAACAACATGCCTGCCACATAACAGCACAGTGACACACAGCTATTGGAACATGAGGAGTCCAAATCATTACCTAGCACTGCTCTGCGCTTGTCACCCAGAGATCTAAGTTGTTATATCTCTAAGCCCTGTAATTTCTCTGGAAACATTGCCCTTCAAACCGGAACACAGTAATGTTTGCACATTACTGCTTGGCGGTAGAATAATTGGCAAAGGTGTGGTACTTCCCCAGGTGGACTCTGCTAAGAGTCCTACCACTACAAATATACAGGGTATGCGTAAATACATTTCCTGCACGTACGAAAAAAAGGTAGTCCAATATACCTACTAGCATACATGCGAAGCAGAGGGTCTTGGGTTCGATTCCCACCCAGTGCAAATATTTGTGGGATGAATTCAAATGTTTGCACCGTGTCTGGGTGTTTCTATGTGTAATAAGTATGTATTTAAAACTATATAAGTATTATATCAGCTATTTGGCCGGCATCACAGAAGCATTTGCTTAGTTTGGGGTCAGATGGTGTTGTGTGTGAATTGTCCACCATATTTATTTATTTATTTATTTATAGATCGTAGAACCCAAGATGGGCCCTCCCAAACTTCACGGCGCACGCAATCATGTCAACGTTGGAAAGAGTGAGCTCACTCTTTCCGTTCTAGTCGGTTGCAGGACGCGGGGGACGCCGAACGTTTTTACCTATCATTATACGTTGTCGACAACCAAAATAAGTAAAACCACAGCAAATCTCGCCGCTAGCGATTATAGGGGTCAAGTAGATTGGTTGTTTGTAAACCACTTACGATACATACAGAGACGCAGTTTATTACCAATTTCAAGGTGCTCAGGGCACATCTATTGATTTATATCGATGCCTACTAGATACATTAGTATATAATGTCCATCCACATTCACACGTACAGTTAGTTATACGAAGTTTTCTGCTACCTAGAAACCTATAAATGTGAGAATGGTTGTTACTCAACTTTAAATCGATATACATCCTAAACGGTCAGTCAAATCGAAAAACATTGAAAGAAAGCTAAACTTTATTTTTAAATACCTATTCAACGATACCCCTCTTGACATAGTTTGGTGATTTTCATTTTTTTAATTTGGACAAAATGGCGTCCGGTAACCGCCTAATTGGATTTACACTAATGTCACGTCTTTAGTGTCACTCGCCAGATTAAGAGGAATCGATTGACGTGTGAATCATAAAAATCGGCCCAGGCGTTTGGTCTGTATAGAGCTTCAAAGGAACATACATACATACATACATAGACTGTTAAACACATTACCACTCCTTTGCGTCGCGCAGTCGGGTAAAAATAGACGAATTATGCAAAAAATCATCATAAAAACATAATTGTATTAACTAAACAGATCGTAATGTTTGCAGCTCTGCCAATCCTGCGATTAATTAACCCAGTTGGTGAAGAATCCGAGAAAATTTGAACAGAAATCGTGAACTTTTTGGGAGTAGTGGAAAAAATATACGTCTTCTTTTCTGCTTCAACCCATAGATGGCAATACAATATTTATATCGTGAAATAAAACTGAAATTTACGTTAAAGCATAAGTCAGGCTAGATGATATTTACGTATTAGAGTCTGAAATATCACATAAGCTACTACGACGACGTGGACCAGAATCTCAACTGAGTGATAGTTGAGGTCCTAAGAGATGAGGGCAAAAAGTTTTGCGGATTACGGCATAAGAGTGGGAAATTGAAAGAAACGTTACGGCTAGTGGAGGAACGACGGACAAAATCCTTGCCTTCGTCAGATCGAGGAATGCTCAATAAGAAAATTACCAAGCTTGTACGACGCGAGCTCCGATCCGCTAATACACTTTTGATTGAAAAATCAATTGAGCAAAATCGGAGGTCGAAAGTATTTGTCAAACCATCTGACGAAGATAACTTCATCGCCTGAGAGCTACGGAATACCCTAGCTTTCAGGCTGGGATCCTCTCGGTGTGGAAGTCGAAGGTGGTCAAGGTCGAAGTGGAAAACTTCTACACTTCTACAACAGTCTGTTGTACCTACACATCGCACATTCCTCATCTCTCACTGGAAAATTCAGACAATAAGGCTACTCTGACTCACTACTATAAGGAACACCTGCATGATGTACGGCTGGTTGTTGAACACTACACTAGAAGGTACTGTGATGGGAATACCCATTCAAGCTACGTATCCCACAGATAGATATATAGATAATCTTTATTGCACTTAATTAGAACACAAAAAACAAAAATATTATACAAAAATAAAAACAAAATAGCAATTGGCGACCTTATAGCCAAGATAAGATGTTACTTATTATGAAAGTGGCGTAAAACTATAACAGTCTTTGCAAACCATTAAACGATGTCGTGTTTTTTAGCTACGAGCTGCCAAATAAAAAAAATACGAATTGTATTAGAAAATAATTTACGATAAACTTGCAACTTTAAGGTGATGTTCACATCTCTCTCATTCATTCATTCATTTGTTGTTATGTTCTCATTTAATTTTTGAAGTATTGTTCTTAACGAGAAAGTCGTTGCATGTAAGCCTACTTAGCTGATCCATCCTAAAACAAAAATAGTCAAGTCGAAGATTGCTATAAATACCTCAAATCCAAAGTACTATCGTAACTCACCAAACTAAGGAGACATCAGGATAAAATACCCATTCTATTCTTACGAAACGAATTTACTAGCGCACAAAGAACTTTTGAATATCAAACACCCATTGAAGCGCGGAAATCATAATTTTACGCGCATAAAACTTGCCCGATTCTGAAGAAACTCGCAACTTTCGAACACACATTAGCCCAGTAAATCGTTAACATTAATAATTGTCTACTTTCCTTCCTCTGTTCTCAGAGCTTAGTTAAAACACTAAAACTTTTTAGTATTCACCGAAGAAAATCTCAAGTTGTTAGTTAAATTCAAATTGGATAACTTTGTGAATTTATGTGAACAGTTTTAAGGCACCTATTATGTCGTCCCTACACTTAACATGTAGAAAGTTCTCCTTTTTATCTGCGAGGACGTTCGCTTACATTGTACGATACGGGGAACCTGTGCCGAGAAATGTACACGAGTACCTTACAATCTGAGGCAGGACATGAAAAAAGTGGGGCCCCAATAAATCTTGTGAAAAAGTCTGCCTTCTGTAGATAACGGAAACTAAATTTCAGAATACGTATAATTACGATCTGTTCACAAATGAAGAAGTATAATAATAAACTTTTTTTCCATATTTTTTTTAATAATTTCTCCATTTTGGCGCCTTATTACAAAATCTGACTCGAGCACGTTTATGGCTCTTTGAGCTACACCAAGGCGCCATGGTGACGTCGCCGGCTACGTGAGCAACCTGCAGTTGCCAAATGGAGTAGCCAGTTCAGTTCTCTCAGTCCTCGTATAGAGAATGAACGCTACGTGCATAGAAGAAATCGTGCGTGAAAAATTTATTATGAGCGTTGCAAAAATATGTCTGTCTCATTATGGTGGCTGGTTGGAAACTGAGTGAGTAAGATGCAGCATGCTCGTGTACATTTTACTGGCGATGATGCCAGGTCGCCAGTCTTACACAGCGCGCTGACAGTCGTGGCTACGCTTCCAAGTTGGCGACGTTGCCAAACCATCGCCTAGTGAGTTAACTGTCATACATTGCAATGTGATTTTTTTGGATGCGTATATTGAATGTATCATAGTTAAAGTCATTTCTTGAAACATATTGTCTTCCTCACGATATTTTCCTTCCCCATTAATGCCAGTTATTGTGACGACAGACTTGTATATTTACGCTTGGGAATTATTCAGAGGTGCGATTCAAACCTAGTGATAGTGTCTCATGATAGTAAAAGTCGACGTTCGCACCGCTACGCCACCACGACAAAATTACAAAACAAAAAAGTACAAAATACTTTATTTCAACATGAAACATTTAACAAGATCAATTGGAACCCATCAGTTCCGAGCTAGTATGTAATACTGTGTTTCGGAACCGATGGCTTCTCCCTTAACACTCATGACACTATAATAAACAGACATAAATTAATATTAACAACTATTGCTATGACAAAAGTTTTACACACGTATTTATATATTTAGGTTTTAAGTAGAGAAATCGCAGGAAAAAGAATTAAATAAAAAAAAGTGTATTTTTTATATATTTAAATAATAACTATACATCCTAATACATAAATACGAAATATAATAATAAACTAAACGAACCCTACACATATTTTATTAATTGAAAAAATGGCAGTCATAGGAACTGCCGATAGAATTGAAAACTTATAACTCAGAATTTGATAGCTTACTTTGGAAACTACACGTATGTAACCGGAGGGCGTGGCCTGGGCATCATGGCATGGCCATCTAGAAATGCGTCAGCATTTCCTATTGGCTGATGCATTTCTAGGTGGCCATGGCATGATCCCGAGGCCACGTCTTTCAGCATTTCCCATTGGCTGACGCATTTCTAAATGGCCAATAGCCATGGTCCCGAGTTTACCCGAAGATTTCTTTTCATATCTGAGCGTGACGCTAAAATCCAATTCACACCCCACGAAATATCTGTCTAGGCGCGCCTAAGGAAGTTTCACTTCAAAAACGAATCTCCGAATAACCCACCCCTTACTGCTCCCGGCGCAAAAGTGCCCATGATGCGCACCGCGTTCCCACGCTGAATGGCAATGGCCAACCTTTCCTCCAGGAACTCGCCAGAGCGGGAGTCACCTGTATTCTCCCTGAGCCTGCACCCCAATTCTGAGAGGAACCCTTTAGCCTCTGCCCCCCAACAACCTAAGGTCTCCACGGCAACAGGTACAAATTCGTACTGCGACACTAACATACCATACACGTTCGCTTCCTCTTATCAGCGACATCCTCTGCCGCGGCTTAGGTAGAGAAATAATAAAAGTACATTCCATTTGATATCAACACGAATTTTTACAAGACACTTATATGTTGTTATGTTATTTAAAAAAAATACTTACATATAAAAATTAGGTAAATATGTAATAACGTAAGTTAAGTATAATAAGTATATGAGATGTGAGCATACCCAAAAGTATCATTTTCGTAGAACGAAGGCATTAAGTTTCTATAGCAAGGGTATTGTTTACATTGTAAGCGAAGTAATAAAGACGTTTGTTTACTTTAGGCATTATTAGGTTCTGTTGTTTGAGAAAAGTATTTTCTTATATTATGTAAAAAGAACATATTGGGCAACAATCATAGATTACTTTTAATTAATTTCTTATCCACATTTCATTTGATATTTGATTTAAAATCTAACATTATTTTTCGTGAACAAATTATGTTTTAATATCGTATTACATTTCAAAGAATCATTTTATATGCAGAAGTAGTTAAATTGTACACAATATGAGCCTTATTCTAAAAAGGTGTTAAGACCTATCGATTAATGTATCGATAAAAAAAAGCAATACAAACAAAAAAATCCTCTAGGTACTGTTACAAATTCGTAAATATACCGTATATTATATTACAATCTTAGATATTAAATGTAAATTTTTCAAGAACATCTTGATTATCTTTAGACCTTCATAAGACCTGGATAATTCAGGTGTGCTTAGTGTAAGTAGTTAGTTAGGTATGTAGCGTAGTGTAGTTCTCATTGTATTTTAGTTTTGTTAATAAAGGCTCAGATCGTTTATAAAAAAACATTAACACGCAAAACTCATATACTAACTTTTAAAATCATAAATAGTGCCACAAATCAGTTTACTGACAAAAATACCTACAGTAAATCTATAGAACAATTTTCAGTGGCTTTTAATTACGTACACTCGAAAAAATTTAAAAGTAATCCCGTATTAAGCTAGCTATTAATCTAACTTCGTCCACTAAATTAAGCTCGTCATAAAAGCCGGACAACAGGCCACATTAATCCAGCCTTCAGCCGTCACACAACAATGTTGGACAGGGGATGCCTTCCACGGTAATCCCATTAAAAATGGACCACTTCTTAATTTATAATGGCCGTTGGACCGTTCCTTGATGAGGATACTTGTTTCAGTTAATTACGTCAATCCACCGCCGGCGATCAGGATTTATTTTAGTGTCGTTGTTTGCTACAGATGTGATAAACGTAGCTGGTGATTTTTATAAAGAGAAGCGGGCTTTTGATCGTTTTAAATTTATTTTAATAATGATTGTTGATAATAACAATTTTTTTTTTAAATAAAGAGTGACGATACCAGCAGTACATTTGCCTGATGGTAAGCAACATGCCTGCCACATAATAGCACAGTGACACGCAGCTATTGGAACATGAAGAGTCCAAATCATTACCTAGCACTGCACTGCTCTCGTCACCCAGAGATCAAGATGTTATATCTCTAAGCCCTGTAATTTCTCTGGAAACATTTCCGTTAAAAGTAAAAAATATCGTTGGTTTGTTGGTTGGTTGGTTGGTTGGTAATATTTTTATCGATCTGAGCTTAAAAAAACGTTGCGTTTTTTAGACGTTCTCTTAAACATTGTATGCATCGTCAGATGGATCTTCAATAATGATAAATTAAAATGAAAATGAAATGAAAATGAAAATTTTATTTCACACACAGAGAAACTAACACATACATTATAAAAAAAATTAAGTCTAACTTACATAAATATACCTAGTCCGTCCGTACGTGTGGTACAAGAATTTTCGGTGGACCCCAAACTAAGCACATAGCTTGTATATTTGTATATTGTAAATGCCATATATTGAACTCCATCCCGCTGTTGTCTCTGTAGCTTAAGGTTATTTTAATCTCTGTTTTTAACGGTAAAAAAATCAGCTGATGAATGATATGCTGTGCACACTGATTTAATTCTCTTCCTAACATGAATGCCTTTTCCGATCAAAACATAAAATTTAAATTAACACATGTAGTTACAATGTAAGAAAAAAATGGTATAATATTATTTATTAATTCTGTGATCAACACTTTTATTATGCTTTACGTTCTACATGATACTAATGAGTTAAAACAAAATTATAAGCAAAGTTACGCCAAAAGGGACAGAGTAAACTGAACTGATTTGTAGACTGTTGTACATTTTACTCAGATCGGTTGAAAACTGTTTTTTTTTATTATTATTTATAGATACAGTAATATGAGAGCAATAAAGCTCATAACTTAACTGATGGTATGTGATTACTTTCAATTAAGAGCACTTAAAAATATGTACTTACTACAATCTGCACTTAAAGAATATGTACTTACTAAAATGCAGATCAGAATGAAGATCGGATTCGAACCTGCGACCTCACGATTTATAATCTGCATTTTAAACCCTAAGTCGTAGGTTTAAATCAAGCTACTAGATCAAAACATGTTTTGCCTCTAATTCTTAAATAATTTCTTGGTATATATGTCAAACTCATAGAAAAACATTAACGTTAAGCGTGGTAATGCAGCCAGCATGCTGGATACGCTTCCGTCTAGTAGTGGACTTGATTATCTTGGTTATCTAGACGTTCATTGGTTTATGTATGTTACGTAGCTAGTTTGGCATGTAGTGTTATAGGGTAGTTTTCATTGTAATATAATTTTGATAATAAAGGCTCTCTCGTTTGAAATAATAAAAGCATGGTATTGTACTTATTAAGAAGAACATTACAGTAGAATTTCAGTAAGTATAAGATACTTTTAAAATGAAAAGAGCTGGCAGCAGCGGGAGGTAATGCGTCTGCTAATGGAGTGTCCCTTTTAACGTTATCAAGTAGGTACAATTTGAACTCTAAGACTGTGAGTATATGGGCTATAATAATACTGCAATATGAAAACGACAATTCATTATTTTAGTTAATTTTTTATACATAGCCAGTCAAGTCAATTTTAGTTAGGCTAGAGGCTAGACATAAAAAAAATATGTTTCGATTTTAAAGTTAGTTCTATTATGATAATAAATTATTGTTTATTTTAAAAAAAAACTTACCTGTAAATTCAGCTAAATACACGGATCTAAGGAGACATAGCATGGTGACCGTTTGAGTTATTATTTGTTACTATATAAGTATTATATCAGCTATCTGGCCGCCATCACACAAGCTTTGCTTAGTTTGGGGTCAGATGGTGTTGTGTGTGAATTGTCCACCAATATTTATATTTATTTATTTATATTGGAACACGCTGACGTAAGTGCATTGTTTACGCTTCGGCTAAGTATGAAGGGCAACTGTATATGAAATTTAAACCCATATTAATTAACCTGGAGGGCGTTTTAAGATCGGAATCATTTGTTCGTAAATATTGTGCTGCAAATGAAAACTAATTGGTTTTACACTTGAGCGTAAGTGGTTAAGGAGCTACTACAATATAAATTTGAAAGACGACATAGTGATTATGTTTTATATTAAATGTTTACGGTATAACTATCACCAAAAAAAAAGCAAGAAAAATTTATAAATTTGTGGACATGATTACCCAAAAAAAAACGAAAAAAAAATGTACCTGCCTAGAAACCGACCGCAAAGTTAAGTTTATTGGTTTTAAAATTCTTGGCCCCCTTTGGAACTACGGTGCTTCGATCGAGTAATACCTACGCACAAATCGCCGATATAGGTGAATTCCAGATTTTTGTTGACATTCTAGAAAAGGATACGCCCATTTCGAGATTTTTTTTCTAAGGAATTCCAAGGAAATCTAACCTTTCAAACAAAAAAGAATCAGTAATCAGTCGAAAGTTTAAGTTAACAAATATAAAAATATGTGTGTGCTTAAGACCGTAGGGCAGAAGTGAAAACTTCATCATAATTTTAATAATGTCAATTATTACATAATCATAAATCATCAACATCCTAAACTGAATATAGTAAACATAGCAGTGAAGAGCAGCTGACTGTATCTTTCTTGTTCAGGCACACTAGGCGGTCCCGACTTCAGCCGATTGAACCTTTCATCTCAGAGCTTGACAGGTCAGGCTCACTTACACCCTACGAAAAAATCTATGTGCGTTGTGCTAAAAGGAGTTATCACTTTAAAAAAAATCAGGTATAGTTTGCTATTTTATTTAATGGAGAACCTCCTCCATTTTTGAAATCGGTTTAAATTTGTCATAAATTTTCTTAAAGAAAAGGAATTCTCTAGTTAAAATTAACAATTTGTATGAACTTTAATTATTAATTCATTTTAAATATTAATTAATCAGGCATATTTCCCAAACTATAAATGCCACTGAATCCTTTAAAAAAAATTATTTTTGTAATGTGACCATGGACGTATACTAAAAAACAAACATTTTTATACGTACATGAATGTGACCAATAGAATCTATCTATTTTAAAAACATTTTGTACCCCATATTTCATTATCAATCGAGAAAATAGCATTTAGTGTCGTGCTCAGCGTTTCACTTCTTCTTCCTGCTCAATCCTTAAAAGCGTTTTACCGCATTCAGTGCTTTCGGTAACGAAATTAGTAAACCATAGATAGCTATGCATGCCCAGTGACTGTTTTTCGATTGAGAAAGTTTTTATATTATGGATTTAATGTCGATTTTTTATTATGTTATTATATTATGAATTTAAAGTTTTTATGATATGGATGTAAAATCGTAAAGCCATGATGTCTAAAACCCATGGTGATGTCGAACGTGCAATTTCACAATTACAATGTCGTGGGTTCGAGTCGCGTCTGTAACTGTGAGTATTTTCCTAAATGTAACTGAAAGAATTTGTCATTACTACTGGCTTTACTACTGGCTTACTGGTCACTAACTTAAAACGGTGAAGGAAAACATCGTGAGGAAACCGACATGTACCTAGAAGCTTTCGGAGTCATGTGTCATCCACCAACCCGCACTGGGCCAGCGTGGTGGATTATGGACTTAACTCTCTCCTTGCGAGAGAAGGCCCCGAGTCCCAGCAGTGGGAACGTTTAGTGGGCTGTTGATGACTTTAACCGTGAAAAAAACATCACGGGAAAACTGCAATGATCCAAGAAAGGTATTATTCAGACCTGTCAAAGAAAGTGGTAAATTTCACCAAGTATGCCGTCAATGATTCATTTTAACATTTCATTACATTTCCACATGTTCTAACATTGGCTCCACCCATGGTGTAATTGAAAACTATATTTGATAGGTCTATTTGCATCTTGAAAACGCCCCATTCAAGTAATCTCACACTGTAATCATTACCGACCGTACTGTATGTTAGTACGATGCTTATAAAAGTTTATTGTGTATGTTTGTGAAAACTGTGCAAGTCTTCACTTCTGTCGGCCACTCCTGGAGTGCTAGTGTTTTTTTGTTTTCGTTATTTATGATTGAGGAAAGGGTAGGCACGATGAAGTGGTAGAGAAAACAAAAGAAAGTATGACTGAACTGTGACGCAAAGGAAGAGCTGAGGTGACTAGTAACAACGATGAATAAAAAGGTAAATATTGTGTCGACACCACATGTCATAGTCGTAGAGTAGTATAAGGGTACCTAATAATGAAAAACGATTAATTTATATAAAGTCTACTGAGGTCTACGGGTCTAACACAAACTTTTAATTGTACTTGTAGGTACCTAAAATTTGTGAATGTTCAAGATTGTTGTATTTATCTTATTTTGTGCACTTGTAAGGTCGTTGAGGTGTGATTGGAGCCACAATCAAAATCAATGAATAAACTGGAAAGTAAAGAAACACTGGCCGTGCAAGCTTCTTAAATTTTACACATAAATATGCTACACAGAATCAGGTAGTATATTTGCGAAGTAAATTAAGACTGGAATGGTTGTTGCTTTTTGACAAATTAATCTTTGTAAAGAAAACTTGTTAAAGTTTTGTGAAAAAGCATATTGTCATAATTATAAAATGCATGGTTTATGCCTCGGCTACATTAGCGGGCTACGGCGAATATTTGTGAAAATATTTTACGACCTATTTTCGTACGCACATATTATACAATACTAATTTTGTTAAATTAAGTCGAGCTGTCAAAGAAGCACGGCAAAAACACCGATTATTATAAATAATAGGTATCTTAAGATTGCATGGTATTGTTACGAAGAAATCGAACTGAAATTCATTTTTCGTCGCGAGGTTTACTCACGGTGTATTTTGACCTATATTATGGGCTTACCATAATCTCTGGGATTTTTTCCTCTATTTGCAGACCTTTTTTCTAATGTAGCATGCACAAAAATTGTGTCTTATGTCGTTATATACGAGGTTTTAGAATAACGTCAGTTCACGTGAGCCGGTTATATTTACGATCACCGACTCAGGGTATGGTGCGCGTTTGTTTTCCGGAACTATTTATTCTTCGTTACTGCTTGTTGTAGGTTAATGAGTACAATAGGAAGACTAGATTTTTTTAACGAAATATGTTTTAGCCGCTTTAAAGATATATTTGTACAACCTAATAAAAAAACCGACTTCAAAACCACAAATAAAGTAATGAATAATTGTTGAAAGCGAAACCCGCTCATCTATTTCAAGTCGGTGCCAACCTCCAGATTCATAGTTTGCATGCTTTTTTTGAGTTCAAAACCGAATCCTTCATCGTATATCCGTAATCCAAATCCTCATATTTCGCACACTCAACTCCATGTGAGGCCCTCGCCTTAAGGTCTCAATTACAGCGTTCTCTAGTTCCCACAGATTTCAATTTTTTTTGCTGTAGTTCCACCACGCTCGTATTTGACGTTTAGTACGTTTGGTGTCTGGCGTTCGACGTTGACTTTTGAGTCTGAGACCGTTAGCTGAGCTATTATTATAAGCCAAAAAAGCGTCCTTTTTTTAAAGAGATCTTTGACAATTAGTCTTATGTAGTAACTAGCTACCAAACTTTGGGCTAGGTTCAGGCACACCCCGGACACTCGTCCTAAACTCCAAACAAACGGTGAAGTCGACATACCTACACTCACACAACTACGCATATGTCGTTCGAACACATTTACGCATGTGTGCGTGTCATCTAGGGTTACTAAATTATTTTATGGAATAGCTGTGACCCGTGAGTTCACCTGCCTATGGCTTACCTAGTTAGTGTTCGATCTTTAATGTAGGTAAATATAACTTTCATCAACAATCAGAAGGGAGAAGATTTAAAACAAAATAGGAGATAATAAAGGTACCATGTACGAATTGACTTTTAGTTAAGTACACTTACCCAAAGATTTCTCTTTGGGTAAGTGCATTCTGACAATTCAATTCTGACAACGAAAGCCGCAGTTTAAAAACAACGAGTTTAATAATTTCGTCACAGGACTTCAGTGTTGGCGCGTACTTCTAACCAGAATAGCTTAACACAGTTTATAAAAATGATTCAATCTTTGTAGAAATTCTTATGAAATTAAAATCTCTTATTCTTGTTTCGTATAATAGACGAAAAATTTGGTACCATTTTGTTAAATAATACAGCATCATGGTCATATTCTCATAGAAAATTATCGTCCGATTTAATAACCCTTCGTTGAGTCCGCCTCGCGTCCGCGAGGGGGAGGAAGCTTGAAATTGGCGGGGGGTGGGGAGTGTCCGTTCTATCTATATTATCTATTCTATGGTTCAGGTTCAGGTTCCTAATAACCTCATCTCAATCTCTACTTTGTTTTTAAGTTTAAATTTTTTGTGTTGTTTAGTTTTATAAATAAGTGCAATAAAGAGTTTATCTATCTATCTATCTTACCGTAGATTATTCTTCAACTAGTACTACTACTAATACAACGGCTGGCGCAAAGACACCTCAGACGGTAAAACCTTAGCTTGGGCTGCCGCTGGTAAGGTAGTTCGAAAAACGACCTAAAACGACATCCCAGAAAACGGTGCCCTATTGTATGGACTTAATGGAGAGTATTTTGCACCTTCTGACTTACAGCAGGTGCAGAGCTAAGTACTATTTTTATTTGAAATCGTCTGGAAAAAAGCCTGTACAATGTTTTTTTACTTAAACTATTTGACACATTTATTTAAAGTGAGTCAATAACAGGCTTACTTTTCTTTGCCATTTCAGAATTTGTCAAGCAACGATATCATCTACAATAGGACGCGTTTGCGGAGAAGAAACCGAAACCGCTACAAGTTAACAGACTACAGTGTTTATAGCTGTTTTGCAAAACTGTCTCATGCAATAAAAAATGTAATCAGTCCTTTTCCGTAAACAAGTGTCACTTGATCGGGTAAACTCATCGCGCATACGAACCCCTTCATGGCTATGATCATATTTAAGGCTCGGCTAGATTCCTTCTAAGCTTCTGAACTCAAGGGTATGGGACCCTAAAGGCTTGTTCGCATTAAGCTAGTGTATTAGTCTAGTAGAGAGTAATTTAGTGGCTAAAATACTCGCTACTATTCAAAAGTCGTTCGCACCGTGCTTTAGTACAGTTCACAAGTGAGTAAGTAGCGTTTTGCAACATGAAGCGTCTACAACGCAATAAAATAAATAAGCTGATTACGCTTGTTTTATTTGCTTGTTTTTATAGAGCGGGGACTTAATATTCCACAAACACTCATGTTCCACGTATAAAGAAACAAATTTTAATGTAGTATCTTCACTCCAGCGAAACGACATTTTGGCGGCAACCACAGACTAGTTAGTAAAGAGATGCGGCAACTAATGAACTCGACTAATTTGACAGGTTCGCACTCGTTTAGCCGATGAACCAGAGAGCACACGCAGCACAGACGCGTGGTGGGGATGCTACTCGCCCGTTGAAAATAGAACAAAATGGATTGACTCGACTAAATCATTCACAAGACTACTCGACTAAATTTTTACTGTTCATACACGTTTAGTTGCTAAATTACTCGCTACTAGACTAAATTACTAGTCTAATGCGAACAAGCCTTAACAGGAAGAATATCTAATTTAGTATGAATGCGGGCCGTTTCGAATGGTTAAGCTTGCGGAGTGATCGAATGGCTGCGAGATGAAAGTGGGCTGTTATTGGAGTATTCTTGTGCAAAGAATCTTTATTTACAAATAAATGTGACAGTGAAATAAAGTAACTGATATTATTGCTCCGTAGTTGAATGTTTCCCATAACAATAGATATTCGTATTCCTAATATCATCATAGTTGTTGTTTTGTGCCTGTTTTTTCCTTGTGATTTTACGTTTTAGTAAATGATTTTACAGTATAATACGTTTCGAAAGATTTTGCTAGTCAGTATGCGTATGTATGAGGATGCAATAAAAATTTAACCATTTTCGACCTAATTCGTTGAATAAATATACTAGGATACAATATATAGATACGAGGATAGAAAAAGATAAGAGATAAGAGTTCACCATTGGGTAACATTTACGTGCAGAGGTAACTATAGAGAGAGTGGTCGATTTCACAGATATGAAGTCGTAGGCTCATTTTCCAATTTCATAAGTTCAAGTGTCAGCGCTACAAACTTCAACGACGGAAAAACAACTTGAATAATAAATATGTAAAACTCGTATTCGTACTCACACACATACTCGTACTCGTACGCACATCTTGCTTGTCTCGCCGTCCTGTCTTTTTTACAAAAGTACTTATTTGTTTTCTTAGTACTAGGAGCTCAGAACATCAAGAATTAATCCTCACTCCGATTCACATGTAATCTAACTATGTTTAGTTACAGTGAGGAGATTGTTTCATTACCATAGTTAATCTGTCAGGCTTAGTCGGATCAGATTTTGATGAAATAGGCAAAGGCTTACAGAGGTACATGGAGTTGGAGATTGTTCTTGTGAGTCTCTGAAACTATTAATTGGATTAATTAGGGTTAATTTAACTAATTAAATTGGCAATATGGTCTGTGACGTTGCGGTTTTGTACGTAACAATGGTGCGATGTACTTTATAAATCTTACTATAGCAAAAATAACAAAATATTTAATTAAAGTAGTTTACGAATCGTATGGTACCTAAATAATATTTTTACATTTTAAAAATTTTAGTTATTATCATAACTTAGTTAAGTTACTCGAAGACACTTGTTTTCGTTGTCGAATCAACTTCAGTAAGAAGGCCAATCTTGCGATTTTGTGAAAAAAAAACATTAAGAGATTTGGAAAAAGAAAACCTCAATCTTGTGAGTTATGAGAATTTAATATGAATCCTATTTATATACTTACATAGTATTTTTTCTTATCTGGCTATTCCTCGAAAAAAATGGCAGCAGTAAAACGCTAGGCTTAACCCTTAAATATAACATAAATATTCACCTAATATATTGCGCAGTGTGACTTGGCCCTGTCACAAACGCCAAAAAATATAGCCGTGGCCCGGTTGTCATCAACGTATCTTTTTGTAAAGGTGATAATGCCCATTTATGCCGTGTAGACTAATTGTTGTTTGACATTATGAGAAAGTCATGGGAGGTATTAGTGTAAAAGTTAGCATAACATTTTCTTTTTAGGGTTCCGTAAAACGTAAAAACTGAACCCTTATAGATTCGTCGTGTCTGTCTGTCTGTCCGTCCGTATGTCATGCTCTGTGAACGAGTAATGAGATATCTGTAATAATGCGTATATATTGATATTTTTTACTTCATATTCTCTGTCACTCGTGGGCCAATTTGGATTTTTTTATTGAAATGTTTTACTTTCAAATTGGTCTCCAAGTTTTTATAAGTGAGTTAATTTGACCTATAGACCGATTTCTTTGGTTTTCTAAGAAAAACAAGACCTATTTATTTATTGGCTCGACGGTTTTTCCAGGTAATGTTTTGAAATGCATTGTGTTTGTAATGTTGATGTTTATGCAATCGATCCGGAAATTAAACGTTTAAATTACCAATAAACTGACAAAAGCAAAATCAACTTTCTCTACTTATTTGGGCTGTCAGTAATCGGTAGACGTTTTTCACACAAAATTTACTAGCACCAAACTAAGCATGGCTTGTGTACTGTGGGAGCCAGATAGCTGATAATTATACTATACGAGTAATATTTGTATAATTACTATTAATACATATTTATGATGAGTTAATAATGTAATTTCTCCAAAAATACAAAAAACAACTTCAATTTAAAGTAAATTTTAGTTTTTTTGTGCATATTTCAACAACGATTGCAATAAAACTTATAGTGTGTGACCAGTGATAACCTCTCAATTTTAATTTACCAAACAAAAAAAGTACCATCAAAATCGATTCACAATTATTGGCAGAGTTATCACGAAACATGCCTTCATACAAAAATAAACACAACCAAATTGAAAACCTCCTCCGTTTTAAAAGTCTCTTAAAAACATAGAACAAAAATATATTTATTATTAATATTATTCAGAGCTTAAGCTCTAAATAATAATATTAGTTCGTGATTAATCACGAACTAATATTATTATTTAATTACCTTGCGACTAATGAAGGCCAAATAATAAGGGTTAGACTAAGATCACTTCGTTTCGTAGTGAGACGACCCGCAATTTTTTCAGTCACCTCGTGACCACGGTGGTTGTAATACTGCTGAAACATCGAGATAATTATATTATTATGTTAGTTCGTGATTAAACCCAGTTTAATATTATTAATATGTGTTGAAATCGCGACAGTTTAAAGACTATAAAAATGTATTTGTCACTCAAGAGTGAGAATTGAACTCACGATCTACGTCTCCGTGGGCAGACTTCAACGCTTTTTTGTTAATCATCTGACAAACATTCACACAATTTAAGGGACACTAAGCGACACACGCTGCAACTTGTTTTTCACGTACAAAAGTGCTTCACTACGTAACGCCAATGTTTCCACTCCCGTTCACTTTCAGCTCCCAACATCGATTGTTTACTGAAGCTTTAAAACACACGCCAGTCTGTCTATTAAATGGAGAGGTGGGCAAATACGAACTGGCAAATCTTTGCTTATAGTCGTACATGTAGGAATGTATTATGTACTGGTATATGCCCGCGACTTTGCCGAGTAGAATTTTTCAAGTGAATACTTTGGCGATTTGAGCATTTTTTGGTAGCGGAAAATCTCATGATTTTGCGTCACAGACATGCTCATGTACAACCATTTAGAGCTATTTATTAATTGATGTGCCCTGTAAATCCTGAAATTGATAACAAACTGCGGCTGTGTGTGTAGCGGAGTGATTAACAACCCACCAATATACTTGACCCCTAGAATCGCTAGCGGCGAGGTATGTTGTGGTTCTATTTATTTTGGTAGTTGACAACGAATAGTGATAGATAAAAACGTCCGGGGTTCACCACTTCTTGCAACCGACTAGAACGAAAAGAGTGTGGTCACTTTTCCCAATGATGACATAAATTCATGCGCCTTGAACTTTGAGACGGCATATCTGTAGTCTAAATCTATGCTAATGTAGCAGCTTAGCGTGACGTCCGCGCTAGATGCTCTTCAGATGGGTGAGTTCGCGTGACCAACTTGCGTAATAGCAAGCAGTAGCTATACGGGTAGTATTGTATTACGTTACTGCTTTTTAAAACTAAATTTTCAAGCTAAAAGTTTTCACTTCTACGGGTTGTCCCTATAACCATTTTTTAGGGTTCCGTACCCAAAGGGTAAGAACGGAACACTATTACTGGACTTAGCTGTCCGTCCGTCCGTCCGTTCGTCCGTCTGTCACCAGGCTGTATTTCAAGAACGGTGATAGCTAGACAGTTGAAATTTTCACAGATGATGTATTTCTATTGCCGCTATAACAACAAATAGGTACTAAAAATAAAATAAAATAAAATAAATATTTAACGAGGGCTCCCATACAACAAGTAAACTAGATGGCGCCACTAATACACTTAAACGTTCATTCGATCTCGTTGTTAAAATCGTAAGGTAAAAATCAAAATTTTAGAAAAACTTTTGGTTGAAAGCCTGTCTGTGGAAACTGCGATGGTTTATGTAAGTATACGGAATTCAAATAAAGCCAGAGGTTTTCGCCGTTAATTTGCTAATGGTACGGAACTCTTCGTGCGTGAGTCCCACTCGCACTTGGCCACTTTTATTTAACAATAGACATCGTGACTGAAGCAATGAATATGTCAGTCAGTTAGATTATTAAAAAATATTGTACTCGTATGTCATATTTAGTTTCAGAAATAAACAATGACGAAAATATTGTGCTTAGAAGTTTCGAGTGACGTCACGACTATATACGATTACAAAGTGAACGTACCGTCACTATACGTCAACAAATATCTTTGTCGATTATTAATAATTTGATAAAACAAAAATACGTGTCCTGTATATTTCCATAATTTACCTGATAGATTAATATTAAATAGTATGTATTCCCAGTCATCATAGCGATTACCTGTAGGTTTGCACTTGACCGCTATCTCACCTGATGTCAAACAACAATATCATCTAACGTAAAAATACTTTTTTTATAGGGCACACGTACAGACACAACAATTATCATAATAGAATTTGGCCTCTTGGGGCTTGACTAATTAATCTTTGCATCACAGCCATTCTATGTATTCGTATGTAAATTATAAAAATAATTGGTGCAAAAATAACATTAATTGTTGTATTACAAGTTGCAAGCCTTAATTCTATGCTGTTTTCTTTATACCTATCAAATTTAGGGAAGGTAAAAATTGTTGTAGATTTCGGCGTTTCTGACGTCATACATACCGAATGAGATACAATTGAGCCAGATTTTGTGATACAGCGTTTAATCGTAATTTCGTCATAACCAACAATCGCGTGTAAATTTATCATAAGCTTAGAATGAAGTTATAAACAACGTATATTTTTCAATACCCTAAGCATTCTACCTACACGTACAAAGGTAATGTTTGTACGTCAGTATGTATATAATATAACTAAATATTGTAGCTACATTTACAAGGTACGGAACCCATTTTGTTTGTACTCTTGGGATATCCGAAAAATCCTTTGCCGAAATTCTTTGGCTCCATTTAGAAGGTTGGTGGAAGGATCAACAGTTCACACGGGATTTAAAACAAAGCTGTTTTAAATCTGCTATGTAAAAGGTTGTTTATAAAGAGTTATATTAATATTATATTAATACTGATATACTTAGCCCATGGGATAACATTTTTTTTCACACAACACCATCTGACCTTAAACTAAGTAAAGTTTGTTCTATAGGGAGACAGGCAGCTGATATAGCTGTATCTAAATGTATGTCACTGTAAAATGGTCCATTATCATCCATCCATAAATCGATTAAAAAGCTGGCTTGTCGATCAAACTTTTTATAGTTAGAGCGAGTTTTTAAAGAGTGATGGCAAAGTCACTACAAAACTGTAAGCAATTTACTTTGTGCATTACAATTGTAAAAAATACATATTTACAAATACTTTAATGTTTGACTATTATCTGACGATAATTATTATTGTACAATATAATGTCCAGTTTAATTTTTAAAAATGTATACGCTTTGTAAGCTCTTTTTTTAAAATTGACGTGTAAATTGTACATTTATGAATAAAGAACTTTGTCTTTGAGATTATAATCTAATGCGTGAGATTATAATCTCAAAGGTACGAAAGGTTAGGTAGGTAAGAAAGGTTAGTTTGTAATCTGACGTGGTTATATTATAATCTGACGGTTTTTACAATTTTGCGTTGATATAGGTATACATATTTACTGTACATAAACACCCAGACACGCAACAAATATTTGAATTCATCACACAAATATTTACACTAGGTTTGGGAATCAAACCCACGACCCTCAGCTTCGCAAGCAGACTTACTATCAGCTACAGACTTACAGTCAGCTTTTAGAATAATGTAGTCATTATAATCATTAGCCCAAATAACCCACTAAATGTTTTCACTGCTAGCACTCTGAATCTTGTCTGCCGTTTCCTCACAATATTTGCTTTCTAAAGCCAGTGATGATGACAAACTTGTTTTCACTGGTAAAAAAAATCAGGGGTGCAAGTAGAATTCGAACCTACCTACTATATTTCGATTGTAATTTGTACGTTCTAGCTACTAGGCCCACTGTAGCTTATTTTATATGTACCTACTTAACATTTTTTGATGCAAACAGAAGTGGATGAATGATGTGTCTATGCCTATGTGTTCTTCCAGACTATAATCTAACTGTATTCCAAATTTCAGCCTGATCCGTTCATACGTTACGGCGTGATTGAGCAACAAACATCCAAACTTTGACATTTATAATATTAGTGGGATTGATAATGGTTTTGTTGTACAGGAATAACTCTTTGCTGAGTCTATTCCGTGTAGTACGTACTCAGGTAGACTGTCTACCCGAGGACGTACTACATCGACACCAGTTAATTCTACTGCCAAGACGTAATTATAAACGTTTTTTTATTTCCGTAGGCAAGACATGTATTTTTCTATTATGACTTGACTTGATGCTACCACACATCTATTTGAATTTGATGAGTCCAAACCACAACCTGGGACTGCACTGCGCTCATAACCTCTAGATTAAAGATGCACTGCGTTCATAACCTCTAGATTTAAGATAATTTATCTCATACTCCTCTTATTTCTTTGGTAACACTGCCTTTCAAATCAGAACACAACAACATTGGAACATTACTAATTTCGAGGTAGAATACTGACAACAAAAGTGTGGTACTTCCCCAGGTGGACTCTGAAAAGAGCCTTAGGTACCCCTTTGTCTTTATTTACAGAGAAAGTGAAGGTAAAAAGAAAAAAAAACTTAACATAATTTTATGATATTTTTTGGGCAGCGTAGTGAACACATTTAGGTCATCTTTTTACATTCAGCATACTTTGTACATTTTATTAAAATATTGTTTCGTTGTTGTTGTAGGTATAATGAACCAGGAAGCTTTTTATAAAACGATCTCAAGCCGTATCTAAAGGCAGTTGGAAGGGACAGAATAAGGCCTAATAAAGTGAGAATATTATAAGCCCACGCTTCATCATTTATGGAATCGTATCACGACGCAGCTCAATTCCATCTGCAGGATAACGTAACAAAGGTTGGAAACATGAGACGGAATATTTGGTGCCAACGATCAAAGAGGTAAAGGAGATTCCGCGTTTTATAAAGATCACTGGGGGTGACATTATATTTCGGAGCAAAAGATTTTACATTCGTTTCGACACGATTGTTAAGAATATTTAGGAAATATACGTAGGTACACACATTATCGCACTTTTTATAAACAATCTATACATTTTAGTATTTTTAACCCCTACGTAAAAAATATGCAATGTTTGTAAGTGTCAGTCTGTGTATGTCTGCATCGTAGCTCTCGAAAGAATGAATCGATATTGATTTTGTTTTTTTAAAGGTGATTTAGTAGGAGTATCCGTATTTATGTTTCATCAAAAGTTAGTATAGCAATTTCAGGTTATTATCTCTTTTGTAAGCTAGGGTAGAAATGTTAGACTCATAATGGTTGCTCGTTTTACTTAAAAATAAATGTTTAACTTAAAATTGTCATTTGGTACACTAGTGCGATTGTTCTATGTAGCTTTTCCGAATACTCTAATTTGCAATAAATAAATCTTTGGTCAGATTGTTACATATACCCTTTTAAAAAACATACTTGTCGTACTTCCTCAGGTGGATTTGGATTATAGCCCTACCACTTACTGATAATTGATGAGTTGTTTTAGATTTTTTAAACAGAATCGTACCGTACGATCAAAATATCCTAAGGCAAGAACGAACCTTGTTCATACATTGCGTGATCATATTATTTCGGGAGCTAGTTCCAGAGCCTGCCGGGGTAGATAACGCTGTAAAACGTCAATCTCTGGTAGCTCTCCTCCATTTCGGAGGGATCAAAGTTCCGGACACGGATTATAAGGGTCTAAGATAAGCTCATTTTCAAAAGCCTAAATTTGTACTCACCTACCTCCTTTGTTGAAACACTGATGAGTTGACTTTTTGTGAATAATATGGAGGCATTACTAGGATAATATCAAGTAATAAGTTTGTATAAAAGTAGGGATGATTTTGTTTGACTGTAATAAGATGTACACGTGGACCATGATTCTTAATACATGATTAAATAATTACTCATAATTTTAACTACATTATAAAAACACTAGGAAAAATTATATTAGTGGCAAGAATATCTGATAGGGACTGAAAACTACGCCTCACAATTGTGAAATTGTGCGTCGTAGTTTTCAGTCCCGCCTACACCTCAGATTGTTTCAGGAGCAAATCTACAAGTTTGTTGCATTACCATTGGCTTTACCGGTGAAGGAAAACATCCTGAGAAATCTAGCAAGACATATGTATGTCATCCACTAACTCGCACTTGGGCAAGTGGTGCATTATAGCTTAGACTATATCTTTTTTATAGAATATACCGAATCTCAGCTGTGGGAACAAAAAAAAAAATGGGGTGCTTATGTTACTAGGAAAGTTATTGTAAAAATGTTTATGAATAACATCTAAGCTATCTATTTTCCAGGAGCAATCAATTCTATTACATTACTCCTTCACTAAATAGTGCAATAAGTTCCCGGGACAAAAAGTAACATAAACCTTGTGTTTTTCCAGACTATACTCTACTATAATCTATTCTACATAATAAATATATACAAAGGCTACAAATCTATATGTGTTCCAAGTTTCAACCCATTCCGTTCATAAGTAACATTGTGATTGAGTCAACCAACATACAAATATGCAAACATTGAGATTTATAACATTATAATTAGATAAATATATTAATTTATGTATTATTAATGAGAACCTATATGCCAATTGGTATGACGGTTACTACAAAGTTCTTTCTGAGGTGTAATTGTCGTGCAGTTGCCACAATCAAATACGAAATATTGCTCTATTTGACGTATAGGTGCAACTTGTTCACGAGTAATGTAATAAGTTCTAGAACTCCTGGAAAAAAGTTCGTATAAGATAATCACTGAAAAAAAAAATCGCAGCACGAAGTTTGTCTAGTAAGCTAGTAATATACCTATATTTATCAACTAATCCGATCAAATGATCCCACGCATTTTTGCATAAGTTTAAAAAGTTTAGTTTTTTTTTAAATCATAAGAATATTAATGCAGAGTTTTGAAGGAAAATGTAGCAACATTTTTTCCTGCGTCATGGTACTTCCTTGGCAACATCCCTTATCATCAAACTGCAGGTCTCAATTGAGGTATTTTTGGCGATCCGGTAAAATGACATAAGCCTACAGCGTACTCAATTACTGGAAGCTTTTTCCGCAGTAATTTCGCTGGAAACATTGGATTTTGAACCGGAACTTCTTAACATTTTTCAATTATTGAAGTTACGGTGGTCTAGTCGGGAGAACGCCGGCTGCCGATCCGGAGACCCCGGGTTCAAACCCCACACGCACCACTGTCTTTTCGAAGTCATGTGCGTAATTCCGCTAACTTAAAACGGTGAAGGAAAACATCGTGAGGAAACCGACATGTACCTAGAATCTTTCGAAGTCATGTGTCATCCGCCAACCCGCACTGGGCCAGCGTGGTGGATTATGGCCTTAACTCTCTCCTTGCGAGAGAAGGCTCCGAGTCCCAGCAGTGGGAACATTTAGTGGGCTGTTGAGGATTGATTGATTGCTTGGTATTCTATACAATAACATTTTCTCAATGCGAATCTACGAAACTGATACAATACGGGCTTTTACAATTTATTTCAATGAAACATTGTGCCAAGCACACGTCCAATGCACACGTGCATTATCAAATGCTTATAGTCGATTTAAAGTTAATTAATTGTTACCATAAGATAAAACTGACCACCACGATATGGATTTTTAAGACACAGTTTGGTGGTTAGAGTAGCATGACGCCATGGAACTAATATTTTTGGATGAAAAATGATATGATTTGAAAGGTCAAATGGGAACTCGTGGAAGGATGTCTTTCTGTAAAATAATCATAGCAGATAGTGTGTACGCCATCGACTAAAGGCCGATTTACATCAGACGAGCGAATGCACATTCTATCCCCACTGTATCAAATTCATTTGGTGTAAACAAACGTAGAGCATTCTTTCGTTGTTTTGTTTGCGTTCGCAAAGATTCTATGGAATATTTAATATGAAAAACGCTAAGAACGATCTTTCCTTTAGACTAAAAGATCGAGAAAGAATGCTCTTGTTCCAGAGCTAGCTCTAGCTCTATGTTCGTTCAGTTTAAATCGGCCTTAATAGAAATAGAAAAGAATAATGTATGATCAATTGGTGTGAAAAGCCGACTTGCTACTCTTACGTTCATACCTAACGCACAAGGAATCTTAATCTTACTTTCTTCTTAATTGTAAATGTGAAAGTTTGTTGTTTAATGACGTCTCAAAAGAGTAGGATTAAAATATGGAACATAGAAATTTTACCGTCTCGAATAGCACATAGACTACGCATTTTCATCGCAGGGAAATTACATAAACGGGAGCCATGCGGATAAAATCACGGGCAGCTGCTAGTTTTTATTTTGTATCACTACTGGCTTGCCGCGACTTTCAAGCTGATAATTATCATATAAAAATTAGGATTATAATCTTTATTATTTACCAGTATCTTCTGATAAGTACATGCATCTATCTAATGTAGGCACGCCGATTTTGCCCGTTGCGTTTAAGTGGACGAAGTGACCTCCGGAACCACTACACGAATATCAAGGAATTTTACTCAGTTTAAACGGTAAAGCCTCTAAATGGTCAGACGCTACATTTTATTTGCATGAATCAGGTTATATCCAATATTATTTTAAGCTATTGCATAGCTTTTATCGCGGGCCTGGAGACCGAATTTTAGAGATCGTGCATCTCTTTCTTGTGTTCACAAGAAAGAGAGATGGAAGACCGTAACGCCGTCCTTCCCACTCGGTCATTCATCACACATGACTTTCATGTGGAAATAAATAATTATGACAGTGATGCATTTGTAAGTAACATTTGTTATTTTGAAAATGCTATATATAATTGTTAATACACAGTAATGAAATATACCTACATGTAAATATTTTTTTATAATTGTATAAATTCAGACCAATAGAAACTGTTTTGCCAGAGCATAATCCCAGTACTATAATTAGTCTGTGTTTTGGAATAAGACGGTAAAAGTTTACTTGAGTTTAAACAACATTTAAGAACGAACATTAATGGAAAGGAATTTTGTAATAACTATGAGATAATGATTGGTCAGAAACAGTACATAGAGGAATTATTACAGAAATTTGAAATTACAGAATGTAACTAAAGCAGAAAATTGTTCTTCAGGAATTAGTTATCAAAAACTAATAAGCTGTTGCATGTACTTAGCGGTTAGCGGCGCATGAGAAGACCCGATATAACCTACTCTGTTAGTTATTTAAGTCAATTTAATAGTAGCTATAGTGTTGAACACTGGAATTACGCTCATAAAATTATCTTAGATATATGAAGAAAACTGAAAAGTATTGTATAAAGTTTAGTAGTCAAAGAGAAAACTTGCAAGGTTTTGTAGATGCTGACTGGGCCAGTGACAACCTGGACAGAAATTCCTATACAGGATTTTGTTTTGTTATGTCAGGTTTATCCATTTCATGGCAGAGCAGAAAGCAAAAGGTTAAGCCCTTTCAAGTACTAAGGCTGAATATGTTGCATTTCTCCAAGCTTGTAGGGAAACAATATATTTAAGAGAACTACTGTATGAGCTCACTGGTTCTCTTGTTACAATTAATATGTATTGTGATAATCAAGTGCATTGAAGATGGCCACATACCATCAATGCCACAATAGGTCAAAGCATATTGATGTAAAACACCATTTTGTATGTGAGACAATTGCTAGCGGAAAGATAAACATTAGTTATTTGTCTACAAATGAAATGCCAGCTGACTTATTGCCCAAAGGTCTAGGAGTTGTTAAGCACTACAAGTTTATGAGTGACTTAGGTATTGTTAACTTGAATTGCTAGACTGTATGTATATGTTAAAGGTAAAAACTATAAATTGACAAGGAATATCTTTTTTGTATGGCCCTTAGCTTAATTTGATAAGTAAGGGTGTCGTAATAGTATCAAAATATACTACTAGTGACATCTATGTTTATGACACACCCCGGACACTCGGCCTAAACTCCAAACAAACGGTGCAGTGGACTTACCTACTCTCCACACAACAACGTAGATGTTGTTCGCACATATTTACGCATGTGTGTGTGTCGGCTAGGGTTACTGAATTATTTTATGGAATAGTTAGATGTGGCCCGTGAGTTAACCTGCCAGTGTTAAGTGGCCTACAATCTTACCGAGTGTTGGATCTTTTTTGGAGAAAATTCAAACCAAAAAAGTAAAAAGTATTACCTACCTACCTATTGGTTTTTAGTAGGGACACATTTGAGACTTACCCAAGGAAAAAACTTTGTTCTGACCAAATATTAATCACTCCACACACACACACATACCTATTTCGTTGTAAATCTCAAAACATTGAATTAGATAAAATTACGTGCATACGTTGGTTGCATTTTGTAATCTACGTATAACGCGCATTGTAATACAGTTCACTCAAATCATACACTAAGTTACAATGCACACACGAATTAGGTATTCACATCTAATACGGCAGCGAACAGTACAAGTATTTGATATGGTTTTGCAACTCATATTAAAGTTTGTAAACATGAAACTATATATATACTTATACGCGCGAAATGCAACAAATCGGCAGAATCAGCTGTTGGCCGATTTGTGTTGTCAGTTCCGGATTTAATTTTTTTCCGAATTGGTTCAAGAATCACTTATTTCATGTCAAATGGCGAATTACATAATATTCACATTTGTTGGAAGGAACGCATAAAATTTTAAATGTTGCGAATAGTGTAGTGATAGTGTATCTATATTCAAAGCACACTATAAAATTAAAGTATATCGCCTGACATGAAAAACTAGAAGTAGAACAAGTGAAGCTGTATAAGTCAAACATAAGAGCCAATGTCAAAGTCAAAGCTTAAAATAACTTAAGAAGTTTTATTTTTAACCGACTTTGAAAAAGGAGGAAGTTCTCAAATACATTTTTATTTTTTTGTATGAATGTTACGGTATAGCTTCGCCAATTGTGAATAGATTTTGCTAGATCTTTTTTATTGTTTGATAAGATTATTCTTCCAAGGTTTCCATTCCAGTTCCATGCGATTTTGGATTGAAATCGGTGTGGCAGTTTTCGAAATTACAACAAAAATAACTTGAATTTAATTTAACTGGACGACGCTATTGTAGATATCACAGAAATTATAAAATGTAGTCTAGTGTCTGTTTAATTTTAAATTGATGTCATTTTTTGTAGTTGTATATATTGTAGTTATTATTACATAGTACTCAATTTTTCCAGTCACTTGTTTATTGACACGCCTGTTACAAAAACCAGTTAATAGACCTTTAGTGAGTCTCTATATCAAACCTAAACTACACTAAATTTACTAAGCATAACTGAATTATCCATATACCGATGAAATATATCGACGATTTACAAATAATCAAATAAGTCTAGCCTGCTATCAAATGGAACTATAGGTTTAGTATTTCTGAACGTACATAAAATTACATACAGTCTTTCCTCTCCTCCTAACTAACCTCTTTCCTTTTTTGTCGGTTTTTATAACCAACAGCAGTCAATGTATCCTCTTACTTGTTTATTGACACGGCTGTTACGATATCATAAATAAGTACTTGAACTGTACTGAAACCGTATATTCAGTGTTCACTATTGACGGACATATCCATGGACGCACATAAAATTACATATATAGTCTAATATAGAACCTTTTTCTTTTTTTGCGTCGTTTGAACGCTAAAAAATAATCACGCACCAAGAAATCTGAATTGCAGCAATCGTAGTAAATAAATCCACTAAATTGGTAACACTAGTGATTTTGTAAATTGTAAACTTATCAAAACACAGTAGAAAAACGATTCAATCCTAGTATATTATAGAAATTCTTATGAAATTAAAAATCTGTTATTCTTGTTTCGTTTAACAGATGAAAAATTTGGTACCTAAATAACACAGCAACACAGCATCATGGTCGTATTCTCATAGAAAATTGTCGTCCGATATAACCCTTCGTTGAGTGCTTCTCGCGTTCTTGCGGGGTAGGAAGCTTGAAACTGGCGGGGGGTGGGGAGTGTCCGTTCTATCTGTATTATCTATTCTATGTTTATGATGTGTATGTAGTATGTAATTTATAATCCATAAATAGTACATTGGAATGTTGTGTAAAATGTATGAAGGTACTTCAATAAAAGTTTAGTTTGCACTAAAAAACCGACTCGTTTACTTTAGCAACATGCAATAGCTTTACCGCGGCAGTCCCCGAGTGCCACACATCTTTTTTTTGTTATGTTGTACTACCAATCTTAAAATGAAAACGTTTTTTTTTCTAAACTATCGTACGTAAGTTTAGAGTGATTGGGATCTCTCTCACAGACAAACTCATCTCACAGACTAATGACTTGATATTAAAATTGGACGGTGTATGTAAATACCGACACCATCCAATTTTAAAAATTAAAAGTAGAACCAAAAAAATCTGCTATCAAAAAGGCAAAATATTCAATGTTGGTTACGTCTGGTGCATAGAGAGCTACGTACCTATTTCATAGACGTTAATATCCCTCTCTCGCATTTTTTTTAATATCTGAGCCCGCTACTTCTTTTCCTTTGGCAGATGTTGCGGGCGTTTATCAAATTAAAAATTTCCTATAACGCCTAAATACATGGTTATAATCTCGATACACCCGTAGGTATTTGCGTTTTACAATTTTGGCGGGAAAACGGGTATCAGGTTACCTAAGTGTGTTGTTTACGCTTCGGCATATGAAGTGCCGCCGTTCTTGTACGTGTTTAAGCCCATTATTCTCAAGAGCGTTTCAAGCGGTATCTTTTGTTTATAATTAGTGTACTGGAAATGTAAACTAACATTTTTGACACTTGAGTCAAATTTTTTTCGAGTTCTCAAGTGGTCTGAAGCTTTAAGATTTTAAATTATAAAGAAGACGTAGTGATTTCATGTTTTAAATTTGTTGAATATGACATAACAAACAAGACAAAAAAACTGCATTCTATCATGCATTATAGCATAAATTGTTTTTTTTTTTAATTTTTCAATACTTTGGGACCATTTTCCCGCCACAAATTACATTTTTTGTTTTATTTTTAATTTTACGATGTTTCTATGCAAATTAATTTTATTTAATGTAGTTTATGTCAAAATAAAGAACGTTTCAAGGAGATGGCATTAAACAAAATTATGGGTAATATCTTCTCAAATAAAAATACCGATTTCTTTTTTCGCGCCAAACACCCAACCGCAAAAGATAAGCTTGTTTGGTTTAAATTAGACGTCCTCATGGTAGCCAGGGCGTGGTTAGGTATATTTTATAATCTTCCAATACTTTCGTGGTGCGCTGATTTTGGCCTTGGGCTTCAGCTAAATTTATTGTAAGTACATATTTGAAATGGTTGTTTGAACTGGTTTGATACAATTCTAATTTGAAGAAAATATTCAAGTTCCATGGGGGACAATCAAGGAATTATAGGTACCCACGTGGTGGCAGAAATCATGAGGATTTATTATAGATTGAAAAAGGTGTTAGATTCACAACTATAAGTAGATAAATGTAATCAACATCAACAGCCCACTAAACGTTCCCACTGCTGGGACTCGGGGCCTTCTCTCGCAAGGAGAGAGTTGAGGCCATAATCCACCACGCTGGCCCAGTGGGGGTTGGCGGATGACACATAACTTCGAAAGATTCTGGGTACTTACATGTCGGTTTCCTCACAATGTTTTCCTTCACCGTTTTAAGTTAGCGGCATTACGCACATGACTTCGAAAAGACAGTGGTGCGTGTGGGGTTTGAACCCGGGGTCTCCGGATCGGCAGTCGCCGTTCTCCCGACTAGTCCAGCCGTAACTTGATGGTAGATAAATGTAATACATTAATGATAAAGAGGGGATACATTCTCGACACAGATAACGTTGTTTTGCTCTCGTAACCGGGAAGACAAAATTAATGTTGGCGCGGTGGATTTTATAAAGGATTGTACTTCTTCACTTAGAAAGTCCCTATACAAGTTATATAATATAATTTAATATCATATATTTTTGCAAATGATGGATTTTAATAATTGTTTTAATTTTCACAAATTTTAGATAATGTCAACTGCAGCATAATATCTGCAGTGATAATAAGCACCGCGTAAATTAATAAATTTGTAAAACATAATATGACGAGGCTATATTAGTAACTTACCTAGGTATATTCTTATATTAATAGTGATGTTTGTATTCAATTTATAGTAACGATCCCAGTTATTTGCCTAGCTAGCTGTTTGATCAAATGGTTGAAAATGATTTAGGTTGCTAGTTAAACGGCGTTGTTTAGTAAACAGGCTAGGCTGTTAATTGAATAGCAGATTAATCTAGTTGGCTGCGACATATACTTTTAAATCATTTCATCTCGTCTCATTTTATCATTGCAAGTAATGACGATCTAAAATGCGTCCCTTTCAACTTGGTTTACCTTTTCTGTGTAACGCTTTATACTTATAGATCGTTAGGGCTTTTCCATTTGTTATTTAAATTCTTTCGCATTTTTATTACTGTGGGTACAGGGTAGAAATTTACTGTATTTTGCAGTCATCCTTCCCCTGGTTGTCGCATAAAATGGCATAAAACAAAGGAAATGAACCGTTTCGCTTCCCCATTGCTTCCCTCGCTAGGCTGCCTTGAAATCTGCTGCATATTCTGTTAAGAATTTTAATTTTATTGTTCCTTCTATTTCGAGGAACGATGAACGTTGAAGATGAAATAACGTTGATTGCATATTTAAATATGTGATAGTTTTAAACAGATCTGTTGGCACTGGATTGTTGTTTATTTCCTAGAACTTTATTTTTGATGTTTTATCACAATAAATACAACGTCTTTTGTACATAGTTAATATCATGACTGTTTTTATTATGCATTTAGGTATAAATTAGTTTCCTTAGAATTGACACGACAGCTTCGGACTATTCGATTTTTCTATATTGGGTTATTAACGGTATAGCCCTCTATATTACCACTCCTGTCACACCACACCACCACAAGTCATGGTCGCTCCAGCGAGACTTAAGTTTCAGTCAAATTCAGCATTCAGGCATTTATCAAGGGAATTGCACACACAGTTAGGAATTCAATGGACAGCTTTAATAGCAAAACTATTACCTACACTAAAATTTTGTGTAAAACTATTACACGCAATTTTATAAGATATAGTAGTACAATTAGCTTGACTTAAATTAGAGTGTTAGCCTAGAGTATTTCAGCTGTGCGATACAGCCAAGCTTACCTTGCCTTACTTGGTAAGACGAAACAAAACGTACCTAAGTACTAAATAATCAAACGTAAGCCATTCAGCCAATCAGCCAATCAGTCATAAATAGATTTTCGTACTTTAATTCCTTAGTTATGCTTAGTAAAACTCAGGTAGTAGAGAATTACAATTTGAAATGGTCTTAATTCAACTTGCAAGATTTGTCCCAAACATATTAATTTTCAACCAAACCTGTGAGCTTGTAGCTTGTAAAAGACAGCTTATCTTCACGCTACTAATTGCCAAGTTCCAATTCTAGCGTCTTCAATCCAGTTCATTCGTATTATCCTTTATACCTATCGAGTTAAAAATTCGTCTCAAGCTGTCCATTCAAAGATATCGTCGAGTCGCCTTTCAGAGATTCCCTTTTACTGCGCTAGCTTAATCCATGAATTAATTCTCTTGAACTTGCTTCGCTTGCTTTTGATCCCGGCAAAATATAGACGCCGTGAATAACTCTACTTGGTATTGTCGTTAGGGTATAAAACATTCAGAACTTGTGTGGAACTCGACGTGTCTTGAGTTAATGTAAGACTCACACGAAAAAGTTTGAAGCAACTTTAATTCTATTCAATAGACTAAACTGTTAAATGTGTTTTTGATGTTTAATGCTATGTTGGTGATTCTGAGTCGAGAGAATGAGTTGATTTTGGGTTAAGAGCGGGCCTAGTGCCAGGAAAAAATCAAATTTCACCCGCGCGTCGCCCTTCCCCTCTCCAATACGCCGCGCCGCCGCGAGTAAGATAGAAGCTACGATCACTCAAGGTCATCGTTCCCCGAAATCCAGTATATGAAAACATTCAGATTAATCATAGATGTTTTTAAAAAAATACATCATATTGTTTTTTATTGTCTATATACACACAATAAACCATTTATTGAAAAACAGTCGAATGAAAGAAATGAAAACGAAATATGACTGAATCACAAGATTTAGTCATTTATTTATTTAATATGTAGTCGTGTTTTATAATTAATTAAATGCGTGTTTTACGATATCATAATATATAAAAAGAGCATCAGTCTATTGTTTAAAAAAATGTGTGCACTTAGACCGCACAGTAGAAGGGAACACTTTATTAGGAGTTTTATTTATTTAATCTGTAATAATATGTAATAATGTAATAATAAATAGCATGGCCATGTTAGTAGGATAAATAGAAGAAAGACCTTAATCAAACGTTGTATTTTTAAAATTAAATATAAATCAAAATAGCACAGCGACACTGCAGTGAAGAGCAGTTGTATATCTTTTTCATTCGGGTACCCTTGGCGGTCCCTAGTTCACCCGATGGAGCCTTTCATCTTGGATCGCAACAGATCAGCTTCACTTACAGCTCCCGGAAAAAAATCTGGCGCACCGCCAAAAGTAGTTTTCATTCCGAAAAAAGGAATAGATTTCATCCCCACGTCACTCTTCTTCCGCCGCGTTAGCGCTAATAGAAAGATACGAGCTAAGCCCACCTTAGATCATAAAATAACTAAGTACAGTAAGTACACGTAACATTACGATAAATCACAGATACTGTAAGAGTTACTAATGAATGCGCATGTGGGTAAAATTATTAAGTTTCTATTTTTACATAGTATCTAAATTGAGAACAAAGAACGAAAGATGTTGAAAGAAAGAACGGGTGGACTGATATATATGTATACTAGGTTTCTGATTAACCTGTACTCTGCATTTATTTTTGGATAATTCAGGTAACATTGTATGTGGATGCTAGAACTAATAATTATTAGGTAGAGAAATATTTAATAATTATGAAATTTACATAAATATGTAAGTAATATTTTTCTATTTAACAACCGCCAAACAAACAAACACCTCAGTTCAAAATACCAGAAATCAAATTACCTAATGGTTGTTTCACTTAATGTTGTTGTTATTGGTTTAAATATATTTAAACTAGGTAGGTATTAGTATTTGTAATCATTGTACAAAATATTTTTTTGTTTTTTAAAAGCACAAACATGTAGATTATTTACCAATCTATTTACCCGAAAATACGTTTCGTTTTCAAGTATAGACAATGTGTGGTTGTATCGGTTTCCATCTGTGTAAAAAATAAAATAAAGTGGCCAAGTGTGAGTTGGACTCGCCCATGAAGGGTTCCGTTGCAGCAAGTAACATAATATACATAGTACACATAGTTCTTGTAGTTCGTTGTAACTTTGATCGAAATTTCAATAATAGTGTATTTATGACGTACTAAAAAAAACTACTCATCAGATCGAGCTCAAACTAATTTTCGTTGGTAGTTTACATGGTAATTTACATCATATATTTTTTTTAGATTTTTCATTCTCTTTAGAAGTTAGAGGGGGGGACACACACATTTACCACTTTGGAAGTGTATCTCGCGCAAATTATTCAGTGTAGACGAAAATGATTTTGAAAACCTCAACATCATTTTTGAAGACCTATCGATAGACACCCTACACGTGTAGATCTGATGAAAAAAAAATTGTTGATTTTCAATTTTCAGTATGGGGGGCAACCCAAATTTTTTTTTTTTTTAATTTTTTTGTTCAAATCTTAATGCGGTTTACAGAATACATCTACTTACCAAGTTTCAACAGTGTAGTTCTCATAGTTTCGGCAAAAAGTGGCTGTGACATACGGACGGACAGACAGACAGACATGACGAATCTATAAGGGTTCCGTTTTTACGTTTTACGGAACTCTAAAAAAGTATTGCTGAAGTAATTACCATCTAGACACACCGAACCCCATGTCATCAAAAATAAGTAAAACTTGAAGCCCACCCGCCCACTATAGTGATAACATTATACATGTAATAGAAAACATCTGTAAAAGTATAAACGTCACGTGTCAGAAAACACTTTCCAAACAATCTCGATTTAGGAAAGGATTCTTAACATGATTTTAATTTCCAGATAGCTAATGTTACGTATAACTTAACTACCCATTGTTGATTTCGAAAAATACAAATATGTCTAAGAGAAAATAAAACCAATCAGAAAGTGAACAAATTCACAGGCAACAGCTTGCTAGTATTATTTATAATTTTAAACCAACAATTTTATAAACAAGAAAGATCACATTGTTTGTAAGGAGTAACTTTCAAAACTACTGGACTTATTTCTTTCTTGCCCTTCACGTGCTTTACGCAAAGCATAGTTGCGTAAGCAAAGCTCTCTATTGGAAGACGGATTGTGACATGTATAGGTACGTTTTAACACGTTATAATGTTGGTACTAGCCTGTTCGGAATTTCAATTACGCGAAATTTACCACTATTACCATTGAACTCTTAAAACACTAAGAAGCGGCACGCGCTCATCTACGATCTCAATGTAAAATCAGGTGACGTCTCCTGATTGAGTCTCAGTCGCAACAGGAGCCACAAGTTGAGTGGATCTTCGCTAACAATTAAAAAAAAACCGATATGAGCCGTAATAATGTCTTATTCTGCTATACAACAAGAAATATGCCAGCCAATGGGAAATGCTGAAAGGGCCTAGCCTCTGCTAATTATAGCTCTCGCCTACGGCTCGAGCTAGCAATATCGCTTCGGCTGTAATTATCAACTTAGCGCACTTATATCATAATATACTATTGTGTGTTGTGTTCTTTTATTAGTGCTGTGAAATCCAAAGCTTTTTTACAACGGGCGTAATATGTAAACTTTGCATTTCGTGATAGGATTATTTAATGTAGTAAGTACCTAGAAGTTAATATAATAGTAAAATATATTTCATGGGCTTTCTGGTGATATATACATATAGATATATAATAATACAAATAAATAATAATAAAACAAATATATAATAATATAATATAATATATATATAATATATTTAATAAACACTGAATATATAATAAGAATATGTGATAATGATCTAGCCGGCACGTACGGACCGTTCCACGAGTTTTCTTCAAACGCGTGCAGGGTTAACCAAAAACATATACTTATATCAAGACACATGCTGGAAAGTTTACCATGAAATATACATTCTCCTTTCTCCCTATTTTAATAGATCTAATGCTCAGCAGACGTGCCACGATGGATCGTTTGCTGATAAACATATTCATCAAGTTTGCATTTCTTTAATCTGAAAAGTTTATGTTAAAAAATACTTAAAACATTATCTTCCGCAGACCTCAATTCATCAATATTTCCTGATCGTTTGTTTCAATTGTCACTAAAACTTAAAACTATTAATTTATTCATCATACACAATTTATTATGTACACGATGACTTGTTTGGGTTTTTGCATGTACTACCACAGATTGCTCTTTTATTAAATTGAATTTTTAAAATTTATTACATTTATTAAAAACAATGTTGGTAAACTTATCTTTTTAACAATAATAGATACCTACCTACTTTTTTACCTATTATTGTACATACTACGAACCTATTCCAAAACAAAATTTGACTTACCTAACTAAAACATACATTAAGTACCTGTCTAAAATTCCAAAATGTTTACGTTTAGTTTTCTTTTTTCGCAGAAAACTTATTTATCGCATTATCCTTTCATCCCATTTTTTTAATTCACGCACGCATTTGCCTGACAGAGCGTCCGTAAACAACCTTCCACATCGAGCGTTGCCCGACAACTGACCAGGACCCAAAGGTCTATTTAATATCTAACCTGGTACGCATAAAGTCGAGAATAGCATGACATAGTTTAGAGTGGAAATTAATTTGAATTCGGGAGTCAGTTTTTGACCAAGTTTTATTTAATTACGCAAAAATTGAACATAAATTCAAAAACCTATTCGGTTACTTAAGTAGAGCTTAAAATTAGACATTTTATTAGCGAAAAATAATGTGGGGTCATCGCTGATAATTTCGAGTACTCGAATTAAAATGGGATTTTACGGTGTCATTTTTATTTTTTTATTGTAAAAAAATCTGATCTATTTTTAAAATTCTATTCGGTCATTGTGCTTCTCCTTTGTTGTACCCACACGTCAATATTTTTATTGTTATAGTTTTATCTTTCTTAACGACGGTGAGTGGCGTCGAAAATGACCTATTTTGCGTTTTCTGGCTTTAGGCGCGCTCTTAACGCGTCCTCGGAGACTGTATCAACCGTCATCATCCTCATCGTCGCGTCAACAGCAACCGTCTTCGTTCCGTTGCGTTAAAAAAAAAAAACGAGTATTATATTATGGATGCAACAGACTTAATACAATCTAGCCTATTTACCTCTCTTAACTTGCTGCCTTAACTTGTCTTTGGTATTTTCAAGAGATTTAATATACATCCTTTTATAGGTTTATTTTATTTTTTCAGTGAGTTTTACGTTAAATAATTGGAAAAACATTATGCTTAGATAAAGTGCAGAGTTATGCCTATTATAACTGCCTATACGCCTATATAATTAAATGCCTATTAAAACTGGTAAAATTGTGGTACTTCCCTAGATCCTGCAAAGGGTCTCTATGATACACCCAAAACAAATATGTATAACTACAAATCAGGAATTTATGCTAAATCTCCTAGTCACTTAGTTTATAAAAAATTGGCTTCGATTAAATCTTTTTTTCTAACTACAATTTACTCATAAAAATGTTGTGGCAATTCTATTCTAGTCAACAATTGGTTCTCCAATGGCGTATTCTCAAGTGGCACTTGTGAGGAGTAGGCCAACTATGCACCTAGTTGCTTTATTGGTAGAGCACGGCAACTACATCAAAGCAGAGTAGGTAGCTGAAGTGCTCAGCTAGTATACAACCTAAATCTAGTATTTGCTAAGCCTCTCTGAGGATGTAGACTAGTACGTAGCTAGACTGAGATGTATCGCTTTGAAGGTCAGGCCACGTTGCAAAGTCAGTACATATACCAGTGCAGACTCGTATGACTTAAGGCCTGTTTTCATTTTGATTAATGCTAGTGCGAGTAAGTAGTGCAGGTGTTGAGTGATTAGTAGTAAACACGTGTGGACACTGATTGATTATTGCGAGTGCATAGTAATCAGTCGCGATTACTCACTCGCACTCGCAATCGCACTCGCAGTCACAGTCGCAGTAATCAAAATGCAAACCGGCCTTTAGCGAGAATGAGTTTGTAAGCTACATTATATCCAAATAATACTCTTATTATTTATGAAAAACTATATTTTTATGGTATAGAGTGACGAGACGAGCAGGACATGTGCCTCATGGTACGATAATATAAGAAGTATAAGATGTTTTATCTCTATGCCCTGTATTTTCACTGGAATAATTGCCCTTCAAACCAGAACGCAGTAATGTTTGCACATTATTGCTTGGCGGTAGAATAACTGGCAAAGGTGTCGTACTTCCCCAGACGGACTCTGCAAAGAATCCTACTAACTACTAACGTTTTTAACTGATGTTTGAATTTTGTAGTTCACCATTGACGTTAAAAATTATACCCCGTTTACATTATTCCAGTCCAGCGACCGAATCCAGCGCTGGATTGCTTACTGGAATAATGGAAACCGTCACTGGAATGCATTAATCCAGTGCCAGTGCATTCCAGTGCCGGTTTACATTATTCCAGTAAGCAATCCAGCGCTGGATTCGGTCGCTGGACTGGAATCATGTAAACGGGGTATTATTCCAGTAAGCAATCCAGCGCTGGATTCGGTCGCTGGACTGGAATCATGTAAACGGGGTATCATGTTTATGTGTTCAAAGTTGTTCATTAATAATTTGTGAAAATATTTGTTTTTACTAGATACTAACTTTTTATTGCACCATAAACGATTTGAAAATAGTGGATCTAATGCGTCATCTTTATTAACTTATATATCTTTGTAAACACACCTCTGTATTCTATACCCTAAGTTGTCTTTTAAAACGAACATGTTATTGTATGGCCAATAAAGTTCTGAAATCTGGATTGCTTTCCTTAAGCTTTTGTAACTTTTTATTTACATTTTGTTCTCGAGAATCACGTTTGTAATCAGTATTCCATGGGGGCGATCTCACTCAAGTGACATTATCCTTGCGATAGCAACGCGAGCTTGGCCACGGCATTTCCCTGGAAATGTCACGGGACGTACACATGCCAGCGATGAGGCTTAAATGCCTTAGTAGCCCTGGCTTTTTTGTGATGAGCCAGAACTTTATCAAACACATTACTTTGTTTGAGTAGAAATAGTTGACAATATAAACTATAGTACATACAATACAACGTTTTTATCGTAATTTTAGTCATACGCGAACGTAAAAATTGTTTCGTTACCTAACCTTTTGTAGTGATCTATAGATAATGGAATAAATAGGCAAATGCCTAAGTTGAGATTTTTTTTTTGTAGCATAGAGACGACCAGGACATTTTTTTTTTTTTTTTATAGCATAAAGTGACGAGACGAGCAGGTCATGTGCCTGATGGTAAGCAACATGCCTGCCACATAACAGCACAGTAACACGCAGCTATTGAAACATGATAGTCCAAATCCTTACCTAGCACTGCACTGCGCTCGTCACCCAGAGATCTAAGATATTATGTCTCTAAGCCCTGTAATTTCTCTGGAATCATTGCCCTTCAAACCGGAACACAGTAATGTTTGCACACTACTGCTTGGCGGTAGAATATTTGGCAAAGGTGTGGTACTTCCCCAGGCGGACTCTGCTAAGAGTCCTACCACTACTAAAAATGTGCCTGGTGGTAAGCAACATGCCTGCCAGATAACAACACAGTGACATGCAGCTATTGGATCATGAAGAGTCCAAATCATTACCTAGCACAGCCCCGCGCTCGTCACCCAGATATCTAAGATGTTATATCTCTAAGCCCTGTAACTTCACTGGAAACATTCCTTTCTTCCTTCCTTCTTTCCAAACAACCCTTCAAACCGGAATCCAATAATGTTTACATTTTACTGCTTGGCGGTAGAATAACAAAGGTGTGGTACTTCCCCAGGCGGACTCTGCTAAGAGTCCTACCACTACTAAACCATACTGACAATGCCCCTGCATAGTTACCGATCTATTTATTTTCTCGGGATAAAAAATAGCATATGTGTTATTCCGAACAATTATCTATCTATGTTTTAAATTTCATCCAAATCTCTTCAGTAGTTCTTATGTGAAAGAGTAACAAACATAGGTACATATGCATGTGTATTATAGTTTAAAAATATGAGATGAAAGAATTAATTTGCCACTAGTATTTAGGTAGGTATATTTATGTCATACCAGTATGCATGCTCACAGAAAAACTCTTGTTCTATCCTACTAACTCTACGAAGATTGTAAATACGAAAGTTTGTAAGAATGTATGGATGTATGTTTGTTACTCTTTCCTACAAAAACATAAGACCGTAGTCTGTGAGCGTGGGAAAATAAAATTGCATAACTACATTGACAACATTACTCACACAGATATAGCACTATTCGTATTCTGATAGGCGCCCACAGACAGAGCCATAGTTTCTACGAAACGGGGATTCCGAAGCAGGTGCGAACTGCTACATATGCCATGTTAAGTTACTGTTACGTATTCAATATCATACACCATTTAGGAATATTAGACTTTAGTGTGCTCTGTTGTAAGTTGCATTTCGATTTGGAATGTGACAATAACAAACGGCTATAATCTCAATGTTCCAAACTGTCATTCAGCAAAACACATCCACATAATATCCAAACATTGACTTTCATAATAGCAAATAGGTACTAATAGGACATTTATCTCTACAGGGTTACTGTAACGAACGTGCAGGAAGGACAAAGTGCAGGGTTAGATAGAAAAAGTGTTTTACATAAGTGTTTTTTTAGGTTAAGCCATTAATTTCATATGAAGTAAAAAAAATCGCCGAAAAATTACTAGCTTACCGGTTTTTTATCGGATACACTTCGGAGAGCCGAGAGTTGTGGGTTCGATTCCCACCCAGTGCAAATATTTGTACTGTGTCTAGGTATTCATATCTATAATGAGTATGTATTTCCTACTATACTGCCGTCCGCAAGCTACAATGCCGTTAAGTACCAAAATGTAGTTTCGAGATATCGCGGGAAAACTGTTTCTAAATTTTAAAATTATGCCATTTGATAAGTGGAATACATATTTCCATAATTTTGATACCTTTATATACAGCTGAGAAAACACTTTGAAATGATAGTATTTTTAAGATATTAAAGTGTGCGAAATAAGAGTTATAAGCGTTATTGCATTCTAGTCTTGTAATTTTGTCTTAAAATCTTTTCAAAATCACCACTAAAATGCCGTTATGTATAGTTTAACGGCATTTTAGCTTGTTTTTTTCTTTAATTTCATTGGATGGTACTTGACTATAGAATTTGAAATCATTCCAAAACTAAAATGCCGTTATATCATGAAACATCCTAGATTACAATGCGGTTAAAGTCATTTAACCGCTTTTAAAACTAGCAAACTTCATATATTTGTTTTAATCGGTTATTTCAGAGCATTTTACAACACTAAAATGCGATTAAATGCAAAACCTTTACCTTTAACTGCAATTAAGCTAAGCATGACTCACAAGATATTTAAGAAAATAGATGATTTATGTGAAATAAGTGAACAAAAAATGACATTAAAAACTAGATATTTATTGGCATTAAAAAATAACAAACAGCATTTTTTGTTAATCTTTTTCGAATACAAGCCTAAGTATCTAAAAATAAAATTTCTCACGAGTTACAATTTAAAATAACAAGGCAAAATTACAAGGTAAAATTACAAAATTTTAAAATTAAAATACTACTTTTATTGCCCTTATTTACAACAGATTTTCAAGAATCTACAATAGATATCAATTGTTTTTGTTTTATTTTTGTCACAATCACTTATACTTTTGGATAAATATTCCTACAAAATAATTAATAATACCTAAGACTCAAATATTTTTCTTGAGTCTAAATATTGCTTTACTAGCATTATCATTCTTTGTCGTCGGTCGACAAGTTCTTCCAAAACAATAGCTTATGTGTTGGCGCTATGTTGCTCTATAAATTGAACTAAATTAATCTTCCGCTTGGTATTTCTGCATTTTGCTTTTGACTTGAAACGAAGTTTTATAATTTCTGGTATTTTAAGTATTTGCCATTGAAGAAAGCAAAATAATATAAATAATCTTTCTGGCAATAATTTTTGTACCTACAAACTATTACAATAAAACTCAGAATCAGAGTAAATCCACATGTGCGACATATTTTTGAGATTAACTCAGGGGCTTAATTTGAATTCTTCTTTCTGAAGCGTAACTTGGTACAATAACGAAATTATTTGGTGCTATAAACTTCATATTTACTTTTGAGTTGCTAACTCATACTGTCTCATCAAAATGGTCAAAATCATATAATCATATTTATTGCATTTCTAACTTTACTTTATGATCTTCTTGTTCGCAACTCATGAAACTGTGTTCAGATTTGAAATAATAAAGCGTAATTTGTTATATGTAGATGATTTTGCTTTAGTAAATAAATGCATTTAGTAAATAAATGACACTGAGAAGAAGTGAACATAATAGTCAATTTTATTTTGTGCACTGCAACTGCATTGCACTGTTGACAACCCATTTGTATACATCAGATCTTTCTCTTCGATTCATTCATAACTTTTATTTTCAAAACTGTCAACTGCTTTGTGGTCGTTGCATAAACATTAAAGTAGACAGGTTCTGATATTCACCAATTTCTATCATGTTTGTGTCTCCGCGTTTGACAGAGAGATGAGAATACTGACAGTTTTTTGAGGTTCATTAATTGAGCTTCTACACTTTTCCAACCAGCCTTCGGTTTGTTTTTCTGTATTCTGTATAACGGCATTGACAATGTTTTATACAACATTAAATGGTACCGTTTTTAAGCTAATTTTCTGTAGGTATTTATTAATGATGTTGTGGTTCGCAAAGTCAGACTTATGGTAACGTTTAGACTTATGCTTAATGGATTTCTTAAAAATAGTACTTAACTAAAATTTTCACTTGAATCAGCTATCTTAAAATCTTTATAACGTGCAGGTCATCTGAATTGAAATCACACTGTAAACTTGATTGTGAAGTTTAAAACTTCAACAGATACGGTATGGTGCTATCATCATCTGGCTGTAATATTTTATGTTAACTCTTCAAACTGAATGTTTGTTTTGATGATTTTGTAGAGAATTACTTTACTTTCCTTGTAAGTCTATTAAAACTTGATAAAGTTTAATTAGATAGATTTGTGATTTCAATTAAATCTAAAGAAAGACGAGTACTGTAACATAATTTATACGTCCCAAAATGTATCAATGACACTGGAAGAGTCGGAACAAGATGTAACATAAGGATCATTTCCGTTTTTTTTCTATACAAGATCTAGTTTGACTCATCTAGATGTGTTTTAAGCCATCGTAACAAGTTGGAAAGCATCGAAAGCATCTGCAGTTGATTTCCTTCTCATACAATCGTACTGCATACGCAAGAACCTGTAACGGCATTTTAGTTAAGTAATGTGGCATAGCTGCGTTTTAGTCTAGTATTGTAAAAAATAAATAATGTATATCACATAGTTAAGGTAGCTTTGTGACAATTTCCGTTTTAAGTTTACAAAATTGGATACGTATTTACTAGTTTAAAAAGCCGTTAAGTATGTTTAACTGCATTTTTGTGTTGTATTCAAGCATAACGGCTTTATAGCGTTGGACAAATAAAATATAAATTATAAATGAAGCTTTGTTTAAAAACATTTAAGTGCTTTAACGGCACTATAGCGTACAAAAGTCAGTTAACGGCAATTAAGTAATGGAAAATCAAAGAAAATTTCAGCCAAAGGTAACGTTATAATACCTTAGCGGCTTTTTAGGTAAGTATTGTTATTTAACTGCGTTTTAGCGTTGGAACCATACAAAATAAAATGACTTAACGGCATTTATAGTTTTGGTATCTTAAAAACTAACATACCTAGAGAAACACGGGTTACACAGATCGATAGATATTTTTTTTCTGATTGTAGTGCCATTTAAATGTCCAAATCGACCCGATGTTAGATAACGGCATTTAAGCTTGCGGACGGCAGTATATAAGTATTATATCAGCTATCTGGTTGCCATATTACAAGGTTGCTTAATTTTGGATCAGATGGTGTTGAGTGCGAATTGTCCACCAATATATAAGTATTATTTATAATATTACCGTGAAATAGTTTTCCAAGCTTTGAGCAACACATTTGCTAACATTCAAACATTTACATACATTTGTAAAGACCAGTAGCTCCTCTCGGTTTTACGGTTTTAGGGTCTATATGGGGTGGCATAACATTTTTTGTCCTATTTTAGGTAGGCATAACGTTTTTAGGACTAATGATAATTTAGCATAACAACTAAACGCATAACTGACTTCGCATAATGTTAACTAGCATAACCATATATGACATAACGATAACTTAGCATAATGTTTAACCGCATAGCCATATATAGCATACAGATAACTTAGTATAAAGTTTCGACGCATAACCATAAATAGCTTAATGTTTAAAGGCACACATTGAGAAAAGCATAACTATACTTAAACATAATGATCAACGGCATAAACTTTAAACGCCTAACTAAAAAACAAGTCAAATGCGGGTGGGTACTTTGACAACAATATTTATTACTCGTAATGTAGGTATCTACTAATTAAATGGAATATCATTGCCAATAGTATCTGTCATTATCGCATTCGTGTTATCATACTGTTGCTGTGAAATTATTTAGTATATTTTGAGGATTAAGAATCGTTGGTCTGAGAATAACACCATAATTTTTTTTATGGTAAACACCATTTTTATGGTAGGTACTATAAACGGTATTTATGCAGTAGTATAGCAATGTTTGTACTAATTTGTGTAGACAACATTTTTAGGACTTAAAAACTTACATACACCTAAGACAAATGGTGCACTTTTTGACTCCGGGTGGGCTCCCGCCAGAAGCTCTGCGGTCAGCCCTGAGTGTTGCTTCTCCATACTCGGCCTGCGCTCCACTACGGAGGTCACCGCCTCGCTTCGCTCGCCTTCGCTACGCTTGGCCTCGCATGGATCGCTCCACTCAGGACTTCCCTTGAGCTTCTGGCTCCCGCATTTTTTAAATACACTCTAGGGGTAGTAGCGACAAGACTAGGTGAAGTCGGGGTGCTCCGAATCGGATCTGGGTCCTATGTAACTTGGTTATTTATTATGTAGCACAACAAATAATTAAAAAATGTCTAAATGCGTCTGAGCAACGGTCAAATCAAATGTAGTACAATAGATTTTTATGATTAAAACACATTACGCCACAAAACGACTGTGCAAAAGTTACATTATGACACTATATATTATGCTATATTCATTATGACAAAGCAAATTAGGTGAAAAATAATATGCGATTTAAAAGGCACCTTAAAAAAATGAGATCAAATAAAAAAATGCCTAAAAACTATTATGCGTCTCATCAATAGTCGAATTAAATGTAGTACAATAGATTGTTATGCTTAAAACACATAACGCAAAAAAACTATTATGCGAAAGTTGCATTATGACACTATACATTATGCTACATTCATTATGACAAAGTAAATTAGGAACAAAAAATTATGCGTTCTAATAATAGGCTCCCACGGTTTTACCTGCGTAATTCCTGTTCCCGTATTTTTCTGGGATAACTATATCCTATGAGTTCTTCCAGGCTATAATCTAACTGTGTTCTAAATTTCAGCCCGATCCGTTCTCACTTTACCATGTAATTGACCAACAGATATCCAAACATTGACATTAGGAAATTTACCTCTACAGGGTTACTGTGACAAACGTACAGGAAGGACAAATACAGTGTTAGAAAAAATGTTTTACACAAGTATTAGTTCATTAATTTCATATGAAGTAAACCTGTTTTTATTCATTTCTTGGCTAGATATTTTCAAATTCGCCTGAGTAGGTACCTAAAATCAATATTCACAAAAATCGATCAATTGTTATTGGTTTAAAAAGTTTAATCTGATGTTGTAAGATTATAACCCTATCATTGCTTTACGATTGTGAGTCATCTTCTTCTTTAAACTTTTTAAAAAATCATCATTCTGGTCATCTCATTTCAAATCATACATTGTCACTACATAGTATAAAACAAAGTTACTTCCCACTGTCTGTCTGTCCCTATGCTTGCTTAGATCTTTAAAACTACCAAACAGATTTTGATGCGGATTTTAATATATAGAGTTATTTAAGATAATAATAAAAAACTCTTTATTAAAAGACCACACAAGGAAAAAAACTATCAATAACTTACAAAATAACGGATGACACTTTTAATGACCTAAATAAAAATAATTAAGCTTAGGAACCCGCTCCAAAGAGAAACAAGTAAAGCCGCAGTTGCTTTTTTGCTTCCTGTGATGATGATGAAGGCAAAATACCATTAAACTCTCCAACATTGGTGTTTTGTACAAAAAGACTCTGACGGAGCACTTCGTTTCGGACGTACTCCGTCAAAATATGTTAGACATCCTCTATCACATCTCACATCACATTCTGAACACTCCTTGGGCTAAACCAACTCCCGTAGTTCGGCATAATGTGACATTGTCATCTATCGGAACCAACAAGACTCTTTCATGAAGAAATTGCCATAGATATTTACAGAAATCTGATCCCACTTCCAAACCATCCAATACTTGCAAGAGACTTGTTATATTATTGACGTTGATGTAGGCGCTTTCTATGTCTAGTGTCTACAAAACAACCTGTAGTTGGATAACTTTCTGTGTGACCAATCTGAATATATGACCTAGCTAAATTATCAAGGCATGATCTAGACCGCCTAAAACCGACAGTTTCCTCTGAAAATCAGGTCTTTTTCTCAAGAAACCAATCAAGTCTACGAGTAAGTATAGCTTGTAAAATTTTAGTATGGACAGCTGACGTTGGCCGGTTTTCATTTCATGTTTTTGGTATAGGAACTATCTTAACTTTCTGCCATTGTTTGGAAACAAAATTAGTACTCCAAAATCGAATGTATAAAGAAACTAGATTACCTATATCTGGAAGGTTTTTAACCATAAAGTACGAAATATTGTCCATGCCGGGAGCTGTATCTGATCGTTTGATGCAGTTTGATAGTTCCTCTATCGAAATTTGATTGGATAAATTCTGATTACATTACATAAATTGGGCCATTTCTGGGGATGCAAAATCTGGTGTCAAACTATATAGGGGCTGTTCATTAAACACGTGATGTTTTTTTTTTTAAATTTTTAACCCCTCCCTCCCCCTTGGTGATACTTGGTGAGGTTTACAACTAAAACCAAAATCACGTGTATATTTAATTTCTACAAAGAATCCAATTTTTTTAATTTTTTTTTTAAATACCGGTATAAAGTAGAATCTAATCCTATTCTAGGCGCGCGAGGTCTTCGTTCGTTACCTTAACAAGGAGAGTCAAGGTTTACACTACACGTCGATTTTCGATTTAAAATCACGCGGTTGACGAAAAATAAATACACGTGATATCTTACTATCACGGAAATGTCTATTTTGTATATGTTTAACTCTTGCTGAATTACCGTCTTGTTGAATTGTGTTGTATTCAAAGTTTCGGAAATAAATTATTAATTTATTATTTATTTTAAGAATACACCACAGCCCCCGTATCCAAGTGACTTTGAAGCCATCTGTGCAACCTTACTTTTCTGCTGCCACAGCTATATTTTGATTTTGCATTAATTTGGATATTGTATATAAACATATTGTTATGTTTATGGGTGCCTCAAGAAGTGTTATTTCTTTCAGAATCCGTTGCAGTTTTTTTTAGTGTCGTGTTTCTATGTTTGTTCTTAGTTTTAGGGTATATGCCTTTATGATTAAACTAGCTGTTGCCCGCGGCTTAGTCCGCGAGAAATACAAATTAAATATTAAGGCAACTCGAACAGAATTTTCTCAATATTCCCAAATCCGTACTAAACGGTTTGAGTCCACTTTTCTCGTACGTACAGATTTAGAGTGGAATAAGTTGTCGGCCTCCTTGTTCTCTGAAAGATACAATTTAGAACTTTTCAAGGTTAGAGTGAATACGTTCTTACTAGGTCAACGTGCGTCATCTTCGACCACACCGTCGCTTACCATCAGGCGAGTTGGTGGTCAAAAGAGGACATATACGCGATAAAAAAAACTCACTGTCTTTATAGTAACCCTGTATACGTGTTTAAGAACAGTACCCACCTTTTGAAGAAGTCTAACCACCGATAGATGCAGCCGAACAAAACAACGTATAATTTTTATCACAAACGCGAAGCTTGTGATGAAAAAAAAAACATTATGAACGTTTGTTCATAACCACTTACTGTGCCCGCCCGTTTTGAGGGTTTCCTTTTTCTAATTATTTTCCTCAAGTAAGAGTAACCTGTCATGCCTTAGAAAATCTTTAGTATTGGTAGGACTCTTGGCAGAGTCCGCCTGGGGAAGTACCACACCTTTGCCAATAATTCTACCGCCAATCAGTAATATGCTAACATTACCGTGTTCCGCTTTGAAGGGCAATGTTTTCAGAGGAATTACAGGGCCGAGAGATATAATATCTTAGATCGGGTGACGAGCGCAGTGCTAAGTGAGGATTTGGACTCTTCATGTTCCAATAGTTGCGTGTCACTGTGCTGTTATGTGACAGGCATGTTACTTACCATCAGGCATATGTCCTGCTCGTAAAAAAAGAGATCAGCTACCTATGTGATAGTGCAAGTCATGTCATAATCGGTCCAACCTTTTCGGAGATTAGCCGGCACAAACAAAGAGATAGACAAAAAATAGTTTTTAGGTATAGGTACCGTAGGTATTTAGTTTCATTGGAGCTAAGTGAAAAACTGTTAATTTGATATTACAAACAGACGACCCAATTTTATTTATTTGTATAGGTATGTATAGATAATATTTTTATAATTTTATTACATTGCATTTAACAGATTATAGCAATCAATCAATACCTAGTATGTGAGAATTCTATATCGCACATCGGCAATCAGTTTCTACCTAGGTGTACGCGAAAAAAATATTGAAATGCACCTCTACATGTAGGTATAAATACATACCTATCAGTCTCGCCACGGCGTCCGTGCGAGGTGGTTGTGTACTTTCACTTTTTAAATCAATACTGCAAATACAGTAATCGAAATCCTGTCGCCGGCGCGCTGGTGTTCCTAACATAGCTGTTGGGGTGCCGGCCGGCCGCGCGGCCTAAAATATAATTGACATGGAGGACCCAGCTTCTCCCTTCAAATCTAGTTCGAGAACTAGTAGCGTATGTATGAGCGAAAAAGACATGGAGTTATCCGAAGAAGAATTAAGGAACCTGCGCCGAAGTAGTACTGTACAACATAATTTTGAAGAAAGTTTGATGAGACCCGAAAAAAGAAAAGAAATTGAGTCGAGTGACGTGGACGATCAGCTGAATAGTGAGGAAGAAGGATGGAAGGAGGTGAAACAGAAAGGAAAAAGAGTGAAAGCCAATATCGACAAAATGGAAATTTATATTTCAAGTTCGGAACAACCCTTGCCAAAAGCGTTCGCAATGGCCAAAGGACAATGCCCACGTCCCATACATTGAAAAACCTCTCAAACTTTTTTTGATGCTGAAAGTGCATAGAGATGAATAGTGTCTAATTAGGATTGTTAATGCTTATAAAAACGTCTGCTGTTGGTGTTTTTCATTTCCTAAATACCAAAAATGAGTTACAGTTAAACCAAAAGTAAGGTTATGTTTACTGTCAAAATACATTGAAATTATGTTTTCTTTCCGATTAGAACCGAAAAGAAAAGACAGAACTATGGTATTATCTTTCAAAACATATTTCTTATCAGAATAAATAGGAATAATAGTACTTCTCACGACCAACTGATTACCATAAAATAGTTCTCGGATGGAATTATCATAGGGTAAACAAGCCTAAATAACTAACTGAGTGCAGGGCTAGGTCTGATGATGTGGACTTGTCTTCATGTTCTAATAATTTATGACACAAGACAGTGTGTCTTGTTAAAGGCAAGCATGTTTTCTTGCTTACCATCAGGCACATGTTTCGCTCATCCTATCATTGTTTCCTGAAAAAATACTTAAATCAGTGTAGATAATACTGTTCGCCGATATCTTTCTACTGAATATATATTCAAACCAATGCAAGAGAGGATAAATAAAATATATTGTTTGCTATCATATAATTTTATTTACATTTAATAATAATGTTATATATTTAATAGCCCAAAACTACTACATAGCCAAAATACTCTGCTCGTGGATTTATGTGGTCCTGGTGTCTGGCCATCCTAGAAATCTCTCGAAGAACTCTGCAATGCAAGTACAGCAGTACTGAAAGATGGCCTCTGCTGGTTGTCCCTATCATTTTCAACTAAAATATACATATTACATCTATTTTATTTGCTTCAGCTTGTGTCTGTCTTCTAAAAGCAACTCAGGGTTTTAAAATTGGTAATTGCATAGGTTTTGTAGCAACTTAGCGCTATCCCCTGTATTTCCTGTAGAGTATGAACACTTCATTCGCATAGAAATATTGTCACAGAAAGGAATATCTTAATTGTGATATAAATATTTCATTATTTTGGTAGGTATTCGAGACAGTGGTCTTAGAAGATTCATAACAATCGAGGGTTTCCATCAGAAAACACAAGCAAGCCATCACAACAATATAAGGTTTTATATACTTAATTATTACCACAATTATGTAAGTAATAAGGAGCACTGAATCACATAATTCCCAGTTTTGTTAAAACCAATTTAAACAAGAAGAAAACCAAAGTTAGGAAGAAAACCATACATTTTGCTTGTTTACTTTTTTTTGATTTGTCAATTTGACATTGATCTTTGACCAATTTGGATTTGGTGAAAATTGCATGCCACCTTTTTCCTCGTTTACATTACCAAAAAAAGCTTTGATAGTTTCTTTGTCGCCGTATTTATATATATCGTTATTTAAATATGTAAAAGTAGTAAATAAACGACATTGTGAAAGAAATTGATATACATAACATCCATTTTCAATTTCAACCTAACGCGGATCACTAAAACGAAACGCAGGTACCGTTTCGTTATTGCAATATTTTACAAGTCCGCTTTGTTGGTAAATGGTAGGTTTAATTTAAACAAATGCAAATTATTTTATTTTGGAATGTTAGAAAGTTATATAACTTCGCACACGAGTACAACAAAAAATCACAATTTTTTTAATATATAACTCATATGTCTACACGACAACTATTTTAGCGGGTCAAAAATGGACATTGTCCTTTCTAAATGAAAATGGAATCACAGAAATTGACAGAGTAAAATACATTAATCCGTACAAAGTACGCCTTGACATAAAGAGCCAAGTGTTACTACATAAATTACAAAATTGTAAAGCGGTCAATGATAAAGGTTGGCATACTCAGCTGGCGACAGAAAAAAACCTTTCTTATGGTGTGATACGAGATGTAGACCTAGACATGACAGACGAAGACATACTTAAAAATACATCATGTCCTGAACCTTTTCAGCTTTTGTCTGTGTTCCGCCTCAATCGCCGAAGTGCTTCTAGTACAGGATGGGTCCCGTGTGAGTCGGTGCGGCTATGTTTTAAAGGAAATGCACTACCAGAGTACGTATCAGCTCAAGGTTTGAGAATGCGAGTCGATCCCTATATATTTCCGGTATCTCAGTGTTCCTTTTGCTGGCAACTAGGTCACTCTTCTAAAAGATGTCCATCAAAAAAAATAGTGTGCCCTAAGTGCAGAGCCAACCATGATAATTGCTCAACTACGGCGTTTCAATGCGTTAACTGCGGCGGTGCACACATGTCAATGTACAAAGGTTGTCCAGCTTTTTTAAAAGAAAAAAAATTAAGAGACATTATGGCTGAGTGCAATTGCACTTACAAAAAAGCTCTCAGTATATATGCTGATCACATTAAAACAGAGCATACAAAATCAAAAATGTTTACATCCGATTTGTCATCAAGACCATCTTTAATGAAGTCATACCCTTTATTTGATCGACGTGATCACTTAGCGCCTATATTTTCTCAACGAGATAATGAGACTTATGCTAGTATTACACAATCCCAGGTCGGAGTTCACAGAGAGAAGGAGACTCAGCAAACTCCAAGACCTAATCCGACGAAGAGGGACCGCCGTAGAGATGACCCAGTCAATCTCGAACAATCCTCCCGCGTAGGACCACGGATAACCCTGCAAGATGATACTCCTTCACGTTCAAAATCAAATGAAGTCAAATTTAGTGAACTATTAAATCGTCTAAAGGAGATAATTTTTATGAAAGACTTAAATCTCCACGAAAAACTCAAAAATGGACTCAAACGATGCGTCGAGTGGCTAGTGTTAGTAATTGTGGAGAATTTTGGTGACTGGCCGGTACTAAAAAGTATTTTCGAATTATTTATGAACTATGGCCAATAAACAAAAAACAGTGAAACTTACTATCCTTCAATGGAACGCTCAAAGTATACGACGTAAATTACTAGATTTTGAGAATATTTTACATCGAGAGAAGGTCCATATCGCAGTAGTGTGTGAGACGTGGGTCATAGATAGCATTCAACTAAAGGTAAACAATTATAATATTTATCGCAGGGATAGAGATGAAGCGTATGGTGGTGTAGCTATTTTTGTACATAAATCGGTTCAGTCACAACTGTATGACGTCCAAGTATCTAATAGGGGGATTGAAATGATCGGCGTTAAAGTTTTTAACTGTAGAGATATTAAATACATAGTTGGTTTGTACTGTACGTCATCTGTTGTTACAAATCAACACGACTGGGCCTCAGTATTCTCTGTAGTTAAACAAAATGGATTAATTCTAGGCGACTTCAACGCGCACCATATTACATGGTCAAATAACACTGACAGACGAGGTTCGCTCATATATGATACAATAACGGAAAAGGGCTTCTTATCTTTAAATAGTGGTAAAAACACTCGAATAAAATTAGTGAACAACCGACTACAGCAAACGGCGCCAGATATATCATTTGCTCCGTCCAACTTGGCACTAATATTTGACTGGGATACCTTAAACGAGACGCTAGGGAGTGACCATCTCATGATTAAAATTACTAGTTCTTTTAAAACCGATGTTATGGACCCGAAGCGCCGTAATTATAAAAAAGCCAACTGGCATAGCTATAAAAAAATACTTGAGTCTCTTTTTAACTATTTTTTATGCTCTCATGACCTACAATCCGACTATGACATTTTTTTAGACTTTATTAATATAGCGGCGGAACAACACATTCCATTAATACGATACTGTACGGAACCTGACTCTAAATTCACTCCGAAGCCCTATTGGAACGCAAAGTTATCAAAATCCGTCGCTGTAAGAAGATTAGCATTCACAAAATTCAGACGTAACCCCACTCCAGAGAATTTAAATTGTTTTAATGAAAAAAGACACTATGCGCAAAAACTCTTGCGTGAAGCTAAATCTAAAGCTTGGCAAAACTTCTGTTCTTCTATCGGAAGTAACATAACTCAAAGCGAAATGTGGCATAAAATGAGATCGCTCAAAGGACGCAACTTCACTGAACGATATGTAGATGGCGACAAAGCTCATTCTCTTCTTCACGGCCTAGCGCCTGATTATGTATCCCCGGAAGTCCCAATTTTAATTTCAAATAACCCTTTAATAGAAACTATAATCACTAAACAAGAACTAGAACAATGTATACGCCATAAGGACACCTCTCCAGGCTGTAATCAAATCTCTTACTCTATGATAGAAAACCTATCAGATAATGGTAAAACCATTCTGTTGTCCCTCTATAATGACTTCTTCAATTCCGGCTTTGTACCTAAACAGTGGCGAGACATTGTAGTGGCACCCGTTCCTAAACCTGGTCGAGACTCTCATAACATATCCTCTCTCAGACCTATTTCTATGATGTCTTGCTTATGCAAAGTCTTCCACAGTATTTTAAACAATCGATTAGAGTGGTTTTTTGAAAAAAATAAGGTTTTCTCGCCCTTTACTACAGGGTTTAGAAAGTGTCGCTCGTCCGTTGATAATTTAGTAAGTTTAACAACACATATTCAAATTGGTTTCTCAGAAAATAGCAAAACTATTGGGTGTTTTTTAGACGTAGACAACGCATATAACAATGTTGATATAAAATTTTTAATCAAAACCATGGATGAAATGGGGGTGGGCTTATTAATGTGTCGATATTTTTGGAATTTTTTAAAAGAAAGGCACCTCAAAATTTTTTATGGTAACTACTATCTATGCCGTACTACAGGCCGCGGCCTCGCACAAGGAGATCCGAGTGCGCCCCTTTTATTCAATATCAGCACAACTAAAATTTGTAAGGATATAGTGCGTAACAATATATTTATGTCACAATACGCGGATGATTTTATATTGTACACGGTTTGCAAAAACGTAGACGAAGGCTGTGCCAGCTTACAAATTTCGCTAAACTCCTTAGTCACACTTCTCTCTGAAATCGGGCTAGACATCTCACCAACAAAAAGCAAGATGTGTATATTTAAAAGAGGATATAGAGGTAGAAGTGAACAACTCTGCAACCTAACTTTAAACAATGAATCAGTTCAGATTGTGGATTGCGTTAAATATCTGGGCATGTGGTTGGACCGATCACTAAGATGGACCAAACATGTTAGTGAACTAGTTGAAAAATGTTCCAAAGCAACAAATATCCTGAAAGTTCTAGCTGGTCCAGGATGGGGAGTGCATCCGAATCATTTAAAGCGTCTCTATATTGCTATTGTTCGTTCTAAAATCGACTACGGCAGCTTTCTCTACGATAACGGCCTCAAAAATAGTATTGCTAGATTAGATAAGCTGCAAAATCAGTCTTTACGTACAATCGGTGGATTTGTGAAGAACACTGCAATACACGTTATGGAGAGTGAACTTCACATTCAACCTTTATATATACGTAGGCATTACTTAGCAGGCAAATATTGGTTAAAGACAACATCTTTTAGAGATAACGAAATTAATGGTATGCTGGAACATTTAAGAGACCTATGTAGTAATAATTACTGGCAGCATAAGAAAAAACCCATGCTTGTAACGATCGGAGAGTCTCTTCAAAACAACCCTTTCGATTCATCCAAGCAATTGGAACGATTTACGCTTGACACATGGATTAGCAATATGGACCTTCATAATCTAGTTAAAAGTAACATTCACGAAGTACATAAAGCGAAAAGTCAGTATCACGATAGCCATTTAAAACAAATCTGCGATAAGTACTTACATGATTATTACTCTGAGTACTATTGTATTTTTACTGATGGTTCTCAAGATGGGAAGGAGTCTGGCATGGCTCTATTCGGTCCACAAATAAAAGCATCCATTAAATTTAAAACAAATGCCAACATTTCCATAATGAATGTTGAATTACTAGCGATCTCTGAAGCAGTTTCCTATATTGAATCACTACAACCAGGAAACTATCTACTGTTGACGGACTCCAAGAGCGCCCTGCAACATCTCGCTCGGTGCGCCTCGAATTTTCGAGGTACACCGATAGCGTATAGAATCTTGGATTCCATTAGTAAAATGCGTGATAAAAGAATTGTTTTGCAATGGATACCATCTCATGTAGGTATTAGTGGAAACGAATATGTTGATCGACTTGCTAGGGAGGCCTTAACAGATGGACTTAGCATAGAATGCCTTCCGTTCTACAGCGACCTTATTCCTTTGGTCCGTTCTCAGTGTATAAAAATGTGGAAAGAATATTTTGATTTGAGATCGCGGACTAAAGGGATTTGGTATAGAACCATACAGCCAAACCTCTCTCGCTTCCCATGGTTTCTCGGCGCTGACATGCACCGTACGGACTTTGTTACTGCCTTCAGACTTCGCTCCGGTCACATTCCTTTGAACCAATTTGCATACCTCATGGGAAAAGTCGAATGTCCCCAGTGTTCTGAATGCTTAATAGTTGAAGATGTGACCCATATTTTGGCAGAATGTGTTCGGAACGGAGTAGAGAGGGACTTATTTTTGTTAGAATTTTCATGTAACCCGTCTAATATAGGATTATATAATAGTATATTGGCTAAACCTTTATCGCGGATAGCACAAAGGCTGTACAAATTTGTTAAAATAGGTATAAGTCGCAGATAAAGCTAGTCTGCCATTGTTACTGAGCCACTCCTCGAGGGTGACATTGTCTAATTAGATAAAACCCTCAATAAATAAATAAAGATACATACATACCTATATCAACTCTTTCGAAACATAGCAAACGTAAGTACAAAACGAGCGAGCAACCAAACAGTGGCTGTCATTATGTATTCTATGGCTGGCACAGATTATGATAATAGTTACTACTGTGAATAACGTGGCCGAGCAACTACAAAAACGCCTGTTGTTTGAGTGATAGCAAATACATCTGTGCAACATCATTCGTTCCACAGATGTATTCAGGAGGCTTTTTTAAAAAACTTTCAAAAACTATCCCTGGCCATCTGCTGATTAATAAGTAGATTGGCATACAAGATCTAACCCATATATGTATCTACATAAAAGTTAGAATCTTTAAAAACACGGTTTTCATATAATTTTTTCACATCAAAATTACGGGTGAAAACAAATTTGGCCAAACCAATTTCATAGTTTCAAGAGACAAGAAGCATATGCAACGATTTTTAAAAGTTTAGTTTGAAATTCAGGATATGTGTAATAGTATGTATTAATTTCACACTTCCACATAATGTATTATGGCCATGAATTGGCTACAAAAACACATCGATTTCGTTAAAATCGCAGACGCGCCCCTTAAAAGGAATTTCGATGAAATTTGGTACATAGTGTGGAATAACACATAGGATATTTTTTATCGCGACAAAATAACGTGATCGGGAACTACGCAGGTGAAACTGCGGGGCGCTGCTAGTTAGTTGTGAACAGTTGCGAAGACCCCTTTCTAGTTCCAAACTACACAAAAATTTTATTACTATCTTATACCTTTAAACGAGCAATTCTTGTACCTATATAAATATGTATATATATATAGAATCTGAATCTCGGAAACGGCTCGACGGATTTTCATGAAATTATGTATGCAGTGGATTTCGGGGACGATAAATCGATCTAACTAGGTCTTATTAAAAAAAACGCAGATTATGCGCGTTTTTAGACAATGAAAAACTGTCACATTAGACATTAGAATGTGAAGGTAAATTTCGCCGCGTGACGCGACAGCATAATTAGCTCAGACGGGAAGTCGGGCGCTCATAGCGGTCACGAATTAGTAGCTCCGGGTTCGAATCCAGACGGGTTCTCTTTTTTTTCAATTCGTTTTTTTTAAGAAAAGCTATTTCTTTCTATTTTTATCTATCTATCTATTTCTTTTATCTGTAGGTATCTAAGTATATTTAGTATTTTAACTGAGCAAAGCTCGTAATAGTAAGATTAACTTAAACGATTTCCAAAAACATGACAAACGTTCTTGTGATAAACTATCACAAAAATATATGGATAAGGTTGGTCGTCCACAAAACAGGAAACCGTAATACCTAAAGTAAATCTCAGAAGGAAATCTTGTGGCGAAGAGCATAAACGAAGCCCTCTTTGCGTTTAAAATTATCGGCGAATATTTTGCCGCTTGATTGAAAATTCGTTTCAATCTAACGAACGAGCGCGCGCCGCAGTCAACAAGAAATTTAATTTGTCGTACAAATTTTTGCGTTGATTTTTCTGAAAGCTTTCAGTTTAATTGCACCTTAACTCGATCGGAATTTGCGTCGTAATTTTTAATGGTGGAACATTTTTAAGTCGCTAATGCAGCTAATATATAATATGATTGGGGCATTTAATATCCCAATCATATTAGATATTAGCTTTAATTTGTTTTTCGAATATACCTCTACTACAGTCTTTGTTGATTTAACCATTAGTTGGTCTGAGACTACAGTTAATTTTGTAGTGGTAGGACTCTTTGCAGAGTTCGTCTGGGTACCACATCTTTGCCAGTCATTCTACCGCCAAGCAGTAATGTGTAAACATTACTGTGTTCAGGTTTGAAGGGCAATGTTTCCAGTGAAATCACAAGTCATACTTAGAGAGCGCAGCGCAGTGCTAGGTAATGATTTGGATTCTTCGTGTTCCAATAGCTGCGTGTCACTGTGCTGTTATTTGGTAAGCATGTTGTTTACCATCAGGCACATGTCCTGCGGTTGGTCGATTTTTTAATATTCTTATTTATTTATGGGCACAAAAATAATATTAATATTTTAAATGTCAATGTCTGCATGTTTGTTGCTCAATCACATCATACTGAAGGAACGGTTAGGGCTGATATTTGGAATACAGTTAAATTCCAGTGTGGAAGAAGGGGTTTTTATCCCGAGAAAATAACAGGAACGAAAACTACGCGGGTAAAACCGGGGGACGCTGCGGTATTATTTATAAACGGAAACGTATAATATTTGTTAACGGAAGTTAACATCTTAATATATATAAATCTCCTGTCATGATGTTTGTCCGCGATGGATTCCTAAACTACTTAACCGATTTTAAATTAAATCGGCACACCGTGAGCAGTCTGGTCCAACTTGAGAGATAGGATAGTTTTTATTTCGATTAATGGTCTTTATATGACAATGGATATTGTCATATAATGTAGAGCGCAGCCGGAATGGGCCGCTAGTATATTATAAACTATTAGTAAAGTTAACAATTGCTAGGTAATTTATATCAACGTAGTATTTAGGAAATTTAAAAACATTTTTTTTAATCAAACACATCTCAGAAACGTCTATATTTTAAAGAAATTATATGAAATTCTGTTATTGTACTTGGAAGTGTATCAAACTAATGCTTTCTGCAAAAATTGAAAAGAGTGGAACATATTAGTGAACTAAGAATCAGAATTTTCTATGAACAAAATAAATGAAACTTCACTGAAGGAACACCTTGAATGTAATAGATTTCCAAGTAGGTACACTACTTAGAAAATATGTAGATTTTCTTGAAAATATCTCTAACTTAATTTTTATTTAACATATTTATAAACAATACAGAAATTGATCCATTGACGTATATAGCATGTACTATTGTCTGTATTGGGATACAACTGTTTCTACAAAAAACTCCATAATTTAAACAAAATCTCAAGTTATTAATCGTCAATTAAGGATATTCTCATTTTTAGGGTTCCGTAGCCAAATGTCAAAAAACAAGACACTTTTAGATTCGTCATGTCTGTCTGTTCGTCCGTATGTCACAGACACTTTTTTCCTAAACTATAACAAGTATACTTACTGTTGAAACTTCGTAAGTAGATAGATGTATTATTCTGTGAACCAATTTAAGATTTTCACACAAATATAGAAAAAAAACAATAAATTTTGGGGGTGCCCCATCAAAATTATACTCAACTTAAGAACTTATGTATTATGTTACTTGCTGCTTCGGAACCCTTCATGGGCGAGTCCGACTCGTTTTATTTTGTTTGTAGTTACGTCTAAGCTCTGCACATTCTGGATCGATTTTGATCATTCTTTTTTTGTTTGGCCATACTTCATAGGCGGTTCCACAAGAAATTTATTAAAACCATTGTAGCGGTGTTTGAAATAGGTACCAACGAAACTTTAAAATTTGCAAACATCGATGATACATTCGCTCACTGTGCATTCGCTTACCCCAAACTTTTTTTTTATAAATAGTAACGAGACGAGCAGGACATGTGCTTCGCTGTCTGATTAAAAAAATGTGTGTAGTTGATATCACAAAATTCGTAAAAATTAGTCGAGCGTTTGAGTTTAATTTTAAATCGATGTCGAGGTTTGTTTTTCGTAGATTTTTTTTTAATTTCAGTTTTTTTCTTTTTGTATTCGGAAGTCGGTTATTTTTTTACTTTGACTTTTTACAAATTTACTCTCTGTGTTCTTAGGGTTTCTTCACAGCGAAAACTATTCTTTGTGTAGACAAAATGATAAGTTACTGAGTAAGAACACACACTGTCTTATGAGAGAAAAAAGAGAAAACTGTTGTCGTACAAAAAACAAGTGTTCAAATATTTTTTTTAAGAATTGGCAGAGCCTTTATTAACAAAACTAAAACAGACGAGTAATAAGAATATAAATATTAATCTGTAGTTATTGCAGATGAATTTGTTTAAAAGAACATACAAAAATAAAATCAAATCCTGTGTGTAGAGTATTTTCTGATCTGTGGTGTAGGTAAATCTGAATAAATCTGAACTCAGAACGCACCTACCATCTTTGGCAACTTTTTTTTCGTTTACGATATTTTTGTTATAAGTTTGTTTTGTAATTTATTGCAACACCATTTTTTGTCATATGAGAAAATAAATTAGATCAAAAACATGATATTTTAAATTGTGATTATGCCTAAACTAAAGTTTTGCATACGAGTACAATAATACGTGCACACAAAAAGGTGTTTTTTAAACACAACAAAATCATAATTTCATCCACTTCAACTCGAGTGTTTAATATTATAATTTCAAACAAGTTAACACTCCCGACAGACTACCTCGACAAACATCGTTAGCTGCTATGGTTAGCAGTGCGGAAAAATCGTCAGATCTTTCTTGATATTTTACGAGTATAAGATCACGTACAGATATACGAAAGCAGATATTGAACTCCATCCTTTCTAATACTACGTAACTTACTACAGTGCATTTCTTCGTAGCCTAGGTACCTCGCGAAAAAAAAACTTGTGACGATTTGAACCTACAAAAGGTTCGAATGACATCTTCACATTTGAATATTTTTTCCCATTGCAGATAAGCAAGTTTCTTGTCACCACTGGCTTTGATTATAAAGACATCGTTGTGAAAATATCATGAGGAAATGTTTCAATAGAGACATCTTTCGACGACATGTGTCATCCGCTAATTCTTACATGGCCAGAGTGGTGGACCATGGCCTTTTTTTCTCTTTATTAGAAAATAGTTCCAACTCCTAGTAGCGAGAGCATAAAGTGAGCTGCTTATGCTACGTTTGATCTGAGCCACTTTTGTTTTGGTTAAAGTGAGATAAACTACGTTTTTTGGGGTTCCGTACCCAAAGGGTAAAAACGGAACCCTATTTCTGGACTTGGCTGTCCGTCCGTCCGTCTGTACCTCAAGTCTCAAGAACTGATAGCTAGACAGTTGAAATTATCACAGATGATGTAGTTCTATTGCCGCTATAACAACAAATACTAAACATAATATATAAGGGGGGGCTCCCATACAACAAACTTGATTTTTAAGCGTTTCTTGTTCGATTAGTCCGTCTCAAGAAAACTAGATGGCGCCACTAATAAAAATAAAACGCGATATCGAATTCGTTAGAATCGTTAGAATCATCAAGCAAAAATCAAAATGTTAAAGAAATTTTCGACTGTCTGCGGAAATTGCGATGTACAAAGAATTCCGGATAAAGCCAAAGAGGTTTTCCCCGTTTATTTGCTAATGGTACGGAACCTTTAGTGCGGGAGTCCCACACGCACTTGGCCGGTTTTATTTTATTGTGTAAGCATTGTTTACTAATCTACTACTTTGAAGTGTAAGGGTTCCTGCACTCAGAATAAGACACACAGTATGTATGCATGCTGCGTTAGCTGCATACATGCGTCACTGACATACTGTGAAAGCAAGGAGCGCAATCGAGATGAAGTCGCAAAAACGGCGTACAAAACTCAACATTTGCGTTACTTATGTTAAATTTGTTCTCTTAACATAGGTTTATTTATTTCTTAACTTTGTGCTCCACCAAATTTTGTGATTCGTTATACCAACATTAGATAACGTCGAAAGGTTAAACAGAATTTTGCACGATGTTTCAACGCCGAGTCGGTTCAAGTATTGCCTCAAGTATTATTCTTATGTGTGCTCATGCTCAGTCGTACTGAAAACCACCTAAAAACTTTTAAAAAATCTAACATACTGTCGAAACTGTCCTTAACCAAGACTCGCCTCGAGCGGTTTTATGGCAATGAGCCCTCGATATTGCACCCGCGGAATATTAGTGCCCACACTTGATCCGGTGAGTAGCATCTTTTTCCAATATCCTGGGATATTGGACAAGTTTTGATAGTTGTAGTAACGGTTACGTCGATCAGTGGTGAATTTTAAGATCTTTATTAAAGTATTTTGAGATATAAGCCTTAAAATCGAAGATTTTTGAAGTGAAAACTTCTTTTGGCGCACAACAAAAAGATTCTTTGTGGCCTGTGAATGAAGCTCAGCGTCACGTTCATAGATGAAATGTTCGAGTAAATATGGGTGCTAGAGCGAGAAACAAACAGTCAGCTGCTGCTGTCTGGCTGCCGTCACTGTCTTCTATTATTTATTCTTGGCCATGGATACTAGTCCTTCAGCCGCATCTGCCACTGTCGTGTCGCTGTATTTACTATTTTCCATTTGTAAGCTATCATTTTCACGTATAAGTGTTAAAATAATTCATAAGTTTTTAAAATAAGAAATATTAAGTATTTCTTATTTTAATGCACACATATTTTTTGATCTAAACTCTTCACTTCTTTAAGCAAAACTTCATTTAAGACTTTTTGATTATATCCTTTTCATCAAAGAGTTTACTTTTCATACGCATATTGTTATTGCTGTCTATGAGGATAAATTCTTTAACTTTGTTTAAATTATTAATTAAAAAAATAATGTATTATTAATTGAACTTCAACTATCTTCAATTTTAATTTTACCTACTTATACTCACCTACAACCATATTTCAGCCAGTTATTAGGCTTTTACGTTTTGAAAGACTACTATACAAAATCAACTATTTGATGGGAACAAGTTATATTATATTACTTTTCACCAAAAGCTAATAGTCTCATAGGCAAACAACATTTTATTTGGGAACATTTAATTGTAAATCTTACAAACAAAATAAATAAAAAGAAAACTCTTTCAAAATGCAAATGAAAACCAGCGGTTGTGTAATTCAGTTAAGTAATTTTCCTAAAAGCCTAAACCTAATTGAATTAGAAGTTAAAAATCTTGAAAAATTTTACCGAAATTTGGCCACAAGAACATTAATTTTATTAAATATTTCTGTAGGTAAGTAAATGAAAGTTTTTTATATTTAAGTTTATAGCTGTCGGGCTCAAGAAATTTACGCACTAGGAGCGATTTATTCCATCACATAAATCGTTTGCAGTTGTATTTTTTGCTTAGTTCACCTGGAAAAGTATTACAACTTATACTGGCTATTCTACTGCCAATTAAAAGACAGTCAGATACTACATGTCCGTGTCAAATATTGATGGGTCATTTGAACCGCCATTATATACATTTGAGACCTATGTGGAAAATTAAAAAAATATATATATAGAAGAGTATAAAATCATAAGATTCAGCACTATGTTGTCACTTGTAAGCTGTCCATTGTCCAACTGAATGCTGGTGAAGAGAGGGGGTTACAACTCTCAATCTTTTCCCCTTGTCGCACAATTTTTACACGGCGTTGTGGAATAATGGATGAGAAAATGTATTGAAGCTGTATGGAACCGATGCCGTACACAATCAAATGACCAAACTTACCCTGAAAAACACCATAAAATCAAAAATCCGACAATAAAAGAATAAATTTAAAAATTTACAATTTTTACAGGTTCCATACCTCTTTTCTAATCCTTTATGCCGAAACGACGTACAAAAATCATGTGACAAGGGGAAAGATTTGGTCCCCCTGTTTTCAGTTTCACTCAGTTGAACAGCTTACAAGTGACGTCATAGTGCTGAATCTTATTATTTTACTAGCAGCGCTCTACGGTGTTACCCCCGTAATTCCCGTTATTTTGCCGGGATAAGGAGAGGTAAGATAAGGTCTATGTGTTCCTGCAAGCCATAATCTACCTGTATTCCAAATTTCAGGCCGATCCGTTTATATATTACGACGTGATTGAGCAACAAACATCCACACATTGATATAACGGATTATTATGAGCAGGGGTGTTTCTCATCATAAGGCGTTCGGCTTGCTTGCCTTGACAAATCTATCTCCGAAGCAGAGAGCTCCGAAGAATTACGTCATGTTCACGTCATCACAGTATTATTTATTATCTTACACAAGTCCATCGTAGGTTTGCTTAAACCATGCCCACTATTCAATTCGATTTTAGTTTCCTCTAGTGCCAACAGTCTGATGAATGTTGTACGCTCCATTGAATTCCATTGTATCCGCACTACGTTTGCTGATTCGCGGTCTCCACTGCAAAGCATCTCTGCATCATCTGCTCCAGTGGTTATTGGTTATTTATTTCATAGTTTGTAACTTTAATTCAATTTGATTAATACCATTCAAAAATACAAATAAAAACTGACACTCTCTAATATAACCCGCCTCTAATGGCATCCGGCACAAAGATGTTCATTGCGGCGCCAGCGTTGATAAATAGATAGATACCTTTTCTTTAATGCACACACCAAAGACAAAAAACACTTATATAGGAGTAAAATAATAATAAAATTAGTGTTTCAATCGGCGGCCACATCGCTAAAATCGATCTCTCTCTGACAATCTTAGAATGAAAATGGTTTGTAAGAATATAAGAAGCGGGGTATGTACCTATCTAAAAATGTAAAGCAATCAATCATCAATTCATTATTACGTCGAATTACTGTACTATCAGCCCCTTAGAGAGCCAATAGCTATGTAGGAATCTCGACGACGATGGTGGCCTATAGAGTTCCACTGACACAACCCGCTTTGTTGGTCGGGACTATGGACCCTTTTATACTCCTTCATAGAAACCCTGAGATTCTAACACTTGCATCAAAACTTTAAGCTGCGCCAACCTCACTACCTTCTTAGACAATTTGTTCTTCTCATAATCATTGTCTCACTGACATAAACTTACCATCAAATCAAATGTTCATTCTTGCTTCAAATTTATTTTGACAATAAATAAATAATAATATTCCCTTGATTTTACAAAACATCTGTAAAAGAAATGTTGAAATTGAAAAAGCTTTTGCCAAACGTAAGTCTATTACTTAAAATACGCGTGTCGTAGGACTTTTATCCATTAAAAGTTGTCGGAATCCACACATTGTATTGGTCTTGCTTGCTCTTTCACATTAGCGGGTGATTTTTACTCTTATTTATTCCGCAAGCTACGATTATTTGTTAAAGTCACGTTTATCTATGAACCTTCTCATCACATCAGCTTTTGTCATGTTCAATTATCTTGGAAACAGATTGATTCAAATTTCACGACACGCAAATTAGTTGCCACACGACTTCTATTTTATCTAAATAATTACTGACATTCTGAATATTATGAAAACAAGACAAAAAACTAAATCCAACCCATATTCTGTATGTAGGTTTGTAGGTACAACATTTAAACAATCATAGTTCGTAGGCCTTGAAAACTGTCTACTTTGTGAGTTCTTATGGTAAACTGATAAACTTTTACTATTGAAGTTCAGTGGCATTATTAAGTTTAAAGGAGACGGCTCATTTCTGCCCCAAGTCGTTTCAAGTTTAGGTACTTAATTAGCCCCGGAGACCTAAACAAGTTATTTAATTAAAATAACATATAATTAAATAATTCAAACTGTACATTCAATACTAACCTGCCAAGCGGGGATTGCAAATTGGTGATTAAAAAGTACCTTAATGACTATGTATAAGTAATTTTGTATTAAGGTACTGTAGTTCCATAAAACCAAACTAGATGGCGTTGTACGGCGTTAAAACACGCTAGCGAAGTTTATGTGAATTTAAATAAGCCTGATAAGGTTTAGTTCGTGGGTTGTCTTCGGGTCAGTGCCCAATAAATAAGTACTACGGTAAAACCTCCTTTCATTTGTGCCTATGTGTACAGATTATAGTCAAAGTCAGCCATGTTTTTCTCATTTAAGTTCAGTTGAAGTTTACGTACAGTAAAAATTCGTTCGAAACTCGCACAACACATGGAATTTCTTTATTTTTCCAAAGGTTTTGTAATTTTTTTGTGGTTTGGCCGAATCTCCGGTCCTTCTCTTTGTTGAGTCGACATTATTCTGAGCACAGTACGTCGCAAAGTATTGAATTTACTACCTTCTTTTAGTAGTAAGTACATAATCACGTTCTTGATTACCTACTTGCGGCTTTATTTCTTTCAATGTTTTAGTTGATATCTTTTAAACCCCGCTATGCAGGATAAAAACATAAACGGTTCCTCAATATATATTAAAAATCCTATACAATGATCCAATTTTGGTCAAGTCTCTTGCATTTTTTCTGTGGGGCAAATGCCCATGGAAAATGGGCCGTCTCCTTTATAACCACAAATACCAGCATCTAGCGAACTGCGGTATCGATACTGATTGTAGTGGAAGGGAAGTCTTGGTGTGCTATTCGGAACTATATTATATGATATAACTGGAACTCCATATCATTCGCAAATAAGTCGAGCAGGTCAATTAAGTAACTCTTAAATTAGTCAGTCAGTCATGACTCAGGAGATGCGTACAAGGAACGCAAATACAATACGCATCCAGCTCCATTGTAATCGCGAATGGGTCACGCATTCGGGAGAATCACTTCCTTAACCAACCTTATTCTTTGTAAAAGTCCTTCCAACTTTGATGGGGGCTCAAAGTCGAGACTTACGAATTTTATCAGAGACTGATTAACTAATGCCCTTCCTTTTGCTTTGAGAAAATCAATTTGATTAAGTGAAGAGTTTCGACTGGAGATGACTTTAAAGCTGAAATCTTTTTCTTTGTTACACTTTGAGGGGCTTGTGATTGAATAGGATTGCGAATATTTCATTAAAATCAATTAACGTCTGAATTGGAATGTCTAATTTTGTAATCAATCTTAACAATCTGGAAAATATAACTATAATTGGATATAAATCACAATTATGTTTTGTATCTAAAGCTTGTATTTATTTTTGTAACAAGTCTTTGTTGTTTTATTTTTAAAAAAGTTTTGAAAAAAAATTTTCTTCAAAACTTGCAAGATTCGACTTTTTATTCTTCTTTTTAGTGTCAATGATATTTCTAACATATAAGTTCTAGTAATAAAGTTAAGAATATTACATTTAGAAGTAAATCTCAGTAATTACCGGGACGACAAGTGCATTGTAGTGATTTGAATTCTTCATTTTCTAAAATACCTAGAATGTGAGGTACTGGTTTGTTATGAAGGTGTTTCTCTACGTTTCTTTTGCTTGTTCTGTGTCTTTATCTCATGCAATAAAAATAAAACTGACACTTTATTGCATCGTAATTACCTATCAAGTCTCAGTCTCAGGAGGCTCCTGAAATATAATTAATGGAAAAACATAATTGTTTTAGACTATAAGAGGTATTGATGCGAATACAGATCATTTATTGGTAAAGATAAGTCACAATTTTAAATTTACAAAACTAATCTAGTAATTATTGAATAATACTTAATAATGAAAAAAAATATAAAACAAAACATTTGTACTAAAAAGCAACATCATAAGACCATTGTTTAGAACAACTTCTCATTTTTTTTATTTTTTTTTATTGTTTTATTTTTGTTTCAGGTTCCACGTTTGAACAGACAAATAACAACGACCAGTAATTTAAAACATGAATTAGTGACGCACAGAGACACCCCTGACAATAATCCCGCTACACCATTTGAATTCACTGAAGCTAATGCAACGGCAAGTATCTGCACGAGACTGCAGAAAGCATGTGTTTCGCATTAGATGTATTCAACTGACTTACAAAAAAGGAGGTTTATTGTTTACATAAAATATACAGAATTTAGCCACGATTTAAATTAATCAACATCGATAAACGTCGTTATGCGTTGTTAGAAACGTCGAGGTAAATTAAAAGGATTTAGGAATTAAAAGGAGGTTCTCAATACGGCTGTTTATTTTAAGCAAACAACTGTATTGAAAACTTATTTATCATACTTCAGAGGTATGGCAAACTCGACGGTAGGAACTAACTTAGGTAACTTTATGTAATTAATCATAGAAAATAACATACAATAAATTTTTAAAAAGACCTTCAAAAGTTATATCAAAATCATTACAGTACTTGGATTTTTAACTCAGTCTGATGGTTGACTAAATCTTCTCTTCTCAAAACATTATAATAAGGAGTGCGTTTTGTGTTCCCACAGCTGGGACTTGATGTTTTTTCTCACTCATAAGGACAAATCCATCAAGCTGGCCAAGTGCGGGTCGGCTGATGACACACATCTTCTGAAAAGTATGGCTTCTTCATGATGTTTTTTTTCATCAGTTAAGCGAGTGATGATGACACTTGGAAATATACTCCAAAAGGCAGGAAAAATCTGAAACAATTTTAAAATACCTTTGCCTATGGAAGTCCCATAAAGTAAGATAGGCCGTTACGTATAAATTTAAAGAAGTGCTAAAACAATTTAAGTTATGGCTGGTCTAGCCGAGAGAACGGCGACTGCTGATCAAACCCCGCGCACCACTGTCTTTTCGAAGTCATGTGCGTAATGCCGCTAACTTAAAACGGTGAAAGGAAACATCTTGAGATAACCGTACTTAGAATTTTCGAAATCATGTGTCATCTACCAATCCGCACTGGGCCAGCGTGGTGATGGTGATGCTGGCCTTAGCTGTCTTATGGGCTGTTTATGCTAAGACAATTTGTAATAAGATTTTGGTTTAATAATACTAGCGGCCACATTTTAATTAGGAACTTTGCGAAACCATAACATTATTTGTTCAGATATCTGATATATAACTGTTGACAAAAATTGATTTTGATATGTTGTGATAGACAAAATCGGAAGAGTTTGACAGAAATGGTTTGGACCATTTCTGATAATCTTTCAAAGATAAATTTGGCTTAAATCAGCATGAGAGTAAGTACTAGAGAGAAAATTCAAAGTGTTGAAGCCGCAAAGTTGCAAGGATATCCCACTAATATTATAAATTTCAATGTATGGATGTTTGGATGTTTGTTGGTCAATCACGTCCTTACGTATGAACGGATCGCCCTGAAATTTGGAACACAGCTAGATTATAGTCTGCAAGAACACATAGGCTACTTTTTACCCCCGGAAAATAACGGGAACGACGGGAACGGGAACTACGCGGGCAAAACCGCGGAGCACTGCTAGTATTTAATATCTGTTTGTTATCTCTCGTGCAGCCAATTTGTATTTACGACATTATCATGTTATGATAAAGTCCTTTAAATAAAGGAAAAGTTGTATTTGATCTCTTATCATGTTACTGATTTTCTCTATTTAACTCGTTTCTCTAAAAAGTGTCATCGTTTCATGTCTTATATTCCAAAGACTTTAACGAAGGCTTTTAACCTACCTTAAATTATGTATCGAAAACTTCTAAGCTGAGGAAAAGTTAACTGGATGGGTAATCCATACTTGATATAATCTGGTGTTTAGGCGGTGAGTGTAAATCAAATCAAATCAAAAACTTGCAAAATGATGACTAATTTAATACAACTCAACGTCTTATACTTACATGACAAATGTCTTTAATTACCACGGAGGCAAAGAAAACTTTTGCGTATTGAGTAAGTAAAAAATGATAATTAATACCCTCCTCCGAATCGCCGAAAGCGAAATTAGACAAGGAAATTAAAATGACACGGCCGTTAATTTACCTTTTCTGGAAATAATGAGAAATTTAATTGCCATTATACAAATTCTATTTATGGAGTTCAACCTTTGTAATTCATTTGAAATGTTTACATATTTTGCAATTCGGAATAATTATGATTAATTAGGTTCACAGGGTAAGCAGGGACCGTAAATGGCAACAATATTGAATTAAAACGTGAACTTTTAATGATTTTGAAATGAGTTATTAATGTAATGAGTTATAATTATATTGTGATGATTAATAAAACATGATAGGAGTTGGGTATATTTGATATAGTATCATCATCATCAGCCTATCTTGGTCCACTGCTGGAACATACGCCTTTCCCATGATACGCCACTCAGCCATGGTATCGGCTTATATTCTCCAGCCAGTGCCTGCTGTTTTACATATATCGTCACTCCATCGAATTTTAGATCGATTTTTTTTACTATAATAAACCTTACTTCGTACATTACCTAGCCTAATGTAAAGTGTCGATGCGGTCTACGATGGAACCCGCTTACTTAGAAGAAACCGATTAACTATCTATTTGAACAGCCCAAGATTGTGTAACCATCGGAAATACACACTTAGGCAAAGCATTCCACAGCCTAGACGTCCTTACCACAAAAGTAGAGGAAAATTACTTCGTTCCAGTCTTTGGAACGTCAACCATGAAACGATGTTGATTTTCAAGTTACGAGAAGTCCGATAGAAAAAAGAATAAGTACCTAATAGATCATGTAGATCAGTTGCTTAAAACAAGCAGACGTTGCAAAAAAACAGATAGATAAGTTAGCATTGTTGCGGTGATGTTCAAGACTTTGAAGTTTAATTTAAAAAAAACATTATTGGGTCAGGAAACGAATACCAAATATTTTATAAAATTGACAAAACCAAATCAAACACTGTCACACTTTAATTACGAGTATATATTACTTGGTCTGAAGCAGTTTGTTTGACCAGATTTTTTTTAACTTTTCAGCGTATAAGGGCTCTAATAGGGAACTACCCAGTTGGCGCACAGAGATCCGTTGTAGGTGCAGCGTTGGACATCGTCCAACGGCAGATCGGCTGGGTACCGATAGCGGCTATGCATAAAATAGCCGAGATGCTGGCCATGCCACGTATTAGAGTCTATGAATTTGCCACATTTTATACGATGTATAAGAGGTTTGTAAAATGTTGTTACTCAGTAAAGTATTACTATGAGGTTTTATACAGAATAATCTATACTAATATAAGCTGAAGAGGTTTTTTGTTTGAACGATGTAATCGCAGGAACTACTAGACCGATTTCAAAAATTAATTCACCTTCGGATATATACGTGATCCCTGGGTGCCATAGGCTTATATTATGTACCAAGAACGAAGCCGTGGAGGACCGCTAGTATAATAATAATAATACATAAAATAACCCTTCTTGCAGTCGGGTAAAAAAGCGTTCAAATCCCACGCGCACCACTTTTCTAAGTCATGTGCGTAATGTTGCTAATATAAAATGGTGAAGGAAAACATCGTCCGGACTTGTACCTAGAATCTTTCGAGGTCATGTGTCATCCACCAACCCGCACTGGGACAGCGTGGTGGATTATGGCCTTGATTCTCTCATTGCGAGACAAGGCACCGAGTCCCAGCAGCTGAACGTTTAATGGGCTGCTTATGCAGGATACAAAACCATTGTCCTGAGAACGCATCCCTGTAGTAGAATATCGTACCATACAATGTAAAGACACGGGGGTTCGATTCTCATTTTTGCATGCGGTATAAAGGAACACATAGTGTGGAGTAAACCGCTCGTATCCAAGTATTATAATACGTTGCACGGCCAACCAGCAGGTCTACTACGAAAACAAACTCCGAATGATCGGATCCGACCGACAGCTGAATCGGATCTGTAGCCTACCACGAAAAACATTCGGATCGATACATCTCGGTCGGAAGTTATTGACTTAGGTCGGATCGAACTAAACGGCCGATTCGATCAAGCGACCGATTGTGTATCGAGGTATGAAACTTCCATAAGTTCGGCCGATATATCGTTTATCGGGCTTCGTAGTAGACCTGCAGTACAGGTCTGCGTGCTGTTATACCCGGCATTTCCTAGTGTTTTCCCTTACCTTTCCCTTATTTTACTAGCTCATCATTTCTCTACTTCCATGCATCCCTCCTCGCTCCTCGCAGCCAGTCTCTATCCATCATCCGCCGCGACCACTCGCCCCAACAAACATATACTAGTTCTAGACTAATTAAATGTACTAGTTCTATACTAATTCTTTATCTTACCAATAAACCAGTGAAATTAATAAAATCTTTTTTTAAAACTTGGTTTCCGGTTACCCGGATAACAGTGCGTGTTGAATTAATAGGTAAAGATCCTCTCTTTAAGCTTTTGGCACCTGTATCAGAATCTTAAGTAGTCTGCTCATGCATTTTTTTTTTTAATACCACGACTTTATAAATTTTTGTGGTATCAACTGATCCCCTGATCAGTTGACCTGTCTCTGTTAATAAGACACTGGCCTCCTAAATAGTGTATGAGTTAATACAGAAAATACTATGTATATAATTGAATTAAAATCTGTTCAACACTTATGGAAAAACGTGGGAACAAAATTACACTCACAGAAACCCACAAACTTTCGCCTTATTGTTAGGGTTCCGTAAAACGTAAAAACGGAACCCTTATAGATTCGTCATGTCTGTCTGTCTGTCTGTCCGTCCGTATGTCACAGCCACTTTTTGCCGAAACTATGAGAACTACACTGTTGAAACTTGGTAAGTAGATGTATTCTGTGAACCGCATTAAGATTTTTACAAAAGTTTTTTAAAAAAACAAAAATTAGGGGTGCCCCCCATACTGAGAACTGTAGCTCAAAATTTTTTTTTTCATCAAACCTACACGTGTGGGGTGTCTATCGATAGGTCTTAAAAAATGATGTTGAGGTTTCTAATCTAATTTTTGTCTACACTGAATAACTTGCGCGAGAGACGCTTCCAAAGTGGTAAAATGTGTGTCCCCCCCCCTCTAACTTCTAAATTAAGAGAATGAAAAAACTAAAAAAAATATATGATGTACATTACCATGAAAACTACCAACGAAAATTAGTTTGAACTCGATCTGATGAGTAGTTTTTTTTTAGTACGTCATAAATACACTATTATCAAAACTTCGATCAAAGTTACAACGAACTACAAGAACTATGTGTACTATGTATATTATGTTACTTGCTGGAACGGAACCCTTCATGGGCGAGTCCAACTCGCACTTGGCTACTTTATTATTGTGATTATAACTTACGTAAGTTTGCATATTTATCGTTTTTATCTGACAGGGATGAAAATTATTGTGATTGTGGATTTATGGAAAACGATCGAATCGTTTTGTACAACTAAAATCCCCAACTTTGATTTCACAAACGCATACTATAAAACCAAGCTATGAGACGTATGCGTCATCAAGGCTGAAAATTATTTTATTTATCTACCTTTCATATCTTTTTACGTACAATTTTCGTATTACCTTTTGGACTTTTTATAGAAGATGCGAAAATGGAGGCGGAAGCTAAACCGGAAATTAAAATTTTTGCCTTGTTTTTGAATTCTGCCAATAGCAGGAAAAGGATCTCTTATCCGTAAAGATTACGATTATTGACGAAATTGAAATAAGGCACGGTTGAGTCCCTTGCTATATTAAAAAGATACCATAAAAATATAACGACTTTTTGTGTGTGATCAAATTTTTTGTTTACTTACGTAAGGAGAGTTATTCAAAATACCTTTTTCTAGGGAACTTTTGCTAATGGCTGAATCTTAAAATTAAGTATTTTGATCTATGTGAATCCGCTGGGCCAAATTATTTACTCATGTATTATTATTATTGTATACAAGTTTAAATATATTTGTTTATAGCTGTTTACTTGTTTATTTGTTCACATACTTTTTGTTTACTTGTTTGTTTGGTTGCTGATCCGTAAGGATGAATGAATGAAAGATGTCATGGGATGATTTTCACCCGCGAACGTGACGGGTGATAGGCGGGCGGCACCGCGCGCGCCGCGGGCGTAAAACGCGTCGTGAGTTGTGCTTTATTTTGTTACATAATATACCTAAATCTGCATTCTATAGAAGCTGCGGGTCCGCAACCGCGACGGACGTGGTTGAAAATCGCTTCATGAGTTCTTAGCCTAAGACTTGGGATCGATTCCAACCCACATTTGTGTGATTAATACGTATGGTTGTTATGTGTCAGGGTGTTTCTGTATATCATTAGTATGTACTTAAAGTTAATCTGACTTTCATAATACAAGCATTGATTATTTTGGACCTAGAATATGATGTGTGAAAAAATATTGTTATCCACTAAAATCTTGTTGAACCCACGGGATATTTTTGGATAGTTTTATTTTTACAATATTGAGATATTTAACTTTCTGCTATCTAATACCTAGTAAAATGTATTCACATTATGCTTTTGGTACCAAAACTATCTCTTAAGCCATAAAAAAAATATATATAAGCTAAATTTTATGTACATTTTTCTCTTTTTCCTAGAAATTACCGCGGAAAATACCATGTTAAAATCTGTAGCACGACACCGTGCATGATTCGCGGCTCCGAATTCCTTTTGAGAGCTGCCGAGGAGATCTGCTGTTGCAGTGCTGGGCACGTATCTTCTGATGGCATGTTCGGAGTGGATATAGTAGAGTGCGCAGGCGCCTGCGCAAACGCACCAGTCATGGTGGTTGATGATGATTATTATGTAAGCAACATTCATAATTATGCTAGTTATCTATACTAATATAATAAAGCTGAAGATTTGAGTGTCTTCTGTTTTTTGTTTTCCAGGAAGACCTAACTGAGTGTGACGTAGTTAACATTATCCAGCAAATCCGGAGTGGTAACATCCCGCCTCCTGGACCACAGTGAGTCCTGGATTTTGTGTAAATATTTATTAGATACCTGTTTCTCCAAAAATATATGGTCCAATAGAACGTTCGAAATTGCCCCTAGAATATAACTTGGAAAGAAACTGAGAAAAGCAGTTAAATATGAATTATTGTTCAAATTTCATTAGAATCTATCACTACGTCGCGTCGTCTAAATACCTGAAAGCAAATATTATTTTTATGTTCATATTTCAAAAACCGCTACACCGATTTCGATAAAATTGATAGGGGACTACCACTGGACTATTATGATCTACCAAACACTCAGACCAACTATTAACCAAGGACCAAACAAAAGAATACCTACCCATCAAAATCAATTCACAACTGGAGGCACTATCGCGTAATATACAGACAAAGATATACCTACAACCGAATAGAGAACCTCTTCCTTTTTTGAAATCGGTTCCTGTGGATTGAGTCTAAATTTGCTTATCTAGGTTGTCTTCCCGTTCCAATAAGAAGTTAAGCTACTAATGAGTATTGAGTAATGCGTACAATACATATAAATAAATATTGGTGAACAATTCACACACAACACCATCTGACCCCACATTAAGCAAAGCTTGTACTACGAGCTGATATATACATAGTTTTAAATACATACTTATTATAGATAGAAACACACTGTACATATTTGAATTGATCACACTAATATTTGCACTGGGTGGGAATCGAACCCACGACCCTCAGCTTCGCAGGCAGAGTTATTACCCACTAAGCCACGAGGCCAGTCATTAATCAGCCACAATAGGAGATAGACTACAGGCCCGTGAACAAAATTTACGGGTCAAATGAACCACCAGGAGACCTATGTAGGATGATAGAAGGGTATAAAGTAATAAGATTCAGCACTGTGCCGTCACTTGTAAGCTGTCCAACTGAGTACAGTTGAAGAGGGGAGGTTCCTCGATCATTTCTCCTTATCGCATGATTTTTGTACGGCGCCGGCGTTGCGGAGTAATAGATTAGAAGAGGTATGGAAACTATAAAAAATATAAATTTTAAATTTTTAATTATGACAAAACTATGTCGGAAAAAATTATGATATGCCGTTGATTTACAGTGTAAATTTGGTCATTTGATTATGTACGGCATTGGTTCCATACAGTTTCAATACCTCTTCTAATCCATTATTTTGCAACGCCGTGCAAAAATCATACGACAAGGAGAAATTATCGAGGATCGGAACCCCCCCCTCTTCAACTGTACTCAGTTGGACAGCTTACAAGTGACGGCATAGTCACACCCTCGTCACTGGCTAAACGGCGCGAGCTTAGTACCTACTCGTTCGCGTCCTTCCGGGTGTACTAAAATCACAAGGCCGCCGGCCGTTTGCCCGAGTTGACGTGCGAACGAACGCTGAGTGCGCGCATAAATAATGTCGCGGCGTTATTGTATTAGAATGGCTGCAATCTGCAATAGCAAGAAACTAAAATGTAGAAGTAATTTATCTTATTTTAAATTGCCGAAACAGGAAGCAAGGGAAGTGTTTTTATTGTTAATATTTATTTTTGAGCTAAATTTTGGTAGGTTTCAAATTTCAATCGAACAGAATATAGAAACAGTAGTGTGTAATATGTATAATATTTATTTTGAATAGATACAGTAGAGGCTATGCATACACATTATTTTGTCTGAAATACCTTTTACCCCATCTTTATTATGTCTCATTAAGTTTAATAAAAAATTTGACGAGATACTTTTTTTAATATTCATGTACATAATGAATGATACTAATTTGTTCATTTATTCGACGGTATGAAAACAACTTACAACTACCTACATTGTATAACCAAAATAAACTTCAGTATCAATTGACTATAAAACGTACCTACTTAAAAAAAAGCTATAGAATTTTTAACCGAATTCAAAGAAGGAGGCGGTTCTGGGCTTAATTTTTATAATTTTTTATTTATTGGATGTAAGTTTATGTATGTTTCGCGATAGCTCAGCTAATTGTGAACCATTTTTTAACCCCCGACTAAAAAAGGGTTCTAAGTTTGACGTCGATTTTTTTAAAAAGGTTTATTTTTGTGCGGTGGTTATTAGCTATGTTTGGTTAATATCGATTCAAAATGCCCCCCTCCACAAAATCGCGGACAAAATATTTCTTCACAACCTACCTCTATATGGGTATCAAATGAATGGGCTTCTCTAATGGAGTACTGTAGTGGCAGGACTAATAGCAGAGTCTGCCCGAGGAAGTACCACACCTTTGTCAGTCCCTCCACCGCCAAGCAGCAATGTGCAAACATTACTGTGTTCCGGTTTGAAGGGTAATGTTTCCAGTGAAATTACAGGGCTTAGAGATATAACATCTTAGATCTCTGGGTGACGAGCGCAGTGTAGTGCTAGGTAATGATTTGGACTCTTCATGTTCCAATAGCTGCGTGTCACTGTGCTGTTATGTGACAGGCATGTTTCTTATCATCAGGTCCTGCTCGTCTCGTCACTCTTTATTTAAAAAAAACACAGTAACGTTTGCACATCACTGCTTCGCGGCAGAACAACTGGCAAAGGTGCGGTCCCCCCCCCAGGCGGACCCCACCAAGAGTCCCACCACTACTACTACCACCATTTAGTACAACCCTAGCACGTTTGGTCAATGACGTAAGCAGACGACAAGTCACACGGTGCGCACGGCATTTACAACTCTGCGTGGGTGTGTTAAGGTGTATTTTTGCTTACAAGTAACAGTAGGTAAGTAGTATACGACAGTTTAGGTTATTATCGTGTAGGTATTTGCACTTTTGTATGGAAGTGATGCATCTGTTACGAAGTAACTATTTTCTGATCTGTGGCATAGTGCTGAATCTTATTACTTTATTAAACCTTCTATCATCCTGCATAGGTCTCCTGGTGGTTTATTTACTACGTAATTTTTGTTCACGGGCCTGTACTTGTAGTCTAAGACTATCATGGTTTCAATTACCAAAAAAGCACAATTTTTAATCTCATATGTTTCCTGCCGGAATGCTTTGACCTAGAAATATTAACACCGTATCATGATTGACGGGCGATGCGAACACACAAGTGTATTATCCGAGGTTCAAGTCAAATAAAACAAACTATATTTACCTTATCTTTTTATTACAATACTAATCTACATACTTAGTCAATGATCATTCTGTTGTTTTTTCTTTCACAGAAACGGAAGATTTTCTTGTGAACCGATCACCGGATTGACTACTCTATGCTCTGCTCCCCCGCCACCGGGGTTCTCTATACAACAATGTTTGTGGGATCCAAAAATGAAATAGATAGTGAAAATGTTATGGTCACAGTGAAATTCAATGGACGAGAAATATAATATAACAACGTTTTTTACGTCTCTTTTCTCTTAGTTAAATAAAATTAAAAATTGCTGCACGAAAATGTCTCACTAATTTACTCTTTAACACGTAATAATAACAACGCTGTAGGTAGGATGTAGTGTACGACGAAAATATGTTTTTGTTTTCAAACAGGTGGTGTAAAGTGCCGATTTAACATGGTCATCTATGTATGAATCATCTACCTATCCTCGATCCCATTTACCTTCTGTACAAAATTTTGGGTTTTCTGTTCATCTCTATTGCTTCTCAGTACTAGCCTTCGACATTATTTCCTATTTTTGTTAAATATGAAGTGAAGTTTTTAATTTTAGGCTCATTAATTATTTCGGAGTTATACTTATATTACTACTGGAAAAAATAATACTTATGAGCACGAGGAATAAATAAATAATAAATAAATTTTGGTGGACAGTTCACACACAACACCACTTGACCCCAAACTAAGCAAAGCTTGTAATATGGCGGCCAAATAGCCGATACAATACTTATATAGTTGTAAATACATACATATTATACATAGAAATACCCAGAAACAGTGCAAACATTTGAATTCATCACACACATATTTGCACGACCCACGACCCTCGGCTTCGCAGGCAGAGTTACTACCCAATAAGCCACAAGGCCTAATTATTTAATCCCTATGAAAAAGACTGTCTAACAACGACGTAGATAGAGACTTAAGATAGAGCAAATAAATAAAGTAATAATTATTTTTTCATTTGCGATGTCCTTACATGACACTGATTCAAAGCATAGTCCTATACCTACTGTACCGGGTAACTCGTAATGAGGATCAAGTGAGGACAACAGCATTAAATCTTGCTCCGTGCGATCAGATACGTCCCCTAGGATACCTCCATCCTCTAATTAAGCCAGCTATCGTTGCTATCATCCGCAAACTTTAATTGCAGGTGAACACTATCCGTGGTAGATTGGAATGGAACAAATAGATGGCTAATACGTTCTTTCCTATGAAAGAAAATTAAGATAGAGTATATAAAAATAAAATAATCCTCATAAAAGGTCGCACAATTTTTTTAAATTCCTACAAAAAAGACTGTGTAACAACGTAGATAGAGACTAGAGACTTAAGATAGAGCAGATTAAAAGGTGGGTAGGAGAGACTAACAGAACAGAAATGACTGATAATTACGATGAAAAAATTAATAGTTTTCTATTTAATAATTAATTAACAGCTTGGAAGCCGTGCCTACATAGTACTCGGCATTGTGTTCGTAATACGAGTGAAGATACAGTGAGCTCAGTGTGCTGCAACGTTCCCGACTCGTTCACCAGCGACGAAGAGTTCGGGAGTATTCCTGCGCAACCCTCTCGCACCCCCTTGCACCCCCGCAACAGCCGCTGACCTTGCGTGCGCGCCGCGCGGCAGCTCGCAGTGCCAAACGGGAAGCCATCGAGCGCGTACACTCTCCTTGAAAAAGGCCGCCGGACGCGGCTGAAACTCGAGTCGGATTGACCGACCTCATTACACGTGAGTTACCCGTTTACCTAATCAATAAGTTTTCTATCAGTTGGCCTCATATACGAGCTTTGCTGCATTTACAGAAATTTGATAATGTTTTTCTTTCATCTAATACTCATTTATCTGTTAATCTGATAGATCCTGATTTTGCTCTCGAAGTACTGCAATGCAATGTTTTATTTCTACATATAATTTGGATTTGTTAGTAGTACCTAAGAACATAACCTAAATGTATTCCTACCTTTTTTTGTGACGTCACTTCATATCGAGATCGGCTTCTCTGATAAACACATGTTTAGCAAAACTAGGTAACGCAGAAAAGGGGTGCTGTGCCCATTTTTATAATAACCTTTAAAATACTATTGATTGGATTAGGGTTCACAACCGTCTCACATGATTTTAAGCGAGCAGAATATTACGTTGGAGCTAGTTAACCTAAAAGAAACCGATTCACTCTCGACTTGAAGACAACAAGTTGTATCAATTGACAAAACCCCACTCATGCAACGCATAACTCAGTCTAGCTGTTCAAGAACGAGAGTGGCAGCATAGTTGAAGATCCTGGAACTAGTTCAGGTCTGAGAAACGTCAACTATAAAACTGTATCGTTTTTTTCGTAGTCGTGAGTCTTTTGGTACTCTTCTAGTTTGAACCCAAATCATCCAACTAGTACTTACCTGACCGGTTCACGAGTATCCTTATTTTAAGGATAAGAGGGACTCACCACACAACGCCGCTGGAAGAAGAAGCCTTTACGCAAGCACAATTGCTCTAGGCACACGTTCAATCACAATACGTATTTAGACAATGTGAAAAAAAACTTAAGGTTAAACACACTTTCAGGTTTGTGTACCTCTCATGTGTAACCAGAAATGTACGTCGTCGCAATTTAAAAACCTGCTGGTAAATCGTGTTTAGGACAGGCCTCGTTATAGGCCATAATTGAATTTGTTTTACCCAGCAAACACGAGGGAAGTGCCTTCTGATTTTTAACGTCAAGAATTTCAAAATCCGTTATAATTATTATGTAAATATGCTTCCACGTTAGTTGCGAAAAATGTTTTATGTTTTTTTTTCTATTTGGTCTTATTACGTTCGTATACATCAGAAAAAAATCCGGCCAAGTGCGAGTCGAGATTGAGCATCGAGGGTTCCATACAAACCAGCCCGTAGGTATATAAGTAAAACTTTAATCCTTTATCTGTGCTATATGCGGTGCTATATGACGTTTCTTTGTACTAAATTTCAAGATTCTGAGTTCACGGGAAAATACCCTGTGGGTTTTGATTCCCTTCCTAGTATCTTTGCGTATCTTTTAATTGCTTTGGTCTAGAAGTTTGATTTTTTTCACTCCTCCAAGGGACGGTAGGCTTGAGTAAGTATTTGATATAAATATCAGCTTGAACCTTATATTGATACTTTCTTTAGAGAAAGGGCCTTGACAGACAAACTGACGCATGGACGGACAACAAAGTGATCCTATAAGGGTTTCGTTTTTTTCCTTTTGGGGTACGGAACCATAAAACAAAGTTTTCAACATAGATTTAACTAGTACCAGTTTATTTTTTTCGGAATAAAACTATTATTCTCCCTTAAAATTTATCTTTATACAAAATTAATCCAAATCTGTGTAGTAGTTTTACACACAAATATTATTCATCCATTCATACAAACTTTTGCTTTTATAACTTATTTTAGTAAGACATATCGGCCTTTTTGTCGTATTTGCGAAACATTTTTTCTTTGTTTTAAATCTTACTAATATAATACATGCGAAATTTTGAAAGTAAAAACGGATGTTTGTTACTCTTTCGCCCAAAAACTACTAATAAGATCTGGATGAAATTTGGTATATAGATAGATATTAGTCCGGAATAACACATAATCTAACTCAAACTTATCTTGGGTAAATAATGGGATCGGGTGAAATCGTACGACGCTGCTAGTATAAGGGTGGTTCTATAAGGGTGATAAGGTGCACGGTCCAATAAGCCCTTCGGTTATATTCTACATCCACAAAGGGAGACGAAAGATGTTTTTAAAATGTAACAGAATGAAAAAAATAGCGTGAACGTTTCGAATACTTTGCACTGGCGTCGAAAAGCTGCAACATTTTAGAAAACTATTTCCTTGGTCTAGAAAAAATAAATTAAACTACGAAATCAGAGCATTTGGTGCTCAGAGAGAAAGTTTAGTGAACTACGAAAAATGATGGAAAACATTACTTAGAGGTAAATATGTATTGCATGAATATTATGTATAACATTTTCGTAAATGAAAAAACTGTGTCAATAGTACCGTAAAATGGACCAAAGCTGTTATTTTTTTAAAATCTTAGAGCACCTAGTAATTTATCAGAGGCATTGACTGGCCTCGTAGCTTAGTTAGTAGTACCTCTGACTGCGAAGCCGAGGGTCGTGGGTTCGATTTCCACCCAGTGCAAATATTTGTGTGATGAATTCAAATGTTTGGTGGTCAAAAAACACAGTGGTGTCTGGGTGTTTATATGTATAATAACTATGTATTTAAAATTATATAAGTATTATATCAGCTATCTAGCCGCCATCATACAAGCTTTGCTTAGTTTGGGGTAGATGGTGTTGTGTGTGAATTGTGCACGAATATTTATTTATATAAGAGGTTTCATACATTTCATTGTATACACGAATAAATATAATAGTTTAAAAAACACGCTTTCCGCCACCTTGGACCGGCCGCCATGTTGGATTTATAGGTTACGTGATTATTCTTTTCGTATCCCATTCAGCAAACCTTTTCATTTAATACCCATATCATGGGGGTGCATTTCAAATAGCCAATCCGCCATCTTGGATGTCCGCCATGTTGGATTTAAGTCACATGTTTTTTTTTTTTCATATTTTTCACAGCAAACCCGTTCATTTGATATCCATATCATGGGAGTGGATTTCAAACAGCTAGGTAGTCCACCGTCATAGGGAGGCCGCCATATTAGATTTGTAATGACGTTTTGTAGCTAGTCATGTATTGTCATCAAAACTTAGAGCTTTTTAAAAAGTTTCATCTTAATCGAAGACCGGGAAGTGAGTCAAATGAAGATTCCAAGATTTTCTTACATACATAGGTAGTTACTAGTGTAGCTAATAAAAGCGTGTTAAAAACGAAATACCACATCCTAATATAATCTTATAATTTTACGTCTTTGGTATCAAAATGTTTAAACCATCACTAACTCTCATAGATAGATTTTGCCATCTCACAAGTTCTACGAGTATTTCAATCAGTTTTTGAGATATTTTTTTGTTTATTTATTAAAATTGGTATGACAACCGACCTAAACCGTTGACCAATCACAGCAGACTATATTTATGCGGTCACGTGATCGAGCTACACATCTTAGCATGGCCATCTAGATAGAAAACGGTGTGCGAAAAGGATTGTGAGCCTATTGAGTATAGGTTAAATAAAAGAAAATTGAGCTATTATTTTGAAATTGTGCTTACTTTAATACCAATAGACATTAACATCTACACTATATACCTCACCACCTCAAGAATAATTCTCAATATTTGAAATGAAAGTTGGAAGGTATGTTGCACGTCTTTCGATTGATAGATGGACAAAACGAGTCGCTCTATCAAGCGTTGTAAGAAGTTAAAGCTGCCTGGGAGCGTGAAAGATATTAAACATCACTGGAAAATAAAATCAAGACACGGAAAACCATGGTAACTATTGAAAGAGGCATTAATCCTATAAAAACTATAGTGTTGCAGAAAAAACGCACGTCTGAACGGATCAGTTTGAACTTTGGAGCACAGTTAGAGTATATTTTAGTATTTAAATGAACGTGGTTGTTACACATATTGATTAGGTAAAAGGGTAACTCACGTGTAATGAAGTATAAAGTTAGAGTATAGTCTAGAAGAATATAATTATGGGCTACGTTTTATCCCGGGAAAATAACGCGAACTACGCGGGCAAAACCACGGGGTTCTGCTACTACTTTATCTTATTTTTCCATTAATTTTACAATAATTCATTTCCAGTTTTATTTATTTAAGAAAATAAAGGTTGTTACCAATGTAAAATATTATTATGAATTCTGCAGTATTTTCGCTCAAAATGTAGTGCGCTCGTGGCATTGCAAATAAAATGTCCAAATATTTGAAAAGAGTAGCAGCGAGATAATGCCGTAGTTAATGGCGCGTCCGGACGTCGTGGCTGCGTTGTTATTGCTTTAGGTAATGCTTTTTATCGACACCCGCGTGTAACATTGTTTTATAGGCTCTGCACTTTTTTTTTAACCTCCGATGTAAAACGAATTGTACCTCTACTATGAGTTACTTGTTTCCCTCTCTTTCTCTTTCTCTATATCTTTCTCTAAGTGTGTTTGCTTGTTTGTGTCATAGCTCCCAAACGAGTGAATCATTTCGATTTGATTAAAAACAAGTTAAAAACAGTCCTTAGTTACGTTACATCACAATCGACTCGGGCTTTTCTAAGTTATCAGCTCTTCTGTTAGATTCAAAAGCTGTTATGTTATTAAGAATTGCGTTGGTTTTTTATTTAATGTACCTATTATCGATACTTGTTTACTTTTTGTCTGAATACGCATTCATCGTATTACAAAGTTATACTCATAGATACAAAAAGAAAACAAAATTGCCAGTCATAGGAACTGCCAATAGAAGTGAAAACTTATAACTCCGAATTTGATAGCTTACTTTGGAAACTGCGCGGGGGAAACTGGAGGGCATGGCCATGAGATAGAAGGGCAATGACCATGGTCCCGAGTTTACTCGAAGATTTCGTATCATTCCCGAGCGTGACGTTAGAATTCATTTCACAGCTGACGAAAAATCTGTGTATGATGCGCCAAAATAAGTTTTCACTGCAAAAACATACTACTGAATTAAATAAATAAATAAATATTGATGGACAATTCACACACAACACAATCTGACCCCAAACTTAGCAAAGCTTGTACTATGGTGGCCCGATAGCTGATATAATACTATCTATCTTAAATACATACTTATTATACATAGAAACACCCAGACACAGAATTTGTATTCATCACACAAACATTTATATTATATATTATATTTATATTATATATTATATGACCCTCGGCTTCGGAGGCAGAGTTACTACCCACTAAGCCACGAGGCCAGTCTTGAGAACCTCCTCCTTTTTCGAAGTCTTTTAAAATATAATCCACGTTTACCTACTTCAAAAATAAATACAATGGCAGCTGCGCGCTTAAATCGTGACAAAGTCCTTAGCAATCCAGTCTTTTAAAGTCGCCAAAAACATTTTTCACGTTGAATGTCCGATTTCGATTATTTTGAGAATCTGGTATTTCGATAATCTGATATTTCGAGAATCTGATATTTTGAGAATCTGATATTATGCAAATGAGCCGATAAATCTGTCTGTGGTGCGCCAAATTAAAGAAGTGTTTACTTCAAAAAACAGCGTTTGAAGGATTTCGATTCCCACTTAAAAGAATATATGTGAGATGAATAAGATTATTTTTGGGAGCCTATTAGAACGCATAATTTTTTGTTCCTAATTTACTTTGTCATAACGAATGTAACATAATGTATAGTGTCATAATACAACTTTCGCATAATAAATTTTTGGCGTTATGTGTTTTAAGCATAACAATCTATTGTACTACATTTAATTCGACTATTGATGAGACGCATAATAGTTTTTAGGTATTTTTTTATTTGTTATAATTTTTTTTAAGGTGCCTTTTAAATCGCATATTATTTTTTACCTAATTTACTTTGTCATAATGAATGTAACATAATATATAGTGTCATAATGTAACTTTTGCATAATCGTTTTGTGGCGTAATGTGTTTTAATCATAAACATCTATTGTACTACATTCGATTTGACTGTTGCTCAGACGCATTTAGGCATTTTTTAATTATTTGTTGTGCTACGTAATATATAACCAGGTTACATAGGACCCAGATCCGATTCGGAGCACCCCGAGTCCACCTAGTCTTGTCGCTACTACCCCTAAAGTGTATTTAAAAAATGCGGGAGCCAGAAGCTCAAGGGAGGTCCTGAGTATGGAGATGCGACACTCTTTGGGGAGAGGGACTGGAAAACTTGGGAAAGTTACTCGGCTGACATATCAGCTAAGAAAAATTCCTAAGTCTTCCAGATGAGGGTCCTCCACGAACATTCTGATTAGCAGAGTGCTCAGTAGAAGGACAAGAGTGGCGGTGCGGCCATAGAGGTGAAACCACGGCTACCCCTAGCCGCGGTGGTGAGGGTGGACCTCTCGTTGTTAACCATGTTCGCCGTGACCCGTGATGCTTGACAGTGAGTTCGGAAAAAAGTGGATGTGGCATACGGACGGACAGACAGACAGACCTGACGAATCCAAAAGAGTTCCGTTTTTACGTTTTACGGAACCAAAAACAAAAAACGGAACTAAAAACAAAACCTGACTGGCAGATATAAAAAAGTCTGTAATTAAAAAGAAATTGGCAGTCATAGGAACTACCGATAGAAGTGAAAACGTATGACTCAGAATTTGATAGCTTACTTTGGAAACTACACGGGTGTAACCGGAGAGCATGGCCTGGGCTGACGCATTTCCCATTGGCTCACACATTTCTAGCTGAACATGCCATGATGCTCAGGCCATGCCCTTTCAGCATTTCCCATTGGCTGACGCATTTCTAGATGGCCAATAGCCATGGATCCGAGTTTACCCCAAGATTTCTTATTATACCCGAGCGTGACGCTAGAATTCAATTTACACCCCACGAAAAATCTGTCTAGAAGTTTTCACTTCCAAAAGAAGTTTTTGAAGATTTCACTTCAAAAAAACATATTTTCACAACCACTGAAACTGTGTACCAGGAAATTAAAACGTGTCCTTTATATAAAGATGTGGTCAGATATCATTTAGAACCAAATCAAATAAATTGATTACAGTTCGGTATAAGCATCGGCCAACTCCCTGACCCCGAGGCCAGCCGCCAGACCGAGCCGTAACCGTAAAACGTACAAATGGAAAACAAAAACGCAATAATATTTCCCACCAATTGTGATTCCAGTTGATGGGGACCGGTTTTTCAGTTAAATGTTTTGACATCATGATATAGTTTCATGAAAAGTTTCGAAGTTAAAACTCTAAGGTACTTACTTAGTTTATTAGTTGATTAATCTATATATATAAAAGCGAAAGGTCACTCATCAAGGAATCTCAGAAACTACAAATGCTAGGAATCTGAAATTTTGCATGTAGGTCCCTCTTAGCACGTAGGCGCTCGCTAAGACGGGGTTTTGCGAAATTCAACCCCTAAGAGGGTGAAACAAGGGATGAACGGTTGTATGAAAATTCGTCATTTTCAAAGTTATCAAATTTTGTATTAATTAAATTACGAAGCGATTAAATGTTTGTTCCATAAATTTTCTAATTTCGAACTGTACAGGGGTGAAATTGGGGTTGAAATGGGGGATTAATGTCAATATGGAAGTTCTCAACCGTTGAAGATAAAATCATGAACTCTGTTTAGAGACACTTGACTTGAAGCAAACGAATGTTTGTTCTAGCAATGTTGTAACTTCGAACTGTACAAAGATGAATTTGGGGTTGAAATGAGGGATGAATGTCAATATGGAAGTTCCCAACCGTTGAAGATAAAACCATGAAACTTTGTATATAGACACTTGATACGAAGCAAACGAATGTTTGTTCTATCAATTTCGTAATTTCAAACTGTACGGGGGTGAAATTGGGGTTGAAATGGGGGGTGAATGTCAATACGAAAGTTCCCAACCGTTGAAGATAAAATCATGAACTCTGTTTATAGACACTTGACTTGAAGCAAACGAATGTTTGTTCTAGCAATGTTGTAACTTCGAACTGTACAAAGATGAATTTGGGGTTGAAATGAGGGATTAATGTCAATATGGAAGTTCCCAACCGTTGAAGATAAAACCATGAAACTTTGTATATAGACACTTGATATGAAGCAAACGAATGTTTGTTCTGGCAAGTTTGTAATTGCGAACTGTATAGGGATGAAATTGGGATTGAAAGTATAGGTATATGGAAGCTCCCAATCCTTTAAGATAAAACCATGAAACTCTGTATATAGGCACTTGACACGTGCAAATAAATGTTTGTTCTAGCAATTTTATAATTTCGAACTGTATGAGGATGAAATTGGGATTGAAATGGAGGATGAATATCAATATGGAAGTTTCCAACCGTTGAAGATAAAACCATGAAACTTTGTATATAGACACTTGACATGAAGCAAACGAATGTTTGTTCAGGCCATTTTGTAATTTCGAACTATACGGGGGGGATGAGATTGGAGTTGACATGTCTGACATTCAATGTCTCTTAGGCCAACCTAAAACCTCTTCAAACCTAAACCGATTTTTATGAAATTGTATATAATTGTTGTTTTATAAGCTGTTTTTAGTAACCGTAAATGTTTCTGGGTACCTATACACATAAGGCAATAATAACTCAGGCAGTAGAGTTACCTTAGTATTTATTTCGCGCGGACGAAGTCGCGGGTAACAGCTAGTAATATATAGTTAACATAATGAAGTATTAGCGACAATGAGAGAAATACCCATTGTGACAGCGGGTGTGTGAAAGTACTTGAGCTATGAAATCTCATCATACTCGTGTTATAAATGTCAATGCTTGTTGCTCAATCACGTCGTAACGTTTGCACGAATCGGGATGAAATTTGGAACACAGATAGTCTGGATAGACTTGAACAATAGTCACATATGCTTCTTTTTAGACCGGGAATATAACGGTAACGGGAACTACGCGGGTAAAACCACGAATCACTTCTAGTTATTATAACAAACATAATGAAATACAAGCGATAGTGAGACACAGTGGCTGTTTGAAATTAATGGGACTATGAAATCGCATTATTTTTTATAAAGTTGAGGGCATTAGGGCGACCTTTGCCAGCTGTATGGTATATGAGTTTGCTTAAAATAAATTAAATCTGTGTGTGTATCTGACACTTTTGTATCGTGAATATTAAGTTAGGTAATACTCGTATTATTTTGAACTAAAATAATTTAATTTTCAACGAAACAACAAAAACAGACTTCAATTTATAATAATTAAAGTCAGACACTCGACAAAATTGTATGATTTTTGTGAAATCACTTGCACTGAAGTACCTTGTAAGTATCATAACCTTAGTATTTTATATTTTGTCGTAGTCACCAAAAACAGCTCTCAACCGGATTTATGGGAAGACTTGAAGTTCCAAAGCTCTCAAATTCCAATTTTGAATCTGCTGTTCGAGATTGCAAACTATGAGAGCCCTTAGCGTGTCCGAAGTGTCAGCCAAGTTCCATGCACTCGAGTTTTGTCATCAAACAATGGGTAAGATCCCATTAATGCCAGGCGTCCCAATTCTATAACAAAGGAGTATCTTCCTCTTTGTCTTATGGTGAGGCTATGATAGAGAGAGAAAGAGATCACGACTTTTGATGTCTTGGACATCAAAAGTCGTGATCTCTTTCTCTTCTTTCTGGTTAAATTTTAAGCGTAACAGAAAGCCTTGGTTATTTATAAGAAGGTAGGGAATATTTCTAGCATGGACTAGAGTAGTTAGATAAAACGAAAAGCCTCTTTTTTGTTTAGAAACTGCGATTTAAAATACGTGAACCCAAAGATTTCAAAATAAACTCTTGAAGTAAAACTACAGAATTTAATTTGTTACCAGTACTAAGTCACCGGGTCAAAGCGATAAGAAACAAAACAATATTTTATAAAATCAATACTATAATTCATCTTGACATGGAGACTATTATGAGCACTACTAGACCTAGACATCTGTTGTGGTACGCCATGCGGCCCTATTCTCGGTTTTCCATCTCCAGGTACTTACCCTATTACCTATATTGAGAATAAAATCAATCATGTTTCACGTTCCCTAGACTACATTTGCAAAATGTCCCTTTTAGTATCAAATACTCTAAAAGACCATGAATTAGGTAAATGCCCAAGATCTTCAGCTGTCTTATTAATTAACTAAGTTGAAGTGAATGCCGATTCACTAAACAAATTAAGCTTTAAATTGAAAAGCTTAAAACTTAAGTCTGAAAATTATCAACCATTTCGTTTCGGCTTCAGACAGCAAACTAAGAGATCTAAGAGCCACCTGTCCAGTCTCTTAGCGGTATTTCAAACAAACGACGGTGTCGCGTTAGGACTCAAAGTGGTTAGGAAATGCCGCGCTCCTTCCAATTGGATCTAAGACTTTATGGTGCTGAAATAAATACGAAGTTAGAATGGGGTGGTGTCGACTTGTAATTGAAGTTTCGTTGAAGGTACTAAAAGTGTAAATATATGTATATAACTCTAGCTATTAACCTCTAACCTGTGGAATGAGTGTTTTTTCCGATGGTTCCAATCTTGATGTCTTCAAATCGAGAGTGACTCGGTTTTTACTAGATAAGTACTTTCTATCGTAGACCGCATCGTCGCTTAATATCAGGCAAGGTGGCGGTCAAGTGTACACTTATACTAGTTGCTGGATGCCGTGGTAGCATAGTCCGAAAATGTCCGGTTTCACAATTGTCGTAGATTCTATTTCTACTGGCCTTTACGATGAAGGTAATCCTTGCGAAGAAACCGACATGTTTCAAGGAAGAGGTACTCGTATTATGGCAATCGCCGCCTTTGACCAGAGTGGTAGATTATGAACTCTTCCTTTCACAACGAGATTATTCACTTCTTGTGAAAGAAAGCTACCATGAGGCTACCAATGCTTTGCTTATACACTTACTGTGCTATAGTAGATATGTGTTTAGATTTTACATGACATTATACTTAAGGCAAATAAATGTGAATGTATGAAATATGAAACACATTAGACGCTCTTCATAATGTGCGTGTTTGCCATAACCTCTAAATTTAATTATAAAGAAAAACTTTGTGAATCTGATATGCTCTACATACCTATGTTCAGAAGTATAGTTCGTATGTACATAGTTCGAATGTGGATATATTTGATTAGTTAAGTTTAAATTTGGTTCGATTTGATGTGCAGTAGAGGTCGTCTGAAGGTAACTGTCACATGTCCCGTTCCATAAATTGGAAAAGGAATATGTCGAAACTGGAACCATTGAATAAGGTCAAATAATACTGGACATTAATGTTAAACTTTCATAAGTACCTACTGTATGTATTAATTATTTTGATACTTTGTATTTTGTCAGAACAAAGCCTTTTCACAGTTGCATCTAATTGACAAGGCCCCTTTACAGCTGATTAGTTTTTATTTGACATTATTTTATTGTGTACACAGAATAATTATCTATAATTTACAAATTGTAAGTGACGTTACCAAGTGTTCTTTTGAAATAATGGTTCGAATAAATAAATTGAATTGAATTGAATATGGGAATCGACATGTTTTACCCTTACATAGAAATAATGGCACGTGGCCAAAATGGGAACTAACGCCGTCGTCAAGGCAAACATGGTTGCCGATGTCCGACTTCCCGATGCCCACACTTTCCTGACAATCTCATTCAAGGGTCATAATTCAATATAAATTGGTAAGTACTATTTTTATATTCCATTTGACATAATTGTCGTATTATTATTGAAGTGAAAACTTCTTTTGGCGCGCCTAGTGAATTGAATTCTAGCGATTTCTTATCATACCCGAGTATGATAAAAAATCTTCGTGTAAACTCGGGACCATAGCCATTGGCCATCTAGAAATACGTCAGCCAATGTGAAATGCTGAAAGGGCGTGTCTTGGCAATCATGGCATGGCCATCTAGAAATGCGTGAGACAATGGGAAATGCTGAAGCATTTCTAGATGGCCATGTCATGATGGCCAGGCCTCGCTCTTTCAGCATTTCGCATTAGCTGACGTATTTCTAGATGGCCAATGGCCATGGTCCCGAGTTTACCCGAAGATTTCTTATCATACCCGAGCGTGACGCTAGAATTCAATTCATACCCCACGAAAAATCTGTCTAGGCGCGCCAAAAGAAGTCCCTCTGGTTTCACCCTCGTAGCGTAGTTTCTGAAGTAAGCTATCAAATTCTGAGTTATAAGTTTTCACTTCTGTCGGCAGTTCCTATGACTGCCAATTTTTTTTATTATTATGACATTAATAAATTTTTTTTTTATATGACATTGTCTAATTCCATGTTTACAATATTTATCGTAATTCGTATAATTATTGTTAAACAATTTATTATGCTTGTTTTTTTTGTGCTATATTAATATACTTGTATACATTTACAAGTATACATGTATCAATAAAAAACTTTTACTTCGTGGTATGCCTAGAGATGTTGTTACAAGAATAATTTATTGTCTCTGAAAAAAAACAGAAACCGACTTCAATTTAAAATTAAATTCAGACATGACCAAATTTCATAAGATTCTATCCCGATATCGTCTAAACAAACACAATTTTTTTTTTCATATTTAAAAAAACTGCCACACCGATATCAATTCAATTTATATGAAATTACCTCTGAACTATGACCTATTAAACGAAATAAAAAAACATCAAAATCGATTCACATTGGATTGCGATCGCGATCACGATCGGCAGTGTTATTGCGTAATAAATGTACAAATATCCGTTTTAATTCAATACACAAAACAAAACACATACTAAAAAAGGAATTAATTGGCGTTTTTTTTTTAATATATTTGTGAACTGATATAATAATATACAACATTTAGGTATAAATCTTCATTTATATTTATGAAGACTCCATATTTATACATTAGAGTCAGGTTCTCGTAAAACAAGAAACAATTGAATCGAGAACACATAATTTCATTTGAAATCAGTTAAATTTACGAGAACTTCCTAAACACTGTTACTTTGAAAAACCGTTTCTGACAAGACCAAACTTTAAAATATTCTGTCTGCCTTAGCCTTATTTGCATTACAAAATCAGCTCACTCAAAACCTAAGTCCCGCAAAGTTTAGATTAACCCATTAGTGTGTACAGAGTGTTTGTTCGTATTTAGGGTATTATTTTTATCGGCGAAGGTACCGCGTGTCGGTCGCACTTGAACAGCGTAAATTATAGCTCGACACAGACGCGCCTCGACCAAACTCGGCGGCTATTGATAGACACAGTTAACAAGTCTCAATACTACTGAAAATATATTTATATTATTTGCAGGCAACACTACGCCGTTTTATCTGCGTAGTTTACCCGTTTCCGCTATTTGCCCAAAAAGAGATTTTTTTGTTATTCCAGTTATACTACCGCCAAGCAGTAATTAATGTGTTCCAGTTTTAAGGGCAATGTTTCTAGTGAAATTACAGGGCATAGAGATAAAAAATCATTTATCTCTGGGTGACGGGCGCAGTGCAGTAGTAGATTATGATTTGGACTATTCATGTTCCGGTAGCTGCCTGTCACTGTGCTGTTAACGGCAGGCATGTTGCTTACCACCAGGCACATGTCCTGCTCGTCTCGTCACTCTCTATATTATATAAAATTTCCCCTTGCATTATGTGCTATTCACTACTTTGTGTTTTAATTCTCAACCTATGACCTGAACAATGTAATCGTCGGCGTCGTTCATTGATGTGAACCAATTTCATAAATGTGAAAGTTTGTAACTTTGTTGCTAAATCAGGTCGCAACGACTGAACGGACCGGTTTGAAATTTGGAATATGCCTAAATAAAATTCATGGTCTGGAATAGTATTATAGGCTACTTCTCAACACAGAATAGTGACAGAAACGAAAACTATGCATATAAAACCGAATGGCGCTGATAGTAATTTAAATTGCAAAATAATGTTGCCAGGCTCAGTATGTGTTACATTACTCTTAATTTACAATATCAGGATTCCTTAAATCTGGTGACACGTATCTAAAAATATTTTGCAACACTCTATATTTACTATAGGTTTCTAGAAGTACTTCACCAAACTTCAACAACTGTTTTCCATAAGGCCTCGACCAAACTTGCCGTTTTTGTTTCAAAGATTAACGATGAACAACGGCTCTCGAAAAAACGTGTCACAGAAAACGGATATTGCCCAAAACTTTACGGTATAAATTTTCTTTTGTTCAGTTTTATGGCGTTTATGTAAATAATGATACAAGCCGGTTTACTGCTTGCTTTTTGTTGCTCACTGTGAGATTTTAGGCGGAAATATAACAATACACCTGCCAGCATTGAAAACTGGCTTACCTTCTGTCACACCCCGGACACTCGGCCTAAAATCTATACAGACGGTGCAGTTGACATACCTACACTCACACAACTACGCATATGTCGTTCGAACACATTTACGCATGTGTGCGTGTCATCTAGGGTTACTAAATTATTTTAGTAAGTTAAGTACACTTACCCAAAGAGAAAACTTTATTCTGACAATATATTAATTAATCACTCCACATATTTCGCGTATTTCATTATAGACTAGTCACAGAACATTAGATTAGCTATAACTACGTTCATAAGATGCATTAAAAAGCGGTATCACAGTTTACTATATCAGAGTATTATACACTGCACAAACTACTTATTAATTATTAACACATCATGTCAGCGACCAGTAAAGAGAAAGCACATGATTTTTCAACTCAAAACTCCAAATTAAATGTTGTAAACAAACATTACGAATTGTTATCAACTATGGCCGATAATGTTGCTAGTTCCGGATTTAATTTATTACTAATGCTTAAAAGAATATTACTTTTGTATGTTGATAAATAGTGATTTATTTATTCGCATTATAGTAAGGATCGCATCAAACTTTAAATATTGTGAATTTGCGCCGAATAAACAAAAATCCGTTTCAATTTTAAATTAAATTCAGAAACTTACTTGACCAAATTTCAACGACGATCATAAAAAACTTGAACAAAAATAAACGAAAGTAATTTTTAGTTTTGTTTTCATATTTCAAAACTATGATCTACCAAAAAAAAAGAAACATCATAGAAGACATGGCCCAAATCGTACCCTGACCTCGGCACAAAATAATTGTATCTAATCTCAAAAAAATCTAATAATTGTATGCAAATATATTTTAGGAAAAAAAATTACACCACTCCCATAACCCAAATTAGTGGCTAACATGTTTTTTTATCAGTGTAGTTTTGTAGGCGTTTTTTTTTAAAGTTCACCAATACTGTTTGCAATCCGATGTAATCATCATCATCATAACATCTTAGCATATACCTCTCTTCAAGTACGCCTCATATCCCAGGCCTATGCTAGTGCTGTGCTTGTGCTAGTACTTGTCCAGATTTGACCCGCGATGTAAGCATACTGATAATTGAATACAAAGTCCAAAGTACATTACCAAAAATAAGCGTATTATCATGAATTATTTTACTTACACTCGTTAAATTTGAATTCCAAGGCCACCCATCGCGAAAAGAACCTAGAAATAGAAATAGAAATAGAAATAAATTTTATTGCTTAAAACCGTGTACATTGATAGTGTTATAAAAGTTTGGTATCAACAGTTTGTCCTAGCGGACGTGCAACATATGGTAGTTTTTTATCTTATAATTAAGTAGGTAATAGATTAGTAGACAATAGTTAAGTGAGTACATAGGTACTTTCCTTATTATCTGTTTAACACATAACTACACGAAACAAATGATTAAATTCAGGCTAAGTTACGTTATACAAAATAGGTATGACAATCGATTACAGTTATATTAGTCTTCTAAATACTTCTTTTTAATATGATTAGCTGCAGTAGATGCATAATATTCTTCCAAGTCGTAAAAAGTTTTATCATTAAGCCAAGTTTTCAGTGTGAATTTGAAAATATTGTTTGAGGTTATGGATTTAATATGTATTGGTAGGCTATTAAAGATTTTAATAGCTGTGTTAAAAGTGCTTCTGTGAAACATGGCATTATTGGATTGTGTTACACGAATGTTATATTTATCTTTTGAGCGTAATATGTCTGAGCGAGAGGACTTTTTTCCAAAAAAATATTCCGGATTTTTTTTTACGAACAGACACAGCTCTAGGATATAAATACTAGACAGTGTGAGTATTTTGTTGTTCTTAAATAACTGCCTGACTGAAGCTCGTTTGTGTAAGTTGTAAATAGCCCTCACACATCGTTTTTGTAACTTAAAGGTAGAGTTTACTTCGACTGAATTTCCCCAAAAGATTATGCCATAAGTTAAATGAGGGTATACATATCCATAGTAAGCATTTTTGGCAATTTGTTGTGACGTAACATTACTGAGAATGTAAAGCGCATAACAGTATTTGGCAATTTTTGAATTAGTTAGAGAAACATGCGCTTTCCAATTTAAGTTTGAATCTATCGTAACGCCTAAAAATTTGGATTCTGTTACTTCGTCAACTTTTATATCCTTATACATTATATTTAAGTTCATTGGCAGCGTTTTATAGTTTTGAAATTGGATGAGTTTTGTTTTAACAATATTTATATCGAGATTTAATGAATTTAGTTCTTTGTCTATTGCTTCCAATGTTTCAGTAACTTCTTTTTCATACTCTGCTAAATTTAAATTATCATTCTTTGGGATATAGAGTGTAGCATCATCTGCAAACATGATACATTGATGTTTGGTAGATAAGGGTATTTCGTTAACGTAAATTAAAAAAAGTAATGGACCCAATATGCTACCTTGTGGTACACCTAGTAAAATTTTTGAATAATTTGATTGAATTTTATCTATTGTTTTGGTTTTTTTGTTGTAGTAATCGATGCTAGTTGACTGGGTTCTATTAGATAAATAATTTTTAACTAGTTCTAAGGCAATTCCTCGTATCCCTATAGCTTCTAATTTATCAATGAGTGTAGTGTGTTTTACACTGTCGAATGCTTTTGATAAGTCTAATAGTACAGCAATCCCCCTGTTTTTATTATTTATATTGTTCCATACTTGTGTTAGAAACTTAAATATTGCTGATGTGGTGTTTTTACCTTTTTGAAAGCCAAATTGGTGACCATTTAATATTTTATTTAATTCAAGAAAAGAAGTTAATCTATTGTAAATTACTTTCTCGAAAATCTTTGAGAAACAAGGTAAGATTGCTATAGGCCTGTAATTTTTCATATCGTTCTTTGGTCCTTTTTTATGTAAAGGACGTATTATTGCTTTCTTCAGATCGTTTGGGAAACAACCTGTTTCAAGAGATAAATTAATTATATAAGTGAGCGGTTCTGCTATGAAGTCGACTGTGTGTTTAACTGTTTGCATGGATATACCGTCATGACCAGCACTCTTTTTATTTTTTTGTTCTTTAATTAACTTTTTCACTTCATCAGGACTAACAGGGCTTAGAAAAATACTTTTAAAGGTTTTATTTTGGATAACATTTTTATTTAGAACAGCTTTATCAATATTTTGATTTATATTTATAAAATAATTATTAAGAGCCTCGGATATTTGTGCGTGGTCTTTGATTTGAGTATTATCTATTTGAATATTATCAATAGTTGTTGGTATACTATTAGTTTGGGAAGTGTTTTGTTTAATTATTTTCCAAGCAGCTTTATTTTTATTTTCACTCTCTTTTATATATTTTGTGTTTGATATTCTTTGGGCAGTTTTTATAACATTTTTCATTGTTTTACAATATTTTTTGTATGAAGTTAACTGATTGCTATTTTTGCTTCTAAATAAATTTAAGTATTTTTTTCTCTTTATTATGCTAGATATTTTAATGCCTTTAGTTTTCCAATTTAATTTTCGTTTGTATGTTACCTTTGTTCTTTCTAACGGAATGCACGTATTAAATAACATAGTGTACAGTTCGATAAATTCTTTATACGCCATTTCTGCGTCCTGTTGCTTATATACTTCTGAGAAGCTAATTTGGGACATGTATTTCATGAGTATCTCGGAATATTTATCGACGTTACGCGTTTCGATGAACCAGTATTTTTCCCTAAAGCTCATACATGTTGGAACTGATAGAATTTGTGCTGTGTGGTCTGAAAAATCTGATTCTACTTTAATAATTTTAGTTTCGTACCTTTTAATATTAGTCATTATATTATCAATGCATGTTTGCGAGTGTTCTGTAATTCTTGTAGGTTGTTTAATAGTGTGATATAAATTATACGACTTAAATATGTTTAATAATGACTCCGATTTGTAATTTTTTTCGAGAATATTTATGTTAAAATCGCCTAGTACAAATATTTTTTTCTTATTGTATCGTTTCCTACATGTTAACTTCTGTAAGAGAATTTCCAGGCTTTTTAAGAACAGTTCAAAGTTACTTTTTGGTGTCCTGTATACACATATGACAATATAGTTTAATTCATTTAAACTTAGTCCACACACTTCAAAATGTCGCTCAATACCCATCTCAGATATCCAGTCTAGTTTTGTAAACTGCACTGAGTTTTTTACAAACAAACATACCCCTCCTCTCGATTGTTTTCCGCGAGAAAAATGCGTAGCTTTTCTGTAGCCGTCTATTTGTAATATTTCAACTTCCTCTTTTTTTAGAAAAGTTTCGGTTATTCCGCAGACATCGACTTTATGTTCATCCGTCAGTAACTCAATTTTTTCTATTTTTTTTCTGATACTTCTTGAATTGAAGTGCATTATTTTTAAATTATAATCGCTACTTTCTTGTTTATGATCGAAAAAAATTGGGTGTGCTCGTTACTAGCGTAGAATGGGAGTGATTGTCCGATAATTTATTTTTTAGGCTTGGCTTAAAGTAATACGGTATTTTACCCGGTTGTAGTGAGACTTTAGTCACATTTTGTGTCGGATCGCCGCCGCCGTTCGATTTCGTAGTGAGGTTTAATAAATGTGACTGATTCTGCTTTTTAAAATAATACGGTATGGTACCCGGCTTGTTGGTGTATTCATAATTTATAACATTGGAGCATGGTTTTGAAATGTCGCTTTTTATAATTTTGCTTGTTTTTGTAATTTTTTTGCCTAGGTAGTTATTTGAGTAGTCGCGTGAATTTATTAAGTAATTTACGTCGGTGTCGTTAATTGTTTCTAAATAATGACAGTTTACGAAATTGGAGGAAATTGTTTTTAGCTTACTATTTAATTTACCCTCATTTAAAAACGGGTTTAATCTAATTCCGGATATTATTATTTGAGGTCCTTTAATTTTTTTCACAATTGACGATAGTTCAATAAGAAACTTTGTAGGGTTGCTATCATTTGAGCCTGTAGATATTATTAACCAATCTTTCTCACTGAAAAATTGTTCGGCTAAATTCGATTTTTCTATAATGTACTCGGCAGTTGCATTCGGATACGTTTTACAAGTGATGCTATATTCAGTAGTATTTTTATGGTTGGTACGTAGATTTATAAGTCTTGAAGCCAAGTTTCTACAATTCTGATCGCCAACGATGATGATTTTTGGCTTCGTTTGTATTTTTTCTCTTGTTGTCTTAACTTTGGAATTTTCAATTTTAGAGGTATTTATGTTGAGTTTTAAATTGTTCTTACACTGCGTTTTTTCCAAAGTAGTTGCTTCGTGACTCTTTATAAACATCATTTTTTCTATGTCATTTTTTAGTTTGTTTCTACAAACACAATGTACGACGTGTTCGTGTTCTAGAGCAGTTAATCTGTTTTGCATTTGAGTTTTTGCTAGAAGTAAAACATTAATCTCTTCTTTTGCTTTAATAAGCTGTTGAAATAGGTCTTCGTTTTCTTGCTTTAGTTGCTGAAATCCTTGTTCTGTTTTTGTAGATGCAGGTGTTTCTGACAAGCTCAAGGAGCTGTTGCATAAGGTCGCGTACTCGGATTCATTTGAAGTATCGTTTATAGAGATGTTTTCAGCCGCCAAAAGATGCGGGAAAGCTCTGGGTTTTCTTACTGTAACATTGGAAGTATCTTTCAGATTTAAAGACAAGATGCGTTTGGCTGTTAAGGAACAATTGTTTCTGGTATTGGTAACATTGCTTTTTTGACTAAGGCACAATGCACATGTCCACGCCGTTTTATGGTCTCGTGTCATTCGTAAAAATCTAGGCGTTGAAACCTTTCCACATGTCAAATCAAACGTAACTTTACACCTTGAACATAGATAGAAAACTCTTTATTGTTCACAATATACAACTTAAATAACAAAAAGACTTAGCCTAGAACTAGTGATCAAGCGGCGACCTTATCGCTAAAAGCGATCTCTTCCAGGCAACCGAAAGCGATCTCTTCCAGGCAACCGAAATAACATAATAAATAATCTCTGTTCAAAATCTTATTATTACATTTTCCGCATTCGCGAGTTAGTGTTGGTGTTCTAGATCTAGACGACATCTTGCGGTGAAGAGAGATATTATTAATATCAATAGAATTTTACCGTAGAAATATTCACTGAATTTTACCAATTTCTTCCAATGTTCGATTTACCACTCTCGTAGTATCACTGTGAATTTAGAGATGGCGCTCTATTAAGTTTTCTTGTCAAATGATGCATGTACAGCACAAGGTCTTCATAAACGTCGCTAGATGTCACTAGTGGTAAATTTGTGGGCAATATAAAAGTTCAAATGTTACAGAATTTCACTTATTTAACTTTATCTTTTATAAATACGTTGTGTTTTTGTACTCAGGAAATCATCACTTCACTTTTTGAAACCACTTTAATACAGTTTGTTTACACAACAGATTGTTTACAGTTTTGCGCGGCAAAGTCAACGTTTGGGAGGAAAAGCCTAAGCATATTCGTGCATTGTTTGATATATATCTTTATGACTCAGCCGGTATATATTATTTTTATATCATTAACACCAAATTATACAATATATTTTGTTCCATAAAACGAGCTTTTGACACGAACTTCTACAGGCAAAAAAACGCAGGTTAGCCACTCAAACGGATGATGATGATAGTTTAGAATATTATTACTAATAACTTAAAATCCGAGGTACATCAAAAAACCCAGGTGTGGCACCTGGGTTTTTTCAATGTGATTTGGGCTTATGTCCTTTGTTTCACAATAAATAGAGCTATCACGTAACAAACATATAAACGAATTGAGATCCGTCTCCTTTTTTGAAGTTGGTTAAAAATGAAACTAAATCGTAGTAGTACCGGTAGTACTAGAACCGGTAAAGTTTATAAGTAAATGTCAAAGCCGTTAATTACTGAATAAGTTTTAGTTTAAAAATATCGTAAATTTTTTTTTGGAACTATCCATTCCAATAGTCAATGTACTCGTATCCTCTTACTGGTTTTAATGAACGGTTGTTGCGAAATCTTAAATAAGCATACTACTAGATGAAATCCTATATTCATTGTTCACTACTGACCGACATAATATATACATGGACGCACAGAAAAGTACAGATAGTCTAATATAGAACCTCTTTCTTTTATTTGAGTCGGTTGAATGCTAAGAAATAATCACTTACCAATAAATCTGAATAGTAGCAATCTTAGTAAAAAAATCCACTAAATTGGCAACACTAGTGACTAGTGACTTCGTAAATTCCGCGCCATCACTCGTTACCATACGTTATTGGCGCCACTGACGTATTTCACAACGATTAACGAAAGCCGCAGTTTAAAAACAACGAGTTTAATAATTTCGTCACAGGACTTCAGTGTTGGCGCGTACTTCTAACCAGAATAGCTTAACACAGTTTATAAAAATGATTCAATCTTTGTAATAATTCTTATGAAATGAAAAATCTCTTATTCTTGTTTCGTATAATAGACGAAAAATTTGGTACCATTTTGTTAAATAATACAGCATCATGGTCGTATTCTCATAGAAAATTATCGTCCGATATAACCCTTCGTTGAGTGATTCTCGCGTCCTTGCGGGGTAGGAAGCTTGAAACTGGCGGGGGGTGGGGAGTGTCCGTTCTATCTGTATTATCTATTCTATGCTTCTGTGTAATTTTAGACGGTGCATTTTAATCGGCTAGTTATGTGATAAATTTTATAAGCGAATTCTCTGCAGAGTTGCGCTGGGAAACTATTATAACTTTGCCAGTTATTCTAGCGCCAAGCAGTAATGTGGAAACCTTACTGTGTTCCGGCTTGAATGACAATATTTTCAGAGATTTACAAGGTAAAGAGTAAAAGTATGTGATCAAGGTGGGAAAAGTACCTAAGCAAAAGTAGTGATTTCCAAACGCCGTTAGGTAGGGTGCATGATTGGATGGTACTACTAAACCATTTTGAAAGCTGTAGGCTGAAAGTATGAAAAGCAGGCTGGGGTTGTTTGATTTTATTAAGATTGGCATCGATTTTACCCCTTCACATGTATTAGAAGAAGTCGAAACAAGAAAACTAGCAAGCGATCAAGTGATCAGGCAATCAAGCGATCAAGCAGGCAAGTAATTGTATGAGTTTGCTGATTTTCATAAAATATGCTTTGCGTCGCGTAGTTTGAGGCTGGATATTTTTACTAAGAAATGTACACAAACCAACATCTATTTAATTTAGGCTACCTCCTGGCAACTAAATTACGCTTGCATCGATGTCCTCATCAAACATCTCAAAAACGCATGCTTAGGCTAAGCATATCGTTTCGTTCCATTGCCGTTGAAACTGCAGGGTCGTTGAGAGCAGAGGTGAAGAAGTTTGTGGTGAATCTATGATACCGCTTGAGAGAGGAATAATCCTTGAATTCTTAATCTATCAGATTTCTGGCCTTATAACAGGACACACAGCAATGTTTTGGGTATTTCTGTCCGGATGGACAGAGATCGATGGTCTATTTGACCTTAAATAACCTAATTTACTGATATTAATATTACGTGACAAGTATTTTAATACGTGCAGCAAACACTTTGTACCTCGAACGAATCAGTATGAGATTTAGTACACTTAGGCCTTATTCGCACGGGAGCTTTTTTAACGTCCGTTGAGGTAGAGTCTCGTCCACTTCTATATGCAAAAGTATTGCCAGAATATTCAAGTAAAATAATAATATGTGATAAACATTCGAAAATAACTGAAAGGATATTGCCTCCATTCTTCGTACAATATCACAAACTGCCCTTTACATATCTCAGTTAATTCAGAGGATGAACCCAAAACGCGTTTTGTTTTCTTTATTTTCTTCTAGACGCACACATCGCTATTGCAAGTAATTTAGCAGTAATCATTTTCACATGCGAAACAAAAGTAATTTTAAAGCGTTCGTATGAACAGTCATATCGAGTACGTTATAAAAGCGCTAACGCCGAGTTTTAACGCAACGCTTTTTAAGCTCCCGCGCGAATGGGGCCTTTTGGTTTATTATTATAGTGAAGTGCAGAAATCTCATTTTATAAATGATACTAAAATATGCACTAAATCAGTAAAAAAACATTACGCACAATACAGATAGTGCAATCCACGAAGACGCGCCCCACTATTCCTCCTAACCGTTTATAGTATATGTGTGCAAGCTTCCGTCAATGTTTGAGTGTTATCGGTACACACTAATTACCTATGAATGCACACGCACATTACAATGACTGATGAATGGTTCGCGACTGACGCTCGGAGCAAACGCGATTGGTGGAAAACAAAATTGGTGGGGCGCGTCTTCGTGGGTTGCACTATCTATATCAATTTCGTGTTTAACACGCACGCATAAACATTCTTTTGTTTATTGTAAAGTCGGTGGTCAAATTGAAAATAGAATATTTATTGCTTTGTGGTCAAATTATGACCACTTGACGACAACTAGTTTTTCTCTGCTAAAAATATATTTAGACAAACAGTCAATACTAATGTCCGCAGTGGACAGAAACTATACGTTTAATCACATCACGATATCGATTTTTAATACAAAGCCGTCCCTACTTGTACGTGGCCATTAAAGTGCAAATGCGGGTTTGGGCTGAAAATTGATGGGCTCTCGTATAAGCTATCAATCAAGATTTGCAACGTGCTCCCTTTAAACTTGAGTAAGCCGAGTAAATTGAATAAAAACATCCGTTATTGAGAGTTTGCAGCTTGCTGACAAATGGGAAACATAAACAGGATGGATGACTGATCCTGTAATGAAAGGTGGTAATTTGTGGAAGGTAGAAATTTGTGCAGTTTATTTTTTTATTTATGTTATCTTTTATGGAATCTTCTGATCACAACTGATGATTTGTATAAGCATCCAACTTTATATGTTTACACAACTGGAATTAAAAGAGTATAAAGGTGTTTGGTGTTTGACGTGTTAATGGATAGCGTATAACCTCGAAAGATTCTCATGGCAGATATCGTGATAAGATATTTTCCTTCGCCGTTAAAACCAGTGATCTTTACAAACTTGTACATATTATGCAGCTGAAATGATATCCAGAGATGCAGGCGGGATTTGAAGCTACGACCACATGATAGTGAATCGCACATTCTAGCCATATTGGGCCATCGTGGATGTTTCCAACAAAAAATCAAAAAGATACGATTATTGCTAAATCATTAGGCATAATTATTATCTTTTCGTGACAAATGCAGTGCAGTGGTAGGTAACGATTTAAACTCTTCACGTTCCAATAGTTGCGTAAAATTGTGCTATTATGGGAATTCGTATTGCTTACTATCAGGCATGTCCTACTCATCCCGTCAGGCCCAATTTTCACGGAGCGGATTCCAACAGCGCCCGCGCGCGGGCGCGGCACCACAGCGGGCGACGGTTCTGTTTCAATACCCACGAGACCGCAGGTTTTCGCGGTTTACTGCGGAAAGCTTCTGCGCAAAAACCGCGTCGTGAGTTTTGAATTCAGTTTTACGTAAGTAATAAGATCAAGATATTTCTTTTAAAATTCTCTATGAAAACGCCATAGCTTTACAAAAATAGAATCTACATAATTATTTACATTCATCAAAAGGATTTTCGTTTCGAATGTGATATTATTTGAATGCAAGTTTATGTGTGTGAATAGGAACACTTTTTTTCTGTCAGATCAGCTTACTATACTTGATATGATGTCCACCTGATTCAAAAATGTATGCATATCTTGCTATGGGCATATACATAGGTAGAGCAAGACGAATATTTTGCTATATGTATATATATATGCTCATGTCTCGACTGTGTTATTTAATTTAAAAAAAACTTGATTAAATATTTTTTAGATCATAAATTAAAATTAAATGTGGTGTCTTCAAGTCGAGAGTGAATCGATTTCTTCTAGGCAAGCATCGGAATTCGGAGAAAATATCGTCGTTTGATATCAAGCAACGTGGCAATCAAATGCAAACCTATCTTAAGGTACTTGTGTTACTGCCGAAGACGAATCAGTAGTAAGTAGAGCTATGAATGAGAAGCACGAGAAAATCAAATATGCTGAAATAAATCAGCATGTGAATTCCTTTTAAGGGTTCCGTAAAACGTAAATACGGAACCCTTATAGATTCGTCATGTCTGTCTGTCTGTCTGTCTGTCCGTCCGTATGTCACAGCCACTTTTTTGCCGAAACTATGAGAACTACACTATTGAAACTTGGTAAGTAGATGTATTATGTGAACCGCATTAAGATTTATACAAAAAAAAAAAAAAAAAAAATTTGGGTTGCCCCCCATACTTAGAACTGAAACTCAATTTTTTTTTCTTCAAACCTACACGTGTGGGATGTCTATCGATAGGTCTTCAAAAGTGATGTTGAGGTTTTCAATATAGTTTTTGTCTACGCTGTATAATAATTGCGAGAGAGACACTTCCAAAGTGGTAAAATGTGTGTCCCTCCCCCCTCTAACTTCTAAACTAAGATAATGAAAAAACTAAACAAAATATATGATGTACATTACCATGCAAACTACCAACAAAAATTGATTTGAACCCGATCTGATGAGTGTTTTTTTTTAGTACGTCATAAATACATTATTATTAAAACTTCGATCAAAGTTACAACGAACTAAAAAAACTAAATGTACTACGTACCTATATTATGTTACTTGCTGCAACGGAACCCTTCATGGGCGAGTCCAACTCGCACTTGGCCACTTTATTTGAATGTGCTTTGTAGAGCGTTATGTTGGTTGTGTGGTTGTGTTGATTAACTGCCGTAGTTATATCCTCATTTATGTCTTATTTCTACTGTGTCTCTCCTAAGTTCGTTTGAAGTCATAATCGTCAAATATTTTTATCCTGATTTCGATTTCGCTCAAGAATTTCATAGTTTTTTAGTCGCAGCCACGCGGGCGCCGCCGCCGTAAACCGCGTCGTGACTTTTGAATTCAATTTTACATACAAATCTGCCGCGCCCGCACGCGGGCGCGGTTAGCAACCGCGCCGTGAAAACCGGCTCTAAGTGTTTGAGTACGACCATGGCATCACTGGTGATAGGTATTACTAAAAGTATCATAACTCTCCCTTGTTACTCGCAATATTTAAAACAAAAATGTTATTTTCAAAACAGGTTTAATTTCATAAGACTAAGCTTAATATTCCAAAAAAATTAGATGACTATAATCTCAGGCATGAATTAACAAAATATTTTATTATGAAAGGACCTAAGAGATAAGAAAGAATTCATTTATCCAAATTAACTAACTTATAATAAACGACTCTTTAGATTAAACAACTGGTCTTTTAAATAAAAAGTCCTAGGGGAGTCCTGATTATAATTTTTCAAGTCATCTTAAAGATGTTCAACCTTGCAAAGTTTCGGGCTTTGGCAAGGGTACGACCGCACGAAGTCAAAGCTGGATAGTATATACTCGTATTAAGTATAATATCGTATACTTGTTGAATCCTGCGGTTTCACACGCGCAGTTCCCTTAAAACACAGCTTATGTGTTATTTCAGAGTATTATCTATCAATTTACGAAATTGATAACCTTTTTCTAGTTTTTGCACGAAAGAGTAGATACACATAACCATCCAAACAAAGTTATTTGTATATATATATTTATACCGTAAATATTTTTTTAAAGACAAAGCACTGATGCATTGGTATCCTCAATATCGTTTTCTATAAAATGAGTTCATTACTTAGAATTAAATTCAAAGTTACACAAATACATATTTTTATATTACACAAAAACTCAACTACCTAAGCCTTGCAAATTCCGGGCCGAGCGTGGAGCAAACACTACCACGCAAGCATGTCGTATTTTTTTTATTTTGGCTTTGGATTGACTTTTTATCTTAAAATTAATTATTTATTTTTCTCCGAAAGAAAAATTAAATTAAAATAAATTAAAATAAAAATAAATTAAATTAAAACCAAAACCGACTTCAATTTGAAATTAAATTTAGACACTCCGACTAAATTTCATAAGAAGCAATATCAGTTGCTATGTCACGTCGTATTTTTCAGATAAATGACCGCAAAATTTAGTTTTTTGTTGATATTTCAAAAACTGCCTCACCGATTTCTACAAAATGTATACATATGGAGTAATTTCTGACGTTTTTTATACCAATCAAAAAAGAATTGTCAAAATCGATTCACAGAAAAAAAAGCTAACAACCGAATTAAGAACCTCTCTCCTCATGTTGTGAAGTCGGTTAAAAATAAAAAATACGGCAGAAACTTTTTTTTTCGAAATCGTTTGAAAAAATATGGCGTTGGCGTTTTAATTAGCAGATATTTTGCTAGCACACTACTTAGCTTCGATCATCAAAAGTCAACACGATGTCTCATAGTATCCTGGTGAAGATAAACCCTGTAAGGTACGTACCGGGTCCATGCCATTTACAGCGATCCATCACGAACGGTGTCTGCGCCTATATCACTTTACGAGATCGGCTGAATTTCTCGCTGAACACTGATTTTCGGGGCTTTGTTGGTGGCTGTGGAAGTAACAGGATTAGGCGGTCGACTTGGGCGCCTTTGAAATACCGAAAAGAAATTGAAATTGTACCTATGACTTTTCACGCTTTGATTTACTAGGTACGGTGGAAATACGCTGACCTGACGCTGGCAGGTGATATTTTATTGTATACGTAGTGCGATCTTTTTAATTAATTAAAAAAAAAACAAAACAATTTTTGAAATGTATAGGTACCAAATATTTTTTTATGTGTTAAAGTATTCAAATACGTATGCAATTTCACCAGATTACAATCTATGAACCGACGATCTGGTGAAGGTTGCCGGAAAGCGTTGGATGCGGGCGGCGCGCCGCAAGACCGGTCTTTGTGGAGATCTTTGGGGGAGGCCTTCGCCCAGCAGAGGACGTCATTCAACTGATATTATGATGATAATGACCATCTATGGACGTATGTACAGAAATGTGCCTATCAGAAAGAAAATTGAATAAAATGGATACGAAAGAAAATTTGAGATAAATTAGCTATGAAAAAATAGATGTTAAAATATCACCACGAAAAACATGTACAGATAGAGAAATACCTACACATTTATTTTCCCATAACCATCGTAAAACACGCACTTATGATCGTTAAGAGCCGTAAAAATGGCTTCAGTATAGAATAAGCCCGATATATGAGTCTATTAAAAGGGGAGAAACATAAAACTCTTAGTAATGTATCAGCAATTTTCGATAAAGTTTGAGCACTTCGCTAGCAATTTGTGCTTTATTTTCATCTTGTTTCTGGATAGGTGTTAAAACTTTCATCTAGTTATGTGGGTTAATTAGAGAGAGAGAGAGAGAGAGAGAGAGAGAGAGAGAGAGAGAGAGAGAGAGAGAGAGAGAGAGAGTTTTTAATACAGTTTTCGTTTTTGTTTTATCCAATATTTGTTTTAGAAGCTTTCTAGGTGTGCAGTTGTATTTATTTCTCAGCGCTTTGCTGAGATGAATAAATACAATAACAATTCGTCACCAAAAAAATCAAATAGGTATTACAATTTCACTACAAATTTTGGCAGTTGACGATTTTAGCCAACAAGGAAAAAAAAATTAACAGTAATGGCTTGTTTTAGTTAAAAAATTGTTTTTCATGTTTACGAATGTGTGATATGTTGCAGATGATATTAACATCTCATTGTTATAAGACATTGATGTCCTTCTTCTGTGCACTGGTCTTTCTGTACTCTATTTTATTCTATCTTGAGCTTTGTCAACCTATAAATATGTTTCCGTATGTTTTGATACTATAGCGCCATCTTTTTCATGGTCTCCCAGTAGATTGGGTGCTGAATTGTGAAATCACATGACCTTTGCCCAGAATGGGTCTGGTAAAGCAGAGATATTACGTTCTGCTCAATGCCAAAATAGTTTGACGTTATTTCATTGATTTTGTGGTACACTAGCTGATTCGTGCGCGCGTTGCTACGCCATCTATCGAAAATTGGTCGTACCGATTCAAATCTAGAACAAATTTGGTTACCTTAGATTCTAATGACGCAACCTTTTAAAAGATAGACATATAGTGTCACGCAACGAAAGCTCGCAAAAAACAATATTTTTTCCCGTTTGTGTTACATTTTTCATTCATGCTCCGCTCCTGTTGATAATAGCTTAATGATAAATAGCTTATAGCCATCCTCGATAAATGGACTATGCAACAGCGAAAGAATCTTTCAATTCGGACCAGTAGTTCCCGAGATCCTTGCGTTCAAACAAACAAACTCTTCAGCTTTATAATATTAGTATAGATTTACTAACTAACAAAATGAATAATTTTAATTTCAGGGTATACTATAATGGATTGCTATGGAACAATGTGTATTATTTGAAAATTATTGAGATACATTTTATCAGACTTCTAGTTTTACGACATGCATACATTTGTTTTACTTTCATTTGTAATAAAATTGCGAAAGTCCCAGCCGTTCCTGTCGATGAATTTCCTGAAATATACATACCAATAAAAATGAAAGTGTTCGAAGAAGAAAACGTTCGCAACAAACAGAAATTTACTACCCGATCACATCTAGGATATAAACAGGTGAATTCTAATGTAATATTTTTAATATTAAATTAGAATTTTGATTTTCATAAAAAAAATATTATAACAAAAATAGTAATGTAATTGTTACACATTTTGAAATAAAATCACGGGTTACTCGCGTGTGGTAAAGTCAGGCACTTCACTGACTTTACCGCGAGTAAATGACGCGAGATGCAGATGAAACTTAAGTTGGACTGTCAACTTAAGTTTCATCTGCATCAGGCTGCATTTTTCACGGAGAGTCCACGCGGATCACCGTTGCTCGTTGGAATGAAACTTGAGTCCGACTGGACTAACTATAGATGTGAGTTACCCGTATTTTAATGTTTAAGATAAAATAGATTTATTTTGTAGTTTCTTTAACTGCTATTTTGCCGCTATATAATATGTTGCTCGAGTACTTATTTAAATTTATATTAGTTATGGTGTTACACTGAAATATTTCACACATGATCCCAAATGACATCCCACCGTTTGTAGCTGTTCGCAACTCAAAAAAGAGACATCGTTTTACGGTTGATGTTTCAAAGACTCTAACTAAGAGGTTTGACTCTTGTGATAAGCACGTCTGGGATGTGGAATGCGTTGCTTGAGTGGGTTTTTCCGATGGTTACGATCCTCGCGTCATCAAATCGAGAGTGAATCGATTTTCAACTAAGCACGATCCGTCATTGACTGCATCAGGCGAGATGGCAGTCCAGTCTAAACTTATAAAAGTAAAAAAAATTGTAAAAGTAAAAAATTGGGTAGACACGGCCTAATGTTATACCGCTACAAACAGAAAAGTTCTCATTTCCCCAATTATGGTCTTTTGTATATATAGGTACCTCAAACCTCATAAAATGTTACTAAAATATCTAAAAATATTACATATAAAAACGTTTATGATCGTACTACTCTTCCAAAACGGCTAGACAAATTTAAACGAATTTTTTGGTTAGGTATACATATTATGTTGGAGGTTTTAGCATAAGCCCTAAAATATTTTTAATTGTTCTGTCCTATTCTTCACTTTTAATCGCTATTTAACATTTTTTGGATGAACGATAACAAAATAATTTGATCGTCTTCAATTAACATGAAGTTATTTGCATGTGTGAAACAGATAGACAGACATAAACCGATGGTGTTGTGTGTGAATTGTCCACCAATATTTATTTATGTATAATGCACACCAAAAAAGTAAAAACAATCACAACAAAAACTACAACTAGAGCCATAACTGGTGACCTTGTCGCTAATGCCAATTTCTTCCGAGCAACCGTTAGTAGTAGAATTGGACAAAGAAGAAACTAAGTTAGCATAGTGTGTGAAGAAAAAAATAACAAGATAATAGAGTTACGTCACTTTGTCATTTCATTCAATAACTATTTACTAGCAGCGCCCCGCAGTTGACCTACGTAGTTCCCGTTCCCGTATTTTTTACGAAATAAAATAACTTAAACGCAATTCAGACTATAATTTTAACTGTGTTCTAAGTGTTAAAGCAATCCTTTCAGCCGTCCCGAATTGATTGAGCAACAAACATCCAAACATCTAAACGTAAAATTTTCCTTAATCCTACTATCTTACTAATATTATAAATGTCAATTTATGGATGTTTGTTGCTCAATCACGTCCTAACGTATCAACAGATCGGGCTGAAATTTAGAACACAGATAGATTTTAGTCAGGAAGAACACATAGGCTACTTTTTATCCCGGAAAAACAACGGAAACAACGGGAAAGGCAACTTCGCGAGTAACACCGCGGGGCGCTGCTAGTTTATAATAAATATACGATAAAGTTTGCAGGGTCAGCTAGTAATTAATAAAACAATCATTAGAATCTGAAACGATCTCCTAAACTGCGGCTAACGCGGAAACCAATTTAAGGGCGAATGCAATTAACAGCCCTCAAAGCCTAAGATAAATCAACACCGGTCAATTTAACTCACTAAATTAAATCTTTTGCCTCGCACAGTTCCAGTAACGAACCACCGAGCATTGGCGACTTTTTTGTTAGAAAGATTAACGACAAAGTATGGGGTCGCAAAAAAAAAACCTTCACCGAATGCGGAAATTGCCAAAACTTCGTGTCGAAGCCTGAAAATTTACTTGTTCTAAATGTCGTCGTAAATGAAAGATCGTTCTTTTAAAATCGGAAAAGAAATTAGGAACAGACGTTTTTGAGATTACAAGTTTTGTAACAAAAAAGTTTTACTTTTTCGGCTTTTAACTGGTGCCGGGGAAAAATAGGCCGTGGGGAGAAAAATGAAGCCCTGTCGATGTAAGAATTTTTTTTATGTTTCCGTATGAGTATGTTGAATAATTTATGGCAAGGAATACCTATCAACGCTCGGTGCTGAAACTTGTTATTTTTGCACAGATGTGCTCTGCCTAGGAATGACACAAAGGTGAATTCTACTTGAGTCTTCTTTGCATTACATCTTAAAAGTAGTATGTTACGCATACGCCATTTCACGCAAAGTTATATTATCATGAGGAAATTAAGTCGTTTTAGTCTGTTAAGGATTCGATCTAATGCTACAAATGCCTAAATAGATCTGAATATACCTATTAAACATTGTTTATGTTTCCTTACATGTATTCCTTCACGTTTTTAAAGTTACCGACATTAAGACTTGACTTCGGAAAGACAGAGGTGCGCGTGGGATTCGAACCAAGAGCATAGAATAGCTAACCAGGGGCTCCGGAGCCGCCTTTCTCCCGACTATAATTTAACAGCTGAATGGCATACATTTGCAGCTCCGGCCATTTTTCCACAACGTCAGCCCTTACTAATAAATGATAAATGATATATTTTCATTAAATAATGAAATTTTGCAAGTCACCGCTGATCTCATGAGCCGAAAAGCAGTCTGCGCCCTTTCAATTCATCCCAACACGCGCAACATACGTGCAGAGCGTGAAAAATTGATGTATGTACAGCCAAATAAAAAGTAGCGTTGTTGCTAACAAAAAATTTAGTAAAATAAGGCATTTACATTTTAATACATATTTTTACACAAATGGCTTGAAATAACAGTACATTCAAACATTTCTGTATTCCGGTTTCAAGGGCAAATATATAAAATCGTCCTGGATGGCTGGGAGTAAGCATGTGTGCCATAAGCATAAGCGTGTTATGGACAGGTGTGTTGCTTACCATCAGGTGCATTCTTTGCTCGTTCCATAAGTATACAAACATATATTATCACAAAGGGTGAAACTTTCTCAAAATCGTATATAATAAAGTATAGTGAAATTTCTAAATGTATTTGGTAGGGGTAAGAAAAAAAAACGTAATTTATTGTCCACACACTGCCAGTTCTCGCTCAATCCTCGCTTCTGAATTTAATGTGCTAGCTAACTGAATGCACACAATATTACACTTCACTGAATTCAGTAGCTACTAAATTCTAGTCTAACGGGACTGACGGCACAGCACGATCCATAGCCCCTGGTTCAAATTCCACGCGCACCAGTCTTTTTGAAGTCATGTGCGTAATGCGTAACTTGAAACGGTAAAGGAAAACATTGTGAGAAACCGACCTGTCCTAAGAATTGTAAGAATCCACCAACACGTACTAGGCCAGCGTGGTGGATTATGGCCTAGACTACCTCCTTGCGAGAGAAGGCCCCGAGTCCCAGCAGTGGAAACGTTTAGTGAGGTTAGAGAGCTTATGCTGATGCTAACTACCCAATGACCACCATTACTTTACATTTTCACCTTGTACAAAATATTATCCATAAAAGTGGCTCGTGAACACATTTCCGTATAACCCGTTTAAAACCAACAATCAAACCCCTATTCACCACCCAAATACAGCAAAAAAGCTTAAAACAAAACCGAAAAAACTACAAAATTATGTCATCCGCTAAATCAGGCTCACATATGAAAAGTTACGCGCGGGTTATTTAGAAGAATTTCCTTTCGGCCAACGCGGCTTTACCCTAGCTAATGACGTGGCCCGGGCAACAATATATCTCTCGTAGTTAGGCGCAGGAATCACAGCGACTCGTGCGGTTGATTAAGTTTTCTTTTCCATTGTGCTTCCATTAACAGAATAGCCTCCCCTTACGGCCGTTGGGGGACGGCATGTGTTCGCGGAAAATTATATCAGCCATATTTCTTTCGACGCGGTGTGCGATGGATTATGGTTTCGCTTTTTGTTTTATGTATGTGGTCTTGTTTGTTTTTGTATAAAAGTAACCTGTATAGTGCTTAATTTATTATTGAAGATGTTGTACAAGTTTTACGTTCATTTATTGATTTAAATTGAACATAATTCAAGGGCTTGACTTTAATTATGTTTAATTTTGTCTCTTTGGTAATATTTGACGTAACGAACGTCTTTTATGTCTAAATCAATTTGATGGTACTCTAAGATGTGTAATATGGGTCTTATCAGCTTTCTTTAAATCTCGTTTAAATACTTGAATGCGGCAGTTTGTCACTAAGTTTTTTTTTTTTACTTTTATTTCCCAACAGTACGTAGCCTTGGGCAAAAACATAATTTTTTAAACTTCAAATAACGTAAGAAGAGAAATTTGGCAATCATGTGGTAGCATTTCGCTTCCCTATTTTAATTTATATTTAGATATATCTAAAGATGCTCACGAATAAGCGACTTATCTTAAAAAGCCCACTATCAAGTTTTAATTTGCAAATATTATAGTGTTCTATGGCGACGGACTATTTAACTCTAGTTGAAGATTGTTTTTCTATTTCCTTTTTCAGATCTAATTTGGTCTAAGTTATTATTTATTTTTATGCAATAATACCTACTTTAAAGATTTTTTTTTATTTGAGAAAAAAAAAGACGTTCGATTTGGCAAACATAAGGTACCTCTGAGTATTATAGCCAGTAGCATTATTATTAGTTTGTGAAGGAAAATATTGTGTGAGAACCGTCAATATTCATTAAATACATTTTTTCAGGATACCTACGTGTCATCTGCCGACGCAGTCATGACCAGCTTGGTTTTATCCATAGAATAAATATCCGATGGGGGATATCCGAGTATATTTACCTACTCTGTGGTTTTATCTCTGTCCTTATGATAATGCAAGTCCCAATCAAGTCAACAATAAGGACATGCGCTGGGAGGATTTTTCTTACGTTATGTATAGTTAAAACATAGAAGCTCTAAAAAGCGTTATCATTTCTGTTATCAACTGAGTAAAAGTAAACCAATTAAATAACTGTGAGAATTTATATTGACAACTGTTCAATCTTTCTCATATAAAATTTCAAAAAAGGAATGCCAGTCACCGGCTTAGCTCCATCTACTTATAGCCCCAACGCCTCCAAAACTCTTTTTGAGACGGCGGGTAGAAGTAGATGGTTCCACACCGGCGCCCTCTATACTAAATTTTACTAGTCATATCCATTCTTTAAAAAATCAGATACTTATTATTTTATATAACACATATTTAGACTCAAATCACAGTATTAAATATTATACTGTAAGCGAAATATACTACAAACGACACAGGTGACAACATTTCATGGTGAGTTTCTAAGACTGAAAGTAAGCGCGCTTAATTGTAGACCTCATCGTTGCTTAGCTTAGCTTAAATAAGCTTAAATAAGATGGCGGTCAAGTCCTTACCTATTAATCGATAACAAAAAAAAACAAAGTTAAAACTACCCGTACTTATTCTCTTCAGGTAAATTCACTCTAGCATTGCATAATAGGTTCACTTCATAGCAAAATAGAAGGTCTAGCCTTTTGAAAATATACGGACGCTTGAGTGCTCTCAGCAGAGTCTAATTAACGACGTATCTAATTATACCATCACCGTCTCCGAGAAGAGAATTCGCCAAATTACGCATTAAGGGTATAACCACACTAGAATATTTAGCTTAAGACTCAAAAGGGTGTAATGTTTTAGGTATTACGTATACATACATAATATAGAGATAAGTATATTCCCTAATGCCGCTAGATCTGCATTTTCAAGGTTCAACTATTTTTTGGGTCGAACTTTTTGAGGGCTAGATTTTTAAGCAAAAAGATAAACTCAGAAGGATTTACAGCTAATGAAAAAAAAAATGCCTAAAATGGACTAATAATGACAGTCAATTATACTATATTTGTATTAGACCGCAATATATTAAATGTTTAAGAGTTCCATTGTGAACTGCTTTGATTAAAAAATAACTTCAACATTCCGAAGGAGCGAAATTTTTGCTGAATGCTATTTATTTATTGCTCTACCGCCAAACAGTAATATGCAAACTTTGGTTCGAAAGAACAATATTTTAGTTAAATTATAGAGAATAGAGAAAAAATATCTTTTATCTTTGCGTGATGAACGCAGAGTACCTAATTGGCTAATGATTTGGACTTTTTATCTTCCAATAGTTGCATGTTACTGTGCTATTATGGGCTGGTATATTGTTAACCATCAGGCCCACGCCCTACTCGTCTCGTCACTCTTTACAAAATAATTTATTGACGTCAGTCAATTTTCTATTTGGTTAAGAACTAACTTTTTACTTAACACTTACCTTTTGTGAATAATTATTATATTTCTTTTTGTAGCCATGGCGAGCATTTTCAAAAGCGTGTATTATAGAAAGGAATGTATTATCGAGAGATCGCTGCAAAAAATAAAATCGCATGAATTGACGATTGAGAAGGACTTACAGCTATGAGATAATATAAAATAGAATTATGAATTATCTCACTAATATTACAAATGTGATAGTTTGGATGTTTCTTTGTTCGTCAATCACGTTGATATTTACTCGTATAGGTATATATATATCTAAGAATAGGGTTGAAATTGGGAACACTGATGGATAATAATCTGGAATAATACACATACTACTTTTTAACGCAGAAAATTTACAGGAACGGGAACAACGTTGGTAAAACCACGGAGTACTGTTAGTTATTTTATAAACAAATCATTAAATCCTACTAATGTTATGTCTAAGTTTGGATGTTTGATGCATAATCACGTTGAAACAGCTGAACGTATGAGTTAGATATTTTAACACAAGTTAAGGTCTGAAATAGCACATAAACTTTTAAATCTAATAGTATTACAATTTAATTTTTCATTGTATAAAATAGCGCATTAACCCGTGAGGTTTTACCATAACTGAGGAATGCAATTAGACTTAGGGAGGATGCGATGAATTAAGTTACTTATGGTACGTGTGAATGGGTTTTTAACTTGTTAAATATCTCAAAGCTCTTTTTGGATGTATATTTTCAATAGAATATTACTATACCTATTTTTAAATTTTACTCAATAATCACTGCAAAGTGCGTCAAATAAATAGGTTTATGACGGTTGGTTGAACCTGTGAAATTTTTTGTTGAAAAATGTACCCTCAAATAAGAGTTGACAAAACTACTTTTACAAGGAAAACTAAAGAATACGTCCTATTAAAAATGGAGAAAAGTATTCTAGGACTATACAGGGTTACTAGTAATCAGCCTGCATCCTTTTAAGGGGATGTTAGGTACATTCAATACGTCAACTTTTGTTCTACAGTTGAAAAAAAAAATGTGTTTTTTTTTCTGTTACAAAAAAAAAAAAAAATATTTGCACGGTCTCAAAGCATCGAACTCTTCGTAACAATTCGTAACAAGAGCGCGTACGCTATTTAAAGCGCAAAAAATGATGTGCCGAAGTGAATAAACACTAAAAAGACGCTAAACAGTACAAAAAAGGGCAACAAACACTTTTTTTTTTGGGTTTTATCTATTGAGTTTTAACGAAAGTTATAGAACAAAAGTTGTTTGTTTAAATATACAGAGCATGCCCTTAAACGGATGCAGGCTGATTACCAATAACCCTGTATACATACAAAAATATAAAACCTGTTGTCGTCACAATAAGAAAATTAATGTATTTGACTGGTTTAAATGACTTCTATTGGACTATTTTATTTAATTTGGATTCCAAAATCTAATCTAATCTAGCCTACTTCGGAGTCCCAATGCATTGTTAATTTTACCATTATATTAAATAAATTGTAATTTCTAAGAGAGAAAAAAACAAGTGTACCGCGGCACTCCGTTCATACAAGGAAAATTAAACAAAAATGTTGGACTCACGTAGTAGAGCTTAATTTTGGTTCCCCAATTACCAACATTACGAGCCAGAGTACCCCTTTCCTGCCTCTCCCTTTCTAATTGTTACATAAACCAAACAAAACGGGTATTCGAGGCCTCTTGAACTCAGGAATCTCGGTCGTGCAAGCGGTCTGCTTTAAAAAGGCTTCGGTACTTTGTTGAATTTACTGGTATTTTATGCTTTTTTCATGCTATAATCAGCTGTTGTCTCGGACAAGCCTGAAAGCTGATTATGCTTCAGTTTGGGTAAAATTTTCAATAATATCCATTAGACGTCATTTAAACAAAAGTGTTTTAACCGTTTTAATGCTAACCAGATTAAAGGTTTGTTGGAAAAACCATAGATGAAGAATGTTTTTTGCTACGGAAAAACTATTATTTCTGATATGAAAATTTCTTTAGGCTCGTTGAGCACTGTTTGGATAAAAAAATCATGGATCGTATTTCATCGTTTTCTTTTCGCTTTCCATGATCTATATCCTACTTGCTACTAATATTATAAATGTCAATGTATGAATGTATGTTGCTCAATCACGTCATAACGTATGAACGGATTGGGCTAAAATTTAGAATGCAGGTAGATTAAACCCCGGAAAAGCACATAGGCTACTTTTTCCAGGGAAATAACGAGAACGGGAATTACACGGGGCACTGTTAGTGTCCAATATGTACTTTTTTGTCTGAGCAAAATGCGTGAAACTCGCGTTATTGTCACCGTACGCTTCTCATGAAGTACATCTCATCGTTACCGATACCAACGTGCATATTGTACACAATTTTCTGAAATTTTGGTAGGTGTATACCTATAATATTAAATTGAGCTGATACAAATAACAGTCTGTTCTTTTTCATGAAAAACAGTATATAATTATTTATCTGTGAGTTTTATTGAATTTTACAAGTACTTTAACACATTTCAAAGAAAGCAAAGTAGACTTGGTAAAAGTACTAAGTTTTCCTTGTTTATCAAGATACTGACATTGATTTAAAAAGCGTACAGATACCTGACTCTGGAGAAATAGTAAAACAGTTTTCCATGTACATCTTATTAGGAGATTTCAATGAAGGAAGCTTTAAATAAAAATTAGAAAAAAATAAAAAATATTTTTAGTAGTGATACCACACCTTTGCTAGTTATTCTACCGCCAAGTAGTAATGTGCAAACATTACTGTGTTTCGGTTTGAAGGGCAATGTTTCCAGATAAATTACAGGGCTTAGAGATATAACAACTTAGATCTCTGGGTGACGAGCGCAGTGCGGTGCTAGGTAATGATTTGGACTCTTCATGTTCCAATAGCTGCGTGTCACTGTGCTGTTATGCGGCAGGCATGTTGCTTACCATCAGGCACATGTCCGGCTCGTCTCATCACTCTTTATTAAAAAAAATCGCCAATAAATAAAAAAATAATAATTATACTATATTATTATAGTGACAAGACGAGTAGGACTTGTGCCCAATGCCAAGCAACATAATAGCACAGTGACATGCAGCTTCAGTCACGTGAATCCAAATCATTAGCTGGCACTGCACTGAGCTCGTCACCCAGAGATATAAGATATATATTAATAAATGTCAAGAGAGACAATATATATAATTTGTGCACAGTTGTAATGAGATACTACTGCAACAATATTACCGAGACGGACACGTTTATACATCTGGATTTTTTTAGTTTACAACTTTAAGAAGTCTTTTTGTGTTTCCGCACCGACTATTAAGCGTCTTCGAAGTTCCGTGATGGATGAGTGTTGTAATGGTATTTGTTCTGATTCCTGTTTAATTTCCTATTCGGATATTCAACTGTCATTTTAAGATAAATTCTAAATTTGAATTTTGTTATAAAATATAATATTTTGAATGACATTGTTTTTCTTTAGATTTTGTCAATTATTATGGAATAATTGCATTTTACTATCTCGTCTCATAATAAATGAATATGTGGTCGACGATGGAACCCAAAAAATATCGATTTAATATTGATTTGAAGTCGCCTGGATTATATCCTTCAAGAAAAATCACATAACAAATTTATTTACTTGGATATTTATGTCATGAATCCACAACAACTAACGGTCTACTCTTACGTCATTCTAGTTTAACAGCTATTACGAATATTTCAAGAATGAGCATAGCCTATTATATACTAGGGACAGGTATAATGTAGCAATCTAATGGTGTTTTTTTTAATCCGTCTTATAGTATTTCAGTTTATTCGTAACATTTATAATATAGAAGTGTGTTTTTGTTATTAATATTAGTATAGGAGTCTAGATAGTATTTTGTATAATTACTGTTACCTAATAAATACCTAATAAAATTACTAAACAATTGTTATTATTTGCTACGTAGACAATTTTTTCCGTCGTATTCCCAATATGTAATTAAGTTTTCCGACAGCGAATAAATGTAAAATTAATTAAAATGAAGGAAGGAATAGTCGTACTAACAACACTACATCACATTTAGAACTGTGTTTGGAGTGAATTACGAAATCACTTCAAACCCAAATCACAGATCAGTGATGTTTTATGCTAATATTTTGATTATGCTTTTTGATAAATGATTATTGTTATACGCAATATCACTACTACACAATATAATATTCATCATCTGTCTTTCTCTCTTTACAGTCTTTTCTATATTAAAATGTATTATTTAAAAAGAAACCGGACAAAATTCTGCATTATCTATGAAAGAGCAGAACATTGAACAGTATAACCTCATCAGGTTATAATGTTCAATGTTTGAGATTGAATATACTACGGATATTTTCATTACATATTGGTAGACAATTCACACACAGCACCATCAGTCTGACCCTAAACTAAGCAAAGCTTGTATGTACTATGGTGACCAGATAGCTGATACAATACTTACACAGTTGTACATACATACTTATAATAAATAGAAACACCCAGACACAGTACAAATATTTGGATTCATCGCGAAAAATGTAGCGAATCAATATTTCAAGAGTAGACGCCTATGTGTCTTAGGGTGTTTAGAATATTTAATTTTTTTAATCATTTACTTGTCATGTAAACTATCTCCGGATCGGCATGTAACTTGAAAATGATTATTGTTTGGCAGACCACAGACGCTACTTTTAATCGCGGAAAAATAACTGAAACAATAGCTACAGGGTGCTGGTTGTTCTATTTATTTGTAATATGAGAATATTTTGAAGCCATTTATTTTTTTAATTATGTTGGATTTCTGAGTAAAACTATACACCTATTGTAAACTAGGTAGGTACAATTAATGTAAGCGCGATAAAAAATGGTTTTTTTATTTTGATTCTCTATTTAAGCCACAGTTTAGATTGGACTACAGTAAGAGCCCTTTTTATGTTCCAATGAAACCATCACAAGATTAAATTTCAACGTTCAAATTGACTTGGTATCAAAAATAACTTTGAATAACAAAACCAGAAATTGGAAAAACAGAGAAACGCTAACATTGACAAACGCTCACAAAAATACATCGAATTTCATTGTTTTCACTTAATTTCAAACAATGGCGTTGTATAAATAACGATTGATTTTAATTAAGAGATATTGAATCTGGACGGTATTGTGTTTTTTGGACTGCTTGATTAGATTCGCGAGAAACAATGTGTTAAAGGGACAGACAGTAAATCGAAATTGTGAATTTATTCAAATTTATTGAAGCAAACATATTTTTTTCATTTTTAAATGTGTTATCAACATTTGTTTTAGATGATTTACAGTCAAAATGTTAACGCAAAATTTATAAAAAAAAAAGATGTCAAAAAGATTGAAACTATTCATATGTATTTCACGAATATTATAGAAGTAAATAGATTTTTTTTCTAAATAGATAATATTTAGATTTGCAAAACCCACGACTTTGTACTTAGTTGTAATATAATAAAGATAAGTTTTGAAATATCTGGGAGTTTTAAAAGTAAATGTTTAAGTCTTTATTACACCTACCCGTTCTTAGAAATAAATTAGTTATGAATAAACTACAATAAATATGTACTCAAATGACATAATGTGTACGTGGGTAATCGTCCATTCTATCATTTAAATTACAATTCCACTGCTCATGAAATGTTAAAAAACTTTCCTACATTTTGAAATAAAAACTTGTTGCTCGCAAAAAAATAAACGTAATATTTTTTTATGAATTCGCAATTACGGAACAAAGGTAAGTATGCAAAAATTCCACATTCTAAAAAAGTTTATGATAAAACAATCCCGGGGCCGCGTAATACGGTGAGAAACGAGACTAAAGAATTTAAAACGGTCTACATTTTACAGGATATTATATTTAAAACAAAAATATGAGCACATTTTGAGTTATTTAACTTGTGGGCGATGTTCGTAAGTTTACAGACGTAGGGTACGAATATCTACGTATTATAAAATTGTATTGGAAATTTATCTCTGTGGGTAGTGGAAAAGGATATTTTAATTAATTCAAATATTATTTAATAATTCATTAATTAAAATTTAATAAATTAAAAAATGTTTTGCATATTTTTATTTATGGTATGATCATTTGAAAAACAAAGCTGACAATACTGGTCACGGATAATTTTTACGTGTCACTTCCTTTATATTTTTCTTATGGTTTTAGTCTCAATTATTTTTCATTTCGGTCGCGCAGCAAAATAAAATAAAAGGTTAGAACATTATAACAATCTACATACTGGCTGTAAATTAATTAAATGAATATTAAACTTAGTTACTGTTATTTAATTGTTATGTCAGTTACAATAGAAGAAGAAAGATAAAAATATCTTGGGGTGAAGAGGTACGTTTATTGTGTTTAGGAATTGACTATATTACGTACACATTGTATAGGCACTTAGTTTTTGTGCGTAAATAATCAAAAAAACAATGATCATGCGTCATGTGTCATCTAACCCAACCTATAACCGATGATAAAACTAACTAAATATTTTTTGTAGAATTTCCATTAGAACCACCCAACAAAGTAGGTAAAACTAAAAGTTTCAAAATAGCTCACCTTTTCTTGGTGTAATTGAAAAAATGCTTAAAACAGCATGTACTGGTTTTAACTTTCGTTGCCATCTTGTCAGTTTGGTTATAAATAGAGTTCGTGACAAATTTTCCACCATGAGATGGTTCCTAAATTACGAATATTTTGAAATTGTACAACTTTGTACAGAACAAACAATTCGTTAGTAAAGTCTTTAGAATAATTTCGCCTAGACAAATACAATCTTCTGCTCGATTTGCAATTCACATAGCCGGCTTTTGATTTAAATTATTCATTTAATTTTTGTGTTTCATCAACGAAGCCGATGATGAACAAAATTTTGATTCAAACTTGTTCATTTAATGTTACATTTAAATTGTAATTACACTTTACAAATAAAACTACAAAATCTGAATCTCGTTGTTTACCCTCGTAGTTCTCGTTCCTGTTATTTTCCCGGGATAAAAAGTAGCCCATATGCTATTTCATATTATATGTGTTCTACATTTAAACTCTATTCTTTCAAAGCAAAGGTTCCGACGTGATTGAGCAACAAACATCCAAGTTTTCTTATTCATAATAGGTATTAGTGGGAAATCTTCACATCTAACATTATCGTAGTCCAAGTGCTTAGGATTATTTTTCAGTAGCGTCGTTATTCGTCAAGTAGAACATATAATTAATTATCATGTATTTATTTGACGATTGAGTTAATGATAATTGCACTAAATTCAACAAAGCAATTATTTCGACAGAAACTCATAATAAAGTCTTCATCAAGCGATAGCCTTTGCATGATAAAGTTTCATTAATTGACTTTTATCGATTCCGGTGAACCCATCACGTGTGAAGCGAAATGTTTACATCCCGTATTCCATTACTGAGTAAACAGAGGAGAAGCGATAAGTTTGCAGTGTGTGCAGTATCAAAGCTCCACTGTTTCATTATTATTAGACTAGACGATGTATTGTTTCACTCACTACACTATAAGATTAGAAAGTTATTTTCGGATCGAATGTAGTATTTTGTTATTCTATGGTTTACGTTTTATTATACTTCCATAACAAATTATAGGAATATTAAATAACAAATCGTCGTGTATTGACAATTAATATAAGCCTCCGGTTTCCAAATTGCAGACAAACTTGTCTCTTTCAGTTTCATTGATGTCACATACCCTGAAAATTTCAACCTCGTGTACGTTAAGTAAATATATAATACAGCGGTATGGATAGGTACATGCTGTATCTTTCGGTTTATATGCATCAAATTTGGAGTAAGAAACATGATAGAATAAAAAACAAAACATAAGGTCGTCACAGCATTAAAAAAAGTGCACGTAACAACATCTTTCCACAAATAATTCGATAAATAATTGTGCATATTCTTTCTCTAAATCAATATTTAAAAAATCCGTTCACTTAAATAGCCAATTCTTTTTACCTTTTATTTATACTAAACTTATCAACCAATAAATAAGACAAAACATTGTAGAAACTTAGATCTCTGTGATCCACAGTCGAGCTTGCAGTGGATTCTCCATCCGCCGCGTGCCATGCATAGCCGATAGAAGTGTGTTTTGCATAATGCACGTACGCGACTACTGCATTTGCACATATACATGTGGAATTATTTACAAAGCGAGGTCTGTGAGGTTAACATGCGTTATAAATGCAATGGAATTACTTTACAGAATAAAACCCACTAATTTAGCGCAAGCCACATTGAGAGGAAAATACTTATTTCGCACTTATCTGGCTTACCCAGCTACCAGTTTACAACATCAGAGGCTTACGAGGTGTTTTGCTCAAAGTAACAATTAAAAGACAACGATTTCATTTTAAACTTTTAAATATTTCTAATGTGTTACAATTAAAAAAACCAACATTACCTACGAGTCGAAGCAAAATACCTCATACCTATGCATCTCTTTATGGTCTCACTAGTAGATAGTCAATGTGGGGGATAGTTCACCACACCATCCATGCATTTTTTGGATATATAATAAGCTGCTATAATATGTCAGTTTTATCTCTGTATTTGCCGACATCAGTAATTCAAGCTTCCACCTAGCCAGGCCTGAATCCAGGTATCAAAATGTTACACAACGCGAGATTTTATTGCACTTTCAACTGAACTATCAGCATTTCTGAGGAATATCTAGATTCAGAAAAATGCTCACTTGAACTTAAGGTAAAAAGACCATTGAACAAATAAAAAGAAATACCGATTCTGAAAAAAAGTGGGGAACATACAAAAAAAACTCACGTGGTTGTCGAATTGATAACTTCTTTTTGGAAGTTTTTTAATGAACTAGTATAGGAAATTATTTGAATTACCTTTATTTTTTATCGTATAGAATGGCGAATGCGAATGCTAGAAGTAGGTATGCCATATGTCAACATGCCCATAACAGCACCCACAGTATTACGCAGTCATTAGAATGTGAAGAGTTAAAATCACTGCCCAATACATACATACATTTCTTTGTAGTACTTTCAACAATATCACAGCTTAGACTTAGACTAGTACTTAGACATTGCGCTATAATTTCTTTAAAATCATTGCCCTTCATAACCGAATACCGTGATCATAGAGTATAACTACGTGGCAGTATAATTATTACTGGGAAAGTTGATAAATATAGTAGAAAAGATCAAGCTGTAATTAAAACTGCCAAATACTATAAAGGAAAGCGTCATCAGCACAGAGTTCTACTTCTGAATTATGTTAAACTCCATCATAACTCAATACATGACTATGTTTTGCTGAACGCAGTCGTAATTTTTGAGGTAATCGTGCCAAATCCTGCTTATTAACCTCTTAATCCTCATTCATAAACAAGTATGGAATAAAACAGCGCCAAACAAAATCCTTAATCCCTCATAATTCGTACCTTTTGGGGCTTCCAAAAACCAACCTGTAATCGAATCTATACAAATAAATAAAATGAACAATTTTGTTTGTAATGTAAAAATAACAAGTAGGCAGGTATACGTAAAATTGATTTGATAACTGGAATCTAGGCTCTAAAAGGAATCGATATTTTACGATTTGATGGAAATTCAAACTGAAAATATTGTCCTTAAAACAGCACACATTTATTTGTAGCTATACAGGAAACGGATTATACAAAATTAGTGCTGCATTACTAAAATTCTACTTTACAAGTTTCACTTTTATTGGCTTTTATTTACACGTTATGAGATGATAAAGACAAACAAAGTGCTGGCACATTGCCACTGCTGTGAAAAAGTATACCCCCGACGTTCTATTCTAGACTAAAACCTACCTACATTGCAAAGCACAGTAATATCAGTTTAGGTTTTATCATGCGAATGAGACAACTACATTCGTAGATACACAAAATGTCCAAATTTTCAATATTATATTAATATTATTAGGAAGTCAGATACACGATATCTAATTCATACGAAACCGCAGGTATAAGCTGGTCGCTTATAATTCAAGCTTTGATGGGCTTACAAAAACCATCCTGTAATTGAATATTAAATAAAAATAAATTAAAGCTATCATCCGCGGTTGTGAATATTAATAATCGTGCAGGGGAGAGTTGGACCCTTATAATCCAACCCTACAGTGACGTACGGAACCTTTGTGTGATTGACGTTTCAGTGGTGATTATTGTTGGGACTCCTGGAGGCCCCTTCATGGGGATTCAGATTACGGATACGTACGTTTAGGGGTCCGTCAGAGTTCTGAAGAAAAGATTTGAAACTATTTGTTTAATAGAGTAAGATCCCAGAGCTCCCAGACGTCACCTATTTTCTGATGAATGAAATGTGGACGATTAAGTAGAGTTAGTAAGTACTAAGATCACATGCTTACTCGCTAACTTGCTTAGATGGCCAATTTTGAGATATGGGGTAATGAAGGTCCATACAAACATTACTTACTTCACGTATTTTCTAATAAGTGATTTTCACGTATGTTTTAGGCAATATCCTTAAAAACAAGGTCCCAATACTCCCAGACACTTTCCGTCGGCCGTTTTGCTTAACAACTCCAAAATAATAATTTAACTTCACTTAAATTCTCATGCTCCATTTGTAAATATGTTCGTCAGACAACTATTTTGAAGCTTTTTCCAATAAGACAGACCAATCTAAGGGGCCAATCATCCCCTTGTAAAAATACAATAAGGAATTATTACGGCTTATATCGGATTTTTTAAAATTATTAGCGAACGTCCACTCAACTTGAGGCTCCTGTTGCGACTGAGACTCAATCAGGAGACGTCACCTGATTTTGCATTGCCATCGTAAAAGAGCACGTGCCGCTTCTTAGTGTTTTAAGAGTTCAATGGCTTCTGCACTTTAAGTTTTTTGAAGTTTAGGTGAAATCGAAAGGATTCGGTTAGGTTAGGTTAGAACTGTGACCATCAATGCACGAGCGAAGCGAGCGTACAGCAGCAGCGGCTAGTGAAGTGCCAGAGCCAAATCGCAACAGAAAGTGAATGTGAGTATTTTTACATTACTCAATGCATTTTCTAGTCTTGTTCACTCCACATAGCTCTATTAGAGCTGTCATGCTATTTTTTATGTTTATTAGGCATCTAGAAACACAAAAGACCGAAAATATGCTTAATTAATTTGTAAAAAAATATTAAGATAGATAGTTTGTAGCAAAAACACTTTTCTAAGAGTTTGTTTATTCCTGAAACTTCAAAATATACCGCCTTCTCTATACCGCCAACGTTACGACTGACGAGACGGGCGACAGTTGTACTGGATAGTACTTATTCGCAAAAAAAATTGCGCTGGTGCCGCGTAAACGCGGGGTGTTCGGCAGGCGGCGAACGCTGGCGTCACATCGCCGCGACGTCGACTTCGCGTCGACGCTGTGCGTACGCTGGCACGACGACGACGTGTCAGCTAGTGTGGGGGTCTCTTAATCTTATTTCCACCATGTACGCATAAAAAGCTTAGTAAAAATCTGTAAAAAAGCTATTTCGAAGAGTTCCGAAAACAAACATCGTGACATTAGGTTTCTATAAGGTTAAATTCTTTTAGATGAAAAACTACAATAGGTTCCATTTGGCTTAGAAATGTTAAGTTTAATATTTTTAAAGACCAGAGCGTTTATTTACAAAACAAAATTTCAATAATTAGTGAAAAAATTCAACAATTAATGAAGAAATTAATCAAAAAAAAATGAAACGTTTAAAACAACGGATATGGTTTGTCTCCTTAACAAATAACTCTTTGGAATTAAAAAAGAAAAAATATTGCAAAAATAGTCACCAGAACCTGCATTTCATAAAATCCTATCATGTGAATTTTCAATTTTGAAACATCAACGGAACCCACACCTATGTCAATAGCAATTTCCTGATTTTCCCAACCGTATTATGAAGACAATCTCGGACTATTCAGCGATTTCCCCCCGACATCGCGAATGTTCTTAGTCCAGAGCAATGAACCGAAAGTAAGTAGGTATCGTAAATTCGATGGCTCTTACATACACATTCGGAATCAAAGGGAAGCACTCTTGTGAGCGACTTTTTCAGCGTTTGAAGAACTGTGTCGTCTTCTCTGGAATTGAATGACTCGATATCGAGAAATCATAGCGAAATCACATATTGTATAGCTCAGTAGTTATTTGATAAGCAATGAAAATAAAAACAACAATAGTCAGTCAAAATTACAAAGGTGAAACTTTATTGACGTTTTAAATTTAACAAGATTGATTTTATATTTAGCCTGATTACATTACAACTGTTTCGTATGTTTTGAAAAATAAAACGTTGTACAATAAAGTTACGTCTCTTTTTTTAAATACACAGCGTTTTTGGAGTATAACGTTTATTGACTATAGCCTAGGTTTAGAAAAAATCAGGAAGGGTTACATTCATTCCAAATCCCATTGGATAATTTATCACTATAATCCAAACTTTTACGCAAGCCAAAAAAACCGTCAATTATTTTGTCAAGTTGGTGTTGGTTCGATCGATGTGACAAGCAAACACAGAGGGAAAAAATTAAAACAAAAATATTAATAAATTTGTAGTAATACAGCAGTTCAAATATTACTCAAATTTTGCTTTGAACTCGAACTACAACGTAAGTTTTCAAGAAATATACTGTAAAATTCTAGGATCTAAACTTAAGAAGCAATTTTCAATTCACCAGATAATACTAACTCCACTTATAAATTACTTTTTATTCATTCCAAGAAACGAGCTTGCGTTTTGTCAACTGACAAATTAGTTGTTACCTAACTAAATGAGTATAATTGCACAATTATTGTTTATCTTCAACATTAAGCTACAACATTGTCAGTATTATTATATCTCTTCAGATACGTCAATTAGTGGTAATTGCTGATAATGCCTACACGCATTCATCCCTGAATGTTATGCTGATAAACGGCATTACCCGCTCCGTTAAACAATGGGTGCCAGCGAATATGGCATGGCTATTACGAATTTCGGATTATTACATTGCATTATTACAGTACTGGATTTTATAGACAAGTGTTTTATTTGGTATAAGATTTCGTGATTTTCCACATTCGTTTCATACAAATTTAAGATTAACAAATTTCACAAGAAATTTTGAGCTACTATCCAAAACCCAAATAATCTATGTAGCCAAAAAAGTGCATAAGTGAGACTAAGTAGGACACGGCTTCCAAATGTCAGAGGATCTATGGGCTGAAACCATTACTGACTGGGCCCAAAGAGTTATTAGGCCTAGAAAAAGATGGAAAGATGCACTAAGCGTTTGAAAAAAGGATTGGTATACAAACTGCCATCGACAGAGACCGGTGAAGGTGGGTGTTCACACCGATTGGCTACTTTGCACAATCCAAATAGAATATGTACGCAGCCTAAATCTAATATATTTTATGTGATATTGCATTATGACAACAAATGTAGGTACATAACTGATATTCTTACCACAATCACCGCAACGGGAACGTATTTCGCGTAACCTCAGCAACTAACCACAACAAAGCTACGCGTTCCACCGCTAAGCTTAATACCAGCTTATGAACCGAGAAGCAGCTCAAAGCAGGTGATCTGTAACCATTGACAAGGAAGTGCAAAAATATTCATAAGACTACACGTTATTACGTGCGGAAAGACTAGATCGCTGCGCGCATAATGTGTTACAATGTGTTCCGAGGTAACAACCTGGGCTTATGAGGCTCTTGCGGTATCACAGATAAGGCACGCCGGAGGCTTTGTAAAGGTGCTTGTGCTATGTAATAAGGCGACCATGGTTATAGGTATAAAGTGACAGTAGGGACATGTGCACAAAGTGGTTTATAAATTTAACATATTTTAATATTATGTTGGCCCTAAATGCAATACTTTGGTAAACTATTGTAACTACACTTTTTTTTTAATGATTTGAAAATTTACCATGGCTGTATGGTGAAGCGACTTCTAGTTATTTTATCGAAGTTTCATGCACTACGTTGACTGGTAAACGGTCTACATGGTGAATGAAACAAGTTCGACATCTCGGGACTCACTCAGCCTAACCCTAAACCTGCACTCATTCATTGGGCACACTAATTGACGCAAGATAATGTTGTATCTGTTGCAAAAGTATAAGATTCTAGATACAATTTTCAATCTTTCAAATGTTTTGGGTATGTATTTATACAGGTATGTATGCACGAGAAACATTGTTTAATTTATCTTAGTTAATAAAATCTTTTAATTTGTAATAAACATACAATTAGACGATTTTACCAGATGTTCAAAAATTTAAACTTTGGTTGTTTGGATTCCAAATGCAAACGCATCAAAATATACCTAAACATATCAATGTGATCGAAGTTGAGTATCTGCCCTAGGCTTATATATTAGTAAACTGTAATATCACGGGTCTATTTGCACCTTTTATAAACAGTGTTTACGTTATGCGACAAGGTACGGGCACACCCCTTGTATCCAAGGGCGCAATTAGTTCCACATCCATTGTTGTTTTTACATTTTCTCGTATGAATCCGTCCACAGAACAACACCTCTTAACGAGTTGCCGTTTCAAATTCAGCGGTTAAAAGCACGTTGGTTGTTAAACCGCTGTAAAAAAATTATGGGGTTTTCTGCACGTCTATCTCATAATAATAAAAATGTTGAGAGCACTTACCGCTTTTTAGGGCTTGCATCGAATTTATGCATGAAGTTGTTTATCACCAGACTTTATTTACAAAAGATGCTGGAAAATCTTGTCTTGTTATTTCCTAAGAAAACTTCAAGCGATATAAGTACGAGTATGAACGTGGGCGCTAACGAGTCCGTTTGTACACTCGACATGATAAAAGTGCCCTCAAACTTTCAAACTAGAGACGTGAAATAGAACCAGATTGGGATAAAATGTTGCGAAATCTCAACACCGCTTCAGTCTACGTTTTTGTAAACGAAATTTATTTGAGTCTATTCGAGATGCGCGATTCATTATGCCCGTAGTTGCAAGAGAGGTAAGAGGCAAGTTTTAATAATGTAGGGCGGTTGGCAAGGCTGCTACCGTTTCCTTCCATTCATCTCTCCCCTTTCCGGTTGGCGCAATTAAAACGGCGGCTTGTTCCGGCACTTAAAAAACTTTTAAAGTATAGGCACAGACAATTTGAACGGCATCTACATACGTGCGGGCGTATTGTTGCAAATTACGGGAATAACGTTTATGGCAAAGTAATTTGCGTGCCGAATTTTAAACCGTAAATTGTTTTGGCAAAGTGGCAATGTGTTAACCGCTTTTCTGGCTTAAATTAAACCTTGTTTAATTTGAATTAAGACAATACGAGGAAGTCGTAATGATAATTTCAAAATAAAGCTCGTATAATAAATGAGTTTGAACCACTGTTTTGAATTAATATCGCTTGTTTAATACAAAATTAAGTTTAATTATTACGAAAATAAAGTAATATACTTAAGTGATGTTGGTTAAGACACTCATAAAATTATCAAATGTTTTAGTTAAGTTAAGATTTTTAAACTGCTGCGGAATACCTAATATTTATAGGCAAATAAATATAATTTTCATTTGATAAAAACTTCAAAGAATGTTGCGTTCCAAACACATCTAATTTTTGTTTTGAAAGATTAACTGACTAAGACTGATGACTGAGAATCATATGAATACGGTAAGTAATTGAAATCGAAGTATAAAAGTATAATTATTTTTGTTTTGTTTCGAAACTTTTGGTTGAAAAATTTACACTTCTAATCAACTGCAAGGCATCAAAAAAACTTTATGTTCCCAGTGCTGAGATTTGGGGCCTTCTCTCACAAACAGAGACGTAGTTAACAAATTGGGATGGTTCGTAAAAGCCAATGATAATAATAGTAGTATTATCATTGGCTTTTAAGGAGAACGAAAGCATCGTGAGGAAACGGTATTTTCCAAAAAAAATGCGTCTTTTGAGGTTAATCCAACCATCCCAATTTGTTAACTAACATGTAATGGGATGTAATGAACTTACAATCTCACGCTTGTAAAATCTGACGTTCTTGCTACTAGCCCACAACGGCCAATACAAGCATACAGACTAATCTCAGACGATAAGTTTGGTACTCAGTTTCTTTACAATCATGATACTCGTATCTACATTAACACTGCATCTGAACAGCAATGTGAAATTTGCAGAAAGGTTTAAATACAGTCAGCCTGTGCAGAGCAGAGGTAACTAGGTCTTAAGATTTAGCAAAAAAAAAAACGGTTTATATTTAGAGAATCATCAAATTGACATATTTTATCCCACTGTTAGCTACCACAATGCAGAGTTTCATACAGGAAGTTGTTGAGTGTCTCGTCAAAATGAAGCTACTCACGGAAAATTAGCGTGATAGTAATCAACTGCATACATTGTATCAGGGATCCTGGACTATAAGAAGTAGTGTCAACACAAATTCTTGGACGACATCAGCTTTCGATCGTAGGAAACGTCTGAATCATTCGCGTGTGGCTGAAGCTATTCACCGCGATGTTCGAGTTCCGCTACGCGTGATTAATGGTCTCGCGTTCCCTCGACATTGTGTTTTTGTGATGCAAATAACTCGAGCCGTCGGAACAAGGAAAATTGAGTGGGAGGACCGAGCACCGCCGCAGTTTCAATTGCTCTGCCGTTGAATACTGATGAACCGTTTCGGTTAAAGGCATTATCACAGTTGCACTCCTCAAGGGGTGGGGTGATTTGTAATTGGTGGAAACCAGTGACGGAAACCAAATTAACAACGTAAAGTATAGAGTAGATTCATCCTGAACTTATTGAGCGTGTGATTCAAATGTAGGTAAATCATTATTACATGCTTTAACGATATGTAAGAAATATAGACATGTGCCTGATGGTAAGCAACACGCCTGTACATAACAGCACAGTAATACCCCGTTTACATTATTCCAGTCCAGCGACCGAATCCAGCACTGGATTGCTTACTGGAATAATGTAAACTGGCACTGGAATGCTTTGGCACTGGATTGATGCATTCGAGTGCCGGTTTACATTATTCCAGTAAGCAATCCAGCGCTGGATTCGGTCGCTGGACTGGAATAATGTAAACGGGGTATTAGAATCAAAATCATTACTTAGCACTGCACTGCGCTCGTCACCCAGAGGTATAAATTAGTTTATTTCTATGCTTAGTAATTTATCGAGAAACATTTCCCTTCAAACCGGACCACAATTATGTTTTCACTGCACTGTTTGTTGATTTAATATCTGTCAGAGGTGTGGTTCTTCCCTAGGCAGACTACGTTAAGAGTTTTTATTTATTTATAATTTTAGTTGTTATTTATGTAACCAAAGCTATTTTTCCCACGAGCCTGCAGTATTATTATTTTTCCCACAAACAATTAAAATTGAAAAAGTATAAATTTGTATACGTTTCCGAGTGAATAAATCAGTGGTTCTAATGTTATAAATGTTATGTGTTAATATATGAGTACATCTGCCGCTTGTTATCGAGCAATTGCTTTCGCTACTTTTTCCAAAAAAAGCTTAAAAAATTCAAATAAAAATGATCGTTTCCGACATTTGCTTAAAATATATTTTTAATTTTCTAATAAAAAAATACTATAATTTTTTTCACATTACAAAAATTAAACATACATTTATACAATACAATACAATACAAAGAATTGAAAACGCCTTAGATTTGTGCAAATCATGTCTAATTTTATATGTCAAATTGTAATAGTAGGAACTATAACATATTATAACTGTAGAAGTAATTGGTGGAACGTTACTGTAGAAGTTTACCTAAATGTTTACCTTCCTAAATTTTACAACACAATAGATAGTAGTCCCAGGCGATTCAGTTTATTTTATTTTAATATATATTTTTAAGACTAACCAAACACCCCTATTCTCCCTAGAGAACAAGTAGAATAAAAATTGTAGGTACATACTTTTTCTATCTATAAACCTTACATTACTTTTTTTAATAAAGCCTCTTTTCAACGTCTTAGTTTTACGAAAACAGTCGAGCAAAACTTTCAGGATAAGTTTTCGCGGCGGACACTAACTATGCAAGCTTCTCTTGTCTTTCTTCTTTGTAATGTGAAAACAATTCATGTCGCTCCATGGAAAGGCGGCCGCAACAAAAAACCCTTCGTAAGTAATTAAGAAGTTCGGCAACACCGGCTCATTGGCATACTTTCGGCTTGTAATACGCAGTTAATCTCAGCAAAAAACTTGGCTCTGACGTTATAATTCACGAGGGCCCGCCTGACGCCAGCGACAAGGGTGAATTTCTTATGAGGACGACGTGTATTTGTCACAAAAATCTATATGTATATTAGGCACGCTACGTGCCTCGCGATCCTTCTCGGATAAGGCGAAACTGACGGCGTCCTTTATTGCTTATAGTCCGACGACGTTTATATTTCTTTTACCGTAAACTCGCAGCGAATATGAAGTAATTCGAGAGCGCTTAGCGCGGCTGAAACACGATAAACTTTGCAATAATATTGTCTCCCACGCGAGCGCAGCTGGGTCACGGAGAGAGAACATTTCATTACGATTATTGTCGAGTTAATGATGTCTTACTAACTTTACTGGAGTCGACTCGGGCTGGGGTATGCTGAGAATTTGAATAAATTCGAGCACACACGGGCTGAGTTACGATTCGCTCGCACAGATGAAACGGGTGCTATGTCGTACAAAGAAACGTCGGTAATTCACCGGCTTAGTGCGATCCACTCTTATCTCGTTCAGTTTCTGCAAACGACGGCGACGCTCTTAAATCTTACGGGAGCTCCAATTGTAGGTGTTCATTCAAGAATACTTCGAATCCTTTAATACAGCACAAATTATTCTTCTATTTAACTAAATCCATTTATTAAATTAATGATTTAATAAAATCCTGAAAAGAGATTTTATTCATATGTCTCTAAAATATAATGTTTACACATTTATAACTGCATTTTTGGGTAGTCCACTCTTATTTGTTATGTCAAATTTAAGCCTATGTGTACCATATGTTAACTCTCAGAGACAAATATGCCATAACCGCAGCTTTAGCAAGCCGCTAGTAACCTGACTTATAAAAAGGGCCCAAACTCGACCCAACTAATACCCTTGTCATGTCGAGATGAAATTAGTTCCACCGTGCAGCTGCGCCGTTGAAAACCCGCTGTTTGTCCGAAATTTAATTTGACGTCGCATCAATATATTATGAACCCCTATAAAGCCTCTATAAATGGATATTGAATTCAATAAACTAATGATTCAAGGTGTTTTGCAGACCATATTTGAAGGGTTTTACAGGTACCTATTGTAAATAAGAGAAACCACCATTGTAGTTGACTCAAGACTGATAATTTATTGATATAAAATACATGTAGGTAGGAAGAACGTACATTTTACAAATACCCTCTATAAACATACATACAATACATCCTAAAAAAAAAAAACACAAAAGAAAATTTTGTTTTATAGCGACATAAAAAAACTTTCAACATGACTTGATTTATTTATGTAGGAAAAAAAAAACAAATCTAATTTTTTTTCACTAAATACACAGAACCAATTAAATATTGTGCATAAGTACTACCCGACCCGACATACGTCGTCCTGTACACAACTAAAAAGAAAATCTAATTTGTGAAATTAACTATTCTCGAATCCAGTTGAATGCACATAAAAAAATATCAAAATCGGTGCAGCTTTTAGGAATAGTTGTATTACAACACAAAATTAAGGTTTAAAAATTACTATCACACAGAGTCACAGAGTGCAAACATATTCAGTATTCAGTATACATTATCACGTTATCTCTGTATTCTAAATATATATGATTTTAATAAGCAAAAGTAAAAATCAAATTTCCACTCAAAAATAGCACTACAGTAGTAACATACACATTTTCCCCGATATATAATTATTCGCAATGCAAATTTACTCGTAATACATTTTCTTAATAAGATTCCTTTTTTAACAATGGCATGTATCTGTAATTTCCAAAAATAAAGATGTGTTACTTTCTAATTGGAGGCTCAGTGTGCATAATATGTGCATAAAAAAAATACTATTTAGATACTTTACTTTACTGCCCACATAACGATAACCATACATAGTTGATCTGTATAAATATGGAAATCATTCCAGGATTTTGGAATTTACTAATTTATATTAATTTCTTGACTTTATATCGCTAGGTACATTATACGAATACTTATGCAATCAATCCAATAACAATTTACTCTTTAGCTAAGTGTATCTTTCATGGGTTTAAAGAGATAAATAATGTATGTATCATTATAATATTATGGTACTTATTATTGTAACAATAAACAATTTCCAAGATTTTTTTGGATCCCAACACTATTCTCATAAACGTACTATTAATCGGTCCAGTGTACATCTAAGCTGATAACATGATCATTCTCATACACATGCAACATATTTTTAAAACAATAGTACGCATCTTATAGTTAGACCAGTACAAAAAGTCGTTAACCACTAAAACAGTCTTGATGGTTTTTGGCGTATGATATTTATTTTATCAGAACAACACTACTTTCTTTTACATCATATACCAAGTTTGGTACCGGTCTCGAATAGGTATCGGCAGCGGAGTGCCCTACAAACACCTGGCTATCACATTTACTATTGAGTCTATGTGTCAACATTTCGTAGTATACCTACTCATGACCATCACATTATTTATCAACACCCTAAAACGTTGGTTGATAAAATGTGTCGTACAAATAAAACACACACACATAAATACAACTATATGTTGTCAGACACACAGCATCCTGGTTCCAACTATATTATTAGTATCACATACATCAGCAATATGGTTCCCCTAAACTTTAATAGCTTTGATAAACCTGAGACCAGCTAATTGTTGTGTTAAGAATGTATAGAAATATTCATTTTCCTCATAAGTGCCTAAAACGTATGTCATCATTTTTCAAAGATCATGGCAAATACATACTTTTTGTTTATTTTTTGTAACTTTGTTTACTTGTGAATTGCAATAAGTTAATCTATCTATACATACAAACAAAATGTTTAATTAGTTATACAAGTATAAATTAATGGCATCGTATGCTATCATATTTTTTTTCTTTGGACATTAATTTACCTTCTTTTTCCATTAACTGTAGTATGTAACTAATTTTCAGCAATTAGCAGTAAGAAATACCAGATTTTATCACCAAAATATCACATAAGATAACTTTCTCCATAACAAATTTATAAAATAGATTGCGTCATATACCTATTTCAAGTCAGGTTTTCTTTAATTAACCTAAACATATCTTTTTGCATCACTTTTTCTAAATACCTTGATTTTACTGCAATTGTACCGCGTAATTGGTATTTACACCACAGCAACCTGGGCGCGCCCTGCTGAGCTTTAACTCCGTGGTGGTCTATCTCCGCGCCAGCAGCTAGCGAAACTGATCCTGGTGCACGGCTCACGGGTGTCTCCGCCGCTGCTGTCATTCCATATGGTGTCTCCGTCCAGCCTCATATGATTCAACGTGTGGACAAACATCTCACCACGCCCGCTAGCGAGAATGTGACCTGATGCGCAGCCCGCGGCCTCGGCCACCGTCATCCATGACACTCCGTCTCCACCCAGCCTCGTTTCATTCGGCGTGTGGACCAATATCTCACCACGCATGCTACCGGGACAGTGTTCTTGTGCGCAGCCCGCGGCCTCGACCGCCGCTGCCGTCATTCGTGACACTTTGTCTTCACCCACCCTCGTTTCATTCGGTGTGTGGAACAATATCTCACCACGCATGCTACCGGGACAGTGTTCTTGTGCCCAGCTCGCAGCCGTGACCGCCGCTGTCGTCATTCGTAATACTCTGTCTTCACCTGGCTTCGTTTCATTCGGCGTGTGGACCAATATCTCACCACGTATGCTACCGGGACAGTGTTCTTGTGCGTAGCCCGCGGCCTCGGCCACCGTCATCCATGACACACTGTCGTCACCCAGCCTCGTTTCATTCAGCGTGTGGACCAATATCTCACCATGCGTGCTAGCGGGACAGTGTTCTTGTGCACAGCCCGCGGCCGCGGCCACCGCCGCCGACATCTGTGACCCCTCGTCTCCGCAATGCCTGAATCTTGTAGAGTCCGGCGAGCTCAGCGCTTTGCTGCCGGTGCCGACAGAGCCCGCTGTTCTAGCGTGCCACTCGGGCACCTCCAGCACTAGCACCAGCTCCTCTCCCTTGTGGTGATTCAGCGTAGGTTCAGCGCTTAGATGAAGTTTACTTTTTCATTACGCCAGCGCATCACTACGTGACTACACAATTTCATTTTCTGTGACGCCTCGAATTTGCAATCAGCCTCTGAATGTTTTACGGATTATCCGATATATCTAATCTATTTTCAATTGCCAACGATGTTGAAATGTTTTCCACTACTCTCAGATGTAGCTTCTAGAAGAAAAAAACCATCTGCGCCAATGTAAATAAATGAATCCACCATTTTAGTTGACTCAAGACTGATCATTTATTCATATAACATAGGTACATGTAGGTAGGAAGAACATAAGTTGTACAACTAAGCTTTATACACATACATTACACCTATATTTTATTAAATTATGCCTTTAAAAATCTCAGGTGTTTGCATACATCGTTTTTTAAATTAATTTTACAAGATTTATCTTTATAGATAATAATTTATTATGTGTTATACAAGTTATCGCACACATGTTCAAGTATCATGTTAAATAAAATAAAATCTATAGGAATGTATTGCCAACTGGCTGCGAACCACGGTGCAACTCATAGCTTCCCTAAACGATTTAAAAATACTAAAGCTAATTAGGCTAATTATGCCAAATTAGGCTACACATATTACGAACTCTAAATGTCATTTAAAAGTATTTTGCGCTATTGGAACATGAAGAGTCCAAACCATTACCTAGCACTGCACTGCGCTCGTCACCCAGAGATCTAAGATATTATATCTCTAAGCCCTGTAATTTCTCTGGACACATTACCCTTCAATCCGGAACACAATAACGTTTGCACATTACTACTTGGCAGTAGAATAACTGGCAAAGGTGTGGTACTTCCCCAGGCGGACTCTGCCAAGAATCCTACCACTACGAAACGTTTCTAAGCTTTTCTAGTCCCACCCTATGAATCTTGACAGACACGGCTTGAAGTAGGTACGAGCAGCTTACATAGAGTTTTCATATTTGTTCTGTGGAGTTTCCCACCACGTTCGGGGCCCAGATTAGCGATTTTTTTAAGAACCAAATGTATAATTAGGCGGAAATGTTGTTAGCTATGTTTAATAAAAATCAGATTAGCCGTTTCAAAGTTAATAACTCTTTTGTCAGCTACGATAGGAATCTTAGACGCATAATTCGTAATTACTAGACTTACAGACTAAGTGTGACCTTCAATTTGAAACAATTGCGTTGAGTTCTTTTTTGAAGTGAGAACTTTTGGCGCACCACGGACAGGTTTTTTGTGGACTGTGATTTGAATTCTAGCGTCACGCTCGGGAATGATAAGACATTTTCAGATGAACTCGAGACCATGGCCACGCCCTCCGGTTTCACCCGCGTAATTTTCAAAGCGAGGTATCAAATTCGCAGTTATAAGTTTTCCATTCTATCGGCAGTTCATTTTTTTTAAATTAATTCTTGACCTTGATACTTGTCTTTCAGCTGCATCTGTCACTGTCGTGCGCTGGGTTTACTGTATTTAATAGTTATTTCCTATTTCAGTTTTCACTTCTGCCGTGCGTTCTTAAGCATTTTTTTTTATTTAATTTAATGTACATTGTATGTATATTTGTTATTTGTAAATAGTGTTACGCAACAACACCAAGAAAAAGTGTATAACAATGAATATGCTTTGAATAAGCTTTGAATTAATAAAACAATTTGCTTAGCAAACATAATTCACGACAATTCGTTTACTACTAGAGAGTTCATCATCATCCACAAGCTAATAGTTTAGTGCTATAAGTTACAGAACAATATATTATGTTCTGTGCTATAAGTATCCGCAAGTGGAAGCGTAGGAAGAGAGGTAGTCTAAAAATGTTTACAAAAGTAATATTCCTTTTCAATAAAAAAACGGGCAAACCAAAATCAAACTTTTAACGACCCTTTAAAATGAAATGTTAGCTATCAGAAAAAAATTAATGTCGCGATGCTTGTAAAATATTACCAGAACAGATGTTGCGCACAAGAGGTGTTCGGCACAAAGATTAACGACAGGGTTGCGCAAAAAGTTAAATAATGAACGTGCAGGCTTACTAAACGGTTCGAACCACTATTTAGCTATGATTAAAATATGATCTAATAGGTATGGAAAAATTCATATTAACGCACTAGCTAATTCTCACGAAACATTTTAACGTTCAAAAATCCAGTGTCGTGATGTTAGTTCCCAGTGAACTCTTCACCAAGTCACGAAAAGTGACGTTTATATGTATGTAATTTGATCCAATTTGAGCGATAGGACAGTTCTTAATTTCGAATGGAGGTCGGTTAAAAATCCAGTGTAATGATCTTAGTGACTGGCCTCGTAGCTTATTGGGCAGTAGCTCTGCCTGCGAAGCCGAAGGCCGTGGGTTCTATTCCCAACCCAGTGCTTTTGTGAATTTGTGTGATGAATTCAAATATACGTATGTACTGTGTCTGGGTGTTTCTATTTATAATAAATATGTTGTTAAACTATTTAAGTATTCTATCAGCTATCTGACAGCCATAGTACAAGCTTTGCTTAGTTTGGGGTCAGATGATGTTGTGTGCGAATTGTCCACCAATATGTTGTATAGTTAGTCCTACTAATATTATAAACGTCAATGTTTGGATCTTTTGATGTTGGGATATTTGTATGTTTCGGTCTTTGTTGCTCAATCACGTCCTAACGTATGAACAGGACCTCTACTCTCTTTCTACGAAAACGTAATTTCGAAATAAACTCGCGATTTTCCAACTCCGATTTTACTTCGATCCGTTATTTTGTCCGTTTAAATGTTCTAAGCCTACTCTAACTAGAGTATGTTTAGAACATTTAAGCGTCAAACAATGTTGTATCGGACGAAACGAAGTAGAATGAGAGTAGGAAAGTAAAGTTTTTTTTCGAAATTACATTTTCGTAGAAATAGAGTAGACGCCCACAAAGGGCTGAAATTTGGAACACGAATAGATTATAGTCTGGAAGAACACATAGGCTACGTTTTATCCCAACGGAAAAACAACGGGAAGAACGGGAACCGGAACTACGCATGTAATACCGCGGGGCGCTGCTAGTTATTTTATATTTTAGTTCCCGTTGAACTTTTTACCAAGCTATTCGATATTCACAAAAGTTGGCATTTATGTATGACAATTTAATACACGTTCAGAGATGAGATAGTTTTTATTTCAATTATAGGTCTCAACAAATAATAATTTACAATAAACCAATGTTCAGCCCAGATTAAATTGGGAGGGATAGTAAGTATATGTAAATTACTATAAATTTGTATAGTGGTGATAAAAAGTACAAAGATAAAAAGTACAGGGCAAAGAGATAAATTATCTTATATCTCTGGGTGAGGACCAAGAGATATATGATAATTTATGTCTTATTAGGAGCCACTAAGAGTAGTGGCACGTCTTGTTCCATAAGGTGTTATTTAGACTTGACATGTTGAAATAGCTGTTTTATTTGGCACTGTGCTGTTATTATCAGGCGTGTTATTATTGCCATCAGTAGGATGTCTTGCTTGTCTCTTCACTCTACATGTATCCTACTTCCTACTAATATTATGGATTCGAAATTTTTTATGTAATTCTTTCAATCACATCGGAACGGCTAAATGTATTGGATTAAAATTTAAAACATATAAATAGTTTAGGGTCTAGAATAGCACATACGCTACTTTTATCACGGGAAAATTACGGAAACGGAAACTACGCGAATAAAACCGTGGGGTACTGCGAGTTATTTATTGTTTATGAGTTTTCTGATCTTTCTTTTTTTTGTAGATTTCAATGAAGAGTTTAATTAACTTATCCATCTGAATTTTTACATTATAATATTTATATATTTTTTTAAGTTAAGCATTAACTAAACACAAATTTATTTTGTATTTAAAATGTAAATCTACAATGTATGTAAACTTGTTTAAAGAATTCAAATTGAGTATAAAATTTTGGAATATACTCAGGGTTGAAATATAGTACAATGTTATGTACATATCTAAGTTATTTACTTGTATCATTAAACTTTTCTAGATATCCCCAGTTGTCCCAAAGTTTAGAAAAGATTTGCCCCGATTTCTTCCACATTATCTCCAAACATATTTACTTTTGATATAAAAACGTAAACGTATTTCAGATCGTAGTTATATTAATGTAACGTTATCATCGTTACCTTACTCAGCTCTGATTTCCAAAAGAACGAAAATGACTATCAAGTTATAAAAACTACGCGAGAAAGATTCTCAAGGGACATCGAACCGTTCATTTCCGTCATTATTAATATCATCTGAGAAATATGCCCCCCTAGGGCGCCATTACACTAACGGCCATATAAAAGACAAATGAGCCAAGAACGCGATCGCAAGACGCTCTAATTTTTATAATACACTTTATTTAACACCCTTCTACCGACCGTAGAATGGCCTTTCTCAACAGTAATCTTTTTTGTTTTAAAACATAATAAAAACCGTTTTATTACAGTTATTATCTTAATTCGCTGCAAATGACGCTCCTCAGTTGCGTCATATCTTTGCCATTCAAAAAATTTCTTATTCAAAAAACGTTTCATATCTCTCTGGGGGAGAATGATTTGAAAGTATGATTGATGATACAGAGAAATGCTAAATCGAGGTAAGTACCACTTTACTGGGTGTTTTAAATTGTGGAGGGAGATGGTCGTTTTATGTGAATTTGGTATTATTCAGGTTTTCATTCAATGTCTGGGCATCAATCTAGAAGTGGGAAATGAGGCCGGTTATAAATTTTGTGGATCTTATAAAGGACTGTCTGATGACGAAGAATTATTAGCATTAAAGAGCCCTTTGTGGGTACATTTCAAAGAGAAATAAATGTATTCAATGTTTTTGTCCTTAAAGTTTTCAGGATATATACCATATACGTCTAGAGATCTGCGCTGGGATGGGTTGCAACACCAGTGTCTGTTTCATTTCATTTGATACAAAATATGCTATAACATTTAAATACCACAAAAAGTCTTGTTAAAGATTTTCTAATTATATCATCATAATTACATAAAAAGGGGTTAATAAAGTATTACCTAAGACATTTAGACCAGTAAGAAAAAGCGCCACCAAACTTTACGTGTGCCACGTATCTTAAACAATAAAAATTCAAATCACAGCACAGACACAAAATTACTGAATAAACCAAATGTCTTATTACTCCTTCCTTCTAAGTTAGCTTGCTAGCTAAGCTAATATTATATATTATATTGTCACAACAAGCAATTTGTTTTTTGTATATTATACATTTTGACTCTAAATCAGATCACAGTCATATCCTTTACATATCGCTCGTACGAACAACTACCAAGGCGGATTCTGTAAAATAAATCCCCGACTAAAACGAATAAATAAAGATTAAAATATTTAATATTATGAATATTTAGTCCATTTCTTACTTTATTTACAAATCAAAGATAAAAAATATATCCAAAAACTATGATGCTATATAGAAATTAAAAAATCTAAAATAAAACCTCATATCATAAGCAGCTTCATAATGCCACTGCGAGGACTTAGGGCCTTTTCTTACAAGGAGATTTAATATCACAATCCACCTTACTGACCATGTGCGTGTTGGTTCAGCAAGTTCTTTCAAAGACATGCGTGGTTAATGATGTTTTCCTTCACGATAACTTAGAAAACTATTTAAATATGCAGGATGAAAAACCACGATTGTGAAATAAGAATTCTCGTCACCAGACCACTACCGTCTAAAAAAAATTTAGACACCTTAATTTTTCATGGCAATAAATGGAAAAAACATCCAGTGAGTTGAAGATTCGACTCATCCCCGCGGCTATTTGTACGGTGACACGGAAAAATGGTCCACACTTGCATTTTTCAGCGCAAAACGCACGACTGCTGAATGTCTCTTTTTCATCGAATTCTTTGCGAGCATTCGTGTGTAAATACGAGTATCTTCATAGAATATGAAATACTCAATGAAAGAAGGCATTTGGCACAATAAGGAATCAAATGCGCCTGGCAAAAAGAGGTTAAATGTGCAGTGTTAGAGAGTTATTTGAACTGTTTGTACTCAAAATACTGCGACTGATTGACTGTTCTCATTAATAATATTATTACTAGCTCATCTGGGGTGTACGTTTGGCCTCGGCATACCAAGTAACACACGGTAAGGTAAGGGTCTAGCAGCACGCTTGCCAAAAGATACCTAATATGCGTTTAAAGGTACCTACCCAAATTATAAGAATGGATAATCACTGCTGGTGGGAGAAAATTCAACATTGTCACAACGGATTTGTGGAGTAGATTTGACATTTTGTTTTTAGTATTCATACAGTTCTTTGATTACCATTTTTTTAAAAGAATAGAGTAACGAGACGAGGATTACATATGCCTGATAGTAAACAACATGCCTGCCACATAACAGCACAGTAACACGCAGCTATTGGAACACGAACAGCCCAAATATCATTACCTAGCACTGCACTGCGCTCGTCAGACAGAGATTTAAGATGTTTTATCTCTATGCTAAGTAATATCACTGGAAACATTGCCCTTCAAACTGGAAAACAGCTATGTTTGCACATTACTGCTTGGCGGTACAATAACTGGCAAAGATGCTTGGCAAAGGTGCAAGAGCTTGTTCATTGACCGACAACGTATATTGCCGAAATGGTTTTATAAAAATACTGCATGATTTATTGCCGTAATCCAGGTATTCTAGGGTTTCTTGTAAAATACCTATAAAATTCTTTAGTACAATCAAAATGTTTAAATATATTCCACGTTTGTTACGTTAAACATAGGTACTCAAAGAGAAAAGATTGAGCTTGAGACATGTTTTGTAATGCGACGATTACTGTTTCTAAATTCAGGCTGGTGTCTCAAGTGGTATACAAGGATGTATTTAGCACGCGTTACTTCGGTACGATTTGTACGTACTTATGCTGATTGGAAGTGCACCAAGGTTGACGGAGATTGGCGAAAGACATTTTATTTAAAACTAATAGTACCCCCGGTTTTATTAATCTAGATTCCGAGAAAAGTTGTTTATGTGTCATTCCAAACTAATTTTATCAAATTTCAACCGGATTCCTTCGGTAGTCCTTGAAAGGGGCAAAGAGACCGACAGCAACACTTTATTGTGCACAGCAAAAAAGTTACAAAATATAAAAACTTATAAACTAGTGCCTTATAAAATGGTGGTCTTATCGCAAATTGTGATTTCTTCCAGGCAGCCAAAAGAGAACATCCGTAAATACATATCTATTAGTAGTAAAATTAGCAGAATCGTTATTTTTTTTACTTATATTTATATTAAAAACCTAAATATTGCGTAAGCAACGAAAATGTTGTTTTATCAATAAATGTCTTTGATTTGACTTTGAATCGGTATAAATCGGCGAAAAGTTAAAATCTACTTGTACTCTTGAGTAATACGTCTCGTTTTTGTGTGTCTCTAAAGTCAAGTCCTTATATTTTATTGCTGGACATTAACCATCATTCCAGTTTCAGAAATGATCTCATTTATCACTTCAGCTCAGTTATTGGTTAATAAATCTTAGCATAGAAGAGAACACGTAAACAACTTTCCGAACAAAACACATTTATTGTTTTGGTAAATAACAGTAATTGTGTGTAACTTTCACTTTAGTTTGGATTTCACCGCATCGGGTCACGTAGCACATATTTCTTGTTAATACTCGCACTGACCACGTTAAGGGTATTTCTGACCGTTTTCTGGGCAATGTAAATTGATATTTACAGAAATGCGGTCTAATAATAGATTTTATTGTAATTCCGTACTCAATGTGTGCGGTTTGAAAAGCGAGGGTTCCGGGTTGGTATTGTTTGATGAAAAAGGTTGAAAACGATACAAGCCATTGCATGTTGAATACTTAAGTTGATTTAAAAATACATAAGCTATCATTTGTTATTGCTCAATTTTTTAATTAAATGGACTGTATTTACTTTCTATTTTATTAAAAAATCCTTTCTTTGTAATTTGTATGACCGCAATTGCCTAAAACATATTAAATATAGTGTCTGTTTTTAAAATGTCAAACCAAATAAAATGTGTAAAAATTACTTAATTATAGTACATACATAAAAATATATGTATATCCGTATAAAAAAACAGCATTAACATTTTTCTTAAATATTTATACGGATACGTTAAGTAAGTAGGTACCCAATTTTATGAATACGCATAATTATCAAGAAAACTATAAATCTTCAGCAGATATGTTTTGAACTTCCTTAGAATTGAAGTTAACCATTCTAATTGGAACCATCTATGCGTATAGTAATATTACGTTTAGTAATTTCGTTTTTTGGAACAAATTCGATAACTATTTAATATCAATCTGTTTTGACATACAAAAATAACAAGTTCGGAAAGTCGTATAAAATTAACAATTTCAGAGCACAATAAAAAATGAGGTAGTTAAGCTCAAACCACATTTGAAATAATACTTTCATTTCAATGGCAAAAAACTTTTGTAACAAAGCACATTTCCACTCAACCGGAACGTTTCAGATCGGTGAATTACAACTTCTAGGCACTTCCCCGGCTTGGGAACAAAGTCGAAGCCAATTTATAACCGACAGTCAAACTAGCCTCAATTCCAGGCTTTAGATCACGACATTGGAGACTTGGACGTAGATTATGTAATAGGTAACACGCTCAATGAATCAATCAGTATGGGTGGTTAGAGAAGAGGCTTAAGTGGCTTTACTGTTGAGGATAGTAGTAAAGAAATTTTTAGATTAGAATAAATACTTTTTACTGAATGTTTTTAAATAAAATAGGCTTTTGTTTGACGTATCTCACAGAGTAACATGAAAGAAGAAATAGCCCAAGATGGTTAAAGAATTAACTCTCTCTCTTCTTTGGCTCGACAACCGTTTGTAGATCTTTGCTTCCTCAACAACATTCCTCCATGTCTTTCTGTACCTTGCTTTTCTTTTCCAAGCTGTTATTTATGTTTTCGAAATCTTCTTCCACGCATATCCCTTCTTCTAATTTGTGAGAAAACCTTCTATCCATTAATCGTTGTTGGAGTCATCGACACTTAAGCTAGCGTTTCTTTCTTGGAAGACTTCACAACCAACTAGTTTTTTACTTTTACCATGAAGGGTGACTAACCCTTCGATGAACCCTCCTCTTTTACCCGGATTTTGCACTGGCATGGCAGCACCATCAAAATGGGCACTTGCAGACTTCTATAGAATTTTCGGCCGTAATTGTTTTTAATATTTGGCGTAAGAGGAGGGTTGCTGTAAGTTTGGGGTGTTTGTTTGTAATAAAAAATCAGTTAATTTTATAATGTTAACCGTCTCAGTTTCGATAACAGCGACTGTATTCGGTTTCAAAACACCATCAGTGCCTATACAGTGTTCAAACATCAAATACAAATACCAATCGCTTACGCACACACACGTAAATTTAATTATTAATTCCGTTCGCAAAATGGACAGATAATTTTGTAGAAAGATAATCACAGAGGTGTCACTAGGCTTAATTAAGTTTTTGATAGCTTCATTTGGTGCAACTTAACAGACGAGCTAAAGATTATCCTACTTCTTATACTACTAAGTATTAAGTAGGTACCATAAATATTAAAGTTTCGACGTTTTAATGTCTATCAATCACGCTGAAAGAACTGAAGTGATGAGCTAAAATTTGAAACTCAAATATGTCATGGTCTGAAATGACACATAGTAACACACTTTCATCTCGCAAAAGGTCCATGTGCCATTTCCTAGATTCTACGCGGACAAAGTCGCGGTCGATGCTAGTGAGCAGAAAAAAATAAAAGGCCATCACTAGCACACAAGTTTGGTTCTTCTCGAACCAAAGGGGTTTAGGTACTTTTGTATGGACGAGTGGCGGCATTCTTTTAGCAGCCATTGGACAAACTTGTCACTTTCTTGTAATCTTATATTACCTTAAATACTATACAATCAAATTTGCTGTAAGCGATATCGGAGCCGAATTTGCCCTTGAAATTTTTTCTTGTACTATTTGTCAAATCCAAATAATATCTTTGTTTCGCTATAGGTAAAAGAAATCTGTCTATAATTTATAAGATTTAGTTTTTTCTAAATATCCAAGTTTCATTACTGGCCGTGCAAATTAAAAAACGACGTAAACTTTATCCAAATACCTTTGATCATCCTGCGTAATGTTTTCAATACAAATTCCATGTTATTAGGGTTCCGTAAAATGTAAAAACCCTTATAAATTCGTCATGTCTGTCTATCTGTCCGTCCGTATGTCATAGCAACTTTTTTCTGAAACTATAAGAACTATACTGTTGAAACTTGGTAAGTAGATGTATTCTGTGAACTACATTAAGATTTTTACACAAAAATATATGAAAAAAAATGGAGGGTGTCCCATACTTAGAACAGTAAGTACACATTTTTTTATCAAGCCTATATTTGTGGATTGTCTATGGATAGGTCAAAAATTATGTTGAGGTTTCTAATAGATTTTTTTTCTATATTGAATAATTTGGCGAGAGACACTTCCAAAGTGGTAAAATTTGGGGATCGGGGGATCCCTGTAACTTCTAAAATAAGAAAATGATAAAGCTGAAAAAAATATGTGATGTATATATTTGAACTCGATCTAGTAAGAAGTGTTATTAATACGTCATAAATACACTATAACGTGCATAAAGCTTTTTACGCATGAGTAAAAAACCTCAAAGGGTCTTGAGTAACATCGCAAGTTCGCTAGCTTATCGGGTTTTATTACAATATTTTTATTTGAAAATTAATAAAGAGCAATTAAAAAGAGGGTCATAATTGGAATATAAACAAAGTATGCATATCCCACATAAAAAAACGATATCACATTATAAATTCATGACTTGCTCTTTTAAAAAAATTCCCCTACGCTACGGGCCTTTTTGAAACTGCCTGAACATAGCCGGTTTTTTTGCAAAAGGGTTTCCCCCACAAAAGATCCTGGCTACGCCCACACAAGCGTTGTTTGACTTTAATTAATTCGAGGCTTGTCAACGGTTGATGTAATATGCGTCGGGCTGTCTCAGGCTTCTATGTTACTCGCTACGCATTCATACATGAAGCTATCGAAATATGACAAAACTGTATTGTATTTTTTTTAATTGAGGGATAGGAATAGCTAGTCATGCTTCTGAAAGAGCAAGCTAGAGACTTGCTTACCAAGCTGTAAAATTTCAGTAATTTCTATATTTATTCATCATCATCATCAGCCGCATGACGTCCACTGCTGAACATAGGCCTCCCCTCTAGATTTCCACTACGAACGGTCCTGCGCAACCTGCAACCAGCGTTTATCCTATATTTATTATCATTTTAAAATGCAAAACTGCATTTTATTTTAAAATCGACTTCAAAACAGAAAAAGTTTCTCAGTTAAGTTGTATGTTTTTAAGCGATAGCTCCGCTGATTACAAATCGTTTTTTTCTAATACAACAAAATACAAAAATACTTTATTGCAACATAAACATTTAACAAGATCAATTGGAACCCATCAGTTCCGAACTAGTATGTAATAATGTGTTACGGAACCGATGGCTTCTCCCTTACCTAACTATACTACTCATGACACCAAAAATAAACAAACATAAATTAATATTAACAATTATTGCAAAGACAAAAATTTACGCACGTATTTATATATTAAGGTTTTAAGTAAAGAAATAATATGAGTACATTCCACTTGATATCAACACAATTTTTTACTAGACACTTATAATTAAATTGTTATGTTATGCAAAGTATGTTATTTTCTAAGTTATTCTTACCATGTTATATCTATATCTACAAGTAAGTATTCAATACTATCACAATCGAATCTGGCCAAGCATGATCTCAAAATCTTTTTAATTTCATTATTCGATTTTTTTAAAATTTTAATTTCTACGACAATTATATTTATAGAACAATGAAACAATGCAATCGTATTTTCTTTTCGCAAACTTAGTTTTCCTGCCTGAAACAGAACAGAGACGATTTCTTATATCTTTCTGACACTTAGGATATTCAACAACTTATACACTTCAGTTGTTGGATGTCTTAAGGGCAAGAAAAACATTACTTTAATAATTGATGAAATAATTATTCCTTTGTTTGGCACAACATAGTTCAGAGTTGGTCTCATATAAATTTAACATTAGTAGTGGTGGTTTATGAAATACGAAAAAAAAAAACATTACATACGTTTATCTAGACAACTTAGTGATAGTAAGCTTCATATGAAATTTGGGTGGGTGTCTAAATTAAATTGTAATTTGAAAATTGTTGTTTTTTTTCGGGTAAAATAAATTACTGCGAATAATTCGCAGTAATTTATTAAATATTTCGCAGTTCTATAAACTATAGTAAAAAACTACCGGTGATACACTAAATGCTAGTGATGTGACTTGGTGAACGAACTGCACTTATATACTGTAATCGTCGACGTTCATTTTCATGATGCGTGTACGAAACGTCTTTACGTTTTAATAAGATGTTGATGTGCGTAACGTTTATTGGATCACGGTTCTCCACAGCTAAGCCTAATTAATGTTATGCGATTTCCTGCTATTACATAACGCAAACGATGATCTTCAAATACATAAAGTAATACAATTGTGCCTAAAATAGCTATTTTTTTTTTGTATGTTTGTTGTAAACTATGTATGGGAGGTCGTAACGGCTGAAAGAATAGGATAAAATGGGAACAAATTCATAGAAAGATAGATAGAAGCTCTTTATCGTGACACAAAAAAAACTTAAAATATTACAGAGACACACTTATTAACTAGCGCTACAAATGGCGGCCTTATTGCTGAGTGCAATCTCTTCCAGGCAACCAGCTTATAATACAGTCTGGAATAGCTAATACGCTACTTTTTATTGCAGACAAAAAATGGGAACGGAAACAGCAAGGATAACACCACGAAGCATTGCTCGTTTATTAATATTTTGTAATGATTTCATGTTGACTTTGCAAATATAGCATCTCAGGCATATGTAGGAATAGGTTGTAATACGGTAATGTAAAAAAATATATAATTTGAATGTTGCAAGCAAGAAATTTCTCACTCTCATAAACTGTGAAACAAGTCAGTTCTCATTTACCATCTGGAAATTTATACGAAATAAACAAAATTAGAACCAAAAATTTCGCCAACCAAACGCCTCGTCTGATTACGCATAAAGTTACGCATGATACAACTTATCTAATTACCCATACAAAGTATGATTTAACACACACACTTTTCACATTTTCCCTTCGACCGAAAACGCAGAACTTCTATCACAAAAGGATGGAACGACTTGCCTATCTTTTGAAATTCGAAAGATGAGAGTGGTTATAGTTCTTGCCGGTCTCGGCACACTCGCCAAAAATGCCTCTATAAAAACTACATCTATAATTACTGCACGATAGCTTTGGATCTGGATAGTAATGCCAACAACTTTGCTAATAAACTTTCACCAGTTAGAAAATGAAACAAAACAATTGAAACGGTAGAAATATTTACCAACGGAATTTTAAATCACACCGCCGGGATCCGAGTGAAATATCGACGGACTACGAATGGAAAACAAATGCACGAAATAAGTTGGATGCTTTTCGAGACGCGAAAACCGATAGGTAGAGTCGGAACGCAACGTTGAGCCGAACGGAATCCAGACCATATTTCATGTTCTCCTACGTTATGCGCTTTGTAAAAGAAAATACATTTTTCACTATCTTTAGAGATTTTAAAGTACATTTTCGATTTTGGTTGATATTTTATAGCTGTATTATATACATATATAATATTAAACAATTTCCACAATTTCCATGGTGGGAAATTATTGAGTGACAATGTTAATTTGTCATAAAAGTTTTTTTAATGGTTAATTAATATTTTCTACTCGTCCGCCTATATTTTCATGAAAATTTGTGATTGAGTACAGTATTATTCTGCTGTAATATCGATAATGAAACCATATTGTAGAAGTTGTGCATATTAGTGACTAATTTATATAATTTATTTTTAATTGTGTTATAGTTTTTTCTGGCTTTCAGTGCGTTTATACTGTAAGCACTGAAGGCAACTGAATTTTAATCAATAAATAAATAAAAATGTAAACCTTCCAGACTTTTTTTATACTTTTGAGGTTGGTTTTAACTATTTTTTAGATAAAGCCAACTATCGTATATCATACACATATATGTAATTTCAGACATATTTATTGCCACTGAAGTGTATTTTTAGACGGAACAGTATTCTTCCGCGACATTTTAATTTTAATTACAATAAAGTAGCCAAGTGCGAGTTAGACTCGCCCATGAAGGGTTCCGTTGCAGCAAGTAACATAATATACATAGTACACATAGTTCTTGTAGTTCGTTGTAACTTTGATCGAAGTTTTAATAATAGTGTATTTATGACGTACTAAAAAAAAAACTACTCATCAGATCGAGTTCAAACTAATTTTCGTTGGTAGTTTTTATGGTAATGTACATCATATATTTTTTTTAGTTTTTTCATTCTCTTACTTTAGAAGTTAGAGGGGGGGGGACACACATTTTACCACTTTGGAAGCGTCTCTCGCGCAAATTATTCAGTGTAGACAAAAATTACATTAAAAACCTTAACATAATTTTTAAGACCTATCGATAGACACCCCACACGTGTAGGTTTGATGAAAAAAAAATTTTTGAGTTTCAGTTATGTTACTCAGTATGGGAGGCAACCCATAATTTTTGTTTTTTTAAAAATCTTTTGTAAAAATCTTAATGCGGTTCACAGAATACATCTACTTACCAAGTTTCAACAGTGTAGTTCTCACAGTTTCGGCAAAAAGTGGCTGTGGCATACGGACGGACAGACAGACAGACAGACAGACAGACATGACGAATCTATAAGGGTTCCGTTTTTACGTTTTACGGAACCCTAAAAATGATCGCACAACATATAGAGGTAGTCTATAAGTTATAAATAAATACAGCATAATAACGCGAATGCCGGTGCCAAATCTTTCCACCTAATATCGTAATGCAGACGACCGCATTAACGACCTGGTATCCCCAAAGGTTGGGATACCAGGTCATTACTTGATTTCCTTACTTTAGGTGGTTGAAAACGGTAGATATATGGAATGTAGTGGTAGGACTCTTAGCAGAGTCCGCCTGGGGAAGTACCACATCTTTGTCAATTATTCTACTGCCAAGCAGTAATGTGCAAACATTACTGTGTTCCGGTTTGAAGGGCAATGTTTCCAGAGAAATTACAGGGCTTAGAGATATAACAACTTAGATCTCTGGGTGACGAGCGCAGTGCGGTGCTAGGTAATGATTTGGACTCTTCATTTTCCAATAGCTGCGTGTCACTGTGCTGTTATGTGGCAGGCATGTTGCTTACCATCAGGCGCATGTCCTGCTCGTCTAGTCACTCTTTATATAAAAAAAAAAATATCTAGGAATGCTCCACGGATGTGCTTAACTATAGTTAGTTTGCAAGTCTAAATTAGTAGAACACTGCACTTCTTGCACTAACTCAAAATTTGGTAGCCCGTAGAGGCCATATGAGGTCAACAGCCATTGGTTACTTTAAAAAAAAAATGCGATCTACACTAATTTCATCTTGTCATTACTATAGTATCCTGGCTCAATGATTCCAGGAATTGGAGATAACCAACAAAAACGTGACCCTTTGAATTAAAGTATTATTTTTTTCCTGTGCCACGGTATAGACATAAATAAGCAAAATAATTATAATATTTGTAACAAACAGGTAGGCTTAAAACAGGTATGATTGAATGTTTTTCTCACATTAATAAAGTAATTTTGATTTGCGATTTTTTTCATCTGTTAATCGAGCGAGTTTAAATTCTAAGCAGCCGCAGATTATGACGTTATATAGAAATTACTCGTATGCTAACTTCACACACTACCATAGATAAGAAAATAGTTACTTCGACACTACGCTTATGTTAAGCCTCGGTCACACATAGCGAGTACTCGCTGCGAATGCGTAGTCGCCGCGAGTATTCGCTGTGTGTGACAGGCTATTCGCTGCGAGTAGACTCACTCGCCGCGACTTGAATTCGCCGCGATTGGAATTAAGCATGTTCAATTTTATTCGCGGCGACTGCGCAATCGCCGCGAGTATTCGTTGTGTGTGACAAGTATTCGCTGCGACTAGCCATTCGCGTGCCGCTCTCGACTGGACTGGACACGATCGTGCTTACAGGTCGATTCGTCGCTTTTTCAAGTTTTTAATTATGAGTCAAAAAAAAAAGATTCCCTAAAGTGGAGAAATATTGAAATTATTCGTTTCTTGAATGCATATAGGAAATATGAAGAGCTGTGGGGTACTAATAACAGCAATTTTTTAATGAAGAATGCAAAGGAAGTCGCCTTCATAAAGTTGTGTAGAACTCGCGGTGTGTGACAGGCAGGCAGCGAATTGTCGCTGCGACTATTGTTCGCGGCGAATGCACTCGCAGCGAGTATTCGCTATGTGTGACCGAGGCTTTAACCGAGTGTGGAGCCGTGCAGCTGTCGAGTTTGATGTTTGTAAATAACTGTTATAACACCAAAAACGTTATTATTTAAATTAAAAATTAAATAGGACTTATAGGTTTCTAAATTAAATTAGGACACGTTTAATGGAATGTAATAAATACCACTGCCACCTTGTAAATTACCGTTTCAAAAAAAATATAAAAAATTCTGTTCAATTTATGAATGTGTGAAGGAGAAATTGGAAAGGAGTTTAAATACTTTTATAATTTTCCTCCTGATGAGAATAGAAATTGTTATTTTAATTTTATAAACAGCAAATAAAATCTTACTTAAATCAAAATCCGTCATTGCGACTAACTTCTGAAAACATTCATCGAAGAGAGACGAGATTCAGTAATAGACAATCACCGTGTAACATTTGGGTCAATCATTTTGACACGTTGAAAAAGCGAGCGAGCGGAATTGGAAAGCGCTCGAACGAGCACACAGAATGATTTCTCGTTCACTCTGTAACGATTCATTTGAGAAACTCATTTGCACGGAGCCTCTGGGAACGATTCTCATTTGCGTTTGTAGTGGATCTCGAGCGGTTACTTACACCATGTGGATCGTTAAAGGCGCGCCTTCTTGCTAATTGCTGACTAATGATTTATCACGAATGTCTTGGTCTTGGCAGACTTATGAGGGATTCAGCATAATGAAGGGTTTTTGTACAAATTTAACTCAAAATGAGAGCTCTAAACCCAACGGAAGCTGTCGTCCTACTATCTTACTAATGTTATAAATTATAAAGTATGGGTGTTCGTTAATCACGTCTGAATTATTAAACACTTTATGCTGAAATTCGGAACATAGACAGGTTTTTATACCCGGCCAAGATAACCTGAAAATATTATATGAAATATCCTTTCCTGAGTTCTACTTGGACAAAGTTACGATAAGATACAACTGTCTGGAACTGAAATACTGCTGTTACACCAAAAAATACACAGTTTTGGCTCCGTTTCTGTAGCGTAATCAGTTTGACCATCAGTAACTGTCGATATCAAGATAAGTGACGTTGTTGACGTCATATTTTTTTACAAGTATAAAAGAAACAATCAAATTAAATTTCATTAAAAAAAACATGGTTAATGTTGTGAGCTTTGTAGAATAATTAACAACAAAAAGTTATTCATTCTACTTAATGATATATCACCTATTTTTTTCATAAATAAAACTATTATATGATGTTAAACTTAGAAAATTGCAATTTGTATATCTTAAGTAATTGTGGCGAAGTCGTTGGAAGATCTCGGTGCTATGCTCAGGGACCTCAGTAGAATATTCCAACGGGCAGGTTTGTGAATGAAAATGGACAAGACGATGTTCATGTCTCACATGTACCGGCTAATGTTGGGAACACCACACTTGAAGTTGTTGACGAATACGTGTATCTGGGTCAAAAGATCCAATTAGGTAGATCCAACTTGCACAAAGAGGTCCAGTGAAGAATCCAACTCGGATGGGCAGCGTTCGGGAAACTTCGGCACATCTTCGAGACCAAAATACCCCAATGCCTAAAGATGAAAGTCCAGTGCGTGTTGCCAGTGATGGCTTATGGAAATGAGACGTGGTACTTAACTGTGGGCCTCATAACAAAGCTCAAAGTCACACAGCGAGCTATGGAGAGAGCTATGCTCAGAGTCTCTTTGCGCGACGGAATCCGTAATGAGGATATTCGCAAAAGAACCACAGTAGCTGACATAGCTCGAAGAGTAGCTAAGCTGAAATGGCAATGGGCAGGCCACATTACTCGCTGAACTGACAACCGAAGGGGAAGTAAGGTTCACGAGTGGCGACCACGAACCGGAAGACGCAGTGTTGGACGGCCACTAGATGGACAGATGACCTCACAAAGGTTGCTGGGAACCGCTGGTTGCATGTTGCCCAGAACCTATGGAGAGGACCACAGGAGAGTTCCTATGGTCCTATGGACCTATGTTCAGCAGTGGACGTCTTGCGGCTGATGATGATGATGAAGATAGAAATAGTAAACTCAACTAATTTGAACAAACACAAAGTTGATTTAAAACACTGAGTAAAGATTCAATTTGTGTGACAATAACCAGCGTGACTTTAAAAATAACAGTACGAAACAGCACAAAGCGTTTCAGTTTCATATTTCACATTTGTGTGATACAATTTTTAAAGTTCTTTATCCCGCTAACCCCCACAGACTTCATAACAAAAGGCTGTTGAAAATCTGCACTCGTCTCGCATCACGACTCGCTAAGAATGCTCGACGTTTCGAGTGCGCACGAAGCAACAGAACAGTGACATCTTTCCACTTAGCGTCCTTCCAAAGACGACTTCTCATCATTTAAAACAAAGGGTGAAATTGCCAGCAGTGGCAGCATGCATTCTACGGTTCTCTACGGTGCTCCCTTGTACGTTGACCGCAGTTGAGAACACTGTGACCGCACTACATCTGTATTTCTGTAAAAGCAGCTTTTTACTCACTAACGAGTTCTTTCACCGTACGTTTCCAAACAGTAATTTTCATCCCACAATACTCTATTTATTTGTGAGCCTACGCATACTTAATCTTCGGTCCTATACACACTTGTATTTGACCGCAGTCCTTAATAACATTCCGGTCAAATTGGTCGCATAATTTCACATTTTTTTTGTAAATTTTTGCAGTTTCTGACGTTATTAAAAAGCGAATGACGTCACGTCACGGTCCCCATGAATATTCAGACGTTTATCCCGACGTTGACGTTTCATTTGGAGGGTAGCCGATGACTCTGTATTTTTTATTATTTTCGAAAACGTTAAGTAATATTAACGTCAACAAAAAGGCCTGAAGTGACCCAGCATTAAAGTCAGCTTATGACTGAGCGTGATAGATTACGCTCGGCGCTCCGCTTATTTTTTATTAAATGCTTGGCATCTGGCTTCAATTGCGGTAGCAGGTTTTTATTGCTGCCCGATTTACGCGAGAATCTTCTTGTTATTTAAACTAGCAATGTAAAGGAATAAGCGGCGGTAGTTTCCCATTGGCTGGCCGCGGGTAATGAGACGAACAAATGAGTCCGTATTTTTCCAGTCCAGTGAACATGGTTAAGTTTGTGTTTACCCGTAAATAGAATTTACTGTATTGGTACTGGGGTGGTTTCGGTTCCGGTTTGCTTATTTTAAATGAGCTAAAATTTGAGGTTACTTTTGCACTATTACTGTAAAACTTAACAACCGCCGTAGTCTGAAAATGTATTTAAGGTGAAGCTTACATTAGCAAATTTTTTTAACATATCAAGACTATTCGTTAGCTTACAATTTTTTAGCCCAAACTTTAGCTGGCACAAGTGATATATCATATGTAAATAAACGTAGTTTTGATAATTACTGTGAATGTAAAAGGAATAATGATTTAGCTAGTTAAATAAATAAATAAGTAAAGTTATACATTTAAAAATATTATCTGCGTTTGACTACGTCTATGGGAGAAGTGAATGCTTTTAAATGGAGAGATGAATTAATTATAAATGAATTGTAATTGTATTTACTTCTAAAAAAATATGTATACCAGATATGTATATACAGACCAATAAAAGCAAAGACATGAAAAGGCGTAAACTAGAGCGACAGTCGGCCGGCGGGTCGGCCTTATCGCTGAAAGCGATCCCTTCCAGCATTTTTATGATAATGATCCATTTTAATTTATACATATTTAGGTAGTTGTAGTGATAAGGTGGGACCACACTTCACACATATTGATAGTTTTCTATTTTTTTTGTTGAGATTAAATATTGCTATTCCTGCGAAATTTGCTGCTTTTCTTTTATAAATTCTCTTACCTTTCCAAAAAGGTAGAAATCCTTTTGAACGTAAATGACACGCCTAAAACACAAAGTCCAATGAAGCAGAAGTGAATGATGCGAGAGTATTTTGCAAGACTAGGGACTTACGCGAGACTTCCATAGTTTGACATCGCACTTTTATTCTACGGAAAGTATTAAGATTTTCTTTTAGATATTTTTACGTTTAAAATATTCATTGAAGTTAGTGGTACAAGAGTTATATAATATACAAGAGGTACAATAATAACAATTCTTCATTTTCTCATAAACATACACTGGTATTCGATACTATCGATACAATTGAAGCTAATAGTTTATCGATTTAGTCGATAGTATTGCAACTATTGAAACGAACAGTTGCGATAGTATCGATACTATTTCTGTTTATCAATATTATTGTCCTGTACTTATTACACTATAGATAGAATTCATAATGTAGATAGTATCGATAGGATATCGATACTTCTGAAATGACATCACCTATCGATATTATATCGATAGTTTAGCGATAGTCCACTATCGATGTGCAAAACACTAATCAGAAGTGAGATTCGTTTAGGACGAGCACAAATTAATAAGTTAATTTATAGCGTGATTAGTCCGGAAAACAAAACACAAACATGCAAGTATTAATCGAGGCGCTGCAATCACTGAAATGAACCTCCTGTAAAGAACTGGTCAGATAAGATGTTGAAAAGCAAAACACCAATGCAAAGTCATAGTGCGTGATGCATATTTATGTTTCTCGGAAAATCAACCGAGGCGATCGACCATAAGCAAGGCGTTTCGAGGTCATCAACGTTTTTAAGTGAGATTGCCCTACGAAGGAATAGGCGAGACGAATAAAAAAAAGTAATTAGTCCGCCAGTTAGATCATTAAAATAAAAATAATAAAAAAATTAAAAAAAAATATTTCAATAAAATAGATCTTAACTATACAATATTTTCTTACTTCTATAAACAGGTAGATTATTTAGTAAAATATAAGTAAAATAAGTAAAGTAAGTAAAATATATTGTATACGTATTTTTTCTTATGTTTCACAAAAAAACAACGAAGATACAGTGCTTAGTAGTTTCGAATCACGTCACGATATGGTACGATTTGGACTATAATGTGACGTTACAACGTTACAATCCCCTACTCCGGAAGTTTGATGATTTATATTTTTGTCATTTTTTGATAATTTGATAAAACAAAAAATATGTGTCCCATATTTTTTCATAATCTACCTAATGAACAAATTAAAATTGTAAATTTTTGATCCTGTCGTCATCCCAATTATGTGGAAGCAAGGTGCTTTTTACATTTTGACCGAAACGATAGTGGGTAATCTTATTAAAATTAATCGGAAAATCATCGAAACCAAGTGGCATCGTAAACTACCCGCATTTATGAGCCGATTAATCACTTTGTTGACTAATTCTTAGAAAACGTAAAAAAAGAAGAAATTACCGCATGGGAGGTTCACCACTACACACTTCGATGTATCAATGAAGCTACTGTGAGAGTACCCACCCAGTCATACGGAAGACTTCAATTCAACCGAGGACCAAGCCAAAAGTAGGCGTTCCTGCCTGTCGTTTGGTCTGTCCTCGTGCCTCTCCTCCTGCCAGCCAGCATGCCAGTACGACCAACGTACTTGCTATTGGACAGCAGGTCTATCAACATGCTACCTACCAGCCTACACCGAGATCAAGTTGATGAGTCGAAGTCTACGCTTCGCGAGAAACCTCCGCTGTTAATTATGTGTGTTCGTTTCTAGTTGTCATTCAGTTTTAATTTAAAGATTGCAATCGCTGTAATAATAGCCCACCCTATGCCAAGCTAAATTTATAAAGCAGTTTCATCAAGTTTATCATCACAGCTAGATAGCTGTGATGGTAAACTTCAGAAATCTGATTGGTCATAATTTAAGAAAACTTCGCTGTTGAAGAATAGTAGATTGTTAACCGAAGGTCGAGGGTCTCGGACTATAGCCGCCCTTGCTGCGCTGGGGCGTCTAAATACCTCGGGAATTGATTATTTTACCCGTATTAAACACTCAACTGTTCATTTCGAATATGAGGAAAATAAAACTAGTTGTTTATCTAAACTATTTATTGATAATACGAGTATATAACATTATTAATAGTACCTAGTTAAAATTAATTGTCAAATTAGGTCAATTCGTGAAAATAATAGTTACATTTTTGTTTGGAATGTTTATGCTGTTTGATATATTATGACAAATTTGGCTATTCTTGATATCTATAAAAGTAGGAGACTCTGGTATTTCATAGTGTCAACGTTTCAGAATCGCTTGAACTCATTTTTAATATTCAAATCCTAGCATAAAAGGTTATTACCTATTTTTTGAATTCCGTCACATCTATACTTCTATACTAATATTATAAAGCTGAAGAGTTTGTTTGTTTGTTTGTATGTTTGTTTGTTTGAACGCAAGGATCTCTGGAACTACTGATCGGAATTGAAAGATTCTTTCTTTGTAGGATAGTCCATTTATCGAGGAAGGCTATAGGGTATTTAACATTACGCTACTATCAACAGGAGCCGAGCATGAATGAAAAATTTAACAAAAACGGGGGAAAAAATATTGCTTTTATAGAGGTTTCCTTGTGTGACAGCATTTGTCATATGTTAAAGGTTGCGTCATTAGAACCTAAAGTAACCGAATTTGAACAAAATTTGAATTGGTACGACCAATTTTCTATAGATGGCGTAGCAACGCGCGCGCGTTCAGCTAGTTATACATAACAGATTAGTATCCTGCCAATTTATGTCGACTTTTTTAAATTTTAAATATGGAACTCACCGCTTAATTGTTGTGGCTTATTCCGCTAAGTTCACACTGGCTGTTTAGAAACTCACATGGCCGCACCATTTTTTTTTAGTACAGTACAGTACAGTAATTTTATTTTTAAAGTTTTTATTCCTTAGACGCTTAATTGGGAAGTAATTTGTATGAGTATTTCCCTCTCTACGGAGGGAAGGAGGATTTTCCACCCAATAACAACACTACTTTCCGAGTATGAGAAATATAAAGTTTTATGTTGTGTAATGATTTGTGATTAAGGTTCATCCTCTCAAGATTGTGTTACTTAGTTTGCTGGACAGAGTTATTTCGTAAGTGACGTCATGTTACTGGCCGTGAAGATTTATATCAGGGTTAGGCAGAAAACATGACAACAACGCAAACCAAATGAACTAAAGTTCTTTGTGTGAATTTGATAACACAAGATAACAGCTCTTTTCAATCGGATGTAACTTCTATCGTGACAGATGTTAAATTGGTGAAAGACGACAATGTGGGTAAGCACGGGTGAGTTTGTGATTTGATTTATGTAATGTTAATAAGATGATGTTTATGTAGAAATAAACTATTTTGCTTTGCTATGAAAGTTCTCTGGAAACATTGCCATTTAGACTAGAATACAGTAAAGTTTTCACTTATTGCTAGGTGGTACAATAACTGAAAAAAAAATACAGAATAAAAAATTGTTCTCGTACAAAGCAAAACAAAACAGAATCACATTTAATAATACAACAATATTCTTTAAATTAAGAATTGTAATTCTAAAGTCGCAACCAACATTAAACCAGTGTCTTCGGTAAGTGATATCCCTCGCAACGGAATGGCAATATTAAACCGTACGAATGATACTGAAAATCTGGCACAAACTTTAGATCTCTAAAGTGTCCATTGTTCAAGTGTAACCGCAAATTCTTCCACTTACGTAGACCCCCTGACTAATGCGAGGGGAGACCCCAGCGCTACGTTTCGTTTTAACCCAAGCGGTCGAAAAGCGACGTTGATAAGTGTCCGAAGCGACACTTCTATATAATAGATAGGAGGCAGAAGGAAATCGGAACTAGCCTCCAATAATACGTTGATTTCGGTGTATGATGAAATGCGATTGTCCATCGGCCGGATGTGTCGTGTCAAACCGACACGCGCTAGCTTCGAACGCTAACAAAGACATTGTTATCATGGAGTTGGAACGCAGGGTACACAAATCAGACTCTGGTCGAGTTAGAGAATTCTGTCACCGCTAAAGCGTGTGCTTTCCGTCTAATCGAGTAAATGTTTCCAACCCAATGGGCTGGACACGTCGCGTAGAGCGCTTCGTAGCTTGGCTCGTAGACGTACGAGGCTCCGATGTTCTTGAACAAACATTTGTGCAGCAAACGTTTGAGGGTTACATTGGGAACGGGTTTCTGGGTCGTTTTATTTTATTAGGATAATATTTATAGCCTTATGAATTTTTACTCTCAAGATCTCGGCGTTATATTTTTCTCGTATCAGGAGCCTTTGAGCATTTCAAAGTTATATTAGTTTTTTTATTTGAGCGAATGAATTGTGAATGTGAATGAAATCCAAACTGTAGTGGAAACTAGCGAACGTTGCTCTGGTCTCTAAAACAACAACACAGTTATAACCTAGTTTCACAGACGAATAAAAGTATCATTGAAATATCAATTATTCAAATTAATTATTATTTATAATATGGTATCTTTTAAATGTAGAGTGATTGGACGAACAATTGCAGCGCCTGATGGTAAGACATCATGCTTTCTCCAAATATTATATCATAGTGCCATGCAGCTATTTGAATACGAAGAGCTTAAATCAATCGCTGCATGTCACTGCACTGCCCTCAGCACAATGAGACTTGAAATGATTTGATGATTCTGTGCTTTGTAACAATTAAGGAAACATTTGCCTTCAAACTGGAACAAATTCATGTTCACACGTTATTGCTTGGTAGTTGTAGAACAACTGGCAAAGGTATAGTGGTTTCACAGGTGGACTGTAAAGAGTCTTACTATTACAAATTTGTTGTAAATTGGCTAACCGTTTCAAACACACAAGTGTTTTCAAAGCCTAATTACATAAATCTATTCATAATACAAGTGAGTGTTGACGTACGTCACTAAGGGGCCCCGTTTAAACCGACGCCCGAGTCACAAGTCTTGGGGTCTACTCGAGATTTCTCTCTCTGTCACACGATGGACCCGGCACCCGCACGGTGAATCCATGGAATGCTAAGAAGTTCGTCTCTTATAACTGAAAGTAAACTCCCGATAGACGATTTGTGTACTTCAAAAATATTCTATTAAACGAGCAGAGGTTTTATTAAGAAAACTAAAATACAATGAGAACTACTCTACGCTACATACTCTAAGAACAGTTGGTCCGAGCGTGGTTTGAGTACATACCTCACCAACTACTTACACAAAGCACACCTGAATTATGCACAGACCAATGAAGGTCTCATAGCTTGAAATGTAACAACGAATATGTACATGTATGATTAAAACTACTCACGTGAGTAGAACAGTAATTAATGGTTAATTATAAGGGCAATTGGGTTTGCTTTTAATGACTGCATGCCAATTGCGAGGCAGACAAAGCCGAAATTTATGTCGCTGTTAGGTGATTAAGGTTACCATATGTGAATTATCGACAATCGGATTTATATTGCCATAAATTCAGATTAACAAACAACTATTGAGGTGAGGTTGAGGTTGGTTATGGACAATAGAACGGACAATGATAGTGTTGAATGTAAACAAGATACTTATGTAATTAGAAATAAAAAAAAATCATGTCTTTTTTTATGAGTTGAAATAGAATTTCAAGTTTTGTTATTGTCATGGTGTATTTCAGCTTAGTGTAAAGTACGTAAGCATTGCGTGAAGCCTTAATAATAAGTTATGTGATACAGTTTTTTCAAAAATTCAATCAATTTAAATGAAATGTTAAAAAAAAAACATTCTTAATTTATCATATTCGGGACTGAAAGTTTTTAGACAACCCATTTGTAATATTAAACATATTGACGTATTAAATTGAATATAAAAAAATTTTCATCCAATAAACAGCTCGGTGAAAGTCGTATGGCGGTACCTCTGACGCAAAAAGGACGTGTTATGAGTTTAACGTATCTCAAGCTAATGTCAACTTTTTGGTACCATATCTCGATTTCTTCATCATCATCAACAGCCCACTAAACGTTCCCACTGCAGGGACTCGGGGCCTTCTCTCGCAAGGAGAGAGTTAAGGCCATAATCCACCACGCTGGCCCAGTGCGGGTTGGTGGATGACACATGACTTCGAAAGATTCTAGGTACATGTCGGTTTCCTCACGATGTTTTCCTTCACCGTTTTAAGTTAGCGGCATTACGCACATGACTTCGAAAAGACAGTGGTGCGTGTGGGGCTTGAACCCGGGGTCTCCGGATCGGCAGTCGCCGTTCTCCCGACTAGACCAGCCGTAACTTCGGTTTGGGGTGGCAGTATTAGTACTTAACAGCAACCGTGGTATAAATATTTGGATGAAGTAGTTCGAAAGAGATCATATATTTTTATATATTTATTAGTATTATTAAATGTCGCTTCCCCCGCCTACCCCCGAGTGTTTGTAGGCTTTTTTCTTGATGCTGGTTGCCTGGAAGATATTGCTCTCAGCAATAAGGCCGCCATTTGTAGCGCTAGTTAATAAATGTGTCTCTGTAATACTTTTAGTTTTTTGTGTCACAATAAAGAGTTTCTATCTATCATATTTTACAAATTTGCTAAAAACTAGAATATTTTCTAGTGGCGCTTTTAAGGGTTGTGGTTGTGTAGTGGAATTATAAGCAGATTTTATTTTCATACAAGTTTTTCTCATCAGGCGCGTAAAAATAACGCGAGCTACCTTTTATAGCTCAGTGGTTTCCCTGAATCCTCAGTCACAAGCCTAATCCGAAAAACTCCGTCCAATTCCCAGCCAGATACGAACCCCTTTACATTTTTCAATCCGTTCGAAAAATTATTAAAATCCCCGCAGTGTGCTGTCATACTCCTGGAAACGGTAACCGTTTGCTATAAACTTTTTTGATATTAGTCAGCAGCCGGTGCGCGTAAATCTGCCCTTACAGTGGTCCCAGCAACTTTTTCAATTTAACAGGTAAGGATAAATCGTTGATTCTTTTTATTTCAACATTGTACCGATATAAACTCCCGAAAAAGTTTTGCCTGCAGCCGTCCGTTATTGTTTGTTTCCCGTTAACTCGGTAAATCTTTTTGCTGGCAACTTCCGCTGCGTGTTACTTTACATTTAAATATATTTTTAAGTATTAAATTTAAGAAATTACAACTTAAAGTTAACCAAATTTTTATATGGTGAACGATTATTCTAATTTGACAAATCAAAGCAAATCAGATCATGTGCAAGTACGCGCTAAGACCGCGACATGAGACCGCGACCAGAGACCGAAATAGGCACTGTAGAATGACATTATATAATTGTATAGGTGACAGTTTGCGCCAAGACCGATACACGTGTCGCGAGACACGTGTCTCGGTCTCCAATAGCGGTTGTCTGTGGCGGTCTCGTGTCGCGGTCTCAGCGCCAACTTGCATCTTTTACTTTCACTCACTAAAAAGCACGATCGGTCAATAAATGAAATTAATAACGATAGTGACAAATTTTTACTTACACTCTGAATGTAAAGTTTAGGGAGTCATCGTAAAGTTGCTTGTCTTTTAAAATTATATGAGATACATTATGGATTTTGTGCACAGGCATTGCATTATCTAATTCCTCTCGCCTATTATTTTCTGAATAATGGGCACAGTGCTTGTCTGCCCCAGACCTGACAACCGTTGGGGTAAACGGATTCTGGTGTGGAAACCGGGGCTCGATAAACGTAGTGTAGGACGCCCTGAGACTAGATATAGAGTGACAATATACGAAAAGCGGGTGGTGGCGGTTGGAAATGTAAGACTGGAGATCGAGCTAAGATGAGTGAGGCCTATGTCTATAAGTGGATGAATACAGCCTGATTATGATAATACTCATCATTCGACAAATAATAATTAGGTACTCGTATTTGAACTCTGAAGTTACGGCTGGTCTAGTTGGGAGAACGGCGCCTGCCGATCCGGAGACCCCGGGTTCAAACCACACACGCACCACTGTCTTTTCGAAGTCATGTGCGTAATACCGCTAACTTAAAACGGTGAAGGAAAACATCGTGAGGAAACCGACATGTACCTAGAATCTTTCGAAGTCATGTGTCATCCGCCAACCCGCACTGGGCCAGCGTGGTGGATTGTGGCCTTAACTCTCTCCTTGCGAGAGAAGGCCTCGAGTTCCCAGTGGGAACATTTAGTGGGTTGTTGATGATGATGATTTGAACTCTACACAAAGCTATTAGAATATCTATGTATAGTAACAAAGATTTAACTATACGAATTAAATTTATGTCCCATGACTTTCAACCACAAGCGTCACCACCCACCTATATTCCGTGCCTGAACTTTGTCGCGGGTTTTGGTTACGCTGCTCACGCTTGAAGGGTGAATGTAGGACACCAAAAGGTCATCCCATTGTTTCTTGTAACACTATTTGTTGGGGTTCTGAAATTAGTTTTAGTTTAATAAGATCACTTACGTTTTGAGTTTGTAATTTAGACGTCACTACATTCAAATTTTCTGTGGACTTTAAATTTTGTGGGTGTTGTGCTATGATTATTTACATAGTCCACTTGGTAAAGCAGTACACGTTTGCCAGTTATTCTGCTTCCATGCATAAAATACTGTACTTCCGGTTTGAAGAGCAATGTTTCCGGGATAGTTACAGATCAAAGAGATAAATGATTTTACACGTGTGGTTGACGAGCGCAATACGATGCTAAGCAGTAAATTCTTCAATTTTAAATTAATCCATTGTGCTGTTATAGGCAGGCCTGTTGCTAACTTACCATTACCACACGTATGCCCATAGAAGTAGCACAATGCCATGCAGTAAATTGAACATTAAGCTTTCAAATCACTGTTACGTCTAGCATAGAATTGCACTTGCCATTCAATTATATGATTGTGAATATCTCATTCCTCAGTAATTTCTTTGAGAATTTTGCCCTTCAAATTTGAAAATCTCTGTGTTTAAATGTAAAAAGCTTTAATTTTTCTTTGGGATTACATGAAATGTAGGTGAAACTCTTAATACCTTCTGTATCAGATGCGATTAGCTTGTCAACAATTAATATGTGCAAGTACCTAGGTGTGCGAGGTGAGCGAGGGTGTGGGAGTGCGAGCTTTGCTCGGTTTAAAACCTACAGATAAATGGCTCCAAGTAATAGAATTTCTTAAAAAAAGAGAACTTGAAATAAAAGAGAAGCCGTTTGTACTCGAACCCGAAACTACTAATTCGTGACCGCCCATGATCGTCCGACTTTCCGTCTGAGCTATTTAATGCTGTCGCGCAAAAACGCACATAATATCCGTTTTTTTTAATGAGACCTAGTTAGATCGATTTGTCGTCCCCGAAACCCCCTGCGTACATAATTTCATCAAAATCGTTCGAGCCGTTTCCAAGATTCAGATTCCATACATATGTCGCAACCGGATCGTATAATCCGCCGTATTACATTACGGCTAGCCGTTTTGAAATTTGTAAAGCGTCCGTTTAACGATTAGCGGGATTGATTGCGGCTGATTAAAAACAGCCGGAATGTATTCGACGCCGTACGTCATTCAAAACAACTAGCCGTAATGTAATAAAGCGAGAGATTAGCCGCCTCTTTGCCAGCTTTTAGTTTCGATTGTTTACACTCATGGCGCTGCCTGACATTACAACAACTATGGCATTGAATACAGTAAAGTGTGTTGCTAAATTGCTAAAATGACTGTGGATTCTGGAGTTTGGAGGAATCGTACACAATATTAGTGGGGAGAGCACCGTTCACCTCTTGAGACGGCTCACCTAGGAGTTACTTTGAAACTATTTAATTTCCACCATCCACGTTGTTAAGATTAAATTGGACCGGGTAGGTTACATAGGACCCAGATCCGACTCGGAGCACTTCGACTCCACTTTGTTTTGTCGCTACTACCCCTAGAATACTCTATATAAAAAAGGGATTAAGCCAGAAGCTCAAGAAAGGACATGAATGGAGCGAGCCATGCGAGGCCAAGCGTAGTGGAGCGTAGGCCGAGTATGGAGAAGCGACACTCAGGGCTGACCACAGAGCTTCTGAGTCAAATCTCAATGATATACCCTTGTCTATGTAAGTGCACTATGTTTAGGTGCACTGTCCCCAATATCAAGTTAGGGGCTTTCGAGCTTTATCTGAGAAGTAAAATGTTGGAATAAAAAATAGTAAGGAATATTGTAAGAAGTAATCTGTCAGCTTTTTCTGATGAAATTAATTTTCATTTTAAACATTGTTTATTTTGTAAGTATGGTCACCCTACAATTTAAGCAGTAATACAATACGGCTAAACGTTGAACCGCCGCATCACAAAACGGCCCTGGTTTTCAAAACAGCTAGCCGTATATAATACGGCGAATTATACAATCCGGCTGCGACATATATATAGGCATATACAAGAATTGGTCGTTTATTTGATTTGATCTGTATGTTTGATTAAATATGTAATTTTGAACATAGGTAGCATATCACCTTACTTAAACTTACTTACTTTACATAAACTGTGGCTCAACGTATCAGTAAAAATGTTGTAGTATCTATTCTAATTATTTTCCGTTATATGGCAGAATAATTATCGTTTACTTTTCTTGTATAAAACGAAAACTTTTAAATTGTTGTTATCGCAATTACTTTTATTTACCATAATGACAGAGTTTAAGGGCTATTAAACTACGTATTTTGTTACAAAATAACGACTACAATCATAAAGTTTTTTAATTTTCCAACGCACAGCATTGAATTTGACATAGTAACTTCTGTTCTATTTTAATTTTGTAGTCAAAGTAGTTATGTATTCTGCCATTAAAATAATTATCATTCACGTTGGTATTACAATATATGGATACTCGTAGTGCTAATAGGTATTGTTTTACCTCATTGTCACTAAGCATTACTATCAATTTAATGTTTGGATTTTTTCTCAATGTATTTCAAATTTCAATTATAATCTTGGTGTCTTCAAATCGAGAGTGTCTCTCAAGTCGAGAGTCAAATCGGTAAGCACGCTCCATCGTAGAGCCGCATTGTCGCTTAACATCAGGCGAGATGGCGGTTAAGTGTAAACCTATAAAAATGTAAAAAAAATAGTGTATGACGACAAAAGAAACGCAAACTTAGTAAAAATAATAGTTTAGTTTACTAAGTTACAATATCAAACTGTGTTTTGATGTAGAGACAAGCTACAAGCAAGGGAGGTGCTAGATTAAGAGTATTAATTAATGTTTACTCAGGGTATGTTCGTGTGTGTTTGTATTTGTGTGAGAGGGTGTGTCTGTGTGTGAGCGTGTGTGTTTGTGTGAGTGTTTAGGTGTATGTATTAGAGTGTGTGTGTGTCCACCAATATTTTAAATATTTTATAGATATATTTGTCAAAAATGTCACATAGACGGATTCAATTCCAGGCCATAGCTCTTTGTAAAGTAGTAATATTTATTTGCCTAGTCCACTTGAAAAGTACCGCACTTTCTCCAACTAACCTTATCCAAAACAATACTGTATTTTTGTCTGTAAGCCAATATTTTCCAGTAGCATATTTAGAAAAATATATTTTCTAGATTCCGACTTTGCAATAGCAAACGTGTTGCTTACGATGAAGCACTTGAATATGTACAGTACAACACAAAAACACTGTCTTGGTATTAAAAAACATAGCTAGCAATAAACTTGAACAAAGTCGAATCACTACTCTTCAGTCTATTTCTTTAGTGTAGACTTTTAAAGAAAGCTTCAACCATTACAAATATCGTTCACGCCATCGCGTTTATTTTGAAAGATTTAACCTATCTCTCGCAACTTTTATACTGCTAAAGCAGGCATCAGTTTTTGGAGATAACTTAGCAAATAGCTCAATTTTAGATACTTAGATAAGATAAGTTGGAAGTAGCTAAACGGCTGAAGCTAAAGATATGTGTTTAAAGCTATAACAAAAAACGATACGACATAGGTCGAACAACGTAGGTTGAAAAACACATTATATCGTGACTGAATATTTAAAAAACTGAATGAAACTGAATATTTAAAGACGACTCTTTGTCCCATTATTAAAAAGATGATATTGAAAATTTAAACCAAGAATTTTCTGGGTGAAATTAATTAGTTATAACAGCATACAATGACTACCTACGATCAGCGTATTAATTATAACTTTTAACGAATCGAACACAAATGGTACCTCAATTAAAAGGTGAACGAAGTTTTTCAATCGAGAAGTTTTCTTATCTATTAGCCACGAATGCTGTCGTCCAGATGAAGGAACGCCGCGATCGCATCCTTTATACTCCAATGCTTCTAGTCATTAAAAGTTTTATCTGGCACAAATGCACTGCCACCGTCTCTCTTCACAAACGAACAGCCTGCCAGTAAGGACGCTGGTTGGACTTGGTTTTACTCACGATAGAAAAGTGAGAAATCTATAAGTTTCCTTATATGAAAAAATGGCTATTATAGAAAATTAGGTCATCGTATCTATTATTGGACTTTTACTGGTGGAAGTCAATTGTTTGATCAAATAGCGCAAGCTTTTTATATCAGTACAACGTCATGCAGAAATTTGTACATGAAAAGATTAAATCATAGTTTAGCACTATACTATACTTGTCACTCAGGTATAGGTGTCCACAGACCTATTTATTTACAATTTATAAGTAAGCGACATATCTTTTAACTCATCAATTATTTTGCAAACGTCACTGTCCAAACCGTAACATATTATTACTTAAAATATTGTAAAATCTTGTCTTTAGCAGCCTCAACATTTACATGTACCAACTTCTCATACCAATAAAAAGTGAGAAAGAAAGATATTGAAACACATCAGCAACAATTTGGAAACATCTCTAATATAGACTCCTAAATTTTATTTTAACAAGTCCCATATTGCGTCATGTAGAGGGCATAACAATTTTAAGCGGAGATACATTTTTAGACTAGCTATAATTTAATTACTGTGATAATCCATACTGTTAGTATGCTTTTACTGCCGTTTATTGTACACGGAGTGCTTTGAAAGCGCAAAACCATTTGAGATAACACTAGGGAGTGTAGATGCAAAACCTATGCTGGTGTCTGTCTTATTATTTTTCTTTTCAAGTATGAGCATATTTAATCATAATGAAGTATTCGTCGTATGATCGTATTTATATTTTATTATGTCAGTGAAAATATATCGGAATACGTATTATTAAATTTGTTTTATAGTTGCTACTCATGCTACTAATGCAGGAGGCATTATTGAATAAATATGTTGGTTTAGTAGACCGGGAACGTGGAAGGAGACGTAGAGACATGGAAACATGGAGAGATATGGAGACATAGAGATAGGACTCGACGAACGCGCGCGTTTTATCAAAAGGTTTTTTATTTTTCAGTCCTAACCAAGAGAAGTTTGGCCTTTGGCCCACTGTCTACAACAATCCAGAGTTAAGTTTCTTCAATAATCATCAGATTCAATGGAGAGATATAAATAATTAGAATTAAAATGTGACCAAAAACAAGTAAAGTTTAAGTCAAGCTAACCAAATATTGTATGTATTAATTTGATTTATCCTCCAAAAAGTCAGGAAACTTATAAGACGGCGACAAAGAAACGAAAATCATCAAAGTTCATAGAGAGATTTCAATTTGCTACTCCGAGTATTCAAAAGAGGATTCGTCACCCTTCTGTGTATAAAAGCAAATGATTGGACGAGCTATTTTCCACTGGCAAGGCACCTATTGAGCTCTCACAATACCGCCTGTCGTTGGACGGAACCCTATTGTAATATTCGGAAGCCATTATTGACATTTTTCAAAGGGCTATTAAAATATTTTTTTATTGAAAATCGTTTACGAACATTTTTCGGGTGCAAAGCTATAATTCATCGGTGTACCGCAGGAAAATGTTGTTAAGGTATGACAAAAGATGATGAAGGGTGTTTTCGGGTCAGTAATAATTATGATGTTGGAATTTTACAAAACGAAGTTATTTTAAAACATTACTTAATTCTTATTCAAAATGGGACGAAGGATCTTGCATTAAACTCCACTTTAAAGTGGGCTTAACACCCCTTACAAGTATAATAAATATGTTGTGCTAATCTATGCAATTCCTTGGAATATTGGAGTAACTAGAGAAAATGGTCCCAATACCATCGTCATCACCTTGACGCATTTCTCCCTATTGTACATTTACCCTCTATTTTGGGAACGAATAAGTGTGTCAAATCAGGGATTGAGTGCCTGATCCACGTCAAATATCCCGGCGCAAATGATAATATTATATTGTTTTGAAAACCCATAATAACTCAAAACAGTGTTTTCTGATGACTCGTCAGTTTTGACAAGCGAATTTAGTCCAGTGAGGAGTGTTACTTCGTTTTGAACACTTCAGGAATGTTCCCAATATCTAAGTAATGACTTCCAAAAATACTGCAGTTGCGGCCTAGTTTCTGTTATCTACATAAATATGCTCCCTTGTGGAGCATAGAATGGCTTCTTCGTATTACAAAAACGTTATTGAAGCACAAATTTATCTTATGTTGTTCTTTTAACAAACTTTTTTTTGAAACCGATTAAGAACCGGTTTTCACGGCTGATTTGTATGTAAAATTGAATTAAAAACTCAGGACGCGGTTTACGGCCGCGGCGGCTACGCCAGCCGCGCGGCGCCCGCGTGGCTGACAGTGGTGACAGCGAAAATAAGAATTTTCTGCCAGCAGCAGTACCTAATAGATACCTTGTCGAGGATTATATACATACGAAAAAATATATAATATCTTTTGGGCAAGCTCGTTGCTCTTGCAGTTGAAAACAAATCGATTCTGTAATTAATGGTAATTCTTTAAGACTTATTTCTACTAAAGTTAATAAATTAACTTACAGTTGATTGGAATATCTATATTTGACTGGCCTCGTGGCTTAGTGGGTAGTAGCTCTGCCTGCGAAGCCGAGGGTCGTGGGTTCGATTCCCACCCAGTGCATATATTTGTGTGATGAATTCAAATGTTTGCACTGTGTTTGGGTGTTTCTATATATAATAAGTATGTATTTATAACTATTTAAGTATTATATCAGCTATCTGAATTGCTAACAACATTGAAATTGAATTGAAAACATGCTACATTAGAAACCTGTAAAACGTTCCGTGTTTCTCTGCATTTTTATGCACATGTTATCATTTAGACCTTCTTCTTGAATCACTATCTATTAAAAAAAACCCGCAGCAAAATCTGTTTGGTGATTTTAGAGATAACCATTTACCCATTAAAAGGACGGACAGACGCAGGAAGTGATTTTGTTTTAACCTATGTAGGGATTTTGCTTCATCTCAATGTGTTCCTGAACATAATTCAAAAATCCACAACTAATATCCAGAGGATAACCCTATAAAGAAAAAGCATTAAATCCGGTAAAGAATTTCCCAACGTTCCTTAACCTCCGTCAATTTATTCGAAAAATCTGAAATACGGCGTTTCATGTATGAAATTGCGAAGAAATTGCACTATAATTTCCACTTAAGCCTCTTACACGGTGCCCCTTACGTAGATGGTATGCCTACGTGAGCACTTACGTAAAATTAGTCACAGCGGTCCACACCTCACGGACTACGGAAAACGCTTATAAATATACATTAAAATAACCTTTATAACAGCTATTTTTGGGGTTGACGGGACCGAAGTATATTGCAGGTGAGCGGGTAGATTTTTGCCCTATTTATGGATAATATATTTTAGATGGCTAGTGCTATTTGAATAGTGTAGTATTGTAAAAATGGAACACGTTTATATAATATGTCAAGAATGACTGGCCTCGTGGCTTAGTGGGTAGTGGCTCTGCCTGCGAAGCCGAGGGTCGTGGGTTCGATTCCCAGCCAGTGCAAATATTTGTGTGATGAATTCAAATGTTTGCACTGTGTCTCAAAATAATTATTTTGCATGCCGACTGGTGGCATATGGAGGTCATATAAATAAGTTTATCTAAATAAGTTTTTGTAAACATTTTTGCTAACCCATATAAGGAAATAAATAAATTGAATTGAATTGTATTTAACACTGAAAGCACGATAAGAGATCCTAAATCTTACTAAAATAATAACAATAAAATATTTACTAATGAAACTAGGATATCTGTTTAAGCGGTATTTACACGGGTCGATTTTCGCCGTGCGGCGAGTCGCTTCACAAATTGCCTCACCAAGCCGCATCGCTAGCCCATTTACACAGGTTACTAAAATCGCATGCGGCTCGGTCATTTTCATCGAAAATGTTGAGCAGAATAGCCGTTTGTGCCGAAATTGAAATAATTAATTATTCAACAATAATTGCTTAAAAAACACAGAGAGAACTAAACGTACATTATTGTTCCTGTAATCTTGTTCTCTTGGGTTCCATAAGCATGGATGCATTTTTTCATAGCATTCCAAAAACGGTATGGTGTTATTTTTATTAATGGTTTTCACGCTAAATATACACAGAATCGCTGTAGTAAATAAATACACGTGCATGCGCAAAACACCTTGATGCGGCGGGTGATCACCTGCAACCTTTGATGAAACTAAGTAAACGTTTTAAGAGTTCAATGCCTGCAACTGATCGTTTACACGGTCGATTTTAGTTACCAGTCGCATGCGGCCGGTCGCCGCGCGGCCAAAGTCGGATGCTACCCAACTTTGGGGCTTGCGGCTTTAGTCACTTGCGACTTAGCCGAATTGCCATTTAGATGGTCGATTTACGCCGCGCGGCAAAAATCGTGCGGCTTTAGTCACCCGTGTAAACTCCTCATAACATCCCTGCCGTACGCCTTTCCATTGCCTTAATTTTTGGACAGGTCTGCACCTAAAGTTAATGATTGTTAGCAAAGCATCCTCTTAGAACACAGCGTGTAGTGATTGGACGCCTATCCTATCATTGCTGATGAGGCGTGTTCCAACTGACAACGAGTAAACCATTGTTTACGTTGACGGAGCTCTGTACGGACACTATCGCTTTAAGCCCTTTAATGAACGGTTTACGGAACAAACAGAATCAGTGAGAAGTTTAACTTAGGTCTAACTTATAAAGGCTAGTTTGGAAGCTATCAGGCTCCCAAGTTTAAGTGCGGCTGTTTTGATTGGTTCATAAAATTGGCTACGCCCCGTGGCATTATTTTTTAATTCAACTAAATGTTTTCTGATAAACAATTCTTTACCAGTCTATCCATAATGTAGGAAGCTACTATTGGAACCAACTATGTATGGTATATTTGTTTTAACAAATACGTAACAAAATTTTAGATAATGACACAAAATTTAAAAATAATATACATATATGCACCGGTTTGATTTTACGAAAAATAAAATTAAAGATTTATGTGCCATGTTTTTAGATGGTCTGCTAAGTGACCATGTCATTTGGATATTGTTTATATAAGATCGAATTATATATCAGCCAGTTAATTCATCACAGAGAAATAAAGAGAGAATTTAGTAGTGGTAGGACTCTTGGCAGAGTCCGCCTGGGGAAGTACCACAGCTTTGCCAGTTATTATACCGCCAAGCAGTAATGTGCCAACATTACTGTGTTCCGGTTTGAAGGGCAATGTTTCCAGAGAAATTACAGGGCTTAGAGATATATCAACTTAGATCTCTGGGTGACGAGCGCAGTGCAGTGCTAGGTAATGATTTGGACTCTTCCTGTTCCAATAGCTGCGTGTCACTGTGCTGTTATGTGGCAGGCATGTTGCTTAACATCAGGTACATGTCCTGCTCGTCTCGTCACACTTTATTTAACAAAAAAAAAAACTTTCTTATTAAAATTCTAAAACAAAGACAATCGTTTGCTAAAGTTATCGTGATGAAATCTGGAACCAGCATCTAAAATTATGCAGCAGAAATATCAGTCTTAGTAAAAATTTCATCATCATCAACAGCCCACTAAACGTTCCCACTGCTGGGACTCGGGGCCTTCTCTCGCAAGGAGAGAGTTAAGGCCATAATCCACCACGCTGGCCCAGTGCGGGTTGGTGGATGACACATGACTTCGAAAGATTCTAAGTACATGTCGGTTTCCTCACGATGTTTTCCTTCACCGTTTTAAGTTAGCGGCATTACGCACGTGACTTCGAAAAGACAGTGGTGCGTTTGGGGTTTGAACCCGGGGTCTCCGGATCGGCAGTCGCCGTTCTCCCGACTAGACCAACCGTAACTTCTAGTAAAAATTTACACTATAGAAATTTATTTTTATCGGGCATGCTTTATCGTATTATACCTTATTGAAAATTTATTCCTTTGACACGACACCGTTACACGAAACACTATACGTATTAATTTAATAAAATAGTATGACTTTTACTTTTAAACACAAAGTTGCTTTTGTTGTAAAATCACAAAAGAAGGTCGGGCTGGGCAGCCTTTGTTAAACGAATTTTAATCTTTAAACGAATTTATCGAAAAATTGCGCGGAATTTTCGTCATACACCCAGCGAGGTTACTGACTGGATAGAAAAATGTGTGGCTTGTTGAATGAAATACAATAACGTCAAAATTATATCGCTGTGGTTTTCTTTAACTTTTTTCATTTAAAATTATTTTTGCCAAATGTATGTCAATAGAAATCTTCGTTTTTTTGATAAAAAACCAGACAAAAGACAAAAAACAGACTTAAGACAATGCAGTGCAATAGTTTTTTTTTAAATAAATTTCAAAAAATTAGATGAAAAGTATTTTTATGATTTTACTGAAACTAGTACTGTAGTTGCCAAGTGGTGTGAATTTGACCATAAAGCAATATTAATCTATTTTTAATATGACTACAGACGTCAACAATACAACAATCAATAACAGAGTAAGGCCTACTGTCCACGCACGCGTCTTTTGTCGAATGCATGCATCCTACGAACAAACACAAGACGTGCGGCTGTCGTGTCGTTGTCGTTTCGTGGACACAGACTTCACACTATTTTACGCAAGATGCAAGCATTCATCTTGCATCCGACAATTGTCGAAATCGTGCGGATGTCGTGCAGCTACGTGGATAATTGGTCTAAGTTTATAGGTTTATACTCGTATGTGAAATACACGATAGTATGTGTAATATTTTTTACTGATTTAAGTAAAGTATTTCTAAGTTTACACAATTTTCAATAATATCATTCTGCACTCTTTATCTATATCCTATTAGATGTTCAATGTCAATGTTTAGATGTTTGTTACTCAATCACGTCGTAACATAATTATGAACGGGTCGGGCTGAAATTTGGAACACAGTTATATTACTACACACACAGTCAATAGCGGTACAAAATTTTTGGTTCACGTTTTATATAGATAAACTATTTTTCACACTAAACCACAAACTGAATTGTATGTTACTAATGAATTTAAGTATGTATTTTAAAGTAATGTTCCCTTCAAACTTTCAAGAGAACCAAACAACATTGTAGCTTGAAAATATTGATGACAGCGACGTAAAAAAATTAAAGATACTTGTTTAATGTTTGCATCGTGGATTGCAGCCACAGAAATCTAAATAATAATTAGATTTCTGTGATTGCATCTAACATCACTTAAACCTGATCCTACATCAAGCGCACAGACAGAACACAGCGTGAAAATAGAATGTTTTCCGCATACATTTCGTACTGTAGACACATTGAAAGCTTTCCTATGTTTGATTGGGATGAACGTGCACCAAAATAGCTTAGCTAATGGCAAAATATTACTACTAAAATAATAGAAATTAAGAATGCATAGGAGTACATTGCAACAGACACAGTGTGAGTTACATTGTTTTAGTTATGTGTTACATATTAGTGATATTAGTTATTCACTTTCAGTTATTCCAAGGGACAAAACTAAAAACTTTTATAGAATCTATTCGAGTGTCACTATATTGGAAATAACTTTTTTACTTTTTTGCACAATACATGTGCCTGACAGTATGAACTATACGCCTGCCGATTACAACACAGTGCCACGTAGCTATGTGAACATGAAAAATCCAAATTATTGCTTGCACTGTGCTGGCAGAGATTTTTTTTAACTTTTATAGGTATACACTTGACCCCCATCTCGCCTGATGTTAATCGAGCGTCATCGCTGTCCACGATGGAGCGTGTTTACCAAGAAAAACGAGATTCATTTTCGATTTGAAAACACAAAGATTGTAACCATCGGGAAATCCCCACGCAGGCAACGTATTCCACAGCCTTGACGTTCTTATCACAAAAGTAGAGTAAACATTTTTCGTTTTTGTCTTTGAAACATCAACCATAAAACGATGTCGCTTTTTCGAGCTACGAGCATTCCGATAAAAGAAAAGGCAAGGGCAAATTAGATACTAGCAGCGGCCAGCAGTTTTACAAAAAATAGCCTATGTGTTATTCCTGACTATAATATGTGGTCCGTTTAGACGTTACGACGTGATTGAGCATCAAACATCCAAACTTTCACATTTATGGAATTAGTCACTTATCTGTTTGCTTTGTAATTTGAAAATATTGCTCTACAGACCGAAATTCAGTAAAGTTTACAAATTGCAGTAGAGTAACTGGCAATTAGGTGTAGTACTTTCTCCATTCAGTCGGACTCAACATCGTTGTAGTAAATATAAATTTAAATATTGGTGGACAATTTACTCACAACACCATCTGACCCCAAACTAAGCAAAGCTTGTACGATGGTGGCCAGATAGCTGATATAATACTTATATAGTTTTAAATACATACTTATTATACATATACACCCAGACACAGTGCAAACATTTGAATTCATCACACAAATTTTTGCACTGGGTGGGAATCGAACCCACGACCTTCGGCTTCGCAGTCAGAGTTACTAACCACTAAGCCACAAGGCCAGTCAAGTAAGTAGTAACAACGATACAATGCTGCTACAATGAGCTAACACTATAACTTTGAAAATACAGCTATTTTTTAGTCGCTACTAATTTGCTTCTATTATATTTAACCAGTGTTGGACGGCCTCCCACTAGATGGACAGACGACCTCACAAAGGTCGCTGGAAACCGCTGGTTGCAGGTTGCGCAGGACCGTTCGTTGTGGAAATCTAGGGGGGAGGCCTATGCTCAACAGTGGACGTCTTGCGGCTGATGATGATGATGATATTTAACCAATTAACTGTATGTATGTCACTAATATATTTATCATAGTGATCTTCAACGCGACTCTTCACCTTAGCTATTATTAAAAAATATAAGGTTAACCATTTACGACTCTGACCCAAAAACTCGTCGCTTTACTTAAAGCTATAAACAACATAAAAAAAGATTTCTTTCTCCCAGTGCAACTCGCTCCCCAGTTCAAATGGCAAAGTTTTGGTTTGAGACAAGCCGACCTAAGTGCACTTTGTCACTGAAATTGGAAAATATTGTTCCGAGAGGAACACTCGAGTAACGGTTTCAGACTCCATGTCACTGTTATTTTGTTCGGTTTAAGAGACATTATTAGTTTATGTTGGTCGTGCGTTATCATTTAGCCTATGTTACTTTATTTGGGATCAGTACAAATATATTTGTGGCTGCGTCTTGTTTTCGTATTCGCTGACGTTCATTTTTGTAGCAAAGAATAATGGCTCTTTCGCAGAGATTGTTTCGGGAGGGTACCCTATTTGTTTATTTTTAATTATAGAGTGACAAGACGAACAGTATATGTCCCTGATGGTAAGCAACATGCCTGCCTATAACAGCACAGTGACACGCAGTTATTGGAACATGAAGAGTTCAAATCATTAGGTAACACCGCACTGCGCTCTCCGCCCGGAGATATGAGGTGTTTTATCTCTTAGCCCAGCAATTTATCTGGAAACATTGTCCTTCAAACCGGAACTCAGTATTATTTGCATAATACTGCTTGGTGGCAGAATAACTGGCAACGTTGTGAAACTCCCTGGCGGACTCTGCAACTACCACTACAAAACTTTGAACTTGGCAGCTATTATAATGGCATAGTGTTTCTGTTTTCTGTAGTGTTACTAAATACATTTCAGGAAGCATATACATAAGTACACCGCTTTACATGGAAAGTGGCGTGTTCATAAGTAAAAATTAGAACTCTACATAAAATCAAGTGGCCAAGTAAGTTGGACTCGCCCATGAAGGCTTCCGTTGCAGCAAGTAACAAAATACATATAGTGCACATAGTTCTTGTAGTTCGTTGTAACTTTGATAGAAGTTATAAGTAGTGTATTTAAAAAACTACTTACCAGATCGATTTCAAACCAATTTTCGGTGGAAGTTTGCATGGTAATGTATATCATATATTTTTTAGTTTTAGTTTTATCATTCTCTTACTTTAGAAGTTACAGAGGGCACGGACACTTCCAAAGTTGTAAAATGTCCCCCCCTTCCCCCACATTTTACAACTTTGGAAGTGTCTCTCGCGCAAATTATTTAGTATAAAAAAAAGATATTAAAAACCTCAACATCATTTTTGAAGACCTATGTCTATCTATATGAAGATAAAAAATGTGTTGCTTTTTTATATTTTTGTATAAAAATCTAAATGCGGTTCACAGAATACATCTACTTACCAAGTTTCAACTCTATAGATCTTATAGTTTTGGAAAAAAGTGGCTGCGACATACGGACGGACAGACAGACATACATACATGACGAATTTATAAGGGTTCCGTTTTTACGTTTTACGGAACCCTAGTAATGATTATCGCTTTTGCTCCACGCCGCGCCGTCCAGACTGCCTAAAAATAATTACCTACATGAATTTAATTTTAAATTTAATATAATTTGTATAATCTTAATCTTAATATAATCTATAATTACCGCCAGAGTGTGTTCACAAAATAGTAAGCAAAATGTTACTTTGAAACTCTCTCATCTTTTTAGAATTAAATTCTGTATTCTGAGGGAGTCGCAATAACGACCACAAAATTCAATTTTATTGCTTCATACGAATGTGTAACCGAGTAATATCATCAAAATTCATACGTTTTTAATATCAGATAGTACATACTGAAGCAAAATGGCAGACACGTAATGAATTTTGCCGATATGTCACAAGGCAGGCTGCTCTCAAAAATGACCTCTATACTTCATCATAAATTTACCCTGGAATTGCGAGTATTCGTCTAAAAGCAATAACTTTTATGCAACGTACTAGTATATTTACCAACTACATTTTAAGTTTGTATAAAACGGAGGAGCTTTTCAATTCGTTTCATTTTAATAAACATGTTTGAAATTTCAGTATTTTTTAGACGTACATAGACTGAAATCAACTTTTACTAGTGATTTCTCAGTTATATTTTTGGGGATTGTAAATAACTTAATCAGTAGTAAAATTGGCAACCATCGTATTCTGAATATTCAAGGTAAGTAAACTCAAATCAAAAATTTTGAAATTTGTAATTTGTGTTGCCAACCACTCTAAAAAAACAAATTGGAAATAAGTCATGCGACATGTAAATTAAACTTTTTTTGTGCGTAACTGTCTTGATATATGAAAACTAACGTGGTTATTACACATTTTAAAACAAATACACGGGTAACTCACGTATAAAATAGTCAGAACAGTCCGACTCGAGTTTCGATCGCGTCCGGCGATCTTCTTCAAGGCGAGTGCGCGCGCATGTTTGCAGCTCGATTAGCACTGAATAATCGAGCTGCGAACATACGCGCGCACATATAATTATGTTGGATAAAAATGATTAATTTTCCCATATTATACCTAGATTATGTACCTGGATTTTAAGGCATAATGACCTTAAATGTTATGTGAATCCATAAAAAAAAAACACGTATATGTGTTTTTTATTCCATATCTTTTTTTACGTAAATTGTAATTACGTAAAACCGACATAATTTATTGTACGTACGTTCTACGTTTTGAGACGATTATCAACGTAATTAACTGTTAAATAGTTTACTCCTCTAATTCTAAGAACTTATGGGTAAAATAATAACATGTCTACATTTCGAATAGTCAAATAAAAGTTAATCGGTAAATTTTTAGTTTTAATTATAGCATTGTCTCTCTATACCTTCCACGTTGTGGAAAACAGAAACAAAACCAATCTCGCAACATATTGTTTGGTAGCAATTTGCAAAACTAACACTGGAGCAGCTTAATTGAGAAGTAAGGATTCCGATATTGGATTTAGTTCGGTAATTAATGTTATATTTTGTGGCGTTTCTAACATTACCTATGAGAAAGTTTTTCCATGAAACTAGTTTTAATATTGACAGATAAATTAGAGTACGTAATGATTCTGCTCACTAATGTTGTGTTGTCAGTTATAGTTGCATTCTATTTAATTTTTTGTGTGAGGACGAGGACTGTTAATTTCGATTTTTGGTAAATATCATTTATTTCACGAAAATAAAATTAAAACATTTATTCTCTTCTTTTCTGTATCAATCACTGTATTTCCAAATTAGTTTTTAGTTTATTTTAGAATTAGATTGCACTTATTACAATCCCACGTAGAACTTAAAAAAACTTACGTAGTGTAGTTTTTTTATAGCAAATAGTGACGAGACGGGCAGGACATGAATGTGCCTGATGGTAAACAACATACCTGCCACATAACAGCACAGTGACACGCAGCTAATATAACATTAAAAGTCTAAATTATTACCTAGTACTGCAGTGCGCTCGTCACTCAGATAAAGTATAAGATGTTTTATGCCCTGTAATTTATCTGGAAACATTGCCCTTCAAACCGGAACACAGTGAAGTTTGCTTGTCGGTAGAATAACTGGGAAGGATGTGGCACTTCCCAAGACGAACTCTGCAAAGGGTCCTACCACTACCAAAGTCGAAGAAGAAAATGTCCTTGGCTCAGTTCTGATACAGCGCTGATCAATTGTTTTTATATTTATAAAACTGGGCACCATTGTTTTTAGAAGTTTAGTAATATTATGTTTTTGGGTCTCACAAAGACAGAGCTAAAACCATTAAGCTGGTCAAACACGGGTTTGGCACAAATTACAAATATCATTAGCTGGTGAGGGATAGAGTTTACTATGTCAGTCCTTGAAAAGTTCTTAGCACTGTTTCTGCACCAATAAGTACTAGACTTAAATTTTATTTTGCTTAGTTCATCAGCCGGGGCTTTTCAGCAAATTTTAAACTTGTTAGCTATTTTTAAAATGTTGTGTAATTTGAATGCTTAAGTGTGTAGCATTCATAAAGAACCACAGTATCCTCTGCATACAAATCTATACTTATACATGAGTGTAATAATGGTGAAAATTTGTTTTTGATACCTGTATCAAAGTTGATGTGACCTAAACACTCAGTACAAACGACATTACGTTAAACATAGGCTCTTTTTTATTACAAAATATACCATTCTTGGAAAAATAAGAGCTAACTTGTGTAGCACAGCTAATATGAACTAAACCATCATACTCTCTACTACATCGTACTTAATTTTCTCATTATAGTTCTTGTTTCACTAACGTATGGACTTATTAAATAACATAACGCTTTCTGCCTTTTGGTTGAACGCAGTATGACCTAACTTAAATAAGCTTGTCTAGGGCTCGCACAAAGAGCTTAGAAGGCAGCATACAATTTACCCTACTACAGCGTTCTTACACTGTAACTCCAACACTTTGTAATGTATTTAGCACGGCGGCATCAGTAATTTGGTCTATGCATAGTTAATGTACCCCACTTTTGTTCGGTCGTGTAAATGGGTATGAGTAATTTTGTAAAAAGGCAAACTGATCCCCTGGGTTTCTGCTTTTAGAATGTGGTTTCCAATTTTCTGTTTTTTCTGCGTAAGATTTTTTGCTCGGCTTCAGCTCTATATTCAAGGGAAGATGTTTTCGTTTTTACGATCAAAGGCGTAAAATATGTAGGCCTCCTAACCACATTAGTACGTCTGCGGTATTGTGACTCACGTTTATTTATTCCAAGTAGCACTCAGTTAATATGATCTGCAATATGTTAGATATGTCAACAGTAGCTGAATTTGAAATGAAAAATAAATCACAAATATTATTTACATGGCCATTTTATGTGTTTAGTGTTGCGATTTGGAGATTTCTTTTGGAATTAGATGCGTTTAAGCAATAATTCACCATAATGAATGAGTACAAATACTTAGGTGTTGTATGTTCAACAATAATGTGTTTTTTTTTATATATACAAACATATATTAATATGCTTTCTTTGTATAATATTTTCCTTCACCGTGAACCGAAGCGTCTGCATACCGTTACTTTATTTTTTTTACATTTACATTAATATTTTACGTATTTTCTTATTATGTATATGAGATTAATTTATTTATAGCTCAGCGTTTATGGTAACGTGACGAATGTCAAATATTGAGGATCGAAGACACCACATAACCGCGGTACGGTGAAAAACGCGAAATTTACAATATTACCTAGTTTAGTTATGTAACAACTATGATATCATAAAAGAAAAAGAAGTTGACACTATTATTTTGGACGAAATATAAGAGACGTTCTAAAAAGTATTTACCAATAAACAACGCGGACAATAGTTCTAGCTGGAAGGTGGCGTTTAAACCGAAGTACACAACCGCTACAAAAGGCAAAATGGGATTTTCTCAACTATGCTAGTAATATGCTTTACGGTATACGTAACTTGGCATTGTTACAGCGTCTTATTACAGCATTCATAATAACATAACATTCATATCTGACACCGCTAGCGGTTCTGTTTATTAAAACAGAGCCAGAGTTTATGCCAACCTCTTTTGAATGTGTAATCGAGGTGCTTATTTGCTTTGCGTACGAGTAAAACGAACTCGTTTTGTGAAATTAATTCGCAAGGACAAATATTGATGTTGTGTTTTTAACTTTTAACATGAGTAGGCTTGCGAGATGGATGTTAGCTTGGGCAGAACATATTTTTGGACAATAGGGTTTTAATCTCTGTAATTTGTCTATTTAATTTTAATATTATGTTTACATTTTACCTGCATAACGAACCACTTGGTATTTTACTGGGGCTTTGATTGTTACATGATAAAGAGACAATTTGGCAATAATACACTACAATATTCAAGGTTTGGGGGCTAAAGTTGTTATGTTTTCAAAGTACTAACCATTAGGTTTTATGCATTATTTTCCTTCACTTGTAAATTTGTTCAAATCAGTTCAACTTGTACAAAAATAATTCAAATCTAATTACTGCTATCGTAACGTATTGGTGCAGAGATTTTTTAAATTTTAATCGCATAAACCCTGTCAAACTGCAAAACAGTTTGGTCTAATGTTTTACGTATTCACAAACACCAAAAACAATGCATGTTATATGGGATTAATCTTTTTATTACTTGCAATTAAAATCTTCTTTAAATGTGATCAAATTCAATAAAAAATTACTACAACAGGGTTCTGTCTCTCCACGAGGCGGAACCTGGCAGTGCCATAGTTGCTGTCCACTGCGAAAGCGGTGCCACGACTCTGGCGCTAAACCACGGCCGGCAAATTTCGTATTAAGCATTTTTAATTTACATAAAAATATGTAACCGTTAAGTGTCATTTGACCAACAATGCCTCTCAGTTGTATCCGCGTAGTTCCCGTTACCGTTTTTTTTTCTAAAATATATCTGGTATTGTTATTTCAGACTTACATTCTAAACATTTTCCAATTTTAATCTATTTCGTTTCAACGTCATTGAGCGACACTTTTGCAATTATATTACTAGCAGGATAATTAACTTCCTTATATTTACTTCACATCTGATTATGCCAAATCTATTAATTAGCCATATGAATGAACTAGCAGCGCCCCGCGGTTTTAACCGTGTAGTTCCCGTTCCCGTTATTTTCCCTCATTTAAAAGTAGCCTATGTGTTCTTCCATAGGATAATCTAACTGTATTTACAAATTTCAACCGGATCCGTTCAAATCTTAAGACGCGATTGATGAACAAACATCCAACCATTCAAACAGTGACATTAATAATATTAGTAGGATAGGATACTTTAGTTTAGTTATCTTTAGTAGTGGTACGACTCTTAGCAGAGTCCGGCTGGGGAAGTACCACACCTTTGCCAGTTATTCTACCGCCAAGCATTAATGTGCAAAACATTACTGTGTTCCGGTTTGAAGAGCAATGTTGCTAGAAAAATTACAGGGCTTAGAGACATAACATCTTAGATATCTGGGTGAAGAGCGCAGTGCAGTGCTAAGTAATGATTTGGACTCTTCATGTGCTAATAACTGCGTGTCACTGTGCTGTTATGTGGGAGGCATGTTGCTTACCATCAGGCACATGTACTGCTCGTCGTCACTCTTTATTTAAAAATTAAAAAAAACATATTAGCATTTCGATTTCGTAATCGAAACAGCACTCACGCTAGTTTTATAAGTAGAGCACGTGAAAATAAGGAGCTATACGTCTTCGCGCCGCGTGCTCGTGATATTGACGGATTGCTTTCAAGGAAGGCATTCATCAAGTCAAACGCTAGCGGCTGATTGAAGCTGTTCATTTTCAGCTGTGTTTCGCACCGCTGAAATGTTGAAGAGACCTTACACGTTTCTCCATGTTGATGAACTTCGTAATTTGTTGTTAATTTTAGTCGTTTCAAAATTAGAATTTTGAAAGAAAAAAAAATTATACTATCACAGTAGTTAACTGTAGTGTTACATTATACTACTATAATACTACAAGGTACTAGCGTACTTGACGGACGTTGTATTGTACATACGTCTTTAACACAAATATTTGTTAATCTAAACGAATAACTATCTAACTCACTTGAATATAAACACAAAACTATATCGAAATCTGTCCAGCAATTCAAGAAGAGATTAATGACATACATACGCATTGAACATTTATTTACATAAAGTGCTTACTGTGAATAAGTACTGGCAAACTTCTAAAAAAAGAGTAGTGGTTACGGCTTTTTACAGAGTCTGCTTGAGGAAGTACCACACATTTGCCAGTTATTCTGCTGCCAAACTGCTGAAGGGAAATGTTAAAATGAAAAAAATACTAATGCTATAATGATTTAATTACTAAGATATAAAACAAGACGTGACGAGCGCAGTGCGGTGATAGGTAATGTTTTGAACTCCACATGTTCTAATAGCTGCGTGTCTCTGTGCTGTTATGGGCAAGCATATTGATTACCGTTATGTGTCATACCAACATGTCCTACTCGTCTTGTCACTCTATCCTACAAAAAAAACAAAGATAATTGACGCCATCGTTTAAACCAAAGACAGAAATATTCTCATATCTTATCTCAATCTTTTGGCACAATTTCTACTGGTAGCCAGACTTGATCTTAAATTTCAAGTAAACACACTGACCGAATCGCTGTTTTTGTTATTTGAAATACAATTTGAACTCCGAATATTATTTTCAAGACGTCCAACCACTGGACTCGATTTCATAGCCGTCATTTTTGAAACGACCGACACGACACTACTGTGATCAAAGGTGATACAAGCAGACCAATCAAAAAGTCTAGCCTAGAAGGCTTTAATTTGCTTTTTTGGAGTCCGTGAAAACAGGAACAATTCATGAAATAATAATTAATTTCAGCGTGACGTTGATAAGATACACTTTGAAGGAATAATTAAATATCCTATCCTTCTATTATTATAAACGCAAAAAAAGTTTGTAAATATGGATGGATGTATGTTTGTTACTTTTTCACGTAAAAACTATTGAATGGATCGGGCTGAAATTTGGAACATACATAGATTATAGTCTGGAAAATACATAGGCTACTTTTCATCCCGGAAAAAAACGGGAATGGGAACTACGCGGGTAAAACCACAGGGCGCTGTTAACAATCCACAATGTTGATTTTCTAATAGGTTTGCGAAAAAAAACTTATTATAATGTGTTGAATTACATTTTACATTTTAAAACGTTGTGCACACGTTTTCAAATGTAATTGAAAAAGCTTTGTGCACACAAAATATGCACGATTATTTTTCAAACAAAAAGTAAAACTATACCATTCTCGTATCTGCATTTCAAATACGTCGATTTGTGTAAAGTTGTGAGCACACTGTACGTACGTATTCGTGTGAATTTTAATAAAACCGATATTATGTACATTGAACACAAGCAGAATCCCAGCTTTTAGTTCAGCAAACAATTTGAAGTTTGTCTTAGAGCTTTAGAAGATCTTGTATCGAGAAGCATGGACATTTTGAACTTGATGGAATGACAACATCGTAGAAATTACGTAATACCGATCTAGATTGGACACATTCGTCACTTACGTATATAGTACCCGGTTTACATTATTCCAGTCCAGCGCTGGATTCGGTCGCTGGACTGGTATAATGTAAGCCGGGTATAAAGTATTAGACTAAATTTTTTTTTCACATTGCCATACGAAATACAATTCCCAAACACATCACAACAGTTTCTTTTGTTAATTTTTAATAAGTAGAAACGCATAATTTCCTTTTAATCGAATTTTTACTGACTTCAAAAAAGGAGGACATTTCTCAATTCGAACGTATACGTTATTTTTATTGTTTTTTTTTGTCTGATATTTTAGTACAATAAAAAAACAAAAAATGAAATCCAGATATCAAAACTGTACAATGAAATCCATGAAACCAAATAAAAACATTTCATATACGTCGTCTTTGCTATATATAAATGTGCTCATTTATTATCGAAGCTAATTCAAAATTATGTTTAGCTTAAGAGCAGAAAAGCCAACTTTATGTTCCCGAGAGAGTCAAAGCGCGCTCCACCCCGCGTATAGTGCTGGTTAGCGATCGCTTCATGTCGTTGAAAAACCTCTTTCTTAGAACATGTTGGTTTTTTGACGATTTTTCTATCGTGAGGTCTAGCGGTAATGACAAATGTTTACTTCTGTTTTTAGTTAAAAGTTGCAAGGGCTTTTCGAAAAACATAAAAGTACATTAATATAAAAAATAAATAACACATCGCAACCTAAATCAAACTTCATGTTACAACTTATACATTTTAATTTGAAATGAAATCAGTTCGTCCATATCAAATCACAACTCAAAACGCAAATATCTTATGCGTGGACCGCTGCGCTTGCGCCGGGCTGAAACTTTCCGTTACTCACTTTACGGGTATGCAGAATGTGGGTAGTTGCAAATTACTCGTATCTACTGCTTACGTGTTATGGTACTTCCAGTTTATTTTGTCTTGTTTTATAAAATAAATTAGTGCTCGTTTCAAACTTATTATGATTGTTTTAGTGGACGTTTTCTAAATATTGTTTACCTAAATTAACATTGGTCTGAACTGTTTTCATTGAAGAAATACCAACCTGCAGTGCATAGGTTGGTTTATCAACATTGTAATTCTAACGGAAAGGCAATTATGAATGGCAGTTTCTCCAAATTGCACGAGACAAATTCCCAAACCACGAATAATTACGAGGGCGAAACGCACGCGGTACTTGGCGGGCCAAACTGACGTGCGCTCTAATCTGTTATAAATAGGTCAGCCATTAAACCGTTTATTAACTGTAATAATGCTCAGTGGCTCAGAGTTAATTTGTTTGGCACGCGGAAAATTGGAACTTACTCGTACCTGTGCGGTGCCGTTTTGTACCAGTGAAAAATATTGTTGTTTGCAATTGAGATATGGAATAAACATTAAGTTTGCTGGTCTGTAATAGTGGTTTATTTATTTGTGATGATGCAATTTTTAATGCTTATGTGCTAATACTGAACAATGGAAAATTACAATTTGTTTCGTTTGTGCCTGTGTGTAAATGTTTAAACCATGAGATCAATGGTAATCCATTGATTTCATGATTTAAACGTTATTTCTAAAAGGCATTGCTATGCTGACTAGGATTTAAATTGTTTTTTGGTGTAGGTAATCATACCATCAACCGGAAGGTACATCTTTACCGGCCTATACGATCTTCCTGTCCTAAGGTACATGTACATTTTGCTCAACCACGCAAAAATAAGAAATTCCGGTCAGTAGTTTATCTTTGACTCATAAATCGTTTATGTATGTATTTATCTACGATTTTATTTTTTATGGCTTTGGCACCTCAAAATGATACACAGAACTCAAATTGAATGTTTCCGGGGTCTGCTTGTCTATCTGTCAGAGCTCAGAGCCAATTTAATATCTACTGGATATAACTCACATCTGTGGAAATTTCCTTAATAAGGTAGGTACATTTATACCTAAGTACAAATATTTTTAACTCATGTAATTTAAGTCAGCAATTAATTTTCAAAATGCCAGAGTGTGTTAGAGTGCATGCAAACTAGGCAACGTAACTATGTTAAGCCTACTATTTATTTACTTACCTATTCATCTTTAACATACACATACATTTAAAAGAATTTTTATCTAAAAACGTAATTGAAACATGAAAGACACAGTAGGTGCATAAATGCATGTTGCATCTATCCTCTAAAATCTAAACCAAATTCCTTTTAGAAATAGCATTACCTGAATGTCTTTTATTTCTCAATCTCTTTGGCATTGTGCCATGTTACCTATACCTAATTGAAAAAGACTCAAAATACGTCTTTCCTTACCAAAAATACTTACTTAGATGTACTCGTATTAACAACTACAAACATCATAGATCTAATAAAAAAAAATTCGTTAGGGAAAACGGGTCAGAACAGTTGCTGCATAACTGCAAGACCAGATAGTTGCACACCAATACTTTACATCGGGAAGCTAGTCATGGAGGGTAGCGGGATCCGAGGCACGGTTTTTGCCGCTACCGACCGCAGATAGTTGGGGGCCCAAGTAGTGAGCTAGCCACTCATGAAAGGCTGCCCCGCCATCTAGCGAAAAATCCCGGGATGCGCTATCCTGCCGGTTGGCGACCGGATGACAAGGCCAGATAGACATCCCCGGGGGGGCTCGGGCGTCCCCGCAGTCTCCAGACTAGTTTCCCATTGGTGTATTTGTGTTGTGTGCTGTGACCGTTGGTTGGCAGTGTGCAGCCTCGTTCTACTTCCGTTTTCCCACCGAAAATCACTCTCAAAATAAAACCATGAAAAGTAAACACAGAAACAAAGTAAAACAGCGGCTGCACTCCTTGTCTCTCAAAGTGCACCTCACTAATATTCGAGGTCTGCACTCTAATATCACCCCAGTCCACCATCACCTCGAGACTGAGCAGCCGTCACTCTTGTTTCTTACGGAGACGCAGATAGGATGTCCGTCGGACGTGGCGTACCTAACCTATCCAGGGTATACCTTGGAGCACAACTTCAAGCCGCGTGCTGGAGTGTGCCTGTACGCCCGTGACGATATCTGCTGTCGGCGTCTCCGTAATCTTGAGGACACCAGGTTCTCTGTTCTATGGGCACTGATAGACACAGGCATCGACAAAATTGTCTATGGCTGTGTCTATCGGTCGCACAGTGGAGATCAGGAGACAACTCGGCTCACCGATTATTTGAGTGAGGCAGCGGACGCGGCTCAGCAGAAGTACCCATCAGCCCAATTAGTGTTACTGGGGGATTTCAACGGCCACCATAAGGATTGGCTGTACCCATACCGGGACACTGACCATGCTGGGCCTGAAACGAGAAAGCTTGCTTTGTCGTTAGACCTAACCCAGCTGGTCCAAGAGGCGACACGGGTACCGGACGTTGAGTCGCATACTCCCTATTGCTTAGACCTTCTGCTGACAACTGATCCAGACCGATACTCCGTGGCGGTATATTCGCCGTTAGGCAGCTCCGACCACTGTCTGGTGAAATCAGTATCCGTTTACCATCCGCCCGATCTCAGCCCCAGAGGCAACCGGCGGCTATGGAAATACAAGTCAGCAGATTGGGACGAAATGCGTTCTTTCTTTGCATCTTACCAATGGCAGCCACTGTGCTTCTCTTCTGGTGACCCGTCAGCCTGCGCGGATGCTGTGACTGATGTAATACGTACGGCTATGGAATATTTCATTCCATACTCTGACGCTTCATTATCCAGCAAAGCTCGCCCATGGTTCGGTTCTCAATGTAAAAGTGCTGAAGCATCTAAACATGAGGCCTACCTAGCCTGGGTTGATGCTCGACAGCGTAAGGCAAGGGATACACACCGCAAAAAGAAAGCGTTTAACAGGGCTGCTAAGGCATGCAAAAGGGTTCTTCAGAGGGCTCGATTTGACCACATTAGTCGAATAGGGATCAAACTAGCTTCGTATCCTGCGGGTAGCAAAGTGTTTTGGTCCCTAGCTAAATCGGTCGAATCGAACTTCTGCCGCTCTTCACTGCCTCCAATGCTGAAACCTGATGGGGCGCTGGCTCACACCGCAATGGAGAAGGCAAACTTGTTTGCATCTCAGTTTGCGGAATCTTCGCGTCTAGATGCTGGTAGTGCGATACCTCCTACTCCACCTGGCAGTCCGACTTTGATGCCGGAAATGCATATTCGCCAAATGGAGGTTCGTAAAGTGCTACGTAATCTGGACGTGAATAAAGCCAGTGGCCCGGACGGAATTCCTGCCCTAGTGTTGAAGGCTTGTGCACCTGAGTTGTCTCCTGTACTAACGCGCCTGTATAGACTTTCTCTCCAAACTGGGCAAGTACCGAAATCGTGGAAGCTTGCTAACGTGCAACCTGTGCCCAAAAAAGGTAGTCGTGCTGACCCTGCCAACTACAGGCCCATCTCGGTCACGTCCATACTCTGCAAGACTATGGAACGTGTCTTAAACCGCAGGCTCCTGGCATACCTAGAATCTAACGACCTCCTCAGTGACCGGCAATACGGGTTTCGCCGAAACCGGTCGACTGGAGATATTCTGGCGTATGTCACTCACATCTGGAGTGAAGCTATCGAGAAACACGGGGAAGCACTTGCAGTCTCCCTGGATATCTCGAAGGCTTTTGACAGGGTTTGGCATGATGGCCTTATTAGCAAGCTTTCTAGTTATGGTTTGTCTCCAGGTTTTATTGCGTGGATATCGGACTTCTTGAGAGATCGGTCCATACGAGTTGTCATTGATGGCTGCTCGTCGGACCAAATGGGTATCAATGCCGGAGTCCCTCAAGGGTCGGTACTCTCTGCGACGCTTTTTCTGCTACATATCAACGATCTGCTGAAGCCCGGTATCTTTGGGTACGCAGATGATAGCACCGTTGTAGAGAGTTATATATCTAGCGCGAGAGCCAGCGGTCAACAAACTAAGGTATTGAGAGAGAGTATGGTCGAGCGTTTGAACTTGGCTCTTGAGGTAGTCTCTGAATGGGGCGAAACCAATCTGGCCAAGTTTAATGAAGGAAAGACGCAGGCGTGTCTGTTCTCCGCAAAAAGGAGTCAATTTCTACAGACTCCTACTTTTCGAAGTGTATCCGTGCCGGTTACTGATCATCTTGAGCTTTTGGGTGTTACCCTGACATCTACACTCAACTTTGGCTCATATATCGAATCCAAGGCTAAATTAGCTGCCAAAAAACTAGGTGTCCTCTCAAAGGTGCGAAAGTACTTCAAGTCTGAACAATTGCTTTTATTATATAAAGCACAGATTCGCTCTTGTATGGAGTACTGTTCGCACCTTTGGGATGGATCGGCTAAGTATCAGCTTGAGGCTCTAGAATCGATCGAGAGGCGGGCTAAAAGGCTCATAGGCAATAACACTCTTGTGCGAAAAAGACTGCAAACTCTTGAACATCGCCGAAATATTGCTAGCTTATCGGTTTATTATCGGATACACTTCGGAGAGTGTGCATCTGATCTGCATGATCTAATACCACCTAGCCCTTTTTTCTATCTTTTTTCTATCGGACTTCTCGTAACTCGAAGAAGCGGCATCGTTTCATGGTTGATGTTCCAAAGACACGAACAAAGAGGTTTGACTCTACTTTTGTGATAAGAACGTCTCGACTGTGGAATGAGTTGCCTGAGTGGGTTTTTCCCGATGGTTATAATCTTGGTGTCTTCAAATCGAGAGTGAATCGGTTTCTTCTAGGTAAGCACGCTCCATCTTAGACCGCATCGTCGCTTAACATCAGGCGAGATGGTGGTCAAGTGTAAACCTATAAATGTTAAAAAAAAAAAAAAAAATAATAATAATAAAACATGGATGTTAAGTTAAGGAAAAAATACAATATGTTGACTTTATAGAGAAAGTATCTGCAGCATTGCTAATGTACATGTACATGACAGCGATATTTTAAAACAGTAAATGCATAGATAATATTTAGTTGAATAAAAATGTAAGTTATTTAATCATTGAAAAAGTAACGTCAATTTCCATATCGCCTGATGCTATTCTGACTACTTCACTCTGGTTTAATTCCAGATTTGTCAAATTTCATTATCATCATTTTTATTTCCCTTTGCTGTCATGTTTAAACTTCTCTTATCACGACGGTTACTCGTTCCACTTCCATGTTAAGCATATGTATTAGTAATCCATATGATCGTAAGTTAATCTAATATGATCCATAGAAACGTTAATACACAATGTTTCTCAACTTCGAAATAAAAACAAATAAAACATCGTGCATTTTTCTATGGAATCTACATCCATGCGTTTGTAGATCAGTGAACAATGCCACTGTCGTCCAATCCTTTCCCGGGCAATTCCCATCTCCTTGGGTTCACCATCCCTCGAACAAATACACTCATGTGTTAGCGGATGTTGAAACTCGTTGGGAAAATTGAATCGTACCGCAACGTAACGTAAAGCAAGCTGCTTTGCACACAAAGACTACAAGACCTTGGTATACCTTTTTTTTTATTTTGCTTGTAAAAATGAAGTTAGAAATGTTACTACTTTTACCTATACTTATTGGTTTGTAATCTACTTTAAGGTTTTAGATATTTAGTTAGCAACACATTTTTGCAATAATCTGTCCAGATATACAGTTTTAGATGGAACACAAACAATTAGAAACCAAACACTTAGACAAAACAATTAGAAACAAAACCGCTAAACTGACGTTTAGCGGTTGAAATCTCATGGATTGTAATTAAAAGTATAAACAACAATATGCCTATGAAACAAACATAATATGTTGATAAAATAAGCGAGGTACGAAAAGAAAGCATATTTTACACAGTATCGGATTCGGATCGGACGTAGTGCGAAACCGCTCTAAAGGTTATCTACTTAAATCAACCTGCTAAAACACATTTTGAAGTGAAAAATTCTTTTGGCGCGCCAAGACAGATTTTTCGTGGGCTTTGAATTGAAATTTAGCGTCACGCTCGGGTATGTTATGAAATGTTCGGGTGAGCTCGGGATGCTAGAGCGAGAAAGATAATATACAGGGTTATTGGTAATCAGCCTGCATCCTTTTAAGTGGATGTTAGGTACATTCAATACGTCAACTTTTGTTCTAGTTTCAAAAAAATATGTTTTTTTTTCTTTTACAAAATAAATAAAAAGTGCATATGCACGGTCTAAAAGTATCGAACTCTTCGTAACAATTCGTAACGAGAGCGCGTACGCTCTTTAACGCGCAAAAAATGATGTACCGAAGTGAATAAACACTAAAAAGTCTCTAAACAGTACAAAAAAGGGCAAAAAATACAATTTTTTTTTGGGTTATCTATGTTTTAACGAAAGTTGTAGAACAAAAGTTGTTTGTTTAAATATACAAAACATGCCCTTAAACGGATGCAGGCTGATTACCAGTAACCCTGTATAGTCAACTGTTCTTCGCTGTTGTGTCCCTGTGTTTAGTATATTTAATTATTGTGTTTAGTATATTTAGTATTGTTATTATTGTTTTATCACAGCTCTTACAATAAGTAAACACACAAAATAATAGGTACCTATTTTCATCATAGTACTTACACATAGACCATAACACATATTTATGCATTTTTAGCGAAATACTTGTAAAATAAATATATAGCAAACACTAAAAATTTTGTGGTCAAACGCTATTTCAAACCCGCGCAAAATTTGTTAATAATTTATTCTTGACTAGCGGCCCGCTCCGGCTTCGCTCGAATAATAACCTAAATATCAACTGCAGCGCCATCTGCCGTAGCCTATGTTACTCGGAAATAATGTAGCTTTCCAAAGGTGAAAGAATTTTTGAAATCGGTCCAGTAGTTTCGGAGCCTATTCATTACAAACAAACAAACAAATATTTCCTCTTTATAATATTAGTATAGACTATGGATACTGAGTTATGAAAAACAAAGGCAAACATGAAGCTGCAGGAGAGCGTGCTCCATGCGGTTGTTGCAATCTCACGGCACACGGGGACCTTCACTTACTACGCTGACGACACCGACGACGCCATCCGGTCGGTTCGTGCGGCGAGCGTTGGCTGCATCACCGAAGACCATCCGAGAGTTCAACCTACAGATGGCCATCAGGGACAGAAATGCAGCCGTAGTGGAGGCTCTCGGCCGGGAGGAGGCGGCTTAGGCAAATGGCAATAAGGCAAAGAATCGATGTCGAGTCGATTACTAGCGGAATCCCAACCGGTAGTGATCGGCTCAACAGACGAGCACTAACTAGTATTAGGTTTAAAATGTTCCCAACTCCCCCCTTATTTTCCTCTTCTTCTGATTATCCAAGAAATATGTAAAAATAAGATTTTAAATGACAAAAGTCACGGACCCCGGAGTCTGTGGAGTAGCAATTTTGAATAAAAAAAATCTATAAAAAAAATACGGAGTTATGTAGCCGCATGTTACTGTCGTGTTGCTGTGTTTCCTAGGCTAAGATAATCTATTAAACTCTTTGTTACAAAGTATATTCAATTTCAATTTATAAATCGTTTTTATTTATATGTTAAAATTATTGAATAGTCTTTCAGTATTTCCTATTTTAGTTTTCACTTCTGCCATGCGGTCTCAAGTGCACATTTTTTTTATTGATTGTGATTTACTCAAAAACTTATTTTATTTATTCTCGTCACTTTCATAAAACGTTAGAACTTGATAATATGTAAGTTATATCAGCTAAAATATTTTTATTTTATTAATTTTTGACCTAAAAAAATACCTACACTTGTCAAGATGTCAAAGAAATTTATTACCAACCTTATCTCTCACTCGACAAATAAGGCGTTAGATTATACATCGTACCATTAGTAGCACAAGTGTTCGTAAAGTTTTTCTTCAAAGCAAAAGTTAGCGATATTAGTTCAGTGGGGACGAAACATTTTCCGTTAGGCGTATTCGCTAACGACCTGAAAAACTACCGATGGACATTTCATAGCGGTAAAAAACACAACGCTGCGACGGGGGCGAGCAATAAAGACAATTTTCGGCGCCATTTTTCGAAAAGAATCTGATGAAACTAGTGTGAAATTGAACCTAAAAGCAAAACCATTGTACCCAAACGTTTGATAGTGGCATTGATTGTTACTGCATCAAAACTTCTACCACAGTAATAAGTGCTTATTAATAGTCACATTTGTGCCATATTGAAAATCTGTAGATGTGCAATCTGAGATTTTGTTGTGTTAAATACATAGGAAGGGGAATTTTGTACACACCACCACTTAGTCCCAAAGCAAAGCTTGTAGTATGAGAGCCAGATAACTAATACAATACTTATTTAGTTGTAAATACACACCTATTATGCATAGAAACACTCAGAGAATAAATATTTGCATTCATCACATAAAAAATATTTACACTGGATGGGAATCGACCCACGACCTACAACTTAGCTGGCAGACTTCCTACCAACTGAGCAACAAAGATAATCAAAAGATAGTGAATAAATATCCTGCATCCAATTAATTGGTGCCACTGATGTATTTTACCATGATAAATATACAGTAGATAATTTAGATCAATGATTTTGTCGATCATAATATGGCCTCTATGTTGTAGGTATTTCCATCGAATTATCTAACTTAGTATGGACCGTATTGGTCTTTTCACCAAGCAGCAAAAATCTGTCTATTAATTATGACGTTATCTAAATCATCTGTAAAAAAAAGCTGATGATTTTTTTTGTGGTAAGACTCCGCCCGTCTGAGGAAGTACCACGCCGTTGCCATGTATTCTACCGCCAAGCAGTGATATGATATTATCATTGTGCCCCGGTTTTGAGAGCAATTTTTCATTTAAATTACAGGTCATTGCGAACATCTTATATCTCTGGATGGCGAGCGCAGTGTAGGATTAGGTAATGATTAATCAAATGCAATGAATGAAAAAGGAAATGCTTAATCAATTTTATATAATTATGTAATGTAGGCAATAGTAATTCCATGAAAGTTTAAGCCCGTGGCTTAAACCGTCAACTATGATGTCTCATTCAACATTAACACGAATGTTTTTTTTTAATTGGGCAGAGCCTTTTATTAATAAAACTACGCTACGCTACATACCTAACTAACTTCTTACACTAAGCACACCTGAATTATCCAAGGGCCTATGAAGGTCTACATATAATCAAGATATTCAAGCCCACTACCAATCGGAAACATACCTAGCATGCTGCCGGCATTACCACGCTAAATGGCAATGCTTATGCGTTGGGCTAAATAAACGCCAGCATTTTTGTTACGCGTCGCGTCGAATGAAATTAAATCTTTATTTCTACTATTAATACACACAACACTTGGCTGTTAAATTTTTAACAAAATGAATGCTCTTTTGTCTCTGTAAACAAAATTAAAAGGTAAAGATTTGCCCTTACATAAAATAATAATATTATTTTACCTACTTAAAAAAATGTAATGAAAAATATCGATGACGACAAAAATATAATTTTCAAAAAATAAACACCATACTCTATTATGGTCCCCCATCCATAATCTATTTGTTCATACGTACACAAAAATCAAAAGAACATCTGTGAGTTGGAAATAAAAACATTTCCACGAAAGAAGATGTCGTCATAATATCAGATGCAAAAGTAAAACCTTATCTAAATAGAAGGAACATAAAACTCCATTTATCCAAATCACGCCAACCATTCTCGTTTATAAAAAAATAACTCACGAAAAAATGTCATTGTTTCAACGTAACGCCGCAAAAAGATCCTTTTCAGACCAATGTTTCAGACTGTTTTGCATAGCATCATTGTGAGTGAGTCACGTTGCAAACGTGACCTATTTCCGAGGAAATTAACACACCGTAAAACATTTACTGCGGTCCAATCTTCCGTGCATTATTATTTTTCATTGTGGCCTGTTATTGCGGACGCGAGTGGAAACACAACAAATAAAAAAAAATCAATTTATTTCCCTTGCGAGAGAACATGTCCGGAGCTAATCCAGTTTGTTCGACCGCGCAAGGGTTGAATCGTCAATGAGCACCAGTCCAAATGTAAAAGTGTGCCACTCGGGACAAAGTATCGAATATTGGCTCTTCGCAATGAGAACAGGCTCCCGAATGAGATCAGTATCTATTTGTGATTCTCCTTTTTGTTTGGGGGTCGCACTACTTACTGTTAGTTGACTAAGCAGGGAGGCTCACTAAACTTAGAACATAAATTACGATGACAACTGTATCAAGACAAACAGAAATAGTTTTGGGACTTGTTTATTATTTGTGACGACAATTTTGTGTACATTGTGTGAGGATTTTTTTTTCCTGGAATAAAATAGCAGATGTTTTTATCACATGTGATATATTTTTTGATGTTGCTAATTATTTGTCGCGAAACAAAATTTAAAACAAGTTTTCGTAATTATTATAAATGCTACAATCGTAATGTAGGTAGAGGGAGATAAATATGTTTTATAGATGTTTTTTACCTTTTCAAGCAATAATGTTGAGCTGTAGGTAATCTAGATGAAATTTGGTACATAAATAGTTAATAGTTTGAAACACATAATCACGTTTTAACCCCTGAAAATAACTATACAATGAGGTTTCATTTAGATGCTGGATACTACATTAACAAAAGACAATAGCAATGGCAGAGTTTGTATATTTAAAAATACTTTTTAGGAAGTTTGATTTTAGATTTAGTTGACGAGAAATAGTTTTCGTTATTAAACCCAGGCATTCAATTTAAAATATCAAAACCACTAGAATAGCACTATATTCAGAGGCAGTTAAAAATAACGCCTACATTTATTTTAGTAGAAAATCTTTTTGCTCTCCGGAATAAAAAATACTAAAATATTTGTATCACATTCCAAGCTCGTGGAAAAGCATACCTCTTCACATTCAACGTAACTTACATTAATTTGTTTTGCAAGCACTTTCCTCTGTTCTTTTAAAACGGCTTTGTGAGTTTTTTCAATTTGCACAAGGAAGTATTCTACAATTATTTTATAACTTTTTTTCAACACTCAGGAAAGCTTAGTGGTAAAATTACTCTCTATAATATATATATATATCAGTTTGTTCTCGTATTGCGTTTATTGGAATTAATAGTAAGATCATAATTCAGTTCTGAGTGTGTGTTGCTGTAAACGCATCAACCCATTTACGTACCCCAGATAGGGCACACTGTCTGCCCATAGAAAGGGACATATGATTTACAGCCCCATGTAGATCATATTAAGTTCACTGAATATACTCAAATTCGGATTAGGAATTTCTCTTTTTAACCGACTGCAACAAGGGCTTTGTTTTGAACGGGTCAGTGTTTATTCTATAAGTTTGAACATATCTCTTTAAGAATGTCTAGGTTGTGGAATGCGTTTCCTGAGTGGGTTTTCGATATTCGATAAAGCGGCAACAATCTTGTCTCCAAGTCTCGACTTGGAGACAAGATTGTAATCATATCTATATACAATAAATACTGACCCTACTGATACTGATACTGATGCGTTAGAGGGAGGGCTCTCGAGCCCTCCCTCTAACTTCTAAAATAAGAGAATGATAAAATTTTAAAAAATATATAATGTGATGTACATTATAAGATATTTTTAAACCATGTAAACTTCCAACGAAAATAGGTTTGAACTCGATCTGATGAGTAGTTTTTTTTAGTACGTCATAAATACATTATTATTAAAACATCGATCAAAATTACACCGAACTACAAGAATTTATTTATTATTTTACTTGCTGCTACGGAACACTTCATATGCGAGCCCAACTCGCACTTGGCCGCTTTTATTTTTAAATGCCAAAAAACACACATACCATACATATACCAATATGGCAATTTAAAAATTGATTAAGTATAATGATTGGGCTATCTAGTATTGACATAATTGTAGTTGTATTTCTAAGTAATTATTGAATAAAGTTAAAAAATAAACTAAAAAAATCCCGCATAGGCATGCATTCAAAAGATTCACTTAAAAAGTCAATCTTTTTAGTTGGAAACGTGTTTTAAATTGATCGATTACGTGGTAACGAAACGTTGTCATTGACTGCATATATATCAGTAGCAGTCAATATGATACTCATATATTACAGTACGTGAAAATGAAATGTAAACAAAATTATAAATCATGATGATCATAGTGAGAATGAATGGTTAGTCGGACAAGAAGTACAAACCATTGCCATGTCAACGGTCCTTGATAAGAGTGCAAAGTTTCAAACTAATCCGTTGCTTAGAAAGTGGTGAAAATCACGTTCCAAGATTCCGTTACTAAGATTCATAGATATATAGATCAATAGATATGTACACAGAATACATACATACCAAGTTAATAGTTACGGCTGGTCTAGTCGGGAGAACGGCGGCTGCCGATCCGGAGACCCCGCGTTCAAACCCCACACGCACCACTGTCTTTTCGAAGTCATGTGCGTAATGCCGCTAACTTAAAACGGTGAAGGAAAACATCGTGAGGAAACCGACATGTACCTAGAATCTTTCGAAGTCATGTGTCATCCGCCAACCCGCACTGGGCCAGCGTGGTGGATTATGGCCTTACCTCTCTCCTTGCGAGAGAAGGCCCCGAGTCCCAGCAGTGGGAACGTTTAGTGGGATGTTGGTGAAGTTAATAGGAGCGTGGTATAAAATAGCGTGTTTCTATGTAGGTATATAAAGTTTGTATTTAAAACTATATAAGTATCATATCAGCTAACTGGTACAAGCGTCATAGTAGGTACAAGGTTTGCTTAGTTTGGGTTCAGATGGTGTTGTGTGTGAATGGTCCACCAATATTGCTGAGAAAAAACATTTTTTAGACCGTACGAAGATTTCAGATCGTTGCTGCAGTCTTAGTTGCACTTGAATTGTTTTACAACACTAGATAAGAATGAATAATATCAAGTATTCAATCATTTAATAAACATAAAGTTTCAATTAATGTTGTGACCAATAAATAATTTTCATTCATTCATTTTATTCAACACTGGTTAACTCGATTCATTGCGAATATTCCTGGAACCTGAACAACTGACGGCATTTTGATGGAATTGTTATTTTGAGTATTACCTGGAAACGAGAATGGGCTCTCAAAGCCTTTGTACCAAAGCGTTACGAAGTTCCGATTCACAACAGGGCAAATACATAAATATAAATATTATGAATATGAAATACGAATATTGTATTAAACATAATTTTAGATGGGTAGCAAAAGCATAAACAGCCCACTTTATGTTCCCACAGCTGGGACTCTAGGCTTTCTCTCACAAGAAGAGAATCCAGGCCATAATCCACCACGCTCCCCAAGTTTGGGTTGACGAATGAGACATGTTCTCCAAAAAAAAAAATCTTGGCACATGGCGGTTTTCTCGCGATGTTTTCCTCCACCGTTAAAACCAGTGGCGATTAACACAGATGTACACATTTTGTCACCAGCACTGGAATAAAGGGGGATGGGAAACATCGCAAGGAAACCGGCATATCCCAAGACAGATATCATGCGGAGGCTTACGTTATCCGCCAACCCCACTTGATCGGCCTGGTGGACTATGGCCGCAAATCCTTCAAGTCGTTAAATTTCATTCAAAAACATTCAGCCGATACAGAAATGTGTGAAAGCGTGAAAGAACTTACAAAACTGTAAACTTTCTTCTTTATAAAATTGGTGAAACTACCCAATCCTTTCACGCTGACTTAAAGTATAAAAAATAATTTAATGTAGTGCAAAGTACATATAATTTAGATTTTCTCTGCCTGAACTAATTTAATTTTCAAACCAATTTAAAAAAGCGTTTAAAACTAAGTTTTACAATTGCCACGTTTAATAAACAAATAAATGAATTTCCACAACCTACAGATTTAGCAAAATACACAAACATATTACATCAAAAAAACACGTGAATACTTTCAACTTCAAACTCATCACAAACGAGTTGGATGCTCTGACTGTTGGCTTTAGAGCAGAAAAACTTATGAATAAAAAATGAATTCCTTGGTTTTTAAATTAGCATCACAAAGAGAGGGTAATTCTAGTACCTTAGCGCCTTAAAAAGAAACGTATAAACGTGGCTCGTGTCGTTTTATTTTAAGTGCAAAAATCAGCGCTTTATGCAAATCGGTCTAAGTTTTATGGCACTGGTTAGTTGGAGTAGTGTAGACCGCAAAATGTTATGAAAAAAAATGGTAATGCAATTTATTTAAGATTTTTGATAAAACAGATTTATCACACTAATATTGTAAATGCAAAAGTTTGTGTGTTTGTTAGTGTGTATGTTTGATCCTACATACATTTATAATAATTGGAGCAATAAACTAAATTGTGTATTGCCTATAAACACGGGCTACTTGTTACCCCTTATAAATCAGTAGTTGTAAAGCTGTGAGTCACAGTCTGGGTTTTTAAAGGATCGTTTTTTTTTTAAATGTAAATCAAGGCACAAATTAACTGACAGTTCTGACGTAAAAATAATGTCAGTTCATCGTCGTATTCCAAAATATTGCTCAATTATACAAAACAAAATACAATGAATTAGGTAGATAAAAACAAATTTTGCGGCTTTTGTGGCGTGTAAAAAATTAAATCAACTCTATATAAGATAAGAATAAAGAATGTGAACAAGTGATTACGTTTGATTTCAAAAATGAGACCTGTAAAGCACCACAAAAGTAGTACAGGGAATCGGTGCGGTACATTTAACGCACAAGTTCCGTATGGGTAAATCCAAGCCAGTGATTGATTCCAGTAAATGGAACGTGGCGGATTTGTACGGGATTCGTTAAATTTCATTTCGATAAAAGTGTTGATGTTTTAAACTTTTCTCGCCCCTTTTAACCGTTTTTTTTCTGATTCAATCATGAACTCTTTGTTACGTTATTTACGCTCAAAAATTGCTTTTTCGGTGGATGGCTTATTTCAACATAAGTAAAATGCAATTTCACAGGTAAAATTCTCGAGTCACAGTGTTAATATTCAAACTCCTCCGAAATGGCTTGATTGATTTATATGATTCTTGTATGTGTGGTGGGTCTCAAAAGAGATATTAATCTATTTTAAGGGCGTACCCCGAGCAAATGACCTTGAGTATTTCTTACCTTATCGCACACCGCAAGAAAAAGCAAGAGAGAAACTGTAGGATTTGTCGCTGTTTTACGCTCAAATTTTGGAATAAACTGTTTATAAATTCAGATTTTGGTCTTTTGAAAAAAATAAAACAACCAAAATGTTCGTAATAGAATTAATTGTCTATCCGTTAGTGTAAGTACAAAATCAAAATATTGGACTATTTTCGAGGAGATGCATGATAACTACAATTATTTAATTTTTTCATGGTTTCGTTTTGAGGCGATTATTTAAACAAGTTAAATAACAAAAAAAAAAAAACTAACATTTTGAAGCCAAGAAGTTGTAGAAATTTAATGTATTTTTTACCAGTTGATATTTGTTTTGGCTAATGAGTAGATAGCTCTTAAAACTGGACAAAAAACTCGTTTTGCTGGGGGACGCTCCTTAATGCTCCTAAGTGACAAATGGCGTGGCATTCTCGATTTTTATACATTTTATAAAATATTATTTGGATTAAAAAAAAGTTTTGACTTTTGTATAATTTTCCTGTTTTTTTTTATAACATAATTATTCACCAACCAACCAACCAACTTGTTTTTTATTACAATCTAGCCTAATTCGGAAAGTCTAGGCTAATGAGTACCTAATTTTTTTATGACTTAGTTTGCTAAATAATATTAAGTGGAAGGTTGTGTCCATAAGCACTTTTCTTATTGACTCTATTAAGACGAAGTCACTTCGTTCATGTGTACTTTGTATGTAATATTTATAAATCTAAATTGCACTAACACTGCACTTTGAACACAGGTATTAATTTAATTTGCACTAAGTCAACTCAAATGGTTTTGTCCGTTTAAGCCTCCGCACTAACTCGGTGTGTAATTTTCCTGTGAAAATACATAAATATCATCCTTAATGTTCACCCTTTTACCACCAACCTCTATTTTAAATAGCGATATTAGAACTGGAACAAATTATATTGTTACTGTAATAATATTAGCATATATTATTACACTATATAATTTATATGGCAAAATAATATTTGCCAGGTCAACTCGTAATAATAATATAATACTTAGCCGACAATATCACCCGTAGTAATTTTAACTATTTTACTGATTATAAACGTACAATAAATAGAACGTCAACATTAATTTAAGTCAATGGGATAATACACACTTGGCATTTATTTCTTACCACCAAGTAGTAGTTATTTAAACATTACTATTTTCCGTTTTAAGAGGTAATGTTTTCAGTAATACTTTTAATTAAAATAAATATACTGTTTGACTCTGAGATTTAATTGAAAGGAATAATTGATTTTATCTGTTAACGTCTGATTTCGTCGTATTGATATTTTATTGTCCAAAAAAGGTACATCACTAAAAATATATTTGCAGCTTCTTTCTTGACGTTTTTCATAACATTGTAAATTTAGCATAATAGTGGGTTTGTCTGATTTGTTGTGTCTTTGGTTGGTTACAATTTCATGCTGTAACAAAATTAATGATTATAATCTTATTCATGCCTTTGTAGGTACGCTTGTTTACACCCTTGGCCGTAATCTCACTTAACATTGGGCGAACGGCTATCAAATATAGATATATCTTTTTTAAAAGATAAACCACCTTATCCAAAATTACATACCTAAATTACATAATGATATATTACACATAATCAAAAAAAAAATAAACCACCCCGTTTAACGAATGGTGAAGCCACATTATGTTTTAGCATAATTCAGAAGTTCTAAATAGGTTAATTCATTATTGTGAGTTATTTGTAACTCCAATTTGAAGCAATTTAGAATTTTAAAGCTTGTGGGAAATTAATTTCAATAGTAATTAAAATTGAAATCGTTTCTTTTGATTAGGGTTACAACACGCGACGGCTACCGTTTACCATCGCGTGCCAGGGTACGGTTTAGACGGTATAATTTTTGCGTTACCGCCACCACATTGGAACCCTAGCTAAAACAAGAAAACTGACGACCCTTGGAGGTTCTCATAGTATGACTAATGCGTTCTGATTGTATTTTTTAGAAATCTCGGGAAAATAATAGAATACGGTGAATCAGAATTTTCCGGATACATCTAAATACAGTCGAATATGTATAACAACTTGTTTAATAACTTTTTTTTATCCTTCTCTTTGAATAAGTCTCAACTACTATTTAATAAATAGTCTTGTTTCTTGGAACAGAAATTGCACTTGTATTTTTAAGTTATATTAATTAAGGCTAATTTATTAATTTGTTCAATCCCGTCATTGATTACAATATCGGCCAATATAGCATGATGATATCCAACACCTGCAATGCTCTCCTATCGATGATACACAATATTTTGCAATGATCGTTCGGTCTATAGTGTTTCCGTGTAACCAATGGGTACACGGAACAATTGAGAAATGAGACCTTTTTCAAATATGTATACTCATTTTATGGAATATGACCATGACCAGTAAAATGAGTTTCAATAAAACGTCACACAAACGTGGTAAGAGGATACTGTTAATTTAAGGGTAATTTAGTTTAATTGTTAAATTTGTTTTGTTTGTATCAGGTATTTAGATTCCTCATCAAAATTTTCTTGACACGATTGTCCGTTCTGCAGTGGTTTCTTATTTTTAACACGGTTTTATTAGCTTTACTTGTAACTATGTATGTAAGAAAATCTTGGAATCTTTATTTGAACCACTTCCCGGTCTTCGATTAGGATGAAATGTTGCACACGCTCTGAATTCTGATGACAATACATGATTAGCTAAGAAACGTCATTACAAATCCAATATGGCGGCCTCCCCAAGATGGCGGACTGGCTATTTGAAATCCACCACCTTGCTATAAAAATACGAAAAAAAATCACGTGATCCAAAATGGCGGACGTCCAAGATGGCGGGCAGGCTATTTGAAATGCACCCCCATGAAATGGGTATCAAATTAAAGAGTTTGAGGTCAGGAATTTAAAAAAAATAGTCACGTGACTTAAATCCAATATGGCGGACGTCCAAAATGGCGGCCAGGCTATTTGAAATGCTCCCCCATGATATGGGTATCAAATGAAAGGGTTTGCTGTCAGGAATACGAAAAAAATAGTCACAGGGTTTAAATCCAACATGGCGGACATCCAAGATGGCATGATAATATGGGTATTATTATTGTTTAGAATAGTTTTTCTTATTCTCTCTCTGTTTTTAAATTGTCATTAGGTAGTTAATTTCTGTGTGTAATTTAAGGGCCATTTTTGCAATGTTTTTTCCTGTCCGTGCACGGTTGCCTTGAAAAGATCGCTTTAAGCGATAAGGCCGCCAATTGAATAGCTTATTTTTTATTTTGTAATTCATTTCTTGTACTTTCTGGCTTTTAATAAAGTATTTTTGTATTTTATTGTATTACATGAAAGGGTTTGCTGAATGGGATACGAAAAAAAATATATTTTGTTATATTTAGTGCGTGATAACAGCGTGTTTTTTAGTCTTTACACTGTTATAATATTATTATATTAGTTTAACCTCAGGACAGAAAAGTCAGTCACGCACAAGAATCCGCCTGGCAAATAAGTTGACGATCACTTTTCTATAATTGGTTTGATGTTGGATGAACGATAAATTACTTAGATTTTCTAGTGACCCGTAATGAAACCTGGGCCTCTCTCTCTCTGTGGTCGCTCCCTCATGACTGAGGATCGTGGTCATCGCTGAATGTGGATGCTCTACACCTAGATTTTGTAATCTGCTTCCACCGGTGTCTGCTCATCGCGTCTCTGACGACCGTGCAAAATGTGGTTGATGAAGAGCCTCTCACTTGATCGCTCCATCTAGTTGGGGATCTACCTCGGGCTCGCTTACCCTCCGTATTTCCAACTATGATCAGCTTTTCAAGGCTGTCATCTCCCCTCCTCATTGCGTGACCGAAATAGGACAGAATGCGCTGCTGGCAGATTGTTGACAAGCGGGTTTGGACTCGAAGCTGTGAAAGGATCGATACATTGGTGCGCTTGGCTGTCCAGGGTATCCTCAACATCCGCCTCCAGCACCACATCTCGAATGCATCGATCCTTTGCCTTTCTCGGGCTCGTATTGTCCATGTTTCCACACCGTACAGAAAAATTGGAAACACTAGAGCGCGCACTAGTCGGGTCTTGGTGGTAACGGTTATACCCCTCTTCCTCCAGATGACATTCAGTCGGGTCATCGCGTCCTTAGCCATGCCAATACGTCTCTTTATCTCTGACACGCAGTTGCCATCGTCGTAGATCAGAGCACCCAGATAAATATAGTGATCAACAATGCCAACCCCTGGGATGATGTTACTTGTGCTGGGTAGTTTTCCGGCACGATCTACTACCATTAACTTTGTCTTGCTCCTATTCACTGTGAGACCCATCCGGTTGCTCTCCATCTCGAGTTTCTGGAACAGCACCTGCATATCCTCCACAGACGTTGCCAAAAGAACCGTGTCGTCGGCATATCTAAGGTTCGAAATCCGTTTTCCTCCTATCGGAAATCCCTTCCCCCACCCCTCCAATACTCTGCGCATGATAAACTCTCCATATATGTTGAAAAGGGAGGGAGATAGGATGCATCCCTGCCGCACTCCGATCTTTGTTTCGAACACATCGGAACAATCGACGCCGACCCTGACAAAAGAGCGGTTCTCAACATATAGGTGTTGTATCAAGCCAATAAGATGTTCAGGAGTTCCCATCTCGCGCAACACAGTCCACAATTTGTCCCATCGCACGCAGTCAAAGGCCTTAGTGTAGTCTATGAAGCACAAGATGACTGGGCTATTAAATTCCCTGCTCTTTTCGATGATTTGGCGGATGTTAAGAAGCTGCTCTCTTGTGCCCTTTCCTTTCACAAAGCCAGTCTGTTCTTGTGGAATCTGGACTCTGAGGAAATGGTTGAGCCGCTTGTTAATTATATGTAAGAGGATTTTACTTGCGTGAGAGATCAACGCGATGGTCCTGTAGTTGCCGCAATTCTTCGTAGATCCTTTTTTGTGTAAGGGTATGAACACAGATTCCATCCACTCAGTCGGCCATTGTCCCGTTCTCCACACCTCGTTACATATTCCCACCATTGCTGTTGTTCCTGCTTCTCCCATGTTCCTCAGCAGTTCGGCAGTAATTCCGTCTTTACCAGGAGCCTTTCCACATTTGAGGACTCTGATAGCGTCTTCCACTTCCGAACGAAGAATCTCAGGTTCATCTGGTAACAGGTCTTTAACCACCGTAGTTGTATGCCTTGTATCATACAGTGCTGCGCAGTATTGTTTCCAGCGTTCCAAAACCCGCGACGTGTCGGTCAGGACTTTCCCGGTTTCGTCTTCGATGGCACAGGTTCTAAAACTTCTCGTCCCAGTTAGCTCTCTCACTCTGCGAAACAAGTCCCTAGTTTCACTTCGTATGCTATGTTGCTCAAGTTCTGCGCAAACATGGTTGATGTGTGCGTTATAATCTTGACGGCACCTTCTTTGGACTTCGCGACTGAGCTCCAGATACCGTTCCTGGTCCGCAGCTGAACTTGTACCTCTCTCTTTCAGCTCACGACGTTGTAGAATAATGCGGCTTGTGGATGGTGTTATATAATCCTTCATGTCCGGTTTCTTAATGATGTGCTGTTGGGCGGCCTGGGTAATCAGTTGTTTCAGACGACTCCATCCTTCCTGCGCCGATCCCTCGCATGAAATATCCGCAGTTTGCTGGGTGAGGCTTTGTCTAAAACCAGCCAAGTCCACTCTACGGAGGTTTAGGTTCACTATTGGCTTGACTATTTTCTTGAGACGGATCCGCATGGTAACTGCCAGTAGTTGATGGTCTGAGCCACAGTCTGCACCGGGTAACGTAATGGCATTCAAAACAGATGATCTCCATCGTGATCCCATCAAAATGTAGTCTATCTGGTTACGGTATCTACCACCAGGAGAAATCCACGTATATAGCCGCCTGATGTGATGGTCGAAACAGGTGTTAGTTATGCAGAAATTTTCCTCGCTGCAGAATTGGAGCAGGCGTTCGCCTCGCTCGTTGCGTTCTCCGATACCATACTTCCCAACTACTCGACGAAGATGGTTGTCCTCTGTAGTATTGCCCACTTTTGCATTGAAATCCCCAAGGATAACCGTGATTTCTCTCTTTGGTATATCTTTAAGTGTCGTGACCAATGCACCATAGAAGTTTTCCGCCTCTTCCTCGCTGGCCTGGGCCGTTGGCGCATAAACCTGTACGACATTTAACGTGCATGGTTTAGTATTTAAACGTACAGTAATGATACGGTCATTGACTGGCTTATACCCCAACACACACTTCTCGATCTCCGGTGGTATCACAAATGCCACTCCTCTACTGCTTTCCTCTTCCGGTCCCGAAAACAACACCCTATTTCCAGAGTCCGAGTAAAAATGGCCTTGGCCCCTCCAGTGTGTCTCACTAAGTCCTAGAAGCTGTATATTCTTCCTTTGCATTTCACTTTCCACGATCTTAAATTTGCCCGGTTGGTTCAGCCCACGCACATTCCATGTCCCAATGCGGTGTGGCTGTCGTGTATTATAGGTGTTTATGTCACCAGTCGCAAAATTTCCATGCGCAGCCCGATGATTCACTGAGGCATGGCCGGTAGCAGATTTCACACCACCTATCCCGGAAGGGTGGCGCCGGGCGTTAGCCGGATCGCATAACATACTCGCATCCATTAAGTTACTATCCATGATGACTTTCTTGGGAAGTAGTAGCAGTGGCCTAACCACCACTTTATTATTATTTTATAACATATTTGCTCGTAAAGGGTCTCTTATTGGACCAATTTCTGTATCGTAATGTATCTTATTACGCACTAGTGCTGTAATGTGTAATGTAAAACGCACGGTTTCAAAATGCTCCGTCCACAGACTAGGTAGAGAGATATGCTTCGTCTAAAACGAAAGGTACCTTTTTAAATCTTAGTAAAGAGTTTTTATGTCAGAAAAGTGTGGTCAACATTTTATGAATAAAATTAACTTTGAGAGGTAAAATATAATAAATAATTATTAAATTCGTTAATTTAATTAATTTAGACCATAAATTACTTTATTTTTTCTGTAACAAAACACAAAAATATTAATTTACTTTATTACAAATGGCATACTGGCTGGTTCTGTGCCGTTGCTTAAAAAAAAAGGCGCCGATGCGCGCGCATTGCTAATCTGTGATCCATAGTGATTACTTACTCTGTGCTGTGATCTGTGATCAAGTAAATATTATTCCGCGCGTTTTTTTTCGCTGTATTGTTTTTATTTGAAAATGTCGTCAGAGTTTTGTTTATTTCCTCGCAAATATGTTATAAAACGTCGTATGACATACGTGCGCTTTGATTATTACAGCCTCTGCTAATTATAGCTTTCGCCTTCGGCTCGAGCTAGCAATAAAGCCTCGGCTGTAATTATCAACTTACCGCACTTATATCATAATGTACTATTATAACTTTTAAGGAATAAAAAATAGAATATGTGGTAGTCCAAATAGTTTTCTTACTACGCATACAATTTCTTTTAAATCCGTTCTGCTATGACAGAAATATGGAAACAAATATCCACACTTACAATCACACACACACGTACCTACTTTTGCCTTTATATTTACATGTATGTAGAGTATGATTGATATTGATAGACAAATGTAATCAAAATAATATTTTATATATCTCATGACGAAGCATTATTTTCAAAGATAGCAAGATTAAATAATTATATTGATTAAATTGCCTTCGGACCATCTCATCATAGCAAATAGAGTAGTAATTTTACTGTATTTGCTATGTAGAGTAGTAATATGTATGTATAGTGCACATTTGTAGCATGTGACACGTATAGATGTACTTATTGTGTAAAAATTTAACTTGAAATTGAAAACGTTCTCTTTACATTTTTATTTCTTAATCTTAGCACGTCATAATGCATTCTTATAGCAAAGCGACTACGTATGTACTCAATACACTTATTTTTTTGAATAAACAGACCTTTCTAAAATGGAAAATTGTAGCCACTTTCTACACAACGTTTTGAATTTCACCAAATTGTAGGGCTTTTATGTAGATAGAAAATTTTACCATAATACAAAAGATGGTATCCCTTTCGCATAATCATGAAAATGTTATCGCTTGGCACAAAATTGAGCCCTTTTGCGGATATCACTTGGGCACTACAATGGAATCGAGATGCGATCGACTTCTCGGCTGAGAAATAAAACTGACAATTTCTATGAAAATTCGGGAACGAAAAACCGTTTCGCGGATACGTTGCTTAAAATGAGTTTATTTACCTACAATAATTTGCATTCCAGATTTGAGCAGTTAATTTTCTTGGAAGTAGATATTTATCTAAGATCATAGTTTAATCCTAAAATAAATGCTTCTTCGCATCCAACTTTATAAATACTACTTATAACTAATAAGCGTATTGGTTAAAAAAATTATACCGTAGTAGCGGAGAACGTCCAATTTAATTAATGAGAGTTCGCAGGATCAAATATCGCTTGCGCCTCGTGAGTATTTTCAGTGCAGATGTAGAAAATGTTGTTATCACCACTGACTTTAACAATGAAGGAAAATGTTGTAAAGAAACTTGCATGTTCCGAGAAAGAGATCTTTTGAGACCATGCCAGGCCATTCGTCATCACACACTTGATCAGCATGGTAGATTATAGTGTTGACTCTACCCTTTGTTAAATGTTTGCACTGTGTCTGGGTGTTTCTATGTATAATAAGTATGTATTTAAAAACTATATAAGTATTATATCAGCTATCTGGCCGCCATCACACAAGCTTTGCTTAGTTTGGGGTCAGATGGTGCTGTGTGTGAATTGTCCACCAATATTTATTTATTTATTTGTAAGAGAAAGCATCGAGTCCCAGCAGTTGGTAATAATATAAAGTAGACTGCTAAACTATCAACTTAAATAGACATTTACTATTGCAGATTTTTTTGTAGACCTTTTGAAGGGGTAAAATATTGCTATACATTATTCTGATCTAGCCCACAGGGTACAGCCAGCGTTTGCAGTATAAGCGCAAAAACTGTGTTTATTATTGACATTAGAAACCTTTAAAATTATCTATTTTCCTATGCTATTTTACGCACGTATTATATCATACACTAGCTTTTACCCGCGGCTTCGTCCGCGTATTTTATTTTTTATTTTTTTGTTTAATATTTATATTAAAAAAAATACAAAAACGCTGGCGTTTAATTGGCCTAACATATATGCTGGCTATAACATATAATGCTGGCTGCCTTCCCATTCAGCATGGTAACGCAGCCAGCTTGCTTGGCACGCTTCCTACTGATATAAGGCTTTAGCTTCTTGATTATATTTAGACCTTCATTGGTCTATGGATAATTCAGATGTGTTTAGTGTAAGTAGTTGGAAATGTAGTGTAGTTCTCATTGTAGGATATATTGGTCTTGGTAATGAAGGATCTGCCCGTTAAAAAAATGTATGAGATCGATTCCATAATCGACTAGTAATCCGTACGTCTAACGATAAAAGACGAACAAACAAAGTGTATTTCTAGTGGCATATAATCTATACTTCTATACTAATATTATAAAGCTGAAGAGTTTGTTTGTTTGATTGTATGTTTTTTTGTTTGTTTGTTTGAACGCAAGGATCTCTGGAACTACTGGTCCGAATTGTAAAATTATTTCTTTGTAAGATAGTCCATTTATCGAGGAAGGCTATAGGGTATTAACATTACGCTACTATCAACAGGAGCCGAGCATGAATGAAAAATGTAACAAAAACGGGAAAAAAATCTTGCTTTTAGAGAGCTTTCGTTGCGTGACAGCATTTGTCATAAATTAAAGGTTGCGTCATTAGAACCTAAAGTAACCGAGTTTGTTCAAAATTTGCATTGGTACGACCAATTTTCGATAGATGGCGTAGCAACGCGCGCGCGTTCAGCTAGTATTTAGATATACATGATCATATTATAAGAATAAATTTACGTTACATTATTACCTATTTTCAAAGTCTGTTATTTGAAGCATGTGCGAGTCATTTTATTCTTCGAATTTCTCAAAATGTATTGTCAAAAGCGAAACTAATAAATTTCACAACAACAGACAATAATTATTTGGAGAAATCATTTTTATGGAATGACTAGACTAAATTATAAATTGTTGGTATATCATACTACATCATACATCTTATACCTTTAAACGAGCAATTCTTGTATATATCTTATCTTAATATCTTCTTAATATATATAAATCTCCTGTCACGATGTTTGTCCGCGATGGATTCCTAAACTACTTAACCGATTTTAAATTAAATTGGCACACCTTGAGCAGTCTGGACCAACTTGAGAGATAGCATAGTTTTTATTTCGATGAATAGTCTTTAAATGACAATATCCGAGCGCAGCCGGAATGGGCCGCTAGTAATATATAATCTCAATCTTGAAAACTGCTGGAACGATTTTTATGAAATTATGTAGGCAAGGGGTTTCGGGGACGATAAATCGATCTAGCTAGGTTTATTTTTTAAAAACGTCATTTATTGCGCGTTTTTAGACAATGAAAAACTTTCACATTAGACATTAGAATGCGAAGGTAAATTTTGCCGCGTGACGGAACAGTAAAATAGCTCAGGTTCCGAAGTCAGGCGGCCACGAATCAGTAGGTCTGGGTTTGGATCCAGACGGCTTCTCTTTTTTTTTATTAACTATTATTTGGAGCCTTTTATCTGTCGGTATCTAAGTATATTTAGTATTTAAACCGAGCAAACCTCGGTCACCCAGGTACTTTACTTTAGTATGTTAATTGTTTAAAAATTGTACGTTACTGGTCTTCAAAATTGACGTAGATCAGTTATACTAGTTGTCTCGTTCCTATAATATAAGCATTATTTATGTTTGGTCTATGTATGTAAATGGTGGTTGGTGTATAAGAAATGTCCACAACATAAACAGCCCACTAAATATACCCACTGCTGGGACTCGGGGCCTCCTCTCGCAAGGAGAGTCTACGCGGTAATCCACCACGCTGGCCCAGTGGGGGTTGGTGGATCAGAAGAAAATGCCCACAAAGTTTATTATTTGTTTAAAAAAAAAACAATGGATCAACACAACAAGACTTTCTTTTGTTTTTCAATGAAGACGACCAGATTCATTATATACACGCTGTTTAATGTATAAATAAATGTACGATATCTAATAGCTACCCTTAACCCATTAATTGTATCAAACTGCACGCTCAAAAATTCCACTTTGGGACGTCATACAGAATGCTGTGACATCGGAATTTCTCATTACAGCGCCAACCAAGATCCTTATATATCACGATGGAAAAATATCGCCTTTAACATTACCCTACCCCCATTAATAGCTCTGCTTCCACATACACACACACAGACATAGGGTTCTTACGCACTCTTTTGACTCAAAAGAACTAGGTAGTTTTAAACGCTCGCTTAGTTGTGAAGACGCAAGACTTTGATATTTTTTCATAATAGCCTGAGCATACTATTATAACGTATCTTTGTACAAATACGAGTATTATGGAAAGGAGACGGCTCATTTCTGCCCCAAGTCGTTTCAAGTTTAGGTACTTAATTAGCCCCGGAGACCTAAACAAGTTATTTAATTAAAATAACATATAATTAAATAATTTAAACTGTACATTCAATACTAACCTGCCAAGCGGGGATTGCAAATTGGTGATTTAAAAGTACCTGAATGACTATGTATAAGTAATTTTGTATGAAGGTACTGTAGTTCCATAAAACCAAACTAGATGGCGTTGTACGGCGCTAAAACACGCTTGCGAAGTTTTTGTGAATTTAAATAAGCCTGTTAAGGTTTAGTTCGTAATTTATCTTCGGGTCAGTACCCGAACCCTTTAAATTACCCCGTATACTGGGGTAATATTAGATTATAGTCAAAGTCAGCCATGCTTTTCTCTTTTAATGTTTAGTTGAAGTTTACGTACAGTAAGTATTCGTTCGAAAATCGATTCGCTCGAAACTCTCACAACACATGGAATTTTTTTTATTTTCTAAAGGTTTCTTATTTTTTTTTGTGGTTTGGCCGAATCTCCGGTCCTTCTGTGTTGAGTCAACATTATTTTGAGCACAGTACCTAAGTCGCAAAGTAATGAATTTACTACCTTCTTTTAGTAGTAAGTACATAATCACGTTCTTGATTACCTACTTGCGGCGTTATTTTTTTTCAATGTTTTAGTTGATATCTTTCAAACCCCGCTATGCAGGATAAAAACATAAACGGTTCCTCAATATATATTAAAAATCCTATACAATGATCCAATTTTGGTCAAGTCTCTTGCACTTTTTCTGTGGGGCAAATGCCCATGGAAAATGGGCCGTCTCCTTTGTAAAAGGGAACGGAGAGAGATAATATACTTATTTGTTGTATTGTCCCACACACGTCACACAATTCTAGAGTTTCATTATTAGAATAAAATAGAATAAATTTACGAATGTTATGTCCCAAAGACATCTTTTTGACATGATCACATTGCATTGAAAATTTTCTCATCCAAACAATGAGGTCGTAAAGTGAACAGTCGATCAAAGAGCAGTTTTTTTTTAAACTAACGGCTCTTCCCGGCTTCACCTGTGATACATAACATAAATATAGTCTATAACATTCAGGGATCACGTATATATCCAACGGAAAAATAATTTTTGAAATCGGTCTAGAAGTTCCTGAGATCTCTTCAGCTTTATAATATTAGTATTATAGATTGTTGTACATATAGAAGTAATCATACATTCCTAACAGTTGATGAACTAATACCAAAGGTACTTGATCAATTATCAAAACTATATTAATTTCCAATACAAGTAGTAAGTTGTACTAACTTTAAGTTTATAATAGAGCCCTGCGCTTTCTGGGTGTGTGCAAAGTTCATTAGATAAAGTCTCTGAGGCTATGTGACATAGGTACTTTATTACAAAAGTCCCAGTACCACCCTGACGATACACGAAAAGTGGACCAGAAAAGTTTCAAATTTTACTAATATTAGGTATATTAATATTAAATGTTATAGTTTGAATGTTTATATGTTTGTTGCTCAATCACGTCGGAATATGTGAACGAATCGGGTAAGAATTGGAACACAGATAGAGTACAGCCTAGAATAATGCATAGGCTACTTTTATCTCTGGAAAATTAGAAGCGTGCTCTGCTTGCGGTGCAGCAGTTTTTATTATTTCAACAAAAATCAAAAATATAAACATATATTTGATTTTTGTTGATTTTTCTTGATCACAATATTCATTTATGGACTAAGAGCCCGTGAACCCCAGATCTTCGTTATTTTAACAAATCTGAAAGTTTGTCAGCTCATGCTTCCAGCACAGCTGTGGCAGATAAACCAGGATGACCCAAACATCATAATGGGGTATCGTTCTTACCTATGTTGGAAACATGCGCAGACAAACTTGTAGCTTTGTTAAAATAACGAGTCTGGAGTTCATTGGCTCTCGATCTATTACTTCAAAATCTTTTTCTGTCCTTTGACCACTGTGTTTAGTTTATTTCACAAAAAGTGTATTTCATTTTATTTCAATTCACTGATAGAGGTCACAGTTATAAATTAAGAAGATTGTCAAACAATGTTTTTGCAATGTTAAGAAAAACGCCGGCTTGTTACTTCATCCTGTTTCAATTAAGTGCCGTTTTGATTAAAAAATAATAAAAGTTAATGAAGTCGAATCGACGTAAGTAGTTGTAGCTCGGAGCTCGAGGGCGCGTTAAACCTTGAGGCGTATTTCACCATTCAATGCGAAAACCTTGTTAAATAGAGTTTATTTAATTTATAAAGTTTTTTAATACAAAATATTGAATGTAAAATATTTTTAAGACTTTATTTGGCCTTGCATCTTTTTGATACGTAACTAGCCAAATGTTCCCACTGCTGGAACTCAGTGCCTTCTCTTGCAAGGAGAGAATCAAGTCTAGGTATAATCCACCACGCTTTCCTAGTACGTGTTGGATGGCGGATAACGCATGATCTTAAAATAGTTTATCTTTAGTATCAAACCCAGCAGTGAAGACAAACTGCTATATCTGCAGTCGGTATAATACTGGAAGAAGTTTGGAAGAGCAACGCAAAATGAGTTGTTTGATAATAATTAATGACGCGCATTATTTCAATAGAATTGCATTCAAGAAGTGCGCTGGATTTTGTACATAAATGTCAATTTAAGCTAAGGAACTGTCTACACGTCATCATTTCTGCATTTAGTAGATAGAGTAGATAGAGGCCTCATTCCAAAGCAGGCTTCGAAAAATATCACACTTATTTCAATTATTCTAATTCAATATATCGCGAAGTTCCGGTTTGAAGGTTAATGTCTCCATAGAAATCACAAGGAAAACATATAAATCATCTATATCTGGTTAACGAATTTGCATAGTAGATTGTATTAATACAGTAGGTACAGTACAGTAGTAGTGTACAGTATACGGTGAAGGAAAACATCGTGAGGAAACCGACATGTACCTAGAATCTTTCAAAGTCATGTGTCATCCGCCAACCCGCACTGGGCCAGCGTGGTGGATTATGGCCTTAACTCTCTCCTTGCGAGAGAAGGCCCCGAGTCCCAGCAGTGGGAACGTTTAGTGGGCTGTTGATGTTGTACAGTATACAGAGAATTGTATTAGTTTCTAGTAGAAATCACTGTGACGTGAACTACTTACCCGTGTAACCCGGGGGCGCTGTTAGTTGAAGTTATAAGTCAAAACTAGGTTTTTCATTAAATTTACCTACTTTTTCGACATTTCAACATGAAATTCTTTGGTTTGGTTTCTGCTTTGAAACGGAGAAAACAGTCCTTAGCTCTAATTAAAGAGGGAAAACATGAGCTCCTCTGGTCTTGTTTAAATAACATGGATACAGGAGAAAATACGCTGCATTTCCATTGGAAACGAAGTATGTTAGAGTTGCCACGTGCGAGTTCGTTCTTCAATTCTGCGTAGATGGTTTTATTTTGTGAAGATGTTGTTTTGGCTTTGCAGTTATACGAATCTAAGCTGATCTTGAATTTTTATCTTGAAAAATGATCTTGAATTTTGAGTTACGTATTTCTTCCCTTCTCTCTATTTCTTTCTGTAGAAACTAATTATATGTTTTATTATTTAGGTATCTATTTGTCTAATTCTTTAGAAACAAAAAAAAATCAAAGTGCGTAGGTAAATGATTTTGTGTAAAAGAAACAACATTTATCATAATGTAATAATACTCGATAGAATTCCCGTTAGTAGGTACTACCTACTAATGTGACGTTTTCAACTGAACGCTATCTATCGTCGCGTCGGTCAGATGATGCTGTTTACATACTTATATTTTTATGAGGTTATAGCGCGTGACATAACCTCACAAATAATGTATAAATAAATAAAAAACATAAAAATATTGGATAAATAAAAAAAATAATCATATTAGCATACTTCATATAACAACTCTTATAAATAATAAAACCAATAATACTTTCTGCTATAAAAATACGCATCGATTTTATGCTACAAATTATTCTTAGTAATATTAAAAACGCTTACATACGCATGTATGAACTTTTTTACTCTTTCACGCAAAAACTACTGAAGAAATCAGGATGAATAAGTTTTATATTGAAGTTAGTCTGGAATAATACATGAGCTAACTTTAATTCCATGAAAATAAAAGGTTCGGGAACGAACTACAGGTCTGAAACAGCACAGCGGGGCACTGCTAATAGTAAAATGTAAGTAAATATTCATTGATACGAAATCACGTCAGTACCAGTTATCAGTACACAGCATTGTTAACATACCCATTAGTTTCCGTAGGTGTACCAATCGCTTATACCAGTCTAACAAAGTTTCCTACAGAATTTCCAACCTCTAAAATACCACAGCATGTCTCTCCATTAGCTCAGTCCTAATTACGAACCATCAGTAGAGATATCTGAAGCCAAGTCGGTCGCAATAGCACAGATTTTACTAGAGAACCAACTTTTATAATAAAGGTTTAGCTTTTTGAAACTTTAGCAAGCAAATTTACAAGCAAGTAACTTTAAAATTTTAAAGTGACATGTAATATCAACTCTTGCGTCAAGTCAAAAAAAACTGTAGAAAATACATCATTTGTATTTATTTTTATGAAAATAACAAAATGTTTTACAATATCGAAAAGTTCTCCATCAATTTAGCTCAAATAGAGGTATATAATAATAAACGCGATTTTTTTTGTTTCTTTCTTTAGTGCCTGCGACTGGAACAACAGGTTTTAAAACGTATGCTTTAATTTGCTCCTCATTTCTTATCCAGGGAATTATGATGTGGCAAAACTAAGCATGGTAGAGTATATGGTATAACATGGTGTACATATAAAAGTACACCATGCCATGCCAAAATGATCTAAAATATGTTAATGTCTGTTTTTTCTAGGACCGAAAAATGCTTATCAATTACTGTTAGAGTTTTAGATTTATTCACTCGTAAAGTACAAATATTTGACCCAAATACGTAAAACTTGACCAACAAAGAACTGTCTCATAACGCTAGTCAATAAATTTAATTGAGATCGGTAAATTAGTGTTAGGTGGAAAATATACTTTCGCCAAGTTCCTTTAGAAAGATGAATAAAAAAAATCTAATCATTTATAGGTCTTGAGTAGCTTATGGCTGGAGCTGGAGGATCCAAATAAATAAATTGTTCATTAAATAAAATGGAGTTTTACATCTGGTAATTATCAATTTGTGTCCACAGGGCATAATCCTCCCATCGACATTCTGATCACGCGTCGCCGTAGTTTCTATGAGTGCGGAACGTCGCGCAATCTGCTGTCGTCGTCAGAACTATCGAAAGGGTCGCAAGTTAAGGCAAATTATGTAGATTGGAGGGCATATGTGGTGTTTAGTAAAATAGAGGATACAAGAAAGCTGGTCAGTTCACATTAACCACAGAACATCTTTCTGCAATATAAACACAGAACATCCAATACTTAGATATAGAGAGTGAATCGGTTTCTTCTAGGTAAGCACGCTCCATCTTAGACCGCATCGTCGCTTAACATCAGGCGAGATGGTGGTCAAGTCTAAACCTATAAATGTTAAAAAAAAAAAAAAAAAAAACTTACTCGTCAAACAGTTAACGCATACTTTAAGACCTTAATCTAATAATACACCGACGACATCGAGGATGATGCAATGTATCAGTTTGTGTTGCGAATGTTGAACGCATCACCAAGTGCCATCAGACTCTACATCTTTTTGTTAAGCTTTTATAGGCTTACACTTGACCGCCATCTCGCCTGATGTTAAGCGACGATGCGGTCTACAATTCCCTCCGATTCACTCTCAACTTTGAAGGCACAAAGATTGCAACCATCGGGAAATAACTCACTCAGAGAACACATTTCACAGCCAAGACGTTCTTACTTCCAGGTGGCCATAAAATATCGCGGTGCGGTGCGCCTCCACATGCTGATGACGGATGGGGCGAGTGAAAGTTAAAAAAAAAATAGATACTTAGTTTTAGAGTTAGAGGAAACTTGTACGTAGTATTCAAGAAATTTTATGCAAAAGGTATTGACGATACACAAAAGACAAATTAACTTTGTAAAAGAGGGCTTAACTTCAAACTCCAAGAACAAGCCTTTCTCAATCCTGGGTTCAGCACCTGATTGGACTATTTTAATGGACACGGATGAAAAACACTACAAAATCCCAGAGGATGTGGGTGTTTCGTCATCCAGACAGGACATTTTCCTTTTTTCTAGGGCTACAAAACGCATAGTCCTTGTAGAACTTACCGTACCGTGGGAAACTAATATACCTAAAGACCACGCGATGAAACAAAATAAGTACCTACTACGACCTTCAAAACGAATGAACAAAAAATGGCTATGTAGTTAATTTATACGCTGTAGAAGTAGGAGCAAGAGGTATACCAGCAAAATCTCTCTATAACCTGCTTAAAGACCTTGGCTTGTCCAGAAGTGCAGTAAGTTATATACTAGAACGAGTATCTAAAGCTGCACTAGTAAGATCATATCGGGTTTGGCTGGGCAGGGAGAGAAATACAAGTAGTGAAGGTGATCGTTGACGTACGTCACCAAAAGGGGCCCCTTTTAAACCTACGCCCGAGTCACAAGTCTTGGGGTCTATTCGAGATTTCTCTCTCTGCCACACGATGGACCGGGATCCATTGAACAATTACATTGTATATCGAATAATAATTGATCCCGACTGTTCAGTTGTAATGTTCTTTTATTAGAAAAATATTGTATATATTTCAATAGTATTAATACAATAACATATTATAGAATTCTAGACCACCAGAAATCTAAGTGCTTGTTTTATTCTTTTCAGTTTTTTTAGAATGCGAATACGTATTTTGGTTCACTTTTGACGCAGTCGGGTTTTTGAGTTTTTAAATTATATATTTTTACTAGCTGACCCCGCAAACGTTGTTTTGCCTTAGTGAACAACCCTTGTCACTTAGAGGTATGAAAAATAGCTAGTAGCCGATTCTCATACCTACAGAATATGCATATAAAATTTGGTTAAAATCAGTAAAGCCGTTTCGGAGGAGTAAGGAAACAAACACTGTGACACGAGAATTTTATATATAAGATTTTATACTTTTTAGTTACGAACAATGTTGTGAATGTTAATATGCTCAACATAATATTATGCATCTTTTGGTTGCTGACCAAATGCCTTCGTTTCTACTGATATGATAATAATATGTAGGTTTTTCTACTTCATGTAATTCATATAGTTTTGTGTTAGTATAGGTTTTCGATTGACGTTGAGTACTAAATCGTTTGAAGTTGGAGATGGACGACCGAGGCGGAGCAATCCGAGAGCGGTTCTGTGTTCCCACTATCAGCGGCAGAGTTGAAACCCCATGGAGGTTTATTAGTAGATAGGGGCACCATATCCATACATGGTATAGAGTGCAACATAACCCGGCTGTATCTCCAGGGCGGGGCAGTAGGGTCTTTTTTTTAAATAAAGAGTGACGAGACGATCAGGACATGTGCCTGATGGTAAGCAACATGCCTGCCACATAACAGCACAGTGACACACAGCTATTGGAACATGAAGAGTCCAAATCATTACCTAGCACTGCTCTGCGCTTGTCACCCAGAGATCTAAGTTGTTATATCTGTAAGCCCTGTAATTTCTCTGGAAACATTGCCCTTCAAACCGGAACACAGTAATGTTTGCACATTACTGCTTGGCGGTAGAATAATTGGCAAAGGTGTGGTACTTCCCCAGGCGGACTTCTGCTAAGAGTCCTACCACTACAAATATACAGGGTATGCGTAAATACACAGAACACTGTTCTGTGCGTAAATACATTTCCTGCACGTACGAAAAAAAGGTAGTCCAATATATCTACTAGCATAGATCGTAGAACCCAAGATAGGCCCTCCCAAACTTCACGGTGCACGCAATCATGTCAACGTTGGAAAGAGTGAGCTCACTCTTTCCGTTATAGTCGGTTGCAGGACGCGGTGGACGCCGAACGTTTTTACCTATCATTATTCGTTGTCGACAACCAAAATAAGTAAAACCACAGCAAATCTCGCCGCTAGCGATTATAGGGGTCAAGTAGATTGGTTGTTTGTAAACCACTTACGATACATAAACCTATAAATGTGAGAATGGTTGTTACTCAACTTTAAATCGATATACACCCTAAACGGTCAGTCAAATCGAAAAACATTGAAAGAAAGCTAAACATTATTTTTAAATACCTATTCAACGATACCCCTCTTGACATAGTTTGGTGATTTTCATTTTTTTAATTTGGACAATATGGCGTCCGGTAACCGCCATATTGGATTTACATTAATGTCATGTCTTTAGTGTCACTCGCCAGATTAAGAGGAATCGATTAACGTGTGAATCATAAAAATCGGCCCAGGCGTTTGGTCTCTATAGTGCTTCAAAGGAACATACATACATACATAGACTGTTAAACACATTACCACTCCTTTGCGTCGCGCAGTCGGGTAAAAAAGGCATGGATACAAAAGTAGTTCTTACTATCTCTATAAGAGCTTGTGTGTGGACTTGAGTGAATTTAAACACGTAATTCCTTAGCACACAAACATTCTCTAACAGAAAGACTTCTTTTGATCCCTTAAAAGACCGAGGTTACATTACACAGCGAGGTACAACTAGTTTGAAAATAAATACAAAAGTGATGTAATGGAAACGACAGTATCGTTGTAATTTTGTTTACTAATTAATTTAAAAAAAGGGAGGTACTCGAATACACTTTTTTATAATCCGTATACTACAGGACGTGAATGGAATGTGCTTAACTTTCTCATCCTGCATCCACGAAACTTCATCACAGATCTCCAATAGTAGTAGATGGTGGTAAATACTTCCACCGTTTAACGTACAGTAGTGCTTCACCGTGTCACATTATTTGTGCATATAAGTCAAAACTCTAAAAAAAGTAGCGCAGTGTTAAAATTGCGCGTCACAGATCAAAACTGACAGCTCAAATCGAAAAATACATAAATCAAATATGACAGTTTAAAATTGCGGTTTCTCATCGGAGTCAATCGTAAATATTTTTTTAAAGTTTGCAACAATTGGTTTGATTCGAAACGGTATCGAAGTATTTCCTGTTCACATTTTCATGTGAAAAAAATGAATCATAACAAAATTCTCATACAATATCACAAAACTTGGAATAGGCATAACTCACTTATTGTTGCCACTGCTAGGATGGAGCCTTCTCACACAAGGACTCAGTTAAGGTTCATAATCCTCCAAACTCAAAGACAGTAGCAAAAAAAAAAACGAAATATATGACAGACAGATGATATACGTCCTTGAATGATTTCGGAACAAGCTGTTTTCTTCACAAATTTCATGTTGTTTTCTTCCTGCTAACGTTAAAACCAGTGGTGATGACCAACGTGTACATCTTCATTTGTCAAAATAGTAAGAGGGGCTGGCAAAAATTGAACCACATGGTATGACGTAAAATCGGACGAGAGCAAATTGTTAAAAACTTGACCTGAGTTTAATTTTGCCTGTTTCTTAAATTCATCACAAACATATTATTATTGTTTCCACAAAATATTCTTAAATGTAGATTTAACGTAGCTCAAAAATTTAACAGCTGTTTGGCACGCTATAATAACAAAAGGCCTTAACATTGAGAGAAAACATCACAAGGAAAAGACCAATATGGAGGTTCTAACAAAGTTGTACGTCTGCATTTAGTGAGATACTAAAAAGTGTACTTGGCATTCGAACCTGCGACTTCACGATTATGAATCGCATATTCTTTCCACTAGATCACCACAGCTTCAATTTCTACGACTTTTAGTGCCATGTTTAGTATTAAAGTTGGTTTAATTTGAAAATTTCTTGCTGGAATATTTATCGTCACCAACAATATCGTTTGTTTACTGTAACTTCTAAACCAATTAAGGCAACTCGTGATCGTCTTCAAGTGGCAGTTTCTGTACAAATTAACTGGGAGCGAAGTCCGCCAATTGGATTTCTAGTCACGACCAAACTGAATTCAGATGAGTATATCAATGTATATTATGGTCAGAGTTTGGATCGCGAGGGCCCGCAAAAATTTACCCTCTTGATGAAATTGAAGATTACCTAAAAACGTATTCATAATCCGATCGGGCGGATATAAAACTTGATTGAATATGGATGGGGCCTGAAATTGTGTGGGGGATAAATAAAATGTAAATCATGGGAAGGCGCAAGTGGCCATGTAGTGTTGTTGCAGATAGCACATAAATTTCAATTTTATTATGAAGTCATGTCAGAGAATTTACCGTATATTTTTTAACAGAACTACAGTCGTCGCGACTTGCTTTTTGTGTTACTTGAAGACGTAGATTTTTCATGTATTTTCAAGATTGTGAAACTAGAATTTACTTGTAAGAAAAACATACAGGAGAAATGAAATTTATTACGAGTAGGTATACTGTCAGTTTTAAGTATAATATATAGTCTAATCACTGTCCCCATTATACTCGAACTCAAAATTTGAGTACGAGTAACTTAAATCAAAATCTATTTATTATTTGAATTAAATATATTACAGTTAATAGGCTTATGATTAGTACCAAATTGAGTTACTTTTTGTCATATTTACCTATATTTTTTGTTTTACTGATACGTTTCAACAAATTTCAGATTTTTCTATCACTAATTTTTATGAACAGTAAGTTTATTCTTGAGCGTCGTAAAAAATCCTCGTCTCCTAAAATAATCCTGAAACTCTATGCATATCTCAGTAAATTATGTTCCCTATAATAACAGATGAAGCCTACGCCCGCAGTCGCCACATCACATTCTGAGGTCTAAAATCATATGACGTGGGCCTTATCACCCTTGCCTCGAGGCACATACTACCCTTCTTCCGCTACAGTTATTGCCACTTATTTTTAAGTGCCACTAACTTGATATTATATAAAAGTACGCACAAGAACGGTAGTAAAAATTGTATGTAGATATTGAATTATATTACTACCGTTTGATATCTTTTCCTTAAGATTTATTAGTATGAATTGTAGCATAATTTTATTCATAAAACACATTTTTGGCTTCCAACGTTACAGTGGATTGTACATCTATAAATTAAATAAATTTAATATTGGTGGACAATTCACACATAACACTATCTGACCCCAAACTAAGCAAAGCTTTTGTGATAGTGGCCAGATAGCTGATTTAATCTTCTTAATATATATAAACTCCTGTCACGATGTTTGTCCGGGATGGATTCCTAAACTACTTAACCGTTTTTAAATTAAATTGGCACACCGAGAGTCTGGTCCAACTTGAGAGATAGGATAGTTTTTATTTCGCTTAATAGTCTTTAATGTCCGAGCGCAGCCGGAATGGGCCGCTAGTACTTGTATAGTTTTAAATACATACTCTCAATCAAACCAGATTATACTTACTCAAGAATAAGAATGTCTCATTAAATTTTGTATTCCTAAGCTGCAATTGGCCTGAACGCGTAAGTAACGAATACTACACGGCCGGCGCGTAATACCTACATTCTTCTTGCGAGTAATCACCCGCTTGCGCGGAAGACCGACAGTCCGCGTAAAATGAAAAAATATGTGCTTCAACCGCTTGGTGTTAGACGGGATAATTACGCTTACTAGCATGCATTACTACTTCATCAAGCGCTTATGATGCTATAAAACGACCAGCTTCAAACTTCCTGGAATTGGAATTTGGATGTTTGTTATCAACGCATTCACACATTCCTAAGCAATTAAGTAATTGCGGATAATAAATTATCCGTGAGTGGTTACTAGTTTTCTATGCTACTGGAATCCGACAAGCATGTAACCTCCAACCAGCATGAAACCTCCTCATTTAATTACTACGAATTATGCTAATTTTCGACTGTTTTACTTAATATTTCAATATAATATTACCTACGCTACGGTGAAAAAGGTACCAGATAACAAGATACCAAGTCCGAGTGTTGTCTTGAGTAGACACCCCAGTCAAGGACCTAGTTCCTGAAGACTTTTCTACAAAATATGTGATGACATCCTGATCTCCAGCTTGGCTTGATTATTATCGTCGTACAGTTCCTGCAGCCTTCGTAATTGTTTAGAACACATACGCTCAAAGCGTGCTTCTTGAGCCCAGAGTCATTTTCTGCATGAAGCATCATCGGTGCATCAGTGGTGGCGTGGCGTACGTAGGTACTTACCTAACACATTCATCGAGACTACAACGACGAAACATTTATTTTCGCACTTAATTTTATTTCCCTTTTTATTTGTAAGTAAGTAAATCATTATTATTTTTAATACGTAGGGACATGTTTTATGTAGGTAAGTACCTACCTATATGTTATTGAAATTGATTTACTTAAGTACCTATATAAGTATGTAGGTAATTATACTTAATTATTTTTAATGAGCTTTCATAAAAAAAAAACCTAGGTATTGTAACTTTTCGATGTTAATTAATTATTTTATAATTTACTTTTTGAACTGAAATAATTATCTGCGTAAGTATAGAAGATTGGCCTAAAGGTTTATAGCACTTGGCTGGGTTTGGTGGTTGAAGCAAATCTAGAAGCAAGATTGGTAGACTGAATGCGGTAGAGAGATAAAAGTAAGCATTCCTCGCCTCTAAATTTACTATGTTAGCTTAATGATATTATTCCACTTCACTGAATGCAGAATTCTGGCGACTGAATTCAGCCTACTGAATTTTTCCTACTGTAATAAGCCTTTAGGGATTAGGAAGAGAAAATAACTGATGGCTATTATAGCGTATACTCGTATACTTTATTCCTTTAAGTAATTTCAGAGTATTTGTTCAGATTTATTATTTTGATTTATTAATTTTCTATTTGTTTTACGGATTTTTCTCGTTTGTGGCGTTTATGATTTTTGAAAATGTTTACGATTTTTTATATTTATTTTTGTTATCTGTTACTGCGAATTGGGTGAATATTTTAAAGCTATCATCACGATGAGTGAGTCGTTAACGTGTTTGACTTGTCCCCACTGCCCAGGGTCCATGCGAACTTTTAGTGTACACGGGTTGAAAATTCACATAGGACACAAACATAAACAGGTGTCGTGCAGCCAACAACTTCGAGTTCTTGCGCCCGCGCAGACTACTTCAAATATCCGGGCCACTGGTACGGCGGCCTCTGTAATACCGTCGCAGCGGAGTCCTCTGGAGAAGCTAGCTAGCTTAAAACGGAACATTCCCGTGTTGCGGCACATTCCAAAAGGTGCAAGGAATCAGGCGGCGGGTAAATTGTGCGACATCATTGATAGGTGTGTCGAGCATAATGGTGTTGATGAATGGTGGTTGCTGCTTTCTTTTGCTTTTAGGGCACTTAGAGTACCATCAAAAGAAGCTTCTGGGAACGTCACATCAAAAGTTAAAATTAACATAGAATCGTCAGGTTTTTATGATTTTGAAGACGTTCTTGGAGGACTGAGGGCGAATTCAAGGGCACGGTCCATTCAAAAGACGATTGAGAACAAAGTTTATGAAGGTGACTTGAGGGGTGCCGTCCGTCTCTTAACTTCTAACGACAGCTTTGCTAAGCCTTGTCCTAGCACCCTAGCTGCTCTTAAGGTTAAGCATCCTAGTCCGTCACGGCCACTTAGCTTTCCACCAGAGCCGGACGTATCCTTTTCTCCTGTTTCTGTAAAAGAGGAGGATGTGGCACTGGCACTTAGCTCATTTTATAACGGTTCTGCGGGGGGCCTGGATGGTATGCGCCCAAGCCATTTGAAAGAACTGACGTCGATTACAGCCGGTGAGAACGGGCGGCGCCTACTGCAGTGCTTGACGAAACTTGTAAACTTTTTACTTAGTGGTCAACTAAATCCGGAGGTGTGCCCATACCTTTATGGCGCTACATTATGTGCTTTAAAAAAAAAAAGATAATGGTATTAGGCCAATAGCTATAGGCAGCACATATCGTAGGTTAGCTGCTAAACTGGCCTGCCGTGCCGTGCGAGTGGAGATGTCGGAATACTTACAGCCGCATCAGTTGGGTTTTGGGTCGCGAAGAGGGTGTGAGGCAGCTATTCACGCCGTCCGTACATATGCCATGGAAGCATCTAACAAAGATTGTGTCATTCTGAAACTTGATATTCGCAACGCGTTCAACACCTTAGAAAGAGATACACTTTTGAGCCAGGTAAGGGATAAGATTCCTTCCGTATATCCATTCTTACATCAGATATACCATGCCCCATCTAACCTCTTCTACGGCGAGGATCTTATCCTTTCACAGGTGGGAGCTCAGCAAGGGGATCCACTCGGTCCCCTAGTCTATTGTTTAGCAGTCCACAAAGCCATTTTGGAACTGAAATCACCTCTAAACATGTGGTACTTGGACGATGGCACCATCGGCGGTAGGCCTGACATTGTGGACCAAGACCTTCAAGTGCTCATTCCGCATCTCAGGAAGCTGGGTCTGGAGGTAAATCCGGTTAAGTGTGAGTTCTTCCCCTGTAGCACTGAAACTGGTATACACTTCCGTCACTTTGATTCCAGGCTTCCTGGCCTTAGAGAACTAACAGCTTCCAATTTCAATCTCTTGGGTTCTCCAATTTTTCTTGAGGCGGTTCCTGAGGCCATATCCGTTCGAAAACAGCTTCTCCTTATTGCTCGAGACCGTTTGCAAGAGCTATCCGCTCATGTTGCAATGGTGCTGCTGCGTATGTGCTTTGCTATGCCGAAGATGACATACCTATTGCGTACTGCACCAACTTGGCTTTGCCCGGAAGAAGTGTCCGCTTTCGACAGCACACTGAGGGATGTGGTGGAGTCCATCCTTAATGTGTCACTTTCGGAGTTACAATGGCGTCAAGCAGCCCTTCCTATTCGGCACGGGGGACTTGGGTTTCGTCGCGTAGTCGACGTTGGTTTGCCGGCTTTTCTAGCATCAGCGCATGGGGTGGCGGACCTCGTCACTATCATTATTTCTAGTGGTGACGGAGCGAGCATACCTTTTGTGCCTGAGGCGATATCAGCCTGGTCAGCCCTCAATGACGGAGCGTCAAAACCTATTACCCCGCACGTTCAGCGAGTCTGGGATGAAGTTGGAGCTAGGAAGATCGTCGAAGAGATGATTGTTACAGCAACTGGCGCTGATTTGGCGAGACTCCGTGCTGTGTCACAAATAGAATCCGGAGCATGGTTGCAAGCCCTTCCTTCACCTAATCTGGGGACCTTGATAGACGACGACTCGCTGCGGGTGGCCGTGGCTTTGCGATTGGGCAGTAAGGTATGTGAACCCCATAAATGCACCTGCGGCTCTGTTGTGGAGTCTGATGGCTATCACGCGCTTAGTTGTCGTCGTTGCTCGGGTAGGTTTCCGCGTCACCATGCTCTTAACGACATAGTACGTAGAGCTCTGATTTCAGCTGGCGTTCCTTGTGTTGGGGAGCCGCCAGGTTTGATCAGAACTGATGGGAGGCGCCCGGATGGTTTGACTCTAGTGCCATGGAAAAACGGCAAGTGCTTAGTTTGGGACGCCACTTGCGTTAGCACTGTCGCAGCCACGCATTTGAGTCGAACCATCCGCTCGCCGGCGGCCGCTGCGGAGGATGCTGCCTGTAAAAAGCACCAAAAGTACGCGACAATGGAACCGCAATATTATTTTGTACCAATAGCCGTGGAAACCTTGGGTAGTTGGGGAGCCGAGGCTAAAACCTTGATAAAAGACATTGGTCGCCGAATTCGCGGTATAGGCGGTGACGCCCGGTCTGGCTCGTTTCTGGTGCAAAGGATTTCTATTGCAATTCAACGGGGCAATGCTGCCAGCATTTTGGGCTCCTTTGCACCAGCGACAGTGCAGGGTGGGTTATGTGATAACTTTTAATATAAAATTTAATTGTCATTGTTATTTATTATTATTATTACTTGGTGTTTGTGTTTAATCTTAAGTTTTCTAAATTGTAAATTGTTTTATATTTTAAATGTCAATGTACTTATTATTTCTATTCAATTTAAACATATTATGACTTACATATAAAAAAATACCAACACGTTATATGTTTGAGCTGAGATAGGCGACAACTTCAGCCCTAAAAATACATACTTATTATACATAGAAACACCCAGACACAATTGAATGGATATTTGTGGAAAAATACATCTTCTTCGTCTATGTAATAGTATGTAGTGATCTGAGCAATAAGGCCGCCATATAAAATGTCATATATATGTGTAATATATTTATAGTTCTTAGTTCTGCCCCCGTTATAATAAATACAGTAAGTCATGTTACTTGTGTTATAACTTTTTTTACAGCGCTGTGATACTTAAATTAAAACCTACTAGGAATGTCTTTCTTTTTTTGGATATCTTAATTATTAACAAAGATACCATAAGCTCAATCACAGTAAATGTTATCAAGATTCAACCGTTCCTGAGAATAAAGACGGTAATTAAACTTACTATTATATATTTTTATTTATTTCATATTTTCTTAATCATATGTACGGTAACTAAGCTTACTGAGATTACCATTATAGTATTTGCTCAACACATAATCACAGTTAGTATAGTTACACTCCTTATAGTTTGTGAGATTCGTAAAAATAATGCCAATCCGTAAGCATAGTTCAAGTAAGTGAGTGAACACATGTACATACTGTAACTATGATAACAAAATCTTCACCATAGACGAACACACCTTTTAATGCTAAGCAAAGTAAAACTACTTAAGTGTTGTATGCTAAATACATTGTATAAGTAAAAATAAGTTATGTATATCAATCTAACAGTAAATTCGATGGTTACTGTAATTATGTTTAGATATTTGGATCGTAACACGAAAGTTTATGATTTTGATGATTATGTTGCACGTGTTAAAAGTGTGAATTCCATGAAAACGATTGTTAAAGAAATGATGTTCTCTGATTTTTATGACTACGAAGAAAGCGTCTCGCAACATAAAATACGGAACTCTTCACCGCGTATCTACAAGAGACATCACATACGTTTAAGCTGAAAGGGGCCATTTTAGTCTAAGAGAGACGAACTTTTGAGCATTCCATGGATTCACCGTGTGGGTGCCGGGTCCATCGTGTGGCAGAGAGAGAAATCCCGAGTCTCGGGATCTGAATTGTGACACGGTTGTAGGTTTAAGGGGCCCCTTTCCGACGTTAATCAACACTCACCTTCACTACTCGCGTTTCTCCCTGCCCAGCCAAATCTTATATGAACCTACTAGTGCAGCTTTAGATACTCGTTCTAGTATAGAACTTACTGCACTTCTGGACAAGCCAAGATCTTTCAGCAGGTTATAGAGATATTTTACTGGTATACCTCTCTCGCTCCTATTTGTACAGCGTATACATTAACTACGTAGCCGTTTTTTGTTAACTCGTATAGAAGGTTGTAATACTTATTTTGTTTCATCGCGTGGTCTTCAGGTATATCAGTTTCTCACGGTACGGTAAGTTCTACAAGTTCTACAAGAAACGCATAGTGCGTTTCGTAGCTCTAGAAAAAAGGAAAATGTCCGTTCTGGATGACGAAACACCCACATCCTCTGGGATTTTATAGTGCTTTTTATACGTGTCCATTAAAATAGTCCAATCAGGTGCTGTACCCAGAACTGAGTAAGTCTTGTTCTTGGAGTTTGAATTTGAGCCTTCTTTTACAATGTTAATTTGTCTTTTGTTTGTCGTCAATCCTTTTTGGACTCTAGCTACTGAAAGGCTTTACGTATGATTTCAAGTACTCTGTCATGGCGCTGTGAGTAATAACCCCTATTAAGGAACACCTTGCATCTCACCAATATGTGCCTTGCTGTACGTATTACCTCTCCACAAGTATAGCAACATTTTTCAGAGGCCTTTCCCACCTTACCAAGTTACTCTGGTCAGGGAGGGTCATTTGGAAAGCATATAGATAAATTTTAATAAAGCAAGAGACCAGTCAGAGAGCAAGGAGCGCCATTTTAGAGCTCATAGAATACAAAACTCACCTATGATTAACCACTCACTTTGCATTTCCAAATTCATGGCGTGGACTTTGTAACCATCATTTTCGTCTTATTGTAGAAAGGTTTTCACTATGTCTCGGTCTTCCCTTTTCTTTCTTGCACCCAATCAAGATGTATATACTTGTGTACCTGCCATACATTTGTTTATTCGAATTGAAGTCTAGATTCAAGGTCTGAAGCACTTTTGTCTTTTGGGAGAGATCGGACGGTTTCTTTAGTTTCAGCTCAGTTTGAAGTTTGATTGGACTACTTAAATAGAGACATATGAAAAGCACTATAAAATCCTAGAGGATGTGGATGTTTCGTCATCCGGATCGGACATTTTCCTTTTTTCTAGAGCTACGAAACGCATTGTCCTTGTAGAACTTACCGCACCGTGGGAAACTGATATACCTAAAGACCACGCAATGAAATAAAATAAGTATTACGACCTGCTGAAAGACCATGGCTTGTCCAGAAGTTCAGTAAGATCTATACTAGAACGAGTATCTAAAGCTGCTGGTTTATATCAGATTTGTATGGGCAGGGAGAGAAACGCGAGTAGTGAAGGTGAGTGTTGATGTGCGTCGGAAAGAGCCCCTTAAACCTATACCCGTGTCACAAGTATCGGGATCTACTCGGGATTTCTCTCTCTACCGCACGATGGACCCGGCATCCGCACGGTGAATCCATGGAATGCTAAGAAGTTCGTCTCTTTGTTAATGCTACTAAAATTTTGATAATAATTTTTAATCGTCTTTAACAATTTAACCATTAATAAAACATATCTGATATTAGGATAATTATGAGTAGTTTTCGACACTGTTATTAATTAGAAAAGTTTATTTAACAAATAAGATTATTTTATCTCTCAAATATTTAATTCTAATGTAAAGACTGAGTTTTTACTAAACATTATAATAATTTTATTATAACATGAAGTGCAATTTTAATTGCACAATAAATGTAAAATTCTGTTATAAACATATTGTTTTTTAAAAAAGCTGCTACTATACTATATTATATAAATTAGGAAGATTATTTCAGAGATGTAAACTGAATGGTAAGTAACAAAATGGTAAGTAAAAACTCTCAAAATATAAAAAAAAATTACGACGTTTGTAAATATGTGCTAGATTAAATAACTAATCTGTCTCTCTACTTTATTTTACTTTTACTGATGATATCAATTAAAGATCAAAACACACAATTTTTCACAAAAGCACTGGATTCATACGTTTTATATAGAAGTTATAGTAAACATAGTTACAGTAAGTTAAATAGACCGGACATTTTGCTAAACATTTTTACAGTATGTTATCGAGTTACTGTAAAAATGTTTAAGAAAGTGTTATTTGAGCTAACAGAAGTAGTAAATAGAGATACATTAATTAAAATTATGTCAAAAGCACTAGCATTAAGTCAATAAAATTTGTCAAGAATAAATCTACGTAAATATATATTTTATTGTCTGTTTGAATATCTGAGTTATCTGCTATAGTTATTGAGATACACAAATTTTAAAAAGTTTAAGCAAAAGTGCGATTTCCCGCGTGTTACATTTTCTGACTTACTGTAATTACAATAACGGGGGCAGAGTTTCTTTTGTAATGTTTCTTTTGTGTTGTGCCTTTTAATAAAGAGTTTTCTTATCTTATCTTATTTTATGTACATACGCCAATTAAATCATGTTGTCTAGAAAAAAGTGCTTGTACAATAGTTAAAGTTAAATTACCAAACTTTGTTCAGGATCAGTTTTCTCTCTTTAAGTTCTGTTTTCTGTGTTCTAGTTTTCGTTCTTTCTCTTCTCGTTCTGTTTAGTAAGGTAGTGCCCAGCCAAATTCGTACAAAGTGATTTAAGTTTTCTGATATCCTTATTAGTACAGCTAGAGAGTGGAATAAACTGTCGGCTTTGTTTTCTGAAAAATTCAATGTGGAACTTTCCAAAGTCAGAGTTACTACGTATTTTTTAGATCAGTTCCAATTTCAACTGCACCGTTGCTTACCATAAGGCGAGTTGGTAGTGAAACGCAAACCTAATGGATTGTACAAATATACCTATGTTCCTTAACAACAAATCTCTAAAAATATTGGTATTCATACCGGAACACAATATTGTTTGCACATTGTTGCTTGATGGTAGAATAACTATCAAAGAGTAAGAATTGTCAAAGGGTGCAGCTTGACCTAAAAAGAAGTGAGAATCCTAGAATTCAGAACAGGAACTAAAGACTACACCCGGGGTTGAGTAAAAGCATATTTTATCACTTTTGGCGGATAAAAGCCATCAAGAACACCTGAGTCTTATTTAACGCCTGACGTGCCAATATCCCTCTAGTTAGACTTTGTATGGACTATGGACTAGGTTTAGTTAGATTTTGAAATATGTTAGGATTTGACAAAGTTGCAGTTGTTAATTTGTATAAGCATGTTCACATTATTAAACATAACTATAATAAACAGCTCAATGTATATTTCCACTGCTGGGACTCGGAGTTCTCTCACAAGGAGCTAGTCCAGGCCATAATCCACCACACTGGCCTAGTACGGGTTGTTGGATAACCCATATCCTCGACAAAAGTATTCCTAAGACCATGTCGGTTTCCTCACGATATATCCCTCCACTTCTAAGGTCATTGGTGTTGACCTAATTGTAAATCTGCACTTACATATAAAAAAAACTACTCAGATGTGCAAGCTGGTTTTGTACCTATGATCTCAAGTTAAATGGGACGTCCTCTCTAGAAGGCAGCTTACTTTATGTTCTTACAGCTGGGTCTCTTTGCTTAATTTCTCCCACAAGAGGAAAATTAAGATCATGATACAGCATGATAGCCAAGTGCAAGATAGATAGATGACACATGTCCGCGTAACATAATATCTCTCTCGGCATATGCCAGTTTCATCATGATATTTTCCTTCGCCGGTGATGATAACAAACTTGAACATTTATAGGTATATTACATGTTTAATTAAGTATGTGAACACACCACTGTGATCCGGTATAAAAGGTAATGTTTCCAGGAAAATTATAAGACTAAGGTTAAAACATCTTATATCTCGAGCGCAGCGCAGCGCAGTGCTATGTAATGATTTCGACTTAAGGAGTCCAAATCATTACATAGCACCGTCTGTTTTAATGGATGCGTAACATGGGCATTGGGCAGGCATGTTGCTTACCATCAGGTGCATGTCCTGTACATCTCGTTGCTTCATAAAAAAATCTAGGAATAATGATTCGAGGTGCTGATCAAACCTTCAACTTCACGACAGTAAAATCAGAAGTTATCGCTACTAGGCTGTCTACGAGATGGTAATAAGCAATAAAGCAACACCATTCCTATTAAAATTATAAATGTGAACGTTTGTTGCCCAATCACGTAGCTAAAACTGAACGGACCTGTTTGAAATTTAGTAGATACTCAAATATATATGACAGTCTGGAATAGGACATAGCCTACTATTTATCCTGAAGGATATCTATTTATACAGAAATCCTTAGCGAATAGTACATGTAATAGTCTTCTGAATGTTCCTACTGCAGAGATTCCTGGCCTTCTCTGACAAGAAGGGAATTATTCGCCTTAGCAAATGGCTCTATTCGAAATAGTACGCAGACAAAGTTGATAGTAAATGACATTTTGACTGAAATTCACACGAACCAAGCTATCAAAGCGATTCATAAAATACATTTACTACATAATAATCTATAAATCAAATGAAAAGGATCACCGACGAAGGAAATAAGCTTTGGAATGAACATCTAAATAAAATATATGAAATTCTGAACCGTGTCACGAATCGAGGTCAGGAATTGACAGTCGACATCAATAATTCAGCATTCGGAAAAATTAAACGTATCCGTAGCCGATGTACGGCTTACATACCTTGTAGATACCTGATCGACATTGATTAAACGGATGAACAGATAATAAACTTACACTTGATTTATAAAAGCTCTTTTATAAATCAATATTTTCCTCAAGGAAAAAGTTATGAAAAGATTGGCAGATAACTTCTAATTTAGAATAATTTAGCGATCTTTATTTGTGACTTACAAATTTTGTACTCATCATGTTAATTGCATATTTATGTATTAGTATATTATGTAATAAGGTTATTTATGTATACGTATGTCTATTTTATTTTAGTCAGTAATTAGTATCCTATTTAACTTTTTTTATGAAGGTATCAAATTACTCCTTATTTGATTACTCCCGTATTTCTATAGTTGAAATTCTTTTCCATCCCACGGTTACCTGGAAGAGATCGTTTTTAGCGATAATGTCGCTATTTGGCTCCCATACAACAAACTTGATGTTTTACTTTTCTTGCTCGTTACTAATAACGGTGACACGTAGACGCTTCAACTATTCATAGAACATGAGTAGTTTTTAGGGTTCCGTAAAACGTAAAAACGGAACCCTTATAGATTCGTCATGTCTGTCTGTCTGTCTGTCTGTCTGTCTGTCCGTCCGTATGTCACAGCCACTTTTTGCCGAAACTATGAGAACTACACTGTTGAAACTTGGTAAGTAGATGTATTCTGTGAACCGCATTAAGATTTAAACAGAAAAAATTTAAAAAAAGTTAAATTAGGGTTGCCCCCCATACTGAGAACTGAAACTTGAAAATTTTTTTTTCATCAAACCTACACGTGTGGGGTGTCTATCGATACATAGCACCGTCTGTTTTAATGGATGCGTAACATGGGCATTGGGCAGGCATGTTGCTTACCATCAGGTGCATGTCCTGTACATCTCGTTGCTTCATAAAAAAATCTAGGAATAATGATTCGAGGTGCTGATCAAACCTTCAACTTCACGACAGTAAAATCAGAAGTTATCGCTACTAGGCTGTCTACGAGATGGTAATAAGCAATAAAGCAACACCATTCCTATTAAAATTATAAATGTGAACGTTTGTTGCCCAATCACGTAGCTAAAACTGAACGGACCTGTTTGAAATTTAGTAGATACTCAAATATATATGACAGTCTGGAATAGGACATAGCCTACTATTTATCCTGAAGGATATCTATTTATACAGAAATCCTTAGCGAATAGTACATGTAATAGTCTTCTGAATGTTCCTACTGCAGAGATTCCTGGCCTTCTCTGACAAGAAGGGAATTATTCGCCTTAGCAAATGGCTCTATTCGAAATATTACGCAGACAAAGTTGATAGTAAATGACATTTTGACTGAAATTCACACGAACCAAGCTATCAAAGCGATTCATAAAATACATTTACTACATAATAATCTATAAATCAAATGAAAAGGATCACCGACGAAGGAAATAAGCTTTGGAATGAACATCTAAATAAAATATATGAAATTCTGAACCGTGTCACGAATCGAGGTCAGGAATTGACAGTCGACATCAATAATTCAGCATTCGGAAAAATTAAACGTATCCGTAGCCGATGTACGGCTTACATACCTTGTAGATACCTGATCGACATTGATTAAACGGATGAACAGATAATAAACTTACACTTGATTTATAAAAGCTCTTTTATAAATCAATATTTTCCTCAAGGAAAAAGTTATGAAAAGATTGGCAGATAACTTCTAATTTAGAATAATTTAGCGATCTTTATTTGTGACTTACAAATTTTGTACTCATCATGTTAATTGCATATTTATGTATTAGTATATTATGTAATAAGGTTATTTATGTATACGTATGTCTATTTTATTTTAGTCAGTAATTAGTATCCTATTTAACTTTTTTTATGAAGGTATCAAATTACTCCTTATTTGATTACTCCCGTATTTCTATAGTTGAAATTCTTTTCCATCCCACGGTTACCTGGAAGAGATCGTTTTTAGCGATAATGTCGCTATTTGGCTCCCATACAACAAACTTGATGTTTTACTTTTCTTGCTCGTTACTAATAACGGTGACACGTAGACGCTTCAACTATTCATAGAACATTTAGTTTTATATTGTCTTTAAATATAATTAATTACGATAAAATAAAATAAATAATTAATGGAGGCTCCCATACAATAAAAGAGGTTTTTGCTGTCTAAGGAAGTGTCTGTAACTTCCAATATTAGGTTACAGATAATGGTACGGAACCCTTTGCCCGCGAGTCCCACTCGCACTTGGCCGGTTTTATAATGTGTTATTAACATGTTTTCATTCAGAGTATAATAATTATAATTAATACATAGGTTGTAAAAATACAAAAATAAAATAAACACGAAAAAAAAATGATGTACCTAACTGTTTTTTTTTTTTAAGACTAAGACAGATATGTAACAAAACTAGACACAATTCTAAAGCTATAAATAAGTAACTTAAAGTTATTCCTTAAGTCTATTTAAGGCATTGTGTTATTGGTCCGTTCGTGTGTTGGTGCTATAAGGGGTGTATAAATCACAGAAGTCGCTTACGTACGGACCGAACCGAATTAGCTTTGTTAATTTTGATCTGTTTTGTTGCGGAGACTTAATTTATGACGTTAATTAAAATTTTGGCGATAGCATGAAAATATTTCACATTTTATGAATTACGAGTATTTTCGTGGGATGAATTGGGATTCGGTTTTATGGATTAAAATAATGCAGACCACAAATATTTAACGCTATAATATGTATTTTTACATTTTAAGAGAAATTGCAACCCCGATGGATCCTGGTGCTTAAATAAATCGGTCCAACGCAGGTTTACTACGCACCGAATGTTCCGTAACACCCACAACGAAAATAGATACCTACAATTTCAGTTCGAATTTCATCCGGCCGTCTCGTCGCGTCGGTCTCGTGCTTGATCAGTATTTGTGGATATATTAAATTAAGTATTAAACAGTTTCATCAGCAAACAGCAGATAGTGGATGGATTGATGCATTTGAGATGTGGTTTTGGAGAATAATTATGAAGGATACATTGGACTGGGCATTTAGCCAGAATGGAAGGTAACAGTAGAGTGTAGACGCTGATAGTTACTGGAACACTTGATGGCAAAAAAAACGAGGCCGCAGTCTGATATGTCAGATCAGTATTGCATCATTTGTTTTAGAACATCAGTCTACGCCGCCCGCAGGTCGCCCATGTTAGAGGTAGATGGGATTGTTGCTCACGGAGAAATTGTTAAGACGTAGCGGTCACGAGCCTCAGACATGAAGAGCACGACTCGAACCTCGGTAACCTCGGTACCTCCTCGGTAACATATAATTATGTACATTGCTTCAGGTTTCATTGCTAAAACATATTTCTTCCAACATTTGCTAATAAAAACTTGATACAATTATATGGACAGACATACATAAATTCACAGGACATTTAATTATTATTGGTAATCTTGTGTCTGCCACACCACCGCGGCGGTGAGGTGGTGAAACATGTTTTTACGGCGTAATTAAGTAAAACTGGACTTAAGCGTCAATATTAACTCTTTGAGAACGCATGACATCACTTTCATACTTATTATATCTCATTATATTATTTTCATACTTAGGTATTTGAATATAATGCATTTAAAAGTTTTTTTTTACTAACGTAGGTCTACGAATGTTTGGTCGATATTTCTAAACATTACCCAACGTTGTGATACAAAATTGGGACAGTTGTAAGTACTGTGAACTGAACTGTTGGATGGAACAACATTTGATACCATACGCCGTCAAAACATCCCAATTCTACTCTATTACATTCTTACACTTTTAATTATGATTCTTTGCTCTATGTAAGCTTCTACGGGTGTCTTCAAACGTTTGACTTAAGACCAACTTGTAAGAAAGTTGTATCTACATCTATGTTCGTGTCTTTTAGCGAAAACTATTCGGAGTTATGCAAAACACACTACGTGGATTCGGTGGCTGTCACCCTGGTGCATACGAGATGAGCCAAAATTGGAGGAATACAAATGTGCTTCGAAATTCTTCAACGGCTAACTGTTGAACAATTGAAAAGAACACATTTTTAATCAACTTTAGATAAAACCACATACAAATAGACAGTGATGAAGTAACTGAACTTTACCTGGAAGATATCGCTTTGAGAGATAAAGTCGTACGATAACAACAAATACTTTAACTAGTAGCCCAGTCCTATGGTGTCACTAGCGTAGTACTGATTCTTTTATTTTTTCGGGATATAAAATAGTCTACATATTCGCTTTTCAGATCGCAGATCGCTTTTAGCGATAAGGTCGCCGCTTGATCACTAGTTCTAGGCTAAGTCTTTTTGTTATTTAAGTTGTATATTGTGAACAATAAAGAGTTTTCTATCTATCTATCTATTCCAGACTGTATATCTATGTAGTAAAATCACTTAAATAGTTTTTTATTGAAAGAGTTACAAATATCTATTCATACAAATATTATTTCGCATTTATAATATTAGAAGACGATTTTTCTGAAGTTCTGGTAGTTTTGCAGTTAAGTTAGTGACATAATTAAGTTTATTCAGGGTCTTGCACTTTCATTCAGTAGCGTTTTTAAGGCACATTTAAAATGAAGACACTTTTCTAAAGTGTTCCTGAAACTTTACTGTTCTGAATAAAATTTGGTTGATGAAAGACTACAAAAAGGCTCTGTCCCTATTTGGGTTATATTTTTTTTGTTCCGGCCTCAACATGTCAATCTAAAATAGGTATAATCAATACCGTGCTTGATACGTACGTGTATAATAATAGTGTATCCATCACGACAACTATCATTTATATACTCGTATCACTTGCTTATGATCTCCTAACACGAATATAATGGTTATTTTAAAATAATTCAGTAGACTACCATCGTTATTACGTATTTATAACTTGTCGATACAAAAGAGATGGATTGATTTTTCAAACATTAGTGTTTTAAAAGTACACTTTAATAACAGAACTTTTACTATTTATGGATACATATAATACAAATATTTCAGTTAAAATTAAGTACAATCTATTGAAAGTTTGACGGTTTGGTCATTTTAGATTACAATAAACACATTCAGACTGTAGAGGTAGAAAAAACTTAAACATCCGTCGATTGGAATACACGAGGGTGCTGCCCGATGCATATTATGTGTACCTTAGAACCGATTTCAACACTTTATTTTCACAGCCGTTATACTGGACGTCTACTCTTTTTCTACGAAAACGTAATTTCGAAATAAACTCGCGACTTTCCAACTCCGATTCTACTGCGATCCCTCGTTTTGTCCGTTTAAATTAATGTTCTAAGCCTACACTAATTAGAGTATGCTTAGAACATTTAAACGTCAAACAATGTTGTATCAGACGAAACGAAGTAGAACAAGATAGAGCAGGAAAGTTGCGAGTTTTTTTTCGAAATTAGGTACTGTTTCGTATAAATAGAGTAGACGTCCTGGTCAATGCTTTCTTCGTGCTCCGCATATTTTTCTTGTCTTCTTCTATAGGTATATCAAAACACGGAGTTATCGATAGAACTAAAAAATCTATGGAGCAGAGGTAGGCCTGATTGTAACAGTTTCTTTAAATCTCATTGGTGTGAAAATAAATAAAAAATCCCATTTTTAGCCTACTGACTTTTACTTAGTTTGGTAAGTAGTCATCACCCGCGGAGCCGGAGATCGTGTGTTTGTTTCCCACCCATCACAAATATTTGTCTGGGGGTTTCTATGTTCCTATCATGAGTTATCATTTACGGTTATTGAAATACTTTTTTTGTAAATACTTTGTAGTATCAGTTATATGTCTCCTATAATTCTAACTTTGCCTAGTTTCTGTCTAATTAGTGTTTCGTGTGGAGTGCACACCAAAATTGAAATGCAAAACATTTTTCCCTTATCTAATGATTCACAAGTATCCTATATTACAGCTGTTTAGGTTAAATACAAATTTTTAGAGTTCCGTAAAACGTAAAAACGGAACCCTTATAGATTCGTCATGTCTGTCTGTCTGTCTGTCCGTCCGTATGTCGCAGCCACTTTTTGCCGAAACTATGAGAACTACACTGTTGAAACTTGGTAAGTAGATGTATTCTGTGAACCGCATTAAGATTTGAACAAAAAAATTAAAAAAAAAGAAAAATTACGGTTGCCCCCCATACTGAGAACTGAAACTCAAAATTGTTTTTTCCATCAAACCTACACGTGTGGGGTGTCTATCGATAGGTCTTCAAAAATGATGTTAAGGTTTCTAAAATCATTTTCGTCTACACTGAATACTGAATAATTTGCGCGAGAGACACTTCCAAAGTGGTAAAATGTGTCCCCCCCCCTCTAACTTCTTAAGTAAGAGAATGAAAAATCTAAAAAAAATATACGATGTACATTACCATGTAAACTACCAACGAAAATTGGTTTGAACTCGATCTGATGAGTAGTTTTTAGGGTTCCGTAAAACGTAAAAACGGAACCCTTATAGATTCGTCATGTCTGTCTGTCTGTCTGTCTGTCTGTCTGTCCGTCCGTATGTCACAGCCACTTTTTGCCGAAACTATGAGAACTACACTGTTGAAACTTGGTAAGTAGATGTATTCTGTGAACCGCATTAAGATTTAAACAGAAAAAATTTAAAAAAAGTTAAATTAGGGTTGCCCCCCATACTGAGAACTGAAACTTGAAAATTTTTTTTTCATCAAACCTACACGTGTGGGGTGTCTATCGATAGGTCTTCAAAAATGATGTTGAGGTTTCTAAAATCATTTTCGTCTACACTGAATAATTTGCGCGAGAGACACTTCCAAAGTGGTAAAATGTGTGTCCCCCCCCTCTAACTTCTAAAGTAAGAGAATGAAAAATCTAAAAAAAATATATGATGTACATTACCATGTAAACTACCAACGAAAATTAGTTTGAACTCAATCTGATGAGTAGTTTTTTTTTAGTACGTCATAAATACATTATTATTAAAACTTCGATCAAAGTTAAAACGAACTAAAATAAAGTAGCCAAGTGCGAGTTGGACTCGCCCATGAAGGGTTCCGTTCCAGCAAGTAACATAATATACATAGTACACATAGTTCTTGTAGTTCGTTGTAACTTTGATCGAAGTTTTAATAATAGTGTATTAAAAAAAAACTACTCATCAGATCGAGTTCAAACTAATTTTCGTTGGTAGTTTTCATGGTAATGTACATTTTTTTTAGATTTTTCATTCTCTTACTTTAGAAGTTAGAGGGGGGGGGGCACACATTTTACCACTTTGGAAGCGTCTCTCGCGCAAGTTATTCAGTGTAGACAAAAAATATATTAGAAACCTCAACATCATTTTTTAAGACCTATCGATAGACAACCCACATGTGTAGGTTTGATGAAAAAAAATTTTTGAGCTTCAGTTCTCAGTATGGGGGGCACCCCTAATCTTTGTTTTTTTAAAAAACTTTTGTAAAAATCTTAATGCGGTTCACAGAATACATCTACTTACCAAGTTTCAACAGTGTAGTTCTCATAGTTTCGGCAAAAAGTGGCTGTGACATACGGACGGACAGACAGACAGACAGACAGACATGACGAATCTATAAGGGTTCCGTTTTTACGTTTTACGGAACCCTAAAAACTATCTGTACTATGTATATTATATGTTACTTGCTGCAAAGGAACCCTTCATGGGCGAGTCCAACTCGCACTTGGCCACTTTATTTTTAAGTACGTCATAAAAACACTATTATTGAAACTTCGATCAAAGTTACAACGAACTAAAGATAAAGATAATTTATTGAACAGAAATACTATGTGTACTATGTATATTATGTTATTTGCTGCAACGGAACCCTTGTCGAATGGGCGAGTCCAACTCGCACTTGGCCACTTTATTTTTTATGTCACATCGTCTTTTTAGGGTCAGAGAGCCTTGCGTTGCCGGTTGTTCGCATCTTGCTAACGGCGAGTACTTGCACAGACATAACCTAGTAGCCAGGATCATGCACCAGCAACTTGTTCTTCGATACTGCCTTGTCGAGTCCGAGGTGCCGTACTATAAGTACGCACCTCTGCCAGTTCTCGAGAATGGTCGTTGCTCTACTGGGACCGCTCTATCATCACGGACAGGACTATTGTCGCCAATAAGCCTGATATCGTGCTGGTAGACCGGTCTCATTACTTTTTCGTTTATTTCAGTTTCATAAAAACCATCGTTAGAAACAACGAGACTGCACAAAATAACGCCACTGTTTTTAGATTTATTTTAAAATTGAGTTGATTTTGCTGAAGCGTATATTCTGCAGACCAACAAAACACGTTGATAAACGGCAACATAAACTTAATACTCGACACGGGATGAGAATACACAGGTTACTTTAAATTAGTTTGCAAAGACAATGTATGGGTCTCTGAGTTAGTGCGCCGCACTGCGATAGTTTAGTGTCAGAGATTACTATCTGCATATTGTATGTCGTTTGCTAGTTTAATAACTTTGGACGTTGTATTTACGTGACTTTATACGTTAGTTACTTGAGATATACGAGTACGTACAATATGATTATTGATTAAGCTAATATTTAGCGTACAAAGGCGGTGACAATAACTATCTAGCGTAGAACATTAAGTAATGCGTAACAGACACATCGATGCAGTATTTTGGTATTAAATTAGCTTTTATAAGTTAATAGATTAAACTTACTGATCACATACAGAAATCGATATATTGATAAACTCATTATTACAATTAATTCGAAAATAAAACAACCAAATATACAAAACCTTAAAAATACAGAGGTAATAAAATAAAGTAACGCATGATCACGGAGGATTCTAGGAGCATGGCGCTTTCTTCAAGATATTTTATTTCACCGCCAGTGGTTACGACATACTTATAAATTTTCACTTGAGAAAATACCTTTAGATGTGCAGGTGGAATTTGAACTTAGGAACCCACGATTGAGAGATCTAACCCTACAAAAATAAATCATTCAATACCCCAAGGTAGTGTCATTGGCTGTATCCTTTTTTTAATTTATATAAATGACCTCCCAAAATCAATTGACAAACCATGCATATCATTTGCCGATGACGTATCAATATTGACATCCTGTAATAAAAATAATCTTATATATAAAACTAGCTGACCCCGCAAACGTTGTTTTGCCTTAGTGAACAACCCTTGTCACTTAGGGGTATGAAAAATAGCTAGTAGCCGATTCTCATACCTACAGAATATGCATATAAAATTTGGTTAAAATCAGTAAAGCCGTTTCGGAGGAGTAAGGAAACAAACACTGTGACACGAGAATTTTATATATAAGATTCTCGTGTCACAGTGTTTGTTTCCTTACTCCTCCGAAACGGCTTTACTGATTTTAACCAAATTTTATATGCATATTCTGTAGGTATGAGAATCGGCTACTAGCTATTTTTCATACCCCTAAGTGATAAGGGTTGTTCACTAAGGCAAAACAACGTTTGCGGGGTCAGCTAGTAATAATATAATTTAAACCCTAATTGACATTTTTAATAATTTTATCAAATGGATGACTGATCATAATCTTGACATAATTTTACTAAAAACGAATTTAATTCAATTTAGACCCCATCAAAAACCCCCCTTGAAATCAATTTTACTTACAATAATTATAAATTTGAATTTGTTGACGCGGCTAAATTACTAGGCATAGAAATTGACACACATATCAACTGGAAACGACACATTGATAAATTAAAAGCTAAATTATAAGGTTAAGCTAGATTATTATTCCCTAATGCCTTTAGGGAATTGAGAAAGGCGACAGACTTTAGCACCGCTTCATCAGCCTATTATGCTTATGCTTTCTCCTGACTTAATTTCGGAATAATCCTTTGGGGAAACAGTGTTAATGCTAGTGATATATTCGTTATTCAGAAAAAATGCATACGGATCCTAGCAAACATTAAACTCCCGAACATTAACATAGCGCAGTTCCATAAAAAATATTTTGTCAAATTTAAAATTCTAACCGTAGCATAGAATAGATAATATAGATAGAACGGACACTCCCCACCCCTCGCCAATTTCAAGCTTCCTCCCCCTCGCGGACGCGAGGCGGACTCAACGAAGGGTTATTATATCGGACGATAATGTTCTATGAGAATACGACCATGATGCTGTATTATTTAACAAAATGGTACCAAATTTTTCGTCTATTATACGAAACAAGAATAAAAGATTTTTAATTTCATCAGAATTTCTACAAAGATTGAATCATTTTTATAAACTGTGTTAAGCTATTCTGGTTAGAAGTACGCGCCAACACTGACGGGTCACAGCTATTCCATAAAATAATTTAGTAACCCTAGATGACACGCACACATGCTTAAATGTGTTCGAACGACTAATGCGTAGTTGTGTGAGTGTAGGTATGTCGACTTCACCGTTTGTTTGGAGTTTAGGCCGAGTGTCCGGGGTGTGACCGTAGTCTCCATGTACGTTTTGGAACATTGTAAATTTGTACGAAAAAATCCGCGATTCTTCACAAGATTGACTGACGGGCAAAATTACCCTACTAGATCCAACCACAAACTCAATCTGAATCTACCACATTCAAAACTAACATTGCATAGCTCGGGTCCAAATATAATGTCAGTAAAAATATACAACAAATTGCCTTACAAACTAAAACATATAATTTCTGACGAAAAGTTTGTCAAAACCTTAAAAAATGTATTACTCAAGAAATCATACTATACTATAGACGAATATCTTACCGACAAATCAATAACTATTATAGAATGAATCGATCCGCTCCGCACGATACAAATTATATTGCCACACCCATTCAGGGTAATTATGGTAACTACTTATGACACCTATGACATCTTATATATAAAATTCTCGTGTCACAGTGTTTGTTTCCTTACTCCTCCGAAACGGCTTTACTGATTTTTACCAAATTTTATATGCATATTCAGTAGGTCTGAGAATCGGCTACTAGCTATTTTTCATACCCCTGAGTATTAGGGGTTGTTCACCCCAAACATTTTTTTTTATATTTTTGGTCAATTTTTTTGTTTTTATTTTTTTATAATGTGGCGTTAAAAAATACATACAACCCTAAATTGATACCCTTTTATCACCAACCCCTGTTTTTTATAGCCATTTAGTAATTTAATCATTTGACAGTGAACTCCTAAACGACTGGACCGAATTGAATGTTTTTTTTGTGTGTGTATTCGAAGATGGTTTAAATTCACAAATAAGCCCGGCAGATGGCGCTGGATGGTCTAGGTTATGTCCGAGCGAAGCCGGAACGGGCCGCTAGTCTATATATATAAAAATCAATGCCACTTTTCGTTGTTATTGAACTCCTCCTAAACGGTTGGACCGATTTGAATGATTTTTTTTGTATACGTTTGGGTAGGGCCCTGGAAGGTTTACATTCAGAAATCAGCCCGGCAGATGGCGCTGCAGTTGATATCTAGGCTATTATTCGAGCGAAGCTGGAGCGGGCCGCTAGTGTACTTATAAATAAGACCAACTAATGTACCATAATATCAGCAATAAATGATTGAGTATTGTTGAGTATTGAGAGTCAGATCTGGCTACTAACTAAGCCACCACAGTACTTTTTTTTCTTTAAATAAATATTGGTGGACAATTCCCACACAACACCATCTGACTTCAAACTAAGCAAAACTTGTACTCTAGCACCCAAGTAGCTGATATAATACTTATATAGTTGTAAATACATACTTATTGTACATAGAAACACCCAGACACAGTACAAATATTTGAATTCATCACACAGATATTTGCACCGGGTGGGAATCGAACCCGTGCACTTACTCTTAACTTTTACTTTCTCTAGTAATAAAAGGATTAGGTAATACAAATATAGACCAAAGCTAAGTTCCAATGTTGGAAGCAATGTTACAGAAGAACAACGTTAAAAATCTATCTATCAACAGACAAAGAATAAATTAAAACATTCCTGCATTCAAGATAGAGATTGCGTATTCGCTTTATTTTGTTTTCCAATAGTGATTGCGAGCACCTGGATTTCGCCATTACTCTTTTAAAATTGCATTCTATAGCGTCGATATATCAGTAAAATTGGTGCAGTTCAGGCCAAAAATATTATTGGTAAAATAAATAATTTTATTTACGTGTAAAAATAATTACACTGGTTGAATGGTTTTTAACCCTGTGCTGAGTAAAACTGGGCAAGTACCTTTTGCTAGTTATTCTATTACTGAGCAATATGTTTTAGTTTTGTTAAAAAAAATTTAGCATCGAAATTCAAAACTTAAATTACCATGAATTTAATATAAATGAACTGCGACGTAGTATTTTAAGACATAATGTAATAAATAATAGAAATAAAGCACAAAAAGTAAAACTGCCAAATGTACGAACTAATTTGGGGCACTGATGCTGCTAGCACTTTTTGGGGACGCTAAATTAGATCGCCATCGCACGTGACCCGTTTTACAATCATTGGAAAAAGTAGGCTTGTTTCTACGTACGAAAAATGTATTAGGTAAGTTATTATCGCAGGGAAAAGGAGAACGGTTATAAATTATTTAAGAGAAGTTACGGTTGGTATTCGTTATAACTATTTTAAAAGTAAACTTAACGTGACCAAGTTGTATTATTTTCTTCTGTACTTCTAAATACGACAACTTTACTAAAATGTTAGACGTATTTTTTTAAATTTATTAATTTCAATTCAATGTATTTAAGTGAACCATAACTTCAAACTAACATTTACGTACACTAGGTAAAGTCACTTACAATTTTATAAATAAAAGACTCTGTGTGCATAATGAAATATGTTATACCAAAAAATAATGTCAAATAAAAAATTATCAGAGGTCAAAGGGCATCGCCAATTAGATGCAGCTGTAAAAAGGCTTTTTCATAGTGAATTTTCATTGAGAACAGTCCGACTCGAGTTTCGATCGCGTCCGGCGATCTTCTTCAAGGCGAGTGCGCGCGCGTGTCCGCAGCTCATTTAGTTCGGACTATAATTATTATACGTGAGTTACCCGTGTATTTGTTTTAAAATGTGTAATAACCACGTTAGTTTTCATACATAATTTTCGTGTTCCTAATAATTTCAATTTACTACAAATAATGTTTTCCATTTTGTTTTGTAATAACTAAAATTATTAATAAATAACATCAATAAATGTGGAGTACATTAACTATTACATAGCTGTAAATTATATTTACAGATTTCAAACAAACAAAGGAAGTTTTTCGGGAGACGAAAACATTCTTCTTAAAATTGAGTCCACTCCGTCCATCTTATCAAGCAGGATACCGGCAACCTTCATTACCAGCCCTCGAAAAACAAACGAGGCGGTGCCCGAACATTATTACCGCGTAATCCGCATTTACTGAAAGACGCTGCAAATTCTGTAAAGGTGAAAAAGTGCTCAATTTACTTGAATGGCCATAAGACGACGTATTAACCGTATGGACAATACTGTCTTGATCTACGAAAATGTATCGTAGAGATAATACAATAACTCAACAAATATTGGTTGACACTTCACATACAACAATGTGTACGTAAGTTTATTTTATATCTTAGAGCTACATACGTCTTTAAATTTATTTAGGAAACGTAATAATTTATTTATGCCAACTATATTTTATTTAAAATAAAAAAATATACTATGATTTCAGACAGGATGTTAAGAACATCCATTGGAAGTAATTTCAACGAAAATACCAATAATACGCCAAATTCAATTTAACTAGGTTGAACACCGGTAGGTTAAATTTATCTGTTTAATTTGTTGTAATAGCTAAACTAATTTTAGTTTTTTTCGTGAATGAAACTTCTAGATTAATAACGTTTTTTTAACTAAGCTACTATGTATATAGTATTATGTTTCGATATTTTAACGTCTGTTGCTTAATCACGTCAAAACATCGGAACGAATTGGATTAAAATTCGTAAATGACAAACAAAATATGAAAATGATAAGGAAATTAAAGAAAAAAATATATTTTCAAAATTAATGGACAGGCAAAATAAATCAACGAATACAATTCCAAATTGTATATCTATATTTGTGTATTTATAATCCGGTTGGACGTCGATTATTTCGTTGATTAATTCAAGGACTCATACTGTTTATACTGGCAAGATTGAGGTTTACCTCTGTTTTTGCCTTTTTATTAATGCTACGCGCGATGCGTTGGATAAGAAACGGCTGTTATGAAAAAAAGTACCGTTGTAAACAAGCAGTTTCATGCTTTATTTTTATAGAATGCTCTAGATTATAATACAAAATAGGAAAGTTTCGTGATATTTCGTCATCAGCAGCTGATACTTATAAAAATATAACTAGCTGACCCGGCGAACGTCTTAGCACCATACTTTTTTTTAGTCATAATTTTCTACTATGTAAACATTGTTCCGACAATAACAAATCCTACTATAATATTATAAATCAATCAATGTATGGATGTTTGGATGTTTGGATATTTGAATGTTTGGATGTTTGTTGGTCCATCACGTCCTAAAGTATTAACGGATCGGGCTGAAATTTGGAACACAGATAGATTATAGTCTGGAAGAACACATAGGCTACTTTATATCCCGGAAAACAATGGGGAACGGGAACTTCGCGGGTAACACCGCGAGGCGCTGCTAGTAGGTACATATAACAAAGAATGAACCATTTTGGTTCTGTTATTTAGAAGTTATAAGCGTACATATATTTCGAAGATCCATATTTAAATACAGATTTAATGAGCAGACACACGCTCCTGTTTTCTGATTATTCTGACATTAGTATTTCAAGTAATAAAATGTTGTTACCAGGTTATTAAATAACTTCTTTTTAAGGTAAATATTTTTGTTCCTGTTTTGTGGTATCACCAGGAATCTCACTGTAGAAGTATTAATTTGAAATCATATCTGAGTACTAACCTTACGCGCCAAATTATAAGGTAAGCCAAGCCACACAGTCATAAAACAATGCCAATCGTTATCTGTAGTAGGTGTAGCAGGGTGTATTAATAAAATACTTTATTTTAGTACGAAAATTGATGTGGTTGTTACACATATTTAGTTAAGTCAACGAGTAACTCACGTGTCATAATGGTCGTTCCAATCCCGCTCAAGTTTCGGCCGCGTCCGGCGGCCTTTTCCAAGGAGAACGCGAGTTACCCCTCGACTTAATTTAATAGTGTTCATTCCGACTTCAAAAACGTAGATTCTCTGTTAGTTATCTCAATATTTTTATGAATTTATACCACTTCCTCAAAAACGGCGAATGGATTTGGAAAATTCATTCCTTCCTTTACATTTTCTACTTTACTCATTTCCATTTAAAGCAATCGGTGAAATGGTTAAAATAAATCAAAACATATTTTCGTTTCAGTACTTACCTACTCCAAAATCTCGCTGTCTCATTCAATCAGTGCATTGAGTTGGCGTATCCATATTGTTTGTTTTTACAATTGCTTGATTGATATTTTTAACTTTAAATTGAAGTCGGTTGCCTGGTTTATGGAAAAAAGGTTTAAAATTGGCAGTTATAGGAACTGCCGATAGAAGTGAAAACTTATATCTCAGAATTTGATAGCTTACCTTGGAAACTACACGGGTGTACCCGGAGGGCGTGGCCTGGCCATCATGACATGGCCATCTAGAAATGCGTTAGCATTTCCCTCTGGCTGATGCATTTCCAGATGGCCATGTAATGATGGCCAAGCCACGCCCTTTCAGCATTTCCCATTGGCTGACGCATTTCTAGATGGCCTATGGCCATGGTCCGGAGTTTACCCGAAGATTTCTTATCATACCCGAGCGTGACGCTAGAATCCAATAGGGTACCGGACTGGTTCAAAAATACACCATCCTAATTAGTCCGTCAGCTAGATCATGGAAAAATATTGGACACGGATGTATTTTTTGTTTTTTCATAATATTAAAAATAGTCAAAGATATAGACCATCAAACTTCGAGAGTGGGGGGTCACGACGTCACTCGTGAGTAAAAATCGTACTCACAAGTCACGTCACACGAAACTTCGAAGCGCTGTATCTTCGTCATTAGTCCATTGAAAAGTTACATTTGGGGTTGCGTTTTTTAGAGGACGCAATTTTATTTTATTGATGTGTACGGGGGGCAGTGTAAAGCTAAAATCAAGTTTGTGGGGTCGCAACCCTTGTCCCACGGCCGCCATCTTGAAAATAGGGGTTGAAATGGTTTCTACGGTATATCTCTTAAACTATTTATTTGATAAAAAAAAATTGTTAACATTTTTTGTTGCAAATTAAATTTTCTACAACTTTGGTCCTGTAACTTTTTGTCGTAGAACTATAAATAAAAACGAGATCGATCGATCTCGTTTTTATCTTATACTAAAAATATTACAATAAAGTTTAAAATTTCTACAGTAGAGTAAGCTTTGAAAATACTGAATCAAGATTGAACCTGTTTAATATAGTCCAGTTTTCTAGATTTTCATAGAACAAAGGTTGCAAAAAAAATTACAGCGCGCAATGCAGTGGCTAGGTAATGATTTGGTCCCTTCATGTACTACTGGCTGCGTGACACTGTGCTGTTATGGACAGGCGTGTTGTTTAGCATCTGGCACATATCTTGCTCGCCCCGTCGCTATCTATATCCTACTAACGTTATAAACGTGAAAGTTTAGGTGTTTGTTCGTCAATCACGTCGGATTTTTGAAGTGAAAACTTCTTTAGGCGCGCTATAGACAGAATTTTCGTGGGCTGTGAAATGGATTCATCAATCGTCACGCTTGGATATGATAATGGATCGGATCGGATCGGATCGGATCGGATATGAAATCTTCGGGTAAACTCGGTAAAACGGCCAGGTAGGTACCAGGGTAACAGAAACAGTAAAGAGTTTCAATTACCTACCTCCAACAGCCCAGCGTTTATCTCCAGATACCAGGACAACAGAAATATAAAAGAGTTGCGTTTGCCCCTAGGTACCAGTACCAGGGTAACAGAACTACTAAAGGGTAGCTAGAAGGGTACTAGGTAACAGAAACAGTAAAGAGTTGCAATATTCTGTATAATTACGTTGATATAAAACTAGATGGCACTACCATCGATTTAGCTGGCGGTGTTGAAATTATGCGAATGTACATAGACCTACGATGGTTTAACAAATGATTTGTCTTCTAACAAGGTAATAATAATAAATAAATTAGACAATTCAATTAATAGTGAAAACATTTGAGTAACATGTTTTCACTTCTATCGGCAGTTCCTATGACTGCCAATTTTTTTTTTAACAAATCGGGTAGAAATTTGGAACATCCCTAATTAGTTTATGGGCTGAAATAGCACCCGGGCTACTTTTTATCACCGGAAAATAGCGGGAACGGGAAATACGCGGGTAAAACCATAGATCACTGCTAGTACTATTAAAAAAAACTACACTTGGTGGGCAAATCGCAATGATGAACTTAGAACATGCTGTTAATGTGAGATAATAATAGGTGAAATAGAAACCTATATTTTACAATATCACATAAAATCGCTATATATTTTACTATTACACCAAAAAGTATTAGGTACCCAATAGGATTGCAATCATCAATTTGCGCACATGCGCACAAATAGATACATACATACAGATATATTTTACAGTATCACATAAAATCGCTATATATTTTACTATTACACCAAAAAGTATTAGGTACCCAATAGGATTGCAATCATCAATTTGCGCACAATTTGCGCACAAATAGAGTTTTATCCTCCATGAATCGATCCTACACAAACAAGATAATCTAAAACTTTTTGCTGGCCCTCCCCGATTGATGGGGCTACAAAGTACCCACTCGTTTGTCACTGATAGAAACTAACGAGAGAAAATGGAATCGAGAAATGTTTTCTAAAAGTATATTTTCCTGATGGTCCAATAGATTTCACTATCGAAATGGCGTTGCATTTGTGTTGTGCAATATAGTTGCAATGTAATACACAAAATGTGATTATTTCAGAGTGCGGTAGGTATTTGGTTTACATGGAAAAAGGAGTATATTATCAGAATAGTTATTAATATTAGTAGTGGTAGGACTCTTAGCAGAGTCCGCCTGGGGAAGTACCACACCTTTGCCAAATATTCTACCGCCAAGCAGTAATGTGCAAACATTACTGTGTTCCGGTTTGAAGGGCAATGATTCCAGAGAAATTACAGGGCTTAGAGACATAATATCTTAGATCTCTGGGTGACGAGCGCAGTGCAGTGCTAGGTAATTATTTGGACTATCATGTTCCAATAGCTGCGTGTTACTGTGCTGTTATGTGGCAGGCATGTTGCTTACCATCAGGCACATGACCTGCTCGTCTCGTCACTCTATGCTATAAAAAAAAAAAATGAATTGTATGGCGTACACGAAATATGTCCTTGTAAAAATTAAGTGTAGAAAATATTTTGTGTACTCTAGACACTATACTTGAGGGTATCTGTACCAAATATAAAGATAACTTAATTACGGAAAAAAAATCTAATACTTACCTACATAAATCATAGTAATATTATTGTGACTTTCTAGAATCTACATCGGAAAGTAAGTATCACATGTTTTTCAGTTATTCTACTAAATCTGCGTCAAGCAGTACCTAATATTTAAAATTTACTACATTCCAATTGAAAGTAGTGTTCCAACAGTGTTTTTGGAGCAGTTTCGAGGCAAAAAGATTAATAATATTATATGTCGGGGCGACGAGATCGTGTAATGCTAGATAGTAATTTGGACTCTTCAAGTTTAAAAAGCTCTCACTGTATCTATTGTTATGAGCAAGCTTGTTGCTTGCCGCTAGATGCAAATCTTGTTCGTCATATATAACTCTATAATTATTATTTAAAATAAACAGGTGAACAGATACATAGATAGGTACTCTAAATATAAATAGTATAGGTAAACAAAAATAGTATAGGAGATAAAAAAACGATAAAAACTAGGGTTAAGAGCTATGCTTTAATATCATCAACAAATTTTATTACCCAAAAAAAAAAGCATTTATTCCACACATTATGTCTAATTTAAATAACACTAGCGGCCCATTCCGGCTGCGCTCGGATATTTTCATTTAAAGACTATTAATCGAAATAAAAACTATCCTATCTCTCAAGTTGGACCAGACTGCACACGGTGTGCCAATTTAATTTAAAATCGGTTAAGTAGTTTCAGAATCCATCGCGGACAAACATCGTGACAGGAGATTTATATATATTAAGACTATTATATTTAAACAAAAATATTGAATACTGATAGGTTAAGGTAGGTCAATTAGTAAAATTGTCCATGATTGTAGCCAAAGTATGCTTTTATTGGTTTTACGACCACTCTTTGTAACTCTTTGTTCGATTAAAGAAAAAAAACACAGATTATGCTACACAAATTCGGTACAAAATGACATATTATTGCATACCCATTCTCTCAATAGATACGTCTTTTTATTTTTCTCGATCGTCTAATTAGTTTTCCACGTAAAATTGAATAACACTAAAAGCCGGGTCACACAGAGGCGATCCGATAGCGATAGCGATCCGGATCGTATCCGAGTATGGGATCGCGCCCGCTTGCTGTGTGTCAGGTTGCACACAAATTCGAACATTACAAAAAATCCCGTCTCGGATCGCTATCGCTATCGCTATCGGATCGCCTCTGTGTGACCCGGCTATAATAAGTATCTGAGGGACTTCGCATTTTCCGAATAAAAAGTGGCTTCGATAAAACAATCACAGATTTACGCGATCGAAGAGTGCAGATTGTAGTTCCTAATTATAGCCGTTTAGTTGTTTCTATATGATTGAACAAATTTCCAAACTAACATTTATAAAATTATTTTAAAATTTATCTGAGTTTTCTTCAAAAGAGCCGTTTTCTTATATTTTCAAACAAATTAATACAAAACTGGCCGTACAAAACAATTTCCCAACTATCATAGTTTGCTATTTCATTATAAGTTTTTCATGACAAGCGGTGCTCTGTAACTAAAGTACAGGGGACCTCGGCTAGTGGCACGATTAATTAACAAGGACTACCCCACTGGGGGCAGCTCTCGGAATTATTCACTGTAGCTTATATTAGAGATGGCCTGTTGAAAACTGGCCGTATTGATTTAACTGAATCAATATTAATTCTCTGCTTTACTGACAGATTAATGTTTAACACATCATTAAATTAACAACAGGTTGTATGCTGTGTCTGTTAAATAGAAAAAGCCTATGTAGAATTCCAAAAAAGTCTGCAATTTTACTTCTCTGAATGTTTTTATGCTATTTCGTTTTGGTGTTGTGTGTTCCGGTAGATTAATGAATGGATTAGATACAGAAAAGTTTGTATTTATTGTTGGGTCTACTGGTTTTAAAACAGTTACAGACCCCGCGCCTAAGCTTATCTGCTCTTCTCGTAAAACTAAAGAACTTTTTTTAGTTTATTATGATTTTACCAGTGTTTTAGTGATAACATTGACAAGTAACAAAGACAGTTGTAAGTATACAATATAACTTTCAACACTTCTTAATCAATGTTTTACTCATATTGTTACATACAGATGTATATAGCTATCAAATGTGTGTTTAGATATACTTGTGATCTTATATTTATCCAGTTTCAGTATACTGTACTTATGTTACCATAAGGAATTTACAAAATACGTATGCTTTTTGATAAGTCAAGTTTACTGTAGTAAAACTCTTATAAAGTTGTTTACTTTGGTCAAACTTTATTAAAATGCGGAACAACCACGTTAGTTTTTTTAAACTAAAATATACATCTACAAACAGTTATGTGAAAACATTTCTGGGTTCCAGTTTGAAGGGCAATGATTCCAGTGAAATTACAGGTAATAGAGATAATAGATCGTATATTCCCGGGTGACGAGCATAGTGCACTGCTAGGTAATGACTTGGACTTTTTACGTTTCAACAGCTGCGTGTCACTGTGCTATTATTACCTATGGATAGGCATGCTGCTTATACCATCAGTCACATGTCCTGCTCGTTTCGTTACTCTGTATTAAGTATTAAAACATACCTATATCATATATTTTCTGAATATTTAACTACTTAATTTAAACATAACATTGGAAACCCAAAACATACGCCGGAGATTTGAATTGTAGCCTCTTAGCCGGAAAACCAGAATCGTTGCACCTCTACCTCTTACCCTTCTGCAAAATAATTATTAACAGTAAACCTAATTAATTTTCCCTTGTAAGCCCGCGTATTATCTAAAGGGAGTTCTCGCTTTTTTGCCCTGATTTATTTTAGGGCTTTTGTTGTCCAAAGGCGTGGCGCAATGATTTGCTACGTACCGTCATGGGACCTAAATTACTATGAATACAGGATATGTCACCGAATTTATTAATAATGGCTATTCAGCAAAGCGGCCTATTTATATTATTTCTAAATTTGTTTTCAGATTTACGCGGACTAAACGTACATTATGTGTACGTGCGAGAATTATCAGAAAAGACATATTTGATGTGTAAAAATATGTATATTATTGAAAGATAGAAAACTCTTTACTAAGACATAAATAAACAGAAATCGCACAGTGAAACACTTACAAACTAGCACCACAAGTGGCAGCCTTATTGCTGAGAACAATCTTTTCCAGACCTCCAGCCAAATATCAGTATTTTTATCCAAATAAAACTAATTAAACTTTTGCGAATTACTATTTATTACTTTAATTAAGTTAATACACTAATATAATTTTAACCTTATTACCTACCGTAAAAGTATTATTTCATAATAGCAACACAAAAGCTCATTGCCTCGTCATTAACCATATGACTGGGGTGTGCGTAAATGTACGTACATTATGTATAATGTGAAGCGAAAATAATGATGGTGTGACAGAATGTCCTCCTAAATGCCTTGATAAGCAGATATTTCGGTAATTCGGTCCCTTGATAGGGGTTTTCACACTCCCATGAAATTATTTTATGTTCCGCTTTTCCGTTAATATGTTGAGTGTTGCGACGCTGAAATAAATGGCTAATGGAGGGTTTGTTTAACGCAGTACAATCGCTAAAAATGCTGATTCTTTGAAAAGTATGCCTTGATGGATTATTCGTCACATTACTTGTCTACATGTTGTCCTACAATTTTTCACCTTAAAACAATAAATGCATGGCTGATGCCTATGATGATCACTAAACTGCTTCAAACAAAAACTAACAGCTACGTTACAAAAAAACACGACTCCTGCTCAGTTTTGTGTATTTGAGTCTATTGTCGTCATAATCTTCCCAATAAGTATTGGAATTTTAACAATTTTGTTTTTAAACAATGATAGATTCACACTTGATCACCATTTTGCCTGCGCAAGCAATGATGCAGTCTACCATGGAGTGTGTTTACCCAGAAGAAATCGATTCGCTCTCAGTTCCAAGACACCAATATTTTAACCATCAACCATTTAAATATCTAGGTTGTGAACACGTTTCACGACCCAGACATTCTTATAAGGAAAATGAGGTCAAATCTCGTATGAATCATTGGAACGTCAACCATCAAATGATGTAATTTTTGGAGTAGTAAATAAAATTATAATTCAAAAAATATTTTTTAAAAACAAGCTTTTATTTAAATGCTCTAAAACGAAGAAAAGTCCCATATTATTGCAGTGTCACCAAAGTTACGCAAGTATACCAAACTTTTATCTAATCTAACGACAGGAAGTGGTTCTAATTAAACTCGCAAGATTTGTCCCATACTAACATACTGACAGGGCAAGTAGAATAAAACCTTTTAAAACAAAATTGTAGATATTAGATCATGCATATCTGTTGCGCACTCTCCGAAATACATGAGATAAAAACTGATAAGCTAATTGCATAAGTGCAGTACATTTTTAACAAAATTAGTCAGTTAACAATAAAGCCTAAAGCTGTATCAGGTCTTTGTATTTTTCCCAGTGCATTTTCAAAGCGAAACCACAGAGTAATGACCCAGTCACACAACTAAAGCGGATTGAGCCTGATTGCTTCGTGCGTAATGAAAACCAGCTGTCCGGCCCACACAAATACTCGTAGCATTGCAATGTTATTTACTATTTTTTTACAAAACTGAGCAAAATATATTTATTTGAGTTGGTTTGATATAAAACAAGTTGAACATTTTTATACCGATTTGAGTTTGCTCAAAATTTTAGTATCATTTTAGTTTCCGTAGGTATGTATTTAATAAATGCTTGTAACATCCCATAAAAATTCAAATTTTGACTGGCCTCGGGCTTAGTTGGTAGTAGCTCTGCCTGCGAAGCCGAGGGTCGTGGGTTCGATTCCCACCCAGTGCAAATATTTGTGTGATGAATTTAAATGTTTGCACTGTGTCTGGGTGTTTCCATGTATAATATGTATGTATTTAAAACTATATAAGTATTGTATCAGCTATCTGGCCGCCATCACACAAGCTTTGCTTAGTTTGGGGTCAGATGGTGTTGTGTGTGAATTGTCCACCAATATTTTTTTTTTTTTTATAAATAAACATCATCCTACTAATACAAATGAGAAAGTTTGGATGATTTTTGCTCAATCACGTCGTAACGGATTGAGTTGAGATTTAAGACACAGGTCGATTTGAATATAAGCTACTTTTTCACGAGAAAAATATAAAGGAACTGCCTGGGTAAAACCGCGAGACGCTGCTAGCCATTTTACATAAACTCCTGCTTATTCTAAGTATTGAGTATTGAATACTTATAAATAATCTTGATAAGTTTGCTTGTAGAAATTCAATTTTAGTACGGACAGTTTCGCTTTCGCTGCATTTTAAAATACTCTTGCAGAAGTAGGTATAAAATAAAACTTTGTTCCTCAAACAAAGTAGGTAAGTATATCTTACAAATTGAAACTTTATAATTAGATAAGTTTGTGAGAAGTTCATTTAGATTAAGTTTGGAAATTTATTGCAAACTGTCAATAAAGCTAAATGCACGTAAACAAGCGCTAATTGTTAAATAGTAAAAAAAAAACTTATGTAGGTTCGTTGCATTTTTGATATTATACCTACATCAACAATCATCAACAGCCCACTAAACGTTCCCACTGCTGGGACTCGGGGCCTTCTCTCGCAAGGAGAGAGTTAAGGCCATAATCCACCACGCTGGCCCAGTGCGGGTTGGCGGATGACACATGACTTCGAAAGATTCTAGGTACTTGTCGGTTTCCTCACGATGTTTTCCTTCACCGTTTTAAGTTAGCGGCATTAAAACGGTGAAGGATGACATCGTGAAGAAAAATATATACTATAAAATATATTATACCTACAACCTACATTAAAATGATAAAAATAAATTACGTTTGTTTCGTTGAGTTACAAACAGATTTACTTAGAACAGCAGTTTTTCTCTCGTTTCCATTGCTTCAACAGTTGATTGTTATGAATGATACAAGAATAAATTAAAAAAAAATGATTTACCCCTGACTACCCTAGATGTGAAATTTGTAGCAGTATTTTACTAGTCAAGCCCTTTTATTTGATACCCATATTGAGAAAAGCCGCCATTTTGTGGATGCGCCCATCCTGGATCGATATTAACCAAACATAGCTAAGAACCATCGCAAGAGTTGCTTTCAAATGGAAACTAAACATCGATATCGGTCTTTCCGTTTGAGAGCTACGATTCCACAGGCAGACAGACACAGACAGACATCGACGTCAAACGCATAACACTCTACTTTTTGGTCGAGGGTTAAAAACAGCGAGTCAGGAAGTGTGGTTTGTCGAAATCTACGTTCGGCTTAGGTTACTACGAGGAGTAGTAGCCGTCTCTAAAGATTGAAAAAATTGACAATTAGATATGTCTGACCATAAAGTTTCTGAGTTATTAAAGTGTATTTAAAAAAAATTAACAATAAAACTGCGAATAAGTCTAGATAAGCAGTAGCTTATTTTTTATTATACGATTACACGTAATTAAACTAAGAAAATAATTCATTGACTGGCCTTGTGGCTAAGTGGTTAGTAGCTCTGCCTGCGAAGCCGAGGGTCGTGGGTTCGATCCCCACCCAGTGCAAATATTTGTGTGATGAATTCAAATATTTGCACTGTGTCTGGGTGTTTCTATAGCTGATATAAGTATTATATCAGCTATCTGGCCGCCATCACACAAGCTTTGCTTAGTTTGGGGTCAGATGGTGTAGTGTGTGAATTGTCCACCAATATTTATTTATTATTTATTTATTTATTTATTGTTTCTTCCCGATAAGCGGTTACGTCAACAAAATTATCGGTTCTACGATCCAGTCGGTGTCGGAATATTTGTGAAGCAAATTGAATTAGAGCCGAGATTGTTTAACTTGGTTGGCAAATATTTACAACTTTAATGTTGATTTATTGACAACTTGCTGCTGAAACCGGTTCTACGTAAGACTCGGAGGCAATTTACTAGAAGTTTCTACTAATGTATATTTTATGGGTATGCGTGATTACATACTAAACAATTATTTTGTCGAGTGTTGAACAAATTATGAGGAACGGTAAAATTAAAGCTATTCAAATAATTTACATCGATGTAATAAGCGTAAACAGTTAGATACGTATATAAATATGTAGTAAATAATTATTTTTAATACACTTTAAATAGTGTATTTTGTTTCTTTTATTTTTAAATATTTTAATTATTAAAAAACGATAAAAATAAGTGTGTTTACTTTATTAACGCGGGTTCTGTACCATTTTAATCAGTCGAAATTTAAACTGTGTGCCAAGTCTTGTCGTGTGACTTGCATTTATCCTCATTTGATATTTTTTGCACATCAAGCTAAGCTTTATAACGTTTGGTACTATATTTATTTATACTATTATCATTATATTTATATATATCTACTATATTTCGTATGTTGCATACAAGCTTCTAAGTGTACTTTAACAAAGTGCGAAGTAAAACTCAACATCTCGTTTGTTGTGTGGACACGCACTATACATATTGTTCGATTTTAGATTCCTTGCTAAATAATACAAAAAGCAACATATTTTTTACGAGAAAAATACTTTTTTTAAACTGTTTTTTTTTCATTTACAACTTTAGCCAGCACAGGTATGATGGCTTATTGTGTCAATTAAGATTTTTTACATGAGCTACATTCAACATTTTGCTGAAAATATGGGGTAAATCATTCTGATTTGAAAGGTACAGTATGCAATTATAGGTCTAACAGATATACGTAGTTATACGCCTCTGCTTACATTTAGAAAAAATAAAGCATATTTATGCCTACATATTTACTAATATTCGTTTTAATAATGTTAATATTATGTATTTGTGTGCAACATAAACTGTAAACAAACTGTATACTTCTCTGTCTTTTGTGCCTCAGTTAATATTAGTGGAAATAAGAAAACAGTTATTTTTACATGTTTGCATATAGTACTCAAGTGCCTTGCACCACTAATTATAATTGTGTTATGTTCTGATTGGAAAGGTGTGAGTTATATGATTTTGAATAAGACAGACACACAACCTTTTTACGTATATCTCTTATCTCTATATTTTTGTATAATTGTGAACGGAACTACTATCCAACTAGCAATTTACACACATTTGATTTTGAGCTTTTCCACTTGTCTTAACACTCGCACTTACAACCTCCTTACTATAATATTTAATTATGGACAACAATTCTAAAATGCAAGACGCTATAGATGACTTTGATACAGCTCATAGTAAATTTTCGTTAGTACCAGAAACGTGTGAGTCATATCTGGGGCTGCATCGAAGTAGAGACCAATTCACTATAGTCTCTCAAAACATTCGTAGCATACGCGCAAATTTCGACAAATTCGTGGTCTTTCTCTTACGCCTACGTTTTCAACCTGATATCATTATATTTACAGAATGTTGGTTAGATTCATCTTTTACTGGAATCCACTTGGATAGATACTGTTGCTCATACTCTAAGCAGAACCTAAACCAAAATGACGGAGTAGTAGTTATGTCAAAGGTTGGGCTTCCAGTAAGTATCACGGAGCCTCCGCTTTTGGAAGCCACTGGTCTTTTTATCAAAGTTTCGAATGAGCTCTCTATACTAGCTATTTATAGATCCCCATCTTTTGAAAGTATAAATATTTTTCTAAATTCCTTGGAAAACATACTTCACAAAATGAAGGGTACAAACACGTCCTTGATCATTGGAGACTTGAATATTGACATAATGCCGGTGCAGCAAAATTCAACAAAACAAAAGAAAGCTGATGAATATCTCAACCTGTTAGCATATCAAGGCTATAGTCCAGGCCACCAAATTCCAACTAGAGAGACTGCCTGTCTAGATCACGTATTGATTAAAAGCTCTAAAAGATCATCTATAGTAGTGTGTGCCAGCAATATTACTGATCACGATGCAGTGTTGATCTCAATTCCTGATAAGCCAAAATCCACTACCGCTCCTAGAAAATTAGTTAAAATTAGAGATGCGCCGAGTAACACTTTTGCCGAGTAACGAGTACCGAGTATTACTCGGTTCCATTTTTTTTCAACCGAGTACTCGGCCGAGTAACTCGGTTCAATCAAATTCCCATTTCGCGCGCGTGAACAAGTACAAACAGGTTACTATTACTACTCATTCATTAGCATAATTTTGATTTTATTGATTGAGAGTAGGTATCAATGCTTTCCTAAATTAGTAAAAAATATTTTTTGAGTAACTGTTGGCTTAATTATATCTTCCTAAATGGGATACTGCCTGTTCGCCGAAAAGTGTTTGGCCGATTATCACTGGCCAACCAAGATTTTTAGATTAGACAGATTTTTATAATGACTCAATACGTTCAAGGCACTTATCATTTGTCAAATCTTTCACTACGCCAAACAACTTTTAGACAAATAACGTTTCGTCTGTGTATCAGTTCCCTTTTGTACATTTATATTATATTAGAAAATAAATTATTTTTACATGTATTATTATAACCACAGAAATCTCCAACATAGGTATGTACACATTTGCAAAATTTCAAAGTTCGGAATTAAGTTAAGGTGAAATAGAAAGGAATCGGTTTGGTTAGGTTAGAACTTAGAACTGTGACCAACAAGGCACAAGCCAAGCGAGCGAAGCGAGCATTCCGCGGCAGCGGCCGGTGAAGTGCCAGAACCAAATTGCTTTTGTTTCAGTACACAGAGCACAAACATGAGAAAAATAATTATGCAAAAAAAATACTCCAATAATACCATCAACCTGTATGATATTTGTTCCAAATGAAAATGGCATCCCCGTAAATAAATTTCGGCGAAAAGGCAGAGAACCCTACCTAAATATATTGCTTTTCTTAAACCGAGTATACTCGGCATTCAAACCGAGTACCGAGGCCGAGTACGAGTATCAAAAAACCCGCCGAGTATGCCGAGTACCGAGTATCAACCGAGTACTCGGCCCACCTCTAGTTAAAATAGACTACGAAAGAGTGGTAGGTGACCTGGAAGAAGTGGACTGGTCCAGTTTTTACAACCACGACAACGTAAATAATGCTGTCATTGAGTTTGTTGATATTTTAAACGCCATAGTCAATAAACACAAGACAGTAAAAATAGCTCGTAACTCTAAATACATACGAAGAGACTGGATAACTCCGGGTTTAATAAAATGTATGAAAAAGAGGGACAAACTTAAGACTAACTCAAAGAAGCACCCACATAATTTAGAATTGTTAGAAAAATATAAAAAATATAGGAACTACTGCAACAATATTTTACAAAATCTTAAAAATGAATACGACTGTAACAAAATTAAATCAAACATAGGAAATAGTAAAGATCTCTGGAACTCAATCAAAGATGTTTGTAACTTTAGATCTACCAACGCCAAAAACAATGATCTGTTCAATTCAACTCCTACCCCAAAACAGGCTCTAAACAATGTCAACCAATACTTCACATCAATCGGCAAGTCCCTGGCTACAGACATTTTAAGTAAAATAAAAACATCTGAACATGCTTTAGCACAGTCAGTTACAATACCTAACTCTCCCTCAAAGTCTATGTTTCTGGCTCCAGCTGACTCAGCTCTCATAAAGAAAATAATAGGGTCTCTAAAAACTAGGTCTGCTGTAGGTTCGGATAATGTATCTAATTATTTGCTAAAATGTGGTAAGCATGTGTTGGCCTTACCAATTGCATTCATATGTAATCTTAGTTTAAAATCTGGTATTTTCCCCGAAACCTTTAAAGATGCAGATGTATGCCCAATACATAAAGCAGGGGACACTGAAGAACCTTCAAATTATCGGCCAATATCTTTGTTGTCATCGATCTCCAAGATTTTGGAAAGAGTGGTAAGTAAGAGTTTTATGAGTTTCTTAGAAAAGGAAAAACTTATTAGTCCACAACAATTCGGATTTCGTTCCACCAAGTCAACGGAGGATGCCGTTACATCTCTGGTTGACTTTGTATCTGGCAAACTTGATGCAGGCCAGAGGTGTATTGCTGTCTTTCTCGATTTGGCAAAAGCTTTCGACACAGTCAGCGGGCCAATTCTCTTAAAAAAACTTGAATACCTTGGTATTCGTGGGACTGCTCTGGCATGGTTCACCTCCTATCTTGCTGGGCGAAGGCAACGTGTAAAAGTTGAAGGTATTCTAAGTGATTATGCGCAGATGTCATTCGGTGTTCCACAAGGAAGCGTGTTAGGTCCAGCCCTATTTCTAGCCTACATCAATGACCTTTGCCAACTAAAATTAGCAAATGCACAAATATTTGCATTTGCAGATGACACTGCCATTGTCTTCCACAGTAGTAAATGGGACGCAGTATCTAACATAGCCAACAAAAGACTGAGAGACATCGCGCACTGGCTTTAGCAGAACCTATTAACCTTAAATGTATTGAAAACTAAATTTATAGCATTCCGCATTTCTCGACGTTCTGCCCCTAAGCACTCCCTTTCAATCAACTTGCATACTTGCAATGTGGACTTGTACCAACAATGCCTATGTAACTGCCCCAGACTTGAACAGGTTAGCAATATAAAATATCTGGGAATATACATTGATGAGGCCCTAACCTGGACTAAACATTTACAAACGGTTCATAGCAGACTTAGAAAACTAATATTTATTTTTAAAAAATTAAGAACTATTGGAGACATAACGATAATCAATTTGGTTTATAACGCCCTTTGTAAGTCAATATTAACCTACTGCATCACTTCCTGGGGTTCAGCATGCTCTACACACCTCATCAAAGCTGAACGAGCACAAAGATTAACATTAAAAATAGCTCATAAAAAAACCTACAGATATCCTACTGATGACCTATATCAGGACACCAAACAATTGCGCATACGCCAGCTCTTTGTAAATGCATGTGTCTTAAAATTTCATAAATCTGCACTTGTAACCTGTAAATCCAAAAGAACCCACAGGTGGGACCTACCTAAGACTAAAACGAAAATTGGCCAAAGAAGTTACAACTTCTTAGGCTGTTATCTATATGGAACAATGAACAAAAAACTTGAAATTATAGGCGATACTAAAAACATTTGTAAAAGAAAGATCAAAGAATTCCTTATAACACTAAATTATAAAGATTCCGAAGAGTTAATAAGGCCAACTGTTTAAAAATAAAAATCTAAGAAATCGTTTCTCTACACACACGCACTTACACAACCACACCCTCAGACACATAAACACCCTCACACACACACACACAGCCTCCCTCACACACACTTACACGCACACACCCTCACACACCCCCACGCACACACAGACACTCTCACACACACACACCCTCACCCCTCACACACACACACACACACACACATCCCTCACACACATATATATATACGTATTACTATTAAATGTATTGATTTATAAAAGTTGTTGAACTTAACCAAGCACCAGACCTGCGCACTTTAAATATTATACACCCTGGAAGAGAACTAGCTCCCACAGACACAGGGAATCCTAGTGTGGGAGGGAGGGAGGGAATACTAGGTACATCTTATTTATAACACACCCAGTACTTATGCTTAATTCCTTAGATTAAGATGCTAGATTAATTACAACGTTTTTGGATGTATATCATATTTTGTTTCTTTATTTTTTAAATTTATATTGTATTGTATATTGTATTGTATAAAATAACAAATAAATATATATTGGTAGATATTTCACACCATCTGACCCCAAACTAACCAATTTTGTGCTAAGGGAGCCAGATGGCTGATATAATATTTTTATACATATGTGAATACATATTTATTATATTATATTATATTGAGTGTATTTCATTATCAACTAAATAAATAAGATACGGTCAACACTAAAATTTTATAGAATTGATGTTACTCAGAAAGTAACTAAGCAGAAGTAATACAAATAAAAGGTTCTTGGCGAGCATTGTAGATTTTTTATGACTTGTTCAATCCTTCGTAAAAACGCTTTTAGAGTAATAAGGCTTAGAACTCTTGATCTCGAGACGGTAATTGAAAAGTCATAGTCGAAGTAAGAGGCTCTTCTTGCCGACGGAAAGCAAGAGTGCTTTTAATTTGATATTTTCATGGGACAATGGTTTCTACTGAATATTACGGGTTTCTTTCGAAAACAGGACTCTATTACAAAGACTTTGCTGTCTATCCGCCGCGCGCCGTATGACAATATTTCAGTTTCTCTCAACTTTTTCTATTTGATATCGTTTTATTTCACATATAGATATCCTAATTTGATTTTGCTCTAACATTAGACAGGTTTAAGCTCGTGTAAACATTTTCAATAAGTGTGAAGAAACAAATCATCTTTTTATAATGTATCTGGGTGACGCGCAGTCCAGTGTTCTGCAGTGATCTGAGTTATTCACAAATAAATTTATACCTAGGTCTGTGTTGTAATGGTCGTGTTGCTTACCATCGAGTAAATGTCTTGCTCGTCCTATTACAATTTCTTCAAAATATCTGCAGTACGGCGGCAGCACTATATATAATCCTCCTTATCGATTTCGATGACGGCGACCTACTCGCTATTAGTTCTAGCATGAGCTCTAATGTGGCTCGCAAAGCCAAACTTGGTTTTGCTGTGCAAGCTATAGGTATTATAGCTTTATATAGTTCGCCCAATGCATCATACGTATAGCTGTAGGAAGGCTTAGGTCTAGATTTCCGATCTTGGCGTTTATGGTCAAGATCTTCCAGGCGACATCCCTCAAACTATTTGACTCGCTTTTGAGTGACAGAGCTGATATTAGTATCCAGATATTTGAAGTGATCTGTTTGTCTGCCTATCTTTGATAAATAAAAAAATGGTTGTCTGTAAAGTCGGTTTACTGACGATAGAACGTGATAACGTCTTAAGAAATCAGTACGCTGATAGCGCGAGTAGTGATACCGCTCGACTCGGCGGGTGGCGCCCTCCGCGCTCAGCTTCGTCCGCATGGCACGGAAGACGAACTAACGGTAACGGCGGAACGTTACAGTTTTGCGGGCGTGCAGCCTGCTTCATCGAATTATAAGACGTTATCACGTCAAAATGACTTTTAGTGATACAATACTTCAATGTTGTTAATATTCCTGTTTATTTGATTAAAAGTAAGTTACGAAAATAAAACGTTTCTTTGGCGAAGGCTTTGATGTTTATTTGTCTATCTCTTCAATTTGTTGTGAGCTGCGTCCTTGATACCGAACATTGTAGAATATTTTTGAAAATATAATAATGGACAATACTACAACCATGTTAATTCTTAGGCATGTGTAGTGATTTATACCCGGTTTACATTATTCCAGTCCAGCGGTCATATCCAGTGCTGGGTTGCTTACTGGAAAAATCTAAACCGTGGAATGCATTGGAACTGGAAAGCATCAATCCAGTGCCAATGCTTTCCAGTGTCTGATTACATTATTCCAGTAAGCAATCCAGCGCTGGATTCGGTCGCTGGACTGGAATAATGTAAACCGGGTATTTAACTTTAAACATTCAAATGAGTATGTGATGATTTTTTTATGTGGAAGCATGTTAACGGTTAAGGTTTATACAGGGTTACTGGTAATCAGCCTGCATCCTGCAAAGGGCATGTTCTGTATATTTAAACAAATAACTTTTGTTCTACAACTTTCGTTAAAACTTAATAGATAACCCAAAAAAAAGTTGTATTTGTTGCCCTTTTTTGTACTGTTTAGCGACTTTTTAGTGTTTATTCACTTCGGTACATCATTTTTTGCGCGTTAAAGAGCGTACGCACTCTCGTTAGAATTGTTACGAAGAGTTCGATACTTTTAGACCGTACAAATGCACTTTTTATTTATTTTGTAAAAGAAAAAAAAAACATTTTTTTTTAAACTGTAGAACAAAAGTTGACGTATTGAATGTACCTAACATCCCCTTAAAAGGATGCAGGCTGATTACCAATAGCCCTGTATATCTAGACCACGGTGGTCTAGACTAATATAAAAGTAAAATTTTTGAAGTGAAAACTTCTTTAGGCGCGCCTAGACACATTTTTCGTGGGGTGTAAATTGAATTCTACCGTCACGCTCGGGTATGATAAGAAATCTTCAGGTAAACTCGGGACTTTGGCGATTGGGCATCTAGAAATGCGTGAGCCAATGGATAATGCTGACGCATTTCTAGATGGCCATGCCATGATGGCGAGGCCACGCCCTCCGGTTACGCCCGTGTAGTTTCCAAGGTAAGCTATCAAATTCTGAATTATAAGCTTTCACTTCTATCGGGAGTTCCTATGACTGCCAATTTTTTTGCCTACAGTTCGTTTACTGTCAATAATTTAATAAAATTTGACGAAAATGTCTTGATTTACAGTAAGCATTACTGTGTTCCGGTTTGAAGGGTAATGTTTCCAGAGAAATTACAGGGCTTAGAGATTATAACATCTTAGATCTTTGGGTGACGAGCGCAGTGCAGTGCTAGGTGATGATTTGGACTCTTCATGCTCCTATAGCTGCGTGGCACTGTGCTGTCATGTGGCAGGTATGTTGCTTACCATCAGACACATGTCCTGCTCGTCTTGTCACTCTTTATTTAAAAAAAAAGCATTTAACATTTAAAATGCAAGTAGAATTTAAATATTGTTTACTAATAGACGACTAAACGAACTTCTAAGTAGTCCTCCTTATGCTCAAATCTCTCTTTGTTGAGTCTTTGTCTTTGTCTTTGTTTCGTCTCTCTTCTCTCTAAAAAAATGGTTGCCTGGAAGAGATTAGTGATGAGGTCGCCAATTGATACTTTATTTAGTTTTGTTATAAATAACTTTTTTTTGTTCAATTAAATGCAACAAAGGATTATTCTATCTATCTATCTAAGTACAGCACATGATTGAAATTTCTCATATCTAATTTTATATCTTCTAATGACATGATAATAAAATCACGGATATTGGGACAAAATATTAATAAAATAAAAGCTATGAGTTTTTTTCAGTTACCTACGAGTACTAGACTACTAAGTATAGGTATTTAATTTTCATTTATTAGCTAGATACAGGGTACATTCTTTTTCGTGGGACAATGATGTCCATCCCGCGCTCGAGTGAATTCCACCGCAGAAATGCCGTGAATTCTGTTGGTATTAATAAAGCAATTTCAATTCATACAACCTTCACCCATTATGGCATGGTGAGGAGTAATACGCCGCTTTACGGCCCGCTCAGCCCTCGGTGCCTCGCACGCAATTTATGGCACATGTTTTCGTATCAGCTGGCTGGATACATGGTTTTACGTTTAATTCGGACGTCATTTCAAAAAGTTTCGCGTATATCCAGAGACCTTTTTTGGCGTAATTGATAAGGAAAATTTTAAAAATTATTAAGGATAAACCGACAATCCAAAAAACAGTGCCAATGTGTTGTTGAATCTTATCTATAACTACAAGAAATGTTATCTCGAAAAGGTTTATCAATTCAATTCAACAAAACTAAATCTAATTAACGAAATTATTGGTGGACAGTTCACACCTGTGTCGGTCTAAACTAAGCATTATGTATATAACCATTACGTTGATTCAACTTATATAAATGAACTAGCTGACCCAGCAAACGTTGTTTTGCCATCTACATTATTAAATTACTAAAATGGCTATTAAAAATAGGAGTTGGTGATAAAAGGGTAAAAATTTAGGGTTGTATGTATTTTTAACGCCACATTATAAAAAAAATAAAAACAACAATTTTTGTCAGAAAATTAAAAAAAAAATTTTTGGGGTGAACAACCCTTGTCACTTAGGTGTATGAAAAATAGCTAGTAGCCGATTCTCAGACTTACTGAATATGCATATAAAATTTGGTTAGAATCAGTAAAGCCGTTTCGGAGGAGTAAGGAAACAAACACTGTGACACGAGAATTTTATATATAAGAATTATATCTATCATATCATGGACCAATGATATGAAACAAAAACCTGTATCCTTCACTTACAGTTTTAGTGGTAGGTCTTTTGTTAGATTTAAGTAAGTATTTCTTTCAAAATTATTTGAAAATACAAATATTTAAAGCTCAATGAAGTAAAAAAATTGAATATATATTTTAAATTTCAAAACTGAATCTTGACATATCACATTTCAACCTTATTCCAACCAGAGATGGTTGATTTCGCTGACAACCAACTGACTGACAATTGACCAGCAATTGGATATTATTATGTCTAAACTGAACGTTGCAAAAATAACTAAATCGTATTTAATTGCTAGGTTAATTATTCTACTATTTACTTGCAATACAAAGTTGGTCCGCCCATCAACAGTTTCCGAGCGGAGGCGATTGCTCTGGGCGCCCTCGCCGCAATTAGCGCCCCAGAACATCCGGTTTGAGGAAATCTGAGGACCACCAATAGAAAAACTTGACGCGGCTTTCTGAGGTAAATATTTCACCCCAATTTATATTTAAACTGATGAAATAGATTTGTAGCAACTATCGTAGTCACGAGTTTCAAGTCTGGAGTGAGTTAGTTATCTGTGGTGCTAGTTTTATGAGTTTGACTCTAATATTTATATTTGCCTCTACAGTAAAATTAAATTTACGGATCGTAAAACAATATTACAAAAGAGTTCAACAAACAAGTGATTCTATACTTAGCTGCTGTTACAAGGGATCCCAGAATAAATAAAGTCTATATTTTGTTCTATGTGCATTCTAAATCTGGCTAGCAGCCAGATTTAGAATGCACATACATTGACAAGTACTTACTTAACGAACATTACATAATATTCCTTTCATAATCACTTGAACTAGCACAAGAAATCAGATAAATACATTTTCAGATAAATGTATTTGGATAAAATAAAACCATTTTTAATGAAATAGTGAAGCTGTTTTCTATAACGCTGTTCTACGTAGTTGTTCATAAATATTGTAAGAAACTATAAACTGTAAATAGAAAATTGTTGTTGGGATAGATTAGTTTGAAGTTTAGAACACAGTTCGATAATTACAGTCTGGATTAACCCTAAACGTCTTTTTGTGCAATAAAATAAGGGGTACAGAAATTACATAGGTAAAACCACTGGTCCTGCTAGTACACTATTTACAAGTATAAAAACTTAGTACAACTAAGTTTTGACGGCACGTGTGCCATCTGCCAAAAGTGATGTGAAAATAATGTAGGTAGTTTTTTTTCGTTACGAATTAAAATAATCTCGTCAGGACTCTGGATAGATTCATCATCTCAAACTCAGCTTCTGTAACACCGATATTCCAATCTTACGTGAAAAACAGCAACGGTGTTATCAATGTTACAGATTATATCAACATTAAGTATGGTGAGCCTCAAGAGCTTTAATATGCATAGTGAATAGAGTAGGAACTGAAATACTCTCCTTTGAGGCACAAAATGCAATAGATAGTATGCAACTTTATAGAGATTCTATCCTAATAACCTGATGTCTATTTGAGACATAGCGTGTGAACCATCCGACTGGTACCACCTTTGGTTGCTATAATCTAAAATATCTATTCTAATTTAATGATTATTAAAGTTGGAGCTTCTAACAAAAATTGTCTATGTGCTATTCTAGATTATAAACTATCTATGTTCCAAATTTCAACTCGATCCGTTTAGCCGTCCCAATGTGATTGAGCGACAAACAACCAAAAATCTAAACTTTAGGATAAATATTATGTATAGGTAACATTAGTAGGATGTATTAGACAAATATGAAAAGGTATATTGATACGACACGTTTCTAATAGAAGACTCAAGCGTTATTGAACTTAATACGATATGTTATGCATAACAAAATCCAACTACTCTCGTTTATTTCCAAAAAGAACATTTCGTCAGAGTGATACACTAAAAGGTTAAACTTTTCAAGATCACTTCAAAATCAAACGGGTTCTTATCTTGGATTTTGGCTATCGTATTGAAGAGAGGTAAAACGCTTTGAAAGCGGTCTGTTGTTCTCAAAATCGCTCACGGCTAGAGACCTTTTTTATGGTTGAACCGCACGGATAAGTTCTATTCAGTCAAGTATAGGCTCTATTCCGGTGCGATTCCAGAATGCTTTGATGGAGACGTTTGATGTTTAAATATTTTTAGCAAGTTAAGAATACTTTTTATGATCAATAACAATGTAGCATTTTTGTGAGGTCATTTCAATTGTCATTCGTTTCCTTTTCTTTGAGATAAAGATAAAGATAATTTTATTCAGTTCACAAGTTCACATTTTTACAATTTGCTTAGTGGAAAATGAAACCCAAACTCGGCTAGGCCGGTATTTTGGTATTCCTGATTTAAAATAAAAATTACAATACGTACAAATTTACAGAATCTAAATAAAAATAAAATACACACAAAAATAACAGTTAAAATTATATAAAATTACAAGTAGGTGATTTAATGAAATATTGTGTCTTAGAAAAACATAAAGTTAGCCAATTAGTGAAGCTCAAGCGCACGTTGTACGAGAAAACGAGAATGTAAGGGTAGTTGCGTGTGAGTGGATGTGAGAGAGTACGTACGTGTATGGTGTAAATGGATGTGTGGCGAATGTATGTAAGAGTCTACGTGAAGGTATGTGTGTTTGATTGTGTGTATAAGTGTACAAGTGTCAGTGCATTTGAAAACTTGTTTCACCTTTCGCGAGCTATTTGGTACACGAAATTTAGTTACGGGGTGAACTTCCCAGGGTAGATATGTGTGTGGCTAATATCGTGATCGTAAACCTTAACAAGTTCCTCCGACATCTCATATCTAAAAGGCTGGAGCCAGTCCCTCACTACGCTTTGAGCTTGTCCTTGCGACATACCCTTAAGGTCGCAGTGTTTGCACACTGAGTTATAAGTGAAGGCATGGATGTAAGGCGGTAAGCGTGACGCAAATACTGTTTTGACCTTTGGAAGTGCGGCAGTGGCGGAGCGGCTTCTGCTTCTCTTCTTTTTTTCTTCTTCTGTTCGCATAAAGTTGTATTGTGTGTGACTTTCCAATGGCCTTTGTGATGAAAAGTTTTCCCACAGAGAAAACTCCAGCCTCTTGAAAGTCTTTTTCGGTAGGATGTCTGCAAGGTCTCCCCAGTAAAACCTTTACGACAGCCCTCTGTGCCCTCTCCACAGCAATCATGTACCTTGCAGCGGCTCCACCCCACACACCTATGCAGTATTGAATCAGAGATTGGCATAAGGAGGTGTAAACGAGACCCAGTACCTCCCTGCATGCAGCCGCTCTCAATTTTTTCATAATATGAATGGTTCTTCTCACTCTTTTGGACAGAAAAGAAATGTGCTGCTGAAATAACAGGTTCTGATCTATTTGAATCCCTATATATTTAGTGCAGGATATTCTGTAAGAAAATATACTTTACGATGTTTCGTTTGAGACAGGGGATGTCGCTTTGCATTTTGTGTTTAGTTCATTAATAATGCACTCCCAGCACATTTTCCAAAAATACGAGTAGTTTTCGTTACTTTCAAATGCTCATTTTATGTTTCTTAAACTTCGATTATATGCAGATAAGCGTACATCATCTTCGACCATAAGTCATAAGTAATTTATTGATATCGTTATAGATACATGTAATTTTTACACATTATCGAATTACATGTCATTTTAACACATTATTGAATTACTTTTTTGCATAGTATTAGCAATTAATTCGATTATTAATATAAAAATAAGATATTAGTCAGCAGGACAAATACAATACAAAAATAAATTGCAATGAAATGTCACAGAATAAAAACAATAAATACCTATTTTTAATTTACATTGACATCGGTTAGATCAGACTACTTGTAAAATACCTGTTCGATAAGCCAATTTTTTAGTTTGAGCTTGAATGAACCTCTTGTGGCCGCATCCCTAATTTACATACAAAAGCATATCAGTTAGCGAATCAGTAATTAAACGTAGATCAAATGAAACATCAAATATGCGAAAGTTTGGATGTTAAGAACATATGTAATACATCAGTCTAACAATTGGATGCTAGATAAAGTCTGGAATAACAGATGCTGTTGTGCAAAAAATAAATACAATAAATTATGCCCGGTTTACGTTATGCCAGTTCAGCGATCAAATCTACAATTGCTAACTGGAAAAATGTAAACCGGCTCTGAAACGCTTTGGCACTGGATTGATGCTTTCCAGTGCCGGTTTAGATTTTTTCAGTAAGCAATCCAGCGCTGGATTCGATCGCTGGACTGGAATAATGCAAACAGGGTATTATATTTAACGTAAGCTACTTGAAAATCTCAATATTTACTAGTACATTTTGCTGCTTAGTATTGTATCCAGCTTCTCATTTTTGCTGCTGCTTTATAAATATAACTCCCAGAAATAACGCTAGCAAGAGAGAAAAAAAGAGATCCGAACCAAAATAAGAATGATTTCAATTATAACAAAGACGTGGATGTCTATTCCGGGTGTAAGCCGTAGAAATGAGTATTCTCATCGTGTTTTGACGTAAGCCTCCGAGATGGCCCGAGAAATAATCTGTTCTTCGGAACGAGCAATTCTTTCGAGCTACGTCTAAATTAAAGGCTATTTATTCTGTCGCCCGTTCCGAAGGCGACATGGACACTGTTTATATGCAGTAAGGTTAGTGAAGCGTTTTCAGTAAGTACAACACAATAGTGAATATATATTTATGATATGTCTAGTTATTGACATTAAATATTTAAAACAAATGTATCGAACAAAATGAAATATTGTCGCTACGTTTGCTTTAAAAAATAATTCTATTTCACAGATGTTTTTGCATTATGAAAGTGTCTTATTGTTCAGTTTTTGTAACGGAAGGCTTTTATCAACAAAACTAAAATTACAATAACTAAACTTTACCATGTACTTAACAAATTATTTGCAATAAGCGCAACTGACCTATGCATATACCATTGATGATCTCACTACCAGTGGGAAGTGAGATGAAGGTCAAGTGCAACCATATTGTTATCAATAAAAATCCTTACTGCTATAATCGTTGTATCGCAGACAGACGTTTGGCCGATAAAGTGTTTATTATCCCAACATCTGTTTTGTCTATTAAGTAAGAGCCGCGAGAAATTTAATTTAGGTCGTGGTTTTGCCGTTTCTCGCAAAGCTTGATATCGGGCTTCGTCCGTTGTTCCTAGCTGTGGTTACCAGATAATACCTATTTTATGTAAATTTAAACTTTGGTTTTGTACAAATTATGTTTTTTTTAATAAAGAGTGATAAGACGAGCAGGTCATGTGCCTGATGGTAAGCAACATACCTGCCACATGACAGCGCAGTGACACCCAGGTATAGGAACATGAAGAGTCCAAATCATCACCTAGCACTGCACTGCGCTCGTCACCCAGAGATCTAAGATGTTATATCTCTAACCCCTGTAATTTCTCTGGAAACATTACCCTTCAAACCGGAACACAGTAATGTTTGCACATTACTGCTCGGCGGTAGAATAACTGGCAAAGGTGTGGTACTTCCCCAGGCGGACTCTGCTAAGAGTCCTACCACTACAAACGGTGCGGTGTATATGTAGTTATTGTTTCTTTAACTATTACTTATTCTATGTAAATTCAATACCTTCGTTTTGTACGTAAGTTTTATGTGCGGTATATTGTTAGTGTTTTTGAAACTATTACGTAATTATCTGTAATACCTATTTTATGTTAAATCAACACTTTCGTTTTGTACATATTATGTGCGGTTACTTTGTAACTGTTTCTTAATTTATTAAGCACATAAAATAACCAATCACAAGAATAAATACAATCACAGTGGAAAATACTCGCGGCGCACATAGGTAGGTATGTAGGTAAGGTGTAGGTATATTTACTACACCACTTTATAAAATACGATACAATAAAATGAAACAACATCACAGTTTTATCCTGAGAAGTACACATTTATTATAAAACAGTACAATAAATATGTATTTCGCAGGATGAAAGTTTGTTTTAAATGCCAAAACTATAACGAGTTTTTTAATGGTCTCAAAATAGATTACATAGTTATTATGAGCGTTAACCTAAGATATTTGTTTCTAATGCGTCAACTGCACTGAAGAGTACCATAACATATTACACTAGCCGATGCCCCATAATTAATGAAACCAGTACCTACAAGTTAACAACATTTTGGTATTTCTTTTGATGATTGTTTTAGGGATCTCAAGAAATTTGATAATTAGCTTCAAGTCTTCTTTGCACGAGAAGCTTTTTGTCTTCCCAATTATAAATAATTATCTATTATTTCATTTTTATAAAGAGAGAAAGTATTGTTTTTGTACAATCCGATTACTTAATTTTGTTATGATTATTTTTGTCAAACTCTTGGTGCTGAAACCACTTGATTAAGTAAAGTGAAAAAGTAGGTAATGCAATTGAAATGGGAACAGATGGTGTCCCTACAACTTTAGAAGCAAAGTACTTGCATTTTGGTTTTTTCATTTTTTCACGCACACTCAAAGGGGTCTATATGTGGTAGCATAACAATTTTTGTACTAATTTAAGTAGGCATAACGTTGTTAGGACTAATCATAATTTACCATAACAACTAAACGCCTAACTGTTTTCGCATAAGCTTAACTAGCATAACCATATACAGCATAACGATAACTTAGCATAATATTTAAACGCATAACCATATAGAGCATAAAAAAACTTAGGATAATGTTTCGACGCATAAATATAAATAGCATAATCTTTAAAAAAACACATTGTGAAAAGCATAACAATACTTAAACATAATGACCAACGGCATAAACTTTAAACGACTAACTAAAAGGCAAGAGCAAAGCAGCAAAGAAGCAATAAAATACGTGCGAGTGTAAAATGCGGGTGAGTACTTTGACAACAGTATTTATTATTCGTAATGTAGGCATAACGTTTTTAGGACTTAAACACCTACGTACATCTAAGACATATGGTCCACTTTTTGACTCTGGGTGGGCTCCCGCCAGAAGCTCTACGGTCAGCCCTGAGTGTCGCTTCTCCATACTCGACCTGCGCTCCACAACGAAGGGCGCCGGCTCGTTTCGCTCGCCACCTTCCCCCTTCGCTATGCTTGGCCTCGCATGGCTCGCTCCATTTAGGACCTCTCTTGAGCTTCATCTGGCTCCCGCATTTTTTAAGTACACTCTATGGGTAGTAGCGACAAGACTAGGTGGAGTCGGGGTGCTCCGAGTCGGATCTGGGTCCTATGTAACCCGGTTATATATTACGTAGCACAACAAATAATTAAAAAATCCCTAAACGAGTCTAAGCAACAGTCGAACCGAATGTAGATTAGTAGACTTTTATGATTAAAACAAATTATGCCAAAAATTGATTATGCAAAAGTTACATTATGGCACTATATATTATGCTACATTCATTATGACAAAATAAATTAGGGGAAAAAATTATGCCATTTAAACGGCACTTAAAAAAATTAGAACAAATAAAAAAATGCCTAAAAACTATTATGCGTCTCATCAACAGTCGAATTAAATATAGTACGATAGATTGTTATGCTTTAAACACATAACGCCAAAAAATTTTGCATTATGCCACTTCCACACTTACACATTCCAATTATACGAGTAATAATTGGAACGAAATTGTAAGAGAAAAAAGTTTGTCAAAGCAAGGCAAATGGAATGCTAGTTTGTCATCACCACTGGCAACTGGCTTTAAAGGAAACATTGTATATAAGGAAACCGATCGGTGGGCCAGGGTTTCTACAGAGTGGACGCCATCGGTCAGTCGACCTTGGGGTCGTTCTCCAATGCGACGGAAAGACGAGCTCGGAGCGTTTAAAAAAGATTAGACGATGAAAGCTCAAGACTGACTAAAATGGAGGAAATTGGGGGAGATCTTTACCAAGCAGCGGGACAACTGAGGGTTATTAAATAAAAAATCCCGTTCCCATATTTCAATTATGTAAAAAGTCACCTATATGTTATTCCAGCCTATAAACTATCTATGTTCCAAATTTCAACCCAATCGGTACAGTCAAGTTCAGTGAAACATCCAAACTTACACATTTATAATATTAGCAGGATGAAACGACATCTAGGGAAAAGATTTCCATTGTGCTTCATGACACAAAAACAAGCAAGAGCGTCCCGCGGAGTGTTTATACGACATCAATATTCAGAGCCGGTAGAAAAATCTGCCGCCGTAGCGCAAGGAGCTTAGCTGTTCAGTTTCTGGCGTGTGTTTATGCAGCAAGAGGCACGCTTCACTGGTTTCCGCGACGACAAAATGCACTCACGTTCCAGCCTCGCTCTGCGTGCATTCAACTACGAATGCACTAATATTGATCACAGGATCAATCTGTACCCTGCTTTATATTTTAAGGCTGCATCTTAAAACGAGGTCGTGGAGACGGCGACTGTATTTTTATGTTTGACACGCTTCAGTGGATTTGATGTGGTTATTGGGTAAAATGGATGGTCATTTCGAACTTGATATGTACTTTTTTGTTCTAATAGGTGCTTGGTACTATGCTGATATGGACGTATTTCACTATCAGTCTTATCTTGCTGGTCCGGTCACTCCACGGTCATTCCATGTAAATTATAAAAAAAATAAGCACATTACGGCGTTATCTAATTGAAAAAAAATGGATTAAAATAGTTAATCAAAGGTACTGATATCTGTTAACGGTAACTGTTTTTATTATTCCTCATCATCATCATCAACAGCCCACTAAATGTTCCCACTGCTGGGACTCGGGGCATTCTCTCCCAAGGAGAGAGTTAAGGCCATAATACACCACGCTGGCCCAGTGCGGGTTGGTGGATGATACAAACATGACTTCGAAAGATTCTAGGTACATGTCGGTTTCCTCACGATGTTTTCCTTCACCGTTTTAAGTTAGCGGCATTACGCACATGACTTCGAAAAGACAGTAGTGCGTGTGAGGTTTGAACCTGGGGTCTCCGGATCGGCAGTCGCCGTTCTCCCGACTAGACCAGCCGTAACTTCAATATATATCTTTTTCAATATATAAATCTTTTATTATTAAATAAATAATATGACACAATTTTTTGATTTGAAGTAGAACACACAAGGGCGCAGTTCATAGAATATTTATCAGTCTATTTCTCGTTTTCTACGAATTCACACACAAATAGGTACATCTTTGAATCTGGATTTAACTGAGATTAGGCTAACATACTTAGACTGCCCTATTCTGTACCTATTATTCGTTCGTTTCCTAGCTTCCACAGCTTGCTTAGAAGAGCGGTGCATGCCTTATAGCAAAAAGTGATTGTGAAAAGGTCGCCAATTAGTTGTACTAGTGTCAAAGTATATCGTATTTATTTATGTATATTTTTATTTTGTTGTGTCGATAAAGTGTGTCTATCTATCTGTCTACATAATGTGAATAATTAGTATTTTCTCTTTGGCCTGTAATATTTCTGAAATATTGTCCTTCAAACCAGAAGTACGAAGAACAGTACACTATCGCTTGGCAGTAAAATAACTTTACTGGCAAAGGAGATGTGTTTAATGAACACACCTTCTAGTCAAAGTAGTTATATCCTCTGATCTGACTGTCGATAACAATGTATCTAAGGATCTAAAACCTGTTCTACGCGTCGCTATTTCAACTTGAAGTTATTTCAAAGCGTCTCACGAAGCTCAGTAGAAGCACATGGAGCGTATTTCATGAGTATCATTACTCGTCGTATTTTAAGGATCATTATTTGTCGCGGCGCGTCGAAGAAGGGTACATTTTGGATCGTTGCGCGCTACGTGAGCACTTATCTTAAATTAGTAGGGCTCTGGGTCTATCGCATGCTGGGGCGTAGTATTTTAAGCCAGATACAGATTGAATCCTTAAAATATAGGCGCAGATTTGTATTATATTAATATCCTTGTATTATTAAATTATGGAGCGATTATTTTTTGCATGAGGTACAGCGTCTACAGCGAATCAATTTGCTTAGTAACGGCGAACGTTACTGGTATGTAGTGAAGATCAAGAAAACGGAGTAGACAACCAAAAATGTGTTCAAAATTTGATAGAAAATTACACGCGCGTCTGTATTACAATCAGTCATTCATCTTATCTTATCTTATCTTATCTTATACCTTTAAACAAGCAATTTTTGTATATAAAAGCAAAAAGTCATCACAGAATCTCAGAAGCTACAAATGCTAGGAGTCTGAATTTTTGCATGTAGGTGCCTTTTAGCACATAGGTGCTCGTTAAGACGGGGTTTTGCGAAACTCAACCCCTAAGAGGGTGAAATAAGGGATGGACGGTTGTATGAAACTTCCGTCACTTTCAAAGTCATAGGCATGTAATCTACCAGACCAAACCATGAAACTTAGTATCTAGACACTTGGCACGAAACAAATAAATTTGTTCTAGCAATTTTGTAATTTCGAACTGTACGGGGGTGAAATAGGGGTGAAATGGGGGATGAATGTTTGTGTGGAAGTTCGCCATTGTTAAAGATAAAATCATGAAACTTCTCATCTAGACACTAGACGCGAAGGAAATAAAAATGTGTTCTAGCAATTTTGTAATTTCTGTGCAGGGGTGAAATAGGGGTTGAAATGGGGGATGAAAGTTCATCATCGTTGGAGATAAAACCATGAAATTTTGCGGCTAGACACTTGATGTCCATACTAATATTATAATTATGAAAGTAGCTCTATCTATTACGCTTTTCGCCTGAACCACCGAACAGATTTTGATGGAATTTGGTGCACGGATAGACTAGACTCAGGAAAGAACAAGGTCGACTTTTTATCACAGAAAAAAAGTTGAAGGGGTGGAAATGAGGAATGAAAGTTTACACGGAAGTTCGGGAATGTTGAAGATAAACCGTAAAATTTTGCAACTAAACCATTGGATACCTATGTACTATTAAGTATGTAAATATAAATGTGAATCTCTGTATGTCTGTTACGATTGAACGCCTAACCGATTTTGATTAAATTGTATAAAATTGTTTCACTATAAGCTGTTTTTAGTAAACGTACATTAGTATGGGTACAAATACTACCTCTGTTACATTAATATTTATTTCGCGCGGACGAAGTCGCCGGTGAAAGCTAGTACCTATATATATATATAGAATCGGAATCTCGGAAACGGCTCGAACGATTTGATAAAATTATATAAGCAGGGGGTTTTGGGGACGGTAAATCGATCTAACTAGGTTTCATTTTTAAAAAACGCATATTATGCGCGTTTTCAAATATTGTATTGTAAACTGATATTTTAAGTGAAATAATTTTGTCTATGCTGCGTTGTTGATTTGGGTGATAACCTTTAAAGTATATTACTTATATTAAATAATATAATTTAATAATTAATAATATAATTAAATTATAGTATTACACAATTTGATAGGAAAGTTTTTCCCGATTGTTGCAATCTTGGCGTCTTCGAGTCGATAGTAAATCGGATTCTTCTAGGCAAGCATGCTTTATCGTGGCCTGCATCGTTATTAAACGTCAAGCGAGACGGTGGTCACACCTAACATAGTTAAAGAAAATGCTCATACAAAAATGTTAATTCCAATTCGAATTTTCTTGTAAATTTTCCAAGTATCCTGTCCAAGTATTATATTCTCACGTAAGCCTTATGTAAATATTTGGAATACACCGCTAAGAATCTACTGACGGTAAATTCAATATTATAACTAGCCAACGACCAGAACTGCAGAAACTATGCCAATATTACACACGAGCTTTTGGTTCCATGAGGGAGCCGTGTGTATGAGATTCTTGCAATATGTACAGAAATATTGATTTTAGTAGTCATACTGAACCGCTAATTATTACTCATACCTATATTAATTACTATATTATTAATATTTATAATCTCAACCTAGTTTGGAAACTTGTACCTTCATTACTTCTCATTATTTAACTATGAAAAGTTTAAACAAGCACATTTTAATTTAAATTAAAAATCCAGTGCGGTTTTTTTTGATAAATATAGTTTTTATTTCGATTATCTAATGGTCTCAACATTTTTCATTTAAAAATTTAGTGATGTAGATCATTGTTTTTGATCGCATTTTTTCAAAGTATTGAATAGATGGCGATTCAAATTGGTTCTTATACAGAAAATGTTATTGATGTAAAATACATGTGAGATGTAAGTACCTACTTACTTTCCGGTTCGGTAAAACATCGTCAATATCTATGATGTAACACATGTTCATAAGATACAGTTACCGCTTACTATCAGGTAAGCCATATGTGTATAACCATACTCCCAAAATAAAGAAGGTCTATGTTACTGAAAAGGGACTATCACAAATCTGTGACACGAGATTCTTTTTTCGAAAATAAAGTAGGTATCAATGTGCTTATATTTGATTAAATTAAGTTCATGGATGTTTTTGGTACCTTATGTGCTGGTTATGGTATAATTTAATATTACTTTCTGTTAAACTACCATGCAGATATATTTTTGTTGTAGCATTGTATGACCAATAAACGCATTAAATATGTATTATACACATCGATATAAATCAATGGATGTGCCCTGAGCACCTTGAAATTGTTAACAAATTGCGTCTCTGTGTGTAGCGTGAGTGGTTTACAACTACCAATCTACTTGACCCCGAAAATCGCTAACGGCGAGGTATGTTGCGGTTCTACATATTATGGTTGTTGCTGACGAATAGCGATAGGTATAAACGTCCGGCGTTCACCGCTTCCTACAATCGACTAAAATGGAGAGAGTGATCTCACTCTTCCCAACAATAACATAATTTCGTGCGCCTACAGTTTAGGAGGGTACATCCATTGATTTATATCGATGATTAAACACATAATTATAAAACACGTAGTTAGTATTTTACATACAAATCAGTAGTATTGAAGTTCTATTAATCAGGTTTGTTAACAGCAAGAGTTTAACTATGTTATTCGAGTTTTCACCAACGGCTTCTTATAAGACTACTATTATTTTTATAATACAATCAAAACAGATAACAGACGAGATGACTAAAAAACATATAGGTAAACCGGTCAGTTAGATTATTTAAAAAATAAGGTACACGTATATTTCTTTACTTGCAGTTTCAATTGATGTCGGTTCATGGTACGATTTGTATGACAAAGTGACGTCACAGTCCTCTTTCGAGAAATTGTATGATCTGTATCTTTGTCGATTTTAAATAATTCTATGAGACAAAAATTACGTGTTTTTCCATTATTTTGCTGACGGTTTAATAATGGGTATGTTTTTGGCCCAATTGTGATCCCAATTCAAAAAATCATTCAACTTACCGTAGTACTCAGATACTAACGTCACATGATGATTATTACAAGAAAAAAAAGATAGTATTTCAAACTTAGAAGGATTTTATATAAAGTGCTAAAGTTTCTGAACACAATTCCGACGCACATCTTAGAAAATAAGACAGATAAAAAGGAACAAGGCGAAGCACTTTTCCATCAATGCCCTATTTTTGTCCGAACAAAAGTCTTTAGCGTCCGATCTCGTCTGTTGTAAGCTTTAAAACCGTTCAAAATAAAACACGACAGAAGTTTTGTACTACAATAGCTCATTCTGCTCCCCTAATGCTGCAATTAGACCGAGAAGTACATCTGAAAAGATTTGTCTCCCTCTAATGAACGACAACTAATTGCGCTAAACAATTTTTTTTTTCATCCGGAAAAAGCCCCTTAATTGATATTTACTGTCGCCTCGTGAAACCTTTTTGCGAAATTAAAACAAATATTTGAAATGTTTTAACTTTTTCTTTCAAACGGTCGCTTAGGATTATTTATTCAGAAGCTTTTAAGTCACGAGACATTTGTACTAGTGACTGTTTGCAGTGTTGTTAGAACGAGTTTATGTTTCCTTGTTATCTCTGGAAACTCATTAAGATGCAACGGAATCACAAGCCACCTGAGCAAATTGTTAGGCAACATCCTGCATGATAATGAAGGAGAACCCCAAAATAGCAGAAACGAAAAACATTTATTGACAACACAATTAATTATTCAGATTTTGTCTTAACTGCAATTTAGAGGCAAACAATTCAGTGTTGTTTTCACAAAAAAGAATACACATCTTACCTTAGATTCTTATTACTTAAATTATAAAGCGAAGTTTGTGAGTATAAATGCATGTTTGTTATTATTTTACATACAATCTACTGATCTGGAAGAACCTTGATACATAGATAGATAATCCGGAAGAATATACAGACTAACTTTTATCCCGAAAAAATAACAGAAGCGAAACAAACGTGGTTCCGCCGCGAGACGCTAATAACAAAAAAAAAATCGGTTGTCTGTAAAGTTACTGACAATAGTTGAACGTGACAACTCCAACTCCAAGCCTTAAATGGAACGCCTCAGAGCGAGGTAACGCCGCATGACGTCATGCGGCGAGGTAACGCCGCATGACGGCATGTTTTTTCGTGCGTGCAGCCGGCTTCATCGAATTATAAGACGTTGTCACGTCAAAATGAACCAGTACTTTGAAAATGATCAAATAACACAAAACTGGAACACATAAAAAAATACCATTGTCACAGGCTCCTCAAAATTCGCTTACAAATAATTTTAGGTAGGTACAAAACTTAATTATGACAAAGCCAAATTGAAAATGCTTGACTCAGCATTTGTCGTTTAATTAAGAATGAAAAAAAAACTAGCAACGTTAATATAACCACGGGGAAAACCAACTTTGCGCTTAATTAAAACTCAGAAATTTATTTGCTTATTCAGTAATGGAAATAGCATAAAGGATGAGAAAAACACAACTGCTTATTAACTGGCAAACTTGTGGTCTGAGTGGTCCAAGTTAAGGTTATCTGATGACTTTCTTTTTATTACTAATTTTGTTTATATCTCCCAAATAGGGTACCGGACTGGGTCAAAAATACACCATCCTAATTAGTCCGTCAGCTAGATATTGGAAAAATATAATGGACACGTATTTTTTGTTTTTTTCATAATATTAAAAATCGTCAAAGATATAGACCATCAAACTTCGAGAGTGGGGGGTCGCGACGTCACTCGTGAGCAAAAATCGTACTCACAAGTGACGTCACACAAAACTTCGAAGCGCTGTATCTTCGTCATTTTTTGTTTGTGAAACAAAAGAAAAAACACGTGTACAATATTTTGTGGCAATCTAACTAACGGACTACTTAGTTTTTTTGAGGATTGTACCCTATTACGAAGTAAATCTATTATTATTGAATTTTATATCAAGCACAAGATGCATTTTTTTTAAAGAAACATGTTTTTACAGAAAAAAACAAATAGTCAACTTAAAAAAAATACTTATTATATATTAATATTAATAACTTATTAAAAAGTAAACTTATTCTCTCAACAAATATGTATTTCATAAAATTTGTTAAGTTTTAGAGTAAAAGAAAACATCATTGATGTTAGGTATAGGTACACAATTTTTTTTTTTTAGAATGTTGTTGATTTTTCAAAACCCGCTCAATTTGCTACCATTGTTCATTTTTAATCATAATAATATTACTATTTTTGTATGAGCTTCGTCTAAAAAAGTATTCGTTGTTCATCGAATTAAAAAATCGTGAAATTACGAGAATACGATAATGAAGGAATAAACGCGAATTCTTCATTCACACCATTAAAAGATACAACATACAATTCAGGAAAAACAGTTAGACTAGGGAAACAACTGGCAGCCTTATCGCTAAAAGCGATTTCTTTCAGGCAACCTTGTATTTGTTGGCGATAATTTAGATTTCTACAAGAGTTTCGCGTCACTTTGTTTTTCTTCTTTTGGTCTGTAATTCACACGGAAGAACAGGACGTCTACTCTATTTCTACGAAAACGTAATTTCGAAATAAACTCGCGACTTTCCTACTCCATTTCTACTTCGATCCGGCGTTATGTCTATTTTAATGTTCTAAGCCTACTCTAATTAGAATAGGCTTAGAAAGTTTAAACGTCAAACAATTTTCTATCGGACGAAACGAAGTAGAGCCGAAGTAGGAAAGTCGCGAGTATTTTTTTTGAAATTACTGTTTCGTAGAATTAGAGTAGACGTCCAGGTTTGCATGGTCAGACAGTATCTCCAGATAAGGAGCAGGGCAAAGATTACCTTCTTTGTAAATAAACCGTCTTATATGATGAGTGCTGCGTCTGGGCAATGAGTTTTTTAAAATGTTATCTTATTTTGTGCAGTTCTTGTTATTTATACGTATAGAGTAAGATCCCAGAGCTGCCAGACGTCACCTATTTTCTGATGAATGAAATGTGGACGGTTGAGTAGAGTTAGTAAGTACTAAGAACACATGCTTACTCGCTAACTTGCCTAGACGGCCAATTTTGAGATATGGGGTAATGAAGGTACATACAAACATTACTTACTTCACGTATTTTCTAATAAGTTATTTTCACGTATGTTGTAGCCAATATCCTTAAAAACAAGGTCCTAATACTCTCAAACACGTTCCGTCGGCCGTTTTCCTTAACAACTCCAAAATAATAACTTAACTTCACATAAATTGCCATACTCCATTTGTAAATATGTTCGTCAGACAACTATTTTAAAGCTTTTTCCAATAAGACAGACCAATCTAAGGGGCCAATCATCCCCTAAACTCAACTATGCCTCAACCTCTAAACTATGACGTACCAAACAAAAAAATAATCATCAAAATCGATTCACAATTCGCAGCGCTATCGCGTAACATACAGACAAAAAAAACACAACCGGATTGAGAACTTCCACCTTTTTTAAGTCGGTTGAAGATGGAAATTATTATGTATTAGAAATGAGTTTGATCTAACTCAGGTAGTATTTCTTATTCAAGTCCACAAAATGACATATCCCTCAAGCCTAATTACTTTTCTCAGTGGAACCATAAACTTGAATAATTCATTTCCTCGGTATGTACCGTGTGGGGACAGCCTCGGTTGTATGACGGAAGCGCATTTCCTCCAAGTTATAATTTAATTGCTTTTCCTGAACAAGCTTTAATAATAATAGCTTGTTAAACATCTACACACGATGAAAGATCTACTCTTTAAGTGATATGTCATGTAAATAATACATTTTATGCACAGTGCAAGGTACCTCAGTAAAAGTTTTAATCAGACCTATTTTTTGTGTAAATCGAAGGTTTTAGATATTTTTAAGAGGTAAATTGCATAAATGAGTATATACGTGATATAACCAAGCGAAGTGTAACTTTAATTATTTACCTAAGTTTTATATTGTCGTTTGTAGCTTACCTACGTAAACTTTCAAGTACACTTTTTATCACAATTCCTGCCCGTTTCTAGAAAATGAAGGTATGGTTATATCGAACCTTCAGTGAGACAATGGCACAATTGAATGTATTGTTGTTTTTCAATATATATAATATTTAACGCTTTTTATAAAATATTATTATGTTTTTTTCCTCAATTAATTTTAGTCAACTTTTTTTTGTGTGTGAAATATACGCTACACTTTTGTTAGTTACGACATTATCTGTAAATCTAAACTGACATAAAGAGTTTTTGACAATTATGGTCTTGTCTTACTGAAAATACGACATTTTTTTAAAACAACGATACAGGGATCCACCATCTAATCGAATGTTTAGTATTGTTGAGGTCTATTATGAATTGTGTTTACCTAGCAGAATCTTGTTCACGCTTAAGTTTAGGCAGGAAGTTTAGCTTTGGTTTTAACGAAAGTCCAGTAGTTACGCGTAGATATAAAAAAACATACACAGTTCTGTATCTGTAAGTATCTGTTTACAGAGCAACCTCGAAATTTTTAATGATAAATAGGTACAGTCTTCTCTTGCGGATTCATTGCGTTCGCCATCGTGATCCTGTGCTGTGCAAAAAGTGCATTACAACTGATTTTTACCACGGAAAGTTATTCAAAATTTTAAATCATTGAGTTACATTAATTTAAACTTTAATTTGATTTTAATTTGAATGTTTTGAATTTCAAGTTGAAACCCTATTCGATTGTTTTATAAATAGTAAACTATCTAAATTACAGTCTGTCTAGTGAACTCCGACTAAGAAATAAAGTTGTATTACTAACTTTCGTCATCCACTAAGCCCAAAGTATCAATGTTGAAGTCTCAAATCCTCAGACAAGGCTTTAATCCTGTCTAATAAAGTAAGTTTAAATCGTTCGAAATAATTTTGTAAATTCTCTAATAACCCGCCATCGAAACAACGCCTGAGCGCCTTCTCTTCATTTATTGCTTTATTGAAACTTTTTTGGATAAAATATTTGTCTTGTAGAATAAAATGAAGAGTGGCATTTTCGTAGGTAATTAATTTAATAATTTGATGTTCTTTTGGAGGATAATGTAAAAATAACAAAGTTTTACCTTAATTAGGGCTAAGTGTTTTTGTAGTACGAACATTTTAATATTTATTTTTATCTAATGTATTCATTGTGTATAATTAAATAAACTAATTAGTTTAAGAGTTTTGCTTTTTATTTTAACTATTTCAGGTAATTTTCTGACAAAATAAATACCTATATTAGTACCACAGTATTAAGACTACCAGTAGTGCATACATAGCCTTTGGAGAATCTTGGGAGAAACGCCGATAATGTCTAGATACGGGTAGAGTTGTCGCAAACCAAAAAAACCGTGGCACCAAAATAAAATTAAAACATACGGAAGACGTCAGCCCTGAACCGCGCTCCTGCAATACTAACATTGTAATGTAGGCAATGCAGGAATGCGCTTCCCGCGTCTCACTCCGCACGCCCCGCACGATTGCCCCGTCTAGACGGCTTCGTGCAACGACTGTATGATTTAATAGACTGTGTCAGTACTGTGCAAATTTTAAATGTCTACTAGATGTAACTGATTTTGTACTAAATTTTTCTAACTTAGCCCAAAATCCTACTAATGTTCTAAATGTAAATTTTAGGATGTTTATTTCTCAATCACGCAATAACGGATCGAGATGAATTTGGAACACATTTAGATTACATTCTGGAAAAACATATGGACTACTTTCGTCCAAGGAAAATAATGGAATGGAATAAATAAAACTGGAACTACGTGGGTGCGCTGCTTTTTTACTTTCATTTTTCAATTAAGAGTGACAAGACGAGCAGGTCATGTGCCTGATGGTAAGCAACACGCCTGACCCATAATAGCACAGAGACACGCAGCTATTGGAACATGAAGAGTCCAAATCATTACCTAGCACTGCACTACGCTCGTCACCCAGAAATCTAAGATGTTATATCTCTATGCCTTATAATTTCTCTGGAAATATTGCCCTTCAAACTGGAACACAGTAATGTTTGCACATTACTGCTTGGCGGTAGAATTACTGGCAAAGGTGTGGTACCTCCCCAGGCGGACTCTGCCAAGAGTCCTACCACTACAAAATTACTTCTACATAATAACATAATATGAAGTCCCTATGAAATGTTAGTGTCACAATAGCATTCCAAATTTATCACTGACGTATAGTTAAACTCGAAATATTTTGCAGTCCACATTACAATAATATTTCTACCGTACTAGCAAAATTTTAAATAACCAATTAATAACCGTCACAAACTTTTTACATGGCTTATAAATAGCTTACAATACATACACAACAAAAATACATAATCGGTAACAACATACGCAATTTGCAAAAAATTACTTACACTTAATAATCATTTAACTAATATTTATTGCAGTACGCAGCGATGAGTTCGGTCTACGATATCTCATGCTTCGAAGTTGATGAAATACGAATTAAAAGAAGTTTTAATTAACCAAGGGAGGCTGTTAAAACTAACGTAGTTAAGTTGACAAATAAAATAATGTACTTCATCTATTTTCTCAAAAAAAAATTATATTAAATTATATTTTGCCAAAAACCAATCATATTTTTTTAAATTAATAAAGTGTTCCTATGAAATCGAAATCATAAATTTCCCACATAATGTTCTCATAATGTTATAAAAAGTATTTTAGTCATTAATTTGTTTCCTTGGTTTAATAAAAAGTACAGGGCGAGAATTCCGTGCTGTGTGAATACCCAGAAAAAAAACGGACTTCAAACCTATCTCTTAAGTTTTCACCGCAAACAAAAAGAACTTTCAGGTAGCCTTCGCAACTGAAACTTAATTTCGAAAACTAATTAGAAGCCCCAAATGATTTTTGAAGTTTCCCAATGAAGTAGTTCGATGAGATACCGTTTCATAGGGTCTTTGTATGAAGACGTCTTATTTGCTATACCTACTTATAATTTTGTAGTTATAAATTGTTTGGTCGCGTCGGGTACTTTTTAGGGTTCCGTAAAACGTAAAAACGGAACCCTTATATATTCGTCATGTCTGTCTGTCTGTCTGGCTGTCTGTCTGTCTGTCTGTCTGTCTGTCTGTCTGTCCGTCCGTATGTCACAGCCACTTTTTGCCGAAACTATGAGAACCACACTGTTGAAACTTGGTAAGTAGATGTATTCTGTGAACTGCATTAAGATTTGAACAAAACAATTAAAAAAAAAAGAAAAAATTAGGGTTGCCCCCCATACTGAGAACTGAAACTCAAAAAATATTTTTTCATCAAACCTACACGTGTGGGATGTCTATCGATAGGTCTTCAAAAATGATGTTGAGGTTTGTAACATTATTTTCGTCTACACTGAATAATTTGCGGCAGAGACACTTCCAAAGTGGTAAAATGTGTGTGTCCCCCTCCCTCTAACTTCTAAAGTAAGATAATGAAAAATCTAAAAAAAATATGTACTCTCTAAAAAAAATATGTAAATTCTCATTTATGAAGTAGGTAGGTATGTGATTGTGTAATTTTGGCACACATTCTAGATGTGCATTTTGAAATGCCACTCACAGCAGACTATAAAACCGATCCCTGGAATAAATGCCATGCCATTTTATAGGATGGTTTACACTTAATCATCTAGTCAAATGTAAAGTTAGGTGTATAATGTTGCATTAAATTAATTATGCGGTCTATAATTTTAATTTTGCATTTGGTAAACATGATTTAGCCCAAGATTTAGTTATTCAGATTTGTGCTTATATTGTTATCAGTTGTCATTAAATGTCACTGAAACAATACATTTAAATGTAAACACAACATCAAACTTGTGGAATAGTCCCAGATTGAATGATCAAATTACCGTGAACAAGCATAGTACATGTCACAAGGTTATGTACCACCTATTCAACAGAACAGATTTTTCTGATATAATATGCAGTATTATTTGGAGAGAGCTGGCAACAAATTTTGAGTAGGTACATATTTGAGGCAAGCTGAAAACTTGTCACATAGCTCTCCTATTATACCTCAACACGGAGCTGCAGACCTGGCTAGTGAGTAGCAGAGCATAATGAAACCATACATTTAAAAAAAAAATTTTTTTTTTCTTCAATAAATATTTTTGAGGCAATATGAAATATAATATAATATATTTGTTGTAGTTTAATGTTCAAAGAATAAGAAAATATAAGCCAGACGATTTAGTTGCGGTTTAACCTTGCCGGAAGCGTGTGAACAAGTTTCGCAAAAAACATAAAAAGTATTATGAGGCAGTCTGTTCTTATTATTTATGACTATTTTTTGATGAGACTGTCTACCTGCCAAGTGATCTAAATTGTGGGATTCATTTTGCCCCGCCACTAACTAGCCAGGCCTGCACCTCCGTGTTGAGATATAATGGGAGAACTATGTGACAAGTTTTCAGCTTGTTTTAACCTACCCAAAACTTGGTGCTAGCTCTCTGAATATATCTATCGGTTAACGACTGATGTCATGGGTATACTTTACTACTAGATCGTTTTAATTTATTTAACATTTACAAAATACAGTATGTCACCAAACATTTTACAGTCTCACTACCTGATACTCACAGCCAAAACCTAGATACATGAAATTACGATACTATTGTAAACTACCAACGAAAATTGGTTTGAACTCGATCTGATGGGTAGTTTTTTTTTAGTACGTCATAAATACACTATTATTGAAACTTCGATCAAAGTTACAACGAACTACAAGAACTATGTGTACTATGTATATTATGTTACTTACTGCAACGGAACCCTTCATGGGCGAGTCCGACTCGCACTTGGCCACTTTATTTACTTTTCTAGTACTCGAAGCTATAAGACCTATTAGACTACAGGCCCGTGAACAAAATTTACGTAGTAAATGAACCACCAGGAGTCCTATGTAGGATGATAGAAGGGTATAAAGTAACACTAAGTAATAAAGTATTCAACACTATGCCGTCACTTGTAAGCTATCCAACTGAGTACAGTCGAAGAAGGGGGGTTGCAACCCTCGATCATTTCTCTTTGTCGCATGATTTTTGTACGGCGTTGCAGAATAATAAGGTCAGAACAGGTATTGAAACTTTAAAAATTATACATTTTAAGTTTTTAATTATTAGTTTGTCGGAAAAAATCGTGATTTTCCGACGACTTCCAGATTAAATTTGGGCATTTGATTAAGTAAGGCATTGGTTCCATACAGTTTCAATAACCATTATTTCGCAATGCCGTACAAAAATCATGCGATAAGGAGAAATGATCGAGGGTTGCAACCCCCCCTCTTCGATTGTACTCAGTTGGACAGCTTACAAGTGACGGCATAGTGCTGAATCTTATTACTTTATATCGCTCTATCATCCTACATAGGTCTCCTGGTGGTTCATTTACTACGTTAATTTCATTCACGGGCCTGTAGTCTATACTGCCGTCCGCAAGCTTAAATGCCGTTATCTAACATCGGGTCGATTTGGACATTTAAATGGCACTACAATCAGAAAAAAAATATCTATCGATCTGTGTAACCCGTGTTTCTCTAGGTATGTTAGTTTTTAAGATACCAAAACTAAAAATGCCGTTAAGTCATCTTATTTTGTATGGTTCCAACGCTAAAACGCAGTTAAATAACAATACTTACCTAAAAAGCCGCTAAGGTATTTTAACGTTACCTTTGGCTGAAATGTTCTTTGATTTTCCATTACTTAATTGCCGTTAACTGACTTTTGTACGCTTTAGTGCCGTTAAAGCACTTAAATGTTTTTAAACAAAGTTTCATTTATAATTTATATTGTATTTGTCCAACGCTATAAAGCCGTTATGCTTGAATACAACACAAAAATGCAGTTAAACATACTTAACGGCTTTTTAGACTAGTAAATACGTATGCAATTTTGTAAACTTAAATCAGAAAATATCACAAAGCTACCTTAACTATGTGATATAAATTATTTATTTTTTACAATACTAGACTAAAATGCGGCTATGCCACATTACTTAACTAAAATGCCGTTACAAGTTCTTGCGTATGCAGTACGATAGTATGTGAAGGAAATCAAGTGCAGATGAATAAGATGCTTTCGTTCCCTCCAACTTGTTACGATGGCTTAAAACACATTTAGATGAGTCAAACTAGATCTTGTATAGAAAAAATCGGTTCGGAAAAAATGATCCTTATGTTACATCTTGTTCCGACTCTTCCAGTGTCATTGATACATTTTGGGACGTATACATTATGTTACAGTACTCGTCTTTCTTTAGATTTTAATGAAATCACAAATCTATCTAATGAAACTTTATTAGGTTTTAATAGACTTACAAGGAAAGTAGAGTAATTCTCTACAAAATCATCAAAACAAACATTCAGTTTGAAGAGTTAACATAAAATATTACAGCCAGATGATGATAGCACCATACCGTATCTGTTGAAGTTTTAAACTCCACAATCAAGTTTACAGTGTGATTTCAATTCAGATGACCTGCACGTTATAATGATTTTAAGATAGCTGATTCAAGTGAAAATTTTAGTAACTATTTTCAAGAAATCCATTAAGCATAAGTCTAAACGTAACCATAAGTCTGACTTTAAGAACCACAACATCATTAATAAATACCTACAGAAAACGAGCTTAAAAACAATACCATTTAACGTTGTATAAAACATTGTCAATGCCGTTATACAGAGTACAGAAAAATAAACCGAAGACTGGTTGGAAAAGCGTAGAAGCTCAATTAATGAACCTCAAAAAACTGTCAGTATTTCCATCTCTCTGTCAAACGCGGAGACACATGATAGAATTTGGTGAATATCAAAACCTGTCTACTTTAATGTTTATGCAACGACCACAAAGCAGTTGACAGTTTGGAAAATAAAAATTATGACTGAATCGAAGAAAAAGATCTGATGTATACAATTGGGTTGTTAACAGTGCAATGCAGTTGCAGTGCACAAAATAAAATTGACTATTATGTTCACTTCTTCTCAGTGTCATTTATTTACTAAATGCATTTATTTACTAAAGCAAAATCATCTGCATATAACAAATTACGCTTTATTATTTCAAATCTGAACACAGTTTCATGAGTTGCGAACAAGAAGATCATAAAGTAAAGTAAGAAATGCAATAAAGGTAAGTTATATGATTTTGACCATTTTGATGAGACAGTATGAGTTAGCAACTCAAAAGTAAATATGAAGTTTATAGCACCAAACAATTTCGTCATTGTACCAAATAACGCTTCAGAAAGAAGAATTCAAATGAAGCCCCTGAGTTAATCTCAAAAATATGTCGCACATGTGGATTTACTCTGATCTTGAGTTTTATTGTGATAGCTTGTAGGTACAAAAATTATTGCCAAAAAGATTATTTATATTATTTTGCTTTCTTCAATGGCAAATACTTAAAATACCAGAAATTATAAAACTTCGTTTCAAATCAAAAGCAAAATGCAGAAATACTAAGCGGAAGATTAATTTAGTTCAATTCATAGAGCAACATAGCGCCAACACATAAGCTATTGTTTTGGAAGAACTCGTTGACCGACGACAAAGAATGATAATGCTAGTAAAGCAATATTTAGACTCAAGAAACATATTTGAGTCTTAGGCATTATTAATTATTTTGTAGGAATATTTATCCAAAAGTTTAAGTGACTGTGACAAAAATAAAACAAAAACAATTGATCTCTATTGTAGATTCTTGAAAATCTGTTGTAAGTAAGGGCAATAAAAGTAGTATTTTATTTTTAAATTTTAAATTTTGTAATTTTACCTTGTAATTTTGCCTTGTTATTTTAAATTTTAACTCTTGAGAAATTGTATTTTTAGATACTTAGGCTTGTATTCGAAAAAGATTAACAAAAAATGCTGTTTGTTATTAATGCAAATAAATATTTAGTTTTTAATGTAATTTTTTGTTCACTTATTTCACATAAATCATCACTTTTATTGTATTTTCTTAAATATCTTGTGAGTCATGCTTAGCTTAATTGCAGTTAAAGGTAAAGGTTTTGCATTTAATCGCATTTTAGTGTTGTAAAATGCTCTGAAATAACCGATTAAAACAAATTTATGAAGTTTGCTAGTTTTAAATGCGGTTAAATGACTTTAACCGCATTGTAATCTTGGATGTTTCATGATATAACGGCATTTTAGTTTTGGAATGATTTCAAATTCTGTAGTCAAGTACCATCCAATGAAATTAAAGAAAATATCAAGCTAAAATGCCGTTAAACTATACATAACGGCATTTTAGTGGTGATTTTGAAAAGATTTTAAGACAAAATTACAAGACTAGAATGCAAAAACGCTTATAACTCTGATTTTGCACACCTTATTATCTTGAAAATACTATCATTTCAAAGTGTTTTTGCAGCTCTATATAAAGGTATCAAAATTATGGAAATATGTATTTCACTTATCAAATGGCATAATTTTAAAATTTAGAAACAGTTTTCCCGCGATATCTCGAAACTACATTTTGGTACTTAACGGCATTGTAGTTTGCGGACGGCAGTATATAAGACTAGCGGCCCGTGCCGGCTTCGCTCGGATAATAACCTAGATACCAACTAAAGTGCCATCTGCCGGGCTGATTTGTGAATCTAAACCATCCAGGACCCTACCTAAACGTGTACAAAAAATCATTCAAATCGGCCCAGCCGTTTAGGAGGAGTTCAACGAAAAGTGGCATTGATTTTTATATATATAGATTAATCACAGTAATGGAAAAACTTACGGATTAGCATCACTGTCATCATTGTCAATATTCGGTGGCAGTAGTGACAGGAGCGTTGCGATGCCCCCTGCACTGTAGTGGTGTAATGTCGGAAAGGCAGCGGAGCAGCAGAGTATGTGACGTGCGCGTTGGTGACGTATTGTGTAATTTTAGTGATCTCTAATACTTAGAGTTTTAAGTAGAACTATTTTTGAAGTGAACACTACTTTTGGCGCGCCTAGACAGATTTTTCGTGGGGTATGAATTGAATTCTAGCGTCACGCTCGGGTATGATAAGAAATCTTCGGGTAAACTCGGGACCTTGGCCATTGGGCACCTAGAAATGCGTCAGCCAATGGGAAATGCTGAAAGGGCGTGGCCTGGCCATCATGGTATAGCCATCTAGAAATGCGTGAGCTAATGAGAAATGCTGACGCATTTCTAGATTGCCATGCCATGATGGCTAGGCCACGCCCTCCAATTACACCCGTGTAGTTTCCAAAGTAAGCTATCAAATTCTGAGTTATACATAAGTTTTCACTTCTATCGGGAGTTCCTATGACAGGCAATTTTTTTTACATGTACCTACACTTCAGTAGGTACACTTGTACTGAATTTAGTGTACCTGTAATATAGGTATTACCACTATATTTATATTTGAAAACTTTTGTCTAGGGCCATAATTACGATCTAAATTAGTTTCAATTACCTCGCGAAGTACCTCCTTCCTTCCTGTGTAATGTTTCTGATAATATAAAACTAAACTCGTTCTTTAATTAGGTATTCGATATATGTATATGTATATTAATACTTTTATAGTTTTAACCCTGTAGTTTCCATTCCCGTTATTTTCCTGTTATATAAAGTAGACTACGTTTTCTTCCAGACTATAATCTTATTATTTATAAAATTATTTATTAATTAAATTGTCTATCTTCCAAATTATAGCCTGATCCGTTAAGACATTACGACGTGACTGAGCAACAAACATCCAAATTTCCATACATTGACATTTATAATATTAGTTTAATAATAGAATGCATAATAAACCTAGCGTTTAAGCTTTCGTGATTGATCAATTCGTGATTAGGAACAATAATGGCAAAGTTTTAAGTAACCCCCAAGCTGGCAATATGCAATTACTACATCCATACAACATACGTTTTAAAACAATAACACTATAACTGAACTTATTTATGTTAACGTTTTGCCAAACATTTCCAAAGCGAACAGCGTCATCTAAGCCAACAGAGCATCAAAATTAAGTGTTATGCCAGCTATATCGCAAGCTTTAAAACGAGAAAAGAACACTGAAATTGTCTTTGAGAATAGTTGAAACTGTAGTGCTGAGCGAAGGAAACGTGTCTACGATCTCTCGGGATTCGACGGGAACGGTTAACGGGTTACATGCCATCGAGTTTGGAACGACGCTCTATGTTTCATTTATTTTAGACGTATCGTTTTATGAAGTACTCTGTGAAGAATGTTGTGGAATTTTTATCATTGGCTTTAAATTTTTATCAAACGAATAGTATCAGCACGCAGTTTTTCAGCATCGAAAATCCTATGGATCCTATATATGGATATCCTCGGATTTGTAATATTTACAACATTCTACTAGTCAATCCCTTTCATTTGGTACCCATAATTTGCCATTTTGTGGTGGAGGTCACCTCGGATTTGAAGTTTGTCATAGTGTACAGTACTCTACTAGTCAAGTCCTTTTATTTGTTACCCATATTGAGGTAAAAGTAAACAAAAAAACGCCACTTTGTGGTGGCAGCCATCTTGGATTTCAAATTTGCCATAGTGTAGGTATAGTATTCTACTAGTCAAGCCCTTTCATTTGATACTCATATTGGTTGTGGTTGTGTATTTTTATTGCCATTTTGTGGACGCGGCCATATTGACACGATATTAACCAAAGATAGATAAGCTCCACCGCACGGAAACTAACCTTCAAATAAAAAACTGCATCGAAATCGGTTCATCTATTTAAGCTCTACGGTGCAGGAGACATACACACAGAGATAGATAGTCATCGACGTCAAACTTATAACACCCCTTATTTTGGTCGGGGGTTAAAAAGTAGTGCTGTTACTGACTATAAATTCATTATCACTAAATACTGGCATCGTGATCGAGCAACAAACATCCAAACTTTCACATTTATAATATAAATAGGATCCAGAGCACGTGTAATAAATTTTTGAATAAAAATCAGCATTTACAAACATTTACTCGACTCAAATATGCATTCTTGACCTAATAACTGAAGTCTTTGAACTTGTGAGCTAAAACTATGTTTCCTTTGACAAAAAAAAAACGTCAAGTAAATAGTAATTTGATAACAACGAATGGTTGTTCAATGTCATTTTCATTTTCTTTTTTTTTTATTATTATGTATGATCATACCTATCTGCTTAGCAGTATTCACAGCGATCTAGACAGGGACATATTAATTTGTTACATACATTGTAGCCCGGGGAGTCTACCGCCTTACTGTTATAGCTTGAAATGATAGAGACAGCAATCAATAGCAAAGCCATAGCCGATTTAGTTAGGCGGTAGAAGGACCGGTTGAGTTCTGCGCCTTCTGCACTAACCCAAAAGTCCGTTAGGTAGTTTTTTTTTTAATATGGAGTGAAGAGATACAGGACATGTGCCTGATTGTAAGCAACATAACAGCACAGCAACATGTAGCTATTGGAGCATGAAGAATCCAAATCATTACCTAGCAATGCACTGCGCTCGCCACCCAGAGATCTAAGTTGTTATATCTCTAAGCCCAGTAATTTCTCTGGAAACATTGCCCTTCAAACTGGGACATAGTAATGTTTACACATTAGTGCTTGGTGGTAGAATAACTGGCAAAGGTGTGGTCCTTCCCCAGGCTGACTCTGCCAAGAGCCCTACCACTACACCCTCTAGCCATAGACACACACATATGTAGTTACAAGTATAATTATAATATATAGAATTCCCGCATAATTGATACGACTAACATGGCGGCAGCTATGGGCATGAAGTCATGTTCAGTATATTTTAATGACCACTACGGTACTAATTACTACCGTGATGTATTCCATTGCCTTTGTCATACAGAAATATGGAAAAAACATTTCAAGTTTTGGGGACCGTGTCACCCTCGTCCGTGGGGAAGCACCTCTACAATGAAACCCCCACACGTGGTCCCTGGGTGGTGCTAATCAGGTGACAAAATACCGGTGGTAGGCTTCGGCCGTGGCTGGTGACCACCTGCCAGACTGAGTCGTGCCGCCAAGCGGCCCAGCCGTGTTCCGGCATGTAGTCTAGTAACGCCATTAGGGAAAACGGGTCAGAACAGTTGCTGCATAACTGCAAGACCGGATAGTCACACACCAAAACTTTACATCGGGACACTAGTCATGGAGGGTAGCGGGATCCGAGGCACGGTTTGCCGCACCGACCGCAGATAGTTGGGGGCCCAAGTAGTGAGCTAGCCACTCATGAAAGGCTGCCCCGCCATCTTGCGAAAAATCCCGGGTTGCGCTATCCTGCCGGTTGGCGACCGGATGACAAGGCCAGATAGACATCCCCGGGGGGGCTCGGGCGTCCCCGCAGTCTCCAGACTAGTTTCCCACGGATGTATTCGTGTTGTGTGTTGTGACCGTTGGTCAGCAGTGTGTGGCCTCGTTCTACTTCCGTTTTCCCAACCGACACTCACTCCCAAACAATATGAAGAACAAGAATAATAGAAACAACGTTAAAATGCGGCTGCACTCCTCGTCACTCAAAGTGCACCTCACGAATATCCGAGGTCTGCACTCCAATATCACCGCAGTCCACCACCATCTAGAGACTGAGCAGCCGTCTCTCTTGTTTCTTACGGAGACGCAGATAAAATGTCCGTCGGATGAGGCGTACCTAACGTATCCAGGGTACACTTTGGAGCACAACTTTAGGCCTCGTGCTGGAGTGTGCCTGTACGCCCGTGACGACATCTGCTTTCGGCGTCTCCGTAATCTTGAGGACACCAGATTCTCTGTTCTTTGGGCGCTATTGGACACGGGCACGGACAAAATTGTCTATGCCTGTGTCTATCGGTCGCACAGTGGAGATCAGGAGACAACTCGGCTCACTGATTATTTGAGTGAGGCAGCGGACGCGGCTCAGCAGAAGTACCCATCAGCCCAATTAGTGTTACTGGGGGATTTCAACGGCCACCATAAGGATTGGCTGTACCCATACCGGGACACTGACCACGCTGGGTTGGAAATGAGAAAGCTTGCTTTGTCGTTAGACCTAACCCAGCTGGTCCAAGAAGCCACAAGGGTACCAGACGTTGAGTCGCATACTCCCTATTGCTTAGACCTTCTGCTGACAACTGATCCAGACCGATACTCCGTGGCGGTATCTTCGCCGTTAGGCAGCTCCGACCACTGTCTGGTGAAATCAGTATCCGTTTACCATCCGCCTGATCTCAGTCCCAGAGGCAGCCGGCGGCTGTGGCGATACAAGTCAGCAGATTGGGACGAGATGCGCTCTTTCTTTGCATCTTACCCATGGCAGTCACTGTGCTTCTCTTCTGGTGATCCGTCAGCCTGCGCGGATGCTGTGACAGTTGCTATACGTACGGCTATGGAATATTTCATTCCATACTCTGACGTTCCATTGTCCGGCAAAGCTCGCCCATGGTTCGGTCCTCAATGTAAAAGTGCTGAAGCATTTAAACATGAGGCCTACCTAGCCTGGGTTGATGCTCGACAGCGTAAGGCAAGGGACACACACCGGAAGAAAAAGGCGTTTAACAGGGCTGCCAAGGCATGCAAGAGGGTTTTTCAGAGGGCTCGTTTTGACCACATTAGTCGAATAGGGAACAAACTAGCTTCGTACCCTGCGGGCAGCAAAGCGTTTTGGTCCCTAGCTAAATCGGTCGAATCGAACTTCTGCCGCTCCTCACTCCCTCCAATGCTAAAACCTGATGGGGCGCTGGCTCACACCGCAATGGAGAAAGCAAACTTGTTTGCATCTCAGTTTGCGGAATCTTCACGTCTGGATGCTGGTAGTGCGACACCTCCTACTCCTCCTGGCAGTCCGACCTTGATGCCGGAAATACATATTCGCCAAAAGGAGGTTCGTAAAGTGCTACGCAATCTGGATGTGAACAAAGCCAGTGGTCCGGACGGAATTCCTGCCCTAGTGTTGAAGGTTTGTGCACCTGAGTTGTCTCCTGTACTGACCCGCCTGTTTAGGCTCTCTCTCCGTACTGAGCAAGTACCAAAATCATGGAAGCTTGCTAACGTGCAACCTGTGCCCAAAAAAGGTAGTCGTGCTGACCCTGCCAACTACAGGCCCATCTCGGTCACGTCCATACTCTGCAAGACTATGGAACGTGTCTTAAACCACAGGCTCCTGACGTACCTAGAATCTTACGACCTCCTCAGTGACCGGCAATACGGGTTCCGCCGAAATCGGTCCACCGGGGATATTCTAGCGTACGTCACTCACATCTGGAGTGAAGCTATCGAGAAACACGGGGAAGCACTTGCAGTCTCCCTGGATATCTCGAAGGCTTTCGACAGGGTTTGGCATGATGGCCTTATTAGCAAGCTTTCTAGTTATGGTTTGTCTTCTGGGTTTATTGCATGGATATCGGACTTCTTGAGGGATCGATCCATACGAGTTGTCATTGATGGCTGCTCGTCGGATCAAATGGCAATCAATGCCGGAGTCCCTCAAGGGTCGGTACTCTCTGCGACGCTTTTTCTGCTACATATAAACGATCTGTTGAAGCCCGGTATCTTTGGGTACGCGGATGATAGCACTGTTGTAGAGAGTTACATATCGAGCGCGAGAGCCAGTGGACAGCAAACTAAGGTTTTGAGAGAGAGTATGATCGAACGTTTGAACTTGGCCCTTGAGGAAGTCTCTGAATGGGGCGAAACCAATCTGGCCAAGTTTAACGAGGGAAAGACGCAGGCGTGTCTGTTCTCGGCAAAAAGGAGTCCATTTCAACATACTCCTACTTTTCGAGGTGTGTCCGTACCGGTTACTGATCATCTTGAGCTTTTGGGCGTTACCTTGACCTCTACGCTCAACTTTGGCACGTATATCGAGTCTAAGGCAAAATTAGCTGGCAAAAAACTAGGTGTCCTCTCAAAGGTGCGAAAGTACTTCAAATCTGAACAATTACTTCTCTTATACAAAGCACAGATTCGGTCTTGTATGGAGTACTGTTCGCATCTTTGGGATGGATCGGCTAAGTATCAGCTTGAGGCTCTGGAATCGATCGAGAGGCGTGCCAAAAGGCTCATAGGCAAAGACACTTTAGTGCGAAAAAGACTTCAAAGTCTTGAACATCGCCGCAAGATTTCAAGCTTGTCAGTTTTTTATCGGATACACTTCGGAGAGTGTGCGACTGATCTGCATGATCTAATACCACCTTGCCCTTTTTTCTATCGGACTTCTCGTAACTCGAAGAAGCGGCACCGTTTCATGGTTGATGTTCCAAAGACACGGACGAAGAGGTTTGACTCTACTTTTGTGATAAGAACGTCTAGGCTGTGGAATGAGTTGCCAGAGTGGGTTTTCCCTGATAGTTATAACCTTGGTGTCTTCAAATCGAGAGTGAATCGGTTTCTTCTAGGTAAACACGCTCCATCGTAGACCGCATCGTCGCTTAACATCAGGTGAGATGGCGGTCAAGTGTAAACCTATAAAAGTTAAAAAAAAAAAAAAAAAAAAAAAAGTTTATACCCATTAATGCGGAAAACCGTACCCCTAATCCATGGAATAAATAAAAGACTAAAATTCACAACATTATTTCGTGAACTTTTCGATAATTTATGCAAAATAACCAAGTAAAATTCTCGAACATGACTCATAATTAAATAATGTGCTAATATTAATACTTTAAATACAAAATGAACATTGTTGTTTAATAAGTTTAATCAATATTGATACAATCGAGAGCTTACCTAATGTAATGTTCATATTAACTGAGTTTAAATGTATTGTGTAATTGGTTATTAATTTACGAAGTAGTCCAAATTTCTATATTGAAGTAGACAATTAATTGAATTACATAATTCGGCCAAATGTATACTAACTCCAGAAAATAAATAAGCCTAGGTGGCATAGCTATATAGCTAGAACGTCCGGAAGACCTTAGAGTCAAATTTCTTTCCTTTGAGTATTTTTAAGTATGATTGACGAGACGATATTTTATACAAGTTTGTCGCCATTGGCTTTGACGGTGAAGGAAAACATCGTGAGGAAACTAGGGTGGTCCAAAATACATTTTTGAAGCCTTGTGTCATTCGCTGACTAGCACATGGCCAGCGTGGTGGATTAAGGCCTTATTTCTCTTCTGAGAGAAGGGACCAAGCTTCCTTAGTGGAAACATAAAATGGACAGCATATTATGAGTGTATACTAGCAAGAACACTTAATACAAATATGTAAATACTTTTTTGTTACTATTTAATCTCAGGGTCTGCTGAACCCATTTGAATAAAAATACATTTAATATATTATAAAACATGATTTTATTAGTTTATGGATCATGTCGCATCAAATAAAATAACCTTTTGATATTTTTATTCCTCGCATATTTCTATGAATTAAAGTTTATTACATAAACGGAAATAAGAGTAATTTAAAAATAACCCAAAAACGTTGATATTTCAAGGAAAAAGCTATAGTTTTCGTGTAAAACGCAAACTTTGTGTTTCCATATTTGAGTAGGTATTATGGAACGTGCTTTCAAAGTCAGTGCACATTGCTCCGTGGGCGTGGGTGGGTGCGCTGTCTACGACAAAATGCACTCACGCCTCGGGCTTGCACTCACGAGTGCATTTACATATCGATCTTTAAATCGCAAAGACTGTCTCAATAGTGCCATAACGAACATTTTAAAAATCTCCGGCGAAATTGCGAAGATACGAAGTTGTTAAGATCGTTGTATTTATTACACGATGGATTAAAAGTTTATTTCTTACCCTCTTAATTTTCAAAACATTATTGTGGCGCAATTTTTATTTTGACAGTTTGAATTTTTTTTTATAGTTGACATAAAATAAAATGAATTTATTTCGACACGATACAATTTTTTACTTGAGCTTATTTTTTTGTTGCTTGTTGTTCTTAAGCAGACTGAGAATGGGAATTGTGTGTCGGACTAATGCTTTCTCAAAAGCTTGTAGTAGTAAAACAGTCACCTGAATTCTGAAAAAAAATCAAAAGCTTAATTTTTAGCCCACCCCGTACCATTTTAGGTGCAAACGTATATTACGGCTGTATTGTATCGCTGTATAGCGGCTTCACTTACTGGTATTAAGTGCCATAATTATTTTCCATAACACTAATTTGTACATAATTACATATTAATTATTATCTACTAACTTTGATAAATGCAACTAAAATACACTTTAAATGTACCAGTATTTTGGATGATACAAAAATAACAAAAGCAGTATTTGTTGTAAGTTCACTCATGAAGCCATTAAAATAATGCTCCACATATACACGTCACGCGACTATAAATCAATCAATTCCCATTGTTAAAATCCATCAAACATGCTGTCCGAATGAAATCCATTGCACAAATACGCCGTAATTGCCATCACTGATAGTAATTGGCCCACTTCAACAAAGGCAGCATTAAAACCCTGACTATTGACAAAGAACAGAGATTCTCAAAGTTTGCAACACGAAGGCTTAAGTTTATGTAAATTTTCTTTTTGGGTTCTTTAAAAGTACTTGTTGAATTTGAAATACTAAAGTATTTTTTAAACTCATTGACTTTATGATTGAACAGTTTACGAATAAACGAATTTTTAACAAGTACCATAATAATAATTATAAAAACAAAATTACGTATAAAATCAAAATCTACTTGTACAATTTAATTGAATCCCTAATCTGAATAAATTATTTCAACTGAAAAACCTTTTTCGTTTGATGAGCGGCAATAAACATACTATCCACCTAATGTCAATCAGTAGTCGTCGTTTATGAGCATCTGCAACATCACAGATGCTGGCAAAGTTTTACCAGGGCGGAGAGGTGTTTGAAGATACTTTTTAAATTAAGTTCAGGACAGTTTAGAAAATATCGAGATAGTGGAACCCATTGTACATCAGTATGTATCCCAGAATACTATCAACATTACTACACTTAGCATCCTGGTAGAACTTCCTGCATCATCAACGGTAACACATTTGAAGTTAATGAAAATGTCAATGTCAATAATTCTCATAGTGGTAGCACTTTTTGAAGATTCTGCCTTTACCAGTTATTCTGCTGCCAGGCAGTAATTTGTAATCACACTGATAAATTAAAGGGCATAGGAAATACAGAATCATCTTATATCTTTGGGTGACGAGCACAGTGCAGTACTAGGTAATGATTTGGACTCTTTACGTTCCAATAGCTGCCAGATATGTGTTGTTAGGAGCAAGCGTGTTGTTTACCACTAGGCACATGTTCTGCTCGTCTCGTCACTTGTACAATAAAAAATGACTATTTGAAAAGGGACTTATTGAACCGATTTTTAATTTTAAGGCCTTCATCCTTGTATCTTTAGTTTATAAAAACATTCCGTCGCCAAAAAACTTTGAGAACTGCTGTCACAAGGCATGAGGCATGTAGCAGTCCATTAGAGGTGATATTGCCCATCCCCCGAGTCTGCCTTTGCTAAGCTGTGACTGTCTGACACAGAATGATTGTCAGCCGTACCTACGTCAGCCATTGTGAATAGTTGTTATTTTAGGCATGTATATTTGTTTAATATATTTTATAGTTTACTAGTAGATGTCACCTTGGATTAACATTTTCTTTTATATGACCTTATTCTGACAGTTACTAAGACAAACAACGGCTACATTTCATCGAACTTTCTCCAATATTTTTGTCCTGTTTATCTTTTGTATACGTCGACTATTCTTAAAAATATAACGCATTTATAATCAAATGCTATTATTTACTCGCAAGTTAAGTATTTTTATTTTGTCAACTATTATACCTAGATTTACACTTGAGCGTAACGATGCGTTTTGGGGTGGAGCGCGATTACATATATTATAAATAACCGATTCACTCTCCTTCTACATGTTCTTCTGGGTTTTGAATATTTTTTACATCTGTTAAGCCACAATAAGTATAGGGCTACACCAAACCCCTGTAATAAGCCTTTTGGCTTTATACACATTATGATGAACAACTGTTGTAGTGGTGAACTTTGCAGAGTCTGTCTGAAAAAGTACTGCATCTTAGACATCCAAACAATAATGTGGCAACGATACTGTATAGCGGTTCCAAGAACAGCGTTTTAAGTGAAAAAACAGAGCAATTAGGTAAATCTTCTTATATATTTGAGTGACTAGCGGAGTGCAGTGCAAGGCAGTGATTTAAACTCTTCATGATAAAATAGCTGCATGACACTCGAAACAACGGATCAGCTAAACTCACCCCCGCCTAGAATCCTTCAATGTTTCATTGAAACCATTTTCTATGTATAGGGTTGCAAAACTGTTTAAATACTCGTATATTGAGTCAAAAGGAAATTATGAATTTCATTCAATTGTCAAATAAATAATTTAATTTAAAATACAATTCTACTTTACTTGTTGCACCAGTATGGAATGATTTTATCATGTAATTTCGTGTATTTCCATGTTGAAAAATAAGAGGATTAATACGTTGGCTTCAGAGAGGATTTCATAGAGATGATCAGGATTTGTTGAATTGTTTTAAAAAGAGGTGGGAGTGTAAGCTCTTGATGATATCAGTTCAGACATACTCGTAGTTGTAAATTGATTAGTTTTTTACAATCGTCTCAAATTTCGCCATATAAACGTGCTGATAATTTTCTTCCTAATATTTCTTGTTTTTATCTGACTTCAAAAAGAAGGAGGTTTCCAATTAGGCTGTTTGTTTTTTATGCACTATGCTCATCAAAATCTAAAATTATATAATACATTTAATAGATAAACGAAAGAACAAGTGAGTAATGTTAACTTCCTTCCTTGTTTAAAATGCAAAATAAGTTTAATATTTTAATATTGAAGTTCAAGTTTTTTTTTTTTTTTTTAAAGCATAGAGTGACGAGACGAGCAGGTAATGTGCCTGATGGTAAGCAACATGCCTGCCACATAACAGCACAGTTACACGCAGCTATTGGAACATGATATTCCAAATCATTACCTAGCACTGCACTGCGCTCGTTACCCAGAGATCTAAGATATTATGTCTCTAAGCCCTGTAATTTCTCTGGAATCATTGCCCTTCAAACCGGAACACAGTATTGTTTGCACATTACTGCTTGGCGGTAGAATATTTGGCAAAGGTGTGGTACTTCCCCAGGCGGACTCTGCTAAGAGTCCTACCACTACTCTGTGCTTCAAATGTCTAAAACGCTGTATGACGTCATTGGCTCATGTAAACAAACAACTGGTTATTGTTCTCTGTTGATATTTCGAAGTTTCTCAGTTATTGTTACCAAATTTAAGATATAATGAAACAGCAATAGAGTTTCGTTACGGATGGCGGCTAAAACATACAACAATTTTCAAACACTAATAACGCATAACTTAAAAAAAAAAAAAGTTGTTTTCGTAATGTTAATAATATGATTTCGTAAATGTAGAAGGGTTATAATGATTCACACTTACCTCAAAATGATCTTCACTGAAATAGTATTATAGTTCTAGTGAAAAATAACTTCGGATCTCTTCTTGATATTTTCAACCATGAAATTCTCATTTTAATACCAGTTGGCCCTTGAATCCATATTGTTCCCAGAGTTTTTACACTTGTATTCTTACAGTCAGGCACAAAACATCAATGATGTGGATATTTACTCATTATTTATTGGCAAATACATAATTATTTCCTTGGAAAAGCGTATTGTTTACACTGCTAGTGATATATCATAAATACGACGTTGCGTTTGGCGGTGTATAAATAAAAAAAAATAACGCATTATTTGGTTGTAAAAAAAAGTTTGTTAATTTTTGAAACCTTAATATTTACTAAAGTTTAAATTAAAATGCCGTAAGAAATAGGCCGTAACACCCTATTGTGAATGGATTTTGATGTTTTTTTTTGATAGATTCTTATAATACATACCATCAGCGCTCCGCGATTTTACCCACGTAGTTTCAATTTCTGTTATTTTCTTAGAATGAAAAGTGACCTATGTGTTTTTCTAGACTATTGTCTAACTGTGTTTCAAATTTCAGCCCAACCCGTTCATACGTTACGACGTGATTGAGCAACAAACATCCAAACATTGACATTTATAATATTAATAGGAAAGGATAGTTCAGACATAGTCCCAGTTAAATTTTGTTGAGGGCGCTTTTTGAAATACGACAAAAAAACTAAAACTAAAACAAATTGATTTCCATTTACGACGATGACGACGACGACTATCTCGACAACTTAGTGGTAGCTTATTATGAAATTTGGTCGAGACTTAATTTAATTTTAAATTGAAGTTGGTTTTTGTTATATCAGAGAAAATAAATTGTGCTTACCATCCTGCCTTGACCTATAACTCTAGGATGTGATGTCGCAACTACAGTTCTTGCTAACTGCACCGAGTCAGTTTGGGTGGATATTAGTAAGCCAGCGGATCGGTTGTCGAAACTTGATTAATTTACCGTCTCTCTTAGCTCTAGATTCCTTTACAGATTCAGGTTATTGAGAGATCCCTGAATGAATTTTGATAGAGATTGTAGATTAGTTTTCGAAGGAATTACTGGGGCACATAGTTTGAATTATTTCGCTGTGATTGTTGTTAAATATTTTGTAGTCTATTCCAGCTTTTGTGTTGATTTACTTTTCTTGACTGAATTAAAACGTTTTAATTTGTAAAGTGTAACAAAAAAACAATTGCCATTAGGAAAAAAACACTCCTCAAAGTTTTGAATTTTTTAAATAAAATTATTATTCGATTATTTAAATGTTTAAGGCAGGTGTAATCATCCACCAAATCTAACCGTTTTATCTTTTTCTCGCATATTTATTTAATTTGTGTCCATATTTTATACTATAACACACATAATATAATAATAATTATTATATTCTACTATGTCGTAGCACACGTCGTAGTAGATTTCTCAGCTATTGCTACGACGCTACGAGTGTATGACTGGATTCCAAAGCTAACCAGTTTTATTAGTATACTTATCTCATTTTCAAATAGCTTGGAAGTCACAACACTAGCACCATCCCACGGCTTTTGGTTACTATCGATTGTGTTATTATTTAACACGTAAATGGTGTAAATAGTTTCCTAACCCCAGTAATTACAGTTCTAAAAACAAAATACTTGTCTATACTCTACCGCAACTGTTCGGTGTTGCCCAGTACCATTAGACGTACCTGCCTAGCGTTTAAGATACTAATTTCAAGCGGCCTTCCACTTGAAAGCCCCGTTACGTGCCACGCTCGTGTATAGCATAATTGTAGCAGCCACAAAATTCCGCGTTCGGTGTGTTTGGTTAAATTACATAATGCAATAGCAGATTACGTAGAAAGAGATAGAGAAGTTAGTACGCGAAAACTATGACATTTTTATCTAGTATTTTGAACAGCCTGTTTTAGTTAGACAACATTTCATTGCTCTTTAAAAGCATCGTCGTTTTATGGTTGATGTTCCACAGATTTAAAGACTTGAATTAAGTTTTGTTCCACTTTCTTAATAAAACATCTAACTACCTTTAATTATATGAGAACCTACCTATTGGGTTTAACATGTGGGTTTTATCAAATCGAGAGAAAATAGGCTATTATATAAGGTGCGTAAGTCCACACCATCGTAACGCAAATCGTCAATTAACATTAAGCGATATAGCGGATTATTAAACTAAGTTATTATCAATAACTATGTATTTTAAGTTATTCATTATGCTTCGCAATAATAATTGATTGTTAAGTTACTGTTAAGACCCGCCCTGAAATTATTTTTAAAGCTACTGAAAGTTGAAGAAATGATTTCATTGTTCAACATGTATGTTGTCTTTGTTATGAACCGGTTTCAATACGCCATTCAAAGTGATACATGACTTTTCAAAGTTTTATATCTTTACTTTCAAAATCTGTGACATAACTACCATTTGCGCACCCCACGGTGATTGTACACGTGAGTTATCACTTTTATTGGTGTATATTTGAATTAACATTCTGTTTTTGTTCAATTATTGCACTGGAATCAAATATAACGAGAATCACGAATGTGGTACCATGTAAAATAAAAACCAGAAATATTCAGCATTAACTAAGCATTCAGTTTTAACCTTTCTTGACCTCGTTAAATAGGGCCTTAGCTACACGAAAAAATATTTCTCCATAATTCGTGGTTCGAAAGTAATAAGTTACTAAGTCGATGTGTGTTAATAAGTATTCAATGAAGTAATTTCATACAATTAGATTAACTACTACCTAGTTATTTTCAAAAACTGTGTAAAATGAGGTTAAAAAAAACGTTAAACAGATTTAATTATCGAAATTAATTTTTACTACTTTTTTTTTACGATTACTTCGTCCAAGGAAGGATAAGCGTGTAAAAAGTTATGCGTAATACATAAAATATGCAGTAATGTTTGCTTATTACTGCTTGGCAGTATAACTGGCAAAGGTATGATTCATCCCCAGAGACTCTGCAAATAGTCTTACCACTACTCTACGCCTTATTCTCTTACCTATCGAGGTGTAGCCATTTTGGACGAATACATATACTAGCATCGTTATACAAGTTTTTTTATGTGGGATTCTAATATTGAAATTAATCTCGATGATCACAAGAACTATCAAAACTCATACAGTAATCAAAAAATAAGTTGCATAAAAGAAAACATCTTCACACTCGCACATTTTCCTCCTCGTTCGAAAAACTACAAAGCAAAACGCTCGAATCCGATCCCTTCGTAATAGTCAACAATAATCAAACGTTTCCAATACCATTCCGAGAGTCGTCGTATTGCGAAAATGCGAAACGTTTCAGAAAACAAACTGACGGGCCTTCGAAAGGCGACGAAAGTTAATTTCACGGACTGTGAATGCTTCTTCTGAACTCATCTCGCTTGAACAATCCTGTAGTCGGTTGCCATTAATCACTGACAAGAATACGGCCAGAATACGGCTAGTTTAGTCCGAGAAGTCGCTTAGTGCCACTTAAAACTCGTAATAACGTTTATTAATTGCAACAAACAAGATGAACTTAGTTTGAATCTGTTTGGTACTTTATGGTTTTGATAGATTGAATATTTTAGCAACTAACATTTGATTAACTATAAAGTCTGATGTCGTTGTTATAATATAATACATAATATATACCTTAGTTATGTAATCAAATAGTTGTTCAGGTGTGATATGATCCGTCCAAGGCGACTTAATCTTAACCGCATTAACCTCAACAGCTGTGCCAAAAAAATCACTAACGATTAACCAACCAATTGACAGCAAAAGTGTTCTTCAATAAGTGTAGTTAATTATGTTCTTAGACAAATAAATTGTTAACTAAAGAAAGTCGTCTTTCAATATGTGCAGTAATGTTTTGACCCAAATAAATTGCGTTACATGTAGTCAATTGCTTTATTTTGTTTGGTAATACAAAATTTCACTTTGGATGGGGTTATTTTGTTGACTTTTTTTAAGATGTTACTATAACATCTTAAAAACCGGTACAGTTTTCGGCTATAAGTTATTCTACTTTAGGAACATTTTGTTTCTAAAATTGTGATTTATGTGCGATATATTGGAAATGATTGTCGAGATATGCTTAAAATGCCTCTGCTCCACTATACACCTCGTGTTGATTTTACTATTAACAAACCATTTATTCTATCAATTCTACAATCTATTTTGCATGGAATAAAATTTTCATTTCATTTACTTCATTGCAAATTTATTTTAAAATATACCTCATCCAAAACTATGTAACACTATCTTTACGAACTCATAATTCAAAAGTCGAATAACGAAGTGAGACGGTAAGGAAATAACACGATTAAATTACAAAATGTTTTAACTGTAATAGTATTGATAAACGTGAACCGTGGTAGTTAAATGAACTGAAATTATAATAAACTATTCAGTACGTAGTCGCACTGGACAAGAGAGGTATTCAAATAAATCGAATTCTTCACAAAATCTGTTCAAGTATATTAAAATTACGGTCCTGCGATGTAAAACAGCCACGTACGCGGATCCAGGTCGCCATCCGGCTAATGTAAAAAGTTTAAAGTTCCTTTTGAAAATTCCGGAAAGAGCCACTGGATGACATGCACAACTTTCGAAACTTAGCCTATAAATCATAAGAACTTAACGTTATGTTGAAATATTACGTAGATATAGGAAATCTTAATCCACTTTTCCTGTAAAAACTGCGGGAAAGTTTGAAATCTTAGAAGAGGTTGAGGTACGGGATGTAATGTGACGGTTTTGTAAAGCAGAATTTTTAAGATTTATGTTCTGCTTTCGTTTATTTATCGTTTATCGATCTTTAACACAAAAACTTGCACAAACATTTATTTAATGCCAATATATTGTTTTGATTTTGGAACAATGTACTTACTAAGGATAAGCAGCCCACTAAATGTTCCCACTCGGGACTCGAGGCCTTCTCTCGCAACGAGACAGTCAAGGCCATAATCCACCACACTGGCCCTGTGGTTGGCGGATGACCTCGAAAGGTAGGTACATGTCGGGTTCCTCACGATGTTTTCCTTCACCGTTTGAAATTAGTACAATTTACTTCCAGCTAATAAACTCAACGTCACAAGTGTCAAAAAAGCTTGTACCGGTTTAAGTTTATACAAAAAAAATTATAGCATATAAACGTATATTTTGTAGTAAACAAACCTTGAGTAAATATTTGCATTACAAGGGTAAATCATTGATAGCATAAAAATGACAGTTACCCTTCCAAAGAGTTTAATATTTACTACATTTATGTACCCATCGTCTTTATCTTTATCATTACATACCAACTTCTAAATATTAACGGAAGACTAAGGCCAATTATCCACGTAGCTGCACGAAATCCGCACGATTTCGACAATTGTCGGATGCAAGACGAATGCTTGCATCTTGCGTACAAATAATGAAGTCTGTGTCCACGAAACGACAACGACACGACAGCCGCACGTCTTGCGTTTATTCGTAGGATGCATGCATTCGACAAAAGACGCGTGCGTGGACAGTAGGCCTTAGTCAAGCCAGCAAATTGTATTTTTTTCACATATGTGTCCTTATACGAACTCAAAAATACAACATTGACCTTCAATCTTGCTTTCTAATACTGTGGTTAGTTTTAAAATCACAGGTTTTAATTTCGATCCTGCCATAAATTGCTAGCATCACTGGCGTATTTTTCTATCAGCTTCAATTGCCCGGGTAGTGATACTTCCCTGGGGCATTCAGATATCAATTTATTCAGTACCAGAGGGTCGTCCTGTAGCTTTGCCGCTGTTATTCTTTAGAATTCAACTCTTTGGAGTAAAAAAATATTTTGATGTCGAACAATAAAACAAAGATTTTATATTATAAAACATTTTTCTAAAAAGGACCTTTACGAGTAAACTTATTGGATGTCGTTAGTGGAATCAAAAATAAACAAATACGCGCTATAAACGACTGTTATTAGAATTACAAAAAAAATGAGACCATAAATGAGGCTTGTATAATACAGAGTTCTAATTACAATGGCATTTACGTCAAATATCTCTTTGAAATTTGATAATAACTTTAACATAATGTGAAGAATTTTGAGCGGAGGAAAAGTAACGTGGTCTTGAACACAGGGTCTCCGGATGGGCAGTCGCCGTTCTCCTAGACTCCAGACTAGACCAGCCGTAACTTCTAGACCAGCCGTACTTTCTCGAAGTTCTTTGTATCCTACCACATTATAAATTCTGAAACGTGATCCCAATAGAATTCATAATAAGATTGATTTTGTGAGTAATCTATTACTTTTCTGGCACTGATAGCTTGTTCCTCGGAGACTGATACGTACTAATTACTTTTACCAGCGTTTCTTCTAAGAGTTTTTGCGGGGTTGTTGGGAAAACGATCTAGTTTTCAGATCTGTAAATGTAGGCAACGAATAAAATAAAGATCACGAAAACATTTAGGTAAAATTTAGATCTTTATTATTATTATTTTTAGATTTTTATATACTGCTTTATGGCAACAAATTACATTAACCATGCTGGTTCATTATTTAAATCGCTGACACAATGCAGATAGCTGCTTGTTTGTTTATCGGCATGCGGGTTGGAAAGCCAGAATAAATACTTTATTTCATAAAAGAATCCCAGGTTTACCTCTCAAGTTGACAATTATTAAATCTATCTTTTAACCAAAAGACTCACTGGCTGGCTACAACGAAATATTAGTTACAGTATTTCAAAAATGCAAAGGTATTTCTTAAGAAGTCATAACTAGACAATAAAGCTTTTATGTTTATTTATCTTACTAGTACTTGTAGTTGTAGGACTATCTGCAGATTCTACTTGGAGAAGTACCACACCTTTCCCAGTTATACCGCCAATCAGTACCTAATGTTCAAAGACTACTGTGTTTCAATTTGAAGGGAAATGCTTCCAAAGAAATTACAGGGTAGATACAACATCTAACAGAATAACATCTATCCAACAATACAATATACAACAATCTATACAACAGATATATCATCTTAAATTTCTGAGTGACGAGCGCATTATAGTGCGTAATAATTGAGAGTCTTCATGTTCGAATAGTTGGGTTGGGTTGAGTTTAGTAGGCTGTTGATGATGATGATGATGTTCAAATAGCTGCGTGACGCTGAGGTGTTATGGAAAGGCGTTTTACTTATCATCAGGTAACATGTACATATCCTACTACAAATAGGTACTACTAAGCTCACACCGTTCTAAATTTAAAATGCTGTATATGCTGCCAGAAGTAAGTCTTTAACCACATTGTATGCGCGTAATACTATTTAAGTGTCGTTTCAAAGTGGTACCGTTGCAGTCTTTAAGTAACTACATTTTATACCCAAAACGAAAACAGCTGAAATAAACACTCTATCGTAATTGTAATATCACTCAATAAAGATTCAACAACGAAACCCTCTCGTAAAACAAAATGTAACACGAATAATTTACTAAAGCATTCCTCCAAATGGGTGTATTTATTAGAGAAAACGCCAGCAGTTGTAATGATTGAAAAATTGCATGTTTAAAGGTATTAAGCGGTAGGTTCGTGCTTAGCCCTCGTAAGTACGACCTAATTTTCGACATTTAATGACTGGAAAATCTTCGTTTTATGCCTTTGTAGCGCTAATTGATGTTATTAGATAAAAAAGAATTTTACTAGTTGATGGTAAAACTTTGCTAAATTACATAAATGCTGCACGTCATTTAAATAAAATAAATCGATAAGGTCAGATTGTTTGATTAATTAGGTAGGCTTAAAATTATTTTTGTAGTTTTTAAATTTAAATAATTTCTAACATTTAATTTCATTCATATTTTTATGTTTTAAATGAAATGAGTGTTATGTATAATAATGATTATGTTTTGTTAAAAATAATAATAAACTCGTGATACCCAACATACTTTTAGTTAATAGTAACGTTTATGGCCTTTTTACCCGACTGAAAAAAGGGTTATGTTTTTCACGCGTATCTTGTATGTTTGTAAATTTCTTTATTCCCACAAATCTTCCGAACGGCTGGATGGATTTTGACAATATCGATATCGTTAGATTGGTCTCAATCACCCAAGTGTATTTAGGTAGTATATTGTATCACATAATGCTTTTGACATGATAACGTCTTATAATTCGATGAAGCCGGCTGCACGCCCGCAAAACATAACGTCACGTAACATTACCGCCATAGAATAGATAATATTTACCACCGTTACCTCGCCTTATTACTTTTCGCACCATCTAGTGAGTGAAATGTGTATTACGTTCAAGGAGTCTGGTCTAAAACATGGGTTTTAGAAAAGCGACGATATTATGAAGTTAAGAACTTGAGCTAGTACAATGATGTACCCAGAGATTGCGCTTTGAACAGCTTTTCAAAAAGCTTCAGAATGTTTTAACTAGATGGCGCTTAACACAATCAGTATTTTCTTAAGACGTTGTCACGTTCAACTATCGTCAGTAAACCGACTTTACAGACAACCATTTTTATAACACATTTGTAAAGCGTCTCCTATTGCACCAATTTCTGTATCGGAATGTATCTAATTACATACTTGTGCGGTAAAGTATAATGTAAAACGCACGGTTTCAAAATGCTCCATATACCTAAACGAACGGTACCTTTTTAAATTTTAGTAAAGAGTTTTTATGTCAGTAAAAGTGGTCAACATTTTATGAATAAAATTAACTTTGAGAGGTAAAATATAACAAATAATTATTTAATTCGTTAATTTAATCAATGTTGGCCATAAATTACAACAATTTATCTGTAACACAAAACTCAAAAATATTAAATTTACTTTATTAGATACTAATGGCATATTGGTTGGTTCTGTGCCGTTGCTTAAAAAAAAAAGGCGCCAATGCGCGCGCATTGCTAATCTGTGAACAACAAAAAATTATTCCGCGCCCTTCTTTTAAGCTGTATTGTTTTTTTTTGAAAATATCGTCAGAGTTTTATTTATTTCTACGCAAATATGTTATAAAACGTCGTATCACATACGTACGCTTTGATAATTACAGCCTCTGCTAATTATAGCAATAACGCCTCAGCTGTACTTATCAACTTAGCGCATTTATATCATAATATACTATTATAACATATTTGCTCGTAAAGGGTCTCTTATTGGACCAATTTCTGTATCGTAATGTATGTTATTACGTACTTGTGCTGTAATGTGTAATGTAAAACGCACGGTTTCAAAATGCTCCGTCTAAAACGAACGGTTAAATCTTAGTAAAGAGTTTTTATGGCAAAAAAGTGTGGTCAACATATTATGAATAAAATTAACTTTGAGAGGTCAAATATAATAAAGAATTATTAAATTCGTTAATTTATTAATTTTGACTCTAAACTACTTTAATTTTTCTGTAACAAAACACAAAAATATTAATTTACTTTATTACTAATGGCATATCGGCTGGTTCTGTGCCGTTGCTTAAAAAAAAGGCGCCGATGCGCGCGCATTGCTAATCTGTGATCCATAGTGATTACTTACTCTGTGCTGTGATCTGTGATCAAGTAAATGTTATTCCGCGCCTTTTTTTCGCTGCATTGTTTTTATTTGAAAATGTCGTCAGAGTTTTGTTTATTTCCTCGCAAATATGTTATAAAACGTCGTATGACATACGTGCACTTTGATAATTACCGCACTTATATCATAATGTACTATTAACCCTATTAAACCCCAGTGGTTTTTACGCAGTGAGTTATACCGTGTAGAGTTGCAGCCATATGAATATACAAAAGGAGAACATTAGAGTTAGTCATACCTACTCAACTCAAAAACTCAACTGTCCATTTTAAAGGTAGACATAATAAATAATTATGTTAATACTACGAGCGACCGGCTGTTTTACCCGCGTAGTGCCAGTTCCCGTTATTTTTCCGGGATCAAAAGTAGTCGAAGTGTTATTCTAGATTATAATCAGTGCACAACATTTCTACCCGATCCGTTCAGCCTTTCCGACGTGATGGAGCGACAAACATCCAACCCTTAATATTTGTACATTAAGTAGGATTCATTACACTTGTAATTAACAATAGATATTCGTTTATAAATTTCAAACATGACGTTAATAATAATAATCATGGTTACAAATAAACTTGATCCTAATGCATTGAACTTAACGTGTTATTTTCGCTGCACTAGTTAATAAAACCGATAAAATCTGAAGAAAATAACATTAGCATCCTATCTGTGTTCCTTTTGTCCCAATAACGGAACAACTTTAACTACCTGATTTTGTTACCCAGATAGAGGGAACAATAAAACTCGTTCAAACTACACAGTTAGATAAGGCAAAGTAAATTAAAGTTTAGCTGTATTGTGCTCGCTCGATGTTTGGATATAGGAAAACTAACAGAAATAGCGAGTCAAAGTATTGATTAATTAATTTGATAAAATAAACAATTGATCGTTGTGTTTTTATAAAGCTACTAGCAGTGTTACGCTGTTTTACGTGTGTAGTTCTCGTTTACTAAATTTCCATATGATTAAAATAGCCTATGTGATATTCTAGCCTGTAAATTATAGATACATATTCCCAAATTTCAACTCGAACAGTTTTTGGAAGTATAGGTACTTAACTTTATTTTTTTGTAACTTGACGTGTTTTTCCCTTTTATTTGCTGTTTTAGAACTAAATGCTAATTAAATCTCAAGACAAATGTCTAAATTATTTGTTAATTTTCCGCCGTATCCCAAAAATTGACTCAAAGGCTATCCTCAAAATCGAGTACCTATAATTTCTAGTATAGAAATTTTGATCTATGCAACGCCAGAGTGACTCAGATTAAATAAAATAGATATTAAGTTTGATTTAGCAATACAACACTACGCTTACTTAAAATAAACGTTATATCTATCTCTATTGGGGTCACAGTTCATTAAAGCCACCCGGCCCCCGACAAGCACTGAATCGTCTCGATCGCTTAGCTGTCCGGCAACGAAGTGTAAACCCACATTTATTGTAGTCTTTATAAAGAATACTAGATAACCGCTGTAGTTGGGCTGGTTTTCAGACACGTAATCACTCTGTTAAGTTGTGACCTTTTTACTGGTTATTTATTTATTATTATGTGCCTGTCTTTTCCCAATGTTGGGCAAAAGCCTCCCTACCTTTCCACTTTTCCCTATCTACGTTAATACAGTCCAGTATTTTCGATATTCGTCGAGGTCGTCTTGCCATCGTTTCTTTGGTCTGCCGTGTCGTCGTTTACTCGTAACACATTTTTATTAGGTCGACTTGTAGGTATAGAACTATGTAATGGAGTCTAAGGTAATTTAACCATCTTCCAAAGATGGCGTCATGAAAATTGGCAGCTGTATGTAGTTCTGATGACAACACGATAATATGGTGCTGTCGAACTGATTTGATGATGGAGCCGGAAGATACGAATTGGAACATGATGGAACATCGTATCATAGTTGTGATTAGATTTGTTAGAAAAGTCTTGTAATTAACTTCGACCACGATTAGGTTTCAAGGTCTGATGATGAAACCGTAAGATAAGCAAGCGTGTTTTTTTGGTGTTTTTTCAACTAATAATTTTTATGTTTAGCAATGAATGTATTTTATATTGGTCTAGAACTTAAATAATTTATTCGTAATTTGCCACCGAGATATGTTGTCAGTAAAAACTGAACATCAAAAAAATATCGTTCAGTTATCGAAATTTTAATAGCATAACTAAATCCACTAAATATTCAAACTGCTTCTCTCACTCGTAAGGAGATCGAGTCAAGACCAAAACAGACATACGGTGGCAAAGTGGAATTTTAAATTTTAAAAGAAGTCATATCAATTCTAGTCTGGCTTTAAAAATATTAATTATTTCCTGATCAAGTAAACACAGTAGCAATACCGAAATTCACATTTAAGCGCATACAGTGTCAGAATTCGCTGGTATGCGGCTGCAATACAAGCTGTGTTCACTGAAGTTAAATACGACTAAGTCCAACTTCTGTGACACAAGGAACTAAGATTCTAGTTTAGGCTGCGAAACTACACTTTACCTATTAATATAATACAACTACTGAGCAGAGGTTGAATGTTTGGTTCTTCGCTAACTATGGCCTTATTCTGAACTATAAACTAGGGTTATTATAACAATTCAAAGTTAATGTAAAGCATGTTTCATAAAGTTTATAATTTAAGTTACGGCTGGTCTAGTCGGGAGAACAGCGCCTGCCAAACCGGAGACCCCGGGTTCAAACCCCACACGCACCACTGTCTTTTCGAAGTCATGTGCGTAATGCCGCTAACTTAAAAACGGTGAAGGAAAATATCGTGAGGAAACAGACATGTACCTAGAATCTTTCGAAGTCATGTGTCATCTGCCAACCCGCACTGGGCCAGGGAGGTGGATTATGGCCTTAACTCTTTCCTTGCGAGAGAAGGCCCCGAGTCCCAGCAGTGGGAACGTTTAGTGGGTTGATGATGATGTTTCATATAAGTTATTAATTTACTAGGCAAACTAATGTATTTGACAGTAATTTTTAGTTTATTCACTAGTTACTTACGTGTGACATAGTCAGTCCAGTCAGACTTAAGTTTCAGGCATAATAGTTTACTAAAGATTTTATTAAAAACGACGTTAATTCTTAGTATGTATTAGTTAGTAATAATGAGAATTCTACTTATATTATGAACAAGTAAGCTTGGATGTTTGAACGCTTGTTGTTGAAGCAAATCTCTCAGTCCAGAAAAAGAAAATCATTAAAAAAAATTGTAAGCCGTCACGGGACGCCTGGCAGATGTGAAACATCGAAATTATTTTATATCATAACTAGCCTAAAACACTCGCTTCGCTGGGTCATTTCTTTGAAGTACACTTACTTATTAACATCAATACCTATATCTAAAAATTGATTGAAAATTTATTCTGACAATATACGTATCAAACGATTCAGAATTTTATGAATCGGATAATGACTATATCGTCTCAGGAGCAAATTAAAAAAAAAATTGTTTCCGGTTTCAATTTGTTCCCGAGACGATAGGATATTTTATCCGATTCATTAAATTCTCAATCCTTTGATACCGACATTGTTATAAAACAAAATTTTAAAAGTAAATAAAATGTTTGTTTAAACAAATGGAAAAATTATAAAAAAAAATCTTTCCCGAGACTCCCGAGGTTATATATCCGATTCATGAAATTTTGAATCTTTTGATACCTACATTGTAAGAACAAATTTAATGTTTAATTGTTAATCCATTTGTTATATAAATACTTAGAAAACTAACAAACAAATGATCATTTCAGTCCGTTGAGCACCGTTTGTTTAGAGTGAGAGCCACACTCTCTGTCTTAGTATAGCTTAATATAGTAGCTACCTAAATTAAAAAATAACCATTTGTTTATTATCAACTATTTTTTACTCAAAAAACCGAAATTCAGTTTTTAATTTATAACAATTACAAAAAAAAATCAAGCTTAGCTTATTTTTTTCATAAGAAAACTAAGTAAAAGCTATAATTAAAAAAAACAAATTGTTTAATTTTGTCAGAGATCTATCTCTGATCTTATGTTGAGAGAGCTTAAGCGCGCGCGCGAAAGTACGATTTTTTTATTAAAAAACTAGCTGACCCCGCAAACGTTGTTTTGCCATAGTGAACAACCCTAGTCACTTAAGGGTATGAAAAATAGCTAGTAGCCGATTCTCATACCTACAGAATATGCATATCAAATTTGGTTAAAATCAGTAAAGCCGTTTCGGAGTAGTAAGGAAACAAACACTGTGACACGAGAATTTTATATATAAGATAAATATCTCGTAAACTATTGCTCGTAGTGCAATGCGTCTTTTTTTCATTTTGTTTGTTAATTATTTATCTAAATTTCATTTTCAGCATGTCTTGACTCATTTTCCAGTATTTACGAAATATTTTAATGTAAAGTTACTTAAAAAATTTAAATTTCTTAAACAATTGAATTCCCGCGATATTTTTTTTGCGCAAATGATCTAGGTACATATTTTTTTGAGTATTATAACACAAAAAAAAAAAAACATTTTACCCCATTTACATTGGAAGTCTTAAACAAACGGCGTAATATTTCCCAGCTTACTGGACTATTTTTTATTTTTTTTATTAATGTCCGTGCCTAAAGGCCCGGCCCGCAACTATTCCCTGACGAACAAGATTGTCAGGGGTATTATTACTTATGTCATTAATTTCTTAAATTATCTTATATCTATTCACTACCTACTGGACTATTAGATACATACTATATACAGCGTGGTAACGCGTCGCCACGGCAAGCGTCGCTACGCCAACGATCAGTTTCATACCTCGGCTATAGATGTTTCACATCAAAAAACAAAAATTGCAATCAAAACTATTTCACTTTAAGTAGGTAATATAAACTATAACTAAATAGTAAAAAAATATATTAAGCTATTATATTTTTTCTATTACATCTATTCTAAAGATGCGATAAGCTCGTATGTTCATGAAGTCTGTTGTGGTAAAATCTTCCACACAAAATTCCACACAAACGAAAATCCCGTTATTATGATGGACTCACAATTTGAACAAGTTGAAGCAACATTTTAATATTTTCGCTTTGACTTTCATGGAACTTTCGATTTTGGGATTTTCCCGTATTCAAATTTCCTGTCGAGTTTTTTCAGCAATTCAAGACTGAGAAATTAATCTCTTTTAATAATATTTCTATTTGGAATATCGAAATTGGTTTTACCGTGGTAGCAGGGACAATTTAATTGAAATTAGAATTTGCTTTTATATTTTAGAATACGAGTATGTCAAGGTAGGTTCTTGAAATATAAAACTGACGTTGCAGATGGACATTTATTTATAGAATAAAGTGCACGTCCCGAGCAGGAAACCAGCTTGATGGTAAGCAACACGCCCACTCAGAACAGCATAGTGTTACGTGGGTATTAGCACATGAAGAGCCCAACTCATCAACTAAGGCATGCGTAGTCCAGTGGCACTGCTTTGGCCCTGTGTATTTATAAGCCTTTTAATTTATTTACAAACCTTAAGGCCGGTTTGCATTTTGAGTAGTGCGATTGCGAGTGCGTGTGCGAGCAAGAAATCGCGATTGATTAGTGCAGGTGTGTAGTGAGAGTACTGTCCAATTCTGTATAGTAGCTGTATTTCGTTCATTGAGTTGCCAGCCGACGGCCCGCAAGTAATCAGGGTCAGATGTAAGCAGAAAACACAATGATTGGTCAATTCAGTTATTTTAGTATTCACGACTTTATAAGTTAAGTTTTTAAATCGTAGAAAGGTGTAACAAATTCGATAACATTCAATTATAATTTTTAAGAGAAACAAAAATATTTAATGTACTTTACTTAATGTTATGAACGCAAATAAGAACCAACACGACACTAGCCTTTTCCGACATATATATATTAAAAAAAAATAAACTGTACATTTCATTGTACGATAATAATTATCGTAAAGCGCTAAAGAGTGCGCGTGTTCTTGTTACGAAGAGTTCGATGCTTTTAGACCGGAAAAATACACTTTTCTTTTATACAAATATGGGAAAAAAATAGGTTTACGAATTTTTAAAAACTGTAGAAAAAAATAATTAAGCACGTATTTAATGTACTTAACATCCCCTTAAAAGAATGCAGGCTGATTACCAATAACCCTATAAACATATCTGTATCCAAAGGTAATCAGTATCGCACATTAAAAATCTGTATAAATACGGAGAAATCTGTATACATGGCAACGCTGCTGTTTACTAGCAGGCAAACTGCGAGTGAGGGGGAAGGAAAAACGCGCGAGAGGAGGCTACTCGCAAAAAAATAGAACGCGCTTCTAATCACTTCACTACCCAAGTTACTACACACTCGCATTAATCAATCGTTGTCCACACGTGTTAATAACTAATAACTCAACACCTGCACTACTCACTCGCACTCGCAGTAATCAAAATGAAAACAGGCCTTTACCCTTCAAAATAAAACATTGATATTTGCATATGACTGCTTGGCGATAGAAAAACTGGTAAACATGTGGTACTTCCACATCAGTAAAGCTATGTGCTTTACTTGCCTTTGCAAATAAAGTGTGAATGTGTAACCTAAAAATTTTTAAAATGACGTCAGAACGTATGAACAAATTGGTCTGATTTTTAAACATAGGCCATAGTCTAAAATATATTACATATTTTATAAGCTTTTATCGCTAGAAAATAATGGAAACAAATACTGCATGGGTGAAACCGCAAGGCGCTGCTATTTGCCAATAAACTTTCGTTGACACTTTATATATTGTACAACACAATCAAGTAATAGACCAAGAGCCCATGCAACCCAGACCTTCGTTATTTTATAAAAGCTGAACGTTTGTCAGAGTATGCTCCCAACACAGTTAAGAACGATGGCCCATGATGAAGTTTGGATCATCCTGGCTTTGGCAGATAAACGGTACTAAAGGTGTACCGATCTAAATTTGTCAAATTATAAAGTCTGATATTTTGGTAATACCTTCAGAATATTATTAAAAATCACACCAATAATTGCCAGACACTTAACATCGTGGCAAACACTTGCCAGGCACCCATGTTGTGTTAATGTCCAAGCAATTATAATTCTACTTGCGTCATAATATGCGCACTGATTTTTAAACATAATATTTGGGTAACAATTAGCAGCCTAATTATCATGAGCAGCCCACTAAAAGTTCCCACTTCTGGGACTTGGGGCCTTAGTACCATTTATTTGCCAAAGCCAGGATGACCCAAACTTCATAATGGTCCATCGTTCTTACCTGTGTTAGGAGCATGCGCTGACAAGTTTTCAGCTTTTATAAAATAACGAAGGTCTGGGGTTCACGGGCTCTTGTTCTATAAGCTAAGTTCATTGTTCCATTGTTTTTTTAATTCAAAATTATGTTTCATGGATATTATTTAACAAAATTTTATAATATCAACAGTCTGGTGACAACACCGAGATATCTTCTATCGCTGAAGTTAAGCAATATTGAAGACAGTCAGTATTTGGAAGCAAAACTGAGTGATCGTTTCACAAAATAACGAAAGTGATGAAAAAAAAACATGCGGTTTTTCCAAGCGGTCAAACCCATCAAAACACTGACTGTCTTTGTCTTTCTATATCGAAATTGTCTATGAATATTTTAAAAATCCATGGGACCGAACGGACCGTCCATGTTGATAAATACTATTAATTAAGGTTATCACTGACTTCAAATGGATTTAATATTTTTTCACTGTGTACAGTTTCATACAGTTTCATTTTTGCAGTTACAATGTATACTGAACATGCTTCGCGCATCGATATTGTTTAACGCCTATAATATCTTAACCACCGAAACGATTATCATGAACAATAACCAAAAAATGCTTTCTTTCCAACAAAAAACAGTTATTTAAATTGAATAACGCCTGAAACTTACAACTACTGAATACACCTCCATTTGAATTGAAATAGTAGTATTGGCGTGATATATCTTCCTCGTACAGACAGACAGATATGAAAGAAATTAATTGCAGTTTTGGCATCATTCTCGATTATTATTGAATGCCCTCAAATATTTCAATATCTGTATATTAGTATATGTTAGACCTGTTACGGTTGTGTTATAAGTATAGATATAGATGGTATATTTTTGACGTAGTCGCCATCCCAATAATTACAGTGGGTATTTAAATAGACTACATAAATAGTAGGAACAACACAGCAGGCAACTGAAGGCAAAGATCCGACAGTTGCTCTATCAATAGTCCCGAAAAGCCCATCCGTGGCATTTGTCACATGACAATAAATTATTCCGTCTGCTTTAAATGCGGCGGACATGAATGTATCTACTTCTAAATTTAGACTATTTACTTTCAGAGCCGTTTGGGTTTCGATGTGAACGTAAACATCGTGAATTCGACGTGGGTACGGACAAGGGATATGTAAACTATTTTAAAAACGCTTCGAAATGGTTTTGTTTAATTAAATGCTTAATTAATAGGTAATTTAATATTAGTTCTGGTTAGAAAGACAATTAATGCTTCCAGAGAAATTATCAACCAATGAGAGAAATCATCTTATATCGCTGGGTGACAAGCGTAGTTCTGTACTAGGTAATATTAGGGAGTCTACAAATTAAAACGATTGAGTGAGCTGTTATGAACAGAAATGTTTTTTGACATCAGGTGATTGTTTTCCTCATCGTAAAAACAACGTGTTCTTATTACCGAGAACCTAAATACGTCAGAATAATTTAGATTTTGTATTCTCATTGATCTCTCGAACACACCTGAACCGAGTTGGAAAATTATGTTTTGTTTGTAAGGGTGTGCTCACGTATATTTCTTAGATGGTCTCATTTAAAGTTTTAGTTCTCGCGCTTAAGGTTAAGTAGGTACCTACCAAAATTACCCAAAAGTTTACGTACCAAGGTCTAGACTACTAGTACTAGATTCTTCTACGTGATCTTGTAACAATAAAATTGCGTGAGTTAAAATAGCATTAGTATGTTTCATAATCATCAAGCAAAAACAGTTAGTTAACAGTAAGTCCTGTAGCTTTTTTATGTAGAAACTGACGGAACGAGCAGGACATATGACTGATGGTGAGCAAAACGCCTGTCCATAGTAGCATAGTACCACACAGCTAACAACATGAAGAGTCCAAATCCTAACCTAGCACAGCACTGCGCTAATCACCCAGATTTATAAGACGATTTATCTCTATGCCCTGTAATTTGTGTGGAAACATTGCCCTTCAAACCAAAATATAGTGATGTTTGCACATTATTCTTTGGCGGTAGAGTAACTGGCAAAGTTCTAGTACTTCCCCAGGTGGACTATTCAAATAAGCTTACCGCTGCCAAGGCTTGCTTCCCGATTCGCCTTTGTGTTCACACGTAAATAACTGAATGCCCAAACTATCAAACAGTATCAAGTACGATTAAACTTCTACTAGGAAAGTTTATTTAAGCAAAGACGGGGTGACTATTAAGTCCTTTGAAATAGCCCAACAATTGGAGCAGGTATCGGCACGATGGGAGTCGTAGTAAATTGCAATGGCGATCGGCCTCTCGCAATCGGTGGAATCACCAGGGTGGAATTAAACGATTTATTGTAGTCACGGAGTACGGATCAATGTTGTGATACAGATACTAGCAGTGCATTATGTCTTGGAGTCTTTTCTCTGTGCAGTATAAGAAGTTTAATTTGCCGTCTTATAGGTACGTTTTTGCAACAACAACATGTTACAGAAAAATGATGATACTCGTAATTATAATGCAAATGTTTAGTTACTAGCAGCGCCCCGCGGTTTTATTCACGTAGTTCCCGTTATTTGTCTTTGATAAAAAGTAGCCTATGTATTTTTTCACGTCTATAATAAATAAATATTGGCGGACAATTCACACACAACACCATCCGACCCCAAACTAAGCTAAGCTTGCATCATGGCGGCCAGATAGTTCTCTAACTGAGTTCCAAATTTTAGCTCTATCAACGTGATTAAGCATCAAACATTTACACATTGACATTTTTTATATTATTGATATTAGTATGATACGTGATTTTTTACTACGTACGTACGTACATATTTTAAGAAACACATAAGTAATTTAAAAACCCTTCTTGCAGTCGAGTAAAAATATGTATGAATGTTTTTCTCACAACCCTTTTTTAATAATACCAGTATCATAAGAAGGTATATTCTAGTGGAAAAAATCCTTTTAAGCTTCTTAGAAATTAATTTCAGAACATGAAATGGACTTTCAAAGTAATCTGAATATCACTCTCGTGAATTACACTACACTATATTTATGTTTCACCAAACCCAGAAATCTGCTACCAAGCTATATGTTTTTGTTGCTGGATAGCTAGCTCTCTGCTATCCAGCTGCTCTGCCGGATAAATTGACCTTGGTAGGAACCAAGGCCAATTTATCCAAAATATTTGCGCCACTGCCACTTTGCTTCGCAAAATTAGTCCTACACACATTTAAATAGCATCTAAACAAAAACATCAACGTCTGTCTTCCGTGCGCTTATTCAAAATAACTACCTGTCAAATACCCGATCATCACTCACCCGCGGAATAGCAGCATTAGCATCCTAAATCAAATTCCGAATCCAGCACCTGTCAAGCTGCTTATTTAAACGATCCAATTTCTTTCAGTGCACAAGACGGTGTCGCGTGTCCCGAGTTTATTCACAACACGTCTCGTTCTGCGGGGGGACGAGATACAAATCCCTGGAGACGACACGAATCTGTATACCATGTACACCTTAGGGATGAGCAGTGCTACCGAAAGAACTACTTACTATATAGTATAAAAATCTAAATATCTAGAAAACTCTTTTCAATTACCAAAGGTCAAAATCGATCTGCGAAAACACAGCAGGGCTCACGTTTTGTAGTAGTTATCTACTATAACGTGAGCCTTATATTACCTGTAAGTAAACGCTATTTAAGGTCATCAGCAACATCAGTAAAAGAAAGGTGCCTAAGTTTTAAAGAAAAAGTTCTCGTAACTTTGTTCTATACGTGATCACGGCTGTTGCAAAATAATTGATTTGTTTAGTATGAACAAACAGTGTCTAAAAGCTGTTTTACGGTGAATACTTTGTAGCTTATCTCTTTATAGACGAAAAAAGTTTCATCCCAATTTCGAAGGTCATAAATGGCAAATTAAACAGAAAAAGAAAAAAAGTCACAAGTAAGTAGGTACATGAACGTGCAACGATTTCTAAAAGATTACTATAATTTTTTTATTTATTAAAATATTGCATAAGTTCATGACTGAATTATAGAACTCATCTCTATTGGGTACAATCGTCACCTCAGCTTTATTTATGCTCGATTGAAAGAAAAATACGTGCATGATCGTGTGCCATACAAAGGTTACGTTTTGTTCAGCACGGTTCAGGGGAAATATGATCACAGTTTCACAATATTGTCACGCGAATTCACCACACGACTAGGGGACTGCTCAAAAAAGAGGGCTAGCTTTTAAGATAGGGTGTATACAAGACAGTAAGTAAGTTGTCTTGGTGGATAGTAAAGACCACAATAACTTGCATTGATCACTTTCAAAAGTTAACTGACACGAACAAATTGATTTGTATTAATGACGTTAAGTTTCCATGGGAACAAATCTTAATGCACAATTTAAAATGACAGTGAAAGTTAGTCTACGAGTATTTAGTGAAACAAATATTTAATTGATTTGAATGATACATAAATATGTATACTAAATATTGACGAACTGTCTGTAAAATATATTATTTGTAGAAACTATTATAGTATCTAGTAAATACGGCTATCCGGATATGTTTATCGAAACATGCATATTTAATAGCGTTGATAGACAGAAACTCTGTATTGTACCTACACAACATAAAAATTCAATTAACAAAAAGATACATCAAACAAATGGCGATTCTATCTAAAGCGATGTTTTCCAGGCAACCAAAGGATGTAGCGAAAAATTAAACATAGATACTCGTAATAAGACTGAGTAAACGCCAATGTAAATATCTACGTGTTATTTTAATCACAATTATTCTCACACAAGGAATTCTTAAAGCCTACAATTCTATAAAATATAAATACATAAATATAATTACCCACCCAAAATACTTAGCGTATCAGATGTAACAGATACATAAAAATACGGACATTACTCACAGAACACCATCTAGCCCTAAACTAAGCAAAGCTTTACTATGGGATCTAATACTTATAATAATAATACTTACAAAAGCAGCCCACTTTGTGTTACCACTACTGGGAGTAGTTCATTATCACGCAAGGAGAGAGACAAGTCCATAGTTCACCACGCTGGTCAAGTGCACGTTGGCAACTGACACATGAAAGATATCTTTTTTGGAACACGCCGGTTGGCTCACAATATTTTCCTTCACCGCTAACCTTGGCATAATAATCAGAGGTGGAGGCAGGATTCGAATCTACAATTAACCATATGAGCGAAACTGGACAGTCTAAAGATATCCGTGAATAGCAGTAAACTGAAAAAAGTACTTATCGGTTTATAGAAGACAATTATAGCAATTAGATTGAATTTCGGACATATTTGCCAATAAATACATAATATCTATTGGCTTATTTATACCTAGGTATAGCTAGGATAAGTAGTCTTTTACCCTGCTGCAATCAAGCCATTCTTACGTATCAAAAAAATAGACGAAAATGAAGTCGTTGAAAAACTTAATTTATCGCTTCAAAGATGTTGAAACGAAGCAAGTGGTGTAAAAGTGTGATTATGGCTCCTCACCATGCAATGGAACAATTGTACCGAAGAATGAACTTCTTACACCTACAACTGCAATACAACTCGAACATTTAATAAAGTGATAAAACGCTTGCGCCACACGCGACGGCTTTACGATCCCATTTCGTAAACTTTTATGTTTTTATTTGGTCATACTTTTAACCTTAATAACTTCGAAACTTCAGGGAATGGTTACGTCAAATACGAAACCAACTACCCAGGGACGTAAAGCACTTCTCAAATGTGACGAATTAGAATTTAGATGAGATTCTTTGAGATCTCTATTCTGCTTTAAAAACTATTTTATATTCTCCTGAGAGAACTGTTTAGATAACTTTCAGAGTCTCAGAAAATCAGGTACAAAAGCTACGGCGCTCCTTTTAGACGTTTGTCATAATAAGATAAAGAGACTGAGAAAGAAGGTAACCAGTTTTTACGGGACCCGTTTTCCTTTTCATGAAATCCCGAGCGTTTCACTTTTTGGTTAATATCTACCTATTGCTTATTTTTCCCCTTTATAATGCCTCAGGGGAATCCGGTGGCTCGTGTGATTTATAGCTTATGCAAAGAATGAGAGGATATTTTCTACACCATAATTCAAGTTAGTTGAGATTAGAGACGGGTTTCGTAAGATATATCAATCTCTGCGCAAGGTATTTTTCATTTGATGTGTCTTTTCTTATGTCTTTTATTTTATATAACGCTAACACGCTAAGTATGTTTGCCGTAGGGTTGCTACCATATTTGATTGTGCTCTGAAGGTGATCAAATTAATGTTGTTGAACCGTTTTTTATAATAAAGAACTATGAAAAATTATTGTCGAAATGATTAATTACGGGACAAACAAATACATCATCAAATATCTCTGGATAACGGATAGTAGTAATTTGGATTGTTCATGTTCAGATAACTGCGTGGCATTGTCAAGTAATGGGCAGGCATAATGCTTACCATGTCTGGCTTGTCCTAGTATTTTACGTTATAAAAAATGGGTTTCATTGTAACAAAGGTCCTTTGATGAGATTTTATTAACAAATATTTCCGTCATTTAATGTTAATAATCACTAGTTTTTCTTAATGATGGTCTTTTGGCGAGAGCGTCCGATCCACTATCGTATTGTTCAAATGTAGAAGATGTGCAGATGTTTCACCACTAGCCTTAACAGAGAAGAAAAACATCGCGAGGAATCCGACACATTTTTATTTCTCAGCAGTGCAATCATAACTAGAGCAAATGCCTTATTGTACTAGTTATACAGAGAGAAAGTTTTTTTTTATTTTGAATTTTTTATACACTCAACACAGATAACATCTTATAATTACAGAAATAACATCTTATAATGATGACTTCGACATTGTAAGTGCTGACCTTGTAAACTTAAAACTATATCTTCAAATATATTTGCTGTCTGTAGTTCCAAATGAAACAAAACTAATATTGACCAGACTAATCAAGAAATGGCTATCAAACTTGATATATTGAGCCTTGGTTTCACAATTGTTTACACGATCATTAAATTGAAAGCTTTCGTGCTACCGACTCGTTTGTAATATTTGCGGCACCTTTAGCCTCATTTCTACAAATAGCTTTAGATTGCTTACATACTTGGTTCTGTGTAACCGATTTGAAAATCAAGATATTTTTCAACTTTTTAAAAATTATCATTGCACCAAATTGAGTAATATGGAGTCTGTAGTAATTGGCGTGTTAACCAATAGATAATACCTTCTTTTTTATATTTCGTTGTAGAAATAATAATTATTAAAATAAATCAAATAAATATTATTTAGTTGATTGCCATTGAAGACGTTGTTTAAAGGCTTATTAAACTTGGCTAAATTTAGTGACTGAATTCAGCAGCAAGTTTAGAAGCAAGCAATCTTCGCTTCTGTATTTATTACACTTATCTATTACACTTCAATAAAATCAGTAGCGACTACCTTTCAGTCGTCTAAGGTTTGCCAAGTGTAATAAGGCTTTTAGCTAAATAACGTTAAAGTGACGCCATACTACATGATAATGACTTCACATCAACGGACTGTTATTTTACTTTATAACCCGCTTACAAAAAAATCATACTAAAATTGTGATTAAGAGTGTAGGTTCAGGACGAGAGGGATTAAAATGTGTTATTTATGTGCGCGACGGTCGCTTTAGTTTGTGTATATAAAATATACTTGTATAAATAAAGTGTGATACATCTGTGAGCCGTGGCATATGGAATTCACTCTCGTAAGAGGTGGCATATGGAATCTATTACGAGAGCAAACGTATAGGGAACTCTTTGGTTTTATAACAAGACTTTTCCAAATTTAAATTTTATTAGGTTGTCTGTTGTTTTTTCAGTTCGAAAAACGCGGCTCTAGATTTCACGTGACAGAATTAATTGTAATTCGTTTTTGTTATTATTTTCTCTAAATAAGTCCAGTAATTGGTTCCATGACCAGGACAATATATTTGTAGCCTACTAGCGGCCCATTCCAGCTTCGCTCGGATAATAACTTAGATACCAACTGCCTGATAAACCATCCAGGGCACTACCCAAACGTATGCAAAAAAAATCATTCAAATCGGTCAAGCCATTTAGGAGGAGTTCACTTACAACGAAAAGTGTCATTGATTTTTAAATATAATAATATAGATTTTCACACTTACCTTAAAATACTTACATTAAAGTTGGTAAGTCGTTTAAGGTTAAGTAATATCTGCCATGAGCGGTCATAAAACCGTTACATCTGATTTTTAGATACACTAGATTATGGCACACTATAATAATATTATAATACCAGGTATGCAAAGATTTTATGTGTACTAAACTCACTTCTCGAAACAGTGAAACTAAGGTGTATTAAGAAACTTACTAACTAGACTGTTAAGACATTATGACAATATTGAGTTCTATACGACTTTAAGATTAGATCAGCCTTATTGAAGCAATTTAAAAAAAATTGGCAGTCATAGGGACTGCCGATAGAAATGAAAATAACTCAGAATTTGATAGTTCACTTTGGAAACTACCAGTCTAGAATAAATCTTAGGCGCTACTAGTCTAGAATAAATCTTCAAAGCATTGTAGTCTAAAATTAGATGATCATGCTTCAAGCCATTGCCATCTAGAAATTCCGAGTTCATCCGCAGATTTTTTTCATTTACGAGCTTGATGCTTCAGCGAAATTCACAGCTCACGAAAAATCTGTGTGTGGTACGCCAAAAGAAAATTCCACTTTGAAAGTACTGTTTCTAATATTTCAACTAGATTCTAAATATAGTTGAAGTCAAATAAAACAACGACAACTTAAAATATGGAAGAAAATAAATAATTAACCATACTTAATTTTTGAGATCGTTTTTACTGTTTTATAAACAGTGAGTTAAAATGAAGCACAAAAAAAAAACAAGCAGAATAAACAACACAATGTTTTTTTGTTAGATTTTGCTGTAAAAAAATCATTGTAAATGAGTTCTAGTATAAGTGTTTAGGGTGACTCAAGAACAGGGTCTGTCTAAACAGTTCGTTAATTTACTATCCATAAATTTCTGATCCAGTTGATAAGACACGTTCTAAGAAGGCTTTACGAGTATGGCTTGAGCTTAATCAGGCCTTAAGATTAAAAGCATGTTGGATTTAGGTGTCTGTTGTCTTTAAATAGAGGTTATTATTCCTTCAAAGCCTTTAATCCAGTTCGGTGTTGATAAAACACGACCGAATGAAGTTCATTTACTTAATGCTGGAGTAAATTGTTGTTGGAGTTCTTTCTGTGGGGTTCTTGCATTTGTTTTTGTCTTGCATTTCGGGGAAATTTCGTGGAAAATATATTTACTGATTGTTTCACTTCTTCAATTAATTATTAGTGAGCGACGAATAATGGTAGGATTTATTTATTTATTAATTAGTCATGAACGTTTTAACAATTTAAGATTTTTTTCTTCTTTTAATACTTGTACTAAAAGACTTGTTAGAATGTTTCTTAGTTTAGTTTCAATTAGTTAGTTAGATACTAGATTACTTGTTTTTAATGCTACAAACTGTACGTCGTGTAAATAATGAGATCCATTACTAGAAAATTTCATAATTTATTCATGTATCAGGTCTTCTAGCTTTAGTTTAACAAAATGTGGTGAAATCACAGAACTAAATTTTTAATTTTTATGTAATAGTCTGAGTGCAGTGCAAGACAGCAATTTTTACTTTCTTATTTTGTAAAAACTGATGAATTGACGCATTTTTTAAATCTATTTAGACAACCATGTACCGATAGTAAAAATGAGAGAAGTCGTTTTATGTTGCGTATTTTGGCAGCTCCACAGGGAATGTATTTTCTTGCGTGTATTCTTCAAGCCTTTGATTATGTACTTGTCTAGATGGAGCGTAGCGCTGTAATTGCGACAAGAGTAACAGGCCAGGTTTCAAACCCTTGTTTGCGTGTTACGCACACAAGTTTTGAAACACAGACACTTGTGTTCGTGACATGTTTTAAAACATGGCGTCAAATGACGCTGTCCTGAGATATTTTTTTTTAAATCAATTGTTTCTGTAAATGATAATATTGTAAAGGTTACTTACCGATGATAGCTAACATTTTTAGTTATTTTAAATCGTCCTATTTAATATTTGCAGACTTTTATAGCGCAAATCGTCATACCTATTCATGAGTCACAAAACACGTGTTTACTGCACAACGTCAGTGTCACAACTAAACTGACGGATCGAGCTTAGCGAGCTTACATTTTTTTGGTGTTTCTACGCTGGAACGGTCTATCTAGACAAGTTTATAATCAAAGCTTCAAGCATAAGTACATGTTCACCTACAAAGGTTACTTGCTTACGGCGCGGTGGTAATGTGAAGAGTCGATCTATTCCTAAATGAATGTCCAAGAAGAGCGATAGTTGCAGCGCAGAATGACCTGCGCTAACAGTGCTCGTGATCGAGTACTGTTTGCGGCATGTTGTCCCGCTCACGATAAACTCACAACATAGCAATGAACCTTAGTCAAATAAATATAATGAAAGCTTAACCCTTCAAAGATATAAACTCTGACTGAATTGGTTCAGAATTTAAATCAAATAAAAGTAATTAAAATAAAACAAACTCAATATGATTGCAGTCTCATTTTATTTAATCGTTTTTCATTTAACTAAGATAGTTACATCAAACACACACTGCGTAACAAATTGGACTGGAAGATATGTAATAACCAGTGATACAATAGGTACTGTACCTAAAAGTATGATATTGCCAAATACTCCCACGCCGTTCATATACTGGGAAACGATAAAGCCCTCATAGTACAAAATGCTTAGCATTCTCAAGTATATCATAAGCGTAACATAAAAATGTAAGAAATCGCATAGCTATTTCCCTACGATAAATTGTCCAGAATAAACGGCGAAAGAGTATCTCATCTAAACACATTTATCTAAAAAATTTACTGTATGTTCCGTAGTTACGAAGCATATTTTCTAACACGTAAAAAGTAAATCTAAACGCGTCTTGATATATAATTTTTAATATTGTCATTGATTTATTTTTAATTAGTAGTATTTTACAAAATCCTCTAGACCAAAGTAGAAAAAACAATGTAGCGTTCACATTTTGCATTAGCAATATTATTATAAATCAAACTGATTAATTTTACGTAAATTTTACCTTAGGTAATTCGTTCTACGCTAGAGTTAATGTGTAATAATTTTACTGTAACATTACGTAGTTATTTCAAAAATATACAGGCTTATAATTAAAATTTATTATAATTTAATACGTATTAAATATAATTATACATAAAACTTAACTACCAGCCGACATCATTTGTATTGACTAACCAAACAATAATTAGGTATAATATACCGGTAAATGCTTTGTAAAATTGTGATATTTATTCAAATCAAATCCAGTTTTTAGCAACAAACCTGATACTGAAACATTATTCATTGAATATATTGTAGTAAATTACTTTCGTACTAAGTAGTAAAGAATATATTGAGGTATACCTACAACTGAATGGATGAAATTCTGAAATCCACTGATCTATAACCCAATCTATACATAATCAATTATATACATATATTACACTAGACAGAGTTGCGTGGAAATAATTTAACAAGACAAAAAGGATATGTGTATTTACAATTAATTATGAATTGTTCTCTCCATAGGGTAATTCTAATTGAGTGTAAAAGTCATCATTGCATAAAACAACTGTAAGTTTTTTTCTTATTTTACCACAGATTGACTCATTTATAAAACCGGTTAAATAAACGGAATAAATAAAACGCATCCTTAGATACATTTTTTCTGTATAAACTTGAATATTAAATGCTCCTAAAAAAGTCAGTTTAAAGTAGATAAATTAAAAATCTCATTACTGTAAGTAAATAGTAAAAAAACGCTTAAAATATTTAAGTACTTACATTATGTGGCACTTAAATTAATATGGCATCAAAAAAAAAATGGCAAGTAAGTTATAAATTAGATGTAACAAATCGAGCAAAACGAATAATTGTAAATTACGAGTCTATGATCGATTTTTCAGTGAGTAATTTCTATACTTATTTAATTTAACAAAAACAAAACGTTGCTGCAAACTAGTATATTGAATTATTGGCCAATTAATTTCAAAATGTGGCATTTTAAAACTAAAATATAGTTATCAAGCACACAATTCATTTTCACTGATGACGAGTGAAGTTCGTCTCTTATGACAAGCTAAGGAAATGTAAAATACAGAATCATGAAAAAAAATTCAGACAAATGTTTTTAAAATAAAATATGAAATGAAAATTAATTATCTCTAGTATTGAAGCTAGTATGCGTGAAGAAGTCCCTAAAATCTACTGTACAAATTCTATGGCACTTTAGCCAAATTTGAAGCCAACCAAATGAAATAAGGCGAAGGTGATTCCAGATTCAAACGAAATACATGAAAATTTGGTGGCTTCAGAATTCAGGCTCACTATATTTTATATTATATTTATTTATGTACTATTAAAGTCATCAAAGGAATGTCAAGATTTATTGAGTCGAAACAGATTAAAAGCGAACAAAACACAAAAATACTGGGAATGTGGTAAAATCTCGCAACAAAATATATATAAGTCAACATTTATCAAACCTACGTTGAAAACATTTAATTATTACATATTTTTTTTAGTTTCGTATATTTAGCATCGCCACAATCGTTATTTTATTTAAACTATTATTCTAGATCTATCTATTTATATTTCTGATAAGAACAACACAATATTTGAAACCTTCGTTTTATAATTCAGTACAAAGGATTTAATAGAATTTATACAATTGATATTTCACGAGCACCGATAAAAAATCCTATCACTATAAAAGTAAATTTTATAAAAGCAACATCATTTCAATTATTTGATATGGATTGTATTGATTGGAATAGATATGTATAAGGTAAGTACATTTATGTAAACAGGTACTAAACAGCTAAAATAATACTTTTTCTCACAATCTTGCATTGTTTTTTTTAGTCAGATCCTAATTTACATAACTTAAATTTCGGAATTGATGAAGAATTAATGTCAGTTTCTTAAGTAAATAGTAGTTTCAAATGACTTCGCATCAAAATTTCGAAAGAAACAATGTGTCATAATTGTCAAACTTTACCTATTTTCCATTTTCAGGTTAGTTACAATGTCGTATCGAGGTCGTCGGTCGAATGGGAGCAGTCAAATCGAGATGCCTGCCGTTGGATTTGACACTTGCAACGCAACCTCTCAGGCCGTTGTATAAAGCTGGAGGCAGCCCCAACGGCAAAGTCGGCGAACCACCTAAGATAACACAAAAACAACAGTGAAAATCTTAATAAGAAAACTAACGTCAGATATGACTTGCCCTGCATTCGTATGTGCCATTCAAACATGTATATAGCAAGAGAGCAATTTTAATCTATGAAATCGTTCCTTAGACCGAAACTAACAAAACACTATACTCTAATTTGAAGAATTTAAGAACAATACGTTTGGCACAGTATCTGAAATAATTATGAATAAAAACATTGCCTAAAAGGAAAAAATAAAAGATACACAAAATAATAATAATAATTGAGGAATATCGGTGTTAATGTGTCGTAAATAAAGCTGAGTATTGATACCAATCAATCATATTTGAGACGATGAATTTAAAAAAAAAAACATTTTTTCACATACCTACACCTCAAACTAGATCCACCCATGTGTGTTTATACATACAAGAGTAGAAATCTACATTTACAACATTAAAGTTTACAACGTCACCATACGCATACTTGTCCAGTGGACATAGGCCTTTTCTATGAAGCGTCACTTAGCCCAAACCTCATATTTTCGTTTCATAGAATTGTTTACTACCTATTTAGTGAACAATTGTACCAGTAAAACAATAAAATCAACTGTCAAACAAGGTATAACAATACGAAGAAAATAGATTTCGGTGAAAGTCTGTCATGGTCGTAATTACCCGTATTATGAGAAAAGTTTGGGAAAGCTATTAAAGCTTCGGCTAACAGTTTTTGGTGGGAAACTCGGAGATCAAGAAAGTCAAGATATTGTACGGCTGAAATATATCCATTATTGTGAAATATACCGTAAAAATTGCAAGATATAACAATTTAAACAAAAATAAATTAGTGTTTTGTACGGGAATGGTGCCGAAGAGATGGTGTCGACAAATATATTTCAAACGATGTTTATATATATTTATTCATTGTTAGTAAAAAAATATAAACATTGGAAATAATGTCAATCATGTGTGAAAATTGAAATATTAATGAGGATGTAAATAAATAGCAGATTATAACTATACACTTATAAATCGGTAAAACAATGATCGTTTAACTTCATAATTATTTACCAGTTATATACCTACTTGTATTTGTCATCAAAGGATATATACTTTACCATTTTGTCAATTAATGGTACGTATGTTATGTATGTATAATTGTATATGATTATTTGTATTTATTAGTGTATTTTGATTTTGTATAGCTTAAGTATTTGTATGTAATACTATTAGGATGTATGTTTATCTCGTAGTAATAGTCTTTGTTGCGCACCACGCTTTAAGTTATCCTAGTTTCTATGTCCACCCCAAGGTTGCCTGGAAGAAATCGCTTTCAGCGATAAGGCCAGCAGTTGTTTCACTAGTTTTACTGTACTCCTATGTGTTTTATGTACTATCTTAAGATGTGAACAATAAAGAGTTTTCATTCATTCATTCATTCATAATTAACGGTCTAAAGTTATCCTATTCGAAATTAAAAATAACTGAATTTTAAAACACTAGTCCAAAAGCAATAAACTTACTGACGTTCTAAAGTATGCTATAATAATAACCACCATCTATAACCATAGATGATGCTTCTTGATGGATCTTACTTGCTACACTTATTGTATCTATTGTTGTAAAACCTTGGCTATGTTAAAACATCACTTATTAACCGCTTTATACTGTCCTGATAGCCACATACATAAATAAGTATTTATTTCAATGATGTTGAAAATAGAACATTTAGGTTTTGGTAAATATATGAGTAGCAAAAAGTTTTTCGTTTAAGAGTTAGTTTGATTGAGAACATTTCAATGTAGTAATTTAACCGCCCTATTAAATTGCGAAAGTTAGCCAAATTTTGTCAATTTGAGTGACGTCATTTAACTTTTCTCTAAAATTTGGCAGGTTTTATATTACTTAACAAACGTGAGTTACCCGTGTATTTACTTTAAAATGTGTAATTACCACGTTAGTTTTCATACTAAAATATGCGTATGTAATTATGTTTAATGCAAAATTAGGAAATACTCACCAATCCATAGTTTAGGGTTAGCTTTCGAAGGCACGAGCAATGACTGCGAGTACCCTCTAACAGGAGGCGATTCGTCCACTTGAAGCATGGCCAGTCTTTTCCTCCTCCTCACGGTCGCTGTGTGCCATCTTCCATCATCGACCCTGGTCTTAGACTCGATGCTTTGGAACCAGTCTTCGTGCACCGAATTAGTTTCTTTGGCATCCGTATCAGTGTAAATCAACTGGAGTTTCCCTTCGCTTATTCCTAAGCCAATGAAGTCACGGGGTCGGATGCCGATTTTCCGACGCCACATAAGGAGGCCGGAGTCGTTGACTGTACGGAATTTTATCTCGTAACGAATACCGCGAGCGTTGTTGTTCCTACAAATAAGAATTTGTTTGAATATTCTAAGATCATGGCAATGTTTATTTTACTCTGAATATTCGAAGACATCGTTATTTTCATGCAGAAGGAAGAAAATGATAGCTTAGATATAATGTTCCGTAAAAATAAATAACTAAATTAGAGTAGTAAATTAATGCCGAAAAGGGTACATCATTTTTATCTAACTGGTATCATAAACAAAGTGCTTCAAGCATAAAGTAATTCAAACTAATACTTTAAAGTGTACAACGTGACATTCAAGCTTCTTAAAGGTATCTTCCATTACCCTGTATACACGCAGTTAGTCATCATAAGGACTTCTTAATTCTATGGCTAGTAGATAATAGTGCGTTGGATTTCAATAAAACTGTGTTGTAGCTCAGTTCAGTGACCCAAGATGCTAATTCAGTAATCTATGATTACTGAATTAGCATCATACAACGAAGCTTAACTAAAGGATAAATACAAAAGCAAAAAAGTGCACCAATAATTACCTCACAATATCTGTGGATACTAAAAGTAAGTAAGCAAAGAGAGAGAGAGAGATAAAACAATATTGCACTTTGAACTTTAAAGCATTAATACGTGTCCAATAAGTTGCCTTCAATAAAATTGGTCCATAAATGGAAAATATAGTTTGTATTCCACGCACACAGTGGAAACTGTAAATGTTTGCGATTAAATAAAAGCACAACTCCAAGTAGATGGGGATATCTCGAAACTGTATTTCCATTCACGTAGTTACGTTAACGCGTTTATGTAAATTCGTAAAGTTCCTGTAACTTATTTGACTCGACCTGAATTTGTGTGCTGGTAAAGACGCGATTACACGAACAACATTTTTTTATTTGTGAGAAGTATACGCGGCACTGTCTTCTCTCGTCTACGACGCTACGCTTGCTTTTGAAGGAAGGATTCACTCATGACTTGAATAAACCTCATTTTTATCATCATAATATTTATATGTGGCTGTCATGTTCCCACTGCTAATATAGGCCGCTTTCCTAAGATACCTTCTGCAGTCCTGTGCTAATCGAGTCTAAGTTTGATCTGCTGCAGTGATTATGTCATAGACCTATCTAAGAAAATAAGTTTTTTTTTCAGGGAAGGCATTCAAACAATGCATTCAGCAGTTTAGATGTTTTTACCACGAAAGAGGAGTCAAACGTTTTCGTTAGAGTATTTGAATGCCAGTTAGCGAGTAGTGTCGTTTTTTAGATACAATCAATTCAACTCAATTGTTGACATAGAATTGTGAAATGTATTTTGCAAACTTGTTTTAGTTATAGTCGACTTTTTAAAGGATCACATACCTATTGATTAGGTAAACGGGTAACTCACGTGTAATGAGGTCGGTCAATCCGACTCGAGTTTCGGCCGCGTCCGGCGGCCTTTTTCAAGGAGAGTGTACGCGCTCGATGGCTTCCCGTTTGGCACATACCTACTGCTACCGGAAAATGTTACCAAGTGGTAACTTTTACAAAAAAATACCGTATAACTGCGCCCTTATGTCAAGTACCAACTAATGTTTACTATTAGCTAAGGCGAAGTAATATATGAACCTCAAAATGTAAGCGGGATTGTTATTATGAAGTTTGTACGAACTCGGTCTTTGGTATTCATATTTAAATGTGGTATACGAGTTTCTTGTGAATTTATTCTTGAGATTGGTTATGTGTAACCGGTGATGTATTCACTGAAACTCGATGAATAGTATCCGAACATCCTTGCGTGATTAGATACTGGCAAATTCGAGATTTTGGGTGTAGCTTATTTTTGACCTTGACCGAATTACAATACTGAATGGCCTTATTTATATTAAGCTTCTCTGACGTCGCAAAAATAAAAAATGCTTATACCCATTTGATTTTCCTATGATATTTTGCAGCTTTTTGTCGTGTGTTAAAATTTGGCAAAGTCTTGAAATACACGGGTTTTCATTAGAAGCAATGAATAATCAAATTGGAATGTATATTAAATTAAGATTAGATTAAATAAACAATCTATTACATATTCAAATTCGATAGTGTTGAATTTATTCCGCTCGTATTTTATTTTGATTAACATTAAACTGCTCTATAACCAACTGAAATCGATGGTAAAACTATAACGAGCTCCAGATCTTTGAGGCAGCTGAGCGACGCTCAAGGAAAACAACGAATATTGACTGTCGTTTTCCAAATCTTGACTTAAGCTCAATTTCCTCTCTTTGAGTTAGTTTGACGTCATGACGTTTAAAAAGTCTATCACAATTATTATATTTTTCCCAAAAATGATATAAACGATTAGTGAACTTTTGATATGCAATCTTATGAAAATTAGTATTATGGCCAGAAACTAATTCCTCGAAAACGATTCTTAGTGAAATTTTGTTAGTTTTTAACACAGATTACAGAAATAAAACCAGATGGAGCACGCAGAACAGAGCTACTGAAGCAGACAAAAGAAATACAAACGCCGAAGCAAATACAAACTCCAGTCAGTATGAAACGGACTTCCGTGTTGTACGGAAGCTCCGTGTGATTTTAATTTTAATTTTAAAATATGCCGTCTTGTGTCTTAAAACATTGCAAACAATGTTCCCAAAAACAAAAAAAGGAAATACGAATATAATTTCATAGTGAAATTTGAATATTTTTACTGTTATTTATATAATTTAGGCGATTTCATTTTGGTGATGAATGGAACACAACACCTCAACGAAAATAGGCTAGTGTGGCGATACGAAATGGAAATTATTTTCCCTGAATTTAGGGTAAAATATTTATTATATATTTTTTTAGATACTCGTAGACCAAATTATTGATGGGCATTGTATTATTCAATTTTAATACAATTTCAAATTTAATTTTGGTAAGTGTTAAATTAGTAAAATGTGTAATTTATGACATAAAAATGTACAAAAAACAAAATCGTTAATACATCATAAAATTTGTTTGTGTATTTATTTATTTCGTTAGTGGCACCACTGCCTAAAATAATACAAATTTTGTTTCCTCATGAATCAAAAGATTATATGGAAGAGATCGCTTTTAGCGAAAAGATCGCCTTTTGTGCCCATTTTGTTATCATATTTGTTACTTCTTGTCAACTTTGTTTATGGTGCCAATAAAGTGTTTTGTATTGTATTGTAATGTCATTCGGTATATTATCTAAGTGAAACGGTGGCAATATAATTGGTTATAAAATGATGGTTTATAAAATAAAACATTTGTTGAAGGAAGATATTTTTGAAGTTAATATTATGCATAACGTTATTTGTAAAATTAAATATTTTTAAATTGTAAAGTTTTTTAATATTATACGGTTACTTGATTTTAAAGTCTTGTTTTGTCAAAAAAAAAGGTGAATAATAAGTGAACTGTTAAAATGATTATTTTGTTAGTTTTTTTTTTGTTTGTTGTTTGGACCTATAACATACAGGTAGCCTATATGCATTTTATCAAAAATAGTTTGGTGGTAAAGATGGTTGTTTTAATTTTTGTTTAACCATCTAAGTGAGTAAATTACACTAATATTATTATTTGCGATTCAAGTTAATTTCTAGTTGCATGCAAAATCAAAATTATTTTCTTCATAGAATGGAAATAGTAGTAACAAGAAATCCTTGCATATTCGGTGTAATAATATTAACATTTTAAAATATCAATTGATGTGTTTATTATACGTGAAGATTTCCCAAGCTAAGACAACAATAGTGGGACTTTTTTCTTAAGACTGACAACATTATACAAGTAATTTGGAACGTTGATTTGACAATTTTAAGTCAACATGACTAATTACGGGCTTCACAGTGTTGTTCACGAAGGTTCCATCTGTGTTTTATTTCTGTAATCTGTGGTTTTTAATAGTTTTGTAAATTTTTAGTAAACAGTCGTTTGATACAAAGTGAAATAAAGAATGTCAAGTAACACTTATTTGTGAAAATATGTCACTAAACATGTCAAGATTGAACTTTTTTTTTTTAACTTTTACAGTAATTTAAAATGTGTAAAAAATTTTGCTATAATAATTGAACACCCAAAAAATCTTTGCGAAGAAATTCAATTATTTTTCTAGATTCTAATTTTAAAAACTATACTGTTTTAGTTACTATAATGTTCAACATTTGTAGATGTTAATAAACAGAAGAAAAGGTCACTTATGCTTATTTACAGAAAGAACAATAAAATTTTAGTTAATACGATTATAGTTCAGTAACTTTATACATTACCGTAGGCGTTAAATCCGGTAGATCTGATTTTTTGCAGACTTGTTTATGATGTTGGCCTAATGATTGTCCCAAGTTTGTGAATCGGTTCTTTCTTGGTAAATAAGCATCGTCATTGACCGCTCGTTTAAGCTAAAGCGTTTTAGATGGCAGTCAAGCGAAATCTTTGAATGACGTATTTTTCTAAATGCTAACTCCATAAATAAAGCGTAGAAAGTTAGTTAAATAGATACTCTTTGTTGTACATATAAATACAAGTCACATACTATACTATGAAAGTCACTTCTACGTCGTTGCATAGAAGTTATGATGGAAATGTATTTTTAGGTGATTTAAAAAGTGGGCTGTACGATAAAAAATAAAACAATTAAATCAGGTTAAGAGCATACCCTAAGAAAAACCATAATATGTATGTGCAAATGAATAGGTAACAATTATATGCAATGTTTGAAATATGCTCTAATACATTTCAGTAAGAAAAAACTTACCTTTTTATAATTATCGATTTAAAAGACATGCGTTTTAAATAATAAGAAATAACAAAGCGTTTTAAAAACAGCTTGCTACTTAGCTAACTAATGACAATAAATGTTAAGATTTGTAAAGTTAATTTCATACCTAATCTAATATGAGTAGTGATGAGTAACGCTTAATAAATAAATTATTTTTCTGCATCCTTCAAATGTTATCTTATACCGTGATTTCCAAAACCGTCGCCTGTGTTAGTATGTAAGCTAGAAAATTAAGGAACAAATGTTAATACAAATTAGTTCTGTAAGTTAAGCAAAAGTGATGTTAATGTAAAATTGTATAATTTTATCTTATATACAGATTTAAATGTTCACTATTGTACTTGAAAATATCTTTGAATGTAGTTCGAATATGATCTTTTATTTGAAGTTGTCGCTAGCTTTTAATTATTATGTTAGGGGTAGATCATAAATTAAATCGTACGTAGTAAGAAAGATTTTAACTTGTGTAAGCGTTGAAGCGTTATAGAAAATCAATTAGTGTTCAAAGTAACCTCTTATTTGGAGGTACATGAATATCAAGATTGAACTTTTTTTTTTAACTTTTACAGTAATTTAAAACGTGTAAAAAATTTTGCTATAATAATTGAACACCCAAAAAATCTTTGCGAAGAAATTCAATTATTTTTCTAGATTCTAATTTTAAAAACTATACTGTTTTAGTTACTATAATGTTCAACATTTGTAGATGTTAATAAACAGGAGAAAAGGTCACTTATGCTTATTTACAGAAAGAACAATAAAATTTTAGTTAATACGATTATAGTTCAGTAACTTTATACATTACCGTAGGCGTTAAATCCGGTAGATCTGATTTTTTGCAGACTTGTTTATGATGTTGGCCTAATGATTGTCCCAAGTTTGTGACCTCGAGCGACGAACGCAACTTTGTCAAAAATCGAAAAAACCGCAAAAAAATCGTTTATTTTTCAAATTTTGGCGATTATAACCCTAAACGACTAGTTTTTGTAAAAACTTTTGTATAGCGTCTATAAAGTAGACTAAATTTGCTACAATATGGTACTAGAATTGTCTCTGTACACCCAATTGTTTCTGAGAATAAGTCTTTCAAAGTTTGTAATTTTTTTCGTACTTCGCAAGATTTAGCAATATTTTAACTCCTACTTGACCACTTTGTGGCACAGTTACGGCGGTTTTTAACCCCCGACCAAAAAAAGAGGTGTTATAATTTTGACGTCGAAGTCTGTCTGTCTATTAGACAGACACACATACAGATCTGTCTCTATGTGTATCTGTCTGTGTGTGTATCTGTCTATGGCACCGTAGAGCTGAAACGGATGGGCCGATTTCGGTGCGGTTTTTTTTATTTGAAGATACATTTTTGTGTTGATGTTTTGAGCTATTTTTGGTTAATATCGATTCAAGATGGCCGCCTCCACCAAATGGCAGACCAAATCTTTCATCACAATCTACTTCAATATGGGTATCAAATGAAATGGCTTGACTAGTAGAGTACTATACAGTATAACAAATTGCAAATCACAAAATGGCGAATTACATAATTTTTTTTTCACTAATGGCATAATTTGGGTATCAAATGAAAGAGCTTGACTAGTAGACTACTATACACTATGAAAAAATTATATTTATACCATATTTATACCATATCGAGGTATTTGTAAAAAAAGAAACGTATTTCGTCATCTTGTGGTTGCGGCCATCATGGATTTGAAATTTGTCATAGTGCATAGTAGTCTACTAGTCAAGCCCTTTCATTTGATACCCATATTAAGGCATTAGTGAAAAAAAATATTATGTAATTCGCCATTTTGTGATTTGCAATTTGTTATACTGTATAGTACTCTACTAGTCAAGCCCTTTCATTTGATACCCATATTGAGGTAGATTGTGATGAAATATTTGGTCTGCCATTTGGTGGAGGCGGCCATCTTGAATCGATATTAACCAAAAATAGCTCAAAACATCAACACAAAAATGTATCTTCAAATAAAAAAAACCGCACCGAAATCGGCCCATCCGTTTCAGCTCTACGGTGCCATAGACAGATACACACACAGACAGATACACATAGAGACAGACCTGTATGTGTGTCTGTCTAATAGACAGACAGACTTCGACGTCAAATTTATAACACCTCTTTTTTTGGTCGGGGGTTAAAAACCGCCGTAACTGTGCCACAAAGTGGTCAAGGAGGAGTTAAAATATTGCTAAAACTTGCGAAGTACGAAAAAAATTACAAACTTTGAAAGACTTATTCTCAGAAACAATTGGGTGTACAGAGACAATTCTAGTACCATATTGTAGCAAATTTAGTCTACTTTATAGACGCCATACAAAAGTTTTTACAAAAACTAGTCGTTTAGGGTTATAATCGCCAAAATTTGAAAAATAAACGAGTTTTTTGCGGTTTTTTCGATTTTTGACAAAGTTGCGTTCGTCGCTCGAGGTCACAAACTTGGGACAATCATTAGGCCAACATCATAAACAAGTCTGCAAAAAATCAGATCTACCGGATTTAACGCATCCTACTCCATACATTCAGCCGACAAAGTTCCTGGACTATTATAGAAGATTAGAATAATTACCTTCGTCCTCCTTTGTTTCTGTACGAGAAGTAATTGTTTCCATCAAACTGTACTGGGCTTCTGTCGTTTAACATTTCGACGTTCTGTTGTATCTCACAGTTTCTTCCTTGGAATCCGTCATGGCACACACATTTATATTCGTTCAACAGGGCGATGCACGAGCCATTGTTCTTGCACGGTGAAAGGCCTTGAACAAAATTATTACTATTAATCCTATTAACATTATAAATGCGAAAGATTTGACTATTGAGGCTCAATCACGTCAGAACTGGTGAATGGATCCTGTTGAAATTTAGAAGCCAATAAGACTATAGTCTGAAATTATACAATAAGCTATTTTTATCTTGGTAAAACTGCTAGTACTATTTTGAAATTAGAGTTAACTTACTAATACAGTCTACAAAACGAACGACAGGTTAACTAAAACTTGATGAATACCTGAATAAATAACAATAAGTGAGTACTTATACATAATGACCTTATTTTAAAAGTTGAGGTAAATTTTGTCGCGTAGTGATAATTTCTTTGTTTGACGTGACTAAAGCAGAAAATCACGACTTTTTGGCTCGCATAGGTGAATGATTGAGAAATGGTAGTAATAGATACGACTGTCATATCTTTTTTATAAAAACTGATAAAAGTTTGAGGCGTACTTCTTTATGTTTTTGTAGGGTTTTCCTCAAATTGAAGCAGGTGAAACCGAGGGGTACAGCTAGTTTTTTGATTACTCAAATTTAAAATTTCTGCTACTTCCCGATTAGCTTTCATAAAGTTACTAGACAAATACACTAAATAATACAATTCAAAATAACGACTTAAATTGAACAAAATGCTAAGTTGACCTTTCATCTCTTACAGTGCCGGTCTAATAAGTTTCTGATTTCGTCTATGAGATACGATTATGCACCTATTCTGATGTAGGTACCTATTTTGATTACATCAGTTACCTCCACGTACGATTTCACCCACAAGTACCCATAACACGTTATAAATCTAACCACAGAAAACTATTAGGCTCCATGTCCCCGTAGTTATTCCCGAGCGCACCTAAGTATCGCATAGCGGTTACTTACTGCTCTCCAAGTACCACTTTGCGATGAGATTTCTGTCCAATATCAAGAGATTTATGTAACAGTTAGTATTTACGACGTGATATATCTGTAGTAAGTATTACACGCTCGTTTCTCTTGAGGCTTTCGAATGTTCAGTGTGAAATTTTAGTTTGACAGGATGAGAAAGGATGGAACAATTTATGTGAAGTACGAAATTGAAACCCGATGAAATTACTGATGTTTCATGAGCACGTTTAAAAGTAATAAAATTAGTCTATTAACAAAAACAAACATTATTAACTTATTGAATGCGTAATGTTTACGAATGGGTACTGGAACTTATTTATTAATGTTAATTATTGTAGTTTAAATAGAAAATCGATGAGCATAAATTTAATATTCTAAATTTATCTCGCTTAGAACTTTTGCAAAACTCACCGTCTCCGCAAGGCGGTCCGCTATATCTGGTCACGCCAGTGGTAGAACACGGCAATTTTTCTTCGTCATGTACTATAGCGCATTTTGCCGTGTCTACTCCGTAAAGTGATAGAGGCACTCCGTTTACGAAGACCTGTTGAACTGCGCCTATAAAACTGCTTGTCACTCCAGACATCTTGTGTGGGCGGATGTAGGATCTAAAAAAAGTCGGGAAGTATGAAAAATGTCAGCAATAAGTCTGACAATTTTTAAAAAGTCAATGTGTTTATTTGACAAAGTATGGCAACACCGTATTAAAAAAATACTTTCATAGGAACTACCGATAGAAGTGAAAACTGATAACTCAGAATTTGATAGCTTACTTTGGATACTACGCGGGTGAAACCGGAGGGCGTGGCCATGACCCTATGCTGGGCTATTAATGGGAAATGCTAACGTATTTCTAGATGGCCAATGGGCATGGTTCCGAGTTCACCCGAAAATTTCTTATCATTCCTGAGTGTGACGCTCGAATTCAATTTACAGCCCACGAAAAATCTGTCTGTGGTGCACCAAAAGAAGTTTTTACTTCAAAAACTCGTATTTAAGGTTGTTGGTTTGTAAAGTGCATTATTTTCAAACGGTCTGTTTAGTGTTATAGGTAATGGATTAAAGTTTGAAAAAAAAAATGGAAAATGCTGTGACGTCTGTTGTTCATGTCCTATTTTGAAAAATGCTTGAACATCGTGGCGGCAACATAATTCCTTAAGATTACTCTTTCACACTTAACAATAACCCGTTTTCGAACTCGATCTTCTGACTGATGCCTTGTATGGCAGACTGGGCTTTGTGCGCAATATGTATGTGAAACAAGGCATTTCATCTTTCAACAAATGCTATTATATATATTCCAAGTGCATCTTTCAATATTTTATCTGAATTAGTTTAATATTATAGCAATAGGTATTAATGAAAATGTGAGCACAAGCGAAAGTCGAAAGCGAAGTCACAAAAAATCAATTTTCCATCAGAAATTTAATAATCATAACGAAGTTCTATTTCAAACCAAATTTTGGGTCATCAACAATGTATGTAAATTGGTACATAGGGAAGGTATTAATTACTAGTACTTACGTAGGTTTATGATATACCTAGCTAGAATAAATCCAAGGAAATTATTGTTCTATTACTTATAGATGTTTCCGAAACTAAACGGCGTATTACAAATACTACCTATTGAAAATAGCTCAATCTTGACTCTTTGCGTTGAATGACATTCAAGATCGCTGATTTGTCGAAAAAAAATTAACAAGGTTTTGGCTTACGTAAGATTTGAAAACTTTGAAATTTGGTGGTAAGTTTAGAAACTAAGTCATAAACTATTAACAAAAGTCATGAAGCCATAATCGTACCAACTTTATCTTAGAATCAAAAATAAACTGAAATCGTTTCTGTTGTAAATACAAATAAGTGTCTTTTTTTTTCTAAACGGTAACCAGATATGTTTAATATTATTATGTATCTATGTAATTTTTGAAAATAATTAGTTACTTACGGCAAAGATCCAATGAATAATGGTAACGTTAGCTCCAAATGTGTCAGTGGTGGCGACGAATGTCCTTTCTGCGTCGGGTGATGATCAAGTTGAAGGCTTCCATGACGACCTGATCTGGACGCTCTGGCTCTATGCCAACGACCTTTAGTAATAGGGACTGGAGATCTACAAATAGAAAAATTTAAAATATTTTATGTTTTTGTCAAAAGGACCAAACAAAGAAGTAAGAAAAATGGAAAGTTTTTTGTGTATAAAACCTTTACTCGCAGCAATTTATTCTTCTATGATACCCTCTTCTTACACGTTTATAAGGATCTTAATTATAACAATTTAATAAATACATACATATTTCTCCGTAATTAGATAAAACTTAACGTAAAAAAAAGAAAAACTTGTTTTTGCGACTCTCTTCTCTTTGTAAAAAGTATAATATTAATTAACATAACGTTACAAGAAACAAATGTAAATTACCAAGACTGGGAAACAAAGGTTAGTATCGGATTTGTTTTCAGACAAGCAAAAAAAGCCAATTTTATCCTCAAGATTTTAGTCTTAACATAAAACATCTTCATGATAAAATTTTCCTCAACATTTATTCAAAAGTTAATCCTTGAGCAATAAAAAGGGCTATTACTTCTAAATAGAAAGTACCACTTACGTTATATTAGCGATCCCGCTCCCCAAATTGTATCTAAACTGTAGATAACCATTAACCAAGTTAATCGCCACGAAATCCCCCTTGGCTTTATTAGACTGGCCGGTGTAAAGAAGCATTCCGGAAAATCGGTTCGTTAAAAACCAAATTTCAATGCGAAACGCTTTACCCAGTCCTTCGAGTGGCGGTAATTCGATATAGCTCGTCCCATTGAATTGGGGAGACCACGTCTCTTGTACGACAGTTACGTCTGTAAAATTTAAATTTCGGTCAATATTGGAAAGTTAGAGGAAAAGGCAGTTCTCGCAGATATTTCGGGCTTCGTACCGTTGTTGCAGGTATTTCCGTTGGATCCGATTTCGCCTCCGAACAAACAGCGGCAGACGTGTCCGCCGTCAGGGCCGACGTCGCACAATAGCCCCTCATCATATCCGCAGGGATTCGACTCGCACGGATCTAATCTCTCGTCACAATTGGCTCCTTGGAATCCGATAGGGCAGCTACAAGTATATTCGGTCGCCGACCCCTCGACGGCAGTACACGTAGCTCCATTCTTGCACGGAATACTCATACACGGGTTGGATTGGCACTCTTGAACGTTTTCTATAGCGACGACTAATGAGTCTGGACGGCCCAATTTCTTTGTCACTTGATGACGTATTATTCTCAAATATTTCACGCAGCCGATAAAACCGCTCCGAGTACCGATATTTTCGTAAACCCTGCACAAAAACGTTTTTTATTTATTTGATTGCTTATTAAGAGGTATTAATTGCTGTGTAGAAGATAAGGCTAAATGATATTATAACACGAGTGTTATTTTACCTGGAGTAATTACTAGGTATACTGCCGATGTAAGCGTCCTCGGCTAGGTCTAATGCTTTCAAGTGTCCAGACGATTGTCCTACGACGTCCTCCATATCATCAACTGATAATATCCCATCACGGTGATATCGCTTCGCCGAAACCTTATGATATTCATTTAGCGTAACCTTCTCGAGGGACGTCAAAACGAGAACACCGTTACCGAGATTGTACCTGAATTGGAAACGAGGTCAAATTAATTAAGTGGAAAGCCGAAAATAAATTACCATGTTTCGTATTACGAGTACCAAAGAAAATGGCAGTAAATGGTTTACTGGCTGAATAGTAATTCGGTTACGTAATTTCTACGAATATTAATTTGGGGTATATTGCTTACCTAAATTCTAAATATCCGTTGACCAAGGCTAGGGAAACGAAATCACCGGTGCCGTCGGATTTTTGTTGGTTGTATAAAATTAGGCCATTTTCAGAGAAGGCCTTGAATTCTATGTCGATGTTAAGTTTATGGTAAGCCTTGAGTGGTTTCAGTTTGATGTAGGAAGAGCCATCAAACGATGGAGTATCGATGTATGAAGTGAGTAATCCTTCTTTAGCTACCGACTCGCAGTTTTGTCCGGTGAATGTCGCGGTACAGACACAGGTGTACGTTGAACCAGGCAAATCAATACAAGTGCCTAAATTATAACAAGGCTCCGATAAGCACGCGCTGTATTCTTCTGTCGTCTCTTGAGGCACGTTTTCTGTTGAAAATACATTACATACGATACAATTTTTATAACTGACATATTTTTATTTTAATGTTGAATTGTACAATAGATAGTAATATAAGTTTTAAATTACATATATTTGAGTTTAAGTAATTCTATTCATAAAAACGACTCAAATACAATTTATTTTCCAGCAGACGAAAAATACCTAATATTTAATGGTAGGTATTACAAGGTCAAGGTATCCTTGGACTAGAACTTCTTTATTAACTGTTGTACCTATTCTAACATTTTTTGAGGAATTTTATTTGTAGACAATGTTATTGCGTTGTGTTTCGTAGCACATTTGGTATTCCGCTCGTAGCCCGTAGCATTCTCTATGTAGACTTTATATTTGCATATATGTGTTGTAGCAAGCAAGTAAATGCCAGAAACCACCTTGTCAATATCTTGTTTATGTACAGTATAGGTGCTGCGTAGAAATTGTACATAAGTATCTTATGCAACCTGAATTTATAGCAAACTATCTCCGCTCTGTAGTTTCACTCTCTTTAATTTAGAATTAGGTTAATTTTACAACATAACAAACATTCTATATTTTGTAATAATATATATGATACATAGCAGTAAAATGTCGTCCAAATCTATTTGTTGGTTTTGCGTGATATAGTTAAAAACATCCATTTTATCCAATCACACATCCTCATTAACGTTGACAGTTTTAATTTGAAATGCAACTAATTTCCTCAACTTTTTTTTTAATCCTCACAAACTTCTTCACGAAACACACACTCTTTTACCAAATTTTTGGTACGATTCTATTTAGTAAAGTTTAATTAATTATTATCATAACTTACCAACGCAAGCTTTCCTATGCACGGTGGCGGTGAATCCAGGGCGACATTCGCAACCGCCGCGCGCGCATTGCGCTCCCGGCAACACTGCGCAGTCAGAGTCGTCTGCGCAGAGGTCTCCCAGCAATGCACCCACCGCTCCTACTGTGGCTGTCGTAGCTACACAAACGAAACACACTTTTGGAGTTTGTTATCATTATAACCAAATATTTATGGTTATAAGTTACGGCTGGTCTAGTCGGGAGAACGGCGGCTGCCGATCCGGAGACCCCGGGTTCAAACCCCACACGCACCACTGTCTTTTTGAAGTCATATGCGTAATGCCGCTAACTTAAAACGGTGAAGGAAAACATCGTGAGGAAACCTACATGTACCTAGAATCTTTCGAAGTCATGTGTCATCCGCCAACCCGCACTGGGCCAGCGTGGTGGATTATGGCCTAAACTCTCTCCTTGCGAGAGAAGGCCCCGTGTCCCAGCAGTGGGAACGTTTAGTGGGCTGTTGATGTTGATGTTGTTGATGTTGATTTATGGTGGCAATTATTTTTTTAAAGTGAATACTATTTTTGGCGCACCACATACAGATTTTTCGTGGGATTGTGAATTGAATTCTAGCGTCACGCTCGAGAAGGCATTCCCGAGATGTGTGAGCAGTTCAATCGGCAGTTCCTATGACTGCCAATTTTTTTTCATGTGTTGCCTTGGTTTTGGTTTGATTTGAGTTACGTTGAATATTTTTTGTTTTCTTTAAAAATCAATCATTAAGTTTTTTTGCTACTGAACATGTCCTAACGTTTTTAGATATATAAAGATCAATGAACGTGTCTTTACAACACTATCTAACTTCAAACTAAGAAAATCTTATACCATGAGACACCCAACTACATTACATATATTTTTATTCATCACACTAGAGGATAATATGTAATTATATATTTAAACTAGCTGACCCCGCAAACGTTGTTTTGCCTTAGTGAACAACCCTTGTCACTTAGGGGTATGAAAAATAGCTAGTAGCCGATTCTCATACCTACAGAATATGCATATAAAATTTGGTTAAAATCAGTAAAGCCGTTTCGGAGGAGTAAGGAAACAAACACTGTGACACGAGAATTTTATATATAAGATTATTTAAAGCCACCAAGTCTCAGTTTCTGGGTACACATTCTTAAAATCAATAATTTCGTCATAAAATGAACAGAGCTTTAAAAAATTACACAGTCCATTTTATGCTTTAAAATGTGGTTCAAATCATGGTACATACATATTGTTTTTTTAAATATACAGTTCTAGCATTGCTAGCGATGTAAATATTATTGGTAGTTTTTGTACACTTTGTCAAACACAAATTATAATTGGAGTTTTCTGAGAGATTCCTAACATAACTCTATTATCTATAAAATATAATATGTTACTTCGCGGTTGTGTAATATTCAACTAGTGAAAGAGTTTATAAAATCCATTAAGTTGTTTAATAATCAAGAGTAAAATTTTCCAATCTTTTCTCTCTGAGATGTTAATATTGATTAATTCGGCAAAATTCAAGATAGGTACACCAGTCCGTAAGGTTAATGCTAGTGGTGATGACATACTTTTAAATCTGCACTTGAAAAAAATACTTAAAGTTGCTTTTTTTTTAAAAGCACTCAAAGGTGGGATTCGAACCAATGATTTCACCATTGTGAGCCACAGGTCATAACCACTAGGTCACCACGATTTTGAGTTTCAAAAGGCGTGGCAACGAATTAACTGTAGACACAATATTCCTAAGAATATTTTACAACTTTGACTTTCGTTATGATTAGCACTAGCACTAACAGCGCCTCGCGGTTTTACCCGCTTAGTTCCTATTCCCGTTATTCCCCCGGGTTAAAAAGTATTGCCTAATTCTATGTGTTTTCTCAGACTATAATCTAACTGTGTTCCAAATTTCAATCCGTTCATCGTTCATACGTTACGATGTGATTGAGCAACCAACATCCAAACATTGATATTTATAATATTAGTAGGTTTGAATACCTTAACAAAGTAAAAACCAAGTATACACGCTTATAATACAACACACATTTCAACATTCATTGAAATGAATGAACGACAACTAAGTATTTGCATCAACATGCAAACAGCTGAAACTTTATTCCCAACAAACACAGCGAAACCCAAACTAAACAGACTCTGAATATACTATTGTCATACTTCTTTGTGTTGGTTTTCTCCAATTAGTTGCCGTCTGAAAAGGTCGATTCCGGGGAAGTGGCCTAAATAGGACCTACCGTGGGTTGTAATGAGAGACCCTTACACCTATTGTTACACAAAAGGAATTAAATAATAGCCTGCTTCAACAAAATTATACCAACCCTTATATTTATCATGCTGTTGCTACATAATTACAAAACAAAAATGTAATCAAGAGTTCCCACGACGAACAATAGTCTCAAATCACTCTCATTAAAATATTAGGCTACAATAGAATTAAAATTTCGAATAATAAATTTAAATTGTAGCACCAATTTGAGTTTGGTAAGAAAGGTTTAGGTGGTTTGTGAAATAAAAAAGCTTGTCGTATTTTCTAGCCGAATTTCGAATAATAATCAAGATTGGTTTCTAAATTACTTTCGAATCGTATAAATCTACATTGGTAAACTAATAATTGTGGGAAAGAACACGCGAACAATTTTCGCCCGTTGTTAATTCAAATAGGACTGTGCTGTTCAGATTTTACGATCACGAGAATGGTATTCGTAATTAGCGATTTCAGTCTGACAGTAGGCGTGGAACTCTAAAGGAAATTATTTTGAGCTATTTACAACTGTCATTGTTTGTTTGATTCAACAAATACGACAACATTTATTTTAACTCAGTATTACATATTTTAAAATAGACACTACGACAAGCAAGCGACAAAATCTATATAGTATCTCATGTCTAAAAAAACAAACGCACACAGTTATTCTAGAAATCATGTCAACCCCGGGAGGTGCCTAAAAATGTCTCCGAAACCTTTGTTGAAATATTGACTTAACTTTATTTTATAAATAGTATTGATATATACTAGCAAAATAATACCATTTTCATTTTTACTAAAATAGTTACATAATTCAAAACAGAGAAATACAAGTCTACCGTCTCACGATAGTTTTATTTTTTAACATAGCTTGTCAATATGCGATTCACGAATGCAATATTCCACAACAACACTTGTTTCGATTTTTTTGAATTATTGTTTTTAAACCTGGAAAGCGCTTGGTCGACTTGACGCGATACCAAAATGCTGGTGTTCATTTGGCTCAACGTATAAGCGCAGCCTGGTAGCTTTTCTTTAAACTGTGGTATAAGCATTGCCATCAAGCATGATCAATATCATGCAGTAATGCGTCAGTATGCTGAGCACACTTACGACTGGTAGTAGGTTTAACCATCGTGATTATATTTAGACCATCATCGATCTTTGGATAATTCCGAAGTGCTTAGTGTAAGTAGTTAGTAAGATACGTAGTGTAGTGAGTTCTCATTGTAATGGAGTATTAATAAAAGCTCTGTGTTATTATAGGTTAGAATAAACCTTGTTGGGTACCCTATAACATTTACATGTAGATACCTTCTAGAGTATATATAAAATGTTTTAACCTAACCTATATTACGGCTCTACGTAACACGATTCTGTACTTTCTTTAAACATGTCTGGAATGGAATTTCAGAAAAAAAAATTAAAACTGATCAACTGGTTACGGCTAAATAACAACAATAGAACGAAGCAAATACTAATATTGGGGTTCAATATTGACACAATAAGCTTGGATGATAAAATCAAACGCCAATAATGGATTGTTTGATTGCACATAAATAGCTTTTTGACGATTCTTTCTGCTACGAAATATTAATTTGTGGATCCTTATTTGAATCGGCATTTAAATGTCGAGTATAATGGCATACATGTTGTACGTTATTTAAGATAATAACTACATTGTGTTGCTTACAAATGTCTGTAAATATTATACATATTTTTTCGTATTTTTTCTAGAAAAAAGGCTTGTTCAGAAAACAGTTTTATGGCATCTAGAAAAAACTGGAATTAAATAATATAATGCCAGAAGCTATATTGGGAAGACACTCACCTAAAAAATATTTGGGATATTAAATAGTGTTTTATTCGAAACTAGACGATACTATACTCGAACACGACTGCCACGCTACAAATTATGTGGACTATAGACATGAATTATTAGAATCATTTGAAATGAAACTTCGTTATAACGCCCTTCAAGTTGATTTTCGGAAAACCTCTAAAGAGTAAGATCCCAGAGCTGCCAGACGTCACCTATTTTCTGATGAATGAAATGTGGACGATTGAGTAGAGTTAGTAAGTACTAAGAACTCATGCTTACTCGCTAACTTGCTTAGACGGGCAATTTTGAGATATGGGGTAATGAAGGTACATACAAACATTACTTATTTCACGTATTTTCTAATAAGTGATTTTCACGTATGTTGTAGACAATATTCTTAAAAACAAGGTCCCAATACTCCCAAACACTTTTCGTCGGCCGTTTGGCTTAAAACTCCAAAATAATGACTTAACGTCACTTAAATTCTCATACTCCATTTGTAAATATGTTCGTCAGACAACTATTTTAAAGCTTTTTCCAATAAGACAAACTAATCTAAGGGGCCAATCATCCCCTAAACTCAATTTTAAGTTAATATTTCCTAATAAATGTCTCACTCAGTCTCTTGCTCTTACCCATAGAGGCATAATTGAGTTTAGGGGATGATTGCCCCCTTAGATTGGTCTACCTTATTGGAAAAAGCTTCAAAATAGTTGTCTGACCAATATATTTTTTTTACTAATGGAGCAGTAGAATTTAAGTGAAGTTAAATTATTATTTTGGAGTTGTTAAGCAAAACGGCCAACGGAAAGTGCTTGGAAGTATAGGGACCTTGTTTTTAAGGATATTGCCTGCATCATACGTGAAAACCACTTATTAGAAAACACGTGAAGTTATGTTTGTATGTACCTTTATTACCCCATATCCCAAAATTGGCCGTCTAATTACTTCTTTTATTTGGAATCATTAATTATTTTAGTAAGAATAACTGCAAAATACTTCTTAACCCTTTAAACAGTTTCCGTCCAACGGTGGTCACGCGCGTCCTGTTAAATTTTAATCTTAATTCCTGTCGATTGAGTATAAATTTGGTTAACTGAACCTTCTTCCTTGTCCATAAAGGGATTAAAATAGAGAAAAAAATATACAACAGAATTGAAAACTGAAAACTGAAAGAAAAACTGTTAAGAAGGAATCTAGACAGAGATATGGATTATAATCTATCTGGTGATTTAGTAGTACTTGCTACTTCGTTAGTTATTTTCAGCTCAACGTTATATAATGGCGTATGAAAAAAAGTTTGCGAAGACTAATTTATCTTTTGGCAAATACTTTGGCAACACTTAAAGAGCAATATCAGTTTGTGAAGTAAAACACTTACCCTTGAACTTCTGTCCTGACAGGATATTATCAAAGTCACTTGGGGTTTCTTTCCTCGTCCAATCGTATTTGTTGTAGTACTTGTCCGGGTTTAGCAGATGTCTGGTTGATTTGGACGCTGCTCCATCGTCTTGTTGAGTGAACTGTATAGGCGAAGAAGGTCTTGGTGGGCCGGCAGTTCCAGCTATTTCTCCCAGCTTGCAAGGCCCAAATGCTTGCACTACGATGTCTTCTTGCGTGCGGCACGCTTGCAGTTTGAGGTGACACTCAGACTCGTAAGTTTTGCCGTCGCTGCCGCATACCTGTTGGTTGTTAGGGTTAAAGTAATGGTGGGGGTGGCGAGATTTACTGCGTTTTATTTGTTGGTGATAAGAGGTTTGTGAAATATTCAAACATAAACTGAACTGCGTGAAACAGGGAAAAACAGATATGTAACGCGAATGATCTTTATCTGCTCATTATGAACTGTATTAAAAAAGTCAGTTTTTGCGAGAAATACAAATAAACAGAGTTATTTATTGTGTGGGTAAATAATAGGTGTTATTGATAAAATATGAACCCATTCTATTAAAGTTCTATTCGACACATGAAAACCGTGATCTATTTTTTTTTAAATACCTTTGACTTTTCATTCGCATTTCTACTTACAGCTGTATGATCTTCTGGAAACTATGAAAATTGTAATATGACTAAAAAGGTCGAGGGGTAGTTAAAAACATTTAAGTACATCATGATTAAGTGATTGATCATTTATTCATGATTAAGATCATGAAAAGTATTTTCAAAATGAGTTCAAGTCACAGAAACAAAATTAAAAAATAGCATTTATAAAAGTGTTGAATACATTGTTCCATACGATGATGGTTGCTGAATATTATTATTTTCAATCTATCTAAATGAAATAATATTTAACTCTGTCGGTCCAGCCAAGAACGTTCCCAAAACATCATATAAAACCAGTAACGCAAAACAAGTCTTCAGATTAAAAGCATAACTCACCAGCATGTTAGTGTCGCTATCTGAACACGGGGCCGCAGCACATTCGCAGAGAGCGCCACCGGTACGTTCCGTGCAAACAGCTCCGAAATAGCACGACAGTTCCGCACACGAGCCCGCCACACCGCCCATTTCAGCTAGAGATAAAATATTCATAAATAAAATTCACGGTGACGACTGCACTGTTAAGGGAACACATGTCGCCAGGTATCACGCTCACATAATTTTACGTTTTTGAGAAAAAGGTGGATACATTTGTGAGTAAATTAGATCGATAGATAAGCTCTTTATTGCGCTAAATAAACAAAAAAAAATATAAGAAACCACAACTAGGTGACTTTGATAGGTACTTCATTAGTGCGTTCAAACAAATAAACTCTTCAGGTTTATAACTACTGTTAGTATAGATAGAAATAAGGTTTAAGGTGACCTCAAAAAAAATGTCACTCGTAATAAAACGTAAATTCTGACAACGAGCACGGATCGCAGGTTTGTGTTCTTTGCCGGTATGAGCAAAAATCGTAGAATTCCTACAATTTTCTGGTATCAGTGCAGTCTGTGGATAAATTTTTAAATACCAAAAGGTAGGTAATGAGTTTTTTTGTAGACGTTTGTAGATTGTGACCTTATTTCTGTTAGAAATACTTCTTTATTTGCGTACTTAACTACTATAATTGGTTGTTTGGTTATGTAACAAAAAGAAAGTAACGAATAGAAAGATATATTATGTAAACTCTTTATTACAGAGTTTTAGTAATTACAGTTTAACAAGATTATTAAAAACAAGGGATAAAATTGCCTGGTTTATAGGACAAAGTTAAGAGCGCGTCCTGCATTGTTTGAATAAACTCTCTATATAGGTATAACTAAATACAGTGAACATATTTGTTATTATTAAAAACATTTCCACAGTCTGAGATTAACTTAATTTCGAGATTTAAAGTCCACAGAACGACAAACGGGAGACATTGCCAGCGCATCAAAAATGTATGAGCGGCGCATCGACGCATCGCACCTGCGCCAGCTGATACAATTTGTATGATCTACTTTAAATATTATATTTTTACTGTAGCTTCATAAAATACAAACCACATTTTTAAGTCACCTTTATGATTGACCAAAACAATAACACTCGGAATGGATTTATTATGAGAATGACTATGTGATATTTAAATCTAACTCACATTTTATAACTATACCATTTAAGATGAACTGACTTTGGAACACCAGCAACCTATAATAATTTTAAGTTCAACTAAACATATTTTTATACTGGAAAGATTCATGTAAACTTAGAAAAAAAAAAATGTTTTTACCCTGAAACCGATGCTATAAGTGTTTCGTTTTTTTTGTCAAAGGTTCGCCGAACGGCTCAGCGTAACATGAAAATGACGTAAAAAAATTGCATTACAAAATCCAAGCATAACTAGTTGACAACGAATAAAAACATGTAACCCCATTCGTAAAATGTGTCCAAAGAAAGAATTCACTTGACACGGGTCCGGCGGGTCAGCCGGTTACGTAATGAGGATCGCGCCCTAAAATACTATCTTGGAATAGGAAGCGGTTAAAAAGATTTATGCTGAACAATGCTAAAGTTTTCCGTTAGAACACTCGCTATAAAAAACGTTTCGAAAGAGGAAAACGTCGCACAGATAGCGAAACAGAAATTGATGACGACAAAATTAGCAACAAAACTGTGAAAGGAAATGTGCGTATTTCAGTTAATGACGCATTTTTAGAAAGAGATGAGTGAATAAATGAATGGAATAATTGACATTGATTATATTAGATAAGGGGGTGTAAGGGGGAAGCGCTTAACATCTAGTTTCCCCAAATGTCAACCTCTCCTGCGCGCGGTACACCCTGCTGCCGACTAACGAGGCTCTGACGACCGAACCAATGGCGGTATATCCATTTAAAAGCCAGTCCTAAATTGACCTGGCCGGTGACGGGCAGCGGCGTCATCGGTGCAAAGGACTGGCTCCGCGGTCACCAACCCGCCTGCCAAGCGTGGTGACTATGGCAAATACCCCTCCATATGATGGTCACAACAAAGAAACGGCCCCTAGTCCCCGGCGGCTCCGTTATTCCAGGCGCTGGTGGCAGCCTTGGTTCCGGCGGAGCATGGGGTGCTAAGAATCCCCGGCAGACGCCCCGCCACCAAACCCAACGACTCGACCTGGCAACGTACAACGCACGGACGCTGAGGGCTGACGAAAAGATTGTGGAGCTGGAAGAAGAAGTGGACAAGTTGCGCTGGGATATCATAGGGTTATCCGAAGTCCGTAGACAGGGCGAGGACAGAATAACCCTCGAATCCGGCAACTTGTTCTACTACCGGGAGGGAGATCAACAATCCCAAGGGGGTGTCGGGTTTATCATCCGCAAGTCTCTCGTCAACAACGTGTTAATGATCGAGAGTGTGTCGAGCAGGGTTGTATACCTTGTACTTAAAATAACCGACCGGTATTCATTGAAGGTCATACAGGTATACGCACCGACCTCGACACATCCCGACGAAGAGGTTGAGACCATGTATGAGGACATCTCCAAAGCCATACATGTCTCGCCAACACATTTCACAGTTGTGATGGGAGACTTCAACGCGAAACTAGGAAAACGTAGCGGTGATGAGTTGAGAGTGGGACAATTCGGATATGGGCAGCGGAACCCAAGAGGGCAACGTCTAGCTGATTTCTTGGAAAGGGAGAGCCTCTTTATGATGAACTCCTTTTTCAAGAAACAGCCACAACGAAAATGGACCTGGATTAGCCCAGATGGTTCCACAAAAAATGAGATCGACTTCATTATGACGACTAAACGGCAAATATTCAGCGATGTCTCTGTGATCAGTAGGGTTAAAACCGGCAGCGATCACCGTATTGTAAGAGGCACGCTGAATCTAAACATTAAGTTCGAAAGATCACGTCTAATGAAGTCCACGCTCCGACCAAATTATGCTCAAATCGAAGATCCCGACAACTTTCAACTCGAACTTCAAAATCGCTTCGAAGCCTTAGATGAATGCGTAACGGCGGATGAAATAAACGACAGGCTGGTGGAAACTGTTCAAGCAGTTGGCAGGGAATTTTATAAGAGCCGACGCCAGAATAGAACCCAAAAGCTCTCCGATCATACTCTGAATCTCATGGCGGTTAGGCGAGATATGCGATTGCAGTCTTCGGTCGACATGACGGTATACAGACGGCTCAATAGACAGATTTCTACTTGTGTGCGACGCGACATACGCTGCTTCAATACTTCGTGTATTGAAGAAGCGATCAAGCGGAATAAAGGCTCGAAAGTGTTCGCAAGAAATCTGTCTCTTGGGCAAAGTCAATTGACCAAATTGAAGACCGACAGTGGTAACGTCGTCTCGTCGAGGGCCGAGATTTTGGAGGAGATTGAGAGGTTCTATGAACAGTTATACACCTCTACGCAAACACGACCTGTCGTTAGCATGGCAAAAGACCCAAGAGCCAAGCTGACCCGACACTTTACCGAAGACATCCCGGAAGTCAGCCTGTATGAGATTAGGATGGCCCTCAAACAACTTAAGAACAACAAGGCACCTGGCGACGACGGAATTACGACTGAGCTTCTGAGAGCGGGTGGAAAACCGGTACTTAAAGTCCTCCAGAAGCTGTTCGACTCCGTCATACTTGACGGTAATACGCCAGAAGCGTGGAGCAGAAGTGTGGTGGTGCTCTTCTTCAAAAAAGGTGACAACACCTTGTTGAAGAACTACAGACCCATCTCACTTCTGAGCCACGTTTATAAGTTGTTTTCGAGGGTAATCACGAATCGTCTCGCACGCAGGTTTGACGACTTCCAGCCACCCGAACAAGCCGGTTTCCGAAAAGGCTATAGTACCGTAGACCACATACATACGCTTCGGCAGATTATACAGAAAACCGAGGAGTATAATCGGCCACTATGTATAGCGTATGTGGACTATGAGAAAGCCTTCGATTCCATCGAGACCTGGGCAGTGCTTCAGTCTCTCCAGCGATGCCGCATGGACTATCGCTATATCGAAGTGTTGAGGTGCATTTACAGCAAAGCCACAATGTCTGTCCGATTACAGGACCAGTGCACAAAACATATCCGGCTACAGAAAGGCGTGAGACAGGGAGATGTCATATCTCCGAAACTGTTCACTGCCGCGCTGGAAGATGTTTTCAAGCTACTGGACTGGAACGGACATGGCATCAATATCAACGGCGAATGCATCACCCACCTTCGGTTTGCCGACGATATAGTCATTGTGGCGGAGTCGATGGAGGACCTCGGTGCTATGCTCAGGGACCTCAGTAGAGTATCCCAACAGGTAGGTTTGAGGATGAATATGGACAAGACGAAGGTCATGTCAAATGTTCATGTCTCACCTGTACCGGTTATTGTTGGGAATACCACACTCGAAGTTGTTGACGAATAGGTCTACCTGGGTCAAAAGATCCGATTGGGTAGATCCAACTTCGACAAAGAGGTCCAGCGAAGGATCCAACTCGGATGGGCAGCGTTCGGGAAACTACGGCACATCTTGGAGTCCAAAATACCCCAATGCTTGAAGACGAAAGTCTTCAATCAGTGCGTGTTGCCAGTGATGACTTATGGAACTGAGACGTGGTCCTTAACTGTGGGCCTCATAACAAAGCTCAAAGTCACACAGCGAGCTATGGAGCGAGCTATGCTCGGAGTCTCTTTGCGCGACAGAATCCGTAATGAGGATATTCGCAAAAGAACGAAAGTAGCCGACGTAGCTCGAAGAGTAGCTAAGCTGAAGTGGCAATGGGCAGGCCACATCGCTCGCAGAACTGACAACCGATGGGGAAGAAAGGTTCTCGAGTGGCGACCACGAACCGGAAGACGCAGTGTTGGGCGGCCTCCCACTAGATGGACAGATGACCTCACGAAGGTCGCTGGAAACCGCTGGTTGCAGGTTGCGCAGGACCGTTCGTTGTGGAAATCTAGGGGGGAGGCCTATGTCCAGCAGTGGACGTCTTACGGCTGATGATGATGATGATGATATTAGATAATTGAGTAGGTAACTTTTCCAATTTTGTGATTATCAAGCTTGGTGTGATTCAGTTTGGAATGAACACTTGAATAAAGCGGGCGTGAATTAGTTTCTTCTGGGTTAGCACGCTCTATCGTAAACCGCATCGTCGCTTAACATCAGGTGAGATGGCGGCCAAGCGTAAGCATATTTATTTTGTAAAAGTACAAAAAAAAGATAAAACAAATTAAAATGTGATACTACTTGCGGCGCTACGTAGGTGTAGACCTTTTTGTTAGATTTTTTGCATTCTAAAAGCACGTGATCGCAAAATTAGAACCTGCTTGATAATTTAGATCTTGCTAACCTTTGTTAAATGAGGCGTAATAAAAGATATATATTTAAACCAGCCATCTAATTATAAAACGTGTTTACAAGATAATGGTCTAAATCACGCAACGGCGGGTGGTGATGAAATGTGAAATTTGTAGTGGATTTAAAGGTTTTATCTGTAATATTTTTTGTCATAAATAAAACAGAATATTTGCTTTGCATTTTCAATGAATGTACTACACTGAAACAGCATTTGCAATGAATTACATCAATACAGTGTTACAGTGATTGGATCTCAACTTCATTGAGTCGTTGGTTGTAGCTGAATCTATCTACAGAGTCTTAAAAGTAAGTAACTGTCCTAAAAGTATTATTACTTTGTAGAATTACGATAATAACTTTTAAAATATGTTTTATTTGAACTAGGAAGATTGTCGCTTTTAAAATTATTTCATGTATTATAGTACACCATATAGTCACCATTGTACTTCAGTGTTATTTTGAGTTCAGTGTTGTTTTTTTTGCGTTTATGTGACATCACAAAAGTTGTCACAAAAATCCATAACACGTATCTTTCCATGAGACAAAACTACTGTTATTATCGCTGAAACTGTAACTTTCCAGGCACTTGTTTAAAAGGTATATTACAAAGCGAAATGTTAATAAGGATACATACTAAAACCAGATTTGGATATTTTCTTCGATAAACTAGGAAATTTTAAGGCTTAATCTCAGCTCAAGCATGTAATGTGTTAATGAAATTTTAACTGTAAATTATATTTTTAAATACAGAATAATAATTAAAAAACCAATCTCCGAATAACCCACCCCTAACTGCTCCCGGCGCAAAAACTAAAACAAGTGAATGTAATTATGCAGGTAAATACAATACAATAATCATAAAATCCCTAAAAAGAAATATATAACATCAACATAACATTACACCACTTACGATCGGAACATCCGTTAGGGCCAAGTCTTCTTCTATGGTCAGCGCATACGGTGCATTTCTGTCCCTGGACGCCAGATCGGCACACACAACGGCCGGTCATCTGTTCGCAATCTTCTCTGACTGAACCAAACGCCGAGCAACCACATGCTGTAACCAGAGTTTTATTTGAAGACATATTTCCAAAAGTACATTCAACGACGCTACGTAAAAACCAAGAGCTACAATCTTACAATATAACGTGTAAAGTGCAATTTGAGCAATAATCTGGCTACATAATATCAATTTTGATATTGAGGGGTGCATTGAAGGAATTAATCCATAAATAGATATTACGGAAAACCGTAAAATTACCAAAATTATTAAGATACGTTAATATATAATATAAAATGTTACAACGAAAATCAACCATCTGCCACTCCCAGTTCATTTAAAACTTCTGTTTTATATCAATAGAGAAATAATTCATGTAAACTCATAATTTGTTATTCTGGCAGGTTCCAAATAAAAGAGTGCAATTTTATATTTATTCTACAGGTACATTGCCTTAATTGATTTATAAAATAAATGTAATAGATACCGTTTATACCATTTTACTACTCGATCGAAGTTGATTGAGACGAACTTCTTAGCATTCCATGAATTCACCGTGCGGGTGCCGGGTCCATCGTGTGGGAGAGAGAGAAATCTCGAGTAGACCCCAAGACTTGTGATTCGGGCGTAGGTTTAAAAGGGGCCCCTCTGTAACGTACGTCAACACTCACCTTCACTACTCGTATTTCTCTCCCTGCCCAGCCAAATCCGATATGATCGTACTAGTTCAGCTTTAGATACTCGTTCTAGGATAGAACTTACTGCCCTTCTGGACAATATTTAATGTATTTTGAATTTTAAGTGTATACTACGAGTGGTTTTAGCTCGTTTTACTTACGTATACATCCTGTATGTCCAGTTCCGATCCTCGGCAGTCCCCAATACCCGGGCTCGCATCGATCACACTTCAATCCACCGACTCCCGGCCTGCACTGGCACTGGCCGCTGTCATCACACCTGTCAGACACCGAGCCGAGTCGGTTGCAACCGCAAGTCGAGCTGGATATCGGACAGCCGTCTTCATTAGGTCCAGTGGCGGCTGTCATTCCATCAGAACAACACCCATGTGTGGTGTCCGAACAGTGGGATTTTTTGTCGTCGATTTGTTTCGAGTCGTCTAAAATAAAAATAAATCGTAAAACCCCCCCTGTAGGTATTTTCAGGAAATAAATCTGCCGTGTAATAGTTTTGGATCATGTAAGAAGAAAAATAAGTAGATACTATTAAAAGGACTAATCAACACATCAATGTCGTCGTGTTCACTTTCTTTTAGCTGTATATCTGTACTGGCGTATGATACAAATACAAATGAAATCATGTAGCATTTTATATAACTACTTGGGATGAAATTTTCCTGGATTTCAATAAAGTGCTCTACATTATTATATCGGAAATAAAAAACGTAGGCGTAAAGAAAATATTATGCTTCAACGCTCAAAATTTTTAAAAAGAAGCTGGTCATGTACCAACTTAACTGAAAAAGTATCAAAGATATCAAATTATGATTCAATAAGAAAGACTACAACTATATGAAAACACAGAAATATCTGAGTAAAATTCTATTTTCTGTTCTGTTCTATTCGTTTTATTTTATACAATGTCATGTCATGGAACCCTTTTTATTTTGTGTCTATCCTAACGAAATAGTTTTCACAAATATTATTTATAGATATATCTGGTAGGCCTGTAAATTTAGTAATACTAATAGCATTAATTCAAACTTGAATATCTTTTCGTAGTTATGATTGTCGTTGCTTAAATATTTTATCAAAAATCTATTAAACACAACAACTCTGCAGAGAAAAATAATAACTTTAACATTGGGTCACCGCCTTCATTGTTTTTATTAAAACTTCACAGACGTTGTTTAGTCTCTGATATCTCAGAAAAACAAAATTGGAAATGACTAAGTTTACAATTTTTCGTCGGATAATAGCTTTTTGGTTTCAAATAAATATTCACGGTACAAGAAACAGTAAACAGCTTTCAGACAACAAACAAAAGAGGCGACGTAATATGAATGAGTAGACAAAGGTTCAGACTATCGCTGACAAAGTAGTAGCGTGCTTGTGTACGATTTACCAGCGGTGCCGAGCACCGTTAGTATCTACGCCCTGACAAATCACCGGTTGCTACACTATGCATGAAATAATATCCTAGAAAATGGCAATAGGTGTGCTCAGTAATAAAGAATACCGCAGGTCTCTAGTCTACGGTAAATAACTCAACTGTAAACCTTAGTTCTGTAATACAGACTGTAATAAAACAGAAGTACAGTCTTTATTTTAGTAACGTCAGATGGGAACGTTGTTGAATATCTGTATTTGTGGACGTTTATTCAAAATACTACGCAGGAAATGTCCTTAGCTTAGCAATAGGGATGGCTTGAGAAAAGATTCATGGTGTTGAAATCGTCTTAAAAAAACGCCAAAAGAAGAAATCTCGCTTTAAAATCAACAATCAAGTTTTATTCCACTGAACAATTATCGCGCAGGACCGTACTATTGTTTGCCTATATTTTATATTAGGATTAATATAAAATGATAATATTAAATCTAAACTACGTTTTTTTTTAAAGAGCTGAACTTAGTTGTAGAATAAATAAATAAATAAATATTGATCGTCATTTCTCTCAAAGACAGTAAAGCTTGTAAGTACTATACATATAGCTGCATATTGTGATATGTTTGTAATTGTAAATATGTAAGGTATACGATACATAGAAAAAACGTCTGAATCTTCGTCAACTTTGCAGGCGCATATACCATGCTGATGGTGAATTTATTTATGTTCGTATTCATATAAAGTTTGATCCAAAACCTGTTTTTGTTATAGTCAAGTTTTCTTTTGAAAAATTTCGTTAAAATATAAAACTTGATAACAGTTTCAGTAAAAATATAAAGCGGTCATATCGAAAACGAAGTTGTTCTACCCCGAGTGTATTACGATCAAATATTTGAATAAAAACGGCGCCATTTCTATAAATAACCACGTTATTACGTTAGGGCAGTTTGTATGTTAAACAATTCAAATGGAAACAGAAGTGTTGAGCAGGTGATACTTACTTTTGGGGCAACATCTTGCGGCCGTCAAGGTGATGTGGCAATAGCTACCAACGGGACAATCTTGTCGGTGTGGTCCATTTCCACAGTCAATTTCTAGTCCTGTTGTTTGGTCCAACATTGCTTTGTTGCTACCGCACGGCCTCACTTCCATACCTGTGACGAAGCACTTACTTTAGTTGGAAAATAATCTTGACAATATTGATGTCTGGGATAACCTCTAAATTGTTTACTTCAATGTGAATGAGCTACATAACATTTTTCTATAGAATATTTGGCCATTTGCTAGTTTTCGGATGAGATTGGGTTGTGTGAGGAATGTTCATAAATATTTATTTACTTGGAAAATACGTGTAAGTTACTTTTATTTACTGTTGAGAGGTATGATTTGTGGTTAGACATAAAAGTTATGATCAATATTATTCACTTTTAAATGTACTTTAACTAGACTTTAACTACACAAATTAAAACTGACCTGAATAAAAATAGTATTTAATATGAGAAAATATCATGAAAACTTTTTGAACTTAGGTCGTGATATAAATTAAAAAAATTCTTTAGTACGAATTTCATGAAAGCTGTTAACAACGCGACATACTTGTTTGGCTGTAGCGAAAGAAATAATTCATTTATCATCCGTCTAGAGGTTCGTCGCAGCTGAGACACGAGTTTTCTAAGAGTTGGGATGGCAGGATGTCAAATGTGTTATGTAAGTGATTCTTGAACAATAAGTCTAGACGATTGTACATCACATTCAGGTTCAGAGAACTGCCGTCCGCAAGCTTAAATGCCGTTATCTAACATCGGGTCGATTTGGACATTTAAATGGCACTACAATCAGAAAAAAAATATCTATCGATCTGTGTAACCCGTGTTTCTCTAGGTATGTTAGTTTTTAAGATACCAAAACTAAAAATGCCGTTAAGTCATCTTATTTTGTATGGTTCCAACGCTAAAACGCAGTTAAATAACAATACTTACCTAAAAAGCCGCTAAGGTATTTTAACGTTACCTTTGGCTGAAATGTTCTTTGATTTTCCATTACTTAATTGCCGTTAACTGACTTTTGTACGCTTTAGTGCCGTTAAAGCACTTAAATGTTTTTAAACAAAGTTTCATTTATAATTTATATTGTATTTGTCCAACGCTATAAAGCCGTTATGCTTGAATACAACACAAAAATGCAGTTAAACATACTTAACGGCTTTTTAGACTAGTAAATACGTATGCAATTTTGTAAACTTAAATCAGAAAATATCACAAAGCTACCTTAACTATGTGATATAAATTATTTATTTTTTACAATACTAGACTAAAATGCGGCTATGCCACATTACTTAACTAAAATGCCGTTACAAGTTCTTGCGTATGCAGTACGATAGTATGTGAAGGAAATCAAGTGCAGATGAATAAGATGCTTTCGTTCCCTCCAACTTGTTACGATGGCTTAAAACACATTTAGATGAGTCAAACTAGATCTTGTATAGAAAAAATCGGTTCGGAAAAAATGATCCTTATGTTACATCTTGTTCCGACTCTTCCAGTGTCATTGATACATTTTGGGACGTATACATTATGTTACAGTACTCGTCTTTCTTTAGATTTTAATGAAATCACAAATCTATCTAATGAAACTTTATTAGGTTTTAATAGACTTACAAGGAAAGTAGAGTAATTCTCTACAAAATCATCAAAACAAACATTCAGTTTGAAGAGTTAACATAAAATATTACAGCCAGATGATGATAGCACCATACCGTATCTGTTGAAGTTTTAAACTCCACAATCAAGTTTACAGTGTGATTTCAATTCAGATGACCTGCACGTTATAATGATTTTAAGATAGCTGATTCAAGTGAAAATTTTAGTAACTATTTTCAAGAAATCCATTAAGCATAAGTCTAAACGTAACCATAAGTCTGACTTTAAGAACCACAACATCATTAATAAATACCTACAGAAAACGAGCTTAAAAACAATACCATTTAACGTTGTATAAAACATTGTCAATGCCGTTATACAGAGTACAGAAAAATAAACCGAAGACTGGTTGGAAAAGCGTAGAAGCTCAATTAATGAACCTCAAAAAACTGTCAGTATTTCCATCTCTCTGTCAAACGCGGAGACACATGATAGAATTTGGTGAATATCAAAACCTGTCTACTTTAATGTTTATGCAACGACCACAAAGCAGTTGACAGTTTGGAAAATAAAAATTATGACTGAATCGAAGAAAAAGATCTGATGTATACAATTGGGTTGTTAACAGTGCAATGCAGTTGCAGTGCACAAAATAAAATTGACTATTATGTTCACTTCTTCTCAGTGTCATTTATTTACTAAATGCATTTATTTACTAAAGCAAAATCATCTGCATATAACAAATTACGCTTTATTATTTCAAATCTGAACACAGTTTCATGAGTTGCGAACAAGAAGATCATAAAGTAAAGTAAGAAATGCAATAAAGGTAAGTTATATGATTTTGACCATTTTGATGAGACAGTATGAGTTAGCAACTCAAAAGTAAATATGAAGTTTATAGCACCAAACAATTTCGTCATTGTACCAAATAACGCTTCAGAAAGAAGAATTCAAATGAAGCCCCTGAGTTAATCTCAAAAATATGTCGCACATGTGGATTTACTCTGATCTTGAGTTTTATTGTGATAGCTTGTAGGTACAAAAATTATTGCCAAAAAGATTATTTATATTATTTTGCTTTCTTCAATGGCAAATACTTAAAATACCAGAAATTATAAAACTTCGTTTCAAATCAAAAGCAAAATGCAGAAATACTAAGCGGAAGATTAATTTAGTTCAATTCATAGAGCAACATAGCGCCAACACATAAGCTATTGTTTTGGAAGAACTCGTTGACCGACGACAAAGAATGATAATGCTAGTAAAGCAATATTTAGACTCAAGAAACATATTTGAGTCTTAGGCATTATTAATTATTTTGTAGGAATATTTATCCAAAAGTTTAAGTGACTGTGACAAAAATAAAACAAAAACAATTGATCTCTATTGTAGATTCTTGAAAATCTGTTGTAAGTAAGGGCAATAAAAGTAGTATTTTATTTTTAAATTTTAAATTTTGTAATTTTACCTTGTAATTTTGCCTTGTTATTTTAAATTTTAACTCTTGAGAAATTGTATTTTTAGATACTTAGGCTTGTATTCGAAAAAGATTAACAAAAAATGCTGTTTGTTATTTTTTAATGCAAATAAATATTTAGTTTTTAATGTAATTTTTTGTTCACTTATTTCACATAAATCATCACTTTTATTGTATTTTCTTAAATATCTTGTGAGTCATGCTTAGCTTAATTGCAGTTAAAGGTAAAGGTTTTGCATTTAATCGCATTTTAGTGTTGTAAAATGCTCTGAAATAACCGATTAAAACAAATGTATGAAGTTTGCTAGTTTTAAATGCGGTTAAATGACTTTAACCGCATTGTAATCTTGGATGTTTCATGATATAACGGCATTTTAGTTTTGGAATGATTTCAAATTCTGTAGTCAAGTACCATCCAATGAAATTAAAGAAAATATCAAGCTAAAATGCCGTTAAACTATACATAACGGCATTTTAGTGGTGATTTTGAAAAGATTTTAAGACAAAATTACAAGACTAGAATGCAAAAACGCTTATAACTCTGATTTTGCACACCTTATTATCTTGAAAATACTATCATTTCAAAGTGTTTTTGCAGCTCTATATAAAGGTATCAAAATTATGGAAATATGTATTTCACTTATCAAATGGCATAATTTTAAAATTTAGAAACAGTTTTCCCGCGATATCTCGAAACTACATTTTGGTACTTAACGGCATTGTAGTTTGCGGACGGCAGAGAAGGATTCGCTACAAATAAACTTAAAATGGTCACAACATGGATTAAATATTAATCCATTTTGTGACCATGTTAAGTTATGTATGCATGAAATAGCGTAAAATTAGTTCTCCTGATTGTGATTACCTAACTGATATAAATTATGATCTTTGAATTAAAACATGTTTTTTTAAGTTAATATTTAATTGGCCAAGTTGTAAGTGTTAATGGTTAGTAAAGCGAGCATTACAAACCTTTGCATAAATCTAGCGGCCGCAGCCTCAATTCCAATTGTTTCTGACATCCTTCTTTTCTCATTGCGCATAAGCTTGGATAGAGGCGAAAGTCAGAAGCGCAAACTGGGAAGTACTCGTCATCAGGTGGACATTCAAAGAGACACGAACACCGAGGATATCCATCTTCTCCTATCTCGCAGCTGGCGCCAAAGTCGCATCTGATGTCGCGGCAAGCCGATGAACTGACAGTCTCCAGTTCGTCAATCGCCGACGAATCCGTAGAACCTTCTTCCAACTCTGTCGTGGTCATCGCGGTCGTAGCTACCCACACCCAAATATTTGCGTGTTAGTCAACCGATAAAGCGGAAAGTTAGTTAATTGATCGAGGACGGGTCCCGTTATTGGAATTACTGCTAACAACTGCCGTGATGACGGTCTGATGGTAAATATTTTGTCAGCGATCACATCTGCTAAGGGAATGTCGTTAAGTAGAAGTGTTGATCGCTTCCCCTAAAATTGGGTAAGTTTCATTAGAGGAGATAGAGTTTCTTCGGTTAGTGCATAAGTTAGAGAAGTTTGGGTAAGTTATTATTATTAGGGTTTGAGGTCGGTATGACTTCGAAAACTTACTCATGGCTATTGGAGGAACGACTGCTAGTCGGTCTTTGCAGTCGCCGTAAAAGATTACGTGTAATGTAGCTGGTGGGGGTAGTCTGCAGGCGGCTTTCTGTAGCTCGCATTCGTTGGGGAATGTCTGCATTGTGCTGCCGCAGACTGGTTCTCTAGCAGCTCCAGTGCAGTCGGTGGGGCATATGCACTCCCCGGCCGAGCAGTGAGCACCAAACGAGCACTGCACTCCATCGCAGAGAGCTGTCAATAAAGTTCAATTTTCAATGTCGAAACGGAAGTTTTATTTACCAAATTACACTTGGAAACTCTTTACAAAGCCGCGCTGGTAAGTATTGGTGTGAACCATAAATAATAATAAAGGCCTGAGTTTTATTTCGTGCGCCGGCAAGGTTACGACTTTGTAAGCACCCCGGCAGAAGTTTCGCAAGAAACGAATGGCTGAACAGGATAATGTCATTACGTTGGACAATTGCGAGTTCTTCATCTTTTTGTCTCGTTCTCGCTTTGGGAAAAAAGTAGTGTTTCTCTTTTCTGCAATGAGAAACGAGTGAAGACACCCGTGCAAATTTAATAACGATTGTTTACCACTTCCCGCAGAAGGAAATTCTTGTGAAAGCGGCTGGACGAGAAATGAAAGTGGTTTCATAATTAAATTTCAAGAATGAATACCTTTAAAAACCTGTGATTTAATCCGATACACTTTTAAGGGTTCCGTAAAATATAAAAACGAAACCCTTATGGATTCGTTATGTCTGTCTGTCTGTCCGTCCGTATGTCACAGACACTTTTTCCGAAACTATAACAACTGTACTGTTGAAACTTGGTATGTAGAAGGTAGAAGTATTATGTGAACCACATTAAGATTTTTACACAAAAATAATATCAAGAGTGCGCCTAATGCCAGGGAAAAATCAGTTTTCACCCGCGCGACGCGTTTCTTAATGGAATATACATAAAGTCGAGAATAGCATGACACAGTTTAGAGGAAAAATCAATTTTAAATCAGGAGTCCATTTTTGACTAAGTTTTATTAAATTACTCAATAATTAAACATAAATTTAAAAAAGTGTTCGGTTACTTTACTATAATGTACAATTAGGAATTTTATTTTATTACCAAAAAAGAATGTGGGGTCATCGCTGATAATTTGGAGTACTCGAATTAAAACGGGTTTTTTCGGTGTCATTTTTATTTTTAGGGTTCCGTAAAATGTAAAAACGGAACCCTTATAGATTCGTCATGTCTGTCTGTCTGTCTGTCTGTCCGTCCGTATGTCACAGCCACTTTTTGCCGAAACTATGAGAACTACACTGTTGAAACTTGGTAAGTAGATGTATTCTGTAAACCGCAATAAGATTTTTACAAAAGTTAAAAAAAAAAAATTAGGGGTGCCCCCATACTGAGAACTAAAACGCAAAATTTTTTTTTTCATCAAACCTACACGTGTACGGTGTCTATCGATAGGTCTTCAAAAATGATGTTGAGGTTTCTAATATAATTTTTATCTACACTGAATAATTTGCGCGAGAGACGCTTCCAAAGTGGTAAAATGTGTCCCCCCCCCCCCTCTAACTTCTAAAGTAAGAGAATGAAAAAACTAAAAAAAATATATGATGTACATTACCATGAAAACTACCAACGAAAATTAGTTTGAACTCGATCTGATGAGTAGTTTTTTTTTGAGTACGTCATAAATACACTATTATTAAATTTCGATCAAAGTCACAACGAACTACAAGAACTATGTGTACTATGTATATTATGTTACTTGCTGCAACGGAACCCTTCATGGGCGAGTCCAACTCGCACTTGGCTACTTTATTTTATTGTAAAAAAATCTGATCCATTTTTTAAATTCTATTCGGTTATTGTGCTTTTTCTTCCGTAAAACGTAAAAACGGAACCCTTATAGATTCGTCATGTCTGTCTGTCTGTCCGTCCGTATGTCACAGCCACTTTTTGCCGAAACTATGAGAACTACACTGTTGAAACTTGGTAAGTAGATGTATTCTGTAAACCGCATTAAGATTTTTACAAAAGTTAAAAAAAAAAAAAAATAGGGGTTATACTGAGAACCATACTGAGAACTAAAACGCAAAAAATTTTTTTTCATCAAACCTACACGTGTACGGTGTCTATCGATAGGTCTTCAAAAATGATGTTGAGGTTTCTAATATAATTTTTATCTACACTGAATAATTTGCGCGAGAGACGCTTCCAAAGTGGTAAAATGTGTCCCACCCCCCCCTCTAACTTTTAAAGTAAGAGAATGAAAAAACTAAAAAAAATATATGATGTACATTACCATGAAAACTACCAACGAAAATTAGTTTGAACTCGATCTGATGAGTAGTTTTTTTTGAGTACGTCATAAATACACTATTATTAAATTTCGATCAAAGTTACAACGAACTACAAGAACTATGTGTACTATGTATATTATGTTACTTGCTGCAACGGAACCCTTCATGGGCGAGTCCAACTCGCACTTGGCTACTTTATTTTATTGTAAAAAAATCTGATCCATTTTTTAAATTCTATTCGGTTATTGTGCTTTTTCTTGATGGTACCCACACGTCAATATTTTTTTGTCGTAGTTTTTAGTTTCTTAACTTCAGTGATCGGCGTCGAAAATGTCCTTTTTTCGTTTTCTGGCACTAGGCGCCCCCTTAAATAATTTTTTTGGGGGTGCCTCGATCTAGATCTACTCTATCTAGTAAGTAGTTTTTTTTAGTACGTCATAAATACATTACTATCGTCTCATCTCGTCATCTCACTGCATCGATCAAAGTTACAACGAACTACAAAAACTTATGTATCATGGTGTTGTATGTGAATTGTCCACCAATATTTATTATTATTTGTGTCTTATATTACTTGCTGCTACGGAACCCTTCATGGGCTTGTCCTTGGCCGTTTTTATTTATTTTAACTCTCATAAGCCGTAATTGATAATACACATTATACCATACACTGCTGGTATGGTATAATTTGTATAGCTTCGCGGTTTTGCCTGTTCCCGTTATTTTCCTGGAATAAAAAGTCTATGTGTTATTCCAAAATCTAATTTAAATATGATCCAAATTTCAACCTGTTATGTTAATCAAACATGCAAACTTTTGAATTTATAATATTAGTAGAATCCAAAATTCTCGAATGAGCTATTCCCTAATCCTGAATATTAGAAAGGTGAGCCCTATAAGCTCACGTCAAAGATTTCACAAGTCCGTAAACTGAAGTGATTGAACTTTCTAAGCTATACAGCTATAATTGAATAAAACTTAACAGCCAAGAGACAAAGTAGCCCGATGGCGCACGACAAAGGCGATTTACTTAATCGGACTTGGTTTCGGGTGTACTGCACTATAGAGACCGCTCGTTCACATAGCTTAGAAGCTGCATGTACAAAGCTTATAATAATACTAGCAGTGCCCCGCGGTTTATTTATACCAAATACTGGAAGGTTGATAAAATTATTCTTAGGATTAGTTTAGCTACCGCATAGTTAACATCTCACTTGATGTTTAGCTATGCGGTAAGAGGAGGTCGTCCGACAGATTCAAGATTTATGACCACTAAATAATACCGTGTGGAGATTCGTTGTCTTATTTGTGTCAGCCTATATCATATGGCATCTTCTTTTACTGCTACTGTATCTATTTTTTTAGCTGAGATAAAAATCATATTAATATGATAAATGCAAAAGTTTGTATGTACGGATGTTTGTTACTCTTTCGAGCAATACTGAAGGGATCTGGATAAAATTTGGTACATAGATATGTAGACAACAGTCTGAAATAATATAGGCTACTTTTTACCCCCAAAAAATAACGGGATCAGAAACTACGTAAGTGAAATCGCAGAGCGCGACTAGACTAAAACAATTAATAATAATAAAAAAGCAAAGTTCACAATATAGAGTTTTAAACGCGTGCTGGCTTCTAAATACTGTGAACTAGCGGTTAATCCGATATCGGCATCTAATCCTTGGAGTATATATCGAGCGTCAGGGGTCAGCTTGGTGATCAATCAATGCTAGTGTTTACTACAACAGCAACCCCTGTTATTAGAGAAAGCAAGTGTTAATATACTGTTGATATGTTTGCGTGAGCTTTGAAATCTAATGAAACAGTGAAGATTAATTCGACTCATTCAAGCAAAAACTGCTGAAAAAATATATTACGGGAGAAATTTGGTACATAGATGGATATCATAATAATAGTCATAGTAAAAATAGTCTCAAATAACACATGTATAAGTAATACATGACAAACATTAATTCCGGGAATTTTATTTGTAGTGGTAGGGCTCTTTGCAAAGTCCGCCTGGGGAAGTACCACACTTTTGCCAGTTATTCTGCCGCCAAGCAATATTGTGTATTGTGCAAACATTACCGTGTTTCGGTATGAAGGGCAATGTTTCCAGAGAAGATAAAACATCTTATATCTCCGGGTGACGAGCGCAGTCAAGTGGTAGGTAAAGGTTTGAAGTCTTCATGTTCCAATAACTGCGTGTCATTGTGCTGTTATGGGTAGGCATGTAGCTTACCATCAGGCAGATGTCCTGTTCGTCTTATCACGCTATACAATATAAAAATATATTTAACGAGTGCTAGGTAAAGGTTTGGACTCTTCATGTTCCAATAACTGCGTGTCATTGTGCTGTTATGGATAGGCATGTAGCTTACCATCAGGCAGATGTCCTGTTCGTCTTATCACGCTATACAATATAAAAATATATTTAACGGGATTGGGAGCTACGCAAGTATAACCGCGTGATGCTACTAGTTGTGCATATATTTCAACGATAAAATGTTGTAGTAGTCGGAACAGACTGTAATTCACGTTAGATTTTTGAAGTGAAAACTTCATTTGGCGCACCATATACAGTTTTTTCGTGGGCTGTGAATTGAATTCAAGCGTCACGCTCGGAAATGATAAGAAATCTTCGGATAAACTCGGGACCATGGCCATGCCTTCCGGTTTCAACCGCGTAATTTCCAAAGTAGGCTATCAAATTCTGAGTTCTGAGAGTTTTCACTTTTATCGGCAGTTCCAATGACTGCCAATTTTTTTTTTGTCGCAAAATTTCCTTTACCCATAAGTTTGGAATGTTTATCATTAATATAAAATGTATCATTAAAAAAAATGTTTGTCTGTAAAGTCGGTTTACTGACGATAGAACGTGACAACGGGGATCGAACCCGAGGCATTTCACATGCAAAGCAAACGCTCTACCACTGAGCTACATCCCCGCTTGAACTACTGGTCGAAATAATTAATACAACTGTAACAAACATGCGGCGAGGTAACGACCGACGGTAACGCGGTAACGCTACATGACGTCATGTTTTGTGGGCATGCAGCCGGCTTCATCGAATTATAAGACGTTATCACGTCAAAAACTTCAAATGTCGCGTATAAAGTGTTGATAGGTCGAGGTAAATACAATTTTAATATTTAGGCCTGTGCAATACTACCGTACATACTGGCATTTTAATAATTGTATCCAGATAATGTCTCTACCGACAGACAATATAAGGAAACTTGTCTCTACCTGTAATTTTATGACCGTCTATAACAATTTTTGATTAAAATTCCGCTTCGGAGCGAAGTTTACGCAACAATCACGAATATTTTCCTTGTCGGTGACTCTAAACTTCCGTGTAATTTCATAATACAAAACCCTCGGAATTTAATGTTAGTAGGCACTAAAATTGATCGAGTTATTTGAAAATATTTCGCTGTATTCATAGAATACATTTGCAACAAGGTCGGAGCTATAACTTAAGCTTTTAATATTCAGTTTATTCGGGAACTGTCTCATTATTAGCTTGTCGAACTTGTCTGCAATACAATTCAATTTATGAGATTGATGCGTTGGTTGAAAAGGTACGTTTACAAAGGAATTTATTTGTTCATATTGTACTGTCGCTGTATTTTTGTGGCTTAAATTGTGAGTTGAAGAGTGGATCCATTTATGTCGTTGTCTGACTATATTATAACGGTGCTTTATCTCATGTAAACGATGAACAATATTTGAATCTGTTGAGTATATCAGTGTTTCCAAGTCTGATATACAAACTTAATAAAACTATTATTTCTATTTAATTCAAAATGTTTCGGTGGATCCAAAATAGATCGAATACCAGCAGTCACGTGTCAAAAAACTCGTACTTTGCCCTAATGTTACTGAAATACATAGGTTATTGTCTACTTCAACAAACAATACAGTGGCTTATACTACTAATCTTAATATCTTAATCTTAATCTTAATCCTACTAATCCTACTAATATAATAAAAAAATGACAATGTATGGATGTTTGGATGTTTGTTGCTCAATCACGTCCTAACGTATGAACGGATCGGGCTGAAATTTGGAACACAGATAGATTATAGTCTGGAAAAACACATAGGCTACTTTTTATCCCGGAAAAACAACGGGCACAACGGGAACGGGAATTTCGCAGGTAACACCGCGGGGCGCTGCTAAGTATAATATTATAAATGTCAATGTATGGATGTTTGGATATTTGGATGTTTGTTGCTCAATCACGTCCTAACGTATGAACGGATCGGGCTGACATTTGGAACACAGATAGATTATAGTCTGGAAGAACACATAGGCTACTTTTTATCCCGAAAACAACGGAAACAACGAGAACGGGAACTTCGCGGGTAACACGGCGGGGTGCTGCTAGTATTATATATTATGTCAATGTTTGGATGTTTGTTGCTCTATCACGTCGCAACGTATGAACATGGCTGGGCTGAAATTTGGAACATAGTTAGATTATAGCTTGGAAGAACACATAGGCTTCATTCCGGGAAAACAACGTAAACAGAAAACACGCGGGTAAAAACCGCGTGGCGTTGTTAGTAACTATTTCCGAAATGTATAATCATAAAAACAGGCAGTGTTCCGACCTTTAGTTAGTAAAAATGTTAGTTATTCAATTTAAGGTTATACAACAGCAGTGGTGTAATTTCTAGGAAAAGAAGCATAAAAATAACCTAATAAACTTAATGTTATCTCGTGAAACCTCCGAACCCTCAAATCACACCTTTGACCTTAGAGTAAGGTTGAAATTTGAAAAAATAAATGTTTCCAGGAAGGTAAGACCTCAGTGCGATTACTGAAACCCTGCAGATTAGAGATTAAGCAAATAAACCACGGGAAGGAACAGGAAAAGGGAGGATTTGATTACGTGGGGAGGCTGACTACTCACGAAAATAATGTTTATACAAAATCGTGGAAATTGTTTTAGAAAAAAAATACAACAAACTTTCTTATTCACAGAATAAAATTTCGAGTAACATCAACTTTCCTTTGCGTTTTCTACGAGTAATCTTTTTTAACTAATTTAGAGAATACCAACCGAAATATGCTTAAATATAGTATAGGCTTTTGAGACTTTTCTCACAAAAATAGACTCGAGGTTACAATACACCACGCAAGCTTAGTGCGATATATTTGTATGATATATTTCTTGGGTCACGCCAGTTTTTCCACTAGGCATTATTTTACCATCAAAACCAGTGGTAATGACAACATCTTGAATCTGAACTTGGCAAAACACTCAAAGGTGCAGGCAGGATGCAAACCAACGACTTCACGATTGCGAAATCGAAGGTTCTAGCCACGTGGCCAACGCCATAGCTTTTGGTACAGAAATGTTTAATAGTATTTAATTTGGTGGGTTCCCAACGAGTAACACCAAACGAGTCACACTGTGACTCGTTGGGAATTTTTTTTCCCAACGAGTCACACTAGCGTAACAGTGTGACTCGATGGGAATATAAACTAGTAAAGAAAGTTGCAACGAGTCACAGTGTGACTGGTTGGGAAAAAAAGTCCCATCGAGGCACAGTGTGACTGGTTGGGACTTAATCATGCGGGAGAAGTGATCATATTGAAATTGGTAAAATAAATGAAAAATGAGTTATGAGTCACATGTATTCTTTTAAAATAACAAAACCAAACAATTTTTTTAACAATAAAAATTCACAAAGTCTTTCTCGACGTACTTATTTTCTTAATAGTTTTTCTGCTTTTACGATTTACAATTTAAAACTTTTAGGTCGTTTTTGCCTTCAATTTGTACACAAATAGAAGGGAGTAATGTGATGAATCTAATATTTTTTGAAATTGTACTTCTTTTGGTGCGTAAGTGTAAAATAATGAGAATATTTTTTACGATACGCGCAAACACTGTCACAAAAACTGATTCCCCGTAGTTGGCTAGTAAACATTGGACCTAACTTCAAGTTAATACTTCTTTGCATTGAAGATAATATATTTCTATATTTAAAGTTAGAATTTTTCACACGAGGAATAATAAGAAGAAGTATTACCTTTTTACGTGCGTATATAAGTACACACACACACACACACACTTCTTTTCTCAAAGCTCGACAGTAATGATTGTCGTAAAAGCAACGTAAATACAACTAGAGATCAAACAAAAGAATAAGATATATTACAATCAAGCTACTACTTGGTTATGTCTACGATTTTACATGTTTTGTCGCAGTAATCATTCATTGTTTGGAAAAAAAATCAATATCGGTTTTAGAATATGTAAATCTTGAAAAATATGTGTAGTATAATAATTAACTTAGGTCGAATTATACAACTGCGCAATGCCCAATCTTGGCTGAAACTCACATAATATTGTAACTAACTTCCTATCCTCGAACTTGTATTGTTCGGCCTATAATACATATCTGAGACAAAATAAATATCACAATCATCTTAGTCACTAAACGTCTGAGACTTAATAATTATCACTTACAACTTTGGTAGTATATTTTAGAGACTACATATTTATCACAATCAACAAAGGTAGAAACTAAACTACTGAGGCCTAATAATGGTCACAATCAACTGAGTTACTGTTTTTGAAACATAGAGACGAACTTCTTAGCATTCCATGGATTCACCGTGCGGGTGCCGGGTCCATCGTATGGCAGAGAGAGAAATCTCGAATAGACCCCAAGACTTGTGACTCGGGCGTAGGTTTAAAAGGGCCCCCTTTTGGTGACGTACGTCAACACTTACTTTCACTACTCGTACTTCTCTCCCTGCCCAGCCAAATCCGAAATGATCCTACTAGTGCAGCTTTAGATACTCGTTCTAGTATAGAAGTTACTGCACTTCTGGACAAGCCAAGATCTTTAAGCAGGTTATAGAGAGATTTTACTGGTATACCTCTCGCTCCTACTTCTACAGCGTATAAATTAACTACATAGCCATTTTTTGTTAATTCGTTTTGAAGTTCGTAATACTTATTTCGTTTTATCGCGTGGTCCTTAGGTATATTAGTTTCCCACGGTACGGTAAGTTCTACAAGGACTATGCGTTTCGTAGCCCTAGAAAAAAGGAAAATGTCCGGTCTGGATGACGAAACACCCACATCCTCTGAGATTTTGTAGTGCTTTTCATACGTGACCATTAAAATAGTCCAACCAGGTGCTGAACCCAGGATTGAGTAAGGCTTGTTCTTGGAGTTTGAAGTTGAGCCCTCTTTTACAAAGTTAATTTGTCTTTTGTTTGTCGTCAATCCCTTTTGGGGTCCAGCTACCGAAAGGCTTACGGCTTCACGTATGATTTCAAGTACTCTGTCATGTCATGGCGCTGTGAGTAATGACCCCTATTAAGGAGCACCTTGCATCCCACCAATATGTGCCTTGCTGTACATATCGCCTCACCACAAGTATAGCAAAGGCAGGAGACCGGTCATATAGCACGGTGCGCCACTTTAGACCTAATGGGATACAAAATTCACCTATGGTTAACCACTCACTTTGCATCACAGTCAAACTTAGGTACTTAATTTATAAAATTCAATAAATATCATAATAGCCTTTTACCTAATTTCGCAAAATTTCTAAAACATGTCTCACTGTTACTTCACCTTGAATTAATTCCAGCTGGGCTTCTTGGATAAGTTCGTCCTTTAACATAGTTTTGTTGGCTCTTTTACTTTTACTTTTTATTGCATTTGTCTGTTTTATGTCATTTTTTAAATAATATAATGACAATTCACTCACAACACCATCTGACCCCAAACTAAGCAAAGCTTGTATGTTGGCGACCAGATAGCTGATATAATACTTATATAGTTGTTTTAAATACATACTTATTATACATAGAAACACCCAGACACAGTGCATTTGAATTCATCACACATATATTTGCACTGGGTGGGAATCGAACCCTCGACTCTCGGCTTCGCAGGCAGAGCTACTACCGACTAAGCCACGAGGCCATTTTTGCATGTAAGTATGAAAATATGTCACAAATATAAACATAAATACACAAAATAACAATACAGATATATTTAATTTGATAATATTAAAGTATGTAAATATATTCAACAATTCGATATTCAACAAAACGAGTCACAGTGTGACTCGTTGGGATTTTTTTTCCCAACGAGTCACCCTAGCGTAACAGTGTGACTCGATGGGAATGTAAACTGGTAAGGAAAGTTGCAACGAGTAACAGTGTGACTCGTTGGGAAAAAAAATTCCCAACGAGTCACAGTGTGACTCGTTTGGTGTGACTCGTTGGGAACCCACCTTTAATTTTACACAATTTTCTATTACAACTATCATTTGCTTAATGGGGCGATTTTAATTAGGGATGTAATTGAAATGTCATTCAAATAACAATTTGATTTGATATTGTCGATATTTAAGTAAGATACCTATCATTACTTTAGTATAATGTAATATAGGTATAATTATTGTATTCATTACATTAATTATAGGTGATTTATTTGTAACTTTATACCAAAGAGGCATTTTTGCATGACTACAAAGGGTAAGACTGTTGTTTCTAAGTATCACAAACATCTTTGTATACAGTTAACGCATAAAAAAACTGATTCTGATTCATTCATTAGCAAAATGGTCCACCTCACGGATGTATTAGTAGGTATAGTCCGTGAGCTCTGGCGTTTATCTGGGCTAGCTGTAAATTTGTTCGGTACCAGAGGTAATCTTAAGTAAACTGCTGCAGGTTCCTTTAAAAAACCCCACCCATTAAAAATACACCCATCTAAAACCCGTATAATGCGCATGTCCCACTCCAGTGCTCCATTCCTCTCTGACGCTACGCTGCTACAACATCGGCATGTCGATGATATGAACCTATAAGAGTTAACTTACAAGTACCTAAAATTACTCAATGCTACCAAAGAAGTTTTGACTTAAAATATATCCACATTATTTAAAGATTTATGTATAAAACCCAATTGAGATTTTTCACGATTTCGTTAAAATTGAATGAACACTACGTACAGAATGTACGTAGGCGGCAAACTTACCGCAATCCCCCTTGTACGCCAGCCGCAGGTCGTTTTGCTCCCGACAGGCCGATGAGTCGAGCTCACACTGCGAAGGATACGTCTGTCCGTCTGTCCCGCACACCACATCTGATTCCTGTCACAAAATAAAAATAGATTCACATAGGTATAGGTAGTAAGAGAGTTTTTTTTAATAAATCGAGTTGTTTTAAACTTAACTGTAAAAAAATTTGATCAGACACATTTGACTAGATTCAATTCCACCCAGGACATACCTATATAAATGTTATTAATATCAATGTTTGCTCTGTATCTGACGGTTTCATGTGTCATAAGTACATATTATGTAGTTACAT